>CM062573.1:13166435-18166435 GCA_031468815.1 Morus bassanus
TCCCAAGAGTCAAAACCACGCCACATTCAGGTTCCTATCTCCACCCAGGAGCCAGCCGGCTCTCATCACGTCCTTCTTGTGGATCAAAACATCCACCAAGCCTCAATGAGTAACCAGGGCAGCATCTCCCCCCACCCCTGAGAGAGGGACCCCAATGTGCTCATTTCTACAGGCACTAGGAGCCAAGCATGGGGCTTAGGCAAGAGGAAGGGGGTGAAGGGCAAGAGATGGTGGTGCCCAGCTAGGCTGCTGACAGATTGCACCTTCTCCTGCTCCTGACCTGTGTCTGATCCTCGGGGTAAACTGAGATGGGGCAGTTAACGAGCAGAGAGCTGCAGGCATCACCACTTCCCCAAAGGTCTCTGCAATATGTAATCAGGCATCTGAGGAAGACACAAGTGCCTCTGGCCAATGATGCACAGGGCTGTGGCATGGCACGCCACAATGCTGGATCCTGCCCAAGGCGCTGGATGCAGAACCCGTGGGGCAGAGTGTGGCGGACTTGCCAGGAAGGGCCACCTGCTCAGATACATCATCCCAGGAGAGAGGAACGAGGGAAGAGGAGGCTCCTAATGGGTCTGGAAGGACGTGTCTGATACAGGTCACCTTAAACACCTCTGCCCCTTCATTATTAAAGGAGGAGGGACAACCAGTTCTCACGTGGATGCCCAAGATAGATGCCCCCTTGTCTCCATGATCATAGAATCACAGAAACTTTTGGGTTGGAAGGGACCTTCACAGACCATCCAGTCCAACCCCCATACAGTGCACAGGGACATCTTTCACTAGATCAGGTTGCTCAAAGCCCCATCCAACCTGATCTTGAACAATTCCAGTGATGGGGCATCCACAACTTCTCTGGGTGACCTGTTCAGTGTCTCACCACCTTCATCATAAAACATCTCTTCCTTACATCCAACCTAACCCTGCCCTCTTCCAGTTTAAAATCATTGCCCCTTGTCCTGCACAACAGGCCTTGGTGAAAAGTCTCTCTCCATGCAACTCACAGGAGGGTGGCACTGACCCTCACACCAGCACTAGTTGAGGCACCAAGGTACTTCACCAAGGCTTCCCCAGACATAGGACAGCTCTGTTGAGTCAAATCCTGACTATTCATGGCCTTTGTGTGACAGCTCTGGAGACAAGCCCAGGGTGACCTGTCCAGGGCTGGCCACCTGCCCCCACAGCATTACCAGGGGTTGCTGGGGCTAACAGAGCCTGGAGGAGCCTGGTCAGTGCAGGGACGTGCTGCTGCCTGCTCCAAGCATCTAACCTGCCTTGCCAGTCTTAGAGGCTCAGCCGCCAGCCACCGCCGCACTGGGACACCAACGGCAACCGGTTATTCAGGTTCTATAGATGTGCAGATAAAGCTTAATGGTGGCAGAGGGATTTAGCCCATTTTTTAATGCTGCCATAAAGGTTTAATTCTATTTTTTTTTTTACTGCTTGATTTTAGATCAATGTTTAATCACAGCTGTGGCCCCTGTCCAGGCCCTCCGAGGATGCTCCTCTGGACACACCAGGCGGGCAGACCAGAGTCACTGCTGGCTGCTCTTCTCCCAGGCAATGGCACAGCTCTCCACAGAGGGGGACGATGCTTCACTAAGCCCTATGAATTTTTCAGCCCCATATAAAGGGTCACTGAATGGCCCCTCTTGTCCCAGTACCAAGCACTACAGCGTGATGGCAACCCACCAGGACCAGTGGTTCATGGAGCTGCCGAGCTGGCAGCAGCTCTGCGTCCTGGCCACCACCACCTCCAGATGGGTCTCCACCACAAGGCAGGTGCCTGTGGTTGCCCTAGGGTTGGCCCAATGCAACGCACTACCAAGGCTGGTTGACACAGGGTGAGGTTTAACAAACCAGTCCTTGACCCAGGTGACCTTGGGACATCAGCCAGGGTCCCAGCATCCCTGTCCCAGCCACGTACAGCCACAATCTTGTTCAACCCTACCAAGGTCAACACACGGCACAAGTGGCTATCCAGAGAGAGGGGAGGATCTGCTCTGAAAAGGGAATGGTGATGCCCTGGTGCGACCCACATCCGCCCAGGCGTCCATCCCCACCAGCACAGCGTCTCTTTTCAGCCTCAACACACCTATGGTCATACCCAGGAGGGATGGGGGCCCATCTTTGGTGGGGCCCAACTCTTATCACATGAAAAGCCCTATTTCAGTGGCTCCAATTTCTCAGCCAGCCACAGGATGGGGAAACCAATCAAGGGTGTGACCATTTCATGGGCTCCTGGTGCTATATATCATCCCCGGACCAGGTGCAGCGCTGGGAGAAGGGAGCAACTCCTCTGGCTGCTGCGAGCTCTGAGTCTATTGACCCGCTTTAGGACTCTTTGGAAGAGATGAACTTTTTTTTTTTTCCCTTTCTCCCTTTTTCCAGATCACTGACTCAGCAAATTAGAACAAGAATATAATTTAGCAATACAGCGGTTTTTGAAAGACACAGTCCCCCTCTCCTCATCCCCACCGCCCAAATAGATTTTTTTTTCCCCTTCACTATTCATTCAGAGCTGATGCTAATTGAAAAACGTAGAATGTGGCTAAGAAAAGGGTGGGTTGTGTCTTTGGGATGACCAGAGGATGGGCAATGCTCTCATGCCAGGATGTAAAATCCAGCTGATGTCCAGGTGACTTTTTAGCCTTTGCTGGCTCTGGGGGTGTGCTCACCGGCAAGAAGAAGCATGCCGCACAGCTGACAGTGGGATCAGCTCCCAGAAAAATCAAACCCAGCTTAAGCACAACACATGGGGGACCCAGCAGACAGGTCTTGGCCACAGCATGGGTATGCAGCAAGAGGCAGGCTCTGCCACAGCGGCATGCCCACGCACCACCCCTGCACCTCATCCCAGCACCGCCAGCACCCAGGCCTCACCCATGCCATGCCACACCATGTCATGTCACCAGCAGCTGCCCACAGCCCCAGCTGAATTTCAGACCCACGTGATGACCCGAGTCACTGGACTTTTCCTGTACTCCCCATGTAAATATCACACCTCCCTGGCAGATTTGGCAAGGTGGCACCCCAACCCAACAGCAGCTTGCAGCACCTCTCCTCCGTGGCCAAGCGCAACACCCATGGGTGGACCGTGGTGGGCAGTGACAGCCCAAGTATCACCTCAAAGCCTCACACCAGGGAGATCCAGGCATCCCCACGCTCAGCGGGTGCAGCAGGAGCAGGGGTGCTCCCAGCTCAGCCGGGTGCTGAAGCAGGCGCACCACCTCTGGGGACAGCAGCTCAGCTGCCACTGGGCGATCCGGCTGGTGCCTTATGTACTCATCCTGACTGCCCAGATGGATGCTGGCCCAGGGAGACCCGGCATGGCCACAGCACAGGAGATGCTGCCCAGCGCACGCTGCAGCTGTTTACCACCCAAAACCAGGGACCGCCATGTTCCTGCTCAGAGCAAAGAGTGAGCTAAGGGGCTGGGCTCCAGCTGCACCACGGCCATGGTTTCACCAACACCGATCACCCCCAAGCTCTGCCCCAAAAAGCCACCTCCTGCCTCCCCATCCTCTGACCCACTCGCCAGTTTAGAAGCCTCTCCCTGGCTTGGGGAGCTCCAGCCTGCCCAGGACAAGGGATGCCAGCACTGAAACTCAAGCAGAGACCTGCTGCTGCCCATGCCTGCAAAGGAGAGAGCAAAACCCAGCATGCCCGGGGACGCCAGGGAGAGACCCCAGCCCTCCTCCCCAAGCCAATCAACCCCAGTACATATGGGAGGGCAGGGACTGAGGGGCACTGGGCAGAGCACAGATCTCACGGTGAGAACTGTTAATGGAAAGGGGAAAAATAAAAAAGTAAGAAGTACCAGGTGTTTTATTATCTAGGGCAAGATCCAAACCCAGGAGCGCAGCCCGAGGAGGGGTTAGGGTGCCTGACAGGGGCCGGTTACCTCCAGTGCTGCAGAAGGCTTCTTTTTGAGTTCTTCACATTTTCGGAATTTGCAAATCTGGTGGCCAGTTTTGCGATTCCTACAACTGCTGCACTGCTCGCAGTTTATCCGTCTTCGGCAGGGCGGGCACATGCCACATCTTTTCCGTTTCTTTTTCCCCGAATTGATGGCAGATGCCAACTCATTCTGCATGGGATACTCTGCCAAGCCAGCCATATGGAGCGCGCTCTCTGCCAGAAACACGCCGGCAGGGGTCATAATGAAAAGGCCTGGGTTGATGGGAAAAGCCCCCAGGTAAGGAAAATCAGAGGGGCCGTTCATTGTCTCTGCAGCTGAGACTGCCTCCATGTCAGAGATACCAGTCCCGTGGTCGCTTGCTAGAGGAAGATGCTCCTGTACCACTCTTTTGAGCATTTCTGTCGACTGAGCAAACTGCTGTAGGGCGGTCTGTCCTTCTGAGGAGATCTCCGACACCCGGTCTAATTTGCTCAGCATACTAGAGATGTTTTTGTGCTTTGAGGTAGAATGACTTTTATCCACAGTCGCTTCGTTGCCATTAGCTAAGGGGTTGCCTTTCTCTGAATGTTCGCTTACCGAGCTGCTGCTACCAAAGGTGGAATAGTGGGAGAGTGGACGGGACTTCTTAAGACTTTTGTTCAAAGGTTCACTTATTATTCCACTTTTGTTCCTCCTCTCGGAGTTGACAGGGGGTTGAGAGTCATCCTGGTTATTTTTTTCCGTCTCTGGCTTGTTCCCAGTGTCTTGATGGGAGCCCGAATTTGACATGGTGCCCAGAGCACAACAACAAAACCAAACCCAAAATAAAAATTAAAAAAAAAAAAAAAAAAAAAACCACAACCAAAACCCACCCCCAATGCCAAAGCGAAAGACCCCCAAAACCCTTCTGGTAGCACCAGCCCGCCAGCCACCGGGGAAAGCTCAGACGGGAACGCTCATCAACGGGGTGTCTCCTCCAGCGTCAGCTGCAGAGGACTTCAGTCCGATCTCAGTGCAAAGACATACTCTGCGGCTCCAGTACACAACATGCGGCTCTGGAAGTCGAAAAGAAAAGAGAGTTAGCGCTGGCAAGAGCCAACGGGCTTTTCAAAGCGGCTCTTCCTCCCCCTGCCATGAAAGTCTCAGCACCGTGAACAAAGAAACTCCAGGGAACGGACCTCGGTGGAGATCCGTTCCACTGCTCTTTAAAAGGGTCGTCATCCAGACAGAAATGGGGGGTCACAGGGGAAGTCCTGGCCTGGTAGCAATGGCACTCCAACACTTAAAGGCTCTCTGTGCCTGGCTCTCCTCCCTCAGGGACTGCAGCCCCAGGGAAGTCACGGGGCTCATCTCCTGCTCCACCCCAGCGGCATGCGGCCCCCACGCAGGATGGGACCACGGGCACCCATGGGATGCCCCCAAGCCAGCAGCCAGAGCTCGTGCAAGGGGTGTCTGGTCCCCACCCTGAGGCCACCCGTGTCCCCCCGGCCAGGTGCCACAGAGGCAGCAGGTTGCAGGGCTGCACCCTGGCTCCCATGCCCCCACAGATGATGCTGCTCACCCAGCTCAGGCTAGACTGTGCCCCTCACCCTCCTCCTCCTCTTCCTCCTCCTCCTCCTGGGCCCTTGTCCCCAGGCCACCACTGCACACCAGTGCCGTGCAGGGGAAGGAAGCCACATGGGGAGCTGCAGCATCTACCTCCAAGCCCTACATGGAGCCACAGCATCCACCTCCAAACCCCACCAAGAGCTGCAGTGTCGACCTCCAAACCCCACAGGGAGCTGCAGCATCCACCTCCAAGCCCTGGCAGCGTCCACCTCCAAACCCCATGGGCAGCCATGGTGCCCACTTCCAAACCCCGTAGGGAGCTGCAGCACCCACTTCCAAGCCCCATGAGAAGCCACAGCGTCCACCTCCAAGCCCCAGTGCTGACCTCCTGCCATGCCCCGACGTGCCCTGCCCGCACGCCCACCACAGGTGCCCAGCTGCTCAGGCGGAGGCAGGGGCTCAGCGACGGCGAGCCCCCGCTTGGTGCTCTTCCCCAGAGCAGGGGCGATGCTGCCGTCCCTGGCGCGGCTCCGGGGCAGCTGGGCCCAGTGTGGCTGCAAACACTTGTTGTGAAATTCCTCCTCCTCCCCTCCCGAGCACGCACGCACGCACGCACAGGCACCGCCGGAGTAATCAGGCTTTAGAGGAGAAAAGCTGCAGGGCTTAGCGGAGCAGGAACCCATGTCCCCACCCCAGCAGCAGCTGGGGGAGGGCAGCGCCAGGAGGAGGCCCTTTGCCTACCCCGTCCCTCCACCCTGGCTATCCCGGCAGCCTCCTCTCCAGAGTCCAGGCAGGGATGTGACCACATGTGGAAAGCTCTGCCAGGACCCTTGCTCCTGCCCAGGGGTGATGCAGCAGAGCAAGGGGCATCCCTGCACCCCACTCCTGCTCATCAGTCACCCTTTGTGTCCCCTTCATCACAGCCAAGCCACAATGCAACCCCAGCAACCCCGCTACAGCCCAGGACCCTTCCCCACAGACACAGCTCAGCAGCCAACCTGCAGGCTTCGACGTTAAAATGCTGGCAGGGGGAAGGTCCCCGCACCAACCACCATGGTACTGGCAGAGGAAGACAGCCCGTCTCACCCCAGTGCCAGAGCCAGCTCGCCTGCGGAGAAACCCCCCCCCCAGCTCTCACGCTAAAAACCGCTTGCTTCAGCTGCTGCGGGATTTAAGATGCAGCGCGGATCGATGCAGGGCTCGGGTTCCAGCCTGGAGCTCGCCAGGCCACGTGGGGAGGGAGGGCTGCAGCGGCAGGACTGACTGCCCTTCCCCAAGCATCATGCTCCATGCCAGGCAGGGGGATGCTGGGCAGTGGTGAGGCTGGGGTGCACCCTAAATGGGTGCTGGCAGAGTGGGTGAACCGCTGCTGTGCAGCTGGGTCACCCATCCCCGGCTGCTGGGGAGGTGGGGGACCCATCCCTGGAGGCATTAGGACGGGTCACACCTTAACGCCAACAGCAAAGGGTGCTGGGGCCAGAGTGGGGAGCACAGCAGGAAAAGCACCGGACAGGAGGATGTGAGATAAAGCCACCCGGCGGCGTTATCTCACGCCCGCCCGCGGCTGCCTTTCCTGCGGCCCTGCGCCTCTTCCGCCCCGCGGTGCGGCAGCCCCACTCAGCCGCTGAGCAGGGAGCCAAGTGCCAGGCCAGATCAGCCCAGGATTTATCAGCCTGCCTGCTCGCCTTGTGGCATTGCAACCGCCAAGCTGCGGTGCTGCTGTAGCATTAACCAGGAGTCTCCAGCCATGACCAGGAGCATGCCTCGCATCGCTCTGGTAAAGAGCCCGAGTCATGCCCGCGTGGGGCTCACCGCCACACTGAGGGGTCCCCCCTAGCCCCACGGCACAGGACGGCAGGGTCCAGGTGCTGAAGTGGGGAGGATACCGGCTGGAGGCACGCTATGGTCACCACCTCCATCAGTTCACATCTTCCTCCACAGCCAGCCGTATCAGCCAGCTGTCCCCAGCTGGCTCTAGCAGGCAGCTGCCCGCTAGTCCCACCATGCCACATTAATTGGGTGCCAGCAGCTCCAAGCCCCCACCAGTTGCAGCCTTCTCTGACTGGCTGAGGGCTGCAGGGCCTGGAGCACGGCACCCCTGAGCACCCACTCCTGCAGCGAGTGGCAATGCAGGACAAGGCCACCCCAACCCACCCAATGCAGCTCCCCTGCCACCCATAGAGACAAGAGGCACACCGCTCTGTCCCCGCTCACCCCCAGCAGTGCAAGGAGGTGCCCAGCTGCTGGCACAGGGTGCTGTGCCGAGCCATGCCGAGCAGCACTACCGCACAATCCCGCCATTGTCCCAGCTGCTGCTCTGCCTCCGCCAGCTCCCACCATCTGCAACCACCCAGCGCTGCCCTCTGGTGCTGCCCTCCAGTCCCCCAGGGCTGTGCTCCTCCACGGTGGCAGGCACCAGGCACCACTGTCATGTCAGGTGGGACGGGTCTGTTCCCTCCAGGAACCATAGGACCTGGTTGTTGTGGGGTGCCTGGCTACTTTGCACAAAGGGGGTGTGTCCCCCACCCTGACACTGTGGGACCACCCAGTGCAGCAGACATCTCAGCTGCTCTTTGCCAGCCCCTTCTCCACCCGGGTTGCTAATTGCAGTGGGGGGAGGAATTAATGATCTTAATCCCTTCTTTATGATTGATCTGAGTAGACTGCAAGGGCCCCCCTGTCCCGTTTCTGCCCCTTTTGTGGCCCCCATGCCCTGGGGAAGGTGCCGGGCAGCGTCATCTGGGTCCCTGTCAGAAGGTGCTTAGTCCCGGCTGCGGCATTAAGGGGCACGTGATGGGCTCCCTTGCCTGGGTCTTTGCACCGGGCAGCTTAGCAGGCTGGAGGGATGCCAGGGTTCAAGGGGACGCCACCAAGGTCGGGAGGCCCCAACCCACATCCAGGGGGTTCTCAGTCTTTGCAGGACCCTGCTCCCCCGCTGCAACCCCCCTGCCAGGTACAGGCTGAGCCCACAGGGTCTGAAAGCCAGGTGCCCCACAGGCTCAAGTGACCGGTGAGCTACAGCACCCTGGCAAGGCTATCGCTTGGGTGTCACCCACTTCACGCTCCCTGCTCCCACCAAGACCCATTTCCATGGGTCACTGCAAAAACTTGCCCCCCACCAGCCCGGGATGCTCAGCTGGGGCAAGGCAGCAGCTCTCTCCCATGGTCCAGGGGGGAAAAAGGAAGCTCTCTTCACCCCAGGGCTTCCCCCCAAGAGCTCAGCCCAGCACCACCCCACATCCCCGCTTCGCTCTGACACGGGGCTCCCTGCATCCCAGCACACAGACTGACCTCGAGGACCACGCTGCAATAGTCCTAACAACTCCAAAAAAAATAAAGGTTGCAAAAGGATCCCTGGTGGTCCAGCACCTGGAGAAACCATTGCCAGCTGATGGACTAAGAGTCTCCCTGATTGCAGGCACCATTTACCGTCAGAGAGGAGAAGGAGAGAAGCTTCCCGTCTCGTAAAAAAATGACAAGCTGTGATTTCCAGCCCGCTCCCCTGTGTTATTTCACTGCATCACTGGAAAGCCATCAGCTCCTGCCGACGTAAAAAGTCTCGTCTTTGAGAAAGAACTTCTGCTTTCCTTTAATTTTAAATAAATCAACCTCCTCCCGGAAAAGCCGCCAGTTGGTCAGCCATGCACAGACACGGCCGTAAAGGGAGAAGAAAGCAGCAAAGTCAAAGCCGAGCTGCTCCCGGGCTCTGGAGACAAAGGGAGAAAATAAAAGTTCAGCTTTTTTCTAATCCCTGGGCGCTGGGTGGGCACTGGGGGCGGCAGCTTTGTCCGCCTGGAGCAGACAGAGGATGAGGACGGAAGGGACCCCGGCGTCTTTTCAGCCTCGAGAAAGGCAGTAATTGTCCCCTCTGCCGGGTTTTTGTCTGTGCTTCCTCCCCCTCGCCACGCGGCTGCCTGCCCAGTGTGGCCCCCACCTCCCTAGCAAAGCCCTGGTGACGGACGGACAAACAGACAGACGGATGGACAGACTCAGCCACACTACCGGCAAACCTAAGGAGGGCACCCACCACCTTGGAGGGCACCCCTCTCCAAGGCATCCCAGGAAGGGTGTAGGTCGAGACAGGCTGCAGCTGGAAGTATCTTCCCAGCTGGAGGTACCACTTGCAGCTCCAGAGAGGGGCCAGAGGTGGGCCCCATGATCCTCAACCACCCTGGCCAACAGCCATGGACAGGACCTCAGGATGGCCAGGATTGCAGGGTCATGGGTGGTGGGAGTGATGCATGGGGAGTCCCAAGACACCCTGGAGGCATCCTGGTGTCTGAAACACACCCTGGGATGAGAAAAGGCCGCAGGTGGAACAGGACCACTGCCCTGTAGCACCATCATGGGTCAGAGGGTCCAGCTGCAACCCAGGTCAACAGCTCAGGAGAACAAGCACCATCGGAACAAGGTTCAAAACAGCTCCAACCCCAGCACTACAACACCCAACTCAGCTCCCAGGTACCCAATTTCTACAGCACAGTCAAACATGCTGCTCCATCCACTGGGTGACACAGGTCAACTGAAAGCTGGTGGTGATGTCTCATCACAGCCTCATCAACCAGAAGTCAGGCAGCAGGTGCCAGACCAAAGGGCTACTGGGCCTCTCCAACCACACAGGGAAGCACCATCAAGTCTTGAGCTGCCAGGGACTCAGCCAGGTGAGAGCCAGCCACAGGGACTGCTGGCAGGGCAGAGACCCATGGCACCATTACCTCTGGGCTGCTGCTTCTGCCAAAGCCACGTGAGAAGACAAGGTAAATCAAGACAGAAATCAAGCTGCGATCTCCCAAGACTGAATAACCCTGCAGGACACCCATTCAGGGAGAACATGGTGCCTGATAACCAGCACGGGCACCCTGAGGCAAAGACAAGGATGTCCTTCACCTACCTTGTTTGCAAGCCACCACCTCTGTCAACCCAACAGCCCCCAAGCTCCACTCTTTGCATTCATCCTCCCAAAAACTGGTCCAGCCAGAAGATCAACTCCTGGATGCGCCATGGAAGTTACCATCACCCACTACATTTTCTCCAGACATCAAGAGAGGACGCCCAGGCCTGGGGGAGGTTTGGGCAGTGTCGTAAATGCTAAGCCTCACCCTGGGCGTTTGCAGGTTAATGAGCCAGCGGTATGACGGGTCGCCAGATGGGTAACTCGCATGGAGATAGTTCATCTCCCGTGCTCCAGAACATCCTTCGAAGGGCCAGTTGTGGCAGCCGCTCTGCTCATCTCTGCTGCCGAGGTGGCACTGAGGGACGTTAAGAAGCCAGCTCCTGAATTAAAAAGGCTATGGAAGATTAAATCCAGCATCTGGAGTTAGCCCTGGAAGCAGATGGCGAATCATCATGCTGCACAGAGTGGCTTTCACCCGTCTCCTTCTTGCAGGCAGCCACTCTGCTCTGGTGGTGCCTCCCAAGAGCAGCTCTGGACGCACACGCAGCTTGGCCAGCAAGGGCCAGAGATGTGCCCCGCTATGCACATCCTCCAAGGATGGTGCAGTGAGGCCATGCCACCATCCTGCAAATGCCCAGCTGAGCAGGCAGGAGGTGATGCCACCTCCCCATGTGAGCTCCCTATGCCAAGGTTCCAGCAAAGGCATATTTTTTCCCCACATAACCCCGCGTCTGCTGCGGACTTCCCAACCTGTGGGCGCACAGTGCTGGTACGGCACAGCCACGCAGGGACACCTGACTCGGGCAAATGGACCCAAGCAAGGCAGAGCCCATCACCAACATGCCCTGGACTTCCAAAGACGTTACCACTGTGGAGAGGACAAGGATGTGCCCAAGGACACCACTGCCTCCATGCACATCCTTGAACCTCACCCTGCAGCCAGCCCCATGCACACCCTGCTGCCCTGGTGAGCTGTGGTGCCGGCACAGCCAGAGCCACTGCCACGGGGACCGACCTGCGCCCCGAGCCGCTCCACGCCGCCCGGCTGGGAAACGTGGCTACGTCCTGCCTCCGCGGGGTGGTGGTTAGGGATTAAGTAGTCTTAAATGTCAGACGACCAGGCGCTCCCTGGAAATCCACTTATCTCCGCTGCCACTCGGAGCGGCCAGAGCCGGGCGGTTATGGAGATAACGCGATTTGAAGCGTCCACCCGAGCATTGCAGGGCTGCGGGTGCCCTGCGGACAACACCAGGCACCTCCTCCCCTCCTCCACTCGCCCAGCTGCTGCCCAGAGAGCCGGGTGACGGCCTCGCTGCTCAGCCCGGGAGCTGCACCCACCTGCGCGACCCCCCCTTCCCCAATTCGGAGGGACGAGGGAGGCTTGGCAGCCTCACCTCCCCGGCGCTCATCCATCCCCCCCCCCGTGCCAAAGCTGTGACAATTCGCTGCCCAAATCCTAAAACGACTGTAACTAAAACCTACCAGATTGAGCCTCGGGAAGGCCCCCCCCCCCGCTTCTCCCCCCCTCCAAATGGGATTGAACAGATCTGTGCTCACACAAGCCCAGCTCACAGCCAAGCAGCATCTGACATTCACGCGCCATGGCACGGCTCTCTGCCGCTCGCCCACTTCCCCCAGCTTGGCATCGCCCTGCCTAACGCTGCCCCCCTGGAGATGAGGCATCACTCCCACCCCAGCAGAACCCCGCTGCCCTCTTAAAGTCCCCCCCAAACCCTCCTGGAGGGACCCCAGCTCTTCGGGCTAGCTAATCCCCAGTGTCCCTGCCACTGAGAGAGGTCCCCAAAGTGATTTCAGGGCTGCGCTGTTCAGGAGACCAGGTTGAATGACCCAAGGGTGTTGGGGCCAGGTGGACGAGGGGCAGGCACTGCCCAGCAGCAGATGCCAGCTTCAATGGGCATCCCAGCAAGAGCCCCAAGAGCCACCACAAAGGGCTGCAGGGGGCCCAGGCAAGGCTTTGCCCTGGGGAGACCCGCACGCAGCCTCACCAAGGCCAAGCTAAGACGTGTGAATTGCTCCCATTAACAGATGGGGCGATTACAGCGTAAATTACTTGGGGTCTAACCGATAACCAGGTCACGGAGAGACCGATCAGCAGGCACAGAGCTCTGAGAAGTTAATTAAAAATAAGAAAAAAAGTTGTAGGCACAGCCACATGGAAATATTTGATGGCGATGAGCCCCAAATCCATCAATGCCACCTCCAAGTGCCACCTCCAAAGCTGCCCAAATCCATCAGTGCCACCTACAAGAGCAGCCCCAGCCTGGAGAGGTCCCATTATGCTACCAGCTCTCTCAAAACCTCATCCCTCCACAACCCACCAGGCAGCTCCGTGGTGGCAGAGCACAAATTGAGGGGCTGCTCCAGATCCCAAGAGAGCAGGCGGTGGGAAGGGCCAGTGCACCTGTGCCAGCACCTGCGTCACCATCACTACCAGCGAGCAAGAGCACGCTGGCCATGGGAGCATGTACTTGAGAGCACCAGGGCCAGTTCAGTTTGTGAGCTGTGTTGTCAGGTGGTGGGGATCTCATGGTCCTTAGTGATGAGACTCCCACCTCAAAGGCAGCAGGGCATGGCTAGCACCTTGGTGCCCGCACCCCATGGACAAAGCAAGCACAGGGAAGTGAGGCAGGAGCCGTGCAAGCAAGGGTGAGGTGAGCATGCAGCCCGGCCAGCCACCCCACTGCAGGTGAAGAAGACATTGGCATCCAAGAGGCATCTCCACCACTCACACCAAAAACACCCTAGAAGGCTGGGGCCCACTGCTTCTGTGCCAGTGGGATTAAGGTGTGCAATCCCCCCACTCCCCACCGAGCCCCCCATGAGCACCCACTCCCGAAGGCGACCACTTTGGAGGAATTGCTTTTACGGCTGCAAAGGCAGTGGCACTGTCAGAAAGCTGCCGGGGTCTGCAAACAGCAGCTATTGACAGATGTCTAAGAGGACGGCAAATAATCCTGTCTTCCTCTGGGAGGATTCGGGTCGCCCTCACCCTCACCGGGGGTTTATCCATTGTCTGGATCTGCCAGCGGTTGTTATTTTTGGTCAGCACCGCGTTTTGCTTGGCCTCACTGGCAGTGGGGAAATAGGAGGAAGAGGAGGAAGGGGAGGAAGGCTGCCCGGCCAGGGATGGGGGGAAGAAGACTGGCTCAGCTTTGGGACAGGGCAGTGGGGCACCCCGCAGACCTCAGAGAGCCCAGGTCAGTCTCCTCCCAGCCCCACAGCCTTGCTGAGCACAGCCAAAGCTCACCACAACGATGGGACTGGACAGTCTGACAGCGAGGGTACGGTGTGGCCAATCAGCCCAGGCATCACAGCCTCCCCTGGTGCCCAGGGGAATTGCTCCCAGTAATGCCAATATACACAGTGGACCAGAGAAGGTTGAGAGTTTTTGGGGAGCAGGTCTCACTGCCCAGCTTTCAGCACCCTCCTGCACAGGCAGCAGTCAGGAGTTGTCTCCACCAGCAGAACGGGCAGGGGAGCTCTGGCAGGGACAGGCAAGCCCTGCCTGCTGCCAGTATCATCCCAAGCCCTGCCTACAAACCCGCACATGCCTCGGGTCCATCCTGATAGGCCAAAAAGGCTGGGGAGCCTCATGAAGGCAGGTCTCCAACCTGCCCTGCCCGCCCCAGGCTGTGGACCCCCATCCCTCACGCTTCATCCCCAGCACCGCAGCATCCCAGGGGGCAGGCAAGCCCCGCTGGCAGGTCCCATCCTCCCCGATGGTGTGGCTTACTGACACCACAGGATGCTGCTCCCAGGGCTCAGCCAGCCACCGGGATCCGCACCCATGCCTCCAAGCCAGGTACAATGGGAGGTGCAGGCAGAGCTGGGGTAAAAGGCATCCAGGAGCTCCTAGGGAGAAGATGCAAAGCCATGCCCCAAGACTTTGCGCTTCTCCCCATCTACCTGGCAGCAACTCAGGGAGCATTCCCGCTCGCCGGCAAGGCAGGGCTCGCCATCCTTCTGTGCGTTGCCTTTCCACCGCCACCCAGTCTGCCTGCGAAGCGCGAAGACAATAAAAAGCTGCCTCCCCTCTCGGCAGGCTTTCGTTCCTGCAAGAGATGGAGGGCACGCCACACAAAAACGCCTCTCCCGAGCTTTCCCCACACTCAGCACCACTTGTCATTCAAGTAAACCCCATGGCCTTTAAGCTGCCAAGGTACCAGAGCTGCTCCGGAATCGGAGTTCGCTCAGCTCCTGCCCTGGAGCAAGGAATCTGAAAGGCTGCCACTGGAAACGAAACAGAGCATCCGTCATTTTACTTGCCAGGAATATATCCAGCCCCCAAAAAAAGAAATACTGCCTGCTAAGGAGCCAGCAACAAAAGCCCTTGATTTCACCAGTGAAGCAGAGCCCAGCATTGGGCATTTCCACCTGGGTCCCAATTCTCTGCTGAATTCAAAATCACCTGAAATAAAACCAGCAGCTGAGTTGGGTCAGGGCTGGAGGGGCCAGAGCTGCCCCAGGGCCGAGAGGAGGGTGCCAGGTCAGGATGGCTGGTGCAGACCAGCAGACCCTGCCCAGGATGCCACAAGGAAAATCCATGGGTTTGGAAAAAAATGAGGCAGGTGGCAGAGGCAGGGCTGGAGGGGACAAAAGCTCCCTCCCGGCACTGCCACACCAGCATATCCAAGCACAGCCAGCCCCACTGCAGGGGGTGACCTCGGGAGGCCACCCTGCCCGCAGCCGCTGCCAGCATCTGCCCACAAGCCGCCCCCAGCCAGGCGGGTCGTCAGCCCCTAGCCATTCCCAGTCGCATCCCCAGGAAAAGGAGCAGCATGTTCCCAGCCAGCCCAGCCCCCAGCCCAGGCACGCCAACCCAAATATCTGCAAAAGGCGCTCCCCTCCATGGGAACAGCAACTCCACACAGAGTTCACATGCCCCAGCAATGCCTGATTAAACTCCCAAACTCCAAGGGAATACCCCTGAGGCTGTCTGAAGATAAGCTAGGAGCTAGACTGCTCTCAGGAAATGCAGGAACTGGGAAAGAGCAATCACTTTTTTCCTTTTAAATCCAGAATACTACAGAGCAAACCCCGGCGTGCTCTAGCTCAGATGGAAGTGCTCGCCCAAGCTTGCTGCCTTGTGCCCTGGGAGTTTATCGCTCCCCAGATCTTGCCAGAGGTGGTGGGGATGGAACTGGAGAGCCCAGGACAACTCAAGGCAGCACAGGTGAGCTGAGCATGGCCTGCCGGGCTCTGCATGCCAGGCTGGAAGATGTTGAGCAAGAGGACAGTGCTGGAAACCTAGGCAGAGGGAAAGCTGGCACCACAAGGCGAGTGGGTACCAGAGGATGGGGACATTTGCTGCCAACACCTCCAGGATCTGTGATGCTCTGCAGGTGCTCTGTCATTTCAGTTCACCCTGGGGAACACTGCAGACATTGGTTCCACCAGTCCTCGGGTCTCCTGTGACCCTCACCACCCTCTTCCTCCCCTTTGGCTTCTCCATGAAATGTGGTTGTAGCACTAGACCCAGATGTCCCAAGCAATCTGCACACTCAAGGGCAAGGGCAGTCAAGGAAACCATGTTGGTGCAGCACCCAATGCAGCTCCGAGCTGGAGCATCCCAGGATAAAGAAGAAGGAGATGATGCTCCTCCCTTTCATACCTGATGGTATGAGGTACCTGAGCAGTACTAGGGAGCAACCAGCATCCTGGGCGGGTTCCTTCAGGAGAGAGGAACCGCAAGGAGGGTTTGCACCACTTCCTGGGGATCAGCGAGCCCTGGTGCTGGGGCACCCCAGGGTGAGCGAGCAAGAACAGCCCATCCTGGCGCCGGGGCTTCGATGGCAACCAACTGTGATGTCATAAGTAAGAAGTTCTACCTTCAACCAGGACCACAGCCAGGAAGGAGATTTGCACTGAATGCACACCATGCTCTTGGATGGGCAAACGTGTCTGAGGGCAGAGGAGCACAGGTGATGCACCTACCCCACACCAACCTCTCCTTTGGAGTAGATGTCCAACAGCTGTCTTGGTTCTTGATGCTTCTTCAGGAATCAGCCCAAGAGTAAGGGTGTCTTCCTTCCCTGTGGAAGGATGGAAGAATAGCAGTCCTGGGCAAGCTGATGGCAGGAGTCATTAGGTAAACAGTTCTCAGCAAACTGTTGGGACAAGAAGTCCTGCCTCAGGGATGTGGTGGCACAGTGGGGAGGGGTTGTACCAACAAGGCCCAGCTTCTGTCTTTGATTGGATACCAGTTTGGCTGCAGAAAGCAACTGGACCACAACAAAACACAGATTTTTCACTGAATGTCTCGCACACAGCCACAAGACCTTTCCATACATGAAGGGGGCTTGTAAGAAAGATGGGGACAGACTTTTTACCAGGGCCTGTCATGACAGGACAAGCGGCAACAGTTTTAAACTGAAAGAGGGCAGGGTTAGACTGGGCATAAGGAAGAAATGTTTTACAGTGAGGGTGGTGAGACACTGGGACAGGTTGCCCAGAGGAGTTGGGGGTGCCCATCCCTGGAAGGGTTCAAGGTCAGGTTGGACAGTGCTTTGAGCAACCTGATCTAGTGGAAGATGTCCTTGCCCATGGCAGGGAGGTTGGACTGGATGAGCTTTGAAGGTCCCTTCCAACCCAAACCATTCTGCGATTCTATGGCAATTTAACCACCAGCACCATGCCTTATCAAAAAAGCACAAGTGAGATGGGTGAAGCCGGAGATCTCAAAGAACCAGCCACAAGACAATCAGAAAGCAGAGCTGGGGCCCTGGGAAGGAGGAAGGGGCCACCACCATCACCACCCATGACATCAGTCCGGACGAGGGGGCCCTCAGATGAAAGAGCTGCAGGACACACAGTAAGAAACAGAGGGGTTTGCTCTGTGTGTGGCCTCAAGGAGAGTGGCTGTGGAATAATCTGTCTCACAAGATGTCACAACATGGAAGAAGATGGGGAAGAGCCGCAAGACCAAGCCTCAAGCATGAAGGAAACGCTGTGTGGTGGGAGCTGGAAAGAGCTTGATATGGTGAGCTTATTGCACTGGAGATGTGCTTTGAGGAGACTTGATTACAGGGTATAAGCATCCTTCTGGACTCACCGGTCCATCTTGGTCCCAAGCTCTGATGGTCTACAACTAAAACTAGAGTCAGATATCAATGCTTCTGCCTTTTCTCACCTCCCCAAAAGCTGAGGAACAAGGTGGCAAGCTGGAATGGCAGGGAACCCCAGCCAGCCCAGGCTGGGTTCAGAGCCCCCAGCCTATTCCCAGGGACCTGGTGCGCGATTGGTGACTCCCTGCAAGAGAAGCATCTTCCTTCACCTGTGCAGAAGGGATTGATCGCAAGCCCTCCTGAAACCCAACACCCACATCCTTATCTCCGGACGGGTCCTCCTGCCGCAGCCGCTGGCAAGCCCCCAAGATGGGAGGAACGGGGCCTCCAGAGCACAGCGCACCGACCTAAAGTGTTGATGTCCCCACTGCCCGCTCTCAGCTTCCATGATGGACATCCTCCTCCGTCTACTGCTTTCTCCAGCCTGCTCCATCTCCTCCTCCTCCCTCTTCCCCACATTGGCACCACCACAACACAGACACACACCTTGCCCCTGGTGACTTGCTCCATGGTGGCAGAGCCCAGGAGAGCCTGGGGGACAAGCAGGGGCTGTGGGAGCAACCTGGCAGGGAGCTCCAGCAGCCTCCATCCCCCAGCGAACAGGATCAGTCTTGCAGGTGGTCGATTGGGCAGAAAGAAACTTGTCCGCACAGCTAGGATGAACCACTGGCATTTTAAGGACTGTCCATGATGCTTTCCTAGGTCTTATGGCAGGTGGTCAGCAAATCCAAGGCATGACTGAGGGCAGGGTGGGGGGAACGCTGTGCTCACAAAACAGAGGAAGGTGCATTACCATCCCAAGGGCTTCACAGAGAACCATCCTTGGGTTTTTTTTCCTCCTTGGGTAGCTTTTGACACATTTGACATGGGGCACGTCCAGGTTAAGAGTAGAAAAAAATTCCCTGTGCACTTCCTGACCAGGTTCCCCTTGACCAGGGTGGCTTCTCTGTCCTCATGTAGCCTGGATGGGCCCATGTGGCCTCCCCACACCTTTCTCCTATGTGATGTGAAGCTGAATCTCAGTACCAGGAGGGAAAACATCCTCCTTAAGGATTTTGCAGAGAAAGAGGTAATTCTTTACCCCAGCAATGCATTTTAATGATACATCAAAGCCAAAACCCTGCACCAGGGCGCTCCCAAGGTTGCAGCCCTCACCATCCCTTGTGGCCGAGGGAAGCAGCCAGCATCCACAGGCGATTCAGGACGGGTGTCTCCAGAGGATGGCTGTGGACATCCTCATGTCCCTGCAGTGGGCGGCCCCGCTTTGGCTCAAGGGGTTTAAGCTGAACGAGTGCAAGTCCCTCCTGCAGACCCCCAAGGCATAAGGTTCCCATAGCTCTTAATGGGCTTATAGAGCTGCTGGGACCAAAGCGGCTCCCCCAGCGCAGAGGCTGGGGAGGACTTAAAGGCACCGCCAGCCAGCAGCCCCCCAGGGCACCACCAATACCAGCCATACCTGGCATGGTGAGAGCCACCCACCAGCACCATCCTGGCTGGGCTATTGCTGACAGCGCTGAGCACTCAGCCCGCTCCTGCCCCATCCCAAATCCCATGCACCCTCCTCCAGGCAGGCATTCTGGAGTCCTCCTCCCTCTCGGCCTCGAGGACAAAGGCAGATGCATGTCCCCCTGAGCCGCCCCAGCCCTAAAACAGATCTAATCCCCCCACCCCATGCCACCAGCCCCTGGCACCCTCAGGGCAAAGCAGAGCCCACAAGTACCGGGGAAGAGAAGAACAGCCCAGGTAAAGAGTGGGGCACAGGCAATCCAGTGGCATAGGACAAGCCAGCACGCCTGCTCCTGCCTGCACTGGCACCCACACCCCCATGCCTGTATCTGCATCCTGCACCAGCACCCCACACCTGCACCCCATGTCTGCACCTGCACCCCATGCCCGCACCCCACACTTCACCCTGTGCTGTGCCCCATGCCTGCACCTGCTTCCTGTGCCCCACACTTCATCCCACACCTGTCCTCCATGCCTGCACCTGCACCTTTGCCTGCACTCTGTACCAGCACCCCATGCCTGTGCCTTGTACCTGCACCCCATGCCTGCACCTGTGCTTTGTGCCCTACACCTGCACCACACACTGGCAACCCACGCCTGCCCTCCACTGCTCACCCCACACCTGTGCCCCATATCTTGCCTCATGCCTGCACCGCATATTTCACCCCCACATGTCACCCCACTGCATAACCCAGGGCCATGCAGAGTCTATACAGCAGGAGCAGGAGGTGCCTGACATTGGGGCAGGACCAGCTGCTGGTTACCCCCTCTCTGGGGGGCTCAGAACCCCCCTCAAATTCAGGCTTGGGGGTGACAGGAGCATATGCCACCCAGCCTGGTGAGAATGGAGGGGCGAGCACACCATCCCATGCCATCCTGGGGAAATCCTGCTTTTCCGGGCTTGGATCAAGCACAGGGGACCAGGAATGATGGCCAGCAGGAACAGGGCTGTCCAGGGAAAATCCTGCTGGAAAGCAGCAAAACCCCATCCCTGAGAAGCCCGACTCGCGCTGCCAAGGCAGCCCCTCATCAGCCTGCCACGCTTGGGCAGGGACAGCTCTACCTTCCTGCTTCATCGTATTTTTGGGGCTTGGACTCCAGCATGTAGGTTTGTGCCTTCGGGTATTTTCAGAGGGGAAATATATAAAAAAAAGCAAAAAAAAAAAAAAAAAACAAACCAAAAAACCTGGGCATACAACTGAGCTCCTGTGATTTCCATATCAGCTGCTGTACATGCACACGGCATGGAAAAATCCTTAGGAAATTTCTGCTAAAAAATAAAAAAAATAAAGGAAAACCCACAGAAGGCTGAGCTCACTGGACACAGCACGCCAGGAGGGGCTGACAGAGCTGTTACGGTCTATTGGGCCAATAATCCACAAACTAAGACGGATTTATTGTACATGGCAGATCGTAACAGCTCCAAAGAAACCATCACTGTCTCCCGGTGCTTAAAATTCACTTTCTTGGGGGAAAAAAAAGGGCCAAAATATGGCTTTACGAGATAAGATGCGTGGTTGTACCATTCTGTGACAGACAGAAGCCTGTGCAAACACATATATGGGTTTTTTTCTTGATATATAAATAAATAAAATATCTCCTCTTCCAAGGCGAGCACGACTGCATTACCCGGCTTGGAGCGCTGTCGTTACCACCGGATTACCCAGCTTGGTTTCACCTCCGTTAGCAAGATGGATTTGCAGGGATATTGTTTCTGCCCCAATATTACCACCCGAACACAGGGGAAGATAAAAATTAAGTTAATTAAAGCCAACTTGAGCCCCTGCACCCATCTGGCTTGCTGGGATGGGTAGATTTGGGTCCCCTCTCCTTGGAAGGTGCAAGCCTCTGAGAAACAAGATGCTGGAGCGGAGAGCAGGCTCTTCCCACTTCCACGACACCGTGACGGCAAGCCCGGGATGGGGGGATATTTTAAAATAAAAATAAAAATAATAATAACAATAATAATAATTAAGAATGATAAAAAAAAATAATAAAGGGCAGAGCCAGTGCTTTCCTTTGCAGCTTTGTTTCTGGGCAGACAGGAGCCCCAGCCAGTGCAGAGGAGCAGAACCAGGAGTGGGACCAGCCTGACCCCGGTGTAATTGCGGCGTCTGTTCAAATCACTGCAACACTGGAAATCACGCTGGGCCCAGCTCAGAGCTTACCACCCGGCTGATCATATCAGATGGGGATCAAAGAGGCTCAGCTAACGGGTTTAGTGTGCAGCTCGTCCCAGCCAGCACTGCCACTGAGGGGGGAGACCAGGCTCCCGCTCACCCCCGGGGGGGCTGCGCACCCAGGATGCTAGCAAGAAGCCCGGAGGGTGCGCATGGGAGCGAGCATCCCTCAGCAGGGCGATGCCCAGCAGGATGCCTGGCTAGGTAGCCAGCCCTGAAGCCCCCTGGCATCACGCCTGGACAATGGGTCAGGTAATGCCATGTGCTCACCCTCCCACACCCGCCAGCCCCCCGGTTGCACTCCAAAACCATCCCAGGGGGTGCAAGCAGTGGGATGCCAGAGCAGGTGACCATGAGAGCAGCTTTCGGCCACACTCAGAGACTCAGAGCAACGCCTGCGGGCAGGGATGGGTGCAGGCACAGGGTTTGCACAGGGTGCCCCAGCTCCAGCCCCCCCAGCAAGCAGTGCAGCCCGGCCGTGGGAAGCGATCTGCCGGGACTGGCTGGGCGGCTCCGGGTAGGGAGTCGAGCCGAGTAATTAGAGCAGGAGGCTGTGAGTCAGCAAATGATGCGTAACCTCGCCGAGGTTGACAATGAGGCAAAAGATGGCAGTTTCGACCGAGAGCGCCCGCTGAAAGGGCACATTTAGATATGCAAGAAGCAGCAACTCCCAACAATTGCAGGGCTGGCGACCCGCTCTGCAAACCACGCTGCTCCACCGTCACCATCCGGCTGCCAAATATTCGACGCCTTTCTCCAAAATCATTGCAAACAGAGACGCAGTCGATTGCAGCCCAAACCCTATGGGAGCAAGGTAGCAGGGACCGCTTCCAAAAAACCGGTGTTCGGGGGGGAAGACACCAGCCAGCCTCTCCTTCAGCACCCCAGGCTGCCTGGGGAGCAGGATACAGCCGGACTCCGCAGCTGACCTTGCTCTGGATGCCCTAGAGAGAAGAGCAGCCGGTGGTAGCGATCCTCCCGGCACCACCACTGCACTCCAGGACGGATATTAAGGGCGAGGTTTGGCTTGGAAGCAAACGCCAGCTCCAGCCACAGGCTCGTCCCCCTTTTCGGGGGGGGGTCCACCGGGGCTGCAGGCAGATAGGGCCCTGCCACACAGCAGCCCTCAGCAAGGAGAGTTTAATTAACCCCGGAAAGCAATCGTTAAACGGCCAGCCTGGGTAATCGATGCAGAAGGGGCAGCTTGCTGCCAAAGGACCATCTGCTCCGGGGAGGGATGGCGGCTCGTCGTCCCCCCCCCGCACCGCCCTTCGCCCCGCGCCTGCCGGGAAGCCGCCACGGGGCAGCTGGTTTGGGGGCCCGATCCTGAGCGTAACACCGGCCAAGCTGCCCCCAGACGGGATGGGAGATGCCCAGCGCAGGTCCCTCCGCCCCTCGTCTCGACCCTTGCTTCCCGTAAAGTCCCAGGTCCCCGAGCCACGTGATTTCCTACGCGTCGGAGCCCCCCCCCCCCCCCCCAACCCCGAGCACAAAGCAGAGCCAGGGGCCCCCGCCGGAGGATCCCTCCAGAGCAAGGCAGCCCCCGTAGCCAGGATGTGGCTGAAGGAGAGCTGGGCAGGGATGTGGCCAAGAACCCTCCTTGCCCCGCAGCTATTTTCATCCACGAGGCAAGTTTGGGGCAGTCTCAGCCCCGAGGGCACAGGGGGTTTCTGTCTTTTGGAGCACCCAGCCCCCCCCACACACATACAGCCAAGCTCCCAGAGGAATACTTAGAGGGCTGCTCTCGGCATCCCGGCATCACCCAGGGTACCAGCTGCCCTGCCGCAGGGCACTGCGCTGCGTTCCTTCCCATCCCTGCCTGCCCTGCCTGCCTGGGCAAGGATGCCCCACGGCAGCCTGGCGGGAGAGCAGCCGGGCAACCAAACCCCTGCAGGCAGGAGGCAGCAGGGAGACCCCTGGAATAGCTCCACTGCTGGAGGGAAACTGAGGCAGGGAAGGGCTGGGATGTGCCCATGCTAAGGGACCCAGATTCATGTTTTTGTGCTACTCCCCATCCCGTGGCCACCCCCATACAAGTGAGCACACCAGGGGACAGGGAGAAAGAGGTTTTGCTGCATCCAGCAAAAAAGCCAGCTGCATTGTGCAGTGTCTAACCGCACTCCGGCAACAGCCTCAGCCCCCTTGGCACCCACCCCCATCTTCAAACTCCGCGGGCAGCCCTGGGCCCTTCTCCAACCCCGGACTTCCAAATTTCTCCTTAATTGCTTTTATTTTCACCCAATAAATGAACGATGCTGGGTGCTCAGGGGCAGCAGGGCCATGTGGGGAGCACCCGCTCCTGACGGACCCAGGAGCTGGTCCCTGCTCTGGGACACAGACTCCAGCTCCAGGATGGGGTCCCTGAGAAAGTGTGGGATGGGCAGAGGGAGACCCCTGGCCCCTCACCCCATGGCCACTCCCCAGGAGAGCTTTGGGGGGGCAGTTGGGGATGCAGCCAGCAGCAGTGTCCCAGGGCAAAGCCAGCCAGGGGAGGGGAAGAGCAAGATTTTGTCGTCCAGGATGGGACTCAGTGAGACCGGTGTCCCCAGCAGCATCACTCCTCCCTCTCCTGTGAGACCTTCTACCGTCATCACACCCCACCTGGCTCCCAGTGCCATCGTGTCCCAGAAAGCCCAGGGGGACACGGCACTGGCATGAATCCCGCTGGGGGACACAGAGAGAGCCCAGCCCCACGGTGGGGAGCACTGATGATGCAGACACTGGGCATGGAGCTGCAGGCATCCTCCTCCTTGTCTGGATCTGTCCCCCACCCCTCGGGAGGAGAGGGGGCATCCCCGAGGAGGAGGAGGCCTGCATCCTATGGAAAGAAAGGAAACGCTGCAAGGAGCCCAATGGTGCTACTAGAGCAGGCACTGCAGCAGGAACAGCACAAGGGACAAGCCCTGGGACACAGCACAGCCCTGGTGCCACAAAAAAGCTCTGCCCTCAGCCCCTGGCCTCCCCCAGGGCAGAGGGGAAGGTGCAGCTGCTGCCATCCCAGGCACAGGCAGGGTGAAAGGTGGGTTCCCAGGACAGGTGGGACTGGCAGGTAGGTGACCTGTGAAGCAAAAAAAGTGGGCTTGTGCCCTTCCTTGCCCCGGGGCTGGGAGACACCTTGGGCTCCTCCTCACCACCCCAGACCTGCAGAACCTCAGAGAAGGGGACCGCATAGTCCTCTCCTCTCTGATAGCAGCAGCCCAGCAGGAAGGGGACAGTGCTCCCTGCACCTACACACACCCCCCCTCACACACCAGCAGCATGGCATGGGCATGGGTACTAGCTCGAGGGGCAACTCTGCTCTAGGAGAAGGTCCTGATGGATTCAATTCCTGGCTGCTCATGGCTGCCGGGATCATCAGGAGAGCGGGCTTGGGCTCCAGCATGGAGTTGGCTGGGCTCAGTCTTGCCAGCACACCCCACCACACCTGAGCTCCCAGGGGAATACTCAGAGGGACGCTCTTGGTACCCCATCATTGCCCAGGGTACCAGCCAACCTGCCACAGGGTGTGGGGATGTGGCGTTCCTTCCAACCCCTGCCTGCCCTGCCCATCTGGGCTGGGATGCCCCATGGCAGCCTGGCAGGAGAGCAGCAGGACAACTGAACCCCTAAGGGCAGGAGGCAGCAGGGAGACCTCTAGAAGACCTCCACTGCAGGAGGGAAACTGAGGCAAGGAAGGGCTGGGATGCGCCCACCCACTTGTTGCCAGCGAAGGGACCCAGATTTGGCCCAATCCCGCGGCCACTGCAGTACGAGCACGTATGGAGGAGGACAGGGAGCAAAGAGGAAGCAGGAACAACCCCCCACCGGCACTGCCAGCCCCCAGCCTTGCAGCAGGGGGTGCGAGGCAGGAGCGCGTCCTCAGCAGGATGCCTCCCCCCAGCACTCTCAGGAAGGATCCAGCCCCCGGCTGCCTGTTGGTCTTCACCGCTGCTAGATCCAACCCTGCAGACTGAAACACCCAAGCGAGTGGTGGCCAGACCTACCCACGTCACCCTGATGTAGTATCTGCCTACCCAGCTGCAGGGCCAGTGCTCAGCCCCTCGAGCCAGTGCTTGACACCAGAGCTGGTGCTCAGCCCCTTAAACTGGGGCTTGACCCCAGAACCAGTGCTTAGCCCCCCCAAACTGTTGCTCAACCCCCAAACCGGTGCTCAGCCCCCTGAAATGGTGCTCAGCCCCCCATACAGGTGCTTGATGCCCAAACAGGTGCTCAGCTTCCCCAAATGGTGCTCAACCCCCAAGACAGTGCTTAGCCACTCCAAGCCCCCTGGACCAGTGCTTGACCCCTGAGATGGTGCTCAACCCCCAAACCTGCACTCGTCCCCTGAGCCGGTCTCAGCCCCCGAACCAGCACTCAACCACTGGGCTGCTGCTCAGCCCCCTGTTGGCTCGACCTCTGAGCCAATGCTCAGACCCCAAACTGGCACTCAGGCCCCCAAAACAGTGCTTGATGCCCAAGCTGGTGCTCAGCCCCCTAAAATGGTGCTCAACCCCCCATGCTGGTGCTCAGCCACCCAAAACGGTGCCTGACTCCCCAGCTAGTTCTTAGCCCTCCAGAATGATGCTTGACCACTGAGCCGGTTCCAGACCCCCAAAATGATGCTCAACCCCTATGCTGGTCCTCAGCCCTCTGAAACGATGCTTGACCCCCAAGCTGGTGCCCAGCCCATCAAAATGGTGCTCAAAACCCTAAACTGCTCCTTGACCCCCAAGCCAGTCTTCAGTCCCCCAAAATTATGTGCAAGCCCCAAGCCGGTTCTTAGCCCCCTAAAGTGACGGTTGACCCCAAAGCCGGTGCTCAGCCCCCCTAAACAGTGTTTGACCACCGAGTCAGTGTTCAGTCCCCCAAAAAGGCTCAGCCCCAATGGAGGGGCCAACCCTGCCAGGAGGTAACCAATGCAGGGCTGGCTCCATTTCACGCTCCGGGGCACCCATGGACCCAGGGCAGAGGTCTGAGCTCCCAGGAGAAGAATTCCCCCAGGGCCAGCCCTGCCTCGGGCAGACAGGGCGGAGAAGGGGCAAGGGCACAGCTGCACCGATACCCATCTTCCCCAGAGACGGCCACTCCAGTTTCCTCCCAGTACACATACTGGTTGCATGGTCATTCAGAAAGGCCAGACAGCCCAGAGGGGGTCTCCCCGGTTCCCTTTGCCTCTGGTCTCAGCATATCCCCGCTCCATCACCAAAGGGACATGGGAGCACCATGGCAGGGAAGTCAGTCCCCTCCCAGCTGCCTCTCTTGGCTGCAGGAGAGGAGAAGCCCCAGCGCAGTAGGGACCCTCTGTGTCCTGGAGGGGACCCCCTTGTCCCCCCTTCCCAGCACTTCCCAGGGAAGCATCACCACCGGAGAAGCTGAGGTTGCCAGGGCTCTGCCAGGAGCCCCTCAGCCCCAGAGCCACTGAGGTGGGGGGACCCAGCCAAAGGCAAGGAGCTTTATTGCCTGAATATTGGGTACCAGGTCCCTGGTTATCCTTGGAGGAGGCCGTGTCGTGGGATGGTTTGCGGGATGTGGCCCAGGGAGCTCGGGTGGGACAAGATCTCATCCCACCTCTAATGGTGGGGGAGCTGCTGGCTGCAGGGGGACTTATTCTCCACTGCCAGGGGTGTTTCCCAGACCTATCTGTTGAGCTATTGGCCTTTGGGACAAGCTGCTGAAGCCACCACCCCGCAGCCCAGTGCTGGTTATTTCCAGGATTAGGCTGGCAGCGGTTACAAATGTTCCCCCCACCCCAAAAAATCCCCTCCCCATCACCCGCTGCCAGTTGTGGCTGCCTGCAGCCAGCACCAGCCGCAGGCAGCCTGGCCCCTGGGGACCCCCAGGGACCTGCTGCTGGCCCCCCAGGTCCCCCATTCGTCCCGAGCTCTGGCATCTCCAGACCCACAGACATAGCCGCCATCACTGCGCTGTCCCCCCATCCCTCCCTGACACCCACCCACCCCTAAACAAACTGCTGGCCGCGGCATGAATTCATTCCACTTTAATCTTCACGGTGCATCAGCGTGGGGGGAAAAAAAATCACCTTTTTTCCTTTTTTTTTTTTGGGTCTTAATCTTTACCTGGGGTCATATTTACTAATCCTCTCACTAATCCCCCAACGCCTTCGCAAAGGAAAAAAAGCCCCATCCTCCGCCGGCCTGAGATGCAGCGACCGCTGGCTGCTCCTGGCCGGAGCAGGGCCAGGGAGCACCCGGAGCCCAGCGAGCGTGCGCCGAGGCCCCTGGGTGCCACAGGTTTAGCACTCAAAGTGACACTGTTTTTTCCCAGTAAGGTGGCCAATACGTGTTTTTAAAGGCTTTTTTGTTTAAAGAACCTGAATGTGAGGATGGGGAGAAGGGAGGCAATGCGGTGGCGGGGAAATGCGGGCATGCTGGGCAATGGAGGCAAAGCCTGTGGGTCTCAGCTCGACTGACAGGCTCAAACATTCAGGAAATATTTAGGGAAAGGATGAAAAACTGGCTCTTAGAAAGGATTTGGTGGAAAACCATCCACCACCAGTTTGCACACCCCTACGGCTGAGGTGAACGAGGACGCCCAGAAGGATCCCCTGCTGCTGGCCCCCAGCCTGCCAGACACACAGGACCCTGAGGCACAGCAGTGCTGGGGGCACGGGCAGCAGTGCTGCTGTTCCCTGCCTCAGTTTCCCCATGTGTAGACATGACAGGTTGTCCCCTCTCCCCAGAGATTCAGATGGCACAGGCTGCCCTTGAACTGCCTCCAGGTCATCATTGGTGCTAGGGGGCCTTGCTCGGGAATCACCCCAGGCCTCTGCGATGGCAGGGACAGGGACTCTGCAGACAGGGGGACAAGGGTTCCTGTGGATGGGGGGGACACAGGGCTCTGAAGACAGAGGGACAGGGTTCCCTGCAGAAGGGGGGGTACAGGGATGCCTGAAGACAGAGGGGAGCATGAGGCTCTGAAGATGGGGGAACAGGGCCCCTGTAGTTGGGCAGACAGGGGTCTCTGCAGAAGGGGGAACAGGGGTCCCTATAGATGAGGGAGCAGAGGGCTCTGTAGAAGGGGGATGGGGGCTTTGCAGACAAGGGGGGGACCAGGGGGGACAGAGTTTCCAGCAGAAGGAGGGGACAGGGATCCTTGAAGACGGTGGGACAGAGGTCCTTGCAGACAGGAGGGGACAGGGGTCCCTGCAGATGGGGGGAGAACAAAGGTCCCTACAGATCTGCCCTTCTCAGGCCAACCTCCAGCTGTGCCACCACCATACCGGAGCTGCCCCCCACCTCTGCTGCAGCTGGGGCTGCACAGAGCCCCCCCCTCGGCACGGCGGGAGGCAGGGGCTGCTTGCAGCCCTGCCCTGGCCCCCAGCCCCCGCCGGCCCTTGCACCCCGCCGGCGAGCTAACCGGTTATGGCAGCGCGGCCCTCTCGCCCGCCAGACAGCGCACGCTCGACCGCGGCCGGCACCTTGCCGCGCCAGGCTGGAATTTGCAAGCTGTCCTGATGCATTAAAGTGCAAATGCCTGGCGTCCGGCTCCCAGCCCTGCTGGGGCTGTGCCGGGCCGTGCCGGGCCATGGCATCTCCTCCCCAGGGACACCGACGCTGGGCCAGCTGTCCCCAAGGGCAGCCGGAGCCACCCTCATCATCTTCATCTTCCACATTTATTTTTCTCCTCCCAACCCCAGCTTTAAATAGCGCCTTCAGCGGAGCAGGGAGACGCGGCCACACTCCCGCTGCTGCTGCGGCAAGGCAGGGGATACTGGGGACATCAAAAGTGGAGGGTCCCTGCCAGCACTGGTGCTGTGGGCAGGCAGCCCCGCCAGGCGGAAGCATGGCAGCGCCATCAGCAATGGGGCCCCTTCCAGAGGGCAGCCTGGTCTGCCGATTCGGTGATGTGCACCAGGACACAGCAGGGATGGGGAGGCACAGACAGGGACAGATGGACAGGATGCTCTGCTCGCCATCCCGGGAGGGGTGGGTCAGACAGAGGCACAGGACCCCGAGGTGGATGCCACAGCACCCTCACAGGCATAGCACCGCGAGGACCACCCCAGAGAGCCAGACAGAGATGGGCTACAGTCCCCTTGGGGAGCACCCATTCCCTGGAGATCCCAGGGTCCCCCCTCCCCTGTGGCCCAGAGCCACACCGAAGCCCCCTCAGGTCCACTCCCCATGCTGGGTGCTTCCCACCAGGGCCAGGACCCATCATCCCACGTCCCCCACCCCAGTGCCTTTCAGATAGCTCCCTGGGACCCCCCCAGGCCACCCATCACGCGTGCCCCGGGGCTGCCCCTCCAGGTGTTTCCAGAGGGCTGGGTGCACTGCGGGAGGCTTAGGCACCCCCCAAGGCTGCAGGCAGAGGGGACATCCCGCTCCCCTGCATCGGCACGCACTCGCTCCTCGCCCACATGCCCAACAATACTCTCAAATCACCGCGGGACACAACGCCCGCCCATGGCAGCCGAGAGCCAACCTGCAAAGGGACACATCCATCCCATGGCCAGGCAGGATGGGCTCGACTGGCTGTGCTGATCCCAGCCGGTGTGGGGCAAACAGCAGCGGGATGCCCGTGGGAGGAGGGAACGGCAACAGCCAGCTGGAATAGGAGTGTGAAGAAACGCCTCTTGCGTGCTCTGTCCGGAGCCAGCTAACGAGGCCATATTTGAAATGCTTCGCATACCTCCGGTCATCAGATTAGCAAGATGCAGAAGGTAAAGCAGAGGGCAAGAGGAGCGCTCCCCAAGCAGCAGTCCTTGGCCACTCGCTCCCACGGGCTGCAGGAACTGGGGGAAAAGTCCCTGGCAGGCAACGGGGCACAGGGACAGAGAGCAGCCACGGGGATCCCAGGAGCAATGGGTGCCTGGGATCTACCTCCCTGCTGTGGTCCCAGCTGAACAGGGCACAGATGCAGGATGGGAAGGTGGAGAAGAACAATCCAGCCCAGTACTCACAGACCCTGGTTCAGCCACCCTGGCTGTCCACAAGCCTGCTGCCACATCCCGGCCACCAGCCACTCCCACCCTCAGCTCCCCATGGCCCAGTCAAGACCTGGACCTCTTGAAAGACCTTTCAACCTATAAAGGGGGCTTATAGGAAAGACAGAGGAGGACTTTCTACCAAGGCCTATAGTGACAGGACAAGGGACAATGGTTTTAAACTGAAAGAGGGCAGAGTTAGGTTGGACATAAGGAAGAAATGTTTTACAAGAGTGGTGAGACACTGGAACAGGTTGCCCAGAGGAGTTGTGGATGCCCCATCATTGGAAGGGTTTAAAGTCAGGCTGGATGGGGCTTTGAGCAGCCTGATCTAGTGGAAGATGTCCCTAGATCTTCTGAGAGGGGTTTGGACTAGATGATCTTTGGAGGTCCCTTCCAACCCAAACCATTCTATGAGTCTTTGAAAGGAGGCAAGACCCCACGCAGCCTCCAAGCAACATCTGAGGGCACAGTTCGTTTGCCCTCCCTTGACCTGGACCCAAACCCAAAGACAGACTCCTGCAAAGCAGAGGGCAGAGTGCTGGTCTGCACCTCCTATGGGTGCAGACCTCCCTCCATCATGCTTTGCACCAGCATCGAATGGTCTCGAGCAATCCCCAAGACATTCAACGCTCTTTAGGCACAAAAGGTCCTCCCTGGCCACACTCCAGCTCCAGGAGAGGCTGGGGAGCGGGAACCTGCCTCCAAACAGCAAGAAGGCGCAGCAGAGAAGAGCCTACAGGGCATGGAGGCAGCAGAGCTGAAAGCACCTGGATCTGCAAATGCTTGGGAGCTTTCAGGGTGGGGACATCCAAGTGAGAACCCCTCAGCCTTCAGGATATTCAAGTGAGAGACTCGGGACTCAGACCTAGACCCCAAACTGCTTTTCTCGGCCAGCCTCTGAGGAAGAGAAAGAGGCACCAAAGCCACATGGGGAAGTCTCAGCAAAAATACGTGAGAACTGATGACCCCAGGACTCCTGGGGTCACCAAGACACCTGGGCTCTGAGCAAATGGAGCTGTGTTGCTCCTTTGGCCACAGCCAAAAACTCTCATAAGGAAGACCGTGGGAGATGGATATTGCCCAGATATCCCTATGAAGAGCTGGAGCAGAGGCATGAACTCAAGGCAGGTTTGCAAAGCCAAAAATGAAACATCCATCAAGCCACAGCCACAGCCGAGACCAGGGCTGCCTTCCAGCAGCAGGCAACCACCAGCAAACCAAGAGATGACCAGAGACAGCAGCATCAGAGGATGCCAGAGGCAACCATGCCTCATCTCATCATACCAAAGCACAAACACAACCCTCACTCAAGCCTGGGCCATTCCCAGGAAGCCCAACAAGTGCTGAGCAAACGTACACCATGGTCAGTTGGGTCTCATGGGCGGCAGCAGCAACCCAGAATCCACTGGAGTCACCCAGAAGCACCTCACAGCCCATGGGGCCAGGACAGCACCATTCCCCAGCCCTGCCACCACTCAGTGTCCAGTGCCACAAAGGTGACAGTCAGACCTTTGGGATAAAGCCCGTCTCAGAAGGGCTGACCCAGAAATGACAGGCTACATCTCACACCGTGGCGCAGGTCCCATCCATCACCCACATCATGCCCCCGCTGAAGAAGTGTATCACAGTGCTGACATGGGGCAAAGCCAGTGACCTAAGCCCTTTTCCAGCTCCCACCTCTCTGAGCTGGGAGAGTGGAGATGGAGAAGCACATCCCACTTGGAAAATCAGAAAATGGCATTTTCTTTCTTTGCCACCAGTTCCAGGGTTGAGGCCAACACGTACCTTCTCACACCTGGGCCTCCACACCATAGGCATCACTCTGTGAAGGTGACGGGTCCTCATCCTCCCAGCACAAAGGTTGTCCAAGTTCAGGCAATGGAAGATGCTTTGGTACGAGCAACACTGTTTGAGTACGAGGACACAGAGCCGGACCCACAAATCCCAAGGGAAGACCACAGCCTGGGAGCCAAGCCTTCACAAGGTGGACATAGCAGGGCCATTATTCAAGTCCCTTTTCCATGCCATAATGACGGATGGGTAGAAACCAGAGACACCAAGGCAGCCTGTTGAAAACCTTGTGACCTTAAAAATCCTTTTATTCACATAATAACAGGCTGCCATCCGTGTGCAGCAAAAGCTATCATCTCAGATCATCAGTGCCCTCCACCTGCTTGCAAGCCAGGGTAAAACCACTCCAAAGACATTATTGACGCAGCCCCCAGACCTGCAGGTGTCCCAGAAGGAGAGAATATTGGGCAAGGCGAGGACCTGCTCCATGGCATGTTCGCACCATTAGCGCTGAGATGTTGATGGACCCAAAAGCTTCTTTCGACCCTGGCCTTCAAGCGCCCAAGGGCCATTGGCCAGGGTAAAAACATGCCCTTTGGACTCTCCCAAAGGTGATGGGACCCACAGGTCACCCTCAGCCACTCCTTGGGGTCATACTGTCCTGCTGCCTGGCTCTCCCTGGAACTGTCCTAAGTCTCCAACACTGCAGGCATCCCAAGCAACATGGGGCATGGATGGGGACGCAGGCTGCTCTTCATCCCCATGCCCTGATGCTCACCCGGCAGCTTCCCCAGCACGAGGAGTCACAGCCTACCTCCCCACAAGGGCAGGTCCCTCTGGTGAAGGCAAAGTCTGCTGCAGGCCTGATCCTGCCCCGCTCCCCATGGCAGAACCACTCCTGAGCGGGAGCAAACCCATGTGTTTCCTCCCCACTGGTCTGGGCCCAGGCTTTCCTGTTTGTTTCTTCCTGGAGGTGGTTCCTCCTCCAGCCACCCCTTTGCTCTTCCCTCCTGCCCATCCTATGCCATTGCCCCCCTTCATCAAATCACAGAATGGTTTGGGTTGGAAGGGACCTCCAAAGACCATCCAGTCCAACCCCCCAGCTGTGGGCAGGGACATTTTCCACCACATCAGGCTGCTCAAAGCCCCATCCAGCCTGACCTTGAACACTTCCAATGATGGGGCATCCACAACTCCTCCGGGCAGCCTGTTCCAGTGTCTTACCGCCCTCATCGTAAAACATTTCTTCCCTATGTCCAATCTGAACCTACCCTCTTTCAGTTTAAAACCATCACCCCTTGTCCTGTCACTACAGACCCTAGAGAAAAGTCTCTCTCTGTCTTTCTTATAAGCCCCCTTTAAGTATCGAAAGGCTGCAATAATGTCACCCCAGAGCCTTCTCTTCTCCAGGCTGAACATCCCCAGCTCTCTCAGCCTCTCTCCATAGCAGAGCTGTTCCAGCCCTCGGACCATTTTGGTGGCCTCCTCTGGACCTGATCTCACAGGTCCCCGTCTGTCTCGTGCTGGGGACCCCAGAGCTGGACCCAGTGCCCCAGGGGGCTCTCACCAGAGTGGAGCAGAGAGGGAGCATCCCCTCCTTGCCCTGCTGGCCACACTGCTGGTGGTGCAGCCCAGGGGGCGCTTGGCTTCCTGGGCTGCGAGCACACAGTGCCGGTTCATGTCCCATCTGTCACCCACCAGTATCCCCCAGTCCTTCTCCGCAGGGCTGCTCCCAACCCACCCGTCCCCAGGTTGTGCTGGGACTGGGGGTTGCCCTCACCCAACTGCAGGACCTTGGCACTTGGCGTGGCTGAACCTCTCACTGTTCCTCCTGCCCTATCACCTGCCTGGCAGGAAAGCAGCCGATCCTACACACCAGCTACCACCAGCAGCTCCATCCCATCCCCAGCCACCGCAGCTCATCCCCGTGTCCTCACCAGGGCGGGGGGGGCACCATTTCCCCAGGATGGTGGTTCCCATCCTCCTCCCCAGCCTGGCTGCGCTTCGAGAGCCCCGTTCACTGGGGTGACACCCGGCCAGGGGAGCCCCCCCATCCACCCTGCCTAGGCTCTTCACAGAGGGGTGGCTGCAAGGACAACTGGGTGTCCCTCCCAGGCAGGGAAGCCCTGCAAGACCCCCCACACTCCCAGAAGTCAAAGTCAAGTCAGGGGAAAAGGAGGGGAAAAGAAAAAAAAACCCAACCCTTTTGAGTGCAATATTTTAGTTGAGCAACAGAGCATGAGTAAAGGAGGGAGCTTTTCGTGGTCTGGTGAGTTTAAGCTATGAGCTGAAAGTTTAACTATTAATACACTTAATCAAGAGGTTGTTCCTACAGCCAGGGTTTAGGAAAACAAACGCGCCGGCAGGGTGAGGAGAGGCAGGGGAGCAGTGGCACCCACTCCCGCCACGCCGGGGAATGTCCCTGCTGGGTGGGGGTTGGAGGTGGAGGGTCCGGAACCACCTGGGGCCAGATCCAGCCTCGGCTGAGCCTTGAACTGCAAGAGGTGCCAGGGGGATGCTGACTGCGAGGGCCAAGCACCCAGGATATGGCCCTCCTCTCAGTCCCCCACGCAGGAGATTTGGTAGAGGGGACAATTTGGGGGAGGAGTCGCCACCCCCAAGTCCTGCAGTGTCCCCAGATCCCGGGCAAGCAGCACCTGTGCTGCCAACACCTGCCTGTCCACAGCCTGGAACAGCTTCGGTGACACCGGGGGATGCCGGTGGGTGAGGGACCCCCAGGGCGGGGGATCCCCAAAGAACCCCCCACTGTGTCCCCACAGAATCTCCCCTACCGCCCACCTTTGCCAAGGAGGAGAAAGAGGAGGGACAGGCTGAATTTTGGGGCAGGGCGCCCAGAGCCCCTCTCCCCTGCCCGCCCACCTCACGCCAGGGGCGGGAGGTGCAGGCAGGCGCCTGGCAGCGCAGCACTGGCTGCCCGCATCTCCACCACAAAATCCATGTCAAGGACAAGTCGGCCGCCTCCTGCCTTCTTCCCACCGAGGCGGAGGCGAGGGGAGGCATGCACAGCACCCAGCACAAACACCCACCCCCAAACCCCTGCCTGCACCCCCCCAGCTGGCAAACAGGCAAAACCCCCTCCTTGCCCACGAGGCCACCAAATCCCTGGATGGCGCTGGACGGCCACGGCAGGGGGCCGGGGCGAACTTCTGAGCGCCACTGGCGGGTCCTTTGTTACTTTGCTTTTGTTGTCACACGCCGGCGCGTCCCCGTCCCCATCGTCCCATCATCATGTGTCCCCCCCCACACACCCCAACGCCGGTGCCGAGGTCAGGGCGTGACATCTGCCAGCTCGCCGGGTGGCATCGTCGGGGTGACGCCGGTACCAGCATCCCGGGTTTGCCGGGCCTTTGCTGGCTATCCGCCGGGAGCCAGAGCCACCACGAGCAGTGACACTTTCTGGGTTCGAGGCTCAGCCCACGTGACACCGCGACCGATTTGAATCCGATGCGGTGGCAAGAGCCGCCGGCACCGCCAGGGAGGCGAGAGCTGGCATCCCTGCCGGGTTCGGATGCTGGGAACAGGGAGTGCTGCTAGAGAAGATGGTTCTGCAAAGCTTTTCCGGATAGAATTTAAGGAGAAATGGGCAGACAGAGAGACAGCAAAGGCTTTCCATGCCTAGGAGCGCTCCCACTGAGCGGTACCTTTGGGGGGGTCACCACCTCGCCCCCCCCCCCCCGCCTTCCTATCTAACCTCTCCTCATCTCAACCCCGCTGCCTTCCTGGGGAGGGGGATGCAACTCAACTCCCCGGGGAGCAATGAGGGGACAGGGAGTAGAGGAGGGGGTCCGTCCCTCCACAGCCCCAGGTGCGGCCCCGCCGCTGGGCGAGGGGGCCGGGGGGGGGGACGGACAAAGCGGCACAAAGGGGCTGCTGACACAGCAAGGGCCCGTTTCCAGAGAAACAAAACTTCCGCCGGCTCCGGCCCCGCGCCCCAGGTAGCCCCATCCCCCCCTTCCCCAAATCCTGCCTCAAACGCCCCCATGCCCACAGCACGTCAGCCCCCCCGCCCAAGTCTTTCCCCCCCCGCTTCCCGGGGTCGCTTGCAGGGAGTGGGCGGCGGGGGGTAAAGGTTGCCCGGCCGGGGTCAGGGGCGACGGCGCGGCGCACACATGTGATCCGTTATCGCAGGATGTGTGCGCAGCTTTGTTTATGCGTGGGACGCGGAGCGGGGCGGGCAGCGGCGCTTTGCCCCCCCCCCCATCCCCATCCCACCCCCCCCCTCCTCCTTCTCTCCCCAATCAATCATCCCAGCAAAGAATAAACCGACCCAAAGCAAACACGGGCCGGCAAGAAGGACATCGCCGGTTGCGGGATGCGGTGAAAAAAATTAGTAATAATAAAAATAAAATAAAAGGGAAAAAACCCCAACACCGTGGGGCCTGTGGGGCGGCACTTCAGCGGAGTTTGGGGCCATAATCCCAAGGTTGGGGCACAATTGACAAAACCCACGATGGCTTCGGGGCTGGCAGCACCCGTGCCGGGCGCGAACGAGGGATATTACACGGTGGAGGCAGCGATCCGGCTGGATCTTTGGGTGCTGGGGTGTGCTGAGTGCCCTCCCCGCCGGAGGTGGGGGGAGCGGGAGATTTGGGAATCCCATCTGACGGCGAAGCAGAGCGGGGGGGGGGAATTGCTTGGGGCGGGGGGGATAATAAAGTTGGGTTAGTTGTTGCACATGGCTGGGCGATGGCGAGCGGCGCCGCTCCCACGGCCACCCCGCTGCCGGTCACCGGTGGAGGAGCCAAACTGCCGCTGAAGCCCGGCGCACCCCCGGGGGAGGCGAGAGCAAACCCACGCGGGGAACCCGAGCGCGGAGGGGCCGCCGCAAGCCACAGGCGCCGGGTGGGGGCTCCCCCCTCAGCCCTCCCCCCCCCCACGCGAGATCCGCCGCGGGTGGCAGTGGCCGGCCCCGCTGCCCGGGGCGCGCCACCTCCCTCCGGCGCCGCGGCGCTGCCGCCCCCGCCGCCCCCCGGCCCCGCCGCCACCATTGTCACCCGGGAAACCACCGGGCGATGCCGCGGCGGCCCGGGGCGGCGGAGGGGGGGGGGGGGGCTCGCCCCCATCCCTCCCCCCCCCCGCCGGCTCCCAGCGCATCCCCGCCGGGGTGCGGGGTACCGGGAAAGGGGACGGGGACCGGGGCGGGGGGGGGCGTTCAGCCGCACGGAGAAAAACTTTGCTCGTTACCCCGGCGCCCTCCCCGGGAAGCAGCGGGGCCGCTCGGGCGCCGCGCAGGCAGCACCGGCCGGGCCCCGGCGCGGACAGGCGGGCAGGCGGCCAGCTCCGCGCCCCGCCGCCGCCGCGGGCAGCCCGGTAACGGCGCCGGGCGGAGCAGGGCGAGCCGCAGCCACCCCCCGCCAAACTTTTTCTTCTCCCCCCCTCCCCTTTCTCCACCACCACCCCCCCACACACACACACACCCAACTCCGCCGCCGCCCGCCGGAGCGGCCCCGGGGGCCGGCACCTACCGGCGGTCCGGGAGCCGCCGCTGCGGGCAGCGCTGCCGGGCGCGGCGGGGGCTGCCCGGGAGCTGGGGAGGGGGAGGAAAGGGCGAAGGGAGGGGGTTCAGCACCTGCCCGGCGCCGGGGAGGGGGGGCCCGGCCAGAGGGGAGCCGAGGCGGGCACGGTGCCTCGCCGCCGCCGCACACCCACCTCCACATCGCCGCTCGCTCTGGGAGTGCACAGCCCCCGAATCGCGCTGCACGGCGCTGCCGCCGCCGCCGCCGCTGCTGCCCGCGGCTGCCGGCAAAACCCGGACCGGACCGAACCGCCCCGCTCGCCCAGCCACGCCACGCCGCGCCGCGCCGCGCCGCGCCGCGCCGCGCGCGCCCCCCGCCGCCCCACGCGCGCGCCGCGCGCCGCACACCCACCCACCCACCCCACGGCTCGCCCGAACCCCATCGCCGCGTACACAACCCCCTCGTGTCCTAGTCGCCCCCACGGGTGTCATCCCGCTGTGCTCCGCCATGTGCCATCCGGCCCCCACGGGTGTTACTGGAGCGTGCCCCCACGGGTCTCACTCTGCTGTGACTCCCGTGTCTTATCTGCCCCTCCCCGCGTGTCACCGTGGGGTGCCCCCCGTGTCCCAGCCGCCGCCATGGGTGTCACCACGGTGTGTCCCCCCATGGGCTGTCCACGGGTGTCACTGTGATGTTCCCTTCCCCGGGTCCCAGCCACCCCCAGGAGTGTGATCACAGTGTGTCCCCCTCCATGTCCCATCCACTCCCACGGTGTCACCCTGCTGTGCACCCTACATCCCACCCACCCCCTCGGGCTACCATTGTGGTGTGCCCCCCCATGTCCCATCCACCCCAGGAGGTGTCACTGTGGTGTGCTCTCCATGTCCCAGTTGCTCCCATGGGTGTCACCCCGCTGTGCACCCTGTGGCCCCCCATCTCCATGGGTTTCACCCTGCTGTGCCCCTCCCACGTCCCACCCACCACCACAGGAGTCACCCTACTGTGTACCCCCATGTCCCATCTGCCCCCGTGGGGTGTCACCCACCCATTCCCAATGGGATGTCACCCTGGTGCATGTCCCCCCCATCCCCATCTGTGGGGGTGTCATCCTGCTGTGCCTCCCCTGCCCCCTCTGCCCCAAGGGGTGACATCCCCATGTGCATCCCGGTGCCCCTCCCCCACCCCACCCGCCGCGTGGCCGTGGCCCGTCCCCATGCGGCCCCAGGGTTGTCATCCTGGTCTGCACCCCACCATCTGTGTGCCTCGTGGGGTGTCGCCCCAGGGTGCCCCTCCAGCCCCCATCCACCCCATGAAGCTTCACCTTGGCAGGTGGCCCCATCCCTCCGTCCCCCACTGTGGGGTGACCCCAGAGTGTTCCCCATCCCTCTGTCCCCTCTGTGGGCTGCCCATCCCTCTGTCCCCTCCGATGGGGTGCCCCCCTACATGAGCCACATCCCTCTGTGTCCCCCCTGGGGTGCCCTATACCTCTAAGTCTCCTGTGGGTTGCCTCCTGGCATGTGCCCCATCTCTCTGTCCCCCCTGTAGGGTGCCTCCCTGCATGTACTCCATCCCTCTGCCCCCCCATGGGGTGGCCCCTGGCATGTGCCCATATCCCTTTGTCACCCCCATGGGGTGCGGCTGGCAGCAGGACGCAGAAGCCAGGGTTACCCCTGAGTGCCTGGGGTGCAGAAGGGGCGGGGCCTCGAGGTGCAGAACCCCCCCATCCCGCCACTGCACCTGGGTCCACAGGGAGCATTGCTTTGGTCTGGGGGTGAGGAACGCCAACCACAGAGCCCTGAGCCTGCCACCGCCCCCGGGAGGGACCTCAGCAGTCCCTAAAGCCCAGCATCAGTTGAAATCCCCTTGAGCAGCAAATAATCGATGCTACTGAGGAGTCATCTAGTGGGAGGGGACAAATCCCCCCAAGGTTTGGCCTCTTCGGGGGGTACACGCTTGGCCCAGAAGTTTTCTGCTCAACTTTTTGGCAGGATTTTTTTGCTACTGGGGAGGGAGATTTCTCTTTTTTTCCCCTTTGAGGGGTGGACACTAAAAAATTGAAAGTTTAAAAAATTCATTAAACCCCCACTCCTCAGCCAAGAGCAGCTTTCCAGGGACAAACAGCCCAAAAAAAAAAAAACACCACCCCCAATTCCTGCAGCCTTTTCGGTTGCCAGCAAAATACCCAAAACCTCCCGAAAGCAGAAACCCTGACAAAAATGAAACTGGGTTTGTGTTGCCGTTGATTTTTTTTTTTTCGCAGGAATGCAAAATCGCTTCCCACCCCGCTCCCGCCTCGAAATGAAACAAAAAAATCTAAGATGGGGGGGGCGAGGAGCATGGACACACTTTTTGTATTTGATCCACGTCTCGTTAATTATGCGCCTTTCACATATTTAGCAACTGGGATTTTCAAATGCAGGCGATGTGATGATGCTCCCTCCTGGGTGGCAGCAATGGTGGGGCACTGCCCCATCCTCCTGGGCACCCCTGTGCCTGGTCCCCAGCTGGCATTGCCACCAGCCCCAGCTTGTCACCCTCAGCTCCTCTGCTCGCCCTCCCCAGCGCGTTCCTTGCCTGCCTGCCTCCTCCATTCAGCCTCTCGCCCCCAAAAACAGGCGGTGGAAGAGCCTCCTGCCAGGCGCGCAGGATGCAGGTGGCACCGGCGATGCGGGAGAAGGGACAGCATCCCACCAGCACTGCACCCGAGCCGCCACAGCCCAGCCGCAGTGATGCCAGCAATGCTGCCCAGCATACGACACCTTCTCACCTGGGTGGGCTTCACCCAGGGAGTTTCATTTGCTCTTTTTTTGCTATTTTTAAGGATCTGAGCAAGCCCCAACCCCCTGATGCCACCATGAGATGCAGGGTGCTGATGTCCCTCTTGCAAAGGCAGGGCCTGCAGCGTTTGCACCTGGAGTTTGCCGCCCACCAAAGGTCCTCTCCCAGCCGCAGCAGGATTTCACTGCTCAGCATACATGGAAAACTCACATGAACAAAAATTGCCTTTATTGAGGGCTGAAGTCCTCTAAAAGAGGGGAAGCTGAGGCATGGAGCCAAGTAGGGACTCGCTCACAGTGGCAGCAGCAAAGCTGGGGCTCCAGCCCAGCGTTCCCCAGCAAACCTCCAGGCTCCCCAGCATCCTTGATACCCTCCTTGCTACCCACTGCCCAGCACCCCGTGTTCCAGCACCAGGGAGGATGGGGTCCCCCAGTGCCCCCAAATTGGCACATCCCCACAGCCTGGGGACAAGAGTGTCCTCCTGGGGACACAGCCCATGAACCTCTGTCCTGCTTCTGGACCCTTATCTCTTGGTGTGCTGTGGGCTGTGGGGGACAGGGGGATTATGATGGAGGGCAAAGGGGATGGGGATGGAGGGCTAGGGGTGCAAGGATGGAGAATGAAGGGGACAGCAAAGGAAGATGACAGGGACAGGGATGAAGAGTGAGAGGGCCAGGGATGGAGGGTGACAGGGATGAGGATGGAGGGCAAATGGGACAGGGATGGAAGATGATGGGGCTGGGGATGGAGGGCGAGGGGGACAGGGATGAAGGATAATGGGGCTGGGGATGGAAGGCAAGGGGGACAGGGATGGAGGGTAAAGAGAATAGGGATGGAGGGTAGGTGGGACAGGGATGGAAGGCAGGGGTGGCAGGATAGAGGGCAAGGTGGATGGGGGATGGAGGCCACTGGGGACGGGGATGGAAGGCACAGGGGACAGGGATAGATGACAAGGGGACAGGGTGGAAAGCCTGCCTGCAAACAGCAGTGCTGCCTCCGGTCTCTGCCTGCCAGAAACAGTGCTAAAATCTTTTCTGCCATGCTGGGCACGAGGCTCCCGCGTCAGGGTCTGCGCTGCCTCCTCCCTGGCCGGGGAGTGAATCCAGGACCCCTGCCCAGCTCCAGGTAGAGGCATGGGGCTGGAAATAATTTGGCGGGGTGACAAGGGATGTGGATGTGATGCTAGGCAGCCTGACCCTGCAGCGAAGGGGGGGTCACTCAGGTCTGTGGTTGCCCCGGATGGCAGCGGGGCACTATGGGATAGCAGCTGGAGGGCTGCCAAGGCTGTGTGAGCAGGAGACACGTCCCAACAGCCTCCAGAGCACAAACACTCTCCAAAATACCCAACCCCAACCCAAAACCCCTGAGCTCGGCTGCTGCCATCCAAGTGGGTTACAGAGCTGGCACTTGCTTGTCACCTCCTCCGCGCCAGGTGTGGGGCATCTTCTGGTGGAGAGGACCCAAATCCAGCGAGACGCTGCTCCAGGAGCCCCAGACCTTGGTGACATCCCTATTCTAGGGAGGGATTTCTTCAGCCACCTGGATGGGGGAACCTGGTGGGACCCAGCACTAGGAAGCTGGACGAGCTCCTCCAGATGCTGTGCTGGGAAAGCCCCAGCCCCAGCAAGATGGTGTCAGGCTGGCACAAACCCCTTATTTTTTTTAGAAAACAGTTTGCTCCCCTTCGCCCCAATGGTGCCAGAAAGCAGAACTAGAGCAGCCACCACTTTTTGGGTGCCAACCTCCAAGAACGTGCCCATCACGCCTGGGGTTGGAATAACCCACCATCATGCTCAGGTGGCTGCCACGGGCTGCCCCAGGGGCATGGCGCTCTGCCTGCGCGCAGCCAAGTCCAGGGGACACGGCACCCCCTTGTCCCCCAGCTGGGGGGCCATGGGAGTCCCCACCTTCCTGGCTGCAAAAGCCTTGAGTCCCAGGAAGGGGGTGCCCCGAGCAGCACATAGCCCTCCGCCGGCCCCTGCCGCCCATTAATTGAGGCTCTGTCTGTGTTAATTTTTAACCCCAGCTGTCTCCCACATGGCGGGCGCTGGCCACAGCGGCTCACGCTGGCCCCGCTTCCCGGGGATGTGCCGCAGCCACTCGGCAGTGCAGGGACCGGCCACCTCTTCCTGGAAAGGGCTGTGGGGGGACATGAGCCCCCACTGCCCACGGGCTTGCTGGATGGTTCATGACCCTCGTGGGAGCCCAGCGCGGGCCCCTGGAGGCTCGGGGAGCGAGATGCGGGTGCAGGGCAGGCATGTGGCACTGGCCTTTGCAGCTGGGGGGGCACAGTCCAGGCTGTCCCCCCAGCTCCTCTGCAAACGGCAGCAGCCGCTGCCCGGGAATGTCCTGGCAGGAGGGACCCGGGCCTCAAAGCAAACAGACGCCACGCCGGCGGTTGGGAGAAGGGCAGGAAGCCGTTTTCCCTCTGCCCTCTCCCACCCCAGTGCTGCCGAGAGCAGGGGGGAGCATGGCATGGAGAGCCGCGGGGGCCAGCAAGCATCCCCTTCCAGCCTGCAGCCGGGAGGCAAGGCAAGACACACACACACACACACCCCCCAAATCATCCCTTTCTGGGTGTTGAGTAGCTGCTCGCGCCAGTGCCAAGGGACGCTGCGGCCATCCGGGTGCCCTGGACACGCAGCCTTTGCTGGGAGAAGGGCGAGCGGGCACGATGGCTCTCCGCCGCGGGGCTGTGTGGGCTGCTGGGCGAGCAGGCGTAGCTGCAGGCACGCCTACGTGCCAGGCGGCAGGAGAGCCACGAGGACACTCGAGCTGCAGCGTTTCCACCTCCGGGGACCCTGGCAGGCGTTGGGGTTTTTTTTTATGAGCCGGGGATTCGCCTGGAATTCAGACGCCCACGTGGTCCAAAATAGCCTCGCTCCAACATCCGGAGCGCCCTGCAAAAGCCATCTGCCTGCGCAGGCAGGGCAGGCAGCCGCGGGGCTGGGGCACGTCGGCGCGGCTCGGATCACTTCCTGGTAGCTCCTGCTGCCTATGTCTGCTGCTGGGGGTTTACGGAAGCATTGCCCAAGTCCTGCCAACGAGAGAGGGACAGGCAAGCGGTGTGATGCATGGCCAGGCAGGGGACACTGGTCCTGGGTCCCATTAACATGGGAGCTTTCCTAGTGCCTGCAGATTTTTGGCTCGTGCCAAGCTGCTGCTCAGCAGCCAGGACTGGGAGGACACCAGTGGCATGAAAACACCCATTCTCAGACCAGGGCGATTGCCCTTCAGGTGGGAGCTGAAACGCAGCGCAAGCACAACTCGGGGAAAATTATTTCTGCTCTGCTTGTGTCCTCCCACATTTCGTCTCCTGGCCAGCCCTGTGTCACTGTCTCAAATCCAGCATCAGTCCTGTGGTGGGAGAGGATCCTTCAGACCCAGCACCTGGGATGAGAGCACACCTGCTTGACATGGTCCCCCCTCTTGAACCCCCACCACAAGTACTGCAGAGCCAGATAGGGCTTTCCAAACTGCTCCCACCGGCAGCAGCCATCCACCCAAATAATCAAACTTAGAGGGGTCAGGTCAACCGAGATCTTAGAAAAAGACGTGCAAGTTAAATGATTTCCCTGGGAAATATCAAAAGTTACTTATGGCAAGACCTAATTTGGGCACACAAGAGTCAGGAGTCGTGGAGAAACAACCGTGAAAACTGTGCTGGCCTCCTCCTCGCCAGTATGGCAGCCAGGACATCACCTTCTACCCAGCACACCAACCCCCACACTGCCCGCACCCCCAGGTCTTGCCCATACACCTTATCAGTAGGCAACCTCAGCAGGCAGCAGGGATCTGGGTCCCTGAGGATGACGATGAGTCTCATCTGAGCACGTTTGTGTTTTATTGAAGGCCACAGAGAAGCAGTGGTCTGGAGCTTGTAGAGTAAGACCTGGTTCGTGGCAGCATCCCTCCGGACATGTTGGTGTACGTGGGCCAGCAGCCAGCAACGACCATAGGCACAGGAGAAGGCGATGATCTCTGGATTGCCTAAGCAGGGGACCATCCCCATTTTATAGGGAACCCTTTGCACTATGGCAGGTCCCAGTTTGGGGGAGCTGGCCCACCAGGAGCCCTGGGACCAGAGCCCCTTGCCAGCAAGGACACCAACCTGAGGAGATGCTCTGAGTAAGTGAATCTCTCAGTAGCCCCAGAAGCATGGTAACCTCAGAGCAGAGTTTAACCCTAAGAGTTATGATGCTCCCCATGAAAACCCCCATCATCTGTTGCATCCCTGCGGAGGCAAGTTGGGTCACCCCGCTGAGTGCCCAGGCTGCACCCCATTTGGCAGCAAGAAAGTCTGAGTGAGGCTGAGACGGTCTGGCAGACAATGGATGCTCTGTCACCTCCCACGGTCACGAGGCCTCTGAGAAAAGGCACGTGGTGGGTTCCTCCACTGTGAGATCCCACCCGGATGCATTTCCTCCCATTTCACATTCCCTTTTCCCAGCAATGCTGCTGCAGCTGAGCCTTGACTGAGACACTGTTGACAGGGGAGCTGGGGATGTGAGCCATGCACACCCTTCCTTGCAGAAAGGACTCTCAAACGCTACCTTCTCTGCTTGGGTTGGTCTCCTTTGCCCAGCTCCACCATCTTAGACCTGAAGAGCCATCATCCCCTGACTTTTAGATGCTGGAGCAGTGCCCCAAACCCACTGCATTCCTCTCTGCTCCCATTTACTGCCCATAAAAGACGTCAGCAGCAACATGTGATCAATGCTATTGAAAGAAGCTGACAGATCTGACTCTATGGGTATAGGAAGCTGTCACCCCCTGATCACCTAAACACCATCCATCATCCAGGCTGATGCCACCTCTGCACTGATCTGCAGTTTGTAATGGATTGGAAGATGTCAAAAGGACCCGTTACATCCAGATGGCTCTTTCTCCAGAAAGGAAGCTTAGGAGCTGAGCAATAACTGCATGTCTCTCACATCACATCCTTAGCCACCTAAGAAACTTCCAAGATATCTCTCCTCACTTCACCTTCAAGGGACCCTTCAACAGTTCAACTACAAGGGCAGCACCAAATTCTTGGGCAAGCTGAGATGTGCAAGGGTCCCAACAAGGTCTTCTAGGAGACACCTTGTGCAGTCACCTAAAAAGCAGGAGCATTGGGTTGCGCTCACCCACTGCTGCTGCTGTTGGAGAAGCCGCCTCTTCACCAGGAAGCCCTCTGTGACCTGGCTGGGAACACGGTTCCTTACTGAGGACTGGCCAGCAACGCCTCCCCACTGCCCCATCCCACCTTGCTGCTCTCCTCCACTGAAGGCTTCCCTGCGTTCACCCCCTCCCCACACACAGGGGAGACACCTGCAGCATCCCAGGGATGTCTGGCATCAAAAGCCCTGGCAGGTGGAGAAGAGCTAGGCCTGAAGCTCTGACTTGTAGCTCCATTTCTTCCGGGGCAAACACAACCCAAGAAATCGCGGCAAAGAGCCAGCCTAGAGTTGGATGGGAACAGACCACCATCTACTTACCTAGGAAGACCAACTGGACTTGTCAAGAGGAAAGAAATTCATCTACATCTCACACATATGGTCTCATCCTAATGGATATGTATGAGCATAAGGGAAGAAGAATAACCTTCTGGTTAGGCTAAGGGCTTGGCAGTTGAGATTTCACGATGCTATTCTCAGCGCTGTCCACACCTTGCTCCAAAGCCTTGGAAAACTCTTTATCCATCCTCAGGCCTCACGTTTCCATCTGGAAATGTGGCCAATACCTATTTTGCGCTCGCTGCAAAGGAGAGAGAAGGGACATTTGAGAGGCGTCTCCCTCTTCGGGCGACTCTTGTTTTGAGTTAGAGAGCGGGCAGGAGAGACGGGAAGAATGAAGAGCCATGAGGCTCTGCCAGGAAAGCTCCAGTGCTCCTTCAGGCTGCCTGGAAAACTCAAACCTCAGTGGAAAGAGGGAAAACGTCCTTCCCCAGCTGTCTGGGGCAGCACAACTCATCACCTCTGATAGCCTAGAGCGAGCTGGAGCTATCAGTGTGTTTTCATCCTTGTGATCCAGACCCAGATGCTTCCTGGGCTCGATATCTTCCAGGAGAGATGCACAGACATGCACCGCCCAAGCCGGGGGGAGTGCCCGGGACCACCCGCTAGGCTGCCAGTCAGGCAGGAGGCAACGGGCTGGTGGTGGAAATCCATTGTTTGACAGCAAACATGCACCTAGAAGTGTGCTGTTGCCTGCTCGAGGAGGATGGTGCTTGCCACTGGGGCCCACGGCAGCCAGTGGCCTTGCCCAAGGTGTTCCAGGGGATGAGGTGCTCCAGATACCCCAAGATGCTCCAGCGGCCTGTGGCACATGGCCAGGCTGGAGCTGGGAGATGTCCCAGCTATCCGGAGGCAGATGAGGTATCTCCCCACCACTTCCCCTTTTTTGGGAGACTCAGTGTCTAGCCATGCCCATGCTGGGCAGCATCACCCACCTCCAGCCTGGCATGGGGGTCCCACCCCCGCCCTGGCACTCCCAGACCCATGGTCGCCACAGACACGCAGGTGGACCAAGCATGTCCCTCCTCATCCTGCCTCCTCCAGCCCCCATGCTCCCCTGATCTGGCTGTGGCTGGGATCCCGTTTTCCGGACAGATGCCAGCATGGGCTCCCTCCTCCATCTCCTCCTCCTCCTCCTGCAGGACATTTCTGCAGGAGCCCCAGCCCTGCAAGGAGAACACAGAGCAGCCAGAGCAGCCGTAAATCCTTCCCTGCAGCCCAGGGCCCTGCCAAACTCTCCCTTCCACCCAAATTTATGGAAAAGCAGGTCCCTGCCAGCAAAGCACAGTACAATCTCAAGGTAGAACAGGCAGTGCTCACCGGCTGCAGAAAGGGCTCCTGCAGCCTCCTCCACTGACAGCCCTTCTCTTTCTCTTTCTCAGGCTGTCACGCTCTGTGGCCTGGGGACAGAAACATCCCTGCACAGCCAAAGCACCCATGGCACAACTTGCCTCCCCCAATCCTGCTTCCCTGGGAACCCCAGCCCCCCAGAGCACCCCAAGCCACAGGTATGAGCATGGGGTCCCAAAGCAAGGGAGACTCCCCATGGATGGGCACAGATGAGCCCGAACACCACCTTGTGCCACCCAGGTGGGTGAGCCCAAAAGTAGATGGGGCAAGACGAAGGGTTTGGGGAGGGAGGCGAGAGCCAGAAGCTGAGCATCACCAGGGATTTCATCACGGTAGCAAAGGTCAGCCACATGCCAGCCCCTTCCTCTGCTGTCACAGCAGAGGTAGAGCTGACAGTAGACCCAAGTATTTGCATTTCCTGATGGCTGCATGCTGAAATTTGCAGTCTTAATGGTGCATTAATGCTGGCTCCTGCATTTCATTACTTCTGAGAGCTAGAAAAGGCACAGAGCGAAAATAAAAATTCCCCTCAACTAGGCCAGGTGAGCCTGGCCACTGAGTGCCTGCTCCTGCCGGCCACCCGTGCACATGGTTGCAAGCCAGACATCTGCAGAAATCCCATCGCAAAATTTTACCTCCTTCCTTCATTTATCCTTGACCCCGGGATGCCCCTTCCCAGGTACAGTGGAGCCCCCCACCCAGTGGCCGTCCCAGCTGGGGTCCCCTGCGACCCCCCCCTGCAAATGCAGGGATGCTTTGGAGAGGCGACTCCTTGGCTGCCTTCCTGTTTCATGTCCTGCGCTGCACAGGTCAGGGAATTCAATATAATTTTTGCCCAAATCCAACTTGGCTGTTGCTTCTTTGCCGCAGCCTGGACATGAATTTCTGGGCCTGAGCTTAAGCGTAAAGCACTTGGAAACATCTCTGGCCTGAAAGCACAGGGACGAGGGGCAGCCAAGGCTTGCACAGGAGAGCAGGAGGGAGCAAGCGCAAGTGATGGAGGTGCCTGAAAGGAGGGATCAGGCAGGAGGAAACCTCCTGGATGCTCGGCATGGGCCAGAGCAAAGCTCACCTGCTGGCCACACACTCTGCAACATGCTTTTTGGGGTAAGTTTTAGGGTGTCCAGCATGCCAATGGCCAGCATCCTCTGTGTGCCTCAGGTTGTTGCCTCTTGCATGTGTCCAAGCCTGACCCAAGGGGACACTGATGAAGTCAAATAGCCCACGGCACACAAAGGAGAGCACCTGGGCAGCATCACAGCATCTCCTGTGGCCTTCAGATCTGCAAACCTCTATGTCTCTACCCACTTCAACTTTGAGATGCACCATCAGCAGGGTGCAGTACCTCTCCATCCTCTCCCTTGTTTGAGACTTACAAAGGTCTCAGCCACCAACACCAGACAAGGGTGGGAAAATTAGGCTGGCTGAATGTGAATCCAATTCCCAAAAAATCAACCCCATCCACAGGCTCTCCAGACCCTTCATAACCCTACTGAAAGCAACTGGCCAGACCTGACCCCAGCACCTCTGTCTGAGCAGCTTCATGCTGTACCCCCAAAGCGGGGAGGACCATTTGTCACTTCCATGGTATCTGGGGTGCATTGATGGGGGGGCGGGGGTCCCTTCCTGCATCCACCCCCACTGCTGGGTGACTTTCCCAATGCCCAGCCTGAAATTCCAACTTGCTCTCCCAGACCTGGTTTCCATCTGCACGGCCAGCCAGCAGCCCCCTCCTGCCCAGGCAGGCCTGCCCTGCCTTTCCTGGCCGTAAAAACAACGGGGCAGTGGAAATATTTCGGAAACACCTTTTACAGTTCTCTAGACAGTGCTGCCGTTAACCCCTGAAGGAGCTGGCTGCCATCAGGAAAAACAATTTCATTCCAGCCAAATTATTTCACAGGAAAAGGCTGATTTTCATGCCATTTTTAACATGGATGACTTCAGCATCATTCCCTTGGACTTTGCCATCTTTTCCTGTTCTTACATAGAGCAATGACCCAGTGCTCTGGCATTATCTGGATCAAACGTTTTCCTTTGCTCCACATTCAGCAATTTCAGTTCCTCGGGACTTCTCTGTCAAACTGCCCTGTTTTGCTGGACTGTGGCGTTGCTCTGTCACGGCTCAGGTTCAGGAGCCCTGCTGAAACCCAGCCCCTGCAACTGCCCTCCAGCTATTTTCAAAGGCACCTACAGAGCATTAGGTCACAGTGACTAAAATAGCAGATTCCGGTCCAAATCGGGCTGATGAGCACATTTTGTCCAGCCCTTGCCCAGGTCCCAAGCACCCGAGCTCCTCGTCCCCAGCCCCCTGGCCAGGAGCACTGTCACAGCTCAGAGCAGGGACACCAGCCTCCCTGCGGGTGCCAGCATCACCCGACCATGGGGTCGCTCATGAAAGCTTTTGCTTTCAAGAGCACTTCCTCCCCACTTCAGACCCGCTTGAAAAGTCCAGCTCCTGGTCAGGATGCAACCATCCACAGCCAGCTGGGGACCCCCACTGGAGTCCAGGCACAGTGAGACATGAGGGACACAGGCCTCCGCAGTGGGGCAAACAGGAGGGTTTGGGGTTCAGACACCCCTGGGGAAGTCCTGGGGTCCTTTTGCTCAGCACGAACCACACAGACGATGTCTGAGAGGGGTCAACCCAGTAAGCTCAGCCCGTCGCAGCTCCTCGTGCTGCTCGGGCGCCAGCGGCACTGACCTCCGATGTGGTCCCAGCCCCCTCAGCTGCTCCTGGAGACGGCAGGGCCAGGACGTGACATTCCCTTCGTTTTATCTTCACACATGGGCAGTTCTCAACAAGTGCTTCGCTCTGCCTGCAGCAAAGGCCAAACTCTTGCACCACCTGGCACATGAGCCGGGACAGGGGCAAAGCTGGGCAGAGTGTGTACATGTCCCTCAAGCAGCCAGAAAAGGGGGCACCCCATCCCCAGAACCCAGCTTGAGGCCACCAGCAAGGTCCCCAGGAAGGGACAAACGCTGCCCAGAGGCAGAAACCAGGGTTCCTTCCGCAATGTCCCTGCTGTGGGGTCAGATTTATGGATCTCAGACCAGCAGGGTCCTCATCGCAGGAGCAGTGCTTTGGTGCTGCTTTGGCCACTGCACGCTCCTGGGCCAGCCTGGGGTTGGGCACAAGGACTGTCTCAGCAAGGACCCTATCTACACGTGGCACCGGCAGGTTGTACAAGCTGCCCCAAGCTCTCCAGGCACAAATGACCTCCTGGAAGGGGACTGCCACGTGTCCTAGCAGATGCTCCATGGAGATCTGGCTGCTGACACTTGCTCCAGTTCACGGATGATCCCAAATACCTGTCTCCGACATGGTCCTGAGGACATCATCTCTGGCCCCTGCTTCCCCCCGGCTGGACCATCTCCCCGTGCTCAGGTTGGTGCCCTGGGAGACTTTCCTCTAACTGCTCCCTCCTTCCTGAGGGCTCAGCATCCTCAACGGGTGCTTCAGAGGCAATCAAAATTGCTATTTTTTGCCTCTGGGAAAATTTGGCAGCAATTCAGACAAAAGCCTGGGATTCAGGCCATCTGCATTTGACATCAGTTACCACCCATGTCACACATGGTTTGACTGAGTGCTTAAATCATCTCGTGCCTCAGTTTCCCCCTTTATTAAACAGAGAGGCCATTCCTTTAGTTGTCCCACTCTTTATCCTCCCTTTGCAAACCCTCTGGGGCAGAGGCCACCTCTCGTCATGGGGACTGGCAGCATTCTGGCTGCAGAAATGAAACCTTCGGGCATCCTGCTGTAGTGGGGCAACCTCTCTGCACATGAGAAATGGTCCTACCCTCATCCATTTTAAAAATGCAGTCTGTGAGTTTCCAGCAGCTGAGGGGTTGCCTAAATGCCCTGATTTGGGAAAGGGGCTCAAAGAGGAGGCGAGGGATGGAAAGGGTGTCCCCCAGGGCTCGGCTGTCCCAGGAAGGAGGAGAAAAGGTGCCAACAGCCAGGCTGGGGCTGCAGGGATGGCAGATGTCTGGAGGGACTGGTGACCTTCGGAGAGGTGGGGTTATTCACCAGCATCCCAGTCGCTCCTGGAACCAGGAGAGGGTTTGCAAGGCACTGAGTCTCTCCAGCCCTTCAAAAAAGCAGTATTTCCCTCGGGGCATCTCTGCCTTTATAAACAGTAGGGCCAGATGATGTGAGGACAATCTCCGTAGCCCTCATGAGTGCTGCTTCCAGTTTCATTTCCCTCCAGTCTCAGCTGGAAACCATCTCCATCCACCTCGCCTGTGGCCACTTCCAGTGCCCACAGCTCGTGGAGCACGGACCCACGGTCCCTTGGAGATCCCCTGCAGCAAGGGCAGAGCAAGACCATGGGTGCTCAGGGTTCATGGGAGCTGGCTGAGGGTGCTCACCCTGCTCAGCTTCCCAAGGGACACCAGACATGCAAGGACCTCCATGCCTAAGGGAGCATCTCCCATCTCTTCCCCTGCACCTGTACAAGGCGAGGGGGAGATGCCAGGGCTCCTCATTACTGCCAGCAACCCCCATCAGGAGTCCCAGAGGAGGATGCCCAAATAAGTAGCGTGGACTTTGCACCCTGTAACCGGGTTCGCTGCGAGCTCCAGGCTCAGGAGCCCTGGCCCCATCTGTGTTGGACCTCAGGTCGCCTCCTGAAAACTGCCCCCGCCTCCAGAAAGGGCAAAGGTGTCAACGCCAGCTGAGGCACAGGGAAGTTCAGTGTGTCCTGATGGGATGTGTCTGGGAAGACAGGAAACAATCTGCCTCCCTGAAGCTGGGAGCAAAGTGGGGAACCCCCCCTAAATGTGGTGACACCTGGATCTCACCTCCCATCGCTGATGGTCTGGGACCTGGAGCCCCCACAGGGAGGGATCAGCAGGCTTTGATGGCAAGGGGCTGCCCTGTGGCAAAGCCTTCCTTCCCCAGAAGCAGAGCTCCCAGGGCACCTGTGGCATGTCCCCACCACGGGGAGATCCTGGTTGAGTGGGGGAGGCAGAGGCAGAGCCCCCTGTCCCCCGTGGAACAAGGATGGAGGAACCGGCAGAGTTGCCATGGAGATTTTCTCCCTAGCAGATGCTCTGGGCAGGTGCAAGAAGAGGCTCTGCCCCCCTCGCTGTGCGGCACAATGCCAGCCGGATCCTGCAGAAACAGGAAGCCTCTGCAACCGCCTGCCTGCCAGCCCAACGGCCACCACCACTGCCACCACCGCCACCGGCCTTCCAGCGAGCAGGTGGGGGCAGCCAGGTCCCCTGCCAGCATCAGGGCAGGGAAACTGAGTCACCTCCCAAAGCCACCTGGCTTCACCTCCCCTGGCCCCAGCCACATGTGATGATAACACATCAGGGGTGCTCCAACCCACCCTTGGGACCCGCCAGCCCCCATCACTGCCTGCTTCGGATGGCACCCATTGCCTTCTCGCTGGGAAGACTGGTTCCATGCAGCACTTACCCAATACACAATATGATCTATAGGGGCCCTGCACGCTGCCAAGGTGCTGGCATAGTCCTGCATGGGCAGTCAACCTGAGCCAGCCTCTCCAGCCTGTCCCTAGGAGCGGAGGGGTACTCCTGGCCTCGGGGAGCGGCACGGGGCATCCCAGCAGGAGACGGGTGATGCCAGTCCAGGGTTGAGGTCCATCGGTGGGGACAGGCGCCCCATGGCTCTGAATGCAGGCCGGGAGCCCCCAGCTTCCCACCTTTCGTGCTGTTCCCAACACTTGTCCCCCTCCCAGTCCCTCCAGCTACTTGCTGCTCCTTAAAACCATCCTCTGAAGTTCTCAGTGCCGTGGCATCAGATACTTAAAAATCCCCCATTCCCAGCTTTTTCACAAAGGATGCCTCAAAAAACGCATCGCCAGTGTTCTTAACATATGGTTGAAGAGCAGCTCCTTTGGCAGGACCTTTATTAGGACCTTATTTCAAACCAGGATCCGGCCAGCCTTGTTTTTCTACTGTTTGCATTACCAGTTGTAAAGCAGTTGAGGCGAGCTGCGGACGGGTTTCGAAAGCGTTACCCACACAATCAAAAGCTGCTCTATTAAGTCGGCGGTGAGCGTTTCCGTGGTAAGCAAAAGTTGCCGGTTTGTGTACCTAGCGCAAAGGCTGCGTTTCAAAACATGCCCCGGTCGCTTTCCCGCTTATGCCGAGAACCGAGGAGGAGATAATGGAGGCAGTGTTTGGACATATTTTGGTGCTATCACGGAAATAACGCAAGCCGGCAATCCTCCTGCAGCTGCACAACAGCCGTGGCACTTGGGGGGACCACGGATCTGGCCGTGCTGCAGGGGCTGCTGGCACAGAGCTGGGCAAAGCCCCCAGCTCTGCGGGTTGGTACCTTTTCCGAAATCCCAAAGGCATTGAGGGCAGTGGTGTACTGCTGCACCCAACCTGGCAGCCTGGGGATGGCAGACCTGTTGCTGCTGCACCCAGTTAACCATGGGCGGTGGATGGCACTTGGACCCTTGGGACTGGCTCTCAGGGTGGCAGGGCTGGTTGGGTGCAGGAGCAGTCCCTCACGGGTGCTAAGGGGACAGAGCTGCAGTGTCGGTGTCCTGGGGGGCACATGTGCACCTTCCTGGGGGTCTGCTGGCACAGGGAGCAAGTGTGAAGGGCAACGGGGTACAGTGTGTGGACCTGGCACAGTGTCACACTGGGTGGCAGGGTGGGGTGCCGGGGTAGGATTCGGGGGAGGAGTGGGATAGTAAGGAGCAGGAGTAGTGGTGTTGGGTCTTGGTGCAGGGTGATGCTGCGGGACGGTGGTGCGGTGTAGGGCAGCAGTGTGGTGCCTGCTGCAGCAGTGCCCATTGTGATGCTCAGAATGGTGCAGCGGCCAGTGCGGTGGCGGTGGTTATGCCCGATGTGGTTACGCCTGGTGCAGTGCGGCGTGGTGCAGTGCCTGCCATGGTGATGTCTAGTGCAATGCCTGGTGCCACAGTGCCCAGGGCGGTGCCCAGTGTGGCAGTGCCCCGTGTGGCAGCGCCCAGTACGGAGCACAGTGTAGCAGTGCCCAGTGTGGTGCCCGGCACGGCACTGCCTGGCACAGTGCCCAGTGCAGTACCGCCCAGTTTCGTGCTGGTGTGGTGCTGCCTGGCACAGTGCCTGGTTCAGCGCATGTTTTGGTGTCTGGTGCAGCAGTACCCAGTTTGGTGCTGCCAGGGTGCTGCCCAGCACGGTGCCCAGTTAGGTTTTGTGCCTGGTTAAGTGTCTGGTTCGGTGCCTGGTGTGGTGCAGCCTAGTTGGGTGCTGGCACCGTTCTGTCTGATGTGGTGCCTCCTTCGGTGCCCGGTTTGATTCCCGCTGTGCTGCTGCGCAGCCTGATGCCGATTCAGTGCCTGCCTCAGCAGTTCGGTGCCCGGCCCAGCACTTTGCCAGGTTTGATGCCCAGTTCGACGCCCAGTTTGGTGCCCGGTGCAGCAGCGCCCAGCCCAGTGCCTCGGTCCTTGCCTGCTCCGGTACCCGGTTCAGTGCCCGCTGCAGCGCTGCCCGGCGCGGTGCCCGGTTCGTTGCTCAGCGCGGTGCCCGGTCCGGTGCTCGGTTCAGTGCCCGTGCAGCGCTGCCCGGTCCGGTGCCCGGTCCGGCGCCCGCTCGGTGGCCCGCCCGGTGGCCGGGGCGGCGCTGCCGGCCCGGCAGTGCGGCTCCGCGGCGCGGCGCGGTCCAGGCCGGCTCTTCGGGGCAGCGCGGCGCGGGCGGCGCGCCAGGCGGGGTGTGCGGTGCCACCGGCGGGGCTCCCCGGGCCGCCGCCGCCGCCGCCTGACATTGGCTGGAAAGTGGAGCAGCGCGGCGGGGACGGTCGATGCGGATCGATCGCGGCGCGGGCGGCACCGCCGCACGGCACCCGGCACCCCGGTCCCCCCTCTCCCGGTCCCGTGTCCCCCCCACCCCACCCCCGGTGTCCCCGCTCGGCATCGCCCCGGAGCCCGGTGGTGGCTCCCCGGGGCGCGCCCGCCCGCGTCCTTCCCCCGCGCCCCCGCGAAGGGGCCGCGCTGAGGGCGCGGGGATCAGCGGGAAGGCGCCCCGCCGCCCCGGGGGGATGCGCGGCCCCCCGGGACCGGGCAGGGGATGAACGCCGAGAGCCCGGCCCCGGGCATGTCCTGCCAGCCCCGGGAGGACCCGCCTGGGGGGCTGGGGGCGGGCACACGGGCCCCCGGGACTCTGGGAGCCGGCAGCCCGTTTTGCTGGAGTGGCGCTGCCCTGTCACCGTATCCTCGGTGCCCAGCGGGACACAGACAGATGGGACCAACCCCATACCCCAAAACCACCCAGGGCCATCCCCCTGCCCTCCAGGTCCTTATTCCCGCAGAAGGCACCAGCTGGGACACTTCGCTTGGGGTCTCTCCCTCCCCCAATTCATGGAGCCATTCCAGACGCGGTGGCAGGATCTGGCCCTCCAGTTGGTCTCGTTCCACAGCCCTGGGCCTTGCAGCCCCTTGCAGGTGTCTCCACCACTGAGTGCAAAATTGCTCCACGACCAGCCACCAGCCCTGGGACAAGGACCCAAGCAGTTGTGCCCATGCACACCCCCACGCTCGCCCCATCCCTGCCAGCTCCGAGCATCTGCCGTCCCCGGAGCTGGCAAGGGCTTTGCTCTGGCTGCTGCTTTCAGGCTGCTGCACAGGGGATGTTGCCCAAAGTTTCCTTCCTGGCGGCAGGGAAACCTTTTTTAATATAGGAAACCAAAGAGGCTGGCTCACAGTGCACATGCGCTGCGGCCAGCGCAGCCCCTTTCAGCGCTTGCAACTGCCCAGGAGGGATGGCTGTGTCTCTGCCCTTTATATTTTCCAGCCAGTGCTGGATTTTCGGGGCCAGGGACACAGTGGCGGTGTAAAACGACAGCATCGGACATCGCAGCACCATCTCCCTGTCTGCCTTGGGGTGGGGGAATGCGCCGAAATCACGCAGTGTGGGATGATGGCTGTCCCCCAGCGCTGGAGCAGGGAGAGCTACTTTTTCCGAGAGTGCCTTTAATTAATGGCAGAAGGAGCTGTTGGGGCGGCTCGGCGGCGCTTAGGAAGGGTTTTAGCCTGGGAGCTGGCAGTTCCCCGTGGAAACCCCCTCCCCCGTGCAGGCAGCCCCTCGCCGCTGCCTGATCTGAAGTCACTGGGTGACAGCGGGACCAAAGTTTCACCAGGTTTTGCTCTTGTTTGACAGCGATTTTAATAATAATGCTGAAGGATCTTTTTGCAGCAGGCACCCCGGGGGAGACTGATCATCCACTGGATGGAGGCGGGGGGGAATTAAAATCAGGGGACTGAAAAGACTTGGTAAGAAAGAAAAAAATCTGCTGAATAAAATGATAAATCGCGCTCCTGGGTTTAGTGTCCTTCGCTTTTTGCCCCTGTGGCATTAGCAGGCGGGCTGGGGAGGAGGTCATGCCATATCTATGGTGCTTTGCATCAGGGACGGCATAGGCCCATCATTTCCCCCCCCTCCCCCCCGCAAAAAAAGGAAAAAAATCCCTTTATTTGGCAACTCCTGCATGAATCAGGTTAGAATTTCACAGCTATTTAACACCTGGTTACAGCTTTTGCGGCAGAACCTAGGATACTCCAAGCTCCGAGGCCGCTTTGCATCGCGGGATCTCACCCCTTCCCGCAGGCAGGGACAAGCCTTATTTATTTCTCCTTTATTAGGCAGGGATTTAAGGCAGGAGGTGCTTTGCATGACTTCGGCGAGGGGTTTCCCCTGCCTCTGCCCAGCATGGTGAAGCTGCTCTCCCCCCAGTTCGCACCCAGCGCTGCCTCTAACCCCGTCCATACGGCCGGGTGGGAATCAACTCAAGTCCTTAAACCCCAAGAGTTAATCAAAGTGCTTTGAATATGTAAATGCTGAGTATTGTTTATCATTGCCTAGAGCTGATACAGCAGTTTTCCTGCTCAAAGCCCCGTTCAGATGGTAGCTCATGAAAATTCACAACAGCCTCGCAAATAGGTGATGGGTATTATTACCCCCCTGTCTTCCAAATGAGCAAACGGAGGAAGAGCCATCCAGTGATGTTCCCTGTGGCAGCAGGAATCAGCAACGGAGCCCAGTGCAGTGCTTGGGAGGAGGTCGTGGTCTGCCCCACCGGGTGTAAATCAGCGCTCTCCCCTCCACCGCTTGCCTCATTTCCTCCGGCCGAACATTTGTCCCTCGCTGCCCAGCCTCCAGACAGCGTTTGGTAATGCAGCCAGCAATGGTGTGATGCTCGCTTAAATATACACACTGCAGGCTCTGGGCAGATAAATCTGTGCAGGCAAAATGCAATTTTCCATGAGGCTCTTCTGCAAGGCCTCCAGCAACAAGCACTCCATAAATTAATAAAACAACGCGCTTGACCAGGAATGTATAGCACATACAGGGGTCTGGAGGAGCAAGGGCAAGCGAGAGGACCACACACCCCGCGAGGCGCTGGATGCCTACAGAGGTGGATCACCAAGTTGGTCTTGGCAGGGCTGCCCAGGCACCTGCATCCTCGGCAGGCAGGGCAGGGGCAGGCAGCCCCAGGACTGGCTCTCTGCCCTCGCCCTGGCAGAGGGCTGGCTGGGATGGGGGGAAAGCATGGATCACCCCCCATCACTCAGCTTCCCCCAGTAAGGGCACTGGTCCCTGCAGAGGGGACTGTGGGCCTGGAGACCTCGGCTCACTTCAAACCCATCCATTTCACTGGGGTTCATCCCACGGTGCTTCCCACCAGATTCCCACAGGCTAAGCTATTGACGCCAACGCCTGGAAGAGCTTTTGCCATCAATTCGAGCCAGGTGCCTCTGTGGTCAAGAAGATGCCCCAGTTTTGGGTTCCCCTTGCACAGGGGCAGCCGACCCTGGAGGTCCAGGGCAGCCTCCTGCATCATGAACCGTGCCTGCAGCAGAGCTGCCAACCTCAGGGGAGGCTGGGGGACAGCTGGGAGCAGGACGTGTCTCAGCCAGCCAAATTTAATCCTCCTACGTTAGCAAGGCTTAAAATAGGCTCCCTGCAGCATCGATGAGGGTGGTGGAGTTGGCCTACTCCAGCCCTCCCAAGTATTTTGGGGAAGCAGTGATGGCTGTATTGCAGACAAGCACAGCTGGGAGAAACTGTGCCATGCTGCTAGGGCATCCTTTGCTGAAGCCATCCAGGGAATTAAACACACCTTGCAGCACCTGCGCCCCTCCAACCGCCCACCAACACGGGCTCCTCCTCTCAGGGTGCCACCTCCTCCCTTGCCGTTCCTCTGCAGCCCTCTCCTGCTGTCTCCCGTGGTCGGAGGTCTCCCACCCTGGCTCGTTTTTTCCTGCACCTCATTGAAACAATTCCTTCAGGTCAAGCCCAGCTCATGGTTCAGTCTCAGTCCACCCCCACACCTGCTGTCCCCAGGAGATGCCACCCTGTGAAGCAGTTGCCCATGTCATGACCCTGCTTACGGCTTTTCAGCAGCTCTCGGGGGTAACTGCCCCCGGGGGACCAGCTCCTCCATGGGCAGAAAGCCACACAGGTGGCTTGAAGCAAGGCAGATGTTGTGACGTGCTCAAGGAGCCGAGCTGGCAGCTCTGAAGACATGAAGGTATTACCAAGTGGTCATCTTGTAGTGGGACTCTCTCCATGTACGAAGTGTGCTGAATGTCTTCTCAGCACAAAATACAAGCCCCGAGGCCACTGCAGGGCCAGCTCCAGCTTTTGACCACCATCCCATGGTGAGGAGCACCAGGACTTCTCTGGGCTTCTGACTTTGCTTCCAAGGCAGCCAGGGAGATGCTTCTTGGGCAGAGTGGAGCTCATCATGTTGACCACATCAACAGCAAGCTGGCTGTGCTCCCTCACCAGAGCTCCTGTCCCCTTAGGAACCGGTATTGGCACTCACAGGGCAATGGATGAGTCTATCATTGGCCACCACCATCAGTCAGAGAAATGAGTGGTGCTGAACAGGAGGGGAAAGATGGACAGATGAATGTGATGTGGATGTATAGAAGAACAGATCCAGATTAGTAACATGTCCCCCTCCCTGGACCATACAGGTATCATCCCAGCAGGTACATGATGGTCTGGAAGAGATCTCCCACTGCTGCCCTGCAGAGCTGGAACTCTTGCAGCAGTGGCAAAGAAGTCCTGCCTATGCTGGTCTGTCTGCCTGGTGTCTCAGGTGTCGCTGCGTGGACGTGGCTGGCTCTGAAAGAAAACAAAAAAACCCAGTAAAAGCCCCTGATTGTGCATATATGTATGGGGAGGAAGGATTTTATTACCAAGAAGTGGCAGCACATCCATTGTTGAAGTTGGCGGGGATAGCTAGCAGGCAGCCAGGCTGAGCACCGTGCCAAGAGGTGGCAGATCTGCTCCTCACCAACTGCATGACCTCAGTGGTGTCTGTTCCTCCATCCCTCCTCTAGCCCCCTGTCTCAGCCCCAAGGGGCGCACGTGGCCCCACGCATGGACCATTTCTCACAGATCTGAGGGCCATTATCAGGTGATGAGGGAGGAAAAGAAGTCTGCAGGAGCTAGAAGAAGTTGGTGAGGGAAGCCAAGGGATGCAGGAGCTCCCTGGACTATAGAGAAAAGGAAAAGGGTGAGCGTTTCTCCCAAGCAGCAATAAAGAAGGGGTGATGAGGGGCATTAGCACATTGCTGAGGAGAACCTGCGATGGTTGATATTCACACTGGTGTTCAGAAACCCCGCTGGGACAGGAGAGTCCCTATCCCAGGTTGATAACAAAACTTCCCCACAGGCACCAGGACTTTGGCCGCGGGTACCAGCAGTGGCCACTCAGCTGGCAGCTGCCACCACATGGGTGGAGCTTGGGATGCTCAGAGGTGCCTTGAAATCCACTGAATGCTGATGGCACAGGAAAAAAATGAGCATTTTGCTGGTATTTTAAAGGAGGGTGTGGGAACCCACGCTTGCGACCTTGTTAAATGGAAAATTCAAGGATGCCTAGGGCCCTGTTCGATCAAGACAGGAAGGAGGGCTGTGTAGTTTATGCTGGTCCAAATACATGAACTAGGTCTCATCCGATCCCAAGGAAATGATGTTCTATCAGAGCCGATGCAAGGGTTTGTAGCAGGATGACTGTTGCCAGGACGGGCTTCTGCAAGACTTCCTCTCTCATGGCCTTCGTTAGAGAATTAGGACATAACGAGATGAATGCAGTGGAGAGGAAACGAACGCCAAGGGAGCCGCTGCTGGGGGCGTTTCGGGGGCTCTGCCCTGGCCCCGTTTGCTCTCGTTAGGGAGGTGGAAGGAAACGCAAGCAGACTCTGGCAGGCGACCCACGGCTTGGGGAAAGCGTGACAGCGCAGATGCCTGAAGCAGCCCTGCGCCCCCAGGAGGGTGCCCAGCCAAGGGGACAGCCAAGCTGCCCAACAAGCCAAGCTAGCCCTGGCTGGGGAGGGGCTGAGCTGTAAGGCTGGTGCTGGGGAAGGTGGGTGATCATGGAGCTGGGTGTGCAGTGGGAATGGGGATGCTCATGCTCGTGGTCTCCAGGCCAGCATGATGGACAGTTGACCAAAGAAGTGATGGGCCTGGCACAGGGCATCAGGCGAGCGCCACTGACTAGACCAGCATGGGGCCATCTCCAGCCTCAACACAGGCAGGGGTCCAGCACCCATCCGACCTGTGGGCACCCACAGGAGTGGTGGAGATGAGCCCCAAAGTGGATGGGCTGAGGCTCATGTGGGTGGATGGGCTGGAGACCATGTGGGTTGCTCAGAGCCCCCTGCCTAGCTGCGGAGCCGTCCTCCCACCCCAGCCGGCTGGAGGGGGGCTGCAGGAAGTTGCTTTATCCAACCACCCCCCCAGGACAGCCTGGCCTTTGCCCTTCTGGGCTCCAGTCTGGATGCAGCCCCAGCTGCATGCCAGCTCCAGCTCAAGCATGCTGGCAACCAGCCGGGGAAAAGGCTGGAGTAGCCCCAGTGACCCTCCCTGGGGGGGCTCTGGCCCCACTGTCCCCCTTCTCCTGGGATCAGGGAGGCTGAATCCCCCCATGACAGTCCTCCAGCCCCGTCTCCATCGCTCCAGGCCCTGCTGGTCTTTCCAAGCCGAGCAAGGGGAAATGCCTGCCCTCCAAACCCGGCTCTCCATGTCCTCCCCAGGCAGGGGCAGGACGGGCAGCAGGGACGCCACTTTCAGTCCTTCGCTATTTTTAATTGCTCTTTCCCAGAAAGGCTGGTGTAGGCTTCGAAAGCTGCTTCCAGCTGGGAGTTTGGAAAGCTGGTTCCAGTTAGGCGCCCGGCACTCGCCGTGCTCTGAGCTGTTATTTTTAGAAGGGCTGAAGGCAACGGCCCTTCTCCCCGGGCTGCTCGGCTCTAGCCACAGCTCACGGTAGCCAGCACCTCACTGGACCCTTGGCTGGGGATGTCTCAGAGGCGTGATTTTATTACTGCCTTTTTTCTGGTACTTTTTTGGCAGGGGGCACTTTCATCTCCCCGCATCAAGCTGTGCAGCCAGGAAGACCAAAGGCGGAGGATGTGAGCAGTGGTCATCCCTGAAGGGCCGGGGCGTGGAGCAACGTCTTCTGGTTTTAATTAAAAACCATCCGCTGGCAAAGGTTGAAGGCGTGAGCAGTGCCTGGGCTAGGACAGGGCCAGCAGGGAATGGCTCCAGGGGAGCAACCGGCACCAAGGCTGCCAGCTGCCCGCAGCGCTGACAGGACCTCCTGCCCCACTCCTGGGTCCTGCCCCACGCCTGGGCTCTGCCCTTGCCCCTTTCTCTGCTCCCTCCTGCCTCGTTCCCTCTCTCCAGGGACCTCCTGGAGCCACTGCTCTGCCACCCCCTGATCACCCCATCAATGGCCGTGCCCCCATGGGAAGCCCTCCCTGTGCCCAGCCTTGCTGAGGTGCCCCTGGACTGCCCAGCTCAGGGGGGAGAGGGCTGGGTGTGCCCCTTGGCTGCCCATGGGCCCTATTTCCCCACTGTAACCCCAATCCTCTTCTGTGGAGCTCACCCTGTTGCCGTGACTCCTAACCATCTTCCATGGGGCTCATCCCATTGCTGTGTCTCCCCCCAACACTCTCCCATGAGGGTCATCCTGTCACTGTGACCCCCAACCCCCTTTTGTAGGGCTCATCCCTCTGCCACAACTCCCATCCCTCTGCTGTGGGGCTCACCCATCCACCACACACCCTCCCCCCAGAGCCACAGGCACTTCACCCTGGCAGAGATTTTTATCCTCGCAGCATAACCCCCCCAGAGACCGGCTCAGCGTCTCCTCGCAATAGCCGCCTCTAATCAGCTGTATTACCTTCGCCCCCATTATTCACACTCTCGCTGCTGTCGGCCCTCCCAGCCCTGCTGCCCTCCGCGCTGCCCGGGCGTGGGGGCTCATCCCACCTCCCTCCGCCTCCCATAGCAGCCTCCTCCATCCTTCCTCCAGCCTGACTGTCCCCCCCAGCCGGCACCCAGCACCCCTGCTTGCCAAGCTACCACCAACTGGCTTTGCCCGAATTTTGGCTTCAGCCTCCCCCTAGGATTCCTAAATCTGATAACGGAGAAGTGGGGGGTGCTGCTTTCAAAGGAGCAGGGCTGACCTTTGCTGCTGCAACGAGAGCCGCATGGAGGAAAAAATTGGCTGTGGCGAGAGAGAGGGAGCAAGCAAGCTGCTGTGGTTTTACAATCCCTAAATAACGCCGGGAGCTGAGCTGTAAACACATGGCGGTATTGCCTGAGCGTGTCTGTGCCCCCCCCCCCCCCCCCCCCGCTTGAAACCCGGCTTGGAAAATACTACAACCTTAAGGAAAAAAAAAAAAGAAAACAGCTTTCTCACAAAAAAAAAAAAATCTCCTGAATTATTTAGCAAACAGTTCCAATACGACGGCTAATTCTGCCGGCAGACGCCGGTTGCCGGAGCCTGGCGTTGGGAGATGACTATCGGCAAGGGCCAGCGTGGCGGGCGCTGGCGGCAGGAGCCGGGTGGTCCCAGCCCAGGGCAGCTCCCGCCAGCTGGGGGGACCCACCGGCGCCGCAGCAGTTAAGGGAAGAAGCGGGGGAGTCCCTGCCTGATTTTCATCCTGGCTGCTATGTTTTTCACATCCCCTCTTGCTGCTGGCCGGCTGGGGCAGGGTACACAGCCACCCCACCCAGCAGAAGGGGAGATATTCACAACACAGCCTCCTTCCTCCACTGATCCCCTGCTGCGATGCACAGACCCAGAGAGGAAAACCCCGGTGGGAAGAGCTGTCGGGCGGTACAGCCATGCTTTTCCATCACCTGTGAAGAGTCACAGCCCAAATGCTCTCTCCTCCAGCAGCCCCAGCCCCAGATGGGCAGCCCGAAAGGTCCCGTCTCCCCGGCCAAAGCCCCACTGCTGGCTCCCCGGCAGCATCCCAGCAGCCAGGGAGGGCTGCCACCCCTTTCCCTCTCACCTGTTTCTTCCCAATTTTTTTTTTCGGAAGCAACTAACACTTTTCTTTGAAGAGCAACAGATGAGCGAGAACCTCCCAGTGCCTTTTATGATGTTAAATTTATTGCCTTGCTTTGCAATTGCCATTTTAATGATGAACACTCCCGCAGCTTTAATGCATCTCAAGTGCTGGCATTAAAAAAAGAAGTGGGGGGGACACATCTCCGGTCTTCTGGAGGAGAACAAACTCCAGCCTATTTCCTGGTCGTTGCACAAAGTTTTGCCAAATAGATTGTGTTTTATAATTCCGTAGCGGCACGATGCTCTTTTTGGTAAGGGAGGCCCTCTGCTGGCACCGGGCTGGCTGGGGAGCCCAGCCCTGAGAGCCAGCTGGGGAACCACCAAGGAGACATCAAGCGTGGAGCGACACTCCAGCAAGTGGTACCTGGAAAGCCAAGCCTGAAGATCCACCTCCAGCAAACCATGCCTGGAGAACCAAGTCTGGAGACCCACTGCCAGCAAGCTGTTCCTGGAGAGCTGAGCCCGCAGGGCTGAGCCTCAAGAAATGTACCCTGGGAGCCAAGCCTGGAGAGCCACCTCCAGCAAGCCATGCCCAAGGAACCAAGCCTGGAGAGCTCGCAGAGGTGAGCACAGGGAACCAAGCCCAAGGAAAGGAGCCTGGGAAACAGAGTCTGGAGAACTGAGCTCAAAGAGCCGAGTCTGGGGAGCCATGGTCAGAAACCTGGCCCTGGAGAGCCATGCCTGGCTAGACTGGCCCAGACAGCCAAATCTGGAGGCCCATGCCCAGGCAGACAAGCCCTTTGCCAGTCCTGCTTCATTCAAAGGCAAGGCCCATCCCTGCTGCCCATGCTGGGCTACTGGTGCAGCTAGCAGCTGTGCTTGGTGGTGCTCAATGCCCACGGGAACATCCCAGCCCTACTCCTGCAGCTGCCCCAAGGTTGGGAAAGCCCCTGTGCATTTGCTCTGGGGCAAGGGCTGGGTGGGGTCACACAGGGACAGCCAGGATACCGAGGGAAGCAATGGTGGCTTCACCATGGGATGGGCTGGAGCTGCCATGGCTCCCACCTTGTCCTCGGTGGGGCCGGTGGCCATTCTCCCTCCACGGGGCACAGAGCCCAGAGGCAATGGCCCCCGCACCGGGACCCCCTGCAGTACCCTCTCCAGAAGGGCATGGGGTCCCTGGTGGGGGGAACTGGCTCCCTGCCAGAGGACAAGGACAGGCCCCAGGGCTGGCGAAGGGCAGCACCAGCCAGGTGCGGCATGGGGCCAGCCATGCACACCCACACCTGGGGACTTCAACTGAGGACATGCACTTTTGTCAGCAGATGCCTCTTTATTTTTCTTAACGGTGCCTGAAACTCAGCCTAGGTTATCAGGGAGATATTAAATTGCTGTTGGAAACAACACCAGTGGGGTGGAAAAGCCGTGATGTGCTCTTACCTCTTCCCACAAGGTCAAGCCAGCCAGCCCCGGGGGATGACGCGCTTGCCGCGTCCTTCCTGTAATGAGGATCACATGTCAGAGCTGAACGAAGCCTTGAGAAAATTAAACCCGTGAGCTCACCACCTTCCTAAGTGCAGGCGCCAGCCATCCCTGTGGTCCCCAAGCCTAGCCTGCCGGCGGTTCCAGCCCAGGAGTGATGCCCACCTCTCCGGGAACAGCACCGGTCCACACCAGTGTGCCTGCAGCTGGTGCAGGTGCAGGATGGAGGAGCCTTGAACCCCAGCGTGCATCACTGGGAGATGGTGAAGGACCTTCCCATGGGAAGAAGCTGTCACCCCTGGCAGGACATGGCTGGCAAAGTCCCCTGAAGGCTTTCAGCCAGATCTCCTCCTGGGACCCAAGTTCTTGTTTGGGCAAAGGGACAGACAGAGAGGTTCGACTCCCATAAGACACATGGGCAGCCGTGTCTTATCCTTGCCAGAGCCATTCCCTACACTTGGAGATGGCCAGGCACATGGGTTGGGTTTCTTCCAGGACAAGGTGAGTCCTGCTGCGTCATTCCTCTGTGACACAGGGGATGGACAACGGACAGAGTCAGCAAGAGACGTGCAACACTGTCCCCAGCAGAGCCTATGTGTGTGTGGGGGTCACTTGGAGAGTCCCAGGGACCCTGAGCAAGGACCCCGAGCAGCCCACACCCCTCGGTGATCTGGGACTGGCACCACAAGCAACACTGTCTGGATAAGCCAAGAGGGGCTGAGCTCCTGAGCATGGGAGCTGGGGACAGTGGATATCAGCCAAGATGGTGAGAGGACCAAAGAGAGGACCGAGAGAGGACCATCCATGGGGTGTGGCTGGAAAAAGTCTGGGGGCCAAGCTGGACCTGTTCCCAGGGCACCCTCTGCTCTCCCAGCTTTGCTCACTCTCTCCAGCTCGAGGGTAGCAGAAATGCAGCACAGCCCCCATTTCCTCTCTGGCCATTAGCTCCTTCATCACCCTCTTCCTCCTTGCACCACCCCAGCTCTGCCCCTTGGCTCTGCCCCATCCCAGCCAGCTGGGAAGTGCCAAGGCTGGTGTTTCACAGCCATACTGAGCATCCCCCACAGGGAACAGGGCTTCAATGCACCCATTGGCAGAGCCCTGGGGACACAGCCAGCCCCCCACGCTTCCCACCCCAGCTTCACCCATGGCCAGGGATCTCACAGGCAGTGCACCCGCCTCCTCCCCACAAGCCTCCTCTCCCTGCCACCACGGGGACCCACACGTGCTCAGGCTCAGCAGCCACCTCTGAGCCCTCCTCAAGGCCACAGGGGCTGCATCCCTGCAATCAGCCTCAGCTCCCTGGCAGAGCCCTGCCTGGGTAGGGGCTCCAGCTCAGAAGCAGGCAGCTGAGGGGCGGCAGCGGGCAGGCAGGAGGCGTGCAGGGATGCTCCAGCAGCCACCCATAGCGCGGCTGGCAGATGCCCTTTGGCCAGGAGCAGCCAGGCTTTTTTTCCAGCCCTGCCCAGAAAAAAAAAAAAAACAAAACACCATAACAAGCTGGCTGTAGCAGAGCAGCAAGGAGGCAGCAGATAAGGGGCTGGAGCCTGCACTGAGGCCTCATGGAGATGAAAGGCGATTGTGAGCGAGCCTCCCTATCCCCTGCGGACAAAAGAGCTCCTAAAATATTAACAAGGCCCTGTGCCACCAGGTTCCCTGGCCCCCAACGCCAGCAGGAGCAGGCGGTACCCGTGCTGCCGGCCAAGGGGTCCCCAGGGGGACGGAGGTGTAGTGGGGAGCAGCACAGGATGCTCATTAATTACCTTCCACACTCGGCACTGGCAAACCTGCCCCCCACTTCCCTCAGCACTCCAGGGAGCCGCTGCTGCTCCGACCCTGGGCAGGGGAATTGCCACCTTCCCACCAGTTTGTCATTTAAAGAGCACCTAGCAGGGGGCCATGCCGGGAAAGGTAGCCCCTCACTGCCATTTCAGCACCCTTGGGTACAGCCTCGTATTCCCGACACACCTCGGGGTGAGCTCAGGGGAAAGCCAGGGAACCTCACCGAGGTATTTGCACACCAGCTCCACTGTGGGGAAAGGAGAGGGGGATGGTGCTTGGTTCTGCTTTTTTTTGTGTCTGCGTGTGGTTCATGCAGACCCCAGGCTGGGGACAGGGTCCCTGGGGTGGGGGAGCGGGGTGTCCTATGGGAACAGCTCAGCCCTAAGTGCCACCCCCCTGGTCAGTGCTCACCCCACACCCGGGACATCTGCATCACTCCCAGGCTGCACTCTCCTCCTGCCTGGCTCCTGGTGCCAGGGACTCTGCTGTGCAGGTTAGCCCGGGAGCCCTGCCCTACTGGCTGTGTCAGCTGCTCCAGCGGCTGGGCATGCCTCAGTCCCCACCGGTCCCCATCCTCAGAGCCCACCTGCGGTCAGCACAGCCGAGCCATGCAGCCACATGCCCAGATCCGTCCCCAGGCACTGAGCCTGCTGCCTCTCATCCCCAGCCCTGGCTTCACCTCTCCTGCTTTGAGGGATGGATGCTCACAGGGTGCCATGATCCCAGCAGCCAGACCCAGAACCCTGGGGAGTCAAGGTGACTGGTGACCCAGCAGCACAACTGTCCCCATGGCCAACCCATCCCCTCCTGACTCCATAGCCCAGCTGGGGCAGAGCAAATGCTTTTTGGCAAAGGATGTCATGTTTCTGCCCACAGGGAAGGGTGATGTTTCTGCTGCTCCAAATCTGCCACTGGGTGCTGGAAGGGAGGAGGAGCAAGATAATAACAGCTCCTGTCGCTGGGTCCGGAAGTGGGTCCACACACAGCCGTCAGATTGGGGGATTTGCATAGCACAGATGGCAGCCTAGGAATTTCAAAGCATCCCCCATGCCGCAGCAGCTGAATGGCTCAGCGGCCCAGTGCAGCTGCCGGAGGCGAGCTGAGCTGCCCTGGCGTCCAGGGCCAAGCCGCCAAGAGGAGGACACACAGCACAGCACGGCAGGACACAGCACAGCATCTCCCCACTGCACCCCAGAACCACTGCCCCTGGTCCCAGGCGGGCAGCAGGCAGCCATGGAGGGTAGCAATGCGGCTGCAGCAGCAGAGGGGAGAACATGGGGGCTCCAGCACCCCCCAGTGAGGAGACATGCAGAAGGGCTCCTGCAAGGACTGGAGGGCATGACATACGAGAGACGGCGGGAGCTAAATTTACACCGCCGTGAAGCAAGCTGCCTCCAAGGAGACGTGATCACAGGCTATAAATACCTGCAAGGAAACAACGGGGACAGAGGCGGTGAATTATTCACAGGCGCAAGATGGCAGGACATGGAGCAAGCCAGGCCGGGGAGGGGGGAGCCGGCATCACGGGGGCACCCTGAGCTGGAGCCCAGCCGTGGGGCATTGGGGCAGCTGGGGCCAGGCCAGCCCATGTGCCAGGAGCTGGCAGCTCCTTGGCAGAGGTGCAAGGGCCCCGGGAGGATACACCACCCCTGGGCTGCACCCCAGCCGGCACTCCGGAGCCCCAAGGTGCCTCCTGCCAGTGGCAGCTGCAGCAGATGGCCAGCATGGGTCCGCCTGCACCACATCCTCGGCACCAAGCTGCCAGGATAGCTGCTGGAGGGAGGGGATGGTCAGGCTGGGAGTGCTTCTGCCAGACAGGGGGTGGTGGGCAGATCCAGCGATGCCCCATCCCAGCCTTGACTCTGCAAGAGGGGACTGCAGTAAGGTGATGTCCCATGTCGCCTGTGCCGGGGGCACCCCAAGGCCTCCCCTGTATCGCTGAGAGGGTTTCCCAGGAGCTGCTGAGCAGCTGCCAGGTTCCCTCCCAGTCACAGCAGCAAGACAAGCCCTCTGCATCTCCAGGAGACACTCGTCGGGAGGGATTTGGGGCACTGCAGCATCGCAGAGTGTATCTGCCCACCTGGGGGGCGAAGCTTGCTTTTAATAATAATAATAATAACAACAACAACAACAACAACAACTAATAATAATAATAATAATAATAGCAGCTTCCTAAATAAAAGGGCTTCCTGTGCCCTGCTCCGCTGACAGCCCAGGGCTGCAGGGAGGGGACGGGGGGACCCCGCACCCCTGCGGAGGGGCGGTGGGGAGCCGAGAGTGGCCGCAGCAGGGGCCGGGGGCCGGCTGCCGGCAGCGCTGCCTTCCCTGGGCCTTTGCTGCCATCCCCTGGCAGCGCGGCGGATCGGTGGCTTCGCTCCCCGCCCGGGCACAGCCCGGTCCCCGCCGGCCGGGAGGGATGCGGGGGGTCCCGCTGCCCAGCTCTGCCCCGCTGCCGGGCGGAGGACGGGGGGAGGGGGAGAGGGGGGAGGGGTCCTTACTGGAGGAATATTTCCTATTTTTGGCCCTGCTTGGGGGTTATATCCTGTTTTCAGCTGTATTTTTTTCACCCATACGGAGTGATGCAATGGGCTCACCAGTGGGGTGGCCAGTCCCCAGCTAGGGCACCCTGCTGTCCCCCAGTCCCCTTCCCCTCATCCTCACAGTCCCCCCGGCTCCCAGCATCCATGTCCTTGGGAGTCCCCTCATGCCCTGTTTCACTCACAGCTGGAAAGCCCAAATCTGGCCCAACAAATCACAGCCAAGTCATAAATGCCCCTTCCCTGTGGGGGTCAAGCTGCTTCCTGCTGCGTCACTCCAGCCTGGCCCTTCCCACATCCTTGCTTCCCCAGCAGCACAGCTGCAGAGGGAACTTTTGCCCCACAACCCCCTGGCACTTGAGGGGTCACTTGCAGCCTTCCCAGGACCCTTGGCAAAGGTGCAACAGCTGCTCAGCATGCCACATGCCTGCTCGGACCAGCATCCCTAGCCTCTCCACTGCAGGCAGCTGCCTAGGGATAGGTGCCCCAGCATCTCCCCTTCTCCTGGGCAAAGCCACAGGCAGCAAAGGTGTGACACTCCTGCCTGGCCAGGGGTCAAGGGAGCTGGAGGGGGCTGTGAGCTCCAGGGCCAGCACAGGGCAGGGGCTTGTGCAACCCCAACCCCAGCCTGCCAAGCAGCTCAGCAAAGGTAGCACCAGCTCTGTCTCAGCCCCCCAGCCCCTGCAGGCTGTGGGGAGGAGATGGGCTCATTCTTGGTCTTTCCTGGAGAAGCCCTCAAGCTTCCAGCGGTACCCAGAGACAGGCAGCCTCGGGGCAAGAAGGATGGTTTCTTTTTGGAAGGAGTTTCTGGGCTGGGCTTCTTCCCTTGTGTGAAGGCTCCAGTCTGGGCCATTTTGCTCAGGGGCAGATTTGGCTTGGGCTCCAAGAAAGGGGCATTAATTCAGCAGATCCCCTATTTACACTGAGAGGTTTGAAGACTCCTGGTCTCATTGCCAGCTCCAGCTCCCCTCCCAGCAAACAAAACTGCAACAAGAGTCATGGGCACAGGCTGAAAGGCAGAGCTAGGAAAAAAAAAAACCCAAACCTAGAAACACCAAGCAGTTTTTACAGGGGTTGTACAAGCAGATTCTCCCTTGGTGGCTGGACAGCCCCAAGAGGCTTCCAGCTCCCCACCACCCCAATCGTATACCAACCTATATAGGGTAAATGATCCCACAGCTCTTGCTGGCCGCCCTTGCACCAACAGACTCTCCACAGCATCAGCTGGAGCCTTGCCGAGCTGTGGTGGGGAGGCAAGGGCCAGGCTCCCCCATCAGCAGGCTGGATCGCCAGGGGGCCATGCCTTTTCCAGGTTCCAATCATGCCCGCAACACAGTCGAAGCAGGTATTCAGCATGCTTACCTGCCTAGGAAGGACTCAGGAGCAGCGTCCAGACAGAGGCGGGAATTTCACCCTCAGTGCCCAGCTCAGAGCTGGTCTTCAAGCCCACGGCAAAAGCAAAGTGACACCTTCCCACACTTGCCGCCACTGCTCCCACAACTTCCCCCTGCACAACTCGCACCCAGAGGGGCTCCATCAGCCACAACCAGAGTGGTGGCCTCAGGCTTGCACGTGCCATTTGGTCAGCCCAGCGTGTTGCTGTTACCCAGCCAAGGGCTTGGCCGAGAGGACATCTATGCTCAGGGCTGGGGCAAGGGTTCGGACAAACACAGCCCAGCAGAAAGTCACGTTTGCTAGGAGAAAAAGAGAAAAGAGGCAGCAATAAAAAGGAGAAATGGGGCCAAGCAGCGTGAATGATTAGGAATTTCATGCATTTCGTGGTAAGGCAATGCAAGTCATCCCGGTGGGGCAAGGAGCATGTTGCTACTGCACAAAAGGAACCAGTCAAAGCAGGAGAGGTTCAAGTCCTACAGCGAAGCCCCTTTAGCTTTGCACCAACAGGGCCTCACCAACACCTCCCTGAGGAACGTCCTGTGCCATCTCCAGTCAGGGCACGTGCCCTTAGCACAGGGCTCAAGGTGCTGCCGGTGGGAGGTGCTCCCAGGTCTGCCCCACCTGCTCCTCTCGATGGGGCTGAGCTGGGGTTGCATCAACTCCCAGACATCCAGCCAAGACCACCTCTCTCTGGAGGAGGCACTGACATGGGGAAGTCTTACAAATAAGCCTCTGGACAAGGAGTATGGTCTTCCTGGTGAGTGCCTTACAGAGGCCAACATGTCATTCGTCAGTTGAGTTACTTAACCAAGGCAAGATTTGACTTGAGGAAATATTTCAGCATTTAAATACAGAGCATCTATGCTTACCTGTTTTATGTCATCTCAGACTGCAGCATTTGAACAGTTACCCCACAATGAACCAAATAAAAGCCGCTTGGCAAAAGCCTATTCTCCCATGAGGCATCCAACGTGGATTTGGAGAAGTTCCTACAGCTTCTTCATCATCGTTTTCCAAGAAGGCATTACAAGTTTAAGCACCGAGTACTTTATGTTGGTATTTAGGGTTACAACAGGAAAAAATTTACATGGAGCTTTATACAAGTGATAAATCCAGAGTCAATCCCAGTCACTAACTCAGCAAGATCAACATGCAGCACATGCTGCTGACAGCTCACCAGCGACCGAGGTGCCACGGCTGGGCTGTGCATGCAACCTTTATCTCTGCAGCCAAGTTGCCACTTGCACCTGCTTAGTTACAGCAAACAGTCCGAGTACATCCAGGAGTGGGCTGTCACAACACCATCCTGCATCACCCTGCTCACATGTCTTCACCAACTGCTCTCCTCAATTCCAGTTGTTTTCCTGAAAATCTGAGCAGTTATCCTGCAAGGTGTCAGCCAAGGGGTATAAAAAAATGGGGGCAAATCAGGAGGCAGGTCAACATAAAGAAGCCATGCAACAGTCAAGGCTAAGCCATAAGGTACAATGATGTTTTTCCTGAAGGTCTGGCGACACTGAGTTATTCATCTGCTCAACATGACTGACAACATGATTGCTGAACTTCATGGGGCTGCTCCCAAGCAGGGAGTGAAGGACATGCATGACGCCCTGCAGAAATGCAAAATTACTGAACCCCATGTTGAACTGGCAATACACAGACCCCACAAACAGCCACTGACAGTGTCACTGCATCAATTCACAAAGTTCTAGGTCAGGATTAAGAAAAAAAAAATACCACACTCCCAAGCTGTATGAGAGTTTTAATACAACTTGCTAAAATCTGGCTCAAGAGCAGACACAAGGCAGGGAAATCAGATCTCCCAAGAACAACAGCTACTGGGGGTGCCTCAGTAGGTGAGCAAGGAGAGGATTTAGACACAAAACACCAAGTTTTTTTTAAGGGAAAGGGGGTCAGAAACCTCTGCAATGGTAAGCCCAGGTTCCCCTTTGCTCCATCAGACCAAGAAATTAATGCTTACACACACACACCCGAACACTATCATTGGCACTTTTTCTCATCTTGCCTCCAGCTGCGGTGGCCCAAGGCCAGCTTGCTCCTTTATCCTGGCCTGATCAGCCCATATGCCACCTCTACCGCTGAGAGCAGGAAGCAAGACACTACCTGCTGTAGCTGGAGTTGTCTCCTGAGCTACCTCCGGCAGCTGGGGCTGGGTGAGGACCATGCTGCTTCAGCTGGACACAGGGACCGCATATGCAGGTAAGAGGGAAATTAAAGGTACGGTGCTTTTGGCTTCAGGACACCTATCATCTTTTATCAGAGGAACTTGGAAAACACGCTTGGAGGACAAGCTTACACTCCCCAGCAGCCAGTGCTGAGACAACGGGCAAACCCCTGCAGCATGACACAGAAGACCATGCCTGTAGCCAGACTGCTGGCACCGTGGCTTTGCACCCTGCCACCTTCCCTTATTCCATGAGCTGGTCCACGTTTAAGACTTTGGTCTCTGTAATACAGTCCTGGCTACTCTACTTCACACTCTCTTCCAAAACTTTGCTTTCAGGGGTAGGTATTGCCCAACTACTCTGACATGATGCTTTCTTTACCTGTTGATCTGTAACAACAGCCTGAGAGTACACAGATCCACAGCTTCCCTTGATCTGTTGGGCCCTCTTATCAGAACCAACTTATGAAGGATGTCACATAATTCAATATTTAAGAAAAAAAAGAAAAAAGACAAAAAAACCCCAAAAACCAAACAACACCCCCCCAAAGAAAAACCCAAAACAAAACCACCACCACCAGCTCCTGCCCCTAACTAGACTCTCTTCTGAAAAAAAGATGTCAAAGACCAGCAAGGAAAGAGCACTACAGAATTTTCCGTCTTTGCAGACTGTAAATGCACTCTCGTCAAGAGCAAAAAAGTGGTGAAGCAAACAGGCTCTCAGATCAGGGCAGGGGCACCACGGCACAGGCTGCCCTCCAACAGGCTTTGGAAGCTGCTCCCTCTGTGTTTACCTTCAGTTAAGAAAAAATTCTTTTCTATCATGGGCATCATACACCAAAGAGCTTTCCAGGGTAGAAGTTTAACAGCAATTCTGTTTTAATACCAGCTCTAACTCGTGATGCCGTTCCAAGCCATCCCTCTACCTGACTGTTCCTGGCTGACCATCTACAAGAAGCCCTGCTTCCTCCAAACCCTGCAATCTTCACCAATACCACTAAACTACTTTGCACTCACAAGATCAAATACGGGTAAACAATAAGAGGTCACACAAATGTAAAGACAGAGAGGATACATTCACAGAAGTCTATTCAAGATAACCAGAGAGGTTACAGAACCCACACCTCCCCTCGGGAAGCTCTTCAGCTGGAAGCGAGTGCAGATCAAGCATCACAGCTGCCCATCCTGTTCCTGTCTTCTCATATAGGCCTTTTATTTTAGTCACTGCTGGAGAAAGAATAGGGTCTAGCTGGACTTCCAGCCAATAAACATGATTTCTCTTACATAGGAAGGCAGTGCAGAGCCTGAGAACTAATACTAGTGTTTGCAGTGACCAAATGAACGTGAGTTACCAGCTTATTCAAAATGCCGAGTTGCATCTACACCCTGTGACTTCATCTTTCAACTCAGTCCTTTGCAATTCCATCCTGAATCTGCTCTGCAGGCTCAGTTGACCCAACTATCATCTACAAGAAGCTCCAGACCAGCAAGAGCTTCCATCAATGGGAGCTGAACAACTTTTCCCCATAGATGGGAGCAAGGAAGAAGTGTACACAGCCGAGCAACTTGCCAAGATAAACTCACCAATAAATCTCTCACCAAGCAACTCGGTGAGAGATTTATCCATAAAAAGATTATTCATTATAAATAAATTTGTTCATGAAAGGGCAAGAATTGTAAATACATCTGATCCCCACTCACCCTGAGATGCTTTGACCTAACTACATGACAATAAAAACTAAATATTCTCACACAGGGAAGGAAAGCGGGGCGGGGGGGGGGACACGGACGGGACACTGATAAGCAGAAACACAACAGCAAAACAAAACCTGTGATACCAAACTGGAGGAACATTAAGCCACAAGGGTAAGAGTCATGAGTTGTGGGAACCCCTGAACAGTCAGGATAGCTATGGTTTCCTCTGATGCCACACATGCCATGTGCTCTTGTACCAGAGCTGATCCCAGGTTCACAGAACTAGCAGTGAGCCCACTGAACCAAGGACACAGGTGTTAGCAGCAGCTTCCTATGAAATCACAGTACCAACAAGCTTGCTATTAAATCACAGCTTCCAACAAGGAAGAGGACAGCGCTGGGCTTGGTGAGAGCAGATGTGTTTCTACGTCACGTATGCAGAAGACCACCAAGGCTACTCAATATTGCCACAAAGTACTGCCCATTTTCAGAGAGCAAGCCAGGCTTCGCAGGAAGTTAAAGAAAAAACAGAGATGAAGGCAACTGGAGGCAGCTGAGCAGAGGACAGCACAGAACTGGATCATCGGGGAGAAGGGACAGAGTAGCCACAAGAGAAAACAAAATGAGCCAAAAAAATGGGTAAAAGGCATAAGTAAAGCAAAAAAGCAATCAAGCCACAGTACGTTTAAGGGAATTATTTAATGGTGATCAAATTGCAACACATTACAACAGTACAGGTAGTGTTAGCATAGATCTAGTCGCACACACTTCCAGGTGAGGGCAGGGCAGGGGCAGTGAGGCAATGGCTGCAGGAATCCCTCACAAAGGCTCTCATCACTGTTACTCACGCAGGGGTTGGTCTCCACACATCCAGAAAGCTGGACAGCAGGTTTTTTCCTGCTTTTAACCTTCCATCGGGTGCTCTCAATGCACTTCTTGTCCCTGTGCATTTCCTGTAGGAAACAGCTTCTGCCAAACCCCAACACAACTAAGATTTCCAACTTTGATCACAGACTTGCTCTAAGTCTACACAAAGGAGCCAAGGAATGGAAGGAAACAATAACTGGGGGGAACGAAACTCTTTTCTAGCTATCTGTAGGAGGCAGAGGTAAGCTTCCCTAAAGCTGAAGGGGTGAGAGCAAAACTGCTCCAAGGATATTTAAAAAGAGGACAGCCTTGCTTCTACTCAAATATACCATGGGTCTTTTATTCTTGCAGGAGGTGGGATCCAAGCTCTGCCTGGGCAAGCAGGCATGCCTGGAGCCTAAGCCCAAGGGCTCCTCCATGTGGAGTGGAAGTGCTGAACATGTTCAGAGACCTTTTGTTATGTTATCCTGGTTCTTTAGAGCAAGGTGACATATAAGTAAGCTTTAACTGCTTTGAGCAGTAGTTTTCTTCTGCACCTCCCACATGCTCAGGTCTTCTGCCATGCTGTCCCCAGCAAGAGCTGCTCAGGCCACAAGGAAATCCGTCTTTAACTGGGCAAAGCACTTCCCACTGTCTTTCCTTTAGGCTTCTGATCTTCTACTGTACATCAGACCTGGGAACAAGAACAGCTCTAGAGCAGTTTTGCTGCTGTGAATAGCAAGATGACCAAGATTGTCAGCAAACGCAGCCAGGCATTTTTGTCAGCAGCTGCAGCTACCAAAAGCGAGGAAAGCCACGGCCTTCAGTGGCAAGGGACAGGATACAGTTTGCTTTACTGAGCACGCTGGGACACAAGATCATATCCAACTTAGTCCCACATTCGATGTGTGCAGACTGAACAGAAAAGTCTGTAGACACTTCAGTACGCAGCTTACTCGAAAGCATTGGTGTAGCAAGGTAATAATAAAATAAAAAAAAAAAAAAAATCACTCTTGCATTGCCAAAAAAAGCTATTAAAGAAATGCAGCAGCATATAACACCGAAGGACAAGCTAGGTATTTCAAGCACAGTTATCAGGTCTCCAGTACTGCCCAGAATCAGCTCCATCCCAGTCCATAGGTCCGTGGATGTTGGACTCTAAGCCATGGTAACATTTAAACTAACGGGCAACTCCTGCACACTGATGAGTGGCTACTCAGTATTGAGCTAGAAGGACTTGTGAAAGAAACTGGATCACATACACAACCAGCCCCTGAAAACTCAAGTTACATGCAATACACACTACAGCAGGTCTATGCACCGTCAAATGCCAGCTGCTCGACAGAGGCAGGGGTCCTAGAAGATTTACAAGCGGTACAGCTCACTGAACTTTGGAGTTATTTGTCTTCTGGTTCACTCTGTTGCAGTGGATGGGCACAGATGAATACAAGCAATGCATCCAGTCACCGTGTTTCAGCTTTACAGCGTTGCCAGAGCTGAGGAATCTGAACAGCCCAGCATGTATTTTTTTTTTAATAAAACACATTTGCTTAGCACATGACAGAAAAAAAGGGAAATTGCATGTACAGTCTACATCCATAGAAGTCCCAGCACAAAGAAAGCCACACAAAGTGAAGTAGTCAACTTAAAATACTAACTCAAGTAAAAAAAATATTTGGGACAGGGACTGACATAAGTACAGAGCTCCTAGAAAGGCAACCACCAGAGCCCCTGACTTCTTGTGTTGCTTTACATTAGAACATGCACAATATACGGTTTCAAAAGAGCAAGTTTCTAGTCCCCAAAAAGGCTAAGCTGGATCAGGTTTTAAGTTAAATCCTAGAAAAAAAAAAGGCTCCTTCGTCTAGTTCACAGTATAACCCTCAACAACAAATGGTCAACCCAAATGAGGGACAGCCTATGTACTCCCTACCTAAGGATCGCCAGCCTAGTTTTTACTATAACCACAATTTTTTTCATGCCATCAGCAAGTCAGTTTGGTATGTTTAAACACGTCATTGCAAATAAGAGACAATCAGCCCAATACAAGCAGATGTGTTAATACAGTATCTAAGCTGAAGTTGTTATAACGTTCAGGCTGCCACTGTTTCAGTTCATGTATGGCTGTATTACTTTCCTGTCATTTAGCATATGCAACTTCTGCCCCACCAGGAAGGAAAATCATCCTCCTCAACTTCTACACTTGTTACTGCTCCCTTTCTCTCCTGTACAGGCCTCTGATCTCTTCCTGTAACTGCCAATGTCAAAACCCAGCCAAACCTGCCACAAAAATCATTCCTGGGTGGCTCACTTGTAAAGCAGTTACGGGGAATCCCCAAAAACAGCTTGCTGCAAGGTTTGCAACCACTCCAACCCACCCTCCCCATACTTTCCAGAAAGCGATTATCTGGTGACCCCACTGCAGAGACACAGGAGGACAACTCCACCATTGCTGATGTATGTTCTCTCCCTTGGTCAACAGAGGGTCTAGCAGGAATGTTAGCCTGCATGTTAGAACAGTTTAATAAAAAGTAAGGCCAGGCACGGTTAAAGGTTAAAACAAAACAAAGATACTCTAGCAGCCACTAGCTTACACTCTAGTTTTGACAATGCAACAAGTTTTTATCCAGGGCCACACTTCAGTGATAGGCCACATACTGCTTTCTAAACCAGTAAAGACACCAATGCCTTGTGGCATAACATAAGAGTGCCAAGAAGTTAAGATGATCCAATAGTCAGTTCATATTCCTGCACACCGTGTTTTTCCCCCTCCCCAGCAGCTGCCGTCCCTATGTTGTCACTCAGCCAGGAAACACAGCCACTTGCTCCATTTCTTTTCCAGTGAAGCTCTGCTCCACTGCTTTAGAGCTGCTTCGTCCCCACACAGCAGCATCACATTGCTAGAGTGGCAGTCTTCACGCCTGCTGGAGATGCACACGTATGCCGATTTCACCTACAGCTTGCTGTAAGAGGACTCCAAGAAACACTGCTAACATTTACATCCAGCGGTGCATACACGAGGACATTGAGAGATGAGACAAGTGGAACAGATTTAGACCAAAAGCAGTGGACATTTATTCCTCATTTGTGCAAGAGTGTAAAGATGCATTTGAAAATGGATGGGACAGACCCCTGTGGCTGGAGAGCTGGAGGCTACAGCCTCTCCTTCATAGTCGATGGCTTTGTTTACAATTCTACTAAGAGGAGATAAACTTGCAGACTCACCTATTTCACACCAACGATGCTGGCAAATACACTTGTATACAAAGAAAAGTTTCAAACTACATTTTTCACTAGATTCAAGTGAAGACTTTGTTCAAAAAAAGACACATACAAGTACAATTTAAAACTGTATGAACATTTGCAAATGTTTAGTGCAAAGTAATTATGTAAAAGCTACATTTTATGAAAGTTTGTGCTGATGTGTTTGGTAGGTTTTTTTTCTTTTTTTACCCTTTTACATCCATTATTTTAGTTACATAAGGTTTCACTTACCTACAGTACATATGCATTGTGTTAGGTCCCATGCAAGTGGGAATAATACCATTAGGCTTTGTAAAATGTCACTCATTCTCATTTAGTAAACTGCTTATTTGGTTTAACAGTCAAGTTCCTGGCACACTACACATCCTGATTTCATGTAAGTGCTTAAGCTTATGTTTGTCTTGTTCAGGTGCATAGCCTTGTGTGATGCAAACCAAACTGCTTCATGACTTCCAAATGCAACCACTTGTGAATGCAAAAGTTTTAGAGAAATCCACCATTAGTTTTTGCCTGTAACAAACTGCTCTTAAAATTAAAAGCCTATTCACACAAAGTTATATGTAATGACTGTAGTAATCAGTTTATTACACAGATTAATCATTCTTGAACGTACAAGCTCCAGGGGAGCAGTTGGGTCTTTAAATATACACAAGTTTTCTGTCAAATGGATTTTTACCCTTACATCCAGAAAGACCTAAGCAGTTAAAAAACCTAAGAAAAACAAGAGCTATTAGCTATGTATTAACTGAGAAACCACATACAAACCAAAAAAAGTATGAAGGAGGGGAGAGAGTTGAAACAAATCAACATCACTTGATGCACTAATAGCTCCAATCCATTTAAATGTTGACCGGTTAAACTTAGACCTTAAACACAGGATGTGGGTACAGTTTATCTCATTGGTCGTAACATTTACCTAAGGTGTAGGTCCTTCAGAATAAAATGAATACAGAAACAGCTTCAAGTTCTTCACCTTGCTTTTTCATAACTGTTATGAGTTTAAAAGGATTCCACTTAAAATTCTTCACGGATCAGCAACACTGTCTCTAGAAATATGAAATCCACCGTAACTCTCCCATTCACATTTTATTACCCAATTTAAATCAACAAGGAATGCTTTTAGGCTCACAAAGTTATGACTGAAGAACCAGCTTTTCACACACACACTTCTCTGCTAGGAGTCAATGTTGGTACGGGGAAATACAGTATTTCTATTTTGTTGTTCCAAGTATGTACAACACGCAGCACTGCTGTATCAGGTAAACATGTGCACAGGGGAAGATGAGGCGTGGGCTCATAGAAAGCAGTCAAATGGAAATCAAAAGGACTTTCTCTTTCAGAGTTCCCCTATCTTTATTTGTAGAGGTTATCCAATAATTTCTTTAATTACATCGCATACTTCTGAGTCCATTCCCGAGCTATTCTGTTGTACCTGTATGTATAAAAAGAGGATTTACTTAACATAACATCTGAACAGTATTTCAACTCCAGCAGTCTACTCATGAACTTACAACCTCTCCAGTAGTATCATGAATTTGTAAAATTTAAGAGCAAACTGAAATATTAGCCAAACGGGGGAAACAAGAAAGTCCACAGTACTTTGTGGAAAAGAAATAACTAGTCATATTTACAACAGGAATACAAGATTTTTGTGATTCAAGCCATAAAATAGAGCTAGCACAGGTCTGAGGGGAAAGTATTTTCAGGAAGTCTTTACCTGTGCCTCCCCCAACCCCCAACTGCTGCATTCCTGGGGAAAGTATTACTGCAGATTTTAATTCTGGCATTCTGGAAAAATGAGATTAATGTTTCCCTCCCACCCCATTATTCTTCTTCCCTTAGAAACTTAAGCCTAGTACCTGGTTTCTACCAGGCTGCCAAACCCCGACGGGCTTGTTTCATGCTATGCATTGCATTTGACTATTTCACTGACTATCAGGACACAACAATTTGTCCACCAGGATTTTTTTTATTCTGAAGGCACAGTATGCTTTTTCCCAAGTCACCTGTAGCTTTTGCACCCAAATACTCTTTATAGCTAGAGCCACTGCTAGAGGAAGCTCAGGATACTTATGTAAAACAAAGCAGTCATTGTGATTACCAGTACTGAATAAAGCTTATTTCTGACAACAGAAGGAAAGGTGTTCTTGCGCTACAGAACAAGCCTAAGACACTTATGGCAAGAAGTTTCCTAGTTATGTACATCAGCTAGGTTCTTGTGCTGGAATTTAGTCTATAGACAATGTTCTTCAGCTTAAAAAATCTGACAATCCACTTGTGAAGGTGAGAGCATTTGTTACTTCACTGTTCTGAGACTACTCAAGAAGCAAGTCCAGTTATGTTCAAGCACAAAATTTGTTTCCCTATTTTGGAAAAAATAGGGAAGAGTCTTGCATACATTAAGTGCAGTCAGTCACTGTTAGCTGCGTCTTGAAATACATACTGCTACTCATGCAGCTCTTATTAAAAACAGGATGCATGAACTTCTCTAACACTGCTTCTCAAGCATGCAGTAGAGTAAATGAGTTTGTGGATCATTTTCCCTTCCTATCTTGTTCTCATCAGATGATCATGTAGCTTCAGAAATACTAATACTACTGATCAGATCTGGAAGGGAACAGTGAGGTAAAAAAGTGTTTACAACGGTCATTAAGCTGTTGCTTTTAAAGTGATCACTAGTGCTAGAGTTCTCTCCGTTCTTGCTGTTTACTTCACACAAGCTTGGAGTCATCCCACCCCACCTCTACACCACTTGTTCCTCCCTTGTGTTGTCAAATATTTGAGGATGAAACAGGGTATTTCTGTTACTTCTTTGCTTGTGTGATTCCATCACTAATAGCTGCATGGAAATATTCTCCCACTAGAATAACTTGCTCTCCCTCTGCTGGTTATCTAGAATTAAAGCAGGCAGTGAAGGCTCTTAAAAGCTGGTCACATCCAACTTAAGAGTTCCACAGGAAACAGATTTGCATTGTTCATTTCACATTTTCATTAAATCAAGCAAACTTGTAATTAACAGCTACAACACTAATGAAAGACCACTGTGTGGAATGAAAATGCAGTAATAAAAACCACAGAAGTACAAGGCCTCTACATCCTTCACTTCTACTGGCATATATACCTTTTTCTTAACAGCAGCAAATTGCTGTAGAATAGCTGTACGACAGATTCCAGGAAAAACCACTAAAGAGACCACAGTTCAAGTGAAAAAGGCAAATCAAAAGCTCATACTCTTTTCCAAGAAGCAGGTCCTTTCAGTTCCCCTTTACTATTTAAGTGTGGATTCTGCTCTGTCAAGAACATTACGTGGTTTTTGGCTTCCATACTCACTTTTCTCTATCTGTTTTGTAGATCCGTGCAATCTCAGGCACTAAAGGATCATCTGGATTGGGATCACACAACAGAGAACAGATGGACAAAAGTACTAGGGAGAGAAAAAAGATAATGAATTAGAGTTTAAGTGCAGCTGAAGACACTTGTAGAAGTCAGCCCGCCCACTATCTTCCCCTCTAGCCATTAGTATTAGCATCATTTTTTAAAAATGCCAAGGAGCAGTAATCCCACATACTTCAGCCAAGTTATTTTGAACAAAAATCCTTACCATTTAACTATACAACTTTGCATAACCACAAGTTTTTAAATATCACCGCCACAACTGGGAACCTCCTGGAAGAGGTGTATCTGATAACAGGCAGAATTGTTCTATCTGAAACTGTACCTGAAAGCCTTCTCAGAAAGCATCCCTGCTTTTTGCACTTGAAATACAGCTTTTCCCTAAACCAGACAACCTCATTGTTAATGACTTGCAGAAGCATGGATAAAAAGTCAGATCCAACTAAGATGAAGGAAGCACGAGCTGCTCACAGACATTTTAGAACTGCTTTTAAAAAAATGCTAGTCTTGCAGAGAATTAAGAGGCTTTATCCAATTATTTTCTGAGCATAAGGTAGGTTGAGATGGATTAATTGTAGAATAGCATTCAAAATGAATCAAGAAAGCATAGTTTACTGCACTCATACCAACCACAAAGCCCTGAACTTTAAAGTTTCAGTATAAATAAATACTGTATATATCCCAGAAGCCACATCCCACTCATATGATGCTGCTCAGCATAGCGGCAACCTTCATCCATATAAGGAGTCAGGAGACTGCCTGCAAAGCTACAAATAGCACGTGCACATTCCTATATTCACCAAAGTAGAAGAGATGAGAAGACAGTAAGTTATAAGCAAAGCATATTGGGACAATACTACATGAGGCATGTCAGGGACGTCTTGCCCCCCCTAAGAAATGCCAAACGTTCCTTTGTATTGCTTTCTCTCAGCCTGTCTTAATCAAACACTGCCACTCCGTATGTGCCTTCACCAATAGCAGCAACAGCAGAGTTGTCACAGGGTATCCTCCAAGCAAGTTGGAGATGACAGCAGTTAGAAGGCGCTAAACACAAATCTGTTCAAACTTCCATCAGTTGCTACTCTGCGGTAGAGCAGGAGGCAGAGCTACCATGCTGAAAGGCATCAGCTGAAAAATGAAAGAGAACAGCATGCATTCCACTACTGTGTTTGCAGGGTGTGGTTTGTTTTCTTTTTTTAAAAGATAGTTTAAAACAGAGATCACAAAACAAAGAACAGCTAGATAAAGCCAGAGAAAAAGAACAGGTCTGATATTCATAGAATCACAGAATCATTTAGGTTGGAAAAGACTCGAGACCATAGAGTCCAACCATTAACCTAAAACTGCCAAGTCCACCACTAAACTATATCCCTAACTGACACATCTACAAGTCTTTTAAATGCCTCCAGGGATGGTGACTCAACCAGTTCCCTGGCAGCCTGTTCCAGTGCTCAATAACCCCTTCAGTGAAGAAATTTTTCCTAATATCCAATCTAAACCTCCCCTGACGCAGCTTGAGGCCATTTCCTCTTGTCCTATCGCTAGTGACTTGGGAGAAGAGACCAACGCCCACCTCACTACAGCCTCCTTTCAGGTAGTTGCAGAGAGCAATAAGGTCTCCCCTCAGCCTCCTCTTGTCCAGACTAAACAACCCCAGCTCCCTCAACCTCTCCTCATCAGACTTGTGCTCCAGACTCTTCACCACTTCGTTGCCCTTCTCTGGACTCGCTCCAGCACCTCAGTGTCTTTCTTGTACTGAGGGGCCCAAAACTGAACACAGTATTCAAGGTGCAGCCTCACCAGTGCCGAGTACAGGGGCACCATCCCTGCCCTACTCCTGCTGGCCACACTATTCCTGATACAAGCCAGGATGCTGTTGGCCTTCTTGGCCAATATTCATGTAAACTGGAGAAGATTTTCAAAGCGGGACAAAAGTGAAAGTTTCACTAGGTCTTAACTGAGCTACTTGCTCATTGATGAGAACACCAAGAACCCAGAAACCCTGTTAGTTCAGTTTTCCTACATAGTTCTGTAGACCCTTCACTAATGAATTATCAATTTCAAAAGTTAAAAGCTTGTTCTAGAGATCAAGTTTAGTAATAAACTACTCATGATTTAAGTGAACATATTTCTTGTTCTAGAATAAAGAACAACCTCTTCCTCATCTTCCTGTTTTTCTACACTTGTGAAAGAGTTAAGAGCTTAATTATTCTCTACCATCAACTGACACTCAGACCATTTATTCAACTGCCTCTCAGAATACAGTTTCAGAGTGTAAAGACTTTAATTTTGTGCTGGAGGCATGTAGAAGCCATTATTCCCAAACTGCTGTCCCTCAGCAAGGGACACAGCACATTTAGGGACACAGCACATTTAGTAGCTGTAGCACCTTCCATCAGCTTCAGCGCTGCTTTTTTTTGCCCCCACATACACAAAGTCATATTAATGTTCAGTAATGGGAATCTCTCTGTCACCTTAGATCCAGCTGCTGCTAGTCAGTTTAGCTTCAACACAGTCATTTCTCCAGCTATTTTCCTGTAGCTCCTTTCTTAGTATTTGTCAGACGCCAATGCTCTGGTCACTGAAGTTTCTTCAGCTGATAGGATGAGTAGAACAGCTAACATCTGTCCCCTCCCTTTAACAGAAGCCGCAGGAAATCCAATCAAAGTTTTCTGGTCAACTATTATAACTACTCCCTCAAGTTTTATCTTACCACAGTCCTTTAATAACCAAGGATTTTTTTTTAACAAGATGGCTCACCCTTCATCAGAAGAACCAAGTTGCAAGTCCGTCCAGTCCTCTCTGACTACCTTCCCCAACCACTATAATGGCCCTTTCCCCAACACCCATGGTACTGAGTGGGAGTTCCTCCTTGTGCACCTCACATCAGCCTTGCAACCCCCACACCGTCTGCTCTAAGCACCAGACAAAGGTGGTGTTCAGCTGTTGGTCAGCACAGGCACCAGGATAACCAGGGCATTGCTTTGTGTCCTCCAGAGCAATAGTAGTCTGACAGGCTGATGTTGCCCATGAGCCAGTTTTGTCTAGCAAGATGCAAGTCTGCCTTGAACAGCACCTCCTTCCTCCTTTGCTGAAAGGAACAGGAGAGTTAACCCCTGTCCCAGTCTAGGGGTTTTAGCTCTTGCTTTACAGGCTGTCAACATGAGCATATCATTGCTACTTGCTGACCAATAAAAAAATCCCATGTCACTAATACTCTTTACTAGAACTCAGTCAGTAGCTAAACGCTTCCCCGTGATGAATTCTGGCAGTGTAGTCACTTCGAAAAAACATTTCTAGATTTTGTTCCTCAGCAGTTCACTTGTTTTAAGAAGTATCACTCCAAAAGCCTTGAATAAAAATGGATACAGTTATTTAACTTGAAGCTGCACTGCCACATTCAGCTGCTTTGTTTTATTTTTGTAAGTCTTCATTAATCAAAACTATTCTCCATTATTCTTGCTCTTGCTGGTAACTTCACATCTTTCCCTTTTTAACTCTATAGCCTTAGCAAGAAAAAGATTTTTAACTGAGAGTTATTTAAACTGGCTTAATTTTAATAGCCTGCTGAACACAGCTATTTGTCCAAAATAAATTCAGGAAGTTTCTCTCTTGAGGTTTTCCACCAGAACACTGCATATACCCATGTTTTAGACCAACCAATGCAAGCAGCCTCCAGACCGCTATGGAAAACCCCTTGGAAAAAGGTACCTTCTCAAAGTTGAAGGAACCAAGTACAACAGAAAAGAGGAAGTGATCCTTAAAAACATTAGTTATGTATAGGAATTCTTTGATGCAGAGTAACTAATTAGACCAACACTGTGGAAGAGAGAATCATCAGACTACCTTCTTCTGCAATGAAGTATTATTGCAATGAATTTCACAGCAAAGCCTTGACATTTACTAGTCAAATGACTACAAGATTAGTAGGAGACAAATAAAAGATAGTTCACAAAAATCAAGTTTTGTAACCACAGAATCAGGCTGAATAAGTACACTAGACAGATAAATGACATTGTTTTACACCTTGTCCTACCCATCCTGCATGACCATAGGTGAAGCTGCTCTAGAGGTATCACTTTGACAGCATCCCTTCTCAAGTCTGTCACTAAAAGACATACATTAGTAGAAGTGTGCACTCTTCAGAATTTAAGTTTGGATTTTTTCAGTAATAGCAAAATAGATAATTTTACTTCATTGTGGATGACTTACTACCATTGATTCAAGGGGTTCAAGTACAGTTATTTCTCATGTCTTCACTCAACTATCAAAGCAGTCCAGTCTGTAGCAAAACATTAAGCAACTTAAAAAACTGTCAGTTTAAAGCTCCCTTTCATTCAAAAACTGGTTTTTCTTCACCTTTGTTTTATTTCGCCAACCATGCAGCCTATTTAACTCTAATACTTCAACTGTGATCCCCATCTATCTACTGCAGACAATGAAAACAACTTACACTTTAGTGGGCTTCCCACTGCTATGGACTAGCACAGACCAAGTGCTTTACAATGACCACGGAACTGGGAGAACCAAACTAATCAAGCAGAAAGACTGCTAACAAAGTGTTTCTAAGAAAGTAATGAGCTTAACTTCCCCATAGAGCAGTGATACAAATGCACTCTCATCAAGCAGAATGATCACTTAACACTTAATGCTCCTGCAAAGTGCTCTTTGAGGCAAAATGATATCTACTAGTGTAATGCAGCACAACTCTGATCCCTGTTTCCACTGTAAGACGTCCCTTTACAGACTACAATAATGCTCCAAAACGGAAGGACAATCTTTCTCAAGGCAGCTCCTCTGTGCAAAGAATCATACCATTTACAGCTTGTCAACAAGTTCAGCTACAGCTTATTGCTGCAAGATCAAACTCATCTTTTCAGGCTTCTGTGCTGTGCTCTTACATCACTAAGATTAGTCTGCCATTTCTGATGAGCAACTTCATCTTCCTGGTTCTGCCACAGCTGACTGAATGTGCAGGCAGATGCAAATTCAATATGTAAACTCCATGGCTGAGCTTCTTTGCTATGAAGCAGCTCAGTCATTCATCAGGACAATTCATGAAGTCAGCTCTCCACAGATCCTTCCGGTACTAGCCAGATGAGCAATAGGGAAAACAATTTAAACTACCATCTGTCTACTAGAAAATCTATTGGCCCATACAAATCTAAGAGGCATGTCAAAGCTCCTGGAACTCAGGAGGTGAATAAACCCTTTTAAAAGCCAGAAGTCCTCAGCTCCAGGTGGAAGGAATGAGCTCCACAGCTAGACACAGACATCTTCCCTAGAGTGTCAACAGCGGAAGGAAGTCAAAGGTGCTTAGCAATTTATACGTGGCAATTAGCTTCTGTTGATGTCAGGGATGACTTTATAACCAAGTGCATCATGCAGCTATGACACACCCTTGTATGTCCAGAGCATGTAGCTGCAGCTGAAAGCAGTCTTCAGGAGCCAGAAGCAGCTCTGTACGAGCCACAGTGTTTAACACACCTTTGCACACATTGTGTTGATGTTCAAGTCAATTGGGCTAAGTGGACTTCTACAGAAGCTCAACAGTCCAGGTCATCACTGAAAAACTCTATGTCTCTATGAAAAACTTTATGTCATGCCCTAACAAGGCTTAAGACCCAAAAGCTACACCTTCTGGTTTCTTTAGATATCAGCACCAGAAAGGCAAGTGTTAGTTCTACCCTATCACCCTGTACTGAGACGGTGAGCCCAGTTAGTCAAGAAGCATAGATGCTTTTGATGCAAAAGCCTAAAACATGACCTGTAAGGCAGAGACTTCCAAAAGATTGCCTAAAGGAGCTGATGGTTATCTGCACTTCCTCAATGCAGAAGTCATCTTCCAAATTCAAAACTGAAATCATTCATTTCATTTGCAAAGCCTGAATGGTCAAATATCCATTACTTCCAGCTGTCCCCTTAATGTAGGGTACTAGCCACTACAGATACTGCTATTTAAGTCTAGCTGGATTTGCAAACGAAACTTGCTTCAGTAAAGCACTCATCTATGGGACACTTCAGGACAAAGAGAAGCAACCGAAGAGCAATGGAATCTCCAGTTGAATCACAGCGGGGAGATAAAAAGCAAGCATTCTTCCAAGGCAATGAGCTACCCAGAAAAGACATCTTAACTGGTTGTGTTCTGATTCAACAGCTGTTTGGTGCCATTACTGCTCTCTGAAGAGAGCCAATCTAGAATTCATCTAGGAGTAAAGGGTTTTCTTGGGCACCAACCAGCTTAGGTCAAAAACAGATCATGAGTGAAAGCCTTAGCTCTCTCCTTGAAGGCCCCTGCTATCTTAAAGGCAAAAACCACATCACTATAAATCAGCAGAATGAGGGGAATAGCTTAGTTACATTTTAAAAGAATAAGTTATTCCTGTAGGCTCAATTCCTGCATGGGGCAAAAGGCCTCAGCAGACCCGAAGCCAGTCTTCTCCCACCAAAGGGAGGTCCATCTCTAAGCAAGCATAAAGACTGCACCAACAAATTTTTTGTTGAGTACTGCGAAGGTGATGAGGCAGTTACTTTGTATGCCAGATTGTCAGGACAGCAGGATGATACTCAGCTATCTGTCCTGGCTGAAGCTGCACAGTAGTCTCAAGATCACCATTTAATCAAAGAGCTCGTGCACTGACATGGAGCAGTCGGATAAAACAGGTTAGTATCAATTCTTACACACCATGCCAGTATCATGAGTTCACAGCAATGGAAGCAGCCCATCCTGCCTGCTCTCCCCCAGGTGAATGAGAAATATTATGCCAGTAAGTTCTTTCTATGGAAAGCAATTTGTCATTCTCCTGGAGACCAGGCTCCAACAAACAGTGCTGTGCTTTTTGATCCAGCTCATCCAGCCAAGCTTCTGAATATGAAAGTAACAAAGTTTGTCAGCTCAGGTTTAATTCAGCCTGGTACTCTGGGGATTATGAAACATCTCTGCTAGCATAAATTTGAGCTTTGGACACATAGTGTTGCTGAGGAATTCTTAATTCTGTTTCGGAGGCTTTATCCAGCTGTCCTACTTCTCACACCAGCTAGAGCTCCTCCTTTGCTAATCATGAGCCTGACAGCCAAAAGCCTCCACATCAAGGCCTACTACTCCTTAGGTCACTATTCCCCAAATATAGGAAGAAACCTGACTCCTGGAAGGAGTATTCACCTATACAATCACTATGTTTGAGTTCGAGGCTCCAGACCCTTGAAACTTGAGGTATACAGTTGTGAGAAAGTTTCATTAGCACTGACAAACGTTAAGCTTGTAACATTAAAACAGAACTGAAAAGACTACTGTCCAACAAGTTCAAGTGCTAACTACCAAATGACTGGCTTCTGACTGTCAATGGGCAAGATGCATCTGAGTAAATTAAAGCAACTCCAGACTCTGCTTGAGTTAAATCCTATTTCTTAACCATAGTCCCATTTCAAACTCTTCCAGCAATCTTACCTAGTCTCACAGGAAGTGTACCTTTAAATCTGAGCAGTTTAAACTTCTTGCTTCAAAGCAACTTGAATTCCTGCTAAGTCAGTTCAACAATTTCTGGTGACAAGAGAAGAAAAGTTAAGTTTTGCCCAGTGTATCACAGACTGGTTGAGGTTGGAAGGCATCTCTAGAGACCATCTTGTCCAACCCCCCTGCTGAAGCAGGGCTACCTAGAGCAAGTTGCCCATGACCACGTCCAGATGGCTTTTGAATATCTCCAATGTGGGAGACTCTACAACCTCCCATGGCAACCTGTGCCAGTGCTTAGCATCCTCACAGTAAAAAAAAAAAAAAAAAAAAAAAAAGTTTCCTGACCTTCAGAGGGACCCTTCTGTGTTTCAGTTTGTGCCCATGGCCTCTTGTCCTGTCACTGGGCGCCACTGAAAAGAGCCTGGCTCTGTCATCTCTGCACCCTCCCTTCAAGTATTTATACACATTGATAAGATCCTCCCTGAGCCTGCTCTTCTCCAGGCTGAACAGTCCCAGCTATCTCGGCCTGTCCTCATAATGGGAGATGCTCCAGTCCCTTCATCATGTTCATGACCCTTCAATGGACTCCAGTACATCCATGTCTCTTGTTCTGGAGAGCCCAGCACTGGACACAGTGCTCCAACTGTGGCTTCACCAGTGCCGAGCAGAGAGGAAGGATCATCTCCCTCAACCTGCTGGCAACACTCCTCCTAGTGCAGCCGCCTTTGCAGCAAGGGCAACATCTGGCAAGTTATACAAGTAGCTACATCAAAATTGCAAAAGAGTTGGAAGTGCTAGACTGAAAGTTTCCCATACAACCCTAACTCAGCACATATGGAAAGACTTATCCATGCTATGTGACAAAGTCATGCCCCCCCCAAGTTATTTGGGTAAGCACTATACAACAGGCAAATTAAAAGCCAAGAGGCTGATCAGAAACCAACTTCCTGATTTTGAAAACTGCACTGTGAAGATCAAGTTCATTTAGGTAGCTGAGTACTTGGGAATTCCCACCCAGGAAGTCTTAGTACAGCTTTTCTTGAACACCTTTAAGAGCAGAACCACAGAAAATTCACACTGCACTGGGCATGGAGGAGTTTGAACAGCGTGAGCTAAACTCTTGAATGAATGAGACTGAAGTTACTCACTGCCATTCACCATGCAGGGTCTTCCAATGCGCTTAATATAAGCTCCATGGTTCATTAGTTATAAAACACAATGGGGAGAAGTGGGATGGGACAGAGCAAGTTAGCCTGGCCTTTACTGAAGAAGTACTTCAGTTTCATATTAACTCTTTGAAGTTCACTTACAAAATTAAAAAGAAAAATGTGATTTTCCAAAAAATGGCTGAGAACAGTTATAATTGTGTTAAAAAGACTTTATTCTCCTGTTTAAGGCAACAGAGATTCTTATTTATGCAGCCTTTGAGATAACATTTTTAATTTAAGCCTACACATTCTGCTTAAGCTTTGGAGTTAAACCACCAAGGTGTGTTTAAGACTGTATTTTGAGATTATTTATCCTACAATATGTATTCTTTAAGGACTTACTTCAGAATTACTAATACAAGGAAGATAGCTATTCTACCGAGACTCTCTGTGTTATTCTCCCAATTCTTCAGAACCCGTTTTAACAAGTCTAAGAGGGACAAACATTTAGTAAGACAGAACAAAACCCCAAGATGTTAATCACCTCTACTATAATAGCCAAGATCACTTTATCAAGTTGCTTACAGAGGTAGAGAAACTTCCTTATTTAGCAGTCTCAGATAAAACTGCTCCAATAGCCCTCACGCTCAGGCCTTTGCTCTCTTATCCAGCAAAGAGGGCAGGGGCAGGCTCCTAAGCCAGATACTCCAAGTGCTGTCTGGAGCAGCTTACCACCCTCCAGAGCATGAGGAGCCAAGACCCCTACATTTACCACTTAAATGGGATGATTAAGTAGCACTAACAATTTTTTCAGTCTTTCCACCAAAAAAGTGGCACTATAGATTAAAAGGAAGTCACTGCATACCCCTTCACCTTTCCCCTAGCAGGTTAGGGTGAAAAACATGTTCATGTCCTACACACTTAATTGCAACATAACATATAGCCCACGTGAGCTGCTGACAACGTTGCCTACCAGATGCCTCAGAAGGAGAAGCTGTGTATGATAACAGTTCTTCTAGGAAACAGCTTTCTAGTCTTCCCTGATTTCTCTATCAGTAAAGAAAGTACACTTTTTTTTTTTTTACAGCTGTGTTCTAGTTATCTGCTTATAGATTTTAAATTCAAACAGCTTGCTCCCAATAGCATCCCCTTTCAAAGGGTGGCACAATTTAGGAAATACTCTAAGAAATCTATACTACAAATACTAAACTGCTGCTTTGGAAAGGAGGTAAGCTTCATGTTGAATAACTTAAGTCTTGTTATTCACTTTTAATTACCTAACCCAACAGCATTTCCTACTAGGAACACATTTATTCTTTGATAAGGCTAATCAAAGAGTTACTAGAGAGCTGAAATAGCCCCAAAGTCTACAAAAACACAGGTCTAAACTGACTGAAAACAAGATTTCCACCCTAAACTACTGAAGTAGCCTTTGTGGAATTTATCTGTACTTGTTCAAGACAGGAATGCTTCTTTTAAGTATCAGCTCTTGCCTCTTATTAAGTTGAGGTCTGCATTCTGACAAGACATCCCTGTTATTTCTGAGGGAAGTATTCTGAATTTCTATTAAGTCACCCGTAAGAATTTATTTTGCTGCCCTTAATTCCTTCATGAAATGAACACCAAGGGAACTCGGACAAGATTTTCTCACTGGTTATATTTGTATGTGTTTTGGGCTATATGGAGGAGGGTTTGTGTATTCATACAGATGCTTCTGCAATGAGTGATCACCAATATAAAGACACCTAATCTCAGGGAGTGTACTTTAAGAGGGACACAGAGTTACAGAGGGGGCTAAGTAGCACAGCACAGCCACAGTGATCCCATGGCTTACTCTAGCTAAGCCATGAGGATGCAGTTTGAAGATGGTAAGAAAAAAAGAGTTGAGGGCAAAGAACAGAAGGAGATGGAGATATTAAGGGCATACTGTAACTGTATTTGGGGTGCAAAATTAATGTTAAAATATTTTGTGAGTAATTAAAGCTGACAGCCATTAATAGGCAGTCTACTGATGCCCTTAACTAGCCTCTTGAATTCTTGCCCCATGTTTTTCCAACTGTCCTAATTCCAGTCTATCCTCTAGTACTTTCAAACGTGCTATCACTCCACTGCCTATACGGTCATTTTAGGACACTAAAACAAATGAAAGTAAGACACCATGCCACACTACACATTCTCCAGCTACAGTGTTCTAAAGTTATACAGCAATTTAATCAAAACATAATAGACATCAGTACTTAGTACTAGCTTACAACAGTAGCCAGTACATGACTGAAAGCACTTATGAAGAAAGCTGTGTCAGCCTGACAATCCTTTTCCCCTGACTGATACCATTTCTTCAGTTCTTTCAACTCACAGTGAAGACTTTCAGCTTCATGCACTAGCAGATTCACTTCTGTCAAAAGGTAAGATATTGTTTTGCCTTTTCATCTGTTTCTACAAATGCAGAAGCCTTTAGTTGGACAGAGAAGGTAGGAACTTTTCTGAGTTCAGTAAAAGGGAGACAGTTACTATGTGCAAGGGAGGGGTACCAGGAGTCATCTGTCTAAACAAGACAGAAAGTGGCTGGGAACATCACATGTAGTTGGAGGAAAGAATTACAGGCAATAGGATAGCCTCATGGACCTGGGACACAATGTGAAGGATACTGTAATTAAATGTGGTATCTGCAGCATTTAATTACAAAAACAGTACGAGGCTACAAAAACAGAACGGTCAGGACATGGTCCATGCACAGAAGAGACCAAAAATATTCTCAATTGTCATGGCTAGATCTACAAGCCATAGTTCTACACTTTCAATAGCCAGAAAAATCGGTAAAATTCAATCCTGAGTCTTCTTTCAAGGTGTTTAAAACCCCCTATTTTCATTAAATAGCAATACACTGCTCTACCAGGTAAAGGACATTCCAGTGCCCCACAAGCTAACACAGTTCACAGGGACCAAAGTGTTTTTAGCTAAGAAAGGATTGTTAAATGTTAAAAGATGTTTTAGTAGTCCATGTCATTGAAAGTTTTTTTTTTAAAAAAAAGACCAACACACAGTTCTGATGTTCCCTTGAAAAAGGGACTTTTTTTTTTAAGATGACAAAGAATCAAAGTAGGTTTGGTGATTTTTAAAGGCCACAGCTGTTCCCCTACGTATTTTACTTTGTGTGCATTTTGAACATTGAAGTCTTCCATTGTCACATACCAGGCTTAATTTTGGGTTTTTTTTATTATTTAAAGTGTTTAGACTCTGAGGTGAGGTGGCAAGACTACTTAGTGTAGTAAGACTTATCTGATCCACTGGCAAAGTTGAACAGTCTCCCTATGGTTGCAGGGAAACTGGATGTCCAGAGCATCCTGTGCTCATGAATTGGCTGCAAGCTAGATGCAGAGTCACGAGACTGAAGTAGTGACCACAGAAATGGCTGACAGCAGGAATGCAGCAGTTTTTACATTCTAAATCCAAATCAGTAATTCATTTCAGCAGAGTAGAATTAAATGAGCATTGGAGGTACCTTTTGAAATAGTTAGTGCTGGGGACCACTGTGATCGTAGAATATCAAGACAAATGCTGCCATTACTGTTAATATTTGGATGATAGATTCTTGTTGTAAATGCAACCTGCAGAAGAAGGAAAATTTCAGTGTAGGCTCACAAATGTACATTACACGACATGGTAATGAATAGATTTATGGTACAAGACACTCACCTTAGGTGGTTTGAAGGGATAATCTGTTGGGAAGTGAATTGTCAAGAAAAATACTCCACCTTGATAGGGACTGTCATTCTGTTAATGAAAAAGAATCATTGCAGTTTGAGGAGTTATTACAAGACCGGTCATAAAAAGCTATGAACGTCAATTCTCTCATACTTACTGGTCCCATTATTGTAGCTTGCCAATGGAACACTGAAAAAGAGAAAGATTTACTTCAGTTTGGAGAAGCTCAAGTAATGAACTACTTCCTTCCAGACAAAGCAGCACAGAAAAGTCTATTTTAAAAACAAAGCCTTCTAAAAGGCTGCAGGGAAGCAGGCCAAAGAATTAAACAGAGACAGAACAAAGTACTCAACCCTCCACATTCGCTTGGTCCACACTTTGGGATTGCTGTGATACCACACACATGTTGTGCCCTGCAAAAAATCCCTTTACAATAAAAATCCAGACAGTTACAGTCACTATTTGCAGACCCGACAAATTTGTGAGTTCAACTTTGTTTCCAATGAAGCACCAGAATCAAAGCCCAGTTTCCAATGACTGCACTGCCCTCTTAGAGTGAGCTACATCAAAGGTACAGCATGAACTCATACCTTTTTAGTTAGGATCTCTACTACACAGTTAAATGGAGGGTAAGCCTAAGCTTTGTATATACCATATGCAAAGACGTAACCTAAGCCAGTGTTACCTTGACTGAATGTTTAAGCTTAGTCTCCACAGAGGCCTCAAGATTTCATTAAAGCAGCAGAAACCAATACAAGTCTTAAGAGAATGCAAGAATAACAGTCTGCTCAGTACTTGGGACCAGGCAGTGCTAGTACACACTTTAGGTTAAATGGACAAAAGTTAAGTCTCACTCATATGCATCTGTCCAAGAGAACATCTTAATCTGGTAATACAGAAGATTCATGAAGAATGTCTTTATGCTGCAGAACATAAGGAAAACAATCAAAGCTGTTAATCTGTATGAGGCACGTTAGGAAGTTCTCGGGGTTCCTGCGTTCTCCAAAGGCTCTAACACTAGCATGCGCAAAGAGCACCAGCTTAACAAATTATTTGTGAAACAGTACTGTGCAATGTCAGCTACATCCCAGCTTCAGAACTGGGGAGCCGTACAGAAGACTCCAGTTGTTGCAAGGTTAACTCTTCAAGACACAGAAGTTTAAGCCACCTGCAGCTATGTACTTAACTTGCAACTAAGTTAAGTAAAGCTGTGTCTACAGCTTTCAAGACTAGTAATTTTGGCCCAGAGTGGCACTACTTGTTCTAATTTAGCACGAGCAGTTTTTAATTACACATGGCACAGGCACTACAGCTGGGAACAATCTCATACAAGGAAGGCGGGGGGAAAGCAGAATGGAAACAGCCCTGCAAAGGCAAGGCTAGAATAGTGTTTGCTTAGAGCAGCAAGTTTGTTACAAAGGATATTACAGCTGATAACACCAGCTAGCCTTTTGAGAAACTACACTCAGTGTAGAGTCGGTAAATCAAGACAGCGGCTCATGTGTTCATATGTAGCATTTGCCCATTTTAAAAGGTTCAGAAAGCTTCACAGAAGTCTGTATCACCTGTCGCAGGACAGTGAGAAACCTAGGACAAGAGTACAAAGGGGTGGCAGAAACCCAGCAGTGAAGAGCACAGCTAGTCACAGAAAAACCACCAGGAATTTCACAGGGATCAGTAGATGCTGGTAAGATTCACTGTGACTGCACTGAGGCACACACAGCACTGAACATTAACCTGCCTACCTCTGCACGCTGAAAAGAGAAGCTGGTATAACCAACTATTGTCTTAAGCCCAACAAGAAAGCAGAAAGAACACCTTCACAGTGAATTTTAACATTTTACAAGCTGAAAGGGTGGTTTGGTTGGTCGTTTGGTTTTTTGGGGTTTTTTCTTCCCAGCTCCCACTGCAGATTCAAGGCAAGTGCTTGTTTAACCTAAGCTTTAGATTCTCACAACATCCAGGACAAGTTTCATGAAATAAAAGATGGATTTGTCATGCAGAGCTTATTTCAACTGAGTCTTTACTTTGAAGTCAGCCATTCGAAAAATTATTTACAAAGTAAGGGGGCTACTGATCTTCAGTAGCTAAGCACAGGTACATGTTTGGAAGTGAACTAAGCCACTGCATAGCACTCTCAAAGTATACTACTGTAATCCAGTCCCAAGCATATTTCCAAAACGAAGGCCAGAGGTGGGTGGAAGAGGGCTAAAACTACATTAACAAGAGAAAGAAAAATCTCATCCCCTACAGTTAACAAGGCAGAAACAGCTCTTCACTTTCCAAAGTTTATGAACTACAGGGGCAAGAAGCTTTTAACTGGGGACAGTTTATATCGGCTGGACTAGCCACAAGATACCACTTTGCAAGCACAGCATGTCCTGAACTCTGAGATATGTCATTCTGACAAGGCAACCGAGGCAGACCTAGAGCACAAGGATCTCACAGAAGGCACCTTTCTATTGCTGCCACTGCTATCCACTTACATACACCAAGTGTGGCGCTCAATAGTGAAAGTCTTTCATTAGAGGTCTTTCAGAAAGGTGGCACGAGAAGAACTGAGTGTTACTTTAACACTTTCTGTATTCAGTAGTAATTTTCCATTATAAGCATTCAGCAACTTACATTACCTCCTCCTCCACCAGACAATCTCTTATTACCTTTGATAGTCTTTGGAAACTATGAAGTAGTTTATCATGGCACAAATCACACTTGCTAGTTTAAGGGAAAAAAGCCTCAGACTGGCTCTACATCTTAGCAATGTCTCTTCCATGAAACTACAAGCTGCTTTGAAATACTATTTTGAAAGCAGAAATAAGTTGTGGCGTAACTAGAAGCAGCTTGACACTACTGCTAAAAACCCTCAAAACCAAATCAGCTTTCACTTGTTTGAAAGCATTGCTGAACAGTAACATCTCCACTAATTTCCGTATTTTCATTCTCAGGTTTCAAGAGTTTTTTGGTTTTTTTTGTTTTGTTTTTGTTTTTTTTTTGTTTGTTTTTTTTTTTTTTTTAAAACTAGTCCTAGATTTCTATAAGGATGTGTAAATTTCTGTTCATTTCAGCACTGCTGAATAGTTTAGAAGTGATTCAGAAAGATCTTGGCAGCCAATTTTTTCGTTTTAGAAAGGATACCCTAGCTCAGAGTTCTCAGCGCATAGATGGAGGGTTTCCCTACTTAAATATCCCCTACTCTCATGAGCTTGAATGCTTCGCTGAACAGCACACTTGTCAGAGAGACCACGTTGCACGGCAAGTTCAATGCATGCTGTTTAATGGGCATCCCAGTCAAAGCTTCCCAGTGTTCTTACATAGCATCTTCTACATGGCAGAGCTGCTACAAGAAAGAGTTTGAATGCGTTCCCTCATCTCAGGCATTGTAGGCATTAAATGTCAATGCATTTAATGCGGGCCCATGGTAAAGTTATAAAGCAAAAGGTGAATTTGCAAGTGTTCTTGTCTCATTGCAAACATCCTACTGATCTTGCTCACCTAAGCTATGATCAAGAGGTTAAAGCTGCTATAAAAAAAAGTAGTTCACCAGGAAGCATAAAATCCTAGTTAATACGGAGAAGACTGTGCAGCTTGCAAAACCACTGCAGTTTAAAGGCCTCTCACAGAAAATCACCATAAAGTACACGGCAACAATTAAGTTGCCTTATTCACTGCTAATCAAACCAGACTGGGGAACATTACCTACAACTAAGATATAGAAGCATCCATATAAACACCATTAAGTCAAGTCCCACAATGTACCTCACCCTCCTCCCTAGGCAAAAATTACATGCACAAGATAACAGTAGATCTTCTTATTATAAAATAATATTAGGCAAAAAAAATTCAGGGTAGGACTTTAAAGAATAACTGCTTTTTTTTCCTGCTTTAACACAGCTCCTCAAGCTTCAAAAGGACAGAACAACAACTCCAAATCACGTACCAGGTAAACAACCTTGCACAGGAAAGACGACTAGCTGATGTGTAGGCCAAAAAGATCATCCTAGGCTATCCCTTATATGGAACCTGGCAGGGCCAACTGATTCAAGTACAGTTTTCAAACATAACAGTACCATGTGATTTAAGGATGCTCCAGCCGCACTTCCTTTCTCATACCTAAGCAGCTATGTCCAAATCAAGCAACAAGTTAGTCTTGACAGCAGGATTTAGACATTCCAGTTTTGCTCACTGAGAAAGTAGTATTCCAAATTGAGTGAAATTCTGCCTAAAAATTAAGAGCCAAACCTGTTTCAGTTCTTACACTCTGGTGTGCTCTATAATACAATAGCACAAAACAGATTAAAAAACAAGTAATGCTTCCAGTGTTTCTACAACTGATTTGACCGCAGTAACTATTAAACTTTTAAAACAAAACCTAACATTACTTCATGATTCAAGCTTTAATTTACCAACTAGTTTTCCTTCAATTCATATTTTAACCTCTTATCCCCAAGGACTACACGTAACCCTCTTAAAAAATGCAGCATTAACTAACTCCTGTGTAAAATAGTTAACCCTGCCCTTGCTGTAGTAGCATCTAGTATTATGATCGGATTGTTTTACTTCTACAGGACCACGTGACTACATCATATACAGTTTAGATATCAAAGTTCAAAAAGCTGTATGCAGCTACTTGCTGGTTCGGCAGAGCTACTGAAGTTTACTAACTTGCCCTATGAGAATACCAGAACAGTTAATTCAAAAGGTGTAACTTCAGATGTCCTCAGTGCACAGACTTGTCCAATCAATAAAATGGGAGTTACACAGATCTCCAGTGATACACAAGGAAGGTATTAAAGAGATACAGAAGGGCAACAAATTTAAGATTAGTATGTGGAGTAGTATCTAGTACTCTAGCCAAAAGAAACAGAAGGGTTCTCCTTGCTAAGGAACTGGACATCCCATTTTAGAAGAAAAAAGTTAGAGACTGCAGGTGTTTGCTGATAGTAGCATACTTACTGTCATCACCAACAGGCCCTGCTGAACACTGTGCTGGAGGATCACGTGCCAGATCATTCAACTCCTAAAAAAAAAGGAACAGTTTATTTCAAAACCAATCATGTTATTGCTAAAAAAGCTGCTAGTAGCACTTTGGCTATCATTCTTGCTCATGAACAATAACGCTCACATCGGTGAGTTTCCTGAAACCACAAGAATGACACCACAGAACTAATAGCCAGGACCCCAGAACGCAAAGTTGCATCTTAAGTCCAGTGACATGTTTGGCATATGCATCAGTCTCCTCTCTAGGTTTCCACACTCTATTGAGTCACAGCAATCCTCATCAAGTCATAGGGTCTATCAGGTTTGCCTTCACTGATAATAAAACTTAAGAATTCCCAAGCATTATCAAGGTATTATATACTCCACTATCTCCAAGTCACAGAGAGATAAAATGGCCTCAGTTCAACAACTCTGTATTAGCTTTATTTTATCCCCTGTATTGTAACAGCTCCCAGGTTGTTCCAGTTATAGTGATCTAGTTTAATCATCTCAAGCCTGCAGTAGCCTTTTCACAGTATACAAAACTTCAGTAACCTGTGGTTGTTTCATCTCCAGGTGTATGCATAAGTGAATACAGGTGGTTAAATGGAATAAAACACAAGGCCTTCTGCACCTATAGAACTGCAAGCCCATTAATGGAAATCCTCACTTTTCGAGTACCTTTGTCAGTCAAATTTTCCTCTGAAGAAATCCTGTTATGAGTCTCAATTGGTCTGGCTGAACGGGTTGAGTAATTCAGAAGACTTCTGAACTTTACCAAGTTTCAATCTGAAGCAAAATTTCAGCCCAGGTCAGAAAGAGTCCACACATTGTCACCAGTAACTCACATTAGCAATTTGCTCAGGAAGTGGACATTTAGTGAGAAGTGCAAATAGAGCAAGACTTTAAAGTCAAACTTTGCTCTATTTCTGGCTCAGCCACTGACCTGCTTTGCACAATGGGCCCAAACATTAACTTTTTTCTCTGCTAGCTTCGTCTAGAAAGCTAAACACACACCAGAAAACAATTACAAGGACAACTAAATCCAGCGATCAGGAAACACTCCCATGCTGTCTCTGGCCCATGGCAAGTTCAGGTTTTCACCTCAAAGCCTGCAAAGGTTACCAGCAACAGTTCACAGTGGAGTCTCAGATACCAAACTTATCTGAAACTTTTGACAGACAAAACATTTAAGGAAAATTATCAAGACAAGCTGATTGCAGGAATGGAAGAAGCTTGTCACTTTATGGCTTTTTGTTATTTACAAAATTTACAGTATTTAAGCTCTTGAACAGATGATCTCTGGGAGTTCCAGCTTCTACTTCCCACTAATTGGGAGGCCACCACTAACCAAGCCCTCTTCTGTTACAACAGAAGAAAGTTGCCTTACATCAAACAGGTGAATCTCAGGATTTTCCCCTCAGTATGAAGTCCCCCAGAAGTCTTGCAGTGGAGATACAAAGCTTCACATACCCTGACTACTTAGCATAATAAAGCACAGGCAGGTTTGGTTTTGCTCTCAGCAGCTCCCAACTTCTGAAGAGCCCAGCTGAAAGCCTCCTGACTTGACACCACAGACTGAAGCTTTCCTAGTGCTCCTGCTGAGCTTCTTATAGTGCGGACTCAAGCAAACCTTGCTCCCACACTTCGTGGTTCAGCATGGACTTGGACAGGAGTAGATATTGAGTATGCAGCACCTGCTGAAAAGCCTACTCCCTCCAGAAGGTGGGGAGCATCTCCAGATATCCTCTGAAGGAAGAAAGCCCTTCAGAATTATCAGTTATGCACATCAATTCAGAGTAGCCAACTTTAGCCAAGTGAGGATTCCCTCCTTACCTCCTGGTTGGCAAGTATGAGCTAGCATGAGGACCAGTAACACACTCTCACTCCCCACCAGCACACTGCACACCTCTGCTTTAACTCCAGAACATTAAATATGTCAAGCATCATCCCAAGCAACAGAATAATACTGCTCTACCCCAGAGAAGTGCACTTACTCTACAAGTTTTCAGATAGCAACAGTCTGAAAAATACAGAGTAGCAAACTGGACTGTGCTCTGCTTCAGCATCAGCAAGCCAAGAGACACCCTGTGCAATGAGTGCAGCAAAGGAACATGCAGTCACTGACACACAACTTCACTGGCACCTGAAGGCCACACAGTCTTTGTGGTCAGTCTAATCATGGCTACAAGAATGAAGTGAGTCTCCACATGCACAAATTCATGAAAACGTAAAAACAGGAATACACCTATTCTTTCTAGATTTGTATAGAGCACAGTCCACTTCCAAATGCTATTGGACTCTAATCTTCTGGAAAAGACAATCTAATGCTACAGTACTCAAAACCGCAAACACATCTAAACCTCTCTTCCTTACCACTTCTCATCCCCTTTGCTCCTCTTTTATGCATAAATACAATGCCACAACACTAGACTTGGAAGGAGTACAACTGTAAGAATCCATGTTTTCCATTTAAGACCACAACCTACTATGGATTGTATTTAAGAACCTAGCATGCACCTTCCCTACTATAAAGGGGAAATAGTTACAAACACAGGCTGCAGCTCGAGCACATAATTCTACCAGCTAGTAGAATACACAACTCCAAAGGTGCCCTGACATTCACTGTATATCCCACTGCTCAAAATTGCTGCTCCACCAAACTGGATGAAACAATACACCTTCAGTGATACCACATGAGGTAGGTCTCACAACAAATGCAGAGGAAACAATGAAGTTCAGTTAGTAGCAGCCCTGGTTCTCAAACTACTATTTCTTTCTCTTCAATCTTCAGTTCCAGCTAGAAGGAATACTTTGGTTTTCTGAAGCAGTGTATAGTATCTCACTGGAAAGGAATGCTTACAATGAACACTCAGAGCACTTGTCTCATTGATGTAGCTCTCACCTAAGGCAGCATTTCAGGTTCTGCTCTATAAATCCACAAATTGAAACATCACAGACTAAAAGGCCCATGTAAAAAGCAATGAATAAGCTCCTTGCATTTGGAAAAGTTTAACAACAACTCTCAATTCAAGCCCCTGTGATACAAAACCTCCCAGCTTTTGTAGAAAAACACCTCAGGTAACAACAAGGAAGTTTAACCTCCACAAGACATCTCTGGACCACAGCCACCAGCTGCAGTAGACTGCCTGTTGCCTCTGCACACCAGAGAGGCTAACACATTACCAGATTTCCTGGCAGGGCACAGCTGATCGCTTTAACATGCCATTCTCTTCAAGCTGCCGACATGCTAGTAAGACTTCCACTACTCAACTCGTCAGACCTGCAGAGCCAAGTTTAAAAACAGGAATGGTAGCTACCTACAGCTGCATTTATCCAGGTAAAAATGGAGAGGAGCACCCACTGCAGGACAGTGCCAAGCTTTTGCATCTGAGAGGTTACTTCGCCTTTTGAAAACTGTGCAGTTTCCAAGGTACTGCTAGCACAATTACCAGACCTAGTGAGGTCTTTGCTTCCAGATGATGCTGAGGGAGACTGAAAACCAGCTGGTTTATAACTCAGAACAAACAACTCTGGAGTTCACATAAAACTGGAACTCATAATACATGGAAGATTCAATTACTGTCTGGCATCATCTACAATCCAGCCATTTCTGCATGTATCAGACCCCAAGCTGCAAGGCTTGCTCTATTTCACCATGATCTGGGAAGGCTTGTTGGTGAATGATCAAGTCTAATCCTGACAACACTGATTTTATACCAATACCTGAAGAAAGTTGTAGCTGGTTACCCCTTGAGACAGTTTCTGATCCTTAAGCAACATGCAGAAGGTTCCGCTTTAGGAACTTAAAAGCTAAGACTCAGGCAGCCTCGAGATTTCAGGTTGAGTTTTTCAGCTGCCAGGAGGCTACCTCACCATGAACTGCCTTCAGCTAGAAAGCCAACTTACAGAACTTAAAAGTTTCTGCCCTGTCCCCTACAGCAAGATACCCTTGGGGTTGGGCCCACTGTTGCGGTTCAAAACATTAACTTGACCCATCTTACAGTTAAATGTATTAGTTAGTTCTTCAGCAAAAACGAGGAAGTGGAAGCATGGTGCTAAGGCAAAGCAAGGTTCAAGGCGTCTTGCCCAAAGGCCAAGTTGAATGTAACTACTTCCATTACATCCATGAACTAGATATCCTAAAAGCTACAAAACACTCACACAAGAAACTGACATTAAGCCTCCAAAAGCAAATTTAATTGTGTTCATAAGTTCCCAACAAAACAAACCCGTACCCAAGGGTTCCAGGAAAGCATTTTAAGGAATATGGAGTGTGGTTATGCCACAGACCCCCCTAGCTGTGCTTCCCAAGTCACAAAAGTCATCAGCTGCCAGTGAGGCCTCAGGGCACACAGGAAATCCAGTGCCACAAGTCTCACTCAGACCCACGCTCCCATCAGCTGCTGCTCTCCTTCCATTACAGTCTATTTCCCAGCAGCTAGTACATTGCATTTACAATGCATCTTGATCAAGGAGTTCACAAACTGCACAAGAAGTCTTTAAAATGCTATCAAACACAAGTGTTTTAAGTCTTACCTTAAAGTTTAACCCTGCATATGTTTCAAGTTATGATTAGTTTTAGCTGTAAAAGTCTAAAGACATTTGTTAGAGAAGTTCAAATTTATTCCTCTGGACAACAATTCCCTCCCCTGTCTACCATGTTCCTCGCAAAAAGTGCTCTGGCCAGAAGATAACACTAGTTTTAAGGATTAAGTTAATGCCAATACAGCCTTTAGTAAGGATAACCAATATAACTGGCACCATCAAGAAGCCAATCAAGCGAATAAAAAGACAGCATCCTTTTGTTCCAGCAATTTTAATAAACCCTGGTACACAGTAGAGTCTTCCAAATACACTCCAACACACTAGATGTACGCCTCCAAACAGTCAAAGGTTATCCAAAATCCCTTTAGCTTGGGCTCCATCACCGTTCCTCCCTACTCCAGTTTGAGCTGTTTTCAAACTGTAATTTACTCAGAAACCACATCATTAGCTTGATTTTAAGACTAATTTTCACTTATAGCAGCAACTTGACAGCAAAACAAGCTTTTATTCCAACTTTAGCAAGTGTATTTGCCTGAAGCCCCTGAACCATTCTGTGACAGGTAGTCTAGGGCTATGTTACAAAATTTTAACTTACCTAACCAAAAAGGAACTTTCAGCCACTTAGCCATGAATTGTTAGTAGCTTTCAACAAAGCAGTGCCAAACAATATGGAATCAGGGCCCAAGTCAAATCAACAGCACCCCTCAGCAGCAGGACCAGAGCACAGACAAGCAGCTACCAGCTACCTGCACAGGTCTGATGCAGGCGTTAGGTTTGGCAAGCGCCTGCCGCACGTCCCTTGGGCCGGCAGGTTCTACCTTTACCTGTCACAGGAGTTATTGTGTAGGGTGAGGCGAGAGCCTATACCCACCACGCATTTCACACAACTCTGCTCTCTGCTTGCCAAGCAGTCCCTCTGTATCAGGTAGTGCTCACACATGCACACCAAGGTCAGATCACCAGTTCCCTACAGCATCCCTAGGTGCCCTCCTGGTCTACAGGCCTTTTGCAATTCCAGAGTGTCTGCCATTCTAAGGCTTCTACCCTATTAACAGAAGGACTTTAATCTTCAGAAGGATTTTAATCCTTTCCCTTTGGTAGAATCTGCTTTTTCAATCTTGAAATGGCTCAGATCCACTGGCTTTGACTTCTTTCAAGACTCTGCAAAAGTTAGAGGGCAAGCAGTTAAGTGAGTAGCACAAGAAAAGTCAAGTTGTATGAAATACAGTAGGTAATAACCAAGGTACATGTTACAAACAAGCTCTGATGTAACTGTCCTTTTTTTTAAAGCCTGAACAGCAAGAACACCAAAGCAATGTATAACTTCTTCCTGTTGTGGAATCTGAGTATCAAAAAGGCTAACTAGGTAAGAGAAACTTAACCAGTATTCTCTGTACTAGCAACACACAAAATCTTTAACACAGATGGGCCGCACTGAGCTCCATGAACACAGCAAGAGGCGGCAACAGAAGGACAAAGTCCTTCCCATTAGCTGCTGTAAAACAGAACTGGTAGCACAGAAAGAACGCAAAGTTTGCTCAGCACAAGTAGCACACATGCAGCTCACTTAAGCCTAACATGGTTCAATAAGCCTACTGCATGCCATCCACGGGTAGTGCTCATTTTTGGCAGAAGTGATGCTTAAAGCATCTCAGGTGGTCAATCAAATCTGGACTACAGGCAAGTCCATTGTCTTCCGCAGCTGAACAGGGCCATCACTGAACAGGGCTTTTAACATAGAGGCCCAGAAAACAGGTAATAAGCCAGCATTCCTCTGCTATAAGAAAGTGTTTTACTTCAGCAGGGCCGAAGTACAGCTTCTGATTTCGTATTTCCCCTTCCCCCTCACTGTATGGTCCATCAAGCAGTTCATATGTGAAAACCCATAAGAAACAATGAACTAACCTTTTACTTGCTCTCGCATCCAAAGCAACTCCAAAAGGTGCCCTAGTTATTCAGTTAGAGGTAATATATCTCCTAAAGATAAGCAACACAGATGGGGTTGCAGCCGAATCCAAAGCTCTTTGGCTTAAATCTTAAAATGGAAGCTGTTCATCATGGCCCTCCAGTATCACTCCCATCCTACCTCTGGATATCTTCACGTGGCACTTCTTATGAAACAAATCCATGATAAAAAACTGTGATAAAAATACCATTGTTATAGATATAAAAATAACAATGAAATTGTTATGCTTCATTGTTATCCCCACACTTCATGGGGACTCTGGCTGGCATCATTGCTTACATCCCAAACATTCCTCACAAGAAAAGAGTTCCAAGTTTTAGACCCGCACCCCAGTAAGCGCCTAAGCAAGAATAAAGAACTTCGATGCCCGAAAGACTGCGGTGAATAATACACACAGCAACCTGATAGCAGGTCTCAAGTCTGAGCTCTTTCGGAGCATCTGCTTAAAGAACAGCTGCTGTTTCGTGCAGACACATTACCTCGGCTCGAGTCTCTGGACAACCCCAAGAACAACCATGCTGCCAGAGACATGCTGGGACGGACTGTGCAGGTTCTCGCGATACCTCACACACCAGCAACAATGCTACTTACCCAGCTGCAAACAACTTCTTGTTCTTCCCCTGTTCCAACTCAGAGGAGTTCAACGCACAAGAGGCCGTTTCAGGTAACACTGTATCAAAGGTTTACTCTTGGGATTTTCTACTTGCTGCCCAAGTACTCACCCCTATATTATCCAAAGACAAAAACTTTGGAGAAAACCTCAGAGTCTGTGGTCAAGCATAAAACCTAAACTGCCAAGCACAAGAGCCAGTAGCAAGATCTGAGACCTGAACATTGATGTATCAAGAGTGATAATACTCTTTAAACACACCTAAGCAGCAGCTTTCCTTTCCATTGCTTTGTACTTGAGTCTATTGGGATCATTTCTACTTAATCCAGATTCTGCAGGCTTTTGTTCTTGCCACAAGGTACAACAGCAAAGGTGGAAGCTTGCTGTTCCCCTTGTTATCCTGACAGGGACAGTCACTACACATAAGATACCACTGCTTTTCCCAGAGACCAGAACAAAAACAGCATGATGATACAAATACTCTCCATGGTGTTTAAAATTGCTGGAGTGTAAACAACCAGTGATTATTACTTAAACAGCTGAGCAAGACAACCACAGTAACTCAAGTTAAGAGTGCTCCTTTCTAGTCTGTAGCTTAACTCCCATCTAACTTTTAAAGCACCTGGACTGCTAGAAAAAAGTGGTTTTATTTCCCCTCACATGCTTTGTTTCTGCTGGAAGTGTTGCCTACAGTCCTATCGTCTCCCTTCTGCTCAACAGCCACCACTCTAATTCCACTAAAATACTTGGTACTTTTCAGAGCTCAATATACATCACTGCTCAGCAATGCTCTCGCACTACTTCCCAAGGCTTTAAAGACTCTTGTAACCTTACACAGTCCCCATTATCCCTCAGGATTCTTTATCTTTGAAAAGCAGCATGAAGAACCAGTCCATGAGCACCCAGTGTTAAAAAAGACTCAACACATTCAGCTTCTCTCCTGTTAAAAAAACACAGACTAGAAAGAGAAGTGCTCTGAGAGCACCGAATCCTGAACCTCAGCACACATGAAACTACAATAAAGCAGCCTTCTCCGCTTCCCAAGTTACCCGGTAGAAGATATACCCCCACATACAAAAGCCCTGCACAATCTGTCTGTCCCCTGCTCCTAGCAGTCACATTTACGCTGTTCAGCATTCACTGCCGTGCCTCCTAAGCCTGTTCTGATGGCAGGCACACAACCTGCTCCCAAGGAGAAAGCACTCTTTCAAAACACCTGCAAGCCCACAAATGCACTGTGGAACAGCCTTCACATTGCACTGAGTATCGCTAAAATACGTGACAGAACATTGCAGACAAGCGACGATCAGCTGGAGCGCAACTTCCTTATGTAACCCGCTACCATACACTTAGCTGGAAATTTCAATACACTAAAATTATGCTCAAAATCCTTCCCTTTCAAGCTTGACCTACTCCACAAGCATATGTAAGCCTTCATGTTCTCTTCAATTTTCTTCCCCACCTTAGCTTTAATTTGATCAGTACGACACATGAAGCTTCACAAAAACTTGAAGATAACCTACAATCAAAGCAAAGATATTAACATGTAAGCCAAATCCAACACTACATGCGTAACAAAACAGAGACAGCAAAATGATCTTAAATATTAGGTTCACATCTGGTTCTAGGCAAAAAATTAGATCCACATAGTAATCGAGACCAAAAACCCCTATGGGAGGACTGGCTGCTGCACCTGAACCTTGCATGTGGACTCCAAACTGACAGCTACCTTTCGCAGGGAAAAGGATATAAATTCCCTGCCTGACTCACCGAGATAATAAAAACATACTTGGATACTCCTCTCTTAAATAGAGCTTTTTCCTTGTAAAAGGTAGCAGGATGATCAAGCAAGGTGCAGTTTTAAGACTACAGGAGATTAAGCAGCCGTGTTTTTTCTGAAAGGCTAGGCCACCAAGTGCAGCGCAACTCCTGCACCAGGAGGAGAGGACACCTCGCATGCCTTTCCCTACAAGTCTACTAGATGACTCAGGTTGTAGAACAGCACTGGCTCCATCAAAACAATAAATCACACTATTTTTCCCTAGTTGAACGTAACAAGTTCGCTCTTCTTACTGCTTCGGTATCCAACACCAAGATCGTCGCTCCTTGAGGAAGGAGAGGAGCTTTTCACCACGAAGCCACGCCAAAACTTCCAGCGCGGGCGGCGTTTCGCTCCTCCGGTCACCTCCTCCCAGGAGCAGCGGCCCCCGCTCCAGCGCGGGGTTCCCGGCTGCCCCCACGCGTACTCAGTTCCACGCCCCGAGCGATTGCGGAGGGCGAGGAGCACCCCCTTAAGCTCCAACAGCTGGCGGCGGCTGCCACTGCCCACCCCCGGGCCCGCCGCCCTGCCCCGCCGCCGGCGCCCCCTCGCGGCCCCGGGGCCCGGCCTGCTCCCGGGGCCACGTTGCTTCGGAGGGGCCCGGCCGCCCGGACCACCGCCGGCCCCCACCTCCCCCGGGCGGGGGGAACAGCCCCCGGGGCAGGGCGCGGCAAGGAGGAACCTCCCGGGGGGGACGGAGACGCACAAAGCGCCCGGGCAGGCCAGGCCGCAGCCCCCCAGCCCCGGCCCGCACCGCCGAGAGGAGCCGCGGGACTTCTCCTCCACTCGCACCCCCCAGGCCCGGCGGCCGCCGCTCCGGACGGCGGGGAAGGGCGCCCCTACCCCTACCCCCCCACACACACCCACCGGGGCCGGCGGGACCCCGCGCCGCCGCGGCAGGGCCCGGCACGGCCTCCGCTCCCCGCCAGGCCCGAGGCGGCGGCGGCGGCCTACCCGGCTTATGTAAGGCGGGCGCTAGGCCGGGTCGGGCGGGCGCGGGGCCGGCGCCGGTGGCGGGCGCGGCGCGGCTGGGCCCTGCCCTTACCTTGTGGATTCTCTTCAGCGCCATTGTGTGCGCGAGGCGGCGAGGAGGGGCGGGCGGGGAGGGGGCAGCCCGCGGGGACTATTTTCCGAGGGGGAGGGGGGGGAGAGGAGGAGCGCGGAGGTGGCGGCGGCGCGGCGAGGAGGGGGGGAGGGGAAGGGGGGAGGGGAAGGAGAGAGAGAAGGGGGGAGGGGAGGGGGCCCCCCCAGACGGCGGCGGCGGCGGGGCGGGGGGGCCTGCGGGCCTAGCGCGCTGCTCCCCTGGCGGGGCCGCTGGGCTGGAGCTGGCTGCCGCTGCCGCAGCTCCTACCGCATCCCTCCGCCGCCTCTTTATGCGCTGGCGCCTCCTCGCCGGCCTTCCGCGTATCACTCCGCCGCGGCTCCCCTACAACCCCCCCCCGCTGCGCTCCGCCGCCTCCGGACGCTGCGCGGGTTGGCGGCGCGGAGGCGGCCGCCGCGACCGGGGGCCGAGGCCGGGCGGGGAGCGGAGGGGGAGGGCCGGGGGAGGGAGAGGAGGAGGAGTGGGGGACGGCGGGGACTATTTGCCCTGCGGCCGCCGTGCAGAACTCTCCAGAAGGGGGAGGGGGAGAGCGCGGAAGGATACGGCGGCGGTGGCGGCGTGAGGCGCGGTTGGCCGGTGGCGCGCGTGACGGCGGCTTCTCGCGAGAAGGCGGGACGGGAAGAAGTCCCGGCCGCGCCGCCGCCGTGGGGTCGGTGGGGGCCTGAGGCGCCGGGCCGGGGCCGGGGCCGAGGCGATGGCGGCCTGGGCGGGCGGGACCCCGCGCCCCGGCAGCCCCCTGGGGAGCCGCCGCCGCCGCCCCTGCGGCGCTCCCCGTCACGGGAGATGGTGGCCCGCCCCAGGTGCCCAGGCTAAGGCCGCCAGAGGGCCTGAGGCCCGTCCCGGAGGAGAGCCGGGGCCTACGGGGCGCGGGCCGGCGGTGTGCCCCCCCGGGGGGGGCCGGGAGCGCACCGGAACAGGCAGAGGCCCTCTGGGAACGCACTCACTGGTACTAAGGGTGATGCTGGTGACACCTTGTACCTTCCCCGTGGGCAGTGGCACAGGGCTGGCCCCTGGTCGTTCATCAGATAGTCTTCCTGATGGCTACCAACGAGGTAAAGGGTTCTGAGCGGCTTCAGTAAGCCCCTGAGTAACTGTGACCTGTTAGTGTAGCTGCACAATAAAGCACGGATGGGCAATGGCAGTAAACGCAGCTCAGAAACAAGAGTAACTTCCCTTCAGTTCCGAATCATCAAAAACTGAGTGAATGAGGCTGGGAACAGGACACTGCCTGGACAAGGGCTTTGTGCACGTGGTCAAACATAGAATCATGGAATCATTAAGGTTGGAAAAGACCTCTCAGATCATCAGGTCCAACCACCAACCCAACACCACCATGTCTCCTAAACCATGCCCTGAAGTGCCACGTCTACATGTTTTTTGAACTCCACCACGGATGGTGACTCCACCACCTCTCCGGGCAGCCTGTTCCAGTGCCTGACCACTCTTTCAGTGAAGAAATTTTTCCTTATACCCTATCTAAACCTCCCCTGATACAGCTTGAGGCCATTTCCTCTTGTCCTATCGCTAGTGACTTGGGAGAAGAGACCAACGCCCACCTCACTACAGCCTCCTTTCAGGTAGTTGCAGAGAGCAATAAGGTCTCCCCTCAGCCTCCTCTTGTCCAGACTAAACAACCCCAGCTCCCTCAACCTCTCCTCATCAGACTTGTGCTCCAGACTCTTCACCACTTCGTTGCCCTTCTCTGGACTCGCTCCAGCACCTCAGTGTCTTTCTTGTACTGAGGGGCCCAAAACTGAACACAGTATTCAAGGTGCAGCCTCACCAGTGCCGAGTACAGGGGCACCATCCCTGCCCTACTCCTGCTGGCCACACTATTCCTGATACAAGCCAGGATGGTGTTGGCCTTCTTGGCCACCTGGGCACACTGCTGGCTCATGTTCAGCCAGCTGTCGACGCAGCACTTGGCCTTGTTAACACAGAAACAAGGTACCTCTGCAGGGCAGTTCAGCCTAACAACCAAACTGCCCGCACGTATGCAAACCATTGGGACATCTTGTAAGACATTTTAAAATCTACATCAAATTGGAGTCTTTTATGTTGGTCCTGCCTCTCTTCCCATTGCTGGCTTTGGATCATTAATTGGGACTGGACCCTTGCCCCTACACCTTAGGCTTGTGGTGGCCGGTGCCCTGTGCACCCTTCCGAGTTGGCAGCCCTGCTACCAAGGTGAGTAAGAAAAACGTCAAGAGCATTTTAATCAGGGTTGGAAGTCATAAGACTTTCCAAGAAGGCATCAAGTTTTGTTTCTATACAGGCACTCATAGGAAAGCCTGGTTTCCTATGGATTTCTCTCTTGTGTAATTAACATTTTTAGTGAATTATACTACAATTTTCTATTATTCCCTGACTTCTCCTCACCTAGTGCAGCAGCAGGGTTGTTTTCCACTGTTCTTGTCAATCCCACACCTCTTGTGCGTATCTTGGCAGAGAGGGATTAAAGGCTTAAACAGGAGACTTTAGAGGCAAGTAAAATACTCAACTCCAAGCAGCAAGAAGCAGTTCTGGGCTTGGAGCTCAGCTCCAAAACTTCCCCTGGGGTCAGACTGCCCCTTTGCTAAAGCACCCTTCTGCCAGCCAGCCCCTAGAGCCAGCATATCTACCCACAGGATTAATTTGCTCACTGCTTTTGAATGGTCAAGGTTTGGAAACGCCACGTGACTTCCCCAGGAATATTCAAAACCCACCTGGTCACAGTCCTGTGTGCCCTGCTCTAGGTGTACCTGCTCAAGCAGGGGGGTTGGACAAGATGATGTCCAGAGGTCCCTTCCAAACCCTACCATTTTGTGATTCTGTGATTCTGATGTCGTGCTGGCAATGATGAACTCATGCCTGCCTGCTCCTTCCTCCTGCCTGCGTAGCTGCTGCTCGCCGTGGTCAAGGTGGAGGTGAGGATCTCCAGCAGTGCTCACTCTGGCCTCTCGGGAGCCTGGGGACTGCTGCCCTTTGGCAATAGTTGTGGTCTCTTCTCTTGCAGAATTTGCAGCCAGCCTTTCTGCAACAATTCAATATTTCTGGTGGCTTTAGCATAGGGTGTGTTTTGAATTAACCTCTCTTTCCTCCTCCATGTTTGATGTGGAGAAAATAAATCACAGATTCATAAAAATAGTTTTCGGGGGTGGGGGGGCTTCAACTATTTTGGTTCATTTTGTGGCCTGTTGCTCTTTTCCTTCTGTTGCCTTTTTGGTTGCTGGACACCCCTTGATTGCAGAAGAGCAGACAGCAACCCTGCCCCAGCTCATCGTTCTGTCACCCCCAGCACAAAGGATCTGAAAATGCTCAAATACCAATCCCAAGTAGTCCTGGCAATAAGGTCCCCCCGTCCTGGGTCAGAGGCAAAACTGCTTTTCTCCCAACATTTTCTGCTTTCCTCTTTTATTGCCCAGCCAACGCCTGATCCCGGTCAGGCAGTCTGAGCCCACTTACTAGAAGTGACATTCCAAATTCCTCTTTACTAGGAGATGCTCCCTTGGGCCCCGAGAGCAGTGCAGCCACGATAGCTTTGCCGCTGGCTCAATCTTGGCCCATCTCTTGACAGGGCAAACATCGTGTCTTGAATTGCCGTCCTGCCAGTGACTGCTGGGGGCACAAAAGGCTCCCTCTCCTCGGGTATCTCTCCAGAAGCATCCTTCTCATGTTTTTGGTCAGTTTTCAATATACTATCAAGTCATAGCCTCTAAGGACTTCACTTCTCAGAGGTCTGCACATCAGCCAAAATTAAAGTCATCTTTTCCAGTATTCTCAGAAAAAAAATTGTTGGATTTTGTCCCCAAATTGAAAAATTATTGGCTCACAGTAGCAACAGAAACAGTCTGGATTGGTACTTTTTCCTTGTCAAGCTTTGAAAAGTCCTCTCTGAGCAGTAAAGCACTGTAAAACTCAATCCAGAGAATCCACAATTTTTAAAATAAAAATATATAGTAAAATAGTATTGTTGTGGTTTTAGTGCCACAATAACTACGGTACTAAACTATAGTATTATTACGTTATATGAGTATGATTTGCTGCTTCTCACCAGACAGATATGATCTCTGAGAGAGATAAGAAATGCAAGTAGAAAAGTCATTTTCATTGTTGTTGCTCACAAGGTCAGTCCCCTTAGATTTGCTGAAAGGCAAATCTTGGTTGCAGCTTCTGAGATTTGGCCTGTAGCTGTAAACGGATAGATGTTAACTTGCTGTAGGCTGCAGGGAATTGAAGACTGGGCTATGTCTAATCCAGAAGGGATTTTCCTCAACATTCACAGTTAGATCTTTGTCTGATGTGGCAATAGATTAAACACTTTCCACTGGAGCTTGGACATGTCTAAAAATGCCATGAGATGCAAGAAAGATTAGGCATAAATAAACATTAACCGAAGATCGCAGGGAGCAGAGCCCAGGAATAACTGGCCCCGTTGAGCTCAAGGTCAGGATTTCCCCTCCCGGCTTTTTGCCACAACGCACTACAGCTTTCATGTCCTTTGCATTCTCTTCCCCTTTGCTTTTTCTCTTTGCTGAAGTTTGTTGTTTAGATTTCCCCTGCATGGTCCTGTCTGCAGCACCTTCTCACTGCCTATCTCCCTGCTGTCTCTTGATTTCTACTTTCTGTTGTTAGGACTTCCTTATCCCACCTGCTGCCTTTCTCCCTTGCTTCTCTTCTACCTCACCTGCGACTTTTGCAGGTGTCCCACTGCAGGTTTCAGTCTTTTCCCACTCCTGCCCGAACATGAAGATGGTGGGATTGACCCATATTTTCTCCATCCTTTTCTGTAAAAGATGTTTTACCCATTTTCTGGGCACTTTTCTGTATCCCACATGAGATCATACCCTTGTCCTCTTCTCCAGAAGGATGAGTTCTGCTCACCAGCACCAGAGAGGATGCTGTGGGCTGCACCTGCTGTGAAAATTCACAGCTGGTCCCCATCCATACCAGGCCCTGCTGCAGAGAAAGCATTCCTTGTTAAGCAGATGCTGTCTCCCCATGCCAGTTGCTGCTGGCCCCTCATGCAGCACCCTGCCACAATATTTAGGAGATGTTCCACTGGCAGCTTTCTGCCTTCTCTCTCCCAGGGAGAGAGCTGGTCCTGCAGACCCAGGGCACTGTGGTGTAGTGTGGTCTGCTGTCCTGGGGGCACCACTGTGCTCTTAGTTTCTGGTCCAAAGAGAAGCACTGAGTGATCTGCTGTCTGTGCCTGCCAACATCATCCCATGCAAAACAGCAGAGCGTCACTGGAGAAGTTAGGTGGGCCCTGCCTTATCCTCACATGACTCCTGCCTCTATGTGCCTTTCCTTCACCATCTTCCTCTGATCAGCTCTGCTCAACAGGGTCATGCTGCAGTGCTGTGTTAGGGGAAAAAAAACTAGACTTGCTTAGGCAAAGGCACAAAAATTTAAAGGAGTACAAACTTCCCAGCCTAGCTGGCTAAATATGATTTTTCTAGGCTTCAGTAACTAGGGAGGCCTTTGTAGGAAGGTGAAAAAAGATAACTCTGAAGAAGATAAGACACACTGGAAAATGAAAAACCCCACACTTTACCAATGTTGGGCAGATACTAGTGGGCAAGCTCCAAAGAAAAAAACTCACAGAAAAATGGACCTGAAGGAGTGAAGAAAGTGGAGTGAAGGGCTGGGGAGAAGACAGCTCTGCCTCTGCCCCTTGGCAAACAGCAAAGGACCTGCATCCCCTTCTGCAGCCATGAACTGAGGAGAATTGCTTGTCTCCATAGCTGCTAAAACCCTTGTGTCTTTAAAAAACAGAAGCAGCAGCCACTTTTTCCCCTTGCTTGTTGGTGTTTCCTCCAGGAGCAGCTGAAGTCCTGACTGCTGACCTGCAGGCAGAAGAGCTGGTGTAGTGAAGGCTCCTCTTAGCTATAGGCAGCACAGCTCCTGTCCCAAAGGCTCTCTGCCCAGCAGTGCCACCTGGATCTACAATTTCACACAAATTCTTCCCTCAGTTACACCCTGCAGAGTGATTTACCGATGGGAGAGTGAGCCAAGGTCCAGTCTGCTTCATAATTATCCACAGAAGCAGGAACCATGGCAATTCCAGTGCAGAAGCTTGCAGATCCTGGGGTGAGTTGGCCAGGCTAGCAGCTAAAAGCTTTTCAGTCTCAGAAGGGATTCTTCAGCACCTCAGTTCAAAGCATTGTTTAAAAAAAAACTTCTGGACTAAACTTACATAAGTTGTCATGTATGTCACATGGAGACTCCCACCACATAAAACATCCTTTTTCCCTCTCCTGCTGCAAATCCTAGGCTTGGCCGTACTCAGATGCCAGGGTGATCTATAAGTCAGCTGTAGAATTGTTTCTCCGTTGTCCTCTCCATCGAGAGACCAGACCGATCAGTATCCACAGCAATAGTTATCAAGGAGCTAATTCTGTGTGTTTTCAGCCCAGGTGAAGAGCTCTAGAAATGCTCTTTTTAGTCTTGGCCCAATCCTGTGGAGTATGTTTCAGTGGAACATGGGAGATCACAACCAGGAAGAAAATATGTGGAATCATTCCCAGTCATGAGTTTTGAAATCTGAAGATGAGTCTTACTATAAAATGATTGGACTGCTTTCAAAACTGGAACTAGAAACTTGGGAGTTTTTAGTCAGGGAGTCCTGAGTTTATGATGGTATATGGTAGGAAGGTGAAACTGGCCACCTGAGCCCAACAGAGGTGCCCTTCATCATCCACCGAGGCACCAGAGCAGCAAGGTCTCTGCTAATCTGTCCTATGGCACGGGAGTCAGTTCAACCTTCAAACCACGACCAAAAGATTGCCGAGTGTAGGAACATAGAAGGTAGGATTTCTCATAACACATCATTAGAAACTCTTCCAGTCTAGTATCCTGCCACAGAACAACCTGGGATCTTAAACTTCAGAGAAAGGCAAAGAACAAACTGAAACAACCATAAAGGAAAATGCACGAATTACTACCACCAGCTTGTCCACAAGAAAATCTCTAGCAGGCAATGCATTGCTGTGGGCTGAAGGTATCATAACTGTCAATCTCAGTGGCACTTGCTTTGATGTCACGAAGAGGCACAGTGCTCATCTCTAGCTCTCTCAGGACTCTGGATATCCTGGACCTGTGTTAACAAGCTTCTTCTAGCAGGACTGAACCCTTCTCCTTGTGTATAATTATGCATCATAATCTCATCATTGGAGGCAGAAGATACAAATTCACAAATGGCTTTAAATCATCTAACTACAGATCATTGCTGTAAGAAGCAGTCCTGCCCGCCTCCCCGCCTAAGCAAATTGCTAGCTGTTCTCTGACATGCAGTTGTGCTTAAGTTGGATCACCTGATCCAAAAGTAACTTCTACCTTCACCCAGGATTACTTGGCATCTATAGCGCTGAGCTGATCTGGTTCATTTCGAAATCACTCATGCCAACACAAGGAAGTGAGCTGGAGGAAGCTGCCTAAAGAGGACAAAACCATCTCTCACTGGCAGCATTGTCTGAAAATTCATGCAATGCAGAGGAGCACTGAGGAACTTCCTCAGTTGCATTTAGGCTGCTTGGAGGTGTTCCAGAGAACGTTCCCATCAGCGGTCACTAAACCTTCCATTCGCCAGCAAAGTCTGGTTTGTTAAAGCAAAGCCAGCAGCCAAGCCCCAGAGTCCCCCGATGCTGCCTGCAGCAGGCTCTGCTGGGGCTTGAAGAGCATCTCCTCCCCACCTTCTCGCCTCTGTGACTGTCTGGGTAACAGATGCCCAAAGCAGCTGCTAGAGCTCGTCACAGAGATCCAGCATTTTTCTCTGCTGCAGAGCTGTGTAGAGGGGCTGGATTTGCAGAGGGACCCTGGCAGCAGAAGTCCAGCAGTGGCCAAACAAGTTGGAGGGTCTTGGTGTCACGTGCCCTTCCTCCAAAGTGATTTTCCATTTCCATTTCTAGAGTCCTTTGCCGTGTGCTGAATGAATCAAATCCAGGATTTTCACAATTTTAAAACCTAGCAGAAGTAACTTTTAAGGTGACTTGTTCTTGTTCTCGGTTAAATGTGTTTAAAACTTAGTCTGAGAAACTGTGAAAACTTTTATTCTTTAAATAAAGCAGGGGTTGGGGGTTTCAGGTTTTCATTTTCAACTTAATGGATTTTTCTACAAGAAAAAAACATATTAATGGAAATTTCAGTGTAAAAAGATCCAAACCTGAAAAAAGTATTGCCAGGTTTTACAGATTCACAAAACTCATCTTGCTGTTTTGCTGATGTGGTTTTCTTTTTTGATATTTATCACCCTGTCTTCTCTCAAACTCTGATTTTTCTTTTGTAGGCTTTTGCTGGTTTTGGTGCAAACATGGAGGTAGCTCACAGCAGAGCCCCACAAACAGCTATGAGCATGGGGGGCACAGTGGGGACCTCAGCCTGCCACTGCCACCATATAGGATGCAGGAGACAAACTTGAATACCAAGACCGCTTGACCAAGATGGTCAAAAGCTTCCACATCGCTCAAAATCAGACTCATCCTCTCCAACTCCCCTCCTCAAGGCGTGTGTTTCTGGAGCAAACAATCACAGTCTTGTCCCACTTCAAGCTCACAGCCATGCCAATCTCAGCAGGAGGCTGGGGGATTGCCAACAGAGGCAGAAAATAAAAGAAGAGGGGTAGACCCAGATCTTCTACCTCAGTCCCAGGCTGGGAAGCTGCTGAGCTAATTGCTGAGAGCATCGCAGAGCTCTCCATGGGATATGGAGGGCAATGACAGGGTAGTCATGGAATGGTTAAACATAGTCAAAGAGAAACAACAGGAGCTTTTCGGGCAGAAATCCAGGCAGTGCTGACAGCTATAGGCAGGCTCTGAATTGTTCTTTCCAATGTTCCCAGCTTGGTAAAAACCTGCGGGGCAGTTTGGGCTTCCATGGATATTTGAGCATCCCAGCCGTGCTAGTCAGCCTGCTTGTATCGCCATCATTTGCCATAGTAAATATGAGACTTCCATGTTATGCCCTGCTCTACCTGTCTGTGCTGCGGGGATGGGCTCCTATAAATCTCTCCTCTCTGGCCATGAGAGCACCAATAACTCTCCCTTCGATGCATGTCCTGACCAAGAAGGCAACAATAAATTTCCTGTAAGTGGTTGAGAGAGGAGGAACAAGGAAAGAAACAGGATATTCACACATGTCATTACACCTGCTTGCATGGAAAAAGAAAGCCTAGCACCTCCCTCTGGCAGTCAGGTTCTGGCTCCATTTTCCACTCAGCCATTGCCCCTTGCTTGGACCCCATGGGCTGCCCTGCTCAGCCCCACTGCATGCTGGCTGCCCTCCCAGTGCCCCCCAGGCACTGCTGTGCTGGAGGTCCCAACTCACCTCTGCACCTCCTCACCTCCAGAGAGCATCTCCCTGCCGCAGCTGCCTCCTTCCGCTTGGGAGCTCACAGAGGAGATCCCTGGGAGCTGCGAGCACAGTTCCCATGCTGCTCCCTGCCACTTTCAATTCCCCAAAATACTTTTTTCAGAGAGACAATCTCCCTCCATATCACACGCTCACCTTCTCTCTTCATCCCCACGTTGTTTTATCCTCCTTTCATCCTCCTCGGCTGTATGAATGGCAGTCTTCCAGGGTCATCTGCCGAGTCTTCTTCTGTGCCTTTATGGTGCTGCCCCAGGGGGATCTGGCCTTGCTTGGGGTTTCTGTGCCACCTTGTTGCACAGAACAATGCCAGCAAAGCTGCAAGCCTGCTGCTGCAGAGGAAGGGGGAACACCACCACTGAAAAGCGTGTTCAGGCAAGGACCGCTGTTTCGCTCAAGGTATCACACCCAGTTCAGAAGATGCTCTGTTGGCTCCTGTGGCTCCCCAGTCATGGGATCCTGTCTGCAAAGACTGTCCCCTCCCTTGCTGCAGAGCTGGGTGTCAGGATGCATTAGGGCAAGAGCAGCTTTCCAGGGGTCCCTGGGACTACAGCGCTGACCAGCCACTCACTGTAAGCAAGCTTTTGGTGGCTCCATACCCAAAGCCAGCTTTGCCTGTCTTGCAGGCTGGAAGATATCTGTAAAATAACCCAAAAGCGACCAAAAGTCACACGCATACACAGCCATTTTTTCTGTTGTAGTTTCACTTGTTTTCAGCTCAGCCCGGTCAGGTCCCCTGGGGACATGTGGTGGGAGGTCAGAGGAGACACAGACAGCCACTTCCCCTTCCGCAGTCTCAGTGCCAGGGTGACTTGTGACAAAAGGCAGGAAAGTACGTGACTGTTGGAGGACAGAGAGCAAGAGCACACATGGGTGTGAGTAGAGGGGTCCCAGCAGGAGCCCCCCAGGGATCTGTGCTGAGACCTGGGCAACTTAACACGTGACCTGGAAGAGTCAGACCTGGAAAAGACCTGGAGGAGCTACTCAAAGCATTTTGACCAGCACAGTCAAGTAGAAAACAGCTTCTTTTCAAAGAACAACTGAGTATCTGAGATGCTCTGGCCTGGGAAAGAGATGGCTGAGCTCTGAAGCCACCAGTGATCTGGGGAGGAGGAAAGGGCTGGTTTCATGTCTCTCCCAGCCCGAGAACAGTGGCACCTCAAACAGCGCTAGCCTGTGACAGCTTCAAAACAAGCAAAAATGACTTCTCCACCAAACGTGAAATTGGGGCCTCAGTGCCACAGGATATTGTGGGTGTGATCGTTTACAGGGTATCAAAAGAAGACTGCATAAATCACAGATTGATCCACTAATGTTTATTAAATGGGTAAAAACTCTCTTAGGCAGGAAGTTCTCGTGCCACAAAGGAAGGAAGAACCTTAATGGATAAGGGCATGCAGCACTCAAAGGAGCCCCACAGTCCGGGGGTGGAGGGACGGTCCATGCTGCCATCAGGATTTTAAATTCATCATTGCTGATGGGTCTCAGTTTGGGGTCAGGGTGCGGCAAAGGCTCTCCCAAGCTGGGCACATCCCTGGAAAGGCATCCCATCTCCACATGGACTTTGTGAGCAAATATCAGGACCCTGCATAATCTGGAGACAGAGGGGACAATTACCAAATTCTTTGGCCAGGACACCTTCCTGGCTCCCCTGACTGTCACCTCTTTTGTCCTGCAGTGAAACTGCTTTGCTGAACATGTGAGAGACAACGTGTGTTTGGAAGCTTGCCTGCTTCTACAAGATTTTACCCAGCACACGGATGGCTCCTCGCTGCATCAGAGAGAGTGATCCAGTTCACACAGCCCAGTGCAACACAGAATATTGTAGAGCACTTTATTTTTGCTAGGGTAGGCAATAAAGCAAGTCCTGTCAGTGTGCAGGACCTCTGAGGGTACACTGGTGGTGCAATTGCAGCACTAAAAAAACCACCAACTGCAGCACTTTTTAGCCAAGGGACAAAAGCCACTTTTAACACCAGCCTGGCATCCAAAACCGGTCCCCACAGGCATCCCCGGTGTAAAGCTGTCACTGAACAGCTTGACTTTCAGCTGAAGCCAGCAGCTCTACCGGCTTTTGCAGGGCAACAGCACATGATGCAAAAAAATAAGGAGCAAGTGCTGCTGCAGTGCCCATCTTGCAGCAGGAGCAGGCTCGGTTACACCTGCTGCCTGCCTCCTCGCTGGGAGCCATCCTTTACCCAGGAGACACCAGGGAAACCACCATGTTCCTGGCCTGGCTTTTCACTGGGTACTTGCCACATGCATGCAGCACCTGCTCCTAACCGCCTTCAGCCTCACACGGGGCCAGTGGCCAGGCCCAGCTCCTGGGTTAATTCACCTTATACCTAAGGCACCTCATACAGAGCAGCCAGTGGGACTCCAGAGTTGGGGGAGACTTCAAGCAAATTCACAGCATCTGCTTACCTGCAAGGGACCTTACCTCCTATCATGCAGGATTTTTATATTCTTTTTCCAGGTTATTACAAATTCTCAGGCATTTCACTGAGCCCCTTCCCTGTCTAAACCAAGTCCTGGCTATGGCTGTCCTCTCCACCCATGGCCATTGGGATGTCAGGAGAGGCTGATCCCTTCCCCAGCCCCACCCAGTACACCAAGGCTGTGGTTGGGTCATCCTAACCATAGGCCAGAAACCAGCCTATGTTTTGTTATGGGCCAACTCAGCTCTTGTGGATGCTCCCAAGGGTGGAAGTTGTCATGCTCTACATTAAGGAGAACCTTTAATGTATAGAAGTCAACTACGGTGATTGTGGAAGCCCTATCGAACACCTCTGGGTCAAGATCAGAGGGGTCTTCTCCAAGGGGGATCTTATAGTAGGCATCTGCTACCGACCTCCAAACCAAGATGATAAGGCCAACAAAGCGATATTTGGGTCACTTAAGCAAGCTTTGGGACAACAGAATCTGGTTCTTATGGGTGATTTCAACTACCCAGACATTTGTTGGAAGAGCAGTACAGTTCCTGGAATGCGTAGAGGACTGCTTTCTCATACAAATGTTCTGTGTGCCACCCAGAAATGAGGCACCGCTGGACTTGCTACTCACAAACCAAGAAAACCTGCTTTGTAATATCTTGCTTAGTGATAGCCTTGGCTGTAGTGATCACAATATTGTGGAGTTTGGGATCCTGCTGAACACACTGAAGGTTAGTACTAAGACAAAGATTTTAGCTTTTAGAAGAGCAAACTTCAGCTCACTCAGAGCTCAGTTGGGAGGGATTACATGGGAAGCTTCCATGGAGGATAAAGGAGCTAGCAAGTGCTGGGAGTTTTTCAAGAACGCTCTCCTGGAAGCACAAAAACAGTTCACCCCCTTTACAGGTGAGGGAAGTAGGCAGAGCAAAAACCCCCTTGGCTTAACTGCGAGCTTCTGGGTCTGCTCAAAACCAAAAGAGAAGCGTAGCAGAGATGGAAGAGCAGACGAATACCTGCTACCAACAATGCTGAAAAGGCAGAGGTTCTCAACACTTTCTTCACCTCTGTCTTTACCAGCACTGTTGGGCCCCAGGCCTTGGCAACAAAAATCCAGGTTGATGCAAACACAGACCCACCATCAGTGAAGGAAGAGTTGGTATGTGAACTATTACAGGAGCTTGACCCCCTACAAATCTACAAATCGACGGGCCCTGACAATATCCACCCGAGGGTGTTAAGAGAGCTGGCTGACGTCGTTGTGAGGCCGCTGTCCATAATCTTTGAGAAGTCTTAGAGATCAGGGAACATCGCAGAAGACTGGAAAAAGGCTAATGTCACCCCCATCTACAAGAAGGACTTAAAGGAGAACACATGAAATTATAGGCCCATCAGTTTTACTTCAGTCCCTGGGAAAATTATAGAACGAATCCTCCTGGGGGCTATCAAGTCAAATGAAGTACATGACTGGGAAAAGCCAGCATGGATTCACCAAGGGCAAATGGTGCTTGACAAACCTGCTCGGTCGATGTGGGGCAAGCGGTGGACATTGTCTACCTGGATTTCTCCAAAGCTTTCAATACAGTTTCCCACAGCCTCCTCCTAGATAAACTGCTGCGTTATGGTCTAGACAAGTGGTCTGTGCGGTGGGTCAGGAACTGGCTGACAGGCTGCACCCAGGGCAGGTGGTAAATAGCTCCTTTTCATATCGGCAACTTGTCACAAGTGGGGTCCCCCAGGGATCGATATTGGGCCCACTGCTGTTTAATATCTTCATATGTGATCTAGATTATGGGATCAAGTATACCCTGATGAAGTCTGCCAATGATACCAAACTGAGTGGGGAAGTGGACACTTCAGAAAGGAGAGCCACCCTGCAGAAAGACCTGGATAGGCTGGAAGAACGGGCTACCAGGAACTTTACAAAGTTCAGCAAAGACAAATGTAAGGTTTTGCACCTGGGAAAACATAATCCAGGAGTGCACCACATGCTGAGATCTACCCAGCTGGGGAGCAGCTCTGTGGAAAGGGACCTGGGGGTCCTGGTGGACAACAAGCTCAATATGAGTGAACAGTCTGCTGCTGCAGCAGCAAAGCAAGCCAACAGGATGCTGGGTTGTATCAACAAGGGCAACACCAGCAGAGATAAAGTAGTCATTATCCCACTCTACTCGGCGCTTGTCAGGCCACACCTGGAATACTGTGTTCAGTTTTGGTCCCCACTATAGAAAAAAGATGTGGACAGGCTGGAGAGGGTCCAGAGGAGGGCCACAAAGATGATCAAGGGACCAGGAAGCCTGCCATATGAGGAAAGGCTGAGAGAACTGGGTTTGTTCAGCATTGAGAAAAGAAGGCTTAGGGGACACCTTATCACCATGTTCCAGTATTTAAAGGGTGGCTATGAAGAAGATGGAGAAGAAGATGGAAAAGACAAGAGGTAATGGGTACAAGTTAGTCCTGGGGAAATTCCAATTGCACACAAGAGGAAAATTTTTCACAGTGAAAACAATCAGCCATTGAAATAGTCTCCCCAGGGAAGTGGTGGATTCCCCAACATTGGACACTTTTAAGACTCAGCTGGACAGGGTGCTGGGCCATCTTGTCTAGACCACACTTTTGCCAAGAAAGGTTGGACCAGATGATCCTTGAGGTCCCTTCCAACCTGCTATTCTGTGATTCATATGATTCTGTGATTCCCTGCCTTTGCAAGCACCTTTGCTGGCTCAGCAGACAGCTTAGTTCTTGCTGTCTTTGGACACTGATTAAACCATGGGTGGTTTGGACAGTCAGTTTGGACCACAAGCTCCTACACTTCTGCCCAGGTGTATACAAATACAGCAGCTGCTCAGAGGGATGTCGTAGGGTCCTTCGGGTGCCCAGAAAGGTGAGGCAGAGCAGGCTGCGGAGCCTGAGAACAGGCACCCAGGTAGCATCCAGCCACGGAGCTGCCCTGGCCCTAGCCCATCTCCACTTACAGCAGCACAGCAGCAGTGTGGAAACCAGCAAGCCCAGGCTGGGGTGGGAGGTTAGCGCTAACTAGTTAGGCACTGATGAGTCAGTTATTCAGCAGGTGACCATGGACATCTCCAATAACATAATGAGGTGGTTTTGCTGTGATTTGTCTGCATCAGGAGCATCCCACAGATGCATTGGTGGCCCAAGATGTGGGAAAGGTGAGGATGCCCCACGCGTCCATCTGTGCCACACATGGCGTTTTTCATGAGTAAGCACCAGCTGATGTACAGCTATTCTGTGGTTAGTAAAAGGCCATGGCACATGGTGCATGAGGGGTTTACGATGCCTGTCACACTAATGGTTTAAAAACCTCTAGGGTGAGAAACTACTAATGTCAGTGGTGTCTGCAGTGTAGGTGTGTTTTATAGATCGTTTTACAGAGTGTTGATTTCTTTGCCCAACTAAATCTCAAACAGAGATGTCAGCAGTAGCCTGGTTGGAAGTGCCATGGCACTGGTCTGGGAGGGGTCGCTTGCCAGGTTTTCTTACACACTGCAAGAGCCAGCTGGAGCTGGTCAGTGAAGCCCGGCCACCAGGGACAACCCAGCACAGGAGGAGGAAGTGATTCACTTGGTGTTTTAGCCAGCCTTTGTGTTGAAGAAGCAAACAACACATTGGCTATATCCACAAGCCCTCCCCAGGCTAGGAACACAGGACAGATGCCCTGTAAAGCAGGTTTGCTGAGGTTTCTATGTTACCACTGAAATAGACTCCAATAACCTTGAGACGAACACAAGTAGCACACTGCCAATCTCTCTGGGCATCTATTCCTTCCTCCTACCCTCTGGGTTTGCGAACACTTGAAATAAATGTGACCTGAGGGCACCTCTGAACTAAGATCATTGTGCTGTGTGCCCACTGCAGCCTACAGAGAACCCTAGAAAAGTGCCTGCAGGTCTGCAGGGACTGTGAGGGTCGCTTGGCAGCCTCCCTGCATCTACAGGCATTCCTGGGCAGAAAGCAATTGGACCCAGAGCACATTCTCGACAGTCACCCCCTTACCCAGCCTGTATCTACCCAGTTTGGCTACACAGAGGCCATGGGAGACCATGCTGAAAGCTTTGCTGAAGTGAAGGTTCTCCCCTCATCCACACAGCCAGTTATCTCATCTGGTTGGTCAGGTATAATGTGCCCTTTGTAAATCCCTGCTGGTTGTTCCCTTCTCATCCTTCAGGTGCTTGGCAGTGATTGCCAGGAGGATTTGCTCCATCGCCTTCCCAGGGACAGAGGTGACGTTGGGCAGGCTGTAGTTCACCAAGCCCTCTTTCTCACCCTGCTCAAAGTTGTGTGTGATGTTTGCCTTCTCCCACTCATCAGGAACCTCCTGATTGCTACGATCTTCCAAATAGATCAGAGAGGAGACTTGCCATGGCATCAGCCAGCAGCCTCAGCATCCTCAAGTGTGTCCTACCCAGTCTTATGGGCTTGTGTTTGTGTGCCCTAAGTCAATCTTTCTATAGGCTGGGTAATGCCTCGCCACTGCAGACTCCACAAAGGAGTCTGGGAGGCTTGAGGGCAAACCTCAGCAATAACAACTGAGTCAAACAAGGCCTTGAGTACCTTGGCTGCTCTGGGTCTGTGGTTACTAGGACCAGGGACCTGAGAGGGTTGAGGGCCTTACAGGCCCGCTGCAGCAAAAGCCTGGCTGCAGGAAGCCCCTGTTGTCGCCAGTGCCTATGGGCACTGCCTCCTGAGCCAGCATCTCCTGGATCTGTGTGGGGTGTGGGGATCCAGGGTGCTGTGAGTCACCCACTCTGCTAGAAAGAATTTCCTTCTGTTTTGCCCCTGGAAACCTGCTGCACTTAATAAATTCAATCTTTGAAATCTGCTGCACTTAATAAATTAAATCTCAATAAATTCTGGTTTCCTTCCTCATTCCAGCTTGGCTCAGCCCCACTATTACCTGACCGATACATTGGGGCTTTCCAAGGGTGTAAGCTCATGGTTGTTGAAACCTGCCACATCCACCCAGCACTTGCCAGTGCCTGGATTTCCTGCAGGCTGCAAGACCTCACGGGTGCTCTGCGTGGGAAGGGTCTTGTGCTTTCTGCAAGCTGCCTGCAGCCGAGATAGCTCCTTTCACTTTCGTTTTTCTCAGTGCCGGGAACTGTGCAGCTCCACCTGTGCCACCAGAAGCCTGTACAGTGCAGGGGCTCCAGGTCTCTGTCTGCAGCAGCAGCAGCCTCCAAAAAGAGTTGTGGGTGCGCAGGCTGGAGCACAGAGCCCATTAACAGGAAACTCAGGCAGCGTCTGGTCTCGCAGCTGGTAATTGCTCCGGTGAGTATGGCAAGAGGAGTGATGGTTTTGTAGCTGTGGAGCAGGGAGGGCTGGTGTAGGGTTGGCATTGATTTGGGAGTGGGGTGACCAGCCAGGCTCTGTCTTGCCAAGCCCATTTGGGCACAGGGAGCAGCCCCGCAGTGGCCTGTGCAGCGCGCGAGGGAACCTCCCCAGAAGCAGCTGCATTTCAGCAGGATGTGAGGGAAGGGACGGTTCTGTTTTGTGCTTTGGGGTGCTCAGTGAGCACCGGATGTGCATGTGTGTCCCCCCTCTCCACTCCCCACAGAACTGCTGTGGACGCTGGGGACAATTGCTGCTGACTCCCCGTCTCTGCCGCAGATGTCTCAGGAATTGTGGCAGCCAAGCCATCCCACCACCTTGCTCATCCCCAAGGCACGGGGAGGGCGAGCACAGTGTGCCGTGTACGTGCTCCTGGCTCTGTGCGCTGCAGCACTGTACCTCGCCGGGGAGCCCCTTGCATCCACCGCCCGCAGCCTTACCCACCACTTTGTGACCCTGCAGATTGGGGTGCTTCTCAAGGGTACCTGCTACCTGGCCGAGGAGATCTTCCACCTCCAGTCCAGGTGAGCCAGTGTGGGGGAGGCTGTCTCCCAGGCTCCTGGGGCCACTCTGGGGACAAGGGCATAGCAGCCTCTGGGTGTCGGGAGGGATCTGTTCCTTGTTGCTCCGGCCATATTTGCCCTCTGTGACAATGCTCTGCTGTGCCCCGGCAGCACACACTGCTCTCCATCAGCCTTGTGTCTTTCTCAGTTCCTCCTCCTCCTCCTCCTCCTCTCCCTTCTCCTGCCTGCTCAGCTGCCCCTATCTATGGACCTCTCCCTCTCATCTCTGTGGTAGTTCCCTAGTGTGCCCTTTACCTGGGGAGCACATCTCAGTGCCCAGCCTTTCCCCACCACCCAGTGCTGGAGGGCACAGGGCTATTGGAGATAATCTCCCCTTGCTATCTAGGGCAACATTGCATCTGCTCCCCTCTGAGACCCATGGGTGCTGCAAGAGACCCAAGCCCTCTCCTGGCTGGAGGCACCCAGGGTGCACTGAGCAGGGTCCCACAGGGCTCCCTGGCTCTGTACTGCTCTAGAAGGTCAGCAGCACTGGCAGGGAGGTGGGAGCATCCCCTGGCCAGTGCCCCATGGGCTGCAGATGGGGATGGCGGGTGGGTGGCCGCTAGCCTGTCTCCTGTCTCCCTCTCTCACCCAGGCACCACAGCAGCTTCTGGAGGGCCCTGAGCACCTGCTTCCCCCCACGCTGGCATGGGCCTATGCTGCTCGTCTGTGGCTCAGCCTATGTCGCTCTTCTTGATGGCGATGGACAGTCACTCAGCCTCCACCTTGGCCTGGCCAGCCTGTGCCACCTCCTCATCCTCGCCCTGGGGCTCAATGTAAGGCACCAACACCTCTAGCCTGGCCAGGCATCCTGGGGAGCACGGCAGCCCCAAGCTGTCATGGGGGCTTGTGGCCCAGCTCTGCACAGCCCCTGCATGTACAGCCCACTTGCACATACCCCTGCAGCAGAAGAAACGCTCTCGTTAGCCCAGAAGAGCCAATCTCCTCGGCCCCATACTGCCACACACACCAGCAGGAGGGCCAGGCTGCCTTTTAACGAGGACAGCCGCCCCAGGCACTGCCAGCAGCCCTGCTGCAGCCAGAGCCCCACCGACACAAAAAACAGGAGTATTTTTAAATCTGTCAATCAGGCTGGTGCTTGGGGGGAAAGGGTAGTCTGTGTAGTCTCCAAAGGGTTAATTATCAGGCTGCTGTGGGTGGCAGAGCCAAGCTCCAGGTAACTCTGCAGCATTGGGAGGGCTCTGCTTTACCCCAGCAGAGCTGGAAGGGGAGAGGGGTCACACAGGCTACAGAAGGGTGCTTTGGGGACGGCAGACACACAGAGCTGGCAGGGGCCAACCGTGGCCCTTGAAATCCCACCATCAGGTGCTGGGATGTCTCCTCCTGCATGCTGGAAGCACTGGGCAGATGCACAAGTTGCACTGGGACATGCAATCCCAATGGAGGATGCAGCCAGAAACATGTCTGGCTCGCACCGGCATCAGCTTCCTCATCTGCAGGGGCTGTGTGGGCCATCAAGGACTCTTGGCCCCACTGCCCAACATGATGGTGGAAGGGGGCAGCATTGTTGCTCAGTCTCCAGATCTCTTTGGAGAAGATGGCTGCTCTCCAGTTCCTGTAGAGAACTGACCATTGCAGAAGAGCCCAGGTGGCTGCTTTCATCACTGCTGATTTGTCTTTCCTTCCCTCCACAGAAGCCCTCAGCAGTGGAAATGTCTGAGATGTCTGAGAGGTCCAAGCAGAACGTTGCTCATGGACTTGCCTGGTCTTATTACATTGGGTACCTAAAAATAGTCCTGCCACGTACGTAGCTGTTTCCCTGGATTATCATGCCTGCAAACAGAAATAGCTCCTAATAACAATCCTCCCACTTTTACAGCATTAGCAGGGAAATGGGGAGCAAGGTAGAAAGCAGCTGTACTCACGCCAGGCACCTTTGCCCGATGCTGTCTTCCACCAGGGGTGAAAAAGTCAATGGAGGAATTCAGCAGAGCCAACCCCAACATGCTGGCATGCAGGGAGACCTGGAAGCTCCACATCTTGGTCCCTCTGAGCTGTGACATCTATGATGACCTGGAGAAAGCTGACAGCAATATCCAGTATGTGACAGACCTCACTGAAACCACCCTGACCCGAGCTGGCACCAAAAAAAGGGTCTACAAACACAGCCTCTATGCAATCAGGGATGAAGACAAGGTATACTGAGCGTGGCATCGGGAGAGCAGTTGTCATGCATCAGCCTAAACATCTTCCTGGCCTCAGATCCCGGCTCAGAAGTGGCTATAAGGGCAGGACAGTGTCCCCTCTCCTATTAGATACTCCCAGCTTTCAGCAGGCTTCTGCGAGATGGAGATGTTCTGTCTGTACTGTCCGTGTTGCTCCTTCCTCCTGGCTGCCTCCTCCCAGGCTCAGCCCTTGCAGGGATGTTGGGCTCACTTAACCACTACTTGAGTTGATTTAAGTCTGGAAAACAGCAGAAAACTGAGCAGGAAAAAGCAGATGTGGGGTCCAGAACATCAATTCCCATGGGATGAATGAATATTTCCTTTTGTTGTGAAGAGGTGCTTGAAAATGTCTGTGTGAGTCATTATATAATTTGACTCCCTCCCCTTCCCCCAGTCACCTCTTTTCTGGGCTGATGAGCCCTAAATCCCTCCCTCTCACATTGCATTCATCTCCTTCTACATCTCCAGGCAGATGGGCCTCTGCCCCTGCACCCTTGGAGGAGGGAACATGCTGGTCCTGCTGACACGGCCTTGGATGGAGGCATCAGGAGAGTGATGCCTCTCACCTGGGTCTCCCTAATTTGCACTTTGATGGTGGCTGAGCACTGAGCTGCTGCTTTTAAAGCCCTGCCTGCAGGGACTTCCAGAGCTTTTTTCCTGGCCCTGCTCCTGGGGAAGTACAGTCAGCATTGAGTTTTTCCTGCTACAAGGCATGCACTGATGCTGTGTTTCATCTGCCAGTCTCCTGCTGAGTCACTCAGCACCAAGTGAGCTCCAGCAGCTCTGCAGCCTGGACCTGTCCTGACCCTCTGCATGTTGTCTGTCCCTCAGCTTGCTGCCCAGTTGTTGGTGAATGCATGCATGGCAGCGATGATAGCTCCCATCCTTGGCACCTGCTCCAGGTCACTGTGGCAACTGCCCTCCAAGGCTGGTAGCTCCTCCTGCTACTCTGCATTTACCCAGAGATCCCGTCCCTCTTCCTTCTAATACACTTTATTAAACTTTCCAGTTTGCCCAGTATAAGACTTACTGATAACCCTGCTCCTCCTTGGAATTTTTATGGCCTTAACAAATCTCTCCTCATTTGTTTGATCAGCCACTTTATAGCTGTGCATTCACCTTGCCAGCATTTATCCTCTTCTCCGTTCTCCTACTCTCCATTAGGATGCTCAGACTTCCCCTTCTCTAGCAGAAAAGCTACCAAGAAGGTGTGACCAGACACAGGCAAGGGACATCCCCAGGAAGGACCAAACTCCATGGGGAAAATCACTCCCCAGGCTGTGAATTGGGAGTGCTGCCAAAGCCAGTGGCTGTACCCTGGGGCCCCACAGGAGGGAGGCAGCTTCCTGAGCCCTGAGGTCGTACCTGCCTCCCTGCCAGGCCAGTTGCTCTCTCCCTGCTCAACACAGGGCAGGAGGACACTGGGGCCAGAACCAGTGTCCCTGTCCCAGGGGTCCAGCACACGGCACCAGTGCAGGGCAGGCCACAGAGCTGCCAAGGGGTCTCTAGGGCTCTGCCCGCACCAGGGTCCCTTGGCAGCCCTTTGCCGGGTGCTTGGTCCTCCTGCCCCCATGTATTTTTCTTCCATCCCTGCAGCTCTGGCACTGCGCAGTGGAGTATGCCACACCGCTGCAGTCCCTCTACGCCATGTCCCAGGATGAGTGTGCTGCCTTCAGCCGGGAGGACCGCCTGGAGCAAGCCAAGCTTTTCTACAGGACATTGGAGGAGATCCTGAAAGGCTCCAAGGAGTGCGCGGGTACCTACCGGCTCATTGCGTACCAAGGCGAGTGAGGAGGGGGAGAGGGTAGGAGTGCCCAGCATGGTAGCTGTGCTCCCCCAGCCCCTTGAGTGACCTTGGATCAGGGCAAACAAGAGGAAGTAAGCAGGATCCATGTAGCATTTGGCTGATATCCCCACTCACACAGGCATGTGGGTCCCTGCCGTGGTGGGAGGAAGTGACTGCTTCCCAACACAGAAGGACTTCTTGCTGTGGGTCTCAGAGCAGTGAGGAGGATGCTGGCAGAGTTGGTCCCCGTTGAAGTCCCCAGAGGCACCTGAGACAAGCAGTCTTCTGCTGGGGCAGCAAGGACACTCCCTCAATGATTAAATATAACGGCAGGCTTCCAGGAGGAGGAGCAGCTCCCTTCGCTGCTGATGTTCCTGGGAGAAATGGCTGGGGCTGTCAAGCTGCCCCCAGGCTGGGACAGGTGTTGGTGTGTGTCTTGGCTCAGTGGCATTCCTCCTGACAGGGGACAAGAAGCAGCGAGGCTATCCCTTCTTCCTTTTAATTTCCCTTCTCCTCACCTCTGCCAGAGCGGCAGGGCTTGAAAATAGCTTGCTGCTTCTAGCTGAAATGAATCTCATTGTTTTTCAGGAGGAAATTCAGTGTTCTCCCTGATGGGGAGAAGCATTTCTATCAGGCAAGGTAGTTCCCATCACAAGCACTACTGGGAAACCAGCACATACTGCTTGTATTTTACTCTTCTTCCTGCATTTTGTGTTTTATTTTCTTTCTTCTGGCATGCTGAAAGGGGGAAGTAAGAACCGTATTTTGACTTCTCAAGAAATTCTGCATACTTTGAGGCATCTCCCAGAGTCTCTGCTCTGCTTCCTGCCCAGACCCGTGCCTTGGGCCAGACCAGTGAAGGTGGGTTTTGTCTTTCTTCTGTTCCAGAGTCAGGTGAAGCAGAGACCCACTTCTTGTCCAGATACATCCTCTGGCACCTCTGGCAGCAGACTCACGAGGAGTATGCCGTCTATGAGGGGAACCAGCTGCACAACCCATCCATGTCCCTCAGCTCAACAGAGCTCAACCTCCAGATAAGTGAGTCAGACCTGCCACAGCCTCTGCGAAGCGACTGCTTCTAAAGCACCAGTGCTGCCCCGCCCCACACCGCTGCCTCGGGGCTCCAGTCCCCCTTCCCCAAGCCCCGTCCTCTTGCAGCAAGTGCCACCTATGGCAGCAATCCCCAACCTCCTGCAGGAGCTGCTCACCAAAACCTCCTGTGCACCATTTTTACATGATGGAAACAGTTGACTCAAACTACCGTCCTGTGACATAATTCCCATTTTCTTTGTTATGTATATGTCATGTATTAATCTGTGGGTGGGTTTTTTTTAATCTGCTTTGATTAATATCCTATAAAGCATTTTCCTCTGGAGTAAGTTGCATTATCCTGAATTTTGGGCACGATGTGCAGTCTGCCCATAGACATCCTGCAGTGTTGGACGGGGCTTTGGAAATCCCAGCCACGAGTGTGTATGTGTGTGCTGGGTCCAACACATCCAGCCAGCATGGCCTGGCTAATCTGATGGATTCTGCAAGCCCAAGGAGTATGCACAGGACTTCCAGGGTACCCTTCAGCCTGATGGACCCACTGTGCAGTCACACACAAACATCCTCACTTTCTACCCACTTGGGATGTAGAGGTAGAAGAAGAGGAGGTCAGGCCTGGGGAACTCTGACATTCAGTAGTCCCACAGTCCAAGAAACCTCCCTGCCTTTGCTCCATCCAGTAATTTCACACTGAGAGCCATCTGTGGTGCCTGCTGATGCTCTTCATGCCCACATTCCTACCAAGCATTCTGCAAAAGTGTTTTTCCAGCCCCAAAGGACTTGCCAGACCCCCTGGAACTCTGAGAAAGGGGCAGGGTGCAGTCCTGGGACAACTTGCATGGGGGTTTTGGTGCAAGACGTGTTGGGCTGCTCATCCCGCTGTGCCTGGGGGTGAGGTACCTTGACAAGCCCAGCAAGCCGGGCCCTCCCTGCCCACTCAGGTCCCATGTGGTCAGGCAGAAGCAGGGCAGAGGACGCACAGTGGGTCTGCTCAGCATGGCTCTGAGACAGACAATTTCTTGGGTCTGCCCATCTACCTATTCCTCCAGGATCTGCATGGAGAAGACAGCTAGGCTGAAAAAGGGGCTGTACCCATGCCAGCCCCAATGCCTGGACACCCCGCATAAGGCCACACTTGCTGGAGAAACCGGGCTTGTGAGGGATGGAGTCTGCTCCCAAGGGACTGCCAGGACCAGGCAAGCGGATGAGGAATACAGTCCCCATGGTAGGCTTCTACCAGGAGCCTTCGCAGCTGGGAAGACAGCAAAATCCCAAAGGTGCCCCGCATGACCTGGGCCAGCCATGGGGCCTGGGAGCCAGCCTGTCCCTCAGGCAACCAAGCATGAGTGACACAGCATGGCCAGACCTGTGTGCCATGGGGCAGGATGGTGGCTCCAGGGCTTGTTGCTTACCAGGGTGCCAGAGACCATGGCAAAGGTTTACCATGGTGCAGCTTGGCAAGGCCACAGAGCAGGGGCCAGAGCTGTGCACCCACTGCTCCATGCCTCAGTTTCCCCTTTTGCCAAGAGCTGAAGGAGGATCCAGCCAGACAGTTCTGCCCTGGGAGGGAAGGTAGGGCAGGAGGCAGCTCAGTTGGCTTGTTACCCTCTGATGTTGCAGCACCCGGCATGGATGTGATTCCTTTGGTCCCTCCCAGCTCCCAGGACTTTAGCAAAAGGACGAAGTCCCTTGAAAGCTCCCATTCGCCCTCAGCCTGAACTTCTAGCACCAGGGCCCAGACACAGCTGTGACCATCCTCTGGGCCAGCCATGGAGACCCCAAGGGGACTGCAGAGTCCAGGGGCCCAGAGGAGGTCACCTGGATATGTGGCTGAGGATGGCGACAAGAGTGCTGTGCCTGGTTCCCTCCTGGCTCTACTCACAGCTTCCTGGGTGGCTTTGCCTGGAGCCAGACACACAAAAGCACCCTAGGGGGTGGTACTACCTCTGGGGATACTGGCGAGCCTCCAGCTAAGCCAGCTTCCCTGCCACCATTTTTCCAGTGTGGGTAGGATCCCTCAAGTCCTGTCTGGACCTGTTGGTCAATGGTCTGGTGCCAGGTATGCGATCTTTCTAACAGCAGGCTCAGGCTCCTTACTGGGGCTGTGGCTCCCCAGCCTAGCCATGTCCTTGCCTCACGGCTGCTGCCAGCAGCACCCCACAAGCTGCTCCTTCCAGGAGCCCAGCTTCCACTGGTCTGAGCATGCACAGCCCATGCAAAGGCTGTGATGCACTGCAAGGATAACAAAATCAGCCAAGAGGACAGAGCCAACCGCAGCAGCGGGGATCACGGCAGGGCACTGGGTTTCTTTGTCAGTCCCAGGCAGTGGCCAAGGTGAAAGAAGGGCAGGAAGACAGATGCCCCAGCCTGGGAGGCAGAGGTGGCTGGGGAGCAATCCTGAGACAAATTAAATAGATGGACATTTATGTCACCGCTTCTTCACATACCTGGTACAACAGCTTTGGTGCTGGTGGGGGGCTGGGTGTGTGGGGCTCCCAGCATGCGAGTAGGCAGTTCTAGTGGGCAACCTGGCACAGACGCTGCCAGGAGCCTGGCTTAAGAGCAGCCTGCCTGCACTGCCTGCAAAGGCAGCTCAAAGGGCTCCAACATGACAGTGCTGCTTCAGCCTTGTTTGCTCCCCAAAGAGCTCATTGGGCTCATCTCAGAAACATAGCCACACCACCTAGGATTCTCCTCTGAGTGGAGGAAGAAAAACCTGGGCATACTATTTTGAACAGTTGGATGAAAGCTTGGATGGTTGCAGTTTCTGTTGGGAAGAAGGCAGCCTAGAAAACCCTCACCTTGTAGTCAGCCACCACTAGTGGCTCAGCCCACATGAAGCCTGCGGAGCTAAGCACTTCACAGCTGCCCCAGACCCAGAAGCGCGGGAAACTGAGGCACAATGAACTTACAGTCCAGCTCCTTAACCACCTTTTGAAGCCTCTGGGACTTGCTCAGGCTCCCGGGCAATAGGCAGCCCAAGGCCAGTGAGCGCCTGGATGTGCTTCCCCTCATGCAGTGCCAGTGTGGCAAGGCTCCAGGGATGCCTGAGCCCTGTGATCCCTGGAGGACAGCATTTGCTGACCCTCATGGGCTGGTACCACACTCCTGGCCTGGAATTGCGCTCTGTGCTGAGAACTTCTGCTGCCAGTGTGACCCTGAGTAAAGAGGGATAGGCTACAGCTTATTCCTTTCATCTAAAGCCACTCATGAAACAGCTCCAGATCCTTCCTGAGCTTTCCTTCCCAGGATAAAACTACTTTTACCTGGCAGCTCCCTCTCACCAAAGCAGCCCAGGTGAATATCAGGGCTCCATCTTTCACACACATGGGAGAACATGGTGGGAGGTGCCTCTCCCCAGCTCCAGCCCAGCTTACAGAGATGTGGCTGCACATTGGACCTGCTGGGTCTGGGAGCTGGAACCCATTTCAGGATTCAGTAAAACCTCAGTCTGCAGCCTAATCTCTGGGTACTGCATCTGTGCAAAAGACAAAAATGACAAATGAAAGGGCTGTAAGGGAGGGTTTGTGACAGCAAAGGCCGCTGCAGAGAGCCAGCTCCTCTTGGCCTGCTGGTTTGCAGAGGTGTCGGGGATCTTTGCTGAGGCCTTCAGGATGTGCTGAGTGCCTGGTGCTGTGCTGGCCAGAGGGGGAGAGGGGAGAGCTGTGCTGCTGCAGGCAAGGGACCCTCTGCTTGTGATAGGAGACACGTACCCCTGGGTGCAGGGAGCAGAGTGCTGCACCCAAGAGGTCTGGATCTGGAGCTTGGGCAGATGGACGTGTGTCCTGATCACCCACCTCCTGTTTTGGAGCAGTGTTCCCAAAGGCACAGAGCAAACACTGTGGGCACCTGCTGAGATTCAAGGTAAATGCATGGCATCAGGGCTGAGCTCAGTGAGATGGGAACAGTCAGAAGCAGCTGCGTGAGCAGCAAAGCCAGCACCACCACAGTCCTTGAGGGTTTGCGCCTTCAAATCCACTGGGGATCCTCATGGGGCATGAACACCATCTCCTTCCTGACACCATGCTCTCTTCCTATATGGGCGCTTCTTACCTTGCCCATCACCACCTTCCATCAGGTTGGGCTGAAGATGGATGATAAGCTCAGCCCCTATTATCAGGGGACAGGTAGAAAGACAGGCACAAGCCCAGAGGAAACCTGACAGTGCAACCTTGTTCCAGCAGGAACCATGCTGCCAGCCAAAGGCTAAGCTCCTGCCACTGCTCAAGGGCAAAGCCAGGGCCAAGCAAATGGCAAGGTGAAAGTCTTTGCCAGCAGAGTGAATCACAGGCAGAGCTGAATCAGAGGCCGGAAAATCAAACCTCAGAAGAAGTGGAAGCTTGCTGCCCAAGCTGGCAAACAGAGGATAACCAGTTTCCCCTTGAGCTCCCTAACAGCACACATCAGCTCAGTTTCAGCGCTAATTGCAGTGTTCCACATCAGACCTGACTCAGGACTCTGCAGCTTCTGGGGCAGCTGAAGGTGCCACAGGGCACCAGCAGCACAGACGCAGCCCGGCCCACTGCTGGAATGCACCAGCAGGGCAGAGGTGTCCCCCCCGCAGCCTCATGCCTTCATTGCCACTGTGCCCACCGCCATGAGGGGGCAAAAGCCCTGGATGTCCCTGGTCATCACACAGTGCTCAGGCATGGTCTTGCTTCAGCGATGCTCCAGTGCCATGGCTGCCAGCAGGAGGCAGAGGTGTGCGAGGGGCACAGGCACTATCCCAATCTGGAGCCAAATGAGCAGAGACTGCCAGGGCCATGAGGGGTGATGAGCAGATTTAGGGGGCATCTTCAACCTGAGCCCCCTGATCACAAGCTGTGGGGGACAGGAGTATGGCCCCAAGCCTAACCATCATGGAGAGATGCCTGACACGGGGCTATAAGCCCCAGCTATTGCTTATCCCCGGAACAAGCACAGAACCACAGGGGTGACTCATGGATGGGCTCGGTCCAGTAGTGAGAGGTGGGTGGCACTGCTATTGCCCTACTTTTTCCTCTCTCCACTGCTTCTCCACTTGGTGAGGATGTGTGGGACAAGGAGCTGAGCTTTCCAGCCAGCTCTGCAGTGGGACTGCTGGGTCCCAGGCATCTAGGCCTCAAAGAGCTAAAGACCAAGCCAGTCACAGCCCACCAGCCCCACCAGCAGTAGGGTGGTCTTCCTGAACATTTTTGCCCAACACCTGGAACTGCTCCATAGCCTGAGAAGCTCTTCTCTGCACTCAGGATGAAGGAGAGGCGTTAGGGAGCAGCAGACCCATACCTGAGCCATACAGAGCAACAATGCCACCATACCTCAGCAAGGTGAGCTGAGCATGCCCGAGGTCCACCACCATCCAGTGACAATGAGGCAGGTCCAAGGTTGAGTGGGGACGTAGGTTCACAGTCAGGATGCAGGTGAGCAAGGCACAGTGTCAGCCACAGAATGGCTGCACCCTCCCTCCAGCCAGGGTTGGGGCCAGAGCTGAGCTTGGATGCAGCAAGGATGAGGCTTCTCACAGCTCTTCCTCACATCTTAGCTGTTTTCCCATCAGGTTTTGCTAGTGCAATTTGGATGTAAATAAGCACAGCTCCTGTTCATTAGCAACCATGGAGTTAGCCAGGTCGGCAGTCCTTTCTGAGGCACACTTTGGTCTTTTCTCTTTGTGGGTGACCAGAACTCACTATTAACTGCCTGTAGTGATCCATCCATACTATCCCGCTCCATACAGCAAAGAGACTTATTTTTTAACCTCAGGGTGGCTGATATGTGAGTTGTCTCAAAGACCCATTGCAGAGCAGGTGCTTGGGCTTTTACCATGAACTTAGAAAAACTGATCTTCAACGTTTCTGCAAGACATGCATGTGCCTATTACAAGAGTGTCTTTACTCCTGTTCTTGTACATCTTCTCCTTTACCTCAGACGAAAAGCCATCAGTGCAGACTGGCCTGCCATTTGCACAAATACAGCAACTGTCTGGGACAGAGGGATGGGGAGGATGGAAGCAGAGTGCTCCTGAATTCTTGCCTTTTGTTTTGGGAATGGTGAATTTAGGATTCAGTTTTATGGGCATTGCATTCCCCTTACTGCCTAAAGTCTCTCTGGACTCGCTGAATAGTTTATTCTCTGGAGGGATGTGTGTACTAAAGATCACTTTACTGGAAATCCTGGGAATTTTCAGGGTGACTCCAGCTACATGGACCAATATTTAAAGAAGGGGATGGAGCTGAAAGCTGCCTTGTTCTTGCTAGGTTCAGGATGAGAAGTGGTTTTTGGCTCAGGAGCCAGTTCCAACTGACATGGCCATGGTGGATGGCAGAAGTCAGCAGGAGCTCTGGGCACACATCACCAGCCTGGCACCAGGCACATGAACATCCTTTGGGGAGGTGGACACATTGCCCAGGAGGCTGCAGTCTGCTGAAAGCAGGGCAGCACCTCTAAGGAGCAGCCTCTCCCAGATGCCTTTTTGGATGTTTTTTTTTTAACTCTTACCTCTTTTGCATATAACTTCCAGCTGATGCTGACATCTTTGTGACTCTGGGTTTAAGGCTAGAAAGGAGAGTTCCTCTGCTTCTGTTTTACTGCTGGGTGTTGGGGTTGAGAGGTCAGTGTCTGTATGACCCTCAAGAGCCCATCCCTGTAAATTACAGTAGTAGCGGGAACCATCATTCAGCTCAGTGCTAAATAATTTCAAGAACAACATTGGTAATTAAAAGATGCCCTGCACCATCCAGCTTCCTGACTTCCTGCTTCTTTAAGGGGCACAAAAAAGTGCTAGAGCATCAGCAGAGAAATTTCTCTGCTGTTTTTTTTCTGCTGCTTTGCAGAATCAGGAATGGTCTCATCCCTCTCTTGGCAAATGTTTGCTTGGTGCGCGAGGATGGGGTTCCTTGCCACCATTGTGAGCCGCTGATCTCCAGGAAGAGGCACCAGTCTGTTGTTGCTGTTTGACCTCAGCAAACCTGGCCACCCATCCGGGCTCTGGTTCAAATAAAAGATAGTGATCTGTCATCTTTATTGCAGTTACCTGCTTGTTTTAACTGCCCAGTTTCCACTTTGAATGTGTCATGACTGAACATACCAATAAACTGGAGTCATCTGCCTCCTTTCGCTAATCCCCTCAAACAGGAGGTGGTGCAGAATTGCAATTCAACCTGTACTACACAGGACCTGCATTTAGAGGAAGAAACTGTTGCTTGTATGGCAGATGCTCACAGGAAGCAGTATCAGAGCAGCGTCACACATGGCCATGGGAGTGACGGCATCCAGTTTGCTGTGCCTCTATGGCCCCCTGCTCTGGGATGCTCTCTGTGAGAGATGCAATAGTTTGGGAGCAGGAAATATCATCCTGCTCTTCAGGGAAATCTCATCCATTTTCTCGCTGGTTTATGATGGATGTTGGCACCTCAGACTTCTGCTTCTGCTCCAATGCTGAACAGCAAGAAAACTTTAAAATGACACCTTGTGATGCTCATCAACAACAAAATGTGGCCCTTACTGCAAACCGGTTCCTTCAATCTGGTGACTCTTCTTGGCTGGCTTCAGCAGTGACTTTTTTTGAGTCCTCTCAAACATGTCTAGGTATCAATTCCTTGGCATCCAGCATCACTTAGAGTTTGGGGGTACACTGCTATTTGCCATTGGGAAATGAGCCTTTTTGTCTCCAGATTTAAGCCTTTGCACAGCTTCTCTAGCCCCAGGACTGCATAAGTCACTGTTCTGCTCAAAATCAGAAAAACTTACTGAGTTATTTAAATTCATTGAGTTTGTGGTGGGAACTGGAGTTGATCAAGTACTGTACAAAATGCTTGCATACTCACTTATCATTATCAGCAGCTTGAGGAAAGACAAGTGGCTTAAAAGAATAACTAAGAGAAAAGATGCAGCGTTCCTTGCTCTTGGCTATACTGTTATTTACTTACATGTGAATCTGAGCAGCTGATCTGCATGCTGGTTTTCTCCCTCTTGCTCTTGTTGTCTCTGCTTGTGGGACCTTGTCTCTGGCAAAGGCTGGTGAAGAGAATATTCTTATAATGCTGGTGGTTAGTGACTGGATCATGGAAAATGTGTTGAGATTTCTCATTTTGACTTACATTCCTGGTAATTACTGTCTGCTGAAGTCTTATGCCATATATACACCTTGACTGTAATGTTTCTTTCTAATGGAAGAGACAGAGTCAATTTTGACTCTTTAAAATTTTTATGCAGTGGCTTGAACATAAATGTTGGCATTAACAAAACAGATCTTCCCGAAGACCCCCAAACCTGACTCACTGTAAGGCCCTCTCTGGTGCTGAAAGGCAGGAAGTGTTCTCAGCTTCGTTTGTACTCCCACCCCTCCACTCCTGGGAGATACAAACTCATCCTGAAACTTGGGCCCTGAAGCCTTTGGGCAGAAACTTTCTGATTGTTTTAAAAGATCAAATTATGGAGTCTTGCAAATGCAAGGTGCTTCTGTATCTGGGACAGAAGGGGAGAAGTCGCCAAAGGTAACTATTTCTGAAGTTTGACAATAGCTAAAAAGATTCCCCAGCACTTAATTTTATTTGTATCCTTAAATCTTATATCCATGTAATTTCTAAAGAGCAGGTGAGTTTGGCTGATAACTGTGTGGGTCCAGAGCAAAGAACACTTCATGCACGATGATGCTTTACAACCAGCTTGTGCTGTGGTCACTTCGTGAGGCTGAAATAAAACAAGTTATTGGCAGATAGGTGTGCATGCCAGCCAGGGAGGATTGTGTTCTTTGACAGAGAAAAATGCGCACGTCTTCTGCAGAAAAGTGCTTGTGAGATTGGCAACGGGTACACCTTTCAGGAGGAAACAGCTACACGAGGTGAGCAGCAATGACTGTTCAGTGGTGCTGTGCTGCCCTCAAGTGTTGCTTTTTAGCAATATCCAAATTTTCAAAGCCTGCACTGAGTTGCATGTTTCAAGTTTTGTGGTTGTGCTCCAAGAAAGGCCCTTGCAATCACACTGATTTTTTTTTTTTACCTTTCATGTAACAAAAATACTGCTTGAAAAGTGGGCTCATTTGAAGTGGCTGAGGAAAATGGCAGGTTCACTAAGTTCACGCCTATCTGTGGTTAACGTTTGGCATCCTGCAAAACAAGGAAAACAGCAGCTCAGCACTTCGGCTGTCGGCCACGGTTAGACTCTCACATCTCTTGGACTTACACTGGCTACTAATTAACCACTTCTGTGTCGTGCTGCATCTGCTACCGACTCACAGTCCCTTTCAATTCCTCTCCCCAGTGGCTCAGTGGAAGCAGTATAATATATATGGAGGGTGCATATAAATTGGGAGCCAGCAGGCTGGCAGTCCAGAAGCCTTCACAGTGTTGTCTCAACGCTCTTGCATGCTGCCTGTTTTAGTACACAGCTGTGCCTGCAAATTCACACCTTTAAATCCTTGAGCCTTTAAACCCTGGTGTAGTATCCATGGGGGTAACATATATGTAAAACCCAACATCCTGATTTTTTAATTAAATTGTTAGTCAAGCATCTGAAATGTGCATTTCTCACAATTCCTCCGTATACTTGTAGTTCTGTAGTGCATGTTTCCCAACCTGAAAGTGCTGCAGTTTGTGTTTCGCTGGCACCTTCAACGGATGTTAGACAGAATATGGTCCCCAGCACAACTGTGCAATGCTTAGGTGTCACAGAAAGGTGACCAAAGAAATGGAAAAACAACTTAAAGCCCCAGGTAGGGAAGAAGAGTTATTTCTGGGTGCCAGTTTGGGGTCACAGGTGGCTCATGGGGCCTGCACAGGGTCCTTTCTTGTGCCCAGCTCTTTACTAAGCCAAACCTCTTAGCAAAGAGAGAACTGCCAACTCTAGCCTTTAGATAGTAACTTCAAGGTGTTAGTTTTAGGGAGTCATTTTTGTTCTTTCTTCATTAATTTTTTTCTGGCCTCTGGTGCTGGGGTATGCTGTAAGAGAAGGAGCCAGCCAGCCTGCTACTCCTATCATAGCTGAGCATCCCCCAGACCTGGCCAGTATGGCATGAAGCTGTTCAGGGCAGGAGTGACCTGGGTAACCATGGCAGACATGGATGCAGAGAGGACGCCCTGAGTCACTGCCTATCCCCAGCAAAACAGCGCTGACCTCTGAGCTGCTTCAACCACTGAGGAAAGAGCCCACAGTGTTGTCTGCACAAACACATCCTGCTTATGAAAGGAAGAGGAAGAGGGGTTAATTAGTTTGGGACATATTTTGTCTCTTTTTCCGGCTCCCAGTACTGCCCTGGGCTGAACACAGCCTCCTGAGGCCAGACACCATTATCTCTGCACTGAAACCAGCAGCAGGAGAGAGCCAAGGGGGATTGCCTCCACCCCTTGCTATTGGGAAAAGAATGGCTGGCTTGGTACTATGGCCTAGGGCCAGGAAGAGGGCAGGAGGGATCTTGAGCCACAGGATGAGGCAGCACACTTGGGACCAAACCCATCCTGCCACTTGTTCCTGACACCAGCCACAGGACTGGAGCCCCCAGTGCAGCTGTCCGCCAGGCCCACAACAGCACCCCAAGGCAAGGGCTTGCCACAAGAGCAGGAGCAGAGATGGGATGAGACACAAACTCAAGCCCTTAATATTTTGGTACAGATCCGTACACTGGAAGCACTTGCTACATTTCTGTGCTCTATATCTCTCTTGGCTGGAGCTGCAGTAGCAACGTGCACACAGCTTTTTCACTAATGAACACATTGCAGATAGCGATCCCTGGGGCTCAGTTCCCCTCCACGTGCCAGGGACAGCACACCCTCACCTGAGGGCTGCCCTGTCTCCTGCGTGGGCTGTGGGGACAACATGCTTGTCCTGGCTAGGCCTATGGGGTGAATCCCCCCCCCCCAACCTGCTCTGGTGGTACAAGGATTACACACACATCAACAACTGTCTGCAACCTTTGAGAGGTCACCTTTGGTAGCTGTTGGCTTTTCTCTGCTGGCCTGGAGTGCCTGGAGGTACTGCAGCACACACAGATGGAGATGGGTCCCCAGCTCTGTAGCTTCCCAGTGCTCCCCCTCTGAGCGGGGAGATGGATGGGGTGCTCAAGTGGTGTAAATTCCCTTTTACCTGAGAGGGGATCAAGTCAGAGTTTGTATTTATTAGAAGACCTTTAAGAAGGTCCATTAGAAGACCATTAAGCACTTGCTATTAGCAGACTCAAGCTGGTACCAACCACAGATAACCAGCCCCACAGTACAGTCACTGACTCACAAGGGTCACTCACACCCACTCAGGCAGCAAAAGCTGGAAGCCAACCCCAGCTGCTCCCTGGAGTAGAGTGTTGCACTGACACACCACAGCCCACCAGGAAGGTGCTCATGATATCCTTCAGAGGGGCTCCTCTCTCATCAGATGTTTGTATAAAATCCTGCTGTGTGCAATGGACTCGGCCTAAGTTACACAACCCCCAGCTGATGCTCGCCTGTGCCAGGAGCCTTGTGGTGTCCTACACTCACCAGCTCCTGTGGATTCAAAACCATAGCCAGCCTCCAGTCTCTCATCAGTTCTTGGGGGACTTTCTCAAGCTGCCTCTCAGCATGTACTTCTCCTCTGGCCTGCTGTTCTGTGGCAGCTATTTCTCCATCCACACCTACAGCACCTGGCCACACAAACTTACACAGCACGGCCCTTTGGGACATGAGAGCTGGCCCCTGTGGGCCTGAAGGCATGGTACCCTGTGATGGGCACCACATACTGACCAGCTGCCACCCAGGTCATTTTCTCCTTCTTGGGCTGGCAAGGGAGAAACGATCATCCATTCATAAAATATCCTTGCTGCTATGAAGGACAAACCAAGCCCTGCATCACTGCTCACAAGCAGGGCAAGACACCAGTGTCCTTGGGGCACACGTGCAAATCAAGGTGCCAGCTGATCACCCATGGCACAGCAGTGGGCAAACCAGCAGAGATCTCCTCAGCCTGGTCCCCAGACATGCCAGGAAGAGACCCTGAGGGAACAGGGGCTGCAGAGGGGCAGGTCCTGGCAGCCCGCGGTCACAGCTGTGCCATGCCAGCCTTGACAGTGCTTCCTTCAAACCCCGGCTCTGGACTCTCTCTCTCACCCAGCTGCAAACAGACCAACAAGTGTTTCCTTCAGCCACAGCTCTGTACAACTTGCTGTCACCTCAGCTAACTTCCGAGCTATGCTGAAAAGCCACGGCACAACACTCAGAGGCATGAAGCACAAGGGCAGAGGAAGACTGAGATTTCTATCATCAGGGACCCAATTACCTCCCTCTTCAGTTCAGGCAGTGGGAGCAACAGGAAAGACAGTGACTCAAAGGCTAGGCCCAGCCTGCTCCTGTCCCTCTGTTGTGCAGCAGATGTGACATTCCTGCAGTGATCTCCACTTGTCAGAACCATCCCCGTGGGGCTGGCAGGGGAAGGCTGTCCCCACACCATGCTGTGGTTTGTCCTCCACCAGTGGGCCACAAACCAAAGACAGCAGCATCCCACCATCACCTCTTTGTTGTACCCCTTGCAGGCCCTCCTGCTCATCTTCTGCTGCTCCCTCCCCAGACCCAAGCACTCAGTGCCAGGATGTGTCTGTCCCACTAGTCTGTGACTGGGTTCCCAAGCCCAAGGCAGAGCTTTGCCTGGTCAAAGAGGGCAGACAGGGGAAGTGGAGGGCAACAATACGTGGGGCCTCTCCAACATTGCAGCCAGCCCCAGCACCATGGCAGCATCTTCTGGGACAGAGACAAAGGGGCTCCTCAACACTGAGCTCTGACAAATGCTCTGCCAAGGCCTGGCAAGCCACTGGGACTCTTGTCCCAAAAACTTGGGTCTGTTACCAGGTGTGTGTCACCCAATTTACACACAGAGTTGAGGTGTTTTCCTTTATTATGTAAATGCACAGATACGGGTGCCAGGTACAAACCAGCACACCGTTGGTGGAAACTAACAGTTATTTATACACAAGATATTAATCACCTAATACATATTCATTGTTATTCTGTTAAATGATTGGTTAAAATCTTCGCCTACCATGTAAATAATTATGCATGCCCACTATGGTTTTTGAGATCTTTACTTCCTTAACCTTTTGGGTCAGCGAGTTTATTGAGTGGGTGGTCTTTGAGTCAGTGGTCATGATCTCCCCCGACAGAATTACCTTCCCCCTAGTTTCACTTAAATTTCACAACACCAAGCAGTCCCTCACGGACCATTAACAAAGCAGACTATCCTTCAGTTTGGGGCTTTTGTTCTGAGACAGAGATATATGCCATAGTATTGTTAGGGTAAAGTGAGCTAAGTTAATCTTTATCAATATTTTGATATATCGATATTTTTATATATTAATATATTGACCAGCAGGTCAAGGGAGGTGATTCTGCCCCTCTACTCCACTCTGGTGAGACCCCATCTGGAGTTCTGCGTCTAGCTCTGGAGACCTCAGCACAAGAAGAACATGGAACAGTTGGAGCGGGTCCAGAGGAGGGCCACAAAAATGATCCAAGGGCTGGAGCACCTCTCCTATGAGGACAGGCTGAGAGAGTTGGGGTTGTCCAGCCTGGAGAAGGCTGCGGGGAAATCTTATTGTGGGCTTCCAGTATTTAAAGGGGGACTATAGGAAAGATGGGGGCAATCTCCTTAGCAAGGCTGGTTGTGACAGGACAAGGGGTAATGGTTTTAAACTAAAGGAGGGTAGATTTAGACTGGATACAATGAAAAAAATTTTTACAATGAGGGTGGTATAACACTGGAACAGGTTGCCCAGAGGTTGTGGAGGCCCCATCCCTAGAAACACCCAAGGTCAGGTTGGACGGGGCTCTGAGCAACCTGATCTAGTTGAAGATGTCCCTGCTCACTGCAGGGGGGTTGGACTAGATGACCTCTAAAGGTCCCATCCAACCCAAACCATTCTGTGATTCTATATCAGGACTTCTCCCTGATAGTTTGCTGGGCCAGGAAGGGGAATGCCTCCCTCGCTGCCCAGGGTGGATGCTGGGCTGATCCTTGGGCCTTTCCAACAGGAACTGCCACACAAGGGATCCCTCTGAGAACACGGGCGAGCGCGCGTGCGCCCACCCTGTGCTGAAGGCCCCCATGCCCCAGCCGTCCCAGGACGGTGATGGCACACACACACACTCCCAGCAGCTCCCACCCGATCGGGGCGGGGCAGGGCAGGGCCATGGGCACAGCAGCCGCAGCCACAGCCCCCAGCCCCGCTCCAGGCCTGCCCCAGGCTCCAGGGGGCCCTTCCCTCCCACGAGCACGGGGAGCTCCTTCCCCAGCACCAGCCACCGCTCCCCGGGCCCGGGGCCGCGCCGGCAGCAACCAGAGCTCCCCACCCGGGGGGCGGGAGGGCGGCTGGGGCCCCGGCAGGTGCTCTGAGGAGTCCCGACCGCGCTGGGGGCGGCGGTAAGGTCCGGCTGCCCCTCCCGGGGACGGCCCCGAAGCTCTCGCTACCCTGAGGTGCTCGCGATAGGTACTGGCCTTGGCCCCCAGCCCCGGGGCGGGGCGGGGCGGAGCAGGACAGGGCAGGGCAGGGCAGGGCCCTCAGAGGGAGGTGACTCCCCGCCATCATGGCGGCGCCCAGCCACCCTCCACCCCATCTCAAGATGGCGGGTGGGCATGGGAGAACGCGTAAGGCGTCACGTGCCTCCCCGCGGCCCAATCAGCGGTGGGGCGGTGGGCGGGGCCTGCGCGGCGGGCCTGCGCTAAGATGGCGGACGATAAGGTGAGTGAGGAGGCGCGGCGGGAAGGGCCCGGCCGGGCCTGGCGGGGCGGACCCGCGCTGAGGGAGCAGCGCTGGGTTCTTGTCCCCGGACGCTGCCTGCGGGGCCGGGCATCAGCCTGTGTGTCTTCCCCCAGGATCCGGTGCCCAAGCTGAAGGACCTCGCCTTCCTGAAGGACCAGCTGGAGAGCCTGCAGCGCAGGGTGGAGGACGAGGTGCAGGCTGGCGTGGGGCAGGTAACGCGCATCCCCCGCCGGCGTGGCGAGCGCCGTGCCTCGGGGCCGGCCTGTCACCCGTCGTGAGGGTAATATCCCGAAGGAGATGGAATTTTCCACTAAGCCATAATAATGAACCATGTGAGCTTGGCAAAACAGAATTTGACGGCCGGGGAAGGGAACTGACAGATAGGGAAGCACTTGTTTTATGACTATGTCCTTGAGGAGAGCTGAGAGACTGATAAATGCAAACATCCCGCCTCAGAAGACTCTGGGGACAGGGTGATGAAGTGTATAGTTAAGGAGAACAACTAATTGGGATGTCGATAAGAACTAAAACTAAGTGCCCTTTAGGTGAGCTATCCTCATTATAATACTAAAAATCACGCCCATAGGCCAGAAACACCCACCCCCGCACCCCACCCCCGCCAAATAAGCCCCTCACTCTTTGAGCATGCGAGGTAAATTTAAAGGGAGCTGTACTTTTAAGGTGAAGTGAGAAAGAAATTAACTGATTATTAGCTGAGGGGTGTGAATATTAGCTGTGACTGACACATTTAATTGTATAAATGCCTGGTAGTTTCTCGGTGCAGTGTGCTGTCTTTGTGGGGTTACCACCTAATGCCCATCTTTGCGCAAAAATGAATTGAATAAAATATCTCCGTTCTGTGTGTAGTTTGGCATTTTGCACACCAGGCGAACAAACCCGCTTTTCGGGACAACAAGGGGGCTTGATAAAAAAAATAAAAATCCCCAGGGCACATCCCTACTCTGCATCCCCTGCACAAGCCCACCCTGCCCAGTGGCCTTACTGTTCGCTCTTCTCCGCAGGATGGCTCTCTGCTGGCCTCACCCTTTCTCAAAGGCTTCCTGGCAGGCTACCTGGTAGCTAAACTTCGCTTCTCAGCTGTCCTGGGATTCGTGGCTGGAACCTGCACAGGGATATATGCTGCTCAGAACTACGCTGTCCCCAACGTTGAAAAGACAGTCCGGGACTATTTCAGCTTACTGAAAAAAGGTCGGGACTAGCAAGGAGCTCTTTGGCAGCGGTGACTGTAGGAACAGGACTCCTCAGTTAGTAGGCACAGAAGATTCCTAGGGCTTTCAGAGGCACATCACATACACTGTTCTTTTCCACTGGAAAAGGGCTTTACACCACAACATTGCGAGATATCAGCAGGTCTGGTTATGGGGCATTTATTAGAGCATCGTGGCAGCGGTGATCACTAGCCCACAGTAGCTTGGAAGCATTGGCAGCTGACAGTTTGCCAGCTGCCTTTTCTTGTCACCTCTCTCCCCATGCCCCTGCAGACTGAAAGGCTGCCTGGGACATGTCATCACGCTCACCACCTGTACGCCCTTCCACCGAGTGCACGCTTTGCCCTAGGAACGCGCTTTGTGTGGCTTCCTGGAGAGGCTTGTAGTTCTCGTCCTAACGAAAGACAAAACCAATCACTGCATCAGAAATGTAGCAGGTAACATCCTCTTTTAATCAGGCTCATTAAATTCATGGTATTTGGTCTCTTCTTGAACGTTCTAGGGTACGAGTCTGTCTGGCCTGCACTGATAGCAGCTCGCCCTTGCTGGCTACCACCTGAAAATGGTGATATTTGGTAATGCTGCTGGCTCTGCAAACCGGATGCTCCGGAGGGGACTGTGGGGACTGATGCTGGTCTTGTCTGTAGCCATATACGGCTCTCATGCTCCCCTCCTGACCCTGTGCAAGGTGGATGGGAAGATCCCCTTCAGCTCCACATCTGTCGTGGTTCTTGTTGAGCTGACAAAACTGGTGTTCTCCCTCCTGTTCCTGCTGACCTGGAATCGGGAGCTGCTGGGAGTCGCAGTGTCATGGCACCACATTGCCCCCTTCGCCCTCTCTGCCCTGCTCTATGCTGCCAACAACAACCTGGTGGTTCACATGCAGCTCTTCATGGATCCCAGCACCTACCAGGTCTTGAGTAACTTAAAGATCGTCAGCACCGCGTTCCTCTACAGCCTCTTCCTGCGCCAAAGACTCAGCATGCGCAAATGGCTGGCACTCTTCTTGCTGGTGGCTGCTGGGGTGAGCTACAGCTGTGGCGGCCTGCAGGACCCTGGCAGCCCCTCCAAGATGCAGCTGCACATCACACTGGTGGGCTTGTTGCTGATCTCGGTGTACTGCCTGATATCAGGCTTGTCTGCTGTCTATACAGAAGCCATCCTGAAAACTCAAGCACTGCCTCTCAGCCTTCAGAACCTCTTCCTTTACTTCTTTGGAGTCCTGCTCAACTTGATCGGCTACTTCTGGAGCAGCACAGAGGGCAGTTTCTTGGAGGGCTTTTCTTCCTGGGTGCTGGTGATTGTGGTCAGCCAGGCCTTGAATGGCTTGATCATGTCCGTGGTCATGAAGCACAGCAGTAACATCACCAGGCTCTTCGTGATCTCCTGCTCTGTCCTGGTCAATGCCCTCCTGTCCGTCACCCTCTTCAACCTGCAGCTCACCCTCCTCTTCTTCATTGCTGTCTCATGCATCAGCCTCGCTGTTCATTTGTACTACGGGGTCACATAGCTGCTGCCTTCCTGCCCTGTGTGTGCCAGGGCAGTCTTTAGTCGTTCCTCAGGGGTGTTTAGTACTTGTGCTGGCGTTAGAAGCACAGCGGTGCTCTGGCCGACAGCCTACACTCCCTGCTGTTTACAGGGAGTCGTTACTGGTGGGTGCCTGCAAGACTAGCAAGGGGCCCCTGGAGGAGGAGTGCTGAGGGGGACTCTCCCTATTTCCAGGGGGAAGCTGGGCCCTGCTCCAGCCTGGCCGGGCTCCGTGCCACGGGTTCCTGCATGATCAGGTGGGCCCAACCTCAAGGGTGGGTCCTGAGCATCCCATTCACGTGGCGTATCACATTCTCAAGCTGCTTCCCCCATCTTCCCCACACCAAAGAGCGCACCCGTTTCTTGTGCCTGTAAATGCTCCTGCAGTGGTTAGCTCCACCGTGCTGCGGGCTCTGCGTGCAGGCAGCCCTGCTGCACAACTGCTGCCAGGCCAGCATTGGTCTGATGTTCTTTTGACTCCTGTGGATGGTGCTTCCCTATGGCAGAGGGGGCCACATCCATCTGATCCCCAGCCCTTGGCTTCAGGGGAGCCTTGGTGCTGTGGGAGGTGACCCCCTCTGTGGCTTGTGCCCCCTCTGAGCCCCTAGTGAGGTGGGGAAGAGGGTTTCTCCCTCTGGGTCTGTAGAGGTACCAGCCATCTGCATGGGGCTGGGTGCTGCTGCCTGAAGAGCCTCATGCCACAGCCAGAGGCATTTCTCCCACCTCTCTCTGTTTTTTCAGCCCACCCCTTGCCCCAGCCCCTGGCTGAAGGGCTACTGTCCTTAGGCACCATTTCCCCTTCTCAGGCATGGTGTCGCTGCTCCATGCAGAGCAGATAGGGAATACGGGGATGTGGGAACTGTTTCACCTGCTCCCCAAAAGGGAGTCAGCACCCAAATTTGTACCAGTGCTGTGGCTAGTGAGTTCCTGGCAGGCAGAAGTCACCGCTGGCTCTGGCTGGGGTTATTAAACTTGTGGTTCAACAGCACACTTGTGTCTGTCCTCCCTGCAGGAAGGCGTCTTTCGCTTGGCAGAGGTTTGGGGGCCAGGGGCATAACTGGGCCTGACAACACTCATCAGTGAAGGTGCACCTGCTTTATTCCATGTGGCAGCAGCCCAGGGGCCACCAGCCCTCCCACCATGCCCGCTCTGCTCCTGTTGCAGGGCTGTGCCTGAGCCTGTGCTCCCACAGGCACATCCCTGGTGGCAGAGCAGGCTTTTCCCCTTGGGGGCAGAGGGATGAAGCACTCCCCACCTGCCAGCAAGCACCCTCCCTGGGGCCAGGTTTCTGCCAGGAGCAGCTCTCAGCACCCAGAGCAGGCAGGATGGGAGGCCTTGCCTTGTGTAACTGTTTTAGTTGGGGCTGGCCTATCCCCTGGCATCAGGGCTGGTGTCTTACTCCCAGGAGGTGGGGTTGAGGTGGTAGGGGTCTGCAGGCACACCATCCTGCCTGCCTGCCAGGGCAGCAGTGCCTGCCACCCTGGGATGCTGCCTTAGGGCGTCTGTGTGGCAGCATCGGCTGAGCCCAGCCGTTTGGCTTCCAGCAGCTGCTGGTTGTGGGCAGCGAGCTCTGTGGCATCCCGGAGCACCTCCTGCAGCAGCACCCGGTGGCGGCGGTCCAATGCCTCCCTCTGCTCCTCTGCCAGGCGCTGCTGGTCCCGAAGCACCTGTGGGGACAGCTGGGGCTGCCTGGCATGGCCCTGGCAGCCTGGAGGTGTGTCCCCAGCCCTCCCTGCCCACCTGCAGCAGATGCTGCCTGAAGGCCTGCCTCTCCTGCCGGTGGTTCTGCAGCAAGGCCTCCAGGTCCCACTTGGCTGCCTCCTGCTCCCTCCGTGCTGCCTCCAGGCTCAGGCCCAGTGTGGTCACCTCCTGTTGCCAACGAGCTGTGTCCCACTGCAGGGGACAGGGACAAGGGCAGGGCAGCTCTGGGGTGTCTCTGCTCCCTGGGGCTGCCCTGCCCTGGGAGAGCAGAACCAGAGAAGGAGGAAAGCCTGATGGGCTCTCTTCCCATGCCTACCTCCCTGGTCGCCTCCTGCCCTGGTGCTGCCCTGTTCCCGAGCTCCCGCTGGAGGAGCAGGCAGTGCTGAGCCCGCAGCCGCTGCCTCTGTGCCTTGGCCAGGGCATACTGGACCTCCAGGGACAGGTACGGCTGGCTCTGGCTCCCTGCCTGGTGGAGAGCAGAGCCACTCGGACAGCCTGGGGACCCAGCGCCACTGGTGCAGTGGACTGCAGGCCCTGGGTACTCCCCCTGCGTGGGAGCAGCAGCCAGGGTACCAGCAGGCTCCCACTTACTGTGTCATCCCTGGTCTGTGGCCGTGGCTGTGGCGCTTTGCTCGGCGAGGGCTCCTCTAGCGAGCCCTGCCCTGTGCTCCCCAGGGCTTGGCTGTCCTCTCCCTGGCTGCTCTCGCTCACACCCAGTCCTGGGTGGGGAGAGGGAAGGAGAATGAGCATGACATGGTGGGGCTGAAGAAGCCAGTTTAAATGAAGGACTGAGGCCTCTTCCAGCCCCCGAGCAAAGCTGTTTCCCACCATGTGAAGCGATGCTCCGTGCCCACATATCAACCACCCAGGCATGGGGCGTGCGCCTGTCCCCACACCCCGGACCTGCTGGCTCCCGGGTGGCACCGGTTGGGGGTGTTTGGATCCCAGGCTGCTGGCCCGGTGGTGTATTCCCTGCGGAGACCTGGTCCTGTGGGAGCAGAAAGGGACATTATGGGCAAGCAACTAGGATTCAGGGCTTCTCCTGCACCTGAGTTGTTCCTGGACAAGCAGGCCGTGGCCTGACCTGTGCCCACCTTGGCGCTGGGCTGGCACATCTGACTTGTCCTGAGCACCTCGGCCGCTGCCTGCTTCTTCTCCCACCTTTGGCTCTTCAGCACCTGGAGAAAGGAGCTGGGAGTCTTTGCTGGGGTACTGGAGACCTCCAGGCATGGCACAGCTCCAGGGACACATCCCACCCCCACTGTCTCGCCCCCCCAGGCAGGCAGCCCCCAGCCCCTGCCCTCAGTGCCGGACAAGGGTCTTGACACCAGGATGGAGCTCAGACCTCATCCAACTGAGGGGGGAATCGGTGCCATCCTGGTCCCACCTGGTGGCCGGGGCATTCCCCCACCTGCAGCTCCTGCAGGGCTCTCCGCAGCTGGGCCACAACCATCTTCTGCTCAGGGAGGCCAGCTCCAGCCAGCAGCTCCGTCCGCAGCCCTCGGATATCCCTTCGGCGTGCCGCAATCTCTTGCACCGGGTCCCAGAGGGTGGCTGAGATCGTCTTGGCCAGCCCTTTCACCCGCTCAGCCAACCCCAGGGCTGCCAGGATCTCTTCTCTGGAGGTGTCTGGGAGAGCAGCAAGCTCTGGGCACGGGTGCTGGGGGTCCACCAGCACAGGGACATCCTGGTGCCTGGCACAGGGTCAGGGCTGATGGGGATGAGTGGAGCCGGTGTCTGGCTTCCAATGACTGCAGGTGTCCCTGGGCAGTGGCTGGGGACCAACTGCCAGGCGTGGGGCAGGGTAGGTGGGAAACCTCAGGGAAGGGGCACCCCAAAGCAGCATCCCAGTCCCAGGGGCTACCTGGCAGCATCACACACAGCAGCAGGAACGTCAGGCTGTTCCCCTCCAGCAGCCGCTCAACGATCCAGGGCAGGCAGCCAGTGTTGGGCAGAGGGTGGCCGGTGGCCGGTGCCCTGTGTATGGGGCGAGAGACACCCTGGGAGAGGGGTGGAGCTGGGATCCACATGCCTGAGCAGGCTGAGCCCCGACCCATGAGAGCCCAAGGATGGGTTAGCTGCACTGGGAGCAAGCCCGCATCTCTGAGGGGTGGTAGCAACCCCTTGGCTCCCAGCCACAGGCTCCCATTGGGGTGTCCAGGTCTCTCCCGCTTCACCTCTGGGTACCAAATTCCCCTTGACCCCCCGGCAGGCACCACAGGGGTGCCAGAGAGGGGATCCGGCTCAGGCCCAGGGCAGAGCTGCAGCTCTGGTACGTACGGCTCAGGGCAGGGCCCAGGGGATGCCAGGATCCTGAGAGCTGAACGCTGGCACCTGCCACCCTCCAGCTCCCGCTCCATGGTGAGAGTGAAGAGGCTGCTGGCACTAGAGAGAGGCCAGTGTGTGAGCAGGGCTGCAGCAGTGCCTGGAGTCAGCCCTGGCACCCCGTGGCCCAATCCTTCCCGACCCTGCAGGATATCAGCTGAATCCCTCACCCCTGCATGGCCGAGCGCCCGTCTGTGGGGGGCTGCAGTGCCGGGGTGGCACCCAGCCCCCAGGCATAGACACTGATGGCAGCTTGGGCATCCGACACAGGAATTTCCATTGCCTCCTCCACCATCCTGGAAGCAGAGAGAGACAAGAGCAAGCAAGGAGGGTCACATCCACCCACCTCCTGCATGACCGGGCCCCCTAAGGGAGGGATACTCCTAGCTGTCCTCTGGCTGGGCACCATGTTCTCTGCCCAGCCCCATGCTTGATGTTGGGGTACCAGCCCACCAGGAGTAGCTGCCCGACCACAGGGCATCAGGTACCTACAGGCCCAGGGGCGTGACATCCATCACTTGCAGGGCTCGGCCATCAGGACAGAGCAGGTCCCAGGCTTTGTCAGGGGCGCAGACCTGGAATGGGCTGCATTAGATGTGGGGGCAGAAAGAGGAGGCTGCTGGCATCCCACACTCACCAGGACCCCCAGGTTACTTGTGGCCATGCACAAGTAAGGGCTGGGAAGGGAGAGATCTCAGGGGCACTGTGTGGAGCTTGGGAGGTCCCTGGCACCATCCCAGAGCATCCTGGTGGCAGGAGCTGGCATCACTCCTGTGCCAACTGGTGCATGCTGGAGGGGCCTTCAGGCCACAGGGAGCAGCGGCTGGCAGGAAAAGTCCAGCCATGCAATGGGCAGGAAGGTGTTAGAGGGCTCCCCGGTTCCCACCATGCTCCTGGAGCCTGGGAGATGCCCCATGGGCAGCCCAGGCTTCCCATGCCTGGGAAGTCCTGTGAAGAGGTGAGAAAACCTGGGATCCAAAAGTCTCCAGCCCCTAGTCACCCACCAGCACAGGGGACTGGATGCCAGTCCTGGGGCAATACATGCCCCTTGGCACAGCAGGTTCCAGCCAGTGGCAGAGGGGGAATGGGACCCCCCACCCCAGGGCATCTTGGCCAGCCCTGCTCCTGCCCTACCTGGACCAGGCTGACAGTTTGCAGGCTCTGTGCATTGCCCGCCACAGCCTCCAGTTCTTGGAAGACAGTGTCGATCACCTGGGGACAAGCCAATCAAGCTGGGAGCAGTTGGTTCTTGGCACCCGTGGCTGGGTCTCACACCCATACCAGCAGGACTGGGGTCAGTCGGATGACCCGGGAGCCCAACACTGTGCAGTTGCACTGTCACATCTCCCTGTCATGCCCTGTGCCCTCACCTGCCAGACAATGCTCTGGAATGGCAGCTGGGTCCCAGGGCCGTGGGGGTCCCACAGCAGCAAGGACACGCTGTAGCCAAGGGGAACCAGGGCCAGCTGGGGTCTTGCCAACTCCAGGACCTTCTCCTGGTAGGGGAGATGTAGCTAGCAGAGCAGGGATGGCATGGAACAGCCAGCATAGCACAGCACAGACAGCATCATGCAGATGGCCCAGTACACAGGGCATTGGCATGGATCAGACAGCACAACACAGATAGTACGGCACAGGTAGCACAGAACAGCTAGCCCAGTGTGGATGGCACAGTGTAGACGCACAGTATGCGTGGCATGGCATGTACGGCATGGCACAATGGTGCACAGCATGCCAGAGAGAGCACAGCACAGGCGGTAAGGCACAGACAACACGGCACTGCACAGCAGCCACATCCCAGCATCCAAGAAGAAACAGGGAAGGGGTGAGAAACACCAGCAGAGGCACACATAGGACCAAGCCCTGGGTCTCCAGCACTGCCTGCGACACCTGAGAAGCTGGCAGTGGTGCCCAGTGCCTCCAGGACCACAGCTGGGTGTCCCAGCACATGGCTTGGGCCAGCATGTCCCTGGCTTATCTGGCTGGGGACAGGGGTGCAGAAGAAGGACTTGGGGCCCACAACACCTGTCCTGCATCCAAGCAGAAGACGCCATCAACAGTCAAGCAGCTGCCCTGGCACAAGAGAGGGAGGGCAATAATGTTCAGCTTTCCGCCATCCCAGTATGACAGGTGCAGGCTAAAGGAGGGATTGGACACATTGGGATGGAGATGGCAGGGGTGGTAAGGAGGGCCTGGCACAGGCAGGGGTGGGGGGAGACCCCCCCCCTCCCTTCCCCTGCTATCTGGTAACCCCCAGGAGCCCCACACACGAGAAGCAGCCATAGGGGTGTAGGGCAGGATCAGCCCAAGACCTCAGCACCCATCTGGGTCCTGAGCATGGCAGGTGGCTGGGACAGGGCCCCCTGCTCCTGTCTGGTTCCCTGGGGACCCTCGTCCCCTTGATGCCCATGTCCCTGCCACTCTCACCTGGACATCCTTCCCAGTGAAGAGGAGCTGCAGGGGGTCTTCACTGCTGGCCTCCCAGCTCTCCCCCGGCCCTGAAAACACTGAGCGTGGAGTGGTTCAGGGGGGTCATCCCCACCTGCCCCAGCTATGTTCCCCCCTGGAGCCTGGGGCCAGGTCCCATGGCTTCACATCATCCCTGAGCCCTCCCACTATGACCACGGTGCTCAGAGCCACCAGGGTGGGGAGGACACCCCCTCCCCATTACCACCACCCAGGCCAGCCCCACCAGCATGGCCAGCAGTCCTAGTGCCACGACGGCTGTGGCTGCCACCCTAGCCCGGTTGCCTGGCATGGGGGTTCGGGCTGAAGGCGGGTGTCCCCAGCCCCAGCTCTACCTGCTGCCTTGTAGAGTCCCACGGCTGCTCGTACACACACATCCTGCTCAGCCTGCCAGGACACAGGGCAGAAAGGGAATGAGCTGGGTCCTGCCCCACACACCTGGCACCTGCCAGGAGCTGGATGAGCCCCTGGGGAGCTGGGCAGCACCTGGCCATGCCGCACTGAAGGCAGGGGACAGATCCCTCCAAACCACCCTGTGATGTCCACCACGATGGCACTCACCTCCCCAGCGTCCATGGCTAGCTCAGTACTGGCAGCCCTTGAGCTGCAGTTTCGGACAGGGCAGGGGATGGGGTTACATGGGGATATCATGTTCCCTTGCATTATTAATGGATGTCGGGCACAGTCGTGTGGGCAGAGCCAGGCAGAGACCAAGTCCAGCCTGGAGGCACCACGTCCTGGAGGCCGAGCCCCGCTGGCCAAGGAGTCAGCGGAGCCATGGGAGGCAGGTGGGTGCTGGGACCCACTCACACAATTGGCGTGCTCCTAGCTCCAAGAGGGACACCTTTGCAAGCCAGGGACAGGAGATGAGGGACCTTGGACTATCATGAGGGTTTTTCTAGACACCAGAAGCAACTGAAAAACACAGAATCACATTTATTGGAGATCAGTCATACCAAGAAGGCACAAAAGGAAATGCTGAAGCTGAGGAACTATGTGGTGTGTGGAAATGCAGACTGTGGGAGACAGGAGAGAGGTCCCAGGACAGCCCCTGCATTTGGACAGGACCAGGCACAGTGAGAAGATGCACACGTGTCCCTCCACCTGCCACCGTTAACCCTACAGAATGAGATTACAACGCTGCCCCTGCTGCCCTGAGCCCCTGCCTTTGCTAGCACCTGTCTAACCACCAACAGCACTCCCAGGAACACAAGCACATGGGCAGCACAGCCCCATCCCTCCCCTCCAGCTGCTCAGGGCTGGTGTGGGCTGATGGCACAACCCCACACCCCCACCCTCGACCCATATGCAGGTGCACCCCCGTGTGCCCTCGAACACGCAGCAAACCCTAAGCCCATCACAGATCCACAGCTGGACCCTGGGCCCTGTTTAGCCACACTCCAGCTCCAGCCTTGGGTCTTCCCACACCCTGGTTTCTCACCCACTGGCTAGTCCAGCCTTTGCTCACATGCACATGTGCACAGACAGAATAGAGAGTGAGGTGACACAGAAAATATGCAGGAATAGATTTTAATAAGAAGGCAGGACAGACCATGGGGATGAAGCACAGGGCTTGGCCAGGCAAGCACGGCCTACCTACAATCAGCCCCCTTCTTCCCTGTCCCTTTTTCCCATGCTTGTTCCTTGCCCGCCCACCCACCCACCCACCCACCATGATCCTCCCTTTGATCCTTCCCATAAGCATTTCCCAGTAAGTTTTGCACATTCCCCTGATATCCCTCGGCATCCCATAATCATCCCATCATCAATTTTCTCTTTCCTATGAGATGTTTTCTGAATAACCAAGAACCCAGAATAAAACCATTTTCTTCTTATTATATAAGAATTTTTGGGCTGAACCTCTTTGAGGTCACACTTGAGGGTTTGTCCACTAGTGCCTTGAGAGCTCAGGTCTTGATTGCTTCTCTGTTACCTCCCGCTCGTTAGTGTTTGTGTACAGGGGTGTTTAGTTTATTCATTCTCCTGTCTTTTGTGGTTTTTCTCTTATGCTGAATGGCAGTTAAGCAGACATCCTCACAAACATGGCCCAGCCATGGAGGAGAGGTGGAGGATCAGCAGAGGGGCCGCAGAGGCTGCAAGGACAGCTGGGCTGGGGGTCACAGGGCTGCAAGGTGGGGGGGGGGGCTCTGGGCAGGGACCACCAGACCCCAGTGAGGCTTGGGGCATCTGAGCGCCACCTGCAGCAGTGCAAATATGATAGAGCTGAACTCCTCTTGTTCAGGACAGATGGTGTCACAGGGGCAATGGGTACACATTGGGGCTTGGGGAGTTAAAGTTGGCCATAAGGAAAACCCCCCTGAGAGGGTGCAGCCCTGGGACAGAACAGGGCAAGGGGCTTTGCTTTGGGGTTTCCCCAAAACTTGGATGGGCAAAGCCACAGCCACTGTAGGATAATGCTGGGGACAGTCCTGCTCCACAGGAGAACATGGACTGTGGACACTGAGAGAGCCCCTCACCAGCATGTGGGGGTCCTGTGAGTCTTCCCACAGAGGTCCTGGCCTTGCAGCCCCTGGAACTGAGCCCCTGTGGGAAAGCACTGGTGGGAAAGGTCACACGCCCCCTTCACACTTTGTGGCAGGGCTGGACGAGCCCTGGCCTGGATCTGACCAGGCAGATGGCCCCAGCCACGCCAAGCAGGGCAAGGATAATGCAGACAGGGGCAATCACCGCAGCACTGTTACATTGCAGCACCAAGACTGGCACGTCCTTCACCAGCCTGCCCTGGTAGTGAGGCGGGAAGTGACACGTGTAGCCCTGGGGCCATCCCTGCCCAAGGTGTCCTGTGCCCGCCAGAGCTTGGAGCCCTCCGGCTCCAGAGCACATGCAGTTGTAGGGGTTGCCAGCCGCAGCCACATCCCGCAGGTGCCCCAGGAGCTTCACCTCATCCCATGGCAGCTCTGTAATCAAGTTGTTGTCCAGGTCAAGGGTGTCCAACATGGGGTAATTCCTGATGGGGGGCACAGCTTGCAGCATATTTTGGTTCAGGAAGAGCTTCTTCAGGGAGCTGAGGGAGACGTCTACAGCATGGAGGTGGTTGCAGCTTATGTCCAACACTTCCAGACTGGGAGGCAGAGGTGTGAGGACTTCATCCAAGCCAGTGTTGGACAAGTTAAAAATTTGGAGGGCCAGTGGCCACTGGCAGGAGGTGGACAGGTCTGCCGTGAGCTTGTTCTGGCTGAGATCTAAATGCTGGAGCTCAGGCAGCAGCTGCACGCTTTTGCACACGCTGTGGTAGGATGTCAGGTTGTTGCGTTGCAGACTCAGTACCTGGAGCTGAGGGAAAGCCCCCTCGCAAAAGGCGGACATCAAGCTCTCATCCCCAAGGCTGTTTCGTGCCACATCCAGAGAGCGCAGAGCTCTGAATACCCTTCCGATGCCACAGGGCAAGCTGGTGACATGGGAGCTGGTGACAGCCAGCTCCTGCAGGGTCTCCAGCCAGCTACTCAGACTAGAGAAGTCCTGCTCACGGCCCATCAGTGGGGCAGATGTCACGTTGTGGAAGTGCAGGGACAGTATGGGCAAGTCCTGGTTGGCCATTTCAGCCCAGCTTCCTCTCCCCTTGAAAATGCAGCTCTCAAATACCAGCTCCTGCACACGGGTGTAGGAGAAGAACCTCAGGACTCGGGCGAGGAGTATCTCAGGCACCAGGAGATCACCAAAAATTATTTTCCTGATGACGAGGGAGCCCAGCATTTCAATGGTGGAGCGGTCCAGGTCGCTGATGGGGAAAGCTATGTATCTCTCCAGCTCTCCCCCCCAAAACTCCACAACAGAGGCTGGGAGGCACTGGATGATGCTGCCTATGCTTTCCTGGGACAGGTTGTAGCACACACAGTGCTCCTGAGTGCGATTGAAGAAACACCTGCCTTCTGCCTCCAACAGCCCCAGCCCCAGGAGGAGGAGAACAGCCACATTCATGGTGAACAGCCTAGAAATGATGAGAGCAGCAGTGAAAGGCAGCACTCTTGTGGCAGTGGCAGCTGAGGGGAACATTCAGATCCACCTGATGGGAGGGCTGACGTGGGCAGGTTCAGCCCCAGAGAGCCACCCCTCAGGGACGTAGCACTGCCGTCACCACTCCTGCCCAACTGCCCTTAGTGTGGGTCCAGTGCACCCTGTCAGCATCCACCTGGCTACTCACCCATGACTCAGGCAAAGCTCCCAGCCCATTTCACAAGTGAAACACCCAAGAGCTACACCTGTGCCACCCACTCCTCGGCAGGGAGTCAGTGGCACTGGTCTCACCCCACCCCAAAAGCAGGGTTTCAGCAAGGCAGGGTGGCTCCTCCCGAGGCAGCAGGCACCAGGCTCTGCACTTTCCTGCCTGGGCTGCCTTGCTGCAGAGCCTCCTTCTCCTAAGTAACCAGGAAATCCCACAAATCAGGAGAAACTAGAAATGCTGAGATATGCACAGTGAAGCCATATCTGGCTGACCACAGGATGGGAGAGTCACAGCTCTGTCTGTTTGGTACACGCTGTAATCTCCAGCAGGAAATTGCAACAGAGGGCTTCATATTTTCCTTTTTCTCACCCAGCAATTTGATTCATTACCAGCCTCCAAGGGCTGGTAGTTAGAAAATAATTTCTGAGGGACTGTACATATCCCTGACAGCACCGAGTATCGCTTTGCTGTCCAGCTAACGGGAGAGTCTTAACAACAGATTGCAAAAAAGCAGCAAGCAAAGATTAAAGGTGCCTAAGAATGTGCTGACTCAACTCTGTCCAAGCACCCAGACTGGGCGGTGGCGAGGAGTCTTTGGGGGTCTCCAGTCCAACCTCCTGCTTCAAGCAGGGGGTCAACAGGTCTGTTGATAGCACTAGCCCCGATCAGCCACAGCTTTTTCTGGCTGCGTCTCCAAAACCTCTGAGGACAGAGCCCTCCCTACGTCTCTGTGCCGTCGTGGGGCTGCACCCCCCTCCCGGGGAGAGGCTCTCCTCCAGCACTTGTGCGAAGCACCCCTCACTGGGGAGGGCAGCACGAAGCAGGGGTGGGTTTGTCCAGTGACTCACCAGCCAGCTCACAACTGAAATGCTTCCTTGCCCCACGGCTGCTTCCTCTAGCTGCTGCCAAATCCCGGGCTTAAGTGCCAAAGGCTCTGTGAGTGCTCAGCTTTCTCCTGTGCCTGATCTTCCCCTGCCTCTAGCAGGATGAGACCTCAGTGCCTGCAGGTGTCTTCCAGCTGCCGTTGGCGCTTCTGCAGCCTGTCCTGCCTACGTTTAGATCCACCCAGTCGGGGCTGGTGGGCACCTGGAGGCAGGTTCCCGGGTGCTGCCCCCTTCCACTGCGTGACTTCCCGAGCAGGATGGGGCTGGCTGTGCCACGGGAAGCAACATGCCACGCAGCAACCGCCCAAGTCACTTCTGCTTCACTTCCCTGCAGCAAGGAGTTCTTGCAGCTGTGGGCTGGTGAGGGTTTTGGTCTAAGGGCCAATGCTGGTCACTTTCTTAGGCAGGATCAGGGAAGCAAGTGTGGTAAAGGTGCTCTAAATGCACTCTGGGAACCAGCCCAGACACACCTTTGCTTCCACATGCTCTGGGTTTCCTGTGCCTCAGAGCCCACTGGGTGCTGAGCACTCTGCAGGAGGCAATGCAGAATGGTATGGGACTGTCATACCCGGTATCCAGACCATCACCAGATGCCTGTGTGTCACGTAGGATGGGGACAGGACAAACTCCCATCCACTGTGCACACAGCCCAGTTCTATGAAGGGCACTTCTTCACCCAGGATCAGCCTCCTTAGCAACCTGGCTACTTGGCTCGGCCAAGGAACTCACATCACTTGCCCCGTGCTCCTTAGGCAGCTGGTGGCTGCACCTATGCCAAAATGTTAATGCTCCCCATCAGCAAGTGGAGACCACCAGGCATTCGGAAAGATCCATCAGGGATTTCTTCTTTCCCAGGGATTTCTCTGCCTATGTTGGATTTCAGAAAGGGTTTCAGAAAGGCAATGAAGCTGCACAGCTAGAAGATACAATTTTCAGTTTGTTGTTAATGCAGCACTGCAGAAAGAAACTATCAATGCGAGAAGAGCTGGGGCAGGAGCTGCCTGTCCCGCGCGCTCTGGCACTCTGCTGCTGGAGTGGCTGAAGGGAAGGTCTCCTTTTGGTTGTTACATCTACTACAGCTCATTTTCTTGTTCTTGGCGTCTCAGGCAGAGTGCTGCACTGCTTTTGCTGCCCTTGCTTGAGCAATTGCTTGTGCACAGGGGTTCAACAATTCCATGATTCCTCTTCTCCATTCTCAGGTTACATGAAACTGCTCCTGTGTACATCATGGAAAAATCGTAGCTGCCTTTCTGAGTTCTCCTTCCTACTCTCTTGGGTGAAGTCGGCAGCTCTAACTGGTACCTTTTACCTGGTACCTTTTAATTGCTCATTCTTGGCCACCAGCTGCAAATTCCCCTAAATGGCTTTCTGGGGAAAAATGAGCTTTTGTATCTCCTCAGTGGCCAATCACACCCCGCTTCAAACACATGTAGTTTTGGAGCCGTCTTTTTGGTGATGACTTTCTTGTTCTCATCGCCACTGTGGAAGATCCCAGGACATCGAGCCCTGTTGTCTTATGTTTCTGGTGAGTCTCTGGGCTTTTTTGGCTCCAACAAACACGCAGTCCAGCCCTGTGTGAGCAGACACCTTGCCCGAGCCCCGAGGCTGGCTGGTTTCAGCCCTGCAAGACCAGAGGAGTTCATCCTCTGGCTGGTTTCACCCGCCGTACACACTCGTGTCTATGTCCCCACACGGGGGGCCTGCAACCCATCCCTGGAGCCGGTGCCGTGACCGCTCCCAAGAGGGTCACCAAGTGCTCCCTAAGAACGACCCCGGCCACGCAGCCCCGCTCCCTCCCGAAGCCGCAGCAGCGGGACGGCGGGGTGCGCCCCAGCAGAGCCCCTGCCCCGGCAAGGGCCGACCCGGGTCCTCCTGCGCCGGGAGCTGGCGAGGCACGGGGTGCCCGGGCCCCGGGGCTCCCCGGGCTGCGGGCGGACCCACCGGCCGAGCCCTCGGGGGCGGACAGCGGGGCCGCCGGAGGGTCATCCCGGCCACGCGTCCCGGACCTGCCCGGGAACCAGGCAGCGGCGGCCCCGCCGAGGCCTCCGCGACGCGATCCAGCCTGGTCCGGCCCGGCCCCTCCCCGCCCCGGGCCCGCCCCCGCCCCGCCCCGGGCCCCGCCTCCTCCTCCTCCTCCTCCTCCTCCTCCTCCTCCTCCTCTTCTTCCTCCCTCCCCCGCTCCCAGCCGCCATGTGGGGCCGGCGGCGGCGCGGTGCTGGGCCCAGCGGCTGCGGCGCGGAGGAGCTGCGGGCCCGGCGGCGGGAGCGAGAGGCAGGTCCGCGCCGGGGCCGGGAGGGGAGGGGGCAGCGCGCTCTGGAGAGGGCTCTCAAGGTCGGGGGGGGGCCGGGCGGAGTTGTGGGCCCCCCTCTGGGTGGGGGTCACTCGTGGGAGCCCCGCGGCCGCCAGCTCTGCCCCACAGCGGGACCCAAACAGAGCCCCGGCCCCTCGCCCCGTCTGGCCGCGCACCGCGGGGGTGGGCGGGACGGTTGTCATCTGTGGGCTCCCTGCCCGCTCGGGGAAACGTTTTACAGCCTTAATATTTTTTAATCCACATTTTAATCTGCCCTGGATGCCCCGTTTCCTCAGCCACCTCCCTGCAGTTTGCGTTTTCCAAGGTCTCGTCTGCCTGAAACCATCTTTGGGTCCCTCCCGGCGCGGCTGCTCTGGTCCTCGAGCCTCTGTCCTGCCCTCATACTGGTTTGCCCAGCCGTGGCTTCACACGCTGATGCATGCCTGTCCCCACAGCCCTGCAACATGCAAGGTCTAAATGCAGTCACTTCCTCATGCATCCCTCCTAGCTAATGCGAGGAAGAACTGGCAGTTTCTCCCTGTTAAAAGAAATGAGGTTCTTTGGTGGGATGGAGACGCATCTTGACCTCAGCAGGTGGTGATGGTGACCAATTTGATCACAGCTCTCAGGAAAGCCAGGCGGCAGGAGCAGCTGGTCAGCAAGCGGCTTCTGCGGGAGGACAGCACGGCAGAGGAGGGTGGACAGGATGGAGCAGAGGTTGTGCTGGACCCTCTCTCGGAGGATGAGGTGAAGAGCATGATGTTTTCTGTGGTGATGGGGGTCCCTGAGGTCCTCCCCAGCCTCTAGGCATTGGAGGAGCCTGGGTGGAGGTGGGTTTGGGAGTGTTTTCTGAGTCACTGCCAGACATGGTGAGAAACAGAAAGGTTCTTTATGACCATCTTTGTGTCCTGGGTTTCTTTGCTTCCAGGATTAGCGGGATGAAATCTTAACCCTGGCACTGCTTGAAATTCACCCAACTTTTAATTTTCCGATAGGTTCTTGAGCTGCTCCGAGGCGTACAGAGGGGTTCAGAGGACAGGAAAAGATCACTCAGCCGCCTCTGCTGGGCTCTGCGAATCAAGGAGACTCAGCAGAAATTTGTCAGGTCAGCCCAGGTCTGGCATCGCATGGCTGTTATCAAGGGCATGCCCAGAGTGGCCCTTTGTCCCAGTCCTTGTGTGGGTGAGCTGGTGTGTGGCCAAGGGTGGGAAGGCAGGAGGTAACAGCCCCTGTTGGGTTCCACCAGGCTGGACGGCAGCATCCGGACACTCATCGGGCTCTTCACCAGCAGCCTGGCTGACATGCAGATGGAGGCAGCCCGCTGTCTCCATGAGCTCTCCCACTCCAGTGACCCTGCTGTGGCTGAGGCATGCCTGCCAGTGACCTCCTATCTCCTCACCTACCTCTCAGGACACAGTGTTGAGTTCACAGTAAGATCCTTGCTTGTGTTTGCCAGGGCTCTGGCACCTGATAATCCTTTGGTAACGGTTGGGTGTTGACCTCTGTTGGCCAGCCTTAGCTTAACATGGCTCACATAGGAGTGCTGGTGGGAAGGGGCCCTCGAGCAGGACTGTCCCCGGCGCTAGCCCAGGGCAGCGAGGCTTTGTCTGGCCAAGTCTTGGAAATATGGAGACCCCCTTTACTGTGCCCTGTCCCAGCACCAAAAGGAGTTTGGTTCCATTGTGTTTGCACCTCCTTCCAGGTAGCTGCAGGCTGCTCTTAAATGCTCCCAAGCCTCATCTGGGCCCAGCAAATCCTCCTGCTACAGCCCAGAACACAGTGTTTTGCCTCATTTGCAATGGGTTCCTCCTCTTCAGCTCCAGGCTTCGTTTGGGGAAGCAGGGACTGCAGGCTGTAGCAGTTAGACTCCATCATCAGATGCGTGGTCTGGCCTCTTGATGCAGGCTGGGCCTGGACAGGAGGTACCTTGGTGTCTGTGTGGTGGGTAAAGCAGAAATACTAGATGCACAGTTTAGGTGTTTTAAAAGATCTTGTAAAAATGAAAGAAAAGAACAGCTGCAGGCTAGGATCTAGGGACAACTACTTTGTCAACTTACCTTCATGCAACAAGCAGGCAGGCTTTCATCCAGATCAGGAAGAAAAGCAGAGTGCCTGTGCCTCTAAGCTGTGCAGTTTGGTCCGGGCAAAGGAGCGAACAGTTAGAGTAGCTCTGGGATGCTGTGTATTTTGCTGGCTGCTGAGCAGCGCGCCTTGTGCCGCATGCTGCGCTCCTTTGAGAAGCAGACAGGATTAGTGCTAAGGAACAAGATGGGGAGCAACCCCAAGGTGATGATCGCATTTAATGCAGCACATGGGCAGCCTCCAGGAGAATACTGTGGAATTAGAGGGGTCTCAGGGAAATGTCATAGCAATAATTAGAAGCCTGAAAAACCTCCAAAGTAGGAGTGATAGATCCCAACCCGAGCCAGATATAAAAAGGATAAATTGAAGCTGAAACATGTAGGAACGGGGTAGCTGGAGAGTTCAGCAGTCTCCATCTATGTTTACCCCTCAAGACAGCTTCGGCCCCACTGAGGGGAAGCGTGTGCCCTAGTCCCGGGGTGCAGGGACTTAGAGGCCTTGCAGGCTGCCCAGGCTGGCCAGGGTCCCCCTGGGGAGTGCGGAGGAGGTGACCTGCTTTCTTGGGCATGTTTCAGGAGCTGTGTTTGTACACGCTGGGGAACCTGGTAGTAGAAAGCAAAGCTGTAAGGAAGCAGCTTCTGCCTCAGGGCATCATTCCAGTGCTGGCATCCTGCATCCAGGTGGGTGAAATAGCTCAGCCACACTCTTCCCCTGCCCTGCCCCAGAAAGACATCTTTTCTTATGCCCTTTAGACGCTGGCTGACAGTACTGAGTTACCAGCCCTCCTTCCAGCTGTGGCCAGAGGCAGAGACCCTTCTGCAGAGGGCTGTTCCTTTGCAGGTGAGAGTCTCTTGTGGGCTCTCCTGCACTCCATTTTCAGGTCACCACCATGCGTTCTTCTCCAGCTGAATCTCTCACATCCATAACTCTGGCTTGCCAGTAAACAGTCTGTAACATGGGGAGCTGCAGACTACTCCCCTCTGCGCAGCTTGGGTCCAGCAGGCTTACGAGGCCAACACAGCAAGTGGGGCTGTCGTTTCCAGATCTGAATGCTCGAAGCAGCACTGCTGCTGTGTTTGGGCTCCTGGATCCCTACAACTGCAGCCAATGTGAGTGCGAGGAGGGGGGACAGCTCAGTTTTGGTGTGGCCACAGGTTTCTCTATCACTCCTGGTCCCCTGCTGTGCCCCCTCTTCTCTAGGCATGAAGAAACTGCGCCACTCAGCTGCTTGGTTTGGTGTCACAAAGAGGTATCGCCCTCTCACCAGCACAGCAGCTGGCACCCTGAGATCCCCTGGCTCTGTCATGCGGGATTAGCTTTGTTCTGTTTGATTGCAGTCCCCGCACGAGGCTGTGCTGGAAGGTCTGGGCTACGTCCTCTCACAGCTCCTCCAAGCCAAGGAAGCCCCCACAGAGATCATACCGTGAGTCCGAGCCTCTTAACCCTCCATCAGGATGGGCCCTGGGGCCCAGCGTGGTATTTGCGTGCCAGAGACAACAACGCCTTTCCCATCCCATTGATATTAATAGTTCAGAGCAGAATCCTACCAGAACTAGGGAGGTTTTGTTACAGATGAGGGCACGGGGCTTGACTCTTTTCCCTCAGCCTCATCTGAGCAGACAGCTCTGGTATTTCAGTAAAGGACAGTGTTGAGCAGGGTAGGCTCACAGGGAAATTCTGGCTGTATTCTTCCTGTGATGGAAAAGATCGGCTTGACAGCCCCCAGTGCCAAAAATGTGACCCCAGCCAAGGTGTCCCGAGTGCCCCCAGGCCCTGCCACAGACAAGCAGAGCTTGTGCTGGGCCTTAGTGGTACCTGAGGCGGCAGCCCTTAGGTAAAGAGTCTCTTCCAGGTGTGTTTTTGGAGCATGTGGCCCCCAGTACAGGGGAGAGCAGCTCCCTGCTCAGTGGCCAGGGCTAGTGTCTCCCTGTCAGTTGTCTGTCCTGCTTGTGTGCTCTGGCCTGTGCCTCTGTTAACTCTGCTGTTCTAACCCCAGCTTGGTTCTGGACTCTGTTCTCCCCCAGCATATGATTCGACTGGTTTGCTCCGGCCTCAAGGCTGGGATAGGAGCAGCCGTGGAGTTTGCATGGTGTCTCCACTACATCGTTTGTAGGTAAACACGCTTTTCTCCTCCTTTTCAGTTCCCTGTGGGCAGCCAGAGATGCATGAAGGCTCAGGGTCCTGCAAGGGGAACTGGATTGCTTCCCCTTCTCCCTTTCCCTTGGGAAAGCAATTTCCCTGCCATCCTGGGCATTCCTGCTCTCATATCTGAGCACACACCTGCTGTTTGCAGGATCGCTGAGTTCCTTTACAGGGTGAAAACAGGTGATAAACCTGAAGAGGCTGTTCCTAGTCCTCTGAAACCTTCCCCCACGCTCCCAAGGCAAGCTCCCTGAATCCTCGCGATTCTAGGGTTGGCCCAGTGTCACCTGGCCGGGCTGGCTGCTGCCAACAATCTCTGCCTGCCTTGGCATGCCTGCCTTGGCGTGGCTGCTCCAGTGCCATCTCTCTCAGCAGCCCCAGCAGTAAGGAATGCATGGGTACTCAAAAGAAGTATCAGGGCTGTTGTTTCCAGACCTGCACAGATAATTCCAGTGGATCTGTTTTCCATGGACTTTTAAACTTTCTCATAAGCTCAGAAACAAGCTGCTATTCAGACATGAAACAAGCCCTGTGGTTGTTCAGGAGAGTGCTCCAAATTTCCAGGCTCTGTTACTTGATGAGGGCTGCAGCGGTTTTCTCTCTCTGAGTGATGAGAGCAACCACACTGTCCCTTCCTTTTGCAGCCATACAGCCAACATGGCATTGCTTTCGCTGGGGACCTTGCCTGCCCTCAGCTCGCTCTTGTTCGACCTGGCTTCTGAAATCCCCCAAGATGCTCCTGAGGGCCTGGAGCTGGTGAGAGACGGGCAGGGTGCTGGCTGTTCTTGGCATTGCCATGGGGATGTGGTCCAGCTAAAGGCTTTGTGTTTCACACTGTTGCAGCTCATCTGCCCAGTGCTGCGCTGTCTCAGCAACCTGCTCGCAGAGGAGACGGGCTGTGAAGTCCAGATCCAGGACGAGCGCCTGCTTATCGCCCTCTTCCTCATCCTGCAGTGGTTCCTCCAGCAGCACCCATTCATCGTACAGGAGTGTCTCTGGCTGCTGAACAACCTCACGGGTGAGTGTCCTGTGGGGCTGTCATCAGAGCCAGAGCTCGTGCCAGAACCTGCCTTGATTGCTGCCAGACTCACAGTGTCTTCTCTACAGAGACCTCCCTCAGAAACCTTGATTTTATTGACACGTTCCTTCTCTGCCCACCCTAGCGGACGAGCCCTTCTTCTGCTCCGCTCTGCTCTCCCTGGACTTGCTCCCAGCCCTGCTGCAGCTCCTGCCATGTTCCCAGATGGCCAGTGTGTTGGTAAGACTTCACATCATGCCCCAGGTGTGGGGGCAAGCACTGGACTTTCAGGAACATGAATCCTGCATGCACGGTGCTCAAGCTGGAGCTTGGTTTTGGACAGTAGGAACAGCTTGGCAGGTCTCATGTTGTGGTGGAGTCACCACCTGCCTCCCCCGAAGTCGTTATGTCTGTAGTTACCCTTGACAGAATCCTGTCCCGGCAGAAGAGAGGTCCCAATGCAGATGTTAAGTTGAGGCCAGGCCTGCCAGCTCCTGGAGTGGGCCTGGGGAGGCTGCTGCCACCTTCTTTTGGAAGACCCTAAAGCTTTAGGGGGCCCTGGGGGAATGCTCTGCCAAGGGGTGGATGGTACAGCTGTGTCTGCTTGGCACAGGGATGAACAGTGCCTTGGGATGAGGATGGAGAAGGCTTTTAAAGAGCATTAAAAATCCAGACAGCTGGTGGGCACGTGGCTTTGGGGAAGCACCTGGCAGGACCTCCAGGGAGGACATGGTGACCTCTGTGGAGCTCCCCTAAATCTAAGCCTGTCAGGAATCTGTCCACTAACAAAGCGTTCATTGCTCACTCCCTCTCATGGCTTCTCCATCCAGGTCCTGACAGTTCTGTGCAATATAGCGGAGAAGGGGCCAGCCTACTGCCAGCAGCTGCACCAGCAGCCTGCCCTGCCCCTGCTGCTGCCCACCCTCGTGCTGCCCGACCCCGAAGTGGTGGGGCAGTGCCTTGAGCTGCTGCACCTCCTTTTCCTGCACTGGCCGGAGGTAAGAGCAGGGGGTGCCTGCCCCAGAACCAAGCATGAGATCGTAAAGCCAGGGATGGGGTTTATTATTATTTAAATAATACTGTCCTCAGTCATTGCCATGCTAGCTCCCCACTCCTCAGCACTGAAACATGCCTGAAGGGGGGCACTTGTGCGATGCAGGGCGTGGAAGCCCTCCTTGTATCTCTGGGGAGTTCCTCTTCATTGACAATGACTGGGTTTTGGGCAGGTTGTTTGTACCCTTTGAGGTTATTATGGAGGGATTCTTTTGATTCAGTTGTGCTTACTTCAAGCTCGGTGCGCTCCCAGCCAGCAATCAGCATGGCTGTGTTTACCTGGCTTGGGACTTTAGTGTCTGGTAGGGCTCCGGGGAATTCCTTCAACCGCATTCCCTGGGCTGTGCAGTGATGGTTCTGGGCAGACAGGATCAGCCATAGGAGCTACTCAGGTGGCAGCCAGCCAGCTCTCACCCCTGTCCTCTCACACAGGCTGCTGCTGACTTCGTCAGACAAGGTGGGCACCGAGCCCTTGAGCAGCACCAGACCACCCCAGAACTCCAGGAGCGGGCACGAGCACTGCTGGACATGGTTGGGCAGCCCCTGGGAGCCTCCACCTTCAGTCCCTGCCACGCCATGTTGTCTGCCTTCTCCTAGGCCATACCACCTCCCTTCCCTCCCCCGGTGCTCCAAGGAGGAGTAAACAGTTTGTTCACCCTGTGCCCTGCTTTCCCAAGGGCTGGTTAGGGTCTAACTGCCAGCTCTAAGCACCAGTGCTGGCAGCACAGGGATGCTGGTCCTTGCCAAGATATGGCTGTTTCCGTCCTTGTCGCCACCTCATAGCTACTAGCAGGCTGCCCTGTGCCTCCCCAGAGCTTCGTGTACAGGCAGAGCTGAGCTGCAAGCCAGGCAGACAGGCTCTTGATGCTGGGGAGGTGGTGTATAAACTCTGCTGGATGGGCTGTTCCCTCCAGCATCTCCCTTTGGCTTTAAACCCAACATGTGAAGCTCAGGGTAAGCACGTTGCATTTATGCAATTGACGATAAGTTAAAGATACACATTTTACATTAAAGATCATCAGTCAAGTCTTCAGCATGCGTGTATTTACTGTCTGTCTTCACACCTTGCTTTTCACAATGTTCTCCAAGGCCTTGGCCACTTCATCCATGGTAAGGTTGTTCAGCGGCACGCTTTTCTCCTTGCCAAACTCTGCAGGAAAGACAGAGGGTGAGAAAGGGTGCAGGTGCCTTGATTCTTTTCTGGTGCAAGGGCAACCCAAAGTCCTGCTTTAGATTTCCCAAGTGCCACTGGTGTCACAGCCCAGGCTCCCATCACCACCCTTTTGCACCCACCACTCCCCAGTGTGCCTCCCTGTGCCCAAGTTATCATTTCCACCTTCTCTTTATTCTCAGCCTTTCCCTTGGAGAGAAGCCAATGCAACCCAACACATTTCCTTGCCACTTTTTGTTCAATTCTGCTGTGCAGCAGCGGGGCAGAGGCCACCACCACATCCCAAAGCAACCCAGCAGCTTTCGGCCTGATCACATCAAGATGCTCACCAACACTTCCGTAAAATAGTGCTGAAAAACTTGCTGTTCCTACAGCAGCCCCTACCCAGGGGTATATTTCCCTGCAAGTCACATACAGACAAGAGACAGGTACCATACCAGCAGGCTCTGCTGGCTCATGTGCTCGCACTGGGAAACTCATGCTTAAAGAGTCATTGTACCTCTTTGAAATAAAGTTTCTAAATTATTTTTGTCTAGCCCAGATAGCTCTATGAAGAAAACTGAGCCTTTACGGAGATTTTCTGCTCCCTCCTTGGTGTTTCGCTGAGAATGCAGTGAAAACAAAGAAAAAAAAACATTTTTCTGTAGAGGAATCCTACGGGGGTGGAAGATCACTGCCACAACCTAGCAAACCACCTCCTGAGCCACAGGTCCCTTTTTTGCCTCCCACCAGGTCACACAGCAGTAACACACTTCTCTGAAGTCAATCCCCACCTTGCCTCGCGGGCAGCTGCTCCCCCTCCATCAACGTAATGGCTGAATCCCCCCGTTTGCTGCAGACGGCGGGGCTCTGGCACTTGCTTCTAGCTCTCCTCAGGTGGTGCTTCCCGGCGGGCAGCCCCTACTTACCGTACCGAGCCCAGAGCTTGGGCTGGACACCGGAGCACTCGCGGATCAGGATGGGGAAGTCGGGATTTGCCTTCTTCAGGGTCACGTAGTGCTGCTCGATGAAGTCTCTGGGGAGGGAAGGAGGAACCGTTCGGCGGATCCCCGTGGCTGAGTCCGCGAGGGCCAGGGACGGCGGGAGGCCGGGCAGGCTGAGGGGGGGGCCGGTACCCCACTCCTACCCCGCCGGGCCCGCCCGCGGAGCGGCCCCCCGCTCGGCCCCGTGGCTCCCGGCTCACCTGACGCCGCGGCTGCCCGCGGAGCGCTGGCACAGGTGGATACGGAGCTCCCGCAGGCTGCGGCCCAGCCCGCCCCCGATGCCCCTCACGGCCGCCGCCGCCATCTTCTCCCTGCTCCTTACAACAACATGGAGGCGTGCCTTCGGCGCCCACCAATCGCAGCGTCCGCCGATCGCAGGATTCACCAATCGCAGCCCCCGCCGGCCAGCGGCCGGCCAATGCGGGCAGGGGCGGGCCGGCGGGCCGCGGGGGCTGCTGGGAAGGGGAGCGGTGGGGCCGAGAGGGGCGCGATGCCGGAGCGCGACAGTGAGTGGGGCGGGGACGCGGGACAACGGGGGCTCCCGGGCACCAGTGGGCGTCCCACCATCGGGTGGGGGTGCCGCGGCGCTCGGGGGAGTGGGGGAGCGGACCGGGGCTGGGGGAGGCGGTGTAGGCCCATCCTGGGCGTGGAGCACCGGGCTGCGGCGGGGGCACCCCGCGGGGGGGCTCGGGCACGACCCCCGGGAACAGCCCTGCGGGGGAAAGGGGGACGGTGGCAGCCTTAGGGGTCGGAGGGAGCGACCTTCCGGGATGGGGCTCCGGGGCAGCCCAGGGAGCGAGGGAATGTCGAGGGGGGACGACGTGTGGACAAACCAGGCGTGCGTTTGGGGGTGAACCTCTGCGCGGGGGTTTTACACTGGGGTGCGCTCAGGTGATGGGGCAATAGGGCATTTCTGGGGTGGAGGGGATGCAGGGGCAGTCCTGGGGGCTGCGGGGGACGGGGCACCGCCGGGGAGATGCGGAGGCCACGTCCCGGGGGAGGCACTGGAACACCCACCGGGAGGGCGCAGGGTCACTCGGGTTGGGAGGCAGCAGGGTCTTGTGGCAGGCAGTGACTCCGGGAACCCTCTGTCCCTTGTGCCCTGGGGAGGCCACCCTAGAGTGTCAGTGGCCTGAGCTTGGTGAAGGAGCAGGGTGGTGGGTGAACGCTGCCCCCTTCCCTGTTCCTGAGCAGGGATCTGGCTGGGAGGACTGGGGGGGCTGGAGGGGGGTTGAAGACATGCAGGCAAACGCTGAGCGCTCTCTTTCCTCCTGTTCCCCAGATGAACCGTTCTCCAACCCCCTGGCCCCTGATGGCCACGATGTGGACGACTCACACTCCTTCCACCAGTGAGTACAGCACTGGGGCACTGGAGCAAGACTGGACTGGGACTATGGGGCCCAAGGCCGATTCCCCCATCTAGAGGCTGGGAGTGGCTGGTGCAGTGTAGCCTTTGGGCTCCCTCCACGGGGACCCTGTGTCCAACTCCGTTGTATGGGACATGCTGGCAAACACTCTGCCTCCTCTGAAGCCGTCAGGCTGTCGAAGCTCATTCGAGGGTGATGGTTTCTTTTTCCCCTCTTCCTTGTAGGTCCAAGCTGACCAATGAAGACTTCAGAAAGCTTCTTATGACCCCGCGGGCCGCGCCAACATCTGCGCCACCATCCAAATCTCGCCACCATGAGTGAGTAGGACCATGTCCCACAGAACTGTGGCACAAAGTGTGTCCACTTTCCCTCTGGGGCTCCGTTCCTGCCTGACTCTCTCCCCCTGTGCCCTGCAGTGGAGTATCTAAAGAGGCTTTTGCTAATGAGTGGGCAGACAGGGCCAGAGGACCAGACCTCGGCCTTGCTTTGTGCTTGGGTCCATGCAAGCCGTACATGTGTGTGTTAAGTGGAGAAACAGGTGGGACAGGACTGCTGTAAATAACAGAGCAAGTCTTGCATTACTGTTAAGACATTTTGTGCAGGAGGCACATTTAGATTTTATTCTGTGAAAATCAGTGCTTTTGCCTCCTCTCTCTGCTGACAGAGTGGAATTAGGGAGAAATGGGACTGTACTCTTCCCATCTTTGAAGCATCTCGGTGCCATGCTGTGTCTGAGGGACTGTTCTGTCTAGGTGACTCTGTTTGTATGGCTCTGCAGACTGTACATGTGGTTTCTCGCCCTTTTCCAGGATGCCCCGGGAGTACAACGAAGATGAAGACCCAGCTGCTCGCAGGAGGAAGAAGAAAAGGTAAATGGGGAAAGCCATGCATCAGGACTTGTCTTCATACATTATGTCCCTCCCATGGAAGCAGCTTCTGAGCTCTCGGGCTACCAAAGAGGACCCTGAGTGGCCTGGATTATTTTGGGGCTTTGGAGCCAAGCAGAGTGAGAAGAGCTCAGACTGAGTGACCATCAACACTTGTGGGAACAGATGTGTGAGGGCAGCAGCAGAATGTCTTTTGGGGCACATCTGCACAGTAGGACTGCACTTGACCCTTTGGAAAGGAAGACTGAGCGACTGTTTAGTTAGCCTCAGTACAGCAGTTTCAACTTCTATGGTGTCCTCCAGGCATGTTGTGTCCCGTGGAGCTTTAGTACATTTTTGGGGAAGGGACTGGGAGCAGAACAGGCATGTGTGGGGCCTCGGGGGCTGTTACCTGACCAGTGCATCAAAAGTGTGAACATGTCACTCTAACACTGAGCTGTTTTTCCAACCCCAGCTATTATGCAAAGCTGCGCCAGCAAGAGATAGAACGTGAGAGGGAGTTGGCTGAGAAGTACAGGGATCGAGCCAAGGAGAGGAGAGATGGTGTGAACAAGGACTACGAGGAAACAGAGCTGATCAGCACAACTGCCAACTACAGGGCTGTGGGGCCGACAGCAGAGGCGTACGTGAGCCTGCGGAAGGGCCTTGTCTTGCCAGTCTGCTCCAGAGAGGCTGTCTCCTAACTGACTCAATTTTTGTTGCACAGGGATAAATCAGCTGCAGAGAAGAGGAGACAGTTGATCCAGGAGTCCAAGTTCTTGGGTGGTGACATGGAGCACACTCACTTGGTGAAGGGTCTGGACTTTGCGCTGTTGCAGAAGGTGAGCACAGATATCACCATGCTGCTCTTCTACCCTGTCCGCTCCCACAGGCAGAGAAGGTGGCCAGAGGGTAGCAGTTGCCACTTACGGGTGCTTCAATCTTGTCTGTTTGGATTTTTCTTTCTGGGAAAGATTTATGAAGGGTTGGGGAGCTGGTGGAAGTAGGCTTACTGGTTCTGATGTTCAGCAGTGGCATGGATTGGTCTGTAATGCATGGATTTACTCTATGGCCAGGTACGGGCTGAGATTGCCAGCAAGGAGAAGGAAGAGGAGGAAATGATGGAGAAGCCCCAGAAAGAAACTAAGTGAGTGGTTGAGGATTTTGCACTCTTGAGTGCAGCTGCCTCCCAAAGAGGAGGATGCAGAGGAAGCATAGGCTTAGCATAATACTTCTGTTTCTTTTCTGTTTCTGTTCAGGAAGGATGAAGATCCTGAGAATAAAATTGAATTTAAGACCCGGCTGGGTAAGACCATGTGGATATGGCTGTTCCTCATCTTGTCTTATGCCATGAATGTGGGAGAAATCCTGGAGGGTGAATGGAGGAATGAAAACCTTTAGTCATTGGAGGGGGAGAGTCTGAGGTATGGGGTCCTGAATTTGAGGGCTGGAGGAAGCGTGTCTCTTAGGAGGTGATTCTGATGTTTCTGATAAACTGAGTGTTTCACTATGGACTTGTTTGTTGCTCTCCTAAGAGCAGCTCTCCCACACGTTTCCTTCCCCTCCAGGTCGCAACATCTACCGAATTCTGTTCAAGAACAAGGCCTACGAGCGGAATGAGCTGTTCCTGCCAGGGAGGATGGCCTATGTGGTAGATCTGGACGATGAGTATGCCGACACCGATATCCCAACCACGCTGATCCGGAGCAAGGCTGACTGCCCCACCATGGAGGTACCCAGCCAGCATCCAGGTTGTCTGACTGCATTGGTCTGAATTGGCCAGAGCAGGTCTTGCCAGGAGGGTTCCCTGTCAACGGAGTCAGATGCTTCCTTGGGGATTTCTTTTTCAGGCACAGACCACATTGACCACCAACGACATTGTCATCAGCAAACTGACACAGATCCTCTCCTATCTCAGGCAAGGGACCCGCAACAAGAAGCTCAAGAAGAAAGACAAAGGTCAGAGCTGAAGGGAACCAAGTAGTAGGACTTAATGCTCAAAGCATATCCCAAAAGAATGAGATGTGTGTTGGTTTGCTGCATTCCCCTGCACCATGAGGCGGTGGACTTAAAGGACAGCAATTTCCTATAGCTCCTCGAGCACTGCATCCTGAAGGCAGGCTATTCTGTGGCAGGACCACTGGGGACTGGCTGCTGAGAAATTATAGCTGCGAGGGTGCCTCGTGTTGCTCTGCTCTTCCTGGTTAAGGCTCAGTTCCTCGGGGAGATGACCCCTGTTGGGGAGGGACTAAATGGCTTCCTGAGGGGGCTAGATATGATGTGGTAACCGAAGGGAAAGTCAGGACATCCTCCAGGCCTGCCACTCTTGGGCCTTGGAAAGCAGATTAGGGACAGGGAAATAGTGCGGGTGGCGGAGTGGATGATGTGCCTCTCACTGCTGTTGTGTCCTTGCAGGGAAGCTGGATGAGAAGAAGCCCCCTGAAGCTGATATGAAGTAAGTGCCTCCCTACCCACAGGCTGTGTGATCACAGCTCTCTGCCTTAAGGAATGTCTTTTTGACCCACCACATTTGGAGAGGGCTGAGTGTAGTGCTTCTGGAGCAAGCTGCCTCTTTGGACCTGCGGTTTGTAGGACGAGGCTGGAGGCAAGCTCTGCTTTTTATTTCAGGCTTAAGGCAGGCAAGGGCTCTCTTTTGTCCTGGACCTCAAGAAGCAGGTCCAGGCAGCGGAAGAGAGCAGAAATGCAGCAATACCTCTGACAGATGTAGAAGTGAGTTCTAGTGGGCATCCTTAGCTCTCAGTGTTGTTGCTGTGTGCTCCTTTATTAGGTCCCAGTTCAAAGGGAGGTGGTTGTGGCCTCTTCTCTTGCCTTGTAACTGCAGGCTCTTTTCCACTTCTAGCATCTTTGAAGACATTGGGGATTATGTGCCCTCCACTGCGAAGATGCCACGGGAGAAGGAGCGGGAGAGGTACCGTGAGAGAGAGCGTGACAGGGACCGGGAGCGTGACAGGGACCGGGAGCGTGACAGGGACCGGGAGCGTGACAGGGACCGGGAGCGTGACCGGGAGCGGGAGGAGGAAAAGAAGAGGCACAGCTACTTTGAGAAGCCGAAGGCTGATGATGAGGTGAGCCTCTGCTTGTGAAGCCTGGACTGTCCCACCTGATCGCTGCCCTTTGGGCAGTGCAGCTGTGGGGTTGGTGGGGTCACCCTGGTGGCTTTGGTTGTCCTGGGTCATGTGCCCACAAGTGCCAGTGTTCAGCTCTTGCTGAGCTCTGTCTCTCCAGATGGGGGCTGGTGGGTGGCTGGGCGCTTGTCCTCTCCTTCTTCAGCAAGTAAGGCAGGACTAGCATAAGCCAGTAGCTTTTATGGTTCAGCTCTGTGTGCTTGCCACAAAGAATCTTAAAGTGGAGCTGCAAGTCATGCAGCACTGTTACTTCCCTGCTTTCAGCCCTCCTGGGTGACATGATATCTTTCCCTCTTCTTTGCAGCCCACAGACATCGACAAAGGTGAGTCAAGTGGTGTGGACATTTGAGGGAGGCTGGATGTTTGAACAAGGCCATACGGGGTTGCAGATTTCAGAACTGCTTGGCTCGCTGGCCTGCATGAGCTCCCTGTTCTCCCAGAGACTGCTATGATGGAGGCAATTGCCTGCCATGAGGGTTTTGGGGTGAAGAGTCTTGTGCCTACAGACTGCTGCATGCTAGCGTGGGTTGAGGGCATGTGCAGATCCTTCCCTGGCAGCAAAGCAGCTGAAACAACCTTATGCTGGCTGTACGCTGAGAAGGATTCAGGGTCTCCTAGGATCAGCCCACCCCTGTCTGTGCTCGAACTGGTTTGCTGCTCCTTGGTGTTTTCCTGGTTCCTCCTCTTCTGCCTCACATGCAGCCTGTCCTTCTGCCTGTTACTGCGTCCCAATGAATTGGTCGTGCAGAAGGGGGCTCTGCCCAGCCCCATGAGCTCTTCTTCCCCCAAAACTCAGCCTGCTACTCTCTCTACCCCAGGACCCAGCTCAGCCAAGGAGCTCATCAAGTCCATCAACGAGAAGTTTGCTGGAGCTGCTGGCTGGGAAGGAGCGGAGTCATATCCTTTACTGTCTGTGCCAGCCTGGCCAACTGCAGTGCCGGGCTTCCCTTGCAGGCAGGCCTTGCTTGAGCATGGCTGCGTGGCTGTCCTTCCTCATTTGGGAGGGCTCTTCTTCCTGTAGCAGAGAAATGCCTCCCAAGCCTTGCTGCTCGTACACCACATATAAGCTCTACAGCCTCCAATTTGGTTGTGTTAGTTGGTTGTGTTAGGGCAGGAGATGGCTCTGTGGCTGGCTGAGCTTAGCCCTCAACTGTAAGGCTACATGGTGGTGTTTTCCTTGACCGTTGTCACATTGAAGAAGCCAGAAGACAAGAAACAGCTGGGGGACTTCTTCGGCATGTCAAACAGCTATGCTGAGTGCTACCCCGCTACGTAAGGAAGCGGCAAAAAGCTGTGGGTTGGGAGCAGGTTGTGCTGAGGGGCTGCTGTTCTCTGGCAGCAAGAACTGGAACATCAGCCCCACTACTTTTTGGGAGGAGTGGGCCTGGCTTTGCCTGGGGTTGCTCTTTGTCTGTTGAAATGCTGCCCTTCGGTGCCAGCGAGAGGCCAAAGTGGCTGGGAGACTGCTGGGTTCCCTCGTAATTCATGTGCTTGTTGAGCTCTGGCCGCAAAGCAGTCCCTTGGCAGAAGAGGAACAGCTTTCAGCCTGCAGTCGTCTTAAGAGCATTTGCAATCTTGGATGCCCTTGTGGTACAGCTCACCTGCAGGGCTTGCAGTTGGAGGAACTTCTCTCTGGTCCAGGAACTGAGTGTGTTCCATCTGAGGCCACGAGCGATGGCTCCCACCAGCCTGACTCCAAGGTCCTGATCCATGTCCCACAGACCCACTCCGAACCCTATCCTTGCTTTTCTTTTCTTTACAGAATGGATGATATGGCTGTGGACAGTGATGAAGAGGTGGACTACAGCAAAATGGATCAGGTATGCCGTCACCAGTTTTTAGGACCAGCCAGTGAACTAGGCATCAGTGCAGGCTGAGAGGATCCCATTGGAGAGAAGCAGGTTGTGCAGAGGGGTTGAATGCCCTGGAGCCAGGTGTTGAATGTGTCTTGGGGTTTGTTGACCTGCTGTGTGCCTGGGTCTGGGTGGGATCTGTTGTCCTAGGGAGCAAATGTGCGAGACTCTAGGACTTGACCAAGCAGTACTGGGGAGGTGCGCTAGTCTGTCTCAACTTCCTCTTCCACAGAAGCTCCTGTCTGGGACTTCTCAGGGAGGGGTTCTCAGAGCCAGGACCAGTCTAGATGCACAAGTCCATTGAACTGGGGCTGATGGGATATTGACATCTTGCCTGGGTGTGCAGGGCTGCATCAGCTAGGGAGCTGCTCTGAGTCGTTCTTTTGCCGCAGGGTAACAAGAAGGGACCTCTGGGCCGCTGGGACTTCGACACCCAGGAGGAGTACAGCGAATACATGAACAACAAAGAGGCTCTGCCCAAGTGAGTGCAGCCTTTGTGAAGGGCTGAGCAAGGATTCTGGGTGGGGGTGAGGTCATGCTGGCCAAAACTGGGTCCTGTGGGAGCTTAAAGCATTAGAAGGGGGTTCCCTGTTGAGGACCCAAGGAGCTGTGGATCCTGGGCCTGGTGGCTCATCTTTGCCCTTGGTGTCATTCTTGAGGACTCCTGCCCAGCTACTGCTTTCAGGCACGCAAGCCAGCTCTGGAGTGTGGGCTCATGGCTGGGGCAGATGTATCTGTTCCCCCAGCAAGCTGTGGATCCCCTGTGAGCACTGAGCTCTGGCTTGCTCCTTCCCCAGGGCAGCCTTCCAGTATGGGATCAAGATGTCTGAAGGACGCAAAACCCGTCGCTTCAAGGAGACAAATGACAAGGCAGAGCTGGACCGGCAATGGAAGAAGATCAGTGCGGTGAGTGCCCAGTGCTGGGGTATCGTCTGTTCAGGCCACGAGCTGCCAGCATAGCCCAGGAGAGCTCCTACCTAGTCCTGCCCTTGCTGTCCTAGGCACGGCTCTTCGGTCCAGCCCATGTCCTGGCAGCCAGGTACTGCCAGTGTGTGTGTCCAGCAGGCCTGGCCCTCTAGAAGCTGGATTTGCTCCTTGCAAGAGCATCAGCCAAATATTTGGGGCTTCAGTTCTGCAGAGGCATCTGGAGCTGCATTTGGAGCTGTTGCTGTGGGAGCAGTCCTGACTGGGGGTTTTTGCTCCAGGCTCTGCAGCAGATGAACGTGTCCAAAACCAGCAGCTTGTAGCCATCCAAGGGGGTTTGGAGGGGACAAGGCATGTTTAGTGGCTCCCTGCTTTCTAACAGACAGAGCTGGGTGTTGTCCTGGTGGGGTGAGCTGGCCACGAGCACCCCAATGGTACGGGATGGGCTAGGGGAAGGTGAGAACAAATGGTCTTTGGTGGCTGAAGTGGAGCAAAGGGGGAACAGGCCAAGCTTCTCCAGACTTCAGGCAGCTTGTGGACAACTTCAGCTCACTTCAGCTTGCTCTGGCCTGGCTACAGCACTCCCCGGGTGTATCTCGCACCCTACAACCCCTCTGCTGCAGTTGTGGGCAGCCAGCTACCCTGAGGGTAACGGGACTTTGTGCTTTCTCTGCAGATCATCGAGAAGAGGAAGAAGTTGGAGGCTGATGGGTTAGTAAAGCTGTCTCTGCTCTGGGCTTGACCGCAAGGCAGTGCTGGGGCTTGGCTGTCTCCTGCCACCCCTCCCAGGGGCTGCAGGGGGCAGAGGCCTCCCTGCCAGCTCTTGGCAGTGAGGGTGGAAGGAGGGTGAAGAATATTTGGACCTCTGTGTGTTCCTGCCCTGCTCAGCTCAGCAGAGCCTGCAGGGCACCTCTCCCCTGGGCCATGGGTGGGTGCTGAGCAGACCCCAGGGCTGTGTTGGGACTCCACTTTGACCAGACAGTTCTGCCCCATCCAGCTGGGTGCCCCAAGGAGCTGTTGGGGGTCCCCCCACTGTTCTGTGGGGTGAAACTGTGGATCTCGGTGCTGAGCTCTGGATGGTAGAGGGACAGAGCTGTCTGCCCTGCATCCTCATCACTATCCTGCCCCTCTGTCTCTTCCAGGGTTGAGGTGAAACGTCCCAAATACTGATGCCTCCACTGTCTTCTCATCTAGCTCCTGGAACCCCAGCCTGCTGGATGCTGCCTTCCTGGAGCTTGCTCGTGTACTCTCCTTCCCTCCCACGCCGTCCACTTTCTCCTCTGGGGTGGGCCAGTGTTTGCTGTATAGCCTGTGATGTGTAAATGTTGTAGCCTTAATAAAACCGCATTAAATTTTCATGAACATCTGTGTGTGTGGGCAGAGAGAAGGTCAGATCAGCAGGGCTGCTAGGGCTTTCTCCCACCCATGAGGCCTGCATGGGTCTCACAGGGTCAGTCCTAGATAAGGACATTTGTTGGGGGAGCCTTTTGGGGCAGGGGGCGGGTAGCCCCTGTGAAGCCATGGATGAAATTAGCAAATAAGCCTCTTTGGGGGAAATAATCCAAGCTGAGCAACCTGTGCCTTAGTGCAGAGGGAAGAAACGGGACCCTTACATGGGGAATGTGATGGCCCAATGGAGGAATCGCACTGCCTCCCCTGCGCAGGCTCTGCCCAAGCTGCCGTGACGTGGGGCTGTGCATGGCATGGGAGCGGCAACCACCCCCAACCAGCGGCATGGCATGGGAGCGGCAACCACCCCCAACCAGCGGCTGGGGGGATGTGATGGGCGCGGCACCAGGCAAAGCTCCTCACGGTGGTGCAGGACCAGCAGGGAGATGGAGCAGCCCCTCTGGGCAAGGATGGGGATGCTGCTGGTGGCCTCTGGCTGGGCTGGGGCCCTGGGCAGGACCTCGGGGTGCCCTGCCAGCCCCGGCCCTATGAAAGAGGCCAAAGCGATGCCCGGTCCCTGGCAGTGCCTGGCCGCCCCCTCCCCTGGGAACGCAGGGAAGGAGGCCACAGTGTCCCGTGAGGGCTCCCACTGCCGAACGGCTAAAAAGCAGGAAAAAACCGAGGCAGCCGGGAAAAGGCCGGGGTGAATCCCGGCAAAATGGGCCCGTGGGGCGAGACACAACGAGCCTTGTGAAACACGGAAATGACCGCTGGGCTACAGCCAGCCCACGCGTGGTAGCCACGCCGCGCGCCGGCCCCATGCAAATGAGGGGGGTGGTGTTATGCAAACGGACACAGCGCCTGCGCCGCGCGGGGAGCCGGCATGGCGGCGGCGGGGGAGGTGAGCACGCGTGGGGGCAGCGCGGCCCCGGCCCCCCCCGGCCCCGGCCCCACCGCCCCGCTCTCCCCCAGGAGTGCTCGGAGCCGGCGGGGAGGGAGCCGCGGCTGCGGGACGCCCCCGAGGACATCTGCTTCGAGGCGACGGCCAACGCCATCGCCCTGCACCCGGCCCGGCCGCTGCTGGCGGCGGGGGACGTGGATGGCGACGTCTACCTGTGAGTGGGGCCGTGGGGGCTCGCCGGGGCGTGGGGTCCCGGGTACAGAAACTGCTGGGCACTGGCCGTCGGGGCTCCCCGTCCTCCCGCGGGCCCCGGTGAGCCCGACCTGGTGCCGGCAGGTACTCGTACTCCTGCACCGAGGGGGAGAACCGGCAGCTCTGGTCTTCGGGGCATCACCTCAAGTCGTGCCGGGACGTGGCCTTCTCCCAGGATGGGCAGAGTGAGTGCAGGGAACATGGGGTGGCACCGGGGCATGGCGGGAGACACCGGGGCTGGGGGCACTGATGCGGGTCTCCAGAGCTGTTCACCGTGTCCAAGGATAAGTCCGTCCACATCCTGACGGTAGAGGAGGGACGGCTGGAAACGCGCTTCCCCAAGGCCCACAGGTAGGTGCGCATGGGCGGCTCGTCCTGGGCAGCGACTGCTGGGGCAGCGTCCCCTTCCCTCCCCTGATGGGGCCACGCAGCCCTCGGCTGGGCAGGCAGAGGACGGAGCATCATCCTCGATGCTCTGGGAGCCATTCACCTGCGGCGTGAGCCATGACTGTGCCAGTGTGGGGCTGGGGTCTCTGCAGCTCGGCCCTCAACTGCGTGCTGCCCATCGATAACCACGTCTTTGCTACGGGTGACGATGGTGGGGCAGTGAAGGTGTGGGACTTGCGCAAGGGGGACAGCATCTTGGAGGCCCGTCAGCAGGAGGAGTACATCAGCGCGATGGCTGTGGACGGTAACGGGAAGATCTTGCTGACTGCCAGGTACCTCCATGGTGCCGGGGTCGAGCTCCCCCATGCCAACGCAGGGCCTTCTCTTAGGGCTGAGGGAAGCGCCCTGCATCTTGTCCCGTGCTCATGACATGCCCCCTTCCATCTCCCACAGCGGTGATGGCACCCTGGGAGTCTTCAACGTGAAGAGGCGACGCTTTGAGCTGCTCTCGGAGCCGCAGAACGGGGACCTGACGTCTGTCGTGCTGCTGAAGGTTGGCCCTGGGCCCTGCGTATCCCTCTCCACGCTCCAGGTTTCTTGTTCTGCCTCTGCCTTACTGTCCTCCATCTTGCCTAGAGGGGGAAGAAAGTGGCGTGCGGCTCCAGCGAAGGCACCATCTACCTCTTCAACTGGGACGGCTTTGGGGCTGCCAGCGACCGCTTTGCTCTGAGGGCCGAGTCCGTTGACTGCATGGTCCCCATCACGGACAGTATCGTATGCGTGGGGTCCCTGGACGGAGTCATCAGGTCAGGGGGATGGGGTGGCGAGGTGCGGGACACAATCAGCCTTGGTTAGGAGCCAGGGAAGGGAGGGCACACCAAGCCCATGCTGGTGTGGGCGGGTGGGCTTGTGGTGGACCAGGGTGCTGCCTCCCTGCAAGGTCCTCACGGGGGCTCTCCCCGTCTGTAGAGCAGTGAACATCCTGCCGAACCGGGTCCTGGGCTGTGTTGGGCAGCACCTGGGGGAGCCCATCGAGCAGCTGGCGGTGGCCCCGGGCAGGCAGCTGCTGGCCAGCTGCGCTCACGACCAGAAGGTGAAGTTCTGGAACATCTCCACCCTGGGGGGGCTGGTGGTCGACGACTACCGAAAGAAGAAGAAGAAGGGGGGGCCACTGCGGGCCCTCAGCAGCAAGGCGGTGGGCAGTGGGGAGGACTTTTTTGCCGATCTGCGGGACGAGACTGAGCCAGAGGCAGCGGCGGCAGCGGCGGGGAGCGACAGTGACAGCGACGGCAGTGATTGAGGGGCAGGGGCTGGGGTTGGGGGGTGGCGCCGCCGTGCCGCCTCCCCTCAGCGTGCCTAAAGGCACGGAAGGTGTCGGTGGTCACCCTGTGGTGGGTCCCTCGTACGGGGTGGGCAGCGCTTACGGGGCGTGGGAGGCCTGGAAGGAAGGAGCCCGGGGGTGGCCCTGGGATGGGGGAGGCTGGGGAGGGTGGGAGGATGGGTCCCGGAGGAAGGGGGGCATCTGTGACATAGGAGGGACCTGGAGGGGAGGCCCCAGTATGTGGGGGGTACTTGGTAGGGAGGACTTGGCTGGGGGTCCCTGGTGAGAGGGACTGGGGGGGGGGTCATGTCTGAGGGTCCCTGGTATGTGGGGGCACCAGGGATGGGGGGACATGGCTGGGGGTCCCTGGTGGAGGGGTTTGGGGAGGGGGTCATGACTGAGGATCCCTGGTGGACAGGGGGAGGGGTGGGGGATGGCTCTGAGATATTGGGGGGGATGTGGTTGGGGGTCCCTGGTGGAGATGCAGCCCTGGTGGAGGGTGATGTGGTGTGGGTGTGGCTAAGGCTGGGGTTTGATGGTTTATTTGGGGGTCCTGGAACAGATTGGGGGGGGGTGAGGCAGGTCATTGCTCGGGGGGGGGGGGGGGGGGTGACATGGGGCCCTGGGGTGCCTGGCATGGGCAAACAGGTCCATCCCTTTCCTGAGGGCCTGCCTGGCCCTCACTGTGCCTGCACTGCTGTCCAAGCAGGTGTGTCAATTAGCCTTTGTTAATTAATTTAGACATCAACTCTATTACAAATAAACCTAGTGCCTTTCAGTTCCTAGCGCCTTGTGCCGATGGTTTGGCTCACCCCAACTTCCCAGGCACCCTAGTGCACATCTGGGACCTGCCTGCAGGGCACTGGGGATGGCGGGGGGGGGGACAACGGGGGGGTGGCAGTGGGGAGAGCACTGTGCCTAGGTGTCGTGACTTGTAGCTGACATGAGTAGGGAGCCAGGGTTTTTTTCCCACTGCTCCAAGTGGCCAGGGATGCTTGGCTTGGCCCTGGGCAGAGCAGCAGGCACTGGCTGGTCCCTGCTGGGCAGGGTGGCTGGTAGCCTGGGGAGGCTGCAGGCAGCGTGAACCCAGGCAGGGGACCAGCACCACCTTCCCCTGCCATGGGGGAGCCTGCAGGCTGGGTGACATCTGCATCTACAGAGTGGCCCTGGCCAGACACACGGTGCTTTCCCCAAAGCCCTTTAGCCATAGCATGCCACTTTTGAGCAGTCCCCTGGGCTGGGGAGCCAGATGTGTCCAGCAGTTGTGCATCTCTAGGTAAGCAAGGCTCTGGGTGCAGCAAGGGGGTCACTGCCAACACCGGGCTCTCCTGCCCAGGAGACATTTCCACATTATCAACACTGTTTTCTGCACAAATCCAAAACATAGCCCCATACTAGCTACTGTGAAGAAAATTTACTTTATCCCAGTCAAACCCAGCACAAGAAGACCACAGTGCTGGTGCGAGCAGTAAAAGCATCCAACAACTTTTCAGTGCCAGCACCATGTCCCTCCTGTCCCAGTGCAAGGCAGGAACCCTGGGAGCCCACGGGTTTGGGGGTGACAGAGGGTGGCCCATATATCTCACTGGCAGCCAACACACAGCACAAACCAGGAGAAAGGGGTGTGCAGGGCTGCAGTGTTCCCCCACTGTCTTGTGCTCCCCACATCCTCTTGAGGTCCTGGCTGAAGGCACGGCCAATTCTGATGTGAAGACGCCTGATTGTGTTCTTGGTGGCAATGAGACATGTGAGGGGCAAAAGCCCCTCAGCATCGCCTACATGCACTGAGTGCCCAAAACCCAACACATGGTGCTTGGGGCTCTCCAAGCTGGTACATGCTCCTGTCCCCCAGCTGGCACAGGAGATGCAGTTAAGGGTCCCACCCACTGCCCTTGCTCAGGTTGCTATCATGTTCCTGGCTCAGAGGATCAGTAGCACCAACTCCATCAGTGTCCTGCGTGAGGCAACTGGGGCCAAGGTGGAGGAAGTGGCCATCGGCATGGACCAGCACATCACCAACTGCTTCCTCAAAGGCAGCGTGGGTGGGTCCTGCACCCTCTGTCCCTGTGGGTGTCCCCTCTGGGGCCTGTGTGCTGCAGTCAGGCTGTCCCTGCTGCTTTGTCCCAGGAAGCACAAGGAAGGTTCCTGGGTCTACACCAGCATCCAGGCCGGGACACCATCTAGCCTGGTGGGACACATCTACCTGGCAACTGGCTTGTCTCCTATCATCCCTGGTGCCCCTGGGGTTGTTCCAGCTTGTCACCTGCCTCTGGATGCTGGGGGTGGAGGCTTGCAGTGTCACCATCCCTAAGGGAACTTGTGGTGTCCCCAGCTAGCACTGTCTGGCCATGCTGCTCTGCCAGAGCAGGCTTAGGGGAGCAGCTGTCTCCAGAAAGATGTCCTCAACCTGGTCTGTCTCTGAGGCTTTCAACCCACTGGAGATGGCTCAGCACTGGCAGCTCAGCTCCTGGCCTGACCTGCTGCCACACCTCCTGCCAGGTCCTCAAGCTCAATGAGCACTGGTGCCACCGCTTCACTGCCTGCAGCGTTGCCTGGCTTTTCAACACCATCATGGCCAAGAAGATTATGCTGTTGGGCTTCACCTTCCAAATGGACATAGAATCAGAGAATCATAAAATCATAGAATGGTTTGGGTTGGATGGGACCTTTAGAGATCATTTAGTCCAACCACCCTGCAGTGAGCAGGGACATTTTCAACTAGATCAGGTTGCTCAGAGCCCCGTCCAACCTGACCTTGGGTGTTTCTAGGGATGGGGCCTCCACAACCTCTGGGCAACCTGTTCCAGTGTTATACCACCCTCATTGTAAAAATTTTTTTCATTATATCCAGTCTAAATCTACCCTCCTTTAGTTTAAAACCATTACCCCTTGTCCTATCACAACAGGCCTTGCTAAAGGGACTGTCCCCATCCTTCCTATAGTCCCCCTTTAAGTACTGAAAGGCCGCAATAAGGTCTCCCTGCAGCCTTCTCTTCTCCAGACACGGGGAAACCCAAGGTATTGGCTGGGCAGGGTTGGGGAGGAAAAGTTGAGCTGGACCATTCCCCTGCCTGCAGTTGTTCTTCAGTCACATATGTGATGAGTGGCCTGATCTCTGCAGCTCCACCTCAGGAGGATTTACAATCTGGACCCCAGTGCAGCTCAACTTTCCCTCTTGGCCCAGGGAGTCACCCAGCATCCCCATCAGCAAGTACCAGATGGATGAGGGTGCCCACCTGCACCCTTATGGTCTCAGGGAGAAGAATGAGCAGATCATGCAGGCCATGTCCCACTCCATTGCCTCAGCTGAGGGGTTGGGCCAGTGCACACCTGGGGTGCCTAGGACCAGTGTCGAGGCTTGGAGCAGGTCCCTGGTGCCATCCCAGGCCTGGCAGTTGTGTCCCTGGGAGCAGCACCTTGCTGTGGCTGTGCCGGTTTCCCTCTTGCCTGGTCTCCATCACCCACCTGTGCTGTACCCGGAAAGACAGGTTGGACTTGGTGATAGCACTGAAGATCTGCTGGATGCTGTCCTCCTGAGCCCTTGCTCAGCCTGCTCTGCATTGCCTAGACCCCTAGAAAATCTGTGGCAACACCCATGCCATCATCTTCTGCACTGGTACATCTGCACATCGACATCTTCAAGGTAAGATGCTTCAGCCTTGGCCATGGTAGTAGGAAGGTCTCAGTGCCCTTGGGGCTAGTCATTTCAGACATCAGCTCTGCCTGTTCTCTTCCCCTGTGGGGCCACTTGTTCCTCACCCTTTGGCTCTGATCAGTCCCGTGGAGTCTCTACCTTCACAATTACCTCCACCCAGGTGGCCATCAGGATTTCCCATCAGCAGAGCCCCTTGGCCCCCATGGTCCAGGGCTGCTCTTGGCTCCAGTTCCCATCCTTGGCAGCTCCCCTCAGGTGTTTTTCCAGGAGCTGGACTATGAGCAAATCTACTGAGCCATGCTGGGGCTCCTAGGCTCTTGGTGGCTTGTGATCCAGGTGGATACCATTGGCAAGAGGATCAGGCAGCGCCACTCCACCACCACCACCAGCACCATTGCCCAGCCAGACATCCAGGTTCCTCCCATGAAGAAGATGAAGCAAGGATGTTTCTGTAGATACATTTTAAGATAGATAGCTGTGAAGATGTGGTGTATCTGCATGCTGCTGACCATGGATGCAGATGGGTGGGCTTCCCAGAGAGGGGGATTCCCTCTCCTCTCCAGGGCACTCACTGAGGCCGGGCTTGTGTCTCTCATTCCAGACCATCCTAATAAAAAGACTTCACTGCTTTGGGAGCTGGGGTGACCCTTCTTCCAGCCCTGCTCCTGGGCTATCACAGACTCCCACATGGTCCTGAGCCACATCAAGGCTGGGACAAATCCCCAGGGCCAGCATAGCCCCTGAGGCCTTTGGGGTGCCTCAAATGGCACTGGTAGATCTCTGGGGGGCACAGAACAGCCCATGGAGGTCCCAGAGGAGGGTGTCACAAGAAAAGGCACATTTCAGCCCCTGCAGTGCAACAAGAAACAATGAAGACGCCAGATTTCACTCAGAGGCTCTTGCAGGCATACAGACAGAGACAGTGAGGGTCTTGGTGTACATCAGAAGGGACGGATCGACCTCCAGGGAGTACAAAAAGGCATCTGGCATCACCTGAGGGTGCATCAAAAAGGTCTTGGAGGATCTCCCCTGGGGAATCTCCAAAGGACTAAGGATGGCACTTGGGTGCTGCCAAAGGGACTTGGTGGGTCCAGACGCATGTCAGAAGGTACCGGCAGAGCTCTGGGAAGTAGGGATAGGCATGTGAGGCCATTTGAGGTGCACCAAAAGGACTCGGAGCCCCATGTGCCACATCCCAAAGCTCTGGGAGGCCTTTGGCACACTACAGAAGGCACTGGTTCATCAGTGTTGAGCACAGAATGGCTGTTGGAGGACACCTGAAGGCACTTCAGAGTCCCCTGGTGCTGCACTGCAAGGCACCTGGAGGCACCTGGGCAGCACAGAAAGGCAATGGAGTCCCCTTAAGCAGACCAGAAGGCACTCAGGGACCCCAGTGAGCACAGAAAGGGCCTTGCAGGCCACCTGAGTCCCTCTGTACAGAAGTGACTAGCAGAGCTTTGTACTCAGGAGTACAAAGGTATGCCCTGAAATGCACTTTGAAGTCCCCGGTGTGCATCAGAACCACTTTTAGACCACTGGGCACACCAAAAGACACTTGGAGGCCCCAGAGAAGAGCATAAAAGCTACTCTGTCCCAGAGGTGCACCCAAAGGCACTAAAAGACCACTGGGGGCTCATCAAGAGGTGCTCAGAGGAGCCTGGGGCATACCGAGAAGCAGTCAGAAAGACCCTGGTGAGAAGCTGGGGACACAAAGCTCTGGGTGCCAGGGACTGCTGCTTCCCATAGGAGCTGCTTTCAGGGGCCCAGCAGGCTGTGGCTCCAGAGCCTGGAGGCTACAGGATGGGTCCAAGTCCCACCCCATTCCTTCTCCTGCCGCTGGAGAAGACGGGCTTCCTGGTGTGGGGGGAGAACACCAAGATGGCGCTGGATAGGCAGGGAGCTGAGGATGTGGGAGCAAAAGACAACATGACACAGCCAGTGCTTTCCAGGCTACTTTAATACCAAGTGAACAGCATGCAGCCAGACCTCCTGGTCCCAAGGAATCATTCATAGACAGCTGGTAACCCCACAGCTGCTTCCCCGCAGCGCCAACAGCCCTGCACCTCCAAGAGCCTGTAGACACTCCCCTCGTTAAAAAGCAGCTCCACCAGCCCATGGAACATCCCCCATTCACCAGGACGCTCCCTGTGTGTGGCCTTGTCCTCACGAGGCTGTTCCTCAGGAACCAGGCATGCCAGTAGAAGAGAGACAGTCCCCCGGTGAGCCCAGGCAGCCTCTAATGTCCCCTCTGCCTCCCCAGCTGACGCCAGCAGTCTCTCCAAGCAGCTGCTGCTTCTCCCAAGTCCTGCACTGGGCCTTCCACTGCAGCAGAGCAACACAAACCAACTTAAAAGAAACCAAACTGGTCAGGTAAACCTAAATCCCCAAACAACAGAACGGTCCCCAAGGGCTGGCCGGGGACAGGGCAGCTGTCATGGACCAGGCCAGCAGCCCCATCCTCCAGAGCTGGCTCTCAAAACAAACCCAAACAAACTCAAAGCAAAGCTGGAACAGGATCAGGTCCCCAGCAGGGCTGACACACCGCTCCTGCGGCTGGTGGCACCACAGCTGGTGGCTCAGGTTCAACTCATTATTCGGGCAGAACGGCTGCCTACGTCAGCTGGCATCCTGCAGCAGAGAGGAAAGCATCAGGCTCTGTGCAGTGCTGCGGGGAGCAGCATCCCAAAACCTCCTCCCCTTGCATCCTCAGCTTCCAGCCAGGAATCCCACCTGGAGCTCAGAGACACCGGGGTCACATTTGGCAGGGGGGGTGACATTGTTTCAGCCCTGCCTGCCAGGCCAGGTCCCCCCACACACTGGAAGCGCCACAGCTCCACACTCCCAGGAGACACTCCAAGACTTTGGGAAAAGCAGGGGGTTGGCACCGACACCATGCGATGACTCACCTAGCATCCGGAGAATCTGCAGCGCGACTGCAACCTTTGCCTCCTCATGCCCGCTCCTGCCTGGCCCATCCTGCCGGACCCACGTGAACCCACTGAAGGGCACGGGGCACCCTGGGATTACCACCCGGCACCAGAACTGCAGCCACCCGTTGGGGTTTGCCTGGATGCGCTTGGTGAGGAACACGGGGGTCCCCAGGTACTGCCTCCGGCATAGGGTGTTCAGGTGGTCCAGCACGTTGTGCAGCACCGGAGAGAGGGGCACCTGCTTGGGGACCCCCAGGCACTTGCCCACTTGCACCTGGCTGGACGATGGCTTCTCCTCGCACAACTGCAGTTTCTGCTTCAGATCAGGGTTCAGCCAGTCCACCCTCATCTCCACCCCACCAAGCCTCATGTTCCCTAGGAGAGACCAGCAGCAGCTGGGAGGAGATGCTCACACACCAGCCCTCCAGTTAACACTCCATCCTACCCCATCCCATACCCCAGCATCTGGCACAGTGACCCCCACAGCTGGTTTGGCACTGACCCAGTGTACAAACTGCACAGGATCCTTTCCCCTCCCTCCACGGCCCCTCATGCAGCCACCGGGCAGCTGCTTCTCCATCTCCTTTTGCTACCAAGGTGGGCTCAGGGCTGCAAAGCTCAGGGGATTTTAGGGGCTGCCTGCCTTTAGGGACACATGCAAAGACGTCAAAGCCAAATGCTTCTCAGCTGGGGCAGAAATGGGTATATATCAGGACTTTGGAGGTTCCAGTTGGATGTCTGGGAAATGCGTCCCATCGGAGGGCAGTGCAATCATGGAACAGGGTGCTGAGGGGTAGGGCATCTCCGTCAGGAGGGTTTAGTAACTTGGTCAAAGCTCTGGATGCCCTGGATTGGCGATGCTCCTGCTCTGAGCAGGCAGCTGCCTGAAGACCTCCAGCAGCCGCTTTACCCCACCCACCACTAGGTCTGCACAAGGACTGCTGGGGATCAGCCCTACTGAGGACAGTGGGCCTCCCATGGGACACAGGGAAAGAACAAGGGATGTCTCAAGGCTGAAGCCACCTCGCAACTGAGTCTGGAGGTGGTATCAGTTCTTCCTCAGAGACACCATGAAGACCAGCCCAAACAGCATCCCACAGGACCCTGGACTCCCACTTACCTTCCATCAGGGTTTTCTTGGCCATGGCAGCAGCCTGGTGTGAGCTGTATTTCAGCACAGCGAGCTGAGCCCGTTTCTGGCAAGGGCTGGCATACAGGGTGACGCTGAGGACCCCCTCTGTGACCCGCCGCAGCACGGCCTCCAGGTCCTGCCGGCTCACCGAGGTGGCCAGGCCATCCACACTCAGCTCGCACTTCTCTGTGCTCTTGCATACCACAATGGTGCAGCCTTCCCGCACCTCGAAGTTGTTGAAGGCAGCGATGGCCTCCTTGGCGCTGCGCCGGTTGCTGTACTTGGCATAGGCAAAGCCCCGGTTGAGCCCACTGAAGGTCATCATGAGGCGAAACTCATACAGCTTCCCCACACTCTGGAAGAGCGGGATCAATGTGTTCTCGTACATGTCCTGCGGCAGCTTCCCAATGAACACCTCTGTGCCAGCCGGCGGGGGGCCACCCACCCAGCCTGCAGGCACACAGCGACATGGTGCACATGGGTGAGACCCACCTTGCCTTGGTGCCTGCCAGGCACCCTATGTGCTGTGCTCCCAGGGCACCATGGCACCGAGATGCTCTTCTCACATACCTGGTGGGGGGCCACCATATCGCCTCTGCCCATTGATCTGCACCAGGTCGATGCCGGTTTCTTTTGCCCAGGCAAGCAGGGCCATCTTATTGGCCTGGTTGATACTGTTGGTCCACATCTGAGGAGGGAGATGACAATGGCGCTTGTCTGGGCAAAGAGTTTCCAACCTCCCAACCGGGGGTGTGCCAACCCCATGAAGCAACTGCAAGGCCAGGCCTCCACCAGCCAGAACAAGGAGGAACGAATGCTGAACCCCTCTGCCCTCAGGAAACCTGAGGAGCCTCTCACCACTGCACATCCAAAGGATTACCTTGCCCACTGTCCAAGCCTGCACCACATAACTAAGTTCGGCAACTTGGTAGAGCACAAGGACACCGAGAGTTCCCCAATGGATGCCTGCGAGGGCTTTGAAAGCCAAGACACAGGCAGCAGCTGGCTGGTGCTACAAGAGGGGGACAGAGCACAGAGCCAAAGTGACCCATCACATCAGGAGATGCCAGGCAGGCTGGGACCCCGAAACAGCCAACTCTCTTCTACCAGCATCTCCTCAGGCTTCTGAGGACATCAAGGAGGGTCTGGAGACACCATCCATGGGGCAACATAACCAGGTTTTAGCTCATTAAGTACTACAAAGTCTCATGAGGGCCTCTGAAACTGTACACTGAGTAGGATTAACCCTAGTTCAGGTTAAAATACTGTTTGGCTGCACCTTCACCTCGTGCATCTCCAGGGGCATCACCAGGTGGTGGCACCTTTTTATCTCCAAAGGGTTTCATCTTTCCTGAAGACCAGAAAACACCTTTGGATGAAGGTGGGGACCCATATAGGGGGAATCTCTGCCGAGAGGGTGCAGAAACACCAGCCACGCACACCACAAAGCCTCCTGCCATGGCTCCGCAACTCCCAGGGCTGGGTCCCAGTACAGGGCACCTCTGCGCCCCCTGCTACCGGGGTGCGGGGCGGGGAAGAGCCCGGGCTCTTGGGAGAGGCAGGACCCGGTTCTTGCCCCGCGGAGCCCGCATCCCCCGCCGATTAGGTGCTAACGGGGTCTCATCATCACCCCCACGGTCTCCACGGGGCACCGGGGCCACAAGGCGCAGCGCCGGCTCCGGGCTGGGGACCGGCGCCACCCGCCAGTGCGCTCCGCGACGAAGCAACGCACCGAGACGGGGGCTCCGGTGTCGCCCCGACGGCCCCGGGGACTCCCCGAGAGACCCCCCCAGGCTCCCCCGCCCCGGGAAGGGACGCACGGAGGTGCCCTGTTCCGGGGCTCCCCCCTGCCCCCGGCAGCGCCGTGCCCCCCGGTCGCCCCCCGACTGCGCCCACCTCCGCCTCCATCGCCGCCGCCGAGCCCGCTCCTCCTCGCCGTCCGGGCCGAGCTCTGGAAGGTTCCAGCGCCGCCGCTCCGCCCATCGCGCCGCGGCTGCTCCGCCCCGGGCGGGACAGGGGGGACCCGCCGGCAACGCCCGCCCCGCCGCCGGGGGGCAGCGACCCCCCAGCGCCCCCTCCCGCCGCCTTTCCACGCGAGGAAGCCGTGGGGCGTGGATAGAGGAGCTACCTGGTTTGGGGGACGAAGCTGGGCGAGATGTGTGGGTCAGCAGTGAGGGGAGCTGTGGACAGAAGGCACCCCAAGCCACCCGCAGGAGGCCAGGGGACCCATTTCACCTGTGACTGTGGCACAGGGAGCCCACATGGGGCTGCTCGGAGAGTCCTGGCCTGGCTGGTGGGGGCTTTGCTCTGCACATGGCACAGGGGTTGGCAGCAGTGGTCAGATCCGGAGGCGAGGAGGAGGGAAGCACTGCAGCTGAAGAAACATCCACAGTGACTTTTAAAAACTGGCTCTGCGCATCCCAGCCCCAAGTGGAAGGTAGAGACAGGAGCCACGGAATGGGAGAGACAGATTTATTATGTTTCTGGGAGCAGCGCCTTTACATCTCGCTTGGGATAAGGTCACCTCCCTGCAGGCAGAGCAGAGACAGGGCGGGATGTTTATTCAAAGCGACAGGAACAAGAAGCTGCAGCCAAGACCCCAGGGTCTGCTGACAGCACGGGGGGCTCCACGTGTCACCGCAGCGACGGCAGATGGGAGGCGGCATTTGCCAGAGCCACTTGCAAAACATCTTTCCAGCGACATACTCGAGGGCCAGGGCATGTCATAGGAGTCAGTGCAGCCTCTCTGCTCCCACAGGGAAAGGGAGGGCACGAGACAAGAATAAATACAGCTTTCAAAGGCCTCCCTGACCCCACACCCACTGCTACGTGGCCTGGTGAAGGCATTTACAAGAGGAAATCTGTCAGCCAGAATCCAACGAACAAGTAGATGGGTCCGGAAGGGGTCTAAGGCTGGCTCGTTCGCATCCTGATCTCCTCAACTAGGTTCTCCCTGCGAACGTTGACCTACACAGGGGGAGCACAAAGTTGTTTCAACACAACACAAGCAGCTTGACGTATCGTGACCTTCTCTGGTCCCAGAGGGATGGCCCCCACTGCATTCGTGGCTCTGTGTCTCAGGAGATCATATCATGGTGCTGTCACCAGTCGCTCTATGGGGATTGAGCGGGCTGCAGCACATGCAGAGCTGAACCTGTGAGAGCAAGCACCTGCCCGCAACCCTGCCAAGCCCCCTCCTGCCCAACAATCATGAGAGCTTTTCCCACTCTTTCCTACTGGTTCCAAGGCCAAGACCAGTGCATAGATCAGCACTGGAGCCACTCATTCCAAGAGGGCACTTCCAGGACCTTCAGCAATGGTCCCACACCCTGGACAGAAAGCCCTACAGCCCACTGAATCACCCCTCTGCGTTCCAGGCTCCTGAACTGAGGAATACGTGAGAGTTCAAGGAAGCCACATGATGGGAAACCCTCCAGAGCTAGAGACAACAGTGCTCCACAGCTCCAGGAAACTGCATGGGGCAAGAAACTGGAACACGAGCTGTTACAGAAGCCCCTGGAGAGACCACTGCTTGAAAAGATCTAATGAGGAAGCCAATGTATGAAATCCTGAGAACCTGTTATAGGGGGCTAGCTGGCAAACTGACACCAGGGCACATGCTCCACAGCAAGTCAAGTGGGGCTGAGGAAACTCACCTCACCCAGCCTCCAAAAGTGCACCCACAAGGCCACCACCATCAGTCCATTGGCCTCACCTCGCATCTGCCAGCCCTGGCTCACGCCCCTCTACCTACTGCATGTGGAGAGCCTTCCCCTCGCCACACCTTCTGTGTAAGCAGCTTTGCTAAGCCTTGGAGGCTTTTCACATCAGGTGGAAGCGCCTTACTCCTCTGATCTCCCCTTTGGGCACTACACTCAAAACGTGGACTGGCAAAGCCACCTTGCCATGTACAACCTGAGGGCACTGCTGCAGAGCAGGGTATGGATGGATCTGGAGGGCTGGCCTGAGCTGGGATGAAGGGTTACGTAGCCCCCCCTCACGCCAAGCTACCACGGGCCTCACCTCCTCCCTGGTTGCCACGACCCGCAGCTTGACAACTCCATCCTTGAGCTCCTGCTCACCCACAATGGCAACAAGAGGGATGCCTGTGTCCTCGCAGTACTGCAGCTGATTCAGCAGCTTGGGGTTCTTCTTGTACAGCACTTCTGCCTGGAAGAGAACCAGAGCACAACACCATGATCAGTACTGGCCTGTTTCTCTGCAGCCCCTCAACCAGGCATTGCTGGGCCAGTCTGCTAATTGCCATCTGGTGTGTGGTGGGGGAGAAGATAGGCTAATGGAGAAGGCTGGGCATTACAGCTAATGAGTGATGCAACACAGCTCAAAGGTACCCCACAAGACTGCTTATCCTGGGAAAGCACCAGGTCATTAGCTCTAGTCCGTGTCAGACCAGAGCTGACACCTGCAGTGTCCCTACAGGGTCAGGAGGCCAGCAGAGCACCCAGGCCTTCTCCTTCACTCAGCCATCAAGGGAGTCTGCCCGCAGCACGCAGCGAGCAGGGCCCTGCCACACAGCTTGCCTTTGGTCTGTGGAAAACAGACCAAGCTCCTCCCTGGCTCCACTCTCCCCTCCTTGAAAGGCTCTGCAGTTTTTTTGCTTTTTGTTGGAAGCAGCATGGTATCCCAGCTGCCATGCAGCAGGGTCTGGAGCATTGCCTGCTTTGGGAACCTGTCCTGACACAGAGCAGCCCCTGCAGTGTTACAGCTAACCAAGTCATGCTGCCCAGCCCTGCATGGAGAACACCTAATTTGGGACACCAAGAAGAGGCAGGCCATTCAGGAAGGCAGTCTGCTGCCCACCTTCTCCGTGACTCCTTCCTCCCAAAGCAAAGCCTGATCTGGTCCATTTCTGGCACAGAGTGGACCAGGCAGCTCCTGACTTTGCCATCACCTGGTCATACCTTGATTCCAGCATTCCACAGCTCAGAGATGAGCTTCAGCCGCTCTTCAAGGAGCTTCTTTTGGGCAGAGGCCACCAGCACCTGTGTCTCCGTTGTCCTGATCTTTTCCTCAGAGGCCTAGAGAGGGGACAAGGCTCAAAAGATGCCATGGACACACAGAGGTATGTGAGACCCTATGAGCAGGATGGGTCATAGAACCATACAATCATTAAGGTTGGAAAAGACCTCTAGGATCAAGTCCAATTGTCAACACAACACTACCATGCCTCCCCATGTGACCCCACCAGGCCCATCAATTTAGCAGTGAAGAGGATCAGGCTCAGTGGGATGAACAGCATAAACTCAGGAGAGTCAGGGAGGCACCACAGACCCCATCTTGGAGCTGAATCTCATCTTCTGCAGTTTTTCCATGATGGGGGCTTAACAAATCCTCCCTCCTGCACTGCAGGTGCGCACAGACTGGAGGATGTGCTGAGAATGAGCAATTTCCCTGCCAGCTTCTGCCTAGATGCTGTTCCTCCACACCCAAGGGCCTCCCAGAGATCTGCTCGAAGCAGCTCAGGAGCAGCAAGCATGGCAGAAGCTGGACAGAGGCAGCTGCCTGCTCTACAGCTGAGCTGGTAACTATGGGTAGGATTAACAGCAGCAAGCTGAGATACTCCAGTGCTGTCAGGAGCCACCTGCTCCCACAGCAGATGCTGGATACTCAAAGTGGCATTTTCCTGCCTCTGCTTTCGCTGAAGGGAGAAGCCTTTAAAAGGTCACCTGCGAGGAACAAACCTGGCCAGGACTGGAGGTGGTAGAGGAATAATTCAGTTTCCACTTAGAAATCCCAGTTGTGCCTGGCTGCCAACAGAGAACTCCCCATAACAGGCCTCTGGGGGAGGGAAATGTACAGCAGTGTTTTGGGAGCCTACAAAGACCTATTTAATGCCCATTGATTGGGACAGAGGACAACAAATTGGTACAGCAACTCTGAGGAGGGGGGAATAGGAAAAAGGTATGTGGGAAACCCCCAGAGGTACTGCACTCCCTGCCCTGGGACATCCAATCCCTGTCTGGTCTCTGTAGTGCCTTTGGCAGGATGAGTAGACGTGTGAATCTGCTGTCTCCCTGCCAGCCTTGCAGAGCAGTGCTGCCTTCCCAAGGAGGATGTGGTGTCACACGGTTGCCTAATGCAGTGGGGAGCACTAAGGCACCTGACCTGAGTACCTGGTACTGCTGAGGATTAAAGGGCCCCCTGCAGCTGCTGTTGAGCAAGCCATGTCCGAGGGCTGCTGGAAGAGGGGGTCTTGTCTCCCCCAAGTGGGAGCCCAAGAGACCATCTCCCAGGCTAGAGAAAATTGGAGATTATAGCCTGGTTCTGACTCCTGCTGCAGAGCACAGTAGAGGCCTGGCTGGCTTTTCCATCAAAGACAGCAGCAAGGAAGACTCACTTCAGCATCTGCTAGACTGGGGATATGTGGGGAAGCTGTAAGTCCTTGCCCTTTCTCCGTGCTTAGTTGAGCACCAAAGGCACCTACCTCCACTCTCTGCTCTAGGATGGAGAAGATCCGCTCAATCCCAATGCTGACCCCCACGCAGGGCACCTTCCGTCCCTTGGGATCAAACATCCCCACCAGCCCGTCGTAGCGACCACCTCCAGCCACACTCCCAACGCTAACTGGCTCCTCCACATGGTCATTCTCCTGCTGCAGCAGGACAGCCTCAAAGATCACCCCCGTGTAATAGTCCAGACCCCGCGCCAGGCTCAGGTCAAAAGAGATCTGTAGGACACAAGGGAAGCCCCGTCACTGGGCGCACTCGGGGGGCCCAGGCTGCCCAGCCACGAGGGCAGCACCCCCTCCTGCCTCTGCACCTCCTCACCTGCCCTGTGATGCCAAACAGGGTCAGGTACTCAAACAGCAGCTTCATGTCTCCCAGCCCCTCCTTGGCCAGCTTGTTCTGGGACAGCTTTGGGTCCTGGAGAAGCCGCTCAATCAGGTCCAGGCCACCTGCGGGAACGAGCCATGCCTCAGGTCTGCCACTGCAGCAGCACCTGCAGTGATGGGCCCGGCCAGCCACGTATGCTGCCTTGCACCCTCTGTCGCTGGCCCTCCCTGCCTGGCCTGGAAGAACAAGGCCAAGGGCTCGACCCCACAGTGCTCACCATGAAGCTGGACATACTCTCCGATGTGATCCGCAGCCTCGGGAGAGAGCCCCTTCTCTCCTACCATCTCGCTCTTCACTTCTTCCCATGGCATCTGCAAGAGAAGAGAAGAACATGTGCCACTCTTCCAGGGAGTGGAGCAGTGGCATTTAACTCCATTTAAATTGGCCCTGTTACCTGCAACCTAACTGCATTACAGACTATCACTTATGATTGCACTTCTCTACTCCTGCATTAACACAGAGATTTACCATTTACATCATGCTCACCTTGGAACTGAGGTCTGAAATTTTAGTAAAGGTTGGACCAGAAAATCTTTCAAGATCCCTTCTGATCTGGGCTGTTCTATGATTCCAGGACACAACTGTGATTCCTCACACCACCCAACTGAACCTGATGCATTTGAAAAGGCTTTTCAATGTCCTGGCCCAGTCTGGGGGCTCATTTTCATGATCCTGGTTCATAAGCAGCAGCACCTTAAGAAGGCTGAAGTTTGGGATGTTGAACCTCCCATGTGAAAAGCGTTTATCCCTCCCTCCCTTCCATTTGTCAGGACCTCATGGTGTCCTGGAGAAGAAAGCATAGGATCCAGTTTTCCTATGTGACTGCTGTGCCCTGCATGCCTCCCTTCCAGAGAAAGGGGGGAGCAAGAACAACTTGATGTTTATCAGCATTTTCCAACCAGTTCTCATGGACCATGGTAAGAGCAGCCCAGAGGGACAAAGACTCACTGAAACTCCAGCAATGGTAGTTGCATCCCAGGCCTTACCTTATCCAGTTTGTCAACGCTGGAGCAAATTGTTCGGAACTTGCTGTCTGGGACACCGCAAACTGCAAACATCCCGTCAAGGATGCGCCGATCATTGACCTGGGGGAGAGGGAGCAAGTCATTAACTATGAACTCAAACAGATGCTTCAGCTGTGTCCAGTTTCTCTCCTCTCCAGTTTCAAGCATGGAAGAAAAACTAGCAGATGGCTGCCAAGATTTTTTGCTGTTTCCAAGTTCTGTGTCTCTCCCATTTCTAGGGAGCTAAGCTGCCTCTCTGCCCACAGCACGCCAACTAGCACAACTGACTCCTACCAAGCCTGGGCAGAGCTATCACATTGACCTTCTAGAGCCATAGACACCTCCACTCAACAGGGAAGAAAAACCAACAGGGCCTATGAGTCCTCTCATGTGGACATATCAAAACAGCTCAGGAACAGACCACAGACTTACGAGATTAATTCAGTGCATTACCGTGCTCTCTCAGTGTAGAACAAAGGGACATCTGATCATGTTAATACCTCGCTAAGGAATTTTTTTTGATAGTATAGTGAATTCCATAGTTTAATTATGCTCTGTAATAGTAGGTAATTGAGGCCAAAGGGTCAGCTGGATTCAACATTTCCATTGGTAGCGAGAACATCTCAATAAATTAAACAGCAACAAAGACTGCTCAGGAGTTTGTGATCCTCCAGCATCAACATGAACCATTCAGTGGCTCATGGAAGACAAGAATAACCGCAGGCAGGTTATTCTGCTGTTTCCCATTGCAGGGGTGCCTTCCCATCCACAAAGGCATCCACTTTCACCACTGCCCAAACACATGGTAGCTTGACAGGCAGTTCCTGTGCATAGTTCTTCAGCCTATCCCAGGGCAGGTAACTGCCCCCCTACCCAGTGGGGGCTGCACAGAGGAGCACAACACCCAGCTCACACTGCTCACCTCTCCTGCAGAGCCCAGCAACGACCCTGCTCTAGGTCCCTCTCAGAGATCCCACCACCATCAGGCACATCAGGCATTCCTACCCATCGCTCTCCTACTGCTATACACCCTTGCCCATCCTGCCTGACCTGCACACCCAGCACCATTTGCTGCCACACTGAGATAACAGAGGTGTTCTGAAGCAAATAGCAAGCTCAAACTACAGTAGGGCATGAGTCTTCTTCTGGAAGAGGCCTCAGCCCCAGAAAGGACTTGGTGTGAAGGCAGGAGCCTGCAGACAACACAGCGCACACACTGAGCAGATATCCCTTCCAAGGGGGCATTGGGAGCTGGGACAAGGGCAGGGATCCTGGGCCAGAGCCTGTGTTTTACTGCAGGCAGTGAATATGACAGTCACCTCATTAGTTGGCTACTGGACATTTTGCAGGGGACTGTGCTTAGTGCTAGAGAGAACTCCGCTAACTGCAGCCTCAGAACTCAGCTAACAGAGCCTCCTTGCTTTCTCAGCTAAAGGCAAGTCTGAGCTGAAGTCCAGCCTTTTACACCGTGAGGAGGCAGAGAGGCGGGATGAACTCCTGGATCAAGCCTTAGTGGGCATTAGAGTGGGAACAGGTGCTGCTGTGTAAAACCACAGGAGAAATGACCACTGCTTCCCACTGTGGTACCGAGAAACCCGCCCAGTCTCACCTTAATGAGAAAGTCCCCGAGCTGCAGGTCACTCAGGATCTCGTGCACGATCTTCAGGCACTCAGCATCAGGAATCATCGGGTCAAACTGGCCAGCGATATCAAAATCCTGGGGCACAGGAAAAAGCAGGGAGCAATTCAGCACCACTGGCATGGATGCAGCAATACAGCTTCAACTCTGCTATTAACAGCAGTTTGTTTACAAAAAGCAACAGAAATGGAATGTAAGGGAGCACTAGCCCTCGCCGATAGGATCCAGAAGGGACAGTATGTAGGTTATGACCCTCTTTCATCGAAGGCAGCAGTGCTCTCGTGTCCACTGCATTGCAAAGAGTTTGTATACTGTGTTATGGCCAGTGCAGACAGTTTGCGAGAAGCCGTTCTGCTTCTCCCTGCTTTCTTCTTCTGGAGGTATGTGACCTGCTCCCTGCCTCTGACACAGCAGCTTACTGTATGATACACTTTGAAACAGAGATCCTTGGAAAACAACAGAAAGGAGACAGCAGAGCGATCATCAGCAGTAAATAAATAGAACAAAGGAACCAGGGAGGGGAGGAGAAAGCTACTTATTATTTAGTATGACCTAGATGCCAAATGTTTCATCTTGATTCTTAGGATGTTCTTTTTTCAATACACATGCCAGTTAAGTTAATTATCAGGGAAGAAGACATGAGAAGTGATCCCAGCTGAGGCAAAGTTTCAACTGCCAAGACAGAAAAAGAAATCAGAAAGCCTGAGTGGTCTCCACCAGAGTTTACCAGATGAACTAGCATGTAGAACTAAAGCTCAGCAGCAAGATGTTTTAATAGGCTGGTACCCCATGACTGGAAAATAGCAAAGACAACATCAATATTCAGACAGAAATAAAACACAGAAGCAACAGGACACTTCTTAGTCAACTCCCATTTATGAATCCCCAAATGCAAAGTCTTCAATGAGATTCTGTGTACAAGAGTAATTTTAATTAAGTGGGTGAGTTTCAACATGGCTTTAGCAAACTTCCAAAATAAACTGGGGCAATGGAGGAGGAAAGAGATGAGATCACATCAGTTAATCCTTGATCAGCTGAGTGCAAGAAAGGCTGATGCAATCCCCGTGGAAGTTGGGCAAGGTCTGGTACAGTCAGGAAAGTGCCGCTACCACTGTACAGGGCACAGGAAAAATCTCACTGAAAAAACCCAACCAAGGGCTGGTGAATTATATTTAAAAAAAAAAGATGCAGAAAAAGCTACTAGGCTGAGCAAAGCAGCAAAGCATCTCCAGGGAGAGAAGGTAACAAAGCTTGATTTACATGGCCTAAGGAGGGGAAGACTTCTCTAAACGTTTCCCAAATGTTTATCTGGAAAAGAGGAAGAATCCATATTACGGAATACTGTTCAAAGACCTGCACTGGCACAAGGAGAAGTAAACTATCAGACACAAGAAAGTTTAGCCTCGATATTATAAGACTATTTCTAGCTATCCTAGGAGTGAGATCTTGGAACAGTCTTTCAGATGAGACAGCAGGCAAAGACCCCAAGTTGTCTGGAAATGGGAATTCACCCAGCTGGATCTGGAAGGTATCCACAGGGACTGTATGGTGAAACAGGAATATTCTCAAACAGGAATTTGTTTGCAATATGAGGCCCTGGGGACTGTGTTAGTACAGCGGAACAAATCCATTCCTTGGGGCTACCACACTTGTCTGAGAAAGCCACAAAGGAAATTGCTTTCTTACCTGTTCTGTAATTTGGCCTCTGGGTTTTCCCCTTTCTTTGAAATAAAGATTGACTAAGCACAGGACAGAAGTAGCATACACTATGGCTGAGTCACTCGCTTGCTTGGTTCATGTGTCCTGCAAACACCCAGGAGTTCCACTGTTGCCAGATCTGGGATTAGAAGGAAATTCTTCCCCTCCACCAGGCTGGCAAGCACTGTGGGATGGAGCAAGGAGTTGCCCTCCTTCACAGTGCGAAGCAGGCCAGATACCTGGGGCATCTGGGCACTGTATTACAAAGTCCCCTTATACACCAGCACCCTGTGTCACAGCCATCATCCTCGTTCTCCCACTCTCAAGCTGTTTTTCACACCCATAAGGGCATGCTAAGGAGATTAGTGGATCCTCCTGAGCTTTCCAGAGCCACAGGGAAGGCCACTGCAGGGTAACACAGCCTCTGGTCTTATGTTTTTTATGGTGCTACATCCCCACAAGCACTGCCCAGCCTACAACCTCACTCAGCAGCGTCCCTGTCAATGGCCAAACTCACACACTGGTAGAACTCCCTGTAGCGGCCCCTGGTCATGGCCGGGTTGTCCCGCCTGTACACCTTAGCGATGTGGTAGCGCTTAATGTTGGTGATCTTGTTCATTGCCAAATAGCGAGCAAAGGGCACCTGAGATAGCAGGGTTAAGGATGGGAACGGGGGGGATCACCCCACCCAGTTATCAGTCATAGGCAGTGCTGGGTCCTTACTATCTCCCCAACACCCAGCACAGTGTGGTGCACACCCATGGGCAAAGCAACTGCTAAGAGACGGCTGGACTTGCCAGAGCTCCCCAAGGTCTCCACAGCTGTCCAAGACACAGCCCACACATGCTGCCAGTAAGTGTCCCTACAGGCATCCTCCAGCACCACCTTAGGCTGGATCTCAGTCTCACGTGAGCTGTGTACCACAGCAGCCTAGTCTGGGTACCCTGCTGTAGAAGAAACCCCACTCAATATAGGTCTTCCTTACCTCCACATACAAGTGTTACTTTGCTGAACAGAAGCAATGTAAATAACTGAGCAAGGGTTCTGCACCCACTGAACCACACTGCCTGTTCACGCTCTCCCTGTCAGTACGGTGTCAGAGCCAAGAGACTGTCCTCCCTCCGGACAGCACTGCCCCAAAAGGAGGGCAGCAAAGGTGACAAAACCCCTCAGCACCAGCTGTGGCAGGATACTGTCAGGTCGTAGCGCAGGGACAGCAGCTCTCCTCCTTGATCTTTCAGATCATAGATGAGCTTCGAGTCTTCACCGTATTTCCCTGTCAGTGTCTCCTACAACAAAAGGACACACAAACAAACAGCATCTTCAGTAACAGGGGATCAGCCCTAAAGCACACAGAAAACAAGGAGAGAGAGGGAGGATACCTAGGAGATGGAGGAAGAAAACTCAGCCGTCAACACACCACAAGCTTTCAACTGCAATCCTGCAACCCCATCAGCTCAGCCAACTTGCTGTGTCCTCACTCACCTTCAGCTCAAACACTGGCGTATCAATGACTTCTGCTCCATGGCGCTTGAAGCAGGTGATGATGGCATTGAAGACTCTCTCGCGAATGGCCATTTGCTTGGGGCTGTAGTCCCGTGTACCCTGGAGTGAGATAAGGAAAAGAAGAGTAAAGGGCACATTGTGTGAGACGCACGCAGCGGAGACAGGCATGAGAGGCAATGTGAAGAAGCTATCATACTGCTAACAAAACCAGAGAGATCAGGTCCAGACACCAGATATCAGGAGAGGTGCTAAAAAGCAGCACCAAAAACCAGTAAAAAACATCAGGACACAGCTCAGACACAATATGCCACGGTCTGCAGAGCTAGATCTAAGTCAGTAGTTTCACGCTGCAAGAAACAAAGGAGCTAACACAGATCCAACAGTCAGAGTTCAGTGATTTCGAGCATGACAGCGCAGCTAGGATCTGTCCACAGCTCTGATTCAGATGTATTAGCTAGACCCCTGCATAACGAGCCACACTGAGAGGTGAAATCAGAAGACAGGCACACTTTGAAGCTGTGGAACAACACACAGCTCTGCAATTTCCAAACACACATAGAGAGAAATCATCTTTTCAAAGTGCAATACCTGTGAGGTGCCCATCTACTGTTCACAGGGATGTGCTCCCTTTTAATTTCTTCTAACAATCTTTTCGGAGTCACTGAATTATTCTGATGACCACCTTTAGGCTCTCAGCAACACATAAAACACTGTTAATTAACTAGACCTCACACCTTCATTTTCTAGGGACTGGCAGTTAGGCAGGAGGAAGCAGAGAGAGCAGGCACTTCATAACACCCCACCTGCAGGTCGCACAGCAAAGAGCAGCTTTCAGCAGTACACTGACGTGGCTAAGACAGACTGGAAACCCAAGCTGTGTCTCCCTGGCCTTCACAGAGCTGCAAAATCCTCTCTCCACATCTTTAAGCAGTGAAATATCCTTCCACTTTCCAGGCCTCACACCACAATTACATTTACCAAAACATATGGAAATGGACATATGAAAATTAATGTATGGAAATGGACATGGGAGACAGTTTTGAGACATTTCCTAAGTCAGTGGCATTAACATAATCTGTTTTATTTGTGAGCAACATTCACAACTGTCTCCATGCCACAACATGGAAGCGCAGTTGGTCTCTGGTCAGCTGCTAATGATGAAACATTCAGGTTACAAAAAAAAACTTCAGCATAAACTGCATTATGGACGCTATACTCAGGGGGCTGGGGAATTAAAAGCTACCCCTGAAGGAAGGGTCCTTCTGCAAGAGGACAGAAACGTCAGCAGGTCTGGCCAGACCTGCTCAGCAAACAGGATTACCCACCTCCACAGACTAAGACAAGCTCAAAAGCCATGAGACCTTTCTTGCTCCCCACACTTCAACGTGCTGACCATTGCTGGCAAAAACTGCCAGGCGTCTGGGTTTCTTTGGATGGTTTATGCTTTGCAGTTGCTCCACAACGAGCCTCGCAGCAGCGAGCTGCAATTTGCAGCACTCCATGCTCACCCAACCTACCAGCAGCTTTATCCACTCTGTCCAGGTTAGAAAAGAACAGGACCAGCTTGAGGATCCTTGATCCATGAGAGCCAATGTCTGCCGGTACTAGTGGGGTCAGTGCTACAAGAGCTGTAGAGTCCTAACCCTAAACTCATCGGGGCAATGCAAGTCATGACCTTACTTCAAATAGTGCAATCCAAGCAGATGTGAGACCTCTCATGCTGGGCAGCTATGATGAAGCCTGACCAAAAGTGAATTTAGTTTCCTGACCACACCAGCTAGTGGTTGGCTTGTCATGGAAGAACCAGAAAGTCTTTAAGTTAGCAGGGTATCTGGCTGGGATGCTGTCAGGGATGTTTTCACCCCTCTCTCCCCTGCTACTAAAAGTGAAAAGGGAAACAGAAAGGGAAGCAAAGACAGGCAAGTCTGTGCTGAGATTTTGCACACACAGGTGCATGGGGGTTGCCATGTGTATGCTTGGGAGCATGACATGCATACAGAGAGGCATGTGAGTGCGTGTGCTAGAGGAAGTTACCTTCGGGGTCTTGAGCACAAACTTGTGTTTCCCCTCATCTCCCCCTAGCTGCGCCTTCATCTCCAGCAGTTTTGCCACCTCCTTTGCAATCTGAGGATGGAACAAGGAGGGAGCTGGGGGTAAGTCTACCTGCCAGGCCCAGCCCATAGGCATTCCCCAATACTTCAGCCTTAGCATTACCAGTACACCCAGACTCCCCAACCCCAGTACATCCACTGTTCCCAGTCTCCCACAGCAACCAGGGGGGCACTCCCTGCTCATCTCCAGTACTCCCCACTTCTGCTACAAGTACCCTAATCTCAGCACCCCCAATAACCCCCCTATTCTCTGACTCCCATGATCTACATTACCCTCAGCATCTGCCTCCTCAGTCCCCGCAGCTCCCATCCTACCAGCCTCCGCACGACTCCCAGGCCCAGCACCACCAGCTCCTGCTATGTGCACTCCAGCATCAGCAGTCTCCAGCATCCTCCTCCCAATCTTAACACCCCCAAGCATCCTTCTCTCCAATTTAACACTAGTATTACCAGTTCCCATTCCCAGTCTCCCTACTCCCTCTCCCCAGGCACCTCAGCCCCTCCACTCTCCAGCCCAGCCCAATACTCCCAGCCTCCCCAACACCCCTCTTCCCAATGCCACCACCCCTAGCCCAGCAACACCTACACCAGTACTCCCAGCAGCACCCTCCCCCTAAGCCCAGCAACCCCAACCACACCCCAATCACCTCAGCAGCCCTCTCTCCAGCCCAGCACCAGTACTCCCAGTTCCCCGCAAACCCCTCTTCCCCATCGCAACACCCCGAGTGCCCAAATCCCCTCGTCCCAGGCCAGGTCCCCCCCTTCCCAGTCTTCCAGTCATACTGATCCTCCCCCCAGCACCCCATTCACAGCAACCCCCGAGCCCTGCCCTCCCCAGCCCCCTACCCGAAGTCCCGCCAACCCCTTCCCAGCCCCGTGGGCAGGAGGCCGAGACCAGCCGCACCTCGTCGGGATCGGCCTTATCCTGCTTGAGCCGCCGCACCGCCTCCGCCTGCGCCCGCACCGCCGACTCGTCCGCCATTGCCGGCCCGCGCCTGCGCGCCGCCGCCGCTCAGCGACTGCGCCCGCGCGCTGCCGCAGGGCGGGGGCTGCGCCTGCGCGCTGCCGCTCCCGCGCGTTGCCACAGCAGCGGCGCCGCGCCTGCGCACCCTCCCGCGCCTCAGCCCGGGCGGCGGCGGGGGGAGCCACCGGCCTCACCGCGCTCAAATAAATGCTCGAGGGTTGGGGTTTGCGTTTTGTTTTGGTTTTTTTTAATATATAAAAAAATAAAGCGTTCGTCCACGCTCGCCCCAGCGGGAGCCTGCCCGCGCGGCTGCACCGGCCCCCTGCTGTATCCCTCCCTGAGGGGGGCCTGTGCTCCCCACAGGCCGGGGCTGCCCCGCCAGCGGCCCCGAGCACGCCTGGCCCCCTACCCACGACAGAGCCCGGCTGCAGGCTGGGGCTGGCCTTCCAGTGCCACCCTCCCAACCTCCTGAGCCTGCCAGCACCCAACGCACCACAGATTCCCCCCCGACCCTGGAGCTCAGCCTGATCCTGTTTGAGCTGCACCACATCCATCTGTGCCCACGCCACCACTATGACCGCCTACGGTGGATGGAAATGGCTGTACAACACACAAGCTTGACCCGTCCTTCAGAGCAGTAAACCAGAAGGTTAACCTGGTGACTGCATAGTCTGTAACTTTTAAAACCCACTTGCTCCTTTCCAAGTGGATACCCAGTGTCAACATTGCCTTAGCCCAGGCAGATGAGCCTCAGGCTAGTAGATGGTGACCAGGCTTCAGCAGGAAGTGAATGGCTAAGGGGACTGGAGGGTTCCAGCTGTACAGCAGTTCAGTCAAGCAGCTCTGGCCAAAAAAGTCCTAGGGCTCCAGCCTTCTTCTGATCTCATCAGCAAGCTTTTCTCTTGGGATATCAACCTACAAAGCAACCAGGAGAGGAAGAGGTAGAAGCACTGGAACTCTGAGGAGAGCATGGTTCAATCCAGCCCTAAGGACTTGCTGTGGATACCAACAGTTAGTGACTGGTTTTCTGGAGCAGTCACCCAACAGATCTCTGCTACAGCTCCCCAAAGAAACATCACCAAGGGAAAACCCAGAGCCTTTCAGTAATCTCTAGATTTTGGAAGCACTTTTGAAAACTAGTGTAAAAAGGTATTCTCACCTCCTCTCTTCTTGCAACATCCCGCAGCTTGACAACTCCATCTGTCAGCTCTTGCTCTCCTACAATGGCAGCAAGGGGGATCCCCATGTCCTCGCAATATTGCAGCTGCTTCAGCAGTTTAGGATCCTTCTTGTACAGCATCTCTGCCTAGGAGGAAGCGGAGAAGGTGAATCATTAATGCAAAATTTGCTCTGATGGATCTTGGAGCAAAAACAGCCAGCACCAAAATGCCACAGAAAACACTAACTCATATTCCTGCAGCAAGCAGTTGCCTTTAGTGCTCTCAGCTGTTCTCCTTCTCTGCCTGCTAGATCTCAGACAGGCCCAGATCTTGAAGAGACACACAGCTAGTGGAGTTGGTCTTGATGTGCTCTGCAGCTCCCTTCAGACTCTCCATCCCTCACCCATACCAGTGCCAAGCCCACATCCTCAATTTACCTTGATCCCTGCATCCCACAGCTCGGAGATGAGCTTCAACCTCGCAGCAAGTAAGTGTTTCTGAGGTGTAGCCACCAGCACTTGTGTCTCTGTTGTTCGAACTTTCTCCCCAGAAGCCTGCAGGGACAGACACACTCGTGGGACAGATTGGCTCTGAGGGAATCTGCAGCTGACAACAGAAGCTCATCTCACCTTACCTTCAGACCTTAACTTAGCTCCCCAAAACAAGTATACTTAAAAGCTAGCCATCACCATTCAGTGAATATTACTGAGCAAGGCTAACCTTCCAGAAGCTAAAAGAGTGCACAAATAAGACAACCTGGGCACATTTAACGAGTTTCACAGAGAACCTGCATTGCAACACACTACTTAATCATGTGCTGCTGTTCCTGTGGGACCTTGGCCTTCCTCCCTCCCTCCCTTCTGATGGGATCTGGTCAGCTTTTCAATGACTCCTTTGATTCTTCAAGTACAAACACGTTACCTCAGCCTCACTTGCTGTGAACCACAAGCTCAAGTAAACACAGGGTGATGAATTTCCTCACAGGCTTTCCTAGGGTGCTCATTACAGAGCAAGTGCCACAACTGTTACCAAATTCATCACTTCACAATCCCTAGAACAGACAACCTCTCAGGCAAGAGACAAGAGCAAAATGACCGGGGCACAAAGTTCAGAGCCAGGACCAGAGCTCAGGTCCCATTTCTAACTCTTCCTTGGTGTCTACTATGAAATGCTGGCCTCAGCTGCCCACACCTGCTGGGCTGCCCATCCTCATGGGCTGCAAAGGGCTCTGTCTTCTGCGCATGGACATTCAGGCATGAGAGGAGCCACACTGTCCCTCAAAATTCTTTCCCCTTGAACACTGTGGAGCTGTAGAGCTCTGTAATAAACAACCTCTGGCTGCCTCGAGCCCTCCCACATGCACCGCCTGCAGCACCTACCTTCACTCTCTGCTCTAGGATGGAGAAGATCCGCTCAATCCCAATGCTGACCCCCACGCAGGGCACCTTCCGTCCCTTGGGATCAAACATCCCCACCAGCCCGTCGTAGCGACCACCTCCAGCCACACTCCCAACGCTAACTGGCTCCTCCACATGGTCATTCTCCTGCTGCAGCAGGACAGCCTCAAAGATCACCCCCGTGTAATAGTCCAGACCCCGCGCCAGGCTCAGGTCAAAAGAGATCTGTAGGACACAAGGGAAGCCCCGTCACTGGGCGCACTCGGGGGGCCCAGGCTGCCCAGCCACGAGGGCAGCACCCCCTCCTGCCTCTGCACCTCCTCACCTGCCCTGTGATGCCAAACAGGGTCAGGTACTCAAACAGCAGCTTCATGTCTCCCAGCCCCTCCTTGGCCAGCTTGTTCTGGGACAGCTTTGGGTCCTGGAGAAGCCGCTCAATCAGGTCCAGGCCACCTGCGGGAACGAGCCATGCCTCAGGTCTGCCACTGCAGCAGCACCTGCAGTGATGGGCCCGGCCAGCCACGTATGCTGCCTTGCACCCTCTGTCGCTGGCCCTCCCTGCCTGGCCTGGAAGAACAAGGCCAAGGGCTCGACCCCACAGTGCTCACCATGAAGCTGGACATACTCCCCGATGTGATCCACAGCCTCGGGAGAGAGCCCCTTCTCTCCTACCATCTCGCTCTTCACTTCTTCCCACGGCATCTGTGAAGGGAAACAAGAGCATCCATTGCTGCAGGACGTTCTCATCACCCACCATCTCCACCAGTCCACATATTCACAACACGTGCAGGAAGACAGCAGTCAGCAGTCTCACTAATGATCCGCTTCTCTCTCTCTCTCTCATAGGAGTTGTTAACAGAAACCACTGGAAATGCCAGGATTTATTCTCAACCACGCCCAAGAGCTCCCTAAATCCTTTACAAACACCAATGGCTTAGCTGCTGTGATGAGAACGGCCACGACACTGCCCAGCCTGAGACTGGAATTGATCGCCCCATGAGCGGAACACGCTTACCTTGTCCAGCTTGTCCACGGTAGAGCATGTAGTTATGAACTTGCTCTCTGGGATGCCGCAGATGGCAAACACACCATTCAAAATCCGTCGGTCATTGACCTGGGGGTGGGAAAGGCAATCCCAGCTCTGGGGAGATCCCCCCGCCACTATTTCTTCTTGCCCCAGAGGTGCAAGAGAGTTTCCTCATGCCTCTTCACCAGCGCCTCAATCCCACAGGAAGGGAAGGAACAGGGGTGTGAAAACCATTCGGCTCTGATCTCACCTTAATGAGAAAGTCCCCAAGCTGCAGGTCACTCAGGATCTCATGCACAATCTTCAGGCATTCGGCATCGGGAATCATCGGGTCGAACTGCCCAGCGATGTCAAAATCCTGGGGGCAGAATATGCGGCAGAGGCTCCTGGCACAGCTGAGCTGCTCCGGCTCCGCCAGGCACACCACACAACCCCGCAGCAGCTGAAGGCAATCCAGCCAGTAAAACCCACACCAGTCCCCCAGCGGTCTCAGCCCCTCGCGTGGCAGCAGCCGCCACAACACTCACGCACTGGTAGAACTCCCTGTAGCGGCCCCTGGTCGTGGCCGGGTTGTCCCGCCTGTACACCTTAGCAACGTGGTAGCGCTTCATGTTGGTGATCTTGTTCATCGCCAGATAGCGAGCAAAGGGCACCTGGGGGGCCCAGGAGTTAAGGACAGGAACATGGAGAACCCCAAGCTGCGGAAAGCTGAACCTCAAAGTACCCTGTCCCCCTTTCACGTTGCCAGCTGTTCCCTGCTCTCCAGGGAGATCATCAGCCCCAGCTGATGATAAGCACGATGAACAACACCAAGCTCCGCCAACACCAGGGCAACTCCATCTCCTCCTTCTGAACCACAGTACATCAATACCTCACAAACGCAGACCTTTGCGAGATGATTTTGCCCTCTTACAGTGCGATCAGAGAGAATTCAACATATAGCACAGATGTACAAACACTAAAGTGGAGAGCTTTTTCGTGAGACATGGAGGCGGAGGAGGCCGGGAATGGACACCTGCTTTGTACCTGCAGCAAACACTGCTGCTCTCTCAGAACAGCTATTGAGGCGCTGGAAAGATGGGATTGGCAGGACAGGAGTGCACAGAGGTGGGCACTGTAAGTAGGAAGAGGTAAAACCAGTACAGTGGAGCATACTGGTACATGTCCACAGCCCATGGAAGGAAGAGCCACTCTGCTGCAGATCCTGGACTGGCTGTGGGCAGTCTGAGGTGGGGTCACACCAAATAACAGCCAGATGGGCTGGGGTGTCCACCAATCAGCAGGGAGGGGGTTTCCATCACCCTGATGGGACCTGTAGGCAGGACAGGGCAAGGGTGGCCCAACAAGGCGGAGGCAGCAGTGGCCTCAGCATGCCACTGTCTCCGGCATGCCACCGTCCCCTCCGCAACAGCCGCACGGGGTGAGCGCAGGATACGGTCAGGTCGTAGCGCAGGGCCAGCAGCTCCCCTCCCTGGTCCTGAAGCTCGTAGATGAGCTTTGTGTCCTCCCCGTACTTCCCCATCAGCGTCTCCTGGGGAGAGGTGAGGAGGCTGGTGGGGCAGCTCTGGGGCACAGGGTCCCCCAGGACGGGAGACAGAGCACAGAGCTCTGCACCCCCAAGCCCCACAAGCTGAGCGGGAGCATGGGGAGGGGAACAGGACATGCATCCCCCCACGGCCCCCTTTGACCTGGGGCAGACACGGGGTCTGCGGCCCCGGTCCCCCATAAGGGACTGTCACGGCTGTGTCTGTTCCCCCCGCGGTGATTCCCCAAACCCACCCTCTCAGCCCCAGAGAAAGGGGGTGCTCCCCGGTCCCGCGGGCGGCAGGGGGACCCCACAGCCCCACGGGGGAGCAGAGGGGGTTCCCACAGCCCTGACGGGGGGGTTACCCCCGCACCAAGGCGGAGGAGGAAATCCCGCCGCCCCCCGAGCCCCACCCGCCGGCACCTCCTCACCCGCAGCTCCAGCACGGGGGTGTCGATGGCGGCCGCCCCGTGCCGCTTGAAGCAGGCTACCACGGCGGTGAGGAGCCGGTCGCGGAGCGCGACGTGGGCGGGGGGGTGGTCGCGGGTGCCCTGGCCCGGGACGGAGAGCGGCCGTCAGCGGCGAGGACGGGGCGGTGGGAAACAACGCCCGGCAACAGCCGGCGCGGCCCCCGCTCCCCGCCCTTACCTTGGGCGTCTTCAGAGCCAGGCCCCGCCCGCCGCTGCGGCCACAGCCTACCGTCGCCCGCACCTGCCGGGATAGCGGGCCACCATCACCGACCGGCCCCGGCAAACGGGGCGGCCAGCACTGGGAGAAGCTCACCCGGCCCGAGGCGGGGCGCGGCGGCCCGAGACGGGGACCCGCGGGCAGCAGGCGCCCAGGGGCGGCGAGCAGACCCAGCCGCAGCATGGCCGGTCTTGGGGAGCCCGGAAGCGGCCGAGGCCCACGTGACCGCCCAGTACCGCTGCCTCGCGACACTCTAGGCCAGAGCGGCGGGTGCTCATTGGTGCTCGGGCGGACTGCCTTGCTTTACGGCTCAGGCGTCTCCGCGCGACAGTTTCCGTTCCCTTGTCGCTTGCACCCTCAACATGGCGTCGGGCAGTGGGGTAGGTGCTGGCGGTGGTGGGGCTGCGCTCCTCGCTTTCTCTTGTTCGGTAGGCCCTGGGCAGTGCCGGGGGCACGGCCGGGACCGCTCTGGAGGGGCAGGAGCAGGGAAGGGCCGCCCTGCTGCGGCTGGGCCTCGCTCGGACCTTGCTGCCAGGCCGCTGGGTGAGGAGCCCGACGCGGGGGGGACGCGGCGGGGCCGAGGGTGCCCGGCTGGGCGGGGGCCCCTGGAGAGGCCCCGTCCTTGCTTTTCACACCGCTGTGCCTCCTGTGTGTGGGCGGTGGGAGATTTGGGGCCCCCTGAGAGGCCCTGATGCCTTCAGGGCTAAAAGGGGGATGGACTGCATCCCGATCTTTCCGTCCTAGGGCCAGGCCCCACCCCCGTGGGAGCCTCTCTTTCAGCCAGGCAGCGTGAGGAGATCCGATCGTGCCCCAACCCCCGGGTTGGGGGTACCCACCCGCCTTCAGCCCCTCGGGGGGGACTAGCCCATCCTAGGGGCCCCCTGGGGCTGGGCGATGGCAGGTGTAGGCAGCTCCCTCCTCCTGTTCCCTCTCTTGTCCTGCCCCGTTGCTTCTCGGCTCCCCTGGGAAGGGGTTCCCTGTTTCCCAGCTGGCGCTCACACTGTCTTGCTGAAGTTGCTGCTTGCTGCCATCTGCCCTGCATGGATAAACCGCTCTTTCCGTGACTGTGATTCTGGAGTCTCCAATGGCTCCTGTGTAACTTGGTTATTTTATTGGCATTGCTCGGTTTGTGTAACGTGGCAGTGAGGTGTCTCTGCCTCTATGGATTCCGCAAGATCCGGTGTGGGAATGCCGAGATTGGATGGGTGAGGTGGATGCCATTGGTGTAATATGACTGGAGAGCCAAACTGGTTTAAACATCTCTAGTAATATCTTAGACAGCTGCTAGCACTGCAGGGGCTGTGCTCTTCTGCTTTCTTGGCCAATCTTTCCTTCACTTGAAGCCACTTGCTGAGAAGTGAGCAGTACTGAGAGTGGTCAGGGAGCAGGATGTCTGCCCAGGAGTGCAATGGGGCCTGTGTTTTGTTCTCAGCTGCTGGTGGTTGTGTTCCTGTTAGATTGAGCCAGACTTGAGACTCCTGTATTATTTGATAGGCTTTGATGCTGATACTGGGCAGATCATTCAGTGTCCACCTCCAGAGGGAAGGTTAATTGTCGTTACTTATTTGGGAAATATCTTTGTCATCCAAAGCAGTTCTTAGAAAAAGATTTTAGGGCTTGCAGCCACCCTTGCCTCCACCAGACCAGTTAAAAAAAGTTCCTTTGGATAATGTCTAGCCAAGATCTTGTTAGGCATTTGGGTTTAATTTCTTTCCCTGTGCTTGGATGAAGGAGATTGGTAAAGGAGCTGTGAAAGACTCTTTGCCTTTTATTACAACAGGAAAGTGAAGCAGCAAGTAAATCGCTTCCTCCCTGGGCTCCCACCAGCTATGATTTGTGATAATGCGCTGGTATGCAGGAGAGTCTAGATTCTGGAAAATACCCCCGAACGTTAATTTACACTCCATTGTGTTTTCTTTTCTTTTGCTCAGGGTGGTTAATAAAACCTGTTATGACATGCTTGAAGTGCTTAAGAAGCGCTGGGAATAAATGAGAATTTTTTTTACACCTCCCTAAGGCATTTTCATTCCTATCAGTAGTTGTTCGTTCCATTTGAAGGATTGCCAGAGGAGAAAATGTTAAATGACTCTGCCGCTGCGATAGCTTCAGATGGGATTTATTTCCTTTGGATTGTGATTGGATTCTTGATTTGGCTGAACAGAGAAGGTGGTGGGGTGTGGAGGGGTCCTTCTTTCCCAGAGGTGTTTTAAAATACATCTGTCCTTTTTTTAATACGAAACTGAGAGCCTCTTGCTGCTGTGCCGAGTGAAATGCAGCTTTCTAATCAAACGAGAGCTATCTTCTCAAGAAAGTAAAGAAGTGCCTGAGTTATAAGCCTTGACTGATAGCAGGTGCAGGGGCCTTAACTGCAGATGGGGCAGACACTGGGAAGAGGCTGTGCTGGTCTGGTGAGAGTAGACGTGAATGGAAGAGGGATTCTTGCCCAGTCACTTCTGCTCTCACTGTTGGTGAGTAGGTAAAAATCCCCCTTGAAAAGAAGAGTCTTTTTATTCTTCAGTGTCAACTTCACCTGAATTCAGCTTCTCTTCACGCAACTTATCCTGTCGTGGCCAGCATAGAGTGCTCTGGGGAGCTGCCAAAGGCGTTTCTTCCCTTCTCTTCCCCACTTGTCTGCACCCTACCAGTGCTTCCCTGGTATCTCCACTCCATGCCTCGACAGATGCAGTTTCAGAGCTTTTTCTGGTTTGCTTATACACGTGTCTCACTTGAAAAACCCATACTGGTTCCTATGATTTCATAGCAAACTCAGCATTATGATTCCTTTAATGCATAAGCGTACTGCTGATCTCTTTGAGAGCAAGTATACGCAGCCTTCCATACTCCTGCATTTTAATCAAACTCTTTATAGCATGTGTTGTGTTTCATGGCTTCCTCATCTGATATTTGCACCTTGGGTTTAACTGGCTTTTGGAAGAGGCATGTGTAACCTGCTAATGACTGTGCTGTGTTTGTCAGGTGGCACTTCTGAGGTCTTAGATCAGTTGCTTTAAATCCCGTTTGTGTCTGTTTTTCAAGGCGAAAGCCTGGGTGATCGTCTCAGGAGTTATTAAGAGAAACTTGTTACTTTTCTCCGTGCTTTGAAATCCTTCTAGAAGAAGTAGACATAGGCATGCTGAGGGTTATTCTCGTAAGCTACATCCTTCATTCCTAGTTAGGAAAACAGAGGACATGGGGATATAACATAGTGCCCCTAATTTATTGCTATGGCCTCACAGGCCAAGTGATGCCACCTCTTTTCCCAGTCATCCCTCAGAGCTAGTTAAACTAAGAAATGTTAATACACTTTGTTTCCTTCTCAGACTAAGAACTTGGACTTCCGCCGAAAGTGGGACAAAGATGAATATGAGAAACTTGCAGAGAAGCGGCTTACAGAAGAGAGAGAAAAGAAAGATGGTGCGTAGTATACTGACTTCAGGCAAGCTTTGCTCATTTGGCAGTAAGTCACCCAAACCCTTTGAGTTTGAGAGGGAGAGAGCAGCTAGAAGTGAAATCCTGGGGGAAAATAGCAACAGTTCAAGGCTGGCTTGCTCTGATCCTTTTTCCTGTGCGTGCCACTGAATATATTTTTTTTACAAAAGTAATTACTGAGAACCTTTGCCTCTGTCTGTCTGTTCTTTGGGGAGGGAGAGGAACAATCAGCCCCTGGAAAGAATATCTCAGAGTATGACCCACATCAGAGCTGGAGATACCTCACAGATCTACGTGGCTCTAATAGGAATCAGGAAATAGTAGGGAGGAAATTATATTCTTTACTGATTTCTGCATGAATCAGGTAGTCCCCAGGTTCCCAGAAGCCCCTCTTCATCAAGGGCAACGTGAAATCTAGCGTGTCTAGCTTGACCTTTTCTGATAAACACTTTGGTTTTTTGCTTATGTGTTAGGCAAACCAGCTCAGCCTGTCAAAAGGGAACTTCTGCGGCACCGAGACTACAAAGTCGACCTGGAATCGAAGCTGGGGAAAACCATCGTCATCACCAAAACTACCCCTCAGTCAGAGATGGGAGGGTAGGTCGTGGTCTTTTTGTTGGAGTCTCAGAGTTATGCTGGTGAGGCTGGGGGGCTGTCATACAGCAGTGAGCGTGCACCAGGTGGTGATTTTCTCCTGTGTTTTGAGCTTGGTGCAATGGTATTACACCTAAACTGGGTCTTCTGGGGTAATGTATGGAAGAGACGCAGCAGGCTGAGCCCCTTCGGACATTATTACTTGATATCAGTGTTGCTTTGCCCATCTGTAGAAACAACTGACGCAGATCTCTGCTGCCTGCTTGGGTTTTGTTAGCCGGGAGGCCTGCTTGCAGTGAGACCCTGTCTGCTGTTGATCTGAGTTTCTGGTTTGGATATCTGTGCACTGGGAATGGGAGAAACATCCAGATACCTGTCCTTAGGAATGGTGTTTGGCCGCTGTTTGTGTGGATTGTTTTTGGCCAAAGGCTGAAAGGAATCTTACCTCACTCTAAGCCATCAAGAGCTTGAGAAGAATGCATTGAGTTTGTGCCATCTCAAGAGTAAGCCTGTTAGTGTTTCTCTGTTGTAGCCTAGTAGCCAGCAGTGCCAGGGAGATGCGCAGCCCTGAACAGCACCCAGGAAGTGCAGGCCCTGGCTGGGTTTTTGCAACAGCTCTTAAGATGGGCAGAAAGCACTGCTGTGAGCCAATAGGGATGGGAGGACTTCAGCAGGCTGCAGTCCAGAAACCTGGGCTGCGTGGCCAGCCCTGCCTTGGAGGAGGGCAGCCAAGCCCTGCGGCATCACAGAGTCCATCCCACCCTGTTCGTTGTGACTGGAAGGGGAAGATGCCATGACTGACATAGTTACGGATCAGCTCATGTCTTGGTTTTCATATTCAGTCAGAGTGGTGTTGGCTTAAGGGTCGGTACCTCCAGTGTTAACCCGGGCAGCTCTGTCAATCTGGGTTGTGCCTTTGTGCATTTCTTTTCCCTGGGGCTCTCTGTATTGGAAGTAGCTTCTCTCTTGCTCTGGAGAAAGGAGCCGTATCCAAAGCGACATGCAGATTTCACATTTTAGATTATCTCAAATAGTTGTTCTGTGAGATGAGATTTGTCTCATGCTTTGGTGTTAATGCTTTCTCTCTCTCCTACCAGGTATTACTGTAACGTCTGCGACTGCGTGGTGAAAGACTCCATTAATTTCTTGGATCACATCAATGGCAAAAAACGTAAAGATGATTTTTCTGCCTTATGGGTGGGTTGGTTGAGTTGGAGGGCTGCTGCAAACGCTCTGGGCTGTTCCCTTTGTGCATCACCAGTGTCTGAGGGCTGAACACTTTCATATATGGATCAAAGTGTGCTTTGGGGATCAGGATGTAGGCAGTGTTCGCTCATGAGAGCTGTGGAGGTGCTGCCTTTGTCTCCTGGCACCTTCCAGGGTGCTGGACCATTTTCATGGAATAAGCCCAGAAGAAATAGTGATTGGTTTACTCTGGTTAGGTGGACGCATTTTCACCACTCAGAGTGTCTGTGCTGTGAGAAGCCCAGGGTCAGCAAATCCTGATGTCTCCTCTGAAAATCTGGAGAAAGGCTTTTTTACAGCACCGAAACTTTAAAGAAATTCTTAGATAGGCAGAAGGTATGGGACTAGCCCATTTTTGGATCGGAAGCTTCTCTGTAGAAGTTGAGTATGAAGCTCAAAACTACCTGGTCCCTGGGCTCCAGAGTACAGATCAGGGTTTACAAGGATGGAGGCTGTGGTTTGCTGAGGATGAGCAGAGGCAGGCATGGGGCAGGATGACCCTGGAGTTGGGTCCAGCAGTGTGGGGTGTTATTGTCCTGTACCTAGCTCTGGTTCTTTTCTGCACTGCTGTAATGAGGGAGTTAACGTAGGCCAAGACAAAGACAAGAGAAAAGAATTCCCAGTTTATCAGTCTGTTCCTTTACTGTGTTTAACTTGAAAAAGGGGACTGTACCTGTGTTGAACTGACTCTCATTTCACGACTGTGGGCGTTGCTTCTCCTCAACATGTTCAGAGAGTGGGGAAAGTGGAGAAAGTACAGGAGCAGCAACATGCACTGACACATTCTTGCCATGTTGTTCCACTCCTGAAGGTGATTTTGGCTCCCTATGGAAGTCAACAAATGGCCCCTTTACAAAAAGGCAGTGATGTATGCGATCCAGACCTGCACACTTAGCTGCTTGAACCTTTCAGAAATGGGAGGTTCAGAAGAGGACCTGAGGGTCAGTTTTCTGTAGCTAGGAAAAGAAAACCCAACGTGTTAAAGCCCTGTGCTTTTATGTGAATGGGAGGAGGACGCTGAAGTGCTTTGCTTGACATGTTGGGAGATTAGCAGTAAGTCCATATGAGAGAACCTGGAATCAAAACTCCTGGCATGACTTTGTGCATGGGCCTGAGATGAGGGATTGAGCTGGGTTTGGAAAGTGGCTGATGCATAGCTTTTCGGTGCAATATGATTTACAGAGTAGTGGTTTGGGAGCTTTTGATCCACTCCATAAATCTGGCTGAAACCTGCTTGTTCTTGGCAGCCCTCTTGCTAGTTCCCGGTGTGTAGTTTGAGCTTCCAAGTGCTGCTGCATTCCTGGGACAAACCTGTCCATGGCTGCTGGAGTCAACAGGCGGTTTGGATCCACCAGGCAATGTGGGATGGAGACATTGCTGGGCGTGGCCCCTTTAATCTAGGCTTACTCCTGAGCAGGAACTTGGGAATCTGCTCTAAGCAGCCACTGAATCAGAGGCCTGGCTTAATATTTCATGTCCCTGCTTTAGCTAGAAATGTCCTGTGCAAGCAGGAACTCTACTGAGGGCCACTGATGTCTTGTTTAGCTTCTTCCACAGCTGAGAGATGCCAGCTTGCCAGTTTTATCCTGGCCCTTTTTTCAGTACTCCAACCATTTTTTTTTTCCACTGGTCCAAGATTAAATTTCCTGAAGCGTCAGAACACCAACACAATGGCGAGCTTCCTAATAGGGAACCTTAAAAGAATAGGCTGCGACCTCCTCCTTGTTACAAGCAATGTACGGATCATTGTAGTCACTGCCTGATTTAGGTTATGGTGTCCCTCTAAAGTCCATCCCCTCTGACATAAGAAATCCCAATCCACCTAGGAATATGGGACCAGATGAGGACAGAAAGTGCATGCCTCTCTGGGGGAGGAGGCAGTGCTGCGTCACACTCCCCAGGCTGGCTGTGGGTTACCTGGGCGGTGGTACAGTGCCCTGCCAGGCTCTGCTGCTTGGGAACTCAGGGGACAGTGCTGTTCCCTGCGCTTTGGGTGGTGGGTGGCCTGCGAGTCAGTGCGGTTAGGTCAGGCTGGAGCACTGAGCCCTGAGGGTGTGTGGCCTTGTGCACAAGTGTAGTCTGGTCCTGGAAGCTGCTTTGCGGGGATGGATGACAGGCAGGAAGAGGCTGCTGTGCTGAGATATTTAAACTGGGATCAGGGATGGGGACTATATACAGACTATCAGAGGCTACGAGTATTGCTGAACACGTTTGATTCCACTCCTGTTTTCTAGACCAGAGAAATCTGGGCATGTCCATGCGGGTGGAGCGCTCCACACTGGACCAGGTGAAGAAACGCTTTGAGGTCAACAAGAAGAAGATGGAGGAGAAGCAGAAGGACTATGACTTTGAGGAGAGGATGAAGGAACTCCGCGAGGAGGTGAGTATGGGCAACGGCTGACGAAGCAAATGCCCCCAGAAACATGTTTTGTGAGGAAATCAACCCTGGTTCCTGATCTTGTTCCACAGAAGCCTTATTCTTGGTAGCATGGGCTTCTCGTCTGCTGCTATGAGTGGGTTTTGTTTCTTTGTTGTTTGCTTTTTAAAAAGTTCTCTGCTGCTGTCCCTGGAAACCCTTTCCCTCTCTTTCTGTGTAAGGATAACTTTTGATGCTTCAGGTGTCCACTGAGAGCAGCACAAGCTTGACAATGCATCTGGTTTTTGTCTCCCATTAGTTGTTTGAACTTGTGTGCTCTGATAAGCAGATCTGTGTCTTTGTCCCTTATCTTCCGTGGTTCTTAGTATTGCTGGGATCCTTCTCCACGTGGCATGTTGCTTCTGTGTGGCCTCCCTGAGTGTGGAAGGGCTTTGTGAGCAGCGTGCTGTGGTGTGAGATGTGCATGGGGGCAGTGAAAGACAGCAGATTCCTCTCAAACCTGGGCTTAGGTGTCAGCTCCCAGACATGAAGATCAAGTTTATTTGAAAACCTGACAAAGTCTGACAGTTGAGGAGTTTCTATGGGTGCTTCTCCTCCATCAGCAGTCACATAACAACCAAACATTAAAACTTGCTGTCCATTTGAGTCTCCCTGCCCAAGCCCTGAGCTTTGCTTCACCGCAGGGTTGCTCTGTGGGGGTGCACACAGAGCAGCCCTCTGCTCTGCTCTTGAGCAGGCTTTGGTGCCACTGAGGGAGGTAGAAGACAGGTGCCCCAGCAGTGCAGGGAGTGTTGTGGGTTAAAAAGCTACTGCCAGTCAGTGTATGGCAACAAAGAAATCAGCAGCAGCTTTTGGTGTAGCTTTCTCCAGGGCACGGCTGTCTTCAGTAGCTGCAGCGCAGCGGATGGTGATGGGAATGGCAGGAGCAGTTGCTAAGTTGGGAGCTGAAGCCATGGTTCTACGTCGCCCGGTACAAGCCTGGCGCTGTTCCAGGGCTTGTGATCCTTGCAGAGCAAAACACTTTGATTAGAGCAGCGCAAACTCTTTGATGCCAAAACCCCCCAAAGCCGCTCAGAGCTTCAGTTTCTGTTCCAGTGAGCAGCTGTCACTCTGCCAGGCTGAAAGCCAACAGGCAGCAACATTCAGCACCACAGTCACTAGAACAGGGCATCCTACAAGGGAAACGCCTCCTGCTTTAAAAACAGCTCCTTCTTGCCTCAGTGTTGATTCCAGATAAAACTTCTGACGTTTCTTCAGGAGAGAGAGTTTCATAACACTTCTTTTTGGCTACGTCCTCTGTGTGACTCTGCTCTTGGGGTGGTAGGTGGGGTGGTCTGAAGACAGTGGGAGACTTCCTCCTGAGAGACTGCAGTCCAAGATTTCTGCTGGCTGTTTTATTTCCTCAGACACAACTTGGGTACTGTTGGTAGGGCTTGGGTTAACTGTGCAGTGCCTGGTGTCTCAAAAGCTTACTCAGCTCAGGAGGTTCAAATTATCTTGCTGTTCTGTCCTTTGCTGCAGGAGGAGAAGGCCAAAGCCTACAAGAAGGAGAAACAGAGAGAGAAGAAAAGGCGGGCAGAGGAAGATTTGACATTTGAAGAAGATGACGAAATGGCAGCTGTGATGGGTTTCTCTGGTTTCGGCTCAACCAAGAAGAATCACTGAGCAGCTCTGGACTCTCCTCTTTCTTGAAACAGATTGTTTTTACCCAGGGGACTCTGGATATCTCTTAAAAGACTTGATTGAGGACTTTTATGTAAATCTCCCAGTAGAAGTTGGCTGGAGGAGTCAAAAAGTGATTCCATGCTCTACCTGTGCTGCAGAACAAGCTCCGCCTATCATTAGCTTCCCATCTCCTTCTGTGTCCTAGATCTGGCTGCTCATCACTGCTCTATGGCCTTACGTGTGCAGGGGAGCGTTCTGCTGGGTACGTTTTTGTGTCGACAAAGTGTAACAGTTCTGTACAGATGGTCTGGTTCAGGATTAATCTAGTTGTCAACCAGGCATCATTGTTCCAGGCCCTAGTTGTTCTAGTTGTCAACCAGGCTGTGTGGTTTTGACGCAGGGAGTGATTCCCTTTCTTTTTGGATCATGTAACCAAAGGAAACGTGCCGCAGCGAGCAGTGTTGAGTGGTACAACCTGCATCTTTATGGCCTGTGCTGAGCAGAGCTGGTGGCTGCATGGAGTCCGGGTCGCCAAAACTTTCCTGTGTATTTTATCTGCAAGGGATACTTCCCTGCTTTTCTTTGTGTTTCATCCCATAACTTTGATATCTTTAAGGCAGGGGAGAAATTCCTCCCCACGACTGATCTAGGATAGAGCGAATGAAAGAAAGGTGTGTGCAATTTGCCAGAAATAAATGGATCATTTTAATGGGTCCTTTGGTGGGAGTTTGATTCCTTCTTTGTTTTGAGAGCTTCTGCTTCCTGCTGAGAAGAGCTGCTGATATCTCCCAAGCTGCGCAGAGGTGGTGGTGGACTTCTGGGGACCTTGATGGAGGCAAAGGCAAGGCTTGCACCCTCTCTCTCTTGGCTCAGTTGCCCTATGCAGGCAGTTGCTGTCATTCTTGGCTTTTTCAAGTAATTCTGGAGATGGGTGTAAGAGCATGGGAGAGGGGAGAGAAGAGAGGGGAAGGGGAAGGGAAAGGAGAAGGGAAAGGGAGGACAGGACTAGGGCCCTGCATTTCCATTAGGCAATCCAAGAGCAGGCTGGGCTGTGTTCCAGATTTTACTAGCCTTAGTGTATTAAGGGCCATTTTTTTCCTGTCTGCTGGCTATCAGTGTCTTTTCACCTCTGCCCTCCCTTAAATCCACTTCATTCCTGCTTTTATTTACCTCAGTCAAACCTTGTGTGACTCATTTCCATCTACAGTTAGGATTTATATGTTGCGTGACTGGCTTTTCATAGCTCTGTCTCACTCTCCTCTCTCTCTTTTTATGTATGTTGATGAGATCCTTGCTCTTGCCCTTCTCTGTACTCGTATAAAATTTCCGACCCGAGGAAGGCTGCAGCGTGGTTAGCCTGCTCTTTCTAATACATCTAGAACAAATCCTGTAATGCTTTGCTGCTGTTTTAATTCCTTAATCTTAGACTGCTGACAGCTTCATTGCCTTGGGTCTTTCCGCTTCAATTCAGATTATAATCCCCGTTGAAGATGCTATTGAAATGATATATAGCCAGTCAGATACAACTGTCCTTGGAGGTTTGACCCTTTTAACTTGGCAATCCTTTGACTTCGGCAAACGCTCTCTGAGCACACGAGCTGGAAAGGCGACTTTCATTCCAGCCACGTACCTAGTGCTGTTCAGACTGCAGCACGTGGCTCTGGCTGAATGGGAAAGAGAAGATGCTTGTGCCTTTCTGCCCTCCAGGGCGCGAAAGGGATGCCGCTGTGGTTTCACACGCATTAAAAGTTTAGGACATTTCAGAGAAGATTTAGCAGCAGCCATTTTATCCCAGCCACCAGCTCTACAGACAACCAGACCCTCACTGCAGCCTGAATTCAATTTGGGCTTCTGGGGAAGGGGCGGGGGCTGCCCTGCACCCTCCCTCTTCCCCAGGTTGTGACCTTGGAGCCAGTGGCTGCTGCCCGTGTTTCCCCACAGAGCATCCTGCTGTTCTTGTCCATTCCGGCGCACCCAAGGAGGGAGGTGTGAAATGGCAGTCCCCGAAAAACCTTTCCAGGGAGATGGCTGGGGTTGTGCAGCCTGCTGCCGTGGGCTGGAGCCTGCCCAGGCCTGACCCAGCCTGTGCCATTGCCGCTGCCCACTCCTCCGTCCTGGGAGATGGGGAGGAAATCCCTCCTCAGTGCAGCAGGGCAGGAGAGGGCTTTCGTTAACGAGATTCCTCCTTGGTAAAAAGCCCGGCCTCCATCCCGAGGCCATTTGCACCCTCCGGGCTGAAGCCCCAGCCCCAGCATCTCTGCGCTGCTGCAGCCTGGTCCCAGCGCTGGGGCTGCTCTCGCCGGGGGAGCCGAGCTCTTTGTCTCGGCGGCGGCTTGCTGGGAGCAGTGGTGTGTGCGGCAGCAGATACAAGCTCTTGCTGGATTCCCAGCAGCGGGAGCTGCCTCTAGCCAAGGATGAAAAGCTGGTTTCATGGGAAGAAATAATATTTAGAGAAGAGACAGATAATGTTCCCTGCACTTGCCATGTTAACCCTTTGCACCCACTGCTGCTTAGTGCTGCTGTGGGGTCTTAACCCTTTGTTCACTGCCCCCAATGCAGGAGCAGTGGTTCTCTGTGACTCTTCATTAGTGCTCTCCATCTCCATGCTGAATTGTAAGGCTGCTGATGCTGGATGTGCCCATGTGGGTCAGGGCTTGGGGTTTTAACTGGAGAGAGGGAGGCCCCAGCTCTGCAGCTCTCCTTCCTGCTTCCCCCCACCAGCAAACAGAGCCAGGGTGCTCCGTGCCTGCTGATTCCCACTTCCCTCTTGCTGGACCTGCAGCCCCTTTTGGTGCAGCTGTTCTGTGGGCTAAAACTGGGAGCTGGTGGAGTAAGGAAGGACATTTCTCGTGGTTCCCACATCCAGGCTGAGATATCCTGCACGGTCTCACTGTGAAAGTGTTTTGAGGTGCCTGGAGCCAGCTTGGTGCTTGTTCTCAGCACCTGGGCAGAGGGAACAAGGCTCTGCCCTGGCCACAGAGCAGTTCCTCACAGCGTGTGGCTCAGAGGACCTGGGGGTAGGATCTCCCAGTTCAGCAGACCTACCTGCACCCTGTATGTCCCAGCCAGGCTGGGGACTGTGGTCAGCCTGAGCTGGACTACTGTGGCTCCACCCCATTAAATAGTGACGGCCTTGTTGGAGAAGCACTGGGGCATCGCAGCAGAACCCAGAGAAAACACGAATCTATCTTGCCCCCACGGCTTCTCTCCCAGCCATCTTCTTCCCTGGCCTCATTCTGGGAGGGAGGACTGAAACCTCGTGGAGGGGCTGAGCACCAACACCCACAGTGTGAAGCTGCTTTTCCCTTTCCTTCCTTCAGAGGGAACTGGGGCGCTGTTGTGCACCCCCTCAACCCTGCCCTCCCCTGCTGTCCCACCTTCCTGTCACTCTCTTCGGGTCCTGCTCGGGACTAGAGCAGCAGCAGCTGAATCTAGCCCAGGACTCCCACCATCCCAGTAAAATGACTGGGATCAGGCACCTGGAGTCATCCTGGAGAAGAAGGGGTCCCAGCCTAGTCCCATGCATTACTCTGCCTTGGCCAGGTGAATCATTACCTGCTTCAGTGACTTTATTAGCAAAAAGACCCAGCTTTTTAGCAATTTACACTAGTTTTACATCCCGCCCTCCTGAAAGAGAGGCTTAAGAGCTTGGCAGGAGCTCCAGTCCTCCCACTGCTCAGGCCATAAGCTACTGCTGCTCCAGTTAGGCTGCCACTCTTGCCATTTGCCATCATTAAGCTAAACAACATCCATGGACGATATCCCTGGAAAGCCCCCTCCTGCTTCTCTTTGACCTGGTATGGTGGTGCTGGGAAGATGTATCACCAAACCCCTGCTCTGCTGGGGTCGAGCTGCGAGGGCTGAGAGGCTCCTGGGTCTCTCATGCCCCATCAGCTAACCTTCTGCTGTGGCACCATCCCACACAACCCTGGAGCCAGTATTTCTGTCCCCCACAGCTCTATGAGTGCACTGTTTACTAAGCGTCACCCCAGTTGGTCAACCCTTGGCCCAACCTGTAACCTGTCCTGCTTTCCTCAGCTGGTGGGACAAGGTGTCCCCCGTGGAGAGCTCACTCTGTGCAAGGGCAAAAGTCCAACCCCTGGCTGGAGCTGGTGTTTCTGCAGAAGGGAGTGGGAAGGGATGGGAGGCTGGGGGGCAGGGGGAAGTCAGGGCTGCTCTGTGGGGGGCTGCGGGAATATGGTCCCTGCTCGGAGAGTGTGTGATCTGCCAGGCAGCTGGGGAGCCCTGGCAGCACTGCCATGCCTTTGTTCCTCCTCTTTCTTTTCCACCTTCAGATTTTTTTTCCCTCTGCTTCCAGCCTGCTGCGTATGCAGCACTCCCCCCCGCCTCCTCACCCACAGTTCCTGTCTTGATTTTCCTTCCCCTCTACAAATATGTGTTCCTTAGGCTCCTTCTCCTCCCTGCCAGGCTTCCGTCATCAGCATTGCCTCCCCAGACTTGTTCTTTTTTTCCCTCCCTCGACCCATCTCCCTGTTTTCCCACAGGCCCTCCTCATCCCTTCCCCTGCCCGCTTGTCTCCCCTTCCCTCCAGCGGCTCGGGCTCCCATTCACTCACTCTCTGTCTCCCCTTCACTGACAGTTTGGGGGAAATCTGTCTGTGTCAATGCACAAATTCCATTATTTATTGGCTGAGCAGAGTGAGGTCCTACACTCGTCTGTAATTGTCTGTAGATCAAAGCGCCTGCTGATGGCAGCTTTGCCTTCTTGCAGCAGAACACCACCCCCAGCTTCACTGCTCCCCATCCTCCCGGGGGAGTCGGGTGTGTGCATGTCAACACCCTCGATGATTGATCTCCCAGACAGAGAGGAAAGAAGTGGAGCTGGTGGGGGAGAAAAGGGAGAGCTGGAGGATCTGCAAAGCTCCCAGGAGCAGATGGGGATGTTGGGGGCTGTCTCAGGGGGCCACACAGCCCCTGGCAGAGGCTAGGGGAGGGTGGGATGGTAGAAATGCTCCCTATCCTGGGAATGGGGACAGGGAAATGAAGTGAAGGGGGGACAGGGAACCAGGGAATAGCCCCATATCTGTCCAGGACTGGAAGAGTTGGAATTTCTTCTCTAGAGATGCATCCCCAGAGATCCGGGATGGCTCCATAGAAGCAGACAGCTAAAAACCAGAAATGGGGACAAAGGAGAATGTGCCTTTCCCTCTGGAAACCACCAACCTAGAGATTTGGGACTTCAAAGTGAAATGCAGGGACCCATTTGTTGTTTGGGTGTGTGTGGGGAGAGGACAAGGAAATATCCACCCCAACTCCCGCTGCTTGGCCTCCTCGTTGGGGTCCCAACTCCAACATTTCCAGCTGCTATTTAGCATGTTGCGAGAGGAGAGGAGAGGAGAGGAGAGGAGAGGAGAGGAGAGGAGAGGAGAGGAGGAGGAGGAAAGGAGGAGGAGGAAAGGAGAGGAGAGATTTCAGGATCTAAGCACAGGATCATGGAGTCCTGCCAAGGGAAGCTGTTAGGGTTATGGCCCCTTCCCTGGAGCCTTTTGGGAGCTAACAAGATACTTCCTTGTGGCTACAGGACCTTCTTCTCATAGGAAAGAACAGGTCAAACTTCTTGTAGGATCACCCACATGGAGGGGAGACCTGCAGTGGTTTGTCTGCTGGAGGAGGTGAGGTCAGTTGGAACCCCTCCTCCCCAGGGCCAGTCTTCCCATTTCATCAAGATACGCTGGGGAAAATGGGCTTGATGAAGCCACATCTTCTGTTCCACATAGATCTGCAGACACCAAGAGACATAGACACCATCAACAGTCCTGATAGCTCAATCCCCTCTCACTGTCCAGTGCATGAAACTGTCTGGCTCAAGCCATGGCTCTGTGTGCCTTTAACTCTCAAGTTGTTCCCGGCTTTTCCTCCTTGTGACACCTCCCTGGTCCTGCCACCAAACCTCCCCTGGCTTCCTTTTGCACAGAGTACAGGCAGCATCATTTATGCTTCTCCCTGTAAGATATTTTTCCAAGCCTTAAATCAGTTTTTTAATCTTCTTTCAAAACTTCAGACGCAGGTGCTACGCACAGTATTCCAAGATCAGTCACACTGGTGCCTGACAGAGGAGAGCTGTTACATCCTCTCTCCCAAAGCCTCTGCTCTTCTCCCATACAAGCATCACACTGTTGTCCACCCTTAATTTACTGCTCATTGAGCCCCCTTCCGTCTCAGTCCTTCCCAGGGGAGAGGAGACATTCCCACAGGACATTTTAGGGGGGGGTTCTAGATAAGGTGCCCAGAGCAGTACAAGTCCCAGCTCTCAGGATAATGGGTGCCCAGCCCTTCTTCTGATTTGGATCTGAGGTCTCTTACTTCAAGAGGAACAAGACACCAGCCATGAAAGCAGCCCACTTTGCAGGCTTGGGCTTGCAGGAAAATCCCCCCTGCTCTGAAGCAAGAGTGGCAATGTTGGCTTCCTGAGCTGCCAATGAAGTCTGTGTCCCACAGGGAGTCAGAACTGGCTCACCCAGAAGCTGAGTGGGACTGGCCCCCCATGTCCTGAAAATGCTCGAAAGAAGATAACGGCTACGGAGGGTCCACACAGAGCTGGGCCTGTGTCTCAGCCTCCATCTATCCCAGCAGGAGGGCTTGGGGGATGTGTTGCTATGTGTCGCTGGCCAAGAGAATCCAGTTTACTCTACCAGTAGTGGCTCTTGAGTTGGCCACCTCAGCTCCATCTCCTTCTCACCTACAAACCACCTGGAACTTCAGGAAAACTTCATTGACACACCTGCCTGGTGTGAAAGCTCTACCTGCACCACTGTCAGGGAATATGAGGGTGATGAGCAACTCAAGCACCTTGCAGGACAGAGCCCATGGACTAGGACTTCCAGTGGGAATGGAGTCCCAGCATCCTTTATTGCTCCATACCCCACCTCTGGGCAAGGCATCTGCAAAAAGAAATGGCTGCTTGACGAACACAAGACCTGCGCTCCCTTGAAACCAAGGCTCTCTGGGCACCCTCACCTTGGTGACCACTTCACCTCTGCTCAGGGTGGGTTGCTACAGATTGGGGCTTTCCAAATCACACAATAGGTTTGATCAGCCAGGACCTCTGGAGGTCCCTGGTGCATCCTCGCTCAGAGTAGGGTTGGTAGATCAGGTTGCTCAGGAGGATCTCCAAGGATGGCAGTTCCTGCCCCAGTCTGGTCCCTGTGCCAGTGTTTTACCACCCTCACAGTGAAGATTTTTCCCCTAATATCTAATAAGAATTTCCCTTCTCCAGCTCATGCCTGTAGCTTCTCATCCTGTCCCTGTGCACCTCTGAAAGGAGACTGGGCATGTTTCATGTTTTGCATCCCAGCACCCAAGGCCAGGCAGAGTGCCCCACCAGCCCTGATAAACACACCGAGATGGCCACCGCCCTCTTCAGGGCACTGGTTTTTCCTCCCAAGGGAAGGCAGGGAGCCAAAGCTTCGGAGGGGAAGGAGCACTGATCAGGGCATCCTGCTGCAGAGTTTTGTGGCTTCAAAGACCAAACCCCCAGTGCCTGACCCTGCACAAGCAACTTGGGAGTGACTTAGCCGCGGGACCAGGGCTGCTCTTGTCTTCAATCATAAGACTCCCCCTCCCACCATGGTTCCCCTCTTGGGCACGGCAAACTATAGCTGCTGTTGCTTTGAGCAAGAAGGGAGCAGCGAACCCACATGCACAGCTGGGCGGACAGGCGCCTTGGGGAGCTGGGGGAAGGGATGTGCAGTCTGGCAGGGACAGCTTTTCTTGCAGACCCTTCTGCTGCCCCAGAACACAGCAGGCAGGAAAATGGAGTGACAGTGGTGTCTGGGCATGGTTTGGTGTCTGCAGGCAGCTGGGGGACAGTCCCCCAACCCTTTTCTCTCTGCGTGGCTTTTCCAAGGCAGTTCAACCTGCAGTATCTCCTGCTACACCCCACCCTGATCTCTCCGGCTGGCCTTGCCAAGGCACATCAGTGCTGACCTGCAGCAACCAGCCACCTGCCCGCCTGTGCCAAGACATCTCAGAGAGACACCCCCCCCCCCCCTTCTTCTGGCTTCCAGCATCTTTGAAAAACAAGCTTCTAGCTGCATCCTGATTCCTTACCCCGAGAGAACAGGGCTGGCAGCTGAACACTCCCCTGTGTCACAAGAAGGGACTTAAAATCTACAGGATGTGAAGTGGGGTATTAGCTGGGGTGCTGGACTGTCCCAATGCTATCTCCCCCATCCTGCTGTTCACCCTCCTCTGCTATGCCCCAGCAAACAAGGCTCTTTTTTGGATCTCACATCCCTCTGCAGCACCCCCAGCCACCCCCAGCCTATGCCATTTCCTTCAGGAAAGGGATCCTCGGGACAAGCCTGTGCCCCCTCTCAGCCCCCCACTTTTGATCTTGGTCCCCTGGAACCGTGGGGGCTGGGGGGGGCAGGAAGGGACCCCAAGATTTGGGGAGGTAAGGAAAAAGAGCAGGATGGAACTATTCCGTTACCTCCCTTAGGGGAGGGAAGCAAGGGGCGGGGGGGACGTATCCCGTCTCCAAGGAAGCGGCGATGGAGAGCTGCGGGGGGAGCGGGGACGACGGGACGGGGAGGGGAGCACCGCCAAGCAGAGCCGGAAAAGGGCAGACAGGACCGGGCAGGGGGCCGGGGGGGGGCGGATCCTGCCGGGAGCAGGTTGCACCTGGAGGGGGGGGAGTATGAATATTTTAATCTGAATCAAACAAAAGGGCGAGAGCCGCTCCGAGGATTTCCCGGAACGCACTTGGTCGGGGACAGGGAAGGACTGGAGAGAGGGAAACGAGACCCCCGAGAATCTCTGTGTCCAGTGTTGTCCCCATCCCGAACCTCGCTCTGGCCTGAGCAGCCCTCGGGGGGCTCCCGGAGCAGCCCTACCCCAGCCCTCCCACCGCCGGGGTCCCAGCCCCGGGCAGGCGGTGCAGGGAGGGGAGGGGGCGACAGATTGGGGGCTGGGGCGGGGGGAGGATTGTGGGATGAGAAAGAAACAGATAGGGGCGGGGAGGGGGGGGACAATGACGACGACGGGGGTGGCCCTGGCGTTGGAGATGGTGCGGGGGACGGGCCGGCCGTGATCGGCGCTTCCGATGCGGCCTGGGCTTCGCTTACCGGGAGCCGTCCCGATTCCACCCGTGAGCGGCCCGAGCCCACGCGTGACCCAGCCACGCCGCTCCTTCCACCTGCTCGCCCCGCGGCACCACCCCGCCCTTGCCTGCGCCTCTCCCTAACCGGTGGCCCCACGAGCGCGGCACGTCCCGCGTGGGTCGCGCTGCGCTCCCGGGAACCAAATCCCCTTTTCCCCAGCCCAACAAACAGCTCCAGCCTTGCCGCCTCCTGCTTCCTCCGGTCTCCCCGTCACCCCCGGATCCTGCCTCCCACGCGGGTCCCCGTGGGGAGCGGGGCGGGGGGCGGCTGGGGCCGGCGGTTCCCTTCCCACCGTGGACCGGGAGGCAGAGACAAAGGCGGTGAAATATCACTGCACGGCTAAAGCCGCTCCGAGCCCCGCCGAGCCCTTAACTAGATCGTTAGGGGATTATCCGCTCCCTAAGCAGCCGCGGGGCGGAGGGGGCGGCCGCCCCGTCCCGTTACCGAGCGCCCCCGGGGAGGGCGCCGGTGGGAGGCGGCGGGCGGAGCTGCCCGGTCGCGGCGGCGGCTGAAGACCGGTCTGCGGGGAGAACGGATCGGCCAGCGGAGGGACCGTGCTCGGTACCGGCGCGGGGAGGGAGGAGGGTGGGGTCGCAGGGGGCTCGGTCCGTCGCCCTCTGGTCTGCACCCGCCTCCCCCTCGCCTTCCGCGGCGGGCGGAAAGTTTGTGCCCGTGGGGGGAGCCGCCGGGGGTGGGGGGGGGACAGGTCCTCAGGTCTGCGGCGGGATCGTGCCGCGAGAGCCCGTGGGGCTGGCACTGGGGTGCCCGATGGGGGACCGGGATTAGGGGTTCGGGGCTGTGGGCAGGCGCGGTGTCGGGGGTGGGAGCGGGCAGGGAAGGAGGCGGGTGTCTCTCTGTGCCTCCGCGTTCATGGGCTCAGCTTTATCCAGGGCTGTAATCCCCCCTGCTCCGGTAATTAAAAACTCCGTATTACAAGGAAAACGGTGTGCAGGGAAATGTAATCAAGTCTGGAGGGGCTTAACCATCTGGTAAAGGTTAGGACCGGCACGGCGGGGGACGCGGCCGGGGGATTTGGCAGCCGCCGCGATCCGGGCTCCTCTTAATCTACCGCGGGGACGAGAGCAGCATCTGCGGGGTAATACCGGTGCCCCGGGCAGCGATCGGTCTCGCTGGAGCTCCCACCGCCGTTAACGGGACCTCCCTGGGGCGAGCCCCTCCCCAAGTGCGCCCGGCTCCGGTAGACCGATTCTGGTGTGGCACCGGGGCCCGTATTGCATCCCCTGCCCGGGGCCAGCAGGGAAAGGGTTAAGCGGCCGCCGGTGGCCGCGGCTTGGCTCCCCAGCTCCGGGCAGAGTCTTCCTCCGCCGCCCCCGTGAGCCCGAAACTCTTTGGAAGTGCAAGGGCTGAGCAAAGGCGAGGGGGGACGCGGCGGCGCCGGTGGGACCCCGCGTCCCCGGGAGGGCTGCGGGGCCATGGGGGCCGGGCCAGGCTCCGGGCGGGGGCAGCTCTTCCTCCGCTCCCTCCTCTTCCTCCTGCTGGCCGGGCCCCCGGCACCGCGTCCGGCGGGCGGCCAGCTGCGCTACGCAGTGCCGGAGGAGCTGGAGCACGGAGCCTTCGTGGCCAACCTGGGCGAGGACCTGGGGCTGGACTTGTCCACCCTGTCAGCACGGCGGTTCCGCATCGTGTCACGGGCTGGGGCCAGGCAGCACCTGGAAGTGAACCTGGAGAACGGGATCCTCTTCGTGAACGAGCGGATTGACCGTGAGGAGGTGTGTGAGGCTGGGGGGACCTGCCTGCTCCACCTGCAGCTCCTCGTTGAGAGCCCACTGGAGCTCTACCGCATCGAGGTGGAGGTGCTGGACATCAATGACCACGCGCCCACCTTCCCCTGGCAAGAGTATGTGCTGGAGGTGGCCGAGTCTGCTGTGCTCGGTGCCCGCTTCCCACTGGAGAGCGCCCAGGATCCTGACATGGGTACCAACTCGGTGCACACCTACCGGCTCAGCCCTAACGGTTTCTTTTCGCTTGAGGTGCAAACACGCAGTGACGCCAGCAAGTTTGCAGAGCTGGTGCTGGAGCGCACTCTCGACCGCGAACAGCAACGCATGCACCGGGTGCTGCTCACCGCCCTTGATGGCGGCGTCCCCGAGCGCTCAGGCACAGCTCACATCCTCATCACAGTGCTGGACGCGAACGACAACGTGCCTGCCTTTGACCAGCCCTCATATGGTGTGAGCCTTCCTGAGGATGCCCCTGCTGGCACCCTGGTCATCCAGCTCAATGCCACTGACCTAGATGAGGGCCCCAATGGGGAGATCGAGTACTCCTTCAGTGGGCACGCACCACTGCGTGTCCGGGAGCTCTTCCACGTAGACCCCCGGAGTGGGCAGGTGCTGCTGAAGGGCCCCCTGGACTACGAGCGGGCAAGCCTCCATGAGCTCTATGTGCAAGCCAAGGACCGTGGACCCTCAGCTGTGGCCGTGCACTGCCGGGTGCTTGTGCACCTCCTTGATGTGAATGACAATGCGCCAGAGGTGACCCTCACCTCTGTGTCCACGCCTGTGCTGGAGGATGCCCCACCAGGCACCGTCATTGCTGTCATCAGTGTTCTGGACCGGGACTCTGGGGACAATGGGCGTGTGAGCTGCGAGGTCGGCCCCGATGTACCCTTCGAGCTCCGCTCCTCCTTCCACAACTACTACACACTGGTCACTACGCAGGCACTGGACCGGGAGGTTGTGCCTGAGTACAACATCAGCATCACAGCACGGGACATGGGCTCCCCTGCCCTGCTGACCCGCAGCACCCTCACTGTCCCAGTGTCCGATGTGAACGACAATGCCCCACGCTTTCTCCAGCCCTCCTACAGCGTCTACGTGATGGAGAACAATGCACCAGGTGCCTCCATCTGCTCTGTCAGTGCATTGGACCCCGACTGCCAACAAAATGCCTACCTGTCCTACTCCATCGCCGATGGGCACATCCATGGTATGCCTGTGGGCACCTATGTGTCTATCAACTCGGACAGTGGGCACATGTACGCCCTGCGCTCCCTCGATTATGAGCAGATCCGCAGCTTCCAGATCCAGGTGCAAGCACAGGATGCGGGTTTCCCCCCACTCAGTGCCAACGTCACCGTCCACATCTTTGTGCTGGATCAGAACGACAATGCTCCAGTCATCGTTTCCCCCATGCCGCGCAATGGCTCTGTGGCCACTGAGCTGGTGCCGCGATCAGCTGGGCCTGGCTACCTTGTGGGCACAGTGTCAGCAGTGGATGCGGATGCGGGCCTGAACTCCCGCCTCTCCTACCAGCTCCTCCAGGCCACTGACTTCACCCTCTTCAGCGTGGCACCAGACACAGGCGAGCTGCGCACCCTCCGCTCCTTTCTGGAGCAGGATGCAACCCGGCAGCGGCTGGTGGTGCAGGTGCGGGATGGTGGGCAGCCAGCCCTCTCTGCCACCATGTCCCTCCTGCTTTCGGTGGTGGAGACCATGCCTCAGACTCTCTCTGACTTCAGTGAGTTCAGCATCCCCCCAGAGGCCTCCTCATCCTCCCCACTCACCCTCTACCTCCTTGTCTCCCTGGGCTCCATCTCCTTCACCTTTCTCCTCGCCATCCTCATCCTCACAGCCATTCGGTGCCGTGGAGAGCACTGCTCCTGCCAAGGTGACGGCTGCTCACCACCCCACTGCCACTGCTGCCCCGGGTCCAGACCCTCCCCTGACGGCCTGAAGACATCCAACTTGACAGTGCAGCTCCCTGCGGGGACCACAGCTGCCACCTGCCTCGACGTGCCCGGGGGCGGTCCCCCAGGCTATTACTACAAGGTCTGCCTTGGTCCTGAGTCTGCCCAGAGTGACTTCATGTTCATCAAACCCTGCAGCCCCACCCGGAACAATGAGAAGGACCTCAGGAAGCAGTCCCAGCTGGACCAGCATCTCCATGTATCCAAGCAGGTAACACCATGCCCAACACTACTTACTGGTGCTCCACATGTCCCCCTGGCCCCCTCCCTGAGCCTCTGCTGTGGGAGAAACCAGGCACGGCTTTTCCCAGAGAATAACGCCTTTGATCAGTGCAGGAATTAGGAGCCATCAGGCAGCAGGAAACTCTCCACCGAGCTTCCCGATGGGTCTAATTACTGGGGGAGTGTCAGGCTCGGCTGAGACGAGAGGAAATCCCTTCCCGCAGCCTTTTGCATCCATTACAGGCAACAGAGATGCTCTGGTGCCCCGGGGGGATGTGATGGTGGGGGTGGCATCTGCTTCATGTGAGTAGCAATTCACGCTGGGACAGCCTGAGCATTGCCACCGCCCCACTTCCCCTGTGCCGGTGGGGGTCCGCAGTGTCCCACTGCTGCACCCAGGGCTGGTCCCCACCCCACTGGCACTGCTCGTGCCCCTGGTTCTGGCACCCAGGCCCAGCTGCTGTGCCGCACCAGGCTGCGCCGGCAAGGAGGGAGTGGGGTCTTCAGGGGTGGGATTTTGATGTCAACGTTTGTTAGGTACTGAAATGAGGAACGTCTAATTTTCCCGATGAAAGACTCTCCGAAACACGATTACAAGGATGGAGAGTGATGAGGCATCTAATCCACTTATATTTGACTTTTAATAAAACAGCCCTTCCAAGGAGAGCGCAAGACTCACTGCCAAGAGGCTCTCCCTGCACATCTCCTTGCAGCTGGACTCACTTCTCTAATATGTTAATGGGATTTTCCCCTAGCTGTTTGCAACCCCCCTGGGACATTGGGTATTCAGCCAATTTCTGCACCTCTCACCCTTTGGTGCCTGAGACCTAGGCTAAGTTACCATTGCATCTGCAAGAAAGGCTTTTTAAAATTAACAGAAATAGAAGAAGCCCCTCTCTCTCCCTGGGAGGACAGACCTTGGCAATTAAACTCCCAGAGATGGAGAGCAAGCCCCAAACAACCCCAGCATCTCAGGAGGGTGGGGAAGGTCTGAAGGGAACAGGCTGGTTCAACATTCCCTCACTTTCCCTAAAACCGGAATGTGCTGCTTGCTTCTCCACAAAGGAGGAGATGGAGTCCTGCGTCCCTGGCTACTGAAGCCTTATGCTTGCAGGGCTGGGCTGATAAACAGAGGGTCCCAGGGCTGATTAACAGAGGGTCCCAATAATCAGACTTGCCCTTCCCTGTGTTTTCCAGATCAAACAGCCCAACACGGACCGGCTGCCTCCAAGCACGCAGAGGCCTGCCCTGAAGAGGTACTAAATCCGGCACTGCAGGAACAGAGGGAGTGGGAGGAAGGGGGATGTGGGGACAGGGAGGTTATCTCCAGTGCAGCTTTAAACCAGTCTCCTCTCTTTAGCTCCCAGAGCCTGGAGGATGTGGGGGAAATCCGCAGAGCCCTCCAGAAGGAGCATGAGAGGCTGTGCACACTGGTGACCCCTGTCTCTGGTTAGTATTGGGGCACTAGAGCTGGAAAGACCAGACCCTCTGGTTGCTTGGTGTAATGCAGTGGGGGGACACATCGCTGCTCCTAGCAGTGGTAGAGTTTTGTGGCGTGGAAGGGGTGTCTAGGCCCCAGAAGGGAGGATGGTGACACATGGATGTCACTGTCCCACTGAGCTATGGATATGACCTCTGCTGAGCCAGTCTCACACTCATCTTTCCTCCAGAGTTTCAGAAGGCTTCGGCAGGCACCAACAGCATCTGGACACCCCAGTACAGCCCCTTGTACCGAGGGCACACCCCAGCCCTGGATTATCAGCACAATGTCTACATCCCCGGCACCCCCACTCTGCTTTCTGGCAAAGACGGGCCCCTCTTCCTGGGCCGGGAGACCAAGAACAGCTTCTCCACCTTTGGCAAGAGGAAGAAGATGACAACTTACTGTGACATACGTGACAGCATGGTTATCAATAACGACCTGAAATAGTGACCAGTGCTGGGCCTGGATGGGTCTGCCCAAGGCCCTGGGAATCACTCGCATTATTTCAGCTGCTAGGTCCACTCACAGCACACAGCTCCATGTGTGGACCACTCAGGACTTTGTGGGACTGCTGCTCTGTCTGTGGGACAGAGCACAGGGAAAGGATTTAAGGAGCAAAAGACTGAGAAATGATGGGGGAGGCGGGGAGGGAGAGCGGGATTTCTCCCATCTCATCCTGCAGACCTGTGTTGGCACCAGGTGCTGTTGGGGGTCCATATGACAAGATTTAAGCAAATCTGCCTTGAGTTTACCCATTCCTATGTCCGCTTAGGGACCGTCCATCTCTGTAAACATTGTCACTTCTTTGTCTTGTCTGGCTGTGTGAATGTACTGAGCTGCATGCCTGTATTTCTGCACCAGTAGACATGGAAAATGTATGCAGATCAAGCCTCGTTCAGTCAAGCCTGAGCCTACATACTGGGGCAGTGACCATTGCTCTGTCCCTGAGATCCAGTGGGATGTGTTGCATGTCTAGGGCAGCCACTGGTGCCTGGCTTCTCTGGGAAGTGAGTGCAAAACCTACCCATTATGGGTGCTTCCCTTCAAACCCTGACCTGACACTTGCAGGGCTGGAGACCCAATGTCCAGGACACAGCCAGTCTTTCTGCTGGGAGGAGCATGGGCTGGAGCCCACACAGATTGGATGGCCAGAAGAGCTGTTAGCTTAAGCAGCTGAGAGATGCAGAAGGTGAGGTCCTGCTGGGTAACACTCTAGCTCAAGGCAACATCATCTGAATGAAAGATGGTTTCCAGCCACCTGAGGGGCTCCAGCACAGGTGACAGTCCTCTTCCCTCTTTGCCCTGCCCTCACCTGGATCTCTGTTTTCCCCAAATCCTGAATGCCTGGGGTAACACCTGCATTGGGGGCCCCACCTGCATGGCTCAGACATCTCCCATTGCACCCTGCTTCTCTGAGGATTTTTAGCTGGCTGTCAGGAGCCCTCAAGGGCAGGACTCCAGCCCAAGAACAGTCTCTCCCCCTGCCCTGCTCATCCTACACCTGTCCACCCGGTCTGTCTGCTAGCATTGCCAATCGCTCCTGTCACGGGACAGCTCATTTCCAATCCATCTGTGCAAAACATGACAGCTCTTTCTAAATCAAGTTTGTTTCACAGTATCTGATTTGTACCAATAAATTGTATTTTAATAGCTCACCCTGGCTCCTGGCTGTCCCTGAGTTGCACATGACAGCAGGAATCGCTGCTCAGCTCTTGGAGCAGGGCTCTCAGCTCCACCAGACATGCATGTCCATCTGGCCTCCCGAGTTGCTGGAGCAGCCCAGGAAAGCTCATTTTGTTCACTTCACCCGGATGCTGGGGGCTTAAGGTCCCCTCCCTCCTTCCTTGGACTCAGGAGCACTTTGGGGTCATGGCCAGGAGAAGCCATGTGCTGGAGGTGTCACATAGCTCCTTGCTCCATGCTCCAGCTTGGGCAGAGATTCTGCAGGGATTCGCACCAAGGTGTGGGCATAAATGGCTTTGAACTGCTGGGGAGAGGGGCTGGATCTGGCAGTAATGGCTTGTTGTTGTTATTGTGCATTGCTTTCTATGGTTCATTTAAGCTTTCCCCTAGATGCTCACCACCCACCAGCTTGCCTCGGGACTCACAGAGATAACCTGGATATATGCCAGGTGTAGGGATCAACTACCTGGGAATAGGCAAGCCTGTATCTGCTGGTGGGATGACTCTTAACTTGATGTGGGAAGCGGTTCACCTTTGGATGAAGTCCTGAGATGGCCACGCTGTGGCTGTCCTTCTTAGCCTCTGCTTGCTCAGTGACTGGCTTGGGGAGGCTGCAATGCGGCTTTTGGGATTAACCCAGAAAAGTCCTTGTCTACAAGTGGGTAACATGCTCATTAGAGGAAGCAGGGGGCAGGGAACACTCAAAAGGGCTCCATGGGAGTCAGGGACCCAGGAGGAAAGTAGTTTGGCCATGAAAGGGACCTGGCTGCTTCTGGTGACTTCAGTCTCAGCTCACATCTGCCTGGCTGTCAATAGATGAAATATTCCCTGTCCCAGTTAGATGGTAGAATGGAAGATTTTATGCTGCCAAGTACATTCTTCAATGGTCTCTGCAGAGTGTTAAGGGTAAAGAAAGAACCCCAAGCGGCCACTGCCTGAGACCCGTTTACAGCATTAGCCTGTTTCACTGCTTCAAAAGAACAAGTGAATTATGTAAAGTGATACAATAAAATTAATAACAGCCTCAAGAAGTAATAAAAGCATCAAATGGACCTGACTCCCTGCAGGGGCAGCGAGCATCTCCACTCTCCTGGATTAGCTCTTGCAATATCTTTCCTGTCATTTTCAGGCGGTGCTGGTCAAACATCAAGAGAGGACTGCAGCGCCTCTCCAGGGAGCCCACAGGGGCTCAGCCACAGCCCCCTCTGCAGCAGGGCCAAGCCATTAGCTATGTTTTCTCTCACATGGTAAAAGCACCCAGTACATGTGCTTCATGGTATCTAGGATCTAAACAAACACCTGGAGCTGGTGCTTTGTATCAGATTCCCAGGTGTGGTTTCCCAAAGGGAGGTCTCAAAATTGAGCCCCAAAGCACACAGTCATTTGAAATGGACACTTTGCACCCCTGTCCTTGGCAATTCATGAAGTTGAGCAACGAAGCAGCCAGCTTTTGCCACCTCCCTGCAAGTGTGTCACTCTCCAGTGTATTTTGTTGGCATTTTTTAGCCCCCTACTACTAAGGCTTACACATACCTCTTGCTGATCCCCAGGTTTGCACCATAATACAGGTCAGCCCTCTTCCAAAAGGGATTTGAGGGTCAACACAGTGTCCAGCCCAGGCCCCAGCACTCACCATTCCCTGAGGATCTCCTTTTGCTTAGTTGAAGGAAGTCCTACCCTGACAAGAGCTAAATTTTGTTAAAGGAGAAGCTGCTGCCCAAGCATTTACACACTATTCTGGGAGTTGCACACACACTACCCAAGACTTTAACTGCTAGGACCAGAGTCCCTTCACAGCAGGCAGCTCCACTGAGCTGACAGGTGCCCCTTTTCAACTCCTCGCTCACACACACACACACTCACTCTTGGACACTTTCTCTCCCCTCAGGCTCGACCCTAGGTTTCCCTGAAGCAGTCTCTGATGCAACATACACCAGATGAATTTGTAGAGGGGTAAAAAACAGCTTGAGCTGGGTGCCTCCAGAGAGGGACCCGAAACAAAGAAATCCCTGGACAATTATACCCTTACAATCTAAGTTCCCCACCCCACACATGATGGTTTGGTTCAATAGAAATATTTGGGTCTGGGGTCTTCTTGTTCCTTATTGGATCCTTTCTCTGTCTCCAGGTGGGACATTCCTTTTCTTATCTTAATGGATGCAGCTTCTGCTGACAGTTGTGGCTACCTTATCTTTCCGGTTTGCACTGGTTTCAGGGCCTTCCTTTATGTAGCTAAGTAAAAGCTCAGTATATGGTCAATGTATCTAGGTGAAAGTTCACAGCTTGTGGCCTAAGGCTTTAACAAGCCTTGCTACTAATGCTATGTATTGGATTCTGTTTGAGCTAGAAAGTGACTTCTACAACAATTTAAATCTCTCTTCTCTATCAACATATCAATAAAAAGGACAATAACAAGGGAGTGGCTTGAAGGGAGAGAGCACTTGCTTAAACCTAATTCAGCCACACTACTATCCCTTTTTCATAGGGCATGCCTGGCCAGAATCACCCATCTAATAGATGAGATCTCCTTTGAAGATCTCCCGCAGGGACAGGGTGTCATTAAAAATGCAAGGTCTTTGCCCTACAACCAGTTATTTTTACAACTCCTCCCGTGGTTACACTCCTGCACAGTTCATGAGCATTAGCTGGTTTCTGTAGTCTGGTAATGCACTGGGCATGAGAGCAGCTTTGGAGACATACTCAACAGCACGCTCTCTGTATGCCTCTTTCATATGTTCCAGCTCTCTCAGAGATCCAGAGGCAAATCTGGCTTTCAGGGACCTGCCATCCAGCCTGAGATTTGCTTCTACAGCAGTGGGAAAGCTGCCATGTGGTGCAGTTCAGTTGGCTGCAAAATGCTGCAGGCCATGCTAGGCAGACATACAGTGCTTCTGGGCACTAGCACAAATAGGGGGGTTTTGTGTTCTTGCTATTGCTGAATAGACTCTTTGGATGGAAACTTTACTTATATCTCTGTAATGACTTGAAAGCGTATACCAGGGAGACAAAATTAATTCAGAGGTAGAGAGAAAAGAGGCCAGGGAGAAAGGACCCAGAGGGACTGGTGCTTAGCTCTACTCTGGTCTGCCACTCAAGGAGTCAAGTAGCAGCCAGTGAAGGCCCCAGGAAACCTTAGCGGGAGCACAGCACTCTGCATGTGGTCAGGTTAGGCTGGGTAGAGCCATGAATACAAGCAGTCTCAGCTCCCCAGAGGGACTGGTATTGACAGAACAGAGCTAAAATCCATGGGGACCAGTGGGAGTCTGTGCATTGACTTTGGAGGGCTCTGGATCCAGCCCAAAGTCTGTGGCACTCAGTGTTAATTAACAGTGAAGTCTGTGGTACTCAGTGGTTAATTACAATCTCAGAAGATGCTAGGACTTTGTTCTTCTCTTCTCTTCTCTTCTCTTCTCTTCTCTTCTCTTCTCTTCTCTTCTCTTCTCTTCTCTTCTCTTCTCTTCTCTTCTCTTCTCTTCTCTTCTCTTCTCTTCTCTTTTCTTACTTGAAGATGATGCTGGAACGAACGCATCTTAATTTAACCAGGACTGGGTCAAGGTCCATCCTGATTTCTTTTCAAATTGCCTCAGCATCTTAAATATCTCCCTGGACTCACCCTACAGAACAGCCTGCTGTTCTTGGCTAAATCCCCTCCTCCTGCTTTCTTTTTGATCTCAGTAGATGTTTTATAGAAATAAATATCCTTTAGCTTTTGTCATAATAATTTAGTCTCTGCCACACTGAAAAATGGTCTGCATGATTGTCATGTGCTGATTTTCTCTGCTCCTCGGCATCTTTTCTTTTTTTTTCTGCTCTGAAAACATCAGTTGCCTACTCCTCCACAGAGACCAGATGAAGAAACAGGCCTGGGCTAAGTGAAGATTTGTCTCCCCAGTTTGCTTATAATGTATTTTCAGTCTAAGTGGTGGAAATGTCACTGACTCTGTTTGCAGCACTCACTCAAGTGGAATTAATGCTTCTTGTTAGTGATAATATGACTTAATCAGCTTAATTATTGCAAGCCATAAGTAGACACCTTTGTGTATTGAATAACTTATGACATACTGGACCAAAAAGCACGAATGAAGGCTTTAAAAATAAATTAAATATGACCTCTAGTGCAGTCTGCACTTTGACTAATGATTTGTCTCCCTTGAAGTTCAATGATTTACAAATCTTACATTTGAATAAATGATACATTTTTGCATGTTTTAAACAATAGCAGCAATTTTTATTTCAGCATTCGGAATTCAAAGTGTTTCTCCTCCAGGAAGGAGGGCAAACAAGTTCATGTTAAACGGATTGAAAAATAAAACATTTGTGCAGTCAGCCATAAGAAATACATCCAGAGGATCTGCAGGCATCTGTGATGAGATATTTATTTTAATTCATTGCTAGGAATATCTGCAACAACAGGTGAAAAAATTACATCAGAAGAAATGAAGAGAGAGCGAAGATTCCCAGAAGGGTCACTAAGGTCTTCACATCAAATCCATTCATTTCAATAATGTCTACAAAAGAAAATATCATTAAATAGCTCCAGAAATGTCTTATCATATATTTTGCCTGCACAGAAAAGAAATCATACTTATACAAAGGAAAGAGAAGCAGGAAAATCAACCATCAATCAAGAAACTTATTATGAGCATTAGTAGGATTTCTGATAGGCCAGGATGCAGAGACTCTGTGATAGCAGGCTGCATGTGAAATAGAAAAATTTGGGTTAAATTGCTATGTGAACCCAGAGAAAAGATGAGGTGACTGAATTTTTTCTGTTCTATTGCAAGGAGTCACTGAATTTCTGTATCCAAATATTCCCCTAAAAAGCACGGGAGTTTATCATGGTGCAAACTATAACTCAAATCTCTACACAGGGATCTTTTCAGCCCAAGTCTATCTGAAATTCAGAGGTTAGTTTAGACTCTAGCATCACAGGGAAGCCTGGCTGGTTTGATGAGTCTCCTTTTAAGTCCATGGCCATATTTCTTGGTGTTCTAACTAATAGAAAGTTTTATTCATACTGCCAAGGGTAAGGGCTGAGGGCTCTAGGCTTATATTTCCTGTCAAAGAGCTGCTGCTCTTTTGCACCCAGTTTATCACTGCTCTTGCTCTGCAGTTGTTCAGTCTGTATTGACTAAATCTCCAAAGCTCCCCTGAGTACAGATGGAACATATCCACCCAGGTACGGAAATGTAACGAGGTTCACCTGGGGCTGAATCCCACCTGTAGGATCCCTCTTGTTCCCAGTCTCCTCCTTGATCTTCCTTTAATATCATTCACCAGAAGTGGAGATGAAGCCCTACATGCCCAGCACCTGTCTGTCAGTGGCATTTTACCAGACACCAGAGGAACAGATTTGCTTATTTGCTTTGAGTCTCCCCTAGAAGACCAGACTTCAGGAATGTAGTCCTGAAATCAGTTCCTAAAACTAAAGTTTAAATTTTCTATTGCCAGGAAATGCAATGTTATATTCAACTTGCTTACCTAAACCATCTTTTCTTCCTCTTAGTTTCCCCTGCAAAATAGTCCAGTAGTTGCCCCAGTATGTAAGGAGATCTACAGCTGGGATTTAATCCTTTTCCCATGTTCCCCAAGAGTTCTCTTGGCTGTTTGTGCCACAAGACATGAGCCATTTGACTCCCTCAGTGCCTGTCATGTCCCTTTGATATCTGAACAGACTTCAGCATGCTCCTCCTATCACTGTGGGGTCCACCCTCGTGCCATCTTTTCTGCCTCTCTTTTGGCTCAAGTTTTATATCTGCTATAGTTTTCTAGTGAGGTTGGATCAAATCTGGCCCTGCTTTGAGCAGGAGGCTGACCCAATCACTCCCAGGCATCTTTCAGTCTCAGTCATCATGTGAATCCATGAAGATCCTATGCTGCCAAATTGCTAGTGAAATTGTGCCCACTCCATGCTGCCCACATGATGCACAACACCACCAGCACCCAACGGGGACAAAACCATCCTGTCTGCTGTGCTTGTGTCTACTAAGCCATCTTGCGTGCAGCGTTGTGGTGTCTGAAAACCACGGTGGATCTACGTGGGGTATCACAGCTGACCAGCAAGACACTTCCAATCTTGCAAGGGAGGAGTTAGAAGGTCATTTCTGTTCCTCCTATCTTGGACACCAGCAGGGGCAAGTTACAGACTTTGTTTTAATGTTATATCTTCTTTAAAAAGATAAAAAATAAATTAAAAACTTGGATCTGAGTTGCAGGGACAAATCACAGCACAGAGCTTGGGAACACAGTGGGGACCCTCGTGTCTTCCCCCAGGGCTTTCTGTCTAGTAAAGCACTGTCTGTCTGCTGAAGGAATGAGGAAGGAAGACCACTCTGGGAGCCACTTGTGAAAAGCTTGATTCTGTTGTCATGGAGAATTTTCTTCACAAAGGACCTCTATAGGCAAATGGGAAATGGAGATGGAGTGGGGAATGGGCCCAGCAAAAAATCATGGAAGTTTTTTGCTGCCTGCAGGTGGAATTCAAGTGAAAAAGAGGGGGGGGTGGAAGAAAGAAAAATGAAACAGCATCCTCTCTGCATAGATTGCATTGCTGGAGAAGCTTTGAATCTTGCGAGGCATAACAGTTGTCTGCTCAGAGGTTCCTTCCCCAGGGACTTTGCCTGGGATAGTTTCATCCATTTATCCCTGACTCCTGGCATCTGCATAACACGCTCACAGAGAGAGTTATTAGTTTAATTTTCTTGTGAATTACAACAGGGGCAGAGAGAGTTAGAAAAGATTTTTTTTTTTTAATTATCATTACTTTTTGTTTTCCAGTTGAGAGATTGTAAATGAGGTTATTCATTCTGCTAACATCAGTAGGGACCCAAACCCAAGCCTTTCTGGGGTAATTTGTTTCTGATGAGCAATCACTTGTAAAACCAATAGCAAAGGCAAGAAGTGAAATATAAATTCTCCCTTTACATGCCGAGGTTTTCATTAGGATTGTATGTCTGGTTTCTTTCTGGGATTCAGTGGAAAAGCCAAGAATTGGTAAACAAGGCAGTGGACTAAGCCTGCAAGGAGTTTGCATTAGCAAAAAATCAGGAGAACAGCATTGCCAAATGTCCTTGGGAAGAGATAAAGCAGCTGCAGAATCCCTGAAGCTACAGCTTTATAGTGAGCCCTTTGGTCAAACTAAGGCCTTGGGCAGGAACCAGAGACAGCAGATCTTCTTGTAAGTGTGTGTTTTCATGTGAGGCAGGCCTGGGTGCACCTCTGCCCAAAAGAGACCAAAAGGTTGAGGAAAGCAAAAAAAATTAGGTACGGGAGACAGGTGTCCGTGCTGCAAGTCTAACAAGGGTGATGGAAATTTGCAGTCCCTGGTATCCTGCAGTTTGCAAAATATAGTACACCTTGTCATTGGGATTTGTTACAAGGGCTGAGACTGAGTCAGGCTTCAGTTATCTTTTTTTTTCTCCCAGTTCCAAGTGAGGAGGCTGCTAATCTGCACTAGCTTTTGTTTCCCTGATGAACATAATGGTGCTTAAGGCTTGATTTATTTATTTATTATGATGGCAAATTAAGTATCAATCTAGATGCAGCTTTCATTTTTTTCTAGGTTGGCGTTGTGGGGTTGTCATTCATTGGCTTAACAGGATTGCTTGCTGCTTTATGAATTTTTTCAGTAAAATCTTTTGGCACACACACAGCTGGTTGTTGCCTTAAAGATGAGTAGAGAACAGCAGGCTTGACAAAGAGAATATTTTTAAGCTCATGTGCACAGAAAGACCTCCCAAACAAGAATGATGCAGACATATCTCTAACAAAAAACCAAGCAAAACTCTTCAGACAAACCCACTTTTTCAGCTTCCAAGTGCCAAAAGCTGATCCCAAGGAAACAAACATGTGGAGTAAAATCACTGATTGGACTCAGTCCTGGGCAGCTGGCTTTGAGCAGAAGTGAGTGGACTAGATGCTGGCCAGAGATCTCTTCCAAACACAACTATTCTGCGATCACAGCTTTTTCCTTTCCTTAACCCAAAAGAGATGGACATTGTTGGTGTGGCCACAGCAAGAAAGGAGACAATTTGGACATTTCCATATTTTCATTATATTTGTTTACAATGCAATATTCTGCGTAGCTGTCAAGCAAACCAGTTTCTGTTTCTCTCATTTGGAGCCAAGCTTTCCAGGAGCCTTGCAAAGCCTGGATGTACCCTGTACTAACCTTGCCTTGCTACTGGTTGCACACCAGTCAGGCTCTGATGACTGTCCCAACTTTCTGGCCTCCCACCTCAAACATCAGGCAACCTTGTAAAATAGGTACTGCTTGAGCAGAAGCAAGTGGCTTTCCATGACAATGCCCAGGATCATTCACCTCAGCTTAAACATTGGAAATTTGGGGAGTATAAGGCACTGAGGAGAGAAAAGGTTTTAGCTAAGACTGTGGTGTGATCTAGGAGAGGTGGACGAAGACCAGCTGGTCCCAGAACTTTTCCAAACTGCCCAAGCCCCTGGAATCACTGGTGATAATTCAACCCTTTCTGCCTGCAATGTGGGCAAAGGTTTGTACCAGATTTGTACCTTAGAGAAAACTTGTGCAATGGGAGCCTTGTGCCTTCCTGTCAAACTGTACAAGGACAACCCCCAGGGCCTGACCCTGCACCCTCATCACTACTGGTACCTGTTTAGAAACCTGTGCAGGCAGAAGCAGAGTCTGCAGGTAATTAAGCATTTTTTCCTACTTCAGATAGGTGCCCCATGAGCGCTGGTTCCCCATCTCTTTCTCTCTTCCCCAAACATTTCCACATGCCCTTGCTGTGGGGAGAGCTGAAGTTCCCTAATGAGTTCTCTTTTGCATGTATATGCTGGCTGATCATCAGAGCACATTTCCGTTTTGTATTTATCAGGATGTCTGTCCTCCAACTGATGAAGAATATGGCTGATCCTTTCACTCTGAAGGCATTTGTGATGAAAAAAAAGGGAAAAAATGCAAGAAGTGAATCCTTCTGACTTTTGTTTGTTTTGCTACAAGGTTCTACTTTGCAACTTTTGCTATTTTGGATATGCCTCATGTTTACCCTTTTTTGAGTTCAGCAATGAGGAGGTTGGGACTGAAATATTAGCAAAACACCAACAGATCACATAATTATATATTCCTTTAAAATGTGTATGTTATTTAAAAAGATTTACTCGTGGTGACAATTTGTCAGAGGCACAAAGTGGTGAGTGACTGAAGGACACCTATCAACCCAGAAAATATTTTTGTGGCTGTTGCTGCTTTTGCTCGTTCTCTGCCTTATTCTGTAACCTGGCCTAGGAAACTCATTGAGGATGTAGGTATTTGGGAGGTCTGTGAAAGAAAAAAGAAGATGGCATTCAGGACCTGCACAGCTGGTGTGCAGCAAAGGAAAGTGAAAGAAAAAAATTATGGTGGAAGATTTGTGTAATTTAAAGCCTATGAGAATTTCTGCCATGGGATAATATTTGCAGTTGTTGTTACAGAAAGAAGGAAGAAAGATGGGCAGAACATTGAAAACTGGATAAAATAGCCACTATCTGACCAGGAACCCTGTACCAGCATTGGAATTTCCCTTCATACCCTTTCTGGCGGACATTTCAGGGAATCTGTGGTATTGAGAGAGCCTACGGATAGGAAAGAAAATTGCTATGTATGCAGGATGTAAGGTGTTGTATGGTTTCCACCTGAAATCGCAAAGAGCTCAGTCTCTGACAGCCCACACCCCCCTTCACATCATGCTCACCAGCCATCTTAACACAACATCCCCAGCTTTTACATCCTGATTCTCCTTTCTGCAGCAAGCCTGGCTGGCATAATTTCATGCAGTTCTTCCCTATTACTGTAGAGCAAGGAGGAAGGAATTATTTTTCCTGCAACTGCGTAATTCTCTCACTTTATTTACAGAGGCTGAAATGAAGAAAACTCACCCCTGCACTAAATCTATTGGGCATGGGGAGCACGGTGAAAGCAAGGAAGTGGAATTATATTGCAAATGTCAGGAGCTATGAAAAATGTAACAGACTTTAATATTCTTTTGCTGTTATTGCTGAGAGTGTCTCTCACCTGCATTCACAGAAAGTGAAGTGCCTTTTACTGAACCCAGCTGCCACTTAGCAGAAAAGATTTCCATGCTTTCTATTTTTATTTTGAAACTACACTATGGTGTGCATCCTGATAATAAGTGCACTTTCCCTCCAAACTTTCACTTTAACAATTAACCTTCAGCTTCAAGACTTACTTTAAGCCCTCAGACTTTAGGGTTAACTCCTACATCGTGCTCCATTAAACTTCAGCCTCAAATATCCTGCTACTTATACCTTAAAAGTGACTTCTACATTCCGAATTATAACCACAGTCCCTCTCTTCCGTGATACCTAATGCTAACTGGTGCTGAGCCAGCCACTTGGATGCCGCTCTGAAGATTTAAAACATTAACCATGCGTTTCTCCATTGCTCACTTTCCCGTGGGGCTGTGTTTCAAGGTAAGTGGTTTGCATAAGATCCGTCAGAGACCTGCATTTAGTTTATTCAGTAGTACAACCAACCTGCTGCTTTTGTGCTTCTCCCTACAGAGCAAAGAAAAGCCCATTTTATACATTAAAATTGAACATAGCATTGCTGAAAGGTCTGTGATGGCTTTTTCTGGAGCTCAGAGAATCTTATCTAGTTCAAGGAGGGGTCTTGCAGGGCATAAGCAGTTTCTTCCTGTACGACCCACTCCTAAGACCCTGTGTCCGGGAGGGACATGGGGTCACCAGCCCTCAGCTCTGCCTGTCTCGCTGCCCGTACTGCCCAAGGCTGGGGGAGTTCGTGCCGAGGGCAGTATCATTTTTCTTCATTGGGTTGTTTTAATTTCACCTCGATACCGGAGTCCCCACTGTTCGGAAAGCAGCTCTGGAAGGGGGAACCTGGCTTTCCGCGAACCAGTTAGCATAGCCCTGGGAAGCAAAGGGCCTAAGTCCCGACTCCTGCTCTTTTACTTGGAGTCACGACACGTACGCTCCCTGCCAGGCACCGGCGAGGCGAGCTGCTAATGGGGCGCCTCGGTTTCCAGCCCCGCCGCGGGGAGCAGCACCGGAGAGCCCCTACAGCTCGTCCGCGCCGTGCCCGCAGGGAGCGGGGCGGCGCCGCCAGCACGCCCCGGTGCTTCTCCCCGGGCTACGGGGGCTGGGAGGGCCAAACCAAGGCTGGCAGCAGACCTAGTTCAGTTCCCGGACGCTTATACGCAGGATCGGGGCGGGCGAGAACACAAATTTCACCCTTTCCATCTTTGTCATGTCGGTGCTGGTAAGGCACAAAGAAGAGTGGCGGAAGATAAATGAACAGCTTCCCCCACGCCGGGATTTGAGCAATCAGGAAATATAATCTGAGCTGGAAAGTGCCCGAGCATCTGTTGGGTTATTAATAAATTGTATGCAATCTGTCCGGGATGAACCTCGGGACGGAGGGGAACCATCTGCTCCCGAGCGGTAGCTCTAATGGTGTCTGGGGAAGGAACTTAGCAAATGAAAGGCAATGGGATCGTCCAGCCGGGCTGCTGGGGGGGGCTGGCCTCTGCACAGCTTTTCCAGGGTGGGACAACGCGGGGGCTCCCCTACCCCCGGGACAGGATCCCGCGCCGATGCACAGTGAACTGGGATTCAGGCCCAGCGTGGGCACCATCTCTCCAGCCTCGGTTAGCTCTCGGGGAACTCGCCGTCTCAAGATCCTTTCCAGAAATCAAAGGATCCTGGGCCAGGGAGAGCCCCGCTCCCAGGAGCTGCCTTGTGTGTGCGTCCCTCCCCGCCCCGGAGGGGAAAGCCGATCTCGCCCGCCTTTCCTCTCGGTCAGTGCTAATTGCCGCCCATAAATATTATTCTCCACGTTTTATTCTCCACCTCTAATAGTGCCTGACGTGTTTTCTCGACGCAGATGCCGAGGATTTCCAGCTCAGCTCCTCCCAACGCTGAGCAGCCTGAAGGGGCGGGCTGGCTGTAACACAGCGCGGCTGCGGGAAGGGCAGCTAACCTTCAGCCCACCGCCGGGTCCCGGTGCCTGCTGTCCCCCGGGAAAATGGGGACAACGTGGGTGCTGCGAACGCCCAGGTGTCGGGGGTGTTAATTAGGGAAGGCTGGAGGCGTGGAGAGGTTATTACACGAGCCCTCACGGCGGGATGAATAGCCAAAATATTTCTTGCTGGAGGATATCTCCGCCCGACCGTGATCGGGTGGGGTCTGTGCTAGCAGACACACGCCTTCCCTTAGAGAAAGAACGCAGGACTGAACAACCCGCGGGCACCGTGCCCCTAAAACACTTAACACGTGAGAAAAGCCGGACTCCCATAAGCCCCGCTCGGAGGAACTGCAGCCTAAATAAAGGCCAGTTGAGGATGAAGAAACCTGCAGTGATAGGAAAGAGAGACAGAGACAGCACAAGCACCGCCACCGCTTCGGCGGGGTTGCTGAGTCCGTAGAGCCCTGCCCCAGCGGCGGCTGAGCGCGGGCAAAGCCCTCCTCTCCCCCTTCGAGGGGGACCAGCGAGAGCCCAGACCCGCTCGGGGCGGCACCACCCGCCGCAGGGGAACCGGCCCCGGAGCTGCCGCCGCGGCGGGCCCGGCGCGCGCAAGGGCTGCCGGGCGCTTCCGGCGGAGGGGCGGGAGCGGCGGCCGGGCCCCGCCTGCCCCGCGGAGCGGCCTGGCAGCGCGGCCGGGCCCCGCCGGCCTCGGGAGGCGGCGCCGTGCCCTCCCGGGGGCGGGCGCGCTGGCTTGGGAGCGGTTTGGAAGTAGCTGATTTTTTTTTATTTATATATTTTTTAATGTGCTTTCCGACCGGGACCGCTATTCGCTTCCCGCGGCTGGAGGCGGGGGAGCTCGGCCGAGCCGGGCGCTGGGCCGCTCCCCGGGCTCAAGGAGCCGGGCTCGCAAGCGGGTGCTGGGCTTGTCGGGGTGGGGCTGGGTGGCCTGGGGTCGGCGCCTGCGGGAAGGCTTTTGCGTGACCCTGCGAGGGGCCCTGTCCGAGTGACGGCCCGCAGCGGTTGGGTGCAAAGCGATGGGCATCGCTGGCGGCTTCCCAAGAAACGCCGGGGGAGAGGGGCTCCAGCTCTGCCAGCGTCCTGAAAACAGAAGGGGAGAGGGACGATTTTGGTGTCTGTTCCTTGCTGTCTGAGCCTGCCCCCATTATATTCGCTTGTTGCTGAAGGTGAAGCGCAGAAGCGAGGACTAAACCCCGCGGCGGTCAGTGCTCCAGCCGCTGAACGACCAGGTCGCCCCCTTCCCCAGCCTCTCCGCCAGCGTTGCCCAAGGCGGAGTGTCCCACAGAAGGACCGGGGGGGGGGGGGGGGGGGGGCATGTAAGCCGTCCCTCTCTCGGTGATTAGGGCACTCTTGGTTGGGGGAGGAGGCTGTTCTAAAAGCTTTTGGTCTCAGGAGAGCTTTGAAAACAGACCTCGGCTTTTCTGTGCCGTGCTCTAACCGCTAAACTGCGTTAAAGAGGCGTGAAGGACCCGCTTCGCAGGAAGACTGATGCGACAGTGTGAGCTTGGGGCTTGCCTGCCCTTCAGGAGGGGATGGGCTCTTCTTCCCGGGACTCCGACGACGGGGATAGTCGGCCTGAGCCGGCCGATCTGGAGCTGCTGTGCGGCACTTTCCGTCTCAGGGTTGGTAAAGCTGGAATTGTCCTGTGTCACGGCACTGATTCTGCCGGAGCTTCTGCTTTTCTCCCTCTTGCCGATTCTCCATTTCTTTACTCAAAGTGTAACTGAAGTCATGCTTTGAGTTCAGAGGAGGTCGAACCAGAGCTTTCCAAATATCCCTGGAAAGTCTGTCTCTCCACTCTAAAGAACGACAGGAGACGAACCTTCCAGCTGGTGTTTGACATTGGGCTCTACTTGCTTTTCTAAGAATGCAGCATTCACTCCGTGAGCTCTGATGGATGAACTGAACTCGGGGTGTCGAAACTCGTGACTATTTTTTGCAATGGTTTAACGAGGCTTTCACCCCTTCCTATCAAATGGAGGAGAATCAGAGTAACGCCCGGGCACATGGTGGGCTGTCAGGGTGTAAAGGTGAGTAGCTTTTACTGATTTTTCTGTACAGATTCTTTCTTGATGTGGATAACCACTCCTCATGTCTTGCAGCTTAGTCAGAGGCACAGGGCATACTTTGAGACTAACCAAAGATGGAGTAGCTAAACTAAGCCTTCCACCAACTCGGGTGCTTTTTGCAGGATCATCTCAGCTTTTCCTTATGACCTTCGTGGCTTCTCATTATAGATACAGGTGGTATAAAAGGCATTTATAGCTGTACATTTGTGATAACAGTGCAATGCTACAATGCTTAAGGATTTGCCAATGCTACCCACTACCCTACTGTTACTCAGGTAGTAGCTGGATTTCATCAGAATGTGAGAATTTCACATGGATTGGATTTGAGTAAGCAAGAAACTACTCTTCCAACATGTAGGTTATCCTGGATTCTTCAGCTGTTTCTTTGCATACAGAAACACCTTCATCCCTAACTAAGCTCAGATCTCTGGCATTTTGGGACCATTTATTCTGGCTGCTGTTTGGTGGATGTAGAAACGATGCAGACAAGTGTTCAGACCACAAGAAAAGGGACACCATGACCTCTATCCTTGACGTCAGTGCTTGTCATCTCATTAACAGCTGTTTTACTGATTTAAAACATCCTACTACATTTTACAGCAAGCTTAACATAGACCCTAGCATGGCTCTGAAATACTTGAAAATCAGAATGGTGCTGCTCTTGCTGACTGTGGCATTGTATTTTCATCCCTATGAATATGGCATTAAATATTCCTCCAGAGAAGATCTACTTATTCCATGTAAGTGGATTAACTTAGCAAGCAGATAAGTAGGGAAAACAAAAAACATATCCTGCTTAAAGAACCTCTCGTCATGGACTCGCGTGGAGCAAGTGTGATGAATTTGTTGGTAGAAGATCTGTCGTGGCATCTCTTCCTATCCACGAGTCGAGGGAGCGATCTCTACCCAAACCCTTATTTCCTTTTGCTACATGAATTAAAACAAACTGTCAGAAAACTCCAGGAAATTCATAGGTCGGGAACATATCTCCAGATTAACTTGGCAAAAAACGTGCCTTATAGAATTTTACTCATCGGTCCTCTTATCAAAAAAGTCAATTCTGTGTCCTGCCCCTAGAAAAAGTTAACAAATGCTATTCTACTTGATAGGATAGATTTATCTCTGTTTACCTGTGGTCTGTGGTAATGACAGTGTGAGACTGCAGTAAATCCGTTTGTAGACCTAAACAGTGGAAGAGAATTACAAAACCTGTGTGGGCGTTACGAATGCAATAGGGATGTGCTAATGGACATAATCAGTCCGAGCCCCCAGCAGCAGCAGTGTCTGCCAGAGGTCCCTTTTGCCGTTTCCCGTGGGCTGCTCTGCTCGAGAGCAGCTCTGGAGGGAAAGACCGCTCGTCATCTTCAAAGGCTGAACTTCCACAAGGATTCGGGATACGAAACGTCGTCTGTCTGAATTATTTCCTCGGGGAGAAAACCCTGTCACTGATCGGGATAAGGAAATGCAGGTAAGTTGCAAAGACGCAGTAGCAAGAAGAGTTTGTCTTTGCGTTTTGATGGCATAGGCCATACAAAAATGGCATTAGGGACCGATCTGGAATCAAGACATCATTGCTGTCCACGGAAAGCCTGACTACCTTCAGCGGCGAATTTCCATATGAACCGGCGGCGCTGTGGAGATCGGGCGGGCGGGAATACAAAAAGGTCAGTAGGCACAATCGTGTTCAATAATCGTTTCATCTGTGGTCTGTGTACGTGATATGCAGAGATAACGGCAGAAGCGGCTCTCATCCTTAGTCCGGCTGCGGTAAGTGCGGCGGCTGCGGGGCCGGCGAGCCGCAGCCCGGCTGCTTGCGGGGGCCCTGGGCAGGTGATGGTGAATGCGAACGAGGGCGAACGAGAGGTGTGTGGGTTGGCGGCGGATTTTGCCCTGAAGCTTCAAATGGTGGTCGAAAATCCTCCCACAGCCGCGCACCCGGCTTTGCCAGGGCGGGGGAGCGGAGGACGGTAACATTTATTCCAGTATCCTGCGGTACCGACGAGCCTCAGGCAGAAGGCGAGCACGAATGGAGAGCACAGATAGTGGAAAAACTCAGCCCTGTCTCATTTAAAGGAAGGATCTCACCCATGACACGTCTCTCTTCTGCTTCCTCCCAAAGGGCTGGAGCCACCATGCGTGTTGACTGCATCTCTTCTCACCTCTGCCTTCCCGTGTCCCCCGCAGTTCCAAGTAGATGCAAATGTGGAGTAACCTGCGTTTCTCAGAGTCTGCACTCCTGCGTCCCCTTTCCACTCAGCATTTCATAGCAGGGTGATCACTTGCACTGTCAGCAGAGCAGAAGGGTAACAGGGAATGTCTCCTGTGCAGGAGTCATTGCCGACCCATTTGACCCTCCTGCTCCCTCAGAGGGATGCTCTGGGAGGGAACCCAGCGACCGCGGGAAGGGGATCCCTTTTCCTTCTACCCTCAATCCTAACAAGACATGCTCACAGCACCAGCGTGATAACGCCCTCACCCCGGTGGCTTGGTTACAAAACACTTCTAGATGTATTTTCTTGCAATAAATTTATAGAACTGCACGTGGAACGTGCCTGTTTTTGGAAACATTTCAATTAAACCTCAGGGTTTCTAATAGAGGAACCACAATCAGGGTCATCTTGAGACGTCTCCTATTAATTGAAAAATCTGTTCAATATAATTTATGGTAAGACCACTTCAGTAGGAAAACAAGTGTGAAAGATGAGTTTTCGACACATTGAACTGATGACAGGGGCTACAAATCAAGACGAGTAGAGGTGACAATAAACACCAGACCATAAGAAAATAAAGCGTTCAAATGGGAAGAAGTTCGATGGGATTTTTCTGCCTGTTTTACCGAAGGACAAAATTCAGGCCTCAAAATTAGTTGTGATGAGTGAAAAGCACCGTATTTCAGCCAAAGTGGTAGAAGGGTGCTCTACGAAGAAGCTGGGGGAAAAATCATATGCACTTCTACTGAAACAGTACAGTGGAAATGCTGGGGATGAATATTCGGCAACAAACTGAGAAAGAATTGAAGCGCATGGAATGGAAAATGGCAAAGAGGAAGCAAACGAGCACGATTTCCAGAGAACTGTAAGAGGCGTTTCGTGCGGAATGCCACATGATGCCGCTCGGACCTAAAAAAACGTAAGATAAAAGCGGGGTAAGGGCGGGGAAAGACCTTCTGGTGCACAGAAAAAAAAAAAAATGCAAATGAGAAAAACAGCAGAAGAGGAAAGGATGTGCAGCCACTGAGAAAGGATTACTCTACAGTGCACAGCTGAAACCGTTTCGATAGAAATATCGGTAACGACACGCTGGAGAGAAGAAGAAACCGCTGACTGCGATGGGCATTTGTGGACAACCGCGGCAGTGCTGGGGGCCCGCTGGTGCTGCAGGCGGCGTGGGCGGTGGTCGGCGGTCAGGTGCGCTACTCGGTGCCGGAGGAAGCCAAGGCCGGGACGGTGGTGGGCCGGCTGGCGCAGGACCTGGGCCTGGAGGCGGTCGATCGGGAGGCGCGTCGGCTGCGGCTGGTGGCGCAGGGCCGGCGGGCGAGCGTGGAGGTGAGCGGGGCGCTGGTGGTGAGCTCGCGGCTGGACCGGGAGGAGCTGTGCGGGAAGAGCGCGCCGTGCGCCCTGCGCCTGGAGGTGCTGGTGGAGCGGCCGCTGCGCGTCTTCCACGTGGAGCTGGAGGTGACCGACATCAACGACAACGCCCCGCTCTTCCCCGCCGCCCGGAAAAACCTGAGTTTATCGGAGAACTCCCCTCCTGGGTCTCGTTTCCCGCTGGAGGGCGCGTCGGATGCAGATATCGGAGCCAACGCGCAGCTCTCCTAGGCACTCAGCCCCAGTGAGCACTTCTCTCTGGATTTTGAAAAATCAAATGAGGGAAATATTGTACCCGATCTTGTTTTAACGAAACCTCTGGACCGCGAGACGGTGCCTGTGCACCGGTTGGCGGTGACGGCGAGTGACGGGGGCCGTCCGTCGCTGACGGGCACGATGGAGGTGGTGATCTCGGTGCTGGACGTGAACGACAACGCGCCCCAGTTCAACCAGTCGGTGTATAAAGTGAAAGTCTTAGAGGGTTCAGAGCTCGGGACTCTGATAATCAAGCTGAGTGCGACGGATTTGGACGAAGGGATCAATAGTGATATTATATATTTGTTTAGTAAGCGTGTCGCTGCTCGAGTAAAAGAAATGTTCTCTATCGACGAAAACAAAGGAGAAATCAGGCTTCAAGGGAAATTAGACTACGAAGAAATGGACAGTTACGAGATTACAATAGAAGCAAGAGACAAAGGCTCGCCTCCGTTATCGGGTCACTGCAAGGTGGTGTTGGAGGTGGTGGACGTGAACGACAACGCGCCGGAGGTGTGGGTGACGTCGCTGTCGGTGCCGGTGCCGGAGGACGCGGCGGTGGGGACGGTGGTGGCGCTGCTGAGCGTGTCGGACCGGGACTCGGGGGCGAACGGGCGGGTGCGCTGCGCGGTGTGGCCGTCGTCGCCGTTCGGGCTGGTGGCGACGTTCGCGGGCTCGTACTCGCTGGTGCTGCGGGAGGCGCTGGACCGGGAGCGGGTGTCGGAGTACGAGGTGGAGGTGCGGGCGGAGGACGGCGGGGCGCCGCCGCTGCGCGGCAGCCGCGGGGTGCGGGTGCCGGTGTCGGACGTGAACGACAACGCGCCGGCGTTCGCGCAGGCCGTGTACACGGTGCTGGCGCGGGAGAACAACGCGGCGGGCGCGGAGCTGGCGCGGCTGTGGGCGCGGGACCCGGACGAGGCGGGCAACGGGCGCGTGAGCTACTCGGTGGCGGAGGGCGGCGTCGGGGGCGCGGCGTCGGTCGCGGGGTGGCGCCCGGCGTCGAGCTACGTGTCGGTGGACGCGGAGAGCGGGCGGCTGTGGGCGCTGCAGCCCTTGGACTACGAGGAGCTGCAGGTGCTGCAGTTCGAGGTGCGGGCGGTGGACGCGGGGGAGCCGCCGCTGTGCGGCAACGCCACGGTGCAGGTCTTCGTGGTGGACGAGAACGACAACGCGCCGGCGCTGCTGCCGCCGGCGGGCGGCGGGCCGTGGGCCGGGGCGTCGGGCGAGGCGGCGTCGGGGCCGGGCTCGGGGGCGTTGTGGGCGTGGGCGGCGTGGGGGGCGCCGGCGGGGCAGGTGGTGGCGAAGATCCGCGCGGTGGACGCGGACTCGGGCTACAACGCGTGGCTGCGCTACGAGCTGTGGGAGCCGCGGGAGAAGGGCCCGTTCCGCGTGGGGCTGTACAGCGGCGAGGTGAGCACGGCGCGGGCGCTGGAGGAGGCGGACGGCCCGCGGCAGAGGCTGGTGATCGTGGTGCGGGACCACGGGGAGCCGGCGCGCTCGGCCACGGCCACGCTGAGCGTGTCGCTGGTGGAGGGCGCCGAGGCGGCGCTGGCGGCCGCGGGCTCGTCGTCGTCGTCGTCGGGGGCGGGGCTGCGGCCGGCGGAGGGCGGCGCGGCGGCGGCGGCGACGACGACGACGACGAACGTGTGGCTGGTGGTGGCCATCTGCGCGGTGTCGAGCCTGTTCCTGCTGGCGGTGGTGCTGTACGGGGCGTCGCGGTGGGCGCCGCGGGCGGCCGTGCTGTCGGGGCCCGGGCCGGCGACGCTGGTGTGCGCCAGCGAAGTGGGGAGCTGGTCGTACTCGCAGCGCCAGAGCCGGAGCCTGTGCGTGGCGGAGGGCGCGGGCAAGAGCGACCTGATGGTTTTCAGCCCCAACTTCCCGCCGCCGCCCGGCCCCGCGGCGAAGGAGACGCAGCCGGAGCCGCCCGCTCTCCTGGACACGGTCAGTGGCCCTCCCTTTCTCGCCCTTGTCGCCCTTCTCCCCCTTCTCGCCCTTGTCGCCAGCCCCGTGGGCAGGCGCTGGTGGGAGCCGGGCTCAGCCCCCGGGGCCTGCGGGCGGTGGGTGCTTGGCGGGTGCTTAAGGCTGTTAACGGGACCTTTGCACCTGCCTTCCCGTTCTTGCCGGAGCCCCCGGGCTCTTGCTTTGCTGGGCAAAGGAAAGGAATTGCCGCAGGCAGCAGCAGTTACCGTCCGCAGCTGAGATTTGCTCTTCTGGCTCTGGGTTGAATAAAGTCACTGCGGACTGCAATGAGAGACGCCACGACATTGGCCTTGCAGATGCTCTTCCTTGCTGGTGTGTAGCATTTGCACCCGAGCTTGCTGAATGGGTGCAAACTAGGCAGTGTGTGTTGGTGACAGTCCCCCAGGCACTGTTTACTGCCTTCTTACCGTTGCTGACTGCAGACCCTGCTGATGTCAGTATTTTCAAAAGGAAAATCCACCAAATTGTCCTTGACATGAGATATCATCGAATACAGTGCTGTGCTCATCAGCATTCAGGTTGTTCTCTCAGAGAAGGAAATCTATGCCCATTGCCACTAGAGCTCTCCTGACACCATCTCTCCCAACAGCTGTGTAACATTTCAGGTGAGGAGCAGAGCTCGCAGGTGTGTAACAGTTCCATCTGAGATAGCTGACAAATTGCAAAACGTGAAGGGTCAACTACAGAGAGTCTGCTGAGCACAGTGTATATGATACCACCTGTAGGTTTTTTATGGTGCTGCCATTGATGGGAGTGGTAGTGGACTCGTGTTCCTGGCCAGAGAAGCGGTGTGACGTATGCTGGCCTGTTCTGATGTTCTTTCGATATTTGCATCAGCTGCCACACCCTTACAGAAGTCCCGGAAAGCTTCTTTCAACCAAACACACCCAAGGAGCAAACAAAGAAACAAAAAACCCCTGAGAACACTCCCCCGGACCCAATACAAACCCCCAAACCCGAATTCTCCTACAGAACCAATACCATCCATTACGTTGGGGTGCTTGTCCTTGTTTGGGTTGTTCTCTCACAGCATGAAATCAACACCATTGCCGCTTAGAGCTCTTCTGACACCCCCTTTAGAAAGAGTAGAGAGTCTGGTGGATCAGGTCTATGTGATAGGATCTGTATATATTTTTTATGGTGCTGTCATTGGTGGGAGGGTCTGCAAAAGTCATAAGGAGCCCTGAGGTGGGAAAGGAACCCGTGGCGTGTTGCAGAGGTGAATGTGACAGTGTCACTGAGTAGGGCCTGGCCATGTCCTGATGTGAAGGGTGACCGTGAGCAGAGGGAAGACTTGTCTGAGGGAACTGGAAATCCTTGGGAAGACCATGGGCCATGTGGTGAGAAAAGAAGAATGGGAGATGTGTGCTTGTCTTGAGAATGCATTTCAGAGAGTGGGGAATGGAGGGAGTGGATGGTTCCTTGATCGTCCTCAGGCAGGATTTGTAAGGGCACGTGATGAGGTGGGTGTCATCTTTGTGCTTTTGACTTCCCCTACTTGTGCACTTGCACAGTCGGCGTCAGTTGAGATGGTGTGTCCCCTTGTGATGTTTCACTCATTTGGTTACATGTGTGTTCCCGCCAAACCCTCCAGAGCAGTCCAGGTCTCTTTTTGTATGGTACTAATTCTCCTAGCCAGTTGATATGGTGAGCGTGCTTACGCTTTGGTATTTGGTGTGCTTCTGTCCAAGAATGGAATCTGTGCAGAGCGGGATCTGAGCTGTCACAGCTCTAATCAGAGAATCCTTAAGAACTTAAGAATGCCATTTGCCATGGTGCAGGAGAGATGATTCCAGTAGAAAACCTTGAGAAGGGCCCTGGCACACAGCGGTGCTTGCCCGGGATCCGCTCAGGACCTCCAGAAGTTCTCCCTATGCTCGCGCCCTGTTCTTCTCCATAGTATTGCTGTTTGTGAATTTAACTGCCATATGCGCCTTGGAGCACTTGTTTTTGTTTTGGAATGTTGTTGGTCAAAGAGAAGCATTTTGAAATCTGGATCATGCTGCCAGCCATCTCTGAACCTTGCTTGGTCTTCTCTAAGCTCTTAGTCTTGCTAGGGAGGGGAAGAAGTGGTCTCTGTATTCAGAATGTTGGCAAAGCTTGTGTTTCAACAGGGTGGAATGGGATCCTTTGGTTTTCTTCTCTCCTCTCACCAAAACCACCCACCCTTTTGGGTTTTGTTTTTTTTTTTTTCCTCTCACATTGGCAATGTGTTGGTAACAGTGGATGAGATGCAGACTGCTGAATTTTGTCAGGTGTCAGATGTTTGGGTGATTTCCCATCAGTGTGGGGGATGGCTTTTCTGCTCTCCTGAGCTAAGTTTCACTTTGAGGGAATGTCCTTAGCTTTCAGGTGTCCTTCCTGCTTTCCCTGTGATAGAATTGTGTAAGGGGTGCTGCACACTGTCCAGGTTTTGCCTATCATGAGTCATTTTTTTCTGTCCATCATCCTGAGAAATCTGTGACACCGTTGAGGGAAAATGTCCTTCAAAACCAATTTTCCTGTCCTGAAAATATTTCCTTTCTGAAGAAGCAACCAGTGATGCTACAGGTAAGTCGCTCACACCTGAAGTGGGTGTGTTTGAGGGACAGATGCACTGTTGTTCCTGATCAGTTGTGGCATCTTAATGTTGGATCGAGCGAATGTTGCCTGGATTGTAATGCCTGTAGGTTTGGACCAGCAAAGCACCACTGCCTGCTCTCGTTCCTTTCGTGCTGCTTGCAGTCACAGCGTGAGCAGGTGGCAGCAAGGACAGAGGGAGGAGGGTGCTCAGTGCGTTTCTTTGAGTGGGTGTGTTGGGCATCAAGGAGATGCTCTCAGTGAAAATGTCATGCTGTTACCTTTGTGGCATTTGTTTGGCTGTGTGATGAGAGGATCATGTTAACAAAGGAGAGGTGTTTCTCAGGGATTAAAAGTGTCATTGCTGCATTGCCTGCCTGCCTGAAAGGGAAAGCAAAATGAACTTGCCATTCCACGTGCAGGTGAAAATGTGTCAGGAAGAATAGCTCTTCCTCAAGGTATATGACGAGCGCTCAGGAGCTGTGGTTGCCCCGTGATTTTTCAGCCTTTGTGGAGGATTGTGGTGCTGGGCTGCGAGGGGTTTGATTTCCCGAATGAGAGACTCCCCTGTGTTGTTTGGACTCTTTGGAGCGTGTTTGCACAGATGTCCAAGCACCTGGGGCTTGGGCTTGTGTTGCAGTTCAAGGTGGGCAGCACTGTGAAGGACAACAAAAAGGGCTTTTTAAAGTATGTTAACAGCAAAAGGAGGATCAGAGACAACATCAGTCCGTTACTTGATGAGGTCGTCCACCTCACAAATAGGGATGTAGACAAAGCAGAGATGTTTAATGCTTTCTTTGCCTGTGTCTTTAACACCAACGATGGGCCCTGGGACCCCCAGAGCCCTGTGTTGGAAGTGTGTGACTGGGGGAATGCTGAACTCCCAGCTAACTCTGAACTTGTTCGAGACTTGTTCTCTAGCTGGAGTCACACAGGTGTATGGAGCCTGATGGGGTTCATCCCAGGGTACTGAAAGAGCTGTCTGATGTTATCGCGGGACCTCTCTCTGTTGTTTTTCAATGGTCTTGGGTGTCTGGAGAGGTGCCAGTCAATTGGAAGCTGGCAAGTGTAGTCCCAGTTTTCAAGAAGGTTAAGAAGGAAGACCATGCTAATTACAGCCTGTCAGTCTGACTTCAGTGCCTAGTAAAATTATGGGGAAGTTTTCTCTGGGAGTTACTGAAAAACACTTGAGAGACACTACAGTGATTGGTCGTAGGCAGCATGGGTTCACAAGGGGAAAGTCCTGTTTAATTCACTTAATTTCCTTTGACATCAAGGTCACCCATCTAGTTGAGCAAGGGAAGCCAGTAGATGTGGGGTTTTTTGGATTTCAAGAAAGCTTCTGATACTGTCTCTCATGGTATCCTTCTGGATAAGATGTCCAGGATACAGCTGTCATAATACTTGTCATAAGACATGTCTGTAATATGTTGGGAGAGTATTTGGCTGACGGGTTGTGCTCAAAGAGTTAAAGTGAATGTGGTTACATGAGGCTGGTGGCCAGTCACCAGTGTGGTTCCCCAGGGATCGATTTTAGGGCGACTACTATTTAATATTTTTATAAATTATCTGGATGCAGGAGTCGAATGTACATTAAGTAAGTTTGCCGATGATACTGCTTTAGGAGGATCTGTGGACTCTCTTGAGGGCAGAGTGTCCTTACAGAGAGATCTGTGTGGACTAGAGAGCTGGGCAATGAGCAACCATGTGAAATTTAACAAAAGGAACAATTTAAGAAGAAGGTGGATTGTGCACCGGGGACGGGGTAGTCCTGATTATCACAGAAGCTGGGGGACGAGATGCTGGAGAGCAGCCCCATGGAAAGAGATCTGGGGCGCTGGTGTGGCCCCACATCCAGTACTGTGTACAGGTTTCGGGACCTCAATATAAGAAGGACATCAAACTATTAGAGTGTAGCAGAGCTGTTCTTTGCCATATGATTGCCTGTTATTTGCTGGGTTCTTTGGGAGGACTGGAGGCTGCAGGGTGTGGTCTTCTTCCAGAAGAGGAGGATGGGGAGGTGAAGGGGCAGTCTGTCTGTCTTGGTTAGATGGAAGGAAAGCAGGGAGGTTGTTCCCCATCCGCATGGATGGAAGGCGACAGGAAAAACAAATTAGAGCTCTTGCCAAAGGGCATGTCCGTGCTTCATGTTGAGCATGTTGTAGACATGTAGAAAATATTTTGGTAAAAGGGAAAAAGAAGAGACAAGGATGGAAGCAGAAGAGAAGGGGAGGCAAGGATAGGGCACGGCAAGGCAAAAAAGAAGGAAGAGAAGGAAAAGAAGGAGGAAAGAGGAAAAAGGTGAAAGAAAGAGAAAGGAAGAGCTGAAGAATGAAAAAGGAGGACTAAAAGAAGGAGGAAGAAAGAAGAACTGAAAGAGAAAGGAAGAAGGGGGAAAAGGACTGTATGCAAAGAAAAAGCAAGGAAGGAAGAAAGCAAGAAGGAAGGGAACAGAAGGAAGGAAGAGACAATAGACGAGATTACCAGGATGCACTGATGTTATCTCTACATGCTGAATGGAGCTGAGAATCTTGGCATCCTTGGTACTCGGGGACACTGTGCCAGACTTGATGAAAAGTGTTGAGGAAGAGGAAAGAGCTGTTGCCAGAAGACATCTCGTTGCTGCATGGCGAATGTGGGTAGTCATATAGAAAACATGTTGGTAAGGGAGACAAAGAAGAGGGAAAGAGGAAAGAAAAACAGAACAGGAGGGAAGGGCTGGGAAGAGAGAAAAAGGAGAAAGAGGAGAAAGGACAGACGGAAGGAAGAAACAAGAGAGAGAAAGACAAGCAAACTAGAACGAAACAAGCAATAGAGAGCAAAAAGATAAAATGATAAATGAGTTTACTAGCATGCACGTATGCTATCACTGTCCACGGAAAGGTGGTGAGGGACAAAAAGAAAGAAAGAAAAAAAAAAGGAAGCAATTAAGGAAGTAATTAAAATGACAAAGAAGAGAAAAAAGGAAGAGACCATAAAGGAGATTACCAGGGTGCACCAACGGTATGTTGCAGAAGGAAAGGAAAAACGCAAGGAAGGAATCGGTGCAAGTAAAAAGCAAGGGAGCAAGAAAGAATGAATAGAAGGGAAAGAAGGAATGATGGAAGGAAGGAAGAGATGATAGACGAGATTAGCAGCACGCACCGACCTTAGCTCGAGGCGGTGAACGGAGTTGTTCCCGACAGCCGCCCCCTTGGTTAGAGTACGGCGCTGGGGCGGTGATGCCCCGTCATTAGCGGTGATGGCTCCGTCTTTGCCGGCCTCCGCCGCGGCGCCGGAGGCGACTGTTGAGCTGCGAGCGGGGGTGAAGAAGAGAGAAGGATGGCAAGAGAAGGCAAAGGGGAGTAAAGATTAGGGCACGGCAGGGCAAGAAGGAAAAGGAGAAGAGAAGAAAGAAAAAGAGAAGAGAGAAGAAAGAGAAAGAGAAGAAAGAAGAAAGAGAAGAAAAATAAGAGGAAAGAAAGGAAGCACGAGAGAAACGACACAAAAGAGATATTGAAGGAAGACAGAAGGAGAAGAGAAGAATGAGAAAGGAAGAAGAAAAGACCAAACAAGCAAGGAAAAAGAAAAAAAAACAGGAGGAGGAAGGGAGGAAGGAAGGAAGAGGCGGCAGCGGAGGTGACCAGCGCGGGTGCGGAATCGCGGGCGACCGTGTGGAGCGTGTGAGGCGGCGGAGCAGCACACGGTGTCGCTGCAGGCTCAGAAACGGCGGCGGAGCGGCGAGACGGCTCCGCCCCGGTGCGGCGGAGAGCCCGGCTGTGAGCGCGGGGGGGCGGCGCGGCGGGGCGGGCAGGAGAGCCGGCGCGTCCGGGCGGCGGCGGGGAGCCGTGCGGGGCCCGGGCGGGTGGCGGCGGCGGCGATGGGCGCGTGCTGGGGGCCCGTGGTGCGGGTGCTGGTGCTGCAGGCGGCGTGGGCGGTGGTCGGCGGTCAGGTGCGCTACTCGGTGCCGGAGGAAGCCAAGGCCGGGACGGTGGTGGGCCGGCTGGCGCAGGACCTGGGCCTGGAGGCGGTCGATCGGGAGGCGCGTCGGCTGCGGCTGGTGGCGCAGGGCCGGCGGGCGAGCGTGGAGGTGAGCGGGGCGAGCGGGGCGCTGGTGGTGAGCTCGCGGCTGGACCGGGAGGAGCTGTGCGGGAAGAGCGCGCCGTGCGCCCTGCGCCTGGAGGTGCTGGTGGAGCGGCCGCTGCGCGTCTTCCACGTGGAGCTGGAGGTGACCGACATCAACGACAACGCCCCGCTCTTCCCCGCCGCCCGGAAAAACCTCAGCATCGCGGAATACACCACGCTGCCGGGGTCTCGTTTCCCGCTGGAGGGCGCGTCGGATGCAGATATCGGAGCCAACGCGCAGCTCTCCTACACACTCAGCCCCAGTGAGCACTTCTCTCTGGATTTTGAAAAATCAAATGAGGGAAATATTGTACCCGATCTTGTTTTAACGAAACCTCTGGACCGCGAGACGGTGCCTGTGCACCGGTTGGTGGTGACAGCGAGTGACGGGGGCCGTCCGTCGCTGACGGGCACGATGGAGGTGGTGATCTCGGTGCTGGACGCGAACGACAACGCGCCCCAGTTCAACCAGTCGGTGTATAGAGTGCAGCTGGCAGAGAGCGCTGCAGAGGGGACGCTGGTTGCACGAGTGAACGCCATGGATCCGGACGAGGGAATTAACAGCGAGGTGACCTACACAGTGACCAACTTCTTTCCCCTCAGTGGAAGAGATGTGATTACCATCAACCCGAAGACGGGCGAGGTCATACTGACGGGCGCCCTGGACTTCGAAGAAGTCAGTATATTTGATTTTCGTATTGAAGCGAGGGACAAAGGCTCGCCCCCGCTGTCAAGTCACTGCAAGGTGGTGTTGGAGGTGGTGGACGTGAACGACAACGCGCCGGAGGTGTGGGTGACGTCGCTGTCGGTGCCGGTGCCGGAGGACGCGGCGGTGGGGACGGTGGTGGCGCTGCTGAGCGTGTCGGACCGGGACTCGGGGGCGAACGGGCGGGTGCGCTGCGCGGTGTGGCCGTCGTCGCCGTTCGGGCTGGTGGCGACGTTCGCGGGCTCGTACTCGCTGGTGCTGCGGGAGGCGCTGGACCGGGAGCGGGTGTCGGAGTACGAGGTGGAGGTGCGGGCGGAGGACGGCGGGGCGCCGCCGCTGCGCGGCAGCCGCGGGGTGCGGGTGCCGGTGTCGGACGTGAACGACAACGCGCCGGCGTTCGCGCAGGCCGTGTACACGGTGCTGGCGCGGGAGAACAACGCGGCGGGCGCGGAGCTGGCGCGGCTGTGGGCGCGGGACCCGGACGAGGCGGGCAACGGGCGCGTGAGCTACTCGGTGGCGGAGGGCGGCGTCGGGGGCGCGGCGTCGGTCGCGGGGTGGCGCCCGGCGTCGAGCTACGTGTCGGTGGACGCGGAGAGCGGGCGGCTGTGGGCGCTGCAGCCCTTGGACTACGAGGAGCTGCAGGTGCTGCAGTTCGAGGTGCGGGCGGTGGACGCGGGGGAGCCGCCGCTGTGCGGCAACGCCACGGTGCAGGTCTTCGTGGTGGACGAGAACGACAACGCGCCGGCGCTGCTGCCGCCGGCGGGCGGCGGGCCGTGGGCCGGGGCGTCGGGCGAGGCGGCGTCGGGGCCGGGCTCGGGGGCGTTGTGGGCGTGGGCGGCGTGGGGGGCGCCGGCGGGGCAGGTGGTGGCGAAGATCCGCGCGGTGGACGCGGACTCGGGCTACAACGCGTGGCTGCGCTACGAGCTGTGGGAGCCGCGGGAGAAGGGCCCGTTCCGCGTGGGGCTGTACAGCGGCGAGGTGAGCACGGCGCGGGCGCTGGAGGAGGCGGACGGCCCGCGGCAGAGGCTGGTGATCGTGGTGCGGGACCACGGGGAGCCGGCGCGCTCGGCCACGGCCACGCTGAGCGTGTCGCTGGTGGAGGGCGCCGAGGCGGCGCTGGCGGCCGCGGGCTCGTCGTCGTCGTCGTCGGGGGCGGGGCTGCGGCCGGCGGAGGGCGGCGCGGCGGCGGCGGCGACGACGACGACGACGAACGTGTGGCTGGTGGTGGCCATCTGCGCGGTGTCGAGCCTGTTCCTGCTGGCGGTGGTGCTGTACGGGGCGTCGCGGTGGGCGCCGCGGGCGGCCGTGCTGTCGGGGCCCGGGCCGGCGACGCTGGTGTGCGCCAGCGAAGTGGGGAGCTGGTCGTACTCGCAGCGCCAGAGCCGGAGCCTGTGCGTGGCGGAGGGCGCGGGCAAGAGCGACCTGATGGTTTTCAGCCCCAACTTCCCGCTGCCGCCCGGCCCCGCGGCGAAGGAGACGCAGCCGGAGCCGCCCGCTCTCCTGGACACGGTCAGTGGCCCTCCCTTTCTCGCCCTTGTCGCCCTTCTCCCCCTTCTCGCCCTTGTCGCCAGCCCCGTGGGCAGGCGCTGGTGGGAGCCGGGCTCAGCCCCCGGGGCCTGCGGGCGGTGGGTGCTTGGCGGGTGCTTAAGGCTGTTAACGGGACCTTTGCACCTGCCTTCCCGTTCTTGCCGGAGCCCCCGGGCTCTTGCTTTGCTGGGCAAAGGAAAGGAATTGCCGCAGGCAGCAGCAGTTACCGTCCGCAGCTGAGATTTGCTCTTCTGGCTCTGGGTTGAATAAAGTCACTGCGGACTGCAATGAGAGATGCCACGACATTGGCCTTGCAGATGCTCTTCCTTGCTGGTGTGTAGCATTTGCACCCGAGCTTGCTGAATGGGTGCAAACTAGGCAGTGTGTGTTGGTGACAGTCCCCCAGGCACTATTTACTGCCTTCTTACCGTTGCTGACTGCAGACCCTGCTGATGTCAGTATTTTCAAAAGGAAAATCCATCAAATTGTCCTTGACATGAGATATCATCGAATACAGTGCTGTGCTCATCAGCATTCAGGTTGTTCTCTCAGAGAAGGAAATCTATGCCCATTGCCACTAGAGCTCTCCTGACACCATCTCTCCCAACAGCTGTGTAACGTTTCAGGTGAGGAGCAGAGCTCGCAGGTGTGTAACAGTTCCATCTGAGATAGCTGACAAATTGCAAAACGTGAAGGGTCAACTACAGAGAGTCTGCTGAGCACAGTGTATATGATACCACCTGTAGGTTTTTTATGGTGCTGCCATTGATGGGAGTGGTAGTGGACTCGTGTTCCTGGCCAGAGAAGCGGTGTGACGTATGCTGGCCTGTTCTGATGTTCTTTCGATATTTGCATCAGCTGCCACACCCTTACAGAAGTCCCGGAAAGCTTCTTTCAACCAAACACACCCAAGGAGCAAACAAAGAAACAAAAAACCCCTGAGAACACTCCCCCGGACCCAATACAAACCCCCAAACCCGAATTCTCCTACAGAACCAATACCATCCATTACGTTGGGGTGCTTGTCCTTGTTTGGGTTGTTCTCTCACAGCATGAAATCAACGCCATTGCCGCTTAGAGCTCTTCCGACACCTCCTTCCGAAAGAGTAGAGAGTCTGGTGGATCAGGTCTATGTGATAGGATCTGTATATATTTTTTATGGTGCTGTCATTGGTGGGAGGGTCTGCAAAAGTCATAAGGAGCCCTGAGGTGGGAAAGGAACCCGTGGCGTGTTGCAGAGGTGAATGTGACAGTGTCACTGAGTAGGGCCTGGCCATGTAGTGATGTGAAGGGTGACCGTGAGCAGTGGGAAGGCTTGTCTGAGGGAACTGGAAATCCTTGGGAAGACCATGGGCCATGTGGTGAGAAAAGAAGAATGGGAGATGTGTGCTTGTCTTGAGAATGCATTTCAGAGAGTGGGGAATGGAGGGAGTGGATGGTTCCTTGATCGTCCTCAGGCAGGATTTGTAAGGGCACGTGATGAGGTGGGTGTCATCTTTGTGCTTTTGACTTCCCCTACTTGTGCACTTGCACAGTCGGCGTCAGTTGAGATGGTGTGTCCCCTTGTGATGTTTCACTCATTTGGTTACATCGTGTTCCCGCCAAACTCTCCAGAGCAGTCCAGGTCTCTTTTTGTGTGGTACTAATTCTCCTAGCCAGTTGATATGGTGAGCGTGCTTACGCTTTGGTATTTGGTGTGCTTCTGTCCAAGAATGGAATCTGTGCAGAGCGGGATCTGAGCTGTCACAGCTCTAATCAGAGAATCCTTAAGAACTTAAGAATGCCATTTGCAATGGTGCGGGATAGATGATTCCAGTAGAAAATCTTGAGAAGGGCCCTGGCACACAGCGGTGCTTGCCCGGGATCCGCTCAGGACCTCCAGAAGTTCTCCCTATGCTCGCACCCTGTTCTTCTCCATGGTATTGCTGCTTGTGAATTTAACTGCCATATGCGCCTTGGAGCACTTGTTTTTCTTTTGGAATGATGTTGGTCAAAGAGAAGCATTTTGAAATCTGGATCATGCTGCCAGCCATCTCTGAACCTTGCTTGGTCTTCTCTAAGCTCTTAGTCTTGCTAGGGAGGGGAAGAAGTGGTCTCTGTATTCAGAATGTTGGCAAAGCTTGTGTTTCAACAGAGTGGAATGGGATCCTTTGGTTTTCTTCTCTCCTCTCACCAAAACTGCCCACCCTTTTGGGTTTTTTTTCTCTCACATTGGCAATGTGTTGGTAACAGTGGATGAGATGCAGACTGCTGAATTTTGTCAGGTGTCAGATGTTTGGGTGATTTCCCATCAGTGTGGGGGATGGCTTTTCTGCTCTCCTGAGCTAAGTTTCACTTTGAGGGAATGTCCTTAGCTTTCAGGTGTCCTTCCTGCTTTCCCTGTGATAGAATAGTGTAAGGGGTGCTGCACACTGTCCAGGTTTTGCAGATCATGAGTAACTTCTGTCCAGCATCCCCAGAAATCCATGATAATGTTAATGAAAATGTCCTTTAAAACCAATTTTCCTGTCCTGAAAATATTTCCTTTCTGAAGAAGCGACCAGTGATGCTACAGGTAAGTCGCACACACCTGAAGTGGATGTGTTTGAGAGACAGATGTACTTTTGTTCCTCCTCAGTTGCGGCATCTTTATGTTGTATCGCCCGAATGTTGCTTGGACTGTACTGCCTGTAGGCATTCTCCATTTTGTCGTACCATGAGAGTCATTAAGAATGTAGGGGAGGCGTTGTGGACTTCTCCTATGTTATTTTTCCAAGCATGTTGTTACCCTACTTAGCTGCATAAAGTGTTCAGGCAGAGGAGTGTGACCCAAGGTAAGAGTTCAAAATGGGAATTTTCTTTTTCTTGCACCGCAGCCTCCTGTTCCCCAGGTTGTGGATTTGTGTTCGTGACCAGAGAAGTAGCGTGAATTATGCTGGCCTGTTCTGATGTTCTTTTAGAATTTGTATCAACAGCCACATCATTTCAGAAGCACCAGAAATCTTCTTTTCTGACAAGAAAAAAACAAAAAAGGAAACAAAAAAATAACCCAAACCCAAAGAACCACCCCTACCCAACAAAACCAAAAGCAAATTCCCCTACACAGTTGATATCATCTCTTATGCTCTGCTCCTCAACATTTTGTTTTTTCTCTCAGAGGATGACATCAATGCCATTGCCTTTTAGAGCTGTCCCAACATCACCTTTAGGAAGAGTATTGCTCCCAGGTCTGCCACATTTCCATCGGAGATAGCTGAAGTCTTGCAAAACATGAAGTGTCACCAGCAGAGAGTCTGCCGCCACCGTGTCTATGATACCTCTGTGTGTTTCTTGTGGTGCTCCCATTGCTGGGAAGGCTCTGCAAAATCTGGAGAGCGCCCTGAGTTGGGAAAGGAAACTGTGGCCTGTCAGCAGAGGTGAATGTGACTGTGGCACTGGGTAGGGCCTGGCCATGTCCTGATGTGAAGGGTGGCCTTGAGCAGTGGGAAGACTGGTCTGAGGGAACTGGAAATCCTTGGGAAGACCATGGGCCATGTGGTGAGAAAACAAGAATGGGAGACGTTTGGTTGTTTTGAGAACGCATGTCTCACAGTGGGGCATGGAGGATGCCTGGAGGAGAACATGAAGCAGGAAGGGAACGGAGTGTTCCTGCCCAGGATTCTTTCCCAGGCTCCAAGGTGTGTGGAGCTGGAGGCCTTCTGGATGTTGAGATAGTGTGTGGTACTGAAATGCCCACAGTATTGTAGGACTATCTCCCACCAGATAGAGTCCCTTGTGCTGTACCCCGTCAAGTCCTTCTCCGCAGGGCTGCTCTCAGTCCACTCATCACCCAGCCTGTATCCATGTTGGGGATTGCCCTGACCCAGGTGCAAGACCTTGCACTTGGCCTTGTTGAACTTCATGAGGTTTGCATGGACCCACCTCTCTAACCTGTCAAGGTCCCTCTGGATGGCATCTCTTCCCTCTAGAGTGTCAGCCACACCACTCAGCTTGGTGTCATCCACAAAGTTGCTGAGGGCTCACTCAATCCCACTGTCCATGTCCCCGACAAAGGTGTTAAATAATAGTGGTCTCAATACGGTCCCCTGAGGGACACCACTCATCACTGCTCTCCACCCAGACAGCAAGCCGTTGACCGCAACTCTTTGAGTGCAACCATCCAGCCAATTCCTTATCCACCAAATGGTCCACCCATCAAATCCACGTTTCTCCATTTTAGAGAGAAGGATGTTGTGCGGGACAGTATCAAATGCTTTGCACAAGTCCAGGTAGATGATGTCAGTCATGTTCCTTTATGCAGCAATGCTGTAACCCCATCATAGAAGGCCACCGGATTTGTCAGGCACAATTTGCTCTCAGTGAAGCCATGTTGACTGTCACCGGTCACCTCTGTTTTCCATGTGCCTTAGCATAGTTTCCAGGAGGATCTGCTCTATGCCCCATGATCTTGCCGGGCACAGAGGTGAGAGTGGCTGGCCTGTAGTTCCCCGGGTCTTCCTTTTTTCCCTTTTTAAAAATGGGGGTGATGTTTCCCCTTTTCCAGTCACTGGGAACTTCAGCAGTCTGCCACACCACCAGCTTTGCAGACACTCCTGCTTCCTGGTGTGTAGCTTTTCCACTTGCGATTGTTGAAGAATTGCAAGACATGCAGGCTGTGGTGGTGGCAGTTGGCCAGGTGCTGTTTACTGCCATTTCTCTTGCTGACTGTGGTTGTATCAGATGTGGTTTTGTGTCCAAAACTCTGTCCTCCTCCTCTTTGATTCTCCTCTGGAAGAGACATGATGGAAGGTGACAGTTGGGACTTCAGGGTTTTCTCTCCCCATGGTGTAATTTCTCCATTTTGGTTGGCTCACCAGAGTCATTATGAAAGTAGGGGAGGCGATAAGGACTTTTCCTGTTTGTCTTTTTTCCAGGTATGTAGCTACTGTTGTTTGTACTATAGAGTGTTCAGGGAGAGGAGTGTGACCCAAGGCAGGTGTTAGAAATGGGAATTTTCTTTTCCCGCTCCCCCTTTCCCCCAGGTTGTGGGCTGCATTCCTGACCTGTGAAGTGTCATGACGTACCCTGGCCTGTTTTGATGTTCCTTCAATATCTGGATCAGCAGCAACAACCTAACTACAGCTCTGTAAACCTTCTTTTCAACCAAAAGAACCCCAAACCAAACAACCCCAAATTGTCCCACACACGAGATATCATGCATTACAGTGCTGTGCTCGTCAGCATTTGGGTTGTTCTGTCATGGCATGAAATCAATGCCCATTGCACTTAGAGCTGTCCTGACATCCTGGATTTATGAAAGGCAGGTCCTGTTTGAGTAACCTGATCTCCTCCTATGACAAGATGACCTGCTTAGTGGATGAGGGCAAGGCTGTGGATGTTGTCTACCTGGACTTTCGTAAAGCCTTTGATGCCATTTCCCAGAGCATTCTCCTGGAGAAACTGGCTGGTTATGGCTTGGATGGGTGTACTGTTTGCTGGGTAAAAAACCAGCTGGATGGCCAAGGCCAGAGAGTTGTGGTGAATGGAGTTAAATCCAGTTGGTGGCTATTCACAAGTGGTGTTCCCCAGGGCTCAATGTTGGGGACAGTTCTGTTTAATATCTTTATCAGTGATCTGGGTGAGGGGATCGATTGCACCCTCAGTAAGTTTGCAGATGACACCAAGTTGGGCAGGAGTGTTGATGTGCTTGAAGGTAGGAAGGCTTTTCAGAGGGATCTGGACAGGCTGAACTGATCGGCCAAGGCCAGTACTTTGAGATTCAACAAAGCTTAGCACTGGGTCTTGCACTTGGGTCACAGCAGCGCCATGCAACGTTACGGGCTTTGGGAAAGGTGGCTGGAAAGCTGCCAGACAGAAAAGGAGCTGGGGGTATTGGTTGACAGCCAGCTGAATATGAGCTGCCAGTGTGCCCAGGTGCCCAAAAACATGAAGGGTAAGCTGCGGAGAGACTGCTGGGCACCATGTATGTGATACCATCTGTAGGTTTCTCTCTGGTGCTCTCACTGAGGGGAGGGTGTGCAAATGCTGGACTGAAAGGGAAGCGTGGTGTGTTCATGGAGGTGAATGTGGCAGTGTTACTGAGCCATGTCCTGGTGTGAAGGGTGACCCTGAGCAGTGGGAAGACTTGTCTGAGGGAACTGGAAATCCTTGGGAAGACCACGGGCCATGTCGTAAGAAAAGAAGGATGGGAGATGTGTGCTTGTCCTGAGATCGCGTGTCACAGAGTGGGGAATGGAGGATGCCCAGAGGAAAGCATGAGGCAGGCTGGGCACAGAGCGTACTTTCACAGGATCCTTTTCCTGGCTTCCAAGGGTCTGGTGTTGGAGGCCTTCTGGATCTTGAGATAGTGTGTGGTATTGAAATGTCCGGAATGTCCTTTGAGGGTATGAAGATCTCCCAGCAGAGACAGTCCTTTGTTCTGCTGCCTAATTGCCGCAGGTAATGTGTTGGTAAGGGGAAATGAGATGCAGCCTGCTGAATACTGTGTGAAGAAGCATTTTGCACTTGTTTTGGGAAAGGTGTTGTGGTAAGGCAGTGCTTCAATCTGCTCTCCCTGTGTAGTGGTGGGCATCCCTAGTAGCTTCCGCATCGCTTGATGTTGCCATGATGGTTTTGTGCTCCTCCTCAGGTGGGATTTGTAAGCAGATGTGCTGAGGAAGTGGGTGTACTCTGTGTGCTCTTGATTTCCCCTACTTGTGCACTTCCACAGGTGGCCTGGGTAGAGATGGTGTGTCTCCTTCTCATGCTTAACTCAGATATGTGCATGTACACGCCATATCCTTCACAGCAGGCCAGCTCTGGTTTTCTGTGGTACAAATTCTCCCACAGAGTTGATATTGTGAGTGTTCTTGCATTTCTGAGCAGATGTTTGGGTGACTTCCCATCGGTGTGGGGCATGGCTTTTCAGCTCTCCTTTGCTAAGTTTCACTTTGAGAGAATGTCCTTAGCTTTCAGGTGTCCTTCCTGCTTCCCTTGTGATAAAAGTGCGTAAGGGGCTCTGTGCACTGTGCAGGTTTTGCAGAAGAGGAGTCTTATTTTTCTGTGCATCATCCTGAGAAATCTGTGACACCATTGAGGGAAAATGTCCTTCAAAACCAATTCTCCTGTCCTGAAAACATTTCCTTTCTGAAGAAGCGACCAGTGATGCTACAGGTAAGTCGCTCACACCTGAAGTGGGTGTGTTTGAGGGACAGATGCACTGTTGTTCCTGTTCAGTTGTGGCATCTTAATGTTGGATCAAGGAAATGTTGCCTGGATTATAATGCCTGTAGGTTTGGACCAGCAAAGCACCACTGCCTGCTCTCGTTCCTTTCGTGCTGCTTGCAGTCACAGCGTGAGCAGGTGGCAGCAAGGACAGAGGGAGGAGGGTGCTCAGTGCGTTTCTTTGAGTGGGTGTGTTGGGCATCAAGGAGATGCTTTCAGTGAAAATGTCATGCTGTTACCTTTGTGGCATTTGTTTGGCTGTGTGATGAGAGGATCATGTTAACAAAGGAGAGGTGTTTCTCAGGGATTAAATGTGTCATTGCTGCATTGCCTGCCTGCCTGAAAGGGAAAGCAGAATGAACTTGCCGTTCCACGTGCAGGTGAAATTGTGTCAGGACGAATAGCTCTTCCTCAAGGTATATGACGAGCGCTCAGGAGCTGTGGTTGCCCCGTGATCTTTCAGCCTTTGTGGAGGATTGTGGTGCTGGGCTGCGAGGGGTTTGATTTCCCGAATGAGAGATTCCCCTGTGTTGTTTGGACTCTTTGGAGCGTGTTTGCACAGATGTCCAAGCACCTGGGGCTTGGGCTTGTGTTGCAGTTCAAGGTGGGCAGCACTGTGAAGGACAACAAAAAGGGCTTTTTAAAGTATGTTAACAGCAAAAGGAGGATCAGAGACAACATCAGTCCGTTACTTGATGAGGTCGTCCACCTCACAAATAGGGATGTAGACAAAGCAGAGATGTTTAATGCTTTCTTTGCCTGTGTCTTTAACACCAACGATGGGCCCTGGGACCCCCAGAGCCCTGTGTTGGAAGTGTGTGACTGGGGGAATGCTGAACTCCCAGCTAACTCTGAACTTGTTCGAGACTTGTTCTCTAGCTGGAGTCACACAGGTGTATGGAGCCTGATGGGGTTCATCCCAGGGTACTGAAAGAGCTGTCTGATGTTATCGCGGGACCTCTCTCTGTTGTTTTTCAATGGTCTTGGGTGTCTGGAGAGGTGCCAGTCAATTGGAAGCTGGCAAGTGTAGTCCCAGTTTTCAAGAAGGTTAAGAAGGAAGACCATGCTAATTACAGCCTGTCAGTCTGACTTCAGTGCCTAGTAAAATTATGGGGAAGTTTTCTCTGGGAGTTACTGAAAAACACTTGAGAGACACTACAGTGATTGGTCGTAGGCAGCATGGGTTCACAAGGGGAAAGTCCTGTTTAATTCACTTAATTTCCTTTGACATCAAGGTCACCCATCTAGTTGAGCAAGGGAAGCCAGTAGATGTGGGGTTTTTTGGATTTCAAGAAAGCTTCTGATACTGTCTCTCATGGTATCCTTCTGGATAAGATGTCCAGGATACAGCTGTCATAATACTTGTCATAAGACATGTCTGTAATATGTTGGGAGAGTATTTGGCTGACGGGTTGTGCTCAAAGAGTTAAAGTGAATGTGGTTACATGAGGCTGGTGGCCAGTCACCAGTGTGGTTCCCCAGGGATCGATTTTAGGGCGACTACTATTTAATATTTTTATAAATTATCTGGATGCAGGAGTCGAATGTACATTAAGTAAGTTTGCCGATGATACTGCTTTAGGAGGATCTGTGGACTCTCCTGAGGGCAGAGTGTCCTTACAGAGAGATCTGTGTGGACTAGAGAGCTGGGCAATGAGCAACCATGTGAAATTTAACAAAAGGAACAATTTAAGAAGAAGGTGGATTGTGCACCGGGGACGGGGTAGTCCTGATTATCACAGAAGCTGGGGGACGAGATGCTGGAGAGCAGCCCCATGGAAAGAGATCTGGGGCGCTGGTGTGGCCCCACATCCAGTACTGTGTACAGGTTTCGGGACCTCAATATAAGAAGGACATCAAACTATTAGAGTGTAGCAGAGCTGTTCTTTGCCATATGATTGCCTGTTATTTGCTGGGTTCTTTGGGAGGACTGGAGGCTGCAGGGTGTGGTCTTCTTCCAGAAGAGGAGGATGGGGAGGTGAAGGGGCAGTCTGTCTGTCTTGGTTAGATGGAAGGAAAGCAGGGAGGTTGTTCCCCATCCGCATGGATGGAAGGCGACAGGAAAAACAAATTAGAGCTCTTGCCAAAGGGCATGTCCGTGCTTCATGTTGAGCATGTTGTAGACATGTAGAAAATATTTTGGTAAAAGGGAAAAAGAAGAGACAAGGATGGAAGCAGAAGAGAAGGGGAGGCAAGGATAGGGCACGGCAAGGCAAAAAAGAAGGAAGAGAAGGAAAAGAAGGAGGAAAGAGGAAAAAGGTGAAAGAAAGAGAAAGGAAGAGCTGAAGAATGAAAAAGGAGGACTAAAAGAAGGAGGAAGAAAGAAGAACTGAAAGAGAAAGGAAGAAGGGGGAAAAGGACTGTATGCAAAGAAAAAGCAAGGAAGGAAGAAAGCAAGAAGGAAGGGAACAGAAGGAAGGAAGAGACAATAGACGAGATTACCAGGATGCACTGATGTTATCTCTACATGCTGAATGGAGCTGAGAATCTTGGCATCCTTGGTACTCGGGGACACTGTGCCAGACTTGATGAAAAGTGTTGAGGAAGAGGAAAGAGCTGTTGCCAGAAGACATCTCGTTGCTGCATGGCGAATGTGGGTAGTCATATAGAAAACATGTTGGTAAGGGAGACAAAGAAGAGGGAAAGAGGAAAGAAAAACAGAACAGGAGGGAAGGGCTGGGAAGAGAGAAAAAGGAGAAAGAGGAGAAAGGACAGACGGAAGGAAGAAACAAGAGAGAGAAAGACAAGCAAACTAGAACGAAACAAGCAATAGAGAGCAAAAAGATAAAATGATAAATGAGTTTACTAGCATGCACGTATGCTATCACTGTCCACGGAAAGGTGGTGAGGGACAAAAAGAAAGAAAGAAAAAAAAAAGGAAGCAATTAAGGAAGTAATTAAAATGACAAAGAAGAGAAAAAAGGAAGAGACCATAAAGGAGATTACCAGGGTGCACCAACGGTATGTTGCAGAAGGAAAGGAAAAACGCAAGGAAGGAATCGGTGCAAGTAAAAAGCAAGGGAGCAAGAAAGAATGAATAGAAGGGAAAGAAGGAATGATGGAAGGAAGGAAGAGATGATAGACGAGATTAGCAGCACGCACCGACCTTAGCTCGAGGCGGTGAACGGAGTTGTTCCCGACAGCCGCCCCCTTGGTTAGAGTACGGCGCTGGGGCGGTGATGCCCCGTCATTAGCGGTGATGGCTCCGTCTTTGCCGGCCTCCGCCGCGGCGCCGGAGGCGACTGTTGAGCTGCGAGCGGGGGTGAAGAAGAGAGAAGGATGGCAAGAGAAGGCAAAGGGGAGTAAAGATTAGGGCACGGCAGGGCAAGAAGGAAAAGGAGAAGAGAAGAAAGAAAAAGAGAAGAGAGAAGAAAGAGAAAGAGAAGAAAGAAGAAAGAGAAGAAAAATAAGAGGAAAGAAAGGAAGCACGAGAGAAACGACACAAAAGAGATATTGAAGGAAGACAGAAGGAGAAGAGAAGAATGAGAAAGGAAGAAGAAAAGACCAAACAAGCAAGGAAAAAGAAAAAAAAACAGGAGGAGGAAGGGAGGAAGGAAGGAAGAGGCGGCAGCGGAGGTGACCAGCGCGGGTGCGGAATCGCGGGCGACCGTGTGGAGCGTGTGAGGCGGCGGAGCAGCACACGGTGTCGCTGCAGGCTCAGAAACGGCGGCGGAGCGGCGAGACGGCTCCGCCCCGGTGCGGCGGAGAGCCCGGCTGTGAGCGCGGGGGGGCGGCGCGGCGGGGCGGGCAGGAGAGCCGGCGCGTCCGGGCGGCGGCGGGGAGCCGTGCGGGGCCCGGGCGGGTGGCGGCGGCGGCGATGGGCGCGTGCTGGGGGCCCGTGGTGCGGGTGCTGGTGCTGCAGGCGGCGTGGGCGGTGGTCGGCGGTCAGGTGCGCTACTCGGTGCCGGAGGAAGCCAAGGCCGGGACGGTGGTGGGCCGGCTGGCGCAGGACCTGGGCCTGGAGGCCGTCGATCGGGAGGCGCGTCGGCTGCGGCTGGTGGCGCAGGGCCGGCGGGCGAGCGTGGAGGTGAGCGGGGCGAGCGGGGCGCTGGTGGTGAGCTCGCGGCTGGACCGGGAGGAGCTGTGCGGGAAGAGCGCGCCGTGCGCCCTGCGCCTGGAGGTGCTGGTGGAGCGGCCGCTGCGCGTCTTCCACGTGGAGCTGGAGGTGACCGACATCAACGACAACGCCCCGCTCTTCCCCGCCGCCCGGAAAAACCTCAGCATCGCGGAATACACCACGCTGCCGGGGTCTCGTTTCCCGCTGGAGGGCGCGTCGGATGCAGATATCGGAGCCAACGCGCAGCTCTCCTACACACTCAGCCCCAGTGAGCACTTCTCTCTGGATTTTGAAAAATCAAATGAGGGAAATATTGTACCCGATCTTGTTTTAACGAAACCTCTGGACCGCGAGACGGTGCCTGTGCACCGGTTGGTGGTGACAGCGAGTGACGGGGGCCGTCCGTCGCTGACGGGCACGATGGAGGTGGTGATCTCGGTGCTGGACGCGAACGACAACGCGCCCCAGTTCAACCAGTCGGTGTATAGAGTGCAGCTGGCAGAGAGCGCTGCAGAGGGGACGCTGGTTGCACGAGTGAACGCCATGGATCCGGACGAGGGAATTAACAGCGAGGTGACCTACACAGTGACCAACTTCTTTCCCCTCAGTGGAAGAGATGTGATTACCATCAACCCGAAGACGGGCGAGGTCATACTGACGGGCGCCCTGGACTTCGAAGAAGTCAGTATATTTGATTTTCGTATTGAAGCGAGGGACAAAGGCTCGCCCCCGCTGTCAGGTCACTGCAAGGTGGTGTTGGAGGTGGTGGACGTGAACGACAACGCGCCGGAGGTGTGGGTGACGTCGCTGTCGGTGCCGGTGCCGGAGGACGCGGCGGTGGGGACGGTGGTGGCGCTGCTGAGCGTGTCGGACCGGGACTCGGGGGCGAACGGGCGGGTGCGCTGCGCGGCGTGGCCGTCGTCGCCGTTCGGGCTGGTGGCGACGTTCGCGGGCTCGTACTCGCTGGTGCTGCGGGAGGCGCTGGACCGGGAGCGGGTGTCGGAGTACGAGGTGGAGGTGCGGGCGGAGGACGGCGGGGCGCCGCCGCTGCGCGGCAGCCGCGGGGTGCGGGTGCCGGTGTCGGACGTGAACGACAACGCGCCGGCGTTCGCGCAGGCCGTGTACACGGTGCTGGCGCGGGAGAACAACGCGGCGGGCGCGGAGCTGGCGCGGCTGTGGGCGCGGGACCCGGACGAGGCGGGCAACGGGCGCGTGAGCTACTCGGTGGCGGAGGGCGGCGTCGGGGGCGCGGCGTCGGTCGCGGGGTGGCGCCCGGCGTCGAGCTACGTGTCGGTGGACGCGGAGAGCGGGCGGCTGTGGGCGCTGCAGCCCTTGGACTACGAGGAGCTGCAGGTGCTGCAGTTCGAGGTGCGGGCGGTGGACGCGGGGGAGCCGCCGCTGTGCGGCAACGCCACGGTGCAGGTCTTCGTGGTGGACGAGAACGACAACGCGCCGGCGCTGCTGCCGCCGGCGGGCGGCGGGCCGTGGGCCGGGGCGTCGGGCGAGGCGGCGTCGGGGCCGGGCTCGGGGGCGTTGTGGGCGTGGGCGGCGTGGGGGGCGCCGGCGGGGCAGGTGGTGGCGAAGATCCGCGCGGTGGACGCGGACTCGGGCTACAACGCGTGGCTGCGCTACGAGCTGTGGGAGCCGCGGGAGAAGGGCCCGTTCCGCGTGGGGCTGTACAGCGGCGAGGTGAGCACGGCGCGGGCGCTGGAGGAGGCGGACGGCCCGCGGCAGAGGCTGGTGATCGTGGTGCGGGACCACGGGGAGCCGGCGCGCTCGGCCACGGCCACGCTGAGCGTGTCGCTGGTGGAGGGCGCCGAGGCGGCGCTGGCGGCCGCGGGCTCGTCGTCGTCGTCGTCGGGGGCGGGGCTGCGGCCGGCGGAGGGCGGCGCGGCGGCGGCGGCGACGACGACGACGACGAACGTGTGGCTGGTGGTGGCCATCTGCGCGGTGTCGAGCCTGTTCCTGCTGGCGGTGGTGCTGTACGGGGCGTCGCGGTGGGCGCCGCGGGCGGCCGTGCTGTCGGGGCCCGGGCCGGCGACGCTGGTGTGCGCCAGCGAAGTGGGGAGCTGGTCGTACTCGCAGCGCCAGAGCCGGAGCCTGTGCGTGGCGGAGGGCGCGGGCAAGAGCGACCTGATGGTTTTCAGCCCCAACTTCCCGCCGCCGCCCGGCCCCGCGGCGAAGGAGACGCAGCCGGAGCCGCCCGCTCTCCTGGACACGGTCAGTGGCCCTCCCTTTCTCGCCCTTGTCGCCCTTCTCCCCCTTGTCGCCCTTGTCGCCAGCCCCGTGGGCAGGCGCTGGTGGGAGCCGGGCTCAGCCCCCGGGGCCTGCGGGCGGTGGGTGCTTGGCGGGTGCTTAAGGCTGTTAACGGGACCTTTGCACCTGCCTTCCCGTTCTTGCCGGAGCCCCCGGGCTCTTGCTTTGCTGGGCAAAGGAAAGGAATTGCCGCAGGCAGCAGCAGTTACCGTCCGCAGCTGAGATTTGCTCTTCTGGCTCTGGGTTGAATAAAGTCACTGCGGACTGCAATGAGAGACGCCACGACATTGGCCTTGCAGATGCTCTTCCTTGCTGGTGTGTAGCATTTGCACCCGAGCTTGCTGAATGGGTGCAAACTAGGCAGTGTGTGTTGGTGACAGTCCCCCAGGCACTGTTTACTGCCTTCTTACCGTTGCTGACTGCAGACCCTGCTGATGTCAGTATTTTCAAAAGGAAAATCCACCAAATTGTCCTTGACATGAGATATCATCGAATACAGTGCTGTGCTCATCAGCATTCAGGTTGTTCTCTCAGAGAAGGAAATCTATGCCCATTGCCACTAGAGCTCTCCTGACACCATCTCTCCCAACAGCTGTGTAACGTTTCAGGTGAGGAGCAGAGCTCGCAGGTGTGTAACAGTTCCATCTGAGATAGCTGACAAATTGCAAAACGTGAAGGGTCAACTACAGAGAGTCTGCTGAGCACAGTGTATATGATACCACCTGTAGGTTTTTTATGGTGCTGCCATTGATGGGAGTGGTAGTGGACTCGTGTTCCTGGCCAGAGAAGCGGTGTGACGTATGCTGGCCTGTTCTGATGTTCTTTCGATATTTGCATCAGCTGCCACACCCTTACAGAAGTCCCGGAAAGCTTCTTTCAACCAAACACACCCAAGGAGCAAACAAAGAAACAAAAAACCCCTGAGAACACTCCCCCGGACCCAATACAAACCCCCAAACCCGAATTCTCCTACAGAACCAATACCATCCATTACGTTGGGGTGCTTGTCCTTGTTTGGGTTGTTCTCTCACAGCATGAAATCAACGCCATTGCCGCTTAGAGCTCTTCCGACACCTCCTTCCGAAAGAGTAGAGAGTCTGGTGGATCAGGTCTATGTGATAGGATCTGTATATATTTTTTATGGTGCTGTCATTGGTGGGAGGGTCTGCAAAAGTCATAAGGAGCCCTGAGGTGGGAAAGGAACCCGTGGCGTGTTGCAGAGGTGAATGTGACAGTGTCACTGAGTAGGGCCTGGCCATGTAGTGATGTGAAGGGTGACCGTGAGCAGTGGGAAGGCTTGTCTGAGGGAACTGGAAATCCTTGGGAAGACCATGGGCCATGTGGTGAGAAAAGAAGAATGGGAGATGTGTGCTTGTCTTGAGAATGCATTTCAGAGAGTGGGGAATGGAGGGAGTGGATGGTTCCTTGATCGTCCTCAGGCAGGATTTGTAAGGGCACGTGATGAGGTGGGTGTCATCTTTGTGCTTTTGACTTCCCCTACTTGTGCACTTGCACAGTCGGCGTCAGTTGAGATGGTGTGTCCCCTTGTGATGTTTCACTCATTTGGTTACATCGTGTTCCCGCCAAACTCTCCAGAGCAGTCCAGGTCTCTTTTTGTATGGTACTAATTCTCCTAGCCAGTTGATATGGTGAGCGTGCTTACGCTTTGGTATTTGGTGTGCTTCTGTCCAAGAATGGAATCTGTGCAGAGCGGGATCTGAGCTGTCACAGCTCTAATCAGAGAATCCTTAAGAACTTAAGAATGCCATTTGCCATGGTGCGGGATAGATGATTCCAGTAGAAAATCTTGAGAAGGGCCCTGGCACACAGCGGTGCTTGCCCGGGATCCGCTCAGGACCTCCAGAAGTTCTCCCTATGCTCGCACCCTGTTCTTCTCCATGGTATTGCTGCTTGTGAATTTAACTGCCATATGCGCCTTGGAGCACTTGTTTTTGTTTTGGAATGATGTTGGTCAAAGAGAAGCATTTTGAAATCTGGATCATGCTGCCAGCCATCTCTGAACCTTGCTTGGTCTTCTCTAAGCTCTTAGTCTTGCTAGGGAGGGGAAGAAGTGGTCTCTGTATTCAGAATGTTGGCAAAGCTTGTGTTTCAACAGAGTGGAATGGGATCCTTTGGTTTTCTTCTCTCCTCTCACCAAAACTGCCCACCCTTTTGGGTTTTTTTTCTCTCACATTGGCAATGTGTTGGTAACAGTGGATGAGATGCAGACTGCTGAATTTTGTCAGGTGTCAGATGTTTGGGTGATTTCCCATCAGTGTGGGGGATGGCTTTTCTGCTCTCCTGAGCTAAGTTTCACTTTGAGGGAATGTCCTTAGCTTTCAGGTGTCCTTCCTGCTTTCCCTGTGATAGAATAGTGTAAGGGGTGCTGCACACTGTCCAGGTTTTGCAGATCATGAGTAACTTCTGTCCAGCATCCCCAGAAATCCATGATAATGTTAATGAAAATGTCCTTTAAAACCAATTTTCCTGTCCTGAAAATATTTCCTTTCTGAAGAAGCGACCAGTGATGCTACAGGTAAGTCGCACACACCTGAAGTGGATGTGTTTGAGAGACAGATGTACTTTTGTTCCTCCTCAGTTGCGGCATCTTTATGTTGTATCGCCCGAATGTTGCTTGGACTGTACTGCCTGTAGGCATTCTCCATTTTGTCGTACCATGAGAGTCATTAAGAATGTAGGGGAGGCGTTGTGGACTTCTCCTATGTTATTTTTCCAAGCATGTTGTTACCCTACTTAGCTGCATAAAGTGTTCAGGCAGAGGAGTGTGACCCAAGGTAAGAGTTCAAAATGGGAATTTTCTTTTTCTTGCACCGCAGCCTCCTGTTCCCCAGGTTGTGGATTTGTGTTCGTGACCAGAGAAGTAGCGTGAATTATGCTGGCCTGTTCTGATGTTCTTTTAGAATTTGTATCAACAGCCACATCATTTCAGAAGCACCAGAAATCTTCTTTTCTGACAAGAAAAAAACAAAAAAGGAAACAAAAAAATAACCCAAACCCAAAGAACCACCCCTACCCAACAAAACCAAAAGCAAATTCCCCTACACAGTTGATATCATCTCTTATGCTCTGCTCCTCAACATTTTTGTTTTTTCTCTCAGAGGATGACATCAATGCCATTGCCTTTTAGAGCTGTCCCAACATCACCTTTAGGAAGAGTATTGCTCCCAGGTCTGCCACATTTCCATCCGAGATAGCTGAAGTCTTGCAAAACATGAAGTGTCACCAGCAGAGAGTCTGCCGCCACCGTGTCTATGATACCTCTGTGTGTTTCTTGTGGTGCTCCCATTGCTGGGAAGGGTCTGCAAAATCTGGAGAGCGCCCTGAGTTGGGAAAGGAAACTGTGGCCTGTCAGCAGAGGTGAATGTGACTGTGGCACTGGGTAGGGCCTGGCCATGTCCTGATGTGAAGGGTGGCCTTGAGCAGTGGGAAGACTGGTCTGAGGGAACTGGAAATCCTTGGGAAGACCATGGGCCATGTGGTGAGAAAACAAGAATGGGAGACGTTTGGTTGTTTTGAGAACGCATGTCTCACAGTGGGGCATGGAGGATGCCTGGAGGAGAACATGAAGCAGGAAGGGAACGGAGTGTTCCTGCCCAGGATTCTTTCCCAGGCTCCAAGGTGTGTGGAGCTGGAGGCCTTCTGGATGTTGAGATAGTGTGTGGTACTGAAATGCCCACAGTATTGTAGGACTATCTCCCACCAGATAGAGTCCCTTGTGCTGTACCCCGTCAAGTCCTTCTCCGCAGGGCTGCTCTCAGTCCACTCATCACCCAGCCTGTATCCATGTTGGGGATTGCCCTGACCCAGGTGCAAGACCTTGCACTTGGCCTTGTTGAACTTCATGAGGTTTGCATGGACCCACCTCTCTAACCTGTCAAGGTCCCTCTGGATGGCATCTCTTCCCTCTAGAGTGTCAGCCACACCACTCAGCTTGGTGTCATCCACAAAGTTGCTGAGGGCTCACTCAATCCCACTGTCCATGTCCCCGACAAAGGTGTTAAATAATAGTGGTCTCAATACGGTCCCCTGAGGGACACCACTCATCACTGCTCTCCACCCAGACAGCAAGCCGTTGACCGCAACTCTTTGAGTGCAACCATCCAGCCAATTCCTTATCCACCAAATGGTCCACCCATCAAATCCACGTTTCTCCATTTTAGAGAGAAGGATGTTGTGCGGGACAGTATCAAATGCTTTGCACAAGTCCAGGTAGATGATGTCAGTCATGTTCCTTTATGCAGCAATGCTGTAACCCCATCATAGAAGGCCACCGGATTTGTCAGGCACAATTTGCTCTCAGTGAAGCCATGTTGACTGTCACCGGTCACCTCTGTTTTCCATGTGCCTTAGCATAGTTTCCAGGAGGATCTGCTCTATGCCCCATGATCTTGCCGGGCACAGAGGTGAGAGTGGCTGGCCTGTAGTTCCCCGGGTCTTCCTTTTTTCCCTTTTTAAAAATGGGGGTGATGTTTCCCCTTTTCCAGTCACTGGGAACTTCAGCAGTCTGCCACACCACCAGCTTTGCAGACACTCCTGCTTCCTGGTGTGTAGCTTTTCCACTTGCGATTGTTGAAGAATTGCAAGACATGCAGGCTGTGGTGGTGGCAGTTGGCCAGGTGCTGTTTACTGCCATTTCTCTTGCTGACTGTGGTTGTATCAGATGTGGTTTTGTGTCCAAAACTCTGTCCTCCTCCTCTTTGATTCTCCTCTGGAAGAGACATGATGGAAGGTGACAGTTGGGACTTCAGGGTTTTCTCTCCCCATGGTGTAATTTCTCCATTTTGGTTGGCTCACCAGAGTCATTATGAAAGTAGGGGAGGCGATAAGGACTTTTCCTGTTTGTCTTTTTTCCAGGTATGTAGCTACTGTTGTTTGTACTATAGAGTGTTCAGGGAGAGGAGTGTGACCCAAGGCAGGTGTTAGAAATGGGAATTTTCTTTTCCCGCTCCCCCTTTCCCCCAGGTTGTGGGCTGCATTCCTGACCTGTGAAGTGTCATGACGTACCCTGGCCTGTTTTGATGTTCCTTCAATATCTGGATCAGCAGCAACAACCTAACTACAGCTCTGTAAACCTTCTTTTCAACCAAAAGAACCCCAAACCAAACAACCCCAAATTGTCCCACACACGAGATATCATGCATTACAGTGCTGTGCTCGTCAGCATTTGGGTTGTTCTCTCATGGCATGAAATCAATGCCCATTGCACTTAGAGCTGTCCTGACATCCTGGATTTATGAAAGGCAGGTCCTGTTTGAGTAACCTGATCTCCTCCTATGACAAGATGACCTGCTTAGTGGATGAGGGCAAGGCTGTGGATGTTGTCTACCTGGACTTTCGTAAAGCCTTTGATGCCATTTCCCAGAGCATTCTCCTGGAGAAACTGGCTGGTTATGGCTTGGATGGGTGTACTGTTTGCTGGGTAAAAAACCAGCTGGATGGCCAAGGCCAGAGAGTTGTGGTGAATGGAGTTAAATCCAGTTGGTGGCTATTCACAAGTGGTGTTCCCCAGGGCTCAATGTTGGGGACAGTTCTGTTTAATATCTTTATCAGTGATCTGGGTGAGGGGATCGATTGCACCCTCAGTAAGTTTGCAGATGACACCAAGTTGGGCAGGAGTGTTGATGTGCTTGAAGGTAGGAAGGCTTTTCAGAGGGATCTGGACAGGCTGAACTGATCGGCCAAGGCCAGTACTTTGAGATTCAACAAAGCTTAGCACTGGGTCTTGCACTTGGGTCACAGCAGCGCCATGCAACGTTACGGGCTTTGGGAAAGGTGGCTGGAAAGCTGCCAGACAGAAAAGGAGCTGGGGGTATTGGTTGACAGCCAGCTGAATATGAGCTGCCAGTGTGCCCAGGTGCCCAAAAACATGAAGGGTAAGCTGCGGAGAGACTGCTGGGCACCATGTATGTGATACCATCTGTAGGTTTCTCTCTGGTGCTCTCACTGAGGGGAGGGTGTGCAAATGCTGGACTGAAAGGGAAGCGTGGTGTGTTCATGGAGGTGAATGTGGCAGTGTTACTGAGCCATGTCCTGGTGTGAAGGGTGACCCTGAGCAGTGGGAAGACTTGTCTGAGGGAACTGGAAATCCTTGGGAAGACCACGGGCCATGTCGTAAGAAAAGAAGGATGGGAGATGTGTGCTTGTCCTGAGATCGCGTGTCACAGAGTGGGGAATGGAGGATGCCCAGAGGAAAGCATGAGGCAGGCTGGGCACAGAGCGTACTTTCACAGGATCCTTTTCCTGGCTTCCAAGGGTCTGGTGTTGGAGGCCTTCTGGATCTTGAGATAGTGTGTGGTATTGAAATGTCCGGAATGTCCTTTGAGGGTATGAAGATCTCCCAGCAGAGACAGTCCTTTGTTCTGCTGCCTAATTGCCACAGGTAATGTGTTGGTAAGGGGAAATGAGATGCAGCCTGCTGAATACTGTGTGAAGAAGCATTTCGCACTTGTTTTGGGAAAGGTGTTGTGGTAAGGCAGTGCTTCAATCTGCTCTCCCTGTGTAGTGGTGGGCATCCCTAGTAGCTTCCGCATCGCTTGATGTTGCCATGATGGTTTTGTGCTCCTCCTCAGGTGGGATTTGTAAGCAGATGTGCTGAGGAAGTGGGTGTACTCTGTGTGCTCTTGATTTCCCCTACTTGTGCACTTCCACAGGTGGCCTGGGTAGAGATGGTGTGTCTCCTTCTCATGCTTAACTCAGATATGTGCATGTACACGCCATATCCTTCACAGCAGGCCAGCTCTGGTTTTCTGTGGTACAAATTCTCCCACAGAGTTGATATTGTGAGTGTTCTTGCATTTCTGAGCAGATGTTTGGGTGACTTCCCATCGGTGTGGGGCATGGCTTTTCAGCTCTCCTTTGCTAAGTTTCACTTTGAGAGAATGTCCTTAGCTTTCAGGTGTCCTTCCTGCTTCCCTTGTGATAAAAGTGCGTAAGGGGCTCTGTGCACTGTGCAGGTTTTGCAGAAGAGGAGTCTTATTTTTCTGTTCATCATCCTGAAAAATCTGTGACACCATTGAGGGAAAATGTCCTTCAAAACCAATTCTCCTGTCCTGAAAACATTTCCTTTCTGAAGAAGCGACCAGTGATGCTACAGGTAAGTCGCTCACACCTGAAGTGGGTGTGTTTGAGGGACAGATGCACTGTTGTTCCTGTTCAGTTGTGGCATCTTAATGTTGGATCAAGGAAATGTTGCCTGGATTATAATGCCTGTAGGTTTGGACCAGCAAAGCACCACTGCCTGCTCTCGTTCCTTTCGTGCTGCTTGCAGTCACAGCGTGAGCAGGTGGCAGCAAGGACAGAGGGAGGAGGGTGCTCAGTGCGTTTCTTTGAGTGGGTGTGTTGGGCATCAAGGAGATGCTTTCAGTGAAAATGTCATGCTGTTACCTTTGTGGCATTTGTTTGGCTGTGTGATGAGAGGATCATGTTAACAAAGGAGAGGTGTTTCTCAGGGATTAAATGTGTCATTGCTGCATTGCCTGCCTGCCTGAAAGGGAAAGCAGAATGAACTTGCCATTCCACGTGCAGGTGAAAATGTGTCAGGACGAATAGCTCTTCCTCAAGGTATATGACGAGCGCTCAGGAGCTGTGGTTGCCCCGTGATCTTTCAGCCTTTGTGGAGGATTGTGGTGCTGGGCTGCGAGGGGTTTGATTTCCCGAATGAGAGATTCCCCTGTGTTGTTTGGACTCTTTGGAGCGTGTTTGCACAGATGTCCAAGCACCTGGGGCTTGGGCTTGTGTTGCAGTTCAAGGTGGGCAGCACTGTGAAGGACAACAAAAAGGGCTTTTTAAAGTATGTTAACAGCAAAAGGAGGATCAGAGACAACATCAGTCCGTTACTTGATGAGGTCGTCCACCTCACAAATAGGGATGTAGACAAAGCAGAGATGTTTAATGCTTTCTTTGCCTGTGTCTTTAACACCAACGATGGGCCCTGGGACCCCCAGAGCCCTGTGTTGGAAGTGTGTGACTGGGGGAATGCTGAACTCCCAGCTAACTCTGAACTTGTTCGAGACTTGTTCTCTAGCTGGAGTCACACAGGTGTATGGAGCCTGATGGGGTTCATCCCAGGGTACTGAAAGAGCTGTCTGATGTTATCGCGGGACCTCTCTCTGTTGTTTTTCAATGGTCTTGGGTGTCTGGAGAGGTGCCAGTCAATTGGAAGCTGGCAAGTGTAGTCCCAGTTTTCAAGAAGGTTAAGAAGGAAGACCATGCTAATTACAGCCTGTCAGTCTGACTTCAGTGCCTAGTAAAATTATGGGGAAGTTTTCTCTGGGAGTTACTGAAAAACACTTGAGAGACACTACAGTGATTGGTCGTAGGCAGCATGGGTTCACAAGGGGAAAGTCCTGTTTAATTCACTTAATTTCCTTTGACATCAAGGTCACCCATCTAGTTGAGCAAGGGAAGCCAGTAGATGTGGGGTTTTTTGGATTTCAAGAAAGCTTCTGATACTGTCTCTCATGGTATCCTTCTGGATAAGATGTCCAGGATACAGCTGTCATAATACTTGTCATAAGACATGTCTGTAATATGTTGGGAGAGTATTTGGCTGACGGGTTGTGCTCAAAGAGTTAAAGTGAATGTGGTTACATGAGGCTGGTGGCCAGTCACCAGTGTGGTTCCCCAGGGATCGATTTTAGGGCGACTACTATTTAATATTTTTATAAATTATCTGGATGCAGGAGTCGAATGTACATTAAGTAAGTTTGCCGATGATACTGCTTTAGGAGGATCTGTGGACTCTCTTGAGGGCAGAGTGTCCTTACAGAGAGATCTGTGTGGACTAGAGAGCTGGGCAATGAGCAACCATGTGAAATTTAACAAAAGGAACAATTTAAGAAGAAGGTGGATTGTGCACCGGGGACGGGGTAGTCCTGATTATCACAGAAGCTGGGGGACGAGATGCTGGAGAGCAGCCCCATGGAAAGAGATCTGGGGCGCTGGTGTGGCCCCACATCCAGTACTGTGTACAGGTTTCGGGACCTCAATATAAGAAGGACATCAAACTATTAGAGTGTAGCAGAGCTGTTCTTTGCCATATGATTGCCTGTTATTTGCTGGGTTCTTTGGGAGGACTGGAGGCTGCAGGGTGTGGTCTTCTTCCAGAAGAGGAGGATGGGGAGGTGAAGGGGCAGTCTGTCTGTCTTGGTTAGATGGAAGGAAAGCAGGGAGGTTGTTCCCCATCCGCATGGATGGAAGGCGACAGGAAAAACAAATTAGAGCTCTTGCCAAAGGGCATGTCCGTGCTTCATGTTGAGCATGTTGTAGACATGTAGAAAATATTTTGGTAAAAGGGAAAAAGAAGAGACAAGGATGGAAGCAGAAGAGAAGGGGAGGCAAGGATAGGGCACGGCAAGGCAAAAAAGAAGGAAGAGAAGGAAAAGAAGGAGGAAAGAGGAAAAAGGTGAAAGAAAGAGAAAGGAAGAGCTGAAGAATGAAAAAGGAGGACTAAAAGAAGGAGGAAGAAAGAAGAACTGAAAGAGAAAGGAAGAAGGGGGAAAAGGACTGTATGCAAAGAAAAAGCAAGGAAGGAAGAAAGCAAGAAGGAAGGGAACAGAAGGAAGGAAGAGACAATAGACGAGATTACCAGGATGCACTGATGTTATCTCTACATGCTGAATGGAGCTGAGAATCTTGGCATCCTTGGTACTCGGGGACACTGTGCCAGACTTGATGAAAAGTGTTGAGGAAGAGGAAAGAGCTGTTGCCAGAAGACATCTCGTTGCTGCATGGCGAATGTGGGTAGTCATATAGAAAACATGTTGGTAAGGGAGACAAAGAAGAGGGAAAGAGGAAAGAAAAACAGAACAGGAGGGAAGGGCTGGGAAGAGAGAAAAAGGAGAAAGAGGAGAAAGGACAGACGGAAGGAAGAAACAAGAGAGAGAAAGACAAGCAAACTAGAACGAAACAAGCAATAGAGAGCAAAAAGATAAAATGATAAATGAGTTTACTAGCATGCACGTATGCTATCACTGTCCACGGAAAGGTGGTGAGGGACAAAAAGAAAGAAAGAAAAAAAAAAGGAAGCAATTAAGGAAGTAATTAAAATGACAAAGAAGAGAAAAAAGGAAGAGACCATAAAGGAGATTACCAGGGTGCACCAACGGTATGTTGCAGAAGGAAAGGAAAAACGCAAGGAAGGAATCGGTGCAAGTAAAAAGCAAGGGAGCAAGAAAGAATGAATAGAAGGGAAAGAAGGAATGATGGAAGGAAGGAAGAGATGATAGACGAGATTAGCAGCACGCACCGACCTTAGCTCGAGGCGGTGAACGGAGTTGTTCCCGACAGCCGCCCCCTTGGTTAGAGTACGGCGCTGGGGCGGTGATGCCCCGTCATTAGCGGTGATGGCTCCGTCTTTGCCGGCCTCCGCCGCGGCGCCGGAGGCGACTGTTGAGCTGCGAGCGGGGGTGAAGAAGAGAGAAGGATGGCAAGAGAAGGCAAAGGGGAGTAAAGATTAGGGCACGGCAGGGCAAGAAGGAAAAGGAGAAGAGAAGAAAGAAAAAGAGAAGAGAGAAGAAAGAGAAAGAGAAGAAAGAAGAAAGAGAAGAAAAATAAGAGGAAAGAAAGGAAGCACGAGATAAACGACACAAAAGAGATATTGAAGGAAGACAGAAGGAGAAGAGAAGAATGAGAAAGGAAGAAGAAAAGACCAAACAAGCAAGGAAAAAGAAAAAAAAACAGGAGGAGGAAGGGAGGAAGGAAGGAAGAGGCGGCAGCGGAGGTGACCAGCGCGGGTGCGGAATCGCGGGCGACCGTGTGGAGCGTGTGAGGCGGCGGAGCAGCACACGGTGTCGCTGCAGGCTCAGAAACGGCGGCGGAGCGGCGAGACGGCTCCGCCCCGGTGCGGCGGAGAGCCCGGCTGTGAGCGCGGGGGGGCGGCGCGGCGGGGCGGGCAGGAGAGCCGGCGCGTCCGGGCGGCGGCGGGGAGCCGTGCGGGGCCCGGGCGGGTGGCGGCGGCGGCGATGGGCGCGTGCTGGGGGCCCGTGGTGCGGGTGCTGGTGCTGCAGGCGGCGTGGGCGGTGGTCGGCGGTCAGGTGCGCTACTCGGTGCCGGAGGAAGCCAAGGCCGGGACGGTGGTGGGCCGGCTGGCGCAGGACCTGGGCCTGGAGGCGGTCGATCGGGAGGCGCGTCGGCTGCGGCTGGTGGCGCAGGGCCGGCGGGCGAGCGTGGAGGTGAGCGGGGCGAGCGGGGCGCTGGTGGTGAGCTCGCGGCTGGACCGGGAGGAGCTGTGCGGGAAGAGCGCGCCGTGCGCCCTGCGCCTGGAGGTGCTGGTGGAGCGGCCGCTGCGCGTCTTCCACGTGGAGCTGGAGGTGACCGACATCAACGACAACGCCCCGCTCTTCCCCGCCGCCCGGAAAAACCTCAGCATCGCGGAATACACCACGCTGCCGGGGTCTCGTTTCCCGCTGGAGGGCGCGTCGGATGCAGATATCGGAGCCAACGCGCAGCTCTCCTACACACTCAGCCCCAGTGAGCACTTCTCTCTGGATTTTGAAAAATCAAATGAGGGAAATATTGTACCCGATCTTGTTTTAACGAAACCTCTGGACCGCGAGACGGTGCCTGTGCACCGGTTGGTGGTGACAGCGAGTGACGGGGGCCGTCCGTCGCTGACGGGCACGATGGAGGTGGTGATCTCGGTGCTGGACGTGAACGACAACGCGCCCCAGTTCAACCAGTCGGTGTATAGAGTGCAGCTGGCGGAGAGCGCTGCAGAGGGGACGCTGGTTGCACGAGTGAACGCCATGGATCCGGACGAGGGAATTAACAGCGAGGTGACCTACACAGTGACCAACTTCTTTCCCCTCAGTGGAAGAGATGTGATTACCATCAACCCGAAGACGGGCGAGGTCATACTGACGGGCGCCCTGGACTTCGAAGAAGTCAGTATATTTGATTTTCGTATTGAAGCGAGGGACAAAGGCTCGCCCCCGCTGTCAAGTCACTGCAAGGTGGTGTTGGAGGTGGTGGACGTGAACGACAACGCGCCGGAGGTGTGGGTGACGTCGCTGTCGGTGCCGGTGCCGGAGGACGCGGCGGTGGGGACGGTGGTGGCGCTGCTGAGCGTGTCGGACCGGGACTCGGGGGCGAACGGGCGGGTGCGCTGCGCGGTGTGGCCGTCGTCGCCGTTCGGGCTGGTGGCGACGTTCGCGGGCTCGTACTCGCTGGTGCTGCGGGAGGCGCTGGACCGGGAGCGGGTGTCGGAGTACGAGGTGGAGGTGCGGGCGGAGGACGGCGGGGCGCCGCCGCTGCGCGGCAGCCGCGGGGTGCGGGTGCCGGTGTCGGACGTGAACGACAACGCGCCGGCGTTCGCGCAGGCCGTGTACACGGTGCTGGCGCGGGAGAACAACGCGGCGGGCGCGGAGCTGGCGCGGCTGTGGGCGCGGGACCCGGACGAGGCGGGCAACGGGCGCGTGAGCTACTCGGTGGCGGAGGGCGGCGTCGGGGGCGCGGCGTCGGTCGCGGGGTGGCGCCCGGCGTCGAGCTACGTGTCGGTGGACGCGGAGAGCGGGCGGCTGTGGGCGCTGCAGCCCTTGGACTACGAGGAGCTGCAGGTGCTGCAGTTCGAGGTGCGGGCGGTGGACGCGGGGGAGCCGCCGCTGTGCGGCAACGCCACGGTGCAGGTCTTCGTGGTGGACGAGAACGACAACGCGCCGGCGCTGCTGCCGCCGGCGGGCGGCGGGCCGTGGGCCGGGGCGTCGGGCGAGGCGGCGTCGGGGCCGGGCTCGGGGGCGTTGTGGGCGTGGGCGGCGTGGGGGGCGCCGGCGGGGCAGGTGGTGGCGAAGATCCGCGCGGTGGACGCGGACTCGGGCTACAACGCGTGGCTGCGCTACGAGCTGTGGGAGCCGCGGGAGAAGGGCCCGTTCCGCGTGGGGCTGTACAGCGGCGAGGTGAGTACGGCGCGGGCGCTGGAGGAGGCGGACGGCCCGCGGCAGAGGCTGGTGATCGTGGTGCGGGACCACGGGGAGCCGGCGCGCTCGGCCACGGCCACGCTGAGCGTGTCGCTGGTGGAGGGCGCCGAGGCGGCGCTGGCGGCCGCGGGCTCGTCGTCGTCGTCGTCGGGGGCGGGGCTGCGGCCGGCGGAGGGCGGCGCGGCGGCGGCGGCGACGACGACGACGACGAACGTGTGGCTGGTGGTGGCCATCTGCGCGGTGTCGAGCCTGTTCCTGCTGGCGGTGGTGCTGTACGGGGCGTCGCGGTGGGCGCCGCGGGCGGCCGTGCTGTCGGGGCCCGGGCCGGCGACGCTGGTGTGCGCCAGCGAAGTGGGGAGCTGGTCGTACTCGCAGCGCCAGAGCCGGAGCCTGTGCGTGGCGGAGGGCGCGGGCAAGAGCGACCTGATGGTTTTCAGCCCCAACTTCCCGCCGCCGCCCGGCCCCGCGGCGAAGGAGACGCAGCCGGAGCCGCCCGCTCTCCTGGACACGGTCAGTGGCCCTCCCTTTCTCGCCCTTGTCGCCCTTCTCCCCCTTGTCGCCCTTGTCGCCAGCCCCGTGGGCAGGCGCTGGTGGGAGCCGGGCTCAGCCCCCGGGGCCTGCGGGCGGTGGGTGCTTGGCGGGTGCTTAAGGCTGTTAACGGGACCTTTGCACCTGCCTTCCCGTTCTTGCCGGAGCCCCCGGGCTCTTGCTTTGCTGGGCAAAGGAAAGGAATTGCCGCAGGCAGCAGCAGTTACCGTCCGCAGCTGAGATTTGCTCTTCTGGCTCTGGGTTGAATAAAGTCACTGCGGACTGCAATGAGAGACGCCACGACATTGGCCTTGCAGATGCTCTTCCTTGCTGGTGTGTAGCATTTGCACCCGAGCTTGCTGAATGGGTGCAAACTAGGCAGTGTGTGTTGGTGACAGTCCCCCAGGCACTATTTACTGCCTTCTTACCGTTGCTGACTGCAGACCCTGCTGATGTCAGTATTTTCAAAAGGAAAATCCACCAAATTGTCCTTGACATGAGATATCATCGAATACAGTGCTGTGCTCATCAGCATTCAGGTTGTTCTCTCAGAGAAGGAAATCTATGCCCATTGCCACTAGAGCTCTCCTGACACCATCTCTCCCAACAGCTGTGTAACGTTTCAGGTGAGGAGCAGAGCTCGCAGGTGTGTAACAGTTCCATCTGAGATAGCTGACAAATTGCAAAACGTGAAGGGTCAACTACAGAGAGTCTGCTGAGCACAGTGTATATGATACCACCTGTAGGTTTTTTATGGTGCTGCCATTGATGGGAGTGGTAGTGGACTCGTGTTCCTGGCCAGAGAAGCGGTGTGACGTATGCTGGCCTGTTCTGATGTTCTTTCGATATTTGCATCAGCTGCCACACCCTTACAGAAGTCCCGGAAAGCTTCTTTCAACCAAACACACCCAAGGAGCAAACAAAGAAACAAAAAACCCCTGAGAACACTCCCCCGGACCCAATACAAACCCCCAAACCCGAATTCTCCTACAGAACCAATACCATCCATTACGTTGGGGTGCTTGTCCTTGTTTGGGTTGTTCTCTCACAGCATGAAATCAACGCCATTGCCGCTTAGAGCTCTTCCGACACCTCCTTCCGAAAGAGTAGAGAGTCTGGTGGATCAGGTCTATGTGATAGGATCTGTATATATTTTTTATGGTGCTGTCATTGGTGGGAGGGTCTGCAAAAGTCATAAGGAGCCCTGAGGTGGGAAAGGAACCCGTGGCGTGTTGCAGAGGTGAATGTGACAGTGTCACTGAGTAGGGCCTGGCCATGTAGTGATGTGAAGGGTGACCGTGAGCAGTGGGAAGGCTTGTCTGAGGGAACTGGAAATCCTTGGGAAGACCATGGGCCATGTGGTGAGAAAAGAAGAATGGGAGATGTGTGCTTGTCTTGAGAATGCATTTCAGAGAGTGGGGAATGGAGGGAGTGGATGGTTCCTTGATCGTCCTCAGGCAGGATTTGTAAGGGCACGTGATGAGGTGGGTGTCATCTTTGTGCTTTTGACTTCCCCTACTTGTGCACTTGCACAGTCGGCGTCAGTTGAGATGGTGTGTCCCCTTGTGATGTTTCACTCATTTGGTTACATCGTGTTCCCGCCAAACTCTCCAGAGCAGTCCAGGTCTCTTTTTGTATGGTACTAATTCTCCTAGCCAGTTGATATGGTGAGCGTGCTTACGCTTTGGTATTTGGTGTGCTTCTGTCCAAGAATGGAATCTGTGCAGAGCGGGATCTGAGCTGTCACAGCTCTAATCAGAGAATCCTTAAGAACTTAAGAATGCCATTTGCAATGGTGCGGGATAGATGATTCCAGTAGAAAATCTTGAGAAGGGCCCTGGCACACAGCGGTGCTTGCCCGGGATCCGCTCAGGACCTCCAGAAGTTCTCCCTATGCTCACACCCTGTTCTTCTCCATGGTATTGCTGCTTGTGAATTTAACTGCCATATGCGCCTTGGAGCACTTGTTTTTGTTTTGGAATGATGTTGGTCAAAGAGAAGCATTTTGAAATCTGGATCATGCTGCCAGCCATCTCTGAACCTTGCTTGGTCTTCTCTAAGCTCTTAGTCTTGCTAGGGAGGGGAAGAAGTGGTCTCTGTATTCAGAATGTTGGCAAAGCTTGTGTTTCAACAGAGTGGAATGGGATCCTTTGGTTTTCTTCTCTCCTCTCACCAAAACTGCCCACCCTTTTGGGTTTTTTTTCTCTCACATTGGCAATGTGTTGGTAACAGTGGATGAGATGCAGACTGCTGAATTTTGTCAGGTGTCAGATGTTTGGGTGATTTCCCATCAGTGTGGGGGATGGCTTTTCTGCTCTCCTGAGCTAAGTTTCACTTTGAGGGAATGTCCTTAGCTTTCAGGTGTCCTTCCTGCTTTCCCTGTGATAGAATAGTGTAAGGGGTGCTGCACACTGTCCAGGTTTTGCAGATCATGAGTAACTTCTGTCCAGCATCCCCAGAAATCCATGATAATGTTAATGAAAATGTCCTTTAAAACCAATTTTCCTGTCCTGAAAATATTTCCTTTCTGAAGAAGCGACCAGTGATGCTACAGGTAAGTCGCACACACCTGAAGTGGATGTGTTTGAGAGACAGATGTACTTTTGTTCCTCCTCAGTTGCGGCATCTTTATGTTGTATCGCCCGAATGTTGCTTGGACTGTACTGCCTGTAGGCATTCTCCATTTTGTCGTACCATGAGAGTCATTAAGAATGTAGGGGAGGCGTTGTGGACTTCTCCTATGTTATTTTTCCAAGCATGTTGTTACCCTACTTAGCTGCATAAAGTGTTCAGGCAGAGGAGTGTGACCCAAGGTAAGAGTTCAAAATGGGAATTTTCTTTTTCTTGCACCGCAGCCTCCTGTTCCCCAGGTTGTGGATTTGTGTTCGTGACCAGAGAAGTAGCGTGAATTATGCTGGCCTGTTCTGATGTTCTTTTAGAATTTGTATCAACAGCCACATCATTTCAGAAGCACCAGAAATCTTCTTTTCTGACAAGAAAAAAACAAAAAAGGAAACAAAAAAATAACCCAAACCCAAAGAACCACCCCTACCCAACAAAACCAAAAGCAAATTCCCCTACACAGTTGATATCATCTCTTATGCTCTGCTCCTCAACATTTTGTTTTTTCTCTCAGAGGATGACATCAATGCCATTGCCTTTTAGAGCTGTCCCAACATCACCTTTAGGAAGAGTATTGCTCCCAGGTCTGCCACATTTCCATCCGAGATAGCTGAAGTCTTGCAAAACATGAAGTGTCACCAGCAGAGAGTCTGCCGCCACCGTGTCTATGATACCTCTGTGTGTTTCTTGTGGTGCTCCCATTGCTGGGAAGGGTCTGCAAAATCTGGAGAGCGCCCTGAGTTGGGAAAGGAAACTGTGGCCTGTCAGCAGAGGTGAATGTGACTGTGGCACTGGGTAGGGCCTGGCCATGTCCTGATGTGAAGGGTGGCCTTGAGCAGTGGGAAGACTGGTCTGAGGGAACTGGAAATCCTTGGGAAGACCATGGGCCATGTGGTGAGAAAACAAGAATGGGAGACGTTTGGTTGTTTTGAGAACGCATGTCTCACAGTGGGGCATGGAGGATGCCTGGAGGAGAACATGAAGCAGGAAGGGAACGGAGTGTTCCTGCCCAGGATTCTTTCCCAGGCTCCAAGGTGTGTGGAGCTGGAGGCCTTCTGGATGTTGAGATAGTGTGTGGTACTGAAATGCCCACAGTATTGTAGGACTATCTCCCACCAGATAGAGTCCCTTGTGCTGTACCCCGTCAAGTCCTTCTCCGCAGGGCTGCTCTCAGTCCACTCATCACCCAGCCTGTATCCATGTTGGGGATTGCCCTGACCCAGGTGCAAGACCTTGCACTTGGCCTTGTTGAACTTCATGAGGTTTGCATGGACCCACCTCTCTAACCTGTCAAGGTCCCTCTGGATGGCATCTCTTCCCTCTAGAGTGTCAGCCACACCACTCAGCTTGGTGTCATCCACAAAGTTGCCGAGGGCTCACTCAATCCCACTGTCCATGTCCCCGACAAAGGTGTTAAATAATAGTGGTCTCAATACGGTCCCCTGAGGGACACCACTCATCACTGCTCTCCACCCAGACAGCAAGCCGTTGACCGCAACTCTTTGAGTGCAACCATCCAGCCAATTCCTTATCCACCAAATGGTCCACCCATCAAATCCACGTTTCTCCATTTTAGAGAGAAGGATGTTGTGCGGGACAGTATCAAATGCTTTGCACAAGTCCAGGTAGATGATGTCAGTCATGTTCCTTTATGCAGCAATGCTGTAACCCCATCATAGAAGGCCACCGGATTTGTCAGGCACAATTTGCTCTCAGTGAAGCCATGTTGACTGTCACCGGTCACCTCTGTTTTCCATGTGCCTTAGCATAGTTTCCAGGAGGATCTGCTCTATGCCCCATGATCTTGCCGGGCACAGAGGTGAGAGTGGCTGGCCTGTAGTTCCCCGGGTCTTCCTTTTTTCCCTTTTTAAAAATGGGGGTGATGTTTCCCCTTTTCCAGTCACTGGGAACTTCAGCAGTCTGCCACACCACCAGCTTTGCAGACACTCCTGCTTCCTGGTGTGTAGCTTTTCCACTTGCGATTGTTGAAGAATTGCAAGACATGCAGGCTGTGGTGGTGGCAGTTGGCCAGGTGCTGTTTACTGCCATTTCTCTTGCTGACTGTGGTTGTATCAGATGTGGTTTTGTGTCCAAAACTCTGTCCTCCTCCTCTTTGATTCTCCTCTGGAAGAGACATGATGGAAGGTGACAGTTGGGACTTCAGGGTTTTCTCTCCCCATGGTGTAATTTCTCCATTTTGGTTGGCTCACCAGAGTCATTGTGAAAGTAGGGGAGGCGATAAGGACTTTTCCTGTTTGTCTTTTTTCCAGGTATGTAGCTACTGTTGTTTGTACTATAGAGTGTTCAGGGAGAGGAGTGTGACCCAAGGCAGGTGTTAGAAATGGGAATTTTCTTTTCCCGCTCCCCCTTTCCCCCAGGTTGTGGGCTGCATTCCTGACCTGTGAAGTGTCATGACGTACCCTGGCCTGTTTTGATGTTCCTTCAATATCTGGATCAGCAGCAACAACCTAACTACAGCTCTGTAAACCTTCTTTTCAACCAAAAGAACCCCAAACCAAACAACCCCAAATTGTCCCACACACGAGATATCATGCATTACAGTGCTGTGCTCGTCAGCATTTGGGTTGTTCTCTCATGGCATGAAATCAATGCCCATTGCACTTAGAGCTGTCCTGACATCCTGGATTTATGAAAGGCAGGTCCTGTTTGAGTAACCTGATCTCCTCCTATGACAAGATGACCTGCTTAGTGGATGAGGGCAAGGCTGTGGATGTTATCTACCTGGACTTTCGTAAAGCCTTTGATGCCATTTCCCAGAGCATTCTCCTGGAGAAACTGGCTGGTTATGGCTTGGATGGGTGTACTGTTTGCTGGGTAAAAAACCAGCTGGATGGCCAAGGCCAGAGAGTTGTGGTGAATGGAGTTAAATCCAGTTGGTGGCTATTCACAAGTGGTGTTCCCCAGGGCTCAATGTTGGGGACAGTTCTGTTTAATATCTTTATCAGTGATCTGGGTGAGGGGATCGATTGCACCCTCAGTAAGTTTGCAGATGACACCAAGTTGGGCAGGAGTGTTGATGTGCTTGAAGGTAGGAAGGCTTTTCAGAGGGATCTGGACAGGCTGAACTGATCGGCCAAGGCCAGTACTTTGAGATTCAACAAAGCTTAGCACTGGGTCTTGCACTTGGGTCACAGCAGCGCCATGCAACGTTACGGGCTTTGGGAAAGGTGGCTGGAAAGCTGCCAGACAGAAAAGGAGCTGGGGGTATTGGTTGACAGCCAGCTGAATATGAGCTGCCAGTGTGCCCAGGTGCCCAAAAACATGAAGGGTAAGCTGCGGAGAGACTGCTGGGCACCATGTATGTGATACCATCTGTAGGTTTCTCTCTGGTGCTCTCACTGAGGGGAGGGTGTGCAAATGCTGGACTGAAAGGGAAGCGTGGTGTGTTCATGGAGGTGAATGTGGCAGTGTTACTGAGCCATGTCCTGGTGTGAAGGGTGACCCTGAGCAGTGGGAAGACTTGTCTGAGGGAACTGGAAATCCTTGGGAAGACCACGGGCCATGTCGTAAGAAAAGAAGGATGGGAGATGTGTGCTTGTCCTGAGATCGCGTGTCACAGAGTGGGGAATGGAGGATGCCCAGAGGAAAGCATGAGGCAGGCTGGGCACAGAGCGTACTTTCACAGGATCCTTTTCCTGGCTTCCAAGGGTCTGGTGTTGGAGGCCTTCTGGATCTTGAGATAGTGTGTGGTATTGAAATGTCCGGAATGTCCTTTGAGGGTATGAAGATCTCCCAGCAGAGACAGTCCTTTGTTCTGCTGCCTAATTGCCGCAGGTAATGTGTTGGTAAGGGGAAATGAGATGCAGCCTGCTGAATACTGTGTGAAGAAGCATTTTGCACTTGTTTTGGGAAAGGTGTTGTGGTAAGGCAGTGCTTCAATCTGCTCTCCCTGTGTAGTGGTGGGCATCCCTAGTAGCTTCCGCATCGCTTGATGTTGCCATGATGGTTTTGTGCTCCTCCTCAGGTGGGATTTGTAAGCAGATGTGCTGAGGAAGTGGGTGTACTCTGTGTGCTCTTGATTTCCCCTACTTGTGCACTTCCACAGGTGGCCTGGGTAGAGATGGTGTGTCTCCTTCTCATGCTTAACTCAGATATGTGCATGTACACGCCATATCCTTCACAGCAGGCCAGCTCTGGTTTTCTGTGGTACAAATTCTCCCACAGAGTTGATATTGTGAGTGTTCTTGCATTTCTGAGCAGATGTTTGGGTGACTTCCCATCGGTGTGGGGCATGGCTTTTCAGCTCTCCTTTGCTAAGTTTCACTTTGAGAGAATGTCCTTAGCTTTCAGGTGTCCTTCCTGCTTCCCTTGTGATAAAAGTGCGTAAGGGGCTCTGTGCACTGTGCAGGTTTTGCAGAAGAGGAGTCTTATTTTTCTGTGCATCATCCTGAGAAATCTGTGACACCGTTGAGGGAAAATGTCCTTCAAAACCAATTCTCCTGTCCTGAAAACATTTCCTTTCTGAAGAAGCGACCACCAGTGATGCTACAGGTAAGTCGCTCACACCTGAAGTGGATGTGTTTGAGGGACAGATGCACTGTTGTTCCTGTTCAGTTGTGGCATCTTAATGTTGGATCAAGGAAATGTTGCCTGGATTATAATGCCTGTAGGTTTGGACCAGCAAAGCACCACTGCCTGCTCTCGTTCCTTTCGTGCTGCTTGCAGTCACAGCGTGAGCAGGTGGCAGCAAGGACAGAGGGAGGAGGGTGCTCAGTGCGTTTCTTTGAGTGGGTGTGTTGGGCATCAAGGAGATGCTTTCAGTGAAAATGTCATGCTGTTACCTTTGTGGCATTTGTTTGGCTGTGTGATGAGAGGATCATGTTAACAAAGGAGAGGTGTTTCTCAGGGATTAAATGTGTCATTGCTGCATTGCCTGCCTGCCTGAAAGGGAAAGCAGAATGAACTTGCCGTTCCACGTGCAGGTGAAAATGTGTCAGGACGAATAGCTCTTCCTCAAGGTATATGACGAGCGCTCAGGAGCTGTGGTTGCCCCGTGATCTTTCAGCCTTTGTGGAGGATTGTGGTGCTGGGCTGCGAGGGGTTTGATTTCCCGAATGAGAGATTCCCCTGTGTTGTTTGGACTCTTTGGAGCGTGTTTGCACAGATGTCCAAGCACCTGGGGCTTGGGCTTGTGTTGCAGTTCAAGGTGGGCAGCACTGTGAAGGACAACAAAAAGGGCTTTTTAAAGTATGTTAACAGCAAAAGGAGGATCAGAGACAACATCAGTCCGTTACTTGATGAGGTCGTCCACCTCACAAATAGGGATGTAGACAAAGCAGAGATGTTTAATGCTTTCTTTGCCTGTGTCTTTAACACCAACGATGGGCCCTGGGACCCCCAGAGCCCTGTGTTGGAAGTGTGTGACTGGGGGAATGCTGAACTCCCAGCTAACTCTGAACTTGTTCGAGACTTGTTCTCTAGCTGGAGTCACACAGGTGTATGGAGCCTGATGGGGTTCATCCCAGGGTACTGAAAGAGCTGTCTGATGTTATCGCGGGACCTCTCTCTGTTGTTTTTCAATGGTCTTGGGTGTCTGGAGAGGTGCCAGTCAATTGGAAGCTGGCAAGTGTAGTCCCAGTTTTCAAGAAGGTTAAGAAGGAAGACCGTGGTAATTACAGGCCTGTCAGCCTGACTTCAGTGCCTGTTAAAATTATGGGGAAGGTTATTCTGGCAGTTACAGTCCTGTTTAACTCACTTAATTTCCTTTGACGTCAAGGTCACCCATCTAGTTGAGCAAGGGAAGCCAGTAGATGTGGGGTTTTTTGGATTTCAAGAAAGCTTCTGATACTGTCTCTCATGGTATCCTTCTGGATAAGATGTCCAGGATACAGCTGTCATAATACTTGTTGTAAGACCAGTCAGAAATACGTTGGGTGAGCACTTGGCTGACGGGTTGTGCTGAAAGAGTTATAGTGAATGGGGTTACATGAGGCTGGTGGCCAGTCACCAGTGGGGCTCCCCAGGGCTCAGTTTTAGGGCCAGTGCTCTTTAATGTTTTTATCAGTGATCTGGGAAGAGAGCAGAAGGAGAAAGAGGAGAAAGCAGAGAAAGAAGGGAAAAAAACCTGAACCAGACAAAGAATAGCAAACCAGAATGGAGGAAGCAATAGAGAGAAAGAAGATTAAATAAGAAATGTTAAATGAGTTTACTAGCATGCACGGACGCTACCAGTGTACACAGAAAGGTGGGGAAGGAGAGAAAGGAAGGAAGAAAGGAGGCAAGAAAGGAAGAAAGAATGAGAGAAGGAAGGAAGCAATTAAGGAAGGAAGGAAGATGACAAAGAGGAAAAAGAAGTAAGAGACAATAAAGGAGATTATTCAAGTATTCAATATTCAAGTACCACTTCCTCCATGGTCAAGATTGGTGCATCCGTACGAGGAAGAAGTCAAGTAAAGGAGCCAGGAGACCTGCATGGATGAGCAAAGAGCTTCTATACAAACTCAGATGGAAGAAGGAGGTTCCCAGTAAGTGGAAAAAGGGACTGGCCACTTGGGAGGAATATAGGAAATGTTGTTGGGTACGCAGAGATGCAACGAGGAAGGCCAAGGCCCACTTGGCCCTAAATCTGGCAAAGGATGTCAAGGATGACAAGAAGGGCTTCTTCAAATACATCAGTAGTAAAAGAAAGACTGGGGAAACTGTGGGCCCGCTGCTGAATGAGGTGGGTGCCCTGGTGATGCAGGATGCATCGTGCAGAAGGCAGAGTTACTGGATGCCTTCTTTGCTTCAGTCCTTACTGCTAAGGCTGGTCCTCGGGCGTCCCAGCCTCCAGAGGTGAGCGAGAAAATCTGGAGGAAGGAAGACTTCGCCTTGGTTGAGAAGGATTGTGTTAGAGATCATTTAGGCAAACTGGATCCTCACAAATCCATGGGCCCTGATGGGGTGCACGCATGAGTACTGAGGGAGCTTGTGGATGCTATTGCTAAGCCGCTTTCCATCATCTTTGAAAGGTCATGGAGGACAGGAGAGGCACCTGAGGACTGGAGGGTAGCCAATGTCACTCCAGCCTTCAAAAAGGGCAAGAAGGAGGACCTGGGAAATATAGGCCAGTCAGCCTCCCCTCCATCACGTAGAGGAAAAGAAGGTTATCAGTAGTAGTCAACATGGATTCACCAAGGGGAGATCATGCTGGATGAGCCTGATAGGCCTCTATGATGGCAAGAGTGGCTGGGTAGATGAAGGGAGAGCAGTGGATGTTGTTTACCTTGACTTCAGCAAGGCTTTTGACACTGTCTCCCATAACATCCTCATAGGTAAGCTTAGGAAGTGTGGGATAGATGAGTTGACAGCGAGGTGGATAGAGAAGTGGCTGAATGGCAGATATCAGAGGGTTGTGATCAACAGCGCAGAGTCTGGTTGGAGGCCTGTAATTAGTGGTGTTCCCCAGGGGTCTGTGCTGGGTCCAGTCCTGTTGAACATCTTCATCAATGACCTGGATGAAGGGACAGAGTGTACCCTCATCAAGTTTGCTGATGATCCAAAACTGGGAGGAGTGGCTGATACACCAGAAGGCTGTGCTGCCATTGAGTGAGACCTGGACACGCTGGAGAGCTGGGCTGAGGGGAACCTAATGAAATTCAACAAAGGAAGTGTAAGGTCCTGCACCTGGGGAGGGAAAACCCCACCCACCAGTACAGGCTGGGGGTTGACCTGCTGGAAAGCAGCTCCACTGAGCAGGACGTGGGAGTGTTGGTGGACAGCAAGCTGACCATGAGCCAGCACTGTGCCCTTGTGGCCAAGAAGGCCAATGGTACGCTGGGGTGCCTTAAGAGGAGTGTGGCCAGCCGGTCGAGGGAGGTTATCCTCCCCCTCTGTACCACCCTAGTGAGGCCACACCTGGAGTACTGTGTCCAGTTCTGAGCTCCCCAGTTCAAGAAAGACAGGGAACTACTGGAGAGAGTCCAGGGGAGAGCTACGAAGATGATCAGGGGACTGGAGCATCTCACTTATGAGGGAAGGCTGAGAGACCTGGGCTTGTTTAGCCTGGAGAAGAGAAGACTGAGGGGGGATCTTATCACTGCTTATAAATCTCTAAAGGGTGAGCATCAAGAGGATGGGGCCAGAGTCTTTTCAGTGGTGTCCAATGACAGGACAAGGGACAATAGCACAAGTTGGAACACGGAAGTTGCACCTGCATAGGAAGAAAAACTTCTTTGCTGTGAGGGTGTCAGAGCAGTGGAACAGGCTGCCCGGAGGGGTTGTGTAGTCTCCTTCTCTGGAAATATTCAAAACCTGCCTGGACGCGGTCCTGTGCACCCTGCTCTGGGTGTGCCTGCTGAAGCAGGGTGCTTGGACGAGATGATCTCCAGAGTTCCCTTCCAACCTCTATGATTCTGTCATTCTGTGAGATTCTGTGATTACCAGGGTGCCCCAACGGTATGTTGCAGAAGGAAGAATCACAGAAGGAAAGGAAAAAGGCAAGGAAGGAATCTGTGCAAATAAAAAGCAAGGGAGCAAGAAAGAATGAATAGAAGGGAAGAAAGGAAGAGACGATAGATTGCCAGAAGCGCGCCGACCTTAGCTCGAGGCGGTGAACGGAGTTGTTCCCGACAGCCGCCCCCTTGGTTAGAGTACGGCGCTGGGGCGGTGATGCCCCGTCATTAGCGGTGATGGCTCCGTCTTTGCCGGCCTCCGCCGCGGCGCCGGAGGCGACTGTTGAGCTGCGAGCGGGGGTAAAGAAGAGAGAAGGATGGCAAGAGAAGGGAACGGGGAGTAAAGATTAGGGCACGGCAGGGCAAGAAGGAAAAGGAGAAGAGAAGAAAGAAAAAGAGAAGAGAGAAGAAAGAGAAAGAGAAGAAAGAAGAAAGAGAAGAAAAATAACAGGAAAGAAAGGAAGCACGAGATAAACGACACAAAAGAGATATTGAAGGAAGACAGAAGGAGAAGAGAAGAATGAGAAAGGAAGAAGAAAAGACCAAACAAGCAAGGAAAAAGAAAAAAAAAACAGGAAGAGGAAGGAAGAGGCGGCAGCGGAGGTGACCAGCGCGGGTGCGGAATCGCGGGCGACCGTGTGGAGCGTGTGAGGCGGCGGAGCAGCACACGGTGTCGCTGCAGGCTCAGAAACGGCGGCGGAGCGGCGAGGCGGCTCCGCCCCGGTGCGGCGGAGAGCCCGGCTGTGAGCGCGGGGGGGCGGCGCGGCGGGGCGGGCAGGAGAGCCGGCGCGTCCGGGCGGCGGCGGGGAGCCGTGCGGGGCCCGGGCGGGTGGCGGCGGCGGCGATGGGCGCGTGCTGGGGGCCCGTGGTGCGGGTGCTGGTGCTGCAGGCGGCGTGGGCGGTGGTCGGCGGTCAGGTGCGCTACTCGGTGCCGGAGGAAGCCAAGGCCGGGACGGTGGTGGGCCGGCTGGCGCAGGACCTGGGCCTGGAGGCGGTCGATCGGGAGGCGCGTCGGCTGCGGCTGGTGGCGCAGGGCCGGCGGGCGAGCGTGGAGGTGAGCGGGGCGAGCGGGGCGCTGGTGGTGAGCTCGCGGCTGGACCGGGAGGAGCTGTGCGGGAAGAGCGCGCCGTGCGCCCTGCGCCTGGAGGTGCTGGTGGAGCGGCCGCTGCGCGTCTTCCACGTGGAGCTGGAGGTGACCGACATCAACGACAACGCCCCGCTCTTCCCCGCCGCCCGGAAAAACCTGAGTTTATCGGAGAACTCCCCTCCTGGGTCTCGTTTCCCGCTGGAGGGCGCGTCGGATGCAGACATCGGAGCCAACGCGCAGCTCTCCTACACACTCAGCCCCAGTGAGCACTTCTCTCTGGATTTTGAAAAATCAAATGAGGGAAATATTGTACCCGATCTTGTTTTAACGAAACCTCTGGACCGCGAGACGGTGCCTGTGCACCGGTTGGTGGTGACGGCGAGTGACGGGGGCCGTCCGTCGCTGACGGGCACGATGGAGGTGGTGATCTCGGTGCTGGACGTGAACGACAACGCGCCCCAGTTCAACCAGTCGGTGTATAGAGTGCAGCTGGCGGAGAGCGCTGCAGAGGGGACGCTGGTTGCACGAGTGAACGCCATGGATCCGGACGAGGGAATTAACAGCGAGGTGACCTACACAGTGACCAACTTCTTTCCCCTCAGTGGAAGAGATGTGATTACCATCAACCCGAAGACGGGCGAGGTCATACTGACGGGCGCCCTGGACTTCGAAGAAGTCAGTATATTTGATTTTCGTATTGAAGCGAGGGACAAAGGCTCGCCCCCGCTGTCAAGTCACTGCAAGGTGGTGTTGGAGGTGGTGGACGTGAACGACAACGCGCCGGAGGTGTGGGTGACGTCGCTGTCGGTGCCGGTGCCGGAGGACGCGGCGGTGGGGACGGTGGTGGCGCTGCTGAGCGTGTCGGACCGGGACTCGGGGGCGAACGGGCGGGTGCGCTGCGCGGTGTGGCCGTCGTCGCCGTTCGGGCTGGTGGCGACGTTCGCGGGCTCGTACTCGCTGGTGCTGCGGGAGGCGCTGGACCGGGAGCGGGTGTCGGAGTACGAGGTGGAGGTGCGGGCGGAGGACGGCGGGGCGCCGCCGCTGCGCGGCAGCCGCGGGGTGCGGGTGCCGGTGTCGGACGTGAACGACAACGCGCCGGCGTTCGCGCAGGCCGTGTACACGGTGCTGGCGCGGGAGAACAACGCGGCGGGCGCGGAGCTGGCGCGGCTGTGGGCGCGGGACCCGGACGAGGCGGGCAACGGGCGCGTGAGCTACTCGGTGGCGGAGGGCGGCGTCGGGGGCGCGGCGTCGGTCGCGGGGTGGCGCCCGGCGTCGAGCTACGTGTCGGTGGACGCGGAGAGCGGGCGGCTGTGGGCGCTGCAGCCCTTGGACTACGAGGAGCTGCAGGTGCTGCAGTTCGAGGTGCGGGCGGTGGACGCGGGGGAGCCGCCGCTGTGCGGCAACGCCACGGTGCAGGTCTTCGTGGTGGACGAGAACGACAACGCGCCGGCGCTGCTGCCGCCGGCGGGCGGCGGGCCGTGGGCCGGGGCGTCGGGCGAGGCGGCGTCGGGGCCGGGCTCGGGGGCGTTGTGGGCGTGGGCGGCGTGGGGGGCGCCGGCGGGGCAGGTGGTGGCGAAGATCCGCGCGGTGGACGCGGACTCGGGCTACAACGCGTGGCTGCGCTACGAGCTGTGGGAGCCGCGGGAGAAGGGCCCGTTCCGCGTGGGGCTGTACAGCGGCGAGGTGAGCACGGCGCGGGCGCTGGAGGAGGCGGACGGCCCGCGGCAGAGGCTGGTGATCGTGGTGCGGGACCACGGGGAGCCGGCGCGCTCGGCCACGGCCACGCTGAGCGTGTCGCTGGTGGAGGGCGCCGAGGCGGCGCTGGCGGCCGCGGGCTCGTCGTCGTCGTCGTCGGGGGCGGGGCTGCGGCCGGCGGAGGGCGGCGCGGCGGCGGCGGCGACGACGACGACGACGAACGTGTGGCTGGTGGTGGCCATCTGCGCGGTGTCGAGCCTGTTCCTGCTGGCGGTGGTGCTGTACGGGGCGTCGCGGTGGGCGCCGCGGGCGGCCGTGCTGTCGGGGCCCGGGCCGGCGACGCTGGTGTGCGCCAGCGAAGTGGGGAGCTGGTCGTACTCGCAGCGCCAGAGCCGGAGCCTGTGCGTGGCGGAGGGCGCGGGCAAGAGCGACCTGATGGTTTTCAGCCCCAACTTCCCGCCGCCGCCCGGCCCCGCGGCGAAGGAGACGCAGCCGGAGCCGCCCGCTCTCCTGGACACGGTCAGTGGCCCTCCCTTTCTCGCCCTTGTCGCCCTTCTCCCCCTTGTCGCCCTTGTCGCCAGCCCCGTGGGCAGGCGCTGGTGGGAGCCGGGCTCAGCCCCCGAGGCCTGCGGGCAGTGGGTGCTTGGCGGGTGCTTAAGGCTGTTAACGGGACCTTTGCACCTGCCTTCCCGTTCTTGCCGGAGCCCCCGGGCTCTTGCTTTGCTGGGCAAAGGAAAGGAATTGCCGCAGGCAGCAGCAGTTACCGTCCGCAGCTGAGATTTGCTCTTCTGGCTCTGGGTTGAATAAAGTCACTGCGGACTGCAATGAGAGATGCCACGACATTGGCCTTGCAGATGCTCTTCCTTGCTGGTGTGTAGCATTTGCACCCGAGCTTGCTGAATGGGTGCAAACTAGGCAGTGTGTGTTGGTGACAGTCCCCCAGGCACTATTTACTGCCTTCTTACCGTTGCTGACTGCAGACCCTGCTGATGTCAGTATTTTCAAAAGGAAAATCCACCAAATTGTCCTTGACATGAGATATCATCGAATACAGTGCTGTGCTCATCAGCATTCAGGTTGTTCTCTCAGAGAAGGAAATCTATGCCCATTTCCACTGGAGCTCTCCTGACACCATCTCTCCCAACAGCTGTGTAACGTTTCAGGTGAGGAGCAGAGCTCGCAGGTGTGTAACAGTTCCATCTGAGATAGCTGACAAATTGCAAAACGTGAAGGGTCAACTACAGAGAGTCTGCTGAGCACAGTGTATATGATACCACCTGTAGGTTTTTTATGGTGCTGCCATTGATGGGAGTGGTAGTGGACTCGTGTTCCTGGCCAGAGAAGCGGTGTGACGTATGCTGGCCTGTTATGATGTTCTTTCAATATTTGCATCAGCTGCCACACCCTTACAGAAGTCCTGGAAAGCTTTTTTCAACCAAACACACCCAAGGAACAAACAAAGAAACAAAAAACCCCTGAGAACACTCCCCCGGACCCAATAACGAACCCCCAAACCCGAATTCTCCTACAGAACCAATACCATCCATTACGTTGGGGTGCTTGTCCTTGTTTGGGTTGTTCTCTCACAGCATGAAATCAACGCCATTGCCGCTTAGAGGTCTTCTGACACCCCCTTTAGAAAGAGTAGAGAGTCTGGTGGATCAGGTCTGTGTGATAGGATCTGTATATATTTTTTATGGTGCTGTCATTGGTGGGAGGGTCTGCAAAAGTCATAAGGAGCCCTGAGGTGCGAAAGGAACCCGTGGCGTGTTGCAGAGGTGAATGTGACAGTGTCACTGAGTAGGGCCTGGCCATGTAGTGATGTGAAGGGTGACCGTGAGCAGTGGGAAGGCTTGTCTGAGGGAACTGGAAATCCTTGGGAAGACCATGGGCCATGTGGTGAGAAAACAAGAATGGGAGATGTGTGCTTGTCTTGAGAATGCATGTCACCGAGTGGGGAATGGAGGGTGCCTAGAGGAAAGCATGAGGCAGGCTGGGCACAGAGTTTTCTTTGGCAGGATCCTTTCCCAGGCCCCCAGGGGTCTGGAATTGGAGGCCTTCCTGGTGTTGAGATAGTGTGTGGTATTGAAATGTCCACAATGTCTTCTGAGGTTATGGGTATCTGGCACCAGAGAGTCCGTTGTGCTGCTGCCTGGCTGCGGTAGGCAATGTGTTGTAGGTAAGAGGAGTTGAGCTGCAGGCTGCCGAATACTGTCTGATGAAGTTTTTTCCCTCTTCTTTTGGGAGAGGTGTTGTGGGAGGGTAGTGCTTCAGTCTGTTGATCCTTTGTAGTGGTGGACATCTATAGTCGCTTCCGTGTTGGTTGATGTTGCCATGATGGTTCCTTGATTGTCCTCAGGCAGGATTTGTAAGGGCACCTGATGAGGTGGGTGTAATCATAGTGCTCTTGACTTCCCTTGTGCACTTGCACAGTTGGTGTCAGTAGAGATGGCGTGTCCCCTTGTCATGCTTTACTCATTTGGTTACACGCACGTTACCCGCAAAACCCTCCAGAGCAGCCCTACTCTTCTGGTATGGTACTAATCCTCCCACTCAGTTGATATGATGAGTGTGCTTATCGTTTGGCAGTTGTTGTGTTTCTGTCCAAGAATGAAATCTGTGCAGAGTGGGATCTGAGCTGTCACAGATCTAATCACAAAGTCCTTAAGAACTCTAAAGTTCAGCTCTGTGGTGTTTGCATGTGAGAACGGTGAAAAGGCAAAAACATTCAGGGTGAAGTTCAGGCATCTGAGAAGGGCCTGCCAGATGCTGTGTGGCTTTGCAGCCTTCCATATGTTCTTTGTGGAAATTGTGAGGGAAGGTGAGGATGTGCAAAGGCCTGTGTGATTGGAAGAGCAGGGTTTAGAGCTGGGTACATTGTTGGGGTTGAGCAATGTCTAAATATTTTGGTAGTGATTTTGTTGAGTGGTAGTGAGTAGGGCTTGGGAATGTGTCGCTGGGAGGGTGACTTTGAGCAGGGAAGAGTCTTGCCTGGTGGAAATGTAGATGCTGGGTAGAACACATTCTGTGTCATTGAGGAAGGACTGGAGAATGTCTGGTTGGTGTGGACATGCCATTTGCCGTGGTGTGGGATAGAGGATGATACCAGTAGAAAACCTTGAGAAGGGCCCTGGCAAACAGCGGTGCTTGCCTGGGATCCTCTTAGGACGTCCAGAAGTTCTGCATATCCTCACACCCTTTTCCTCTGTGGTATTTATTCTTATGAAAATAACTGCCATGTGCACGCTTAATCACTTGGTTTTGGTGTGGAATGTTGTTGGTCAAAGAGAAGCTTTTTGAAATCTGGATCATGCTGCCAGCCATCTCTGAACCTTGCTTGGTCTTCTCCAAGCTCTTAGTCTTGCTAGGTAGAGGAGGATATGGTCGCTGCGTTCAGAATGTTGGCAAAGCTTGCGTTTAAATAGAATGGAGTGGGATCCTTTGGTTTTCTTCCCTCCTCTCACGAAAACTGCCCACCCTTTTGGCTGTTTTTCTCTCACATTGGCAATGTGTTGGTAACAGTGAATGAGATGCAGACTGCTGAATTTTGTTGGCTGTTAGGTGGCAGACATTTGAGTGATTTCCCATCAGTGTGGGGAATGGCTTTTCTGCTCTCCTGAGCTAAGTTTCACTTTGAGGGAACGTCCTTAGCTTTCAGGTGTCTGTCCAACTTCCCCTGTGATAGAAACGTGTCAAGGGCACTGTGCACTGTGCAGGTTTTGCAGAACAGGAGTCATTTTTTTCTGTCCATCACCCTGAGAAATCTGTGACACCGTTGAGGGAAAATGTCCTTTAAAACCGATTCTCCTGTCCTGAAAACATTTCCTTTCTGAAGAAGCAACCAGTGATGCTACAGGTAAGTCACTCACACCTGAAGTGGGTGTGTTTGAGGGACAGATGCACTGTTGTTCCTGTTCACTTGTGGCATCTTAATGTTGGATCGAGAGAATGTTGCCTGGATTGTAATGCCTGTAGGCGTCCTCTACTTTGTTGTACGACCAGAGTCATTAAGAAAGTAGGGAAGGCGCTGGGGACTTTTTCTGTGTTATTTTTCCAAGCATGTTGTCACCCTACTTAGCTGCATAAAGTGTTCAGGCAGAGGACTGTGACCCAAGGTAAGAGTTCAAAATGGGAATTTTCCTTTTCTGTTCCTGCCCAGCCCCATTCCCCAGGTTGTGGTTTTGTGTTCGTGACCAGAGAAGTAGCGTGAATTATGCTGGCCTGTTCTGATGTTCTTTCAGAATTTGTATCAACAGCCACATCATTTCAGAAGCATCGGAAATCTTCTTTTCTGACAAGAAAAAACAAAAAAGGAAACAAAAAAATAACCCAAACCCAAAGAACCACCCCTACCCAACAAAACCAAAAGCAAATTCTCCTACACAGTTGATATCATCTCTTACGCTGTGCTCCTCAGCATTTTGTTTTTTCTCTCAGAGGATGAAATCAGTGCTATTGCCATTTAGAGCTGTCCCAACATCACCTTTAGGAAGAGTATTGCTCCCAGGTCTGCCACATTTCCATCGGAGATAGCTGAAGTCTTGCAAAACATGAAGTGTCACCAGCAGAGAGTCTGCCGCCACCGTGTCTATGATACCTCTGTGTGTTTCTTGTGGTGCTCCCATTGCTGGGAAGGGTCTGCAAAATCTGGAGAGAGCCCTGAGTTGGGAAAGGAAACTGTGGCCTGTCAGCAGAAGTGAATGTGACCGTGGCACTGGGTAGGGCCTGGCCATGTCCTGATGTGAAGGGTGACCTTGAGCAGTGGGAAGACTGGTCTGAGGGAACTGGAAATCCTTGGGAAGACGATGGACCATGTCGTAAGAGAATGATGAGTGGTGTTTGCTTGTCTTGAGAGCGCATGTCTCACAGTGGGGCATGGAGGATGCCTGGAGGAGAACACGAAGCAGGAAGGGAACGGAGTGTTCCTGCCCAGGATTCTTTCCCAGGCTCCAAGGTGTGTGGAGCTGGAGGCCTTCTGGATGTTGAGATAGTGTGTGGTATTGAAATGCCCACAATATTGTAGGACTATCTCCCACCAGAGAGAGTCCCTTGTGCTGCTGCCTGCCTGAGGTAGTAAGCGTGTTGGTAAGAGGGGGTTGAGATGCAGGCTGTTGAATGCTGTTTGATGAACCTTTTTGCTCCAGTTTTGGGAAAGGTGTTGTAGGAGGGTAGTGCTTCAATCTGCTGTCCTTGTGTAGTGGTGGACATCTATAGCAGCTTCCACAGCTGTTGATGTTACCATGATCATAGAATCATAGAATGGCTTGTGTTGGAAGGGACCTTAAAGATCATCTAGTTCCACCTGCCCTGCCATGGCCAGGGATACTTTCCACTAGATGCAGTTGCTCAAAGCGCCATGCAACCTGGCTTTGAAGACTTCCAGGGAGGGGGCATCCGCAACTTCTCTGGGCAACCTGTTCCAGTGTCTCAGCACCCCCACAGTAGAGAATTTCTTCCTAATACCTAATCTAAAACTACCCTCTTTCTGTTTAAAACCATTACACCTCGACCTATCACTACACTGCCTGATAAAGAGTCCTTCCCCGTCTTTCCTGTAGGTGCCCTTTAGGTAGTGGAAGGCTGCTGTAAGATCTCCCTGAGCAGTTTCTTCTCTAGGCTAAACAGCCCCAAGTGTCTCAGTCTGTCCTCACAGGGGAGGTGCTGCAGCCCCCTGATCATCTTTGTGGCCCTCCTCTCGAACCGCATGAGCAAGTCCATGTGTTTCTTCTTCTGTGTGCCCCAGAGCTGAACACAGTGCTCCAGGTGGGGTGTCACAAGAGCAGAGTAGAGGGGGAGAATCACCTCCCTCGACATTCTAGCCACACTCCCTTTGATGCAGCCCAGGATATGTTTGGCTTTCTGGGCTGTGAGCGCACATTGCTGGCTCATATTCAGTTTTTCATCCACCAGTACCTCCAGTTCTGTCTCCGCAGGGCTGCTCTCAATCCACTCATCACCCAGCCTGTATCCATGTTTGTGATTGCCCCTACCTAGGTGCAAGACCTTGCACTTGGCCTTGTTGAACTTCATGAGGTTTGCATGGACCCACCTCTCTAACCTGTCAAGGTCCCTCTGGATGGCATCCCTTCCCTCTAGAGTATCAGCCACATCACTCAGCTTGGTGTCATCCACAAAGTTGCTGAGGGCTCACTCAATCCCACTGTCCATGTCCCCGACAAAGGTGTTTAATAATAGTGGTCTCAATACGGTCCCCTGAGGGACACCACTCATCACTGCTCTCCACCCAGACATCAAGCCGTTGACCGCAACTCTTTGAGTGCAACCATCCAGCCAATTCCTTATCCACCAAATGGTCCACCCATGAAATCCACGTTTCTCCATTTTAGAGAGAAGGATGTTGTGCGGGACAGTATCAAATGCTTTGCACAAGTCCAGGTAGATGATGTCAGTCATGTTCCTTTATGCAGCAATGCTGTAACCCCATCATAGAAGGCCATCACATTTCACATTCAGGCTCCTTAGATGTTCTCCAACCTGACCACCTTCTTCTAGAGTGGACAGTACTTCATTCTTCCAGCTGAGTTTTGCTGTTCCTGGTGTGAGTTTTTCTCCCGTAGAATAAAATCAATGCCGATGGCAATGAGGGGTGCCACACCACCAGCTTTGCAGACACACTTGCTTCCTGGTGTGTAGCATTTCCACTTAAGATAGATGAAGAACTGCAAGACCTGCAGGCTGTAGTGGTGTCAGTCCCCCAGGTGCTGTTTACTGCCATTTCTGTTGCTGACTGTTGGCTGTTGCGGTGATGGAGTTAAATCGAGTTAGTGGCTGGTCACAAGTGGTGTTCCCCAGGGCTCAGTACTGGGGCCAGTTCTGTTTAATATCTCGATCACTGATCTGGGTGAGGGGATCGATTGCACCCTCAGTAAGTTTGCAAATGACACCAAGTTTGGCGGGAGTGTTGATCTACTTGAGGGTAGAAAGGCTTATTCAGAGGGATCTGGACAGGCTGGATTGATTGACCAAGGCCAATAATTTGAAATTCAACAAGGCTAAGTGCCGGGTCCTGCACTTGGGTCACCACAACCCCATGTAGCACTACGGGCTTGGAGAAGAGTAGCTGTAAAGCTGCCCTGCAGCAAATGACCTGGGCGTATTGGTTGACAGCCAGCTGAATGAGAGCTGTCAGTGTGCCCAGGTGCCCAAGAAGGCAAATAGCCTCCTGGCTTGTGTCAGAAATACTGTGGTCAGCAGGAGTAGGAGAGTGATCATGCCTTTGTACTCAGCACTGGTGATGACGCACCTCGAACACTGTGTTCAGTTTTGGACCCCTCACTATAAGAAAGACACTGAGTTGCTGGAGCATGTCCAGAAAAGAGCAACAAAGCTGGAGAAGGGTCTAGAGAACAAGAGTTCTGAGGAGCGGATGAGCTAACTGGGGTTGTTTGGACTGGAGAAGAGGAAGCTGAGGTGAGAGCTTGACAACTCCCTGAAAGGAGGTTGTAACGAGGTGGGTGTTGGCCTCTTTCCCCAAGTAGCAAGTGACAGGAGGAGAGGAAATGGCCTCAAGTTGTGCCAGGGGAGTTTTAGATTGGATATTAGGGAAGATTTCTTTACCGAAAGGGTTGTCAAGCATTGGAACAGGCTGCCCAGGGAAGTGATTGAGTCACTATCCCTGGAGGTATTTAAAAGATGGGCTGCTTAGGGACATGGTTTAGTGGTGAGCTTGCCAGTGTTAGGATAATAGTTGGACTTGATGGTCTCAGGGGTCTTTTCCAACCTAAATGACTCTATGGTCATCTTTGGAAAGAGTATTGCTCCCAGGTGTGTAATATTTCCATCTGAGATTGGTGAAGCATTGCAAAACATGAAGGGTAAGGTGCAGAGAGACTGCTGGGCACCGTTTGTGCAATACCATCTGTATGTTTCTCTCTGGTGCTCTCACCGAGGGGAGGGTGTGCAAATGCTGGACTGAAAGGGAAGCGTGGTGTGTTCATGGAGGTGAATGTGGCAGTGTCACTGAGCCATGTCCTGGTGTGAAGGGTGACCCTGAGCAGTGGGAAGACTTGTCTGAGGGAACTGGAAATCCTTGGGAAGACCATGGGCCATGTTGTAAGAAAAGAAGAATGGGAGATATGTGCTTGTCTGGAGAACGCGTGTCACAGAGTGGGGAATGGAGGATGCCCAGAGGAAAGCATGAGGCAGGCTGGGCACAGAGCGTACTTTCACAGGATCCTTTTCCTGGCTTCCAAGGGTCTGGTGTTGGAGGCCTTCTGGATCTTGAGATAGTGTGTGGTATTGAAATGTCCGGAATGTCCTTTGAGGGTATGAAGATCTCCCAGCAGAGACAGTCCTTTGTTCTGCTGCCTAATTGCCGCAGGTAATGTGTTGGTAAGAGGAAATGAGATGCAGCTTGCGGAATACTGTCTGATGAAGTTTTTTCCCTCTTCTTTTGGGAAAGGTGTTGTGGGAGGGTAGTGCTTCAACCTGCTCTCCTTATGTAGTGGTGGGCATCCCTGGTAGTTTCCACATCAGTTGATGTTGCCCCGATGGGTCCTTGCTGGTCCTCAGGAGGGACTAGTAAGCGGATGTACTGACAAAGTGGGTGTAATCTTTGTGCTCTTAATTTCCCCTACTTGTGCACTTCCACAGGTGGACTGGGTAGAGATGGTGTGTCCCCTTCTGATGCTTAACTCAGACATGTGCACGTACACACCAAATCTCTTACAGAGCAGGCCAGCTCTGGTTTTCTGTGGTACAAATTCTCCCACACAGTTGGTATTGTGAGTGTTCTTGTGCTTCAGCGTGTGGTGTGGTTCCCTTGAAGAATACAATCCATGCTTCTTGGGATGAGGGCTGTCACAGCTCTAATGGCAGAATCCTTAAGAACTCTAACATGCAGCTCTGTGGTGTTTCCATCTGAGATTGCTGAAAAGGCACAAAATATTCAGGGTGACGTTCAGGCATCTGGGAAGAGCCTGCCGGAGAGTGAGTGGCTTTGCACCTCTCCATGTGTTCTTTGTGCCAATCGTGAGGGAAGGTGAGGATGTGCAAAGGCCTGTGTCATGCTCAGAGTGGGTTTTTTTGCTGGGGAATACTGTTGTTGTGCAGCGGTGTCTGGGTACTGTAGCAGCGATCCTCCGAGCGGCACAGAATAGGGCTTGGGGCATCCGTCACAGGGAGGGTGACTTTGAGGAGGGAAAAGTCTTGCCTGAGGAAATGGAGATGCTGTGTAGAACATGGATTATGTCATTGGTGAAGAAGTGGAGAACGACTGCTTAGCTGGAGACCTTACGGGATAGAGGATTCCAGTAGAAAACTTTGGGCAGATCCACAGTGGTGCTTGCCTGGCGTTTTCTCAGGACCTCCAGAAGTACCAAATATCCTTGCATCTTGGTGTTCTCCATGCGATTCCTGCCAGATGTAAAGACATGTGTCGTAGACACCTTTGATCACTTGTTTTTCATGTGGAATGGTGTTGATCAAGCAGAAGGTTTTCCAAATTTTGATCAAATTTGGCCACCCTTCTCTGAAGCTCTGCTTGGTTACTTCTCTGCTCTTAGTCTTTCTAGGCAGTGGAAAAGTGCTCTCCATATTCAACAAGTTGGCAGACGCTGTGTTTCGACAGAGTGGAATGGGATCCTTTGGTTTTCTTCTCTCCTCTTACCAAAAACTTCTATCTTTTTTTTTCTTCTCTCACATTGACAATGTGTTGGTAACAGTGGAAGAGGTGCGGACTGCTGAATTTTGGCAGCTGTCGGGAGACAGCAGAGCTACAGGCAGTTGGCCATCGGTGGGGGGGGATGGCTTTTCCACTGTCCTGAGCTGAGGTTGACATTGAGAGAATGTCCTTAGGTTTCAGGTCTCCCTCCTGGTTCCCCTGTGATAGAAGTGCATAAGGGAGCACTGTGGACCATCCAGTGATTTCAAGGCTTTTGCAGAATGTGGGTTATTTTATTCTATCCATCTTCCCCAGAAATGTGTGATAATGTTGAGGGGAAATGTCCCTTAGAACCAGTTCCCCTGCCCTGAAAATGTTTCTTGTCTGAAGCAGCAACCAGTGATGCTACAGGTAAGTCACTCACACCTGAAGAGGATGTGTTTGAGAGACAGGAGCACTGTTGTTCCTGTTTAGTTGTGATATCTTCATTGTGGACTGACTGAGTGTTGACAGGATTGGGAGCTGGAGTTGATGAGCCTTATGAGTCCCTTCCACCTTGAGATGTTCTATGATTCTGTGATTAGACCAGCAAAGCCCCACTCTCTGCTGTCAGTCCGTTCTTGCTGCTTCCAGGCACAGTGTGAGCAGGTGACAGCAAGCAGGGCTGGAGGAGGGACCCAAATGTGTTTCTCAGAGTAGATGTGTTGGGCATGGAGGGGACGTTCTGAGTGAAAATGCTACGTTGTTACCTTTGTGTGTTTTGAGAAGTGTTCTGTGGGGACTAATGCCCCTGGGTACGGAGGTTCTTGCTGTGTAGTTCTGGCAGAGCATGCCTGCCTGAAAGGAGAAGCAAGAGCTTGACACTCATCATGCAGGTGGCAAAGGAGGCCGGAAGAATAGCTCTTCATCGAAGTAAATGAAGAGTGCTCGGGAGGTGTGGTTGCCCTGCGTTTTTTCAGCCACCTTGGAGGACTGCGGTGCTGGGCTGTGATGGGTTGGAGTTCCTGAATGAGAGAGTCCCCCGCGTTGTTTGGAGCCATTGGAGCATTTTTGCACAGATGTCCAAGTACCTGGAGCTTTGGCTTGTGTTTCAGAGGGAGGTGGATTCTGTTCCTGAGAGGACGGATGCTGAAGAGTGTGGTCTCCTTCCAGAAGGGGGGAGGGAAGGGGAGGTGAAGGGGCCTCCTTCCGAAGGAGTCTGCCTCTCTTGCATAGACTGGAGGAAAGCAGGAAGGTTGTTCCTCGTCTGGAGAGAGGGAAGGGGGCAGGGAGGAGGAATGAGCGCTCTTGCCAAAGGGCATGTCCGTGCTCCATGTTGCACATGGTGATGTGATCATATAGAAAATGTGTTGGTTAAGAAGACAAAGCAGAGGCAAAGAGAGAAGAAGAAGTGGGGATCAGGTCAGGACAGGTAAGAGTAGACGAGGAGACAGAGGGCAAAGAAGAGAAGAAAGGAAGGAACACTGCAGAGAAAGGCAAGCAAACAAGAATGAAGCAAGCAATGGAAAGAAAGAAGAGAGAGAAAGGAAGAACGATTATCGAGTTTAATAGTATGCACCGATGGTATCAGTGTACACAGAAAGGGGGTAGGGTGAGAAAGGAGGAAAGAAAGAAGGAGACAGGAAAGGAAAGGAAAAAAGGAAGAAGTAATTAAGGAAGGAAGGAAGATGGCAAAGAGGAGAAAGAAAGAAACCGTAAAGGAGATGAGCAGCACGCACCGACCTTAGCTGTAAGTGCTGAACGGAGTCGTTCCCGACAGCCGCCCCCTTGGTTAGAGTACGGCGCTGGGGCGGTGATGCCCCGTCATTAGCGGTGATGGCTCCGTCTTTGCCGGCCTCCGCCGCGGCGCCGGAGGCGACTGTTGAGCTGCGAGCGGGGGTGAAGAAGAGAGAAGGATGGCAAGAGAAGGGAACGGGGAGGCGAGGATAGTGCACGGCATGACATGAAGGAAGAGGAAGAGAAGAAAGAGAATGAGAAAAATGGTGGGAAAGAGGAGTAGGAAAGAGAGAAACGAAGAACGATATTTGAAGGAAGAAAGGAAGGAAGAAAGGGAAAGGAAGAAGGGACAAAAGGAATCTACGCAAGGAAGGAGCAAGTCAGCGTGGCAGAAGGAATAAAGAGAGAAAGAAAAAGAGAAAAAATAAAGTGTTAATAAAAAGCAGGCGGAGGAGGGAAGGAAGAGGCGGCAGCGGAGGTGACCAGCGCGGGTGCGGAGTCGCGGGCGACCGTGTGGAGCGTGTGAGGCGGCGGAGCAGCACACGGTGTCGCTGCAGGCTCAGAAACGGCGGCGGAGCGGCGAGGCGGCTCCGCCCCGGTGCGGCGGAGAGCCCGGCTGTGAGCGCGGGGGGGCGGCGCGGGGCGGGCAGGAGAGCCGGCGCGTCCGGGCGGCGGCGGGGAGCCGTGCGGGGCCCGGGCGGGTGGCGGCGGCGGCGGCGGCGATGGGCGCGTGCTGGGGGCCCGTGGTGCGGGTGCTGGTGCTGCAGGCGGCGTGGGCGGTGGTCGGCGGTCAGGTGCGCTACTCGGTGCCGGAGGAAGCCAAGGCCGGGACGGTGGTGGGCCGGCTGGCGCAGGACCTGGGCCTGGAGGCGGTCGATCGGGAGGCGCGTCGGCTGCGGCTGGTGGCGCAGGGCCGGCGGGCGAGCGTGGAGGTGAGCGGGGCGAGCGGGGCGCTGGTGGTGAGCTCGCGGCTGGACCGGGAGGAGCTGTGCGGGAAGAGCGCGCCGTGCGCCCTGCGCCTGGAGGTGCTGGTGGAGCGGCCGCTGCGCGTCTTCCACGTGGAGCTGGAGGTGACCGACATCAACGACAACGCCCCGCTCTTCCCCGCCGCCCGGAAAAACCTCAGCATCGCGGAATTCACCACGCTGCCGGGGTCTCGTTTCCCGCTGGAGGGCGCGTCGGATGCAGACATCGGAGCCAACGCGCAGCTCTCCTACACACTCAGCCCCAGTGAGCACTTCTCTCTGGATTTACAAAAAGCCGAGGAGGAGGGTGAGTCCTTATTCCTGGTGCTCGCGAAACCTCTGGACCGCGAGACGGTGCCTGTGCACCGGTTGGTGGTGACGGCGAGTGACGGGGGCCGTCCGTCGCTGACGGGCACGATGGAGGTGGTGATCTCGGTGCTGGACGTGAACGACAACGCGCCCCAGTTCAACCAGTCGGTGTATAGAGTGCAGCTACCAGAAAATGCGGAACGCGGTTCTTTAGTGATCAGAGTAAACGCCGCGGATTTGGATGAGGGGACGAACGGGAATATCTCGTATGCTCTCCAGCAGTTGTTCCCTCAGGATGGAAGAGACGTTTTCGGGATCAACAGAAGGAGCGGTGAGATCCGTCTTAGTGGTGACTTAGACTTTGAGGATGTTGGTCTCTATCGCCTGCAAGTGGATGCATCGGACCAGGGAAACCCCCCTTTGTCGGGTCACTGCAAGGTGGTGTTGGAGGTGGTGGACGTGAACGACAACGCGCCGGAGGTGTGGGTGACGTCGCTGTCGGTGCCGGTGCCGGAGGACGCGGCGGTGGGGACGGTGGTGGCGCTGCTGAGCGTGTCGGACCGGGACTCGGGGGCGAACGGGCGGGTGCGCTGCGCGGTGTGGCCGTCGTCGCCGTTCGGGCTGGTGGCGACGTTCGCGGGCTCGTACTCGCTGGTGCTGCGGGAGGCGCTGGACCGGGAGCGGGTGTCGGAGTACGAGGTGGAGGTGCGGGCGGAGGACGGCGGGGCGCCGCCGCTGCGCGGCAGCCGCGGGGTGCGGGTGCCGGTGTCGGACGTGAACGACAACGCGCCGGCGTTCGCGCAGGCCGTGTACACGGTGCTGGCGCGGGAGAACAACGCGGCGGGCGCGGAGCTGGCGCGGCTGTGGGCGCGGGACCCGGACGAGGCGGGCAACGGGCGCGTGAGCTACTCGGTGGCGGAGGGCGGCGTCGGGGGCGCGGCGTCGGTCGCGGGGTGGCGCCCGGCGTCGAGCTACGTGTCGGTGGACGCGGAGAGCGGGCGGCTGTGGGCGCTGCAGCCCTTGGACTACGAGGAGCTGCAGGTGCTGCAGTTCGAGGTGCGGGCGGTGGACGCGGGGGAGCCGCCGCTGTGCGGCAACGCCACGGTGCAGGTCTTCGTGGTGGACGAGAACGACAACGCGCCGGCGCTGCTGCCGCCGGCGGGCGGCGGGCCGTGGGCCGGGGCGTCGGGCGAGGCGGCGTCGGGGCCGGGCTCGGGGGCGTTGTGGGCGTGGGCGGCGTGGGGGGCGCCGGCGGGGCAGGTGGTGGCGAAGATCCGCGCGGTGGACGCGGACTCGGGCTACAACGCGTGGCTGCGCTACGAGCTGTGGGAGCCGCGGGAGAAGGGCCCGTTCCGCGTGGGGCTGTACAGCGGCGAGGTGAGCACGGCGCGGGCGCTGGAGGAGGCGGACGGCCCGCGGCAGAGGCTGGTGATCGTGGTGCGGGACCACGGGGAGCCGGCGCGCTCGGCCACGGCCACGCTGAGCGTGTCGCTGGTGGAGGGCGCCGAGGCGGCGCTGGCGGCCGCGGGCTCGTCGTCGTCGTCGTCGGGGGCGGGGCTGCGGCCGGCGGAGGGCGGCGCGGCGGCGGCGACGACGACGACGACGACGAACGTGTGGCTGGTGGTGGCCATCTGCGCGGTGTCGAGCCTGTTCCTGCTGGCGGTGGTGCTGTACGGGGCGTCGCGGTGGGCGCCGCGGGCGGCCGTGCTGTCGGGGCCCGGGCCGGCGACGCTGGTGTGCGCCAGCGAAGTGGGGAGCTGGTCGTACTCTCAGCGCCAGAGCCGGAGCCTGTGCGTGGCGGAGGGCGCGGGCAAGAGCGACCTGATGGTTTTCAGCCCCAACTTCCCGCCGCCGCCCGGCCCCGCGGCGAAGGAGACGCAGCCGGAGCCGCCCGCTCTCCTGGACACGGTCAGTGGCCCTCCCTTTCTCGCCTCTCGCCCCTTGTCGCCCTCCCCGTGGGCAGGCGCTGGTGGGAGCCGGGCTCAGCCCCCGGGGCCTGCGGGCGGTGGGTGCTTGGCGGGTGCTTAAGGCTGTTAACGGGACCTTTGCACCTGCCTTCCCGTTCTTGCCGGAGCCCCCGGGCTCTTGCTTTGCTGGGCAAAGGAAAGGAATTGCCGCAGGCAGCAGCAGTTACCGTCCGCAGCTGAGATTTGCTCTTCTGGCTCTGGGTTGAATAAAGTCACTGCGGACTGCAATGAGAGATGCCACGACATTGGCCTTGCAGATGCTCTTCCTTGCTGGTGTGTAGCATTTGCACCCGAGCTTGCTGAATGGGTGCAAACTAGGCAGTGTGTGTTGGTGACAGTCCCCCAGGCACTATTTACTGCCTTCTTACCGTTGCTGACTGCAGACCCTGCTGATGTCAGTATTTTCAAAAGGAAAATCCACCAAATTGTCCTTTACCTTAGGTATCGTCTAATATAGTGCTGTGCTTGTCGGCATTCGAGTTGTTCTCTCAGAGAAGGAAATCAATGCCCATTGCCACTAGAGCTCTCCTGACACCATCTCTCCCAACAGCTGTGTAACGTTTCAGGTGAGGAGCAGAGCTCGCAGGTGTGTAACAGTTCCATCTGAGATAGCTGACAAATTGCAAAATGTGAAGGGTCAACTACAGAGAGTCTGCTGAGCACAGTGTATATGATACCACCTGTAGGTTTTTTATGGTGCTGCCATTGATGGGAGTGGTAGTGGACTCGTGTTCCTGGCCAGAGAAGCGGTGTGACGTATGCTGGCCTGTTCTGATGTTCTTTCGATATTTGCATCAGCTGCCACACCCTTACAGAAGTCCCGTAAAGCTTTTTTCAACCAAACTCCCCCAAGGAACAAACAAAGAAACAAAAAACCCCTGAGAACACTCCCCCGGACCCAATACAAACCCCCAAACCCGAATTCTCCTACAGAACCAATACCATCCATTACGTTGGGGTGCTTGTCCTTGTTTGGGTTGTTCTCTCACAGCATGAAATCAACGCCATTGCCGCTTAGAGCTCTTCTGACACTCCTTCAGAAAGAGTAGAGAGTCTGGTGGATCAGGTCTATGTGATAGGATCTGTATATATTTTTTATGGTGCTGTCATTGGTGGGAGGGTCTGCAAAAGACATATTGAGCCCTGAGGTGCGAAAGGAACCCGTGGCGTGTTGCAGAGGTGAATGTGACAGTGTCACTGAGTAGGGCCTGGCCATGTAGTGATGTGAAGGGTGACCGTGAGCAGTGGGAAGGCTTGTCTGAGGGAACTGGAAATCCTTGGGAAGACCATGGGCCATGTGGTGAGAAAAGAAGAATGGGAGATGTGTGCTTGTCTTGAGAATGCATTTCAGAGAGTGGGGAATGGAGGGAGTGGATGGTTCCTTGATCGTCCTCAGGCAGGATTTGTAAGGGCACGTGATGAGGTGGGTGTCATCTTTGTGCTTTTGACTTCCCCTACTTGTGCACTTGCACAGTCGGCGTCAGTTGAGATGGTGTGTCCCCTTGTGATGTTTCACTCATTTGGTTACATGCGTGTTCCCGCCAAACTCTCCAGAGCAGTCCAGGTCTCTTTTTGTATGGTACTAATTCTCCTAGCCAGTTGATATGGTGAGCGTGCTTACGCTTTGGTATTTGGTGTGCTTCTGTCCAAGAATGGAATCTGTGCAGAGCGGGATCTGAGCCGTCACAGCTCTAATCAGAGAATCCTTAAGAACTTAAGAATGCCATTTGCCATGGTGCGGGATAGATGATTCCAGTAGAAAACCTTGAGAAGGGCCCTGGCACACAGCGGTGCTTGCCCGGGATCCGCTCAGGACCTCCAGAAGTTCTCCCTATGCTCGCGCCCTGTTCTTCTCCATGGTATTGCTGCTTGTGAATTTAACTGCCATATGCGCCTTGGAGCACTTGTTTTTCTTTTGGAATGATGTTGGTCAAAGAGAAGCATTTTGAAATCTGGATCATGCTGCCAGCCATCTCTGAACCTTGCTTGGTCTTCTCTAAGCTCTTAGTCTTGCTAGGGAGGGGAAGAAGTGGTCTCTGTATTCAGAATGTTGGCAAAGCTTGTGTTTCAACAGAGTGGAATGGGATCCTTTGGTTTTCTTCTCTCCTCTCACCAAAACTGCCCACCCTTTTGGGTTTTTTTTCTCTCACATTGGCAATGTGTTGGTAACAGTGGATGAGATGCAGACTGCTGAATTTTGTCAGGTGTCAGATGTTTGGGTGATTTCCCATCAGTGTGGGGGATGGCTTTTCTGCTCTCCTGAGCTAAGTTTCACTTTGAGGGAATGTCCTTAGCTTTCAGGTGTCCTTCCTGCTTTCCCTGTGATAGAATAGTGTAAGGGGTGCTGCACACTGTCCAGGTTTTGCAGATCATGAGTAACTTCTGTCCAGCATCCCCAGAAATCCATGATAATGTTAATGAAAATGTCCTTTAAAACCAATTTTCCTGTCCTGAAAATATTTCCTTTCTGAAGAAGCGACCAGTGATGCTACAGGTAAGTCGCACACACCTGAAGTGGATGTGTTTGAGAGACAGATGTACTTTTGTTCCTCCTCAGTTGCGGCATCTTTATGTTGTATCGCCCGAATGTTGCTTGGACTGTACTGCCTGTAGGCATTCTCCATTTTGTCGTACCATGAGAGTCATTAAGAATGTAGGGGAGGCGTTGTGGACTTCTCCTATGTTATTTTTCCAAGCATGTTGTTACCCTACTTAGCTGCATAAAGTGTTCAGGCAGAGGAGTGTGACCCAAGGTAAGAGTTCAAAATGGGAATTTTCTTTTTCTTGCACCGCAGCCTCCTGTTCCCCAGGTTGTGGATTTGTGTTCGTGACCAGAGAAGTAGCGTGAATTATGCTGGCCTGTTCTGATGTTCTTTTAGAATTTGTATCAACAGCCACATCATTTCAGAAGCACCAGAAATCTTCTTTTCTGACAAGAAAAAAACAAAAAAGGAAACAAAAAAATAACCCAAACCCAAAGAACCACCCCTACCCAACAAAACCAAAAGCAAATTCCCCTACACAGTTGATATCATCTCTTATGCTCTGCTCCTCAACATTTTGTTTTTTCTCTCAGAGGATGACATCAATGCCATTGCCTTTTAGAGCTGTCCCAACATCTCCTTTAGGAAGAGTATTGCTCCCAGGTCTGCCACATTTCCATCCGAGATAGCTGAAGTCTTGCAAAACATGAAGTGTCACCAGCAGAGAGTCTGCCGCCACCGTGTCTATGATACCTCTGTGTGTTTCTTGTGGTGCTCCCATTGCTGGGAAGGGTCTGCAAAATCTGGAGAGAGCCCTGAGTTGGGAAAGGAAACTGTGGCCTGTCAGCAGAGGTGAATGTGACCGTGGCACTGGGTAGGGCCTGGCCATGTCCTGATGCGAAGGGTGGCCTTGAGCAGTGGGAAGACTGGTCTGAGGGAACTGGAAATCCTTGGGAAGACCATGGGCCATGTGGTGAGAAAACAAGAATGGGAGACGTTTGGTTGTCTTGAGAATGCACGTCACAGAGTGGGAAATGGAGGAGGCTTAGAGGAGAGCATGAAGCAGGAAGGGAACGGAGTGTTCCTGCCCAGGATTCTTTCCCAGGCTCCAAGGTGTGTGGAGCTGGAGGCCTTCTGGATGTTGAGATAGTGTGTGGTACTGAAATGCCCACAGTATTGTAGGACTATCTCCCACCAGATAGAGTCCCTTGTGCTGTACCCCGTCAAGTCCTTCTCCGCAGGGCTGCTCTCAGTCCACTCATCACCCAGCCTGTATCCATGTTGGGGATTGCTCTGACCCAGGTGCAAGACCTTGCACTTGGCCTTGTTGAACTTCATGAGGTTTGCATGGACCCACCTCTCTAACCTGTCAAGGTCCCTCTGGATGGCATCTCCTCTCTCTAGAGTGTCAGCCACACCACTCAGCTTGGTGTCATCCACAAAGTTGCTGAGGGCTCACTCAATCCCACTGTCCATGTCCCCGACAAAGGTGTTAAATAATAGTGGTCTCAGTACGGTCCCCTGAGGGACACCACTCATCACTGCTCTCCACCCAGACATCAAGCTGTTGACCGCAACTCTTTGAGTGCAACCATCCAGCCAATTCCTTATCCACCAAATGGTCCACCCATGAAATCCACGTTTCTCCATTTTAGAGAGAAGGATGTTGTGCGGGACAGTATCAAATGCTTTGCACAAGTCCAGGTAGATGATGTCAGTCATGTTCCTTTATGCAGCAATGCTGTAACCCCATCATAGAAGGCCACCGGATTTGTCAGGCACAATTTGCTCTCAGTGAAGCCATGTTGACTGTCACCGGTCACCTCTCTGTTTTCCATGTGCCTTAGCATAGTTTCCAGGAGGATCTGCTCTATGCCCCATGATCTTGCCGGGCACAGAGGTGAGAGTGGCTGGCCTGTAGTTCCCCGGGTCTTCCTTTTTTCCCTTTTTAAAAATGGGGGTGATGTTTCCCCTTTTCCAGTCACTGGGAACTTCAGCAGTCTGCCACACCACCAGCTTTGCAGACACTCCTGCTTCCTGGTGTGTAGCTTTTCCACTTGCGATTGTTGAAGAATTGCAAGACATGCAGGCTGTGGTGGTGGCAGTTGGCCAGGTGCTGTTTACTGCCATTTCTCTTGCTGACTGTGGTTGTATCAGATGTGGTTTTGTGTCCAAAACTCTGTCCTCCTCCTCTTTGATTCTCCTCTGGAAGAGACATGATGGAAGGTGACAGTTGGGACTTCAGGGTTTTCTCTCCCCATGGTGTAATTTCTCCATTTTGGTTGGCTCACCAGAGTCATTATGAAAGTAGGGGAGGCGATAAGGACTTTTCCTGTTTGTCTTTTTTCCAGGTATGTAGTTACTGTTGTTTGTACTATAGAGTGTTCAGGGAGAGGAGTGTGACCCAAGGTAGGTGTTAGAAATGGGAATTTTCTTTTCCCGCTCCCCCTTTCCCCCAGGTTGTGGGCTGCATTCCTGACCAATGAAGTGTCATGACGTACCCTGGCCTGTTTTGATGTTCCTTCAATATCTGGATCAGCAGCAACAACCTAACTACAGCTCTGTAAACCTTCTTTTCACCCAAAAGAACCCCAAACCAAACAACCCCAAATTGTCCCACACACGAGATATCATGCATTACAGTGCTGTGCTCGTCAGCATTTGGGTTGTTCTCTCATGGCATGAAATCAATGCCCATTGCACTTAGAGCTGTCCTGACATCCTGGATTTATGAAAGGCAGGTCCTGTTTGAGTAACCTGATCTCCTCCTATGACAAGATGACCTGCTTAGTGGATGAGGGCAAGGCTGTGGATGTTGTCTACCTGGACTTTCGTAAAGCCTTTGATGCCATTTCCCAGAGCATTCTCCTGGAGAAACTGGCTGGTTATGGCTTGGATGGGTGTACTGTTTGCTGGGTAAAAAACCAGCTGGATGGCCAAGGCCAGAGAGTTGTGGTGAATGGAGTTAAATCCAGTTGGTGGCTATTCACAAGTGGTGTTCCCCAGGGCTCAATGTTGGGGACAGTTCTGTTTAATATCTTTATCAGTGATCTGGGTGAGGGGATCGATTGCACCCTCAGTAAGTTTGCAGATGACACCAAGTTGGGCAGGAGTGTTGATGTGCTTGAAGGTAGGAAGGCTTTTCAGAGGGATCTGGACAGGCTGAATTGATGGGCCAAGGCCAGTACTTTGAGATTCAACAAAGCTTAGCACTGGGTCTTGCACTTGGGTCACAGCAGCGCCATGCAACGTTACGGGCTTTGGGAAAGGTGGCTGGAAAGCTGCCAGACAGAAAAGGAGCTGGGGGTATTGGTTGACAGCCAGCTGAATATGAGCTGCCAGTGTGCCCAGGTGCCCAAAAACATGAAGGGTAAGCTGCGGAGAGACTGCTGGGCACCATGTATGTGATACCATCTGTAGGTTTCTCTCTGGTGCTCTCACTGAGGGGAGGGTGTGCAAATGCTGGACTGAAAGGGAAGCGTGGTGTGTTCATGGAGGTGAATGTGGCAGTGTTACTGAGCCATGTCCTGGTGTGAAGGGTGACCCTGAGCAGTGGGAAGACTTGTCTGAGGGAACTGGAAATCCTTGGGAAGACCATGGGCCATGTTGTAAGAAAACAAGAATGGGAGATGCGTGCTTGTCCTGAGATCGCGTGTCACAGAGTGGGGAATGGAGGATGCCCAGAGGAAAGCATGAGGCAGGCTGGGCACAGAGCGTACTTTCACAGGATCCTTTTCCTGGCTTCCAAGGGTCTGGTGTTGGAGGCCTTCTGGATCTTGAGATAGTGTGTGGTATTGAAATGTCCGGAATGTCCTTTGAGGGTATGAAGATCTCCCAGCAGAGACAGTCCTTTGTTCTGCTGCCTAATTGCCGCAGGTAATGTGTTGGTAAGAGGAAATGAGATGCAGCTTGCGGAATACTGTCTGATGAAGCATTTCGCACTTGTTTTGGGAAAGGTGTTGTGGTAAGGCAGTGCTTCAATCTGCTCTCCCTGTGTAGTGGTGGGCATCCCTAGTAGCTTCCGCATCGCTTGATGTTGCCATGATGGTTTTGTGCTCCTCCTCAGGTGGGATTTGTAAGCAGATGTGCTGAGGAAGTGGGTGTACTCTGTGTGCTCTTGATTTCCCCTACTTGTGCACTTCCACAGGTGGCCTGGGTAGAGATGGTGTGTCCCCTTCTCATGCTTAACTCAGATATGTGCATGTACACGCCATATCCTTCACAGCAGGCCAGCTCTGGTTTTCTGTGGTACAAATTCTCCCACAGAGTTGATATTGTGAGTGTTCTTGCATTTCTGAGCAGATGTTTGGGTGACTTCCCATCAGTGTGGGGCATGGCTTTTCAGCTCTCCTTTGCTAAGTTTCACTTTGAGAGAATGTCCTTAGCTTTCAGGTGTCCTTCCTGCTTCCCTTGTGATAAAAGTGCGTAAGGGGCTCTGTGCACTGTGCAGGTTTTGCAGAAGAGGAGTCTTATTTTTCTGTGCATCATCCTGAGAAATCTGTGACACCGTTGAGGGAAAATGTCCTTCAAAACCAATTCTCCTGTCCTGAAAACATTTCCTTTCTGAAGAAGCAACCACCAGTGATGCTACAGGTAAGTCGCTCACACCTGAAGTGGATGTGTTTGAGGGACAGATGCACTGTTGTTCCTGTTCAGTTGTGGCATCTTAATGTTGGATCAAGCAAATGTTGCCTGGATTGTAATGCCTGTAGGTTTGGACCAGCAAAGCACCACTGCCTGCTCTCGTTCCTTTCGTGCTGCTTGCAGTCACAGCGTGAGCAGGTGGCAGCAAGGACAGAGGGAGGAGGGTGCTCAGTGCGTTTCTTTGAGTGGATGTGTTGGGCATCAAGGAGATGCTTTCAGTGAAAATGTCATGCTGTTACCTTTGTGGCATTTGTTTGGCTGTGTGATGTGAGGATCACGTTAACAAAGGAGAGGTATTCCCTGTGGACTGAATGTGTCATTGCGGCATTGCCTGCCTGCCTGAAAGGGAAAGCAGAATGAACTTGCCATTCCACGTGCAGGTGAAAATGTGTCAGGACGAATAGCTCTTCCTCAAGGTATATGACGAGCGCTCAGGAGCTGTGGTGGCCCCGTGATCTTTCAGCCTTTGTGGAGGATTGTGGTGCTGGGCTGCGAGGGGTTTGATTTCCCGAATGAGAGATTCCCCTGTGTTGTTTCGACTCTTTGGAGCGTGTTTGCACAGATGTCCAAGCACCTGGGGCTTGGGCTTGTGTTGCAGTTCAAGGTGGGCAGCACTGTGAAGGACAACAAAAAGGGCTTTTTAAAGTATGTTAACAGCAAAAGGAGGATCAGAGACAACATCAGTCCGTTACTTGATGAGGTCGTCCACCTCACAAATAGGGATGTGGACAAAGCAGAGATGTTTAATGCTTTCTTTGCCTGTGTCTTTAACACCGATGATGGGCCCTGGGACCCCCAGAGCCCTGTGTTGGAAGTGTGTGACTGGGGGAATGCTGAACTCCCAGCTAACTCTGAACTTGTTCGAGACTTGTTCTCTAGCTGGAGTCACACAGGTGTATGGAGCCTGATGGGGTTCATCCCAGGGTACTGAAAGAGCTTGATGTCTGATGTTATCGCGGGACCTCTCTCTGTTGTTTTTCAATGGTCTTGGGTGTCTGGAGAGGTGCCAGTCAATTGGAAGCTGGCAAGTGTAGTCCCAGTTTTCAAGAAGGTTAAGAAGGAAGACCGTGGTAATTACAGGCCTGTCAGCCTGACTTCAGTGCCTGTTAAAATTATGGGGAAGGTTATTCTGGCGGTTACAGTCCTGTTTAACTCACTTAATTTCCTTTGACGTCAAGGTCACCCATCTAGTTGAGCAAGGGAAGCCAGTAGATGTGGGGTTTTTTGGATTTCAAGAAAGCTTCTGATACTGTCTCTCATGGTATCCTTCTGGATAAGATGTCCAGGATACAGCTGTCATAATACTTCTCATAACAGCAGTCTGAAATACGTTGGGTGAGCACTTGGCTGACGGGTTGTGCTGAAAGAGTTATAGTGAATGGGGTTACATGAGGCTGGTGGCCAGTCACCAGTGGGGCTCCCCAGGGCTCAGTTTTAGGGCCAGTGCTCTTTAATGTTTTTATCAGTGATCTGGGAAGAGAGCAGAAGGAGAAAGAGGAGAAAGCAGAGAAAGAAGGGAAAAAAAGCCTAAAACAGACAAAGAATAGCAAACCAGAATGGAGGAAGCAATAGAGAGAAAGAAGATTAAATAAGAAATGTTAAATGAGTTTACTAGCATGCACGGACGCTACCAGTGTACACAGAAAGGTGGGGAAGGAGAGAAAGGAAGGAAGAAAGGAGGCAAGAAAGGAAGAAAGAATGAGAGAAGGAAGGAAGCAATTAAGGAAGGAAGGAAGATGACAAAGAGGAAAAAGAAGTAAGAGACAATAAAGGAGATTATTCAAGTATTCAATATTCAAGTACCACTTCCTCCATGGTCAAGATTGGTGCATCCGTACGAGGAAGAAGTCAAGTAAAGGAGCCAGGAGACCTGCATGGATGAGCAAAGAGCTTCTATACAAACTCAGATGGAAGAAGGAGGTTCCCAGTAAGTGGAAAAAGGGACTGGCCACTTGGGAGGAATATAGGAAATGTTGTTGGGTACGCAGAGATGCAACGAGGAAGGCCAAGGCCCACTTGGCCCTAAATCTGGCAAAGGATGTCAAGGATCACAAGAAGGGCTTCTTCAAATACATCAGTAGTAAAAGAAAGACTGGGGAAACTGTGGGCCCGCTGCTGAACGAGGTGGGTGCCCTGGTGATGCAGGATGCATCGTGCAGAAGGCAGAGTTACTGAATGCCTTCTTTGCTTCAATCCTTACTGCTAAGGCTGGTCCTCGGGCGTCCCAGCCTCCAGAGGTGAGCGAGAAAATCTGGAGGAAGGAAGACTTCGCCTTGGTTGAGAAGGATTGTGTTAGAGATCATTTAGGCAAACTGGATCCTCACAAATCCATGGGCCCTGATGGGGTGCACGCATGAGTACTGAGGGAGCTTGTGGATGCTATTGCTAAGCCGCTTTCCATCATCTTTGAAAGGTCATGGAGGACAGGAGAGGCACCTGAGGACTGGAGGGTAGCCAATGTCACTCCAGCCTTCAAAAAGGGCAAGAAGGAGGACCTGGGAAATATAGGCCAGTCAGCCTCCCCTCCATCACGTAGAGGAAAAGAAGGTTATCAGAAGTAGGTAACATGGACTCACCAAGGGGAGATCATGCTGGACGAGCCTGATAGGCCTCTATGATGGCAAGAGTGGCTGGGTAGATGAAGGGAGAGCAGTGGATGTTGTTTACCTTGACTTCAGCAAGGCTTTTGACACTGTCTCCTATAATATCCTCATAGGTAAGCTTAGGAAGTGTGGGTTAGATGAGTTGACAGCGAGGTGGATAGAGAAGTGGCTGAATGGCAGAGCCCAGAGTGTTGTGATCAACAGCGCAGAGTCTGGTTGGAGGCCTGTAATTAGTGGTGTTCCCCAGGGGTCTGTGCTGGGTCCAGTCCTGTTGAACATCTTCATCAATGACCTGGATGAAGGGACAGAGTGTACCCTCATCAAGTTTGCTGATGATCCAAAACTGGGAGGAGTGGCTGATACACCGGAAGGCTGTGCTGCCATTGAGTGAGTCCTGGACACGCTGGAGAGCTGGGCTGAGGGGAACCTAATGAAATTCAACAAAGGAAGTGTAAGGTCCTGCACCTGGGGAGGGAAAACCCCACCCACCAGTACAGGCTGGGGGTTGACCTGCTGGAAAGCAGCTCCACTGAGCAGGACGTGGGAGTGTTGGTGGACAGCAAGCTGACCATGAGCCAGCACTGTGCCCTTGTGGCCAAGAAGGCCAATGGTACGCTGGGGTGCCTTAAGAGGAGTGTGGCCAGCCGGTCGAGGGAGGTTATCCTCCCCCTCTGTACCACCCTAGTGAGGCCACACCTGGAGTACTGTGTCCAGTTCTGAGCTCCCCAGTTCAAGAAAGACAGGGAACTACTGGAGAGAGTCCAGGGGAGAGCTACGAAGATGATCAGGGGACTGGAGCATCTCACTTATGAGGGAAGGCTGAGAGACCTGGGCTTGTTTAGCCTGGAGAAGAGAAGACTGAGGGGGGATCTTATCACTGCTTATAAATCTCTAAAGGGTGGGCATCAAGAGGATGGGGCCAGAGTCTTTTCAGTGGTGTCCAACGACAGGACAAGGGACAATAGCACAAGTTGGAACACGGAAGTTGCACCTGCATAGGAAGAAAAACTTCTTTGCTGTGAGGGTGTCAGAGCAGTGGAACAGGCTGCCCGGAGGGGTTGTGTAGTCTCCTTCTCTGGAAATATTCAAAACCTGCCTGGACGCGGTCCTGTGCACCCTGCTCTGGGTGTGCCTGCTGAAGCAGGGTGCTTGGACGAGATGATCTCCAGAGTTCCCTTCCAACCTCTATGATTCTGTCATTCTGTGAGATTCTGTGATTACCAGGGTGCCCCAACGGTATGTTGCAGAAGGAAGAATCACAGAAGGAAAGGAAAAAGGCAAGGAAGGAATCTGTGCAAATAAAAAGCAAGGGAGCAAGAAAGAATGAATAGAAGGGAAGAAAGGAAGAGACGATAGATTGCCAGAAGCGCGCCGACCTTAGCTCGAGGCGGTGAACGGAGTTGTTCCCGACAGCCGCCCCCTTGGTTAGAGTACGGCGCTGGGGCGGTGATGCCCCGTCATTAGCGGTGATGGCTCCGTCTTTGCCGGCCTCCGCCGCGGCGCCGGAGGCGACTGTTGAGCTGCGAGCGGGGGTGAAGAAGAGAGAAGGATGGCAAGAGAAGGGAACGGGGAGGCGAGGATAGTGCACGGCATGACATGAAGGAAGAGGAAGAGAAGAAAGAGAATGAGAAAAATGGTGGGAAAGAGGAGTAGGAAAGAGAGAAACGAAGAACGATATTTGAAGGAAGAAAGGAAGGAAGAAAGGGAAAGGAAGAAGGGACAAAAGGAATCTACGCAAGGAAGGAGCAAGTCAGCGTGGCAGAAGGAATAAAGAGAGAAAGAAAAAGAGAAAAAATAAAGTGTTAATAAAAAGCAGGCGGAGGAGGGAAGGAAGAGGCGGCAGCGGAGGTGACCAGCGCGGGTGCGGAGTCGCGGGCGACCGTGTGGAGCGTGTGAGGCGGCGGAGCAGCACACGGTGTCGCTGCAGGCTCAGAAACGGCGGCGGAGCGGCGAGGCGGCTCCGCCCCGGTGCGGCGGAGAGCCCGGCTGTGAGCGCGGGGGGGCGGCGCGGGGCGGGCAGGAGAGCCGGCGCGTCCGGGCGGCGGCGGGGAGCCGTGCGGGGCCCGGGCGGGTGGCGGCGGCGGCGGCGGCGATGGGCGCGTGCTGGGGGCCCGTGGTGCGGGTGCTGGTGCTGCAGGCGGCGTGGGCGGTGGTCGGCGGTCAGGTGCGCTACTCGGTGCCGGAGGAAGCCAAGGCCGGGACGGTGGTGGGCCGGCTGGCGCAGGACCTGGGCCTGGAGGCGGTCGATCGGGAGGCGCGTCGGCTGCGGCTGGTGGCGCAGGGCCGGCGGGCGAGCGTGGAGGTGAGCGGGGCGAGCGGGGCGCTGGTGGTGAGCTCGCGGCTGGACCGGGAGGAGCTGTGCGGGAAGAGCGCGCCGTGCGCCCTGCGCCTGGAGGTGCTGGTGGAGCGGCCGCTGCGCGTCTTCCACGTGGAGCTGGAGGTGACCGACATCAACGACAACGCCCCGCTCTTCCCTATGAACGAAGAAGCCTTTACCATCGCGGAGCTGTCGCTGCCGGGGTCTCGTTTCCCGCTGGAGGGCGCGTCGGATGCAGATATCGGAGCCAACGCGCAGCTCTCCTACACACTCAGCCCCAGTGAGCACTTTACCCTCGATGTTAAATCCTCTGATCTAAACAGGAATTCTCTGTTCCTGGTGCTCGCGAAACCGCTGGACCGCGAGACGGTGCCTGTGCACCGGTTGGTGGTGACGGCGAGTGACGGGGGCCGTCCGTCGCTGACGGGCACGATGGAGGTGGTGATCTCGGTGCTGGACGCGAACGACAACGCGCCCCAGTTCAACCAGTCGGTGTATAAAGTGAAAATCTTGGAGGGTTCAGAGCTCGGGACTCTGATAATCAAGCTCAGTGCGACGGATTTGGACGAAGGGATCAATAGTGATATTATATATTTGTTTAGTAAGCGTGTCGCTGCTCGAGTAAAAGAAATGTTCTCTATCGACGAAAACAAAGGAGAAATCAGGCTTCAAGGGAAATTAGACTACGAAGAAATGGACAGTTACGAGATTACAATAGAAGCAAGAGACAAAGGCTCGCCCCCGCTGTCAGGTCACTGCAGCGTGGAGCTGGAGGTGGTGGACGTGAACGACAACGCGCCGGAGGTGTGGGTGACGTCGCTGTCGGTGCCGGTGCCGGAGGACGCGGCGGTGGGGACGGTGGTGGCGCTGCTGAGCGTGTCGGACCGGGACTCGGGGGCGAACGGGCGGGTGCGCTGCGCGGTGTGGCCGTCGTCGCCGTTCGGGCTGGTGGCGACGTTCGCGGGCTCGTACTCGCTGGTGCTGCGGGAGGCGCTGGACCGGGAGCGGGTGTCGGAGTACGAGGTGGAGGTGCGGGCGGAGGACGGCGGGGCGCCGCCGCTGCGCGGCAGCCGCGGGGTGCGGGTGCCGGTGTCGGACGTGAACGACAACGCGCCGGCGTTCGCGCAGGCCGTGTACACGGTGCTGGCGCGGGAGAACAACGCGGCGGGCGCGGAGCTGGCGCGGCTGTGGGCGCGGGACCCGGACGAGGCGGGCAACGGGCGCGTGAGCTACTCGGTGGCGGAGGGCGGCGTCGGGGGCGCGGCGTCGGTCGCGGGGTGGCGCCCGGCGTCGAGCTACGTGTCGGTGGACGCGGAGAGCGGGCGGCTGTGGGCGCTGCAGCCCTTGGACTACGAGGAGCTGCAGGTGCTGCAGTTCGAGGTGCGGGCGGTGGACGCGGGGGAGCCGCCGCTGTGCGGCAACGCCACGGTGCAGGTCTTCGTGGTGGACGAGAACGACAACGCGCCGGCGCTGCTGCCGCCGGCGGGCGGCGGGCCGTGGGCCGGGGCGTCGGGCGAGGCGGCGTCGGGGCCGGGCTCGGGGGCGTTGTGGGCGTGGGCGGCGTGGGGGGCGCCGGCGGGGCAGGTGGTGGCGAAGATCCGCGCGGTGGACGCGGACTCGGGCTACAACGCGTGGCTGCGCTACGAGCTGTGGGAGCCGCGGGAGAAGGGCCCGTTCCGCGTGGGGCTGTACAGCGGCGAGGTGAGCACGGCGCGGGCGCTGGAGGAGGCGGACGGCCCGCGGCAGAGGCTGGTGATCGTGGTGCGGGACCACGGGGAGCCGGCGCGCTCGGCCACGGCCACGCTGAGCGTGTCGCTGGTGGAGGGCGCCGAGGCGGCGCTGGCGGCCGCGGGCTCGTCGTCGTCGTCGTCGGGGGCGGGGCTGCGGCCGGCGGAGGGCGGCGCGGCGGCGGCGGCGACGACGACGACGACGAACGTGTGGCTGGTGGTGGCCATCTGCGCGGTGTCGAGCCTGTTCCTGCTGGCGGTGGTGCTGTACGGGGCGTCGCGGTGGGCGCCGCGGGCGGCCGTGCTGTCGGGGCCCGGGCCGGCGACGCTGGTGTGCGCCAGCGAAGTGGGGAGCTGGTCGTACTCGCAGCGCCAGAGCCGGAGCCTGTGCGTGGCGGAGGGCGCGGGCAAGAGCGACCTGATGGTTTTCAGCCCCAACTTCCCGCCGCCGCCCGGCCCCGCGGCGAAGGAGACGCAGCCGGAGCCGCCCGCTCTCCTGGACACGGTCAGTGGCCCTCCCTTTCTCGCCCTTGTCGCCCTTCTCCCCCTTGTCGCCCTTGTCGCCAGCCCCGTGGGCAGGCGCTGGTGGGAGCCGGGCTCAGCCCCCGAGGCCTGCGGGCAGTGGGTGCTTGGCGGGTGCTTAAGGCTGTTAACGGGACCTTTGCACCTGCCTTCCCGTTCTTGCCGGAGCCCCCGGGCTCTTGCTTTGCTGGGCAAAGGAAAGGAATTGCCGCAGGCAGCAGCAGTTACCGTCCGCAGCTGAGATTTGCTCTTCTGGCTCTGGGTTGAATAAAGTCACTGCGGACTGCAATGAGAGATGCCACGACATTGGCCTTGCAGATGCTCTTCCTTGCTGGTGTGTAGCATTTGCACCCGAGCTTGCTGAATGGGTGCAAACTAGGCAGTGTGTGTTGGTGACAGTCCCCCAGGCACTATTTACTGCCTTCTTACCGTTGCTGACTGCAGACCCTGCTGATGTCAGTATTTTCAAAAGGAAAATCCACCAAATTGTCCTTGACATGAGATATCATCGAATACAGTGCTGTGCTCATCAGCATTCAGGTTGTTCTCTCAGAGAAGGAAATCTATGCCCATTTCCACTGGAGCTCTCCTGACACCATCTCTCCCAACAGCTGTGTAACGTTTCAGGTGAGGAGCAGAGCTCGCAGGTGTGTAACAGTTCCATCTGAGATAGCTGACAAATTGCAAAACGTGAAGGGTCAACTACAGAGAGTCTGCTGAGCACAGTGTATATGATACCACCTGTAGGTTTTTTATGGTGCTGCCATTGATGGGAGTGGTAGTGGACTCGTGTTCCTGGCCAGAGAAGCGGTGTGACGTATGCTGGCCTGTTATGATGTTCTTTCAATATTTGCATCAGCTGCCACATCCTTACAGAAGTCCCGGAATGCTTCTTTTCAACAAAAAACCCCAAGCAAAAAACAAACAAAAAAACCCTGAGAACGCCCCCCCGGCCTCAATAACGAACCCCCAAACCCAAATTCTGCTACAGAACCAATACCATCCATTACGTTGGGGTGCTTGTCCTTGTTTGGGTTGTTCTCTCACAGCATGAAATCAACGCCATTGCCGCTTAGAGGTCTTCTGACACCCCCTTTAGAAAGAGTAGAGAGTCTGGTGGATCAGGTCTATGTGATAGGATCTGTATATATTTTTTATGGTGCTGTCATTGGTGGGAGGGTCTGCAAAAGTCATAAGGAGCCCTGAGGTGCGAAAGGAACCCGTGGCGTGTTGCAGAGGTGAATGTGACAGTGTCACTGAGTAGGGCCTGGCCATGTAGTGATGTGAAGGGTGACCGTGAGCAGTGGGAAGACTTGTCTGAGGGAACTGGAAATCCTTGGGAAGACCATGGGCCATGTGGTGAGAAAAGAAGAATGGGAGATGTGTGCTTGTCTTGAGAATGCATGTCACCGAGTGGGGAATGGAGGGTGCCTAGAGGAAAGCATGAGGCAGGCTGGGCACAGAGTTTTCTTTGGCAGGATCCTTTCCCAGGCCCCCAAGGGTCTGGAATTGGAGGCCTTCCTGGTGTTGAGATAGTGTGTGGTATTGAAATGTCCACAATGTCTTCTGAGGTTATGGGTATCTGGCACCAGAGAGTCCGTTGTGCTGCTGCCTGGCTGCGGTAGGCAATGTGTTGTAGGTAAGAGGAGTTGAGCTGCAGGCTGCCGAATACTGTCTGATGAAGTTTTTTCCCTCTTCTTTTGGGAGAGGTGTTGTGGGAGGGTAGTGCTTCAGTCTGTTGATCCTTTGTAGTGGTGGACATCTATAGTCGCTTCCGTGTTGGTTGATGTTGCCATGATGGTTCCTTGATTGTCCTCAGGCAGGATTTGTAAGGGCACCTGATGAGGTGGGTGTAATCATAGTGCTCTTGACTTCCCTTGTGCACTTGCACAGTTGGTGTCAGTAGAGATGGCGTGTCCCCTTGTCATGCTTTACTCATTTGGTTACACGCACGTTACCCGCAAAACCCTCCAGAGCAGCCCTACTCTTCTGGTATGGTACTAATCCTCCCACTCAGTTGATATGATGAGTGTGCTTATCGTTTGGCAGTTGTTGTGTTTCTGTCCAAGAATGAAATCTGTGCAGAGTGGGATCTGAGCTGTCACAGATCTAATCACAAAGTCCTTAAGAACTCTAAAGTTCAGCTCTGTGGTGTTTGCATGTGAGAACGGTGAAAAGGCAAAAACATTCAGGGTGAAGTTCAGGCATCTGAGAAGGGCCTGCCAGATGCTGTGTGGCTTTGCAGCCTTCCATATGTTCTTTGTGGAAATTGTGAGGGAAGGTGAGGATGTGCAAAGGCCTGTGTGATTGGAAGAGCAGGGTTTAGAGCTGGGTACATTGTTGGGGTTGAGCAATGTCTAAATATTTTGGTAGTGATTTTGTTGAGTGGTAGTGAGTAGGGCTTGGGAATGTGTCGCTGGGAGGGTGACTTTGAGCAGGGAAGAGTCTTGCCTGGTGGAAATGTAGATGCTGGGTAGAACACATTCTGTGTCATTGAGGAAGGACTGGAGAATGTCTGGTTGGTGTGGACATGCCATTTGCCGTGGTGTGGGATAGAGGATGATACCAGTAGAAAACCTTGAGAAGGGCCCTGGCAAACAGCGGTGCTTGCCTGGGATCCTCTTAGGACGTCCAGAAGTTCTGCATATCCTCACACCCTTTTCCTCTGTGGTATTTATTCTTATGAAAATAACTGCCATGTGCACGCTTAATCACTTGGTTTTGGTGTGGAATGTTGTTGGTCAAAGAGAAGCTTTTTGAAATCTGGATCATGCTGCCAGCCATCTCTGAACCTTGCTTGGTCTTCTCCAAGCTCTTAGTCTTGCTAGGTAGAGGAGGATATGGTCGCTGCGTTCAGAATGTTGGCAAAGCTTGCGTTTAAATAGAATGGAGTGGGATCCTTTGGTTTTCTTCCCTCCTCTCACGAAAACTGCCCACCCTTTTGGCTGTTTTTCTCTCACATTGGCAATGTGTTGGTAACAGTGAATGAGATGCAGACTGCTGAATTTTGTTGGCTGTTAGGTGGCAGACATTTGAGTGATTTCCCATCAGTGTGGGGAATGGCTTTTCTGCTCTCCTGAGCTAAGTTTCACTTTGAGGGAACGTCCTTAGCTTTCAGGTGTCTGTCCAACTTCCCCTGTGATAGAAACGTGTCAAGGGCACTGTGCACTGTGCAGGTTTTGCAGAACAGGAGTCATTTTTTTCTGTCCATCACCCTGAGAAATCTGTGACACCGTTGAGGGAAAATGTCCTTTAAAACCGATTCTCCTGTCCTGAAAACATTTCCTTTCTGAAGAAGCAACCAGTGATGCTACAGGTAAGTCGCTCACACCTGAAGTGGGTGTGTTTGAGGGACAGATGCACTGTTGTTCCTGTTCAGTTGTGGCATCTTAATGTTGGATCGAGAGAATGTTGCCTGGATTGTAATGCCTGTAGGCGTCCTCTACTTTGTTGTACGACCAGAGTCATTAAGAAAGTAGGGAAGGCGCTGGGGACTTTTTCTGTGTTATTTTTCCAAGCATGTTGTTACCCTACTTAGCTGCATAAAGTGTTCAGGCAGAGGAGTGTGACCCAAGGTAAGAGTTCAAAATGGGAATTTTCCTTTTCTGTTCCTGCCCAGCCCCATTCCCCAGGTTGTGGTTTTGTGTTCGTGACCAGAGAAGTAGCGTGAAGTATGCTGGCCTGTTCTGATGTTCTTTCAGAATTTGTATCAACAGCCACATCATTTCAGAAGCATCGGAAATCTTCTTTTCTGACAAGAAAAAACAAAAAAGGAAACAAAAAAATAACCCAAACCCAAAGAACCACCCCTACCCAACAAAACCGAAAGCAAATTCCCCTACGCAGTTGATATCATCTCTTACGCTGTGCTCCTCAACATTTTGTTTTTTCTCTCAGAGGATGAAATCAGTGCTATTGCCATTTAGAGCTGTCCCAACATCACCTTTAGGAAGAGTATTGCTCCCAGGTCTGCCACATTTCCATCGGAGATAGCTGAAGTCTTGCAAAACATGAAGTGTCACCAGCAGAGAGTCTGCCGCCACCGTGTCTATGATACCTCTGTGTGTTTCTTGTGGTGCTCCCATTGCTGGGAAGGGTCTGCAAAATCTGGAGAGAGCCCTGAGTTGGGAAAGGAAACTGTGGCCTGTCAGCAGAAGTGAATGTGACCGTGGCACTGGGTAGGGCCTGGCCACGTCCTGATGTGAAGGGTGACCTTGAGCAGTGGGAAGACTGGTCTGAGGGAACTGGAAATCCTTGGGAAGACCATGGGCCATGTCGTAAGAGAATGATGAGTGGTGTTTGCTTGTCTTGAGAGCGCATGTCTCACAGAGTGGGAAATGGAGGAGGCTTAGAGGAGAACACGAAGCAGGAAGGGAACGGAGTGTTCCTGCCCAGGATTCTTTCCCAGGCTCCAAGGTGTGTGGAGCTGGAGGCCTTCTGGATGTTGAGATAGTGTGTGGTATTGAAATGCCCACAATATTGTAGGACTATCTCCCACCAGAGAGAGTCCCTTGTGCTGCTGCCTGCCTGATGTAGGAAGCGTGTTGGTAAGAGGGGGTTGAGATGCAGGCTGTTGAATGCTGTTTGATGAACCTTTTTGCTCCAGTTTTGGGAAAGGTGTTGTAGGAGGGTAGTGCTTCAATCTGCTGTCCTTGTGTAGTGGTGGACATCTATAGCAGCTTCCACAGCTGTTGATGTTACCATGATCATAGAATCATAGAATGGCTTGTGTTGGAAGGGACCTTAAAGATCATCTAGTTCCACCTGTCCTGCCATGGCCAGGGATACTTTCCACTAGATGCAGTTGCTCAAAGCGCCATGCAACCTGGCTTTGAAGACTTCCAGGGAGGGGGCATCTGCAACTTCTCTGGGCAACCTGTTCCAGTGTCTCAGCACCCCCACAGTAGAGAATTTCTTCCTAATACCTAATCTAAAACTACCCTCTTTCTGTTTAAAACCATTACACCTCGACCTATCACTACACTGCCTGATAAAGAGTCCTTCCCCATCTTTCCTGTAGGTGCCCTTTAGGTAGTGGAAGGCTGCTGTAAGATCTCCCTGAGCAGTTTCTTCTCTAGGCTAAACAGCCCCAAGTGTCTCAGTCTGTCCTCACAGGGGAGGTGCTGCAGCCCCCGATCATCTTTGTGGCCCTCCTCTCGACCCGCATGAGCAAGTCCATGTGTTTCTTCTTCTGTGTGCCCCAGAGCTGAACACAGTGCTCCAGGTGGGGTGTCACAAGAGCAGAGTAGAGGGGGAGAATCACCTCCCTCGACATTCTAGCCACACTCCCTTTGATGCAGCCCAGGATATGTTTGGCTTTCTGGGCTGTGAGCGCACATTGCTGGCTCATATTCAGTTTTTCATCCACCAGTACCTCCAGTTCTGTCTCCGCAGGGCTGCTCTCAATCCACTCATCACCCAGCCTGTATCCATGTTTGTGATTGCCCCTACCTAGGTGCAAGACCTTGCACTTGGCCTTGTTGAACTTCATGAGGTTTGCACGGACCCACCTCTCTAACCTGTCAAGGTCCCTCTGGATGGCATCCCTTCCCTCTAGAGTATCAGCCACACCACTCAGCTTGGTGTCATCCACAAAGTTGCTGAGGGCTCACTCAATCCCACTGTCCACGTCCCCGACAAAGGTGTTTAATAATAGTGGTCTCAATACGGTCCCCTGAGGGACACCACTCAGCAGTGCTCTCCACCCAGACATCAAGCTGTTGACCGCAACTCTTTGAGTGCAACCATCCAGCCAATTCCTTATCCACCAAATGGTCCATCCATCAAGTCCATGTTTCTCCATTTTAGAGAAAAGGATGTTGTGCGGGACAGTATCAAATGCTTTGCACAAGTCCAGGTAGATGATGTCAGTCATGTTCCTTTATGCAGCAATGCTGTAACCCCATCATAGAAGGCCATCACATTTCACATTCAGGCTCCTTAGATGTTCTCCAACCTGACCGCCTTCTTCTAGAGTGGACAGTACTTCATTCTTCCAGCTGAGTTTTGCTGTTCCTGGTGTGAGTTTTTCTCCCGTAGAATAAAATCAATGCTGATGGCAATGAGGGGTGCCACACCACCAGCTTTGCAGACACACTTGCTTCCTGGTGTGTAGCATTTCCACTTAAGATAGATGAAGAACTGCAAGACCTGCAGGCTGTAGTGGTGTCAGTCCCCCAGGTGCTGTTTACTGCCATTTCTGTTGCTGACTGTTGGCTGTTGCGGTGAATGGAGTTAAATCGAGTTAGTGGCTGGTCACAAGTGGTGTTCCCCAGGGCTCAGTACTGGGGCCAGTTCTGTTTAATATCTCGATCACTGATCTGGGTGAGGGGATCGATTGCACCCTCAGTAAGTTTGCAAATGACACCAAGTTGAGCGGAATGTTGATCTGCTTGAGGGTAGAAAGGCTTTTCAGAGGGATCTGGACAGGCTGGATTGATTGACCAAGGTCAATAATTTGAAATTCAACAAGGCTAAGTGCTGGGTCCTGCACTTGGGTCACCACAACCCCATGTAGCACTACGGGCTTGGAGAAGAGTAGCTGTAAAGCTGCCCTGCAGCAAATGACCTGGGCGTATTGGTTGACAGCCAGCTGAATGAGAGCTGTCAGTGTGCCCAGGTGCCCAAGAAGGCAAATAGCCTCCTGGCTTGTGTCAGAAATACTGTGGTCAGCAGGAGTAGGAGAGTGATCATGCCTTTGTACTCAGCACTGGTGATGACGCACCTCGAACACTGTGTTCAGTTTTGGACCCCTCACTATAAGAAAGACACTGAGTTGCTGGAGCATGTCCAGAAAAGAGCAACAAAGCTGGAGAAGGGTCTAGAGAACAAGAGTTCTGAGGAGCGGATGAGCTAACTGGGGTTGTTTGGACTGGAGAAGAGGAAGCTGAGGTGAGAGCTTGACAACTCCCTGAAAGGAGGTTGTAACGAGGTGGGTGTTGGCCTCTTTCCCCAAGTAGCAAGTGACAGGAGGAGAGGAAATGGCCTCAAGTTGTGCCAGGGGAGTTTTAGATTGGATATTAGGGAAGATTTCTTTACCGAAAGGGTTGTCAAGCATTGGAACAGGCTGCCCGGGGAAGTGATTGAGTCACTATCCCTGGAGGTATTTAAAAGATGGGCTGCTTAGGGACATGGTTTAGTGGTGAGCTTGCCAGTGTTAGGATAATAGTTGGACTTGATGGTCTCAGGGGTCTTTTCCAACCTAAATGACTCTATGGTCATCTTTGGAAAGAGTATTGCTCCCAGGTGTGTAATATTTCCATCTGAGATTGGTGAAGCATTGCAAAACATGAAGGGTAAGGTGCAGAGAGACTGCTGGGCACCGTTTGTGCAATACCATCTGTATGTTTCTCTCTGGTGCTCTCACCGAGGGGAGGGTGTGCAAATGCTGGACTGAAAGGGAAGCGTGGTGTGTTCATGGAGGTGAATGTGGCAGTGTTACTGAGCCATGTCCTGGTGTGAAGGGTGACCCTGAGCAGTGGGAAGACTTGTCTGAGGGAACTGGAAATCCTTGGGAAGACCATGGGCCATGTTGTAAGAAAAGAAGAATGGGAGATGTGTGCTTGTCTGGAGAACGCGTGTCACAGAGTGGGGAATGGAGGATGCCCAGAGGAAAGCATGAGGCAGGCTGGGCACAGAGCGTACTTTCACAGGATCCTTTTCCTGGCTTCCAAGGGTCTGGTGTTGGAGGCCTTCTGGATCTTGAGATAGTGTGTGGTATTGAAATGTCCGGAATGTCCTTTGAGGGTATGAAGATCTCCCAGCAGAGACAGTCCTTTGTTCTGCTGCCTAATTGCCGCAGGTAATGTGTTGGTAAGAGGAAATGAGATGCAGCTTGCGGAATACTGTCTGATGAAGTTTTTTCCCTCTTCTTTTGGGAAAGGTGTTGTGGGAGGGTAGTGCTTCAACCTGCTCTCCTTATGTAGTGGTGGGCATCCCTGGTAGTTTCCACATCAGTTGATGTTGCCCCGATGGGTCCTTGCTGGTCCTCAGGAGGGACTAGTAAGCGGATGTACTGACAAAGTGGGTGTAATCTTTGTGCTCTTGATTTCCCCTACTTGTGCACTTCCACAGGTGGACTGGGTAGAGATGGTGCGTCCCCTTCTGATGTTTAATTCAGACATGTGCACGTACACACCAAATCTCTTACAGAGCAGGCCAGCTCTGGTTTTCTGTGGTACAAATTCTCCCACACAGTTGGTATTGTGAGTGTTCTTGTGCTTCAGCGTGTGGTGTGGTTCCCTTGAAGAATACAATCCATGCTTCTTGGGATGAGGGCTGTCACAGCTCTAATGGCAGAATCCTTAAGAACTCTAACATGCAGCTCTGTGGTGTTTCCATCTGAGATTGCTGAAAAGGCACAAAATATTCAGGGTGACGTTCAGGCATCTGGGAAGAGCCTGCCGGAGAGTGAGTGGCTTTGCACCTCTCCATGTGTTCTTTGTGCCAATCGTGAGGGAAGGTGAGGATGTGCAAAGGCCTGTGTCATGCTCAGAGTGGGTTTTTTTGCTGGGGAATACTGTTGTTGTGCAGCGGTGTCTGGGTACTGTAGCAGCGATCCTCCGAGCGGCACAGAATAGGGCTTGGGGCATCCGTCACAGGGAGGGTGACTTTGAGGAGGGAAAAGTCTTGCCTGAGGAAATGGAGATGCTGTGTAGAACATGGATTATGTCATTGGTGAAGAAGTGGAGAACGACTGCTTAGCTGGAGACCTTACGGGATAGAGGATTCCAGTAGAAAACTTTGGGCAGATCCACAGTGGTGCTTGCCTGGCGTTTTCTCAGGACCTCCAGAAGTACCAAATATCCTTGCATCTTGGTGTTCTCCATGCGATTCCTGCCAGATGTAAAGACATGTGTCGTAGACACCTTTGATCACTTGTTTTTCATGTGGAATGGTGTTGATCAAGCAGAAGGTTTTCCAAATTTTGATCAAATTTGGCCACCCTTCTCTGAAGCTCTGCTTGGTTACTTCTCTGCTCTTAGTCTTTCTAGGCAGTGGAAAAGTGCTCTCCATATTCAACAAGTTGGCAGACGCTGTGTTTCGACAGAGTGGAATGGGATCCTTTGGTTTTCTTCTCTCCTCTTACCAAAAACTTCTATCTTTTTTTTTCTTCTCTCACATTGACAATGTGTTGGTAACAGTGGAAGAGGTGCGGACTGCTGAATTTTGGCAGCTGTCGGGAGACAGCAGAGCTACAGGCAGTTGGCCATCGGTGGGGGGGGATGGCTTTTCCACTGTCCTGAGCTGAGGTTGACATTGAGAGAATGTCCTTAGGTTTCAGGTCTCCCTCCTGGTTCCCCTGTGATAGAAGTGCATAAGGGAGCACTGTGGACCATCCAGTGATTTCAAGGCTTTTGCAGAATGTGGGTTATTTTATTCTATCCATCTTCCCCAGAAATGTGTGATAATGTTGAGGGGAAATGTCCCTTAGAACCAGTTCCCCTGCCCTGAAAATGTTTCTTGTCTGAAGCAGCAACCAGTGATGCTACAGGTAAGTCACTCACACCTGAAGAGGATGTGTTTGAGAGACAGGAGCACTGTTGTTCCTGTTTAGTTGTGATATCTTCATTGTGGACTGACTGAGTGTTGACAGGATTGGGAGCTGGAGTTGATGAGCCTTATGAGTCCCTTCCACCTTGAGATGTTCTATGATTCTGTGATTAGACCAGCAAAGCCCCACTCTCTGCTGTCAGTCCGTTCTTGCTGCTTCCAGGCACAGTGTGAGCAGGTGACAGCAAGCAGGGCTGGAGGAGGGACCCAAATGTGTTTCTCAGAGTAGATGTGTTGGGCATGGAGGGGACGTTCTGAGTGAAAATGCTACGTTGTTACCTTTGTGTGTTTTGAGAAGTGTTCTGTGGGGACTAATGCCCCTGGGTACGGAGGTTCTTGCTGTGTAGTTCTGGCAGAGCATGCCTGCCTGAAAGGAGAAGCAAGAGCTTGACACTCATCATGCAGGTGGCAAAGGAGGCCGGAAGAATAGCTCTTCATCGAAGTAAATGAAGAGTGCTCGGGAGGTGTGGTTGCCCTGCGTTTTTTCAGCCACCTTGGAGGACTGCGGTGCTGGGCTGTGATGGGTTGGAGTTCCTGAATGAGAGAGTCCCCCGCGTTGTTTGGAGCCATTGGAGCATTTTTGCACAGATGTCCAAGTACCTGGAGCTTTGGCTTGTGTTTCAGAGGGAGGTGGATTCTGTTCCTGAGAGGACGGATGCTGAAGAGTGTGGTCTCCTTCCAGAAGGGGGGAGGGAAGGGGAGGTGAAGGGGCCTCCTTCCGAAGGAGTCTGCCTCTCTTGCATAGACTGGAGGAAAGCAGGAAGGTTGTTCCTCGTCTGGAGAGAGGGAAGGGGGCAGGGAGGAGGAATGAGCGCTCTTGCCAAAGGGCATGTCCGTGCTCCATGTTGCACATGGTGATGTGATCATATAGAAAATGTGTTGGTTAAGAAGACAAAGCAGAGGCAAAGAGAGAAGAAGAAGTGGGGATCAGGTCAGGACAGGTAAGAGTAGACGAGGAGACAGAGGGCAAAGAAGAGAAGAAAGGAAGGAACACTGCAGAGAAAGGCAAGCAAACAAGAATGAAGCAAGCAATGGAAAGAAAGAAGAGAGAGAAAGGAAGAACGATTATCGAGTTTAGTAGTATGCACCGATGGTATCAGTGTACACAGAAAGGGGGTAGGGTGAGAAAGGAGGAAAGAAAGAAGGAGACAGGAAAGGAAAGGAAAAAAGGAAGAAGTAATTAAGGAAGGAAGGAAGATGGCAAAGAGGAGAAAGAAAGAAACCGTAAAGGAGATGAGCAGCACGCACCGACCTTAGCTGTAAGTGCTGAACGGAGTCGTTCCCGACAGCCGCCCCCTTGGTTAGAGTACGGCGCTGGGGCGGTGATGCCCCGTCATTAGCGGTGATGGCTCCGTCTTTGCCGGCCTCCGCCGCGGCGCCGGAGGCGACTGTTGAGCTGCGAGCGGGGGTGAAGAAGAGAGAAGGATGGCAAGAGAAGGGAACGGGGAGGCGAGGATAGTGCACGGCATGACATGAAGGAAGAGGAAGAGAAGAAAGAGAATGAGAAAAATGGTGGGAAAGAGGAGTAGGAAAGAGAGAAACGAAGAACGATATTTGAAGGAAGAAAGGAAGGAAGAAAGGGAAAGGAAGAAGGGACAAAAGGAATCTACGCAAGGAAGGAGCAAGTCAGCGTGGCAGAAGGAATAAAGAGAGAAAGAAAAAGAGAAAAAATAAAGTGTTAATAAAAAGCAGGCGGAGGAGGGAAGGAAGAGGCGGCAGCGGAGGTGACCAGCGCGGGTGCGGAGTCGCGGGCGACCGTGTGGAGCGTGTGAGGCGGCGGAGCAGCACACGGTGTCGCTGCAGGCTCAGAAACGGCGGCGGAGCGGCGAGGCGGCTCCGCCCCGGTGCGGCGGAGAGCCCGGCTGTGAGCGCGGGGGGGCGGCGCGGGGCGGGCAGGAGAGCCGGCGCGTCCGGGCGGCGGCGGGGAGCCGTGCGGGGCCCGGGCGGGTGGCGGCGGCGGCGGCGGCGATGGGCGCGTGCTGGGGGCCCGTGGTGCGGGTGCTGGTGCTGCAGGCGGCGTGGGCGGTGGTCGGCGGTCAGGTGCGCTACTCGGTGCCGGAGGAAGCCAAGGCCGGGACGGTGGTGGGCCGGCTGGCGCAGGACCTGGGCCTGGAGGCGGTCGATCGGGAGGCGCGTCGGCTGCGGCTGGTGGCGCAGGGCCGGCGGGCGAGCGTGGAGGTGAGCGGGGCGAGCGGGGCGCTGGTGGTGAGCTCGCGGCTGGACCGGGAGGAGCTGTGCGGGAAGAGCGCGCCGTGCGCCCTGCGCCTGGAGGTGCTGGTGGAGCGGCCGCTGCGCGTCTTCCACGTGGAGCTGGAGGTGACCGACATCAACGACAACGCCCCGCTCTTCCCCGCCGCCCGGAAAAACCTGAGTTTATCGGAGAACTCCCCTCCTGGGTCTCGTTTCCCGCTGGAGGGCGCGTCGGATGCAGACATCGGAGCCAACGCGCAGCTCTCCTACACACTCAGCTCCACGGAGCAATTCTCTCTGGATTTACAAAAAGCCGAGGAGGACGATGAGTCCTTATTCCTGGTGCTCGCGAAACCGCTGGACCGCGAGACGGTGCCTGTGCACCGGTTGGTGGTGACGGCGAGTGACGGGGGCCGTCCGTCGCTGACGGGCACGATGGAGGTGGTGATCTCGGTGCTGGACGTGAACGACAACGCGCCCCAGTTCAACCAGTCGGTGTATAGAGTGCAGCTACCAGAAAATGCGGAACGCGGTTCTTTAGTGATCAGAGTAAACGCCGCGGATTTGGATGAGGGGACGAACGGGAATATCTCGTATGCTCTCCAGCAGTTGTTCCCTCAGGATGGAAGAGACGTTTTCGGGATCAACAGAAGGAGCGGTGAGATCCGTCTTAGTGGTGACTTAGACTTTGAGGATGTTGGTCTCTATCGCCTGCAAGTGGATGCATCGGACCAGGGAAACCCCCCTTTGTCGGGTCACTGCAAGGTGGTGTTGGAGGTGGTGGACGTGAACGACAACGCGCCGGAGGTGTGGGTGACGTCGCTGTCGGTGCCGGTGCCGGAGGACGCGGCGGTGGGGACGGTGGTGGCGCTGCTGAGCGTGTCGGACCGGGACTCGGGGGCGAACGGGCGGGTGCGCTGCGCGGTGTGGCCGTCGTCGCCGTTCGGGCTGGTGGCGACGTTCGCGGGCTCGTACTCGCTGGTGCTGCGGGAGGCGCTGGACCGGGAGCGGGTGTCGGAGTACGAGGTGGAGGTGCGGGCGGAGGACGGCGGGGCGCCGCCGCTGCGCGGCAGCCGCGGGGTGCGGGTGCCGGTGTCGGACGTGAACGACAACGCGCCGGCGTTCGCGCAGGCCGTGTACACGGTGCTGGCGCGGGAGAACAACGCGGCGGGCGCGGAGCTGGCGCGGCTGTGGGCGCGGGACCCGGACGAGGCGGGCAACGGGCGCGTGAGCTACTCGGTGGCGGAGGGCGGCGTCGGGGGCGCGGCGTCGGTCGCGGGGTGGCGCCCGGCGTCGAGCTACGTGTCGGTGGACGCGGAGAGCGGGCGGCTGTGGGCGCTGCAGCCCTTGGACTACGAGGAGCTGCAGGTGCTGCAGTTCGAGGTGCGGGCGGTGGACGCGGGGGAGCCGCCGCTGTGCGGCAACGCCACGGTGCAGGTCTTCGTGGTGGACGAGAACGACAACGCGCCGGCGCTGCTGCCGCCGGCGGGCGGCGGGCCGTGGGCCGGGGCGTCGGGCGAGGCGGCGTCGGGGCCGGGCTCGGGGGCGTTGTGGGCGTGGGCGGCGTGGGGGGCGCCGGCGGGGCAGGTGGTGGCGAAGATCCGCGCGGTGGACGCGGACTCGGGCTACAACGCGTGGCTGCGCTACGAGCTGTGGGAGCCGCGGGAGAAGGGCCCGTTCCGCGTGGGGCTGTACAGCGGCGAGGTGAGCACGGCGCGGGCGCTGGAGGAGGCGGACGGCCCGCGGCAGAGGCTGGTGATCGTGGTGCGGGACCACGGGGAGCCGGCGCGCTCGGCCACGGCCACGCTGAGCGTGTCGCTGGTGGAGGGCGCCGAGGCGGCGCTGGCGGCCGCGGGCTCGTCGTCGTCGTCGTCGGGGGCGGGGCTGCGGCCGGCGGAGGGCGGCGCGGCGGCGGCGACGACGACGACGACGACGAACGTGTGGCTGGTGGTGGCCATCTGCGCGGTGTCGAGCCTGTTCCTGCTGGCGGTGGTGCTGTACGGGGCGTCGCGGTGGGCGCCGCGGGCGGCCGTGCTGTCGGGGCCCGGGCCGGCGACGCTGGTGTGCGCCAGCGAAGTGGGGAGCTGGTCGTACTCTCAGCGCCAGAGCCGGAGCCTGTGCGTGGCGGAGGGCGCGGGCAAGAGCGACCTGATGGTTTTCAGCCCCAACTTCCCGCCGCCGCCCGGCCCCGCGGCGAAGGAGACGCAGCCGGAGCCGCCCGCTCTCCTGGACACGGTCAGTGGCCCTCCCTTTCTCGCCTCTCGCCCCTTGTCGCCCTTGTCGCCCTTGTCGCCCTCCCCGTGGGCAGGCGCTGGTGGGAGCCGGGCTCAGCCCCCGGGGCCTGCGGGCGGTGGGTGCTTGGCGGGTGCTTAAGGCTGTTAACGGGACCTTTGCACCTGCCTTCCCGTTCTTGCCGGAGCCCCCGGGCTCTTGCTTTGCTGGGCAAAGGAAAGGAATTGCCGCAGGCAGCAGCAGTTACCGTCCGCAGCTGAGATTTGCTCTTCTGGCTCTGGGTTGAATAAAGTCACTGCGGACTGCAATGAGAGATGCCACGACATTGGCCTTGCAGATGCTCTTCCTTGCTGGTGTGTAGCATTTGCACCCGAGCTTGCTGAATGGGTGCAAACTAGGCAGTGTGTGTTGGTGACAGTCCCCCAGGCACTATTTACTGCCTTCTTACCGTTGCTGACTGCAGACCCTGCTGATGTCAGTATTTTCAAAAGGAAAATCCACCAAATTGTCCTTGACATGAGATATCATCGAATACAGTGCTGTGCTCATCAGCATTCAGGTTGTTCTCTCAGAGAAGGAAATCAATGCCCATTGCCACTAGAGCTCTCCTGACACCATCTCTCCCAACAGCTGTGTAACATTTCAGGTGAGGAGCAGAGCTCGCAGGTGTGTAACAGTTCCATCTGAGATAGCTGACAAATTGCAAAATGTGAAGGGTCAACTACAGAGAGTCTGCTGAGCACAGTGTATATGATACACCTGTAGGTTTTTTATGGTGCTGCCATTGATGGGAGTGGTAGTGGACTCGTGTTCCTGGCCAGAGAAGCGGTGTGACGTATGCTGGCCTGTTATGATGTTCTTTCAATATTTGCATCAGCTGCCACACCCTTACAGAAGTCCTGGAAAGCTTCTTTCAACCAAACACCTCCAAGGAGCAAACAAAGAAACAAAAAACCCCTGAGAACACTCCCCCGGACCCAATACAAACCGCCAAACCCGAATTCTCCTACAGAACCAATACCATCCATTACGTTGGGGTGCTTGTCCTTGTTTGGGTTGTTCTCTCACAGCATGAAATCAACGCCATTGCCGCTTAGAGCTCTTCCGACACCTCCTTCCGAAAGAGTAGAGAGTCTGGTGGATCAGGTCTATGTGATAGGATCTGTATATATTTTTTATGGTGCTGTCATTGGTGGGAGGGTCTGCAAAAGTCATAAGGAGCCCTGAGGTGGGAAAGGAACCCGTGGCGTGTTGCAGAGGTGAATGTGACAGTGTCACTGAGTAGGGCCTGGCCATGTAGTGATGTGAAGGGTGACCGTGAGCAGTGGGAAGGCTTGTCTGAGGGAACTGGAAATCCTTGGGAAGACCATGGGCCATGTGGTGAGAAAAGAAGAATGGGAGATGTGTGCTTGTCTTGAGAATGCATTTCAGAGAGTGGGGAATGGAGGGAGTGGATGGTTCCTTGATCGTCCTCAGGCAGGATTTGTAAGGGCACGTGATGAGGTGGGTGTCATCTTTGTGCTTTTGACTTCCCCTACTTGTGCACTTGCACAGTCGGCGTCAGTTGAGATGGTGTGTCCCCTTGTGATGTTTCACTCATTTGGTTACATCGTGTTCCCGCCAAACTCTCCAGAGCAGTCCAGGTCTCTTTTTGTATGGTACTAATTCTCCTAGCCAGTTGATATGGTGAGCGTGCTTACGCTTTGGTATTTGGTGTGCTTCTGTCCAAGAATGGAATCTGTGCAGAGCGGGATCTGAGCCGTCACAGCTCTAATCAGAGAATCCTTAAGAACTTAAGAATGCCATTTGCCATGGTGCGGGATAGATGATTCCAGTAGAAAACCTTGAGAAGGGCCCTGGCACACAGCGGTGCTTGCCCGGGATCCGCTCAGGACCTCCAGAAGTTCTCCCTATGCTCGCACCCTGTTCTTCTCCATGGTATTGCTGCTTGTGAATTTAACTGCCATATGCGCCTTGGAGCACTTGTTTTTGTTTTGGAATGTTGTTGGTCAAAGAGAAGCATTTTGAAATCTGGATCATGCTGCCAGCCATCTCTGAACCTTGCTTGGTCTTCTCTAAGCTCTTAGTCTTGCTAGGGAGGGGAAGAGGTGGTCTCTGCATTCAGAATGTTGGCAAAGCTTGTGTTTGAGTAGAGTGGAATGGGATCCTTTGGTTTTCTTCCCTCCTCTCACCAAAACTGCCCACCCTTTTGGGTTTTTTTTCCTTTCACATTGGCAATGTGTTGGTAACAGTGGATGAGATGCAGACTGCTGAATTTTGTCAGGTGTCAGATGTTTGGGTGATTTCCCATCAGTGTGGGGGATGGCTTTTCAGCTCTCCTGAGCTAAGCTTCACTTTGAAGAGAATGTCCTTAGCTTTCAGGTGTCCTTCCTGCTTTCCCTGTGATAGAATAGTGTAAGGGGTGCTGCACACTGTCCAGGTTTTGCAGATCATGAGTAACTTCTGTCCAGCATCCCCAGAAATCCATGATAATGTTAATGAAAATGTCCTTTAAAACCAATTTTCCTGTCCTGAAAATATTTCCTTTCTGAAGAAGCGACCAGTGATGCTACAGGTAAGTCGCACACACCTGAAGTGGATGTGTTTGAGAGACAGATGTACTTTTGTTCCTCCTCAGTTGCGGCATCTTTATGTTGTATCGCCCGAATGTTGCTTGGTCTGTACTGCCTGTAGGCGTCTGCATTTTGTTGTTCGACCAGAGTCATTAAGAAAGTAGGGAAGACGCTGGGGACTTCTCCTATGTTATTCCTCCAAGCATGTTGTTACCCTACTTAGCTGCATAAAGTGTTCAGGCACAGGTGTGTGACCCAAGGTAAGGGTTCGAAACGTGAATTTTCTTTTTCTTGCACCGCAGCCTCCTGTTTCCCAGGTTGTGGATTTGTGTTCGTGACCAGAGAAGTAGCGTGAATTATGCTGGCCTGTTCTGATGTTCTTTTAGAATTTGTATCAACAGCCACATCATTTCAGAAGCACCAGAAATCTTCTTTTCTGACAAGAAAAAAAAAGGAAACAAAAAAATAACCCAAACCCAAAGAACCACCCCTACCCAACAAAACCGAAAGCAAATTCCCCTACACAGTTGATATCATCTCTTATGCTCTGCTCCTCAGCATTTTGTTTTTTCTCTCAGAGGATGACATCAATGCCATTGCCTTTTAAAGCTGTCCCAACATCACCTTTAGGAAGAGTATTGCTCCCAGGTCTGCCACATTTCCATCCGAGATAGCTGAAGTCTTGCAAAACATGAAGTGTCACCAGCAGAGAGTCTGCCGCCACCGTGTCTATGATACCTCTGTGTGTTTCTTGTGGTGCTCCCATTGCTGGGAAGGGTCTGCAAAATCTGGAGAGAGCCCTGAGTTGGGAAAGGAAACTGTGGCCTGTCAGTAGAGGTGAATGTGACCGTGGCACTGGGTAGGGCGTGGCCATGTCCTGATGTGAAGGGTGGCCTTGAGCAGTGGGAAGACTGGTCTGAGGGAACTGGAAATCCTTGGGAAGACCATGGGCCATGTGGTGAGAAAACAAGAATGGGAGACGTTTGCTTGTCTTGAGAGCGCATGTCTCACAGTGGGGCATGGAGGATGCCTGGAGGAGAACACGAAGCAGGAAGGGAACGGAGTGTTCCTGCCCAGGATTCTTTCCCAGGCTCCAAGGTGTGTGGAGCTGGAGGCCTTCTGGATGTTGAGATAGTGTGTGGTACTGAAATGCCCACAGTGTTGTAGGAATATCTCCCACCAGAGAAAGTCCCTTGTGCTGTACCCCGTCAAGTCCTTCTCCGCAGGGCTGCTCTCAATCCACTCATCACCCAGCCTGTATCCATGTTGGGGATTGCCCTGACCCAGGTGCAAGGCCTTGCACTTGGCCTTGTTGAACTTTATGAGGTTTGCATGGACCCACCTCTCTAACCTGTCAAGGTCCCTCTGGATGGCATCTCTTCCCTCTAGAGTGTCAGCCACACCACTCAGCTTGGTGTCATCCACAAAGTTGCTGAGGGCTCACTCAATCCCACTGTCCATGTCCCCGACAAAGGTGTTAAATAATAGTGGTCCCAATATGGGTGCCTGAGGGACACCACTCATCACTGCTCTCCACCCAGACATCAAGCCGTTGTCCACAACTCTTTGAGTGCAACCATCCAGCCAATTCCTTATCCACCAAATGGTCCACCCATCAAATCCACGTTTCTCCATTTTAGAGAGAAGGATGTTGTGCGGGACAGTATCAAATGCTTTGCACAAGTCCAGGTAGATGATGTCAGTCATGTTCCTTTATGCAGCAATGCTGTAACCCCATCATAGAAGGCCACCGGATTTGTCAGGCACAATTTGCTCTCAGTGAAGCCATGTTGACTGTCACCGGTCACCTCTCTGTTTTCCATGTGCCTTAGCATAGTTTCCAGGAGGATCTGCTCTATGCCCCATGATCTTGCCGGGCACAGAGGTGAGAGTGGCTGGCCTGTAGTTCCCCGGGTCTTCCTTTTTTCCCTTTTTAAAAATGGGGGTGATGTTTCCCCTTTTCCAGTCACTGGGAACTTCAGCAGTCTGCCACACCACCAGCTTTGCAGACACTCCTGCTTCCTGGTGTGTAGCATTTCCACTTGCGATTGTTGAAGAATTGCAAGACATGCAGGCTGTGGTGGTGGCAGTTGGCCAGGTGCTGTTTACTGCCATTTCTCTTGCTGACTGTGGTTGTATCAGATGTGGTTTTGTGTCCAAAACTCTGTCCTCCTCCTCTTTGATTCTCCTCTGGAAGAGACATGATGGAAGGTGACAGTTGGGACTTCAGGGTTTTCTCTCCCCATGGTGTAATTTCTCCATTTTGGTTGGCTCACCAGAGTCATTATGAAAGTAGGGGAGGCGATAAGGACTTTTCCTGTTTGTCTTTTTTCCAGGTATGTAGTTACTGTTGTTTGTACTATAGAGTGTTCAGGGAGAGGAGTGTGACCCAAGGCAGGTGTTAGAAATGGGAATTTTCTTTTCCCGCTCCTCCTTTCCCCCAGGTTGTGGGCTGCATTCCTGACCAATGAAGTGTCATGACGTACCCTGGCCTGTTTTGATGTTCCTTCAATATCTGGATCAGCAGCAACAACCTAACTACAGCTCTGTAAACCTTCTTTTCACCCAAAAGAACCCCAAACCAAACAACCCCAAATTGTCCCACACACGAGATATCATGCATTACAGTGCTGTGCTCGTCAGCATTTGGGTTGTTCTCTCATGGCATGAAATCAATGCCCATTGCACTTAGAGCTGTCCTGACATCCTGGATTTATGAAAGGCAGGTCCTGTTTGAGTAACCTGATCTCCTCCTATGACAAGATGACCTGCTTAGTGGATGAGGGCAAGGCTGTGGATGTTATCTACCTGGACTTTTGTAAAGCCTTTGACGCCATTTCCCAGAGCATTCTCCTGGAGAAACTGGCTGGTTATGGCTTGGATGGGTGTACTGTTTGCTGGGTAAAAAAACCAGCTGGATGGCCAAGGCCAGAGAGTTGTGGTGAATGGAGTTAAATCCAGTTGGTGGCTATTCACAAGTGGTGTTCCCCAGGGCTCAATGTTGGGGACAGTTCTGTTTAATATCTTTATCAGTGATCTGGGTGAGGGGATCGATTGCACCCTCAGTAAGTTTGCAGATGACACCAAGTTGGGCAGGAGTGTTGATGTGCTTGAAGGTAGGAAGGCTTTTCAGAGGGATCTGGACAGGCTGAATTGATGGGCCAAGGCCAGTACTTTGAGATTCAACAAAGCTTAGCACTGGGTCTTGCACTTGGGTCACAGCAGCGCCATGCAACGTTATGGGCTTTGGGAAAGGTGGCTGGAAAGCTGCCAGACAGAAAAGGAGCTGGGGGTATTGGTTGACAGCCAGCTGAATATGAGCTGCCAGTGTGCCCAGGTGCCCAAAAACATGAAGGGTAAGCTGCGGAGAGACTGCTGGGCACCATGTATGTGATACCATCTGTATGTTTCTCTCTGGTGCTCTCACTGAGGGGAGGGTGTGCAAATGCTGGACTGAAAGGGAAGCGTGGTGTGTTCATGGAGGTGAATGTGGCAGTGTTACTGAGCCATGTCCTGGTGTGAAGGGTGACCCTGAGCAGTGGGAAGACTTGTCTGAGGGAACTGGAAATCCTTGGGAAGACCACGGGCCATGTCGTAAGAAAAGAAGAATGGGAGATGCGTGCTTGTCTGGAGAACGCGTGTCACAGAGTGGGGAATGGAGGATGCCCAGAGGAAAGCATGAGGCAGGCTGGGCACAGAGTGTACTTTCACAGGATCCTTTTCCTGGCTTCCGAGGGTCTGGTGTTGGAGGCCTTCTGGATCTTGAGATAGTGTGTGGTATTGAAATGTCCAGAATGTCCTTTGAGGTTATGAAGATCTCCCAGCAGAGACAGTCCTTTGTTCTGCTGCCTAATTGCCGCAGGTAATGTGTTGGTAAGAGGAAATGAGATGCAGCCTGCTGAATACTGTGTGAAGAAGCATTTCGCACTTGTTTTGGGAAAGGTGTTGTGGTAAGGCAGTGCTTCAATCTGCTCTTCCTGTGTAGTGGTGGGCATCCCTAGTAGCTTCCACATCGCTTGATGTTGCCATGATGGTTTTGTGCTCCTCCTCAGGTGGGATTTGTAAGCAGATGTGCTGAGGAAGTGGGTGTACTCTGTGTGCTCTTGATTTCCCCTACTTGTGCACTTCCACAGGTGGCCTGGGTAGAGATGGTGTGTCCCCTTCTCATGCTTAACTCAGACATGTGCATGTACACGCCATATCCTTCACAGCAGGCCAGCTCTGGTTTTCTGTGGTACAAATTCTCCCACAGAGTTGATATTGTGAGTGTTCTTGCATTTCTGAGCAGATGTTTGGGTGACTTCCCATCGGTGTGGGGCATGGCTTTTCAGCTCTCCTTTGCTAAGTTTCACTTTGAGAGAATGTCCTTAGCTTTCAGGTGTCCTTCCTGCTTCCCTTGTGATAAAAGTGCATAAGGGGCACTGTGCACTGTGCAGGTTTTGCAGAAGAGGAGTCTTATTTTTCTGTCCATCACCCTGAGAAATCTGTGACACCGTTGAGGGAAAATGTCCTTTAAAACCAATTCTCCTGTCCTGAAAACATTTCCTTTCTGAAGAAGCAACCACCAAAGATGCTACAGGTAAGTCGCACACACCTGAAGTGGGTGTGTTTGAGGGACAGATGCACTGTTGTTCCTGTTCAGTTGTGGCATCTTAATGTTGGATCAAGCGAATGTTGCCTGGATTATATTGCCTGTAGGTTTGGACCAGCAAAGCACCACTGCCTGCTCTCGTTCCTTTCGTGCTGCTTGCAGTCACAGCGTGAGCAGGTGGCAGCAAGGACAGAGGGAGGAGGGTGCTCAGTGCGTTTCTTTGAGTGGATGTGTTGGGCATCAAGGAGATGCTTTCAGTGAAAATGTCATGCTGTTACCTTTGTGGCATTTGTTTGGCTGTGTGATGTGAGGATCACATTAACAAAGGAGAGGTATTCCCTGTGGACTGAATGTGTCATTGCGGCATTGCCTGCCTGCCTGAAAGGGAAAGCAAAATGAACTTGCCATTCCACGTGCAGGTGAAAATGTGTCAGGAAGAATAGCTCTTCCTCAAGGTATATGATGAGCGCTGAGGAGCTGTGGTGGCCCCGTGATCTTTCAGCCTTTGTGGAGGATTGTGGTGCTGGGCTGCGAGGGGTTTGATTTCCCGAATGAGAGACTCCCCTGTGTTGTTTGGACTCTTTGGAGTGTGTTTGCACAGATGTCCAAGCACCTGGGGCTTGGGCTTGTGTTGCAGTTCAAGGTGGGCAGCACTGTGAAGGACAACAAAAAGGGCTTTTTAAAGTATGTTAACAGCAAAAGGAGGATCAGAGACAACATCAGTCCGTTACTTGATGAGGTCGTCCACCTCACAAATAGGGATGTGGACAAAGCAGAGATGTTTAATGCTTTCTTTGCCTGTGTCTTTAACACCGATGATGGGCCCTGGGACCCCCAGAGCCCTGTGTTGGAAGTGTGTGACTGGGGGAATGCTGAACTCCCAGCTAACTCTGAACTTGTTCGAGACTTGTTCTCTAGCTGGAGTCACACAGGTGTATGGAGCCTGATGGGGTTCATCCCAGGGTACTGAAAGAGCTTGATGTCTGATGTTATCGCGGGACCTCTCTCTGTTGTTTTTCAATGGTCTTGGGTGTCTGGAGAGGTGCCAGTCAATTGGAAGCTGGCAAGTGTAGTCCCAGTTTTCAAGAAGGTTAAGAAGGAAGACCGTGGTAATTACAGGCCTGTCAGCCTGACTTCAGTGCCTGTTAAAATTATGGGGAAGGTTATTCTGGCAGTTACAGTCCTGTTTAACTCACTTAATTTCCTTTGACGTCAAGGTCACCCATCTAGTTGAGCAAGGGAAGCCAGTAGATGTGGGGTTTTTTGGATTTCAAGAAAGCTTCTGATACTGTCTCTCATGGTATCCTTCTGGATAAGATGTCCAGGATACAGCTGTCATAATACTTCTCATAACAGCAGTCTGAAATACGTTGGGTGAGCACTTGGCTGATGGGTTGTGCTGAAAGAGTTATAGTGAATGGGGTTACATGAGGCTGGTGGCCAGTCACCAGTGGGGCTCCCCAGGGCTCGGTTTTAGGGCCAGTGCTCTTTAATGTTTTTATCAGTGATCTGGGAAGAGAGCAGAAGGAGAAAGAGGAGAAAGCAGAGAAAGAAGGGAAAAAAACCTGAACCAGACAAAGAATAGCAAACCAGAATGGAGGAAGCAATAGAGAGAAAGAAGATTAAATAAGAAGTGTTAAATGAGTTTACTAGCATGCACGGACGCTACCACTGTACACAGAAAGGTGGGGAAGGAGAGAAAGGAAGGAAGAAAGAAGGCAAGAAAGGATGAAAGAGTGAAAGAAGCAAGGAAGCAATTAAGGAAGGAAGGAAGGAAGATGATAAAGAGGAAAAAGAAGTAAGACACAATGAAGGAGATTATTCAAGTACCACTTCCTCCACGCTCAAGATCGGTGCATCCGTAGAGGAAGAAGTCAAGCAAAGGAGCCAGGAGACCCACATGGATGAGCAAAGAGCTTCTATACGAACTCAGATGGAAGAAGGAGGTTCCCAGTAAGTGGAAAAAGGGACTGGCCACATGGGAGGAATATAGGAACATTGTCGGGGTATGCAGAGGTGCAACGAAGAAGGCCAAGGTCCACTTGGCCCTAAATCTGGGAAGGGATGTCAAGGATACAAGAAGGGCTTCTTCAAATACATCAGTAGTAAAAGAAAGACTGGGGAAACTGTGGGTCTGCTGCTGAATGAGGTGGGTGCCCTGGTGATGCAGGATGCATCGTGCAGAAGGCAGAGTTACTGGATGCCTTCTTTGCTTCAGTCCTTACTGCTAAGGCTGGTCCTCGGGCGTCCCAGCCTCCAGAGGTGAGCGAGAAAATCTGGAGGAAGGAAGACTTCGCCTTGGTTGAGAAGGATTGTGTTAGAGATCATTTAGGCAAACTGGATCCTCACAAATCCATGGGCCCTGATGGGGTGCACGCATGAGTACTGAGGGAGCTTGTGGATGCTATTGCTAAGCCGCTTTCCATCATCTTTGAAAGGTCATGGAGGACAGGAGAGGCACCTGAGGACTGGAGGGTAGCCAATGTCACTCCAGCCTTCAAAAAGGGCAAGAAGGAGGACCTGGGAAATATAGGCCAGTCAGCCTCCCCTCCATCACGTAGAGGAAAAGAAGGTTATCAGTAGTAGTCAACATGGATTCACCAAGGGGAGATCATGCTGGACGAGCCTGATAGGCCTCTATGATGGCAAGAGTGGCTGGGTAGATGAAGGGAGAGCAGTGGATGTTGTTTACCTTGACTTCAGCAAGGCTTTTGACACTGTCTCCTATAATATCCTCATAGGTAAGCTTAGGAAGTGTGGGTTAGATGAGTTGACAGCGAGGTGGATAGAGAAGTGGCTGAATGGCAGAGCCCAGAGTGTTGTGATCAACAGCGCAGAGTCTGGTTGGAGGCCTGTAATTAGTGGTGTTCCCCAGGGGTCTGTGCTGGGTCCAGTCCTGTTGAACATCTTCATCAATGACCTGGATGAAGGGACAGAGTGTACCCTCATCAAGTTTGCTGATGGTCCAAAACTGGGAGGAGTGGCTGATACACCAGAAGGCTGTGCTGCCATTGAGTGAGTCCTGGACACGCTGGAGAGCTGGGCTGAGGGGAACCTAATGAAATTCAACAAAGGAAGTGTAAGGTCCTGCACCTGGGGAGGGAAAACCCCACCCACCAGTACAGGCTGGGGGTTGACCTGCTGGAAAGCAGCTCCACTGAGCAGGACGTGGGAGTGTTGGTGGACAGCAAGCTGACCATGAGCCAGCACTGTGCCCTTGTGGCCAAGAAGGCCAATGGTACGCTGGGGTGCCTTAAGAGGAGTGTGGCCAGCCGGTCGAGGGAGGTTATCCTCCCCCTCTGTACCACCCTAGTGAGGCCACACCTGGAGTACTGTGTCCAGTTCTGAGCTCCCCAGTTCAAGAAAGACAGGGAACTACTGGAGAGAGTCCAGGGGAGAGCTACGAAGATGATCAGGGGACTGGAGCATCTCACTTATGAGGGAAGGCTGAGAGACCTGGGCTTGTTTAGCCTGGAGAAGAGAAGACTGAGGGGGGATCTTATCACTGCTTATAAATCTCTAAAGGGTGAGCATCAAGAGGATGGGGCCAGAGTCTTTTCAGTGGTGTCCAATGACAGGACAAGGGACAATAGCACAAGTTGGAACACGGAAGTTGCACCTGCATAGGAAGAAAAACTTCTTTGCTGTGAGGGTGTCAGAGCAGTGGAACAGGCTGCCCGGAGGGGTTGTGTAGTCTCCTTCTCTGGAAATATTCAAAACCTGCCTGGACGCGGTCCTGTGCACCCTGCTCTGGGTGTGCCTGCTGAAGCAGGGTGCTTGGACGAGATGATCTCCAGAGTTCCCTTCCAACCTCTATGATTCTGTCATTCTGTGAGATTCTGTGATTACCAGGGTGCCCCAACGGTATGTTGCAGAAGGAAGAATCACAGAAGGAAAGGAAAAAGGCAAGGAAGGAATCTGTGCAAATAAAAAGCAAGGGAGCAAGAAAGAATGAATAGAAGGGAAGAAAGGAAGAGACGATAGATTGCCAGAAGCGCGCCGACCTTAGCTCGAGGCGGTGAACGGAGTTGTTCCCGACAGCCGCCCCCTTGGTTAGAGTACGGCGCTGGGGCGGTGATGCCCCGTCATTAGCGGTGATGGCTCCGTCTTTGCCGGCCTCCGCCGCGGCGCCGGAGGCGACTGTTGAGCTGCGAGCGGGGGTGAAGAAGAGAGAAGGATGGCAAGAGAAGGGAACGGGGAGTAAAGATTAGGGCACGGCAGGGCAAGAAGGAAAAGGAGAAGAGAAGAAAGAAAAAGAGAAGAGAGAAGAACGAAAAAGAGAAGAAAGAAGAAAGAGAAGAAAAATAAGAGGAAAGAAAGGAAGCACGAGAGAAACGACACAAAAGAGATATTGAAGGAAGACAGAAGGAGAAGAGAAGAATGAGAAAGGAAGAAGGAAAGACCAAACAAGCAAGGAAAAAGGAAAAAAAGCAGGAGGAGGAAGGGAGGAAGGAAGAGGCGGCAGCGGAGGTGACCAGCGCGGGTGCGGAGTCGCGGGCGACCGTGTGGAGCGTGTGAGGCGGCGGAGCAGCACACGGTGTCGCTGCAGGCTCAGAAACGGCGGCGGAGCGGCGAGACGGCTCCGCCCCGGTGCGGCGGAGAGCCCGGCTGTGAGCGCGGGGGGGCGGCGCGGGGCGGGCAGGAGAGCCGGCGCGTCCGGGCGGCGGCGGGGAGCCGTGCGGGGCCCGGGCGGGTGGCGGCGGCGGCGGCGGCGATGGGCGCGTGCTGGGGGCCCGTGGTGCGGGTGCTGGTGCTGCAGGCGGCGTGGGCGGTGGTCGGCGGTCAGGTGCGCTACTCGGTGCCGGAGGAAGCCAAGGCCGGGACGGTGGTGGGCCGGCTGGCGCAGGACCTGGGCCTGGAGGCGGTCGATCGGGAGGCGCATCGGCTGCGGCTGGTGGCGCAGGGCCGGCGGGCGAGCGTGGAGGTGAGCGGGGCGAGCGGGGCGCTGGTGGTGAGCTCGCGGCTGGACCGGGAGGAGCTGTGCGGGAAGAGCGCGCCGTGCGCCCTGCGCCTGGAGGTGCTGGTGGAGCGGCCGCTGCGCGTCTTCCACGTGGAGCTGGAGGTGACCGACATCAACGACAACGCCCCGCTCTTCCCCGCCGCCCGGAAAAACCTCAGCATCGCGGAGCTGTCGCTGCCGGGGTCTCGTTTCCCGCTGGAGGGCGCGTCGGATGCAGATATCGGAGCCAACGCGCAGCTCTCCTACGCACTCAGCCCCAGTGAGCACTTCTCTCTGGACTTGCAGCGGAGTGAAGAATACCGAGAATCCTTATTCCTGGTGCTCGCGAAACCGCTGGACCGCGAGACGGTGCCTGTGCACCGGTTGGTGGTGACGGCGAGTGACGGGGGCCGTCCGTCGCTGACGGGCACGATGGAGGTGGTGATCTCGGTGCTGGACGCGAACGACAACGCGCCCCAGTTCAACCAGTCGGTGTATAGAGTGCAGCTGGCGGAGAGCGCTGCAGAGGGGACGCTGGTAGCGCGAGTGAACGCCACGGATCCGGACGAGGGGAGCAATGCAGACGTGACTGTCACTGCGAGCAGTACTTTTCCTCCACGGGGATTAAACCTTTTCAGTTTAAATCCGAAGACGGGCGAGATCATACTGACGGGCGCCCTGGACTTCGAAGACGTCCGTTCATACGAGATACAAATCGAAGCGACAGATAAGGGGGCGCCCCCGCTGTCAGGTCACTGCAAGGTGGTGTTGGAGGTGGTGGACGTGAACGACAACGCGCCGGAGGTGTGGGTGACGTCGCTGTCGGTGCCGGTGCCGGAGGACGCGGCGGTGGGGACGGTGGTGGCGCTGCTGAGCGTGTCGGACCGGGACTCGGGGGCGAACGGGCGGGTGCGCTGCGCGGTGTGGCCGTCGTCGCCGTTCGGGCTGGTGGCGACGTTCGCGGGCTCGTACTCGCTGGTGCTGCGGGAGGCGCTGGACCGGGAGCGGGTGTCGGAGTACGAGGTGGAGGTGCGGGCGGAGGACGGCGGGGCGCCGCCGCTGCGCGGCAGCCGCGGGGTGCGGGTGCCGGTGTCGGACGTGAACGACAACGCGCCGGCGTTCGCGCAGGCCGTGTACACGGTGCTGGCGCGGGAGAACAACGCGGCGGGCGCGGAGCTGGCGCGGCTGTGGGCGCGGGACCCGGACGAGGCGGGCAACGGGCGCGTGAGCTACTCGGTGGCGGAGGGCGGCGTCGGGGGCGCGGCGTCGGTCGCGGGGTGGCGCCCGGCGTCGAGCTACGTGTCGGTGGACGCGGAGAGCGGGCGGCTGTGGGCGCTGCAGCCCTTGGACTACGAGGAGCTGCAGGTGCTGCAGTTCGAGGTGCGGGCGGTGGACGCGGGGGAGCCGCCGCTGTGCGGCAACGCCACGGTGCAGGTCTTCGTGGTGGACGAGAACGACAACGCGCCGGCGCTGCTGCCGCCGGCGGGCGGCGGGCCGTGGGCCGGGGCGTCGGGCGAGGCGGCGTCGGGGCCGGGCTCGGGGGCGTTGTGGGCGTGGGCGGCGTGGGGGGCGCCGGCGGGGCAGGTGGTGGCGAAGATCCGCGCGGTGGACGCGGACTCGGGCTACAACGCGTGGCTGCGCTACGAGCTGTGGGAGCCGCGGGAGAAGGGCCCGTTCCGCGTGGGGCTGTACAGCGGCGAGGTGAGCACGTCGCGGGCGCTGGAGGAGGCGGACGGCCCGCGGCAGAGGCTGGTGATCGTGGTGCGGGACCACGGGGAGCCGGCGCGCTCGGCCACGGCCACGCTGAGCGTGTCGCTGGTGGAGGGCGCCGAGGCGGCGCTGGCGGCCGCGGGCTCGTCGTCGTCGTCGTCGGGCGCGGGGCTGCGGCCGGCGGAGGGCGGCGCGGCGGCGGCGGCGACGATGACGACGACGAACGTGTGGCTGGTGGTGGCCATCTGCGCGGTGTCGAGCCTGTTCCTGCTGGCGGTGGTGCTGTACGGGGCGTCGCGGTGGGCGCCGCGGGCGGCCGTGCTGTCGGGGCCCGGGCCGGCGACGCTGGTGTGCGCCAGCGAAGTGGGGAGCTGGTCGTACTCGCAGCGCCAGAGCCGGAGCCTGTGCGTGGCGGAGGGCGCGGGCAAGAGCGACCTGATGGTTTTCAGCCCCAACTTCCCGCCGCCGCCCGGCCCCGCGGCGAAGGAGACGCAGCCGGAGCCGCCCGCTCTCCTGGACACGGTCAGTGGCCCTCCCTTTCTCGCCCTTGTCGCCCTTGTCGCCCTTGTCGCCCTCCCCGTGGGCAGGCGCTGGTGGGAGCCGGGCTCAGCCCCCGGGGCCTGCGGGCGGTGGGTGCTTGGCGGGTGCTTAAGGCTGTTAACGGGACCTTTGCACCTGCCTTCCCGTTCTTGCCGGAGCCCCCGGGCTCTTGCTTTGCTGGGCAAAGGAAAGGAATTGCCGCAGGCAGCAGCAGTTACCGTCCGCAGCTGAGATTTGCTCTTCTGGCTCTGGGTTGAATAAAGTCACTGCGGACTGCAATGAGAGACGCCACGACATTGGCCTTGCAGATGCTCTTCCTTGCTGGTGTGTAGCATTTGCACCCGAGCTTGCTGAATGGGTGCAAACTAGGCAGTGTGTGTTGGTGACAGTCCCCCAGGCACTATTTACTGCCTTCTTACCGTTGCTGACTGCAGACCCTGCTGATGTCAGTATTTTCAAAAGGAAAATCCACCAAATTGTCCTTGACATGAGATATCATCGAATACAGTGCTGTGCTCATCAGCATTCAGGTTGTTCTCTCAGAGAAGGAAATCTATGCCCATTTCCACTGGAGCTCTCCTGACACCATCTCTCCCAACAGCTGTGTAACATTTCAGGTGAGGAGCAGAGCTCGCAGGTGTGTAACAGTTCCATCTGAGATAGCTGACAAATTGCAAAATGTGAAGGGTCAACTACAGAGAGTCTGCTGAGCACAGTGTATATGATACCACCTGTAGATTTTTTATGGTGCTGCCATTGATGGGAGTGGTAGTGGACTCGTGTTCCTGGCCAGAGAAGCGGTGTGACGTATGCTGGCCTGTTATGATGTTCTTTCAATATTTGCATCAGCTGCCACACCCTTACAGAAGTCCTGGAAAGCTTCTTTCAACCAAACACCTCCAAGGAGCAAACAAAGAAACAAAAAACCCCTGAGAACACTCCCCCGGACCCAATACAAACCGCCAAACCCGAATTCTCCTACAGAACCAATACCATCCATTACGTTGGGGTGCTTGTCCTTGTTTGGGTTGTTCTCTCACAGCATGAAATCAACGCCATTGCCGCTTAGAGCTCTTCCGACACCTCCTTCCGAAAGAGTAGAGAGTCTGGTGGATCAGGTCTATGTGATAGGATCTGTATATATTTTTTATGGTGCTGTCATTGGTGGGAGGGTCTGCAAAAGTCATAAGGAGCCCTGAGGTGGGAAAGGAACCCGTGGCGTGTTGCAGAGGTGAATGTGACAGTGTCACTGAGTAGGGCCTGGCCATGTAGTGATGTGAAGGGTGACCGTGAGCAGTGGGAAGGCTTGTCTGAGGGAACTGGAAATCCTTGGGAAGACCATGGGCCATGTGGTGAGAAAAGAAGAATGGGAGATGTGTGCTTGTCTTGAGAATGCATTTCAGAGAGTGGGGAATGGAGGGAGTGGATGGTTCCTTGATCGTCCTCAGGCAGGATTTGTAAGGGCACGTGATGAGGTGGGTGTCATCTTTGTGCTTTTGACTTCCCCTACTTGTGCACTTGCACAGTCGGCGTCAGTTGAGATGGTGTGTCCCCTTGTGATGTTTCACTCATTTGGTTACATCGTGTTCCCGCCAAACTCTCCAGAGCAGTCCAGGTCTCTTTTTGTATGGTACTAATTCTCCTAGCCAGTTGATATGGTGAGCGTGCTTACGCTTTGGTATTTGGTGTGCTTCTGTCCAAGAATGGAATCTGTGCAGAGCGGGATCTGAGCTGTCACAGCTCTAATCAGAGAATCCTTAAGAACTTAAGAATGCCATTTGCAATGGTGCGGGATAGATGATTCCAGTAGAAAATCTTGAGAAGGGCCCTGGCACACAGCGGTGCTTGCCCGGGATCCGCTCAGGACCTCCAGAAGTTCTCCCTATGCTCGCACCCTGTTCTTCTCCATGGTATTGCTGCTTGTGAATTTAACTGCCATATGCGCCTTGGAGCACTTGTTTTTGTTTTGGAATGATGTTGGTCAAAGAGAAGCATTTTGAAATCTGGATCATGCTGCCAGCCATCTCTGAACCTTGCTTGGTCTTCTCTAAGCTCTTAGTCTTGCTAGGGAGGGGAAGAAGTGGTCTCTGTATTCAGAATGTTGGCAAAGCTTGTGTTTCAACAGAGTGGAATGGGATCCTTTGGTTTTCTTCTCTCCTCTCACCAAAACTGCCCACCCTTTTGGGTTTTTTTTCTCTCACATTGGCAATGTGTTGGTAACAGTGGATGAGATGCAGACTGCTGAATTTTGTCAGGTGTCAGATGTTTGGGTGATTTCCCATCAGTGTGGGGGATGGCTTTTCTGCTCTCCTGAGCTAAGTTTCACTTTGAGGGAATGTCCTTAGCTTTCAGGTGTCCTTCCTGCTTTCCCTGTGATAGAATAGTGTAAGGGGTGCTGCACACTGTCCAGGTTTTGCAGATCATGAGTAACTTCTGTCCAGCATCCCCAGAAATCCATGATAATGTTAATGAAAATGTCCTTTAAAACCAATTTTCCTGTCCTGAAAATATTTCCTTTCTGAAGAAGCGACCAGTGATGCTACAGGTAAGTCGCACACACCTGAAGTGGATGTGTTTGAGAGACAGATGTACTTTTGTTCCTCCTCAGTTGCGGCATCTTTATGTTGTATCGCCCGAATGTTGCTTGGTCTGTACTGCCTGTAGGCGTCTGCATTTTGTTGTTCGACCAGAGTCATTAAGAAAGTAGGGAAGACGCTGGGGACTTCTCCTATGTTATTCCTCCAAGCATGTTGTTACCCTACTTAGCTGCATAAAGTGTTCAGGCACAGGTGTGTGACCCAAGGTAAGGGTTCGAAACGTGAATTTTCTTTTTCTTGCACCGCAGCCTCCTGTTTCCCAGGTTGTGGATTTGTGTTCGTGACCAGAGAAGTAGCGTGAATTATGCTGGCCTGTTCTGATGTTCTTTTAGAATTTGTATCAACAGCCACATCATTTCAGAAGCACCAGAAATCTTCTTTTCTGACAAGAAAAAAAAAGGAAACAAAAAAATAACCCAAACCCAAAGAACCACCCCTACCCAACAAAACCGAAAGCAAATTCCCCTACGCAGTTGATATCATCTCTTATGCTCTGCTCCTCAGCATTTTGTTTTTTCTCTCAGAGGATGACATCAATGCCATTGCCTTTTAAAGCTGTCCCAACATCACCTTTAGGAAGAGTATTGCTCCCAGGTCTGCCACATTTCCATCCGAGATAGCTGAAGTCTTGCAAAACATGAAGTGTCACCAGCAGAGAGTCTGCCGCCACCGTGTCTATGATACCTCTGTGTGTTTCTTGTGGTGCTCCCATTGCTGGGAAGGGTCTGCAAAATCTGGAGAGCGCCCTGAGTTGGGAAAGGAAACTGTGGCCTGTCAGTAGAGGTGAATGTGACCGTGGCACTGGGTAGGGCGTGGCCATGTCCTGATGTGAAGGGTGGCCTTGAGCAGTGGGAAGACTGGTCTGAGGGAACTGGAAATCCTTGGGAAGACCATGGGCCATGTGGTGAGAAAACAAGAATGGGAGACGTTTGCTTGTCTTGAGAGCGCATGTCTCACAGTGGGGCATGGAGGATGCCTGGAGGAGAACATGAAGCAGGAAGGGAACGGAGTGTTCCTGCCCAGGATTCTTTCCCAGGCTCCAAGGTGTGTGGAGCTGGAGGCCTTCTGGATGTTGAGATAGTGTGTGGTACTGAAATGCCCACAGTGTTGTAGGAATATCTCCCACCAGAGAAAGTCCCTTGTGCTGTACCCCGTCAAGTCCTTCTCCGCAGGGCTGCTCTCAATCCACTCATCACCCAGCCTGTATCCATGTTGGGGATTGCCCTGACCCAGGTGCAAGACCTTGCACTTGGCCTTGTTGAACTTCATGAGGTTTGCATGGACCCACCTCTCTAACCTGTCAAGGTCCCTCTGGATGGCATCTCTTCCCTCTAGAGTATCAGCCACACCACTCAGCTTGGTGTCATCCACAAAGTTGCTGAGGGCTCACTCAATCCCACTGTCCACGTCCCCGACAAAGGTGTTAAATAATAGTGGTCCCAATATGGGTGCCTGAGGGACACCACTCATCACTGCTCTCCACCCAGACATCAAGCCGTTGTCCACAACTCTTTGAGTGCAACCATCCAGCCAATTCCTTATCCACCAAATGGTCCACCCATCAAATCCACGTTTCTCCATTTTAGAGAGAAGGATGTTGTGCAGGACAGTATCAAATGCTTTGCACAAGTCCAGGTAGATGATGTCAGTCATGTTCCTTTATGCAGCAATGCTGTAACCTCCATCATAGAAGGCCACCGGATTTGTCAGGCACAATTTGCTCTCAGTGAAGCCATGTTGACTGTCACCAGTCACCTCTCTGTTTTCCATGTACCTTAGCATAGTTTCCAGGAGGATGTGCTCCATGCCCCATGATCTTGCCGGGCACAGAGGTGAGAGTGGCTGGCCTGTAGTTCCCCGGGTCTTCCTTTTTTCCCTTTTTAAAAATGGGGGTGATGTTTCCCCTTTTCCAGTCACTGGGAACTTCAGCAGTCTGCCACACCACCAGCTTTGCAGACACTCCTGCTTCCTGGTGTGTAGCATTTCCACTTGCGATTGTTGAAGAATTGCAAGACATGCAGGCTGTGGTGGTGGCAGTTGGCCAGGTGCTGTTTACTGCCATTTCTCTTGCTGACTGTGGTTGTATCAGATGTGGTTTTGTGTCCAAAACTCTGTCCTCCTCCTCTTTGATTCTCCTCTGGAAGAGACATGATGGAAGGTGACAGTTGGGACTTCAGGGTTTTCTCTCCCCATGGTGTAATTTCTCCATTTTGGTTGGCTCACCAGAGTCATTATGAAAGTAGGGGAGGCGATAAGGACTTTTCCTGTTTGTCTTTTTTCCAGGTATGTAGTTACTGTTGTTTGTACTATAGAGTGTTCAGGGAGAGGAGTGTGACCCAAGGCAGGTGTTAGAAATGGGAATTTTCTTTTCCCGCTCCTCCTTTCCCCCAGGTTGTGGGCTGCATTCCTGACCAATGAAGTGTCATGACGTACCCTGGCCTGTTTTGATGTTCCTTCAATATCTGGATCAGCAGCAACAACCTAACTACAGCTCTGTAAACCTTCTTTTCACCCAAAAGAACCCCAAACCAAACAACACCAAGCTGAGTCAGGGGAGGTTTAGACTGGATATTAGGGAAGATTTGTTCACCAAAAGGGTTGTCAAGCATTAGAACAGGCTGCCCAGGGAAGTGGTTGAGTCACCATCCCTGGAGGTATTTAAAAGACGGGGTGCTAAGGGACATGGTTTAGTGGTGAGCTTGGCAGTGTTCGGTTAATGGTTGGACTCGATGGTCTCAAGGGTCTTGTCCAGTCTAGATGATTCTGTGATTCTGTGGTCATCTTTGGAAACAGTATTGCTCCCAGGTGTGTAAGATTTCCATCTGAGATTGCTGAAGCATTACAAAAGTCTAGGGGCCAGATGGGATCCACCCGAGAGTACTGAGGGTGCTGGTGGAGGAGCTTGCCAGGCCACTCTCCATCATTTATCGGCAGTCCTGGTTAACAGGGGAGGTCCGAGATGACTGGAGGCTTGCCAATGTGATGACCATCTACAAGAAGGGCCAGAAGGAGGATCTGGGGAACTACAGGCCTGTCAGCCTAACCTTGGTACAGGGGAAGATTATGGAGCGACACATCTTTAGTGAGCTCACCAAGCAAGTGCAGGACAACCAGGGGATCAGGCCCAGCCAGCATGGGTTCATGAAAGGCAGGTCCTGCCTGACCAACCTGATCTCCTTTTATGACCAGGTGACCCGCCTAGTGAATGAGGGCAAGGCTGTGGATGTTATCTACCTGGACTTTAGCAAAGCCTTTGACACTGTCTCCCACAGCATCCTCCTAGAGCAGCTGGCAGCTCATGGCTTAGACAGGTGTACTCTTTGCTGGGTAAAAAAGTGGCTGGATGGCCGAGGCCAGAGAGTTGTGGTGAACGGAGTTAAATCCATTTTGGCGACCAGTCCCAAGTGGTGTTCCCCAGGGCTCAATGTTGGGGCCAGTCTTGTTTAATATCTTTATCACTGATCTGGGTGAGGGGATCGAGTGCACCCTCAGTAAGTTTACAAATGACACCAAGCTGGGCGGAATGTTGATCTGCTTGAGGGTAGGAAGGCTCTTCAGAGGGATCTGGACAGGCTGGATTGATGGGCCAAGGCCAACTGTATGAGGTTTAACAAGGCTTAGCACTGGGTCTTGCACTTGGGTCACAAAAACCCCATGCAATGCTACGGGCTTTGGGAAAGGTGGCTGGAAAGCTGCCAGACGGAAAAGGACCTGGGGGTATTGGTTGACAGCTGGCTGAATATGAGCTGTCAGTGTGCCCAGGTGCCCAAGAAGGCAAATAGCCTCCTGGCTTGTGTCAGAAGTAGTGTGGTCAGCAGGAGTAGGAGAGTGATCATGCCTTTGTACTGAGCACTGGTGATGCCACACCTCGAACACTGTGTTCAGTTTTGGACCCCTCAGTACAAGAAGGACAGTGAGTTGCTGGAGCATGTCCAGAGAAGGGCAACGAAGCTGGTGAAGGGTCTGGAGAGCATGTCTTATGAGGAGAAGTTGAGGGGACTGAGTTTGTTTAGTCTGGAGGAGAGGAGGTTGAGGGGCACCTTATTGCTCTCTACAGCTCCCTGAAAGGAGGTTGTAGCGAGGTGGGTGTTGGTCTCTTCTTCCAAGTAACTAATGATAGGATGAGAGGAAACAGCCTCAAGCTGCGTCAGGGGAGGTTTAGATTGGATATTAGGAAGAATTTCTTTACTGAAAGAGTGGTCAGGCAGTGTATTAGGCCTCCCAGAGAGGTGGTGGAGTCCCCATCTCTGGAGGTGTTCAAAAAACGTGTAGACGTGGTACTTCAGGGCATGGTCTAGGAGTCATGGTAGTGTTGGGTTGATGGTTGGACTTGATGATCCTAGAGGTCTTCTCCAACCTTAATAATTCTGTGATTCTATGATAACATGAAGGGTAAGCTGCAGAGAGACTGCTGGGCACCATGTATGTGATACCATCTGTATGTTTCTCTCTGGTGCTCTCACTGAGGGGAGGGTGTGCAAATGCTGGACTGAAAGGGAAGCGTGGTGTGTTCATGGAGGTGAATGTGGCAGTGTTACTGAGCCATGTCCTGGTGTGAAGGGTGACCCTGAGCAGTGGGAAGACTTGTCTGAGGGAACTGGAAATCCTTGGGAAGACCATGGGCCATGTTGTAAGAAAAGAAGAATGGGAGATGCGTGCTTGTCCTGAGATCGCGTGTCACAGAGTGGGGAATGGAGGATGCCCAGAGGAAAGCATGAGGCAGGCTGGGCACAGAGTGTACTTTCACAGGATCCTTTTCCTGGCTTCCAAGGGTCTGGTGTTGGAGGCCTTCTGGATCGTGAGACAGTGTGTGGTATTGAAATGTCCGGAATGTCCTTTGAGGGTATGAAGATCTCCCAGCAGAGACAGTCCTTTGTTCTGCTGCCTAATTGCCGCAGGTAATGTGTTGGTAAGAGGAAATGAGATGCAGCTTGCGGAATACTGTCTGATGAAGTTTTTTCCCTCTTCTTTTGGGAAAGGTGTTGTGGGAGGGTAGTGCTTCAACCTGCTCTCCTTATGTAGTAGTGGGCATCCCTGGTAGTTTCCACATCAGTTGATGTTGCCCCGATGGGTCCTTGCTGGTCCTCAGGAGGGACTAGTAAGCGGATGTACTGACAAAGTGGGTGTAATCTTTGTGCTCTTGATTTCCCCTACTTGTGCACTTCCACAGGTGGACTGGGTAGAGATGGTGTGTCCCCTTCTGATGCTTAACTCAGACATGTGCACGTACACACCAAATCTCTTACAGAGCAGGCCAGCTCTGGTTTTCTGTGGTACAAATTCTCCCACACAGTTGGTATTGTGAGTGTTCTTGTGCTTCAGCGTGTGGTGTGGTTCCCTTGAAGAATACAATCCATGCTTCTTGGGATGAGAGCTGTCACAGCTCTAATGGCAGAATCCTTAAGAACTCTAACATGCAGCTCTGTGGTGTTTCCATCTGAGATTGCTGAAAAGGCACAAAATATTCAGGGTGACATTCAGGCATCTGGGAAGAGCCTGCCGGAGAGTGAGTGGCTTTGCACCTCTCCATGTGTTCTTTGTGCCAATCGTGAGGGAAGGTGAGGATGTGCAAAGGCCTGTGTCATGCTCAGAGTGGGTTTTTTTGCTGGGGAATACTGTTGTTGTGCAGCGGTGTCTGGGTACTGTAGCAGCGATCCTCCGAGCGGCACAGAATAGGGCTTGGGGCATCCGTCACAGGGAGGGTGACTTTGAGGAGGGAAAAGTCTTGCCTGAGGAAATGGAGATGCTGTGTAGAACATGGATTATGTCATTGGTGAAGAAGTGGAGAACGACTGCTTAGCTGGAGACCTTACGGGATAGAGGATTCCAGTAGAAAACTTTGGGCAGATCCACAGTGGTGCTTGCCTGGCGTTTTCTCAGGACCTCCAGAAGTACCAAATATCCTTGCATCTTGGTGTTCTCCATGCGATTCCTGCCAGATGTAAAGACATGTGTCGTAGACACCTTTGATCACTTGTTTTTCATGTGGAATGGTGTTGATCAAGCAGAAGGTTTTCCAAATTTTGATCAAATTTGGCCACCCTTCTCTGAAGCTCTGCTTGGTTACTTCTCTGCTCTTAGTCTTTCTAGGCAGTGGAAAAGTGCTCTCCATATTCAACAAGTTGGCAGACGCTGTGTTTCGACAGAGTGGAATGGGATCCTTTGGTTTTCTTCTCTCCTCTTACCAAAAACTTCTATCTTTTTTTTCCTTCTCTCACATTGACAATGTGTTGGTAACAGTGGAAGAGGTGCGGACTGCTGAATTTTGGCAGCTGTCGGGAGACAGCAGAGCTACAGGCAGTTGGCCATCGGTGGGGGGGGATGGCTTTTCCACTGTCCTGAGCTGAGGTTGACATTGAGAGAATGTCCTTAGGTTTCAGGTCTCCCTCCTGGTTCCCCTGTGATAGAAGTGCATAAGGGAGCACTGTGGACCATCCAGTGATTTCAAGGCTTTTGCAGAATGTGGGTTATTTTATTCTATCCATCTTCCCCAGAAATGTGTGATAATGTTGAGGGGAAATGTCCCTTAGAACCAGTTCCCCTGCCCTGAAAATGTTTCTTGTCTGAAGCAGCAACCAGTGATGCTACAGGTAAGTCACTCACACCTGAAGAGGATGTGTTTGAGAGACAGGAGCACTGTTGTTCCTGTTTAGTTGTGATATCTTCATTGTGGACTGACTGAGTGTTGACAGGATTGGGAGCTGGAGTTGATGAGCCTTATGAGTCCCTTCCACCTTGAGATGTTCTATGATTCTGTGATTAGACCAGCAAAGCCCCACTCTCTGCTGTCAGTCCGTTCTTGCTGCTTCCAGGCACAGTGTGAGCAGGTGACAGCAAGCAGGGCTGGAGGAGGGACCCAAATGTGTTTCTCAGAGTAGATGTGTTGGGCATGGAGGGGACGTTCTGAGTGAAAATGCTACGTTGTTACCTTTGTGTGTTTTGAGAAGTGTTCTGTGGGGACTAATGCCCCTGGGTACGGAGGTTCTTGCTGTGTAGTTCTGGCAGAGCATGCCTGCCTGAAAGGAGAAGCAAGAGCTTGACACTCATCATGCAGGTGGCAAAGGAGGCCGGAAGAATAGCTCTTCATCGAAGTAAATGAAGAGTGCTCGGGAGGTGTGGTTGCCCTGCGTTTTTTCAGCCACCTTGGAGGACTGCGGTGCTGGGCTGTGATGGGTTGGAGTTCCTGAATGAGAGAGTCCCCCGCGTTGTTTGGAGCCATTGGAGCATTTTTGCACAGATGTCCAAGTACCTGGAGCTTTGGCTTGTGTTTCAGAGGGAGGTGGATTCTGTTCCTGAGAGGACGGATGCTGAAGAGTGTGGTCTCCTTCCAGAAGGGGGGAGGGAAGGGGAGGTGAAGGGGCCTCCTTCCGAAGGAGTCTGCCTCTCTTGCATAGACTGGAGGAAAGCAGGAAGGTTGTTCCTCGTCTGGAGAGAGGGAAGGGGGCAGGGAGGAGGAATGAGCGCTCTTGCCAAAGGGCATGTCCGTGCTCCATGTTGCACATGGTGATGTGATCATATAGAAAATGTGTTGGTTAAGAAGACAAAGCAGAGGCAAAGAGAGAAGAAGAAGTGGGGATCAGGTCAGGACAGGTAAGAGTAGACGAGGAGACAGAGGGCAAAGAAGAGAAGAAAGGAAGGAACACTGCAGAGAAAGGCAAGCAAACAAGAATGAAGCAAGCAATGGAAAGAAAGAAGAGAGAGAAAGGAAGAACGATTATCGAGTTTAGTAGTATGCACCGATGGTATCAGTGTACACAGAAAGGGGGTAGGGTGAGAAAGGAGGAAAGAAAGAAGGAGACAGGAAAGGAAAGGAAAAAAGGAAGAAGTAATTAAGGAAGGAAGGAAGATGGCAAAGAGGAGAAAGAAAGAAACCGTAAAGGAGATGAGCAGCACGCACCGACCTTAGCTGTAAGTGCTGAACGGAGTCGTTCCCGACAGCCGCCCCCTTGGTTAGAGTACGGCGCTGGGGCGGTGATGCCCCGTCATTAGCGGTGATGGCTCCGTCTTTGCCGGCCTCCGCCGCGGCGCCGGAGGCGACTGTTGAGCTGCGAGCGGGGGTGAAGAAGAGAGAAGGATGGCAAGAGAAGGGAACGGGGAGGCGAGGATAGTGCACGGCATGACATGAAGGAAGAGGAAGAGAAGAAAGAGAATGAGAAAAATGGTGGGAAAGAGGAGTAGGAAAGAGAGAAACGAAGAACGATATTTGAAGGAAGAAAGGAAGGAAGAAAGGGAAAGGAAGAAGGGACAAAAGGAATCTACGCAAGGAAGGAGCAAGTCAGCGTGGCAGAAGGAATAAAGAGAGAAAGAAAAAGAGAAAAAATAAAGTGTTAATAAAAAGCAGGCGGAGGAGGGAAGGAAGAGGCGGCAGCGGAGGTGACCAGCGCGGGTGCGGAGTCGCGGGCGACCGTGTGGAGCGTGTGAGGCGGCGGAGCAGCACACGGTGTCGCTGCAGGCTCAGAAACGGCGGCGGAGCGGCGAGACGGCTCCGCCCCGGTGCGGCGGAGAGCCCGGCTGTGAGCGCGGGGGGGCGGCGCGGGGCGGGCAGGAGAGCCGGCGCGTCCGGGCGGCGGCGGGGAGCCGTGCGGGGCCCGGGCGGGTGGCGGCGGCGGCGGCGGCGATGGGCGCGTGCTGGGGGCCCGTGGTGCGGGTGCTGGTGCTGCAGGCGGCGTGGGCGGTGGTCGGCGGTCAGGTGCGCTACTCGGTGCCGGAGGAAGCCAAGGCCGGGACGGTGGTGGGCCGGCTGGCGCAGGACCTGGGCCTGGAGGCGGTCGATCGGGAGGCGCGTCGGCTGCGGCTGGTGGCGCAGGGCCGGCGGGCGAGCGTGGAGGTGAGCGGGGCGAGCGGGGCGCTGGTGGTGAGCTCGCGGCTGGACCGGGAGGAGCTGTGCGGGAAGAGCGCGCCGTGCGCCCTGCGCCTGGAGGTGCTGGTGGAGCGGCCGCTGCGCGTCTTCCACGTGGAGCTGGAGGTGACCGACATCAACGACAACGCCCCGCTCTTCCCCGCCGCCCGGAAAAACCTCAGCATCGCGGAATCGTCGCTGCCGGGGTCTCGTTTCCCGCTGGAGGGCGCGTCGGATGCAGATATCGGAGCCAACGCGCAGCTCTCCTACGCACTCAGCCCCAGTGAGCACTTTACCCTCGATGTTAAATCCTCTGATCTAAACAGGAATTCTCTGTTCCTGGTGCTCGCGAAACCGCTGGACCGCGAGACGGTGCCTGTGCACCGGTTGGTGGTGACGGCGAGTGACGGGGGCCGTCCGTCGCTGACGGGCACGATGGAGGTGGTGATCTCGGTGCTGGACGCGAACGACAACGCGCCCCAGTTCAACCAGTCGGTGTATAGAGTGCAGCTGGCGGAGAGCGCTGCAGAGGGGACGCTGGTAGCGCGAGTGAACGCCACGGATCCGGACGAGGGGAGCAATGCAGACGTGACTTTCACTGCGAGCAGTACTTTTCCTCCACGGGGATTAAACCTTTTCAGTTTAAATCCGAAGACGGGCGAGATCATACTGACGGGCGCCCTGGACTTCGAAGACGTCCGTTCATACGAGATACAAATCGAAGCGACAGATAAGGGGGCGCCCCCGCTGTCAGGTCACTGCAGCGTGGAGCTGGAGGTGGTGGACGTGAACGACAACGCGCCGGAGGTGTGGGTGACGTCGCTGTCGGTGCCGGTGCCGGAGGACGCGGCGGTGGGGACGGTGGTGGCGCTGCTGAGCGTGTCGGACCGGGACTCGGGGGCGAACGGGCGGGTGCGCTGCGCGGCGTGGCCGTCGTCGCCGTTCGGGCTGGTGGCGACGTTCGCGGGTTCGTACTCGCTGGTGCTGCGGGAGGCGCTGGACCGGGAGCGGGTGTCGGAGTACGAGGTGGAGGTGCGGGCGGAGGACGGCGGGGCGCCGCCGCTGCGCGGCAGCCGCGGGGTGCGGGTGCCGGTGTCGGACGTGAACGACAACGCGCCGGCGTTCGCGCAGGCCGTGTACACGGTGCTGGCGCGGGAGAACAACGCGGCGGGCGCGGAGCTGGCGCGGCTGTGGGCGCGGGACCCGGACGAGGCGGGCAACGGGCGCGTGAGCTACTCGGTGGCGGAGGGCGGCGTCGGGGGCGCGGCGTCGGTCGCGGGGTGGCGCCCGGCGTCGAGCTACGTGTCGGTGGACGCGGAGAGCGGGCGGCTGTGGGCGCTGCAGCCCTTGGACTACGAGGAGCTGCAGGTGCTGCAGTTCGAGGTGCGGGCGGTGGACGCGGGGGAGCCGCCGCTGTGCGGCAACGCCACGGTGCAGGTCTTCGTGGTGGACGAGAACGACAACGCGCCGGCGCTGCTGCCGCCGGCGGGCGGCGGGCCGTGGGCCGGGGCGTCGGGCGAGGCGGCGTCGGGGCCGGGCTCGGGGGCGTTGTGGGCGTGGGCGGCGTGGGGGGCGCCGGCGGGGCAGGTGGTGGCGAAGATCCGCGCGGTGGACGCGGACTCGGGCTACAACGCGTGGCTGCGCTACGAGCTGTGGGAGCCGCGGGAGAAGGGCCCGTTCCGCGTGGGGCTGTACAGCGGCGAGGTGAGCACGGCGCGGGCGCTGGAGGAGGCGGACGGCCCGCGGCAGAGGCTGGTGATCGTGGTGCGGGACCACGGGGAGCCGGCGCGCTCGGCCACGGCCACGCTGAGCGTGTCGCTGGTGGAGGGCGCCGAGGCGGTGCTGGCGGCCGCGGGCTCGTCGTCGGGGGCGGGGCTGCGGCCGGCGGAGGGCGGCGCGGCGGCGACGATGACGACGACGACGAACGTGTGGCTGGTGGTGGCCATCTGCGCGGTGTCGAGCCTGTTCCTGCTGGCGGTGGTGCTGTACGGGGCGTCGCGGTGGGCGCCGCGGGCGGCCGTGCTGTCGGGGCCCGGGCCGGCGACGCTGGTGTGCGCCAGCGAAGTGGGGAGCTGGTCGTACTCGCAGCGCCAGAGCCGGAGCCTGTGCGTGGCGGAGGGCGCGGGCAAGAGCGACCTGATGGTTTTCAGCCCCAACTTCCCGCCGCCGCCCGGCCCCGCGGCGAAGGAGACGCAGCCGGAGCCGCCCGCTCTCCTGGACACGGTCAGTGGCCCTCCCTTTCTCGCCTCTCGCCCCTTCCCCCTTCTCCCCCTTCTCGCCCTCGTCGCCCTCCCCGTGGGCAGGCGCTGGTTTGCCGGTGCTCACTCTCTGACTGCTGCCGCAGTGTTTCTTTTGTCTTCTTCCTCCGCAAGTTTTTTAAGTGCTGCGGGGTTTGTGCCATTTTCTCCTCTTCCTGGGTCTCGGAATTGCTTGGAGCCGTTTTGCAGCCATTTTCCATAGCGTCACGACGTCAATGCTAATATCTTTACGTGATCGTTTATCTCTATTTCTAAATGAGGTGTGACGTTGTGGGGTGCTCTTTTCTGTAGCACCCCGTATCTTTTTGTGGAGGATGTGGGGAGATCGAGAGCATAAGTTAGGATTGAAAGGATGTTTGGGAATGTCCAGTCGAAACCGATCCTGAAAGGCGGATATGTTGAAGTTGCATGGTTTTTCTCGAGGTGTTGTCCAATCTAGTTTTCATGTCTTTACTCGTTATCATTCTTCATGGTACTTTTGCTTTGAAGACCTCTGTCGTGTTCCCTTTCAGTCTTTTATTTTTTTAACCAGAGGACACATTTCTCACAGATAAGCTGCTCTAAATCTTTGGTTAATCTGCTGGTCTTCTCTGAAGCCCTTCCTGGTCTTCTCCTTTCTTCTTACCATGTTAAGAAGGGGAGGACCTCCACAAAATAGTCGAAGTGTTGATGAATCTTATTCCCGCAAAGTTGAATCAAATGCATTGTTTTTTTCCGTGGTCTAATAAGTCCTATGTCACTGTTTTCTCTATGTCGAAGATGTTATTTCAGAACCTTAAATTGTTGTTTCAGTGTCTGTTACAGTCTCTGTTGAAGCCACATTTTTTTTCCTCATCTGCTCAGCTTTGTGGTGTTCTGCATTGAAAATGTTTTGCCATTTTCCCACCTAGGTCTTCCGGGTCATCAACTCTTTCTGCAGTTCTTCTCAGCAGACCTGTATTTTAACTCTACCTTGTAGGGTAATATCTCCCATAACCTTTGTTACACCACTCTCCATGACTTTTTGAGATCCCTTGATGAGCTATTAAATGGCACAGTTCCTGTCAAAGATCTCTGCCCAACTGCAGTGTTGACCTTATTAACTTGCTCAGGTGTCCAGGTTTGGTTTTCCTGCCATCTGTGTAGTTAATCACAACTCTAAGTGTCTCTTTCAGCCTTCTTTTGTTTTGTATGGAGTGTCTTCAATTATGTAAGTTTTCCTGTCTTGCAGGTAGGGCAGTTTTAATGAACTTTTTGCTTTTAGCTGCTGCAAAGTGTGGGTTTCTAGTCATTTCTTAATCAGAAGTCTGTCCTCCTTTTTGATTCTCCACTGAAACAGAGATCATGCAAGGTGACCACAGTTGGTACTCCAGGTTCTTCTCTGTTCACTTTGCATGGCATATATTAGTTTGTGAAGTACTACAAACTTACTATGGACACAGAAAAGATTGTAGAAGCACTTCACGTTGCCCCTTTTTATGTATGATGTAAATGTACTTTCTAATACAAAGAATGGCAGAAGAGCAGGAACCGAGGTAGGTGTAAAAACCGTGCAGCTATAGTGCTATCTTAGGCAAGATGCATTGCTAAAGGACTTGGTTTTGGTGGGCAAATATATTTGTAGAAGCACCTCAGCTATTGTTCCTGATTCTGCTAGTTCCATGTACCCTGCAGTGGTAGGCTTTGTATTTCTGTTTGTTTGTTGGTTGGTTTCCCCCTTTCTTCCTGTGAATACTTTTTAAAATAAACTGTTATTTTGTGTCTCGTTGTGTGTGTGCCTTATGATGATCATGTGAATATGAACTGGGATGACACTTGAAACTCCTGATTCCCCTGTAGACAGCATGGCTTAGCTTGCCTTTCTTAGGGGATGTGTCAGTAATTGTGAGCAAGAGCCATGCTGCCAAATAGTGCTGACTGTTTGATTTCAGAATTTGTACCCCTTGCCATCACTGTGGTTCACTGTCTTGTAGTCTCTTAAGGTGATGTTTACCTTGAGAGAATGCTGTGAGACTTCAGGTTTAATTTCTGTTTCTGCCTTCATAGAATTGGATAGAGAAACACTGGCAATATGGCAGAGATCTGAGAGGCTGGGCAAAACCTGTTTGCTTTTCCAGCCCTGCTTCCCTGAAATCCTGAACAGTGATCCCTGAACTCAGCCCTGGCAATGGAGGCCTGGAAATAAATCAAGACAATTGTTAGAATAGCAACAGGTGTACTTAAAGATGACCTGTCGACAGACCTACCTGGATTTTTTTAGCATTTGGTATCTTCATTTTGTTTTGACCTCCTGTTGCATCACTGATGCTTCCATGGTAGAACCAGCAAATCACTACTGTGTGAAATCATCCATTTTGTGTTGCTGCCTGGCCTGTGTAGTGGGGTAGCAGCAAGTGTCCGTAGTTGTGTAGGGAAGGGACCCTGATGTGTTTATGTCAGTGGATGAGGTGGGAGCCTGGGAACATGTTATAAGACAAACAGTACCTTGCCAGAGCAGTGGTGCAACCCGTTTGTGTTGTCTTCAGTTATGGGATGTATGGATGACTATACTGTATCCTGCAGCGGTTCATCTCCATCAGTAATGGGCACATTGTTTTACTGTACTGTGAGTGCCTACCTGCCTAAAAAGGTAGGAAAGAACTCATCATTCATTGTGCACCTACAAGTGGGGAATAAAACTTATGGGAAATACTTTACTGAGATACATTGAGACTACTAGAGAGCTCAGGTTCCCTGAGCTCTTCACCCTTCTGAGAGGATCTGTGCTATGTGGGCCATGTTTAGACTGACATACAGAGTTAGGAAGTCACTGATGAAGTTGAAAGTCTTTGGAATTTTTATGCATTGCTGGTTGCTTAGGTTGGACCTATGCTTCAAAGGGCAAACCTGTTCTGTTATGGACAGACACAGATATTCTTTGTAATATGATGTCCTCACTCTATTATTTATTGTATGAAAACCAAGGAGAGTACATGGCATGGCTCAGCTACATCACTGTCACAAAGCCATGAAAAAGCAAGCAATTTCCACTTTTTTTTCAGCATTGCTGCATTAGACACAAATAAATGCCATGTGAATCTATTTCTTCTGGAGACCTGAGTACTTACCAGAGATGAAAGATGGATACAGTCTTCCTCTGTAGAGGAAACAGCTGAACTCTCTTTGCAAATAAAGAAATAAATGAGGAAACTGAGTTATGCCTCCTCAACAACGTGTAGGGAACACAAAGTCAGGAGATCAAAAGTGGGGTAGGTTCTTTTCGGTGAAGACCTTCTCAGATGTTATTCTTGGGTTTATGTAGGCATTTAGGAAACATTTTGGCAAGTATATATCAATTAAAGTGCCTTTAGGAAAGAGAAGAGGAAGGGAGGAGGAAGAGAGAAGAGGAGAGGAAGAGAAGGAGAAGGAGAAATAGAAGGGGAAGAGAAGAGAAAGAAGGGGAAGAGAAGAGAAAGAAAGGGAAGAGAAGAAGAAGAAGAACCTACTATCGTTTTTTCGAAGGGAAATGGCGGAGCATGTCGGCCAGGCAGGCGGAGCCACAGCCCGTCCTTCCTAGACCGGAGCACTGCTGCAGGCCGCTGGAGGACGACAGGACGCGACTGCTCGCAGAAGGAGTCGCGATCGGACACGAGGTGCCGCTGTTGGCCGCGAAGGCGCCGTGAGCTCGCGGGAGGGCGGCAGCTCCTCCCCGACTCGCTGTCACGGCTGCCGTCAGCGGGCGGGCGGCGGCGGGAACAGGATGCGGCGGGCTGGGCCGGGCGGGGCGGCGGAGCGCGGAGCGACGCCCCGTGCCTGCCGGGGAGCCCTTGGGGCGGGCGTCCGGGCGGCGGCGGGGAGCCGTGCGGGGCCCGGGCGGGTGGCGGCGGCGGCGATGGGCGCGTGCTGGGGGCCCGTGGTGCGGGTGCTGGTGCTGCAGGCGGCGTGGGCGGTGGTCGGCGGTCAGGTGCGCTACTCGGTGCCGGAGGAAGCCAAGGCCGGGACGGTGGTGGGCCGGCTGGCGCAGGACCTGGGCCTGGAGGCGGTCGATCGGGAGGCGCGTCGGCTGCGGCTGGTGGCGCAGGGCCGGCGGGCGAGCGTGGAGGTGAGCGGGGCGAGCGGGGCGCTGGTGGTGAGCTCGCGGCTGGACCGGGAGGAGCTGTGCGGGAAGAGCGCGCCGTGCGCTCTGCGCCTGGAGGTGCTGGTGGAGCGGCCGCTGCGGGTCTTCCACGTGGAGCTGGAGGTGACCGACATCAACGACAACGCCCCGCTCTTCCCTATGAACGAAGAAGCCTTTACCATCGCGGAGCTGTCGCTGCCGGGGTCTCGTTTCCCGCTGGAGGGCGCGTCGGATGCAGATATCGGAGCCAACGCGCAGCTCTCCTACACACTCAGCCCCAGTGAGCACTTCTCTCTGGATTTACAAAAAGCCGAGGAGGAGGGTGAGTCCTTATTCCTGGTGCTCGCGAAACCGCTGGACCGCGAGACGGTGCCTGTGCACCGGTTGGCGGTGACGGCGAGTGACGGGGGCCGTCCGTCGCTGACGGGCACGATGGAGGTGGTGATCTCGGTGCTGGACGTGAACGACAACGCGCCCCAGTTCAACCAGTCGGTGTATAAAGTGAAAGTCTTAGAGGGTTCAGAGCTCGGGACTCTGATAATCAAGCTGAGTGCGACGGATTTGGACGAAGGGATCAATAGTGATATTATATATTTGTTTAGTAAGCGTGTCGCTGCTCGAGTAAAAGAAATGTTCTCTATCGACGAAAACAAAGGAGAAATCAGGCTTCAAGGGAAATTAGACTACGAAGAAATGGACAGTTACGAGATTACAATAGAAGCAAGAGACAAAGGCTCGCCTCCGTTATCGGGTCACTGCAAGGTGGTGTTGGAGGTGGTGGACGTGAACGACAACGCGCCGGAGGTGTGGGTGACGTCGCTGTCGGTGCCGGTGCCGGAGGACGCGGCGGTGGGGACGGTGGTGGCGCTGCTGAGCGTGTCGGACCGGGACTCGGGGGCGAACGGGCGGGTGCGCTGCGCGGTGTGGCCGTCGTCGCCGTTCGGGCTGGTGGCGACGTTCGCGGGCTCGTACTCGCTGGTGCTGCGGGAGGCGCTGGACCGGGAGCGGGTGTCGGAGTACGAGGTGGAGGTGCGGGCGGAGGACGGCGGGGCGCCGCCGCTGCGCGGCAGCCGCGGGGTGCGGGTGCCGGTGTCGGACGTGAACGACAACGCGCCGGCGTTCGCGCAGGCCGTGTACACGGTGCTGGCGCGGGAGAACAACGCGGCGGGCGCGGAGCTGGCGCGGCTGTGGGCGCGGGACCCGGACGAGGCGGGCAACGGGCGCGTGAGCTACTCGGTGGCGGAGGGCGGCGTCGGGGGCGCGGCGTCGGTCGCGGGGTGGCGCCCGGCGTCGAGCTACGTGTCGGTGGACGCGGAGAGCGGGCGGCTGTGGGCGCTGCAGCCCTTGGACTACGAGGAGCTGCAGGTGCTGCAGTTCGAGGTGCGGGCGGTGGACGCGGGGGAGCCGCCGCTGTGCGGCAACGCCACGGTGCAGGTCTTCGTGGTGGACGAGAACGACAACGCGCCGGCGCTGCTGCCGCCGGCGGGCGGCGGGCCGTGGGCCGGGGCGTCGGGCGAGGCGGCGTCGGGGCCGGGCTCGGGGGCGTTGTGGGCGTGGGCGGCGTGGGGGGCGCCGGCGGGGCAGGTGGTGGCGAAGATCCGCGCGGTGGACGCGGACTCGGGCTACAACGCGTGGCTGCGCTACGAGCTGTGGGAGCCGCGGGAGAAGGGCCCGTTCCGCGTGGGGCTGTACAGCGGCGAGGTGAGCACGGCGCGGGCGCTGGAGGAGGCGGACGGCCCGCGGCAGAGGCTGGTGATCGTGGTGCGGGACCACGGGGAGCCGGCGCGCTCGGCCACGGCCACGCTGAGCGTGTCGCTGGTGGAGGGCGCCGAGGCGGTGCTGGCGGCCGCGGGCTCGTCGTCGGGGGCGGGGCTGCGGCCGGCGGAGGGCGGCGCGGCGGCGACGATGACGACGACGACGAACGTGTGGCTGGTGGTGGCCATCTGCGCGGTGTCGAGCCTGTTCCTGCTGGCGGTGGTGCTGTACGGGGCGTCGCGGTGGGCGCCGCGGGCGGCCGTGCTGTCGGGGCCCGGGCCGGCGACGCTGGTGTGCGCCAGCGAAGTGGGGAGCTGGTCGTACTCGCAGCGCCAGAGCCGGAGCCTGTGCGTGGCGGAGGGCGCGGGCAAGAGCGACCTGATGGTTTTCAGCCCCAACTTCCCGCCGCCGCCCGGCCCCGCGGCGAAGGAGACGCAGCCGGAGCCGCCCGCTCTCCTGGACACGGTCAGTGGCCCTCCCTTTCTCGCCTCTCGCCCCTTCCCCCTTCTCCCCCTTCTCGCCCTCGTCGCCCTCCCCGTGGGCAGGCGCTGGTTTGCCGGTGCTCACTCTCTGACTGCTGCCGCAGTGTTTCTTTTGTCTTCTTCCTCCGCAAGTTTTTTAAGTGCTGCGGGGTTTGTGCCATTTTCTCCTCTTCCTGGGTCTCGGAATTGCTTGGAGCCGTTTTGCAGCCATTTTCCATAGCGTCACGACGTCAATGCTAATATCTTTACGTGATCGTTTATCTCTATTTCTAAATGAGGTGTGACGTTGTGGGGTGCTCTTTTCTGTAGCACCCCGTATCTTTTTGTGGAGGATGTGGGGAGATCGAGAGCATAAGTTAGGATTGAAAGGATGTTTGGGAATGTCCAGTCGAAACCGATCCTGAAAGGCGGATATGTTGAAGTTGCATGGTTTTTCTCGAGGTGTTGTCCAATCTAGTTTTCATGTCTTTACTCGTTATCATTCTTCATGGTACTTTTGCTTTGAAGACCTCTGTCGTGTTCCCTTTCAGTCTTTTATTTTTTTAACCAGAGGACACATTTCTCACAGATAAGCTGCTCTAAATCTTTGGTTAATCTGCTGGTCTTCTCTGAAGCCCTTCCTGGTCTTCTCCTTTCTTCTTACCATGTTAAGAAGGGGAGGACCTCCACAAAATAGTCGAAGTGTTGATGAATCTTATTCCCGCAAAGTTGAATCAAATGCATTGTTTTTTTCCGTGGTCTAATAAGTCCTATGTCACTGTTTTCTCTATGTCGAAGATGTTATTTCAGAACCTTAAATTGTTGTTTCAGTGTCTGTTACAGTCTCTGTTGAAGCCACATTTTTTTTCCTCATCTGCTCAGCTTTGTGGTGTTCTGCATTGAAAATGTTTTGCCATTTTCCCACCTAGGTCTTCCGGGTCATCAACTCTTTCTGCAGTTCTTCTCAGCAGACCTGTATTTTAACTCTACCTTGTAGGGTAATATCTCCCATAACCTTTGTTACACCACTCTCCATGACTTTTTGAGATCCCTTGATGAGCTATTAAATGGCACAGTTCCTGTCAAAGATCTCTGCCCAACTGCAGTGTTGACCTTATTAACTTGCTCAGGTGTCCAGGTTTGGTTTTCCTGCCATCTGTGTAGTTAATCACAACTCTAAGTGTCTCTTTCAGCCTTCTTTTGTTTTGTATGGAGTGTCTTCAATTATGTAAGTTTTCCTGTCTTGCAGGTAGGGCAGTTTTAATGAACTTTTTGCTTTTAGCTGCTGCAAAGTGTGGGTTTCTAGTCATTTCTTAATCAGAAGTCTGTCCTCCTTTTTGATTCTCCACTGAAACAGAGATCATGCAAGGTGACCACAGTTGGTACTCCAGGTTCTTCTCTGTTCACTTTGCATGGCATATATTAGTTTGTGAAGTACTACAAACTTACTATGGACACAGAAAAGATTGTAGAAGCACTTCACGTTGCCCCTTTTTATGTATGATGTAAATGTACTTTCTAATACAAAGAATGGCAGAAGAGCAGGAACCGAGGTAGGTGTAAAAACCGTGCAGCTATAGTGCTATCTTAGGCAAGATGCATTGCTAAAGGACTTGGTTTTGGTGGGCAAATATATTTGTAGAAGCACCTCAGCTATTGTTCCTGATTCTGCTAGTTCCATGTACCCTGCAGTGGTAGGCTTTGTATTTCTGTTTGTTTGTTGGTTGGTTTCCCCCTTTCTTCCTGTGAATACTTTTTAAAATAAACTGTTATTTTGTGTCTCGTTGTGTGTGTGCCTTATGATGATCATGTGAATATGAACTGGGATGACACTTGAAACTCCTGATTCCCCTGTAGACAGCATGGCTTAGCTTGCCTTTCTTAGGGGATGTGTCAGTAATTGTGAGCAAGAGCCATGCTGCCAAATAGTGCTGACTGTTTGATTTCAGAATTTGTACCCCTTGCCATCACTGTGGTTCACTGTCTTGTAGTCTCTTAAGGTGATGTTTACCTTGAGAGAATGCTGTGAGACTTCAGGTTTAATTTCTGTTTCTGCCTTCATAGAATTGGATAGAGAAACACTGGCAATATGGCAGAGATCTGAGAGGCTGGGCAAAACCTGTTTGCTTTTCCAGCCCTGCTTCCCTGAAATCCTGAACAGTGATCCCTGAACTCAGCCCTGGCAATGGAGGCCTGGAAATAAATCAAGACAATTGTTAGAATAGCAACAGGTGTACTTAAAGATGACCTGTCGACAGACCTACCTGGATTTTTTTAGCATTTGGTATCTTCATTTTGTTTTGACCTCCTGTTGCATCACTGATGCTTCCATGGTAGAACCAGCAAATCACTACTGTGTGAAATCATCCATTTTGTGTTGCTGCCTGGCCTGTGTAGTGGGGTAGCAGCAAGTGTCCGTAGTTGTGTAGGGAAGGGACCCTGATGTGTTTATGTCAGTGGATGAGGTGGGAGCCTGGGAACATGTTATAAGACAAACAGTACCTTGCCAGAGCAGTGGTGCAACCCGTTTGTGTTGTCTTCAGTTATGGGATGTATGGATGACTATACTGTATCCTGCAGCGGTTCATCTCCATCAGTAATGGGCACATTGTTTTACTGTACTGTGAGTGCCTACCTGCCTAAAAAGGTAGGAAAGAACTCATCATTCATTGTGCACCTACAAGTGGGGAATAAAACTTATGGGAAATACTTTACTGAGATACATTGAGACTACTAGAGAGCTCAGGTTCCCTGAGCTCTTCACCCTTCTGAGAGGATCTGTGCTATGTGGGCCATGTTTAGACTGACATACAGAGTTAGGAAGTCACTGATGAAGTTGAAAGTCTTTGGAATTTTTATGCATTGCTGGTTGCTTAGGTTGGACCTATGCTTCAAAGGGCAAACCTGTTCTGTTATGGACAGACACAGATATTCTTTGTAATATGATGTCCTCACTCTATTATTTATTGTATGAAAACCAAGGAGAGTACATGGCATGGCTCAGCTACATCACTGTCACAAAGCCATGAAAAAGCAAGCAATTTCCACTTTTTTTTCAGCATTGCTGCATTAGACACAAATAAATGCCATGTGAATCTATTTCTTCTGGAGACCTGAGTACTTACCAGAGATGAAAGATGGATACAGTCTTCCTCTGTAGAGGAAACAGCTGAACTCTCTTTGCAAATAAAGAAATAAATGAGGAAACTGAGTTATGCCTCCTCAACAACGTGTAGGGAACACAAAGTCAGGAGATCAAAAGTGGGGTAGGTTCTTTTCGGTGAAGACCTTCTCAGATGTTATTCTTGGGTTTATGTAGGCATTTAGGAAACATTTTGGCAAGTATATATCAATTAAAGTGCCTTTAGGAAAGAGAAGAGGAAGGGAGGAGGAAGAGAGAAGAGGAGAGGAAGAGAAGGAGAAGGAGAAATAGAAGGGGAAGAGAAGAGAAAGAAGGGGAAGAGAAGAGAAAGAAAGGGAAGAGAAGAAGAAGAAGAACCTACTATCGTTTTTTCGAAGGGAAATGGCGGAGCATGTCGGCCAGGCAGGCGGAGCCACAGCCCGTCCTTCCTAGACCGGAGCACTGCTGCAGGCCGCTGGAGGACGACAGGACGCGACTGCTCGCAGAAGGAGTCGCGATCGGACACGAGGTGCCGCTGTTGGCCGCGAAGGCGCCGTGAGCTCGCGGGAGGGCGGCAGCTCCTCCCCGACTCGCTGTCACGGCTGCCGTCAGCGGGCGGGCGGCGGCGGGAACAGGATGCGGCGGGCTGGGCCGGGCGGGGCGGCGGAGCGCGGAGCGACGCCCCGTGCCTGCCGGGGAGCCCTTGGGGCGGGCGTCCGGGCGGCGGCGGGGAGCCGTGCGGGGCCCGGGCGGGTGGCGGCGGCGGCGATGGGCGCGTGCTGGGGGCCCGTGGTGCGGGTGCTGGTGCTGCAGGCGGCGTGGGCGGTGGTCGGCGGTCAGGTGCGCTACTCGGTGCCGGAGGAAGCCAAGGCCGGGACGGTGGTGGGCCGGCTGGCGCAGGACCTGGGCCTGGAGGCGGTCGATCGGGAGGCGCGTCGGCTGCGGCTGGTGGCGCAGGGCCGGCGGGCGAGCGTGGAGGTGAGCGGGGCGAGCGGGGCGCTGGTGGTGAGCTCGCGGCTGGACCGGGAGGAGCTGTGCGGGAAGAGCGCGCCGTGCGCTCTGCGCCTGGAGGTGCTGGTGGAGCGGCCGCTGCGGGTCTTCCACGTGGAGCTGGAGGTGACCGACATCAACGACAACGCCCCGCTCTTCCCTATGAACGAAGAAGCCTTTACCATCGCGGAGCTGTCGCTGCCGGGGTCTCGTTTCCCGCTGGAGGGCGCGTCGGATGCAGATATCGGAGCCAACGCGCAGCTCTCCTACACACTCAGCCCCAGTGAGCACTTCTCTCTGGATTTACAAAAAGCCGAGGAGGAGGGTGAGTCCTTATTCCTGGTGCTCGCGAAACCGCTGGACCGCGAGACGGTGCCTGTGCACCGGTTGGCGGTGACGGCGAGTGACGGGGGCCGTCCGTCGCTGACGGGCACGATGGAGGTGGTGATCTCGGTGCTGGACGTGAACGACAACGCGCCCCAGTTCAACCAGTCGGTGTATAAAGTGAAAGTCTTAGAGGGTTCAGAGCTCGGGACTCTGATAATCAAGCTGAGTGCGACGGATTTGGACGAAGGGATCAATAGTGATATTATATATTTGTTTAGTAAGCGTGTCGCTGCTCGAGTAAAAGAAATGTTCTCTATCGACGAAAACAAAGGAGAAATCAGGCTTCAAGGGAAATTAGACTACGAAGAAATGGACAGTTACGAGATTACAATAGAAGCAAGAGACAAAGGCTCGCCTCCGTTATCGGGTCACTGCAAGGTGGTGTTGGAGGTGGTGGACGTGAACGACAACGCGCCGGAGGTGTGGGTGACGTCGCTGTCGGTGCCGGTGCCGGAGGACGCGGCGGTGGGGACGGTGGTGGCGCTGCTGAGCGTGTCGGACCGGGACTCGGGGGCGAACGGGCGGGTGCGCTGCGCGGTGTGGCCGTCGTCGCCGTTCGGGCTGGTGGCGACGTTCGCGGGCTCGTACTCGCTGGTGCTGCGGGAGGCGCTGGACCGGGAGCGGGTGTCGGAGTACGAGGTGGAGGTGCGGGCGGAGGACGGCGGGGCGCCGCCGCTGCGCGGCAGCCGCGGGGTGCGGGTGCCGGTGTCGGACGTGAACGACAACGCGCCGGCGTTCGCGCAGGCCGTGTACACGGTGCTGGCGCGGGAGAACAACGCGGCGGGCGCGGAGCTGGCGCGGCTGTGGGCGCGGGACCCGGACGAGGCGGGCAACGGGCGCGTGAGCTACTCGGTGGCGGAGGGCGGCGTCGGGGGCGCGGCGTCGGTCGCGGGGTGGCGCCCGGCGTCGAGCTACGTGTCGGTGGACGCGGAGAGCGGGCGGCTGTGGGCGCTGCAGCCCTTGGACTACGAGGAGCTGCAGGTGCTGCAGTTCGAGGTGCGGGCGGTGGACGCGGGGGAGCCGCCGCTGTGCGGCAACGCCACGGTGCAGGTCTTCGTGGTGGACGAGAACGACAACGCGCCGGCGCTGCTGCCGCCGGCGGGCGGCGGGCCGTGGGCCGGGGCGTCGGGCGAGGCGGCGTCGGGGCCGGGCTCGGGGGCGTTGTGGGCGTGGGCGGCGTGGGGGGCGCCGGCGGGGCAGGTGGTGGCGAAGATCCGCGCGGTGGACGCGGACTCGGGCTACAACGCGTGGCTGCGCTACGAGCTGTGGGAGCCGCGGGAGAAGGGCCCGTTCCGCGTGGGGCTGTACAGCGGCGAGGTGAGCACGGCGCGGGCGCTGGAGGAGGCGGACGGCCCGCGGCAGAGGCTGGTGATCGTGGTGCGGGACCACGGGGAGCCGGCGCGCTCGGCCACGGCCACGCTGAGCGTGTCGCTGGTGGAGGGCGCCGAGGCGGCGCTGGCGGCCGCGGGCTCGTCGTCGTCGTCGTCGGGGGCGGGGCTGCGGCCGGCGGAGGGCGGCGCGGCGGCGGCGGCGACGACGACGACGACGAACGTGTGGCTGGTGGTGGCCATCTGCGCGGTGTCGAGCCTGTTCCTGCTGGCGGTGGTGCTGTACGGGGCGTCGCGGTGGGCGCCGCGGGCGGCCGTGCTGTCGGGGCCCGGGCCGGCGACGCTGGTGTGCGCCAGCGAAGTGGGGAGCTGGTCGTACTCGCAGCGCCAGAGCCGGAGCCTGTGCGTGGCGGAGGGCGCGGGCAAGAGCGACCTGATGGTTTTCAGCCCCAACTTCCCGCCGCCGCCGCCCGGCCCCACGGCGGAAAACGGTTCTGCTGGGAAGGGTCCGTCTCTCTCCCCACTTGTTTCAGGCGTGGTAAGTGTATTCGCAATGTTTTTGTGTCTCTTGGGTAGGTCTGTCTACCTGCCACATTTCATGGATCATCTATGTGTTAAAACATCTTTTCTGTGATAGTATTTTTCAAATGCGAGTCCTAGCTTCGAATTGGTGTTGGATATAACTCTAGTGATCGGCGTTTAGACACGCGTGTTTGCCTCTTGAAATGTTATTGGTTAACTACCTGAATGCCTTGTAAAATTTTTATGTCTCTTTTACTTCCTCCCACCCCGCCCTATGCGTAGGACTCAATTATTAAAGGCATTCTTAGATTTTTAAGATTTTTTTTTCTCCACTACATGGCGTCAAATGGCAGTAGTAGGTGTTAGCGGATCTTGCATTTCCCTTTTTTAGTATCTTTCAAGGTGTGAAAAACCCCGGGAGGTGCTCAGGACTTTGGTAGCTCCCTCAGGATGACTGTAATTAGGGTAGTAGTTATTGTTGAAACCAAGTATGGTTACGCTTGGTTTGATGAATATTGTCTTCTTGTGTGCCAAGGATCGTTTGGGGTTTATTGATTCAGAAGCTCGCTGGTTGGTGGGTTTCGCCAGTCTTAAGAAGTTTGAATACATGAAGTGACAGTTATGGGGTGTAGTGAGGGGAAGAAACGTTGGTGGAGGTCGTGAGTACTGTTCTGACTCTGGAAGTCCGGTGACAATGTGGGGGAAAGTGGAGTGAGACACAGGGTGCTTTATGAAAAAGTGGAGAACTCTAGGAGGGAGCGGGTGCTCCCTGGCCTCACTGCACCTCTCCCCGCGACTTGATCCCGTTCTCTTCGTAGTGTTGTGGCGTCTGTTCTGCCCCATCCACCCCAGTAACGTGCTGTGGAAAATAGAGTCGGAAATCGTTATGTTGGTGAAAGTCGAGAGCGGGAGGAAGAGTGGTTAAGGGAAAAGTAGAAGGGAGGACTTCTATATGCAATATTGAATAGTCTAGAGACGGTAGGTTGAAAACTTTTGGTTCTCTCAGCAGTAGAGCAGAAGAAGCTGGGAAACACAAGTTCAGCTAGAAAAAAGTTTTCGATACTGGTTTCCGCATTGATTTCCCTATGTGGGAAGTGATTGCTTAATTCCTGGGCTATTCTAACGCCGTTACCGAAGCAGCTGATCCTGGCGATGCACTAATGGCACCGAATCGACTCCGTTCTCATCGAGACCAGCTCCAAAGCACTCTTTGAGATGAGATTTTTAGGATCATCTTTTGTGTTCCTTGTTCAGTGTTAGAAACTGGATACAGCCTCTACAGGGAAAAGCGAAGATCTCTTATATCTGAGTTTTATAGCGTAAAAACGAAGTCTGTAGGGCTACCGGGGTGGTAAGAACAAGCAGTACATTTATATTATTCTTTCTCGTGTTACGCGTTCAATTCGCCAAAGACACGCGTTTGGATAGCTATCATAGTTTTGTGGTAAAGTAACTATATAAATATAAGTTTTAATAAATATAATCTAAATTTATAAAGATACCGTAACGCGGTATATTTCTTTTGAGTATGTACATTTTGTTGGGGTTTGTACTAATAGAAGTGCTTTACACGAAGGACGTGGACTAAAAAAATAAACTCGCAGATCGTTCGTTCCAAATTGACAAGAGTGGTGCTTATAGGGTATTGAAATCCCGTAAAGGAAGTTGAAAACTTCATGTCGGTCTTGAAAAAAAATTGCAGGAGTGGGTTATCTCCCGCTGATCGATAGAAAAATATGAGCGTGTCCCACGAACTTCTCTCTCCGTCCTGCATCTATTTTACATCCCTTAGCATGGGCTTTACGTTTGAGTTCTTTGTGCATTTGCTGGGGATTTGTGCTTCTAGTCTCCTTTGATCATGTGCGACAGCTGATGTGTTTAAGGGGAGTGGGCCATCACCCCTAAGTGTGCGTGAACTACCTTCGCTTGTGAGTAGCAAGGCTTATCCCAGAGCTGTAGAGCTGTGACTTTCTTTCCTTAATTCACACGAATGTGATAGAAGGCAGGAACAACAAACCGTGATCTCCTAATGGAGAATCTTCTGGTTAAGATTATAAGAAGGTTTAACTAATTCTGTAGAAGAGTATGGGAAAACACAGCACTTGGGCACAGGCGTGGGAAATAACTCATTTCCTTGGGCTATGATTAAGGGCGATGCAGAGTCTCTTAACGCCGATCGTTTGGGGCAGGGGAGGCTTTGGCTTCCGTATGGTTTCTCTTGGTTTCTCTGACTGCAGTAATGAATTGAAGATCTGAACGGGATTTATTGTAGACGTGCACTGTCAGGAAATATTTCGGTATTTCTTTTAGAAACATCAAGTAGTCTTAACTTCAGAAACAGAGCTGGTGGCGGCTTTCACTTCGCAGCATACTCTGGGCAGGAGTCGTTAATAGAAGGCGCTAGAATATTCAGTCTTGAATAAAAGATAACAATGTCGCGCAGGGCTGTCAGTCTCTGCAAGCCCAGGCTCTCATTCTCGCCTCATATTGTTTTGGAGAATGACGCGGATTAGCCGGAAAGTTACCAGGCACAATGCAATCGTGGCAGCTGAGGCAGGGCTTGCAGCCCGGGTGCGCTGCAGAGCGCTTCCGCGGGCGGCTCTGGGGGCGGGAGGGGCGGTGGAGCCGCAGCTGCAGCGCCCGCACCGCCGTGGCGGCCGCAGGCTGTTTTGCAGGCTCACAACTGGAGATTTTATAGGCAGGGAAATTAAATGCCCGGCACGGCACGGCTGCCGGAGGAATTGCGAGGGACGCCGGGTGCTCTGCTCGGAGCTGCTCTGCCGCAGGAGCGGGACCAGTCCCCCGTACCAACTGTGGCTGGTGTCCCCCCGGCATCTTCCGTCAAGCCCGATGGTCTCTAACTGGGGGTAAATAGACCAGTCTCCGCCTTCACTTTCAAGGGGCGGGTTCTTGCCGACGATGTAGCAAATAACACGTTGTGAGTCCGTATTTCTATGGCTTGATGCGGGTAGTGAGGATTTTCGTGGGGTTCGCTGAAATCTAGAAATCCTCTGCTTTTACGAGATTGTTCTCCCGGGCTCCTTTTAGTGATGTCTACTCCCGCTGTCCCCACGTAGCATCCGCGAGCTCCCGTGGCTTGTTGAAGGGCATCCTGACATCCCTGCCCGCTCTGCCAGCAGGCACAGCCTGCCTCCGCGGAGCAGGGTGTCGGAGCTGCGGGAACAAGAGCGGATCAGCCCGGCACTGCGGCCAACAGCAGAGCTGCTCTGACGCTCCTTTCGCTGGGGGAGGCGCGGGCCTGAGAGTGAGTCGAGCCCGCGGGGCGGGGGGGCGAGGGTCCCACGGGGGACAGCTCCCACAGGGGACAGCGCGGGCTGCCTGCCGCGCCGGGTCCCGAGTGGGAGGAGCCCGGTGTTTCGGGTCGCTGGGGGTATCAGCGTCCTTGCGCTCATCTCTGCCCGGAGGAGCCCATGTGTGAAAGGCACTAGTGGGGTCCCTGCGCCTCCGTCGGCGGCTCCGCGCTGGCGATTTGGGCTCGGTCCGAGAAGGAGCTTCTGCTTCAGGTTCCGGTCTTCCTCGGTGAGCAGGCAGCCCCTACTTACTGTGGGGGTCCCGTCAGTGTACGAGCTTTTCACATGCTCCATTCGGCTGGAGATGAAGGCTGGGGCTGCCGGTCGATCCGGGGACAACTGCCGGCGCGGAGAGCTCATCGGTTCCCCTCGGAGGAGAAACCGTGGGGCTGTCGCTCCGTCTGCTCCCCCGAACGGATTCAGTCCCTTCTGCTGTCTCCCGCTGAAGCGCCGTGTCCTAATTTAGCACCAGAGGTGCCCCGCCGTTCTGGTGGGCGCCCCTCGGTTCTGGTGGGTACCCCCGGGATTTTCCCAAGCCTCAGTACCGAGCGGGACGTGTTCTGCAAACCTCCGCCGAAGGCACCGCTCCGCGTCTGCACCGCCTCTGATGCATTGCCCGTGGAAACGGCGCCTTAAAATCATCGCTGACGTAGACGATGATGTTCAAACACGAGTGACCCTTCGTGCGGTGCAGCCGTGAGCTCCACGGCCCCGAGGTAACCCGGTTTTACTATTCACCTTTATTTTTTTGCCTTTTCTCGCTTAACAATTTCTTCTGGCTGTTACCATTGTTCCGAGCACAATGTGCATGGCTGGACTAACGACGTCTTATTGCCGGAAAAGCGGATGATTGCTTGAAAATATAAGACGGGGTGGGACAAAGAGTACGTAAAGGGATGGTCGGGGCTCAGAGGCGGTGTAAATGCAGCGCTGCAACTGCCTGTCGGGCGGAGGGATGTGGAGGAAGCGCTCTGTGAGCACGTCGGGTAGCGGGACATGATGAGAGGGGTTGTGTAGCAGTGAGTGAGACGGCAGAGGTCCCGGACCATGCCCTCGGGATCGCAAAAAGTTGAATTCCTCAGCGACTCGGGTCAAACCGGCTTTAAGAATGGGTTAAACCGAGGGAAGGGAATAGAGAACTGTTCAGAAATGGCAAATTGAAGGCAAACGTGAGATGAAATATGAGGGGTTTTAAACAGTGGTTACATTATCCGCTGTGATACCACGGAAAGTATCTACATTAGAGGTGTTTAATACGACTGATGTGCAAGTAACGTAATTAGGGTAAGCAACTTGAGATGGAGAGAAGACCTTTGAGACTGGAGACCCTGAGAAGAGGCAGTAAGTGGAAGGGCGGCCAAACAAGAGTGAAAGTGTAGAAACTGAGTGTAAAGGCACCCTTGAGACCCCCGGGGCAGCTGGATGCGGGAGGTAGAGAACGAACAGGCAGGGAGGAACGGGTCTGGGATTCTGCCGAGCAGAACAGTGGCTTCGCACAAAGGGCAAGGCTGGATTCTTCCCCCATGGCACAACGGTGTTAATCCCTTCATGGCAGGAGTGGCTGTGGTGTAACTGGCCTTGGATGTTTAATATTACCAAGCACTGGATTTTGGCCGTGGCCCAGAGCAGTCTACCTGAGTGATGTGTGGATCAGGCAATCATCCAGGCTGGACTGGGAAGGCAGTGCGGTAGAAGCTGGGTGTTGAGATGGTGCCAGTAGAACACGTGTTCTGGTGAGTGAATCTGCCTGACTGCTGGGGATGTCGCTGTCCACAGCAGAGTGTGGAAAAGGACAAGAGATGCCAAAATACTAAAGCAGGGTTGTAAAGTTTAAAAATGGCTTTAAAAAGAAAGAGACTCGAAGGCAGGTTCCCTTAGAGCCCTGTAAATAAGCATTAGGCAATGCTACAAAACTAAAGAGATGTAGCATCTCTTGTAGAGGTAGATGAAAGCTGAAGAAGTTATTTCGATGGTAAATGAGTAATAAATGAGTGAATTAAAGACAAAATCGGTGTAGGCTGCCAGATGCTTCTCAAAAGGTGAGTACGTCTTGGAAAGAGGCAAATGTACAATTACTTTGACCAATTTTGGCCACTGTTGTTAATCAGTTTCTGCTAGCACTGCTGGTATTTCAGGCACCGGTATGCATAACCACGACTTGTTATTCCAATATTAACATTTAAAGAAAATCTGCCTTTAGGTAGGTTTATCTGTTCAACAGAAGGATCTCAGGCCCAAAATTCTTGGGTTTCTTCATTGCAAACCCAGTCACAGTCAAGTGAGTAGAGTCTGTTTGCTTTACCTATGTGTGCACCTGGGACAGCAACACCCATCTGCCCTAGCCTTCCCAGATGGGTGGATTTATCTTTGCCACAGGCCAACATTAAGGGAAATTTATCTGTCTTTCCTGTGACTTTAATAGGTGTTATTGCATTGGTTCAGGGTGTTTATAATGACTATGCATCACTATAGAGGAGTAGAACTAACAACTTTTTCAAATATTGTAGATGACATCTTATCTTGGTAGCAGAGGGGTCTAGGGTAAATTTGGGGTGGGGGGAGTCTGGATGACAGTTTTATGGTGACTATGTGGGAACTGGGGATTTCTGCAGTTAGCAATCAAGAAAAAGAAGGGTAAACAGCATACCATAAATACTTACATTATAGACTGTGTGCAATGGTCCACTGAACAAATTTACATGGTGTGTGAATTAAGGTGGATGCATACCAGCTCTGCAGCTCCTCCCCAGCCGCTCTGGCAGGTGCTGTAGTGTCAACGCAATAAAAGTAAAACACAACATTGAGGTACTGCCAGGGATGCCTGGAGTTAAAAAATCATGATATCCACAGATACTTGTGCTGGGGCTAACCAAGGCTTGCTCCCATGTGGGCGGGATAGAAACCTCACTGCCTCCCTGGGAGGTTTTGCTGAGTTGTGAGGATGCACACAGATGTACCGATTTTTTTTTTTTTTTTTTTTTTTAATGTACAGCTTTTGGCTGTGCTCCCGATTTTCTCCTATTTTAAAAGGCACTGATACTATGTATAATTGAAAAGTTCTTTTTCACATGCCCGGAAATTCTCAGCTGCATAAAGAAACACGATGAATGCAAGAAGGGTTAAGATCTGTCCTTGTCGCACATTTATAGCATCTTGCTTTTGATCGATCAGGATCTCATGACAATAAGCTCTCACAGAAGGAAGCTGGGAATGGAGGAGGTGGGAGAGGTTGTCAGGGCTTGAGGCTCATCTGTGTAAATTGCTGCTGATGGTCATTCCAGGAAGGTTTTCTAGGAGGTATGATGAAATGTTTTCTGCCCTCTCCTACCTGCTTAGGGGGTAGTTGCTAACTGTGTCCTTGGTGCAGAAAATCGGGGGAGCAGAAAGCTTTGATTTTTTTTTTTCCTTCCCCACTCGTGATCTGTTATCTCTGTGTGGCATCAGCTCGTCTCTCCCCACAGTTCCTGGGCATATCCTATATGCAAGACCTCTCTGGCACCGATATTTACTTCTCTACAAGTAATTCCACTGCTGCAGCCCACTTTCCCCTTCCACTTTCCCCCGCCTACCTGAGCCATCCCCATCCTGCTTTGGCGGGCTGGATGGGAGCTCGTCTGTGGCTGTGGATGATCCGACTGGGGACTGTCAGAGGAGAGATCTTTCTCTCCAATAATCTGTGTTAATCTACCTTGTCCAGAAGCAGGAAAGAGGCTTTTTCTTTTCGTCTTTTTCTTCCCTCCCCTTCCTTTTTTTTTTTTAAAAAAAAAGTTTAACAAGGATAGAGTCGATTGCCTCCTTTAACTGTGCTCTTAAATCCCCTCTGGGAAATGTTGTGCTCGGCCGGAGCCTGCCTGGACTGTGCTGACCCATGTTTAGCCGATGCCTGTCACTTCTCATACTCGTTTCTCTTCCACCGCGGTACTCTGACAGCGTGCGGCAGAGCATCCTCTCGCTGCCTCTCCTGCAAGGAGCCGAGAAAGGGAAGGGGGAGGGGTGTCTGCTCTGCGTCTCTTCTTCAGGGAAACACACCCATGCCGCGGACTCGGGGGCCAGGAGCCCCCCCGGATCTCCGTCAGGCGTTTAAAAAAAAAGAAAAAGGAGGGGGTGGAAGAAGCCGCCGGCCGGCGGGGCGGCAGCGGCGGGGGGAGCGGAGCCCCATCCCCCGGCGGCGCAGGTGTCGCCGCGGCCTCTAGGTGGCGCTGCCGCCGCCGCCGCGCGCGTGTAAGAGACGCGCGGGGTCCCGCCGCGCCGGTCACAGCGAGCGGCGGCGGCGGGCGCAGCGCAGCGGAGCTGTCGCCTCTCCCCGCACGGCAGCCGGCGGCGCAGGGAGCGGAGCCGCCGCGGAGCCGGGGCGCCTCCCGCGCCTGCAGCGAATTTCCCGCCTTGCCGCCGGTGCGCTCTGGTGCCCGTTCGCTTCGCGCTGGGAACTTCGGGGGTTTGCTGAAATTCTGGATTATGTTCCTGCTGAGCCGGTCTGCGGGGAGCTGAGCCAGGGGAGGAAGAATGCAGGTCTATTTAATGGTCTTCTGCCTTATTTGCTGCACCGCAAACGGGCAAGTAGTGTATTCCATCGCTGAGGAAACGGAGCATGGAGCATCTGTTGGGAACATAGCGAAGGATTTGGGAATAGATGCAGCTACGCTTTCAGCTCGGAAATTTCGCATGATCACCGGTTCAAGTAAGCAATATTTTAATATAAATGCAAGCACGGGGGCTTTGTCTGTTAACGAGCCCATAGACAGAGAGCAGCTTTGTGAATTAAAGTCTGCCTGTCTTCTGAATTATGAACTTGTGTTAGAAAACCCTCTAGAGCTTTATAGGATGGAATTTAAAGTCTTGGACATAAATGACAATTCCCCCAGCTTTCCCTTAAGTGAATATCATATAAATGTGCCTGAGTTCCTGTCACCTGGGGCACGGTTTACACTCCCCAACGCCCAAGATTTTGATGAAGGTACCAACAGTGTCCAGAATTACACTCTGAGCCCTGATGAACATTTCCATTTGGAAATGCAGACACGCGGGGATGGGAGTAAGTATCCTGAATTGGTGCTGAAGAAAGCCTTAGACAGGGAGCAGCAAGCCACTCACAGACTTGTCCTTACAGCCAAAGATGGTGGGCATCCTCCAAAATCCGGTGATGTCCCAGTCGTTGTGACTGTGCTGGATACCAATGACAATGCACCGGAATTTGAGCACTCAGTCTACAGGGCGAGTATTTTGGAAAACTCCCCCAGTGGCACTTTGGTAGTGCAAGTGCATGCCACAGACTTGGATGAAGGCCCAAATGGAGAGGTCAGGTATTCATTTAGCAATACTACTTCTGCTGATCTACAGCAAATATTCTTAATTCACCCGCACACTGGGGAGGTGACAGTCAATGGCATTTTAGCTGTTCAGAGACCTCTCCTCGAGATGCTTATTGAGGCAAGGGATAACGGGGCATTTGGCATGTCCAGCACAGCTAAGCTGCTGGTGGAAATCACTGATGTGAACAATCATGGCCCAGAGATAACAGTTACATCCCTTTCCAGTCCCATTCCTGAGGATGCTGTTCCTGGCACAGTGATAGCTCTGCTGAGTATTATGGATAAGGACCCTGGGGAGAATGGGAAAGTAACCTGCCAGATCCCTGATAACCTTCCCTTCCAGTTAAAGCCTTCCCTTGAAAACTACTACAGCCTGGTCACCAGTGGGCATCTGGACCGAGAGCTGATCAGTGGGTACAACATCACCATTACTGCCACAGATTTGGGCTTTCCACCCATCACCACTCAGAAGACTCTTTGGGTGCAGATTTCTGACGTGAATGATAATCCCCCTGTCTTCAGTGCTGACACGTTTGATGTGTTTCTGGAGGAGAACAATCCACTCGGTGCTTTTCTCTACCAGGTCTCAGCATCTGACCCTGATATGGGGGAGAACGGACGGGTCTCTTACATGCTCAGGAATTCCACAGTTGCAGGCAGTGCCGTGGCCAGCCTTTTGTCTGTGAGCTTGGCCAATGGGAGCATCTATGCAAAACGTGCCTTTGACTTTGAGCAGCTTAGGAGTTTCTATTTCCAAGTGGAAGCCAAGGACAATGGGTCACCAGCCTTGAGTGCTGCCATAACTGTAAATGTTTACATCTCAGACCAGAATGACAATGCCCCAGCCATCCTGTACCCCATCAGCCAGAATGGCTCGGTAGCTGTGGAAATTGTGCCCCGACTGGCTGATGAGGACTACCTGGTGACCAAAGTAGTGGCGGATGATGAAGACAATGCGCAGAATGCCTGGCTCTCCTATCACCTTGCGCATTCCTCCGACTCCACCCTGTTCCACTTGGCACCACACTCTGGTGAGTTGCGCACCACGCGCTCCATGCGCTCCACTGACTTCCTCAAGCACAAGGTGGTTGTGGTGGTGCGCGACCACGGGGACCCACCGCTCTCCTCTACTGTGACGGTGGGCATCCTGCTGGCTGACACCCTACCTCAGGCACTTCCAGACTTTGATGACAGTGGGGACCCACCACCACTGCTCAACACTACAAACATCTACTTGATTGTTTCCCTTGCCTGTGTCTCCTGCATCTTTGCAGCATTCCTCCTTTTTCTTGCCATTGTGCGGCTGTGCCGCTGCCGGACTTGCTGCTGCAGCAGCTGCTGCTGCCCAGCTGATGAGTATAAAAAGTATTGCTATAGCGTGCATATGCTTCCCAGCTCCCACCTCCCACTGGACATGCTGGAGGTCACTGGTGTGGGTAAACTGACTCATACCTACTTGTACAGGGCATCTGTAGGTCTTGGGCCTAGTAACAGCAGCATCCCAAATGGTGGTGCTGGGAACATTCCCAGTGACTCAAGGTTACAAGTGCCAGGACCCTGCATCCAAGTGCAGCAGGTCCAAAGTGATCGGTTGAGTGCTGTCCTTGTGGTAAGTACTTCTTCCTTTCACTTTTTTTCTCCCAGGCACATGGCCTTGCATCTATGCTGGGTTGCTGTCAGTGTGAAAGAAGGTACTGAGGGTATTTGCAGGAGAGCAGGTTTCATTTCATGGCACCTGGAGGAAACTTCAGTTCCATTTATACCTTGCCTAAAGCCAAGATCTCTTTGGGTGAAATATGGCCATGGGATGACAAAAGAGATTTTTTTTTCCCCACAAACATTTAGGACCTTCAAACATAACCAAAGGTAAAGATGATGTAAGTGAAAACCGAATACCTTGCAAGCCGAGCCATTTTCTTCCAATAGCTAAGTAGGGGCATGATAAGAGTCCATGCAAGTTTCTAATCCATCTACACTGTATGGAGCCTGTGATTTTTTTTTTAAATTATTTTTTATTTACCCCTCTCCGCATTCCTGAGATTTTTTTCATTGAGGGGTGAGTAGTTTGCTGAGCCAAGATGCTGGTTTACAATGCCCAAGGTAATCCTATGGTGGAGTAGCAGGAATTCAATATCTAACACCTCTTTAGGAAATGTAATTTGTAGTGCTTATCTCTCCCAAGCAATCTGGAGGTTTTATGAATCTGAAATAATTCTCTTCTGAGCCTCTGACCAAGCTGTTTTCTTGTCAGTAGTGTGATGGGTAACTTTGCAGGAAAAAAATTTCGTACTTTGATCACAGTTTAGGGCTACAAGGTGGGATATGTCTGCAGGCCTGATCTGCTAGTTGTTGCTGTGTCACTTGTCCAAGGTTCAGTTTGCTTATATGCAAAGTAACACTGGTTGTACTTTTAATAGGTGCTGTGAGTTGTCTTTATATTTTTCTGAAGTTTTCAGATGTTTTGCCTGCAGAGTGTAAAATTTCCTTAGTGTGCATCACAGTAACTAACCACTGTTGGCTCTGTCCAGACCAGTACTCTGTGGTAAGAGCTATTCCAGATGTTTCTAAGGCAAATATAAGAACCCATGTTAGACAGACATGGTATAATCTGCTTCCTGCAGTTGTTTTTATCCTCATTTACAATTATTAGAGGTTGTCCTAAGTCTGTAACCATTATGTTTTTTTTAATTTTTTGAAATAATTATAGTACCTTTAAATACATGTAAATAGCCAGCCCCTTTTCGGACCTTGATGTAAGGGTAGCTTCAGCAACTTCTTTGGATAATCAAATACTTAGTCAGCTATATAGCACTTCCTTTTATAACTCTTGAATTTCCAAGTAGTGATTTTTAGAAAGTTTTCCCTTGTTCTAGAAAAGTTTCCTGATTTGCTCTGAACTATGCAATTAATTTATCATGCCTTCTCTTATTTATCTGTTGGCAAGGTGAAATTGGGTTGTGGGATTTTTTTTCCCCCTCACTCTTTTCTGAACACCTTTTCCACATAAATCTTACTGACAAGGAAAGATCTTTTCTCAAATATTTGTTATTTGATTTACTCATGATAGTTTACCTAGTATTTAATCAAAGTCATAATCAGTTTTAAGTTCTCTTCCCTGTAGTGGCAGAGGGTTGTACATGTCATGGGTCTCTTACTATGCAAAGGGAGGGTTGGATTAAATGTTGCGAAAGCAGAAGTGTCAGTGACTTTTAGAAATAGTAGAGTCCAGAAAAACAGCAGTGGCAGTACGTAAAGAAGGATTTGTACCTAATGCACTGGTGTACTTTGGGAATATCATTGATTATTTTGAGCATCTGAAAAAAAGGGCTGAGTTAGAACCTTTGTAATGGGGAGTTAAAAACCTTTTTGGCAGTCTCTTAACTCTGAATGTGTCTGCAAGAACCCTGATAGTGTCTTGGGGTCATATCGTTGGCTGGAGAGTAGTTCATAATTACAAAACTTTTATAACAAAGGTGATATAAAAGCCCTGGTACAACTAATTGCCACGTTCCTGTTGAGCAAGATCTTGAAACTCAGGTTATCAACACATTAATGGACTGAATAATAGTAAAAATGCAAAAGTATCCCTGATCTCCATAATGAGAACAACCAAAATGTGTCTCATTACATCCCACTGTATTTCAGTCATTCAGGTGAATTTTTAAATTTGAAGTATGAGACACCTTTTTAGGAGCTTTTGATAGTGGGCAAAATAAATCCAAGATGTCACCTTTGGCAATTTTCTTTTCTTAGCTCCTAGTAAGCAGAAATGGGTAACCATGGATGTGACCTGCGTGGAAAGTCCAAAGGCTGTGCATTAATTGATCTGAGTAGGGGAGCAGAGGCAGAGACTGTGAAAACTTATCTACCCTTAGAAACAAAAGGATATCAGTTGTTACTAATTTGGTGCTGATGATTTCAGTGGCTAGTATACTGGAGAATCAGCTACATATATGCACATATATGCATGCATATGTATACAATTTACATATTTCTTGCAAAATTTGCAAGTTATTAAAATGGTATTCATATTCAAATGATCAGGACTGGGCAGAAGCTGCGGTTTCTGTACTTTCATTTCTGTACATGCTTTAGATTCACGAAGATTTAAAATAAAGTATAGTTATGTTAGAGATGCTTGGAAAATAGTTTCCAGTCATCTGAGGTAGGAAACAGAACTGTCACTCATTCTTGAAAATTATTTCTTAGTCCGGATCCCTGTGGACTTAAATATGACTTCTATGCAGAAAGATCAGTCACTTTATTAGTGAGGAATATTTTTACTCATTTTATATTAAAGTGAGAGGTTTATAATTCTTCTGTGTTTACCAGTAGAAATTTCAGTAAAAAAAAAAAGTTTGGATTTTGACTAAATTTTGTCTTTAAGTGGTTTCAGACTGAGCCAATTGGAGTTAAAAATATAAACATATGTGACCTTTTGAACTTCTGTGGGGGATTGTTGCATTGCTCCCTAAGAATATGAATGTAACAAAAAGAAAGCGTCAAATATTTAAAAGGCACTGGGAGCAACCCCATACTTATAATTCAAGGCACTGGAAACAACTCCAAAATTGTAATTTTAGGAGAACTTAAATATCCTTGATTATTTTATTGTTTTAATTGAGAGGGGGATTACAGTTTTTAGTATGTAGAAGATAGAAATGTCTACATATATGAAAAGTTAACTGAAATTCCGAAAGTTAAATGTATTTTCAAAATTTAGGTTAACTTCTGTTCTTGGCCTTGATGTGCTTGATAGGCTTGACTGTTTTTTACATATGCAGATGAATGAGACCCTTTTGTGCTTTTATATCTTCTGTTTAGGTTAGAGCTAAAAATAAAACTATGTTTGGCCATAATAGCAGTATAGTAAACTATAATTGTATCTCTCAGTATTTTGCTGTGTCTTTCTGCAATGTAGCATTAGAGACAGCTAAGTGAAAAGCGTGTTACACTGCTATGCTACTGTGCTGTATTAGAGACAAAGGCACTAGTGGGATTACTAAAGTAAGCAGTAGTTCACTGTGTATTTCTGGGATCATGATGTGACCATGGATTATTATGGTTCTTTTGTTTGCTTGTGTTGTCCATTGTACTACATAAAAGGCCTGTAAGATATTTCTATGTTCAGAGTGTAGTGACCTCTCTGATATGACATTCAGTATTTAGGTTATATCCAAAAATAGACACAAACCTAGCAATGGAGACTATTTCTTGCTAAACTGTAATAGGAGTGGAATCATTTTATGCAAAGTGGCATGCATTTCCAGTGACAAAAATGGATGCACTTATATTGAGACAGTGGCATGCAATCTAGGCTGAACTGCTGCAGGCTAAGTGTCAGTGGCTTACTCGCACAAGTAAAGACCAGCCATGTGTGCAAGCCCTCCCTGCATCTCGTTCTCATGGGAGCATCCCCCATAACATAGCCAAATGTAAGTGTGAAGCACCTTCCCGATTTCTATTGTCTCTGCTGATAACCCACCCAGAACCAGCAGTCTTATGCCCAAATTGTAAGAATTCAGTTATATAGGCAGATTTCTTGGCTACAAAAGTTACTCTTGGAGTCAGGCCAAGAAAATCCTAGAAAGAGTGATGATCAAAGAAAATTCAGCAGGGAAACTGCTGTAGATTTCCCTCTTTCTGACCGTTCCAATTATCTTTTGCAAAGAAGGATGCAGCTCCAGTGTTCAATAGAATAACGCTGTGCCCAGGAAAGGCTACAAATGCCTGGGCTGAAACTTTGCTTGCCTGATGTCTGCCTTGGAGTATTATTTTTAGAGGTAGTGGAAGGGAGAGTGACAGAAGGAGTAGCTTGAGACAAAGAGCTTGAGGGGATGTGGAGAGTGATGTAACTGTGTTTGGAGATGCATGAGGCAATGGCAATGATGGGCAGGGAAGGCTGAGATTGGATGGTCACCTGGGCTGAGGGAGGGTAGATGCGAGTAGTAATTCTTGTATGAAAGCATAAAACTAGAAAACACAATTTGGACCAAGTCCAGTCCTTTCCTATATCAACCATCATTTAATCTTAAATATTAAAATTCAAAGATTTAAATTTTAATTGTAAAAATACTAATTTTAATTGCAAAATTCACTAGGTTGTGCCCATTATTCCTATTGGAAAGTTATTCCTCTAAGGCTTTGAAACCCTTTTTTGACATCCTGTCAACAGTTATTTGCCGTGAATTTGTAGACATTTGTTCTTGTGCCAGCAATCTCCTTTTAGTATAAGTAGTTCTCTTCCCTCTTTGGGGCTTGCTTTCTTCATAGTTTAGAGAGCAACCACATCTTTTCTTAGACTTTGTTTGACTAAGCTAAAGTCAACCACCTTCAGTCATTTTTTCTAAGGTCACCTCTGTACTTGTCTGATCATGCTAATATCCATTCTCTGCAATTGTTCTTCCTTTGTGGATATATATTTATTGCAAATATGTGACCAGAATTATATACAATATTTCAGACAAAGGGCCTCCTGTGCAGTGATAGGAATAATTCCCTGTCCAGGGGATAGGGAATACATCCTCTGGTACATCTTGGGATGGCAGTTGCCTTCTCCATAGTTGTAATATGTTGATTGATAAGTCATGTGAGTATTACTGCAGAACTTCTTTGGGGTAGAGGTGGATGGGGGAAGGTTGGCTCCCAAGATGGTGGTTCTTCTGCCTAACTTCATCCATCTAAATGCTTGATGTTTGAACCTTAGATGTTAAAAAGTCATAGCCACCTGCTGAGAGCAGCTCATCCTGTTCATCTTAAACATAAGAGTTTAGACATAGTCCAGATATAGTGCTGAGACTAGATGCACAGCTTTCAAATGACTGAAACTAGTTGATATAAGTAGTACCTTATGGGAGTCTGCACTTCGGGTTATTAGATGTCATCCATTTCTGTGACAGGTATCAAGTTGTTCCTGCAGTGAATGATGCCATGTCATTGTCTTCCTCAACCGTTATTAGAATAGCCCAACTTCTTGTGCCATTGTTAAACTTTTCAGTGTAGCGCTGTATTGAATGTTTTACTGAAATCAGAATAGACAAGATGAATTTCAGTTTGTGTTTTCATTCAACAGAATTGAAGACCAGTCTAGCAAACAGTTGAGTTTGAAAAATCTATAAGAATTTTTCTTCATTTTCTGTGTACCTTCATTTGTCACTTATTCCTTCTTCCAAATTTTTATCGAAACAAGAAGGCCTATTGGGCTTGTGGTCACACAGGCTGGATTTTACCATTCAAAACTACTGGCACTGCAGCTGCTTTTCTCCAATCTGATCATTCTACTCCAGACTTGACAGGTTTTTCTTAAAAAAACACCAGAAAAACCCAAACCAAAACAAATCATCCTCAGTCCTACACTTATTTGTCGGTTCTTTTAGAAATCTGTGATAGAAATCAGGTAGTGGGGATTTGAGGATGCTGAAGGATGCTACATTTTAATTCTGCCTTGGTGATAGCAATTTCCGTTCCCTCAGAGTAATTTGTCACATAGTCAACATCACACTCAAGATCTTGAAAGTAGTGGGAAATATAGATTTATTATCATAAGATGAGATGGTGTCTCAAGGGGATGATTGGTCTGCATGTTTTTGTACTGTTGGCCTGTGTATCCTGTTGGAGAGAGGCTGCTGGTCTTTTAGTGTGGTCCAGTACAACAGTACTCCTGCTATGTATTTTTGGGGTTGCAGTTAGCTTGTTTCAATGTGATGAAAGGAATTCTGCTAAGAGTGTGACTTGTTGAGAACTGTTTGAAGTCACAATTAATCAAAAAAATAGTGACGAAATCCAACACCAGAACTGAAAAGGGAGGCAAGCAAGCACATGGGAATTAAGATATTCAGTTGAGATTTGTAAGGCAGAGGCAGGGCAGGGCAGGGGCCTGAAAAGGGCAGGGCAACAGCTCAAAGATTTGATGCTATCAGAGGCATTTGGAGAATAACAGCAAATCTGACAAATATGGCAAGTGGAATTAAATATCAGAGAAAGAACATACATTAAGAAATAAAGAAAAGATTTGTACTCTCTAGTCTGTGAGCAGTCTCTCTAAGGAAAACAAACACACTTTTGTTCTTTGGATTGTTTCTTTTCCAAAGGAATGATTTTTATATTTTGATCTGTTATTTCTTCCATCTCCTCCTGGGCTTGTCCCAGCCTGATGAGTCTTTACTCCTTGACACCTCATTTAGTAGCTTTTAATTTCTTTCTTGTTCTGCAAAGGCTGCCTTCTCAAAGTCAAACATCTTTGCACGATTGATCTGCAAAATCAAAGTTTATGATGTTCATTCATGACACCTGAGGCTGTTGGTTCCAAAAACTTCTGTGCTGTTCCTCATCCTTTTCCAATTCCTTTGTAGGGTGCAGAAGCTGAGCAAGGAAGTTTTACGGCTAAATGGTCTCTTCATCTTTTGAACTACATAGCTGTTTCCTATGTGCCTTGGGAATGTATTTGAGATATCTATTAGGGTCTGCTTTCTAGCCAATAGTTATATGGAGACTGACACAATATCCTTATAGTTAAAGTGGTTTTCATTGCATGGTATTAAATTCACAGGGCTGTGATCATACCTATAGTATTAAGTCATGAAGACATATCAATATAAGCCTGATTTCAGTCTTCTAACTTTGTGAGACTGCACGAATCCCAGTACAAGAGAGATACGGAGCTACTGGAGACAGTCCAGTGAAGGGCCACTAAGATAACTAAGGGACTGGAGCATCTCTCATATGAGGAAAGGCTGAGAGGGCTGGGACTGTTTGGCCCAGAGAAGAGAAAGCTCAAGGGGGGGGATCTCATTAATGTATGTAAATATCTGAAGAGAAGGTGTAAAGAAGACAGAGCCAGGCTCTTTTCAGTGGTGCCCAGTGAGAGGAAAAGAGGAGGTTCTGTCTAACCATAAGGAAACATTTTTTAATTTTTTTTTTTTTTTTTAAACTGTGAGGATGATGAGCACTGGCACAGATTGCCCGGGGAGGTTGTGGAGTCTGGAAGGAAGAAATGACTTCCTTCTTCCACCAGATTTCCTTCCTATCAATACTATATTAAGAACAAATAGCTTTAGAGTTCGATTATCTTTAGGGTATTCATGATTGCTCCCCCCGCCAAAAAAAAAAAAACAAACCAACAAACCAACAAACAAAAAACAAACAGATTGCCCGGGGAGGTTGTGGAGATATTCAGAAGCCATCTGGACATGGTCCCAGACAACCTGCTTTAGTTGGCCCTGCTTGAGCAGTGGGGTTGGATGAGATGACCTCCAGAGGTCCCTTCCAATCTCAACCAGTCTGTGATTCTGTATCGTCCTTAATGGAGAAGTGTGCTGGATGTGCCCTAACTTAGAGCTGTGTGGTTATGATGGAGAAAAGGTGCAACCTCTGGGATGCAAAGTATACCCTTTAGTAGGTTTCCATTGGATAAAATACTCTTGGACAGTTCCTGGGGAGAGGGTGGTGCTGGGCTGCAAATGTGAGATAGATGTTGCTAAAGTGTGAGTAAATGCTTGAGGATCACAGAGAGAGACTGCAGAGATTTATTTTTTTTTTTTAACCTTAACAAGTTTAAGCCTTTGGTTTATCATAACTGAGATAATAATAACTAAATTAGGCCATTTTAAAGTTACAGGATTTAGCAAAACGGTTGGGTTTCATATTTGTGCCTACGCTATGGACCAAGTGTGCTGGTCTATAAAAAGCAATGTTCCTGGACATTTATCGATTGGTCAAAATTATCATAGTGGAGATTGGGGGAGGAGAGGAGAATGGGTTAATGTAGCAAAAGTTTTTAGCAACTGGGTCCTCTGTGAGAGGATGATCTGTCCATAGGATCTGTCCTGCCAAGGAATTTCCATCTGAAACATCACACTCCATAGATTTGGATGAGAGTCAATTTTTGTTTGTGTGTACTTTGGGGAATCTTTCTTAGTCAGAAAAGGTAAAAAAAAACCCCACACCCAAAAAACCCTCAAACCCTCAATTACATGTTTGCTCAGGGAGACTTTTTCTGTGTTTTTCATTTTCACTTGTCTTCCAAAGATACCACGAACTCAAAACATCTGGCATTTGTTTAGGCCTAAAAGTACTGCAGAATTTCAGGAGTTCTGTTGAGTAGAAAATGGGAAATTTATGAATACTGATAAATGCCAGTAAAAGTGCTATTCAGGAAGATTGATGAGTTGAATGTTCAGTGACCAAATCTTGTGAACGGCCACATATTTTGCAAAAAGCACAAGTGTGCTAAAGGTGCTGAAACAGGACTGACTCAATATTTTATATTGTAAACCCAGTGACCCCTGAAACAGTGCATGCTGAGGTGTTGGGTTTTTTTTGGTTTGGTTTTTTTTTTGTTTTGTTTTGTTTTGTTTTTAGTTTTTCAGTTTTTTAGCCAGAATTCCTTTTGCTTGCATTACCCATTCTTCCTGTATCCCCTACACCCCCAGCCCCCCAAAAAGGAAAAAGTCTAGGCAAATTTATTCAAATAATCTTGATTCTGCTCTGTATGTCAGCCTTCTATTTATCTCCAGTAGGTTTACATAACGAGAAAATTTGTAATATTTCAGGAATCATTAAAATGTGATGTTGTAAACATATTTCCTTCTGTTGACTCATTTTGCTTCTTTGTAGAATCATAGTCTCATGGAGCATGGCCTATATCAATTCTATTGTCTATATATATTCCTTCAAGTGAATCCTTAGCTCGTTTGGCTTTTGTTGTTTTTGTTGTTGTTGTTGTGGGTTTTTTGGTTTTATATTTTTTTGGGGGGAGGCTTGGGGTTTTTTTGTTTGTTTGTTTGTTTTTTGTTTGTTGGTTTGTTGGTTTGTTTTTTTTTTTTTGGCAGGGGGAGCAATCATGAATACCCTAAAGATAATCGAACTCTAAAGCTATTTGTTCTTAATATAGTATTGATAGGAAGGAAATCTGGTGGAAGAAGGAAGTCATTTCTTCCTTCCAGTCAGAGGAAATGTAACTGTCACCTTGTCTCACCTTTTTTGGGCTGGTGAAGTAAAATCACCCTAGTAAATGACTTGTCTAATCTAAGTTGGATCTAATCTAATGCCAGCTGGAATACCTTCAAAGGATTTTGGGTTGTTGGTTTAGGACTGCTATTTGCACTTTCATCTTTGTTTTAATTTTATTATGTATTTGTCTAAGGATTAGAATTAGTGAGTTCCTGTCTTCTCTTTAACAACATCATGTTTCTTTACAAGGCATTCAATCTCTTTAATGCATCTCACCTTATTTGAAAAACTACAAGAAAAATTGACCTGACCTAATGCAGAACACGGAAAGATGCCAGTCTGATCATGGTCAGACCACAGCTGTAGAATACAAATCCACACTGAAGAATATTATAATTTTGGAGCTCTTAATCTGGTGAGGCCCTTTACCATCATAATGTTACATCTCATGAAAAAGCTTTTCTTCACTCAAGCTGCTCAAAGAGGACCCAGATGTTTTGGGGTAAAATCTGAATTGAACTATGGAGCCCTGGAGCTGTAAGTCCCCATTGTATGAATTAATAGTTCATCACTAAGTGGTTCTCTTTTGTATCGTCTGTATTATCATCTAGGATATGGGGCCAGTGTTCTTTAATGTAGGTAATTTAGGTTCTTGGAAAACAGCCAATACTGGAGTTAAACTTGATTGGGAAAAAACCCCACCAAACAAAAAACATCACGCAAAACACACACATGAAAAAAAACCAAACCAAAAACCACCCACCAAAAACATGGGGCGGGAATTAGGAGTTTTCCACTACCAAATGGGCATTGCAGTGATGGAGAGGAAATGGTTACAGATTGCAGCAAGGGAAATTCTTGCTGGACACGAGGAAGAAATTCTTCCTTGTGAGGAACCCAGGGATAAGACCCAGAGAGGTGTTGGAATCGCCATCCGTGGAAATACTCAAAGCTTGATTGGACAAAGGTCCTGAGCAATCTAATCTACCTGTCATATTAGCCCTCCTCCCACTGAGAAGGAGGTTGAAGTAGATGCCTCCTGAAGTCCTGTCCAACCTAATTTTTTCCCATGATTCTCTGAAATGTGGCAAAATGTAAATATATTTCAAAGTTGTTATAGCCTTTCCAAAAATGATGCTTTATTCCATTTTCAAAAGCTATACTGGGGTGTTTACAGGGGTTCTGAAATGACTGTATATTTCCTAATAGATGCTCAAATCCCACTGTGAACGATATGAAAATCATGCCACAACATCTGAATTCCTTACCTGTCAGATGCACAGCTGGTGGCATCCCCTGTTATGGATCCTAATGCTGGGTTGTACCCAGCTGTCTCCAGCTGCAGCTACAGTGATGATCATACTCAAGTAGCACAAGTTTAGGAAGCTCTGCTTTGCCACACAAACGCGAGATCAAAACCACACATAGCAAGCTTTGGGGAAAGTTTTGGTGCCTAAACCAGTCAAAATTACTTTTGAATGCAATCCTGAGTTCTCTTCTGAAAGCATCTTTTTCTGCAATAGAATAGCTATTTTACTTTTCTAGAAAGCATTTATGCTAATAATTTACCTCCCACAGGCAGCCTAGATCTTACCTTTATCCTCAGCTACATATAACTGAGATATAATTGAGAAGATTTTAATTTTCTTCTCTCTCTCCCCTTATAAAATAAGAGTTCCTTAGATAAAACAGCACCATATAAATGATGAGCCTGGTGACAGAGTTGAAACAGCTGTTGGCTGTGTGCGCACAGGGTTCTAGGCTAACTGTAAACAGGGAAGAGGAGAGATGCTCCATGGTGTAGTATCGTGATTCAATGGGAAGCTGTGGAAACGGCTTTACTGCAGCTCTTAGTTTGTGGTGTACATATAAGAATCTGTAGCTTGAATCCTACTCTACCTTTCAAATTTCTACTCTTTCTGCTGTGAAATTTACAGGTTCTGTTACTCTGTCTTGAACCTATTGGTAACTCTAGCACCCAAGTAAAGTTGATGGAATGGGATTATACACTATCATTATAGTCTGGTTCACTGTTTTATGAAAGAAATGATGAATGTCATCAGAAAGTTGATTAAAGGAAATGTCAGTTTTCATACATGATACATACTGAATAATTTAATCTTCTACATATGGCCTGATTTAAAAGGATACATTGTGTAAATGTTTTTTGTTTCTCCTGGATGATATTTTGTGAACTGTTGAAAACAGTGCTAAAGAGGCAGACAAATTAATGGGCTAGAGATACTTGCCAGATTAGAAATACTAGTAACATAAGTAAGATAAAAGAACAAAAGAGAAGTGGGGGCTTTTTTCTAGTGCACTTAGATTAAGCATCATTCTGATTTAATGTAAAATTCAATTTACTGGAAATCATTGTTAATACTTCAGAATGAACCTGTACTTACCTAGACCTATGCCTGCACTGTATCATTGATACCAGCTGAGCGTTAACTACCTGTGGTGGTGGCAACTGCACCAATCCTTTCAAACTGAAGTCCTGTAAGGAGTTTTTAATTCCCTTTCCCTTCTGACAGATAGCAAGGAGGTTTTTGGAATAATTCATAAATCTCTCCTTTAAAATATGGAATGATGACGCCATCCATAAATTTCTTTTGTAATGCACTTTTGAATGCTTACTTATCTACTTGCAGTCAAGATTCTAATTTTATCAGATTTTAAGTATTCATTGTACTACTGACCACAAGATTGTTAAAAGCACAAAGTATGTGTGAGGGAAACAAAGAAACATTTGAGCACCTGTAATCATATTTTACCTCACTTCACAGCCTTAATATCCCCCCCTCACAGGGGATTCTTATCTGAGGTTGCACTATTGGAAGACTTATGGAGAAGTTTAACTTTTACACTGGATCTAGTATTCAAGATTAGACAGCTTGCAGATTTTCAGGACTACCATTGATGCTCTTCTGCCATTACAGAAGGGAGATGGTAATTTGTTTAATGAGACAGCACTTACTTCTGGACTTGGAGGACTTTGGGGAGTCTTGGATTCCATCTCATGGCAGTCTAAAACATTGAAAAAGGCAAAGATATCTTTAAATGTCCCTATTTCCTCCTAACTGATTCTGTAGAACAGAATTCTTGTTAGGACAGAAGTAGCAGTAGAATGGAGTTACAATAGCTATGGTTTTGTTGTATTTAGCCTTTTTTCCTGAAAACATTGCCATATTTTTTCTCATTTGTATAAAAAGCCAAACAAACAAATGACCAAAAAAAAACCCAACCCCCAAACACCAACCAACCCACTCCCAGCAAAAAACCACCACCCCGCTAAAACCCAACCCAAAACAAAAAAAAACCAACCACCATTGGCTCTAAATAAATCACAGTCTTGGCAAAAGCATTTTTCATGCGCACTCTGGAAAATCTCCACAACTTGTGGCCATTTAAAACACATTAAAAATCCCAAACAAATGTATATTACATTATCTCATAATCTATTTCATGTCTCTATACCAAGGGCTTCCAGCCACCTCCTCAGAGGTAGCAGAATTATCCTTTTTATCAGCCATAATGCTGTACAACTAAACTGTTCCAAGTATATGTTTGGCTGCTGCTAATGCTCAAGCCTGGTTTGCTTCCAATAAAGCTGGGAGAAATTTATATATATATAAGTGCTCTGCCTGAAAGACACTTTTTAGTTATTATTATAAGTACTGTTGAGTCACTCAATACCATGCATTTTTAATGTAATATTAATTCTTCTAAAAGGAATGTTTTTCAAAATACCTTCACAGAGACAAACTGGACAGTATTAATTACTGTATATAGTAGCATCTTGTGTTCAAACTGAATTTGCTTCTGGGAGCAAACCTATATTGTTTACATGGGAGATATTTTGCTTAAACCAAAGGATAGGTTAATGTGCCGTCTGAAGTGAACTCTGACACCTCAGTAACAGATGGAAGGAAATTCAGCATTGTGAACAACTTTCAAATTACTCTTTTTTGTTTATTGAAAGCAATTGCAATTGGTTATCTTGGAGCTATGGTCTTCTATATTTCCAGCTCTGTCCATTATTGAATGAATGAAAACCTTTCAGTGTTTCAGGCTGTGTTCATATCACTGCTTACTATAAAACTGGTCTGATGCTATTCATTATAAAACCCTCCAGTCTCTCAGGGTGGTAATATGTGTGAACCAGCGGTTGCCTGTTAGACAAGTTTGACTGAACAGTTTGGTCATTCCTCAGACTGAGGGTAGTGAAAAATATTCTTTTTCCTTATAATAAAAATGTGTCTGATTTTTCCTTTAAAAGTCTTGCTGAAGTATATTTTGGAAAAAGGACCTGATATTTGTTAGGAAATGGCCTTTGTGTCGTGTTTGGTGGCCATTAAGATCTGCTAAGGTTGGCTGAGTTACAAGCTTTTGAGACATTCTTGTTCACTGTACTTGGTAGATGCTTGCAAGAGGTGGGAAGCTCATTTCCCTCTGAGTCCTGCCAGCATAGAGCCCTGCTTCCGCCAAGAGCTGGCAGGACCTTCCTGTAATTGCAGTTTTATGTCTGTGGCCCAGACCAAAGTTGGGGCTGGGCTGGAGCTGAGAACAGGAAGACTGGGGGCAAAAAAACCCAATGCCCAGTCTAGGACCAGTGCAGGGAAAGGGAGGGTCCCTAAATTCAGTGCAGAAGATGTAGAAATGCATTGCACAGGAGGAGACCAAGTGATCCCACGAGCAGAGCACTGAACTGGCTTGTGGGAGACAGACAGGATCTCCTGCATGGCCTTGGCACATCTTTTTGCCATTGTGAGTCATTTTTCCATTGTAAATTTGTGTCAGTCATGCTGTCTGCTCCTTTGTGAAGTACTTTGACATGTTCCAAAGTGAAGTACCAAATATAAGCTAAGTGTTGCTGAATATTATGCATTTCAGGGAAGTTGGGTGAGAACTGGTAGGAGGAGGAGAGAAAACTGAGAGGTGACTTGGAGATGCTAACAAAGAAACTTGCTGAAGAGAGGAAAGAAAGATGTGGAACAGGTGGCAAAAAAAAAAAAGACACATGAGAATCCAAATCTAATAGCAAGTTATGTTAAGGGTTTCATCAAATCAAGAGCAGTAAGTGTATTTGGAGAGCTGTTATATATATATTGTCTTCTTATGGAGTGGAAGGAAGGAGGCTTTGTGAAGATTTCATCATCTGACTGCAGTGGTGTGAGGGGTGTGTAGAACTTTAGAAGAAGGGCCATTTATTTGGACATCAGTGAAGATCATTAGCCAGTGCCACATGGGAAACTATTAGAGAAGCTAGAGTGAAGATCATTAGCCAGTGCCACATGGGAAACTATTAGAGAAGCTAGAGATGATGGTGAACAGAGAAATAAAGAACTTACTTTAAATTCCAGAGACTTGTACTGGAGGGGAGACTATCCAGAGGGATTTTTCTAAAGTAGATCCTTATGAAAGTTCACAACAGAAGTATAAGTATGGTTTATTCAATACAGAAATATAAAAGATGCAGTTGCTATAAAGGAACGCTGGCATGTCATACAGGAAGGAGTACATAGTCTGGAGGATTCAAGTGAAATGTGGAAGGGTATGTGGAAGGAGAGTGTCTGCTCCTTTTTAAAGGTATCTGGTCAAAGGAACCATAAACAAGAACATACAGAGACAAACCTGATGGACAAATGGTAAGAGAGGTAGTGATAAGAACAAATCTGGTCAATCACTGTAATTGGTAAGGACACATGGAGTGTAAAACTGTTTGGTTTTTCCAGTAAGATTATGTGACTAAGGACCTTGCCAGATTAGGATGATAAGGAAAGGGTGGGAGGCAAACACATGGAGACATAAAACCTGATCAATAAGCATAACAATAATAGAAACAAATCTGGTCAGTCCCATTAACTGATGGGCTACCAAGAAACTGCAGGCAAACTGGGACTTTGCAGCTGATAAGGATGTAAACCTGAGGTCCTAGAATCAGTGGTTCGGGGGGCCACAGCCCTCTGGATCTTTGTGGGTGCTACAGATATTGTACCTGGAGTGTTGGCTACTGGGAGGGAGCAGCATGAGTGGACTGGGTGCCGGTTACTAGAGTCAGAGGGGGGCTGTAGGTGCCCCTGGCCTGTGGTGTCAGCAGCTGGAGCGGAGTGAGGAGCTGGAGTGAGTGAGAGGTCTCAGTGCCAGCTAGTGGGGTGGGAATGGTGTGTCCCAGAAACCAGCTTACTGGGGGACTGGCATGAGTGAGGGGCTCAACACCAATGGCTGGGGTGGGATGGCAGGTCACAGCCCATGTGGCTGGTGCTGGCTGCTGGGGGGGTGTCTTATATCTTCCCCAAATGGGTGTATGTGGGGTGCGCATGTATATTCACCAGCAAAATTCAAGCTGGACAGTACAGGGGGCCTTCGATCCAGGCAGGCAGGGACCCATGGTATCCAGGGAGACCCATGAGTGTGGGGTGCCTATTGGACAAGTATGTGAATGCTGCATGTTTGCAGCGAGCATCAGGCTGGACCAGCCAGAGATTAGGGGACCCATGGGGTGGGTCAGAGGGCCAGGAACTGTGCAGGGGTGCTGAGCAGCAGAGGGGCCATGCCGGTACTTGAGGGATCCATGAATGTACAATCCCAAAAAGTTGTGAATCCAGAGAATGGTGTGTGTCTGTGTGCTTTCACTAGTGACCTCCTGTCTCTGCCAGCTGAAGAGAAGGAGACTTGGCTGTGTGTGCTTGTATCTTATGCGAGTCCTGTATGCGGGTGGTGTTGAAGGCAGCACCTTGGCTGTGGCAGACTGGGTGACCAGCCATGTCAGTGTCATCTGTGTGTATCTGTGTGTGTCTAGGATACATGCTCAGCTTTGCTACTGGTTGAACCTGCAAATGGGAGAGCAGTAGCTGCATCTCTCAGCTTGGGCAGAGACCCTGTTTCCTGGGGCATTGGACTGGGTTCCAGCAGCCAAGCAGGAGAGGTCCTGATATCCCTTAACAAAATACAATAAAATTTTGGGATAGAATTAAAATAGTTTATTTTAATACAGGTGGGGTTTCATGAATGGACTGTGGCTCAGGAGGAAAACACATGGATTATAACATGACTTATAAGCTGCCCAGAAGATATGTCCATCAGTAAGAAAATGTATCAGAGGATGCATTAGACAAGGTACTTGTAGTGGCTCTGGGGGAGTATTGACAACGTGGTAGAAGGAATGGCAAGTTCTGTTTTTTGCCACCTATGTTCAAAAAAGATAGCCAGAAATTGTAAGAGATGTTGCAAAGGGTTGTGTGTGTGACTGAGGAAAGAAGATTCTGTCAAATGAGAATGCAGTAGAAGGGCTTGGGTTGTTTAGCAAGTACTGTTTTATTCTCTATGAGAAACTCCTTTAGCTACTTATGCTAAAAGGCAGTGCTTCTCAAGTACAAATGGGCTTAAAATAGCCATGATACCTGTAGACTGGTAAGAGAAGAAAGATCATAATAATTAGAAAGAGCCTTCCACTGGGGTTCAGCATCTACCAGCTTTTAAGACTGAGCTCAGTAGGAAAGGTGTCATACAAAGTGGTACCTGGTATCTCAGAAGATAGTGTTGAAAGGCCCAACCTCTCCCTCCAGTCTTACATTCCTACTGCATGTAGAAGAGAGTTGAACTCATACAGAACAAGAGTCCTTGATTCCAGGATTGTTCTGTTCTCCAACTTTGCAGAGCTTGGCATTGTTACTTTCAAATATTTGTTTGCCTTATGTTTTTCTAATGGGTTACTTTTATAAGGTATAAAGTATATTAGAAATACATGTTTGGGTCATGCAGTGCTTGAATTTTAGATCAATTGCTAACCAAAAATCCAATTCTTAGGAATATACAAATGGAGGATAGTGGTGTAATGAATACTTAATTAGATTAACTGAGTATTTACTACACCATTGTCCTCTGTTTGTGTCTTCCAATTGACAAGGACAACTTTTTTTTTTTAATCTCTCTTAGGAGGAAATTTGGCTCAAAACTCTAGAGGCTTGTAAGTCTTGAGGATCAGTTACCACATAGTGGAGATTCATCAGTAGAAAATGTGACATTACTTCTTGAAAAATAGGCCATATGAAGCTTCATGTGGGGGACTAGATTTGCAGTATCACTAAAAACACATTAAAGGAGTGTAAGAAACTAAGAACAGAGAAGTGAACAAATCAGAAGTATCGAAGATGAGAATAAATAAAGAGCTTAACTAAGTAATTGCATGATGCAACAGTATAGTAATTAAACAGAAGTATCACAATGGACGTTAATAGATAAAATATTTGATAGCTCAGAAATCTAATAGCTTCTTTCTTTTAATATTTTCACCTGGAGTGAAGATGCTTTGTTTCAGAGAGATTCTAGCAAGACTGAAAAGTGTAAAGGCTTTTGTATTGCAGCAGTATAAAAACCAGAAGATAACTCAGCAGTATTAACATTTGGCAGAGTTCCCATTGTAGGTGGTTTTATGTGCAAAGAATTCTTGAAGAACTAAAAAAGAACCGAAAGTCTTTGGTGAAAATACAATGTCAAGATTGCTCCCAGTGTATGTACAGCAGAAAGATAACTATGGTGTTTATGGTTTCAGGACTAAGTACCCAAAGGATGGAAATACTGATTGGGTTGTGCCTCCCTGTCTTTCCAAACCTCTTTTTGGCTCTTACTGCTTTCATTTTGTCCTCCCCAGTGCTTGTCCCTCTTTCCTCACCTTCTCCTGAGATCTAGTTCCTACTCCCAGAAATGTTTTCAGATTGTACTCTGATTTAAAATATATAAACCCCTGAGGGAGGGACCAGACCCAGTCTGCTGTTCCTACTGTGCCCTTTCCAGGACACAGAACCAGGCTGCCTTTTTTGATCTCACGAACCTTGACTTTGTTGGCTGGAGACTGGCTCTGTTTCCATAGAAATGCCTGCCTTGACCACTGTGGTAATGGTTTGGGGGGTATGGCCTTCTTCTCAGTGGACTGGACTTGAAGGCCTCTAAACTTTGTGCTTTCAAAGTTCAGTGTGATAAAGAAACCCAGGGGGAACACTGGTGCTGCTGCTGGATATTATTTTAGTTTCTTCCTAATAATGTGGCCAGTAATAGTTTGTATTCCAAATGCTCAATCCTGAAGTCTGTCTCCAAACAGGACCATTTAAAAAGAATATTAAATGAGAAGAATCATGCTGAGACATCGCAGGTCTATCTGGTTGTGGAGGACAATGTTTTGATTAGGACAAGGAGAGGGGATTGATTTCAGTGGATACATTTGATATATCGTCACTGCTTATCACTCAGTCTCACATGTCCTGCTGTGGGTCTCTGTTCAAGGATGGAAGAAATACACTGAGCTCAGCTGAGTTGTTAAAAGCTAGAAGTCTAGTGACACTTGAGGCATACCAGGGCTAACAGATGTACCCCTGTAAGGTTGGCAGTTATGACCTGTGGGAGATCTGTGCCCTTCTGGAAGAGCAGCTGAGGACCAGGCACGGTTCCCCACCCTCTGCATCACAGAACCATTGCCTGCTGTTGCAGAGACAGGTACATACAATGTGGGTTTCCCTCAATACTGAAGAATGAGTTTGCCTTGTGTATGATCCATGCAAAATGCATAAGGTAAATCTGCATTAATACTACAGTACTAACTAGCACTAAACACTAGATATAGTCTAGCTTTTAAAAGAAAAATTTATTAGGTCAACCACTCTGACCTATTCAGTAGGAACTCTTGTGCTCAAGGAGAGAAATATTGAACTCTTACTAAATTCAAAACATAAATATTTTGTGTTGCTGAGGTTTTAAGAATTCTGAAGAGGAGTTTGAAAACAGATTTGTTTAATGTATACTTAAAAAAAGCCAAACAGTTCTCTCCCTTCAGCATGCATTACAAATAATAAATTATACATATATATATGTATCTTCTTCCTTGAGAATATCCAAGTATCCTTCACAGCAGTGCTTTAAATCTTGCAGTGGCCATTTGAGCCCAGATATTGCTGACATCTTAGGAACCAATTAAGATACTTGCCAAAAATCATGAAGCCCTTGATGTGACAGTGAACAGAACCCAGTTCTCCTGACTTCCTGCTTTTATGGCATGATCAACTGCTTCTGTCACCATCTCGCTTTTGTCTTGTCTCATTTTCAAAAGCCCCAACTTAGCTCGAGGGAACATTTTTCCCCTTCTTGTTGCTGCATGAGAGCCATTGCTTCTCAGTCCTTCCTCTGTGCTTCAGGTCATAATCTGTCCCACCACATACACTGCATCTCCCCTTTTCTTTGCTTCCCCTTCTGTGTACTCTGAGATGCCCCTATGTGCTGTGAATCAGAGGTGAACTTGTTGCCCTGGTGAATCTGAACAGAGTTATCTCCCCAGTGCCAAAGCTGGCCATACAGGCCCTGAGCTGGGCAGCTGTGGTCAGTGGCTTTCTGTCATCTTCTTAACTTGACCACTGTTTCATTCAGAGGTGTGCCTGTCAGCCTGTGCAACACAAGAGTTTTTTAATGCCATGCTGCCAAATAATTTTTTAATACTGTGTGCAACGTTACAGTTCTTGTATTTTCTAAGGTCTGTTCACCACTGCCTCATTCTCTGCCGCTGTTCCCATCCAGGTAGTGAGTTGAGAGATGCTGTGGACTGCTCCTACCTCATCTCCCTCCTGCTCTGCCCCTTGCAACCCCTCCAGCTACCTGGAGGTAGTCCCGTTCTCCAGCAGCAATAGCAGCAGTGAGTGCTAGAGGTTGTGAGGAACTGTGAAGAAGGATGAAGGAGCTGGTGCTGATGTCTGTATGTAGGTGGGGAGGTGGACCTGGAGCAGAGAGTTGATACAGCTCTCCTCAATCCTTTCTTAAACTCTCTCTGGGTTGCAGAAGTTATTGTTGCTTGTTCTACTCTGGGCCCTTCCACACAGTATTGTCTGGTTTTGTTTTTTCTTGGTTCCTTGAAGCATCTTCTGGCTATTGCTATATCTTATCCTTTCTGACTGAACTCTTACCCTCTCAGGATCTGACCTTGTGTACAAATACTGTCTCACACAGAAGAATCTGGAACTGTTATGTAGAAAATTAGTACAACAGACTGAATGCAAGATCTTGTGGAAGGGAAAAGTGATTTTCTTCTGCAAGATCTCTAGTTTCCTACTCTCACTCATTCTTCTATAGACTTTGCTCACTAACACTCACATACTCATGAGCATCAGCTCATGTGCCTGACGATCACTGGTGAGCAGGATCACTTGTGTGCAATGCAGAAGACAAGGGACACTGGCTATCCTGACTCATAGGTTCTCATTCATTGGTGACAATAGACTGATCTGGGACTTGCCATTGATTCCCTTTAGGAATGGGTGCTTTTTGGGATCTTTTGCATCGTTATTTTGTCTCACTCCTTTGTAAGTCTTAGGTAAACTTCTTTAATTTCACAGTTATCTTAAACTTTAATTTCACAGTTATCTTGTATTCCTCAGCTGTGCATTTTAAGGCTCCAGTTCTCTTCTCCATCTTCTTGACATCTTATTTTAGGTCATTTTGTTCCTCTTCATTCATTTGGATTAAATCCCCATATAGGGTGCTCTGTAGCAATTACTGCATACCTTTCCTGTTCATCTTTATTTTTTATTTTCTTTGTGTGCTTTCACATGTGCACACATTTATATTCATACTTCTTCCATGCTAATCTTAATTTTTCTTTTTTTTTCAATTCTCTACATGTAAAAGGAAAGATAATAAATGCATTTAGGTAAAATACAATGGATTACAGAAAGGAAAAACTCCGATTAGTTATTGGTAATGAACTCAGACTATTGATAAAGTATTTGCAAGAAGTAAGAAAGCAAATTTGTTCCTGTTTTTTTTTGCATAGAATTATTGGCAGGCAATCTTTTGGCACATTATCAGGTACTACTTGTAAGTGCACAGTTAGAAACCAATTCTCTATGCTGTTCTGATAACCTTATTAAAGGGAAAATACAGCTGAGATTATAGTAGTACAGTAAAGGGCATAAAATGACTGGAACATAGATTACAAGTCAAGAGAGAAAAAAGAACAAGCTTTTGCACGTCTATTTAGGAGAGAGTTGGAGTGCAAAGAGAGTGTAGGATCACACTGTGTGCCAGGACCCTGAAGAGAAGCAAATATAAAACAAAATCATTGGCAGAGAGTGTAAGTCAGGGTCAAATGCTGTTCCTGGTTCTGCTGAGTAAGAAAATCAATGGGACTTGTCCTGAGGTCAGATAATATCAACAGAATCTGCAGTATTAAAGTTTTACCCATCATATATGGGGTTATAGGTTAAAAATAGTCCAAGCACAGCAGAGTTTGGGCTGATATTTTTTTTTTTAATAGGATTTGAGGTAAAAATCTTCTAAGCCTAGAAATGCCTGCTGAGAATTAGCAGACAAAACAAAATATTTTCCTGCCCTACTTTCCCTGCTCAGCCATTCCTCTGCAGACTCATGAAATACAGAAAGCTGTGGAACTGCATACTGGTCTCAAAAAAATCCTCACAGACTCAGTATGTTTTATGGGTCCTGTGCTCTAATCCACTCCTGCATCTTTTACGGCTCTCAGCTGCTCTCTAAAATAGTTGAAGATTTTTCATTTTCTGTCTGTGTACTTGAGATCACGGTACATGTATCAGAACTGTAGGCAAAGACCTGCAGCTTGAAAGTGCAACTGCAAGGGTGGTAAGAGTAGAGGGTTGTTAGGTATTTGGCCATGTTGCTGAGCAAAGTCTTTCCCATTTGTGCTAAAAGCTCGGTAGTTTCTGTGATGGAGATTTTCCTTAGTTGTTGTTGGGGTGAAGTTTCTTCCTTCCTACCATATAAAGACTTGCAAGTCTAAACAATGACTAATCCTGAGAGCGCTGTGAAAGCCTGGAACCAGACGTGCAGAGGTTCACCCCACACCATATTTGGCTCTTCTGTCATGGCAGGTATGCTGAATACAACCTGTACCAAACCTGTGTTTGTTGTGGTGAACTCTGGAAGCCCAGAGAAATACCTTCATTGTTCCTTTGGTTGCTCATCCATTCTGCAGCAAGGAACGTTGATATCTACACAGTTCTGCTTACTCTGGCTTGGAGATAGTACCGTAGTGGTGGCTGAGCCTACGGCTGCAGAAAGTAGGGGAATTGTGTCTGAGTGCAAAAGACAGAGGTAGAAGTGATGATTTGCCTCACTTCTATATTTTAAAAAGCATAGCTCTAATGATTTAATTTCCTGGAAAATTTGATATTGGCTTTTTCCAACATCAAGAAAACAGCAGTTAAGCAATTAATCCTAAAATATAACCTTGAAAAGGAAAGTAATCTCTATACTTTTAACTCTGATTAAGTATAATTTATTCTATTAATTTGAGAAATTGCTGAAATTTAGGGCAGCTCTGTACAACTCAGTACAGTAGCATTTTGGGTCTGATTTTAGATTGAGAGAATCTGTCCATCATTTCTGTGCTGCTTTACATATTTAGCTTCAGGGGCAAGTTGTAGCTTGCTGCTGTGTAAGAATATCATGGTGGTTTGGAACAGACATTTGTAGCTCAGTGTTAACCTCCCATATAGCTTTGGAGTGGAGATGTGCAAGGGAGGAAGAAAGGACAGAACTGTGACTCTCAGCTGCTGGAAGAAATTTAGAGCAATCTGAAGACTGCTAAGTTGTAACCATTGGATGACCCATCCATCTTCACACTGTACATCTCAGACCTCTACTTGTGTCTTGGGCTGTCTGGAGTGGCTGCAGGCAGTATGCTGAATGTATATTGGAATACATCCCTCTATAGGGAATAAACACAAAACACTTAAGTCACATTTAAGATGTCACATGGGACTGAAGTTGCCCATAGGTCTGCTTTGCTAAGAAAATGCACTCAGTATTAGCAGCCCAGTGCAATAGGTTAGTGCATGCCTCAGCTGGTGGCACCTATTTTTTTAAAATACTAGGAAGCAGAGTGGCAACAGGTGTGAGACAGGTGAGTCTGTTTGGTTTTTTTTTTCCCTTTTTTTTCTTTTTTTTTTTTTTAGTTTTTTATTTAGCCAGTGGAAGCTCTGCAACATTTTAGGTAACTTGAAGAAGTGTTAAGGATGGATTAGGCAGGCTTGTAAAAGAAAGTTGCAGTGAAAGAATCTCTGAATAACAAAAGCATGAGTTAACCATTCAGTACAAGTGGTAAACCTGTTAGTACATTAGCAGGGCAACTCTGCTGAGGGAAGGAGATCTTCACACTGTCTTTTTGTGCAGTTTTGTGGCTCTGAATTGAATATGATTGCCCAGATACAGGGCTCAATAAATTAAGCATTGAAGTCAAAGCTTAAGATATGCTTTTTTGTCTTGAATTTCTCATTTTCTAACTTGATGTACTTTCATGGATTAAGAGAATTCATGGAGATGCTATTAGGAAATGCAACAAACCTGGAAAAGTCATTATGTGAGCAGTAGAGCAAGAAAGAAAAGTGCAAATGAGGGAGGAGAAAGCACCGACCTTCCAAAAAGCAAAATCTGATCTAGCACAAGTTGTACAGGTTATAGTTAGAGCATTGACAGTCAATACTTCTAACATGTTCAAAGGCAAACTTAGGTCATCATTAAAACACTGTGCTAACAAACCTATGTGATTGCCAACTCCTTCTCAGATCCAAACTAGGCAGTTTCAGAATTAGGTCGTTAACTTCTAAGTGATACTTAGGAGTAAGCAGGGAGCAGAAATAAAGTTAATAGATGTAACTCAGTATATGTTTTCAAGAGAGTGAATACACAGTACTTGGGAACTTGCATAGTCTTTTATAATACAGACCTGACCTTTTTTTAAAGGAGGCACTGATAGGGTCTAAAGAATATGCTGTCAGTCTTTCTCAGCAGTGAAGAAGGTGACTGTTCCTCATATTACTCCTTGCCTGTACTTTTGATTCTCACTATCTATTTTTATACCTAGGTCTCTGTTTCCATTGGTTCCATGCACTGTTTGATGCTTAGCTTCTTACTTTACTTGAGTTGTGTAGACAAAAATGAAGGGAAAAGGAGACATCAGCATCCCTTATCAGCGTTATTTTGGAACACAGTAAATTTCTCGTATATCCAGAAGGACAAACACAAAAGCTCTAGGACATTGAGGGGAAATAATTATGGGAAATCAACATAAGGAGAGGAAGTGAGTGGATGACTCACAAAAAAGGAAAGAGGTGGGAGGACTGAGGGAAGATGGAGTAGAAAATAAATGAATGAAGTAGAGGTAGAAGATGCAAAGGAAAGAGGAGGATATTCAATGGAAAGAGACAAGATGGAGAAAGTAATAGAAACCAAAATAAAGAAAGGGGAGGATAGTATAAATAAAAGATGGAAAGTTGAAGTTAAGCTGTGGCTAGTAATAACAAAATTTAAAAAAAAACAACAAACAAACAAACAAAAAACCCCAAAACAAACACACAGAACTAACATTTAAGAGGGAGAATAGATAGACAAGAAAAGAAGAAAAGGATGGGTTTAAGAGCCAGACTGTGAACAGGAAGGCAACACTGGCAGATTTAGAGCTGTCAGTCCAACTTGGGTATCCAGTTAGGAAAGCTCAGGAGTCATCAGCAGAGGCTTGGACTGATAGGACCATCCAAGTCTAGTATATAATCTTGTTTAATAGGATAAAACAATATTTCAAGTCACTTTGTGCCAGAACATATTTGTTCCTCAGAAATACGGCTTACTGGCAGATATATGCATGATGTTGGACAAGTTAGAAAATCTTCCAGGAGAACTGGCTTTCAAGAGAAAAAGATGGAAAATAGACCCTTCAGATTTGGGATCTTCTCATAGGAGGGGTAAAGTTAACAAAATACTGATATGCCTGAACAGGAGAATAATATGCATGAAATGTACAAGTATGAATGGGGCTCCCCAAAACATAGCTCAAGGACTATCTGACTAATAAATTTAGTGGATAGGATAGGAAAAAGGTGACATAAGTAAAATTAAACTAAAACCATAGAGCTCAACATTTATGTATTAATAAAAATAAGTAAGGAATAAAAGGTGCTATTGCAGATGTAATGATACTGGTTATGCATTGTCTATGACACTGTGTCATCAGGATCTCATACTATGAGCATGAAATGGGAGGACTCATGCTGTGAAAGTAGTTTATCATCACTAGCAAACACAGAGATGTGTGTGTGTCTAAGAAGTAACACAAAAGCTACACAGTAAGTAACACAAAAACACTTTAGAAAAAGTAACACAAAACCACAAGTAACAAAAAAGTAACACAAAACCACATTAGAACTAGTTCTACTGTGAATTATATCCCAAGGTGGTTTAGTATAAAGTTAATAAAACTTCTTGGAGCAAAACCAAATTTCTACCATCATCTCCTTTCCAAATGAGTACTTCAGGTATTAGGATACAGGTATTAGGGTTACTTCTTCTATTGCTGTTCTCTTTGATCTAGAATGGCATAAGTTTTTTGCCTTGTTTCAGTAAGGAGGTAGAGGACATCCTGTGACTTATGATGAAGGCACTTTCTAGGGAGATGAGGAAAGAAGTTTGAACTCCTTAATGCAGAAAGTGAAATTGAGTCTTCAGTTTCTGGGCAACTGCTCTGACATTCAAATACAGTTTCAAGGAGGGGACAGCTACCTTGTAACTTTATCCCAGTTCTCAAACTCTAAAAAGGGGCATGCAACACATGTGAAGAGAAGCATGGAGTGAGGCAGTAGACAGAGCTAGGGAAACAAAAGAAGTTATCATCTGGAAGAGACTTGTTTGACTAGAGTGTGTCTCTCAACCGGTTCACTGAGCTGAAATTTAGTGTTGATGGCTTGAGCTGAAGAATTACAGCCTGCATAGAAGAGTGACAAAAACTGTGGCTCTGAAGACAGACAATGGTGATAAAGGAAAACACACCAACCTTCAAGAAAACATTTGGCAGTAGAAGTAGCACTTACAGGCTTTGTGGTGACTTTAGAAAGGTGAAAGTTATTTTGTCAGTGTCCAAGTTGTTAATGTCCTTCCATTTAGAATGGCACAGTATGTGACAGTATGGTCAATAAATCATGAAAGGATTTTGAAGTCATCAGAAAAATATAGCAGAAGACAAACAGAATGAGTCAGAGACATATCCATCCTTAAATTTTAGACTAGAAGTAAGAAATAATTGAATGTACACTGGCGACCAGGAGAAGCAAAGAAATTTATTTTCTGTGTATCTTTGGTATAAGTGGTTTGTCTGAATTCAGGTTTACAACACAGATCCCTCTCCATACCCCAACCCACCACCCCTTTTTCTTTACATACTATTTTCTAGAATAACACCAAGTACACTACTGCAAAGAAATTGTGACCTAAATACAAACAGGATTTTTTTCTGGCAGTTTAGCAGCCTTGGTTTCCATAACAGCAATGTTTTAAATAGCCTGGCTTCAGATATTTGTGGTACAAAATAAAATTCTCACCAGTTAGATACATACCAATGTGAAAAATGGATTTAGGGAAAGATACAAAAAAGCAGAGCCAATCCAGCTGAGCAATTTGGCACCATACCTATCTGCTTCAAACAAGGGAGAGGCAAGTAACATGTGAAAAGATGACTTGTCAACAAGTAATTCAAGTGTGGAAGATGGCTTGAACATAGGAGCAACAACAACATAGGAGCACTGGGTGTAGAAACAAATTTACATTACCTCAGGGAGCCATTTTGCAATATTTTCAGGAAGAGGAAGAATCCCATGTCCCCAGAAAATCCCATACAGAGGATACAGACCATATACTGAAAGAGATCTGGTTCAGCTGCAGGGCTCTGTTTAAGGCGTTGCTCAGTGGCTCTGTTCTGACTGCAGAACCTACTATCTTCTATTTTGGGATCTCTGAGCTCAAATAGCTAAATTGAGACTGATAGAGCCTTGTCAGGCAGGGATCCACTGTAGGGTATGAATCCCTTTCACTCCTGCCTTTACGTTGTCTTATCATCTCTAGGTAGTATCTTACTGATCAGATGGTACTTGAGACATGGGAAGTCACCAGAAACAATCCTGTACATATTCTCCTTTGGAGAAGAGTGGAGGGGACAGTGTGGGGGGGAGGGGGGACACAACTGAAGTAAGTAGGGTGCAGAAGAATGCAGGAATCCCAAAAGACTGAAGTGAAAGATGGAGTTGGACTGAAGAAGTAGTGTGAGCATCCCCTGAAATTACCAGGATGGTTTTTCCATAGACCTATTGAGTACCCATGGGCTAGAAGATGGTGCAACAGTGCACTATCTCACTGGAAAGAACCATATATAGGAAACTCCACAAATTTGAGTCATTCCCTTACATTTTATAGGTATTGTTTTCTGCTGTGGTTGATGTAATCTGGCCTGTGACTGGTGGATGTTCCTTTCCTCTGGACTTGATTTAATTCTAAGTAAGGCAGACAAATTGTAGGCACCACATGCAAGCAGCCACATAGAGAAAATCTAGTTTTTTCTAGAGAATGACACAGTTTACCTGCTTGTTAATGGCTAAACCATATGGATTCTGTAGATTTGTTTCCATATTTTTTTGCACACTGTTTTATTAGTAGGCAGAAATTGTGTGTATATTTATATGGTATGCAAGTAATCTCGTTGCTACAAACCTACATGCTGACAAGGTTACATGCAAAAATCTAGAGCCTGATCCTTGGAGCGGGTGGCTTCCCACCAGTTCAGAAAGGAGCTACATCATGATATTGAATCATTGGATGTCATGTTTAAGGGGTGTGATTTACTGAAGGTGAAATTATTTACAAAGAAACAAAATGTCTTTTCAGATGTCAAAATACCTTAGAGTTCTTCAGTTAGCATGTTGTACTTCCACATCTTCCTGTTTTCTAATATGTCTTTCTCTCTCCTTTTGCTGTGTGAGACTCAGAAATAGCCAGAGGAAGGACTCTGCATGGTGTTCTGCAAAGAAACAAATTGAACACAGATTTATTGCTGCTTAAGCAAATTTAGGTGATTCTAGTTACAACATTATATAAAAACATTCCTTGTACTCCATGTGTGATTTGAAATGGATGAACTTTCAAGGCCCTAAATACCTACAGAACAATATCTGTGTATAACTGTATCACTCCCAAGAGAAATATCTGCACAGAAATATTTCTGTGGCACTGCATTACATTGCTACTAATTCAGGCGTATCTATATGTAGAACTGTTTCAAGGAAGGCTTACATAGGAATGTGAGGACTTTTCATACTAAAATAGTTATATTACTAGAACCTCTAGCACAGCTATATGTCAATGTATTATTATCCTGATATATACTTAATTTTCTTCTGCACGACTTGATAAAATCAGTGTATTCTTTGCTACACCCGTATGTTTGTACTCACATTAAAGGACTCTACCATTTAATTTAACCAAGCTAATTGAAGTGGTGCAATTTTTGTATGTCAGCAAAGCCCAATAGGCCTGTGTATATAGATACTGCATACAGGCAGTATCCAATCACTTCAGGGGTTATCAGGTTTATCAGCAAATGGATATTTGGGCCTGGTATGTTTTATCGGCTGTTTTTGCTGCAGGGATGGATTCTGATGCTCTTGCTTGTGTGGATTCATCTGAACCCACTGGGTACATTTTAATCTAGTGAGCTTTGAAGATGTTTCAAAATTTGATACTTAGATGAAATTTCAAGAAATTACTGGACAACAGAACTCTAGGGAAAAAGAAAACTAGAAAGCCCCTAAGCCTCAGTTCAATTGAAACTGAAATTGTGTTTTTCTCTGTTTCAGTTTTTGCCTTTCACTAGAAAAATCAATATTACTACAGACCAGATCCTGAAGTGTTTTCCTAATGGAAGTTTTCCTGAATTAAAAATCAAGGCTGACAGGACTGACTTAGCATTACCACTGAAGCTGATGGAAATAACTAAAATTACTGTGGCCATCGATGAATTTTATATAGATTTAAAGGGACTCAAGGAACATTTAATCAGAACAAAACAAGTTTCAGTATATCACTTATAAACTGTGTAGTCAGCATAAACTGTATAAAGTTAACATTTTGAGAAAGACTGTTACGTTTGTATAGTGCTACTGTGTATAAGCCAAGCTACAGTATTAATTTGTAAAATGAAAATCAGAGTACCTATTTTACTGGTGCTGTAAAACTTACAAAAAAGGCAAGAAGCCAGACAATCCTAGGACTTACGATTCTGAAATTAGGAGAAAAATTTTCTAAGAACCTGAGGTGTAGAAACACATTTGATGGGAATGAAAATATTATGGAATATGTTCTAGAATGGCCTATTAAGTGTGTGTGTGTTATCTCTGTTCACTTTTACAGTCTGTGGTGTTTTGCAAAACTTTGGATGTGTGCAGTCTTAGCTGCCCACAGAGAGACAGAACATGAGGAAAGATGAACTTGGGTGCCATGTAAATAATGAGATGGGCCAGGATTTGAGCGTTTGTCAGCCCTTCCTTGCTGGAGGACCCAGCTGGAATGCACTATAGAGCAGAGCCTGAATGTCTATTGGAAGTAACTCACTGGAGTCTAGGAACAATGTGAAAGATTCCTCGGTAGTATTAAACCCCCCTGGATGTGTGATTGGTGTGTGTCATTCACACACTGTAAGTAAAATCAACTTGTGGCTAGAAAGGCAAGGCCTACAGAAATGAGTTTTGTTTTCCCACCACGTCTTAGCATGGGCATTATCCACGTCCAGAAGGAACACTAATGTGTTCCTTAAGAGAGGGCCTTAGATGTTGCCAATGTTGCTGTGGCTTTGGGCCTTTTATTGGTGTGCTGTATGTTTGTTAGAGGACTTTGGCTGTACACGAGAGGTGTGGGGCAGAGATGATCAGTGGACTATCTGGATGAAACCACTATTTGATTTTCTGGAAAACTAAGGGTGTGTCCCTTCAGGCTTCTGTTTTATATGATGACTGCAAGTTGTTTTGACGCATGGCTACATAATCCATGCATATTAGTGCTGCTATAGCTTTTTTTTTTAATAGCTTTTAGTAGGGTGTTGGTTTTTGGCTTTCAGGTTTTTTTTTGTTTGTTTTTTTTTTTTTTTTTTTTTTTTGTGTGAGGCTGTCAGGGTATTTTGTTCTTAATCTGTGAATATTGTGATCTTGAAGGTGGGTAGCTAGCCAAAAATTTGAAGCTGATTTTTTTTTTTTTTTTAAGTGTTTGGCTCCTCTTTAGACAACTGGTTGAAATGGGCACATTTCCACATGTTCTAGGCACTTGGCATCTCTATCTGCCCTTCTTGGTCTGCACAGACCTACATTTATCCTACTTAAAAAGATAAGCAGGGTTGGGTAGTTCCACAGCAGTATTTGCAGACAGTGGGGTACTGGGCACATTAGAATAAATATGAGGGCAATTATTTGGGCCACAAAAATGGGCTAAGAAGTAAACGAACACATCAGCCAAAAAATAAATCCTGCTCCTAATGTTGTCTTTTCTGATAATCGTGGCCACTGATAAAAGCCAATAGGCTGGTAATCGTTCTCAGCAGTGCTGAGTCAGAATTAGGGCAATTGTTCTGTGGGGTTTGTGCATCAGGTACATTATAGTAAAAACTTGTGGGATTTATAGTGAAAGGTTGTGCTCTCAAAGGTCATCCCACATGGTGAAGGATGCCCAGACCCACAAAGGGCAATGAGAGAGGTTTTAGCTGCATGTTGGGGTCACCGCCTCCCCTTAATAGACCAGCTCAATCCAGAGAGGATTCATTGGACATTCCAAAACACTTTGTGGGGTAAGCAAGGAAAAAAACAACAGGGAAATACCAGCAGAGAAGCAGTTTCTGCACTGGGTAGTAGGTACAACATAGTTGCACCCAGGAGGACTATGTCCTGTGGTTTGTCTCATAAAATATATCAGCTTAGTGACTTAGGTGTTGTATAAGAATTAATGCTTAAGTTTATTGTCTTTGCTGGGATTTGTGGCATTGGGGTAAAACTCATTGCAGCTGCAGCACCCTCACACCCACTGCTGAGTTTGTTCAATTTCATGACCCTGTTTTTTGTCAGTCCTCCATCATCAAGGATAGAGGAGGAAAAAACTGTTAACTGGAAGACAGATCATGTTGCATTTTTCCATCTTCTGTCCAGCTGCACTTGATCACCTTGAGCCTGTCTATTGCTTTGGATGGGAAACTGAAGACCACCTTAAATGCTCATAACTCATGGGTGTGACTTGCAGAATTCTACCAGCCGAGCTGCTGACGGGGCACAGCGGCTGCAGCAAGGGTGAGAAGGAGCTTAACGGGAGGAGGGTGGATGCCGGGCAGGGGGGCCCGCAGGGGCTGGGCAGAGGGACGGTGCTGCAGCAAGGATGAATCTCTGAGGGAGCAGAAGGGCAGGTCTCCAAGAAAGAAGTCGTCAAACATATTGCAGCAACACAGACGGCACCAGACCTGGCTGGAGGCCCATTTTTTTTCGGAGCCCTGCGCTGATTTAACCCTCCCAAGCGGATGTACTTTAGCACTGCAGCAGCAGGTCCAGAAGTGCTGGCGGTTTGCGGCCCTTCCCCCCCTCCCCGCGCCCCCGAAGCTTCAGCAGCGAAGCCGGGGCGGAGACGAGGGGGAGGTGGCGGTGCGGGAGCCGCACCCCTCCCGGCTCGGCGGCGAGAGCCCGCGGCCACCGGGAGCCCGCGGCTCACCGAGGGGCCTCAACACGTGGGTGAGGACGGGGCGGCGGGGCAGGCGGCGCGGGGTCCCGCCAGCAGCGGGGCGCGGGGGCGACTCCCGCCGGCAGCCGTGTCGCTGTTCCCTGCCCAGGTGCTGAAACGGAGCCAGCCGCGGCTTAGCGTCCTCCCCCGCCTCTTCCCGCGCAGCAGCTGGAGCAGGAGAAAGCGGATCCGGCGAGTCCCGGTCCCTCCTCCTTCCTCCTCCTCCTCCTCCTCCTCCTCCTCTTCCTCCTCCTCCTCCTCCTCCCCGGAGCCTCCGGCTCGGGCAGCATGGACCGGGCGGCGGCGGGGCCGGAGGCGGCCAGCGGCTGCTGCTCGCCGCTTGCATGAGGCGACCGGGCGGCGGCGGCGGGGAGTGAGGCCGGGCCAGGGCCGGGCGAGGCGGCTCCGGGCTCCGGCAGCTCCCCACCCCCGCCGGCCATGGCGGCGGCTGCTCGGCGGAGCAGCGGCGGGGCGGTGGTGCTGGGCCTGCTGCTGCTGGGGCTGTGCGCCGGGCGGGCGCCGGGCGGGCCGCTCCGCTACTCGGTGCGGGAGGAGCTGCCGCACGGCGCCTTCGTGGGCAGCGTGGCGAGCGACCTGGGCGTGGATCCGCGGCGAATGGCGGCGAGGGGAGCGCGGCTTACCTCGGGCAGCGGCCGGCAGTACCTGGAGCTGGAGCTGGGCCGCGGGGCGCTGCTGGTGCGGGAGCGCATGGACCGCGAGGCGCTCTGCGAGCTGAGCCCCGCCTGCTTCCTCAGCCTGGAGTTGGTCATCGAGCAGCCCATCGAGGTGCACAACGTGGAGGTGGAGGTGCTGGACATCAACGACAATGCACCACGCTTCCCCCGCCAGGATTACCGGCTGGAGATCAGTGAGTCTGCCGTGCCCGGGGCCCGCTTCCACATTGAGAGTGCCCAGGACCCTGATGTGGGCACCAACTCTGTGCAGAGCTACCAGCTCAGCCCCAGCCGCCACTTTGCCCTGGACCTCAAAGGCTTCCAGAGTGGCAGCAAGCTCCTGGAGCTGGTGTTGCAGCAGCCACTGGACCGGGAGCAGAGTGCCCTGCAGCAGCTGGTGCTTACTGCTGTGGATGGTGGGGACCCCCCCAAGTCTGGGACGGCCCAGATCTCTGTGCGCGTTGTGGATACCAATGACAACCCACCTGCCTTTGACCGCTCCACCTACACCGTGAGCCTTCTGGAGAATGCCCCACCTGGCACACTAGTGGTTAAACTCAATGCCTCAGACCCTGATGAGGGCTCCAACGGGGATGTGATCTACTCCTTTGGCAGCTACACACCACAGAAGGTGAGGCAGCTTTTTAGTGTGGACCCACACTCGGGAGAGGTGCGGGTTAATGGTACCTTGGACTATGAAGAGGCATCTTCCTATGAGATCTATGTGCAAGCCACTGATCAGGGCCCTGTCTCTATGGCTGGGCACTGCAAGGTGCTGGTCAACATTGTGGATGCCAATGATAATGTTCCTGAGGTGGTCCTGACCTCCCTGTACAGCCCAGTGCCAGAGGATGCAAAGGCAGGAACTGTGGTGGCCCTGATGAGTGTCACTGACCAGGACTCAGGGCTGAACAAGCAGGTGAGTCTGCGTATTCCACCCGGCCTCCCCTTCACACTCAACTCTTTCAAGAACTCCTACACCTTGATCACCCAGGGCAAACTGGACCATGAGAAAGCAGCAGCCTACAACATCACAGTTACGGCTACCGACTCTGGGAGCCCTCCTCTCTCCTCCCAGAAGGTGATCTATGTGGAGATCTCTGACATCAATGACAATCCTCCACACTTTGAGGAACCTGTGTACTCAGTTTACATCCCTGAGAACAACCCCCTTGGAGTCTTGCTGTGCACTATCAAAGCCACTGACCCAGACGTCGCCGAAAATGCCTATGTATCCTATTCTCTACTAGATGGGGAGATTGAAGGGCTACCTGTTGCCTCCTATGTCTCCATTAAATCTGATAGTGGCAACATGTATGCTGTCAGGTCCTTTGACTATGAGACGCTAAGGGAGTTCCAGGTGGTTGTCCAGGCTCAGGATGCCGGGATCCCACCACTGAGCAGTACTGTCACTGTCCACATCTACGTGGTGGATGAGAATGACCATGCTCCACAGATTCTGTATCCTACCTCAACCAACACTTCAGCAGCCCTGGAGATGATCCCACGCTCGGCATATGCTGGGTATTTGGTAACCAAAATTATAGCCATTGATGGGGACTCAGGACAAAATGCCTGGTTGTTCTTCCACCTGGTGCAAACCTCAGATCCAGGTTTGTTCAGAGTAGAGCTCCATACTGGAGAGATTAGGACTACTCGCAAACTGGGAGAGGACAGCCCACCTACTTTCAACCTGACGGTGGAGGTCAGAGACAATGGAGAGCCACCGATGTCCTCATCGGTAGCCGTCACTGTTGCTGTGGTGGACAGAGTTTCCAAAATCATCCCTGATACAAGAAGGCACTTTAAAAGTCCAAGCAATTACTCAGAGATCACTCTTTATCTCATTATCGCTTTGAGCGCCATCTCCTTTGTTTTCCTTTTCACTATCATCGGGCTTACTGTTATCAAGTGCTACAGATACAGTCTGTATGGGGACTCCTGCTGTGCAGGGTTCTGTGGGGTCAGAGAACGGTGTCCTGCTGAATTGTACAAGCAGGCCAACAACAACATCGATGCTAGGTTGCCCCACGGTTTAAAAGTACAACCCCATTTCATTGAAGTGAGGGGCAATGGGTCTCTCACTAAGACCTACTGCTATAAGGCATGCCTAACTGCAGGATCAGGAAGTGACACTTTTATGTTTTACAATACCTGTGGCCCAACAGGAACTACTGGTCCCTCTGCAGTGATGACTGAGAGGCATCTGACAGGACAGAGTGGGCAGAGTGCACAAAACCTGATCATACTTAAAAATGACTCCATTACTCCTAATGAGGTGAGGCTTCATTGATAAACGGTCAGCACAATGCTCTAAGCAAATCTGTACTTAAGCAGAGGTTCAAGCTGGAAAACTCAGATTAAGCATATTACCTTTTGGGCTCACTGACAGACAGCTACCAAACATGGTTCTAATGAATCTAATCTGTGCAATGCGTTTTGTTTCTAGGTAAATATTGGGACTTTCAGGGTCCGTTTGGTAAGTTCAGCGTATGCGTCTGTTTGAGATTCACTTCATTTTTACAGCGTATGCTGTATAGAGTGTTGCCTCCTTCCCTTTTCTCTTACAGATCTGAAATTGCCTGCTGCCACAGAGTGCTGGGGAACTATTGATTTCATACCAAAGCAAAGCTGATGAATTTAGATCATTGCAATAATATGCTTTGCTTACTAACGTGGACATGTTTTAGTTGCCTGAAAACTGCAATCCCTCCTTCGATAATGTTTGTTCTACCCAATGCTGTATTTCATGCTTTCTGGACAGTGACAATCCAGTGATATCTCTGTAGAGAATTATAGCAAGTTGCCATCGTTACATTACAGTGTGACAACTTCTAACCTGCTGGGTTGCTATTGAAAATTGTTTAATACCTATGGTTTGACCAGCAGTGTATTAACCTTTTCAATATTTTCCCACAGTGAAGAATTAATGGTTGCTTTATGCTAGCATACAGGCAGTCTGCAGTTAGTGTGTGGTTTGCATGCGCTGTACAGTTTCCTTTCTACACATGTTGGAACTAAGCCGAGAAGCACTCACAGGAGAGACTAATTCTGATTCACAAAAGGAAAGTTTTGCAATTATTGTGTGTTGTTTGTACCCTACAATTGTGGCAGACATAAGATCAGTTCGTGCATTAATGTGTGCTATGCTTCTAGACATGGGAAAGCTAGGGGAGTAACTGTGGTGGGATAGAAAAGAGCCTGACTTGTGTATTCTTGCCACAGAAATATAACTTATTTCTTTATACTTATTCACATAAGAAGTTAGCATCTTTTGCAATTGTTTAGTTACACAAAGATGCACAAATCTTAAGGACTAGCAAGTCTTGCATAAAAATGCTTTTAGAGAGTAATGATTATCCATTTAAAATTAATGCAGTGTTTTTCTATAAATCACAGTGGCAGGGTATGGGGGAGGTATTTTTTCTTTTTCTACACAGGTTTTGTACCTTAAAATCTTTCCAAGTATAATAAAATGCCTGGAACCTGTTAGATATAGGAGGGAGCATAAGACATACACTATAAGCATGTATGCTGAAGAATCAGAGAGTGAAATATACACCTTAAATCTGATTTTCTGGGGAAAAAAGAGGAGCAATAACTGAAAATGGCTTCACTTTGGATGCAAGGCCAGTAGGAAATCGGTTTAACAGGCAGATTCCTGTCACATTTTAGGGATCACTCCTCTGAATGCAATGAGTTAGCAAGTTTTGAACACCAGTGCAGATCAGGCAGTGGCAGTAAAGCCAGCCCAAACTTGGAGTACAAAAGTAGGGAGATGTATAGAACAAACTAAGGAATGCCTGCCTGTGTGGAGTTAGGATCCAAAAGAGGAATCAATGATTCAAATAGTTCTGTATGATACAAACAGAGGTGAAATTCTGAAAAGTTCTACTAATCACAAGTTCTTTTCTTAGGTCTTTGCTTCTTAAACTGTCCTGTGGTTGTACATACTGTGAAGATGTGTCAGTGCCAGATGTACATGACAAAATGGGTGAATGCAATGGCATTCACTAATTACTAGTTCCTAGCTAATTACATACTGTAAAATGCTGTCTTTCCCTTGTTTCAAGCTCAGCATATGCACTGAAAATGCCATCCATTGCTTAGCAACACCAAATTCTACTTTTTAAGGATAATGTTCTTTGTATTACTAGATCTTCAGAGAACTGTTTCTCTTTTTAGTTAAAGTGAACTTTTAATCAGTCTTTAAAAGCCCATGTCTTCACCTGTGAAGCATAGCAACAGGCATCACTGTCCTTGCATTGATTTAGAAAGTTAATCTCTGATGTGTTGTTACCTTCAGATAATGTGAACAGGTTTGTTTGGGTTTTTTTTTTCTCTTTTTTCTTCTACAGTTTTTGGGAATTGATCTCCTATTAGTTCTTCAGTGATGAGGATGGGACCAGGTGAATGGGTTTTCTATGTATGCATATTGTACATAGGGTTTCACGGAGGCTAATATTTTGCAAATATTTATACAGTGAGAGGAAAAATATATCAAAGTTATTTGGGATTAATCTCAGTAACATTCGATGCAATAAGGTCTTAGTCCTTTTCATATTCACTAGCAAGGTCAAAGATGCTAATAATTACTTTACACTAAGTTATGACTGACTTCATTGGGTCATTAGAAGGATGCAGTGGAAGGGAAAACCCAGTATTTTAAGGTTAGGTAGGAAATTCTTTGTATCTGCTGAAGTGCTGATTCCTGTGTGACTATTCTGACTTGTACTGCTAGTGTTGTGATGGTGGGATGGGAGGTTGTTTCTGCAAGACAGCCTGTGCTTCTGCATTCACCCTGCTTGCCTGCGTGGACCTTTATAGGTTTATAAGAATCCCTCAAACCAAGTGTGTTTTGTAAAAGAAGGATTGTACTAACACAGCTTCACTGAAAACCTTAGAAACAGTTATTGCTGGCAGGAGCCTGGTGATACAGATTAGAATGTGGTATTAATGGGTATCACACTCTCGTCAGCTAAATAACTACTGAAAGGTGACCAGGTAGGCAGTGTAGGCAAAATATAGAGGTAGTGAAATACTGTGGCTTTGTTGCTGGCACTGTGTGAGGTTATGGGCAGCCGGATTCCTTCTTTCAAAAGGGGGTGCATGCAGATGTGAAGGGGGTGCGTGAAGATGTGATTTTTTTACTGGGCACTGCTGCAGTGAGGATCCGTCATTTTCAGGAAAGTTTCAGTGCTTTAATCTGGAGTGCCTTTGCTCATATGCCTGTGAAGATGCAGAGTGATATCGGAGTAGTTAGTATCTGGTCCTTGGTTTGTCTTTTCGTCTCTCCCGTCTTGTTCTTAACATTCTGTGAAGTTAAGCTCATTCATTATGTCTTGCATCTCATGACAACATTTTCCCTTCAATGCAGGGAACAACAATCAAACCGTCATGTTTTAACTGAAGTTTTCTGCCCCAGAAGGCAGCCTGGCACATTCCTAATGATGAGTGGAAGTCTGGATACTTGATAGAAATAGATATCAGCTCTTCCGATTATACATTTCCTTGTACCCTTTTTTGTGTGGTGACACATGTGACTGACAAAATATGATGTTTCATATGATGTTTGTAACTAAATTTGCATGGTGCTCTATGCACACTTTTCAGAAAGAACAAAAGCTGCACATTAGTGATGGTAAGACCCAGGGGTTCATTGGAGTTTTAGGGCTGTTTGTTCTTCTTCTGGCTCTTCCTCTGTATTTTGTACTTCAAAACCAGCTTGCTAAACACATGGAAAAAACCTAAACAACGTTTGAATTGAACACATCTTGATACTGCTTTAAAACACAAGCATGTTTTGAAATGTTTAATCTAGTAAACCCACAGCATTGTCTGGAGCAGTCTTTCCAAGAGATTTCTCACAGAGGCTTTAAAGGTATTAATGGTGGAATATCTTACAATCTCAGTTCAAGAACTTAAGCCTTCAAGAAATTCTCCAGCCCCACTGACATTGTAAAGGTTAACTATGAATATTTGTTCTTTTGTTTAGTGGCAGCATCTAAACTGTTCTGCTAAGCAGGGACAGTGCTCTGTGCTTCAGGGCAGTCAGACTCTTGTCTCTGTGCCAGTAGAAATTTGTATCCAATATTAAGCAGAGGTGTTTTCCTTCTCTTGGAACTCATTAAATATACTTTAGAGATACACTTGCCTGTTCCCTTCACCTTAGTTTTCTCAGAGTTAGGAATGCAAATTAACACTGCCAGGAAGAAAATCTTTGGGCTTCTGAATTACACCTTTTTCCAGTTTCCATTCTGATTTCTTATATGATAAACACATGTTCAGGCTATAAATAGTTTGTTCTCCAGATCAAATTAATTATAAACATTTACAGAAGGAAATCAGGAATAGAAGCCTCTGTTTCCCCACATGTGTCAGCATTGTCTTGCTGGAAAATAAGCAGAGCTGTTTGCAGTCAGGGGTTCTGAAAGGACTTTTATTATTGCTTCAAAGTAGATATTTGATAAATACACCTTACGTCATTCTGTCATGCATTTGTGTGGAAATAGGAATGGAGTGGGATGTTTTTAGCAGTCTCATCATCTGGTAACTGTTTATAAATATTTGATTCACACTTCTATACCTCAAGCAGGCCCTATTCTAACACCCACTGATGTGAATGATAGCCTTTGCATTGATTTTCATGAATATGGGATCAGGACCACATTAAAAAATTTTAGAAATTCCTTCTATCCCAGGGACAAATCCTTACTGTGTTAAAGTATTAGCTAAAAAAGAGAACTAAACAAAATGTTTGTAACAATGTATTTTCAACTAAATTTATTCTCCATGAACCAATGAAATGATTCTTAAATTAACCCATTCTGTGCAATTTGAAAACAACTGTGAAATTTTGCATGAGCTTTTTTGCTGCTAAGGTGGCTCTGTTTTATATTATACATTAATTTTGTTTATCAGCCTTTCAAATAAGGTTTGGTTTTTATGACTATTCACGTTAATGCTTGTGGTTATGTGGTTGACAGAATGGAAGAACCAGCAGGAGCAAACTGTTGGGGTGAGGTGTTTGCCTAGTGCAGTGGCAACCACTTCTGTAGGCACTTGGACAGATTTTGATTAATCTCACAACTATGATGATGTGTGCTGTTACTAAACCAGCAAAAGCATGTGATGGGAGAAACGGGGAATGGTTTATTCTGTGATGGATCATGTGATTTCCCTCACTTCCACTGATGAGTGGTAAGGACAGGACCACTGAACTTGATACATAGTCTCCAACAATCTCTGAGGGAAATGGCAGACTAAGATTACCTTAAAGTTAGTAGAATGGGCTGGCATGTGATAAACAGGGTCTTGAAATGAGTTGGAAGCTGGGAAGGTAAAAGGAAAACCATTATCTTCGTCAGCATTGTGTGACATAGCAAGAGTATGGGGATATACAACTGGGAAGCATCTGGACCACTTCAGAGTCTGTATTCCTCTTTGTGCTTCCTCTCTGTACTCATGCTTTCTGGCCAGCTGTTCTTTGTCCTGGTGGCGTTGATTTATGACACAGCTACACTTTTCACAGCAAAGCCTGGGATAGGGCTTTGCAGAAGAGCCCATTGACAGCTGCTGTGCAGACTCCAGTCCCCTGGGACTGTGCTGAAGACACTGCTCTCCTTTGAGATGGGCCATATCGTGTCATGACATGGTGACTGTGTGCTGTGTGGCAGCACATGTCAATGTGCCAGCTTTCAGTGAGTGGTCTGGTAAAGGTGGACTGTTCATAGCAAACACAAGCATGCAGACTGTGAATGCCTGGTGGATCTGTAAGAAGCAACATTGCTGCATCTGAACTGGGGAAAGAAATTACTGAACAGGTTTGCTTCTTCTACTATGCTGTTACTTCTATTATTGATCATGCTGTTTTGCTTTTCTTGCTCCTAATTGCCCAAACTCATTTAAAGGTGTATTGAAACATCTTTTCTCTTATGACCAGAGGATCTTAAAGATTACAGTCTGTAGCAGAACAAAAGAAGAAGCCAGTTACACTGACAAAATTGGAATTTCACCCATTTTGCCAGTTGCAGGACATTGGCCTGTGATAACACAAGCGTGGGACAAACTTGCGTCTCTTGCTGAGGTCTGAAATTTCCCAGTCAAGCAGTGCACACACAGTAAAACTGGGTGATAATAGGTTTAGACAAAGGCAGCCTGCTGCTCAACTGCCTGTTCCTCCTGTTCTTCCTGCGAAGGCTTCAAAAAGTAGAGAAGTCCCAGACATTGATTTAAGTTAAAAACAAACAAAAAAAAACCAGCCCCTGAAAGTATCTGAGAGTCAACTGTGGCAGTAGATCTTTCTATGTCCAAAGTATATTTTTCTGATCCTGTCCTCTCCTTCTGATACTCTGGGAGCAGCACTACAGCTCTGCCTAAAGAGTAATAGCAAATAGAGAAGTGTTTGGGCGTAGCCACAAGATGCCACAGCCTCCCGATAGTAACCTTTGAAAATACAACAGTCTCCTAATTGCTGCTGTTTCTGTTATATTGACGTGGTGAATGTTGGTCCATGCATGTGGAGTGAATGAATGATGAATTTCTAACTGATGGGTTTCTCCTGGCATCATCACCCTTTTATGATCTGGTGTCTGAAAGTTCCCACTGCAACAAAAGATAGGTTTTTGTCTTCTAGCCAAGAGCTGGGAAAGCTCTCAGCTGAAAAACAAAAATCTATACACTGTTAGCAAGTGGCTGTTTTCCTCTTTTCTCACTCCTACCCAACTTGTGTCAGGCTTTTCCAGCTCTTTGATGTAATCTCACTTCATCTGTGTCTTGCCTGGGACTGTGGTAAGCTTCCTCCTCCTCACACTGCCCATAAGCCTGTACAAATTAGTAACCCACGCCTCTCCCATTGCAAAAAAAGAGCAAAGACGCTTTTCCTCCCACTGTCAGTCCAGCAGTTCCCCTGCTATAAAAAAATCCCCAGCAGAGGAAAAGCCAAATCTTCTGGTGTCAGCACCCTTCATACATCAAGAAAGGCAAACTCAGGGGAGAGTGTGATCAGGGTGTGTTATTTTCTATCCTCTTTCATTGACTGTTACTACATGGTTGACTTTAGAGTTGCTTTGACATCCCTGGGACCGTGGCCAAAATGGAATGAATCAGAAAATACTGGAACCATGCATAACAGGCTCCTTGTCAGGCCACTTTCTGCTAAACTCAGCAGAACCTGAGCATGCCAGAGAACTGGGAGCTAAATGGGAAGGAAGTTGCTAGCACAGATGTTCAATGTGTGGTTGCAAATAGCAGCCACTTCCTTCTTGTGTAACTCAGACCATAAAGAATACTAGGATGTGCATCATCCAAAAGCATCTTGCTCTTGAGTGATGCTGGACCTGGGAAATTTGGTGATAGAGTGATAGTGTACGTTGTAATTGCTCCATTTCTGTTTCAATAAAACCTATTGATTCAGGGAAAAGCAGACCCCAAACCTCAGGAGGAAAGACAGAGTTAGCTTTAAATAATTCAGAGCATTCAACACTTTTTTTTTTTCTCTTTCAAGTAATGGGACAAAATTCATTTCTGATCTGCCTCCAATAGCTTGAAGAGAATTAAACCATTGCTGTCATATATTATTTGTGTGTTTGGCACTGCACAAGACACACCAGGAATGAATGTAGTCCATTATGTTTCTGGACATAAGTTCTCTCTTGGAATTCAGGTGCTTGAAGTTAAGCACTGGCTGGGATATCGCCTACAGAATAATGTCTTGAGAATCCTGAGAAATAACATTGTTATGTGCTTAATTTTAAAGGACCTGAGCTGGCATTCATTGGCTGTAGTTGAAAATTATTGTGATGATCCCCTGACAATGTAAAAGAGGTTTTCTGGAGCAATTTTTGATCAACAGAGGATTTCTTAATTATCTCCTTATTTAGCAAGCCATTCTGCAGCAGATCAGCATATGCTGAGGTTTGTTGCTTAAAGGGTATTGCTGGCTATTTTCCCCTTCCATCCTTTATGCCCTGTCATGAATATGGAGAATGTAGTAGTTCTTGATATTATGAAAGAATATGTCTGCCTTTGATCAAAGACTTGCTGCAGTCTGCAAATCTGATACAAGCTAGTGCAGCCCTCTGCAGTACACTAAATGCCAGCAGAAACCTCACACCAAAAGACTACCCTGCATGTCCCCTTCACAGGGGGCTTATTTTATATGTCACCAAGCAGATGCTATTCAGTGCAAGAGCTCAAGTTTCCTGGGTTTATCAGGTAAAAAACCAATGTTTATTATGGATTTATGATGGGGTTTTCCCCCTATGCCTAGAATGTTGATGAATGTATGAAATAACTGTCCACCAGTTTCCAGCATTAAATGTCATTCCACAGAGATCATCTCTAGCCAAAGGCTTTGGCATGCAGACCAGTTTCTTTGTTACAGAAACAATCTCTGTGTGTCCATTTGGAAGCTTGTTTAGATTTGCAGAAGGATTTGGCAGTTCTGAATGGTCACAAAAATAGAGTAGCTCCATATAGACTGCTCTGACAAAGTTAGCCAGATGCATATGCTTTTCAGCACGGTTAACATACATTAACAACATTATCCTGGGCTTTTGTTTCTACAGCCAAAACACCCCAATCCTGACTGGCGTTACTCTGCATCCCTAAGGGCAGGAATGCAAAGGTAGGTATGGTGTTTCCCCACATGAAGGGGAATTCTGTCTTTGACCTCTGTGAAAGGACAAAGCTGTCTGACTCCTCTGATGCCCTAGACTGAAGATATATGTACACTGAGGTGGAAAGCACATGAGTTCTGCTGCTGTCACTTCCAATCTCCAAGTGTTACAGATTCAGTCTGAGTGCATCTTATGCTATTATTATACTACCATAGATCTGCAATTTTTTTGTTTTTACCTCCTGCTTTTTTGTACATTGACTGTCAAGGCATAATTGCTCCAATTATTGAATTATTTAACTGTGATTATACACTCTCTGTTTACTTTAAAGCTCCCTATAATCATGTATGCCGATATGTTTCAATAGACTGTCTCCAGCATTTTCCATCTTCTTGCCTCTCATTACCATAAAAGTATGCTGCTCCTGCAGTTGTTTTATTAACCACGTGGTGCAATCAAGATGATTAACACAATTTAAAGGACATTTTGAAGATATAAGATGGATTTTCAAAGAAGGAAAAGTGAGGCTGTGTCCAAATCTATTTAGACATCTTTGAAAGTCCTCTGCCTAACATTGCAAGCAATCTCTGCTATAACTTGCTACTCAGTACACCAGGAAAAAGAGAATTATAATAAAGTTGTTTCTGTAGAGCCTAAATAAAATAGTATCTTTGCTCTCCCTTCCTGAGCAGATTAGAAAACTGGTTATATATGCAGGTGTAATCTGACATGATTAACAAAACTACCTTACAGGTTTAGATGTAATTAGAAGGCTGCAGTAGTTCCTAGTGGCACTACAAAGGGTGGGCTGGTATGCTTTTCCCAAAATTGTTGGTGCAATGGGACTGTAGTCATCACCTTTTATCCATTATCCACAGGGCTGAAGAGTCTTCGTAAGGTTGAAGTCCAAAACTCATTTTCAGACTGTCCATCTCTGAGACTGTGCTTCATGTGGGTGGGGGCACAGTGAACCCCTCTCCAGATGAATTTGGGCTGCTGTGTAAAAAGGAACCTAAACCTCAGGGACCAGAAGGAAAGGAATAAAGAGCAAGCTTGATTCTGTGGCCTGTTGGTCAAATTGGTTTCTTTCTTTTATGTTCCTGCTGGGTTTGTTTGGTTTTTTGTTTGTTTGTTTTTTAAATCCCTGACTGCTTACTTCAAAATGAATAAACAGTCTGGGGAGCAGGATCCTGAAGCAGGAATTCTCCTGCCTACCTGAGCGTATCTACCGGTCCTCAGAGTCAGGCGTGCTCTTGTGTATTCCCAATGTGATCCTGTGGATCCACATTCATTTCGATACAGAGTTCAAGATATTGCCTGAAGTTACTTGAACAATTAATGAAAAGTCAGAGCTCATTTAAAGCAATTCATCCCACAAGCAGGAGAGCTAATGAAGTGTTCCTGGGAAATTTTATATGTTCCTCTGTTCTCTCACATCAGAAGCTCCCGTCCTTACCTGAAATCTCTGTTTCTGAGCCTGTGTGACCTGCCCAGCTGACGATTTTCATAAAATGCTAATTTTTAATAAAACTTATAGAAATCTGGTATCCATAGGACCCTTGACATCTGTCATATTTGGTTGAAACTGCCCACCAAATTCAACTGAGAGTGTGGAAGGGAGCTGAGAAGTAGATGAGCAGAGAGCAGGGACACAGTCACAGAATCCGGTTTCTCTACAGAATTGCACACAAATACTTGTCTCATTTTGCATTAAAAGTAGCAGATTTTTTTCTTTTCCTTCCATTTGAGGTGATGGCTAATAGCAAAATTGGTGCTTAGAAGGCCAAGTGCTCATGATATGACACTGTAAAAGTTGTTGTATTAATTTCTGTATTTCAGAAAATTTCCCTTTCTGAATTTCTCATGAGAACTATGCAGTAACCCAGGAAAGTGGGATCTGTTAAAGTAGCATAATGACAGAAGCTCAGAACTAACTCTACCAACTTTTTATCATTTGCTTTAATGCTAATACATCATAACAGCAAAGAAGGTGTGTAACTTCCTTGTTAGCAACTTCCAGTCAATGAAAACAGTGTCCTGCAGGTATGTTTGTTTTATAAATTATGCCACAACTGTGTTTTAGTAAATGATCAAAGATAACTTTTGCAAGTCAAAATAGCTAGTTCTCCAATACTCCAGCAGAATTTGTTAGCATCATATAATACTATAGTAGTAGTTGCACAGCAACAAACAGTTATGACCTTTGAAGAGCAGCAAGAAAGGGAAATGTTATAAAGCCCAGGGCAGAGGGGAACTGTATAATCTAACTATGATATATGCTTATTCAGTGCTGTCCATATGGAGGAGGCAGGAGTCCTACGTGGAGGACCAGGAGGGCCTGATCAGCAGTGGCCCACAGTCTCCAGTGCTACTCCAGGTAAGGATGTGAAAATCCATATATATGTGAGGAACTAAAGTTAACTGAAGTAGACTTCCTAATGCTTCCATCTTAGTTTTTTTTTCTGTTTTGTGTCTCTGAGTAAAGTTCTTGTAAATTAGTCTGTGCAATCTAGATAGAGTAGAATAATAAAGCAAAAAATACATCTTTTTCTTTACTCAGTCTCAGATGAGCACTGGAGATAGGAGTCCTTGATCCCAGCTTTCACCCTGTCCTTTAGAGGTTATTGGTTCCTGTAATGAAAGGGCTTCAGTTCTGATGTGTGTATTCAGATTCAAAATGCTTGGGTCTAGAGCTGATTTGCCCTCCATTTCAAAAGAATAGTAAAACTGGGGTAGGAATTTATCAGTTCTCCCTTTGTTATTTTTACAAACCCAGTAAGTCTCTTTAAATGTCTCTTCTCATTTTCTGTGGTGAAATCAGACCTTTTTTTTTTACTAGCTATTTTCATTCACTAGTACACAATGATGGAAGCAAAACTATTATTTGCTTGTCAGAATAAATGACCAAAAATACATTCTCAGAATGTAGCTTCATTTACTGAGTCAATGACTGATGACTTTGCAGCAGTCGATAAGAATTGGCAAAAGGTCCTCACTGAGTTAAGAAAATAAATTATCTTTTGCAGTGCAGGCAATAAAATATTCTCACTTTTTATGTTGGAGCAGGAATATTATAGAGAAGTAGTGGAGCAGCCAGTCACTGGTGTGATCAGTGTTTTCAGTCATGTCCAAACTAAGCTGTCAACTTAGTGGATGCCCTGCATAGGGTTGTGAGCCCCTGTATGACAGCTCTGTAAGCATTGTGAGTCCTCCAGAAATTCAAATGAGGAGCAACGCTCATATCACAGAGGCAGGTCAAAGGCTGAGAAGTGGGGTCTCCAGCAGAAAAGATGAGAGCTGCTTTATTTAATACTTTTTGGTGCAAAACTTTCCTTTGGCTTAAGTGGGAATTTTAGCTGGATAAAGGGCTGAGGAGCAACTTCAGGGTCTGCAATCACAGTTACAACATATCCATGAATTAATGGTGCCTAGCAAAACCTGCACTGGTGTTGCAGAAGAGTTGTCTGGAGAAACAGATTTGGAAATTAATATAACATATAATGGGCCCCTAGGCTATAATTACCTGGTTTTCCTGTGCTCTTCCCTCTGTTGCAGGCTTTGCAGGGAGACACAGCTTGCGCCTGTTATGAAGGGCACGTAACTGTTGAGCTTGCATTTGAAAATGTCACCACAAGTACACTCTAACCTTTACAAGGGGATCCCTCAGGCTTTTCAGCTGCACTAATCATCCTTGACTGAGCGCTTAGTGTATTACCTTATACCAAGTTCAGTATAGATGCAAATATTCACCCAGATGTTTGCTTGCTGGTAATGCAGATTTCTAAGTACCTGAATGTAAATGCAAATGTAGAATGGTCCTGTTTTCTGATGAGGTCCATTGGCATTTGGGTCCCAGAGCCCTGTTCCACTATCTGGACTCCTCCCTGCTGTTCTTTTTGGGTCTTATCATTTTAGATTCACTTTGGGAACCTGAACATCTCTTTGTTTAAGGAGCAGCAGTAACCCTTGGCTCTTATTGCTCTTTCCCTGCACGTACACACAATGAGGCACTTGTGCAATGAATGCAGGCCTGTCACACATGCTGCTCTGTATGTTGGTGGCTATGTAGGGTGGAGAAAAGTGTAAGGCATAGTGTGAAGAGAAGCTGGCAGGAGGCCCTGTGGAACTGGGCAGCCGGACAGGTGACAGTCCAAGTGCCAAGACTGTTTACTTTGGCTCTTGGACTAAGCATTGTAGATGATCGTTGCTCTGTGGTTTTTATTTCTAGGTAATGTATTCAAACAGGTTTCAAGAAATATCTTCAGCAACAGGAAATTTTTCTGCCATACAGGAAAATGTGACAAATTAAAATTGCATTTTGGAATATCCATGCTAGTTATGGCTGCCTTTAAATCCAGTTTTTGTGAATCAGGTTCCTTGTAAATGAATATTTTTTCCTGCACAATGAAGACTCATTTGTTTTGTCTCTGTCTACTCCCAATGGATTAGTGACCCTGACGTAACATTAATTAGCCCTTTTTTTAGTGGATTTCGGGTAATATTCTCTCGTAAGCAAAAGCTACAGATATCCCTGGTCCTTAATAGCAAACAGGCAATTCATAGGGAAATCTCAGTTAGGATTAATGATTGTGGTAATTCTCATAGCTTAAGTACATCATCATGCATCACATTTCACTCCTATCAGCAGTTTCCCACAAATATCTCTTTCAGTGCTTCTTTCTTTTTCTGACTTAGGTTCAAGACCTGTAATATTTTTTGTCAGGTTAACATGCACAACTGATGCTTTTCAGAAAAGATTCAACTCATTATGGTCAATTGCAGTCGATTGAGTCAACAAATGCATTTGCTCCTGACATATCATCTGCATATGAATGGAGTGCACCTGTGTCCAGATAAACTCCTAGATAAGCTATTTGTTATCTCTGTTATCATCAGCATACTGTGGCAACTGCAGGTCTCAACTTTTGATTACTAGAAACCACTTCCAAGCCTGTTCTGTGCACACATTCTCCATTCAGTTGTTTTAGTCAATTGAGTAGTCCCAATCCGTTTGTCACTAAACCATTCATTTAATTTAACAATCCACAAAAGCCATGGATGATGCCTCACAGAGACAGATTCAGAGAGTCAATCAATGAGAGCATTCAAAGATGATGTCATAGGAACACTTTAAGAAGGATGAACAAGTCAAGTGTTAAATCAGTAAATCCTTAATTCCTAATGCAGAGCTGTACTTGAACATCACATGATGTTTCAGCAAATATGTGTTCCTCAAGAAAAACCTGGTCCTCATGTGACTGACAACAGTCCTATTGACTTTATTGCATATTTCACGCATGCAGGGGACAGTGAATCTCAATTCATTTTTTAATTGTCTCTGCATTTTCTTATGCATCAGTCCAATAGTTTGTAGGTTTGTAGTCAGGATGCTTCCAAGTGACATGGGACAAAAAGGCTCAAACTCCCTGTGGGTAGAGGATAGCATTGGGTTTAGCTCTCTGACACATCTCATTTGTCCCCCACATGCTATAGAGTGAGTCCAGGAAATGCAGACAGATTCCTGGTTTCTGCTCTATGTCTTTAGACCGATTTGACAATTTTATCAGATTTTGTATAGGTGACCACTAATCTGAGTGAACTTTGTTTACTAGATGCCTAACTTGGAATAAATGGAGCTTGATTTGCAGAAATAGTGGGAGATCATAATAGAAACTAAGACGAACAGAAACTTTGCTCTAAACATACAACACTGAAGATTCTGAATAAATCAGACCTATGCATAGTTCAGAGTTTAGAATTAGTGGGCATTAGACAAATCTGTATGTACTTCTCTGTGCTCCAGGTTCCATTCTACAAAACAGAACTGGTAATGCAAGTGCGTAACAAAACAGTCTAAAGATACATCCATAGCACATATAAGACTTAGGAGAATGATAAGTTTTTGTGATGAAAAACAGCCATAAGGAATTTTACATCCTCTATTCAATGTAGGCTTTATATGTGTGCAGCAAATAAGGCACTGGGCTACACACCGCATATATAGAGGGGAACAAAATACTTCCATTCAGACAACTCTGTAAACAAAAGAGGAAAGGACCTCATGGAAAAATCTGCATCTGAAATTTGGAAGCATGTAGGTGAAGTCCATGGGTGAAATACTGGCATCTCTGAAGTCCATGGCAAATATCCCACTGACTCCAAGGAAGCTAGGATTTCAGTGTCTAGCCTTATAAATATGCACAAGGGATTGAATTAAGGTTGCATAGGCAAATGCAATCCTAAAATATGCTAATTTTATGCTTCTAATTTTGCAGTGGTAACATTCTTCTAAGCATATCCGTCATTTTTGTCTCTTTTCCCCAGGTAATTAGCTGGGAAAAGAGAGGTGGTAGCATTGTTTTTTAAAGCACTGTTACGAAAAAAGCAATTATACTGTGTGAGAATCTACTGATCTCAATATGGGCAGTCCTCCATGCTTGATATTCGTGGTGCATATGTTTATTCCTTGAACTGGCCAAGTAAAGAGCAGTAGTAATATTGGCTGCTATTTCTTAAGAGAAATAAGCAGGAGAGACTGGTTAGCTGTGGGTTTCATAGCTACTTGAAAAGGCAGGGGAATATTATAACCAAGAAACCCAGAGATCAACTCTAGGTCTAAAGAGGACTGTATATGCTATATATGTATGTATATATATTTATATATGTATATATATATGTTTGTGTGTATATATGAAATCTTTATACAAAGATGTATATAGCTCCTTGTTTCGCATCACTCCAAACCTGACTTTTTCAATGTTTGTCCTCTGAAGTTTGTGTCTATCAGTTTTCCTCTCTTTATTCATTTTTCCTACTGTTCTTTACCTCCTGCCTAACCGTGACCTTTTTACACATACCATGCTAGCTAGGAATATTCCATGTCCATATACTCTCAGACAGTCCTGAAAGGCTATAGAGACTCTTAGGTTTTGTGCTGGGAAATAGAGTTGCTCTGGAATAGATTTAGGTTGCTCTCAGAGGATGGTTCCTGCTCCAATCAGCTGGAATGCAGAAGAGGTCTGTTGATGGGGCATGGGCTGTAGAATAAGTGACGAATACTGAAAATTAAATGAGGAGCAACTGTAAATATGGCAAATAGGCAAAATTTTCTGAAAAGTAAAGTCAGTCTTCCCTAGTAAGTTTTGTACTGCTGATTTGGGGTAGAATGTTCTGAATGGAATAACTGTGGGAAAGCTGTGAAGAAAGGCAAGGGGATGCTTGTGTGGATTTTAATAAAAATGTCCAAGAATGCCTTGATAGGAGAAGAAATTATTATAATTATCTAGTGTAAGTTGTGGTATACACAATTCTGTGTTTCACAGACTAATTTGTATGTCAGGCAAGTAAATCCTTCTTGAATAAGAACATTCCGTCAGAAAGAGACACTTTCTTTCAATGGAACAATATAAGAAGGGCCCAGATGAGAGATGGGGCATTAGTGTAAACAGGAGATATCTGAGCAGAGAAATCTAAGGACATGAGGGAGGACACCAGTAAAAATCTTGGACTAGGAAGGTAAACACAGAGGATATGGTAGAGGAAAACAATTGGAAAAGGATGCTAGAGGGTCTACAGGAGGCAGATAGCATTGGGAATGGCACAGTGTAGACTCTTAAGTGACTGCTGAGCATAGGTCACCGGAAAGAAGATTGGCACACTGAGATTGGCTAATAGATTGTGATGAGGGGGACAGAAAGCCACACTGAAGTTGGTTGTTCTTTTCATGGAATAATCATTTAATCTCTCTGTGTCCTGAGTCTATTTAAAATCAGCACAGAAGGGAATGAATGATTTTTTTGTTTTAAGTTTGACTCTCACTGTTGCAACAGACACTGTTCTTGAAACTGAGCAGGCATAACACTCCAGTAAAACCTCACAGGGGACCACAGTACTGTCGCAAGGCTCTTGGCTTCTGAAGTATTTTCCTAAAAATTCAGTTTAAAGAGGTAGGGCCTAAGAAAATAACTGAGTGCTGTAAGACCTCAGGTGCAACATATTTCATATGATATAGCTTTACACTGTAGTTGTAAATGGAGAACAATTTCTTCTTAAATGTCAGTGAGTTTCTATTCACCTTCTTCCAATGACCTTCCTTATCTACAGAAAAAGGGGCTAATTAAGACTCATCAAGCAGTCACTGCAAAGAATGTGCAGGGGCCAAAAATGCTGCTGCTTTGAGACTGTTAAATATTAATTTACAAATAAAGGCACAGAACACTGGTCTGGCTTAGCTTTAGCAATTCATTGATTAAAGCTGTAAAAGATGATAACTAATTAGCAACCCAGAATGGAAAACTGGGATCTTGATTTCTTGCAGAATGTTGCAGCTGTTTAGAATGGAAGGAGCTAGAAAATGCAGCTGTGCACATCTGTATCCTCTATACTTATTGTTATTAATAACCAATTTTCTATGAAATTTCATAATTCCAACTTTCAAAACCAGAAGTACCTACATATCAAAATACCAGCTCTAAGAACCATACCTAGATAATATGTGTAATATTTTAAAAGGAGAAAATAGGGAAAATACAGAACAGCCAAGTTATTCATGTTTGTTTTGAAAATTAGTCTTCAAGTCAGTGACAAAATAAATTCCCAAAATGAAAGTCGTAAGCAGTTTAACTAGTTCCTAAGCCTACATAGTAAAGTATCATAGAGATTTGGTTCACAGCCTCTTGTAATCGTGGAAAAAATCATCCCCATAAAGCATACAAAAATCACTGTTTAGAGCTGCAATATCTCTACCAGCTCAGTAGAGTCCAGAGAAGGAAATCATGCCAGCTTTCTCATATAGATGCAGAGCAATGACACTATACGGAAATAGAAATAATCTGCTAGGACCATATAAGGCTAAATCCTTCTCTTTTATCTTATATTTTGACCTTCATCTAAATCCTTCTCTTTTATCTTATATTTTGACCTTCATCATTGAATTCTCAAGTTAATTCCACCTTGTTGTTGAGACCTTCAACATGATAACAGTCCTCAGTTTTGCCCCAACTCCCAGTGTGCTTTATTTCCAGGATAATCCCTCTATACTTCCTGCTTTTCAGCTTTCCACTTCTGTTTCCTCCATTTTCACGTCTTTCCTGTCACCTATCTGTTTTGCCAAGTATGCACCTCTCTCTTCCCTATTTCTCTTCAAAACTTGTTTATTCCTTTCATCTAACGACTCTGGTGTCTTCCTGCTCATCTCTCCATTGTGTCTCCCCTCTGTATTGTTATTCGAGGAATGCTGAAATGTAGATCACTGGCTTGGCCACATGTCACCTTTTCAATATTTCACACTGAACTAAGAATTTTCTGTAATAAATGCTTCTCATTTCTGACAGCCTGATAGAAGCTGGAGAGGGCTGAGAATTTCAGATGCTGCTTGGGCTGAAGAAAAGCATTTTGAAATCAGAAAGATTTTTCAAAAGAACATGTTAAAAAATGTAAATATTTTTATGACAGATGCAGCTTGACATACTGATTATTATTTTTTAAAAGCTGATGACTGTTCTGACCAGAACTCCTCTGCTTCATCACATGCAAGCTATAGTTGAACCAGCAGTTTGGGCTTTCAGTATTTGCAGCCAGGACTAGGTTAGCTTAGATTTCTGTTCAGCTGAGTGGGCAAAGAAAGGAGGGGAAGATAGATTATATTATGCAGAAACTGCAGTCATGGTTTGGCTACTGTTAAATTTACTTTCTGTTATTTTGTTATTTTCCTCTTAGCTCCAAAAAAAAAATTACTGACCTGAAATAGCATTTGTGATCTTTATCACGGGGTCCATTATTTTTCAGTGGAGTGTATCAAGTAAATTAGATGACATGGATGAGAGATTTAATAGTGTGTGATACCTAAGTCCTTGAAGACTTACTGTAAGGAAAAGAAAGGACTCATCAGAATTTGAAAAAGGCTAATGCTGGAAACCTCAACATTGTGTGGTCTGTTTGTCTTGATATATTTGACTAAGACTATGTTTCCATTTTGACTATGAAAGAGAATGGTCTTCAGAGAGTTTATGGTCTTTATATACTGTGGAGAATTCTTGATTCCACCTGCTGCAAGTGAGAGGAATTCACCTTTCTCATTATCCCCAGGCAATGCAGAATGCATTTAGGCATCTTGTCATTTAGTCAAATCCCTGTGCACGTGCAGCCCTTCCATTTAGATTAGGGCCACATTTGTCCCTGATTGGAGCCAGTTGTTGAATTTGCCAAAGTGGAGATGACCATGTCCAACTTCTGATCTCCACATGGGGTGATTGTTCCAATGCAGATTTCTTGAAGGTTCGTGTAAGACTGATAGCTCCAGTGAGGTACTAATAACATAGGAAACCTGCAAAATTTCTAAAACCTGGAATAAAATAAGAGTAGCAGGAGCAAAAGGCTAGTGGTTTTCTGTGACTGAGTAATATGAAGCAGGTATTCCCAAATTGGACAAAAGCTGCTACAGCTCAAGACTTGTCATTTTAAGGAGTGATAAAGTAAGAGATTTTACACAAGCAGTTTAGCTGGCTATAATTTTTATATTTAGGTGCTAGGAGAAAGTTTAGTGACAGTAACTCCTTGTGTACTTAATTAATCTTTTCCTATAATAATCTCTTTAATTCCTCAAAATGGACATTACAGTTGCACCTAAAAATATTTCTCATTTGATAGCTGTTACTAACTCTACTCTTTTTTTTTAAGAATGAAGTAACATCCCTTGAAAAGTACCTGATTTTGATTATGCTTAACTTTGTTGCGTCTGTTATGGCCAATAGTTTGTTAACTCTTCTGAATCAAACACCAGAAACTCCAGCTAGTTTATCAGGTTTGCCACCCTGATTTACCTACCATCTCAAAGTTAGTCATACCCCAAATGATGCTGTAACTGAGCAAAAAGAGGGTGGAGCCAACACTTCTTAGAAAGAAATAGATTTGCCAGATGATGTGATTGATTCCTAGACATCTGGTAGGACACTATTTTGTAAATAAAATAAAGTTCTATTTTCAAATCTAAGCAACTTTTTCACTTGTCCATTGCTCTAGGCATGTGCTTCTTTGTGATCTTGGTAACAATATCGGGGAGTTTGTCCTGCATGTCTAGTGGTAATATTCTGTAGCTACGCAGAAGACATGGATTTTGATTCTCATCTCTACTATTTTCTCAGAGGTTTCAATAACTAGATAGAAAAATCACTCACTTGCAGCTGTACTACCTTGGGTTGTGATCTTATTGGAACTTACAAGCTAAACAAGTGTTCGTCTGGTCACTACTTTGGGGAATTGACGCTAATCAAATTGTTTCAACATGAGCTTACAGCTGCTTTATTGTTTTGTTTTGTTTTGTTTTTGTTTTTGTTTTTTTTTTTTCTCTTTCTCTACTGCTGTGGGCTTAGTTTTATTCCTTTTAGATTTTATTGAAAGAAAATATACTCAAGTAAGTGTTAGAACAACCTATCGTATTCATGATCCCAGAGGAATTTCAACTGTGTTATATCTTGCAATATACAATTCACTCTCTGATAGAAAATAGGTGGATAAAATAAGGAAAGTTCTAAGCAAATCTAAGAAATATTAGTCTGGAATGTATTTATATTGCAAGTGATGGAAGGAATGTATTTATATTGCAAGTGATGGAAGGAGAAAAGAGGTTGAGGGAGTAAAGACCACTCTGTGATATTACATCTTCCCCTAATGGATGTCTGCCTGCATGCAGCACTTTGCTGTACACAAGGGTCATGACTGTGTTCATGTGTTACAAAAAGAAACTGGGCTCTCCTTCAGTGTCTGTTATTAATGTTGTAGTGTGGCAGTGCAAATAGCAAAAGACAAGCCTTGCCTTAAGGAACTTGCCACTTACATGAGCAGGGCAAAGTCTGGGAACACAAGGGAAAGGGAATGATCATTATTCTGCTTTAAAAAGGAAAAAAACAAGGTGCAGAAAAATTAAAATTATTCTTATCAGAGTGCTCTATGGTGATGCTGAGGACTGGATCAGCATCCACCTGGCCCCAAATGCTCTCACTGCAGCACTGGTGAGCAAATAACAGAGCTGTAAGCCTGTTTCAGGGCATCTTTTCCCTGCTCCTCTCCAGTCTGCTGAGCCATAGACAGCCCGTTAGGTCAGGGCTTCCTGAACACTTTGTGATTATTGTTTCAGCCTTCATGTTTCACTGCTGTGCTTACAGGCCCTTTGCCTGCGATGTCAGACCTTTAGCAGCTCACAAGCCCTGCTTTTAAATAGGCAAGCAGAGGCTGCTTCACATTCCTCTTGTCCATTCTGTTTCTCTCTTTTGCACCGCCCCGATCTCTTTGCCATATCCTTGCTTTGGTGGGACTGCCAGAATAGAACTGGGCTGCAGAAAGCAGAGATAGCAATACTGCAATACTGTGCATATTTTTCCAGCACATATTCTGACTATTTATGTAACAGTGACCTAAAGATGCTGAATTTACTTTGAGAGCTAAACTCTGAACTCATTCGGTCATTACTTGTGTGCACTCAGAGGGTGTAATGAGAGTTTTAAAAGAGTAATAGCAGCATGCAAACACATCCCCTTCATTATGGGATTTAATTCTCAGAAAATCAAGGCTCTGGCTGTGGAGGGAATGAATCTGAGTGCTGCTTCTCTGCTCTTGTCTTGTATAATTACAGTCACCCATCCCTAAAAGCATCCCCTCTTAGCATGCACATACAGCTAGAAAAATATATGGGTTGATTAGGAAGAAAAAAACCCCACAAACCCTTTGTGGTCTTGTGGAAGTTGTTTCTATGTGTTTATGCTGAGAAAAACAGTGTGCTGCTTCTACTTGCACAAGTAGATAGGACAGATTCAGAGAAGGCAGGGGAGACTTGCTGCAGCCTGCAGGACCTTGTGCGGAGCCTGCACACCCCAGCTCAGCATGCAGTGCCAGGATCAAATACCAAAAGGCAACCAGAGCAGAACAGTTAACAGCAACAGTTCATCTACAATAAATGCTATCAAGGAGGCTGGAGCTAGAATAGAATTCATTGGTAGTGGTTTGAACATAACAAAATTAAATTGCATATATTTTGATTGAGTTTGTTACTAGGAACAGAGCAATTGCTTCATTTGCATTTGTTAGCGGCCCAGTTCCGTTTGTGCCTGCCTCCCATGACTTCTTTTTTGACTGTTAAGGAAAGGAGCTGTTGAAAAAGCAAGTAAGATTTGTTGACTGGCAAGCAAATCCTGTGCGGATGGATTCACAGGCTCTCTTGGAGTGTGTGTGCTATGCTGCTGCGTAGAGTGGGGTGGGATTTGGGGGGCTGTAAACAGAGTTCAATCTCCATGTAAAGGTCAGATCTCAGGCATGTAATACTGAAGCACACACAAGACAGGCTGTTGCTTGGGCTGGGGTTGGCACTGATTAAATACCTAATTGTGCAGCTAATCTTCTTAGGTTCACTTAGACAATTAATGGCAAGAGAGTTCCTCTGCCCTTCCCTCTCTGCATTTGTCCCTGTGGTTGCTAGAGCTGGCCAAGGGATTTTGCCTTAGGTTATACCTTCTTATCCTGTAATCTAACCTCCTTGGCCTAGTGCCTGGTCCTATAGATTGCTTATTCTAGCTAGGTTATTCAAACCTTGGAAAAAAAAAAACAAACTAGTTATTTCCGAGAGGCAAGCTCTGGTCTTCAAGTAATTTCAGCAGGTTTTTCACATTCAGATTTTTTAACACATTGGGAGGCACTTGGAAATCGAGAAACCATAGACTGAGCTCAAAAACAATCAAGAAAGTCCTGAACCTTCTTTAGTTCTCTTGATTCAATTTTCTGATATTTTTGTTGCACATAATCACTTGAGTATGGTAGCTGAGCTTAATGGAAGAACAGAATGTTGTAAGACTCAATAAAATCAGAGTGATTTTGAACAAAGGCAGTGAGTGAAAAATGACAAAACCTGTATTAAAAATATCATCATAATATTGAAAAATGCAGAATTAACAATTCCTCCCTCAGGTTTCCTTCAAACACTGCCTGCAGACCCTACAACATTGCTTTCAAGACACAAAATCCAAACTGGATTTTTCATTGCCAGGGAACATTACACATTAAACACATCTCAGGATCTGCAGTTGCAGATTACATTCTTCTCCCTCACGCTCTCAGTTTTTCACTATCTCGTGCTGTATTACTTTTCCGTCATCCTCTATGCTCCCAGGAGCAAGAGGCTGTCATTTTAGTGGTAAATCAACTTGCATGCCTGTAGTGGTGTTTAAGTGGTCATAATTAATAAATACAGTAACTGAATACTTTGTCTTCAGTGTTCACCATACCATTTCAAACAGCTCCCGTTGTCATCTCAGACAGTATAAGCAGACAGACTGTAATGGTAAGCAGTGTCCTTTCCAATTGCCTGGAGTCAAATGTATTCAGTCACATATAGAGGATAAGCTGGTCCAAAGAAGTAACCTGCAACTGTGGCATGCACAGACTGTCAGCAGGAGGAATGTGCTAGCACCACACTACTCATTAGGTTTCCAAGGGATTTGTTCTCTCTAGTTATCATGCATAATGTCATCTTTTCGTGGAAAAATTACCTGTTCTTGGTAGATTATTATCTTGCTGCAAATTTATGCTAAGTAGGTAGCAGAGTCTCCCAAACATGTAGCTGGAAACAGAAGAACTAAAATAAATGAATAATATTAGTGTCAGATTATCTGCCTCAGTTATTTCCAGAGTTCACTGCAGTTGGGAGAAATAAAGCACCAAGATCAAAATCACCTTTTGCTTTTAATTGAGCTTATTTCCGGTCGAGCAAGAAAGGTCACAGAGTTTCACAAGGACCACACATGCTGTGGTCCATTCTGGATACCTGTCTTTACCCCTCTGAAGAGTGCAGGTGCAGTTATATAGTAAAACTATTTTCAGTAGCGAAGTTTGGAGACAGAACAAAGCACATTTCTGTTGTTCCACACTGTAAATCAGTATATCCATCTCAGTGTACAGACTTTCAAACTGCAGCTAAACCTATCTAGAAGACCTGTTAATGGGAAAGAGAACTACTTACTTCTGGACTGACAGGCAGAATAATTTAGTGATCCTAATCCAGTTCCCCACCAGCAATTTGCCACATCAGATAAAACACTGTGACAACTGAAACTAATTGGCAGCCCTAGCAGGGAGGCCAGTGGGTCATGCAGACTAAATCCGTGCAGGTCAATGTCTGATCTTTTCTGAGGCATGTTGTCTAGACAGCATGATGGGAAGCTCAGAGCATTTTTGCCAGCTTTGTAGCTGTTCTCAGTGGAGAATATGTTCCCAGCTGTGAATACTGATGTTTTGACTGTTTATTTCTTGATGCATTTTTTGACTTTTCAAATTAATGTCAAATATAATTTTAAAAGCTTAATCCTCATCAAAGTTTACAATTAACCTCCTTATTCTTCCCTGGTATTTTGCTTTTTGCCATTCCCAGATGGCAAGTGTTTGTAACAGACATTATAGAAACTGCATCTTGTTCCTTCATAGCTATGATGTGGGGTCAGCCCTGGCTGGAGATCTTTGATGATAACGTCACTCTAATCTGCAGATTCTCCTTTCCTTTTGTTCATTTCCTGTGATTAATTTGAATTAAAACACTATTTTAAGAACTCTTAACAGTTTTTTCATGTGGAGTAAAAAGTCATCAGAGGATGCAATGCAGGTAAAAGTAAATGTAGTTGTTTCTTTCTGCTTTATACTAATCTTCCAGGCAGCCTTAGAATGCACTCCACTTGTGCATTAGAGGAGGGAAAGAGGCAGTTAGAGTCTAAAGTTTCTCTTTGAGAAGAGCTGCAACAACCCTATGTTAACTAGTACTCAGTACAAAATCACTGCAGAGTTGCTAGGAAACCAAAATAAAAACAGCAGATTTTTGCTGCTGTTTGTCTTCTTGTGAGTGTGTGTGTGTGTGTCTGTGTGTGACGGTTAAGCAAGGTTGTGGAGGATGGAGGGTGGAGAGGCTGCACAAACCAGAGTCTGGAGGAAGCACTAGGAAGCTGATCTCTGTCCTGATGTCTGTAGTCCTACCTGTGTAGGACCAGGCTTACTGCAAGTAGTTTTAATTTTTAAAAAGATTAGTTTTCAACTTTAAGACAATGGGATACTTCCCTGCTCTTACCCAGCTTGTATTCCAAGAAACATGGAGGCAGCTGGCAGGGAAGATAGTGAGGATTGTAACAGGGAAGAGCTTGTCTGCATTTTAGGGAGGCTATGTGGACTAAAAGTATGGGCTTTGTGTAGTTCCATATCAGCTTATACCAGTCTAAGTCAGTGATTTGGGGGTTTCCTTTTTCTTTTAGTTCTTGACATACATTCCAGTTCTCTCTCAAATCAGCACTGTTTCTCTGACTATAGAGTTAGCTGGTTCAGGGAGCTGATCTGCCTGAAAAGGCTTATGTAGGCTTAATTTTCAACTCAGCTGCTGATGAGAACTAATACTGGCACAAAAAGGGGTAGGGATACCACAGGCCAAATGGCGGAGCTACATCTTCAGAACAAAGGACTGTTGTACTTGTAGAGAATCAGCCTTCTGAAAACATAGTGGCAGAAAGAGGAAACAAGAACTGATCTTGTTGTAGAGTTGATCATAACAGATAATGAAGAGAAAAGGAAGATAAGGACTTTCATTATCTGAATAAGAGCAAGAAAAACAATGAGAGAGATACTATGTCTAAGAACAGTGAAGCATTTGATAAGGGGTTTGAGAAGTATAGTAATCCCCTGACAGAATTAATTCTTCTAAAATATGTTATTTTTGAAGTATATTTATGAAGTAAAATGTTGAATAGATATCTGCATAGATACATAGAACTCGAGCACTGGAGACACTGATTTCTGAAATTAGAGATGAGATACAGATGGGTTACTGCTATGCTCAGCATGCATGGCTCCTCCATATTGCAGTGAACTTGCAAAAATACTGAACATTTCTCCCATTTGTGCTCCCTTGTTTGCGTATGCAGAGCCTCAGGTGTCGATAAGCATTGCAACAGTCAGGAAAAAAAACCCAAACCACCAGTTACATCAGAGAAATGCTCATGTCTTTAGGAGATGGATCAACATTTGACTGCTATTAACACAAGACAAGTGTACTAGGTCAACACATAAGAAACTAAGAATCAGGAAAAAACAGAGGGTGGGGTTTTGGTTTAACTTTGGTCGCCTGTGGGGTAAATGATAGCATCCCAGTTGGTCACACAAACTTGTGAGCTCAAGCAAGTCCTGGTGGAGAAAAATGACATTTTACATTTAGTTTGTCACTTCCTAGAGCAGGTAGCTAAAACAGATCAGCTGAATTATGTTCACCAAGTTCCTTTTTCACTATTATTCAAGTAGCCTACCATAACCACTGGAAATGCTGACATCTGTGTTGTAGACAGAGGCCAAAATACACAGAGCCATGACTTCTGTGTTCTCAGTTAAGACTTTGCCCTGTGCTGGGAAAGACAAACAGAGATACTGTGTATGGAAACTAAGTCTGGATACTGTAGCTACCTAGCCTAAGAAAAACTAGGTACAAGAATGCACCTGGTGATGTGGAAACTTAGAGTGAAGATGAGACCTATAGTATGATTTTAGCAGACCCAGACATTCTCAGTAGATACACTAGTCAGAAAAAGCTGCCAGGCGTTCAGCTGCCATATGCACAGCCAGTCTATTTGATCAATGACCAATTGCATTTCAGATGGATTGTGCTGCCAGCTGCAATATAATCAGCAATACTGATAAGCAGCAATATTGGATTGGAGAACGTGACCAAATGCTTGTGTTTTATTAACAGAACTATTTAATGGCTAGTGGGCAATTGCACACTGTTGAGAAGAAACCCACTATCCGTGAGGCACTATTCCTTGGAATTCATCGTAGCAGGCAGACTAAGCTTTGCACATGGTTGCAGTGTTGCATGAACATATTCACAAGAAGAGAGGAGGAAGAACTCATCATGGGTTCTTCTTGCCCTTCTCATGCCCTGTAAGGGTATTTTTCTAAAGAGGAAGCTGAAGTCAGCACAGAATCCGTGAAGAAAAGAAATTGTTATATCCACTAAAATTTGAAAAATGGATCTACAGCCAAATAATTATTTAAAAATGTACAGGTAAACTGAGAATCAGCACTGGCAACTCATTGAAAAAAAATATCAGCTATCTCAACTATCTGAGGACAAACTGATCTGCCCAAGGCAGTCTTCCCTGACTGTGGTGCAAGGACTGTGTTCTGCCAGACAGAATAAGAGGAGTCATCAGGCTGGCTGACTGTCTTTGTCTCCACTTTTGGTAGGCATTTCTGGGAGTAAATGCTTAAGGGCATTAGGGGTTGAAAGATTTTTTTACTATTGATATATGCTGTTGTGGTTTAGCCCCGGTCAGCAACTAAGCACCACACAGCCGCTCGCTCACTCCCCCACCCTTGTGGGATGGGGGAGAGAATCGGAAGGGCCAAAGTAAGAAAACTCGTGGGTTGAGACAAGAACAGTTTAATAATTAGAATAAAACAGCAATAATACTAATATAATGAAAAGGAAAATAATGAGCGAGAGAGAGATGAAACACTGGAAGAAGAGAGGGAAAAAAAAAAACCAAAACCCAAAACTAAACAACAAGTGCTGCAACCGCTCACCACCCGCCGACCGACGCTGCCGGTCCCCGAGCCGCGATCGCTGCCTCCCCCAGCCAATTTCCCCCAGTTAATATACTGGGCATGACGTCACATGATATGGAATACCCTCTGGCCAATTCGAATCAGCTCTCCTGGTTGTATCCCCTCCCCTCCCGGCTTCTTGTGCACCTGGCAGAGCATGGGAAGCTAGAAAGTCCTTGACTAGTGTAAACACTACCCAGCAACAACTAAAACACCAGGGTGTTATCAACATTATTTACATACCAAGTCTAAAACACAGCACTATGCTAGCTACAGTGAAGAAAATCAACTATCCCAGCTAAAACCATGACAGTATCCACCCCTTATTCCATACCATTTACGTCATGCTCAGGTCTCATACTATCCAATATGACCTCAATAACCGCCACCCGCCTCCCCATCCTTTGATGACGTACGTAGATATCATTCATCATTCCCGTAGTCTATGGACCATCCCTGTAGAACATCTGTAGAGGGTCCACACATGTCCCTTGAGTTCATTCAGTCCATAACTTTGGGCTCCATTTACCGTAATAGTCTTTCAAGGCCGGAGAGATGGTCTGCGTGGTGTTGGATTGTTGCATGCTGAAGCCAGCCTTTGTCCCACCACCGCTACACTTTGCTTGGTTCAATCAAAGTTCATTCTTCATTAATTTTGGAAATTCTTACTATGATACCATCGATACAGCATATAGCAACCATAGGAGTGATGACATACAATATCATATAGCAATTAACAGCATACCGTTCAGTTCATTGGCTATTTTCACCCAAAATCAAATCCCCTTGAGGCACACATCGAACTCCTCCATCCTCCCGCATTACCCACCAAGTGCACCCAGGTCCTCGAGCAAAAGCAATCCCACGAATGGGTTTGCCTTTGCCTGAGACAGGAATAGCCCAGACGGTTTTCCCCAGCATATTTTTTACATGCACTACAGGGACTTTACCCCCTTCCACAGTACGTAAGAGTTCTGACTGGGCAGGCCCAGCTCGATTGGCAGATCCCCTAGTGTTGACTAACCAGGTGGCTTTTGCTAAATGTGTATCCCAGTGTTTGAATGTCCCACCCCCCATTGCTCTCAGTGTAGTCTTTAACAATCCATTGTATCGTTCAATTTTCCCAGAGGCTGGTGCATGATAGGGCATGTGATACACCCACTCAATGCCATGCTCTTTGGCCCAGGTGTCTATGAGGTTATTTCGGAAATGAGTCCCGTTGTCTGACTCAATTCTTTCTGGGGTGCCATGTCGCCATAAAACTTGTTTTTCAAGGCGCAGGATAGTGTTCCGGGCGGTGGCATGGGGCACGGGATATGTTTCCAGCCATCCGGTGGTTGCTTCCACCATTGTAAGCACATGGCGTTTGCCTTGGCGGGTTTGTGGCAGTGTGATATAATCAATCTGACAGGCCTCCCCATATTTATACTTCAGCCATCGTCCTCCATACCACAGAGGTTTTACCTGCTTGGCTTGCTTGATTGCAGCGCATGTTTCACATTCATGGATGACCTGTGCAATAGTGTCCATGGTCAAGTCCACCCCTCGGTCACGAGCCCATCTGTATGTTGCATCTCTTCCTTGATGGCCTGAGGTGTCACGGGCCCACCGAGCTATAAATAGTTCACCTTTATGTTGCCAGTCTAGATCTACTTGAGCCACTTCAATCTTAGCAGCCTGATCCACCTGTTGGTTATTCTGATGTTCTTCAGTGGCCCGACTCTTGGGGACATGAGCATCCACATGACGTACCTTCACAACCAGGTTCTCTGCCCGGGCAGCAATATCTTGCCACAATGCAGCAGCCCAGATGGGTTTGCCTCTGCGCTGCCAGTTGTTCTGCTTCCACTGCTGTAACCACCCCCACAGGGCATTTGCCACCATCCATGAGTCAGTATAAAGATAGAGCACTGGCCATTTTTCTCGTTCAGCAATGTCTAAAGCCAGCTGGATGGCCTTTACTTCTGCAAACTGACTTGATTCACCTTCTCCTTCAGCAGTTTCTGCGACTTGCCGTATAGGACTCCATACAGCAGCCTTCCATCTCCGATGCTTTCCCACCAGACGACAAGACCCATCAGTGAACAGGGCATATTGCTTCTCATTTTCTGGCAGTTTATTATACAGTGGGGCCTCTTCAGCACGTGTCACCTCCTCCTCTGGTGACATTCCAAAATCTTTGCCTTCTGGCCAGTCCATGATCACTTCCAAGATTCCTGGGCGACTGGGGTTTCCTATTCGAGCCCGTTGGGTGATCAATGCGACCCACTTACTCCACGTAGCATCAGTTGCATGATGTGTAGAGGAGACCCTCCCTTTGAACATCCAGCCCAGCACTGGCAGTCGAGGTGCCAGGAGGAGCTGTGCTTCAGTACCGATCACTTCTGAAGCAGCTCGAACCCCTTCATATGCTGCCAATATCTCTTTTTCAGTTGGAGTGTAGCGCGCTTCGGACCCTCTGTATCCCCGACTCCAGAACCCTAGGGGCCGACCTCGGGTCTCCCCTGGTGCTTTCTGCCAGAGGCTCCCTGGAGCCATTCTCCCCGGCTGCAGTGTAGAGCACGTTTTTTACGTCTTGTCCTGCTCGGACTGGTCCAAGGGCTACTGCATGAACTATCTCCTGCTTTATCTGTTCAAAGGCCTGTCGTTGCTCAGGGCCCCATTTAAAATCATTCTTCTTCCGGGTCACTTGATAGAGAGGGCTTACAATCAGACTGTAATTTGGAATATGCATTCTCCAAAAACCCACAATGCCTAAAAAAGCTTGTGTTTCCTTTTTGCTAGTTGGTGGAGACATGGCGGTTATTTTGTTGATCACATCCATTGGGATCTGCCGACGTCCATCTTGCCATTTTATTCCCAAAAACTGAATCTCCTGTGCAGGTCCCTTCACTTTACTTTGTTTTATGGCAAAACCAGCCTTCAGAAGGATTTGGACTATTTTCTTCCGTTTCTCAAAAACGTCTTCTGCTGTGTTGCCCCACACGATGATGTCATCAATGTACTGAAGGTGTTCCGGAGCTCCACGCTGTTCCAGTGCAGTATGGATCAGTCCATGGCAAATGGTAGGACTGTGTTTCCACCCCTGGGCCAGTCGATTCCAGGTGTACTGGACACCCCTCCAAGTGAAAGCAAACTGTGGCCTGCACTTTGCTGCCAAAGGGATTGAGAAGAATGCATTAGCGATATCAATTGTGGCATACCACTTGGCTGCCTTTGACTCCAGTTCGTATTGAAGTTCTAGCATGTCCGGCACAGCAGCACTCAGTGGCGGAGTGACTTCGTTCAGGCCACGATAGTCTACTGTTAGTCTCCACTCTCCATTAGACTTCCGCACTGGCCATATGGGACTGTTAAAGGGTGAACGGGTCTTACTGATCACTCCTTGGCTCTCCAGTCGCCGAATGAGCTCATGGATGGGAATCAGGGAGTCTCGGTTGGTGCGGTATTGCCGCCGGTGCACTGTTGTGGTGGCAATTGGCACCTGTTGTTCTTTGACCTTCAGCAACCCCACAACAGAAGGGTCCTTCGAAAGACCGGGCAAAGTAGACAGCTGTTTAATTTCCTCCGTCTCCAAGGCAGCTATACCGAAAGCCCACCTGTACCCTTTTGGGTCCTTGAAATACCCTCTCCTGAGGTAGTCTATGCCAAGGATGCACGGAGCCTCTGGGCCAGTCACAATGGGGTGCTTTTGCCACTCATTCCCGGTTAGGCTCACTTCAGCCTCCAGAACAGTTAGCTCTTGGGATCCCCCTGTCACTCCAGCAATACAAATGGGTTCTGCCCCTACATAGTTTGATGGCATTAGGGTGCACTGTGCACCGGTGTCCACTAGAGCCTTATACTCCTGTGGGTCAGATGTGCCAGGCCATCGGATCCACACAGTCCAGTAAACCCGATTGTCCCTTTCCTCCACCTGGCTGGAGGCAGGGCCCCTCTAATTCCAATTGCAGAATTCGCAACCCACTTCTTGTGAATGGGAATCAGAAGTCTCCCTATTAAGATCACGGATAGAATCAGCGCTTCTACTCCTCTGTCTGGGGAACTGCCTACTGGAAACTGGAGCAGCAACTCTCCTGGAGGTCCCCGCTTGAGTGGTTGTTTTTCCTTGCAACTCACGTACCCGTGCCTCCAGGGTCGAGGTAGGTTTTCCGTCCCACTTCTTCATGTCCTCTCCATGGTCACGCAGGTAAAACCATAGGGTGCCCCGTGGTGTGTATCTTCTCTCTTGAGCAGAAGGACGCTTACTTCTAATGGCTGAGATACTGGTCCGTACAGGTAGGGAGTAGGACATATCCTCTTCAAGCTGCTGAACCTTCTGGGACAGTTTCTCCACAGCTGAGATGAGGGAGGAAGAGACATGTGCTTCGTAATCCCGGAGTTTATCAATCACATCGTCTACCATTGGTGCCTCTTCATCTTTCCAGGACATTACTGCCAGGGAGTTTACATGGGATGATGGTGCGCTCCGTACAAACTTGCGCCACATAGGTCGTGTGCACTGCGCTTCATCTGGATCTTTGGATGACTGTTCACTACCCAGGTCACCATAAATCACCTCAAGCACAGCTAATTCTCTCAGGTACTGGATACCTTTCTCCATAGTGGTCCATTTTCCAGGGCGATATAGAACATCTTCCTTGAAGGGATACCTTTCTTTCACAGCAGACAGGAGTCGCCTCCAGAGGCTGAGGCCTTGTGTCCCTTTTCCAATTGCTTTGTCAATGCCCCCGTCCCTAGAAAGGGATCCCAGTTGTTTGGCTTCCTTACCCTCTAATTCCAGGCTACTGGCCCCGTTATCCCAGCATCGGAGCAGCCAGGTGATAACATGCTCACCTACATGACGGCCGAAATCTTTTTGTATATCTCATAGCTCACTTAAGGATAGGGATCGGGTAGTTTCCGTCTCTTGTACAAGTTCTTCCTCTTCCTTCTCCTCTCTTAGTAACGGCACTGCTTCTCCATTATCCTTTTCTAAACGAGTTGACATTCTCTTCGAAGATTTCTTCTTTCGTATAGGGGCAACTGATACTGGCACGGGTTGATTCTCTGATTCAGCTTCAGTGTCCGTCATGGGTGTTTGAGCGGTCACAGTGCCCGTCATCGGGCTTGGAGCTGCTGCAGCGCCTGTTGTGGGGGTTTGAGGGGCCACAGTGCTTGTCGCTGGGCTTGGAGCTGCTGCAGCGCCTGTTGTGGGGGTTTGAGGGGCCACAGTGCTTGTCGCTGGGCTTGGAGCTGCTGCAGCGCCTGTTGTGAGGGTTTGAGGGGCCACAGTGCTTGTCGTTGGGCTTGGAGCTGCTGCAGCGCCTGTTGTGAGGGTTTGAGGGGCCACAGTGCTTGTCACTGGGCTTGGAGTAGCCACAGGGCCTGTCGTTTTTCCTTGGTGGTGCTGAATACTGTTGAATAGGGCTCGGTAGGCATGGGCCAGGCCCCAACACATTGCAATGATTTGTATCTCTCTGGAATTGTTAGGGTGACAGCATACTTCCTCCAAATATTCTACTAATTTTTCAGGATTCTGCACTTGTTCAGGGGTGAAGTCCCAAAACACTGGGGGTGCCCACCGTCTCAGGCATTTGCCCATACTATCCCACATACCCTGCCACCCATAATTACCAAGCCTTGGGGCAGATCTCTGGGTGATATTCTTGAATTGCTTATTAACCTTAGACAAAACCGAAACAATCTGCCATAGGAATATCAACAGATGTATCTTAACTACCCAAGGATGTTCAAGATACTGAAAAGTTGTTGTAATGAAGGAGGAGACATTACAGAAGATGGTAGCTAAGGTGCCATTCTGTATTTCCTCCATAAAGAACCTCTCAGAAGAGGAGGTATAATTGCCAATTGTCTCTATGAGGTGGTACCCGAAGTACAGTAACGGCTTCCATGCAAAACCCAAATAACCGATAAAACTCAAGGCCAGAGTTTTAATAACAAATCTCCTAGGCAAAACATCTCTAACCACTGCAGAGCACAACAAAGTACAAAACCCAACGCCAATCTTTAACATGTACTTCAAAATCAGCATGGTGTAGGTCTGACTACTAATATCGAGAACAAATGAATCAATGCTGTGACCAGCAACTGTTATTATCTCAAATCCTTCGTGCCCCACGTTGGGCGCCAAAAAGGACTGTTGTGGTTTAGCCCCGGTCAGCAACTAAGCACCACACAGCCGCTCGCTCACTCCCCCACCCTTGTGGGATGGGGGAGAGAATCGGAAGGGCCAAAGTAAGAAAACTCGTGGGTTGAGACAAGAACAGTTTAATAATTAGAATAAAACAGCAATAATACTAATATAATGAAAAGGAAAATAATGAGCGAGAGAGAGATGAAACACTGGAAGAAGAGAGGGAAAAAAAAAAACCAAAACCCAAAACTAAACAACAAGTGCTGCAACCGCTCACCACCCGCCGACCGACGCTGCCGGTCCCCGAGCCGCGATCGCTGCCTCCCCCAGCCAATTTCCCCCAGTTAATATACTGGGCATGACGTCACATGATATGGAATACCCTCTGGCCAATTCGAATCAGCTCTCCTGGTTGTATCCCCTCCCCTCCCGGCTTCTTGTGCACCTGGCAGAGCATGGGAAGCTAGAAAGTCCTTGACTAGTGTAAACACTACCCAGCAACAACTAAAACACCAGGGTGTTATCAACATTATTTACATACCAAGTCTAAAACACAGCACTATGCTAGCTACAGTGAAGAAAATCAACTATCCCAGCTAAAACCATGACATATGCAGATGATAGAGAAACTCCAAGACACCTGAATGGCTCCCATTTAGAGATTACCATTTTAGTGGAAAAGAAAGCATGGACGAAAAATCCCCAAACACCTAGAAATGCCTCTTTCTACTGAGTATGGGAAGGAGATAGCCAACTATCTCCCTTTCATTGCAGACTCAGCTTTACAGTGTATCTAAGTGAAATGAAACCTACCCCAAGACAGGAAAATTTGGCCAGACAGGCAAGCTGAAGATGAATACAGCAGAAGAAATCTGAATAATGCTAACTTCTGAAAACTCCAGTAGACCACAGGAGACTGAGAGCCTGAATGAACAAGCCCAGACTAAAGGACGGGAAGGGAGTAAGCAGTTTTTATAGTCTCACCAATTGCTTTTCCAAATTCTGTACTCTTCTATCAGTAACCAGGAAACCCTTCAGATTGTTGACTTGCAATAATGCAACAAGACCAGATTCTTGAAAGAGGGAAAAAAACATCATTCAGAGTTCCCGCCGGTATCTACTCTCCTTCCTACACTATTAACCCTTTTATCTACAGTTTTTCTGCTGATTTCTCAGCATAGAGGAGATCCTTGTGTATTGATCTTTCAATTCTAGTGAATTCTCCATCTACATGGCCATAACATTTTTTTCTGTAATCCACATATGTGTAATACATTGCTCTAGTTTTCTCTCTCTTTTCTCCATCCTGTTGAAGTGACAGTGCTATTTTCATGCATTTGTATCTCACTTTTAGGTAATCAACATTATTTCCATGCACTGAGCTATTGCTTTTAGCATCCTTACCATTAACCTGAAAGAGGGGGCAGAAGATCCGAGTGGGGAGCAGAAAACATGATATTTCTATTTTGTTCTCTTTGAACCACAGCTTGTGCTCCTTGTCCTCCCCAAGCCATAGTTGCCTTGTTGCCCTTGGGGATTCCTTTCTAAAGACAGACACTTTCATTTCCTGTGGAGAGAAGAATAGCTATGCCCCTGACTAGGAATCTCAGCCTTGCATTGGCATGCCCTTCCTCATGGCATCTTTGAACCATTGTGAGTCATGCAATGCGTAGACTATCACTGCATCTCATGCTCTAGGAGCAGTCCCAGACCAAGACCAGTGTGACCTGGACTTCTGTGAAATCTCATTGTTTTCTGTTTCTACTGAAATGAACAGGTTATCCAATTATTGTTGTGGGCAAGCCCCATGTTTTCTTCTGAATCCTGGAAATGAGTGAAAATCTTACATGCATATTTAACCTGTGCTTTCTATGGAAAGTGAGGCTCTGTACTACTCAAGCAAGTGGCTGTTCTCTCCTTACATGGGCTGCTCAGTCATCTTCTTACCTGTACCTGCTCCTGTTGAAGAACTAAAACGCTGAGGTTGTGGTGAGCGTTGTTTGGAGACTCCTAATTACCTGTATCTTTTTCAATTTTATTTTTAGCACATTTATGGAATGTAGATTTCCCAGTCTAGTTGATGTCTTCCCTTAATGATACACAGTGCCTGGAAGGCCAAACTATTTTTTTTTCCAAACATTTCAACACTCTCTGATACTACCATCTGGGATTTGGGTAATATGCTGATGCATTCTGGCAAAAGTGGACAAGATTGCATTGGACTGGTTGTACATCTACTTTTGAGGTACAAACTGAGAATTGGAGAAAATAATAATTAAGTATTTGCTCTACCATTTTGACTTCACAGCAATAACCTTTCTTTTGAGCTGTGCAGAATATTATGCTTGAGAAGTTACTTGAAAGCTTATTATTATCAGTCCTATGTACAGAGCTCAGTAGTCAAACATCCAACAGATCATCTGTTTTAAAAAAATTAAACTTCTTGTTTGTTTTTTCTACATCATCAAAGTTATGATTCTTTTTTCTTTCTTCTCCCCCCCCTCCCCCCCAGGCTTTTCCTAAAGACATAAGGATTATAGATTTGATTTTGTTAAATTCTGAGATTATTTAGTGCTGGAGCAGTATTTGAGCCTTCAAAAAGTCTAGCAGCCATTGTGTAGCATGCACAAAATGAGAGAACTTGCCATTTTGCACTTCAAAGTAATTACTGGTAAAAAGTGGATCTGTTTCCATTCCATGGTATTAATTTTTTTGAACATATAAATACAGTTTTCTACAAGAGTTTTGGCATGCTAGTCAAGCCAATGTTCAACATATAGTGCTGCTGCTGAACTGTGAATTTTTAGATATCCTTGGTCCTGACTTTTGGATGCACAACTGCTCACTTCATATGTTGAGTTAATAGTTAAGGGTAGGTCAGATGCTGAGAGTATTCCTCTTGAAACTGGCGAATTGGTATTCCTGTAGAGCAGAGCTTGCTTTCTGCTCTGCCAGATACTGAGTTTGTGGCCTTCTGGGCTATGTACAAATTCCTTCTACTTTCACAGAGGAACTGAGGAGACAAGAGAGGATTGTTTGTGTTTGAATGGCCTTTATTCACTCTGAAGAGGCAACTGTTGCAGATTTTTTTGATACAGAACATGTGGTCTGAGACTGTGCAATTCTGATGGTAAATATGAAAAATATATAACATGGATTAAGGTAAGAGGAATATTTGGTTGCTGAGATAAATTTAGTATTTGTGAAAGGGGACAAATTGTTGCACCTGGCAGTGAGGTCTCCTGTTTACTGCAGAGGAGAGGTGTTGGGCAGAAATTTCTACCTCCTTTGCAGACCTGCTGGTGTTTCATCTTTGACCTGGAAGAATCAAGGCTAGTAGCCACTGGCTATTCCTTATTTATGCATTAATCATTCTTTTATTTCTCTGCTGAGGTTAGCAGTTAGGGAAAAAGATGTTGTAATTGTTATTTGCAGTGTGGAGGTTTGTCCCTCCCACCACTTGACAGAGAGACATCACTTCATAACACATAGGCTGGGAGGAGTAAGTGGCAGCAGATGCTGGAATCTGGAGGTGAAAGCTTCCAAATCATACCAATCCCTAAAGTTGTTGCGATACAGACCATACATCCTAGCAAACATTCAGCTGGGTTTTCAGAATAACTTGGGTATACCTTTATGCTGAGACAACAGTTTGAATGTGCAAACAGAGTTTCCAGATAAGAATGTCACTGCCTGATCGGGAGAAACATATTCAGGTCAAGTGCCAGATACAGTTATGCAGAATAACAGTGTTGGTCCACACAGCCTTTAGGGAAGCAGCATAATACTGGAGTTCTGAAAAAGAATCCAGCAAACAGTGCACAGCTTGAAGGAAGCCATCAGAAGATATTTTTCTGTCTTGCAGATCATGATTATTGATTACTTAGTTCTGTGATTCTCAGACATGAGCTCTTCATTGACTGGAATTAGATTTATGAAGGCAGTTGCTTTCTCTGAAGCAGTAGCACATGCATGGCAGGTTCTGTTTGTCACAGATGCCTCAGTAAGGGAGAGCAACTGTTATTAAATGCATGATGGTGTAGAGAATAGGATGGATAAACAGACCATGAAACTGCATTGGGTCAGTCCTATGCTGCCAATCCTGAACAATCAAAACTTGATTGTCAAGTAGAGATTGTTTTAAAAATTATAATTTTTTTCTAAAAACAAAGGATGTGTTCCTTTTATTTGCTTTCTGGTGCATTGGCAGGCAAAAGTAACTTTTTTTTCACATGTGAAACCTGACATTCTCACACAGTCACAAAACTACTGATGTTTAAGCAAATATTCTGAGAATTGGCAGGATGAATGGGCATGACGTGATCCCACAGTGCAAAGACTAGAGACACAAAAATCCCACATGGGTAGAAAAAGCTACATGAGAAAATTCAGGCTGCAGTTTATGCTCTTTCATTATTTAATTGTGATTAAAATACAACAGCCACAAGGGAACAAGCTTGATTCCATTCTGTGTGTGTTAGACTATGGCAGTGCCACCTGCTCAGCATTTTTCTTTCTTAATGCAGCTTTTGTACTGAGCCCAAAGCAGAATTACCTGGGGAGGCAGCAGAAAACCTGCAGATAGGCATGTGATAGTTGAAGGTTAGGAGGCAGGAAATGGGTGATTCACTTTGGCTTCTGAAGACAAGCACTAAAAGAAAGCTGGGGGCAGGAGCAGGGAGTATATTTGGGAAAAATACAAATTGATTCCTAAGTTAGTTATAGAGGGCAAAAATAATGGGGTTTGCCTTAAGAAAGCTCTGCACGTTTGTGTGCAGTTGTAGACATAGTTGTCCAAACAGGTGACTTTGGGTCCCAGTGTGGCCTTGAATCAATGAGTTTATCTGAACTTCTTCAGTGAGGGGAAAATCATTCCAGCTGGCACCATTTGGTATACTTTGATGAATGACTGAGGCCCTGAAGAGAGCAGCCAGGCAATTCACAGATTATTTTCGGTATTTATAGAGAGTTGTTTTGTTGTCATTTTGTTGGCTTCCCCTCTCCCCTTTTTTTTTTTAAATTGTGTCTGCATCATTAAAAAAATATTTATGTGCCAAAGGGAAAGCTGTGGCCCCTGCAAAAAAAGAGCAAAGCCATCATAATTCATTTCTGCTATTTGTTTCCTCTCAGATACTATAGGCAAGGCTATATGGCTCATGTCAGTATTTGCTATTGAGCCTAAATATTTGTCCTTTCTCCAGGTATTGTCCCCTCCTGCAGACTGACACATCGGCTGTAAGCAACTGGCAGATTTGCTCATCCACAGAGATACAAATCTGTTTGCCTGTTCACTGAGTTGTTTTGCTACAGATGCAAATTCGTTATTTGCTGATGCCAAAATTGTCAATAGTTGCTTGTCGAAGATCAGCATGCATGATTATACTGTTTTTACAGGAAGAGGTGTTAAATATTAGTGCTAGTTTCAGTAAATAGGTACACACATTTTTGAATATAAAATTCAGAATTGTGTGCCTCTGGTGAGTAGAATGAACTGGATCAAGCCACAGCATTTTAAAGCACCCTTTTGGTGTCTCTTCTCCTCAGTACACAGTATATGTGCTTTGACTGCACTTCCTCCAGTCTCTAAGTCACTACAGAAATTCCAGCCACTGAGCAGCTGCGTGTATGTTTGAATGAAGTGTGTACTATTCCATGTGTCAGCAGGAAGAGATAAAACCAGAGCTTTTTTCTCCTTGTTGTCATGAAGTATGTTTCTGCTGGCTACCCCAAGCCATTTCTTCTTCAAGTCTGGTGCAAAGGGAATATGTTTAAGTTAGATTCAGTGCTGCAGTTGTGGATCATAGGGAGACTATGAAGCAGTGTAATAAGGATTGCAGCCATTTACACCTAGTGCTTAGTGGGACAAGGCATATCAAGAATAATAAATGGCTGCTCTTGCTGCTGTCCAGGCAATTGGCCTTTTGCTGTGGAAGTTGCCTTTTTTTTCCCTTTCCAGTGAGGGAATATATTGAAATAGCTGACAAAAATCCCCCTTTATGAAGGAGAGGATGAAGCTCTTTTGAGTTCGTGCTACCCTGCTGACCCATACTGGTTTCAGACATTTGCAATGAAGAATTGCTAGTGTTGCCACCTCATACACCAAATGCAGTCAGCTAAGAGGTCTGGAGAGCTGGTGGGTGAGTTGGTTTGCCTGGCATGGGGGATCCCCTAGTGGGAGAACAGTGTTCTCTGTTATAGCAGGAATATGCATTTATCATCATATGATCTGACATATGTGAGCTGCACTACACATCAGGACTCTGTGAACTTGAGTGGTCTGCGTGGATTAAAATGGACTGGGACACGATATCCATTAAACTTCTATTCCAGATACAGAGTTGATAATGTAACAAGCCCTTTCCTCCATGACCTGACCTGGTAGTGGTGTGACTAAGGAAAGATGCTGGGAAAGTAGAATCTGAAATGGGGTGTTCTTTAAGGTGGGAGAGGGCTTGGCCCCTGCTGGGAAACACAAAGACTGGTTCAGAAGGCCCTGGTTGCATATGGCTTTGATGGAATTGCAAATAATGTGGTCTCACCTCCTGTTTCCAACTCAAATCAATCTTTAGAGTGTTCCTGAGGTGTAAGCATCTGATTTGGCCTACACTTTCTAAAAGAAACATTGTCTTTACATTATGTGTGTCCACCTCTGTCCAAGGACTACTGTGGGTATTAGCAGGCCACAATTTATGCAAAGAATGTATCAGTGCATGCACCTCTGTCATCAGTTTCCTTTCTTTCCCGGCTAAAGAAGTGCCTTGCACAGTCCCGCATCTGCGGCAGTTCAGAGGAGTGTCCATATTATGGATTGGCGTACATGAGGCTGACACTTCGCGGTGGTCCCTGTTGCTGTCAGGAATTGCTCTCTGCATCGTTCTGAGTGCACTTATATGTAAAGCATATATGTAATAATTAAGAAGCCAGTCACCTCCTCAACAATCACAGAAATTCAAAACAAATGAACCAATTGTATATTAACACGTATGTATATAGACACAATTACAATGGGAAAGCAAAAGTTTAAAGTTTAATTCAGTGTTATAATATTTTTTAAATATTCCACATGTAGATCCCACCAGATGGTAATTTAAAATTCCTTTTGAAGTGAAGGATTCAGGAAGCAATAACATAATCTTTTAGCCTTTATAAACACTAAGATCTTTTAAATGTCTCTATTCTTTGACAGCTTGTCCTAGTTACCCGGGCATATGACACATTTCCTGGAAGGAAAATAACTATGCTATCAATCCAGATACAGTCTGTCCTTGATTTTCTCCCTGCCTTTTCATTTAAAGGAATCACAGCTCTAAGAAATGTGAATTTTCTAAAATTTAATCAGGATAGGATTTTTTTCTAAGTCAGCCTCTATTAAGCAATAATGTAGATATGAAGTTAATTTTCCTTACTTTGCTCTCAGACATCCATTTTACATCCATTACACTTTATGTGTAATAATTCATTTCCCAGATTTGATCTTCCTGTTCATTTCAAGCCAGTTCTTCCATTTTTAATATTTCCTTCAGAGAAGTGAAATGGCAGGCATATATATAACTAACTTTCTGATATGTTACTACAACTGTTTGAGCAATGCCTTTCTTGAAAGAGAGTTCATTAGCAAATGAGCAGTTCCTGAGTATAATGTAAAGCATCATTTTTACATGGAAGAACAAGCCTGATCCATTTCTCCAATTGTTCCATTGAGGGAACAATTCTTGGCTTAAAGCATGACTGGGGCTATAAAATTAAAATAAAAATAATTGAAATATAAAATAGGTCATATACTAACTCAAACTGGGATTCTGAAAAGATTACAGTGATCAAAAATTAACAGAGATGGCTGTACCCACTTTTTGTATAAGTGTTAAGCCTCCAAGACTTAATACTTACCATCTGATGAATATTTAAGGAAGTGTAGTCCTAGGAAAAGACACAAAAGGCATCTGCAACTTTCTTAAGTTGCAGGCTGTTGCAATGTGGTGCCATCCATTTCAAGCAACTGCCAACTTTGATCTCATCTTTTCTTAGATACTCAATTATGGAATATTAAGATATGGTTATTATCCCCGCTCAAGTAATCTCTTTGTTAAATTTATTTTGTTTCAGCATTATACGGCCTTTACAGCACATCACCTAGCACTCTCTGATTTCAATATATGTGACCAAGTAGAATAAAGCACTGAACATGTTAGGAGGTTCGTAAACACATTCATATTAGGTTTTAACAGCCAGCCAGAGCAGAACTGCATGCAGATCTATTAAATTCAGCAGAATACAGAGAGACATATCTGTTGAAAACCTAATGCAAACTTTTCATCATAAGGTTCAAGCAGGTACTGTCCTCTCAATTAAGAGAGGACACCTTTAGCTGCAGGGAAGGACAAACAGGTAGAACGCTTGGAGCCATGATACAGTAGGTCCAGACTTCCAGGGTAGTCAGTCTGGTTCATCTCATCAGTACCAAAATAATCTACTTTAAAGGTTTTAAGACCCAGATGACTCTAAATGATCATACTATCTGGATTCACCTACAACCTAAGAAAAAGTCCTCCAAGTGTGGACTTCACAACTGCTTGAAAGAGCAAAACTATTTCTGCAGTAGGAGAATGGATGTGGGAAGTCTTCACAAGCTCACTTCCATTTTCTGCTTGGTGAATGTCTAAAGGAATCTGAAAAATAGGGAAACCGTGGCATGCTTATCTAGGGGGCTTATCATGTTGCATTAGCAGTTACTCATCACATTTAATTAAGATTCCTTTTTAGCTGATGTGAAATATTATTAGCTCCATTCATCCCATATCAGTAAAAAGGAATAATAATGGGATATGATCCTAACAGGAGATGAAAGGAAGCTGCTAATGTGACACACATATTGTGGAAAGGAAAGAGGGCTGTGACTGCCAGAGTCTGTTCTGAGGCCTGTGATGTCTTCGGTTTTACAGCCCCTTCCTGTGGAAGGTATTAAAGTAACACACCTCTTTTAGGGAGGTTCCTGGCTAACAGCCATATCGGTGAGAATCAAAATAGACATTGGTTAGTATTTAGCTAATTGGCTTTCAGAGGAGGAGAAGTTTGTAGAGGTTCAGTGATAAACTAGTCAGAATAGGTCTGCTAAAGGATTTGTAGGTCTAAATCAGTTTTATATATCTATATGGTATAGTTTACTTTTAAAATTAAGAAATCCCTTGAGGATAACAAAACCAAACTACACTAAACTGTAATAGTACACTTTCTTCCCCTTTATGGTCCAGATAGAGAAAAGGTCAGTTTCAGCTTTCATCCATAAAATACCAGAAAAATTATCCCTTTATTTGTGGTCAGAGCCAGAGGAAGCCAGGGAGCAGGTTCCAGCTGTGAGGTTCAGACCATGGAGCCACCTTCAACCTCTGAGAGACAAAGCACTGCATTTTCCACTCTCTGAAGCTTTGTGTGTTTTTTGAAAGGAAGATCCAAGCAGAAAGCTTCACACTGTAGTCATCTGGCGTGGAGATTGCAATGGTTTGGGCTGCTGGGGTGGGAGCCATATACAAGAGGAATGGTTGAAGCCTGTAAGCTAAACATAGATGATGAACAAAGAAAAAAAAAGTTATCTTTTAAGACCATTTCTTAGCTATCCATGATCCATTACTATGCTATCGTTTCTAAGTGGTAAAGCTCACATATTCATTCATGTTTAAAATAGACACCTCCAAAAGCACTGAAATAAATGTGACCCGTTTTCTTTCACTACCACTTCAAGCATCCAATTAGGTGGTTAAAATTAGGTTCTGCTTCAAAAGACTAAAAATGATGATTCAAGTTTCCATAGTTACTATGAATTGAGCTCAGTTAAAAAGTGGGGATTCTCTTCTGCCTACCAGCACTGGGTTTTGGCAGCCATGCTGGGCTCTTTCCTCTTTACACATCAGCAGTAATATGGACTGTGCTAAGGTAAGTTTACCTGCAGAAGGTTTTCACAGCTGTAGAGACTGGTACTTGGTGAACAGTTTTGTTGAGGGTAAGCAGAAAGGACTGAATTCTCTTAGGAGTGTTCACTCCTCAAGGTGGACACAAATAAAACCAAGCTAGTCCTGTCCAAGAGATCCAACGCTAGAAGAACATCTAATCCTGCCTTCTGTCTTCCCTTCAGGTAACCTGAAATCCCCAACCTGAAATTTTTCTTCTTCAGGGAATCAATCATAGCCAGCCATCAAGATGGGGGCTGAGGCAGAAGATGGCTGTAGTGGCTGTAGACAGGAGTCCAAGCCACTGATCCTGTGATCATGCCATAGAAACAGAGTGGCCTCCAGTGGCAGGAAGCAACCAGATAGATAGTGTGTCTGTGCTCTTGGCCTCAGTTCAATAGCTTATCTAGCAGAGAACAGGGGCAGGGTGGCGGGGATTGGCTGTCTGCAGAATATTGTTACAGGCTGCAGCAGCAGGCAGGAAATGCTTCCTCCTTTTCACCTTCACAGCAGGATTTATGATGGTCTGTAAGCCTGTTGTCTTTCACATGAAAATGCTTGTATGTAAGAATTAAATTATTTTTTGTTTAAATTTGACAGAACACAGTTAGCAGAATTGGCTTTCCATAATACAGACTAAGCAGTGCACAGATCTGTTCCTGTCCTCCTGACATTTGGAGCTTTGTCTTCTGCAATGACTTTTGCTCTCTTTGCAATATTTCATGTCTTTATATAATAGGGGCAGCTCCCACATACAGCACCAGTCAGCTGAAAGCAGTTAGAATGCCATCTCCCTCCTGGTCACATTCAGAGGGAGATTTGAGCCACAAATCAGGCATCCCAGTTTCTAAAGATTTGCTTCAAAGTCCACAGTTTTGGGATGTGTCATCTAACAATCCTAAAAACAGCACTCAGCAAAGGCCTGGGTAGCTGTTTGCTGCTGCAGTTGGTTCATTTAGGGTATTTAAGGAGGCTGCATAGCACCTGGTTTGACATGAAGGCAAAGAAAAGCCTTTTCTTTGGTGGAGGTGGGGTGGGTGGTAATGAGGCCAACCCACCACAGGTCCTCAGGTCAACATTGTCCCCAGCTGCTGCCCACACCACCTCTTCCCTCTCCCTTCCCAGGTACTGAGAGGCACAGCAGTTCCCCCCAACACCAAGTCCAGTTTTCCTGCACTATTCACTGCCCTTTAACCTTACTGTTTGCATTAAAACAAGGGTAGAACAGCTGATGTTCTACCTGCCCACACTATATTTACAAAGCATTTATAAGATGAAAATCATCTGGGTTTTTTGTTGTTTTTTTTTTTTTTTTTCTGTTTTCAACTATGAACTCTTAAAAATGGTCACTGTGAGCCTGCAGACGTAGTAAAATGCCCAAATAAAAATCCATCTACCTTATATTGCAAGAGTAGTATCTCCCTAACAACCTCTGCATGCCACACAAAGATTCATACGCTGCATCCCCTGGAGTCCAGCATCTGATTAGAGCTGGAAAGATGATATGGAGCATCCTGGATGTGTGTGCATGCTGCCTCAGTGATGCAGCAGATTAGTCCTCAGTTTGGTGAGGAAAAGGTTAAAGCTTGTGCTGAGCAAGTACTAACAGATGCTTTCCAAGACAAATTCTACTGGTGGGAGCAGGACTGGACACAAGTACAGCACTAGAAGGATGTTACCTGAGAAGATTGATGTTTTTGTGGGAGGAAAAAGCCTGTTTTAGAGAAAAGAGAGTGAGAAGAGCTTGGGGCTGCAGACACTGGGCTCTGTTTGCTTCTTCAGCAACTGCGAGAAACCATTTAGCCTGTGTTGTGCTTTAGCCACAGCAGGCTGTGGTAGCAAGCAAATCAGTTTTTGCTTTCACATATCTCAGAATATGCTGGCAGAGCTATTTGGTAGCTGAGGCAATTGCTTTAATATACAGCCATGTAAGATTGTTTTCTTATCATGAGATAGATAATCTCTATTTAAATTCAATTTCAATGTCAGCATGGACAGTAACCCAAGATGGAGCTGGAAGTGACCTTCGTGCCTACCCCCTGCTTTGTATCTGGATGTTGAAGCAGTGGGGGGTTATGGATCTCCCACAACATATGTGGCATAATTACCCAGTTTAATGTTACTGTCTTTAAATCCAAGCAGTGGATTAAAGCTACAGGCTCCTTGGTGGGGAGGAGTTTTCATTTTGTTCATTCCTCCTCTCTCTGAATCATTAGTGCAGAACAGGTCAAACGGAAGGGCAGAGAGTGAGAATTATTTATTTGGTTTTTTTCTTTAAGACTCCAAATTGACATAGTCCTTAGAGATGGTTGGGATTGTTTGGCCAAGTGATAGTTAAAATGATTCAACTTTGTTCTGACTGAATAATTTCTCCATCTTTCAATTCAGTATCTGTCATTTTATCATGCTGATGATGGATTTTTATTTGCTTTCTTTGTTGTGTTGTTGGTTTTGGGTTTTTTTTTTGTGTTTCAAAAAAAAGATTAAATGGGCATTTTAATCCCAAAAAGGCTTAGGGATGATCAGTGAAGCCGGAACATCCTCAGAGATCCTCCAAATGACACAGAGCAGGTTTTTCAGTGCACGCTGTTCGTATTTGATGTGCTGTTTTGGAATCAGTGCAGAATGTCAGACTCTTTATAGCAGTGAACACTCGTTAAGCTTGCCAGAAGCAGAAGCTGCAGTAGTACACCATCAGTGGAGGAGGCAGGGAAGAGAGAAATCAGGTTAATGACTAGCTTTCTCTGCATTTTGCTTCCTGCTCATTGCCTGATCTCAGTTTTAAATAAATTCATTTAATTAATGTGTTTTGCTACTCTGACCTGTGGACAGAACGGTCTGTGATTAATGATGGGGTATTCCTAGTCTCACAGTGGCTTTAGATGGTATGTCCTGGTGTCTAGAAAAAAAAAATTGAAAATTATTTCCTTTAAACTTAATAATAGTAGATGGTTTGACTGAAAGCTTTTATCTAAATGATCTCCTGAGTCCATGAGCCACCAAATTTTTAAAGACAGGGACAAGTGGTGAGTAGGGAGGGGTGGAACAGAGTGAAAGCAAGCTGCTCTCTTGGTTGAGCATGTCACACAGTCAAAAATGTCTCTTCAGAGAGATAGAGCTGCCGAGAAATGCTTTCCTTTTCTCTCCCTTGAGGAAGGGCACATCTGTTCTAACGTGTTCTAACATGAGTTAGCCTTCTTCTGACAAAGGCAGAGGCATAGGAGGTAGAGACAATGTACATGACACTCAGAATATATGGCCAGCTTGCATTATGGGAAGTGAACACCACCTGTTCCTAGTAAACACCAGATTGGAGCTGTGGAGCTATACAGGGACAGGAAAAAAATACATGGCCTCCCCAAAAGAGAGAAAAATGTCAGTGAGAGAGAAACTGCAGTCTTAGCCCAGACCTGATGGGATATCGATTTGTGGGCTAAGCGATGACGTGTTCTGTGAACAGGCATTTTGCCCCAAATTTAGAAGACATCTCAATTTCAGACTGTACCCATCACTCAGTGTTTCGACTTTGTTCCACTCACATATCGGCTCAGGTGGTTCTACAAGCTGATGAAAGCCAACCTTTCAATTGAGTGAATTCGCAAATGCTGCATCTGAAAAGACAGCATTGTAAATCTCAGTGACAGACCTGTACTTAGGGGTTTTGCAACAGAGTATCACTCAAGACCTAAACTGTACTGCTTTTATTGCTGTCATAACTAAAATGTGGCCTTTTAAGGGGTGGAAATGGTGCAACCTTAACAATATGGCTGAGCTTTCTCAGGTATTTCTGAACAGAAGATGCCAATGCCTACCTAAATGAAAATTCTGTGAAGGGATTAGGGCTGAGAAAGTGGCCTCATCTTGCAGATAGTTGCACAGGATTTTTGTGGCTGTCACTGTTAAATAGATTAGTTTAAAACTTTTTTTTTCTTTTAATACTCTGACATGGTCATTAGTGCAACATTCCCCAAGGCACGATGCTGCTCAGCTTGCCCCTGAGGCTGGAATTTTGCACTAGCCACCCAAAAGTTAGCTGTCTAGTTTAAATTGGCTGTCCAGGCTTTATCTGTACTTAAAGAAGGAAAGGTAATACAGTGCCAGCAGAGAGAAGAGAGAAACAAAGAAAATTCAGTGCATCTAAAATAGGCGTTTAAGCTAGGTGGATTGAATTGCCTTCTGAGGGTGTCTGTGTCTCTCTATAGACTGTAGCAAGAAATAAATTAGACATTTTGTATTGGATGCCTACTTTTTTGTTGGCTGAATTTAGAAAAGGGATACCTTACTCTGTGGATGGCATCTAAGAAAAAAAAGTTTAAGTGCCTACAGCTACTACAAGCTAAATTTTTGGGCCCCTGTTCCTTGCAGTAGGTGGCTGGGCTCCCTGCACAAACCGGAGTGAGAGTTAGGTAGGTACCTCTGAAAAACCTGTGTACTGAGATCAGGACTGCCTGGAGCATGAGAGCGAGAAGCTCTGTGCCCAGTGAGGTGACACAGCTCACCTGCAACCTGCTCCCTTTCAGGGATCTTGGAGCCTGTGACATCCACATGACACTTTCTATCGGACAATGTATAGGAAATCAGGTGCTTTCAGAGCAATTAGGACTTGAACATGGGCCTATTGACTGAGATCTATATGTTTTTAAAGTCCTGTGAGAGGTAGAGGGCTACAGCACATGACCTCTGGAAGAGAAAAAAGTAGCTAAACACTGTACCCTACTGCCTCAAGCTTTCAGATAGGAGATTTTAGGATGTGGGGGTTTTTTGTATGTAAATCTGCCTGTGCATTTCAGACAACAGTAACTGGATAGAAAAAGAAGCATTTTGAAAGACAACCTAGAATTCCTTTCCTCCCAACTAAATATGTGATCTACCTGACTGCAGAATCTCTGTTGCTCTAGGTTCCATTTAAAGTCTACTGAGACACTTGTATTTTGGTGAGAGTACGAGTAAATGGAAGAGGTGAAAAGTTCATCTCCTATTTTAGCATGCAAACACAAAGGCAAAGAAGCATCAGGAGCTGCAGGTGCAGCCTAGATTTTCGGTTCTGCTACATGCATGCATTTTAAAAATAAATCATTTGGTCATTGAACATGAAGACTGCCATATTCCTTGAGAATAAAGCGAAGGGGCAGTCTCCAGAGTAATCCTTTGAGTTACACCAGGAAATGGCTAGCCTCTTGGCGTGTTTATGTAGGAACTCTGGCAAAACCCCACTGTGTAACTGTAGGAACAAGAGAAGTGTAATGTTTTAAATTAAGTGTTATAAATATAGCTGGTGGATTTGCTTTACTTAGATTTTCCTCTAAGTTTAATAAACAACTTTTAAGCATTCAATAAGACCCAGAAAATACACAAGAACACTACTGCTAATCCTGTTAAATGTAAAATAGCATCTAAGTGGAAAGTCTTTTTTGTTAAATTCCTGCTGATAAGAAACAGAAGAGATATTTAAGGAAGCTTGGAAACTGTGGTAAATGACATTTATCCTTGATCTGAACTGCCTAAATATACAACATTGTTAATACAGCTGAACTGTGACCTTCCAGCCTGCCAATACAGATAAACACACATGTTATCAGGTAAATCACAGAGAAGGGAAATTTCCTGAGACTGTTGAAGCCCCACTCATAGGAAATTATGGCTATTAGCTCATTAAGTTCTGTCTGTCTCTGGCTTTTTGTATGTGAGCTCTCCATACAGCTGTAAGGATAATTAGTTCCTTTTGGCTTAGTGAGTATTAAGGAATATTAAAATGCTTAGTTTGTACAGACAACAAACATATTTAGGGGCTGGGAAAAAACCACACAGAAATGCAAGCAAACCGCTTTAGTCTTTAGCCTAACAGAATCCTGATTCCAGGGTAGATATGATGGGTTTGTTGTGTTTGGATACATTATGTCAGATGGCTTTGTGATAAATGTTACTGACTTCATTTGGTGAGTGGATTTGTCTAGGCAGAACCAGATTAAGGGGTCAGTATCCTGTTCTGAATTAGATTTCAATAATGCAGATGTTTATGTGCACCTATTAGACTGACATGAGTTTTTATGCAAGGAAAAAGAGATGCTGTGTCTTAAGGATACCCTCTATTCTTGCACGTTACTGTATTTATGTGGTAAAATGGATAATATAAAGTCACTCTCAGTCTCATGTCCTGTCTTTAGCCTAATATGGTCGTGTTGAAATGGCATGACCACACACCATGTTATTGCAGGTGTGCTGTGGTGGCACTGCGATCCATAGAGTGTGGTAACCCTGTACACTTCAAAGCAGTTTTCGGACTATTCACTGCTACAGGGCTCTCCCCAGCCAGAGCAAGGATGGTTCAAAAATAATTTGAGGTCACCTTCAGCTGTTTTGTTACTGCCAGGAACAAGAAAAGAGCATTGGGTCTGGGCCAATGTTGTTTGGAATGAATGTTGAATGGGCTTGTTGGGAAGGAGAAAAAAATTATTTGTCAAATGGGGCTTAATTTATTATGTACAATAGGAAAGCTCACATTTTTGTATTGCTGGAGAAAGGCAATTGATTAATAATTTGGAAAAAGGCCAAGAGACACAACATTCACCTCTGTAATTTATCATCTTAAAACAGAAGCAATATGAAATGTACCTGACCGAAATACTCTATTGAGCAGAAATGAAAGCTGGTTCATATTAATGTGTTTAGTATGAATGGGCTTGCTAGGACATTGCTATTATCAACAACAAACGTAAAAAATCTGAAGCTGATAGTTAAGACCATAGGAAATTTACGGAAAAGCTACAACTGATGAAAAAGAGGAACTTCCACATTAATAATAACTTCAAAAAAGATATTTGAGACTAGAGAGGTTAAGGTCACTAAAACAACTTCAGCAGTTCCTGGAAAGAACATAACCTCAAAATCAAATCTTCATCATTAAATACAGTCTTAGGGGAGAAAGAAGTGTACAGGCTCTTCTAATTCTTGATTAAACATCACTTTGTAAAAGCAGTCATATCACCTCCTTCACAAAGATTCCCTGTGCCAAACCTATTACACAGATAATCTCAGAGACAGTTCTGATGTGTCATGTATGCTCATTTCTTTGGCTCTGTAACATGGACATACTGTGTAAGTATGGAAAAGCTTAAAAGGAATCATGCTTTCCAGTGGGGTTTATTTTGCTGCCAGGCAGGAGAAAGATTGTCAAGCAGAAAAATGTGTTCTTTAGCTTTTGAACCAGGAGAGCCTTACATTTGCATGCACAACATACATTTTATTTCATAAAATAGAAAATTGTACAAACAACATTATGAAGATGAAGAATCATAAAAGAATAAGAAGTACAGGAAATGTTGTTCATTTCAGGAAATGGCTGCTAAAGCAAATGCAATGTTCTCCATTATTACTACAAGGGTACAGAGCAGTCAGTAGCTGAGGTTTACTGAAGCTGAGGTTTTTCTGGGCTGGCAAAACGTTGGAGATCTCCCTCTAGATTTTGTTTCCTTTTCCTGCCCTCTTTCACCAGCAGGACACCTAGGACTTTTGTTTCTTCTCCTCCTTTCGGTGCCCTTGCCTCCTCTTCCAAGGGTTATGGAGTCCCTTTCAGCTAGTTTTCCAACACTTCCTTGTAGCAATGCAGATCCCACCTCCTTCCTTCCCAGAACATCTTTATCTATTCAACTGGACAGCTCTAATGCAGAATACAATAATGTTGAGCCTTAGTCAGATCAGTGGTATTGGCATTGTTTGTGTGGTATTGCAAGAATTTGTGTGTGGCTAGGAGTGTTACAAGTGTGACAGGTCCTATGTTCGTGATACTACACTTTTAGAGTATAGGTAAGAAGGTTTTCATCAGATTTGAGGGCTTTAGCATCAATGCATAAGCATTGAGCTTTCCCCGATCACAATTCCTTAAACACTTAAAATTATACACTAAAATGAGTGTGCTGTTCCAAATCAAAATTGGGAGTTATGTAAATTACAAAGAATTTTCAAAGTTTAAGAAAAAAGAAAACAGGCAGGTTTTAAGACTTTCTCTCATAGAAGAACCTGATTTGTGTTGCATCTCATTATGCTAGAAAATTGTCCTTGTCAAGACAACATACATAAACATTTCAATCTGATTAGCTCAATCTTGGTAAAATCATGGAAATAAAATTAAAAGCTTGCTTCATACTGCAAGCCTGAAGCTGGGAACAGAACTTCATTTTATATTTGCCTATATAAAATATTGTGATCTACCATTCTACCATATCAATTCAAAGAACCAAGAGTTAGTCACCAGTCTGGTGTTTTTCATCCTTTATGTTGTGATATTACTATAGGAAAAAAGAAACATAATAGTGAGGACTTCCCCAGTTTTAGAACTCACCGCAGTATTATTTACTTCTGAACCGTTTTTGACAGCTTACCACAGATTTGACACCAGCCCTTTCCAATTTCCTGTTTTGCTTACAAGTTCATAGTTTAGAAAAACTTTACAACTCTCTCACAAGAGTCACCCTACTTCCTGGCAAAAGGGAACAGGTTGTTAGAGCCTCACCTTGAAGACGACTGTGAATATTTGTGAGACCAGATTCTGCACCTTGATTGAAGGAGTCCTGTGGTATCTCTACCCAGGCAATTCAGTTCACTCCTGGTTTTGCTCTAGGGCCATGTCTGCTGATCAGCCACATTGCATACATACATACAACATACATACTAGCTGGCTCTCAGCTTCATCTCTGGGAGGCATCAACTCATTCCCTCCACAAGGAATCCTGGACACAGCTGACAGGATGTTTTGCTAAGATATCCAGCATGGATGTGCATACTGCCAAGGCTGACTTCCCCTGCCTGGACACTCCTCTAACCCTATCCTAAAAGATTTGACACCCTCAAACATACCCTTGTGCCATCCAATACACATGCTTTTGTTTCATGCTGTAAAACACTACTGTGGCCTGCATCACAGTGATCTCTTTTTCCAAGCACTTCAAATTCAAAAGAAATATAGAGAACAACTGTATTTCAAGTTACAACATAGGATCCAGAGCATGTTTGGCCCAGTAGTGTGTGGAATGAGTCAGTGCATACTAGCTTTGGGCAGCCTGGACGAGAACCAGTTGATAACACCCAAATGAGCAGCTGGATAACCAAGAGTCAATGTAGAGCCAGGTTAAAGCCGTAGGTTTCAAATAGGAAGCTGATACTTACTGAGTGCTTGTATTTAATGATGCTTTAAGCTTTTCTTGCTGTTTTGACTTTTTCAGAACCTGAGGCCGGAGAGGTGTCCCCCCCCGTGGGAGCTGGTGTGAACAGCAACAGCTGGACCTTTAAATTTGGACCGGGCAATCCCAAACAAGGTGGTCCTGGTGAGTTGCCAGACAAATTCATTATCCCAGGATCTCCTGCAATCATCTCCATCCGGCAGGAGCCACCAAACAGCCAAATTGACAAAAGTGACTTCATAACCTTTGGCAAGAAGGAAGAGACCAAGAAAAAGAAGAAAAAGAAGAAGGGAAACAAGACTCAGGAGAAAAAAGAAAAGGGCAACAGCACCACTGAAAACAGTGACCAGTGAGGGGTTTATACTGAAAGAACCTACTTAGCCAGTTTTTGTAATAATGGCAGATTTCTCCTATGTAGCAACTCCTAACTTCTTCCTACTGTTAACAAATTTCCTGTATGTACAGACTTGAGAAAATCAGCAGGAAATTCACAGTGTCTGTCTAAATTGCATAACAGGTTTTGTCTTAAAAGCTTTATTAAGTCTGGTGTTAACTCTCTTTCTCCACTCTGGCTTGTTTTCAGAACCTAAAAAGCAGACACAAGTTTCCTTTCTCCTACGCCGAAAAGGAGAATCTTCACAGTACAGCCAGTGAGAGGTTGGACTCTCTGCACTGTGGTTCCTGTGCTCCTGTCTTGATGACACTTACAGGACAGGTTCAAAAGTTTTAATGTTGTGCACCCTCTATCTGATGGGAAATATTTGTGTGCAGATGTCAGCTAGGTGATATGAGATCAGATTATAAAATGCAAGAAGAGCTGGTAAATATGCAACAGAGGAAACACCTAATGAACATAAATGTTCAAAGATGTTCAGGCTGGGGAGGAAATGTCTGAAAGGAGATGACCAGACTTTTCAAATCTTGAGAAGTCACTGTGTGGGAATACTGAGTCCTATACATGACGTATTGTACACACTCCTGCAAATAAAACCTCACATTTACAGCTCTTTAAGATACCATAAATTTTATCTCTTACCAAGCAAGCCATTGGGAAAATTGTCCCTTAAAGCCCAGCATTACCCCAGCAAGGCTAGCCCTCAGAGTGTAAGACGGGCTGGGCTGACATCCCAGGAATGTAACTGACTGTGATGCTCTGTGTCCCTATTTCCACTCTAACATTATTTTGCACATTATGTCTCTGAAAAGGTCAGAGTTTTTCCACGACACTTATGCAAAAGAGAGAAAAAAGAAACATTAACTATGCTATTTGTTATTTGAGATATTTATTTATAAAGAAATATAGCTGTAAATGTTAAAGAAATATGATGCCCTTTAACCCAAACAGAAGTCAATCTAGAGCCATTATAAATTACAACTGCTGCTATTAAAGTGCTTTAGAAAAATTGCCTGAAACATCTGTATTATATCGGCCACTTGCCAATAACAGCTTTATTCTGTGAGGTGACTTGGGGGCTGCCTTTTGCATGTATTAATAAATACAATAATATCTTTTTTTTTTTGCATTAATCTGCACTTTGAATACACCTTTGCAAACAAACTGTCCTAATATGAAGAAGCAGAAGCAAACTCCTCACACAAATGGATTTACTGACCTGCTAGCTCTGTGCAGTACCTTGGTGTTACCTTCCACACAACCTTTTCTGATTTTAGTTTTACTTTTCTATGAGATTATGAATTTCTGACCCTACTAACACTTGTTATGTAAAATTCAAGTACTGTATGTATGCTGTATGCTCTTATAAGAATCCTCAAATATTTATTCTGTGCTTGTGTATGTGAATGTCAATGCAACTATTATTAGAGTGGACTTTAAGCTTTACTGTTGAATGTAAATTCATTATTTCTTTTTTGTACACTTGTGAAAAAGTGGAGTAGTGTTAATTTTTTAAGCCACTGTTGATTATCAGTTTTTTGTGTATGAAACACAAGTAAAATATCTTTCTTAAATCAAGCCATGCATGCATTTTGGGATTTATTGGTAAGAATCTGTGAACCTAAAGCTCTGTGAATTACTAAACCTAAGGGTATAAATGGAGTACTGAATGTGGTTGAGGATGTTGTTATAAAACCAATACATGTATTTTTAAACAGAATACAGCTGATAAGGGAATTCCAAGGAGTTTTCTACATTATTGTACATTCACAGAATAAAGCTCAAGTGTCGTATTAATTGGAACAGTGTAAGAAACTACATAGCTCTAAAAGTTCTAACAGGCCCTTTAATCTAGGATCAAAGAGAACGACTGGATTTCCTGAGACATGTCCTGGATGTTTCAAGTTTCCAAACTGCTGACAGATCAGAATAGGACAATTCCTATTCAATTTTAAGAAACTGCAGCAAGTCTTAAAACATTACAGAAGATAAAGCTCTAATAAAAGAATTCATATCTCAAAGCATGAACCACCAATGGCCTCATGTGGTCTATTCAGAGTTTTCTTTTGTTACCAGTCTTGTTTTACTGGCAATGAAAAAGATGCTATTTGAGAAAGAGAATCCTTGATTCAGTTTTAAAGGCTAGCCAAGAGGAAAAACTTAAGATTTGGGGAGGGAGCTGTTCTTTTATGCAAGTGTGCTATGCAAGTACATTTAGGGTTATTTTTTTTTATTTGGTGACTAATCCAAGAGTTCCCAAAATGTTCATAAACTGGAGTTACAGTGGTAATTTAAACACATGGAAGGATACTGTTATTTTGTACTCATCATAAAGTAGTTCTTCTCAATGCCTCTAGCAAAAATCCAGCACAAAAATGTAATTTTTACAGGAATCTTTAACATTTTATTATTTTTAGATTTTTAATTTATTTTTTTTCTTTTGAGTACTTACATTTTCCTCTCTACAGGCCAATCTGATTTATTCATTTTTCTTCAGTGGTCATACACAGCTGGTTTTCCAAGGCTTGCTTCTATCCAAATGAACCGAGAGCTGCAGTATATCTCTGATTTGCCTGTTCTAAAACAAAATTACATTTGCCAATGCTGGCTTTGTTGCAGGTGCTTCCTGCAGGAGGACTGTATGCTTGCATGACTTGGTAGACAAAACAGAATATCTGAAGATAAGTATTCCAGTATGGAGGTCTGATAGAGCAGAGAAGAAACTTGGAGAGAAGCAATAGAACATATATTACACAGAGTCACTCTGTTTTCAGAAGACTGAATCAGGCACCTCACCAGATTTTTAAAAGATTTTTCCACATTTGAACCTTCTAGTACAACTGGAATGCTGATATGTCTTAAGTGAAATTTGGATATTTCAAAACTAGTATACAAATGGTACCATTGACAACCTTGATTTTGGATGTCCAGGAGGAGAAGAAGCCCTTGAGATGAAGTGGTTTTGGTGGAGCAGGGCGGGGCAGATTTTGCACATTCTGCCACAGTTTTTTTGGGGGTTACTGTTTAAACACCACACAATGGGAATTGAGGATCAGAGGTGGTGGCCAAGACCAACAAGAATTGAGAAACAAAAGTTTCCTTTATCCTCTTTCTGACAATGAAATGAGTAAGACAAAATACACTCCAGAATTTGTTAACAAGGAAATTACAGTTTTGGGGCTTTTTACCACTTGAACAATTTATTCCTCTCAGAATCGATATATTTTCTGTGACCATATTGTCTTTGGAAGTCTGTTTTTTATGCATACAAGATCAGTGGCCAAAATTACTGGGCTTTTATAACAATTAAGCCTGACTTATACTGTATATTAATTACATCCTGTCATTAAAAAGATATCTCATTCTACATTAAGCTTCTAAGGCTTAGCCTTGTGCAGTTTCTTTCTGCTCAGTATTTGGGTCATTGCACATCACAGGAGGGGGTTCCAATTAAAGTTTTCCAATGATCTTACGTAAGGGGAAGAACATAGAACCCAAACTGCATTTCCCAAATTTCATATATGAAAATCCATTACGGAATTAATTGCAGCCAGCTTTGATATCTTTTAGGATCATCTTTCATTTCCCCTTCTTCTTCACTCATTTGATGTGTTTCAAGAACTGCTTCCATTTTTGGAAAAAGCCGTTATACTGTTAATTTACTTTCTCCCCAGGAGAAATATGAGTGAGCTACCTTTATAGAACAGTGCTTATTAGTACTTGATACAGTGACTACAATTTCTATAGGACATATAAGTCATGGTGGCTGGTCAAAACTTAGACCTGCCCATTCTGGGGCTTAACAGTCTCAAGGTTGCAATACATAGCATTTCCTCCAGGAAACTTCATTTTATTAGCTCCCTAATTTATATGTAACATATTTAGGTACAAAATGAGTCCATGATTCTTCCTGCTTTATGCCACCAAACACTTCAGTTAGAGCTTTCTGTGTTTCTAAAATCACCTGTTCTCAAACTGTAATAATATTCTTAAAATGCAAAGTCAATTACTGCCTGCCTTTTACACAATTGGCCTCACTTATTTTAATCCAGGTTATAGCCAAGTTTGTGTCAACAACTGGGTAAAATAAACCATGTAAAATCTTCTTTCCTTATTCTGTTCTCCCCTAGCAGCAGTTTTGTGGATCTCATGTAAGACAAGTATTAAGGAAGGAGTTGAGCCGTTATCCTCATTTGAGTCCTGAAGAATGAGTAGGCTATTCAGTTTTGCTGTTATTTAATTGTTCGGAAACTATTGGCTGTTCCTTGACACAGGCACTTTTTTAAGACAGTGCCAAGAGTCCCATGTTCTGTTAAGGTTCCTGTAAATATGCAGAAGCATCACTTTGATCAAAAGTTTGGCTTTGGTGAGTAAGTGTAGACTGAAATCCTTTGGTTTCTTCCTTCATATGTCTCTGAAGGAGAAATGAGTGAACAGCTGAACAACATTTTGATATCATCACACATAGTTTAATCTGCATGAAGCAAATGTATGCCCTGGAAAGTATAGGACAGGCTGAGGACTCCAAGAAATGCAATAATAAATTGTGTATATGAAGGGCTTGATATGGTGGCTGGCATATATTAGGCTCTGTATGATCCTCACACATGCCTGAGTGGCTGGCTTTACACAGTACTTACACAATTGGACATACCAAGAGTGCATAGAATAGCTATAATGAAATAAATGCTTTATCACATTTTAATGACCTTGTGCAGCTTAAACCAGCATACTAGAAAATTAATATTGCTAGCATATAAATTAATTTTCCATTAGCTCTTGGTATGGGGATGCTGTACTCTCTACTCTCCTGAGTTCTTTCTCCTCTTTATGGCCTCTATCCCTCACTAGAGGATCCAGTGATACTGCTCTGCATTTGCAGGTGGGGGGGTGTGTGCATATATATACACAAGCATTTCTATAGATATATATAAAAATCTGCGACCTGATCATGTTGTTATACAGACTACTGCAACACCTACTGTCAGTGGTAATACTGCTTAGGTAAAGCCTATTATGCAAATCTATCTGATTTTTCAAGGTGATGCTATTATGGTGACATTATGCACCTACTTCTGGAATATGTGTTGTTCAGGTGCCTTTGGTTGGCTTAGAGAACTAATGAAAGGAATTCTTCAGCATGAAGTGCCACAGAATTGCTTCAGTCACATGGTGAGAAGAGCGTATCTTACAGTGTACTGTGGATTCCCTTTCATAGCCCAGGACTGCCTCCATGCAATTACTCTGACACAGGTTTTAACATCAAAAGATGACAGAGATGTAGGCAAGTAAACATCTCTCAGAAGCCACACAGATTGGCAAATATTAAAAATATTTGCCTGCCAGTGGCGCCCAGGGCTATGTAACTGCTGTCTGAATAAAGACAGCAAGTAACTCATCCACATCTAAGAACTGATGTCTAGAGCATATTACAAAACAGACAGGCTAGGCCTGAAAACCAGGTTTCAAAACCAGGACCCTGACAAAGAGTTGGAGGTATTAAGCTGGCCTTCGTACCAAGTAGAGCAGGCGTAATTCTGTTGTCACTCCAGCCACTCAACTCATGTGTCCCTCAACATAATGCACTCCATTATGGTGCGGGGGAGTGGGACATGTCATGAAGAGATCACCCCATGTATGCTGTCAGGTGTGAAATGTTATGCTAGAGGCATACCTTTGCAATGGGGCACAGAGATCAGGTGTTGGGCACACCTATGGGGCTTTGTGATAGGCGAAGGGTGAAAGCCCATGCTACCAGTGCACCATTCCAGCTGGAATAATATAGAATCATAGAATGTCCTGAGTTGGAAAGGACCTGCAAGGATCATTGAGTCCAACTCCTGTCCCTGCATATGACAACACCAAAATTCACACCATGTATCTGAAGGTGTTGTCCAAATGCTTCTTGAATATTGTCAGGCTTGGCGCTGTGACTGCCTCCCTGGGGAGCCTGTTCCAGTGCTCTACCACCCTCTGGGTGAAGAACCTTCTCCTAATATCCAGCCTAAATCTCCCCTGGCACATCTTCCTGCCATTCCCTCAGGTTCTATCACTGATCTCCAAAGAGAAGACATCAGTGCCTGCCCCTCCTCTTCCCCTTGTGAGGAAGCTGTAGACCACATTGAAGTCTCCCCTCAGTCTTCTCTTCTCCAGGCTGAACAAACCAAGTGACTTTAGCTGCTCCTTATATGGTTTCTCCTCTAAAGCCTTCAGCAACTTCGTGGCCCTTCTCTGGACACTCTCTAGTAGCTTTATATCCTTAATATACTTTGGCCCCAAAACTGCACACAGTACTCGAGGTGAGGCCGCACCAATGCAGAGTAGAGCAGGACAATCACCCCGCTTGACCAGTTAGCAATACAGTGCTTTATGCGCCGCAGGACACAGCTGGCCCTCTTGGCTGCCAGGGCACACTGTTGGCTCATGTTCAGCTTACTGTTGACCAGAGCCCCCAGGTCCCTCTCTGCAGGCCTGCTCTCCAGCCTCTCATTCCCCAATCTGTATGTACATCCAGGGTTGCTGTGACCCAGGTGCAAAATCCAGCACTTGCCCTTGTTAAACTTCATATGGTTGGTGATTGCCCAGGCTCTCTAATTTGTCTAGATTTCTTTGCAGGGCCTCTCTGCCCTCTGAGAGTGTCAACAGCTCCTCCCAATTTTGTGTCATCAGCAAACTTAGTTAACATTCCTTCAAGTCCTGCATCCAAGTAATTTACAAAGACATTAAAGAGTACTGGCCCTAAGATGGATCCCTGCAGAACCCCGCTAGTCACTGGCCACCAGCCGGATGTAACCCCATTTACTATGACCTTTTGAGCTCAACCCATCAGCCAATTGCTCACCCATTGCATTATGTGTTTATCCAGCTGTATGCTGGACATTTTGTCCAGGAGGATACTGTGAGAGACAGTGTCAAAAGCTGTACTAAAATCCAAAAAGATTACATTAGCTGGCTTCCCTTGGTCAACTAGGTAGGTAACCTTGTCACAGAAAGAAATTAAGTTTGTTAAGCAGAACTTTCCCCTCATGAACCCATGCTGGCTAGGACCAATGACCGCATTGTCTTTCAGGTGTTTTTCAATAACTCCCAGAATAACTTCTCCATAATTTTGCCAGGCACAGAAGTTAGACTGATGGACCTGTAGTTACTAGGGTCATCCCTGTTGCCCTTCTTGAAGACTGGGACATTTGACAGCTTCCAGTTAACTGGGACCTCTCCAGATTCCCAAAAGCTTTGAAAAATCATTGAAAGAAATCTCTCTATGACATCAGCCAGCTCTTTAAGTACCCTAGGACGAATCTCATCAGGCTCCATCAACATATAGGGATCCAGCTAGAGCAGCAAGTCCCACACAAGTTCAGGGTTGATTGGGAGTTTATCATTCCCACAGTCATGGTTCTCTAGACCAGGGCTCTGGGGATCCCAGAGCCCATCATCAGTGTTGAAGACCAAGGCAAAGAAAGCATTAAACATCTCTGCTTTGTCTATGTCCCTGTTCATGAGGTGACCGTGCTCATCAAGTAATGGGCCAGTGTTATTTCTGGCCTGCCTTTTTCCATTAACACATTTTAAAATGCTGTTTTTATTGTCCCTCACAGTACTGGCCAGCTTCAACTCCAGCTGGGCTTTGGCTGCACAAATGTCCTCCCTACAGTGGCAAACAGCATCTCTGTAGTCCACCCATGTCGCCTGACATTGTTTCCACTGGCCATATACTTTCTTTTTTCTCCTTATTTCTAGAAGATCCCTGCTCAGCCAAGCCAGCCTTCTGCCTTGCCTGCTTGACTTCCTACATTTTGGAATTGCCTGCTCCTGTGCTCTTAGGAGGTGGTACTTAAAAAGTCACCAGCACTGATGGACCCCAGCACCTTCAAAAGTTTTTCCCCAGGGGACATTAGTTCCCTGAGCAACCTGAAGTCTACTGTCCTCATATCCAGAGTTGAGGTCTTGCTAGCAGTTTTCCTCCTGTTACCATAGATTTTAAACTTGACTGCTTCATGGTCGCTGTGGTCAAGGCAGCCACCAGTTGTCACTTCCACCCATGAGACCCTCCCTGTTAATAAGCAAGAAGTTGAGAACAGCACATTTCCTGGTCAGTTCCCTTAGTAACTGTACAAAGAAGTTATCATCCAGATGGTTTAGGAATCTTCTGGACCTGTTTGTACAAGCTGTGTGGTATTCCCAGTTGACATCTGGCAAGTTAAAGTCCCCCATAAGGACAAGGGCAGATGACTTAGAGGCATTCCTTAGTTCGTTAAATAACTTCACAGTGTCATCATCCTGGCTGGGAGGCCTATAGTAGACTCCCACAACAACACCTGCTTCATTGATCTGTCCCTTAATCCTCACCCAGAGGCTCTCAACTGGGCCATTGCTAACTGCAAGCTCCATGCATTCCAGCTCCTCCACTACATACAATGTCCCCTGGCACCCACCCCTCACCTGCCCTGCCTATCCATCCTGAAGAGCCTGTAACCTTCCATCATGGCACACCAGTCACAGGATTCTTCCCACCAGGTTTCACTTATACCAGTGATGTCGTATCTCTGGAACTGGGCCAAGGCTTCTAGCTCCTCTTGCTTGTTCCTCATGCTGCACGCATTTGTGTAGAAACACTTCAAGTGCAGTTCATTGCACCCATAGCCACGTGGAGCAGTCTGAATAATCTCACTAGCACACAGCTCCTCAAACTTCAGCGTGCCATCCCGTTGCTCATCACTGACTAGCCTGGTATTGTCCCTTTCCCCCTTCCAATATAGTTTCAAGCTCTATCAGTCAGCCCTGCTAGCTCCTAAGCAAAAACCCTTTTCCCCTTCTAAGAAAGATGCATCCCATCGGATGTCAGCAGACCTGGTGATGAATAGACCATCCCATGATCAAAATACCCAAAGTTTCGCCAATGACACCAGCCTCGGAGCCACATGTTGATCAGCTGGGTCTGCCTGTTCCATTCAATATTCTTCCCTGCTACTGAAGGGATCAAAGAAAATACTACCTGAGCACCTGATCCTTCAACCAACCACCCCAAGGCTCTGAAATCCCTTTTGATTGCCTTTGGACTTCTCTTTGCTACCTCTTCTCTGCTGCCACGAAGAGCCAATAGTGGGTAATAGTCTGAGTATCATACCAGACTAGGGAGCTTTCTAGTGACATCTCTTACCCTGGCCCCAGGGAGGCAGCAGGCTTCCCTGTGGATTGGGTCCAGTTGGCATATCAGACCCTCTGATCCCCTCAGAATGGAGTCATCTATGACAACTACCCTTCTTTTTTTCTTAACATGAGTGGTTGTGTTGTGGGGGGTAGGCTGCCTAGACAACCCCTCCATCCCAGGATGACCTTTGTCCACATCACCAGTTGTCTGCCCATCCAATTCTAGGGCCTCATACCTGTTGTGTACAGGCACCTGTGAAGGTGTCCTGGTTTCAGCTGGGATAGAGTTAATTTTTTTTTTCATAGTAGCTAGTGTGGGGCTATGTTTTCGATCTATGCTGAAAACAGTGCTGATAATGTGGAGATGTTTTAGTTGTTGCTAAGTAGTGCTTGCGGTAGTCAAGGACTTTTTCAGCTTCCCATGCTCTGCTGGCTGCACAAGAAGCTGGGAGGGGACACAGCCGGGACAGCTGACCCCAACTGACCCAAGGGATATTCCATACCATATGACATCACGCTCAGTATATAAAGCTGGGGGAAGAAGAAGGAAGGGGGGGACATTTGGAGTTATGGCTTTTGTCTTCCCAAGTAACCGTTATGCGTGATGGAGCCCTGCTTTCCTGGGGATGGTTGAACACCTGCCTGCGCATGGGAAGTGGTGAATGAATTCCTTGTTTTGCTTTGCTTGTGCGCGCAGCTTTTGCTTTGCCTATTAAATGGTCTTTATCTCAACCCAGGAGTTTCCTCACTTTTACTCTTCTGATTCTCTCCCCCATCCCACCAGGGGGGAGTGAGTGAGCGGCTGCGTGGTGCTTGGTTGCTGACTGAGGTTAAACCACGACAGAAGGTGAGTCAGGCTGAGAGTAGATTCACCCACCGCCCCAAGAAGTAACCTGCTTCTATTCTCTCAGTCTCCCGGGTTTCCTCCTTCTGCCTGGTGGTGAGGGGGTAGGGGGTCCTTTGTCTCTTGTGCCATGGTTGGCTGGTGCATCTGTCTCAGGGATGGTAGAGTACTATTCCACCAGTCAATCTCCTCCTCTGACCCCCTGATACTCAGCCTGGACACCTTCCAAAGCTCTGTCACCAGGTGGAGCAGCCCCTTTACTTGGGCACATCCCGACAGATGAGCTCACTGCTGCCATCAGATACTGATCTGAAACTCCGGCACACCCTGCACCTGGACCAAGGGACCTGGACAGCTGCATGTTCCCTTGAAAGCTCTGTTTGGGTGGCTGCATCCATTCTTGCAGCTGGAGGGGCTGTGAGGTACACTGAGGGCACAGCTTTTTGCCAGGTAGATTCTATGGCTCCTGCTGTTCTCAGTTCCTTGCAAGTGGGTTGCAGCCTCCATTTGAGATGCCGGGGCCCTCCCCGCACATCCTCCCTGCGCGAACTGCTGTGCCGCACCACCTATTTGCCCGCCCTGCTCGCTCGCGCTCCCTAGGGGCCGTTTAAATTTCCTGCGGTTGCTCCTGGCAACACCCCCACCGCGTCAAGCCCTGCTTACAAGATGTGCCAGCTCCCGCCGGCTCTCTTCGCACCCTCACGGGTTTCCCGGGCTCCAGGAATGCCCCCTTTCCTCGTCAACACATGCTCAGCCACGGAACTGGTGGTTGCTGCTGCTGTGCTCCTCGCCCACTGACTCTGAATCTCCTACCAAATGTGGGACCCGGAAGGGCTGTCCTGTGGGCTCAGCAGTAGGTATTGCATCAGTGCTGGGGTATTATTACACCTGATTTCAGCCGTCAGCACTGAGATGGGATAACATTACAACTGGCCCTGGCAGCCCTGTTCCAGCTCTTTTGGTGATATTTTATGGAAGGTTCAAGTGTCTTGGTACCACTTGAGCAACACTGAGAAGAATTAGAAAGTCCTTGCCCATTAACTACCAGAATGGTGCCGCACAAGAAACTTGACAAGACATAATAGTTATTACAACACATCTATCACAGCCACCCTAGGCTTTTAATCCTGCAATAGTATTCCTGTTAGATAAATCCTTCAGCTTTTCTAGGACTCATATTCCACTCAATACAGTCTCAGTGGGAAAGATGTGTGTAATTCTGAGGAAATCTAGACTGAAAATATGGGTAGATATAATCCTATGTCCTAACCAAGCTCCAGGTGTATCATAGCCCTCCCTTAGGAAGACCTGAATCACTCTCTACCTTGAAAAACTCCCTTCTATCACTGTTTGAAGAATCCTACCTGAAGTCTCTCTACCTGTGAAACAGTGTGCTAAGCAGTTACGAATCAAATTAATTTTGTACACTAGGGCTTATGGCTTTCCAGACATCACCACCCCTGAACCCCCAGATTATGCACACTGTCAAAGCAATTACTGACTGGTGTCTACCTTCCTCTTCATCACCTATGGTGCAAACAGCCTTAGACTCAGTGAGGACCCAAGAGCTCATTCCCATGGACCGGCACAGCAGGCTCAGGCCCTGCCTAGAGCAGCTATGCCAGCCTGGCCCTTCTCAGACACTGTGAACTCCAGCTGTGGGGAACTTCAGCTGGCACCAGGGCTGCATGGGGACAGGATGAAGGGGCTTAACTTTGCTGAATTTGCTCTCGACCTCCTACCTTGCAGTGTAGAAATTACTTGGGGTGCAGGCTTTACTGCATGTTAGGTAAGGGACAAGCCTAAAAACCATGAAATTCTGCTTGTCTTAAATGCCTAAAAGGGGATTATGCAACATTTAGGTACTAACATTTGAGAAAGTGATCCACAAAGCTCCTTATGGGTGTTTGCGTGATAAAAAGGCGATGCCTAACTCCAAGAGTGTGTCAATTGTGTTAGACCAGCTACCTGTAGACTCAGAGAGTTCTTTGTAGGACTGAATTTAAACTGTTACCAAGCATCACAAAAATCTACCTTGATCTTTCCAAAGCTACATGTAACAGTCTCTTGTTAATCTACTTCAGTGCAGTTGCAATATAAATGCAATCCTGAAGATAAACTGCATCTTACCCTGAAGGGTGACTGCACTGAGAACTGGCAGGTGGAAGTACCTCCCTCTGTTCTCAGGGAATAAATGGCACAAAAAGGTGAAACCACTTTTATTTTATCCTCAGTCTCCCTTCACACACACAAGGGGAGGTCTCAGCTGGCCACATAAGGTCAGATTCTGGCCAGCAACACAAGCAAGGAGACATTTATTAGCCAAAAAGTAGTGGGACTGTTATGTGGGTGAATTTTTCCACATTAGAAGATACCAGAGATTCAAAGTGTGACAGGTCAACCCAGGGCACTAAATGCACTTACTTTCAGTCAGAAGAAGGGGCTAGTCCACCTATAGATCTTGTTAATGGCCCCCTGGGTCAAGCAAGCTTTCACAAACGGACAGCCCATATCATCTGCAAAGATGTCAAATATGCTGTTTGTTTGATGGCAGGAACTGCTGACCTGTGAGTTATATTGCTCTAGTTGTTTGTACATAAGAAAAAATTAAAATCCCTGTCAAATATTTGCTTAGGCCTTTATTGTGCACTGCTGGGCTCCCCCTGTGAACCTGCCCAGCCACGTTATGTAGATGCTGGCATTCATCAGTATGCACACAGGTTGATGCAAAGCAACCTGGAAGTAACAGGATATTGCAGTGCTATAATGCCAAAGCCTTCACAACCAGATCAATGTTGATGGTGCAGTTAGTTCTGCATTGATTGACTTACAAAGTGAAACCCCTACAGCAAGTGAGTTTTGAGGTGAAGCGCTCACTGCCACAGTGCCTACCAGAATCATGCGGCTGTATAAAATAATAAATAGGTCACAGGCAAACTGCAAGTGTAAGCATGTGCAGCCCAAATGGTATGCTGTACAATGAACATTTACAAGGTGGCTGCACACACCACAGGGTAGACTCTGGAAAATTTTTATGTTATGCTAAGTCTTGTCCCTCCTTTAGGTATGTACTAAAAACTCTTAACCCCAGAGGCTCCTGTCCATGCTCCCTGTCCTCACTCTGCAAGGTCATGTGTATGCTCCACCATACATATCTATATTGTTGACTGTAGCTGCCAGTGGGCTTTGGGCTGCTGGTACCTGCTTTGTGTAAAGTCATAGGGCTGGCTACAAAATCCATACATGCTGCCAATCAATGGTGGGATTATGGTGGCAAATGGGATAGATGCCCTAATCCTCACCCACCCACATGGCAAATAGTGATTCGCCTGAGCACATCCTGAAAGCTCCCAAGGTCTCTTCATGTCTGTGCAACTGAGTGAGGTCAGGGCTGATATTCTTCTCTCACAAGTCAGCTCAGTCACAAGTCCTAAATCCTCTTTTAAATGCATGGGGGAGATGATATCTTTCTGTATTTTCTATACACTGTCAAAACAAATAAAGGATTATGGTGGTGAAAACCATGCACTACCTCCTCCTGCTGTAGTCCAGCTCCCATAGCCTCCTCCAAAATCTTGTTTTAAAATGCAGAACTGGGCAAGTTTGCCAAGACTGGATTTGTGCCCATGTCCAAACACACCTTCAAAATGAAGAGACTGTCCAAATGCTTCCTGTCTAAGCCTATCATGTTGGCTTCTCTTCTGCTCTCCTACCCACCCACCTACCCCAAGCTCTGTTTCAGAAAACTGTTTAAAATGTTTTGAAAAACCATGTACCTTTGTTCCTGGCAACTGATGGCTCACAGGTTTTTAGCCACTTGTGAAGCTGAGTGGCCAAGAGCTGACACAGACCAAGAAAGCAAATATCTCCAACCTCCAACGACTAGTGTCCCAGTCCTTCCCTCACATGCATGGGCAACACATACATCCAGGGACTCCTAGCTGACATATTGAGCATAAGCTCCCATGGAACTAGTTCGCTGACTAGTCCAAAGCCCTTTTCAATAAATGGGTGTTATGGATATGATTCCTCTAGTCAGACACATGACCTACATTCTTGATCATATAAGACAATGTCTTTGAATGTGGTAAAGTATATGTGTCTCAGTTGGTCTCCACCTTCCAAATCAGTTCAGGTTAGTCTGTATAACTGATATAAGTGTATGATTTTCTGTTCTAATAGTATATGCCATCTGCATGTTTTTCCTTAAATAATTTTTATATCTTCTTCTAAGTTACTAGTTTTGCAGCATTTGATGAAGAAGAAATCCCCTGGAGATGCATGGAAGATCCTAGAGAAAGCGTTGCACTTACTTTCTGCATTCTATCTGTTGTAAGACATTTAGTAGCCAGTTTACAGCTTTATAATATATCATCACTGTTGTGTAAAACTAAGACACACAAATTGACTGAGGATTTTTACCACATTTTTCTCTATAAATCAGGCCAATGATCCATTAAAAAATTGTATTCCATTTATTTGACAAGACCCATTTTTCATAAAACCATAGTTTTATTCTTTACTGTTTGCATACCGTACCAGTCTTTACTTAATTTTTCCTGGCACAAATTTCAGGCCCTTTGCCCTATAACTTTCTATCTCTTGCCATTTGGCCTCTTTCACTGATCTCTTTCCAGAGTTCCAAGAGGTGTTAAAATAATCCATCACTGAAGGCACCTGAGACAAATATTGTATTGTTCTTGAATGAAGATATCTATCTCACCTGCCATCAGCTCCAGGTTCACTTACTCATGCAAAAATGTAAATGCATGTAAACAGATGCTCACATTTTGCACTTTGTAGTATTTTATCTGTTTTGACTATCATCACAGCAGAGGTTTATTTTATGCTTAACATAGTAGAACAACGATTTCAGGTGAAGCTTCTGGGCCAATACTATAATAAAATAATGATCACTAGTGAAAATCCATGGACATTAGAATCCTGTCTGGAAATGTTCTCAATTCTAACACTCATTTTGGCAGATACTTATCTAGCAATTTCTCATCCCCTTCAAGGCTCTGTAGAATGAAGCCCTCAGCTTCTCAGGATTTGTTTCTTATCTCATAAATAGTTACCCTTATATTGACAGTAGGGTGTACTGAAGCTAGGGTGCTAATGAAATGTTTTACTTGGGCCACAGTGAAGCGTGATATTCAATATAATGCCTCTGCCAAATGCAGTTTAGTGGAGGTAGGAAAATGTCACAAATCTAATTGTCAAGGCCATGCATGTGCTGCTGCAAACTGAGTCCTAAATCCTACTTTCAAGAATCTCATTCCTCAGTCCCTGGTGCAAAAGACTAGAACTTTTGCAGTGGTTTCATTTTCAATTGCTCACATAATCAGTACAGTTCTTCTGAACTGTTTGCTTTATTATTAAATTACATATATGACACACATCCTTTTTTCTCAAGAGCCCTGATTGTCCTATTCTCAGAAAATAGTCTCATAGCAAGTGTCAAAGATTATTAGGGAAGAATTGGAGCGTTTGACACGTGAAAAGATGTGGGAGGGAGTTGTAGATAAGGGAGCTTTTCTGTAAATGTGAAGAGAATTGAAGAGTTAAAGATACTGATTTTTGAACTATGAATGTTTTATTTCACCGTTTTCAGCTCTTTAAGATGTGGCAGTTCACATTTCTCTGGCTGGCTGGTGACTTAGGACAACCTCTTCAAAATGTAGACATGCTGTCAAGATCATCTTCTGTATGACAAGGACAAGCATAAAATAACAGAAATAAAATAGGGATTTTGATCATGCAGTGGGCAAATGGCACAAGGTCTTTCATCAGTCTCTAGCTTTTAACTGCAATGGAACGTAACATGCCATGATAAAAGCTGGGGTCAAGTTTGCCTTCATTGGCATGTTTTGAAAACAGTGAATTATTACATACACTGCTTTTCTCAGTCAGTACATTTTCTGCTACAGTCACATAGATGGGCTTCTTCCTCAAATATGTCCAGCAAGGTCACTGCTTTTTTTCTGCTAAGGTCATTGTGACTGACTATGAATATGGCTAAGAAAAGGCACATGTAGTCTCAAGGCATTAACAGGCACTATTTTATCTCCACCCAAACAATGTTAATAACAAAGCATCTGTTCTTTGTATGTTTCTGCTGTGGGCAATGGCCACACCAGATCCTACAGAGGAATGAGTGCATGAGCAGCTGCACAGGCATACTGCTGTTAGAGAAATGGTCCAGAACAAGCAATTTTAGGTAGTTGCCTGCTTAAGAAGTCCAGCACTGTTGGAAAAATACCTGATAGTCCCACTGAGCATACACTGCCAGAGCATATTGTGTGGAAGATCTCATCCTGAACAATTAAGCACAAATTCCATACACTTTTTTTTTTTTTTTAATCCAAAACAGTTCATCTGGAAATTGAATATCATTGGGAGCAAAAGAATTGCTCAGCTGGGCTTATTGTTTTGAATCAGGTTAGAAATCTTATCTATTTTACTAACTTAATTTCTTAATTTTGTGACTTTAAAATTTGATCCCTTAGTGCTTTATCTAATGCACTTCTCACTCATGTAATTTTTTAAAAGATAATACATTATTTTACAAAAGGTTTTGGCATTTAACAGGCAGCTGTTCTTCTTTTAATACACAGCTTAGTATATTTTAGACTAGGAAAGCAGGTTATTCCATGTCAAAACCCTGAGGATAGAGGAAGTGGAAAAAATTCTCTTAAAAACACTGTAAAGGTATAATTTGGTCACAAAAAAGAGAAAAGAAAACACCTACTAGGTAGTGTTTGGAGGTTCCACATCTTAAGTACCTAATAGCTCAAATTTTATTATTTCAGAGTAAAATAGCAATATTTTTCACTCTGAATTTGAAGTTCTTGTGTTAGATTTTTTGAATCCTGGGAGAACGATTTTTCAAGCTTGTGAAGATCTACTTGTAACACTTAAGAATTGAAAGATGAGTGAACAGGTAAGACAACCTCTAATGAGAAAGACTGTCTTGGGCCACAAAATACCTATTTGTAGTTCTACTAGTGGAAGCTTGAACTTCAAACATCAATATCCTCCAAAATAAGCAGGAGTAGCAAAGATTGCTCATAGTGCTTCCACCTCTGTAATGTGAGCTTGCTGATATTTACAATTCTGAAGCCTTTCTTTTATATTCCTGAAGTTTGTCTTTCAGCCCTGCAGTCACCACCAGGCTCTGGGACAGTGGTTTCACCTCTGCACCCAAAGTCCTCTAACTCTCAGAGCCTCGCACTAGCACATTGTAAATACCTGTTAGGTCTGATAGGTTGGATTTGTGGTGGGACACTGATGGGTTAATTGTCTTCCATTTTCCACCTCCTGCTTTGTAGCTTTAATCTAAAACTACTAGGGACCACACTGCTAAGTAGATAACAATAAGGAGGCAGCCGTCATTTAAACAGCTAATAAACATTACCAAGTGATGGGCAGCACAAAGTCTAATGGCAATTAATGCTTGCAATATCTGCATCTCACCAAAGCCTGCTCCAATCAACACTGTTACTGTTTAGGTTAACAATGGGGAGACCAATTGGTGCCTGATGAAACCATATTGTTACAGCTGGAAAAGTATTTGGGGTTTCTTTGTTGCATTGGACAAGATGCTCTTTCCGTTGCTGGAGAGCTTTCCTTTTCTGTTCTTTCTGCCTTATTTTCTTTAATTCACTTTTGCCTAGTGATGACTTTTTCTGTTAGAGTTGATGTGTGCTACTAGCTGTGGGTCCTCTGAGTAAATCTGTGTGCATGTAAGCCTGCTTCCTTATTTGACGTGCTATAAAGCTAAACTCCTAATTTATTTTTAAGTATCGGGATGGGGGGTTGCTGTGGTATTAATTATTAGGAATATGCTTAAATATCTTCCTTCCTTTTACCCCCTTTTCCCAGTAAATAAATGACTCACAATTCATTTGCTTTTCTTACAAGGCACAGGTCTTTGTAATCATTTATGTTCTGAAATCACCGTTTGGAAGAGAAGGAAGAAAATAAAATTTATCCTATGATATTAAATTCCCTAGTTATCGTTCCAGACTGGTAGTTTCAGAGAAGGACATGATTTCAGGAAGGGTTCAGACTGAATCAGTCTCTAGAGCATCAGCCACTCTCAGACCTTACTTTGTGATCTCAGTCCTAAACAGGCTGTACATTTCGTGATGTGAGAAAATGAGTGAGCTGAAGGTATATCTCCACATTTGCTCTTGGTTTTTGGCAAGTGGCAGCTCTTGACTGCAACAAGGAAGAAGTATTTTTGCATTTGAATTCTATATTTTGTCTAGGGGGAAAAGGACAGACTTTAAAAGAAGAAGAAAGTGCTTTCACCTAAACTTAAAGAATCTTAGATTTAAAGAAAATTAATTGTATAATTTCGCTTATTCTCCTTAAGTCTGGTAGCAATATTGCAGAGAAAACACATCAGATCAAGAAGCACCATGGACTGGGAGGATAACTGCAAAGGTAGTGGGATAAACAGCTGAACAACATGTGCTTTGAATTGACACCCAATAGTTAAAATGTTTCAGTTAGGCTAAGAAACATCCAGTTTGATTCAGCCTATAAAAGATACAGAATTGCTTGTTCCTTTCACTAAATGATATAATGGAGTCGGCGGTGAAAGAGGAAATGAGAGAAACTTCGGTTTAAAGAATAATAAAGCCACTAATCTGCCTGTGTTTTTCACAGGTAATAGCTCTTTCAAAAAACAGGGCGGAATTTTGTTTCTGTGTAATCTCAAACTGATTGTTTCTTCAAAATCTGGTAGTACTTCTGCCTCAAAAAGAGACTACATATGGGGTAGGTATGGTAAGCAGTTAAAAACAATCTGGTAGTTCCTGTAGTTAAAAATAATTATGGAAGGATGACTCTGTGAAAGCCTGAATTTCTTCTTTCCAACTGTAGACATCTTCAAGTGGAATAGTTATTCAAAACTGCTTTTTTGTTTGTTCAGTGCCAGGAGTTTATTCAAAGCTAGTCGACTGATCTGTCTCTACAGTAAACAACAACATTCCTGGAAGGCAACTCTTCTGAGTGTTTTTAGAAGTTAATTATCACTTGCAGATGCTCAATCTTATCTTTTAAAGGATTAAAGTCCTTTTTCTTTTCCCATTTTCAGAAAGGAGAGTGGGTGGGTGTACTTCGGATCAAGTAACTAACTACTTAACTGGCTAAAGTCATGCAATAAATGTCTCAATAAATTGCTAAAATTCTGACTGAGATTCGCTGTTTATAAATAAGGCTGTGCTGATCACTGTGATGCTCTGACAAATGTACTGAAAAGGCCAAAAAGGGAAGAGACACAGGACAAGGCTTTTCCAGATAGCTTTTGATGTTTTAAAAAATAGTACTCAGTTCCAAGACACTGATAATAAGTTCTGAATTTAAGAAAATATATTTGAAAATATTATATCAGAGAAGTGCTGAGGAATTTTGTGAAGTCACAAGGTGGAATGTTGCAGTAGAATCAGAAAATGGTTACCAACAAAACACCAGCTCTGTGCTGCAGAACAAAGTTGCAAGTAGTATTTGGTGTTGGTTATGGTCCTCATTATGCAGAAGTTATTTCATTGAAGAAATCAACTCTTTTCTCTCACTGTGAAAAATTTTAGGAGGGCCTTTCTAAGATGGGACCTTACATAGCTGGACATTGGTCTAGAGTCTGAATACTGCCTTTCCAGCTCTTTTTTTCTGACCAACACCAGGTAAGAAATCTTGGGTATTTCTTGGGTATTTCTAAATGCTCATTCTAAAAGAAAATACCTTGTTTTCAAATATGTGAAATGTTATATTTTCTTACTTAGTCCCCAGTGTTGCAAATTGTTCTAAATAATTTTACCCTAAATCATAGGTATGAAACTATGCTGTTGAAGACTCCTATATTCAGTTAGCTGTTCTCAAACTTTACAGGGTAGCTTCTTTCTTCTTTTCTGTAATAGTTTTTAAAATTACTGCTTAAATTTTTATGCCTGTAAAAAAAAAAAAAAAAACAAAAACAAAACAAGCAAACATAGAAGTCTCACTGAAAAACAAAGTAAACCACTAATTCAAACAGAGCAGCTTGAAGGATGAATGAAGTCATGTAAATTGTAAATAAGGCTACTGTTTCTTCATTAGTGTAGTAAGTACCTGTATTTTTGGACAAGGCACTTGAAACCGATAGCTTTTTCTAGAGATGAAGCTTTCAAAAATTCTGGGGCTTGAAGGTGGCTGTAGCCAAATCAGAGGCCTGTTGCACCACTGGAAATAGAGCTTCATAAGCAGGATATAATTAATATTAGCTTGTTCTGAATTCAAACATGAGCACACTCATACTACATAACTATCAAACAATGTATATGCATTTTTGTACCTGATGTCCTAATAAAACTGTATTGCCATTGCTAGGAACAGGTCTCAGGCTTTATACTAACTGTGCCAGACTCCAGTCCCTACCTATCAGGTTTGTTAGCACCTTGTTACAAGAACTTTATGTGTGAACTCAAGCTTGAACTAGTATCTTTAGCTATATATACAATTTAAACATAGGATAGCAGTGAAGGCCTTGAAAATATGGGCACATGTTGAAACAGAGCCCCCAGAACTATGAGTTAGCAATGAGTTGATCATTGGTGATTAAAAAGGCACAACCTGGAAAGCTGGGAAAAGACTACTTTTGCTGTAAGGTGGCGGGGGGGACAGCAACAGCAGCAGCTTATCAAGAGATTAAAAAAGAAAAAAACACACACAAAAAAAATCCCAGCACAAAACAAAAAACAAGCAACAGGCCAAGACACATGTAGCAGCCTGGGAAACTAATACCCCCCAGCATGCCGCAGTGCACAAGTGAATAGCTAAGAACTGTCTAGAAACTGAAACACCTATAAAAGGAGAAAACATAGAATTTAGAGGTTATAAAGAAAGAATTTTCCCCTTTGATTCGAGCTTCCCCTTTCTCAAAACTGATCACCTTCACCTCATGCACTGAGATCATGAAAGACAGGGGCCCTTGGCCCTGACTATATGGCACCCTTTCCATGCTGTTGTACACTTACAGCTGATTTAGAATAGGATTGTTAAAATAACTTATTTGAATACGTGGTGATGGTTATTAATAATAAGCACCAACAAATATTAGCTATGTGTATTGTTAATATCAGGCAAGTCAAATGGGGTTGATTTTTAGAGTTTAAATCTGCCCTTTTTTTATCTGCGCCCATCACAGCAGTCTGTATTTCCCTAATTAGTACAGTTTTATTCAGCTGCAACATGGTAAGGGGACTACTAAGGAATTTTATTCTCAGTAGTGAAGGAATCAAATATCCAATATTTAATGTTATATCTAGTATTTATATATTTCATAGGAAATGTGGGGACAAGATTTAGAAAACCTAGTGGGACTCATCTCACCTAATCTGAGAAGTCTGCAGCATAGATACCTGCATCTGATCTAATCTCTGAGTCTCCTTTCATATTCAGTGGAGGGAAATAAACTCTTCTGAAATTCTAGTCATTTGTCCTATCTTGTGAGATGAGGTGACCCTTGAAAGGCCTACTTCTGTCTCTTTGTAAAGAGAGCCCAGACAATGAGTTCCAAGGTGACAGTCTGCACTGTGAACATCTCCATTTTGACAGGGGAATCTCACCCTTTAGCTATTAGAGATGTCTGCTCCTGGAAGCTCGTCTAGCCAGAAGTTCCTCTTCTGTCTCTTCACAAGGAAAGCTACTAAAATCTTGTTTTAGACAGAGTAAGAAAGCCCAGCAAGATTACTCATTTGCTATTCTTAATCTTCTCCAAGCAATCCAGGTTTTGGGGTCAAGTAGGTATTGATAAGTTATGAATAAGTCCAGAGTAAATGTGTTGTGCAAATTTTTTCTTTTTTTTTTTTTTTCTGCTGAAATTGGTTTTCCCAGTCTCCCTCCTCCTTAAGCCTCCCCACTCCTGCCCCCACCAAGTTTGGATCCTATCAGAGTACTGCTTGAGTGTAGCAGGAAGGCAGGCTTCTATGTTGATGAAAAGGTTAATAGGTTATTATTGCGGGGAGCAAGGTATGATGGCAATGCGATTTATACTGGGAAAAGGGAGAGGATGATTAATGGAATGAAATTCATGGCCTTCTAGAGGTCACTAGCTCATAACATAGGACAAATAACACAGAAAGAGAGAAGTGGTTGTAGGGGTAATTATCTGCACTATAAGGGGAAACTACAGTGTGTTCAGGGAGCAATGAGAAAGCCAGAAATGAGGCAGTGTAACTCTTGAGTCTAAGAGATTTCCTTTATTCATGATTGAAAAGCAATTGCTGACTGAACAGGCTGGAGCTCAAGAGATGCAGACGTGAAAGACTGCAGTGGAGGAGACCTGTAATAGGTCTGATTGCTAGCGCAGGTCCTTGTGCTATTCCTTCCCCAGGATCTTTTGGCTGCTGTGAATCCAGTACCTCCTTAAACTCTACTAAGCTGCTTTAGCCAACGCTTTATGCCATAAGGGATGATTTGGGAAACAGTGGGGAAAAGGAACACTGCAACAGGCTATGGGTTAACAAAAAATACTTTAAAAAGAAAAATATTTTCCACCAGTTTCTAGCTTGTTGAAAGAAGATAAAACACATATGTAGGAGTGTACCTGTCATGCTGGCTTTTCTTAGGAGCCTTGCTCAGAGCATGTGTGCTAGATTTGCACTAAAATAGCTTCCAGACAAGGGAATAAATAAATTTAAAGTGACAGGTGCTAGAAGTCAAGGACTAGGAAAGACTGTAGGGATGTATTCTTCTACAGATTGCAGACAGGTTAAAAGCATGGAGTAAACACAGGAGGTTTACACCAGCTGTGTATTGCTGACTCAATGAAAAAAAGTTGCACTCCCTTTGCATATATTCCAGCTCCATCACCATCTCCCTGACCTGTTGTACAACTTGGGAACATGATGCAATATGCCTTATTTGGCTTAAAATCTAAATTATGGTAAAGAGTACATGATGGTACAGCTAATGAAAGACTACAAATACAGTCAGAACATTTTCTGACCCCTTCTCGTTCCCTCTCTGTCACCAGGCTACTAGTGTGTCTTTGGATTCTCTGAACAATTCCAGCTCCTGAATCCTAGCATCCCAGTTTGCCCTTCCCAAGACTCACAAGGTGGCCTGTGCATACGTTAGTGTGTACTTCTGGTCCTATCATACAAATAAAATGGAACTCAGTCCTATTATTATGGAAGAGAGTAAAGAGCACACAGCCCAACCTGTCCTGTTGTTATTCCTGAGCTGCTGCTGTTTTTTCTCTGATTGAATAACTTCAAATACTAGGTGAAAGCTGAAAACTTTTGGATTGGAATGAAATGCTTGTTCCTTGATGTAGTAAAGGGACCGGCAGTTGGTTAACTGGCTAGTCCAGCATTTAAAAGGAATCCTTTCCTATCTAGACAAAGCACAGACACTCCTAACACTGTTTAAAAACAGCTTGTACTTGCTGGTGGTCTTTGTGCTATCAGGGTCTTTTGTTACAGTGGTAGGGAAAAAAAGCACTTTGATTTACTTTGCTCCTACTAGTTATCTGAGGTCTTTGAGAGCACCTGATGGGATAGACTTCTTTTCACAAACTTAAAACAATGCAGTTTAATATATAAACTTCTGAGCCCTTCAGTCATTAATTACTGCAGCAATTGAGCTGGTTTATGTTTAGGCTAGCCTGTTGCTTTGGGATGTCTTATGCATCTTCTGTTGAGACTACTTTGCTTTGTAATCCTTGGGATTTGGTTTGGGTTTTGTTTGGGGTTTTTTTTTTTGACAGATCTGTCTTTTGATAAGTAGCTATCTAATTAAGTCTGCATGGACAATCATTTCTTGCATCTCTATCCTGTTGTAATAATATTTGACAGCCATTATTTCTTGCCCAGTATCTCCCAACTTTTGTCTTGTGGTTGCAAGATTGTGTGTGAGTTGGAAGTACAGTTCTCTCACCTTGCTGTGTGCATCACTGGTTGCTTGTTCAAATAAGGAACCTGCAATGCACAAAAGTGAGAACTGGGGTTTTGAAAGGAGTTGTTGAAGGACTTATTAATCCTTGGGAAAGGAAGCATTAAAATTCTAACAACTCTGCTACTGGCATTACACAATGAAAGTCCCACAAATGGGCAAGTGAATGATTATGAAAATTAAAGATGACAAAGTAATTATCACAGTTCAGTGTAAGCAGATATTTATCTGTTTATTTAAATTTCATTTGTTTGAAGCACTTGCCTTGGAACACTAGACACTTCTATAAATTTTTTGAAACATAAAAATCCAGCAAACTTAGTGTCCTTAAAAGTCTACAAAATTCCTTATTCCTCTGCAAAGCTTAAAGCTTCTAAGCTCAGTGTAATAAAATCCACTAACCACATTACATGTTGAGAGACTAACATTGTGTCTTGTCATATCTAGGAAGGAGGTGAATTCAACATGCAGGTCACCAAAAGAAAATATGAGGCTAATGGTTTTCTCCCATTTGAAAAGGTTGTTACGTGCCAAAGCAGCTCAATAACTAAGAATTCACTTAGTGTCACGTGGCAAGAAAGAGGATTTCCAAGGTAAAGAAAGACATAAACAACTGAGCTTTATAGATAAAAATCAATAGATTGAAATTCACAAATGTGAAAACATTGCACTTCAGAATAGAGATATGATGTACTCTCTGTGGGTATTATTTGACACACATGAATTTTGGAAATTAGAGAATTCCAGTGTCAAATACTGTAGCAAACAGTTGACAAAGTCATAGATTGCTCTAGCAGGATCTGCCCTGTAATAGTTTACTTTCATATTCTTTCCTGGTTCATAATGAAATTCTGTCATCAAATAGTGCTGCTAATGATCCTTGTCAACATGTGTGTAAATAGCCAATTATATCAAAGGTGGCTATATTATACTCAATGATATCATTTACCAAACACTTTAGCAAGCCTCTCACAAGAATTCCTGCTAACTCTGCAATCAAGATGTTCATCAGTGTGAGGTCAGATGCACAGCCTGGTCCAGTATAATTACATATAGAATATGTGTAGATGCAGTGGTAAAATTACATCAAAGATGCAAGAGATGACCAAATGATCTTCTGCCTAACTTGAAACATTAAATACTTGCAGCTCCTATCCTTGACACATCAGCCAAAATTGTTCTTAAAACTTCATATTGAAGGGATTCTACTACCTCTCCAGATAGCCTGTTCCAGAGCTTAACTATCCTTACAGTAGCAAGTTTTTTCTAGTGTGTAACCTAAATCCTCTTTACTGCAAATTAAGCAGATTACTTCTTGCCCTCCTCCAGAGGACACTGAGAACAATTGATCACTGTCTTTGTAATAACCTTTGGTAAACGGGAAGACTCTTCTCCCCTTCCCTCAACCTCCTTTTTTATCATCTAAACAATTCTTTAAAGGTCGTGTTTTTTGAAAAACATTTTTTTCTCAGTCTCTGTTGGATAGTCTCTGTATCCATGCTTCTTTAAATGCTGTGCCTAAAGCGGGAACCAAGTCTCACTAGTAACAAGTAGAGCAGAATAATTACCTCTCTTGTCTTGCATACAACACGTCCGATAATATACCCTAGAATGAGATTTTCCATTTTTTGAAAATGGCATCTCATAGTCTATGAACTGCCATAACCCCTGATATTTTCTGCAGTACTGCTCACTCATTTATTTCCCCATTTTGCTCTGATATTTGTTCTGACCTTCCTGACTGTACCTTTTTGAATGTGTCATTATGAAATTTGTCTTGATTATGAAATGTCTTATTTCCAACTCTCTCTCCCAAAGGGAGAAAAGGTTCTTTTGAATTCCAAAAAGCTTCTCTTTTTCCTTGTCCCAGTTTGGCATCAACTAAGATTCTGTGTGCGTTACAGTAACATACAAGGTGCTAGTAAAACAGTTTTGTAGAATTGGATACATGACAGACTCCTGTAGGAGTATACATGAAATGTCATCACAGATTGACAGTAAAGCATAGTTTAAACACTGAATCTCCTCAGAGTCAGTTACTTATGAACCTTATGGTGATTTAATCTAAAGCATTCTAGGTGTAACCAGGTTGCTTTTTGAAGGTTATGTGCTTGAGTTTGCAGATGAAAGTTAAGTGTCAGGTTGGAAGTTGAGGTGGGGAGAAGGAAGAGGTCATATTTGGAGTAATGGGTCATCAAAAGGTGACTGTTGATCTACATGGCATCAGGAAAATAAAGTATACTGAAGAAAAAGAATATGAGGGCAGGCACAAAAATTCACAAATGTTTTCTAGAGGAAGAGGAACAGAGGAATATTAGCAGACAGTTAGCAGAGATATATTGTAGGTTGGGAAGTAAATGTGAAAAGAGATGCAGTTTTCTTTAGTCAGGAATGGAGCATATTTGAAGGTCAGAATTAATTTGGAAAGTAGAAAGATCATGTTACCAAAAGACTTCTTGAAGAATTGCTAAATATCACTGAGTAAAAGCAGCAGAAGCATGTTTGGGAAATAGACCCCAACTCTTGCTTATGGAAACAACTCCCTTTTCGATGAAAGGGCAAAACATCTAAGGGGAACAGAGAAAACAGGCCAGAAACAGCAATGTTATGACAGGGGGAATTGTAATAGGGGATTGAAAGTGTCAATGTCAAGAGCCAAGTCAGGATCATTGCCAGCCGAAGATGTATTAGGAGATGTACTTCTATGCAAAGGACAGAAAACTTAGTGAGTAACCACTTTTCATGATGCAAGTCCCTCCTTTATGTACCATCTTTCTGTGTCAGAGCAGTCTGGGATTTCCCTATACATTTACTGTCACTTAAGATCCCTATAATCAAGGGTGACAGCACAGTGGGGTAAGCCAAGCCCACTGATGCCCATGTGATTGGATGTGCCTGTGCACAATAAGCACCTTTTACTGCACAGTTCACAGTGTCTTTCATGTGTGAATCATTCTGTTCTTCTCATGCTTCCTTCACTCTGCATCGTTTTGTTGCTGAAGGGCGTTTTGTTCTTACTTAAAGAAGCCTACATCTTGCTTCCTTTTTAAGCTTCACTGTAGTTTGTTTATGTTTAAGAGCTGAAAGTGTTGAATCTTAATTTCAACTCACTGAAGCCTATCTTTTGGTTGTCCTTAACTGCTTTCTGGGGGACCAGTCGCACAAACTCGGTCTTCATGTATGATAAGTGACTAGCTGTAAGAAAGGTCAGTGCTCTTCAACCACATACACAAAAGCATACAGGCTTCTTTAAGTAAAGGAAAAGAAGGATGTGACTTTGTAAATATTCTAGGTGTCCAACTGAGACACCAAGACACGTTGGACAAGTGGAAAGTTTTTCTTGCTGTGATTCTGGGCACAGGCTGCAGTAGAGATCAGTATGAGGGGTATCAAGTAGACAAGATTTGATGAAGAAGAGAAGTTATTCAAGGAGAGATGATGTGGTCAGAGACCAAAATGTGGTTTTTTCACGTCTACATTTTGACTCCATGGCATATGTCACAATGCAGATATCATGAAGAGCAGTAATGGGGAGGTCCCAGAAACAGGGAGGTTCTGAGGAGCTGTGTACTTCTGAGTAGAGAACAAATGGTAGATCTTTGGGATGGGGCAGTGCTGACTCATTTGACACTCCTGAAGATAAACCTGAGGCAGGTCCCCAGGGAAGCACTGGCCTGGGTTGCCAAAACTATTCCAGTGCTAACTGGGCTGAGTCCATGCTCCAGGAAGTTCTGAGAACAACATATGCTACAGACAGATACTGAGTGGGGCATATTTACACAGCTTTTACAGTGCTCAAAGGTGCTGATATACCAGCAGAGCTGCAAGGTACTACAATATCCAGATATGAGATGAAGCTTTCTTTAGGGACTAGGCCTGGGGGGAAAAAAACCTAGTTGCCTTATACTCATAGCCTATGTCCAGTATATCTCCTTCCCAATCCTCAGTTCCTTTCAGAGCTCAGGACTCAGGTTTGGTAAGCCAGTGCAACTAGAAAGCTGTGACTGACTGGTTCCCCAGGTGAGTTGGGTAATATGGTCCATGGTATCCATAAAGGAAAACATGTCCAGTTTGGTTTCTTCAGCACCAATCAGTTGTAGGATTTGCTTTTTGACCTTCACTCAGTACTTGCACAATCCCCTCTTCAGGTCTGTTGAGCAAAAGCTATACTTCCATACACATCAATAGTCAAGGACTAATCATCAGCTGGAGGCATTTGTGGTATAGAAGTGCACCACAACACTGTGGCATGGAAGTATTCCTCCCCTGACTTCTTCCCTCCATTCACAAATCACTTCAGAAAGGGGATTTTTGCATCTTTTTCCCTGAGGAAGAATGCTGGCACAGGATTATATGATGCAATTTTGTGACACAATGCAGCTTTCACACATGTACCCTACGAAGTATACAATTAAATGCAACACTAGCATGTGGGTTTTAAAATGTATTACAATGTAGATGAAACTACAGGACTAAACTTTCCAAGCATCACTTAATGTATGTATATTTTTATTCCATTTTCTTAGTAAGGAACCCACTATCTTCTTTTTTGTCTATGAAATGACCACAATATCAGCCTGACAGAGATTAATGTGTTGCTTTCTTGCTGCCAGACTGAGACCTCTGAAAGTCTGCAAACTGAACTCAGAATGTTATTACAGAGAATAAATACGTGTGGCCACAGCTCTGATCTTCCTAACAGATAACTGTTAAAGCCTGCATTTAATTTCCTTCCAAATATTAGGCTATTTTAAAATTATCTTTGTAACAGATTTCATTGCTGTAAACATTACTGTTGGTAAAATAAATGAGTAATTCTTTGACTTGAACATTCTTTGTTATTTGGTTGATATTATCTAGAATGACTGTCTTCAACCTTAACAAACTTTTCTCTAGAAACATTTTAGACTTACACAAATAACTTCAGTTCTAACTAAAGTACAGTTTGGGGGCCAAAGTCACCAAATTTGTTTCTCTTAAGCCATGTACAGAGATGACTTTTAGAGCTGAGGAGCATTCACTAAAGAAGTTTTTCAACAAGCAATGACCTGGACTTCCTCTGGAACTACTTTCTGGGTAGTACAACAGCCTCAGCTGATATAATCCACCAGAGGGTTGTATGAGAAAATTGCCAGTATTTTAGGTTGTAATTAAGTACTTGGATTCAGCTGAACGTAGGGTGTGCTCCCTCCTGTTAAGCCCTGGCATATTAATCATCCTAAAAAATAAATGGAAGCTGCTGTCTAATTTGTTCTCTGTACCACACAACAGCACTGTAAAGATAAAACAGTAGAAAGGCTTTTTGTTGGCTGCAGGTTTACTGAAGAAATAGTGCCTACTTGATTATCTACTAGTGTATTCTCAGTGTAGTTATGCACCATTGAATGTCCTTTCCCTCAGCTGGGAGAGTTACTACACTTGACTACAGCATAAGGAACAATGGCCAGAAAAAGCTCACAGATTTTTCAGAGTCTTTATCCACTCTGATATTTGCTGAAAGGGCAACAGAGTGGGACACAAGCAAGCCAGGAGGTTTCTGGACTGCATTAATAACTCCCTGATACAGGTGACTGAGGAATCAAGGACAGGAAGTTCTTTGCTGGACCCGATACTTACAAACAAGGAAGAACTGGTCTGGGGTGTGAAGGTTGGGGCAGCCTTGGTTTTTGGGACCATGCAATGGTGGAGTTAAGGACTCTGGGAGGAGGGAACTGGGCAAATAGCAACCTCTCAACCCTAGGTTTCAGCAGAGTAGGCTTTGGCCAATTCAGGGACCTGCTAGTAAGAATCCCATAGAAGATGGTCCTGGAGAGAAGAGTTCAGGAGATTTCAAAGTTTTACCTTCTCTAAGCTCCAGAATGGTCCACCTCAATGTGTAGAAAATCAAATGAAGGTGGCAGAAAGCCTGCTTGGATGATCAAGGAGCTCCTGGAACAACTCAAATATAAAAAGGAAGCATACCAAAGGTGAAAGAAGGGACAAGTGACCCCATAGGAATATAGTGATGCTGTCCAAGATGTATGCAAGGGCAGAATAGGAAAGCCAAAGCCCATCTGGATATAATGTGGTGCGGGATGGGAAAGGCAAAAGGCTTTTATACGTATATCAGCAGCAAAAGGAAGACTAGTAAAATGTGGGCCTGCTGCTGAATGACACAAGGGAGATGGTGACAAAGAACAAGGAGGCACTTGATGCCTTCTTTGCCCTGGTCTTTACAAGTAAGGTTTGCATTCAGGAATCCCAGGACTGACAACAGTGGAAAGTGTGCAGCAATAAGGACTTACCCTTAGTGGAGGAGGATCAGGCTAGAGAACAGTTAAGCAAATTGGATATACATAAGTCCATGGCACCTGATGGGATACATTCACAAGTGCTGAGTGACCTGGCTGGTGTCACTGCAAGGCTATTCAATCTTTGAAAAGTCATCATGTTTGATGGAGGTTCCTGAGAACTAGAAGGCGGCAAATATCACTAGTATCTTCAAGACTGGCAAGAAGGAGGATCTATAGAACTACAGCCCATCAGATTCACTCCAATCCCTAGGAAGATGGTGAGCAAAGAATCCTGGAAACCATTTTGAAACATATGAAGGACAAGAAGGTGATTGGGAGTAGTAAGCTTGGATTTATGAAGGGGAAACCACGTTTGATCAACCTGATATCTTTCGACAGTGAGATGACTATAACACTGAATGAGGGAAGAGCAGTGGATGTTGTTTACCCTGACTTTAATAAGGCTTTCAATGCTGTCTCCTGTGACATTCCTACAGAAAAACTGATAAAGTATGGCCTAGATAAGTGGACACTGAAGTGGACTGAAAACTGACTAAACCACCAGGCTCGAAGGGTTGTGACTAGAAGTAGGAAGTTCAACTGGAGACTAGTTAGCATTACAAGAAGATGCTCAGAATGCTGGTAGAGCTTACCCCGAGAAGAGAAGGATCAGGGGCATTTTATCAATCAAATACCTGATCAGAGGGAGTAAAGCAGACACAGACAGACTGTCTGACAGGACAATAGGCAATGGGCAGGAACAGAAATATATGAAATGCAGTTCTAAACATAATGAAAAAACTTTCATACTCTAACGGGAGTTGACCACTGGAACGGGTCACCCAGAGAGGCTGCAGAGTCTCCGATCCTGGAGGTATTCGAAACCCAACTGGCTGAGAGCCTGAGCAACCTGCGTTAGCTTACACAGCTTGAGGGGGTGGGGGGGGAGTGGGGGGAGTTGATCTAGATGATCTCCAGAGTGTACATTCTGACCTCAACTGTTCTGTGGTTCTGTGAATGACAGGAAAACTGGTTCCTGATAAAGCAGCTTGACAGTGAGCTCCCAGGAAGAAAAGACAAGACCAGAATCAAAGAAAGAATTGGTCACATTTAAATAATGTACAATTTATGCACTTTTAGAGACAAGATGGGAATTTATGTTTTGCTGAAAGTGATGTATTATGCCTCTATGTTTAGTTGACCAAAAGGTATTATGAGTAGATAGATACATTTAATTTGATGAAACTGAGTAAATTAAAATTTGGTCTACACTTTATGTTTTGATTTCATATATTTCATTTCAAAGACAACTTTTTCCTTTTGCAAGATTTTCATGCTGTATATACCCTAATCATTAACTTTCTAATTACTTTCTAATTCAACAACATGCAGTACAGTGTCAAATCATTTTTATGTCCACAGTTTCCTGCTGTGATATTTGTTACCACTGTGAAAAATTCTGTCTGATTGCATAGGAATAATCTTCCATGTGTGAATCCCACTGAGTCAAACTCTCCTTAATTAAATCATAACAGTCCAGCTGGCCTGCTCCATCTCAGCTTAACGGTGTCCTCTGTTAGCCTTCCTGCATTTTTTTTAATTCTTGTATTTTCCTTAGTGTAAAAGACAGGTGTTACACTTGAATCTTTCTAAACATCTCCTTGCTTCCAGAAGCGTACTGAATATATATGCTAATATTGGCCCAGTTCTTTTGGTACTTGCCTCAGGATTCTGCGAAGGAGGCTTTCACATTTTGCACAGTTGCTTAATCTTCAAATGCTCTATTTTTTTCTTTTATTCTCTTTTTTTTTTTTCTTTCTTTCTTTCTTTTTAAGTACCAGATCTGGCAAAATTCCAGTTTCCTTCAGTGGGTTTTGTCTTCTAAAATAATAACATCTGTTCCTGGGAAAGGTGGCTTGCTTTAATGATTATATGTTTTTTAGTAATTCCCATGGGTGTTCTTGTTTCTCATGTGGCTGAAATACTATTCAGTTGTGCTGACATTGTGGTTACTGCTGAACAGTCAGGTCATCGGCTCTTTGTCAAAAATGTATGCAGCCTGGTCAAAATCAAACTTGTTCAAAAATATTATATACTTGCTGGTGATAAAAATAAGGTGGTAGCACAAAATTCCTTTGAATTATGATGACCATTTAACAAGTGATACATATAATACAAGGTGTAACTATAAGGCAGAAATAAAACTTCATAATTTTTACTCATACATTTTTCCTTATCTTTGTACAGCTGGATAAATTTAAAACTGAGGTTAAACCTGGAATTTTGATTTTAGGAATGCTACTTTGTTTCAATAACTATAGCACTTCCTCTTAGATTTTAGGTACCTCCCTGTAAACTTCGTATTTTTCTAATACAATTAGCAGTTGGAGAAAAGGTATTATAAGGCAAATGATCAAGTAGGTCAAGAGTGATTGTTCTCTTTCATGGCCTCTATTTCTCAGTTTTAATCGTGAGTATTCACAAAAAATCTGCTATAATCAATTTTAGAATGTGCTTTTATATGGAGATTATGTTTGGACTAACAGGGATCTATATGTAAATAAACCCCAACAGTTCCTTAACATTCAGTTTACATCTTCCCCTAAGTCATTTTGTGCACATGCTTCGTTTTGTACCCCTGTGCCTCTGTTATTTCTTGCCTCATTGTTGACACTCTTGATTTTTGTAGACTTACATCTCACCTCCTCATCTATTTCTCCCTAAGCTATACATTTTTAACTCTCTTTCCTCACATTTAATTTCCTTCAAGCCTTTTATCAGTTGATAATATTTATTTGGATCAGCTAAGTTTATGAACATGTTGCATTTGAGCTATCCTGTGTGATGTGGCCATCCATTCATTATAAAACGGATATTATAGAAACAGAAAGACTATAAATCAGTCAGAATTACAGATGGACCTAGAAACTGTTGTTAATTAAAAACATTATAAAAGCTTTGTGCCTGCTGTTTAGAAAATAGGAAGCATACTGGAAGTTCATTGTACTAAACAGAGTACAGAGATGCAGGGCTGTATTTGAACTTCTTGTCTTTTAATTTATAGTGGATGGTATAAAGAAATATATGAACAAAGCAGCAGGTAATGATGTAGCAAATTGCCAAAATACACAGTTGATTTGCAGGGTACATTGCCTTTTACCTTAGATTACACCAGCTAAAACAAAGGTAACAGCCCAGATGATATGCTACTTTTCAGGATATTTCAGAAGTGCTTCACACAATCAACATTTACAGAGCTGGCACGATAAATAAGGATGTTGCCTAAACTAGAAATAACAATTATATGAATTTTATATTACAATGAAAAATGGTTTATGAATTTGCATTTCCTTTGGACTGGACAAACCAGTAATTATTAGCAGAAGTGGCTATGTTATGGTAGAATAATTTACCCAGAAAGCCTATTCTGGGGCTAATGCCATATAGGCCTAGGTAGGTGTAAACACAAACAAAATATGACCGTTTGGCCAAACAGCTGAAATTCCAAGTAGTAACTAACAACATTTGAAGCATGTCTATCTTTAGTGATGTGTTTCCACCCATTTGTGTGTTATCACATCTCAAAATGCCTTTTAGCACAATAAATGTGACTTCAAAAACTTTAAGCAAGGAAGTATCTCCTGAGGAATGCTGGTTTGGCTTCGCATCCTCCTTGTGAACCACTCTGGATTTCTCAAACAGGGTTTCTGCCCGAGATTCTCTTTTCTAGGTACATGTGCAAAGGTCTGCTACCTTTGTTGTCTGCTCTTTCACTTCTGGAACTTTTCATCTTCAAATGCAATGAATTTACCTTATTAGATTCTGTCAGGCCATACTGGAACAGTGATACAGTCACTGTGTCGAACTCTTGAATTTTTAGAAACAGGAACTTGCACAGTCTAGGATTTGGAAGATGGCTGCTTTGGAAAGGTATTCTTCTAGACTGCCAAGTGTCAGTCACAGCACCTGGGACTGGTATATAACTCCTGGTGTAAGAAAGTTATGCATGGTATTTTGCAGCATGAAAGGTCCCTGAACATTAGAACGAAGCTCACTAGGAAATCAGATTTGGGCAAAAGAGCTGTCTTCTTACAGATCCTGTCTACTTTTATCAGTTCCTGGTGATTTTCATTACCTGTCCAGAAATCCTCCTTGGGGACCTTCTATATTCTTGCATGAGGAGAGAGAAAACATAGAAGGAGATTAGGTATACAGTAACCATATGAAGTTCATAGCTCTCTCTACTCCCCGCTGCCATCCAGCACAGTACACGTCAGCTACATCCTGTTCAGGCTTGGAGAATGTAATGAGTAAGGGACCCTGAGGAGCCTTTGGAGTGCAGAGAGATGATTGGTTTTGGTATGAACATACTTGATGAGTGGCTAGTATCTGGGGACAGTAGGTTCCTCCTAAGGGAACAGACCATGTATTGTTAGGAGGGAAAAAATGACATTATAATAAAGGCAGAAAACCTCTGTAGAGATCCTTTTAACAGAGTCATCAAAACTAACAAGTATTCATGGACTGTTGTTGCTCAGTTTCTCCCCATGTGAAAAATGGAGCTCCGCCTCTCCTGTCCAGGTGTCCAACCTGTTCAATATTATCTTGTGGTCAGTGGTATCAGTGACAGATGATACATGTAAAAAAAACCCTAAGAGCATTCTTTCTTTGTCAGTAGTCAGAAGATCATTAATAAGTGAAGATCATTTGACAACTGAAAGATTCTAGTATGAGATTGTCTATAAGCAAATCTGGCCCAGGGTTTGAAGGAAAGACTGGTAAAGTTCCTGCTTTACTGATCTGTGGTGAGCAAAGAGGAACCACTGCCATGGGGAAATCTCTGCAAAGTATGAGGTTGATTTAAGCTTCCAGTTACTGATAGTAGGGAATACTAAAAGGAAAAGTAGGACACTGCTGCACTCTGCCAATCCCAAATTTATACTCAGGTCCCTTAAAAACTTCTACCAGCCAGCAGAAAACAGAAGATCTCTGAAACATTTCTGATTTGTCCTGGGAAGTGAACTTGGTCTTCTCAGTGCTGAGGAAGGAGGTTAGTTGTTATATCCCTGTGCTTTATCACTACATTGCAATTACAACAGAGAATATATACAGCCTGGTCCTCAGGCTTGTCCCTCAAAATTTTCTTGGTGACATGGTTTTTTTCATTGCTTTTAGGTTTCTTCAGTCCTCAGAATTTTCCATCTGAATTTCTCAAAATACACTGGACTGTTTCTGGGAATTTATTCCATATTTTGCAGAAAATCACTGTCTCATACAGGTTGCTTCTTGCACCTTATCTACAATTGTTCTTCATCACATTCTTCCATTAGGATGGGATGGGCTATTACTTCGCTTACAAATGTAGTTGTCTTCTCTAAGGAGTAGCTCAGTGAGTGACTCTCGAACTCTAAGGAGCAGATGGAAAACCAGAACTACAACTGGTATTTTTTAAAGTTGGTATCAAGTTCTTAGCCTTTGTAATAGGTTTGTTATTGCAAAAGATGTGCCAAGGGTTCCATTTTATGCAGTCATAAGGCATCACAAGCAAATACCCAGTGCTTTCAGATACCAGCTGCAGAAGGTGCTTGGAAGGAATGGGCAAGCTCATGTTGCATAACTTCAAATGCACTTCATTATTCTGAATTTGATGGTGTGATCTGAATATATAATGGTAAGCTGGTGTCCTACTTAGGAAGGAATGTTAGGAAAGGAGAACAGAGAAAAGAAAAATAGATGTAAGCAAAGAAAATATGGAGAACCCTGGAAGAATGAAGGGCTAAAAAATAATGCATAGGCAAGGGAACAGAAGCTAGAATGAAAAAAACACATATGATATTTATTTTACCTATGAAGTTCCTCCTATATTTAAGCTGAGCTCCCTGCTAGTCTCTCTTCCTTTAATGCAGCGTACAGTTTGCTGGAGTCTGCTTGTTAAAAAGCATGTTTTCTATATAGAAGACATGAAAAGGCACACAATCAAGTGACAAGGAAAAGTTCCATGCACCAGAACAAGTTGTTGAATGCCAGAAAAAAATCAGAGGATTTGAAGCATCCTCATTTTGATTAATCCAAACAATGGGCAGGTTTCCCTCTGCTTCTGTCATAGCCAATCCTAATGGAGATGTAACATATCATTAACCAGTAAAAGATCCCTTTCCCATTTGCTCATAGGACTCTCCCTACATTTTTGGCAAGGGGGTTTGTGCTCTGGTGGTGTGCAGAGGTCCTCTGCCTTCAACCTGCTCTCTTTCATCTGCTCCGTCAGGTCTTTCTGCGTGTAAAATGAAGAGGTATATTTTTCAGGTTAATCACTCCTATAGAGCCACACTGACATACATGCCAGATCTAACAGCTGGGGTACCTGGTCTTTTGATAAATAAGAGACTGAGTAAGGGAAGGAAAGAGAAGGCCAAAAGCTGGTATGTCATAGTTCTTCTGACAACTTAAATGAACAAGGTGCCCAGCTGATAAGTAACCAGGAGATATCAAACGTGAAAATAGTTTTGTATCAGTAACTTATTAAAGCCAATATAAACAGTTTTGGCTTGAAGAGTTGTGTCTGGAGAAATCTGGGTTTTTTTTTAAATAGAGATTGCTTACTCTTTTCCATCAGTTTCATTTGCATTCTAGTATTTTGCTATGAAATATCTTTCAGAACTTTCCTCAAACTTGGCTATCATTAAGACAAAAGACAGAATATCAGAACATAGGAAATAAGTGTTGGAAACAAACAATGCTATGATCTTTTGGAGAAATAAGTTAATGCAGTCATTAGTAAAGGATACATTGAGTAGTATCTGGTAGCGGAAGATGTCCTATTTGCTCTAAATGGACCTTTGTACTTTGACTTACAGAACAGGAATAAAACAGGAATACAGAGGGTGATGTTATAAGTAGAATAATCCCTTCCTGGCTAGTTCGTAGGTGTTAGAATTCTAAACACTGCCCTGTAGGAAACCCAGGTAATTAAATATTTCAGCTTGCATAGGTAACATATTAAATCCTCTTACCTGTTTCCTTTTGGTTGTATTTATGCATTTGTGATTGTATAGCCCTTCAAAGGAGCAAATGTTAATCTGTTTCATTACCACTCTACATCCCAGCCTGTTTTACTCGCATCCTGATCACATTCCCTAGAAACTTCTGCCTAACTTACTACTGCAGTGAAGGGCAAAGGACCCAGAACAGACCATTGGTTTTCAAGGACAACCTCCTTAAAACACAAGAAAGTGCCATTCCAACACATGGGAAGTCAAGCAGGCATAGCAGAAACCAACATGAATAAGCACCAAACAGGAGTTATACAGTGAAAAGTGGGGACAGACTGCTTGAAAGGAATATAGACCCCCTGACTTGACTGTGCTGAGGCCAAGTTAATGTAGCTGAAGCTGAGCTGGCGTGAGAACCAATAAGTGATATCATGGCAACATGAAGGCTCGTAGAAGTACATTGACAGCAAAAAAAAAAGGCTAAGAAAAATAGGGGCCCACTGCTCAATGTGGCAGGTGGTGTAGTGACAAAGGACATTTCAAAGGCTTTCCTATTACAGTTAAGGCAGATTAAATTCATATTTCACTTTAAAAAACAATGATGGAAACGCAGGATTTAAGAATTCCATGTTGACTGACTGAACACAGATCGAATGTGTTCTTAATATAAGCAAGAAGAAGTATGTTTTCTATTGCCAGGAAACACCTTTTCTGATTAAAGTCAGACTGTTTGCACTGTCTGGTGGATAGATGCAACAGAAAAGATAATATATAACACATCACATTGATATTTATCTTCTGAAAGATGATAATTTCAGAATATACAAAGACAGACAGGAAAGTAGCTGGATACAGCCGTTACTAAGGCCAGCACCTGGCACTGCAGATGCATCTTCATTAACGCTTCAGTTGATATTTGTGATGCTGAACAGACAGAGCAGAGCTGGCTCTACACATCTCAAAGGAAAAAAAATAGCAGAACCAAATATAGCTAGGGGACCAGTAGGATATCTACTCTTCAGAAGACAACTGGAATTGAAAAGCAGTATTTCCAAAATGACAAAATTTAAAAAAAATTAAAAAAAAAAACCACACCAACTTATTCTACTTAATACACGTGTATGCAGTCCCTTAGGGACAGCACAGAAGTGAGTCTTTCATTTGAAAGAATCCTGTGGGAAATGGACTCACAGGAAGCAACATCTGATGCTTACATATGTCTTGACCAGAAGGAAAGAGACTTGTGTTTGTTTCCAAATATATGAAGTTTGAACTTTGTTTTATCTTTGTTATTTCCGTAACTTCTGTGAAAATGTCTAGTTCTCTTTATCTCTGCTAGGGGCACAAAGCAGAGTAAAAGCTGAATTTGTTTCATTATATTGTTTAAAAATGTAATTCCTGGAGAATCTGAGTGTTAATTAAAAGACTAGGTGATTTTGAAAGCTAGTAGTTACATGGTATTTGGGAATCAAATATGGAGAGGCTAAATGCAGAAGACATGATATATGACCTGGAGTATGTTGGATATCAATGGATATATTTCACAGATGCAAGATAAATTTTGTGATCATCTAATCTGCTCTGTGCATGGCATACACTGCATATTCATATCCACTGCTCCCCACAAAAAGACCGCAGTTTTGAAGTGCACACATGGAGGTTGTGTTACAGTGGTTTCTATCAAAGAAATGCTGTATTTCTATTCAGTGTTCTTCTGTAATTATCCATGTTAGCCTTCCCAGTGGTGTTCAAGAGATTGCCTATAGAAATTTTCAATCTGTCCAGAGCCAATGGTTTCTAGACCACTGTCCAGAGATGGGTGTCTGCATATGATTCTTTGTTTCTCCAGGAATGACATTATGTTTTATTGTATTAAAAAGTACCTTGGTGTGCCATACCAAGCATTCTACAGCTCTGTGAACTGCTCATTGGCTTTCTTGTTTATCACCATCCCAATGCTTATATAATCTGAAAACTTTCCAAGAACAATTGTATGTTTACACTATCATTATATCTCTATATCATTGCAAAAGATGATTATAACTATAAAAGAGCACAAGAGAAAATCTTTACAGGTCATTACTAGTCTAACTGCAATTATTTGATGCATCCACATTAATTGCAGTAAGACTATCAACTTGACAAATTTAATTCAATTCAGTATGTGCCATTCTGATTTTCCATGGTGCTCTTATTTTTACTTTTTTATCTGAATGTTGGAGGCACAAAGCCAGAAGCCTTACAAAAGTCTGATTATATTATATCAGCAGGACTGTCTCCGTTATAATTCATGTTTGTAATCTTGTCAGAGAAACACATCAAATCTCTTTGACATAATCTACTTTCCATTAAGCTGCACTCTTCTCATTAGACTTGTGATGAGAGTTTAAGCCGTTGCCACACAATAAAAAGAGTATCTAGAGGAAGGTAGTCAATAAGATATGATACAGTAGGGACTGGGAGGTTGACTTGTTCATTTCTGTTTCCTGATGGCTGAAAGCACTTCTTTCCCCTTGCTTGTGACTTTTGCTACATGTTTACCCTTGTATCCAAGTCCAATACTTGTGTTTTAGACACAACAGGTCAGACTCCTTCTCCTACTGGTTGGTAGCCAGTACCACCAATATACAACAGTAACTGGGATATCCACAGAGGACTGGAAGATGTAACACAGACTGTATTGGAGACCCATGTCCTTCTGGCACTGAAGACAAGGCCAGGCATCCTATATGCTGTGTATATATACACTAGGTACATTGTACTGTATTTCATCTTGAATAGCACTAGGCACCTCTATTTAAGCACTGAATGTTACTCAGTGACACTTATTCACTCTCACGTCATGTTACTCATGACAGTTACTCACTCTGTCCTGTAATTGTGCCCCAGCAATAGTCCAGATCACTGACTTGACGTGCCTAAGCTGGCATGTTGGAGGTGCCATTTCAGAGGTGACTGGGCCTTACAGCTTCCACCAAGCAGTGTTCCCCCCCGCCCTTCCAATGGCCTGGCAGCATCCATATGGAATGGACACTGATATGGGAACCTCTAGGAAGGGTGGTAAAGGCCATGCCAGCTGAGTCTCCTGACGTGCTTTCTATGCAGAATCCCCTTTAGAAATCTGATTATGATGATGCAGTTCTATAATACTTGTAACAGAGGACCTCCCAGCACTGGAAGAAAGGCAGGAGCAGAGCAAAAGTAAATTTGTTGCTGGATCTCTGAGTAGGGATTATGGGGATCCATGACAAGAGCCAGGAAACTCTAAGGTACTGACAGGACAAGAGCAGCAGAGACAAGGTCAGAGTCGTCCTCAGCATTGACAGAGCCACCACCTAAATATTTAAAAATTATAGATAAGTATTTCATGGAGCAGCAAGTGAAGGAACCCACTATATGTGGTACTTTTGCTGTGAAATATGCAATCTTTGCCAGCATGATTATCTTATCACTTTCATGTGTATTATTGCAAAGAATTATGATCTTTCTTGGCCTAACCACCAAAATATCAAGTTTAAACTGACATGTACTTCCACAATTTGTTAAATAATGGATCACATGGTTATCATTGTTGAATGTCTGCAAAATTTGGCCTTTGGCAACGTTCAGCTGCTTAGTTACAAAGCTAAGAGCCAAATTGCAGTCTATTATCTGTTTTGGTTAAATGTTTGGTTAAATGTATTGCCCCTCAACAGCCATTGTAACTGTTGTGAAGAACAGAAGACTCATGGTGGGATCATCTACACTTGCAGAGGAATACCTTTAGAGGCCTTGTTCAGAATGTCACTTACTTGAACAAAATCCGTGAATTTTTATCTTACTTTTTTTCTGGTAGAGGGATATCTATAGGTAAGGTGTAATGAGTGACATGGAAATGTACAGTGGTTTCCCTTAATTTTCTTTCAGAGGTTTTCCTGTGTTCTGTCTTAACTTCTCCATTCATTCAGATAACAAAAGTAACAAGAAACAAACAAACAAACAAAAAAATAGGTAAATTAAGTCCTAAGAAGCTAAAGGGTCCTAAGAATTTAGGAAATTACTACTTCATTAGAAAACGCCATTTCCAGTTTTCCTGTAAAAGTACATAAGAAAAGTCTTATGAATACATTTTCTGCTCTGGTTATAGCATATGTAGATGAATACATTTAGGGAAATTTACAATGTTAATTCAGAAAGCTTCAGAATAGTCTTAGGATTTTATTCCCATGGGCCAAGAAACCAGTACCTGCAGTCCTCGGAAATGTCCTCAATGTCTTTCACTGTTTCATTAACTGACAGGAGAAACACTTTCCAAGCTTGATCTTATTCTTAACTGTGTATAATCTCACACATTTTTATTTCAGAGGCAAGTGTAAATGTCTGTCCAGTAGGAAGGGTTCCTTTCCCCTCCCTCCCTAATTTGATGTGAAACTTCAAATGAAGCATGAAGAGCTTTTGTTAGAACAGTACTTTGGCTTTTTAAAGAAATTCATTTGACCATTTATATCGTCTTTCTAATTTGAATATTTGAGTGGATTGGTAGTTATACTAGTTTGGGTGGGTATTTTTGTCTGGGACTTTTTTGGGGGAAAAGGTTTTCTGATTTCATCATTTGCTGTTGGCTCACAACGGTTTATTCCCAGGGAAAGCTTTAGGGTTTTGATTGATTCAGCTATGATAACAAAGTTCTGACAATCTCTTAAAATTAATTCTTATTTCTCTTGAGGACCCATTGCTTGTTATCTGCCTGGCATTTATAAGTGTCTTCTCTTTGCTGGACAGCATCTCATTATACCTCTTAATCATCAGCTTACTACGAAGCGAAGCTCTTTTTAAAGCTTTAGAATCTTTAGAAATATCCTACAACACATGCAGAAGGATGCATTACATGATGCATGTTCCATCCAGGGATCCTTTAAGTAGACTGTATTTACTGGTATTGGCCTTTGTGATGGGGTCGTGATAGCTCATGTATCTCTGACTAAAATTTATGTCCAGTATCATGTTAACTGCTCCCATATGCTATATGCAGTACGTGCATTGTGGTAACGTTACAGCTAGATTTCAAACTATTGACAAACTTGACAACAGACAGATGGCTTCTGTGTAACAGCAGAAAGCAGTAGCATGTTTCAGAATTTGATACCTTTTTCCTAAATTAATTATTCATTCTTAAAGACAGTGTAAGTCAGAAGTTGCCTAAGAGGCTGCCAGTATTAATAGACCTGTATGGTTATTTTGAGTTCCTCCGAATTTCTTAATTTTCCCCTCAACTACAAACAAGCCTATTTTTTTGTTGTTTTGAAAAACAATAAATTGGCTTCCCAGTCTTATCGCATAGCTGCTGCTCTAATCCACCTTTTATTGTTGGTACTAGGCCTCACTGGTTTTCTCCTTTGCAATATCCTGGAACACATCAGATATTTCCTTGGGGAAGCTGTATTTTCAGCCAGCTGCGTCTCACTGTTCCAAAGTTGAAGATCATTTAATCCATCAGTGAGTGTCATGTTTTAACCCTAGCCAGCAACTAAGCACCACACAGCCACTCACTCACCTCCCCCCAGTGGGATGGGGGAGAGAATCAGAAGGGTAAAAGTGAGAAAACTTTTGGGTTGAGATAAAGACAGTTTAATAGGTAAAGCAAAATCCCCATGCACAAGCAAAGCAAAAGAAGGAATTCATTCACTACTTCCCAATGGCAGGCAGGTGTTCAGCCATCTCCAGGAAAGCAGGGCTCCATCATGTGTAACTGTTACTTGGGAAGACAAACACGATCACTCCGAACGTCCCCCCCCCTTCCTCCTTTTTCCCCCAGCTTTATATGCTGAGCATGACATCATATGGTATGGAATATCCCTTGGGTCAGTTTGGGTCAGCTGTCCTGGCTGTGTCCCCTCCCAGCTTCTTGCGCACCCAGCAGAGCAGGGGAAGCTGAAAAAGTCCTTGACTAGTGTAAGCACTGTTTAGCAACAGCTAAAACATTTCCGCATTATCAACACTGGTTTTAGCACAAATCCAAAACATAGCCCCATACTAGCTACTGTGAAGAAAATTAACTCTAACCCAGCCAAAACCAGCAAAATGAGTTAAGAAAGATAGTGTGCAAGTTACAAATCTCAGATTGTTGGAGGCAACATCAATCGGCTTGTCTGAATGCTATGTAAATTAAACAGCTATTTTCATATCTGCTTTTTTTTTTTTTTGGCTGTAGTTGACCTTTAGGCAACACTGCCTTGAGGAAAATTTTTGCTGTATCTTAGTGATGGTGAAACTCAATTATTTGTGCAGTTCAACATCTATCTTGATTTTCCTGATGTTTTGCTCATGAGACATGTGAAGGTTATGTACAAAACAGGATTCACTGCACAGGTTTATTCAGTTCAGCTTGAAGGTTTTGCCAAATAGTTTTTCTGATGTCTTTTTGTTACGTGCATTTAGTGGGAAGGGTTAATAAACAAAGAAACCAGATAGCTAGGAGTCTCTTGGTTTAGCATTTTTATGTAAAAGTAACTCATACTCCATCTACTGAACAACAATGTAATGAACATTTATCTGTTCCTGTCACTGTATCCAATACACTGGTTTTACCCTCAGAAAGGCAGATGATTGTAAATTGGGCACAAAGCTGTTTTTTCCATATGTTCAGAAGGATACACATTTAAACTTGGGTTTGGGATTAAAAAGTTCAACTTACGGGATATGCTTCTTATTCACACAGGCAGCCCATATTAATTCTTAACCTCTCTCAGAGTCACCCATGACTTTGTACCGGGTTTTGGGGTTGGGTTTTTTGAGCATTTGTTTCTTTATCTACCTTTATTAATATATCAAGACACAGAATGAAGTACATGAAAGAAATAAAATGAGGAAGCAAAAAGATACTAATTTTGTTGTACCTACCACCTGCTAATGAATATAATATATGTTTTGAGAGGAAGGCTAAGAATGACCCCAGTTCCATGACAAAGTTCCTCTCATCCGATATCCAAAGATGAGTTTGAACACTTTTAGGCAGAGTTTAACTTTGAAACCTTAAACATAGGATAGTATTAGAGAAAAAGGGAATCATACAATATTATTCTCCATTTTAGAGTTTTTTAAAAAAAAGCATTGTACTTTGCATAGGAGTACTGCATTTTGCATAGGCTCTGCACAAAGTCTTCCCTTTAAATGCCAAGTGAACCCAATCCCTTCTGGCAGACAGACATGGGATCACAGACTTCTGGACACTACCTGGGCACTTAAAGGAAAAAACAAGTTTTTTGGTAATGTCAAGACACATATGCACACGTAGAAGCAGAATTTTGTGGGCTTACAGAACTCTACAGTTAAAGAGCTAATGCTCTTCAGCGGTATATCTCCAAGTTTAGGAGACATGGAACAGGTCTTTCAGGATTACACTTTAAGAAATCTGTCCTTGATTTCCAATTAAGACATATTTTAAGTGGTCTCTCATCATTTGGGCGTTCAGGGCTAGTCCTAAGTACACACAGGATGACTGGTGAAGTTAAGGCACACATTTTCTATACATGTAATTTTCTCCAACAGCGGAAATATTATGTACCTGCCTAATTTGAAGTATACAAATTCATTTTCCTCAAACACAATCCAGAACACACTGCCCATTTACATTTCAAGCATCTTTGCCTAACTAGACTTGCATTTGCAAGTCTAGAGGACTAGAGGACTAAATTGTACAGCCCAAGAACTAGAGGACTAAAATGGTACAGCCCAAGTAAAATGGAACAATAAACTGATGTCCAGCAGAAATTAAATAGTACTGTGTATTGCAGGCTTTCTCTATTTGTTTTGCACAAAATATTTTTAAAAGAAGAAAAAAAGGAGACAAAAACTATTTTGCTTGTACCTTAAGGATCTAGATGGGAGACTTACAGTAGGGCATGATATGATTGCTTCTTGAAAATCAGATTTGCTTACTGTTCCTTGGCTGAAACTTCTTATCTCAAATGCCTCCACATCAATAATCTTATTTAAAAATTTTGGCTTAAAGTTTTTAAAGTGTGTTTTCTTTAAGGTATTTCAAAGTAATAAATCAGTCATGGGCAAAACTGTGAATTTCACTTTAAGTTGAGGTATGTGATTAGGAATAATATATATATGAATTCCTGACAGTTGTCTCTCTCTCTAAATAGGTGTATGTAACCCCTTTCTTTGTCTTCTGTAAAGATTAAAACACATGACAAGCATGTAGTAATGAATGTGAACACAATTCTTTAAGCATACTTAAAATGGTATAGATATTTTCTGCATTAGACACACTCCAACCTGACAGGGAAGGATTTTAAGAGATTATTCAGCCCTAGTGTCTCCTACAACAATCCCTGATTCCCAGGATTTAAGCTGGCTGCTGTCCTCACTTGCCCTGTAGTCACAGCGCTGGGGGGAACCAGCACACTGCTCAATATTACTGCAATTTCACTTTTGACCTGTGGCAAGGACAGAAAGCCAGCATCAGGGACCCCAGGGGATAAAATTATTCCCATGGTTGCTCCATGACCTATATCCTCTCCCAAATCCAGCTCAGTCCAGAGTGCCTAGTCCCCCCCTCACAATCTCATCACATCACTAATGACCTTGTAATTCCCTTTTCTCACCAGCCTCCTGCTTTAACTCTAAAACTGTCTCAATCTGAGCTTGTTTTCCTGGATCTGTGTGTGCTCCTTTCGCCGGTGCACCAAGCAGCACAACAGCAGCCAGCTTCTGTGGACAAGGATGCAGATAGATAGATAGATAGATAGATAATAAATGGACTGATGGTGGGTAGGTAGGTAGGTAGATGGATAGATAGATGGATGGATAGATAGATGGATAAACTGATAGACATAGATGGATGTATGGATGGGTAGAGGGAGGGAGGGAGGGAGGGATAGATATAGATAATAAAGAAACCTGCCTCTCTCCGGGGGACTCTGTCCCTTGCCCTAGCCGAACCCGGGTTGCTGCCGAGCCCGGTTGTTTCCAAGCCGGTTTCTGCCGCTCCTTTCCGTGATTTGCAAATTCGCCACTCGTTTTTTTTTCCCGGGTGACGGCTGCCCTCAGCCGGCGCGGAGCGGGGATTGCAGCCAGGGACGGGGCAGCCGGATCCGACCCTGCTGCCTCTGCTCCTCCCTGGGCAGAGCTGCGGGCAGGGGCCTGGTGGACAAAAAAAACCTGCATGTAAGTGATCCCAAGGTGTGCCCAAGTCTCATCACCTCTTTGGGTGGGCTTGAGCAGATAATATTTTTATATGTGACAGTGCTCATGAACTAAGGTTGTTTTCTATTAACCCTCCCCATCATTGATGGAAACCAGTTTCTTTATTATTAAAATAGATTACCTTCTTCTCTTTTCCCTTTTTTTTTTTTTTCAGTTTTATGAACCCAGCAGTAGAAGAATCTTGACATCAGAAGTGTGTTGCACCTGTCTAGGTATAAACTCTTTGGAAAGTAAATTAGCTATGATGCACCTTCAGCTAAATGCTTTGCTATCATAACTGAATGTTTTATAATTATTCACTAGAAATTGTGTGTGTGCATCTATCTTTAAGTTGCTGTTCAGTTTTTCATTGCCAATGTGTCCACTCCATCAGTAAATGCAATACTGGTGTAAGTATACAACTGTTACCTGAACAGTGAATAAACCCTTTCTGGATTTCTCCCCACAGGATGGATGTTTTCTCCTCTGGAAATCTCCTTTCTTTAAGAGTATCTGTGTGCCATTGGTCAGCAGTGAGAGCATGTCAAAACATCATCTGACAGAAAGATGGCTTTTCACAGCTCAGCTTTGACAAGATACAATAGGTATAAAACAAAACAGTCAAGATACAAGGGTATGTTAGGATACTAAGAGCCTAAATCTCACTACTTTATGTAAAAGGTGACTCAGAAAGTTCGCTGGTCACCCTATATTTCTGGGAATGGTGGTTTGGTTGTGTTAGAGACACAAGGGTCATCCTGTGGTCCTGGAGGGAGCCTGATCTGCAGTTGTTGATCGAACTGTAACATGAGAGGAAGGGACCTGCAGGTGAGGGCAGAAAGCAGGTGTTAAACAGAGGGCACAAAAAGCCTTTGTTTTCCCAGGTATCCTCCCAAAACAGGAAGTCTCTGCTGTTTCTGTAAAGCATAGGCCAGGTTTCTCTTATGCTGGGGTTATACAGCCCTTATCATTTAGCTGGATTTATTTTATGAACAGTGCTGGCAACTTAGTTAACCACTGGACTGGTCACTGTATCGTCAGAAGCTCTAGACATGAAGTGGGTGGTAGTCTCCTCATATTGACCCATCTCTCTGATCACCTGTGACATGAGTAAACATGACAGCTCCCTTGATTTCTCTGTCTCCTTGGAAAGCCTCAGTTCAGAAGCCCTGTTTTCCTTCCAGGCAGTGGCCATGCTGTCCATGAAGTTTTGCTTGAATCACTTCTCCATTGACCTCCGTTTTAGGGGGCACTGGGCCAGGTGTTTCCACCTTCTCAATATGTTCATGCCGTCCAAGGGCTACAGGATTGGGAACTTGGCTTGAAGATGGGCCAAGCCTGGCATCAGGAGACAGGAAGTTGGGCACCAATGCTTGTTTTCTCTGGGCATTTCATCCTGTTAATCTGTCTGAGATACTAGGGTTCCCTTTGGCTTGCTGATACCTTCTGAGAATTTTCTTGCTCCCCAAGTGGAAAGGGAGACACTCTGAGGGAAAAAGATGAAAAAAAGGATATCTAGGTCCTAAGCCAGACACTGAGATTTGGGGAAGGACAAACACAAACCTAAAGGACAGTATCTCAGCCTTTCTTCCTACTACCTTCCTCTCCCGCCTGTTTTATTTCTTCCTTCTTTAAGTCCATTTTTGATCCTTTCTGATCCATGCACCTGCTTTGACTTAAAACTGCATCTACTGCCCTTCCTGCTTTTCTCCAGAATTCCCCATATCCTTTTCACTCTGGTTGATTGGACCTCGCTTTCCCTTTAGTAATGCCCATTCTGATTCTTTTCTTACAGGTGGTACACCAAGCAGCTCCTCCTAAGTTGCCTTCAGGAGTGATCCTACATGTACTTCTTTGTCCTTACCCTCCTTGATCAGCCTTGTCAACCAAAGAGGTTCATGCTTGTCCTCTCTTGGCCCCTCTTGCATAGCAACTCTCCCTCCTCTCACCATTGATATCCCTCCCTCCTGTTCTCTCTTTCTCTCCTTCACTTCCAAATCTGCTTCTCAGCTGAATCCCTGTTTCTCTTCTTAGATGACCAGCTAGAATTTCAAAATTAGCCTGTCCAAGGCCAACCTCTCCCCATACCCTTTCCTTCCAACCTGTCCATTAAAGAGAAAATGTGCTATTTCTGTGGTATTTCTATACAGTCTGGCTATTTCTCACTTTCTTACTGTATTGCTTGACTTGTTTTCCTTCAGTCACTTCTAGCCACTATCTTCAGGTAGCCAACTGTAGACACATTTCTTCACAAGCTGGAAGTTTCTTGCTCTTGTTCATGAAATGCCTGTGTAGGACTTCTGTCCATAAAGTCTCTTTTTCAAGGCTGTCTAAGTGTCACTGAGAAAATCATCTTATTCTCCTCTGTTGCTTCATGAAAAGCACATGGAAAACAAAGATTATTCACACAGTGGACTTGAATTGCCTGGCAACCTTGTGCTGATTGACTGTTCATCATGTGACTCTCCATTTGTATCTCTCTCTCCTAGTCAACTGAAGCAGCCACTGCAAGAAACTGTGGAAGGAGTCATACAGAAATTGGACACAAGAACATGGAAAAAAACCTCAGTAGATGACAAAACACTTCAACTTAGAGCTAGAAATTAAAATATTATTTTAATTCCTGAGACCTCAGGACACAAGAAAACACATGGTTCTAGGGATTTATGAAGAAAATTGTCTGCTGCATATTTGACCTAGGAGTGACGTTGAGGATGGAAAAACTGGATGCCGCCAAGCACAAAGTTTATGAAGATGAGAATAATTATTTAGTTGGCTTCAAAGGCATTTGCAGTAGCAAAGTGTTGCAGCTGTGAAGGATTTATTTTCAAATTAGAAGTACTGAGGTTGTCATGGCTAGAGAGCAGAGAACAAGAATTCCTTGTCTTCAAAGACATAGGTTGAAAAAGTTCTGAGTAGACATCTGGCAGGTGTCTTCTGTCCAGCATTATCTTTGGAGACTGGAGAGTGCAGAATGCCTTTGAGAAGGTTTGTGAACTCAGACTTTTGAAGCATGGCTTTATTCTTTGAAGTTGGAAGGTATGCAGGGGAGAGTTTAGAGCAGATAACCTCACAGACTGCTGTTAGGAGAACACAAGTACTGCTACCTAGGAGGAAATGTGTTCCACATTGTGTCCAAGGAGAATGAGCAACATTTTCACCTCAATCCAAACTGGAGACCAGATGGCAAAGGAGTCACTGGACTGAGAGGAGATCTGTCTGCAGAGCAATACCTGCACACTCTTCTTTAAGATATTCTTTGAAACTCTGTTGCACCTCATCTGAGGAGCAGTGGAGGTTCATGCTGCTATTAATACTGAATGGGTTCTTAACTTCAGATTACTCTAGCAGAGGAGATACAACAGTTGGAGATGTCTTTGTGAAATAGAAACCAGTCTGCTTGAAAATACCTTGATTGCCTTTCTGACTTCTGGAAGATGTAGTGCACAGCACCTGAGCAATGCTTGCTACATTTGCCCATAGCTTCCATCTTTGTAAAACACATTTGACAGAAGATTTGTATAGGAGGCCTTCTAGACGTTCCGTATTGGCCTGGATTATTAGTGCCAAACCAAATTTCTCAATAAGTACTAAGAAAGTGCATTTATTTGCAAAAGACTCCAGGTGGGAAATGTGTTTCATAATTTTCCCTAGCAACAGCCAGAACGTAACGGAGGAGATGAGTGCTGAGACTGGGGGGTAGACGCCCATGTGCAGTTCCTGCGTTGGACGCCCAGTGCCGCTGTTGGCCAGCGCTGTGCGTGTATTGCTGCTGCTGGGTGGGGAGCTCCCAAGGAAGGGGAGACCAGAGAGCACCAGTCAGATGCTGCACGGCTGACATCAGCTGAGAGCCCGGCAGGAATGTCCTAGTCCAAAGCGTTTCCAAGGGATGTGCTGGGAATTGCCGCATCGAGAACCGTCTGGAAACGCCAAGAGCACAAGGCAGAATCGGGGATGTGAAGGAGGGAGGCGGTCTCCCAGGCTGTCCCCAGCCTGCTGATGCCACACTCCACCCCTGGGAGATTTGGGAGGATTTCGCCGCAGGTCTGGGGTGACTCAGGCAGAGCCACTTGGTTGGTAAGCACCGACTTAATACCGCGAGAAAGAAATGTTTACATTTAACAGAGTGATGGGGAAAGCATTAAGTGGACTGGGTGCAGACAGAGAAAGAAGGCCGGTTTATCTCTCGGAAAATGAAACACAATAGGATACGTACCAGTGGTATTTACAGCATAACGGAAATCCAGAAGGTTGGGGACAATTCTGCCGGCTTTCTTCACGTTTGCATCCAGCGGAGAGCTCAGGGCGGCGGTTCCGCGGGAAAGCTGGGAATTCAGGTGCTGTCTGAGTGCTAGAGGCGAGAGAAGAAATCCGTCCTGGGAGCTGGCCGGGAATGAGAGGACGGGAACGTTGGTCCCTCTTTGCACTCGTGCATGGAAACCAGTGACTCGAGAAAACATCTGTGCTTTTGCTCTGCAGGCAACTGCTCCTCCCAAGCCACGCTACCCGCAGGGTGTGCTAGAGGCGGATGGACAGTGGTTCCAGGGATGAGGAAGAAGCCTTTATCCGGGGGGGGAACAAAACCCGGCACGGGGCTTCTGAAATTTCACTCGGTGGATCTGAATTCCCAGCTGGAAGACCAAGAAGGAGATTTTGGAAACTGGAATTGCTCAGGCTGCAGAAGCACGAGTAGAATCTTCTTTTAGGAACGCTGTGTTCTGAAATACGGAGACATACCAGGAACTGAGCAGAATATGCTGCTGTAGCTTTTTTGTAGCGTTAAGATGTAAATCACAGAGTAAAGACGAGAAACGGTTTTTGGTAATTTTCAGCTACCTTCCTAGGATAAAGACGTCGTCACTAAACCAAAAAACGAAGAAGCCTGCAACATCACTATATGCTCAAGGAGATAACTGAAATCTTTGACACATTCATGCAAATTACGTTCTTATTATGGCTATAGTTCCTTAATCTGTCCTAAAACGCAGTGTGCCTTCGTCTGGCAGTATACATACTTCTTTTTTCCACATCCATTTTATTGTTGTGATCCAACGGAAAACACCAACATTAGCGATTCAATGGTGCACGGTTGGTGACCCTCTTTATTTAGCATTTCTCTAAAATTTGAAAGAATATGAGCTTCACTCTAAGACCAACATCTGCTGATGTGTAAAGTTGCTATGATAGCCAAGAGCTCCGTTAAGCATCACTGTTCCTCTTACACCCTTCTAGACCTGAACCTGAAGGACAGCATTTCCCCTCTGAAATGAGGGGAGTAACAATTACCGGGTTAATTGTTGGAATGGGAAGTGTCTGTGGAAGCTCTTCTTAGTTTGTGTCTGTTCCCTGCTGCGTAATGGTGCCAAGAATTAGGTTACAGAGAAGCAAATACACCTTCCTCTCTCTGAGGTGCCAAGAGCTGAGCAGGAGTACTGGCAAGATCACGAAACAAATGGATTCCAGGTGTCACTGTTATACTTGCATGGCACGAATGAGGAGAAAAGCCACATTCCCAAAGCACCTACTGCTGTACTTGGCCTATGGTTGGTTTTACATCAAACTTCTGTGTTGGTGATAATGATAACAACTCGACAGATGGACACGTCCCTGGAAGGGAAGAAAGGAAGAAAGAACTGACCTGGCCTTTGATGTAAGTTAGCCCTTTAGATCCCATCACACTTCCAAGTCAAAGGGAGGAAAGAGGAAAGCACATCAAGAAAAAAAAAAAAAAAAAAAAAAAAAGGCTGCATCTGTGCAAAATCCTCTAGGAGCTAAAATTCTGGGGAATCTGGAAGTCAACCCTGGTTGTTACTTTCTCCTACTGATACAGTCACGAAGTTTTTATTTTAAAACAAATTAAGGCATCAGCGAATTTCTAGGACTTCACCCGGTGACTATTGTTTGACAGTGTCAGCCCTTTTAGCAAACAAAAATAAGGGGAAAACATCTGGGAAATTAAAGGAAAGGTGTTAAAACCAAGGAGGTTAGGATACTTTCTATATAAAAAAATAGAGTGGTTTTTATAGTAAAAGCTGAATTAAAATTGCTTGAACCAAAAAATATGTAGTGCAAGCTGTGGGGTTTTTTCTCCTCCATGTTTTTATTCTGTAAGAGGAAGACTGGTCTTAGAGGCAGCTGTGCGCACCTCCAGTACATTGCGTGTGCATTTGCCGGAGCTCGCCGCTGGGTCCGCAGGAGCAGTCCCGGTACAAGTCGATCCTCAGCGCCGGCGATGAGTGCCTGAGCCTGGGGTTTTTATCCTGTCTCCGGCACGGATGCTGGCTCGCACTACCAGGCCGTGCTCAGGACCTGTCGCTCTCCCCTCCCACCTTCGTTTCCCCACGGTTGTTCCTTCCAGGTCCACTCTTGACTTCTCCCTTTTACCGAGTTCGAGCCTGCCTCTAATCATCCTATAATAAGCTTTGCATATTCCTAGAACTCCCCTCAAACATCTCGTAATTAGTTTGCTCTTTCATAGGAGACCCTTTCTGATAATTCATGCTCATTCCCCACCCCCCACCCCCCCCGCATCGTTTACAAAGTTTCTGGTTGAACCTCTTGGAGTTTACACTTGAATGGTTCCTTTAATGGCCCATCGATCAATGGCGTTAGATCCCTGGTCTTTGCCATTGTCTCCGTTAGCTCCTGCTTGTTAGCTTTTGTGGATCTGGGGGCTTAATTTATGAGCTCTCCTGTTCGTTTCCTTGCCTTTTGTGTCACATGGCTGTTGGCCGTATATCCTTACGCAGGTACAGGAGTTCAGGTTTGACCTCTGAGTACAGGGACCTTTAAAGGGTTTCTAAGCCTGTGTGGTAACATTAGAGGAGAAAGAACTGTGTACCTCCAAAACATGAAAACAGCTTGCAGCATTTCGATGTTTGTGTACGGCTGGGGACATTTTTCACGAATGTGTTATACAGTTACCTTATCATAGGTGCAAGGGTCAGCAGGCGGCAGGATTGACGCTCCTGTCAGTTAAGGGGAAAAACCCTTTTCACACAGAAAAACGTTGAAGTTGTGTGTCCTTTGGACGAGGTGTGATACACAATGTGAAGAAAACAGCATTAGGATGATTTGTCCTAAAACAGCATTATCTTTCTATTGTGATGGTGAGCTTGGGTGACGGTGAAGCGTTTGCTTTCGGGACCTTCCCCTGGCACCAGCTCTCATATTCAACAACGGTGCTTCTTTGAGCCGCCCCACTTGCTAACTGTCCTGTGCTGATTAACAAGTAGCGAAGAGAAGGAAAATCCTGCAATGCATCCTGCACAAGTGGCAGATCTTGCAATGCCTACACAGCACAGAGAATAACCAAGAGCTCTGTATGAAAAGTTCGCGCTTGCGAGCTGGGAAGTGATACCCAGGGCAGGGCTCTGTATGCGGGGAGGCAGCCTGCTTCCAAGGGAGGAGAGCCTTTACATTGCGCCTTTTGGCTTCGGTTGGGCACGGAGAGTGCAGATTCAAGCAGCAGACTCCAAACCAGCAGCGCTGCCCCGAATGAGAAGGCAGAGGAAATATTTCCCCCTTGCGACGCTGGGTGGGGATGTTGGCCACGGACTGGCAGGTTGCTCCGCCCGCACTGGGTTTGCAGGCGCAGGGAGACAAAAAAACGGTGTGAGCTGTTCAGCAAGGGCGGCGGGGCACGGAGTCGGGGTGTTCGGGGGCTTTCAAACCCCCTTACCCCGGGATTCCTGACAAACACGGCTCTACCTCGGGCGCTGCTTAAAAATGCTGAGAACCCCAGAAGACGGTGGATGGCTTTTCTGGAGAGTAATGGCGTGTGGGAGACAGAGCGGAGGCAGCAAGAGGCAAGTGATTTTGTTTATTCTGTGCGTTTGCCTGTGTCAGAGCGGGGCCGAAACCCTCCGCTATTCTCTGCCGGAGGAAATGGAGAGGGACTCCTTTGTCGCCAATATTGCAAGGGACCTGGGGGTTGCTCCGAGCCAGCTCGTGGCTCGCAAGGCCCGCGTTGTGTCCGAGGGGAGCGAGCAGCTTTTCCATCTCAATCAGAACACCGGAGACCTGACAGCAAGGGAGTCGCTGGACCGAGAGGAGATCTGTCCACAGAGCGATACTTGCACGCTCTTCTTTAAGATATTCTTTGAAAATCCGTTGCAGCTGATCCGAGGGGAGGTGGAGGTTGGTGACGTGAACGACAACGCCCCCGTGTTCCCGGAGAAGGAGATGGTTTTAGAGATTCCCGAAACGACTTCTCCCGGGTCCCGTTTCCTTCTGGAAACCGCGCGGGACAAGGACATGGGCAGCAACGGCTTGCAGAACTACACCCTCGGGCCCAATTCGCATTTCTCCCTCGCTCTCGGGTCAAGGAAAGGTGGAGGAAAATATGCGGAGCTCGTTCTAGAGCGGCAGCTGGACCGCGAAGAGCAGCGAGAGCTGAATTTACTCCTCACAGCCACCGACGGAGGCTCGCCACCCAGGTCGGGCACGGCTCAGGTCCGGATTGTGGTGCTGGATGCCAATGACAACACCCCAGTCTTCAGTCAGGAGGTCTACGAGGTGCACCTGGCCGAAAACAGCCCCCCGGAGAAGCTGGTGGTCAGAGTCTCGGCCGCGGATCCCGACGAAGGGTCCAATGGGAAAGTGCGGTACGCCTTCACCCAGACATCGGAGCGGTCCCGGCAGCTCTTCGAGCTGAACCCTACCACTGGGGAGATACGGGTCGCGGGCAACGTGGACTTCGAGGAAGCGGAAAACCACGAGATTGTGGTGAGAGCCACGGACGGCGGGGGACTGTCTGCGCATTGCAAAGTGGAGGTGGAAGTCCTGGACGTGAATGACAATGCCCCAGATATAGCGCTCACCTCCCTCACCGCCTCCATTCCCGAGGACGCCCCGCCCCGGACCGTGGTGGCCCTGTTCAGTGTGCGGGACCGGGACTCTAGGGACAATGGCAGGACGGAGTGCTCGATCGACGGGGACTTGCCCTTCAGTCTCACCCCCACTTTCGATAATTACTACGAGCTGAGGACAAACGCGGCGCTGGACAGGGAGAGGACGGCGGAGTATAACATCACCATCACAGCCATGGACTGGGGCACGACGCGGCTGAGCTCTCGGGAAAGCATCTTCGTGCAGATATCGGACGTGAACGACAATCCCCCAGAGTTCACTCAGGAGATCTACACCATGTCGGTCACGGAGAACAACAGCGCCATGCTCCGGATCGGCAGCGTGAACGCCACGGACGCCGACGCGGGAAAAAACGCCCGCGTAAACTACGCGCTGGTGCGGCAGGAGGGCAAGGAGCAGCCCGACGTGTCGGTCAACTCTGAAAACGGGGACGTTTACATCCTCCGCCCGCAGGACTACGAGGAGGTGCGCACCTTCGAGGTGGCGGTGCGCGCTGCCGACGGCGGCTCGCCGCCGCTCAGCGCCCAGGCCGTGCTGCGCGTGGTGGTGCGGGACGAGAACGACAACGCGCCCGTCGTGCTGCACCCGCCCCCCGAGAGCAGCGCGGCGGCGGGCGAGCTGGTGCCGCGCTGGGCGCGGGCGGGCTACCTGGTGGCCAAGGTGGTGGCGGTGGACGCGGACGCGGGGCAGAACGCGTGGCTGTCGTACGAGCTGGCCAAGGCGACGGAGCCGGGGCTGTTCCGCGTGGGGCTGCACAGCGGCGAGGTGCGCACGGCGCGGGCCGTGGCGGAGCGCGACGCGCCCCGGCAGAGGCTCGTCGTGCTGGTGCGAGACCGCGGGCAGCCGCCGCGCTCCGCCACCGCCACCCTGGGCATCGCCCTGGTGGACGGCTTCTCCGACGCCCATTTGCGAGTGAGCGAGGAGGCGGCGGCCGCCGAGCCCGACGGGCCGCTGACCCTGTACCTCATCATCTGCCTGGCCTGCGTGTCGGCGCTGTTCCTGGCCACCGCGGTGGCCGCCGTGGTGGTGAAGGTGCGGCGGGCCAGGCGGAGCGAGGCGGAGACCTTGCCCACGTTCCCGGAGGCTGCCACGGGGAGCAACGCAGGCTCCCTGCCCCGCAGCTACGTGTACGACGTCTGCTTCGCCGCCGGGACCGTCAACAGCGAGTTTCGGTTCCTCAGGCCGCTCTTCCCTTGCTTCCCCGCCGGGCTGCCCCCTGGCCCGGGCGAACAGCGGAGCTCGGTGTGCTCGCAAGACCCGGCCAGCCTCGGGAAAGAAGGCGACTGGGCTGCACAGGTGAGGGACCTGGCCGGGCCAAGGCGAGGGGGGAACGGGGAGCGAGCAGCGCGGCGAGGGGCGGGGGGCGGGTGCTCACCCTGGCAGTAAGGACTATCGATGTTGCGGAGCTGGTGGTGGAGAAGCCACTGGGGCGGAAGGAGAGGGTAGAGACGGTCTCAGAGCCGCTGGCGGGGGCCTCGGAGAAGGATCCGGCGCGGTTCAGCTGCTCCCCAAGTGCTGACTAACTGCGCCTCTCTGCATCCAGCTCTATGCTCTGAGTATTAGCGTAGATCAAGTCTTTGGTGTCACCACGAAGCAGGACAGCTGGACCATGAGAAGATGAGAAGTAGAGGTATAGATGTGTAAGCCACACAGTGTGTCCTGTCTACGCACTGTGTAGAGCCCCTAGGAACCCAGAGTAGGAACGACACCGCTCCTAGGGACACGTCCTCCCGGAGGTGGCAACACCGGGAATGTAGTGGTCCTGTCCAGCGTTAACTGGGACTGCGGAGACAATGGTGCAAAGGGGTGTCATATCACGGATGGCGTTCCCTGCACTGCGCTGCCAAGTGCCGTTCACCAGGGTGGTGGCAGTGCTGAACTCAAGCTGTCCTACAGGCTGCTGGAAGCCACGGACGTGGGGACCTCTGCCATTAAATGTCCTTATACTTTTGTGGCTTAGACCAGCATTAGAACAGCATTGGCCAGAAAAATCTTGGTACTGGGGCTTTACAACGTACCCTCCCAGTTCCTTCCTGACCCAGCCGGCTGATCCCGGACAATACCAGCACCTCTCTCCCCAGTGCTGCTGTGAACTTAAAGTGAGTCGTGTTTGAGACGCCTTTTAAACTTCGGCTGTTTAAAGAGCATGGGGGAGACAAGAGGTGCTCATTCAAACAGCTCCTTCGCTCCTCATGGGGTTACTAGGTTCCGGGGATCCATCTAGCACTTCTGCAAGAGTCTGGACGATTAGCATATATGATGCTGAAGACCAACAAACACCATCTTATGGTCACCCCACAACACTTTCGTATTTCATAACCACTGGTGACTTGGACTCACTTTACTGCGGGTTCTCAGAACTGCAGTCGCAGTAGCCTCAGGGAAGACGAGAACCCATCTTGATACGTAAACATTAAACCACATTTACTGTTTGTGAGAAAGTGGTTTTGTTTTGGGCTCTTACCATCTTAAATTACTCCCTCAGACTCATAAAAAGTTTGCAGTAGTGCCTTTGTGATGTCCAAAGTAGAGGATGGTTTCTGGTTTTAGATTTTCCCCGTTCAGGTCAGAAACCCACTGCCCGCTCCAACCTCCTCTTTGGCTCTGGGTAGAGAAGAGTGCTGTCACCCATGCAGTGGTGTAAGACGTGCCCTCTAAGCTTCTCGCTGATGCCTACTTACCTTCAACGCCCAAATGACAACCTCCACTCTCTGTTCTTTGCAGGGCAAAGCTCCCCTCTCCGAAGACACGGGTCCCAGACCTGCGGAAGCAGCTTGGACTGCAAACAGGGGGATGGAGCTAAATGTCAATTCTGATCAAAACCCTTGGCTCACCCATCAGTAAGTGAGGAGAAAGACAAGCATGTCTGTCCTCACTGGCTAACATCGTCACAAGGAAAAGAGAATGAACAGACCCAACACCCAACAAAAATGTACCAGGGAGGTACAAGGCTTCTCTGTGATAGAGCAAAACCACTTTGCTTTTGAGGAGTACTTTATTCATGTAGGTGTTTTGTAATTGTGATATGGATGGAGGAGAAGGACGACTGTGTTGCATGTTCATTACACTGAGACTTGATGTATGATTGTGAGCATGCTACTGCTTCTAAATGTTAAGGGAAATACTGAAAACTGGAAGCAGATTTTCAAGATAACTTTTTCCTACATCACATTTTTCCTGTGTTATTTTCTTATGGAGAGGGCTCTGTAATAATGTCTTAATTTTCTGCAGTCTGTTCAATACCAGGCCAAACAGACATTAAGCAAAATTAAGTGGTGCTTGCAAAGGAATTCCTTAATAACAAGCAGAAGCTGCTTACGTTAGAAACGGCTGACATTGGTGCAATTCGCATATCTGATCAGGAGTTTACAGGTTCTCCATAGTGCAAAGAGTGGGCTTTGAGCAATGTATTATTCTTTTTTCATAACGTAAAGTTGAAATGAACATTTCAGGATTTTTAAGGTAGTAGAGAATTAAAAGTATTGTTTGTGTTTTTACAGTAAAATAGGTAAAAGGTTTACAATAAACTTAAGGCACTGTAGAATAGAGAGCGCCAAGAAGCTTTCTGATTTCTTTTCCTTTCATTAATCGGTATTGATATATAAAGTAATGTGATGTTTCCTGTCACTCACACATTTTTAAGAGTCAAATGCTTGATGACAGAAAACAATAAAACCTACTTGGAACTCCCTCGGGTGAGTGTGCTGTCTCAAAGATCACTTGTCACAGTCATCGCCGACATTTCGCACTGTCATAGCCATCCCAAGAGCAGCATTTCGGGAATAAATCCGTGCCTTTGGAGTGGATTTTATGCACGGGAAATCAGAGCGACCTGGAAGCAGGCCGTTCTCAGAAGCCGGAGCAAGGTGGAGGTGGCTTGTCTGAGCCAAGCTGAGGTCTGAGAGATGTTGCTGCCAGCCCCTTCGCGAGGGCTTCCAGCCTGAGAGGTCGTGAATCGGTCCATTCCGGTCACCCACCCAAGAATTACGACGGGGAACTACATGGAGATCGCTGCCATGGTTCATGGACCAGCTCACGCGGGATGCTGGACACCTGTAACAATACACAGCTTTTTTAGCTCAACAGCCTAAAAGTAATTGCTCGAAGACGTGAACGACAACGCCCCCGAGCTGATCATCACGTCCCTCACCAACACCCTCTCGAAAGCCGCGCCGCTGAACACCGTGGCGGCCCTCTTCAACGTCCGGGACCGGGACTCGGGAGGCAACGGCAGGACGAGCTGCGAGGTCCCGGGCCAACAGCCCTTCAGCATCACGCCACTGGCGGCCGACGCGTACGCGCTGGTGACATCGGAGGCGTTGGACCGGGAGCAGGTGGCAGAGTGCAACGTGACGGTGCGGGCCCGCGACGAGGGCTCCCCCGCGCTCTCGGCGTCCAAGACGCTGCTTGTGCAGCTTTGGACGTGAACGACAACGCGTCCACCTTCGCCGGGGCCATTTACACATTGGTGCTGAGCGAAAACGAGCCCCCGGTTACAAGCCTGGGCCGCCTGAGCGCCACAGACGCCGACGCGGGAAAAAACGCCCGCGTAAAATATGCGCTGGGGCCCTCCCCGCCAGGTGCCCCCGCCGCGGCATCGTACGAGTCTGTGGACGCGGAGAGTGGAATCGTCCGTGCCCTGCGCCCGCAGGACTACGAGGAGGTGCGCACCTTCGAGGTGGCGGTGCGCGCTGCCGACGGCGGCTCGCCGCCGCTCAGCGCCCAGGCCGTGCTGCGCGTGGTGGTGCGGGACGAGAACGACAACGCGCCCGTCGTGCTGCACCCGCCCCCCGAGAGCAGCGCGGCGGCGGGCGAGCTGGTGCCGCGCTGGGCGCGGGCGGGCTACCTGGTGGCCAAGGTGGTGGCGGTGGACGCGGACGCGGGGCAGAACGCGTGGCTGTCGTACGAGCTGGCCAAGGCGACGGAGCCGGGGCTGTTCCGCGTGGGGCTGCACAGCGGCGAGGTGCGCACGGCGCGGGCCGTGGCGGAGCGCGACGCGCCCCGGCAGAGGCTCGTCGTGCTGGTGCGAGACCGCGGGCAGCCGCCGCGCTCCGCCACCGCCACCCTGGGCATCGCCCTGGTGGACGGCTTCTCCGACGCCTTCCTCCAGCTCAGCCACGCTCCGGCGGGGAGGCAGCAGCAGCAGCCGCAGGCGGCCGAGGAGGACCTGCTCACCACCTACCTCGTCGCCTCCCTGGGCTGCGTCTCGTCGCTCTTCCTCCTGTCCGTCCTCGCCTTTTCGGCCGCCAAGCTCGGCAAGGCTCGCCTCCGGGAACGCCTTTCGACTCCCTCTGCCCGCTGCCACGCAGACGGCGACTTCGCCGGCGACGCCGTGGACGTGGCCGGCACGGGCACTGTGTCGCCGGCTTACCGCTACGAAGCGCCTCTGACCACCGGCTCGTGGAGGAGGGAAGTCCAGTTCCTGGGGCCCGTCCTGCCCAGCCCGCAAAGCAGCGCTGAGGCGGGGGCGGGCAAGGACGAGGAACCGCTCTGCAGCTCGCAGCCCGCTGGAGAGAGGGAAGCCAAGCCGGGGGGCGCAGCCGCCCCTCCCGTTCAGCCGCCGGAGTGGCCGGCCGGCAGGCGCGTCCACGCCTGAGCCTTGCCGGGAGCCGCCTCCGTTGCCCGTCCTCAGCCTGCGATTCCCGAGCAGGCGGAGTGCCGTGCCGTGCCGTTACCTGCGTGCTGCCCCCGCGGAGGCTCTTGCCCGGCTTCTCCGGCCGGGGAAGGCGGCGCAGTCCCCCCGGGCTGAGCCTCCGCCCCACGGCGCCGTGGCAGACGCCTCGTGCTCGTCTCGCCGCCGTGTTGCTCGAAGGGCGCGGACCGGCCTCCCGGGAGCCCAGCGCGCACGCCTGCCCGCGGGCTCTGGGCGTCGGGGAGCGGGGGAAGACGCGGGGCAGCTGCCGGCGCTGCCCGGGCGCTCGGACTCGAGCGGCGGCCCCGCAGCGCTCTCGGCGCCCCTGCCCTGCCCTTCCCTCCCCGGCGCGGCGTGCGCGCGTCCTGCCGCGGGGCCCCCACGCGGGCGAGCGGCCGGCAGCCGCGCGTGTGCGCACGGCTCCGTGTGCCGGGGCGAGCCGGCCGCGCGGGCAGCGGGCGGCGGCGGGCGCAGTCCCGCCGCGGGCCGCAGGGTGGTGCTCCCGGCCAAGGCGGCGCCGAGCGGTTGCGGGCGGGGAGGTGCCCGAGCCCAGCCCGGCCCTGCCCAGCCCTGCCCAGACCAGCCGAGCCGAGCCGAGCCGAGCCGAGCCGAGCCGAGCCGAGCCGAGCGGGCAGCGGCGGCGGCGAGTGGTGCCCCTCGCCATCCGCTGCCGGGCCACGGCGGCCGCGCTCCGGGACGCCTGCCGGACTCGGCGAGAGGGAGGGCGCCCGTCCGCCCGCCCGCCGCCCCGCCGCGCTGCTGCCGGGCGCCGCTTTCCGCGGAGGACTGCGCGGGCGATCCGCGAGACGGAGGCTGTCCGCCGCCCCGACATGGCGATCGCAAGGCAAGTGCTTTGTCTCTCTGCTTTCCTCTGCCTGCCGCACGCTCGCTCCGAGCCCATCCGCTACTCCGTAGCCGAGGAGGCGGAGAGCGGCTCCGTGGTGGCCAACGTGGCGGCGGACGCGGGGCTGGCCCCGGCGCAGCTCGCGGACCGCCGCGCCCGCCTGGCCTCGGAGGACGGCCGGCAGCACTTTCGCTTAGACCGCGGCACCGGCCGCCTCGTAGTGGCGGAGAGGCTGGACCGGGAGGAGCTGTGCGGGCAGTCCCGTACCTGCACGCTCCCCTTGGAGCTCCTGCTCGCACACCCCCTGCAGTTCTTTCGGGTCGAGGTGGCGGTGGAGGACATCAACGACCATTCGCCCGTTTTCCCGGAGGAACGAGTCACTTTTCGGATCCTAGAAACGAGCGACCCGGGCTCGCGTTTCCCGCTGGAGGGAGCTCGGGACCTGGATGTCGGCAGCAATAGCATCCAGGCTTACAGTATCGCTCCCGAGAACGAATACTTTAGTGTCTCCTTTGGCAGTCGGAGTAAGGCCAAGAAGTATGTGGAACTGGTCTTGGAAAAGCCGCTTGACAGAGAGGAGCAGGCGGAGGTGGGTTTCAGTCTCATCGCCATAGATGGAGGCTCTCCACCCAGGACTGGGACCACCCAAATCCACATAGTCGTTCTAGATGTAAATGACAACGCTCCTGTCTTCACAGAGGAGCTGTATGTTGGGCAGATTTTGGAAAATGCCCCAGAAGGCTCTGTGGTTCTCAGCGTGGCGGCAACCGATCGGGATGAGGGAGTTAATGGGGACATCTCCTATCAGTTTAGCCAAGCGGTGGGCCAGAGTGACTCTGCGTTCACAATTGACCCCACAAGTGGTGAAATTAAACTCACAAAGCCTCTGGACTTTGAGGCGGCAGAGAATCACGAGCTCAGCGTGCGAGCCACAGATGGCGGGGGCCTCTCGGCAATCTGCAAGGTGCTGGTGGAGGTGGTGGATGTGAACGACAATGCACCGGAGCTGGTGGTCAGTTCCTTCAGCAGCCCCCTCCCCGAGAATGCTTCACCCGGGACGGTGGTCGCCCTCTTTACTGTCAGGGACCGGGATGCTGGTGCCAATGGGAAGATCACTTGTGCCCTTGAAGACCAGCTGTCGTTCTCCTTGCGGCCAGCCTATAAGAATTACTACGAGCTGATGACAGTGAGCACGCTGGACCGGGAGGAGACAGCTCGGTACATCCTCACTGTCACAGCAGCAGATGCGGGGTCACCTCCTCTCACGACCACCCAGACCTTCACGGTGGACATCTCCGATGTCAACGACAACGCACCTGTCTTCAACCAGACATCATACACCATGTTCGTGCGTGAGAACAATGTCCCCGCAGTGCTTGTTGGAGCCGTCAGTGCCACGGATGCCGACGTGGGGCCCAATGCCAAGGTGACCTATTCCCTGGCACCAGCTCACCCTGCAGAGCAGCCTCCGTGCTCCTGCATCTCTGTGAACTCTGAGAATGGGCATGTGTTTGTGCTGCGGCCTCTGGACTATGAGCAGGTGAGGCAGATCGAGGTCCTGGTGAGCGCCTCCGATGCGGGGTCTCCTCCTCTCAGTGCCAACGTCACCATCCGCCTTGTTGTGGTGGACGAGAATGACAATGCACCGCTGGTGCTGCACCCAGCCCAGGAGAGCAGCCCACCATCCAGCGAGCTGGTGCCTGTGTCGGCTGAGGCGGGGTACCTCATCACCAAAGTGGTGGCCATCGATGCCGACTCAGGGCAGAACTCGTGGCTCTCGTACCACCTGCTGAGGGCCACCGACCCCGGGCTGTTTGCAGTGGGTGCCCAAAGTGGGGAGGTGCGGCTGAGGAGGCCGGTGACAGAGAGGGACGCCGTGAAGCAGAAGCTCGTTGTGCTGGTACGGGACAATGGGCAGCCACCGCTCTCAGCCACTGCGGCCCTGAGTGCACTCCTGCTCAATGACTTCTCAGACATGCGCCTACCGCACAGCAGCCTGGCCACAGAGGATGAGAGTGGCTCCCTGACAACCTATCTAATCATTTCATTGGTCTTCGTCACGCTCCTCTTCCTCGCATCTGTGGCAGCCTTTGTCACTCGCAAGCTGTGCGAGAGAAAGGAGCTGAAGGGTGGGCACGTGCTTTACGGCGCCGGGAACTTGCAGAGTGGCCTGGCTGATGCAGCTGCTGCAGGGACCCTGCCCCACGCCTATTGCTATGAAATCAGCCTCACAACGGGCTCGGGCAACAGCGAGTTCAAGTTCCTGAAGCCCATCCTCCCCAGCCTGCCACCACAGCACTGTGGCACGGGCGGGGGCGCTGACGATGAACAAGATTACCCCCGTGGCCATCTCACCGTTGACACAGCACCAGACAACCTCGGAGCGCTCTCTGCCGAGCCATTCAATAGTCTTTCCTTTAACTAGCATGGAGTCAGCACAGCCAGAGGCCTCATGCCTCGCGATAGGAAGGGATCTGGGCTACAACATGTGGCAACGGTTCCTCCAGACTAAACCTGCATTTGCAATTGGTATCACTGATTTCCCTCAAACTCTAAGTCAGAAGAAAGGTTGTCTCCCCCTCCAAAAAACCAAGCCAACAAAAGAAACTAAAGGCTCCCTCACTCAGGCAATAATAGGTTTCAGCTCTGTTACAGCCACTTCTGAAATGCTTTGAGAGTGGGATTAGTTCCAGGGGCCCCAGCTAAGCTCTTGCCTCACTTGCTGCCGTGCAAGACTGTGGACCTCTTACTCTGTGCTGTAATGCAATGAGAAGGTCGGGCTGAAATGCACACAGCCCTCGTGCCGGAGGAGCAGAAAATCAAGGCAGTTGTGAGTACTGTGTTGCAATGGGGTGCCAGCACGGGACTCTTTCTTCTCTGGGTTCTGCATGTCTGTGTCCGAGATGTGTGGGCTCTGTGTGTTTTGCCTTCTGGTCACTATGTCTGTCCGGACAGCCGTTGTGTGTCTGCATGGGCTGCACAAAGGCTGCCCACTGAAGCAGGGAGTTGCTCTCATCCGGCCGTTGTGATGCACGCAGTTCCAGCTCATCGGGCAAGAAGGGGTATTTTGACCCTTGGAGTACAGAAGCCTCATCTTCTCTAGGGGAGAGCAGCAAAACGCACAACAAGGTCTTCCATAAGGGGGGGTTGGGCAGGCTGTCTCCTTGGGATTGCCTTGGAAATGTAGCAGCACTAACAGTGTTGAGATAGGCTGTAACTGTACAGAGTTGTGAAAACATGCCCATTGTCTTTGGGTGCACTGTAGGAAAACTCCACGAGTCTCCTCAAAGTGCTTTCTCTGAAGGTAGAGCTGAGATGAACTTGTAAAATGGCCACTGAGTTTGGTCTCATCCTTGTTGCTCCCAGGTCAAAAGGCTTCTTGATGGGGGTGGGAATCTGTCACAATATGATTTTCTGGGCTTGTGTTAGAGCACTGGCATTCTCCTTTTTGCCCTTTCTCCTTCTACTCTGCAAACTGTGTTTGAGCATTGTGTTACCTACTCCTCTGAAGAAGGACCGTCACCCCGTTTATCAGAACAGAACGTTTGAATGAAGGCAGTGTGGCACGGAATATTCGGAAACCCTCGCGCTGTGTTGTGCTGCAGTTATAAACCGTACCGTTGTAAACCAGGATACCCTTGCGTGTAAAAGTGAAATAAAGGGAAAGCCTTGTGTGGAGATAGTCTTTGTAGAGATGTTCTTTCCGGGGAAGATCTGTCAAATTTTTCAAAAGCTGGGAGTTTTTTTCTCATTTTGCCCCTTGGCTGAGGTGAAGTCGAGCAGGTACATTCTTTCTGTCTGGAGACGCAGCTGAGAGAGCATTCAGGCAAATTGTGGGGAGCAGAGATATGGTGGCAGTCCTGTATGGGCCTTCTGAGCACTGAGGTTCTGGCTGCGACAGGGCCCAGTTAGATCGAGGTCAGGGGAAACTGGCCCCTACCGTAACAGTGGCCCTGGGGGTGCAAAGGCCTCTGCAAAGCAGTGAGGTGGGGGGAGTGACCTTTCCAACTCCCCCAACAGCTCTAGCTGCGGATGGCAACTCGGAGGTGTTTGAGCACAAAGTATGTTGATTCTAAAGGTTTTGGAGGATGGATGGCACAAAGAGAACATACACGTTTCTTTGGGGAATTATTTGGGGGAGCCTCAGGAGGTGGGCAATTGGTGGGTGAAAACTACTACCAGGGAGAGGATTCACTCTTGGGAAATGCAGTGGACTACAGCTGTCCCTTCTGCAAAGGCCCCGATAAAAAGGTAAGTCCTGAGGAGAGGCTGGTGTTGTGATGCTCACCAGAAGATCCTTGTCCATCGAGGGTTGAGTGATCCACAGTGCAGTTAATCTGGGAAGGCACAGGCCTGTGCTGTGCTGTGCTGTGCTGTGCTGTGCTGCGCTGTGCTGCGCTGTGCTGCGCTGCGTAAGCCCCTGGTCAGCAGGATAATCTCAGCCAGCTCATTGTAACTGAGGGTCCTGCAGGCAGCTCCCACTTGGTACTGGTGAGAAAGCCACCTGCCAGCAAGAAGTCCGCATGTGAATTCTTTTTACTCCGACACTAGAAATGAGGAATAGAATTGCTTTTTTTGCAGGAAAGTCCTATAGTGGTTTGAATGACTGAAACAGGGGCACGCTTTCTTTTCTTTGACTGGGGTCTGCATGGCATGCTGTGCGTGGCTGGTGTTCTGTGTGAAGCTACTCTGCTCAGGGTTCTCCGCATCCAAAAGGACGTCGCATTACCTATGCTAAACTCTTCCTATAGTGTGAGCTATAACAAACAGTCGTGAATGACATCTTAGAGAGCTGCCGTGTCTCTCTTGCTGAGATCACAAGGAACCAGCACCTCCTGCTGTAAAACATCTGCTTCTTGGGTTGTTCCAGCTGAAGGGTCTGGGTGTCTGAGGCAGTTCATAATTAGACGATTTATTCCAGTTTGTACCCTTACGAGAGGAGGAGGCTGTTTCCTGTATTGGCGGGCCTGAACACACTGGTGAGCTTTCCTGAGATGCTCATCGGAGGTGCCGTTTGGAAGGATAACTTCGTAGGCCAGGTAATTGACAGCCCTTGCAGAGGGGATGTTATTACTGGACCTGTTGGTCACCAACGCAAGTGAGCTAATCAGAGGCGTCGAGACTGGAGGCAGCCTGGGCTGCAGTGATCATGCACTGGTGGAGTTCACAGTCCTGAGGGGTATGGGTCAGGTGAAGAGTAAAGTCAGACCCTGAATTTTAGGAAAGCAAACTTCCAGTTCTTCAAGGAGTTAGTCGATGGGACCCCCTGGGAAACTGCCCTCAGGGACAAGGGAGCAGAAGAGAGCTGGCAGATCTTTAAGGATGCCTTCCACAGAGCACAAGACCTCTCGATCCCCACGTGTAAGAAATCAGGAAAGGAAGGCAAGAGACTGGCATGGCTAAATAAAGACCTGCTGGTCAAACTAAAGGGCAGGAAGGAAATGCACAGGCAGCGGAAGCAGGGACAGGTATCCTGAGAAGAGTGGAGGGACGTTGCCCGGTTGTGTAGGAATGGAGTCAGGAAGGCCAAGGCGTGGCTGGAGCTGAACTTGGCAAGGGTGCAAGGAATAACGAGGCAGCCTTCTATAGGTATGTCAGACAGAAAAGGAAGGTCAAAGAAAGTGTAGCTCCCCTGATGAACACAACTGGCAAACTGGTAAAAACAGGCGAGGAGAAGGCTGAGGTACTCAACAAGTTTTTTGCCTCGGTCTTCACCGGCAACCTCTGTTCCCACACCTCTCAAGGCAGGGACTGGGGGAGAAAAGTCCCTCCCCACTGTAAGAGAAGATGGGGTTCAAGACCACCTGAGGAACCTGAACATGCAGAAGTCTACGGGACCCGATGAGATCCATCCCGGAGTCCTGAGGCAATTGGCTGATGCAGGTGCCAAGCATGGCAAGTTTGCCAAGCAAGCTCCATGATGTTTGAAAAGTCCTGGCAGTCAGGTGAAGTCCCTGGTGACTGGAAAAAGGGAAACATTGCACCCATTTTTACAAAGTGGTAGAAAGGACGTCCCTGGCAACTACTGACTTGTCAGCCTCACCTCTGTGCCTGGGAACATCACGGAACAGATCCTCCTAGAACCTATATTAAGGCCCACGGAGGTGATCTGAGACAGCCAGCATGGCTTCACCAAGGGCAAGCCTTGCCTGACCAAGCTAGTGGCCTTCTAAGATGGAGCGACTACATCAGTGGACAAGGAAAGAGTTACTGACTTCATCTGTCTGAACTTCTGTAAGGCCTTTGACATGGGAGAGGTTGGAGTTGTGTCATGGTTTTGGTTGGGATAGTTAATTTTCTTCACTGTAGCTGGTATAGTGCTGCGTTTTAGACTTAGTATGAAAATAATGTTGATAACACACTAATGTTTTAGTTGTTGCTAGGTAGTGCTTACACTAGTCAAGGCCTTTTCCAGCTTCCCGTGCTCTGCCAGGTGCACAAGAAGCCAGGAGGGGAGGGGATACACCAGGAGAGCTGGTCTGAATTGGCCAAAGAGTATTCCATATCACGTGATGTCATGCCCAGTATATTAACTGGGGGGAGTTGGCCGGGGGAAGCAGCGATCGCGGCTCGGGGACCGGCAGCGTCGGTCGGCGGGTGGTGAGCGGTTGCAGCACTTGTTGTTTAGTTTTGGGTTTTTTTTTCCCTTCTTCCAACGTTTCATCTGTCTCTCACTCATTATTTTTTCTTTTCTTTTCATTTTATTTTTATTATTATTATTATTATTATTATTGCTGTTTTATTTTAATTATTAAACTGTTCTTATCTCAACCCATGAGTTTTCTTACTTTGGCCCTTCCGATTCTCTCCCCCATCCCACAGGGGTGGGGGGAGTGAGCGAGCGGCTGTGTGGTGCTTAGTTGCTGACCGGGGTTAAACCACAACAGTCTTTTTTGGTGCCCAACGTGGGGCACGAAGGGTTTGAGATAATAACAGTTGCTGGTCACAGCACTGATTCATCTGTTCTCGATATTAGTTAGTCAGACCTACAGCATGCTGATTTTGAAGCACATGTTAAAGATTGGCATTGGGTTTTGTAGTTTGCTGTGCTCTGCAGTGGTTAGAGATGTTTTGCCTAGGAGATTTGTTATTAAAACACTGGCCTTGAGTTTTATCGGTTATTTGGGTCTTGCATAGAAGCCGTTACTGTACTTCGGGTACCACCTCATGGAGACAATTAGCAATTATACCTCCTCCTCTGAGAGGTTTTTTATGGAGGAAATACAGCATGGTACCTTAGCTACCGTCTTCTGTAATGTTTCCTCCTTCATTACAACAACTTTTCAGTATCTTGAACATCCTTGGGTAGTTAAGATACATCTGTTGATATTCCTATGGCAGATTGTTTCGGTTTTGTCTAAGGTTAATAAGCAATTCAAGAATATCACCCAGAGATCTGCCCCAAGGCTCGGTAATTATGGGTGGCAGGGTATGTGGGATAGTATGGGCAAATGCCTAAGACGGTGGGCACCGCCAGTGTTTTGGGACTTCACCCCTGAACAAGTGCAGAATCCTGAAAAATTAGTAGAATATTTGGAGGAAGTATGTTGTCACCCTAGCAATTCCAGAGAGATACAAATCACTACAATGTGTTGGGGCCTGGCCCATGCCTACCGAGCCCTGTCCAACAGCACTCAGTACCACCAAGGGGAAGAGAAGGCCTCTGGATCTAAGAAGACAAAGAAATGGAAAACGACAAGCACTGTGGCCCCTCAAACCCCCACAACAGGTGCTGCGGATGCTCCAAGCCCAACAACAGGCACTGTGACCACTCAAACCCCCACAACAGGCACTGCGGCTGCTCCAAGCCCGACGACAGGCACTGTGACCACTCAAACCCCCACAACAGGCGCTGTGACTACTCTAAGCCCGACGACAGGCACTGTGACCACTCAAACACCCATGACAGACACTACAGCTGAATCAGAGAATGAACCCGTGCCAGTATCAGTTGCCCCTATACAAAAGAAGAAATCTTGGAAGAGAAAGTCAACTCGTTTAGAAAGAGATGATGGAAAAGTAGTGCCATCACGAGGAGAGGAGGAGGAAGAGGAAGAACTCGTACAAGAGACGGAAACTACCCAATTCCTATCCTTAAGTGAGTTGCGAGATATATGAAAAGATTTCAGCCATCACGTAGGTGAGCATGTTGTCACCTGGCTGCTCCGATGCTGGGATAACGGGGCCAGTAGCCTGGAATTAGAGGGTAAGGAAGCCAAACAACTGGGATCCCTTTCTAGGGACAGGGGCATTGACAAAGCAATTGGAAAAGGGACACAAGGCCTCAGCCTCTGGAGGCGACTCCTGTCTGCTGTGAAAGAAAGGTATCCCTTCAAGGAAGATGTTATATATCGCCCTGGAAAATGGACCACCATAGAGAAAGGTATCCAGTACCTGAGGGAATTAGCTGTGCTTGAGGTGATTTATGGTGACCTGGATAGTGAACAGTCATCCAAAGATCCAGATGAAGCCCAGTGCACACGACCCATGTGGCGGAAGTTTGTACGGAGCGCACCATCATCCCATGTAAACTCCCTGGCAGTAATGTCCTGGAATGATGAAGAGGCACCAACGGTGGGGGATGTGATTGATAAACTCCGGGATTACGAAGCACATGTCTCTTCCTCCCTCGTCTCAGCTGTGGAGAAGCTGTCCCAGAAGGTTCAGCAACTTGAAGAGGATATGTCCTACTCCCTACCTGTACGGACCAATATCTCAGCCATTAGGAGTAAGCGTCCCTCTGCTCAAGAGAGAGGATACACACCATGGGGCACCCTATGGTTTTACCTGCGTGACCATGGAGAGGACATGAGGAAGTGGGATGGAAAACCTACCTCGACCCTAGAGGCATGGGTACATGAGTTGCAAGAAAAAACAATCACTCAAGGGGAGACCTCCAGGAAAGTTGCTGCTCCACTTTCCAGTAAGCAGTTCCCCAGACAGAGGAGTAGAAGCGCTGATTCCCTCTGTGATCTTAATAGAGAGACTTCTGATTCCCATTCACAAGATCTGGAGTGGGAAATCCGCAATTGGAATTAGAGGGGCCCTGCCTCCAGCCAGGTGGAGGAAAGGGACAATCGGGTTTACTGGACTGTGTGGATCCGATGGCCTGGCACATCTGACCCACAGGAGTATAAGGCTCTAGTGGACACCGGTGCACAGTGCACCCTAATGCCATCAAACTATGTAGGGGCAGAACCCATTTGTATTGCTGGAGTGACAGGGGGATCCCAAGAGCTAACTGTATTGGAAGCTGAAGTGAGCCTAACCGGGAATGAGTGGCAAAAGCACTCCATTGTGACTGGCCCAGAGGCTCCGTGCATCCTTGGCATAGACTACCTCAGGAGAGGGTATTTCAAGGACCCAAAAGGGTACAGGTGGGCTTTTGGTATAGCTGCCTTGGAGACAGAAGGAATTAAAGAGCTGTCTTCTTTGCCCAGTCTTTCAAAGGACCCTTCTGTTGTGGGGTTGCTGAGGGTCAAAGAACAACAGGTGCCAATTGCCACCACAACAGTGCACCGGCGGCAGTATCGCACCAACCGAGACTCCCTGATTCCCATCCATGAGCTCATTCGTTGCCTGGAGAGCCAAGGAGTGATCAGTAAGACCCGTTCACCCTTTCACAGTCCCATATGGCCAGTGCGGAAGTCTAATGGAGAGTGGAGACTAACAGTAGACTATCGTGGCCTGAACGAAGTCACTCCGCCACTGAGTGCTGCTGTGCCGGACATGCTAGAACTTCAATACGAACTGGAGTCAAAGGCAGCCAAGTGGTATGCCACAATTGATATCGCTAATGCATTCTTCTCAATCCCTTTGGCAGCAGAGTGCAGGCCACAGTTTGCATTCACTTGGAGGGGCGTCCAGTACACCTGGAATCGACTGGCCCAGGGGTGGAAACATAGCCCTACCATTTGCCATGGACTGGAACAGGGTGGAGCTCCGGAACACCTTCAGTACATTGATGACATCATCGTGTGGGGCAACACAGCAGAAGATGTTTTTGAGAAACAGAAGAAAATAGTCCAAATCCTTCTGAAGGCTGGTTTTGCCATAAAACAAAGTAAAGTGAAGGGACCTGCACAGGAGATTCAGTTTTTGGGAATAAAAAGCCAAGACGGACGTCGGCAGATCCCAATGGATGTGATCAACAAAATAACAGCCATGTCTCCACCAACTAGCAAAAAGGAAACACAAGCTTTTTTGGGCGTTATGGGTTTTTGGAGAATGCATATTCCAAATTATAGTCTGATGGTAAGCCCTCTCTATCAAGTGACCCGGAAGAAGAACGATTTCAAATGGGGCCCTGAGCAACGACAAGCCTTTGAAGAGATAAAGCAGGAGATAGTTCATGCAGTAGCCCTTGGACCAGTCCGAGCAGGACAAGACGTAAAAAACGTGCTCTACACTGCAGCCGGGGAGAATGGCCCCACCTGGAGCCTCTGGCAGAAAGCACCAGGGGAGACCCGAGGTCGGCCCCTAGGGTTTTGGAGTCGGGGATACAGAGGGTCCGAAGCACGCTACACTCCAACTGAAGAAGAGATATTGGCAGCATCTGAAGGGGTTCGAGCTGCTTCAGAAGTGATCGGTACTGAAGCACAGCTCCTCCTGGCACCTCGACTGCCGGTGCTGGGCTGGATGTTCAAAGGGAGGGTCCCCTCTACACATCACGCAACTGATGCTACATGGAGTAAGTGGGTCGCACTGATCACCCAATGGGCTTGAATAGGAAACCCCAGTCGCCCAGGAATCTTGGAATTGATCATGGACTGGCCAGAAGGCAAAGATTTTGGAATGTCACCAGAGGAGGAGGTGACACGTGCTGAAGAGGCCCCACTGTATAAGAAACTACCAGAAAATGAGAAGCAATGTGCCCTGTTCACTGATGGGTCTTGTCATCTGGTGGGAAAGCATCAGAGATGGAAGGCTGCTGTATGGAGTCCTATACGGCAAGTCGCAGAAACTGCTGAAGGAGAAGGTGAATTGAGTCAGTTTGCAGAAGTAAAGGCCATCCAGCTGGCTTTAGACATTGCTGAACGAGAAAAATGGCCAGTGCTCTATCTTTATACTGACTCATGGATGGTGGCAAATGCCCTGTGGGGGTGGTTACAGCAATGGAAGCAGAACAACTGGCAGCGCAGAGGCAAAATGGCACAAGCCCATCTGGGCTGCTGCATTGTGGCAAGATATTGCTGCCCGGGCAGAGAACCTGGTTGTGAAGGTACGTCATGTGGATGCTCATGTTCCCAAGAGTCGGGCCACTGAAGAACATAAGAACCAACAGGTGGATCAGGCTGCTAAGATTGAGGTGGCTCAAGTAGATCTAGACTGGCAACATAAGGGTGAACTATTTATAGCTCGGTGGGCCCGTGACACCTCAGGCCATCAAGGAAGAGATGCAACATACAGATGGGCTTGTGATCAAGGGGTGGACTTGACCATGGATGCTATTGCACAGGTCATCCATGAATGTGAAACATGCGCTGCAATCAAGCAAGCCAAGCGGGTAAAACCTCTGTGGTATGGAGGACGATGGCTGAAGTATAAATATGGGGAGGCCTGTCAGATTGATTATATCACACTGCCACAAACCCGCCAAGGCAAACGCCATGTGCTCACAATGGTGGAAGCAACCACCGGATGGCTGGAGACATATCCCGTGCCCCACGCTACCGCCCGGAACACTATCCTGGGCCTTGAAAAACAAGTCCTCTGGCGACATGGCACCCCAGAAAGAACTGAGTCAGCCAATGGGACTCATTTCTGAAACAACCTCATAGACACCTGGGCCAAAGATCATGGCATTGAGCGGGTGTATCACATGCCCTGTCATGCACCAGCCTCTGGGAAAATTGAACGATACAATGGACTGTTAAAGACTACACTGAGAGCAATGGGGGGTGGGACATTCAAACACTGGGATACACATTTAGCAAAAGCCACCTGGTTAGTCAACACTAGGGGATCTGCCAATCGAGCTGGGCCTGCCCAGTCAGAAGTCTTACGTACTGTGGAAGGGGATAAAGTCCCTGTAGTGCACGTAAAAAATATGGTGGGGAAAACCGTCTGGGTTATTCCTGTCTCAGGCAAAGGCAAACCCATTTGTGGGTTTGCTTTTGCTCGAGGACCTGGGTGCACTTGGTGGGTGATGCGGGAGGATGGAGGAGTTTGATGTGTGCCTCAAGGGGATTTGATTTTGGGTGAAAATAGCCAATGAACTGAATGGTATGCTGTTAATTGCTATATGATATTGTATGTCATCACTCCTATGGTTGCTATATGCCGTATCAATGGTATCATAGTAAGAATTTCCAAAACTAATGAAGAATGAACTTTGATTGAACCAAGCAAAGTGTAGCGGTGGTGGAACAAAGACTGACTTCAGCATGCAACAATCCAACACCACACAGACCATCTCTCCGGCCTTGAAAGACTGTTACGATAGATGGAGCCCAAAGTTATGGACTAAATGAACTCAATGGACTTTTGTGGACCCTCTACAGACATTTTACAGGGGTGGTCCATAGGCTAAGGGAATGATAAATGATATCTGTGTATGTTATCAAAGGATGGGGAGGCGGGTGGTGGTTATTGAGGTCATATTGGATAGTATGAGACCTGAGCATGACGTAAATGATGTGGAATAAGGGGTGGATACTGTCATGGTTTTAGCTGGGATAGTTAATTTTCTTCACTGTAGCTGGTATAGTGCTGCGTTTTAGACTTAGTATGAAAATAATGTTGATAACACACTAATGTTTTAGTTGTTGCTAGGTAGTGCTTACACTAGTCAAGGCCTTTTCCAGCTTCCCGTGCTCTGCCAGGTGCACAAGAAGCCAGGAGGGGAGGGGATACACCAGGAGAGCTGGTCTGAATTGGCCAAAGAGTATTCCATATCACGTGATGTCATGCCCAGTATATTAACTGGGGGGAGTTGGCCGGGGGAGGCAGCGATCGCGGCTCGGGGACCGGCAGCGTCGGTCAGCGGGTGGTGAGTGGTTGCAGCACTTGTTGTTTAGTTTTGGAGTTTTTTTTTCCTTCTTCCAACGTTTCATCGGTCTCTCGCTCATTATTTTTTCTTTTCATTATATTATTATTATTATTATTATTATTATTGCTGTTTTATTTTCATTATTAAACTGTTCTTATCTCAACCCACGAGTTTTCTTACTTTGGCCCTTCCGATTCTCTCCCCCATCCCACAGGGGTGGGGGGAGTGAGCGAGCAGCTGTGTGGTGCTTAGTTGCTGACCGGGGTTAAACCACAACATGGATGGATATTTGGCATAGAAGGAATTGGCTGGATGGTCGCATCCAGAGAGTGGTGTCAACGCCTCAATCTCTGGATGGCGATCAGTGACGAGTGGTGTCCCTCAGCAGTCCGTATGGGGACCGGTACTGTTTAATATCTTCAGCAACAACATAGACCGTGGGATCGAGTGCACCCTCGGCGCATTTGCAGATGACCCCAAGCTGAGTGGTGTGGTTGACATGCCTGAGGGATGGGATGCTGTTTGGAGAACGAAGCTGGACAAGGTCAAGAACTGGGCCCACGCAATCTTCATGAGGTTCAACAAGGCCAAGTGCAAGGTCCTGCACCTGGGTCGGGGCAATACAGGCTGGGGGATGGAGGGATTGAGAGCAGCCCTGTGGAGAAGGACTTGGGGGTACCAGTGGAAAAAAAACTGGACATGAGCTGACAATGTGCACCCGCAGCCCAGAAAGCCAATCGTATCCTTGGCTGCATCACAAGAAGGGTGTCCAGCAGGTCGAGGGAGGTGATTATGCCCCTCTACTCCATTCTGGTGAGAGCCCACCTGGAGTTCTGCAGCCAGCTCCGGAGCCCTCAGTACAAGAAAGACACAGGCCTGTTGGAGCAGGTCCAGAGGAGGGCCACAAAAATGATCAGAGGGATGGAACAGCTCTCCAGCGAGGAAAGGCTGAGAGAGTTGGGGTTGTTTAGCCTGCAGAAGAGAAGGCTTTGGGGAGACCTTACCGTGGCCTTTCAGTACTTACAGGGGGCTTCTAAGAAAGATGGGGACAGACTTTTTGATAGGGCCTGTAGCGATAGGACACGGGGTAATGGTTTTAAACTAAAAGAGGGTAGGTTCGGACTAGACAGAAGGAAGAAATGTTTTACGATGCGGGTGGTGAAACACTGGAACAGGTTGCCCAGAGAGGCTGTAGATGCCTCATCCCTGGAAACATCGAGGGTCAGGTTGGACGGGGCTCTGAGTCACCTGATCTAGTTGAAGATGTCCCTGCTCATTGCGGGGGAGTTGGACTAGATGACCTCTAAAGGTCCCTTCCCAGCCAAACCATTCTGTGGTTCTATGAAGCAATGCGGTGCGCAGGACTCGTCAGAGAGCCTATCCCGAATGCAGGCGCGTCCCGTGAATCTGTTTGCGCTGTTACCAGGCCTGATCGCAAGCGCGGGGCTGCAGCAGGCGCTGTTGGCCGAGCCGGAGTTGGGAGGCCGGCAAGGCGGAGGGCCGCTTCCCAGGGCCGGAGCGCTGCAGTTGCCGTCTGCGGCTGCGGGTGTCGCTGTCGGCTCACGATGGGCCGAAGGGCGGGCGGCGGCGCAACGGCGAGCCGGCGAGCGAGCCGCGGGGCTGCAAGGTCCGAGCCCGAAGCGGCGCGGTGGGGGCGAGCCGAGTCGGGCCGGGCTGCCCGGGGGAAGGCTCGGCGGGAGGAGCGCGGCGACAGCGGGGACTCACGACCGGCTCCGGTGGGCGGAGGGCCGAGCGGGCAGCTGCTGCCGGGCTTTGCAATGGCGGAGAGAGGAGGGCGGCGGGGCCGGCGGGAGCGAGCCCTGCTGTGGTGCGTGCTGGTGGCGGCGTGGGAGGCGGCGTGGGGGCAGCTGCGCTACTCGGTTCCCGAGGAGGTGCCGAAGGGCTCGTTCGTGGGCGACGTGGCCAAGGACCTGGGGCTGGAGCTGCCGGCGCTCCGCCACCGCGGCGTCCGCGTTGTCTCCGGAGGTAGGACGCAGTATTTCGCTCTGCACGGGAAGACGGGGCATTTAGTGACGGCGGAGAGGATAGACAGAGAGCAGCTCTGCGAGAGTGTGCGGCAATGCGTGTTGCGCTGTGAGGTGATCGTGGAGGGAGAAATGCAGGTTTACGGAATCGAAGTGGAGATCACGGACATTAACGACAACGCGCCCAGCTTCCGAGAGGCAGAAACGGAGCTGAGACTGAGCGAGATGACAGCCCCGGGACTGAGGTTTCCTCTGGCCGAGGCTCACGACCCGGACGTGGGACCGAATGCCCTGCAGAGGTACGAGCTGAGCGGCGACGAGCACTTCTCGCTGGCCGTGCAGGCGGGCCCCGGCGGGGATCAGCGTCCCGAGCTGGTGCTGGCGAAGGCGCTGGACCGGGAGGAGGCGGCGTTCCACGAGCTGGTGCTGAGGGCGAGCGACGGCGGAGAGCCGGCGCGGACGGGCACGGCGCGGCTCCGCGTGGCGGTGCTGGACGCGAACGACAACGCGCCCGCGTTCAGCCAGGCGGAGTACACGGTGCGTGTGCCCGAGGACGTGCCCGTGGGCTCCGCCCTCGTCACCCTGGCGGCCACCGACGCCGACGAGGGCATTAACGGGCACGTGAAATACAGTTTTCATAAAGTTTCAGACCGGGCACCCGAAATTTTTGACCTGGACTCTGAGACAGGAGAAATACTTGTAAAGGACAGTTTGGACTTTGAGGAAATCTCCTCGCATGAACTAGAGGTTGAGGCGCGGGACGGAGGAGGCCTTTTTGACACAGCGAAAGTCGCGATCAGGTGACAGACGTGAACGACAACGCGCCCCAGATTTCGGTGCGGTCGGCGCTGAGCGCGATCTCTGAGGACGCGCCGTCGGGGACGGTGGTGGCCCTGCTGCACGTGCAGGACCGGGACTCGGGGGCGAACGGGGAGGTGCGGTGCAGCATCGACGAGGGCCTCCCGTTCCGCCTGGAGAAGTCCTTCGAGGACTACTACCGCGTGGTGACGGCGAGGGAGCTGGACCGCGAGGAGGTGTCGGAGTACAACGTGACGGTGCGGGCGGCGGACGGCGGGTCGCCGGCGCTGTGGAGCAGCGCGGTGCTGGCGCTGCGGGTGCTGGACGTGAACGACAACGCGCCGGTGTTCGCGGAGGCGCGCTACAGCGCCCGGCTGCCCGAGAACAACGCGGCGGGCGCGCTGGTGCTGACGGTGCGGGCGGCGGACGCGGACTGGGGTCAGAACGCGCGCGTGCGGTACCGGCTGTCGGAGGGGCGGGTGCGGGGCGCGCCGCTCTCGTCGTACGTGTCGGTGCAGGCGGAGACGGGCGCGCTGTACGCGCTGCGCTCGTTCGACTACGAGGAGGTGCGCGAGGTGGGGCTGTGGGTGCGGGCGGAGGACGGCGGCGCGCCGTCGCTGAGCAGCAACGTGTCGGTGCGGCTCGTGATCGTGGACGAGAACGACAACGCGCCGCAGGTGCTGTACCCGCCGCAGGCGCCGGCGCCGGGCGCGGGCTGGGCGGGCGTGGAGCTGGCGCCGCGCTCGGCGGAGCCCGGGGCGCTGGTGGCCAAGGTGGTGGCGGTGGACGCGGACGCGGGGCAGAACGCGTGGCTGTCGTACGAGCTGGCCAAGGCGACGGAGCCGGGGCTGTTCCGCGTGGGGCTGCACAGCGGCGAGGTGCGCACGGCGCGGGCCGTGGCGGAGCGCGACGCGCCCCGGCAGAGGCTCGTCGTGCTGGTGCGAGACCGCGGGCAGCCGCCGCGCTCCGCCACCGCCACCCTGGGCATCGCCCTGGTGGACGGCTTCTCCGACGCCTTCCTCCAGCTCAGCCACGCTCCGGCGGGGAGGCAGCAGCAGCAGCCGCAGGCGGCCGAGGAGGACCTGCTCACCACCTACCTCGTCGCCTCCCTGGGCTGCGTCTCGTCGCTCTTCCTCCTGTCCGTCCTCGCCTTTTCGGCCGCCAAGCTCGGCAAGGCTCGCCTCCGGGAACGCCTTTCGACTCCCTCTGCCCGCTGCCACGCAGACGGCGACTTCGCCGGCGACGCCGTGGACGTGGCCGGCACGGGCACTGTGTCGCCGGCTTACCGCTACGAAGCGCCTCTGACCACCGGCTCGTGGAGGAGGGAAGTCCAGTTCCTGGGGCCCGTCCTGCCCAGCCCGCAAAGCAGCGCTGAGGCGGGGGCGGGCAAGGACGAGGAACCGCTCTGCAGCTCGCAGCCCGCTGGAGAGAGGGAAGCCAAGCCGGGGGGCGCAGCCGCCCCTCCCGTTCAGCCGCCGGAGTGGCCGGCCGGCAGGCGCGTCCACGCCTGAGCCTTGCCGGGAGCCGCCTCCGTTGCCCGTCCTCAGCCTGCGATTCCCGAGCAGGCGGAGTGCCGTGCCGTGCCGTTACCTGCGTGCTGCCCCCGCGGAGGCTCTTGCCCGGCTTCTCCGGCCGGGGAAGGCGGCGCAGTCCCCCCGGGCTGAGCCTCCGCCCCACGGCGCCGTGGCAGACGCCTCGTGCTCGTCTCGCCGCCGTGTTGCTCGAAGGGCGCGGACCGGCCTCCCGGGAGCCCAGCGCGCACGCCTGCCCGCGGGCTCTGGGCGTCGGGGAGCGGGGGAAGACGCGGGGCAGCTGCCGGCGCTGCCCGGGCGCTCGGACTCGAGCGGCGGCCCCGCAGCGCTCTCGGCGCCCCTGCCCTGCCCTTCCCTCCCCGGCGCGGCGTGCGCGCGTCCTGCCGCGGGGCCCCCACGCGGGCGAGCGGCCGGCAGCCGCGCGTGTGCGCACGGCTCCGTGTGCCGGGGCGAGCCGGCCGCGCGGGCAGCGGGCGGCGGCGGGCGCAGTCCCGCCGCGGGCCGCAGGGTGGTGCTCCCGGCCAAGGCGGCGCCGAGCGGTTGCGGGCGGGGAGGTGCCCGAGCCCAGCCCGGCCCTGCCCAGCCCTGCCCAGACCAGCCGAGCCGAGCCGAGCCGAGCCGAGCGGGCAGCGGCGGCGGCGAGTGGTGCCCCTCGCCATCCGCTGCCGGGCCACGGCGGCCGCGCTCCGGGACGCCTGCCGGACTCGGCGAGAGGGAGGGCGCCCGCCCGCCCGCCCGCCGCCCCGCCGCGCTGCTGCCGGGCGCCGCTTTCCGCGGAGGACTGCGCGGGCGATCCGCGAGACGGAGGCTGTCCGCCGCCCCGACATGGCGATCGCAAGGCAAGTGCTTTGTCTCTCTGCTTTCCTCTGCCTGCCGCACGCTCGCTCCGAGCCCATCCGCTACTCCGTAGCCGAGGAGGCGGAGAGCGGCTCCGTGGTGGCCAACGTGGCGGCGGACGCGGGGCTGGCCCCGGCGCAGCTCGCGGACCGCCGCGCCCGCCTGGCCTCGGAGGACGGCCGGCAGCACTTTCGCTTAGACCGCGGCACCGGCCGCCTCGTAGTGGCGGAGAGGCTGGACCGGGAGGAGCTGTGCGGGCAGTCCCGTACCTGCACGCTCCCCTTGGAGCTCCTGCTCGCACACCCCCTGCAGTTCTTTCGGGTCGAGGTGGCGGTGGAGGACATCAACGACCATTCGCCCGTTTTCCCGGAGGAACGAGTCACTTTTCGGATCCTAGAAACGAGCGACCCGGGCTCGCGTTTCCCGCTGGAGGGAGCTCGGGACCTGGATGTTGGCAGCAATAGCATCCAGGCTTACAGTATCGCTCCCGAGAACGAATACTTTAGTGTCTCCTTTGGGAGTCAGAGTGAGGATGACAAATATGTTGAACTGGTCTTGGAAAAGCCGCTTGACAGAGAGGAGCAGGCGGAGGTGGGTTTCAGTCTCATCGCCATAGATGGAGGCTCTCCACCTAGGACTGGGACCACCCAAATCCACATAGTCGTTCTAGATGTAAATGACAACGCTCCTATCTTCATGCAGAAACTGTATGTTGGGCAGATTTTGGAAAATGCCCCAGAAGGCTCTGTGGTTCTCAGCGTGGCAGCAACCGATCGGGATGAGGGAGTTAATGGGGACATCTCCTATCAGTTCAGCCAAGCGGTGGGCCAGAGTGACTCTGCGTTCACAATTGACCCCACAAGTGGTGAAATTAAACTCACAAAGCCTCTGGACTTTGAGGCGGCAGAGAATCACGAGCTCAGCGTGCGAGCCACAGATGGCGGGGGCCTCTCGGCAATCTGCAAGGTGCTGGTGGAGGTGGTGGATGTGAACGACAATGCACCGGAGCTGGTGGTCAGTTCCTTCAGCAGCCCCCTCCCCGAGAATGCTTCACCCGGGACGGTGGTCGCCCTCTTTACTGTCAGGGACCGGGATGCTGGTGCCAATGGGAAGATCACTTGTGCCCTTGAAGACCAGCTGTCGTTCTCCTTGCGGCCAGCCTATAAGAATTACTACGAGCTGATGACAGTGAGCACGCTGGACCGGGAGGAGACAGCTCGGTACATCCTCACTGTCACAGCAGCAGATGCGGGGTCACCTCCTCTCACGACCACCCAGACCTTCACGGTGGACATCTCCGATGTCAACGACAACGCACCTGTCTTCAACCAGACATCATACACCATGTTCGTGCGTGAGAACAATGTCCCCGCAGTGCTTGTTGGAGCCGTCAGTGCCACGGATGCCGACGTGGGGCCCAATGCCAAGGTGACCTATTCCCTGGCACCAGCTCACCCTGCAGAGCAGCCTCCGTGCTCCTGCATCTCTGTGAACTCTGAGAATGGGCATGTGTTTGTGCTGCGGCCTCTGGACTATGAGCAGGTGAGGCAGATCGAGGTCCTGGTGAGCGCCTCCGATGCGGGGTCTCCTCCTCTCAGTGCCAACGTCACCATCCGCCTTGTTGTGGTGGACGAGAATGACAATGCACCGCTGGTGCTGCACCCAGCCCAGGAGAGCAGCCCACCATCCAGCGAGCTGGTGCCTGTGTCGGCTGAGGCGGGGTACCTCATCACCAAAGTGGTGGCCATCGATGCCGACTCAGGGCAGAACTCGTGGCTCTCGTACCACCTGCTGAGGGCCACCGACCCCGGGCTGTTTGCAGTGGGTGCCCAAAGTGGGGAGGTGCGGCTGAGGAGGCCGGTGACAGAGAGGGACGCCGTGAAGCAGAAGCTCGTTGTGCTGGTACGGGACAATGGGCAGCCACCGCTCTCAGCCACTGCGGCCCTGAGTGCACTCCTGCTCAATGACTTCTCAGACATGCGCCTACCGCACAGCAGCCTGGCCACAGAGGATGAGAGTGGCTCCCTGACAACCTATCTAATCATTTCATTGGTCTTCGTCACGCTCCTCTTCCTCGCATCTGTGGCAGCCTTTGTCACTCGCAAGCTGTGCGAGAGAAAGGAGCTGAAGGGTGGGCACGTGCTTTACGGCGCCGGGAACTTGCAGAGTGGCCTGGCTGATGCAGCTGCTGCAGGGACCCTGCCCCACGCCTATTGCTATGAAATCAGCCTCACAACGGGCTCGGGCAACAGCGAGTTCAAGTTCCTGAAGCCCATCCTCCCCAGCCTGCCACCACAGCACTGTGGCACGGGCGGGGGCGCTGACGATGAACAAGATTACCCCCGTGGCCATCTCACCGTTGACACAGCACCAGACAACCTCGGAGCGCTCTCTGCCGAGCCATTCAATAGTCTTTCCTTTAACTAGCATGGAGTCAGCACAGCCAGAGGCCTCATGCCTCGCGATAGGAAGGGATCTGGGCTACAACATGTGGCAACGGTTCCTCCAGACTAAACCTGCATTTGCAATTGGTATCACTGATTTCCCTCAAACTCTAAGTCAGAAGAAAGGTTGTCTCCCCCTCCAAAAAACCAAGCCAACAAAAGAAACTAAAGGCTCCCTCACTCAGGCAATAATAGGTTTCAGCTCTGTTACAGCCACTTCTGAAATGCTTTGAGAGTGGGATTAGTTCCAGGGGCCCTAGCTAAGCTCTTGCCTCACTTGCTGCCGTGCAAGACTGTGGACCTCTTACTCTGTGCTGTAATGCAATGAGAAGGTCGGGCTGAAATGCACACAGCCCTCGTGCCGGAGGAGCAGAAAATCAAGGCAGTTGTGAGTACTGTGTTGCAATGGGGTGCCAGCACGGGACTCTTTCTTCTCTGGGTTCTGGATGTTTGTGTCCGAGATGTGTGGGCTCTGTGTGTTTTGCCTTCTGGTCACTATGTCTGTCCGGACAGCCGTTGTGTGTCTGCATGGGCTGCACAAAGGCTGCCCACTGAAGCAGGGAGTTGCTCTCATCCGGCCGTTGTGATGCACGCAGTTCCAGCTCATCGGGCAAGAAGGGGTATTTTGACCCTTGGAGTACAGAAGCCTCATCTTCTCTAGGGGAGAGCAGCAAAACGCACAACAAGGTCTTCCATAAGGGGGGGTTGGGCAGGCTGTCTCCTTGGGATTGCCTTGGAAATGTAGCAGCACTAACAGTGTTGAGATAGGCTGTAACTGTACAGAGTTGTGAAAACATGCCCATTGTCTTTGGGTGCACTGTAGGAAAACTCCACGAGTCTCCTCAAAGTGCTTTCTCTGAAGGTAGAGCTGAGATGAACTTGTAAAATGGCCACTGAGTTTGGTCTCATCCTTGTTGCTCCCAGGTCAAAAGGCTTCTTGATGGGGGTGGGAATCTGTCACAATATGATTTTCTGGGCTTGTGTTAGAGCACTGGCATTCTCCTTTTTGCCCTTTCTCCTTCTACTCTGCAAACTGTGTTTGAGCATTGTGTTACCTACTCCTCTGAAGAAGGACCGTCACCCCATTTATCAGAACAGAACGTTTGAATGAAGGCAGTGTGGCACGGAATATTCGGAAACCCTCGCGCTGTGTTGTGCTGCAGTTATAAACCGTACCGTTGTAAACCAGGATACCCTTGCGTGTAAAAGTGAAATAAAGGGAAAGCCTTGTGTGGAGATAGTCTTTGTAGAGATGTTCTTTCCGGGGAAGATCTGTCAAATTTTTCAAAAGCTGGGAGTTTTTTTCTCATTTTGCCCCTTGGCTGAGGTGAAGTCGAGCAGGTACATTCTTTCTGTCTGGAGACGCAGCTGAGAGAGCATTCAGGCAAATTGTGGGGAGCAGAGATATGGTGGCAGTCCTGTATGGGCCTTCTGAGCACTGAGGTTCTGGCTGCGACAGGGCCCAGTTAGATCGAGGTCAGGGGAAACTGGCCCCTACCGTAACAGTGGCCCTGGGGGTGCAAAGGCCTCTGCAAAGCAGTGAGGTGGGGGGAGTGACCTTTCCAACTCCCCCAACAGCTCTAGCTGCGGATGGCAACTCGGAGGTGTTTGAGCACAAAGTATGTTGATTCTAAAGGTTTTGGAGGATGGATGGCACAAAGAGAACATACACGTTTCTTTGGGGAATTATTTGGGGGAGCCTCAGGAGGTGGGCAATTGGTGGGTGAAAACTACTACCAGGGAGAGGATTCACTCTTGGGAAATGCAGTGGACTACAGCTGTCCCTTCTGCAAAGGCCCCGATAAAAAGGTAAGTCCTGAGGAGAGGCTGGTGTTGTGATGCTCACCAGAAGATCCTTGTCCATCGAGGGTTGAGTGATCCACAGTGCAGTTAATCTGGGAAGGCACAGGCCTGTGCTGTGCTGTGCTGTGCTGTGCTGTGCTGCGCTGTGCTGCGCTGTGCTGCGCTGCGTAAGCCCCTGGTCAGCAGGATAATCTCAGCCAGCTCATTGTAACTGAGGGTCCTGCAGGCAGCTCCCACTTGGTACTGGTGAGAAAGCCACCTGCCAGCAAGAAGTCCGCATGTGAACTTCTTTTTACTCCGACACTAGAAATGAGGAATAGAATTGCTTTTTTTGCAGGAAAGTCCTATAGTGGTTTGAATGACTGAAACAGGGGCACGCTTTCTTTTCTTTGACTGGGGTCTGCATGGCATGCTGTGCGTGGCTGGTGTTCTGTGTGAAGCTACTCTGCTCAGGGTTCTCCGCATCCAAAAGGACGTCGCATTACCTATGCTAAACTCTTCCTATAGTGTGAGCTATAACAAACAGTCGTGAATGACATCTTAGAGAGCTGCCGTGTCTCTCTTGCTGAGATCACAAGGAACCAGCACCTCCTGCTGTAAAACATCTGCTTCTTGGGTTGTTCCAGCTGAAGGGTCTGGGTGTCTGAGGCAGTTCATAATTAGACGATTTATTCCAGTTTGTACCCTTACGAGAGGAGGAGGCTGTTTCCTGTATTGGCGGGCCTGAACACACTGGTGAGCTTTCCTGAGATGCTCATCGGAGGTGCCGTTTGGAAGGATAACTTCGTAGGCCAGGTAATTGACAGCCCTTGCAGAGGGGATGTATTACTGGACCTGTTGGTCACCAACGCAAGTGAGCTAATCAGAGGCGTCGAGACTGGAGGCAGCCTGGGCTGCAGTGATCATGCACTGGTGGAGTTCACAGTCCTGAGGGGTATGGGACAGGTGAAGAGTAAAGTCAGACCCTGAATTTTAGGAAAGCAAACTTCCAGTTCTTCAAGGAGTTAGTCGATGGGACCCCCTGGGAAACTGCCCTCAGGGACAAGGGAGCAGAAGAGAGCTGGCAGATCTTTAAGGATGCCTTCCACAGAGCACAAGACCTCTCGATCCCCACGTGTAAGACATCAGGAAAGGAAGGCAAGAGACTGGCATGGCTAAATAAAGACCTGCTGGTCAAACTAAAGGGCAGGAAGGAAATGCACAGGCAGCGGAAGCAGGGACAGGTATCCTGAGAAGAGTGGAGGGACGTTGCCCGGTTGTGTAGGAATGGAGTCAGGAAGGCCAAGGCGTGGCTGGAGCTGAACTTGGCAAGGGTGCAAGGAATAACGAGGCAGCCTTCTATAGGTATGTCAGACAGAAAAGGAAGGTCAAAGAAAGTGTAGCTCCCCTGATGAACACAACTGGCAAACTGGTAAAAACAGGCGAGGAGAAGGCTGAGGTACTCAACAAGTTTTTTGCCTCGGTCTTCACCGGCAACCTCTGTTCCCACACCTCTCAAGGCAGGGACTGGGGGAGAAAAGTCCCTCCCCACTGTAAGAGAAGATGGGGTTCAAGACCACCTGAGGAACCTGAACATGCAGAAGTCTACGGGACCCGATGAGATCCATCCCGGAGTCCTGAGGCAATTGGCTGATGCAGGTGCCAAGCATGGCAAGTTTGCCAAGCAAGCTCCATGATGTTTGAAAAGTCCTGGCAGTCAGGTGAAGTCCCTGGTGACTGGAAAAAGGGAAACATTGCACCCATTTTTACAAAGTGGTAGAAAGGACGTCCCTGGCAACTACTGACTTGTCAGCCTCACCTCTGTGCCTGGGAACATCACGGAACAGATCCTCCTAGAACCTATATTAAGGCCCACGGAGGTGATCTGAGACAGCCAGCATGGCTTCACCAAGGGCAAGCCTTGCCTGACCAAGCTAGTGGCCTTCTAAGATGGAGCGACTACATCAGTGGACAAGGAAAGAGTTACTGACTTCATCTGTCTGGACTTCTGTAAGGCCTTTGACATGGGAGAGATTGGAGTTGATGGATGGACTATTTGGTGGATAAGGAATTGGCTGGATGGTCGCATCCAGAGAGGTGGTGTCAATGCCTCGATGTCTGGATGGCGATCAGTGACGAGTGGTGTCCCTCAACAGTCCATATGGGGACCGGTACTATTTAATATCTTCAGCAACAACATAGACCATGGGATCGAGTGCACCCTTGGCGCATTTGCAGATGACCCCAAGCTGAGTGGTGTGGTTGACATGCCAGAGGGATGGGATGCTGTTTGGAGAACCAAGCCGGACAAGGTCAAGAACTGGGCCCACGCAATCTTCATGAGGTTCAACAAGGCCAAGTGCAAGGTCCTGCACCTGGGTCGGGGCAATACAGGCTGGGGGATGGAGGGATTGAGAGCAGCCCTGTGGAGAAGGACTTGGGGGTACCAGTGGAAAAAAAACTGGACATGAGCTGACAATGTGCACCCGCAGCCCAGAAAGCCAATCGTATCCTTGGCTGCATCACAAGAAGGGTGTCCAGCAGGTCGAGGGAGGTGATTATGCCCCTCTACTCCATTCTGGTGAGAGCCCACCTGGAGTTCTGCAGCCAGCTCCGGAGCCCTCAGTACAAGAAAGACACAGGCCTGTTGGAGCAGGTCCAGAGGAGGGCCACAAAAATGATCAGAGGGATGGAACAGCTCTCCAGCGAGGAAAGGCTGAGAGAGTTGGGGTTGTTTAGCCTGCAGAAGAGAAGGCTTTGGGGAGACCTTACCGTGGCCTTTCAGTACTTACAGGGGGCTTCTAAGAAAGATGGGGACAGACTTTTTGATAGGGCCTGTAGCGATAGGACACGGGGTAATGGTTTTAAACTAAAAGAGGGTAGGTTCAGACTAGACAGAAGGAAGAAATGTTTTACGATGCGGGTGGTGAAACACTGGAACAGGTTGCCCAGAGAGGCTGTAGATGCCTCATCCCTGGAAACATCGAGGGTCAGGTTGGACGGGGCTCTGAGTCACCTGATCTAGTTGAAGATGTCCCTGCTCATTGCAGGGGAGTTGGACTAGATGACCTCTAAAGGTCCCTTCCCAGCCAAACCATTCTGTGGTTCTATGAAGCAATGCGGTGCGCAGGACTCGTCAGAGAGCCTATCCCGAATGCAGGCGCGTCCCGTGAATCTGTTTGCGCTGTTACCAGGCCTGATCGCAAGCGCGGGGCTGCAGCAGGCGCTGTTGGCCGAGCCGGAGTTGGGAGGCCGGCAAGGCGGAGGGCCGCTTCCCAGGGCCGGAGCGCTGCAGTTGCCGTCTGCGGCTGCGGGTGTCGCTGTCGGCTCACGATGGGCCGAAGGGCGGGCGGCGGCGCAACGGCGAGCCGGCGAGCGAGCCGCGGGGCTGCAAGGTCCGAGCCCGAAGCGGCGCGGTGGGGGCGAGCCGAGTCGGGCCGGGCTGCCCGGGGGAAGGCTCGGCGGGAGGAGCGCGGCGACAGCGGGGACTCACGACCGGCTCCGGTGGGCGGAGGGCCGAGCGGGCAGCTGCTGCCGGGCTTTGCAATGGCGGAGAGAGGAGGGCGGCGGGGCCGGCGGGAGCGAGCCCTGCTGTGGTGCGTGCTGGTGGCGGCGTGGGAGGCGGCGTGGGGGCAGCTGCGCTACTCGGTTCCCGAGGAGGTGCCGAAGGGCTCGTTCGTGGGCGACGTGGCCAAGGACCTGGGGCTGGAGCTGCCGGCGCTCCGCCACCGCGGCGTCCGCGTTGTCTCCGGAGGTAGGACGCAGTATTTCGCTCTGCACGGGAAGACGGGGCATTTAGTGACGGCGGAGAGGATAGACAGAGAGCAGCTCTGCGAGAGTGTGCGGCAATGCGTGTTGCGCTGTGAGGTGATCGTGGAGGGAGAAATGCAGGTTTACGGAATCGAAGTGGAGATCACGGACATTAACGACAACGCGCCCAGCTTCCGAGAGGCAGAAACGGAGCTGAGACTGAGCGAGATGACAGCCCCGGGACTGAGGTTTCCTCTGGCCGAGGCTCACGACCCGGACGTGGGACCGAATGCCCTGCAGAGGTACGAGCTGAGCGGCGACGAGCACTTCTCGCTGGCCGTGCAGGCGGGCCCCGGCGGGGATCAGCGTCCCGAGCTGGTGCTGGCGAAGGCGCTGGACCGGGAGGAGGCGGCGTTCCACGAGCTGGTGCTGAGGGCGAGCGACGGCGGAGAGCCGGCGCGGACGGGCACGGCGCGGCTCCGCGTGGCGGTGCTGGACGCGAACGACAACGCGCCCGCGTTCAGCCAGGCGGAGTACACGGTGCGTGTGCCCGAGGACGTGCCCGTGGGCTCCGCCCTCGTCACCCTGGCGGCCACCGACGCCGACGAGGGCATTAACGGGCACGTGAAATACAGTTTTCATAAAGTTTCAGACCGGGCACCCGAAATTTTTGACCTGGACTCTGAGACAGGAGAAATACTTGTAAAGGACAGTTTGGACTTTGAGGAAATCTCCTCGCATGAACTAGAGGTTGAGGCGCGGGACGGAGGAGGCCTTTTTGACACAGCGAAAGTCGCGATCAGGTGACAGACGTGAACGACAACGCGCCCCAGATTTCGGTGCGGTCGGCGCTGAGCGCGATCTCTGAGGACGCGCCGTCGGGGACGGTGGTGGCCCTGCTGCACGTGCAGGACCGGGACTCGGGGGCGAACGGGGAGGTGCGGTGCAGCATCGACGAGGGCCTCCCGTTCCGCCTGGAGAAGTCCTTCGAGGACTACTACCGCGTGGTGACGGCGAGGGAGCTGGACCGCGAGGAGGTGTCGGAGTACAACGTGACGGTGCGGGCGGCGGACGGCGGGTCGCCGGCGCTGTGGAGCAGCGCGGTGCTGGCGCTGCGGGTGCTGGACGTGAACGACAACGCGCCGGTGTTCGCGGAGGCGCGCTACAGCGCCCGGCTGCCCGAGAACAACGCGGCGGGCGCGCTGGTGCTGACGGTGCGGGCGGCGGACGCGGACTGGGGTCAGAACGCGCGCGTGCGGTACCGGCTGTCGGAGGGGCGGGTGCGGGGCGCGCCGCTCTCGTCGTACGTGTCGGTGCAGGCGGAGACGGGCGCGCTGTACGCGCTGCGCTCGTTCGACTACGAGGAGGTGCGCGAGGTGGGGCTGTGGGTGCGGGCGGAGGACGGCGGCGCGCCGTCGCTGAGCAGCAACGTGTCGGTGCGGCTCGTGATCGTGGACGAGAACGACAACGCGCCGCAGGTGCTGTACCCGCCGCAGGCGCCGGCGCCGGGCGCGGGCTGGGCGGGCGTGGAGCTGGCGCCGCGCTCGGCGGAGCCCGGGGCGCTGGTGGCCAAGGTGGTGGCGGTGGACGCGGACGCGGGGCAGAACGCGTGGCTGTCGTACGAGCTGGCCAAGGCGACGGAGCCGGGGCTGTTCCGCGTGGGGCTGCACAGCGGCGAGGTGCGCACGGCGCGGGCCGTGGCGGAGCGCGACGCGCCCCGGCAGAGGCTCGTCGTGCTGGTGCGAGACCGCGGGCAGCCGCCGCGCTCCGCCACCGCCACCCTGGGCATCGCCCTGGTGGACGGCTTCTCCGACGCCTTCCTCCAGCTCAGCCACGCTCCGGCGGGGAGGCAGCAGCAGCAGCCGCAGGCGGCCGAGGAGGACCTGCTCACCACCTACCTCGTCGCCTCCCTGGGCTGCGTCTCGTCGCTCTTCCTCCTGTCCGTCCTCGCCTTTTCGGCCGCCAAGCTCGGCAAGGCTCGCCTCCGGGAACGCCTTTCGACTCCCTCTGCCCGCTGCCACGCAGACGGCGACTTCGCCGGCGACGCCGTGGACGTGGCCGGCACGGGCACTGTGTCGCCGGCTTACCGCTACGAAGCGCCTCTGACCACCGGCTCGTGGAGGAGGGAAGTCCAGTTCCTGGGGCCCGTCCTGCCCAGCCCGCAAAGCAGCGCTGAGGCGGGGGCGGGCAAGGACGAGGAACCGCTCTGCAGCTCGCAGCCCGCTGGAGAGAGGGAAGCCAAGCCGGGGGGCGCAGCCGCCCCTCCCGTTCAGCCGCCGGAGTGGCCGGCCGGCAGGCGCGTCCACGCCTGAGCCTTGCCGGGAGCCGCCTCCGTTGCCCGTCCTCAGCCTGCGATTCCCGAGCAGGCGGAGTGCCGTGCCGTGCCGTTACCTGCGTGCTGCCCCCGCGGAGGCTCTTGCCCGGCTTCTCCGGCCGGGGAAGGCGGCGCAGTCCCCCCGGGCTGAGCCTCCGCCCCACGGCGCCGTGGCAGACGCCTCGTGCTCGTCTCGCCGCCGTGTTGCTCGAAGGGCGCGGACCGGCCTCCCGGGAGCCCAGCGCGCACGCCTGCCCGCGGGCTCTGGGCGTCGGGGAGCGGGGGAAGACGCGGGGCAGCTGCCGGCGCTGCCCGGGCGCTCGGACTCGAGCGGCGGCCCCGCAGCGCTCTCGGCGCCCCTGCCCTGCCCTTCCCTCCCCGGCGCGGCGTGCGCGCGTCCTGCCGCGGGGCCCCCACGCGGGCGAGCGGCCGGCAGCCGCGCGTGTGCGCACGGCTCCGTGTGCCGGGGCGAGCCGGCCGCGCGGGCAGCGGGCGGCGGCGGGCGCAGTCCCGCCGCGGGCCGCAGGGTGGTGCTCCCGGCCAAGGCGGCGCCGAGCGGTTGCGGGCGGGGAGGTGCCCGAGCCCAGCCCGGCCCTGCCCAGCCCTGCCCAGACCAGCCGAGCCGAGCCGAGCCGAGCCGAGCGGGCAGCGGCGGCGGCGAGTGGTGCCCCTCGCCATCCGCTGCCGGGCCACGGCGGCCGCGCTCCGGGACGCCTGCCGGACTCGGCGAGAGGGAGGGCGCCCGCCCGCCCGCCCGCCGCCCCGCCGCGCTGCTGCCGGGCGCCGCTTTCCGCGGAGGACTGCGCGGGCGATCCGCGAGACGGAGGCTGTCCGCCGCCCCGACATGGCGATCGCAAGGCAAGTGCTTTGTCTCTCTGCTTTCCTCTGCCTGCCGCACGCTCGCTCCGAGCCCATCCGCTACTCCGTAGCCGAGGAGGCGGAGAGCGGCTCCGTGGTGGCCAACGTGGCGGCGGACGCGGGGCTGGCCCCGGCGCAGCTCGCGGACCGCCGCGCCCGCCTGGCCTCGGAGGACGGCCGGCAGCACTTTCGCTTAGACCGCGGCACCGGCCGCCTCGTAGTGGCGGAGAGGCTGGACCGGGAGGAGCTGTGCGGGCAGTCCCGTACCTGCACGCTCCCCTTGGAGCTCCTGCTCGCACACCCCCTGCAGTTCTTTCGGGTCGAGGTGGCGGTGGAGGACATCAACGACCATTCGCCCGTTTTCCCGGAGGAACGAGTCACTTTTCGGATCCCGGAAAGGAGCGACCCGGGCTCGCGTTTCCCGCTGGAGGGAGCTCGGGACCTGGATGTCGGCAGCAATAGCATCCAGGCTTACAGTATCGCTCCCGAGAACGAATACTTTAGTGTCTCCTTTGGCAGTCGGAGTAAGGCCAAGAAGTATGTGGAACTGGTCTTGGAAAAGCCGCTTGACAGAGAGGAGCAGGCGGAGGTGGGTTTCAGTCTCATCGCCATAGATGGAGGCTCTCCACCCAGGACTGGGACCACCCAAATCCACATAGTCGTTCTAGATGTAAATGACAACGCTCCTGTCTTCACAGAGGAGCTGTATGTTGGGCAGATTTTGGAAAATGCCCCAGAAGGCTCTGTGGTTCTCAGCGTGGCGGCAACCGATCGGGATGAGGGAGTTAATGGGGACATCTCCTATCAGTTCAGCCAAGCGGTGGGCCAGAGTGACTCTGCGTTCACAATTGACCCCACAAGTGGTGAAATTAAACTCACAAAGCCTCTGGACTTTGAGGCGGCAGAGAATCACGAGCTCAGCGTGCGAGCCACAGATGGCGGGGGCCTCTCGGCAATCTGCAAGGTGCTGGTGGAGGTGGTGGATGTGAACGACAATGCACCGGAGCTGGTGGTCAGTTCCTTCAGCAGCCCCCTCCCCGAGAATGCTTCACCCGGGACGGTGGTCGCCCTCTTTACTGTCAGGGACCGGGATGCTGGTGCCAATGGGAAGATCACTTGTGCCCTTGAAGACCAGCTGTCGTTCTCCTTGCGGCCAGCCTATAAGAATTACTACGAGCTGATGACAGTGAGCACGCTGGACCGGGAGGAGACAGCTCGGTACATCCTCACTGTCACAGCAGCAGATGCGGGGTCACCTCCTCTCACGACCACCCAGACCTTCACGGTGGACATCTCCGATGTCAACGACAACGCACCTGTCTTCAACCAGACATCATACACCATGTTCGTGCGTGAGAACAATGTCCCCGCAGTGCTTGTTGGAGCCGTCAGTGCCACGGATGCCGACGTGGGGCCCAATGCCAAGGTGACCTATTCCCTGGCACCAGCTCACCCTGCAGAGCAGCCTCCGTGCTCCTGCATCTCTGTGAACTCTGAGAATGGGCATGTGTTTGTGCTGCGGCCTCTGGACTATGAGCAGGTGAGGCAGATCGAGGTCCTGGTGAGCGCCTCCGATGCGGGGTCTCCTCCTCTCAGTGCCAACGTCACCATCCGCCTTGTTGTGGTGGACGAGAATGACAATGCACCGCTGGTGCTGCACCCAGCCCAGGAGAGCAGCCCACCATCCAGCGAGCTGGTGCCTGTGTCGGCTGAGGCGGGGTACCTCATCACCAAAGTGGTGGCCATCGATGCCGACTCAGGGCAGAACTCGTGGCTCTCGTACCACCTGCTGAGGGCCACCGACCCCGGGCTGTTTGCAGTGGGTGCCCAAAGTGGGGAGGTGCGGCTGAGGAGGCCGGTGACAGAGAGGGACGCCGTGAAGCAGAAGCTCGTTGTGCTGGTACGGGACAATGGGCAGCCACCGCTCTCAGCCACTGCGGCCCTGAGTGCACTCCTGCTCAATGACTTCTCAGACATGCGCCTACCGCACAGCAGCCTGGCCACAGAGGATGAGAGTGGCTCCCTGACAACCTATCTAATCATTTCATTGGTCTTCGTCACGCTCCTCTTCCTCGCATCTGTGGCAGCCTTTGTCACTCGCAAGCTGTGCAAGAGAAAGGAGCTGAAGGGTGGGCACGTGCTTTACGGCGCCGGGAACTTGCAGAGTGGCCTGGCTGATGCAGCTGCTGCAGGGACCCTGCCCCACGCTTATTGCTATGAAATCAGCCTCACAACGGGCTCGGGCAACAGCGAGTTCAAGTTCCTGAAGCCCATCCTCCCCAGCCTGCCACCACAGCACTGTGGCACGGGCGGGGGCGCTGACGATGAACAAGATTACCCCCGTGGCCATCTCACCGTTGACACAGCACCAGACAACCTCGGAGCGCTCTCTGCCGAGCCGTTCAATAGTCTTTCCTTTAACTAGCATGGAGTCAGCACAGCCAGAGGCCTCATGCCTCGCGATAGGAAGAGATCTGGGCTACAACATGTGGCAACGGTTCCTCCAGACTAAACCTGCATTTGCAATTGGTATCACTGATTTCCCTCAAACTCTAAGTCAGAAGAAAGGTTGTCTCCCCCTCCAAAAAACCAAGCCAACAAAAGAAACTAAAGGCTCCCTCACTCAGGCAATAATAGGTTTCAGCTCTGTTACAGCCACTTCTGAAATGCTTTGAGAGTGGGATTAGTTCCAGGGGCCCCAGCTAAGCTCTTGCCTCACTTGCTGCCGTGCAAGACTGTGGACCTCTTACTCTGTGCTGTAATGCAATGAGAAGGTCGGGCTGAAATGCACACAGCCCTCGTGCCGGAGGAGCAGAAAATCAAGGCAGTTGTGAGTACTGTGTTGCAATGGGGTGCCAGCACGGGACTCTTTCTTCTCTGTGTTCTGGATGTCTGTGTCCGAGATGTGTGGGCTCTGTGTGTTTTGCCTTCTGGTCACTATGTCTGTCCGGACAGCCGTTGTGTGTCTGCATGGGCTGCACAAAGGCTGCCCACTGAAGCAGGGAGTTGCTCTCATCCGGCCGTTGTGATGCACGCAGTTCCAGCTCATCGGGCAAGAAGGGGTATTTTGACCCTTGGAGTACAGAAGCCTCATCTTCTCTAGGGGAGAGCAGCAAAACGCACAACAAGGTCTTCCATAAGGGGGGGTTGGGCAGGCTGTCTCCTTGGGATTGCCTTGGAAATGTAGCAGCACTAACAGTGTTGAGATAGGCTGTAACTGTACAGAGTTGTGAAAACATGCCCATTGTCTTTGGGTGCACTGTAGGAAAACTCCACGAGTCTCCTCAAAGTGCTTTCTCTGAAGGTAGAGCTGAGATGAACTTGTAAAATGGCCACTGAGTTTGGTCTCATCCTTGTTGCTCCCAGGTCAAAAGGCTTCTTGATGGGGGTGGGAATCTGTCACAATATGATTTTCTGGGCTTGTGTTAGAGCACTGGCATTCTCCTTTTTGCCCTTTCTCCTTCTACTCTGCAAACTGTGTTTGAGCATTGTGTTACCTACTCCTCTGAAGAAGGACCGTCACCCCGTTTATCAGAACAGAACGTTTGAATGAAGGCAGTGTGGCACGGAATATTCGGAAACCCTCGCGCTGTGTTGTGCTGCAGTTATAAACCGTACCGTTGTAAACCAGGATACCCTTGCGTGTAAAAGTGAAATAAAGGGAAAGCCTTGTGTGGAGATAGTCTTTGTAGAGATGTTCTTTCCGGGGAAGATCTGTCAAATTTTTCAAAAGCTGGGAGTTTTTTTCTCATTTTGCCCCTTGGCTGAGGTGAAGTCGAGCAGGTACATTCTTTCTGTCTGGAGACGCAGCTGAGAGAGCATTCAGGCAAATTGTGGGGAGCAGAGATATGGTGGCAGTCCTGTATGGGCCTTCTGAGCACTGAGGTTCTGGCTGCGACAGGGCCCAGTTAGATCGAGGTCAGGGGAAACTGGCCCCTACCGTAACAGTGGCCCTGGGGGTGCAAAGGCCTCTGCAAAGCAGTGAGGTGGGGGGAGTGACCTTTCCAACTCCCCCAACAGCTCTAGCTGCGGATGGCAACTCGGAGGTGTTTGAGCACAAAGTATGTTGATTCTAAAGGTTTTGGAGGATGGATGGCACAAAGAGAACATACACGTTTCTTTGGGGAATTATTTGGGGGAGCCTCAGGAGGTGGGCAATTGGTGGGTGAAAACTACTACCAGGGAGAGGATTCACTCTTGGGAAATGCAGTGGACTACAGCTGTCCCTTCTGCAAAGGCCCCGATAAAAAGGTAAGTCCTGAGGAGAGGCTGGTGTTGTGATGCTCACCAGAAGATCCTTGTCCATCGAGGGTTGAGTGATCCACAGTGCAGTTAATCTGGGAAGGCACAGGCCTGTGCTGTGCTGTGCTGTGCTGTGCTGTGCTGCGCTGTGCTGCGCTGTGCTGCGCTGCGTAAGCCCCTGGTCAGCAGGATAATCTCAGCCAGCTCATTGTAACTGAGGGTCCTGCAGGCAGCTCCCACTTGGTACTGGTGAGAAAGCCACCTGCCAGCAAGAAGTCCGCATGTGAATTCTTTTTACTCCGACACTAGAAATGAGGAATAGAATTGCTTTTTTTGCAGGAAAGTCCTATAGTGGTTTGAATGACTGAAACAGGGGCACGCTTTCTTTTCTTTGACTGGGGTCTGCATGGCATGCTGTGCGTGGCTGGTGTTCTGTGTGAAGCTACTCTGCTCAGGGTTCTCCGCATCCAAAAGGACGTCGCATTACCTATGCTAAACTCTTCCTATAGTGTGAGCTATAACAAACAGTCGTGAATGACATCTTAGAGAGCTGCCGTGTCTCTCTTGCTGAGATCACAAGGAACCAGCACCTCCTGCTGTAAAACATCTGCTTCTTGGGTTGTTCCAGCTGAAGGGTCTGGGTGTCTGAGGCAGTTCATAATTAGACGATTTATTCCAGTTTGTACCCTTACGAGAGGAGGAGGCTGTTTCCTGTATTGGCGGGCCTGAACACACTGGTGAGCTTTCCTGAGATGCTCATCGGAGGTGCCGTTTGGAAGGATAACTTCGTAGGCCAGGTAATTGACAGCCCTTGCAGAGGGGATGTATTACTGGACCTGTTGGTCACCAACGCAAGTGAGCTAATCAGAGGCGTCGAGACTGGAGGCAGCCTGGGCTGCAGTGATCATGCACTGGTGGAGTTCACAGTCCTGAGGGGTATGGGACAGGTGAAGAGTAAAGTCAGACCCTGAATTTTAGGAAAGCAAACTTCCAGTTCTTCAAGGAGTTAGTCGATGGGACCCCCTGGGAAACTGCCCTCAGGGACAAGGGAGCAGAAGAGAGCTGGCAGATCTTTAAGGATGCCTTCCACAGAGCACAAGACCTCTCGATCCCCACGTGTAAGACATCAGGAAAGGAAGGCAAGAGACTGGCATGGCTAAATAAAGACCTGCTGGTCAAACTAAAGGGCAGGAAGGAAATGCACAGGCAGCGGAAGCAGGGACAGGTATCCTGAGAAGAGTGGAGGGACGTTGCCCGGTTGTGTAGGAATGGAGTCAGGAAGGCCAAGGCGTGGCTGGAGCTGAACTTGGCAAGGGTGCAAGGAATAACGAGGCAGCCTTCTATAGGTATGTCAGACAGAAAAGGAAGGTCAAAGAAAGTGTAGCTCCCCTGATGAACACAACTGGCAAACTGGTAAAAACAGGCGAGGAGAAGGCTGAGGTACTCAACAAGTTTTTTGCCTCGGTCTTCACCGGCAACCTCTGTTCCCACACCTCTCAAGGCAGGGACTGGGGGAGAAAAGTCCCTCCCCACTGTAAGAGAAGATGGGGTTCAAGACCACCTGAGGAACCTGAACATGCAGAAGTCTACGGGACCCGATGAGATCCATCCCGGAGTCCTGAGGCAATTGGCTGATGCAGGTGCCAAGCATGGCAAGTTTGCCAAGCAAGCTCCATGATGTTTGAAAAGTCCTGGCAGTCAGGTGAAGTCCCTGGTGACTGGAAAAAGGGAAACATTGCACCCATTTTTACAAAGTGGTAGAAAGGACGTCCCTGGCAACTACTGACTTGTCAGCCTCACCTCTGTGCCTGGGAACATCACGGAACAGATCCTCCTAGAACCTATATTAAGGCCCATGGAGGTGATCTGAGACAGCCAGCATGGCTTCACCAAGGGCAAGCCTTGCCTGACCAAGCTAGTGGCCTTCTAAGATGGAGCGACTACATCAGTGGACAAGGAAAGAGTTACTGACTTCATCTGTCTGGACTTCTGTAAGGCCTTTGACATGGGAGAGATTGGAGTTGATGGATGGACTATTTGGTGGATAAGGAATTGGCTGGATGGTCGCATCCAGAGAGGTGGTGTCAATGCCTCGATGTCTGGATGGCGATCAGTGACGAGTGGTGTCCCTCAACAGTCCATATGGGGACCGGTACTATTTAATATCTTCAGCAACAACATAGACCATGGGATCGAGTGCACCCTTGGCGCATTTGCAGATGACCCCAAGCTGAGTGGTGTGGTTGACATGCCAGAGGGATGGGATGCTGTTTGGAGAACCAAGCCGGACAAGGTCAAGAACTGGGCCCACGCAATCTTCATGAGGTTCAACAAGGCCAAGTGCAAGGTCCTGCACCTGGGTCGGGGCAATACAGGCTGGGGGATGGAGGGATTGAGAGCAGCCCTGTGGAGAAGGACTTGGGGGTACCAGTGGAAAAAAAACTGGACATGAGCTGACAATGTGCACCCGCAGCCCAGAAAGCCAATCGTATCCTTGGCTGCATCACAAGAAGGGTGTCCAGCAGGTCGAGGGAGGTGATTATGCCCCTCTACTCCATTCTGGTGAGAGCCCACCTGGAGTTCTGCAGCCAGCTCCGGAGCCCTCAGTACAAGAAAGACACAGGCCTGTTGGAGCAGGTCCAGAGGAGGGCCACAAAAATGATCAGAGGGATGGAACAGCTCTCCAGCGAGGAAAGGCTGAGAGAGTTGGGGTTGTTTAGCCTGCAGAAGAGAAGGCTTTGGGGAGACCTTACCGTGGCCTTTCAGTACTTACAGGGGGCTTCTAAGAAAGATGGGGACAGACTTTTTGATAGGGCCTGTAGCGATAGGACACGGGGTAATGGTTTTAAACTAAAAGAGGGTAGGTTCAGACTAGACAGAAGGAAGAAATGTTTTACGATGCGGGTGGTGAAACACTGGAACAGGTTGCCCAGAGAGGCTGTAGATGCCTCATCCCTGGAAACATCGAGGGTCAGGTTGGACGGGGCTCTGAGTCACCTGATCTAGTTGAAGATGTCCCTGCTCATTGCAGGGGAGTTGGACTAGATGACCTCTAAAGGTCCCTTCCCAGCCAAACCATTCTGTGGTTCTATGAAGCAATGCGGTGCGCAGGACTCGTCAGAGAGCCTATCCCGAATGCAGGCGCGTCCCGTGAATCTGTTTGCGCTGTTACCAGGCCTGATCGCAAGCGCGGGGCTGCAGCAGGCGCTGTTGGCCGAGCCGGAGTTGGGAGGCCGGCAAGGCGGAGGGCCGCTTCCCAGGGCCGGAGCGCTGCAGTTGCCGTCTGCGGCTGCGGGTGTCGCTGTCGGCTCACGATGGGCCGAAGGGCGGGCGGCGGCGCAACGGCGAGCCGGCGAGCGAGCCGCGGGGCTGCAAGGTCCGAGCCCGAAGCGGCGCGGTGGGGGCGAGCCGAGTCGGGCCGGGCTGCCCGGGGGAAGGCTCGGCGGGAGGAGCGCGGCGACAGCGGGGACTCACGACCGGCTCCGGTGGGCGGAGGGCCGAGCGGGCAGCTGCTGCCGGGCTTTGCAATGGCGGAGAGAGGAGGGCGGCGGGGCCGGCGGGAGCGAGCCCTGCTGTGGTGCGTGCTGGTGGCGGCGTGGGAGGCGGCGTGGGGGCAGCTGCGCTACTCGGTTCCCGAGGAGGTGCCGAAGGGCTCGTTCGTGGGCGACGTGGCCAAGGACCTGGGGCTGGAGCTGTCGGCGCTCCGCCACCGCGACATGAGCGTCTTGGATACAGGTAGGATGCAGTACTTTTTTTTGGACTTGCAAAACGGCTACTTATCTACCAAGGAGCGGGTGGACCGAGAGGAGATATGCGCAGCTGTTGCTAAATGCGCTCTAAATTTTGAGATTCTTATAAAAAATCCGATGAAGCTTTACAGAGGGGAGGTAGAAATACTGGATATTAATGACAATTCGCCCACTTTCCCTGTAAGGGTCAGCGTCTTAGAAATTAGCGAGTATACTGCACCAGGCACGCGTTTTCCGTTGGAGAAAGCTCAAGATCCCGATATAGGAATTAACTCTTTACAGAATTACGAGTGTAGCGAGAGCAGCTATTTCTCCTTGGACGTGAAAAACGGAGACGACGGTGTGACGTATCCGGAATTAATATTGGTGAAATCTTTGGATCGAGAACAGCAGGCTACTCATAATTTGATCCTGACAGCCACAGACAGCGGGAATCCTGTGAAATCGGGATCGACAACAATCCAAATACTTGTGTTAGATGGAAATGACAATGCTCCGGAATTTACTCAGCCCGTTTATAGAGCGACCGTGAGAGAAGACGTGGTCGTGGGGAGTCGGGTGTTGCAGGTGACAGCGACTGACAGAGACGAGGGGCCAAACGCCGAGGTGAAGTACTCGTTCTTCAAAATCCCGGAGAAATTCGAAAAGACTTTTAAGCTGGATCCCGAAAGTGGAGAAATTGAGATAACAGAGAAGCTGAATTTCGAGGAACAGGGGTTTTACGAATTGGATGTACAAGCCCGGGACGCAGGCGGACTCTCGTCCCACACCAAGGTTCTCATCAAGGTTTCTGATGTGAACAACCACGTCCCCGAGATTGTCATTATGTCTGTGTTCACTCCGGTCCCAGAAGACACACCGCTGGGGACAGTCATCGCAATTTTCAACGTCCAAGATAGGGACTCAGGGGCGAACGGGGAGGTGCGGTGCAGCATCGACGAGGGCCTCCCGTTCCGCCTGGAGAGGTCGTTTGATAATTACTACAGCGTCGTGACTGCCGAGGAGCTGGACCGCGAGGAGGTGTCGGAGTACAACGTGACGGTGCGGGCGGCGGACGGCGGGTCGCCGGCGCTGTGGAGCAGCGCGGTGCTGGCGCTGCGGGTGCTGGACGTGAACGACAACGCGCCGGTGTTCGCGGAGGCGCGCTACAGCGCCCGGCTGCCCGAGAACAACGCGGCGGGCGCGCTGGTGCTGACGGTGCGGGCGGCGGACGCGGACTGGGGTCAGAACGCGCGCGTGCGGTACCGGCTGTCGGAGGGGCGGGTGCGGGGCGCGCCGCTCTCGTCGTACGTGTCGGTGCAGGCGGAGACGGGCGCGCTGTACGCGCTGCGCTCGTTCGACTACGAGGAGGTGCGCGAGGTGGGGCTGTGGGTGCGGGCGGAGGACGGCGGCGCGCCGTCGCTGAGCAGCAACGTGTCGGTGCGGCTCGTGATCGTGGACGAGAACGACAACGCGCCGCAGGTGCTGTACCCGCCGCCGGCGCCGGCGCCGGGCGCGGGCTGGGCGGGCGTGGAGCTGGCGCCGCGCTCGGCGGAGCCCGGGGCGCTGGTGGCCAAGGTGGTGGCGGTGGACGCGGACGCGGGGCAGAACGCGTGGCTGTCGTACGAGCTGGCCAAGGCGACGGAGCCGGGGCTGTTCCGCGTGGGGCTGCACAGCGGCGAGGTGCGCACGGCGCGCTTCCCGCTGGCCCGCGACGCGGCGCGGCAGAGCCTGGTGGTGGTGGTGAAGGACCACGGGCGGCCGGCGCTGTCGGCCACGGCCACGCTGACGGTGGTGCTGGCCGAGAGCGTGGCCGAGCTGCTGTCGGAGCTGGGCAGCGCGGCGGCGGCGGCGGCGGCGCCGGGCGAGCCGGCCGGCAGCCTGACGCGGTGGCTGGTGGTGGCCGTGGCGGCCGTGTCCTGCCTCTTCCTCGCCTTCCTGCTGCTGCTGCTGGCGCTGCGCCTGCGGCGCTGGCGCCGCTCGCAGCTGCTGGCGGCGGGCGGCGGCGCCCTGCGCGGCGTCCCGGCCTCGCACTTCGTGGGCATCGACGGCGTCCGCGCCTTCCTGCACTCCTACTCGCACGAGGTGTCGCTCACCGCCGACTCGCGCAAGAGCCAGCTCCGCTTGTCGGGCGGCAGCTGCTGCGACACCCTCCCGGCCCGGCCGCCGACTGAGGCTTCCAGTGGTCTTGTCCCTGCAGGAGATCACGTTGCCGAGAACGGTGCCGAAATTTCCTTTCAGGTACGTTAATTTTTTTTAACGTTCCTTTGCGTACCCGGTGTTTAGGATTTTTGGGGTAGCCACGGATATTTCAAAGTGCACGGTTCGCAGTCTTGGAAATTACGTTTTACGATGGTCTCTACCTCGTGAATGTCACCTCCTGAACGTGTGCTGAGGCTGCTATGTGCTTTTTATGTGCCGTGTTCTCTTCCGGCTGGACAGAGCTCATCATATCTAGCTCTCTCTAAGGCTGGAAGGGTCCGTAGCATGTGCAACTGCACAAGAAATTTTGGTCTCTAGATCTTCCTCTGACAATTCCTTTAAATTGTTTAAGTACTGTCTAGCACCCAGTTCTCAGAATTTAATTCCCATCCTCTGTATTAGCTTTGAAATGGTGGTAGAATTGGGCAAACTTATAGCCCGAAAGCCAACATCTCTGAAGTCCCAGGTTACTTAGAAATACACCTTTAGCCAACGATTAATCAATCCTACATAAGGACACTCAAAGTTCTATGAATGGGTTCGTATTACATGGTGAAAAATTCCTCTGATATCCTACGAGTATTTTCCCACTGCTGGGCTTCGTGACTTAACTTTTGGATTCGATAATAATGTAATTGTCAATTACTGTATAGGCATAGACATCGAAATAGAGTATATTTAGTAGAATACAGTTGGAAAATATTTTTAAATTAAGTACGATTCATAATAGTCAGTTTATGGTTCGTCTAATTTCAGAATGCGAGTTAATGTGAGAGTAAAAAATATTTTACTCTTTGGTTTCCTTATTACATTAAAACACTTTTTCCTGCCAAACACGCCATTCTGTTCTGAAAACACATCTACCAAACAGGGTGGCTAGGAAGCAGCCTGCCTTATTTTCTCCATTACTGGTCTTTCTTCATGGTCTGAACAGGCTTCCAGGACTTCAGAAATACAATTAATGAATATTATGTTGCTCTATTGTTTGTTATTCTGCTATTTAAGCTGGTGATACATTGTATTGTTGCGTTTTAAACAAAATAAACTTGTGGCACATAAAAATGACTGCTTTCAAGTTGAGAGAAAATCATACTGTAAGGTTCATACGAAATCTGGATGAAGGTCCACACAGATTTTTTTGTGTCGATCCTAGATCCTGCCAAAATATTGTGACCTTGTACAGGTGCTTTTGTGTGTGGTGGGACTGTAAGCTGAGATATAACCTTATGCTGTACATGAACTAACCTTGTGGTCGTTACTCCCTTCTGTTGCCATCCATCAGACACAAATTCAAATGCGATATTGATGTGAGAAGAAAATGTTTCCTTTTCTGATGCAGGCTGCTTCTTAGCTGTGTGGTCCTGGGACTTAACTGTGCTGTGGCCCACAGGCTCGGGTACAAGGGGGAAGAGAAAATCCTGGAACTAGGGTTCATCAATATCTGCTTGGAAACAGCGATACGTGTCTGAAGATTAATGAAAATGTGTGTGGGTTGCGATAGGCTATTCTTGCCATATAGGAGGCAGTGAATTGACCCCGACATGTTTCACAGAGTCTGCTTGTCCCTAGATAAATATCCACATCCTTCTCTTGACCTCATATAGAGATGCCCACATGCTTGCTACATCTTGACTCCTGAAACACTATGAATTCCAACCAACTTCTTGTTCTGATAGGTTATTCATTTGTTACCGTGAGTTGTGTATAGGTGCAGCTGGATGAAAAGAAATTATCCTTCACTGGATGAATGGCCACAGTTGGCAGGAAAACATATTTTCTAAGGACACCTTACTGAGAAGGGGGGGAGGGTTTCACATTGACATCTACAGCAACTCAACGTTGGTGTATATGCGAGACCAGGTAGGTAGTGTGGAGGGTTTTCTAACCGTTTCTTGTAGTCTGCATAAGGGGCTGTAGTGATGCAGCCCTCCTTCAGGTCTTTTTTTTTTCTTCGCCGTAAGAGAGGTTTTAATGTACAGGTAAGATACAACTGCATTTCACAAGGGTAGGATCCGTCTGTTTTCTCGTGGCTTTGTTGTCCGAAAAGCGGATTCGTCACCCGGTGAGCGATGAGCCAATAATCACACACTCAGGAAAGACATTGCTCATTTATTTCAGGGTTGTGCAAGCCTGGGTGCTCGGTGATTTCCCACAAATCAAGCACACCGGGTCAAAATCGCGGTAGGTATTTATACAGTTAAATGTGTTAGTAACACGTAATATTCACGCCCCTCAGCTAGTCATTGGTTAGTTTCTTTCTCACTTCATCTTAAAGGTACAGTTCCTTTTAAATTTACTACGCATGCTCAGAGAGTAAGGTGCTCATTTGAGTAGCGGTCTTTCTGATCTATGGGCGTGATTTTTAGTATTATAATGAGGATAGTTTACCCAAAGACACTTCGTTCTTACCAAGTTGGCAACATACATAAAACATCCTGATTAGTTATTCTCCTTAAGGTCTAATTGCCGTGGGATATTCTTGGTTAAAGGATACTGACTTTGTACTTTATCACCCGGCTGAGGCGGGAGTTTTCCCTTTTATCAGTCTCTCGGCCCTTCTCCAAGGATACTGAATGTCTGTTCTTCTAATTAAAGATAGTTTAGTGTCCTTTAGTTTTAACATATGCGAAGAACATCTTGGCCTAATACTATGTTAGCTAATTTTCTTCAACAACCTGTTCAAGCAACAGTAACGGCCGTCGATATTTGCCAGAAAATATTCTTAAGGTTTGAGACCCACTGCAGTAACGGCCGGCTTAGGAGATGAGGACGTGGTTTGTCAGAGACACAGACAAAAGGAATTCGGGGTTGGGTTGTATGGCACTGATAGGGTGATGCTGGGTTTTGAATGTCGAAGGAGATGGGATCCTGTAGGTCTGGTGTGACCGCTGTGGTTTTCTCAGTGCCCGGGATTCCCGGCTTTGCTCGTCCATCAGCGATCACCATTCAAAACGAGAAAGCTGTATGCTAGCTCGGGATTTCCCAACTATCGGAAATAAAACCACTATCTACGAACAGTGCTTCAGCGTTCGTCCCGTCCTGCCATTTCTCTCACGGTGGTGAGGAGATGGCAGCGAGGACATGCCCGCGCCCTCACCCTAGAGACCAGCAAGGTCACTGTGGGGCAGAGACAGAGATCCTGCCCCACACCCTCCGAGCAATGGGGGAGGATTTGTCTTGCAGAATACTTGCAAGTGTAAGAAATTCAGACAATGGGAATTCCTAGATGCACTCTTTCAGCACAGATACAAGTTTTCTGTTTCGCGCTACTGACAACGTCTGTAATTTCCAACCCGCGTGTGAGTGCGATTTATGGACCTGCGAGCTGTTCTCTTCCTCTCGGACGCTGCGGTTCTCAGGCACGGACTCTGGGTGTCACTGTTGGCCAAGGCGGAGAAGCGGGTCCGCCGTCGGCTCCTCCCCGGCCCGGCGCCCGCGCAGTGCCGCTCCGCACGGAGCAGAGCAGAGAGAAGAGCAGTAATTGCCCGACTCAGCCCGTCCTCCAACCGGCAACTGGGATTTCATATATTTATTTCTCTCAGATACTCGGAAAGCCTTATTTCAAAAGGTCTGCAGAACACGCTTCAGCAAAGCGGAGAATGGAGGTTCGACCGGCAGCGTGGGGCCGGGCAGCCGCTGGGCGGGTCGCGCTGTTGGCCGTGCTGCTGCCGGTGTGCTGCCGGGCGGCGGCGGAGCGGATCCGCTACGCCATCCCCGAGGAGCTGGGCAGAGGCTCGCTGGTGGGGCCGCTGGCGCGGGACCTGGGGCTGAGCCCGGCCGACCTGCCGGCACGCAAACTGCGGATAATCTCTGGTGACGAAAAGCAATACTTCTATCTCGGGGAAGATAATACAAATCTGCGGGTAAACGAGAGGATTGACCGAGAGGGCATTTGCGGGGCCGTGTCGCCCTGTGACCTCAGTTTGGAGGCAGTCGTGGAAAACCCTTTCAATATATTTCATGTAAGCGTTACTGTAGAGGATATCAATGACAACGCGCCGCAGTTTGACAGAGATTTTGTTGCCATAGAAATGATCGAGTCCACGCCTCCTGGGGCCCGGTTCCCACTGGGCAGTGGCAGAGACCCGGACATTGGAGTGAACTCATTACAAAACTATCAACTTACCCCCCACCCGCTCTTCTCCCTTGTAGTGAGGGAGAGTCCTGATGGAACGAAACACGTGGAACTGGTACTGGAGAAAAGTTTAGATCGAGAAAAACAGATACATCACCTTTTAACCCTGACAGCGGTAGATGGCGGGGATCCAGTCCGATCCGGGACCGCCCAGATTAAGATTAACGTGACCGACGCAAATGACAACCCGCCGGTATTCACCAAAGAGGTCTACAAGGTTCGACTGCTGGAAAACCTGCCAGAGGGCTCCTTAGCTTTTCGGGTGAAAGCTACTGACGACGACGAAGGTACAAATGCAGAAATTACTTACTCTTTCAGTGACATAGCAATCAGTGCTCGCCAGCTCTTCACCCTGGACTCCGGGACAGGGGACGTGAAGGTTACAGGTCCCTTAGATTATGAAGAAGGGAAATATTACGAAGCGAGTGTTGAAGGCAGGGACGGGGGTGGGCTGAGTGCGCACGCCAAAGTGCACATTGACATTGTAGACGAGAACGACAATGCGCCAACCCTTTCCCTCCTGCCTATCTTGAACCCGATACCCGAAGACTCGGTCCCGAGCACAGTTGTAGCTGTGATCAATGTCCGTGACAGAGACTCGGGGGACAACGGAGAAGTGAGCTGCAACATTGACGGCGATTTGCCTTTCAGACTAGAACCGTCTTCAGAGAACACTTATAGACTAACAATAGCCAGTGCCCTGGACAGAGAAAAGGTCTCCGCTTACAACATCACCATCACTGCTAAAGACCGGGGCAGCCCGGCGCTCTCCAGCCGCGCGGCGCTGGTGCTGGAGGTGTCGGACGTGAACGACAACGCGCCGGTGTTCGAGGAGGCCGCCTACAGCGCCTACGTGGCGGAGAACAACGCGGCGGGCGCGCCGGTGGTGCGCGTGCGCGCGCGGGACGCGGACGCGGGCGCGAACGGGCGCGTGAGCTACTGGCTGGCGGGCGGCAGCGCGGGCGCGGCGCCGTACGTGTCGGTGGAGGCGCGGAGCGGCGCGGTGTACGCGCAGCGCTCCTTCGACTACGAGCAGTGCCGCGAGTTCGCGGTGGCGGTGCGGGCGCAGGACGGCGGGGCGCCGGCGCGGAGCTCGACGGCGACGGTGCGCGTCTTCGTGCTGGACCGCAACGACAACGCGCCGCGGGTGCTGTGGCCGGCGGCGGGCGCGGGCGCGGGGGCGGCGGGGCCGGCGGCGGCGCCGTTCGAGGTGGTGCCGCGGTCGGCCGAGGCCGGGTACCTGGTGGCCAAGGTGGTGGCGGTGGACGCGGACGCGGGGCGCAACGCGTGGCTGTCGTACGAGCTGGTGCAGGCGCCGGAGCCGGCGCTGTTCCGCGTGGGGCTGCACAGCGGCGAGGTGCGGACGGCGCGGGCCGTGTCGGAGAGGGACGCGGCGAAGCAGCGGCTGGTGGCGGTGGTGAAGGACCACGGGCAGCCGGCGCTGTCGGCCACGGCCACGCTGCACGTGGTGCTGGCCGAGAGCTTGCAGGAGGCGCTGCCGGAGCTGAGCGAGCGGGCGGCGGGCGCCGACTCGCCGGCGGAGCTGCAGTTCTACCTGGTGCTGGCGCTGGCGCTCCTCTCCGCCCTGTTCCTGCTGAGCGTGGCGCTGGCCGCGGTGGCGCGGGTGCGCCGGGCCGGGCCGCCCGCCGTCCTGCGCTGCCTGGGCGCGCAGCGCTTCTCCGTGGCCGGCGCCGCCTTCCCGGCCGACTTCTGCGAGGGCACCTTGCCCTACTCCTACAACCTGTGCGTGGCGCCGGGCCGCGCCGTCGCCGAGGGCGCTTGGCTGCCGTTGCCGCCGCCGCCGCTGGCCAGCCTGCCCGCGGAGGAGCTTGTCGGCGCGGAGCCCTGCGGGAAGCGGAGCCCGAGCAGCAGCGCCGGCGCGGGAGAGCCGCCCGCCGACCCCGACGCACCGCAGGTCTGTAAGCCCGTGCTCTCTCGCTGTTCTCCTTTGAGCCTCACTGAGCCTTCGTCCTTTCCCCCATGTCTTTCCCCGGGTGGCGTGAACGGGCAGTGCTGACGCGTGTCTCCGTGAAGGAGTGAAAGATCGGCGTAACTCCCCTCCTCTAAGAGCAGGCAGTTAGCCGCGGCACTCCTTGGTTCATCGGTGGTCACCGGTTCAGGTTCACCTCAGAGGTTTTGTCTACAACTCTTGTGTTGTCTCAAGTCCTATGAGTTAGTAGCGCTGAAAGCGGATCCCTACTGTGTAGAATGAGATCCGCTGATGCTGCGTGACGGAGTCAGGGAAAAAGGAGTGACACCTGGTGCTGGAGATTTTTCCTTCCTGATCGCTTTTTTTCCCAAACGACGTACTTGGACCTGGTTGGTAGCTGGACACAAACCCGTTGCTGAATGCTGTTTCCGTGTTGCACTCCGAAAGTAAACGTGCGTGTGGCGCCACGCATGGAAAAGTGACAGATTTTCCATCCCGAGTGAACGAAGAGAGTGTCGCCCATCTTTTTGGGGGAATGCTGCTGCAGAAATGGTAGCAGTAGTTGGTACGGGTTAACTTTTGTTGACATTCTTTTTCCATCCTGGGTGGTAGTTCCCTCTTTTTTACCGTTCCTGATCAGCCTTTCATACACACGTCAAGGTTTAGAAGGGGCTGTCAGAAAAAAAAATTTAAAAAAAATCGTTATTAGTATTTCAGAGCCTGTTTTCTTTTCCTATCCCCTTTTCTCAAAGAGAGGTGCTTGGACGTGGTTTGTAGAAGAGTACGAAACCGAGGAATTAGGTCTCCAGCAAGTTTTTGCAATAGTTGTTTTTATATCCCTCTGTTTACTAGGATAGGCCTCTATGATCCGGAAAACATATACCAAATGTCAAGGAGATGCCCAAAATAGCGGTTTAGGCTCTTGAATAAAGTCCATTTGCAGGTTTATCGATGGTCCCCAGAGTGTGGGGTGTGCAGCTGCACTTGTCTTCTCCTGCTGCCCTACAGCATTTTGTCGAAAGTGTGTCATGCTAGCGTGACTGTTCCACAATTAGAACAATACCTTGCTAGGAGGCATCAGTCCTTGACACCTTGGTTTCTGAGAAAAGGAAAGCCCCTTCCTGGGGCTACAGAATAACTTAGTTCTCTAACTGTGTATAAACTACAGAAACACTTAATTTTGGTGTTTGATTCAAAGGGAAATCACATGTTAAAGTCCCTCACATTTCTTTGTGCAGTATTAGATGCACCTTTAGTTTTACCGACGTTTTAGTCATGTAGTCATGTAGTAACCCAGTGATGTCAATAGGCATGTAATTGCTCTCATCTCGTTCTGCATATCTAATACATATTCACTCAAACTACATAGGTTGCATAATGGCATTAAGTCACCGCTCTTGGCTCTGCTGCAGATCCTTCTGTGCACGCCTTCCTCTCTTCGGGGGTCCTTGGTGGTCTTTACAGATGAATTACACTAACCCTTTTTACCATATATGCTCCCGTGTTACGTAAACGAAAATGTAAGGCTATTCTCTCTTGCCAGCTTTCCTTAATTTTTTTCTAAAAAGAATGTTTGTCCTTGATTAAATGGCCAAGATATCCTGTCCGTAATTTCAGGTTGAATATTAAATCATCAAACAATGCTTCATCAAACAGGAAAAAGGGAGTCTAGATTCACGTTAATTAAACATAGACAATACCTCTTCTTTCCAAGGGGCGGTTGTTCTCTTACAGCACAAGAAAACTTGGTGCAACCCCAGACAGTCGTATGGCTGCCATCAACCCCGATTCTGCTGTTGTGAGCCACTGAACGGGCACCGGAGCACAGGCAGTTGTAACTGGTTTTCTTCTTGCTGTACTCGCAAGATCGCCGACGCCTCCGTGGCGATGAGGGTCCCGTCCCCGCGAGCCGCCCGTGGGAAAGGCAGGTTGGGCAGCGCCGGGTGCGTGCAGTGCCGGGAGGAGGCTGCGGGCGCCGCTGTTGACCGAGGAGGAGCGAGAGGAAGGCCGGAGCGCTGCAGGCAGCCCCGCCCGCTGCGGCCCGGCTCGCTGGCTGGCTGGCTGGCTGGCTCGGCGGCCGGGCGGTGTGCGAGCGTCCCCGCGGTGCGGAGCCGTGCTGCAGCGAGGCGGAGGGGCCGGGAGCGGCGAGCCCGAGCCGGAGCCGGAGCCGGAGCCGGAGCGGGATCGGCGGGCGGCGGCGGGGAGGTGCCGGCGGTGGTGCGGCGGCGATGTGCGCGGCGGGGAGTCGGCGGGGCCGGCGGGAGCGAGCCCTGCTGTGGTGCGTGCTGGTGGCGGCGTGGGAGGCGGCGTGGGGGCAGCTGCGCTACTCGGTTCCCGAGGAGGTGCCGAAGGGCTCGTTCGTGGGCGACGTGGCCAAGGACCTGGGGCTGGAGCTGCCGGCGCTCCGCCACCGCGGCGTCCGCATCTTGGACAGAGGCAGGACGCAGTATTTCGCTCTGCACGGGAAGACGGGACATTTAGTGACGGCGGAGAGGATAGACAGAGAGCAGCTGTGCCGGCTGGTGGAGAAATGCGTGTTGCGCTGTGAGGTGATCGTGGAGGGAGAAATGCAGGTTTACGGAATCGAAGTGGAGATCACGGACATTAACGACAACGTGCCCAGCTTCCGAGAGGCAGAAACGGAGCTGCGAATGAGCGAGACGACAGCCCCGGGGTCGCGGTTTCCTCTGGCCGAGGCTCACGACCCGGACGTGGGACCGAATGCCCTGCAGAGGTACGAGCTGAGCGGCGACGAGCACTTCTCGCTGGCCGTGCAGGCGGGCCCCGGCGGGGATCAGCGTCCCGAGCTGGTGCTGGCGAAGGCGCTGGACCGGGAGGAGGCGGCGTTCCACGAGCTGGTGCTGAGGGCGAGCGACGGCGGAGAGCCGGCGCGGACGGGCACGGCGCGGCTCCGCGTGTCGGTGCTGGACGCGAACGACAACGCGCCCGCGTTCAGCCAGGCGGAGTACACGGTGCGTGTGCCCGAGGACGTGCCCGTGGGCTCCGCCCTCGTCACCCTGGCGGCCACCGACGCCGACGAGGGCATTAACGGGCACGTGAAATACTCGTTGAAGAAAGTGTCGGACATGGCAACGGAGATTTTCGAGCTGAACGTGGAGACGGGAGTGATTACGCTGGTGCGGAGCCTGGACTTCGAGGAAGGCGACTCCTACGAAATGGAGGTGCAGGCACGGGATGGCGGAGGTCTCTCCGACACGGCGAAAGTCGCGATCACGGTGACAGACGTGAACGACAATGCGCCAGAACTGACCGTGTCGTCAGCGCTGAGCGCGATCTCTGAGGACGCGCCGTCGGGGACGGTGGTGGCCCTGCTGCACGTGCAGGACCGGGACTCGGGGGCGAACGGGGAGGTGCGGTGCAGCATCGGCGAGGGCCTCCCGTTCCGCCTGGAGAAGTCCTTCGAGGACTACTACCGCGTGGTGACGGCGAGGGAGCTGGACCGCGAGGAGGTGTCGGAGTACAACGTGACGGTGCGGGCGGCGGACGGCGGGTCGCCGGCGCTGTGGAGCAGCGCGGTGCTGGCGCTGCGGGTGCTGGACGTGAACGACAACGCGCCGGTGTTCGCGGAGGCGCGCTACAGCGCCCGGCTGCCCGAGAACAACGCGGCGGGCGCGCTGGTGCTGACGGTGCGGGCGGCGGACGCGGACTGGGGTCAGAACGCGCGCGTGCGGTACCGGCTGTCGGAGGAGCGGGTGCGGGGCGCGCCGCTCTCGTCGTACGTGTCGGTGCAGGCGGAGACGGGCGCGCTGTACGCGCTGCGCTCGTTCGACTACGAGGAGGTGCGCGAGGTGGGGCTGTGGGTGCGGGCGGAGGACGGCGGCGCGCCGTCGCTGAGCAGCAACGTGTCGGTGCGGCTCGTGATCGTGGACGAGAACGACAACGCGCCGCAGGTGCTGTACCCGCCGCCGGCGCCGGCGCCGGGCGCGGGCTGGGCGGGCGTGGAGCTGGCGCCGCGCTCGGCGGAGCCCGGGGCGCTGGTGGCCAAGGTGGTGGCGGTGGACGCGGACGCGGGGCAGAACGCGTGGCTGTCGTACGAGCTGGCCAAGGCGACGGAGCCGGGGCTGTTCCGCGTGGGGCTGCACAGCGGCGAGGTGCGCACGGCGCGCTTCCCGCTGGCCCGCGACGCGGCGCGGCAGAGCCTGGTGGTGGTGGTGAAGGACCACGGGCGGCCGGCGCTGTCGGCCACGGCCACGCTGACGGTGGTGCTGGCCGAGAGCGTGGCCGAGCTGCTGTCGGAGCTGGGCAGCGCGGCGGCGGCGGCGGCGGCGCCGGGCGAGCCGGCCGGCAGCCTGACGCGGTGGCTGGTGGTGGCCGTGGCGGCCGTGTCCTGCCTCTTCCTCGCCTTCCTGCTGCTGCTGCTGGCGCTGCGCCTGCGGCGCTGGCGCCGCTCGCAGCTGCTGGCGGCGGGCGGCGGCGCCCTGCGCGGCGTCCCGGCCTCGCACTTCGTGGGCATCGACGGCGTCCGCGCCTTCCTGCACTCCTACTCGCACGAGGTGTCGCTCACCGCCGACTCGCGCAAGAGCCAGCTCCGCTTGTCGGGCGGCAGCTGCTGCGACACCCTCCCGGCCCGGCCGCCGCCCGACGAGCCCGCGCCGCTGCCCGGGGAGGACCCTGCCGGCGCCCGCCGCGCGGACCCCGTCGCTGCCCCGGTGAGTTCCTCCGGCGAGATTTTCCTGCCTTTCCTTTCTCGGTAGGCTGCATTTTTGCTCTTTCCGTTACCTTTCCTCAGTGCACGCAGGTCAGGCGAGGCATAGCTTCGCGTACAGAGAGGCTCCTGTTGGTGTCTCTTGCTCATTTAGGGCATTTGCTGGAGTTTTCATCAGCCCTATACCTGCTGAGGGAGGGAGGGAGGGAGGGAGGGAGAAGGGAGGGTGCTTTGTTGTTCTGTCCTTCTTCTGCTAGGGGAAGTAGAGGTAAACTGGTGTAAATGTGGTAGAAGAGGTGCATCAATGTGTGTATGGGTTCTGCGGTTTCAAACCCATCAGGAAACGCCCCTCTCCTCCTGGTATATATCCATGGCTTGATCGTGGTACATGTTACAGGGAAGTGGTCTGGGGAAATGGTCTTTTGTTAAGAGGTTCTTGGAAATTATGAGGGTGAAAGAACACCGGGCAGGTCATGAAGGGTTGGAGATGAAAACTGTGGGAGCTGAGCCTGCAGAGCTGTTGAATTACAGAAGAGATACGGTTTGGTTCTTTCCCTGTCCAGCACCCAGCTCTAGTTTCATGCAATATGAGTTTCATATTGCCGAGTAAACTTGGCTTGAGACACAAAATTCGCGGCTGTCCTGGGAGCCCTCTGAGGTTCTTCCTCTGTGTTTGCCAGTTTTTGTGATGTTCTTAATTAACAGCTGAATTATGTACTTATGAGAAGTGCCGTAATAGGAGGTTTGGGAGGAGCCAACAGTTTTTTTATCGCCTACTAAATACCTTAATTATGTATCTACTCTGAATGCCATAATCTAGAAGAGTATGTTATGTTCCTTTCATTTCTGAATGTTTTATCCTCTTGCCTTGCTCATTTTCATTGGAAAAACTTTAATGGAGGTGTTTTCTTAAAACGTCACTGGAAGAAATGTTCTTGCTTGTCACATACACATAGTAAGAAGACATTTATTTTCCATGGTGAAGGAGAAGTTGTCTGTGCAATTTTTCTTTTGATGGAGTCTATCTGCAACTGATGAAGATCTATGACAGCTGTGAAGGGTTTGAGGAGAGTCTTGGGTGTGCTGTGCGTGAGGAGGTACTAGTGGAGACATGGCATGTGTTTTGTCAATTCCCAGGGTTTATTGCTGGCTTTCTGAAATTGATTCTGAAGTTGTCTTATTTTTGGATATCACCTTGTTCAGACTCAAACTGCCCAAGTTGTGGGTCCACCAGTTCGCTTTCCTGTTGCATGCTGTTCCTTCTGAATGGTAGTTAAATCCTTGCCTTGTTTTTCATGATGAGGTAAAGGTGGGCCTCCGTGCGTCTGACCATGTGCCTGAAAATGTCACTGGAAGAAATGCTCTTGCTTGTCACATACACATGGCAAGAAGTCATTGCAAGATGAGCGGGAGACTGGTCTTGAAGTAGGAGAAAAGTGGGTTGAATGCTCCTTCTGACTGGCCGGTGCTTTAATATCAGGCCTAGTGCCTAGGCCTCTGCCACTTGCACGTGTCCTGAACGGGGATGACAAACCTCTGAGGAGTTTGTCTGCCAGCAATAGCCATGGGAGTGCAAAAGGGACTGAGAGGTACTCCTTCTACTAATTGCTGTGTGAATTGTCATTTTCCAGTGACATGTCCTTGTAAGACTGTGATTTAGTTTCATAGTGGTTGCATTAAGCTTTTCCCAGCTTTTTCCAACCTTCAGACGTTAAAAATGTCTCTTACTCTTATGAAGTAACTGCTGATTTTTCGTTGGTATTATAGTTGGTGTGAATGTAGTAGATGAGAGGGTATTTTTGTCAGGAATTTCTGGGTTTGGGGCTTGTTATTGCAAGTATGTGCAACGCTTCCATCTGTTGCTTCTCTGCCCTTTGCCCGCCCCATCCCCATGTTCTGTTGCCTGATTAGGGAGGTTTCTTTACAAGGAAGGCAAGGCTTCGTTCAGTGACATGCTGTGTGCTGGTGCTTATTGCTCCCAGAAGGTGAACATGGTGGGATTGTGGCTCAGTATTACAGCTGCTGTGGGAGGCAGGAGAAGTGAGGCTCGTGTTGGCTGGCATTCCCTTAGAGCGGGTGTTTGTGTTTTTCTCACATGCCAGGTCGTTTCTCATTTTGTCCCCTGTCGTGTGATACCAGTTTTCCTGTCAATATTGTCTCCTCTCAATGGACGTATTGAATTATTAGGAAATAGAAGTTCATGTTATTAGCAGAGTCAGATATGTTCCTGAGAGCAATTGTGTTGAGGAACAGAATGTTAACGGCCCTGTGTATAACACAGCTGCTCATCGTTTCTCTCTTCTCAGCCTTTATATTTCTCCATGATAACATGGTGAGCAATGAAATGTGTTTCTATTGGACAATGCTGCCATCTTTGCGCTCTGGGTGGAGGACTGGGCTGGGCAACAACTGGTCCCTTGACAAAATCTGTCTGCCTATTATGAAGATGAAAGAGAAACGTAAAATTTGTGGCTTTGAGAAAGTCTCTGGGTGGCTGCGTGTCAAGGGCTACTGGAGGGTCTGGGAGATGTGTTTTGCTGATTCTTCATCTTTTAAGGTGGACTTATTGGTAAGGGAACTGGATGTGCCTTGGCTTGAAAATACATGCTATGGCAAGAGCCATAGAAGGGTGAGAGGGGAGAGATTCAAGGTGTGCAGGGAGATGTAAGGAGGGTGATATTCCCCCTCTGAAGCAGCTGTTCACTGACCCAGTCTCTCCTGGAGGACCACTCCTCTTTTACTTTTAGACCCCTGATGTTTTGTCCCAGAACAGTAATGAGCAGAGAAATGTATCTTCCTTCTTTGTACAGAGATGTAAAGAGATCTCTGTAAAGTCTGTGGTGTGACAGTGGTGTGCCTGTTGAAGAGAAATGGTGTGGGCAACTGGCTGTTTGATGGCAGATGCTTGCAAATTATGAGGGTCAAAGAACACCGTGCAAGTTGAGAAGGGTTGGAGGTAGGAGTCATGGGAGCTTTTAGTGAGGGACTGTTGAAGGACAGAAGAAGGATGGTTTTCTCCTTTCCCTGCTCAGTGCCCAGCTGTAGTATCATGCAACGTGAGATTCATCTTCCCAAGGAAGTCTGGCAGAAGATGTTTTTCCACTTGTGCTGGAAGCCATGGGAGGTTTTCCTGTGCATTTGCAGGTTGTCATCAAATCTTAACTAACAGCTTAATTCTGCACTTATGACAAATGCTATAATGGGATCTTTGGGAAGAGCAACCTGTGTGTTCACGACCTACTAAACACCTTAATTATGTATCTTCTCTAAGTACCATAACCTAGAAGAGTGTCATGTAATCCCTTCCTTTCTGCAGGTGTTAACTTTTTGCCTTGCTTGTTGTAATGATCTGAAGGTGGGCCTTTGTATCTGATGATGTGTGGAAGATCACGTCTCTTACATTTGCCTGAGCGTCCCATATGTACCCTTCATGTTTACAGCTGTAAAGAGCAAGACTTTCATAGATGTCTTTCCTTAAAATGTCACTGGAGGAAATGCTCTTGCTTGTCACATACACATGGTGAGAAGTCAAATGTTATCCATGGTAAGGAGAAGTTATCTGTGCATCTTTTGTTTTGATGAAGTCTACCTGCAAACTACAAAGATCATATCCACCTCCTGTGGACTTTTTACTACTAGAGTTGACGTAATCTGAAATGTTAAAGCTACGATGCCTTCACTTCTGCAGTGTTTCCCATTCTTGCCTTGGTTTGATTTTTGCCCAGGTCTAAAGACGGGCCTCACTGTGGCTGGTAACACTTAGAACATTACAAGATCTCTTCTAATTGTTGGGCTGGGGAAGCAGTTTCCATCCATCCCTTGCAGGTGTTCAGCTGCCAAGACACAGACTTTGATATACCTCTGTTTCCCTAAAATGTCACTGAATGAAATGCTCTTCTGCCTGTGGCTGATATATGGCCAAAATATTGGATATTGTCCGTGGTGCCATTAAAGGCTGTGAATGCAGAGGAAGGAGGGTGAGAGGCTGGCTCCCAACCAGGACAATACACGGGTCGATGTGGCTTTGGCTGAGCAAGGGTTGCATTTCATGGCTGGTGCCAAGGCCTGTTGCCATTCATGCTGTGATCCTGGATTCCCTGTCCAGAAAGGTGATAGTAGTCCTTCAGTCATAAAATATTGGCACAATGAGTGTGCGTGTAGACTGATGATGCATGTGCAGAACAGCTCATAGTTCCTGTGTGAAACCTCCTTTATCCCTCTGTATCTCCCTAGATTGTAGCGATTTACACTTTCTTCACAGTTGGAATTGCGGTTTCTTTCAGGCCTTTGTTTCCTGAAAGGTTGTGGTTCCTTTCCCCCATTTCCGGACAGTGCTTTTGCATTTGAAACTGCGCATGGTTTTTTTTCAGCAAATACTTCCTTCAGCCACCTAAGACAGAATTTTAGGTATGAGGAGAAGGAAGCAGAAGGTAGAAGAGAATCTGTTGTAATTTCTCAGAAGACTGAGCTTGAGAAAGGGGCCCATGATAAAGGTGTTCACACTTAGGGCTTCATATTTTTGGGAGATGAGCAGGCCACATGAGCCGATAACTGTTTCTCAAAATGAAACCGCTCTCTATGCAGTCCACAGTAAGACTTCAGGCTTGTACTTACAGCTTGAGACCTCAGTGACTTCCAGGTGCTTACAGGGATGAATATCAATGCCCTGAGTGAAGAACAAGAGGTCCCCCCAGTGAGTTTCTCTGATATCACTTTGCCTTCTAATGCTTCCTTGCCTTGCCTGTCTGATTTATGGTTTTGTTTTTCTTTACCTGGTCTCATATGTATGAAGGTTTCCTTGTCATCATCAGTATAGCTTTGTATAGCAATGCGGCATGTGTGCCTCTTGCTTCTGCTACAGTGTGTGAAAGGCAGGAGGTGTGGGGTTATCCTTGTGTTCTCTTATTGTCAGGAGGAGAGAGATGTAAACATGACCTTAGTAGAAGTCACATCTCTGTGGAAGAGTGTGTGTGATAAAAGAGAGGAAGTGATTCCCCCTAAACCATGAGTTTGATGACCCATTCTCTGCTGCATGACCACACCTCTCTTATTTTGGCTCTTTTTCATTCGCGTGCTTTAGAATTGTTCTTTTTCTTCTCAGAATGTTGGTGGGGAGACAAATGTACGTCCCTTCTTGGTATGATGGTAGCACATTATCCTCTGATGATATGTTTTTGCCAATTATGAGAAGGTCAGAATCAAACCTGCAGCTTGTGTAGGGTTGGGGAGAAGACAAGGGAGCCTTGTGGTGTTGGGGTATGGAAGAACAGATGTTCATTTGCTTGCTTGTCATAGTTAATGCAGCTGTGTGCCTAATGAACTACAGTGCAATTTGATTTGATTCTCCTCAATAAATTTGCCCTAAGCAATATTATTGCACCTGATCCATTCATTTCTATGTATCCATTTCATTTGTGTGTTTCTAACTCTTGCCTTGCTAGTTGTCATGAGCCACAGCTCAACATCAGGTTGCCTGATCGTATGTGGAAGGTCACATCTCTTCCAGTTGTCTCAGTGCAGGTGCGGTTCTCGTACACACATTTGGTGTTTAGAGCTGTAAAGGGGAAGGCTTTTGTAGACATATGTGTATGCACAGTTGGAGAGACATGGGCTTGACAGATGGACTGTTAGATAGAGAGGGAATTGGCTGGATGTCTGCCTCCAAAGATTTCTACTCAATGGCTCAGTGTCCAAGTGGAAACTAATAACATGTGTTGTTCCTCAAGGGTCTGTACTGGGGCCACTAATATTTAGTATCTTCATCAGTGACTTTCTCCAATTTCTGGCGAAAGGAGGACTTCCCCTTTATCGAGGAGGATTGGGTTAGAGATCACCTAGGCAAACTGGATCCTCGCAAATCCTTGGGCCCCGATGGGATGCACCCACGAGTGCTGAGGTTGCTGTCGGATGTTCTTGCCAAGCCACTCTCCATCATTTTGAAAGGTCATGTATGACAGGAGAGGTGCCCAAGGACTGGAAGGTAGCAATGTCATTCCAATCTTCAAAAAGGGCAAGAAGGAGGACCCAGGAAATTATAGGCCAGTCAGCCTCACCTCCATCCCTGGAAAGGTGATGGAACAGTTCATCCTGGAGGTCTTCTCCAGACATGTAGAGGAAAAGAAGGCTATCAGAAGTAGTCAACATGAACTTAACAAGGGGAGATCATGCTTGACCAACCTTATGGCCCGCTATGATGGCGTGACTGGCTGGGTAGATGAGCAGTGGACGTTGTTTACCTCAACTTCAGTAAGGCGTTTGACACTGTCTCCCATAACATGCTCCTGGTTAAGCTTAGGAAGTGTGGGTTAGATGAGTGGACAGTGAGGTGGATTGAGAACTGGCTGAATGGCAGAGCTCAGAGGGTCGTGATCAATGGCGCAGAGTCTGGTTGGAGGCCTGTAATTAGCAGTGTTCCCCAGGGGTCTATGCTGGGCCCAGTCCTGTTCAACATATACATCAGTGACCTGGACGAAGGGACAGAGTGTGCCCTCATCAAGTTTGCTGATGATCCAAAACTGGGAGGAGTGGCTGATACACCAGAAGGCTGTGCTGCCATCCAGCGAGACCTGGACAGGCTGGAGAGCTGGGCCAAGGGCAAGTTGATGAAAACAGCAAGATCAAGTGTAGGGTCCTGCACCTGGGGAGGAACAACCCCATGCACCAGTGCAGGTTGGGGGTTGACCTGGTGGAAAGCTGCTCTGTTGAGAAGGACCTGGGAATGCTGGTGGGCAGGAGGTTGATCATGATCCAGCAATGTGCCCTTGTGGCCAAGAAGGCCAACGGTATCCTGGGTTGCATAAAAAGGAGCGTGGCTAGCATGTCGAGGGAGGTTATCCTCCCGCTCTACTCTACCCTAGTGAGGCCACATCTGGAGTACTGTGTCCAGGTCTGTGCCCCCCAGGTCAAGAAGGACAGGTAACTACTGGAGAGCATCCAGGGGAGAGCTACAAAGGTGATCAGGGGACTGGAGCTTCTCACTTATGAGGAAAAGCTGAGAGACCTCGGTTTGTTCAGCCTGGAGAAGAGAAGACTGAGGAGGGATCTTATCAATGCTTATAAATATCTAAAGTGTGGGTGTCAAGAGGATGGGGCCAGAGTCTCTTCAGTGGTGTCCCATGACAGGACAAGGGGTAATGAGTGCAAATTGGAAGACAGGAAGTTCCACCTAAACATGACAAAAAACTTCTTTACTCTGAGGTTGTCAGAGCAGTGGAACCGGCTGCCCAGAGAGGTTGCGGAGTCTCCTTCCCAGGAGACATTCAAAACCCACCTGGAGGTAGTCCTGTGCACTGTGTTGTATGTGTACCAGCTCAAGCAGGGGGCTTGGACAAGAAGATCTTGAGAGATCCCTTTCAATTCCTATCATTCTTTGATTCTGTGATACACAGTGGGATTGAGTGCACCCTCAGCACATTTGCAGACAATATCAATCTGAGTGGTGCTGTTGATTCACTAGAGGGAAGGGATGGCATCCATAGTGACCTTGAAAGGCTGGAGAAGTGGGACTGTGCAAACCTCGTGAATTTTGATAAGGCCAAGTGCAAGGTCCTGCACCTGGGTCGGGGCAATCCTGAGTTTCAACAGAGACTGTGGGATGAATCAATTCAGAGCAGCCTTGCTGAGAAGGACTTGGGATTACTGGTGAGTGCCAAATGGGACATGAGCTGGCAACATGCACTTGCTGCCCAGATATCCAATGGTATTCTGGTCTGCATCATAAGGAGCGTGGCCAGCAGGTCAAGGGAGGGGATTCTCTCCCTTCTACTCCATTTCAGGAGGCCCAACCAGGAGTACTGCTGTGGAGCCTACACTACAAGAAAGACATGGACCTGTTAGAGTACATCCAGAGGGCGATCATGAAAAAGGTCAGCAGGCTGGAAGACCTCTCCTATGAAGATAGGTTGAGAGGGCTGAGAGAGCTGAGATTCTTCAGCATGGAGAAGAGAAGGTTCTGGGGTGGCTTTGTTGCACCTTTTCAGTATATAAAGGGAGCTTAAAAAAAAGATGGAGAGAGCCTTTTTACCAGGGCCTGTTGTGACAGGACAAAGGCTAATGGTTTTAAACTGAACAATGGTAGCTTTCTAATTAGATGTAAAGAAGAAATGTTTTATGATGAGGGTGATGAGACCTTGGAGCACTTTGCCCAGAAAAACTGTGGATGCACGATCATTGGAAGAGTTTAAGGTCAGGTTGGAGGGGGCTTTGAGCAATCTGCTCTAGTGAAGGATGTCCCTGCCCATGGCAGAGTGGTTGGAAGAGATAATCTTTAAAGGTCCGTTCCAACCCAACCCATTCTTTGGCTCTATGAAAGACTCAACATGGCTTTGCCCCTCAAGTATGGAGATGTAAAAGAAGGAACTTCTTCTGTGAAACAGAAACTCGATAATGAAGGTTATTCTGCTATCCTAGCACAGAGCTGTACACATTACCTCTGGGGTGATATATTCCTCAGTGTAATTGTTCTTCTCCCTATAAGAAAAATCAACAGTGGGACAAAGTTCAGAGACACACATGATGAAAAGGAAGAAATGCAGGGAATATGGAAAAAATGGTTGCACTCGTGAGGCCGACTAATTTTTTCCAGTCTGTATTTCTCAGAATTCTTTCTGCAGCTATCTCTCTTTTTTGTTCCCTCTTTTTTCCTGTTCCTGATCTGTCTTTTTCTATGGAATTTAAGCCGTAGAATGGGATCTCAAAAAAAAACCAAACCCTAGTGTTTTGTATTTCAGAGCCTCTTTTCTTTTTGTATCGCTCTTGTCCTGAAGAGTTGTACTTTGTTTAATGTGCAGAGTTTGCTTTATACCGGTTCCTTTGGGTTTTTTGTTAGTTTCTTTGTTTGTTTTTCATACTACCCCGAACAGCGAGTACATGCGCATTACTGCCTGCTGCTGAGTTACTCTAGAACGGAGCACTAACCCTAATTGTAAGCACAGCCTGTAGTGTCACGCTGTAATCAAAAACTCTGAAGTGGTGGTTGGAGAACGGGGAGAGATGGAGGCTGAATGAGAGCAGCCTCTAATGTGCAGGTGAAAAGCAACAAAGCCAAGAGAGAAGGGCAGTCCCTGTAGTGCGGGAAACGGGGACTGACCATCCTGACCATTCGTGGGCAGTTCCCTACTCCATGATGTTGTTTTGATCTGCAGAAAGACGGAGGAAAAAGTCCCTAAAGCACGGCTGCTGCAAAAATCTGTTCAATTGGTGGTGGAGATTGTGCTTTTGGACTAATGGAATAAGAGTCGTAGTACTCTGCATGGCGTATTAAGAGAACTTTATATGTATATGATATCACCCCTACAAAAAGCTGCTTCCCGTGAGGCAGAAATAGCACGGCCACGGGAGGCGTGTTACTCCTACCTGTTTGTGATCGCCTCGTGGATCAAAGAAGAGATGGGCTCGAGAAAAGGCGAGGCAGGAGGTCACCGACGCCTCCGTGGCGATGAGGGTCCCGTCCCCGCGAGCCGCCCGTGGGAAAGGCAGGTTGGGCAGCGCCGGGTGCGTGCAGTGCCGGGAGGAGGCTGCGGGCGCCGCTGTTGACCGAGGAGGAGCGAGAGGAAGGCCGGAGCCGCTGCAGGCAGCCCCGCCCGCTGCGGCCCGGCTCGCTGGCTGGCTGGCTGGCTGGCTCGGCGGCCGGGCGGTGTGCGAGCGTCCCCGCGGTGCGGAGCCGTGCTGCAGCGAGGCGGAGGGGCCGGGAGCGGCGAGCCCGAGCCGGAGCCGGAGCCGGAGCCGGAGCGGGATCGGCGGGCGGCGGCGGGGAGGTGCCGGCGGTGGTGCGGCGGCGATGTGCGCGGCGGGGAGTCGGCGGGGCCGGCGGGAGCGAGCCCTGCTGTGGTGCGTGCTGGTGGCGGCGTGGGAGGCGGCGTGGGGGCAGCTGCGCTACTCGGTTCCCGAGGAGGTGCCGAAGGGCTCGTTCGTGGGCGACGTGGCCAAGGACCTGGGGCTGGAGCTGCCGGCGCTCCGCCACCGCGGCGTCCGCGTTGTCTCCGAAGGTAGGACGCAGTATTTCGCTCTGCACGGGAAGACGGGGCATTTAGTGACGGCGGAGAGGATAGACAGAGAGCAGCTCTGCGAGAGTGTGCGGCAATGCGTGTTGCGCTGTGAGGTGATCGTGGAGGGGGAAATGCAGGTTTACGGAATCGAAGTGGAGATCACGGACATTAACGACAACGCGCCCAGCTTCCGAGAGGCAGAAACGGAGCTGCGAATGAGCGAGATGACAGCCCCGGGGTCGCGGTTTCCTCTGCCCATCGCTCACGACCCGGACGTGGGACCGAATGCCCTGCAGAGGTACGAGCTGAGCGGCGACGAGCACTTCTCGCTGGCCGTGCAGGCGGGCCCCGGCGGGGATCAGCGTCCCGAGCTGGTGCTGGCGAAGGCGCTGGACCGGGAGGAGGCGGCGTTCCACGAGCTGGTGCTGAGGGCGAGCGACGGCGGAGAGCCGGCGCGGACGGGCACGGCGCGGCTCCGCGTGGCGGTGCTGGACGCGAACGACAACGCGCCCGCGTTCAGCCAGGCGGAGTACACGGTGCGTGTGCCCGAGGACGTGCCCGTGGGCTCCGCCCTCGTCACCCTGGCGGCCACCGACGCCGACGAGGGCATTAACGGGCACGTGAAATACTCGTTGAAGATAATCACAGAGAAAGCCTCGCAGATTTTCCAGCTGGATTCAGAGACGGGAGCGATCACGCTGGTGCGGAGCCTGGACTTCGAGGAAGGCGACTCCTACGAACTGGAGGTGCAGGCACATGACGGAGGAGGCCTTTTCGACACAGCGAAAGTCGCGATCACGGTGACAGACGTGAACGACAACGCGCCCCAGATTTCGGTGCGGTCGGCGCTGAGCGCGATCTCTGAGGACGCGCCGTCGGGGACGGTGGTGGCCCTGCTGCACGTGCAGGACCGGGACTCGGGGGCGAACGGGGAGGTGCGGTGCAGCATCGGCGAGGGCCTCCCGTTCCGCCTGGAGAAGTCCTTCGAGGACTACTACCGCGTGGTGACGGCGAGGGAGCTGGACCGCGAGGAGGTGTCGGAGTACAACGTGACGGTGCGGGCGGCGGACGGCGGGTCGCCGGCGCTGTGGAGCAGCGCGGTGCTGGCGCTGCGGGTGCTGGACGTGAACGACAACGCGCCGGTGTTCGCGGAGGCGCGCTACAGCGCCCGGCTGCCCGAGAACAACGCGGCGGGCGCGCTGGTGCTGACGGTGCGGGCGGCGGACGCGGACTGGGGTCAGAACGCGCGCGTGCGGTACCGGCTGTCGGAGGGGCGGGTGCGGGGCGCGCCGCTCTCGTCGTACGTGTCGGTGCAGGCGGAGACGGGCGCGCTGTACGCGCTGCGCTCGTTCGACTACGAGGAGGTGCGCGAGGTGGGGCTGTGGGTGCGGGCGGAGGACGGCGGCGCGCCGTCGCTGAGCAGCAACGTGTCGGTGCGGCTCGTGATCGTGGACGAGAACGACAACGCGCCGCAGGTGCTGTACCCGCCGCCGGCGCCGGCGCCGGGCGCGGGCTGGGCGGGCGTGGAGCTGGCGCCGCGCTCGGCGGAGCCCGGGGCGCTGGTGGCCAAGGTGGTGGCGGTGGACGCGGACGCGGGGCAGAACGCGTGGCTGTCGTACGAGCTGGCCAAGGCGACGGAGCCGGGGCTGTTCCGCGTGGGGCTGCACAGCGGCGAGGTGCGCACGGCGCGCTTCCCGCTGGCCCGCGACGCGGCGCGGCAGAGCCTGGTGGTGGTGGTGAAGGACCACGGGCGGCCGGCGCTGTCGGCCACGGCCACGCTGACGGTGGTGCTGGCCGAGAGCGTGGCCGAGCTGCTGTCGGAGCTGGGCAGCGCGGCGGCGGCGGCGGCGGCGCCGGGCGAGCCGGCCGGCAGCCTGACGCGGTGGCTGGTGGTGGCCGTGGCGGCCGTGTCCTGCCTCTTCCTCGCCTTCCTGCTGCTGCTGCTGGCGCTGCGCCTGCGGCGCTGGCGCCGCTCGCAGCTGCTGGCGGCGGGCGGCGGCGCCCTGCGCGGCGTCCCGGCCTCGCACTTCGTGGGCATCGACGGCGTCCGCGCCTTCCTGCACTCCTACTCGCACGAGGTGTCGCTCACCGCCGACTCGCGCAAGAGCCAGCTCCGCTTGTCGGGCGGCAGCTGCTGCGACACCCTCCCGGCCCGGCCGCCGCCCGACGAGCCCGCGCCGCTGCCCGGGGAGGACCCTGCCGGCGCCCGCCGCGCGGACCCCGTCGCTGCCCCGGTGAGTTCCTCCGGCGAGATTTTCCTGCCTTTCCTTTCTCGGTAGGCTGCATTTTTGCTCTTTCCGTTACCTTTCCTCAGTGCACGCAGGTCAGGCGAGGCATAGCTTCGCGTACAGAGAGGCTCCTGTTGGTGTCTCTTGCTCATTTAGGGCATTTGCTGGAGTTTTCATCAGCCCTATACCTGCTGAGGGAGGGAGGGAGGGAGGGAGGGAGAAGGGAGGGTGCTTTGTTGTTCTGTCCTTCTTCTGCTAGGGGAAGTAGAGGTAAACTGGTGTAAATGTGGTAGAAGAGGTGCATCAATGTGTGTATGGGTTCTGCGGTTTCAAACCCATCAGGAAACGCCCCTCTCCTCCCGGTATATATCCATGGCTTGATCGTGGTACATGTTACAGGGAAGTGGTCTGGGGAAATGGTCTTTTGTTAAGAGGTTCTTGGAAATTATGAGGGTGAAAGAACACCGGGCAGGTCATGAAGGGTTGGAGATGAAAACTGTGGGAGCTGAGCCTGCAGAGCTGTTGAATTACAGAAGAGATACGGTTTGGTTCTTTCCCTGTCCAGCACCCAGCTTTAGTTTCATGCAATATGAGTTTCATATTGCCGAGTAAACTTGGCTTGAGACACAAAATTCGCGGCTGTCCTGGGAGCCCTCTGAGGTTCTTCCTCTGTGTTTGCCAGTTTTTGTGATGTTCTTAATTAACAGCTGAATTATGTACTTATGAGAAGTGCCGTAATAGGAGGTTTGGGAGGAGCCAACAGTTTTTTTATCGCCTACTAAATACCTTAATTATGTATCTACTCTGAATGCCATAATCTAGAAGAGTATGTTATGTTCCTTTCATTTCTGAATGTTTTATCCTCTTGCCTTGCTCATTTTCATTGGAAAAACTTTAATGGAGGTGTTTTCTTAAAACGTCACTGGAAGAAATGTTCTTGCTTGTCACATACACATAGTAAGAAGACATTTATTTTCCATGGTGAAGGAGAAGTTGTCTGTGCAATTTTTCTTTTGATGGAGTCTATCTGCAACTGATGAAGATCTATGACAGCTGTGGAGGGTTTGAGGAGAGTCTTGGGTGTGCTGTGCGTGAGGAGGTACTAGTGGAGACATGGCATGTGTTTTGTCAATTCCCAGGGTTTATTGCTGGCTTTCTGAAATTGATTCTGAAGTTGTCTTATTTTTGGATATCACCTTGCTCAGACTCAAACTCGCGACTGGCTGTTTGATGGCAAATGCTTGCAAATTATGGGGGTCAAAGAACACCGTGCAAGTTGAGAAGGGTTGGAGGTAGGAGTCATGGGAGCTTTTAGTGAGGGACTGTTGAAGGACAGAAGAAGGATGGTTTTCTCCTTTCCCTGCTCAGTGCCCAGCTGTAGTATCATGCAACGTGAGATTCATCTTCCCAAGGAAGTCTGGCAGAAGATGTTTTTCCACTTGTGCTGGAAGCCATGGGAGGTTTTCCTGTGCATTTGCAGGTTGTCGTCTAATCTTAACTAACCGCTTAATTCTGCACTTATGACAAATGCTATAATGGGATCTTTGGGAAGAGCAACCTGTGTGTTCACGACCTACTAAACACCTTAATTATGTATCTTCTCTAAGTACCATAACCTAGAAGCGTGTCATGTAATCCCTTCCTTTCTGCAGGTGTTAACTTTTTGCCTTGCTTGTTGTAATGATCTGAAGGTGGGCCTTTGTATCTGATGATGTGTGGAAGATCACGTCTCTTACATTTGCCTGAGCGTCCCATACGTACCCTTCATGTTTACAGCTGTAAAGAGCAAGACTTTCATAGATGTTTTTCCTTAAAATGTCACTGGAGGAAATGCTCTTGCTTGTCACATACACATGGTGAGAAGTCAAATGTTATCCATGGTAAGGAGAAGTTATCTGTGCATCTTTTGTTTTGATGAAGTCTACCTGCAAACTACAAAGATCATATCCACCTCCTGTGGACTTTTTACTACTAGAGTTGACGTAATCTGAAATGTTAAAGCTACGATGCCTTCACTTCTGCAGTGTTTCCCATTCTTGCCTTGGTTTGATTTTTGCCCAGGTCTAAAGACGGGCCTCACTGTGGCTGGTAACACTTAGAACATTACAAGATCTCTTCTAATTGTTGGGCTGGGGAAGCAGTTTCCATCCATCCCTTGCAGGTGTTCAGCTGCCAAGACACAGACTTTGATATACCTCTGTTTCCCTAAAATGTCACTGAATGAAATGCTCTTCTGCCTGTGGCTGATATATGGCCAAAATATTGGATATTGTCCGTGGTGCCATTAAAGGCTGTGAATGCAGAGGAAGGAGGGTGAGAGGCTGGCTCCCAACCAGGACAATACACGGGTCGATGTGGCTTTGGCTGAGCAAGGGTTGCATTTCATGGCTGGTGCCAAGGCCTGTTGCCATTCATGCTGTGATCCTGGATTCCCTGTCCAGAAAGGTGATAGTAGTCCTTCAGTCATAAAATATTGGCACAATGAGTGTGCGTGTAGACTGATGATGCATGTGCAGAACAGCTCATAGTTCCTGTGTGAAACCTCCTTTATCCCTCTGTATCTCCCTAGATTGTAGCGATTTACACTTTCTTCACAGTTGGAGTTGCGGTTTCTTTCAGGCCTTTGTTTCCTGAAAGGTTGTGGTTCCTTTCCCCCATTTCCGGACAGTGCTTTTGCATTTGAAACTGCGCATGGTTTTTTTTCAGCAAATACTTCCTTCAGCCACCTAAGACAGAATTTTAGGTATGAGGAGAAGGAAGCAGAAGGTAGAAGAGAATCTGTTGTAATTTCTCAGAAGACTGAGCTTGAGAAAGGGGCCCATGATAAAGGTGTTCACACTTAGGGCTTCATATTTTTGGGAGATGAGCAGGCCACATGAGCCGATAACTGTTTCTCAAAATGAAACCGCTCACTATGCAGTCCACAGTAAGACTTTAGGCTTGCACTTGTGCTTGAGACCTCAATGACTTCCAGGTGCTTTCAGGGATGAATTTCAAGGCTCACAGTGAAGGCCAAGACATTCTCCCAGTGAGTTTCTCTGACAAAACTATGTCTTCTAATGCTTCCTGGTCTCATATGTACGTAGGTTTCCTTGCAATTACCAGCATAGCTTTGTTTAGCAATGCACCCTGTGTTAATGCCTCTTGGTCACGCTACATGAGTGTAAAGGCAGGAGGCGTGAGGGTTAACTTTGTGTTCTGTTATTGTCGGGGGAATAGCTGTAAACATAACCTTAGTAGAAGTCCCATCTCGGTGAAACAGTGTGTGTGATAAAAGAGGGGAGGAGATTCCCCCTAAACCATGAGTCTGATGACCCATTCTCTGCTGACAGGTGCAGGTCCCATACATGTGTTTGGTGTTTATGGCTACAGAGGGGAAGGCTTTCATAGGCATATGTGTGCTCACAGTTGGAGAGAGATGGGCTTGACAGATGGAATCTTAGATGGATAAGGAACTGGCTGGATGGCCACATCCAAAGAGTTCTCATGAATGGCTCAATGTCCAAGTGGAAAACAGTAACATGTGGTGTCCCTCAAGGCTCTCCGTACTTCGACCAGTACTATTGAGTATCTTCATAGGCAGTGGGATTGAGTGCACCCTCAGCACGTTTGCAGACAACACCAAGCTGAGTGGTGCTATTCATTTGCTAAATGGAAGGGATGGCATCCATAGTGACCCTGAAAGGCTGGAGAAGTGGGACTGTGCAAACCTCATGAATTCTGAAAAGGCCAAGTGCAAGGTCCTGCACCTGGGTCGGGGCAATCCTGAGTTTCAACAGAGACTGTGGGATGAATCAATTCAGAGCAGCCTTGCTGAGAAGGACTTGGGATTACTGGTGAGTGCCAAATGGGACATGAGCTGGCAACATGCACTTGCTGCCCAGAAATCCAATGGTATTCTGGTCTGCATCATAAGGAGCGTGGCCAGCAGGTCAAGGGAGGGGATTCTCTCCCTTCTACTCCATTTCAGGAGGCCCAACCAGGAGTACTGCTGTGGAGCCTACACTACAAGAAAGACATGGGCCTGTTAAGAGTACGTCCAGAGGAGAGCCACAAAGAGCGTCAAGGGACTGGAACAGCGCTGCTATGAAGAAGGGCTGAGAGAATTGAGATTCATCACTGTGGAGAAGGCTCTGGGGAGGCTTTGTTGCACCTTTTCTGTATATAAAGGGAACCTATAAGAAAGATGGAGAGAGACTTTTTACAAGGGCCTGTTGTGACAGGACAAAGGGGCAGTGGTTTTAAAAACAACAGGAGTAGGTTTAGACTGGAGATAAGGAAGAAATATTTTATGATGGGGGTGGTGAGACACTGGTCCAGGTTGCCTAGAGAAGTTGTGGATGCGCCGTCATTGGAAGAGTTCAAGGTCAGGTTGGAGGGGGCTTTGATCCAGTGAAGGATGTCCCTGCCCATGGCAGAGTGGTTGGAAGAGATAATCTTTAAAGGTCCGTTCCAACCCAAACCATGCTTTGGCTCTATGAAAGACTCAGTGTGGCTTTGCCCCTCAAATATGGAGATGTTAAAGAAGGAAGTTCTTCTGTGAATCAGAAACAGAATAATGAAGGTTATTCTGCTATCCTAGCATAGAGCTATACACCTTACCTTTGGGGTGATATATTCCTCAGTGTAATTGTTCTTCTGCCTACAAGAATTATGAACAGTGCGACAAACGTCAGAGACACACCTGAACAAAACAAAGAAATGCAGGGATGATGGAAACCCTTTGCAGACCCAGCATGACAGGATTGCAATGACTTTTGCTTCATTCTGTTTCTGATGATGTAGTGATTACTCCAACAGGAATATTGGTATTTGTTCCAGGTAAGGAAAGCAGAGTTGAAAATACCTGACAGAGTGCTAAAAAGCTCTGAAAGTCTTCCCTAGCTCTAATATCGTTCCTTGCTCTTATAGTTCCATCGTGATTTTATCAAGCGCAGCTGGGTTCCCTTCTTTATTGCTCTGCCGTGAAGATTTCCTTCTGACTTTTGCGACTTTTTCTGACTCATTGCGACTCAAGGACATGACCTACCCGAGAGCGCACCTCAATGTTAAACGCCTTTGGAGCTGCATGAAGCAAGTGCTTCTGCGCTTCCTGCTTCTAGGAAAGAGAGACCCCAAGGCTGGATGCAGCCACTGGACACGGGTGAAACGCCCGGTCCCCTGTGAGCGCGGCCATCAGCCGGCTGCGGTGGCGTCGCGGCGCCTCCGGGTGCCGCTGTTGGCCGACGCGGAACGGCGCCGGAGCCGGAGCCGCAGCCGGAACCGGAGCCGCCGCCGCAGCGTCCTGCCCCCGCAGGCTGCTCGCTCGCAGGACGCCGGCCATTCTCGGCCGCGGCACGGGCAGCAGAGGCGAGAGGCGGCGCGGCGCGGGGAGCAGCGGCGTCCGAGGCGGCGCCGAGCTCGCTGCCCTCCGGCGGCCCCTGCGCTCGCTGCGGAGAGTGGCTGGAAGGGCGGGAGGGCAGCGGCAGGAGGGAGGAGCGCGGCGAGCGCTGCCGAGAATGGCGGGCAGTCGGAGGCAGAGCCGGCGGCGAGCGGCCGGGCGAGTGGTGCTGCCCGCTTTGCTGCTGTGCTTGTGGTGCCGGGCGGCGGCGGCGGCGGCGGCGGAGCGGATCCGCTACGCCATCCCCGAGGAGCTGGGCAGAGGCTCGCTGGTGGGGCCGCTGGCGCGGGACCTGGGGCTGAGCCCGGCCGACCTGCCGGCACGCAAGCTGCGGCTCAGCGCCGAGAAGCAATACTTCACGGTGAGCGGGGAGACCGGGAACCTGTACGTGAGCGAGAGGCTGGACCGGGAGGAGATGTGCGGCGAGTCGGCGTCCTGCTCCGTCAGCTTCGAGGCGCTGGTGCAGAACCCGCTGAACGTTTTCCACGTCGAGGTGGCCATCCAGGACGTCAACGACAATTCCCCGGCCTTCAGCAAGGCTGCTCTGGGCCTCGAGATCACAGAATGGACGCTTCCCGGAGCTCGTTTTCCGTTGGAGATGGCCCGAGACGCGGACATGGGCAGCAACTCGCTGCTGACTTACCAGCTCACCAGCAACCCGACCTTCGCTCTGGCCGTGAGGGAGAGCCCGGGTGGAAGCAAGCAGCCGGAATTAGTGCTGGAGAGGGCGTTGGACCGTGAAAAGCAGAGCTCCTTTGAGCTGGTGCTGACGGCGGTGGATGGGGGGGAGCCGGTGAGGTCCGGGACCGTCCAGGTTCGCGTCAACGTGACGGACGCCAACGACAACGCGCCCGTGTTCGGTAAAAGCGTCTACGAGGCGCGAGTGCGGGAGAATCTGCCGGCGGGGTCGCTGGTGCTGCGGGTGCGAGCCACGGATGCGGACGCGGGCTCCAACGGGCGGGTCTCCTACTCCTTCGGCAACGTCGCGGACGGCGTCCGCGGGTTGTTCGTTGTCGACAGCGACAGCGGCGAGATCAGGACGGCGGGGCCCCTCGATTTCGAGGAGAAGAGCAAATACAGCTTCAGCCTGGAGGCGAGGGACGGCGGCGGGCTCACCGGTCACTGCGAAGTGCAGATAGACCTGACCGACGAGAACGACAACGCGCCGGAAATCACGGTGTTGTCGGTGTCGAGCCCGGTGCCCGAGGACGCGCCGGCCGGCACGGTGGTGGCCCTGGTGAAAGTGCGGGACCGGGACTCCGGGGAGAACGGTCAGGTGTCGTGCGAGCTGTCGGGCGAGGCGCCGCTGTCGATCGTGGCGTCGTCGGGCGGCTCGTACAAGGTGGTGACGGCGAGCGCGCTGGACCGGGAGCAGGCGGCCGAGCACCGCGTGACGGTGGTGGCCAGGGACCGGGGCAGCCCGGCGCTCTCCAGCCGCGCGGCGCTGGTGCTGGAGGTGTCGGACGTGAACGACAACGCGCCGGTGTTCGAGGAGGCCGCCTACAGCGCCTACGTGGCGGAGAACAACGCGGCGGGCGCGCCGGTGGTGCGCGTGCGCGCGCGGGACGCGGACGCGGGCGCGAACGGGCGCGTGAGCTACTGGCTGGCGGGCGGCAGCGCGGGCGCGGCGCCGTACGTGTCGGTGGAGGCGCGGAGCGGCGCGGTGTACGCGCAGCGCTCCTTCGACTACGAGCAGTGCCGCGAGTTCGCGGTGGCGGTGCGGGCGCAGGACGGCGGGGCGCCGGCGCGGAGCTCGACGGCGACGGTGCGCGTCTTCGTGCTGGACCGCAACGACAACGCGCCGCGGGTGCTGTGGCCGGCGGCGGGCGCGGGCGCGGGGGCGGCGGGGCCGGCGGCGGCGCCGTTCGAGGTGGTGCCGCGGTCGGCGGAGGCCGGGTACCTGGTGGCCAAGGTGGTGGCGGTGGACGCGGACGCGGGGCGCAACGCGTGGCTGTCGTACGAGCTGGTGCAGGCGCCGGAGCCGGCGCTGTTCCGCGTGGGGCTGCACAGCGGCGAGGTGCGGACGGCGCGGGCCGTGTCGGAGAGGGACGCGGCGAAGCAGCGGCTGGTGGCGGTGGTGAAGGACCACGGGCAGCCGGCGCTGTCGGCCACGGCCACGCTGCACGTGGTGCTGGCCGAGAGCTTGCAGGAGGCGCTGCCGGAGCTGAGCGAGCGGGCGGCGGGCGCCGACTCGCCGGCGGAGCTGCAGTTCTACCTGGTGCTGGCGCTGGCGCTCCTCTCCGCCCTGTTCCTGCTGAGCGTGGCGCTGGCCGCGGTGGCGCGGGTGCGCCGGGCCGGGCCGCCCGCCGTCCTGCGCTGCCTGGGCGCGCAGCGCTTCTCCGTGGCCGGCGCCGCCTTCCCGGCCGACTTCTGCGAGGGCACCTTGCCCTACTCCTACAACCTGTGCGTGGCGCCGGGCCGCGCCGTCGCCGAGGGCGCTTGGCTGCCGTTGCCGCCGCCGCCGCTGGCCAGCCTGCCCGCGGAGGAGCTTGTCGGCGCGGAGCCCTGCGGGAAGCGGAGCCCGAGCAGCAGCGCCGGCGCGGGAGAGCCGCCCGCCGACCCCGACGCACCGCAGGTCTGTAAGCCCGTGCTCTCTCGCTGTTCTCCTTTGAGCCTCACTGAGCCTTCGTCCTTTCCCCCATGTCTTTCCCCGGGTGGCGTGAACGGGCAGTGCTGACGCGTGTCTCCGTGAAGGAGTGAAAGATCGGCGTAACTCCCCTCCTCTAAGAGCAGGCAGTTAGCCGCGGCACTCCTTGGTTCATCGGTGGTCACCGGTTCAGGTTCACCTCAGAGGTTTTGTCTACAACTCTTGTGTTGTCTCAAGTCCTATGAGTTAGTAGCGCTGAAAGCGGATCCCTACTGTGTAGAATGAGATCCGCTGATGCTGCGTGACGGAGTCAGGGAAAAAGGAGTGACACCTGGTGCTGGAGATTTTTCCTTCCTGATCGCTTTTTTTCCCAAACGACGTACTTGGACCTGGTTGGTAGCTGGACACAAACCCGTTGCTGAATGCTGTTTCCGTGTTGCACTCCGAAAGTAAACGTGCGTGTGGCGCCACGCATGGAAAAGTGACAGATTTTCCATCCCGAGTGAACGAAGAGAGTGTCGCCCATCTTTTTGGGGGAATGCTGCTGCAGAAATGGTAGCAGTAGTTGGTACGGGTTAACTTTTGTTGACATTCTTTTTCCATCCTGGGTGGTAGTTCCCTCTTTTTTACCGTTCCTGATCAGCCTTTCATACACACGTCAAGGTTTAGAAGGGGCTGTCAGAAAAAAAATTTAAAAAAAATCGTTATTAGTATTTCAGAGCCTGTTTTCTTTTCCTATCCCCTTTTCTCAAAGAGAGGTGCTTGGACGTGGTTTGTAGAAGAGTACGAAACCGAGGAATTAGGTCTCCAGCAAGTTTTTGCAATAGTTGTTTTTATATCCCTCTGTTTACTAGGATAGGCCTCTATGATCCGGAAAACATATACCAAATGTCAAGGAGATGCCCAAAATAGCGGTTTAGGCTCTTGAATAAAGTCCATTTGCAGGTTTATCGATGGTCCCCAGAGTGTGGGGTGTGCAGCTGCACTTGTCTTCTCCTGCTGCCCTACAGCATTTTGTCGAAAGTGTGTCATGCTAGCGTGACTGTTCCACAATTAGAACAATACCTTGCTAGGAGGCATCAGTCCTTGACACCTTGGTTTCTGAGAAAAGGAAAGCCCCTTCCTGGGGCTACAGAATAACTTAGTTCTGTAACTGTGTATAAACTACAGAAACACTAAATTTTGGTGTTCGATTCAAAGGGAAATCACATGTTAAAGTCCCTCACATTTCTTTGTGCAGTATTAGATGCACCTTTAGTTTTACCGACGTTTTTGTCATGTAGCCATTAGCTCTGTGTCGTCAATAAACATGCCATTGCTCTCCTACCATTCTAAGATACCGTTGAGAGTAGAAAAATATCGGGAAAACGAGTGCACAAGAGAAAATAGGCGCAACCCCAGGCTATTGCATGGCTGCCATCACTCCCATTCTGCTGTTGTGGGCCACAGAACGGGCACAGGAGCACAGGCAGATGTACATGGTTTTCTTCTTGCTGTACTCGCCAAGCCATTTCCACCGCAGATGGCGGGAGCCGAGGAGATGATTCTGGGCAGGTTCACTGAAGGTGCTCCCTGCCTCCTGGGCTGTTGTAGTACAGTCAGTGTGAAGTGATCAAGTGAACAGTAGCTCAAACCGGATTAAACTGTGGAGATTTTCGAGCAACATGGGTGTCTTCCCCACCTCTCCTGTACTGTATTCTCAGGAATCCGGAGAATCTTGTATGGAGAATTCTGGTACAGAGATATCCCTGAGCCCATGGTAGTGGTGTCGTTAGATGGAGCGTTTTACATATGAACTGAAGTATTTAAAGGAATGTTCCTACTCCTTCGGTTAATCACTCTGATATCTCTGTTTCCCCGCGTGGCTGGTCCGAATATCATACTTTGATATCATACTTGGTATTTCAGAAACTATTTTGTTATTCATTAAAGCTAGACAGCTCATGGTAGAGATTGTACTTTTGGACTAATTGACAAGACTTGTCTTGGGCTCGAATGGGCTGTCAAAAAAAAAAAAAAAAATCAAGACAATACCTTCCGAGCAGTAGGGGAGCCTCCTCCTGTACTGTGTTCCCAGGAAGGCCGCCTAGGGAGAAATCCCAGGGTCCCTGGCAGGTGCCTGAGCAGCCCCACCTCCTCAGGGGCTGTGCGGGCTTAGGGGGCTCAGATTCTCTGTTTCATTTGATTGACCCGACCTTCTTCAGCCTTTAAGCGTCTAATCTCAGTCAGTGATGGTGGAGTAGTTATGGAGTCCATATGGACTGAGGTAATTCTAGAAGAGTTCCTGCTGCTTCCGTTACCGAGCCCGATACCTCTGGTTCTCCGGGGGTGTGTGTCTGAATATGACGTGTTGTATTTCAGAGCCTGTTTTCTTTTCTGTCCTTGTACCAGTCATTCAAGCACGTCTGCTACCAAGATTCGTGGTGGAGACTGTGCTTTTGGACTAATGGAATAAGAGTCGTAGTACTCTGCACGGCGTATTAAAAGAACTTTATATGTATATGATATCACCCTTACAAAAAGCTGTTTCCCGTGCGGTAGAAATACCGTGTTACTTCTCTCTGTTTGTGATCGCCTCGTGGATCAAAGAAGTGATCGGCTCGAGAAAAGGCAAGGCAGGAGGTCGCCGACGTCTCCGTGGCGATGAGGGTCCCGTCCCCGCGAGCCGCCCGTGGGAAAGGCAGGTTGGGCAGCGCCGGGTGCGTGCAGTGCCGGGAGGAGGCTGCGGGCGCCGCTGTTGACCGAGGAGGAGCGAGAGGAAGGCCGGAGCGCTGCAGGCAGCCCCGCCCGCTGCGGCCCGGCTCGCTGGCTGGCTGGCTGGCTGGCTCGGCGGCCGGGCGGTGTGCGAGCGTCCCCGCGGTGCGGAGCCGTGCTGCAGCGAGGCGGAGGGGCCGGGAGCGGCGAGCCCGAGCCGGAGCCGGAGCCGGAGCCGGAGCGGGATCGGCGGGCGGCGGCGGGGAGGTGCCGGCGGTGGTGCGGCGGCGATGTGCGCGGCGGGGAGTCGGCGGGGCCGGCGGGAGCGAGCCCTGCTGTGGTGCGTGCTGGTGGCGGCGTGGGAGGCGGCGTGGGGGCAGCTGCGCTACTCGGTTCCCGAGGAGGTGCCGAAGGGCTCGTTCGTGGGCGACGTGGCCAAGGACCTGGGGCTGGAGCTGCCGGCGCTCCGCCACCGCGGCGTCCGCGTTGTCTCCGAAGGTAGGACGCAGTATTTCGCTCTGCACGGGAAGACGGGACATTTAGTGACGGCGGAGAGGATAGACAGAGAGCAGCTCTGCGAGAGTGTGCGGCAATGCGTGTTGCGCTGTGAGGTGATCGTGGAGGGGGAAATGCAGGTTTACGGAATCGAAGTGGAGATCACGGACATTAACGACAACGCGCCCAGCTTCCGAGAGGCAGAAACGGAGCTGAGACTGAGCGAGATGACAGCCCCGGGACTGAGGATTCCCCTGCGGGGCGCGCAGGATCCGGACGTGGGACCGAATGCCCTGCAGAGGTACGAGCTGAGCGGCGACGAGCACTTCTCGCTGGCCGTGCAGGCGGGCCCCGGCGGGGATCAGCGTCCCGAGCTGGTGCTGGCGAAGGCGCTGGACCGGGAGGAGGCGGCGTTCCACGAGCTGGTGCTGAGGGCGAGCGACGGCGGAGAGCCGGCGCGGACGGGCACGGCGCGGCTCCGCGTGTCGGTGCTGGACGCGAACGACAACGCGCCCGCGTTCAGCCAGGCGGAGTACACGGTGCGTGTGCCCGAGGACGTGCCCGTGGGCTCCGCCCTCGTCACCCTGGCGGCCACCGACGCCGACGAGGGCATTAACGGGCACGTGAAATACAGTTTTCATAAAGTTTCAGACCGGGCATCCGAAATTTTTGACCTGGACTCTGAGACAGGAGAAATACTCGTAAAGGACAGTTTGGACTTTGAGGAGATCTCCTCGCATGAACTAGAGGTTGAGGCGCGGGACGGAGGAGAGCTATCCGACATGGCAAAAGTCACGATCACGGTGACAGACGTGAACGACAACGCGCCCCAGATTTCGGTGCGGTCGGCGCTGAGCGCGATCTCTGAGGACGCGCCGTCGGGGACGGTGGTGGCCCTGCTGCACGTGCAGGACCGGGACTCGGGGGCGAACGGGGAGGTGCGGTGCAGCATCGGCGAGGGCCTCCCGTTCCGCCTGGAGAAGTCCTTCGAGGACTACTACCGCGTGGTGACGGCGAGGGAGCTGGACCGCGAGGAGGTGTCGGAGTACAACGTGACGGTGCGGGCGGCGGACGGCGGGTCGCCGGCGCTGTGGAGCAGCGCGGTGCTGGCGCTGCGGGTGCTGGACGTGAACGACAACGCGCCGGTGTTCGCGGAGGCGCGCTACAGCGCCCGGCTGCCCGAGAACAACGCGGCGGGCGCGCTGGTGCTGACGGTGCGGGCGGCGGACGCGGACTGGGGTCAGAACGCGCGCGTGCGGTACCGGCTGTCGGAGGGGCGGGTGCGGGGCGCGCCGCTCTCGTCGTACGTGTCGGTGCAGGCGGAGACGGGCGCGCTGTACGCGCTGCGCTCGTTCGACTACGAGGAGGTGCGCGAGGTGGGGCTGTGGGTGCGGGCGGAGGACGGCGGCGCGCCGTCGCTGAGCAGCAACGTGTCGGTGCGGCTCGTGATCGTGGACGAGAACGACAACGCGCCGCAGGTGCTGTACCCGCCGCCGGCGCCGGGCGCGGGCTGGGCGGGCGTGGAGCTGGCGCCGCGCTCGGCGGAGCCCGGGGCGCTGGTGGCCAAGGTGGTGGCGGTGGACGCGGACGCGGGGCAGAACGCGTGGCTGTCGTACGAGCTGGCCAAGGCGACGGAGCCGGGGCTGTTCCGCGTGGGGCTGCACAGCGGCGAGGTGCGCACGGCGCGCTTCCCGCTGGCCCGCGACGCGGCGCGGCAGAGCCTGGTGGTGGTGGTGAAGGACCACGGGCGGCCGGCGCTGTCGGCCACGGCCACGCTGACGGTGGTGCTGGCCGAGAGCGTGGCCGAGCTGCTGTCGGAGCTGGGCAGCGCGGCGGCGGCGGCGGCGGCGGCGGCGGCGCCGGGCGAGCCGGCCGGCAGCCTGACGCGGTGGCTGGTGGTGGCCGTGGCGGCCGTGTCCTGCCTCTTCCTCGCCTTCCTGCTGCTGCTGCTGGCGCTGCGCCTGCGGCGCTGGCGCCGCTCGCAGCTGCTGGCGGCGGGCGGCGGCGCCCTGCGCGGCGTCCCGGCCTCGCACTTCGTGGGCATCGACGGCGTCCGCGCCTTCCTGCACTCCTACTCGCACGAGGTGTCGCTCACCGCCGACTCGCGCAAGAGCCAGCTCCGCTTGTCGGGCGGCAGCTGCTGCGACACCCTCCCGGCCCGGCCGCCGCCCGACGAGCCCGCGCCGCTGCCCGGGGAGGACCCTGCCGGCGCCCGCCGCGCGGACCCCGTCGCTGCCCCGGTGAGTTCCTCCGGCGAGATTTTCCTGCCTTTCCTTTCTCGGTAGGCTGCATTTTTGCTCTTTCCGTTACCTTTCCTCAGTGCACGCAGGTCAGGCGAGGCATAGCTTCGCGTACAGAGAGGCTCCTGTTGGTGTCTCTTGCTCATTTAGGGCATTTGCTGGAGTTTTCATCAGCCCTATACCTGCTGAGGGAGGGAGGGAGGGAGGGAGGGAGAAGGGAGGGTGCTTTGTTGTTCTGTCCTTCTTCTGCTAGGGGAAGTAGAGGTAAACTGGTGTAAATGTGGTAGAAGAGGTGCATCAATGTGTGTATGGGTTCTGCGGTTTCAAACCCATCAGGAAACGCCCCTCTCCTCCTGGTATATATCCATGGCTTGATCGTGGTACATGTTACAGGGAAGTGGTCTGGGGAAATGGTCTTTTGTTAAGAGGTTCTTGGAAATTATGAGGGTGAAAGAACACCGGGCAGGTCATGAAGGGTTGGAGATGAAAACTGTGGGAGCTGAGCCTGCAGAGCTGTTGAATTACAGAAGAGATACGGTTTGGTTCTTTCCCTGTCCAGCACCCAGCTCTAGTTTCATGCAATATGAGTTTCATATTGCCGAGTAAACTTGGCTTGAGACACAAAATTCGCGGCTGTCCTGGGAGCCCTCTGAGGTTCTTCCTCTGTGTTTGCCAGTTTTTGTGATGTTCTTAATTAACAGCTGAATTATGTACTTATGAGAAGTGCCGTAATAGGAGGTTTGGGAGGAGCCAACAGTTTTTTTATCGCCTACTAAATACCTTAATTATGTATCTACTCTGAATGCCATAATCTAGAAGAGTATGTTATGTTCCTTTCATTTCTGAATGTTTTATCCTCTTGCCTTGCTCATTTTCATTGGAAAAACTTTAATGGAGGTGTTTTCTTAAAACGTCACTGGAAGAAATGTTCTTGCTTGTCACATACACATAGTAAGAAGACATTTATTTTCCATGGTGAAGGAGAAGTTGTCTGTGCAATTTTTCTTTTGATGGAGTCTATCTGCAACTGATGAAGATCTATGACAGCTGTGAAGGGTTTGAGGAGAGTCTTGGGTGTGCTGTGCGTGAGGAGGTACTAGTGGAGACATGGCATGTGTTTTGTCAATTCCCAGGGTTTATTGCTGGCTTTCTGAAATTGATTCTGAAGTTGTCTTATTTTTGGATATCACCTTGTTCAGACTCAAACTGCCCAAGTTGTGGGTCCACCAGTTCGCTTTCCTGTTGCATGCTGTTCCTTCTGAATGGTAGTTAAATCCTTGCCTTGTTTTTCATGATGAGGTAAAGGTGGGCCTCCGTGCGTCTGACCATGTGCCTGAAAATGTCACTGGAAGAAATGCTCTTGCTTGTCACATACACATGGCAAGAAGTCATTGCAAGATGAGCGGGAGACTGGTCTTGAAGTAGGAGAAAAGTGGGTTGAATGCTCCTTCTGACTGGCCGGTGCTTTAATATCAGGCCTAGTGCCTAGGCCTCTGCCACTTGCACGTGTCCTGAACGGGGATGACAAACCTCTGAGGAGTTTGTCTGCCAGCAATAGCCATGGGAGTGCAAAAGGGACTGAGAGGTACTCCTTCTACTAATTGCTGTGTGAATTGTCATTTTCCAGTGACATGTCCTTGTAAGACTGTGATTTAGTTTCATAGTGGTTGCATTAAGCTTTTCCCAGCTTTTTCCAACCTTCAGACGTTAAAAATGTCTCTTACTCTTATGAAGTAACTGCTGATTTTTCGTTGGTATTATAGTTGGTGTGAATGTAGTAGATGAGAGGGTATTTTTGTCAGGAATTTCTGGGTTTGGGGCTTGTTATTGCAAGTATGTGCAACGCTTCCATCTGTTGCTTCTCTGCCCTTTGCCCGCCCCATCCCCATGTTCTGTTGCCTGATTAGGGAGGTTTCTTTACAAGGAAGGCAAGGCTTCGTTCAGTGACATGCTGTGTGCTGGTGCTTATTGCTCCCAGAAGGTGAACATGGTGGGATTGTGGCTCAGTATTACAGCTGCTGTGGGAGGCAGGAGAAGTGAGGCTCGTGTTGGCTGGCATTCCCTTAGAGCGGGTGTTTGTGTTTTTCTCACATGCCAGGTCGTTTCTCATTTTGTCCCCTGTCATGTGATACCAGTTTTCCTGTCAATATTGTCTCCTCTCAATGGACGTATTGAATTATTAGGAAATAGAAGTTCATGTTATTAGCAGAGTCAGATATGTTCCTGAGAGCAATTGTGTTGAGGAACAGAATGTTAACGGCCCTGTGTATAACACAGCTGCTCATCGTTTCTCTCTTCTCAGCCTTTATATTTCTCCATGATAACATGGTGAGCAATGAAATGTGTTTCTATTGGACAATGCTGCCATCTTTGCGCTCTGGGTGGAGGACTGGGCTGGGCAACAACTGGTCCCTTGACAAAATCTGTCTGCCTATTATGAAGATGAAAGAGAAACGTAAAATTTGTGGCTTTGAGAAAGTCTCTGGGTGGCTGCGTGTCAAGGGCTACTGGAGGGTCTGGGAGATGTGTTTTGCTGATTCTTCATCTTTTAAGGTGGACTTATTGGTAAGGGAACTGGATGTGCCTTGGCTTGAAAATACATGCTATGGCAAGAGCCATAGAAGGGTGAGAGGGGAGAGATTCAAGGTGTGCAGGGAGATGTAAGGAGGGTGATATTCCCCCTCTGAAGCAGCTGTTCACTGACCCAGTCTCTCCTGGAGGACCACTCCTCTTTTACTTTTAGACCCCTGATGTTTTGTCCCAGAACAGTAATGAGCAGAGAAATGTATCTTCCTTCTTTGTACAGAGATGTAAAGAGATCTCTGTAAAGTCTGTGGTGTGACAGTGGTGTGCCTGTTGAAGAGAAATGGTGTGGGCAACTGGCTGTTTGATGGCAGATGCTTGCAAATTATGAGGGTCAAAGAACACCGTGCAAGTTGAGAAGGGTTGGAGGTAGGAGTCATGGGAGCTTTTAGTGAGGGACTGTTGAAGGACAGAAGAAGGATGGTTTTCTCCTTTCCCTGCTCAGTGCCCAGCTGTAGTATCATGCAACGTGAGATTCATCTTCCCAAGGAAGTCTGGCAGAAGATGTTTTTCCACTTGTGCTGGAAGCCATGGGAGGTTTTCCTGTGCATTTGCAGGTTGTCGTCTAATCTTAACTAACCGCTTAATTCTGCACTTATGACAAATGCTATAATGGGATCTTTGGGAAGAGCAACCTGTGTGTTCACGACCTACTAAACACCTTAATTATGTATCTTCTCTAAGTACCATAACCTAGAAGCGTGTCATGTAATCCCTTCCTTTCTGCAGGTGTTAACTTTTTGCCTTGCTTGTTGTAATGATCTGAAGGTGGGCCTTTGTATCTGATGATGTGTGGAAGATCACGTCTCTTACATTTGCCTGAGCGTCCCATACGTACCCTTCATGTTTACAGCTGTAAAGAGCAAGACTTTCATAGATGTTTTTCCTTAAAATGTCACTGGAGGAAATGCTCTTGCTTGTCACATACACATGGTGAGAAGTCAAATGTTATCCATGGTAAGGAGAAGTTATCTGTGCATCTTTTGTTTTGATGAAGTCTACCTGCAAACTACAAAGATCATATCCACCTCCTGTGGACTTTTTACTACTAGAGTTGACGTAATCTGAAATGTTAAAGCTACGATGCCTTCACTTCTGCAGTGTTTCCCATTCTTGCCTTGGTTTGATTTTTGCCCAGGTCTAAAGACGGGCCTCACTGTGGCTGGTAACACTTAGAACATTACAAGATCTCTTCTAATTGTTGGGCTGGGGAAGCAGTTTCCATCCATCCCTTGCAGGTGTTCAGCTGCCAAGACACAGACTTTGATATACCTCTGTTTCCCTAAAATGTCACTGAATGAAATGCTCTTCTGCCTGTGGCTGATATATGGCCAAAATATTGGATATTGTCCGTGGTGCCATTAAAGGCTGTGAATGCAGAGGAAGGAGGGTGAGAGGCTGGCTCCCAACCAGGACAATACACGGGTCGATGTGGCTTTGGCTGAGCAAGGGTTGCATTTCATGGCTGGTGCCAAGGCCTGTTGCCATTCATGCTGTGATCCTGGATTCCCTGTCCAGAAAGGTGATAGTAGTCCTTCAGTCATAAAATATTGGCACAATGAGTGTGCGTGTAGACTGATGATGCATGTGCAGAACAGCTCATAGTTCCTGTGTGAAACCTCCTTTATCCCTCTGTATCTCCCTAGATTGTAGCGATTTACACTTTCTTCACAGTTGGAATTGCGGTTTCTTTCAGGCCTTTGTTTCCTGAAAGGTTGTGGTTCCTTTCCCCCATTTCCGGACAGTGCTTTTGCATTTGAAACTGCGCATGGTTTTTTTTCAGCAAATACTTCCTTCAGCCACCTAAGACAGAATTTTAGGTATGAGGAGAAGGAAGCAGAAGGTAGAAGAGAATCTGTTGTAATTTCTCAGAAGACTGAGCTTGAGAAAGGGGCCCATGATAAAGGTGTTCACACTTAGGGCTTCATATTTTTGGGAGATGAGCAGGCCACATGAGCCGATAACTGTTTCTCAAAATGAAACCGCTCTCTATGCAGTCCACAGTAAGACTTCAGGCTTGTACTTACAGCTTGAGACCTCAGTGACTTCCAGGTGCTTTCAGGGATTAATTTCAAGGTCCACAGTGAAGACCAAGACATCCTCCCAGTGGGTTTCTCTGATATCACTTTGCCTTCTAATGCTTCCTTGCCTTGCCTGTCTGATTTATGGTTTTGTTTTTCTTTACCTGGTCTCATATGTATGAAGGTTTCCTTGTCATCATCAGTATAGCTTTGTATAGCAATGCGGCATGTGTGCCTCTTGCTTCTGCTACAGTGTGTGAAAGGCAGGAGGTGTGGGGTTATCCTTGTGTTCTCTTATTGTCAGGAGGAGAGAGATGTAAACATGACCTTAGTAGAAGTCACATCTCTGTGGAAGAGTGTGTGTGATAAAAGAGAGGAAGTGATTCCCCCTAAACCATGAGTTTGATGACCCATTCTCTGCTGCATGACCACACCTCTCTTATTTTGGCTCTTTTTCATTCGCGTGCTTTAGAATTGTTCTTTTTCTTCTCAGAATGTTGGTGGGGAGACAAATGTACGTCCCTTCTTGGTATGATGGTAGCACATTATCCTCTGATGATATGTTTTTGCCAATTATGAGAAGGTCAGAATCAAACCTGCAGCTTGTGTAGGGTTGGGGAGAAGACAAGGGAGCCTTGTGGTGTTGGGGTATGGAAGAACAGATGTTCATTTGCTTGCTTGTCATAGTTAATGCAGCTGTGTGCCTAATGAACTACAGTGCAATTTGATTTGATTCTCCTCAATAAATTTGCCCTAAGCAATATTATTGCACCTGATCCATTCATTTCTATGTATCCATTTCATTTGTGTGTTTCTAACTCTTGCCTTGCTAGTTGTCATGAGCCACAGCTCAACATCAGGTTGCCTGATCGTATGTGGAAGGTCACATCTCTTCCAGTTGTCTCAGTGCAGGTGCGGTTCTCGTACACACATTTGGTGTTTAGAGCTGTAAAGGGGAAGGCTTTTGTAGACATATGTGTATGCACAGTTGGAGAGACATGGGCTTGACAGATGGACTGTTAGATAGAGAGGGAATTGGCTGGATGTCTGCCTCCAAAGATGTCTACTCAATGGCTCAGTGTCCAAGTGGAAACTAATAACATGTGTTGTTCCTCAAGGGTCTGTACTGGGGCCACTAATATTTAGTATCTTCATCAGTGACTTTCTCCAATTTCTGGCGAAAGGAGGACTTCCCCTTTGTCGAGGAGGATTGGGTTAGAGATCACCTAGGCAAACTGGATCCTCGCAAATCCTTGGGCCCCGATGGGATGCACCCACGAGTGCTGAGGTTGCTGTCGGATATTCTTGCCAAGCCACTCTCCATCATTTTGAAAGGTCATGTATGACAGGAGAGGTGCCCAAGGACTGGAAGGTAGCAATGTCATTCCAATCTTCAAAAAGGGCAAGAAGGAGGACCCAGGAAATTATAGGCCAGTCAGCCTCACCTCCATCCCTGGAAAGGTGATGGAACAGTTCATCCTGGAGGTCTTCTCCAGACATGTAGAGGAAAAGAAGGCTATCAGAAGTAGTCAACATGAACTTAACAAGGGGAGATCATGCTTGACCAACCTTATGGCCCGCTATGATGGCGTGACTGGCTGGGTAGATGAGCAGTGGACGTTGTTTACCTCAACTTCAGTAAGGCGTTTGACACTGTCTCCCATAACATGCTCCTGGTTAAGCTTAGGAAGTGTGGGTTAGATGAGTGGACAGTGAGGTGGATTGAGAACTGGCTGAATGGCAGAGCTCAGAGGGTCGTGATCAATGGCGCAGAGTCTGGTTGGAGGCCTGTAATTAGCAGTGTTCCCCAGGGGTCTATGCTGGGCCCAGTCCTGTTCAACATATACATCAGTGACCTGGACGAAGGGACAGAGTGTGCCCTCATCAAGTTTGCTGATGATCCAAAACTGGGAGGAGTGGCTGATACACCAGAAGGCTGTGCTGCCATCCAGCGAGACCTGGACAGGCTGGAGAGCTGGGCCAAGGGCAAGTTGATGAAAACAGCAAGATCAAGTGTAGGGTCCTGCACCTGGGGAGGAACAACCCCATGCACCAGTGCAGGTTGGGGGTTGACCTGGTGGAAAGCTGCTCTGTTGAGAAGGACCTGGGAATGCTGGTGGGCAGGAGGTTGATCATGATCCAGCAATGTGCCCTTGTGGCCAAGAAGGCCAACGGTATCCTGGGTTGCATAAAAAGGAGCGTGGCTAGCATGTCGAGGGAGGTTATCCTCCCGCTCTACTCTACCCTAGTGAGGCCACATCTGGAGTACTGTGTCCAGGTCTGTGCCCCCCAGGTCAAGAAGGACAGGTAACTACTGGAGAGCATCCAGGGGAGAGCTACAAAGGTGATCAGGGGACTGGAGCTTCTCACTTATGAGGAAAAGCTGAGAGACCTCGGTTTGTTCAGCCTGGAGAAGAGAAGACTGAGGAGGGATCTTATCAATGCTTATAAATATCTAAAGTGTGGGTGTCAAGAGGATGGGGCCAGAGTCTCTTCAGTGGTGTCCCATGACAGGACAAGGGGTAATGAGTGCAAATTGGAAGACAGGAAGTTCCACCTAAACATGACAAAAAACTTCTTTACTCTGAGGTTGTCAGAGCAGTGGAACCGGCTGCCCAGAGAGGTTGCGGAGTCTCCTTCCCAGGAGACATTCAAAACCCACCTGGAGGTAGTCCTGTGCACTGTGTTGTATGTGTACCAGCTCAAGCAGGGGGCTTGGACAAGAAGATCTTGAGAGATCCCTTTCAATTCCTATCATTCTTTGATTCTGTGATACACAGTGGGATTGAGTGCACCCTCAGCACATTTGCAGACAATATCAATCTGAGTGGTGCTGTTGATTCACTAGAGGGAAGGGATGGCATCCATAGTGACCTTGAAAGGCTGGAGAAGTGGGACTGTGCAAACCTCGTGAATTTTGATAAGGCCAAGTGCAAGGTCCTGCACCTGGGTCGGGGCAATCCTGAGTTTCAACAGAGACTGTGGGATGAATCAATTCAGAGCAGCCTTGCTGAGAAGGACTTGGGATTACTGGTGAGTGCCAAATGGGACATGAGCTGGCAACATGCACTTGCTGCCCAGATATCCAATGGTATTCTGGTCTGCATCATAAGGAGCGTGGCCAGCAGGTCAAGGGAGGGGATTCTCTCCCTTCTACTCCATTTCAGGAGGCCCAACCAGGAGTACTGCTGTGGAGCCTACACTACAAGAAAGACATGGACCTGTTAGAGTACATCCAGAGGGCGATCATGAAAAAGGTCAGCAGGCTGGAAGACCTCTCCTATGAAGATAGGTTGAGAGGGCTGAGAGAGCTGAGATTCTTCAGCATGGAGAAGAGAAGGTTCTGGGGTGGCTTTGTTGCACCTTTTCAGTATATAAAGGGAGCTTAAAAAAAAGATGGAGAGAGCCTTTTTACCAGGGCCTGTTGTGACAGGACAAAGGCTAATGGTTTTAAACTGAACAATGGTAGCTTTCTAATTAGATGTAAAGAAGAAATGTTTTATGATGAGGGTGATGAGACCTTGGAGCACTTTGCCCAGAAAAACTGTGGATGCACGATCATTGGAAGAGTTTAAGGTCAGGTTGGAGGGGGCTTTGAGCAATCTGCTCTAGTGAAGGATGTCCCTGCCCATGGCAGAGTGGTTGGAAGAGATAATCTTTAAAGGTCCGTTCCAACCCAACCCATTCTTTGGCTCTATGAAAGACTCAACATGGCTTTGCCCCTCAAGTATGGAGATGTAAAAGAAGGAACTTCTTCTGTGAAACAGAAACTCGATAATGAAGGTTATTCTGCTATCCTAGCATAGAGCTGTACACATTACCTCTGGGGTGATATATTCCTCAGTGTAATTGTTCTTCTCCCTATAAGAAAAATCAACAGTGGGACAAAGTTCAGAGACACACATGATGAAAAGGAAGAAATGCAGGGAATATGGAAAAAATGGTTGCACTCGTGAGGCCGACTAATTTTTTCCAGTCTGTATTTCTCAGAATTCTTTCTGCAGCTATCTCTCTTTTTTGTTCCCTCTTTTTTCCTGTTCCTGATCTGTCTTTTTCTATGGAATTTAAGCCGTAGAATGGGATCTCAAAAAAAAACCAAACCCTAGTGTTTTGTATTTCAGAGCCTCTTTTCTTTTTGTATCGCTCTTGTCCTGAAGAGTTGTACTTTGTTTAATGTGCAGAGTTTGCTTTATACCGGTTCCTTTGGGTTTTTTGTTAGTTTCTTTGTTTGTTTTTCATACTACCCCGAACAGCGAGTACATGCGCATTACTGCCTGCTGCTGAGTTACTCTAGAACGGAGCACTAACCCTAATTGTAAGCACAGCCTGTAGTGTCACGCTGTAATCAAAAACTCTGAAGTGGTGGTTGGAGAACGGGGAGAGATGGAGGCTGAATGAGAGCAGCCTCTAATGTGCAGGTGAAAAGCAACAAAGCCAAGAGAGAAGGGCAGTCCCTGTAGTGCGGGAAACGGGGACTGACCATCCTGACCATTCGTGGGCAGTTCCCTACTCCATGATGTTGTTTTGATCTGCAGAAAGACGGAGGAAAAAGTCCCTAAAGCACGGCTGCTGCAAAAATCTGTTCAATTGGTGGTGGAGATTGTGCTTTTGGACTAATGGAATAAGAGTCGTAGTACTCTGCATGGCGTATTAAGAGAACTTTATATGTATATGATATCACCCCTACAAAAAGCTGCTTCTCGTGCGGTAGAAATAGCACGGCCACGGGAGGCGTGTTACTTCTCTCTGTTTGTGATCGCCTCGTGGATCAAAGAAGTGATCGGCTCGAGAAAAGGCAAGGCAGGAGGTCGCCGACGTCTCCGTGGCGATGAGGGTCCCGTCCCCGCGAGCCGCCCGTGGGAAAGGCAGGTTGGGCAGCGCCGGGTGCGTGCAGTGCCGGGAGGAGGCTGCGGGCGCCGCTGTTGACCGAGGAGGAGCGAGAGGAAGGCCGGAGCGCTGCAGGCAGCCCCGCCCGCTGCGGCCCGGCTCGCTGGCTGGCTGGCTGGCTGGCTCGGCGGCCGGGCGGTGTGCGAGCGTCCCCGCGGTGCGGAGCCGTGCTGCAGCGAGGCGGAGGGGCCGGGAGCGGCGAGCCCGAGCCGGAGCCGGAGCCGGAGCCGGAGCGGGATCGGCGGGCGGCGGCGGGGAGGTGCCGGCGGTGGTGCGGCGGCGATGTGCGCGGCGGGGAGTCGGCGGGGCCGGCGGGAGCGAGCCCTGCTGTGGTGCGTGCTGGTGGCGGCGTGGGAGGCGGCGTGGGGGCAGCTGCGCTACTCGGTTCCCGAGGAGGTGCCGAAGGGCTCGTTCGTGGGCGACGTGGCCAAGGACCTGGGGCTGGAGCTGCCGGCGCTCCGCCACCGCGGCGTCCGCGTTGTCTCCGAAGGTAGGACGCAGTATTTCGCTCTGCACGGGAAGACGGGACATTTAGTGACGGCGGAGAGGATAGACAGAGAGCAGCTCTGCGAGAGTGTGCGGCAATGCGTGTTGCGCTGTGAGGTGATCGTGGAGGGAGAAATGCAGGTTTACGGAATCGAAGTGGAGATCACGGACATTAACGACAACGCGCCCAGCTTCCGAGAGGCAGAAACGGAGCTGAGACTGAGCGAGACGACAGCCCCGGGGTCGCGGTTTCCTCTGCCCATCGCTCACGACCCGGACGTGGGACCGAATGCCCTGCAGAGGTACGAGCTGAGCGGCGACGAGCACTTCTCGCTGGCCGTGCAGGCGAGCCCCGGCGGGGATCAGCGTCCCGAGCTGGTGCTGGCGAAGGCGCTGGACCGGGAGGAGGCGGCGTTCCACGAGCTGGTGCTGAGGGCGAGCGACGGCGGAGAGCCGGCGCGGACGGGCACGGCGCGGCTCCGCGTGTCGGTGCTGGACGCGAACGACAACGCGCCCGCGTTCAGCCAGGCGGAGTACACGGTGCGTGTGCCCGAGGACGTGCCCGTGGGCTCCGCCCTCGTCACCCTGGCGGCCACCGACGCCGACGAGGGCATTAACGGGCACGTGAAATACTCGTTGAAGAGAATCACAGAGAAAGCCTCACAGATTTTCGAGCTGGATTCGGAGACGGGAGCGATCACGCTGATGCGGAGCCTGGACTTCGAGGAAGGCGACTCCTACGAACTGGAGGTGCAGGCAAGGGATGGAGGTGGTCTCTCCGACATGGCAAACGTCGCGATCACGGTGACAGACGTGAACGACAACGCGCCCCAGATTTCGGTGCGGTCGGCGCTGAGCGCGATCTCTGAGGACGCGCCGTCGGGGACGGTGGTGGCCCTGCTGCACGTGCAGGACCGGGACTCGGGGGCGAACGGGGAGGTGCGGTGCAGCATCGGCGAGGGCCTCCCGTTCCGCCTGGAGAAGTCCTTCGAGGACTACTACCGCGTGGTGACGGCGAGGGAGCTGGACCGCGAGGAGGTGTCGGAGTACAACGTGACGGTGCGGGCGGCGGACGGCGGGTCGCCGGCGCTGTGGAGCAGCGCGGTGCTGGCGCTGCGGGTGCTGGACGTGAACGACAACGCGCCGGTGTTCGCGGAGGCGCGCTACAGCGCCCGGCTGCCCGAGAACAACGCGGCGGGCGCGCTGGTGCTGACGGTGCGGGCGGCGGACGCGGACTGGGGTCAGAACGCGCGCGTGCGGTACCGGCTGTCGGAGGGGCGGGTGCGGGGCGCGCCGCTCTCGTCGTACGTGTCGGTGCAGGCGGAGACGGGCGCGCTGTACGCGCTGCGCTCGTTCGACTACGAGGAGGTGCGCGAGGTGGGGCTGTGGGTGCGGGCGGAGGACGGCGGCGCGCCGTCGCTGAGCAGCAACGTGTCGGTGCGGCTCGTGATCGTGGACGAGAACGACAACGCGCCGCAGGTGCTGTACCCGCCGCCGGCGCCGGCGCCGGGCGCGGGCTGGGCGGGCGTGGAGCTGGCGCCGCGCTCGGCGGAGCCCGGGGCGCTGGTGGCCAAGGTGGTGGCGGTGGACGCGGACGCGGGGCAGAACGCGTGGCTGTCGTACGAGCTGGCCAAGGCGACGGAGCCGGGGCTGTTCCGCGTGGGGCTGCACAGCGGCGAGGTGCGCACGGCGCGCTTCCCGCTGGCCCGCGACGCGGCGCGGCAGAGCCTGGTGGTGGTGGTGAAGGACCACGGGCGGCCGGCGCTGTCGGCCACGGCCACGCTGACGGTGGTGCTGGCCGAGAGCGTGGCCGAGCTGCTGTCGGAGCTGGGCAGCGCGGCGGCGGCGGCGGCGGCGCCGGGCGAGCCGGCCGGCAGCCTGACGCGGTGGCTGGTGGTGGCCGTGGCGGCCGTGTCCTGCCTCTTCCTCGCCTTCCTGCTGCTGCTGCTGGCGCTGCGCCTGCGGCGCTGGCGCCGCTCGCAGCTGCTGGCGGCGGGCGGCGGCGCCCTGCGCGGCGTCCCGGCCTCGCACTTCGTGGGCATCGACGGCGTCCGCGCCTTCCTGCACTCCTACTCGCACGAGGTGTCGCTCACCGCCGACTCGCGCAAGAGCCAGCTCCGCTTGTCGGGCGGCAGCTGCTGCGACACCCTCCCGGCCCGGCCGCCGCCCGACGAGCCCGCGCCGCTGCCCGGGGAGGACCCTGCCGGCGCCCGCCGCGCGGACCCCGTCACTGCCCCGGTGAGTTCCTCCGGCGAGATTTTCCTGCCTTTCCTTTCTCGGTAGGCTGCATTTTTGCTCTTTCCGTTACCTTTCCTCAGTGCACGCAGGTCAGGCGAGGCATAGCTTCGCGTACAGAGAGGCTCCTGTTGGTGTCTCTTGCTCATTTAGGGCATTTGCTGGAGTTTTCATCAGCCCTATACCTGCTGAGGGAGGGAGGGAGGGAGGGAGGGAGAAGGGAGGGTGCTTTGTTGTTCTGTCCTTCTTCTGCTAGGGGAAGTAGAGGTAAACTGGTGTAAATGTGGTAGAAGAGGTGCATCAATGTGTGTATGGGTTCTGCGGTTTCAAACCCATCAGGAAACGCCCCTCTCCTCCTGGTATATATCCATGGCTTGATCGTGGTACATGTTACAGGGAAGTGGTCTGGGGAAATGGTCTTTTGTTAAGAGGTTCTTGGAAATTATGAGGGTGAAAGAACACCGGGCAGGTCATGAAGGGTTGGAGATGAAAACTGTGGGAGCTGAGCCTGCAGAGCTGTTGAATTACAGAAGAGATACGGTTTGGTTCTTTCCCTGTCCAGCACCCAGCTCTAGTTTCATGCAATATGAGTTTCATATTGCCGAGTAAACTTGGCTTGAGACACAAAATTCGCGGCTGTCCTGGGAGCCCTCTGAGGTTCTTCCTCTGTGTTTGCCAGTTTTTGTGATGTTCTTAATTAACAGCTGAATTATGTACTTATGAGAAGTGCCGTAATAGGAGGTTTGGGAGGAGCCAACAGTTTTTTTATCACCTACTAAATACCTTAATTATGTATCTACTCTGAATGCCATAATCTAGAAGAGTATGTTATGTTCCTTTCATTTCTGAATGTTTTATCCTCTTGCCTTGCTCATTTTCATTGGAAAAACTTTAATGGAGGTGTTTTCTTAAAACGTCACTGGAAGAAATGTTCTTGCTTGTCACATACACATAGTAAGAAGACATTTATTTTCCATGGTGAAGGAGAAGTTGTCTGTGCAATTTTTCTTTTGATGGAGTCTATCTGCAACTGATGAAGATCTATGACAGCTGTGGAGGGTTTGAGGAGAGTCTTGGGTGTGCTGTGCGTGAGGAGGTACTAGTGGAGACATGGCATGTGTTTTGTCAATTCCCAGGGTTTATTGCTGGCTTTCTGAAATTGATTCTGAAGTTGTCTTATTTTTGGATATCACCTTGCTCAGACTCAAACTCGCGACTGGCTGTTTGATGGCAAATGCTTGCAAATTATGGGGGTCAAAGAACACCGTGCAAGTTGAGAAGGGTTGGAGGTAGGAGTCATGGGAGCTTTTAGTGAGGGACTGTTGAAGGACAGAAGAAGGATGGTTTTCTCCTTTCCCTGCTCAGTGCCCAGCTGTAGTATCATGCAACGTGAGATTCATCTTCCCAAGGAAGTCTGGCAGAAGATGTTTTTCCACTTGTGCTGGAAGCCATGGGAGGTTTTCCTGTGCATTTGCAGGTTGTCGTCTAATCTTAACTAACCGCTTAATTCTGCACTTATGACAAATGCTATAATGGGATCTTTGGGAAGAGCAACCTGTGTGTTCACGACCTACTAAACACCTTAATTATGTATCTTCTCTAAGTACCATAACCTAGAAGCGTGTCATGTAATCCCTTCCTTTCTGCAGGTGTTAACTTTTTGCCTTGCTTGTTGTAATGATCTGAAGGTGGGCCTTTGTATCTGATGATGTGTGGAAGATCACGTCTCTTACATTTGCCTGAGCGTCCCATACGTACCCTTCATGTTTACAGCTGTAAAGAGCAAGACTTTCATAGATGTCTTTCCTTAAAATGTCACTGGAGGAAATGCTCTTGCTTGTCACATACACATGGTGAGAAGTCAAATGTTATCCATGGTAAGGAGAAGTTATCTGTGCATCTTTTGTTTTGATGAAGTCTACCTGCAAACTACAAAGATCATATCCACCTCCTGTGGACTTTTTACTACTAGAGTTGACGTAATCTGAAATGTTAAAGCTACGATGCCTTCACTTCTGCAGTGTTTCCCATTCTTGCCTTGGTTTGATTTTTGCCCAGGTCTAAAGACGGGCCTCACTGTGGCTGGTAACACTTAGAACATTACAAGATCTCTTCTAATTGTTGGGCTGGGGAAGCAGTTTCCATCCATCCCTTGCAGGTGTTCAGCTGCCAAGACACAGACTTTGATATACCTCTGTTTCCCTAAAATGTCACTGAATGAAATGCTCTTCTGCCTGTGGCTGATATATGGCCAAAATATTGGATATTGTCCGTGGTGCCATTAAAGGCTGTGAATGCAGAGGAAGGAGGGTGAGAGGCTGGCTCCCAACCAGGACAATACACGGGTCGATGTGGCTTTGGCTGAGCAAGGGTTGCATTTCATGGCTGGTGCCAAGGCCTGTTGCCATTCATGCTGTGATCCTGGATTCCCTGTCCAGAAAGGTGATAGTAGTCCTTCAGTCATAAAATATTGGCACAATGAGTGTGCGTGTAGACTGATGATGCATGTGCAGAACAGCTCATAGTTCCTGTGTGAAACCTCCTTTATCCCTCTGTATCTCCCTAGATTGTAGCGATTTACACTTTCTTCACAGTTGGAATTGCGGTTTCTTTCAGGCCTTTGTTTCCTGAAAGGTTGTGGTTCCTTTCCCCCATTTCCGGACAGTGCTTTTGCATTTGAAACTGCGCATGGTTTTTTTTCAGCAAATACTTCCTTCAGCCACCTAAGACAGAATTTTAGGTATGAGGAGAAGGAAGCAGAAGGTAGAAGAGAATCTGTTGTAATTTCTCAGAAGACTGAGCTTGAGAAAGGGGCCCATGATAAAGGTGTTCACACTTAGGGCTTCATATTTTTGGGAGATGAGCAGGCCACATGAGCCGATAACTGTTTCTCAAAATGAAACCGCTCACTATGCAGTCCACAGTAAGACTTTAGGCTTGCACTTGTGCTTGAGACCTCAATGACTTCCAGGTGCTTTCAGGGATGAATTTCAAGGCTCACAGTGAAGGCCAAGACATTCTCCCAGTGAGTTTCTCTGACAAAACTATGTCTTCTAATGCTTCCTGGTCTCATATGTACGTAGGTTTCCTTGCAATTACCAGCATAGCTTTGTTTAGCAATGCACCCTGTGTTAATGCCTCTTGGTCACGCTACATGAGTGTAAAGGCAGGAGGCGTGAGGGTTAACTTTGTGTTCTGTTATTGTCGGGGGAATAGCTGTAAACATAACCTTAGTAGAAGTCCCATCTCGGTGAAACAGTGTGTGTGATAAAAGAGGGGAGGAGATTCCCCCTAAACCATGAGTCTGATGACCCATTCTCTGCTGACAGGTGCAGGTCCCATACATGTGTTTGGTGTTTATGGCTACAGAGGGGAAGGCTTTCATAGGCATATGTGTGCTCACAGTTGGAGAGAGATGGGCTTGACAGATGGAATCTTAGATGGATAAGGAACTGGCTGGATGGCCACATCCAAAGAGTTCTCATGAATGGCTCAATGTCCAAGTGGAAAACAGTAACATGTGGTGTCCCTCAAGGCTCTCCGTACTTCGACCAGTACTATTGAGTATCTTCATAGGCAGTGGGATTGAGTGCACCCTCAGCACGTTTGCAGACAACACCAAGCTGAGTGGTGCTATTCATTTGCTAAATGGAAGGGATGGCATCCATAGTGACCCTGAAAGGCTGGAGAAGTGGGACTGTGCAAACCTCATGAATTCTGAAAAGGCCAAGTGCAAGGTCCTGCACCTGGGTCGGGGCAATCCTGAGTTTCAACAGAGACTGTGGGATGAATCAATTCAGAGCAGCCTTGCTGAGAAGGACTTGGGATTACTGGTGAGTGCCAAATGGGACATGAGCTGGCAACATGCACTTGCTGCCCAGAAATCCAATGGTATTCTGGTCTGCATCATAAGGAGCGTGGCCAGCAGGTCAAGGGAGGGGATTCTCTCCCTTCTACTCCATTTCAGGAGGCCCAACCAGGAGTACTGCTGTGGAGCCTACACTACAAGAAAGACATGGGCCTGTTAAGAGTACGTCCAGAGGAGAGCCACAAAGAGCGTCAAGGGACTGGAACAGCGCTGCTATGAAGAAGGGCTGAGAGAATTGAGATTCATCACTGTGGAGAAGGCTCTGGGGAGGCTTTGTTGCACCTTTTCTGTATATAAAGGGAACCTATAAGAAAGATGGAGAGAGACTTTTTACAAGGGCCTGTTGTGACAGGACAAAGGGGCAGTGGTTTTAAAAACAACAGGAGTAGGTTTAGACTGGAGATAAGGAAGAAATATTTTATGATGGGGGTGGTGAGACACTGGTCCAGGTTGCCTAGAGAAGTTGTGGATGCGCCGTCATTGGAAGAGTTCAAGGTCAGGTTGGAGGGGGCTTTGATCCAGTGAAGGATGTCCCTGCCCATGGCAGAGTGGTTGGAAGAGATAATCTTTAAAGGTCCGTTCCAACCCAAACCATGCTTTGGCTCTATGAAAGACTCAGTGTGGCTTTGCCCCTCAAATATGGAGATGTTAAAGAAGGAAGTTCTTCTGTGAATCAGAAACAGAATAATGAAGGTTATTCTGCTATCCTAGCATAGAGCTATACACCTTACCTTTGGGGTGATATATTCCTCAGTGTAATTGTTCTTCTGCCTACAAGAATTATGAACAGTGCGACAAACGTCAGAGACACACCTGAACAAAACAAAGAAATGCAGGGATGATGGAAACCCTTTGCAGACCCAGCATGACAGGATTGCAATGACTTTTGCTTCATTCTGTTTCTGATGATGTAGTGATTACTCCAACAGGAATATTGGTATTTGTTCCAGGTAAGGAAAGCAGAGTTGAAAATACCTGACAGAGTGCTAAAAAGCTCTGAAAGTCTTCCCTAGCTCTAATATCGTTCCTTGCTCTTATAGTTCCATCGTGATTTTATCAAGCGCAGCTGGGTTCCCTTCTTTATTGCTCTGCCGTGAAGATTTCCTTCTGACTTTTGCGACTTTTTCTGACTCATTGCGACTCAAGGACATGACCTACCCGAGAGCGCACCTCAATGTTAAACGCCTTTGGAGCTGCATGAAGCAAGTGCTTCTGCGCTTCCTGCTTCTAGGAAAGAGAGACCCCAAGGCTGGATGCAGCCACTGGACACGGGTGAAACGCCCGGTCCCCTGTGAGCGCGGCCATCAGCCGGCTGCGGTGGCGTCGCGGCGCCTCCGGGTGCCGCTGTTGGCCGACGCGGAACGGCGCCGGAGCCGGAGCCGCAGCCGGAACCGGAGCCGCCGCCGCAGCGTCCTGCCCCCGCAGGCTGCTCGCTCGCAGGACGCCGGCCATTCTCGGCCGCGGCACGGGCAGCAGAGGCGAGAGGCGGCGCGGCGCGGGGAGCAGCGGCGTCCGAGGCGGCGCCGAGCTCGCTGCCCTCCGGCGGCCCCTGCGCTCGCTGCGGAGAGTGGCTGGAAGGGCGGGAGGGCAGCGGCAGGAGGGAGGAGCGCGGCGAGCGCTGCCGAGAATGGCGGGCAGTCGGAGGCAGAGCCGGCGGCGAGCGGCCGGGCGAGTGGTGCTGCCCGCTTTGCTGCTGTGCTTGTGGTGCCGGGCGGCGGCGGCGGCGGCGGCGGAGCGGATCCGCTACGCCATCCCCGAGGAGCTGGGCAGAGGCTCGCTGGTGGGGCCGCTGGCGCGGGACCTGGGGCTGAGCCCGGCCGACCTGCCGGCACGCAAGCTGCGGCTCAGCGCCGAGAAGCAATACTTCACGGTGAGCGGGGAGACCGGGAACCTGTACGTGAGCGAGAGGCTGGACCGGGAGGAGATGTGCGGCGAGTCGGCGTCCTGCTCCGTCAGCTTCGAGGCGCTGGTGCAGAACCCGCTGAACGTTTTCCACGTCGAGGTGGCCATCCAGGACGTCAACGACAATTCCCCGGCCTTCAGCAAGGCTGCTCTGGACCTCGAGATCGGGGAATGGACGCTTCCCGGAGCTCGTTTTCCGTTGGAGATGGCCCGAGACGCGGACATGGGCAGCAACTCGCTGCTGACTTACCAGCTCACCAGCAACCCGACCTTCGCTCTGGCCGTGAGGGAGAGCCCGGGTGGAAGCAAGCAGCCGGAATTAGTGCTGGAGAGGGCGTTGGACCGTGAAAAGCAGAGCTCCTTTGAGCTGGTGCTGACGGCGGTGGATGGGGGGGAGCCGGTGAGGTCCGGGACCGTCCAGGTTCGCGTCAACGTGACGGACGCCAACGACAACGCGCCCGTGTTCGGTAAAAGCGTCTACGAGGCGCGAGTGCGGGAGAATCTGCCGGCGGGGTCGCTGGTGCTGCGGGTGCGAGCCACGGATGCGGACGCGGGCTCCAACGGGCGGGTCTCCTACTCCTTCGGCAACGTCGCGGACGGCGTCCGCGGGTTGTTCGTTGTCGACAGCGACAGCGGCGAGATCAGGACGGCGGGGCCCCTCGATTTCGAGGAGAAGAGCAAATACAGCTTCAGCCTGGAGGCGAGGGACGGCGGCGGGCTCACCGGTCACTGCGAAGTGCAGATAGACCTGACCGACGAGAACGACAACGCGCCGGAAATCACGGTGTTGTCGGTGTCGAGCCCGGTGCCCGAGGACGCGCCGGCCGGCACGGTGGTGGCCCTGGTGAAAGTGCGGGACCGGGACTCCGGGGAGAACGGTCAGGTGTCGTGCGAGCTGTCGGGCGAGGCGCCGCTGTCGATCGTGGCGTCGTCGGGCGGCTCGTACAAGGTGGTGACGGCGAGCGCGCTGGACCGGGAGCAGGCGGCCGAGCACCGCGTGACGGTGGTGGCCAGGGACCGGGGCAGCCCGGCGCTCTCCAGCCGCGCGGCGCTGGTGCTGGAGGTGTCGGACGTGAACGACAACGCGCCGGTGTTCGAGGAGGCCGCCTACAGCGCCTACGTGGCGGAGAACAACGCGGCGGGCGCGCCGGTGGTGCGCGTGCGCGCGCGGGACGCGGACGCGGGCGCGAACGGGCGCGTGAGCTACTGGCTGGCGGGCGGCAGCGCGGGCGCGGCGCCGTACGTGTCGGTGGAGGCGCGGAGCGGCGCGGTGTACGCGCAGCGCTCCTTCGACTACGAGCAGTGCCGCGAGTTCGCGGTGGCGGTGCGGGCGCAGGACGGCGGGGCGCCGGCGCGGAGCTCGACGGCGACGGTGCGCGTCTTCGTGCTGGACCGCAACGACAACGCGCCGCGGGTGCTGTGGCCGGCGGCGGGCGCGGGCGCGGGGGCGGCGGGGCCGGCGGCGGCGCCGTTCGAGGTGGTGCCGCGGTCGGCGGAGGCCGGGTACCTGGTGGCCAAGGTGGTGGCGGTGGACGCGGACGCGGGGCGCAACGCGTGGCTGTCGTACGAGCTGGTGCAGGCGCCGGAGCCGGCGCTGTTCCGCGTGGGGCTGCACAGCGGCGAGGTGCGGACGGCGCGGGCCGTGTCGGAGAGGGACGCGGCGAAGCAGCGGCTGGTGGCGGTGGTGAAGGACCACGGGCAGCCGGCGCTGTCGGCCACGGCCACGCTGCACGTGGTGCTGGCCGAGAGCTTGCAGGAGGCGCTGCCGGAGCTGAGCGAGCGGGCGGCGGGCGCCGACTCGCCGGCGGAGCTGCAGTTCTACCTGGTGCTGGCGCTGGCGCTCCTCTCCGCCCTGTTCCTGCTGAGCGTGGCGCTGGCCGCGGTGGCGCGGGTGCGCCGGGCCGGGCCGCCCGCCGTCCTGCGCTGCCTGGGCGCGCAGCGCTTCTCCGTGGCCGGCGCCGCCTTCCCGGCCGACTTCTGCGAGGGCACCTTGCCCTACTCCTACAACCTGTGCGTGGCGCCGGGCCGCGCCGTCGCCGAGGGCGCTTGGCTGCCGTTGCCGCCGCCGCCGCTGGCCAGCCTGCCCGCGGAGGAGCTTGTCGGCGCGGAGCCCTGCGGGAAGCGGAGCCCGAGCAGCAGCGCCGGCGCGGGAGAGCCGCCCGCCGACCCCGACGCACCGCAGGTCTGTAAGCCCGTGCTCTCTCGCTGTTCTCCTTTGAGCCTCACTGAGCCTTCGTCCTTTCCCCCATGTCTTTCCCCGGGTGGCGTGAACGGGCAGTGCTGACGCGTGTCTCCGTGAAGGAGTGAAAGATCGGCGTAACTCCCCTCCTCTAAGAGCAGGCAGTTAGCCGCGGCACTCCTTGGTTCATCGGTGGTCACCGGTTCAGGTTCACCTCAGAGGTTTTGTCTACAACTCTTGTGTTGTCTCAAGTCCTATGAGTTAGTAGCGCTGAAAGCGGATCCCTACTGTGTAGAATGAGATCCGCTGATGCTGCGTGACGGAGTCAGGGAAAAAGGAGTGGAGTGACACCTGGTGCTGGAGATTTTTCCTTCCTGATCGCTTTTTTTCCCAAACGACGTACTTGGACCTGGTTGGTAGCTGGACACAAACCCGTTGCTGAATGCTGTTTCCGTGTTGCACTCCGAAAGTAAACGTGCGTGTGGCGCCACGCATGGAAAAGTGACAGATTTTCCATCCCGAGTGAACGAAGAGAGTGTTGCCCATCTTTTTGGGGGAATGCTGCTGCAGAAATGGTAGCAGTAGTTGGTACGGGTTAACTTTTGTTGACATTCTTTTTCCATCCTGGGTGGTAGTTCCCTCTTTTTTACCGTTCCTGATCAGCCTTTCATACACACGTCAAGGTTTAGAAGGGGCTGTCAGAAAAAAATTTAAAAAAAAAATCGTTATTAGTATTTCAGAGCCTGTTTTCTTTTCCTATCCCCTTTTCCCAAAGAGAGGTGCTTGGACGTGGTTTATAGAGGAGTACTGAACCGAGGAACTAGTTCTCTCAGCAAGTTTTTGCAATAGTTGTTACCTCCCTCTGTTTACTAGGATAGGCCTCTGTGATCCGGAAAACAAATATCAAATGTCAAGGAGATGCCCAAAATGGCAGTTTGGGCATTTCCTTGAAGTCCATTTGCACGTTTATCGATGGTCCCCAGAGTGTGGGGTGTGCAGCTGCACTTGTCTTCTCCTGCTGCCCTACAGGATTTTCCTTCCCGAATGCTTTTTTCACTAAACAATGTACTTGGTGGACCTGTGTCATGGTTTTGTCTGGGATGGAGTTAGTTTTCTTCCCTGTAGTTGGTGTGCTGTGTTTTGGATTTAGTGTGGGAATGGTGTTGATGGCACACTGTTTTTTTGGTTGTTGCTAAGTAATTGCTAATTAGGTGCTAAGTTTTGCCACGTGGTGCTTGTTCTGGTCAAGGACTTTTCCGGTTTCCCCCGTGTTCTGCCGGGGGCACGGCCGGTTGGGAGGGGAGGGGGCGCGGCCGGGACAGCTGATGTGGCCTGGCCTGGGGGATATTCCATATGATGTGACGTCATGCCCGGTGTATTAACTGAGGGGAGTTAGCAGGGGTAAGGAGCGATCGCGGCTTGGGGCAGGCAGCGTTAGTCGCCTGTTGGTGAGCGGGTGCATCACTTGTCATTTGGTTGTTCTCTTTTTTTTTAGCCACGCCCCGCGTGTCCATCCCCCCCTACCCTGCTATCTCTCTCGTTATTTTCCTTTTTAATATATTGTTATTGTTGTCCGAAAAGTGGATTCGTCGCCCGGTGTGCAATGAGTCAATGATCACACACTCAGGACAGACATTGCTAATTTATATCAGGGTTGCAGAAGCCTGGGTGTTCGGTGGTTTTCCACAGATCAAGGACACCGAGGCAAGCTACCTCATTCTATTATACAATAAATTCATGCATATTCTGCCTATCTAATACATATTCGTTCTGATCTATATAGGTTGCGTAATGGCCTTAAGTCACTCTTCTTGGCTCCGCTTCAGATTCTTCTGTGCATGCCTTCCTCTCTTCGGAGATATTTGGTGGTCTTTACAGATGAAGTACACTAACCCTTTTTATCCATATATGGTCGCATGTCACCCAAGGAAAGTTCAAGGCTATTTTCTCTTGCCAACTCCCCTTACATTTCATCTAAAATGGATGCTTGTCCTTGATTGAGTGGGTAATCTCTGGTGGCCAAGATATCCTGTCCCTAAGTTTAACTTAAATATTAAAACATGAAACAGTGCTTGATCAAAACGAAAGTAGTCTAGATTCATGCAAATTAAATGTAGACAATACCCCTTCTTTGCAAAGGGCGGCTGTTCTCTTATATTATTACTATTACTGTTTTACTTTCATTATTAAAGTGTTCTTATCGCAATCCACGAGGTTTCTTACTTTTGCTCTTCCGACTCGCTCCCCGATTCCACCGGGTGGGTGGAGTGAGTGAGCGGCTGTGTGGTGCGTAGTGGCTGACTGGGGCTAAACCACAACAACCTGGTTGGTAGCTGGACACAAACCCGTTGGTGAATGCTGTTTCGGTGTTGGACTCCCAAAGGAAACGTGTGTGTGGTGCCATGAATGGAAAAGAGACACATTCTTCCATCCCGAGTTAAAGAGAGTGTTGCCCATATTTTGGTGGAATGCTGCTGCAGAAATGGTAGCACTAGTGGGATGGGTTAACAATTGTTAACTTTCTTTTTCCATCCTGGGTTGTAGTTCCCTGTTTCTTACCGTTCCTGATCAGCCTTTCATACACATGTCAAGGTGTGGAATGGGTTGTCAGAAAAAAATAATTAAAAAAAAAAAAATTGCGATTAGTATTTCAGAGCCTGTTTTCTTTTCCTATCCCCTTTTCTCAAAGAGAGGTGCTTGGACTTGGTTTGTAGAAGAGTACGAAACTGAGGAATTAGTTCTCTCAGCAAGTTTTTGCAATTGTTGTTAATCTATGTATTTACAAGGATAGGCCTCTATGATCCGGAGAACTTAGGCACTTCAATAAAGTCCATTTGCAGGTTTATCGATGGTCCCCACAGTCTGGGGTGTGCAGCTGCACTTGTCTTCTCCTGCTGCTGTACAGCATTTTGTCTAAAATGTGTCGTACCAGCGTAACTATTCCATAATTAGAATACTTTACTAACAGGCATCAGTCCTTGACACCTTAGTTTCTGAGAAAATGAGAGCCACTTCCTGGGACTACAGAATGACTTGATTCTGTAAATGTGTATAAACTACAGAAACACTAAATTTTGGTGTTCGATTTGAAAGGAAAATCACACGTTGAATTCCCTCACCTTTCCTTTTGCAGTATTAGATGCACCTTTAGTTGTACCGACGTTTTAATCATGTAGCCATTAGCTCAGTGACGTCAATAAGCATGTCGTTGCCCTCATTCTGTTCTAAGATACCATTCAGAATAGAAAAATATCGGGGAAGTGAGCGCACAAGAAAAGCTTGGTGCAACTCCAGCCTATTGTATGGCTGCCATCACCCTCCGTTTTGCTGTTGTGGGCCACAGAACGGGCACAGGAGCACAGGCAGATGTACCTGGTTTTCTTCTTGCTGTACTTGCAAAACCATTTCTACCGCAGATGGCGGGAGCCAAGGAGATGATTCTGGGCAGGTTCACCGCAGGTGCTCCCTGCCTCCTGGGCTGTTGTAGTACAGTCAGTATAGTCAGTGCGGAGTGATCAGGACAGCAACAGACTGAAATTGGGGTGGGTGGGAGAGAATGCCTTCCGAGGAGTAGGGGAGCCTCCTCCTGTACTGTGTTCCCAGGAAGGCCGCCTAGGGAGAAATCCCAGGGTCCCTGGCAGGTGCCTGAGCAGCCCCACCTCCTCAGGGGCTGTGCGGGCTTAGGGGGCTCAGATTCTCTGTTTCATTTGATGGACCCCACCTTCTCCAGACTTTAAGCGTCTAATCTCAGTCAGTGATGATGGAGTAGTTAATCTAGACCGTGTTCCATATGGACTGAGGTAATTCTAGAAGAGTTCCTTCTACTTCGGTTACTGAGCCCGATACCTCTGGTTCTCAGGGGCTGTGTGTCTGAATATCATGTGTTGTATTTCAAAGCCTGTTTTCTTCTCTGTCCCTGTACCAGTTACTCAGGCATGACTGCTGCAAAGATTCGTGGTGGGATTTAGCTTTTAGATTAATGGAATAAGAATCGGAGTCCTCTGCATGGCATACTAAGAGAGATTTATATCTATAAGAAAACTTATATCTGTATGATATCACTGTTACAAGAAGCTGTTTCCCATGCGGTAGAAATAGCACGGCCACGGGAGGCGTGTTACTTCTCCCTGTTTGTGATCGCCTCGTGGATCAAAGAAGAGATGGGCTCGAGAAAAGGCGAGGCAGGAGGTCACCGACGTCTCCGTGGCGATGAGGGTCCCGTCCCCGCGAGCCGCCCGTGGGAAAGGCAGGTTGGGCAGCGCCGGGTGCGTGCAGTGCCGGGAGGAGGCTGCGGGCGCCGCTGTTGACCGAGGAGGAGCGAGAGGAAGGCCGGAGCGCTGCAGGCAGCCCCGCCCGCTGCGGCCCGGCTCGCTGGCTGGCTGGCTGGCTGGCTCGGCGGCCGGGCGGTGTGCGAGCGTCCCCGCGGTGCGGAGCCGTGCTGCAGCGAGGCGGAGGGGCCGGGAGCGGCGAGCCCGAGCCGGAGCCGGAGCCGGAGCCGGAGCGGGATCGGCGGGCGGCGGCGGGGAGGTGCCGGCGGTGGTGCGGCGGCGATGTGCGCGGCGGGGAGTCGGCGGGGCCGGCGGGAGCGAGCCCTGCTGTGGTGCGTGCTGGTGGCGGCGTGGGAGGCGGCGTGGGGGCAGCTGCGCTACTCGGTTCCCGAGGAGGTGCCGAAGGGCTCGTTCGTGGGCGACGTGGCCAAGGACCTGGGGCTGGAGCTGCCGGCGCTCCGCCACCGCGGCGTCCGCATCTTGGACAGAGGCAGGACGCAGTATTTCGCTCTGCACGGGAAGACGGGACATTTAGTGACGGCGGAGAGGATAGACAGAGAGCAGCTGTGCCGGCTGGTGGAGAAATGCGTGTTGCGCTGTGAGGTGATCGTGGAGGGAGAAATGCAGGTTTACGGAATCGAAGTGGAGATCACGGACATTAACGACAACGCGCCCAGCTTCCGAGAGGCAGAAACGGAGCTGAGACTGAGCGAGACGACAGCCCCGGGGTCGCGGTTTCCTCTGCCCATCGCTCACGACCCGGACGTGGGACCGAATGCCCTGCAGAGGTACGAGCTGAGCGGCGACGAGCACTTCTCGCTGGCCGTGCAGGCGGGCCCCGGCGGGGATCAGCGTCCCGAGCTGGTGCTGGCGAAGGCGCTGGACCGGGAGGAGGCGGCGTTCCACGAGCTGGTGCTGAGGGCGAGCGACGGCGGAGAGCCGGCGCGGACGGGCACGGCGCGGCTCCGCGTGGCGGTGCTGGACGCGAACGACAACGCGCCCGCGTTCAGCCAGGCGGAGTACACGGTGCGTGTGCCCGAGGACGTGCCCGTGGGCTCCGCCCTCGTCACCCTGGCGGCCACCGACGCCGACGAGGGCATTAACGGGCACGTGAAGTTCTCTTTGCAAAAGTTTTCTATGGAACCCTCACAGATTTTCGAGCTGGATTCAGAGAAGGGAGCGATCACGCTGGTGCGGAGCCTGGACTTCGAGGAAGGCGACTCCTACGAAATGGAGGTGCAGGCACGGGATGGCGGAGGTCTCTCCGACACGGCGAAAGTCGCGATCACGGTGACAGACGTGAACGACAATGCGCCAGAACTGACCGTGTCGTCAGCGCTGAGCGCGATCTCTGAGGACGCGCCGTCGGGGACGGTGGTGGCCCTGCTGCACGTGCAGGACCGGGACTCGGGGGCGAACGGGGAGGTGCGGTGCAGCATCGGCGAGGGCCTCCCGTTCCGCCTGGAGAAGTCCTTCGAGGACTACTACCGCGTGGTGACGGCGAGGGAGCTGGACCGCGAGGAGGTGTCGGAGTACAACGTGACGGTGCGGGCGGCGGACGGCGGGTCGCCGGCGCTGTGGAGCAGCGCGGTGCTGGCGCTGCGGGTGCTGGACGTGAACGACAACGCGCCGGTGTTCGCGGAGGCGCGCTACAGCGCCCGGCTGCCCGAGAACAACGCGGCGGGCGCGCTGGTGCTGACGGTGCGGGCGGCGGACGCGGACTGGGGTCAGAACGCGCGCGTGCGGTACCGGCTGTCGGAGGGGCGGGTGCGGGGCGCGCCGCTCTCGTCGTACGTGTCGGTGCAGGCGGAGACGGGCGCGCTGTACGCGCTGCGCTCGTTCGACTACGAGGAGGTGCGCGAGGTGGGGCTGTGGGTGCGGGCGGAGGACGGCGGCGCGCCGTCGCTGAGCAGCAACGTGTCGGTGCGGCTCGTGATCGTGGACGAGAACGACAACGCGCCGCAGGTGCTGTACCCGCCGCCGGCGCCGGCGCCGGGCGCGGGCTGGGCGGGCGTGGAGCTGGCGCCGCGCTCGGCGGAGCCCGGGGCGCTGGTGGCCAAGGTGGTGGCGGTGGACGCGGACGCGGGGCAGAACGCGTGGCTGTCGTACGAGCTGGCCAAGGCGACGGAGCCGGGGCTGTTCCGCGTGGGGCTGCACAGCGGCGAGGTGCGCACGGCGCGCTTCCCGCTGGCCCGCGACGCGGCGCGGCAGAGCCTGGTGGTGGTGGTGAAGGACCACGGGCGGCCGGCGCTGTCGGCCACGGCCACGCTGACGGTGGTGCTGGCCGAGAGCGTGGCCGAGCTGCTGTCGGAGCTGGGCAGCGCGGCGGCGGCGGCGGCGGCGCCGGGCGAGCCGGCCGGCAGCCTGACGCGGTGGCTGGTGGTGGCCGTGGCGGCCGTGTCCTGCCTCTTCCTCGCCTTCCTGCTGCTGCTGCTGGCGCTGCGCCTGCGGCGCTGGCGCCGCTCGCAGCTGCTGGCGGCGGGCGGCGGCGCCCTGCGCGGCGTCCCGGCCTCGCACTTCGTGGGCATCGACGGCGTCCGCGCCTTCCTGCACTCCTACTCGCACGAGGTGTCGCTCACCGCCGACTCGCGCAAGAGCCAGCTCCGCTTGTCGGGCGGCAGCTGCTGCGACACCCTCCCGGCCCGGCCGCCGCCCGACGAGCCCGCGCCGCTGCCCGGGGAGGACCCTGCCGGCGCCCGCCGCGCGGACCCCGCCGCTGCCCCGGTGAGTTCCTCCGGCGAGATTTTCTCCGCGACGCTTCCTTCTGCTGCTTCTCTGCCTTTCCGCCCCCGCAGTCTGCGTCCTGCGTAGGGAGGTTTCGTTGCAAGGAAGGCATTTCTTCGTGCAGTGACGTGCTGTGTGCTGGTGCCTCTTGCTCCTGGGAGGTGAACGCAGTGGGATTGTGGCTCAGCGTTCCAGCTGGTGTGGGAGGCAGGAGAAGTGAGGCTCCTGTTGGCTGGCGTTGCCTTTAGAGCGGGGCTTTGTGTTTGATGACGTTGTGAACAGTGTTACACAGTGTTCCCTGACCCAGTCTGCCTTGGAGGACCGCTCCTCATTTACTTTTAGAACCTTGCTCTTTCTTCTCTGAAGTGTAGTGAGCACACAAGTGATTCTTCCTTCTCAGTACAGAGAGGTAAAGCTATCGATGTGAAGTCCATGGTTTGATCCTGGTGCCTTGTATAGAGAAATGATCTGGGCAACTGGACCTTTGATGTCCTGTGCTTGCAAATTATGAGGGTGAGAGAACACGATGCAAGATGGGTAGGGGTGGAGAGGAGAGTCACGGGAACTTCTGGATGTTAGTAGAATATGCTGCTGAAGGACGCGAGACAGATGGTTTGCTCCTTACCCCGTTCAGTGCCTAGCTGTAGTTGAATGCAGGGTGAATTTCTTCTTCCCAAGTAAGCTTGGCCTAAGACACTGGGAGCCCTGGGAGGTGCTTCCCATGTGTTTGCATGTTGTCATCAATTCATAGCTAACAGCTTAATTCTGTACTTATGATAAAAGCATAAGTGGATCTTTGGAGGAGCCAACCGACTCTTCATTGCCCACTGAGTACCTTAGTTATGTGCCTACTCTCTAGGTGCCTTAATCTAGAAGCGTATGTTCCAATCCCTTCCTTTCTGCATGTGTTAACTTTTTGCCTTGCTTGTTTTGAGGAGTTCCGTGTGGGCTGTGGTTTTGGATAATGTGTGGAAGATGTCATCTGTTACATTTGCTTGACTCTCCTGTACATGCCTTTCATGTTTACAGCTGCAAAGAGAAAGACTTTCATAGACGTTTTTCTGTAAAATGTTACTGGAGTAAGTGCTCTTGCTTGTCGCATACACATGGTGAGAAATCAAATGCTGTGACCATGGTAAGGAGAAGTTGTCTGTGCAACTTTTCTTTGGATGGAGTGCCTCTGCAAATTAGAAAGATCAATGACAACTGTGCAAGCTGTGAAGGGATTGAGGAGAGTCTCTGTGGTGCTGTGTGTGAGGAGGTACTGGTGGAGGTAAGGCATGTGTTTTGTCAGTTCCCGGGGTTTTTTTCCTGGCCTATGGAAACCAGGGCTCAAAGTGTCTTATGTTTGGATACCTCATGGTTTGGACTCCAGCTGACCAGGTTGTGGGTTCATCCGTTTTCCTGTTGCATGCGGTTTCCTGTGAATAGCAGTTTAATTCTTGCCTGGCTCATTGTGATGAGGTGAAGGTTTGCCTCTCTGTGTCTGATAATGTGTCCCAAAAACGTGTGTCTGGTAATGTGTAACTGGAGGAAGTGCTTGTCACATAAGCATGGTGAGAATTCTATGCCACATTGGTGAGAGAGTGGCCTTGAAAAAGGAAAGAAGGAGGTTGTATGCTCCCTCTGGCTGGGCTGTGGTTTAATTTCATGCCTAGTGCCAAGGCCTCTGCCACTTACACTTGCCTTTCCCAAAGTCCTAAAAGGGGATGACAGTCCTGTGATGAGTTTGTCTGCAAGGAATAGCCGTGGGAGTGCAAACGTGACTCAGGGGTGTTCTTTCTAGTAAATGCTGTGTGAGATGTGATTTTGCCATCCATGTGTCCTTGTAAAGACCGTGATGTAGAGTTTCATCATGGTTGTAGAAAGCTGTTCCTAGCCTTGATGTCATTAATGTCTCTTGCTCATGTGAGGTAAGTGCTGATGTTTTGTTGCTATTACAATTGGTGTGAGGTAGGATGTGGGAGAGTATTTTTGTATTGGAGTTTCTGGGTTTGGTGCTTGTTATTTGAAGCATGTGTGAGGAAGTTACCACCATCGTGTCCGATATGACTTTTCCCGTGAATGGTTGTTATTGGGCATAGACGTAAACATTGCATTAACAGTTGCAGACTCACTTATCTTCCAAAGTGCCCATGTGCGTGACGGTGTCTTTGAGCTGATACTGACGACTGAGTCTTTCACCGAGCTGCACATCGCTTACGCTCTTTAGCACATTCTGTGTTTCTTCAAAGGACTGTCATGAGCAGAGAAGTCTTTATGCATGCATCTGTGTTGTGACCCTTGTTCTCCATAAGGAGAAGCTGTGTGTGCATCATGTCTTTCAATGATGTCTGTCTGCAGAGTTAGCTTCAAGAGACAGGGCAGGTGGAAGTGTTTGCTGTGGTATAGTTTGAAATGTCTAAAAGGTGGGCGTAAATGTTCAGTTTGTCCCAGTTGTTATATGGGTCCCATAGTTGTGGTCCTGTGCATTTTTATTTTCTTATTATCCAGAAAAATGACTTTGAGAACTGTGGCTACGGCGTTTGGTGTAAACTCCTGTGTGATCCTCCCCTGTACTTTTTACCAGCTAGATCCTCTTCTTGTGCACCTGCTACAGCTGACATAATCTGAAATGTTAAGCTATGATTCCATCACTTCTGTGGGTTTCATGTTCCGTCCTTGTTTCTTCTCCTGTTCTAAAACTGGGCCTTGGTTTGGCTGATAGTCCTTAAAAGTAGAGATCTGTTAAAACTATCAGTCTGAGGGAGCAGTTTCCGTCCATACCTTGAAGGTTTTCAGCTGCCAAGACAAGACTCTGATACACTTCTGTTTCCCGAAAATGTCGCCGAATGAAATGCTGTTTCACCTATGGCTGATACGTGGTCAAAGGTTGGGTGGTGGTTGAGTAATAAGTAAGTATTATAAGTATTGAACAGTGTTGTCCATGTTTCAAATAAAGGCTGTGAATGCCAAGCAAGAAGGGTGAGGGTCTGGCTTCCACCCCATGAAAATAGGTTGCTGCTTTAGTCTGGGCAACGTTTTGATTTCATGCCTGGTGCCAAGGCCTGTGCCATTTATGTTATGATCCTAGCCTCGCTGTCCTGAAAGGCAATGGTAGTCCTCTGACAATAAACTATTTGAGCATAAGGGTGCACCTAGAATGATGATGCATGTGCAAAATGGCTCATAATTCCTCTGTTAAACCTCCTTTATCCATCTGTATCTCCCTGGAACGTTGTGATGTAGAGTTTCTTCACACGGAGAGGATTCCCTTAAAACATGAGTTTGATGACCCATTCTTGGTTGGATGACTGCTCCTCTCTTATTTTGGCTGTTTATCATTTGTGTTCTTCAGAATCCTTCTTTTTCTTCTCAGAATGTTGGTGAGGGAAGAAACGTACGTCCCTTCTTGGTGTGATCGTAGTGCATTATCCTCTGATGATATGTTTTTGCCAATTATGAGAAGGCCAGAATCAAACCTGCAGCTTGTGTAGGGTTGGAGAGAAGACAGGGGAGCTCTGTGGTGTGTCATTTCCTTGCTTGTCATAGTTACCACAACCATGTTCCTAATGGAGTACCATGCAATTTGAGATACTTCTGCTCAACAAATTTGGCCTAAGCAATATTATTGCACCAGATCCGTTCATTTCTGTATGTTTCTAAGGCTTGTCTTGCTTTTTGTCATGAGCTACAGCACAATGTCAGGGAGTCTGATCATATGTGGAAGGTCACTTTTCTTGCAGTTGTCTGAGTGCAGGTGCAGTTCCCGTACGCACAGGTTTGGTGTTTACAGCTGTAAAGGGGAAGGCTTTCTCAGACATACGTGTGCTCACAGAGGCACAGTTGTCTATAACAATGGGAAGCAAAACCATCTCTACTGCAGTCCTCAAAGTGCAGAGTGACAACCTAGCCCAGCCAAGGTTTCTGTGAACAGACTGGGGGACAGTGGAAGAATGCGTGCAGGGGGTCCCCCACATGGTCCCCCATAACATGCTGGCCGCTCAGTTGGAGAGATATGGTTTTGAGAGGTGGACAGTTAGATGGACAAGGAACTGGATGGATGGCCACATCCAAAGAGTTCTTGTCAATGGCTCAATGTCCAAGTGGAAACCAGTAACGTGTGGTGTTCCTCAAGGCTCCGTACCGGAATCAGCATTGTTTAGTCTCTTTTACTAAACTTATGTGTTTTATCACATGCCAGGTCGTTTCTCATTTTCTCTCCTGACATGTGTAATACCAGTTTTCTTGTCAGTATTGGCTCCTCTGAACGGACGTATTGCATTATTAGCAAATGGGAGTTTGCGTTATTAGCAGGGTCAGATAGCTTCCCAACAGCAACTGTGTTTGAGTAGGATGAGTATTGTGGTTTAACCCCAATATCAGCAACCAAGCACCATGCAGCCACTCGCTCACTCCCCCCTGGTGGGATGGGGGAGAGAATCAGAAGAGTAGAAGTGAGGAAACTCCTGGGTTGAGTTAAAGACAGTTTAATAGGTAAAGCAAAAGACGCATGCGCAAGCAAAGCAGAAGAAGGAATTCATTCACTACTTCCCATGGGCAGGCAGGTGTTTAGCCATCTCCTGGAAAGCAGGGCTCCATCACGCATAACTGTTACTTGGGAAGACGAACGCCATAACTCCAAATGTCCCCCCCTTCCTTCTTCTTCCCCCAGCTTTATATACTGAGCATGACGTCATATGGTGTGGAATATCCCTTTGGTCAGTTTGGGTCAGCTGTCCCGGCTGTTGCCCCCTCCCAACTCCTTGTACACCCGGCAGAGCATGGGAAGCTGAAAAAGTCCTTGACTAGTGTAAGAACTGCTCGGCAACAACTAAAACATCTAGTGTGTTATCAACATTATTTTCAGCATAGATCCAAAACGTAGCCCCACACTAGCTACTATGAAGAAAATCAACCCTATCCTAGCTGAAACCAGGACAATGAGAAACAGAATGTTAATGGCCCCATGTATAACCCAGCTGCTCGTCGTTTCCACTCTTCTCAGCCTTTATGTTTCTCCATGATAACGTGGTGAACAACGAAATGTCTTTGTATTAGTCCATGCTGCCATCCATGTGCATCGGGTGTAGGGATGGGCTGGACAGCAACTGGTCCCTTGACGAAGTCTGTCTGCCTGTTATGAAGGTGAAAGAGAATCGTAAAAGTTGCGGCTCTTTGAGAAAATCTCCAGGTGGCTGCGTGTGAAGGGCTACTGGAGGAACCGGGAGATGTGTTTTCCTGATTCCCCATCTTCTAAGGTGGACTTACTGGAAAAGGAGCTGGATGTGTGGGTGACTGACTATTTGATGTCAAGTGCTTGCAAATTATGAGGGTCAAAGAGCACCGTACAAGCTGTGAAGGGTTAGAGATGCAAGTGATGGGAGCTGTTTGTGCAGGGCTGTTAAAGGACAGGAGAGAGATGGTTTTCTCCTTTCCCTGCTCAGTGCCCAGCTGTAGTATCATGCAATGTGAGATTCATCTTCCCAAAGACTTTTGGCTAGAAGACATGTTTTTCTGGCTGAGGCAGCTTTTCAGTTGTGACCCCCGGGAGGTTTTTCCTGTGTGTTTACAGGTTGTCATCAGTTCTTAACTAACAGCTTAATTCTGTACTTATGACAAATGCCATAATGGGAGCTTTGGGAAGAGTAAACTGTGTGTTCACTACCTACTAAACACCTTAATTATGTATCTTCTCTAAGTGCCATAACCTGAAGTGTATGTTGTGATCCCTTCCATTCTGCAGGTGTTAATTTTGCCTTGCTTGATGTGTTTCCTTAAAGTGTTACTAGAAGAAATGTTCTTGCTTGTCCCATTCACATGGTGGGAAGTCAAATGTTATCCATGGTAAGGAGAAGTTATCTGTGCATCTTCTGTTTCGATGGAGTCTGTCTGCAACCTATGAAGATCGCTGACATCCATGTGAGCTGTGAAGGGTTTGAGGAGAGCCTTGGGGGCGCTGTGTGTGAAGTGGTGCTGGTGGAGAAGACATGGCATGTGTTTTGTTAATTCCAAGAGTTCATTGCTGGCTTTCTGAAAATGAGTCTGAAGGTGTCTTATTTTTGGATATCACCTTGCTTGGACTCAAACTGGCCAAGTTGTGGGTCCATCAGTTTGCTTTCCTGTTGCATGCTGTTTCCCATGGATGGTATTTCTTGAGCATAGACGTACACTTTAGGTTAAGAGTTGAGCATCATATATCTTCCACCTTGTGGAATCACCATGTGCTAAAGAAAGATGATGATGATTTGAGTTGATTCTTTTATGACTGAGTCTTTATCGGAGCTGCGTATCGCGTATGCACCTGAGAACATTTCCCATTTCTTCAAAGTAGTGTGAGGAGCAGAGAAATCTCTTTTTCTGAAAACAACAACAACAAAAAAAACCCAAACCAAACCCAACACTTAATGTCAGACGTATTTCTCACTCATGCGTCCGTGTAGTCATCCTTGTTCTCAGTCGGGCCTGACACTAAGCTGTGAGTGCAATTTTTCTTTCCATGTTGTCTGGCTGTAAAGACGGTGTAAAAGTTCACTTTCTCCTAGTTGTTCTCTGGGGCCCACAGTTGTGGTTCCATGTCTTTTCCTCTTTTTTATTGTCCAAAGAGTTTACCTTGAGGAGCCGTGGCAATGGTCCACATATGGTGCAAGCACCTCTGGGAGCCTCCTGTGGATTTTTACCACCTAGATACCCTTCTTGTGTACCTACTACAGTTGACATAATCTGAAATGTTAAGCTATGATTCCTCCACTTCTGCAGGGTTTCCCATTCTTGCCTTGGTTTGGTTTTTTTGCCCAGGTCTAAAGCTGGGCCTCATTGTGCCGGGTAAGACAAAGACTTTGATATACCTCTGTTTCCCTAAAATGTCACTGAATGAAATGCTCTTTTGCCTGTGGCTGACATATGGCCAAAATATTGGATATTGTCCGTGGTGCAACTAAAGGCTGTGAATGCAGAGGAAGGAGGGTGAGAGGCCCGCTCCCAACCAGGACAATACATGGGTCAATGGGGCTTTGGCTGAGCAAGGGTTGCATTTCATGGCTGGTGCCAAAGCCTTTTGCCCTTCATGATGTGACCCTGGATTCCCCGTCCTGAAAGGCAATAGTAGTCCTCCAATCATAAAGTATTGGCACAATAAATATGCATATGGAAAGATGATGGATGTGTAAAAGGGCTCATAGTTCCTGTGTGAAATCTCCTTTAAATGTCTGTTTCTGCCTGGAAAGTAGCGACGCAGACTTTCTTCACAGATGTAATTACACTTTGTTTCAGGCCTTTGTTTCCCGGAAGGTTGTGGTTCCTTTCCCCCATTTCTGGACAGTGCTTTTGCATTTGAAACTGCGCATGGATTTTTTGCAGCAAATACTTCCTTCAGCCACCTAAGACAGAATTCTAGGTGTGAGGAGAAGGAAGCAGAAGGTAGAAGAGAATCTGTTGTAATTTCTCCGAAGACTGAGCTTGAGAAAGGGGCCCATGATAAAGGTGTTTACACCGATGGCTTCACGTTGGTGGGAGATGAGCAGGCCACATGAGCTGGTGACTGTTTCATAAACTGAAACCCCCACAGCGTAGTCCAGAGTAAGACTTTAGGCTTGCACTTACACCTTGAGACCTCAATGACTTCCAGGTGCTTTCAGGGATTAATTTCAAGGTCCACAGTGAAGACCAAGACATCCTCCCAGTGGGTTTCTCTGACAACACTTTGTCCTCTCATGCTTCCTTGCCTTGCTTGTCTGATTTATAGTTTTGTTTTTCTTTACCTGGTCTCATATGTATGTAGGTTTCTTTGTCATTGTCAGCATAGCTTTCTTTAGCAATGCGCCATGTGTTAGTGCCCCTTAGTGCTACAGTGGTTGTGAGTGGTAGGAGGTGTGAGAGTATCATTGTTTTCTGTTATTGTCAGGGAGAAGAGATGTAAACATGATCTTAGTACTGGTTGCACCACTGTGGAACAGTGTGTGTGATAAAAGAAGGGAGGAGATTCCCCCTAAACCATGAGTTTGCTGAGAATAATATACATCCCTTGCTGGTGTGACCTTGTGCATTATCCAGTGATGATATGTTTTGCCAATTATGAGAAGGTCAGAATCAAACCTGCAGCTTGTGTAGGGTTGGAGAGAAGACAGGGGAGCCTTGTGGTGTTGGGGTATAGAAGAAGAGATGGTCATTTCCTTGCTTGTCATAGTTACCACAATCACGTGCCTAATGGAGTACTATGCAATTTGATTTACCTCCACTCAATATGTGTGGCTTAAGAAATAAAATGACACCTGGTACGTTCATTTCTGTACATTTCTAAGTCTTGCCTTGCTTGTTGTCATGAGCTACAGTTCAACTTCATGGCGTCTGATGGTATGTGGAAGGTCACATCTCTTCCAGTTGTCTGAGTGCAGGTGAAGTTCTCGTGCACACGTTTGGTGTTTACAGATGTGAAGGGGAAGGCTTTCATAGACAGACCTCTGCTCACAATTGGAGAGACATGGGCTTGACAGATGGGCTCTTACATGGATAAGGAACTGGCTGGATGGCCACATCCAAAGATTTCTACTCAATGACTCAGTGTCCAAGTGGAAATTAATAATATGTGGTGTTCCTCAAGGGTCTGTACTGGGGCTACCACTATTTAGTGCCTTTGTCAATGAAATATACAGTGGGATTGAGTGCACCCTGGGAATCCAGCCCAGCTAAGGTTTCCATGAACAGACTGGGGGACAGTGGAAGAACGCGGCAGGGGGTCCCCCACATGGTCCCCCATAACATGCTGGCTGCTCAGTTGGAGAGATACGGGTTTGAGAGGGGGACAGTTAGATGGACAAGGAACTGGGTGGATGGCCACATCCAAAGAGTTCTCGTCAATGGCTCAATGTCCCAGTGGAATACAGTAACATGGGGTATACCTTGAGGCTCCGTTCTTGGACCGGTACTGTTTAATATCTTCATAGGCAGTGGGATTGAGTGCACCCTCAGCATGTTTGCAGAAAACACCAATCTGAGTGGTGCTGTTGATTTGCTAGAGGAAAGGGATGTCATCCAGAGCAATCTTGAAAGGCTGGAGAAGTGGGACTGTGCAAAGCTCATGAAGATCAACAAGACCAAGTGCGAGGTCCTGCACCTCGGTGCCAAATGGGATGTGAGCTGGCAATGTGCACTTGCTGCCCAGAAATCCAATGGTATCCTGAGCTGCATCACGAGTAGTGTGGCTAGCAGGTTGAGGGAGGGGATTCTCCCCCTCTACTCCATTTCATGAAACCCAACCGGGAGTACTGTTGTGGGGCCTACACTACAAGAAATACATGGACCTGTTAGAGTACGTCCAGAGGAGAGCCACAAAGAGTGTCAAGGGGCTGGAACAGCGCTGCTATGAAGAAGGGCTGAGAGAGTTTAGATTCTTCAGCGTGGAGAAGGCAAGGCTCTGGGGTGACCCTGTTGCGCCTTTTCCATATATAAAGGGAGCCTATAAGAAAGATGGAGAGAGACTTTTTACAAGGGCCTGTCATGTCAGGTTAGGGGTAATAGTTTTAAACAAAATGAGGGGAATAAATAAGGAAGAAATGTTTTATGATTGGGGTGGTAAGACACTGGTCCAGGTTGCCTAGAGAAGTTGCGGATGTGCCGTCATTGGAAGAGTTCAAGGTCAGGTTGGAGGGGGTTTTGATCCAGTGAAGGATGTCCCTGCCCATGGCAGAGTGGTTGGAAGAGATAATCTTTAAAGGTCCGTTCCAACCCAAACCATGCTTTGGCTCTATGAAAGACTCAATGTGGCTTTGCCCCTCAAATATGGAGATGTTAAAGAAGGAAGTTCTTCTGTGAATCAGAAACAGAATAATGAAGGTTATTCTGCTATCCTAGCATAGAGCTATACACCTTACCTTTGGGGTGATATATTCCTCAGTGTAATTGTTCTTCTGCCTACAAGAATTATGAACAGTGCGACAAACGTCAGAGACACACCTGAACAAAACAAAGAAATGCAGGGATGATGGAAACCCTTTGCAGACCCAGCATGACAGGATTGCAATGACTTTTGCTTCATTCTGTTTCTGATGATGTAGTGATTACTCCAACAGGAATATTGGTATTTGTTCCAGGTAAGGAAAGCAGAGTTGAAAATACCTGACAGAGTGCTAAAAAGCTCTGAAAGTCTTCCCTAGCTCTAATATCGTTCTTTGCTCTTATAGTTCCATCGTGATTTTATCAAGCGCAGCTGGGTTCCTTTCTTTATTGCTCTGCCATGAAGATTTCCTTCTGACTTTTGCGACTTTTTCTGACTCATTGCGACTCAAGGACATGACCTACCCGAGAGCGCACCTCAATGTTAAACGCCTTTGGAGCTGCATGAAGCAAGTGCTTCTGCGCTTCCTGCTTCTAGGAAAGAGAGACCCCAAGGCTGGATGCAGCCACTGGACACGGGTGAAACGCCCGGTCCCCTGTGAGCGCGGCCATCAGCCGGCTGCGGTGGCGTCGCGGCGCCTCCGGGTGCCGCTGTTGGCCGACGCGGAACGGCGCCGGAGCCGGAGCCGCAGCCGGAACCGGAGCCGCCGCCGCAGCGTCCTGCCCCCGCAGGCTGCTCGCTCGCAGGACGCCGGCCATTCTCGGCCGCGGCACGGGCAGCAGAGGCGAGAGGCGGCGCGGCGCGGGGAGCAGCGGCGTCCGAGGCGGCGCCGAGCTCGCTGCCCTCCGGCGGCCCCTGCGCTCGCTGCGGAGAGTGGCTGGAAGGGCGGGAGGGCAGCGGCAGGAGGGAGGAGCGCGGCGAGCGCTGCCGAGAATGGCGGGCAGTCGGAGGCAGAGCCGGCGGCGAGCGGCCGGGCGAGTGGTGCTGCCCGCTTTGCTGCTGTGCTTGTGGTGCCGGGCGGCGGCGGCGGCGGCGGCGGAGCGGATCCGCTACGCCATCCCCGAGGAGCTGGGCAGAGGCTCGCTGGTGGGGCCGCTGGCGCGGGACCTGGGGCTGAGCCCGGCCGACCTGCCGGCACGCAAGCTGCGGCTCAGCGCCGAGAAGCAATACTTCACGGTGAGCGGGGAGACCGGGAACCTGTACGTGAGCGAGAGGCTGGACCGGGAGGAGATGTGCGGCGAGTCGGCGTCCTGCTCCGTCAGCTTCGAGGCGCTGGTGCAGAACCCGCTGAACGTTTTCCACGTCGAGGTGGCCATCCAGGACGTCAACGACAATTCCCCGGCCTTCAGCAAGGCTGCTCTGGACCTCGAGATCGGGGAATGGACGCTTCCCGGAGCTCGTTTTCCGTTGGAGATGGCCCGAGACGCGGACGTGGGCAGCAACTCGCTGCTGACTTACCAGCTCACCAGTAACCCGACCTTCGCTCTGTCCGTGAGGGAGAGCCCGGATGGAAGCAAGCAGCCGGAATTAGTGCTGGAGAGGGCGTTGGACCGTGAAAAGCAGAGCTCCTTTGAGCTGGTGCTGACGGCGGTGGATGGGGGGGAGCCGGTGAGGTCCGGGACCGTCCAGGTTCGCGTCAACGTGACGGACGCCAACGACAACGCGCCCGTGTTCGGTAAAAGCGTCTACGAGGCGCGAGTGCGGGAGAATCTGCCGGCGGGGTCGCTGGTGCTGCGGGTGCGAGCCACGGATGCGGACGCGGGCTCCAACGGGCGGGTCTCCTACTCCTTCGGCAACGTCGCGGACGGCGTCCGCGGGTTGTTCGTTGTCGACAGCGACAGCGGCGAGATCAGGACGGCGGGGCCCCTCGATTTCGAGGAGAAGAGCAAATACAGCTTCAGCCTGGAGGCGAGGGACGGCGGCGGGCTCACCGGTCACTGCAAGGTGCAGATAGACCTGACCGACGAGAACGACAACGCGCCGGAAATCACGGTGTTGTCGGTGTCGAGCCCGGTGCCCGAGGACGCGCCGGCCGGCACGGTGGTGGCCCTGGTGAAAGTGCGGGACCGGGACTCCGGGGAGAACGGTCAGGTGTCGTGCGAGCTGTCGGGCGAGGCGCCGCTGTCGATCGTGGCGTCGTCGGGCGGCTCGTACAAGGTGGTGACGGCGAGCGCGCTGGACCGGGAGCAGGCGGCCGAGCACCGCGTGACGGTGGTGGCCAGGGACCGGGGCAGCCCGGCGCTCTCCAGCCGCGCGGCGCTGGTGCTGGAGGTGTCGGACGTGAACGACAACGCGCCGGTGTTCGAGGAGGCCGCCTACAGCGCCTACGTGGCGGAGAACAACGCGGCGGGCGCGCCGGTGGTGCGCGTGCGCGCGCGGGACGCGGACGCGGGCGCGAACGGGCGCGTGAGCTACTGGCTGGCGGGCGGCAGCGCGGGCGCGGCGCCGTACGTGTCGGTGGAGGCGCGGAGCGGCGCGGTGTACGCGCAGCGCTCCTTCGACTACGAGCAGTGCCGCGAGTTCGCGGTGGCGGTGCGGGCGCAGGACGGCGGGGCGCCGGCGCGGAGCTCGACGGCGACGGTGCGCGTCTTCGTGCTGGACCGCAACGACAACGCGCCGCGGGTGCTGTGGCCGGCGGCGGGCGCGGGCGCGGGGGCGGCGGGGCCGGCGGCGGCGCCGTTCGAGGTGGTGCCGCGGTCGGCGGAGGCCGGGTACCTGGTGGCCAAGGTGGTGGCGGTGGACGCGGACGCGGGGCGCAACGCGTGGCTGTCGTACGAGCTGGTGCAGGCGCCGGAGCCGGCGCTGTTCCGCGTGGGGCTGCACAGCGGCGAGGTGCGGACGGCGCGGGCCGTGTCGGAGAGGGACGCGGCGAAGCAGCGGCTGGTGGCGGTGGTGAAGGACCACGGGCAGCCGGCGCTGTCGGCCACGGCCACGCTGCACGTGGTGCTGGCCGAGAGCTTGCAGGAGGCGCTGCCGGAGCTGAGCGAGCGGGCGGCGGGCGCCGACTCGCCGGCGGAGCTGCAGTTCTACCTGGTGCTGGCGCTGGCGCTCCTCTCCGCCCTGTTCCTGCTGAGCGTGGCGCTGGCCGCGGTGGCGCGGGTGCGCCGGGCCGGGCCGCCCGCCGTCCTGCGCTGCCTGGGCGCGCAGCGCTTCTCCGTGGCCGGCGCCGCCTTCCCGGCCGACTTCTGCGAGGGCACCTTGCCCTACTCCTACAACCTGTGCGTGGCGCCGGGCCGCGCCGTCGCCGAGGGCGCTTGGCTGCCGTTGCCGCCGCCGCCGCTGGCCAGCCTGCCCGCGGAGGAGCTTGTCGGCGCGGAGCCCTGCGGGAAGCGGAGCCCGAGCAGCAGCGCCGGCGCGGGAGAGCCGCCCGCCGACCCCGACGCACCGCAGGTCTGTAAGCCCGTGCTCTCTCGCTGTTCTCCTTTGAGCCTCACTGAGCCTTCGTCCTTTCCCCCATGTCTTTCCCCGGGTGGCGTGAACGGGCAGTGCTGACGCGTGTCTCCGTGAAGGAGTGAAAGATCGGCGTAACTCCCCTCCTCTAAGAGCAGGCAGTTAGCCGCGGCACTCCTTGGTTCATCGGTGGTCACCGGTTCAGGTTCACCTCAGAGGTTTTGTCTACAACTCTTGTGTTGTCTCAAGTCCTATGAGTTAGTAGCGCTGAAAGCGGATCCCTACTGTGTAGAATGAGATCCGCTGATGCTGCGTGACGGAGTCAGGGAAAAAGGAGTGACACCTGGTGCTGGAGATTTTTCCTTCCTGATCGCTTTTTTTCCCAAACGACGTACTTGGACCTGGTTGGTAGCTGGACACAAACCCGTTGCTGAATGCTGTTTCCGTGTTGCACTCCGAAAGTAAACGTGCGTGTGGCGCCACGCATGGAAAAGTGACAGATTTTCCATCCCGAGTGAACGAAGAGAGTGTCGCCCATCTTTTTGGGGGAATGCTGCTGCAGAAATGGTAGCAGAAATGGTAGCAGTAGTTGGTACGGGTTAACTTTTGTTGACATTCTTTTTCCATCCTGGGTGGTAGTTCCCTCTTTTTTACCGTTCCTGATCAGCCTTTCATACACACGTCAAGGTTTAGAAGGGGCTGTCAGAAAAAAATTTAAAAAAAAAATCGTTATTAGTATTTCAGAGCCTGTTTTCTTTTCCTATCCCCTTTTCCCAAAGAGAGGTGCTTGGACGTGGTTTATAGAGGAGTACTGAACCGAGGAACTAGTTCTCTCAGCAAGTTTTTGCAATAGTTGTTACCTCCCTCTGTTTACTAGGATAGGCCTCTGTGATCCGGAAAACAAATATCAAATGTCAAGGAGATGCCCAAAATGGCAGTTTGGGCATTTCCTTGAAGTCCATTTGCACGTTTATCGATGGTCCCCAGAGTGTGGGGTGTGCAGCTGCACTTGTCTTCTCCTGCTGCCCTACAGGATTTTGTTGAAAACGTGTGGTACCAATATGAGTGTTCCACGATTAGAACCGTACTTAGCTAACAAGCATCAATCCTTGACACCTTGGTTTCTGAGAAAAGGAAATCCCCTTCCTGGGGCTACAGAATGACTTGGTTCTGTGAATGTGTATAAACTATCGGCCTATCTAATTCACATACATTCTAATCTACAAAGGTTGCATAATGGCATTAAGTCACTCCTCTTAGCTCTGCTGCAGATCCTTCTGGGCATGCCTTCCTCTCTCGGGGGTCCTTGGTGGTCTTTACAGAGGAAGTACCCTAACACTTTTTATCCATATATATGGTTGCGTGTCACCTAAGGACGATTCAAGACTATTTTCTCTTGCCAACTCTCCTCTATTTTCTTGCAAAAGGAACGTTTGTCCTGGTTAAATGGCCAAGATATCCTGTCCCTAAGCTTAGGTTAAATATGAAAACATCAAAAAATGCTTGATCAGAAAAGATGAAGGAATCTAGAGTCACGCTAATTAAACATAGACAATACCTCTTCTTTCCAAGGGGGGTTGTTCTCTTACAGCGCAAGAAAACTTGGTGCAACCCCAACCTGTCCTATGGCTGCCATCACCCCCCATTCTGCTGTTGTGGGCCACAAAACAGGCAGAGGAGCAAAGGCAGATGAACCTGTTTTTCTTCTTGCTGTAGACGCAAAGCCATTTCCCCCGCAGTTGTCGGGAGCCGAGCAGAAGATTCTGGTCAGGTTCACTGCAGGTGCTTCCTGCCTCCTGGGCAGTTGTAGTAGAGTCAGTGCGGAGCGATCAGGTGAGCTAGAGCCTGAAAGCAGATTAAACGAGAAGATTTTTGAGTAACAAGGGTGTCTTCCCCACCTCTCCTATACCATGTTCTCAGGAATGTTGTGTACGGAGAAATCCCTGAGCCCATGGTCGTGGTGTAGTCAAATGGAGCGTGTTCCGTACGAAATGAAGTATTTAAAGGCATGCTCCTACTCCTTCGGCCAGTGACTCTGATACCTCAGTTTCGGGTAGGGTGGGCCTGTTATCATACTTTGTATTTCAGAAACTGTTTTGTTATGCACAGAAGCTTGACAGCTCGTGATAGAGATTGTGCTTTTGGACTAATGGACAGGCTCGTAATATTCTGCACATCATATTACGAAAAAATATTTTCCTTTACATATACGGGCACTAGCAAGTAATTTTTCCCGTGCGTTAGAAATAGCACGCACAGGGTGTTACTTCTATTACTTACCAGTTTGTGATCGCCTCGTGGATCAAAGAAGAGATGGGCTCGAGAAAAGGCAAGTCAGGAGGTCACCGACGCCTCCGTGGCGATGAGGGTCCCGTCCCCGCGAGCCGCCCGTGGGAAAGGCAGGTTGGGCAGCGCCGGGTGCGTGCAGTGCCGGGAGGAGGCTGCGGGCGCCGCTGTTGACCGAGGAGGAGCGAGAGGAAGGCCGGAGCGCTGCAGGCAGCCCCGCCCGCTGCGGCCCGGCTCGCTGGCTGGCTGGCTGGCTGGCTCGGCGGCCGGGCGGTGTGCGAGCGTCCCCGCGGTGCGGAGCCGTGCTGCAGCGAGGCGGAGGGGCCGGGAGCGGCGAGCCCGAGCCGGAGCCGGAGCCGGAGCCGGAGCGGGATCGGCGGGCGGCGGCGGGGAGGTGCCGGCGGTGGTGCGGCGGCGATGTGCGCGGCGGGGAGTCGGCGGGGCCGGCGGGAGCGAGCCCTGCTGTGGTGCGTGCTGGTGGCGGCGTGGGAGGCGGCGTGGGGGCAGCTGCGCTACTCGGTTCCCGAGGAGGTGCCGAAGGGCTCGTTCGTGGGCGACGTGGCCAAGGACCTGGGGCTGGAGCTGCCGGCGCTCCGCCACCGCGGCGTCCGCATCTTGGACAGAGGCAGGACGCAGTATTTCGCTCTGCACGGGAAGACGGGGCATTTAGTGACGGCGGAGAGGATAGACAGAGAGCAGCTCTGCGAGAGTGTGCGGCAATGCGTGTTGCGCTGTGAGGTGATCGTGGAGGGAGAAATGCAGGTTTACGGAATCGAAGTGGAGATCACGGACATTAACGACAACGCGCCCAGCTTCAAGGAGATTGAGTTGGAGGAAAGAATGAGCGAGACGACAGCCCCGGGGTCGCGGTTTCCTCTGGCCGAGGCTCACGACCCGGACGTGGGACCGAATGCCCTGCAGAGGTACGAGCTGAGCGGCGACGAGCACTTCTCGCTGGCCGTGCAGGCGGGCCCCGGCGGGGATCAGCGTCCCGAGCTGGTGCTGGCGAAGGCGCTGGACCGGGAGGAGGCGGCGTTCCACGAGCTGGTGCTGAGGGCGAGCGACGGCGGAGAGCCGGCGCGGACGGGCACGGCGCGGCTCCGCGTGTCGGTGCTGGACGCGAACGACAACGCGCCCGCGTTCAGCCAGGCGGAGTACACGGTGCGTGTGCCCGAGGACGTGCCCGTGGGCTCCGCCCTCGTCACCCTGGCGGCCACCGACGCCGACGAGGGCATTAACGGGCACGTGAAATACTCGTTGAAGAGAATCACAGAGAAAGCCTCACAGATTTTCGAGCTGGATTCAGAGACGGGAGCGATCACGCTGGTGCGGAGTCTGGACTTCGAGGAAGGCGACTCCTACGAACTGGAGGTGCAGGCACGGGATGGCGGAGGTCTCTCCGACACGGCGAAAGTCGCGATCACGGTGACAGACGTGAACGACAATGCGCCAGAACTGACCGTGTCGTCAGCGCTGAGCGCGATCTCTGAGGACGCGCCGTCGGGGACGGTGGTGGCCCTGCTGCACGTGCAGGACCGGGACTCGGGGGCGAACGGGGAGGTGCGGTGCAGCATCGGCGAGGGCCTCCCGTTCCGCCTGGAGAAGTCCTTCGAGGACTACTACCGCGTGGTGACGGCGAGGGAGCTGGACCGCGAGGAGGTGTCGGAGTACAACGTGACGGTGCGGGCGGCGGACGGCGGGTCGCCGGCGCTGTGGAGCAGCGCGGTGCTGGCGCTGCGGGTGCTGGACGTGAACGACAACGCGCCGGTGTTCGCGGAGGCGCGCTACAGCGCCCGGCTGCCCGAGAACAACGCGGCGGGCGCGCTGGTGCTGACGGTGCGGGCGGCGGACGCGGACTGGGGTCAGAACGCGCGCGTGCGGTACCGGCTGTCGGAGGGGCGGGTGCGGGGCGCGCCGCTCTCGTCGTACGTGTCGGTGCAGGCGGAGACGGGCGCGCTGTACGCGCTGCGCTCGTTCGACTACGAGGAGGTGCGCGAGGTGGGGCTGTGGGTGCGGGCGGAGGACGGCGGCGCGCCGTCGCTGAGCAGCAACGTGTCGGTGCGGCTCGTGATCGTGGACGAGAACGACAACGCGCCGCAGGTGCTGTACCCGCCGCCGGCGCCGGCGCCGGGCGCGGGCTGGGCGGGCGTGGAGCTGGCGCCGCGCTCGGCGGAGCCCGGGGCGCTGGTGGCCAAGGTGGTGGCGGTGGACGCGGACGCGGGGCAGAACGCGTGGCTGTCGTACGAGCTGGCCAAGGCGACGGAGCCGGGGCTGTTCCGCGTGGGGCTGCACAGCGGCGAGGTGCGCACGGCGCGCTTCCCGCTGGCCCGCGACGCGGCGCGGCAGAGCCTGGTGGTGGTGGTGAAGGACCACGGGCGGCCGGCGCTGTCGGCCACGGCCACGCTGACGGTGGTGCTGGCCGAGAGCGTGGCCGAGCTGCTGTCGGAGCTGGGCAGCGCGGCGGCGGCGGCGGCGGCGCCGGGCGAGCCGGCCGGCAGCCTGACGCGGTGGCTGGTGGTGGCCGTGGCGGCCGTGTCCTGCCTCTTCCTCGCCTTCCTGCTGCTGCTGCTGGCGCTGCGCCTGCGGCGCTGGCGCCGCTCGCAGCTGCTGGCGGCGGGCGGCGGCGCCCTGCGCGGCGTCCCGGCCTCGCACTTCGTGGGCATCGACGGCGTCCGCGCCTTCCTGCACTCCTACTCGCACGAGGTGTCGCTCACCGCCGACTCGCGCAAGAGCCAGCTCCGCTTGTCGGGCGGCAGCTGCTGCGACACCCTCCCGGCCCGGCCGCCGCCCGACGAGCCCGCGCCGCTGCCCGGGGAGGACCCTGCCGGCGCCCGCCGCGCGGACCCCGCCGCTGCCCCGGTGAGTTCCTCCGGCGAGATTTTCTCCGCGACGCTTCCTTCTGCTGCTTCTCTGCCTTTCCGCCCCCGCAGTCTGCGTCCTGCGTAGGGAGGTTTCGTTGCAAGGAAGGCATTTCTTCGTGCAGTGACGTGCTGTGTGCTGGTGCCTCTTGCTCCTGGGAGGTGAACGCAGTGGGATTGTGGCTCAGCGTTCCAGCTGGTGTGGGAGGCAGGAGAAGTGAGGCTCCTGTTGGCTGGCGTTGCCTTTAGAGCGGGGCTTTGTGTTTGATGACGTTGTGAACAGTGTTACACAGTGTTCCCTGACCCAGTCTGCCTTGGAGGACCGCTCCTCATTTACTTTTAGAACCTTGCTCTTTCTTCTCTGAAGTGTAGTGAGCACACAAGTGATTCTTCCTTCTCAGTACAGAGAGGTAAAGCTATCGATGTGAAGTCCATGGTTTGATCCTGGTGCCTTGTATAGAGAAATGATCTGGGCAACTGGACCTTTGATGTCCTGTGCTTGCAAATTATGAGGGTGAGAGAACACGATGCAAGATGGGTAGGGGTGGAGAGGAGAGTCACGGGAACTTCTGGATGTTAGTAGAATATGCTGCTGAAGGACGCGAGACAGATGGTTTGCTCCTTACCCCGTTCAGTGCCTAGCTGTAGTTGAATGCAGGGTGAATTTCTTCTTCCCAAGTAAGCTTGGCCTAAGACACTGGGAGCCCTGGGAGGTGCTTCCCATGTGTTTGCATGTTGTCATCAATTCATAGCTAACAGCTTAATTCTGTACTTATGATAAAAGCATAAGTGGATCTTTGGAGGAGCCAACCGACTCTTCATTGCCCACTGAGTACCTTAGTTATGTGCCTACTCTCTAGGTGCCTTAATCTAGAAGCGTATGTTCCAATCCCTTCCTTTCTGCATGTGTTAACTTTTTGCCTTGCTTGTTTTGAGGAGTTCCGTGTGGGCTGTGGTTTTGGATAATGTGTGGAAGATGTCATCTGTTACATTTGCTTGACTCTCCTGTACATGCCTTTCATGTTTACAGCTGCAAAGAGAAAGACTTTCATAGACGTTTTTCTGTAAAATGTTACTGGAGTAAGTGCTCTTGCTTGTCGCATACACATGGTGAGAAATCAAATGCTGTGACCATGGTAAGGAGAAGTTGTCTGTGCAACTTTTCTTTGGATGGAGTGCCTCTGCAAATTAGAAAGATCAATGACAACTGTGCAAGCTGTGAAGGGATTGAGGAGAGTCTCTGTGGTGCTGTGTGTGAGGAGGTACTGGTGGAGGTAAGGCATGTGTTTTGTCAGTTCCCGGGGTTTTTTTCCTGGCCTATGGAAACCAGGGCTCAAAGTGTCTTATGTTTGGATACCTCATGGTTTGGACTCCAGCTGACCAGGTTGTGGGTTCATCCGTTTTCCTGTTGCATGCGGTTTCCTGTGAATAGCAGTTTAATTCTTGCCTGGCTCATTGTGATGAGGTGAAGGTTTGCCTCTCTGTGTCTGATAATGTGTCCCAAAAACGTGTGTCTGGTAATGTGTAACTGGAGGAAGTGCTTGTCACATAAGCATGGTGAGAATTCTATGCCACATTGGTGAGAGAGTGGCCTTGAAAAAGGAAAGAAGGAGGTTGTATGCTCCCTCTGGCTGGGCTGTGGTTTAATTTCATGCCTAGTGCCAAGGCCTCTGCCACTTACACTTGCCTTTCCCAAAGTCCTAAAAGGGGATGACAGTCCTGTGATGAGTTTGTCTGCAAGGAATAGCCGTGGGAGTGCAAACGTGACTCAGGGGTGCTCTTTCTAGTAAATGCTGTGTGAGATGTGATTTTGCCATCCATGTGTCCTTGTAAAGACCGTGATGTAGAGTTTCATCATGGTTGTAGAAAGCTGTTCCTAGCCTTGATGTCATTAATGTCTCTTGCTCATGTGAGGTAAGTGCTGATGTTTTGTTGCTATTACAACTGGTGTGAAGGTAGGAGGGTATTTTTGTATTGGAGTTTCTGGGTTTGGTGCTTGTTATTTGAAGCATGTGTGAGGAAGTTACCACCATCGTGTCCGATATGACTTTTCCCATGAATGGTTGTTATTGGGCATAGACGTAAACATTGCATTAACAGTTGCAGACTCACTTATCTTCCAAAGTGCCCATGTGCGTGACGGTGTCTTTGAGCTGATACTGACGACTGAGTCTTTCACCGAGCTGCACATCGCTTACGCTCTTTAGCACATTCTGTGTTTCTTCAAAGGACTGTCATGAGCAGAGAAGTCTTTATGCATGCATCTGTGTTGTGACCCTTGTTCTCCATAAGGAGAAGCTGTGTGTGCATCATGTCTTTCAATGATGTCTGTCTGCAGAGTTAGCTTCAAGAGACAGGGCAGGTGGAAGTGTTTGCTGTGGTATAGTTTGAAATGTCTAAAAGGTGGGCGTAAATGTTCAGTTTGTCCTAGTTGTTATATGGGTCCCATAGTTGTGGTCCTGTGCATTTTTATTTTCTTATTATCCAGAAAAATGACGTTGAGAACTGTGGCTACGGCGTTTGGTGTAAACTCCTGTGTGATCCTTCCCCATACTTTTTACCAGCTAGATACTCTTCTTGTGCACCTGCTACAGCTGACATAATCTGAAATGTTAAGCTATGATTCCATCACTTCTGTGGGTTTCATGTTCCTTCCTTGTTTCTTCTCCTGTTCTTAAACTGGGCCTTGGTTTGGCTGATAGTCCTTAAAAGTAGAGATCTGTTAAAACTATCAGTCTGAGGGAGCAGTTTCCGTCCATACCTTGAAGGTTTTCAGCTGCCAAGACAAGACTCTGATACACTTCTGTTTCCCGAAAATGTCGCCGAATGAAATGCTGTTTCACCTATGGCTGATACATGGCCAAAACTGGGTGATGTCCATGGTTCAACTAATGGCTGAGAATTGTTGAGCACAAAGGGTGAGGGGCTGGATTACTCCACATGAAAATAGGTTGGTCCATGTGCTTTAGTCTGGGCAATGTTTTGATTTCATGCCTGGTGCCAAGGCCTGTGCCATTTATGTTATGATCCTAGCCTCGCTGTCCTGAAAGGCAATGGTAGTCCTCTGACAATAAACTATTTGAGCATAAGTGTGTACCTGGAATGATCATGCATGGGTGGAACGGCTCATAATTCCTCTGTTAAACCTCCTTTATCCATCTGTATGACCCTGGAATGGTGGACGTAGTGTTTCTTCACAATTGTAATTACTCTTTCTTTCAAGCCTTTGTTTCCCGGAAGGCTGTGGTTCCTTTCCCCCGTTTCTGGACAGTGCTTTTGCATTTGAAACTGTGCATGGATTTTTTGCAGCAAATACTTCCTTCAGCCACCTAAGACAGAATTCTAGGTGTGAGGAGAAGGAAGCAGAAGGTAGAAGAGAATCTGTTGTAATTTCTCAGAAGACTGAGCTTGAGAAAGGGGCCCATGATAAAGGTGTTCATACTTAGGGCTTCATATTTTTGGGAGATGAGCAGGCCACATGAGCCGATAACTGTTTCATAAACTGAATCCCCCCACACATAATACACAGTAAGACTTCAGGCTTGCACTTGTGCTTGAGACCTCAATGACTTCCAGGTGCTTTCAGGGATGAGACTGAAGACCAAGATATCCTCCTAGTGAGTTTCTCTGAACAACACTATGTCTTCTAATGCTTCCTTGCCTTGCTTGTCTGATTTATGGTTTTGTTTTTCTTTACCTGGTCTCATATGTATGCAGGTTTTTTGTCATTATCAACATAGCTTTCTTTGGCAATGCACCATGTGTTCGTGTCTCTTGCTCTTGCTATAGTGGGTGTGAAAGGCAGGAGGTGTGAGGGTATCTCTGTGTTCTGTTATTGTCAGGAGGAATAGCTGTAAGCATGACCTTAGTAGAAGTCGCATCTCTGTGGAAGAGTGTGTGTGGTAAAAGGGGGGAGGAGATACCTTCTAAACAACGAGTTTGATGACCCATTCTCTGGTGGCTGACTCCTCTTCCTAATTTTGGCTGGTTATCCTTCATTCAGCAGCGCGCGTGGGCTGGTGCCTCTTGCTCCTTAGAGATGACCATGGTGGTACTGTTTCTCAGCTTTACTTTTGGTGTGGGAGGCAGGAGAATTGAGGGCCCTTTTGGCTGGAGTTTCTCAGAATGGTGGTGAGGAGAATAATGTACCTTCCTTCTTGGTGTGACGCTGCGCATTTTCCATTGATGATATGTTTTGACAGCTATGAGAAGGTCAGAATCAAACCTGCAACTTTTGTAGGGTTGGAGAGAAGACAGGGGAGCTCTGTGGTGCTGGGGTATAGAAAAACAGGTGGTCATTTCCTTGCTTGTCATACTTAACACAACCGTGAGCCTAATGGAGCACCATGCAATTTGATTTACTTCCACTCCATATGTGTGGCCTAAGAAATAATATGACACCTGGTATGTTCATTTCCGTACATTTTGAACTTTTGACTTGCTTGTTGTCATGAGTAACAGCTCAATCTCGTGGTGTCTGATGGTATGTGGAATGTTTCTTCCAATTGTCTGAGTGCAGCTGCAGTTCCTGTACACACGTTTGGTGTTTACAGCTGCGAAGGGGAAGGCTTTCATAGACAGCCATCTGCTCACAATTGGAGAGACATGGGTTTGACAGATGGACTCTTAGATGGATAAGGAACTGGCTGGATGGCCATATCCAAAGAGTTCTCATGAATGGCTCAATGTCCAAGTAGAAAACAGTATCATCTGGTGTGAAGGTTCCGTTCTTGCACTAGTACTATTGAGTATCTTCATAGACAGTGGGATTGAGTGCACCCTCAGCACGTTTGCAGACAACACCAAGTTGAGTGGTGCTGTTGATTAACTACAGGGAAGGGATGCCATCCATAGTGACCTTGAAAGGCTGGAGAAGTGGGATCGTGCAAACCTCATGAATTTTGATAAGGCCAAGTGCGAGGTCCTGCACCTGGGTCAGAATAATCCTGAGTTTCAACAGAGACTGTGGGATGAATGGATTGAGAGCAGCCTTGCCGAGAAGGACTTGAGGGTACTGGTGGGTGCCAAATGGGACATGAGCTGGCAATGTGCACTTGCCGCCCAGAAATCCAATGGTATCCTGAGCTGCATCATAAGGAGCGTAGCCAGCATGTCATGGGAGTGGATTCTCCCCCTCTACTCCGTTTCATGAGGCCGAACTGGAAGTACTGCTGTGGGGCCTACACTACAAAAAAGACATGGGCCTGTTAAGAGTAGGTCCAGAGGAGAGCCACAAAAAGTGTTAAAGGTCTAGAACACCTCTGCTATGAAGAAGGGCTGAGAAAGTTGAGATTCTTCAGTGTGGAGAAGGCTCTGGGGAGGCTTTGTTGCACCTTGTCAGTATATAAAGGGAACCTATAAGAAAGATGGAGAGAGACTTTTTACCAGGGCCTACTGTGACAGGACAAAGGGGCAGTGGTTTTAAAAAACATCAGGAGTAGGTTTAGACTGGAGATAAGGAAGAAATATTTTATGATGGGGGTGGTGAGACACTGGTCCAGGTTGCCTAGAGAAGTTGTGGGTGCGCCATCACTGGAAGAGTTCAAGGTCAGGTTGGAGGGGGCTTTGATCCAGTGAAGGATGTCCCTGCCCATGGCAGAGTGGTTGGAAGAGATAATCTTTAAAGGTCCGTTCCAACCCAAACCATGCTTTGGCTCTATGAAAGACTCAGTGTGGCTTTGCCCCTCAAATATGGAGGTGTTAAAGAAGGAAGTTCTTCTGTGAATCAGAAACAGAATAATGAAGGTTATTCTGCTATCCTAGCATAGAGCTATACACCTTACCTTTGGGGTGATATATTCCTCAGTGTAATTGTTCTTCTGCCTACAAGAAAAATCAACAGTGAAACAAACATCAGAGACACACCTGAAAAATGCAGGTAAGATGGAAACCCTTTGCAGACCCAGCATGACAGGATTGCAATGACTTTTGCTTCATCCTGCTTCTGATGGTGTATTGATTACTACAATAGGAGTATTCCAACAGGAATTTTTCTCTCTTGGTATTTGTTCCAGGTAAGGAAAGCAGAACTGAAAATACCTGACAGAGTGCTAAAAAGCTCTGAAAGTCTTCCCTAGCTCTAATATCATTCCTTGCTCTTATAGTTCCATCGTGATTTTATCAAGCGCAGCTGGGTTCCCTTCTTTATTGCTCTGCCGTGAAGATTTCCTTCTGACTTTTGCGACTTTTTCTGACTCATTGCGACTCAAGGACATGACCTACCCGAGAGCGTATCTCAGTGTTAAACGCCTTTGGAGCTGCATGAAGCTTCTGCGCTTCCTGCTTCTAGGAAAGAGAGACCCCAAGGCTGGATGCAGCCACTGGACACGGGTGAAACGCCCGGTCCCCTGTGAGCGCGGCCATCAGCCGGCTGCGGTGGCGTCGCGGCGCCTCCGGGTGCCGCTGTTGGCCGACGCGGAACGGCGCCGGAGCCGGAGCCGCAGCCGGAACCGGAGCCGCCGCCGCAGCGTCCTGCCCCCGCAGGCTGCTCGCTCGCAGGACGCCGGCCATTCTCGGCCGCGGCACGGGCAGCAGAGGCGAGAGGCGGCGCGGCGCGGGGAGCAGCGGCGTCCGAGGCGGCGCCGAGCTCGCTGCCCTCCGGCGGCCCCTGCGCTCGCTGCGGAGAGTGGCTGGAAGGGCGGGAGGGCAGCGGCAGGAGGGAGGAGCGCGGCGAGCGCTGCCGAGAATGGCGGGCAGTCGGAGGCAGAGCCGGCGGCGAGCGGCCGGGCGAGTGGTGCTGCCCGCTTTGCTGCTGTGCTTGTGGTGCCGGGCGGCGGCGGCGGCGGCGGCGGAGCGGATCCGCTACGCCATCCCCGAGGAGCTGGGCAGAGGCTCGCTGGTGGGGCCGCTGGCGCGGGACCTGGGGCTGAGCCCGGCCGACCTGCCGGCACGCAAGCTGCGGGTGGCGTCTGCCGCTAAAAGGCAGCTGAAATACTTCACGGTGAGCGGAGAGACCGGGAACCTGTACGTGAGCGAGAGGCTGGACCGGGAGGAGATGTGCGGCGAGTCGGCGTCCTGCTCCGTCAGCTTCGAGGCGCTGGTGCAGAACCCGCTGAACGTTTTCCACGTCGAGGTGGCCATCCAGGACGTCAACGACAATTCCCCGGCCTTCAGCAAGGCTGCTCTGGGCCTCGAGATCGGGGAATGGACGCTTCCCGGAGCTCGTTTTCCGTTGGAGATGGCCCGAGACGCGGACGTGGGCAGCAACTCGCTGCTGACTTACCAGCTCACCAGTAACCCGACCTTCGCTCTGTCCGTGAGGGAGAGCCCGGATGGAAGCAAGCAGCCGGAATTAGTGCTGGAGAGGGCGTTGGACCGTGAAAAGCAGAGCTCCTTTGAGCTGGTGCTGACGGCGGTGGATGGGGGGGAGCCGGTGAGGTCCGGGACCGTCCAGGTTCGCGTCAACGTGACGGACGCCAACGACAACGCGCCCGTGTTCGGTAAAAGCGTCTACGAGGCGCGAGTGCGGGAGAATCTGCCGGCGGGGTCGCTGGTGCTGCGGGTGCGAGCCACGGATGCGGACGCGGGCTCCAACGGGCGGGTCTCCTACTCCTTCGGCAACGTCGCGGACGGCGTCCGCGGGTTGTTCGTTGTCGACAGCGACAGCGGCGAGATCAGGACGGCGGGGCCCCTCGATTTCGAGGAGAAGAGCAAATACAGCTTCAGCCTGGAGGCGAGGGACGGCGGCGGGCTCACCGGTCACTGCAAGGTGCAGATAGACCTGACCGACGAGAACGACAACGCGCCGGAAATCACGGTGTTGTCGGTGTCGAGCCCGGTGCCCGAGGACGCGCCGGCCGGCACGGTGGTGGCCCTGCTGAACGTGAACGACCCGGACTCCGGGGAGAACGGTCAGGTGTCGTGCGAGCTGTCGGGCGAGGCGCCGCTGTCGATCGTGGCGTCGTCGGGCGGCTCGTACAAGGTGGTGACGGCGAGCGCGCTGGACCGGGAGCAGGCGGCCGAGCACCGCGTGACGGTGGTGGCCAGGGACCGGGGCAGCCCGGCGCTCTCCAGCCGCGCGGCGCTGGTGCTGGAGGTGTCGGACGTGAACGACAACGCGCCGGTGTTCGAGGAGGCCGCCTACAGCGCCTACGTGGCGGAGAACAACGCGGCGGGCGCGCCGGTGGTGCGCGTGCGCGCGCGGGACGCGGACGCGGGCGCGAACGGGCGCGTGAGCTACTGGCTGGCGGGCGGCAGCGCGGGCGCGGCGCCGTACGTGTCGGTGGAGGCGCGGAGCGGCGCGGTGTACGCGCAGCGCTCCTTCGACTACGAGCAGTGCCGCGAGTTCGCGGTGGCGGTGCGGGCGCAGGACGGCGGGGCGCCGGCGCGGAGCTCGACGGCGACGGTGCGCGTCTTCGTGCTGGACCGCAACGACAACGCGCCGCGGGTGCTGTGGCCGGCGGCGGGCGCGGGCGCGGGGGCGGCGGGGCCGGCGGCGGCGCCGTTCGAGGTGGTGCCGCGGTCGGCGGAGGCCGGGTACCTGGTGGCCAAGGTGGTGGCGGTGGACGCGGACGCGGGGCGCAACGCGTGGCTGTCGTACGAGCTGGTGCAGGCGCCGGAGCCGGCGCTGTTCCGCGTGGGGCTGCACAGCGGCGAGGTGCGGACGGCGCGGGCCGTGTCGGAGAGGGACGCGGCGAAGCAGCGGCTGGTGGCGGTGGTGAAGGACCACGGGCAGCCGGCGCTGTCGGCCACGGCCACGCTGCACGTGGTGCTGGCCGAGAGCTTGCAGGAGGCGCTGCCGGAGCTGAGCGAGCGGGCGGCGGGCGCCGACTCGCCGGCGGAGCTGCAGTTCTACCTGGTGCTGGCGCTGGCGCTCCTCTCCGCCCTGTTCCTGCTGAGCGTGGCGCTGGCCGCGGTGGCGCGGGTGCGCCGGGCCGGGCCGCCCGCCGTCCTGCGCTGCCTGGGCGCGCAGCGCTTCTCCGTGGCCGGCGCCGCCTTCCCGGCCGACTTCTGCGAGGGCACCTTGCCCTACTCCTACAACCTGTGCGTGGCGCCGGGCCGCGCCGTCGCCGAGGGCGCTTGGCTGCCGTTGCCGCCGCCGCCGCTGGCCAGCCTGCCCGCGGAGGAGCTTGTCGGCGCGGAGCCCTGCGGGAAGCGGAGCCCGAGCAGCAGCGCCGGCGCGGGAGAGCCGCCCGCCGACCCCGACGCACCGCAGGTCTGTAAGCCCGCGCAGTCTCTCGTCTCTGAGCCTTTCCTAACCTCATGGGGGCAACAGTGGGCTGTTGGGTCTTCGTTTGTCTGCTTTGGCGGTCAGTGCCGATCGATGGTTCCCTGAACGCATGAAATAATCCTGTACCGTTGCTTTTTTGGAAGCAGGCAGGGCGAACCGGCTCTTCCTGCGTCATCGGCTGTCACACGTGTAGGCTCAGTCGAGAGGTTCTTGCCATTGAACTTGTGCTGGGTAAAGTGCTACAGGTGTTGTGGTGAACCTCTTGTTTTGGTTCATCACACGTTCAGGTTCAGCTGAGAAATTTTGACTGCGAAGCTTGTCCTGTCTGAAATGTTATGAGTTACGAAGAGTGAAAGCAGTTCCTTACTGTGCTGAATGAGGTCTGCTAATTCTAGACGATGGGGTCGGGAAAATGGGGTTGATGCTCCATCGTGGAGATTTTTCCTTCCTGATCGCTTTTCCCTGACGCGAACAAAAGCCTGTTGGTTTACGCTGTTTCGTGTTGGACTCCTAAAGGAAATGTGCCCCATGAATGGAAACGTGACAGATTGTTCTTCCGCCTCTGCTGTGTGCCCTCCCATTTTTGGCGGAAGGCTGCTGCAGAAATGGATGCACTAGTGCGGCTTTCCAGGCTTTATTTCTCCGAGTTCTTTGTGCAGATATTTCTGGTTTTCATTCCCTCTTTCTTTATTGTTCCTGATCTGTCTTTTCCTGCAGAGGTTAAGCTGCAGAATGGGAACTAAAAATAAAAAACAAGCCAACCAACAAACAAACAACAACAAAACAAACAAACAAACAAACAAACCCCCAAAACCCCCAAACCCCACCCCCAAACCCCTAGTGTTTTATATCTGAGAGCCTGTTTTCTTTTTGTATCCCTCTTTTCCCAAAGCGTTGTACTTTGTTTAACGTGAAGAGTTTGCTTTGTGCTGGTTCTTTGGGAGTTGTTTCTTGTGGTTTTTTTTTTGGTTTTTTTTTTTTAATTTATTTTATCTTATTTCATAATAGTCCGAGCAGCGAGAGCGTGTGTATCGCTGCCTGCTGCTGAGTTACTCTAGAATGGAGCACTAACCCTAAGTGTAAGCACGGCCTGTAGTGTAAGTAAGGTTGTAATCAAACTCTGAAGTGGTGGTTGGAGAAGGGGGAGAGAGGGAGGCTGATTCAGAGAAGCCTCAAATAATGTGCAGGTGAAACTGTCAGAAGGACAGTCCCGGTACTGCGGTATGAGGGAACTGACCATCCCGAGCGTTTGTGAGTAGTTCCCCTGCTCCATGACGCTATTTTAATCCGCTGAAAGGCGTAGGAAAATGTCCCTCAAATACGACTGCGGCAAAAAGCTGTTCAATTGGTGGTGGAGACTGTGCTTTTGGACTAATGGAATAAGAGTTGTAATGCTCTGCACGGCATATTAAGAGAACTTTATATGTATATGATATCACCCCTACAAAAAGCTGTTTCCCGTGCGGTAGAAATAGCACGGCCACGGGAGGCGTGTTACTTCTGTTTGTGATCGCCTCGTGGATCAAAGAAGAGATGGGCTCGAGAAAAGGCAAGGCAGGAGGTCGCCGACGCCTCCGTGGCGATGAGGGTCCCGTCCCCGCGAGCCGCCCGTGGGAAAGGCAGGTTGGGCAGCGCCGGGTGCGTGCAGTGCCGGGAGGAGGCTGCGGGCGCCGCTGTTGACCGAGGAGGAGCGAGAGGAAGGCCGGAGCGCTGCAGGCAGCCCCGCCCGCTGCGGCCCGGCTCGCTGGCTGGCTGGCTGGCTGGCTCGGCGGCCGGGCGGTGTGCGAGCGTCCCCGCGGTGCGGAGCCGTGCTGCAGCGAGGCGGAGGGGCCGGGAGCGGCGAGCCCGAGCCGGAGCCGGAGTCGGAGCCGGAGCGGGATCGGCGGGCGGCGGCGGGGAGGTGCCGGCGGTGGTGCGGCGGCGATGTGCGCGGCGGGGAGTCGGCGGGGCCGGCGGGAGCGAGCCCTGCTGTGGTGCGTGCTGGTGGCGGCGTGGGAGGCGGCGTGGGGGCAGCTGCGCTACTCGGTTCCCGAGGAGGTGCCGAAGGGCTCGTTCGTGGGCGACGTGGCCAAGGACCTGGGGCTGGAGCTGCCGGCGCTCCGCCACCGCGGCGTCCGCGTTGTCTCCGGAGGTAGGACGCAGTATTTCGCTCTGCACGGGAAGACGGGACATTTAGTGACGGCGGAGAGGATAGACAGAGAGCAGCTGTGCCGGCTGGTGGAGAAATGCGTGTTGCGCTGTGAGGTGATCGTGGAGGGGGAAATGCAGGTTTACGGAATCGAAGTGGAGATCACGGACATTAACGACAACGCGCCCAGCTTCAAGGAGATTGAGTTGGAGGAAAGAATGAGCGAGACGACAGCCCCGGGGTCGCGGTTTCCTCTGGCCGAGGCTCACGACCCGGACGTGGGACCGAATGCCCTGCAGAGGTACGAGCTGAGCGGCGACGAGCACTTCTCGCTGGCCGTGCAGGCGGGCCCCGGCGGGGATCAGCGTCCCGAGCTGGTGCTGGCGAAGGCGCTGGACCGGGAGGAGGCGGCGTTCCACGAGCTGGTGCTGAGGGCGAGCGACGGCGGAGAGCCGGCGCGGACGGGCACGGCGCGGCTCCGCGTGTCGGTGCTGGACGCGAACGACAACGCGCCCGCGTTCAGCCAGGCGGAGTACACGGTGCGTGTGCCCGAGGACGTGCCCGTGGGCTCCGCCCTCGTCACCCTGGCGGCCACCGACGCCGACGAGGGCATTAACGGGCACGTGAAATACTCGTTGAAGAGAATCACAGAGAAAGCCTCACAGATTTTCGAGCTGGATTCGGAGACGGGAGCGATCACGCTGATGCGGAGCCTGGACTTCGAGGAAGGCGACTCCTACGAACTGGAGGTGCAGGCAAGGGATGGAGGTGGTCTCTCCGACATGGCAAACGTCGCGATCACGGTGACAGACGTGAACGACAACGCGCCCCAGATTTCGGTGCGGTCGGCGCTGAGCGCGATCTCTGAGGACGCGCCGTCGGGGACGGTGGTGGCCCTGCTGCACGTGCAGGACCGGGACTCGGGGGCGAACGGGGAGGTGCGGTGCAGCATCGGCGAGGGCCTCCCGTTCCGCCTGGAGAAGTCCTTCGAGGACTACTACCGCGTGGTGACGGCGAGGGAGCTGGACCGCGAGGAGGTGTCGGAGTACAACGTGACGGTGCGGGCGGCGGACGGCGGGTCGCCGGCGCTGTGGAGCAGCGCGGTGCTGGCGCTGCGGGTGCTGGACGTGAACGACAACGCGCCGGTGTTCGCGGAGGCGCGCTACAGCGCCCGGCTGCCCGAGAACAACGCGGCGGGCGCGCTGGTGCTGACGGTGCGGGCGGCGGACGCGGACTGGGGTCAGAACGCGCGCGTGCGGTACCGGCTGTCGGAGGGGCGGGTGCGGGGCGCGCCGCTCTCGTCGTACGTGTCGGTGCAGGCGGAGACGGGCGCGCTGTACGCGCTGCGCTCGTTCGACTACGAGGAGGTGCGCGAGGTGGGGCTGTGGGTGCGGGCGGAGGACGGCGGCGCGCCGTCGCTGAGCAGCAACGTGTCGGTGCGGCTCGTGATCGTGGACGAGAACGACAACGCGCCGCAGGTGCTGTACCCGCCGCCGGCGCCGGCGCCGGGCGCGGGCTGGGCGGGCGTGGAGCTGGCGCCGCGCTCGGCGGAGCCCGGGGCGCTGGTGGCCAAGGTGGTGGCGGTGGACGCGGACGCGGGGCAGAACGCGTGGCTGTCGTACGAGCTGGCCAAGGCGACGGAGCCGGGGCTGTTCCGCGTGGGGCTGCACAGCGGCGAGGTGCGCACGGCGCGCTTCCCGCTGGCCCGCGACGCGGCGCGGCAGAGCCTGGTGGTGGTGGTGAAGGACCACGGGCGGCCGGCGCTGTCGGCCACGGCCACGCTGACGGTGGTGCTGGCCGAGAGCGTGGCCGAGCTGCTGTCGGAGCTGGGCAGCGCGGCGGCGGCGGCGGCGGCGCCGGGCGAGCCGGCCGGCAGCCTGACGCGGTGGCTGGTGGTGGCCGTGGCGGCCGTGTCCTGCCTCTTCCTCGCCTTCCTGCTGCTGCTGCTGGCGCTGCGCCTGCGGCGCTGGCGCCGCTCGCAGCTGCTGGCGGCGGGCGGCGGCGCCCTGCGCGGCGTCCCGGCCTCGCACTTCGTGGGCATCGACGGCGTCCGCGCCTTCCTGCACTCCTACTCGCACGAGGTGTCGCTCACCGCCGACTCGCGCAAGAGCCAGCTCCGCTTGTCGGGCGGCAGCTGCTGCGACACCCTCCCGGCCCGGCCGCCGCCCGACGAGCCCGCGCCGCTGCCCGGGGAGGACCCTGCCGGCGCCCGCCGCGCGGACCCCGCCGCTGCCCCGGTGAGTTCCTCCGGCGAGATTTTCTCCGCGACGCTTCCTTCTGCTGCTTCTCTGCCTTTCCGCCCCCGCAGTCTGCGTCCTGCGTAGGGAGGTTTCGTTACAAAGAAGGCATTTCTTCGTGCAGTGACGTGCTGTGTGCTGGTGCCTCTTGCTCCTGGGAGGTGAACGCAGTGGGATTGTGGCTCAGCGTTCCAGCTGGTGTGGGAGGCAGGAGAAGTGAGGCTCCTGTTGGCTGGCGTTGCCTTTAGAGCGGGGCTTTGTATTCTGTCACACTCCAGGTCATTTGTCATTTTTTCCCCTGACGTGTGATACCGGTTTTCCTGTCAGTATTGGCTCCTCTGTACATACGCGCTGCATTATTTACAAATGGAAGTTTGCATTATTAGCAGGGTCAGATATCTTCCCGATAGTAATTGTGTTGGAGTAAGATGAAATTCTCTTGAAGTGGAACGTTAATGGCCCCGTGCATAGCTTGCCGTGACGGGTTAACCATTTATCCTTTTTATGGGTCTTGTGTTTTTTTCATATCCTTACCTCCTTGCACGTATAGTAGCACTTTATCTTATATTGTTTATTTCTTATTATCTTTGAAAGCTGTGTGTGAGAAACAGGGTACTATGTGTTTTTAACAGCGGTACTCGTTAGAAAGGTTCTCTTCTTTTTCTGTGCTCTTTACCAGCCGGTGAGCAGTTTTACTTACAGGATGGGACTATTACAAATACACAATTGTTTTTATCGTGAACGGCGTATCAATTGAGGTATTTTTGTCAAGGCCATCTTTGCTTCTGTTCATTATCACTCTTCCCTTGTAACTCAGCTTTTTCTTTTAACAGTCGTTATTTAGAACGCATGTAAGCCATTGTTGCAAATGAACGTTAGAGCCGCCTGTGCCTGCTTTGGGGCGGGTCTTGTAGTTGTCTCGTGTGTGAAAATTCCTCACACAGTGTGTTTCTCAGCCGTAGTGAAAGCAGTGTCAATATTGTGTACCAGCATGCAGTGTGTGTTTTCCACACTGGAGGTAATTCCTCCTCAACTGGGACACCGTTCCCAGGCGTTACTGTGATTCCTTGTTGCTTGCAGGAATTTCTTTGGTTGGGTCAAAAGTGAGCTCCAAGCTCTGGATTGAAGAAGCAGTTGGAAAAGGAGCAAAATTACTTGTTGGTAAGTGTTAAATTCTAAAATACATGTGTGTACCTAAGCACTGTTTCGTCACCTTGGTGGTGATCCACCGCTGTGCTCTTCCAAAGATAAAGAACTGGATGTTCCCAGACTGAATGTTGTGCTTATAGACTCTATAAGCCCCTTCTTAGGCCTTCAAACTATGGGTGAAATGCTAGAAAGGAAGGAGTATTGTTGCAGTTTCTGCTGGGGTGTGTTGCAGACAGCATGGCACTTCAAGAAATGTGAAGATACTCTTGCTGTGAAGGGTTATTCGTTTGTGCATTTTTTTTTCTTTTTTTTTCCTCGCCTTACAGCTTGTTTCATATCATTATCCTATGTGTAGCAGCGCTTGATCTTTCGGTGCTAGGTGTTTCAATTCAATGCAAATGGTGTGTGAGGAACCGAGTAACATGCATTCTGAATAGCGTTACTGGTTAGAAAGGTTTTGGTTTTTTTTTTTTCTCCTTCTGCGCTCCTTACCAGCCGGTGAGCACATCCAGAGTCTTACTGCACCTGGAATGATTTTGTGAGAATGACCTTCTTGTCCTTGAGAAGCCAGTTCACGCAGCAACATTGTGGCTTCTTCTGCCAAATGAGGGTTAATCTCCGATGGATTGTTACTTTCCTGTGGGCACTTTTCATCTGCTTTACTGTTCATCATCGTGTGTTTTACGGAGAGGTGTAGTTAGAGGTAGCACTGTAGCCGAGGGTGTAGCAACAGTATGCCCTAATGTGCCTAATGCCGATACAATTTTCATTTCTTGCTCGGCAGCGTTACTCATAGGATTGGACTATTGGACGTACACAGGCATTTTCATCGTGAACGGCTTATTAGTTGAAGGTTTTTCTAAAAGTCTATCGTTTGTTGCTTTATTTATCACTATTGTCTTATAAAACAGAGTTTTGATTTCATGTTGATTATTTTAAATGCATGTAAGCAGTACCTTAGTAATGCAACCACAAACGTTGAATAAAGGCGAGATTCTGTGTAAATACCTGCTCAGTATCAGTAGGTGACCCTCTCGTATGTGTCTCTCCACGTGAAGTAGAGTATGGCTACTTCTTTATGAGAATGGTCTTGTTGGCGAGGAAGAGCCTGTTCTCACAGCAACGTTGTGTCTGAGCAATCGTTTGTTAATAACTGCTACAGTGGAAGAAACTTGTGAAGGCGAAACTGAATCCTGTAGTCTGTGTTTTTGTATCTTTAAGGGAGTGCCAAGAGTGGCATAACCGGGAACTGAGTTGTCCCCAGGATCCTGTGAATGGGCACAGCAGTCATCCATCAGGATCCTGTGAATGGGCACAGCAGTCATCCATGGATGCATCTCTTGTTTGGAACAATAGGAGTGGTAGAAAAGTCTGTGGTACCTGTACTTTCCAAATTCGTGGTCTGTGTATCACTTGAGATGACTCAGCTGGTCATAATGTCCCCTGTTTGCTCCATGGCCATGAACCAGGATTTCTTGGTTGCAGAGAGCCTTGCATTCCGTGATTTCATTTGATTGTTGCTGAGAGGTGGTGTTATTGTACAAACAGGCACTGAGGAGGATCAAGTGCTTTTTCATAGGCGTTGCACTCAACAGGGTTTTATCCTTTCCATTTTCAGACCACCCGATGCCTGGAGTATTCTCTGTACTGTCGGTGCAACATACATGTCGCTGTCTTTGTGTCATGGGTAAACTGACTTCTCTAGTGCTGCCCTTCTGATTTTTCTTCTTCTGACTTCTTTTGCTGTCTTTTTTCTACAAGTCTCTGACTGTCCTGGGAAAGGTAGCTGACATGTCGCACACACCTCGGACATCACCACGGAGGAGTATAGCACTCCTCTTTGCGATTATCAGAATAGCACACTCATAATTGAAGTATCCTGGGAGCATGGGTACCTTTTTGCTGGCCATCTGTGTTCTTCTATCTACTGACTTACCCCGTCCACTGAAAGAAGCAATTTTGAAGAAATGCTTTAACAGGTCTGTGTTCCCAGTTCTAGAGCTAGAAGTTGTGATGATTCCGTGATTTGTAAAACTAGGAGCATATATTGATACTGCTGTTGTAGAGAATAAGACTTGCAATTTTCGCCCAGTCTCAGTCACTCTGAGAGGTATATCAAATAAAACGGTATAATCAAGAATCTCCTCAAAGAAAATGGTGGGTTTGGTGCTTCCTTTTTACAATAGTGTCTCCTCTGAAATGCTTTGTAGATGCTGTTTCTCAGAGCTCGTAGAAATAAAATAAAAGAGTTGAGGAAAGACAATCCGCAGCAATTGTAGAAGCTGTTGGAATATGTCAGACATCTGACGTACAATCTCTCTGCTTGTACTTACCTGTATTCACCTGTGCTCCGCTGTACGAAGTCTGCGGGCTCCTCCACTGCTCGGTAACGCGTTCCCCAGCCAGACTCTTCATTTCCACTAATGAGAAGAGCTGCTTGTTTGCCTTTCGCGGGGGTGTGACAAAACTCGCCTATCTGGGAGATGAATCGCGCTTTTCGGTAGCCGATAGCGCCGATTCCCGGCAGCTGCTGACAGTGCGGCTCGGAGGGAAGAGACGGTAGCGCCGCCCGCCATCAGCCGGCTGCGGTGGCGTCGCGGCGCCTCCGGGTGCCGCTGTTGGCCGACGCGGAACGGCGCCGGAGCCGGAGCCGCAGCCGGAACCGGAGCCGCCGCCGCAGCGTCCTGCCCCCGCAGGCTGCTCGCTCGCAGGACGCCGGCCATTCTCGGCCGCGGCACGGGCAGCAGAGGCGAGAGGCGGCGCGGCGCGGGGAGCAGCGGCGTCCGAGGCGGCGCCGAGCTCGCTGCCCTCCGGCGGCCCCTGCGCTCGCTGCGGAGAGTGGCTGGAAGGGCGGGAGGGCAGCGGCAGGAGGGAGGAGCGCGGCGAGCGCTGCCGAGAATGGCGGGCAGTCGGAGGCAGAGCCGGCGGCGAGCGGCCGGGCGAGTGGTGCTGCCCGCTTTGCTGCTGTGCTTGTGGTGCCGGGCGGCGGCGGCGGCGGCGGCGGAGCGGATCCGCTACGCCATCCCCGAGGAGCTGGGCAGAGGCTCGCTGGTGGGGCCGCTGGCGCGGGACCTGGGGCTGAGCCCGGCCGACCTGCCGGCACGCAAGCTGCGGCTCAGCGCCGAGAAGCAATACTTCACGGTGAGCGGGGAGACCGGGAACCTGTACGTGAGCGAGAGGCTGGACCGGGAGGAGATGTGCGGCGAGTCGGCGTCCTGCTCCGTCAGCTTCGAGGCGCTGGTGCAGAACCCGCTGAACGTTTTCCACGTCGAGGTGGCCATCCAGGACGTCAACGACAACGCGCCGCGCTTCCTGCAAGACAATTTCCAGCTCGAGATCAACGAGTTTACTTCTCCCGGCGCCCGCTTTGCCTTGGGCATGGCCGAAGACGCGGACGTGGGCAGCAACTCGCTGCAGGGCTACGAGCTGGAGGCCAACGGGTACTTCGCGGTGGAGGTGAAGGAGAGCCCGGACGGCAGCAAGTTCGCGGAGCTGGTGCTGCGCCGCGCGCTGGACCGGGAGAGCGAGCAGAGTCTGCGGCTGGTGCTGACGGCGGTGGACGGCGGCGAGCCGCCTCGGAGCGGCACCGCCCAGCTCTGCATCAACGTCACCGACGCCAACGACAACCCTCCCGTGTTCGCGCAGGAGCGGTACCGCACGAGCCTGCGCGAGGACGCGCCGCCGGGCTCGACGGTGCTGCTCGTCTCCGCCTCCGACGCTGACGCGGGCACCAACGCCCGTATCAGCTACGGCTTCGGGAAGATGCCGGCCAAGGTGCTTCAGAAGTTCGCAGTGGACGCGGAGAACGGGACGATGTCGCTGCAGGAAGCGCTGGACTTCGAGGACACGCGAGGCTACACGCTGCTGGTGGAGGCGAGGGACGGGGGCGGTCTGGTGGCGCACTGCGAAGTGGAGCTGGAGGTGCTGGACGTGAACGACAACGCGCCCGAGGTGACGCTGACGTTGGTGTCGAGCCCGGTGCCCGAGGACGCGCCGGCCGGCACGGTGGTGGCCCTGGTGAAAGTGCGGGACCGGGACTCCGGGGAGAACGGTCAGGTGTCGTGCGAGCTGTCGGGCGAGGCGCCGCTGTCGATCGTGGCGTCGTCGGGCGGCTCGTACAAGGTGGTGACGGCGAGCGCGCTGGACCGGGAGCAGGCGGCCGAGCACCGCGTGACGGTGGTGGCCAGGGACCGGGGCAGCCCGGCGCTCTCCAGCCGCGCGGCGCTGGTGCTGGAGGTGTCGGACGTGAACGACAACGCGCCGGTGTTCGAGGAGGCCGCCTACAGCGCCTACGTGGCGGAGAACAACGCGGCGGGCGCGCCGGTGGTGCGCGTGCGCGCGCGGGACGCGGACGCGGGCGCGAACGGGCGCGTGAGCTACTGGCTGGCGGGCGGCAGCGCGGGCGCGGCGCCGTACGTGTCGGTGGAGGCGCGGAGCGGCGCGGTGTACGCGCAGCGCTCCTTCGACTACGAGCAGTGCCGCGAGTTCGCGGTGGCGGTGCGGGCGCAGGACGGCGGGGCGCCGGCGCGGAGCTCGACGGCGACGGTGCGCGTCTTCGTGCTGGACCGCAACGACAACGCGCCGCGGGTGCTGTGGCCGGCGGCGGGCGCGGGCGCGGGGGCGGCGGGGCCGGCGGCGGCGCCGTTCGAGGTGGTGCCGCGGTCGGCCGAGGCCGGGTACCTGGTGGCCAAGGTGGTGGCGGTGGACGCGGACGCGGGGCGCAACGCGTGGCTGTCGTACGAGCTGGTGCAGGCGCCGGAGCCGGCGCTGTTCCGCGTGGGGCTGCACAGCGGCGAGGTGCGGACGGCGCGGGCCGTGTCGGAGAGGGACGCGGCGAAGCAGCGGCTGGTGGCGGTGGTGAAGGACCACGGGCAGCCGGCGCTGTCGGCCACGGCCACGCTGCACGTGGTGCTGGCCGAGAGCTTGCAGGAGGCGCTGCCGGAGCTGAGCGACAGAGATACTGTGTCCGAGCTGACGTCTGATCTAAATGTCATTCTCGTAGTGGCGCTCGCTGTCGTGTCATTGTTATTCGTTTTGACGGTCATTTTGATATTTTTCTTTAAATGCCGACGGTCGAGGAGCCCTCCCGTTTTTATGACTTCTGAGAAGGAACTGTATTCCAGCCTGGGCTCAAAAGCACCGTATCACTACTGCAGCAGCACGCTGCCCTTGCCCTACTCCTACGAGGTGTGTTTAGCCTCCGAGTCGGTCCATAAGGATTTCACATTTCTGAGACCAGGGGCGGCAGCGCTGTCTGACCGTCTCCTGGCCGGGGAACCTGTCTCAGGCACTCACTCCGGGAAGGACCCTCCCAGCCCAGAGAGCTCGGCACAGGTGAGCTTCTGTCTTGGGGTCCCTCTCTGCGGATTGCGTGAATTTTCTTCTTCCCCTGTTCTGTCGTCGGGGATCGCTGGGCAACCGGCAGAGCCTAACGTCGCCTCCCGGCACACTGCTCAGTAGCTCAAGGGTAGGGCGTACGGTTGTGTGTGTGTGTGTGTGGGTGTGTGTGATCTTCACTCTTCCTTTCTACCTGCCCAGTCTCATCCGCGAATTGTCTGTTGTGCCCGGAGGAGCGACGCTACGTTTTCAGTAGTCTGTCTGTCTGTCCTACTCCGGCTGCAATTTTCACCGAGCCGGGGTGGTGGTGTGGACATGGGGTGGAGCACGGGCAAAAGTGTCGTGGGGTCCGAAGCTGAGACAACACTTTCATCTTGGTCTAGTGATTGCTTCATTCATCGTCTCTGCCAGATTTAAGCCATTTCCTATGGTAACAATGTGTGATTTGTCCCGGTCTGTTCACTCAGTGAGGGCAGAGACTCTGTAGTCCTCTGTTTTCCCTTCCAGCTCCGTTCTTTTCATACTCTGAACCCTTCAAAAGGAAGATGTTGTGTACACCGGTGACTTAACATTTCCATTCCGTCTGGGGAGCCGGGGCTGGTGCCTCATTTAGCTCCAACCCCGGAGCCGAGCAGAGAGTGCATTGGGCCCGCTGCTGCCACAGGCTCCTCTGGAGCCCCGGCGGAGCCGGGAATAGCGCCAGAGTGAGCGGCTCTGGCTGGGGTTTGGCTTGACATCCCCCCCGCCCCGAAGGAATTCTTGGTGCAAGGGAAAGGCGCCTTGCCCCTTAGCTATCGCACGTTTCCACTCCTCTCCCTGCAAATAATGCTTTCAGGAGCTCCGAGGCGTCGCCTTCAATATCCAGGCTTCCCAACAACGTGAAGGAGACGTAATGTCTCCAGATCAGTCGAAATACGGGAGATGGAAATCTTCGGTCTTCCATGCCTCTTCCGAGATCTCTTCGCTGTACTCGGCTCTCCTCTGCTTGCCGGTCCCACTGCTGCTAGGATTAAGTGGACAAGGTACTCTGAATACAGGTCGTGTGTGCACTCATATGAAGAGAAACTCCTTAAGAATTGCGATATGCATGCTAGAGAAATTGTTCAGTAAACAGAGTTTAGGAAAGACACGAAATGGGCAGTGGCTGGAAAAAAGATTCAGAGCTTATTTCAGAGAAAGTAAGTGACTGAAGACTGTTTCAAGATTTATCTCCAAGACAGCTGTGGATTTTCCTTTTTTTTTTTTTTTTTTTTTTTTTTTTTTTTAGACTAGATGTAAGAAAGAAAGGTAATTGGGATTTGGTTGCATAAGGGCCTATGAGAAAAGAAATCTGCTACCAGCACTGTGAGTCTGCGGACATAGTCTGTTAGAGAAATGCCTCAAAACGGACAGAGAGGCATAACGTGTACTTACGTGCAGGATGCAGCTACGGTGGGTAAAGCATATCGTTTTCCTTCTCAGTCTTTAAATTGCTCCAAAATTAAATTCTATTAAAATACAAACAGATGACTAAGGTTAGATCTTATCGGTGTGAATGCTTTTATCACATTCTGTGGACTGGTGATAAGAATGGTAAGTAGCGCTGGTACGGTTTATCTTTCGGCAACTATTATTCGGTAGGAAAGGAAATAGCTGAGCATGTAGAGAGGAAAGACTGTGCCGACCCGTGTGATGTTCTTGACTCTCCATATAAGCACAGAAATACTGCGTCTGTGGGTGGATCCCGTGTGCTCACGGCAGTTGACAAGGCTGTGCAGGGCGAGGACACGTAGCCAGAGTCGAGGTCCCTGTTGCTCTGGGGGGTGTCGTGTGTCCCACGTTGGTGTGGGTGATTTGCAGCCCTTCCACAATGCGCTCAGTCACGACACGCGGCGGGATAGCAGAAAATCAGCTGCAACATTTCCGAGCCAGTTCTGCAGGGCATGGAGAGAGCCTCGTCGTTTCTCTCGATAAGCGAATGAACGGTAATCCAGAATTTCCAGTCCGGTTTCTTTCCCAGACATAGCCGTCCCTTCCTTATTAGTCTCGGCTGTGGGAAGACACCTGAACGCTGTGTTTCTCGGCCACAGCCGGGTTTTAACAGGGTTCCTGGCGCTCCCTTCTCAAGCTTCCTTGGCCCCTTCCCGCTGCACCGTGAGAGCTGAGCAGTTGCGCAGGTGACGGATAACGAATGCCGAAAACGCGGTAGTTCTATCCGGCGCTCGAAACGTCGGAAACCCGATGTGTCACAAGTTGTTGACAGCAACAACCCCAAACGCAGGCAGGCAGCCCGGGAACTGGCTGTTTCTCGCCCAGGCGCTGCCGGTGCCGTGACCTGCCGGGCTGTTGCTGCACGGGAACGGGAACCGCTCCTGTCCCCGGTGAACCAGCACGTCGCAGACCGTGATTTCCCTGCGTCTGGCTGGTGGAAACAGGTACCGGGGAGCAAGCTGGGAGGTGGCAAGAGCAGGAGGGCGTATTAAAACGAAATTTCTACGATTTGTCGGGGAAGATGTCTATCGGGACAGCGGTGGGGATCAGGAGGGGCGATGCTCGTCGGAACCCTGCAGCAGGAGCTGCCCCGCTGGGCGACTGCGTGCTGCGGTCGGAGGAGCTGCTCGGAACTCGGCAGCACGAAATCCGTGTGTTTTTGCCGGCGACGCTGCTTTGGTGGCACACAGAGGCGCGACGTCGCGACGCCGTGGGATGTCAGGAAGGGGCTGACCAAGCACCGCGGTGGGAGGATCGGCATCCCGAAGGTTCCGAGGGACACTCGGAGCTGGCGCGTCGGGCCGGGGCTGGCTCTCCCCTGCGCCCTGCGTGCCGCGGCAGACCCTCCCCACCCCTCCTCCCGCCCGCTCCGCCTCCCCTTCTTGCTCCCGCTGCCTCTTTCCAACGAGGTTTTCCCGGTTCCTCCCCCCCTCCCCGTTTCCCTATCGCTCCTTTCGGCATCATCCTCTCCGCCAACTCCTGCACCTTCCTGCCCGCACACGCCGTCCCCGTGCCCGATCTACCCTGCCTCTGCCCGCGCTCTCCCAGCCCGGCTGTCCTTATTAGCTGGGTTTTTCGCAGGGCTGTGCTCTCCCTTCAGGGTCAGCCGGCTTGAGCCGGCTTGGGCGCTTGGCGGGCGGCTGCCCCGCGGCGGGGCTCCGGCAGCCCTGCGCTCCGTGCAGTTATTGACCGGGACTCTGTGTGCCGCTGTCGGCCAATGATGGAGCGGGGGGGAATCTGGCGGCCCGGCCCCGCTCGGAGCCGGGATGAGGCGCAGACGGGCTCAGAGAAAGCCTGGGAGTGAGTCACCGCGGAGCCCGCAAAGCAATGCCCGTCTCCCCGCCGGACTCCGCTTCCCGGGCCGCGCTGGGCAGCGGCATGAGGGGGCGAGCTGAGGATTTGTAGCCGGGCCGGGGGGGCGAAGCGGAGAGCGCGGCCGTCCTGTGCGATGAACGGCGTTGCTGTGAGGAGCCGCGGGGTGACGACGGGGCAGGTACTGAGCCTCTTGCTTTTGTTCGGCGTTTCCGACTGGGTTTCCGCCGCGGTTCGCTATGCGATTCCCGAGGAGGCGCAGAGAGGCTCCGCGGTGGGGAACGTGGTAGCCGACCTGGCACTGGACCTCGGGCGGCTGCCGGAACGCCGGCTGTGGGTGGTGTCCGGCGGCAACAAGAAGTACTTCGGGGTGGATCTGACGAGCGGCGCGCTGCTGGTGAACGAGCGGATAGACCGGGAGGAGCTCTGCGGCGCGCTCTCTCCCTGCTCCCTCAGCTTTGAGATCGTGGTGGAAAACCCGCTGGAGCTGTACAGCGGCGCCGTGGAGATCCAGGACATCAATGACAACGACCCGGTTTTTCCCAGCAGCCAGGCGAGGCTGGAAATCAGCGAGTCGGTGGCGGCCGGGGCGCGCTTCCCGCTAGAGAGCGCGCAAGACCCCGATGTGGGGATTAACTCTTTGCAGACCTACCAGCTCAGTGCCAACCCGCACTTTGCGCTCGACGTGCAGACGAGGGTGGATGGCAGCAAGTACGCGGAGCTGGTGCTAGAGAAGGAGCTGGACAGGGAGGAGCAACGGGAGCTGCACTTGGTCTTGACTGCGCTGGATGGAGGCAGCCCTCCACGGTCAGCCCACGTGCAGATCCACATTGATGTCGTGGATGCCAACGATAACGCCCCAGTCTTCAACCAATCCACTTACAAGGCAAGCGTGAGGGAGAACACGCCCAGTGGTACCCTGGTCACCACGATCAGTGCATACGATCTGGATGATGGGCCCAATGGAGACATCGTCTATTCCTTCAGCAGCCACACGCCCGCCAAAGTACGAGAACTCTTTGCTCTGGACTCGGCCACGGGGGAGTTGAGGATCAAGGGGCAGTTGGACTATGAGGAAATGAAGCTGTATGAGATTTACTTACAGGCTAAAGACAAGGGTGCTGTTCCTGGTGTGGCTCATTGCAAAGTGCTGGTGGAAGTTGTGGATGTGAATGACAACGCTCCAGAGGTGACAGTGACTTCTGTGTACAGCCCCGTGCCTGAAGATGCAGTCCCAGGGACAGTTGTAGCTCTGCTGAGTGTAACAGACTTGGACTCCCATGATAACGGTCTGGTGAACTGCTTCATTTCCCCTGGGACCCCATTCATGCTCAGCTCCTCTCTCAAAAATTACTACACATTGAAAACGAAAGCAGCTCTGGACCGGGAAAAGGCATCAGAATATAACATCACTATCACAGCCAGGGACTCAGGCTCACCACCCTTGTCTGTGGTAAAACAGATCCTGGTGCAGGTGTCAGATGTCAACGACAACGTGCCCAAGTCTTCCCAGGACTCCTACGATGTCTATGTGCTGGAGAACAATGTGCCTGGCATCCCCATCCTTAATGTGAGTGCCACAGACCCAGACCTTGGGCGCAACGCCCATCTCTCATATACCATCTTGCAGGGTGACCCTACTGTAGGCCACCTCTTCTCCATCAACCGGGAGAATGGCACCCTCTACCTGCTCACCTCCCTGGACCATGAGGACCAGGTGGAGTTCAGGATGATGGTGCGGGTCCAGGACGGCGGCTCTCCACCTCTGGCCACTAATGTTTCAGTCAGTGTGTTTGTCACTGACCTCAATGACAATGCCCCAACCGTGCTGTACCCTCACACCAACACCACCACCACCTATACCGATGTGGTGACACCAGGCACTCCTGCTGGACACATGGTCACCAAGGTGGTGGCGGTGGATGCGGACGCAGGGTACAATGCCTGGATCTCCTATACCCTGTTGCAGGCCACTGACCCCAGCCTCTTCTCAGTTGGGCTGCATAGTGGGGAGATCTTCACAGCCCGCCAGCTCCAGGAGGATGATGCTCCCCAGCACACGCTAGTCATCCTGCTGAAAGACCATGGGGAGCCTGTGCTGTCTGCCAGTGCCACTGTCTCCATCTCTGTGGCCGAGATGGTCAAGGAGGTGCTCACTGACCTCACTGATGTGGCACCTGCCAACGATCCCAGGAGGCATGTGACTTTCTATCTCATCCTGGCTGTGATTTTGGTGTCAGCAGCTTTCTTCATCACCATGTTGTCAGTGGGCATCTTCAAGTGCTACAAGTGGAGGCAGTCAAAGGAGCTGTTCAACAGCTCCAGGAGCACCCTGTACAGGACACCAGGGCCGTTCCACCACATTGATGCTGTGCGGGGTGGCTTCACGCCATCCAACTTCTACCACCAGGTCTATCTCACCACGGACTCTCGCCAGAGTGATCTCCTGTGTAAAAAGCCCTTCACTTCCAGTCCCCTGGGGAGCTGCCAGAGCACCATGAGGAATGGTGAGCCAGGGCTGTACCATCAGATCATGGGCACCGCCAGCCGGCTCCCCACCCCTGCCGAGGTAATGTAGCTCCTTCCTTGGCATGTCCCAGTGCCGGACAGAGCCATGGTTGATTTGTGCCATATGCATACGGTAGTGGATTGGGGTTGGGGGGAATATCCAGTCGCGTCATGCCTCTAAAGAGTGGTTAGCTATAGCTGAACAGGTCTTCTTCGGAGTCAAATGATCCATCCTGAGTGTCAATGATGTTTGCACTGTGGTGGGCAGGATCAAGTGAGTCCGTTTGCTCGGGTTAGCAAACATCTTTCGGATGCGGTTTTGGGTACACCTTGCGTGAGTAACCAGCAGAGGCTGAGATGAGCTTGCAACCATTTGCAAATCCTTGGCAGGAAGATTGCTGCTAATGGTATTTCCTTCCCTTTGCAAAATGAGAGCTTGCGGGGTCAGGCACTGGTGGGGGAACACAGCCTCTCTGCGTCATGCCCCGGTGTGGGCTGAGGAGGTAATGGTGCAAGTGGGACTGGGAGCCACCAGCTGCCAGTGGGGGATTGGGGTGTTGCTTCCCACGGTGTAGTATACAAAGCTGAAGAACAATGCTGGTTCCTCTGTTTGACAGACCGTGGCCACAGAGCAGTCCCTCCCGTCTGTGTCTCATTTAATGTTTGACTCCTGCTGGCTCTGGTTTTGTTTCCATGGAAGTTTTGTGATGATGTTTGCTTCGGGGTGGGGGGAGTGGGATTGCAGACTACCACAGTTGCTTGCAGGGCTCTGCTGAGCTGGACCATGGCTCTAAGCAGGATGGTGAGTCCTCCGCCTAGGTGTTGTTTTAACAGCCCTATTACAAGCCTTGCACGATTTGTAATGTGCTATCTCCGGCTGATGTCTAATGTCCTGACGGAACAAACTGCAGCCAGGAAGGCGTTTGCGCATGGCAGGCAGCTTCGGTGCTTCTTCCCTGGTGGGAATTGTGGAGCTTAATTTGAGAGCTTTCAATTACAGGAATGCTTCAATCCTCAGAGGTAAGGCCGGGTAGTGGATCCAGCAGAGGCGGTGCGGGAGGATCTGATGGGTTTCCAGGGTGATTGGTGCCGGTAATGTGTCCCTTCCCGGGAGGCTGTGAGTAGGAGCGACCGACCAGTTCCTTGGAGCAGAAGGAAGTGAGTTGCAGCGGAAGCTGCGCATGGGTGTGGGGCTGCATGTGCCGCCTGCTCACTGCGGCTGAATCACAGACAGAGGCAGAAACCTCTCAGAATTATTCTATGCCTTTTTTTTTTCCTCTTGTGTCGCTGCTCAGACTCAGCACTTCTGATTTGTGGCAGGTGGGAATGGCTGCAGCAGCTGCAGGAGCAAATGTTCCTCTGCATTGTGCAGACCATGCTACAGCTGGGGACAAGGATGTTCCCTCCTCCAAAGGGTCCTGGCAAGATGCCCCTGGGGGTGGGAACAGTAATTGATTTGAGCATGGGCATGGAAGGAGGTGATAATGGGCAGGCAGTAAGCCCGAGTCCTAGCCATGGCTCCCACCTACTCGCCAGTACTACACTGGAAAGGCACTGGCAGTGAGAAACCATCTGGGCTGGCTCTGGGTCCTGGATTTTCAGTCTTTGTGGTCAAAGAAGATCCAGCCCAATGCCAAGGACCGTGTCAAGCCTGCAAAGGCTTCACACCTCTTTGCTCTGCAGGGCAACAGCCAGAGCCCAAAACCGATGCAGTGGGGATGGTGCTGGCCCCATCTGTGGCAGGTAGCATGCCCTGCCATGAGGGATCCTGCCCTGCAGGATTCTCCAGTGATCCCTCAGCTCCCTGGGTTATCTGGGTCAGAGCCTTTCCACAGAGTGAGCTCTGGCCCTCTGAAAAGGGAAGATCTCCTTCTCTATCCTAGACACCCCATACCCTTCCTGCCTTGCCACCATCCCCATCCTGGGTTTTGGCAGACCCAAACAGCACCAGGATCCCCCATGTGAAGCCTGTCCCTTGCTCCTGCCCCTTGATGACTGAGCCACCCCAGGACACTGAAAGGATTCTCCCAGACCATGTGGGCTTCACAGGGGGCTTCTGCTGAGGCACTGCAGCAGCACCAAACCCATTCCCAGGGTTGCAGCACCCCATGTTGCCAGAGGCAATGTCTGTCACCCAGCTGCACTGTCTGGGGCCCCGCGTAGGATTGGGACAGGGCACATCCCAGAGTCAATGTTACTGTGACAGCTTCCTGCTGGTGGCACCGTCGGAAGTCCTCGGGGAATGACTATGTCCAAGCAGGTATCCGTCTCTGGACACTTGTCCAGCGTTTTACTGCGTTGGCCCTTTAAGGATGCCACCTTCCCTCCCCCGGAGCAATCAGTAGGTGGGACCCGGGCGGCATTCTCCACCAATCGCGAGGTTCCTTGCTCCATCACTCCCTGACTGGCAGCAGGATGGTCCCACACCGTGGCTCTTGGAATGGGCAGGCAGGGGCTGCAGAGGGGAGGGAGGCCCTCGACGGCAGCACCTTCACGGCCTCTGTCCTCGCCCAGAAGGATTGTGTCCCTGTCACTGTCCACTGTGCCGGGCATGGGTGCCCCCAGCCTCTCTCGCCTATTCCCCCAGGTCCCCTTGGTGCCCAGGTGGTGGGGATGGGCAGGGTCCCAGGCAGGAGCTGGCTCCCCTGCCTGCTGCACCACTATGGACCGCAGCCCCCCCAGGGTCTGCGTGTACCCAAGGGAGATCAGGGTGGCTTTGAGTGTGCCAAGGACAGGACTCCAGGGCATGACTGCACAAGGCTTCTGCAGGGATGTGAACCAAGCTAACACCCTGCAGCTTGCCACCATCCTCTGGGACAGGGAGAGGGATAAATTACTGCTCTGCTCACCTCTGGGGAGGCTGAGCCCCCTGCGTTTGCTCTCTGGGAGATTGCTTGGCTGCAAAGCTGTGTCTGCCACAGAATTTCAGTAGGTGCGTCTGCCAGGTGGGAGGCTTGGGCCTCCTTCCTTGTCTGACATCCTGACCTGATGTTGTGATCTGGTGGTGTCTAGTGGGCTGGCTCCATGCATTTGCAGTGACTCGGGTACTGTGCAGGTTGACCCCTTCTTTGGCCCAGGGTGAGAAGGGGCATCCAGCCAGGTGTGCATGGGGAGGAATTGTGTTCCGGCTTTGAATGGCTCATCCTTCTCTGCCTTCCCACCTTCTGCCTCCGACACCCATGGGGGGCTGGCAGTGGTGGGCGTCCCTGTCTTGGTGTGAGGTCTCCTGTGTGATGGTGGTACTGGTGGCAGTGATGCCTCACTTACAGAGGCAATCATGAGGTGCTGGCAGTGGCCAAAGCATTAGCTGGGGCGGGGGGGGAAGGAAATGGGGTGGGAGAAGAGCCCCTGGCACCTAAGGGCTCTAACAAGCACCTTTTCATTGCGCATGAAAAGTCCTTTGGCCCATGCTCATGACAGCTGCCCTTTGTCTGTGGGCGCGATGTGAAGCCACCATTGTGGAAGGGGGAGCACACAGGGAGGGCTTGTACCTAGCTTCCAGGCTGCCAGGACGTGCAGTTTCCCTGCGAACGGGAAGCGAGCTGTCGGAGCAAGTGACTCAGGCTGTTGGAGGGGAGGCCAGGGGTGGCAGCCCCGCTGGTGCCGGCTCGGGGCCCCGCTTCCCGCATCTCCGGGGAGCCACGGCTGGCCGAGAGGGGATGGAGCTCTCGGCCAATTGGGCGCTGATCTGAAGCGGGGCGGGGGGGGAAAAATCTGCTTCTCCCCCCCTTCCACCTCCGCGCTGGGGCTGTGATTCAGTTCCCCTCCCCCAGCCCACCCCCTCTGCTCGGAGGCTGACAGCCGGAGCTGCAGCCTGCCGGAGCCCCGGAGCTGTTTTCCAAGCCGTGGAAGAGAGACCTAGGGATTTTTTCGCAGCTCCCCAGCGCCTGCTGCGTCCCGGGCCAGACGCGCACGGACATGGAGAGCGTCAGCCTCCAGCGACGCGCCTGGAAATGGCAAGTACTGAGTTTGTTTTTGCTCTGCGGCTGGGGCTGGGTCTCCGGGCAGATCCGCTACTCGGTGGTTGAGGAGTCAGAGGTGGGAACCGTGGTGGGGAACGTGGCCCAGGACCTGGGCTTGAAGGTGGAGGAGCTACCGGGTCGCAGGCTGCGCCTGGGCTCAGAGGAGAGCCTGCACCACTTCGCTGTGCACCTGGACAGTGGTGTGCTGGTGGTGAGCCAGCAGCTGGACCGGGAGCGTCTGTGCGGAGCAGCTGCGAGCTGCGTGCTGTCGGTGCAGGTGGTGACAGAGAACCCCCTGCAGCTCTTCCGCCTGGAAGTGGAGATCCTGGACCTGAATGACAACTCCCCAAGCTTCCCCACTGCCCACCGCACCCTACGTGTTGCTGAATCTGCCACAGTGGCTGCGCGCTTCCCCCTGGAGAGCGCGCAGGACCCCGATGTGGGCACCAATGCTGTGGGCTCCTACTGGCTGAGCCCCAACTCCCACTTCTCCCTGGACGTCAAGCAGCAGCAGGATGGCAAACTCTTCCCAGAGCTGGTGCTGGAGCATGCCCTGGACCGGGAAGAGCAGCCAGAACTGCGGCTGGTACTGACAGCTGTGGATGGGGGAAGCCCAGCCCGCTCAGGTACGGCACAGATAACGGTCCTGGTCCTGGATGTCAATGACAACGCGCCCACCTTTGACCGCACCACGTACAAGGTGCAAGTGCCGGAAAACATGCCCATGGGGGCCCTGCTCCTCCAGCTCAACGCATCTGACCCTGATGAGGGCCCCAATGGGGAGATGCAGTACTCCTTTGGGGTTCACACCTCCGACTCAGTTCGGAGACTTTTCACCCTGGATCCCCGCAGCGGCGAGGTCCGAGTGAGTGGGGCCCTGGACTTTGAGGAATCACCTTTCTATGAGATCTACGTGCGAGCCCATGATGGAGGGAACCCGGAGATGGAGGGCCACTGTGTACTGCAGGTGGAAGTGAAGGATGCCAATGACAACCCCCCAGAGGTGCTGCTCACCTCCCTGCTGAACCCAGTGCCAGAAGACACCCCACCAGAGACTGTCGTGGGACTTTTCAATGTACGGGACCGAGACTCAGGAGCCAATGGGGATGTGAGCTTGGAGATCTCCCCCAGTGTGCTGCCTTTCGCCATCAGGTCCCTTCAGAACCACTTCTCCCTGGTCACCTGGGAGAGCCTGGACCGAGAGTCCATCTCACAGTATGTAGTGGAGCTGATCGCCCAGGATGGTGGGTCTCCCGCCCTCACCACAACGCTCACACTGCTCCTCAACATATCTGATGTGAATGACAACCCCCCACGCTTCTTGCAGCCCTCCTACGATGCCTTCCTCCCAGAGAACAACCCACCTGGCTCCCTGCTGTGCACTGTCTCTGCCTCGGACCTCGATGATGGGGATAATTCCCGTCTCGTTTACTCCATAGAGAGTGGCCAAGTGCAGGGTGCTCCCACCTCTTCCTTCGTCCACATCAACCCTGAAAATGGCAACCTTTATGCTCAGCGCACCTTTGACTTCGAGCTGCTGCAGGTTCTGCCAGTCTCTGTGGCTGTGCGGGACTCAGGGTCCCCCCCACTCCATGCCAACGTTACTGTCTACATCTTTGTGCTGGACCAGAATGACCACGCCCCTACCATCCTGCAACCTGCCAGTGACAGCAACGTCCAGGCACCCCAGAGGGTCCCACTGTCTGCCCCACAAGGCTACCTGGTCACCAAGGTGACAGCAGTGGATGCGGATGCCGGGCACAATGCCTGGCTCTCGTACCGACTGCTGCCACAGTCCACTGACCCCTCCTTGTTCCGTGTGTCGCTGTACACTGGGGAGGTGCGGACGGCACGTGCCCTCCAGGACACCGATGCGGCAGCACAGCAGCTCATTGTCCAGGTGATGGACAACGGTGACCCACCACTCTCCACCACTGTTACCATCACCGTGGCCCTGGAGGAGGCGGCCCTGGAGGAGACCTACAAGCCTCGGGATTTCCTGGCCGGTGCCAAGGAGAAGCCGGACCTGACCCTCTACCTGATTATCGCGCTGGCAGCCATTAGCACTGTGGCGCTCGCCACTGTCACCCTCCTGGCCGCCCGGTGCCTCCGGCGCAGAGGCAGTGCCGCTGCTTCACGCTGCAGCTGCTGCTGGCTCAGCGAGTCCCCCTCGCGGGACTTCTTCAAGCACTCCAGCCCCAAGCTCCAGCTCAGCTCCGACGGCACCCTTAAGTACATGGAGGTCACCTTGCGACCCACCGACTCCCAGTCCCAGTGCTACAGCACCTGCTTCTCCCCCGGCTCCGACCGGAGCGACTTCACCTTCCTGCGGCCTTGCCCGCCCCCCGCGACCCCACCGAGGGAAACCGGGGCTTTCCTCTCCGCTACCGGTACGCTGCGGGACCGCGGCCAGGTGAGAGCCGAGGGGCAGGGGAAGGCGGCGCGGTCCCCCGGGGCCACCCCGGCTCCCCCGCCCCGGCGCGGGGGGCGCGGGGCCGCCGGCGCTCGGGGAAGCGCCGCAGGTTCGCGCCGCGCGGCAACGGCCCGCGGGTTGCGATTGGCGCCGGTGTTGCTGTCCTGGGAAAGGAGAGAGGCGATTGGAGGAACGGCGCGGCGCTCGGAGCCAATGGCGAGGCGGCTGCGCGGAGCCCCGGCGCCCCCCGCCCGCGTCGAACGGCGTCCGCCCCAAACAATGAATGGGAGCGGCGAGCGCTGAGCGCGGCCCCGGAGCGCGGAGGGCATCGCTCCCCGGCCGCCCAGCCGGCAAGGATGCCGAGGGCAGGCAAGGCGGGCCGGTCCCTGGGACTGCCGCGTGTCTTCTCTTTCTGTTTGTTCTTGCACAGCTCCTCTGCTCAGATCCGGTACAGCATCCCCGAGGAGCTCACCCGGGGCGCCTTCGTGGGCAATATCGCGAAGGACCTGGGCACCGATGTGGCGAAACTGGCGGCAGCTAATCTACAGGTACTGTCCGATTCGGATTCTCAGTACTTCTCAGTCAATGTGAACACTGGTGTTATAATGGTCAGCGAGCGGATAGACCGGGAGCAGCTCTGCGGGCAGAATCCCCGCTGCTTCCTCCACCTGAAGCTTGCCATTGAGAACCCAGTGGAGTTTTACCGCATCGAGGTGGAGATCCTGGATATCAATGACAACCCCCCGGAGTTCCCCAGTGATGAGGTTTCCTTGCGCATCTACGAGCTGGCATCCCTGGGTGCCCGCTTCCCCATTCAGCCAGCCCAGGACCCTGACGTGGGTACCAACACCTTGCAGACCTATCACCTGAGTGCCAATGAGAACTTTAACCTCAACGTGAAGGCACGCACAGATGGTGGGAAGTTCCCTGAGCTGGTGCTGGAGAGGGCCCTGGACCGGGAACTCAGAGCTTTCCACCACCTGGTCCTGACTGCCGAAGACGGGGGTTCTCCCCCCCAGTCCAGCAAGACACGCATCACTATTCAGGTCCTGGATGCCAATGACAACCACCCTGTCTTTGACAGACCATTGTATGGAGCCCGCTTGGTGGAGAACTCGCCGCTGGGCACTCTTGTGGTGAAGTTAAATGCCACCGATGTGGATGAAGGGCCCAACGGAGATATCCGCTACTCCCTCAGCAGCCACAACTCTGCTGCCTTACGCCAGATCTTTGCCATCGATGAGCAAACTGGGGAGATTCGTGTCCAGGGCAACTTGGACTTTGAGGAGGCAACAGTGTATGAGATTGAAGTGGAGGCCAAGGACATGGGATCGCCCACAATGGAGGAGCACTGCAGCGTGGTGGTGGAAATCACCGATGTGAACGACAACGCCCCAGAGGTCATTGTTACCTCCTTCTCCAGCTCCCTGAGCGAGGACGCACCCCCCGGCACAGTGGTGGCCGTGATACATGTCAGAGACAGGGACTCTGGTGAGCAGGGCAAGGTCCAGTGTCACGTGTCTCCAGATCTTCCCTTCCAGCTGCGTAAGGACTATGAGCACCAGTACTCACTGCTAACCAGCACCCATTTGGACCGGGAGCATGTTGCCTACTACAATGTCACCGTCTCTGCCTCAGACCTGGGCAGTCCCCCACTCTCCCGCCACACCATCTTGCCAATTGCCCTTGCAGATGTCAATGACAACGCGCCCCAGTTTGAGCAAGTGTCCTATGAAGTGCTGGTGGCAGAAAACAACCCAGTGGGCAGTGTGCTGGTTACAGTCTCTGCTGCCGACCCTGACTTGGAGCAGAATTCCCGCCTCTCCTACTCCATCCTGCGAGCAGGTGGGACAGATCCAGGCCTGGATCCGACTCGCTACCTCTCCATACATCCCACAAGCGGGCAGGTCTCTGCCAAACTCCCCTTTGACTATGAGCAAACCACCTATCTCCAGTTCCACGTGGAGGTCTCTGATGGTGGCTCCCCGGCCCTGAGGAACAGGACGCTGGTTCACATTTTTATAGTGGACCAGAACGACAATGCCCCGTGGGTGCATTTCCCCAGGGCTGGGGAGGACTCCGCTACCCAGTTCCGAATCTCCCCCTCCACTGCCCCTCCTGCTCTCATCACCAAGGTGGTGGCAATAGATGCAGACTCGGGGCGCAATGCCTGGCTCTCCTACCACCTTGTGGAAGCCACAGACCCGGGGCTTTTCAGCATGGCCCTGCGCTCTGGGGAGATCCGGATCACACGGGCCCTGCAGGAGACGGATGCCTCTGCACATGAACTGCTGGTGGTGGTCCGGGATGCTGGGGAGCCCCCGCTCTCCACAGCCGTCTCGCTGGTGGTGCTGGTGGAGGAGAAGGGCCCAGAGGCCTTGCAGGGCTCTGAGGCTCGGGCCACCAATGGTGGGGGCTTACCCACCATTACACTTTATCTGATTGTGTCCCTAGTGCTCATCTCCACCGTCTCACTGGTGGGACTGGCAGCACTGGGTGTGCGGTGCCTCCGGCGGGGCTCTGCACCTGCCAACCAGGGGTGCTGTGTGGAGAGCGTGAACACACTTCAGCCCCCTCCCAGCCACATTTTTGGGCACTTGCACTACGAGCCTAAGCAAGGGGACACAGTGATGGGCGTCCAGGTGACGGCCACAGCACCCCCCGCCCCGCGTTACCGCTCCTGCTTTTCGCCGGTCTCGGACATCAGCGAGTTCATGTTTGTGAAACCCTCTGCGGGTCCCGCCGGTGCCAACCCGCCGGATGCCACCCTGTGCAGCGAGGTGAGCTCGGGAGCGTGTCCCCCAGTCTGATTGCAGCCCCGGCGTCTGCGGGGCTCCGCACCGGAGCGGCTCGGGACGCGGCACCCCCGGCCGGCTTTGGGGAGGGGATGCCCGCCGGTGCCCGCTCCCAGCAGCCGGGCAGAGCGGAGCGGGGGTTCCCGCTGCCGGGAGTCCCCGGCGCCCTCCCGGCGCTGTGGGGGCGGAGTGGCGGCGGCGGGGCGGGGCGGGGGGGGCTACGCCGTGCGTATTTTGGGGAAGGCGGTGGAGGAGGGAGAGGAGGAGGAGGGAGAGAAAAAGAAGGAGGAGGAGGAGAAGGAGGAGGAGGGGGCTGTGGAGAGACGTAAAACTGTCACTCGGTCCATCCCCTCCGCTCGCCGACTTTGTGTGCCTTTGCGTGCCGAGGAGCGGCTCAGCCGGCCGGGCTGCGATCGCCCCCCCCCCCCCCCCCCCGCCCCCTCCATCCCTCTCTGCCCGGCTCCGGCGGCTGCTTCCTCCCTGCGCAACCCGATCGGACCCCCCCCCGGGCGCGGGGGTTCCGGCGCGGCGGCGACTCCCGGGGCCGGCAGCGGGGGCGGTGTGGCGGGGGAGGCTGCACGGAGCCGCCGCTCCGCTCCGCGCTGCTCCGCTCGCACACCCGGCACGGGATGCTCGGGGGACGGAGTTTGCCATGGCAGCTCCCGCTGCTGCTCGCAGCCCTCTCCTGCCTGCCGGCTTCCAGCAGCGGCCAGCTCCACTACTCCGTGCCCGAGGACCGAGAGCCGGGCTTCTCGGTGGGCGACCTGGCCAAGGACCTGGGGGTGGAGGTGCGGAGCCTGGCCACCCGCAACTTGCGCTTGGTGAGCGAGGGTGGGCAGTGGCACTTCCAGGTGAACCTGGCAGCAGGTGTGCTGCTCCTTGACAGCAGGCTGGACAGGGAGGCACTGTGCGGGCAGAGCCCCACATGCTCCCTGCACCTCCAACTCGTCATGGAGAATCCTCTCCAGCTCCACCGCATTGAGGTGGACGTCCTCGACGTGAATGACAACGCGCCCCAGTTCCCCAAGCCGGAGGTGGTCTTGGAGATCACTGAGGTAGCCAACCCTGGGACTCGGCTACCCTTGGAGGTAGCAGAAGACCCAGATATGGGCTCCAACTCCATCTCCACCTACGAGCTCAGCCCCAGTGAGCATTTCACCCTGAGTATCAACGTGAGAGGAGATGGTGTTAAAATGCCCGAGATCGTACTTGAAAAAGCACTGGATAGAGAGAAAGTGGCTGTTCATCACCTAACACTGACAGCACTGGATGGAGGGAATCCGGTGAAATCTGGCACTGCCAAGGTTACCATCCATGTCCTGGATGCAAATGACAACCCTCCTGTCTGCGACCCACCCGTATCCAAGGTACATCTGGAGGAGAACGTGCCAGTGGGCACTCTGGTCACCAAGTTGAATGTCACCGACCTGGATGAAGGTCCCAACGGGGACGTGGAATATTCTTTCAAAACTAGCAATAATGCACCTGGTAAATTCACCAACCTGTTCTCCTTAGATCCCCGGACAGGGGAGATCAGAACCAAAGGCCCACTGGATTATGAGGAATCCAGTGCTTACGAGATTGCTGTTCGAGCCAGGGACAAGGGATCTCCAGCCATGGAAGGACACTGTCACCTGCGAGTGGAATTAATCGATATCAACGATAACAGCCCGGACATCGTGCTGACATCTCTCTCCAGCCCAGTTCAGGAGGACTCAACCCCTGGCACTGTGATTGCCCTCATTGGCGTGAAGGACAGTGATTCTGGTGACAATGGGCAGGTCCATTTGCAGATAGCGAAAGAGCTTCCATTTAAACTGGTGTCATCTTTTAAAGAGCATTTCTCACTGGTCACAAATGGTCCCCTTGATCGGGAGAAGGCCAGTGGATACAACATCACGGTGAGGGCTGTGGATTCAGGCTCCCCACAGAGGGCCACGCAAAAAACCTTTTACCTCCAAATTGCTGACGTGAATGATAATGCGCCAAATTTCTCCAGCGCTTTTGATACAGCTCACGTTCAGGAAAACTCCCTTCCTGGAACTTCTGTTTTTTCAGTGTCAGCATCTGATCCTGATGAGGGTAGCAACGCCAAGCTGTCTTACTCCATCCTACACAATGGGATGCAGGATGTACCCATCTCAACATACTTCCGAATAGACCAAGACAATGGCACCATCTACACTGTGAGAGCTCTGGACTATGAGCAGGATAAGGTGTTCCAGGTGCCTGTGGAGGTGAAGGATGCTGGGTCTCCTGCACTGAGTAGTACTGCTGTGATCCATGTGTTTGTCCTGGATGAGAATGACAATGCCCCAACCATTGTCTATCCGTCTGTCCCCAAGGGCTCCGCTTTCCACCAAACCATCCCGGCCTTGGCAGAACCTGGCTATCTGGTCACCAAAATTGTAGCTGTTGATGCTGATAGTGGCCATAATGCCTGGCTGTCCTACCAGCTGCAGGAGACTGCTGAGGCTTTGCCTTTCCAAGTGGAACGCCGCTCTGGAGAGATAAGGGTTGCACAGGCTTTCAGGGAGTCAGAAGACCCCCACAGGCTGGTGGTCGAAGTGAGGGACAATGGGACACCGTCCCTCTCGACCTCCGTGGTAATAGTCATTTCTCTGGAGGAAAACAGTGTGCAGGACTTTGCCAAGTCCTTGGACCTCCCCAAATCTTCTCCCAAGGATACCAACTTAACGCTTTACCTCATCATCTCCTTAGTGTCCATTTCCCTTGTGTCCTGTGTGATGTTTGCTGTGGTGGCTGTCCGGTGTCTCAAAGCTGGCGCTGCCAGCTGGACCTTCACGTGTTGCTGCCGCGGGACTGGCCATAAGCCTGCCTCACATTTCCGTGGGCAGATGAAGCCAGATGGCTTCATCAAGTACCTGGATGTGGGAGGAGCGGGCTTGACCTCCCAGGCACAGAATTACACCTCTTGTTTCTCACCCATGTCTGACCAGAGCGATTTCCTCTTTGTAAAACCTTTCAGCCATTCTAGCACTGCGGAGACCATGGCTGCCTATGAGCAGGTGACCAGCACCTTAGCGAGTCCCTGCGATGGGGTAAGAGATGGGTGTTTCTTACTGTCCTGTCTGCTAAGTGCAACAATTCATAATATCCAGTCCAGTTGGTTGTTCTCTCTTTGTCCTTCCACCTAAGAAGGTGGCTTCAGGGAACGTGTGTCACTGTCACCTCCTGGGAGGTGGCAGGTGAAAGATTTGGCTTGGCTTGATGGAGTTGGGGGAAGGGGCTGGGTGGCACTATAAAATCAAAGACTGTGTGTTTGTAGAAGTGGAGAGTTTTCCCATGGCCCTGTTCATACTCTTTTCTTTTTAAAGTGATTCTTAGCACAGTCAGGAACATGGTTTTTGGGTGTTTAATTTCTTGATTCTGTTTAACCCCTTTATTCTGAATGGCATACAAACTGTGACACGGGAGGAGGTTATCTGAAAGCAAAGTCTGCTGGTGTTTCTTTTGCTCTGTTTTAGGGGTGCATTGTAGAAATTTCTCATTTCTTAACTCCCAAGTGTTATTAATTGTGTGCTGGCAAGGGATCATTTTCCAGCTTGATCATTTTGAGTGAGGGACGGATTTCACTATTCAGCACTGAACAGTGACATTTTTCGCAAAGATCCTGGTGACCTTATGTGCCCTTGGGCTTGCAGAGACCTAGGCAGTGGCAAGCTTTGAAAAGTTTAGCCACCTGTATTCAGATGTCTAAATATGGATGTAGGTGACCGTGTTTAGCTGTAGCTTTTATAACTTTGGGTTATAAAAAGTAAAGTAATTTTGTGTAATAAATGCCTGCCCTAAATTTGAAAGTGGTAATTACAACAGGAATTAAAAATGTAGATTGGGAAGGGCTTATCTAGTGCAGGATTGTGTGTCAGCATGTGCAAAAATGTGTATCTGAAATCTGGAGGGCAAGTATTTAAACAGCTTAATTTGCATGCAACATGGGTACCACTGGGGCCTCTATTTTAGGGGAGTAATTTATTCTAATATATTCTTTCATGAGAATCATCAAAGCTGTGGAGAAATTAGTGAAATCACATCTACTAAATAAAAATCTAGGTCAGCTGTACCCGTCTTCACTTTTCCTTAGTAATTATATGTACAAGCAGAATAATCCTATAAGATGGATGTTCCACTGTATGGACTATGAACTGCTCATTCCTAAGGTAACTGAGAGAAATGTTGTTCTTTCCAGGTAGCATGTTATCATTCTGGAGTTAATTAAGATTACAAGTTTCAGAAGTATGCATCTTCCACATAGGAAACAGTTCTGCTATTTAGTGCTCTTTCTCAAAGGTGTGATTCAAACAGGAATATGCAAGCCTGCTTTGTGTCTTTCCTTATTTACAAAATGTCCATTGTCTGATGGTAAAATAACATAGGCAGAAAGTGATACGGGGGCTTACTAATGAAGTTACAAAGTGTGCTGCTGTGTCCAAAGTTTATTGTATCTCCTTAAACAAATAATGCTTTTTTCTTTTGCTGTCGGAAGTTCATTCTTTTGTCGGTGGACAGAAAAATATTGTAATGCTCTGAAGCCACAGCATCTAGGAAAAGTCATTCAAATACAATGTGTGAAATCAAAATCTCAGGCAGGCTTTTTTAAGGACAGAAGGACAGATTAGGAAGGTCTGTTACCATTTTGCCTTCTGGCATTAAAAGCATCTTTGTCTGTATCAATTAACTCTTCCACCCCCACCCCCACACTCCTCCAAGCTCATTATTTTGGTACTATAGCTCCTGCTGAATTGATGCCCTTATCAGTTTATTTCATGCTTCATTTCTTTCACAGCCTGGTTTCCTGAGCTGCTTTGGAAGATTATTTGCTGAATAGTTTCTGTCATGCTTTTTAGTATTCATACTGGTTCAGAAATACTCAGGAAAGGGGGGTGGGGGGGGCCTTTCTTTTTGTTCTAATTGATTTGCTTTACTTGGAAAGAACACACTGATATTCCAGACTGAAATAATCCAGGATCAGTTCACTTTCATTTTCAAAGGCAAGAATGGAGGTATTAAAACTCTTCTATTTTCTCTGCAGCAAGCTCAGCCTAACACAGACTGGCGCTTCTCTCAGACCCAGAGACCTGGAACGAGTGGGTAAGTGCCTCTTTCTGTATGTATGTGTCTGGTGAAGGTTTCTTTCCTCTGTGTGCCTGTTTCAGTGCTGGAAAGTCCTTGACTGGCAGCTCTAAAGATGGGTGTTCTCTGTCATTGGTGGAATTGTCCAGCCAAAGAGCCAGAAATAAGGCTGTTTCTGTGTCAGCTCTGTTTGATGGTGATGTGACAGGTGTTGTTTGTAATGGTGTATCTGGTTTTGGTGTCTACAGCTTGAGGAGGACAGTCAGGAACCAGAGGGAGCTCCAGGTGAAGTTGTGAGATGGTTAAAAGACTGCAAAACGTGCTTCACAGAGAAAGGCTTCTGCTCTAAAACAGATTTTGAGCATTTAGACTAGATTCTGAGTCCAAAATCTTGATTCCTCCCCCTGCAAGGAGGCCACTGCAAATCACTGTGTGAGTCCCTTTACCAGCCATACAGTCTTGAGCTCTGTGCTGCTGAAGTGTATTGCCTGCTCTGGCTCGAGCACCTAGTGCCAAACTGCTGTGTAAGCCCCCGTGGCAGCCAGAAGTTGAGTGGATGAGCCCCAGGTCCCCAAAGGCCCCTCTAGAGAAACATGTCCCAGCCACATCTAACTCAGCAGGAGCAGATCCCTCATGAAATGCCACTGTATGTTCTTTACTCTGTGGGCTAGTGTGGCTGAATCAGGGTTGGGAGCCCCAGATCCAGCTCCATTTGCTGGGGAGTTTGGAGCCTTTCTTGCATTCCTTGGGAAGTGCCATCTCCTACACGGGGTGGTTCATCCAGGTGAGGAGCCCTCTGCACGCTTTCCACTGGAGCTGGGCAACTGGCAAGAGGGAGGCTAAAGAATGAGAAATTAAACCTGATGGGTCAGGAGACTCACAGGAAGGAGGTTTCATGGCTGAGTTTTTGCCAGTTTGTGTGTGATGACAAAAAGATAGGAAGCCCTGCAGCAGAGCAGAGACCTGCCTCCCAAGTGAGTACCTGTCTCTTGACTGTGCACTCTCTTGCTGCTGGCCCAACAAAGTTTGCTTTTCTTGGTCCACAGTGAGAAAGTGTTGACAATAAAATGTTGAGCAGGGATCTCTCATCTTCTTTCCTGGCTCATAGGCAGGGATCCTCTTCAGAGGGTAAAATTCCTTGAGTACCACAGGGTAAGAAAGGATTTAAGCTGGGAGCCACCTTCCTCTGTAAATACCCCAACCAGAGATTATTGTGTATGAGGAGACTGGCTCCAGGATAATTTATATGTGAAAAGATTATAACCTTTGGGGCATGCCCAAGGATTATACCCTTGGAGCAACCGGGAATAAATTCAGATGCTGTGCTTCCTTGGCTGGCTCGGTCAGGCACTGTATCTCTGTGGAAGAAAGAGGAGCTCATGCCTCTGTGCTTTATCATTCCTGGTGGCCACTTGGGCAGCTCCTGTGAAGGTTTAAACAATGCCACAGGGAGCACTGGGTCCTGGATTTTGGTGTTGGAGCTTGCAGTTAAACATCTGCAGCAATTGGTTTTGTCTGACTCTTTCCCTGGGTCTGGCTCGATAATTTAGGTTAACAGGAAATTAAGAGACTGCTATAGCTAACTTGTTGCAGCAATTAAACTTTGCTACTAGGCTCTTCCAGCTGACAAAGGCAAAATGGAGTGAGGGTTTGATGTAAAGTGTATAAAGCATTCCCACTAGAAACCACGCATGGACTTTAAAACAAGGTTATTGCTGGAACAGTTTTCTCAGAGTTCTGTTGAATTCCCCATCATTGACAACATTTTAATCAAGAAAAATCTTTCTAACCATTTACGCTCTAGTTCAAATGACAATTAACTGGAAAGCCCTGTTAATACAGAAGTGCGCCAGAGCAGCTGTAATAGTTTTGCTACAAGAAATGAGTAAATGAGCCCCATCAGAACAAGCCCTATTGCTCCCTCTTCTAGCATTATGCCCGGGCTGTTCAAGGCACAGTGCTGATGCAGTGCAGACATACTTAACTCAGTGACAGGGACCTTTTCTCAGGTCATGGGCCAGTGGCCCTCACTCCAGCCCCCAGGCTCTGCCTGTAGCTCTTTACAAGCTCCAGCCCCTTCCAGTGCCTAAGTTGGAGCAGCAGCACATGGAGTGGGAAGAGAGAGGGCAAGAGGAAAGGCAGCCTCAGACTCTGTTCATGGGGAGCTGAACTAGCACGACATGCTGGTTCTGGTGCATGAACCTGGATGTTACCCCTGATGATCTGTGATCTGGGTGCCCACGGTAGTCCCTGAAACAACCACCAGCAGCTCATGTTAGTGCTGGTTGTGGCATAGGCTGCCACAGCACAGGCTGCTCAGGCTGGCCTGTGGATTTGGAGAGGGGCTTTGCCCAAGCACAGGCTGGTACTGAAATAACTCAGTGGGTTTTAATTCTTGCTGGTTTTCCCCACCTGCCTGTGCGCAGATTCCACATTTGCAATGAAACAGCTCTTGCTGATTTTTTTCTGTTTCTTTTATCCTGTTTTAAGTTAAATCAAGGGAGATTTTTTTTTCTAAACCTGTTACAATACTAAAGGATGGAAATAGAAAGTGCTGTCATATGTTCAGTGCCCAGCCTTCATATCTCTCTGGTGACCAGGCAAAGCCTGGAGAGCAGTCTGCTCCTCCTTGTGCTCTTCCCATGCTCTTCCCAGCATTTCAATGTCTGCTGTGTGAAATCCCCAGGCACTGGTTGGTAGTACAGGTATTAAAGAGGGTGCAGGGGCAGCTGCCTGAGCCCTGCCCACTCTTACGCTCTCCAATGTTAGCTCACATACAACTGTGTCTCCTGCTGACAGGCAAACTTCTCTAGCACCATGAGCTCTCTGAACTTCAGGGCTCTGCTTAGTGCTTGGGGAGCACAGGCCATCTCTTAGCTGAAAAGAAAAAAAAAGGGATGTGCTCTTAGCTGCATTTGTATGACCCAAATGAAATAGCAACAAAGACAAGGCAGCTTAGGCTAGCGGTTTGAATGAATCCCAGAGGGAGTTTGGCACTGACCCTAAGCTAGAAAGCAGCCTTCAACCCATGTTGTGATTTCTCCTTTGCTGTCTTCATGGGAGTTGGAGAAGGGAACAATCCTGTCTTTTCTCAGTGTAGCCCTGCCCACTGAAACAAATCCCCCATGTCTCTGAGCACCTGGAACCAGGAAAAACTCAGGGTAAGCTCAATAGGGCAGGGACCACCTCTCAATCTTGTACATCACTGCATTCAGAGTACTGTGTTCTGAAACACAGGAGAGCTCTGGTGCTCATGCTCAGGAAATAAAAGCTCAGACTATATTCTTTGAAAATGTGGTAGGGAGTCAGACCTGAGTAGAGTGATTCTCAATTAACCTTGTTTGGGAGAAACAGAAGGATAGATTAATTAATGTAATGATCTTTGTATTTTGTTTTCTTAAAAAAAAAAACAGTACCCATGCTGTCTCTGGGAAAATAGAAATGAATATAAAATGATACTGAGCAGCAGATGCCATTCCCAGACAAATCAGGTCAGTGGCTGTAGTGGAGATTACAGCAAAGAATTGTCCAAAGTGGAGTAGACGTACAGTCCAGCAGCAGTGCAGGACATCCATATGGAATCATCAGCGTGGGGTTTCCCTGTGGCGGTGGCGTATGGAGGGAGAATGCAGGGACTGGTACTGGTACGAGGGACTCATCTTATTGCTTTTTCACTAGTCACCAAAGGAACAGAGACCGTGCTTGTGCCCTATATGTTCATGGTACTTGCCTGACCCCGGTAGCTCTTTGTTTTGATCTCTGTGTGATGGTTTATTCAGGAAAACACTGGGCTGGAGTCAGGATTTCCTTCCTGGAGGAGTGGGGAGGGTTCTGTGTTGCTCATAGTTGGGCATGGGAGGGTGAGACATCCTGGGCTGGGAAGAGCCGGTATGTCCTGGACAGCTTGTGGGAGGAGTGGGGACAATCTCAGGCCGTGTGGGTAGGCTAGAAGGAGATCCCAAGCAGGAAGCACCCCAGAGACTGTGGCAGGGGACTCACAAGGAGGTGGGGAGCAGTGTGGGAATCCCTGGCCACTCCAGGGGAGAGAGGAGCAAAGCATGCAAAGAAGATATTGAGTGTCATTTCACACACACCCTTCATTTATTTTCTCTAATCCCAAATCTCCCTCTGCTACTAGTTTCCAGTGCTGTTGCGAGCCAGACTCCCTCTCCCAGGATGAACACAGTCAATAGTAATGTTTGCTTCACTTATCTGTTAAACAGCATTGTGGCCACTCTGCTTGACCTTGGCTGTCATCACCCAGGCTGTGCAGAGGGAGGAAGGAGAGTGCAGCAAAAGGGGTCTGCAGCTGACAGTGGAGGTGCCTATAGGAGAGTTATGAAGGAAGGGAGGGTTTTTTCATTCTTTGTTTCATTTTTGCAGCTAAGCTCCAAGAGTTGGGCTTGCAGGACTAATGACAGCCTGCCTGTGCGTGGTGGGAGACAGGGAGGGGAAAAAAAAAGTGTTCCAAGGATAGTCCTTAAAGCTCTCAGGAGCATTCTTGGCATTCAGAGCATGGTGGTACTGCCAAAGGGTGGCTGCAGCTTGGGGGGCTTCTAGTGTGTGTTTGGGGTGGCCAGGAGGTCCCACGTGGCAGCAGCACTCCAGTGTATGAGGACACACTCCTGCCAAGGGGACCCCATATGTGCATGTCTGGGTGGGACATCTCAGAGCATGCAGCAGCTGAGGCCAGAGGCCAGGGGCAGAGGGAGACACGGACGTTCATGGGCTTATGCACTACAGGGGCGGATACACAGCAGAAGGACAACTGGCCACAGTTGCAGGCTTTAGCATGTCCTTCCTAAAAAAAAAATACTTGCTAACCCAGCAGCCACTGGGGTGTCTGCTGGTGTTGTAACCCTGTAGGAATTTATGTTGCAATTTTGTGTAATGTTATAGTGGATACAGTAGCAAGTGCTATAAAGCACATGCACATCTGCACCAGTGGGAATGTCCAGGTAAACACTGATGGATTTACCTTCTGTCCACTCTTTGACTGAAAATGTTGTGAAAACCAGCATGTACTGGGCAGAGGTACTGGCTAAGCTGCAGCCTGCAGGAGCCCTCTCCCTCCTCTCCAGTGCTACCGCTGGGTTGCAGAGCCAGGTCCCTGTGACTGTGGCCCCTCCATCCCTCTCATGCCCCACCATGGCTCTCCCAGCATATTTTCATAGAATCACAGAAAGGTTTGGTTTGGAAGGGACATTCAAAGATCATCCATTCAGACCCCTCTGCCATGGGCAGGGACAACTTCCCCTGGATGAAGTTGCTGAAAACCCTGTCTAACCTGACCTTGAACCCTTCCAGGGATGGGGCATCCACAGCTTCCCTGGGCAACCTGTTCCAGTGTCTCACCACCCTCATGGTAAAACATTTCTTCCTCATGACAGTCTGAACCTACGCTCTTTCAGTTTAAAACTGTTGCCTCTTGTCCCGTCATGACAGGCCCTCCTTCTTTAACTAACTTCTAAGCCCTCTTTAAGTATTAAAAGGCCACAATAAGGTCTCCCTGGAGCCTTCTCTTCTTCAGGCTGAACAACCCCACTCTCTCAGCCTTTCTTTATAGCAGAGCTGTTCCAGCCCTTGGACCATTTCTGTGGCCTCCTCTGGACCTGCTCTCACAGGTCCCTGTCTGCCTTGTGCTGGGGACCCCAGAGCTAGATGCAGTTCTCCAGGTGGGGTCTCAGAAGAGTGGAGCAGAGGGGGAGAATCACCTCCCTCGACCTGCTGGCCATGTTGCTGGTGATATGGTTGGCTTTCTGGGCTGCGAGTGCACATTGCCTGCTCATGTCCCATTTGTCACCCACCAATATCCCCAGTCCTTCTCCGCAGGGCTGCTCTCAATCCCTTCATCCCCGAGTATGTACTGATGTTGGCGATTGCCCCAACCCATGTGCAGGACCTTGCACTTGGCATTGTTGAACTTCATGAGGTTCACATGTGCACACTCCTCCAGCCTGTCAAGGTCCCCGGTGTTTTCCACCACAGTATCTGCTCTTGCTGCCCTCCAGTGTACCATGCAGCAAGGGTCTCCCTCTTTTCCATTCCCCATGGCATCTCCAGCCTCCTGCTTTCTCTGAGCCACTCCCCAGCACCACCGTCATCCCACACAGCATCCCAGGCTGTGCCCAACTCCGTACCAGCAGCAGAACAAGCAGCTTTTGCAATTTCCAGCCACCTGTGTGATGATGTGCAGTGACAGGTGAGCTAGTGGGCCAAGCATGGCTGGTAACAGCCTTTCCCTAGCAGGAGACACAAATGAGGGTCTTTCTCTGTTGATTTACATGCAAATGGTAGAAAAGTAGCATATCAGAAACTTCCACCTGGCCATCAGATCTGGTTGAAACCACTCAGCAGCTTCCAGAAACCAGGGCTAATTGAACCTGATATACCTGATGGGTAGCATGGGGGAAAGAGGTTGAAAAAGGGAAAAGGTGACAGTTGTCAGGACAGGTGTCACCTGGAGAACATGCAGCTAGTGGGATGTACACCGTAGCTGGTGACACCGTGGCTCCTGGAGAAGGCCAGGAGCCCTGGGAGCAACTGCTGGCACTTCTGGGCTGCACAGGCTTCCCACCCTCAGCTCCTCATTGACAGGGGGGGCAAGAGGAGCAGCAGAAATAACTGCCACCCTGGGAAGTTTAGGAAATAATTGTAATTCTCAGATTTCCATCCCAAATGCACTCAAGGGTTGAAGCCAGCAGTGGTATTCACTTTGCCAGGTGAGGTTCCACATGTTTTGCAGATGAATCAAAAGAGGTGCAACAGTCTTTGGGCTAAAAGTACTGCTGCTTCTGGCTGGTTTGCATTTGTCTGCCTGTTCAGATATTTGAGTACTGAGTGATTCCTCCACAGCTCCTGCAGCATGTGGAGCGTGTAGCTGCTCTCAGCTGCCATCCCGAGGCCTTGGGAAGGTGTGTGTGGAGCCCAGCAGCCTCAAAAATCACAGCACCCTCTGGAAATCCCTTTGGGGGTCATTGCTTTGCAGGAACAGCCATAATCTAAGTGGCATAGTGCTCTCCTAAGATTGAGAGCTGCTGCACTTCAGTGTGGGCTACAGAGCCCTGGGTGAAGGAGTTGTGCTAGTAAAGGAGCTCTGCTCTGAAGGGACAGTTTTCCCCCTGCCAAAGCTTCTGGGGCTGCAGAGCTCAAATGCCACCAGCTCATGCCAGGTTCTGGGGAGTCTGGGAGAGAAGTTGCCTTTTTGGGGAGTATTTGAAGTGGTTTTTCATGCCTGATGATGCAGCCCACGCCAGCCCCCAGCCTGTTTGTGTGCCTTTTGATCAGCAAACACCTCAGAGGAAACCATGGAAGACCAGAAAGGGCCAGATGGTTGCATCTACCAGGTTTGGGGTTGTCCTGGTGGGTCTTGAAACAGTAAAGGTTGAAGACCACTCAGAAGCTCATGGCTTTATGTGGGACTGTGGTTTCCTATCAAATGCTGCAGAGAAAATGCTGCTTTAAAACATTATTAAGCTGCTCAGAGCCTGGCTTTGTCCTGATCATGGGCTGCAGCCCCAATTCTGGAGTGGATTTGGGGTGCTGGGACAGGCAGGAGCTGTTTTGATGCTGGGAGCAGTTGTCTCTGGATAACTGCTTTCCTTTCCCCTGCTTTCTGGTGGAGCTGAGCCAATCCAGGGGCTTGAAGCTAAAGGTTTTGTAGCAATGTGTCCTGGTCCCACATCACTTCCCCTTCTATAGCCAAGAGACCACAGAACTGGTCCCCTGTGCTGTGCATGATGCCAGTGAACACTCCTGCTTGCAGGGTTCACCCTTTTGTCTATTAACAGCCCAAATCTCAGCAGATTCAGTATATGGGCTTCCTTCTAGATCATGTAGCCCTCTTCTGCTGAGTGTTTCCTTCCCTTATTGACCATCCTGGGCCAATAATCCCTTTATCTGCATGTCATGGCCCTTGAAGTCTGAGACACCCCGATCCTGCCAGGTGGGACAAAATCTGGAGAGTCTTTTATAGAGAAAGGGAAATATCCTAGTGATGGGATGCATTTCTCATTCTGGAAAGCCCCCAGAATATAAGAAATTTCATCATCACAGCGTTATGTATAGAAATGCTATTTTAGGTAATTTAGCAGGTGCTATGTGTATTTAATTTTTCTGTCTCCATCTGCTTCCTGTGCAGCTGAGCACATGCCATGGCTGGCTGCAGTGGTGCAGGGATCTGATAAATAGGCACAATAACCTTCCCAAAGAATTTCTCAAAATATCCTTCCCGGCGTGTTTGGGGCATGGATGGTGGCAGGATGGGCTGGATGAGATAATACTGATCTCAGCTCTCACTCATCCAGGAGGGCTGGAAGAGTCTCCAGGAGGGGGGGGACTGCCCCATGTCCCCCTTTTGGAGACATTGTGGCCTTTTGTTCTGCCTCTACCTGGCAGAGCAGCATCCCAGGAGCTCCACTGGCTGGAAGTAAGGACTCGCCAGTGCTTTGGGAGGCTGCAAACCTTCCCCCACCTTGCTTGCTAACATTTTTCAATCCCATCTTTGCAAAGTCATGATCTTAAAGCTGGGCCTTATCCAGGTCCTCTCCAGCCCTTGTAATTGCATTACAGAAGTGGCAGGGAATGTGTGGAGCCAGGGGAGCATGGGGGAAGGGCTGGCATCATTCTCTGTTTAGGAAGGGATAACGGCAGGAAATTGTGGTAATTTTGGAGCTGGTTCTGTTTTTTTAGAGGCTGGGGGAGGTGGGAAGGTGGTGGGCTGTGGGCTGGGGCTGTGGGAGGCTGGCATGAGTGGTGAGACAGAGGGATGCTGGCCCTGGGGCTGCATCCCCAGCCATGGGGCTGTGTCCCCAGCACGCCTTGAACGTGGTGGAGGCTCAGCACCGGCAGAGGCAGATCCATTCCCTCTTGCTTGTCACTTTGCCAGCCTGGAAACACGCAGGCTGAGATTTTACTTCTGCTGCTGCCTCCAGCTGGAGCTGTGTGTGGGAGGTGGTGGTGGGGGTGGGGAGCGCTTGGAGGAAGCTGGGAGAGAGGAAACAGCAGTGCAGGGGGCTTTAGGCAGCGGGGGCAGCCTGGAGCAACCAGGGACTGCCTGGAAATCGGGCTGGAGAAATGGGCTTGAAGATACCCCCTGGCCCTGGGAGCTGGGTGGGGAGGGGAGGACAGAGTGCTGCCCCAGACAAGCTGCTGGGGGAGGTGATGGGAGGGTGGGAGCAGCAGCCAGAGCTGGGGAGCAAATGGAAGTGAAAGGGGGAGAGGCTGGGAGGAGAAACAAACCCCAGCCACATCCTCCTCCCTGGAGTGGGGAAGCCTGGGAGCAGCCGGGGCTGTGGGGTGGGAGTGGTGCTGGCTGGGGGTCTGCTGCCGTAGGAGCCAGAAAGCCTCAAATGAGAGAGGATGCTGAGGGTGTCCTGGGAAAATCCTCAGGCCAAGTGCTGCCCACAGCCCTGCCAGGAACCCCAGGGGTGCTGGGGTCTCGTCCACAGGGTGCTGGGCTGACCTTTCCAGCCCCTGGGGCTCTGACAGCACCACTCTGGCATGAATAATCTTCTTCAGTTTGTTATGGCACTGCTACATCTTGTGTTTCCAGCTGCAGAGCAAGGAAAACAATTTTTCAGGAATCCTCCAGGCAGTTGTGCAAATAAATGTTTGCAAGGCCTTTGGCTGCCATAGTGACAAGCTCCATAGCAACCCTGCAAGGAAATGAATAATTCTGTGCTTGATGTGGAAGTTAAAAGGGGACGTGGTGGCCGGGGGTGCACAAAATAGCCATTCAGCAAAGCACCCAGGTCCACCATGTGCTGCTTGGGTGGATGCTTGTGGAAGTCCTTGGTAATGGGGCAGCCTTTCGATGAAGCACGCTTTGGGGCTGTGTCAAGGCTGCAGGGCAAACCTTTTGTTTTGGCATTCCCTGATTTCCATGTAGCAACGTTTAATGAAGGTGTTTGCAGGTCGTGCACTGGCTGTACCTGCCTCTGCTGTCACAGCCCCTCCCTGCCCCGTGCTCCGTGTTCACCATACCCTGAGCCCCCTAAGATGCTGCATCCTTGGGTTTGTCTCAAACGTGGGTTTGCTTCCTTCCCTCCAGTCTTGGTTGTGCTGGAAACATTCCCAAAAATGAAAGCCAGCTCTCTTCTGAGCTTTGAAGTGTGGAGTAGAACTGAACAGAGAAAAATAATCTATCCTATGGGGGAAGGGTTTTTCGAAAAAAACCTATTGAGTCAATGGCATTTGTATTAAAACCATTTCCATAGGAACCAGCCCTCTTGTTCCAGGCAGCCTCCCAGCAGCAGCACCCACGGCTGTGGCTGAGCGGAGAGCAATGCTGCAAGGGGGGGCTCTGAGGTCTGCCTGCCCCAGGCAGTGGGAGCAGTGCAGGGCAGGCTGTTCACTGTTGAATCAGTGATTCACAGCTCTGATTCACAACTCCAACCTGTAGCCACGGAAGACAGCCAGATCTGGTCATCAGCTGTGTGCCTTTTTCCAATGTGAGAAGTTATTTTTGGGCATTTTTGGATTACAGCACTTGTTTTTTTCTGTGCCTCTGAATTCTGGATGATTGCACTGCAAGTAATTGAGGCACTTGAATTTCCTGCTTAGAGAAGTGAGCTCAATACCATTTTTTTTGCAACTCTAAGGCATTTCTAAAATAGCTTTTCTGCGTGTTGTCATGGGGAGCAGGCACACAGCTTTGGGGCTGTTTGTCCAAAATTTGGCAACACTGGGTGCAGTAGATTTGCAGAAAAGGACCTGGGGGCTATCAGGTTGAACATGAGTCACTACTGCACCTTTGCTGTGATGGACACCCACTGTATACTGGGTTTTACTGGTAAGATTGTAGTCAACAGGTCAAGAGAAGAGACGGTTGCCCTCAATTTGGCACTTACGGGACCACACCTGGAGCACTGTGCCCAGTTTTTGGGCTCCCCACTGCAATAAAGACATGGCCATATGGGAGCCACCAAAATGATCAGGGATCTGGAGCCTGTGGCAGGGAAGGAGATGCTGAGAGCGCTCCTTCATCTTGGAGGCATGGGAGCTAGGAGAAGGGTCTCATTGCTGTCTTCAGAACTGCACAGTGAAATGATGAGGGTCAATGGGCACATGTTGCAACAAGACAATTTGGAGTAGATGTTAGCAAAGGTTTTTCAGCCATGGGTGATCAAACACTGCAACAGGAGGCCAGAGAGATGGAGAAATCTCATAGTTGAAATGTGGCTGCTCAGAACCCTGAGCATCTAATATAGAGTTGGATCCAGCTGAAAGCTTGGCCCTGTTTCGAGTGGGGTGTTGGACCAGAGACCTTCCCACCTTTGTTAGGCTGGGTGCTTCATGTCTCTGTGTATCTGAATCAGTCTGTGATTTTGTAATCCCACAGGGCATTAAGGGGGTGTAGGCGTTTGGTTGTCCCCCTGACTCTGGGGTATAAACATAACACAGCGGCCAGTGAAGTCCACCACATGAGTTCACATGTGTTCACTCCTTCTCTAAGACCAGAAGGAAAAGGGTCTGAAACGCTACCCATCTCCCCATCCTCTGGGGATGAACCTCTGCTCACTGGTGATGCAGGCTCACCCTTCCCTGGGGGCACACACCTCTAAAACACAAGGTCAAAACAACCTGAACAAGATCTGCATGTTTCTTGGTACAGCAGCTCCTCTTGTGCCGTGCACCGGAGGTGTTTGGCTGTGTCACTCAATCCCCTCCCAGGCTGCAGGGAACAACCACGGCCCTTCTTCCCTCCCTTTCCAATGAGCCCTGGGCAAGTCGGGTACTTAGTGTTAGCTGGCTCTCCTGTCTGTGTCTGCATGCATCTGTGGGGTCAAGGGTCATTGGGGTGGAGAGTGAGGACCACCTGGTTAGGGAGCTCAGTGAGGTTGGGGGTCCTGGTGCTACCTGCCAGGTAATGCCCTGATCACAGGGTAAACCTTTCCTTCCATGCATTCCTGCTGTCCTAGGGCATGGAGGCACAGATTTGACAGGAGGCAGAAGGAGCTTCTGTCCAGTGCAGCCTGTTGCCTGAAGGAGAGGTGGGAAGGAAAGACAGAGTCTTTTGGGAGGTGGAAAATGTGATGCTGGCACTGCTGTGTCAAAGAGGAAGTTGAGCCTGGCCCTCCGATTTCAAAACAGAGTTCAAACCACTGGACTATTACAATTTAAAATAAAAAATGGATTTGTCACTTCCTTGTGCTTTCCCTTTCCCCATCCCTGGATCCCATCAGTGTACCGGGGCAGCCCACAGAGCCAGGAGAAGCAGCTGGGAGGCACGGGAGGTGTTTCTGGGCAGCTTTCCTGCAGCCCTGAAAAACCTAGGAACCTCAGCTGCCAGTCAGTGGGGCAGCTGGTGGGGCAGGAGCTGCTGGGCTTAACTGGTGGCTGAATGGGTTGTGGTTTGCAATGGGCTTTAGGTTCCTAATTCCTTTATCGGATCTAGCCCAGGGTTCTATTCCCAGCCCTGCTCATGACATTAACAGCTCACTGTAGCCCCAGGGCTGTCCCAGCCTTGTCCTTGCTGCCTGGACTGCCTGCACGCTGCTCTCTGGCACAACACTGAGTGGAGGGCAGCAGTACCCATGTCTGAGGAGTCTCAGCACAACCATCATGCAAGCACTGCAATCAATTTGCAAGGCAGGCAAACCTCGCTTCTGGCCTGTTGAAATTGTGCCACCACACGCATCACAGAGGAGTGATATAAATAGTTTTCCGGATGCCCTGGGTTGCAGCAGACAGCAGGTATTTCAGAAGCGGTGCTGTTGGCAGTGTCTTGCTGGGGCAGCCTCTGGTACATTAGTGATTGTTTGCATCCTCCACAGATAAACTGGTATGAGAGCAGTGCCCTGCACCTGGCTGAGGATGGATCAGGCAGGCAGTACAGAAGGGGAAGGGATGGATGGTTGTGTGGTCCTGGCACAGGTCCTGTGTGTCTTTGGGCAAGTCGCTTAAGATGAGATTTTCAGCAGATGTGGTCACTTAGGGTCAGAGCAGAGGAGGACCCAGGAGGCTGGTGAGATGTTTAGGTTTCTCTGCTGGCAGCAGGGAGGCTTTGGGGGCTCTGGGAGCACAGCCCTGACCTCTTCAGAGGGGAAGTGCCATCACTAGTGAACGGTGATCAAGCACAGCTGGCACTTGGCAAATGTGGATGCAGGGCTTGTTAGACTGCCCACAGACTGCTGATAGTAACCTTGGTCACAAACCCTCCTTAATCAAAGCCTGGTAGCATCCCCAGATGTTTCCCAGGTGGATCTGCGGTGCTTAGCCCCTCCATCAACCAGTCCTGGGGAAGCAAGGTGGGTCCCCAGCTCCCTTCTTTCCTCTCCCAGTTGCTCCAGCCTCCCCAGGACTGTTTGCTGCCAGCTTTGCAGAGCTGGCGGCTGCTCTTAGCCTCCCTTCAGAGCAGGGTTTGAGGTGCCAGGCAGCTGGCTTCATGCTGATCCCAAAACCCACCATGCCATGGGGTTTTCTCACCCTGTGTCTTTCAGAAGCTGCAGAATGGAGTTGTAGCCTGAAATAGCTTGAAAGGTGCATCCACTCACATGGCCTGCAAAAGGAACGGAGGACCTGGTAGTACCAGGGTGCATGCACCTCTGGGACTTTAGGACCATCATTTTCTGTGGTATTACATTATATTGGTGGGAAGGCATTACATTATATTGGTGGGATTTTGAGGTGATGAGGTGCTGGCTGTCTCTGAAGTCAGCAGGAGTTAGGTAGGTGGTGCGGGAAGAACCACTGAGCCCCCAAGTGTTTTTGGTATTGGCAGTTATTCTTCAAAAGCCTGGAGATGGATGGAGACCTCTGAAAGTGGCTCAGCTCTTCAGTGTTATTCAATAGAAGGATTTAAAGCCTGCAAACTCCTCTTTGCCAGTGAACAAGCCTGCAGCCTTGGCTTCTTATGCTTTCTGACAAGCCCACTCCTCCTGACTGAGCTGCAGTAACTTGCTGTTTTTTTTTTTCTTTTCCCGTAGCTCCCAGAATGGAGAGGAAGGTGGAGCCTGGCCGAACAACCAGTTTGACACAGAGATGCTCCAAGCCATGATCCTGGCTTCAGCAAATGGTTGGTCTCCATCGTGTGTGCAAAAACCATGGCACTTGCTCTCATGCGGACACCTCAGATGCATACCATTAGATAAGATGCTGGTGGGACTAATGTATCTGGGTTATATAGGGTGGCTTCAAAAGTCCTTCTTCAACAGTTGCTGGTGGAAAAGCACTGCTGTCTGTGTTACCCTGCAGAGGAAAGGGGTCAGGAAGGATTCAGGCAGATGAGATGCCAGGTAGCCATCAGCATCAGGCACGCTCTAGGCAGGGGTACATCTTCCACCCAAACTATATTATCTGTGTACTTGACAGAATGTTATCTGGCTTGTGATGTGGTTGTGTTACATGAAAGAGCTGGTCTTGAGATGATGTTTTAGAAACTCCTTGGTTCCAGAAGGTCACAGTAAATGAAATGTCTGCTGTGTTGCAACTTGCCGTAAGGCAAGGAGGTAGGAAGCCTGGAAGATTTACTTGTGGCTAGAGGCTGGGACAGCAGTACAGTAAATGCCTGACTCAGTATCCCCAACAAGCCTTGTGCCCAGAGACACTTGCACAAGCTTCCTGCTCATGCTGGGTCCCTTGGCCAAGCTGTGAGCTTGCCAAAGTTTACCCCACTGGCTGCTGCTGGCTCTTTGCAGTTGTAGTCACAGGGGTTTGGTTTGGGGTCATTCTGAATTGTTTTTTTCTGTTTTATGGCTGTGCCATGTGGAAGCGGTGGGCAAGGAAGGGTGTTCCCAAGCAACAGAGGTCTCCATGGCTTTATATAAAATAAGTGCAATTATCACTCTGCACAGCACTCTGGATAAACAGGCTGGTTTTCATACTGTCTTTATTTATAAATACCTCCAAGACTTTTCCCCCTTGATTTAAAAATAGAAGCGACAGCACAGCCATAAAACCCTGTGTAAAATGCTTAGGATGCTTCCTTTGAGTTATTGGGAGAGAAGGAATCTGGGGGAGGAGGGATGGCTTTGGCGTTGCTTTCTTGGAAAGCTGCTGCAGCTGAACTTTGCCACTCTACAGACACCAGGCAGCCTGGAGACACAGCTGCCGTGGCTGGGGAAGGGTACAAAGGTCTTGGGCAAGGGAATTGTTTACAGTCAAGGGAAAGAAACAATGCAAAAACATGTCTCTGCTCTGAAAAATGACCATATAAAAAATAGCCTCCATGGTTGCATGTGGTTATTATCACCCAGTACCTCCAGATCCAGTTTCCTTGCTCACAGATGAAGCTGTTTTTCTGACTGCCACTCCAGCAGTCCCCAGGATCAGAGAGCTGAGTGGGTCCCTTCCAGGTTAAGCACCGACTTCCACGTAGCCCCGGGCCCTATTGCAGTAAACCTCCCCCAGTCCACAAGTCTCAAGTAGTTCTAACCTCTCCCACGGCTTCTGTCCACCCAGGGGGTTAATTTAAATCAGATCCATCCACTAGATAAGGGCTTCCCCTGCTGCAGCCTCAGGGAGAGGATGGCTCTGTGCACTCCATCCTTTTCTTACCCATGCTGGTTCCTTGCTGCCCAGGCTGGCTGGAGACACAGCACAAACTTTTTCCACCAGTATTGTGTTTTCATGTCTCCCCTACTCTCTGTCCCCACCTTTTCTGCCCTCACTCATTAAACTAATAGTGTTGATTGGAGCAGGCTTTGATTAGGGGCAGTGCTAATTGCCAATTAACCTTTGTACTGTGCATCCCTGGGTAACGTTTCCTGGCTATTTAAATGATCCTCATCTCTTATTGTCACCTGCTGAGCTCTGTTTGAGCTCCGGGGTGGTGGGTGGGACATAGTGATACAGCTGATGGCACTGTGTGCTCTTTGCTCACCTGCACCTCCAGGTGTGAGCTGCTCCCACACAGAGTGGACAATGCTGGCTTTCACTGCACCATGTCAAGCCCATGCTCAAGTCATCATTGAGCAGACACCTCCCGGGAGGCAGAAACTCCTCTGATACTGCTCTGTTCCATGAGTTAGGGATGCCCCCCAAAAGGGGCTGGTGATGCCCTGTGTGCATCCTTATCCTGTGCCAGGGGTTATCCTTCGCTTCAGCAAGAGGCAGAGCTGGCCCTGCCATGCCAAGCCTGTGTGATCCAGTTGCTTTGAGGATTAAATTGCTTGCCCAAGCAATCATCACCTCCCAAGCCAGAGTGCCTGGGGAGCTGGTTTCCCTCCAGGGCCGCGACCCTGCTGTAGGGCTTCTTTTTCTCTTCCTGGGCTCCCTTCCTCTGGATCTTCCTCTCTTGCAGCCGGGAACAACATGAAAAGCCAGTGTTTCGAGCCATCTGAAGGGGCAGAGGCAGCTGCTAAGAGAGACCAATGAGCACAGATGCTCCAGGACACCAGACACTAAAGGGCAGACATCCTATCCTTAAAATACTCTGGCTTCCAGTGAGAATTTATAGGGGTGCCATGAGATGGTGGGAGAGCAGATGGAAAGGCAGCCTGAGGAGGTCCTTCTCCCCAGTTCTGCTGCCTGCAGGCAGGGGCAGATGCGCTGTATTGGGTTTTCCCGAAAGCCCCGCCAGCAGCTGCAGCAGCATGTACTCTGGGGCTGCCTCCGGCCGGCCTCTCCTCCCCTCTGCCCACAAGAGCAATGGAGTCGCTAGCTGGTTATTTTTGCTGAAGCCCAAATTCTTGTTTTGCTCCTCAGGACAGTTTGGGATAATGGTTGGCTGCTGGTAGAGGCTGAGCGTAACCTTTCCAGCAACAAGAGCTGAAGTGCCCTGCTTGGCAAGAGCAACTCTGTGCTCATTTATAAAACTCTATTGTCCCTGTTCTCTCTTCTTTTCAGCCTTAATGTCAATGTTACCTAGAAACAGCCCTTTGCTGTTACCGGGGACCAACTGGCAGGCTGGGAACTTCACGGGCAGCTTTTTCTCCCCTGTGAAACCTGTGCTGTGACTGCAAACTAGTTCAGGGGGACCAGTTGTCCTGGATGGTGCTGGCAGCCCCCAGCCCCCTCATTGCTCAGAGCCCTGGTGCATCTGGGATGGCACAGAGCAGCAGCACCCAGGGCAGAGGAGAAGGTGCCCAAGCCCACCAAGCCCCCAGCCGGGATGTGCCCAGCTGGGAGAGCCCAGAAAAAAAAATCTCCTCCGCTGCCAGAGGCCATAGTCCACCTGTGAGCCAGTCCCTGGCTGCAGCATGGCCTGACAGCACATCTCCAACTGTCCTGTCCCTATTCCTAACACCCCAGTGGGTGTGGGGTTTGTTGTTAATGAAACAAGTTGCTGATGAGGCGAGTGAGGATTAGTGATAAATATCACTAATTGTACATGCACATCTCCTCCAGCCCTCCTCCAGCCCAAGGTCCTCAAAGCCCCGCCAGGTCTGGGACCCATTAATGGGGACTGTAGAAAAATTCTCCTGCCGGTGAATGCTTCCACAGCAGAAAGCAAAATGGCATTTCCCACACTGGTTCATTGTGTTCATACGCCGTCCTGTGCATCCTCCAGCCTCGGTGCACAATATCCCTCCTGTTTTCTGACTTGCTGTGTTTTCCGCTGCCTGCTCCGGCAGAGCAGCTGTAACTTTTCAAACTGCAGTTGCTTCATACTTCCGAACTCTGTGAGGCAATATTTCAGGGGGTTGGTGGGATGTGGCCCAGCTTTTTGTCTAGCTTTCTGGCTGGCTTAGCCACCTCCATCTGCTCAGGGGAAAGCAAAGGCAACACAGAGGCATGCACAGATCTGGTCTGGAGTGAGGGAAAACATGAGGGGACCAGCCCACATTCTCTGCTCCTTGTTTTTCTTTATTCCCGCAGTCTCTCTGTCTGTGAAAGGAGGAAGTAGCAGCCCCAGACTCTGCCTTGGGCCCTTCACGTGCCATTGCTGGGTTTCTCCAGCCTTCCAGGAGAGCGTGTCCAGTTAAAAGGCTGAGATGGAATCCACAGTATCCAGTGCAAAGACAGGGTTTTGGCAAATAACTTCTGAGCAGGGCTGTGCAAGGATCCCACCACGGGCTGTGCACGGGAAGTCATGCTGGAGCAGGGTCGCGCAGCGGCTCATGGCAACAGCATCACTTATGCCTTGCCATTCCCCTGTGCTCATTTCTCTCCTGCCTCCATGCATCCCTGTCTCCATCTGGTCTGTACCTTCCAGCAGTGCCGCATCATCCTGGAGAGGCCCTCTGCCCTTCCCCCACTCTGGGCTTGTTCTCTCTGTGCTGGGGCTTTGCAGTATGGCAGGAATGAATTTGCCTTCCCCTCCCCCTGCTCCTAGATCTGGACCATTGGATGCGCTTTGGCATTGATTTGCTTTGTGCTCAGCTTCCTAGAGCCATTTTGCGGTACTGCAGGGGAGGGATTTTCTTTCTCGTCTCATGTGCTCTGCTCTCTGAATAAACCTGGCTGGAGAAACACTGGGGGCAGGGTTTTAAATGTAGCAGAAAAAAAAATATTGGATTTCCCTTAATGCATTACTAGTGGTTGTGGCTGTATAATATGTTTGTAATGGGCTGCTTTCGGGGGCGGGGGGGATGTTTTTCTGCAGAGGCAGCATCTGGGGAGGTAGGCAGAGAAGACAGTGTCAGGCAGGCAGAGAGGGACTGGCAGCCCCATCGCTGCTGAGGGCAGAGCAAGAGAGGTTGCCCTTCCTTGGCCAGCCTCCAGCCCCAAATCGCAAACCTTTAGCAACGATGTGAGATGGAAATAAGGGATTTTGGTGCTGGCTGTGCCTTGCTCCCCAGCATGCATTTTACAGCCATCCTGTGGAGCGATAGTGCTGAAAGGTAGTGAGGGGTAGGGGCAAAGGTTGGTGGCACTGATGTCTGGGTTTGACACCCAGTAAGAGCCTTTCGGGGCTGCTGGGGATTGGGATGGGCTCTGTCTGGCATTAACAACCTGCTCTTCTCTTTCCCCCTACCCTCTGGCATCCCCTACAGAAGCTGCTGATGGCAACTCGACCCTGGGCGGCGGGACGGGCACCATGGGGCTGAGCGCCCGCTACGGCCCCCAGTTCACCCTGCAGCATGTCCCCGATTACCGGCAGAACGTCTACATCCCAGGCAGCACTGCCACCCTCACCAATGCTGCTGGCAAGCGCGATGCCAAGAGTGCCAGCTCCTCAGGAGGCAACAAGAAAAAATCTGGGAAGAAGGAGAAGAAGTAGAGAAGAAGAAGGAGACCTTAGAGCTACAGGGCAGCTGGCTCTAGCACTCCCCCAAACCACAGCCCAGGCCGGAGGATGAATGTGAATTCTTTGTGATGCAAAAAGTAGGAAACGCTGCGAATGTATCTCATCATCATCAGAGCTAGGAGCAGAGTCTCACTGCTGTTAGATCTCATGATGAAAACCAATCCAGAAGCTAAACCGAACGCAAACAAGTGCCCTGTGAATACTTGCTAATGTTTTATACGATCCCTTGGGTATTAGAATATGCAAGGGTAGAAGGTCTTCTGCCACATCTTTGGATCCAATTTGCTCCCAGATAGTCTACGAAAGGCACAAGGCTTGTGCTTGGCTTTGCCCAGTGTAAATAATTTTAAAGCAGATCTTTTAATTTATAGACCTTCGATCATTTTTTGGAAAGGAAAAGGAAGTTCCTAGCTTAGAGCCCATGCTCCAGATCTTTGCTGTTAAACTTTCCATTAGTAAATTTCACCCCCAGTTAATGATAGCAATGGATTTGTTTCTGAGAAGTTGGTAGGGAGTGCTTCAGTTCCTGCTTACCTGGAAAAAAAGTAAGTGAGTGTTTACATTGCATGAGTCAAAGGGAATATGGCAAAACTGCATCCTAAACATTTTTTTTTTAAAGTGCAACCACTGATGGCCTGAAATATGAGACAAAAAAACCCCAAACCCTTCTGATGTCTGAGAGGTAGAGAATTCAATGAGGAGCGTGCCGAGGTGTGCGGCAGCTGCCCCAGTGGTTCTAGGGGTCTCCGAAGAGCAGACACATCTCATCCTTTCTTTGCAGTAAATATTTATATGTACAGTCAGTGTTCTTCTGGAATTAAAGCTAAGAGAGTCTCACTCCCCTGTGGCCAGGCTCCTTCACACAGCTGTCTGGCTGAGTCCCTGCCAAGGGGACCAGGGAGGGGAACGATGCTTCATATTTCTGCACACCGCGTCTGCATGCATGTCCTTCACCCCACACCTGCACTAGCACAGTTAGCTCCACGGACCCGGAGAAGTCTTGCATGCCCACGCAGCATGGTGTGAACGCACCGGCAGCCACCCCAGCCTCTGTGCTGGAGCTGCCTTGGGGGAGGGGGGAGAATCAGTCAAGTGGGATGGGGAGAAACGTTGCTTCTTATTTGGGGTGAGGACCCCAAATAAGGGGGTTACTTGAGGTGTCACCCAAAAGGGTGAGATCCGCGGAGCTGCTGGCGCATGGCTTTGGTGCAGAGTTGGTGACCAAGTAAGTGGCAGTTTGTTTGGTGGAGCTTGGCGACCAGACCCAGAGGAGGGACCCGAGAGCTGGGGGGTAAGCACAAGGTGACGCTGCAAAGCCAGCGAGCTGGCGTGACAAGGGGAGGTCATCGCAAGGGACCACGCTGGGCCAGCCCAGAGGAGGTGATGCTCCTGCTGGCTTTGGGCTTTCCACCCCATGAAGGGAATTGAAGGATGAGGAATAAAATTTCTCCATGTGCCCATCACCCTTACACCAGGCCTGCTTCCCATATCAAAGCAGCTCTGAGTTCCCCCAGGGAGGCAGAGGGGGACTTTATGTAGCCAGAGGGAGGAGAGAGGCTGTGGGGTGGCCAGGAAGGGGTGATGCCAGGTATCCCAGGGGGTGTGCGTTGGTTTTTCCCTTTTTAATCACTAACACGTAACTCACCTGAGCAGATCCAGCCCTCTTGGCCAGGCTCTGGCATGGCAGTGGTCACCCCACCGCTGCCCCCTCCCCAAACCCAGGGCAGCAGGAGCATCCATTGTGTTCCATCCGGATCTGGCCACCTCTGGTGCTAGCTGCACTGGGAGTGGTTCCCACCCTGTCCCCTGCTGCTGCCACCTGTCCCCCTCTAGAAATGCTGTAGCTGAATCGTAGTCTTTATATTTCTTTTTAATCTGCAATCTGAGGTAGCATAGTGAGTGTCGTGTATTTAGTGGTGTGTTATTTTTAATCTCAGTAACTAATTTGTGGACACCAGTATTTTCACTTTTCTCTATATCTTCTTTCCACGTGGTCTGTGCTCTGAGTGTACGTGAGATGAAACACGTTTGCCCTTTCAATGTGTCTAATATTGAATTATACTTATATATTATATATATGCTTATATCCTTCTTATACCCATATAGACCAACGTCGATGTGTTACACGCAAGTTTTATACTCTAATATTTATATTGCTTTTTTTCTTTGGGAAAAAAAAAATAAAATTGTTTCTTCTGAATAAATGGTATTTATTCCGATGGGCCTGTCCATTCCCATGCAATGCTGTGCCAAGGCTGCCAGTGGGGGGTGGTTCAGCCGAAGCCTGCCTCCAGCAGTGAGGATGGTCTTGGGGCACCCCTGTCGTTGGGTCCCCCAAGCCTTTGGGCTGAGGGTGACATGGTTATGGGTGGCGCCATTGTGCTCCCAGCTGGAATTTTTGGGGAAAGGCAGGGCAGACCCTGGCACACCCCACCGAGGAGACCACGTGTGCCCATGGCTACAGCCCCTTCCCCAGCACTGAGGGGATCTGGCCACCCTTCCCCATCACCAGCAGGGATCCACTCTCCCTGCTCCAACCCTGGAATGATCTGCTTTTCATGGTGCCTGGGCTCCCCTCTCTGCACTTGGTGGGGAGGAGGGGAGGGGATTAGGCGGTGTGCCCAGGGTCCCTTGGCCACGACAAGCCCTCCACCCTCTTCCTATGAGAGAAACGTCCCATGACTCAGGGTGTCGCAACCGCGGAGGAAAAAATAAGCTCCTGCTGCTCAGATGTGAGGGGTAGAGTGGAGGGGGCAGGGGCAGAGCAACCCCGGCAAACAGACAGACACACCCCCGTCCGGGGGGCGAGGGCGTGGGTCTGGTGTCATCTCCCATTAGCAGCGTGCAGGAGGCTCCAGGAGCACACGGCACTGCCCCCCCTTCCTGTATTTCCAACCAGTCCCCTGCCAGTGCCCCTGTCCAGACTGCACCTCCATGGCCTCCACCCCCCCGCCGCCCAGCACCCCCCCCGAGACTGCCCTCACACACAGACATCCCCCCTTGAACGCCCTGCAGACTGACAGACAGCTCCCAAATCCCCCTGTATCCCACAGAGACCCCCCCAAATTCTGTTGCACTCCAACAGAGACCCCTGGAAAACCCCATGCACCTCTCATAGGGACCACCCCAAAATTCCCCTGCACCCCACAAAGCCAACCCTCCTCTCCTCCCTATGCACATGGGGACAGCCCTGCTCTCACACACATGCATGTGCACTCACATGGGAGGGGGTTCCAGCCACAGCAACCTCCTTTGGGACAAGTAGTCCCAGACCACAGGGGAAGGCACAGGGGTCAGGGTGGTGACTGGGCAGGGACCTGGTGCAGTGGGGCCCCTGTCACACCGTGCCTTCTGCCCACAGACCAGGGGCCACCATCCCTTTCACGCTGGAGCACCTGGAGTGCATTAGGGACAGCTCCAGGGGGGTGATGATGGGGACCTACCACTAATGGGGAGCAGGGCGAGGCATGTCCAGGTGCCACCTGTGGGCTGTCTCCAGCACCTGCCCCCACCAGGGTAACATTGCCCAGGGCACCCGGCATCGCCGTCTCCTTTGCCAGTGATACCACCAGGCACCTGGAGCTGGGTGATGGGGGCTGCAGGTAGAGGAAGAGGGGAGAGTCAGGCCCATGGGTCCCTGACAGGGTGACAGCCATCACGAGTGAGGAGCAAAGAGGCTTTGCAGAGCTGCGGGTGTGCATCTGCCTTCAGGAGCCTACAGCCTCCCTGATGTCCTGAGCCCCGCGATGTCCCTGTGTCCCAAGCTGCTGCTGTCAGCATAAGGATGTGTGCAATGTGATCATTTAGTTTCATTTTATTTCTCCTCTCTGTTGCACTAAAATCACCCAAGGGCTTTGCGGAAACTGGGAAGGGAAAGGCACAGCGACACAAACTTGGCCAACTAGCGCTGATGAAGGGAACCCAGTCAGCTGCACTAATTAACAGGGACACACTGGAGTGGGAAGGTGTTCGTTGCAGCATGGTTAGCTGATGGAGGACTTCCTGAGCTGAGGTGATGAGAAAAGGGAGGCCAACAGAAACAGAGCCTGAGTCACAGCCCTGCCAAAAGGGACGCAAAGAGGGTGACAAGAGAGAGCCCCCAGCAGCTGCTCAGGCTGAGTGGCCACTGGGGGATTAGAGGCATTTCTCCCAGGAAGGGAGACTTGACCTTGGAAAGGAAGGGACGATCCTGTATGTGGGATGGGAGCAAGTAAGCATGTGGCAGGGGGTGGCTCCAGGACTGAGGGACTCTGTGGCTGGAGTGGGACCATGGGTTACATCCCGTGTGCCTGGTGCCAGCTGCTGAGGGGGTGTGAGTGGCTGTACCACTCCGCATATCAGGTGTGCAAACTTTGAGGTGGCAGAGCCAGCAAGCAGACGGGGGCCTTGGGTCCAGGCTGTGGTATCAGTTAGGTGAGGGTCCATGCTGGGATGCTCTGAACATCCTTCAACAGCCAGAAGCAGTATCCTCCTCCATGCTGGTCCCCTCCTGCTTCTGCTTCGCTCTGCTTCTCTTCCTCCTCCATCTCCTTCTTCCCCCTACACTGAGAGCAGTGCAAGCGCCTCTTCCCCCTCTCCTGCTGTCTGTTATCACCCTCCTAGGTACATCCATAGTATGGGACCAGGGAAGCCCTGGGCTTCTTTGTGGGCAGTTAAGCTGGAAGCCTTCAGTGGTGCAGGAACAGGTCACACTGTGGCTAGAGCTCCCATTGTTGTTCCCCCAGGGATTGTTCCCAACTCACTGCTGGCTCCTGGTGGGGCTGGAGCCTATAGGAGCCACAGGCAGTGATGGCACCATGTCACCAGCTTGTGGGGCCCTTGTTTGCAGCAGCCACTTTTTTCGGCCAGTTGACCTTGAAAATCAAACCAAAACAACAACAAAACAAAACAACAAAAAAAAAGGAATTGAGCAAACCCAGTTTTCCACTGGATTTGTGAGCTAAGCTGACCTGTGGTTGCTTGGCCCCAGGGAGGGCTTGGAGGGGAGCTGGCATCCTGCCTGCTGATGTGCTCCTTGACATCAGGCTGCCATCACAGGCTGAGTCCCACCAGGCAGCTCCTCCAGCCGTGACCTCACTCAGCAAAGAGCTGGGGGGTGAAAAAAACCCACCAAAAAAGTAGAGTTTTTATGCAACTCCCTCTCACCCACTCCTTCGGGGTCCCCAAAGACAGTCAGGAGGTTGCCCCGGATCTGACACAGACACTGTGAGCTGCAGGGTTAAGTGGGGCTTTGGGCATTCCCATGCCAAGAGCCTGCAGCTGGATTTTTTTGAGCCTGCCCTGAGTAGATGAAACTCCAGGGAGCCAGTGGCAGCAGGGGGCTTCTCCTCCCATAAAGCTGGCACCAGCAGGGAGAGCAGCCAATGCCATCAAAAAACAGTTAGAAATCTTAGTGTTTGGGATAGAAAAGGTCTAAAAGGGACTCTCTGAGGCAGCAGGTGCAAATGGGCCAGGGGAGGAGAGCGGGTGTCTGTAGAAGGTTGGTGCAGTAGGGAAGCCCTTCCTGCAGTCCGTGCTGCCTGGCTCCCTGCCAGGCCCTCACCGTAACATGCCCTGGGATTTTATTTCCCCCTGACACAGCCGGCTCCTCTCACAGCCTGACATTCCTGGGTGGGAATGAGTGGTGTTTCACCATTCCCTGTGTCCCTTCTTGCTCCATAAATCCACTTCCTGATGCTTTGATCTTTTTTTTTTTTTCTTTTAACATCTTAAGCCCAGCATGTGGAGACAGAATAAAATTTGCCTTTTGCTGGCTGAAACCTTGTGACTGTGGTGAAGGAGAGGCTGGAGGGCAGGCACTGCCTGCCCTTCGCTGGCCCCGTCAGTGCTCAGTGGCTGCCAAGAGCTCATCCATCACATGGAGGAGCAGGGCCAACCCTTATCCACTCTCCAGGCTGCAGGAGACCAGGAAAACTAGGACGTGGTGGGATTTTTGCCCTTTCACAGCTTGTGTGACCTTGTGGTAGCCTCTGTCATGCAGCGGCATGAGCTGCTTGGAGCCTGCTCTGTCTGTCCATCCTCCCCATGGGGCAGAGGTGGTAGAGCCCTTGCTCTGGCCATACTGGTGGCCAGGTGCTGGAGGAGCTCAGCCCTGGGGAGCTGATGGCAGCTGCAGCCAAGACCTGAGGTCATGGCTCTTGGGCGAGGGGAAGGCAAGGAGGGGCAGGCAGGGGAAGGAGACAGATGCCAGGCAGGACGAAGGCAAACTGGGTGTGGGGGGGAGATGCTGTTGGGCCATTGTGTGGCTGGAGGAGCTCAGCTCCAAGGGGACATTGCTGTCCCCCGCCAGTAGCGTGCATGCTCTGCTGGAACTTGCTGGGGGTCCCTGTGATGCTGGGTGTAGGACCTGCCAGGGTCACTGTCATGAGCTGCTGGTGGAGGACCCAGCCCATGCACTTGGCCACTGGGTCTGTCACGGCCTCTGCAGTCAGGAACACCCCCTCCACTTCCCCAGAGCCCAGTGCTCGCCCCACCAAACCCATTCCAGGGAGTCCATGGGGGCACACAGCCAGGCAGGGCTAATTCCCTTGTGGATGCACCCAGCCCATATTGGTCCCCAGGGAGTTTGGGCAGAGGCAGTGATTTGGGAAACTCCCAGCCAAAAAAAAAAAACAACCCACCAACATCAAGAAAAACCACTTGTGGCCAGAGTGTCCCTCCAGTAGCACACACAGCAATGGGCAGGGGCTGCCTTTGCCAGCACCGCCTGCCCAACCCTTCTCCCTTTAGCATATACTGAAAGTGGCTGTGCCTGGCATGGGGAGGGGGTTTTTGGCATCCTCTCCACTTGAATGAGCAGTGATGCTGAGCCAAACCACCCAGGGCTTTGCCGGGGCAGCTGGAAGCAGGAAGGGAACTAGAGACAGCCGTGTTCGGGCATGTCCCCCTTTCAGGGGACAGGGACATGGGTGACATGGTGCTGGAGACATCCCACTGGCTGAGGTTTGGAAGCCACTGCCACTTTTGGACTGGGGAGCAGAGACATGTCCCAGGGACCTCCCCTTCTCTCCCACAGGGCTCACAACACATGGGATTTTTTTTTGGGGGGGGCCTTTCCAGTGAACCCCGAGCAACACAGTGCTGCTGGCACGGGGAAGGGAAAGCAGCTGGTGAAGCTGTGCCAGAGGGACAGGACACCCCTGTGCTGCCCTGGCTCCCAAGGGCTTCAGCGAGCAGTCCCCACTGCTCGTCCCAGTGGCAGCTGCATGACTGGTCTCCAGGATGTGGATGGGTGCCAGGGATGGTGAGTTGGGGACCCTGCCATTGCCCCCATCACCTCCAGACCAGGCCACAGCCGGGGGTGTCCCTGAGAGCTGCAATAGGGCAACAGGGGGGCTTGGGCCCCTCCCCAGAGATAACTAGAGAAGGAGGGTCCTTGAGCTGCAGAGGGAGGCTGGACGGGTGCCAGGGAGGGAGAGTGGCCAGATGGGAGGAGAGGAAGAGGAAGAGGCAGACAAAGCTGCTTTGTGTGGGGCAGCGTTGGGGCAGGGGGGAGTGAGGGAGAAGGAGAAGGTGGGGCATGGGGAAGGGGCCCACTGGTGCCAGACGGCAGGGCTGGGCTGGATCCCTCTGATGCCACGGTCTCCAGAGTGGGGTGCACAAGGTAGTTCGCTGGGGTGTAGGAAGAAAATATTTTTTGTACTGTTAATAGTGCTTATTTTATCTCTACCCCATCCTTTCTTAATTTCTATTTTAGTTTCAGCTTTACAATGTACATGTTAGCCCAGTAGTACATGTAGGTAATTTATAAATCGATAAATATATTGGGTGGGGTGCAATAAAAAAATTTGGAGCCCACTGCTCTACACGATATTGGTGGGTGCCTCATGTTCTTAGAAACCAGAAATGTTGCACCACCACTTCAGCACCCCAGGATAACACAGCACCTCTCCCAGTTGAAGCCCATAAGGTCTCCAGTGGTCCCTGCAGAGCTTTGGGGTATCCTCACCCCCTAACCGAGCATCATGCCCCTCTGAGGCTGCCCCAGCCTGGCTTTCCTCCACCCCCTGGCCCCTCTGGTCAGGCTCAGCGCAAGGTTTAGACAATTATTTTATCATGGCTCTTTTTTGCCCCTTTTTCACAGGACAACCTGGGTGCATTCAGCTGTGGGGTGCCTTGGGAGACCCCACTTCCCATCCCACCACCCCAATTCATGGCCTCCTGCTCCCCAATTAGCAACTTGTCATTGATGAGCTCATCAAAAGGCTACTAAAAGAAAAAAGAACTAAGGAGATTTCACACAAACTAGGGCAATAATCGGGTCTCTGTCCTCATTTTTAAATTACTCCAGCAGTCCCCAGCATCCATGCCAGCAGGGACCAGCTCCCAAAAGCACCATGGAGCAAGCACTGGCTGGGCGGCCCTATCCCACACCCACACAGCAACAGAGATGCCTTGAAGCAGAAAGGGGGCTGGGGAAGAGGTAGGGACAGTTTGGGGCACAGGCCTGGCTGGTGGCCATGTCCCCCCAAAGTCTGTGCCTGTGGAGGGATGGGGAAGACATGGAGGGGGACTGGGGATGGGGAGGAGGTGCTGGTGGCAGCTCACTGCAGCAGGAGGGGCTGGAGCAGCTCCAGGGGACACCAAGGACCCCCTTGGTGATGTCCCACCACCACCTTTCTAAACCCACAGTGGCAGGGAGGTGAGCAGGGGGTGCTCCCTGCCACAGGCAGGGGGTAAAAGCAGCACCTCCTGGGCAGGAGGGGCTGGGGCTGACTGCAGGGGAGATTTGGACACCCCACAGGGAACCTACCGTGACATGCTAGCAGGACTTCAGCAGCAGAACAGCTGCTGCAACGTGCACTTGGCCCTGGGACAAGGAACGCAGCCCAGGCTTGGTTGTCCATGCATGAAGGATGCAACCTTTTGCAGTCAGCTTCAGCCCCATACACAGAACCGGTCGCAAGGACAAACCCTTCCTGGACCAAGCCAGGGCTACCAGCACATGGCAAAGCATTTGTCCCTCCAAAGTGGCCATCTGGCAGAAAGCATCCTTCATCACAGCAGAGCAGCAAGGGGCTGCAGCTTGGCTGATTTCTGTCTGGGTCAACCTCTAAACTCAGCCGGCGGCCAGGCTGGTGCTGCTCATGTGAGAGCAAGGGCAGGAGGACCTCTCCACAGGGTCACCAGGAGGGACACTGCTGGCACAGAGCTGCCACATGGGTACCTACACCTTTGGGGATAAGAATGGCTTGAGTGGTGGGAGCAGGGCTCTTCTTACTGTTTTATCTCCAGGGAATATACATCACAGCAAGTATCTGCATAGTGGGGGCGGCTCCTGTTCTCACCAGCTTCCCATCTGCCTAGATTTCAGCCTGGGCTATACGTTTGGGCAAGGGGGACACCTCCATTGCCCAGACCCCACTCCACCTCTGGGCTCTCAGGTACCAGACCAGGTCTGCCAAGGTGGATTTTTTGTGCAGGGAACAGGACTTCCAGACTCCTCCTGAGACATAGTGGCAGCAGCCAGCCCACCACAGACAGCCGCAATGCTGCTCCTGTTCCCCAGCAGCCCACCCCAGCCCGGACAAGGTCCCCATGGCTTAGTGCCACAAGGCTCTGGGTGCATCTCTGCACCAGCAAAGTTACGATAGAGAGGCAAGATCACATTTTTGTACCAAAAATAATGTTTATTTCTCCATCTTTTGTTCAAACAAACTGTCACGATAACACAGTGCTACCAGAGCATTGCTTACTCACAGCTGCAAAGCCATGAAAAAAGGCTTTATATTAAGGGAACTGTTACAAGAAAATAAAAGCTCTCAGGCAAGGCTCCAGGCTGGCCCAGGCGCAGTTCATGTATCCCGATTTCTCGTTCATTTTGCATCTTTCTGGTGCTGCTAAATTCAGTCATGGGCATTTGGCTGTGCAAAGGCAAATCCTGCCTGCACTTAACAGCCTGGCAGAGCCTGCCACCACCCTGACATGAGGGTGGCACAGCTCTTGGCCCTGCAAGGAGCCCTCTGATGCCCCAGGCACCGAGAAAGCAGAGGTACCGATGCCTTAATTGCCCTACCTGCCATATTTGACTCCCTCATCCCTTCCCAGGGCAGGCATGGGAAGGGATCAAGCCTTGCTTCTAGTGGGTTCAACCAGGTTTGAGTGTGGTGAGTCCCTGGACCGTGGCCAGCACCATCCTGCCTGACCAGTTGCTTGAGGCTGAACTGGAGCAACTCTTCTCCCCTCTACAATCAGTGTTTTTCTCTTTCAAGCACAAACCTCTTGCATGCAGGCACGCACCTACCTCTTCCCAAGGGCCCATCTGCAGCTGCTCACTCTCTGTTATTCTCTGCGGTTCATGTACTGCTGGGTTTGCATGCCAGAACCGAGCACCTGGGATGGTAGCAAGATAATAGACACAAAGTGCATTTGAAGCAGGGAGCAGGCATCATGCCCTGCACAAAGAGCCCTGCTGAGTACAGCCGCCTCTGTGAGGGGACCAGTGGCCATGCCATGTACCACATGGGGCTGCCGGGCTGACCCGGCACAGGGGCACATGCTCTCCTTGGCTAGCTCAGCTTTTCATTAGCGCTTCCAACCCGTGATATGATAACAAGCCCCAGGAACATCCAAAATGCTACAAAAAATAGAATTGAATTATTATTGAACATTGAAGCGCATTAAAACTAAAAGTTGCAAAGACTCCGTGTGACCCCAGGAGGGACCCGTGCTCCCAGTACCACTTAGGCGGGCACAAACACCCACAAGAAAGAGCCTGCCCTGTGCTGGGTTACCTCAGCCAAGCTGAAAGGCCCCCAGACCCTGCTGCACCACCTGTGCTGGCTCACCCCTCCCTGGGTGGCTCTCCTAGATCAGAGGCTGCCAAACTGCCTTCTTTCCAAGAGCATTCACAATCACCCTATTTCCTTCTCCACCCTCCTAGTACTCCAGCTCTAACCTGGGGTACGATCAGCCTGCCTCCTCCTGTGTGCCAGTCCCAGATGATGCTGGGCTGTTATGAATCACGCCATTACTTCGATGTTACAAATATGTTAAATTAAAACAAGAAAACAACTCAACTCCTGGAAGCTGCAAGCTGGGGCAGAGCCATTCCCACTGTAAACTATTGCACCAAGACCCAGCAGCCTGCAAGACAAGACCTGGGGTCCCTGCTTTGGCACCCCAGCACTGACCTATGTGTAGGGAGGGCTGTGGCTTTACCCTCTGTCCCTGCCTTTCTGCCCAGTCTGCTCCAGCATGAGAACTGCAGATGATGTTCCTCCACATGGCTAAAGCCTTTGACCCCTCAATTGTCTACAGGGACAGAACAAAGACTGGACAGGAGAGCTAAAAATGACACAAAAATTGGTACAAATGGCCCCAAGAGCAAGAAGGAAAATAAACTACCCTCACAGGCATGCACAGATCCCAGAGGGAAACTTTATTTTACTTACTGAAAGCTCTCGCAGGTCCAGCAGTTTTCTGCCTTTGTCCAGGGGCAATGTCTAGCTCGAGCAGCTGATGATCTCCATGGTCTCCTCAAGGATGTCTCCATCTCTTGTCATCTCACTGGCTTTGCTGGTCTTGCTTGGTTCTGAAAACAAGGTGTTCTTAAAAACAGCAGGGAGAACCACCTCTAGGCCAGCTCTGGTACAAAGCACCTTCCTCAGGGGCAGCGGCTGGCTGGGCTGGAGGAGCTACCTGACCTCAGGACACTGAGGAATTGGGAAGTTCCCATGAGGGGGTCCAGGGCTGCAAAATGCACCATATTAAGGGTTCAGGCCTCCACCTCTTTTCACCCCAACTCCAGACAGCAGGCGTAGCTCCCCGACAGGCAACACTGTGACCCAAATGGGACTCTACACCTCAGGGCACAACCTCCTTAGGAAGCCCCTGCACGCCCCATGCGAGAGGACAGTGGCGGTGTTAACAGCAGATACTGCCTGCCAGGCTCTCGTGGGGTTGTGCCAGCAGAGGATTACAGCCCCCCAAATCCTCCCACGCTCCGCACTTTGGCCTTATCCATATAAGCCCAGCATTGCCTTGCGGACACAACTGAGTGCTGGCAACCCAATAATGAAGCCCAGAGAGCACCTACCCTTAAGAAGACTTTATAGCTTAAGGCCTGAGCTCAGCCAGCTCATGACACCATGCTCAAGCCAGCAGTCCTGAATTAGAGCAGCTGCTGAGTGCCGACTGTAAGGCATAGGGCACAGAGCGAGCATGGCCAGCTGAGCACTGCCACCAGCACAGCCGTGGGGCAGGCACCAGCACAGCCACGCAGCGCTGCCTGCACAAGCTCCTGCCTGTAGTGCCTCAAAAGATGTATTTTTACAATTGGGAGGGGATGGTAGAAAGGAGGGGACCAGCTCACGAACATAAAGCAGCAGCTAAATTACTGCCCAGACACTGCAGGCATGGGAAGTTAACTCTTTCAGGACTGGAAACCTTTCATGCTGTCACCCTAGCTCCTGAAATACCGAGGAGCAGCACATGAAACTGCACAGAGGAGACAAGCTCTAGGCTCCTGTACAGGGTTTAAAAGCCTTTCGGAGGCTCTGCTAAATAACTGTGACAAACCCAGCACCCCCTCTCTCACTCCCTCCATGCTCTGGCGCATCCCTGAAACTACCCTTCACCTCTCCTTGCCATGTCTGCCTCTCCCTGCCCTGCTCCCCAGCCGCAGCCCCATGCAGTGTCCTTTTCACCAGCAGCACAGTAGGCAGGAGACATCACTTATGGGGCTGTCCCTCACCCCCAAAACCAGAAAAGCAAGAGAATCATGGGCTGTGCATGGGAGATGGCTAGGACAGCACTTCTGCCCTGTGCACAGCAGGTCTGATGCATGCAGATCACATGCAGAGCCTGGCTGGTGAAGAACTGACAGCCTCCAAACCCAAACAGCGACCATCTCCCTTCCCCTTCCAGGTCTGCTGACAAGATGTCCCCTCTGCAGGGTGGGCATTTTCTGGTGCTGGACCCTGGTGTGTGGACCCTGTGTGGGTGCTGCTAATGGGTCAGCCCCTCTATGTGGCCTCAGGTTCCTGCTGCTGGATTGTGCAAGAGCTGCCCGAGAGCTGCTTCCCCATCTCGGTCCAGCAGCGAGGGGGGAAGAAGAATTTGGTTTGCACAGACAACACAGGGAGCATTCAGAGCTGCCAGGCTTTGTGCACTGATCCCCTTGGGGCAACAGCAGAAAGGAGCAGGAGGGTGAGAGATGTCCCCCCAGCTGCCAGCTGGACCGTAGCATGGCTAGAGAAAGCTGAAAGAAAGCAGGAGCCTGTAATCAATGCACTTCTTGTTCTCTTCATCCCTCAGCAAAGCCTCCTCTCCCCAACAGCCCCAATCTGATCCAACAGCCCCTTCTCCCCCCAGGCTCTTCCACATCCCTCAATCCCTCTCCCAAGCCCCAACCCGGGGAAGCTTCTCACTGCTCTGGGCATAGTCATCCCCCACTGCCCGGCTCTCCCCCAGGCCAAACCCCTTCCCAACACACAGCATGAACCCAGCAGACTGCCTACTCCCTCCACCTCCACTCTTTGCAGGTCCCAAATATTCCCTCACACCCCCACTGACTCTCTCTCATCTTTCTCAGCCAGTTAATTTTCTCACATCCTCCCACCTTTTTCTTCCATAAATGTATTTGGGTGCTTTTTTTAACCCATATAAACTGTAAACATCTGCAACATCCTGTAAAGAGGAGAGCTGTGAAACTACAGCTTGGCATTTAAGCCTGCTCCTCCCAGCTTCATTCAAGCTCTTGCGTAAGAGACACAAACCTCTCCAGTTTATAATTTCATATGCCTCTTTCATGCCCCTTTTCTGGATTAAGCAGCCCCAGGTCTACCCAATTGTCCTTGCTGCTTCCTTCTGCACCTTATCTAGCTTATGATGTCCCTCCTCAGGCAGGGGAACCAGAACTGCAGGCAGCACAGCATATTTAAAACAAAAAAAACCCCACTGCTGTGGTTGCTTTTCCTTAGTCTCCTTCCTTTCCTAAGGATTCCTACATCTTGGATGGGGATTTTGGGTTTTAACTAGTGCAGGGAATTGGGCTGACATTGCCATGGACCCCCTGTAAACCCCATGTTTCGCTCCAAGTGGCAATGGTCAGCCTGGAGCTTCCCCCTGCTCATGGAGTTAAAGGGAAAGACACACACAGCAAGACAACCCCTTTGAGATGCTATAAGCCACTGAGCATCCAGGTGAGGTACTTCTGCAGCCCTTCAGTCTTTTGTTTTTTCCTACTGAAATATTGTCAGAAATATTCCTACTATTCATAGTCTTCGTGATGTATTTTGTTTCCTGCCTTTTAGCTTGTAAATAATGGGTTAGCAGTCATATAGGAACCTCCCCTCTCATCCCATGGGAGCTTAGCTTCTTTAGGAGACTGCAGGAGACCCCTTTGGAAGTCCAGGTGGGCTTTATCACCTGGCTTCTCATGCCATCGCCATCATCAGCAGGACAACGGAAAACATTGGAGCTATTGAACATAAATAGTACTTTTGGCAATGAGTATTTATAGCTTGACCAAGGGATCACCAGGCTAGAAACCCTTGCCCAAAGATGCTATTTTTGGTCATCCCTAGCAGATCTGATCTGAGACTGCAGTGGCTCTGCAGAGGACTGGCAAAACATTTCAGAAAGACTTGGAAATCGCTTCCTCCTCCCACAGCATACATAGATTTTTGCTGTGGCGTTATTGCACTCACTGGCAAAGGCTGCAACCTGCCCTGCTCTCCTGGCTCGGTTTGTGGTTAGCATCACCTGGGTTAAAGATGAGCATATTCCTCCCTCCCACAAACCAGGCAACAGCCTGAGCACTGGGGCAAGGGGTAACATGTCTGCTCTGTACACAACAGCTTCATCCTGTTTGAGGAAGAAGAGCCCACCTGCATCCAGCCCGGCTCAACCCTTGCTCTCTTTCCTTTGGATACCCAGGCCAGCAGTGAGCTTGGGGCAGGAGGGCTGGAGTCACAATTGATTTTCTGCCTTCACTTTGCTGTGTGGTGGGAAGCAGATGGCATATGCATGACATTGAGGCAACAGAAAAGGACACCAGTTGAGTCACTTCAACCACAAACCAATTCTAAATCATCTGGCTGAAGCTCTTAGGGTAGGACAAGTGCTGAGCCAGACTGGAGGAGGACACTGAGCTATTGTGTGCATGCCCTGCTGTGGTCTGCACGCCTTTCTCAATGAGCTGGCTGCAGCATTCCCCTTTTGCTGACCTTCGTCCCCCACAACAGGTCCTTTAAACTATTAAGCAGAAGGCCAGTGGCTTTTCCCATTCTTTTACAGTCTAGGCATAGAACTGCTCATGGCTGAATAGACACAGCTGGCTGGGCAGGACAGGAGTTGGAGATCAGAGCTGACAAGGCTCACACACTGAGCTCCTGTCTTCCTCAGCAGCTGTAATGGGAGATGAAGAAATGTCCTGACAACTGGTAGCAGGGCGATAGAGGAGCACAGTACGTCCTGCTGGGAGAGCTCCTGGGGACTGCAAAGCATCAGGCAGGAGGCTCACAGAGAGGAGGACTCAGAGAAGTACCAGCTCCAGCAGGATCCTCTGCAAACACATGCTCTCAGAGCACCACGCGGCAGTGCCAAAACCAGCACAGGCTTAGGACCTGGTGTGGGTTAACCCCAGTGGGCAGCTCAGCCACACAGCTGCTTGCTCACTCTCCCTAGTGGGATGGGGGGCAGAATTGGAAGGGTAAGGGTTGAGATAAAGGCGGTTTAATAGGTGAAACAAAAGCCACACACTAAAGCAAAGCAAAACGAGGAATTCACTCACCACTTCGCATTGGCAGGCAGGTGTTCCACCATTTAGCGGCTGGTGGTCTTTAGCTGCCCACTGGGGTTAAACCACGACAGGACCACACGGATACTGCACTGTACTGAAATCACCTCCTGAGAAGAACAAAAAAGGGGAAACCCCAGAGGCCAGGGCAAGGTAATCCCACAGCGACAAGCAGAGTTCAGGGTCATGTGCCTGGTACCCCTCCCTGGCTCCTACTCCCATGAGGATGGTGTAAGGGGAGCCCTCTTAGCCCTGTAGGCAGTGGGTCAGGGCCCCTTGTTTTTGCAGATGTAGAAAGGGAAATTGTCATCCTCCAAGGGAAACTGGGTCTGAAACAGCTGCGAAGGTGGCAAGTGTTCCCCCCTGAAATATCCAGGGTTTTGATTACAGCAGGAGAGCTTCCTGCGATCAGAGCACACAATGTTTCTCTGGGAAAGGGCCAGAGGGGTGTAAACAAGTTGGGGAGATGTCAATGGGACACAGGGCACGCTGTCACCAACAGCCAAGGCATCGTACGGGAGCACACGTGGTGCCGTGGTCAAACATACCTACAGGTTTTGGGCTGCTGCCACTCACAGTCATGGTCCCATCACCGGTGGAGGACCACAGGTGCCCTGCATGTCCAACAGCACCAAGACACGTCTGCCATGCAGACACCAAGCTGATCAGGGTCTGATGGGGCAGCATGTCCCTTTCTACATCTGCAAAAAGGAAATCCAGAAAAGGACAGGGATTTAAAGTAACAGTCTGTTCTGCCTTTTGGCCTCAGTGGGGTCTAAGGCTAATGCATGGTTAGCCCCTAACATGGCACAAGCCCAAGCCCCTTCTCTCCATCTTTTCCTGTAGCTGCTGGCACCTGGGGGTATCTCCATATATCCCACTACCACTTCGACTCTTTCCATCTCTTTGCAAGTCTTTCTGGCAGAAGTGTAACAGTCCTGTCTTGACCACACATATGAACATAAAAGGTATGATTCTGCTTCCTCAGCCTGGAAGAAGACTTTTTAGTAGGGCCTGTTGTGATAGGACAAGGTGTAATGGTTTTAAACTAAAAGAGGGTAGATTTAGACTAGATATAAGGAAGAAATTTTTTACGATGAGGGTGGTGAAACATTGGAACAGGTTGCCCAGAGAGGTTGTAGATGCCCCATTCCTGGAAATATTCAAGGGTCAGGTTGGACAGGGCTTTGAGCAACCTCATCTAGTTGAAGGTGTCCCTGTTCATTGCCAGGGGGGTTGGACTAGATGACCTCTAAAGGTCCCTTCCAACCCAAACCATTCTATGATTCTATAATTCTAAGAAAAAGTCTGCTGTCCTAATCCACACCACTGGGTGGGAGAACAGATGATGGCAGGTGGGAGTGCACAGTGAAAGCTGCTGTGTAAGCCAGCATGAATGGAGCCATGGAGAAACTATTTTGGATATGGATTAAAAGGACGTAACATGTCACCAACTGCAGCAATACCAGCTGGGTATGTGAACCATGCCGTGGTGTCCTTGACAGCTGAGCGGAAGGAACAAACACCAAGTAGTAATAGTAGGTGCCATTTTTTTCCCTTCTCTTACTAGCCCTGGAGCTCCCCGTGAGAAGCAGCGCAGAGGCGGCACAGCCCAGCAAACAGCACCTACGCTGCCGCGCTCCCCTGCTCTGGCAGGACAGGCCACCAGACTGCAAAGCTTTCTGTAAAGCATCCATCACTCCGGCCCTGTTAGACACCTGCAAAGAAAACACAGGACCCTGTGACACCCACGTGGCAGGAGTAGGGAACGGAGCCCAGCATCTGGACTCCTTTACGGAGGCTTTGTGAGCAACAGCCTCACACCCTACTCTGCTACAGAAAATAGCATCTTTTGCCTCTTGTGTCATGGAAAGGGACAATAAATATTCCACGTCCTGTTCCTCCATGTCTCTCAGGTATGGGGTAAAATCCAGTGGGTCTTCACTCTGTATATGCTTTGAGGGAATGTTTTCATGCCCCATGGGTATGATGGGGGGTGGAAAGGCATCCACCTCTGTGCCTCTGGATGGGAGGGAATGGATTAGGACCCAGGATGCCTGACAACACCTTCCTCCCCAGGGAGGAGAGGGTGGGGACAGCTCCACCAGGATTTTTGGACATGTCTAAAGCCTTTCACTTCCTCAGAAATCCCAGCTGTTGGGCTACTTGCTGCTGACAGAGGCCTCTCTGGCTCCTCCACTGATCTCCCCCAGGGTCTTCTCCCTCTCTGCTTGACTCAGTTGTCTCCTTGCTCCTCTCCAATGAGCGTCCTGGGTTGCTAATGCCACTCTGCCCTCTAATCTCCCTTTCACTCTCGTGATGGTGCTCAGGCCAGTAAGGAGATTAGCCTGGCCTCAGCTGCTCACCCTCCCTAGCAACAGGGATGTCACCTCTCAGGGAGCCATGTGCAGGGGTGACACATTTGCTGCCACCACCCCAGTGCCAGTGCAGCTCCGGTGCCCTCTCCTGTCCAGCCACAGACCCAGAGGAGGTGTCTGAGCCACAGCATAGAATGAGATGTGCTGGGATCAGGCATTGGTAGGACATTTTCCCCCCTCAAGCTGGGAACCTGGGAGACCTGCACCCATCCTCACCTGCTGTCCCCCCTCGTTTGTGTGGGAATCTATCAAGCTTGAAAACAAGAGGGCCAGGACACCCAGGCAGAAGATGAAGTCCTCCTGCACGCCACCCAGGGCACAGCCTTGTGCTCCAACAGCACAGGAGCAGATTTTAAAAGGCCATTAAAACCCCAGTCCTAAACAAAACAGCACATTCCTGCTGCCTCTGCAAAGCCAGGTGGAGGTTGTAAGCTCCAGGCACAAATCACTCACCACATGCCTTTAAGAGGAGCCTCCCAGGGCTGCTCGCTACCCCGTGCATCCTCCCTCGGCCACTGGCGCAGCACCGAGGCAGTTAATACCAAATGCACAGGCTCTCTGCAGATCTCCGTTTCCATGACAACAGCTCCCCGATGAAACCCTGAGCTATAAAATCCCATTAAACAACTGCAGAGCCTGCCTGTGCTGCCTTTGCAGGCTGCCACCTGCCGGCAACCCCCCCCACCAGACTGACCCACATTGCCCACGCCAGGGCAGAGCTGGCGGCACCCAGCACCCCAGAAACATAGCTGAGGGGAGCAGGGACAGCACTAATATGCTGGGGGGGAGCCTGGGCCATAAAATCTGGCTACCAGACCCAGCTTTTGGTCTAGTGAAAGGAGCCTGTGAAGATTGAGGGTGCAGGTATACACCCCACAAGTCACCAGAGCCTTGAGGGGCTCCTAGGAGGGACACAACACCCATCACTGTGACTTTGGCTAGCAGAGATGCTCCTCTCAGAGCAAGCCAGTCCAAATTCACCCGTGGGGGCTCTCAAAGTTTTGAGGGCAGGTTTGAGTGACAACAGTAAGCCACTGGTATCTACTAGGGCTTTCTAGTTTCTTACACTTACCCATCTGCTTGTGCCAAGCCCAAGTGGAGGGTCTGGGCTCCTGCGAAGAGTCTTTGAGGATGAGAGAGGATGAGAGTCTTTGAGAATGAGGTGGCCCAACAGGGACTTCAGACTGAACTAAGCCCAAGCCAGACAACAGGACTGGAAGGCTGAGGAAGGATGCTGGGACTCTGGTAGTTGGGGTCCCTGCCTCACCTCTGTGCTTCATTTACTCCCCTCCAGCTTCAGCATACTCAAGGACTTCTAAACACCCTTTATACTTTACCTGATTCGAGAATTTTGGGCTTTTCCCCTATCTGTGCTTCCACCACTGCCTGCAATAGGGAAAGACATCAGGAGAAGGCGAGTAGGAAGGTAGGGAGGTGCTACACATTTAAGGTGATACTCCTGATGGCAGAGCTCAACCAATGTGTTCCTGCTGTGGGTAAGAAAAGCAGTGCTGAGTTTAGTCTGGTATCACACAAAGGGCTCTCTGAGTACCAGGCAAACAGGGCTCTGGCACTCATGAGATCCTAAGGAGTTACTACTCCTCATGGGGGAAGTAGTCCAGGAGAGAACAGGCACCATCCCTCGAGGGGAAGCTCAAACAACAGCCACAGGGACAAACCATTCCTGTGAGACTGTTGCTGGGGCTGTGACCTTAGATGCCAGAACCTGGACACACAGTGTCCAGGCTTATTATAATACGGCTTATTATACAATATATAGTAATATATAAGCCATGTAACAATATATAAGCCTTATTATACAATAAGGCTCCTGCATCTGAAGCTGACTGCAGGACTGCTAGGCCACAGATATTTATTTGTTGGATCTTCCCCTGAGCTACACCCTAAGTTGCTCTCCTGCGCTCCTGGATTCAAAGGTGCAGAAGCTGCAGCTTTTCCTTCCATCTGCAAATGCTGCTGAGTCACTTGGACTGTGGGAAAAAGCCTCTCCTCTGCTTGGGGAAGGATGGGGCAGGAAGCAAGCAGGGAGTGAACAGTGCATTCTTCATCCCTCTCCATCATCTAACACCGTTGCTGGGTATGGGGGGGAGAACAGTCACAGGGACTCGCAGCAGCAGGAGCCCTGGAAACTCTGGCATCTGTGGGAGTCAGGGGAATCCAAAGGGGCCATGGATGAAAGCCGACACAGAAAGAAAATACTCTTTTTGAGCTACAATTGCTGGCACAGCTGCTGGCCAGACCCCCTTCCGAAAACTGAAACATGCCAGCAAGGGGATGGAAATAATTAACTTGTTCGTTTGCATGATTTAACCATTTCCATTTTCCCCTGCCCCTCCAATAAGCTCAGATTTCTTAAGATTTCCAGCAACCCGATGCTGCAGTGCCTGGGGCTCCCCCAGAGCAGCAGGCAGGGCTCTCTCTCCCCTCCTCCTCAAACGCTTTTAAAGGCAGAAGCCATGGGCACAAGGCTTTGATGCAGGAGTAGATGTCCAGGAAAGAAGCCAAACAGCACCCAGGAGAAACCTGGAGCAGTTTGATGCTCCTTTCAAAGCACAAAGGCTCAGAAACCCCACGGCCTCAGAAGGGAATGGGAAGAAAGTGTCAAGTCTTGCAAATGAAGCAGTTGGCTGAAAACTACAGGGTGATCTAGGAATGATGCTGAGGCAGGGTGGGCACCTCCGTCAGGAGGAGCTGGGACACAGCCCTGCCAGTCACTGAACATTCATTTAGTGGGTAGTTTTGCTGTGGGAAGCCAAGCACTTAAGGTTCCTGGGCTCAGCTATAGCAACAGCATGGGTCTGCAGCCTGGATGCTCTGGATCAGGACCACCTTGTTAGAGGCAGCAAAACAGTGGGAGAGAGGGAGGGAGGCAGGAATGTGAGAGCTTGCAAGCAGGAGTTCAAGCTGCCAGGAAGAGGGGATGCGTTTCAGGAAACCCAAAGAGGCAGGAAATCAAGGGAGAGGGACAGTAATTGAGTCCATATGTTGGAAGCGAAGAATGCATCTGGTATCAGGGAGCAGACTAAGGGAGAAAGCCCATGCTGTGGGGACAGCACAGGGTGTTCACAGAGTCATGTTAACGTCCTGGACCAAGCAGAAGGTTGAATTCAAGCTAAACACAACTGCTGAGACGGGTCACTTGTCAGTTGTGTGGGCTTTCAGGGTCTGCCTGTAGTAGCTACAGGTCAGGAGGCTTCTAACCTTAAATCGTTAACATCTTAATGTAACAGTTAATGTTGCAGAAAGGTGAAGGAAGTGGCTGTTTTATTACAAAGTGACAGGGTTAGAACTACACCCATGTTGCTGAGCGTGTATGGAGCTAAGAAGGAAAGTGGACAACAGTAACATCAGAACATGATTTTGCCATTCCTCTGGCAAAGGGAGGGATGTCAGTCCACTCTGCTCTCAGAAAGCGGTACAGCTTTGGTGCAGGAGTATTGTAGGATTCACTCACTTGGAGGTAAGGGCACGAACAGGGTGATGAATGAGGAACCCGAGTCTGCACAATCATCGCAAGGCTATCCCACAGAGCTGCGCCTGGTTTAGGAGCTCCCAGGTTCAGGCTACAGCACCGGGAAAGCTTGTAAGACTGTTTATGGCCTCTCTCTCTCCCCTCTTTTAAAACACATTTGCAAAGAAATCTGAAATGTATGTGGTTGAAATAGAGTAGCCTTATGCCAGACTCTTGCACTGATAGAGCACAGCGTAACAGTGTGGGAAGGGGGGAGAAGAGCTCTGACACTAATACCTACCAGGCCTCCCGAGAAAACAAGGGAGGAGGTGGAGTGCAGGACTACAGCACTGAATGGCCGTACAGGCTTTTGGTGTGTCATGCTAATTGCTGCATTTTATATAGGTAAAAAGCTTCTCAAGAAGGCCCTCAGGTTTGGCTAGGTTCTCTGTGCCTTAGTAGGCTTTGCACATCGCTGAAGATGGGTTTACTGTGATTTGTCCAATACCTATGTTTAAAGCTCTACAGGCAAACCTGCAAATTGCTGCTCTCGGGACTTGCCCTCTCAGTAAAGAAGAGAGTGGTACCACTCATGCTGTCCCAAGCCTCCATCCCCGAGAATCCAGCTCCAGAGCATTTATCTCTTCACCTGTAGCTCTCCGCACATGTTATTAGTAGGGCTTTGCAGCCAGTCCACAACTTCTGCTGCCCCAAACACCCAGTTGCATCTCATACTTGCATTTGTGTCTACCAGCTGTTCTCTCTGCTGCTATCTCTCCTGGTGTTTCTTCTCTGCCTCCTCATTCACCAGCTTTGCACGGCATATCGCTTGTTTCATGCTGCTTCTGATTCTCCTTGACAGCTTGCTGCAGAACAGGAGAAACAGCTGCTTAGGGGCTGCAGGATGGAGAGGGTGGGGGAAAAAATGCATAAAAGCAATTAACATCCCTCTTTGGAAGAGGGCAGTAAGAAGCGTGGCAGATCTGAGCAGTGAAGGAAACAGTTAAGAATAAGAGGAGGAAAGGGCATTTTGTTCACCAGAAACATATTTCTGAAGTTACTCAGTTCTATGAAGGAGCTATCAACAGTCATTTTCTGGGGGTCAAACAGAAAGTGTTGGCCCAGTTCCCTATAGACGTCCTCCATGCTTGAGTACATCACTTGCAACTTGTCATCCTGTGTCTTGGCATCCTTAACAAAGCTGCAAAACCCAGAAGTCAAACCAAACATCAGGTGGAAAACATCAGAGCGAGCAACAGACCACAGAGTACTGCAACATTCAACTTTATCTGTGGTTCCTCTCCACTCAGACACAGACACCACCATCACCAGACTGTGATGCTGAGATGAACCCAGCCTAATCTGCTCAGTGTTTGGGTGAAGCTTACACCTCCTACGTCAAAGGCAAAATGAAGGAATATGCAGCTGGCAAATAAGCGTCACCTTGCTCATGCTCCACCTCATGGGCTGGACAGCAGCCCTGTGGCACACATCTACAAGCACCTCCTGCAAAAGCAAGATTTCATTGTACAGCCCCAACTGCTCAAAGTCCATCACAGCACCACAAACACCCAGCAACTCAGGTTATCCCTTGGCAAGCACACAGCACTCCCAGCAAACCATCAACCTCTAATCGGCCCAGAAACTCCAGGAATACAGCCAGGTGACTCACTTTTAGACAACAACTGAAAGGAGCAGCAATCCCTTTGCCCAAAGCTGTCAAGGAGGCTCAGACTGACAGAGATGCCTTGCTGAGAGCAAAAAGCATCCCTGCAGCACTGCAAGATCCCCCCACAGCTTGTAGAGGAACACTCTGTGGTCCACACCATGTCAGAAATGCCTTTTCCCATGTGATGGACTCTTCTGCTCCCCCGTCTTCAAACTTTGCTGAGACCCATGAATCCCTTCTTCCATAGCTCACATCCACTTTGAAACATTTTTATTCCTAAAAGCAAAAGGATATTGTCATTTTTTTTTTCACATATTTTTCACTCTCATCTGTGTTGGCTGGAAAGTTCTGAATATTACATTGCACATTCAAAATCTGTCCTTTCGTCATGTTTAAGCTTTTCTTCAAGTTCTTAGCAGACACACACAAAAAAAGACAACATAAAAATAGAGAAGGACATGCCTAAAATATTTGCTTTAATAAGGAGCATAGTTTCTACCCTGCAACTGTCATCAGGACGCCAGACATAGCCCCTGAAAATGCCTTTGACCTCATTGCCAGAAGTGTGGCTCCCCCCCCCCCGCCTTAGATCCAGGCAAATCACGCCCATGCACTGACAATTAACTGCTTCAGGCAACACCCCAGTGCTCCCTCAAGCAGCAGATCTCCCAGGGAATACAGTCCTTTCTGCTCCTGGATGGTGTGTATGTTCACACCAAAGGCAAAGGTTGCTCATACATACTCTCACGTGCATTTCATAGGCAGATGGGAGAGCTCTGTGGTGTAAATACAAATCAAGTTATACCAAACCAGCACCAAGGCTCTCCCCTCTCTCTCTCTCTATCAATTTTTGTCAGTATTTTGTTAAGGGGTGGGACACAACAAGAAAGGTCTGCATGCTTCAACAATCTCCAGCCTCTAAAATAAGGTAAAAAGGTCACTTTGGACCTGTCATTTAAAGCTGTTTAAAGGCTGACAGCCCCAGAGAAGGGTGCAAAGACAGTGTGAAGGGACCTGCCCAACTCTAGTGCAGCACAGCAAGGTTGGCTCAGCAGCCTGGGACAAGGGATGGGACTGAGTTATACTGGAGATGTTACTGTATGTTAGAAGGAGACTTATTAGCTGAAAGTAAATATTAGACCAGGTAAGACAAAAAGCAGAGCACTGGGGGTGCATGGGGGGGCAGCAGTCAAGCATTCAGCAGAGAGCTTTCATCCTCTGTTGGAGGGACGGATACATCTGCATTCCACATCCTGCTGCTGCCTCTTGCTTTCCTTCCTCCCTGGACACTGACTCAGCACCACCAGCCTTCTATCACAGGACAAAACAATAGGTATGCTTCCTTCCACGCATCACATCTGCTTGTTTCATCGGTGTTTCTTTCCTTAACCACCCTGTGCAGTACATCACAGCCGCAGCACTAATAGGAAAAAGGCTTCTACTATAACACCAGAAATAAGGCATCTTGGGATGCAGCCTCAGGCTTTTCAGCCACAGCAATGAGCCAAAACTATCTTTGTTCAGAGCAGCCTAGATCCAAACCCCTGCCCCAAGCCACAGCAAACATCTCACCTTCACTGGGGTCACTTTAGATCCCAGGACTTTGTGTCTCGGAGCTGGTCATGAGAAAAACTGGTCAGGAAAACAGGACTGTACAGAAGGTGTTGAAAGCCTAGCCAGTGGGTATTTCCAGGTGCTGGTAATCCTCTGGGTGTATTTCCTAGCCACTCACATGCAGGTGGCTGGGAAATAAACCCAGAGGGTACCAACCAGTTCCCTGAGTTGCCCACTGAAAAGTCCTCACCTTGCAGAGAGCTGATTTCTCTAGTTCCTTACAGACCCACTCCAGAGCCCTCAAGCTATCCCAGAGCAATCGTCCCTCAGAGACCCACACGTTAGGTCCTGCTTTTAGCTGAAGAGATGGAGTCCCCACACTGTATCATGCTCAGGCCCACTCTACCAAGCAAAAAAAAAAAATAAATTAAGTCTTAGTGCCAGACGCAACAGGTAAGCCAGTAGGTGCAGGATGTGTGCAGGCACTAGGACTGGCAGGCAGCAATAATGATCTTTGCCATTGCCAGCTCCCACTTGTAGGAACAAATGCAGAAAGCATTAAAGTGATGCCTACAGTCCCGCAGACTTCAGACCTCTCAAGCACTTGTTTCCTGCTGACCTGAGCCAGAGTCCAACACAGCAACAAGCACAGAAATCAGCAGGAGAACAACACAGAAAGACATGTTTAAACACAGATGAAGAGATGAGCTTCCCAAGATGAGCACCGATTGACTGAGTCTCAAGGGTCCCTCACCAAGCATGTCCATGCCACAGGGTCCTGCAGCAGCACAGGCACATCTCTGAAGCAGCTCGCTTGGCAGGACATTCTGCTTTTTGGACTCCCACGTGACTGAATACAGGCAGTTACTGAAAAACAACTGCTCATTACTTGTGCTGCTTCCCAACCTGTTACAGCAACCTGAACAATTCTCTGAACAGGCTGGTTCTGTCTTCAGAGCAGTTTTGCAGTCAGATCCTATCCACGGCAAGCTATTGGGAAGGAGCATCATGGAATCATAGAATGGTTTGGGTTGGAAGGAACCTTAAAGATCATCTAGTTCCAACCCCCCTGCCAGGGCAGGGATTGGTGCAGGATTAATGACTTGGGGTCCTGCTCTTCCTATTCCCCATCTCGTTCTCTTCTTGCCCGTTATCCTGCAGCAAAGCTAAACGGGACTGTGAAAACTTAATGGTTCTGCTAAAGGAGACATTTTAGATCTGACAATTTGAAGACTTCTTGCACTGAAGAAAGGGGGAAAAAAAATTTTTGTTGGGAGTTTCCTACTGGCATTGCACGGCCAAATTTTTTTTTTTTTTTGAATTAAACGTGGCAGGAGAAAATGACTTATTCTGTTGGAGTTTTACCAGATGCTTTTGCATTTTGAACATCAGATTTCTCCTATGTGGACAACCCAGAGTTCTGTGTCTTAAAAAAAAAGGACAGCTGAGACCCTCTCAAGATGTTTTGGGAAGACAAATAGGGAGCTTTTAACTCTTTTTTCCTGCCTTTAAAAAACTGGGGTGAGGGTGCGAAGACAAGCAACCACACACTTTGTGAAAGCTTGTACACAGGGAACAAAGACAGGAAGCAGAAATTTTCTAGAACACATATATAAGGATAGATATTGTCTGGATCTTAAAAATGCATCAAGTCCAAAATTTACTCATCTAGACTCTCCTCACATCAAAGTGAGATAATAAAGCTGCCTTCTTTACAAGAACAGACAGACAGTCTATCTGGAAACTTAGGTAATAAAGCTGGTACTGATTAAGCAGCCCAAAGATAATTACTGCTGTCCAAGCAGGTTAAAGACATTGGTAGCCTTTTTTTTTTTTTTTGACAAGTTAAGCACAGAATTTAAATTCATCGCTGGTTGGTCATAAGGATGCTAAAAAACATTATCAGGAAGCAGGATGAGGAAGAAAAGGAGACTACAGAAATAAAGTCCCTACTCTAAGATAGGGCATGCAGCAGACAGACTGGGCGGAAGAAACTTTCCAGAATTATTTGCCTTGAAAGCATGTAAAGGCTTACAGACCCAGACCTAGACCTGAGACTAACCCTGAGCCCACACAGTGCCGTAACCTGTATAATTCTGAAGCCTCTCCCTTATTTCCCCTAAGTTGCCTTTTCACTTACAGCCCCGCAGCCCAGGTCTGTTGTGCTGTGTGCTGCAGTGGGAAGCAATTAGGATTAGAATAGTTAATTACCACTGCTGGGAGAGCTGATCTTCCTTTTCCTGCCCTTGCTTTGTGCTGTGAGCTGTAACCTCATACCAAGGCCCTCAGTAGACAACAATAGGAGACAAGGGTCATTAAAGCAACCACTAAACACCACCCAAGGATGGGCAGCACTAAGCTTAATGGGCAATTAGCGCTGCAACATCAGCATCTAATCAAAGCCTGCTCCAATCAACACTCTCAGCCTAAGAATTGACAATGGGGAGACTGAGCAAGACCTGAAGAGTCCAAAGAGTTACTGTAGGAAAAGTATTTGGGGGACTCCTTGCTGTACAGGAGAAAGTGCTTATTCAGGGAGACTCCTACTGTTTCTCATCCCAGGTGGCCACTGGGGAAAGTTTTCACTTTCCCTTTTCTCTCTTCTTCCTTTTATTACCCTCCTCTTACCCCCCAAAAAGAAACGTTTACTGTAGTTGATGTTTACCACTAGCACCAGATCCTGAGAATGAATCTACGTGCACGTCAGCCTGTCTCATCATCTTTTGTGCAACACTAGACAGAGAAAATGCAGAGACACTGCAAGGAGCATGAAGCAGGAGATGCAGTGGGGCATCACAAAGGAATAAAAAAAGTGAAAAATGCAATTTTTCTGTTAGGAGAAGATGCTGATGTGATCTCTAGTTGTCTGACTAGAGGAAAAGGCACTCACCAGAACCCCATACTCTGCCAGACCTGCATTTTTCTGAGCTTTACCAGCTGTGGCAGCAGCTTGAGCACGTTCTGCAAGAGAAGTGCACAAACCAGTGAGACAGAGCTGCCTGGACCAGCACCAGGGCAAAGTCCAAGAGATGCAGAATAAAAATAGCTCCCTGATTATATGCCTCTCCCATCCTTAAATGAAAGGGCAGGCACAGAAACTCACCTGCACCATGCTAGTGCTCAGCACAGTCTCATCCAGCTCCAGTACTGCAGTCTTAATCTTTTCATAAGGCAAGTGGAGAAACCCCAGGAAAACATCTGCCAGGGCCCAGGAAGAAGCACGGGTCAAGCTTTAAGAGCAATCCCCTGATGAGCATCAAAGAGAAGTGGTTTCTGACTTGGTCCTACTAGCAGAGGATTGTCCAAACTCAACAAGTGCAGCTCGTTCCCCTTTTTTTTTTTTGGAGGTTGTTTCTTCTCTTGCCCTCCTGGTCTTTCTTTTCTGAGTACAACAAACCCAGGTAAGCCAGGAGTTGTTGAAGGAGTTATCCCTTAGGTAACCACACAGCTTTTCTTCACACAACAGCTGACCAGAACTGCCTTCCCAATATGTAACAAAGCTCTGGCTGCCCCATGCAACAAACATCTTTACAAAGGTGTAGGGAAAGACCAGACCGCTGCTCTACCTGGTGTTCACAGATACAGACACAGGTGACTCTCCCACAAAGAGCAAGATAACCTTGCTAAAGACATGTATTGCCTTAAATTAACACAGACACTTCAGGCCTGAAAATATCTACCTGTACATAAAAGCTGAGTGCGAGACACTGAACACCAAAGGATCTGTGGAGCGGCATGCGGGGAAGCATTTCAGGAGATGTATTTGCAGGTTTGGGGCTAGAAGAGTGACTGAAAGATGCCCAATATCATCACAGTCCCTTTCTTGCCCCTTGTTAATGGCCCCCTCCTCTGTGTTGCACTGGAGTCAGGCTGTCATAGACACCCCCTTCTCCAGGAGCATGAACAGTCCCACCAACACACCTGGGACTCACAGAGGAGCACCTGTGTGAGAGGTTTCCACCCTGTCCTGCGACTCCAGCTGCCTCTGCCAGCTCCACACCACGAGAGGGATGACTGAGGCATCCCACTGCTTGGATACCTAAAAACACATTGCTTCACCGTGGGCTGGAACAAGCAGGGGGGTCTGTGCCTGTCCCAGGGCGACCACAAAAGCCAAGACACCCCCTTCCTGCTGTACCCCAACCATGGGGAGGGGGAGAAGCAGCACAGAAACCCAACCCTGGCCAGCTCCACCAGGCACTCACTCTTCAACACTTCGGTCAAGGGGGCTGCAGAAGCCTGTAGCACCCCCAGCACTGTCCCCCACCCCACTCACCAGTCCCCGAAGCAGCACACTGCCCAGTAACAAGGCAGAGGAGGACGAGCATCCCTCCCTCGGAGCTGACCTATGGCTGTGCTGCTCCTCTGTGCCTCCTCCCGCAGACGCGCTGACGCCCAGGGCCAGCGAGCAGACAGCACGGCTGCTGCCGGCACAGAATCACTGACCTATTTTCGTATATGCGGGCATGCACAAGATCACAAACAAAGGGCGCTTTAGCTTAGGATATTTAAAGGGAAAGATAATCATCTAACTATCCCCAGAAACCACAGTGGCTCTTATGACGTTTATTATCTTCCTGAGAATCATCCGCGTGCGTGGCTGTGGGAAGGAAAAAAACAAGAAAAAGCATAGAGCAGTTGGGTAAAAGCAAAACAAAAAGCTCCATTTAGCTGCAAAATCACTTTTCTAGGAAAGTAACAGAAACGGATGTAAGAACTTGGAAATAAACTTGGCCCAGGACTTGACAAGCACAAGAGCCACCTGGACTCACCTACATGGAAGGAATAGATTTCTATAACAAGGAGTGACTGAACTGCCACTGCAGGGATATCTCCCACCTCCCAGTCACTGATGGATGAGCTGCTTGTGCAGACTCATCTAAACAGACTTTAAACAAGTCAGCTTTCCCAGGGATTTTTCTTCAAGTTTGCTGGTGGACTTGGGCCAAATTGCGAAATATTTAAACCGCACCTCTGGCAGGTTCTGGAGCTGGCTACTTCAGCTGGTTTGAAGTTAGCTGGATACATTTATGCCAGCTACTATATCTGTGCACACACCTTTAAGGGTGAGGACCTAGCAATTTTTTTTCTCAGGTACTGGAACAACAGATGCCACAAAAGAAAACCCTCCAACTGCATTCCTTAGTCTGCCAAAAAAACCCCAAACAAACCCAGGAGCCCTATAGACAAAACTGTCTCCTGCCAACCACCTCTCACGGAAGGCAGAGATGTGCTGTGCTCACCGCGGAGCAAGAGCGGGCAAAGACGCAGTGACCAGGAGCGGACCACAGATGTGTGAGTCCATCTCCGAGCCTGCAGCATCCTTGTTTGGTTGGTTCAGTGAAGTTCACTGTTGGAGAAGCCTCCAGCAGTTTGGATTACCGACTTGCTTCATATCCTGGATTGGGAAATGCCTGCTTGCCCCCAAGCGCTCCACTGCACAACACGAAGGATGCAGTGACGAATCACATAAAAATGGTTACTACAAATAAAGATGCTGACAATAGTTACTCAATATCACATGCTGACAGTTCTCCTGGGGCTCTCCACACAGCTGGGAAAGGTGCCGCTGCCAGGATTTGCTGGTAATGAACCTGGGGCAACAACCCACCCCCCACAACATGCACAGGCAGGAAGGAAAAAAAAACAAGAATAGATCTTCAGTGCCCTGAACAATGAAAACAGGAAAGTCCCTCTTGCCTGGGGAGCCCAGACAAGAGCAGCTCTGCAGCAAAGCCTCAGCTCCATCCTGCTTCCAGGCAGTCTGTGGGCTCTGCTCAGCTTCCTATGGAGATGTGGGTTAAAAAAAGCAATATTGCAGCTAGAGCATCCTGCAACTCAAGGGAGGGATGGAGGGAGGGCACCATGCAGCCTCAGGGGGCTGTCAGGGGTGAGGGGGCTCCAAGCAGTATTTCATCTGAAACACCAGCTCTCTCTGCAGACTGCCCCCCACCCCCCATTCTGGCATCCTCCCCCCGAGAGCCCCCTGCTCTGCAGCTCCCTGGGTACAAGTTGGGGCTCACTGCCTCCCCCCACCCCAGGCCTGGCGCCGAGAAAGCCACTGCCAAGCTTTGCCTTGGCATGTCCTGCTCTCCCACAACCTCCCACCCTTTGCTGACCTTTTTATTTTCTGCGTCAGAAACATAAAATGGAGACTGCAGGGAAGGAAAACACTTTGCCTAAAATGGCTGAGGGAAAAGAAGGATTTGCACAGTGGTGCACGAGCACCCTCTGCTGCTGGATGAGCCACTTGGGGAGGGGAGCAGCTCTCCAGCCCCACAGGCTCCAGGCAGAAAAAGAGACTCCAAACAGCCCTCACTGGGTCAATTAAATTGTCATTATAGCCAAAATATTTGCTTAAAAAACTTCAGCAGCCTTGTCACCTCCTGAGGTCTCCCTGGTTGCCTCTTCCCACCACACCATTTATATTCTGCTTTTCCTCACTGTGTTACATTCACAATCCTTAGGAAAATAAGAGTATTTTGTATTAAAACCAGTGTGTTTCACACATACAATTCCAAACAATTAATGCTCCTGCCCTCCATATTTACATATTTTTCCAGGTTTGAGAAAAACCCACCAAATTTCATCTGTATTAAGTTCCACATCAGGGTGAGTGCCCGAAGCCTGGCATTACCTCTCATGGGAACATGCCCAGGCCCAGGGATGGGAGAAACAGCTGAAGACAGACATGGGGGGAGAACCAGCTCCCACCTGAATCAAGGTGACTTGGTGCTGTCCCTAGGAAAGGTTCATAGACCAAAGGGTACATGCAAAACTAGAACAAGGATACCTTGCAAACCACTTCCTGAGTGCCCAACTTTCAGGCCAGAAGCATGTCAGAGTAGGGCCAAATCCAGCTGAATCTGAGGCTTAAATTCCCATGTGAATCTTGCAGGAAGTTTTCCCACCATCAGTTCAAAAAGGACCAAAAAACATAATTCAGCTACGAGACAAAACCCACAAATAGATCCAAGATCCCAAGTCCTTTGCAGTAACTTAAACACCAAGGAGGATGAGGAAGAAAAGCAAGGAGTTTTAAGAAAATGAAAGGAAAAAACAGACAGAGATAAAGCACTTATATAGGTGACAGTAGTTAATATCCTAACACTGAAGGATTAAACTCAGTGAGAAGCAGGTTGCGCAGCACACATTTCGGCACCATAGCTGCACCCATCCAGTCTGCAAGGACAGAGCCTGTCAAGCGCCAAAGCCGCACACAGAAAGTCCCACTGGCTACATAACAAACTACAAAAACACCTTTAAGGGCCTTTTCTGGGAGAGAACAGTCCTTTTTGTGGGATCAGGGTGAGGCTGACTTGGAGCAGCACGCCTGGGTGCAGAGAGAGCATGGGACACCTGGGATGGGATACCCAGGGAGGCTTGATTTTATTAGTGACACTTTTGTAGCTGCAAAAACTACCGGCATGTCCCCCTGCATGGCAGGAGACAAGCGAGGCTGGCACTGGGACAGTAGGGAGCTCGGCAGGTCAGAGCTAGCTGCCAGGGCAGGGGGATCAGCATCACGGGTGCACTGATGAGTGGGCTTTTTTAGAGCATTGCCACATAGGAAGGGGTATCAAAAGATGAGGTGCCAGCACACCTTGTCCTGTGAGCAATAGAGGACTGAAAAAACTGCAAAACATAGCTTTGGGGCTACTAAACGCGGGTGTATTCCCAGCACACCCTGGGTGACTCAGTCTGGGAGTGCTGGGAAAGCATAAGTGAGACATCAGGGTGGACCCCAGCCATGGGGCAGGAGCAATGGAGATGAGCAGAGCTCTGGGGGAGCCCAGGAGTGGAGTATGCTGGCACTACTGAGCAGCCACCTGAGCCTGTAATGTCAGCAGGGAAGGGAGTTTGAGGGGGTGCAGGAACAGAAGAGCACTAGACCAGCACAACAGCAATGGCTTAGAGCACAGAGCAGGAATGGGGTGCATTGGAGAGATGTGGGGAGCCCGACAACAGAGGGATGTAGAGAGGGGCTTGCACAATGCTCCAGAGATCCTGGTTTCATTTAATGGCACAGAACACTGCTAATCACTGCTTCTGCTCTCAAACTGCCCAATAATAAGCACCCAAAAGACTGGTGATGCCGGCTGGGGGGCAAGTACTGCCTTTGTGTGCCAGGGCAGGTGATTTCTCCCTGAACCCCTCCCATCCCCCCCAGCAGCAGATGGAGACCCTCTCCCAATTATGATCTTGTCACAGGCAGAAAAAAGAAAGACAAATCACCCAAAGAAGTCTGTCTGACAGGACAAAGGCTCCTTGAAATGGGAGCTGAGCTGTTCTTTCCAGGTTCAGAGCGGGGACGGAGGGAGGGGGGCACAGCACAGGGAGGGGGGCTGGGGCTGCCAGCAGTGCAGGGCAGGATGCGCACGCAGCCAGCACTTCCCCTCTTTGTCTGGAAAAGGAGGTCACGGGGGGGGGACATGGGGGGATGCAGGGGAGGATGCAGGGCCGCGTCAGCCCCTCGTCAGGAAAGCAGCTGATCCCTTCTCCCAATCCCAATCCTCTGACCTCATCCCCAGGAACCGAGCCAACACGGCTCAACTGCGCACATCTGGCGGATGAAAAGAGCACTGCAAGGGACCTGGGAATATTATTACACAGAAAGGGGATCCCAGAGAAAAAAACCCAGTTTTCAAGGCCAGACAAGCCCCAAGACAGACATTAAGCCAAAAAAACCCCAGGGCACCCCTGGCCCTAACCTGGGGTTCACCCAGGGGCCTCTCAAAGCTCCCATTGCAAATAAAATCACTGCCTAGTGCTGACACCCCACTGCAAACACCAGGGATGTGGACTGTGTGCACTACAGGCACAGTCCTGCTCCCAGTATCTCCCAGTAAGCACCACACACCAGCAGAGAGTCCACCAGTAATATCCCAAGTGTTTCTCACAGCAGCAGCAGCCTGGCAGAAGCCTGGAACAGGCAGGACCTGCACCCCAGAGCTGGGCACACCTGTCACTCGCAGCACCCCCAAAAGCAAGTGCCAACAGCTGACTGCCACACCAGCAGTGCCAGCACTGATGGGGGGACAGGAGCAGCTCCTTGCTCCCAAGGAGGCAGCCCTGGATCACAGCCCGACCTTCCTCCCACTGACTTTTCTACACATCCTGTGTTAGAAATGCCACCTCCACCTCATAAAACATCTGCACCAGTACGTCTGCTGCAGCTGAACCAGCTGGTTCAGGGGCCGGGTGGCCCAGGGTTGGCACTGCAATGGCTGGAAAAGTGCTGCTTGCCCAAAAGTATAAGGAAAGGTCAGTCTAAGACATACAGGCAACACCATCACCTACTGTGAGATGAAACACTGACTGCTAAAATATATGGCTGTGCTACAGAAAGTTCATAAGTTGGGTGTGGTTATTCTCTCTGGACTCTGATACATGCAGGTGGGAAACAGCAGGAATGTACAAACACCTCCCAGACCAGCCACCACTATACCTGCACTTATAGATTACATACGTGCAATGAGGAGTGACTTCAGTTTCTAGAAACTCCAGGGTACACACTCAAAATCCTCTCCTAGGGCATGAGAGAGGGATTGAATACCCCACGTATTCTGCAGAGATGAAACACTTAAAAGATCTGGGGATAAAGCTCTCCAAACAGGTTCTGCCTCCTTCGAAAGGCAAATGAACGTTCAGTTTCCCACCAGCACTGCTCCCAGAGCCCCATCAAAGTACACTGATGCTGTTAGTGTGTGTTCCCCAATACCACTCCAGGAGAAATCAGGAAGTGAGAGCAGGGAAACAGTTAAGAGAGAACCCCCAGCTCCAACAAGGCAAATCCTGACTTGATATAAGAATTATCATCACAAGGTGGTTAAACACTGGAGAAGGGAGCCCAGTTACATCTAGAGAGCTGGGGCAATTTCTGTCCTTGAAGAGATTCAAAAACACAACTACAAAATACCCTGAGCAATCTCCAACTTCTGGCTTAGCCCTGTTGGACCCGAGACCTCCAGAGAAGCCTTTCAATCTGAATCATTCTGTGATGCTGGAAGGACACCTGGTGAGTTCCCCCATTTCTTCTCCTCAGCAGACACTTCTGAACCAGTATTTACCAGCTCCCAGGTTGGTGGACAGACTTCTCCATTTTGTCCAAAAATATTCCTGAGCAACAGAGGAAGAGAGAAGTCTCTGTCCCTGTTCACTGCCACTTCTCAGCCAAATGTTGGCACAACATGCATGGATGCTCGAGGAGGAGAAGCTACAGCTGCAGAATCCTGAAGGCCTCTGCCTCCCCAGAGAGAGGCGATGGAGCTGGGGACACTGGGCTAGAAAAGGAAAAGAGAGGGAGGTATTGGCTAGAGGAGACACTTATGCCAGGGATCCCTGCAGCAAGACATCTGTGAGCAAGAGGAAGTGAAGCCTCCCAGCATCCTGAAAATCTGAGGACACATGAAGAGCACATGGGGATGCTTTAGATGCATTTGTGAGCACCTAGAGGGCCCAGCAAACCAGCAACAGACATTTTGTGAGCTAGTCCACAGTGCTGGACAGCATTTTCAGAAACCCCCAAAGTTTCATGCTCAAGAGAAACTTTGGTTTGGGTTCACACAAGGTGTTCAGGGCCCTGAGCCCCAGCTAGGTGTATAAAGTCCCACTATCTGTTAATGGTATCTTACATTTCCATGCGTTAGGAGCTAAATAGTTTCTAGATTTGGCCTTCTGGAGCTAAGGAGTCACTGACTTCCAACAAAGCTCTGGATCTTATTAGATGGATGAGGAATTGGCTGAATTGCTGCATCCAAAAATTTATAGTCAATGGCTCAATGTCCAAATGGAAACCAGTAATGAGTAGTATCACATAAGGGTCTGTTCTGGGACCAGTAATATTTAATATCGTATTAATGACACAAACAGTGGGATAGAGTGCACCCTCATCAAGTTTGCAGACAACAACAGCCTGAGTGGTGCCATTGATTTGCTAGAGGGAAGGGATGTCATCCAGAGGGACCTGGACAGGCTGGAAGAATGGGCACATGTGAACCTAATGAAGTTCCACAAGGCCAAGTGCAAGGTCTGGCACATGGGTTGGGCCAATCCCAAATATCAGTAAAGATGGGGGGATGAATGGATGGAGAGCACCCTACAGAAAAAGACTTGGGGGTACTGGTAGGTGAAAAATAGGATATGAGCCGGCAACATGCACTTGCAGCCCAGAAAGCCAGTCATATCCTGGGCTGCACTACAAGCAGTGTGGCCAGGAGCTCGAAGGAGCTGACTGTCCCCCTCTGCCCTGCCCTTGTGAGAGGCCACCTGGAGCACTGCATCCAGCTCTGGCATCCCCAGCACAAGGCAGACACGGACATGTGAGAAGGGGTCCAGAGGAGGCCATGAAAACCATGTGAGAACTGGTACAGCTCTGCTATGGACAAAGGCTGAGAGAGTAGAGCTTTTTCACCCTGGAGAAGAGAAGGCTCGGGGTAATCCCTATTGTGGCTTTTAACACTTAAACGAGGCTTATAAGAAAGATAGAAAAAGAATTTTTACTGGGGCCTGTCATAACAGGAGAAGAGGCAACAGTATTAAACGGAAAGAGGGTACGTTTTAGACTGGTCATAAGGAAGAAATGTTTTACCACGAGGGTGGCGAGACAGTGAAAGAGGTTGCCCAGGGAAGCTGTGGATGCCCCATCCGTGGAAGGGTTCAAGGTCAGGTTGGACAAGGATTTGAGCAACCTCACCTCATGGAAGACGTCCTTGCCCATGGAAGGGGGGCGGGGGTGGGTTAAGCGGATGACATTTGAAGGTCCCTTCCAACGCAAACCCTTCTATGGCCTCTCAATATTACTACCTCCTGCCTCTCTAGATTACACCTACCAGAAAATAAAACAGAGAAATACAGGAGGAACTTTATCCGCAGGCTGTTTAATGTGCAAAACAACGCAACACAGAAAACAACTGCACGCTCTCAAATGAGCTGTCTCAAGCAGCACACCTGAGGCTGAAGCACCCAGGCTGCAATGTGTTATCACACAGCCAGGGCAAGCATTGCCCCAGGGCACAGCGCAGCCCTGCAGGGCTGGAGCACGTAAAGAAGCAACTAAAGGAAGAAAGAAAATTACTTTAGGTGATTCTGTACAAGCAAGTAAGAAAGAAAATTAATTGGTCCCATGGAGGGAACCTCCGGGTGACAGGGCCGTTCTGCCACTGGCGTTAGTGCAGAGAAAGGGTTGCGCCACCCTGGCCACAGCCACTGGCGTTAGTGCAGAGAAAGGGTTGCGCCACCCTGGCCACAGCTCTGGTCGCCGCCGAGCCGGCCACACTCTGGGTGGCAGAGCATTTGCTGGGCCAGTGTGGAAGCTCATGCAGGAAAAGCACAGCTGCACAGCAGTGAGCAAACTCTGCTCCTCTGCAGCCTGGTGACCAGGCTCTGCAGGTCCTGCATTGCACTGGCACCCCCAGACCTCCCCGAGAGCACAGCCAGGACTCTGCTCCCCCAAAAAACCCACACCCAGGACTGGAAGTTCACTCTGACAGTCTCTGAAGCAGGGTATAAACACAGGCCGCAGGAGGGACACAAAGCCTCCATGCAAAACCAAGAGATCCATGTGCCACCTGGTGTCCAAAAGCAGGTCCGCACCGTGACGCGAACTGCAGAGAGATTTTAAGATTTTAGCCTGTCTAAAATGTAAATACCACCACCATCGGGACAAGCAGCACCCTACTCCGCTCCAGAAACACCAAGTGCCACCCTGCCTGCCCTAAACACCTGCAGGCTAGAGTACAGCAACGCAGATCTTCAGAAGACACCTGAATGTCTTCCTCCACATGGGTTAATTGCGTCCCAGTAGGAAACTGTTTGCCAGGCTCCTAAGTCTTATGGACACCTCAAACTACGAAACTTAATTAAAAAGAAGAAAAAAAAAATCAGGGCACTGAGAAAAACAGCCTTCAACTCAGAAATCAAAAGAAGAAGGGAAACACAAAGCAGATGCTTCCAGTAACAGCAGCTGCTGTGACTGGAAGCTTGGGGATACTGCACAGCAGCAGAGAAAGGGGCTGCTGATAGATAAAAAAAAAACCAAACCAACCAACCAACCAAACCAAAACCAACACCAACACCAAACAAACAGAGCAGCGTTACACAGCCTTAAAGTGAAATCTTGCTGTCCCTGCAGCTGGTGCCACCACCAAGGCAGGCCCTGGGCAGTGCCCTTCAGCAGCTAGAAGAGTCAGGGCTGGCCCTGGGGAACCGCACTGAGCAACGGCTTCTGTGTTTCCGTAAGTGCAGGTGCTGCAGAGCTGACCCAGAGCACACGGGTGTCAGGGTATCTCCAGAAACTTCAGTCTCTGGCAGGCCAGCCTTGCTTCTTGGGGGCAGTTTGACAGCAGAGGACAATCAAGATGTGCCACTGCTCCCTCCCTACCCTTGGCCTGTTCCCAGAACACCCACAGGGCACGCAAAGCCCTTACTGGTCCTACAGCCACTCTGCTCCTGAGAAGTTCTCCAGGGAGACCTTCTGCTCCCATCACCTCCCTCTTACATTGCCCAAACCTCAAGGAGGAAACAGAACGTGCTCCGTGGTCTCTGCCTGCTAAAGGCAAAACCCCAGCAGTTTCAAGGAAGGAGGCAAAAGCAGTTTTAAAGCAGAATAACCTGCACAAAATGAGGCAATCGGACAAAGCACACAACCAGGTCAAACCCAAGCTCTTTCTCCGGAGAGCCCTGCCTGCAGCAGAAGCGGGGCAGACACCAGGGCAGCTCTGGAGAACAAGCAGCTCTCCCAGACCCACCACCGAAGCACACAACGACAATTTGCCCGGTGGGGCGTGACCTGCCAAAGTTGTCCCTTCGCTCGGCACAACGGGAGGGAGGTGACTTTAAACCACTTCTCCGCTCCCCAAACTCCCAGGCCCTAAAAGATCTGGGAAGGGGAGAAGATCATACCACCGTGGCCATACTGCACCTTAGCCCGGGAGTGGGACACCCAGCACGGGCTGTGTTAGTGCCTGAAGATGCAGAGAGAGATGTGCTGGGGAAGCAATGAATTCAGAGCAGCAAGCATGAGAAAGAGTGCCCCATTCAAACCACAACCATCACCTGCTGGCAACAGCAAGGCAGCCTGTTCTCAGCTGTGCTCTGTCCTGTAGCCCTCACCTTGCACTTTATGGGGAAGAACAGATTTCTGAGGAACACACTGTTGCCTTCCCCTGACGAAGAAAAGCTCAAAGACACAAGCCTTTTTTCCCCCCTTCCACCCTTCTAAGGACCATAAGATTGGGGGTGTCTGTGTTAATCACCTTTCACACCTTTGTATTTATACATCTCCTCTACTGCACAGCCACAGGGCTTGCCCTAAGCACTAGGACATAACACAGTTCCCAAACCATGGCTTCAGGACAGAGACAAGTCCCCTCCAAAGGGCAGGGCCTGGAGCTGCAGGCAGAGTGTATGCGGGCAGGAGCACTCCCTCTCCCCAGAAGATCCACACACACAGTACCAGGTCCTGCTGCTCTCTTGCCTTGAGAGCAAAGGTGGGGAAATAGCTCCATAAATATTTAACACAGAGAGAGATGTTACAGAGAGCGCTCAGAGATGGGGGATGAGAGCCCCAGCATCTACTTGCTAGTGCAGGAAGAAGAAGAGGGGAGAAAACAAGTGAGAAAAGCCGTAACTGGCTGTACATGGTGCCAAGCAGACACCTCTGCCAGGCAGCCTACTCTTAACACAACTGTTGGGACAGGTAACCAAGCAGAAGCAAGGATGGTACAGAAAGAAAGCACAATATCCATACTCTAGAGGAGGCAAGGCACAGTGCAGCAGTGCACCATGTGCCACAATGTCCCATCACTGCCACAAACCCTGCCTACAGCTGACCCACCCCTGCCTTGCAGGCTGCTCGTGAGTCACACTGAGATGTGGGCACCGTGCAGCTGTGGCTTAGTCAGGAGATCCCTCCCCTTCTCCATAGCTAAAGAGGACCACATCATCTGGAGGGGCCTGCAGGTCTTCATGAGATCTTACTGAGGACTGCCAGCTTATTAAGCCAACTTACACAGGAGAGACACCTCAGGTCAAGTATGAAGACCTTCCAGTCCACCAGAGCCTTCAAAGGTGGTAGGGGAAAGCACGTGCCAGCATGCTGCAAGCCAGGCCTCCCACACGGTTTCAGGAGGACCAAGCACTTCAGGTCCTTGTGTGCTCTACCCTGCCCTCTCTGCACGCAGAGACAAAGAAGAAATCACCTCCTTCTACAGAAAATTGGTTTTTCTGTAGAGTACAGAAAGCAGGGCCATGAAAATCCTCAGCCACGGTGATGTGAGATGAGACAGAAGGGAAAGGATGAGCTTGCTGGGGTAAAAGAACAAGGTGTAAAGTGGCCTTTAAAATGTAGGCCCTACCTTAGTCCAATGTGGTCTCTGCTGTTGTATGGCTGGCTGAGAATATTCTTTGGAGACGATCCCCATAGAAGCAGTCAAGGTGCACAGGCTCCCCTGAATCCGAAGCCAAGGGCAGGAGGAGGAATACTGATTCCTCATGGAGGTGGTGGGATGCCAGAACAACCTAGGAGCAGAGGAGCTGGTGAGATGTCTCCAGAAACAGTCCCTGGTAGTGGATGGGTGGTGGTGGCTGGATGTTCCCTGCAGTGCCTGGAAGCGAAGCTGCAGGCAGGGAAGAAGAGCCTGAAGCCATTTCTCTCCTGGTGCCTTCAAGATCATCTTTCATCCTCTCCATCTGAAGCAGAAACAAGAACATGCCAGTGGTCAGCTCACGCTCAGTTGCCCAGAGCAAACGGTACCACCCTGAAGCATGTCCCAAATCATAGAATAGCTCCAGTTGGAAGGGACCCATAAGGATCACTAAGTCCAACTGCCACTGTGCAAAGCAGTGAAAAGGTTCTCCTGGCCTTAAAATGATCAGGTCTATCTCAAATGCCCATGCTTCTCCTCACAAGATGCTGCCAACTTCCCTTGTCAATGAAAAATGAGCAGAAGGCAGTGTAACAGGTGACCCATACCATCACCTGGTGACCTGACATCCTCCTCCCATGAGCTGATAGAGGGAAAGATGCATTCCTGCAGCAGGGCAACCTCAGAAGAGGTCTGCTGAGCAAGCTACAACTAACTGGAAGCACAGTAGTGAAGTAGAGTCTGCTCCCAACCCCAAAAGTCAGTGGTTGAAACAGGCCTCAGAAACATGTGGTGGTTTATTAGGTTCATCTCAACTGTTAGGAAGCTGACATATATAAAAGTGTCCCAGCGATCTATATCCATGAAGATCAAACAGGGTGCTAGATGTACTGTGTAGCATAGAAAGAAAACCCCAATTCTCTGTCTGCACCATCCTAGTCTCAGTGAGGATAAACACGGAAGAAAGTCTGTGGATCTGCAGGACATCCAGAGCCTGTGCTCTTATGGTGGTGTGTCCATGCCATGGTCAGCCCGTAGCCCTTGCTGTTTGACACCTCGGAGACCCTGACAGACCTTCTCTTGTGCTGCACAACCTCTCTTCACCATATGCCCTCCTCTCTCAGCTTTTGACCTGACCCTGACATCAGGCACTACAAGCCTGGTGAGATGAAACCTCTTGCTCACACCGTCCAGTATCTCAGAAAGGAGAGGTGTCCCCTGGTCAGCTCACTCCTGCCTCGTGATGAGGCAGAGGCAGAGCAGGAGCTGCCACAACCAACTGCCCAGTCTCAAGGAGCCCAGGAACTGCAGCAAAATTAGTCCAATGTTTTCCTCCCTCCAGTCTGTGCTTTCTGAACTTGTCAAAGGTGAACAGCCAAAGGAAGAAGGCTCAGTAACGGAGATGATGTTCTTCCTCTCCGCCCTTAGAAGAGCTGCTTACAAAAGTATGTAGTCACCAAGAAAGGGATTTCTATAGAACTTCGATTTCAAGACCACTTGTTTTGTATAAACAATTGCAAGAAGCTTTATCTTGCCTTCTGCTATTTTTTGCAGGGGTAAAGTACTCAATGCATTTCCAAAAAAAAGAACCAGTATGCATTTTCTATTCTATCAGAAAAGGGACTTAGGAGCAGAAATGTCCACATTCAAATCCAAAAGTTTCCTTAACTGTTCAGTCTTTGCTCTCCAGAGAGCAAAACCAAGTACGCACAGTCTCTCTGGGCTCCAGGCAGAGCACAGCACCTGGTGCAGCAATAGGAGACTGCTTGAACTGAGGATGCCAGCTAACACTGGGCATCCTAAAAAACCCGATCACAATATTTCTGCTTTTTCCTCCCCCACACTTTTGTTAATACAAAAAAGCAACTCTGAGAATATGCTTATCAACTTCTGGGGGAAGTCTGTGTGTCCAGGGAAAAGGCAAAACACTCTAGGGTCAGTCCTACATAAGCCAGGTCTCTCCAGGGCAGATCTGGGTGATGCAGAGCTGAAAGAAGCGTGTGAGGGGAATGCTGGACAAAGTAGAGGAGGAAAGATACAAGGCAGACAACTCTATTAATATTAAATCTAAGATTCAAACCTCTTTAGAGCACAACGAAACACCAGAGATGCCTGCAGAGCAGAAGAGCAGGAGGAGAATCAGTCCAAGGAAAGCTGACCCAGAGACTACTTTTGGGCTAGGGAGAAATTAAAGTAGTCATCTGTGGACTGATCCTGCTGGCCTCAGGTCTATGGATACTGCCAAGAGAATAAGAAAGCAGGGAGCAGCCAGAGCAGCACCACTGTCATTCAGCCTCTTCATCTTTCTCCTGTGTCTACCTGTTTAAGAAAAAGTGTCTCACAGCCTCCTGAGGGCACTCCCCAAATCTCTGACCAGGGGAGACTCTCCTCATTTCTCCTCCTTCCAATGTCACCTTTCCCCAGAACAGGGCAGAGGTCTTTGAGGAGAACACAGTCTCTGGCCTGCTGTAACCCATCCCCAACTCATCAGACCATGTCTCAGTCCGAGAAGGACCTCCTCACTCGGAGGGGAGACTTTGCTTGCCAGCTCCTGCTTCTCCACATCCAGCACCTCCTTCCCACCATGGACATAAAGTAGCTTCTCCTCAAAGTCCCTTTTCGTCTTCTTCATTTCAATCTGCAGCTCTTCCGTGCAATCAGTTCAGAGTCCAGCTGCAGAGGCAACAAACAGGTCTGAGCAGGGACGAGGAGTATGGGGGGAGCTTCCTTGCTTTTGCTAAAAACTTCTCAAAACCTCAACCACCCAGCCCTCATGCAATACTCCAGTCACAATCAGAGATAAAGGTTCATGCCTCTGCCTAACCCAAGAGGCAAAAAACCTCCTAACAGCCCATCTCCAGTCCAGCAGTATTGGCCCAAAGTTTCCCAAGGGACACATTCACACTGAAACACAGGCAGCGACGCTTTTCTTGCTGGGAAGGATTCACTACAGATCTGGCACAGGCTGGAGGCAGCTGCTTGCACCGTAGTGACAGGAATGGCATTTTTCAACTCCACCCCATCACAGCTTCCATTATTTCCTACCAGAGAGAAACTGCAGAGGACTGCCTGCAAGTTCAAGAGGTAGGGGAGACCCATGCCCACAGCTCAAACACTGTTTTCCCTCACTGTGATAGCTGCAACTTTTTTTTTTTTTTTAAATGAAGATGTAAGCACATGCTCCACATGCTCTGTCAGAAAGGTCAAGCACAACATGTACAGTGGCAATCAATTAGGCAGAATTGAGTGGCAGCACTTGTAGTCCAGCATCTGGTAACCCATCTGTTACCCAACCACATCAGCAAAAAACCTTTGTCTCCAGTCCCATCACTCTGCTTCAGTTTTCTCCACCTTGGTTTTATCAATCGAGTTATCTAAAAAGAAAAGGAAGGGAAATACAATTAAGAAAAGCACTGCTGTAAACACACTCCCCTTTTCCTTCTCCAATACATCCCACAAGCCTCAAGATGCCCCATGCCGCTCACTGCAGAGCTGTGCTCCTCCATTGCTGGATAAACCCCATCTGCCCATTATCTGCTACTGCAGAACCTCTGCCTGAAAACTGACATGCCCTTCTCTTAGAGAGGACACCACAGGATAATGGTTTCTTCTGGAAGCTGCTGTCAATATAAACCACTGAATCCTGGCAGCACACCCTCCCCAAACACGTTCTGGATTTGATATGGTTGGAATCGCTGTGCCTCAAGCAATGGGAGACATGCCCCAAATGAAGTACTGAAGATCGGCCCCAGTATGCATCCCATGTGCTGACAATGAACACCAGAAGACAGCTCAGCTCAACGAAAAAATATGGAGAGAAAAAGCAACAGCTCCAGTAAGTACAAGGGATGAAATAACAGGATTTGCTCTAGGACCATGATCTGAGTGGGCCGGTTTCAGCCAGGCTATAATCAGCAAAAGGACTTACCTATCCACCGCTCAGGGTTCATGTCAAGGTGCTTGCACCTGAAGTCAGGGTCAGCTCTATTCTTGTACACTATGATTTGGGAGTCACATTCATCAGCCAGCTTATAATAGTGAGGTCTGCAGCAGAAGACAACAAAGCAACAAAGCATTAATATTCCTGCAAGCAGTTGTGTTCAAATAAGGAAAGGTCTCAAAACAAAATATTTGTCATTGAGTTTACATAAAGATGCCCCAATTGTAACTTTTCAAGATTTCAGAGAACATAAACAAGGAAAACATGGAAAGACATCTACATGCAGGACAAACAAGCAAGCTAGGACTTCTCCAAGTAGACAGGCAGTGAAGGGAAGGAACAACAGATATTTAAAACAACAAACGGTAGGGGTATGGAAAGGATCGGGAGGATTCTGCTGTTCACTGTCTATTGAAACAAGACTGGAGCCATCCCGCAAGATCAGGAATTGGGGTCAGAACAAACAAGAGGAGGGAGCTGTTAACATTAGGGGCAGTGGAGCTGTGGCTCCGTTGCCCTGGATCTTACAGATGCTCAGAGATGATGCAGCTTCAAGGGGGACCAGGCAGGTTTATGGAAAACAAATCTACTCAGGGTTACTCATTGAAACTACACCTGACTCAAACAGTCTTGGAGCAGTGTGTGCTTGAAGGCTGGAAGAGCACTGAGGGAACTGCTACAGATGCTTCCCCTTTCTCACATGCTTCCCCAGGCACCAGCTTCTGGTCACTGTCTCAGGCAGGATACGGGGCTGGACATTCAGGCAGACCAAGTAATCAAACATTTGATCTGATCCCCTACAGTATATTCTTTTAAATAACAAGCTTGCTTTTTAGATAACAGGAGGTCTCTTATTTCTCAGAATCTCTGACAGAAGCAATGAAGCATCAGGAGATCAACAGCAAGTAGACTTCATACTAGTCAACCCTCAGCTTTTTGACTAGCATCTCCCCTACTGCTGGCTACCAGCTATTTCTCCTCTAAACTAACCTTTATCCTAAGCACCTGCAGTACAGGTTCCCTCCCTGCTCACACAGGCAGCAGCAAGCTCACCCCTCTCCTGCCGGCAGCAACTTTTACTGCCATTCACCCAGGAACAACTCCTGAATGAGTTCAGAAAACAACTTTCAGAGCTCAGCAGTCGCTAGAAGGCGGCAATTATCTCAGCTATTCTAAGACCTTCCAACAAATTCCTTCCTTCATCTTCGTTTTATGTGGGACTTCTAGTTGCTTTATTTTATTCTCTTCCATCTAATGATTCATCCTGTTTTGGTTTAGTACGGTATCTTTCCTCTTCTGAAAGTCAACTTCTTTCGAAAAGAACAGCGTAAATTACAAATGTAAGAAAATCCTCAACAATCATCTGACTACAGAAAGTTGTGTGCTCTGCAACCATTTGCAAGGAATCACACAAATAACAATTTAAAATGAGCTTGCTCTACACACAGACTTGCTGGATTATATGCTTGGCATGTTTAAGCACAGTGGCAGACATATGGAGGAGGTATGTGCATAGATATGGAAAACAAAGGGTCGAAGACTATTTAAATTTTTTTTTTTTTAAACTAATTTCAAGTAACTAAGCTTTCAGTAACCCTTTAAATGAGCACCACCTTTTGCATGAGGATTTCCCTGGGGATCCTCTGCATAACACGCCTTTTCCCTCTCTTCCCCCTAAAAACATTAGTCTGACAAGTCTTCCTCACAACTGAAAAGAACAAAGCCACTTTAACAAAAAAGGAAAACAGAACAGCTGTAAAAAACAGGATTTATGAATTTTCTCTTTTCTGCTCTTTGCAGGCGAAGGCACAAGAAGAATCATGGCAATTTTATAAATCTGTTTTTAAGAACAATTTGGAGTAAGAACAGCAGCAAATTGGCTGCAGACCACAGCCAAGCAGCACTAGACATACATGCCATCCGCAAAGCCCTTAGAAGGAGGCCACCCTCAGCTCTTGGGCTGCACATCCCAGACAATGGCAGAGAATTGCATGCAAGTGGACTCCTGCCACCTTCTCTCTAAAGCTTCCCACTTTCCTGTCAAAAAACAATGCTAAAATTCCCATTCTGCTTTCTGATGAGGGGATTTAGTGCCCCAAGGAATGATACCAGAACTGATCGTTGAGGTGAAAGAGTGCAGGGGCCACTTCTGGGGGCGGGGATGGAAAGGTTTCAGTTGAATCTCTTGCCCATGAGGAGAGCTTGGGAGTTAGTAGGGCAAAATGGGGTCTTGACTCACCTCTTTACTCTTGCTCACCCCATCCCAAAGCCAGGCCTGAACCACCAGCTGCTTCCTCCACTTTCCAGATCAAGTTGAGAATTGAGCTGCTCCTCACTGTAAGGAGGTGTTGAAATTCAGGGTGCATCAGCCCCCTACCAATATCAACTCTGAAGTCCAGCTCATGAGAAGCATTGATCCTGGAATTGATCAGCTGCACACAGACCACCTAAAGAACAATGAAACAAAAAAAAATAAATCAAGAGACAACTTCTGACCATGAGCTGGAAGTCAGCAGTTCAGGACTTACAAGGAGGCCAGAACACCATGCACAAAGCCACAGCACAAAAAAAACAGTAAAGCCAAAGGCATTTTTCATCCATACCAAGTCCATCCTGCTACAAGCTCTCCAGTTCCTGTATCAGGCTCCAAGTGCCATGTTCACAACCACCTGAGGAATTAAGTACCTTCAGTGCCCCTGAGTCACCACTGCCATCCAACAGAGAGTTGCTCCACCTCACCTATTCGTGACCCTTCAGTCAATGCCTCCAGAGCCTGCTCATCCCTGCTATGAGAGAGGATCAGTTGTAGTCCCCACAGAGCTGGACAAAGAGATGGAAAGTATTTTGTAAGTCCCAGGATAAGTATATGATTGAGGTGATGGTACCAGAAAATGCGCAGCAGGGGAAAAGGCAAAACAAAGCAGTGTGAGGATAGTAAAGATTTATTAAAAAGGAAGAAACTTCCACCACCATCGTTTTCTCTGCTCATTCCAGCAACTGCCCTGAAGTACCTGGGCAGACACCATATGGCAGAAGCTGTGGCTGGGGATGGTTGTCTCCATGCACTGGACAAGGCCTTTGCCCCGTTGTTCACAAAAGCCTTCAGGCATCGGATGATCTCACATCTGCTCCACATCCCACAGGAGCTGTGAGGATGACAATCAGCCAGCTGACAAACTTACGGAACAAGATACATTCCCTCTCCCCTCCAGAGCTCCTTGACAAGGCTTCAATGTGGCTGTTAGCAGCCACACCAAGAACCCACCTTAATTGCATCTTACAGAGAAAAGACAGGAGAAAAGGTTGTTTATGCAGGAAACCACTAGACTGAGCTCTGATATAGCTAATATCAGATACATATATGTCAATATTTGGGGGTTGGACTAGATGATCTTTAAAGGTCCCTTTCAACCCAAACCATTCTAAGATTCTATGATAATATTTATATTGCTACAAAGTGCCTCCTGTTACATACAGGAATCCCTCAGCTCCAACCCAAACATGGATCTCAGCCCAGATTTAAGTAGCTGAGATGCCACAAAAAGACATGGGGGGTGGAAGAACCTTTTTTTTTTTCTTCCCATGAACACAGCACCACATTGGTGTTGTGAATCCTAGTACTTTCCAGAAGTCTCGTGGACAAAAAAGATAATGACATCCCCCGCCAGCAACTCAACCCCAAGAACTATAGGAGAGATGTGTGAATGTTATCAGCTGCCACGAAAAAGCAAACCTCCCAAGTGCTGGAGTGGCAGGAGCAGCAAGAGGAAACCAAAGGCAGGCACTGCCAAGCACGAGGGTAGGAAAAAAAAGGGCTGAGCTGCAACCTGTTTAGACAGTGTTTAGAGAGGAGGAGAGATGGGGTAATGAGGAAGCGGAGTTGAAAACAGTCAAGTAGAGAAGGCCAAGAAAGCAGGTATAGAAACACTCAGCTTGCAAATGCAATGTTGCAGTGCAAACTGCTCAGAAAGACTGTCAAAAAAAGCATCAAGTCAACTTCAGAGAGACTATGGACACAGAGCTTAGTCCCCAGCCTCAGAAGTTACTGGGAAATTTCACTGGAAATCCTGCTCCAAGGCACCTTTTTTTCTCTACCCCCTCTAAAAGTTATCTCTGGCCAAGGTTTTGAAAGTATATCAAAGCAATGAAGGTTTATTCACGTTTAGGGCAGAAGATATATCCATGCAAATAGCAGAGGGCTTCACCCCAAATGAAACATGTGCAAGTGGGTCCCTCATTGGACTACTTTTTTTTTTAAATACATAAAAGCTACATATTTCTGAAACTGGAGTTTCACAAATTTTCTCTCTTGCAAAGAGACATTTTTAAACATACCAAGAGATACCCAAAACATTCATAATGCATCAAGGTTTTTGTTATAGTAAAAACTCTAGCCTGAATAACAAAGAGCATTTTCAGGAACTTTCAAAAAGTTGTATTAAAAGAAGAGATGCCATCGCTGGCTGCAGAACTCCATAGATCCCCCTGTTCCTGTAAAACCAATCTATGGAAATTGGCCAAATGGTGAAACAGGGGACAGCTGAATCTTTACTGCAACTGAAGGTTGGCTTAATTACTACGTGATTAACCACCTCCCTGAAAGATTCCTGTAAGGCTTCAGTAAGCAACCAAATAAAGAACTGTGGTGTGATACACTACTGCCAGTAATATTTAACACTTACTGTCTAGGTATGCGCATTTCTTTCAACTTATTCAAAAGACTCTGTTTTAGGTTGTTTTAAATTAAGAAGCTTCTGGAATTTGTATTTAGAAGCCAGGTTGGAGTTTTTGCATTGAGCCACTACGGAGCCTAGAAGCATCTCTTCCTGGTGACCCCAGCAGAGGCAGCAGCAAGGGTCAGGAATACTCACAGCACTGGATGCAGGTAACAGCACACCATCTCCCCCAGATCATCACATCCTTCTCCTTCAGACACTGCTGCTTCTCCTTGCTCAGGTTCATCTTGAGCTGTTGAAGAAAAGCATGCCTGTTTTTAAACACCTACACTCATGGAATGAGCAAGTTCAGCAAGCAAAGCACCATTTCCAACACAAGCCATTACACAAGTGTGGTGGCAAATATGACTACTATTAAGCTTATCAAATACCCATCGGATTTTAGTCTCATGAAACTAAAATCCACTCTGAGAGAAACAAGAGATGTGGCTCTACCCAAAACCTGTTTTTGGCCCACTGAGGCAAGCTTATTTTTCTCTTTTCCCTAAATCCTGTCCTAAACAAATTGCTCCTCCAAAGCTGTTTACGAGATTTCAAAGAAAGGAATATTCGGTTCATGTGCCATTAAAGAAACCAAACCACAAAGATACTCAGAGCTAGGAATGGAAAATGTTTACAAAGCACTTTAAAGGTAAATTAACCAAATAGCAAACATTAATGGGAAAACCTAGGAGCAGAATTAGAAAGCAAAATTGTCCTCAGCAGTTCAGCCTCCACCAAGGACCAAACACCCCAAGGCTGATGACAGCTTGTAAATGAGTTTCCCTGCCCTGGACACCTCTCAGTAGCCAGTGCTAAGATCAAGAAAGGAAAAAGCAACACGCTTCAAAGACATACAGCTCCAGTTAAAGGCAATTTTTGATTTCTGTAATTAAGCTGCCTGGCAAGATGTGCTTATACAGGACACTGACTTCATCCACCTCCACCCAGAAAAAGTTTTGTCATGCTGACTAAGTGTGGAGTCTTGTGGACTAATCAGGGGATCGGTTTGGTGAACTGTGAACAGGTCTGGAGCTGCCCAGATGCCCTTGCTGCTGCAGGTACTTGCTTGGTGTAGGCAGAAAGGAAGACATTGCTGGTTATTTATTCTTTTAAACTGGTAAAGCACAGCAGAGCATACCATTTGTGACCTGCTATGAATTATCCCCCAGGCAGAACAGGAACAAGGGCAGAGCTTGTATATTTAAGAGGCATTTGAGTTACGTTACCATTAAACATACGTTAAATATTTCACTAGGCTGAAGGCTGACAATAGTGTGCAAGGACAGTGTTTTCCAGACATCTAACCCCTGGGTAGAAATCCTAGATAAATTCCTTTATTTTAATCCATAAAATGCTACCTAATTTATTAACAGAAATCCAAAGACCTACAATACCTTTTAAAACAGAGCACAGCAGATAAAAAGCAATTAAACAAAACCAAGATACTCCAGGTGAACTCCTGAGGCACTAAAGAGGAATGAAAGGTCTGCCTTCAGTCCAAGCTCAATGAAAGGGACAAGAAGGACAACAAGAAGGATGACAAAGGGCGACGCCAGGGCCATGAAGGGCTGCTGGGGCTGAAAGAAGCCAGGGGACCAAAGCTCTCCTGGCATCACTGCACCCCTTTGATATCCCAAAGAAAATAGAATGTTCTTCTAAGTAATAACAATGAACCATGTGAGCCTGGCAAAACAGAATTTGGGGGCCAGAGAAGAGAGCTGAGAGATAGGGAAGCACTTGTTTTATGACTATATCCTTGAAGAACTGAGAGACTGATAAAAGCAAACATCCCTCCTCAGAAGACTCTGGGGACAGGGTGATGAAGTGTATAGTCAAGGAGAACAACTAATTGGGATGTTGATAAGAACTAAAACTAAGTACCCTTTAGATGAACTATCCTCATTATAATACTAAAAATCACACCCATAGGCCAGACACCCCCCCCCCCCCCCCAAATAAGCCCCTCACTCTCTGAGCATGCATGGTAAATTTAAAAGGAGCTGTACTTCTAAGGTGAAATGAGAAAGAAATTAACCAATTATTAGCTGAGGGGTGTGAATATTAGCTGTGACTGACACTTTTAACTGTATAAATGCCTGGTAGTTTCTCGGTGCAGTGTGCTGTCTTTGTGGGGTTACCACCTAATGCCCATCTTTGTGCAAAAATGAATCGAATAAAATACCTCCGCTCTGCGTGTAGTTTGGCGTTTTGCATACCAGGCGAACAAACCCGCTTTTTGGGATAACACCTTGAGGCTTGCACAGCCCCGGAGCACCCAGCCCCCCTCACCTCTGCTTATGCAGCTGTAAGGGAAGAGCATCACCCAGGACAGACGTTACTTAAAGGGTCTGCAATAGGAAAAGGTGCAGTTTTAACACCTATTGGCCAAGCACGCTTAAAATGTGCCTTCCCGCACCACCCACACCACCTAAGAGGGCTGCGTTTTGGCTAGAAGAGCTTGAGTCTGTCTTCCACATCCTGCAAAACAAAATTAGGAAAGAAGAATGAAACCTGCCTTCCAGCCCACGTTAGGCTGCAGAGAGGAGAAACAGAAAAATCCTCCCCAAGATAGGAGTTGTGGCTCACATCAAAGGCTTCTGAGCGAGAGAAAAAAACCAAGGCAGTATCCTTCGTCTCTGTACACTGTTCGGAAAATTTACTCTATAATTGTTAGCCTTTGTCCAATCCAACAGTATCAGGGACTAGGAGAGAGATTTTATGACCTCAGTCACACACTCTGGAATCAGTAAAGGCCACAGCACTCCCCAAATACTGCACATGCCATCCAAGTACAGCAGTCACCTTGGGGGAGGAGGATAATAGCAACAACAACAATAATAGCAGCAAAGAAAAAACTCCTGCAAGAGATAGAGATTTTCTCACTAATTAACACGCCGAACAGGAAACTACAGAAGGAGATAGGACATTATCATTTCTTCCCCTCCTTAGAGGGGACAAAGCTTTGCCAGCGCTGCGTGGAAAATCAGCAGCTTCAGAACAGGCTCATTAACTCTGAAAGCCCAACGCCTACGGGACTGAGAGAAGCACAAAGAAACCACAGACCTGTAAAAAGGACCCTGCTTAGTCCTCACCGATCCAGGCTTTGCCTCTCCCTTTGCATGACAGAAGAGGTCCTAAAAGGCTTCGGATTACACACGTGGCCGTCCATCCACCAAAACCTGAAAGTAAATGACATTATTTGATTACCAAAACGCACAAGCACAACTTCATGTACTACACACGCTCTCAGCATTATTTTGGATTTTTATGAACTCAAAGGGGCAGATTTTCACCCCATCCATCAGCCGGGTGCCATAACAGGTACGTAAACTGATGTGCAAAGAGCCTTGGGACCCCGGGCTGAGGCGTTAACCCAAACCAAGCAACACCGAAGGCTAAACTCAATATTTCTGGAGCCTCCTGAAAATGCAAAATTAAAGGGTAAAAATGAAAACATAGAATGGAAATATAGTTGGGTTGTGGGTTTGTTGTTTTTTCTTCTCCAGAAAGGAAAGCAGCACCGCAGCTTGCTAAGCCCCGGGGGCCTGCATCAAACACGCAAGCAGCAACTAAACCTAAACTAGCCCCCAAAACAGTTCAATAAGTGTTTTTGCATCAGTCAGCGATAATTTAGGGGAAAAACCCGAGGTTTATGTTAGCTCCTCTAAAAGCTGGAAGCACAGGCGGAGAGGGCGGGACGGCCGGGCTCTGCCCGCCCGCCGCGGAGGGACCGCGACACCGGCACCCCGCACGCCCGCCGCGCTTCCCGCCGCGCCCACCGCCGCGCGCCCGCCCAGGCAGCGTCACGCCGCACATGAATATTCATGAGCCCCCTCCTTCCGGCCCCGCCCACCCCGCCCTGCGCTCCGCGCCCCACCCCCGGGCAGGGAGCGCATCCCCGGCCCCTCTCCCGGGTCTGCACTGCCGCGGGCAGGAGCGGCTACGGAGGGGCTGGGCGACGAGGAAAAAAAGCAAGAAAAGCCAGCAAGAGAAGAAAAAACACGCTTTAGCACCCAAAAATCGCTGTCACCCTCCCCTGGCCTCCGCTGCGCCTCCATCACTGCACCTCAGGGCAGTCCTGCACCTTAGAAACTACCCTTGTTGTACAGACATGTACAAGCCTGTGTTCTCAAACACTTCCTATGGGTAATTAAATCAGGCCTCATTTAATTTCAGTTGTTGCCAGCCCATCCAGTGTTTTAGGGAGTTGCCTACCAGTCCTTCGGCGTCAGCTACGGATTGTGACCCCGCGGCCCAGAGGTGCAGGTTTGCCACCTCATCTGGGATATCTGGGTTGGTGTGGGGGGTGGCAGGCTCACCTCGGTCTTACCCCCCTGCACCGGGCGTCCATGACTGGGCGATGCCAGGGATAATAGCTGGTATAATGCGGCTCCAGCAGCCCTGCAAACACTGGATTGCAAGTGTTACTTGTTGGATTACACATGTTGAATAACCTAAAAGTATTACCTTTGACAGCTCTGCTGCAGTGGAAAAATACAACTATAAGGGGGGGGAAAAAATCTCTATAGCCTAACTTTGTTTTCTAAAATCAAAGCAAATCCACCTTCAGAAACCCAGGTAAGATGACACTACAGATTCCAGCCCTGTTTCAAAACACAGGACGCAGCAGGGCTCTGAAAAAAGAAAGTTGGGACAGCACTGAGGGGGAAGAATTGGCTGGAAGGTTTGCAAGGTAAATTCATTCCCATCTTCACAGGTAAGGGAGAATTACAAAAGGGAGGAATTCCCTTTTTTTCCCCCCGAAAGCACACACTGCAAGGTGGGAGTCCAAATTCCTCCTATAAATCACTTTTGCTACAGGGGGCAATAACAGCAGCATAGGGAACAAGTCAGCTCTCTGACACCAGGTGAAATGGCAAGCCAGAATAAAACAAGTTTGTTTTCTATTTGGACACAGGCATTTCTTTTTCACAAGTCTGGCTAGTCACTGGAGCAGCATTTTGTGACTTCTGATTTGCGAAGAACATTTTCTTGGCTGCAGAATACTAGAAACAAACACAGCTGACCATTGTCAGCCAGTGCCCACTCCGCAGTAGCCAAATAGCAAATGCAGGAATGGTACAAGCACAGGGTAAGCGCACAGTAATAGTACTCACCCAGTCACTAACACTATGCACCCAGAGCATCTTTTGTATTAACAACCTTAATTTTTTTATACCCAGTCCCTTTGTGAAACCACACTCACAGTACCTGGTGGCAAAAGCTTGCATGGCTCAACTACGTGCAAGCAAAGCAACCTCTTTCGAGCTGGCCCCTTGTGAGTTTCATCTGATGCTCCTCTAATATCTAAATATTTGGAGAAACCCTGTCAGACACTTGTGGTTTTATAGACCTTACAAATCCTTTCCCAGCTCATTTCTCTCTCCCCAGCTGATGAATCCTCATCCATCAAGTCATTCCTCATACAGGAGCTGTGCGATATCTTTCATCATCCTTCTCCACACCTAGTCTAATTCTACCATGACTTATTTCTCTGGGCACCTGGAGTAACACTGACTTACTGCCTGCTTCACACTGTAGTTACATGAACTGTAGCTCACGTGTGGCCAGGCTTCACCTCCTCCCCACAAAGCTGAAGCCTTTGGCTGCCAGTTGTGTAAACGTCCTAACAGAAATAGGTATCACCTGCGAACACATCAACAGACCTGGTCAAGTTGGTGTCTCCCTCTAGCCCTCACCTGCCATGTTAGATACCTTTGGTTCAATACTGCTTTTTCTTTCCTCTCTTTCTCATTTTTCTGCAGGTTTATTGGTGGAGACTAGACCCAAGAGGAATGTCAATCCATGCAGGCCAGCACGAGCTTATTTGATAAAGGACAAGTGTTGTGGACCTGGGGAAGGGGAGTGAAGAAGGAGACAGCGGCTGGTCTAAAAATGAAGAATAGGTACCAATATGGGCTTTAGGAAAGTCAGAATAGACTGTGAAGAGAAGACTCTTATGGAAACTGCAACTCAAAGAAACCATGATGTTTAAAACATTGCAGGAAAGGTTTCTTGAATCAGCTCTGCAACTTTCTGCAAAGTTTTTACTGGAATCAGAGGCATAAGCAGGAGTGTCCACCAGCCCACATGTCCTCTTGTAAGGGAATTCAGGGCTCTCTCCTCATTGTGCACTGATGCTCAAAACTCATCAGTATACACTTGGAGGAGCTAAACGCCCTCCATTCATTCGGACAGGTCAGATGGCAGAGGACACTACCCTGCCAGGGATGATATGCACGTTCTCAGTCCTTGGGAGGACAGGAGCCAAAAAGGTGTGAGCATTAAACAGATGAACAACAGGTCAGGTAAGAAAAATACTGCCTCTTCATTTAATGTTTAAAGACACCAGTAAACAAACAGAACAGTACAGACAGTCAGAGGCTAAACCCCTCCCGCCTCCCCAAATGGCACACTCCAAACCACGACAGGTACCAGGTGACGACTCAGGAGAAGGAGCAGCAAAGTCTGGGATTTCAGGGATGGCTGAGAGAAATCTCTGCTGTGTGAGGGGCAAGATGACAGGACTTGGAGGAAGCAGCTTCCCTCACCCACGAGCAGAGTGATGTCTCCTGGGTACAGTCAAGAGGGAATGGTTTCCACTCCGAGCAAGCTGCCCAGATCTCTTGCTAACACACAGAGGGGCCATGTGTGAACTTGGAAAACACAGCTGGAAGTTACATTAGAGGTGCAAGACACACTATATACTGACCTTGGCAGCCAAACCTCTGTTCCACAGCGATTTTAGTCTCTCGAAGAATAAAGAAAACAGGTGAGTTAGGTCCAACTCGGCAAAGTGTTGCAGTACTTGTTTGTGAATGCAAAACTGAGTATGGGGGGAATGAACAAGACTATGCTCTGCATACATTCTTCCATCCTCCACCAAGCTGCTCCCTGCTCCAGGGACACTCCTGACCCCTATCCCACAACTGGCCTTGTCTTCTCAAATGGTTTTCCTTGAGCTGTGGAGCGTCAGATGGTTAGAAGGGACAGTGCAGGCTTCAGAGGACAATTGACTGGGTACCTGAGTGGAGGGCCAGGGAGAGCAGGATGTATCAGGTGTTGCTGCTGAAGAGAGGCAGAGATTGTAGGCACAACCACTCCGGCTCCCACCTTGCTGGCAGAAGCCTGCACGGGAGTTAGGAGGGTGACTGAAGCAGCACAGGTCAGGCTCTGAAGGCAGTTGCATGGCTGCCAGCCAGTACACAGCACAGATCTGAGCACTACTTGAATTTCCATTTCCCAGATGCGGTGACAGCTGGAACCGTGACATGTGGTGGAAAGCAAGGAACACATTTCACTGCTCTCTGCCTCTCCAGGTAGCAGAAGCCTGCAGTGGTGTTGTTTCTGCTGCCACCGCACGCAATCAAATACGAAGGGAGGGCTAACTGGCTTCTACGTGGCCCAGTTATCTGCTCCAAGCACCCATGTCCAATGCGGGATCCCCCATAGTCCAGAGCCCCACACTAGAGCCCTCAGATCTCGACGTCACTCTCTTTGTCATTATCGTGGTCACCGTCATAAAACTCATTGGCAGCTTCAGGCCTAGGGGAAAGATAATCACTATCAGCAAGGAGACCCCTGGCACCCTTGGGGCCAGAGAAGAATGCCTAGGTCACACTGCCCAAGGTGACCCAAACAGCCCATGAAATGTTATGTGAGGAGACCACACATTTCTAGAGAAAGGCTCCCTGGATAAAAGCAGGGACTCAAAAGTGACCTACTATCTGTTCTAGGAAACAGACAGTCTCCAGTATATCATCTGCCCATCCTAGCAAGGACAGAAAGGGAAGCCCATTTCTGCAGAACAAGAGAGCTGGTACCTGCTGTAGTTTTCCTCAGAGCCTCTTTCCTCTGGATCAGGCTCATCTGTGCGATCGTAGCTGAGCAAGTCAGAAGGGACATCATGGATCTGCACACTGGGAGCATGGTTCAGCATTTTCAGATTCTCAAATATTGTCTGCCTGATCTGATCCAAGTACTACATAGAAAAAAACAGAGAGGGATCACTGCAGTGAGATATGGCAGTTTGCAGTCACAACTGTCAGCATTGCTTCCTGCCTGCATCATCTATGTGGTGGCCATGAAAAACACATCTGTGCAAAAAGCAGTTTATCAGAGCAGAGAAGGTAGGAGAGTTAATTTAATCACTGATACTCAAGCACGTAGAAGACAGTAAAACATAGCAAGGTTCTCTAATGCTATGAGACTTTCTTACATTGCAGAGGAAAGGCTCTGCTTGTTCTTTGTCAGCTTTCTGACCCACAAGAATTCCTTGCCTGGGCTCTACCTGGTTTCACAGGACAGAGCATCAACCACAGGGTTTTGGGATTACATAGCTGATATTGCAATAAGGCTGCAAGCACTTACCTGCCTGGAGTTCTGATTTTCAATCCTCGTACTGACATCAGGATGAAGGGTGAAGTCTGGAGCGAAGTATTCAAAGTACTCTGTGATAGAATGAGCAAGAGAGTTACAGCACAGAGGCAAGAAGGCCCAGCCAAAAGCTACTCTGCTCTGCAAGGAAGCAGAGCTCACTCTCCCACCACAGTAGGGGTGACCAGATCTTAAAAAGCACAATGATGTACAGCTCTCCAGCCACAAGGAATTATATCAAACAACAGAGCGAGCAAAAGCAACCCTCAGGTCACTGAAGAGGAAACAATCCAAATTAAATGATACATGGCACAGTAAGGGTGTGTCTGCCCAGCAAAGCCTACAAGTGGGTGGTAGGAGATGACTTAAGATCATCTCTAAGATCAGAAAGTGCTGTCACTTTGGCCCTGGTCTTATCTCTGATCAATGCAGAATAGAAGCGTTCATTCTTCAGCCAATACCACAAATACTTTAGCTCAGCTAATGAGGGAAAAACAGAACTCCAACTTACCACTGTATGGGAGCTCTTCGCTAATTGCTTCATCTACAAGCAATGATGTTTCGTAAGTCCTGAAAACATGGAATAAGATGACCTCAGTCCAGAGAAAGCTACATGGTGCATGCAGGGACAAAGCCCACAGCAACTGCTTAACCAGTGACCTTCAACAAGCACAGAAGAGACTCACCAGCATCGTGCCACATTGCGGACTGTGTAACCACCTCCTCCCAGTACCAGCAAGGGGATGTTGAAGCTCTTTACATACTCCACACACTCCCTAGAAACCCCAAACAAAAAAATGCCAGAGCTGTTAACTGCAGCACATGTTCACATGTCAGAAATGCCACCATACACTCAAACACCACCACAGCTGGTGTGATACACCTGGAGTTCAGGCTTCCACCCATAGAGCCTGAATCATGTGCTACCCTGTGAACCAACGCTCTGCAGTGCCTTGTACAAAGCCTCATTCTGAGACCCCCTCCCATCACACAAGAGTTAAAAAACAAAACAAAACCCAAAACCCTCAAAACAAACAAAAAAACTGCTGGTGCTGCTGGAAGGCCAAGGTCCAAGCTCAAGCCTCACAGCAGAGGACTCATTAGAGCCCTTCAGACTAAAGGATGGTCTTTCAACTAACTGCTCTGCCCCAGCCCCACTGTACTTACCCATGTCCTCTTATACTGAGGTTAAAACAACCCAAACGGTCGCAACCCAGAGAATCAGCACCACACTGGGGAACAGAAAAAGAACAACTGAATTTTTGCTGTGGAGGTATTGCTTTCCAGACACGCATCAGCACCCCACCCCTTGGCCACCCTCATTCACCGGAGGGTACACATGGAAGCTCAGCTAGGACACACCAACCCTGATCCCTGGGAACAGAAGGTAACACATCAATAGCACACCCCTCCAACCTACATTCTCTGAAAGGGATGGACATGTGCACAGAGGCTTGCTCTCTTACCTGCAGTACTATGCAGGTGGGCTGATAGTAATCTACCACCTGGTTAATGACTGGCTGGAAGAGGTGTTTATAACCTTTGGAGAGAAAGGCAGATTAGTCATGGCTCTGGAGCAGAAGGATGACCAAATGCCTGGGCAAGGGGGAATGGCAAGGAACACCTACTCACTTTGGTCATCAATGCCATCTCGTAAAGGCACATTGAGACAGTAATAACGACCGCTCTCTGCACCAACTTCGTACATGTCACCTGGCCAGGAAAGACAGGAGAGTCACAACAGCTCTGAGACTTCATAGCTGGTGTGGAAAGGCCAGATCTGGTCTGGGTTGAGATCTCTGTGAACGTAGCTAGGATCCCTCTGTCTTACAAATCACTATACTTCTGTTCCTCTCTAAATGCTTTTCCATGCCCTTTCTTCCATCATTTCTCCCTGCAGCTCTAATTTCGTGGTTTTACACTTTTATACTCCAGCAGAGCTTTCAAAGGATTCTGAAGTGAGGCCGCGTTCACACTATAACTGAAAATACATACCTGTACCAGGAAAGAAATAGTTCCCATATTTATGAAAGGACACTGTCATGACACGGTCTGTCAAGTAGAAAGCCTCCTGCACACCATCTCCATGATGGATATCAATATCAATATACAGAACACGTGGATGATATCTATTGAAAACAGGAGGAAAAACAGCATTACTGTCTGCACCACACCGAACCTCACTATTCCCCACATGCCTCAGTATCACCTAGAGCTCTGAAAACCACCACTGACATCTACCTGCAAGCCCACTTGCCAAAAGAATTCACCTGTCCCACCCCAGGCATATCAAATGACTTTAGATACGTGACATTTGTATACAGTCAAATATGTCCCACCACTAAAACATTTTCTTCTGATATGCTTGGAAAGAGATGCTAGAATAAAAGGTTTTCACATGGGGCGAGAAGTATCTTAGAAAGCACATGATAGAGAGAACCTATTTTAACCACCTGGGAGTTAGGAAGTTGTGGGATTTTGTTTCTTCTACAAACAACCTGCTGTTAGTTAATCTTTAAGAGCTCCAATGATTTTTAACGATATGTGTAAGTGAAAAGTAATCTAGCCAAGAAGGAGGTAGGAACACTTTCATTACATGACAGATTACTGGCAGCACTATGTCCCAGCTGGCTAGCACCAAGAACATCAGGCTGGACTAAATTTACTGGAGAAGACGACTGCTGGGTCACAGAGACAGAGGGTGAAGAAGGGGAGATCATCACAAGTAAATACACTGGGGTAATGGTCAAAGCTGATGTGCTGCCAAGCACTGGAGACATGGCCCTAAGCTGTCCCTACCTGCCAGCTCTAGAGCTGCCTGCCTGGCTAGAGAGAACTTCTCCAACTTTTCGCAAGAAAATACTGCATCTGATCAATCCCCAAAGAACAGGGGATCTGGCATGCATGCCAAAATCCTAGGGGACTGGAGAGGGACCTAAAAAACAAGACAACATTGAAGCAGAGAAGAGGAGCATGTGGTTTGTGCCGTCTGCATTGGAACCATGGTTTTAAGCAAGTCTGCAGTGATCTGATCAACCAGTTGGTTGATGGTGCTGACCCACGCTGATTAGCAGACCAGTACTTGCCTCAGTCTCTCAAGAGAGACATAAACTATTTAAGCCAGCCTAGATTATTCATTCCATAGACAAATGACAGCAAGGAGAAAAAAGGGATGCATACACACAGCCCTCACACGCTGGTAAAGGGAGAAAGGGACCTTCTAAGAGCAGAAACACCACAATACTCCCATGGTGGGAAGCAAACTCAAGTACGCAGCCACCTGCTGCAGAAGTGGTTCCTAAAAACAGGGAACAAAAGAATAGGGACATATTACAATCTCCCATGAGGGGTAACCGGGCTGTATTTGAAGCCTCTGGCATATGGGACTCGTGTGAGACTAGAAAATGGGTTTGCAGAGATACACAGTGAAGACCTGAGGTTCCAAATGCAAAGCAGGGGAGACTGGCAGAAAGGAAGGAGGTACAAGAAACCCCAGGACATCCTGTAAATCTGACTTTGAGAGCAAGTAAGCTTGCCATCAGTCATGTAACTATTGTCTGGTGAACCCCAAAACTTTTATAATTCCACAACATCTTGTCTCAGATTCATTGAGAAGGAGGGCATTTGACAGTATTAAAAAAAAAATCACAGATTAATCCAAGAAACAGAAGGCATTTCTGTAACTCTTCCTCCCATTCTGAATTTATTATTCATTTTCAAAAAAAAAAAACCCAAAAAAACCAAAAACAAAAAACCACCCCAAACAAACAAAAAAACCAAACCCAAACACCAACCAACCAAAAAAACCCCTGATGCTCTTCTACTTAAAGCAAGTGTCCTTTGATCATCCATGTGTTGCTCAAGTCCTGTTCTTAAGCCACTCAAGCAAATCAAGAAAGATTCAAGTCATTTAACTGCCCCCAGCGAGCCATAATTTGTATCTACCTACAAAAGGCTCACTGTGACAAAACCACTGAGACTCAGGAGACCCTGAAATGAGTATTTCACAGATGGATGAGAAATGGAATTGAAGAACTCTTCTGTATCCCTTAAGCTGCATGCAACAAAACTGGAGTCAGATATTCCAATTCTCAAGCCCCCCTTCTTATGCCTAAAGAAGAGTCCAGGCCAAAAATCAAGTTGTTGGCCTTCCTGGACTCTAGAAAGGCAAACAAGGAGGGGGAAACAGAGAGAGAGAGAACAGTGAAGCAGCAGAGGGAAACCACACACCAGCCAGGACAGTACTACACTTGCCCCATGCCCTTACTTGAGCAGCTCCAGGATGCCGATAACTATGTCGTTAACATAACAAAACCCAGAAGCCTGCAAGACAGAAAACCAAACAGCATTAGAAGAGATCAACACAGAGCCTGGGCCTCAAAAAGACAGAGGAATACGCAGATTTGCCTCATTACCTCAAACTTTTTGGCATGATGCAGGCCCCCTGCCCAGTTTATTGCAATATCACAGATCTAAGAAAGGAAAGATAAGTTAGTTTAAGGTGACAACATGGTAACAACCTTGCACCCACCTCCCCAGTGCACCTGCTTCAACTTGCCCAGCCCTATGGCCCACAAACACCCTTCTGGCCTTTCCTTCTCCTAAGGAGGCCTTTCCAAAGCTCCATCTTGGTCATTAGGCCAGCCAACAGTTTTGGTTACATCATGTCCATACTGGATTAGTCCTGTGCTCTACACTCCCCATTAGACCAGAAAAGACTGTCTTCCCCCACCACTGCTCCCCCTCCAGCCAGCAGCAGTCAGAGCACCTGGCACATACAGTTTGTTCCTGCACTTGTTCTTTACACTCATTAGGTCTCTAAAAGACTCAAACTTCTGTAGTTTTTTTTTTTTAATACCCTCTTGAGGGGCCCTCTTCTTCAGACCCTCAGCATGGTCTCATTTAGTGCATTTCCATATCAGAGACTTAGCAGCAATCTTGACGTCTCCCAGCCATCAGCTTCACTGAAGACCCATGTTTGTTCTACAGCACTGAGAGTACTTTGTGACTTTAGTACGTGCAACATTAGTATCCTCTGACCTCCTCTGGATTAAATATCCACTAAATGGCTGCCTCTGACAGTACAGGAAGGTCTCAAGCTTAACAGTCCTACAGCACTAGGTATTTACACTGCAACACAGCAGTGCTTGCTATGTTGTTTTAAAAAACAAATCCATGAAGTTCTCCTTAAACTGAAAACCAGTTGGCTTACGCCTGTGTTTCAAAAGATAAGCATATCAGCTCATTTACCTTGTTGTTCAGCTGTGTTGCTCCCTGCAGGGAGGCCCCAGTATAGCGAGAGCAAAATTCAAAGAGACCTGGAAACACTGGGCTGAAAAAGAAACAATGATTCAAACACAGAACATCTTCTCATTCCTCTCCATTTCTTCAGAGCAAAGGCAGGAATAAAACTGTCCAGGGACATTACCTGAGCAAGATCAAAACTCATTCTCTGTGAAAGAGTTAATTTGGGATCACTCTGACCCTGCTTATAGCACACCGAGTACCAGCAGGTGAGCAATCTGGCAGCAGACACAATGGGAAACTCAGTGAATTTTATAATGATTACCAAAGCTTCCAACTTAGTCCCAAAAAGGCTCCCCTGCTCACAAAGTGTGCCAGCGTCTGTCCTACAGCCCTGCTGACATGTGCTCAGAGCTAGGACATGATGTGAGACACGGCATCAGGAGAGGGGAGGCCTGGTCTGCTCCTGCACTATCTTCCCTCCCGGCGGTATCTGGAAGATCCTGCCCCGCCTCTGCTTCCAAGCACACAGCCCAGCATGTGGTATACTGCAACCAGAGACGAACGCTGCTGTTAAGACAGTGCTGAGGTCTGATCCATCCCACCACACAGAGACAGCCCAGGCATCAGGAGAGTATAGAAACACACGATATGGAGCCCCTGTGTCACCAGCTTGCCGGCATCACGTCACACATTTCATTCATGGACAAGCAATGGCTTAAAGACTGTGGGGTTTTATTTCCCCTTTAATTTCTGATAAGAAGATGGTTTCTGATCATGAGAGCAGCAAGGTTACAGAACAGTCTTCTGATTCTCAGCCTAAATATTAAAAACCAGGCTATACTAATATCTTCTTGGGATAACACTGTTCTCTAGCTAACGTTAACTCCTCCCATGCTAGTACTTACAGCCTTCCCCTCCACAGAACACATAAGAACAATCTTACTCTCTGACAGCCCTTACAATCCTCAGCCAGACAAGGCATATTGCTATTTCTCACAGAGCCCTTCCACACATTTCTTTCAAGTTTCATCTCTCATGAGCACTAAAGACTAGAGTTGAATATTCTCAACAAGATCTCCTGTAGTTTTGTACAGAAGCATGAGTATCTCCTTCATTCTACCCAAAAAATCAGGCTCTCAAAGCTCTCTTGAATGTAACATGCACATATTAAGGTAGCTAAAATGATAGGCAATTGTTTAAAAAAATAGTTAGCATGTTCAAAAAGAACTGGAGGCTCTACAAGAACAAGTAGAGATACAGACTCTAACCCAACAAGCTTACAGCCTAAATATAAATCTAAAAAAGAGGACTGGAAGATCTAAAGAGAAGGGAAAGGAATCAAAGAGGTTCCGTAATAGACACAGGAGGGATACGCACCTTGTTCTGGTTAAAAACAAATAAGAAATGGGACATTCTAAAAGAGCTCTCTGGACACGAGCAATGTAGGATCACCCTTTCTGACTGCAGGTTTGCAGGTGGCACAGAGCACTCACCAGTCATCACCCACATTGAAGGCGTTGAGGCTCTTTGTGAATCCCTGCATGTTGTTGGGACTCACTCTCTGCAGGAAGTCGATGTAGTCCTCAGAGTGGAACCGGCACATGTCATGCTGGGATGCCTGGTATGGTTTGAAAACCTTCAAGAGAGAAAGGCAAGACTTATTTCCCATCCAAACTGATGTTTGCTTTGACTGTAAGAAGTATCAAGCTAATTGACAGATGACCTGCATGAGGTATATCAAAAAACATTCCAATACACTGGGTTCCTGAATTTCGTGTTGATTTAAATTCAACAAGTTGCTCCATGAAGCCTGCTTTCCTACCAATTTTTGTTTCAGCCATAAACCCGTCTCCTGCCTCTCATAACAACTGCAGATCTTGCCACATACTCTCTGATGCCTTCCTTCCCCCACTGCACACACCCCCCCACTTGGGCAAGCCAGCAAAATAAAACAGCTGAGTTCAAACTACAGCTTTTTCTTCACTGGGGGGCACTATTCCCTTATCAGTCACCAGCTTTCATACAATTTTAAGACACTGGTATAGGGGTGGTTTCAGTCCCTCTGTCAGATTTGCCTGTAATGGGCTGATAGGTTCAAAAGCTATTTGGAGAAAGCTCACAGACAGATGGAAGAGTTGCATAAGCTTTGTTTCCTTTGGAAAGCCAGCAAAAAATGGTCAGGGAACTGGATGGATTCAAATTAAAGATCTTGTGACAATACAGGCTTGCCAGTTTGGCACTTAACACACATACCCCAAAATACAGAAAGTTAAAAATTAACACCACGTACTTGGCGAGAGGAAATTAAAGTTGCACTGAAATCAATAAAAGATCTTTTCTATGTTTCCCCATTTCTCTTAATTAAAGCATGTACTTTGTAGAAAAAGTGGAACATGAAAAAAATAGTAAGATGCACAAGCTTGTCTCCAAAGGGAAAATTTATCAGGGCAACTGCACCAACAGGCCTGTTTCCTGGGCTAAGCAAGAAACATATTAATTTTCAGAGACACAATATACCCTAACAAACATGTGGCCTCCTTTCCTGAATTGGTCTGCATGTGGTATGGTGTTTTCCACATGGATGCATGGGGCTCAGTGTTTCTCAGAGGCTGCTGCCTCTGACAACTCAAACAACGAGGATGAGGCGACTCACAAGCATGAGCCATTAGTGCAGCTGCTAAGGGTGAAGGCTTCCCCACAAGGGCTCTGCATAGGTACCTCCCAGGAATCCAGATGGCTGATTAAATCAAACAAGAAAAAAAACAATGCTAAAGAGTCATCATGGAAAAGAAATAGCTCTCACAAGATATCCAAAGGCTCTCTTGGACAACAAAAAGTAGGGACATGTGATTCAAAACAGAAAGGGAGGAAATAAAGAGAGACCAAAAGCTTCAAGACTGACTCAGCTGCTGGCAGAAGAAACCTGCCTCCTTCCACCCTTCAACCTACACCCAGCAATCCCACGCACCTTCCTAAGCAAGCTCTGGCACTCAGCCCCCTCCAACTGCTGCCTTGTTTTGCTGACTGTGCAGAAAACTATCTCAGCTTTCCTGAGTTATTCAGTTGCGTCAGTTCATGCAGGGATCCAACAGCTTCCAGATGCATCACAAGAAAGACAGCTGGAAGACACAGCAGGGGAGCAGGGAAGGTGAGCAGCAGGACAATCCTCCCTCTTTCAGCAACACTGAGCCTTGGCTCACTGCATTCTTGCATGCAGCAGCCACAGATAAGCTGGGAAAGGTGCGAAGAGGCAAACTCAGCTTGACAGGATAACAGCCTTTTATTTGGAGGAGGCAGAGATGGTGGATAATGTAACAACACACAGTTAACAGGACCTTTTATAGTCACAACTGACCATAATCTCCGCTTTTATTTGCTTGTAACTTTGCCAGTCACTGACTGTTCAGGATGAAGTTGCCTCTGCGGTTTTCAACTTCATGATGGCATCTAGTAGAAAATTTAACCCCAAAAAAAGGGTTTCAGGACTAAAAATATGGCAAAGTGTACAGCTCTGTCTCATTCACATGGATTTGACATTTAGAAGTATTACGTCAGAATATGCTTTTTGTTGTTTCTGCAAGAAAAATCCCAACCCTAGGGAAGTTATTCATAGAAGTTCACACATTTACAGTAAAAATATGAAAGACAAATTCTGCAAAGATTCCATGTGCCCTGAGTGTACTCCAGCTGCATCCCCCGAGCAAGCACAACTGCAGGTCACCGCAGCTGGATGCGGCTGTACTAGGGAATTATATTAGTTACACAGGGAAGCTTTCCTAATGTTTAAACACATCAAATTACTTTTATGTACTGCATCAAGGAACTGTTCCAGTGGTCCATTTTAGCACCTTCCTTTAAAAATGGATATTGTGCTTTAGCTTTGGGACAGTTTATTTTCTATTTGCTTTTGCTCAATCTGCAAGTCTCTCACAACAGAAGCAGATAAGCTGGCAGTGGAGGAGCTTGAACTTGAGCCCATGCCAAAGGCCAGGCACTCATACAGTGCTAGAGATAACGACAAAGTTGTGCACCACGACTGGCAGGTACAAAGCAGCCAAGATCTAGCTTTTCCCTCTGCCCCACTTGTATCAGTTTGGCTGTTTAGACTTCACCCTAAAAAATAAAAAGCAGGAAAACTGTATTGCTATCTTGCTTGCAAGAATTCTGCACTTTGTCCTGCCCATATATTGGAGAAGACACTGTCAACATGCCAGAATTAAAACCACTGGTCTAATCCTGCTCTCTTGTGCTCACAGTGATACAACTTTGATTTTAACATCACCCAATTCTGAAGTGCTTGAGAAGCACCCTTAAAGACAGGCTTTTTTTGGTATCACAGCAACAAAATATTTAGTCAGATCTTTGAGGGCACAGTCAAAGTTGGTTATAGTTTTGCTTAACGTCTAATGGTGGGGATGAGGGAACCTGGGAAGCTAAGCTTATTCTGGAGAAGCGCCTGATCTAGCTGGAGAAGGACTGGAATTTGCATGTTTCTGTCTATCAGCCCTGCACAATCACCATGCCTTCACAGCAGCATGATTTATCCCTAGAGCATGCTGCAGATGTGAAAACACATCACTGAGGCAAGTTGATCACACTTCTCCACAACCTCAAAATAAGCCCAACTCTATTACCAGTTACTTGCAATCATCTACAACTGCAAGGAACAATCTACGATCGAGGTCTACAACCATTTTGAGAGCACATGCCTTTAAGTAACCTGCAGGGTCATCCAGTTCAGGCTCACGAGTAACAGGGGAAGCAGCTGGTTTGCAGAGCATCACACGGAGCAGAGCCTGATTGCAGAAGGGTGAGGAACGCACATGGGATGCATGAGCATAAAGAGGAAGGATGGGGAAAAGTCACAACATCCCTCACAGATTGGAGCAATGACAGTTTTGTACCCATTTTTCATCTCCCCTCCCTGTTTACTAGTGATGCACAATGATAACTGTGACAGAAGCGCTCTTCACCTCTTTTAACAAGGTAATTCCCATGAAAAGACACCATAAATGCATGTATGTCCCTATAGGTACATATATAAATACATACATATATGTACATAAACTCAGCAGCGCCTGGAGCTGTAGCCTGCAATGCTTAGAATAACGTTCTGGGTAGGGGCCTTTTCCCAGGGTACATCAAACAGATCACAGGCTGCAGAGACAATAGGCAGCAGCTACACCTGGCCTCTGGATCAGATAGCACGACCTGGAACTGGGCCAGTCAGCCCAGGAATTAAATCGCTCAATGGTCTGAAACAGCTTAGAAGCAATCCTGGCGCACCAAAAGTGAGAATGAGCCAAGAGGAGACAAAACAAGTTGCCCCAAAATGATCAGCAGCTGCAGATGACATGTTCTGCATGTCAAAATGAGCAAAAACCATCTCAAAAGGGTAGAATATTTTTACCAATCCTGCCTTGATCTTGTATGAGGTATTAAGTTACATGCCCTGTACTCCTGAGAGCTTTTCATTTGCTCTGTGCTGCAAGAACAGGCAGAAAAGTGAACAAGGATTCTAGGGAAAGAAGCATGGTTCAATCCCACTTGCACCAAGTGAAATAAAATACTTCAAAAGAATGGTACCACACATGCATAGTGATATTCCATCATCCCCAAACTAGTTCATTTCTTGAAAGATGAAGACTTCCGTTTTCTTTTTGATTATCGCTACATGTTCATGTTTTACCAGGTTTATATGGGCTAGATTTCAGGAAGAGAAAAATCTTTCTAACAGTAACAACTGGAGTGCACTGGACTAGGCTGCTTGAGCTGGCTGGCAACAAAGACTTCGAAGAGCAGACTGGACAATCATTTATCAGGTATGAGATGGGATTAGTGAACCCTGTTAAGGCATCAAGGTGAATTAGCAAGCCTCTTGAGGTTGTTTTTTTTTTTTCTCCAGCTTTACTATTTTATGATGACACCATCCACAGTAGTCACTGGGTCCTTCCTAAAATGGGCTACAGAGACAGAAATTTCACAGGCGGTCCCCAGCAGCACTGCTGCAGCTCCAGGCACAGCACTGTACGCACAAGTTTGAACAAGACACTGACAATCAACAACGGTGCCTTTCAAATCAGCTCTGGAGGGTATGGTGGGGGCTCAGGCTGATGAGAATGCCTGGGACTGCTTAAAGCCTTGTCCGCAACAACTCCGTTACCTGCTATGCCAAAAGCGGAGGTGAAGGAGAGGCAGCGACACAAGAAAGCTGTGAAGAACCTACTAACACGGTCAGAGCCTTAACATGGAGGCCGCGACTGAAGTCAGCAGAACAGCGCACAGGTCTCTGGCACCTTTCACTCATGCCGACTCCTAAAACACCCATTCTGGCGGCTGCCTGCCCAAAGCCACCAGCCGCAGCCCCCTCTTCCCCCGCCGCCTGGGTGGTGGGCCCCCGCCGGACCCCCGCAGAAGGGCCGCTTACGATCATCTTCTTGTAGAGCCCGTAGTGCAGGACCAGGCTGTGGGTCAGCGCCAGGCGATGCGGCTTCATGGGGTGCCCCGCTCCTGGAAGGGAAACAACACGGGGAGTCACCGCGAGGGGCCGGGGAGACCCCAGCCGCCCCCTCCCCGGGGCCGGGCCCCGCCGCGCCGCCCCCCACAGGCCCGCGCGGCCCCGGGGCGCCGTGAGGGGACCGTCCCCGGGCCGCCGCCGCCCCGGGCCGCCCCCGGCGCCGCCACCCGCACCGTAGTGGAAGTTGCCCACGTCCGGGTCGTAGAAATAGGCCACGGTCTTCGCCATGGCGGAGAGGCCGGGACCCGCCGCCGCGCGCTCCCGCTTACGTCATCGCGCCGCGACCACGCCGCGACCCCACGCCTGCGCGGCGCCGCTGCCGACAGCGAGCGACTGACGGCGCCGAGGGGCGTGGACGAGGGCGGGGCGATAGCCGTTGCGGCGACCCCGCGGTCCTAACGCCCGCCCCAGCACCCCCAGCTGCTCCCAGTTACTTCCAGCTGCTCCCAGTTGCCCACCGGATTCCCTCCCAAAACCCTACATCTGCTCCCCAGTCACCCTCAGCTGTCCCCTGTCACCCCTTGCTGCCCCTTACATACACCCCGGCACCCCCCGGCTGCCCCCCAGCTGCCCCCAGTTACTTCCGGGTGCGTCTGGTTACCCACAGCTGATCCCAGTTGCCCACTGGATTCACTTCTGTAGTCCTACAGCTGCCCCCCAGTCAACTCTAGCTATTCACCAGTTACCCCCACTTGTTTTCCAATCAGCCCCAGCTGCCCCCAGTCACCCCCAGCTGCTCACCAGCTACCCCCCCTTGCCCCCCAGTCACGCCCAGTCACCCCCCAGCTGCCGCAGCCCACCTGCCAAGGGCACAGGGGACGGGGCAGCGGCATCCCTGTGGGGCACCCACACTTTGCTGGGACTTTTCCCCTTCCCAGGAGCAGCCTCCCAAGCTGTGAGGAACAGGGACCACCACCGCTGACTGTCACCTGGCCAAGCAGCCCTCCCAGGTCCCATCCTGCCAGGGCGCAGGTCCTCCTGACCTCTGGCAGCCTCCAAAAATAACCTGCCAGGGTTGGCAGGGAGCGGGGACAGGGAGGCACCGCCAGGCAGGCAGAGAACAAAAGCCAGGTGGAAAATTGCCATGTATGAAAAAGCAGCCATGGAGAACAGGGGAAAAACTCTGAGCCTCACGTGGAGCCGGCAAGTGATGGGGACGGGGCCATGCCAAGGGTGAATCCGGCAGCAAAAATCTGTTCCCTGTGGGCTGGAAAGAAGAAAGGATGAAAGGAGCAGGTAGTCTTGCCCAAAGGCTTGGAAAACAAATTAGCCAAAATTGGTGCTTGGCAAGGACCTGGTCCTGCCAGTCTCCTGCCCGATCGCTTCCCACAGGCAGGAGGTTGGAGGTGAATGATGCTGCGCTGGAGGCAGGCTGCCCAAACTACCTGCAATAAAACAGGGTCTCAGAGAGGAGGAGGCATAGGGCAAGGACCCCCAAGGGGCACGCCAAGAGCCGGCTGAGGATGGGGACCATGGCAGGTCGGCACCGGGATGTTCCCTGGCTTCTCGGCGACAGGATTTTGATGCTGGATAATAAAAGTATAGGAGGGAAACCCCTCAGTGTGCAGCAAGGGGAGCTTCACGCATGCATGGCCCAGAGTGCGCAGGATACCGCTGGCAGGGCGGCAAGGCGACGGCAAGACGGCATGGGATTTTGGGTGCTGTGCTGGCCGCAAGCAGGTGAGAGGACTAGTGTCAAGGTGCGATTAAATTGTGGGATTATTAAATGATGCTTCTGGCTGGCTCTGCCACTTACTCTGGGGACGCTGCTCCCTCCACACTGCTCCTTTTGCATGTTTCCTTTTAGGATGCCAGCTCCTGAGCATGCAGCAAGGATGCTCTGGGGGATACTGGGACCCTCTGGCCATGATCCCACAGGGCTCAGCTGTGGTTGGGGATGCTCAGAGCTGTGATCCCTGGCACAGTGAGCGCTAAGGCCAGCACCCACCATCTTAAATAAACAGGCTTTAAACATGCTGAACAACAAGGGTGTAGCAGCAAACGCATGGAGTGCGCTGACGTCTCAGTGAGGGCTGTTCACTCAGCATGACGATTGCCCAGTCGCTGCTTCACAAGGTGCTGCCACCAGATAGCGTCTGGCTGGGGCCACCAAGCCACCTGAGGGGCACAGCTGAGCTGCCTGGTTGGGGGAAAGGGGTGAGGAGGGAGAAACACGTCCCTGCCTCCAGTGGGATTCACTTTGCCGGCTGAGCTTGCTCTCTGGAAGCCGGTCGCTGCTCTGGGCATCTTCACGGTTTTTGGAGCAGTGCAAAGAAAGCATCGGAGAGAGATATTTTTAGATGCTCTTTGTGCTCAGAGAGCAAAAACATGCTGTGGTTTAAAGGCCATTAGCTTGCTGGGGATGTTTGAAAAACTTAGATAAGGGCTTAAGATTCAGGGAGATGTTTGACACGATGGGATGTAGCATTTTTGCAGAGATGATGGCAATTTTGGGGCCAAGCATCACACTGAAGACCCCAGGAAGAGCCTGCCTGTGGGATTGCCGGAGCTGGGCAATCTGGCCTGTTTAGCTGCCACGTGGACAACCAGCGGGGCCGGGGCAGACGATCCCCTGAGCGGGCACATTTGCATTGTTCGTGGGGTGACGTCTGTCGTAATGGCTGTGGAGGAGGTGCAGGAAGAAAACGGACAAGAGGTAATGTGGCGATACGCTGGGACCACAGCTGGCTGTGGGACGGTGCAAGGGGGTTCAGTGCATTCCCTCCACCCTCTGCTTGCTTGCTCGGTCCCCTCCTTCCCCAGCCACATCTTGGCCCGGCACCTTAAAATTTAAGGGCTTCCAGGCAATGCCATGAGAGGCACCAAAGCCCCCAAGGTCCCTCCAGCATTCACACCTGCACCCACTGGGGAACCCTGAGTGGGTGACCTGGAGAGGAAGAGCAAAGGGATGGCGGCAGCAAGTGGAGCAGGCAGGCAGCGAGTGGGCAGCTGCCTATCCCAGAGCTGTGGCTGGGTTGCCGTTGTGTCTTAGCTTGCACTGCCTTGGATGCTGGTATAGCATGGGATGGGGACAGGAGCTGGGACAGGGTCAGGAGGGGACAGAAGATGCAGAGCCCAGCCTCTGGACATGCCATAAACATCCAGCCCACAGCTGTGTTTGCACCTCCCCCGCAGGGTGTGGGGCTTAGCCCCACATGGGGACCATCCCAACTGGCCAGGATGGACATGGCCAGCCTGTTTGGGAGGGAGAGCTTATCTGCGTGGATTCATGCTTGTCATACTGGCTGGTCTCAGGGCAGAAAGGAGCTGTGGTCTCTTTTTTGAGTCACCTGCGAGGTGCTTCATGGGACAAGGCTCATGGTCTGGCCATTAAAGTGCTAACAGGGTCCCACAGTGGGATGAGAATGGAGCAGCCCAGAGGGATGCTGAGGCCAGGGTGGTGGAAGCAGGACAGAGATTGGGGGCATGCAACGTCCGGGGAGAGCATTGGGAGGAGAAATGTGGTCAGCTGGGATAACCCAGCTGTAGAGCCAGGTGGGAGCAGCTTGACAGTAGCGGAGCCCCCTCCTCATCCTTGTTCACTCCATGCAGGGCCAGGATTTGTTCCCAGATGGGCTGCTGTGCTGTCCTCCCTCTCCCTGTCCTGTGCTGCCTGGGATTGTGGAAATACTTTGACACCAGAGGCTGTGGGAAAATGGGAATCTCCCCTTGAAGCAGGGAGGGCTGAGTGACCCAGGCTCGTTTCACCCAGCATGGCTGAAGGCTGGAAGGTGGGTAGGGTGCAGCAATGTGTCGGGTGGGTGTGAACACCCAGGGGGAGTAAGAGCAATTTGTTGTGCAGGACAGAATGTGTGGGCACAAGGGAAAATGGGAATAAGCTCACTATGACTGTATCGCCTCGGGGCTCCACAGGAAACCAGACCTGTGAGGTCCCCTCTTTGAAGAAACAAGGGCAAGGAGTAAACTGCCTTTAAGGTCTTGATCAGCTGAGACTTGCATGATGTTGTAGCTTGTTGGTCCAGCATTAGGAGACCTCTCCTCTCCTGGAGCCCTAGCAATGCATGGCAGGAGCAATAAGTCTTGCTGCCCATGGCCTTTTCTTGCCATAGTTGGTCCATCTTAGGGCCTGTCTCCCTGCCAGGACAGCAGACAGATGGGTGGCTCCTGTGATGTGGTGACCTCCTGAAGTCACAGTGATGGTGGAGGGTCCCGGGGTCCTGAGAGTTGACTCTTGGTCATTTGCGGAGAGGGGCAGGAGCCCTCATCATCACAGAGTTGAGAGCCTGGAGGAGCTGCAGGTTGCTTCATGGTGGGATAATTCCCACAGATGAATATTTATAGATAAACAGTTCAGTAGAGATGGGGTGGGAGGGATTTCAAGGGTTGCCTGTGCTTTTCAAGGTCTGAGTGGAGGACTGGCCACTGAGTGAAGGACCGAGAGGAGCAAACCTAATTTGCAGCAGCAAAGGAGGGTTGGGTGAAGCCTCCCAGAGTGAGGATAATGTGGCAGAGATGGAAAAGGAGGTCGTAGGACCTCCATGGCTGGAGCTTTTGAATGGCTTATCCATCCCTTTTTTGGCCAGGAGGGAGAGGCAGTTGGCCTGGGGCAGGGTGTTGGGCTGTGGGGTCTCCTGGGACTCCTTTTCCACCATCTCCTTGGTGCTGTGATCACTGTGCAGGTGTCTGCAGCCCTCTCCCCCTGCACATGTTGGTGTGGGAATGGCGCTGGTCTTGCTGAGACCCACTTCCACCCCTCTGCCCTCCCATCGCCACAGCTCAGTGCTTTAAAAATCGCCAAGAGCTTTGGAAAGGAGGGTGCCAGGGAAAATCAGGGCTGGCTTGCATTCAGGCGAGGTTATTCACTCCGGGGCGGGCAGCAGCTTGCCAGTGCCGGCTTCCCTGAGTGGCACTCCTGCTTTCTCCCCACTGCAGCTGCCGGCGTTTCCCTGAGCTTCTCTCTGCATCCTCATCCGCTGAAACTGCTTCAGAGAGATTTTTCCGGGGTCGGGACAGGCGGGTGCTCTTGCTGGCAGACAGCGGCAGGCTGCCGCGGCAGCCAGAAGCAGCTTGGCTCCTTCCAGAGGAAGGCAGGCAGTCGGGAGCTGGGGGACCGGAGGATGCTCGCCAGGGTCCCCAGCTGTGGGGATGCGGGGTTGCTAGGAGGCAGGTGAAGGTGAAGAGGAGAGCGCTGCGGAGGACCGCAGGCCCAGGTACTGCCGCTGCAGCGGGGACAGGGGACGGCTCGGGGAGACCCTGCCTGTGCTGGGAAGCAGAGCCGGAGAGCAGGTGGCTGAGCTCTGAGCCCCCGGGAAGGGAGACCGGAAAGCCCGAGGGAGCCGGGGCGGAGGGAGTGAGCTCGGTTCTGTGGGCGGACGATGCGGGAGCTGCCGGCCGGCTCGGCCCTCTGCCAGCCCGGCTGCCGCGGCTCCCTGCCTGCCCTGCCTTTGCCTTTGCCGGCGGAGGCCCTCGGCCGTGAGTAGCGAGGGATGCAGGGGGAGCGGGCTGGCATGGCTCGGCGAGGATGCTCATCCCCCCACAAGGGCGAGTGGGGTGATGCCGCCCGCCGCAGAGCCTGGGGGAGGCCGGGGGACCGGTGCCCTTGGGAAGCCGCCTGCAAGGGACGGGGGAGCGCTGCAGCCCGGGGCCGGGCGGGCCTGCGGGGATGCTGCTGCTGCCACCACTGCCCTTGGGATGCCTCTTGCCGGGTGCGTGCCGGGCAGCGGTGTCCTTGGGAGACTGTGCTGAGCCGCCTCCAGCCTGCCCTCACCTCTGCGGGGCCCCCCGCTACGCCGGACCTTGCGGGGTGAGAGATGAGCCCTTGGCAGCCCCCACCTCAAGCCGGGAGCTGGCGCTAGCCCAAGGCGGATGGGAAGAAGAGGACAAGGATGGGCATGGGCGGCCTGGTGGGGGTGAGCACCGGGGTCTCTGATTTGCCTTCCCCCTTATTCTAGATCCGCATGTCAGACCAGAACAGCACCGACGATGGGGAGTCAGACCCCCAGCACAGCCTGTCTATGGTCTTCCTCCTTGTCCTCGTCTTCTTCATCATGGGGCTTGTGGGTTTCCTGATCTGCCATGTCCTGAAGAAGAAGGGTTACCGGTGCCGGACTTTCCGGGACGAGCTCGACCCAGATAACAAAGATGTGCTGGCAGAGCTCCAGGCCAGTGAGTGCTGGGGCGATGGGGGCTCAGACACTACCTTTTGTTGGCATGGGCCAACGCTCCTTAAACACGCTTTTGGGATGTGGGCTGGGGTTGGGATGGTTACCCATCATATGGCGCTGTGTTGGAAGAAAGAGATGGGGCAGCAAGAGCAGCATGGCATTCCCCAGGGATCAGAAGCATGCAGCCCAGAGAGCCCTCTGATCTGCTGGCTCTGCAGGCTGGCAAAGGCTGGTGGGAGCCAGCATCTGGCCCTTCCCAAAGCAGTGTTATCACCAAAAGATAATTCTGATCAACAGCCAGGACCTGCCAAATCCCCAGCGCCTGAATTATAAACCATGTCCCCTACAAGGAAAGCATCCCCAGCCAGGTCATGAGCTGTCCCTCTGTCCCTTGGTGTTAGGAGGTCCGGCATGGGGCCAGCATGGTGTTTGCTATCAGTCATGTGCTCTTCTAGTCCCTGTTGTGCTCATGCAGGCCAGAGGAACAGGGGTGTTTCCTTGGGATCTCTGCCCTATGCTGGAAGGGGACCTTTAGGGTTTTTTCCATCATTTCAGGCCATTGTGAGTGGCTCTTGATTGGTAGGATTGGGAAGTCACTGCAGCATTGAGCGTGTGTGCAAGCCAGAGCTCAGTCCAAGCAAGCTCTGTCATTTAGTGGTTTCATGAGTCTCTGCTGAGATGGAGAAGACATGTTCCTCCAGCTGCTTCCTTGCCTGAAAACAGCCAAATGGTGCTACATAACTCCTCTGGCTCCTCTATGCCATTGGTAGCGCTCAGGAGGGTCAGCACCTCCTGCTGCCACTTCTCGTGCATGGGAGGGAAACGTGTCTCCCTCAGCTTGCCCACGGATGCAGCAGGAGCTTCCAGGCATCCTTTGATATGCTCCTCTGCTTCAATGACTTGGCTGCATATGACATGGAGACAGTGCTGAACCTTCCAGGATTGGCTTTGCCCGCTGGAGTTGCCATAGCCCAGGGAAACATCTCTGTGGGCTTCCAGGAGTGCAGCGGCAGTCCCTGACCATGCTTTTCGAGGCAGCTGCCTACCAGACCACAACTCTGACCTGCTCACAGGAACATATAACACTGCAGACTGGGCTGAAGGTCCAGCCAGCCAAGCCTCTTGCCTCCAACAGTGGCCAGAAGCAGGTTGCAATGAGTGCTGGGGATCATGTCTCATCACAATGGACAGAGACATGGTGTCTCATCCACAATGGAACAGACACCGAGCCAAGTTTTCCCAGCATGCCCTTTTAAGCTTCTAATAGTGTGTAGCTCTGGGGCTTTCTCTGTCAGAGATGGTTTCTCTGTATTTAACAGGCCCCAGTGGGTTTCTTTTCTGTGAACTTGTCCCGTTTACCCTTGGGGATTTCTAGCACCTGCAGCATCCTGCACCCAGGGGCTCGAGGGCTGGACCGTCCCCATAAGGAGCCTTCTCCTTCAAGTTGTTTCGAACCTGCTTCCCACTTGTTTCATGTGATGCTCCCCAATTCTGAAGAAGCAACCCCCCTCTCCCTGCACATGTGGCTGCTGTTTTAGCCATTTCTTTTCCAGGGTGAGGGGTCTGGTGTTCCCCAGGGGCTTCCCAGCATGAGGGGGGACACAAGGCTTCTCCAACTGCTCTGTCAACATGGCTGGTCCTGGCGAGCTGAGTGAATCCCAGCACTCAGTGCCATGTTTTCTTTTTTTAGATGAAGAGGAGGAACTGAACGAGGACACTGTGGAGAAGATCGTGAGATGCATCATCCAAAATGAAGGTGAGCATTTCCTAGGCCTGGCCCGGAGACTTGCTGACTGCTTTGGCTAACACATTCCCTTTTTCCTTTCTCTTCAGCAAACGCAGAGGCCCTCAAGGAGATGCTGGGGGACAATGAAGGGGACATCCCAGTGCCAGTGCCCAGGTGAGGGAAGCCTATACCAGCTTATGGCTCTGGAAGAGTAAGGAAGAAGCAGCCTTTGGGTATCACCTTGATCTGCAGACTCTGCAGCCAGCCTCTTTCCAACTTGTTATAGAGCATCTTCCCAACAAGAAATCCTCTTCCCCTGAGGGCTGTGATGAGTGCTTCACCCTACCATCAAGGGGAATAGCCCTTCTTATTCCTGTCCTCACAGGAGGTCCCCTCCAGAGCTGCTGCTTCTCAGGGCTTGCCACAGTGAGGCTGCACCAAGCTTGGGAAGGCTCCTCCAGATAACACGACCTGTCATGTCCTTCTCCTATTGCAGCCTTTGTCCTCACCGTAACAGCCAGGACGGGGGGCCACCACATCACCACACAGTGCATCTGGGCTCCACGCAGGCCCCCTGCATCCACTGCAGCAAGAGGAGGAGGCACCCACTGCATCGGCAAGGACGGTCCAAGGATGGCAAAGGCAGGATGCATCCTGGAGAGACCACTGTCTTCTCAGTGGGCAGGTACTTAAATGAGCTTTGCCAGACATGGCCCATCTGCTCTGATGGACCAAATATTGTGGACAGTCTTCTCAGTTCCCCTATTCCCTTCCTGTTCCCCACTTGCCCCACGCCAGGCACCCTATTGCTCTTCTCTGCTTAGATGCCCCAGTAGCAGCTCTGCAGCTGGGAGTCCTGAGGACCCAGGTGCCTCTTGCACCTGAAAATGCCTGTGGTATGTGGCAGGCCATGACGCACCGGTGGCTTCCCTCCTCCTTCTCCGGGAAGGTGACTCAAGCCTGGCTTGTCCTGCTGACTCAGTGCTGGGCAGAGCCCCAAATACACATCCCTTCAAAGCCTGCTGTCCCAGCTACGTGCGAGCAGGGCTCTTGCTGCCCAACAGGGGCAGTGACTCCAGTTTTAGGGATCTCGTTAGGAGGGGTAGGAGGTGACAGCAGGTCCCTGGTGCAGGTTACCAGCCACCACCTTCAGAATGAAAGAGTGGCTATGCTCCTTCAGGTCATTGCCTCCAATGATGACTGTAATTAGATGCCATGGGAGGAATATAAGAATAGGGGAGTGTACCCAATACTTCCCACAAACACTCTTCCAATCCCCACCTGGTCTCACCTCAAGGGACTTCCTGAGCTGCCTGTGGTCTCTGTGTAGTCAGTAGCCTTTAGTACAATCTGAAGGCTTGCCCGGGTTGTCCCATTCCCCAGCAGAAAGCATGCACAAGACTTTTAGCAAGGTCTTCCAGGACTCAGCTCTGTACCACCATGGTGACTGGGGCAGGGTGACAAGCAAATGCTGGTCCTTGGGTGGCCACCCAGGTGAGACACAAAGCTCTGCTGTGCTCAGATCCTGCAGCAGGTCTTCATTCAGGGCCTAAGCCTTGATGAAGCTCCATGTTGTGGTCCAGAAAGACAGTTCTTTCAACGGTGATGTTGAGCCAGAGTGGGCATCAGGGGATGTGGGTTTTTCCACCATCACAGCTAGGGGTCTCTGTAGGGAGGTGAACTGTGGGCTTTATGGGGAGCTGGTAAACAGGAGACACATGCTGGACCACCCCATGCTGAACTCCAGCTAAGATCACACCTTCTGGAGATCGATAGCTTCTGGCTTCCTCTTTGCCTGTTGCTGTCAGCTGTCCTTAGTTTAAGGGGTGGTGTTTGGCAAGCCAGATCTCTGCACATTTGCATATTCATGGTTAATCTCATTCCCTAGCCAGTACCCAGCTCCACCCACTCCTCTGTGTCCTTTGTCCATGCTCTTCTCAGGCTCCTGTCACTCACTTCTGAATGCTGGAGAAGGTCGTCTTCTTTCCTAAAGGCACTTTCCCTCAAATCTTGGTTTCCTCTCTTTACACTTAATATCCCATGTCACATCAGCCTTCTCCACTGGACAGTCATTACATTTCTCCAAGGTTATATTTTAAAAGTTTCTGCTTCCCAAATCTCCTTGGTGTGAGGTCCAACTGTGAAGGGGCCTATGTTCCCCTGAGGTACAAAACTACCTCCAAATTCTGGTTCTCGTTTCCAAGCTGCCCCCTTTGCTCTTTCAGATCCTGGACGACTTTTCTGGGACTGCCCTTCCTGTGTCTTATTTACTGTGAATATCCTCATTGCACAAAGTACCTTGATTCATAACTGATCATACATACAAAAGGTCATTTTACCCAGGTCTTCTGTTGTAATCCTCAGGTCTTGTTCCTCTGTTTCTTTTGCTGTTACTTTTGTTTTGGACATAGTGGTTGAAAGTCCATCCCCCATCCCTATTACGTACAGCTTGTTGACTGAATCTGGGGCCCAGCTGCTAGGCACAGGCTCATTGTAAAAGAAGTGGAAAGGAGTGAGATTAGTGGAAGTCCACCAAGATCATCAGGGGCTGGAGCACATGGCATGTGAAGAGCTGCTGAGGCAACAGGGTTTCTTTAGCCCAGAGAAGTCTAAGGGGGTGGGTCTAATTGCTCTCTAAAACTACTCAAAGGGTTGGGGGGAGTTTAAATGAAGATGGAGCTAGACTCTTCTCAGAGGTGCACAGGGAAGGGCAAGAGGCAATGGCCACAAATTGCAGCAAGAGAAATCTGGATAAGACTTAAGGAAAAAATATCAACCTGAGAATGGTGCAGCTCTAGGACAGGACCTAGAGGAGTGGAGGAATCTCCATCCTTGGAGACTTCCAAAACCTGGCTGGATGGGGTCCTGGGCAACCTGATTGAGGGTGGTAGGTGGCCCAGTTTTGAGCAGAGGGTTGGACTGGAGACCTCCCAAGGGCTTTTCCCACCTAATTTTTTCTATACTTCTGAGGTAATCAGGGTTATGATCTGTACTCTCATATTATTGAATGATTTACCATCTATCTTAGGGCTTTCCCTAAACCAGTTGTCAGTGGCAGAGCTTGTCCACCAAAGCACCTGCATCCTTAGCCCCATCAGCTGCAGCATGTCATGTCCTATTGAACTAAATGCCTTAGCTATGCTGACTAGGCAGACAGCCAAACTCTCCTGCCTTTCCCCTCACGATCCAGAGGTTGGTTACATTACCTCTTGTGCCCTCTCCAGTCCAAAACCTGCCTGCTCCTTTGAATCCATTCCTGTCTCTTCCAGGCTGACATTGCTCAATAGCATTACCAAGAAATGATCCTGCCACTCATGCCTCCTCCCCATCCCTCTTCGAGACTGGAATGTTCTCTGGTCTTCCTGAATTGCAGTGCTGGTGCTATATCTCCAAATATCTGGATAGACCTGAAAGGTCACATTTGCTGCTGCTTGGCCTGACCCAAGCAGTCCTGTGGGTACCTCGTCCAGAGCTGGAGCGCTTCTCTTCTTGACCCTTCCAGTCATGAGCAGCACTTCTGACTGCAATGCTAAGGGGTCTGTATTGTCCACAGACTGCAGCACAATCCTCAGTTTGGCGGTGGTCTCCTTCATCTCTGGCTTCTCATCTGGGATCTGTTCTTATCTCTTGGACCTTTCTTCTCAGCTTCTTCCTTCAGGTTGGCCATACTGCCATTTGCTTGACCTCTGGGTCTCATTCTTCTTTCAACCCCAGCAGTGCTTGACCTTTGCTGCTGAAATCGCAGCTGAACCTCAGCAGAGCCAGGGCCATTTGCAGCTTCTTTGTGTGTGACTCAAGCACAGGGAGAGTGGTTGCTGAGTCAGTCATGGGCTGCATGAAGTCTCTGTGGTGGGATGCTGTTCTTTGGCTGGTGGACACCAGCTCACCATGGGAGAGATTTCCCGTCTGCTGGTCCAGCAGTGGCTTGCACTGCTTATGAAGAGGAATCATAGCATTACTTACAACCAGCTCACTTGCAATTCAGACTTTTAGGCTTTGCCTATGCATTACCACTCACAAATCCCAAAGTTATGGTAGATCCCTAACTTCTCTCTTCTCCCCAGGTGCAATATTGCATCACCTCTGATTATAAATACACGCTTTGTGGGTGTCAGACCAACGTCTGCAGTTGTTCTCCTGCCTACCCTGGAGCTCTGAGCTGTTACCTGGTACATAGTGGAGCCTTGGTGAACCACCTAGGTACCATCCATCACTCCAGGGGATGATGCACAAGGTGCTCTGGCAGATTTTAGCCAAACAACTCCTCCTGGCTTTTGATCCCTGTACCCAAATATAGCTCACTCTACCAAAACCCTGTTCCTGCCTTCACTTAGGGTGCACTACCTGCCAAAAACTCTGGCTTCTGTTCCCCTGATAGCAGTTGGTCACTGGGTGCAACATCCACATAGTTCTGCACAGTTGTCCCTTCCTCACCAGGCTCAGACTGTTTGCATTTCATCTTCTGAATCAACACCTGAGTTTCTCCTGTTCATCCAGGTTGCATCTCAGAGCATTTCTAAGAGCTGCGACCCATCTTGCTGCATGGAGGACAGGCTGGCAGGGTCTGCACCAGCCAACATCTGGATTGACATTTTCATCCTTCTCTTTCTGTTTGTTTTGCCAAAAATGAAGGGAAAAATGGGGTTAAGTCAGTGGGGGCATGGCTAGAGTGGGGGTCAATGGTGTTGAATGGGTCTGAAATGTTGGAGATCAGCACCAGTCCATGACAAAGAGAGGAGAACTGAGGCTGGAGGTGTAGGCAAGCTGGAAATACAGCTGGGAGAGGGGAGGGAAGGGATTTTGATCCATCCTGCCCCCATTCCAGGTTTCGTGTCACACACATCGGGAAGAAACCCACTTTCCACGAGCAACAGGACAGTCCCCTGCCTGATGGCAGCCGGGAGCCAAGCATGGAGGAGCTGGAGCACAGCAGTGACCGGCTCCAGCGGGAACGGGCTCGCAATGGGACTGTCCCTGCGAGTGGCCTGCAGAATGGAGCTGTCCAGAAGGGTGCCCAGAGCAGCAAGGGTGGGGAGCAGAGCCACTCCACCACCCCAGCCCCGAACACACCAGCCAGCTCCGGCACTCGCAACAGCAGGCGGGCGGGCAAGGGGTCTGGCGTGGCAGGCTCGCTGCAGGATGCTGGCACTGCTCCTGGGAGTGCAACCCACCAGAGGAAGCTCCTGAGCCATCGGGTGCTGGGAGGGTCAAGTCCTAGCATCCCGGGAGACCTGGTGCAGGAAGGAGCCAGCATCTGTCTGGAGGAGACTGGACTGGGGTCGGCAGATGAAGTGTCAGATATTCACGGGAGCCTGAGTCTGCACGAACAGGCTGATGAGTTGGGAAGAGATGAGAGCAGCAGGAAACAGCCTGGAGTGGAGGACATGGGGCAGCAGGTAGGTTCCTCTTCTTCCTTGTCCCTGTGTGGTCCCCTGGGATGGAGGGTTTGAAAAGTTGTGGCACAGCACCCCAAGTCCTGCTGCTGACAAGATCAATCAGCCCAAGCACAGTGGTGTGAGCTCTGCAGTGGGGACAGGTGAGCCGAGGCTTGTGCCAGGCTGACTGTGGCATGGGACCTGCGCTGTCCTGCCCACCCTGTTTCTGCTTACCTTTTTTGATTGCATTTGCCCACCTGTTTTCTAATGTCTGGGGCATGTGGAGTCACCGTGACAGTTCCCACCCTGCTGGTACCCACGCTGCGGGGGAAAAGGTAGGTCACTGGCTAACTTGCATGGGGGATGCTGCAGCCTTACTGCCAGCTGCGCCTTGGACAAGGGATGCATTTTCTTTTGTGGTTGGGCTCTTTGGGGACACCCATTGGGATCAGTTTTTCTTGACCTGCAGGAGCTCTGCCACTGCACATAGCCTGTTCTCTCCAAAACTGTAGCCTCACTGCAGTGCTGGGGCTCAACCTGGCCAGCAATGTACAGGCAGGGACAGATGGCTCCAGGAGCCTTTCTTGCCTTGAAGTCTAGGAAATGGTGAAGCCAACTGGTCATTTCTTCCTTACTCCAGAGGGGCTGGTGCTGGCTGTGCTCAGAGAGGAGGACAGCCCACCCTGGCTGGAGCTCCCAGCACCCTGGTATCTCCCAACCTTCCCATCTGACCACCTTGCTGGAGGTGCTAGAGAGCTCCAGGGCAGCACTGGCGAGGACACCATTTGCTTGGCCATCAATAGCTGGGGATTTGCTCCCTGCCACTCCCTCCAGGCTGTTACCGCTGAGCAAATGGTGCTGTTGGTGGTGGTAGCAGACACTCAACATGTTCACTCACTCAGGTACTCACCCATGGTTTTGCAGTTGGGGAAAGATGATTTTCACAGAAGGGGTCTGGGGGAAGGCACCTGGTGCAATGTCACCCCACTGGGGCTGCCTGCATCGAGCAGCCCCAAGAGCTGGTCTCAGCTCGCTCCACAAAAACAGCACTGGGGCACACGTGGCAAAGCCCATGGAAGAAAAAGGAAGCAAACCATCTGGGTAAAAATCCCTGAGTCATTCAAAGCCAGGGACGTTCCCTGGGGCTGGCTCTGCTGGAGCTCCAAGAGCTGGGCACAGCATGTGCCAGCTGGGGCAGGACTGGGTCAGCATGGGAGAGCCTGGGGAAAGGTGCCTAGCTGAACGCAGGCTAGCAAAAAGCAGGAACCTGCTGTGTTTATTGTTTCCCTCTTTGCTTTCTGGTGGCCAGGCTGGAAGGTTTGAGCCATTTTGTGGAGAAGGGCAGCCCAAGGCAGCCACGCAGGACAGAGCTGATGGGCTGTAGCCCTTCTCTGGAGACCTGGAGAGGTGGCAACAGGTCCTCCTTCCTCCCATGCCTTGGGTGACAGCTGTGGTCCCTTTGATGACTGGGGAAGCAGTTACGTGCAGGGCAAGCCCAGGGACATGGTGATTTTTCTCCTCTTTATCTGCCCCTTCTGTGGCAGCAGGCTCTTGTCTCAGACCCTGCACCAGGCTTTGACGTATTGCTTTGATTTGGTGTGCTCCATGACATGGGGTCCCAGGAGAACAGTGATGGCACCTCACTGGGATGTTTGTCACCACACCCTGGCACCACTCGGACAGTCCCTTATCCCCTAGGTCCCAGCCAGGGCCACCACGAGGGCTGTTAGCTGCTGCTCAACATGTCCTGCAGGTGATGGGGAAGGATAGAGAGATGGTGCGCGGGCTGTAGTCAGCTCCTGGAGCCTCAGCAGGGTTCTGCCCACTGGCCCATCGGTCTCTGCTATGGCCACAGAGACCCATCTCCCCACCCCAGCACCCTGCTCCCGCAGAATTGCTGACATCCACATCCCTCCTCCATTCCACAGGAGCCCAGCACCACGGTGCAGGACCGAGGAGCAACCGTGTGACGTGAGTGCTCGTCCCCAGCCCCTGGGGCAACGTCCAGGGTGGGGTGGGAAAGTACTGGCAGTGTCCCTGCCCTGGTGGGTCACAGCCTGGTGATGGAGAGAGGGTGAACCCCTTCTCCAGGAGGGTTGGTTCCCAAAGCATCGGGTCCTACATGGGCAGGTCCTCTTGCCTGCATGCCCAGCCACAGGCAGTGATGCCAGTGGGCAGCTGTGCCAGCTCTGGGCAGACACAGGGCCAGGACAGCCTGGTTGCAGCTGGCAGGGGATGCCTCAACTGTGGGAACGAGCCCCATCCTGCCCCTCTCCCTGCAGCTCCTCTCCGCTCCTGGCTGGAGCATGGACGGGAGGCTCGTGGCCCCCAGCCCCCATGCTGGACTGGGGGCTCTGCTGTGGGGGGACCACAGGGCAGCCGGCCCCAGGTGGGCAGCTACGCGCTTGGCATGGCCGGAGCGACGCGCCGATGTTACAGACAACTGCACTTGGTGCCAGACCTCATCGCATTGGCAATAGGTACCAGACTCCCACCCACTGCACCTGCCCCAGAGACCCCCCTGGGAGACCCTTGGGCCTGGTAGGGGCAGGACAACACCCAGTCCCTGCTGCCCACCCAGTCCCCGCAGCCCCCAAGCGCCGGGGGAAGGATGTATCAGAGGGGGCTGCAGCGAGGGGCAGGGACAGAGGCAGTGGCTCGAGCCCCCCCCGGGCTGGGGACAGCACCCCCCACCCACCCAGCACGTTCACCACAGAGCACAGCCCCCCGGGCACCCCTGCCATGCAGAGTGGTCATGGGCACAGATCCTGCACCAGCGAGGAACCTGCAGGTCCCCAGGAGATGCTGGCGGAGAGAGGAGCGTCCAACCCCGGTCAGCGCAGGAGGGGCCAGAGTCCAGCCCTGGGGGCAGGATCGCATCCCAGCTGGGCCAGTGAGCAGCCCCAGTGCCCGCGGGGAGCTTTGGTGTGTAACTGCACTGTACATAGACAAGCTAAAACCATTAAAGCTGCTGAACCCCTTGGCAGAGTCAAGTGGCTTTATTGGGGCACAGCCCCCACCTGCCCACTCCTGCCTGTGGGGAGATGCCTGGGGGGCAGGCAGGGCCCCGAGGCTGAGCCCCCCGGGGAACCAGGGCTGCACCAGGGGTGCATGGACGAGATGCTGGGTGAGATGGGGCACGGCCATGGCACTGAGCACCCTGATAAAGGGGCTGCCCTGCTACCTTGTGCTCTATAGGAATGCAAGTGGCGCTGGGCAGGATGCGGCCCCTGAAGAGACCAGCTCGGGGTGCGGGGCAGCACCAGCCCCTGCCACCGGGATAGTAGCCCATGGGGGTGCAGCGGTTTGCTTGGGTGAAGCTTCTGGGGAGTGGGGAAGGACAGGGCACCCACACGGTCAGCTGAAGTGCAGCTCAGGGTTGGACTCAGGGGCTCTGCCGGGTGGTGGCGGGGGTGCGCGGAGCTGTAGAGACAGGAGAGGAGATGCTGTGCTGACACGCTGAGGCCGCTCGCCCACCCTTCAGACCCTCTCAAAGCACACGGGTGGCATTGTCCCGGGTTATGGGAGGGCTGGGGGCAGGTTTGGGGGGGCACAGCATTGCTGTGATGGGGCTTACCGGCCGGAGGCGGGTGGCTGCCAGGTCCGGAGAGCTCTGCCCGCTGCCCATGCCATCCTGCCTACAACCTGGAAGGGCCCAGCGGCTCAGCCCAGCTCTCCGCCTGCCCCTCCAGCCACCTTCCCAGCACTCACCAGCACTCACCTCCCAGCGGCATTTCAGGAGAGGGGCTGGGGGCCAGGCTGGTCCCGGGCACAAGGCTGGGAGGGGAGAAGGGTGGTGGGGAGGGTGATGGCAGCTCCTGCGAAGACAGAGACAAGAAGGGTGGGAACAGCAGGGAGGGCATCCACCAGCAGCCATGGCACAAGATGGGGCGCTGCCCCACACCGAGGGGATGCAGTGACCCTCCTGCCACCAACCTGCCCAGCTGCCCCCTGGCCCCCGGTGAGCTCCTCCACCACCAGGGAGGGGAAGACGCCGACACGGCCGTCAAAGTCTCCTGTCCAGAAGCCATCGTCCACCTCTCCGGGGGCGCGGGGCAGCACCCGGATGATGGCCCCCTCAGGAAAGCTCAGCTCCTCAGGGCTCTGCCCCTCGTAGTCATACAGGGCTCGCACCAGCCAGGCTGCGGGGAGGATGGGGCGGGGGGCTCAGCACCCCCGGTGCTGCTGCTGCAGGGGGTCAGCATCCCCTGGGCCCCAGCCCCACACATCTGGCCCCCTGCCCAGGGAAGATGACACCCCGGCACCCACCTCCGGGCTCCAGCACCAGCTCCGCAGCCATGATGCTGGAGAGCTGGCGGTGCAGGGCAGAGGGTCCTGGGGGGCCAGCCCCGGCCCCTGGCTCGCTGCCCAGGGACAGCAGGTACTTTTCAGGGACGTAACCGACCTGGCCCACCTTGTTCCGAGCCTGAAGGGGCAGAAACCGTGTGACTGTCCCAGCCCCCAGGGCAGGGACAGCCCTCAGGACCTCTGACATGTATCTCCCCCAGCCTGGAGGCGGGGCTTAGCCCACTCCCACCTTCACCCACTCCTCCGCATCTCCGTCTTCGATGACCTCTAATTCCTCGCCCTGGGTGATGGACAGCTCATCTGCCTGGCAGCCCTGCAGGGGACAAAGTGGCAGGGAGGCTGGGGTTGCTGATGCTGGGCAGGCAGGGCGAGGGACAGGCAGCCGTGGCTGTACCTGGTACCCGAAGATCACCCGGCAGGTGTAGGGGTAGGTGCGGGCAGTGGGACCGGGCTCGTCATCCTCATCTGGCTCGTCACTGTCCTCGTAGTCATCGAACTCAGCTGGATCCAGCCCCGCGGGTGCCTCCTTTCCTGCCCCCACCATGGCCCCTGCCAGCCAAGCATCTACGTCCAGCCCTGCTGCCCGCAGCAGTGCCAGCCGTGCCTCTGCCTTCACCCGGCTGACCTGGGGGAGCCAGGGGGGAACATTGTCAAGGCCTAAGGGGACATCTATGCAGTGGGGGGACAGCCCAGCCAGCCCTGTTGCCCCTGGTCCCCAGCATGGTTGCCACAGCACAGAGCATCCCCAGTATTGCATCCCCAGCCACCATACCTTCCCATCCCTGTGTCCCCCACCCCAGGGGTGACAGACCTTGAGGCCACCCTGAGCCTCCTGCCTGAGGGACCCACCTCTGCCTTCCGGATGTTTTCCCTTGCTTCTTCCATCCGCCGCTCCACGGTGGCCGCCTCTGCCTCTGGGACCTGCTGCCGCCTGGCCTCCAGCTGCTGCAGCACCTGGGTGGGCACCCACAGGTCAGTGGGTTGGTGGGAGCTGGGGGGGACAGGGGAAGCCCCTCCTTGAGCCCCCACTGTGCTCCATGGGGAAGGACAGCACCAACCTCCTCACTGTGTGCCTTGCTTTTGCAGTCCCGAGCCACCCGCGTGGCCCAGCGCCGTGCCTCCTTCTCCAGGCTGGCCCCATCATCCCCCGGTGGCAGCAGGCACACCTGGGTGAGGACAGGGTGGCTGAGAAGGGGCTGGCTGTGTGGACCACCACCCCCTGCTCTAATGTGCCCCCCCACCTACCTCCTCCACACCGGCAAGCTGGAAGTGCTGCTCAGGTGCCAGGGCGAAGGCAGGGTGGTCCTGCAGGAAGAGGAGGAGATCCTGCTCCCGGCACACCTGCAGCAGGGGAACAGTGTGGGGACAGGAGGCTCTCCTGTCCCCTCCTGCCCCCCCGCTCCCAGGATGGGTGCTGTTACCTGCATGGATCCCTCCGCAATGCCCTGGAACCAGTCCCGCGTGGCCCGGCAGGTCTCCACCTCTGTCCGGCTGGCCACTGACAAGTGCTCCTGCAGCCGCTCGTAGAGGTCACCATCCAGCGCCTGGGGGAAAGTGGAAGGAAAGAAGGTGCGAACCCCCCGCCCCAACCCGGCACTGTCTGCATCCCACCAGGGAGCATTCCTGACCCCCCAGGGCAGCCAGTCCTGACCCCACAGCAGTGGGACCCTCCCCGCTGTACCCCCTTGCTGCGGCACAGGGGAGATGCTTCTAGTGGGGCCCCAAGGAGGGGATGCAGAGGGGTCTGGGCAGCTCCTACCTGCATGGCGGCGGGCAGCTCTACCCGCTGGTAATGCTCCAGGTGGGCGGTGGCAGACACCAGGGCAAAGTTGTACTCGTTCTGCACCCCTGCAAGCTGCCTTGAGTGCTCGGCCAACCGTGCTGAGAACTGTGGGGACAGGGAGAGCAGGGCTTGGCAATGGGGTGGGGGCCACCACCCCGTGTCCCTCTGCATCCCTGTGCTTGGGGACCCCACTGGCCCCCCCTGCTGCTGACCTTGGCACTGAGTTTTTGCAGGCTGGCCTTAGTGTGAAATATCCTCCGGTCACTCTTCCGGAGCCTGTGGAGGATGGAGGGGGGGATGTGAGACCACCCCATGGCCACGGCAGTCCCCCTGCCATCCTCTCTGCTCACCGAGCCTCCACATCGGCTGCCTTGTCCTTGGCCACCTCACTGCTCCGCTGGAGGTGGGTGAACTGCTTCTTCGCCTTGTCCAGCTCCTTCACTGTCTCCAGCAGCTCCCCCTGTGCCTTCTGCAGCCGCTCGATGCCCTGCAGGCAGCGTCAGCTGTGGGGGGACAGTTGTCCCCACCGCCCGGGCACAGGGGACATGTCCTCACCCCAGTACCTTCTTGAGCATCCTCTCCTTGGAGAGGCGGGTGGTCCGGGTGGCCTCCGTGGCGAGGGCACGGTAGCTCTCTGAGGCGGCGACACGGACCTGCCCGGCATGCGCGGTCCCCTCAATGACGCCCTTCCAGACAGCAACTGCGCTTCTGCAGGTGTGGGGGTTGAGACAGGGCAGGGTATTCTCCTGCTTCCCTGCTTTCGGGGATGCCTGCAGAAAGCCAGCACCCCCAGCCTCTGTGGTCCCCTCCGAGTCAGGTACCACGTCTTTGAGGACATCCCACCCAAGGCTGCACCCCTGGGACACCCGAATCCTGACTGGCATTAGGCATCTCCCAGCTGGGAGGGCCATGGACAGGTGCAGCCATCCCCAGACCCTTGTGCCTATCCCTGTTCCCAGCCCACCTCATGTTGCTGGCCTCGCCGCGGCCCCGCTGCCAGTCTCTCTTCACGAACTGGCTCGCCAGTCTCTGCAGTGCCTGCAGACAGACGCATGATCACCGGCACCCCCCAACCCTACCGGGCACCCCAGCACCCCACTGTCCTGCTCCAGGGCTGAAACTGGGCTCTCCCACCCCAGCTGCCCACCCTATGGGTGTCCCCAGAGCAGGGGACAGCCCCCCCCCCCCCCCCAGTGGCTCGGTGTCAGCTGGGATCCCATCACCCTCCTTGGTGGAAAACCTTTTTGGGGAGCAGCCACCACCAGGAGATGACCCCCCCACTGTGGCTTTTGGGACAGACTGGCAAGGGGACACCAGGGAGGGACACCAGCTGCAGAGGCAGAGTAGAGGACCCCCACAGCAAAGTCAAGCATAGCATGACCCCAACCCTGGGGGGATGGTCCACCCCAGCTTGGCGGGGGGGAAAGGGAGCAGTATGGCATGGTGCCCAGCTGCAGGAAGGGGGGATGCATCTCTGCTGCAGGGTGTCCCCAAGGGATGCTGTGGGGATGCCTCATGGAGCAAAACCAGGCTCTGACATTTAAGAGCAGAGCCCTGCGATGACCCAGCAGACAGCAGAGCTGAGCGGTTTCCTCCGCCTGCAGGGTTTTCTCTCTAGTCCGCCAAAACACCCAAGGTTTGGGCCATGCTGTGCCCAGCAAAGCACCCCAGTGGGTGCCCTAACATGGCTGGTCCCACCCCCAGCAGGGAAAATGCTGAGCCCATCCATCACTGGCCTCCATGGCCGGCATGGAGCAGCCAAGCCCCACTTTACTCAGATAATTTCCGATGCTGCCCATCGCCTGCATGGGGCTATGCCCCGCTCCGAAACACCTTGTGTGGGAAGGACAGGGCTCAGTGTTTGTGCCTCCCAGGCCATTGGTCCTGAAACCAGCAGCACCTCCTTACCTGCCCGTACTCCCTGTCGATGGCGGCCCTCTGTTTGCTGTAGGACCTGCGGGGAGAGGGCACACGGGGCAGGCGAGGACCCACACAGGGCGGCAGGGATGGGCCACCCGTGCCATCATCCCCTGCCACCACCCTGCACCGGGATGTCCCCATCTGGCCACGCTGGTGGGTGATGGAACTCGCGACCTCGATGCGGCAGGCTCAAGGTGAGCCAGTCCTGGCAGGCTGGCCCCTGCCCCATGCCTGGGGATGAGCTGGCCAGTCTCAATGGGGGTTACACGCGTGGGGACCCTACCTGATGTCCTCCAGCAGCTCGGCGTCCCGTTGCTGCTTGCCCTGCAGGCCCGAGAGCTGCTCGAGGAGGTGGACCCGCACCTCCTGGGTGAGCTTCACCTGCGGGAACGCACCGCTCAGCGCCCGAGGACAGCGGCGGCCCCGGCCGGGCTGGGATGCGGGGGGCGTGCGCTGCCCCCGCCGGCCCGGGGACCGGTCCTCGCTGCCCCCCCGGCCCCGGTGCCACTGCAGGTGCCGGCGGCCACCGCGCAGCCGCGGCCCCGCTTCCCCAGCCCCGGTCCAGGTCCAGGTCCGCCGGGGGCGACTCCCGATCTCCGATGCAGGACCCGGTCTCGGTCCGCCGGTACCGATGGAGGACCCGGTCGCGATCGCTCCTCCCGCTGACGGGACCCGCCCCGATGCCCCTGCGGCCCCACGCCCACCTTGCGCGGCGGCGGCTGCATCGCTGCGCTCCCCTCCGGCACCGCTCCCGCTCCCGGTCCCCGGTGCCCGGTCCCCTGTCACCGGTCCCCGCCACCGCCCCGCTTGAACGAAGCCCGGAACTGCCTCTACCAGCCCCGCCCCGCCTCCGCTCGGCCCCGCCCCGGCAAGCCCCGCCCCGGCAAGCCCCGCCCCGGACAAAGCCACGCCCCCGCCCCTTCCCCTCGCGTCGACCAAGCACCGCCCACCGTGCCGGGCAAGCCCCGCCCGCCGCCGTGCGCCGCGCGCCGCCTAGCGGCCGGTGCCGGTCTTCCCTCCCGGTGTTCCTCCGCTGCCGCACCGCCGGCGACGTGCTGCGCTTCGTCCGCTGCACGCTGGAGACCGCGGGGTGCCACAGCGTCACCTGCACCCGGTACACCCTGGCCCTGGCGCTCGGCGTGTTCAGCGACTGCTTCGATCCCTTCGTCTGCTTCTGCGTCTCCCAGGATTTTCGGGGCTGGGAGCGGGATGCAGGCAGCTGCTGCCCGGGGGGGCTCGAGACCTCGGTGGGGAGGGTCTCGGAGAAGGCAGCCCTGCCCCTGAGGTCCAGCGAGCGGAGCCAGCTGTAGGCAGGGCTGAGGGATGCCACGCTCTGTCCCCCTGCCCTGGGGAGGGGGTCCCTGCAGCTCGGTGCCCAGCACAAAGAGCCGCACGGTCCCAAGTTGGCAGCAGAATTGGGCAGAAAATCCCACCCTGGATCTGAGGTTCCCTGGGATTTTGCGCGTTTTGCAGTTCCTCCAATGCTGCCGGTGCTGCCCCCATCCCATGGGTCCCCTGAATGGGTGCCTGGCCCTGGCACCCCCAGCTCCCCGCCCACCGGACCATGGCATCCCTCACCGCTCCTCCTGCAGTAACCAAACCCTCCAGAGTACAAATAAACCTTTATTTCTCCCTGCTGGTGGTAGGAACAGGTATAAATACCCCAGCTGAGCAGGACCTGTCCTCCATCGCCAGGACTACATGCTGGGCACACATGGCCAGCCCTGCTCCTGTGACCTGCCCCAAATATGCCATAGTAGATGCAAGAATGGAAGTGGGGAATGGCTTGGGTGTCCTGACCTTGCCTCACAGGCCCAGTGCTGGGGAGGGGACATTGTGCTGTGTTCCCCTGTTCTGGCAGGCACCGCATGCCCCCCTGCCTGACACTGTGCCGTGCTGCCGAAACATGCAGGCAGGCTTTTATTTTCCCTTTTACTTGCTTCCCTTGGCACTGGGCCTGATGGCAGATGTGCCACCCATGAGTGAGAGCACATGTAACAGTATCCTCAGCCCTCCCAAGAGGGGGTACCGCCCCTCAGTGTCCCAGTCCCCACTAGTCCCCTGGTGCCCACCAGTCCCCACTCCCAGCCTGGCTCTGGGGTCAGGAGGAGGAGGAGGGCACGGGCTCCATGGTGTGGGAGCATGGGGTACCCATCATCACTGCCACCGGGCGCAACTTGACCCCCAGGTCGGTGGCCACCCCTTCGGCATGGTGAGTCATGTCACTGGCTGGCCCGGCCCCGGTGGCTGGCCCTCGTTCTTCCTGAGGATGACACTGCTGAGCTCCTGGATGAGTTTGTTGTTGATGACCGAGGAAGTCTGCATGCTCTTCTTCCTGGGGATCTCCAGGGAGGTCTCCATGCTGGGACTGCTCCCTGGTGTGGCTGCCTGCTCCCAGTCCTTGGCCAGCGCCAGGGAAGGCTCCACATCCCTCTCCAGAGAGGCCGTTTTGGTGGGTCTGAGCTTTGTTTGAGCTGGAGCTTCATCGCTCTCCAGGTTCAAGCCCCTTTCGAGGGACAGGGCTTTGGTGACGAAGGGACCCACCACCCTCTGGGCTGGACTGGAGGGCAGCGAGGAGCGCAGTGCTGTGGATGGGGGCTGCTCGGGGAATGTGGCTGGCTTCTTGCACCTGTCCACGGGGGGCACGGCTGACAGGTCTGCCAGCAGCCCCTGCCCCAGCTCCAGCGTGGCCAGCTCGGGGAAGTTGCCCACCTCCTCATAGACAGGATCAGCGTCCGCCTCCTTCTCCTTCTGCTCCTCCAGGGAGTCCTGGTGCATCTTCATGGGCTGGGGGAGGGTGGGGGGGTTGGGGTGAGGGGCACTGTCCACACCACTTAGCCATACCCCTCTGTCCCCCCTCACCTTGCCCTCCCTGTATTCAGGCACTGCCTGGGGATCCTTGCCCCCTTGCTGTGGGGCTGATACCCGTAGAGGACCCATCCTCCATCAGGTCTCTCAGCTCAGGCAGTGTTGCCCTTTCTTCCCCCATCGCCAATGGAGGGTGAGCATTTTTGTCCCTGCTGAGGCATGGTCCATGCCACCAGGCTGTGGCACCAGCCCAGCATCCCTTGGCAGAGGTGGTCTTGGGTGGGGAGGGCAGATGGATGCCCATGCAGAGCACAAAGCCAGGCAAGGTGAGGTCCAGCTGTATGGCCCCCACAGAAATAACCTGAACGCAAGGAGGACCCAAACCTATTTCCTTGCATTTCTTATGTTGATCCCCTCTGGGCAAGGCACACCCAATGGGAGGGGCTCTGGGAGCTGGGCTGGACTGTTGTGGTCTTGCTTGCACACACTGGGACCACGCAGAGATCCCCATCCCCAGGTATGGGGGACACAGAGCAATGGGGACGCCCTCCGCTGCCACATAGTGTGAGCAGGATGGCCTGGGCATGTCTCCGAGTGCAGGTGGAATGCTGCAGGCAAGCCCTTGCTGCTGTAGCCAGGAGGCATGGTGCAAAGCCAGCAATGGACGTGCTCCACGTGTGCGGGTACTTACAAAGAACATGGACAAAGTCCTTCGTGTGTGCAGGCGGCGCTAGAAACAGAGGAGACGGGCAGAGGTAAGCACGTGATAGCACGGAACAGGGTCACGGATGCCTCGGCAGGCAGAAGATGGGCAGTGCGGTACAGGACCCCACATGCCCTCACAGGGCACACATGGAGAGCTGCCACAGACACGAGCACAGCACACAGCACGCACACACCGCCAAGCACAGGGACACACACTCAAAGCACCCATTGGTGCCAGGCAGCAGGCACCCACCTCTGGGGCCCTGGGGTGGGTGCATGGTCTTGTGATGGGTACATGGACATGGGTGGGTGCAGGAGCACACGTGGGCAGGGGTAGCTGTGGAGGCTTTACCAGGGTCTGGTTGGCAGAAAGCATGGTGGTGTCAGTGCTGTCCCCATGCAGGGGCACCAGCGGCATGGTGCCGAACTTCTGCTTGGCGAGGTCAGAGGAGGAGCGCCGGCGCATGATCACGGGGTGCAGGTCATCGTGCTGTGCACAAGGACAGGGCAAGGAGGAGTGTCATGCCTGGCTGTTCTGCCAGCACCCTCCCATCACAACCCAGCCCAGCTGGGTGGCACAGCCAGCCTGCACCTACCTGAGCCTTGAGGATGCTGGTGGTCCAGTCCCACAGCTCTGCCTGCCCTGAGCACACCAGGTACCTGCAGAGAAGTCAGCTGAGAAGCTGTCAGGGAGCAGGGCCAGTGGGGCCCATGTCCCCTTGCCTGTGAGCCCGGGGCTGTCAGGCACAACTACACCCAGTGGGGCTGCACCTCTGAAACTCTCCACATGCCCATATTGCTGCTTCAGGGCAGGGTGAGAGCTCGTTGGGCACCCATGAGGCACCTTGACTCAGCTGTCCTTGCTGCCCTTAGAACATCTAAGCCCCATGTCTGAGGCAGGCGATGTGCTCAGCTTCTGCCCCAGCATCGGCAGTGTCAGGGAAACGGGGACAGGACCAGCAGGATGCATCGGTGTGCCTGGGAACCCAGTGGTGCCAGGGAGGCTGGGGCAGGGAACCCAGCTCAGGGTGGGGCACAGGGTGCAGGAGCACCTTGTGTTGGGCGCATGGGGACACAGAACAGTGCTGGGTGAAGGCTGGCAGGCAGCACAGCCATGCAGGTGACGCACACCTGGGCAGGGTGGGCAGGTCCCTCTGGAGCCTAGTGCTGGGTGCTTGGAAGACACATCTCCAAGGGATGCTGGTGTGGATAGGGAGGTAGGAAGGGTGTGTGGTACAGAGATAGATTGCCCCTGGAGCCTGGCCCCCACCTTGTGCCAGGGAGCATGTGGCTCCGCCGCTTGGTCCCTCGAGTGCTCCAACCAAGCGCCAGCTCTGCCCTGACCCCCAGGGCCCTGTAGCACTGCCCCTGGCTGTCCCATTCCCACTAAAACTGCAGACAGATCTCAACATCCCCCCAGCCCCAGGAAAGCAGGGGCAAATACTCACAGCTGCTGCTTGTCCAGGGTCAGTGTGAAACCCCACCTGGGGAAAGGAAGAGACAGGCTGTGGGGCAGCACTGCCAAACTCAGACACAGCCCAGGGTCTGTGGGCAGCAGGTGGGGGGCTGAGGTCACCCCACAGGCCCAGGCTTGTCACAGCTTTGGGTCCCAGTGGGGCTTGGCATGCTCCCAGCAGCTGGGTTTGTGTGCCAGATGCTAGGGGCAGGGACCAAGGGATGCATGCCCCAGGGCCATGGCCGGGGAAGGTCCCACTTACTGGGCTGGTGGCTTCAGCTTTTTCCTAATGCCCATGTAAACCTTGGCTGCATCCAGGGGCCACTCGCGCTCTGGCTTGGCACTCTGGGGAAGGAGATTCATCAGGTCAGCCCAGCTTGGTGGCCTCCTCCCTGCTAGGAGGTCAGCCACCACCATGCCACCACTGTCCCCAATCTCCCCCTCCCTGCCTCTCCTCCCTCCCTCAGGACGTGTGTCCATCGCCACAGCATCCCCTGGGTACCCTCTTCTCCTTGAGCAGCAGCAGCCTCCGGTCCCGGATGACGAAGTAGCGCTCCTGAAACTTGTTCCCCAGCAGCTTGGGGGGCTCCTCACGGCATTTCAGCAGCCCACATTTGGGGGTCTCACGCTTGATTCCTGCCCAGTGTGGGGAGACAGAAGTCACGGGGCTGGGAGCATGTGAGGGTGGCTGGGGTATTGCTGGGGGCTCCTACTGTGTGTCTCAGGGATGTGCCCCTGATGTGGCCAGGGCAAGGGGAAGCTCAGGCAGAGCTGTCCCCCTCTGGGGACACCCCTTGGGGCTGGGACCCTTGTGATTGCCTTACCTGTGAAGAGACAGCTCCCCTCGCCAATGGGGACCTTCCTCACCAGCAGGTATGCGGCGCTGGGCTCTGGGAGCTTGCACCACTGCAAAGCTTGCTCCAGCACCTTCTCCTTGGGGTGCAGGGGCCGCTCTGGGGAGGCAGGGACACTCTTACTGCTGTGTCCTCTTCCCTGTGCCAGTCCCCATCCCCCCTGCCACTGGCAGCAAGCTGCCCCTCCCTGTACCCCACACCTCCTCTTCACCAGCCCGGCCATGCTGAAAGCATACCCCCACACCATCCCCACCATGCTCACCCAGCTCCCCATTCTCCAGGGCCTCGAAGGTCAGCCAGATGTCCAGGCTGGTCGCCACGTTGCGCATCTCCAGCACCTGGTTGGTAAGCTCCTCTGCCGTCATCGTGGGGGACACCTGGGGCCGGACACATGGGGGGCTGCAGCAGGTGGTGGCAGGATGGGTGCCAGGGACTGGCTGTGCCAGAACCCTGCATCCCTCCTCCCTTCCTCCAGCACGGCCTTCCTTTAGGACTCACCTTCAGGGTGACGCAGCAGTCAGGCAGCTTCTGCTCCAGGTAAACCTCGATGATGAGGTCCCCTGCCTGTGAGAGCTGGGGAAGAGCGGGTGGCATTGGTGCCATGCTGGCATGGGTGCTGTGCATCCCCTCTCCCCAGGGGCTGGCGATGGTGTCCCAGGGAGCTGGGGCTGCTTCACCCCTGGGCAGGACCCTCAGGGTGATGGGCAAAGGGAGGACAAGTGGGGGAAGGTCCTTCCCAAAATATCTGGTGTGGGACAGCAGGGACCCAGGGTGGGCAGCTGGGAGTGCCCCTATCCTCCAGGCAGTCCCACCAGCCCCGGGTCCCTGATGTGATGGGGGCCGGCAAGCACATCCCTAGTACCTGGGTGTCCTTCCAGGTGGTGATCAGACTGTTCTCCAGATCCATCTGGGATACCTGGTCCTCATCAATCTGCCGGAGGAAGGGTGCATGGGGTGAGAGGGGAGACACATGGAGTCAATGTGGAGTGGGATATGGCTTGAGGACACACAGCCAGGATGGAGAGATGGAGGGAGAGGCAGAGGTGTGCAGTATGGGTGGATATAAGGGAAGACAGACAGCATGGAGGGGGCTGGCAGTGCCCCTGAAGGGAGCTTACATTGAAGATGCTGACATAGTTGTCAATGAGGTCTTCCATCACCTTAACCTCGTGCTCCCCTTTGCCATCGGTCTGGAAGAGGCTGGGTGCGAAGAGTAGTGCCAGGTTCTTGGTGCTCATCTGGTTGAGGTCTGCACATTTCTGCACCCTGGGACAAGGAGGACAGAGGTGAGGGGCTGGTTCCACTCTGGATGGGGTTTCAGCCCCAGCCACTCTCCTCTGCCTCATACAAACTCTCCTGAAAAACAGCCCATTCTTCCCCTGCTCCCCAGTTCCCCAGCAGTGGGAACTTCAAGCCAGGCGGTTCCCGTTTCCAGGACTTCCAGCTGCCATCAAACCACACAACAGCCCCACCTCATACTCTGAGTCAGGGATGGGAATTTGTTTTTTTCCTTCTTTTTTGGGCACTGAGTGAAGTCTACATCCTACAGGAGGGTGTCCCCTACTCCCAAATCTCCTGTCACTCCCCCTTGCTGCAGGATGACTTTGGGAACGTTTGAGTTGTCCCAGAGCAGCGTGCCTCAGCACACCCCAGCACCAGCTGGGGGGCTGGTGGGGCAGGGCATAGGTGTTGGGCTCTTCTTGGCTTGCAGGGATGGGAGCCAGCATTTCCTAGGCAGCGGGGAGACCTCATGCTGCTGACTGGGTTTGGGGACCATGGCTGGAGGTGGCACACTGACCGGTAGAGGTGCCCGATCAGCGCAGCCAGGGTTTTGTGGTTCAGGCGAGGCAGGTGATGAATGAGCTCCTTGTACCGCTCTAGGCGCTGGGGCTTCAAAGAGATTTCTGGAGGGAGGAAAACAAGTTGTGGACCATTGCTGAGTGGTGGACACAAAGCTGACATGGCACCAGGGCTGGTACTGGGACCCTGTCCTGAGGGACACCAGCCCCAGGGGTCCCTGGCAGGCAGCCCAGTGTGGGAGCTGGGGTTGGGTGAAGGAGGCACCTGCAGCCTCCTTCCACTGTGGGTGCAGCTCCAGGGTGAAGACAGGGTCCTCGAGCTCACGGAAGAACCTCTTCAGCACATCGGTGACATCCTCGATGAAGTTGTCATTGATGCGCAGCTTGACGTTGCGGGCATCCCGCCGAAACTCCTCCATCAGTACCTTGATCCGGGACTTGGCTCCATTCTTGCGGTAAATCCCCTCATGCCGCAGCCCTAAGGAAGGGACATAGGGTCATGGGGACCCAATCCTGCCCAGAGAGTCCCCAATGGGGCAGGTGCCCCAAAAGCAGTGCCTCTTGCCCAGACCCCTTGACTGCCCTGTGTGTGCCAGAAGATGCTCTGGCTGTGCTGCTGCCACGCTGGGCTCACCGTACTGTGTGATGAAGGCAATGCAGCTGTCCACGATGATGGGGATGTCACCCCGACTCAGCTGCTGGTCCCGCAGTGCGTTACCCCGGCCCCCTGCCGATGCCTGGATGTCAGTGTACCATGCCACCGAGTCTGCCCGTGTCAAACCCTGCAGGTAAAATGTCCTGAGAACAACAAGGACAGAGAAGAGGGAATGAAGGTTGCTGGGAGGTGTGGATTATCCCCTCCTGCCCAGACGCACAGCCTGGCTCTGGGACAGGGAGCAAGGCACAGCCAGGCTGAGCCGAGGGACATCCTACCACAGCGAGAGACCCCAGACTAGGGTGATGACATCTGTAAGCCCCGTGGCCACAGCCCTGCTGTCCCAGTAGCATCCCCACTGTGGGTTTGGGATCAGCATTGACCCATGCATAAGTGCCTTTGCCCTGGGCAGCCTGCTGAGGTTGCCTGGCTCATTCCCTATCTTTCCTGTGGCCAGGACTCACCTCCCCATCTCCACAAGGATCAGCAGCTCCTTCTTCTCTGGGGTCTCTGTGGGGGGAACCAGACCTGCATTGGGGTGAGAAGTAGAGGGGTCAGAGCCATGCACAGCCACCCACCACATGGTGCCTGTCCCAGGCTGTGGCATGGCACTCACTGAGCTCCTGCAGCCGCCGGAGATTGATACTGTCCTCAGTCCCATCATCCTCGGCGGGGCAGATGAAGAGGTGGGCTTTCTGCAGGATGAAGAAGGCCTGCTGCCACCGCTCGGGGTTGAGCATGCACTTGTAGCGCAGCTGGCCCACGCGCTGGAACTCATAGCCCAACAGGCAGTGACAGCTCACAGGTGTGAACCACTGTGGGACGGAGCAAGAGAGGAGCTGCGTAAAGACAGGGCTCAGCCCCCAAGCGCAGACGCCCACAAGGATGGGGGCGTGTTGCTGGGGAGGATGGGATCCCCTGCAGAGGGAAGGAGGGTGCTTGCCAAGGGGATGAAGAGCATGGGGAGCTGGGAGGAATCACAACAGGGAAGCTGGGAAACAGCCCAGGGACCCACCAGTGGCAAGGGGTGCCGGGGCTGGGGCTGGCTCACCTTGCCGATGGCACTGGCCCAGGCTTGCAGCATCTCGGGCCCGTCAGTACCCAGCTGCTGCACTTTTTCCCCGGTGAGGAAGAGCTCGAGGGTGAAACGAAACCTGCAGAGGACAAACCAGCCCATCAGGGCAGTCCCCCACCCCAAACCTGCACTCAGAGCCAGACCAGATCATTGCACCAAGCAGGGAGCAATGCCTGTCCTTGCCCTCTACATGCCCACAGGGTCTCTGGGCATGCAGTGGAGGCACAGCTGGGTGTACCTTTCAGTGGGGCTGAGGCTGGCAAGCACCTGGGCTCTGCTTACGCCCAGGGAGATGAGGTCTCTGCTCTCGATATGGCCCAGGGGCTCGGTGCATTTCTCCGTCTCGAAGAAAAGCAGGGCTCTCTCCAGGGAGCACCATGTGCGCTGGAAGTCTGTGGGACTGGGGAGTCAGCAGCACTGGGGTGGGCACCCCAAGAGCTGCCCTCCCGCGCTCCCCACACTTACCCTCTTTGGTCTTCTTGGTGCCTGGGAGCTTGGAGGTGACCATGGCTCGGTACAGGTACCCGCCTTGCGTCACCGGCTGTGTTATCTCATTGTAGACACCCTCTGGACCCAGTTCCTGTGCACAGGGGCTCCCTGTGGGGAATGGCACTGAAAGCAGGATGGGAGAAGGCAGCCACCAAATCGTGGGTACCAGGGGGACAGGGAGACCCCACTCAGGCAGGCATAGGCAAGGGGGTGTGCCAGGCATGGGGTTCCCTGAAAAGGGGTCCCAGAGGAACCCACTGCCTTGTCCCATGCCAAAAGAGGAGTGCAGTGAAGCAGGTGGGTCTACCAGAGAGCCACAGCGCCTGATGCCCTGGCTGTCCCCAGCCTTGGGGCATGCTGTGGGGGGCAGGGGCAGTGGCAAAGAGGAAGCCCCCCCATCGCAGCCAGATGGGACTCAAGGGTCCTCGTTACCTGAATGGTTCCTGGGCCTTTTGCTCTCTGGTCCCCACCAAAGGTCGGCCCCAGGGGCCACCTCACAGGCAGTGGGGTCAGCTGCCAGTCCAGCCTCTGAGGATGAGAAGAACTGCAGGATGGTCTTGAGCAGGGCTGGTCCTGCCACTGCAGCACACAGTGCCTGGGATGAGACAGGAGCCTTTAGGAACCATGTCCTGGCTCATGGAAACCCCCAGCCCACTGCCAGGGGTGCTCGAAGGCAGGCAAAGTGGGACACAACCTACCACCTGAGCTGCCTGGCACAGGGGTACAGGTGAACACAGCCAAGCAAGAGGTGTTGGCATCTCAGACCCAGAGCTCTGGGGTGGTTCCCAGCACCCCCACATCCTGCCTGCACCCTGAGGTGGTCCCTACCTGGAGCACGTCCTCCTGAGTGGCGTAGTGGGGATGGGGCAGGCGGTACCGACCCTCTCGGTACTTGCGGGAGATGAAGTCCCGTCTCTGCTCGGCACTGGCATCTGGGTAGAGGGCCTCAGCGGCGGGGAGGCGAGCGGCCCAAAACCGATTGGCTCGGTCATTTCCCAGCACGATGAAGAGCTGCAGGAGAGTCCCGTGGTCACGGTGAGCACCAGGGCCAGCTGGGAGGAGCAGGATGCCTGGCATCCCTCCATCCCAGGGGAGACTGTGGGGGTGCTGCCCTGCATGGGGAAGGAGCCTGGCCCCTGAGCATGCCATGCCAGCCCCAGTGCCCTGTCCTGAGTGCCTCTACCTGAACGATTTCATTGGACCAGACGCTGGTGTCAAGCTTCAGACTTTGCACCTTGGAAATGTTGGAGCCCAGGCTGCGGTGCTGCCCTGTGGGGAGCAGGAGAGTGAGCACCCCTTGATCCTGCCAAGGGAACCGACACCCAAGTCGCACCCATACTCCAGCCAGCACCCTGTCTGCCCACACAGGCCCAGCCCACACTTGCTGGGACCCCCATGTGCCCCGCAGGGGGATGTACTGGCCTGCACACTGCTTGCAGATGACCACGCACAGGTTGATGGATGCCCAGTCGGGACTCTGAGCCAAGCAGTCTGCACAGTATTTGTTGGCTTTGTTGGACCAGATCTTCTCTGCCACCTCGTAATCATAGAGCATTTCGGCTATAGCCTCCTGCAGGGCCTCCATCCACTCACGCTTCTCCCGCTCTGATTCTGCCACAAAGCTGTGAGTGCCAGCACAACCAAAACTCAGGGCACTGGAGCAACCAGTACCCAGGTCCAGCACCCAGCTGCTCTCCCCACCTCATCCCACCTGGACACCTGGGATACCTGAATATTTTGAACGGGGTGATGAGCTCGAAGCTGCGGTTCTTGGCTTCACGGATGGTGGAGCCGCGCATCTCAATCAAGCAGATGGCAATGCCCATTTTAAAGAACTGCAATTCAGAGTGACACTGGTGTTGGCTCTGCAGCACTGTGGCTGTGGCGGACACACCACCATGGACATGCTCTTGATGCTAGGGCTGGACCCAGGAAGCTGTGCCTGGTACCTCTACTCCCATCACTGCTCTGCTCAGACCAGTCAGACCTGGTACCCTACCACATCTCTCAGCCATCCCATGTGGGCTGACATAAAGCATTCAGCAAGTGTGTTATGCCTTAAAACAAAAGGCAAGTTCTGCCCACAGCTTCTGAAACCCGGCCATTCAAATCCCCCTGTTCTGGGGATTTGAGTCCACATTGAGTCAGGCACGCTTAGAAAGCAAATATCAACTTGAGCAAAACCCACAGAGGTTCGATGCTGCTTAGTGCACGCCAGGCAAACTGGAAATGAGGTGACCAGAAGAAAAACAGGGTGCTGAGAAAATTCAGCAGGCAGGAGGTGGGGTTTTCTGTGGGCAGCAGGCAGGGTGCAATGGATCAGCAAAGACCTGCTGCCTCCCGTGGGGCAAGCCCGCATTGCAGCAGGTATGTTTGCTGGTGATTTCATGGTCATTGATCCACCTGTCCTGTGATGGGTTGGGATGCTTTGGTGCGACTAAGACCTAAGTGCTGGGCAGGAATGAAGGTAACTTGGTGATAGTTAGGATGTTGGGAGGGGGGGTCCGCTGCTGGCAGTCCCTGCATCTCCAAGCGCAGGCTCCCACTACAGCTGCCCTGTGCAGGATCTCCAGCTTCCCACTCCACCATTCCTTTTCTCCTGCCTGTCCTTTTCCCCTCTGCTCTCCCTTTGGCACTGACCCTGGCTAAGTTCCCTCCATCCCTCCATTGCTCTCACCCCCATCCACCACTGGCACAGCCCTCTGTGCCAGTGGGGTGTCTGGTCCAGCCACGAACCTGCTCGCTCTTGTACAGCCACATCTCAGGCAGGCTCAGGGCTGCAAACACCTTGGACTTCTGGCCCTTCAGCTCCAGGGTACCTGACTTCTGGCAGTGAGTGGTGTTGGCGGGCCGGGGCTGGGACCCCACCAGGCGCTGCTCCGTCACCTTCTTCTGCAGCGTGGAGCACCACTCATTCCTCTGAGCTGGGGACCAGACGTGAGGGAGCAGGTCTGAGCCCTTCCCAACAGCCCTGGCATGGAGCAGAGCACCCGGCAGGCATGGCAGGGGAGAGGTCCCCTTGCTCATTGTGGCCGGATATTTTGGGGATAGGGAGAGCTGCCTCCAGGATGCTCTGGCTGGAGGAGGGAGGCAGGGACAGTGCCTTGGGGACTGGTGGGCCCTGGCCCAGGTCTTCACTTACCCTCGTTCTCGGCACGGAAGACGAAGATCCGGTGGCTGGTGAAGACCTGGAACTTGTTGTCCTTGGTGGAGCGAGCCATCTCGATCACGGACAGTGGGATCACCCCCTTAGGGTAGGGCTCCTGGAACAAACCCCAGGTTATCCCCTTTTGCCCTTCTTGTGGGGCACCTCCATAACATGGCCACCTCAGCACCTACCTTGCTGGGTATGCTGGTGCCATAACCATAGGAGTGAGGGGATGTGGCAGGGATGCCTGCAAGGTCCTGCAATAGTGGCTTCTCTGGGGGCCACACATGGTACCTGTTTCTGCATGGGTGCCACTGACGTGTGGCCAGCCCGGCTGGCTGTGCCGCGGGACTGGGGCAGCAGTGCCTGTCACTCCAGATGGTGTGGCAGCCACCAGCATATGGCAGCTGGCCATGTAGAGCCCCCAGAGAAGATCGAGAGGATGTATGACAGGAAAAGGTTGTTGACTCATCCCACGCACCTAACCCACAGCACGAGCCCCCACAGTGAGAAAAGCTCCTCCATGCAGCACATTCTCCACATCCCCCAGGTGCTTGGCTGCGGGCTACCTCATAGCACAGCCTGGGAGACACCAGCAGCCAGGCAGGAGCTGAGGATTCAGGTAGGGATGGGTCCATGGCTGGGACCCAGATGTCCCCTGTTTGCAGTCTGCCTCAGGGCTTGTGAGCCAGCAGGGTGCCCCTCGCCTGCTCCCTGTTGGCAGAGGAACCCTTGCTACCCTGGGCTTCCTATGGCGTGAGGCTGCGTTCAGAGGCCCCCAGGCACAGAGGCCACCGCTGCTCCACCCTGGCAATGGTAATGCAGTGCTGGGTCCTTACAGAAGGACAAGGGGAGACAAAGGGGATATGGCAGCTCATGTGGTGTTAAGGCACCCTGCTTAAGCAGCATGGTGCAGCCTTCTCACCCTGCCCACATCCTTCCCGTTGTACCTTCTCACTGCTGAAGTACATCAGGTTCTTCCCATCGAAACGGACGTAGCGCCTCTGGAAGACATAGTTCCTATTGGGATGGCAGAAAAATGGGGCTGTTGGGAAGGGGATGATCCCCCTGAGGACCCCACATCTGCTTACAGACCCCCTCTTCTCCCAAGGATGGCTGCACAGAGACCCTTGCAGCACACCTGGGGCACCCAAGAGGGTCCTCCTCCTGTGGGGAGGTCTGGCTGCCCCAGTAGCATGGTGACCAGTGTGCCCACCTCACCAGCCTTGCCCAAGGGGGCTTTACCTATTGGAACTGACTCACGGGTGGGCACATACCCCTGTGGGGAGAGCTTGTCCAGCCAGCCGCTGAGCATGGTGGGTCGGGGCTCAGAGAGAGACGTGAAGCTGGCATAAGGGGAGATGGTGAGGTCGTCCTGGACCTCATCTGCGTAGAGATGGGCTGGCAGGCTGAATGGGGCACCCTCGGCCCATGGTGCCTCCACAGTGGAGTACCCCTCTGTGTCATTCTGGATGATGCGGTTGATGAGCCGGGACCGGGTCTCCTCATCCTCACTCCTTCCCTCGCTGCTGCACTCGCTGCTTGTCCTGTGAGAAATGGGGCTGTGAGGGAGCCCAGCAGCGCAGCACAGCTGCTCACCGTGCAGGGTCCTGGTCAATGCCACCCCATTTGGGGATGTCTCGCCCTGCTCCTGGCCCCATCCTGAGCTCCTTGGGACACCCAGTGACGTGGGTGTTTGCATCTCCTGACAAGGGCTCAGTGCTCATAAGCCCCGTGGCCACCAGCAGCCTGAGGCTCAGCCAGTCCTACATGATGGGAAGGCTGGGGGTAGCTGGCAAAATGGGCTTCCCCACCTTGGGTAACAGGCCACCACACATCTCCAAACCCCTGGCATCACCTCCTGCCCCTCTTCACACCACAGGCAGCAAATGAAGCCAGGCAGCTCCCCAATCCCACGTCCTGCTCCCTGCTCTACACACACCGCAGCTACCTCCTCACCAGGGGTCTCAGCTGCCTTCTTCCTCTGCTCCTCCAGTGTTCACAGCACCAGGAAGGTCCTTCTACCACAACACCCACCTGCCTGCTCTTGTGTCCAGCTGAAATATTTTGCAAAGGAATTGGGATGTACAGATGGGCCAGTGGAGCTCCTGAATCAATCCCCTTTTCTTGGGAAGCCACGATAAAACCCCTGGTGAGACTATCCAGCCATAACAATAAAAGGAAATTATAAAAATAAACTGCTAAGCCTGCCCCTTCCCCTCAGCCCTCTCAGCCAGACATTTTTCTTTTCCCAAAAAGGAAACGTGCTGGAAAATGTCTGACGGTCCCAGGAGCTCACAGGGGAGCTGCCCAGGTGCAATGGTGATGGGGCAGGAAGAGAGTCATGGCAGCTGGGACAGCCCAGCACCAGCAGGAGAGCACCCGTGCCACTGGGTCGTTTGTGTCAGGATGAAGAAAAGGCTCCAAGAAAGGCAAAAAGGATGGTCCAAGCCCTGTCACAGCTTCTGTCTGAGGAGCACCTGAGCAAACTGGGCATCTCCAGCAGGGAAAGGGTGAGTGGTGGGGGCAGGTTTCTGAAGTCGTGAGCAGCATCTCCCTGACACAACTGCTTCAGTCAGAGGAGCTGGGTGACATCAGATAAAACCAGCAGGGGCAAGGTGCAAAACCACATAGGAAAGGAGCAGCTGACCTGTGGGACTCCTCACCATGGGATGTTGTAGAAGAAATTTATGGAGGAAAAACCCACTGGGAGATACTGAATATGAGACACCACCTCCAGCACAAGTCCATGTGCTAGACAGTCCATGCTTTTGCACCAGGAGAATGACACCAAACACCTCCCCTCATCATAAATTATCCAAACACCTGGTTTTGAGTACTGCCTCATCATAGGAGCCAAGGCAGTGCATGGCCCTGTGCTTTGACCCTGGACAAGCACCTTATGAGGCCATCGGACATTAGACATCCCTGAACCATGTGGAACAGAAGCAAGACCTGAAGTCTGCCTGGGAGGATGTTGGGCTGGAGCCACCCAGGCTAGGGCTTGGCTCTGGAGAAGTGGGATGGTGTGTGGGACTGAGGAGGTGGGTGGAGAGGGAAAATGGCCTGTTTGGCTCCAGTGTTTGCAAGAAAGACAAGAAATGGCCACGGGCGACTTGGAGGCTCAGAGCACAATGAAAATTGCTATTTAATTAGCATAACAGAGCCATGTCAGGGTGATTAATCTGGCTGGAGTCCCAGCCCGGTGTCCAGTTTCTTCAGGAGGGACTGGCCAGGGAGGGGGGTGGCTGGAGAACTCTGTACATTGTAGGCAGACATCAGCCTTGAGTGCCAGAGTCGAGTGGGAGACAGACATGCTGAATGGGTCAGGGCAAGAGAAAGAGGGGAAAAATCCATAACAGCCCCTTCCTGAGCAATGATTTACAGCCACAACCACAAAGAGCTGGAGGACAAACAGCATCTGACAGGGACAAGCAAAGCCCACAGTCTGGCTGGACTGGGGTCTCTCAGCATCCCAGGAGCATGCCAAGACCCAGGCCAACTCCCAGCTCTGTCCTTGAGGACAGGGTTGGTGGAGGAAGCCTCCAAAAAACAAGTCTGCAAAGGCCAAGTCATCTCCCTTTTCAGCTGGTGTCAGGCAGTGAAGACAACTAACCTTAGGGCCAAATAAGTCCCCAGGGCAAGGAAAGGGTATTTCCAGGTCAGCTGAGCCTGGAGGGTGATGCCTGAAGTGCACCAAGTTGGGGCAGTCTCAGCCTATCAGTGCTCACATGGGAGAGCTGGTGGAGGATGGAGGATGGGTGGTGGAATAAAGGGATCTGCTGGTGGTGAGGGCACCAAGGAGATGCTGATGGATCTGGTTACTTCAGCTGGGGTCATGAGCCAGAGGATCAACCTGTGAGTGGGCACCTGGAGGTAGGTAGGGAGATAAGGAATAAACTGTCAAGGACACACCATTCCCAGTATTTCTCTTCCCACAGAGAAGATGCCTTGAGGTATGGGGAGAAGCAGTCCAGGTAAGTATCTGTCTGAGGATCATCTCATCGTGGGTCTTGATGCAAACCAGGGCAGGGTCCACCATCCTCACCATGATGCCTGATGGGTCACTGTCTGACCCAGTCCCCTGAGCTCCATGGGGTGACATGGGCACTGCTGTGCCACTGTCTCTCTTCTGCTGAGACTGATGTCTGAAGTAGGGCAGATGCTGTCCTCCGCACCAGAATTTCAGGGGGCTGAGCACCACCAGCTTGGATGAAGGTGCTCAGTGTCAGATCAGGTGAATCCCACCCTATGCTCCAGGCTCTGCTGGACCCTCAGAGACCCAGCTCCCAGTTTTAAGGGGAATTTCACATTCCTCTTCCTCTTTGCTGAGGATATCTCATTGCTGGCAGAGGTGGCTCTGCCCATCTCTAACACTGACACTCACTGCCCAGATTCCCAAACCAGAGAGCAGCGGGGTCCAGATGAAACTCCCTCAGAACAGGACAAGAGGAGGTATCTCAGGTAGGAGGAAGATATTATGCCAAAGGGGTGGGAGGCCCTCTCTGAAGTTTGGAGTGGGAAATATTTCCCATAATGAGTGGGTTGGTGGGCTGCAGGAAATGCTCACATTTTCCCCAGTGACCAGGTGCCAGTCAGCAGGATGAGGAACTGGCTGAACTGGAGGAACACCAGTGTTGAAGAGGAGAATCGGGATGTCCTACAGAGGCAGGGGCAGGGCCCAGGGCTGGCCAGCAGTGGCTCAGCAGCTGAGCAGGAGCCCATAGCTCTGCTCCAGGGGGATCACGGTCAGACTGGTGGGGCTGGTCTGGGGAGGAAAACATTGGAGCAGCTGGCCGACAGGGTCAATGAGCACAATGCAAAAGGTCTTCAAAGGCTTTTTCTGTCTCTTGTTCAAATCCCCACACCCCAACTACTTTAGTGCTCAGACTGGGAGAAAAAAAGCCTGTGAACTGCTGCCTCTGACACTCTGCTGATGGACGCATCCTGTCTCTTCTCAGCAAGACCAGGCTGCAAAGTCCCTGGGGGTTCCAGGGCTGCGAGTGCCTGGCCGATGCCCTCAGGATGCTCTGGATCCCAGCTCCCTGTAACCCGCTGGATGGAGACTGTGACCCATGGGCCAGCACCCAGCCTCACTCTGAACTGCTGGTTCAGAGGCTCCATGCCATATTGTACTATTTCTGTTTACAAAACTCCTGTTCCCAGGTATTTGCAGTTCCCACCCTGGCCTGTGTTGGCTCTTATCTCGCTGCAACATCTGGCTGACTGTGACACTGGGTCAGGCCACACTGCAGTGACTTTCACCCAATGCAGGAGATGGGCTGGGCCAACCAACACTGGGACCAGAAAGGTAGAGGTATGGGGACGCACTGGCCGGTAAGGCCATGGGCAAAGCTGAAGGACACGGAGCTGTAGCTCGCCACCTCCTCTCTAAGCAACACAGGAAAAGGAACCCTCCCCATCTGAAATGGGAAGAGCAGCTTTCCTTCCTCTTTCTGAGATGCTATCAGGAGTTATGGAAAGTACATTTCAAAAGCATTTTAAAGGTGCCTCTCACAATCTCACTGTCTGCCACTGTGTGACAGATCAGCAAATGCTGATCTAATGATGCTGGAGCCTTTGGAGGTCGCACATCCCTTCATCTAGAGCTTGGAGCCATCCCATTTCTGAGCAATCCCTGTCCCCCATGGTATTTTCCTGCTCCCGGTGGCCAAATCCAGGCTCCATCTGGTGTGCAGGTGCCCAGTGCCACTGGCATTGCCCCAGCTGTGCACACAGAGCATCTGTTGGCAAGCACTGTCCCCTCAAGAGCCATCCACCAACATGGCTCCTTCTCATCTGTGAGCCCATCAGCTCTTCTTGAGACTGCTGACCTGATCCCAGATGCTCCTGACTGGCTCTACAGTGGGGGGAAAAAGCCCCCACAGCCTCTCAAGCTGTCCCCAGGGGTGTCCCCTGTCCCTCTGGCATGCAAACCCCAGACCACGAGCCCATCCCAGCCTCTGCAGCCCGGCGGAGGTGATGCCTACCTGTACATTTCTCGCTTCAGGTCCAGCTCGGACACTGCCTCGTAGCTCTGATTGGAGGAGATGCCAACACCCTAGGAGGAGAGACTGGTCACATGTCCTCTCCCCTCTGCCCTTTCCCACCCCAGACCTCCTCAACCTGCCTGGCCCACTGTGCGGGGAGTTCAGCCTGTGACCCCTACCCCAGCAGTGATGCCCAGCCAGGCACTGCCAGGCACCACGGTCTCACCAGCTGCAGCTCCCTACATTGCAGCAGCTGGTGGGAAGCAGAGTGATGGCAGGGGACAGCCACCATGCCCACAGTCTCCTCGCACCTTCTGCTCCTGGGATGAGGCTATGTGCCCAAAGATGGTCTCGCTGTAGGGGCTGACGGGCTGCTCGCCGACCTCTGTGGGCAGAGACATGGGAAGGAAAGGCAGTCAGTAGTGCCTGCTGCAGGGCAGCAACCAGCCACGACTGCCAACCCTAGAGGGGAACCCCCCACCGAGCCCACCACAGCGAGCCCCAACATCCGGGGCATCTGGCACAAAAGAGATGCCAGCCCAAATATGTGTGGGGCTGGGCCCTGCCTTGGCCCGGGGCCACCCTGGTCCCTGAGCAAGGCAGAAGCACGGGGCAGGACCTGGGGGAAAGGCAGGGTGTGCAGATGTCCCCCTCACCCCCCTTTCTTGGGGACACTGGAAGGTCCCTGCTGTGCACCAATGCCCTGGGGGCTCTCACCTGGCTTGACGATGGGTCTCTGTGGGATGGGGGGCAGGCTCCCACTGGGCCAGCTGAGACTGCTGGAAAACAGGAAAGGGGTTACTGCGCTGCGGCCAGGACGGGGTGGGAGCCTGCAGGGTTTTTCCATGTTGTTTTCCTGTCTGGCTTACATGGGCTGGAGGCTACAGCTGACTGGGGCTGAGCCCTGCTTTGTTCCCCAGGATGTACAGCATCCCCTCCCTGCTCCCAGTGCCCTCCTTGCTCCTTTCTCCCCCCCACCCTGCTACCTGCTGGGCTGTGTTTTCTGGGACTGCTGGGCGTTCCCCATCCCAGCTCTCCCCCCTCTAACATCTTCCACCTTGCTTCCAGCATGAGCCAACCCCAGAGTCCTCACTCAGACCCCCCCCCCCCCATGCCGGTGAGCGCCATCCCTGATGCCTGGCGGCGCAAAGGAGGGGCAGCAGCTTCTCCCTGAAACCAGAATAAGCCATCAGGGGGTCCAGGACCACCCTGTCAGCTCAGAGTGATCCCAGCTGCCCTGTGGGATGGCTCCATACAGAGCCTGGGGAAGGCATGGGGAGAGTGGTGAAAGGGGCTTTGTCAGCACCCAGAGGCAGGCAGGGCCAGGCTGGGGATGGGGTCCCTGGGGTAGGGGACTCTCTGGATCCTTGGCTCTGGCTGCTCTGCACCCCCCCCTTCCACTCCTTGGGGTAAGGGAAAGCATCTACTTACTCAGGCTTATCATCCGGCTGGGTCAGCTCCTGCGGGGACAGCGCCTGACCCTGGGGACCATCCTCCCCTCCCAAGTCCTCTGCAGGTGCTGACAGGGTCTTGAGTCCTTCATAGATGACGTTGGACACCATCTCCAGCCTGCCCTGCTCTGAACCCAGCTGCGAGGCTGCCCTGGGGCATGGCGAGGCATCTCTTCTGGCTGGGGTGGCTGTGGTGGGCAGGGGAGGGTTGGGCGCAGGGTGACCCCCTGGCACACTCCCAGGGCTGGGCTCAGCTGCCAGGACCCTGTGGCTGTGCCGTGGTGGGACAGATGGGGGGGATTTCTCCGATGCCTCCAGGGTTTGTCCGTGATCTGGAGCTGGGGGGGTCCATGTCTCCTCCTGAGTGCTCTCCCGTGCTCGCAGCTGGGATGCTCCCATGCCCGTGGCCACGGCCGCCCCTGGGCCAGCCGATGGCACTGGCCTGGGCTCTGGGCTCTCCAAATCCGTGGAGCTCTCCCCTGGCACAAACCCCTCCAGTACCACAAAGGCTGCAGGCACCCTGTCACTCCCTGGGCCATGTGCTGGCACCGTGGTGCGTGCCAGTGGCGTGGGCGCCAAGCCCTGCTCCGGCTTTGAGCGAGGAAAAACAGTCCTCGGTTTGGGAACTGGCTTCATGAGGGGAGGAGCAGGGTCCTTCTCTAGATGTGATGCCTGGGCGGGCGCAGTGACACACTGCTGTTTCCCAAAGGCGTCAGTAGCCCCTTCCGGCTCTGCTTTCATGGCATTCTCGCCCACCTGGGGGGAATCCACGACCTCGGTGGCTTGGAGATGGGTGTATCCTGCTGTGGGTCCCCCCTGGGATTGACTGAGCATTCGTGTCTGCTGCACCAAGTTCAGGATCCTTTTGCGGTGCCCAGTGGCGGTGATGCCAATCTGCTGCAGGTGGTCGCCATCCAGTGAGGCAGTATCTCTGGCCATGTGGTACCCATGCTGCTTGAAGGCATCTCGGTACCTCTCCAAGTGGATGGTGGCCAGCCAGTCTGCAATATCGGAGTCAGGACTGCACAGGGAGCTCATGGCCCTGGGGTGCCTCTGTGATGGATGATCAGCCCATCATCTGTGGAAGGAGGAGAGAAAGGGAGTGAGGAAGCAGCAGGAAGGGAGAGGGGGGTTTAGCTGCCATGAAGGGCATAGATCCTGTGGGTGGGAGTGCAGGATGCTGCCAAAGGTCCCCCCGCCTTGCTGTTCTCCCTGGAGCTGCTCACCTCCCAGCTCAAGAAGCCAGCATCCTGTTGTTCCTCAGCCCCAAGCCTCTCTGCCCCTCCCTCTCTGGAGCTGTCAGATCCTGGCCCCACTTTGTCGGCGAGGCTGTGACCCGAGCCCAGACAGGAACCAAGCAGCCGGGGGCTCACAGGGGAGCGGGTGGGCGAGCAGATGCTGGGCGCTGGGGCATTCCGGGCTCTGTTGCACGTGGGGCAGGCAGGGAGAACAAGAGCCGGCACAGCCGGGGGGGGTGTCCTGGCGGAGGCGGCTGCCTGAGGCGGATAACAGGGGAGCAGCTGGGCCCCTCCCTGGGGATGAGCTCCTGTGCTGGCCAGCTCGGGGAGCGCTCTGCAGCCGGAAGGGCCAGACCATAATCTCTGTCTCTCACTGCTGGTGAGGGCATGGGAGAGGTCAGCATGACTCACGGGCAGGCAGAGAGGGGACAGCCTCCCACCCACCCCCAGCTGGGACGGGCCCCCACGCATCCCCCTGCCAGCACCCACAGCTGGAGACAGAGGGGGATGGCTCGGGGCTTGCGCTCAGCACAGTGCCCACTCACCAGGTCCCGCTCTGCTGGGGACCCACATCCCCTAATTATTTGCTGGCACAGCCCTGGGACAGAGCTGTGGGATCTCTGCAGAGCACTGAGGGCCCTTTTCCCATGAATCATGCTGCTTTGCACTAAACCATCTGTGCTGACTGTGCTGCCACTGGGTCTTTTTCCAGTTCCTCCATTTCCCTCTATTGTTCGGCACAGGCTTCCTTCCTGCTGCCTGCATGCTCCCACGCATCCCCTGCCCCCTCCTGCGGGAGCTGCGTCCTGACCTGCCAAGGGACAGCCAGGCCAGCCATCCCGCTGCATTAGCCCCCATGCCTCTGCACAGGCATCTGCCTGCTCCCCACCACTGCCTGCACAGGCAAGGGTTGCATGAGTGGCATGGGGAAGTGCGGGCAGGTTGGTGTGCTGGCAGAAGCGGTGGTGTCCCTGGGAGCACGTGAGGGGGGATTCTGTCAGAAAGCACACATGAATAGCAAGGGCACTCTGCTCACATGCGTGGGTGTGGGGTGTGCGTGGTGCGTATGCCCAACCCTGTATGCATGTGTGCAGGGGGGTCCCCATGGGGCGAGTGACATGCATTGAGGAGGGACAGTCATGACAGGAGCTGGCCGACAAGCTGGGGGAGCAGGCAGCAGGGTATGGGGACATAGCAGCTGGAAGGCTGCCTGCTGATGTAGGACCTACACAAAGGGCTGGGCAGGGGGGTGTGGAGTGTGATAACCTTTACTGGTGTGGGCTGGGTGTCTCTGCCACAGGGATAAAGGGCTGTACCCACCTCTTCCCAGCAGCCTGGTGCTGAAATGGGGCAATTTCCCCCTTTCTTTTGCCTGTTTCACTCCAAGGGATCTGCAGCTTTGCCCGCTGCCTGCCCTGCCTTGGTCTTCAGCAGGCAGCCTCCTGCAGGGACCTGGCTCCTGAGACCTCCCCATGCCCAGGCAGTGGGCACCAGGGCCGTGCTGGACACTGGGCTGTGGTGTGGCACTTTGGGGTGGTCTGGCTGTGCCTGTGGGCAGTGGCACTTCACAGGGAGGTGGACACCATCCCTGTCCCTGCAAACCCATGAGGACCAGCTGGTGCAGTGGGCACGGTCCTGGCTCTTCCCCCCCCGTCCCCAAGTCTGTCCCATCCATCCCCTGCCACCCTCAGGGTTCTCCCTCACCTCTCACCCTGCAGCGCAGTCCGCAGCCCTCCCTGGGCTGGCTCTGATGGAACAGCACGGTGGCAGTGCCGCTGCGGGCTCCACAGCTGCCTGGTTCTGGGCTCCAGGGTGATGCCAAAGTGTCCCTGCTGGGCACAGGGCTCAGTCTGTGGTCATGGGCAGGCAGCCCTGCAGGAACTGCTGTGGGCGCAGGCAGGCTTTGCAGCACCCAGCGCGCACCTCCCACTGCCGGTCCCTCCTCCAGGCCAACCCTCCCGTCCCCATCCCTGTCCCACCCTCACGTCCTGCCCCTTCCCAGGCACGACCCTGCCCTGCACTTAGCCTCTGGCCTGGCTGCCCCCTGTTCTGCCCCTCAGCCAGGCTCTGCCCTCCTTCGGGGGCTGCCCCCCACCCTCCCTGCTCACCCCCTTATGCTCCTTCTCTTTCCTTCCCAGCAAGGGTCCTGCTCCCCACCATGAGTCCTAAGACATGCATTGCCATTGGGGGACCAGGCTTCCCTGAGATCCTCACCCCAAGGCTGTGCTGCTGAGGGAGATCTTTGAAGTTCTTAGGTGCATGTGGCTCTACCTGCTTTTTCTGCCTCTGGCCTCAGGCAAGAGGAGATATTCACTATATCCAACATAGCCAAGGAGTGGGCAGAGCGCAGGTGCTAGGAAGGTGTTGCCAAATTGGAGAAAACAGGCTAAAACATTCATGCTGATGAGGGGACTTGGGAGGGCTGGTACTCAGGCTGGTTGGGTGAAATGTTGGGAACACAAAAACCTCCCCTGTGCTGCAGGGATGCTGGGATGCAGCACCCCGTCCCACTGCTGCTGCCCCATGACAAAGGGGGATGTGGATTGAGCTGAGGGGAAGGATGGCAGTGGGGTCTGGGATGACAGGGGGACAGCGGGGGGGTTTCTCTCCTGCAGGGAGCCTGTGCTTTCACCACTGGCTGACACAGTTGCCTTTAACACAACGTTTTTCGCAAGAGCCCCAGTGGGGCTGGCAGTTAGTCCGGCTAACGGCCAAGTTACCCAACCTTGCACACAAAGGATGTCCAAGGCTGATAACTCACAACACTCTTCAGCCCCTCTCCACTCCTGATGCCAAGGCTGATAACCACTCCCTGCCTTGTGAGGGTCCAGCTCCCTGGGGACCCCCTTGCTCCAACTCAGACTGGTGCATCCCTGCCCCAACAATGCCCCCAAAAGCCATTGCGGGGGGCTGGGAGCAGCGGGAGCCCCTGGTATGGTAGGGTAAGTCTCTGCGCATGCAGGTAGGTGTGGAAAGGCAGCTTCTCCTTACCACAGACTTGCTCCTACAAAGCAGAAGCAGAACTCAGCATGAGCCCGGCACAGCTTTCGCCTTCCTCTCCCTTCCCCACCAGCTGCTTCAGTGGGTGGTGATGCATCCCTGGGGCTGGTCACAGCATGGGTGGCCCCATGGACCACCCTGTGGGTGGAGTGTGGAGACAGGGTGCATGGGGACCCTCAGGATGTGCAGGGACCCTCTGGCCCTGCGCTGTGGACTGCACCATGCTGCTGGGGTCCCGCCTTTGCCTCTTAGAGGAAGCTGTTCGGCTAAATATAAGCACTACCACTCATGGGAAGGTTGCCGAGGTCTGCGGTGTGAGCGGCTGAAGAGGCAGAGCAAAGGGTGCTGGTAGTGCTGGTGGCCACCAGCATGCCATTGATTCCATCCCACCATGCTGGAGGCATTAGCACCAGTGAAGCACACTCCTGCGTGGGGCCAGATCCTGGCTCACCGCTGTTTGGCATCCTGCAGCATCTCTACAGACCCCTGATAACCTGCTGCTGGGAGTGGTGCTCCTCCCTGTGTGCCTGGAAAGCAGAGATTTCCTGTTGGGGAGGGAAACATTATCTGAGGGTGGAAGGGATGCCCTGGGACACACCCAGAGTGGCAGGTTGCAGTCTCATCTGGGGTGGCCTGGTGTGACCAAGAGCAAGGCCCAGCCCCCACAACCCTCATCCTGATGGCTGCTGACAGGCCAATTTGGTGCAGAAAACCTTCTTCCCTGCTCCATTCTGCTTCCACAGTCACTTAAGTGTCAGGATTGGGGCTTGGTTCCCTTGGCAGGGGAGAAACCCCTGCTCAAGCATCTCTGCACCCAGTTCCCAGTGGGGACTGCCCCTTCCCAGAGCCCAGCCAGGAGGACAGCCTGAGCCGGGGCATCTCCCAGCCATGGGACCACCCTGGAGCCAGACAGCTGGCATGGGGCCATGTCAGAGGGGAACAGGGCACAGCAGAGAGCTAGGGCACTGGCAGCGCACTGGCAGCCGTGATGTGTGTGCTGTGACTGAGTAGTTTCCTGAGGACTTCCTATCAGCCCATTTTCTACAGCGCAGGTTTCAAAGCCTCTGCTTGATCTATTTGGTGTCTGCCAACCTGCTGATGCAATCTATATTTAGATGCTAGCCTCCTTGGGCCAAAGCACAGAGCCCTGTGGTCTCTACAGGTTCACACAGCAGGAAGCTCTTGCCTGATCCCTGGAGGAGGCAGATGGGCGGGATCGGAAAACATGCCTCAGGCTGTGGGATTGGGCTTTGTGAAGATGCTGGCGAGGGCTGGAGGAAGCAAAGCCCAAAGCGAAAGGTTGGATCCTTCCAACACATTTGCCTGTGCAGTCCTTCCTCTTTCCAGGCAGCACCCATGATGACACTGTCCCTCAAGGTCCATGTGTCCAGCAGTCCATCCATCCACCCATCCATCCATCCATCCATCCATCCATCCATTCTTCCCTCCCTCCCTTCCTCTTTCCCTCCCTCCCTCCTTTCATCCATCCATCCCTAGCCATCAGCTTTTGCTGCACCCTGGGGCAGCCTTTGCTCTACCATCATCCCTAACCATGCTGGATCATGCTTGGGGATGTGTGCAGTGATGGTGGGAGCATCTCTTCGGGGCAGGACAGGGTGCAGGGCATTTAGGGCTTATACCTAGAGGGCAAATGCCACGTTGGGCAGCTGGAAACGTGGGGTTGGGACTGAGCCCGGAGGTTTTGTCAGGAGACTGGCAGCTGTGCTGAGAGTTGAGCCCCTGGGAGGGCTTGGCAGAGGAGTGGGGAGGGGGAAGCTGAAGGCTGGTGGGCTTGGAAACCTGCTGGACCTCAAGACCTACCCATGAGCTCAGGAGATGCAAAGCATGAGATCCTGGGGATGGGGTCACTTCCTCCCCTATCTGGGGCACATTTGACACTGGGGCACTGGAGTGGGCTGGGGAGTTGTGTGTGGGCAGGACAGGGGGCCCATGCCATGCTCCCCCTGCCCCCATCCATCGGGGCACCAGCTGACATCATTGCCTCCAGGCTAATCTCTTGTCCAGCAGTAGCTTCCCGTTTCCTTTCCAATCTCTGCACTGTGGGGCGGCTCCTCTCTGCCCGGGGCCAGGCAGGAAAAGCCATCCAGCTGGGCGCTTGTGCAGGGCTACAGCTCCTGCGTGTCTGACTCTTGCTCCACTGGGCTGTGGGCCACCGGCTCCCCCAGCATCCCAGTGAGGGCACCCAGGAAGCTCTGGTCCCCCCACACCCTGCCTGCCCCCTCCCTTCCTCAGGTGCTTGGGGATGCCAGTGCACAGCCCCCTTCCTTTTTGTGCCACAGGAAATACAGCAGTGGCACACCATTCAGTAAGAAATCACCACCCTGGGGCTCCCGGCACCCCATAGGGTCTGGGGCAGCCCCCCTCCCCAGCTCCACAGGTTTCACCCTGCTCCTTGGCCAGGGTGATGCTGGGGGCCCGGAGTTCTGCTGCATCCCACTCACCCAAGCACAGCCTTCTCTGGGTCTGGCTGGGGAGCGGGGACTCCCCACTGGTGTCTCGGTGCTCAGGTAGCAGCTCCTCACACCTGCTTAGGGCTGGCTAAATATAGCCCCACAGCAGAGCTGCAGCTGGGCTGCTGCAGAGAAACATCCGTGGAATGAGAAGACATGAGGCTGCTTCCTGCAGCACTGAGGCTGTGCAGGGTGGTCTTTACCCCAGCACCCTGCAGGCTCGGGATGCCAGTGGGCTCTGCCCCATCAGGGCAGCACCCAGGGGTGTTTCTCCCCCTTGCTCTGTCCACAGTTCCCTGCCCAGCTCTACCACGATTATTGCAAAATGTTCTTGGGGCAATTTGGGGCTGGGATGTGTCTTTTCACAGGTAAAATCCTCCCTGCTGTGGGTGCCCTTCATCTGCTGACATGGTGGGAGCAGGACGGGCAGGCAGGGACTGCTCTCCTTGCTGTAAGCCCCGTGCGCTGCGAAGGGGGATCCTGCACATCTGCTGCCCTTGTTTTTTTTTGCATTTTTCCTGCAGAGGCGGCTTCTCGCCCCTGCTCTGCTTGTGCGGCCAGCCCAGCTGCAAACCGTGGGAGCCAGCTGCCCCAATGGCCAGGACCTCCTCTCCCCTCCCCAGCACTCTCTGCAGTGAGGCACATATATGTGATGTCCCCCTGGAGCAGCACAGAGGACATACATGACCTAATGGGGTGGCTAAAGGGCGACAGTGAGCATCCGCGCCTGGGATGCTGGGGTGGGCATCCAGAGGAACTGGGGAGGACAAGCGCAAGGTGTTAGGGGAAGCAAACACAGGGCAGCAGCACTCACAGCTCGGGATGGGACCATGGGAGGTTGGGGTCACCAGGGAGTGTGAGGCTGGGCAGGTCAGAGGGGACCAAAAGCCACAGTGACCTCTGAGCAGGCTGCAAGCCCTGGGTGTTGCCAGGGGGTTGTCCCCCCACCACTGCCTAGGCAGAGCTCTGGCTGTGAGAGCAGCTACCATGTCCTGGCCCTGTCCCCTAGTCTTTACCTTGCTGGATCAGGTCTAGAGCTGAGTGCCCCAGCACTGTCAGCAGAGATGGCCCCGTTTGCATTGGCCTTGCACAGATCAGGCTTAAACCCATCTGGGGCAGGAGCCCAGCAGCTGCAGGCAGCCTCGGAGTGTGAGGGTGAACGGGTGGATGGAAAATCCAGAATTTGTCAGTGTATTCCCCCAGCGATGTTTGTCTAGACTAACTTCCTGTTGTCTGATGGAAGCTTCCCCATGCCCATACACACTCACCCACATGCATGTGGCTGTGTGGAGCCCAGCATCTGCCTCTCCTGCCTCACTACCAGCCACATTGCTTCCTGGTGAGGATCACCCCTGGGTGCTGGGACTGCGTGGCTGGACTAGCCCTCTTGTCCGACCCAGGACTTAGCTCCTGGACAGCCTCAGGATGGGCTCGGTGCCAGCTTCCTTGCTGTCCCATGCCAGCCCAAAGCTCTTTCGCACACACACCAACCCCTTTATTGTTGTGCCAGGAACCACAGCAGCGGCAAACACTGAGACAGTGGGGACAGAGGCTGCCCAAGACCCCACTACCAGGACAAGCCCTCCCAAACACCCCCTGGGGAAGGGGTCCCCAGAGCCAGCTGGGCTAGGGCCAGCCTGCAGAAGTGAGCCTGATGTCCAGGAGAGGACCTGTGAGGGCTCTCTGAGATCGAGGGGATCACACAAAGCCTGGGGGGACTTGGTGGGCTGGAGTGGGTCCAGCCTGATTGCAGGGCTGGCAGAGCTGGACCTCAGACCAGAGAGGGTCAGTTGAAGCCCTGTGCTGCTGCAAAGTCTGGGCAGGACCCCCATACATGCCCTACTTCTGGACCTTTGAGGGACACCCCTAGAAGGTCTTACAGTGGCAAAGGGATATGCTGGTGCCAGGAAAGTTCCTACCCACCCCACGAAGGGTTCCCCATCTCTTGCCCTGCCCAGCTTCTCCTTGGGGCACCTGCTCCCATTGTCAGTTCTACCTCCTGCATGGGGACATCTCCATGGGCCACCATGGGTGCGGCAGGGACCAGGGTGCCTGTCCTCCCTCTTTCCAGCACCTGTGCTGCAGGTTCCCATGGGACAGTACCCTGCTGCCTGGGTAGGGGGGGTCTATGATGAAGGAATTGGAGAGCAGACATGACTATTGGGGCGCAGGGGGCCAAATTCTCACCCGTGCCCCTTGGCTGCCAAGCCCCAGTCACGAGGATGTCCTCCCGTGAAAGGGCTGTGGCGAGGGCTCAGGTCTCATGGTCACTGGTACTCAGGTGGTCCTCGGGCAGCCCTGTCTCATCAATGTTCTCCAGCGAGTCGGCATGCTGTACGGAGAGGTCGGCCAGCCTGACAGTGGGCAGCGTGTTCTGCTCTGGGTACACCCAGGGCTTGTATCCGGGGTCGTGCTTGCGTTTCCACTCCGGGTACTTCAGTCCAGCCTTGTAGATCTTCTTCATCGCCTGTGGGCACAGCGGGTCCAGCCTGTAATGGTGCCCCAAGTCCCCAGTGGGGATGGAGCCACCCCAGTCTGTTGGCACTGCTCCCAGCTGCCCCATTGCTTGCTTTTTGGTGGTGCTGGGAGGGGATAGGAGGCTGGCTCAGACCACACAGCCCCAGCAGCATGCCCAGTGCACGCCCTGTGAGCCCTGGGTCACCCAGCACCCATCCTGTGAGCCCTGGGTCACCCAGCACCCGTCCTGTCCCTACCTAGGGGGCTACTTCGGGGAAGCTTGTCCCTGATGCCTGTTCATCCCACCGCTGGCCATGCACCCTGCTTACCTTCGGTGCCACAAACTGGGAGACGCGGTTCACCACCCACTTTGGCAGCGACCCTGCAAAAGCCCAAAGCCCCGTCAATCATCAACCTGGGCCAGCCCCTGAGGAGGCACCATGAGTCTGCAGTGCCCCGTGCCAGACTGAACCCCCCCAGGGCCGATGGCACCCCTTCTTCCCTGGGTTGTCCCCACTTCCCAGTGCCCTTTGGACCTCCAGGTGATGGAGAGCCACGGTGGATGAGCTCTGGGGGTACAATGGGACCCATCCCCAACGAGGCATGCAGCACCCTCTCCTCCTGCTGGCACTCACCACGAGGGTCCACGTGGGTGAGATAATAGAGGATGCAGGCACCAGCACCATTCGCCTTGATCAGGTAACCTGTCTGCAGGGACACAGCCCTCACAAAATCCTTCCGGGGTGGGTATTTCTGCAGAGAGATGCCATGCACCTCAAAGCCTGCCCAAGCTGCTGCCCAGCCCTGCCTGTTTGTGCTGGCCCATGGGGTCAGCACCCCTACCAGGGCTGTGGCCAGCCGGAGGCTCACCGGGTGCTTGACGCTGTAGTTGATGATCATGTAGTCATTGCCGAGGGGCAGCCAGGAGCGCAGAGTGACAAAATCCCGGTTCTTCAGGGGGCTCGGGCATTTCCCTGTGGACAGACCCTGTTACCCCATAACCCATTGCCCCCATGGCCCCACACCCATGCATGGGGCTATGGGGTTGGGGATGGGGGTTCTGGGGTTCCCAGGGGCTGTGGGCTGCTCACAGGAGTAGTATCCCACGTCAGCATTAACGGTCAGGCGCCCGATGTCGTATGTCTCGATCATGTTCGAGTCCCATTTCTTGCGGTAGCGGGTGTCATGCAGCACATCATAGAGTGTCTCGGCAGGGACGTCCTTGCAGAAGATGCAAGTCTGTGGGGAAACAGGCAGTCAGGCAAGGGGGCAGCATGGACCCCCAGAGCATGGAGCTCTGCCCATCTGGGGACGAGTACTTTAGGCTGTTCCTGTGTGCGGTGGCATACCCTTGTGCTGCTATAAAGCCACGTGCCATGGAGGATGCTCTGCACACATGGTGCAGGGCACATCCCTGCTTCAGGACAGCCCAGGCAGAGCCACCGGCCCCGCTGCTAGCATGCAGCACAGTGCAAAGGCAGGAGGGCAGTGGGGGTAGAAGGACTCTCTGCCCTCAGATGGAGTTGCCTGGTGGTCCAGGCTCTGGTGCCTGTGTAGACTGAGCCTAGCCTTGTCCCCTCACCCCATGTTCCTGCAGGGCAAGTAAAGCGATGCTCCTGCCCTGGCACAATGTTTTCCAGCACAGGGTCCAGTCTGGGGAGGCCGGGTGGGCCCCGGCTGTAATCGGAGCTGTGGAGCTGCCTGACGGCACCTGCAAGTGCATTATTGATGAAGCCGGCCACCCTGCTCCTCGCAGTGCTGGGGGGGAAGGAGATGTCATCTGCTCCTCATTAGAGGCCTTGCATCTTTGATGAGGTGTTTGGCAGTGCTGTGTAATTGGAGATGGCCCCCTGAACATGGCAGGTCCCACCAATCTCAGGGAAGCTTTCCCTGATGGCCTGGGTGATGGTTTCTGCCCGGTGTGCTGGACTCATGCCCAGGACAGGTTTGGAGATGCGCTGCATTCCCCGGGGCAACATGGAGGAGAGTGTGGGAGCACCCAGCCCCCTCCTCCTGCTCCCACTCCCCAGTCACCTCCTCTCAGCTGGGTCTGGAGGTGCTGCTGCTGCAGGGTGAAGGATATCTCTAGCCGGAGGTAGAACTTATGGTCCTCCTGGGCTCCTGGAAGCTCTAGTTATCACAGTGGGACCATTGCAGCCTTGCACCCCCAAAATCCCCGACTAAAGTCTGTCCACCACCCCTCTCCAGCCATGGATGAACAGAGGCTGTGTAACAGCTGCACCAGGCTGTCAGCTGGGATGCGGAAAGCGCAGAGCCCAAAAACAGACCATCCACAGTGAATTCAGATTAAAAAAACCCAGAGCTCCAACTGCTCAGGGACTGTCCAGTTTATGCTTGCATTAATGGAAAGACTGGGGCTCTTCTGACCCCCAAGCCCCAGCCTGTGCAGCTCAGCTCTCCCACACAGGCTGGGTGGCATCCTCCATCCCACATTTCAGGAAGGGTCCCTGGTGCTAACACCTGCACCATATCCAGGCACCATATCCAGAACAGGGAAAAAATACATCAAGGAGATATTACTTGCAACGAACCAGGCTGGGCAACGGTGCTCAGACCCCCCTGAATCTGCCTAGAGTCCCCTCTCTATGGGGCTTGGTGGTGGCAAAGGGGAGTATAACTGCATCCCCTCTGCCGGGCTGTGCTTGTTTGAACTTGGCTGGACTTCACAAGGTTCCTGCCAGCCTGTCCCTCCAGCCTGTCCAGGTCACCCCAAGCAGCAGCTTTGTCTCTAGCAGTTCAAATGCTCTCCACACTTCAGTGCTGCCTGCAGACTTGTTGAGAGGGGACTTGATCCCATCATCCCAGTAACAGGGTGGGACCTAGCAACTGGCCACCATCTGGACTCTGCACTGCTGACCACGATGCTGTGAGGCTGGTAGTGAGCTGGTTTTCCACCCACCTCATCATCCATTTCTCCAGCGCAGATGTCATCAATCTGATGACGAAGAGACTATAGGAAACCCTGTCAAAGGCTTTACTAAAGTCAAGGTATGTAGCTTTCACTGTTGTCTCCATACCCACACAGCTAGTCCTCTCATTGCAGGAGGCAACCAGGCTGGTCAGGCATCATTTGCCCTTGGTAGGTCCCTGCTGCTGTTCCCACTGCCCTTGTCCTTCAGGACATGGCTTCTGGGAGGATGTTTGTTCTCCATCACCTTCCCAGGGATGGAGGTGACACAGCAGCCCATAGTGCCCTGGAGTGCCCTTCTTGCTCTTCTGGAAGAGGGATGTGAGGTTTGCTTCTTCCCAGTTATCAGGGACCTCCTGCAGTCACCGGCACTTTTCAAAGAGATGTTGGCCAGCCCCCTCAGCACCCCCGTGTGCATCCTGCCTGGTCCTGTGGTCTTGTGCATGCCCAACTGGCTTAAGTGCTCCCTGATCCTAGTCCAGAAGTTCTTCCCTGGCTCACTGTGGCAAGGCAGTGTGTATTGCAGCTGCACATCTGCAGAGAGTGCTGATCCTCCTCCTCACCTTGGCACTGAAGAGCCTCCATCCATGGCAGCATTGCAATCGCTGTGAGCCCAGCTCCTCCTGGATTCTCCTCAGCTGTATGTGCTGGTGTGCAGGCACCCGAGATGGGCTGCCAGTTACTCTGTGTTCAGGAGAGCAGTGCAAAAGCCTCCTCCAGTGTACTGCACCCTAGGCACCTCCTCACCACCTCCCCAAACCTCTCCTGCTCTTCAGGTCATAGTAACCCTTCCCTGACACTACTAGTTGAAAGCCCTTCTTACCAGGTCGTCCAGCCTGTTGGTAAGATGCTCTGGCTCTGCTTGCTCGGGTGGATCCCATCACTGTCCAGCAGTCCTGATCCTTGGTGGCCAGAAAAGCCAAAGCCCTGCCTGCGACACCAGCCACGAAGCCAATTGTTGTCCCACAAGATGTTCCCATGCAGGGCTTACTCTGTGATGGGGGTCCCATGCCCCACGACCCCAGCACCCCATAACCACTCTTGATGTACTCAGGGTCACCTGGCAGTGCCATGTGGATAAGCAACAAGGTGTAACAGCCTGAGGGACGGTTGAACTTCGCTACTCCCTCTGCAGCATCCCAGATCTCGCCCCTGGCAAGCAACAAACCTCCTGAGACAGCACATGGGGGCTCTTAAACTCTCTGGGATGCTCTTCCGGTGCAGGAGGAGAGGCAATGTGCCTCAGGATGGTGTGGCTGAGGGAGAGGCACCAGGGAGGCATCCCGCCAGCCTGTGTCATGCCCGGGGGCTCCCAGCAAGGACATCTCCGTAATGTAATTGATCCCAGGGCCTTTCCGCCTGTGTCTGGATCAAGGGCAGCCAGAATGTGAGCCCACATATGTGTGTGCATGGCAGGACGCTGCAGCGGGCATCCCAGCAGGTCAAGAGGCTAAAGCCGCGGGTCAGGCAGGAAGAGCCTGCAGACCAGCTTGCCAGCTGGGGAAGCACCTCTGGGAGACTAACCCTGCCAGCATTCGGAGCAGAAACACCCCCAGGGTCCTGTGCACCTTCAGGACTGGTCAGCACCCCAGGGACCCTCAGGAGCAGCTGGGCATGCAGTTGGGGCAGGGAAGGGCTGGTGGTCCCGCAGCCGCTGGCGTCTGCTTACCTTGATTTTCTGCACGGCAGAGCTTTCCTCCTGGCCCTGACTCCACACGGTCACACCAGCCTTGTTATACCGACAGTGCCAGCCCTCCAGGCTCTCACACTGATCCCTGAAGGAGCTGAAGTCGGAATCATCTGGAATATAAACCATGTCCCCTCCTCTGGACATGGGGCTGAGCTGCCAGAGCCAGGGCGTGGGCACTGGCTGCAGGCAGGCTCCTTCTGTCTCACCTCCCAGGAAACCCGGCTCTGCCCTTGAGCTCTAGCTTGCTGGGTGCCTGCTGCAGCTCACATCATCCTCCAAGCGCCGAGCCTGTGCCCCCGGAGTGGGCACCGGCTGCCCAGGCACAGCGGGATGGGCAGAGCCCTCCAGCCACCCCGGTCACGCTGCACTGCACAGAGCAAGGGGGAGGACGGCTCCTTCCCTGCAGTTGCTACTGCAGCTGTTGTGAGCTCAGATGTCTTCCCCGGCTGGCTAACCAGGATCACATTTCTCTCGGCTGGCTGTCAGCTCCTGTATTATTCAGCAGGTAGCAGCACACAGGTGGCTTGTCTTTCAGGGCAGAGCTGCCCCTGGCTCCTGAGCCCCACGTCCCTGCCGGCCCTGCTCTCCCCTCGGTGGCATGCTGGCAATCTCTGTGCCTGACTTTGCAGTACCAGCTCACTGGCGGGATCAGCTGATCACCTGCCAGGAGCAGTGGCCAGGCCTCCCAGCAGAGCAGTGGAAGCAATGGTCTTCAGCATCAGCAGGATGCCGGTCCTGGCATGCCTGGGATGGGGCCGCGGTCCAGTGCACAAGACCTTGGCTGTCAAGGTGTCCTGGGTCTGTGGGGTGGGCTCCTGGTGTGGGAAAGGGAAAGAACTTACAGGTGGAGAGGTTGCCCCTCACTGGGCTCACAGGATCCTGGTGATGCTGGTAGGAAGGGACCCCTGGGGGTCTCTAGCCCAATCTCCTGCTTGGAGCAGAAACACCACCAGCACAGGGTAAGGTCATCCATGGCTTTACCCAGCTGTGTCTTGAAGGATGGACTTACCCCACCTCCCTCATGGCATGTCCCACAGCTGCACCACCTCCCCAGGAAAAAAAAATTCTTACTGTCCAACCTGAAGCTGCCATTAATGTCTGTTGTCCTTTTTTATATCTCATGCCCTACCAAGAAAGCGTGGCTCAGTCGCCTTTGCATCTGCTCTCCAGGTAGCTGCATGATGCTGGTAGATCTCAATCCACCCCTTTTGTAGCCCTAGGCCCCAGCCCTGCCCTCAGCACCTGCTGGTCCCTCTTCAGCTACTCCACCTCTCCCTGAACTGGAGGGCCAGTCTGGGCACAGCACCCAGCTGTGAGGTCTCTGGTGCTGCGCAGAGGGGACAACCCCTTCTCTCAGGCTGCTGGCCTCACTCCACCTCATGTCGCCGAGGGACGCAGCTTGCCCCATTTATTCAGCCTCTTGTCCAGTGACCTTGTCTGGAACCTTGTCCCAGGTCTTTTTCGCTGGGACCCTGTTTAGCCCCTTGGTCCGCAGCCTGGGTGAAACTTGATGTTACCTATCTGGTCTGTCTTGTTGATGTCCATGAGGTTTCTGTTGACCCAAATTTTGAGTTTTCTTGGGGTTCACCTAGACTGAGGAGACGATGCAGAGGAAAGACCTTGGGGTGGCCTTGGGGCTGCGGAGCAGGGAGCAAGCGAGGCCTGACAGATTTATGGTCTAGAGCTGTCTAACGCCATTGCTGTAGTGTCCCCTGGGGTGCATGGGAGCAGATGTGTGAGCATGTGCACACCTGTGTGTCCACATGCAAGTGTATGCAGTCACTCCAGCCCCTGCAAGAGCCAGACACAGTCTGTAGAGCCCATGCATGAGTGCGTGGGGGAAGGTAGGACCCAAGCCTGGGGGCTTTATGGTTCCAAAGTGTGTCCAGGGGATGAAGAAAGGGAGGACACTGCAGTCCTAGGGACAGAAGAGCTCAGACCAGCTGCGTGGGACGGAGCAGACTGCTTGCCCAGCCCTACCTGGCCACATTTCTCTCTGCACCTGAAGGATGGGAGCATTTCTCTGCCTGGTGAGTCAGGCTGGAAACTTGAGCAAAAAGTGCTTTCTTTTCTTCTGAAGCAGCCCTTGGGGTCAGTGTTCAAGCTGGACAACAGTGCAGCCACCCAACTCACTGGCCGCCATCACATATCCCCTGCCAGCCACCAGCTGAGCTGAGATGGGTTCCCATGACCCATTTGCCCTTGCAAGCACTCGGGGCTCAAACAATCCCCATTTAACCACTGCCCTTGGCTCTTTTGGACCAAAGGTCTGGATTCTGGATGCTGCTGCTGGGAGCTGGCACACCCCAAAGGAGAGAGAGATGAAGGCAACTGTAGCAAATGTAAAGCAACACATTAATGTGACCTTGCCTCTGTCACATCTTTTTTAACTTCTCTTCATAAGCACTTAGTATGAAATGTCCTGTGGCTGGAGCTACTTTGAGCTCCCAGCTAGGCAGTGGCTATCTTAGGAGAAATGTAACACTGTTTTGTGGGGTGTCCCCAAGGTATGACAGCCCCAACTTTCCCATCTTCCACGGAGGAAGTGGGAGGAGCTCAGCAGTGGGGAGGGAGGAAATAAGGGATGCTTCTCTGGAGGCGTCAGAGCTGCCACACTAGCAAGATCTGAGCCCAAGGAAGATGGGCTTTATGGGCTCATTTTGCATGAATGTCTGTTAGTGGGGAGCTGGCTAGGCTCTGGGTGCATTCCCATTGCATGGTGCCTCCCAGGCCCTGCTGTCGGGGCTGGCTGAACCTGCACCCTGGGATTAGTGGTGTAACCCCACCATCCTGCAGCTTCCAGCAGCTGGTGGTGGCTCATCACGCCTGGTTTAGTTGGACGCTGGCTGTCATTAGCTATGGGACTCCGGCAGCTTGTGGTGTCCCAATGGCTGGCATGGAGTTACATTCCCTGTGCTGACAGCATAGCTGTGCTCCATGTCTGTGTCTTTGCAAGCGAGAAATACACTGTCAGGAAACAGGCTTGCCCTTTACAGGGTTGTCCTGTCTATGGGATGCTATCCCAGGCCACTGCTGAGATGGGTCCATCTGCTGCGAGCACGCAGGGTCCTGCTCTTGGTGGGACTCTCCATCCATGCTTTGTCACTGTGCACAGGCAGTGGGGGATGACCTGGGGGACCGTCAAGCCAGCAGCCCCCAGGACATGCCTGCATGCTCCATGACCATCGGCTCCATCAGCAGGGGCCTCTCTAGAGCCCCGTGGGGCCAGGGCATGCAGGGGATCCTGGTGAAGGTACAGTGAGGAGGACCCAGCTCTCATCCTGCCTGTGTCCAAACAAGGATTTCTGGTCCTTTCCTCCTTCTCCTTCCATTCTCCAGGTCAAATTTCTAAACTCTCCAGGTGTCTTACAGACTCTAGAGCTGGGATGTGGGATTTACACGCTGGGAGTGGGATTGCAGGGCTTTGTGTGGGGGTGTTCACGGCTCTGTTAATAAGCTTGGATGCCTCAGCAGGACAAGCTTCCAGCCTCTCCAGAGCTGAAGAGCATCCAATCCCCTCTGCAGCAACCTTTCCTGCTCCTCTGAGAATCAACTTTGAAAGGCTTTGCAAATTGAAATGAAAAATGCTTTTCCTACAGGAAATGGTTGTGCTTTGGCTTTATGTGAACCACAGCGCTGGCTCCCCTCAGATCCTTATTCCACCGGCGTTTATCTCCTGGGGAATGAACAAGAGAGTTAGGAGGAAAAGCTAAAGATGGGCTGAGAGTTTCCTGGCCCAGAGAAACCCAGCTGGAGCAGTTAGGAAGGATTAAAGCTGCCACACAGCATTAGGAGATGGTGGCTGGGGGTGTGAAGATTGTCCGAGGATGGGAACAGGAAGGCATTAAGTCCCTGAGAGACATCAGGTCACGTTAGCTCTGGCAAAGCTGCCCCCCCTTTGAAGGACACAGTTAGAAGCAGAAAAACCAGGGAAAAGTGAGAACCCGACCCAGGAATGGTGCAAGGCATGAAACACCCTGGGGCTGCAGGGACCTCTGGGGCCCTGAGGAGACCCCAGAGCCCCAGGCCTGCAGGGACCCCTGGATGCCAAGTGTGGTCCCAGAGTCCCAGGACTGCAGGGACTACCCTAGAGTCCTGGGGCTGCAGGGACCCACAGAGGAGTGAGTGAGACACCAGAGCCCTGACACTGCAGAGACCCCTGGGGCCCCAGGGACTCCCCAGAGTCCCAGTGACACCAGAGCCCTGGAGCTGCAGTAACCCCCAGGGCCCCGATGAGACCCCCAAAGTCCCAGAGCTGCAGGGACCACCAGGGTCTTGGTAAGACCCCAGAGCCGCAGTGAGAGCCCAGAGCCCCAGTGGTGCAGGGACTCACAGGGGCCTCGGTGAGACTGCAGAGTCCTGGGGCTGCAGGGACCCCTGGGTGCCTGAAGACACCCCAGAGCCTCAGGGCTGCAGAAACCCCCCAGCCATGTGTCCCTCCAACCCAACCAAGTTTAAACCCAGCTGCAACTTCCTCGGGCTTTGCCACACCATCCCCCTCAGGAGGGCAATGTCACCCACATCGGTGACATCCCCGGGACAGGGCCACCGTGCCCGGGGACCCCGCTACGGGCTGTGCCGCTCTCCCGGCGTGTGCAGTCTGGTGCTCGGCCACTGGGTGTCACGCGTGCTCCACGGACGGCAGCGACAGCGACAGGAACATGGCCAGCACCTGGGAGAGGCCAGGGAAAGGGACAAGCCGAGGGACAGCGAGAGGAACAGGGCCATGTCTCCGGGGGGGGAGACAGCCGCAGCTCCCCTGCAGCCACCAGCTGCAGAAGCGATGTGTCCCCCTGCTACACGCTGATGCCACCAGCTCGCCCATGGAGGCGTAGGTGATGGCTGGGGCTGTTTCTGACCTGGGTCCACCACCCCAGTGCCTGGTGCGTGCTGGCTGCTCCCCCACATACCCTCCCAAGGTGGCATCAGCAGTGGCTTTGCCCCCACTGTGCTTGGTGTCCCCCGCTGTTCTGAGCTGTTTTGTGGCACCCTGGGAACAGTCCAGTCTTGCCAGCTCAAAGCTGGGAATTTGGGGTGATTTGCAGCTCGGTTTCAGACTTTTGGTACACTTGGTATTACTGGACCCAGTTAAAGGGCTCCAGAACAGTGGGCATGCTGGGGGCATGATCCTCTCAGTGCCACGGAGCCCAGAGAGGCCCCCACCATGAATTTTGCCATTAAGCAGAAGATGGGATGAAGCCCCAGAACTTCTCCTCTTCCTCCTTGCTCCTACCCTGTGCTGCAGTTGCATCCTTCCTGCTCCTGGCAGGGTCTGAAAAGCTGAGCCCATCCACTGTGGCCTCCTTGGCCACCTGGAGCCCTCCCAGAGAGGGAGACAGGGCAAGGACAGCATTGGCACCCTGCACCTGGGGACCAGCAGATCCTGTATGCTTCAGTGCAGAGCTTTTCCTACCACTTTGGGACCTTCTAGTGTCAGGGAGAAGTGCGGGGTGGGGGGCGTTATCCCTCCACACCCCCTTGAAGTTTGGGACCCAGCACGGCTGGGGTACCCAGTCCTGCTGGGTCCCTTCCCAGTCCCCAGTGCAGGGACATGGTCTCATCTCTGGCACCATTTCATAGGGAGATGGGCAGAGGGCAGCACCATCTCCCTCAGACAAAGGCAGGGCAGGGGGTTCAGAGCATCCACACTGGCAAAATCAAGTGGCACCAAGGGCAAAGCACGGGTGGGTGGGGAGAAGGCTGCCAGGCCCATTCCCAGGGGCTAGCACAGCGAACAGGGACATGGAGGGGTGGGGGTTCCCTGCTCACCCACGCTGTGAGTTTTGGCCTCAGTTCTGCCCTCAAGAAACCTAGTGGAGGGCAGTGCATGGGGTGTGCTCCCTGGGATGCAGAGACTAGGGGGAACCCACAGGCCCTGAGCACCCACACACCCATGTACATATATGTACATGCACACACAGAGTAGTGCAAACGTGCTCTATATGTGTGCAGACACATGCGTGCACACTGCAGCTGCTTCAGTGTGTATCTTGATGCTTCTTAAAGGCCTCTCCTTAAGCCCCCCACCCCTATCTCCCTAAGCCTCCTTGCTGCATCTTGTTCCCACTTGCCTCCTGCCACCATCCCTGTACTGCAGCCCTGTGTTCCCCCTTCCCCGGCTCTCCCACCACCTCATGCTGCTTGTTTTAGCTTAATCCTTCTGCTCAGAGCTGCTCAGGTGGCAGCCAGCCTTGTGGCACCCCTGCCTTGTTTGCCCTGGAGCGTCTCTCCCTCCCCACACTGCCCGCTGCCAGCCCCGGACCCAGCTCCAGCCCCTGGCTGCCCAAAATCCCAGCTCTGCTCCACTTCACTTTTCCCAGCCTGGCAGATAGGGCTGTGGTGCCCACAGCCCCATGGCTGCCAGACCAGGGCTTGTTTGCACAGTGCACCAGCCGGGCATCAGGATGATTTAAAAGGACTGTGAAAAATGTAGTTATTTTTCCTTCTTTCAGCTGCAAGTCAATACTCGGGGAAGGATGTTTAATTATCTTCGTCACCCTCCTAAATCTCTTTATGAGAGGGTTTGGCTGCAACTCTCCACATCATTTCAAAGTTATTGGCTAGCGCAGTGCACAGTGGCACAGTAAATTAGCCGGTGGGAGCAGGCATGGTTGTCCCCCGCCCCGTGCTGCCTGTGCTGTGCACGGCCGATCCCTCCTGCCCTGGGGCTGTGCCAGGGCTGGTGGCAGAAGGGAAGCCCACTGCTACCTTGGGGGTTAGGGCTGGTGTCCCCTCCAGTCATTGGCACTGCTCTGCCATCATGCCCTGGTACATGCCCCATCCCTGGGGCCTGACTGCAGGCAGGTAATGCCACAAGCTGGCAGCTCCTGTGGGGTCCAGGACCAGGCAGGATCCAGGGGACATGGGATGGCCAGGGCCACCCCAGGGTGACCTTCTGCACCTTGAAGTCCATCCTTCTCTCACAGCCTTGGTGCATCCCCTTCTTTCCCCAGCCCTGGGGACACTCTCCCCAGAGCCAGGGTTGTGGTTACCAGGTGCCCAGCACCCCCATGGCTGGCAGGATCCCCCCAGGGTGACCCAGTCTCACCCCCGGCTGAGAAATGGACCAGGATGGGGCTGAGGCATCTGCACACCAAAGATGCCAGCTCCATCCGGCTGCTCTGAGCCCCCCAAACTCCCCAGCCCTCCACCTCACACCTCCTCAACGGCAGACAGGAGAGTGGGCGGGTGTGCTGAGATCCAGCGTCGTCAGTGCCAGGTGCTGCTGCCATCCCTGAGGCAGGAGATACCCAGCTTGTGGGGGCAGGGCTGGGTGCTGCAGGGCGGGTGGCTGCAGGCCAGCCAAGGCATAGGATGAAGAGCAGGCACTGCCATGCTCCCCAAGCCCTCCTCTGCTGGGGGGCATAGAGAGTGGGGTGCAGCCGCCCCACACAGCAGCATCCCTCGCAGGCAGCACCCAGCAACCGCTATGCCCTAAGCCTCCCGTTCTCATGCAAAGCCAGCAGAGCAGGGGCTGGGCTGGAGGCCTGAGATACGCCAGAACAAAATGCCACCTTCCCGATAATGCCTTTTATTGGACTGTGTGACACGCAGGCTTTAGGGGATAGCAGGAGAATCCTCTCGGCTCATCCGCAGAACGGATTTCCACAGCCCTCCCGGCAGCTTGTCAGCGCTCGGCTGTGAGTCCCTGAAGAGTTATTACCTCCTGATGCACAGTTGTGTCGGCTGGGAGCTGAATGGCATCCCTGCCCCCTGTTTGCTGCTTAGAAAGATTATGCCGCCTTTGAATAAGCTCTGTGGAGCGCTGCTGCCGACGCATCAGACAGGGGCTAATCAGAAAATTAGCAGGGAAAGAAAACTTTGTGGCAGGAACTTATCTCCGGCGCAGGTGCGTGCCGCTCCAGTTGCTGCTGCTGCCGCTGCTCCCGCGCCTAGCCCCATCCTTTACTCGGGCTTAAGCAAAACTTCCCTGTGATTGCAGCAATGAAACCTGCTACAAATGCATGGTATGAGGAGGTGGTACACACACACGTGTGTGTGCGCTTGAGCACGTAGATGCAGTGTGTGCAAACACACTTGCATGCGCAAGCAAACAGACACAGTCTTATACACATGTACATCCATCTGTGTATCCTTGGCACAGACATTTGTGTACATGAGCGCACGGTTATACACATGCACACACACAGAGGCAGCCTACACTCGTGCACATGCATGCGCACACATGCAGACATGTGCATATACAGATATGCACGTATATATGCATATATGCACATGCATCCCTGTATACACAGACACATGATTACACACTTGCATGTGCACTTACATACCTGCACTTGCAAGCGTGGACTTGCACAGACATGTGCCTTCACACACATATTCCTACACATGTGAACATACATGTGTATGTGCATACATGCACGTGGCCATATATGGGCACTTTGGGTGCTCTCCCATTGCTGGCTGAGCAGTGAGATGGGGACGGAATGCTGCACTGAGCCCACATTATACCACTGATGCCGTGCCCGCTCAGGACAGAGGTGCATCCCACTCCTGCACTGGCATGACATTAGTCCCCACGCCACAGTGCCATCCTGGGGACAGCCCCCAAGAGCATTGCCGGACACCCTTGGGTGGTCCCCCAGCCATCCTGTCCTGTGCCCCAGGGAAGGGCATGGAATGGGGTCCGTGGCGGGCAGGGGGGCAGTGAGCCATGCAGGTTGCAGGGAGCAGTGCCTGGGAGTGGCATGTGGGGCTGATTAAAATGTGCTGTTTGTTTTATTTAAGCACAACCGTCAGGGAGACTTTCAGGGCACTGAGCTAGAAAATAGCATTTACAGAAACTGCCTCCTGACACCCGGAGCCCTGACCTTTGCAAACTTCATTATCTCCATGTAGACGCATTCACGTCCAGCCCAGGGAGCACGTGGAGGGGGAGGGCAGGGACCCCTCCCCACCTCCCTCAGCCCTGGTAGCCTGCTGCCAGTGCAGCCCTTCCATGGGACCCCAAATGCAGCCACGTCCCAGTGCGGGGGCTCTCTGTGGGGTGCCTGAGCCCCATGTGACTCAGCACTGTGGCACAGTGGTGTTGGTGGCACTGAGGGCGGGGGGAGATAGACCATGCTGGGATCCCCGTGCCCCTGGCGCTGCTTCCCCCAGCACTGTGGTCGGTGCTGGGCAATACTGCCAGCCCCACTCTGCCACCGCCACATTTTGGGTATGGCTGGTCCAGCTGTAGCAACAGTTGCTACGATTCCCTTTTCCCATTCCCTTTTCCCAACTCCTGCGACTTCCCATGGTAGCTCTGGTGCTGCCAGGAATGTGTTTACAGGCAATTAAAGCTCATTAATTGCGCAGAAGCAACAGAGGCCCCGTGGCAATGTGTGGGGGTGAGTCCCGCAGGGGAGAGAGCCAGACCCGGCTGTCCCTGGTCCATCCAGAGCAGCGTGGAGGGCAAGCGGGGTTCTGCACCCACCTGGGGTGATGCAGGGCTGAGCTTGGCCTGGAGGGATCTCGGAGCTGGCAGCAAAACCTGGGGCATGGGGGATGTGCATGGGCATTGTGATCGATCTCACCCACTCAGCAGCCCCACATGGACATTAACTGGGGTGCTGAGTGCTGCCAACACCAAACTCTGAGCATTGGAAGGAGGTTCTAGCCCCCAGCTGCCTCCTCCCTCGGGGGGGTGCCAGCCCCGTCTTCCCCACTATAGCCTGGCGCTTTGCCAAGGGGAAGAAATCAGCTCTGCTCTCGGCAGGCGGGAGCCAAGTGGGGGCTTGCTTGAGGATCTTGCCTGCGTGTGTCTGAGCAGAGCTGGTGCGGGCAGGTGCCGAGCCGCTGCTCCCAAGCTGCTGTGCCTCAGAAAAACAACAGCATTTGGTAGTAGGGGGAGAAAAACCTTCTTCCAAATGGATTGAAATTATGCTTTGATTGGGAACAGATGCAAGAGATAAGCAGGGGGAGGCAGGTATCCGCACGGTTACAGCACGGGGCCAGCCGCCAGCCTGCTCGTGGTTCCTTGCTGCAGGGAAGAGAAGAGTCCCCAGAGGTGGCTGGTGCTGCCTGTTCCAGGGCTGCCGGGATGCATGCAGGCCTGCCCTGGCAGGCAGTGGTGCCAGTGCTGGGCACGGGAGCGGGTGGAGGATGCACCAGTGCACAGGATGCTCCTGGCTGCTGAATGTGGGATGCTGGGTGCAGTCCTGGGGGGAGTGGGTGCTGTCGTGGTGGGGTGTGGGCAGGGGACCCCGCATCACTCCTGGGGGGACGAGTTGTCCCCTGGCTAGGTGGGGGTCACTGGCAGTGGGGATTCATGGGGAGGGTGCTCTGCCATACTGGGAGGAGCTGCAAGCCAGGGACTTATCCTGCCATGGAGGATGTGGGCTGCTTGTGTGAGGCAGATCTCCATGCCCAACACACTGCTGCCTATGCCTGGCTTGGCATCCTGCAGGCCCAGTACAAGAAGTGCTGTGAGGGGCATGGCGTGGCCTCCCCCTCCTCTTCCTCCTCCTTCAGGGCTGGCAGCAGGGCACAGCAAGACAAGCCACAGCTCTGCCAGGCTGAGGCCAAGGGCACAGCTGAAAATAAAGACCAATCATGCTGCTGCTGAATTCAGTGCCCCCTGCCCTCCTGCCCGCACAGAGGCTGGTGTGCGTGGAGCTGGGTCCTGGGGTGCTGGCAGAGATGCTCCGGGGCATGCTGCTGTCAGTGGAAGACAGAGAGTGCCTTGGCAGGGCCTGACCCCTGCCTGGCTCTCCCTCCATCCCCTCTGGCTCTCACACTCGCCCGTGGGGCCGTGGCCATTGTCCTCCCTCCATGCCTGGCAGAGGCTTGTGTGGGGAGCTGGGAGTGCAGGAGGGACATGGAGCTGCCCACTGGTGGGTCTGGGCTTGGATGGGCAAGGACGTACTGCCGCACACATGGAGGGAAGAGACCACCCACCTGCCCTTTGGAGACCCCCAAATTCCCCAGGCAAGACCTGCAGAGGGTCACCACCCACCTCCGAGGAGGTACAAGCCTTTTCCCCCCTAAAAGCCAGCTTCTAAGGCTGGGAGGTGGCCTTGTCTTCATTCCCTGGGAAGGGATGCAGCACAGTGGGAAGGGATGCAGAGCTCACTCAGCTTCCCTGCAAGGCTGCAGGCACCCACTGAGCCACACGTTGCCCCACTGCCCCACCATGCTCTCCCCTGGGCTGGGCAAGACAGGGCTGATGTGAGGCTGCCCTGGACCCAGGCACCCAGGCTGGGAGACGGCCAGAGCAGCCAGTGAATACTTACATGAGTGAGAGCATTGGGGTGCCTAGCACTCTGAGGAGCCGGGAAGGGGTCCATCCTGCCTCTCGCCCCAGCTAGGCTCATGCCAGAGTGGCAGGCAGCACCAGTGATGGTGGAAGATGCTTGGCTCAATTTAACCCTTCCCATGGCACCGCTGCCTCTGCTGAATGATTGCCACCAGTCTGGGTCCCTGCGCCCCCCGTCATCTGCAGAAGATCCAGCGGGAGGCAATCGGCAGGCGCACGCTGCAGAGCGGCGCTTTTCTTCTCTAATCTTCTTATTTCATTTTAGCATTTACAATACACCCAGCCAGTAATCCTGACATCAAACACGCCACGCGCACTTTCAAGCTGCACCGACGCCAGGCTGTGTGAGCACTGGCAGGAGCTGGCAGCTCCGACGTCTTGAGATAACACGCAGAAGAAAGACAAGGAAAGCTGCTCTGCCAGCGTGACGAGCAGGCACTGGGTGCTGTGTCCTCCAGAGCTGTTTCCCAGGGGCCACCCACAAGGTGCCCCCTCAGGGCTGCAGGGCCTCTCCATTATGGTGCCCTGGGTGCAGTACCCATAGGGTGCCTCTGTAGCTGGAATGGCTGGGTTGAGGTGGGTGTCAGTGCTGTTCAGGGCAGGGCAGGTTTTGCCTCTAGTGAGAGGTTGGAGACAAAGTCATCCAAGCTGGCAGCCCAGGGGGCAGCAGCAGAGCTGGGTGACCCTGCTGGTGCCCACTTGGCAGCCTTCCTCCCCCCAGAGCTGCACATACCTCTGGAGCAATCCGGAATATGCTGGAGGCTCTTCCCAGCTTTCACCTCGCCGGGGCATCCTTCAGTGACTGAGCATGGCAGCTGGACCTTGGCTGGGGTACCTGGGGGACCCAACCCAATGCAGGGATGTGCCCCCTCCCCAGTGGGAGGGCAGGCAGGGGGCAGCTGCATGCTTCAGATGGGGGTGACAGTGCCTAATATCCGCTATCCACAGGCACCACCAGCGATGGGGCTGTGCAGTGCCATGGCACCATGCCCCACAAGGGGCTGCACCAGGGCTGGCTGCAGAAACCCAAGGACCAGGCAGCCGGCGAGGCTCATGAGTCCCTTTGCTCCCCTGTCACCGGCTCTTCTCTGTCAGACACCAGCTGCTGGGACGGAAATTTAGGTGGCAAACTGCCAGGGAAACATTTCCTTGCTCCCACCAGGTGCAGTGCAACACCAGTCTTGCCATGGTGAGACAGATCCGCCAGCATTTGCTGAGTCCCCAGGGTGGCTTTTTTTCCCCAGCTTGGTGTCCAGCACCGAGTTTCCAGCTGCTGGGAAATTCCTGGAGGTTTCTGGGAGCTGAAAGTCTCAGCGGGGCTGGATCAGGGAGATGGGGATGAAGGGCTGAGAAAGGCAGAAAAGCCTGAGAAATCATTTAATCCACCCTCAGGATGGGATCTCTGCCCAGCTCCCTCTCATGGGTGGTTTCAGTGGGCACCTTGAGGCCTAGTAAGGCTTCACCATGGCAGAGCATCCTAATGCCCTGGACCCACGCAGTGCCCTGCACCCACGTGCCTTTACCATTCTTTTCCTCAGCCCACACAGGAGGTACAAGCCCAGCTAACATGTGCTCTACCTGGCACTGGCAGTGCCAGGGGACATGAGGAATGACAGCCCATCGAGGATGGCAATGGCTTGTGTTCCTGTGCAAGCCTTGGTCCTGCCAGCCTCTTCCTCAGCGTGCCTGCACAGTGCCAGGCAGGCGCTCACTGGGAGCAGCCCCGGCCCCATTCTGCATGGTGGGGTCACCCCCCAAGGAATAGTCTCAGCTCTAATCCTTGTCTCAATATTTGGGATTTAATCAGCACTAAAGTAAGTAGCTTTTTTTTTTTTTTCTTCTAAGGCAGAGAAGAGCTGTGACTCAATAGGAATTAATTTGCCTAATTAGCGTCTTTGGGAAGCTCTCGTTCCTGCGCATGTCCCAGCAGGGGGATTTCAGGGCTTGGGGACCCATTGCAAAGACTGTGCCTGGCTGGGTGCTGCCCAGCATGCTGCCTGTGCCCCCCTGCCTGCCTGGCTCAGGCAGCACTGCCTCTGTGCCCCTGTAGGATCCAACCTGGGATGCAGCTGTAGAGCATCAGTGGATGCCCAATGCCATGGCGGCACCCAGCAGCCCCATGTGGTGCCAAGCTGGGCTGGCCGCGGCGGGCACAGGCAGCGCGGGGCGGGGGGCCAGCCGGGGGGGTGCGGGAGCAGGCGACTGACAGGGAAGATGAATGGTTTTAATCACACCGCTTACAGGGCACCATCTGAAGTTTCGTGTAAGTTATGATAGCGACAGTTTGCACGAAAATTGTATTTCCAGGCTTCATTGACTGGCTTAATGAGAATCTTTACGTGTCAGATATTAAATTAAGAAATTAAAGAGCTGTTTCGGTGTGTATAGACTCCTTCCCTCGCACTGAGCTGCTTCTTCCAGATCAATCAGGAACGCGCCTCTAGAAAAGATGGGAGAAGCCTTTGATTTTCTGTCACCGAGGAAGTGAATCTAATACACTTTGGCACCTAATTCATGTTTTATTAAAAGGCATGAGGTGAATGCTGCCTGTCCCCGCCTTTGCTTGCTGCCCTCTCTCTACCTGCACCACTCTGGGAGGAGGGAGCATCCCCAGCTCCACCATCCTCAGGTCTCCATGCCACCCAGCTGTCACACCGTGTCCCAAATGCCAGCATCCTGGGGCTCAGGCGATGCTGAGCACCAAGAGGGTGCAGGGCACTGCGTGCCCTGGCTGGTGGCTTTTGCTCTGCTAGCCAGACATCAAGGTCAGTTTGGAAAAACCCATGTTGGAATCACTAGGATGGAAAATATTGCTGCTCTCCTGTGTTGCATCCCTGCTTTCATTTCTGTACTGGCCAAGTTTGACCTGAATTCACTGATCAGTTTGGTCCTCCCTCGACTTTTCCTGGGAATATGTACTTGGCCAACAACTCACCAGCTGGTGGGGAGCGGAGAAGATGTCACAGCCATGGGGAGGGACTCAAACGGCTGGGGGACATGGAGCATGCCGTGGTCACCCACAGCCTCTTGGGTATGGTGAATGGGAGTCATGAACCGGAGCAAGATGGCAGCAGTGAATCACTTAATGCCACGCCACAAGCACTGGAGATAAACACTCAGCACAGGGATGCTGGAGAGTAACACCTGGGGCAGGATCACCAGGGATAAATGCCCCAAGGCGAGGGCATCCAGGGACACCAAGGATAAATGTCCCCATTCAGAGGCACCCAGGGTCACTGGAGATAACTCCTGGGACAGGGACACGATGGGACAGTGCAGATAAGCTGGGGACACCAGGCAGCTCAGTGTGGTCAGGGAGGGATTCCAGCTAGGATGTCTCCTTCCTTCCTGATTCACCTGGTCCCTGCAACATGTCACAGAGGAGCCTGGGGGCACCATGGCCCCTGCCACCATCTCAGGTGTCCCCAGGAGGGGGACAGGGGCATTGGACTCTCTCTGGCTGGGAGGATGCTCAGGTGAGCCCCAAGCCCCAGCAGTCAGCATACCTGGATGGGGTCCTGCTGCCTGGGTGCTCTCCGAGTCCCCTTGCCACATGTCCACCTTCCAAAGTCAAAGGCAAGGAGGGGAAGGCCGTTGTTGTTTCAAACTATCTGTCATAGCAAGAGAAATCACACCTCCAGGCCCCTGAGCATGCCATCCATCTTCGACTCCCTGCGTTAGCCCCGTCTTCTCCTTGTGCAGGGAAAGTTTGAGTAAACAGCTTAATTTGGCACTAATATGAGCGGAGACATTGTTTGCAGTGTCAACTATTGATTTGCGTCCTTACGGCCCCATCAGTCATTTGGGCTTTTTCATTTTTTGATATTACAATCAGAAGGGTTAAATCTTCCAGCAGCCCTGGGCTGTGCTCGCCATGCCCATCTCTGAGCCCATGTCTCCACAGGAGGCTGATCCTGGTGCCATCAGCCCTCTCCCCACTCGCAGTGTTGCTCCCACGGGACATACATGGGTGCAAAAGGGGAGGTGGGGGGGCTGGTGCCATGGTGCTCCCTGCAACTAGGACTTGCTACTGGGATGCCTGTGGGGCTGGTGCCCCAAGGACCCATGCCCAGCCAGGGTCAGGAGCAGGACAGGGATGGTGTCAGGACTGGGATCCATCGGTGTCATCCCCAAGCGATGGCCAGGCTGGCCAAGAAACCCCACGCTGTCCCCCCTTCCATCACCACTGTGGCAAGTTGTGGGCGCCAGCCTACCCCGGCAGCTGGGCACCCCGCTGGTCCTGCCTAAATGTCTCATTAGAGCGATTTGTGGGGCTTCCAAGCCAGGCTGTAATCTGGCGCTTACCGTTCATTTGTTCCAGCATCTCAGGCAGCCAGCAAAGGTCGTTGGATCTTTAATTACGCAGAGGCAAACGGTGGGCGCAGCAGGGAGGAAGAACGGCTGCGGGCATCCGGCAGGCAGCCCGAAAGCGGCAAGCGTGTCCTGGCTAACGAGGGAAATGCTTTGTGCCCCCGGGGACTCTGGCAGACCCAATGAGCCTTCCCTGTGCAGTGTTGTCGCGGTCAGCCAACCTATCCCCTGGTTGTGAAGTGACGGCAACCTCAGCTGGCATTGCCCCCTCCCTCCTCCTCCTCCGCGGTGCATTGCCTGCCCTGCAGCCCCAACCCAACCCAGCCCTACTCTCCTTCTTCCTGCTCCTCCTGTGCTGGGCTGGGCACACACCTCTGCACACTTATATATGCTCAGTGCATGTAGTGTGCATGTTTTGGGGGCACACGCCCCCTCCCTGGGCAGGTTTTGGGGCCGCAGCTATGCCTGTGCCCTGCTGAGTGGGGTAGCTGGACCTCAGCTAGGACAAGCAGAGTCCCTGACTGGCAAAAACACTGGGATGTGCTGGTATCTAGCATGCCCAGGCAAGGGCATGCGTGTGCTCTCTGCCTGCAAATGCACGTAGGATGGAGGTGACAGGTGTGGGAGTGCTGTATGGGTGTGTTTGTGTGCCTTGGTACTGAATATGGGCTGTGTGTGCATGTACATATATCTCCCAGGGTTTAATACACACATGTGCATGTGCACGCTGAACAGGCAGTGTGTTTGAGCATGTGGGTGTGCTTCTTAGTGCTGAATGCCGCCGAAGTATGTGTGTGTGTATGTTGTGCATGTGTGGGCAGTGACATGCATGCAGGATATAGGCTGTGTTTGCATGTGGATTTGCATGTACCTCACTGCTGTGTGCATGCAGGCTAAGGGATATGTGTGCACACTGTGTGTGCATACATGTACATGAGCTCCTGTGTATGAGAGCTCAATGCTTGCAGGTGGTTGTGTGTGTGTGTGTGTGTGTGTCAAGCCATGTGGTGCTTGTTTGTGCTGTGCTGTGGGTGGGGGCTGGAGAATGCCACATGGTTGACAGGGCTCCAAAGACTAAGTGACAGCAGGACGGGAAGTAAAGAAAGTCAAACAATTATCCCTCCCTTGTGCACAGAGACATCCTGCTCTGTGATGGTCATTAATGGACTGTCATATCCTGCACTGACAAGTAGGGATCAGTGCCTGACACAGATTGGCAGGCAAGAAGGCGCTCCAGGGCTGCCGTCTTGGGGCATGCAGGGACCAGGGCAGGCACTGCTGTCTCCCACTGCCCACGTGCTCTGCCTGGACGCAGCCCCCCCTGGTTCCCCACAACCTGCAGGGTGACACCATGCACGGGTGCTCCGGGGAGGCAGGCAACCCTCCCTGCTGTCCCCACAGGATGCAAAGTGTGCTGGAGGGATGCAAAGCCTTTGCCACCTGCCCTACACTGGTGGGGGTCCCTCCAGCCCCAGGTGCGCCCCCAGGGCTGGCTGCAGCCTGAGTGACAGCCTGTCGCGCTAATGAGCCCTGATACCAGGCAGGATGGCTGACACCCGAGGCTGCCTCCTCGGGCCATCCCTGGGGGCTCACCACCATCAGGCACTGCCGGAGGAGGTCTGGGGTGGGGGGTGGGGGGGGCTGACACTGATACCATTGTTTCTCCTGAATGGCAGTGGAAAGCTGTGTGGGTTTGCCCGACCCCAACAGTTTTGGGGCACCTGTTGTCCTAGAAAACACAAGGGCTCCAGGAGATGCAGTCATGCTGCCCTTGCTCCTCAGTGTGCAGAGTCACACTGCCTGCTGCCTGCCCAGACCCATGGTCCACAAGGACTTGTGGCACCCAGGAGCCTCCCTGACTGGCCCCAGCCGTCGTGGGCAGGGCAGAAGGGGATGGAGAAGGGATGAGCCTGGCCATGGTTGCAGACCATGGTGGGCACTGGGCACTCAGCACTGCTTCTCGAGCATCCTCATCATGCTGCAGCATCATCCTTCTGCCACAGCACCATTTCTGGACCATCCTCCTGCCTCAGTCCCATCACTTCTGGAGCATCCTCTGCCTGAGTATCACCATTTATGGAGCATCCTCCTGCCTCAGTCCTACCATTTCTAGAGCACCCCCACTCCTAAGCACCAGCATTTCTGGAGCATCCTCCTGCCTTGGCCTATCATTTCTGGAGCATCCTTTGTCTCAGCATCACCGTTTCTGGAGCATCCTCCGCACACTGCCTCTGGATTGCTGCAGCTGTACCCTCAGTGCCAGCTCCAGCTCCTGGCTCTAGCCTTTGCAATAGCAAGGGGCCCTTATTCCGTATTTGCCTATCTCCTATCTCTCTTCCTTCCTCCCACGTCTGTGCTCACTCACTCCCTTGAAGACACACATGCCTAATCCGCTTGTTAGCCTATCCCTTCATCTAAAACCAATATGCAGCTGAATGCCGGAGATAATTAATTGATCAATTAGATAGAGAACTGCCTGTGCTCGTGGCACTGCACACACATGGAGGGGGAGGCTATGCCAGCACACCTGCCAGTGCAATTCCCCAGCTCACGTCCCGTGCCTGTGCAAGCGGGTGCTGCAATTCCCACCCAGTCGTGCTCAGTGTGTGCACACCCAGCTGCATTCAGCGTGCATACCCAGCCATGCACACCCAGCCACACACACTATATGTCTACACACTGCTGTTTGGAGGGTGCTGAGCACTGGTGCTGAGCTTGGGGTGGCACACACCACTCCTGCATCACCTCCCATCTCCTGCAACCCGCTTCCTGCCCCAGTTTGCTCACCAGCTGCAGGGACACGTCTGCAGGGGTCCCACCGGAGGGGACAGGCCACCAGCCAAGGTGACCACAGGGCAGCTCACAGGGCTGGGGCCAGCCTGCCTGCCCCAGCTCAGGGACATAGTCAGTTAGCGAGTGCTGCCATGCCGTGGGGAGCCTGGGCTGCAGACTCACTGACCCGCCCTGGTCCAGCCTGGACGTGGGCGAGGGATGTGCCATCTTGTCACTATGCCATGTGCCCCAGAGTCATGGCGACACTGCAAAGCCGGGGGGCTCCCACTCTGCTCCCTGGCAGGGTGTGAGTGCTCCAAATCCTACCCGGGGGCTCCTGCTTGGCTGAGCAGGACACCCCGACTCCTGGGCACAGTGTGGGTGTCCCCCAACCCCCCCACTCCTCCTGGGTGCTGCTGTGCTTGGGTGCCCCCAACCACCCCAGAGCATGGGGTGGGATGCCGAGTACACAGGGAGTCCCAGCTGGCAGGGTGGGTGCCCAAGCACCCCGGGGGGAATAGGCAGGGCTGCCGGGGAGGCAGGGCACTGCAGGGAAGTAAATAATGCAGCAAACCCGTGTCTACCAACCCCCTCCTCCACAGGCTTTGAAAAGCAACACATTACCCTGATCTCCAGACATGAGTTTTTGTCACCAAACAGGGTGATGAGAAGACTTTGAAGCAAATACAAACACCGGGAAAGGGAATACATAAGAAGAGAGTCGCGTGTTCTCTTCAGAAAACAATTGCAGTGTCAACTACATGGAGCAGCTCCGTGGAGGGGGAGCTGCTAACCAGGAACCTGACAGCCCCAAACGATGGGAAATTATCATCAAAATAAAGAAATCCTCTGTCCGCTGACAGCGCTCTGGTGCCTTCCCTGCTCCCAGCTGCAGAAAGCCCCCTTCCCCTCCTGCCTTTGCACGCTGCATTGCCCCAGGTGCTGCATTGCCCCAGGTGCTGCATGTGTCCCTGCTGTGCCCCAATGGGTCCCCTGAGGTGGCATCACCGTTCCAGTTGGGGACACAGCGCGCCGAGCCCCTCTGCACCCACTCGTGCTTTGCATGTGTGCTTGTCACCTGCAAACACTTGCCTTGCATGCATGCACCTGCCTTGCATGTGCACACTTGCACCTTGCATACAGATACATTGCACACCTTGCATGAGTGTTCACACCCTGCACACACCTCCTGCTTTATGCATATGCTCACATCTTGCACAGGCACTCACACCTTGCACACCTTGCACACTTCACCCCCGCAGTCTTACACATGCCCTGCCTGCGTGTTCCCCTTCTCCCTGACATCCTCCTTGAAGCAGCATAAATAAATATATATCTGTATAGGTATATAAAGGCAGCGCTATATATAGCAGGGAAGATGTTATCATTTTGTGGCAGGTCCCTCTCTGTGGCTGCCAGCTTCTGCCAGATTTTGCTTGGGCATTTAAGGTGCCTTGATAATTTGAGCAGGATTTGGGGGGGGTCTCCCTTTGAGCTGGGCCCTGCTGGTGTGCCCTGTGAGGGAAGGGCCACCAGCCATGGGTCCTTGTGGAGCTCAGGGCAGCCCCAGGGAGCCTGGCATGGGTGCTGCCCCTGTAGCCCTTTGGGGACCCGGGGAAGGGCTGTCCCCAAGCGCACGGCTAGCACTGGGGGTGCCTTGGTGTGGGGGTCCTGCCACAAGGGCCCCTGAGAGCTTGGGGGAAGGGGGGGGCACCTTTGTGTAGCACAGAGTTGCACTTGCTTTCAGATGCATGAGCACTAATGCTCTGCATGTGCACTCCCGCCCTGTGTACACTTGCAGCACGTGCACGCTCACCCTGTGCATGAGCACTCTTACCCTGCTCACCCTCATGCCCTGCACAAGCACTCCTGCCCTGCTCACACTTAGTCTCTGCATGAGCACACCTACCCTGCTCATACTCAGCCCCTGCACAAGTCTTCCCATCCTGTTCACATACACTGTGTACACACCCTCCAGCCTGGCATGCTTTGGACACTTATTCATGCCTTGCACAGACACTAACCTCTCAGGCCTGTACTCATGGCCTGTGTGTGCACTCACACCAACCTTGCACTTTCAGACTTTCCATGTGTGCTCAGCCACCGCACATGTGATCACACCCTGCCCACACAATCTCCATCATGCTCCCACTTATGCCTTGCACGCACGCATCCTGGTGCACGCTCAGGGGTGCCTCCCATGCACGACCACGCTTCAACAGCCTCCAAACATGCCTCTTCCCATCCTCGTGGCTCCAGGCACTCTTCACCCCTTCCTGCACCCTGGACCCCAAACCTTGCTCGTGCCCCCCCACTGTGGGGGCACACTGCAGACCTGGACATGCTGGCGCACTCCCCCTGCATCCATGCAGACACTTCTCTGCGGTCCCTCCTTCCCCCTCTGCTCATTCCCCATACATCCATCCGTCTGTCCACCCCTTCATCCACCTGTCTGCGTGTCTGCCTGACATCTTGCGCTCAGTGCTGGGCACCCTTCTCCTCCCTCTTTATCTCTGGCTCCCAGCTGCTTCTTGCTCCTCCCTGATGCTTCCTCCATCCCTCCTTCTCCCCATCCTTCGCTCCCGCAGCCTCCTGCCACGGTTATCGCTCCCTCGCACACATCCCTCCTCCCTCCCTCCCTTCTGCTCACCCTTTTGCCCCTCTCATGCACTCCTTTTCTTCCTTTTCATCTCCATTGCTCATCCCCTCCATCCCCAGATTTGTCTCCTTTCCATCCATCCCTCCCTCCCTCCACCACCTTGCCTGGGCACCTGCGGTCCAGCCACGAGATGCCACCCTGCCCGGCTGCGCATGTTCCCCACATCCCCCTTGCTCATGTGCCCCCTGGGCCCTTCCATGTCCCCACGATGCCCAGTTTTACCCTGCTGCTGCAGCCTTTAAAGTTTCAATCAGCACTCGGCTGGGAGAGGCGGGGAAGGCTGCGCCTCCCGCTCCCAGCCCCGCGATGCCGTGCTGCCACTCTGAGCGCTCCCGCCTTATAAATTTTACATTATTACCCTCTTTAAAGTATATAAAATAACTATTCATAAATTATTGAGGGGAAATTTAAAATACTACAAATGTTTATAAATGTTTATCAAGAGGTCTTCTGAAGTGAGCGAGCGGAGCCTGAGTGACTTCCCACGGCTGGCAGGAGCATGGCAGCCACCCTGCCCCTGCCCGCGGGGGGATTTTTGTGGGACCGCCAGCAGGAGATCAGCGCGGGCTCCCACAGCCTCTTTAATTCATGTCCCAGTGGATGGCAAGGAACAAATTACCATCCGTGCGCTGTCTCCTTCTGCCAGCAGCGCTCTGCGTTCAGGCAGCCCTGGCCCTTCACATCACCTGCTGCTGTGTGAGCCCACTCTGGGGCTGCCACTGGGCAAGGACAGATGTCCTGTCCTGCTGGGGACAGATCCTGCCCTGCTGGGGAGATGTGCTGTTCATCTTGGGGAGATGTCCTTTCCTGCGGCGGATGTGTCCTGTCCCCCAGCCAATGCCCGCTGTGTGTCCAGGTCACAGCCTGTCTTGGGGTCCCCAGCGAGGGACTGAGCAGTGCATGCACACAAACACCTCTGTACCCACATGCAGATGTGGGTACATGCGTGGACACACGTGCACATGCCGTGCCAGCTGGCTCAGCCTTGGCACAACTGCCAGCACTGCCTAGCCAGCACTGGTGCTTCCAGGGCTGCTGGAACCCTGCAGTGCTGTGGGTGCAGCGGTGTGGTGGCACCAAGTCATGCCAGGATGCTGGCGGCAGGCAGGCAGGAGCGTGTTGGATGCATTAAGCAGGAACTGGCCAGGGCTGCCCGAGTTGCGTGGCAAACAGATGGGCCACGGCTCAGACACTGGCTTCATCCCCTGCCAATACAGGGCCTGGCACTGATACACATGTGGTAGCTCCCTGGCGAGCACAGCACCTCCGAGACTGGGCAGCCGACATGGCATGGCATAGCCCTGCAGGTATGGCACTGCCAAGCCTGGGCAGCCTGCTCGGCATGGCATGGCAGTGCGCAGCACTGCAGGGATGGTGCTGCTGAGCCTGAGCAGGCTGTACAGCATGGCACGGCACAGCACTGAAGGGATGGCATCATTGAGCCTGAGCAGCCTGCTTGGCATGGACAGCACGGCACAGCATGGCACAGCACATCCCTGCAGAGAAGGCACTGTTGAGCCCAGGCAGCTGGCATGGCACAGCTCTGGCATAGCCATGGCACAGCCTTAGCAAACCGGCTGGCACGGCACAGCCCCAGTACAGTGATCCTGCACACCCTCTGCTCCTTTTCTCGAGGAGCTCCAGGAGCCAGGATTTGCCCGCAGGCAGGGTGTCACTGCCAGCTGGGTGCAGTGCAGGAGGGTGCCGGAGGTGGGATCTGCCAAAGCGCTGGCCCAGGGAAAGAGCAGTGACAGGGACAGCTGCATCACTGTGCAAGATACAAGTGTGTGCAACATGCATGCTGCAAGACACGGACACAATCAAGGCTACTGGAAAGGCATAAGACTCTGGAGATGTCCTCTGGTGCGGCCACGGTGGGAAGCCCAGCTTAGCCTGGAGACCATGCCCACCACAGTGGGAGCTGCGCCCATCGCAGGGTGGCAAAGGAGCTCTGCTGCAGCCCCAGTGAGTGGGTCTGCCAAGTGTGCACAACTCGTGCATGGATGCTCAGTGATCCTATAGCTTCCAATAGGAGCTGCCTGCAGGGATTGTGTTTAAAGCGCTGGCTGATTGGGGTAATCATGGGAGCACAGAGTGCATTAGCTGTGAAGGTTTATAAAGGGAAATTAAAATAAAATTGGATGTGACAGAAAAGTACATGGAAAATTAGTATAGGAATATGAATATTTATGGCTGCAGGAGCACGCACTGGGAAACTGTTCCCCTGTGCTCCCTGCTACCCTTCCTGCCATGGGTCTTGGGCAGGTCCCAGGGGCAGGACCCAGCCATGGGGCTAGGCTGCGGGGCTGGGCCAGCTGGGGTGGGCATGCCATGCTCCCGTCACTGCTGACCTGCCTTTGGAGGGACTCTGGGGGTGATGGAGGCTGCGGTGTCCCAGTTACATGCCCATGTGCCCCTGGCAGCCCAGGGGGTGTCCGCAGGGCTGGTGTGTCCCAGTGGTGGTGGTGGCACTGGTGCCTGGACACATGGGTGCTTCCACCACTGTGATGGCATGATGACATGGGAATGGGGACAGGCACAGCTTGGGAGCATCGCTGGTGGCAGAGAGGAGGGGGTTGGCACCATGCACTGCTGGCATACAACAGGGCTGCTCATGCAGGAATTAGGGCACTAGGACAGAGCTCAGCCTGCCAGGATGGAAGGGCACAGCTCTTCTTCTGCCTACTGGGGCTCTGCCTGCCCATCCGAGCTCTGGCAGGGCTCGCACTGGCAGCCGGCAGCACTTAGCATCAGCAGCTCCCCAGCAGCGTGCCGAAGATGCCACCACCCTGCTGGGGATGACACGCTTCCCCCCACCCCACCCAGAGCAGGGGGCTGCCTGCAGCACCCCTGCCTGCCCTGCTGCAGGCCCCGTGCCGGACGCAGGGGCAGCCATCCCCCATCCCCTCCCGCTGTCACACTTAGAAGCCATTAAAATAATTGAATGCTTTAAATATTCAGCGCTCAGCTTAAATATTCATCAGCAAAGTTATTCTGATTGCTAAACTGCATCAGCAAAGGCTGGGAAATGGTTCTTCTCAACAGAGCTCCCCCCACGCGTGTGCACAGCCGTGCGCACCCCAACCCTCACGTGGGCATGCATGGGCACGCACGCGCATATAGATGTGTATGCACACGTGTATGCATATGCACGCACGTATACATGTGTGCACCTCTGCATAGACACGCATATGCATGCATACAAGCAGAAAGATGCACACAAACGCTCCCAGGAGTGGGTGGGTGCAGGCACTGGGAGTAGTGGGGGGCACTGGGAGCACATTTAGGTGACTGGTTTATACCCCCAACCCAAGCTGTGCTCCCCTAGCAAGGCTGGGGGGAGGCTCCCTGCCCAGCACTGCCTGTAGTGTCCCCATCACTGCCCACCCTGGCACCAGCAGCTTAGATCCCACTCCAGGATCACTCTGGCGTTGTCCCCCTCACCCCCATAGCTGTGTCACCCAGGCTGCTGGCACAGTCTGTGCCCCTCCACCCTGCGAACGCTCTGGGTGGTGGTCTTGCAGTGGAGCATCCTTGAAACGGTGCTTGCATTATTTACACGTTTTTACAAGGGGGAAGGACACATTAAGGATTGATTCATAAAAATATAGTAGTAAGACACTGTCCTGAGCCAAGCTCATTGCCTGGGAAGGCATCGCTTTGAACCCCCCTTGCCCACCCCTGCTGCTCCCCACCAGTACTCCAGCTCTTGGGGTGCTGCCAAGCCATCGCATGCTGAGAACAGGCAATGGGGAGGTGCCTTTGAACACAAAAGGAGGGTTTGCTCTCATCTCTGCCAGGCTGATCCACCCATCTGGGCCTGTTATAGCCACATCTTTATTCTTCCTAAGTGCCCGTTGTATAATCCTATCCCTCAGGCTGGCTCTTCGTGGGGTTGCTCTCCCCCAGCTCTGCAGATGCGGCACTGCATGTTGCTTGCCAACTTGATGGCAAGATGTGCCCAGTCTTGGCCATACCACCCTGCCCTTGGCTCTGACAAGCAGGTGATACTCCACTTTACCCGCTGCTATGTATTTTCTTGGCCCCCAAACGCTGACCAGGATGGCCTGAACCGGGGTGTGAAAGGGAAGAGCACCAGTGGAGCATCCCCTGCAAAGCTGGGGGGCAAAGCGGGACCTGCCAGGAACCCTGAGATGCATAAGAGCTCTCCACCATGCCGGAGCTCTCAAGCTCCTCTCGTCTTCTGCTGACCTTGACAGCACTCTGGTATTTTCTTCCATTAGGAGACAAAATATCATTACTGAACACCTTTGTTCCTGGAACAGAACAACTTGGCTAAGAGAAGAGCAAGAGGAGGAGAATCAAGAGATGATATAACCCATGGCTGTGAGCAAAGGATGCCCTGAAAAGAGAAAAACTTGCCAGAGGCAGTGAAACCTCTGCCACCCTCCGAAGGCAGGTGAAACCAGAACCAGCATGTGCTTTTAAAAGGATTTTTCTTCCTGAAATGCACCAAGGTGTGGCAGCATCGTGGGAGCCTATAGGGACCCTGCACGTCCCTGGCCAGGCAGGCACACTGGTGCTTTCTCCACCTTCCTATCTGGAGTCTCGCAAAAGGCAAGATCTGAAGTTCAACACCTGCAGGAACTGGGGAACAAGTCCATCATGCAAAGCCTCAGAGCCACCAGGTCCTCTAGTGAATGTCTTCAGCTGCCTGGTGCCTTCCTGGCAGCAGTCCTGCATCCACAGCCCTTGCTGCAGGTGTCATCAATTGATAAAGAGCTTTTCCCTTTCACACGGGACACATTTTTTCCTCCAGCAGCTGGCTGGCAGGGACGGTATTACACATGGGTGCTGGTGCACAAGTGCACTCCCGCATGCACATGGGTGCTGGCATGTGCAGGCACACAGAGAGGTAGAAACAGCCCAGCAAAGCTCTGCAAACAGCACTGATAAAATTGTTCCTCAAATACCTAAAGCAGGCTTAGGTTTAAGCAATCTTGCTCCAAAGACGGCTCCTGCATACATTTCACATGCTAGAGCTGCATCTTTAATCCTGAGGAATCATGTACTTTGCATCCACATTTGCCATTCCGATTTGCACCACAGCAGGCTGTGCTGTCCTGCGCAGCGCCAGGGAGAGTGGCCTCAGTGCTCCCCATCGTGCCAGGGCTGCCCGTGTGCTGCCAGCCCCGGGTGGTTGGACCTTGCCCATGCCATGGCTCAGCCAGACTCAAAAGCAGAGCGGAGCTGGGCTGCCTGCTTCCCTGCACGGCTGTTAAGCCCTAGGAAGGAGTCGCTGGTTTATCTGATACGATTTAATCAGCCCTATAATTAGATTAATTTGTTGATTTGATAGCAACCCATTTCTCGCCGTTAGATTTGTTTATGTGTGTTTTATGCTTCAGTTTGGCAATAAAATAGGAACTGAGGAGGTGGGAAAGTCCCTCCATATGCCCGTGCTCTGCACCTACAGAGCGCCTGGGCTGGAGACACGTGTCCTGGGGCCCTGCCAGCTCCTTGCATAGGGTAGGAACAGGCGGGATGGGCATCTGCAGGGCTGCTGCTTCCGGGGCTGCCGGGAACAGCCTGCTTTGGGGAGGGTGTATCCCTACGGGGGCAGCCGGGAGGAGAGAGGTACTGGGGATGGTCCCTGTGGCAGGAGGCACCCTGTGCCCTGGCCTGGGCTTGGGGGAGCAGCTGCAGGAGCTGAGGGGCTGCAGCCCTTGGCTCGCTCCCATCTATCTGGGGTCTTTTGCAGAGACCGGTTCTGCTTGCCGAAGCAGGTTGCATTTTGTTTTGATGAATGGGCATGCAGCTGACCTGAACCTGCTGCATCATTTCCCCTGTGTAGGCAGAGGAGCTCTGGTCAGTCCCACCCCAGCTACCTCCCTGCATCCTAAAGCAGCATCCCCTTAAAAGAAAAAAAATCCCCAAAACTTGCTTGTTCAGGGTGGGAGTAGATGGCTGCAGAGTGTGTTGCAAAACAGAGGATGGTTGTGCCGACTTGGTGAGGCAGGGGGAAGAGAGGGCTTCGGAAAGGCTTTGCTCGCCCCTCTGGGCTCTGCTGCCAGCTCACCCACCCAAGCAGTGCAGCACGGCAGCCAGCAGCTGCTGCTGATGGATGCAGATGGACATGGCCCTCGCGACGCCTTCAGCTATGGGCTATGCACAGCCCTGAGCTGCCGTATGCCCTGCCTGTGCCCCGCCAGGCTTTTCCCACGAAGGAGCGAGCGGCTCGCATGGGATGGGAGCAGCACAAGGGTGTGCATAGGGGCAGGATGAGTCCCGACCCTCCTCCTCCTCCTCGCTGCTCTCCCCATGGCTGCGGCAGGATGGGAGGTGCATCTTGTCACAGCACCCAAGGTGGCTGCTGGCATCTCTGCCAGACAGGCGCTGCCTGCTCCTGAGTGTGGGACAGCCATGGCACCCCCTGCCACCAGCCCAGGGCCACCTCTGCAGCAGGTAATTTTCTTCACCTTGCTGGCAGCTAACATGGCATCACCATTTGCCAGGCTGGCAGCTGCCCCAGGAGCCCTTCCCAGATGCCTTGCAAAGGGAACGGGTTGAATAATTAAAATTAAAAATAATGATTTCGGGGAGGGGTGTGGAAGACTGGGGGAAGGCAGGCAGGAGAAAGGAAGGCAGAAGAGACGTGGAGCGAGCACGAAGGTTTGCTGGAGAAGCCAGTGTGAGGAGCTCTTTGATGGGCAGCTCCTTTGATCAGAGATCTGAATATAGCCCTCACGTTTCCCCCGTGTGAGCCCGCTCCCTAATTACCAAACGGCACGGCTGCTTTCAGTCCTCGGCATGTTGCTATAATAGATTTCACCATGTCCAGCCTGGAGAAGGACATTGATTCTCCCCGCAGCCGCAGACTCATGCTAAACATTGCGTTCTATCGATTCCCCCCCACTTTTTCCTTTTTCTTTTTTTTTTAAGAATTTTCTTTATTTTCATTAAATCATTAATCAGGGAGAAATCTACATTTTTATCATTTCTATGGCTGGAGAGGAAGAGAGGAAAGTTATATTGCCATAGAAACCGTTCCCTACCATTCTCAGCCTCGGAGCAGTCCCTCTTGTGCTGTCTCTTGTCAAAAGGCGTAATTGTTGCTCCTGATCTTCACTGCTCAATTAGCAGTGATGTCTCCCTTCAAGTTAATTGCTGGAGATGGGAGGAAGTAGGACAAATGTAACCTTTTAGATGAAAAGATCTCTCCCCCCGCCTTCCCCGCCTTTCCTCGCCTGCATGCACTCGAGGGCCCCTCTGCAGCAAGCTGTGGTCGGGGGGGCCCACTGGCCCAGGCAGGAGTCGCCATGTGCTCCATCGCTCCTGCACAGCGCTGGGCTGAGGACCCCTCCCCATCTTCCTCACCCCTTTATCCATGGCAGGACCCCTCTGTATCCCCCCTCAGTTCCCTCTGCCTCTTCCAGCAGCATCACTGCCTCTCCCCAGTCACCTCCATGCTGCCGGTGTCACCCACCCCAGCATCTCCTGGGCTGGGGCAACCCTCATAGATGCTTTGGGATTGCTGATCCAGCTCTTATGGCATGGTCCCATGCTGCAGCAGAGCTAGGCTGGCCCCTCTGCACCAGCAACAGTTCTTGGTGGGTTCATGGTGATGGGGTGGCCGTGGTCCAGGAGCAGGGGGACCCTTGCACATGACCCAGGACTAAAAACTGGTGGCAAAACAGGGCTGAGCGTGGAGGGTATAGATGGGAAAACAAGCGTGAGGCTTTCTTCCTGTAGAAATAAAACTGAGAACACCAGCGCAGCTTGCAAATGTGTTTGATGGGAGCAGTGACCCCGGGCAGGAGGACAGCTCAGAAATGCTGCCTGGGCAGAGGGTTTTTTCAGCCTCGAGGGAAGATAGACAAACTAGACAATACATTAAGGAGTGGAGAAGTGTGGCAGCTGCCTGTACTTTCGTAGTCCAAAGAAGAGCCCTTAAACAATGACTAGAGTGTTTGTAAGACACAAATCACCCTAACCAGGCATGATGTGGAGGGCATAGACCCACGTGGCGCTGCCAAGCATGCACAGCAGCCCATGCAGGCAGCAGGAGCAGCGGGGACAGGCAGGGATGCAGCCCCAAGGGTCACCCCAAAGTGGGGACAAGACAGCCTGGCCAAACCTGTGGCACAGGACCCCCTCCCCATGTACCAGGTAATGAAACAAATGAGCTCTTGAAGCTCAGGATGGTGGTGAAGGAAATGTGGACAGCTGGTTAATAGCAGCAGATGGAGGGCATCCAAAGAGTTGTCCGGCAGCCAGGAGCTGGATGCAAAGAGGGTGTCATCACCCATGGGGGACACTGGGGCACCCTGTCAAACCCAGAAGGCCACTGAGAAGGTCCAGGGCAGATCCAGCTAGCAGAGGCTGACAGCAAGGAGAGCTGATACTGCCTCATGACAGTCCTTTCCCTAGACTTGCTGTCCCCAGCTCCATGCTAAGACATGGGGCATCCCCTGCAGGCCATCTCCCCACAGGGACCCTGGCTGACTGTTTTGGATAATAATCCCTTGTGATGTTCCCAGTCACCCTGAAGCACCCTTGGTCTGGGGTTTTCTTGGTGGTGGTGGTATTGCTACAGCTACATGTGCCTTTGAGGGCTTGGCCGTTCTGCAGCAGTGGCAGGGGAGAGGTGTCACTGATGTCCTCGGGCACCTCTTTGCCTTCCTGTGACATCTCCCCTGCAAGGATCCTGCTGCTCTGAGTTGACCCAGAGCAGGAAGAGCCCTCACACCCTGCACTGCCTCCACCTGATCTGCATCACAGGAGGTCTCAGCTAACCAAGAACCACAGCTGCACAGCCAGGACAGAGGGGACTTGGTGGAAAGGGCTTCTTGTCCAACCTCTTTTTTAGTGCAGCTCTATCCCCAGTGCTAGATCCAGGCAGAACCACAGCTAGAAACTCCCCATGGATGCTCTAAGGAAGAGCCTGTGTCACTCCGAGAAGGTCTTGAGCTCAGCTGAGAGAGACCCACCTCCTTCAGCAAGCCCAGGGCAGCAGGAGACCAAACAAAACCTCGCTCAGCATAATCAGCCCTTGTTAAAAGCAAAACCTTGCTGTCGCTCAGCAAATCACTTGCAAGAGGACCCTGTGGAGAGACAGATGAGTGCGCTGTTCATCCCTGCTCTTGCTCTTGGGGTTACAGACAGCTCCAGGCTCATTACTATTTGAGTAGACTGGCTGGACAGCAGAAAGGTTGGGAGCAAGGTGTGATGGTGGTGAGGCCAGCAGAAATCGTGAAGCAAGGGGAGCCCTCACCTTGAGATGATGGCAAGGGACATGGGCACTGCCGCTCACACCTTGAGCAGGGGCAAGAGATGCTCACCAGCCTGCAAAGTGACGGTCCAGAGCGCTGGCAGGCTTGGCCCCTCCAGCTGATCTCCTTTGCCGTTCTGCCGAGTCAGACAGTAATTACTCACTTTCATCTCCCAGAGTGGGGATTGGGGGAGCCAATCTCATAAAGCCAGAACTAGGTTACTCTCCTGGCTCCCGTCACTCACAGCACATATTGCTGAGCATATCCATACTCAGTCCCTGCTCCATGGCAATCTCCACCTTACAGACACAAGGCCACACATCTCTGCCTGGATACTGCTGACCCGAGCTCCTCCTGCTCCAGCACCGCGTGCCCTGGCTCCTCCTGGACTTGGTTTGCAGGTCTGAGACAAGGACTCACCCCACCACTGTGCGTCAGCCCTGGGGCCACCTTGCAAATGTTGCCCTGGCCACACATGCACCTTCTCTAATAGCTGGGATGCTCCTTCTGTAATGCTTGGGATGCTCTGGAAGGTCTTTAAGCCAGAAAAATATAAGCCACGTTAGGCTGAAAAGAGGCATTTTGGGGGCTGAGCACATAGAGGAATCACTCGAGGATGCTTCCCTGTGTGGATGAGCACTTCCCCAGCCCCTTGGCTCCGGAAGGCATGGAGGAGCAATTGGCAAGCTGGGGCTCAGCTCCTGCTTCCCTTCTGCTGGATGCAAACAAGCCCTTAACATTTAAGCAAGTGCCTCTGCTTGTGGAAACACGCGGGGTGCTGAGTACTCACTTCAGTGCACCTTGTGACTCATGCCCTCTGCAAGAAGGTCAGGGAGGAGTATGGCAGGGAGGAGAGCACCCAAAGGCACCTGGCAGCTCCCCTCCCAGCGGTAAAGGTGGCAGGAGGTGAGGGTGCCTGTCACCCTGCTGCCTGGGCTCCACCGCCATCCCCTGGCTCTGCCACTCCTGCCACAGCTGCAACTAAAGCTCACCCTGAACATTGCATTAATGTCAGGTTTGCATCTGATTTCCCCTGCACCAGGTAAGGAGGGGCCGGCAGGCTTGGAGAAGGATCACACGTGGCAGCTTTTAATAGAAACCCGCCCGTCTGTCACTGGCTTCTCATCATTCCTCTTGAAACGTTTGCTAATTACCAACAAGCTGGTGTTTGTGTTTCAGGTGTGACATTTCCCTCTGCAGCCCGTCTCCCCCTCACTCAAGCTGGCAGAAGCACCTGGGGGGGTTTGGGGAAGGTGGGACTTGCAGAGTGGGCTCCAAAAGAGTTGTAAGGACCTGGTTCCTTCTGGAGCTGAACCCAGGGGTGGGTGGAAAATGGCTCCCTCCAGTTGCTCTCTCCTCTGGGGCACATCCCTTCCCATTTTCAGAGAAGGATACTTCCTCTGGAAGTGCCTGGAGAGTTAAACTTGATAGTTAGGGCTTTGGGATCACACCAGCCACCCCCTTCCATCCTGGTGATGCTCTGCTAAACCAGAATGCCACTCCCATCAGCTCTGCAGGGCAGGATGTGCACCCATGTGCCAGGGTCAGCCTGCCCCACGTGACACCCCTTTGGGGTCTCACCATGGATTGTGCCCAAGCTCCCAGGGACACCAGGATTTGAGCAGTGGCACATGCCCCAGCAGCACTGCATGGCTTTGTAAGGCTTTTCTAGCTGAGCTCTCGGCGGGCTGGAGCAGCTCTCAACTCCCAGCTGCTTCCCAGGGACGTGCCACCTTTCTCTCCCATGCTTGGGAGGGCTGGGGAAGGCATGCATGGCAGGGCAGGGATGGGACAGGGACCTGCTGCCATTGATGCTCTGCAGGGACCAAGAGAGCCAGTCCTCAGGGGCTCCAACCCCATGGAGCACCTCCTTCACCTCCCACCCTGTGTTTGGGATCCCTTCTGGGGCAGTGTGAGCCAAGGGGCTGAGGGGAGGCACCGGACAAGGGAATACAGGGTGGGGAAACGGGCTTGTTTGGGAGGGTGTCCCAGGGAGGTGCAATGCTGGTCCCTCTGAACAGCCTCCTGCCCCTTTTTTACCCCAGGTACTGGGTCTCGCATGCTTCCCCATGCCAGCTGCCCCCTCCTCATGCCCAGTTTGCCGTGGCAGTGAGTGCTCAAGCATCACTGCATTGTGTGCAGAGCCTGGAGAGGGGCTGGAGAGAGGGAACATTTTCTGAGCCTGGTTCCAGCCATTCCTAGTGCAAGGAAGCCACCCGGGACCCCCTGAGGTGGGAGACCCCTGCGAGGGCTCCTCTTGGTCCCTGCCAGCCCTGGCAACCCCTTGCTCCCCAGCATGTCCCAGCTGCATGCAGAGCCCCGTGTTTCTCCAGTGGGTCACTATACATGGGGTCTCCAGTGGTGCAGAAATGCTCCTTTTACCCTGGTGCAATCTGTTTCCCTCCTCTTGCTGGTACTGGGGATGGTGGTGGAGTGGGAGAAGCAGGGGTGCTGTACTGGAGACCCCCTACCTGCCTCCTGAATGTCGAAGCTGCTGCGGTTTCAGTGGTTGGAAAGGGGCCAAGACAGGTGCCTTGCTGGCTGGGAAGCCCACCCAGCATGGGGAGAGGCACCCCAAGGCACCCAGCTCCCCGGGGGCTGACTGGCTCCTTGCTGCCACCTGGGTGAGTGACAGCTCCCAGCCCTCCATCCCACCTCCCCCCCTTGTCAATCCACTGGGGAATTATTTATCCTGACAATAGCAATTGTCTGCATGGGCCCTTCCCCCTCCCCAGCACCTACCCTAACAAAGGAAATCATCCTGATATGAAAGGGAAAATTAAATTACCCCAATAAAGACTTAGTGCTGCTTTAATGACATCACCAGACTCAGGCGCTAATTAGCTGAGTACAAAGGAAGCTAAATGTGAAAACGTGAATTTTTGTTCCCTTTTCTCCTGTCATAGAGTCTCGGGAGTGGGAGTCTTGGCAGGCATGGCAGGAGGAGATGCTCCCGCTCGGCCGGGCAGCTGCAGGCGCGTGCCAGGCTCCAGCAGCCAGGTGCTGCCACTGCCGAGTGGCACCAGAGGGAAGAACTCCCTAAGGTTTTGTGAGATGAGAATAGCAGCTGGAGCCCCTCTGGATCCAGCCAGGGATCCCCAGGGTGCCAACGCTTGAATTGTGCTCTGTACCATCACTGGCCACTGCGGTCTGCCCCTCTGCCTTGGGCATGCAGCCACATGCCGTGCTCTTCTTGCCACATTCATGCATCCAGGCACCTCGCATGGCATACCGCAACTGCACAGCTCACACCTCCCACGGTGAGTGTGGACTGTATGCCCACACCTCCTTGCACTGCACAGCTCACACCTCCCACAGTGAGTGAACACTGCATGCACATACCTCGCTGCACTGCACAGCTCGCACCTCCCACGGTCAACATGCACTGTGTGCATGCACCTCCCTGCACTGCACAGCTCGCACCTCCCACGGTCAGCATGCACTGCGTGCACGCACCTCCCTGCACTGCACAGCTCGTACCTCCCATGGTCAGCATGCATGGCACACACACACCTCGCGTTGCATGCTGCAGTGCACAGACTCGCAGCTCACTGTGTGCATATCACACTGCAGGCGTGCACACACATCACGTTGCACACACACAAACTGCACCAACATCTCACACTGCACACGCAGCATGGCCGTATGCCGCTCACCCTGCACCTATGCTGAATGCACACATCTCATGCTTGGTGCACCCACATCTCCCACGTACTTTGCAAGTCCACACACCTTCACTACACACCTGCACTGCGTGAACAGACCTCTCACTGCACGTGCCATGTGTACACACCTCACACTACATACAAGGCACAGCCTGTTGCCCCAGGTCCATGTCCCCTTGCTCTGGGCAAGCATCTGCCAGGGGAGCATGTCCATGAGCCCTGCCTGCATGACCCTGGCACCCAGGACAGTGCCAGCACCTCCCTCTGAGCCATGCCAAAGCCAGCTGCCCTCCTTCCTCCCCGTACCCCATCAAGACATCATTTCTATTTGCAGCTTGCAGGCTTGGCTGCCTCCTGTGCAGGCTTGCTGCCTGCACTACGATGTCCCCCACATTGCTGCAGACCCCTGCCCTGGGCACCCTGGCCTGCAGCACTTGCGGCCACCTTGGCACCCGGCATTCTCCTGGGCATTGACTTACCGGTGCAGCTATGCTGGTTTTCTTCCAGTCCCATCTGAACAGCAACAGCGCTGAGCAGCATGACAGCCCCGGGGAGAGCTGGCAGCATCACAGAGCTGCTCAACCTCAGGGTGCCGGTGCTGTGTGGGATCCTGCAAAAGGCCAGGGGATGGCTGGCCAAGGGGAACTACAGCAAACATTCAGCAAGCAGCAAGCTCTGGCCCTAGGGCTGCCCGATGGGACCAGAGCATGCCTGAACGCCCTCCTGGGCAGGGGGAGTGGGGAGGGGTGGGGCATCTTTGCATCCCTTTATTTGCCTCCATATTTGGGGCTGTTTTTTCCCGTTGGGGAGTGCAGCTATATCTAACCCCCCCCGCCCCGGATAACTTCTCCCTCCATGTGAACAGCCAGTGGGGCCGTGGCAATGCGGAGGGGACTCCAGCAGAGGCACCAGAGCTGCCACAAGCGCCGGGAGGCCGAGCAGCAGCGCTCCTGCTCCTGCCGGTTGCGGGGAAGGGGGGGCTGCTAATATGTAAAGCCTCATTTTAGTTAAAGCTTAAATTATCTAGAAAGCCAGGATATTAGTGCCTTCACCCTGAACCTCACCCCAGCCCCTTGGTTGGCACTCGCAGCCCCTCCCCAGCACATGGGACCATCTCAGGAAAATTTGGGGGGGGCATGTATTGACCTCTGCTCCTTGCAGGCTGTTCCCTATTGCCTGCTCAGGCTGGGCTGACAGCAGCGTAACTCTGCCCCAGTGACACCAGTTGCTCCTGTCTCTCCCTGAGGGAGGCTGGCCCCCAGGCACACCCTGGGCAGGCAGCCCTGCTCTTGCCTGGGGTAGCACTGCTGGGGACCAGCTGACGCACCTGGGATTTAAGGCGATGCTGGTCACCCCTACCCTGCTCCCCTCACCTCCCACTGCTGGGGTTCATCCAAGAGGGAAGGGTGCGAATGCCTCCGTGCCTCCTTAAAATGACATAGCTGGTCTCCATGGCAACTCTTCTCTGCCTTTCGCCTCAGACCAAGAGCATCATCTGCTCCATCATCCCTGCAGGCCAGGGCCAGGCCTCCCCTGAAAGGGGCTGAAGGGGTGCTGAGGCTGTGGGACCCCTGCCTGCCCCACGCCTCTGCCCTGCTGGCAGTTCCAGCTCGCATGGCTCCCTGGCATCGGGTCCGTGGCTGGCTGGAGGGGACCTGCCTGGCTGCAGCATCCCGGTCCCCAGCTGCCTCCATCCTCCTCCAGCAACTGCCTCCAGCCCTTCCCACTGCTGCCAGTGCCGTGGGATGCCCGGTACAGCCACAGCACAGCCTGCCAGGGCTGCAGGAGCAGTGGGGCTGTGTCTGGATGGAGCTGGGACCGCTGGTGATGCTGTGTGGTCCCTGCCCACCCTGAAGGCTTGCAAATTTACAGTAAAGCCCCTTGCGCCTCGTCCACCTCCTCCTGCAAACAAGCAGGCACATGCTGGGCGGGACGGGAGGCAGGCAAGCATCGCTGGAGGAGCAGAGGGGGGCTGTGGCAGTGATACCAACCTGACCATCAACCACTCAGACCCCACCACGAAAATGAGAGGACAGAGCAGAGTGGCAGGGAAATTGCCAGGCACTCCAGCAAATCCCACCACCCCCTGCCTGGCGCAGTGGGGCTGGCCTTGGCCTCTGACCTGGCACGTCCCTGCCTTTCCCTTAAAGCTCTCTAAGCCGTGGCGTGACGGCAGCGTCCTGGGAGAAGCTGGGCTGGCAGAACTGTGGTGGCATGGATCCGGATCTCCTTCTCCAGCCCTGGGGAGGCAGGGCCCTGGGGACGTGGGCTGCCAGCCCTAGGCACAGGGTGATTTTCAGTGGGGATCCACATGGGGAGGAGGGAGAGGCGTGCATGAGAGGTGCACAAGGGCTAAGACTTGTGCAGGAGGGATGGAGGCATGTGTGTGTGGGACACGTGAGAAGTCAAGGTGCGTGTGTATGGGGGGGACATGCCAGGTTGAAGGGGTGTGCACACACTGGGGTGAATGCAGGGGCAAAGGGGAGTTTGCATGCAGGGATGGAGGTGTGCATGTGCACTTACATGGTGGGGGTGTACAGGTGCATGTGTGTGTGTGTGTGTGCAGTGGGGTGTGGAGGCATGCATGTCCCCTAATGGCACATTTTCCCCTCCAGTCTGCACAGGCATTGTTACTTCAGATACCCTCCTGCCTGGGGGCTCCAGGGCTGCCCCAGCCCTGCCCTTGACCTGCAGAGCAGGCAGCATGACCAGCTCCCCTGGGGAGCTCCCTTCCTCCCAATTGTTCCTTTGGCAGGTGGTGTTTCCTAAAACCTGCATGGCATTTCCCCATGCTTGGTCTCATCCCATTACTCCCCGCTGCCCGCTGGGAGCCGCACGCAATTGCCTCCCTCCAGCATCCTGGCGTGTGCGCCATGGCGTGTGGGTGTGTTTATTTATAGGGCTGCTGCAGAGCCAGCGTGCAGCGTGGGGGCCTGCCGCCCCCCCAGCCCGGCTGGGCTCCCTTCCCTACTGGGCTGTGATGACCCGGTGCCCACTGGTGTGCAAATCTACTTGCAGAGGGAGTTTGTAACCGGGGCCAGGCTGCCTCCAGTGCTCTCTCCGGTGTTCTCTCCCGGCAGCACCATCCTCATCCATCAGCCTGCTCTTCTGGACCTTGTTTCCAGCTTGCTCAGCCCCATTGCAGCCTCCAGGCTTGCCTGAGGCCCTGCTGTTGGGTTAAACTTCCATCTCTGGAGGCACATGTGTCCTGAGGTCTTCTTCTGCAGCTCCTCCTCCAGACTCACTGAGGTTTTCAGAGCACACCTGGTGCTCCCAACTTGTCCTGGCCACCCTGCCCATCCAGCTCCCTGCTCCAACAAGGGAGCTTGCCTGTGCCCCGTGGCTCAGGGCACAGGGACGTGCTGCTGCAGACTGCTGCATGCTCAACCCAGGACACTGGTCTGTTTGCCTTTATATTACAGGGAGACATGGAAAAGTCACACGGGGATCCTGAAGACAGTGTGTTGCAAACACACTCCCTGCCTGTGCACGGACTTTAAAGAACCCGAGCGAGTGCTTTTGAGTCCCGTGGTGCAGCTGGATTGGTGCTGCCAGGGCAAGGGCATGGAGGTGGCAATCTGCATGCCATAGGATACCCCATGGCGCAGCAGCAGCTATTGAGCTGATGAGAGGGTAACTGGAGGCTCAGCCTATGCGAGCAGATCCAGCTGGCATCAAGCTCCCCTCTTTGCAATGAGACAGGCTCTGGGGAAGATGGCAGGGTAAGGCAGGACCTTGCTTTAGAGGCACCCTGCGGTGTTGGAGCACCAAGACCCAGCTCCCTAAAGGACTTGGTGAAGGGGCAAGGGGATGGGTCAGGGGCTGCCAGCAGGGTGCATGCATAGTGGTAGCTGGTGCCCTGCTGGATGCAGGCTGCTGCAGGGGGGCGTGGTGGGGCTGGGCAAACTCTGCCCTGATGCCAGGGCTCCCCAGCATGGGGGACTGAGCTGCTGCAGCACCGCCCCATGCCCCAATGAGAGTGGCCACCGGATTTCTGAGGGCACCGGGCCAGAGCCAGCACGCGGGACAGGGTCTGGATGCCACGGCCCAGACCCACACTGGATGGCCTCTCATTTGTTCTCATTAAAGGCTGGCAGGGTGTCTAATTAGGCGGTGTGAGTGCCAGCGCCCTGCTGACAGACACCTGTGCAGACAGACCTCCTCCTTGGCCTGCCTCGTAATTAGCTTGCAGGATGCTGCCGCGCCGCCCGGCAGGACCTGCTCTGGCACTGGGAAACAAAGCTCTTCCTTGCCGGGACATGGCACGGCGCCAGGCCCCACCAACTGCTGCCGGGGCTGACAGCATGGCTGACGCTGCAGCCCCATGGCATGCAAACCCCGCAGCCACGGCATCTTCAGGGGGCATCCCCCTGCATCCCACTCCCGTGGGCACCCCAGCCACATGCCAGCACCTCTGGGTGCCCAATGCATGGGGCAGAGTCACCCCATCATGGGCACCCAGTTTTTGTGCCCCTTTATTCACCCCAGGGCAGTGCCCCGGGGCATCTCAGATCCATGGAGAGAGTGACCCATGGCTCTTTGCACCCACCCATATGCACCCACCCAAGCAACTTGTGGACAGGGGTGTGGTGCGGACAGGGCGCCTTTGTAGCCTTCTGAACTGTGCAGGGATAACGAGCCAGCGGCCACTTTAATTAGATTAATTGGCTCCCATTCGACTCCAGAAGAGCTGTCAGGCTGCAAGTGTGTTCCTGCTGTACCTGGCTAATTACGGCACCGCGGCTGCCACTCTGCAGTGCTCACGGCCACAGAGAGCCAGCACCAGGCAAAACTGTGCTGGGGAGATGCTGCCAGGCAAGGGGTGCTTGGGGTGACATGACTACTGAAATAAATTGGAGAACAAGAGGAGGAGGAAGATCAGGGGGTCCTGAGGATGCTCCAGGCCCTGAGGAAGGGGCAGAGCTGCAGGAGAGCAAGGGCTGGACCCTGAGAGGAGCTGGAGCACAGGGATTGGATTCAGGGAGCCCAGGAGCAGAGGATGGGCTTCAGGGCTGGGGAAGGTGTTGGGACGGGAGCCAGAAGGATGCAGGGGCAGCAGCCAGAGGACGGGGTGCCCTGGGTGGGAGGACAGCGTCTGGAGCACCTAGGCGAGCACTGGCAATGGGGGAAGGCGATGTGCTCGAGCCCCGGGAGTTGACAGGGAGGAGCGGGTGGTGGGATTGGACTCCGTTCCTGCTGTCAGTGCCTGGGAGAATAGGAGGCAGGCTGACAGCAGTGGCAGGCAGGGCTGGGCAGTCGCTGGGCAGGTGAGGCAGGGTCTTTCCCAGCTCTGCTGGGCGTGGGCATATCGAGCTCCTGCCTAGTCCTGGAGCCGCTCAGAGGCACCGACTATTTAAAAAAGCCACCCACGAGAGAAGCAAGGAGGTGACAGACTAAAAATAACCACCTGGGCTGGGGTGGCAAGGCGCCACTTCCCCACAGACTGGAGAGTGGGAGGCAGTACCAGGGGCTATTTTTATCCCTCTTGTCCTCAGCCTGTTATTAAAATGCTGGCCTGCAGTGCCCACTGCAGCTGGAGCTGCAGCCTTTGCCCATGCAGATGGCCTGTGCTCCAGGGCACTGGAGGCACAACCCACTGATGGCCAATACTGCGAGTGCAAAAAGGCTGGTGAGCAGGAGCTTAGCAGCTTCAGGAGGCAAATAATGTGCCAGACACCCCTACACATCTCCAGCAGACACCCCACAACCCCTCTGGGGACCAGGGCTACTGCAGGTAGCTGGTATCCCGAGGATTTGCCCAGCCATGGGATGCCAGCAGCTCCCCAGGGTGTCTCCCAAGAGAGAGGCAGCAACTGTGCACACGGGTTGGGAAGACACACCTGCATGCATGTATGCGCAGAGCATCCAGCTGATCCTACACTCTACCTCGTGACACAACACGAGTGGATGGCACGGGGACGGACTGGACCCTGCATGCACCAGGGACACCCACCTGCTGCAGAGGAGGGGAAGGGCTTGCAGGTACGGGTGCACCCCTGAGTGCCCGCTGTGCATGCCACCTGCACCAGAGGTGTCCTGGTATCCTGGCATGGAGGGCACACATTGCTTGCATCCATGGGGGATTGTGTGTGTGTGTGGTTCATTATACAGCTCAGCAATGAGCCCCCAAGCCCCATCGTAGCTCCCCAGGATACTCTGAGCACCTGTATGGACGCGAAATCCCCAAACCCCACACGGCCCTATAAGATACCAACCAGCAAACCTCGTAACCACAAAGCAGGTGACCACACATCCCTGACTGCCAGTGCAATGTCCTGGGGATGCCTGCCCAGCCTCTGAGCCCTGGCACACATACTCATCACAGACCCCACACCCCAGCACTGGTCCCCACATGGGGTGGCTGGGGGAGGTGATGGCACTGCCAGGAGATGGGCAGTAGCTGGGAGAAGGGCAGGGAGGAGGCAAAGGCGGCTGGCTCCATCGTCAGGTGTGCATAGGACACATTCAGCTGGGAGCTTGTTAGCCAAGACATTAGCAGCCCTTGCAAAGAGCTGACGCGGCTGCAGCACACACATCCCTGGGGCTCCCAGGGGAGCCTGCGCTTCGATTCGTGCCGCACACGAGGCCCTCAGAACAGACGCAGCTTGGATGGAGTTATTTTTTCACTGGTGAATGTTAATCCCGGCTCAGCTAATGCCTCTGCAGCAGCTAGCCTGGGCCCCCCTCCAGGCTGGCTGCCACCCGCGCTTGCTGGCAGGCAGGCGAGGGGGGATGAGTGGGGCAGTCTCATCCCGTGGCTCACTCTGGGATGCTGCTGTGCCCATGGCAAAGTGCCATGCCCAGGATGGGGGACAAAGGGAAGAGGGTGGGTGAGCTGCCCATGCCTGGCACCTAAGGGACTGGTGTGTCCTCAGGTCTGCCATACATTGGGGGACACCCTCAATATGGGGCCAAGGGGGTGTCCTCAGGGCTTCTCTGTACCCAGTCTGGTACCCCCAGGTACTAGGTACAGGGGTCTGGTACCCCCAGCTCTGGTCCCATGGGGGATGCGGAAAAGAGCGGGCTGGTGGGAGCAGAGAAAGGGCTTCCCCAGTTGGCGAGGAGGATGTAATTGTATGGTACAGATTGAGCCTGTCAGGCGTCCCTCCGATAGCGCATCCCGGGGCGCCTTCACCATAAATAATAAATAACAGCCCAGAGAGGAGGGGATTAACAAGGACAGGCAAGGCAGTTATTTCCTAATTGATGGTTTTGCATTCCTGCGGAGGATGGAACCGCAGCCACCCTGATGCCATCAGGGGGAGCAGGCGCCTCCTCCCCACGGCTTCGCTGGGGAAATGCAGGCAGGGGAAACGCAGGCAGCTCTGGGGCAGAGCGGGCTACTGGCGTGCAGCACAGCCAGGCAGAGGGGCAGCAGCAGCCCTGTCCCACAGGACCTACCATCCCCTGATGGGGGAAAGACTTGGGGTCCAGACAGAGCTCATGCTTTTCCTCTCATCCTCTATTTAACTTCATTTCTACTAAACCTTTAGAGGAGGGAACAAAATCCCACTGTACTGCCCCATTCCCTGCTAAGAGAGGCCAGGAGGCAGGTTGTTCCATCTCCTGCCTTGCCCAGGATTTGGGGCATCCCAGCTGGGCAGGAGAGGGGAGAGGAATGGGGTCCCTGGGCAGACCAGACAGCTTGAATTTCCATGTGGGTTTAACTGAGCTAAAACCAGATCTGGGAGGAGGCTGGGCCAGTTTTGGAGATATAATTATGTATAAAAAAAGCTAGACCTTTTCCCTGTGGGGAGGAGCTGCGTCCAGCTCTGCTGCTCGGGATGTGCCGGGACTCGACAGGACCATGCCAGCCTTTGGGGATCCCAGACCCTGGCTTGGCCACGGTGGGGGTCTTTCCCCTCTGCCCAGCCAGCCTGCGGGCAGGGGGATGTCTGGCCACCGTCAGACACAAGGCTGGTGGCCCACTCCTGCAGCATGGCCTGGTTCACGTCCCGGATTACCCTCTCCCCACTGACGGAAGAGGGAAGAGCTCACCGAGTGCCAGATGGTGCCATTTAATTTTTTTTCTGGGTGAGGCTTGAATCTGTTCGTGCCTGTGAGCAGGACCCCGGGAGACCAATGCAGGCAGCACCGGTCTGAGAGCCCTCCTGCCTTTGGGCACAGCTATTTGTCGTCTAGAAACAGGAGCTTTGCAGCAAGGACCATTCCCCAGAGCATCTTTCAAGGCTTTCCCTCACTTAGCAAACATCTCTCGCTGCACAGGGCAGTGGGGCCATGGTGACCCCGGCCCCCTTCAGGGTGATTTTGCCCAGCGATTCAGGCTTCCCCTTCCTGCAGTCCTGCCAGCTTGCCTGCCTTTCCCAAGAGCAGAGGAACCGGGTCGGCTTGAGGGACCCAAGGAGGAGGGGGTGAGAAAGGCAGGGAGATGTCCGCAGAGGCAGCACTTTCCCCAGTGCTAGGGCAGCGGCGCAGGTGCTGCCTGCCAGATTGCTGCCCATGGCCTCCACTCAGCTCACAATTATCTGGGGTAATGGCAGGGGAGGGTGACCCAGATAGCACGGGGAGGAGGATAATAAGGAAGATGTAAGTGAGGCTTTGGGAATGGGAAATGGGGGGGAACACAGGAGAGAGAGTAGAGGAGCTCCAGGATGAACCCTGAGCTGGGAAGTTGACCCGGAACAGCCCAGAGCATCCCTGTGGTGCATGTCATCCCTAATCCAGGCAATACACCCCTTGGTAACCTAAGATGTCCCCTCCTGGATCTATGGCCCTGTACGGTTTGGGGTGGAAAAAGGGGTAGGCAGAGGACAAGACTGCCAGCAGTGTCTCCCAGACAAAATTTTCCTTTCCCATTGAGCCCTCCTGGCTGGGATGAGCGGAGAGACTCAGAAAAAGCTGTGCTGGAGGGGCTGCGCATCACCATGCTGCCGTAATGAGCTCTGCTTGGCTTGCAGAAGGGATACAGCTCTTGGCATGGGGCCATCTCCTGTCCCCAGGGCCAGGTGTCACACAACTATGGGGACTTTGCTGGAGGTCACCTTGCAGGAGAGCACCTGCAGGTCAGCGAAGAGGGGACTGGGGCTCCTGCCCTTGCTGAGCACCTTTCCTCCTTGCAAAGTGTCCATGCAGCAGTTCTGGGACCCAACCAGCACACACCAAGCAATATTTTGTTATAAATCTCTCAGCCCTCTCCCATCATCCCTTCTCCATGGAGAGCTGAGGAAGCAGAGATCTGAGCCAGTGCTCGTCCATCACCATGGAGAGGTGTCCCCATGCTGCCTCCACCTGCTCCAGCCACCTTGGCAATCTGCTGTGGCCACTTCCCTGGGGAAAACACTGCCTGTTTGCTGCCTCTGGGCTGCAGCTCCTCTCTGTGACTCGATTTCCCCTCTGGCCCACCCTGGGCTGGGGAAGAGCTCGCCTCTCTCCTCTTCAGTTGGGCTTTGAGGCTGATTTTCTGAGTCCAGCAATGAAGAGGACCAAAAGTGGGGACTGCCCATCTGAGCATGATGCTGATGACTTGCTAGCAGTGCAGCGCTCTTCATTTAAAATAAAGGAAGCTGGGAATGGTGTGGGATCAGGCCAGTGCTCCTGGATCCCATGGTGGGAGGACAACCCCTGAGCTGCCCCAGCCAGGGACACTTGTCCCCAGCCTGGTGGCTGGCCACGCTTGAAGTGAAAGCCAAAGGTCTTTGTCCCAGCACACTGAGCATGTCCTGGTGGTGACGTGTCCACGGCATGGAGCAAGGGTTCAGGTTCATCTGGTGCTTGGCTCTGGGTTGCAGACCTCAGTGAGGCACAGGGTCTCATTGGAGGCTTTATTTGGGGGTGCAGAGTCTGCCCCAACCCTGCAGCAGGTACAGAAGAACTACTCCCGGAGGGGGAGCTGCAGAAAAGGGACCTTCTGCTCCATCCGTGGGTTGTGAGGGTGCTGCCAGGTGACCCCACGTGAGCATTTTGGCCAGGAGGATATTTGCTGTTGGAGGAGAGCAATGCTCCAGGCATGGGCAAGGAGTTGGGGAACATGACCCAGCGGAGCAGCACCAGCATTTCCAAGCAATCCGGGCTCATTGTCACATGATATTTTAAGTGGCAGAAAAGAAAATAAAACAGACAAGGGAGGGTGGGAGAGAGGATGTGCTTGAGGAAGGGGAGGAGCTGCCCCCCTTCCCTCCCACACAGCCCCATGGCTTTGGAGGGACCAGGTGGGCTGGGGAGAGGCTAGTGGGGAGCTGGGGCACAGGGCTTTTTACAGGCTGGGTTTCGAAGGGGAGGCTCGCTGGCAAAGGGAGCACGATGTCTTCCGAGACAGGCTCGAACGTGACTCAACGTCACCTACTTTCTACCACGACGACTTCTGCCGCTTCATCTTCTCTGTGCAAATCTGGGGCTCGGAGTGCTCAAAATGTGGCTGTGGAGGGGGGCTAAGGGGAGGAGGCCATGATGAGGAGGAGGATGTGCTTCTTCCTCCTTTGCTCCCCTCCCGAGCTGTTCCCGAGGGTGCCTCTGCCCCAGGGAAGAGAGCACTGAGAGCCCTGCAAAGCCATTCTTTCATTAATTGAATATTCAATTTTCAAAATAACCTTGAGGAACTAAATGAAGAGGCTGCAAAGAGATAGCTAATTGTCAGCTGCACCTGCTCGGCACACAACCACAAAAATGCTGCTTCTAGCTTCCTTCCAGCCCACTCATACAATTTATTTTTTTTTTTCCCCAAGCTGTTACGTCAATGCAGAGGGCACGGCAGCCTTGCAGGACATGAGATGCACGCTGGGCTCCAGCACATGGGGTGTGACAGGGGACCGGGGCTGTAAAACCTTGGCACCTGGCTCCCCTCCATGACTGTCCGTAGTGCTGATGCTGGCTTCTCCCTCCTTCCTTTGGGCAACCCCCTGCCCCTGCATCAGAACCACATTGTGCGCCTGCCCGCACCCTGGAAAAGCCCCGGTGCCCCTCTGTGTTTGCTGTCCCCATCCATGGGCCGTTTTACCCAGCAGGAGCAGCATGACTTGCTCTTCCCGGGGGTGCTGAGCCCCCACAGCCTGGGCATCCTGGGGCAGAGGGTGTCCTGCACATTTGAGCCAGGAGCTGCAGGTGCAAGCAGGAGAATGGGGCACTTCTGCAGTCACTGCATTGCTGCCTGCATGCACAAGGGGCAGGCAGGGCTCTGCTCCTACCATCGCAGGGAGCAGGCAGCATCCTGCAGGCAGGGACCTCACCACGGGGGCAACCAGACTGGGCCATATGCTGCCTTTCACCAGCACTGGCCAGGCCTGTCTCTCCAAATCGCTTGCTGCCTCCACACTTGGCTGCATTAATAATCAGCCGGCTGATGGGGAAGGATTTACCAGCTGTTTTTCATGACTCCATTGGCCTCAGATAAATCAGGGAGGGGGTGTCGCATGGCGTTTGCCAGGGGCCTGATGGATGGTGCCGAGCGAGTGGATCACTCACACGCCGACACTTACAGACTCTGTCAGGTTGGTAGAGTGCAGGATTAATGGCCCCAATCAAGCAGGAAGGAATCACTGGGGTGGTACCCAGCACAGCCTCCGCTGCAGCATCACAGCCGCCCTGGCCCTGCCCTGTGTGGGGCTGCTGGTGGGGCCCCCTCCTCTCCCCTTCCCCAGCTTCCCCGCCAGCCAGGCTAGCGTGGCTGGCTCCCCCAGCCCTGGCTGCAGGATGGAGATTAGCTCTGAAGAGCTGAGCACACACAATATTTCCAAAGCAATTGCAAGCGAAGCAGGGAGCAGCTGTGGGCTGAACAGCCTGCCTCCCTCAATACTGGCAACATCTGGACGTGGCAGCTGTGCCGGCAAGCGAAACCCATTCGGGGCGAGGGGGAAGGACACGGGACCCCATTGCTCGGCACGGTGTGTGCTGCAGGGCTGGTGATGAGGAACCTGCCTCCAGCTTCTGGTCTCTGCTCTTTGGTTAATTCTCTGGAGGCAGCATCCCCTCCCTGTGCTGTAGGGCAGGGTGCTGGGGGCCCCTCCTTGTGCATCCACCGCCCTGGGAAGGCACTCATCCCAATTCCCCGGGGTGTGGGGGGAGCCTTTGCCCTAGGACCATGGCACATTGCAGAGTGCTACCTGCCCCTGTCACCTTGCTTGTGGTCCCTGTTGCATAGCCCCCCCACCATGGCATGGGTGCTAGGGAGCATGGGTGCCCCAGGAGGGGCTGGGTGCCTCAGTGGGGAGCCCAGCTCTGCTCCAACCATCTTGGCAGCATTGCTAGAGCTGGAGCATATTTTGAAGGAGAGCTTTCAATTGAGCTGAAACCCTAGGGGCTGTAGCTTGGGGTTGCAGTTGGCTACAAGGGGCTGCTGTAACCCACCCCTGGGAGTGAGGCTCCACCAAGCAGGGTCCCCAGCACAGCCCTCCTTGCCCATGGGGGTCTGCTGTACCCTTGCGCTGTTACCTGTCCCAGTGCTGACACACACAGTCCCACTGCACATACAGCCCCACTGCACACACACAACCCTGCTGTGCACACTACAGCTCCAATGCACACACACACAAACAGAGCAGCCCCGGAAACACCCGCCAACACAAAGATGTGTGCATGCACAGCCTGTGTCACCCTACCACTGCCCCCAGCACGCTGCCCATCCAGCCCCCCTGTACCATCCACCTTCTGGCTTCATCACATGAGACCCCATGGGCCATGTGATAACCACATAAGCAGTGGGATGGGGTGAGCATGGTGGCACCGAGGGCACTCAGCAGCCCTGTTGGCACTGGGTCCCTGGTGCAAGGGAGAGCTTGTGCACGCCAGGGCTGCTGGGCAAGTGTGCCACTGGGGATGTGACAGCACATCCTGGCCACAGCCTTTTTGTGTCAGTGATGGTGGGACTATGCAGCAGTGTCAGGTGCCAGTGAGGGTCAGCATGGCTCAGAGCACTGCTGGGAATTCCCTGGTCCCTCTCCTCCTGGCCAAGAAGATGAGGGAGCCAAGAGCTTTATGTTGTTAGTGGGAATACTGAAATGTAAGCACTGGGTGGCTGGTGCCACCTCCTAGCCCCGTGTGGTTGTGGGGATGGGCAGAGCAAGAGGCTGGCACACAGGGTACCTCTGGCCCGGGCTGGCCTGGGGATGGGGCACTGGTGGGCAGCCCCACATCCCCACTGAGCCCCACTGCCCTCCTGGGGACAGTCCCTTAGGGTACCGAGGACAAGAGACCATCTCCTGGTGACACCCCTCCTGTCCGTGCCACCCATGCCAGGAAACAGCACGGCAGGAGGGCCCAGGCATGCTTCTCAGGACTTCCAGCAAATGCCTTTTTGAAGCCAAAGAAAATGAATTATTCCATTTAATTTGAGGGCATGAACAGCAGCACAGGTGGCAGCGCTGCCTGTCCCAGCACAACAGCTCCCGGCTCCGCAGTGCCCCGTGCCACCCTGTGCCCCACAGCACCCAGAGCTTGGGGTTGGTGCACGCTGCAAGGATTCTGTCTGTGTCTGTGGGGCCTGCCAACCCTCTGGGCTGTGATGATGGCTGCAAAGCAGGGCAGGATGGGAGGTGGAGGTGAGCCTTTTGCCAAGATATTTATCCTGGAGAGGAGCAGGGTGCTGCAAGGATACAGCTTCAAGCAGGCAGCCCTGCTCCCACCTGCGGGTGCTTGGCTGGGCAACAACTCCCTGCGGGGCTGGGGACATGGGCTGCAGCTGTGGGCAGACAGTGCCAGCCCCTGGACAGATGGGCTGAAGGAGGGCGCAGGCTGTGCCCAGGTCAGTGCAGCCTTCCCTGGGGAGGGCAGCTGTGTACACTGCCCAGGTGAGATCCTGGCCAGGCTTTGATCTCCCTCCCCTGCCTGCTCCGAGTGGACGTGCCCAGCTCTAATTGCCGCTGCCTCTTTGCTCTGTGCAGGGCCTGGTGAAATATTTACAACATGCTCCCCTTTGAAGTCTGATGTGATCGCCAGCCCTGGCTCACTGCAGCTTGCTCCCCTCCCTGCTCAGCAATTTACGGGCACTGAGCTCAGCCCTGTTGCACCCATCCATGTGGCAATCAAGGGCTCATGGCTGGGACAAGCCACTCTACCTCCTACCAAGCCCACTGGCCTTGCTCCTTGCCTCCCATGCTGCTCAGCCTCCTGGCACGGGGTGAAAAGGATGCCATGGTGCAACCCAGAGATTTCTTCCATCCTTGGAGTGTTGCTTGCCTGGATGTGACTGCACCCACCGACAAGCATCTCTGTTGTGTGTCAGGGCTCACTGTGCCATGGTGCCCTCCTGCCCTTGTCCCGTGGCAGCAGCAATCAGCCCTGGGCTCCGCAGCGAGGTGGGAGATTCGCAGCTGCGTGCTGGCTGGCTGGGGAAGCCTTGCCCTGTGCTGTCAACCCAGCTGCTGCTCCAGCAGCAAGGCTAACAAAGTGGAAAATGGGAGCTCACTGCGGGTTGCTGAGCTGGAAATGGAGCCACCTCCCTCTCCCTCCAAAGGCAGTGTGGGGGCAGTCCCGGGGCGGCAAGCGAGGTGCCACTCCCTGCCCACAGTGCGCCGCTCCCTGCCCTGGCCATGGACGACTTGCTGCCGGCTGTGCCTTGTGGAGGCGGCCATCCTTGTCCCTGGGGTGCCACGAAGAGAAGGTTTGCTACCAGGAGTGCCCCTGGCACTGTCCCCCACCCCTGAGCATGGGAATGGGTTCTGATGTGTGCTGGGTGCGCTGCCTGTGGTGCAGTGCAGGGGCCATGCAGCAGACCCTGGATGTACCTTGCACACATCACCACATGTTGGGCAGGCTCCTTGCTGCAGGGCTGACTGGAAGCCATGTGCTTGCAATGGGAAATCCTCCACCTTCCCTCTCCCTGCGGTGCAGGGGGGGTTTTACTGAGCCTGGACGCTCTCCATGAGACCCTTGCCTCTCTCTCTTCAAAGCCACCAAGCACACACCAACACGGTGGGGACAGGGTGCTCCAACTTTTGGCTTTGGCTCTGCTTTGGTGCAGACACCTTTGGGGCTGGCCAGCCATGTCTCCAAGCTCTCCTTTAGGTCCAACTCCCTGACAGGGGTGTGTCTGCTGAAACACTGTCTCCCTCTTCAGCAAGAAGGAAAATTTTACTCACTGAGAAGCTGGATTTGGCAGATGCAGGTGCCAAATCGGGGGTCTGCCCCCCTGCCTGCCTGCCAGGGGCTCTGCCAGCAGGGAGACCCTCACCTTCTCTGGGGGACCGGTGCTGCCTACAAACATGAGAACCAGCGTCCTCTGCCCTGGAAGCCTCTGTGATGCTCTTCACAGGGCAGGAATTCTCTGCTGCTCTCAATTCAGGTCAGAAAACACAAATGGAGACCCCCGCTATTCATTCAGGGTGCATTGGCTGTACTTGGGGGCAGTGCTGGTGCAGGGCAGAGGGGACACTCAGGGCTGCCCATGCCCATCCCGTGCCCCATGGGTGGCCGTGGCTTTGCCAATCCTCTGGCATGCTGCGATGAGGGGCTCTTCCCAGCCTCACCCCTCCAGCTCAAGCCTCTAGATTTTGGTGGGGCTCTCCCAGTACCTACTTCCAGCCTCCCCTGGGGTGCAGGAGGCTCCTGCCAGCCCTGATGCTCCCCGGGGGTGGGGAGGGCATCCAGCGCAGGGTCAAGCACGGAGTGGGAGAGCTGCTAATTGCAGTCCCCTGGCATCTGAGAGGAGCGAAACTCCCTGATTTATGGGTTGGCGGCAATAAAGCTTCACATCACTGCAAAGGGAATTCACCCGCCTCCAAAACAAGGTTAAACAAATAGCTAATGGGAGTGTTCAGTAATCCTGCAGCACACACACATGGGGTGGCATTCACCTTGTGTCACACTCACGGTGACACAGTGGCACACACAGCCACACTCAGTGTCACTTCCCCCCCCCCCCCCCCCCCCCCCCCCCGCAGTGATGTGCACACCCGGGGACGTACGCACAGCAATGCACCCAGACTCACGGTGATGCCCACACACGCTGTGACACCCCGGTCACACGGGCACCCTGTACCCTGTGCAGCTGGCAGGGGTCCCCCAGACTCCCTGTGCCTGTGCGCAGGCAGCACCAGCCCAGCGCACTCGCCTTTGGCTTCTTTTAAAAGACCAGCAGTGATGCTTTGGTGAGAGCCCTGTAAATGCCTGGATCAGCAGAGGATGGAGATGTTACGGGATGACTGAAAAACCATCTGAAAATATCCTGCCAGCCATGCATTGAGCATAACACTGGGGATGTGGAGCCCCGCCGGAGCTGTTCTGCCTGAGGCAAGACGCCGGCTGATGTCCCGGGGGCGTGGAGCTGAGCAGAGGCACGGCACAGTGCATGGCAGCAGTGGCTCCCGGCCTTGGCTCTGGTTAGCCCCAGCTCCGGACACGTCTTGCAGGGATGGGATGGTGATGGCCCTGGTGCTGTCCCGACTGTATGGGGATGGAGCGGGTGGGTGCAGGGAAGGATGTAGCCGGGGTTGGCATGCCTCCACAAATCATTGGCTGCTCAACCCTGCCTGGTGTTATGTAGCACTGCCGCTGCCTGCTCCATGCCTGGGGCTGCAGCAGCAGGATTTTGAGAGAAAAGGAACTTGCCTGCACGGTGGGGGGGTTTACAGAGCATTCTAGCCCTGCAGCAGCATTACCGGGGCGGGGGGGAAGCCTTGAAATCCCCCCCTCCAGATCAGCTTGGCCAGCTCTTGCAAGCCCTCAGCACTGGCAGGGGGACACCAGCATATGCCTGCTTGTCAGTGGGACCTGAAGCACCCGTGGGAGGAGCCCCAAAAGAAGCAAAGGTGCCCTGGGAAGATGCCAGCCTAAGCAGGAGGATGTGCGGGGCAGAAAGCCAGGCTGGTGCAGCTGTACATCAGCAGGGTGCTGGAGGGGCAGGAGGAGGGTGACATTCTATGGTGTGCACCTCCGAGCTGGCTCTGGAGGCCCAGCAAGCACCTCCGCTGGCTGTGCATGAAGAGCTTTCCTATCCGGCTGGGAGTGCTGGCACATTTTTAGACCTTTTGTTCTCTGTATAAATTGTCTCTGGGAGCGAGTGCGGTCGATTGATTTTGTGCTGCGTTGTGCCGGCAGCCACCTGCTCGCACTCCGTGAGCAGGGACCCTGCGCTCGCCATCATGCCTGCAAAACCCTCCGGTACCTGGGGAGGTGGCAGGCAGGGGACGGGGGCTTGTGGGACCTCTCTGCTGGCACCTGAGAAGGCTGGCATGCCCTGCAAAGTGGCGTCCTCCCCTGGATGGATGGAGGAGAGGCGAGGGGGGTGGGAAGGAGGGGTTGAGGGTTTATATGCAGGAATGGGGGTATGGATGCTTCCCATATCTGCAGCTGAGCCACACCACATGGACAAAGCAAGTGTCCCCAGCATAGAGGAGGGAGGGAGAAGGGACTAGGAATGACAACTGCCCTGAGCTGAAGATGGGGATGGGGATCAGCTTCTGGAGCTGGCTGGAAGCCGTGGGCTGGGCAGGGTGGGGATGGAGCTGAGCAATGCAGGAGAGGGGCTGTGGGAGACCTGGCCAGGCATGATGAGGACACTGTCCCCCCTCATCCAGGGTCACCACCCAGCTCAGCATCCACCTCCCACCTCCTCTGGCCCTGTGGGTGACGGTACCTGGTGGGCGGCGCGAGGCAGGTGAGAGCCCGGCGACATTTACACTGCACAAAAGGCTGTATCAATAAAGGCGGGCATGCGGCTCTGCGGCGAACATCGTGGTGATGCTGGGGAGCTTTTCCCCCCGTAATTGTGGTGTGTTTGCTGCGCTCCCGCTTTGCCATGGCAACGCTTGCCTGGCGCGCGAATGTGCCTCGCAGCACATATTGTTTCGGAAAGGTCACCGCCGAGTGTTGGTGGGCTCAGCAGAGTGCGCTGCTTTTATTTCTACATATTTATGAAGGGGGAGATGGAAGGTAATTACAGCCCCTTCTTGAGAATTAATCTCACGATGGGCCGGTGCATTGCCGGCGATGAGCCCTCCGGGGTGGATGCAGGTGGCTGAGCCTTACTTGCAGGCAGACGCTGCGGCTGGGTGCAGTGCTGCAGGCAAACTGGGCACCAGCACACACTGGGCACCGGGCATGGCACTGCATGGCAGTGGGGTGCAGCACTGTGGGGCACCCCAGGGTCTTGGGCACCATGTGGGTCTGCGGGGCACTGTGGGTTACCATGGGATGGAGCACCATGGGGTACCACAGGACACAGCATCCTGGGTTACCATGGTAGAAGGACAGCCACAGGCAGTACCGAACTCCAGCCCTGCACTCCTGGCTTGCCTGCAGCTGGGAATTAGAGATGACCCAATACAGCATTGCCTGGATGGGTGGCAGTTCCACTGGTGCCCCTGTTTCCTCCAGGGACCCTGTGTCTCCCTCCCCGTCCCCAGGGTTGGACCTGGCAGAGCCCTGGCTCCCAGCACAGACACGACCAGGGATGGAGTGGCATTCCTGTGCCCGCTCCCATCCCAGCACTGCCAAAACTGGACCTAAACAGGCTTGGGAAGGATATTCCAGGCCAAACCAAAGTGTCACCCAGGCTTAAGAGCCAGCCTGCCCCATGCAGGCGTGGCTCTGGGTCAGAGATCTCAGCACCAATCCTGCCAGCCCAGCAGGACTGCCTATGCTCAAGTGCCCAGCTGGGGAGAAGGGAGAGGAGAAGGGGCCTCCCCCTCTGCCAAGGTCCTTGCATTCCCTTTTCCAGGATCCCCTCCATGCCCCTCGCAGCCTCCCCAGCACCCAGGGAGCTGTTGAGGTTAAATATTCAGGAGTACTCACTGCGCACATTTTGTAAAGATCAAGTGGGCTTCCAGGTCTGTGAGAGTTGCTCACAATTCACTTCCCCGGCTGCTGGGGATGCGGGCACGCGCCTTAATTGGTTTGCAGAATGATACATTTTTAAAGTCATTATGTCTGGACATGTTCAAAGTTACAGCTTTTACGCTGCTCCAGTTGCACAGGTGGCTGCCCCTGTGTGCTCCCCCCTTGGGGACCTGCACCAGGCCTGGGTGTCATGGAGGGGGGTCACCCCACAGGGATGTGGCATGTGGAGAAGAAGATGGGGGACATGGGGGGCTGTGGGGATTCAGCAAGGAGGGGTCCCTGAGGGGACGGACACCGCTGTCTCCTCCCTGCCCTGCTGCAGGTCTCTGGAGGTCGCTGCAGTCACTGATCCCTGCCCTGCCTGGGGACATGGGGACACCAATCCCTGCCCTGCCTAAGTGTATGGGGACATGGATCCCTGCTCTGTCTAGTGGCAATGGTGATACTGATCCCTGTCCTTCCTGAGGCCATGGAGGCACTGATCCCTGCCCTGCCTGGAGCATGTGGGACATGATCCCTTCCCTGCCTGGGGATATGGGGACTCTGATCTGTGCCCTGCCTGGGGGCAGTGCAGGCAGCACAGGCATCACAGCGGCAGCTCACATCCCCCTTGGCACGCTGCACGCAGGCAGGTGCAGAAAGGCAGGGCCCTGAGCACTCCCGCAGAGCTGGCGTGCCCGCCAGCAACAGCCCCGCGGTAATTGTGCGTCTGCCTGCACTTAATCACAGCCTTCGGAGCAGGCAGAGCAGCAACCGGAAAGTGCCATGGAAACCGCCCTGCACCCGGGGCCAGGCAACAGGCTCCCAGTACCCGTTTGGGGCTGCACCTCCCACACGTGGCTCTGCCCCTGGATCCACTGCTCGGGCTCTGCCACCAGCCCTTCTCCTGTGCAGCTCACCCTGCTCAGCCCGCTGCCTACTGCATCCCTTCCCACTGCACCATCCCACTTTCCCAGCACAGCATCCCTGCTCTCAGGCCCTCTCCACTCTCCAGTGTCCCTTCTTTCTCCTGCCCCTCCCTTGCTCCAGCTGCTGGTGCCTGCTTGGGAACACAGTGTTTTTTCAGGTTTCAAGAGATATTTCAGCTCTGAGAAATCAGGGGCTTTCCACTGAAATACAGGGCACTGGGGCTTTGATACATCAGCTGGGAAGGAGACTTGGCATAGAAATTTGGGGACTGCCGATGCATGCGACACGCTGCCCCTGATGCCCCAATGTGCTGCCCTCCTCATGCTCCTGCCACATGTGCCTTTGCTGTGCCACCTGCATGTGTCCCAAGCCTGTTCCAAGTCCTCACCCTCCACCCAGATGTGGGCAGCTGCCCCTTGGCCACAAGCTTTGTGCTGGCAGGTTTGCTCCATGGCAGGCTCTGCCTGTGAGCTTCCACATGGCCTCGGGACCTGCATCCAGGGAGGAGCCTGGGGGGCACCAGGCACCCTTGATGCCAACCTGGATGCTGGGTGATTGCTGACTCCTGCAGACTCACCTCAGTGCTGTGAGACATGGCATACCTGGGGTAGGTGCCCCAACTCTCCCCCATGCCACAGGAACCCCATGGAGCTGAGGTGGTGGACATGGGAGCCAGGTGCCTGCCTGGAGCTGCAGGAAGGGGTGAGATTGCTGGCAGGGAGGGCAGGCCAGGGAATCCTGGGGACTGCCACCTTCTCCCTCCCCACCGCCTGCCTTGGCCAGTGAAGGTATTCTGGGGAGGGGGAGCAAACCAGCATGTACTGCTGCGCTGGTCCAGGGCTCTGTGAAAGGTGATGGTACTATCTTACCAGCATACAGCTTTTAGGGACATTTCTCAGCTTCTCCACGGCCTTGGAAGCTGCTGGATCTGTAGCCTTCCCCACATGGAGTCTGGCAACTTTGGAGGAGCTTGTTGTGGACATGAGGATCTTTGTAGCCAGCTCACCTGCCTTCCCTCTAGCCCAGGGAGGGGACTTGGGTGCTTCCACATTCTTGCCATTTGCAACTCCATGCAGGGTTTCCCCACACATGGTCATCAAGGTGGGAGTGCAAGAATCACCTGCTAGGTGCTACCAAACACTAGACCTCTGTGGGAAGCCCTTCTGCATGCGTTGTTTCTGGTGGCTGTGACCTGGGACACACCAGTGGCATGGCCAACTGATTCAGCTGTCCAAGTGAGCAGAGGATGACACATCTTGCTCATGGCAGGCTACGGGATCAAACTGTACCTGGGCAGACCCAGAGGAAGAGAGTGACCTGAAAGGGTGGTGGGTAGGACACAGACCATCCCATGGCGGACCCAGGGGAGATGATGACTTGGAAGGATGGTGGGTAGCAGAACTTGCTTGGGCTTCCCACCTGGCTACTCAACACCCATGCAGGGCACCTGGCAGATGCTTGGGCTCCACTATGCACCCAAAAACTGGGCAGCTCCATCAGCACTGGTGGCAAGTGGGGAGGCCAATGCTCTCCTGAGTTTGCTGGGAGGGAACTTGGGATGCATTCTTTCTCTCAGCAGCTGTCAGCCCGAACATCCCAGTGCCGTCACTGCCTGGACACCTTGGTGTGGCTCTGGAGGGGCATGGGTAGGTGAAGTCCATCACGTGGAGGCTCTCTTCTCTCACATATTTGCATCCCTGCACCACTGCATGTTGTCTTCGACCTGGCTTTGTCAGGACACTCAGGCTGGGGTGCAGAGTGAGGTGCATCAGGAAGGTTCTGCAGCCAAATCGCTAAACTGCCTGCCTTTCGATGGGGAGATAACTCAGGTGCTTCCAGGCCCTTGGTTCATTATCTTGCCTGTATGTTCATTAATCAACAATTCTTATGTAAACAGACACATCCCCAACCCTCTGCTTCCCATCACCCTGGCAACAGCACAGCAGAGCCGACCCTCCTCTTAGGATATGCTCTGGGCTCCCACTTGCTCTGCAGCCCTGCCTGTAACTTTTTGCCTGGTTTGTTTGCTCCCACACCTTTTCCTCCCACAGGGCTTGAATGATCAAGTCTTTGGGCTCCTCTTGCCCACCGTTGGAGCCTGGACCTCCCCATCTCCAGCTGAGGCAAGGAGTGGGGAAGAAGCAGTGTGATGGGGCCTGGACTTGGCTGCTGTCCTCCCTGGATGGTGTATGACCAGGACCCGGTGAACGCAGCCTGCGAGGATGAGTGCTGGATACAGGCATAATGGCAAGGGCCATCCAGACCCACTGCAATGCTGCAAAAGCCAAAGCCGGGCTCCCACAGTGCTGTGGGTCAAATGGGGTGTGGCCAGCCACCCATCGTGGGGTCCAGCTGAGCTGCACGGGGTGCGGTGTGGGCCATGGCAGGGAGAGGCGATAGGTGTCTGGGGAGAGGTTCAGAGATACCTGCCCTATTCCAGTGCAGGTTGTCTCTCTAGGAAGCTATCACAATGCAATGAGCAGATATCCTGTCCTGCTGACTCCATCAGAACCCTCTGCCAGGGCAACAAGTCCTGGAGCTCCCTCAGGATCCAGCCAGAAGCTGCCAGAGCAGTGTGCTGCAGGCAGGGGACTGCTGCCTCCCGGGGGCTGCCCCACAGCAGGACACCTCTGCTGTGGAAGAGAAAAGCCCTGTACAGAAGCCGAGAGAAGCTGGAGGACCCCATGTTGTTTAAGGTTGAAGAGAAATGTTAAAGACAGCAGGAAAAGCAAACACTAGTGGTAGCCATGCGGCTAAAGGGAATAGGAAGGGCTTTTACAAATATATCAAGGGGAAAAGGAAATACTGGAGAGTCAAGACAAAGTAGGCCCATTAATAAATGAGGAAGGATATTAAATTAATGATGATTCTCAAATGGCTGAGTTAGTGAACTACTTATTGAGACCTGCCTTTAACAAGAACAACAAGGGAAAGTGGCTGAGACAATCAGAAAGCAATGAAGGATGCTGAAATTGTCCTAGATGAAGCAAGGGGAAGGAGACTGCTGGGCTATGAGCCACAGATGGCAAGTGCCTGCAGTTGAGCAGTGCTAGCGGAGCCCACCCTGTCCATCTCTTCCCTGGCAGGAGTGGAGGGAATGAGCTCCATGATGAGCTGCAGCATTTGGAGCAGGCCAATGCTTGGCAAAAGGCCCAGAGCAAATAAGAGGTCTGGGGGGACCATGGCTCCTTGCCATGGAGCAGGATGGGACCATGGCAGAGCTGGAAGGGAGGCTCCTCAGAGTCCCAGGTGCTGCCAGGCTTAGGAGTGCAGCCCATGCTGCATGGATCCAGCACCTCTCAGGAAGGTTGGGGACCGCTGGGAAATAGCAAGTATGGAACCTGTATTTAAAAAGGAGGGGAAAGAGGTCCAGCTAGCTGGGCTTTAGTCCTCTTAGTTCATTAATGTTTGCCCTTGTAAAATAAGAGCCTCTGCCACTGACCTGCCTCTGTTTATCTTCCCATATAATTTGCACTGAATCAACTAGTGATTGCTCAGCCCAAGGTTGCTCCTGTGCCCAGCTCTCCTCTACTGAGAGGAAAAGCTCCGGGAAGGAGATTTTCTGTCCCTCTGGGAAACCTGAGAAATCCCCAAAGACCCTTCAGCTGCTGCTGGCTGGAAAGGGCTGGTTGGACCCCCGGGATCAAATCAAGGCAGCATTGACCCCTGCTTGTGCATCTCCTGGGCTCTGCAGGAGCCAGCATGGCTCAGTGTCCTGGGCTGTGCCTGCTGATGGAAGACCAGGAGCTGATGCAGCCTGAGTTATGTCTGGAAAATGTCCCATACATGGGATGTGTCCCCATGTAGGTGGTGCATGTCCCATACAGGGGGAAAGGTGTCTAGTGTCCACCTGGGGATCCTAGGCTGGGTCTTGCAGGATGGGATGGGATGGGATGGGTGCATGTCCCTCAGCAGGGCTGGGCAGAGATGTGGGGCAGAGCCTGAGCTGAGGAGACTCAGCACAGCCCCACTCAGCCCCTCCTGCCCTTGCCTCGATGAGGTGCTGCACTGGTGCAAGTGCCCCAGGGCTGCACAGGGTGGGCACACTCAGGGGCGAAGGGTGACCCTTCTCTTTCCCCATCACACTGGGAGCCAGGGCTGCATTGTGGCAGTGCCCATCCTCGGCCAGCTGGGAGCATGCAGCCCATGGATGCACCATCTGACAAAGGGGTCTGTGGGGGACGATGTCTGGTAAACAAGGGCCCTTGTCAAAGTTTTATGGGCCCAGGCATCCCCAGGGCATGTTTACGGGGCAGTAAATTAAAGCACTCAGCCAAGTGACATTTGTGTTCTGCAAATGCGATTATTATGCATGATTAGCAGCCAAGTGCATTGAAAAACCCACACTCGCAGCACACGGGAGTGGGACGCTCGCCTGGCCTGCCTGCGGCTCCTCATTCCAGAGATGCACTCCTGGGCAGGCACCTTCTCCCCAGAAAAGCCTCACCAGGGGACAGCACTCAAAGATGAGCCCGGTGCCAGCATGGGCAGGGACCCCCAGCACTACCACCCTGCCCCTCAGCTGAGCACCCCTGGCCCTGCCACCTTGCCATGTCCCTTCCCACTGGAGATGTACTGTACCAGCCGAGGAGTTAAAAGATTTTTTTCCAGCTGCTGACCCGACTTTCCAGAGGAATGCATCCAAACCCACTTTTTAGCTTTAATTATTTATCTGTAACCAATTTGGCAGGAAAACCAATTAAACAAGTGGGTGATTAATGACCTGCTGATTTGCACAGGTACCTAATTTAAATGTCTATATAATATATAAGCACATTTTGGAGATGCTTCAATGGCTTGGTTCAGTCCCTAGCTGTTCAGACGTGAGTGCAGACAGTGTTGGGAGGATCACTCCTTGGTGAGCCAGTGCCATCACTGTGCTGGAGCATCTCATGCCTCCTGCTGGCTCAAGGAGCACGGGGGTGGGGGTGGGGTGTGGGGGGGGTGGTGGTGGTGGTGTTTGCCCCAGGGATCCCCCCGTGCTTGCTCTGTGGCCAGAGCTGTGCTCGCCAAGTGTCTCCCTTGCCAGAATTTCTCACCAGGGAAGGTCTGGCGCAGATGGAAAGGAGTTGCTGGGACAGAAAAGGGTGCCGTCTCCTGGGCAAAGTGCTGTGTGCCTGAGCCAGGGAGAGACAGGCTGGAGAGGCCCACCTAGCACAGGCTGGAGCTGGTGTCAGATTGGCCTCCCGGCCCTCAGGATGCTGGGCAGGGGCTTTTGCAACTTGGACCAGTGCTCACACCTCAGCTGGACAGAGATTTTGGTTGTCACTAACTGGAGTGCACAGCAGAGCCAGCCAGGCCCTTCTTTTCTGGTCTGTGTGGCTCAGAGCGTCCCTTTTCTCCCCCAAATCATCCATCCTTCCTACCACTTGACTGTGCTACATCCAGGCATTGTCTGCGAGGCGGACAGATCTGTACACAGACTCCTTGGCATCTCAACAAATGGCCTGATGCGACTGGACTGGGAACATGCCTATGCAACACCTTGGAGTCCTCAGCCCTGGCTCCCAGAAGGAAAGATGCCCTGTGGGTAGACAACAGGGCCTCCGGTTTCCCCATGGCTGCTCTCCACTGCAGCCTGGGGCTGGGGCCAGTCAGAGCCAAGGCCAAGGGCTGCCAGACCCCGAAGCCTCCCCATGTGTCTGCAAAGCAGGGCTGTGCCGATGGCTGAGACACCTTGGGGATGGAGGCAGGGGGATGCACCTCACAGTAATGGGGAGGAGTGGGGAATGGAACCATTGTTGAGATAGAAATGGTAAATCCATTAATCTTTAGAAATACAATTCACTGTGCAAAACAGAAAAGGAAAAAAGACACCTCATTTGTTATCAGGTGCATTGTGAGAGTCAGGTTCTTTAATTATCTCACCAAATTCTACAGCCCATTCATCAAGTTGCCACCACCAACCTGCCGAGATTACCACCCACAGACCATCTGGGGAGCTGCAGAGGGAGCCGAGGCGCTGCCGGCCCCCGGGCACGCATGCATGCTGCAGTGCAGTCTCACACACTGCTGGGGCTGCTCCTCACACCCTAGACCCCACTCAGGGCAGTGCCCCATGAGCTGTGGTGGTAGAGCAGGCCCTCTCCCTGCCTGGGAGTTCAGCTCCTCAGAAGCACTGGGCAACCCAGCACTGCCTGGCATGTTGTCCCCTACATGGAGAGATGGCAGCCAGTCCAGGGAGATGGCAGCATCCCCAGGGGAGAGACCAGAGGCTGGGGAGGCAGGTCTTTGGGAGTGATATCCTGTGCTTCACTGTCTTAGTAATTGCTGTGGGCTGAGGGAATCATCTCCCAGCCTATGGTAGAGCCTGTGACTTGCCCATGCTGGGGCTGGTGCAGCTGCAAGTCCCTTACAGCTCCTGGTGCTTGTGTTTGCCTTTATCTGAGCTATGGCTGAAGCTTAATCTCCTTCCTGCCTGGGTCCCAGAGTCCATCAGCTCTCTGTCAGGGTGTCAACCACAAGCCTGCACCATTGAGACCCTCTCCAATGCACCAGCCTGGGTGTGCACATAGGAGCATGACGAAGGCACAAAGGAAGCTGGGGCATATATTGCTTCATCTTGGCTGAGCTCCTTGGGAAGTCCCTTCTGGGATGCTCTGGTGACTCGGAGCTGTCTGCTGCACGGATGGAGGGGACTACAGGAGGGGGAAGGATGAGCCCAGTCCCCTTCCTTAGTTGTCTATTAAATCTGCCACACTGGGTGGAAATGCCCAAAAGAAGAGGACATGTCAGGTGTTGGGCAGGAGTGGGGCTCTGCAATGGACACAGCCCCAACTCCTGTCTCTGCCAAGCCGGGGAACTGGACTTTGACTGCAAATACCTACCGTGCACAGCAGAGCTTGCAGGCTCCCAGGTTTTGGGGAACCATTGCCTTGCTCTGGCACAGCTGCATACAGGCGTGGCTCAGCATCCCCTGCCACAGGCACAGTGCTGGCAGACCTGGCCAGGACTTTTGTGCCTCTTAGCTCCTGCTGTCCCTCCTGGCATGAGGCTGCTCAGACAGAGGGTGAGGACTCCTGTCCAGCCTGGACAGCCACCAGTGGGTTGGGAGGTGGTGCTGATGAGATGGACACAGCAAAGCAGAGGATGATCATGGCAGCAGGTGCATGAGCAAGAAAGATGGAACGGAAAGGAACCTGAGAGATTGGAGGCCTCTCTGGGACACAGCACCTGCCATCAAAAGCAGAGTCTGAGCGTTTTTTATAAGAGCAGAGAATGTTGGGCACCCACAGGAGTTGCCTGCCTGGATAAATTCTCTGCCTGGATAAAGCCAAAAAGGCAAGAGGTGGCTGCACTCCACCTTGCTCCTGGAGCCCTGCTCTGAGCCCAGCCCCAGGTGTGCGGGTGCGGTGTGGGGTACACAGCCCTGTGCCCCACTCTTCCTAAGCAGGACTGCTCCTCCTTTACCCTCTGCTACTGCCCTCCAGAAACACTCGGGACTGGGGAGTGCTCCAGCTCCTGGCAGCTGAGGATGGAACCGAGCAAGCTGGTCTGGGAGTTCCCGGGGTGCACCAGTCCCATGGAGGGCTGGACTGGGTTTCTGGCCCCCTGCCACCTTCCCCCAAACCTCCTGTGAGGAAAATCAGTTCCGGCCCATCTGGAGTCCAGATCGGCTCCGGTGAGTAATAAGGGAGTGGGAGGGAAGGCAGACATCTCCCTACTCTCCTCGGCAGTGTGGAGGAGAGAACAGACTATCCTGGGAGTGCAGATGTGGTGGCACGGCACAGCACGATGCATGAGGTGTGCTTAACCCTGCTGTGGCCGGGACAAGCAGGGGAGAGCTGGCCATGATGGCCAGACCTCAGCCTTCACCTACCATCACTTTTCAATGAGGGCAGGGAGGAGACCTCCCACCCTGGGCACCCCAAAAGAGGCCACGGTGATGACCACGGGGCATGGTGCAGGGTCCTCCAGTCTGGGTGACCTCCCATGCCCACATCCCATAGGCTGTGGCTCTGCGGTTGCTCTTTAGTTCAAGATGTGTCTGGGGACAAGAGAGGTAAAAAGCATTGTGGATGCCCTCAGAAAACACTTCCTTTAGTGTGAGATCTCGAGCATAAGCAACCTTGCAAAGGCCACAAGCAGCCAGCATAAGGAGAGATGTTTAGGCAGCGCTGTCACTGAAATCACCTCCTTTTTCCCCAAGGTGCCAAGTGAGTTTATTTTAAGGCCTGACAGAAAGCCAAGCTTCCCCTGGGTGCAGTGATCATGCAGCAGCTGTGCCAGGTCCCAGCAGCACGGGGACCCTGGAGCAGGAGCAGGATGCGTCCCCTTCGGGATGTCGGGGTACCTTGGCCCTCCATCAGCATTGCTTGCTCCAGGGCACTGCCCTCCAACCGTGTGCTTGCTGCCTCTGGGACAGGGACCTCACCAGGGCCCTGGAGCTGCCACACGGTGTGTTCAACTCAGACAGGACCTTCCATGGTCCCCAGGACTGTGATGCCCCGAGCAGGATGCCCATATCCAAGCACTGTCTCCTCCACTCTGGCATGGAGAGGCAGCGTGATGCAGAAGCCAAGTGTCTTTTGCTATGAATATTTGTTCTTTTCTTTTTTTTTTTTTGGTCAAACGAAAACATTTCTTCAGGGAATGAGTGTGACTGATTACATTTGTCAGGGTTTTTATCAAGCAATTGAAAGAGCTGGAGACTTTTGGAAACCAAATAAGTGAAATATTTTGGCTGGTCAAAATTGTTTCCAGTAAAAATCCCCAGAAAATGCAGAAAGAAACCATTTTAGAAAATTTGCAGTGCAAATTAAAATGTGTTTTTCAAAGGGAAAACAGCTACGGGGAAAATAAATTTCTTAGCACTGTTGCTGGAAGGATGCTCTGTGCTGAAGTCATCGCCCCGTGAGAGCACCCTGGGGAGCAGGTCCCAGCCGCCCCATGGGTGCTGGGCCCTGGGAGCACGGCACCAGCCTAGGGACAATGGGTCTTGCTTTTGCCCTCACTTAACTGGAAAATGACTGCACAGGTTTTACTCACATTTTCCCCAAAATGTCACCTTTAAGCCACAGTGAAGAGAGGAGGATTTCAGGCTGAGCATGCTGCATCTGGCAGAAGTGGTCTCCTGTGCACGGGGGCTGGCAGGGGAGTGGGAGGAGGGCACGTGGAGAGGACATCCTTGGGCTACCCACTGCTGATGCTGTAGGAAAGCTCAGGAGATGCCTTAGGAAGGGCATTTACAGAAGCCAGGATGCTGAAGGGGTCCCTCAAAAAAGTCCTAAGAAAGTCCAAGGGGAGGGATGGGCAGAGAAGGATGCCAGCAGGGAAGGATGATGGCAGGGAAAACATGCTCACACCCTCTCTTGCCCCTTTGGCTTAGAGACTGGCCCTTTCTCTAGCTGCCAGGCTCCACTGATGGATTTGTGCCCTGAAAAGGGAAAGGGCAGCACCTTGTCCAGGCAGGAGCTCTGCTGGGGCTGTCCCTGGGGCTGCAAAAGGTCTCCTGCAAAGCTGGAGCCTTTTACAAAAAAAACCAGACAACTCCCTGCTTCTGGATCCCAGCGTGGTCGCTGGGGCTTTTGCTGGGGCTGGTGCTCAGGGAAACCTGGCACAATCAGGTAGGGTGGCTGTGCTGTGCATTGGGGACACTGCACCTTCCCACCACAAGGCTGTACCATGCCCTGGGGACCTTCTGCAACCCTGCCATGGGGCTATGACATTCCAGCTACATCTCATATTGGCTGCCCAGAAAATATGGGGCAGTCAAACTGGGTAAAAGTATTTGGCAGAGTCAGGCTTGAACGTGTGGGAGACGAACGCAGGTCAGGAGGCAGCATGAATGCACTGGGGGCAGAATTCGCAGCCTTGCCGAGGCTGTTGTGGGCTGTGGTTTGGGACCTCTGCATCTGTGCTGCGTTTCCCATTGCTCCTGATGCTGTCCCAGCAGCTTTGTGGCCATAAGGAGCCTCCTCTTTAAACCCTGTGCATCCCTGGTGTGGCACAGTATGGTCTGATCCTTGACCCCAGAGCAGGATGAGCTCTGTGCTGAATGAGCTGAGCTCCCAGGTTATAAATAGCTCATGACCATGCAAATCACTGGCTGGATATTAATGCGGATGCAAATAGGCCCTGGCAAAGCTGGCAGAGATGCCCGGCCCAGACATTCTTACCTTGAATTTGCAATGTACAGGCTTTTAACATCTGCTCCTAGGGGTAATTTGTTAGGCTGGGTGACAGAGACTCAGAAAGCCCCGGTGTGTGAGCAAGAGCAGTGAGGGGCTGCAGATCCCCTGTAGATGGCCACTGCCCTGGGCTCGACTGGTGGTTGGGGAAGCTCCCATGGGGCAAAGGGAAGGAGATGGGTCTGGGGAAGGCTGACCACCCTTCCCAGCATTGGTTCCTGTTGGTGCTGGTGGTCGGCACGCCTGAAACCACCAGCATGGGGATCGGTAAATAACAGAGCCCTAGGTTGTGCTTCTAAGTGCTACGTGCACCGCGCTGCACATTGCAGATGGCATTGTCCTGGCCCCTGGGGCGATTTCACCACCCCAAAAATGCCAGCCCAGGAGTGGGCAAAGCAGCTGTTTCGAGCAAGCTGGGTTCTCCACCCCTGAAACGCCTCAGCAGTCTGCGCCCCTGAGAAAAAGCCATTTGCCATCTCTGTTGAAACACTGTGCATGTCAGATGTACAGCTCCTGCGGGCACAGCAATAGTCAAGAAGAGCCAGAGCACTCCATGGGCAGAGAGAGTCATGTGAAAAATGCTCTTGTTCCCTCTTAAGATGCTTGGAAGCAGCCTGAGGGCTTTAGCACTGTGCCGCTTTGGTTTAAGTTTCCCTAATGAGGTTTGCCTTCTATTACTGTCAGGGAACATTTTTCATTGTTGAAGCCACTGTAAATGCAAAGCCTTAAAAATGAGTTTCCATTTCAGATCTGACAGCTCAGCTGCTAATGTAAAATAGAGAAAAACCACAGATCAGGCTGCCTTTTAGTGCAATTAGCCCTCCAAATGGAGCAATTTACATTGGCACACTTGTGTATCTTCCTGCAGAAGAAAAAAAAAAAAACCTCATTACTTAAGCTCAGACCTTTATGAACAGAAATGAGAGGAAGAGAGAAAAAACACACCAGGGACTGGAGCTCTGGGATGTGCACTCCCGTCCTTGCACAGCCACGCTGCTCGCTGCGTGCCAACAAGCTGCTGGGTTTGTCAATGAGCGCTAGGCTGGGTTTGCACATGGTACCTGCCTCCCCGGCTGTGCCCCCGGTGTGCTTTCACCAGTGCCTCTCCTGATGCACATGCTTGTCACAGTGCCGTTGGCGTGTCCCCCTTGGCACCTGCAGTGGGCAGGGTGGGCGCGGTGCGCTGGCATTTGTCAGCACGTGGGAACACAAGCATTCCCTGTGCCAAATGCTCCACTGTCCCTCCTCTGCCAGAAGGGTTTACGGATTAGAGGCTTTCATCAATTTTTCAGCCTCTGCAAAAGCCCACAGCACTCTGATGCCATCGCCCTTTCTGTCATGTGTGAGGTGGACCGGCAGCATGCCCACCGAGGGCCATGGTGCAGATTCTCCCGAAATGTGCTCCCAGAGGAGCTGCCATTTGCTTGTCAACACCTGCCCAGCTTGCAACCTCGGTCCCCTCGCCGGCTCTGTGCCTGCATCCTTAATATCCACTCAAGGCCACGGCCCCACAGCCCAGCCTCTCTCAGAATAAAATAAGGTTTCTTTGAGGTCTCGGTGCTCTGATTCACTCATTGCTCTCACCTCCTCCTCCCCTCCCCTCTCCATCCGTCTGGCTAATGAGGCCGGAGTGGCTTTGTCCAGAAGGTCTGCATTCAATCCCTCGTCTGTGAGAGACGCGGGGAGAGAGCAGACCTTGAGACACAATCCAGATGCAGCCAACTCCAGCGGCCTCTCCATGCATTTATTAATACCATTTGCAAGGACGAAATCCAGCTGCCTCGGGAGGAGGCAGGCAGGACACCATGGGGGAAGCCCGTCTCCACAGTGGGCAGGGAACTGACTCTCCTCACAGGCAGAGATGGGGATGAGCTGCAGCTGGCTCAGCGATGCCATGTGGGCGGAATATGCTGCAGCTCTGGGCGGCGATAAACCAGCATTAGCTGAGCCGCTTATGAGCTGCTTTGAACTTGTGGACAGTCTCATTGTGGTGGGGTGGTCTCTGCCCACCAGCCCCGCAGAGGACAGAGCTGAGCCTGGCGTGCTGCAGCCCAGCATGGTCGCTGAGCCTGGGACTCCAGCTTTTCTACTCCATCTGATTGTCTGACCTCTCTTCCCATGCATCCTGCACCCAAATCCATTGCTGTTCTTACCCTTCCAGCCCTCAGCACAGGGTTTTGATCCACGGGTCTCCATGCTGAGCTGGCTGGGGTTGCAGCAACCATCCCTGTATGAGAGCAGGCTGTATAGCTGTGGACCTTAGCAGGATCAGCCCTTCAGATCAGGGATTTCAGCATCTCCTGGGTGGGTGCAGTGGCCTGGGGGCTCTCCCCAAAGGCCCTGTGTCCCCTTTGAGGACCGAGGAACTGCTCTTGTGCCTCAGCTGCTGGGGGGTATGGAGGGGTGGAGGAAGGATGGGTGATGACTCTCTGGCTCATAAGCAAGGAGAAGTAACCCCAGAGCCTGCACCATTCCTGTAGGTGATCAAACTTGTCTCACACCCCCCCAAATGATTCTGTCAAGCTGACACCATGCATTTCCCACAAACCTACGTTGACTGGCGCTCATTATGCCACCTTTCTCTACCTCCCCCATAGTCAAGTCCTGTACAAGCCACTCTGTGGCACTGCCCAGAACAGATGTCAGGCCGACCTTTTCAAACATCACTGTGACAACAGCCTGCTGCCACTCACCTGAAACCTCCCTGCTACTCCTCTGCTCATGCAGCAGCTGCATGACAGGGTGCAGAGCTCTGCTCTCTTTCCAGCCTCCCTGCTCCATAGCCTCTACCTCTGTCATCCCTCCACCAACAGAAAAGCATCTCCTTGTTTTACCCAGCCAGGCCCCTGTGGGAGGGCATGGCGGGTCCTGAGCCACCCCGATCGAACCCCCCCAGCCCCGCTGCTGATGCTGGATGCACCGGATGCTGCAGGTGTCCAAACTGCTTCTCATTGTCTCCCACAGTTGTTTTGTCACTTTGCAAGGTTGGAAATGATCGGCTTCCTGTTCCACCAATTGCTGTATATTGCTGCTTTCATTCTCTACAGCTGGTTTCACTTTTGTCTAATGCTGCCCGCTTTTCTTAACAGGCCTCTGCTCTCCTGATTGAGGGATTGTCTTTTTGGGTTGCTGGTAAAGTATTCTTCACAGCTCAGAATTATGATTCAAATTTTTCTGATTAAATGTGCTCTTCCAGCTGATTCAGCTCATAATTGTTTTCGGCTTTGTGGAACTGGTCCGCTCGATGCTACAGGCATGTTTGGCATCAGGGGGGCTCAATTCGAGCCACACCACGGTCGCTCACACCTAAGCAACCACTGCTTTTTAGCTCAGAGATCAATTCCTCTTTATCTGCCAAGATCAGTCTGATACACACTTCCCTATGCTGCATGAAACTTTTTTTTTTTATTGAGGATATTGATTTATGAATCTGCGGCCCCTTCGGATACCAGCAAGTGTGAGATGCTTGGAGGACACTAAATTTTAAGTAATCTCATGCTGTCCTTCCCCTACCGTGCAAGAAACATTTAAGGAGTGGGTTGTTCAGCTCTTGGTGCACCCATATTTGCTGCCTGGTGCAGCCTGGTCCGCCAGGTGCAGCCAGGTTCTCTGCTCCCTGCACCCAGTGCGGGCCAGCTGGCCAAAAGCAGAGGGAGAGAAAGGTGCATCACCCAGCTGGGACTGAGTGTAGGCTGGCTGTAGTCCCATGGTGTGGCCCATGCCTTAGGGAACGGTGCTTCTGCCTGCACCCTTGAGTCCTGTGAAGGTTGGTGCTGTAAGGCTTGACCAGCCCTGCCTGCTGTGCTGCCCCTGGGGGCTTTCAGCCATGGGAAGACATGGGTCTGTCCTGCAGCACTGATGGTGTCTGGCAGGTAGGATCACGCCAACATCCAGGGAGAGGAACCGGGCAGCTGGTGCCACCTGCTGAACCCAGTGTCTAAGGGTTGTGCCTGCACAACCCTTCCGTGCTGAGCATTTGGAAGTGTCTAGGTGATGTTGCAGCTGGCAATGGCTGTTTTTCCTGAGACTGATGTTTTATTGATGCCCTGAGGTGCTGGCCATGGGCACTTGTGTCTGTGCATCCAGATGGGAGCTGTTGCCCCTGCACCAGGTGAGCTGAGCAGCAGCAGGCACTGCCTCTCCTTGCCCTGGGGACTGCGTCACTGGCTCATCTGCCCCATGGGTTAGCACCGAGGGCTGAACAGTCCCAGGGCACCTGGGAATAGGGACTACCTCACACCGCACTGCTGTCGTCTCTGCTCCAAGCACCGAGCAGGTCACTGCTTTCTCCCATCCCATCCCATGACATCCCATCCCATTCCAGGCCCTTGTGCCTTGGTGGACCCCAGTGCTGAGCCCCCACCCAGGTCTGGAAATGGCCTGGAGAATGCAGGGAGCCACTTGGCTTCATTACTGTGAAGCTCATCCTGTCCTGCCAATGCACAGAGCTTCCAGCTCTGGGATGTGCTGATCTAGGAGAGTTACCTGGTTTTGGACTCAGTCTGGGGTCTCTGGCACCAGCACCAGCCCCAGGACCATGTCCCCAGGAGAAGGACCAGGGACACAGTGACATCATGGGAGGACAGGGCACTCACCCCATCCATGCACTAACAGACACTCACTTGGGACCACTCTGGGGCTCCCATTTCCCCAGCACTCACTCTAGAGGCTCCAGAAAAGCTGTTCACTGATGTGGTTCGTCCACACATGCACCAGATCTCAATCAAACCAGCACACAGGTTGGCTCCAGCTCTGCCCAGGGGCTTTGCAGCTCCTTGAGGCTCCTCAGCCTAGGGGGATTTAGCTGCCAGCAGGCCCCAGTTGGCATTTGAGTCAGCATCCCATCTGCTGGTTGCCTGCTCTGGGTCAGACCTGGCATAGAAAGCCAACTGGCTTTGCCTTCCCAGCACTGACTCTGCTCTGCGCTGGTCCTCCCCTTCCTCCGGCCCCACGAGCTTCCCGTTGCCTGTGGGTACTGTCAAATCCCCACTGTACTCTCTTCAGCTTGGGTTTTTTTGCTCTTTCCTTTCGCAGATCCATCCCTGTCCTCCCCAGGCTGAAGCTCTCCACATGCTGCAGCTATTTGCCTCGGTCCCCGCCTCCTTCAACCAGCACTGCTCTGTGCCACGGGCACTGCCTGAAAACCTTCCCGGGGGCTTCAGCATCCTGCCGAGAGCCGCAGGGGGCTGCTGCCATCCCTTTCTCAAAACTCTGGGATGCAGGGGCAGAGGAGGGCAGGCAGGCAGGCAGCGGGGTGGCACCATGTGTGCAGGCGTGTCCCTGTGTGACAGAGCTGGCATGACTCCGGAAAGTACTTCCCGTGCCTTTTCCATTATTTATGAGGGCTTCTCCAGCAGCATTGCACCCCTGCCTGGGAGGAGGCTGGAAATGGGATGAGGCACAAGGCTTGTCCCCGATGTGTTCACTGTAGCCCTGGCAGGGCTGGGACAGGGTGGAGGGCACAAGGATGGGAGATGGGGCAGAGGGTTTGGCTGGGGGAACCTAACCCCCCTGTGCCTTTGCATGGAGCTGGCTGAGGATGGATCTGTCCCTCTCCTGGCACCAAACCTGAGAATTCAGAGCTAAAACCAATTCCATGTACAAGGCAATGGGTGGCTGCATTTTTCATGAGACAGATGACTGCAAACAAAACAAGTCTTTTCCAAACGGGGGGATAGCCGGGCCTGTATTCGGCTGCTGCTGCCTGACATGGTCACTAAGCAAATGAGTGAGGAGCATATTTGACAGGCCATCATGTTCCCGCGATCCACTGACAGGATCCGTCCTCATTCCCCAGCCTCCAGCCAGCTTTTCACACTGGCAGCCAGCAGCAGTGGGCACGCTGGTCTCCCCGGGGATGCAGTGGGGCCACTGACACCAGCACACATGTGAACAGACGGCGACACATCCCTCTGCTTGACATGCACCTCGCCTTGCTGCCCAGTCCCCTCAAACCAGCTCCAGCGCCAGGCTGGGCTGCCCCATGGGAAAAGCTGCATTTCTTGTTGCTGTTTTTTTTGAAGTTTTTTTATTTTTAACATAATTAATTAAAAAACAGCAATCGTCTCCCAAAAGACATTGTGGAAAAGCATAAATCCAGGAGTGGCCAGGCTGTCGGGTGGCTCAGGGATGCCAGGGGGCACGGGTGGAGGGGCTGCAGAGTGCACCTCTGGGGTGGGCATCGCTGGACAATGCACACATGGACCCTGCTGGCATCCTTTCAGTTCTAGTGCAGGATGCAGCCGGGTCCCAGCGTTGCCCCCCAGCCCAGGCTGGGTCTCTCCAGATCAGCAGAGCTTTGCAGAAGTCTCCAGCTATGCCTTTTCCCAGCAATGCTGAGCATTCAGGACCATCCCTCTGGAGCCAGTGGCAAGCGTGGGGATGCAGCGGCGGCCGAGAACATTGCAGCGAGGCCAGTGGCTGTGAGTAACCAAGTCTCCACCACGTCCACAATCCTCCAGGCCTTTGATTTTGGTGCTGTCTAGACGGGAGCATGTATCAAAGCACAGAAGCTAAGTGCATTTGTGAGAGGGACCTGAAGAGAGCGTGCAGCACACCCCCTGCTCTTCCAGAGCCGGCATCAAAAGCCTTTTGACTCAGAAACTAATGAGCAGGTTCCCTAATGACTTCCAGAAATTTTGCCAGAGCCCAAAGTGAAGTGCTGGGAGCCTGGGAAGGGACCTGGTGGGTTATTTTTTGCTGCAGAAGAGGGGTTTTGACCAGAGGTCTCCACGGATATGATGGAGATGTTCTCCTGGGTGGATGGGATGAGGTGTCCCAGGGACATAGGGCACAGGGTGGGTGGGATGTGCTGCATGGCTGGTGATCTTTAAACAGGGACTGTGCTGTGGTCTGACTTTGCAACCTGTCCAGAGGGGTCATCAGAGAGCGTGGGTAACTTCACCCTGCCTTGTTCCCCCGCTTCTTTGAAAGTGATATCTGAATCAGTATTTAAATGATAAATAGGTACAGGGCCACAGAGCCAGCAGTGAGTGATGAGCCCCCGTCCATCATCTGCATGGTGCCAGCCCCAATATGTGCCTGTCATACAACTCAGGAAAAGAGTCTGCTCCATAAAACCAGTGAGGCAGGATGCCCTTGGAGCCAGCATGCCGGATCTTCTCCCACCCAGCCTGTGGGGGTCTGGGGGTGCCCCAACCTGTCTTGTGTCCAGCATCACCAGCATCACTGTGGGGAGACCAGGCATATCCCCACCATGGCTCAGGTGCTGCTCTGTGCTCTCTGGGTCTCCCGCCAGCACCTGACACATTTAGAGGATTGGAAAGAGTGTGGCTAAGCTTGGGTGTGGGGTTTGATTTATTTATTTATTTCCAGACAGAGTCTTCCTGATGTAAAATCAATGCTGGCAGGCAGGTGATGGCTCCACGTCTGCAATGGGAATGGCTCAAGTCCTGGTGCTGGATCCAGGCCCCTGGAGACGACAGGCAGCACGTCCCCAGCTGACAGCACCTCCAAGGTGCACCCCTGGGGTAGGGCACAACCACTGTGGGTACCCCCAGCTTTGGGTGCCTTGTCTTCATCCCAGGGGCAGTGTTGGCAGCCCCTGAGGCATGGGTGGATAGGAAGGCTTTCCAGCAATGTGTACCCAATGAGCCAGCTCTCCCCAAAAGACTGTGACACTGTTAAATTTGGGGCTACTGTGCTGTCAGCTCCACACCAGGGGACAATCCCTCTGAGCCTGCTGTCCCCAGTGCAGCAGCACTGTGCTCCTTGTGCAGAAAGACTTTCAGGGCTCTGCTGGGCTGGGTAGGTTTGTGATGATTTTGGGGAGCAGCAGGATGTTTTGGGGGTTGCAGTGGTTTTGGGGACCAGCAGCTGTGGATGAGTGCCCACAGCCATGGGTGGGTGCAGCGCAGCAGCCAGAGCATGGAGTGTCACAGGTACCCTCGACACGTGCCTGGGCATGACAGGGGATGCTGGAGCATGGCTGGGTGCCAGTGCAGGGCTGGGAAGCAGCTCAGTGTGTGCATATCTGTGCCTTGCATAAGCTGGGGACACCTCGCATCTGTGACACCCCCTTGGGCATCCATTCCAGCTGCAGGGGCCATCCTGATGGGAGTGCCAGGAGCCTGAAGTCTTCCCCTGCCCCTTCCTGGAGCAGTGCCTTGCCATCCCCTGTGGTGCAGAGATGCCACTGCAGCAACGGGGTGCTGTGCTCAGGGACTCAGGGAGCTGCTCTCAGCACTGGCCCAGCAGGTCTGCGGGGGTCTTAGCAACAAGCAGACAACTTTGTGCCCATTCTGAGGGAAATGGAGCTGCCAGAGTCAGAGTAAATAATTAAAGTTGTTAGCTGTGGAGGAGAAAGCAGAGATAACAGAGGGAGCTCAAGCAGAAAACCTGGGATTTGCTGCCACCAGCTCTCCTGGGCACAATTGCCTTCATTGCCCTGCTCTCCTGGTGCCCAGTGTCCCCAGGTGCCATCCCTGCTGCCTCCCCCTTGTCCCCACACCGAGCATGTCTTTGCCATCTCCCACCTGTTTTCACACCTTGGCCACCAGCTTTCACATGTGGTTTCCTTCTGGCGCTGGCACGGCTCACTCCATCTGCCCACCACTGCTCTTCCTTCTCCTCCTCCTTGATGGGGTATCCACCGTCAGCCCCCCGCTGCCCTCCCAGTGCCTGGCCCCATCGCACAGGGAAGTCCCCTTCCCACGTGCGTGCCTATTGATTCGTCTTGTTTTGCTGCTTCCTCCTGTGCTTCATAAATGTCAACTTTTTTCTCTGACAAAGAAATTTTGTGGTAATGACTCTTTGTGCTGCTTCTAAATCCCCAATTACATAAGGAGCAGCAGCACAAAGCCATTCCCTTTGGTGGAAATCTCCGCGTAATCCCTTTTCCAGAGAAGCAGCCCGCCAGTGACACGCTTCTAACTCTTTGTTTGTTCTTTTGGATCAAATCTAACTGATTGCCGTGACTAATTAACTTTCCCTTTCTTCGGGCCTCTGTTGTCTTAATTAATTTCACAAATACTTCATTCCCAGCTCCCAGCCAACAGGCTCAGTGGTGCAAATCACCGGTGAGCAGGAGAGTGGTGAGGCAGGCGCCTCTGGCAGGGCTCGCAGCATGCCAATGCTCGGGGCTGGGCTGACCTTGTGGGCAGCATGGTTTCACAGCAGAGACATCCACCTGGCTGTGCCCCCTGTGCCACTGAGCCACTGAGACAGGCTGTGGGGTGGGATCCCCCAGGCACTGATGCTGGTGTGGGTGCATCCAATGTGGCAGGGCAGGAGGTGGTTCATTGGAGGTGTGCAGAGGTGCATCATTGCCTGCTGCTGTCTCTGGGGCTGGTCCCTGTGCAGGGCTTAATTTGGGTCCTTCCAGCACTGCTGTATCTTAATCTTCACCCAAGGCATTTTCCCCTGTCCCACAAGCCCCTTCTGAGTCAACGCCCAGGCATGGAGAAATTCAGCCCATGCATAGCAAAATCCAGTGAAGTCTTGCTGCAAAGGACCAGCTTTGTGAGAGCTTGCCCCATTCCCTTCCTGCTGGATCCTGGTTCAGTGACCACCACTGCTTTTCCCCTCAGCTGCCACTCCAGGACCCCTTGATGCCTGTCGCAAACCCCCAGCATCACTCCCAACGAGCAGCAGGGGACACGGCCCATGTTCTGCAGCAACAGGCATGTGGGTCTCAGGGCTAGTTCTTCTGTGGTATGGAAGTGCAACTCTCTGCGGTCATCCCCCAGGCTGGGTTTTCCCAGACAAGGGCTGGGTTGAGATCAGCATTAAAATATGTCCCAGCCAGCTGCTGCACAGTGGAGCTGCATATTCATGAGGGCAGTGCATTACGTAGTGGCTAATGCCTTGTGTGTGCAGCAATAGTTGAGATCCTATCTGCTTTTTCAAGCAGCCCATTCTGTTTGTTATCAGCCCATTGGTATCTCAGGTCTGCCCTGGATGAATAAACATCGGAGCTCTTCCACTCAAAGGCACTCGATCTGTGGAGTGCGGCAATAGATGCTTGCTGGAGATAAAGGGCAGGCAGCCTGGCAGCTGGCAGGAATGGGATACAGAGCTGCTGCAGCCTGGGCTGAGATTGCTGCCAGCCTTCCTGTGCACTGCTCTTGGCAGAAAGTGGAGCTGATTGCCCTTGTCACCCCGTGGGGAGGGTTTTGCTCCATGGGGAGGTCATGAGTCTTGGGGGAACTTGGGACTTGGAAGTGGACTGCTCCAGCCCTTGATGCAGCAGAGTTGTGTGGCCACCATGTCCCATGTGCAGGGGACGATGGGGTCATGAGCATGGCAGGTATCAGAGGACCCATTTGGCTTGCAGGGTCTGTTGGAGGTGTCCCTGGCATGGGCTAGCACAACTGGTACATCTTCAGCATCCCGAAGTCAATAGCAGCATCACGTAGGGTGGTGAGAGGGTGCAGGCAGAAAGCTTTGAGCTCTGAATCTGCGTTGAAAGGAGTAACCCTCTTTGCCATCAAGGCCTTTGGTAGCAAATGAAAAAGCTGGAGGAAATCCAGAAGCTTGGAGGGGGTTCCGGGGAAGTAACCCATCACCCCAGCAGGTTCTGGGATCTCTGAGGGACCTGCACTTTGGAAAGCACAAGGCATTGCTGGAAGAGAAGATGGCTTGGTCCTAAGGCTGCCAGGAGAAATCAGATACTTTGCAGAGGGTGGACTCAAATCCATTTGCAATTAAGCAAAGGCAGTGCTGCTGCATTTCCTCCCGGACTGGCCAGCCTTTCCAAATCAGGGAGTACAATCACTGGCTGTGCTGTCATATCCGGCAGCTGCATTCCACCTGGGGCAGCAACCACCCCTTGCCTTGTGAGCAATAAGGCATCCACTTCCAATCCCAGGAAGCTTGTTTGTCTGTAGCAGTGCTTGTAGCTAAAAAGCTTATATTGCTAGACAGAAGGGTACTTGGCCTCTGGGGACAGATGCTTCGGCACTATGGCTTGGCTGGCCCGCTGGCAAATGGAGGGTGGAGCTTCAGAGGAAAGGGCTAAGGACAAATTTTAAAAGATTTGGTCTCCCTTTGTAAAAACCTTTGATTAAACCGTGGCAGCTGGGATTGAGCTGGTGCTCATCTCCCTGGCCTCCCACCCCCTCCTACTTCTTCATCTCCCTCTCTTATGGCTTCTCTTCTTTTCTCTTTTCTCCCTTTACTTTGGAAGGGAACAGATCAATAAATAAATAAACCAACAGAAATGTTATTTCCCTGGTGAGAGGCTCCTTGAAGTTCATCAGAAATAACAATCCCAACCCCTTGTGCATGCACAAGCAAGGGAGAAGGGATGTGATAAGCCCCTGGGAAAAAACACCAGTGCAACACGTTGGGCCTGTTTCAGAGGGTGGCAGACTGACAATTTAACAGCAGCGTTCGAGGTCTTGCTCAGTGGCTTTAAGATTTTGACATGAAAGGGACACCAGTCAAATGAATGGAAGGATCATCTTGCAGGATTAAATGTCCTTGTCACTAACCCATCAAAACACGGCATTATTTTGAAGGGACAAATCATGCTGAACAGTTTACAGTAGATTAAACCTGAAATTCCAGGGGATATTTGGCAGATAAAACTGCCACAGGTGGCATCAGTGTTGCAGGAGCACAGGGTGACTGCACGCCAACTCCTGAGAGAACTCATCCCCAGGAGGATAAGGATCTGCCTGGCCCTGCAGGGAGCCCCAGCTCTTCATCTGCCATGCAGAGGAGCATGCAAAGCCCTGGAGTTGCTCTCAAATTGACCCAAAGCTTTCTCCAGAGGATGGGTGAATTCAAAATCCGAAGTTTACGTACCTGGTGCAATGAGTCAGGATCCAAAGGCTTTCATCTTGGGGCTTGACCGCAGTCAGAAGTGCCCCAGACTGCCACCAGGAAGAGTTTGCAAAGGAAACACTCTTGCAGACATCCCCAGGCTAACATGTGTGTCCATATAAAGGCACACAGCCAAAACTGTCTGGGTGCATTCCTGAGACTAGACATGTCCCTGTGTCCCACCAGCAAGGGCAGGGTCCCCAGTGCACAAGCCTGCAGACCGGAGCCAGAGGATGAAGGCTGTGTGTGGGACACAGCCACAGCCCCTCAGCCTTCCTCCATCACCTTCTCAGGGAAGGGTAGGAGTCAGGGTGAAGGTGGACAGGACCCTCCTGGTCTTTGCCTCGCTACAACACTGCCACAAATGAGTTCTGGTTGCATTTGACCAAATGAGGAAGCACGTTTACGGAGGGAGCATCCAGGGGAGTGCATGAGAGGTGTCTGCCAGCACAACCTGCATGTGGAGGAACTGTAGGCCAGTGATGTGTGTCCTCGGACAAGGTGGAAATAAGGGATATCCCTGGCTCTGAAGTGTTAAACCATCTCCTCTCCAGGTGCAAGTCTTAATGGGAGCTCGACTTCGATACGGGCTGTGGGTTAAAAGAGAGTCTTGCATGAATGATAGGAAGCTAATCTAAGAGTTATTGGTTATGGGTCAGCAGCACTAGCAGTGGCTGAGAAGAATGAAACCCACTGTCAGAGAAGCTGGGGTTTCTCACTCCAGAGCAGACTGTAACTGATAAATGTTATGAATTCCTCTGCTGCAAGCGATCCTTCCTGGTTTACAGCAATAACAACCCAAGGACCTACATCTTCACCCCTGCAAAGCTGAGTGACGCAGCATGGTGTTCTGATGGGCTTAGCTGGCTTTAATGTCCCAGTTAAGTAGCATTTGGGGAAATGCGGGGACAGGTGCTCTTCGATATGGAAAAATCACAAGGATACACTGCAGAGGGAATATGAACGCTGTCTTCCAGTCCTTGCGTACAGAAGGAGACAGCAAGATATCTCAGTTAGCAGCTATTGCTGTCAGTTAGTTGACAAGAAAATACTTGTGTGCAAAGCCTACCCCATATCCTATTCCATGGGAAGATGTTGGCAGCTTGAAAGAGAGCTACAGCAATTGCTAAATGTCTTCAATGAGGATTTTCACAGCCCAACGTAAGCAAGGGGGTGCATGGGAAGAGACAGTATGAGCACTCCTGTGTCAGCATTTAAATATTGGTTGTGTTTGGGTAAAGGGGGACTGCAGGATGGGTAAAGCAAGTCAGAAAAATGGCATCACCTGGAAAATTCAAAATATATAAAAATCACAGTGAAGGGACAGTGGAGGTGAAATGCAATCAGCCTGGTGGGATGAAGACCTGAACATGGTGTTGCCTGAGCCTGTCAAGCAGAACTGCCACAGCCAACAGGAGCACTTCTCACATGGCCCCTGGAAAGCTCTGGAGCCATCAGCTTTGTGCAGCAAGGCAGCAGCATGGAGAGACGGAGGATGTCAGAGGTGACTGTTTCACTGGCTTTGTCCAAGCCTGCCGTCCCTCTGGGAAATCAGTCAGAGGGGTGGGGTGGCAAGCGGCATCTTCAGTTATTGTGTTTTAAAATTCTTCCTTTGGAGAAATTCGGTGTGACCAGGCCAGCTGGTTTCCAAATAACTTACCCTGAGGTAACTTACTCCAGGAGCACTGCAGAACCAGCACGTCTCTCCTGTCCCCTCCCCAAGCCACCTGCTCGGCAGACAGCACTTGAAAGCCAGCACATGTAGGGCAGAAAGAGCCAGAATCACAGGACACTGGTGGGGATGGATCTTCTACAACTGTCCTAGGTTACACCTGTATTCATGGGTGCTGCAGGACACCTACATTTGTCCTCTGCCATATAAACATGTTGCTAGAGAGGCTGCCCTTGCTCTGCCTGTGACTCCTGCCTGTACCCTGCAATACAAGCAACTGAGGAGGGGAGCCCAGGGATGCCCCTGCGGCTCTGCCAGCACCTGGGAAGGCTCACGTCCACGCAGCAGGGCAGCCAGCAGCTGTGAAGGCAGACAAGCAGCCCAACAGGCAAAGAAAGGGACGCGCGATGAGCAGCTAGGCCTGCTCTGCTGGGCTTGTGAAGTGAGGCAGGGTAAGCAGGTTCGACCAGCGCGGGGAGAGACAGCAGCAGCAGGGCATGCAGGCAGCAAGGCTGCTCTGGGTCTGTGCTCAAGGCAGGCTGCTCTCCTGCCTGCTGTTAACACAGCTTCCCCAGATAACCCACAGCACCAGTGCACAGTTGCTGCAGCCCTGCAATGGGGATGCAAGCTGAACTGATGAACTGATGTGGTTTGAAGGAAAAAAGGGCTGAAGAGAGACAGTTGAGGCTGCTGAGTACTTTACAGCATCAAAGGTGGCCTAAATTCCTCTCCACTCCCCCTCTGCCCTGCCCAGCTTGTTTTGGTGCCTCAGGGATGATCACAGCCCCCTCCTCCTCAGCATCTCTTTTTAAAGAGCTTTTTGGTCCGTCACTCCAGGGAGTTCATCACTAAATGCTCAAGCCTGGTGTTTGCTGCCTCGACATCACCAGAAAGGTGGCTCCTGCACGGATGCTGTGGCGCGGCCATGGAGGAACGATACTTCTGGAGAAACGAGGAGTTGCAAAAGACCCTGGACCTCTCATCCCTCCCATCCAGGCCTGGATTCAACCCATTTCCATGAGTAGAAACAGCAACTACAAAAAAAGTGGGAGGTGTAAGATGTGCAGGGTACATACAACCAGATTACAAAGTATTCTTCCATTTTCTACACTCCGACAAGGAGAGGGAAGAGCGATAGCATTTCATGCTGATAGGCGATGCTGTCCGTGGCACAAACATGTCATCTGCGCCTGAAAATAGGATGTAGAACCTGGAAATGAGAAAACTGCCCATTAGGCTAATGTGACATTAATGCTCAACGTCACGGAGACTGGAGTGCCCATGGTAAGCCTGCAACCTGAGAACAGCAGGGCTGAGAGGAGGGACTGCCACAGCAGCCATCGCTTGTGGATGGGAGCTGATGGGCTGCCCAGGGACACCTCTGGGTTGTGGCAGCCTCACCCCCCTCCTAAACATGCACACATTTGGGGTGCCCCATGCCACCCCCCCTGAAACCTCTGTTCCTTTGCAAGGTTGTTGTTGTAGCAGTAAATGAAATGCTATTGCCCTATTACAGTCAGGATATCGCTCTAAATTGACTGTTTTATAGTCTTGGGTAATTTAATTTTTTTATTTAGTGAATGGCTTGCCATATGCCCACTGACTGAGTGATACAGCTATAACACAGATCATGTCAGAGCTGCTGTTTAAGAGCTCTCATCGCCAGTTCAGGTCTCCATCATGTTAAGCCCCTGTTGCTGGCCGGTATGGAGGTTTGCTGCAGGAAATCCCTGCCTGAGCGGGCACAAGAGCCATCGAGAGACTCTCGAGGGAGACCAAAACCAAGCAGCAACCTGCGGGCGGATGGTCCAGCAGCATGGTACATGGTTCTGAGACTGGGATTGGCCTGGTGAAGTTGCATGTGGTGTGTGCACCCCAGCTGCTGCCAGGCTGGGCGTGCAATGACCAGGTGGCTGGGGCTGCTGACGTGCACCCGGGACACAGATCTCCGGCATGAGGCTGGGAGCCCAGGGCACTGGGACAGAGGCTGTATTTTGGGCTGTGCATGCTTAATAAAGCTTCTGGTTAGGCATTCATCCTACCTTATCTTCCCATAAGCAGTTGCCGCCCTCCCCTGGGGTGGCAGCATCCCCAGGGCTTGTGGGCAGCCGGCCTGGCTTAAAATACTCTGTGAACAGCAGAAAGATTTTCCAGCCAGACTCTGATCCTCTGAAAACATAGGATGGATGGTGAGAAAAAACAGTGGTGTGGCAAGACCCCCCTCAATAGCAGTGATAAGTCTTGCTCAGCCTCACTGCACCACGGGGCTCTCCCTCCCAGTGACTCAGACCGTGATTCGGATCATTTTCTCCTAAATGGCCTGGCTGTGTTTTTCCAAGTGGATCGCATTCTGCCTCTGACTGCCTGCAGTCTCAGCGGGACCCACTCGGTGTGTCCTCTATCCTCTTTGGTATTTTGATCTCTTCTACAATTTAGTCTCATCTGCAAATTTCAGGAATGTGTTATTTAGGAGAGCTGTGTGTCTTACTCATTTAAATGAATATCGCTTGGTGATATTGCTCTTGTTTCTGTTTTTAAATAATTTTTGCTAGCTGTCTGCAAAACTCCTGATTTTTTTCTGATTATTTTTTCAGCTAAATTGGGAGAACACATTCCATATGACAGGAGTCATAGTGCATGTTCATGGGGTGATTTTGCTTTGCTCCATCATGGGATGCCCCTGAGACCCAAAGCCACTGAAAGCATTGTGGGACATCTTATGTAAAAAGGTTTTTCTTTATTATATGACTTGCTCCATGTCCTGTATGAAAGCAGACAGGACATGGCACCTCTTATAGTTTCACAGCAAATATCAGCCATGGGCTCGGTGGTCCAGGGCACTGCAAGCACACAGATAACCCCATCCCTAGCACAGGTCTTGTTTAAGGCAGGTTGGGCTCAGTGCGGATGTGCCCATCTGCATGTCTGCAGAGCAGCTCTTTCTGCAAGGAGTCTGTTGGCAATGGGAGCTGTTCCCCATATACATGGGAGGCCTGACCTTTGCACGCGTCCATGGCCTCCAGGGCCCTCCAGGAAGGCTTCTGGAGATGTCTTGTAAGTCAGAGAAGACAAAGTAATGAGTAAAATCCTTGTCTTAAAATTGTGAGACCTTTAGGACTCAAAGCCATTTTTGCAAGTACCCTGAGGGCTGTGAAAAATTCAACCCCAGCAAAATACTGCTTTCACACTGGAAAGTACCTGCGAATCCCTCACAGTTGGTTCTTCTGTTTACTCTCCCTGCCAAGATTATTAACGAAGGTGTTAAACAAGCAAACGTAGCACTGGTCCCTGTAGTTCCCCCGATACTGCCTGATCTTTATAATTGTCCTTTGTCCTCAGCTTTGAGGATGGTTAGAGCACCTTGCTGGCACAGAGTTATTGGCAAGTTCATGAGCAAAGACTTCCCAGTGGAGATGCAGATTTTATTGCTACAATGTGGGCAAAGTTCCTGTGGTGACTGTGGCTTTGCTGGGTAAGATGACCGTCCCTGTAGCAGTGTCTCCATCCCTAGGGCTGTCTGGAGGAGAGCACTGCCTTGCCCTGTCATTGTCTAAAGGACGATGTTCACATGGCAACTTTCTGGATCTCTCTGCTGAGTGGAGTCATCACATCACTGTGCCCTGTGGAAAGACAAGCCCTACATCTGCCCTTCTATATGCATCCATGCAGGACACGGGAAGGTGGTGCCACATGGAGCGGTGCAGCAGGTGAGGAGGAGCGAAGGGGGTCCCTTCCTGAAAGGAGCTCTCTACAGCAGCTCTGGGTCAGAGAGGGACCAAGCTTGAGTTCCCCCAGGAATGAAAGAAGTCAAGTGGCTGTCGGCACGCACCAGAAGCCTGGGAGATAAATTCAGCTGCAGTTCCATGGTGTGATCCCTGGCTAGGTTGGCTGGTAGGACACTTCCCAGCTGGGAAGGAGAGCCAGCACCTCCCCATCCCAGGCAGTAGCTCTCTGCCTGCGTTCCTGGCTCCAGCAATCAGCTGTGACCTTGGGAGCAGGAGGGGAAATCCAGGATGTGCTTGTTGTTCCACATTCCTGGTGCATTTGCTATGGACTGGAGGCTGGAGACCTCCATCAGGTCTCCACCATCGATGTCCTCCTTGTGGGTTTGCCCTCCCTTCCCTGCTCAGGTCCCCCAGCCACCATGGGTGTCACTGAGCAGCCACAGCCTTCTCTAGAGGGGAAAAGAGGGCATCTATCCCCAGGGATGCCATCATCCCATCCCTGCTTCACCGAACCCCTGCAGCCTGAGTGCCAGGGCAGTGCTGGGAAGCTGCAGCCAGCTCCTGGGCTCATTAATGTGGAGAGCATGCGTGCCCTGTTCCCCATGCATCGATCTGATAAATGAAGAGCCGCCGATGATATTTTCTACCCTTTTAAGTGTTAAAATAACATTTTAGTGAAATATGAGCAGGTCAGAGATGAGCTGCCCCCTTTCATCTCACAGCAAAAAAGCAGGCTGCCTTGGGGAGGGGTGTCTGTGCACGTGCATGTATGTGTGCTCACACATCTGTGGAGGAGGCTCCCAGGTCCTGAGGGCAGATGCATATGCAGCTGTGCACAAGCAGTGCCCTCATGTCTGTGGGAGAGGATGAGAAGTAAATGTAGGTGTGCAGGTGTCAGTGAAGGCAGGATGCTGCACATGGACGAGTGCAGAGGTCAGGCTGTGCACAACACTTAGCCACGGGACAATAAGGAAGAACCATACCCATACACACCATAGTGCAAACTTTCACAGGTGCAAAGCTCTTACAGGTGCAGAGCTTTTTGGAAGCTTTAGCAACTCATGGCTGCTCCTTGAATCCTTCTGGGTCTTCTTTTTGCAGTTCCTTTGTGGAAATGCAATGACTTGTACTGGGGATTGGGAAAATGAAATTACATTGTCCTTGAGCTTGGCTCTACCCGAAGGGGCCCCTGTGCACTCAGCCTCTGGCCACCGCAATCCCTGCCTGGCAAGGAGATGAGGGCTGAAAGCAAGGGAAACCAAAGCCCACATGAAAAATGTGGGATTTCGGCCTAGTTAAACTAATCTGTGAGATGGATTGGATGTGGGGGGGAAGCAAATGCTCACTGGACTGCAAAATGATATGCTGAAAATTGGAGTATATCACTGACAGTTGCTCTTGATGGAGTCCAATGTGTCAGGAAAAGAAGTGGTAGTGGTAGCAAGCTTAGCAGGTCCTGGGGGATCCTGCCCTGTTCCTGGGGGAGTGATGGCCTGACCCACCTCATCTGGGCTATCCAGCCCTTTCCTGGCCTGCGGATCAGCTGGACCTGGTGGCTGCAGGGGGTGAGTGCCATTTTCACACCCTTGATATGAGTGGCTCCTTCAATGCCCAAGATTTCTGTGCATGTCCTGGCTGGAGTTGCCTTGTGCATCCTTCCCCTGCCCATCTCAGGCATCCATCCCCTGTCCATTGCTCCTCATGGCCCTTTGGTTTCCCCTCCTTCCCCTGCCTGCAGGGAAGTGTTTCTTCACATAGCCTTGCATCCCTTCTCTCCAGCCAGCCGAGTCCAGCTCAGCCTCAGGCCCCAGCCCCCCTTTCCACCCTGTTGCCCAATGTCTTCCTTCACCACATCTCTGGAGTATGATTACTCCGTGCCCTGGGTGAGAGCAAGAGAAATATGTGCTGAGATGACATTTCGGTTATACATGATGCTATTAAAATATGATAAGAACGCTATTAACATTAATAATCCTTTTCATTGTATCATTTAGGGAGCAAAACAAGCCATTAAATATTACAGAGTCATTGGTGCTTTGATGGCTTCAGGGAGGGGAACATTTGGCCGTATTTGTCTACATGCACTCTGAAAATATAACATTATCTCTGGGAAATGGGTTTCTCTGGGCTCATCATTTCCCTGTGGCTCAGTGGATCCAGGCCAGTATCTGATGTGCTGGGGTGGGCGGGTGTCACAGAAGGGGCAGGGTGGGATGGCCGGGTCCTGGACAAGGCAGTGGTGTTCAAGATGGCATCCGTGCACTCTTACTGGTGCACAGGGAGAGCAGACTGGCCAGGACACCCCTGGGAAGGGTGCAGGGGATGTCTGTGTGTGAGGAGGCTGAGAAGGAGAAGCCATATGTTGCTCACACCTGAGGGGAGGAGATTGCATGGGTTGGGAAGGGCTGCTCAGCCCAGTGCAGGGTTGCAGATATGGGTACCTGCCTTTGAGTTTAATTTCCACTGCATCCCCTGCCTGTTTCCTCCTCCGGAGTATCCACAGATGTTACAGCAGAGGAACCATTTGAATTTCCCAATGTTAACCGCATGGTCCAGGCCAGAAACTCTCAGGCAGGGCTCAGCTCTTGGAGCAGGCTATTCCATTTGCCTACTGAGTCTGCTGCTTGGTGCTCCCAGCCCTGTCAAACAACCTTCAAGCTCACTACAATTTACCCAAACCTCAGCATAAATCTACCTACTCTCTCTGATGCCTTGCTCAGCCCTGAAGTTCATCCATGTGGGAGTTCCCTGGACACTGAAGCATTAGCTCTTAAATGCTCTGAAAGGCACCTCACTCCCAGCCACATCCCCAGAGAGGACCAGTCTCTGCATGCCTAATGCTCTGCCTACACTGGTAACGTTCAGTCTGAAGCCTGGCAGCCAGAGCTGGTGACAGCATCATCCCCTTTCTGCGCAGTCATCCGCTGGTGAGAGGACAGTGGGGATCTGAGCTCCTTGCCCTGCTTTTTTAGCCTGCTCTTTGGGACAGCTGTCAAATGCCCAAACCAGTAGCTCCACTGAATGCCTAATGCTGGAGAGGAACCAGTGCCTGCTCCTTGCCCAGCCCGTCCCCAAGATCTGTCCACGTGAAGTCTGGGCTGAGAAGTGGCACCAGGGCACAGGGCCAGCATCATGCTCTGGTCTCGAGTGCTGGGCAGCCCTTTGATATCCACAGGCTCATTGGTGATGCTGCTGCACGGGGCTATGCCAGGGCAGCGGGGCAGCCAGGCAGTCTGCGCTGGGCTCAGGATGCAGCCGTGCATCCCCAGGCTCACCAGTGACCACTCAGCGTGCCAGGCAGGGATGATGCAGCCAAGCCAAGGCCCCTGAGCTGCTCAAATGCCACCAGGGCCATTGTTATCTGGATGTTTCCGTATGGTGACAGGAGCAAATGAGGGAGAGAACTGAAAAATGTGCAGAAGCTTTTGACAGGACTGTCAGAGCACGGAGTGAGCGCTAACAAGGACAAGTGTGGGCTCTTTAAACAAATCACTGTCATGTTGCAGGCATATCATTGTTTAACACAGCCACCACAAGTCACCAGAAAAGGTTAAAGCAGGAATGGAAGACTTAGTCCTAGGAAATGTGTCACAGCCAGGCTGTCCTCGGGACTGATCTATTCCTCCCTGCACCCCAGCTGGCTTTAGGTCTGGAGCCCACAGTCCCTGGAGCATCCTTGGGATGGACCTGCCACAGTGCTTGGTGTTAGAAAGACTCACCTGCGCAGGTGTGATGCTCACAGAGGGCACACCAGCAAAAGCAGCTGTGCTACACCTGTTCCCTCTGCCCTGCACTGGTGAGGGGCTGGGGAAGAGGCTTGGCACCGTGCACTGACAGCCGAATGCAAGCATGTACCTGCAACAATACCCCCAGGATGCTCCAGTGATGGGACCCAGACAGCTCTGGCAAGGACACACTGCCCAATAGGCTCACAGCCCCTGAGGTTTGCCTGAAGAGGCCTCTCTTGTTATGTTTGACTTGCAGTTGTCCAGGATTCATCGTTCAGGAAGCCTCAGGTGGCTTCGACATCACGAACTAGCTGGCTTCTCCATGGGGACCAGTGTCCTGCTCACAGCTGTGCATGGCTCCGCAGGACCAAGGGCTTGGGTGTGTGACAGTGGGGTCCTATTGCAGCTGGCAACAGTCCTGCTCCTTCCATCCTATCTGTGGGGAAAGGAAGGGGAGATGTGTCCTATGGGCAGGGAGCTCCCTGGTGAGATGAGCTGCTGCAAACCCAGTCCAAGAACAAATCCTGCTGCATTTCCCCCCAAGACACAGCAGTTCACTGGGAGATATGAAGGTGTCTCTGTCCTTGGAGAATTTCAAGGCTCAGCTAGGTGTAACCATGGCCTGAGCTAGTGTTGGATATAGTCCCAAGAGAGGACAAGGGACCTCCAAGGAGCCTTCCTACCCTTGTAGGATTCTGTGCAGAGGAAACATCCCAGTAATATGGGCCATAACTCTTTTTAAAGTGTAAGAAATGAAATAACTGAGGTTGCTCGCTGACATCCAGGGTCACTGCATGCAATTCATGAGAAGCCGCTCACTGCACAGAGCCAAATGTTCCTGTATATGAAAATCATATGCCAAGGTCACATAAGCAATCCGGACTCCAACCTTAGCACTCTGCTCACGCACAAACCATTAGGCAAGGAAATATATAACAAACAGCCCCCAAAGATCCTAAAGGCCCTACACAGCTCCTACAATGCCTAGCAAGTCTTCTCTATCCATCACGTAGCGTCTCCCAGAGCAGTGCATCAAACTTTAATATCTTACTCTTAGTCACACAAAGGCTGTAACAAGCCTGGCCTTTCATGCTACACAATCCACCAAATCAAAGGCTCTCTGACAGAACAGAGCACCTGAATATAATCTTTCTCTCTCATCTAAATCTCATCTATTTCAGGGCTCTGCATACCCCTCATCACTGTGATATACATCAGCATTGCCAAAAAGCCCATTTTCCTACTGTGTAAAACAATTGGACATGTTTCTAATTAGACAAATATCATTAGACATAAGGCTATTGTACAGAGATGAAGGAAACCCCTATGTGAAATCAGAGCCAAGCCCACTGTGCTCCAACAGCAATCGCTTATTCTTCCATCCCTCCTTAAATGCGATGCTATGGGGCACTTTGCCCATACTTCCAAAGATAAAAAGCACACAGAGCCTGCTCCTGGGGGTGAAAAATGTTATAGGGAATCCAGGCTAAAAAAAAACCAAAGTAAATAGAAGGATGTGAAGGAAATATCTTCAAAATGGCTGCAAGTTAGCAACACCAAGACTAATTCCTGGCAGGCAAGGATTTCACAGCTTAGAGAACATTTTATAGAGGAAAATTAGGGAGAGTGGCAATGCCATGTTTCCCTACAAGAAGGAGTGGTGTGGGGATGTGTGTTGCTGCCATGGCTGGGCACTGCCCACCCGTGCTGGGTGGTAAGGCACTGCTGGCTCCCCATGTGCCACATGGAGACTGAGGCAAGCAGCCCAACCCCTGATGTCAGGATTTTCCCCTTGGACAAGGTGTCCAGAGTGTGAAGATGTGACTCAGACATGCTATGACCTACGCAGGGGCTGTCCAGGCTGTCACCTGCTTTTGTGCAAAGACCTGTCCTGTCCTGTAAGCCCTGGGGCAGGAGCAGAGAAGGGGATGAAGTGGGATTAGTGTGTTGATTGGGGTCAGGACATCCCACTGCAGAAGGCAAGTGCCATAGGATACAGTTTCCAGCAGCCTGGAGATGCTTCCAGCTCCTTGCCTTCCCCTCTGGTGCCCACAGTTGCATGGGTGAAGCTGGCTCAGAAGCAAGATGCAGAGAGGGTGTTGCACAGACCTTGAAGGGTGTGCCTGGCAGAGCAGAGCATCCCCTGCCCTTGGTGTTGGGTCTGGAGCTTGGTGGAGCTGCCTGGCCCTGTTTTCCATCCCACAGTCAGGGCACCCCACGGCTGGGGATGTCCTGGAGCCCACACACAGCCTGTGTTCATGTACATCCATCAGTGTGCATACGTCAGTGTGGACCAGCTCTGGCCAGGAGGCTCTGCTTCCCATCCTGGTCCCCAGAGGGATGTCTGGCCCCTGTGCTCTGCCACAGGAACCTGTGGGTTTCATGGGATGTGGGCATCTCTGCTTGTGTATTGCCATGCCTTTGCTTTTCTGGGCTCTTTTCTGGGCTCTGGGGTCCACAGGAGGGAAGCGGCAGGACTGGGGGCAGTAGTGGAGAGCAGGAAGACATCTTTAAGATTCACTATCTGCATCCATTCCCATTTGGGTCCCTGCATAGAAGCAAAGCATCTGGATTTGTGCACTTGGCAGAGCAATCCCATGATCCCACTGAATCAGAGATTATCAAGGGGCGAAAACTCAAGGCTTAGGTGGGATCAGGAAGAGGAGAGGAGGATTTGGAGCTGGTCTGATGGGTTAAGCCATTTGTACTGGCTGAGATTAGGCAGAGAAGGAGTCTGATGTAGATGTGAAATCTGCTGCCACCTCCTCTGAGCCCTACCCATGCATTCCAGAATCTCGCGGTGCAAGAGGGCAACAGCTTGACCCAAAACAACATAGCTCAAAGGGCAAGAGTGGGACCCGGAGGCTCTCCTGTGCCCTCTCCAAGGCTCCTGTGAGTGGCTAGAAATGTTCCCTGCTGTACTGCCATCCTCAGTGATCCCTTGTCTGGTATTGGTCTTGATGTCTGCCCATCAGGTTTTGCCTCCCCTCTGCCCTGCCCCTCTCCTCTCTGGACAAGCCCCTTGCTAAGCCTGCAGATGGAGAGAAATGCAAATAATTGGCATTTACTGCTTCCCTTTCCTGCAGGGATCCATCACCGGTAGCATTACAGCTTTTTCATGTCTCCAGCCCTGTCCAAGAAAAGGTCACCTCCATGCCTGCTTCCCTCTTACCCAGGATGGTTCCCTGCTCCGATGGGGTCCAATTCACTTCTTGCCTTGAAGTACTGCCTGCCTGAAAGGATGGGAAGCACTGAATCCATCTGGGAGCCCCGGGTCCCACAGTGATGCTCTGCTGCCCAGGGTTGCTACTGTTTGCCGTGACCTCCAACCTCCTCTTGTCTGGTTGCTTGGCCAGTGGTTGTTTGTAAAGCCCTCAGCCCCTCAGACTTGTTCTGCCACGGGATGTCTGCTGGGACCTGGGTGCTGCTGCACACACCTCTGCACGTTGGCATTTGGCTGCTGGGGCACAGCATGGCACCCTGCTGGCTTTGGAGCAGAGATGGGTCTGGCAGGTGCCCTCCATGCCAATGGGTGGCAAGACCTTGGAGATTTTCAAGGGTGAGAATAGGACGAAGGAAACCTAAAAAGAGCCAGTGATGTGAAACAGCTGCTGGAAGCAAAAAGAGCAGTCAGTAATGACAACACCTCCTGGCACTTTCCATGGCGCATCCAAGTGGTGTCCCCCCAGGCTACTGTGCAGACACTTCTGGGAGTGGGTCCCAGATGCCAGAAGCATGCAGTGGCTTCCTGTGGGTGCTGGGAGAGGAAAGCAAAAGGGACCTTTTGTAGCTGAGAGAGGCAGCCTGGAAAGGAGATGCAAAATCGTTCTCTGCAAGCAGTCCCCATGCCTGGCGGTGGCCAGAGGTGGCAACACAGCCCTGCATATGGCCACCATCTCCAATCAGTGATGAGCACAGACAGGAGACAGCCTGGACCCTGGGCTCAGCCCTGCAAACTCTCTGGAGAGGCAGAAACCAACACAGGAGACCTCAGCATGCCACTATAGGAGGCTCTGGGTGGCAAATCCCCAAGTGCAGCCCTTGGCCTCCTTTTGGACTCCCTTTAGACTCTACCATCCCTGGAGGGTGGTGAACCCCCTTGCCCTGGTGCACTGGCACTGCTTGGCAGCAGGGCTTTCATGAGCATGTGGAGGAGTGTGAAGAGAGCCAGAGGGGGTAAAGAGTCTGATTTTAGTTGTAATGAAGCCCCAGGAGTGCAAGATAAAAGTGCCAGCAGCCCTGAATGTGCTGTTGGTTCCCATGTAGTAAGTGGGACCACGTGGGTAAAGGAGGGCAGGTGTCAGGCAGGGGGTAATGCTGGTCCTGGTGTCTGCATCAGGGCAGGTGTCTGCTACATCCCCTTCCCCCCCCAGTGGTGGGTTTGCATCATGCTTGCCCCCTCTGTATACCCTGGGCATGGAGAGCTGTTCTGCAGGAACTGGGGGCTGTTGGGCACTTGGGCAGGACAGTGCTGGGATAAATACCATCCAGCCACAACTCACCAGCCCAGAGCAGCACCCCGCTGGTGCCATCTCCAACCATCAGCTGCCTCCTGAGAAGAAAATGAATGTCTCCTTATGGGGAGCAAAAGCACCAGACCTGCAAGAGCCAGTAGCGGGAGCTGCATGCTTGTATAGGAAGGAGACCTAATGAGGTGCTTTATTAATTGCGATGTGAACTTTTCCTTTAATGATTCTCCCCGCAACTCCCTCTAGTTAAAGCTAATGGCCTGTAGCATGTTCAGCAGATGGATTACCCATAGGTGCCCAGGCAGCTGGGCCTAGCTGACAGAGGGGTGCGTGGGGGCTGCCAGCGAGGCAGACATATCACCTGCTGCTCCCTGGCATCCCAGGGCCCACAGTACTGCAGGGGCTTTGCTGGACCCCAGGATAGAGGGGCTGCTGGGGCACCCTGTCCTTGCCCGTGCATCCAGTGCAGCAGCCTGTGGCAGTGATGCTGGTAGCAGGATCTCTCTTGAGCCCTTGGTGGTCTAATGAGCAGGCAGCAAGATGGGCTTCCCCATTGCTGGGAGTCATGGTGTTGGGGATTGCTGGGCTTCATTGCCGCATGGCCTCAGTGTGGCTCTGTTTGGGCCAGCTGGGTCCATGCTGCAGCGCAGTTTTCCCTTCTTTGCTTCTGCACAAGGCAGAGCTTGGCCTGGATATGGCAGGAAGAGCCCCATCTGGGAGCTTGCTCACTTGGGTGCATCAGGGCAGCAGGGTGGTACTTAGTGGCCAGTGGCCAGCAGCCAGCCACCTCCATTCATCCCAGGATGCTGGTCTGGGGGCTTCACAGAGCCCGTTCGATTTCAAAGTTGGAATTCAGCCTCATTATTTAAATTAAACTATAGTGGATGCTCCCCAAAAATGACCACATGCCACCAGCCAATGCTGATGCCCACCCCCTTGAGAACAGTGCAGGCAAATGGTTTGTGCTGCCCCATCCCAGGCTGACCCTGGCAGAGCATGATGGCCTTTCCAGTAAGTCAGCAGTGCACATGCTACCACACAGATTATACAGTGCCTTGTGAGGAGATATTGATTTCCATCGCCTATGGGCTGTAGGGGTCACAGCGACCAGCTGCATTAAGCACTGTGCATTAAAAAAACGTGGCCAGCCAGCTGCCTGCTATGAGAGCAGAGAGCTGTACTCCATAAAAACTCCCGTGGGTGCCATGGCTGGGTTCATGATCCAGGAAAGGGCCACAGCAGTGCAGCGTGGCCCCATGTGCCTGCCCAAGCCCTGTGTGGTTTAGCCAGGTGCCATTCTTCTGTGAACCTTCCTCAGGTACCTCTCCATCAGATAATCCTGTGTCTGAGAGTTGCATCCTGCCCTGCATCCCTTCACAGACCTTCAGCTCTTTCCATGCTCTCCCCTTTTTCCCTGCCCCTTCTTGCCACACTCTCCTGGCATCAGGGCTGCTCTTTTCAGGGCACACAGTAGAGTTAAGGGTGGGCACGGGCAGCACTGCAGCTGGCTGCTAGGGCTCATCACACAAGCTGGGGCATGTCTGCAGGCTGAGCAGCAGGAAGGGGAATAAATTAGCAGCTTCAAGTGGAGCTGGAGGTTTCCACGTGGGAGTTTGCTTCATTTTTAAAGCAAGTGCTGGTGAAGGCTCTGCATTTCAGCCTGTCCATGTCCCATTAGTGAGTAACGTAGATGTGTTTGTATTTAGTGTTGGCATTAATTAGAGGTGGGAGATGGGGTGAGTGTAAGCTCCAGCTCTCCACAGACGAGGTGACTCATCCGTACCCTCTTCTTCACCACAGACTTTATGCTGTAGCTCTGTTAGCCTTAGCCACCCTCCTGCACCCAGGGAACCTCTGCAGAGCAGCTCGCACATGCCCACCGCTCCCCTGTGGACCGTGCTACAGCGACTGCCTGATGCAAATTCCCTTCTCAGATCCGGCTGCTGCCACATGATGAGCCTGTTGCTTTGCTGCCTGAGTCTGCACTGAAAGGTGAGAGTATTTTTAGTCCCAGACCAATTTTGTGCAAAGGCACCAGCCTATGCTGTGGGTCTTGTGTAGCACCAGGTAACTCTCCTGTGGTTGGTGCTCTCCTCTGGCTGTGTTGGGGTGTTGAGGACTGCAGAGGTCCCCAAAGCAACACCCACTTTGAGCTAGGAGCCCTGCAACCAGCAGGAACCTGACATGCTGCTGCTCCCCAGGTGCTGAGGGGTTTGCCCCCAAGTCTGTACCCCCACCATGCTCACCCTGGTGTTTTGTGCAGGCAGACAGGGCAAGGCACGGTTCAGGTAGCTGCGGAGGTGCTGTGGGATGTCTGGGCACTGCCAGGGTCATGTCAACCCCTCTGCAACCATCCAGCCTGCAGCAGCCCATGGTCTCTTCTAAACACCCAGATTTTGAGTGTGGGCTGGGTATAGGGAAGGGATGGGGCAGCATCGCTCAGCCTGGGGGAACCTGTGGCATGGTGGGGCTGGGGGCTGCTCAGAGGGGCAGGGAGCTGAGGGGCGTCTGCCTTGGTGCAGGGGAAGTGACATTTATTGAGATGGAGGTACAGGGCCACAGCAGATGGGGTGGAGGAGGGCTTTATAAAACAGTATTTCCTCTGTTCTGCCTCTCCCTGAGGTCTCTGTGCCTGAAGCCAACCTCATTTCTGTTGAAATGAAGCCTGGCATTGAAGTTGAGAAGCTCTTTTGGTCATGGAGGTGGACAAACCCACTGCCTGGGTGCTGCAGGGCAGGGAAGGGCTGAAGGATGGCTGCAGGGCAGCAGGACGGCCAGGCTGTGGGTGTGGGCTGGCATCCATGCTGCTGTCCAGGGGATTAGCCAGGAGAGGGCTGAAAGCAGGCTTGGGGAGTGCCCTGGGTGGAGGCCTCCATGCAGGGTCCTGCGCAGGTCTGCTACAGCAGCTACCCAGAGCCAACGTGAATGGGGACCCCTAAGCTCCCCATGGTTTTCCAGAGACCCCCCCAGAATCCTTGTCTGCCATGCACTTGCCCCTTTTGTGTCCCACCACTCCTGTTTAGTGGTTGGGGGGGGGGCTGTAGGACAGCCCAGCAGCTCCAGGTGGCTGTGGTGAGAGAGACCACCTCTCTGCAGTGGACACTGTGAAGCACTTCCCCAGACCAGCTTTTTGCTTGGGCCATGTCATCAGAAGAAGTCACCATGCCTTAACGAAACACAGCTTGCCGCACACAAGGACATGCATGGTGACCCATGCCATGTCCTCCGGTGTGAAGCTCTTCCATGGTGCAGAGCTTGGCCAGGCTCAAGCTCCCAGCCATCAGCAAATGCAGAGCTGCAGAGGATGCTTATATACGTCCTGCTGGGGAAGGCCACCAGCCCAGAGGAGCTGTCTGTTGGTGGCCAAGGAAAGCCAAACCCTCCTGGCTCAGTGCTTGGCAGCAGAGCAGAGCAAATTCCCACCAGCCATCTCCGTATAAAGGCAGAGGGAAAGCAGGGGTCGTGGGCACCAGCCCAAGGGGCCCTTCATGTGCGTGTGTCCCATGAGAGTCTGTTTCTTGCCTTTTGAACACAAAGCAGCTAGGTTTTTTTTCCCTCCTGTAGCTGGAATTTTGCTGCATGTTTTGTCCTGGATCAGCTGAAAATAGCTCCAGTCAATCTTAACAATTCATTAGCTCAGTTTTGTCATGAAACTGTTGTTGCTGTTGCTTGCACAGGAGGAGAACAGCTCCAGTGGTGGCAAAGCACTGTGTTTGCTGCTGAGAGCTTCCCTTCAGACTGTTGTTCGCCGGGGCTCTAGCTTCAAAGGCAATTTCCACGGATTGCACTTGCCTGACCCCAGTCCTGGCATTTATTATGTGCTCATTTGATGCAATGCAATCCAAGGCAATTAGCTCACCCGTTATCCTGATGCCTGTCCAAATACCAGAGTGGCACTTTCCCAGCTTGTGCATGGGTACCTTTCCTCGGGGACTCTTTCCATGGGAGCCCAGGCCAACACTATGGTCAGCACCCTTAGCATGGTGGGGTGGGTTTTTTTTTTTAGTTTTTGAAGCATCTTGATCTAATACCATCAATTCAGAGCAGGGGTGAGCGAACCCAGCAAACACTTTGCTTCTGGCCTTCCATTATCGCTGTTCAGCTGTGCATCCTGAATGAGCACAGCCGCGGTTGATAACTTCATAGCTTCAGCTCTGTGTCTCCCCATTTCCCGCATGGGGAGCAGGGGTTTCATTACCAGCAATGTCCTCTCCTGGCTGTCCGTATATTTATGGCAGTCCTTCTTTTTTATAGCCAATTTTGTAGAGTGCCCAGCAGTTAGCTCAACTGCTTCCTTTCATTTCTGCATTATTGCCAATTTCCTGTTCCACAGACTAAATTTATCACATCTTTAATTGTTTGATAACTCCTAGAACCAGCTTAGAGTCACCCTTCCCTGTGCTGGCCCCATTCCCTGTGTGCAGGCTTCATGCTCCCATCCCCAGCACGTGTCTTAGCCCCCTCCCAGCACATATCTGCAAAGAAGATTCCAGCCTGAGAGCCAGTCTCAGCATCTCTTGGGTGCTTTTGGCCTCCTTTCTCTCATTTTAATTTGCCAGTCCCAGCCTAGATCAGCATCCATACTTTGGTCCATTGCCAGTTTATCCTGGGAGTCCTTGTGGTGTGCGTGGGTCTGCCTGAAGGTCTTCCTCCTGCCAGCAAAGGCAGCATTATCCTACAGACATTTGGTCTGAGCTGTGTCCTTCTCAGCTCATGCCTGTCCCAAAGCAGATGACAGGACTTCTGCCAGGTGTGAACAGTCTCTGCAATGCCTCCAGTTATTGCTTTGGTTTTGTTTCAGTTCTGCCAGCCTTCTGTCCACTGGCGATTTGTGTGACTGCTTTCAGGTGCCCACTCCCTCCTGGTGCCTCAGCACCACTGCTGAAGCATGAGTGAGGTGATTGTGCATGGTGGGCACATGCAGCGGTGCACAGTCTCTGAGTTGTGCAGCCTTGGACCTTCTTCGGCAGGGTGCCAGCCTCCCGGCACAGGGCTGTGTCCTGCTCCCAGGTGCCTATCCCCAAAACCTGCAGCAAGCCCTTCATCTAGGCGCTGCGCAGGCTGGATGCCTGAAGCCCATCCCCAAAGCTGAGCCCCACAGCTTTTTCAGTGGCCCGGCATGGAGGTTATGTCTCTGTGCCCTGAAGAGAGCTTGTGGGGCCACCAAGAAGGGCAAGGACAGTTTGAAGGCATCAGAGTGAATAGAGGCTTGCAGTCAGAGGCAGACATGCCGCTGTACTGGGTTACCCATTTCAGGGGCTCCACCCCATGCCTAATCACAGCTCAAAGACACCAAGCAAGCATCATGCCAAGACTTTCTGCTGAATAACATCCAAACATCCCAAGCATATGCCCCACTGCTCAGCAGCCTGGCTGTGCTATCGCAGAGGGGGTTGAGCATCACCTCTGTTCAAAGCCACAGGAGCACTGCACCCTTGCAGGAAGGATCCCTGTCCTGTACAGCATGCATCATCCATTTGGGACCAGTCTGCTGTCCTTGTTGCTTCAGGCTGCCTTTAATGCATGAATTAGATGGATCTCAGTGCTGTGCCCCATTTACACCTAATTGTGTGACATCCCAAAAGCCCGGGGGGGGGGGGGGGGGGGGGGAGCAGCCGGTCCTCAGTTGAGGTCCTGCTGCAGCCTTTACATCTACCCTGAAGCAGCCCTAGCTCTGCAGTGCTGGAGGTGACAGGTACCTTTTAAGGGTAATTTGGAGACACAGAATTACCAGGGGGCTTCACGCCTTGCATTGTTAGTGCTTGTCAAATATTTATGAAAAAACAATCTGGGGATAATTAATTCAGCAGCAATGGCAAAGCCCGGCTGAGATTTATTTGATGGATATGATTAGAGCATGGACAGAGCTCTGCCAAGTCCAGGAAAGTGTATCATCAATAATAGATTTGTCAATAGATGAAAACATCATCAGATAAGCTAGCTTTGAGTGCCACCTGGCCAGCACATCCCCACAGTCATCACGGCCAGTTCCTGAGAGATGGGCTCCAACCTGCCCCAGCAAAACAGCTGCCCCACAGCTCCCAGTGCCACTTTTCTGCGCTGGAGTCTTGGTGGCCAGTGGCAGGGGACCAGCAACAGCATCTCCAGGGCAACTCCACACAGCTAGCCCCACAGCGGACAAGGGGTGGGACACAACTGGCAGCAGTGGGAGGGGCTGGGGGTAAAGAGCCCCAGCGCTGGCTATGAGCCATCATTCCTCCGTTTGGTGTCACCGCCATCCCCAGGGGAGCCCCTGCTCTGGGATACGTGGCACAAAGGCGACCTTGAGCACTGGGAGGGCCATGCTCTTTCCCTGAATAGCTGCCCCGCCGTGCCATGCCCGTGGGGTGCCCCTGACCCTGGGCTCTCCCACTCAGCAGCGGTTGGTCTGGGGCTGTAGGGTCTTGCAGGGGGCCGCACACACTGAGCTCATTCATCCACCAGAAAGGGGCCCTTGTTCCCTGCAGACAGGCTGCAGGGGCCAGACCAGCTGCGGCAGCACGGGTCCACCCAGGGCAGCACCAGCCCCAGGCACTTTGCAGCCCGGCTGGCTCCAGCAGGGCTGGCTGATGAGCTACACAATATTTCTCACTTCTGGCAGCCGCAGGCAGGGGTGCAGGCAGGGCTCCACAGCCTCCAGCACCCATTGATCTTCCGAGGCTGGGGCAGGCTGTGCTGGGACATACAGTCCCATTCCCAAAGCACCAGGCAGGGACCAGACCCCGCTGCTCCATTGAATCCAGGCAGGCAGGGGACCATCCCCTTCCCCTGGGTGGACATCCCCACGCTGGGTGGACATGGAGCAGCACAGTGAGGAAGTGCTGCAGGCCGGCAGTGCTGGTGCTGCTGGTAGAAGCAGAAGGGATGCCGGGGGGCTGATGTAGTGATGACCCCATCCTGTCCTGCAGCCTCTCCCTACAATTGCTCCTGCTCTGACAAATCCCAGTACCCCAGTTGCAGCACCCTGCAGCCCCTAGCACATGGGCTGTAAGTAGGGCACCTTCCATGGGGCATTCCCCATTCAGAGGATGCTAGCTTGACCAGACCGGGAGGCCATGCCAACCTGGGCAGGGTTGTCCCTGCTCCCCATGGGCATCGGGGCTCCCCAGCTGCCTGGGTCACTGGCTCAGGCTGCTTCTCATCCATCTGCTCTCCTGTCACATCTCCGTCTCCCTGATTATTTTAATGAGGATAATGATTCACACCTGGGCAATTCAAACCCGCTAACAATAACAATTTTAATTAGTTTCCACTACAAATCTGAAATGTCGTCATTAACATTTAAAATGCTTGCGATTGGCAGCTCCATATAAAGCAAGGCCTGGGTGGACTGGTGGTGGGGTGGGCAAGGCTTAGGGGTGCAGGTGGGATGGGGAACCTGTTAGCAGGGGGCAAGGCTAGACACCCACACACTGTGGCCCTGAGCTGTTCCACTCCACTCCAGCTAGCCCATCACGGGGGCGGGTGGCAGGGAAATGCATCATCCAGGCACTTTGGTGAGTGCAGGCAGGGACCAGCACCTGGCACTTGGTGGCACCTTTGCTGCTCTCAGTGGCATGTAAGCTGCAGCCTTTGGGGACCTGCATGGGCAGGCAGACCCATGGCAGGGGACACACATTACCCAGGCAGCAATGCACGCCCAAGCAGGGGCACCTACGTGCCAAGCACAGCAGGTAGCCATGCCCCACGCTGTGCACACAGGGCACCAGGAGAAGGGGGCATGTCCCAGAGGCTCACCCCTCTTCCCCAAGAATCTCTTGAACCCCAGAAAACCTCCACTCCCCTAAAAAGCTTTGATACAGACTTTCCCTTGCACCACAACATCTGAAGACCATCAGCGTTGGGGTCAAGCCTGTCTCAGTCCTATATCCAACTGTGTGCCCCACAGCAGCCCCCAGTGCCTCTCTCCACAGGCAGACCTGTCCAGCCCCAGCACAGCTCTGTCCAAGCAGCCCTGCAGAAGATGGGGAAGACCTTGGAGGGGACCAGGCACAGACGCAAACATGCCCCTATCTCACATAAGGTGTAAGACTGACTGGGGGAGAAGTGGTGGTGCCCTGAAGGTAGATAAAGGGGCTTTTTCATGGGGGTGGGAAGAGACAGTGCCCTGGAGTACAGAGTGGAGTTGAGCAGACTCTGGCTGGTGCAGATAATCCATCACATATGAGGAATGCTCCACAGACCAGCAAGCCTTTCTGACCCAGGCTCTCCAAGCTCACCCCATGGTTCATCTCTTATTCCCAAGGGTCCTTCTCACCCAGGGTACAGCTGCAGCTGGCGGGGTAAAGGGCTGGGGGCTCTGGGCAGGCTCTCGCAGTGTCTGGAGCGTGGGTATCACAGGCCTGGGGCTCTGGAGGCATTAGGAGCAGAGCAGGGTTAAATACAGCTGCAGAGGAGACCTGCTGCTGTCACCCTGCACATGCTGGGGTCCCATGGTCCTTTGCCTTCTCCTCTGCACAGTAGAGGACTGCCTGCTTCCCCTAACTCCTAAGCAGCCTGACAAGAGCTAATGCAGCCCCACGTTCCCAATGCTTTTGCATCCGCCTGCGGTCTTTCCTCCACTGGAGGCTTGCTTGGCTTGCTCAGGCATGTGTGGCAGGGGACCACACTCCAAGAAGTTGCTCCAGGCACTACAGGGAACAAGGGGAAAAGGCAATGCCAATGATGCTTTGGGCCAGCTGCTGCCTCTGGGATGTGGGGTGCATGTCCCCTAGGATCCTGGGCTCAGCCTTCCCTTGACACCAGGTCTGCCTTTGCAAAAGGGAGCCCTTCTCAGGCGGCTCCTGCAGCTCCTGGCACTGATGCTCGTCTGTCCCTGGAGGAAGCTGGAAGAAGAAATGCTTCCACAGTGCCCAGCTCAGGCAACCTGTCAGCGATCACATCAATCATTCAGCCAACGCTGGCCTCATGGGATGTGTTGAGCAGGAGGATCTGGAATAATGCTGGGCAAGGATGTCAAGTGGCACATGTGAGGCCCGCGTGCGTGTTGCCCCAGCGGCAGGGCAGTGAGATGCTCTCCTGAAGGCAGCAGAAATGAGCAGCAGAGCTGAAGCTGCAGCTTCAGGGTGATGGGGGCTCAGCTGTCACCTGAGGGTGCCCCAGTGATGGGGGAGGAGGCAGGGCTCCTCCGGCCCAAGATGTCCTGGTAGCTGGGGTAGCATGGGGTGAGGGAGCTTGCAGTGTGCGGGTTGGAGACTGTGGCTGCTGGCAGGGGATGTGGCAGCTGCTAGAGGAAGGGTGACCCACAGCCTGGGCAGAGACCTTAGGGTCAAACAGGGGACAGGACTGCATTCCTGAGGCTGTTTGATGTCCTTGGAGCTGCTTCCCTCCAGGCTTGTCCAGCTCTTTGCATGCTGATGGAGGGAGCTGCCTGTGTCCTGCGTTGTTAAGAGCTTTCCCCCAACATGGCAAGCCTAGGGATCACCAGGGCTGGAGCTGTTTCCCTTGTGCCTGCCCTGCCAGCTCTTGTGCAGGGACACAAGGGGCCCTCCTGGGGCCGTGGAGGGGCCCGTGGGCTTGGGGTGCCTGTTGCCACAGCAGTGCAATGAGGGGCACCCAGCTGGGAAGGGGACAGGGACTGTGTCTCCACAGCAGCTCAAGGCCACCATCGGCCAGGACAGGCCCTGCAGCCCCTCACTTTCTGGACCCCCATGCTGGTGGGGAAGGGCCAGTTGTGCTAGCAAATCTCCCACCCCAGCTGGATCCCAGTGCCAGTGCTCTCCTTCTTGGCATGGTGAGATCCTGCCTGTCTTGTGCTCAGGGTGCAGTGGTCTCCAGCCCTGGGACATGGGGCAGTGAAGGGCTGTGCACCTTCCCTGCATCTCTTGTAAATGGGAGGTGCTGGGCAGTGGGGAATAGCGTTGTGGCCAAGTCTTGGGCATGGTGAATCCTGTTATGGCCCTGACCCTGCATCCTTCCCCTGGGTAGAGATTCCCCTTTGCCACTTCCCTCCAGGACCCCATGCCCAGGGAGCTGTGGAGATCAGCTCTTTCGCAGAGTGGACACTGGCAGGCTTAGGGCAGGGTGGGCAGCTGAGCCCCTTGCCCCCCAGAGCCCCCTAGCCTCAGGACCATGCAGGGGACCCCGGGCAGGCTTGAGTGCTGCAGAGCATCCTGCCCTCACTGGCCCACAGCAGAGAGGAAAAACACAGCAGAGATGGGATGATGAAGCCAAAATACAGGGCTTGAGACAGGGTGGTAGCATTGCTGCTGAGAGCCCTGGACCATCCCTGCAGCTAGTCCCTGGCCAAACCCAGGTTCAGCAGCTTTCTGAGGGGCTGGCAGGCAGCAAGCTGCTGGGGCAGAAAGCATGAGTGAAGATTACAGCCACTTCCTCTCCCTCCCCCAGCTACACCGGCTGTTGTCTTAGTGTAAACAAGGTATTTAATATGCAGAAGCACTCATTAGCATCTCCTGGTTTCAGCGTCGTCGTGTCTGCAGCTGGACTCACGGGACATGTCACAGGAAATCTCTACACACAACTTTTAATTACAGACAAATGGGTGGACACATTGTCATAACCAGCTCCTGGTGCTTCCTGCCAGTCCAGCTCTGCTTCACCTCCAGAGGAGCCTGTGGCCAGGCTGGGGCTGCATGAGCTGGTGGGGGGGTCCCAGGACAGCAGCGATGGGGTGGATGTTGGTGGCAGTGGGCACCTGAGGGGGCAAACAGAGACCTTCCAGCAGCAGAGATGCAGCCCTGGCACCGTCAGCTTGCTGCAGCACAGAGCTGGATGTAGGAGACCCATCCTCACTTTTAAGGCTGGGGTCTTGGCAGGGTGGGTCAAACCCTTGTGAGCACATGGGGAGACATGGATGGAGCCCTTTCTTCTTCTGGAGCCTCACAGACCCTGCTTCAAGATGTTTAAGCCTCCCTGTCCTCCACAAATACTTGGTGGACCACAGCCACGGACCGCAACCATCCTTGACCCCTTTGCCATTCCTTGGGGTCCTGTGGCTCATGATGACAAGGGGACAAGGAAATACTCAGCCCTTTGCTGGACTCAAACCAAAGGATCCCAGGACGGACCCTGTTCGTCCCAGTATGCCAAGTGGGAGACAGTTGCATGGGCTTGAAGCTCATCGTGCAGACAGATGGCCACTGCTCATCCAAAATCAGAGGTGTTGGTCCAAACTGGACACTCCAGCATCCCAGTGCCCATGCATTTCCAGAGCCCGGAGCCGCCCATCTGCAGTGAGATGGATAGCCAGGTCCTGCCGGCTGGCTGCACAGAGAGGAGCAGGAGGGAGAGGGCAGCTGGTGTAAAATCTGCACCCTTGGAGGGAGCAGTGTGCAGGCAGGTGCCAGCACTGATGCCAAGCCACCTTGTGTGGTGGGGACAGCAGCCCTAGGCTGACCCACAGCCTGCAGCCTGCTCTGCAGCCAGGCATTGGCAGGGGGTAAACCAGGGGAGCAGCCGGACAGGGACCTCTCTTGCACAGCCCAGCTTTGCTCTGGTGCTGCTGGAGCCCACACAGACCTCCCTTTCTCTGATCCTGGTGTTAAGCACTGTTCCCAGGGCAGTGGTTTGGCTTGGGGCACAGGCAGATGTGTTGATCGCTCTTTCAATCACAAAAAGAAACCGTCTGAGCTCCAGGCCTGGTTTCTGATGCTGGGCTGTTTTAGAAAGCAGCTATTGTCCTCCTGCGTTCACCTCTGAGCTCTGGGACATCAGCCAGCTCACTAGCCCCTGCTCAGGCAGGGTCTGCCTGCTATAGAGCAACACTTTTTGAAAGCAATCTCACGCAGGTTTGCTTTTGCAAGCAACTAACGGCTGATGATTTCTCACTTGCTTTCCCTTGGGGCCGCTTATGTGCTTGAGGGAGGGTGGACAGGGGCATGCAGGCATTTTTGCACACAATCTTTGGATGTTTTGGAGGCTGCAGTGCGTGGTGCTCAGGCTGGGGGGGTAAGGTGCGCTGACACAGGGTGCAACAGATAGCTGGCACCAGCGACCGCAGCTGTGCCAGGGCCCTTCCCTGCAGACTGCTGCTCCCAGGTGGGTGCCTCCCCAGGGAGGCAGCTGGGCAACAGCAGGTTATAATGTCTCTTCCTGCAAAGCTTTTAGCAAAAGCCATTTGTTAGTTATTGGAGTTATTTGCAACACCATCCCAGCCATGAAATGCCCCTCCTGAGATGGGCAGCAGGCAGCAACCAGCAGCCTTCCAGGTAGCTGAAAGGATGCCCTGCTCACTCTGGCACCAGCATTCCTATCCCAGTACATCCTGGACAGCTAATGCAGGCTGGGATGTGGGGTGTGGGGTGCAGATTGGGATCTGTGCAGCATTGCAAAGAAGAACTGGCTCATTTACATGTAGTTAGGGCATCTCCATGTTGCAATGCATGGGGGCAGCTGTGCCTTCCCCTTGTTCCCTTGGAGGGGCCAAATGGGATGCCACGGAGGGACCAAAATCTTGGAGCTGGGCTGGATTTCAGGAGTCCACACTCCATATGAGAGCACAGATCACCAACTTGATGAGCTGCAAGGCCAGGAGGGAGTTACAGCAACTTCCCCATGGCACACCCCTAAACACCCATGGCACACCCCTGAACACCTACAGCACCCCAGTCTGTGAGGGTACCAGCCACATTTGTTATGCACCTAGCCCAGACCTCAGAGGGCACCTCCTCCTCCTCCTCCTTGTCAGGGCTGAGCATGCTGCTGGCACCACTTTGCTGCATCCTCCCCAGGGACCACCAAGCAAAGCGCAGACAGAGCTGCTCTGCAGCCTGGGGGTCACTGGAGGTGAGCAGAGAGGCAATGTGCAGGCATGTGTCCTCTCCTGCTGATGTAGCCTGTGTGCCCTCCCATTCCCTATTCCCCTCCCCTGACCGTGAAGCGAGCTGGGATCCCCTGGAAACATCAGAGATGCCAGATAAAAGGATCCTGTCCATCTGCCTGCTCTTTCTCCTCTCCAAACTGCAGTCTGCTGTCCCTTAAATTGCACTGGCCCTGTGGATCCTCACTGCCAGCCACATCCCAAAATCAGCTGTCTTAAAAATAACTGTCCCAAAACCCCAGCCTGGCTTGGCACATGCACAGCCCAGGGCTGGGAGTGAGCAGAAGGAGCCGGGATGCCCCTGTGCCCTCTTGGCTGCCCGGATGGGTGTGTCACTTCCCTGTGTTACCATGCACTTATCTCTGGGCTTTCTTCACCACCACGGGCTTGGAGCTGCCATTTCCTCCCCACAGTGCTGGCACTGGGGCCACGTAGCCACATCAGCGCCAGGGTGACACCTCTCCCCATCCCAGGAGAAAGGCAGGGAGGGACACAGCAAGGACACATGCCAGCCTGGCAGGAGGTGGGATTTTGGGGACAGTGAGGTGGGTGGCTGTGCAGAGAGGCCTGGCTGAGGGTGCTGGCTGTTTGGGGATGGCTATGGCATGTTTGGGTGGGGGCACAGAGAGATGAGGACTGTCCCAGGCAGGAGGAAGGGAGGTGGATGATGAAAGTCAGGCTGGGAAAGTCTGAGGGCATTGAGAAAACCAGTGGGATTTACACCTGGAATGGGAAAATTCAGAGAGAGAGGGCTGGGAGGAGGGTCTCACCCTGGGTAGGGGGTGAGAAGAAGTGCTCTGCAGCACTCTCCATGGCAACCCCAGGAGCCAGAGGAGGGAGGGCTGGGAGGAGGATTAAAGGATGTGTTTTGGCCGTGCTGATCCTAAGCTATTGCCTGAATGTCTGTGAAGTGTGGTGGGTGTCCCTGTGCCTCCATGTGCTGAGTGCTCCTGCCAGCGGTCCAGAGGGGCATCCAGCTGCTACTTAGCAGGGGGATGCACCACCATCTAACCTGAGAGCAGAGATATGGGTGATTTTGGGGAAAAAGCACCCACTGCCTCCCAAAACCCAAGAGCAGGGCATCTCCAGTATCCTCTAGCTGGTGCCCCATCAGGTTAGCCCCTGCGCCCTGATGGGGGTAAGTCTCCTGCTCCCTTGAATCCTTCTCAGCCACCACTTGGGTCTTGCCACCACCTGCTGAGGTCTGCAAGGAGAAAGCTCCTCTCCGGGAGGTATTTTTAGGCCTGGCTCTTGCAGTTTCCTGACGCTCACAGCCTTTCAGCGTCGCTGCTCTCTGAAAACATGGGCCCCTTCCAGTCCATGTGTCCAGCACAGTCCATTCCTAGGTGTGTAGCCCTGCTCTGTATGCATCAAGAGAGGAGCAGCCATCACGTGGACTTGTACGCAAAAGCAGAGGTGTCCCAGCTCCACCAAAAGCCAGGCAGGGAGCGCTTCCCTTGCCCCACGTCACCGCCACTGGCGACCTGGATTCCTCCCTGAGACACGAGCCGGTGACCTCAGCAATAAACAAAGAAGTGGAATAAAACCAGGGCAAGATAGATGCCTGCTTTATAGGCTTTTTAAAAGCTTTTGACTCATTCTGGCAGTCAGGGCTAACCTTAAATTGCTATGTGATGGAACTGGTGGAAAATCATCTGGCAACATCGAAGCAGTGTACCGATCCATCAAGTGCAGGATAAAAATAAACAGCATGCAAATAGGCCCCAGGGCTGGTGGGAGGGGCAGGACCCCGGCGTTAACCTCCGCACCCTGACACAGCACCCTCCCTTCGCCCTCAGGGCCAGGGCTCAGTGCTTCACAGGGCTGAGCATCCTCAGTCTCCTTACATACAGGAGGGCTCAGCCCTGTGCAGAATGGGACCCGAGGGCTGGCATCTCCCCTCTATGAGATTCTCCAGTGGAAACGTCCTTGGCTGGGATCCCACCACAACACCCAGGCCTCTGCATTACGCCATGGCACTCAAAGCTGGCATATTTGCTTCCCTGGCAAAGTTTATAAAATAGATCCAGGGTAAACATCCTGCTCTGAGGAGTAAGGGGGAGTGTGATTCCTGAACAGAGCTGGGATGTCTGCTCTGGAGAGGGGGAACATCCCAGCTGAACCCATCCTCTCCCAGGGCCAATGCAACAAGGAGCATTGCCTAATGTCCACCCAACATCTGGCTGGAAGAGCGGGGCAGGAGAGTCCAGCCCAGAAAAACTGGGCTCTATGCACTCTGCATGTCAGAAAACCAGACAGAAACCCAACCCCATGAGCAACCCTGGCTGTGCATAGTGAGGGGCTAGCACCAGCCACTCATGGCAGGATGGCAGCATCGTCTGTCACCTCCCCATCGGGGTCCCACTGCCCTGACAGCACCATCCCCAGGAGAACTGACCTGCTCCCAGCTGCAGCCTCAGGTCACAAACCCTGTGTGCAACCCCCAGATCTGATCTGCCCCCGGCACCCAAGGATGACTTACCAGGAGTATCCACACCAGACCTGCATCCAAGCAAACATGCCAGGGGCTGCGAGGAGCTGGATGCAGAGGTGGGTCCAATCCCCTGCCACCCTCAGTGTGCCTGTGGGTGCCGGTAACCGTGGCTCTTTCCCAGGACGTAGCACTTGTGCTGGGGTACCCAGGGCCAGGGTGGATGCACAGTCTTGGTACCAGCCAGCCGGCAGCGTGGTGGCCAGTGAGCCTGTGTCGCCCTGGGGACACGGAGCTGGGAGCACCCATGTGACTTCCTGCTTTGCCTGCCTTTCAGCGGAGAGCATTTGCGGCATCAGATGTGCTGCTCTGATCTGGAGGGCTTTGAAGCAGCTTCTAATGCATTCCTAATTCCTGCTTATCGCTGGAGCCTGTCGGAGCTTGTCTCTGTGGCTCCTCTCAGTGCTGTGCTCTAGCTCAGCTCTGTAACAGGAATATCTCAGCTTCAGATCTGCCGTTTTTGCCTGGAAAATCTCCCCAAAAGCCTCTGCCCCAGATTGCACTGTGGTGAGGGAAGCTCACACCATGTCAGCTCCGTGCCTGTCCCTCTCCCACTCCTTGCATCCCTTGGCACTGGGTGGGATGAGGTCCTGACCCTTGCCAGACCCTGTTAGCATCTCTGGGCTGGCAGGTGTCCCTCTGCTCAGCTCATCGCACCCTCTCTGTCCACAGGCCAGGTCGTTGCTAGGAGCCGAGGGAAGCCCTTGCAGGATGAACTCTGCAACCCACCTCCAACCCCGGAGTCCCTGAGAGACCTTCAAGGAGTGACAGAAAGTCTCTGGTGGAGCAGACAAGTGAAATGCCACCTATGCCAGGGCACTGGCTCTCCCAGAGCCATGGCTGTGCAGCAGGGAGCTGGGTACCACCCCCTGAGCCCTTCTATTTCAGCCCCTGGCAGTGCTGGGAGGGCAGTGGAAGGAGCAGCCTTGGCATCCCCGCACCAGCCAGCACTCCCGGCTAAGGTGCTTCTGCGTTCCTCATATCTCACGTGACGGAGAAATGGCTCAGTGCAAAGTGCTCTGAGGCTGCGGATGGGAAGTGCCCTCTGCACTGTGCTGAAAGCTGTTATTAGCACTAATGGCTCTTTTGCTGGGGATATTCAAATAGCAACCACTCCATTTTCATTGCTAATCTTTTACCCCCTCCCTGCTCCTCCCCCCTCTCCCCCCAAGAGGAAGACAAAGGCTCCTCACTGCAGAGTCCCAGCAAAGCCGCTCTGGCTGAGGAAGCCCAGCTCCCAGGGACCATGAGCACTGCCAGAGGCCAAGCCCAGGAGGAGCAGGCTGCACATGGCCTGGATGTTTGCAAAGGAAAGGTCCAAAGCAGCTGCTAAACCAGCACTGGGGGAGTGAACAAAGCTCCCTTGTGCAAGGAGCAGATGTACCCAGGCAGAAAGCAGGGACGGGGGAGAGCGCGCACAGCCCATCAGGGCCACGGGTACTGGCGGGCATCAGAAGCTGGCAAAGGCAGTGCAAAAGTGCAGAGCATCTCCCCTTTGTACCCCACAGCCCGAGGAATGGGGTGGGCTTGGGGGCTTCACAGAAAATGAGAGTAATTTTTTTACTTCGTAAGCACAGAGTTTATGTTAGTTGAAAAGTGACTTAATAAATATTTCAGCCGGTATTTTAACTGCATGCACAGGATTCAAAGGCTATTAGGGGAACAGCTTTATATAAACAGGCACTGAATCACTGGCCAGAGGATATTATGGACTGGGATATGAAGACTGCTCCTGGGGGAGCTGTTCTTGCTGCTGCCCAGTTTGGATAAAGTAACTTCTCCTGGAAACTGGTAGGGATGGGACCTGGGACTTGCACACGTGGAGTGGACATACCAGTGGACACCACTCACTGGGAAGGATGCTGAGCTGGGGATCTGCAACATGGGGTGTGAGCCCCAGTGCTGCCTTGCTCTGGGAAAGCTGATGTGACCAATGTCTCTGCAGGCTGCTTTGGAACCTGTCACCAAGTGATGATGAGACCTGGGTGCTGTTATGGGGCTGGGGGGCCTGAGGCACTGGGAGAGCCAGGACCTGCTGCTGCCAGGGTGCTCTGTGGTGCTGCAGAAATGAGCTAAGCAGCGGCAGGGGAGAGCGTGAAGCCCTGGGGGAATCATCTTCCTCCTGCCTGGTAGGGAGAGGGAGGCAATTATTGCTTGCAGAGCCCTCCCCGTCTGCCTGTGCACTGAAATGGCCCCATGGGCAGGCTGCCAGGCATGCGTGGCTTGGCCAGCTCAGGCTCTGCAGCTCCTGGCATTGCTCATGTCCTGTGCTGCTTCGAGCAGCCTCGTCCCAGCAAGGCCAGCTGGCCGTGCTGTGAAAGCAGGGATCTTGTTTTGGGCACCTTGAGACCCCTGCCAACCCCACCACGCCCTCTGCCCCCACTCCCTGCCCACCTCCCCACTGGTGCTGGTGCAGGCATTCATGCTGGGGCCCAGCAGACCTGGAAATGCTCACAGCCAGCCAGACAAGTGGAAACCACTCCTCTCCATTTGGAAATTAAACGGGAGCTTTAAACATCGCTGAAGCCAATCGATGGGGTGGGCAGGAGCCCAGCATAGCCCTTGCCAAGAGCTGTCCAGCATGGAGGGAGAGGGCTCAGGTGCCCGGCTGCCTCAGCCATGGTCCCAGCAGCATCACCTCGGATGTCCCCAGCCCCATTCTCCTTGGCCAGTGCTTCTGCACAGCTGCATGGGGACACCCCATCATCCTGAGCCCTCCCTCATGGCCACAGTATCCCTGGGGTGACAGCTGAGAGTAGCCCCAGTCCATCAGTGCCCCAGGTGGGCCCATCCCTGACCCACGATGCAGATCGCTTACAGATCCGCTGGCAGGCAGGGGGCTGGGAGCCTTGCACCAGGATTAGAGCAGTTTGTTCTGGGATTAGAGCACTGTTTAGCCATAGCACGGAGCAGTAACCCCGCTCTGCTTTACTGAGCTCTGCGGGATTAATACTTTGTTTCAAAGGATTAGGGCGATTAGGAATGTTGTGGGGGGTGCTGCAGGATGTAGGGTTGCTTACTGGTGCCACACAGCAAACAAGCACTGAGTCAAAAGGACTTGGTCCCTCAACTGGCTGGGAGTGCTCTGGAGATGCCCCAAACTCGCGCTCCCACCTCTGAGGGCTGCCAGTCCCTCGTGGGTCCCAGCCCAGGGCATCAGGCCATGCACAGAGCTGCAGAAGATGCACTCTGCCTAGCCCCCTTGGTGGGATGCAAACCCACCCTGTACCATGCCAATCAAGCCCAAGCCTGTCCTGACCCCATCTTCCCCATCCACACAGCTCAGCTGCTTTTTACCCAGTTCCTGCACAACCTTGGCCCAGAGACCCATGCAGTAGGCAGGAAGCAGAGGCAACAGGTGGGAAGCCCTTGGAGAGCAGGGAAATGTGAAAAAGCAACGTTATGAGCTGTGCCCAAGTCCCCACGCCCAGCAGGGACCTCTCATTCCTGACACATTTGTCAGCAGCTTCTGGCCCTGGGACCCTCTGTGCCACTGCGGCACCACAAAACAGCAAATCTTGGGTACAGGGTGGGTGCACTTGGGTGTCAGTGCAGCAGCTCCTGGCTGGCCCCACGCAGCCCTCCACAATGAGGATGCTGCAGCGGGCAGAGCTGGTGCCTGCATCCCATGCTCACCTCCTGCTACTTGAGGCTGTTGGACACATGAGGTGCTCTCTCTGCCTGGCTTCCCAGTGAGCTGAGGCGCTCCTGTGAGTCCTTTGCTCCCCAAGCTGTCCCCAGAACCCCAGTTCCCTCTCTGAAACACCATTCTGGGGTAGGAACTGCTGGAGCCCAGCACAAGGAGATCAGCGGGGCTGGAAGCAGGACCAGAGGAACAGCTCTCCCCCAGTCTATCAGTGCAGGAGTGAAGCTAAAACTGCAAAACCCACCCAAGGTTAGAAGCTGGAAAAGCCAAGGAATGGCGGCTGGAGACTTTGGCCCTGGGTCTTCGTCTGGGTGCAATGGTCTGTGTAACTGGGTGCAATGGCAGGCAGCCCTATGCCATGGTGGCAGTGCCAGGCAGAGTTTCTGGGCTCCCACGTCTCAGCCCTCATCCTGTGCCAATATATCTGCTTGCTCCGTTATGCTGCAGCCCAGATCACTGAATTGATCCAGCTACAAAGGAGTTGGCTCCATTCCTGGAAGCCCCACCAGCAGCATGGCTGAGGGCAGGCGAAAGGCTGCGGCAAGTGAGGGGGGTGCAGTGGGACCCTTGCCCTGCAGCTCCTGCCGGTTGATGCTCTTGGGCCAGCAGCACCAGAGCTTGGGGGGGGCTGCAGGGAACAGAGCAGCCCCCAGACCTCTGCTCCTTGCCTGCAGCCAAGATCCCAAAGTCACATCTGTCCTTACTATCTCAGATGGACACCAAGCTCTTTGCTTGGGTCCCACCACCCCCTTCTCCCCCCTCCCTGCCTTGCAGGTAATGCCCTGCAAGGGGGCTACAAGCTCTTATTGGCCCATGACCCACATTGCACGAGGTGAGGCTGTGGGATTTGGGCTGGTTTAGCTGGCCAGGAGGTAGCTAACAGCAGCAGAGCATGCAACTACCTAAAGAGAAGTGGCAAAAATGTTAGAGGTGAACATCTCCGTGGTGGCAGATGGTATCCCAGGTAGCCAGACGTTGCACCTCAGCAGCTTGTGCTGGATGTAAGGAAAAAATTCTTCCCCTGGCGCAGGCTGTTGGAGAGGAGGGAGGATCTGCCTCTTTGGAGGTTTGGCCAGGCAGACCAGGGCTTGCCTGGTGCTGGCAATAGCACTGTGCACGAAAACACACAGGCAGCACAGCCCCAGCACACATGTGCATGCAGGCGTGCACCCCCAGGGGAGTTGCATGTGTAAATTCACACTTCCATGTGAATTTGCATGATTGCACACACTGAAGGAGAGGCACATAGCAGCATACACACGGGGAAGCACACACGTGCAATTGCTGTGAGTCTTCCAGCCACTGGCATTTTGCAGAGGGATAAGTTGCATGCAGGGGAATTTTCTCCTTTGCAAACAAAATGTGTAAATGCTGCTTTGGACACAGCCACATTTGGACCCCAGGGCAGACCCAGCAAACCAGGACTTCAGGTCTTCCCTGGCCACATGTCAGTGCCTGGCTCCTGCTGAGGGCCTGCCCATTCCCAGCCACTTCTTTACGAGAGGACCGGTCTGTGCTGGGGACTAGCCATGCCTGGAGACAGGAGATTTGCAGGTCTGGGGTTGAGCTGGAGAGCATCTGCAGAGGAGGGAGGGTTGGGTGGGTTGGGGTCGTGGGACCACTGCCTGGGGGCTGGGGTAAGCAGAGATAGTTTTCATCCTTTCCCCTCCTCCAGGCTGTAAGGCGAGCTTTATTTTAAATCCTTTTCCGCTGCTCACTCCCCCTGAGCTCGTGCCGTGCTAGAATGGTTTAATATTGAAGAGAGAAATGAGTGACTCATGCACACATGCAGAGGATAAAAATACTTGGGCCCCATGCATCCCATGGCCTGGACCTGTGTGGTGTGACCTTGCAGAGCAGGGTGGCCAAGCATGTCGCAGGTAACGTGCCCACTCCTGTGAGCAGAGCCAGGGACTGGGTGCTCCAGAGACTTGGCGAGTGCTGCCGATGCTGTCTCAGCATTTGGATAATGCCACTCTCACCCCAAGCGGCTCCAGCTCTGCTGGCCATGAACGAAGAGTATCAAGGGCCATGTGCCATGTGGAGCTGACTGGCACTCATGTGGACTTTGTGTCCTTCATCAAGCAGAGGAAGATGCAGCTTTTGGCAATGATGCTGGATCCCACTGCTGTGTGAGCACCAAGCCAGGTAGTATGCCACATTGCGAAACCAGCAGCATGTACACACATCCTAGCTGCAATGTTGCCTCCAAGGGCTGGCCACAGGGCAGGATCTTGTCTCCTTTGGCCTCTGGAGGGGTAGACAGCCCCTTTGGGCAATGTCAGCAAGGTGTGCCCAGCTTTTGATACCATCCTGCCTTGCCAGCAGTGGCTTAGTCTGGCATGTGTGAGCGTCAGACCAGAGCAGCTTGTACTAACCCTGGCTTTCCTATTCCCAGGTGGAGGAAGCAGGTTTGAAAGCAGAGACTTATCTTTGCATTTCTTGTCTTTTGCAGTCGTTTTTGAAAATGGGACATTTTGCAATGTTTTTGCATGATTTATGCTGCTCTTTGCACTCTTTATGATGAAAGACTCCCATGTTGGTCAGTGCACACACTGCTGTTAACACCCCAGGGACCATTCATGCCCATCCCTCCTGTTTCTTTGTCTCTGGGTCCAAAACTGGTGAGTGGGAGTTGTCCTGTTCTCTTGCAGAGCTTGTTGTTGGGTGTGTTGGTGTCAGGCAGTGGCAGGATTGGGAGGGGACATCACCCAAATGTCTCTGGAGGCCGGTCAAACCTTGTTGAGCTGCAGAGCATGGCACTGTGCAGGCAGTGGGAGCACACAAGGCACACAGGGGTTTGCCTCTGTGGTGGTTTGTGCAGGTCTATGCGCTAGGGAATGGACAGAGAAGCGCTCTGGGAACCAGTGCCGTGACTTACAATCCCTTGATAGGCAGTGATCAGTGCTAGCTTGGAAAAAAATAGGAAAAAAAGAAAAACCCTTGGCACAGCAGGGTATGTCAGGTTGGTGAGAGGAGGAGATGCCCCTTGAGTGAAGGTTTCCACAACAAAGCCTGATGGAGCTCCCTGCCAGAGCATGACTGGTGGCAGCTGGTCCTCTGCTTTGCACTGCTGCCTATTCCCTGTTGGCTGAGGAAGAGGATACCAGCAACAGGAGCTCCTGCAGGTGTCCCTGTCGTGCCCCAGGGTGCATGGGTGCTGTGGTGGGAGTCACTGGTGACACTGTGCTCTGTCACCAGGTCCACACAGCATCTGACTTCCCATTGAGTTCCCTGGGTCCACAGCCCGGGAGACAATGCGGGGGCAATGGGGATGTGGGAATGGGGTCTGAGCTCCCCACGGTGCCTGTGGACCCAGCCAAGTCACCCACGTCCTGGGTGTTACTCATCTAGCTGGTGATTTCCCAAGGAGGGGGATGACCACCATTGATTTGCCCAGAGAAAGGTTACTCAAGGAGCAGGAGACTCTCCTGGCTTGGGTGTGACCTCAGCTCTCTTCAGGCTTTTTACGGTCCTGCCCCATTCCCCCCAATGCCTCTGAAGCATGAGCTGCCTCCCTCTGCATGCCCAACCTGCTGGTGCCCATCGAGGGGTTTTCTTGCAAGCAGCTCTGAAACTCAGCAGGTTCCAGTGGGGTTTGGTTCACCAGAAAGTTCCCAGGCAGGGGGAGGGGGGAGGCCCAGGTGCTCATGGCAGTGGGGCCACTGGTGATGCACCCCATGATGAGGCATGGACCACACCAGTCACCCCATTGCCTAGCTGTGGGTGGTGGCATGGGGTGGCAGGGGAAAACATCCCTCCCTGTAACCTGGCAGGCTCTGGAGATCACGTTTCTGGCATTTAGCTGGAAGCTGAAGTGAAGAAGACGGGGCTCTGGCAGGGATCCCAGCACTCTCTGCTTTACTGGTAGCAGGGTGGGGAGCTGCCGCGGCTCGGCAGGAGGCCAGCTGGGGGCTGGGGTGCGGGGAAGAGGATGCTCTTGCAGGGATGCAGCCCTGGGAGCTGGCTGGAGTGGGAGAGGGCAGAAAGCAGGGTAGAAAAGCAAGGAAGGGTGCCAGGCAGGAGCAGCGGGTGAGGTGTGAGCCTGGCTCAGTGTAAGGCTGCAGTCTGCCTCGGGAGGCTGTGCAGAGCTCAGGCACGTTAGCAGATGCAAATTGCTCCAGCCCTGTTCACCAGCTCTGCTTAGCTCTCCTACATGGCTCTGTGCACACGCCTGCTCTCCCAAAGGCAAATGTGAGAAAGCAGAGGCTGTTTGTCATCCTCTTTAAACCTGTGTGCAAGTGAGCATGGGGATGTGCTCTTAGGCTGAACGCAGCTCACCTCCATCACAGAGCACTGTCTGGAGGAGACCGAGCAACTGACTGCAAGGGGGATTCCTACTTTGGCTACAGCGGCTTCGCAATTTTGTGGGTCCCCTGTGGTGGAAGGGTCTCTCTCCTCTGCCAGCCTTGCTCACCCCACTAGCAGTGCTGACAGAGGTGTCATTTCCTGCTGCACTGATCCCGAGCAGGCAGGAATGGAGCAACTGGGGCAGGGTGGGACAGCTTTGGGCTCTCCTGCTCCTGGTTGTGCACTCCCAGGGAACATCAGCCTGCTTGGCTGGGGGTCATGCAGGGAACCAGCTTGGAGAACTGAGCCAGGTTAAAATACATGTGTATATATGGCAAGAGAAAGGGCTATTTTTAGCCTGAATTATTTCCTAGATCTGGATCTGACCCCTCTGGCAATCTGCATGGTTGCACCCAAGTGCTCGGTGATACTGGCAGGAATGAGGGGATATGGAATGGGTTACCTTGACCTGGCATTGGTGCTAGTGCAGGCAGGACACACACCAGAACACAGGGTCACCTCCCAGAGGCATTCATACCAAGCCTCAGCTTGCCCAAGCCAGCTGGAGCACCAGAAGGGGCAGAGCTGCTCTGCCACCCCATCCCTAGCTGCATGGTCCTGCCACCCCAACTCATGACAATGCAGACATGAGTCAGTTTGGTGAAAAAAATGCTCCTTTTCTCTTTTTCTCTCTGCTGTGTCACTTCCTAGCGGGGTAGCTTGCTGAGCTATCTGCTCCACAGCCTCCCTGTGGCCAGTGCCAGCACAAGGAGGGAGTGAGACTGTTCTTGGGGCAGATGGGCATTCTCTGCAGATGGAGGTATTTCTGCAGCATTTCCCTAGGGCTATATCTAGTAGCAACAACCCCCTCACTGCTCCCATTGCTTTCTTGGTCTTCAGGACACATTTATCTGTCTTTCACGGGAACTTAAACCCATCTTGGCAGCCAGGGCCTGGCCAGTGCTCCAGCCCCAGAAACACAGGGCGGGTAGGAACCCCCTGCCTGGGGTGCCAGGCAGCTGACAAGGAAATCCATGATGCATTTGAGGGCACTGCATGTCACATCAGCTGCTTGGCATGATCTGTGCCCCTGCCCTGCTGTGCCCAGCTCATCAGCAGGTCGTGGGACTGTGCATACCCCTTAGCCAGGGCTGTGTTTCCAGGGCAGATGCTCCTGCAAACATCTACCTTGTCTTTCTCTGTGGCTTGACTATCTCCTCCCCAGGGAGGGGGGTTCATTGGTGTGGAGTTGGGTGCACCTTTGGGAAAGCCAAGAGCTAATGCTGCAAACCTCACAGGCCCCTCAGGCAGGGGCTGAGGCTCAGCATTTCTTAGCACATGCATGAGCCACCTGTAGCTGCTCTCCCCTTCTCTGCTCAGGACTACAGCAGCCCTCTCCCCAGTGCTTGCAGGGATGCTAATGCTCACTTGCTATGGCTCCTGCATATTTCTTCTCAAAACACCAACCTCAGTTTGGCAGGAACAGCCTGCACTGCTTGTTCCTAGTTATAACTCTCAGCTGGTTGTATTAAATAGAACAGTTGGATCGGCCTGTGCTGGTCTGAAGACTGCCATCTCTTCATCACTATTTACTGCTCTGCCAGGCTCATGTGTCAGCTGCAAATATTAGCAGCAAGATTTTAGATTTACTTCCAGATCACTGATGAAAATGTGGCACTTTTGCTGGTTTCCACATCCTCTGGGGAGGTGTCAAGTGTGAGCAATTCAGGGTGCAGGGGTGGATTCATGAGTGGAGGTGTCCACCTCCAGCTGGTGGGTGTGACACCCCCCACCACGACCACCCTGCATGGTCCCATGGGTGCTCCCACTGCAGGGTGACCCCGCTGCCTGTGCAAAGCTGCTGTATGGCCATAAATCACAGCCCAACATGTGGAGGAGACCTGAGATCTGCTTGCGGTGGCTCTCTTCTGCCGTGGAGGTTCAGCGGCTGCTTCTCCAGCAATGCAACCAGTCTGGCAGCGCAGGCAGAGGGTGGAGCAGGGACAGGAAACACTGCCCTCAAATTAGCCCACCTGGGTGGTGAATCAGAGCCTTTCCTAACCCCCGCTATTCAACTACTGATTGATTGAATAAACATGCCATAATAACAGCTCATAACCTGTAATGTGGCACCCATTATGTGCAGGCACCCTGATTCCAGAGCAGATACTGGCAGAAAGCATCTTGCCTGCTCTGTACCTGGTGAGGAAACTCTGTGCAGGCGAGAAAACCTCCAGACAGCAAGGTGAGGCTCTTACAGGCTTTACAGGGTTGAGCCTTGCCCCAGAAGGAGTCACGCTGGTCCCCACCATGCCATGAGCACACACATCAGCATAATCACTGTGTGAAAGAAGGGAAAACCTAGTCCTTGCTTTTTTTTTTTTTTTTTCACGTCCATTATATTTGACATGAGACAGCAAGAAAGACTTTATGACTCAGTTCTTTGCAATGCAGCTTCTCTGTGGCTTCCTGTGTCTTGAGGACTGCCACTGGCTGAGGGTCATTACATCAGTTTTGTCTTTCTAGCTAAATTCGTCTTCTGTGGGAAATGTCCTCCAGGCTTGACATCCCCTGGGCAAATTGCCTGTCCTGCTGGAGGATGGGGTGAGCTTGTGCGGGCCCCCAGGTCTCACAAATGCAGGCAGCAGGACACGAAAGCCTGAATCCATGGAGGATGCACCGGGGAAGAGGGATCATACTTGGGGAGTGAAATGCAGCCCAAGCAAAGCCATCCTCAGCAAGAGCCTGCCTGCAGCTTTCCAAGGCGCTCTGGGTCCCGCTCATCTGGTGGTCTGGTGCTGCTGCAGGAGGCTGTGGGCTTTCTGGTGCTGATGGGATGCATGCTGCTCACTGGGGCTTGCTTGCATTTTCTCAATGTGGGCATTCAGAGCAGGTTTGCTCCGTGGGTCTGGTGTGAAGCATGGCAGGCATTTTCACGCACTGATAATCTGTAACAATAGGGTGAAAATCTCTCCTGCATTGTTGTCAAGTTTCAAATCTCCGATGGGTTGGAACAGAGACAAAGCTCTTCTGGTTTGCTCCTTTTCCATCTCTCATCATTCAGGCTGAGTGGGCAGATCTCTCCAGAGCTAGGTGGGCAGGGAGCTGTGAGATGTTTTCTAGTTTCATGCTCTTTACACTGTCATGTGTCCTCCAGGACCTCATGTTTCCATTTTATTGGATGAAAGGCAGCGTGTGGCCCATTGCTCCCCTTCAGATCCATTCCCTGAGGTCCCAGGTGTTTACCTGAGCAAGGGGAGCTGAAGGGAGCAGCTCCAGCATATCCAGCCTTTGTGCTTCCCACAGCTCCTGAGGTGCTGCCTACCCAGAGATCAGAGGAATTACAGTCTGTATCAGCCATCCCTGAGAGTCCAGGAGCTTTCAAAGCAGGGAGCAAACCATGCACTTTATGGGCACTTTGATGAGTAATGGTTAGAGGACAGGGGGGAAGGGTTGAGTTTGCAGGATCTTTCTGGGGACGGGAATGCCACGCAGGGCTTGGACCAGCAGCTCCTGCTCTATCTGCACCTCCATGCTTCTCCATGTCTCCCCATGCTGCCCATGCCTCCCTACTTTGTGGGTCTCTGCAGGTCACCAATGCACTTCACTGCAGCCACTGGTGGGAAGGTGCCATCTCCACCATCTAGAACTGGGGAAACATTGTCCAGGGTGTTGCAGGCTCAGGGGCATCTCCCCGCCGTTCTCATCCCTACAACTCCATAATTGCTGGTGCTTTATTCATCTGCCTCCAGTGCAGAACAGGCTGCACCAACAGAGCAAACGTCCCTACCCCAACTCCACAGCAACGCCTCTGCTATAGCCTCCACTGCAATGCCCCTATCCCACCAGCAATGTCCCTGCACTACAGCAATGTCCCCACCAGCTCCTCAGCCCCTCTGCCATCAGCCCCAATGCCCTGGCTGACGCATTTCTCCTGGCCTGGCAGTTCCTCTCTGCCACCCTGGGGAGGAGGCAGGGAAGGATATAACTCCCCTGGTATTTTCCAAGCCTGTCTCCCCAGGAGCTGCACTTCCCGCGGCGTCTGGAGGCAGTGTGGGGAGCTGCCAGCTGGGCTGAGATGCCTGGGCACTCATCTCTGCTGTGAGGGCCACGCCATGGAGCCCACGCCGGCAGCACCAGGTCACGCTGCAAGACTAATTTATATTCTTTAGTGTGCAGTGGGTGCCTGTCTCTGCTCTTGGTGGTTCTGGCTCTCCACTAGCAGGTGGCCTGCTGGGGTTTGCTGGCAGCCGTAAGGGGAGGATATTTTTAGCTTTCCACTCCCTCTTGCTGTGGGCGGTATGTGGCATTTATTTGTCGTAAAAGTATTTCTAATTAGGGTGGCAGGCTGTTTACACGGCAGGAATGATGGCATGGAGCTGAAGTGCGCTAAAGGTACCATCACTAACCCCCAAGCGCCTGGGTGCTGGGGAAGCAGTCCTGCAGGCTCTCCCCACTCCCATGCCCAAAGGTCCAGTTGACTCTCCCCATGTCAGAGGGGAGCTGCATGGCTTGGTTAGAAATGCAAGAAATCCAAGCCAAATGGTCATGAGTCGTAGGTAGAAACACAGGTGAACTTCCAGGGTCACAAATCCATCCCCATTTAGCACAGGCACCGCCATCGAGGCCATGCTTAGGCTCTGTGTGAAAGCATTTCAGTGATGTGCCTCCCCACACCCCTTGGAGATGCCATCTCTTATCAGGCAAGAGCTGCCTCCTCTTTCTAGCCTTCATGTGTCCATGCCCAGTTTGGACCCACTTTTTCTCATGCCAGCCCCTTGGCTTGGCTTCTGGTATTCCCAGGCCTGCATCCAAACTCCCTGCCTGCCTGTCCTGCTCCTCCGTGCCTGCCTGTGCACCTCCTGTGCACGTGTCTGGGGAGAAAACACCTTTTAGCTGTGAAATGGTGCCCTGCAGGAAAATGCCATCCAACCTGTCGGGGTAGCTGTCTGCAGGGAGCCCTGTGCCTTTCCTAAACCTCCGCAGGCTGCTGGAGCCTCCCTGGCACGTGAAGGCCTCGCTGCAAGGATCACGCATTCCCTGGCATAGGAGAGAGCCCTGCTGGAGGCAGCTCTGGGGCATGGGGCCAGACGTAGCATCACACTTGCTGGGAACCCGAGCAGGAAGCACTGTGCCTGCACATAGAGTGCATGCAGGCTGCTGGCTGCACCGGCCTCGTCCTGCTGCAGGGCCAGGCTACCAGGCTGCAGGCAAACCCTGCACTCTGCAGCACAGTGGGGAGGGTGAGTCCAGCCTCTCTTGACAACCTTGGCTCTTTCTTGCATGGGTGTCACACCTCTGGCTCCACTGACTGGATCAACATATGCTGCTCCCCCTCTATCCCCTCTCCCCCAACCTGATTGCAGGGGCTGATTCCCTCTGAGTGCACTGAGGTGTGGTATGTCAGAGCCAGACTTTCAGAAGCTGGCACCAGCCCAGGTTTGCTGCTGCAGCTCCTTGTGCTGGCATTAGAAACCCAGATCAGAGGCAGGGGGAGCATTAACTGGTGTTTGCAAGAGTATCGGCTGCGGGAACTGTGTGGGAACTGAGCGCTGGGGAGAAAACAGAGGATGGGAAAGCAGATGCCAAAATGAACCTTAGAGACATCTCCAGGAGCTGAACAGGAGGACAGTCTAGTTGTTTTCCTGCCCTGGACCCGCTGTTGCTCACCCCAGTATAAGACATGCGCTTGCATATACTCTGTGCACATCTGTGTGTACGCATGTGCATGTGTCTGTGTGTAAACTCATGGGTATCTTCCCTGCAATGACAGCTCTGGGGAATGTCCAGGCATGGGCACCCACCTTGAAAAGGATCTGTTGCAGCAGCCTCTCCAGTGCCTGCATGGCAGAGAGCAGACAGGAGGTGACTGACTCACTGCAGGTCCAGACACCGTGGGAGGGTTGGTTTCAGGTCCTGGCTCCACCAGGCTTCCAGTATGACCAGTGATGGCTTCTGGCTTGTGCCTACACCAGCAGCTGTAGCAGGAACCCAGGTTCAAAGGTGGTGTCTCTCAGTTGCACTGTTTGCATGTGGCTCCACCTAAGAGCCTTCACGTTGCCTAGGAAGAATCGAGGGTAAAATCCCTGCCAAACTGTAGTGTATTTGGCCTCTGCATGTCCAAACGGTATCCCCACATGGGTGGGAACTTATGCCTTCATATAGATCCATGTGCGTGTTTCTTCAGGAGCCCAGCCAACACCGGTGCCTCAGCAATACCAGCGCCTGTATGCACACAGCGGAGCAGCAGAAAGAGAGGTATGGTCGGGGCAGGTGCCTGCACGTTCCCAGCAAGCCAGGCTGCATCTCAGGGCAGTCAGGCATCACGGGCAACCACGAAAGATCCTCTCCCTGGAGACCCTCAAGCCTCCTGCTCTTGTTGCAGCTGGGTGTCTGCAGCACTGGGTCCAGAGCAATACCCCACAGGTGCTGGGCGATGGATAAGCAGGCAGAGAAACCTTCCTGATGCAGGATGATGCAGTAACTGTGGGTACCAGAAAGGTAATTGGTGAGAAAGTAAAAATCTGAAAAAGGCACCTGCTGCTGAATTCAACCATCATGAAGCTCTTTGAGGTGGCTGCCGATCTACACATCAAAAGAGGAAACTGAGAAAAGCCTGCCCAAAGGTTGCAGCTGAACTGTGCTCAGGTCCTCACCCAGATGGCTGCTGGCCTCAGCAGATGGGGTAGGATGCATCCCTCCCAGCTGAAACTGCCTCCCTGTTGAGTCTGCTCTGAGTTGTCCCTTTATAGGCTGTAGGAGAGATGGACACCTCTGGAAGACAATTTGTGACATTCTCAGGTAGCTTCAAGACAGGTCTCTCAACTGCTCCTTGGAGCAGCCCATGGATGCAGATTCCGGGGCTTGGCTATGTGAGGGAATGATCAGTGGGATGGAAAGCACCACTGCAAAGTTTTCATGGCCAGGGACCCCACACGTGTGCAGCTGGACAGCCACCATCTCTGATGCCTTAGCTGCTGTGGTAGGGGTTGTTTTCCTCAGCCTTTTGCCTTGTGCTTTGTGCCTTGTCCCAAGCTTCACAGAGGGATGGGCAGTGAAAGGGGCATTCCCCACCCAGGGTGCTCATACCTACAAAATCCCGTGGTCCCTCTCTTGCCTTGTCACCATCAAACGTTTTCAAGAGAGCTGGCACCATGTGCACATCCCTAGCAGATCAGGATGGAGGGGGATTGCTTTCTGTGCCACAGAGAAAAAAAGCTTTCTGAAGGGTTGGCTGGAATCAGCCAGATGTTGCCACCAGATGACCATAGTTTTGCAGGGCAAAATATCTTCTCTGATAAAGCAGATTTCAGACCATCACCATCATCAGTTTCAGTTATAGCCCCTTCTGCTCATGGAGTTGAGCCTGGAGGAAAACAAGAATGGGGTGCGGAAGGAGAAGGCTGAGAAGCTGTTTCACAAGGGACCTCTCCTTGAACCAGCTTCATCCTGTACATGCCTGGGCTAGTAACAGGGTGGTAGCGGAGGCTCAGCTGCAGGCCTAGGCTCAGCAGCTCTGGCTGCAGCACTTCAGGATGACAACAGCAATTTCAGTGGTGTTTTTCAACCTGTCAGTGGGGCAGACTGGCTCTTGAGGTTCTGCTGAAGGGGACAGGCATTGCGTGGTCCCCATCTGCTGTTAGGTTTGTCCATTCAGCTCCTGTCTTGTCTTGTTTCCTGGCTAGTCTCCCCACACACTGGGCTTTGGACCTGCAGCCCTGCCTTTGCTGAGCCCTCAGGAGGCTGTTGTCCGCCAACAGCCTGCACTGTCCTTTTCCAAAAGCCAGCTCCCAGGAGCAGACAGACAACAGGTTCTCTGGCACAAGGGATGGGGCCAGGGTGAAGCTCCCTCTGAGGTCTCGGTGCTTGCAAGGGATGCACCTTTCTGTGCTCACCCAGAAGCCCCTGTCAGCCCTGGCCATGGCATTTCCAGCCAGCTAGCCCCGAAGAATCTGTTTGCTAAGTGCAGTAAAACCAGCTGCAGCTGATTGCACTGGCTTGTCCTCCTCCAGGGGCATGGGGGTGAGGAGCAAATGTCCAGCACCCAGCATCAAGAGCCTTCCTCTCTCACGTTGCAGGGAAGAGGGGAGCATTTTTATCGCCCTGAGACCTTCCGTAGCTGGCCAAAGCCAGGAGCCCTGCTCAGAAACTGGGGCCAGGCTGGAGATCTCAGCTGCTCCCAGGGAGCAGGAGGGACAAAGTGGTGGCCTGGCGAGGCAGGAGCAGCAGGCGGCTGGCTGGTCCCGGCCTTGGATGCAGCCCCCATTAGCAGCCTGCCTGGAGTATGTGTATTAGCCATGAATTAATGTCCTGCAGAGTCTGGGAACTGGGATCATGAGGGGATTAAAGAGGCATTACCCCTTTGTTAAAGCTGATGTTTTGGGGATAATCTGGAAGCTTTAGCTAATACATTATTACAGAAACTCCTTCAATCACAGCGGCAGACAGTAAGCAGATTTGGATATTACTGCATAACTGTGCGCAGGCCTGCTGCTGCTATTCTTCTCTGCCCGGGCAGCATCATGGCACAGATGTGTGTGTCCTGCCCCGGGAGCTCTGCAGAGACCCTGTGGTGGCCTTGTCTTTTAGAAGAGATCCCTGTCTGGGGATGCTACATGCACAACCGAAGGAAGGCTGTGTGCTGGCCAGGGTGCTCACGGCTCATCTGGGGAAATCAGCAACTTTGGAGCCACTCAAGAGGCTTTGTCCATGGAGAAGAGCACTGGGAGCTCCAGCCCATCCAAGCGTCCATCAGCAGTGCCATTCCGCTCACAGCTGCAAAGAAATGGAGGTGGCTGGGGCAGAGGCTGGGGATGGAGCTGCCTGTTCCCACAGCAGCTGGTGGCCAGGGATGGTGGGGACCTGGGAGAGGCCATCGGGGTGCCAAAACTGGCAGCCCTGGGAAGCTGCCCTGGCCTGATGCCTCCTCCTGCCTGACAGATCAGCATGGCACAGGGCTGGGTTTGCAATGGGGAGGCAGCTGGACAGCAGGATGCTGTTCAGAGGAGGCCAGAGGGGCCTTGGATCCCCAGATCAAGCAGGGTGAAGCATTTCTGGAGCAGGGGGAAGCTGGTGCTGGCAGCACACATCTCCCCTTGGTGCTGCTGCTCCATCACATCTGCTGCTGCTTAGATCCCAAAATTGCTCCCTTCTGTTTTCTCAGGAGCTGCAGCAGGTCTAACACAAGCTAGCCTTTCTTCATCCCAATGTGGACAGCAGCACCGGCATTTGGGGCTTGTGGAAGAAGCCACTTGTCCATGCTCCCAGTGGTCCTAAGTGTGCAGGGCTTCACAGGTGGCTTCTTGGCACCACATTCCGAAGCCTCACTGCAACTTTTGTGGAGACACATTCCCAATTTTGTGTTACTCCATCACATATTGTGTCTCCCCAGGCGTGACCCCACAGGGCACGAGGGGCTGCCAGGGATGCTTTCCTAACTTCTGACAGTCTGGGAGAGTGTGGGAAGCTTGTGTTCAACAGATCACTGCTGACCTGGACTGTGCAGGTGGGGCCAGGCCCTTGGATGCTCATCAGCAGAAATCATGGCAAGACACTGATGATCCACAATGTCACTCTCCTCTGGCTGAAGATGCTGGTGCTCTGCAAGAAATCTGTCTGTGCTGAACACAGCCAGCCTCCCTTCCTGGGAGCCCTCCACCCTGCACAGGTTCCTGCCTGCTGGCAGACCGTCCTGAAGCTCAGCACTTCCCATCCCTCCACAAAGGCTTATGGAAATGGGAAAGTCATGGGGGAAGACCGCAAAATGTTGCTGGGAGCAGTCCCCTGGGCACATGGCATCATCTCTGCAGAGGGGCATGTGAGGCAGGAGGCAGGCAGGCTCTGGCAGCACCTGTAAAATGAGAGGATGCTACAGGTGGAGGTGGGAGGAAACAGCAATTGCAGGAGCTCTTCCTGCCGGGGTCTCAGCTTGCTGCTCCAGTACTGTCCATGCCAGGTGATACCACCTTCCCTGCCTGTGCACCCCTGTGCACCCACTTCCCAAGCCTTGCCATGCCACCTCAGCTGGAAGGCCACACAGGGCACGTCATTTATGCATCCCCAAAGCTTATGCTTGCCCTAGCACCAGCATGAGCCCAAGTCCTCTCCCTGAGGAGGGTGGCATGCCCTTTCCCTTCCCATGGAGTTTTCCATCTATGCTGTCCTCCCCTGTAGGTCTGTCACAAGCCAGAGCCAGGTTTAACCTCAGTCCCTGCTCATGACTTTGCCTCTGATGCTGCCTCTCAGGGGTGCTGTGACTCCCACAAAGCAATCCCAGAGACATGGAGGCAGGTGATTAAAGCTGCCACGCCTGGGATCGAAGGAAGGGCAGCTCTCACTGTGACACATCTTCTAGGAGTGGTGGATGGAGATGAAGCAGGCTCAAGCCTGGCCCTGCAGGAAAGGCAGAGACCCGAATGTGGCAGTGTGCAATGTGATGGGACTCGGGCTCGGGCCTGCTCAGCAGTGCTGTGGGGACAACTGGGAAGAGAAACAGGAAAGGTTCATATTGCTCTTATTGGCAGATGCATGAGATTGTTTGAGCCAAATGTTGTTGAGAAAATAGATATTAACCTCCAGAGAGCTAACAGAAAGAAAGAGAAAATGCAGTGGGTAAAACATGGGATGGAAATTGGGAGGCAGATGTGGCTGAGAGCACACACAGCCAATGCAACACATGCACAGGGGAGCCTGCTGGGGACCACAGCGTGGTGGAGCTGTAGGACCACCCAGCCAAACAGAGGGGCATCCCGAAATGAAATCCTTGTGCAGGAGCAGGGAGCTGCATTCCCAGATTCATCCTCCTCAGGCAGGGAAGCAAAAGGCAGAGATGGAGGATTCAAAGCTGTGATGCTGGAACACACAAAAGGTAGCAAATCCCCGAGCCCGGATGACACATCTGGAGTCCTCAAAGAGCTAAAAACCAAGTGACTAAGCTCTTAGCAATTACAGACAAATTCACATCCTCCAACTATTGGACCGGGGGCAGTAAATGCTGGGCCTACATTTTAAAGAAGGCCCCGGGGTGTGCTAGGGATTACAAACCAATAAGCTTTGCTTCAGCGTGAGGAAATGGTTGAAACAATTATGCAGAAACGTAATTGGAAATCTCGTAGAGCAGGGGTTCCTGAGCTGCCGTATCCAGCCACTTCAAATGAGTGCACATCACCTGAGCAGCTCCTCTTTTCTAGGCCAGGTTATTCATAGGTCTGATCCCCTCATGGACACACAGGTTGTGCCTTTGCAACAGGAGGCACAGTTTGGGGCCAGGATGGAGGGGCTGGCAGCAGGAGGGGCTGGCAGCAGGCAGAGCTGCCACCGAAGCTGTGAGCAGACCCCAGGGCCTTGGCGAGAGCAGAACCCTTATCAGACAGAGGAGTTTAGAATCTGCCAAGCTGCTGGCACCCACGCTAACAGCAGCAGGTCAGACCCAGCATAGCCCAGGGCATGTGGCTTTTCCCCTGCACTCCAAAGACACACTTCCCTCTTCATTTCCCCAAGATGCTGCACCCAGCGTGGATGCTCTGCACAAACAAGGGAGCGCCTGCTGGAAGGAGCACGTTCAAGCATGGAAGGGAATCTACTGTTCATGCACAGACAAGGAGGAGGATGTGGGAGCACTGAGCAGCTCCATCCTTGCTGTTTCTGCATGTCTGCACATCAGGATCTGGTCCTTGACTGAGAATTGGCCCCTGCTGCCAGCACCATGGCTCAGGGGTACTGCAGTGCCGGGAAGATGCTGGCAGCCATGCAGGTGGTTGCCATTCACTCGTGCTGTGTCTTTTCCTCCTTCAGGGCACCTTTTGCACCTCCTCATATCCAGCCACCGATTCTGGGGATGCCTCAAGGAAGGTAAATCCTGCAGAGCTCACCCCTGTTGGTGGAATCAGCCAAGCGCTAAAGTTGCCTCATTTCCCTAGAAAACCAGGCTGAAATATAAAGAACATAAAGGAAACACTCAAATGACCATAGCCATCAGCCCCCTGCAGCCAGCCAGGGTGCCTCTGAGTGCGCTGGTTTCACCAGCAGGGATTGGGCGTGCTGCCTTCCATTGATGCTGTTTTGGGTTATATTTTTTCAGTGCTAACAATAGGATTGCAAAACAAAAATATATTGTGGGATATGTTTTATCACTTCCTCCCCTCCCACTTTCCTAACTAGGTGGAGGGACGTGGAAAGGTCCATGGGGTTTTAAATACCTGACTCAGACTGAAAAAACCCACCCAAAAAAAGAGCTGAGAAAGACTTTTCTATAATGCCTTTTGTGACAAAGCCCCCTGCAAGGAACCTCAGGCTCTCAGGACCCATCAGCAGAGGTCCTGATGCTCAGAGAGTACCTCTGCCTGCTCCAGTCCTTTGGAGCTCACTGTGTCCCCAGCCAGCCCTGCTGAGCCCCCCGTTGTTCTGAGGTGAGGGTATAGGCAGGCAGCCAGCACAGATGAATGTTTCTGCCCTGGGCTTTTCTTGGCAGAAAGAAGAGCAAGCACCTCCCTCAGCTGCCTCCTCTGCCTACCTTGTGCCCCAGGGTGTTCATGCACCTTTCTCTAGAGCATTTGCATCGGGCACCACAGAGACTGCAGGCTGGTCTGGAGGGACACTGGTCTGGAAATCCCCACTGCAGCTTCCCACAGCATATGCCAAGGGGCCTGAGGACAACAAATCAGAAGGGACCCCCCCGCCTCACCGCTGCTCTTAACTGTTGAAAAAGTAGGACAGGTCTCCCAGGCTCTCCTGTGCTCCTTCCATCACTCCCAGCATCTCTCCAGTTCACTCCTGCCTAACCTTGCCCCCTCTTGCTCCACCAATGTAATCCTCAAACTCAGTAGTGTCTCCAATTTAACTGCATCCCCTTTGAGCTGGGCGTGTCTGGTGTCTCACGGGACACTAATACTGCAGATGTGGAGTCACAAAGAGCAAAAGACGGGCAAGGAAGAGGAATGTGTTGCCCAGCCTGGGAACTGCCCCTTCAGCCCAGCTGAAACTGCCACTGCAGGCAGCTCAGGAGCCTCTTGGTGCTCGATGAGGCACTTGTACTCTCAGGCTTTCCCAAGATGGACCATGCACGTCACTGCGGGGTCTGGTGCTGGTGTCTGTGCAGGGCTGATGTGGCAGATCGATGGTGTTACAATTGCCCTGTCCTCCCTGTATCTTCTATGCCTTCCTTAGTTGCACCACCACAACCATCTGTGGGGCCACACTGAATTGGAGTGGGTTATATATAAGGGCCGACAGCTGAGCTTTCACTTGGGACCAGCCCTACTTCAGCCTGATGGGCTTTGAACCCTCAGGGCAGCCCCTGCACGGAGCAGGGGAGCAAAGCGGGAGCACAGGGTCCCCTTCTCACTTGCATTTCAGCAGCCTGTGCGCTGGCTGTGTCTTGCATCCTCCCTCCCTGTGCTGCCACTTCCCATCACAAAGCACCCTGGTGACACTGGCACTCTGCCCCCTTCACCTTCCTCACCACTCATGAGGGGCCGACCAGCTCCTTGCACCACTTCACAATGCCCTTTGCGTACAGGTCTTCAGCCCACTCCAGGTCCAAGTGACACTGCTGTAATCAGGCCAAGAGATTTAATTTTGTGAGCAAAATGTAATGTGATCAGGTTCACTAAAAATGTCTCACTGTGAGCCAGGCCAACTCTCTCCAGTGTTTTTCCTTTCTCTGCTCATTTACCCCTTTGCCTGAAAAAGTGTATCTGGCATGCACAGCCCTCTCTAACCCCAGTGGCACTTCCCACGGTTGGCTCCACTTGCGTTGCTTTCACGTCTCATGCACAGTACCATTGAATTTGCTGGGTGGAAGAGACCACAGTTTCTTGCCATGCAGGACTGAATTCACTTTCCTACAGCTCTTGCCAAAGGCTGCAGCTCCCTGTGACATCCCTCTGACAGAGCCATCTCCATACTCAGGCTTGGGATGTCTTGATTCCAAAATGCTTTCCTTGCTTCCTGTTGTCTGGGTCATGGTTGTTTTGCCAGGGACCTCAGCTGGACAGATGGGATCTTGTTATCCAAACCTCCCTCCAAGTTGTCTAAGTACATTAGTTTTACTTCTTGCTACGGAGAAGACCCAGACACCAAGATTGCTTTTTCTTCTTGGCCCCTAGATCCTGCAGCTCAAAGGCTCTTGTGATTAAAGCCTTGATTACTCTGGGTCAGGATGAGGCTGGAGGGCTGGGGCAAGGCTCTGGCCACAGGGAGGGTAACAGGAAGAAGGTAACCCCCATGGTCATGACTGTTCCCATCATTCCCTAGAGACAGACAGATTGCCCCAAGAGCCTGGTCCCTGTCCTCTCCAGTCCCCATGAGGCTCTTCACACCCTGCTCTCAGCCCATCCCATCAATCCATCCCTCTTGCACTTTCTCATTTCACAGCTCTCAAACCCAGACACACTCCACCCATTTCCAAAACAAGCCCCTAGGCAGTGGAGCCCAGAGCTGGGTGCAGCACCTGGGCGACTGCACCATCATCCCTACAAGAGGCCACACCAGATGTGCTACTCACCTCCCTCCTGGACCTTGACAAGGAGACACCTCCCCATCACCCATCACAAACCCTGTCCCGAGTGCCTGGAGATGGTCACCCCATTTCCCAGGGGCTGAGACAGTCTACCTCTGGGTCACCCTACATAATCACTGACCCTGGCAGAGGGCAGGGTCTCATTGCAGCAGTGCAGGGCCAGCTCCTGTCCTGTGCCAGGCCACCAGTGATGCACGCTGCAGGCAGTGGCCATGGACTTGTTTGCCTGCCTTGTTCTCTCACCCCCTTGCTTGCCAGGCTCACATACACGTGGGCTGCAGTGCCTCTCAGGGGCCCTTGCACCATGCCAAGGGAGCTTTTCTTATCTTCACAGGAATGAAAACCTTTCCCAAATCAAAGTGCTTGTGTGGCTTTGAAGAGTTTTCTCTGGAGACGAAATAAGGCTGTTTGCAAGCGTGAGTGATCACTGCTGAAGCTGGAGCTCCTGGTGGGACAGTGACTGGGCTACTGGTGAGCACTGGACCAGGTCAGTGGTCCTGGGGCTACCCCAAGCTCGGCACTTTGGTGACCCCAGCAGGCTTGAGGCCAAAGGAGCCATCCTCCAAGCTGAAACTTTCCCCCTCAGACAAAGCCCACCAACACAGGGCTTGTCTAATTAATTTCTAACTGGCTGCATGCTGGCAATTGTGTGGCATGAAAGACAACCAAGAAAGGAACATTTTAGAGGATTATGTGGAGATGCTATAGATGTTCAAAGGGCACCCTGTGCAACAGTGTGCTGCACAAATCTTCAAGTCCCCAGGACCCATCTGGAGGAGAAAAATAAAGGCAAGGGACTCACCTCCTGGAGGAAACTACCCAGACTGGGTTGTTCTGCTTTGAGATGCTGGATGAATGGTGGATATGGAAGGACTAGAGACAGCCTTGCTGTGGACTTGGGGACAGGCAGACATGCTTATGTGATCTGGGACTCACCAGCACAGGCTGTACCTACCAGCATGCCCTGGGGAGCAGAGAATGCCTGAGAAGCCAGTGTGCATGTAGATTATTTGTTGTTTGATATTTTCCTTTAATGATTTTGTCCTAAAATAAATATACAAAAGTTCAGGGCCCTGCAGGTTGTGTCTGTTAGCAAGAGAAATGGATGACTGAGTCAGTTATTGCTTTGGAGCAATCGATGCTATTTGTTTACCAGGGTGGGCAAAGTCTAGCCTCCCTGGACACATCTTGCTCACAACTCCTCATGAACCTGCCCCAAAGCTGTCTTGCCACCCTACCCACACAGTTCTGCCACCTCTCCTCTGCCTCCTTGGCTTTTCAGCTTGTGGGGAGAGCACACTCACGTGTGTGGCAGCAGGCAAACTGGCTGACATGTTGCTGCATGGGCCAGGGGGTCTTGAGCTTTGGAGGACAGAAGTAGTTTGTCAAGGGGCAAGAGGGGTGAAGGTCCACACTGGATCCCAGCCTGGGGTGGTAATGCTCAGGGACAAGAGGAAGCAGGATGTGCGCTCTTTGTCAGTGATGTGTCCGTCATCCTGGGACCTGGGCACAAGCAGGGAGTGTAAATGGTGGACCCTGGTACAGAGCAGAGCACACCACATCCCCAGTATGCCACTCACTGCATCCCAGGTCCAGCTGATCCCCACACCAGCACAGGCACCCTGGCACAGCCACCACCCCCATGTGCCCCAGCCCCACGTGAAGAACCCAACACAAGGATCCCATAGTCCAGACCTGCAGACCTCCTAGTTTAGGCTTGTTCTTCCCCTGGGGATATGCCATTTCTGCATAGGGCTGAATCAGGCCCACTGTGGCCAGCCCTGCTGTGCAGGGCTCCCACTGTTGGGAACTGCGTTCCTTGTGAGAGAATCTTGGTTAGACTTTTTCAGCAGAGTGCAGCTTGTTTGTCACTTGTTTAGCACTGCATTCCCCTTGGAGTCTCACTCAAGTGTCTCTGGATTTTGCCCTGGAAGAGTGTTAGCTCTGGGATGTTGCAGAGCAAACAAAGAGCAGAGATAAAGGGAAAGCATGATCCTGTCAGAGCAAACATAACTCTCCAACCTCCATCCCAGCGACCGCAAAGGCCATGCAGGTCCACCACTGCCATCACTTCCCACCCCAGCCTCTTGCTGGGCCCAAGCCTCTGCCTGTGCTCCTGTCAGGTGGTACAGGGAGGCCACATGCCAGCCCCAGCAGGCAGCACACTGACCTTCCACCAGATACTGCCCGCATGGCCTCAGTGCTTCTCCATCCCCAGCCTGTGCAGTCCTGATCTCCTCCATCTCCAGCCCAGTGCCAGGGCTGCCTGTTCCTGCCTCCCATGCCCACAGTGATCTTGTTTCTACCCTGCTCGTGCTTATGGCACCTTGGCGTCCCTGTCCTCCACCTCCCTTTTCCTTTACTGTCTCCATCCACTAACCTTGCCTCAGGTCCCCACCTCTCAGTCTGTCCCTGCCATCTCCTGCCAAGCCCATGTTGTCCCTAAGCTCTCCATTTTGTGGTGTCCATGTGCATAGACTGTCTGCCCCTGCCATGGTCCCTGCCCCATGGTCAGTACCCAGCACCCTCCCTGCCATGATGCCTGCCCTTGATGCAACCCTGAGCCGTACAGAATCACACTTGACAGCATGGCTGACCAGGGCTCCCCGAGATGTGTCTGCCCTGCCAGGAGCAGGGGTGAGGGGAGCCCAGTCTCTCCCTTTCTCTGTATGCAGAGCAGCTCCTCTCCTGCCCAGCCCAGTCTCTGTGGGCAAGTCAGAGCGTGAGCCGAGTTTCCTGCTGTTGTGTCTCCCGTCCCCCATATAAGTCACGCTGGGCAGGTCTGATCTGGTCTCCTCTCCCCAAGTTTCCTCCTGCCTCCCTTAGACTGCAGCCAAAAGGCAGAATCTTGTGGGTAGAGGTCACAGCTTCCCCAACAGCCGACAACAGCTGTTCTGAGGATGTGGAAACCTCCTTTCACCGGTGCCTGCTCAGAGAGACTGTCTCCAGGGCTGGACCATCTCCCAGCAGCACCTGGAGGCTGGCTAGAGGTGGACTTACAAGCAGGAGACCGTTGGACCCTAACAAAATCAGGAAATGGGTGTATTTCTCCTTGTGGAGGAGGTATGAATAGCAGATCCCCCAGAGGAGGTGAGGCCAGCTTAGAAAGCAGCAGGGATGTGGTAGATTCAGCTGATTCCTTGCAAAGCTGTGCTCCCAGAGAGCTTCCCCCTTCCTGCTCCTCTCCAGCCTCTCCTCCCTTTGGGCCACCTCTGCCAGACCTCATCAGCTCCTGCTCCTAGACCTGCACCCTGCCAGATCCAGCAATGTAGGGGTGGGGAAGCAGCGAAGGGGGCCAAAGGACCCCCCATACCTCATGTGTAGCACAGCTCACTGCTTCCTACCCAGGAGATCCTGTGCTAAGCCCCATGAGCAAGAATTTGAGTCTGTAGGGCAATAAACAGAGTGCTAGAGACGGGATGGAAGGGAGGCCACCACAGCCCAAGCCCTTGGCATAGGCATGGTGCTGGGAACAGCAGGAGCTGCCCCTTGGCGGTGGCTTACAGCCTGGGGAAGCTAAGCATCCCCACGGGCTTCAAATAGTCCGATAGCCTCTGGGAAGCTCCTCTCAAGTCTGAATCCCAAGATCAGCTCTGGCTTTGAGCACCAAATCTCAATTCACCAGCAGGGTTTCATTTTTGGTGCTCTGCTCTTTCTACTTGAAGAAATCTCTGGTGGAGATTGGGGAATCCTCTCTGGAGGATGGGTGGAGATTGGAGAAACCTTCCTGTTCTCTGCAGAAGTCTGACTGAACCCTGAGCAAAAGCTTGATTAATCATTGCTTGAATAATTGCAGGGCACTGTAGACAATCTGTTCCCAACGGCCTGTGAAGGGAAGGGATGAGGTGGATGGCTGGGCCCCTGTGAGGCCAGGGGAGGTCACTCACCCCAGCCCATTCACACGTCAGCCTCAGAGTTGCTCCCAGAAACTGGATTAAATGGTTTCTTTTTTAAAAAAAAATCTAATTTCTTTACAAAAGCTTGAGCGATGCTGTGAGCCTATCACCTCCCTGAGAAAAGCTCTTTCAACCTTCAAATTCTTTCACCACTAGGACACTGGCTTTCAATTCAGGGCTGAATCTGCCTCTCTTCAGCTCCAGCCCTGCTCTTGTTACACCTTTCTGTGGGATTTAACGGTTCCCCACTATCTTTTCCATGTGGGAGGACATAGGCCAGGTCCTCAGATAACCTGACAACATACCTTTTTAACAAGCATCACATCATTAGGCCTGGCTTTCCAGCCTGTGGTCAGGTCTGTGGTGCTCCTTCAAGCTCTCCTGGTGTTTTCCTGCCTTCCTCTGAGTGTGGGCGCCAGATGCAGTGCTTCAGCAGTGAGCTATTTACTAGTGCTCCCCTTTCAGGCCCACAGCAGGGTGCACCAAGTTCATTTTGGTACCTGTTCACGCTGATCCCTAATTCCTCTTCTACAGACAAGTCGACATCGCTGGATGAGGCATATACTCCTGGGATGGCTTCAGATGAGCTCCCTTGGTTGCTGGTTAAAAGCCAGTGTTCTTATCTCTACCCTGTATAGGCATACCTAGAGTCATTGCTTTCCAAGATCTAGCCTGCAGGCTTAGCATGCAAGCTTCATTTCCAGATATATTCCTGTGTTTATCTGTATTCAAATGCACCCCGACCATTTAACCAGGTGATTCAGCATGAAACCTCCTTGTTCCTTTCTATCTCATCACTCTCGGTGTCATTTTCAAGCTTTACCAACAAAGATTTCATATCTTCATCTACATCATTGATAAAAATGTTTAATAGTAGTGGACGAAGAACAGGTCTCCGGGGGGGGGGGGCGCGGGGAGGTAGGTAGAAATAGCGCTACTTACTGATATCAACCCATTAGCAACTACCTCTGAGATTTGCCAGGGAAGCATTTTTAATCCATCTAATATGTGCCCTGTTAATTCCTTATAATGCAAGTTTTAATCAAAATGTCAGGTGGAAGTAAGTCAAATGCCTCGGAGAGATCTGAGTGTACTATATCAACACAATTGCCTTTTTCAACCTGACCTGTAATCCTGTCAGAAAAAGACAACAGGTTTGTGTGTCAAGCTGCGCCATCCATGCCACCACACTGCCTGCAGCTCCTGATTCTGGGGACCTCACATCACCATTTGTTCCTTGACCCAGGGATCCACATGTGGACTGAAAACCCACCAGAGACTAGCAAACCCCCCTGAGCAATAATACCCTCACCTTCTCCTAGCGTATACCCATGTTTCCTCCTCATTTGCAGCGATATTTTGGGGACTGTGGTCCCTGAGGAAGGGGATGAGCTTTCAAGGCTGGACAAGGAGGTCAGTGATGCTTGGCCCCAGGAGTCCATCCCAGGAGGAGCTTCCAGCCTGGCAATGGTGGAGCCTGTGCGGCCCTGAAATGCAAGGTGGGCTGAGTGCCGTGGGAGGACCAGAGCTCAGGGGCTTCCCCGGCTTGCAGGATCTTTCATCCTCCGTCACCACAGAGCCGGGCCAGATCTGCCTTTGCAGCACCCACAGAAGCTGCCTCTGTTGTCTTATTTTTGTTATTTTTGAGAGGATATTTTAGCGCTGAGCACATTCCCTCCTGTTGCCATGGCAGCCGTGACAGGGGTTATATACCGTGAGAAAAATACCAAAATTAATGAGTGAGTGAAAGTGCAGCCGAGAGAAAAACAAGGTTAAAAAAAGAGTTAAAACAGTAATAAAAACAATCTCCCAATAATTTGGCAGCAAGGGTCTCACAGGCAAGACAGGCAGCGACCATCCGAGCCGTTCAGCCCATCCATTGATCCCGGTGCAGGGGTCAGCCGTCTGCATCCTGTAGCCAGCGAATCTCCCAGCTGCGCTCACCAGCGCAGCGCGGTCCGAGGGATGTGCCTCTCCTACAGCATCCCGCTTACACTTACAGCCCCTTCCCCCGCAAATCTGCAGCCCTTCATTATGCAGTAGGCATGTGGAGGAGCAGTTCTTTAATGTGCTCATTTCCTTGCATTTGGGTTTTGAGGATCTTTTTGTTTTTAATTGTAGAAACAAGCGAATTGTCAGAACATCTGTGTTATTAGCATTTGCTGCCCAAATCCATGCTGCTGCTTCTCCTGTGGAGCCCAGAGCTGATGAGAGAGAGAATAGAAGAGCCTTTGAACTCCTTGCAGCAGACGGCAGCCAGGTTGCTGTGTGTGTGTGTTGGGGAGGGGGTATTTATTCTCTTGTAAGGTTCATTTGCTCTCCGTGTTTCACTTTCTTCTCTCTTTCTCAGAGATTTAGCTGGATGCTTTTCCCTTGCAGGCTTTGTTCTTCTGACAAGGCCCCACTGGCATCATGAAGCAGCTGTCTCTGCATGACACCAGAGCATCCCGGCACAGGGTACCCAATGCGCGGGGCAAGCCAGCACCTCCAGCAGCATCTCCAGGGTCAGTGGCACTGTCAGCAGCGGGGCGGGTAAGTGGGAAGGATCTGGAGAGTCTCATGACGTAACTCTGCAGCCAAAGCTGCAGATGGTTTCCCATTGCTTAGACTGGCTCTGCTTTCTAGGAAATGGTGAAGACAAGGTAAGGACTGGTGACTCATACAATAACGCCCAAGCAAAGGGTGGACAGGGAATGGCAATGACGGCATCAGGCTTTCCTTGTTGTCAGGGGCACTCTGGGAAGGGCCTGGCCACTTTCAAAGGCAGCGGGCAGAGGAGGAAGGTAGAGACAGACAAATCACCCCTGGGATGCCAGGCCTCTGGTGGCCTGAACACAGTGTCCCACCAGCTCTCCTGGCCATGAGGTGCTGCTGGCACTGCAGAGGGCTTTGCCAGGCAGCTCCTCTGGACTGCAGACGTGGCTCCTGAGGTTGGGACACTTTTTCCCCCCATACTTTTAAAGCCTGGACCTGCCTCTCAGAAATGTGCCTGAGCAGAGGCTGCAGATGGCAGGCAGTGGTCCCCCACAAATAGGTGGCATCTAGTAAACTGCATGCATGCACAGCTTCCCTGGCTGCTCCCTGTGCAGCATGCCTGTCGACTACCTGTGCCTCTTGCGAAATGGAAACCTTTGGTCACCAGCAATCTCATAAGTTTGCCTTCACTGCTCCACAGACAGCCTTGGATCCACAGGGTCACTTCCTCAGTTCTTCCCTTCACTACAGCTCTCCAGCCATCCAAGGCGGGCTGCCAGTGACTGATAAATTAAATCTCATGTTGTCTCCAGAGAGTTTAATTCCCTCTCTCTGTCCAGATCCCCAGCTCATGCTCTATCAGCAGGGTAAACCTGACAAACCCCACAGCTCCTTTCCCTGCCCCTCCATGGTGGGTTTTGACCTTTCCTGGATTCTCACTTCACATCTTCTGCTAAATTGGCTTCATGAGAATTGACACCCAGAAAAAAAAAAACAACACACAGACACGGAGAAGCTGACATCTCCGCAGGAGCAGAGATGGCCCTGATACAGGAAAGTCTCGGAGGAGAGCAGAGTTTTCCACCCAGAGCGGATGACTCTCCAGCCCCTTTCTCCTGCTCAGCAGGAAGAAGCCCTGCCAGGGGCTGATCTCCCTTCTTGCGAGGGAAAAGCAAAGCGATTTGGGCTGAGCTGGAGCCAGGGCTCCCCCGAGCAGGCCGGCGCAGCCTCTAGATGGTGCAGTCATCGCAGCCGAGCTGAGCATGTGTGCAGTGAAGGGAGCTGCGCAACAGGTTGGCGTAGCTCAGCGGGAAGCAATGCTCCCATCCTCACGCTGCGGCGAAGCAGAAAGGACTTTCCAGCATCCTGGCGAGAAATCTGCGCTGCAACTGGCCGGCCAAGAAGGCGGGTGCTGCTTGGTGAGGGGCCCTGCAGCCCCGTGGGGTGCCTGGTCCTTGCAGGGTGCCGAGAACCACCCCAGCATCTCCATCTGAGAGACCTGAGGCCTTTGGCAGGGCCAGAGTGCAGGTGCAGCCCGCTGGCAGGGAGCACTGGCTCTCTTTGCCGGAACGCAGAGGCCAGTGGAGGCATCGAGGGAAGGGGCAGCCCTGGAGCACGCTGTCCCCAGGCTCCCTGGGACTTGTACTCGCTCATCTGAGGTCCCACGGGGACCCTAAGCGAGGACCCAGATGAGGTAGCACAGCTTGCGAAGGCATTGCAACGGCAGCCAGGAGCTTGCAGGTGCTTTTGGGAGCTCGCAGGTGCTCTTGGGAGCTCGCAGGTGCTCTATGCTCCCGAGTCCCAACACCCTGCAATAAAAGCATGATTCACCGAGGTGTGACAGGAGGGGACATTTGCTTTTCCAGGCCCCACTACCTCACCTGGGCAGTGCTGCAGGAGCCATTGCTTGCAGCCTGCCAGGAGTCCTCCTTGGCTGGGGGGATCCAGTGAGGGGTGGGCACAGCCCCCCGGTGGGCTCCCTCCCACGGAGGGGCCCTCCCCTTAGCACAGTGGGGTGCGCTGCCAGCCAGCCACCCTTTCCCTGTGCAGCAAGGCTGCAGGGCTGTGAAGCACCGAGTAGAAAAATAAATGAGCAAATAAATAAATAAGAGCACTGGGAGGGGAGCGAAAGGGGAGACCCGTCCCACACGTGTGCGGGCGAGGAGTGGAGGGGTCCCCGGGGTGAGGGGGTCCCGGGGGGGTGCGGGGACGCCCCCTTCTCCACCGCCACGGGGCTTGGCGCGGTGACTGCAGCCCGGAGCCGGGCGGTGCGCGGTGCGACGGGCGGGCGGCTCTGCCCGGCAGCCGATGCCCGCTGGTCCCGGCCCGGCTGGGCTCGGGATCTGATAAGGAGCCGGAGCTCCACCTCCCCGTGGTGGCGGCGGGAGGCGGAGGCAGCGGGAGGGGGGGGAAGGGGCCGTGCCTGCGCTGCGCTTCCCTTGCACATCCTCACACACACCGAGGGACGGAGGCGGGCACGGACGGAGCTGCCCACCGGGGCTGCCGCCAGCCCTGCCGCCGCCGCCCCGCCGGAGGAGCCGCAGCCCCGGCCCGGGGGAGGGGGGCGGTTCCCACGGGAAATTTTTTTTGCCCCCCCCTTTCTTTTTCTTTTTTTTTTTTTTTTTTTTTTAAATTTGGTTTTCATCCGTGGATAACGATCGACAGGAGCCGGGGGGGTGGGGGGCGCCCGGTCCCGGCGGGGAGGAGGTGATGCAGACGCCGCTGGATCAGCGCGCAAGGGGCCGGCACGGAGCGCAGCGCAGTCCGCATCCAAGTAAGAGCTGCGGCAGGGCCGGGACCCCCCGCCCGCGGAGAGCTGCGGAACGGTGCGGGGCGGCGCGGAATGCCCCGTGCGGGAGCCCGCCGCTGTGCGGGAGCGCGGGGCCGGGCGGTGGCGGGAGCGGCGCTGGCGAGCATCCCGCTCCTCTCCGCGCCTCTCCGCGCCCCTCCGCGCCTCTCCGCTCCCCTCCGCGGCGGGGTGCGCGGGCGGCGGCTGCAGGGCGCGGGGCTCCGCGGGCAGCGGCGGCGGGCAGCTCCCGGTCACCGGTCCCGCCCGGCGCTGCCACTTGTTGTGCGGCGCGGAGCGGGGCCGGCCCCGGGCTGGGCAGGGTGGGCGGCGTGGGGTGGCTGTGGGTGTGCGGCTGTGTCGGGGTGAGCGCGTTTTTTTTCCCGTGGGGGGGTGGCTCTGGGTGTGTGTCCCCCATCCACCCCTGGGTGTGTGCGCCCGAGGTGTGAGCGCGGCTCGGGGTGCGCTGGTGCGTGGGAGCGAGAGAAGTTGCGGGTGAGCTGGGAGCCGGCTGGGAACGGGGCTGTGCGTGTGCGTGTTCTTGTGTGTGTGCGGGAGGAGCGGGGTGAAGGCGGCTGGCCGGTGTGCCCGCCTGGGTCCGCGACAGGGTGTCTTTGCGTGTGTGTGCGTGTGCCATTGGGGTGCGGGTTACAGGAGTGGTGTGCGTGTCGAGGAGCGGGCTGCGTGTGCGTGCGGGGATCAGAGTGTGCGTTGGTGTGTGTTACAGAGGGGTGTGTGTGCGAGTGAGCGTGTCAGAGGGGCGTGCGTGCCTGCGCCTTAGAAAATCCCTGTTTCCCTGCCTTTACGCGAGGCTGAGTGTGAAGCCGGTGCCGGGAGAGCGGCTACCGTGTGTTTTCCGCGGGTGTCTGCGTGTATATGTGTGTGTGCAGTGTGTGTGCGGGGCTGGCGGGAGGCGCCCCGTTCACCCCCCGGGGCTCGCCGGGGAGCGGCGGAGCGGGCGCTCCCTGCCCGGGGCCGGCGCTGCCGGGGCGCTGCCGGCTGCGGGAGCCTCAGCCCGGGCAGCCTCGCCGGGGGCTGGGGACCCTCGGCCGCAGCGTCCGGGGAGCAGAGTCCGGCCTCCATCCTCCCTCCCAGCCGGTGAGGGCGGGTGGGGGCCGGGAGCTGCGGCTTCCCCGGCACCCTGCGACGTAGGGGCTCCCCTATACCCCCTCCTCAAGGTCCCCCCAGCCCCTCTGGGCTGCGGTCTGGAGAAGAGCCGCTCTCGCTGCTGCCGGCTCCCTGCGGCCCTGCCGGAGTGTTTCAGGCCCGCGACATTTTTGCCTTCCTCCAGGACTCCTGTCCAGGCCGGGATGGTGAGCGGGATGGTGGCAGGGGGGAACAGGAGCCCGCAGGATCCTGGAGCGGCTGTGGGGGACCCCCGAGGTGGGAGGATGGAGGTTGCCGCCCTGGGGAGGCTCTGACAAGTCTCTGCCTCGCTGGCTGCCTGAGTTGGAAAGGATGTGGAGAAGGAGGCAGGAGGAGGGAGAACCACGGGCTTCGCCCTCTTTTCATCACTATGCAGCTCCTAAGAGATTATTTCGGGGTAAACTGTTCACAAGCGAGTGGGGTTCCTCATCGCGGGGTGCTCTGGCTTGGGGTGCTTGGGCCCAGCCTGTATAAATGCCGAGCAGCTGCAGTGGCAGCTGGAGCCGAAGGAGACTGTGGGACATGCTACAGAATGCCCAGGATTCAGCCCATCCATGCCTTAGATGCAGGACTGAACATCAGTGGCCGTTTTTTGGACAATATGGTCCTTGATCTCAGCCCCTCGCACGGACTGGAGCCGGTGGAGCCGTGATTAGCATTTGCTGCTTGCTCCGATGTTGCTCCAGCTCTGAGCTCCTAGCGTCAGAGCAGAGCTTGGGGGGGTGGGGGGGATTAGTACTTGTGTGCTCAGTGCAGGGTTTGGATAGACTTGTAAGCATGGCTTCGAGCCATGCAATCAGCCTTTGGGAGCAATAAGAGGGTGGACTTTGGTGCCCGTTCCCGGAGCGGTGCTGCCTTCTGTGGAACAGGGCCAAGGGGCTGTGGGAATCACAGGGAGCACAGGCTTGTTCAAGCAGTTGCTTAAATTATCAGCGCTTTATAACCTCTCTCTCATTAGGGCTTGTTTTTTTTGGGGGTGGATGGCTGAATTCTGTAGGATTTTGCATGCCACTGTCCTCCGAGAGCTTCCCAGTCATGCATTAAGCAGCGTGACTAACGCCTCTCTCATGTGGTTCAGTCTCTCTCACACTCTCCCCGTAGGGAGAATTGTGTGTGTGTAGGAATAGTTGTTTTGGGAGGGGTTTTTATTTTTAAGTGCTCTGTGCTCTGCCAGCAGGTCGGAAAAAGGTGCCTGGCGCTGGAGAAGAAAGTGTGGGATGGTCCTTAGATCCCATGGGAAAATAGCCTGATGCCTTGGACTGGCCCCTGGGAAGCCTCTGTCTCCTGCACAGACGTGCTTTTCCCCAGTGGTGGAGTCTTCCGCCTCCTCCTCCTCCTCACGCCCAGCTCTAGGCTCTTACGTCTGCACTGTGTCATTCGCACCCCTAGGCGCCAAGCAGGATTCCTTACCCCAGTGAACCCGGGGCCCCTCATGCCCGCCGGCAGTCCCTTGCGGGACAATGGTCCCACTCAGGTTCTCAGCCCCTCTTTTCCTCCAGCCTCCCTGCTTTGGAGGTTTCCTTCGCCTGTGGGAACGGGGCTTGGGTTTAGGCTCCAGTCCCTTTTTCGGAGCAGAAAGCATGGGTGCTGGGCACCCTTGGGTGACTCCCTTCCTCCTCCAGGCTGGCACAGGGCTCCTGGCATTTCCCGCTCCCTGGGCCCTCCCTCCCAGCCCAGTCAGGGCCATGTGAGGCATCGCCCCGTGTTAGGACTTTCACCTTTACCTGCGATCTTCCACCTCACATCAAGGCTTAGTCAGGATGGCACTACGTCATCGGCAGTCGTGGCCCAGCCTAGTGCAAACAGGCTTGTGCAAACAGTCCAATGGCAGGCGCGGGTGCCTCTCCTGGCCAGGACATCCTCCAGGAGCACCTTCCCAATGGTCGGGACTGCCCGTCTTTCCCTTCTCCCCATCCTCGTTGCACAGCCATTTCCAAAGGGAGCGCAGGGCAATGGGGTGATGAAGCTCAGTGTGGGTTTGGACACGCTGTGAAGGCAGGTGGATGCGTGGGGTGGTCCGGTGTGGGTGCACACGCATGCTGCAGGCAGACACACGCATGACCCAGCCGGGGTGTGCACACGCACACAGTGCAATTACCCCTGCATGGGGTGACATCACACAAATGCACACCCAGTGGCGACAGGGGTATGCGCACATGCTCCCCCGGCACAGGCACACGCGTTGCTCAGCGCACACACACGTGCGCTTGATGCAGGAATGCAAACTCGTGTCTGGTGCACAGGCTCTCCTGGTGCAGGCACAAATGTGCTCCTTGCAGTGCGTGCATGCCTGCGCACCCTGCTAGTGCACTTGTGTCCACATGTACGCTTTTTCCTACAAACAGTCATGCTCTGGGCAGGTGCACATACACCCAAATGCTCATGGTGCACATGGATACATGCACACTCAGTGCAGACACATGTGTGTGCATGTACATGCATTGCTGGGTTTTGCCTGTTTTGATGCAGAGATATGTTGTGCTTCTGCTCAGCTTCTTACCTCCTCCATCCTCAGCCCTGTGCAGGGATGGAAGAAGGCTTGTCTGCCTCTCCCCTTCCTCCTGGGGACACATATCTCAGAGGTATCTTCACACAGTGCCAGTCTGGACAGTTACACATGCCCTCAGCAAGGTGGAAATACCTCTTCTTTACATGAAGGATGCTTGCAGGACAAGGGAGCAGAGTCAAGCCAGGCTTCAGGACCATAGTTTCGTCTCCAGAAAGAGAGATGTATTTTCACCCGCAGAGGGAGAGCTCCTCTCTTCTGTGTCACCAGTGAGGCACTTGTTCATGGGGAAGCGGAGTGGAGGAGGGATTGGGAGCTGCTGGCTTGCGGGAAGAACCAGGGTGGGTAGTCCAGGATGCTCCACTTGTTGAGGATCTGTACGATGATGGGGTAATCAGGAATTAAGCACTTGCTACGTGGCACCACAGAGGGGAGATGGTAGAGGAGTGCTTACCCATCCTACAGACTGGGTGCAGAGTATGGACAGAGCGAGCGATGGGAGTGGCAAGAGAGGGTTGCTGCTGTGGGGCCATGGCAGCTGCTTGTGGCTGTTGATTTTAGGGCGTCCAACCACTGGGCTTTCTGGGTGCTGATGAGCTGCTCTGCACCCCTTCACGCTCATGGCTCAGCAGAAGCTGCATGGGTGTGCCCGGACCCTGGAGGAAGGTGTGCTCTCGGAATGGAAAGTGGGGGATGGGGAAGCTGCTGGCCAGGCACAGCACAGAGGCTTGGTGGCAGGGCGTGTGGCTTGGCACAGAAGGAGACAGTCTCTATGGGCTGGTGGCATGCCTGTCACTGCCTCTGCAGTGTGTGCATACTGGGAGGAGGTTTCCAGTGTCTGGGTGCCTGCAGTGCAGTGTGTGCAGTGTGTCTCTGCAATGCAGGGGGGCAGTACTTCTGTCACTGCCTCTGCAGTGGGTGGGGTGGACATTGGCACTGGGTGGGCAGCATGGGGCTGTCTCTGTGGGGCACGGTGGGTACCCAGTGCGTGCATGCAGTGTCCCAGTCTGGAGTGGGAGGGAATGGGAAGGAACAGTGTGTCTGCAGTGAGCAAAGGGAACAGTATTTGATGGTGCAGGGTGTGGGGTTGCCTAGTGACTGTGCAGCGGAGGGGAGATGCTGTGCCTACCATTGCAGTGTGCTGGGGCTGTGCAGTGCTGCTCCACGGGGAGGCACGTGGTCTGTCCTGTGGGGTATGTCTGCACTGCAGTGCAGGGTGTGCAGTGGGTCTGTGTCCCTCTAATACAGTGGTGGGCAGTGCCCCTCTTCCTGCAAGGGGTGCAGATGGATGACAGTGCCCTACATGCAGTGCAGGATGGATGATGCACAGGGCTCCTGCATCCCTGCACTGCTGGATGGGTGGTACCTTCATATCACGCAGTGCGAGGCTGGCAGTGCTGCTGTGTCAGCAGTGCAGGGAGGGCAGTGCTGCTCTGTCCCTGCTATGGCAGTGCCGTGTGTCCCTGCAGTGATGAATGGGAAGTAGCTCTGAATCCTGGCAGTGCCCCATGTCCCTGCAGTGCTGGGTGGGTGGCAGCCCTGCATCCCTGCATTGCCCCGTGCCCCTGAAGTGCTGAGTGGGTGGCAGCCCTGCATCCCTGCATTGTCCTGTGCCCCTGCAGTGCTGGGTGGGTGGCAGCCCTGCATCCCTGCAAAGCAGGCAGAGCCCCTGTCCCTCTTTTGGTGCTCCTGTTTCTGCAGGGCTGGCAGATGCATGCAGTGCCTCTGTGTCCCCGCCGTGCGTGGCAGGCAGTGCCCCTGCAGTGCGTGGCACACAATGTTCCTGTGTTTCTGTGGTAAGAAGCTGTCTCTGAGCCTGGCCGGCTCCCATCAGGTTGCTGGCAGCAGGCTGCGCACAGTCCACCCTGTTAGTGTGCCTCGTTGGGTCTAATTATAGTTTGTGTGGTGATGAAGAGGGTGGACAGTGGCAGGAGTGGCTTCCTGCAAGTGACAGGAAGCCAGGGCTGAGGTTTCAATGACTGGGTTGCTCACTCGAGCAGGGCATTGAGGAACTTTGCAAGCCGGGACCAGTCCTCCCGGGCACTTGCTTGTGGAGGCTGCCAGGACACCGCGGCTGGGGCCAGCTCCGCCAGGCGAGTCCCTGAAGCCCCTTCCCTTTGGGGGGCTGCTTTGGGACCGTGTGCAGGGAGTGCACCCAAAAGGATGCACCACGGGAGTGGGCTGGGGCAGAGCGGTCCCCAGAGGCCTGGGACTACCTAACCTCTGGTGTCTGTGTCTCCTTCCAGCTCCCCTGCAGTGCAGGATGAAACCGCTGGCATCCTGCCTGGGCCTGTGGCTCCTCTTCCAGCTCCCTGCCCTAGTCTCTGGGACGCGTGTGGTCTACAAAGTGCAGGAGGAACAACCCCCCAACACCCTCATAGGGAGCCTGGCCTCTGACTACGGTTTCCCGGACGTGGGGCATCTCTACAAGCTGGAACTGGGTGCCCCGTACCTACGTGTGGATGGCAAGACTGGGGACATCTACACCACAGAGACCTCCATCGACCGGGAGAGCTTGCGTGAATGTCAGCACCTCCTGCCTGGAAAGCCCTGCTTCCTGGAGTTCGAAGTGTCCATCACTGACCTGATCTTGAACAGCAGCCCACGCCTGCTCGAGGGGCAGATAGAGGTGCTTGATATCAATGACAACACCCCCAACTTTGCCTCGCCTGTTCTCACCCTCTCCATCCCTGAAAATACCAACATTGGGACACTCTTCCCCATCCCTCTGGCCATGGACCGGGACTCAGGCCCCAATGGTGTTGCCTCCTATGAGCTGACGGCTGGTCCGGAGGCACAGGAGCTCTTTGGGCTGCAGGTGGCAGAGGATCAGGATGAGAAGCAGCCGCAGCTGATCGTCATGGGGAATTTGGACCGGGAGCAGTGGGACTCCTACGATCTGACCATCAAGGTGCAGGATGGAGGCAACCCACCACGGGCAAGCAGTGCCCTGCTTCGCATCACCATCCTGGACATGAATGACAACGCGCCCAAGTTTGAGAAGGCCTTGTACGAGGCAGAGCTCTCTGAAAACAGCCCTGTGGGACACTCTGTCCTCCAGGTGAGTGCGGGAGCTTTCTTCTCCTCCCCAGCTCCCCTCCTGCCTGGCTGCGGCAAGGACAACCCAGGGAGCATTTACATGGCTGCTTGCTGCCACAGTTTCTCAAGGGAGGAGGGAGCCTAGAAGGGTTGCAGGCCGTAGGAGCCCACAGTGTCACCCAGGGCCAGCGGGCAGGCAGGCCCCTGGTATGTCACATCTGCTAAAACAAGGTTGGAAAGGCTGCATGGGAAGGTGCAGCCAGAGCAGGGGCTGCAGGATACAACTGAGGGGCAGCAGCAGGGCTGGTGGGTACGTGGGAGCAAGGCTCTGGGTTACAGAGAGGGCTGAGACCCGAGGTCCATGGGGAGTCTGGCTTCATGCCAGACCGGTCTCAATGCTGCCTGCAGACAAGACATAGACCCTTTCATAAGTTGCATTCCCTTGTCCGCTCCATGGAAACTCAAGCTTGCACAGGAGATGGGGGGCAGGCAGCATCCCTGCTGCCTGTCTGGGGGGGCTGCCCATGACTCTGGGGGTGTCTTGCTGTCTGCATGGGCCAGGGGCTCTGCCCTGTCTCAGGCAGCAGTGCAAACTGGCCCAGGGAGCCCGAGGGGGTGGATCTCAATGGATTTGGCTTGGAGGGGGCATCGAGATGATCGTAGCCGACATCTGTTTATCTGCAGCTGCCATCTTAATAAGCAGAGTGTGGCCAGCTCTCATCTGCTTGCTAATTCTGATGTGAATTTTTTTTTAAGAATTCATTTTTCACTGTTAAGAGAATGGAAGTTGGAAGCAGATAAGGGAGCTGCACGGCCAGGAGGAGAATGGGCTGAGACGCTGCTGCTGCCATTGCTCAGCTTTTATCTTTCAGGGGGAAAATGACTTCCGCCTTTTTTGTGAGTGGAGGTAAAAGGTGGAATTTACATTTAACAACTTTCGTTCTCCATCCAAATCTGCTGAGCAAGATAACGGCGGAGCAGCAAATGGTGCAGAGAAGAGGCTGCTCGGAGAGCCGATTAGGGAGGCAAATGTTAGACAAACCTCATCTTCTTTAGAAAGCAAATAATAGGCATAGAGGCAGGTTTATGCGAATGCAGAGCTCCTGACGGGCAGGCAGGGATGGCTGGTGCTGTGCAGAGCTTAGGCAGCCCCGGTCCCCACTTGGCTGCATACCTGAATGCTGGGATGGAGTTGCTGCAGCTCTGCACATCCTCACCTCCCTCCTCATCCTCACCTGAAGCCCTTATTTGGGGAGGGTTTTGCGGAACGGGGGTGCAGCCAGAGCCGTCCCTCCACATTTCTGCTTGGGTCATGGTGGTGAGGCATCCCAGAGGATTCCCTGCATGCCGGAGCTGGCCAGGAGGGGAGCACGGCCAACCGGCCCAGCCGGTTTCGCTGGAAGAGCAAGGAAAAGCCTCTGTGCCGGAGGGCCGCTCCCAGCTGCTCTGCCGGTCCCAGGCTCTTTGCCCCATAGTCCTTGGCCCCAGAAGAGGAAATCCTGGTTTTTCCCCACCAGCCGTCCCCAAAGGAGGCTGCGGCAGGCAGCATGGTGGTTTGCGGAGGGGCTCGCGCTGCCTTGCCCTCTTGCTCACCATTTCTCCCTCCATCCTGCAGGTGAAAGCCAACGACTCAGACCAGGGTGCCAACGCCGAAATCGACTACTCCTTCCACCAAGCCTCAGACATGGTGCGCCGGCTGCTGCGCCTGGACCGCACCACGGGGCTCATCACTGTGCAGGGGCCCATCGACCGTGAGGACGTCAACATCCTCAAGTTCTCCGTCATGGCCAAGGACAAGGGGGCCAACCCCAAGAGTGCCCGCACCCAGGTGGTGGTCACCATCAAGGACATGAATGACAACGCACCCTCCATAGAGATTCGGGGCATTGGGCTCGTGACCCACCAGGATGGCATGGCAAACATCTCGGAGGACGTGCCAGTAGAGACAGCAGTGGCTCTGGTGCAGGTGTCCGATCGAGATGAGGGCGAAAATGCCGTGGTGACCTGCGTGGTGGCTGGGGACGTTCCATTCCAGCTGCGGCAGGCTAGTGAAACAGGGAGTGACAGCAAGAAGAAATACTTCCTGCAGACCACCACGCCACTGGACTACGAGTCGGTCAAGGAGTACACTATTGAGATTGTGGCAGTGGACTCGGGGAATCCGCCCCTCTCCAGCACCAACTCTTTGAAGGTGCAGGTGGTGGACGTGAATGACAATGCGCCTGTCTTCAGCCAGAGCTTCACCGAGGTGGCCTTCCCCGAGAACAATGAGCCCGATGACCTGGTGATGGAGGTAAGCGCCAGTGATGCTGACAGCGGCTCCAACGCCAAGCTGGTTTACTCCCTGGTGACAGACCCCTCCTCTAAGGGCTCTTTCACCATTGACCCCGACTCTGGGGAGATCCGGGTGAAGGCAGTGCTGGACCGAGAGCAGCGGGAGCGCTATGAGTTCTTGGTGGTGGCAGCAGACAAGGGCAGCCCCAGCCTCAAGGGCACAGCGTCTGTGGCCATCAACGTCATGGACAGGAATGACAATGACCCCAAGTTCATGCTGAGTGGCTACAACTTCTCAGTGATGGAGAACATGCCGCCCCTCAGCCCTGTGGGCATGGTGACAGTGATCGATGCTGACAAAGGAGAAAACGCCCGCATCCAGCTGTCGGTGGAACAAGACAACGGGGATTTTGTCATCCAGAATGGCACTGGCACCATCCTCTCCAGCATCTCTTTTGACCGGGAGCAGCAGAGCACGTACACTTTCCGACTCAAGGCGGTGGATGGTGGGGATCCTCCCAGGTCTGCCTATGTGGGGGTGACCATCAATGTCTTGGATGAGAATGATAATGCCCCCTTCATCACTTCACCCTCCAATGCCACCTACAAACACATCCTGCCCCACACCAGCCCTGGCCAGCAGGTGAGCAAGGTCAAGGCAGAGGACATTGACTCTGGTGTCAATGCAGAGCTGACCTACAGCATCACAGGAGGCAACCCCTTTGAGCTCTTCCAGATCTCCCCGCACAGTGGAGACATCACCCTGGAGAAGGAAATCCTGCGCAAGCACCATGGTCTGCACCGCTTGGTAGTGCGCGTCAATGACAAGGGCAAGCCCTCGCGGCATGGCACGGCGCTGGTGCACTTCTATGTCAACGAGACGCTGGCCAACCGCACACTGCTGGACACGCTGGTGGGGCACAGCCTGGACACACCGCTTGACATAGACATCGCTGGAGACCCCGAATACGAGCGCAGCAAGCAGCGAAGCAACATCCTCTTTGGAGTCATCGCCGGCATCGTGGCTGTCACCCTGGTCATCGTGCTAGTCATCCTGGTGCGCTACTGCCGGCAGCGGGAGGCCAAGAGTGGCTACCAGGCAGGCAAGAAGGAGACCAAGGACCTGTATGCACCCAAGCAGGCCAGCAAGAGCAGTAAGAGCAAGAGCAAGGTGAAGAAGAGCAAGTCCCCGAAGCCGCCCAAGCCCACAGAGGATGAGGAGGAGACGGGGCTGCAGAAATCACTCAAGTTCAACCTCATGAACGACTCTGTCAGTGACAGCCCGCGAATCCACCTGCCCCTCAACTACCCGCCAGGTAGCCCAGACCTGGGTCGCCACTACCGCTCCAACTCGCCGCTGCCCTCCATCCAGCTGCAGCCTCAGTCACCCTCTGCCTCCAAGAAGCACCAAGTGGTGCAGGACCTGCCGGCCACCAACACCTTTGTTGGCACCGGGGACAACAACTCAACGGGCTCCGAGCAGTACTCGGACTACAGCTACCGCACCAATCCCCAGAAATACACCAACAAGCAGGTAGGAGAGCTCATCCTGAGGCCGGCAGCGGCCCCTCCCCTGCACCGGGGAGCCATCTGGACAGAGGTGTGGGAGTGAGCGTGGACTGGCCCCCAGCCCTGCATGCGTGGCCTGGAGGGCTGGTGAAGGACTACCCCGGAGCCGAGCCATGGAGCCTGATTGTGGGGTGGGGAGGGGATGGGGGTGGTGGTGGTGGGAGGCCAAAAGCTGTCGGAGCCCTTGTCAGAGCGCCCGGGGCTGGGTCCTGGTGGCGCTGCCTGGGTGACGGTGATGCGAAGGGCACTGCATGCGTGTGCCTCTGCATGTGGAGCTCTGGGGAGGGAATCCCACCCGCCTGGGTCCCCTTTGGGGACTGGCTCTAAGAGCACCGAGGAGGGCAATGCCCACCCTCCCATCCATCCTTCTGCTTGGGCTGACTCGTGAGGAGGAGAGACTGGTCCTGCTCCTGCCACAGCTCTGGGCAGCCAGTTTCCAGCCCTGCCCCTGTCTGGGGAGCAGTGAGGAAGGCACTAGCCTTACTGTTGCCAGCCCAGCTCTGATGGTGCGGCTGAACCTTTCACCATCCCTGTGCAAAGCCGCTCGGAAGGGAGTTTTACACCCACTGTGGCTGCCCAGGCAGGTGGGGCTGGGTGGAGGAGCAGAACTCTGCCTTTTTCCCAGGCTTAGGCTCTGGCTTCCCCCAGGCTTGGGCCCTCTGCCATAGCCGGCATGGTGAAAACCGGGCTTCCCTTAGCACGAGCATCGGGCCTGGAGCTATGGCTCTGCAGGAGCGGTGCTGCAGCCGCTGTGGAGGAGTAGAGCAGATCCTGGCGGCCAGGGCGCTTCCTCCAGGCGGCACGGGTCCAGCCATGTGCCGGGGCTGGAGCTGGGTCTCGTGCTCGGGGCTGGAGGAGTGGGGCACTGGGGTCTCTGCTGTGTGCTGCAGTCAGGTCACTGCTCTTGGTCTAGCCGGGGGTTTCTGCTGCGTGCGGGGCAGGGTGGGGGTAGGTCTTGGCTGCGACTGGGAAGGGCTGCTCGCTGGTGTGCACTGGAGCTTGGACCTGTCCCCGGAGGTCGTGGGATGAGCCTGGAGCTTGCAGGATCCTCTTTCCTTGGGCTGTCTGGCCAGTTAGCTTGCATCATGTTTCTGCTTTGGCGCCTGTCGGGTCTATCCTTAACTAGCTAGGGAGGGAGAGGGGGGACGAGTGCCTGTGGCTTTGCCTTATTCCTGGGGCCCTGTGGGTGAGGACCACCTACTCGCCCACTGTGCTGTACCCTCTGTGCCCTATGGAGACCCCTGCTCCCTTCTTTGTATCCCGGTGAGCGGCAGGCTGGGCTCCTGCCGTGGGGCTGAGCTCAGCTGCCCTGTTGGATTTGACTTCAATAAAGTTTTCTATTTTTTACCAGTTGTGCCTTATTTTCCCTGCTGCCCCTGAAGATGCTCTTGCTCCCAGCAATTTCCCAGGCATATCTTCCACATTCTCGGCCACAGGAGCACCCAGGCCCCGCAGCACCCAGAAGTGATGCTCACATGGGCCAGCCATCTCCACAAACCCTTCACCATGCCCCACTGTGGCCAGTCCAGAGGCCTCATGGCACTGACCTCCCTCCCCAGACTGACATCTCCCATCTCCAGTCACTGCATGGCCCTCTAAGGAGACAGCTTCCTCCAGGACATGGTTCACAACACATGCATGTACATATACACACACATGTACATGTGTGGACATAGAGGCAGTCTGAGCCATGGACCAGCCAGCCCAGGTTTCTTCCACCCCATCATCCCCCTGCATAGCTTCTCCTGGTTCATCCCCATGTCCTTTTGAGACCCACCCATGTCCCAAAGCCAGTGCATGGAGGAGCAGATCTCTGCTGCACAGTGCGTGGCTAGCCTGACCCAAATCCTGCTGGTGAGGGCTGGAAGATGCCTGCCTCTCACCCGCCGCAGTGCTGGAATGAGGACGCACGCGGTTGCAGATGGAGACTTGGTGCGTCAGCAGCGCCAGGGGAAGCACACGAAGCAAGGTGCTCCCCCCACCCCAGGACGTGATGGGCACCTTTGCAGCGAAGGAGAGGTCCTCTGAGACAGGCTTGCTGGCCGGGGCAGGGCTGTGGGTGGGCAATGGAGCCAGGTGGCCACACCTGATAAAGATGGCTCTGCCCCTCCTGGTGGGCAGATTGTGGGTGATGCTGCTGCTATGGGGCTTGCTCAGTCTCTTGTCTCCAGTGGGCTGAAGAGAGGATAGATCCTGGTAGGCAGGAGCAGTGCAGCACCCCCTCCCCAGGCCCTGGATGGGGCCATCCTACATCCCCCTCTCCAGCCAAACATCACATCTCAGGGACACCCCCCCAAGCCACCCCTTCCTCTTTCTCACGGTTTTTCTTTTAAACTGGGACAGACATCCTTGCACCTGTCACACCAGCTTCACCTTTTCCCCAGGGGCTCCAACCGGCTACACCAGGCTGCTGGAGAAGAGGAGCTCTGGCGCTGGGAGAGATTAGATCATCTGGGGAAACCAGTGGTTCTGGCTTCGGTGGTTTCAGCCCTGTGCCAGCCTTGGCTCTCACAGCCTCCTAGTTTGTTTTGCTAACAGCATAAGGTTTTATCTTGAACCGTCCGGGAAGTGTCTGGGCCTCCTAGGCAGGCAGGGCTGGGACCTGCGGGGAGATGCGATGGCTGCAGAGGAGGAAAGGAGACACCAGCAACCACCTAAATAACTAGTCCCTGCAGGGCTGGGCAGGGCAGTCTGGGGGCTTGGCTCAGCGTTGCCATTTGCTTCCCTTTGGGAACTTTCTGAGAGAAGTTTCCCTTCCTTCCTTGTCCCTGTCAGCTCTTTGATGAACCTGGGGTGAGAATGCAACCTCTTAGACACTGGTGTGGGGAAGCGTCTCTTCTGCCTGTCTCCCAGGCTCCATCCTTTGGGGTTCTTTATACTGGAGCGGGGGGGCCTATGCTACATCCTTTTCTGGCTGCACAAACCAAAGACTGCCCTGAGTCCTTACAGCCCCCCACCATCTGAGAAGCTGGCTGGAGTGATGTTAACTTCAGCATGCTACTGCGAGCTCAGCAGAGGTGCCTGCACCTGCCTGCAGGCTCAGGAGCATGGTGCAGGATTAATTACTGTCTGGGTGGTGGGGGATAAGAGGGATATTGTAACTGTAATGGACAGAAGTGAAATTGTCTTGTTTTAGAATTTAGCTTAGAGTCTCCATAAATTGCAGGTTTAGGTGCTGGCAGATGTCTGGGAAAGTCTACTATCCTGGGTCAGTGAATTTTCTCAAGGTCGTTCACATGGATCCAGCAACGAGCTGCAGATGGAGCTGAGGGTTCATGGGGGACCTGCCCTGTTTTTTCCCCAGCTTCAGAAAGATTCTATGCTGGGAGCAGTTCCCAGGCACTGCAAATCAGCTCCTGCTCCTGGGATCGACTGCAGTTGGTTCAGATTTGGCTCTGGTGTGCAAAGACCAAATGAGGGAGCACGTTGGTAAGGTCCCGGGGGGCTGCAGTGTGGGGTCTGAGCCCTAGCTGTGCTGGGAAGAGTGGCTGAGCTCTGCAAAACAGCTATGAATGCACCGCGGCTTGTAAGCATCAATGGGGTGCTTGTGGCAGCTGGGGGAGCACAAGAAGGGATGAAGAGTGGGTCGTATACTGTGCTGGCTTCTGGGGAGTAGATGAGGATGCTGAGAGCCCCACAGCCAAGGCAGGAATGTGCAGTTGCTTCTGGCAGGTCTGTGCTGGGGGACTTCTGTTTATGGCAGGGAGGGGTGCCTATGCCTGGGAGAGCACTGTGGGGCATTTGGGACTTCAAAATTAAGAGCTTCAGCTACGGGAGACAAGCAACCCCCTGGTACAGCCTGGCCTGTACAGCCAGAGACAGCGTGGGTGTGTGCAGGCTGTGCTGCAGGGGGAGGTGACAGCAGGGTGTACTCAGCTTGCGCTCTGTGTGTGGGAGGTGACAGTGGGGTGCTCGCAGCCTGTACCCCATGCACGGGTGGCACGGAGGTGTGTGCGGTCCCTGTGGCAGGGGATGGCAAAGGCAGGTGCACAGGCTGTGCGGCAGGGATAGGTGATGTGGAGGGGTGCAGCCTGTGTCTACGCCGGACAAGACCTGTCCCAAGGGGAAGTGGCAGCAGGATATGCACAGCCTGTACTACAATTGGAGGAGGCACGGAGGGGTACACAGCTGATACTGCAAGGAGAGGTGGCACAGGGTTACGTTCAAGCTGTACTGTGCGGAGATGTGGCAGCAGGGTGTACACAGCATGCAGCCTTGGGCAGGTGATGTCTCTTCTGTAAGCAGCGTGTCTGCAAGGAGGCAGTAGCACTTTCTGTCCCTATCCCATCGAAGAGAGCATCAGTTCTCTCCTGCCAGACAGTCCCTGGCCCCACCACCCCTTGAGACCTCATCCTTTGCTTTCTTGGAGGCTCGCCCAGCCTGTGCTACCTGCCTGAGGCTCCTCACATTGGGCTGGACTGCCTGGGTGGCTAGCAGCTCTGGCCAGTTTCCCTCTTCCCACCTTGCTGAGCCAGGTGCTTCTCATTCGTCCCTGCCCTCCTCTTCCTCTCGTTTCTAAGACCCCCAGGCTCTCCCCTGCCTGATACCCCTGGAGCCAGTGTTGGTCTGTGATGAACACGGGCTTCCCTAGCTTGAATCTTGGGGCTTCTCCTTTCTTCCCCCTCACCCTCCTCTCTTTCACAATTGTACCTGCTCCCTTCTGTTGCTCTCTCCTGATCTGTCCCCCTGCTCAGCTCAGGCAGCGACCTCCCTCTTCCCTGTTGCTTTCCCCTCCCCATTAGTCTCTCCTGACCGGCTGTCTGCTGGCCCGGGTATGGAGGGATGCTGAGCCCTCCACAGCGCAGGGCTGAGTCCCTGGCTGGCTCCAAGAGCAGAGCTGTGGATCCTCTGTGCGATGAAAGCGCTGGCTGTCTGGGCAGCCCTCTGGTCCAAGCCATGCTGATTGATATTCCCAGCACTGCTCTGCCCGCTCGGCCGGGCTCTCAGCTGCAGTGCTGTTCCCTGCACGCACAGACCAGCCTGGAGTGAGGCCCAGCCCTGCAGCCTGCTTAATCAGTCACCCAAATCCTGGGGCAAAACTGCAACGGGGTGTGTCCCTGGGCACTTTGTGGTCCCTCTGCCCAGAGAGCAGTCAGGAGGCTATGGATGGGGTGAAGGGTAGAGGGTGGGATGCGGCTGAAGGGGGTGGAGGGTGTGGTGCTCCTGGGTGAGGACAGAGCTGGGATGGGGTGGAGAGGAGATTGGGGTAATGAGAGGATGCATGATGTAGAGCAGGATGGGGTGGGGTGTTGTGGGGGAGAGCAAAGGTTAAAGGATGCGTGGAGCAAAGGGTGCACAGAGCCGCTCTGTCCCTGGGAACTGTGTCAGCTCAAGGTGGGGAAGGCAGCCCCAGGAGGGCATGGGGCAGCAGCAAAGAGGTGGATGCTGTTTGCTTGCATCCCTGGAGCTAGTGTCCACCTGGGACCCCTGGCATGAATCGTGTGCAAGAGCCATGCAGCTGTGCATGGGCTGACTCATGTGGGGCTGTGCCACGGTGGGTTGCAAAGAGCAGGAGCTCCCCTTCATGGTTTGTGGGCTCTTGAATGTTCAATGTTACCCTGCCAAATCTCTATCTTGCTGGCATGTTCTTTTGAATGCTGCCCCTGAAGCTAAGCCCTGTGCCAAGCCCAAAGCACCTTCCTCCCCCTCCACCCTCCATTCCTACACATACCCGTCATGTGAGAGCACCTGCCCATGAAACCCCGGGCACAGCCCATCTCCATGGGAGAGCTGTTCTCCTACATACTGCCCTGCAAGCTGGTCCATCCAAGCTGCAGTTACACAACCCAAGCTCTGCTCTTGGCAGAAACCAAGATGGCCAATGGAGATTACTCCAAAAGGGACTCTTCCCACAGTCCCCTGCTCCTTCAGTGCCCCAAGAAGTATGCAGTCTGCTTGGCTGAAGCAGAGAAGGATTGAACATTGGTGAGGAGGAGCCTGGCTGCAGGGACACAGGCCAACTCTGGCATCTTGGTCCCCCTCTTGTCTCCTCTGATGCTAGCTGCAGTGTCCATCAGTCCAACCTGGATGAAGTTTGGTCTTGGTTTCACCTCTGGGAGCCAGGGTCACCTGTGACTCAGATCCACTCAGCCTCCCCTCAGTAGGTCCCCAGTTGACCTTGTCTTCTCTCTGACTTTCTGGACTTTTCTGGAGGTCTCAGTCTGCACTTTTGAGGACCTGCTTTCCATGTCCCCCCAGTAGTATAGGTTTCTTTTCCTAGTGGGTTTTCCAACTCAACTCTGTGATTGAGAGCACAAGAGGAAAAGGAGGTCAGACAAAAGAACAGAAAGAAATCCCTTAAAAATGTTTCCTAGTTGTTTTGCATAAACATCTTCCTGTGGTGTAAGCTGTTTACTGCCTCAGTCCTTCGGATGCTCACAGGAAAGAGTGGGTGGGAGAGTAGGTTTGTGGCAGTGACCTGCTAGGAGGGCAGGGGAAAGCTCATACTGGTACGTTATCTCATCGTTTGCATCCATCTTGGCATTCATAGCCAGTGCCTTGTGGATCCTGCCCAAAGATCTCCAAAGATGCCCCTGCCCAGGGAGATAAACATCCTTCTGAGCACCTTTTCACTTGCAAAATACCTGCCTCCTGATCTACTATCTAAACATGGCATAGCTGGGCAGCCATTGATCTTGGCAGGTTTCATCACAGCTGTCTTTAGAGCCATCATTTTGGGAGGGCAGAAAATCACCACCTCTCCCTTGGAACTGATCCTGCTCCGTAGTGAAGTTGTCAGAGCAGAGTGCCCTGATTCAGCTCCTCTGAGACATCTCTAAAGGCCCGAGCAACCTGAAAGCCTGGAGCTATTTAGCTCCCACGTGGCCTGGTTTTCACGTGCTCCAAACTCCCTGATGCTCTTGAGCAGCTGCAAATCTGCTGCCAGGGAGAGTCTGACAGATATCCATCCGTCCCTGCTGTGGGGGGAGCTTCTTGTCTGAGCTTGGGACTGAGATCGTGCTCTAAATGTCTTGCTAATGTGATGTCTGATGTTCCTCTTACACTAATCTGTTAATCTTTCTGCTTCTTCATCAAAAGCACTCAAGCCCAGTAGAAAGGAAAATCAGTATTTCAGATGTTTGAAGAGCCCTTCGTTATTATACAGGCTGGGCAAGACCTTTTGGGGTGTTGTGATTCGAGTGCCTGGAGGAGATTGGGCTGTTTTTTCCAAGGATTTCAAGTAGATCACAGTTTATTAGGGACTGTCAGGATGTCTCTTGCCCAGAGAAGAGAGCTCAGAAACCATCTCTAATGTTCAGGAAATTTTTCCTGAGCCACCATCTGCAAGGTCTGGCCTAAGGACTAGACAGCTCACCCAGGATTTGAGGACAGGGTAAAAGAAAGCTGTCCTCAGCTCATCCATACGAGGGGTCCTGTGCAAGTAAGAGTGGTAATGTCAGACCAGTGCAGGCAAGATAAGTGGCCTTAACAAGCCTTACAATATTACTTGTCTTACCTGTTCGATGTCTCCAAATGAAGGCTTGTCTTACCCAGTATCATCATTCATCATTAGGTGCAGGTTGGTTGCAGACCACTAAAGTGAGGGCTCTGCCAATGTTCAGAGCGTGTTGGTGCACAGGTTTATGGAATAGATGCAATTCCTTGACCAAACAGGAAAAGTTTCTGCCCTTTGCTTATGGAGGTAGAGGTGGTTAGAAAACAGGGTTGCCATCAGAGAAAAATTTTCACTTTGAAAACAACTCAGTGAGAATTGACATTTTTTTTCCTACTTTGGCTCAAGTCAGTCAACAGATACAGATATATAAATATATATGTTTTCCCTAATACTTTCTAAAGGCATGATTCTGACTAACCTTCTTGAATTCAGCTTCATAATTAATACTTGGCTTGAATTCTGAAGTGAAAGTTACCTTTGCAAGAACATCGTTTTTTCATTTTTACATGTCAGCAAAGATATTCCCCCCTGCCCCAACTTTGAAACAAGAAACTTACTTGAAAAATGATCTGATTTCAACAAATTGACGTTTTTTTCTGTGCAGTCTTCCATTGAAGAGTTCCTAGTTATCCCTCTTTTTTTAGAGTCCTGAGTCTATGGCTTGGGACCCCCTGCTCTCTCCCCAGAGCTCTCAATACTATCTGTCAGCTCCACCGGGTGCAACTGGGAACCAGATTAGCTCATTATTTTCCCAGCATTATTTTCCCACTCTACAGCTGTTGGATTCCTCAAGGGCTTTACTCAAGTGTTACTGCGAGTCCTAGAACCTTTTTCTCCCTGGGATCTTCAGATGGTTTTAATGTGATTATGAGACCTCCTTCTGTGTCCCAAGCAATTTCCGCTCTATACCAACTGTCTACAAAATGGCTCTATTATCGGCTTGAAGGTGATAGACATTTCAGGACACCACGGTCAGTCCAGTTTAGACATTATTCCATAAAGATTATGACCCCTTTAGATTTTATGATTCACCCTTCAGATGATTTATTTCCATATTTTCCTTTCCAGTCTTCATTTCAACCGAAGAAAAACCAAATTGCACATCACTGATGGGCTCAGAGCTCTGATAGGCTGAGAGGTTAGGCAATCTCTGTCCTGAGGCTGTCTAAATGGGTTTCTAATTGCGTTAGATCTTGCTATGAGTTAGATAAATTCGATCTGACCAGGCAGGTTGGCACCAGGCTTTGGCGGCTTCTTTGAGCATCATGCAAATTTCAGGAGGCTTCAGGGCACCTATGTGGAGTCAGCCCACATTTTACCCAGATTTATTCATTAAATAGTGCCTTGGGATCTGATGTCCATTTTAGGATGGCTGTTCTGCTATCATTATTTCAGCAGGACTTGTAGCACCTCTCTTCTGACTGCAAGGTCAGCACTTGCTAATTGTCAGCAATGGAAACCATGTGAACAGCCACTTAGAAGAGTTGCTTTTCAGATAATACCTGGTTTTGGGAGGTGTGATTCATATGGATTCCTGTGTGTCTTTCTTCCAGTTGTGGATTCCTTCTGTAGCTTCTTTTGTCAACAGTGAAAGAACTAAAGGGTTGTTGGGAACAACCCTCACTTCAGACACCGGGATGGGGATGGACATAAGGATTTGTGGGCAGAGCACAGCAAGCAAACAAGACCTCATGAATATCAGATGTGCTGATGTGCCTTGTACAACCACAGTAGCTGTGATAGAGGTGACCCCAGCAAATCGTCAGACTGATGGATAAGAAAACTGGCCTTTAAGTCTGCCAGTAGTCCTGTCCAGAACTGTCAGTGCTTGTTTGGAGGCACCACCTTCAATGACAAAATTTTTGGAAGGTCTGAATGATTTTTTTTAATGCGGGGTGGGGGTGGGTCTTACAGGTGTATGTAGACCACACCTTTGCTTAGAGCTGAGTCCATCTATCTCCCTCCCTTGTTTGTGCTGGCTGGAGCCCCAGGCAGGCAGTTGTCCTGCCTGGTTGCTCCATTCCTCCCTTGTCCAAAGCAAGCAGAGTCCCTGGGACCAGTTTCCTTGCTCTGCACCAGGTCTTTCCTCAATTCCTTCATGTTGTGCTAAAAGGGAGCAATCCAGTACTGCTGGGAACTGGAGCTCTGGCATGGTTCACTCCGCTTTATGAAATGATAGTTAGCCCTTGTGCCTCTGAAAATCAGGACCTGGAGACACTGTGGCAGGGCAGGGGTCTGGGGCAGACAGGATCCCCAGACCACAAAGGGGAGCAGAGGGGGACAGGAGGGAGAAGCGCAGTCCTTGAGGAGCAGAGGGTTACCATAGGTGCCAGGAGGCTGTCACCAAGCCAGGGCAACATTTGCCTTTGCTGCTCACACGGAGACACTCTCCCTCATCATGCTGCTCTGCCTGGTGCCATGTAGGGTTGTGAGCTCTTCAGATCACGTGCAGGTGTGGCAGCCCTGGGCGTGAGGGTGGGTGCAGGAGGAGTGGGGGATGCACTTGTAGGGTTTCTTCTCCAAAAGTCAGTACAGCGGCCAGACAGTGTGCTGCTGGGGTGGCACGGGAAAGGATGCAAAGAGCTATCTGCTCTGACTCCGTCCTCACCCCAAAACACCAGCAGAAGCACATGCTGTTGCTCAGACAAGCTGTAAAATGGTCGACTGTTTATGGCCACAAGCTGAGCTTGTGTCCTATTTCCTAGAGCTAGAGTGTTGCCCTGGACTGTTCTTGGCAATTCAGGTCCAGCTCTCCTTGAGGCTTGCCCTGGTTTCCATGGGCATAATATTCCCCTCAGCCTCCTGCTCTGAAGCCTATGTTGCATTGCGCTGGAGCCGTGCTTCTCTCCAGACATGACACTAGCAAATAAAATAATTCCCACATGCAGCAAAGCCTCCATACACGAAAAGCTGGATCTGTGTAGTTTGGGGCATGGTCCCTGGGCTTATCTCTTTTTTTATTTTTAGTAACCAGGGACATTGCATAGCTCCAGGTTGGTTTGTAAAAGAGAGGGGTTCATGAATTAATCTGAAGTTGACTAACTCATGTGCTACAATGGCTCCCTTGTCACTTATTTTTATATTCTGGGCATTGGGTCTGACATTGCCTTTCACTTTCAGCCCTGTGAGTCGCTGCATTGTGGTGGCTGTTGGGGAAGCAAGCTCCTTTGGCAGCTGGCTGAAAGGCCGTTGAGGCTTCTGGCATGTGGGGAGGCGCAGGAGCAATTGGAGGCTGCCAGATGAGCCCATTAGCCGTGGATCCTGCTTTTGGATCAGCAGCGAGGTAGTTAACAATTTGGATATTTTCACCACTCCAGCATTAATCGGTGCTCGCGGGGGGAGCAGGGTGGCTCACCTCCATGGGAGCTGTTGCACCGCACCATTTCTGTTGTCAGGAAAAGGGTGCCCAGAGCAGATTTTAAGGTTTCCTTTGTGAACAGTGCAATTTCTGGTCCGTCAGACAGGACTGCATCTCCTGCTGTTTAGTCCATGCCGTCTGTGCAGGGGTTGATGCTGTGTATTTGTGGTGAGGTGGTGTGACACCCCGCAGCCCTGTTCCCTTGTAGCACTGCTCTTGTTTTGCCTGAGTTTGTTTTCCCCAAGTTTAGTAAGGAAAATAAGCTTGGTGCGGGTCCTGATGAGAGCTGGAGATCTTTGCAATGAAGGGAAGAAGCAGAAGGGAGCAGAGTGGGGCTGAGGAGGGAGGTGGTCCCCTTAATCCCCCTCCAGCATCTGTGGGTGCAGACCCTCATGGTAGAGGGCATCAGGACAGAGTAGCCCCTTGGCAGGGACTGATGTTGGGAGTTTTTGGGGTGTGCAGCCAGGACCAGGCAGACTGGGGAGGGCTGTCGGGGAGAGCCCAAGGGAATTTCTCATCAAAACAATCCCCTGCTACTGTCAGATGAGCCCCAAAACTGGAACCATGGGTGTGACCCTGGCTTCCCTGTTGCGGAAAGGCTGTGGCAAAGCTGGAACAGGCACAGAGAAGGGCAGCAAAGCTGGCCCGACCTGCCCGGCGTCTGCAGGAGGACAGGCTGCACGTACTCGTGTGCTGCAGCTCGCAGAGGACACAGCAGAGCAGGATGCAGCGTGAATCTGTGAAATTGGAAAGGAGTAGAGCGAGGAGCAATTACTCATGTTTTCTCATAACCCTGCAGGTAGGAGAAGTTAAAGGAAAAATTACTAGGCAGCAGATGTAAAACCAAAGGGATGTGCTTTTCCGTGTAGCACATGGGCAGAGAGTTCATTGCTGCAGGATGCCATGGAGGCCAAAAGCAGGCATAGACTCAAAAAGGCGTGAGAGCACTTCACAGAGGATGGGGTCATTAACTTATGAGCTGCAAACAATTTGTTGCTCAGGGTAAAAACCTCAGCTGCGGCACAACAGAAACCCACAGGATTTACCAGGGGGTAATGTGAATGTCTTCATCAGAGCATCCGCTGTTGCTGGAGGCCACCGCTGGTGCCGATGATCCCTGTGGAAAGTGGGGACGGGGGCTTGGTTTGCTCCTCAGATGTACAGGCTGGCACAAGCATGTCTCCCTATCAGGAATATAAAAGCAAGCATTGGGGAGCCTTTAAAAGAAATTTTTTCAGACCCACAATTCCTCAGCTAAGAAAATACACAGGTTTGCCCCAAATCCCATTCCAGTGCAGTGGCAAAGTGGAGACAGCAGTTAGAAATAGAAAAGCAATAAATACTGGGGGGAAAAAATGGGAAAAAAGGAGGGAGTGTATAGCAATTAGTAGAAATGAGCAGTTATGGAGTGTAGAAAATTGACAAGGAAAGCCAAAAACATTGGGGGAAAATCAATTTTGACAAGCTAAACACAATAAGGAGTACTTTTTAAAATGTGCTAGGGAGAGGTGGAATCCAGTAATTGCCATTTCCAAATGGAGATTGCAAAATTGTTAATTATGTAGAAAAATGCAGAAGTGTTCAATAAATAGTTCTAGTAATTTGGACTGAGACATAACAATGTAGGATACAGTACCTGCCAATGCGTTGGTAACCAGCAAAGACATTCAAAATATCATCGCCTTGAAATGTGATATTTGAAATAATTCAAAGGTCTGGAGTAGGAGCTCTCTGATCTGGGGGTGTTAATGGAGCTGGGAACCCCAGGATGGGCCAGGAGGAGTGGGAGGGCAGTGACGCTGTGAGCCAGCTGGAATAGTGATGGGGATGCTATGTGCACTGCACACAGGCCTCGCCAGCCCCAGGGAACAACTGGATTAATAGCTTAGGCAGGAAACTCAATGATGGAAATAGCATTGACGTCAGTCAACACGGTTTGATGGGAAGGGATATTGGGCAGTGTCATTACATGACAGGTCCAGCTCTTAAACATTTCCTTAGGCATCTGCTCCTGGCCACTATAAGGAACACAATCTGCTCTAGGCATACCTGTGGGTCTGAAGCAGTAAAGCTGGTTTTATGTTGGTGTGAGATCACAGCATGCAGCTGATCAACTTGGAGTTTGATGAAGATGCCCAGGTGATAATGCATTACATTAATATTATTATTATTATTTTGTATTAACACTACTCATTATAAGTTAAGCATTGTTAGATGAGGATCTGGTTTATCAACAGCTTAGTGAAGAAAAGCAGTTGTTGGTTGGGAGTCCTCATGGAACGAGATTCTCTTGGAGGAGCTCTTCGGCAGCAGTACTGTGCCCGCTGCCATTCAATGTTGCAATCAACGATCTGGAAGTAAATATAAAATCACCGCTGATAAAATTTGCAGCTGACACAGAGATTGGTGGAGTGGGACATCATGATGAGGATAGAGCAGTCATGCAGAGAATCCAGATTGCTTGGTAAACTGGGCCCATTTAAACAAAGTACGTTTTAACACAGCCAAATACAAAGCTGTACATTGAGAAATAGGGAATGCTGGTTTATATCCTGGAAAGCAGTGACTTTAAAATGGATTTAAGGGTCACACTCATGAGTAGCTCAGCTTGAGTATTCATGGTGCTCCCGCCAAAGGGCTAATACAGTCCTCAGATGAAAAAGCTTGAGAGGTCAGAGGAGAAGCAAGGCTCTGCAGAAAGGCCTGGTGAGATGGCACCGGCAGTCCTGCAGGGATTGCCTCTGATAAGGCATGGGGAGAAACTGGGGCAAGTAAAGATGAGGGCCACAAGACTGATTTGCTAGCTTGCTGGGTGAGACATAAGGAACCCAGTTTGTTTAAATTCTCAAAAAAGAAGATTGAGGGGTGCCTTGATTGCACTGTACAACCAATTTCTTGTGTAGAAAACACTGCGTGCTGAAAGGCTCTTTAACCTAGCAGAGAAAGGTCAAACAAAACCCAATTTCTGTAAGTCAGTGCTAGACAAACAGATGCAGTGTCTTTCTGTGACTCCAGAACAAGGCTCTCCGGGAGGAGAGCTTCAGCCAGACACAAGCTACTATTATTTTTGAAGTGCCTTGGTCATAGCATGGTGGGGACTGCGCAGAGTATGAGGGGGGCACTAACCCCTGTCAGTGCCATGCTGCCATGCAGGGTCAGTTGGAGGGGAGTGGGTTTCAGTGTGGGTTGCCTTTGCCCTGCAGTGAGGTGAAGAGCCCTTTCAAGGGCTGCCAGGCAGGATCTGACATTTAAAGGAGGTGTTTTTTACGTAAAAGTGATGCTATTTGGAAGGAGACCCTCAGGGGAGGGATAGTAGCTGTCACAGGCTGCGTTTCTGAGACTGTTTGTTTGTATTATTGCAGGCACCCCAAGGAGCCCTAGTTGTTTGTCTGGGGTTCTACAAGCATGGTGGCAGAGGAAAGCAGTTTCAGACAGGCAGTCGGGGTGCAGGAGGAATCTGTGGGACAGCATTTCCTGGCATGGTGGGCAGTGACGTCTGTGCAGTGCAGGCTTTTGCAGGCTTTACACAGCTGCACAGCCTACAAAGTGGGCTGGGAGGTGACCTCTGGAGGGTCATCTGCACACAATTCTGCTGTGGGCAGGATCGCCTTGACCTCAGCTCCTCCAGAACTGTACACGAAGACCTCCTGAGAGGTGCTTGCCTATCCCTTCATGACAAAGATTGCACCTTCTGCTTTGGCAATATATTGCACTTGTCTAAACATACCATTGTATTTTTTTTCCGTAGCGGCTAGCCTTGGTCTTCCCTGCTGCAAGTGAAGGCCATTCCTTCTTGTCTGTCCGTGGTCAAAACCAGCAGCTTTCTCTTTGCAGAAGGCTTTTATGAACTTGAAGAGTACTGCCTTTGCCACCCTTAGCCTTCTCCTCCCCAAACCAGTTTCCTCAGTCTTTTTATGTTTTGTCATGTTTTCTAACAGCTGCTTGCTTCTATCCCTCTCTGCTTCACTGGTGCATGTGTTCTTGAAAGTGGTGCCCAGACTGGACACAGCTCTGCCTCTGAAGTCCTACCTGAGCCCAGCAGAGCAGACAGATCCTTGTGACTTAAAGACAAAGCACCTGTTTACGCATCCCAATATAGATGCATTTTTTGGTGAGAGATTGACACTGTTGACAGATAGTCAACCCTTGATCTGTTGTAACCCCCAGTCCTTCAGCCAGCCTGCTGCTTGTGCAGTGATTCTTTTTCCCAAGTGTGCAAATGTGACAGATATATTCCACATCTGTCATCCAAGCAGTTAATGAAAATACAGGCTAGCAATGGACTCGGGACACGACTCGAAGAATTCCATTTGATACATCATCCCAGCTGAAAGGCCTGTCTTCAGTAATTACTTTCTGAATACAACTTTCTAAATGCTTTGCATCCACCCTGCAGTGAATTGCACTGTATTACCAAAGCAGAGAAGTACGATGCTGCACCTACACTATTTTCCTGCATTACTTATGAGAATATTGTCTAAAATAGTGTCAAAAAACTTCTTGAAGTCAAGATATAACATTTACTGCTCCTCCTCCATCCACAAGGCCTGATGTCTTTTCAAAGGAAGAAGTTCAATGGCTTGACATGTTTGTTTGTGACAAACCTACAGTGGCTGTTACTCATTTCCTTGTTATCTTGTAGGTACTTACAAAGAGTTCTTTTATCTGTTTCAGTATTTTTCCAGGAACTGAAATTAAGCTAACTGTTTTATAATTCTTCAGCTCTTCTTTCTTCTCATCTTTAAAGACAGGCACTATTTTAGCTCACTTCCAGTCTTCTGGAAGCTCCCTGATTCTCTACAAATTCTTTAAAAAAAAAGTATTTAAAAAAAAATAAAACCCTAACGGCTCAGAAGTTACTTAAATCGGGTCTTTAAGCACCTGGGGTGAATTTAATCAGGTCCAAGCAACCTAAAAGCTGCTAGCTCATCTAAATGCTCCCTGTGTGTTCCTTCCTTTGGTTAGTCTCAATTCCTTCCCCTTCCTTGTTGGTGCTAGCTGTGTGGGACGCTTGATTGCCACTCAGTTGTAGTAAAGACATCAGCAAAAAAGGTATTCAGCCTAAATGGTGTGTTGGTTCCTCTCTCTCCTGATCACCTTCAGATCCCCATCAAATATCTCCTTTCTTGGGCTCCTTCCTGCATTTATGGGTGATTTTGTGTCTTTTTCTCTCTCTTGGTGTTTGTGTTTCATTCTCTGTGCTCATCATTCTGCTCTTGCCCTATGAACTTGTGCTACCCTTTCCACTCCTCGGTAATCACAACAAAGAAGGATTTTATGGAAGGATTTGGAGGAGGATAATGATGTAGCTTAATGGCTGTTTGCAGGGAGCTCCTCCCAAGCATAAGGCAAAGCTGGGGAGAGAAAGTGTGAAGCAGAGTCTTTGAAATGTTTAACAAGCAGACAAAAGAAACGATGGTGACCCTTGCTGGAGAACCTCTTAGGATGAGAGATGGTGTCAGGCCAGAGGCTGGAAGGTGAGGGATGATGTCACCGTAGCTCTGCACTGGGCAGTGATCCCATTAGAGACGCTCTTGGGAGAGGTGGGCTCAGCCAAGTGTGTCTCTGAGAGCACCAAGGGTGCATGCAGACTCTGAGTGCAAAGTGGAGACCCCAGATGAAGGGTGGGATAGGGGCCAATGATTCAGGATGCTGTGCTGACAGGAGACCTTCCTGGAGCCTGCCGGTCATGGGAGAGGGCTTCTGCCCAGGGTTGTCTCTGGGTGGAAGATAAGGCTGGGGCATGAGCTGTGGAGGGAGCTGCTGGATCAGGGGAGTGCAGGGACCGTACAAGGTGTGCTTCCTGCATGGGATGGTGTCTGATGTGGTGCTCTTGGCTGGGGTGGAGCCCAGTGCTGTGTCTGTTGGGCTGGCTGTGGGGAGCTGATGGTAGACCCTGCTGTTGTTGGGAGTGCTGGGCAGGAGCACTCTACCTCTGTTTAGGGGCCAGATTTGATGACGCCCCCTTTGCCTTCATCTGCTGGGTGAGTGATGCAACAGCTTTTCTCTTCTCTCCCAGTTACCTCATCGCCGAGTGACGTTCTCTGCAGCCAGCCAGGCTCAGGACCTCCAGGATCCCTCCCAGCACAGCTACTATGACAGCGGGCTGGAGGAGTCAGAGACCCCAAGCAGCAAGTCATCATCGGGGCCTCGCATTGGGCCTCTAGCCCTGCCTGAGGATCACTACGAACGCACCACGCCCGACGGCAGCATCGGGGAGATGGAGCACCCTGAGAATGGTAGGTGCTCATGGCACTCGTGCCTGCCCCCTCCCTGGGGACCCTGCGCCTGAAGCTCCTCATCCTCAGTGCTGCACCTCCCCTGGTGCAGGTGAGGGCAAGGAGCTCAGTTGGGACAGGCTTGCCACGCTCAAGTCTGGTGGGGATGGGAAGCTGGAGAAGAGGTGAGGCTCAAAGTAAGAGAGCAGCAAGGACTTGGTGGGGAGGGGAGAGGTGGATGAGGATAAGGAGTTCTGGGAGAGGCAAGGAGATGTGGGAGTGGGAAGAGCCAAGGAAGCAGATGGGTTTGGCAGGAGGCAGAGGGGTTTGGCATGATGTAGACAGGGGGCCCAACAGGATGGTTTGAGATGGCAACACAGGTGGCATGCAGAGGAGGTTGTAGCCCAGCCGATGGTGAGCTTGCGTGCCGTGGCAGGGCAGGGGTGTAGGGGAAGTCAGGGCATGATGCAGCTCTCCGTGCTGTGGTGGGTGTTGGAACTGTGGGAGTTTCCCAGGGAGCAGAGGGGGAGAGCAGGTTTAGTGGCACAGACTGGGGTGAGGAGATACATAGAGTGGAGGCTCAGAGAGTGTGATGGTGGCAAATCCAAGAGTGATGTGCCCTGCCTTCATTGGGCCCTTCAGGTCACCTCCTGCTCGGATCCACCTTCACCTGAGAACCCCTCTGGAGGTGTCTGCAATCTCACCGCAGGAGAGCTGGCTTTCCCCGCCCTGGCGCAGCTTCAACCCTAGTTCTGCTCCTTGTGCTGCCTCTGTGCTGCCTGCCTGACTACCCTCAACCAGCCCACTCCCCAAGCTATCTTCTCTGGTCAGCTTAAGTTGCTTCCTTGGACTTGGCTCTGGCTGTGCACATAACATCTACTTTCCTGTACCTGCTGCCTTCTGTGTTCTAGTACTGAGGGGAGGTCACAGTGGAGCTGGCAGGTTCAAAGAAACCTCTGGGAATGAAAAAGAGGAGGTGCAAAGGGTTCTCCTGAAGTCTCCTCCTACTTCTGGGAGCAACCTTGACTTTGGGACAGGTCTATATGTGGTGTGAAAATGGCTGAGAGTGTGTTCAGCTGGTCTAGGGAGCTGCAAACCTGCTGGGTGCCCCTATTAAGGAACACAAGGGGCCCAGGGTAATTTGTGGTCTTGAAGGTTTAGTGGAACATCTCTCACTTCTTCCCAGGTTAGTTCCTGGAGTAATGCTGGAGTTTGCTACGCTATGAACACTGAAGCAAGGCGTGGTGGCGCCAGGTCTAGCAGGGTTCCCAAAGCCATTTGTTGCTCTTGCAGTATGAGGCACCCTCCTGTCTAGGAGTGTCGTGCAGATCACTTTCTTCCCAAAAGTACCAGCCGGTCAACTGGGAAGAGCAGTGTGGAGAGGTTCCTGGAGTCCTGGTGCAGGACGACAGTACTGGACTTCCCAAGAGTCCTCAAGTACCAGCCAGGTATGAACTAGAAAAAGGAGAGAGAAAGAAGAAGATCTGGAGGATCTGCAGCAGGAGAAGGAGGGCAGAGAGGGCTGCCTGTAGTCCCTGGGATGTTTGTTTGCCCGACAGGGATGAGCAGACCCAAGGAAGGCTAGGGGACACTGCCTGGAGCAGTGGGTCTCACAGAGACACAGCACCCAGGCATGGCTCCCTGCCCACAGCATCACAAAACCCAGTCTCTCCTGTAAATTAGGCAGCTCCCTCCTTTTGCACAAGAGACCCTGTGTTCAGCCCAGGAGGACTGAAATCACCACACACCCATCCACGAACAAATCCACATGTGACACAGACATGTGCAGAGGCTCCCAGGGGATAACTGCAGTTCTGTTCTGCTTGCCGTCCCCCAGCCTGTCCTGGCTTGGCTCCCTTCACGTGGCAGTGGTTGGGAATCAGGCCCTGGTGCTTCCAGTAACTGTCCTGACCTGGATAAACCCAGTTCAGTGCAGAGGCCATGGCAGGCCAAGGCTCTGGGGAATCCACCGGCATTAACTCGAGTTGGTCCTGGTGCTCTGCAGATAATCTGGCAAAGGCAGTTCAACGAACTTGAGGGGCTGGGTTCAGAGTCATGATCTGCTAAGCAGGCTATTAGGGGGCCCTGGCACCGGGTCAGGTGATTTGGAGATGATGAGTTACTGGTCATGTCAGATCAGTTCGTCAGTGTTGCATTTCCCATGGTCTGCCTGCCTGAGACATGGCACATCAGACCTCTCTGTGGTGCAAACAAAACCTCTCTGTCTTGTTTGTCCAGAGAAGGGTCATGTCTTGCTTCCTGCAGAGTCTCCAGTGATGTGGGACCATCATGACCTTTTGGGGGACTGTCTCACAATGCCTTTGTCTTGGCTTCTGCAGCTGCTCAAGCAGCACCAGCCCCTCAAAGAGATCAGATTTTGTTTTTTTGTGAAGCTGGGAAGACTAAGCCATTCTTGACCTTATATTAAACTGAAGAGACTAATTGGATCCCACACACCCTATCTTGCAGCACGAGCGCAAGACTGACACGACTGTGCATTTTTTAGGCTTTCATCTAGTTATAAATATCCAACATAACAGGGCTTCCATTGCTTTCTCCAGGAGATTATCCCTGCAGCCGAACCAATCTGATAAGCAAGTATGCAAGGCTATTTATAGCTTTTCAACTGGAAGACAGATCCATGCCTTTTCTTTGTAGATGGTTCTTCGCTTGATTAACACACATATCTGTGTCCTCCTTTTTTGGACACCTTTTACTGTGCAGACTGCAGCAAAATGCTGTATTGCAGGGGCTGAGCCAGGTCCTTTTCGGGAGGAATTACGATGTTTCTGATGAAGACTTCTCCAGTATCTTGGCACTGATGTGCCAGCTCCTCAGTCATCCCAGGCATTTGTCATCCCTGGTATTTTACCTAGCTGCCCACTGTTTCCTCCCCAACATTTTGCCATGCTGTTATCCACTTCTGTGGGGTACACTGAGCTGGGAACTGAGCTTAGTCTCCCACTTGGCCACCCGTTGCTTTCGCTAAAGACATCTGCTCCCCCTGTATCACAGATTTGCTTTAGTTGGAAGGAGCCTGGAAGTGATTCTGCTCTGCAGAGGATCTGCCCTGCCATAATGCATGCAGAGCTTGGATTATGGAAGTGCCAGTCTCTCTCCATTGACGATGGAGAGAATTTAGTAAGATTACAGGACCAAATATGTGCAATTTAGGAAACATTACATGAAGGCTGTTTCACTCTGTCCCTGTGTGGTACAAAGGTAACTGAGATAAAAATATATTGGATGAAGTATTTCTGAATTGCGTTCTTCAGCCCACAGAACAGGGACAAATGTTTAATCTGTTTTAGCCCATTATTTAAAGTGGGGACCCCATGTCATTTTTAATGCATGCCATTACAACCCCACACTGAATATGTAATTAACAATCATCTCATGAGTTTTCGCAATGCACTTAGTGCAGTAGTTTCTGTACTTCACAGATGTTAATGACTTTATCCTCACAGCTCCCCTTCTAGGTAAGAAATTCCACCATAGGTGGGGAATGAAATAAAAAATTATAATCTGCATTTCTGAGATGTCTGCTAGCTTTAGGTGACCCCCTTGATGAGCTGGCAGCTCCTCGGTCTGCTCTTTTTGGAAGGTGAGAGCCACCATAGGATCCCAGTGCTTCTGAGCCACGAGGCAGGTCTCCAGCTGTTCTTGGATGGTGAAGCTGAGGCTGCATTGGCCACCTCTGGGCAGCTGCTGACGTACGAGGTGCAAGCAGCATGGCTTTGGGACTTTGTGGCAGGGCTGGATTTAAAACCCTCTAGCCTGGTTCATAGCCATAGGCTTTTCTGACAAGACCAGCCTTTTTTTCATGGTCTCCTACCTCCTGTCTACACCTCAGCACAGCTTGACCAAAAAAATTGAGATACCATTTCTAGGGTTTGTCTGCTGGACTTAATAAAACCCTTTCAGTCCAGATTTCTCTTTGTTTCAAGAGAGATTGGTAGATTGATGCATTGTAAAGCCAGAAGGAGCAGCTTGTCTAACCCCTGCATGACACAGGCCATAAAATTTCACCCTGTGATTTCTGCATCTCACCATGGCTGAGTGGGAGTGGTCCTTTGGAAAGATCCCCATTTTGATAGCAGATTGCAAATGGTGGCAAGTATGCGAGACCCCTGCTGAGCATTTCCAGTGGTAGATCCTCTCTGCCCCCAGTTTCACAAGCCTACTCTTAAATTCTGCTTGAGCTGCTCTAGCTCCCATTTCTTTCCATTGAATCTTATGATATTAGAAGACACCCCACTTCAAGCATACTTGTAGATCACGTGCAAGCAAGTCAACATTTAAAGTTCTCTTTGATACACTCAAAAACTGAGTCAAGTCCCTTACTGTGAGCAGAACCAAGGCAAGACGTGTTGGCAGCTGGGTCTTTCTTCTTTTCCTCCCACCCTTCCTTGGGCTCCTCCCAGCCATTGCCATCTGTTCATGATGCCACCACAGACTTGCAGCCCCATTCCTGGGCAGCAGCAACATCTGGCACATCTTGGATGTATGTGCTGCTTTTTGGCAACCCTTGCAAAGGCAGCCTGAGGAGATCTTTTCCTCCTGCTCCCCTGTGCTAAACTTCTGATTATAGTTCAAGCCTTCCATTCCTTCATATCATTTTTTCTCTGCATGATCACCAATTTGCCAACAACCTTTTAATGGTGTGGATGTGTCCAGATGATAGCTCGCAGCTCTCCAGCAGCACTCAGTGACATCCATAGCAGCGTCAGGCAGAGAGATAATGTTACTGCTAGTGTTTGTCTTCATAGTCTCACAACAGGCATGTGTGTCCATCACATGCAAACAGAGCTGCTTCTGGCTAGCACTGGGCTCTGTGTGCACCCTGCAATATCACAGCACCTTGAGAAGGTGGGTGGCTCAGAAGAGGACTCCCAAGCCAACGGTCCCTTCTCACTGCTCATGGTGATGAGATGGATTTGCAGCACTGGACAGTCACTACCTCCTGTCTTCCACCTAGTGTCAGTCTGGTAATGAGCTTCTTTTTAAGATTCTCACTGCTATTGTTGTTCAGTTCCTTTCAGCCAGCAGATGGGACAAAAAAAAATTTAACTTTCTCTCTACTCCTGGGATTCAAGCTAGCTCTGTGCCATTCCCAGCCAAACACTGGTGAACCCAGATAGGATGTTTGGTATAGAGACCTCTTCTGTTACTGAAAGATCTCACACCTTGTGGGAGAAAACTGAGGGTATGGTGTAAGATAGGATAAATGCTACTGTCCATGGAGTAAAAGAAGATGGTCTCTGGCTGGCACTGTGTACCGGTCTCTGCTTTGCTAACTGAGAACCTGCAGGTCACACATCTGACTATCTGAGGACCATTGTCTTGGGTCTGACTGGTGCTTGGACTCCTCTCTACCTGAGATATTGTAGGATTTTTTTAAACTGATCTGCAGACCTTTCCATTTTAGCACTGACTATTGGCATCAGGGCTGGAATTACTTATTGTAGATGTTTTGTCATTACTAGTAGTTTCCAAGTCCTGCTCTTGTTCAGGGTATGCATCCCCTCTGTGACCACCTTCTGCATCTTGTCTACTTCTACAAATTATATCTGGGTTTCTCAATGATCTTCAGCTCTACAGGCATCTGCATTTCTTCATAAGAAATAGTGAGCTTTTCTACTTTCTTCATTTAGTGTTGGTTCATTCCCAGAGACAGCTTCTGATTTTACTAATCGCTACTGAAGAGAGATGTGGGAAAAGATTCTTATCATGAGAGACAACATCCGACAGATTGCAAATGGCCGTCGATTACACCATCTTGGTTTCAACATGCCATTTCTGTCTGAGCTGTAATTTCAAACTTGTTCTCACCCTGTTTCTTCTTTTCCATATTTTCCAGCACCTGTGCCTTGGTAAACTCTCTCTTACGAAAGAGCCGTTCAGGTCAGAGTAGTTGTGGCATGCCACGTCAACCAGGTCACCTTCCTTAATTGTACCAAAGATCCCAGAGTAAACAGGGTACAGCTGTTTTTTCTTCCCCAGACTGAGTAACAAGTACATTGCTACTAGCTGCAGAGAATGCCTTTAATCCTCTGAAGACCTTCTAAGAAGCGTGCAACTTGCTTCCGAGATTGTCCAAAATAGCTTTAATCATTTATTTGACAGTGTCTTTCTTGTCTCACAGGATTATGTGGTAGTGCACATGTAAGATTGTCCTCAAGTTTTCCAAAGATCCTTGGCAGATCCTGGACAGCTCTAGAGGAGTTATTTGAAGGAACCAAATTTCCCTGTTGGATTCTGATGACTTTTTTCACCCTCTCTATCCCTGAACTGTGGTTGCATTATGTGATTACTAAAAATCTAGACAGGACAGTCATTCTGAGTCAATGCCCAAGAGACAAAAAGCTTCATATTTCAGTAGGAAGGTGCCTTCTCTTGTAGAATATATAGGTTCCTATGGCTGTATGTGTGCCCCCTGCATTTGAGATTGGACTTTTTGAGTCTTCTGTTATTCCTTGTGATCCTGGGCTGGGCAGTGACATCTTCCATTCCCTTTTGCTGACTGTGGCAGGATGATGGAAATTAGTGAATGTCATGTCCCTTCTTTTATGTCTTTCACATTCTTCCTGCTCTGAACCTACTGGGTGGAGAAAATCCTGTAATTTTTCTTAATCTTTATTCTTTCTTCCTTTTGGAAGCCCTACTCAACACGATCCTCTCCCTGTGCTATCATGAGTACACATCTCAGGGAGGTGACCCTGCTCTAAATTTGCTGATTTACTGGGCAATACTGCAGAGACCACATGCTTGGAGAATGTGCTAAGAGCTAGCCCAAGACTCACCTTGCTTTTTGGAACCACTCTTCCCTGTTCACTAGGCTTGGTCAACTCCATGGCAAACTTTGAGACTTTTTGTAGAGGAACCAATTGCTAACAGGTGGGAGCATATAATTTTTATCTAAGAACTATAAATGAGCTTATGCAGGGAAGATGACTTCTACTGTTCCAGGGAAAGGAGGATTTCCCAGTCTCCCAAACCAGGGAGACCAAGGAATGTCATGTACCCCCTCCAGTCCAGGGCAGGAACACTTTCCACCACCATTTCATCTCAGCAGGCCTGGTGCTGGGTTGTAGCTCTCACCTGGCAGGACATGCACTCCTGCAGCCCTAGTGACATTACAACAGGGAACTCTTCACTTTCACAAGGTGGCTGCAAGGTGAGATATAAGTTACTGCCACTCAGTCTGCACAGGACATCATAGTTTCTTTGCTTTTGCCTGGCAATGGTTGCAAATGCCCATCCAAATGCGCATGCAAATGGTCATGCACAGCTATTCCTATCTGGACCAAATCTACACACCCCTTCTTTGGTATAAAGTCTATTTTCTAAAGAGTAGTTTATGTCATCCTTAAACTATTCAACTCAAGTTCACTAAACTGTATTACAAGAAGAACCTTTCAGAATTAGACTCGCAACAGGCACAAGAGGGTTGGTCCCTTCTTTGTTTGCATCACGTTGCTCTCCAGAGAGGACATTTCCTCAGAATGTGGAATTGGATGAAGCTCCTTCAGACTCTTCTTTTGTGTTTTTTTATAACATTTTAAAATATGCATTTGACCTTGAACAGGGCTTGAGACCCAGTGTCCTGCCTTTGGACAGGTGCTCTGGAACAATTGCAGATGGTCCATGCGATATCCATGGGGAAGAGCCAGCAGCTGAGTTATGAGCATTTCTGTTGATGAACCTGTTAACCACTGCCAGCAGCCAGTGTGTTTTGTTAGCAAGAGTGCCCAAATAGGCTGCTCCCCTCCTCCCTGTCTTGGTTTGCTCATCCCTGTCCCTGTGCCATGTGGTCTGTTGTGCCAACACAGCTGTTTGTCTGGCTGCACAGTGAACTGGATTGGGGAGCTGATCAGGCTGAAGTTTTGCTGGATCACTTTTTTTGCTATATTACTCTTCAGTCAGAGCAATTTTCCTAACCTGACTACTCTGTGGCTCCACAAAGAGCTGAACTTGCAGAAAGCAGGGATTTTGCAGAGGGGCAGCGAGCAGCAAGATGAGGTCGGCGTTCAGGTTTAGAATATGTCTAAACCAGAAAAAGCGACCAACTGTAAAAGCAATAGCCAACTAGGATCCCTCAGCAGTCCCAGACTATTTGTTGTTTTCAAAGACCTGCTTCCTTAGAAAGCTCCTTTTGAAGTAAGTTGACATGCCATTTCCAGTTCCTGTGTGATCTAACTCAGTTATTTCCCCTTTATCTGCCTCTGAATGCTCCTGAATGTCTCTATAAACCTTCCTGCTTGGCAGTACCTCTTCCCATGTAAAGGGACCTGCATTAGTGTGGGATTTAAACTTAATGCTAGAGAAGCTTATGAAGTCTCCTATCTGAGCTTCTTGAGGACTTCACACTGCATTTTCTTTCTCATAAAAATAGCATGTGCCTGAGTTTGAAGGATCGGTCAGGTGTAGATCCCTCAGGTGCAAAATCCCTCTTGTAGGCATGAGATAGAGGATAAGGGATTTACTCCTGTCCCCAGTGAAATCAATGTGAGCTTTGCTATTGAGACAGGTCAAATGTCAGTCTCAGTTGTTCGCTCTTCCTCGGGATTTTATGCTTTGTGCTCTCACTATCAATGAATCTCTCTTCCTGTCTCCTTCCCACGAGCTCTCATCCATCCTGATTTGAAGTCACCTCCATTAAGTGGTTGTAACGCTAGTTCTTTGCTTTACTTGCAGAGAGGACACTCCATAAATCTAACATTAGTCATGGCATCTGGCGAGAGATACCAAGGATAGGCTGCTTTGACTCAGAGGTTATCTAACCGTATCAGCCCCTGCGTTTGCCTTTCTTTTCAGAGAGCTGAGGTTCCCCTGCAGGAACCAGGGCTCATTTCATGTGAGCTGATGCAACCATGCAGTCTGCTCAGGGCCAGTGCTGACACAACAGCGGTGTAAAGAAGCCACGTAGTGGTCAGCTCCTTCTTCCCTGGGCAGTGTGGTTGGACCTGGGCTCCCTTTCCAACACCTCAGCCATCTATCTGGTCTGAGCAGGACAAGAAGCTTTCAACAAGCAGAAATGGGGGAGCTTATGTGCTTCATGGCTGGCAGGCTCCATTTCCACAGGCAGGCACATCTAGACAGGTCTCAGAGACATGCAGTGACAAGTTGTCCATGCTTGTCATTACTGGAGCCACAGTGGGATGGAGAAGGGGCTGTGCCTTTGCACTGGGTACAATGCTTCCCAGATAATCTCTGCGATGGGCTTCAGCCTCACTCCTCATGGGAAAGGAGGGCTGCACCTCACTGATGGAAGAACAGGACTGCCCAGGGTCTGATGGATACTGAGTCCTACATGGGTGCTCCTTCTACTGCCATATCACCAAAAACAAAGAGGCAGATCTTGTTCTTAGGCTTTAAGGCCAACCGCCCCAGCACGGCTTGTGTCTACTAGGCTAAACTCTTTCAGTCAGTGTTGCTTCATCTATCCTGTCCATTGGGAAGGGTTCCTCCACAGTGCTCAACCCCAAACTGCACCAGAGCTCTTGTCTGGCAGATAGCTGCCCTGAACCAGGTGAAAGCAGGCTAACCTCAAAATGAGCCAGATGATGAGGACAGTGCTCATGGTGGGTCCTGGAAATGCTTAGATTTACACTCAGGGCCCTTACTCCAGCGTAAAACTGGCATTATCAGGTTTAACTTATTTCACTTTTAAAATCATTTAGGGTAAACCAAGAAAAATGCTGTGAGTCAGGAATAAATCAGTTCAGATGGCCCGTGTGTGAGAGGATGTGTGCCTCTGTTTTAGTCTATCTGTGTTCATATACTTACTCAGCTATAAAAGGTAAAATGTTCTTACATGGATGGCCATAAACCCTCTGTACAAGAAACACTGGGAGAGGCTGGGAAAGGGATCTGCCAGAGAAGAGCAGGATGCTGGGATACATGGGCACAAGTTCATAAACCCAGCAGTTCTCAGTCAGTTATATGTCTGTGTCTGTTTTAAAATGACCTTGCTTGGAAGTGAAAAAACAAGGAGGCAGTGAGAGAAAGGATGAGAGGGTTAGGATATGATCTTTGTTCAGGGATGTGTCAGAACAGCATGTTGTGTTGTTTTATAGCTGCTGAGGAAAGGGAAGATGGAGTAGGGAATGTAAAATGACAGAGAATGAGTAGATGTGATATTTGGCTGATGTATTTTGCTGGTAATTAGTATAATGCCAATTAGACATAAGTAATCTTTTTTTTTTCTTCTTCGGCTGTATAAGTTATTGCTTTAAAATATGCCAGCTAAAACCAAGATATTAAACTTTGAGGGATATGAAGATCTCTGTTCCTTGAGGATCTCTAGATGAAATTACCCAGACAACAGGGATCTTGACAAAAGCAAGACTTATTATATCTAGAAAGAAAATGAATAAAAGCAAAAGAAATTGTGTATTCTGTGTCTAGCATCTTGCTGCTTATTAGCCACACAGGAAGGGACACCCACAGAGATGCAGATAAATCAGTGAGAGAAGGCAAATATCTTGCCTTTCCTGAAAACAATGCTGCTTCAATGTTATTGTTCACCCTATCAGTTTCCCTCAGCAGCCAGATTCTGAACCCTTCCCATGTTCAGGCAGTTCCCTGCTGCAGGTAAACCCTGCTGCCCACACGCATTTTATTTTTCATTCTCCAAGCCCTGTTTGCTCTCTTTGCCAACCCACATCATCAGACACAGGACTTGTGCTGTTTTGCCTCTTGGTCCCTTGGGACATAAACCTCCTTAACGATAATTAATGGCTTCCTTCGAAGGGTCAGTTGCTGATCCTAGACCTCTCAAATCACAGATTCTTTTGAGCTCTCTACCTGTCCAGTTCTGGGCTGCTCTTTCAAATAGGTACACTGCTGCTTTGCTCAATGCTACACACATATTTTCTATTGATAAGGACAGACCTGCTATTACTGTCTTCTCCCTTTTGAAAAATAATCTGTAAAATTTATGCCCTTGGACTGATTCTGGAAGTTTTCATACATCTCTGTTGGACCATGAAATCAGAATCTTCTCGTGATCATCCTGCTGTTCCCTTGTGCTGTGCTTTGGGGGTGGCAGAGCTGGCAAATCACCTTTGCCAATCTGCAAGGTGATGATGTATCCCCATTGTCCTGCTAGGATGTTAGGCAGCAGGTTTAATCCTTGCTTGTTCTTTAAAGCGTGTTTTATTCATTCTGTGCCTTTAGGACAGCCTCTGGCAGGCCTCCCTTGAGTGGTGCAAACTTTATTGCATCTAACCTCCAGCAGTCTGTAAACTGCAGCACCCAGGGGTAGCTGGAGATTGATATTCCCTATCGGAAGCGATTATCCTTCTTTTTCCCAGTCTCCCACAAGAGTGCCTTTCTGCCATCCTAATAACAAACATAGGGCAGAGCAGTATTCATCAGGATCTGGGTTTTTTTCCTGGGTCTTCCCAAACAAACCATAACCAGTCTGCCCCGTTCCTAAACATCTCCATTTGCATCAGCACACTGATATCGTCCTGTTTGCTCAGAGCTGCACCTTTAGCAAGCTGCATTGGCATTGATACCTCCTATTTTTACATGAGGAGGTGACTTCTCCCCACCCGCGGCCATCAGCGCTGCAAATCCTTTCAATGCCTCAAGAGGGGAATCATGCCAGCAAGATGGCAAGTGGTTCAATTCAGAAATGTTAACCACCTGGGTTGATTTCTTGGCATGTATTTTGGCTGCACCACAGGAGGATTTGACCAATACATATGCTGCTTCTGCCATGTGCCAGCCACAAAATCTCTCACTATTTAGCTTCCACTGCAGATTTTCAACCTCTGAGTCTGTGGGTGTTTAAGGCATCAATAATGTCCATTTTCAGCTGGGTTTATGGCATGCCTCTTCACTGCAGAGAAATGGGCTGGGTAGTTCAGAGGTTCAGGCCCTCCTGCCTGGGCTGCTCTTGATGTTCGAGCAATCAGCAGCTAGACACCCTCATTTGGTGTCGGATCATTCCTCCAAATTTTCATGACCATACCTCTGGTCTAATGCTTACAAAACTGCTGTATGTTGGATTTCATGTGCATTTGATTCTCTGTGGCTGGGTGTGGTATCCAGGTCTATGTGTGTATCTTCCACTAGCAGACAGACATTTCCTTCTCAGGGCAGTCCAAGAGCATCAGCCCAGGATTTAGTGCCTGTCCCCTAATCCTTCAAATATCCACTGCAAATTCTGGCAAGGATCTGCCAGATTCAGGCAACCAGCACGTTTCTACAGTCAGAACAGACTATAAAAAAGCTGAAATGATGAGTGAATGTGCTCACTTTACTCTTAAGCAGCTCAGGAAAGATCTGTGGAAAGAAAACAAAGTGTATGCATGCAAATCCATACTGTCATTTCCCCTCCTAGTTTCCTTGGGGTTTGGCTTGACTCTCTTCCAAGGGCTTTTCCTTCTCCCTCGCTCTACTTCTCTCCGAGTGGTCTTGGCTTTCTTTGTTTCCAGATCCCCTTGTTGAGGCAAGCCCTTTTCATAAAGTTGTGATTTCTTTTGTCAGTTAAACACCTATGTGACTTCAAGGGCCTTGAACAGTGCTTTGCTGTGTGGCTACTGGCCCCCTTGCAAGAATAATTTCCCCCGATTCATTGTCCTGCTAGTGAAAGATTATTAAATTGTTGATGGAGCTTAACAATAGTTTTGTTCAAAGGCAGACATGCGTATGCCAGTTCTTTTCTCCTTGACACAGAGCTTTAATACAAGCGTACAATGAAAGGCAGCCACCACGGAGCAAACACAGAGAGTGCTCATAAAACCAGACCAGTATTCCTATGTCCCTGTGCACATGAACTGATGCACCTTGCAATACACTCCTAGGCTGTGCATGTGTCTACTCGCTCACTCCCGTCTGACATAAGCCTGTAGGTGAGGTGAGACAACTGGTCTTGCTGAAAATTAATTACAAAAAAATTAAAACGTCATGTGTTAATTCTTGCTCATAATATGATTAGGACACTAGGACAATTGAGGAACTAGCAGGTGAGCAATGGTAGGAGAGGACCACCCTTTTCAGGAGCAGTGGAAGGACTATACAGGGTTGGCATAAGGCTGAAATAGTTGCTCTATTCCTCCTGCTCAGAGCGTGCCAAGCACACCCATACATCTCCCAACCAGGTTGCGCCTTCAGAGCAGCTTTTGGAACCTGCAATGAGGATCATTATATAGACTGCACAGCCTCAGGCTGCTTGACATTTTGTATTATACAGACTTATTTTCAATTGCTTATCACTTCAGCAGATTTCCAACACTAAAGCTTAAATTTTCCATGCTGGGTTTCCCTCAGGTTGATTTCTTTTTCTTTTTTTCTTAAGTTTTAGCAGAGGTGTTCCAGCTGTTTTTTGAGAACAAGACATGCTGTCTTAGCCCTGCTAACAAACTGATTATAAGAATTTCTTTTCAAGACTCATTAGCTTAACCATGCTTTGGAAAAGAGGTGTGGAATCTGGCACGGAAGCTGTCAGCATCGGTTGGGGGTTGTTTGCCCCAAAATGGCTGAGTCTCTCATTGAATGTATGCCAGCACACATCCCTGTGTAGCTGCACCCACACACTGTTTTGTGACTTTCAAACAACAGCATTTCTTAGGGCTTATGCATCCTTGCCCTCTCTCAGAGACCTGGTGCAGGAGCTTGCTGCAGTTGGTGTTGCTTGATGGGCATCCCTCCTGTTGCTTGATGGCATCTGTCCCGGACATGCCCCTTCCCCAGTACTCTGGGGGTCCCTAGTTTTCTTTGGGGTGCTGGCTACTGCATGGCATGTGTTGTTCCTTGCCTACGGGAGGACTGAGTGTGGCTTGTTCTGCCACTGGGGCATGTGGCACACAAGGTCTCTGGTGTCAGGGTTCATCTGAGTGTGCCTTGCTGAGAGCTGCTTTGGGGCAGGGTGGGGGGTTCAGGGTCCTGTTCCTGCTGGGACATGGAGCTAGCCTGTAGTGCCTCCCAGCCTGCCTGTGGTGGAGGCAGCTTTCTTGGCTCACTCCCAGGCTGACTTTGCAGAGGTCCATCCAGATCTCAGAGGACTCTGCATCCCCCCATGCATAGCACTGCGGCTGGCAGTCTAGCACTGAGGCTGAAGCTCGGTCCCTCGCTGCCCTCCTGGTCCCTGGGCTGCCAGCACAAAGGGACTCTTTCTTTACCTTCTTCTCCCTTTTCTTGTCCTTCCTGGGGCATGTTCCCTGCCCTTCTCCTGCTTCTTCCCTATTGAACCGGCAAAGGCTGCCTCAAGCTCCAGTGCCCTCCCTGATTAGCTGCTGCCAGGAAGGGAAGCACGACTGCAGCTTTAATTAAATGATAAGGGCAGAGCCCCGGAAGTGAGGAGATAAGTGCAGCAGTGTCTGCCACCACACTTGCCCAGGCTCTTTCTAATTAGCTTTGAGAAGGTCTAAAGAGGAATATTAACCCTTGGAGGGAGGCTGGCTGGAGCAGTGGGCTGCAGCAGAGGAGGCCAGCCCCAGGGATGGGGGGTTGCAATTCACCTGGAAGCGTGTGTGGGATGTGGGCTGGAGGGGACCCCTCTGTGTGCTCCCTCTGAGCCCCATGCCTGAGCAGAGGGGCTGGGCCAGAGAGGATTAGACCCCTGCCTTTTACAGGCTCAGGCACAAGGTAAAGCTCAAGGATTAGCCGCTCAGGTTCCTTCTGTAAGAAGCATTTGCTGCTTTAACACATCCCATGCCTGGCAGCTGTGGGGTGGCCTGGGGCATGTGGGTTGCTGTGCTTGTCCCCGCTGCTGCCCCAAGGCTTTCAGTGCAAGTGGAGGAGTGTCCCCAGCCTCTGGAGCAGTGGCAGGAGCACAGGGCACAATCCTGCGGGAGCCATAGGACATGTCTCTAGTTCCCTCCAGAAGCCATGATGTGTCTCAGTGATGCTCTGAGAGGGGAGGAGGGAGATGGGGTAAGAGGACAACTCCATGTCAGCAAACCATAATAATATGGACCAGGAGCTCCCCAGGACCTGGTGCTGCAAGGGCCACAACCGCACCTCTCCTGCTGTTCACACAGACGCAGCAGACCCGGGCTGGAGAGTGCATTGCACTGGAGGGCTGGGCAAGGGCACCTCAGCTATAGGCACCCTGTAGCTAGGTCGGCAGGCAGCCAGACCTCTCACTGGCATGGGTGGCACTGCTTCTGGCCCTGGTGGCCTGGCCCCTTCTGGTCACCCCTCTCCCATCGGCTGGCAGCACATGGATACCTAGGACATGCGAGGAGGCTCTGGGCCATGAATCTGTGTGTCCACAGGAAACCCCTGGCTAGACACAGGGACAGGTCAGCCCCACAGACCCATGCCAGGACCCCCACCAGGAGGGTCTGGGAGGAATCCTATGCATGGGAGGCATCAGCAAAGGTAAGGTGGGAATGTGGAAGGAGCAATTGTGTAGGTATTTGGGTAGCAGGAATGCGCATACAAGGCATGCATGAGCTGACAGCCCCTGGGGATGGCAGGTGGCGTTCCTCTGCATATTTACATAACCATCATTAGCCCTTGCAAGAGAGGACTCAAAAGCCAGAAGAGCCTTGTGCTCTGACCTGCCCCTCCTCCTTGGGGAGGCGGGGAAGAAGGGTGGCTGCTCTGCTGCCCACAACTTCTTGTCAAGACCTTTGTGCATTCCTGAAGGTACTACAGGAGTTGTTACTCACCTGGGCTGGCTATTGCAGGAGCAAATAATGAGACTGGGAAGATGGTTTGGTTATTGCACGGTTTCGTTTGGTTATTGCGTGACTCCTCCACCTTTCTGGTGGTTATTTGCTGAATGTCTGTTGTCTGTAGGTGTCATGAGAAGTTCTTGGTTAGCCAGAGGACAGTGTTTGGATATTATAGGAACCAGGACTTCATTTTTGGAGCTAGACTTGTAACTGTGTTTTATACAATGTGGGTGAAGAGGATTGCCAAGTAATGCTCATTACCTGACTTTGTTTTCAGTTGCTTGAAGATTTGGCAAACTTTAACTTCAAGGACACAATTTTGCATAGTGGACTTATGCCACTTACCGAATATTTTGAAAAGTGGCATTGAAATCTGTCCAGACAGTTCACTTCCAAAAGGAGGTAGGAAAGGAAATTGGTAGTGTTTTCTCAATAGTAAAGCAATCCCCCTATCCTCCAGCCCCATGCTTTAGAGAAGTAATTTTCTGTGATCTCTTGACCCTTTCATGGTACTTTCCCCAATTTCTGCAGCCTGTGGGGTAGACTCTCACTGGCAAAACCTCTTCTTCCCTAAAAGCCTGGTTTATCTCCGGGGTGGTTCTGTACTCTCCCCTGGAGTTGCAAAGGGACCGCAGGGAAAATATTTTCCACCAGAGGGTAATTCTAGTCTGCATCACAAAGCAGACTTTCATGAAGCAAATTAAGACTCCATGGGCAATCCTAATTTTGGCATTTCCTGACCTTTGAACCCGGTAATCCTATTAAGGTGGTTCTTAACATAATTATTTAGTAATTTAATGTAATAATTCTGCTTTTTATAGTCCAGTGAAGGTTGAAGCCCCCCTATGCCAGGGTAGGAGATCATGTAAGTGGTACCACAAGCACAAAATCTGTTATAGGAGGATTCAGTTTGTTTCACTGGGTATCACAGGGATTGCACTGAAGCTGGGGGGCAGATGGTGCTTTTGGGAGTCTCATGGGTGCCTTAGTCTGTCGCTGAGCCTTGTGAGGCCTTCCTGGTCCCTGCAGGAACACAGTCAGTGTCCAGAGCCATCCATCTGGGTGCTCCTGCCACCGGTGCAGGGTACAGATAGCCTCCTGTTGCTGTGGCGATGTGGCTGTGGGATGCCTGAGTTTCCCAGCCATCCTGCTACTGTCACACAGCCGCCTGCAGTTTGCAGGCATAACAGCAGCAGGGAGGTGGTCCCTCAAGCTTCAGCTACTGCGAGCAAGGGAAGAACATGTCCTCTGGGAGCCTGGGCTCAGGCCCTCGCTGCCGACAAAGTGGTTTAGCACTACCTGTTCTGGTGAGGCTGAGACTGGTGGGTGCATCTGTCCACATTAATTATGTGCTGGTTCTGCTGTGATACCCTTGGCAGGATCTGGGAAGTCATTTGCTTTGGTGCTGCAGTTAGTGTGTGCTGTTGTAATATACTCCAGAGGCCGTGGTTTGATCTGCATGTGCATCTGGGGGCTGACAGGCCATTAACTTTGGAGCAAACTGTCTGTACTGGTGTTTAGATACTATTGTTTAGCATGAGGGGAGAGATGCTCGGTGCTGTAGGGTCTGGAGGAGATGGCTGTGCATGTTATATCTCTTGATTTTGGTGAAATCCATCTGTGTGCTGGCATCAGTCTGAGGATCTTTCTCAGTATTTATTGTAAGAGCGGGTGTTGCTCATTATTGCCCTGAGACCTGTAGGTGTGGCGTTGAACTGCAGTAACCACCTTTATGGGCAGTGTCGGGTCAGTCTCAGATACCAGAAGCCATCTGTCTGTGTGCTGTAGTGATGGTGTTAAGTTTGGAAAGCCATCTGTCTGGGTGTTGTAGTGCTAGAGTTGGTCCCCAAAGCCGTCTGTCTGGGTGTTGTAGTGCTAGGAATGGTCCTGCAAACCGTCTGCCTGGGTGTTGTTGGGATGATATTAGCTCAGTCTAGGAAAAATAGGGACTGATGTGGACTGCGGGGAGCTCTCCGCTTGTGCTTTCAGCTTCTGATATTTCTGTACTGATTAATCTCTAGAGCATTGCTGTGGAAATGGGCAGCAGTCCAGCAGCCTTCCCCAAGGCCTGGGAGGTGAAATTAGTGTTGTGCTTGTGTTGCTCTGGAGGTAGAGGGCTCTGGTCACATCCATATGTGACGTGGGAATCAGGGACCAGAAAGGAGACAGACTGGGGAGCTGCAGAAGGTGAGCTTGTTGCTCTGGTCCCCTATGTCCAGAGGGGTGGGCATTACCTGCTGGGGATAATGCACTAGCCATGCCCACCTCATCTAGGGACCTTGAAGGAGGACCTTGTGTCTGGGCTTTGCGAAGGACATCACGGCTCCACAGCTACCTACAGCACAGCTCCCCTCTCCCAAATGCCCTTGCAAGGGGAAGATGTGTTGAGAAGGAGCCACCGAGCTCCTGTACACCAAAGGAAGCCCACGCTGAGCTGGGCAGGTGGGGACGGGATGTTGAGCATCTCTTGCTGCCAATGTGGGGGGAATCCTCCGGGTTACTGGGTCGGACATGCTGCTGTGGGGGAAAGGCACAGAGAGGGGGAAAGTCAAGGGGTGGGTTAGTGCAAGGAACTCATTCCAGCAGTGCCGGGATGCAAAGACGTGAAGAATAGAATAGAATAGAATAGAATAGAATAGAATAGAATAGAATAGAATAGAATAGAATAGCAGTGTGGCTGCTGGTATAAGAAAATGGGATGTTGGGGCACACTATCCAAATAGCTGTGCTATTAGGGTGTACTGAAGAGGGAATAGACCACGAAGCAATGGTGCCTGGAGGAAGCAGCACCGCAGGGGAGTGGTATCTGGAGGGAACAGTGCTGTAAAACATGGTACCTGGAGGAAATGGCACCATTAGAGCAGCAGTGCCTGGAGGGAAGACAGCAGCGGGGAGAGGCAATACCTGGAGGGAGCAGCAGCACAGAACATGGCACCTGGGGGACATGGCACCATGGGGGACCACTACCTGTAGGCATCAGCGCTGTGGGGGAATGGTGCTTCCCGGGAATGGTGCTACAGGGGAACAGCACCTGTAGAGAGTAACACCGTGGGAGAGTGGTACCTTCAGTAACCGCGCCGTGGGGGACAGTACCTGTAGGGAACAGTGCTGTAGGGGAATGATACCTGTAGGTAGTCGCGCTGTAGGGGAGTGGTACCTATAGAGAACAGTGGCATGGGAGAATGGTACCTGTCAGCAGTACCGCAGTAGGAGAATGGTGCCTGTAGGGAACAGTGCTGTAGGCAATGGTACCTGTAGGTGTGAGCACTCCAGGGATTGGTACCTGGAGGGAGATATGGTGCAGGAGAATGGTACCAGTAAGCTATGGTGGAGTGGGGGAATGGTGCCTACTCTCAGGAGCTGTGCTGTAGGAAGGGAATTGTTGGAAAGAGAAGCACAGGGGAGGCTGTTCCCATTGCATAGATGCTGTAGGGGCAGGCAGGGAGGACAGTGCTGCTGGGATATGATGTCATGGGAGGTCACCACTGTAAGTGATGTCTCAGGAGTGGTCTGCAGAGCTCTGAGGGCTCAGTGTGGGAGAAGGGGTGTTTCCAGGTGTCCACACTAGGGCAATAGAGGTGGTAAAGCTGCCTGTACTGGAAACACTACATCCTTTCCTGGCTGAAAGACATCCGTTTTGAAAGAAATACCTTGCACCCCAGCCCTCAGTTTGCAGCATGGAGCATGCTCCACCCTTCTACCCCCTGACTGAGGCTAGAAGAGGTACACTACTTTTAGGCTCTGAACAGGGGTAGCTGGTTGAAATTAGTGGCTGATGTTCTCCCTGCCGTCAGGTAGGGAAGATGAGTCTTTCTGATCTAATGCTTCAGGAAAGCATCCTGCTTTGCTTCCCAGCTGCTCTCCCCACACTGTCATATTTCCCATTTCTCCATACCACTGAACCTCTTCAGTCCCTCCTAGCATGCTGAGCTTCCCTCCTCCTCCCTTCCAGGCTTCTCTGCATCCTCTGCTGTGTCACGTCCCCACAGTCCCACTGTCTTCCCTCCCAGAGCTGCTCCACTACATCCCCTCACCCGCAAGATCTGGCCTCCTGTGCTGCATCACCCCTGCTCGCCCAGTGCTGCACACCACGCATACAGCGCTGATGTCTGATGCAAATTGAAGACAGGGAGAACCAAACCAGACTGCAGACATTGCAGATGGTGGCAAAAAAAAAAAATGTGGTTGGGGCTGGCTCTCAGCCTCTGCTTGAAGCTACCTGGCTTGCAGTGGGCAAGTGAACCTCTGCACATCTACTGCAGGAGATGGAAGTGCCTGCCGAATGAGACTGCCTGCTTTTGTCTGCTGTCTAACAGTACTCAAGTGCACTGTTGAAATCCCCCACTAAGAGCAATAATACTATTAGAGGAGCCCTTGCAAGTGGCTGCGACAGGATGTGTTCCTGCCCTGCATGGGGATATATAGAGAGAAATAATTAGCAGCGGCACCAATATGTGCCTCTTCCCGGAGGAGAGAGCCTGGCACAGTCTCCTTCACAAAGAGCAGAGGTGCCCTGGATGTCAGGAGACAAGAACAGCCACGCCAGCATTGAGAACAGAGCCGTGGCTAGCCGTGTGGCTGAAGAGAGTTTCCCCTCCTCCAGCCAGAACAAGGGCCCAGGGTGCATCTCTGAATGCATCTTGGTGTAAAGCCCTCGTTGTGCCCCCTTTTCATCTGAAAAGTTCAAAGGGATGCGACTTTTACTACCCGGGTTTCCTTCCTATGCAATGTGCAGAGGCAGAGCAGCCCCGAGGCAGCTAACAAGAGGATGCCAGAGAAATGCAAAGCTATAGGAAGGGGGGAGCCTGAAGACGGAGGGCTGTGAATGCCCAAACAACCACGCAGCCCTCCTGGCTGTGAAGTACAACCTTCTGGCATGGAAATGCAGATAGCAGCCCTTCCGAAGGAGTGCAGTGAGAGGGCAGAGCTTAGGGAAAACACGGCAGCTGCACACACATAGCTTTTACTTTGCATGGCCAGAAAGCTGTGGAGGAATGAGATGCTGGAGAGGGCATGGCCATCCTTTTCATCACCTGGGAACTTTGTCAGATTTCAGGGGTTCAGAGTCACAAAACTGCATTCCTGGGGTGGAGGATGGATCCAAAATCCTGAGTACACTTCGTAAGGTGAAGTGACACCTTGACCCCGAGGTGACATTTGGGCTCTGCCCCCTCACATCACACTGCGGGCATCCAGAATTAGCACTTTGTGGGCAAAATTTCCACTAGTGTTTACCCCCAAAGAAGGATTTTTGCTTGTCTGTGGTGGCACATTGAAGTCTCTGGGCCACTGGCATATGCTGAGAATTAGGCTGTAGGGTCGTGTTTGCTCTAAATCACAACTATTCAGGAATTGCACCCTGCCCTGTTCCCGGGCTCTTAAAGCAGAGCTGGTTGTGCTCATGGCACATAATACACTCCTTCAACAGCAGAGCTCTGATGCCAGCATCTCACTGCAAGCGAAGGGACAGCACTGGAAAAAGACTTTGGTGCCAGAAACAGACAATGGGAAAACCAGAATGAAAGACCCTGAACACAGCGTTCCTGCTTGATCCTGTGATTTCTAAGCTGCCATTGGTGCGAGGAAATCACCATAGCTTTGTTCACTGGAGAGGTAGCTTTTATTTTGGTCCTGCCAGTACCCTCCATAGACTCAGCAAAGCACCTTCTGCCAGAGCAAGAAGAGGTGGCACTCACCCACTCCCCTCCCTGGGACTGTGCAGCACCAAGGCATTTCTGGAAGTGGAAATGATGAGCCATCCCATTTGTCTGGTAGAAAAGTAGATGAGAGAGAGACAGCGATATTGCCTTTTGAACAGAAATGAAAGACAATGTAACATGATCTCAAACTGACCAAGCCAGTGGTCACCAGGGCATCTTCTTGTTCTGCGAGGAAGAGCTGGTGTATCATCTAAGAGACAGACTCCAGTCTCTGCTTTGACTTGCACAGAGTAGAGGTAAAAATGGAGCTGTCTTGCCTCTGCTTTCGTACCTTGCTTTCTATCTGTAGCTAGGAGAAAGAAATGAGGCAATTTTCCACATGCTCAGGAAATAGGACAATTGGTCTGTTGCCAGCCCTGAGAATGACCCCAAAGACATGCACTGGCAAGCTACACTCTCACACTGGCCTGTGTGGGCATCCTGTCCCCTGTGATGCTTGGGCTCCTGCTTTTGCACCCTGCAGCGTGAGCATGGCTGTCCCCTGTGCATGAGTTCATTTGAGTGTGCCTGTTTGTGGTGCATGAGCATGACAGCACGCATCCAGCTGGGCTGTATGTGTGTGTGTGTGTGCACATTGACGTGTGATGCACAGCCCCAGTCCCTCTGCACACAGGGACTCAGAGTGCCACAAGCCAGGTGGCTTCAAGCTTTGCCTCAGGTTCCTGTGTGAGTCCTGCAATGGCCAGTGGGCTCCAGGGAGGCTAGGATAAGGCTGGAAAAACTGGTGAGAGATCAGGAGTGGTGGCCAAACAGCCTCAAGGAGGTTGGAGCAGGACCAGGAGAGGCCAAGGGTCTCCTGAAGGCAGTGGGTACCAGAGGGATGCTGTGGGGCTCAGCACAATGTGACGGGGAGGGCTGGCAGAGGCTGAAGGGTCCAGGAGGATCCTAAGGGTGGGTGTGGAGGCTGCGGGCTGTGTAATGATGTGACCCTCTCGTCCTTTTTCTGCTCCTCATTAGAGTCCCCTGAGCGGAGCAGGCTGTGAAGGGGGTCTGCGCTGAGGTATGTCCTTATGGCTTCTGCCAGGATATCACAGCTTACGTGTGCGCCAGGGGACGGGACACAGGAGGCAGCTCCCAGCACGGGGAGCAGCATGGGTGCCAGAGCCTCCACAGGAATCAGGGGGAAAAACTGGGGTGCCTCAGCCCCCAGAGGAGCTGAGAATTTGGGGTACAATAACTGGGGGTTGATTTAGGGCAAGATATTCTCACACACTGGTTTGCTGCTAACTTTGCCCCTTCTTCCATGCCCATCTCTTTAGCTCTCACTTATGATCCTTGTCAACCGTACCCATCATTGTACAGAGCCTTCTCCTGCAGAGACCTTCCTCACATCTTGGGGTTGCCTGTGTGTGAAAGCTGTGCCAGGGTGACTTGGGGATGCCTGTGTCTGATAGCCCCAAACTGGTGGCAGGAGGGATGTGCTGATGAAGGCAGAGCCCCCAGCATGGTGTGAATGGCTCCAGTTTGCTTCTTCCCAGGGCTGAGGGAGTACCAGCGGGTGTCTCCTTTTTTGGGAGGAGGACATTTGTGTACCAGTGTGTATCTGGTGGGAAGCGGCACGCCCTGAGCTGGTCAAAACCCCATATGTCTCAGGTCCCCAGAACTCCTTAGTATCTCCCTCCATCAGTACGCAGGGCTGTTTGTCAGCAATGCAGTGGAGTGAGCTCCTGGGTGGAGAGATAGAGAGGACTTCTGTGAACCAGAAGGGATGTCTGCAAGTCAGAGCAGTCTCAAGGTCATAAGCAGCCCCCGCTTTCATCCCAGCATCAGCACCAGGCTTGATCTGCCAGCAGGTGCTTGTGGTAGTGGGCAGTGATGTGTCCCAGGCAGCGGCAGGGGGTTATGTTGTGCCCCAGGTTGGGGTAGATGGCAAGGAATGACTTGTATCTGGGATGGCTCTTGGAGGGACACTCACCTCTGCATGGAAATGCTAAGTTTTGACTTCTGAAGACTTGTGACAGGTACTCCCTGTGTAAAGGATGCATGGCCAAGGCTCAAGAAGGCCTTGTAGTGTCTGGGGTAGAGGGTAGCCAGTATGTGAGGACACCAGACTATGAACTGGTGTAGCTGGTGGTCAGAATTTCCCAGCTATGCCAGGAGCAGGGAGCTATTGATGCCCTCAGATACCTGGCTCTCTCAGGAGCAGGTGTTTGGTGCACAGAGAGCCTTTGGCGCTCCTGGGGCAGGGACTCACGAGTATCAGATATGTCCAGCCTCTCTGGGGTAGACATGGGTTTGCCCATGTGTGCTTTGCTGCGCTTGGGGATTTCAGGCTCTGTGGGAGACCAGTCAATGTCTGAGGACTTCTGGCTGGGCTTGGGGGTCCTGCTGATGGATTCTTGGGGAGGCTTGCAGGTGGCCTGGCATGCCTGATGGTGAGCAGGGCAGGGCTGCCCAAGGATGGTGCTCAGGAAATATGGTTGTACCTGAGGGCAGTGAAGAGCCTGACCGTATTTAGGGCAGTTCCCTGTCTCTGCATGGTGAAGCTGTCAGTGGTGCCCAAAGGTGTGGGATCAAGGGAGTTCCTGGAGCCTAGCAGAGTCCAGGTGGTGCCTACAGCGGTGGGGTGACGAGTCCACTGGCAGCCTGTCTCCTGCTGTGCAAATCCAGGCTGTGGAGCCCCTCCTGTGCAATGCTCATCTCCCAAGGGGGTGGGCTCAGTGAGCCCTGTGCTCTGCCTCCTGTTTCTCTGCACGCACCTGCTGCAGAGAGGAGGCTTGTCCAGGGGGAGCTGGGGCTGTGAACTTGGACAGGAGGCATTGGCTGCCAGGAGCCTTGGGTTCCCCTCCCAGCTCTGCCTTTGTTCCCTGGGTGGCCGTGGGTCTGGCTGTCCACTCCCACCATGGGAGGCTGCGGGTAGGACGGAGACATCCAGGCTCTGCTGCTCTTCCCTGTGCTTCATCCTCATGTCCCAAGCCAGTGGTACCCAGGCGTGCTTAATGATGCTCTTGCTTGCTTCTCTGCAGATCTCCGGCCTCTGCCCGATGTAGCCATGACTGGGACCTGTACCCGGGAGTGCACAGAGTTCGGCCACTCCGATACCTGCTGGATGCCTGGCCAGTCCTCCCCCAGCCGCAGGCCCAAGAACGCCCTCAAACTCTCAACTTTTGTGCCTTACCAAGACAGAGGGAGTCAAGAGCAAGTCGGGAATGGCAGCCCCAGACTCTCAGAAGAGCGCAGCACCAAAATGGCCAACCTCCGCCTGCTCCCCACGTACAGTGCCTTCTCCAATAGTAGCCATGAGCCCTGCAAGGACTCTCCCATGGAGGAAATTCCTCTTACCCAGACCTCGGACTTCCAGCCAGCCACCACCCCCTCGTCCCAGACCACCAAGAGGGAGATATACCTGTGAGGCTGGGCGTGAGGGGCAGGGAGCAGATGCGCTTCTAAGGCCAGTGTCCAGAGGAACATTTTAAACTTCAATGCTTTATTGCTCCAGTGGCCGGTTCTCCAGGCTGTGGGCTCAGCGGACAGCAGGGCAGGGCAAGGCAGGGATGAAAGGAGCGCCTTTTTAATCCTTTGTTTCCTGGGGCCAGGGGTGGGTGGGAAGGATGAAAGCATCTGAAACCCGATTTCCGAGCACTTGTGGGTGCATGTCTCCGAACTGCTGCGTCGCTGGGGAGGGCTGGGCAGGCTTCTGGTGCGGAGGGCATGGCTGGGGAGAAGGGCTTACGTACCAAAGGTCCACACAGAGCTGGTGGAATTCCTGGGCATAGGACAAGGGGTGTCCCCACCCACGGGGAGCGAGCTGCCTGTCTCTTTGCTGTAGACTCCTGTAAATATGAATCTTAGGAATGACATTCAAGTCCTGCCTGATCGAAACTTTTTATTGTCATTGAAACAAAAGACGTTTAAACAAAAACAAAAAAACACACAAAAAAAAAAAAAAGAAAAAGAAAACAGAAACAAACTACAGGGAGCAAGTTCCAGCTTTGAATGGTTTGCTGCGTGGAAGAGCCTGCAGGAGTGCAGCGTCCGGCCCACACTCATGTTCTATATTGTAAATAGAGATGTGACCAGTCCCTGAAACAGCAGCTGGAGAGCTGGAGGAGAGGGGCAGTATCCTAGCCGGACTGTAGGGACTTTGCTATTTTACAGCCTGGATCTCTTTCTGAACATTGTCACTGTGCCCACAAGCTGCAGGGTCCCTAGGGACTGCCCAGTGCCATAGGTGGGGTCTGCTTTGGGAGGGGGTTCCCTGGTGGTGGCCCTGCATCCGGCAGGTGGAGGAGGGATGGGGAAGCCCCCAGTCAAGGGACCGGCTGGGTCCGGAGAAGCCCTCAGTCCAACTCTGCTGGCAGGGAGGTTGTCATCGGCTGTGGTGTCAGCCCATCGCCTTGTGCCTCCTCCTGGGCAGGGGATGCCCATGAGGCCGGCTGTGCCATGCCTTCGACCTCCGTCCCGTCCGCCTGTAAGCCACCATTGCCTTTGTGAGGAGGAGCTTTGTCTCAGGGTCACATCGGGGGCCACTGAGCCCCTGCCCGCTGGACTCCCGCTGCCCTTAGGCCACAGGGCCACTCTCAAGGGATCCAGCTTTCTCTTCCATTGTCAAAGGTCGACTGGTCTCCCCGGCAGGTTTCTGCTGCGCTGGCATCCTTGGCTCCCTTGCAGGGTACCCAACCAGGGCAACGCTGTGCACGCAGTGGGGAAAGGAGCCCCTTACCCTTCAAGGGACTCCCCAGAGGGGGACTCCTGGGCACTTTCCTGAGCCTCGCTGCTCCCTTGGGAGCCAGGGCACAGTCCTGTTTTGGGGGGCTTCACGTGCACCCCTGGCAGGAGGGGTCCAGGGGACTTGCACCTCATTCCTGGGTAGCCCTTCCCGGTCCTCCCCTGCCAGGATGTGGGGAGCGGCTGTGCTGCACCGTTGTTCTTCCCGTACTTGCGTGTGCATCGATCGTCTTCATCTCTGGGATCTTCCTTAGGGAGTGAGGCCAGTGGTAACTGCAGGACAGTTCCCCCCGCAGCTCATCTTTGGTCCACACAGACCATCATCACAGGGCTTGCGGATGGCTGTGCCGGGCTCGACCGGCACGGGAACACTGCAGGGACAAGGCACCCCAGCCGCTGCAGGTCAGAGACTGCCCTGCCATAGCTGTAGTGCCTGTTGGGGTGCAGTGCGCTGGGACCCCACCCTGCCCAGCCTCCTTCCCGCCTCCAGCATCCCTCTCTCTGAGCAGCTCCTCTCCCTTTGCTTTGGTGGTGGTGGCAAGATGCAGCCAGCTCCCTGGTGCGGCTCTGGTTGACCTGAGGGGACACGGTGCAAGCTGAGCCCGGGTGACAAGGGAAGTGCGGCAGAAGGTGCCTGCTCGCACCTGCTCCCTCATGCCCCAGCCCTGCTCCTCACCTTCCCCATGCGGCATCATGCCACACTGCATTGCCTGCATCCCCAGCACCTCAGGGTGCCACCTGGAGGAGGCAGGACCCTCCTCCCGGCCTCCTGCTGCTGCTCCCCGCCGACCGACTGGCTGGGGGTCCCTCGAGGCAGGCGCAATGCTCCCGCTGGATGTCTGGCCTGCCTGTCCAGGCATCCCTGCTCTACCCTTGCCCGCAGTGGCCACCCAGTGGGCCCCACATTCCCCTGGCCTGGCTGCCTGAGCAGGTCATGCTCCTGAACTTGTTTTTATTGTAGCTCTGTAGTTTCAGGGCCAAACTGGGCAGAATGTGCAATTTGGCCGCGCTGGCCAGGATCTTTGACTCAACTGCCAACTCGACTGCTCACGCCTCCCCTTGGCTCAGGCAGTGGCAGTGTCCAGTGCCCCTCTTGGGGACCGCCCGGGAGAGTGACGTAGCCACATCTGAGGGGTGCTTGTCCAAGACCAGCTTCCCCTGGCCCCTCGCCTGCAGGTGGGCTCCCTACCTTCTTATCGGGGTCACCAGAAGGACCCTGAAGCTCAAAGCCCTGTGGCTGGAGTTGCTGTCTTGTCTCCTGGAGCACCTGGCGATGTTCTCAGTGTGGTGCAAGGTGGGGTTGAGTGCAGAGGGGGTCCCCAAGGGGTGGGAGGAATGGGTGCTGGGGATGCGTGCCATGGGCGGTGGGGAATGAGTCTCATTGGGGGTGCACAGAGGGATGCTGGGGCTGGGTCTTTGGAGGGGTGCACAGTGGGGAGAGGGCATGGGTATCTGGGGGGATGGGGAGGGGATGGGTGTCTAGGGGGAGCATGGAGGGGGAGGGTGGGTCTGTGGGGACAACAGATGGGGCAGTAGGAGTGGGCCCTCAGTGGGGTGCCAAGGGGTGGGAGGCTATGTGGGGTGCAGCGGGGATGGGTCTCTGGGGAGGAGAAGGCGCTGGACATCAGTTCTGGGAGAGGGGGCGCTGGGGATTTGTCCAGGGGTGAAGTTGACAGTGTCACTGGGGATCAGTCCTAGGGGAGGGCGAAGAAGAGGTGCTGTTGGAAAGAAGCTCATTTGCACAATTATAAGCCAGAAGGATAAAGCCTCTGTGCACGTGGCAGGGGGGAAGCTCCCCACGGGCTCCAGTCTAGACAAGCACAGGGAAGAGGAGGGGGGTTCGATGCCTCTGTGGAGGGGTTCACTGTATCTCACACTGCACTAGGACAAGCCAGGGGTAAAACCAAAGGTGGGAGCCAGGGAGCAGGCAGGCTGCGTGGGAAGGATCTAAGTGACCCCTTTGTAGCTCTTCAGTGTTGGTTCTATTTATACGAGATTTCATTTCCTTGCTTGTGATGCCTTGTTTTTTGTACAGTTTTATGTACATGCAGGTGTAGCTTTTCTAAAGGAGAAGTCCTATGGCAGAGTAAAGTACCCAACTATTTTTCAGATGGTGACCTATGTCTAAGGCAATGCCTCTTGCTAAGGTTGTATTGCTCTCAATGTGTGATGCATTTCCCTGTGCGGGGAAGGCTTTGGGCCTTGGGCTTGGTTTTCCCCGGGCGCTGTGAGCACAATTGATTCCCTTGTAATTCTTTCTGTTTGGAGCAGTGAGCATGACACCGTTGTGATCCCCTTTCTGTTCTCTCCTGTTCTGTTTGTTTGCTGAGCTGTCAGATGACCAACTCCATTGTAATTAGCCCTTCCTAAAGCTTTACAATAAAAGTGTGAAAACCCGGGTGCCTGTGCCTGACAGATTCTTCCCAAGTGTTGCATCCTTGGGGGCAGCCAGGGGCATCCTCAGGGAAGAAAGCACATAGAGGCAGTGAAGAACCTTGGTGGCTGTGGGGAGATACCTGCTCCTGCTGCCCTCCTCCAGGTACAAGGAGCCCTGGCGTGGCCACTCTTGTCTCCCTGCTCCTGTTTTGCAGCTTAAGGATGCTTCTGCACAGGTATGAGTAAGATAACCCCACAAAGCAGTTTGACACAGACCAGTCTCCTTTATTTAAAACCAAAATGTTTCAGTGAAAAGACATCTTCAGCCCCAAGGCTGCCTGCACTTGTGCCTGTCACCAGCTAAGGTGAGAACTAGGGAAAGTCCCACCAACCAGCTCCAGATTCCCTCCCACCTCCATCACTGCTCCTTGGAGACCTGATGTCATTTCCCACTGTTTCACATCTCCTTTACCAAGCATGGTTGATCTTTTTTTAGGTAGTTTAGACCTTCTAGAAACAGCTGGGCCACTTCAAACCAGGGCACATTTGCGGCTGCTTCCTACCACAGCTGCAGGGAGCTTGTTCAGCTGTGACTGTTGTGTTTTCCTGCTTGCCTTTGCACCAGACTGCGCTAGGCAAGATCAATAGCTGTACAGGGTAGTTTCTTAGCTCAGAGTAGAGATGCTTCCCTTATTAGTCAGGTTACATACGCATGCTATGTGTCTTGGCTGTGTTGGGCTCACACACAGCACTGCACCTCTCTCTTTGCTGAGCTGCAGGCACTGGGCTTGCCGTGGTCTTAGCACCAGGCAAAGGCAAGACTCACCCCCAGCTTGGAAGACACTGGCAAGCGTCCCTGGGAAGGAAGAGTTTCCAAGTGAAGATGTAGACATTCGTCCCCTCGGTGGGGTTTCGTAGGGACTCCTTTTCTACCATCCCCTTCTCCCTGGGCTCTTCTCTGGGCAATGCAGAGGGGAACTGATGCCCCCCACTCCCAAATGATCATGTCCTCATGGGTGAGGGAGTGTGGGGGGGGGGCTCTCAGCTGCCCCTCTGTGCAGGCACACGCTAGCTGGGCAGCAGGGATTTGTCTCTAGGGGCCCTGGAGAACCAAGTGGCCCTGCTGTCTGCTGATACCCCATTCCAGATGTTGAGGATAGTGCCTCCCACAGCTGGCATGGGGTGGGGGGGCAGGTAGCACCCACACAGAGCTGTCAGCACCCAACTGCTCCCAGGATAACTGGAATCAGCAAAGAGTGTCTTCCTAAGCAGAGACACAGTCCCAGGGCCTCCCTGTCCCTCCTGAACATGTCTGGCCTTGTGCCATGTCCTACAGTTGCTCCTCACGCTCCCTCCTCCTCCCCAGTCAGCCCAGGCTGTGCAGACCCCCTGTGCCCTCCCATTTGTGCCTCCTTCCTCTCCTCTGCTCTACCCTCCTCTGCCCCCCCCAGCACGCCCCATCCCACCCACTCCCCCACCTACTCTGTTTCCTCCATGCCTCTTGTCCCCTACTCCACTGTGCTCCCCCCTGGCACACCCTGTGCTCCCCCCTGGCACCCCCTGTGCTCCCCTCACCCCACCCCAGTGCAGCAAGCCTTCCCAGTCCTCCGGCACAGCCCTGAGCATCACATCCAGCCAGCTATGTGCTGGTCTGGAAACTGTTTGGTTTCCATGGCAGCACACATTGACTACCGGGGTGGGAAGGGGCCTCGTGGATGCTGCTGGTGAGGATGCTGCGGCTGCCCAGCATGGCCTGGTGTTTGGACACAAGGCTCCCCATTCAGTACTGCCCCTGGGATGGGTTCCAGTGCCCAGTGAGGTAGGTGGATGTGGAAGGGGTATCCTCCAGCCTAGGATGGTCCCACCGGGCTGGGCCTCATAAGCAAGGAGTCGAGTGACATGGCCTTGGTGTCCCTGCCAAGTCCACTGGTCCTTGGAGGTTTGCACAGCCTGGGGCTCCACAAGAATAATTCCTAGCCTAAGGTGGAGGAGATGGGAAGGTGATCCTCCTGCCTGCTCCTTGGCAGCCTCCCCTGGGGTGGGAGCACCTGTAAAGAGGGGAGATGGTCTGACTGGCTGCCAAGTGGGGACGGCATGTGAAGGGAGATGTGCTGGGCAAGGAACTGCTTGCTGCATAAGCTTTGCTCTGATCTGGTGGGAGGACAAAGTGAGCCAGCAGAGCTCTGCACAGAGCTGGCTGAAGTGGCCAGACAATGAGTTCCCACCAGCGTGGCTTTCTTGCTTGGGTGAGCGACGGGACAGCACAGACTTTGTTGCCTACCTGTGCTGTGATGGTGGCCACAGATGCACTCCTGGCATGGGAACAGGATGCTGGGCCACTGCTGTGCCAGCCTGATGCTTGGAGTAGATGTTCAAAAAGAGCTGAAAGCAGTTTAAGAGCTGACACCATCTCTTTTGACAGGGGATCTGGTTATGCTATGATGCCCACAGGCAGCTGTGGACAGCTGTGGGGCCACAAGAGCAGGGCTGGCTGTGGAGAGGGCAGTGATAGGCTTCAATAACCATACCCCATGGTGAGATCCTGAGAGGAACAGAGCCCACCATGCAGGAGGAGCAGGACCATGGTACAAGGAAGCTGCAAAACTCTCCTTCCCTGGCTGGCTTTAGGCTGTGGGGAGGTCGTGCCTGCCCAGCTCATCCCTCCTGTGTACTGCTGTTAATAGGATGAGCGAGGCTGCCTCTGCTCGTGGCGGCCATGGAGCCCAACCCTGCATATGTTGTGGTGGCTTCTGGGGGAGATTGGATATTGTGCTACGGGAAAAGCCCCTGTAATCACCCACAGGATGATTGGGATTTGCAAGCAGCTCGGGGGAGGCAGGGGGACCCAGCCCCAGGCAGTTTGCTGCGGTGTCTCTGGTTGTCTGGCAGTGTGATGAGGGGGGATTAGGAGATTTAGAGCAAGCCCAGCCCCCTCTCCAGGGGGCTTTTGAACTGAAGCCCCAGCACAATACACATCTTGGTTTATTCCCATAGGCAGATTGATAGAGAGAAGGCTGGGTGCTGCTAACAGCAGTGAATCTAAAAGCAGGAGCTTCTCCCCCTCTGCTAGCAGGGAGTTGGCATCATCCAAGTCAGGGAGAGTCTATCAGTTTCCTCCATGGACAGATGCTCAGCCCCTAGTAGCTTTCACCCCAGATTGCTATTCCCATCCCTTTCTTGAGCTGATTCAAGCCCCAACCCCTCTGCAGTACTGCAAGCACCCTTTAGCCTGGAGTGAACCTTTGAGCTCCCACACCAGAATGGCCCGGCACCACGTTTTAATCACACAAGGAGGCACAGTTGGTTGGACCATGCTCTTCTTCCCCCATCTGCTTGTGGCGGTTGTGGAGCTGAGCCTGGCCCACACAAAGACAGACACTCTCTCTACAAGGGAGCGCTTGCAGGGGCTTAGCGCAAACAGACCTAATGGGATTAGTGCAAATGGGAGCCACGCTCTGTTCCAGCAGAGAGGGAAGCGTGCCTGCCCTCCCTCCCTGAACTTGCCTTTCTCTCCCTGCCTGTCCATCAACCCCAAGCAGGGTGCCAATCACCAGGTATCTCAGCACCCATACTCCTCAGAAAAGGCAGCTTTCTAAAACTTTCTGTCCTGGGCTCCTCCAAATTAACGGACGTGATGCATCAGATACCTTATCTCCCTGAGCCTATCTTTCTGCCCTGGTCTCATTATGGACAGCCAGCTTCTGTTGCAGAACCCAGTTGAGTCCCACTTTCACTTGTGAAACAGCACCAAATTGTGAAGTTTTCATATTTGACTCTGGAGAGAGAAGTTTTTTCAGAAGGCTTTAAAATGGAGGCTTGCAATGTCAGGGTGGACACCAAATCCTTCATCAGTTCTCTTTGCAGCAGCCTTGTCGCAGCTCCAGTGCTGCAGGGAGCCATCGTGCTATGGAGCCCCGTGATGCTCTGCTTGTCTTTTTGGGCAGTGTGGGAAGGGTCCGGAGGACCATTAGCACCTACCATTGATTAGTTAGCATTTCAGTAACAGAGGCTCCCACCATAAACCACTGTGGTGTTATGCTTGGCACCATGCAAACATGGACCAGAGATGTTTGCTTCTCTGGCATTGCCACACTGATGTGATTTATAACATGCTTATGCTGGGCTGTGGGCAAACTACAAACCCATGCAACCACAACCCCAAGCAGGCACCTTCCCCACCAGCTACAGTGCGTGGGAAGCTCAGCTGCCTGCAAGAGGGCAGCTGCATGTGTAGACTGAACCTGGGCATCAGGGGTTGTAACTCTGCAGTTGAGACGAGCCCTTGGAGATGGCACAAAGATGGCTGTCAGCTGGAGGGGGGCTGTAATTAGGTGAAGTTGATAGTGGCTGTCACACAAGGCAATCATCGGCAGGGTGGTGTCCTGGCAGGGTGGTGTCCTGGCAGTGTGGTGCCAGCCACCCTCTCTTGGCTGCTGCAGCTTGGAAAGGATGGACGGATGCTGCTACAGAAACTGATCCTGGGTCTCCCACCATGCAGGAGAAGATGTCTGTGGGCAGCTGCATGGCAAAATCATGGAGGTGATCTGCAGCAGCATCTCTGCGCCCATCGGAGATGAGCTTTGAACCTCTTCACAGTCAACAGGGGAAATTCGTGGATGTCTTGCTGCTGTGTCTCCCAGCCTTTTCCTTAGCTGCTTTTCGCTTCTCCTCCTGCCCCATGAAATAACTCCATATCTGAGGAAAGGGCTGCACAGGCTGCCTTCCAGACTCAGAAAGGTAGCAGGGAGTGGATGACTTAAATGGTTTTTCCAAAGACCACACAGACCTCAGATAGTCCCTCGTTGCTGGTCCAGCAGATGAAGGGCTCTCCCAGGACTTTGTGTGGCCTTTGGGCAACATCTCTGGAGTCAGCTGTAGCAGGTCAGGCCTCAGTTTCCCTGTGAATACGTGGATCTGATCTGGAGAAGCCAGGGGGCCAGGCTGCTCTGCCCACTAAATTTGTTGTCTGCATGGAGATATCACAGCCCAGTGGCACATCCTTCACCCAGGCAGACTTAAGCATAAACCACTCACAAGGCTGGGGAAACCCCCAAGCTTAGTGCTTTTTACCCAAGCATAGTGGAGGTTTGCAAATAGAGGATGTCCGTCATTAGGAAATGAATAATAAAGGTCATCTTGCCTTGCCCACACACTAAACACATCACCCTGATGGTGCATCCCATGTGCTCCTCTCTGAGCAACCACTTCTATCTGCCCCGACACGTGTACTGCCTTGCTGCAACAAAAATCGAAGTGAGCAGAAAAGCCTTGAAGGAAGCAAATGGCTGTGTGCCAGCGGTGCTTGGCTGAAACTGTGCCAAGCCTGGCCAGGACAGTGGGGAAGGTGCTGGGCACAGCGGGATGAGCAAAGCGCTGGGACTGGGCTTGTATGCAGGGGAGGGATGGCCAGGGGAAGCAACAAGGCAGGAGGCAGATGCAGAGCAGTGAGGAGAGTCAGAAGGTGTCAGGAGGGTTGGAGCTTTCTTTCTCTACCTTATCTTACCTTGGACTAAGGCCTTCCCCCATGCTCTCCATCCTTTCCCCCTCACTGCTCTGCTCCTGTTTGTGTTTCTACTGTCTCTGGTTTTACAGGGGACCTTCTCCTCCGGCCCTGGCAGGTCAGACTCCTCCGTGCACGCTAGCGCACAGATCGAGCAGCTCCCACGCGTCATGCTTGCTCCTGCAAGCAGACCGGTCACTCATGTGTGGGAGGCCTAGTGGCACCACATCCCCTGCGTTATTTATAGCACAGCCCAGCAGCCACCTCCAAGCAGAGCTGCGAGGGCACAGCATTCCTTTCGTGGGATAAGCTGTGCTGCTGGGGTTAAGGCAGGTGGGGAAGGACTGGCCGTTTCCAAAGAGTAAAAAACAAAGGAGAGGCTGTTTTCCCCTGCCTTGCATAGCTCTCCGTAGCCTGGAACCTGCTGAATTATGCTCATGACTCAAATTTGCAGGAGGTGAAGAGATGATAAAATCCAATTGCTGTTCCAGGGCTCCACCTCCAGCCTGATGCGGTGCTGGCATATGCTCCAACAGCACAGCCACCAGCAATGGCTGAGTGTGGCAGCACACGGGAGGCAATGCTTGAACGCTTCACAGATGTTGCCCATCAAACAGCCTTTGGGACATGGTGAGATCCCAAATGGGTCACATACGTGAAATAAAATGAGCCACAGCTGAGCCTTCTGGGAGCTGGTTTTCCCCACTCCTGGCAAAGCTGAGCACTTGCTCCATGCCATCCTCGCCCTGCCTGGGAGCTACCAGGAAACACCAAATACCAGAGTTCTCATGCTGAAAGTGTGGGCTGTCTAATCTGTCTTTCTCCCTCCTCTCTTTTTTCATCCCTCATGTTTGTCCTCTCATCCTCTTCCTCCAGAACAGCCCAGCACCAGCCCCTGAGGGCCCCCAGAGCCTGCCTTGTGCCTGGAGAGAGGTCTGGTCACCTTGGCAGCATGTCCCCAGTCCTGGTGACCTAGAATGAGTCACCACCCAGAGCCTGGCCAGCCTAAGGTCTGCCCTTCCTCATCCCTGTCCTGTGGCACCAGACTTTTCTCAGCCAGTCTGAAATCAGCATCCCACCTCCCCAAGCCAAAATGAGAGACAACAGAGCTCCCACACACTCCGGAGCTGGACTTGGTTAATCAACTCCTGCCTTGTCTGGAGCTGGACACTCTCTGGGAGTTTTCCAGGGCCAGAGGTCAGTGGTGGCAGGGGGAGATCGATGCAGGCGAGACATAGCTCTGGAAGCAATCCTCTGCTTACCCTGTCAGCTCTCGTTTAACCTAGCAGTGTGCAAGGCTCAGTGGAGACAGCAAAGGAGTGGGAGGCTGAGTCTCCCCTGCCAGCAAACATGGCATGCAGCCCTTTTTGGGACAGCTCTCTGTAGCCTGGCACTGTGCATAGGGAGGGGTAGCCAGAGCAGCTCTCTTCCCCTGGCCCATAGCCTCCCTGGGGCAGAAAGGGTGTCTGAGCAAGGGCTGGGGTGGAAGGAAGCACAGGGAGGCTGGCTATGAAGAGGGGGGAGCAGAAAGGGCATGCCCATGCTCCCTCAGCATCTCAAGTTGTAAAAGAAACAGAGAAGCAATGCCAGGACCAGCTAGCTGCAAAGATGGACAGAGACCAGTTGGCATGTGTAGATCCACTGAAGGAAAAACAGTGTTGAATGGGGTAGAACAGGCTTCGTGGGGTCCTGAATCCTGGGTTGTGCAGCTGGGTCTTGCCCGCTAACCCAGGCAAGACAAACGCCTTGAGGGCAAACCTTCCTCCAAGCACCCTCATCCTTCCCCTGTCCTGGGGTCAAGGGTTGTCCACAGCAGCCTTGGTACTGTGGGGGTACATGGCACACTGCATACAGCACATACTGGGGGATAATGGCCAATATCAGTGTGTGGGCAGCAGCTGCTGGCGGTGCCTGGGTTTGCATGTGCGTGCCACCCTCCTCCCCACACAGCCGAGAGCAGTCTTTGGGGCTACCAACAGGGCTTTGTGTGCATGCGTGTTTGTGCTGGCAGAGATGCTCTGTGTGTGACCATATGTCTGAAGGGGGGCCGTGCATGTGGCCAGCCACAGAGCATGTCCCTATGTGGCCTCCCTGGGTACAGGGTGGGGGGGCACATGCTGCCTGTGCTCACACACGCAGCCACAGGCAGGTGTGTGTGCTGCATTCGTCCAGGGCGGTTATTATTCTTTATTAGTTTTCCTGTCCATCTGACATATTCTTTATCACTCTGACTCAATCTTTCACTCATCCTCCTTCTCTCCCTCAATCATCCTCGATTAGTTTTTCTGTCTGCCTCCCATTCCTGTATTCTTCATCAGGTACTCCCTCTCCCACCCTCCCCCACTCTCCCTCTCCTCTCTCTCCATCTCCCCTCCATGCAGCTTTCCTCCCTCCTGTCTCATCTCCCCCACTGCTGTGGGAGCCCATGAGCATGGAGTGGTCAGGAAGTGTGGGGTCATCGTGGCTGTTTTCCAGGAGCTGGTGGCTGCTCAGCCACCAGCCCTCCGAGCACTCCTGCTCTGTCTCCATCACTGCCCTGGCTGCCAGGCACTGGGGATTTTCCTAGCTGCCAGGAGCCCCCCAACTGGCACAGATGCTGCTATGCTGCTGAATTGGTTGCAAATTAAGCCCCTAGCTCAAAGCAGCTCAGGAGCCAACATCTCCTTCAAGAGGGAGCAGATCCCCTTGGATGCTTGTGCCTTGCTCCCGTTTCCCCATCCCTCTGCTCTTCCTCCAGTCCCTCCCAGCATGCATCCTCCAGCAGGGAAAGCACTTGTCTTGTGCCTCATCCCCATTCCCCTTCCAGGCTAGCAGTAGAAGACCCTGAATAGGCTGGTGCTTTAGGACTCATCTGTGAGACTGAAGGCAGCTTGCCAGTTGCCAGAAGAGGCCCTGGCTGAAAGCCCCAGGCCTCTTCACAACTTTTATTGCCTCTTATCCCAGCATCTGTGCTGCTTCTGCTGGGGTCCTTCTGCCTGCACAGACCTGCAGTCACCAACCACACATGGGGGAGATTGGAGCAAGGGTACAGCCATGGGGTGGGATGGGGTTGCATGGGCAGGGACTATGGAGACCAGAGAACAGAGCTGCTGGTGGACTTCAGGCTTTGAGTCATGGGGAGAAGGCACAGCATAGACGGATGCTCTAGGAGGTCCTTTGGCTAAAGACAGGGATGGATGAAGACATACTCTGCATCCCCCAGCAGAGAAGGCACGAATATTTTGCTTCATCTCCCTCCGTTTGAGGGCCAGAAGGTAAAAGTCTGGAGTGCTGGAGGACTCAGGTAAGTGAAATGGGTGGGCAATAGGTGCCCCAGGTACCCAGAGGAATCAACTGGCCCAGGCTGACAGCAGCTCTGTGTGGAGATGGTTTCTGCTCAGTTGCTGCCCCCACCAACCCCGGAGGAAGAAGACGCTTGCAGGACTCCGTGCTGGCTGCAGCTGGCAGCTCTCTGCATTGTTGTCCCTACCTCTCAGCATGGAGAATATCAGAGCTGGTATTGAGGGAAAAACCCTCAATGCCACAGCAGCCCCCTTTCTGCTGCATGTGAATGGCAAGGGTGGGTGTCTTGACCCATCATGTGGGGAAAGCACAGGATTTCTGCAGCTGGGCCCAGCACGGTGCTCAATTTTGGGAGTGAGCCATCCTATCTAGAGTCTGATTTCCCGACACTGCACTTGCTGCTGTTGCTGGCTGAGAAGCCTTGTCACTGCCCAGCCACAGAGCTGCCTTTACTCTTGCCCACAGTGTCAGAAAAGTACATTTCAATGGGTGGTGGTGACCTGAGTTGGATCTGGGAAGCCACATTGGATGGGAGACCTCATTAGTGCCCAGCAAAGCCCCAGGACCCTTGCTGTACAGCAGTGAGCTCCCCTCTTGGCAGAGGGCTGCTGCAAGAGGCGATTGGTCCTGCATTGCCTCTGCTGCTGCTGCTGATGTATGTGACAGGCGCGGGCGTTGCCAGGAGACAGCATCCTCCTCCTCAGGCGCTGTGCAACCAACGCGGCTCTGCGCTGGTGATGTAATGCTCCTCTGGTGCCGCTCATTGCCGGCCTGCCCTGTCTCTCCCTGCCAGCGTTGGAAGGGAAAATGCAAAAGCCTTTGCAGACATTCCTGTGGCCTTCCTCAATCTGCGTTGTGCTCCCTCCCCTCATATGGGTGCAGTGAGCAATGGTTTGCAGAAACCATCTTCAGCATTGGCACCAAAAGTGCTCTTGTGCCCTTCCCGTCGTGGGTTGCCAGCCCTGTCTCCCAATGTGCGAGGTCCATCATGGACCCCCTGCTCAGGTTTTGCCTATGTACACAGTCCACAGCAAGATCTGTAAAGGTCTTCATCATTTGTTCAGATATGGGGGGGAGAGGGAGAGGCAGATGGCCACTCACAAACACAGAGGCTCATTGAATAAATATCTGGCTACAAATTATCTGCTGATCTAATAAAAAAGATATTACCTACCTCTACAAACCTAGTTTCAAATTATTCCTTCTGCTCTGTTCAGGAGCCTACTGGGAGATCACTGGCAGGTTAATTTGCTATTGAACGGGTCCCAACTGGAATTAGCACTTCAGCCTGCCTCTGGTTTCACTTGACAGTTAATGAAAGTCGCTGTTATTCACTCCTGGCTCTGAACTTTATGCACTGCACCATGTTTCACCGGTGCGAAAGAGCTGACCAGGATATTTTTCTTTGGACTCGCAAGTTATCCAATGCTTGCAAAACCCAGAAGGTGCTGAGATAGAAAATAAACTGCCATGTGTATGCTTTTACATGAGAATTTGGTGTGTTCCTAACAAAAGTGGCCTTTATCTGGGGACTGTCATTTTGATTATTTTATATCTGTACAGTGCCCCAGAGGTGCGCATAGAAAATGAAAACAGATAAAGAGCCTGAACGAGGTAGAGCTCTGCCAGAGGCCCTAATAAACCAACAGGCTGGGCTGATGGGGGGAGGCTGGCATGGGGGCATAAGTTAAAATGATCCGTCCTGCAAGTCTGCGCTGCTGCCTGCTCTGCAGCAGGGGAAGGTGGCATGGAGGGCGGCAGGTCTGGTCCACAGCTCCGGGAGATGTGCCTTGCAAATGCCATTGGGGAGGAGTGATGGCTCTCCTCTGCTGGGAGGGCACCCAAAACCATCCCTCCTCAGCACCAGCTGGGCTTAGCTCTCTCCATGATGATGAGGACTTGGGTGACCTCCATCCCTGTGGCATTTGAAGAGGGTATGGCCAGGGACTACTGCGCAGATGACCACCTTCCCCTGTGCTGGGCTCGCCCACCACAGCTTCTGCCCAGAGATCTCCAGGACAGACAGCTGACTCGGACAAACTACATGCAGGCATGATGGCAGCAGCTCATGCAGCCATGTTGCCAAAGTCAAGGTCTGTAACAACACAGATGCAATAGAAAATGCAATCTTTGCAATTGCTTATCAGTCCCATCCCCACTGCTCTCCTTGCACAGCCCTGTTACCCCACAATGTTGTCCTTGCTCCATCACCCTCCCCTCATCCCATATACAGTTTCTGCAGACCTCCTTGACCTGCCAGCCATGGACCAGAAGCTTCCCTTGCAGCCCAGGCATGGTTTGATTGGGGCTCAATCCTATCCCCTTCCCCTGAAGACTGGTCATGAACAGCATGAAGAGCTGAGTCAGCGGCTCTGGCATTCCTCTCCCGCCTCTGACACCCCAAAGCCCCCTAAGTAATTTCCTTCTCCCTCAGTGTTTGCACCCTTCAGGCACTCAGAGACAGTTATCTGGCTCCTGCCTGCATGATGGATCAGCAAAGCTAGACAGAATTAGTTCATTTAATCTGCTTCCTAAATCCCATCCTTCAGCCCCTTCATCATTTTCCTTGTGTCTCTTTATTGTGTCTGTATCTTGTTGGGACAGCAGTGTCTCCAGCTGTGCCCAGGCATACAAGTTGCAGGCAGGGGCTACTGGTGCCAGCATGACTCCTGGCAGCCCTGGTGTGCATGGCATGACTGCTGGACTGGGACACCCCACGTCCCTGGGCCGTCCCTGCAGGGTGCCATCCCAGGAACCCAGGGTCCCTAAGGATGCGTGGGGGCACCTTGCATGCCAGGCACCATCTGTCTCTGGCTATCCCCTCTGCCTGTAGGAGCCTCCTTTGCGAACGCTGCTCCAAGCCCAAGACCCTCTGATGTGACGGGCAGTCCTCAGTGCCCTCATCAGACACCCCATCGCTTGCTCCTTGATGACTGTTGCAGAAAAGTGCTGCCAAAGCTGTCAGCACCGGAGCAGGGAGAGGAGACATGGGGCATGGCTGCAATCACTCAGCTCTCCATGCTGGTGCCTGTTGTGGCACAGCATCCCCTCTCTGACACAGCCCTCTATGCACCCTACTCCATTCCCAGCTGAGCACCGGGCACCAGAGAGCAAACCCAGGGCTCTGCTTTCCTAAGTACTCACTGCTGCAGAGTCTTCTCTCTGCAAAATTTGGGCCAAAATTTCTGCTCCAGGCTAAACGCAGTGATGTTTCTTGTACTTGTGGAGAAAAATCTCATGATGATGAGAATGTGTGACTGATCCGGCGAGGCTTGCCTGATCCTGCAGAGTCCAAGACTGCAGGTCACGGAGCGGGAACCTGTTCTGCCCTCTGGGTCAGGGCTTTGGGGGCTTTTCTCCCATTCCTGTGCAATAGGACCTTTTGTCCAGGTGACCTAGAATTCAACATTTCTGTCCCAGATTTATCCAACAGATGTACCTACAATTGCTCTTTCTGCCTCTTTGCCTGATCAGGACCTTCCTCTGGCTGCCTCTGTCCAGATTCCCTGTGAGAGCTGTCACATTTCCAGCACCAGCAGCCCACTGTGGCTCCATCTGAAGCATCAGGACTGTAGCTTCTGCTGAGGTCCCCAGAGTTGGCTGGTCCACAAGGAAGAAGCCTGAAAACAGAAAACACATCTCCCCGATCACCCGTGGTGTGTTTTGCACCAGCCCTTTGATGGCTGGCACAAAAGATTGTGTGGGGAGAGGGCAGGAGTGCCAGGGGTAAGTCACAGGGGCAAAAACACATGCACAGCCTGCAGACACTGTGGGTCATGTGCCTGGTCCCCCTCTGCCCTCACGGTCCCGCTGGACACTGCCACAATTTTGTTATTTTCCAGAAGTCTCCCTGGCTATCAGCTCTATTGTTGAGTTGAAGATGGAGCCGTAAAGTTATCACTGCTGGGATCACTGTCTTTTCATGAAGGCTGGTGTACTTCCTTTTTCCAAATCCTCTGGTAATTTCCTGCTTCTCTGTAACTCAAACAACTCTATTGTCGGTCCCTGCTTTATTTCATAAGCTCAGTCCCACCCCGTTCACTGCTGCATGTCCCCAGCCCTGCTGAGCCGCACAGGTTCACCCTGCCTTTGCTCAAGAATTATATTTGACAATTTGACAAGGTTTTCTTTGTTTTCTTATTGTCTGTAAGACACTTTAGCTTTTCTTTCTTTTTTTTTTTTCTTTTTTTTTTGGTTAAAGGCAGATTTTAGAAGGCTGTGCAGCAGTTCAGCCATTTGAGAGTCATCATTAATTTAATCTTCTTCCTAATTTATTAATGGCTCCTACTTTCTTTCCAGTATTTGAGACTCCCTTGGTATATTTGTGAAAACCATCTTATTCCCCTTCACCTCTTTGGCAGTATTAGTTCACTCTCCCTTTCCTCCCCATCTCTGGCAGGTTCAAGTCAGTCACTGTCCTCCCTGTCTCCAAGACAGTCACGTCCCATCCCATCAGATCTCCCAGCAGTTTTGCTGCCTGCTTTTTGTGTGCTTCTTGTTAGGTGATTAGCTGGAAGCTGCCCCCTTGTTAAGGGAGTATGTCAGACTCTCCCCATGCCACCCCAAAAAATAACACCCTTTCCTCCTCACATCTCTCACCAGCAGGAAGGGGAGTGGGGGGCATGATGCAGGGTCCGTAGCTTGCTGGTTTATTAATTACAGCTCCTCAAATGTGCATCCCTCCCTGAGCTGGAAAGGCAGCCCTAGACTTTGAGAAGAAAACTCTCCTAATCAACAGTCCTCTGCAGGCAAGACCTGGAGTTGCTAGTGCACACCAGCTAACACATGATAAATGGAGTAAACAGATAAGCAAACATCACTTGAAGAGCGGGAGAAAAGTACTGAGACTGACCTGCAACAGTAAATATATTAGGCTTAATCCATCACTGGTTGAAGTCCCCTGTATGGCACAAGATCCCAGTGGCTGCAAATCCCTCTGAAGTACTCCAGGGGCTAGCAGGGAGCCCTGAAATCTCCCCATCACTTGAAACATGGTAATAACTGATACACCAGTGACCAAGCTTGTAAGAACGGGGTCTTGCCAAAGAGCCGGCTGAGAGAAGGATGGGTGGCATCTGCTGGGGGTGGCTTCTGCTGAAAAGAAACTTGGATCAGACTGGGAGGTCCCACTGCTTGGGGACCTGGCCAGCCCACAACCTGGGAGTACCCCAGCCTCTCAGCTCTGCCCAGGTGTTGCCTGTACCTGCATCCCCACCACCATCCTCACTGCTCATGGGGCTCTGCACCAACACCCCCAGCTGCAAATGCATTCACAGCCGGGAAGCAGCTGGTTACCCCATGGAGACAGCATCTCACATCTGTCCCATGCGGCCTCAGAGACCATGAGGGGAAAGAAAAGAACTGTATTTTTACAGGAAATGCTGAGGATGTGACTTTTTTCTTCTTCATTTGCAAATGAAACAAGTCCATCAAAGTCTGATTTTTTTTCTAGAAATGAAGTTCTGGAAGCATTTCTTTTGGATTGGTCCAAATGTTCAGTGTCAACAAAGCCAAAATACGTCATTGCAATTTGGACTTTTTCAAACAAAAGTAGAAAGAACACAAATTAAATTTGTTCCTAAATGTCATTTTGAACAAAGAGAGAAATTCCTCAGCCTGGAAATGTTGAAACAGACATTTTGATAGCACCAGAATAGTTAATCCTATTAAAATAAAATAGGATGGGGATAGACACATTTTATTCTGTTTTTTTGATTTGGGCAAAACCACTGTAAAAGACAAAATCTTAAACTTTTGGAGAGAGCCATTTAGCATTGTGTGTTCCAAGCAAGGTGATGGGACCCCTGGTCTCTGCTGGAGGCATTTGGGGCTGTAGCAGTGACTGGGTCAGAAGAGGGGACGCAGCTGTGGGGCTCCACCATCCCACCTCCTGAAGGATGCTATGTCAGGATATGCCATCTCTGCCCACGGTGTCTTGGGTGTACCCACAGTATCATCCCATGGGTGCAGCAGCGTTGTGTCACTGGGCATTGCATGTTGTGCTGTTAAAGTGTCCCTGAAATAATCCAAGCAAAAAAGCATCCCTTTTCAGGACACATCATGAAATGCTGATACGTTGAGCAAGAAATATTTTGCTCAGAGCACCTCAGGTCTGCCAGATTTTCACCAGTGCTGCAGATAAATTCCTTCACATGCCCACAACCTGCCCCAAAGCAGGAGTCTCACCCCAGTGCCGCCTCTCTAGTCTTGTAAGACTGATGAACTTCTGTGTCAGTTCATTTCAGAGCAAAATCAAGTTAAGAGAAAAAAATATTATCATGAACTGGAACTGTCAAAGCACAAATTGTGTTCCCAGATTGCTAGAAATGAGCAAAACGGAGTCTGGCTGGCAGCAGCTGGGGCTCCTCTGCCCTGTTGTTTTCTCAGGATTGTTTTAGATCTCTCCCTGTGATGCAGCTGCCCTTCCCCATGCTGCAAATTTGGACATGTGTGACAGCCTCTCACATTTGCAGTGCCCATTCCCCCAGCGTGGTGGGTGCTAGGTCCCTGCCTTCCCCTCCAGGACCGCTGCCTAGGTTTGAGCCACCTTGCCACACATCAGGTCTTCTTTTCCATCCTCTGTGGGCTCAGCCTCCCTTGCAAGCACTCCTGGATCCAGAGCACTAACAATCACCATCTTTCCAGCTACCATGCCTCTCTATCTCCAGGCTCCCTAGGTTTTCTATCTGTTGACCAAAGCTTTGCTTAAAATATCTTTGTTTTTTTTCACTCAAAGCTGCATTGTATTTAGCCAATGTGTTTTGACTGCAGTGATGAGATTTTTTCATCTAAATTGCTAGCAGCTGTAAAATGCAGGCCTTGCCTAAAAGGGAGCCAAGACTGCATACCCGCCACGGACAGCAGGCCAGGAGCTCCGTGCCTCCCTGCCTGCTGATTGCTGCTGGTGGATGCCTGCATTGCCCTGCCCTGTGCCAGTTACAGCACCATTCACCCTGCAGCAGCCAGGATCCTGGTCAGAAGCCAGACAGGAGCCTGTGTCCCACGTCAGCCTTTGTAATTTCATTACTGGCCATCAATGCACTTGCAAATCTCCTGCCATGCTCATGATGCTGAAGAGACACCAGTTCCCATTTCCAGAGCATCTCCCTGGAAATGCAGACAGGAGAGGGATGAGCACAGGCACTGAAAGGCTGAAGGCAAAGACCTTCTCTCGTGCGCAACCCCACACAGCACACAGCATCTCTTATTTCCATAACCAGCAACAGAGGTGGCTTGGGCAGCGCAAGGGCAGCTTGGCTTCCTCCCCTCCCAGTGCTCCTCCTGAGCAGGGCTGAGCGACAGGCATCTGGCTGTGGTGTGGACCAGGGCCAGGACTGGCATGTCAGTGTATTCATTCATTTTTTTCAGATGGATAAAAGCAGAAATCAACAGCACTTGGACTGGAATGCCCTGTGGTTGCCTGACAGCAGAAGCCAACCTCAGATACGGTCGCACAAACACCAAACAGACAATGAGAATATAAAATTATAGAGAGGAGAAAAGCAGCCACCTAACCAGGCAAAGATTTGTATTTCTACTGGCAGACTCAGAGTGGAAGGCAGGAGGACAAAAGAAACAGGAAAATGCTGCTCTGGGCTGACTCATGGTTCACTTGACCCCCAAGGAACAAACGTCCCTGTCTGCAGGAGTGAGCACACACAGTGATGACAAGCAGGTGTCACATGAGTCCACCTGGCTGCTGGCAGGTACCTGTGTCACCAGCTGTGCCTCATGCCAAGCAGCCCTTCCCTACCCTGGCACAGGAAGCTAGACATAGTTTCAGTGCCTTCTAACCCACAAATCAATATTTAACACTGTGCAAAAACATTCATCTCTGCAGGATGGGCTCTAAAGGCTTTAAAGGACTCACTCCCAGCTCTTGCATGCTCTCAGGGCATATCCTTTCACCCCAGCTGCAAACCTGCTTCTCTACCATTTGCATGCACATCAAGGTGGCAGAGTTTGCTTAGCCACTGTATGACCGCCCTGTTACTTCTCATGTACTTGGGGATATATAGCAAGTAATGAAGCTGGTAGTGTGTGGGACTGACTTCCCAGCCAGGTTTCGAGGATCTCACATCAGGTTTCTGGATACTATCATAGCAGCAATAATATGGAGAAATTGCTTACTGCACCTGCAACAGCAGCTGGGGTCACCCTGCAGAGGATGCAGGGCAGTGGGTGCTGGGCAGGGCTGCAGGACTGAACAAGGATGCTGAATGCCCTCGGCACCAGGGGCTAGGAGCACCCCTCAACCCGCACCTGTTCCCAAAGTCTCCCTGGTGCAAACAGCACAGGAAGCAGAGGTGGTGGCTGCAGAAAGCTGCAGGGAAAGCTGCTGGGAGATGACTATTTGCAGGTGGTTTGGGAGGCAGGCTATGTGTGGATGCTGCACCCCACAGCGGGTGCACTGGCTAAGACAGCCCTGTGCTGCAGGGTGATGGGTGCTGTTGCTGAGCTGGGAGCTGGAAGCTCATGGGGACCAAAGTGCAGACTGGATGAGTCTCAGAGCTCCACTTCCAGCTGGTGTGCATCTCCCAGGACCAAACCAGACTCCCAGATCATTTTGAAAAAATTTGTCTCTGCCAGGTGCCTGCTCTGGCTGCTCCCATGAGCAGAGTCCAGGCAGACTACGGTGCTTTCTTTGACAAAGATGATGGTAGTTTGGGTTCACCCTCTGCTCACAAGTAAAGGAGTGGGGCTGTGTTTTTAGCCCTAAAAAGTGGCGTAAATATGCTTCAGAGGAAGGGTGAGAGACCCTTCTGGGAGGAGGTGAATGAGGGTTGCCTTGTGGCTTTTCGCCAGGAGTCCAGCTGGAGGCAGCAGCATCAGCAGCTATCTTCTGTCCTGGGAAAGTGGTCGTGCCTCTATCCTGCCGTGGGGGTCCCCATCCCCTGTGGGCTGGGCTTTCCAGACCCAGGCATCCCGAGAGCTGTAAGCACCTGTGACATCCACACCCCCCCCCCCCCCCCCCCCCCCCACGGCAGAGTTTCCTCTCCAGGCATCCCGCAGCCAGCCTTGCATCCTGCCCAGGCAGCCACTTTGCTGTGCTGCAGAAGTGCCATGTCACCGCAGGATGCCTGGCAATCCCTGTCACCAGCCTGACACAGATGCACAGGCTTTCTCCAAGAGCCGATGTCCGTGAGGTCTTGAGTCAAGGAGCTGCTGCTGCTGCCAGTGCTGAAGAGCTGGTCCAAGAGGAGTGATGAAGTGGAAGCAGAAACAACTGGTGCCGGTGCTGGGACTTGCTACACTTGGCGAGTGGCATGTGCGTCCTGCCAGCCCGACTGAATTTCCTGAGCTGTCAGGTCAGATGGAGAAGTGCCACATCAGCCTCATCAGGTCACATCCTGGGGAGAACGCAGCATGTCAGCAGCAGCATGTGCAGCTCTTGCCAGCTGCAGAGTCCTGTGGGCTCTGGGGAGGCCAAAAGAAATGATATCTTGAAGGGAAACAGCGCTGCAGCTTGAGACAGGGAGGTAGCATTTTCAGCAGGGGTGGGTGACAGCTGAGCTTCACACCTGCATGGGTCTGCTGGTGTTTTATCACCCATCAGTAGAAGCCAAGACATGCCTGCTCTCAACGACTGTCCATGGAGAAGATTTCGCCACCGCCAACACTGAGTCTGGGCCACCACGTAACATAGTGGCTCGTCTTTTCAGGTTTGGCAAAGAAGCTAAGTGTGTGGCAGGTGACATGCTTTGACAGCTGTCCTTTTCACCTGGTTTAGTGCTAAACCTCTGGGCAGCAGGCAGGGAAAAGACCAGTGATACGTGAGGGCAACAGCATTATACCAGCTGGCTCATTCATGCAAACCCGGAGCATGGTGTGCAGCAGCTCTGCATGGTAACAGGGCTGGAGATCTCAGGACGGTCAGCAGAGCCATGGGGTCCCAGGCCCCTTCAAGCCTTTATACCATGGTGTGTTGCCCATTGCACAAATGGTTCAATACACTTTGCTGTGACTTTTCATCCCCGTGCTCCTAGGAGGTTATTCTGGAACTGCCCCAGTGGACTTGTGGCTTGTTCAATCCTATTTTCCTTTGTGACAATGTCATCCATTAGCTCAAAAGATTCTCCTCCATGACCCTCCCTGGAGCATTTCTGGGGAGCGGGATGCCCTCTGAGCCATCCTGGTGGGCAGGCAGGTCAAACTCTTCCAAAGACGGGGACGGGGCAACGCTGGGAGTCTCAGAGCAAACAGGACTGGCAAGACAGTTCCTGATGAGGCCTCACTAATGCATCATCTGCAGCACTGATGGGTTTCTCTCTCCAGGAAATATTGTAGCTCAGCTTACACATGCCTTTTTTGCTGCTGAACCAAATTGGCAGCTTATGGCCCTTCGGTGACTGACTCCCCCAGCAAGCTCCTTGTGCTTTTCATTTACTTCCAGCTACAGTTGAAGTTCCTGCATCAGTTCCTAAGTACCTGACCTCACATTTGTACTATTGAATTTCCTTCCAGGTCTCTTACTGCAGTCTTTAAGGTCACCCAATCGCTTCTATTTGATATTCCACTGCTGCCATGCATTGGTTTCCCCCTTTGAATCACCAGCAGGTTTTATCAGCAGTCTCCTACCTTTTGTGCAAAGATCATTAGTGGAAATATTAAGCAAAATCAGACCCCAAATGGATCTTTGAGAAACTCCATTAGTAGCCTGCCTGCAGCTTGGTGCTTGCTGTTTTAACACTATCCATTGCTGCCTCCCCTCCAGCCATTTCCCATCCTACCCCTGTTCCTTATCATTTCTCCATTAATCCCCATCTTCACCAGTTTAATTAATAATTTCTCATGTGCATTACATCAAATGCTTGACTGAGGTTCAGGGAGATGAGATCTACTTCAATTCTTTTGTCTGGGAAAGCAGATACCTTCTTAAAGAAAGCTTTCAAGCCAACCTGCCACAGTATGCCTTTGGTAAATCCATGTGGTATTTAATCCCGTTTTCTATTTACTTCAATGCTTTTAATTACAATTTCCTTTAAAATCTATTCTAAAGCCTGGCCTATGGCTCAGGTCAGGTCTCAATTTGTCTTTCCTCCAAATCCTGTTTTTTCCTGTTTCTGGTCAACCAGCTCTTCAGACCAGTGAATGACTCCTGTGGGCATGAGCACTGATTGTCTAGAAGAAGAGAGTTATTGGAAATGCAGTCTGGGCAAGGTTGGACAGCTTGGAGAAGACTGCAAGCTGTGACCCACAGCTAGCTGCCAGTGGGGTCTTGCTTGGCAGTAGGAGCTGGAAGCCTTACTGGGAAGGGGTCGATGCTTGGTAGGAACAGAGACTATTAAAGCCCAGAGCATGGTTGCTCTGTGGCAGGGAACCACAATGCCCACATACCCACCACAAGCAAATATCTAAACCTTCCAAGGAGACAAGCTCTTGTCCAAGGGTGGTTCCCCACCATGTGCTGTGCAGGTAACAGCATCTCCATAGAGGTGAGCTGGGGAGTTCAGAGTCCAGGTCAGCACGTGTCCCCAGGAGATGACAGTGCCAGTTAGTGCTGCTGTGTGCAAAGATCATGTATCTGCATACATGTTTCTGTGCTAGAGGTTTCAGAGGGCACCAGAAGGCTTTGGGCTTCATGGGATGAAGCTTGGCATGTTGGACAGGATCAGTCATCAGATGACACCAGAGTAAGGCTGAAAGGACCCACATCATCTCTACATCTGATTCCAATACCCAGAAAGAAGAAATTTTAAAAAGAAGAATGGATGGGCATCCAGGAGAGAGAGTGTGGAAAGTTGTAAGGATGGCACCCAGGTGAATCCCTGCTGAGGAAAGCCATGTGTCTAACCCAGCCCAGAGACCTGCAGAGCTTGGAGAGGAGAGACTGTTAGCAGTATACTGAGACAAGGAACCTAAGAGAGGAGGAAGCAGGGCAACCTGTGCAGCACGTGAGATGGGACACGATGAAACTACCCTCCTTTCCTGCTGAGACTCCTGGCCTAGGCCCCCCTCCAAGCCTCCTACCTGCTGGAAAATGGTGCACTGTGCCCACAGGGTTTTCATTAAAAGCAGGTAAAGCTGTTCTGCCCCTTTGTGTTGGCATTTCATGAGGCTGTTGAGCTACTTCAGTTGTGGGATGCTTTCCTCCTTGTGCACCTCAGACTGCTCAGTGCACACACTCACTGGAGCTGCTGGCCCTGCAGTAGACTTCTTCTGGCTCAGCTCATGTAAAAACCATGGGACTGCCCCATAATATTTAACCCAGAAAAATGATGGCTGAAAGACATGTGATAGCTCTCTATAAATATTTTGGGGAGAAAGAGCGAGAGGGAAGGGTAAACATCAGCATGGCAGCTTGTTATTTAAACTATAGGCCAGTGTTGGCACAAGAGCAAATGGGATAAACTATTCATGAATATATTCTGAGTAGAAATTGGAAAAACTGCTGAAGCCATCTGAAGATCAGGGTAGCTATGAAAAGCCTCCTGAGAGGAGCAGGGAGGAGTTGGTTCAGAGCCTTTTCACTGTTTATGAAAAAGACCCTCAGACCTTCTTGGGTTGCGCAGGTCACCCTGCTCCCAGGGGCAAGGATGGAGGGTCCCACATGGGAGGAGCTACACCATGCCCTGTTGCCTCCCCATCCCTCTGCCCTACTCAAATGCCATCACTGCCCCAAGAGGCTTGTGCTGTGCCTTGCTGTGGCGCTCAGAGCTTTGCTCTGGAAAGGTAGGAAAAGACTTATGGGGACCAGCACCCCTGGAACTACCATGTCTGAACATGGCACTTTCGTTATTTAGCCAGCTCTTGATTTTCTTTGCTTAAGAAAAGCGAAGATTTTCTTTCCTATTAGCAACAACTAGAAACCACTCTCCTCTAAGCTGGGCCCTCTGTTCAATCAGGACAAGCAAAATTATTTTGAATTCCTAAACTCTTTGCTGGGAGAGGGTCCCCTGGAATGCAAGTGGGTGCAGCAGTGAGGGACAGAGGTGGTAGTCACTCTGCGGCAGAGGAGTGGGGCTGGAGCCACCAGCAGTTTCACCCAGGAGGGGATGGAAATTACTTCCAAGGAGCTATTTGGGTTTGATATGAGGCACTGTGGTGATGGGTGGTGGGTGAGGAGAGAACAGGTGTGCCCCACATGGCATGGCATGACCTTGACTCTGAAGGACCCCATGTGACTGGAGGTGGCTCTCACAACACCACTGCGCCCAGACTGAGTGTCCCCACACAAGGACAGGAATGAGATGGCAGGCCTGGTTCTTTTCCAAAACACAAGTTACATGACAGCATGAGGCACTGTGCTATAAACGCTGGGGGTGCAAAATCATGTCCCTGTATGCTCGTTCCCCAGCTTTGCATGGAAGATGTGTTCTCATCTCTTGGTAGGTCCCAGTGTTGAATAAGGACATCAAATGTCTGCGGCAGCAGCTACAACAAGCTCTTTGCCCAGAAGATGCACTCCAGACTGGAGACCCTCAGAAACCCGCTGCCCTCCCTGACTTGTGCACCATGCCTGCCCCTGATCCTCCATCTCCCTCACCCTTCTCCCTGCGCTCTCTTGATCTACTTTCCTGGGAAGCTGGCACTGCTGGAATAGATGTCAGCTCTGCTAGGGCTTGTCTGAGCTTGCTCCTGGTCTTCAGCTGATGGATCCATGGAGAGGTTCCACTGACCCTGCGCCCAGCTCCCAGCAGATTTGACTCTGAGATTGCTGTGCAGGGTACAACTGACAGGTCATCTCCCAGCTTCGGAGAACCCTATCCTGAATTGACAGAATTGCCCGTGAACCAGAAACAAACTAAAAGACTGTGTTTGTATTTATGTTTTTTTTTTTTTTTCAACAACATATGTTTAGTAGCAGATGCTTCCTATGAGAATGTGACCAAACAAGGGACGCCTTTGCCTGACCTTCTTTCCACACTGTGCAGACCCAAGGGGAAAATGGAGAACAAATATTTGTTTTCAGAGGTTCAGGAAGCTGCATTTCCACCCTGACAGCCCCTTTGCCCTGCACAGAAAGTCTCTCTGTGTTTGCAAAGATATGTGCTTACCAGTTCCAGTGTATAAACAACTGTGTCCTCTTGCCAGCCTGCATTTATCTTGTAGCAAAACTCAGATGCAGATTATATACAAATGAGGTGTAGCCTAGAAATTTTTGGTTAGTTCCCAAAGCAGCCTGAAGTGCTGAAATCATTGCACATCTTTGAACTAGGGAATGAAAGAGTCAGAGGAGTTCCTGGAGCTTTCTCAGAGCCTGAATTTTGGACACCTATTACTTACATGTGCTATTCAGACACTAAGAATTTGCCAGCTCTTCCTAATAAAAGCCTGAAAATACTATTTAACTGAATCAGGCCCTGGCCTCTGAAGCCTGGGATCACAAGGACCTCCAAAGCAGAGGCTATTCATGGGGAGCAGCTCCTCCGCGCTCCAAGAGCATATCTCCGTCCGTGGGCTGGCGTCCCACTCCCCACAAGGATCCTCTTCCATTTCTCCTCCTGGCCCATATTGTGTTTAAACACAGAAGGTGGAGGCACAGTATGTACCAGTATGGGTAACTGGAGGAGTGGGACAGGGGTGGAAAATTCAGCCTCTGTGTCCAGATCCCACACAGCCTCTTGGTCATCTCTGGAGTTTGTCTATATGACTTGGTTGTCTCTGGAGTTTGCAGCCATGTGCTGGGGCTAAACCGTGCACTCCAGGCTAAAGACACGAAACTCCTCTGCAGCCTGTTTGGTAAAAAATGTTGGAGCAGCATGTAACCTGTTAGTGTCATCAGTCTAGTTCTGCCTTTCCCTGCGAGCAATGCCTGGATCTCCTACCACACACATGTGCTATGCCTCATCGGCTGCAGAAGCAAATCTGCTGGAAGGAAAAAAGGGATTCTCTGATTCTGCCTGTGCTGCAGTGGCATCAGCTCTAGGGCAGGGCCTCCAGCAGTGAGCTGCAGCCATGAGAAATGCTGAGTGGACTGTTAGTACCAAGAACATCTCCTGCCTTGGCAAAAGGAGCCTGGCTTTTGTCACTTCCAATTTCTCAACTTTCAAAAACTGGACATTCAACTTTCAGTCTCCAGCCTTCTCTTGCTGTTCGCCATTGCCACCTCCAAATAGGAACCAGTGCTTTCATGCAGCTGAACTAGCAGGTGGTGTTAGCAGGTCTTGCCCCCCATCCAAGCGTGCCTGTGCAGAGTCCTGGCTCTTGGGGATTTTTTCAGCTGGTGCAATTGCCCAGCGTACAAGAAAGCACCAGGAGCAGGGTCTGTCAAACTAAAAGTGCTCTTCTGTGGAGCTCCTGAGTGTTGGGTGAAAATGCTGCAGCTTGTCAGCTGAAGTGTGACAGAGCTCCTCACACAGGCAAACCCTGCAGTCATCTTCAGGCAGGAATGCTGCTGGGAGGGTGACAGTGTGGGACCACACAAAGTCCCTCCTGCAGAAGCAATTCATGGGCAGAGCTGTGCTTTCTGTGGTCTGGATGGATTTGCTTGCTTGATTTGGCTTTCCTAGGTTGGGTATAAAAAGCTGCTTCCCTGGGATAGCTTCATTTGTGCAAGGAGTTTTGCTGGTATATTGTGGCAGTATTTGTGTACCAGCAAAGCACTCCTCCTGTCAAAAATCCCCAGTGAGGTTGTTATAAAACTAGTAGCTTAACTGTGATGCTAACCTCAGTCAAGTGGCAACAGGCAGCTGCCTGCTCGTATAGCCTTTTCCGTGTGCCTTTGTCCCTCTGGTTTTCACTAATGAATTATGATCAACCAAAACATACAGCCTTACAGGTTGATATTGCAGCTATTTGCTCTCTGTCCAATGGGCAGAGTTTCACTAATGTTTCAGGGACAGTAGGGGAAAATGGCTGGATCTGTGGGCCTGGGGAAGAAAAGAGCCTCCTCAAGAAGCGAAAGTTCTTTGAACCATAGACCCATTTGACCCAGTGCCCTGATTCATAGAAAGGATCCCATGGCAGCTACCAATTCGTAGAAGAGAGGACAGATTTCTCAGTTCAGATCCTGAAGACAGATTTGGGAAAGAAAACCCCTCTGGGATGACTGTCAAAGCCTATCTGTGACATCTAAGTCCCCTGGCTCATGAACAGCATCTGAGGAGCCTTGCAGCCCAATGGCTGGAAATAGCAATCCTCCAGGAGGCAACAGCCATGCCTCAGAGAAGTACTGTGCAAAGGGCTTCTCTGGCTCTATTGCACTACCTGATCCTCTATCCCAGGAGGCTGCCAGCATGCTTTCACCAGCTCCAGAGTCTTTTACTCATTCTCCTTTGGTAGATATTGCTAAAACCCACAGTCCACTTAAAGAATTGCAAAATATGGTCACTGGCAAAAACACAGAGGAGTGCCTACAATCCTTGCTTCAGGTCTTGTGATTGTAATTAGCACAAATGTACTTTCATGAGCTATTTTAGATAGTCTCTTCATGACAATCTGTCAAACTCTGAACATAAAGTCCTCCAATTCACTTAAGCTTATGCCAGCACAGAAACCCTGTGTCTGTAGAGTTGCCTGTGATTTAGGTCTGAGATTTTAAGGTGCTCCAGAGTTACTTTTCTCTGCTCCTTCCCATCAGCCCAGAACTTCAGTCTTGCAGACACCTTTGCCTTTGTTGTGCTCCATACAGCTGCCATATATCTTGGTTTTGCTGGGGTGGTCTCAGGTCTCAGAAGTGGCACAAATGTCTTTGGAGTTTCTTACTTGGAAATGCCTTGGGTGTATTCATCTCATCAATCTAAACACTTGATTTTTTAAATATTATCTGTCAGCAGCTGGCGAAATATTTGTGTTGGAGGCATAGCCCCCTCACAGGGAGCCAGCTCTGAGATGACAGGAGTGAGCCATTCGGGGTGACAAGCACCCTGGGTCACAAGTGGTGAATGACAGTGTGTGGAGCTGTGATGTGTTAAACCCAGGTTGGCATGTTTCTGCAAATTGGCCTCATACTCTTGCTCCACTTTCCAGAGCATCCAGAGCCACCAGAAACTCCCCAGGCCAAGAAATTTGTCCATCTTCCTGAAGAAGCTGACAATCTCAAGTCCAAAAGACATCCAAAAAGACACACACACCAAAAGGTGCCTTTCTGCCTCAACTCCCCCATAATTTGGAGGCCAGGGTGTTTCTTTTCCCTTCAAATCTGCTCTCTGCTTTACGTCACAGGCAGCAAACCCAACATGTCCAACAGACCTACCTAGTCACTTGTCTTGGGCAGGACATCAAAGGCAATGCCCTCACTGGTGGGATGAAACCATCCCCAGGTGTACTTCAGACACTACACCGTGCAGCTTGGGGCTCACTGGCTCTTGCCCTCATTCTTGCAGAGGAGCTGCCAGAAACGATGCATTGGCTAAGGAGCTCCCTTGGCTTGCAATTAGCCACTTGTGGATGGGAATTAGATCTGTGCAGGTCTGCAGCGGGGTCTGCACTGTGAAGAGTTTGGATAACCTCATGGGCAGGGCTGAATACTGACTAGCTGCCACAGGGTATTTTAATATCCAAGGAGGAATTTTGTGAAGTCCCACAGAAGTCCAGCAGGAACCATACCATCTGACTCAGGAGCTTCCCATGATCCTGCAGGCCTGCTGCTCTTGCAAACCTCAGAGAAGGAGTCCATCAGGCACCCTGGGAAATGGCTGTTGCTGGTTTTCTTTTCATTTTCAAAACACTGACAACTATTGTTTGTCCCTGGATGGTTTTTTTGCTTTGGGCTTTTCTTTCAGTTCTTGTGAAACTGAATGGTTTTGTGACCAGATGGGAACCTGGACCTGCTCCGAGCCTACAAACACAGCAGCAGCTAGTACTGCTGCTGCGGCTCTTGGCTCCCAGCCTGACCCTGGTGCACATGTGTGTCCCTGCTGGGCATCACCAGTGCTGGAGCACCTGGAGGTGGGACAGCCTGCTCATGGCAAGGGTGGTTACCTGCCAACCAGGTGCTCCCATTGTCCATAGGTGAATTAACCATGATGAAATTTGGGAAAGTTCCTAGCTCTCCCCCATCTTATCACACATTCCCTGCAGCCTCAAGGGTGCTGTTTTACTGCACACTCTGCCTCATCGCCCGAGCATCCCTGTGCTCTGCATCCCGGCCCTCAGCACTGCTCACATGTCTGCTCTCGTCACTGTTACCCACAAGCCACTGGCTGTGGCTCCCAGGTGCTTCCCAGGCATCCTGATGCATGCTGTAACCAAGCTCCCACCCCTGTTGTTCGGTTGCCCAGATCTATGGGAAGACCATGGGGCCACTGCCCACATTACCAGTCTTTGCTCTCTCTCCTTGGTGCCTGCCCATTTCCCAAGCAGAGCAATGCCTGGCCTTGATGTTTGTGACACTCTGGCCTGGCTCACTTTGAATTAATAACATTCATTTCACAGTGCCAGGATTTCACTGAACCCTTTTCCTTATTTTTCACATGATTGCCAGTCTCTTTTGTTTCACTAGCCGAGTCTAACAATTTCTCTAACTGTCCAAAAGGGCCATTAATCAAATGAGCAGCCCCTGCTCCACACCGTATGTGAGACACATTTGTGTGCACAGCCCCATGGAAGTCAGCCTCTCCTTCGCATGGCCAGGCTCGAGCTCGGCAGCACGTCCTGCAGCCTCACCATGGGGATACTCTTCTCCATTGACTTTGGCTGCCGTCCTGGCTGTGGTTCGCAGCATGTGAGCCCAGACTCCTTGCTGGGACCTGGTTGTGCTGCTGTGCCATGCTTGTCAGCTCCCTAGCTAACGCAGGTGGAAGTCCTGCTGGACCTGGGAAGTCCATCCTTGCCTGGACCTCTGCTAAGTCCCAATCAATGCAGACTGTCATCTGGTCCCAGGCAGCATGCAAGGAATGGTGCCAGCTCTGGATAAATCAGTCCAGGGGAACTTCTGCAGCATTATCAGGGCTTGGCTGCTCAGCCTGGAATCAGGCCTCCGCCTGGTTCATTGCCCTGCCTGGTTCATACCCCTGTCTGACCCTGCCTGGTTCACCCCCCTGCCTGACCTTGCCTGGTTCATCTTCCCTTCTGGTTTGAACTGCAACATGGACCTGAGCCAGTACTGCATGGAGGAAGGTAGCAACAGTGGGAAAAGAAGGGGGTGTCTTGCACCCAAGCAGGGACAGTCTGCCTTCGTGCTCCTGTGGGATGCAGAGAGGGCAGAAAGAGTAGGGGCTGTCATGCCTCAACTAGGCTCTGCATGATTGTCTGTGCTTTGGCAGCCCTCAGGGTTCTGCACAAGGCAGTTCTCTGGGCCCCGCATCCCTTAGCAAGTGCCAGGAAGGCCAGGGCATGCTGGCTTCTTCCTGTTTTCATGAAGCCTTGTGGTTCCAATGAGATAAGTTGCGGGTCAGCCTCTCAACCCCCTTTGCCAGCCATGGTGGGCAGTTCGAGGCTGCACTTGAAACTATGCCTGAAAATCTCAGCCCTCAGGAGAGCTTTTACTTCCAGGCAATTGGCTTTGACCTCTTTGTAGCTGTAGGGCATCTCTCTGTGCCTCCTAGAAAGCCTCTAGACAGAGCTTGAACTCCTTCCAGCCCTCCTAGATATTTTTTGTGTGCTTCAGATATTTGCTTCCTCTCCATTTAGGCATAAGAGGTCCCAGCTTCTTCAGACACAGTGTTTGTACAGAGTCTTTTTTTGTCACGGGGCCTCCTTGTAAAATGCTTCCTCAAAAGATGAAACTAGGCACAAGGTCAATCTAATATGACCAGAGGTAGGCGTCTTCACCTGAGTTAATCACCCTGGTCTCCTTTTACAGCAGGTTTGGGGTGTGTGCCAGAGTAAATCAAACATATCTTGCCTGGAAGTTTATTCTTCTCTGCAGTGAATGCAAATGAAACAGAAATGAGTGGCCCAGTTGGCAAGATGTACACTACAGACATCTATAGTCAGGTGAGATGAACTCTGCCCAGGCGTCTGAGCACAGTCCTTCCTCTGCACACTCAGACCCACATGCACACATGCTGCGTCAGGCAGGGCAATATCTTTTTCCAGGAACCATAGCACAATATCAGCACCTGCAGAGGGGAACTCAGCAGCAGTGAATTGATTTTCCTGCAGGGCTTTTAGCTAATAGATGTCCTGTTCTCACCCACTCCCATCCCCTGTGTACCTTATTCCAGAGGCTCTGCCTTGCCTTCCCAAGGCTAAATGTTTTCTGCCTTGCTAAGGAAGATCTGAAACACTTTGTCTAGTGGCATAACATAGCAGCTGTGGCACAAAGCCTTAGCTAATAACATAGGAAAAAAGGGCAACAGTGACCTTGCATATGACATGAATAGTTAAGGCAAGTCAGGCCTGTAGAAGCATGAGGAGAATGACCTGAGAGTGTAAATATGCACGCCAGCAAGAGAAAGAGCATGCATCTGAGAAAGGAGGTGAGCATGACTGTGAATTCATGTACCATGGCCATGGTTCACCATAGATGTCCTCCTCCACTCGCACCATCTTTGATCAGGGACCCACTGACTATGCCAGGATGCAGAAGAAATGAAATGGTAGATGCTGTGGATCTGTCTTCCTGTTGGAGTTTGGGTAAAAGCTGCCGCAGGCATGGTACTTATGTTGCAGCTGATCACAGGCTCAGGTGAAGCTCACAGGTTTCCTTTCTTCCAGGCAAACTGTAAGAAACAGCTAGATGTCCCGTTTTGTCATGTTACCTGGAAGCAAGCACACTAGGAAGCAGCCAACATCAGGGTGATGGAAGTGCTGCACTTCAGGAACTTGGCATGCAGGGAACTGGAAAAAAGCTGGGATCACTTTGTCTGGTTTGATGAGTGGGGTTGTGGTACAGGGTAGCTGTTCATTACAGGTATCATGTAACGAACAGCCTGTTCCCCTGCTCACCTTTTCTCAAAGTGAAGAAGAAAGTGCCAGACCATTAAACCAGAAGGCAACCTAATTAAAACTGATAAAAGGAAACAGTTTCATATGCACAGCAAAAGCTTAGCTGGAGGGACTCATGGCCACAAGGCATGCCTAAGGATGTGGATTTAGCAGGGATCAGAAGAGGGTTAGATCTGTAAATGGGTTAGACGAGGTCCCTGGTGACCACCCTTGGACAGGATCACACATTTGGCTTAGCTAGGAAATAAGCTTGCATGCTTTAGGCCATAAACCAATCACTTGCTCATGCTCTCAGGCATCTGCAAGGAAAGGGATCCCTGCCTGGGGATATGGCAGAACTTTGTCTGGAGGCTGGAGACAAGGCCAGACAACAGCCCAAAGAGGACATGCAGGCTGCAACAGCAGCAGTCAAGACTGAGAAAGTAAACAAGAGGGTCATGAAGAAAAGCAGCAAAGCTGGACTGTCCCACTGGACACAGGACCTGATTGCCACTTCCCTGGATCCACCAGATGCCTCATCCCTGCTGTGGGACCCTGAGGGCTACCAGCTCGCTCTTTCTGGGGAAAATTGGTCATTGGGTGAGACAATAACAGGAATCTGCTTCTGACTGCAGAAATGAGGAGGGAACAAAGAGCAGAAGCTGGTTTCTGAGTTAGGTATGGCTGTCAGAAGCAGGGGGGACTCTGGGCAGGGTGGGAAAAGCCCTGGTGGTGCAGGGATACTTGGCCCTTTGGGGGACAGGCTGATGCAGACAGGAGAATGCAACTGTGCTTACAAATCCCAAAGATAGAAAACCCCAATATTTTAAATGGGGATGGAAATGTGTCTGGCACAGAAGTCAGGCTGCAGAGCCCATGCCTTGTAGCTGCTGGTGTTGGTGCCCATTTGACCTGATATCTCTGGGAGGAGCCCTGACACATCCTCATGGACATCTGGGACCATGCAAAATTGGTGCTGCTTACAGATCCCTTGGCAGAGCAGAGTCACCAGATGAGCCCTGGTGAAAGTCCTGGTCCCACAGCCCCTTGGGGAGGATGCCCATGGCAGGCAGTGATCCCTCCAGCCAGGGGGAGAAGTAAAGGGCACTATCAGCCCCAGCCCAGAGAAAGTTCCACACAGAAAGAGCTGCACCAGTGGCAAATCTTTACAAAATCCTTTCTAAACACAACAGACAGAACATTATATGAAAGTGCTTTAAAGAATAGAGAAAAGCACACTAATAACTCTTGGTAGGAGCCATGACCCCAGCGATGAAAGCATCACTCTGGCTATTTGAATTGCAGGGATTTTCAAAGAAACTCCAAGTGTGGCAGGGACCCACAGGCATTTCAGAAAGGGGGAGATGTGAATGGTAAAGTTTGGGCTGCTTTGACATGCCAGCCTCTCCGGCACGGATAAAGGATCTCTTTCTAATCAGCAGTGCTGGGACCCAGTGGAGCACACGCAGAGCGGGGGTTCCCAGGGTACATTATGAACATTGAATTCACACATAAAATAGCAACCAAAAGGAGGAAAAAAAAAAGCAGTTCATATAATTAAACTGTGACTGAAGAGAGAAACAGCCTCTGCGCTGGGTTAGCTAGGGAGTGCTGGAGTCAGGCAGCTGGAAAGAAGGAATGAAGGGGCGGGGGGAGCAATTGTGGTAAAAACCTGGAAAATTCATTTTGAACAAACTCATTAGAAAGATTGCAGCCCTGTCCTCAGAGGGGCAGAGGAAGAGCTATTGTACAGAGCTATTGTGCTGCTCAGGAAGGACTTGGTGCTGCAATGGCACCAGCCTACAGGAGGTGGATGGCAGGGCTCCAGGGCTTTCCGAGCTGGGAGCATTAAACCCTCTCTGGCCAGCGGCTCCAAAGAGCAGGTGGATTAGGAATTTCCTTGGACGTAGAGCAACCACACGTGGGGTATTTGTCCTATCGAGCTGCTGTGCTGGCCAGTGCCGAGCACTCCCATTGGCAGAAATAGAGGCTGCCTCTTTGCCATCTTTCTTAAAGCTGCCCACCAGTGTGGGTTTGCAGTTTTGATCCAGCAGTTTTACCAGTGCCACAGGGGCATGGGGGCTGGAGGGATTGGCAGAAGCACTGGGAAAGAACAGAGCAGGACCCTTAGAGTAGGTAGCTGTTCCAGTTTAACCTGCATGAACCAGTGCTTTACCCCAAAATCAAGCTAGTGCTTGTTTTGCTCCCTGTAGACATATGCCCTTTTTCTCACAGCAAAGGTTTTAGCCATGAGGTTTGGCAGCTCTCTGCACTGCTCCAAGCTGCCTGGTGCACCATTCCTGGGGGACACCAACAACAGACTGGGGAAAGTGGAGCGCCCATCACCCCAGACCTCTGCTATGCATGCTTGGGTTTGGTAAGCAGGACCCCAAAGACATTGCAAGACTGGCTGCCCTTCCCACCTGGGGCTGCAGGGTTTATTTTTTTTTTTTTCTGTGAGGTGTCCATGTCCATTTTTGTTATAAATTTTACAGTATAAGGATATTCAGAAAAGCTGTTTGCACAAGACTATTTGCACTGGGCCAGAACCCCTCATGGGCACCAGTGTCATGGGGGCTCCCCTCAACACCTGAGGGATGTTGAGCACTCAGGGTCGCACCTGAGGAGCAAAAGCTCCTTGCAGGTGATAGCAGGACAACACGACATTTAACTCCTATCTCTAGCAATGCTGTAGGGTGCTAATATGATGGGGACCTTCCACTTTATCTGTCAGCAGCAACCTGTACACAAACAAATCCCCACACCAAACACTTGCCATACCCTCAGTGGTGAAATGAAACTCCACACTTAGACCTGACTCTATGGAACTGATCCCATCGCCTCTGACTTCCCACAGTTTCAAACATCATGCAGGTGGGGAGCAGAGCTGGCAATACAGTATGATCTATGCCATGTTATGGTGGCATGGTTTATAGGGGGAATTAACTGGTGAATGGGGTTGTTTTTACTGGCCTGACGATCTCTGCCATGAGGTTTCTCACTGGGGGCAATTCAAAACATGCTTTATGCCGCTATGTGTGCTGGCTCTTTTGTGCAGCAACAGACGAAGGAGATATCATGAAAGCATCTGGGCTGGGAGTACATGTAACTGTCAGTGAGTTTCAGGGCAAAACTTTATTGCCAGGAGAAAATGCAGAACAGCTGCCGTTGCTTTGACAACAGCTGAAGCAGCCTGGTCCCTAGGTGAGGAGGATGTGAGCTCGGTGTGAGCTGTGAGTGTGTCTACCAGTACCATCAGCTCTGGTGCACTCGCTGACGGGCCTGGCATTGAAGACACAGGATATGCCTTTCCTTGCCCCAGCAGATGATAAAATCTCTGGCCTTATGAATACCTGCATTTTGGAGCAAACCGTATCTCAGGGGCATTAAAAAGTTCCAGTCCCTGAAATAAAACCCTTGCTTTCCAGGGTGATCTAGCTGTCAGCTCAGCCGCACAGTGCTGCATTAGTCAGAAGGTACTGTGTGGAAGTCCACCTAAACCCAGGGTAGATGTCTCTGTCTGGGGACTCCTGTCTCCCACTCAGGGCCCCTTAATAGAGACAAACTGGTGAAAAGAAACATGCAAAAACTCAACATATGGATCTATCACTCCTTCACCACTGGATCAAATAAAAGAACAGGTCCGTGTGCACCACCAGAGTACATGATGTCTGGTAAGCATTATACCCAGCAATGCAACAGGGTTTGAAACCACGATCTCTTCCACTTGGCCAAGGTTGGGGAGTGCCCATTTGCAGTGCCACTTATCCCCATTCACTGCAGAGGAAGCCTACGTGTTTCGCCCTGGGTTTGGTTTCCAAGTCCCTTTGAGTGTGGCTGTGCCTAGGTCTTGGACATGGCTGTGCAGACTTCAAAACTACAGACACTGGACACTGAAAAACCACTGTTGTTTTGGGACACTGAACTGGTCTTCTGAGTGTTGGGGAAGATTGTCTCCAAATTCATTTACTACACAGCAGTGTTTGAAGAACATTCATTGTGTGCCAGCTTCTTGGAAGCCAGAACCCTGTCTTTATGGCTTCCTTATTTTTCTAGAGATCTACTGTCAGATGAATTGTCCTGTAAATGCCAGAGTGCACAGGAACAACAGAACTACTGGGCTAGGACAGAGCCAGAGCCTGTCTGCTCTCAGGACCCTCACTTTGGTGTCCTTTTTCCATACCAAGCATTGGCTGGCTTTCCTTCATGTTCTGGATTTTCCCCAGCACCATCCCAGCATCATGGACATTCCCGTGACTCACTTCAGGGAAATGCATGGTGAGAGAGACAAAGTGGAGACCAAGTAAAATGCTGCAGCATCAGCAACCTTTCAGCAAAAGAGTCCTTAGAGGAGAAAGGACCAAGAGCAATCAGCTTATGTCCACAGGGGGCCATGCTGGATGTGCATATCAAATGCTAAATCTCAAATGTCCCTTCAGCTGACCACAGTAAACATTACAACTCATTGCCAACCTCAATGGGACAACAGTAGCTATCTCCCAAAAAAGAACTTTTAATTTTATAAAGGCTTTTCCAAGTCCATACAAGATCTCCAGCAAGGTCAGATACCTCCAGCGGTCCAGATAAGAAGGCATGAGGAGCTTGGGATCATGGTAGGAGCTTAGGATCATGAGGAACTTGGGATCATCTCAGCCTGCTGGTGGACATTGGGACAAATCCCCAAGAAGGGCAGGGGACATCCTGCCTCAAAATCGAGAAAGAGGAGGCAGATGCAGGCATGGAGAGACAGCTTCTGTGAGCACAGCTGTGCTGCAGAGCAGGGGGGACAAGGTCTGACATGGAGAAGTGTTCTGCTGGTGCTGATTAGTCTGCCCCATGAGGGAGAGAGGGGCATGCCCCAGGCAGAGGAACCCGAGGTGGGCTGCTTGCCTGGGGTATTTTCATTCAGTTTTCCTTCCCTGCTGAGCTTGATGCTTCCTCAGTATGAGCAGGGCCTGACATGTAAAGATGGGGAAGCAAATCCCAGCCTGCTTGCTTTCAGCCACATTATGAATGGCTACAGGGATTAGTCCTCTCTGGAGTGAGGATGAGCTGCTGGGAATGTCATTAAGAACAAGCTCATCTGCCTTCTGTGCTGAAGTGGTCATTGCACATGTGGGGCACAGGAGGCAGGAAGGCCTGATATTAACTGCCTGGATTACAATAATGTCATTTACTTTTCCCAGGGGACAGGAGGCAGCTCGGATGACAAATGTGTCAGCACTTAGTCAGAGCGTTGCTGGATAGGTTACTTGCTAAGTGAGCGTGTAGCACACTGCTGCAGGTTTTCTGGTATCTCATGGGTCTGGGCTGTGGGACCCCTTCAGAAACCTCAGCTCTGGACTAACTATGAACTGAAAACATCTAGATGTTTTAAAAAAGTGATGATGTTCACCTGGCAGGAGGTTCTGCCCAGACGAGAGAGAAAATGAAAGGTGGTGGAGAGGTCAGGGAAGAGCATAATAAATCACACTGAACTTGGTCACAAGGTTTGGGAAGAAAAAAAGCCATGATCCAGGCTCAAGAGACTCATCTGACTGAATTTCAACATGGACTTGGCTCCAATGGAGACCTACTCAGTCTTGCAGAGTGCGTAATTCTCTTGTTCTCAGGTAGGTTGGACAAACCATCGCCTACTCCTCTCTGCTGACTTGGGAAGCTGAGTGTGACCAGCAGAGCTCTAGCCCGGCATAGTACACACCAAAAGCTGGATGAGATCCCATCTTACCCTTGAGCTGGCAGGGAGAAAAGGGGAAATGGAAACAGTACACATAGGCTGCCTGGTCTCCCTGTCACCCAGGCTGCCTGCCAGCCAGGTGCCACAGCTCCTGCAAGCAGCTTGGAGCCACAGGCTGGACACTGGGGTCCTCCTGGCACTGCTCCGATGCGGTGCTTGCCCAGGCAGCGTTGTGGCCAGAGCTGAGCACCACCTTGCACATTGACTCTGGGCCTGGCTGGCTTGTCTGGCACTACAGTTCCCAGAAGGTTTCTTGGTCATTTCAGCACCATCCATGCTACTCGACATCCAAATATCCATGGAGACAAGACATCACCTTTGCCAAGCCTTTCCTATGCAGAAGACAGTGCCCTCTACACTCTGGCAACAGTGAGCTGCACATTTTTGACCTCCGGGCTCAATGACTGCAGCTCATTATATCTGGGAATGGAGCCAAGACGGCTGAGAAAGCTTCCATGGGTGCAAAATGTAGCAGCCTGCATGCTCAGATGCCTGGGGGCTGTGATCCGTGAGCCTGCAGCTCCTGTTTCTTTACCCGTATTCCCAATTAACCCAGCTCTCCTGCCAGACTCCAGCCCAGGACCTGAAGCATCTCATATTTGCTGAGACCAGCTTTCTCCCAGCAGCGGGCTTCTCAGCTGTCCATGTCTGGGGCTGAAAGGGGAGATCATGGGAGAGAACAACCCTTCCCTGGCAAGAGGCACGATGTCCACTTGTCCTGTTGGACTCTGTGATCTCTCTCACTTGCTCTCTCTTGGTCTGGAGGTCTTTTCCCTGGACATGCAGGGCTCTCTGGTCTCAGCAAGGGGTCAAGCACCTTGGCAGAAGGCGTCAGGGGCAGAGGGTGGGGCAGCTGTCAGCACAGAAGAAGTGGCAGAGGAGGGCAGGCAAAGCAGCCCTGGTTAATGTGTATCCATGCCAAGCCATGAATCCTCACAGCCAAAGCAGCCAGGTCCCCTGCTCCTGGGTCTCTGTTGACTCGGGAGAGCAGGAGCTGGCACTAGCACCCCTGGTCTGCCCTCAGGGATGGGGATAGTCCAGATTCACATTTGGACATGCAGCTCCCATGGAGATTGGTAGGAGGAGCTGGGTGCCTCCCTTTGAGCTTCACAAATCTGGGTGCCTCTCTGCCTCTGGTCTCATCTTCCTTTTGCCTCCCGCTTCAGTCTCTTCTGACAAGCTCTTCTGCTGCCCTCGCGGGTAAATTGGTGAACACTGCAGTGATACCCGAGCAACAGTGCAATAACAGCAACACTTTTGCCCCTCTCCCACCCTCTCCTTTCATCCCCTCCCCTCCCCCAGCCTCACTAACTCACTCTTCTGCTAGTTTATGGCCAGAACATTTTGTTTGCAAAGTGCTGTCAGATGCGACATTAAGAGGCGCAGTAAATCAGAGCACAGGGGCCTCTCCAAGCCTCTGCAGATGAAAACCTTTTATCACAATTTGGATCTGTTTGCACTGGTATGAAAATTATGGCTCCAGTTTAGCATCAACTTCCCATTATTCATGTCCCTGTGAGCAGCGCCTGCTAAATTGGATTGTTTCAAGCCTCCCCGCCCTGCTGGCCCTGAGAGCCCGGCAGATCCTGCTGCCTTCCCATCCTCACCTTGATGTCCTCTCCCAGGAGGATGTGAGTGGGAGGGAGGTTGTGCTGCACTGTGAATACTCCTGGCTGGAGGAGGGCTTGGGAGTGAGGAGAAGAGGGACGCCAGAGCAGACGGAGAGGCTTCTGCGTCAGTATGCTGGCATCCCGTGCTGGAGCAGGCACAGTCCCTGCTCCGAGCTGCAGACCGATCTCTGCTGCTGCCGCCCCCTAAGGTGGGAAGTGCAGGTTGCTCCCTGTGGCTCCATGCACATCCCTTCCTCTGCTCCTCTGTACCCAGGCACTTTCTGGTTACCAGTAAGTGTTTGGAAGACAGAAACAGAGTTGATGGGTTCAGGAAGGAGGGAAGGAAGAGGGAGAAACTCTAGCAGGGATGCAGCTGGAGCTCGAAGGAGAATGAGTGATTTTCAGCCACACTTTAATTGTTGTTATAAGAAATCAGGATGCACCTCTTCCCCATCCTGCCAAAGAGGCCAGCTGGGGGATTCCTTGGAGCAGACAGGGACAGTGGCCAGGTGTAGGGACAAAGAGTGGGGCAAGCTGGAAGGAAGGGCCTTGTTCCTTGCGTGTGCTGTTCCAGGCAAGAGCTGGGAGCAGTGCTGAGCTCTGACAAGTAGTTGTCTCTTGTCTCTTGCTTTGGCCAAGAGAGGCTGTGGCTCTTCCTAGCAGCAGCAGAACAAATCTGCTCCACCCCAGAGGCTTTGCCTCTCTCCATCCTGGTGCTGCAAGGGTTGCAAGTTTCAGGGTGTGTAGTTTAAGACAGGAACTTGGGCTCAGTGCATCATAGCAAGTCATTAGGGGTAACAGGGGGACCAAGAGACAAGGTCTGAGGGGGCAGCTCAGCATAGGGCACCTGCTAATCTGGGCAGTGGTCTCCAAGCTGGCCAGGCACAGACTGGTTAATATGTGGTGTCCCAAGGAGCCTAGACCAGTGCAGCCTTCGGGATGTGAGGAGGGAGTCCCCACAACCTCTGGAAGTGCATCTCACACTAGCACCACTGTCCTGGAAAACTAGAAAGCTCTGGAAAGCGCCTTACCTGGTTGTTTCTACTTGAAAAACTGAGGTTCATGTTTATGAGGCACAAGGGGATGATCCCCAAAAGGAGGCCCACTGAGAGTTATACAATGTAAGCGGGGTTTATGGTGGTCAGAGAGCATGCAGGACGAGGGAAGGACGGGCCACTTTCACCTGTGTGCACTTGTGATTTGCATGTGCATGTGAGATGGAGCAGGAGCAAATCTAATGCAAAATCAAGAGCAAGCAGCCACAGAATGAGAGGAACAGCAGTATGTGTGATATCAGAAGAAGAAGAGGAAAAGCTTCTTCCAGACGAGGTTGGCTAGCCACACAGATTGGTTTCATGTGGATGGAAGCTTCCTGCTAATGGTCGTGCTTGCTGAGTTGAGGGATGCAGCCCTGCACGTTTGTTCTCGCTACCTAAGAAGGTACCTGTGTGTCGCCGTGCCCTTTCGCCATGTGTGCCACACAATGACACCAGAAAACTGCTCAGCCACCGCACAACAATGTCTGTCTGAACAAGAAGCTGATCCTATCAAGAAAGATGAATCTTGTAACTACTGCTCAGCCACCTGAGGGCCCCACCGTGGGAAGTATTGTACCCAAGTTCTCACAGACCTTTTTTTTTTTCCATTGTGCAAAGGAGTTCAAGCAGCAGCTGCAAAGACCTGATTCTCAAGAAATACAGAGCTGGTGCAATGACTTTCACATAAGCAGACTTTCTAACACAGCTGGGAACATTTATTTTCTTTTTTGCATCTTGCTGCAGAGATCTTGCCACAATTGTAATTGCACATTTTTTTTAGATAATATGGCCAGATGCTTTCCAAACAAACCTTGAAGTCTGTTGTTGCAAGGCAATAGGTATTTGAATTTTAACTTAATAGCAGTGTGACTGCTCAGAATGAGACAAAGTCACCATCCAGCGAATCCCTTGGGGTTTATCTACCACAGACAGATTTGGAGTGAGTTTTTCCGAGGAGGTGACCATCCCAATAAATCTGGGCCTTTCTTGTGTTTTGTTTTTTTTTTTTTTTTTTATTAACACTCACCCTGTGCTTGGCCCCCAGGCTACCATCTTGCTCCAGTCAAGTCCATGCTAAAGATTCCCATCTTCTGTCAATCTCAGGAGAGGTGAGATGACACTAATAAATATGCTTGCAATGCTGTGAGTCTCTGGTGTTCTCTGTATCCTCCCTTGTATTGCAGGCTGTTCAGAGCAAGGCTGGCTTTACTTCTCTCTCATACATCACTGATTTGCTACACTGTCAGAGTTCAACAATAGCAGTAATAATTAACCATTTAATCTGAATCAGACACTGGGTCTTATTTGCTCTTTCTGTGTATAAGATGGAAAATGCTTGCAAAGATCAGATTCTGATGTTCCCCAGCTTAGTGTTAAGTGTCTTGACTCTGCAAAATTGCTTGGAGTCTTTCATTTTGCTCTTTAAGCTCATTAGTCCAAATTAAAAACAGCATTCATTCTAATTTCAGCTTCTTGAAATCCCTCCAAGATCAGTGCTATTATTCTTTTAAATGCCTTGGGAGCAGAACTAACACCAAAAGACATTCACTTACATTCCTGATGTCCAAATGGTTTAATAAAAGCCACTGGCTTCAACTTAGTGATCCTGTCATCCACCTTGCCAAAGTGCACGTTGTGCTCCTCCCGAAAGCTTCACTGCCATTTCTGTAATGTCCTCGCTGCCTGCTGCTCACTCTTAAGGTTTTCTATGAATCATGTAGATGAATGCCCTTCTAATTTCATTTATGACCTCTGAATTAATCGGGTGTGCATGTGGCTTTGTCTTTTCAATAGTGCACAATTTCTGAATTTTGTCATGCTTGGGTTTAAGTTGAGCTTGTAGGGAGAATGGATTTCTCTTAGTCACTGGACTGCTTGAGCCCTCTGTCCTCATGCAGATTGAACCATCAGGAGAGGACTGCAGAGAGCTTGACCAAGCTACTGCTGCACTGCATCTCTGCTCAGACAGCAAAACAAGGTCTTTAAATCCTGTATGTGTTGCAAGTCTGGGGTTGCAAACAGGATCTCAGAGAAGCTTCAGCCTCATGTCAGATGTAAAAGTAGTCTTGCATGCAATTCTTTCTCCACCATAGTAAACAACTCTCCGTTGTCTTGCCAGGCATTTATCTCTTTAGTCTTGAAACGGTCCATCAAGCCACATGCTCTCTAGGTCATGCAACCCCAGTTTACAGTGGAGGAAGTTAGTGAGTCAGGCAGGGTTTACAGTCTTTTCCTAAGGGATGTTCAGCTTCATTTCATGAACTAATAAAATTGGGCAATGAGAGAGAAGGAGATATAGCAGGAGAAAAACTGCATTCACGAATCAGCCCTTAGCAGGCAGGCAGTTTAGAAGAAACCCCCAACAAAGGCTGAGGGGAAATCTAAAGCATCTGTTCAGTGTCTGCTGATGCTATTCTGCATCAAACTCCCTCTTGGGGGGAGCTGGGAGAGCCACAGGGATGCCTTTCCAATCTAAACCTTCTTTCCTCTCTCCACAGAGGCTTGGCAGCCCAGCTAAGGGTGTTGACAGTGACCAGCCTGGGGAGCACGCCCAGAGACATCGCAAATCAGCATGCAGTACACTGCTGGGATATTTTGAAAGTTTCCTGGATGCCCACACATATAGCCTGCAGATTCCACAGTGTGGAGCCCCTCACTGGAGCAACCCATTGCTCCGGGACATTTCATACCAGCTCGGGAGGCAGCTGCTCTGTCTCCACCCACAAAATGATTCCTCGCCCCATCCTGCTCTTATTAAAGAGGCATCCTGAAAGCTTGCCAGACGGCTTCCCACCACACTTGCCTTATCCTGGAGGAGAGCAGTGAGGGTTGTCCTGGGGAAAGCAGTAGATCTGACCAGGGCTCTACAGCCTTGTACGGCTCTTGGGGAGCTGAAGAAGGAAGCAAGCAGCAGGGGAGGTGTTGGGAGGGCATCTGCATTTATTTCCAACTTGGTACAATTGTACAAGAGGAGTGAGGGTAGGGGGTGAATGGCAGGAAGGTCTTTTGTTCACCAAGACGCACCAGGGAAGGTAATTTAGGCAGCACTGTCTAAAGTCACGTCTGCCTCCAAGTCTTGTGTAGTCTTTGGACTGCTCAACAGAAGAAGGAAATTATGAATCTAGGAAGATATAGACGCAGTTAATACCTATTTTACATGTACAGTCTATAATATGTTGCCATAGTCTTGAAAATGTTGTGACTTGGAAGCCATAAAAGCTGGAAGGAACATGTTAATTGAGAGCACAGTCAGGCTATAAATCCAGAGAAGATACCAGGGCTGGCAGGAGAGAAACCCAGTCCTAGGGAAAAAGGGAGGGGGAGGAACTCAGCTAGAGAGTCAGGAGGAAATTAAAAAGAAAAGGGAAAGAGGGAGAAAATGGGACTCCTCAGTTCCCCAAGGCTGGCTTAGCCTCAGGTAACACTCCAGGTTGATATTACAAAATCAAAGGAATTGATTCAAATGGAAGTGCCATTAGAAGACAGAATTTAGAACAAATTGGCAGCATGAATAGGAATTAATTGCCAGAACCAGGGAGATTCACCCAAAAATTTTATGGAAAGAAAAGATGAAATTTCCCATTTACTAAACGTAATACATAACCTATAGCTTAAAATGGTCTCTAGCAAAGTAAGGGAAGGTATGAAATGTGACACTAGGGTTTTTGTATAGTTTTTTTTAAAGTATTTAATGGGATGTGGAATCTTACAGAGCAGTAGGTCAGACTTCTGTGTCAAGCAAATAGGTAGAAATTGCAACAAAGAACAGAGCTATTGAGTAAATTAATAAATAGCATATAATAGGAGAAAGTTGCTTCAGTTTCTGTAAGAAGGAAATCATGCATCAGAAATCCATTAATGTTCACTGAAGGGATCAATATGTGCACAGGGGTGATCTGGTCAATATAATCTGTTAGGATTTTCAAAATGCTTTTTGGCAATGTCCCTCATCAGAGATGCACTGGGAAATTAACTTGTTATGGATGAAAAAGGACATTCCTCTCATGAGTAATTCTGGTTGAAAAATAGGAAAGAAAGGGTACAAAAAATCAGTTATTTTCACAGGTGGGAGTGAGTTGGCCCATGAAGTCAAATGAGGATCCGGTCTGCGGTGCTTCGTACAGTCCTAAATGGTCTGGGAAGGCAGGAAGCAGTGAGGTTGCAGAACTCACCGATGGCATAAAATTAATTTGGGCAGGCAAAAAAAATCTGACTATGAGGAGCTGACAAATGTCATCATGGGACTGAGTGCCTGGGCCAGAAAATGATCTGGTGACATTTGACTTCAGTGGAAAGCAATGGGCATGGGAGACAGAACTGTCTCACCTGTACATGCCAAGCACAGGGAAGGGACCTTGGAGTTACAGCACCTGCTTCCAGCAAAAAGATCATCTTGATCCATGGTGGTGGCAGGAAAACAAAGGCACTGATGAGAGCTGTCATGAAAGAAATGCAAAGCAAAATACACAATTTTTGTTTGCCACTTTATAAATTAAAAGTGGACCCAGCTTTGAAAGGTTGAATGGTAATGAGGTGGAGAACTCACATGTTGCATGGGAAAAACAAGCAGCAATGGTTACTCAGAAGTCAGAGTTTTAGAGCAAAGATTTAAAATGATACGTAGCATGACCAAAACTGGCCCAGGACCTGACACATCGGTGAGAGGCAGCATCCCCTGGTCAGTTGGACCTGCCTTGTCCTGTGGGAGGATGCCATGAAGCAGTTGACTGTCTCCAAGAGGGACACCATCTCCCAGCTTTCAGGGAGTTTAACGTCTAATTTGAGTCAGAAAAATACAGTCTCATGCATGTCTTGCAAAAACTAATCTGTTTTCGTCTCCTTCGAAAGGATGCCAGCTCCTGCATTGTATCTATCTGGCTCTCGGGAAGGCTTGCAGGTATCTCTCCTGCAGGTTGAGCCCCAAAAATTATACTTGGGAGTAACTCTACTCACAGAAAACAGCCCTCTCCTCCCCTGTGGCCTGGTCTGGCAAACCAGCCGTTTGCAACTCTTCCAACATTTTTAGCTGCATTTGAATTCTCCTTTTCAATGAGAGACGATAACTTCATGGTTGTAGCTGTGTGTGTGACCAAACAGGATGCCTAGGAGGGACTCAGCCTCTCACGCAGCGCCATTGCTGGTGGCACTGCCTTTGCTGTAGCAGTGATGCTTAGCACAGTGCTCGTCATGCTGGGGCTGATGCAATCCCCCCTCCGAGCTCCCAGCACTGACTACACTGAGCAGGCAGCGCGTGCTGGCAGGCTGAAGGGGAAAGCTCCCACGAGAGAGCTGCTCTTGCATAGAGCATGCGTGAGAACAGAGAAGTGCATAAAGATCACAAGAGCATAACATGGTCATGCTGGCTCAGGCCAAAGGTTCGTGTAGCCCGGCGGTCAGCCTGCAGATGGATGTTAGAGGGTGCAGAGGGGAAGGGTGTAAGAAACAACAGAGGTTTATAGAGGTCCTTCTCCTCTCAGCCCTCCCCCAGCATCCCATGAACAGTGCTTCAGGAGCTTTCAGAGCTGGAAGTTGTACCCATATCATCATGTTCAGTGCTGTAGCTTTGTCTAATCTCTTTTCAGATCTGTTTATGTCTTTGGCCCCTGCCATGTCCCAGGGCAATGAGTTCCAGATTTTAATTATGCACTGGATAAATTAGTATGCTCAGGCTGCTGCCCGTCTGGTGCACTGGGCCTGGCGCTCTGAATAGCTGTTCCTGGTCCCTTTCTTATGCTTGTCCCTTCTGGTGTCCTCTCACCCCATGCTCAGTCTAGGCTCCTTTGGTGCCTTTGCCAGGATGAACCCTTCACAGGTCCCACCTCCATGGGATGCAGGGGAAGAGCAGGAAAGCACCTATAGCTCCTGGTCTGCTGAAACATCAGTGATGTTCTCAACGCCCTTCCTCATAATCCTTCACTTCTGAGTGGCTGTTTTCCCCATCCTAGGGTGGTGTTTTGAGAGCACCCTCCATGTTGATCCCCGGATCTCCTTTCTGATAGCCATGTGTTGGCTGTGCACTGGAGAACTGGTCTCCTTCATATACCTGGACCTTCAGCGAATCTTTATAGCTGCTTATGGTTCACCTATCTTCAGTTAACTCATCTCAGCAAACTAGTTCAGCACACTAAGTCTGCCCCATCTCCAGACCGTGAAGATGCTGGCTGTCTCAGCCCTGGTGTGAGCCCACTTGGACACTGCTTTGGAAGCTCTGTGCAGTTTTTTGCAGTGCTATTTACTTGGCTGTCATATCCTTTGCTCGCACTGTGTGCAATGTCTACGTTGCACTGTTTTGTGGGCTGACTATTTTATAGAAGAGAGTGAATATTGCATGCAGATATACAACCAGCCAGAAAGAACTCGGAGCTGGAGTGGCAGTGTGAAACTGTGGCACGTATCCTGCAGAGCCTGCACCCTTCTCCTTCAGCTCACTCAGACTGGATCAGGCTGATCAGCCTGATCAGCCAGGGATTGCATTCCTCTCCGCCCTGTGTTAGCACTGCGAGATGCAGTAATAGCTATTGGCAACATCACTTGCCTGCCTGCCTCTCATTTCCATGCACTGCTCTCACCAGGGACCAGCTGCAGACCCTCTCCCAGACTCTCTGAGTGACCCTCTGCTGTTTTCTGCCTCCCTCCTCCCCTGTGCTGTCCATGCAGTCCCAGCTCTCCCACTGACCCATGTGCGGCTTGGCACAGTGGCACCCCCAAGTCGATGGCAGCTCTGCTTTGACTAACATTCTCCTTGGAAAAAAAAAAAACCCAAGGAGCTTGAGAAATGCCTGGTCCCTATAGCTGCAGGGCATTTGTGTTGCAATAGCATTTCATTCATGCTAAATTAATCTGCCTGTAATTTCAGTGTTGTTGGTTTGGGAAAAGCGATGTTCTTGGTCCTCACCCTGCTTCTCCTCCTAAACCCTAATAGCCATGGGATGGTGGGGTGACGAGGTGCCAGGCATGGGGTGGCTGCAGCTGGAGGGGACCCACTCTGCAGCAGTGCTGCCCAGGCAGAGACCAGGCTGACTAATAGTAAATGCCATCAGGGCAGAAACAGGGACTCTGCACCAGGCATTAACTCTTGTAAGGCAGAGATGCTCCAAGCGGCTGGCTGCCTTGTTCACAACCAAGGTCCCTCAAGCACCAGGGATGGGGCTGAATGCTTGCCAGAGGTCCGCAGGGAGGCTGCTGCTCACGTGGTTTCCTCCCGATTTCCAGCCACCAAATTGCATTTACAAGAAGCAAAACATACATTAAATAACTCTCGGATGTCAGAGCAAGCAACTGCTGTGGGGGATGTTCTGGGAGAGAGAAGGAGAAATAGCTGGTCCATCCAGGAACAAAGAGAGGGGAGGCAGTAGCGGGGGGTAGGGTGGTGGGTTGGGAAGGGTCTGAGGGTGGCACTGGGGTGGAGGAGGTTGACAGTAGGGGCAGATGTCCTGCGATGAACATGTCCTCTGTTGTGACTGTGGCTGATGTTGAATAGCCCATAGCATAGGATGCCTCATTGCAAGAGTCTGTCCTGTAGGCTCCGGTTTAGGGTGCTTTTGTACACATGCTGCAGGAAGAAATGGATGTAAACATTCAGTATCTCAGATTATAAATCCCAGCAAGGCATGATGGATCTGGAAGGTCAACTGGCACTGTTGCCATCCCCCAGCAAAGACTCTGGGGCAAAGGCAGGGATGTGTGGCTGGGATGCTCCACATGTGCCCCCTGCCCATCCTCTGCTCCGGCTCTGAACAGGAAACAACAGTCGTGCCAGAACCATCCCAGGGGAATGTGAATCTGATGGGACTGAATGTATGGACAAATCCCAGCAAATATCTACTGCTTTCTATAGAGGATAACAGCATATCCTCTGAGTCCTCCAGCAATCATCCCAAGAAAGCCAAGCCTTTGAAAGCCAGGCTGAGCTTGTCCTCAGGTTCCTGCTGTAAATTCCCACAGTGCCATTTATCCAAGCACGCTTCAGGAAGCAATTGGAGATTCCCACAGGCAGCAGCACTGCTCCACCACAGCTGGCATCTGTGTCCCAAGGCAGGGGCAGGCCAGAGCAGGGGCCTGCTCACACAGATGAGTGGGAGAGCACGTCCTGATTCATTGCTTCCTGCTGCATGCTTGTGCAGAACAGGTGAATCCTCCTGCTTCCCCGTTCCTTCCTTGTCACGTTCAGGCAGGCAGCATTCCCATCTCAGCCCTCCTAGCAAGGCATCGGGAGTTTTTATTTTTCCCTAGGTGGCTTTTGTGTTTCATTCATTTGATAGTCTTTATTGGGAGCTATACAGGCAAGCTCAGCATCTGAATTTCCACCTCTGCAGCACCTAGGAGGTGGGGGGAAGGAAGGGTAGAACCTGCATGAGGAAACCCGTGCAGAGGTGAACAGGCTCCCTACCTGGAGCACTGTGTTTTCTCAGGAGGGTTTGCCATTGTTTAAGAGAAAATTTGAAAAGTAATAATCTCAGCAAAGCAGAGGAGAGGCTCCTGGAGGCAGTTGAGTAGCAGAGAGGGAGCCTTGCAGATCTGCATGAATGAGAGCATGCAAGGGAGGAGCAGGAGAAACAAAGAGGGAGGATGAGATGGAGAAGAGCACGTGAAAGTGGTTGCCTGGGATGGGACCACAACAGGAAGGTGGGGTCTGCAGTGCCATCGCTCTGGGTGTGGTCTGCCAAGCTGTGATCAGGGTCTTGAAGGCAGAACCAGCAGCCTGACTGTGAGAGGGGGATATGTCCTGCAGTGCTGGATCACCTTGTGGTGCCTTGTGCTTCCTCCTCAGTCACCATTTATGGGCTGAGCAGGACAGACGGGGTGGCTGTCGTGGTCTGCTCAGCATTCTGCCACACCGCATACAACCCTGTCCAGGGCACCAGCAGCACTTGATGCCTGCATCTGCTCCTGACTCCATGGAAAGGTCCCTCCTGCATGATTAGCTCCCTGTCCTTTGACTGCTTGTGGAATGACATCTGCTTGGGGTGCCTTGAGGGTGAGCTGTTCACCTATGCTTCAAGGGCTTGATTCCTCCAAGCATCTGGAGCTCAGGAAAATGAGTATCAATATGGTTCACAGCCCTGCGCTGAGACACATCCTCCTCCAGCGCAGCCAGCATCCAAGGGAAGGGACTGCTCAGAGGGCATCCCATGCAAGGCAAGGGATAGGAAAGAGGGAGGGGTGTCTTCCTGCGCAGACCCTTCCTCTGGCTCTTGGCTATTGTGCTGCTTCCTTCCTCCTCCCTGAGGGCTGCAAAGGAGCTGGGCTTTATCAGGGCACTGAATTGGACCAGGTAATCCAGGCCACAGCTGCTTCCTGCTTTAGTTGGGACATCACTCTGTGAGCAGGAGGGAAGGAGATTAATAAGTCGCTTTGCCGCTGAGAAACCCGGCGAGGAACAGCGTATGATTTCACTCCCCCACACCAGCCAGAGCACAAATCGTCCTTTCTGGGACTTCCTGCTGCCTCTCTCCCACCCTGCTCACATCAGTTATCCCAAACAGGGAGCAGTCGGCTAAAACCCTGCTAATAGACTTCAGCAGGAGCACAGCGCTGGGTCTAATTAACCGCCTGACGGCTCCTCTGTATTGGACATGCACAAGCCTCTCACGCACAAGGTGTGCGATGTGCTCTGCCCGCCTGCCCAGGGCTGCCTCCTCTGAGGGCTGCCTACACTGCTGTCATTCATGGCACTGGAGAGAGGGTGGGTAGGTGGGATGGAGACACCACGGCTGGCAGGGACCAACAGACTTGGGAGCAAGGAGATTCTGTATTGAGACTCGGGAGACGGCGGGTGCCTGCAGCTGGTAGCTGGCTGAAGGTGGGAGTTTAGCCCTGGTCTCCTGCTGTGGGAGATGGTCCCAGGCAGACAGCCTGGAAGTGGGCCCATGACCCAAAAATGAGATTTCTGGGGCCTGGGTAGTCCCATGTACCAGGCCAGGACCATCAAGAGGGAAGGGGAGCCAAGAGCCAGAGCTGCCTGCAATATTGACACTTTTTGAGTAGGGACCCCAGAGCATTGAAGCAGGCTGGAGGATTAGAGCAGGCTGCAGCACCCCTCCTGTGTACCTTCTTATCCAGGGTCTGTATGCAAGTATGCGCAGAGGAAAGGGGAAGATAGCCGGCATATGGAAAAGCAGAACACAGCATGTTAGTTGATTAAAAATAATCTATGTAGCATTGGTTTGGCTTCATCCAAACCACAATGCTGCCAGAAGAATGGGGGTGCCGGCACCCCAGTTCACACCCCCAGGCAGGGGAAGGGCAGGGGAGCAGGGAAGGAAAACGTCCAGCAGCAGGAGCAGCTCTGGACTCCTAGCAGTTGATGGTGGGACATGCCTGTGGGCTGATGGGTTTTCATCCCCATCAGAGCTGCCCACAGCCAGCCCCTGTGGTAAGCTAGAAGAAAGCTATTGCTTTCTGGTGGGCTCATGGAAGAGCCAGGTTGCCTCCAGCATTGTGAAGGTTAGCTGTGAATAGCAATTTTATTGAACAAAAAGACATTCACCTTCCAAAAAATCAGTCACTAGCCTGCATCAGAATGAAAATGGAGTCTTTCAAGGTGGTTCCAACAGAAACGAGACACCACAAGTAGTTCAGGAGTCAAGTCATTCCTCCAGGCCATGAGAGAGTTAAGTTTGTGGCCCATCTGACCCAGTACCCCAGTCACTGGGCAGTAAAGTCCCTCTTGGAGACCCTCCCACTGCTCTCCTTCTGTTTTGTAGAGATAAATAAGCCCTTTCTGGGTTAGAGAAGGACAGATGACTCCCAACAAGGGTTGAACTGCCATCTCTACATTTCAGCTGACAGCCTGGGCCACCAACATGGTACTTTTCCAGGATCCTCCTTCCCCAACCACAGAATCCACCCTCAACCTGAAAAAAGCATGTCAGTGCTAAAAGCCTTTACAGAAATTCTTGGGAGAAAAATTTGCCAAGTCAGATTGAGTACAAAACACAATGGCCATCTTGGGAATTATCTGTGCACCACATGGCAGGAGCCAGAAGGCTTAGTTTGAAATCGTGTTGATCTTGGTTTGCACCCTCCATGAAGCACCTGGGCTAGGTGGGTCTTTGGTCTGAGCTGCTTTAACCATTCCTGCATCCTCCTGTGAAACTTTCCTGAGCAGCATCCACAAGAAATCCCATGTATAAACCACCTGTGGGCTCAGTTTTGGTGAACTGTTTTACTTCTGATGTGAAATGGTTGCACCAAAAGCTCCATGTGGATGTGTGTGGATGTGTGTCCAGCTTCCCATAGCTCTCCCTCTCCTGTGCGGATTTTTGGTCTGGTGTCTGCATGCCATGCGGCGGTTCTTGCACAAAGCAGGAGTACGCTGCATGGGCCAGGATTACGGTGGTGGTTTTCTGCCCATATTAACACATTGCTCTCCACAATTCTCTGCCCATATGGTACAGGACATCAAATTGCACTGACAAATACTTTCTGAGGCAGGCTTATTGGGAAAGATTATACTGAACCCCTGCCTTCTTTCTGACGTAGCTCCTCCTTGCAGTGGTTGCTTTGCCAGGTAGAAGCACCCCAAGGAGCAGGTTATGTGATACAGACTGAGATCTCACTCTATCCTAAAGCTTGAAACTTTCCAAGAGCCACACTAAATGTTTTCTCCAGCACCCCCTGTAAGATGCACTGCTCCAGGTGTCTGGTCAGTGCTCATTCATGTAGTGATTGCATCGCTTCGCCGGCACACAGCAGCCCTTCTTCTTGGGAACCTGCAATATTTCTGCAGGGTGGGCAGTCCCCACTGTTGGTGCAGTGTGCCAGGCTGGGGTCCTGCTCCTCCCGCCAGCCCCAGGGCCCAGTTGCATGGTGTTTATTTTTATCCCAAGCCTGATTGATCAGTGCACAGGTTCAGTGTTGTCAGATGATTTTCTATCAGTTCCTTCATGTAGCAGTTTTTTTTTTTTTTTCTTTTGTAATCTCTGAAGCAGGCAAACACCTCCCTCTGATTGTAATTGAACATCTGTAGGCTATAGATGTGGTTGCTGGTTTGTTCTCGGGGAGGGGTCCAATTGGACTTTAATGGATTATGTTGCCTGCTGTAGGACTGTTCACTGGTGCTGTCGCCCACATGGGGGCTCCTCCAGCTGCCCACACCCCAGCACCTCACTGCTGCTCTGGGTATGTGACCATCTTAGACAGGCAAGGACGATATCCTGGAGGTGTGCAGGGCTGCATGTCAGATAGCTATGTCTGAGCTAGGGTACTTGGTTTCCTGTGTTGGACTAGGCTAAGGCTTTCCTTTTGCTCCCACATTGTGTCAGGGGTCCCAGGAGCAATCAGTGGTGTATTTAAGTGTCATTGTTTTTCCAAAGATGCTGTTTTGTTCGGGGGTCAGGTTTCCAGGTCAGATTCCTTTCGAGAAGGTTGGGCTTCACATCCCTTTGTCTGGTTATCCCTAGAAGGACTGGGGGAGCTGGTGCAATGTATTATTTTTTTTCCTTCTCCATTCCTTGTTCTCTGACTCTGTTTTTCTATAGAACTATTGATCTGCAGCCCTGTGGGGTGTTGGGGTAGCATATGGGAGTCCCTGTGCTGTGTGTTGGAAAGAGCACTTGCTTTTCCCCAGCTGTGGCTATATCGAAGCAATTGTTTTCCATTCTTGTTCTTGTTTTGGGTTCCTTCCCACCCTATTGCCATGGGCTAAAGAATTGCTTTGCTGCCCTTGTGAAACTTTTGTGGCCATGTTAATATTGTTTGAAGTATTGCCATAATGTTTGTTTAAAAACATATTAATTAGGTTTTCAGTAATTGGGGTTTTCAGGGCTCTCTCATATTGTTCTGCTGGTATAATTTGTTCTATTGATCTTCCTTGAGATATAACTCGGAGCCAATCTGCAGTGAGGCTGCAGCATGCAGCTTGCTGTTGCTGTTTGGCGTGATTTGTTTACACACCAGGCTGGTGGCCTGCGGTCTGATGAGCATGGCCGTGTTCTGACTCTCAGCCGATTCCCATCATTGTAAACCAAACACACCCCAGCAGCTGATCACTTTTTCCTCCTCCCCAGTCCTGGTAATATGCACAGTTGCCTTCATGCAGGGTCCAGGGATGTGGCTGGTGGTGTCTGTGGGCACCTGGGGTGTCTCCGAGGCATGCTGCCGTCGGCTCACGCTCGCATCGGCTTTGCTACTGCAGACCCAGAGACACTGTGGCTATGTCTCCTGCTGTGGTGCGGCTCAGCGATGGGTTTCCATGGTAACCTCAAGGCTCGTTCCCCGACTCCAGGTTTTTCAAAAGCGAAAATTTTCGTTTCTATCAAAAGAGCTTTCCTGCCAGGAGACCCAGCACCACCTCCCCCAACCAGCGCTGAGGCTGCCAGCTGACGAGCCCAGCCTGGGGAGCCAGATGCCTGTAGCCTGTCCTCCAGGAAGCTATTTCCACCAGCAATCTGCCCTCATCCTGCGATGGATGTTCTCACCCATCACCCACCCCAAGTGGGTGCCATGCTGCAGAGTTGAGCTCACATGCTGCAGGGCTGGGCACATCATGAGCCCCTCATTCCCTCCAGAGTCCATCCCATCCATCAAAGTGAGGCTTTCTCCAGCATCTTCCCACCATCTGGAGCCCACCCTCTCACCCACACATGGGGCAGCCTCTTCATTTGACCCTTGCTGGGTCTGTCTGGCTGTGTACCGCCCCTTGCCCATGTGTCCCTCTTCAGCAGAACCAGGGTGGGATGGTGGTGCAGCCCCCAGCTGCCTCGCCATCACTCCTGGCAGCAGCATCTGGCTCTGTGCATCCCTCCTGTGCACCTTCACTGCCGTCCCAGTGCACCTGGCAGTTGTGTGAGATTGGGTAGAGACATGACCGTTTTTCTGCCAGCAGACACAGTACATTCCCAAACAATAGTCATTGCACAACTCATCCCCACATTTAACAGAATTTTACAGGCAGAATAAATCTCAGGGCCTCAATAAATCTTGTTGCTCAGATAAGGAATCTGCATCTAGAGCCTTGTGTCGAGTAAATCCTGCCCAGCTCCAGGACACATGAGGAGCATTTTGTATTTCACACTTGCTTTGGAGCCCAATGGGAGATTTATGAGATTCAGAAATGAAACTGCTGCGCTTTGCAAAGACTCCATGTTCCCCACCCTGCTCTGGGGCACTCCTGACTGTCAGGTGGATGGAAAATGAGATTTCCCACACCAGCTGGCAAGGTCCACTGGGTTTTGCAGGGTTGAGATGGGGGAAAACTGCCTGGTTTTCACAACTTCTGGGCCAGTGCTGCCATGTTTGCATTCTGCAGCAAGAGTTCAAGCAAAATCTGAGTGGACAGGTCTGCTTCATATGGTCCAACATCTCCACAGTGTCCTTAGGGATTGTCTTTGTGGTGTCCAGTCTCACCATGGCAATTGCTCTGGATCCAGGGGTTTATGGCAGATGACAGGGACCACCAGGACTTTTGGCATGTGAGCTGCTATGTGAAGCCATTAGCTCATCTTTCTGGCTTGTCTCATTAGTGGAACATCTAGGAGTGTCCTCTCCTAAATGGGCACCAGTACATCACAGAGTCAACTGCACAGAGGGGAAGATTTCTGGAAAAACCACAAATTAACAATTGTACTAACCAAAAAAAAAAAAAAGAGCAAGCAACCTGCAGTCTGTGGCAAGAGGCATGGAAGTGTTTTGAGCTTCTCCCCTCTGCCATGGCAACCCTGAAGCTGTGGGTCTCAGCTTGTAGTCCCAAGGGAGCAACAACATGGGCAGGCTGGGAAAGGTTTGGTGGGACAATCCTGGGAGCTGTTACCCCCTGCCTAAGAAAATGCATTGCAAGCATGCCCCATCTAATGGTTTGCAATTCCAACAATGCTGTGGTTTGCTCTGCATCTGAGAAGACATTCTAATTTCCTAATTTTTCCAGCCCAATATCTCCCCTTTGGATAGAGCAAATGTCTGGAAATTTGAGCCCTTCCACAAATCTTGCTGGTGAAGACCTGAGCTGACCCGTATGCTGGGTATGCTTGTAGGTAAACTTGGGACATATGCTTGGAGAATGGTGGTGGTGGATGGGGAGGGATGGAGAGGGAGCAGAGAGGTGTCTGGAGGGTGGGGATAGCGCTCCATTGCTCCAGTTTTGCTCCTCTGATGTTTCAGCTGCTGCAAGGGAAAGGATGTAGGAGAAAAGAAGGAGTGACTGTCAAGGAAGATGGAAAAAAGAAAGCAACTGAATCCAGAACACTCTGGGAAGGTGAAGAAAGGGTGGGAGACACCTCACTGATCCCAGAGGCATGACCAGCATTTCTTATTCAAGTTGGACATCGGTAAGAATCAGACACCTGTACAGAGCCTGAAACAACAGTCCCACCAGCACTGGGGCTGAGCCATGGTGTGGGAAGGCTTCCCCCAGTGCAAGCCCTAGAAGAAGGGAGGGTGTTTCGATGCGTGTACACACACTATCACATGTGTGTACCTGTGGGTGTAAAAAAGCTGTGGGAAATGTAGAGGTGCCCATCGTATTGGCTGGGAAAGAAGCTTGAGGCAAGTCCCCTCTGCTTATGGACACGGGATTCAGAGTGTTTTCTGAAAAAGGATTACATCCCAGATATATGATTTTCTAATCCATTCTCTCCCTAACAAAAATAAGACTCGGTGAGCTGCTCAGGTCAGGAGAAAGCAGTAATCTCTACAGTATCCCCATGCTTACGTCTGGCAGACCTGGACTGCCTGGTAGCAGCTGGAAGTGCCTCAGTTGTCTGCAGCAGTGGGAAGGCAAAAGCCCAGTGAATGGGACAAATTTGCAGCAATGAAAAGAGCAGAACCTGTGGCCTCCTGATCCTCTCATGCAGCTACTTGGGCACTGGGAAGTGGACATGAACATGGGCTAAGCTTCCCTTTCCACTTTGGAGGAAACTAGGTGCTGCTCTGCATTTACCCAGAGCACTGCAGTGCTCCTGGGAAACCTGTTCCTCCCCCAGCATAGGATGGGGTGATGCCCTGCAGCTCCTTATGCTGATGGAGTGGTTGGCGTTGCTGGGAACACCTGAAAGATAACCACAGGAGGCACAAACACCTAGCAGCATTGCTGTGTAGACCTGTGGCAGGGGTGTGGGCAATATGACTTGGAGCATGCCTCTGCCTGGGCTGTGGCTGGAGAGCAGCAGCTGAGCTGGGGATGGGGCAGGGTGGTGCTTCTCCTCCCCACCACGGGAGCTGCGGTTCCTCCTGAGCTTGTCCTGAAGGGGCAATGATAGTTTTCTCTGCTTTTTACTGCAGAAACCTGACCCTGACAGACACTGAAGGCAGGCGAGGGGCTCCAGGGTCTTATTTCAACTCTCCTTCTCCACCCTCTGCCGCCTCCACTATCTGATGCCATTGCAAATGTTCCCAGGCTCCATGAATCCTTCGCCTTTCTCAGTCCCATCTCTGATTTCCATGGTGCATCAGAAAAGAAGTGGCCGGCTTTCCTGACTTCCCTGCTGTCCATTCATTTCAACCTGCAAAATGTGTAGAAAACATGGGTAGCTTAAAAATCCCCACAGGTTCAAGGTCAGATGGGATGGAAGAGAAGTCTACAGAGGGTTACTAACAACACAGTAATGCTGCCTGGCCCAGGAAGTCCCTGAGCTGCATATTGTGGGAGGATGGGGTGATTAGAGGGGAACATTGTGTGTGCTTGCCTGGTCTTTTTTCCTCTTTCCTAGCATCTGCTCTGAGCTCTGTTGGAGAGAGATACTGTGCCACCCAGCCTGTCCTGTGTCCTACTCAGCAGCACCACAGAATGGAGATCCCAAAAGTGTCCTGTGCTGGGAGGAAGAAGCAGATGAATTGTGAGGATATGCATCATCCCCAAACCATGTTTGTTGAGAAACTACCCTTGCCCAGTGCTGCTGTGGTGACAGGGCCCAGCACCTACCAGGGCCATTCATCAGGAGCTGCTTAAACAGTCCTCCACCTCTTGTCGCTTTCCTCACCTTGCCTCAGCTGCCAGGTAGTAGTGCCAGCACAACTGTGGGGAACAGTCATTAAAATGACTGGTTTTCTGAATGATTTTTTTTACCCCAGATCAATGCAGAGAGATGATGAGTCCATCTAGAGATGGCCTAAGGGTATGTGTTGTTACCCACACTGCCTTTATGCACTCAGAGCATTGAAGGCCTGATAGGATATCCTGGTGTTGTCATTTCCCTCAACTAAATTAAACCACCTTTTTTTTCTGGGGAAAAAAAGTTAAGATACCAGGAAATGGAAATAGGCACAGCCCTGGGGCATGGTGGTGAACTGCCCTCTAGATCTCTGTATCTATTTTGAATTTGCTGATGTACTACTTCTGGCTCTGGATCTCTTTCTGCTTTGGTTCCTAGACCAATAATCAGAGTTGTATTCCCTAGCAAGCTCTTACAGACTGAACAAGTTACCCTTTCACCTCCTTTTTTTCAAGCTGATGATCCAAATTCAGCATATACTTGCATGCACTTCAGCTGCCCTCACTTTGTCAGGTGAAGCCGTGCCAAGCAGCAAGGGACTGGTTGGGGAGTTTGGCAGTGCTGCCACTGTGATGGGAAAGGGGCTGCTACCATTTTGCTGGTGGTGCATGGATTGGATGCAGGCAGCGCACTCAGCCAATGTTCCCAGGACACGTGCAGGGTGGGCAGAGGTGGTTGCTTCGCAGACATCCTGGCAGCAAGGCTGGCTGAACGAGTCTGGTGGTCCATGTGGTGCACACCAAAGGTAAGGGTCTTGCAGCAATGCAGTTTGACCCAGACCTGTGTTTTGCCTTTACAAAGTGCTGGATTTGGCGGTGGTGTGCATGGGCTCTGTTCCCAGAGCATTTTGTAAGGGCAGATGGCTCGGAGGCAGGAGGCACAAGTGTCAGCACATGCTCGATGGAGGGATGGTTGGGGGTGGAGGCAAAGCTGGAGGAGGTTTCAGGGCAGAGATGAGCTCCCTTTGCATCTGCCACTGGAATCCCCTCCTGCCCTCCTACACATCCTGCAGTGCTGACCTTTTCTTGCTCTTAGACTTGTCAACATGACCCGTTAACTGAACTAGGAATGATTTCCCATTGATATATGAAAGGTTCTTGGGAATGTCAATTTTTTTATCTTGTTTATTTTTTTTTTTCGCCCAGCAATTAACTGAATTTTAGCAAGTCCTTCCATTCAGCAGGAGCTGTGCGCTGCTTGTTCACCTGCCAGTGCCAATTTGACCTGGATTATGTTTGAATACATGATCATATTTCTGTCAAATTTGCAACAGCAAACAACATGCTATTTACTTCAACTTCACCCTGGCTACACGCTGGCTGTAAAAGGGCAGGCAAGATGGGATATGGCAGGAAGTTTGCTGGGGAAAAGCAAATTCCACTGAATATTTTGAACAGCTGAACCATCAGAGCGAGTTTGTACTGGATCAGGGCTCTGCGAGCAGCAGTGCTCTTGGCCCAGAGCTGGGTGCTGACATCAGATGTGCCATCTTACAAAGCTGTCTTACGTCAACAGCAAAATGTGAACTGTGCAACTTTCTAGATGCTGCTATACTGCAACATATGTACCACCAAAAGGACTTCTCTATGCACAGGTGCAATGAAATTACAGTTTGTTGGCTTTGTTGTAGAGCCTAGGCATGAACAAAATTATCAAACAGATGTCAGAACTGGGAAAAGGCCCTTAGACCAAAAGCATCCATCCCTCCTTTCCCACAGAGGGGTCTCCATACTCTGACCTGCAAGGAGGATGTCCACCTTCCCAATAGCTCTGCTTTGGCAGAGCTCCAGGACAACAAACATTTCTTGGAAAATCATCCCTCATTACCTGAGAGATCCTAAACGATTTTCTGAAAGCTCTGGCTTTCTGCAGACATCCCAGGAATTTCATAAAGCTTTTGAAATTCCTGTGTATCTCACCTCCCCACACACCTTCACACTTTGGACCACACTGCTTGGTCTGAATCCCCCAAAAGCAGGTGCTGGGCCACCACTGGAGGGATAAGAAAGGGTGAGTCCAACTCCACCCTCCCAACAGCTGCACACTTTGTGCTGCTCCAGGCCCCAATATCCTCCCTTTCTGATAGACTCCCCAGTGCGTCTCCCACCTTCCTCTGCTTTGGGGAACTGGCAACCAGCTCTAATGGAGGGTGGTTGGAACTGGATAGAGATGCCCCAGAGAAGGAAGGAACCCTATCACTCCACAGGCTATTCCTGAGAGGGGATAATTTAGGTGAGGGGGCTGTTACTGCCCACTGGTACTTTGGAAAGCCTGACAGCCTGGGCAGCGTTGGGGCTGGGAACCCTGTCAAGCACTTTCAGCAGACGCACAACTGGAGAAGCCAGTCCCCTGGGACAAAGAAGGACCAAGCCCACCCTCCAGCTGCAGGGATGGCAGCAGGACCATCAGGGTTTCCAGTGTTTTCCAAAGGGCAGTGCCAGGCCAAGGGCAGTGAGCTAGCAGATGAGGGATCCGATGCACAGCCTGGCTGCTGAGATGATCAGGGAGCAGATGCCTAGCCAAGCTGGAGACAGGGACAAGAGACCCAGGGGACACCGTGGAGGGTTGCTGGAAACTACTGAAAGCTGCTAGACTGAGAACAAGTCTAGAAGAAAGCATGAAGCCCCCTGGACAGTGGGCAGAGAAAGGCTTTTTATGATCTCTTTTATGTTTATTCTCACTCCAGCAAAACAGAATGCTCACCATTTTTTATAGTTTTCTTGTGTTCTGCTGAAAGCTGGCTTTTAAATGCTTCAGGCACTTGCCCCTCAAAGCTCTGGCCAGCTTGGAGCCCTGCCTGCTCTACCCACTGCATGCAAACACAGGGTGTCAGGGCATACACCTCAGCTTGGGGCATACCATGGCATGGGTCAGGCCCCAGGGATTTTCTTTCCAGACAGGTCTGTCAGCTGGCAATGACACATCATTCCTCCTTACTTTCTAATTCCTCCTCTGATGGATGCAGCCAGCCCTTCTCCAAACCTGACATTTATAGCACCAGTTTTCTCTGGGTATAAATATAACCTGAATGCGTTGGAGTAGCAGGAAAATCGTTTAAATGTTCCCTTTGACAGCAAGTTTGAAGATTGCTGACACTAAAACCACTTACTTATATTGTTCTGTATCATCCTGCACTCAGCCTTCAATCATCCTCATTACAGGTGTGTCAGGCACTTTGCACAGGGATGCATGCATGAGCTCACCCTCTCCCGCCTGCTGCCCAGCCCATGACACCTTCTACAAGCCCAAAGACCCTCATATTCCCGCTTAAATAAAGAGCAGACCTAACAGCCACACAGACTATGCATGCATATGCCTAAGTCATAGGGTGAGCAGGCACACATATGCATAAGGTGAGCATGAGATGTATGGATAAGAGGTGCACACAGACAGGCTCTCCAGTGTGCATGCTTGGACAGCTTTACCCTCTCTTAGCGCAAACTGGGGAGGCCAGCAGCTCTGGCTGGTTTTGGTACCCAAAGTACTCAGCTATGTCCAGCCTCCAACATTTGGGTAACGGCACTAATGGCACATGTATGTGATAGAAAGGTTCAAATTTGGATTCAGTGATGTTCCCAACATGCAGATAGATGATTTACAAATCCTGATGTGGTTCAGCATCCCTTGGCCTGCCTCTGACATCTGACTGGATACCCACCTTGTGGTCTCATAGGAGCATAGGAAAGGTGGAAGGCCCAGCATGCAAGCATGACAGACCCTGGGAAAGGCAAAAAATCAGACACAGGCCAATTTTTCCCTGGCACTGGCAGCTGCAGGTGATTGCTGGAACAGAATGAGAGGCATTGCTTGCAGCAGGGAGGGTGCTGGTCTGCCGGGGAGCTGGCCACCCTGCCTGCTCCTGACCAAGGAGAAGGCCACATTCACGTGGACATGTGCAGATCCATCACAGGATGCAAGCACATCCCTGTCACCTAGCTGCCAGTGACGGTTCCCTGCAAGGCGCCTTACCCTTGCCATGACAGAAATGAAAGCAGAACAGCTCGCTCCACGGGGATATTAAAACAGCCCTCAGGCAACTGGTCTCTAGGAGGAGGTTCCTCCACTGCTCCCTCTCCCAGAGCCTGTCACTGCATGAGGTGGGGGGGACTGCAGACAGTGAAGAAGGAGCAGATAACTAACAGACACCGTGGCAGGTAGTAACACATTACGCTGATGCACTAGCTCCTGCAGACATGAGCTGGTGATGAGACAAGTACAATGCTTTAAAAGCTGGGTAGAGAGATAAGCCTTCAGGTACTGTGTATTCTTATGACTGAGACAAAAGCCAGCTGGAGTATGATATGCAACGGGAATCTGAAGATCTTAAAAAAGATGAGGATAAATGCATTTCCCTGCCCATCCACAATGGCTGTCTGGGCCAAATGAATGGGACTGCAGCTCTCCCAGGGCTCATGAAGGAGCAATGTTGAAGGATCTCAACCAGAGCTGTCCAAAGGTGTGAAATACAAGAGCAAAAACACTGCAGGAGAAGCATTTCTAAAAGATACAGACATTAAAGAAAGAGATTGTGATGAAAAGGAGTGCCAAACGTGTGGTGACACAGCAAAGGAGATGAGCATTTTGTGGAAAGTTTGCAGCACACTGCTCTGCAATTAAGTCTCCTTAGGACCAAATAGATCAGGCTGGGCTCTGCTTTCAGGTGTTTTTATGCTAGCGGTGCCCTGAAGAAATGTATTTTCCACTTCTGAGTCCCAAGACAATAGAAATGGCTGTAGTTCTACCCTGACACAAGGCTCGGGTAAGCTCCCAACTGCAGGTGCTGTTGGTGTCTGGGCTCTGCAGGCAGTGTCTTGTGTGCAGGACTGCTGGGGCAATGTCCTTGGATGCACTGGAGCTGCAGTACCATCGGCACTGGTTCCCAAAGAGGAGATCACTCAACGCATGCCCTTGTCTCTGGTGATGCCAGGTGATGTTCTCTCCTGTAAACAGAAGGAGAGATGACATATGCTTTGCTTTCTGCTTGGCTGGCTCTAAAGCTCTCTGTGGTTAATCCTCTGCTGAGGTGACACACTGTGCATTAGGGGCCAGAATCAGAGGTGACATGAATGGTGGTGTAAGTAACATGTTGGTGAGTCGGGGTAAATGAGTGGAAGGTGGTTTAAAACTCAGTGTTGCTGAGAAGCCAGTGGGCAGGGAGAGGCAGGGAGCAGGACACCTGACCACCTGGAGAACCGGAGAAGAAAAGGCAGCACATATAGAACCTCTTGCTTGGCAAATGCCCTCCAAGACTCAGCACCGTTTCCCTGCTGGGGTGTGAAATAAGCAGGATGCCAATGTGCACGGCAGATTGCATACTTGGGGAGGAAGGTCAGGGGAACCTCTTGACCTCCAACATTTAAAATGGCAAGCTGAGATCCCATAGAGAGCTCTCACACTGCAGCCTCTGCATGAGAGGAGTGAGGAAGGCTGGTCCAGCGATTCCCCGGTGCTGGCATCCTTCTCCCCTGTCCCTCCATACACCAGGTCCTACCACAACACTGCCACAAAAAGTGTCCATTCAGCAAGGTTGTGGCAGTCTGTGTCAGCCAGCCCCACTAAGGGCTCTTGGTTATTGACCTTGGCTTCAGCGGTTTCTTCTTACGCACAGTCTTTCAGACAAATCTGTCATATTGGTTTAAAACCAGCCAGACTTTGTGCTGTGGTTTTCTGAAACTAAAAAAAATCTCATAGGCCACCTAACCTTATGGAGGAGACTTCATACAGCCCCTCGTTAGCATTTCTGGGCTATTCTGCATGAAAGCAGTATTCTCTCTAATAACATTTATGTACTGACATCTAGCCATGTTGCTGCTGGGCATTACCTTTTACAGTATTTTCCTTTCCGTATGGCAGCTCACACTAAACACTGCTGTAACCCATATTCTGGTCTCCCCATGCATAATTCCCCATCTACAACCAGAAAAATTCCCATCTTCTTTGAATATAAAGATGCTTTCTCCACTCAAGCTTCACGCACATTGTCACAGTACCCCCTCTAAGCCCTCCTCCACAGAGCAGTGGCAGCATGCAGGGAAAATCCAGATATTGCTTTTTCTTCTCTGTGGGAGGCAGAGCTGTGTCCCCTCCACCCAGCACGCTCTGCACCATGCTGGACATTATTTTGCTCTGCTTTCCTCAAACAGATTTGCAGAGCAAGTCCTGGGAAAAGCAATTCTTTCTGCCAAGCTTGAGGAGGGCTCTGCCACCTCCAGAGAGGCAGCACTGTCTTCTCGCTGTTCTGTGAGGCTGCTGGTGCCTCTGCATTCAGGCTGGACCATCAGGGCTCAGAGCAGGGGACATCACAAGTGCATCTTTGTGGTAACTAGAGTAGGATGCAAGGATGCAAGAAGGAGAATCTGGGAGCAGCTTGGGTGACCTAGATGACTTCAGGTATCTGTCTAGGCTTTCAGGTTAACTTTTTTTCCTATATAATTCATAAAATAAGATCTCACTCCTGCCAGAAAGAGGAGCCATAGGACAGAGAGCTTCTCACAAAGTCCAGCAGTGGGCCACCAGGACAGGATCAGGGTGGGGATGGCAGAGAGCCCAGCTGTATGCAGGCTTGCTAGCTGGGATGAAGCACTTGATATCATGGGGCTCTATGGCTGCTGGAGGAGGAGGGTTTATCATTCCCAGGGCATTTGGGAAGCTGCACAACACTGCCCTTGCATTTCCCAGGGAGATCTGCTCTACTTAATCCTGGGATAACAGAGGATCCCCCCAGGCTGGGTGGAGGCACCCATGAATCCAGGACCCTCTATTGGGCAGAGGTTCCCAGCCCTCCACATGGCACAGTCCTGCTGGTTTGCTCTGTCATTTGGTGGTCCTGCTGGCTACAGGTGTCTCCCAACTCCCTCCCTCTGTCTCAACTCATTCCCACTCAAACCACAACGTATGGGCCCTTTGCCTGACCCAGCAGAGCTGCTCCAAGGGACATGCTGAGGGCCAGGTGAAGGATCTGAGCTGGCTTAAAATGCTGAAAAAGCATTGGTTTCTTAGAGCCAGTGAAGTTTCCTGACCCCATTCTGACATACAGGAGTGAGCACCAGATCCCCCAAGCTGATGTTAATGTCAAGTACTTTATAGCACAAACCCCCATTCTCCAATGCCTTCTGGGTACCAGCTGCACCCAAAGCTCGGCTGCCATATGGTGGTGACTATGCTGAGTCACAGCATGCAGGAGCCTCCAGTGCCAAGATGTGGCTGTGTCCTTACTGCTGGGACATCCCAGGACTGAGCTGTCCCTGAGCTGCTGCATCTTTTCCTGGGGTGCAGGACACCAGAAACCACCAGCTCAAGGACATGAGTACATCCAGTTTCCCTTTCTCTCCCCTGGGAACATCCCATCACCTCTGTTCCCTGCCTGCGCTCAGGTTCCTTCATGATGTAGTGGGAGATAAAAGCCATGTGAGACTCTGACTGGGGCTTTGAGGCATGGGGGGGGGGGGGGGGGTAGTTTTATTGCTAGATTAATAATTTAACAGGACAAAATGAAATTCACAGCACTGAGACTTTGAGAGATTCATACAGAGCTGAGGTTGCCCACTTTTCACCCAACAAGCGGCTGCTCCCATCTCACAGCTGCCAGACATTTTTGTGCTCCTCACCTCATTCTTCCAAGCACCCTCATTTCCAGTTTGCCCCCTCTTCTCTGAGGCAGACCCTCTGCACCACAGTGGGCATTTTCTGCAGCCGGCCAAGCAACATGCGTTTCCCAGCCTGCAGCTTTGGGAGGAGCTGGATGCTGCTGCTGCTGAGGTGTGATATCCTGGCCAAGCAGATTTGGCACTGAAAGGGGACATTTCACATCCAAGATGACTTACCTGGATTGAATTAATCAAATCCAGCAGCAGTAACTCTCTCATCTCGCTGACAGCATGTGCATGTACGGCTGCGCACAGTGGTGGCTGAATGCCTGTGTACGAACACAGGCCACACGCAGGAGATTGGCACAACTCTCTGATAATAAATTGTGCAGAGAACAGCAAGAAAGGAAAAAAATCCTGATTTTGATGTGCAGGCGTACACGCTATCTTCCATCTCCAGTGCAGCGTGCATCCCAGAGTGGCCCTCGCCAGCCTGCTCTGTGCTCCGCATAGATGAGAATGGATATTGCAAATGCGGAGGAAATTGATTGCACTGGAAATACATGCCAGCTGCATATTGGGTAGAAAACTGGGGGGACTTGTGCTTATCAGGAACTCTTTGATTCATTGCTGTGGCTCCTGAGTAAAAGTCGGGTGCCACTGAAAATTTGGCTTAAGCAGAGGCAGAGAAAATAGCAAGGGGTCCCAACTCCTTATTATGGTAGAGCAAGGAAACTCATTTAGAAATGAGAAATGGGAATACTAGCTGCTAGTTACTGGTTAACTCGTTAGTTAGCAGTGTTAGGGCATGGAGCCCACTGCCACAGGAACTACCTGGGGCAGATCTGACACAGAAAGCCAGGCCAGAAGGCTACCAAATTTGCAAAATTCAGCTCCCAGCAGACAGTGTCAGCTCATTTCTTTCCTGGATGAATGATGGTTTATCATAAGAGAAATTTGGTTTCTTAATCCCACTCCTCTTAGGAGGAGGCAGTTTGGGAGCTCACTGCTCCAGTACTAAAAAGATGCTACCAATTTCCAGCCGGGATTTCACGGTCTCTTCACCCCTATTTGGTGCCATATCAATATTCTCCTTAAATGGCACTGGGGTTTATTTTCCTTATGTTATAAACAGTGGCTGAATTCCTGCTTAGCTGGTCTGAAATATTGCTGTGAAAATTAAGGATATGAGCCAACTTATCAGGAGAGAAAAATACCAGAAGAACTAATGCCTGGCTTAGGTGCTGCACAGTGACTGAATAACAGAATTTCTCCTGCAAGGCAGGAGCCTGGGACAGTGGCAGGCCTTGGGAGACTGTGAGCATTACCAGAAAAGCACAACTTCCAGCCAAGTAAAGGAAAGGCCATGTAAGTGTCTTCCAAGAACAATCTGCAGGTTTTTCCAGCCCCAGACAAGCTGTCCGGTTTTAGGAGGAGGCTCTGCAGAGATGCTGGGTCCTCTGTGCTGCTGTGTTCTCCATTGCACCCAAGCTGTATCCATGGGGTTTTGCTTTCAACAACCTGCGTACTCAGTTCCTTTGGTCTGAGGACAATTTGTATTGCCTCATGCAATACAAAGGTGAGAAGGTTTGAGCAGTGAGTACAGTAAAACCCCTTTTCAGAGTGCACACCCACCAGGATGCTCCTAATGCATCGTTCCTCTCAGTGGTAGCTCTTGTGCTTGTTTTAGCTGGAGAAAGTCACGGCAGAAAATTTTATAGTAGGCTTGTGTGCTTGCATGTGCAGGCACTTAATGCAACAGAGAGTTAAGAATACAGTATCACACAGAGCAGGAGCAGTATACATTATTCATCATTAAGGTAACACTAACAAGATGAGAACATCTAGTTGTTAAATGTTGGAAAATAGGGGGAAAAAAAAAGGCCACTCCCTTGTAAAGAACTTGGTAACTATGTCCTACAAACCCCTTTTACACTCAGCTCAAATTGCCATACAGTTGCATGTCGCTATTAAGATGAAGGCAAAGCAGGATTTTAGAGAGGCTCGTTGGTGGGGGGTGCACTCCCGCTATCGCCATGGGAAGAAACAGATCATGCTCCCCATACAGGGTGCAGGAGGAGGGGGGAAGCCTCCAGTCTGTGGTTAGGGGAAAACAAATTGGGATTCACACATCCTCAGAACCCAGCCCTGCCCAAGGGGGATTCCTTCCAGCCCAAAGGAGGTCAGGGCAGTGACCCTCCACAGGGGCTGCTCTTGCTCCAACAGCAGTAGCCCTGGATATTCCTCTTTCAGTTGCCCAAAGGCAGGTGAATCACAGCTCGTGTGCCTAACACACTAACCATTACCTCTGTGCATGACAACAGACAAAGACTGAAGCATCTTGTGAGTATTTCCTAATTCAGCAAAATTGCATTGTGTCACTGATTCATTTCCTGGAATCAAACCAGAAGACACTTTTGAGCCAGCTGCCAGGTCACTGCTTTGCTTCTTCTGAACCCGGGGTTTCCAGCGAGGGGGGGTCCCCCCAGCCAGGGACCTCTGTGTCCATGGGGCCAGACCGGCGTGACAGGCACAGCACTGCAGCGACATCTATCCCAGGACTGTCAAGGTCTATGACAACACAACAGTCAACAAGACATATGCCCTCAGGCAGACCTCAAATATTAAATTCCCCAACGTAGTGGAGTTACCAGCTTTAGTAATTATACTTATCCAGTTCAGCAAAGGCCCTTAAAATCTTCTGATGGAAAGTGCATAATTTAAGTGCAAGGTACTTGTATTGTTGTTAGTGGTTAGTGGTTAGATCTCTGCCAGGTCTGCTCTCCTTTAACATCTTCATTTGTTCTGAAAGAGGGAGGGTAAAGAGCACGTTAATTAAATTTGCAGAGGATATGAAATGGGAAGGTGCTACAAATCCTGGTGAGGACAAAGAGCTAAAAGATAATGCACTGGGAAAGAAGGGTCAGGCATAGGAAGGAAATAGCCAAATGAAATTCATTCTGAACAAATGCAAAGTAATCCAGCTGGGGAAATATAATTTAACACCATGGAGACTGGGAGAGAGACATTTGGAAAGCAGTAATACCGAGCGGCCTGAGGGACAGCAAATTACATTGGGATTTGCGATACGTTATGGTGGGCTGCAGAAGAGGAGGCTGTATACAGATAGCTTTCAGGCTTTTCTGACTAGGTGGAAAGGTAGGTTTTCTGTTTTCCTGCTTGGGGAGCCATTGCATGTTACACTACCTTTGTATGCTGAGCAGCTGGGGGCCAAAGCGTCCCATCACTTAAGTAAAACTAGGGATGCTTGAGTTCAAGGCAGTCCAGAGCATTGGATCTGTGAGAGCACCCAGAGACCCCTTCCCCACTGCATACCCACATCTGCAGCCCCACACTTGGATCAGACTACAGAGCTGGGGGAATGCCAGGGAACATCAGCTTTGTGCTGGGGACATCTCTTGACACCCTATAGAAGTAGACGGGCTAAGCATTGGGCTCATACCCAAACCTCCTGAGCACAGTGCAGAAAGCAGATCCTCAGCCATGTAACAGTGCCCTGGAAGCCGAAACCGCCACTGACTCTCATCCTGCAGCCACAGCATCAACACCTCGGCATCACTTGCCAGGGAAGTCTGCCACAAACACCTCTACATTACCTGCTACCTCCCTCTCTGTCACCTCCTACCTTGTCACTGTGGCACCTATGTCCCTGGCACTGCCTGTCCCATCATCGCAGCACCAACACCAAGCATCATCATCTCATCAGCTCTGGGCATATCCTAACTTGGGGCCAGCTGCTCCTGGGGCATCATCTGTGATGGGATTATGGCACTACACTGTCCCCATGGCAGTGTGCCCACCCTGAGGGCTGGTCTCCTGTCCCTCTGGGACATCATCTGCATGGGCCGTGCTCCACATCCTTCTCAAGGGTGTGAGCGTCACACACCAAAAGCAGACACTTCTCCTGCTTCCTGGCATCTCATCAGCCCTGCAGGACCCCGCTTGCTCCCATCATGCCCAGGCAGCCGTGCAGAGCAGACAGCTCCATTTAAGATGCGCAGCAAGTTTCCAAGAAATCATGCTGTCTTCAAAGCGAGGTTGGCATGAATATTTCAGTGCAGCTGCTTGGCCCCAGGTACCACACCACGTCTCCAGGAACAGTCATTACAGGGGCATCCATGCGCAGGGTTGCAAGTCCCGCGGCCAGTGCCAGCATCAGGGGGACCGTACACTGTGCTCCATGTGCTACATGACCCAGGCTTTCCCCTCCCCAGCCTCATACCCCATCCCTGCCAATGATGGGGTAACACACAGGTCCTTGCTCCTGCCCTCCCCTCCACACAGAGCGACCTAGGAGCTCCTGCTCGCAGCCCACGCTGAGCCCCAGGGAGATGCCTAGCTCCTGCCTTCACTCCCCTGCACACGAGAGGGCCCGGGGCCACGCATGGCCTGTCACTCTTATTCTGTAGACAAGTCCCCTTGCCAAAGTCGCAGCTTGGCATCTCGGCTGCAGCCCATCTCCATCCCCATCTCCCTGCCCGCAGCTCCCAGCTCCCCATTCATCACCCTTCGCTTCATGTGCTCGGCTCCTGTCCCCCCCTTCCCCAGCTCATCACAGCTCAGCTGCCCATGGCCTTGGGGGGCCGCACTGCCTGCCAGTTCCTGCCCGTGTTAGAAAAGGCAGCTCATGAGCGGATCCACACGTCTGCGGGGATGCAGGGAGCGGATGGAGGGGGCCAGGCGGCAGGACTGGGGGGGAACCAATGCACCGTTCATTAGCCTCACTCTGCCTGTCCTAATTGCCTGTTCAGGCTGAAACAATTGTGTTATAGGCTGCTCTGCCTAATTATTATTGTTATTCTAAAAATAATGGGGGAGGGAGAGGCAGGGGAAAGAGAAAAGGGGAAGGGAAAAGGGAAGCGGAGGGAGCGAGGAAGCAGGAGGGCAGAGAAAGGGGGAAGGCAGGGAGGGAGCAGGAGGGCAGAGAAAAGGGGAAGGCAGGAGGAGCGGAGGACAGGGGATACAGCAGCTTGCAGACTAAGTGACTTGTTTAATGACTGAGCTCCGAGGCTGGTAGGGAATAAACAGGTCTGAAATTGGTTAGCCCCCACCCCTCCTCCTGCCTCCCCCCCCTCCCACTCACTCACACTATGTTTATTTCCGAGTGATCAGAGGGAGAATAAAAGCCCATCTAGTGTAATAGAGGGAGAGGATTTAATCTGTGTGCCTGGGACTTCAGTAAACTGCAAACATCGATCCAAGCCGGTGGGGAAAGAAAAGAAATTTACAGACCAATAAAAGTATATTAAAAAACTTCCCCTGCCCTTTCGCCTGGGCAGGGGCGATGCCACTGGGCTGCTGCAGCCAGGGAAAGAAGCCCATGCATGTGGCATGTACCGACCCCTCCCGGGGGCTGGGGGATAGCAAGCAGCCCTGGGAGCTCCCCGCACTTGCCTGGGGGTGCTGCGGGGCCAGAGGGCTGAGAAGCGGAGGGTCTGGCAGCCAGTCTGACACTTAAGGAATTAGCTCTGCATCATTTGGAGTTTTCTGCTCTACTAATTTTCAGCCGACTCCTCATTTACGTCTTTTTCCCCCCACATTTTAAAGGGGCAGCATCCTGGATTCCCAGGACCTCCTGGGACCTGAGTAGCAGACCTTGGCCCCGCTGGTTGCTGGCTTACATCCTCTGTTGGCAAAAAATGGCAGATTTTGCTCTCTTCTCTAGCAATGTCTTCCCTTCCTTGGGCTGTGCATTGTGCTTCCTTCCCTTGCTGGCATTTGCACAGCACCAGGACCCTCCTGCTGGGCAGCACGTCCCCTGCTGCAGCATCCCTGTGCCCAAAATCTCCCAGGGAGACTTCAGTCGCCAGTCTTGGCCAAAAAATCCATGCAGTTTTGACTTTGCCCTTTGGTGTTTGCTTTTGACTAACATTTGAGGTCTTGTCTGCGTTGGTGTGTTGGTTGATGAAAACAAAATTTCAGTCGTCTGTTGACTGACGGTGCACTTTAGACTTTCATGGTGGGAGAAGGAGGGAATATTTGATCAGAGGCTTGCATTCACCATGCACAGCTTGCTGTGCTGGGGAGAGGGTGGATTAAAATACTGTCCTGGCCTGGGAGGCAGGGAAAGCAGGGTGCATTTACACCTATAACTCAACCTGATGTGGACAGCCTTTATCATTGCATGGAGCAGTCTGTCTGCCTGTGTGTGTGTGTGGAGGGGGGGTGTAAAAGCATCCCAAATCCTTGCTGCCCATCCCTTTGGGATGTCTCTGCTCCCAGGACATGGCTGGTGGGGTGGCATCCAGTCCCCTCTGGTACCATCTACAGCTGCCACAATCACATCAGTCCTGGCTTCAACACCCTGTGCTGGCCCTTATTCTGAGTTAATGCTCTGTGAAGTGAAGGGACCATTCCCAGCTCCACTGAAGTTGATGTCTAAACCTATTGTGGGGACAGTGGCACACTTGGGACACTGCAGTTGACAGAGCCCAGTAGTGGCAAGAGCCCGCCTGGCAGCGGGAAGAGGCTCCACACAAGGCAGATGGACCCAGAGGCTGTCTGACCTTTATATTTTTCCTTTCCACTACAAGAGCAAGCTGGGGACACATCGTTTGAACAAGCCCTATCATTTTCCTTCCCCTATCCAACAAAGCCCAACACTGATCATCCCATTAACAGTTACTGGCCAAGCTAACAAAGGAAATCAATGAAATAAAATAATAATAAAAAAAAGAATCCAAGCCAAAACCCAGTCCTAGACACAGTTGTTATCACGCATGAGAAGTACCAGAAATTCCCTACAGTCAGCTTGGGCCTTTGCAGCACACTATTGATTCTGCATTGATAGCCTCCAGCCACTGCTGCTATGGGCAGGCAGATAAATAATCCCGGCTCAGCCCATCTTCCTGGATATCCCAGGCTTCTCAAAACTGCAGTTTGAGTACCCTGACCACTGCCAAAAATCCCCATCATCAGCACTAAGCCCTTCTGCTGGCACGTTCCTCTGGCTATGAGTGCATGGTTGCACAGGGGCTATCCGAACACCCCACCCCTCAGCTGTCCTGGCAGGCCCCCTTCACCCCAGCCTCCAGCCATTATGTTCCCTTTAAAGCAAGACCTTAATGCTGTGCATCCCTTAACACTGAATTGCCCCTTTTTGGCTGAGCCCTGAGGGCAGCTGACTGCTGATCCCCTCCCCCTTGCAGGAGTGACTATGGGCTTGCATGGGTGCTGTGTGCTCCTGTTCATATTTGACCCCACCAGCCCATATCCCAGGCATCACCCTCACCCTTACCTCACGTCCACTCCCACATCCCTTCCATCCCCAAAGTACCTTCCCCCAACAGCACTGCCAGCCCCTGCTGCCCCACCACTGGTGTCCCTATGCCTCCAACCCACTCATTCCTTACCAGCTCCCCAAACACTCCCCTGCTCTGGCCCAGTAAAGCCTCCCATGCACACAAACAGGGGACATGAGCTGTTCCTCCCCCCACACAGGCAACATGAGCACTTCCCCTCGCACCCACACAGGTGTCCCCATCGCAGAAATGCCTCACTCCCGTACAAGCGCCTCTCACATGCACACACAACACCACCTTCCCACCAACATCCCCTCCAGTCCTGCTCCCCCTCTGATGCCCGTGAGGTTGCTTTGCAAAACCCCATGGCCCAGGCAATACAATGGGAGCCACTATGAGTACTCCCAGCAAACTTTCCTTGGTGTGAAAGCTGCAATTCCTGCAGTACTCTCCATGCACAGACTTGTTGCCTTGTGCAGGCTGGACTGACTGCAGGCTCCAGAGCCATCCCTGCTGTGCCATCCCTCCACAGGGGAATGTCACCAGGGCAAATATCTGCCCCATCGGAAAGGGAAAGAAAATTCCCCAAAGGGGAGATACAGTGCTCCCTTTCAGTGGAGCAAATGCTCTTTTATTAACCACTTGAGGCATGTTTCCAAGCTGGCTTCAGGTTTCCCCACCACCTCTGTGTGTGGGGCTGAGACTGGGACCCACAGGCCTCTCTGCATGGAGGGGCTATTAGTCTTACTCTCCTTCCCTGACACCTGCTCTATTAGTGCCCTGTGGAGCTGGACCGGGAATCACGCTCCCTCTGCCATGTTTGGAGACCCAAGGATGACTGGAGTGGTGCCCTCCCATGCCTCTATGGGAGTTGGCAGTGTCTGGGTGAAAAGGGGCCAAATTGTCCCAACAGAAGTGGCTGTGAAGGCAACATTGTTGGGCATGTCCTTGCTGACAATGCCAGGCAACACACCATGCCCTGCTCTATCCTGATGTTCTTCCCAAGACATTGCTTGCCGGGATCAAGCTTTGCATCTCTGCCTGCCCACAGGTCCCTCCTGGTGGCCTCGTGCTGGCTGGGGGTGAACAGCTCGGGCTCTGCTCTGACTTTCCCAACAAGGGAACTAATCAGAGCCCAGATGGACATATGATATCTTTGGAGTGGCTGGTGGGGCCAGGCCCGGGGTGAAAGGGGAGAAGCAATGTGGGTGGTTGCACCCCAAGGCTGCAGTGCTGTGGGAGCATCAGGGAGCAAGGCAACAAGGGGGTTATCATCCCCAGCTGGAACAATATATGTTTTCTGGTAAGGAGACTAAATAATAAGAACTCTGGCCTTGAACGGAGATGACTAAAGAGAGATGTGATTAGAGTTTTGTAGAGCCATGACTAGCACAGAGGAAGTGATTACTGAGTGATTATTCATGACTTCTCATTATGTAGGAACAAAATGAAATTATCCCGCAACTTGTTTAAGACAAACAAAAGGAAGTACCTTCTTCTATGGTGCATTATCGCATTGAGGAACTCATTGCCATTGGATGTGTTCAGAAACCCACAGAGAGCAGCTCTGCCCACAGCTATCAAACACAGTTCTCTGGAATAGCCTTCAGTGTGGGAAACCCGTGACAGCTGGGCTGAGACGGCCAGAGGAGGGATCACCCCAATTTCTCACATTCTTCCCTCATCACCCACTCCTGGCTGCCATCTGGCCCGGCAAACCTTTGCTCTGAGTCCATAGGGCCATCCCTGTGCTCACTGATGTGATTATCTCCACATGTGCAGGTCATGAAGCATGCAACAGAAGCCAAATGGAGTGGGACATGGCTAGGAGCAACTCTCAAGATCACAGAAGTGACAGAAATCAAGATGTTAAGTGACATACGCCTGACTGTGCAACTCGGCAGCTTGTGTGCAGAGGGTCAGCATGGGTGGAAGCAGCTGCTTGGCAGAGGGTAGTGGGCTGACACTCACAGCCACCTCAGGGAGCTGGGGCTGGAGGAACTTCCAGCAGGTGAAAGGAAAAGGGCTGCTGGGAGGGAGAAGGATGGGTGGACAGAAAGTGGTCCTCTTTCAGGTGCTTGCTCCAGCGACAGGCAAGTTAATGAAGAGCCGGGGCTACGTTGCTGGAGCAGGCTGGACAGCCAGGCACCAAGGAGCAGCAGATTTAAAGGAGGAGCAATGAAGGGTGCCCAGCAACACAGACTTGGTGGTCAAAGTTGAGTGACATAGGAGATGAACACATGCTTAAAAGAAGCAGGTTGAGAAGACAGCTAGGAAGGAACAAGGAGGAATCTGAGCAGGTGGAGTCAGAGGTGTCGTCATTAGCATCAGCTAAAGAGCTGGTAGAATAGGAGGAGCTGCAGACAAAGAGGGTCTCTCAACCCTGTGTCCCAACCGTTCGTGTTAAGGAATACATGCAGTCTAGTTTCCAGGAATATGAGCATCACCTCAGCTTTGCACTAAGCTGTGGAAACTGTTCTGCAGGCTGAGGATGCAAATACAAGTATGTCTTCACAGTGTGAAAAATGAGATCTGCGTTTTGCAGGAAAAAAGTAGAATCTTTGTGTTTTTTTCCCAGCCATGGCACTTGTGTTGTGGCAGCATAATCCAGAGACAGACTGACCCAAAAGGATGTGAAAATGGGTCAGAAGATTGTTTTTTGTTTGAAGCCAGCCTGGAACATGTTGTGGTGCTTTGTGTACTCCAGGGCAGATGTGGCAAAGGGATACCTGCAGTAAGTATTGATGACTTCGACAGCAACCTCCCCCACTTCTTTTTTCAGGGTTTAGTTATGGGCTACAGACAACTGTAATGCTCTGGCTCCAGAAACACCGGAGGTAGATCTTTGAATTTCTTCAGTTTAATTGAAAGATTTACACATTTGAAATTATTTTGCCTTTCCAAGTTAAAAAAAAAAAAAAATCAATATTTTTGGCATTATGAGCTGCACAGGAAATCTAGTGTTGACCGGGTGATTTTCCAAGGATTCAATCCAGCTTATTTTGCTTAGGATTTTAAGAGACACTTGGCCTTTAAATGTGTGTTTGAAACCTCTGAACTGATTGATTGATTTGGGTAAATCTTTCAACAAGCTGGATGCCCTAATTGATGCTCACCTTGCCGGGGTGCAAAGTGTCCATTGGAGGAGGCAAGTCCCTGACTTCCCAAGGGCCGTTCGGGACTGCTCAGCCCATTGGGGCTCATGAACTGCCCAAAGCTGTTGGCATTTCATCGGAGGGATCGCACATGAGGGTGGTCAGCAAATGATGAAAAATAATCATCAACCATCTCTAAGAAATGAGTTCATAAGAGAAGAAGAAACACAGAATTTGTCCTCCAAGAGCTGATGTCGCAGAGATTTAGTTCACTTCAGAAAGTGATGCTTTAGCAAAGTGACATTACAGGTATTTAGATGCTTTCATGAAGTGATAGGCTTCCCAGATCTTTTAACCACACGGCTTTATGTCCTTAGCAGTATCAGAAAAACTGCTCTGATAGGGTTACAGATTGAAATTTGTGTGTTGTGGGCTGGTTTTCATAAATGTAGCTGTGATCACAGAGAGTTTAACTGATTAATTTGTAATGGAAAACCGGTGAGATGGTAGGGCAGGATAGAGATAGCTGAGGGAGCTGCGGATGCTGTGATACTGATGGCATCTGGACTGGATAGCTGATGTTGTATCGGGTACCTAGCCATCACACTGCAGTCCAGCAGGCGCTTCCTTAGATATGCCTGGCTTTGCACAGCTTCTGAGGTACCAGAGGGGCTTTCAAGGGCTAAATCTCCAACAGTATTAAGATTATGGAGTACACAAATTAGAAGGACACTTGATACAATAATAGATAATAGGAAAAGGATATTGTAAAATAAATACATAGCATCTTCAGGTAAGTGGAGCATATTCAGCTCAGCAGAAGTCCAGGCAATTAACCCACCATGGAGGTGGTTGCTGAGGTGGATCCATTAGCAATTACACATGAAGAGACATGCAGGACACAGAGTTTCAAGGACTGGCAAGGACAAACACCAGTACTTCACCTTGCAGCAGACCCAGTGGTTGAACACACACACCAGCACATCTCAGTCCAGCTCCCAACAGCGCAGAAACCACTGAAAGAATGAATAGACCTTGTGCCTGGCAGCACCCACTGGAAATGATAAACATTGCTCAATGGGAAGACTTCAGTGATCAATATCCGAACTAAACTAATTTATTTCTTATTTGAAAATAAGCTTACTAGGTGACAGAAATAATCTGAATAATGAATAATAACAAAAGATTGCTTTCGTCTTGGAGGAGCCCTTCATAGACTGGCACAGGAGCAGTGGGGCAGGGCATGGCAGCTCTTTCTGCAGAGGCTCTGCAATAGCCTTAAGGAGCAAAAGGGATGCTATGGCCAGCTAGCATGATAGGGGAATTTCAGGCAGCAGGATAGAATCTGCCACTGCAACCTCTGGTCACTACAGAGTGGCTAATAGCCCTGCTCAGGTAAGGCATACCCTTGCCTAAAAATAGCAAAATCAAAGATGTAGCAGCTCTGAGGCTGGATACATCCCTGTTGCAGATCACTGCCTGCTCCAGGATCTACATCCTCCCAGGGATGTTCTCTTGTCATTCAAAACCTGTCTAGCTTGCAATATTTGACAACATAGTATGGATGCAAATAAATTTGGCAGGATATATAGGCTTCAGTGTCCATGTGTGCTCGAAGGGAATTCAGGTTTGAACACGACTCCCACAGATGTAGGCCAGGGCCTGAGGAAGATTTCTGACACATTTCCCTGCAACGTGCTTTCAGTAAACAAGAGGAGGTGGTGGCACAGACCAAGCTTTTCTAAAATGACAGTGGCATGGCTGCCCAAGCCCAGTACCAGCTGCAGCTCTGGAAGAGCATCCTCAGCAGCATGCAATGGGTGACAGAAGAATTTGTTAAGACAACCATTTAATTATCAGGCAAATTAATACAGGTGAAAACCTCACTTCCCTCCATGATGGAGAATCACCTGTGGCACGCAGTGTACCAGCATTCTCAGCTGCTCTGCCCTGGGGTCTCCAAAGAGCAGATGCACCATTGCATGGATGGACCGGCTAGGCTCCAGAAGGCTTGCAGCAGCCCCTCCCTCCCTGGCCACCTCCATCCCCATCAGACCCTTCAGCATCATGGAGTGGCCTGTACATTCCCAAGGGGAATAACCTGCTCCTGCATGGAGCAGCGAAGCCCCTGAATGTGTCTGAGGCTGTAGGACAGAGGCTGAGCGGGGTTTGCAGGTCTGCTTCCAGCAATGGGAGTAATCCAAAGGGATAAAAGGCTGTTAGGATAAACAGAATGATTGGGATAGCCCAAAAGCCTTTTCCATTTCAGCTCTCTGAAGGTCCATTTCTACTCTGGCATTCTCACATGTCCTAAAAATCTCTTGGGAGGAGACAAACTCACGATCCGTAAGAGCATTTTTGGGATGAGAACTGGGGAGCTCTGCTCCTTCATGTAGCCCATGGCCAACCTCCACAAGGAGTTGGGGGGCAAGTGGTGCTCAGGAGCCCAGCCCCTGCCTGGGAAGCACTCACAGTGCATACCTAGCTCAGGGATGCTCCATGGTTCAGTGCTTTTGGAGACAACCCTAACAGTATTGCTGCAATTATCCTGTTGTTTTGGTGTCCCTGAGGAATGGAGAGACTCTCATTATCTGGCAGACTGAGAATTTGGATGTGCAGGGGATGTCAAGGAGAATTTTGAATGCAGAGCCCTATGAATAGATAGCTACCCATCCATCCACCTATCCATCCACCTTCCCACTGCCCCTAACAAAGGCAGCAGTAACAAACCAGTCCAAGCCAATGGAAAGCAGAGGGATATGCACTAAGCTCTTGAGGGGTTAACCTGCTCTCAAGCATGGTTCAGTGAAATTGTCAAAAAATCCCTTCTGACAAATTGCCTGAGAAGAGAGAGAAAAATATAAAGAGCTGAGCGTGTGGTAATGATTTCTGAAAAGTTCCCCACCACCAAAACGGCAAAAAACCATTAGCAAAGCAAATTGTATTTTGTGCGCATAATTCACACCAGAACACAGAATCCAGGCAGCCCCGCTTTCTATTATTAACGGGACAGCGTGCCAAGTCATCTAGAAAGATCTCTTCACACTGCCAGCGACGCAGGGGATCAGCTCTGCTCCAGGGTGGGAGGGGAGGCCCCAGCCCCACATCTCTGTGCTTCTCCCCTGTGCTGCTCCTTGAAGCCCCATGATATGCAGGGTGGGACGTGCCATGGGATTCGCTGTGCACGGCTGGACCAGGCGTGCAAACACTGGCTCCAATCAAAAACACGTCAGTGTTTGCCTTCCCCAAGCCTTCACGCCCGCTGTGGAGACTGCCGCTGGGCTCCCCTATGCAGACCAGCTTTCATCACTCCTCTTGTAGGTTTGGGAGTGGCCCTTCAAAGCAGGGTGCTCGCAGGACACCAGCTTTACAAATATCATTTTCCCTCTCTTTTTGATCCCCCATGCTGCTGGGGAGCCTGAGGCTGGCTCTCTGCATGTCCCAAGCCTTGCTGGTGCCTCCCCAGCCAGCCAAGCCTGACGGAGCCGCACTCCACCCCGGCTACTGAAGCTCCTTCTCAAGCACTCTCCGGGTGACTAAGTGCCCTGCTGAGCAGCTACTAGACAGATTGACTCCAGATGCTTACCGACAAACATTACCCATTGTGCTCAGGGGCCTGGCTCTGACACATTGCTGGCATGGCCAACACCCCCAGGAAAAACAATATTCAGATGAGGCCGGTGCGTGCTGCTCATGGAGAGCTGGCTTTTAGGACACTGATTAAAAATATTACCTGGGCTTATGCAAGCTGCTCTGGGGATGCTCTGATCGACGCTGCTTGCTGCACACGTGGATAGATCTGCTTTTCTGTGCAGAGCACGGCAGAGCATCCACACGGCAGCAGTGGCTGTTATATGGAAACCAAGCAGCTCGTGCCAGTCGATGGGCAGGGCTGTGACGCAGTCACTGAGGCTGCTCTGCCAGGTTTCCCAAGCCATACAGCATGCAAATCCTGCTTTTGCAATGAAGCAATAAGAAACAACCATGGCACCGCAACTCCTGGGGCTCGTGGCCTGACTGTTGGCTTGCAGGAGGCACAGCCCAGTGAAAGCCCCGAGGCTGCCTCCCGCTTCTCCCAAAGCCCGTCTTTTGGCTGGTTCTGCTCCTCCTCTCCCAGCCCTCTTGCTGGCGCCCCAACACGTTGGGGCAGCGCTTGGCCGCAAGCTGCGGCGCCTGGCAGAGAGGTGCCGTGCCAGCCCTGCAGCGCCTGGACCCCAGCCCAAAGGGCAGCTGCCATGGTACCCAGGGCAGGGCAGGCAGCCCTCTTCCCCTTGTCAGGACTCAGTGGTCCAGATGTGCACATATGTTGGGGATGCTCAGGGACTCATGGTGCAGTAGAGGGTTCCAGGGAGAAATGACAATGTGGGAGTTGCACCTGACACCTCCCTGGGTCATGCACTGCATGAACCTCAACCACCCCTGCTCCCACTAAGGCTGGGAACAGCTTTAATGCAGAGGAGCCAGGCTAGATTTTGGTCAGGGAAAGGCTCTGTAATTCATTATCTATGCCCCAGGACAGACAGGATTGTAATAAACACCTTCTTTGAGTCCTGTAGATAGAAGTTACATGAAAATTACCTACTTTAAAAGAACATTAGCATTTCAAAGTCAAACATTGGGATACAGTGGAGCACAATGACTGCACACACTGGCAGGATTGTGCTTTGCCTCCTTATATACTGTGATGCTTTTCATCTCACTCTTGCATGTTGTTCCCGGCAGGATGGGCCACAGGGTTGGGTACGGGACCTCCCAAACCACTCCCCAGGCCTCCACTGTTGGATCTAGAAGAAGAAATGACTAACAGCATGTTGTTGTGCTTTTATTATTTGGCCTCAAAGGAACAGTAGAGCAAGCTCCTTTGGCAGGTTAGGCAGCAGAAGAGGTCGAGCCAAGGTTGTATTCCTGGGTCTGAGTGATTAAAAAAGCATTCCTCTGCTCTAGTGTAAATCCGTGCAGCATTCGCATCCCAAGCAGTCCTTGCAGTCTTGGTGCTCTGATCTCCAAAGCACTTGTCAGCAACAGAAGTGGTGCAGAGGAGAAAGATGGCAGTGATCGGGGACATGAAACAGCCTTTGCAGGGAAGAAGGTGAGCAAATGAGATCTGTCTAAAAGTGAGGTGGAAGATGACTTAGGAATGGGTTTTACCTGTTAAGTATTGAGGAAGAACTAGGGACATCAAATGAAATGATGCAGCAGCAAGATGAATGCATGCAAAAACCTTTTCCACAGCCCTCAGAATACCACTGACGTGTGGCATTGGGGATTACAGGACCTTGCGGTCCTGTATAGGTGAGCCCAGAAAGTAGTTACATAAATTAACAGCACACAGATCCATAAGGGAATTGAAAACAAAGAAACAGATGCAATCTCTGGCTTGGGAAGCCTTTAAACAGAAGCTTGCTTGTCGCTGCTGGAGGGTATAATCAGGGAAGCCATCACTGTTGGCTTACCCTGTTGACAAATCTTTCCTCAGCATTTCCGGTATCAGCTCGTGTCAAAGCCAAGAGACAGGATGCACCCTCGTGCATATTCAGTGGAGCTATTCTCAAATTCCCATGAGCAGGCTTCCTAATGAGAGATAGAGCTGTAGATACGATAGTGCTCTTAGCGGTATCTTAGATAGCAGAAAACAATGCTAGAAATATCTTTGATCAGCTCAGCTAGAAGCTCAGAAAAAAAAAAAAAATAAAAGACTTAAAGGGAATGTAGAGCCTTCTTGGCTCTAGTCCTCTTAATGAGGAAGATGACCAGAAAACACTGGTGGTAAGAAGACCCAGTAATGCTAAATTAGACCATGTCAAGGGAGCCAGTTTGTCTGCAGACTATCAATGGATGTATGTTTGCCTTCTTTAGTGTTAAACAGTTTGTGCTAATAACACCACCTTGCCTCATACAGATTAAGGCAATTTTACATTAGTTATTAAAGAGAAAATGGTCCCAATAGCACAATGACATTCGTAATACATCAGACTTCATTTTGTGTAGAAACACCATTTGCAGGTGACCCAAACTTCCTTTGCAACCAAGTGCCTAAACTGAAGCAAAGAAAGTGAGAGTTATCTGCTGACAGGCTAATTACTTCTTGTTTTTCAAGACAATATTCTGAATGTTTGAATATGGCTATTTTTCCTGCTTGTCTACTGCAACTATGAAGTTTGTGTTACTGTCATATACAAGTTCTTATCTCTTATCTGTATTCTTTTATCTTTGCCACTCATTTAAATGTGTTTAAGGTTCTGAGCAGAGTCTTGTATCTGCTCCAGAGAGCCTAGTTCCTCTGCACAACTCCTGTGAGCACTCTTGGCTCTGGGCCCGTATCAGGGTCTCAGCAGCCTCTCCAAGGTGCCATGTCTCTGGCATGCACCTGGGATATGCTCTGAGACCTTCAGCAACTTACATTCTTTATAAAACAGGCAATAGTCTCAATCCTTCCTTCCAGGCAGGACTCTTCCTCAGCCATTTGCTCTCTGGGCTCTGGCAAGTTGAGGTTTGCACCAAGGCAGGCGCTTGGCACTCCTGGACCTGGGCATGGTGCATGGTGCTTGAGCACTGGTGGTCCTGGTGGCTGGGTAATGAATATTTTGCGGGGGAGTGGGGCTCAGCTTTAGGCATTTTCAGGGCCAAGGTGCCAGAGTAGTGTTTGCGATAGTGGGAGAGTGAAACTCAGTGCTGCATGCATGCAGGCAGGGGTCGGTGGGGGGCTGGTGTGGGAGGAAGGAGAGAGCCAAACCTGCCTGCAGCCCCTCAGGCAGACCGCAGCTCAAAAACTGGGTCCAGCTCCATTCCCTGCCCAGTTGCACAACGTCCATCTCCTGTATCAGTCCATATCCATGTGCATCAAAGCTTCTGGTTGCAAACAACCCCTTTAGTCTTTGCAATTTGTCTGCTCCTGCTCTCTTCTTCTGAGGACCAGGATCGGTGCTGCCCAGGGGTCCGAAGGGGAGATAGAAGCCAACAATGCTGTGGGGCTAAGCCCACTGTCCCATCAGGACGTGCACAACCCATGCACCATGACAGGCTGCTGCTCCCCTGAGGAGAGAGCTGGGATATGTCTCCCGCAGCCCAGCTCTCTGGGGTGGCTCCCCCAGCATGGGAGGCTGGCTCCCCATGTCAGGTCAGATTTCTCTGTGGGGAGCCAGCAGGCAGTTATTATTGCAGGGGATCATTACCCACGCTGTAACACTAACACAGAAACTGTGCCTCGGCAGGCAGGTTTCCCAGTGCTCTCTGCTGCCTGCGCTCTGGCAGAGCTGGGGGCTAGAGATCGCACAGGGAACAGATTTGAGGACACTTTGGGTTAGAAACAGGATGTATTTTCCTCCTTCAAATTAAAAAAATATCCTGTGCATCCATCTAGTCAGCCAAGGGAGGCATTTTACAGCCGCCATAACAGATTTAAAGCTAGGAACCAGAAGATAAAATAATTTACTAATTGGAAGTGGCACCAAACATTTTGCCTCTTGACCCTTCTGTGATCTCGGTGGCAAGTGTTTGGCGGCTTGCCAGGAGATGGAGCAAAGGGACAGCCGAGACCAGAGAGGTGGCTGGGGTGTGACTCCAGGAGACCCACCCTATTGTTTTCCTGGCACCCTGTCACCTTTAATTAATACAAGAGATGCCCATCAAAGGCAGAGCTGGGTGCAAGGCTGAGGAGGAGTGACAGGACTGGTGCAGAGGAATTTCACACAACAGTCCAGGCATTTTCTAGCTCACTGAGTTGTTTTTCCCTGTTTTTTCAGATGACTTTGCACTTGGCAGACCTCAGCAGCCTGACGCATGGGGAGAGTGTGGCTTTCTCCACAGCCAGAAGAAGCCAAAAGTCTTCATTCACTCATTTACTCATTCATTCACTCCACAACATACATTTATTTACTAGGGCCAGCACTCTGCAGCAAAGGATGCTACGACATGTGCTCAGCCGGGGCAAGCAGAGAAAGAGCAGCCATCCATCACCAACAGTTGTTGTCACAACAGCTGGTGGCACAGCAACTGACTCCCCTGCACCAAGGTGGCCTCTCCAAGCCAGCATGGCAAGTGCTGGGCACCCAGGGAGTGAGATCTTTGGAGCAGGGACTGCTTTTCTGTGTCTATATAATGTCTCGTAGGACAGCACCATAGGACTGTCCCCACTGTGATGCCTGTGCATCCCCACAGAGGTGGCTGCCCACCATCTGTCACTCTCTTCTGCTGCTTAGTGTGTATGCAGATCACTCTGGCGCCTGGCTTTCCTCATGAGGACCTACACAAACCTTACCATTTTAAGCATTTAACCAGAGCTTGCTGCCTCGAGGCTGTTGCTCTGTAAGTCCAGGGTCTACCTAGAAAAACTGGTGGCACCCCATTCTCAAAGACCTTTTGTGGTATCTACTCTGAAGATGGAGCCCTGCAACTAACCCGCGCACTCCCCTGGGGGATGCTCACCAGCTCAGGGAAGGGCAGGCAACAGCAGGACAAGGATGAGCAGGAGATGAAGGAAATGGTGGGTAGAACAAGGAGAGGTTTTGCCAGCAGAGATGCAGCTAGAAAGCCTGATGGGGCATGCTATGGGATCCTGTACTCTGCCTCCCCTGTGGGACATCCCAACCCCTGGTCCAAACACCTCCCATTGCCTGCAGAAGCCAAGGCTGGGGTGCCTGGGCACCTCTCAGAGATGCAAAGCATAGGCACAGCCCAGGTCTAGATATCAGAAGCATTTCCGAGTCCCTGTTCAGACATGGCAAAGAGACTAATTGGGTTTGTGGCTCCATGACATTTCTAGTGAAGCAGAATGGACAGAGACTTAACCTTCCCATTTGAGAGGGAAGCAATGAGAAATCCTTGCAATAGGCTCACCCACAACGTGGCCCAACCTGGCATTTGTCTGGTTCGCAACTGCATCATATTGCATTAATCAAAATTCAGTCCATCATCTGCTCGAACTCCCACGCCTTTCTGCCCAGCTAGTGTTCCCTGAGACACGCCGCTCTCAGATGGATAAAGACTTGTCTTAAGTTGCCATCTAGGGGAGCAGAAAAAGTCAGTTTCTTTGAGGTAGGTTATGAAACAGAATACACCGAAAGTCTTGAGGTGCTTTACATTTAGAGGGAAACTGCTACCACATAAACAGCAACAAAGGATGAAAATGAAGTTACTTAAAATGCCTAAAATATAGCACAGCAGTGTAATTAAAAATACACACCTTTGTTTTGAAAGTCTGAGAAAGCACAGGGAAACACATGCTTTATGAACTCTTACAAAGCTTGTTTGATGGTGAGAGGAGGATGCTCTGTGCAGGGCTTTCCTTCAGGAGAGGACTGGATTTAGGGTCCAATACTGGGAAATACTTGAATGCAGGAATAGAAAACCCTCTGAACTGTCTCCTGAGATCTCCCTCTTGCCTTCTAGACTGAGACTGGTATTGCTGCCAGGGAGGCAGAGTGGCTCAGACCAGAGGGGTGCATGGAGAGCCAGTGCAGCAGGATATACTCTCACCACTGTATTTACCAGGAGAGCTTTCCCCGGAATTGCCCACAGCATGCACAGCTCCGCCATGATCAGATGGGGTGTGTTAGCACAGGTTTTTATATGAAGTTCTTTTGTTTTGTTAAAAGGGGAAGATAAAAAAAGAGATTAGATTAATGTGAGATCTCCAGTGAGGCTAAATCCAGGTTAAATCCAGCTAGGCACAGGATGGAAACAAATTCTGTGGGCCTCAGAAGAGCAGAGGAAAAAAATGCAAGGAAGGAGAAGAGAGAGACAATAGCATGGGGGAAAATTGGGTGAGGGTGGATGGGCTGTGCTGCTGACTGGCAAAGCCCTCATGCTGCAGCTGCCTTCAGGAGCCGAGGTCCTTCCCCAGGTCCTAGCCTCCCGCAGCAGGTTTCAGAGCTGTGGTTCTTTGGTGGAAACTGCTCTGAGCTTCTCAGACAAAAGATTCCCTCTATCTGCATTTATAAAGTGCTTATCACAGTGGTGCCTCACTGCTCCAAGCCCTTTCCTAGAGAAGGGCAGAATGTTTCTATTGTTGTTATACAAATAGCTTCCCCTGCCAGTTCCTTTCCTTCCAGGCTACTGAGTGGAGCTTGGCTCGGCTCCCTCTGGACTAATTTGATGAGAGATAATTATCTTGTTAATATCATCTTATTTTCATAAGTCCCAGCCTCTCTTTTATTAATTCTGTCAGTTCCTGGTTGTGTTGCTTTTAGGTCCATGTCTTTTCAAAACAGTATAACAGGCACTTATGGGAGAAAGTCATAAAAAGAACAACTTAACTTAGAGAATGTAAATATTGACATTTTTCACAATGGAGATTTTTAACCTGTTCCTCCTCCCAGAGCTGGCCGCCGTGGGAACCACTTGGACATTGTCTGTATATGGGTGGGATGCAGCCACAGTGGGAGATGCTCAGGATCTGGGACCCCCTCATGAAGGACAGCAGAGGAGCAAGGGCAGGAGGGCTGGGTGCTCCATAGCAGTGTCAGACAGGGAGATGCCTCAGGACACACAAAACAAGGTGCTTCTTGGCAAGTGTCCCTTCTGTGCCCCATCCTTGGGCTGAACCAGCTGAATGCACCAGGGAAGGGACAGAAAATGGGAAAGGAGCATGGACGTGGGTTGGTTTAAATGGAAAGGCTCAGTTTCAGGTATCCAAACAGCTGCCTGTGAGCATGAGGATGCAGCTAACGTGCCTGTCTTGCCACACAGTAGCTTATCCCAAGTCAGGGGAAGCCTATGCTGGAAGACAGTACGGGCAGTGGAGCACCCTACCCTAGGGTGCCCACAAAATGCTTCAAAGTCTTTCAGACCTCATTAGCCTTTGCAAGAACATTTATGGTTATTCTTAATGTTAACACTGCAATTGTATTATCTCATATAATCATATGACATGACTCATTTTGAAGCCATAGCCTGTAACTGCAGTAGATACCCCAGAGCACTGTCCCTCTGCCCTTGTCCTGCACTCATCGGCAGGCATGCCAAGGAAGATCCCATCTCCCCTGGCAGCACACCCCACTCTCCTCCAGACATGACACCTACCTGCATCCCTTGTCACCAAGGGAACATTTTGTGGGGCTGCTGATGCCCTGGGCAGGACCCAAAGGGGACCCAAAGGATGCCCTGATGCCTGGATCTCTGCAGCACTGGCTCAGGATGCTGCCAGAGTACTCAGCTCTGCAGAACTGAGGAGCTCTGGGGCTTTGATAGGGCAAAAGGAGAAATTTTACCATCAACTGACATTGGTAGAGGTATCTTCCTGGTTGGGGCAACTTGAATAGGATTTTGAGAAAGACCTTATTTTGTATTAGGCATGCAAGCTTTCTCCCAGTCCCTCCTCAGGTACCTAAGAATTTTTTTTTCCTTGGATCTGGGCCTCAATCCCTGTAAAACAAAGCACTTGTGCAAATGCTCAACTCTAACCATAGGTTTAAAGGTAAGTATGTTCTCAAGCGATTTTCTGAATCGGGACGTAAATGCAAAGCTCTTCTCTTTGACTTGACTTTTCTTCAATAACATAGATATCAAACTCATTCAATAGAGAGAAAGAGAAAGTGAGTGGGTCAGGCAGACTTCCTCTCTGCTAGAAACTGAATTACATTAAGCCTGCTCATGACTGCTTGCAGGAGGAAGCTTTTTTGTTCTAGTTTGTACAAGTGCTCACACTGTGCTTGTCATTGTAGCATCCAAGAGCTTTCCAGTATTGCATTAAACAATGTGACTAATATCTGCAGCATGCTCATAAGCTGCAGATTTCAAGTCCAGAGCTTAGGCTCATTTATTCAAGGGACCAAACTCATTCAATGACAGAGTAAGGAAGTGTGTTTTCAGTAGTGGCAGATGTACTTACAGCGTTTAATCATGCAGGCACGAAGAATCCCATTCTTTAGCTGGTATGTCATACTCCAAGGTAGAGTGTCCTTTAACTGAGTCCTTTGCTGTTCCACATGGTCTGAGATCACCCTACAGGCTCCACTGTACAGAGGAAACTGATTAATAAGCCATTAGAAATAAACTCATAAAAATGATTCAATACTTCAAGTCATATTGTGAGAAGACTCAGGGGGTTAAAACATTCAGATAAATAGCCTTGAGTCAATAATTTGGCCATCTACATGGTGAAAGAAGGTAAAGAGAAAAAGAAAGATGAAGGGAGATATAGTAAGATGATAGGCAGGGCAAAACAGCAGAGTAAAAAGGGTAAGAAAAAAAAAAAGAAGATGGATGGTTTCTCCAAATCCCCTGTGTATGCAGACATGGAGGGAATCACAGCTTGGCTATTCCTTGCTCTCCAGGCAGGTTGGTGGGGCTTCACTGGAAGGCTTGCTCTGTCTGCATGCTAACTGCTGCCTCCCTGGGATACAAGGTCTGCTGCTCAGCTCCAGCAGTTCAAGAGAGGCTCACATTCAAGGAGAGAAAGATATTGCACCTTGCCATTGATTCAGCCTATAAAAGACCTGGTAGAAAGGATAGATCTATATATTACTGCAACATAACATACATTTATTGTATATACCAAGACATTTAATATAGTCTATGGGATCTGAGAAAAGAAAGCAGAATTTGGACTCCTGGCTCCCTTGTAGTTTACTGAAGCAGTGCAGCACATGTACTTTGATCCTACTCCCCTGGAGACAGTGTTTGTATGATTTGGGCATGGTACCTCAGCCATTGACACTGCGTTTCAGCAGGAGCAGAGATGACATGAGACTCATCTGCTCAATCCTCGTGTCAGGAGCTTATGCTTCTCCAAACAGAGAAGCCCTGGCAGCACCTCCTGCCTAGGAAGGGGAATCACTGGCTGGATTGCAGCAGACTGGGTGAGATGCTGAAGACTTGCAATGCTCCATATTGGCAAGCTGAAATAATCAGAGCTCAAGTTTTTAGTTGGCCCTGCAACTTTCACCCAGAACTGGAAAGTGTTTTCATGCGTTTCTCTGTCCCAGGGTTTCTCAAGAACTCACAGCCCTTCTACCCTCCACTAAGTCACCTCAAAACTCACCTTTGCTGCAAAGCAAACAGGAGCCTGAGAGCACCAAGGCAGGTGGTGGTGGTTTCAGACTGACCAAGTATCCATCAGCTGGTGATCCTTGGTTATCCTACCCCACAATCCCAGCCTCCTCTCCCACTGATGCCTCACAGGGATATAAGACTTGTCCCTGGTCTACAAGCTCTGTGGCAGGGATGTAGCATAGGACCAACTAGGATGTGGCTGCTGGCCATCAGGGCAAATAAGCCCTCCAAGTACAGAGCAAAACCCACATGTAAACAGCAGTGAGGTTACTGAATCAACAGCTCAAAGCGAGGCTGCCTGTGCATGAGTGAGCACCTGCCTCATATTTTGTCTTCTCCTAATTTTTCATTATGCAGCTTACTACCTTATTATTTACTGCCCACTGTCCTAGTCATGCAACAAACACAGAAATATTAATGTCCTCATCTGCTTTCCTATGAAACTCATCATTCTCATATCTGAGTGCTTCACAGACATTCAAGAATTCATTTGCACAAGATTCTGTACTGTGAAGGGGTTTATGAAGATTAAATAGATCCATTAGCTTTAGATACCCAGTCTGAGACACCTGGTCCCTGTTTTGTTTTTTGTGGTTTTTTTTTTTTTTTTTTTTTTTTTTTTAAATTCCTTTCAGCAAAGTTATTACAAGGATGGCTTGTATGTTCAGAGCAAAGTTCCCACTGGCTTCAGTTGTAGTGCAACCACTCAGCAATTCAAGTAGTAGGGTGTCTAGCCAGATGACAGGAAATGAGGAACACATTAGAAGTCACCAGTGAAATATTTGGTGTACAAGACTTGCTAGATATCAGATGTGAGTGCTGTAGCAGAGGCAAGAATAATATGTGGTTCTCCAGGTCAGCACCTAGTCACTTAAATCTTTCCCTTCCCACAACAACTTGCCTTCTTCCCTAACACTTTCCCAGTTTTGCAACAAATGAAGGGTCCTACACCACACAGGAAAAGCCCTGACTTACCTTCACACCACAGCAGCTGTGTTCCCAGTGTGTTGGATATGGAAAAGAAAGAAAATTATGACCATACAACAAAAACTTTGTCACAGTGCTCATCCAAATGGCACATGAATTTAAGTGGTCCAGATCACCTTCACTGTTGCATGCACTGACTTTCAATGCCTTATTCTGAAATCTTCATCTTTGTTACTGACATTTTCTGGGGTCTTAAAAAATAAACTAGCAAAGGAGAATTCAATCATGCATCACCAGATTAATCCCCCTGGCTCATCTAGGGACTTTTAGATGTGCCACACAGTGCTGGCTGCTTCTCCTTTCAGGCATTGCCTCCCTCTGGAAAGCAGATGCCCCCCAGGGCCCTGCCACATGCTTGGCCATTTCAAAGCCAACCAATGTGGATACCACACATTTTCCAGAGCCTGATTCTTGCAAACAGGGTGGTTGAATTAATTCCAAGCAATTTATCACACAGGCAGCACAGCAGGTGGCAAGTACAACACTGTAGACCAGTGATCAAAGAGCACCCAGTGGGTCTACACGTGCCGGTATCTGAAGAGCCCAGGCATCTCTCCTAATAACATACACTGAATGTTCCAGCTCCCTGTACAGGGCATCAATCATTTTCCTGTTGGTTATCATTTTCTATCATGTGTCTCTTGTGCATTTTTAATTGGTTAATTACTTTATTCATACACTAAGCACACCCTCAAGCTCCAATTATTATCAGCATTAAGTGCTCAGTTCATCCTATACATCTTTTAAATGCTATATTTGGCTGTTTCCTGGTCCACACTTCCTTCTCACACAATACCATAGGGGTCCTGTAGATACCTCAGCTACTCCTTTGACAGACTATAGCCATCCTGCTCATTAGTCTATTATCTAGCTGCTTATCAGCCTCACTCCCAAGCTCCTCATTACTGCAGTTGCAATTACAATAGCTAACGTTCCTCTTTTCAGGCCCGCATAGTACCACTTCACTTATAACAGGCCACTGCTATTCAAGTTAACAGCTCCCCACAGCAATAGTAGGTTGACTTTCCTATATAAGCCAACACCTACACTGCATTAATGAACAACAGAGCTGTTCATTTTGTTTGTTCACACTTCACTATGGGTATTGTGTGTTATATCTTTGGTTAAAGGCTCTGGCTGGGCCCCAGGGAGGAAATCCAACTCTTTCCTCATCCTTGCTGCTGCTCTCTGCTTAGTTTGGAAAAGAATTTAAATTGCTGCTTTCTCCAGAGCAACTAAGCACCTTCATCTGGAGGAAGCTTCTAGAGGTCAGGATGGGCTGATCAGGAACAAGGACAAGCAACAGGGACCCTAAAACATAAGGGCAAACTGGGAGGCTGTTGGAGCAGCAGAGGCTGCCTGCACAGACACTGTGGCCCAGGGCTGATTTGGTTTTGGCTCTTTTATGCCACCTGCCTCCCCCAGCCCTTCTCCATGCTGGAAGAACTGTCTTGTTCCAGGAGAAGGTGAGGGGGTTGTATTGAGCTTCCACTGTCTTTTGATGTGTTCAGTGCTGACATACCAGTGGGTACAATCTCATTGTGCATTTATTCCAGTTTAGTATCACAGTGTTGAATGAGATCTGACTTAAGATGCCTTTTTATTGTACAGTATTAACTTCACCGAGTTTATGGCTGCCCAGGTGGGAGATCCAATGCAAATGCCACGGTGTAAGTGTGCAGTCGGAGGTAGGGGAAAAGGCACCCTTTTGGTGCTAGATCAGAAAACAAATTGCCGTATATACTACCTGAACAAGAGGCCTGCTCCAGCAGTACAGTTCAGCACTAAGGTCAGCCCCAGTGCTCCTAACGCTATCAGTACTGACTGAATTTCACAGGCAGTAGCACACCAAGTGTCATGCCAGCCCACAGAAAGCATCCAAACCCTGCCTCCAAGGTTGTCCAGGTGCAAGGGCAAAGGAGACTTTCACCTGTCAGAGGTGCCAGCATAGGAGGGAGGACCAGTCTGATGGCCAAGCAGCTTCCCTTGGGATCAGAGACCAGCACCCATCTGCAGGTCTGCTCTGAGTGCCACAGCCACACTAACTGTGGCAGCAAGCGCAATGCACATGCATGATGAGGAGGAAGGGAGGACTTGGACATTCAGACGATGGCTTGGCAGAGGACCATTCTGGGGAGAGAACAAGATGAGCCTGGGAGATGAATGTGCTGCCAAGGGAGGCTTAACTCACTGGACTCTGCCCCCACCAGGGACCATAGGCAAGCAGCCCACTCAACCCAGGCAGCACTCTGCTACTAAAGAGCTGGACCAGCAAGGTGCTGACCTTGGGCAGCTACCTGCATGCAGACCTGTACTCTGCTGGCTTGTCTCTCTTGCTGTGCCCAGCCTGGGAAGGAGGGTCCAGAGCAGAAGGAAGTGGGGTGCTTGTCCCCAAGATTGCCTTCCCAACCCCTGATGTGCTTTTCCAGTGCCTAACCTAGCCAGGCTGAGTCTGCAGACTCTAAAATGCTGCTGTGAGGTGCAAGAGTTGTGAAGCTGCCCGTTTATGTATTTGGTCTCCAAGAATGGAGCAGGACTCCCACATAGACCACTGGGGGAATGAACAGTTGTTAGAGAGGCTCTTCAGCATGTTCCCATCCTGCCACCCACCAGAGTTTCCCCCACTCCTAGAGATCAACCCTCAGATTGTGAGCAAGGCAAAAAAAACATGTCAGGCTTGCTTCCATCATCTGCACATGTCCTCTCACCTGCAGCTCCTCCCAGAGAGCTGGTTTGCTTTGAATCCCTGCTCTTCCTCCTGGTGGCTAGGATGTCAGGACCCACTGCACATAGTACTGCCCTGCTCCTTTCCAATAGGCTTGACAGCTATGTCCACAGCCAAACCTTGTGCTAGAAATAGGATCAGTTACAGCACTGGATATAGGTTCTCTGACCTTTCCCATGGCTCTACTGATCCTGAAATATAGTAGTCCTCACCCAACTGGGAAAGCAGGCTAGTACAGAGGGACTATTTTATGTATTTAAAACAGTCTTCTATGCCTGCATTATAATCCTGTGTGCAATATTAATTATCCAGCTAACTCTGTTGCCATGACACTCCTTAAAGCCATCAAAGCCAACATAAGCATATTAGACCTCCACCCCACCCTTCCTATTTGCTCCTGGACTCAGACAAACTCCCAGCACCAAGCATTCGTGGCAGGGGAAGGACGGGGGCACCAACTGTCTCAAGGGTTACCTAGCCCTCTGCACAGCACAAGAAAAGTCCAGATTTGGACTTTTGGAAGTTGTGCCTAATTCTGAAGCTGCATTCCAAGAACTGACTGAACCCAAACATGCCCATTTTTAGGTCAAGCTGCAAAATTACTTTCTCCTTATCACAACATTGTCCTATCTTTAGAAGCTAAAAGGGATTATTAGAGTTATAAGGAGAAAGGAAGAAAGAAGTGAAGGGGGTGGGGTGCATAAACAGATCCAGAGCCCAGAAAAAGACACAAATATGAGATCAAAAGAAGATGAGCCAAATTCTGAATAACCTGATGTATGCAGCATTTACATCCCTGAGTGGCTGACACTTAAGAAGCCCCACAGGCAGCAACAGAACAGGTCTGAGTCCTTCCCCCTCCCACCAGGAGCACAGCTCAAATACTGAAGGTAACTCTCTTATACCTCCAAAAACTGGGAGAAGGTCAATCATATTTAACCTGAAATGAGGGCAACTGCAAGAGAAATGCTTACAGGTTAAGGGTTTGTGCTAGGGAAATCTTTTTTCCAGAAAGCCGGAACCATTTCCCCCTCCATGTGAAGGCATTCATGAGAGTCCCTGCAGTGCATGGACCTCTTTTTTGCAGAGTCTGATCAGCACAGGCAGGATCCCCACAAGCTTGACGAGGTGCACAGCAAGCACCTACAGTGCTGGTTTTGGCCACACCGTGCTTTCAGGGTTCAGTCCTCCACATGTACACAGCTTAAGGTTACATCCTTTGTCTGAGGGACAAGGCAAGCTTATCCTGGAGGATCTGGCCTCTCATCTACAGACCATTTCTATATAGCAAAGCGGTCTTTCATACATTATGTTGAACTCCCATTGACAGCTACAACAATGCCTGCAGATATTGCCAGAAAGCTGCAGAGAGCCCAGAAACTGGGTGATAAAGCATGCCTAGAAGTTCCCCTCACCCATCATGGTCACCCAGTGCCCATGTTCCCAGATCTCATGCTGCAAACTTACATTCAAAGAAAGAAGAAAACATCAGGCAAATGGAGGTCACAGACATGGACAGGAAGGATATGTTCTAGGTGATGCACTGCTCCTCCTGGGAAGTTACTGATGTCTATGCTTGGGCAGTTCATTCCCTGGGGGCTCATCAGTTAGAAAAGCCAGTGCACCCATAAGCTACAGACAACCCTTTGGATGTTTTTTGTCACATATATCAGTCCTGCATGCTAGGGGGCCTGCTGCACAGCTAAACCAGGGACTAAAGTCGAGAATGTTGGGGAGACGACCTGCTCTGGAAGCACAGCTCTGCTTGCCTCCCCTGTCTCATTGCCCCTTCATGATACCTGCTGCCTTCCTCCTGAAGGAGCTGGAGGACACTCACCAGTGCTCTGCTCAGGGTCTCCATGTGATCCAAGAGCTTCCCTGATAGCCTTGGAGGTGGCCCTCAGTGGGAAAGAGCAGCAAGAACAAGGCTGCTCCTGAGTGAGGGGGAAGCCAGTGGCAGGGAAACATCAGGGACCAGCACATCCCACAGTAACAGAATGGGACTAGACTAGTGATAAAGACAGGTCCATCAGCAGTCCTAGAGAAGATTAAGTGAAAAGTCAGGTCCAGGGTTCCGCCAGGAAGAACAGTCAGGGCTAGGAACAGAAACATCCACAACATAGCTGAGACCAGGACTAGAGGCTCAGGCCTGAATTTAAAAGGAGCTGCTGGATGTGTGGGTGGCAAGCCCACATGGGGACAGTTGGGCAATTAAAGCCTATTAGTGCCCCCAGGTCCATGACACTCAGGCTATGCCAACTGTAGAACCTGCTTTTTCCCTTCAGGACTAGGGGTGCACCTTGGTCTGGGAGAGGACCACTGCCTGCAGATGGGTGGCAGAGCACTGCTGATGGGTTGCACCATGTCCCCAAGCATCCCTTCCCAGTGCTGGCTCCAGCTGTTGGCTCTGTCCCCCACTGTGCACACTGTCTCTCAAGTGTGCCCAGCTGGGCTGGCACTGTGCCCTCTTTTCTCTGGGTTATGACACTATCAGCCCCACGTGGTCCGTGCAAGAGAGTTGTGCTGTAGGGTTGTCCTGTGTTGGACTGGCATCACTGCACAAGGCCAGCCCATATAATGTGTCCTGCAAAAGACCTGGCTGGTGGCAAGGCCAGGCACCTGCTGTCTGGGGTTGTGGGGGCATTAGGTGGTCTTTCTACATTTGCTGTAAGCATTTCCTTGTGTAGATCCCTTCCAGACACCCTGGGCAGGGAAGGTAACATGGCTGAGAAAGCAGTAGTACCATACTTTGCCCTGTACTTTATTTTAAGGCTCTTTTTAGGTTCTTTCCCTGACTTAGTGCCCAGTGCCCTATATTCTTTATTGTGCCAAGATTAGACACACATTGTCCCACTGCAGGAGGATAGCAGGTCAATACAAAAGCAAAATGCTTATTCTCTGAGAACTCATATGAGATGTTGTCCCTGAGGGGTAAGCCTTTCCTTTATTCCCCTGAAGGCTTGCCTTACCTCTGTCTGCATCTGGATGCACATTCCCAGCTAGGGATGGGGAGCAAGGAGCTGTAAAGCAAGAAGCTACAAAGCAAGAAGCTGCTTCATTTACTGTAGAAGTAGATATGAGTGGATCTTTTACTTCTGCTTATGAAATCCCATTTATGACAATATTCACACCTACAAGCAGCTGGCACCCTTCTTCGTATGCCAGAGGCTCTACTGGTGATGAGTTTCTGGCTAGGAGCATTACCACTCACAACTGATATGTTAATGCAATTAGAGACAGTGCCAAGTGCAAAGCAGTATTTGTCCTGATATTATTGGTGATAAAGGAGCCTCCTGTGTGAGAAGCAAGTCCATTTCCAATCCATCTGTATCTATATCTAAAAAAGCTTTCATTTTCCTGAGCGCTGCAGCAGATTCTCGTGATAAATTGCTGCCATATCTTAGCTCCCAACTACATTACATCCTATTCAAATCCCCTTCATTATAACAAGAAGCAATATGACACCAAAAGCTTGTCTCAGGAATTTATGACACAGTGGAGACTCTTAGATCCACTAAACCCCATTAAAACCATCTCCCTTATAAAACATACACCTTATTATGCACTTCAGTAGCAGGCAGCAGGTTGCCTTCTGCCAGGGCTCTTATTACCTGTGCAAGGGAGGTGTGAGAAGCGCGTGTAAACAATTGAGACCCTGCTGAAAGCGTGGGGCTGGCGCAGCATCTGTGCCTCCTGCCTGGCACATGTCAGGAGCTACAGTTGTGGGGAGGGCTTTGTACAGTCATCTTTTTTTTTAAGTTTGCTTACTAAGCCAAGACAAAAGAAAATGCACCCCATTGGCTAAAGCCAGTCTTTTTTTCAGGTCTCCCTGTCACAAAGCCTCGAAAAATGGATTTGGGGTGGAATGAAATGTTACATTAAATCTGAAATGAAACATCATGTTTTGTTTTGATTAAAGCCATTTAATTAAAATAAATTTACTCTCAAAATATCTTTAAAAAAATGTAACCTGGGATTTCAACAATGGAGCAACAACGCATGCTGATTTCCTGATCTCTTCTTTCAAACATGCTCTCTGTTTGCAAACATGTGTTGTTTCAGTCTTCATTTCAGAGACTAATTTCTGTTCCTAACACTGTTGCCTGGATGTCCTTGTAGCACCTTCTTGAGCCGGGGAAGCAGGAAAAGAGGGGAGAGATGTGGGGGGTCTGATGAAGTACCCAACCAGGTTGCTTTGCAGGTTCAAGCCTCTCTGACCACCCCCATCCCATATCCATACCCTCCCTGCAGCTCACACCATCCATGCTCCACTTCTGTTGGAGAAGCAGATGCTACCAGGCAGTATCAAGGAGCAGTGAAGCAGCCCTCCTGCAACTGCACAGTGGTTGGGTATTCCTCATCCTGCAGTGACCAGATACGTGAGCAGCCCAGGAGGCATTACTAGGACAGATGACCCTTTTGAGCCGGGAAGATACGGCATCCCTCATCCCTGAGAAAGTGATTTTGCTTTTCTCCCACACTGCATCAATTCTCTTCCCCACTTTTCATCTCACAGCTTTCACACCAAGCAGCAGGTTGTGCCCTTCAGGAGTCCAGGTGGCAGCTCATGTCTGATCAGTGTGCTGCTCATTAGACTAGGTAAATATGTTTGTGTTTTCCTCTTTTTACCCCTCGTTTAGTCTCATCTGACTGTATTGTTTACTGTACTGGATTATGCAAATCAAAATATAACCAATATTGAAAACAGGAAGGTAAGCAAAGCTTGTGCCCACTCTTCTGGACCATGCCAAGGACAGGATTGCAGGCCTCCACTGTGTCAGGACTGAGTCACCTCTGCAGCTACTGAGCATGATGCAGGTGTGGGTTTGTCCCACTTCGCTCCTGGGAGTGATCCAGCCTCCTACCAGCACTGACTCTGCACCCCAAAACAGCCAAAACAGGATGCATAATCCCAGTCACAAGCATTCTGTTGCAGGGCCAGCACATTCATCTCTGTCCTGCTGTTGCTTCCCAAAGATCTGGATGCTCAATGGTCCTTCTGGGAGTGTGCAATGAATGCAGCTGTGCTCAGCACAGTGATGACTTAGGATGGCTGCTTCTCATTGTGCTAAGTCTCCTTGAAGAAGGAGGATCTGTCTGGGGAACTGGATTAACTCTGCTTTGAGGTGGGTGATTTTGTGCCAGAAGTGCCAGAGAGGCAAGCAGGAAGGTGAAATCCTGGAGGAGAGATGAACAGTGAGAAGCCGGAGATCTGTCCGTATCTCACACACACACGGAACTGAAGAAGAACTTGATGCAAAGCTATTGCATGCAGTGGAGTAATGTGGAAATAACTCAAGGTAACTCAAGTGCAACTGGACATGCTCATGTGGCTTTTAAAGTCATGGAGATCAAGATGAGCAAATGTCTCTGTGACAGGATGTCATGGGTTATTGATACTGAGGCCAGAAAGACTACTCTGTCCTCCTTCATCACCAAGTCCAGATAGTTTTACCAAGTGATTCCTGTGTCAAACCTATAATTTCTGGCTGAGTTAGGGCAGCTTTTTTAGAAAGACATCCAATTTCAAGTAAAAAGTTCCAAGTGAGGAAGAATTGACCATCTCCTCCATACATTGTTTAATGGCTAATTCCCTTCATTTTTGGAATGTGTCTTCTTTCCAGGTTGAATTTGTCTAATCTCAGCTTCCAGCCACCAGATCTTGTTACATCTTTGATTGCCAGATTAAAGTGCTCTCTGGTCTGGAATATATTCTCTTCTGCTGGGTACTTCCAGACTTGTGTCAAGTAACTATTCAAAGTGGTTTTCATTAAATCTTTCACTATAAAACAAGGGGTTTGGCTTTTTTTTCAGAGTTTCACTAAATTTTGTACCTCTTTCTTGGATTCTTTCCATGTTTTCATTATGTGTGACCCTGGAACTGGACATTGAGCACACCTGTACACTTATTAAAGCAATGCACAGTCCCATACAAATGTGAAGCCGGTGTGTGTTGCTCTTTGTTGTTCTCCTCTTTAGGGACTTCAAGTTCAGAAGGCTTCCACCTGATCCCACTACCAAGTGTGATAATGCCTTGACAACATTTGTCTTCCTGCTGGGTTTTATATCCTCTTTAACTCTTATCTCTAAAGACTGTACACTCTCTTCCAGGTCATCGATAAATACCGGGCTGTTGGCTTTCTTCCTGAAGATCTAGCACTGGTGGCACATTTGCCATGGAAACCACTAAGGGTTGTCTCCACAGTCCCCAAGGGACAGTGCATTCCCTAGCATCTAGACAGTACCTTTGGACTTATGGTTCACTCATCATCAATACTTTCACCTGCCACAACATCCCACAGCTTCTACATGGACAAAGAACTGAGCTGCTTGACTGAATGGTGTCGTGGTTTAACCCCAGCCGGTACCTAAGTATCACGCAGGCACTCGCTCACCCCCCTGGTGGGATGGGGGAGAGAATCAGAAGAGTAAAAATGAGAAAACTCATGGGTTGAGATAAAGACAGTTTAATAGGTAAAACAAAAGCCATGCACACAAGCAAAGCAAAACAAGGAATTCATTCACTACTTCCCATCAGCAGGCAGGTGTCCAGACATCTCCAGGAAAGCAGGGCTCCATCACGTGTAATGGTGACCCTGGGAAGACAAACGCCATCACTCTGAACATCCCTCCCTTCCTCCTTCTTCCCCCAGCTCTATATGCTGAGCATGATGCCATATGGTATGGAATATCCCTTTGGTCAGTTGGGGTCAGCTGTCCCCGCTGTGCCCCCTCCCAGCTGCTTGTGCCCCCCAAGCCTGCTCGCTGGTGGGGTGGGGTGAGAAGCAGAAAAGGCTTTGACTCTATGTAAGCACTGCTCAGCAGTAACTAAAACATGCCTGTGTTATCAACACTGTCAAAAGATAGCCCCATAGTAGCTACTATGAAGAAAATTAACTCTCTTCCAGCCAAAACCAGCACAAATGGAAAGTAGTGTTTGGACAGACGGGGGTGGATGTGCGTGCACAAGTCCTGCAATAGCAGGAATCTGAAATGTGGCTGTGGTTTGCCTTCGAACTGGAAATTGATCCCAGGGTCTGTAGGACAGATGTAGGTTTTTAATTATGATTCAGGCAAGCAAAAGGTAGAGGCTCTAAAGAAGGACAAGAGAGGCATACAAATAAGGTCTGACAAGTTTGTCTGGAAAAAAACCAGCTCAGTCTGGGTTACCTGTTCCTAAGTTAAATATAAATGCAAAACTGGGGAAGGTAAGTGTGCAGTGAGTGTACGTGTTGTGCTGGCAGGAGGAAGAGGACTGTAAGGAGTGCCAGCCCCACGCAGGGTTAGACATCCAAAGGCTCTGCAGCCAGCAGTGAGGCAGGTTCCTCCAGGGGAAAGTCTAGAGGTGGGGCTGCAGTGGGAAATCCCAACAGTGCAGGATTAAATCTGCAGAGACAACTCTTTCCATTAAGGCAACCAGGAAACCTGTATAGTTTCTGGAGGGGGCAATCCTCCCATCTGTTTGGTGTTACATTTTGGGATTCCCCCAACACGGTGAAGGAAGATGGAAGATGATTTATCTGGAAGGTTCCTCTTTAATTATTGTGCTATTCCACAGCTAAAGCAGCAACCCCAACAAAACTTACTGAAACTTAGGAGGCAGTAGCAGAAACAAGATGCAATCCTAGTGTCACTGAAATCTCCAGGGGGTTATGGAGAAGATGGAAGAAGACTCTTTTGGAGGTACACTCCAAAGTTCAAGAGGCAACAAGCACAAGTTGCAAGGGAAATCCCAGCCAAACATGAGGAAAAGGTTCTTCCCTGTGGGGCAGATCAAGCACTAGGCAAACGGCCCAAAGAAGTGGAGGGATCTTCATCCTAGCAGATGTTCAAAATCCAGCAGGGCAATGCCCTGAGCAACCTGACTTGGTTTTGAAGATGGCTCTGCTTTGAGCAGAAGGTTGGACTGGAGACCTCCTGAGGTCTCTTTCAAACTAAATAATTTTGTGGTTCTACAACAGTTTCAGGAGCAGCTTTTTCAGCAGTCTTTATAGTAGTGGCACTGTGCAGGCCAGCAGTGTATTCAAGTGCAAACTGGATTACTCATGTATTACTCTGGATATTCATTACATATTCTGTTAGGCACATTAAGATCCTGCTCTGCCATAGAAAATAGACTTAACAATGGACTCCAAAGCATCCTGCCACCACTTGATTCTCCAGTCCTGCAGCTGCTATTCCAAACTGAGCGGTCTGCAGCACAGTCAGCTTGCACAATGAAGATCTCAGCTGTATTAAAAAATGCAAACACCCACTGAATTTGATGCAGAAATTTTGTATTTCCAGATACAAGATTCTAACATCTGCATTTTTGATTTTGCATTAGATTAATCTTGTTGCCACTTGAAAACTCTCAGCGAAAGGTTGCTAGATCACTTTGGCATTGCCCAAAATGGCTGAGGCAGCTCAGCTCCCCCAAAAAAGTACAGGAAGCAGTTTGCAACATGAAAATAAAATTAAAAAAAAAAAACAAACAAACCAACCCAGAAGCTGACGATTGTCCCGAAATGGCTGCTAGCAGTGAAAGTTATTTGTCATTGTTATACTTCAGAGTCTACGTCCCTTTAGGTGAATATAAGCATTTCAAGGCAACCCCCCAGATAAACCTAGTTCCCAATTCTAAAATGTTCTTGCTATGTAAAGAATTAAACAATAACATTTTAAGCCTGCAAGCTTAAAATCTCAAACAGTGTTGGGGGAAGACTCTGCAGCAGTGCAGGAAGCCCTGCTAATGATGTCAGTAAATTGTATCAGAAGGATTCTCTCATTTTGGGAAGAGAGATGTAATAGCGCGGGCTATTCTCACTGGCACTAAACTCATTAGTCTGTTTACAGTGTGCCTTCCTGCACGGCTCTCTGATATGCTGAAAATCTTATTTTGCCTTTGATATTTTGAGTCAGAAAGAGCAGGGAGAAGTCAAAGATTCCCAGCAACATTTGATCCCTGCCATGTTTTTTTTTACAAGGTGCTTGTTAAGGCTTGACTCCTGGTCAAGGTGGTGCTGCGAAAACTCCTCATTTCAGAGAATGATGTGCGTGATGGCTAATGCTGAGTGACAGGGTGTTGGGACAACGGTGGGAAGCCTGGGGACAAGTGCTGATGGACAAAAGAAGGAGGAGGGCATGTTTTGGGTGTGTGATGGTCATGGGGAAGTACCAAGGGCTGGGTGAGAGCTACATGCCTGCAGGAGGCGGTGGCTGGGTAAGAGCTATGCAGGAGCCTTCTGGAGAGTGGACCCCCCCAGGAGCACTCAATGGCCAAGGGTGAGGCTTCAGACAGCCTCAGATGAGAGACATCAGGGCTGAGAGACGTGAGACAGGGAGAGCTTTGGTTCTGTAGGGCCAGACTGTGTCAAGCTCTGGCTAGGGAGCAAGAGCAGGCTGTGCTGCATCCCGGCCTTCTGCTCTCTGCACCAGCCGTGACACCTCCAAGGCAGGCAGGGTAGCTCTGCCTGCACATCAGCACTTGCCACCTGCCAATGGGAAGCCTTATCTGCCTCCGTCAGCCTCCAGCTTGGTGCTCTCCCAGCACATCACTGCCTTACCCATTTCTCATTCTGCTTTGAAGCATGAGGTGGGAGCTGCCTGCCTGTGCCAGTCACAACTGCAGCAGCAGACAGGAGCTCATCTCCAGCTGCAGGGGCAACAGGACTTACTGTCCCAGGAGCTGGCTCTGTGACACAACATTTCTTCCACCCTTTTATTCAAACCTGGATGCCTGGGCAAGAATTTGGTGGTTTTCCAGCACTTTGAAACAGTTTTTCTGGTCCCTGCGGCTGCTCAAAACCGGTGGGAGCTCAGACCTGTGAACACTGCAGTGAAGAAGCATCATCCAACAGCAGTTGCCCATCCTTGAAAGAGCTCTGGTTGGGCTATGGCTTATACAACCTGCATGAAAGAAGCTCTGGGATGGACCCGGATGCCAAGTCCTCCAAGTCCTCACCCTGGGAAGCTGGACACTGGAGATAGGAGTGAAGCAAGTGATTGAAGCAACTCTGACCATCCTATCAGCATGAAAATGACTTCTCTGCTCCTTGCCCAGGAGCCCTGGTATCTTTCTACACCACGCAATGAAAAGCCTACTATCACTAGCAAATAAATCTCTGGGCTCTGGAGGGCCTGACTCCTGCTCTGGGGCAGCCAGGGTTGCCTGGGGGGTGCAGTTTGCACAGGGGTGTGCAATCATTGCACAGCAGCTCTGTGGGGCTCTCCTCCTGCTGGGGCGTCCCAGCTCCAGCAACCAAGTCCTGCTGGCTGCTCTGTGGCTCCTTGGTGTATGAAGAGCCTTTCTGTAATAGCTCAGGGGTGCCAGTCTGCTACTAGGGAAGGTAAGTGGAGTCTGTGGCACCAGCAAGAGAAGACAATCCTACTTCTTCTTCCAGTAATAAAACACTGCCTGTCAGAGTGGGGACCCTGCTGCAGCTATCTCAAAGAGGATGTGAGATTAAACAACACTGCAAGAAGGTGAATGGGATATACTGAATGACCTGGGTGAGCTGGAGAGGAGAAGCTCTACCTCCATCCTGCTGGCACCTCCTGGCCCTTGAGAAGCTCCTGTTGGACAACATGTGTCTGTAGTTGCTGCACATGAGCCCCACGCACTAATGAATTTCATGTTTCCTTGGACTATGACCATGTTTCTCTTTGGCCTCCCTGACGAGCTTTCCTCAGGGTCGTGCTCAGGAGGGAAGACTTGCTCCCAGCTTCCACTGTAGTTATATGTGGCCATATAACACAATCAGCTTGCAAGGTTACTTACTCATCTCATTATAAAAGCATAAACCCTAGGCAGACAAATATAAAGCAAAATAAGGTTTATGCCTTATGGAGAAAGCTTATTGCATCTCCTAAATTGGAATAAAATATCTACAAGTGAAATATGTCATAATTATTACAACAGTGTTCACAGTGGTATGGGAAGGGCTCCCACTCTAATGGTACCAGTAGGGTCAAGGACCAGCCAGCCCAGTGCTGGCATCAGAAGAGAGGTTGCAACCCTGCGCCAGGGAGGCAGGGGCAGTATGACCTATGGTGGCAGTGGGACATGGTCATGGCAGATGGGTGATGTCTGCTTCTGTCGCTTCAGCTGCATGGTCGTGTTTCTGCCTCAGTTTCCCAACAGCTGGCTTTGAATGACAGTGCTTGCTCCCATGCCAACAGTTAATGAGATCATGTTTGTACGTGGCTTTGAACACAAATGTCTCTGCAGCACGTAAGTGCTAAGTACTATTAGCAACTAACAGCAGCTCTCCTTTGGTACAGGGCTATGCTGACTTTGCCTGAGGCCATTCCAACCCAGTGAAGCATCACCCTCAGCAGTACTACCTGTGCTGTGGCAGACCTCCATGTCAGCCAGCACACTCCATGATGCTCTGGAAACCAGCTGGAGATGGAGCTGAGAGTCCAGAATCAAGTGCCTGGCTTTATCTGGGCTGAGGGGTGTTGGTATAGGAGCTCAGACTAACTGGGAGATGGGAGAGACATCATCAACAGGCAAGATGGTGAAAGAAGGCATCCCACCAGCAAGGTGGGACCGGCAGGGCCTGGCATATGCAGACCCCAGGCTCACAGCCCGTGCTGCCTGGCTGCTCTGGGGAGGACATGGTCAATGAACTCTTGTCTGCTGTTTCTGGGCTGGGCTGCAGTGTAGCCTGCAGACATCTGTGCCACAAGGCTGGAGTTAGAGCCATCCCCAAAGCAGTGCCAAATCAACAGTTGACACCCCTAGCTGGGCTGTGCTTTCTCTGCAACAGCAGGGCACGCTGCCTGCTTAACACCCATCTCTGTCTCAGCAGCCTCCATTCTCATTCTTATTATCATGCTTTTCTCCATCCTTCCTCCTCATGCTACCTGATCATCTCTGCGCTGGATCCTGCCTGGAGACAGATGATGTGCTGGGCAGGAATGGCAAAGTTTATTAAGTTGGGGTGGGAAGCTCTGGCAGGCTGGGTTCACAACTAGGCTCCCAAAGGCAAGATCATAAAGCATTTAGACACTTGGGATACAGGGCTGATTACCAGCATCTTTCATCATTAAATATTAACACCAAGGCTGCTTAAAGGCCAGTGAAAGAATTATAGAATTTAATACCTATCATGCTCTATCAATAGACTGGGAGAAATATGGCCTTTCACCTATGGTTTTTTTTTAATGCTTCAATGTAAACTGGAAGACTGGCAAAATTAAACAGCACAATTCTTGGTTAGGAGCCACTGGGAATTGCAAACAGGGAACACCAGGGATCAGACTTGTTTGATATGCTAGGGGAGCGAGCTCATTAAAACATAAGCATTGGTACCAGAAGGAGAGGAAATTAAAGCATAATATGAGAAAAGAAATCCATCTATGGAGAGTGGTTCCAGCCCCTAGCACTCCCCTGGGTGGCTGTCTGCTCCCTGGAACCCCAGCCAGCTCCAGCCTGGTGGCCTGGGCAAAAGGAGCATTTGCACCCACCCCTGCAAAACTACCCTGACTGTGCTGAGACACAGGACACAGTGTGAAATCTGCCCTGGTGTTCACATACCCCTTTGCTACCCCTTTGCCATTGTGTGCATGTGGGGTGTGATGGCAAGGACACGTCTGGGGCTCCCCACCATCCCTTGCACCTCCTTCACCCACTGCAGAAAGCTGGGAAAAATCTTGGCAGCCCCAAAATGACTGCTCTGCTTGTGACAGAGGTTGGTTTTTTTGGTGGTTTTTTTTTTTTTTTTGCTTCCTTGTTTTGCATTATTGTGCTAAGTTGTATTAGGAAAGGGTGCCTGGTCAGGTGGCCCTTTTGGGATGGGCGGGGACAGAGCCTGTGCTCGAAGAATTGGACCCTCCAGAGCACATTGTGCCTGGGCTGTCCTGCCTCACAGCTGCGAGCTGCAAATCCACTGTCCCCAGAGCTGCAGAGCTCCCATGGCAGTACCACCCGGGGGCTGCAGGTTCCCAAACCGCCCGTGAAAGGGAAGTTGCCCACCATGTAGGGAGAGATCAGCACAGCCCAAATAGCTCAGAAAACCTCACTGGGTGCTGAACAGCTGTGGGTTTAAAACTGCCTGTGCCTTGCTCACAGTCATATCATCATCACATTACAAACTGCTCCTGATGTAGTGCTCTGGGAAGAGATTTAAAGGATGTGCTGGCACAGACACATATTTTGCATGAAAACCCAGGGACTCACGGGGGTCCTGTGGGCAAGGCTGACACATGGCTCTCCTTTGGCAGTCCCCTGTGCCGCCACTGCTTTCCCTGGCCTCACCCTCCCACCCCTCCTGCAACCCTCCTTCCTGCTGTACACAGTAATGAATTGTTGCTGCTCGTTCCCTCATCACAGGCACGGTGGCAGAGCCAATCAATACTGTAATCAAGCAGCCCAAGTGAAGCCAGTTGGGTGCCTCCCTACCTCTCCGTTAGCAAACATGGAGCACACATGGCTTCTGCCAGTGCAGGCACAGCCACATCTCCAGCCAGGCTGAGGTCTCCCTGGGCTGTCCTGCCCTCTGCTTTTCCTCCGCCAGCCCTGCTGATGGCTGCACAAACATCATTTCACATGGCCAAGTCAATATGCAAAGCCATAGCTAAAACTGGAGCTGGATCACTTAATATCTGTGAGCCAGCATCTCCTTAAGGCTGCCCTGGTGTCAGAGTCCAGCTTTTCCCTGTAGAAAGACAATCCTGGCTCTGTATTTTCTTGGATGGGGACAGTGCCACGCTACTGAGACCATGATGGCTGCTGGACACATGGCATCTGTATGGTAAGATGCTCCCTCCAACTCAGAGATGGGATGTTACAACCCTGCTAAAACCTCGCTCCTGGTCCGTGCCTCCCTTGCCATATGGATAAAGATGGCCCAGAAGATTTTGCTACACAAAATCAATGCATTTTCTCTGATTATATTTTCTACAGAAGCACCAGGACTGGATTGACTTGCAGAAATCTTGTCAACTCCTGGCCAGCAAGGTGCCCATCCTGAAGCTGGAGGAGTAAAACCATTAGCAGAGCTGCCATCCTACCAAGTGTTTTCCAGGCTTTGATTTCTTATAGCCACAGTTCAATAGTAACTCAGACACCAGGGCTATTGGATCAAAATAGCCATGCTCACACAATGGTAAGCACCATGTCAGCATAAACTCAAAATACTGGCTCATACCAGACAAAGTATTGATGTGCAAACTTTCTACCACCAGGCTTTGTGCCAGATCACATATCACCTGTGCCCTCCTACATGGCTTCTCCCAGAGGCAGCATAAACCTGGCATAAAACCATACCTGTTTTACATCCTCCATATCACACACAACAGAAACGTGATTGTGTGCCTGTGTGTCTTCTGGAGTTGATTTTACAATACACAGGCATGTGTCCTAGGCAGATAAGTGGCTGACATAAGACTCAAAAAATGCACATTTGCTTCACTTTCAAAGGAAAATCAGTGACATCACTGGAGCTGTGACTGTCCAGGAGTTTCAGACTGGGGATCTCATTGCCCCAGGACATGTTCCCTGGAGGAAGAAGGAATCCTGGGCTGGTTTGGTCTCTGAGTGCCAAGCCTGACCCTCTGACACAAATCAGAGCAGTTCAGGGCCTTGTGTAACTCATGACAGCCAGTTCAGTGAATACCTGAGCACAGCCAAGTTGCAATTTCCATGCTTTCCCCACACACACAGCTGGAAATAAGACCATGTGAGCTGACCAAGCCCAGAGAAGACTGAGATAGGAGTGCAGGAACCTGCAAGGGTCACAGAGGCTGGAAAACGGGGTGCACACAGGGCTGGAGAAGCTGTAGGTATCCACAGCTACGTATCTTTTATTCCTTCAAAAACCTCTCCCCTGCCCTCCTTTTCATGCCACTGCTGTTATCTCTGTTTTTTCCTCTTTACTCATTACTCTTTCTTGTTAAGGCTCAATAGCACTGCTGCCCTTACATGCTGCCCTGCACTCTCTGTGTGCCGGGTGCTGCTGCAGCTCCCTGGGACTCCCCCTGCCACCAGGCACTCACCAAGCTTGCCCAACCGACCCGAAATCAGGGAAGAAACTGGTTGCAGTCAGAAAGGCAAATCCAGACATGACTGACTCCGGGGAGCCTGATTGAAATAACTAATTACGTTCTCACAGCCATTTGCTTTGCAACAATAAGACCATATCCCACTCCCTATTTTCTAATGAATCCCGCTCAATGTTTTCTAATGATTTTTTTAACCGAGTTTTCAGTGTCTCCAGGCTGCAGCGCCAGCATGGCCCTATGCAGCCTACCCCAGATGCTAGGGGAAGCTTTTGATACTCTCTCAAATTTACCTTTCCCTGCTGTTATGCAGGTTTTTTTATGTTTCCCATCATGGTAGTGCAAATTCTATCTCCTAGTGCCATACAGAACAATCCCCCCCTTCCCTTGTTTACACTATTTAGATGCACACAGATGGTTATAATTTTTTCTTCTCTTTTGAGCTTCTCCCAGGGAATCTAAATAGGTGAGCTCTTCTCTCCTCTGACTGGCACAGCCAACCATGGCCCCACAAACTGACAGTGGGGCTCTGGACTCACGTTTCGCATCCCAGGAGCTACATTCCCATTACCCACAAGTACTCTGACCCCACAAACATTTGTAGATGCAAACATATTCCCAGCTGCAGAAAGTTATACTGAACTCAGGAGGACTGCCTGTAAATAACATTATTCCTGTGTAGAAGTATTAGGCATATTTTGATCAAATCATCTATTTTAATTGTTATTTTCAAAGGCAGTCTCTCTGCAGTGATTTTTCTTTTTAAATTATATTGTTTATTGATTCTTGCTCCATTCTCTCTTAGCTGTGTGGAGATATAGGTTTTTTGTATCTGTGCTGTTATTTTACTAGTGGCTAAGGTCATACTAACTTATGAGAATTGCCAAAATCATGTTTCTTTCTCTATATACATTTTAATACCCACACTTGACTTTTTCGAGTGTTTTATTCTTCTCCATTGCACATATCTTTCCCCAGGGAATTGCCAGCGTGGCAATAAATCACTGCTAATTCTCTTCCCTGCTACTCACACCCCTTCTTTATACAAATTTAATTTTTCACACATTCATTTGTATACTGCTTATGAAGAATGCTTTTTTAAAAGAACTTAGTCTTTTCCTAGTCATCCAATTTTTTCCCCTTCCTTTCTTCACTTCCCTTTCCTTCTCTTGGAATGAAGTACCCCAACGACTTTGAGCTGACATTGATTTCACACCCCTCCATGTTATACTGCAATGGTTTTCTTTTCTCTGAGATACTTTTGCAGAAGGTCCCTTTTTTGTGCTGCACACCCATGGTTGTACCATTAGCTTACACAACTTCTTTGTGTGTTATTTTTTCCTACAAGTCTTCGGAAATTCCAAGTCACCTCCTGCTATTCCATTTTACATAGAAGTTTTATAAATCTTGGCTCCCTGAATGCCCATACTGAAGTCATACTGTCTGTGTCTTTTCTTCCTGCATCTCTTATTTGCAGCAGGTCTGTAGTCTGTTGTGACTTAATTATAGTACCTTTTAAGATTCCTCCGGGAGCTGTGGCACTAGTGGATTTTAATATCCCACCCATGACAACATTTTCATTAGTATTATTACTTCTACTACTATGATTAGTATACTACAGGCAGAAAGAGTGGCTCCATACAGGTCAGGTACATCCCTGATTCAAGCAGTTTAATCTAAGAAATCAAATGCAGGCAATAATTGAAGACAGAGATGCTATGCCTGCATGCTGGAACGGCAAGCAAGTTTGTTATTAATAAATTGCAACATGGTTTGAAGCAGGGCTCCTGCTGACTCAGATGCTGCCGGGGAGGACCAGGTCTGGGACGGAAATGAGGAGCCGGGGTTGCTGCAGATGAATGCTCTAGAGGGGCATGGGGTGGCAAAGCCACCGTGCCCAGCCACTGCTGGGGAGTGCTGAGCACCTTAGGGACAAGTTTTAAAGAGTGTACTTGAACCAGTGTGACTTTCCCCATGTCAAACAGGATGTTGCCCTGCACCGTAGCCAGGTCAGCAGAAACACGTTGCAGCAAGGCTTGCCTTTGGGAGCTTAAGTCATACACACTGCACATAACCTGGGTGCTGCTCTTATTAATTCAGTTTAGAGAGCAGAGGTGGCCAAATGGCTTTCAGGGAATAAAAATGTTCATGATGCTGTCAGGCCACTTCTATCTCACTCTGGCACTGCACATCCACCAGCCCCAGTGAAAGAAAGCTGCTGCTCTGGGTAGATCTTGGGCACCTTAAATCATTCAGTCACCCAGCTTTTCAGTCTATGAGTTCTGCAAAAACAAAAGGTCAAAACCCACCTCTGTGGACTGCATGGTAATCTCCATGCTCACCCAGGGGGATCCAGGCTGAAGGCGGAGGGATGTGTGTGTGCCCTGTGCTGCCTCAGTGCGCTACAGCAGCTGCCAAAGGAGCCCACTGGAGCTTGCTGTGCAGGGAGGGGTCAAAAAGCACCAGCTTTTTTGGGTTTCCAGACCTGTGCCCACGGTTCAGCTGCCGCCCCCACCAAGCTGTGGAAAATCCAGAAATCCTGGGAAAATAGCCAGATTTCTTTTTTATAGGACAATAGTTCTGTTGAGGTGAAGATGTCCAAGGAAATCCTTATGTGGGATAATTTGAGAGAAGTGAAGCAAGGCAGACTTGTACTGGCTGAGGTTGTCACCCTATAACAGAAATCACTACTGTACAAGGGGGATTTTCAGCAGCAGAAACTGGGGAAAGTCTTGTTCTGAACAATATGGATGGTGCTATCTTATCTTCCAGCAACAGTCACTAAAAATTAGGGACCAAGGTGAAGAGATGCTAAAGAATAAGAAATTCCATAAAGAGCCCTTCCATTTCTACAAGTGAAAAAAAAAATATGCAGTCAAAAGATTAAATGCCGGTTTGAAGAGGCATTCATACGTACTTCAAGGAACAGCTCCAATATAGAAAACAAGAAAAGAACATTTCTGAGAACTTCAATTAAGTACAAGGTAACTTGGAATCATTCCCATCCGTTCCTTAAATTTTCCAGACTATCGTTTCTCTTTTATTTTATGTATGGCTCTCAGAAAGGCTTTGCTACATCAAAGATACTTTTTGTCTCCTTTGTTCAAATGTATAAATTTGCCTACAAAAATTAGAAATATCATCAACAGTGAAAAATAATTTATTTGTAAAAGGAACTAACTTTTGTTTGAACTAGAGCTGGGAATTGAGATAATGTCTATGAATATGTGGAATGAATAGATGGAAGCATCTGAATTTATGGAAATACATGAATTCTTCTCTGCTGATAGAAAATGACAGTCAGGGCCCATTGCAAACCAAATTAATATTCAACATAATCTCATTCCCACACAGGAATCCAAAGAGACAATTGATCTTGTTTCCACTAAAATCAATGGGAAAAACTCACCAAGTAGGTCTTTCAACAGAGGAGCGCAGCCAGTGTGACACCTGAGCTAACACAGATTCACACCTTCTGCCTGCATCCAAGAAGCTTTGTTACTTCTCGGATTAGATTTGAATTTATGATCACACACAAGGTCCTTATTTTTCTGCTTTAAGTCACATACGTAAAGCTCCATGGGAGGGCCAGTAATTATGCTTATCACCCAGAGGTCATCTTTTTAGATGTATTTTCTAGATCTTCAACCTCCTTCTAAAGTAAGATGTTTTTCTTAATCAAGGTTGCCATGAAAGGCTCAGCACTTTCAGTCTCGCATGGAGGAATATTAGTGCTACCAGACATTACTTTTTATTTCTCTTTCAAATGCATTGATTTTTTTGTCTATTTTATTCCAAGAAGGAGCCGTGGCACCTATTTCACATTCAGAGTCTGCCTCAGGAGTTGTAATAACTTGAAGCACTGGACGCTCAAGCCAGTGTACAGCTGGAGTGGAGTTAGATTCACAGTTGGTCCTGCCAGCTCAATGTCTTCAGCATCTGCTGAGAAAAGGGAAAACGTGGCATCTTGCAGCCTCCTGGGACAGCTGGGTGGTTAGGCCCAGAATTCAGTGTCTCTGGGCACATACTGGGGATGATGAGCATTCCTCCCCAACAGGACTGCTGTTGCTGATTTATTAATGTAGCAGTTAAAATCAAACCAGCACGGGAGAGTATCTAAGTCAGCTACAGCCAAGATAGGCATGCTAAAGGCAGGCAACTTTTTTCCTTGATATATGAGCAATCTCCACTTCTCAAAACAGATCCCAAACTGTGTAACCCAGAGGAAAAAGAGGCTTGACAAAGATTACACAATTCGACTTTTGTGTGGTAGAGAGTTACAATTGCATAAGAGACACGGAGGAGAATGGGCTTTTTCTGAATTGGGCAATGATGCTTGCACGGGGACAAATCAATTTAGAAACTACTTGCAATGACCCAGGATTACAAAGCAAACAATGACAGTCACTTGCAAACTCACAGCAGCCTCTCATCCTGGCTTCTCCCCTGCCTCTCATCCTGGTTGCAAAACATACTGTGCTTTGTCACGGGAAGAGCCTGCTGCTGGCAAATCTTTATTCTCATGTCTGAGGTGCTCTGTGTGGGGGCAGCAGCTGGGCAGAAATCTCAGTACAGATATAATAAAACAAAACAATGCCAGGAAAAAATAGTGCTTAAAGAGCCACCCTCATTTTTTCGGGAAAAACAGGCAGGGATAAGATGCTAAAATAACAGCTTCTGCTTTTCCCAGTCTTTCCTACCAGGCATGATTTGGCCATGGCCCTCTGAGTAAGCAGTACCTGCCTGGTTTCAGGACCCTCTTTTTGGAGCAGGAGGTTGTTTCGGCATGCCGAGGGGATGTGCCCCCTGCCTGGTTATCCAGCAGTGCCTGGGTGGTGGATGGCTACCCACAGGAAGATGCAGGTGGGCCTTGTGGCCACCACAGCAAAAAGGGGGTGACTCCAGAGAAGGTATCCAAGCCTAAAAAAAAGGAAGAAAGGAAAACATGGGTTCCTGTAGAGCTTGAGGAAGAGGAAAAGAGCAGGAACTTAGAACAGGCAGCGGTGGGAAAGCAGACCTGGAGTGAGAGGGGGAAGCTGGGACCAAAAGCAAACTCCATTGGTCATTACTGATGTACACTTTAACTCAACATTACTTAGAGACTGGTGGTTTTGGAAAAGAAACCACAAGTAATTAACCTTGATCTGCTAATCGGTCAGCTCAGCTGAGAAGGTTGGTTTTGCCAATAGGGATTATGTAAAGAGTATAACAACTTTTACAGACAGAAGTGGATGAAAAAGCTGAAAAATATTATAAGAATAATCTGAAAATAAGTTTATGATGATTAAATAGTGATGGAAAAGTTCATTATGGCTGGAGCCAGGGAGCTGGCACTTCGGCTGTCAAACCTGATGTAGATGTGGCAGGGATCTGTCAAGGGGTGCATTTAGGAGGTGCCCCTCTTCTGCCAAGATCACACCACTGCTGCCTCCACCAGTGCAGGTCCTGAGGCCAGACAGTCCCAGACTTCCTACTTCAAAGAAGGTGTGGTCAAGGTCTTCTGTAACATGGTATGTCCACCCAAGAACCTCAGGACAAATGCAGAGGCAGGTTGCAAGGAGTAGGCCAGATCTCATTTACCTTGTACCAAAGCCTTCAAAGTCTTAGTCAAATGAATGTTGCAAGTTGTGCATGGGGTGTATTAGAAGCCAGCCCAGGATGGGTGCAATGTGCTTCAGGAACTATCTTCTGCAGCATGCCTGGGGACACTAAGCAGCCCAAAGGCTAATGAGCAGAAGTCCAGAGCACTATGTCTTAGACTAAAGATCTCTGACATTGAACAAGAGCTGTTGAGGGAGAGAGGACATTCTTCTGACACAAGGGAGATTACCAGAGTTTTGACAACTAATAAGGACAGGACTTCAGAATAGAAGGACCAGTGGTCTGGACTACCATTATCATCTTTACACTACGTTGTTGGGGAGATGGGGAAGATATGTTGGGATGCTGATAATAAAAACCATAGTGGCATGTTCTGGGTAAAGAAGAAACCTTTAAAGACCTTCTGCAGCTTCTTTGGCACAATCCTTCATAAATCCAGGTTGGTGAGACTGTCCACATGACCACATGCCTGGCTTGATCAGGGCAAACAGTCAAGTTTGAGACAGGCGGTGCTGATGCACCTGTCAATGCACTTCTCTTACATCTGTTCCCAAGTACAGATGTGGACCAGTCCCTTTAAGCTGATCAGAGAGAATCCTGTCCTTGTCCTTGCTGCATCTTGACCTGCTCAGATGAAAGTAAAGGTGTAAATCTGTGTCTATGCAGGTGCTAACTTGGGGTTTGGCAAATTGCACTGATTCGCTTGCATAACCTGACTGAGGGGCTGCTAAGGTAGCTCTCGTTTCTCACGAGGCCACAAGATAAAATATCACTCCATATTCCAGCTTTCCTCCACTCTCTTCTGACATGGCACTAAGTGGTGTGGGAGGCAGAAAATATGACATCATTTTTCTTTAAAAAGGGCATACGGAACCGGAGACAAGTAACTGTGCTTTCTGTGACAGGCAAATAGGAAGAAACTGTAATATACAACAGAATTAACAGGAGCCTAGGTAGATCTGGATATATTGGGGAAGAGTCAACATCGCTTCTCCAGGGGAAGTCATATCTCATAAATCTATTAGATTTCTTTAAAGGTGTCAAGACAGGTCCAAGCAAGAATTAGCTGGCTGCTGTAGTTAAATTGCATTTTCCAAAAGTTATGTTCAAGGTCTCTCACAAAAAGCACTTGGAGATACTATGATGTCATGGAGTATGAGAGGAAGTCCCTCCACAGATTTATAAGTGGTTAAAAACATGTAACCAAGGGAAGGATAACTGATCAGTGTTTGTGTTGGCCAAAGACCAGTCACCGGGTCCCTTGGAGGCCTGTCCTGGGATCTGTATTGTCCCACACTCATCAATGATCCAGAAAAGTGGTGAATAATGAAGTGACAGTGTTTGCCTATGCAACAAAATTATTCAGGATCATGAAATCTAACACTGACAGTGAAAAGCTCTGGAGGATCTTCTGAGGCTGAGTTACTGACAATAAAACAGAAGATGAAATTCAGTGTAAATAAATGTAAGGTGATATCAGTGAAAGTGAAAAAAATCCAGAATGGCAAAGAAGTTTAAACAGACAATGATTAGCTCCGAATTAGCTACTACTGCTCATCAAAGAATTCACAGAGCACTGTGGAAGGCACCCTGGGAAAGCTGCTGAGACCTGTGCCTGGGTCAAAAATCAAGGAGGATGCTAGGCGTCACTCGAGAGAGATATAACAGTACAGGAATTGTCATCATAACCAGCATGGAGATCAATGGTCCATCTTTATTTTGAATACCAAGTGTATGTCTGATCCTGCATATCATAAAGGACTCTGTGGGAAAAACAAAAAAATAAAGGGAAAAGGCTGACCCAGTGATGTTCCTGATGCTGAGAGACTGAACAGAACAAGGTTATTCAGCTTGGATAGACCATAGAAGTCTATCCCAAGTGTTTTGGAGAAAGCAAGTTGGAGTTGGTAACTCCCTCTTTCTGGCTTTACAGTAAGAAATGAAAGTATCAGGAAGCATATTTAAAATGATGACTCGGAAGCACTTTTTCCACACAGCGATTCATGCATGTCAAAAGATGTGGTATGTTCAGGGTGGACAGTTCTGCTAGTGGCATAGACACAGCAGTCCAGCTGCAACCAGCAGCTCACAATGCTCCATGAACTGCTGGATGCCACTGTGCCAGAAGCACTCAGTGCTGGACTGGTTTTCACATGTTTTGCTGTAATACGTGTTGCTGGCCACTGTTTCAGGCAGAACACGAGGCTTTACAGATATTTTGTCTGTCCCAGTATAGTTGTTTCACTATCCTCATGGTGATGAACCCAGGACCCTTTGATGGGTGTCCAAGGTTAAGCCACAGCAGAACCCACTTGCTGGTCACTGTGCCTAAAATAAGGGGTCTTCAGATCAGATAGTGCAGCTCAAATGCTCTTCTGTATTCGTCACCCAAAGCAGAGCTGTAGCCCATCTGGCCTCAGCAGAAACGATGTAGCAATCTGCTTCAAGTTCAAATCTAACACAATGTGAGAGAATGCAGCTGAGGAGCACAGCAAATGAAATCTTTACTTTTCCCCTGCACATAAGGCAAAGAGAAATATATTTTTTATAAAGACCAGAATTATTCAAACATAAATGTGCTAGAGGAGCTAGGTCTATGGACAAAAACTCAAAGGAACACATGAAAGCATGTGCTGTAGAGCATTGAAAGGATGCACAATGAGAGGCCACCTTTGCTGCCCCATCTCTGGAGGCCAGGCAGGAGGGACTGCTACCAGTTCTGCTCACTGGTGAATTGCAAAGTGCTCGTTTCTCTTCAGGATGCTGAAGTAGCACTCAGCTTCCCTATGTTTGGCTCTCCTGTATGCAGTGTTTAATTCCTTCCTTTCTTCTTTTTTCCGGAGAGACACAGTTAGAAATAACCCGTCAGAGTAAAATAACTAAAACTCACATTCTGTCTAAAAGTCTATTTCAAGAAGAAAGAAGATTGCATGTGAAGAAAATGCTCACCAGTGAGGTTCAACATCAAAAGAATGTTTTGCATGGACTAAATAGAAGTATTCATTTTTCATACATGCACAGATTCACACTGACACCAGTTAGACTTTCATATGAGCACACTTTGTTTACTTAAAAGCTTGAAGGAAGGGAAAATGTCACAAATGCTCATGTAAGCCTGCATGTGCACCAATCGGACACATCCAGCATGGCTGTTTGTACAAGCAAAGATCTCCCAATAGGCCAAGAAGCATTTGCATAAATCATCTGCCCAATCATTTAAGAGAATGAATAATTCATAGAAAGGCAAATGTGTTCACAAGCAAGTCGTATGAAGAGCTAGGAGCTACATTCAATGAATGGATTTGCTGTTCGCTATCTCTGTGAACCTGAACATGTTTTTCCTTGGCTCCTGACTTTCATGAACTGGGAACAGTTCTGAAGCTCCATCCCTCAAAATGTCACTGGTTGTCACCCATCCCAAGCTGCTTGTCCACTCCCTGCACCTGTCCCAACCGATGAAAACTGCAGTGTCTCCCATAAGTGGTGGGGCTAGTTAGTATGACAGATCTGAATTACGTAATGCGAGTAATTTCATTTCTTCCGTCTTCATTTCTTATTTCTTGAGGCTGGTCATGGAGGCACAGAACTGGTTTGCTTGAGCTGTACAACTCACGAAGATTTGTGTCTGTCCATGTCCAGAGTACGTCCATGCTCTGCCCTGTGGTTTCTCTGTTTGTCCAGCTGTGAAACTGTGAGAAAGATACTGGGCAACTGGAAAGTTTTTTGATATCTAGGTGGAACATGGGCTTTATATCAGCCAAGCTCTACTTCTTACCCCGGTCCTATTTGAACCTACAGGTGGTGGAGTAGTACTGGGACAAACAGACAGGCAGATGTGCTCCCTGCAGTGCTGGTTCTACCTTCTCCTGCCCCAAGCCCTTACCTCCAGCACCACCACCAGAGGTAAGGGGGCTCTATCAGTGTCCCCTCTTCAAGGGAAACAGCCTTTAGGAGGGAGATGACAGGGAACACCAGTCAGCCAGGAACCCTTGTGCTCTCAGGCACCCTTGATGCCTTTAGTTAGATCTTTTTGGGGAAAACTGGGGGGGTGGGGGGGATGTTGGTTTTGGTTGGGGTTTTTTTGGTTGGTTGGGGTTTTTTTTCTTTTTTCAGTGTCAGGTACAGCAGAACTGGCCCAGTTCTCTTTAGTCTTGCATGAGATGCAAAATACAAATAGGAGCAAGATGTTTCCTATAGATACATATCTGCCTTCAAAAAATTTTGCTGTGGAGCCTCAAGTAATATTACATGCTCAACTATCAATTCTGTTTTCCAGGACCCACTTACAGGATCATTCCTAAATCTTTTGAGAAAGTATTGCCAAGAGAAGTGTGTTCATCCTGCAGCTGCCCAGATCCCCAGGCAAAAACCATTTCTAGAAATCAAAACTGCCTTTCTGTTAAGATAACTCTCTCATGGAGAGATGTAAGTCATATCTAGAACATTTCAGACCCAGTCCTATCCTTGGACTGCAGGAGAAAAACACATCCCTTGCCCTGACCCAGGGCAATGAACTTCACCAGTCTGAAAGCTGTACTGGTCCGGCTGTCCATCTGCATGTCCAGCTGCTGACGCACCATGCATATACTTCTCCCTCTGTGTCTAGTCCCCGGTGTTCAGAAACACTGATTACACTGAGAGCTGATGAAATATTATTACATTTTTCTCTTCATTAAACATGATATAGAATCATAATTCACACATATAAAATTGTTTTATTCCTTTTTCCTGTTTGCTTTGGAATTATTTCATGGTCTCGACAACGTAGGTTTAGCAATGCTGTCTCTTCTGCAGAGCCAGTCAGCCGCCAGTACCCTGCAATTTTAATGATCTAATCCGACAGCTAGCATGCTTTAATTTAAAGTTTTATTAACGACCGCTTTCTACCCTCAAAGACTATATTAAAATTTGTTAATGGAATTGGAGATTATAAATGCCCCACTGCAAGGCCCACTTGTGCTGTTCTGCACCACCCCCTTTAGAATTCAGAGCAATCCTATTAACTCTTCTTTATGTTTTGTATAGGTCATTTTGATTGCAGTTTTTTTGTGTACTTCCCTTATAAGATAGCGTTCCCTGAATCTAAGCATTTGAAAGAATATAATTTTACAAAAGATCACATATTTCAGATTCATTATCCTTCAATAGTGAGCTTAAAATTTAATTTCTTTGACTTACTGCAAATTTTTTGAGTCTACTGGGGGAATGGAAATGAATTCCACAGGCAGCATCAGATTGTATGACAGAAATGACCGAATCCACCCGAACCACTGTGGAAAAAGGAGAGGAAGTAGAGGGAGAAGGATGCAAGGACATGTGCCATTCATAGATGTAAAGTTGCAGGATCAGGACAACCAGTTGTCCTCTACACATTTGGAAGAGTGAAGCCCTTTGCACAAAGCACATCATGTCTTCACGCACCCTGTTACCATGTAAAGGCTGCCTCTGTTAGCCTGGTCTTTTAATAGGTGTCTTTAGGCTCTTCACTAGGTCCCCCAGACTGCACTTGTTCATCAGGGCCCCACATTCAAAGTGCCATGAAAGGGATCCGCCATACTCATTATTTATGTTATTTAAGGAGTCAGTAAAAGCATCACCAGTCTCCAAATCTCCACAGATCCCAGCACCAATGGTTATTGTTTGCAGTGTGTCTCAGGAAATGCACTATTAATCATTTGTTGTATAGACTTAATTTCTCACAATTCTCCCCTCTTTATTTTCTGTTGCTATTGTTCCTCTCTCCTGCTTAAACATTTCAGCCACTCAGTGAAAAGGCAGAAACAACATCAGGTTCTCAAGAAACCAAACAATCAATCAGTTCACCAGCTTCACAATGGCACTCAACGGGAGCAGGAGGGCAGCTGCCTGTTGTTTGAATATCACTCACCCGAAAGGCTTGGCCAGTGTACAGAAAAAGCAGTTATTCACAGGAAAAAGAGGTAGGTGAAGGACACAGAGGGGGATTTCTAAGTGGAAATTTTTACATTATAGGTGTTTACACTTGAGCTACTCATCTGGTCTCCTTTTACAGCTGATGAAAAGACATTGAAACATAGGGTGCAACTCATCTGACGCATTTGAAATATCAACCTTAGGACAAAATGAACCAACCATGCTGTGAAATGTCCATTTCTCTCCAGCCTCCCCTAAAAATAACCCAAACAGTTGAGTAGGGTACAGTGTAGACCACTAAAGTTAGGGAAAACCTACTCCTCACGCTGTAGGGAGTGCCATGATCAGATCCCCAAGAAAAGGGTTTTCCCAGCTGGCAGGTAAATCCTACTGCCCCAATCCCTGGCTGTTCCAAGCTTTGTATGCCAACTGAATGTAATCAGTGGCAGGGAAGAGCACTGGACTAGGTGGAGCATCTGAGAGCCATACAACCCCTTTACAGCAGATTTATATGATTTATTTTTTACCTACCTCCTGTTTGGCTGTAGCAGCTCATGGTGTTAAACAAATCGGCGTTGTTGGTGGGTAGTCAGTTCCTCTCCATCTTCCTTTCCTCAGTTTCATACTCATCATACTTCATACCATCATTCTTCACTTAAGCCCTTTGTATTGCTGATGAGTTTCCCTACCACTGTGGCATTCATATAGTCAGTCCTTGGGTGGCTTTTCCCTGTCCCCACCTCTCCACCACCAAGACTCTTGTAATGCACAGTAGTAGACTCCAGGCCCTCCTCATTTCTCCCTTTGTCTTCTGAAATCCTTCCAAAGTCCCAACAGCTGTGCAGTGTGAGGCCTCCAAACCACCTGTGACAAGGATGAGGTTCCTGTTAGTGAGGCACCTTCCACTTAGGAATGCTTATGTTACTTGGGGGTAGTATTTCCACATCCCTAGGTCCTGACCTAACTATGCTCCTCACAAAGTCAGGTAGATTTTCCTCTGGTTGCCTGTGCTTAGCTTACTTTTGGTTTCATGCAAGCAATTAGCCATGGGGATGTGCAACCAGTGTACACAACAGAAGTGCAGACAAAAATCACCTGGACCTCCGTATCTTGATGTCATGTGACCTAAAATCAAGTATACTGAAATGCTCAGTGGTGGGACTTACATTAAGTTGGGTATTTCTCGCTCTCAGTGACCTAATGCTACCGTGTGTATTTTCTTGTTGCCAGCTCCTCCCCAGCACTTGCAGTCCCATGCATGAGTTTCATCACTGTTGGATCTATCCCATTTCTGCCCTGTGACATTGCCCCCTTTGGGCTGGCAGCCTGTCACATGCTCAGGAAAGATAGAGCAGCTCACCATGTCAGGAGTATGGCTCACTGGTCCTGGCATCCCAGCTTGCACATGCCAAAACTTGCATTGCGATTTAATGCTCTCAGCCACACCTAACAGCCTACATTAAATTGGTATATTTGTTCTGTTTGCTGGCTCCTTATACAGCACCCAACCAGGGCATGGAAACAATAGCACGTGACTACAGAATTCAAGTCAAGATGACGTGAATTGCGAGCATGCAGTTCAGAATTTATCTTTTGTGAATATTTGTGTGTTAAAGTTACAGATTTGCTTTTTCACCATATTTGCAATAGCACTGCTCAAATATTTGTGGAGACTGAACACAGCCTAATTGAAATTCAGTTGAATTCAAATTAATATTCATGACTTTTTTTTCCTTCCACTCTTCATTCAGCTCTAAATGGAAGCAGCTTCCTGCTGCGGAGGGTGCAGCTGTAAGCTGGTAGACTCCTGTAAGGGTGAAAAGTTTGGCAATCCAATTTGAATTTCTTGAAGCAGTCACACACTGGATGTCACTGCTATCTACATCGTTTACATCTATTGACAGGCAGGTCTTGAGCTCAATCAGTTTATGCCTGTGTCGGGTGGGTGCTGATTGCTGGAGATTTGCAGCACCTCACTCTGCATTGCTGCTCGCACCACCTGCTCCTTCCTCCTTGGCACCCAGCTCCCATCACAGTGATGGTGCCCTCTGTGTTGTTGATCACCCCAGCTGGCAGGTCTCTGCCTTTTCAAAGCTGCCCTCCAAGCAGCAGCCAACCTCCTGCTAATTTAGCTCCCATGAAAGGCATGAGCATGCTGTCAACACAGAGCAGTTGGGACTTCTCCAGGAGGGAAGGGCAGCGATTTGTGGCTTTGTGGAAGTGGAGAGGGATTTGGGGACATTGATTATTTGTAGCTGTGCAGGAGCAGGACTGAGCTCACTGACACCCCAAGCCCATCAGTTGCGTTCATGATCATAGATCGTGTAATTTCAACTGAAGGTGAGCTAATGTTTTTAGCAGAATGTGATGAAACCCCACACCTCTATAAAGCATCGTTTCCAGACCTTATCTACTTTTCTGTGTCTAGTCAGACCACTGCTCTCTGTCTGCCACTAAGGAAATCTTGCATGGGGAGATTAGAGATGCCTGGCACAGTAAAACCTTCCTCCAGTCACCCAGGAAACATAAGACATTTTTCTTCTTCTTTGGAAAAACATGGAAATTAAATTGGAAGCACTACATGGGTGCAGCTCTACCCAGATAAACTCACAGACTGTCAGGATGCAGATGTTCCTGTGGACTATTACTGCTCACATGCTTTTCAGAGCATCCCAGGTAGTCTGAAAGTGCTTTTCATCAGGTATTTATGGTCCCCAGTAAAGCACTAAGATAGAAATATTATAAACTGCACATTTAACAAGAAAAATACAGGAAAGGCAAAAAATACCTAGAGGCACTGCAATGCTCTGAAAGATCTTGGATCATCTCGGATGATGTTTTTCCAAAGATGGGCTTTTACTACCACTGACCTTGTATATAATCAAAAATACTGTTTGTTTTCCTCTTGATTTTTAATTTTTTATATGCCTCATGGCTGCAACACCTAAAGGAAATGGAGGCAGGTGCAGCAGCAAGCCAGCTTTTCTCCTCGGGTACAGAACAGGCAGCAGACCTAAGGCAGGAGTCCTTGCAGCAAAGAGATTTTACAACTCCCAAACGCCATACCCCTTTCCTGCCTTAGCAAGGAGAAAAGCATAAGAGAAATTTATCATGCCTCTAAATACCAGTGTAGCTGAACACGGATTTTAAAAAGTCACTATAGTGCTCCAGCCTCAATCATGCATCTATGGCATATCATCACCACAAATCATGGTTAGGGTTTCCCAAGCACCATGTTTGCATTTCCATACCTTAGCACATTGCTGGAGATAACTGTAATGCCCTCAGGCTGTAAAACTCAACATTAAATGCCACAGTAGTGCAAAAGACAGTTAGGGGGGAAGGGATACCCAGGATTTATTAAAAAAATCCTTTTTTCAGTGCTGTGATTTTATGACAAGGTTTCATGTTTGGGTGGAGAGTTTCCACTCTGGTTGTGTCTCATGAAAGTCTTTGTCTGAACTGGAGCACAGGCACCGCTGGGCTGCATCAGCTGAGGGATCCCTCTAAGCCAGAAAACTCTCTCTGGCATCAAATGTTTCAGGGAAATGTGCAGGACCTCTAAAGTAAGTTGTTTAGAGATGGCTTATCACCAAATAAACTTTCTTCTAACTCCTCAAACAACTGTACCCCTAGATCCAGTGTTAGGATGGTGGCAGCACCGCCACGGTGAATTATCACAAGCTGGAAAGAGGCAATGGTCCCAGGGAAAACAATCATCTGGAATATGTTTGTAATCATCTCACTAGCTGGCTGTGTCTAGACATCTAGGCTTCCTCTACAGCCAGAGACCTTTGGAGGAAGACTTCTATGATCATGGGGTAATTCAAGCAAAAGGGACCTCTGGGTGTCCCACCTTTCCCAGATGCCTGTCTTAGGGTGGAAGGAAATGTTATCTGAAGGCACAGCAAGTTATCTTTTAGGAAGCAAACCTGAGGGGAACTGAATCATACCATGTACTGTGCCATAATATACGTGCACAAAGGGTTGAGCAGGCAGCCTTAAATCTGAATAATTTTTCTGCCTCAATATGTTTTCTATATTTCCACTTTAGCTAGTCTTCCTTCTCCTCTGGGAAAATTTCTGAAGGAGTGCCAGGCAGAAGGCACAAGACCGAGACATCTCCTAAGCTGCAGCTACCTGATCTCTGTGATCCTGAAGTCCTGCAAATGGAAAAGGACCAGGATAGGGTAAAAGGAGCTAGCGAACAGCTATCCAGGGTCAGATGGATCCCCCCATGCCCACATATCTTTAGCATCATAAGGGTGGATCACAGCCAGTGGGAGCTTTACTGTCCTGCATGCACTGACCACGTCACCTCGTGTCTCATACCAACAAAAGGCTCACCAGGCAGCAGTTTCTCCATTTCTCAGTGTTTCTTTATAAAATACGGGCACAGCAACTGCGGCTGCCCTCCAGCCCTCTGATCCCACACTTGCTTTGGCAGTGAGATGAATACTGTTGCAGCTCACCCAGCAGCTCAGCCACTGTATTATTAAGTTTCTTCAAAACCCCTGAATGTCCCATCTAGACCCAGTGACTTAATATTTTTTAAATTACCTATTTGCACCAGCGCCTCTTCATTTGATACCTTAATCCTTAATAGCAACTCACCTTTATTACCAGAAAAGAGCAAGTCAAGAGCAGATTTCTCCCAACATCCCCTGAGGTGAGAACTTATGAAATGAAATCATTTCACTTCTCAGCTGTGTCCTCATCTTCCTTAATTGTTCCCTTTAACTCCTGGGGAGCCAGCAGACCTGTCTCGTTCCTTTGCAGGCTTTCCTGTTCCTGGCAGACTTGAATTATCTATTGTTTGTTTTCATTCCTACCAAGTCTTGCTATTTCTTGCTGGCTTCCTGTTTCCCTTCTTTCATGCTGTATTTTCTGCCCCTGTTTATTGACCTCATGAATGTTGGATTTCCATTTTTTGAAGGACCATTGTGTGGCCCAAACACCTTCCTGAATCCTGCCTTTTACCTGCCTTTGCTCCTGCCTTCCTCCTGCGCTCACTGATCAGACCCATGCAGGCAGTTTGATCCCCTTTGGTATTGTCAGGTCCTGGTATAGCTAAGCATATGCTGAAGTCTCATTAATGGCAATTAAAGTTGAGCATGTGGTTAAGTACCTTGCAGAAGGTAGCTGTTTTGCTATGTCACTCCTTAAAGAGCATCCATGCCAAATTTTAGAATTTTAATCTCTTTACTTTTGACTCTTGATGCTGTCAGCCAGCTTCCTCATTTTGTTCAAATCTTTCCATCTAAAGGTTAGCATCATTGTGATAGGATTTGATCCTCTTCTTTCCCAAGGATGATGAACATAATTACATTCTTAACAAGTGAATTAAATTACAGCATGATTTCTCTAACAATGAACGCTCTCCCCACAATGTGCTGAAAGTGTCGCTGAGCTGATGGTGCTCTGGAGCTTGCCCCATGCTTCAGAATGAGTGAATTTTCTAAATTCTATTCCATGTGTTATTGGGACTTTAAAAATTATGTCTTATTCATCTATTGATGACAGTGGCCTCTTGGGTGTAAATTGAAGCAATTATGAAGGATCATGCAAATTAATCAATTATTTTCAGATTATTACATTCAAGCAGTAGTCTTGCTCTTCGATTTAGTTAAACTCTGCCTCTGAGTCAATTTTCAAACCTCCAAATTAAGCTATTTATTAGCAAAGAAGATCTGAAAAAAAAAGTTACACTCATGAATTGAATGGCAGAAGGGGTCATTTTAAAAAGGGTTTAACACATAAACTGCAATATTTGAGAACATACAGAAGTGCCAGTCCTGACCCCAATGTGACTGGGATGTTTGGGATCATGTAAAACACAGCAACATAATCCCGTCTCCATGCACAAATCTCAGTGCAGCTGCAACATTGAAGTTTCAGTGTTTTAGCTGAGAGTCTCATTGCTGCTGGGAGGTGAGGGATGGATGGTACACCAGGGACCAAGGGGACATGCTGCACTGGGATTACGGTGGGACAGATGCCCTCTGGTCCTGCTTGCCTTGGGTGGGTGCTTCGGGAACTGGCCCCGTCATCAATTCTGCGGTTTCCTTTGCTAAAAGCCTATGGAGAAGGTGGCACAAAACTGCACCCCCAGGGAGCCCTGGGCTGGGGACGGGAGCCCCTCAGAGTGCCACAGACACTCTTGTCCCAGCTCCTAACTTCCCCTCTGTGGCTTTAATTGTCCATCCATAATGGATTATCACAGCTCTTCCAGGCTAGCCCAATTAATGCAAATAGCGATGATAGCTAACAGGAAATATAATGAGAATTAAGAGGCGAGCTGAGGGGCTCCTCACCCGTGATCTCAGCCCCATGGATGCTGTGCAGGCAGGGGCAGGCAGTGCTGCATCCTGCTGGTGCCAGCTGGGGAAGAAGTCCAGGAGGCTCTGCTCATGGAGGGGCAAAGACCTTTGTGTACACTCCCATCCTCTTCCCACCATTCAGGCAGAGGGGTTACAGCGTGGCTGAAGGCTTTTGAGTTCTTATTTAAGTGATTCTAAACCAGCTTTGGGTTTATAGCTAATAAGACATTAGTATGCTAATTAAATTATCCATGGAGTGGTATGAAGAGGCCTTCCTGAAGTTTAATGGCTGTGTAAAAGGTAACTCTACTTGCAATGTAATTAATTCATGGAACAATAAATGTATAATTAGATTCTTATTAATATCAGAGAGGCTTTTCCTGCATTAGCAATGAGGTGGGGGTACTGGTCATTTTTGGTTTCAACGTGGAGAAAGGAGATGGCAGCTCTTGACCGCAAAGCACCTCCACCCTTGGCAGCATCCCTGCATCCACATCTTTTCCATCCTGGCCACCAAAGATTTGCTCCCTACGGAAAGCTCCCACAGCCCATAGGCTTCCTCCTAGCATCACATGGGGCAAAAGCAGGCACCCACGCAATGAGCTTTCCCATGCATGCTCTCCCAGGACTGCTCAGATGAAGGACGATTCATTTTTTAAGAGCAGTAGGACAGGAGAGCTTCCTCAGAAAAAGAAACCTTGCCCTGAAGGAAAAAAGGAAAAAAAATAGGGGACCCTCTTGAAAAAGCAGGTGCTCCAGGTAATCCTGGTCTTCCCCAGGGCCGTGAAGTCTTCCAAGTACAGAGAGGGATGCAAACCTGTGTTTCTTTGCTGGAAAGTGGGAGGTATGACCTCACAGCTCCATGAAACCTCAGCGGAGCTGCTGTGTCTGTCAGCAGAGCAGCTCTCTCAGCATACATGCTGTGATCTGCTCCATAACGTCCTGGATGGGTCACCCCACCAGCTGTTCCGCTGCTTGGCCAGCCCTATGGCATTTTCAGAAATCTGCCATACCCAAGGGATTTCTAAACTCAAAAGCTGAGTTTCAATTGCATATCAAGGGGGAAGCATCAGTTTTTAAGCAGAGTGCCCCAGAAGTTGCAGGGTCTGGCAGCAGGGAAACAAAAAGGCTTTCTGTCTGCCCTCTGCCTTCACCCACCATGTCCTCCTGTCCTGGGGTGCTCACAGCCAACATGGGGGTTTTCCTGGCCATTGGGTCCCCTCCCCAGCCCGCCCTGCAACCCTTGGGACCTGCAGGCTTTGGGGCACTCCCTAGGCATCCCCCCACCAGGCTGGACCACCCTGCAGAGGTGGGAGAGCCACAGAAGAAACAGCCATCCACCTTGCAGGGGCTTCTTCATGCTCAGAGGAGCACAGCAAATGCTCTGAGAGCAAACAGATCAAACCTACCCTCTGGCTTAGTCCTAGCTGCAGGGAAAAGGGTCCTTGTGTGGAGGACACCATTTCTGGGCAGCACCCTGGCAGGCTGAGCTCTGTTTCTGCTCCCGCTCAGCATCTCTCCTGGCTGCAGGTACCACCTCTCTGTCCAGGGAGATTTCCTCCACCTGCACACAGACATGTCTCCTCACCCACCATCTGCTGATGGTCCAAGCAATGCCAGGACAACAGCTCCCACCATGCTCAGAGCAGACTGGCCAAAGCCCACAGTGCCAGCTTTCCTACCTCCAGGAGAAAAGAAGACATGTGAGTGTGCATTACGTCTTCCAAAGAGATTTTTGCACAGAGTCAGAGTAAAGGTCAGCCCCAAAGCTTCTTCTCTCTGCAGCTGAACCCCAGGGTTTCTATGATAAGCGTGACTTGCATCAGCTCTGGTCTGGGACATATCTTTCTGGAAAGGTGGATAAGGGTCAGCAAATTACAGCTGAGCAGAAAGTTCTTCAAAACCAGCCAGAGTTTACTGAGGATCTCACGAGAGGAGAGACAGAAAGCCCAAGGCAAATGCCACAAGTGAAAGCCAATTTTGGTATTTATTAGGGAAATTAACTGCTGAGGCTGCCTCTGGGGAAGGGGAACAGTACCCATGGGTGGCAGGGAGTTCCCTGGATCAACAGGCATCACAGGAGCATCCGGGGGTTTGCTGCCATCCAGCCGCTCCAGGAGTGAGTCAGCGTCCCTGGAAATCCTGCTGCAAGCCAGGAGATGAGTAACAGCACCTCATCAAACACAGTTGGTGAGTTTATCCAACAAGGATGCAGGACAGGAAACAGTGCAATATCCTTCTCATGCTACCAGACCATGCTACCATGTTGCCACTTGCAGTTCCCACTGGTTGATGCTCCTTCCCAAAATGCCTATACTGACCTGACAATGACGGGACAGAGCAGTGATGCAGGAGAGGGCTGAGCATGTTCCCAGACAGTCCTGTGCCACCAGGGGCTGTTTTCTCAGTGCCAGGGCCCCAAGCCCTCACTGGACTCCTGTAGAAATACCTCGGTCAAAGTGAGGTGATTCCAGCAAGACCAGCAGCCTGCAGAGCCTTTGCTCAGCTTCGTGCCCACAACCCCGCTGTTGGGCAGTCAAGGCTGGTCATTAGCAATTGCCTTTGTGGCTTGTTCTTTACAGCTTCTTATCAGACCCGTGACACAAAATCTGAAAGTCACCCCTGTTGCAGGTGGCTGAGCCAGGCTCAGATCTTGCTGCTCCAGAAAGGGGAAATCTCATGCTCCTTCCACCCTTCTCCTCTCTTGTGCCCCTCAGAATGCTCAGGAGAGCAGGCAGACAATATTTGCATGGGTAACAGGCAAAACAAGGTTTGTCTTTTCACCAGGTCAGTGGTGACAGCATCTTATCACGTGGCCAGAGCAGTGTCCAAAGCATCTCATGGGGGAGGAGGACAGCAGGACATCTTCCTGTGGTTGCAGCTCAGTGAAGCTCATGCAAGCATCCTTTCATTTGTAACCTCCAACCTGTTCCAAACTCAGCAAACAGAAAATCAAAACATGACACAGGTGACATCCATCAGAAATGCCCATTTTGAGGACATCCATCACACCAAACTTTGCAGAGTCCTGAAAGTGATGGGGAGGCAACAGACTGAGTTTTCTCCCCAGCGCAGGGAGCACAGTGCCTGTTCTCCTCCGTGCTCCACATCTACTGCTTCAGCAGCTTCCCCCCATGAATCTTCTGATCCCTGCTCCAGGCAGGTGTAATTTCTGGAAGGTAACCACCTGGGGCTGAGTCCCAGCATGTTGGCAGGGCAGCCTTCAGGGTAGTGTTTGCTCCAGGAGTCAGGCTGTTGCCTGCAAACGCTCATGGCTCCTAGCCCTGGGTAAGAATAAATAAACCAAGAAAACAGAGGCACACATACTTGTCACAGAAGTGTTGCAGACAATTCCCAAATTCTCCATGCCAGCATTGGTGAAATCAGCAAAAGGCTTCCTCAGTGTCAGTAGAGGATTCGACAGGGACTCACAGCCATATATTTTGTGCATAACTACTTAGAGGAAAGAGCTCCTCAGGTCGTCCTCAAAACTGGAGAGGTTTGCAGTTAAGGGAGTGGCACCCTGTTTTTTCTAACCCTGAACTCACCTGGATCTAAAGCTCACTCAGACTGTGAGACAATCAACTGTATTGCAGGGCACCGAGTGTGACAATGGGAAGCAAATCCAGCTCCCAAGACCCACAGCGCCATCAGCATCCTGGCAAAAGCCCAGGTCTTATCCATGAAGGTTTGGAGCAGGTGGGCTTGCATAAATGTTTACAGAATATGTGTCAGAGACAGGCTCTCATTTAGGAGGATACTTGCAGAGGGATCAGTTCCCAGGTTTCTTCAACACTGTCCCAGGACTTGCTCTTTAGAGATACAAGGGATACTAGTGTGGGATAAATTCCTGCCCCGATAGCTATGTGGCCCCACAATGGCCAGAGCAGTTCCTGGCTGCCAGGCAACCTTGGTTTTTTCTTTTTCTTTTTCTTTTCCCTTTTTTAATTTTTCTGTCCCTAATAACAAATTATCCTATTAGGACATAACCATATTTTCTGCTTTCAGAGTCTTTCCCTTTTCTTTCCACAGAAAGCCTATTCAGGCAGATTTTTAAAAAAACTATTACAAATCCCTGGCAAATCATTCCCCCATCTCAGACTGGAGAGGAGAAGCAGCATTCATTTCCTTTCCATTTCTGCACACATAAACCACTTTCCAGCTCTGGTCCAGACTCAGTGAGCTGGAGAAATGTGCATTCAGATGCAAGTATGAGCAAAGAGTGCCCGGGGCTGAGACAGCCTGGGGACAGCACCAGGGGGAACAGCTCACGGGCAGGGATGGGGCTTGTGCGTGACATTCCCTGACTCGCTGCAGGGAGGTGGGAGCAGGTGCTGCTCTCCTCTCCAGGCGGTTTGTTCGCCCCTTGAAAGTGGCTTTCATGGCATTTCTTGACTGGTCTCTATGGGCTTCGTTGAAGAAAAAGGATGGGGCGGGAGCTGGTTTGCTGCCTGCTGCTGTGCATCCCCTTCACCCCATCAGCATCCACTCCTGGGGAGGCAGGAGGAGCAGGAGAAGCACTGATGGTGGCTCTGGCCCCAGAGAGATGCTCCTGCTCCTAACCCGAGTTGGCAGAGAGCAGGAGCATGGCTGATGGGAAGTACCTTTCCCCTGTCTGCCTCCTCCATCCCATCAGCTGGGGCTCTGCCACACCAAGGGACAAGGGATGGCACCTCCATGGCTATCTTTCCCAGAGCTGCCCACAGCAGCAATAGATCTATTCCTCTAATTTTTGGTTTCTTTTTGTTGCACTGAATCTGCACTTACGGTCAAAGGGTGGAGCAGGGGAGCTGGGACTGATAACTGCCCAGCACACCTTCCTGGGTTCTTTTTCACCTGACTGAGCCCATATTCTCCAGAGGCACAAGAAAGCTTTCATAAGGTGCCATGTCAAGTGTTGTGCTGAAATTCAGGTAGATGAAATCTACTGCATTTTCCTTCCATAAAAAAAAAAAATCAGCTATCTTCCCCAAAAGAGACAACAGGTTTATCTCACTTGATCTTCTTCTGGTAAAGCCACATTACATTTTATTCCATTTCATATCTACCTTCATGTACCTTCCTTCCTTTTCTGATACTGTTTCCTCTGTCCTAAACCCTACATATTATTTTAGGCCAGCACAAAGGCTAGCAGGACTTTGGGGTTAAATTTTTCTTCTTCCTTAGCAGCAGGGCATTCGTTCTTCAGTGAGATGCCACTAATTAGATTATATCAGATTTTTTAAAAATATTTTGCTCCTTATCCATGCACCTGTGACCCCATTCTCCCCATCACTGCTCCTCTGCAGCGCTTCTGTGTCCCTGCACTGACTGCAGAGGGAAAGCTCAAACATCCTCAGGGCTTCCAGTCCTCTGTAACTAACTTTAAAAGCCATCTACCAGTGTCTCTCTTTCTGTTGGTTCTTGTGACTTTCCCGCCTGCTGGCTTGTCTGCAGATGCAGGTGAGATGCTCCGCCCTCTCTGCATGGCACAGGGTAGATTGTCACCATGTTTCATAACAGCCACCATGAGCCAGACTCTGATTTGGAAGAGACTTTCTTCCTTGCTCCTACAGGGAAATTAATTTCTCTTAAAGGTGCTGATGTGCAGATAATTTGCCCATGGACCCAGCAGATTTGCAGTCAGCAGGCTGCCTCAGTCAGTGCCAGAGAGCAGAGTGTCATGTCAGACAATGTCTAACGTCTTCTGAGTGATGGGGCTTTGGTCTTGGAAAGGCACCCAATGCTATCAATCCTTCATGAACTCCTCTGGAGACAGTTCGTGGGAGAGGCGAGTAGTGGCCAGCAGACCCTCGCCGCACCCACCCTGGTATCAGGAAGTGTCGCAAGCAGGAGCTCTCCTCTCCACCAGGCATTTTTGGTCCAAGTGTGCTCAACTCCCACCCCAGCAAAGGGTTTTTTGCTCTTCAGCCAGTTTCTAACACATCTCCCATGAATAACTCGTGGTGGCAGCCCACGCACAGCTCCTGTAGACCCACTTTGCAAGATGGGCTTGAACATCACAGCTCAGAGAGAGAAAGCTGCATTGACCTTGAGTAGGATGAAGTCCCTGGGGAGACTGGGCAAGTGGCTGTCAGTAACAGCTCTGCAGATATTCTTGCCAAAGCAAACCAGCATTTAGGTGTCCTCAGCTCAGCAAAGCCCTCGATGCTGCCATTTTTGGACTCCACAAAGTGGCTCTTTCTCTACAGATTTCCACTCACCCAGATGGTTTTTGTCTCCAGCATCATCACATCTGGTAGATGCCGTTTCCAACATCTCTGGAAGGTTACTCTCCTGGGCATATTGGGATTCCCACGTTCCCAGCAAGCTACTTCATCCGAGGAAAAACCAACACAGGCGCAGACCCAGCCTAGAAACACCACCCTAAGAAAAGTTGATAAACAGAGGTGTACAGAGTAAATATAACTAGGTTACAAATTACTCTCCAATTTTTCAGCACCTTCACCAATGCTGCTTTTGCTCAAACTGACCCTGTCTGGGAAACTGAAGATTTACTTAAATATCACATCCCCTTGCTTAGCAGCATGGAGGCATGTTGAGACACACTTCTTCTTGTGTTTGCATTTGAGCTGCCCTTAACTTCTGATCACAGCCATAACTTCCAGCTAGCCTGAGGAGAAGTGTTTGTTACATGATCTTTAATTAAGAAATGTTAATTGCCAGCTTACCTCCTGACTCCTGCTCTCGGGATATCGTGGCACACAGACTCAGCAGGCTGCACTGAGGGTGCAGAGAGGGAGTTGTAGCATGAACTGGAAGGCAATGGGAGAGGACCATTACTCCAGAGGGTGATGCCTATGGAGAAGGGTCATACCAAAGGCAGAGGAAGCTACAGGTATGTGGGAAGGGAGCATATCCCACTGTGACCAGCTGAAGCGAGAGGGATGCTGATAGAGCAGTCCTGGCCACAGCTGACCAACAGCCATCTGAAATAAAGACCAGGGCAGAAGTCCACATACACACTCTTTTGTTATTTAGGTGCACTTAAACTGGTGAAGCCCTTAGACCATACAGCAGTGTGTTTGGTGTTGCTTTGAGCTCACTTGAGAACTTGCTGCGTGACTTAAACTCAGCGCTGAAAGAAGTCACAAGGGTAGATAGAGGGTATGGAGGAAGTAGCTGGAACCTACGGTGGGTAGATGAGATCTTCCCCCTGGACACCAGAACTGTACAAGTCATATGTGGAAATAGTAATGGTTTATTACCGAAAGGTGGGAATCCTCTATTTCTGTGCTTACTCTTAGGTATCCACAAGAAGGATGGTGTACAGCCTGTGACATAAAGTATTGTCCCAGCTGCACAGCCTAAGAGCCGGGAACTGCTCCATCAACAATAAGGTGTCCCTGCTTGACGTGACGAACAATGAAGGGAATTTCAAGAACAAGGTAATACAGAACCTGTCAGGGAAAGAGCTGGGTTTTTTTTCCAGTAATTGGACAAAAGATGTTTGATCTACTACGAGACCTCACGGCACCAGTCAAAGCAGGTGAAACTGAGTTTAATGTTCTCATTAAGGCATTGAGATATTTTTATTCACCTGAGAAAAGTGTTTTTCTAATAGATTTTGAGAGTCTGTGTGAGGTGAAAAGTTCTGTGAATAAAAAGCCAGCTAAAAGGTTTCCCTTTCAAGTGCTGGTGTGCTCATACCCCTTTCCAGGTCGCTTGGCACTGGGGCCATGCAAGTAAGCAGCCAGCAGAGGGGAAAGCCCCAGAGCACAAAATTGTGAAGAATACTCAAAGCAGTGTGAACAGCAGCAGAGATTTCTGGGTGGTGGCCACTGCAGATCTACAGCACTGTCACAGAGCCAATTTTAAGTTGTCACATGAAAATGCTTTGAATAGACAGGCTGCCTCTCCAGGATAGATCAGCTTTGATCCTGTTGGGGAATCAAGCAGCTATTACGAAGATGCAAATTTATGAAATTCCAACACCTAGCGTGTTCACGCGTAGGGAGTATATTAAGAAATCATAACATATAAGAGCACTCCCAGCAGTGGGGAACCCAACCAAATTGTTACTGTATGCTCCCTTCCCCAGAATCAGCAAGATCTGAAGATTTTGCTGAGCTCCCTGCCTCTCAGCTCCCAGCACAGGCACTGAGAGACCGTGACAGCTCAGAGAGCTGCTTTGCAGTGGGTCTCCCTAGACATCTTCCACACACACCCCCTTGCCCCTTCTGAGGGATTTCTAAACTCAAAAGCTGGGTTTTATTTGAATATCAAGGGGAAGGCTTCACTTTGTAAGCAGAGAGCTCCCAAAGTTGCAGAGTCTGGCAGCAGGGAACCAAAAGACTTTCTGCTCAGCTCTCCCTTTAGTCACTCTGTCCTCAGAGGTGGGTCCTCCTGTCCTGCTCTGCTCACAGCCACACAGGGGCATTGGGTTCCTACCCCAAACTTAAATGAACTGCCTGTGCCCTGTTCCTCCTTGCGGTCCCTAGGGGCTGCAGGCTTTGGGGGTCTCCCTGAGCATCCCCCAACTCATCTGTCCCCACCACAGAGGGGACCACCACCTCCCTTGAGCACAGCATGCACTGAGAGCCATGCAACCCAAGGGGTGCGTGACAGGTTACCTTCTGGCAGATCCTCCTGGGAGATCCCAACACACAAAGGTATGATCATGCCTGACCAGCTTCCCTAATACACAGTTAGAAAAAGTACCTGGGAAACAAGACATGCGGGGACACTGGCACCAGCCAGAAGAGCAGCTGTGAAACAGCAGGCATGAAATGTCTGGATCCTGTGATATATCTCACACCTCATGTTCTGTTCTGAAGGGAAGAAACTCTCCAGAAAAAGGAAACATAGCTTTTCCATTGACTACCTCAATACAGACATTATCAGCCCACGATGGGGCTGACTTGGTGCCACTTTCAGATAGGAATTAAATCTGCCCCAGGGTTTTAAGGGTGTCCCTTGCAGCTGAACCACCCAAAAACCCCATGCAGGGCCTGCATGCCCCATTTCAGGCACTCTGGAGCTGCCTGACTCCCAACAGGCTGCTCTGAGCCTCCCCAAAAGCCAGACCACTTGGGGAGGGTGGAAAGTAGCAGGCAAAGGACAAACCCACTCCTGCTCCCCAGCACACAGGCAGTTGCGTGGGGGCAGTGGGTGAAGACCAACTGCTCTCCAAGACAGATGGATGGAGACAGACTTTGCTGGAGAGGTGACCCCATGGAAGACCCTCTTGGTCTTGTACTGAGGGTATGTGTCTTCTCCCACCCAGCTTCCAGGCTGACCTAACAGCTCTTCCACACTCAGGCAACCACCCTGACCCTGATCTGAGCTGCCTTTTCAGGGGGCAGCATCCCCCTCCTGGCATGCATTAACACCCATGCCTTCTGGAGGCACTGTGGGACTGATTAGCTTTTGCCCTGCAGAAAACAGAGCGAACCTGCTGTAATCTCATTGCATTTCCCCAGGAATGGACTTGGCCCATGTTTTGTAAGCAGAGAGAGCAAGCACACTGGGAAGCACTTGCTGCTGAACCCACGCTGATATTATTTGACCTTGGAGCAAGGTCAGCCTGTGTTGCCCCTGCACATAGCTAGGAAAGGCAAATCCGTGGTGTTCAGCAAATCTCTTCGTATAACAGGCTCATTTCTTCTCAAGAATTCATTTCAGAGGGATTCAGTGGCATTGACAGAGGTGGCACTGGTAATTTCACTGCTCATATTCAGGATGTAGCACTTCATCCTTTGCCCTACAAGTGGGTTAGCCTGTGAATTGCTCTGTGCTTCAAGTTGCAGAGCCTGAATTATTTTGGCTGCAGGACATGGGCTGTTCACCAGAGCTCAGCTAGCTTTGAGATTGCATCGGGGTTCACCAGCAGCACAGGAAGTTTATAACTTCAGCACTAGTTTCAAGCTACTGTGGCTGCAAACAACAAAATCCTCAGAAAGCTTCATGTGGGTGCTAGAGCTCCTGACATAAGCTCTGAAGAAAACTGAGACCTCCTCCAACACAACACAGCAGATGTATAGTGTATCACTGAGTCCCCAGCAGGTTAAAAAAAAAGAGGGAAAAGGAGATGAGATGGTACTCCGTATTTTTGCTGACATGAGGATCTGCTTGGTGAAAGAAAGGGTCCTGGTTGAGGCACAAGTCCCTCACACATGGGGTGTCCCAAGGCTTGTGCAGATGCATGCAGCCCTTGCACCCAGCACAGGGTAAAGGCCCTGCAGACAAACCCCAGCTGTTTCACACTCCAAGCAGGGAGAGACCTGTCCTCAAATACACAGCTCTTCACATCCTAATCAGAGAAACTCAGCACATGAACAAATAAGGTGGAGAGGGGAAACCCCTACTTGGACTTGGCTGCTCCCCAGGACCTCTGTGCACAACTGGAGCTCACCAAGTGTCTAAAGGTGGCTGTAGCTGGTTGCAAATCCTGCACAGCAAGCAGGCTGCTGCGGTAGAAAGAGACTTACCCTCATCACTTATGCCCCACTGTCCATTCGGAGCTAGTAGTGCTCCTTGCACTGATGGACCCCATGAACATGCTGCCTCAAAGGAACTGGGACTCTCCCAGTAACCATTCCTGTTTTCTAATACGAGACCTTCACGGCAGTGTCTCTCCAGGGCCACCCATCTGTCTGATCCATGCTTGCCACTTGTTTCTTGCTGTGTCCTTATTACTGTTAGTCCCTTTCTAAATATATTGGCTCATATGGGCTAGTAGTCTTATAAATTGTCTCAATAAATATCTGCCCACCCCTCTCTCTCCAGCCAGTTTGTCTGGTTTTGGTAGGACTGGTACTATTTCTCTGCTGTCTTATAGTTTTCACCACAGGTCCTGCATTGCGCAGTGCCCAGGCTGCCCGGGGCAGGCCCAAGGGAACTCTTCCCCATGTAGGCATGGGAGGCTTTTCCACCCATTGTCCTAGTCTGCTTGGGGCAGCTCATGACCTGGAGGGCTCTGTCATGAGAGCCCCTTGGGATCCCATTTATTTCTGCAGCAAGACTTGAACGACGATTGCTCTTAACTCCAGCTGACAAAGGATTCAGGTAATGGCAGGCTAAAGTACATGGTGCAGCCTCTGGAGTGGAGCAGTTTCAACAAGCACATTACTGCATGCTAAGCCCTTGCTATCCCTGCTGCTTCATCTCAGGAGGACTGCTGGCAAACGGATTTCACAATTACAGGAGCAGAAGAGGGAGCTGAGGGCTCCGGAAACACAGGCTTGTGCTCCTACTATAATGAGCTGACAGGTAGCACACCTCTCTTCCTTAGCCATTTACCCCATATAAATAGGGAATCCGCTCCTTCATTGCTGCACAAGGTCTGATGCCCCAGCTCCACATATATGCATTGCCTTCTCTCACCTGGACTGAGGATCTGTCCAGCCCTGGTGTGATGGGGCCACAGCAGGGAAATGGAAGCAGCTGATCTCCTGCCACATGCCAGCAAGGTCAGAGCTGCTGAGCATCCTGGTGCTCACCAGCTTCTTCACCAAGAAACATGTTACGCAGAGAGTCTTTCTCCCTTTGGAAGGACAGTGTTAAGGCAACATGTCAGAGCACTGGGGACAGAGTCCCAGGAGGACAATTTTGGGTGGGCCAGCCCAGAGGCACTTCTAAAGAGTGCTCCACTCACACCACAAGCTCAGCAGGAAGCAGAATGCAATACTGGATTTTCACAGGGTGGGTCTAACACATGAAAGACACGTGAGCCTAGAAAACAGCTCGGGAGTAGGCCAGCTGCCTGCCTTCACATCCTGGGCAGCAGTGAAGGCAGTGGCCTCTCTCCAAGCCGACGCAGCCCATGCCAGTGTGATGGGCTGGAGGCTATGGCTTTGAAAGAGCATGAGTTAACAAAATTAGGCTGTCCCCTATGCCATCAAGCTGGTGCCCCCTTCTTTTGCTGTAAGCTGTGTCCCTTGTATCCTGGCCATGTCCCTTAGCAACATCCCACTGTCTTGAGGAGTGGGGAGGCCTGAGACTCAGCAAGCATTGGATCTGTATGCCGGGGACCCCTGCTCCATGCCAGGCTCCCATGCTCCCTGTCACTTTGCAGAGTCATGGCAGGAGCAGGCTCTGAGGGCTGCTCCTGAAACCCACCCCACTTTTCAGGAGACCACTGCACCTGCAAGTATTACCTAAAAATAGCAAAGCACAATATCTGCTCTCCCTTCCTCCAGCCTCCTGGTCTGTCACCCCTGCTGTCCTACTTACTCCCCCTTTTTCTTTTTCGGTTCCCACCCTGCTACCAAGCCCAGGACTGGGCATTCCCTGCACAAGTCCTGTCTCCATCTCTCTGCTGGGCCAATTGCTTTCCATTGCATTTCTCAAGGTCTCTGGGACCCAGCAATGCACATATTAGCTGAACTGCATCCTTCTTGGGATTCAGGCAAGCAACAGAGGCCTCTTCCTGCCCCTGCCATGCAGTTCCTCTGGGTCTGCAGCACACAATAGCAGGACTGCAAACTCCTACCTGGTAGGCTGAGTGCTTTCTGCCCAAGGTTATTGGTCTCCAGGTGTTTCACTCCCATTGAATTTGGCTTGGGGTTATTTTCCCCACAATACAGGAACTGCATTCGTCAGGGCTGGTCTGCACTGTTGCTTCCTATCCACAGCTCCTTTGTGTTTCACTTCACACTGGAATTTTCATCTTCTCCCAGTTAGGATTTATCTGCAAATGTAATTAGTGAGCTGCTAAATCCCCTCATTACATCATCACCAGTTTGAGTTTAGCATCTCTTCCCACCACCCCATGACTCCTGACTATCAAAAGACATCAAAAGCCTGTTGAGATCTGTACATGGATGAGAAGGTTAACCCATAAACCAAGCCACAGAAATTATTTATTTCCATTCTTCCTATTTTGGGCAACTTTCTTTATCAAAGATGCACCTGCTGGTGGCCAGGCTGCAGACTGTGTGTTGGTCACACCTTGAGCATGGCTGAAACACGGCTGCTCAGCATCCAACACCACCAGCTTTAGTCTCTATCATCTTTGCACCAGGCTGAGTCCAATTTCCCAAGGCATCCAACTCACCTTTCCTGCTGAGATTTGCCCTCGACTCCAAGCATTATCTACCATTAATTTGAGCCACTAGATTATGTTGGTGTGAGAGGGTCAGTTACTAAAACTGTGAAAGGCAAGCAGGCTGGAAAGAGTTAAAATTCTGCATTCCCAACAGGGCCCCTAACACAGCGAGTGATATGCAAGGCTGGAGCCTGGTTTGTACCGGGATTTTCAGAGCAGCTATTATTTCCAAAAATACAAAGTCATTCCTTTGAAGAAAAAAAAAAAAAAAAAGAAAAACACAAGAGCTCTAATCTCCTCACTGCAGAGTTTCACCTTCTGCTTCTCAGTCCTTCTCCCAACACACTGCCAGCACCGAGGAAGCAGGCTGGAGAGAGAGCACGGAGCTGGCCTGCCCAGCACAGGTCTTCCTCGGCACTGCCTGCACGGCCAACCACACCATCAGCAGAGCAGAGAGACAGGGCTGGCGTCACAGGAAGGTCCCTGTGCCAAGACCAAAAAGCCCGTTACAGTGAAGGCTAAACGAAGATGTGGTGCAAATCCTGTGCACCAAAGCACATGGGACTTGGGCTTAGAGAGGACCGCCGCCCGGTGATTCCCACGCTTTGGCCGCTCCAGGCTGGCTTCAGGGAGCTCTGCAAAGAGGATCTGAGCCATGAGAGAGCCCTCCATGCACAGGGCTGCACTCATCCTCCCACACAGCTCCTCTCAGAGCTGTACAGCACAGTCTTTTATTTTCTTAACACTTGCAGTTTATAAGGAGGGGCAAGGACTGACTCAGCACAGGCTGTGAGCACCCCCATGCTGCAGCATTCCCAGGCGACCACCGGAATGCCTCTCTCTGCCCTCCCCACAGCTCCCTTGGAGCTTGTCCCTGCAGCCAGGAATCGATACCCACAGCTTATTTGGCTGTGGGAGAGGCAAACTGCCAGGTGGAGGTGAGAGAGGCAGAGGTGCCCCCAGCTCTAGTCCCAGCTTTGTCTCTGTGGTTACCTGGCCATGGGCAGCACCAAGCCCTTTCTCATAAGGACATCTAGTGGCACCATGACAGACGGCACGCTTAACCTTGGCTGAAACTTGGCCACTCTGCATCTCTTTTTTCCTCAGACCCTCCTAACCTCTCCCATTAGCTCTTGCTGCCCATCTGCACTCTGCTTAGTTGAGGGCAGGGGCATAGCTGGGGCAGGTAGAAGTCAGGATCCCACCAATGGTGCCCCAGGAGACCCTTGGGACATGGCTGGTCACTGAGATGGGGACATGTCCAGGAGCAAGACGTGCCCAGTTCTAGGTTGAGCTGCTGCAAAAGGGTGCAAAGACACATGCCAGAGCTCAGGAGTCTCCTGTCCCCTTGCAGAGATCTGTGCACGCAAACCCTAGGTGCTTTGGGGAAAAACTACATCCCAGGCAGCCAGAGAGCAGGGTGGGATGGCACTGGTGTAGGGTGTCCTGCTGGGACAGTGGCCGCACACACCAGGACAGCCAAGGAGACCTCATTGTGCTGTGAGCCAGAGTAGCCCAGTTCTCCTTTGTGCCAGCTCCAGTGCAGCAATAGAGCTGGAGGAAGGATGAAGGGAGAGGTGGGTAAGCCCTTGACCCCTTCACAAAGGGGAAGGAAAAACTTGCAGAGACCTACTAGAGACAAACATGAGTTTCAGCAGCAACACCTCAGATGCTCCTGCATTAGGTGTGCAGGAAGCTGGGACAAGAGAGGTGACAACAGTAACTCTGCTACCTGTTACCCCAAGTGCAGCCTTTCCTCTTGTCAAAGTTTTAGTTTCTCTTGAGCTTTTTAAGTGCTTAAAAAAACTTCCAGAAGGTCTGGCAAGTAGGACTAAAGGGGCACCCTGCTCAGACCACACCACTGAACTGTTGGACAAACAGGCAAAGGTCTAAGACACTCCAGAGCAGAACAACATACCCATAGACACGGATATTTATGAGGAAGCAGGACCAACCTGCACCCAGTCCCACACACTTAGGTAAAACACATTCAGCCGTGGAATGAGCAGCGCTGTGCCCCAGGCACACATCTGACTCCGTATAGCTATTTCCAAAGCAATCCTCTTCAGATTGTAATGACCATGGATAGTTTGGACTTGAAGAGCATTTCCATTACAGAAAGGGCTCATCATCTTCTGCCTTTATTCAAATGAAAGCAGTAATGAAATCACTGCTGCCTAATACAGACGCACTTGGTTAGATATGTACTTGCTTTTTGTTTTGTTTTTTGCTTTTCCGTTCCATGGTCAACATTTATGCATTGCTGTCAGAAAAATTGCTTTAATTTTCCATTCTGTTTCAACACCCTTTGCTAAAAACAAAAAGTATTATCCACTGAAGAACTGTGAATTGACTCCATCTAATATCTTAGGAGCAGAGCTAACACCAAATGACATTCACTTGCATTTTTAATGTACAGATGAAGTCATAGAAATCACTGACTTAGAGGCTAGCTCATCAAATTTTTCTTGCTAAAGCATATCCAGTATCTACTACACTGGCTCTTTCTCCTCTAGAGAACCTAGCTGTCACTTCTTTAATAATTTTCATTGGCTAGTATGAACATTTTAAGGCTTAACATGAGTGATGTGGATGAATGAATTTCTAGACTGCATTTGGCTTTTCATTTACAGTGTCAGAATGAGTCTGATCTGCCAGTGGTGTTTTTTTTTTCTTTTTTCCTTTTCAGTGGCTCCTACCACTCAGATCCTTAGTAGTGCGTGTATGACTTTAATGACCTTATGGGCTACGCGCAGCCTCCTGGATCAATGCACCTACCATTCCCCTAACTACAACCTGGCCAAGGCTATTGTGTTGTCCTACAAGCAGCAGCAACCACCCTGAAAGATATAATTTTTACAGGTTTCTTGGCTGCACCTCCCTCTACATACCCAGTAGTTATTCAGCATAGTCAGGTTTACATCTGTTACACCAAATGTCTATTGCAGGTTCAGTAGATAATTCTGTGCAAAAGTGTGATCCCTCTGGACAACACTACGGTAATATATTCTCTTGGCTAAAACAGTTGGGCAACCCTTGTTCTGGAGGAAATTTGTTGTTGTTTTTGCCTTGGGGAGTAACTCACTGGAGTAAGAGCTGTCTGAAACCCCCTTCCTACCAGAGGGAGCTGCGGATTTGTTCTGAGCAGAGCCTGTGGGGCTGGTGGGTGGGCGAACAATTCAGCTGGGGAGCTTTCATTTCATTCAACAAAAAATGAATTTGTCTCAAAACAGACTTTTCCTTGTTTCGCTCAAAATATTCCAGTTTTTTCCACTAAAACACAAGAAAGCTGCCTAAAAAGCTGTTATGTACCAGCAATATCCATTTTCAACCACAGCTGGCTCCCACGTGAGTGGTCCCACAAGCTGCCTGCATGCTGCCTTCCTGCTGGCCTGGCAGGCAATGGTCCCCAGGGCCTGGCTCCACCAGCAAGTTCAGAGAAACATGAAGGACAAAAGCCAGGGCACCAAATTTGCTTCTCTTTCCTTGTCTTTTCTCCCTGTTTTGAAGTGCTCTGGTTTGAAGTATGGGGACAAGCATCTGTTTGGTGCTGGGTCATGCTCCTGCCCTTCTAGGGCAGCAGACACAGGAGCAAGTAGAGCAGCCCTCATGGTGCCCTGCGGCACTGCTTGTGGAGCTATAGGTGGGGGATTAGGCATGACCAAAAAGCTCAGTGCAAGCATTGCCCAGTGAGGGTGGAGGAACACAGCTCTGAACCCTCTGAAGCCCTTGGCACACTCCTAGGTGCAATCAGCTTTGAGGGCCCAAATACAACACAGATATCACCCCCAAGACCCAGGTGTTTCCAGTTGGTGACATGTGTCAGTGGAAGGTCCCTAGGGATGGATGATGTAGGCATTCTGCTTGCACTTGAGAGATCTCTTCTAGGTGTCTCAAAAGCTGTTCTCATTTTTGCTGATGCATTCACCAATCATACCATGACAGTGGTGTCATGTGCACAGTCATTCTCAGCTTTACAGCCAGCAAGCTTCCAGAAGTCTCCTGCTGAAGACTTTTCCTCTTTGGGTGTGTTATTCAGTGATAACCAGCCATTAAACTAGGCTTTACAGTCTAGTAGGAAGCACTGCACCCACTGTTTAACACCTCATGACATGTTTTGACCGCTGACAATCTTAGGGGATTAATTTACAACTGCAACAGGAATAGCACTGCTGTGCAGGTATACCTGCAAGACTATACAACCTACTGTTGGAAAATAAATTTTCCTGCCTCAGTCTTCCTCGCTAGGGGGGCTCCTACTATCAGGGATCAGCAAGGGCCAGCTGCTCTCTAAGGGAAGGGAAGCTAGGAGCTGAGGGTAACCCCAGGACAGACAGTATCCTCATCACAGGCATAGTCCCACAACACCTGAACACAGCAGGTAGAACCAGCTACTGGCAACAGCGTTCAAAAGCAGTCCCAGACATACTCAGCAATGAACTGAGTTCAGGGTCCATCCCCAGGTGCAGAAGGAGATGGAGCCAGCCAGGACTGAGGTCCAGCAAAGGTCCAAGGTCCATCCAGGAGGTAGGGCTAGAAGAGCTACAGAGAAGCATACCTAAAACATAGCTCAGAAAAAACAAAGAAGGTCCAGGGCTGCTTTTAAATAGGACTCCTGAGCCATGGAGAAGTTGTGGGTGAGGGTCCAGATGAGGCTGATCAGGGCCATTAATGTCTGTTGGTGCAGTCAGGGCCCTGACATGTACCAGGACCAATGGCTCTTTGTTATTTTATTGCCAATTCAATCAGAGATCCTCTGGGATTAGGGGTTTTTTAAGAGTTTTCTTCTAATGGTGAGCATCTGAGCTAATTTCGGTTTGAAGATGCACCTTTGGCAGCAGGAGACAATATCACGATGAGTTCAACGACTGAGTTAGAGGAGAGGTCAAACAACCCTGATGCCAAATCCAACATTATCTAAAACCAAGGTGAGCTGGAGGACTGAAGTAAAGAACATTGCAACAAAAATAAGAGGTATAAACTGCTCACAGATGCAGGTAGTCTGGCTACTCAAGTTTCAAGACTGGAGGCGCTAGAGAAACTCTATATGATGGACAACTAACTCTGAAAGGAAACCCACAAGCACCCCCTGAATGTCCCCAGGGAAGGAAGTCCCCATCCTGACACCCACTAGTGCAGTGACCCCCAGGAGGGGAAGGGAGTGCGCTCCGAGCTCAAGGCACATCCTCATCATGAGATCAGGCAACTGAGTCTAAGCAAGCACGGCAATGCCTGTAGACATGGTGGAAGGTATTTCCCTTAACTTCCACATGGATGAATGCTGCTGAGCCTATAACTTGTGTTTAAATGAGAGCAAATCTCTTCAATTATCATTTAAAGATGGATTCAGCACATCCCTAGGTGAGCAGTATCAGAAGTTAATTACCTTTCCTGTGAAACGTTTGTGTCTTAATTCCAGTTTGAATTTTTCTTACTTCAGTTCCACCTGTCAGTCACTGAGTCTTGTCTTTCTCTGCTGGATTAAAGGACCCTCTACTATCAGAAATCTCCTCCCTGGAAGTACTTAGAGACCATGATCAAGTCACCTCTCAACTTGCTCTCTGATGAGCTAAATAGATTGAATCCCTAAGCCTATCATCACACAGCAGGTTTTTCAGACCTTTTGTCATTTTTGCAGCTCTTCTCTGATCTCTCTCTAATTTTTTTTAATCCATGATAAAAGTGTGGATGCCCGAATTTGATACAATATTCAGTAATGCTCTCCCTACACTTTATATCACTTTTCCATCCTACATAATAGCCCCTCAAAATATATAACTGTCACATGCATCCACATGAATTATAAATTGGACTGGTGTCCTGCTTATCTGGCTTCCTAAGCCCCTTTCTGTGCCACTGGTTTTGCTGAAACACTCCCAGATCTCTGCATACGGATGATATTCTTTGTTGCAAAAATGGCAGCACTGTGTCTTAAATTCCTAAAAGGCACATGGCTTGTTTGTATTCCACCTAACAAACTAGTTCACAACTTAATTTGTGTAAACAGTGATTTTATCCCACTGTTACTGCTTCACGTCTGGATGTAGATATCAATTGTGGATTAAAAACTCTCCTACTGCACTGAAGTGGTCCTCAGTGTCAGTGCATCTCCTCCTCAGCCCCCGTAAGTTCATGACTTATGTGTGCAAATGCAACATGAAAACACAGCCAGCACCACTATGGGCTTGCCAAGTGCTGATGGAGATACCCTTCACTGGGAAATGCTGCAGTTGTTAATTTGTTTATCCCAGCACTGTGATTCAGCCCTGGTTAAACAAGAGGGCATGACTACGGCCATGCCTGTTGCCCCAGCACGAACTCATGCAACCTTGTGCTGCAGCCCTAAACACTAACAAAAAATTAAAAGGAAAACAACCAGTTTTCAAGACTTTTCCAGCTGCTTTCTTTCTCCTCAGCTCCCCTCCCAGCAAACCGCTATCTAGGACACACAACCAGTGCATGAAATCACCTCTTCCGTCTCCTTTCCAAGGCCACTGTTGCTGGTCCAACCCAATGCAGAGAAGACGGCAGCTTTGCAGAAGGTAATTAGCGGTGCTGCCTTTGGACCTGTCACGCCACACAAGTGTACACTCTGGCTCCAGGTGTCCTGGGGAACTGGGAGCGAGAGGCAGCTGTGGCAGGTCCATCTGGGCTGGAGTGCCTGAGGATGAGCCAGGCTGTAAGGATGCACAACTGAAGAATTAACAGGAATACGTCATTAAATGGATTCCCAACAGGGTTGCCAGAAAGTATGCTCAGTCTGTGCATCTTGGTGACCCACTTCCAAACCTTCCTATTCCCTAAATGTAATCTCCTTCAATTTATAACCACTCTGCCTCTTCTCTGGCATTCAGAAGCCATTATCACCATGTCTATCCCAAGCCCTCACAGCTGACTTTAGATGCCACTTCTTTTTATTGTAACAATAATAACCTGTGTACGCAGCAGGTCAGCCAGCCAACCAGCTGTGCCTGCCTGCAGAAATGAAAGATTTAGCACGGCAGCCATTTCCTGAAATGCAGCAGGAAAAATAAAAAAAGTTCTGGATCACTTGGATGACCAGGGTTATCCAAGACTGCAGGCTCACTTGGATGACCAGGGTTATCCGAGACTGCAGGCTCCTCAGCCCCTTGTGTCTGTTCCCTAGTCTGTCCTGTCAGCTAGTGATAAAGCCCTGGGAAATCCCATGGGACTGATGGGCATCCCACCAGAAACATGTACCAAGATGTAAAGATTTTAGTAGGAAATGGGGAGACTGGCATATGTGGCATTTGAGTGGGAATGTTGGTGTGTGGAAGTACCAGAGGGAACGGCAGAAGAGGGACACGGGAATGCCAGAGGCAATGGGGGCCATATGAGCGGGTCACCAAGACCACAGCACATCTTCATGCACTTCGCTGGAAAAATGGCCAGCCTTAGACAAGACCCAGATTAAAACAAGGGCCAGGCAGAAGCCATTGAAGAAGCAAGAGCAGGAAAATAAAGACAAGGACTGGAGCCATAAGATACCCAGTTAGGCAGGCAAAAAGCAAGGAATAAATCAGCACTGTTGTCCAGCAACTCACAGAGATGGCACAGGATGGGCACACAACAGATCAATATCATTGTTAGCACATGCAGGGTACCAAAGGCTCACCAAAAATCAGCACATGTCCCATCCTAAGAAGAAGCCAGAAGGCAGGAAGGGGATTTCACAGCCAGTATAAATAATGTCTCTTGTGTCATAGCAAGTACTGTGGATAGATTACATGGATATGTGTGTCCCGGAACTTGTGAATATGTGGGCATAAGAGAATGCATGTGAGAGAAATCAGTCTCATTTTAAAATAAAATCTTCATCTCCTATATGGTCTTCTGCTGAGCTTCACGACATTAGCGGAGCTTTGTTGCTACAATGTTACAGCAGAGATACTCTAGATTCCAGATATTTTGAATTTTCTATTTGTAATAATAATGATAACAATAATACATAACAAAATAATTCTTGCAGTTTTTTTAACCTCAATTGAAATGTCTCCCAAATGTTTTGTGAATGTATTCTAGTTATCATTATGTACACTGAAGTAGCAGATCTGTAGTGTCCTGGCTTATTCCTGCGGGGCACCCACTCCGCCGGAAAATTATCTTCCCTGTCTAAAAGAGTTTCCAGTTGCAAAAATGATGATGGTGCTGATGATTATGATAACTGTTTCTCTGAGGAAAAAGAAATATGATATAGAAACATGCTGAAGTAAAGTCAGATTTGAGAGTACATTTCAATAATAATTTAAATTAAAAATATTAAGGACATATGTTGTTGTTACCCAAACACTCACAAATTGCAGCCATACCATGCAATAATCAATTATAAAATTCAATTGAAATGTAATTAATTGATTATTTATTCTGTGGTTTCAGATTAGGATACATTTGTTTTAAAGATGTGCTTTTAACAGAAGGTCTTTTGAGATTTTTTTGCTTGTGGCGATACTTTACCCTTCGAGCAGCAAGAGCTGGCTGGCCAAAGCCTCCCAAGCAGCCTCAGAAGATACTGGGTTTATAGATATTCCCAGGAGCAGGGCAGTATAAGGCAGTGAATGCAAGACCTCACCATTTCAAATCGTCTTCCCTACCCAAGACCCTCTCCAACCCCACCCCTAGCACATGAAAACTTGGGAGCTCTCCTGGCTCCACCACTTCAGCCGTACCTGTTGAGCAGACCATTTTGACAAGACAGCTTTACTTACAACAGTCTGTGGCTTCAGTCCCCTTAATAACATCAACATCAGTAACTTTCTGGAAGTGCAGCTCTTTATGAATGTGGCCCAGTAAAAACAGATTCCTCTGTTTCAGCCAAAGAAAAAATGTTCAGTAATGAAGACCAGCCAAAGAAAATGACCATTACTTATTTTATTTCATTTCTAACTTAAATTCAAGCATGATTTTAGAGAGTTCATATTATAGGAACTTTGAATCATCTGTATTATTCTCTGGTGAGGGCATGAGACACATGACATAACTCACACAAAATGCTAGATTTGTTAGTGGATGTGCCATTAACTAACATTAATCATAAGCCACTTTTATTGTACAAGGTCAGAAGTCTGTTCTGTATTCAAAAAGTAAGTGTTGTACGTTTGGGTAAGATGAAATCTGTTCTTCACAGGTATATGTCCAATTGAGGGCAACAGAAATTTGCTGCTGCCCAGAGCTGCAGAAAGAGCCTCCCTATATATCCTTTCAGACATTGCTGTGACAAAACCCCATATGATCACACAACTAAAGTAATAAGAGGCTAAAAGTTACAACAGGGCAATTACACCGTTATGTAGCCACTTTCTACAGCTGCTATGTACGACACAAAGGCAATCTGGTGCAGAGGCAAGGGCTATTTCACTCGTGTTATTTTTTTTTATCATTAGCTCTAAAGAGTCAGATGTGTCCCTCGTACATACTCTAGCATACAGCAATATTTTCCATTACAGCCATGCCATTAACCCATTGTTAGACTGTCTGCCTCTAAAAATTCCTTCCCAAACTAAAAAAAGCCCCAAAGTGGACCTGCAGACCAGTTTTCTTAGCTGCTATTTGTGAGACCACCTTGGTTTTTTGACTGACAATTGCAGAAGCCAGCAAAATACAAGGTTTGCCATCCTCAGTATTTCATCTGCTTTATCATCAAGGATTATAGGTCAGAAACTGGGCTCCAAATGTGTTACCTACTGCTTGGCATGCATTAGTCATCCTTCCCCTCTTGAAATCACTGTGAAAGGCGCCCGATGAGAGGGCATGAATAGCAAATAACGTGTGCTGGAAGGGAGGAGGCAGTGAACGTGGAAGGGGGAAGCTGAAATGTGTTCACCCAAAGTATCAGGCAAACACATTTGTGCACCAAAGAAATCAGGGTGTATTCACAAATTGAACAAAAGGTGGAAATGCAGTATAAATTATTTCCCTTGAGGGCCTGTGATCAGAGCCACCCTCGATCTACCTTTTCTCTTCTGCTTGCTGTGCTTGAGCACTGGGCTGCTGATGGCCAGCAGCTGTCTGTCTGTCCCTGAGGGTTGCTCCCTTCTTCCCCAACAGCCACTGCTTGCCCAGGGGACATCCACCTCTGCAGAGATGCTCCTGCATGGCCACTCACCTTTCCCCATCTTGGGAAAAATATTTGCCCATGCTGATGCTCTCTTTCAATGCAAGCTAGTGCTCTGCTGTTGCATCCAGCATGCCCCACACTCCCTAAAACCATCAGATAAAAATGTCACCTTGGACCCAGGTTGCAGGTGAAGCATTCTCCAGGACAGAGCAGGAGCTCAGCCAGATTTCAGGAGTCAGCAGCCACAGGAAGATGGGCATTACTGCCCATCCCTGGGCTTTTCAGAACCACTTTCCTGTCTGTGTTGATGCGAGAGAGTGAAAATTGCTTTGTTTGAAGCCGAAAGCCCAGCGGATCTGCTACAAAGCCTTGCTGCACCCAAGGCGCTGCTCTTTGCAAGCACCCTCCAAGGCCCTGCTGCCTACCTGCCAGTGCCGAACAAAACGCCAAGAGCTCATTATTCAGCTCAGAGCATCAGTAAATCTTCCCCATGCTCTCACACAGAGGCTGAATCACAAATGAGAGGAATAAATGAACATAGGCCCCAGTGAGTGCTCTCACATCAGCCGGGAGGGAAGAGAGCAGGGCGAGCGGTGGAAGACCAGGCGCTGTCTACTGCTTCAGCGTGAGCACCAACAAGCTGGCAGACCCTGCGATGGGATGCCGGGGGTCAACCAGCACAGACAAACCAGCTTGGCCCTATGCTGCTGCACATGGGGCTCTGCCCGGTGGGTTCAAAGGAGAGGACAGTCCCCCTGGGGTGGGCAGAAACAGCCTTGTCATCTCCCTGCAGTGGGGAGCAGGAGCCCCTGGGTGCTGCCAGGCCCCTGCCTGCAATGCCATGAGCTGAGCTGCGGTGTGCCAGCAGCAGCTGAGCTCGGAGGTCCTCTGAGCCACTCAGCACAGCCCCCATCCTTTTGTGCCTGGCCAGCTGTGGTACCATGGCATGAGGCTGCTCCTACCCAAAATGCAACGTTAGCAGCACTTGAGACCCCTGGATCCCACTGCCAAACTGGGTGCAAGCAGCCGGGCTCAGCTCTGCTGTGCATGGAGAAGCAGGAGAAATCAAAATCCTGACCTGGCTCACCGGCAGTGGGGCAGCAGCTCTGGCTGGGAAGTGGAGGGTCCAATGGAGAGGCATGGCTGTGTCCATGCACAACCACTGCTGAGCAAAGAGGTGTTAACAAGCACCATGCTGTAGTTTTTCATCAGTTCAGAGATGCTGAGGGCAGAGGGATCACTGTCTTCCTCCCACCTGCCTGCCGGCAGGGCATGGGCCAGGCAGCTTAACCAAACCACTTTGCATCCAGCCCATGTCTCACGGGTCAGCTAGCACAGGGTTTTTTTCAGATGCAGTACAGTCCTAATTTACAATCCTTACATGTATGGGAACCTGATATTTCTCGAAATGGCTCTTTCCAATAGGTAATTCTGCACTTCATGAAATTTTGTTTGCCCTTCCTAATCTTCATCGCTGGCACACCCTTTTGTGTGCCTCTGCCCTGGCTGTAATCAGAGGACTTCTCTCCATGTCTGATCCCGACAACCTTAACATTTGTCAGGGCTCTGGTACCTGCCTTTATAATCTTGCCTAGGAGTCCCTGAGTGGCCTGTGCATACGGATGAGTCTCCTTTGACTCAGAAGAGAGGGCCACAGCTGTGTTCATTTCCTTAACATAGCACAGCAACCTAAATAAACTCCAAACAAGGACTCATCCTTTTAAGGCATCCCACAGTCAGATACCCAGCAATGAATCCCAGCCAGCCTGACAAGGCAGCTTTTCAAAAGCAGTGTCTGTCGGTCATCTGGATTGCAGGAGGCAAAAGTGCAGGTCACCCTCTGTGAGCACATTGCACTTGAAGTATCTGTCTTCAGTGTGTCCTATGTCCTTAGCAAATTATCATCATTTTCCTCCATCTACCTTCTTCTCCTTTTTTAAACAATTTATCTCTCTGGGTTTCCTTTCACTCCTTGCTACTGAAAGTGGAGATTCAGAGATCAAGGGCTCCAGCGAGATGCATCTCTTCAGGCATCAGAGCAGCAACTGCCCCATCACCCTTTGCCTAGCTGCTCACAGCTGCTTTTCGTGTCTCCTCAAGAGCTGCAGGCATAAAAGCAGAGGTAACTTAGTGGTGCAGGGATGACATTGGAGCTGCCAGCCATCATGCCTGTGCCCCTAAATGAGACATCTGTGATTGTGCTGGTGCCTTGGCCATCAGGATGTCTCCATCTCCTGTGGCAGAGTGCTGCAGCAGAATAAGTATGTGTATAAATAAATCATCAGGGCCCTGATCAGAGGGCTTAATCCCAGAAAAGTTATCAAATATTTATTTTCAAGCAGATAAACAAATAGATTAAAACACCAATGGAGGACATACTGCCCTCACATCAATCCCTTTGCTGGGCACTGCTGAGTAGCTGGGGAAGCACACTCAGCCAATGTGGCCAACAGCACTGGTGACCAAGAAGGCCACCAGCCAGGAGGCACCAGCCCACTTCAGAGAGGAGAAATACTCCTCCTGCCTCTCAACAGCCTGACAGAGAGCCTCTGCCCCATGCCCGACTCACCCTGCATCACCGCTCCCTCCTGAAGTCCTCCAGGCTTTGCTAATATTGTGTTGCTCAGGTGTGATAACCCCATCATCATTAGGATCAGGGTATTACTCATTTGATATTTTAATTGAACTCCACTCATTTAGAATGCATACTTGCTGAAGAACCCCTTGGCCAGAAGAGTGGGAATACATTGCTCATGGTGTTGGTACCCAGGGAGACCCATCCCTTACTCTACCAGAAAAACCCAGCTGTACATCCACCTTGCTGGTGTCACGTATTTAATGTGGTAAATGGGTGGTTTGTACTTCGTGATTCTTGAGGGTCTGTATAAAGCCAGCTGAGGTGCCTGCGATGTGATCTGAGCCAGTGTAAACGATTCAGTCACACTTCAATGTGTCGGGAAAATAAATCTCAAAGCAGACACAGAATCAAAGCATATCTGCCCAGCTTGCAGTGCTTATGGTTGTTCAAGAGATCAATCAGGGCTATGAAATGCTGTCTCTCCCAAATCAATTAACTCAACTAAAAGGTACCTATTCATTATTTGAGCTCAAGCTTGGCCTCATTGCATAGGCAGAACAAAAACCTGTCTGATAACGATAACCACAAGAGAGTGGCTGGGGAAAAGAATTGTCCAACCCACGCGGGGTGTTAGGATGGGAGACATCAGCTGTGCCATGAGGCCTGAGCGCTTCTCAATCACAACCTCATGCTTCTGGAGACAATATTTCACACCTAAATATCAACATCTTTTTCTTTAGTGCCTCCACAAATTGTGTTAAATGTGGACACACTCTACTTGTTTCATTTTAGGCATAAGGAATTGTGACACAAAATGCAGCAAACAACGAGAAACTTGGGATAAAAACTCCTTTCTGTTTATTGCTTGTGTGGGAGTAAAATAGTTAACACCATTCTTACTACCTTTTAAAATTTCCTAAAAATCAAAGATTTTGGGGGAATATTTTAGTTCTGCAAATTAACAGTAACAGATTTCCTATGGGTGGATTTACCTGTATCCCTTCTCCAGGCAAAAACCTTTTCCAGATTTTGATGAAACACCACTTACGTCAGCTCTCATGAGTTTTTGGTGAGGTATTTGCTGCTCTTCCTCAAACCCTATATCCCGGTGACAAAGTGAATGTATTAAAATCTCATCTTGATTGTGTTTTAATTTGTAATTACATTTCTGGCTGTCACAGTTGCAGAAATCTTTTTTAAGTGCAGCCAGGTCATCCTGACAATCTTCTGCAGATGCCTTGGTTTGAAATCCTCTGTCTTGATTTCTCCTGATAGCAGCTCTCCAGGTGACAGTATTGGCTATACAGAGCATTTCATGGGTCAGAAAGGGAAGAACCAGGACTTGTTGGTCCCTTATGGGGAGCTTTCCCTGCAGCATGTGATTTTACTGCAGCCTGCAGTGCCCTTTGAATTCCTCTCCCTCTTCACACCTGCGATGTCCTGTCCTCTTATGCAGACACTGCTGGTCTCCTGCCTTCAGTTAGTCTATCCTGTCTGATCAAAACCCAAATGTCTGCAAGCCCAGCATCTCCAGAAAAAAAAAGAAAACCAAAACCCAAAACAACCCAGCTTCCTAAATTATTTGCAACCATCCACATCCCAGCTGGCTCCCCCCATGCCACAGCCTGCCCGGATGCCTCAGTTACCAAGGATGCAGGTGAGCTAGGAGATGGCCTTGCACTGGTCCAGGGGTGAGCATCAGTGAAGACATTCATACAGACAACTGGATAAGATAATATTGCCCTGGATCTACGTGCTTTCATGGATGCAGTAGAGGTGTCAACCCTGCACAAGATGCTCACTTGGGTTACAAACACAGTGCCACGAAGCTACTTAGACCACACTGGGAGTAATGTCCTGTTTTTGTCAATTTATGCGAAGGCAGATATTTTTGAGTTGGAGAGAGCACAGTGTAAAGTCATTTAGACAATAAAGGAGTGACAGGTTTTCCACAGGAGAAGAGATTAACCAAAGTGGGATTATTTTGTTCTGAGAGAAGATGATTAAGAGGTGGCATGACTGAAGTATTTAAACTGGCTCAGGGTTATTATCAAATTAAGCTGTATTGGAGATTGCTGGGCAGCTGTCACTCAAGGGCAGAGCAGAGGGCTTTGCAGCAGCCTCTCTCATAGCAGGGGGCATGGTTTTGGCTGATACAGAGGGATAGCCATGGATGGAGAAAGTAGATGTGTGCTGCTGTGTGCCACCAGACAGAGTTTTTGGTGGGCTGGAGAGCTGCCTATTGCTTACAGATAACCTTACCCTTGGCACCATCCTTGTTTGAGCATCAGGATCCAACTTACACATATTTATTATCCTCTGTGCTTTCAGATGGATGGTCTCATCATCCGCAGCAGCACTGTCCTTCACTCCAACAAATTACTGTGAACTCATGTACTTCTGTCACCTCTTTTCTCTAGGCTGACAGGGCTAGGCACTGCCTCCTGGTGCAAGCAAACATTTGCCAAGCGAGGAGATGTACTGAGGTCTTGTACCTTTTCTTGTACTAGGCACGGCCCTGGTTTGTGCATCACTGCATGGTGTTTCTGCTGGTCTCCAGTGCCAGCTCTGTGTGCATTTCTGTCTTGCTTCTTCTCTTGTGCCACTTTGGATTCTCTGCCATGCCCACTGTGCCAAAATCATGCCAGTCCTTTATAACCTTCAGACCAGACTGAGTGGTTTTCTTGGATTAGCAAGCTCTAATTGCTTTGCAGAGGGTTATCTTAGGGTCTTCCTGTCATCTCTGTCTAAAATTTTTGTTCCAGATCACAATCAGATTTCAGTCTCTTACCAAAGCTTCAGCACCCATAATTGCAAAATGAGCTCTTCAGACCTTGATGAGCTGCAAACTCCTCTATGGTTTCACCTTGTTTCATATGCTCCAGTTAAGAAGCTCTCTCTCATATGCATCATTTTCATGTCGAGTGTAACACTCCTCAGATTTCTTCAACAGGACTTCAGAATTATTCTCCTCTTCCTGAGTTAACTAAAGAGTGTTAAACCATCAAGTACTTCAAGCCCCACTATTGACAGTGTGGAGGCTACTTTTTAGCTTCTTTTGGCCAACCTCTGTTTTCAGTCTTCTCCAGCTGTTTATCACATTTCCAGGGAATTTCAGCTCTGACTGCTGAGGGGGCTTTAGACTGCTCCTTCTTCCCATCTTCCAAGTTCTTCTTTACTTCTGGACCCATTTGGGGGTCCATACAGGCAATTTTGATTTTATGCTGGTCTTATTTGCAAAAACAGATCTGCTCCTTCAGGCCAGGTTGCCACCGGACTCACTCTGTACCTCTGCTCCTTTCTGCTCCTCCATCACTGAGGGCAGGAGATGCTGCTGCAGCAGACTGCAAAGAAGCTTTCTCATACCTGGACCATGCTGCATGTCATCAAAGCAACTGTTGACTGCTGCTGCTGAGGGATGAAGGTGGGGAGCACAGGAGATGCAATGCTGTAAGTGCTTCCCTGGAGCAGACCTCTGTCCCTTTTTAGTGAGGAACATGGATGCAAGCCTGGCCCACAAGCCAGGCATGGCTAAGCATCCCACATGGACCAGACCATTTTTATCTCTTGCTGTAATAGCGTCCAGGGTAGTTCAGAAGAATCCACCCCAGAGTTGATTTTGTCTCCCCATTCATTCACAGACTGTCTAGATAACTAATCTGCAGGTGATAGCCATGTTGCCAGCAACAGCAGCGTTATACCACCTTCATCCGTGAGCTCAGACTGCAGTAGGTTTGTCCCTTCCACACACACCCCGCCCCTGCCCGAGATCACAGGTCCCAAAACAACTTTGGGCTTTGTCTGAGGATGGGAGCAGCCTAAAAAAAAGCTTTCTCCTTGACTGATAGTAGAGTTTTCTTCATGAGAGCATGAACAAAGGGTATAAACTCAAACAGACTTGCTGCCTTGCACAGGAGCGTTCTCCAAGCTGCCTTCTGCCGTGTGTGGAGAGATCAGGCCTGGTGCCTGGGAGAATGGGTAAACAGCTCATCAGAGCTCGTCAACATCTGCACAGCCTATCTGGAAAACACAGTGTGAATGCTCAAAAAGGCCACCGGAGCATAAAAACCGGTTCTGCCCCACTGGGCTGGTAACAAAAGCAATTAGCTGGCAGAGGTGGGAACAGGGCCTTTGGGCTCTGCTTATGCAGCTGATTAGGGGATCATCTGTCAGTCTTGGCCTCTCCTTGAAGCAATCCCCCAGCCACGGCTATGAGCCAGAGAAGAGAACAGCTCTGAAAGGCCAAGGCTTGGCATCCCTCTGCAAGACGGGAGAGTTCACACTGGCTCTCTGGCTCCATGTGAGGGACCAGCCAGTGCATTTGCATACTTGGAGCTACCAGGAAGGGGCTACCAAGGATGGGGTTTTTTTGCATGTCTTTCCACAAAATTGTCTTCTATCCTGCCAGGACAGTCATTGCAGTTCTTTCTAATCTCACTTTTACCGTTACCATGCTGGAGCTCCACCTTCCTGGGGACAACAGCTCTAGGACCCCTTCTTACAGAGCAAGGTAGAAAAAGCCATGCCTGGTACATGCAGTCATTACTGTCTGGTGAGCGCACACCACTCTCATCCAGCTTGCTCCTCTGCCCCATGCCTCAGCACAGGCTCTTCTTGCTTCTTCTCACCAGGACCCCACCAGAGGGACACCAAATCCCTTAGTGTCTCTAGTCTGTCTCTGCCCTTCCCCTGCATCAGGCAGAAGCCACTGTCAGGGCAGATGCTCCTAACTGATATGCATTGAAGCCATCCTCATAGAGGCCACTAATAATTCTGCATTAGTGTCCTCCTGTCACTGCTCTGTCTGCCTTTGATGGGCTTGGATGCTGATGCATGCCACCGTGATGTCTGAGTCACTCAGGTCTGTCTTCATCGAGGATGAGGGGCTGGCAAGGAGAGGAGGCACAAGCTATGGGGGGAAGGACCCACTGCAGGATGTCTGGCACAGAGCTGTGCCCGTAGATGCTTTGGGAGTGTGTGGGCATGCAGATGGACAGACAGAGGTGTGTGTTGCAGCTGCAGGGCCAGCACACCACAGCCACTTTGCAGAGTCTGCAGGCAGGAGGGAGAGTGGGCAAAGCCCTGCCATTTTCCAAAGTGCTGGGGGCTGTGCCTGGGCTGATGCACTCAGTGTTGGTGCTATCATCCTTAGGAAATTCAGCATCATCACCTTGGATGTGTGCAGCACTGCCACCTCCCTGCACTCTGCCCTGTGCATGCAAACACTGTCCCCATCTGCCACTCAGTGAAAGCACAGCCTGTCCTCTCCTGGTTGAATTCCCAGCACCGCAGCCTAGCAAAACCTTTAGGGAAAGCATTGCAATGCAGTCTCTCTGCCCTGCCAGGAGCTCCTATGTGTGTTGTCCCTCTTTATGGCAATCCCCATTCTGGGATCACTCAAAGGTAGAGGGAGCTGGATATCCTCTTGCCTTGGGTTTCTCCATGCATCTTGGGGGTGGTCTTGACCTCTTTCCATGGTGGATGGGAGACCTGTTTGCCAAGAAGGTGTTGACCTGAAGGCTTACCTGCTTACCTGGGTGGGGGTCTTTTACCACCCTCTGCTGGAACTTGGTGTGGATGGCCTCTATGATCCAATTTTAGCCCCAAATAAGCCTGTCTCACCACCTCCAGGGTGAAAATGTCTGGGGCTTACTGGCAGTCAACTCCACCAGTCACTCGCAGTTGTCATGGGTAAATGGGAAGACACTCTGGCTTTTTCTGAAATCCCAAAAGACGTGGACAATGCTGAGGTCCTCTCATGCCATGGCCTTTTTCTGCACTGGGAAGGATTTCTGGAAGCCAGAGCAAATTATTTGCAAAACAAGGAGCCTAGCAGAGAGCCCAAACACTAGCAGCACCCAGTGTTTGGGGAGCTGCCTGCCTGGGCAGGGCTAAAGACAGCTTCCCAGAGACCTGGCAAGTAAAAAGCTATGCTCCTTGGATTGTCAGGCTGGCATTGCTTCTTCTAGCATCATCTTGGTGTTTCCTGGGAGCTGGATTAATTTTGAGTTTTATGAGTTTGACAGCCTGTGGTCTCAGGCAAACACAGAACCTTGTTCTGGAACAGAGAGAAGATCTCAACACCAAGGTCTATCAGCAAGGGGACATCCTCCAGAAACCTCAAAACACCACTGCCTGCTGAGCCTGTGCTGGTACCTCTGTCCATAAGCACATGGCTGGGCTGCTGGGAGGGAAAAGCAGCTGGTTTTGGATGGGATAGAATTAATTTTCTTCATAGTAACTACTATGGGGCTATGTTATGGATTTGTGTTGAAAACAGTGTTGATAACCCAGGGATGTTTTCGTTCCTGCTGACCAGTGCTTATACAGAGTCAAGGCCTTTTCTGCTTCTCATCCCACCCCACCAGCGAGCAGGCTGGGGGTGCACAAGAAGCTGGGAGGGGGCACAGCTGGGAGAGCTGAGCCCAACTGACCCAAGGGATATCCCACACCATATGACATCATGCTCAGCATATAGAGCTGGGGGAAGAAGGAAAGTGGGGACATTCGGGGTGCTGGCATTTTGTCTTCCCAGGGTCACCATTACGCGTGATGGAGCCCTGCTTTCTGGGAGATGGCTGAACACCTGCCTGCCCATGGGAAGGAGTGAATGAATTCCTTATTTTGCTTTGCTTGTGTGCGCGGCTTTTGCTTTACCTATTAAACTGTCTTTATCTCAACCCATGAGTTTTCTCACTTCTACCCTTCTGATTCTCTCCCCCATCCCACTGCGGGGGAGTGAGCAAGCAGCTGCATGGTGCTTAGTGGCTAGCTGGGGTTAAACCACGACAGTCTTTATCTAGATAAAAATGGAGACAGGACTAAACCACAGAGAAGAAATTGGGGAAAAGTGAGAAAGAAAGAAGCTATGAGATAAGCACAGGGATGTTGTGTCCAAGCAAAACCCAAGGAAGAAATGGGGTAAAGAAATTGCTGGAGAGGTCACTGCACCATGGGTGATCAGGAACAGCATAATTCATAAAAGAAAGACCTGCTTTTTGTGTACATGATGGGGAGAAGAGTTGCAGCCCTGGGGTAACTTCAGAGCATCTTTCTGAGAGGAAGAGGCTCTGACAGAAGCATTGGAACAACCATCAGTGTACTTGTGTACAGTGGGACCTGGGCTCTTGGGGTTGCTACCAAGGAGCAGGGAGCCCAGGGAGAAGATGAGACAAGGAGCAGGGGCATCCTGTAGCAAGGGATAGAGGGAAGGACCCCAGGGCCATGGCAGGTGGGGCGGGGGGAGCTGGCAGAGCCCATAATGGGATGAGGGTTGGTGGGGAGGAGCCCAAGGGGGAGGACCACCGTTCATTCAAATCTTCCTGGAGGGTGAGGGAGGAGGAGGAAGGGCTGCCCTTGGAGCCACAGACCTTTCTTCTCCCCCTTCCCCCACTTGACATTTAGAGTGTGAATGTCTCTGTGTTTGGTGCTCCCGAAGATCATTTCTCCTGGAAGGAGAAGGAGGTGCCGACAGCAGCAGCCGCAGGGACGCAGCTTTCCTCTAATGAACTAGAAAATAGTTTCCCTTTAATACTGATTATCCTGGAAGCCAGCTGAAGTGAATGTGATTTACATAAAGATGAACCCGCTCGGCACAGTCTTCCTCAGCAGTGCTGGGTGGCTCAGCAGCAGCAGCACAGGCTGGGCCTTGGCTGGGATGCTCTGCGGCATCCCAGGATTGGCAGCACTGCCAGGAGCCTCTGTTTCCTGGCAGGTGAATGAGAGCTGTGCCCTGCTCTAGCAGCTCTGTCTGCCTCTGCAAGCACTTGCAGCCCACCAGGAGGGATTGCTGCAGCCCCCTAGACTGCTAACCTGTTCTGCCGCTCCCACCTCAGCCTGGCTACTGGTTGTGGTCAGCTACTGGGTGCTGCTGCCTCCCATCTGCCATCCCCAGCAGGGCCCTCTGGCTGCAGCAGGCAAATTTGTAGCCATGAAAGAAATCAGGCTGTGAAGCTGATCTGGCTGGAAAAAAAAAAACCAAAAGAGCATGACCCAGCTCCCTGCATGAACACCAGTGCAAACACAGGGGAGGGAGCGGGAACAAGAAGTATAGCAGCGGCCAGGCTTATACCATAACCTGAGAGTCCATGTCAAGGCACTTGCTGGGTTCCAAGATTTGAAAGGGACAGAGTTCCTCAGGTGTTTTCCTCTCAGCCTCTCCCATGTTATAGTTATGGCCAGACTTTCATCATGGTCTTAGACCTTCCACAACTGCTACCTGTTTACACTGGAAATCACCTCCATTGGATGGCAGGCACACAGAAGAGATGGCTCAGCTTTCCCTCTGCCAGCCCTTCCCCACGCTGTTGCTTTTCCCTGGGCCTGTGCAGCATCACAGCACAAACATGTGCAATGAGTGCATGTGCAGCCTCTGTGCTATCCTGCCAGTCTAGAGTCTACTTTCCCAGGCTGCTTGCACAGTGAGTGTCTGCACAGCACTGCCCTTATGCACTCCTGAGCTCTGCAATCTTTTGCACCTGAAGAGATTTCTTCAGGTGCAATAAGTATTGAATTTTACACCTTGCAAAATGCAGGCCAGCAATCCTCCACTGTGCATGTGAGTGCTTGCCTGCAACCATGGTGCAGATGGCTGTAGGCTTGCAGAATTTGGACGGGTTGCACATGAAGGAGAGGCCTGGATGCATATTTTCTGCATGCTCACATTAGTGTTTGTATGTACTGGTATAAACATTGTACTTGTGTGCATCAATGGTATATTTGTGGCTAATGTATTACTAATCATGGTACTGCTATGTACAGAGCATATGCCCCTGTGCCAAGACACATGGACATACCATGCCTACACCATATGTGACAAATTAGGTGGGGGGAGGGATGTATACATGAGCCCTTCAAACAAGGAGGCATTCAATCTCTCTGCCTGTAAGTGCAGCATGTGCACACACTTGGCTGTGGGCGTGCAGCACATGCAAGGGCAAGCCACCAGCCCACAGCAGCAGGTAGCGCCTGCACCGCATCGGTTGATGCTGTGAGGATGAGGCAGGGTGCTGCAGGAGTCAGCATTCCCCACCACTGTGCCATACGCCTTGGTCAGCAGTTCTGACTTCCCCTCAGATAGATTATGTTGTCGACTAATAACCACATAAAATATTCAAGAGCTTACCGCTCTGCCAGAGGCAGTGCGGAGATGAGCGTGCCAGGAGATGGATGGATTGTGGGCCTGGGAAGCTTGCTCTGCACTGAGAGATTGGGGGGGTGGGTTGGGTGCACGTGGCTGGGCTCAGCTTTTAGGAAGGGGATTTATTCTCCAAGCAGCAGTGCAGTCCTGCACAGGGAGGTATTTCTGTGTCATCCCACTGGAAGGAGAGCAATTAGCAGGGGTCTGCTTCTGGAGGGGACTAAGCAGGAAGCTCAGCCACCCACAGTCCCATCCCTGCTCCCTGGATCCTTGTCGATGTTAAATGCACACATAGCTCTAGTGCTGGAATGGGAAGCCTGGGAAGACTCTGACCACCAGTGGGGGACCACGCCTGGGAGGGTGGGTCCCTGTTCTCCAGGATGCTCCATGCTGGATGCCAGCACCACAACTTCCTCTGCCAAAGCCCAGGCTTGGGACCCTTTCACCACCTGGGGAGTCACAGGGTCCATGCATGGTCTCCAGTGACTTTTCTTTCTTCTAAGACCACAGATGTCTTGAGGGGCTGGAGCCAGGGACGAGATGCTACAGAGGTGGAAACAGGTCCAGAACAAAGGGTGCAGGCAGGAGTTCAGCACGACACTAGGAGCCATGTGCTCTGCACCAGTGTACTGGAAATTCCTGCCCAGCTCAGGCAGGAGGAGAAGCCCCTGGGGGTGGTAGGGCTGGTCACACTCGTGCTGCTTCTCCATAGGCTCCTTCAGAGCTGCATCCTCTCTTACTGTCTGCGGGTCACATATTAGAAGCACCATAAACTCTCCTGTCATGTGGGACCAGCAGCAGCTGTCACAGCTTTTGGCACAGCTGGACTCCCTGCCCTGAGCCCCCAGCCCCCTGCAACCCAGGACTGTGCCCTCTGATGGCAGCTGCTGCCCAGTGAGCACCCGCAAGTCTTCCGATGGGCAGCTGGCGAGGCGAGATGAGAGCCAGCGTGCTACCTGGTGTGGGCTGACACACTTAGCAGATGCTGTCAGTTGCTTTTTGGAGCAGGTCTTCCTGCATCTCAGCAGTGTGAGGTGCCTGAGGGTGGCCAAAGGGGACGAAAGCTGAGCAAGAGAGCTTCCACTGCAGATTAGTGATGGGACAGAGGTAAAGGAGGGATATTAAAAATTAGCTTGGGCATAGTAGGAAAGACACACCAATCTTCATATTGGAAAAAGTCCACAGAGGACATGCAGGACAGAAGCACTCCTCAGCATGTCTGGAGGTCGGGGTACATGGCTGATGTTCCCGTGGCATTTCACCCATTGTGCTCAGGTGCATTACTAGTCCCTGTGCTTGGTGTTTAGGCAATGCCTCCTGCCCAGAGTCAGGATCCCAAAGGAGAGCTGCAGGAAGCACTCCCCACACTCTGCCTGCAGCTCTCAACTCATTTTTGAGCCAGTCTAGCTGGGGCTTCACAGCATCACAGTCATGTGTGGAGCATGTAATGGGAGAAGGGTTGTGGGATCAAGTGCCTTTTGCATGACAGAGACTTCCTAACCCTTTTCTTCTTGCCTCCCCTGATGCCAGAAGCTCCAAGGGACACTTATGTCTTAGGTCCTTCATCCTGGCTCTCAGCCTTGCCAGTGCATTGGCATAAACCGTAGCAGATGCAGCCAAGGATTGAAGTAGATCAGGATCAGCCTTTATCTATACATTGCCCCAAATGTGGCTTTGTATCTCTCCTACAGCTCTTCCTCCAAGGGAAGCTCAAAGGAAAGTCAAGGGAAGCTCTGCAAACCCCCACAAAACCATCTTGCCTCCCTCCCCTGCCTTGCGGGTTGAGGTGTGCCCCCAGGCGTTGTCCCTGGGGAGAGGGGTTTTCTCTCTGTGGCTTTAGAGCTCCTCGGGCTGCCTTTTGCAGTGGTCAGTCTGTGAGGATTAGGCTGGTCAAGGAGAGAGCAGTGATGCTGCTGCCTGCACACATCTGTAACCAAACCTGCGGGGACCAGCGGGTAAGAGGAGAAAAGCCTCCCAGTGTTGGTGCATGCTGCCTGCCTGTGTGGACTTGGTTTGTAAAGACAGGTTGGCATTTGTGTAAAGGCAGCAGTTCCAGCCAACAGCTACATCTTCCTCCGAGCAGGCTTAACCAGAGAAACTCTGGATGCCTACAAAGGCCATGTGCCAGCTGACAGCAAGCACAGCTTCATGGCTAGTAACTCCCCTCTCAGGAGGAAGGGGATTTGTAATGACCCGTGCAAGGGTGAGCAGCCTGACCCACCGCAGAGCCACAGAGCTCTCTGGTGTGCAGGCAGGTGATGAGAGGGTAACAGCAGCAGCAGGCGCCCCGGTGTGTGTGGACAGCAAGACAAAGAGGCATGCCACGGGCTGGGGGACAGCCATGGGGATGTGGCAGCTTGCTCTTGGCTCCAGGCATGCACAGACACCTTGCACCTGGAAAAGCACGGGGCAAGGGGCACTGGGATTTAGTAAAACATATCACCCAGCCATGGAACTGCAGGAGGATTTTGTTTTGTAAAAGGATTTATTCATAAAACCACAGCAGCAGCAAACCAATCCTTGTCCCGCGGGCGCTGCAACGTGTGTATAAAGTAAATTAGAACAAGGTCTGCATGTGAAGGTTATAAACTAACATAATACTGGTTAGGAATGGGGAGGCAGAGAAAGAGTTGGAGGGAGAGAGAAAAAGGCAAAGGAAGAGGTGGGGAGAGCCCTTTCATAATTCACAGTTCCTGAAATAAAAATAAGGCTGGAACCATGTTTTGGCAAAAGTGCGTAGGAAGTGTATACTTGGCAATCTGCCAAAAAAAGTTGCTTTTTATTTTCTTAAGAATTATGTATTTTTGTCATCCACTTCCTACTTTGAAGCAGTTGAACCTGCTTTGCTCAAACTTTCCAGAACAATTTGCCCTCAGGCTACTGCCAGAACTGCAACACTTACACCCCAAAGATGAAAGTGGGAGAGTGCCACAGCACTGGCTGCACATATGCAGAGCAGAGGCACCTGAAAGCTGGTGATGTCTGCACCTCCATCTTATGGGGCTAGGAGGCACCAGCTTCTCTCACCCCTCCAACTGTGTTTTGCAAAAGAAGGGGAATTTTGAAGCTTCAATTTGTCTTGACTCAGGTCAGAAACTCATCATAAGCATGCAGGAGTGCTAAAATGTCAGTGTGACTCCAGAAGAATATCTTCTGCTGCTTCTTCTCCTGGAAGCTCCCACCTTTGGAGATAAGGGACCAATGGGGTTTAGATGGAGGACAAAGCCCAGCTGAACTTGCGCCCAAGTTGGTGCTCAGCAGACCCTGGACAGGGAAAGTATATGGGTTTCTCCGGGTCCAATGCTGAACTCATCATTTACAGAGGGAAATCTGAGGCTGCTCAATCACTTTCAGCCCCATCTGTGCCTAATCCTCTCCACCCCAAGTCCCTGACCTTCTCCTGGGCTCCCTGCCTCTTTAAGAATCATTACAGCACCTGGGTATATGCTGAGTGGCTTTGGTTTTGGTTAACTGTTTCATTTGCTGAATGGCGTGGGGTTGAACTGCACGGGTTGTACCTGAGCTACGTGGCAACTTGCAGCCCTGCTAGGATGGGCAGAGTCTCAACAAGATTTGCTCCCTGTTGGACTCTTGTGCCTCCAACTCTGCTGTGCCAGTGGCCCTTACTCCGTCTTGAGATGTCTTCAATTTCAAAGAAGCCATTTGCTCTCTCATCTATGAGTCAGAAAGGCATTTAAGACAGCAAGTTGCCTGGATCTAAGGGTGTTGTTTCATAGCTGTCCTACAACAGAAAATGAAATGTTTTTTTGGTGATGCTAGTTTGCAGCTTGAGCAGCAGGTTGTTTTGACTCTGCAGAATTGCTATAGCCAATGGAAGAAAGATAAGGTTGCACACAAGAGGAAAAGTATCATTTTGGTCCTACATGGTATGAGTTGACCAGGTAACAGCATCCCAAGTCCCCCCAGTTACATATGCTTCTTACTGTGCTGACAGCAATTCCTGCAGCTGCTACTTGCCCCACCTTGTCTGCAATATCAAATGCTGCCTATAAATTACTAATAACAAGGATATGTACCTTGGAAAACAAGCTAGTGCCTGTGGGTGGGATGGGATCAATTTTCTAACTCAATGTAAACACTGCAGTAACTTTGATATTCATGATATTCATATCCACAAGGCAGTAGCTGGGCATTAAGGTCACTAGATAGTAGCATTACAAGTAGCACATTACAAAGATGCATGGGCTTGAAACCCCTGAATGCAGATAGGAGTGACCCAGCTATGCCCATATGCATTCCTGCCTGGTGCGATAACTCTGTCTTCCTCTTCCTTGTCCCACACATAGCCTTAATGCTATCTTCTACTTATAAATAGGACAAATATGGCTTTGTCTGGGTTTGCATGCAAAGAAGAGGTCCTGGGTGCAGAAAGACAGCAATGTCGCAGTGGCTGGCACCCGTGAGCTGCCTGGGTGCATGTCCTGCTATGTGTGTGCTGGATGGATGTGGTCAGGGCCAGGGAAGGTGCACAAGTGCTGGTGATGGATGACAATAGAGGAAAAAGCAAACATGAGAGAGTTCAGCAGTGCTTCACAGCTGCATTGTGAGAGGATCCACCTGTCCCTCTGTGTATCTGAAAGACCAACTGGCAAAGTTATACCTTGGTAATTAAGAAATGCACCAATTACAGCTGTGCTACAAATTTGCTGTCACTTGCAGAACACATGCAATGCAAACCAGTCCTTTATTTCACAGTCCATATTCTCTGTTTTTTTCTACAAGACCTTTTTTTCTGGTGCACCTATTCTTAGAAAAAAATGAAGGCTGCAGAAGAAGCAAAACTAATGAGAAGGGTGTGACCATGAGTATCATAAGAATCAGGAGAAGGCAGTTGTGAATGAACTTAGCATTTGCAGTAATTAAGTAACTGTCTAAATTCCTAAATCCTGATTTTGAAATTGTTTGGTTGACTTGACACATCCAAGTCCCAGAGCTTTTAATTCAAATATAAAGCTTGATTGGCAAATTAATAAAAGGCTATGAATGAAATTAATGAAAGATTAAAGGCCAACAGCTCATGCTGATGTAAAAATTACCCCTCCAAAATAGGTTATGCAATAATTAGAATAAGTTACCACTATGGTAATATTAATTCTGATATAACATTTATTCATCGATTGGATTTACTGATTCACAACGATGTTCTAAAACCTTATATACATTTGTTGAATCTTTGCAAGCACTGTTAATCATCTTTATTTTCCATTCCATAATTTCTAAAATTACTATAAAGTGAATTTTCATTAATAAATTGTATAGTTGAGCACTTGAGTTCGCAGTTTCGCTAAGCAAAATGAGATCTAAAGAGCTATTAGGACCATGGAATGGGTAATTGATTAACTAAAATGACTTGGTCAATGCACTCTAAATCCTCTAACTAGCACATTGTTTCGATGTCAGCCTCCACATCTCATATTGGCTGGGAAAATTGATAAAAGGGACAATCTGAGAGAGTTTTCATCTGGGCTTTGTTAACAAAGCGCTAAGCTGAGCAGCCTATAGAATTTTGCATTTAGGCTTTGAGAATTTGTGTCTCTGGTGTATAGTTGCGGGTTCATAGCCTGTGTCAGAAAAAAAGAAGGAACTTATTACTTGGTATGCTGGGATTGTGGAAAAGGGCTGCAGTAGGCAGCCTATTTGCTGAGATTTAGTGTGTTACTTTAATTGGGCCGGACGAGGTGTCAGACGCATATTCAGAGGGTATGGTAAAAATGCAGAGTGATCTGATGGAAAGAAAGGCCTTGGTACTCCCACTTCCTAAACGTGACCTGGGTAGGATTTGTTGCCAAGTTCAGGCTTGCTTCTGCTTTCCCTCACTTTAATGCAGATATTATTTCATCTAGCCAACTAAACTGTAGATCAGCAATGTTTCTCAGCTGAGAATATCCCAGTATTTTAAAAGAAATTTTTTCTTTAGTAATTACGTTCAGCTTTATCATTACCTGTTGTCTGCTCTGCAGCACTTTTGTTAATATGCTGGAATTTTTTATGGACTGTGCAATTTATTGCAATGCTTCTCTCTCTGTCTTGTTTTTGGCAGCTGATAACTAAATTCTTTTGTTTCTGATCACTTATTCTTGTTTTATAGTGTAATAAAAAATAAAAACACCCTAGTAAAATTGTATAAATAGAGTGTATACAGCTGCATATACACGTTTTTGCTTGTTGAATGAATGCATGCACACATCCCTACATCCTCAGCCCACACTGCTCTTCCTCCCAGTTTCAGTGCTGCAAGAGCCCTACTTCTGCTGCAGAGGGGGAAGGAAACCATCAGCTACGCACTGGTCCTTGAACCTCAGCTCCCTCTTGGCTGACCCTTACTGTCTAAATCCATTTTGGCTGGCTGAGCTCTTCAAAGGCCTGTCCACAAAAAAAACAAAAAAGCCACTTGTTCTGGTTGTGCTTCTCCTCTTCTCAACCCTTTGACGCCCCATGTGCATGGTGTGGGATACATGATGAGCAACATATCCTCGACCCAGCTAGCCCCTGGCTCCTGCCCCTGGGATGCTATCCAGATGCTTCCCAGCTCCAAAGTCATGTTAAAACATCTGGTGCCCAGTCTCAAGATGTGGCCAAGCTCTGAATACAAGAACACTCATGCTCTATTTTTGGCGAGGATGGAGACCTGAAAGCCCTCCCACCTGCAACATATGCTCAAGCAAGCCATGGCTCTGAGCTCGCCATCTCCTGTGTCAGGACCTGCCTGTTTACACTTGTGGGGGAAGAGCAGAAACCTGTTGCGTAAGACAGCACAATCATCTCCCTGCAGCTTACTGTTGCAAATCACATTTCAGCAGAAGATGATTTTCACCTTCCTTGTAACTAATGAAAAACCCTTTAATTCAATGTGTTGACATTAAAGCTCAGGCTGAAGATCTCTTCCCTGGAATACAAATGGAATTGGGACCCATGCTTTTCCAGATGAAGACAGTTTGAAAAGACTGGTTCATTTTTTCTGTGGATTTAACCTGTATCGGTTTCCTTAATAATAAAATAGCAGAGAGAGTGCAATTTCTCTGACTGAGATCAGATGTCCCTATTTAGGTCAGATCTGTCCCAAATGCTGTCTTGACAATACAGATAAGTGAATCCCAGCCTACTGAGATGGCAGAGGCTTGGCTGGCACAGTGCAGCTGTCCAAGACTTTACCTGGACACCTACATGCCTTTCTGCTAAAACATGCTCCCTGGGCAGGCACAGAGCAGTACATTTAATCCTGCCAACCACCTCCCTTTCCCTGCTCTTGCATATATGTCTCAGCTTCAAAAGACCTTGCCTACCAAGACCCCATTCAACCTCTAGTTTCAGCCTCTGATCTGCCGGTAGACCTTCTCTTGGAAGGATCTCTTTATCACCTGCTGGAGAGGGGAGGATGGGAGGAGGCCAGGCCCCCTCTACCTGTGTGAAGAGTGAATGATGACATTACTCTGCAACCCTCCATCTCACGTGCACACCAGGGTAGTGGTAGGAGTGCATGGTCCTGAAGAAGGTCCCACAGGCACTTCATTGCTTCTATGCTGAGGCAATAACCTCCAACATGGGACATGTTGGTGATGCCAAGGAAGCTGGTGGTGTCTGGGCAGCCTTCTCTTCCACCACTCCTCCAAGTACCACATGTAATGTGGAGGGGAATATGATGGTCTTTCCTCCACCTCTCCAAGCAGCACACATAATCCCACCTGGCCCACTTCACTCTCTCCCTAATCTGTAGCCCATGCACTAACTGATCTCCCACCCATGCCCCATCTAGCCACTCCCACTGACTCTAGTCCCAGATTTAAACTGCACACCAGTCCCTCTCTAGAGGATCTCATTTCATCCTATGCTCATCCAGCCTCATGTTCCCACAGACTCCCTGAGCATCTCTCCTGCTTTCTCCCAACATCCTACCATCACTCCAGAGATTAAGACCTGCATGTATGTGGTCAGCACATGCGAAGAAGCTTTGATGCTCTCCTGGGGTCTCATTCTGGAGGTACCTCCCAGAGAAACCTCCTGGAGATGCTTCTGGTCCAGCTGGACATGAAGGCTGCAGAGATGTTGAAGGTGGAAGATAGTCACTCAGATGCAAATAGGAGATCCATCATGGAGGTCTGCTGTGTGCATATGCACGTGGAGGCAATGTGTTCATATTTTGCTGAGTGCAGATATTAAATGCAAATTTGTCTGAATCCTCTTGTCTTCAGGTGAGGCACATAGTCATCTGGCAAGTGCTTGACTGCTTTCTCCTTAGCTTGTATGAACAACTCTCACAATCACAGAGGAGCGAAGAAATCTTGCATTTTTGGAAAGGTGCTTAGGAGCAGTAGATGTGAATCACTGCCAAGCATAAAGACATTTAAAATGGCTCTAGATACCTGCTAGATTAGTAAGATGAATCACAGTCGTCGTGACCTCTACATGTGTCTGGCAAGTTGTTCTCTTGTTACCTAGTGAACAATCTGTTTTTCATGAACCCAAAATAACAATGTTTAGGAATACATTTTTTTTTCTTTTCAAGCTCTGTGTGAGTCACTAGCATTGAAGCAAAAGACATGCACATGGCTCAGGATCAGGGACTTCTGAATGGGGAAGAGTCCAGCTTCTGGGTCGAGACCAGTGTCCCAGTGACATCCCCTCCTTTACTGGGATAACCGACTTGGCACAAGGTAAGCACTGTGTACCTGGAGTCCCCGCAGCCAGCCACACATTGTGTGCACCTCTTCATCCACAGACTATCTCCTGTGCTTCCTCCTGTCATCTCATTTGCCTCCCTAAGAAGTGTCTGGCTTGGATCCCATGGTAAACTCACTGGCTGCTGCCAGCCTGCTGCCAAAGCTTTCCTCTGAAATCTGAAACAAGAGCAGGTTTTAGGCTTGACATTTTTCAGCAAGTAAGCCAAAGTATATGGAAAATTATATTTTTACCTTTTTCTCTGTGCCCTTTTCTTTCCTCATGTCTATTTGCTTCTGTCTTCATTTGCCTCACAAAAAAAAAAAAAAAAAAAATCAAAATCAAGTGTCACCAACTCAATAGCTGCCCTTTCAATACGTGCTTGTCCAAAATGGTTGCGAGCAACAGGGCTACAGGGTCAAAGACTTGCCCTTAGAGACCCTTTAAACTAAAAGGAGCAAGTAGCTGTGGTATTTTTAATGTTGAAAGCTGTGTTTTTCTCCCTTCTTTTCATAGGCATTTCATAGGCATTTACTGACAGTTCAGATCTTCCACGGATGTTTGTTTGCCGTGGATGTATGCCAGCTGTGACTTAGATACAGTTAAATATTTCATGTAAAACCAGGATTTCTTCTCTTCCATGACCACCCCACAACAGCCATGGGCAGGGTGACTTACAGATGAGGTTTAACTCTCCAGCTGCTGGTGCAAGTGCCGGCATGAGCCCCTTGGGCAGCACGGAGGCAGGAGCTCACATTTCTGGGAAGGCTTACATCTTTTTTTTTTTTAACTTCTTCACGGCAAGAACCAAAAATAATCTGAAGCAACTGGAAAGCTGAATTTGTCTGTTTAAAGAAGCATTTGATAGCAGCAGATGTATAAGGAAATGGGGAGCCATGCTGAAATGGGACAAACAGAGGAAAGCAACCATGTGAGGTCCAGAACTACACCCTGTTCTTGTGTATCTGCATCTAAACGGATAGCTGGATCTTTGGTGGTACTTTGGCCTCCAGCCACTGTCCCTGAAGGGATCAGCCCAGCAGTCCAGAGCCCAAACAAGATGCTTGGGGACCACAACCCCTGCCCAGTCTCATTGTACTGGTGTACCCTGCACACGTGGGCAGTGCACAGCAACCTGGGCTGTGCACCCCAATGTGTGGCAGCAGAGTCCTGTGGGGAAACCCCAAAGCCCCTCCAGATCCCTTGTGCATCCTCACACTGCATTTTCCCTGCAAAATGGACCTGGCTTATCACCCCAAGACCTTCTTCTGCCATCCCAAAGAGGGAGGGGACCAGATTCTGACCTGCCACCCTTCCCGGCTGTTGGGGCTAAGGTGTGCCTCTGCTCCCTGTGGGAGGACAGAGGGTGTTTTCATCAGGACGCCTCTGACATGCACAGTGCAGGCTTGCCAGGGATGTGGCAACAAAGGACCCCAGCAGCATCACCAGCCAGGTGCCCCGTGCATGCTGGGCCAGGGGACCCCTGTGCCAGCAGAGCTCACGCCGTGACGGGCAGCCACAGAGAGGACCAGAAATGCTCCTTATTAATACAGAAATTTATGCTGCCTATAAAATACATTCGCAGTTTACATATTTAGTAACCCAATTAATACTCCGTGACAGACATTTTAGTGTAACTAATTCTGGTCTGTATGCTCCCTTTATAGTGATATAAATGGCTTTATGTTGTGCTATTGATCTGTGTGGCCACAGGATTTCGCAGCACACCCCTCCATCCATCCCAGCTACCCTGGGAGGGTCCTTCAGCTTCAAATCCCCCTGCAAGTCATTTGATCCTGGGGTGCATGCTGGGGAAAAGGGAGCCCCAGTAAAAAGGAGCAACATCCCACCCTGTGGGGTGGGGTGGGCTGTGAGTTTGGCAGGTGGGATGGGATGAGTGGCTCCAGTCCCACGTGCCCTCCTCTGCAGAGTCTGCTCCAGCCCACAGGTCTCCAGCCTCTCGCCCAGAGCCATGCAATGATGGGGACATCATTTTGTCTAGAAACAATCACCCAGGCAGGCCCTTCCCACATGTCTGCTGTGATGGGGACCATGGCGATCACTTCCAGCTCCATGGCAGGGTTGCCATGGAAACTGATACTGTTGATTTTTTCTGATCTCCAAACCCAGCCCATGACATCAGTGCTCCCATCCACAGTGCCCAGGAGGAGATTCTCCCAATAACAGCAGGTCAATGTGGGCCAGTTACTCCCCCCTGCTTACCCTACAACCCCATGTCTGCCCACAGCAGAGCCCACCCTACTCCTGAGTGTGAACACGGCCATGCTGCTCTCACGTGCTTGCAGCTTTCCAACACTTCCCAGCAATCCACACACAATACCTTGGTGGGATGTCACATCATACCTCCACTCCTCATCCTCAGAAACACCACCTTGGCAAACATCACATCCAGCAGTCTGCAAAATAGCCCCCTTTCCCCTTGCCCCACTGCATGTCCTCAATGCAACATCAGGTGCTCAGGCAGAAGGGTCAGCAGAGGAGACTGAAAGCCCATGAGCACCTTTCTGGAAGAGGTGCTGGTAGCAGGGTCTGGAGGCAGGATAATAGACACCAGAGTTCACTGGAGGAATGGCAAGGGAAGGGCAGACATGCTGGTGTTTCGTGGAAGGAGGGAGGGTGGATGTGGTGCTGGCTGTGGGCAGGGAGGTGTCAGGAACTGGCGCTGGGGACAGCATTGTGTGGGAAGAGGATGTGCACTGCAGTGAGTTGTCCTTAAGCAGAGCAGTTACTCTCTGCCTCCTTACTTTCCTGCATCCGAAGGCTGCATTTTCATTATTCATCCCCCTTCAGGGGAACTATCTCATAATAATAAAAATGTCAGAAGGAATATACAAATACATACATACACTAAATGAAGAGTTGCCACAATGCGCAGAGAGATGTGGTGATTTATGGGCCCCTGGGCTGCCACCTTGTTTCCTCCCGTGATGTGGTAGCAGTCCCCTGCCTCAGACACAGGAGGTCACGTGCAGGCAGGTCAGGGGAATTGCCCACAGTGGCCCTCAGCCTTGAGGCAGGCTCTTGGGTGACTGGTACCTGGGTACTGCAGCTCCCTGCATCCATTAACTGAAGCTCCTGCTTGGTTGGAGGCTCTGCTGAATCCCAGTGCCTTTGGTGCCCCTTTCTCCATCACTCTTTGTTCCTGGCACAAGCCTGGGTTGAGTATCCCAAATTACCCAGGCTGCAGCAAAGCTCTGCTCTGCAGACCCAGTGGTGATGCATGGAAGTGTCCCCATCAGAGATGGAAGCTCAGGGTGAGCACAGCTTTGGGACCCACAAAAACTTGCTTCAGCATTGTCCCATTGGGAGCCTTCTTGCTCTGCATGAGTGTGTGTCCCAAGTCATCATGTCCTGACATGGAGAAACAGAGCAGGTAAAGGCCATTGCTTGCTCCCTGCCCTCAGCTTTCCTTCCAGCTGCAAGGGATTGGGTTTTCCCATTTTGTAAGGCTCAGCATGCAGCTGTGACTGAAAAATCTGGTTGACAGTCAGTCCTACAGGCTGGGTGCAGGCAGGTAGATAGGCTGGAAACAAAGAAGTGCTATGCACACCTGCTGCCCCATCTTGCAGAAGAAAACCATGCCCAATGCTCCCAGGAATGGTGGCATGAAGAAGGCACCAAGCACACACATGCTGTCATGGTTTAACCCTAGCCAGCAACTAAGCACCCCGCAGCCACTCACTCACTCCCTGACATGGTAGGATGGGGGAGAGAATTGGAAGAGTAAAAGTGAGAAAACTTGTGGGTTGAGATAAGAAAGGTTTAATAACTGAAATAAAATAAAGTAAAATAGTAGTAGTAGTAATAATAATAATAATATACAAAGCAAGTGATGTACAATATGATTGGTCACCACCCGCTGACCGATGCCCAGCCTGTCCCCATACAGTAATCACTGCCCCCCCAGCCAACTCCCTTCAGCTTCTACACTGAGCATGACATCATATGGTACGGAATATCCCTTTAGCCAGTTTGGGTCAGCTGTCCTGGCTGTGCCCCCTCCCCTCCCATCTTCTTGTGCACCTGGCAGAGCATGGGAAGCTGAAGAGTCCTTGACTAGTGTAAGCACTACTTAACAACAACTAAAACATCAGAGTGTTATCAACATTATTCTCATACTAAATCCAAAACACAACACTACCAGCTACTAGGAGGAAAATTAACTCTATCCAAGCCAAAACCAGGACACCTGCACATGGATCTGTGTTGGAGCTGCTGACCACTTGCTACCCTCTCAGTTGGCTGCTTGGGGGCCTGGCAAGTAACACAGCAGCTCTAAGGATGACGCAATTGGAAATGCAGCAGGGAAGAGCTGGGATTAGACCTTTGCCCAGGCATCACTGTGTGTATCTGCATGGATGTACGGGGTGCCTGGCTATACACAAAGCCCATGTGGGTGTGCACGTGTCTCTTCTGTGTATGTGGGTGTGTGCAGGCACACACAGGTTATGCTGTATGGACATGTTGGTGTCATCATATAGCCGGGCACACGCATCTATGCATGTGCATGTGCATGAGCCAGAGAAGGGACATGGCAGCTCCTCAGAGGGATTTGCTGAGGATCTCACTGTTGCAGCCTGTCTCTTTCCTGGTGAATAATAATCTCTTCACCCAAAGCTGGGCACATGCAGAGTTAATGCTGAGTGCACATGTTTATGATAAAACCGTTGATTTATCAGAACTGTCACCCACTAATCGCTGGGGGAATTGGAGCACTCGCACTTCCCACAGAGCTGCAGCACTAATGCCATGCTCCTAATGTAGATTTGCAATGCAGCACCACGCCAAGAATATCCCGGGATGTATAGGGGCAGGCATGAACCGCAGAGAAAGAGCACACACCTGCACATCTGGCCAGCTGCAGCAGCCTACTGACCCCAGGGAAGAAGGCAGTTCCCATGGGGAAGGAAAGAGAAAAGCAAGGAACTCTCACAAGCAGAGGTCATATGTTTCCTAAGACAGGGCAGTAGCTATTGCCAAGTTGTTTGCAATAAGGATCTTGAGAGCTCAAAGGTTGGGTTTCCAAGTGGCTTTGGCTGCAAATCTGATCCTCCCCATTAGGCAGAGATTACCCTTTCTCTGCTTCAATGGTGATGGAGACACCTGGGCATTTGGGAAGACATCACCCTTCATCTCAAGGAGGCACTGGCCACACCCCCTGTAAGAAGCAGCAAGCTCCATCCAACGTGGCTGGCACCTCCATGCAGACTGAACCAATGAGGGACATCATCACCCTTGCATCCAGCTCTTCGTGGTCTGTGGTGGCTTTAGGAGGTCTCCTCACTCCTTGTTGCACGGGGCACCTTGCTGGATTCAGCCCCACCAATGCTCCCCTGTTCACGGAGGCCGCCCTGGGCTGTGTCACAGAGTAAGGGACCCCTGTTCAGAGCAAGATCTATATAAACAGTGGCACACATGTTCTTGCAGTCTCTCACATCCTGGTGGGACTCACCACAACCAAAAAGGACCCACCACCCACTGTACAGTGGGGTGCAGCTGCTCATTCAATGAACTTCCGTACCCAACAGCCCTAGGGAAGAAGGAAACCTTATGTGGCATTTGTGATGGGATCTAGCCTTCATGCAATGCCGTGGGCGGAGGCAGATCCCATGGGTATCAGAGAACAGCATCTGTTTTCACCTACAAGCCACCAGCTCTGATTACCAGCAGACACTTGCAAAAATCAGATTTTGCCAGTGTAGGAGTGGAGGGAAGCTGCCAGACCTCTACCTAATGCAGATTGGCTGTACTTGAGTGCATTTTGTGTCAAAATCAGAGGAAAAAATTCTTTGCCAAGAAAACCCTCAAGTACATCTCAGGTCCTTCCTGCTAAATCAATATTGGCAATGCCTGCTGCTTTCCACCTGGGATGGCAAGAGAGAAAATCAGTGGAGGGTCTGATTTTCCTTTAATATTGCTTTGGATATCATCTGTTCCTCAAAACAACTATTTCATACTTCGAGGTTTCTGAGATATCTTCAGTTATATCATGACCAAAGTTCCTGCCAGAAAGGGCATTTGGTATTTCCTTTGCCAGGTTAACACTTATTTCTTGAGTAATATTTCACTGCATTTTCAGGCCCTTCAAAAGTATAAGGCTTTGTTTCATTACTGTCTTCAACTTGAGTTTCCACATCTCTCTGCTGAAGACTGCTCTTGTACCAGATTGACCATGCAGCTACCTGATGCCTTCTTTCCAGATGAAACATACGGGCTGGCACTTTCTGCTGAGAAAGTGCATTTGCTTGGTCTGAGCAGTCTTTGCCATCTTTGCCATGAGTTGGCAGCTCATTTCACTAGATGCTATGAAGAAGTTGTTTGGTAGCTGCATCAGTCTCCCATTCCCAGCTCGGTATTTGTGTAGAGACTTAGCCAAAGAATAACTCTTGGTCAAATATGTTTTCTTACACAACTGCTAGTGCAATTCTGCTGTTCTTTTGGTGTTGCCTCGCTGCATTTTGGGATGAGCAAATACCCGCTGATCTGCTCAGTCTGCAGGTAGCAAAGTCCATAGCTTTATGTAAGAAGCAGTGCTTGCATGGAGACTTCAAACCACACCTTTCAGGTGCCACTGGAAGGACTCCAGGCCAAAGTCTGTTCCCAGCTGATTTTTTCTCCTGGCGTGTCTCTACTTTCAGCAATGTAAACAGCATAAACACCTCTGAAAATGACAGAGGGGATATAATCTGGAATTTGATGGACTGTTTATAATCAATCAGTCTTTGAGTGACAGTGCAGAGCCACACGGTCATGGGAATATACTTTGGGAGATCTTGTCTACACTACAAGAGGATTAATGGCAGGGGGAGATTTTCTTTGTCTTAGTGATTTTCAGACAACTTCAGTCAATTGCAGTAAGCCTGGATAATTGCTGTGTGTGGCTCTTCCCCAGATCCTATTAACAGCAGTAATTTTAGCAGTTTCTATAAACAAACAAGGTGAAGGTGACTGGTTCTGCTTCTTCTGATGCAGCCGCTGGAGCTTCAGCAGGTGTTCAGGGGTATCATATCTTCAGGCGGAAGATGGGCTGCATTTGCAGCAGGTGTGCATCGACACCCTCCCTGCATGCTGAAGATGGCTGCTTCTCCCTCCTGACTGATACAGACACTGCAGAAAACTCTTTGCAGCAAACTTAAGTCCACTGACATGCATGTGTATCTTTGCTGCTAGTGACTACAGGGCTTGTAATAAACTGTCCTCCCGAAGTGGCTTTTTGTGCTGGCTTTTCGTTCAAAGCTTCCTGCTTGCAGGCTTTTAGGTACAGAAAGGCAAGTATAAATGATTAACAGAAGTTTTAATAATCCTGATGGGGTCTTTCAGACTGATAGATCACCAGAGGTTGTTTATTACTATGTCTTGTAACTCATATAACATGCTTTATTACCGTGCTTACAGTTATGTATAAAATGTCTGCAACACGCTTCACCGTAGACTAAATCTTCAGGGACTCACTGGGAAGTGAAACCAAAAGTTTCACCTTTAATTTTTGGAAATATAAGGTCTTCTGTCCATCTGCCTTCCTGTTGGTCTTGGCATTGACTCTCAGCGTGCCATTCCCACGCTGCTGCTCTGCATAGCCCTGTAGGCGATGTTGTGCCCTCGCCGTGGGGCTGCCACCACTCCCTTTTTTCAGTGGTGCAAGGGGAGCATTGGGAAGCACAGCCCCACAGTCACTGAGCAGGAAAGTGGCTTTTTTTGCAGTGGACACTCTGGTCCGTGTTGGCTGTGCTGTGTTCAAACCCCTGCTACCCCCAGCCAAAGGCAGGGAGAACCCTCTCGGGCGTTTTGGGTCAGCTCTGGGTCTGAGCATCCTGCTAGATTTTACAGTGAGGTGAGAGGTAGCTTTTCCTTTTTAGTGTGACTAATGTCAGCATTTGGCAAAAATAGCAGCAGCGCCATTCTGGCTCCCCAGCCCGACGTCTGGAGGCTGCTACACACATTGTGCTCAGACCATATCTTGCAGAAAAAGGGAATTGTATGGCGGGACTAAGACATGAATTTAACTTCCATTTTTTATGCTGTGGCTCCAGCAAGAGACTGCAGCTAAAAAGCGACCAAGGCAATTAATTACCAATGTCTGTCGCCTGGTGCAGGACCAGAATGAGAGAGAAAACAAGGCAGAGAGCGCTGCATTCCCCACAGATAGGAAAAAATGGACTGATGTATACTTCTGCTGACAAGCTCCAGCATCAGAGAGTCTTTGTTCACATGGGCTTCAGAGACAGCTAGGCTTAGCTAGACAGTAAAAGGGAAAAGGAAGGAAGCCTTATAAAGGCTCTGCAGGCTGCTTGCCTCCCAGGCTCCCTGGGGTACTGATGCTGGTGCTTCCCAGGGACTGGGGGCTCCAGTGTTGGGAGCATCTGTGCAATGCTGGGTCTCTGCAATGCCACCCATTCCAGGTCACAACAATCACAGTCCTTGCTAAGCAAGGATCAGGTGATTGCAATCTCTGATCAGTGCTGCTGGCTGGAGGGATTTGGAGAAAAGAACCATCAAAACCTGTAAAACATGGAGCCAGAGGCTCCAGGTATCACAGAGCAGATGTTTTTTAATTTTGCAAATTTGTTTCATAAACTTTGCAGGTTCTTTTGTTAAAGCGCTGAGCAATCCTGCAATAGCTTATATAAATTTTGCATATTTTTCTGACTATAAACATGGTTTCTGGTGAGCCAGCAATATAAGCCATCCATTTCCTTCAGGAGCAGCGCACACCTCTCACGGGCAGGCTGGCTTACTTCTAGGGTGCCTAGGAACTTAGCAGGAGTTAAAGCAGACAATGTGTTTAAGAAAAAAAAACCCAGCAGAGAAGTAAAAATAGTTTTAAACTACCAGAATCATGTTTGTTTTACTGCAGTAAATGAAGCACCTTTGAGTTACTGAAGTCAAAGCCCCAGACACCTCCTTTGAAGGCAGCTTGTCCATATGGTGAATTGAACCAGAGTTTTTCCCCTTCCCAAGCTAGTGCCTGGATGGCTACTGGGCTGGCCTGATCCTTGCAGGGGAAGGGAGGAAAGAAAGGAGAAGGAAAGATTAAAGTGTGTGATGCTGCCCATACTAACTATGAGACACCTGACAGCTGTTTCTTGATTCCTCGGTGGTTTCCCAACCGCCTACCCTCACCAGGCTGGTGTAAGCCTGTGAACCCAGATGCTCACAGCATTTGCAGATGACACATAGAAGGACATATTTTCTCCGAGTTTATTCACTGCGTCAACTTTAGAATGGAAAGTCTTGTCAAGTTTTTAAATAATAACAATTTTGTATGCATTTGACTATTTCTGCCCTGTATGAGCCAATATAAACTTTATCTCATTTATCAATTAGCATTTATAAAGTCCTTATCACCATGGAATCAAAACACTGTAAATGGATTAAAAAATAAGCAGGCTGCCTGGGGGAGTCAGTAACTTCATCTACTCTGAATTTTGTGAAACAGTGTGATCTCATCGGGGTGACAGGGACATGCACAGTTTTTAGACACTTCACAGAATTTGAGAAAGGAGTCATTGAAAATAATTAGAGTAATTATTCCAGAATTAAGTGGCTTTTTATTCTGGACTTGAATCCTCATGTGGGGAGCTATTCTGGAAGAGCTATTCTGGAAGACTTCATTCCCCAGTAGCTCTGCTTACTAGCTTACACTAAATAATTTTAACAGCCTCACCTACGTATCAGTTTACCATTGTGGAGCCATTCATATCAATGCAAAGAGCCTGTAAAGCAATGCCAACACAAGACACTGATGTTTCCAGCCACTTTGAAGTGGAGTAACTGCAGGAAAAGGAAGGTAATGGTCCTGCTGTCATCAGGAGGAGCAGGAGATGTCTCCAGGTACTTAGTAACTTCATGTTAAGGTGAGCCATTTGCTCCAAAACTCATCAACCATGAGCTGCATCACCTTTTCAACAGTGGGAAGCAGAAATGGGCATCAGGAAGCCTTGCTGCCAGGATTAGCGAATGAAACCGGTAAGGTCTGTCTTAACCCAAGGTGTGAGTATGCCAAGACCGGCATACTTTTTAGGGCTGCAGCTCAAGGAGCAATGTCTGGAAACCAGGACACTGTTTTCCTGTCTTCTCCCCTTCACCTCTCCTGCTAGGGAGCTCGTGGCATGTCCCACTTCAGCAGGAAAAGTGGGACTGCCACGCTGTGGTCGCACGTGAAAGTCGCTCCTTGGTCCTTGGCAAGGAGTGTACAGGCAGCAAGAAGTTGCAGAGCTCCTGGAGCTGGGGGAGATATGGGCTGAGCAACACGCAGTCAACCTCACTCATGGAAGAGGGTTTTTTTGGGAGCAGTCCATGTGCTAATCACCTGCAGCATCTGGGCTGTGGCCACCAGAATTATCAGGCACTAGATTAATGATCTAGCAGTCAGAGTAAACAATGCACGGACAGAACTGTGCTGGATGCTCGTCCCCTCCCTCATGCAAGAGTAGTAGTTCTGATTTTTTTTGCTATTACTCAGGGTCAAGCAGAGACCAAGGATTGTACAGCTGAACTCTGCTCTGGACAAGTGACCCTCCACAATGGGATACTCCTTTTCTGTGCTAACGAAGTGCTACACAATGTCACCTCAAACTGTCAACAGAAGAAAAAGCACAACGAGGATATATACAGGACATATTATTGTTATAGGGATGTGTTAAAATAAGAATATTAATGAGAAATTATTTGTTTATCCAAGTAGCCATGAGCATTCATCAGTGAAGGAACAGACTCCTAGTAGCCATAAGTCAATATTTGTCCAGTATTAGCAGAGCAGAAGCGGTCATTTTGGGCATCAAAATAGTCATCATGTTTTGATTTCAGAGAAATCTGTGTGGTTCCCCGCTGTGGTGTAAAAAACCCCAGCCTTTGTAAATACTGAATGTCACATCAAGGACAGAGGGCCCAGAAGCTAAGAGGCTATTCTCATTGTGTTTACACACTGAGAATTTTCATGCTAAATTGGCTTTGGGATGCAGGTGCCAGATGAAAATCACCATGGCCACGTGATGCTAATTGCTTACGCAGAGTAGAAACACACTGCTGGTTTAAATTTGCTTTAAAGATGTGGATGGGTTAACTGCATGCTGGGCCAAGCACCATGTCCACACCGGAGTGCTCTTTAATCTCCCAGTTATCTCATAAGCTTCTCCACTAACTGGTTCTTGCCCACTGGGTACACCATGCTTGATGTCTCCATCCTCTCCTAGACGGAGACTGGGCACCATGTACTTGGGCTTTCTCTTTGGATGCTCGCAGGGTGTCGGTTTTTTCCTTCTTTGCAGCGGGCTTGCATCATATCTCTGAGCACGATGACTTTGTCTTGGATGCTCACCCTGGGATTAACGTTTTCTGCCTTGCATCACGCCATCATGAGAGTCCATCATTCATCATTTGAAGCAACAGCAAGGCACCGGCAGCAGAGCCAGGTTTCCTCGGAGCAGTTTTCTTGCCTGAAAAGCATCAGCAGCTATGAGCAAATCCACACAGCTGAGGAGACAGGCACACATCACCACCAAGAGAGCTATTTTGCAGTGGCAAAGTGGCAGGGGCAGGGATAGGAGCACAGCAGTGATGAGCAGGTCTTAGGCAAACAGCTGTAAAGGGGTTGTATCACAGCTGCTGTGCATGAGAGCCAGGTGGCAAGAGCGCAGAAGGGCACCAGGAAATAGCTGAGAGTGCTGCAAAATCCAGTACTCCTGTCAGGAAGCCCCTCCAGCTGCCAACACTGCTGCCTCTGCCCCACATCCACACCACATCCCCCCTGCACCCACCACCCCTTCTCCCAGGCTGCTGACCATTCCCCTGCATCCTATACTCTCTCCATCCTCAGCTGATGGGATCACAGGGATCCCAGGACATTGCACAGCAGCACAACGTTTCAACCCAGGTACCCCCCGCCTTCTCCTGTAGCCTCAGGCTTGCAGTTCACATTTTCTGGGTTTGCATTTCATGTCCAAGCAGGACTTCCCTCTCAGGAAACCTTTGCATTAAAAAGCATCACCAGAGAAAGGGTTGCACGTCAGCCTTCTGAGGAGGAAATGCATAGAATACCTTTATTGCATCTCCCTCTTAATGCATGATGACAATTTGTATCTAGGTGAAGGGTGAAACAAAACAGTGCTAGAGCTTCCCTAATACTTTTTTTTTTTTTTTTTTTTTTTTTTTTGTGAGCGCATGATCTTTGCTTAAACCTCAGGTCACTCAGCTCCTCTTTGACAAACCTTACAATCTATCTGCTTCTCCTGCCCACAGAGAGGAGATGGTAAGGCAAGAAAGCAGGGTCCTGCTGCAAAGCAGCTCACCCACAGTGGGAGAAAGCCCTCTCCACCTTGCCCTGCTGTGTGGCAGCTGCTGCAGCAGTAATACTTGGTCGCACAGCATCGCACCCAAGGGTGCTGACTGGGTGCAAATGTTTTCAGGAGCCAAAGCAGCAGAGCGGTTAGGGAGGGTTGCCTGGTGGGGAGCACAGATGGAGCTGTGGGCTGCGTCGGGCCATGCTGCCATAACACTAGCCAGAACTGAAGGCAGAGACATGAAGGCACAGCATGAAGCACATGCAGTGACAAAGAGTCACATCTAGTCAGGGAAGGGCAGGGAATGGAGCGCACTCCCCTGCTTCCTGCTGGGGAGGGTCTGCACGCAGAGCCTCTGATACCTGCTGGGGATCAAGGAGGCAATTTTGAAGTGAATCATCATAATTAACCAGTTAACACAAATGGGCTGCTGTGCCAGGCTACAAAGCAGCAAAGAAAGGGGTTGCCTGAGTCCAAAATCTGGGGCAGCTCCTGCCTGGTGCTCAGCTGGGCACCTGCTGCACAATGCGAAAGGCAACAGCAGCACATTCTTCCCCTTAGCCCAGACAAAAAGCAGCAGATCCTTACATTTGTGAAGTTTTACCACAATGACTGGCCTAAGAGACAGCATTGCTGTGGCGATGGCATGGCAATCTGTATCTGGCAACAAATGCTGGGAAAAGGAAAAAGTCCCAGCAACATACTGCTGCTTTCTGCACTTCCACTGTGACCCCATAACCACAGCTTACGTTGACACAAATCCTTTGCAAAAGGTGACCCAGCAACAGCCACCCGGCTGAGGCAGCTCTGTGCAGCAAAGCACAGCTCTGGCAGATTGATGGAGAAACTATTAGAGGCACAAAGACCTGCTCAGTCACACTGGGAGCTATAGGTAATGTTTTTTCCTTCCCTCTCACAACCCTGATGGTTTTCATGCTGCTTCTGAGCTCTCGCTATGGAGCCCATGTTCCAGCCAGCTCTCATTCTCTTCCTCTGTCCTGTCAACGGAAAGCAAGTGCTGTCAGCCAAGGTCTGTGCGTGGCTAGCGTATGGAGAGAGCCTCCCTGGTTCAGGCTGGGCATGCCGGTTCTTGATCTCCAGGCTGGCTGCACGCCACATCTCCCAGCGCCGTGAGCTAGCCTCTATTTCCTCAGCAGTCTTCTCTCTCTCTCTCAAACTGGGCTGGAGGCTTCAATTCTCTCTTATCTGCCACAATTATCCTGGCAGACCTGATTCATCTCCACTGACTGCAGTTCTGGTTCCTTGGGGAGCAGCATCAGGGATACCTGGTGACAAACAGCCTCCTTAAGGCAAAGTATGACTTTAAACAAAAAAAAAAGAAAAAAAAAAAAAAAAGAAGAGTAGCAGTTGGAAAAAAAAATAATTAAAAAACCAACCACCCTTCCACCCCCCAAAACCTAAACAACACCACTCTGTATATGTGCTGCTCTTCTTCCTAAGCCACTGCTGGAGTTGGTGTTTTTGAGGCTCCATGTCTACATGCGGAGGGTCCCTCTGGCAGCAAAGGTGGGCTGTGATGGGCACAGGACCAGGGGAAGGAGCCTGCTTTGCAAGCAGGGGAGACGCACCCAACACCAATAAACATCCTCACCAGCCCCAGGAGAAACACCAAGAAGGTGGCACGAGTTGATATCAAAATGAAAGTCTGCATCTTGAAGTATGAAGCCACAAACCAGTCTCCCTTCTGACAATGCCTCCCTGGCAATGACCAGGGACAACAATCTCATGCATTCAGCATCAATGGGCTTGGAGGCTGACTCCATGCTTTTCCTACCCTGATGGAAAGCAAGGCTGTCTTCTGCGGAGTTGAGCAGGCTGCTACTTTGGTATGTATGGAGAAAAGCAGGCATGAATCCACCAGGCTTTTCCTCGGCAGCAAGCCTGAGAGCCAAACACACACTGAAGTCAATGGAAACTGCATTTACTTTGCAAACCCTAGATTGGGCCCTGGGGCTTACACCATTTAATGCTTGAGAAGCTCTGTCCTTTGCAGGGTCAGTAGTTTCCCTGCTAGAGTTTTGCTCTGTGGTTCCTCTGAGTCTCTATGCTACCTCCTGCTTCTCCATCCCAGATTTAGTGTTAGGGAAGCTCTCTGGACCCAGCTGAAAAATAATAATTGAATAATATGCAACATTACACTCTTAGGTTTCATCCATTTCCACACTTACAGGATCTGCAAAATCTAAAATGAGGTATCATCTTCAAACTGTCATCCTGTCCAGCAACAACAAATTTAAACAAAAAGGTAGAATATTTCAAATCAAAACCTGTGAATTACCTCAAACAATCTTATTCAGAATTTTATTCACATTTACGGGTACAGCTCCCAAAGTCAATTAATAAGACATAAGCTTGCAATATTTTTAATAGGTTGATATGGCAGTATTTTTCATTTCAATTAGAAAGAACAGTGCAATTAAATTCCTCAGCCTTGGCTGGAAAGGAAACACGTTATTTCCTCAGGGTGAAGATCTTACCAGTATTCATGAGCATTCACATCCTTAGGATCTTCTGCCAGGTTAGCCCTTAAACAAACTGGTTGCCAGTGGAAGTTTCTGGCACTGGGGAAAGGAATTATTAATGTATTCTCCAAATAATCCACTCTGTCCCAGAGGGGAGAGGGGAATCAGACCTCTCGCAGCAACGTTATTCTTCCTTTCCCAGCTTGCTGAGTTTCCTCCTTACAGGTCTGGTCCAGGCCGGAGAAAGGTGGAGGACCTGCTCTGAGAGGGCACACTGGTGTAATGCTCTCTCTGCATTAAGTACCAGATTCCTCTCCGAAAGTGTGGGTGAGCATGCCTGCTCTGGGACCAGGACAACTTTTGGCATCCAAGTATCACAGGCCGACCAGTGGTGCAGTACCTTCAAGGGCAAAAATCAAGATCAAGAAAATGTTGAATTTCTTTTCTTTTAAGAATTGTTTTCCTCAACCCTTACCTGAGGGCCTATCCTGAATCTCCCTTTGGTTCTCACGTCCTTCTCCCTCCCTGTGGCACATGCAGCTGAATCCCAGCTCTGCACTTGATCTGGATTTGGAGAGCAGCAGGGACATTGACTGGCCTGTCCCCATTTTCTCCCCAGTTATTTGAAGTCCCCTGGACAAGCACACTGTCAGAAACACGTTACAGGATAGTAGGAGCACAGGGAGGAATCAGACACAGGTTTCTGTAAAACAGAACAGCCATGGGCATAAAATGAAGACCAGGTCAGAGCTTCTTTCTCAAGCAAGGGGAGCCCCAGTGGGGAGTGCAGCAAGGGAAGCAGACTTCTGGCTACAGCCAGAGCTGCAGATAAAGCCTTCCAACGCATTTATTGTTTTTCTCTAAAATGTCATAGTCTATCTTTACTTGTAGTGCAAATGCATCTTGTAGGACACTTTCAAGCTGGATCCTTTGAACTTTGCTAATCTCAAGCAGCATTTGTTTGAGAGAATTTGGACTTCTCTCATGTCTTAGCTCAGCCAGTGTTGCAATGGTTTTGGCCATAAATGGAGTAGGAAGAAGCTTACGGAACTTGCAAGTTGTGGAGAAAAATCATGATTATCAAAAAATCCCTTCTCTAGTTCAAGAAGTTTAGTGCCTGGCAGTTGGAGTTCACAAATTTAACATGAAATAAAGAAAAGCTTTAGATTTAAGAAGCTGGGCTAAGCTAGTCTCAAGGCTTATGTTATGAAAGTTGGCAGAGGAGAAGCTGCATGTGTAAGTCCTGCACAAAGGTGTAGGAGAGCAGGAAAAAAAAAAATCATGAAGTTTCATATAATGTAGCAACCAGATAATTCCTTATTAAAACAAAACAAGCACAAAAATCCAGCCTCTACATAGCTGCAGGCTCTGAGGCTGATGGCTCCTAACATCCCATACACGTTTGCTTGGCCAGGGAAGTCACTCGGACCCAGGTGCTGCAGGGGAGCCCAGCATCACGGAGCATAGGAAGCTCAGCCATGGCATCCAGTGAAATGTCCAGCCCTGCAGAGGAGCCAGCAGGCTGGGAACCAAGGCAAGGCAGAGCAGACATCTGCCCCACATCAGCACAAATTGAGCATAGTGCCGGTTATCCTGAGGACAGATGATTCAGGAGCTGGGGGACAAATTTCACCCAAATCAAGACAAGCCACAGCACGTGGCACTTGAAAAGACAGTGGGGAAAAAGCTGGGAGATATGGAAGAGCAACATGAAGTCATAGGACCTCAGTATCGTCACCTAGAGGATAGGACAGAAGGTGACAATAGTTATATGGAAAAGGCAAATATTTAGACTAAACCTTCCTTTTTGAACAGGATGCAGAGAAGATAGTCAGAGCTTCTGCACAAACACTGTAAATCTAAGTAATAAGACATGATAACCAGAAATATCAAGGGGAAGGCATGCATGCAGGGAGTTGAAATTTCCACCTACCAACAGTCTGTAGGCTGACCATCACTGCTGAGGCACATTACTGTTTTGGGGTTGTGATAGCAAGCTGTCATAGTTTAGCCCCAGCCAGCAACTAAGCACCACTAAGCTGGTGGGATAGCGGAGAGAATCGGAAGAGTAAAAGTGAGAAAACTCGTGGGCTGAGATAAAGGCAGTTTAACAGGTAAAACAAAAGCCGTGCACGCACGCAAAACAAAACAAGGAATTCATTCACTCCTTCCCATCAGCAGGCAGGTGTTCAGCCATCTCCCGGAAAGCAGGGCTCCATCACGCATAATGGTGACTTGGGAAGACAAACGCCATCACTCCGAACATGTCCCACTTCCTTCTTCTTCCCCTGGCTTTACATACTGAGCATGATGTCATATGGTGTGGGATATCCCTTGGGTCAGTTTGGGTCAGCTGTCCTGGCTGTCTCCCCTCCCAGCTTCTTGTGCACCTGGCAGAGCATGGGAAGCTGAAAAGTCCTTGAATTAATATAAGCACTACTTAGCAACAACTAAAACATCAGGGTGTTAACAACATTATTCTCAGCACAAATCCAAAACAAAGCCTCATACTAGCTACTGTATAGAAAATTAACTCTATCCCAGCCAAAACCAGCAGACAAGCCTTTTGAAAGTATCAGTTCAGTGCACAGTCAAGAAAAAATCCAATCAATTGAAATGCTAGGACGTATCGGGCGAGGAACTGAGAAGAAAACACAGCAGCATTACGCCGCTGTGTAAGCTGTGCCTCTGCAGCACTTGTGCCCTCAGCCCCATGCTGGGGGACTTGCGGAGTCCCCCATGAACTAGAGACAACTGCCCAACCAAGCTGTCACCCTAGGAGAGAGGGAAAGGGGACTGTGATGAGCAGGGAGGAGGGACTAGCTACACATCTCATACCTGGAGACATTTCACGTGACTTTAGTTCTGCAGCATCTAATGTACCCTTCTGTCCCACGCCAGGCATGTGTCTGCTTGGGGGGAAGCACAACACAGCATCTCAGCCAACATGGTATGGCTTGGAATCAGAAGAGGTGAACAGCTGACATGCTGGGTTTCCCATTTCAGGGCTGCTTTGAGACAGAGATGATTAAGCCAGACCTCAGCTGAGACTTTGGCTCATTTACTGCAATTACCCAAACAGGAGTGCTTGGACCCAGAGGTGAAGCTGGCAGAATTAACACCTGGGCTTATTTCAGACTAGAGAATAATGTAAGGTGTAGGGTTCACAAGACTATGGTTTTGAACTTGTCAATCTCAGAATGTCCTAAAAGAATATATTTTCATATGACCAGAGGTCCTAGATTTGAGTTACTGGATCCTTGCACAGCAATTTTGGGTCTGTTAACATGGCTGAATAGCATCTCAGCCACTGGGACAGGGAGAGCTACCAGGTCAAAATGGACCATGGAAAAACATGAGTCTGTTCCTCCCATTTGACCTATGGTAACTAGCAGGCAGACAGCAATGACCTCACTCTGTTTTCCACATTTACCCACAAAGTTACACATGCAAATAGAGTAGGAAGTCAAAAATGTGCTGTTTTACAGTCAAATTTGATTCAGTCAGGCAAAGCAACAAATTAAAACTACATCTTGGGCAAAATGTCAGCCATAATTTCTGCCTCAGATGGCAACCGTTGGGAACAAAAATCTGGTTTGCAAACAGCCTCTCCAAGCAGCATTGGTCCAGATGCAGTTTCCATTTTCCCATGCCTAAATAATGCTCTGGCATGCTTTACAGGACTGGCTCAACAGCTCAGCTAAAGCTTTCTGAAAACATCAAAGAAACAGAACAGTAAAACCCATCAAAATTTTACTAATCAAAACTACATGTAATTGTCAAGCAAAGGCAGATAACAGAACTCAGGCAATCTCTGTGAACTCACAGCTTCACTCAGACTTAGCAATTAAGCATCAGCTGCTGCCGCCACAGTAGCTGCAAAACTGTGGGGTAAAAGTGACAGCTCGCCAGCATCAATTTGCTGCTAATGAACATCAGCAATCCCCCTGGTGAAGGGCACTTGAGACAAATCTAAGACCAAAATACCACCTACACTTTATGTCACCATGAACTGGCACCTCCACTGCAGGAGGATGTTCCGTGCCCCTGCCCTGCTGCATCTATATGGCTGTGGAGCAACCAGAGCAAAGGAGCCCATTGGATTAAACCCAGCTGTCGAAGAAAAGGTCAGTTTTGAAGTGTTGCTTTTCCCAGGTCAGTCAGCTGCATGAGGGAGGGAGCCAGCCTATAATAATTTAAGTAGTACTGCCATTACATGTGAAACCACAGGCTTAAAGGAAGTCAGTCAATTTAAACCCATTCCTGAAGGGGAATAATTAAACACTCCAAAGATGTGGGAGAATTTTAAGCAGTCAGCAAGGATTTAAAACAACGTATCATTCCTATCCAGAATAAAAAAAAAAAAAAAAAAGATAGGCAGGCAAAGCAGACTGTTCATTGCTGACTGAAGGGAGCTACGACAAGAGAAACCTCAGTCAATCAAAACAGGCTCACCTCTCCAGACTGAAAAGAGATTGAAGTTTTGAAGAAAAGCCTGTGGTTGCATGGTCTAGCTCAACAATAGTGGCATATAACCTGAAAGATGATGAAGAACTCTCGGGAACAGGAAAATCTAAGCATAACTCCAGAAACAGGTGGAATGACCCTTAGGAAAGGAAAGGGGCAGAAAGCCAAAAGGCTTCCAATGGAATTGCTGCATGGGTGATGCAGGTGTGTCTGGCAGCAGGTCTTGTAGATACAGGAAAGCCTGAGACCTATGTAGGACCATCTTTTGCCAGAAGGCCAACCATATGCTGGGCTGCATCAAAAGGAGTGTGTCCAGCAGGTCAAGGGAGGTGATTCTGCCCCTCTACTCTGCTCTGGTGAGACCCCAGCTGGAGTACTGCATCCAGGACCCTCAGCACAGGAAAGACATGGACCTGTTGGAGCAGGTCCAGAGGAGGGCCACAAAATTGATCAGAGGGATGGAACACCTCTCCAGTGAGGAAAGGCTGAGAGAATTGGGGTTATTCAGCCTAGAGAAGACTTTGGGGAGACCTTATTGTAGCCTTTCAATACTTAAAGGGGGCTTATAAGAAAGATAGGGACAAACTTTTTAGCAGGGCCTATTGCAGTAGCACAAGGGGTAATGGTTTTAAACTAAAAGAGGGTAGATTTAAACTAGATATAAGGAAGAAATTTTTTACAATGAGGATGGTGAAACACTGGAACAGGTTGCCCAGAGAGGTGGTAGATGTCCCATTCCTGGAATTATTCAAGGTCAGGTTGGATGGGCCTCTGAGCAACCTGATCCAGTTGAAGATGTCCCTGCTTATTGCAAGGGGATTGGACTAGATGATCTCTAAATGTCCCTTCCAACCCAAACTGTTCTATGATAAGAACAGTCTGCAGATGCAGCAAGAAGCACTCTGCAGAAAAACCGCTAATGGGGAAGCAGTGTAAGAAGTTTTACAAGTCTAAGAAAACACTTGAGACTACTGGTTTCAGCAGACTGCAAAGGGAACTTCACATCCATCCTGGGCTCCCAGATATGACAAGCCATGAGGATGCAAAGCACCAAACATCCTCACTTCTAAATTTATCAGGATCATGTAGAAAACAAGTCTCTGAGTACATAGTGGAGCCACTATTACCATTTGCCAGGCATCTCTGAAGTACCCCATCCTCCAATATTTTCATTAGCCACTTTTAGAGGACTAATCAGCTTGACTTTATCATTAACCTGAGGAAAGTTCACATACATGGATCAGAGGCATGTTTGCAGGGAGAGGTGATGAGCCAGTAGTCCCTAGTGAAAATGAGAGTAGAATAGTCAGCAGCTTTCAGTGTTGCAAATGATACCTGTGTGCAATATGGATCATGGAAAGGTGCCTCTGTGAGCATTATTCAGTGGCACTAGTTCAATCTTAGTACTACTGTGAAGGATAGATCCAAGACTCCAAAAATAACTAAAAACTTACCTTAGCACAAGGCGCTGTAACCACTATGATGTTAAAGAGGGAATCACAGAAATCAAGAAAATCTACATTCATGAAATCAAAGCTCTGTGTAAGCTTTTTTAAGGTAATTAATATGTTTTGGCATTACACTCACATCTGACACAGCAGATGTACTGGACTCCTGGAGAGCTGAAACAGTTGAATGGGGTGACCAGAAATGCAGCTCACCATGCACTGAGCATTACGCCCCAAACAGGTGTTGACCTAAATAGAAATGAGGAAATGGCTGGAAATATCAAAGGTTTTGTGTTTAGGGAACTCCAGCTCTTTCTGAATCTCTCAAAGTACTACAGAACTGTTAAATTGGTGAATAAGTGATAATTCTCAGAAAAGGCATGAAGGAAAGAAATTGTGTCAATCTGCACATCACTGCAGAAGACAGAAACAAAGATCTTGCAGGAGGATGGGAGGAAGGAGTGTGAACTTTTAAGAAAGTCAATGACTTTTCCTTCAAAGGGGTAAAAGCAATCTATTAGAAGATCACACACACAAAAATAAACACATCAGACATTTCTTGTTGATGGGAGATGAACACCCAGCAAAGGCTAAAGAAAATATCTCCAGGCATCACCCATTTCAGAATGCCTTTAGAAAGAACATTAAGATGAAATGGTAAAAAAAGAAGCATTTTTACAGGCAGTCTAAGGACACAGTCCAAGACCTATCAGCATTTACAGATTCTCCAGGAGCTTTGAAGTTTTCTGTCATATTGCAACATCTTGACCTCACTGATCCCAAGCTCACATTCAAAGGTAGTCAAATCAAAGGCAATGACAACACTCAAGGAGACTGCGACATGACTAGTAGCAATTATTTGAATCACAGGGTTCAGTGATCAAGTCTGCCCAAAGCTCAGTTCGGCTTAGCCCATGAAGCCATGAGGAATGGACTTAGGAGAGGGCTAAAGAAATCCCTTCACGCCTACCACATCTCCCAGTCCACAGCACAGGGCCCTTCATCTGCTAAGCAATTGCATCCAAGCCCTGCTGCTTCTTTGATGCTTCCCTAACAGAAGCTTCATTCATTTGCAGCAGTCCGTGCATTGCAAACAGCTTGGCAAGGTCACCATTTGACAATATATTAAACCCAGCATTAGGGCTCCTAATACCAGCTGAAGAACACTGCAGCTTTATGATACAGACAACTGATCCGACATGAACTCACTCTACCAGTCCAAATTCATTCAAGCGTTTTTGATGGCTTGACAAAAAAACACTGACAGGTTACAGGCTGGTCAGGTCTCCTCTGACTGGCACTCCAATGCTAGACACAGATGCCATAAAGCCAGCATAAAATCTTGAGGCTGGTATAAGCACACTGAGGTGTTCCAGCAATGCAGAGATTTGGTCTGACTGAGGACAGAAGGTGCTCAGATGCTATTGAAAAGAGAGTTGCTTTAAGCTCAATGCTAATACAAGGCATAACTTCTGGACAAGATTTTCATGCCTGGCAAACATGTTGCAGCACATGAGTACTATAAGGCTCACCAATGCCTTAGGGGACTGTCCCTTCCCTTACAAGGGCCCTATCTGGTAGTCTAGAGTGCCTTATTTCTGCAAGCACTGGGGCTCAAAAATTAAAAGTATTGTTGGCAGCGTCCATGGTTGCTATTACCATGGACTCCAGTCCAATTTTTGTTACTGTCTCCCACTCCAGCGCAATCCAAATGCTTGTGGAAGGGGGTTAATTTCTTAATTTAAGAATCATTAGTGAGAGAAATTGCACTGCGCAGCTGTCTCAGGTCTTTACTAAAATGTCTCTACCAGCTGAGGATTTGTGATTCGAGTTGACCGGCTTTGTTCTCGTACATTTGACACCAATAGCAGTAGTCATTTTGGGTCAATTGAATGTTTTCTTCTTCGTTTATCACCATAAGTCTTTATAATATATGTGGCAGCATTAGTCCATCTGAATAGGAGGACACAGCATCCATAATGTATGTGAACTTGCAAATCACAAACAAGTGGATAAATACCAAAAGGCCTCACTTTCTCATCTGAATTCTTCATCTCCCCAGTTATTTGCTCACCCATCTAAGGGCCTCGCAGCAGCATTAGGTGCAAGGTTTGTCTTCATATAATGATTTCAAATACAGTTTTTAATTGCTTCTTTGTGCCCCTGAGAAGTCAGCTCTGTCAGCACAAAATTATTAGGTGTGATTACACAGCAGAATCAAATATTGTTGCTGCATGTGCTAGCGTGCCCATCCTCGCTCCACCAAACTGGCATAGGCAATAGAAGCAGCAAAGATGCAGAAACATGGACTTCAGTTTCTGCTAGAAAACAGCACTTGTAAGTGCAATTCCTCAGGAGCTTTTACTCTGCTTGTTAGCAGGAGCTAATACCCATGTTAATGCTATTGTTACTGTGCCCTAGAGCCAGCATGGTTACAGCAGCAGACACTGCAATCACTCCTTCATTTGGTTGTGTAGGCATGTCTGCTGTTTCAGTTAATAACCTCAGACTTGGCCTTAATTCAACATAGCCAGGTTGATCAAGCTTTTGACGCTGTCTCCCTCAGCATTCTCATTTGGAAGCTGAGGAAGTACGGGCTGGATGAAAGGACTATTAGATGGCTTGAAAATTGGCTGGGCCGCTAGGCTCAAAGCGTGGTAATCAATGGCTCAACATCTGGTTGGCAGCCAGTAATAAGCAGAGTGCCTCAGGGGTCAATACTGGGGCTGATATTGTTCAATATCTTCATCAGCTACCTGGGTGATGAGACAGAGCGCACCCTCAGCAAATTTGTGGACAGTACTAAATTAGAGAGGATGATTGACACAGCAAACAGTAGAGCTCCAATCCAGAGGGACCTTGAGAAACTTGAGGATGGGGCCAACAAAAACTCTATGGAGTTCAAGCAGAAGTGCAAAGTTATGCATGTGGGTCGTCATCACACTTGGCATCAGTCCAGGCTGGGAACTGACAGGCTGCCAGGACAAACAAGCCTCCAGCACACTCCCATCCTGAATAATGCAAACCTCATCCTGGGCTACACTATGATGAACAAGGCCACTAGACTGCAAGAAGTTACCATCCCCTCTGCTCAGTGCTGGGGAGGCCACACCTCAGTTCCATGTCCAGTTTTGGGCCCCCAAGTTCAAGAGTGACATGGGAAAATCAGAGATGAGCCAGCAGAGGCTATCGAGTTGTTTGGGGTCTGTGGCTTATGGGCTATAAGGAAAGGCTAGGAGAGACAGGCCAGTCTAGTCTGGCCAAGAGTAGGCTCAGGGGTGATCTAATTGTAGCTTTCACATACCTGAAAGACAGACAGGAAGATGGAGACACTCCTCTCAGTGGTGTCAGATGGTATTACAACGGCCCCACATAGCATTGGAGGCTCAGGCTGGACCTTAGACAGGCCCAGTCCCCAGGAAGGTAGTGGGCTCCAGAGCAGGGTCCTCAGAGAGGCAGTGGGAACTCCCTCCAGAGGTTTCCGAGACTTGGCTGGACAACACTGTGACCTGATCTGGCATGAGCAGTAGTCCTGCTCCAAGCAGTCAGTTAGACCAGAGACTTCCAGAGACTCCTCACCAACATCTCCACAACTATTCAGTTAAAGTCTAAATTTCTGAGTTTTTACAAAAAGGTAGCATACATTCAGAAATGTTGAGAAGATAATTTTGATGACCCAATTCACTGTCTGTCAAACCTGAGCCCTACAAAACCCTACCTTATCACAAGAGCTGCTGGTTGCAGTAGAGTTGTAGACACTTTAGAAAGATGCATTAATCTTGAATTAGAGGCAAATAAGAGAGATACCACGCTTCCCAAGCTAAGTTACTCCACTGATTTACCGTGTTAGAAATGTGAATTTTACTTCTAGGCTTTTGTTACCTCCTCATCCAGCCACAGAAATATGGCATCGTTTCATTCTGTGAATAAAGTTTTCTTCCAGTATTAGCCCAGGGAGATAATCAGAACACCTATCAGCTTCCTAATCTCATTATAAAACCTTCTCCAAGTATCAGCAATTTCTTTTGTCACAAATCATATGCCCATAGATACACCAGATTTTACCACCTGCTCACATTTTGAAGTAATTTAACTAAGGAAAAAAAGCCTGAGAACTCAGGGGAGATTAAATTCAAGTTATTGCTTACAAAACCTTACTTCACTATTTCTCTGGACTTCCACAGAACCCAAGAATTTCTTGGCTGAAATACAGTACCTCTTCCTAATGGTGATGACACTGGCTACATGGCCATCAGGCCCCCACTCTTTCTTCTTTTATGCTTTCAACTTCCTATCTCTGTGTCTTTGTTCTCATGGCTAAGAGCCACTCATTACACTGGGATCAGAAAAAGGTGGATTGTCTTCACCATATGAGCATCAGAAATAAAATGTAATTAGAAAAAAGGAACACCTTCAGCATATTCCTTGGGGAATTTCATGGCAAGAGCAGAATAACTCACCCCATAGCTTTGCAAATGCTGAGTGGGTGTGCTGCTGCAGGTGCCCAAGGGATTGCCTATGTCAAGCCTGAATGCTTTCTGAAATCCCACCTTGCAGCTACTCTTTGCAGTGATGTTTTGACCTCTGGGAATAAATACTGCAAATTAGTGTGATAACTTTGCATCTTTCTACAAATTAATTCTGTTGAGACAGTAGATGATATTCCAGTGAAAACCCACCTCTCCCCCTCTTTCTTCCACAATGATTTACTGACAGCACCTCCTGATGTGCTTTTAAATAGGAGAGATCAAATTATATGTTTGCAAGTAATCATTTAAAAATAATAATATCTTAGAAAAATCTACAGCACTGTTACAGAACAATGGGTTTAATTATTGAAAAATGAGCTATTTGCAAGCAATTTCACTCATTGCCTGTGCTGATCCTAGGCCTGGGAAACTCTGAAGGATAAGAAAATTGGAAGAAGCTCTTTGAGGGTAATTTGAGTCCCTGCATGTGAAAAAATGAACAGAAGTTGTTATTTCTTGAGAAAAATGCACAATTAGGAAATGTTATCACCAAGGTTCAAGGCCTAGCCCCATTTACAACCACATAGACTGAAAAGCTGTGCTAATAATCTCAGGAGGGCAAAACTCAGTCTCCCAGTTTGAGAGCTAGGCTACATTACAGGGAAAATTCACGACCTTTTGTTGCAAATGGGAGAAAATTTAGGCAGTATGTGCACATGAGCACAGGTCAGTCCAAGGTGCTGCTATGTTTTAAATGTTTATCCTTAGAAGAGAATCTAAGCAAGCCCTTTCTCTCCCTCATGCTCCAAAAATGGGGTGCAAATCACGACCTCCTCCTGAGAAGAGTGTTGCTGAAAGACAACAGAAGATTCCCACTGCAGCAGCTTATGCTTTGTAATATTACTTCTGCTGCCCCTCTCCTATGTACATTTATGCTTCATTTCATTCCTAAAGCTTACTCATATCTCCAAAATAAACTGCAGTCAGGCCTTTTTACACCAGGAAACTCAGGTTTCTCCAAGTTCTTCCCTCCCTGCTCCTCCTGCAGTGTTTGGCATACAGCCTTTGCAAGTGCACGTTCCCAGCTTTGCATGAGAAATTTTCCAAGTCAAGGTCCACTGTTTTCTGCTTTCAGAAGTCCTCCCCTGAAAGCCCTTGCAGTCTCCCTATCAAAAGCAATTACATAAGGATGGAAGGACACCTTCCTATCTGTCGCCTCCTTTATTTTCTGCCTGGTACCACATTTGCCTTTTGTATTAACCGCACCATATTTTGAATTCATCATGCCAGTGCTTGGGAGGGTCTCATCAGGCTCTGGGTTTGATACAATGCACTTCATTTTGTCAGCTCTGAACTGCTCTGGAGCTGTCTTCAGATTATCTCCACCACAGCAGGATACTGGACCACATCAAATCCAGTTACAGCTTTGACTGCTGTCTTTGCACAGTCTGCTTGACACTGGGTTGGGATTCACTTGCCTGCACACAATGACTTTGGATTCCTGGCTCCTTTCTGCTCTACCATGCCCATGGATGATCCACTTCTGCCTGCACGTTGTTGTGTGGGCACCCAAGGAAAGAGAGCACATGTGTGAGGACCCTCTTGCTGCAGTGCACCATGGCTCAGCCCTTCAAAATGCACGATGCCCAGGCATCATCTTATCTTTCAGAAGTACAGTCAGCTTTCCGGTCATAATCCCCACCTAAGTGTCCTCTAGCTAGCCTTTCTGCCATAAATTGGGATAGTAATGTGCTGTAATCACGTAATCCCTGTCAGTAAAAGTAAACAAGAATGGCTGAGTGATTTCCAAACAACACACTAATGGCCAAAGTAGAAAAAATCTCCTGCTTCACTTCTCTTTGAATCTTTCTTGAACCAGTCTTTTGCTGTTCATATTTATTGTAGATTTTTTCCTCATTTTTAGGTTTATTTACCCAGAGCTAATGAATAACACTGTGAACATATGCTATAAACCACCATTAAGATGAAATTTGGAGAAAAGAAAATTACTTTGGTGTGAGAGCTGAGAGGATATATAACTAGTAAATGCCCAGTACAGATATTTGAAGGCTTCTTAGGAGAGGTCTTCCGAGATTTCTTGGTCAAATAAAATGAAGCATTCTGTAGGAATTATCACTTTTCAAAGTTATACTCATTTTTCTAACAGTTTGATGCAGATACTGTTCAGGCAAAAGAGTCTACTATGGACTTTTTCCACATTTAAGTCTTTGTATCTCATTTTTACTGATTATCACAGCTGTTAAAAACAGCAAGGTAAGCAGTACCAGCAGACGATACTTGTATACCAATTTTAGTGTGGTTTTGACCATCTTTCCATAAACTCTTGCAAGCAAATATACACATGTGAAAGAAACATTTGGAAAGAATTTAGTACAACACCAGCACAAAACTTGCTGGAAATGGGTTTGCAGAGGAGCTGTGAATGACTCATTGTCAGAATGAAAGACATCAAGGAGGCTTTTCCAAAGCACATCTGTCTAATATTATTCAATTTTTCATTAGTGACCTGGATGCTGTCCTGTAGAGGATGCTTATTAAACTGGCTGGTAAAAAGGCCAGGAAGAGCTGCATACATATTGGAGGTCAGGATTAGAGCCCAGAATAAGTCCGAAAAGGATTTTTTTTTTTTTAGTAAAAATGACACTATCCAATGGGATAAGTGAAAGATCTTTACTATGCTTGCAGAGTATTAGGCTACACTAAGCAAATACTTAATAATGGCAATACAAGGGGCATCAGAAGTCCATTTCAGCAAACATCTGTTGACTTCCAGCAGACCTTGAGAACCTGGTGGCCATAAAGAAAAAAGGACATGCAAGAAACAGGCAGGGAAAGCTAATCGGCTTGAGAGAGTTAGTGAAAGTGTTCAAATCCAGGACCAGGCAATTGAAAGAATACAAAAGACCATTGAGACACAGGGACTCAGTATACTAAGAAACAGCTGGAGCTGCAGAGCCATGCACATTAACTTTGGGTTCAAAGGTGAAGCTGCCATAAACCCTTGGAAAGCACCACAAGGAAGCAGCCAAGCAACTGCAGCACATGTCAGAGACAAGCACTAGGACGTGAAGATGGAGTGCTTGCACTGACAAGTCAATCATCCTGGCAGGTACACAAGCAGGCACAGCTTCTAGAGGACATCTGAAGGCCTCTGGGGCAGAGATCAGTATTATGTACATGTAACATTTCAATAAAAGACCTGAAGGGAGTCTCCAGACACAACTCCTTTTCCTCTCTTCAGAGGTGCAGCATGTTTAAGCACACAAAGACCTTTCCTGATCAAACCAGAGGCATTTATTGTTTTTAGGTGGTGAGGTCTGAGTTGCTCTGAGAATGATTTTTAGAAAAAGTTATTTCCTATTTCTCCTGGTGCGGATAAGCAGTGAAATATCTAAGGCTCTGAAAGGACAAGCTGCACTTGCCTGTTGAATTCAGAATGTATTTTGGTATGATCTCAACTATTGATTAGTTTCCTCAGTCTAATATTGCTGCTCATGATTCTGGAGTCACATCAGTCACAGAACAACAAGTACCTTTTAAACAGAACTGTATCTTCTGTCATTTTAACTGAAGAACAGGAGCTGGAAGAGGGGAAGCCTCCAACAACCAGGATGTGATTCAGGTTTTCTTGGGATTCCAGATGACAAAGAGTACAGAAAGTTAAATGCGTTTGACAGCTACAGAGAAGCGAAATGGAGGAATATCTTTCTTGGAGTAACTGATGGTTTCCTTAGGACTAAAGGAGATGCTAGACTAGCTTTTCTTACTGTCAGAGCAAGCCAATGGCCAGTCACTTGAGCAAGAGTGCTTTTTGCCATGCTACTAGTAAAAAAGAAAGATAAAGCAACTCAATCCAGTGAAACCATCTAGAAAGCCCACATCAACAGCACCCTTAAAGGGAACCAACAGTTCTGAAGTTTAGAGTGAGTGAAGTCCAGTGGCTGACCTTCAGAAAGTCATGTGCATCATCATGTAGGAAACAGCTTTTCAGAAAGCTTCACCGCAGCCCCTCCACTTGCTGGGGCTGCTGAGGCAACAGGACTTGAGGTTTTCCCAGGTAACTCCATTCCACCACACAACCTGTGTATTTGTCTGCTTTGTGAGCTTTCTCCTTGCCCTGTACCCAGTAGATAATATCCGGGTTTCCAACCCACCTCCCACTGCCTGGGGTGCATGCACTTGCCTGGCCTTGGTGACCCGGTGTTTTTAATCCATCGCTGGACAGCTGAGCTGATCTTGCTTTTCAGAGAACTTTCTGAGGCTAGCTGTGGCTTTGCTTGTTATAGCTAAAGTCCAGTGGATAGACCAAGTGACTGCGAAACCTTCTGTGTTTACACAGATGCCAGAGTTTTCAAACAGAAACCCCAATTCCAAACATCTCTGCAGTCTCATTTGCTTTATGTCCAGCTATGATGACTGTAGTACCAGCTGTTTGCGTTTCAAACTTTATTTCTGCCAGCATTGTTTCCTTGTCTTTTTCCTCAAGCAATACCATAAAAAGCTCTGGTTTCATTTTCTCCCTTTCATCCTTGCATTAGCTCTGTAAACAGACTCCTTGCTTTCTACTTGAGTAAACCCTTTGTCTAGAAACCTCAGCTGTCTGGGACCAGCATTTTGTTTTCTCTGGTTGTAGTTGCTGCTTTGTTTGTTCATTAATGACACTCTCCTCTTTGCTGTGATTCTACACCACTTTCCTCTTTGCTAGCAGGGTCCTAAACTTAATGACTGGGGAGTTTTCTCTGAAGGCTGAACAGCAGACTCATGAAAAGCATCCAGCTCAAGAGGTGCTTGTACCTGGAGAGGCATTCAGGAGTGCATAGCTGGCTGTTCAGGCAACACTGAATGGCCAAATGATAAATCATTTCTTTTTTTACTCTCAGTGATGGCCAACTCAGTTTTCTCTAAGAGCCACTGTCCCAGCTTGCACTCCTTATACCACTTCTCTCAGCTCTGCTTAAAAAAATCTTGTGCTGGTCTTGTATGTTCAGTGTTTCTAGCCTCTTGGCATCTAGGCTAAGGGGCCACCATCAGGCTATGTCAGAGTCAAAGTGCATCTGCAACAATGAGAGGGTGGGAAGAACCCACAGCAGTTCACTCCAGTCTGCAGCTCTTCAGTTCTCTTTTCAGGGACCCCAGGTGTCCCCTAAACCCCTTCAAGTACCTTCCCTCTGATCTGTGAGTTCTGTGAACCCAGTTTCCCCCTGCTCACATCCTTCATCTCTGAAAGTTGGTCTGATCTACCATCAGAGGCGCTCCATTAGTGATATGTAGTTGAGCCATCCCATGGAGACAAACCAGCCTCCATCCCAAGTTCTCCTCCACAACCCCCCCAACCATCTCTGATTTATGGGCAGCATCCCTTCCGGAAGGGCCCTTTGCTTTCCATATATAATCCTTCAACAGCAACTGGTACTCCCTCACTCCTATATTTTCTGCTGCCTAGATCTAATTGTAGGTAAAATCTACCTTGGCAGCTTCCCTTGCTTCAGAGGGGTAACTGCTACCCTTTCCTGGACCCTATTAGCATGGGCAGAGGACCATGCCACCATCAGTGCCAGGAATTGCCAAGACACTGCACTGGGTTCCATAACACCTTCCATTTCACCCATCACCAGACTGGTGAAGCAGTTTCCATTGCACATGTGCCCACAGTGGGCTCCTCCTGTGACTGCCTCTCGGTTCTACAATCAACTACATCAAAGTGCCTTAAAGCAATCAGAACAACTGTATCAACATTACTGTGCCTTCCCTGAAGCTACCAAGCAGAGAGGACCTCCACTTTCATCTGCACTCAAACACCACTGGTAAAGGGCATCAGATGTAGATGCTATCCTAGCAGATGTGATCTAGCTTTCATGCTTTGAAAGCCAGTCAGATCTCATCAAGCAGTGACCACTGTCAGCTCAATGCAGCCATGGATGCCACTCATCCCCCAGCTGACAAGCTGGTCTATATAACACACTGCTGGTCTTTAGGCAGTGTGGGAAAAACGGTCTCCACCAGTCCTCCCTACTCTTGAACCTCAAGGCCTCTCTAGGGAGGATTTCTGTGCTGTCTGATGGTAGAGGTCTCCTTTTCATCAGCCTCATCCCCAGCCAAATTCACATGGCTACGCAAGCAACACCTTAAACCTTCTGCTATCCTGAAAGGAAGATAAACATCTGCTAGGTCATTATCAAGGCTTGTAAATGGTCAACCTGGAACGACAACAGCTAGACTTTCCATGCCACTTTAAACACCTTTGAAAACTGTTTTTAAAATCTACACCCAGAGCCTAGTTATCGTACCAGCCTCTGTTACAGGAAAACTCATTGCAATTCTTCTGTAAGAAGTCCCATTCCTCCAGGTCTTGCCTCACACTTCTTGGCACCTCAGAAAGACTCTTCAGCTCCCTGTTGCCACCCTCAATGAAGACAATATTCTCTCACCCTCAGTGCAGTTTCTCAGTAATACCTGCAATGGGCTGAGTATCATTCACAGCTGCCTTTGCCTGAGCATGAGCTGTCCTATGCATAACTAGTATTTAGATTGAAGTTTGACTACAGCAGAAGCTATATTAAACCCTTTATCACTTATTTACCAAGTTGAGTTCACTGTGTAATGTTGCTGCAGTCCTATTTCTTCTTCCTGTCCTTGAACAAAGTCATGAAACTAATGGTTTACAGCCAGCTAGTGGGAGATGCCCTGTTTATTCCTTCATGGCCCTTACACTTTGAAACACTTGGATGCCATGTGGGCTCTGAGCAACTCATTAGCATGGCCTTGGTGGAGAAACACTATTTTGGAAATTGCAACCCAGATTAATTTTACAGGGATTTAACAGCAGCAGTTGAAATGCCCTTGGCATCCCATTTTCCAAAGCCAGGTTAGAGATCAGAACTTTATGCTCCTGAGGTCAATACAGTCTAACACACCAGTGTCCTTCAAGTTCAAATAGATACAAGAGTATCCTTTTTGATACTCTGAGCAGCATTCCTATAAAAAGGTTTTACAGCCTCTAGAAAGTCCCAAAAGCCACCTTGCCTATTAATTTGCCATGTACGCTCTTCTCCAGACCAGCTTTCCACTGCAAACACTTTTGTACAGCACCATGCCTCCAAGCCCACTGCAAGGCATCTCCTCCCTTCTGCAAAGAACTGCACTGTTTCCTGCAGTGGCCTTATAAAAGGGACCTTGGATCCCATCTCCCTATACTATTATGCAACCCCAGCAGTCCCTGCTCACACCTCCGTCTTACAGCTGTTGGCCAAATGACTACTCTGTGTTTGCCACATCTGTAAGTGTCTGTCCGTGGGGTCCAAGGTCAGTAACACACTCCTGCATGGGCTGAGCTCCTCCTCCTTGTGCTGATCCCTGTCCACTCCAGGTCCAGTATGCACTGGCTTTACCAGTTATCACTGCCAGCCACTAATCTGATCTCCTACCTTTCCCCATCCCTCCAGCAGCCCCATCCAGTCCCTTGAAATAGTCCTCACTTCCGTAACCATGCACCAATCTTTCAACAGTGGCTGTGCCTGTTTTGGTGGCTTTCCATTAGCAGTGCCATTCAAGCATTAAAGTGAGCCATTCAACTTACCATGCTCTCAAGGTTCCCTCCCTCTCCCTGCATCAAAAGATGCTCCCTTTTCATCTCCTTACCTTGTTTTGCTGCAGCACCCTCCCAGTCCAGCAGGAAGAGTACCAATATGGTCAGATAGCATCTTTCTGGGATCCTACAAGCTCACAAGCTGTACTGACTTCCTCCACAGACTAAGCCCTTCAAGCTTCCATAATGATGGGACAGGCTCTCTTCATCTAGCATGCAGGTAACAAGAAACTCCAGTTTCTCTCATACCCCTGCAAGTGCTATCCAAAGACTTTCAGCCTCATCCTTTCACTTGTAGGTCCTTCCTCACCCCTGATTCCTTCCTCCAGGCTACAAGCCTAAAAGAAGCCAGATGAGGAGGTCCTCCTGCCCAAGATTTACCCCCTGCTCCCGCCCTAGGCTTAGGGCAAGAGACATACCCTGATCACCAACCACCCAGAAGCACCCTAGACCATAACAACACACTCTCCCAAAACACCAAATCCCCATTGTGCCATCATCTTTTACAGAGCTCAAACAGCTGCTCATTAGTAGACCCTGGACATTATAAGCCTCCCCTCTCCACCCCCAGCTTTCCTCTCTTTTTTCTAGTGGGCATGTATTATGGTTCACAATGAAAAAGTTGCTGTCACCTGCAGGTGGTTTTCTACACTGCTCCAAGACCACCAGGAGTGGGGAAGCAGCAGTGAAGCTCCTACCTAGCTTGCAAAACAAGTGGGACTTGGTGGCTGTTCTCCTTCTCCTCTTCTCTGAGTATGTGCTGCTGGAATTTTAAACAGATTATGTAAGTGGCTCTCATTTAATCCATCTGAACTATCCTCTTTTAATCACACATGAGATCAAAGCAGCTGACTGTGAAATGAGTAGGGAGCAGCACAGGCTCTCCCCTGTGCAAGCTGGCCTGCAGTGGGTGAGGAGGGAACAGGTTGTGGGAACACATGCCAGGGCATGATGCTTTTTCAATTTTATTTTTTTTAAATACTTAATAGCAATTTGAGAAACACAAGTGCTACTGTCACTTTCTATGCATTTCTTGTGGCCCGCCCCTTGTGCCTCTGCATACCAGAGATACAGAAGGACATGCCTGTGCCATGGATGTGGGGGCACGGTAGCTTGGCTGGGAAGCTGTTCTTTAAAGAGGTAGCAGCTATATCTCTGAGATTTATATAGTTTACCTTTTTCATTTCTTCTCCTGAAGTCTGACATTTAAAAATGTGTAATTGTGTTTATCCCTGGCAAGCTGTGAATGGCTCCCCGGGCTGCCCGTGCCTCCTGCACTGCTGTATAAATTACACTGACAACCCCTTATTACAAAGGGAAAAATAAGTTAATGGAAAAGCAAAGCAGAAATAGATGCATAAAAATCCCAAAGTGCCCAAGTCAGCAGAATTGCCCCCACGTGACAGTCATTGCCAGTATTTAATTAAACAGAGATCGATCGTGTGGGTGAGTGTGAGTTGGTGTGTATGCACGTGCAGGGGAGAAATTGGTACATTTATACTGTATTTATTTTTTTTCATAGTAAAGAGTTATTGATATTACACTGAAGGCTACCCTGGCAGGGTGATGAGCAGTGTGGCTTGGGGAGGGAGAGGTATGCACCGCCTGTCTCAGGCAGGTTCCCCATCTCTCCGTTCATCCAAGGGAGACTCACCTGGCTGGCAGGGAGCAGAAATGCCTGGCTGATCCTCAGGAAGAGAGCTTGGGTGCTGCAGAAATGCCAGGACCGTCAAGGCTGTGTTTCCTCCGCGCAGGCAGGGCTCTGTGAACTGCAGCGCAGGCGAGGCTTGAAATCTGCTTGCCCCAAGGCGTGAGCAACAAATCTGCATGGCAGCGCTGAGAAATAGAAATCACATTGCTTCTTGGAGCAACCCGTGATGCTTTTGGGAAATGGCACATTTAGATGGAGGCTCAGGGAGACGTGTGAAGAGCCATGAGGGTCAGCCACCCCGAGTCAGTTGCACAGGATGGTGAACTGGATATTTGGAGAGAAACACTAAGCAATACAAGCTGAGGTGTGGGACATGCAGGCCAAGACTCGAGGAGATTCAGAGATCTCAGACATCCTGAGGATGCTGTGAACAAATGGGAACTGCAGCAGCAAAGCTGCCCTGGGCCCCCAGGGGTCCGTGCAACCCATCACTGCTAATAGCCTCCATGGCATATTCCAGCTGATCCAGGTGACGGAGGCAGCAGCCACAGAGCTGCATCGGAGCTAGGGAGCTCTGAAAGGACCCTGAAACGCTGCAGGATGGCTGGGGGGGGAGAGGGTTGGAGGCAGGGGAAAGCTGTTTGGCTGTGCCTAAGCTTCCTAATTCAGATTATAAGGAAATGCTGGGATCTCAAAAGCTACTGGCTATGGGATTGGAAATTTCCTGTTACTCATGGCCAATCTGGGTCTCTCCTGAAGACCAGGGACCTCTGACAAGGCTCTGCATCCCTGTGTTTCCCTGCCTAGTCACAAAAACACAACCTCTGGGATAAAATGCCAGGCACCAGTCAATATCTGAACAAGCTGCTGGTGGAAATCAGAAACAGATTTTGAAAAAGTGGTATGCTTCAAGCAAAATGACCTGGCAGAGGTGGAAATGCTTGGCTGGAAATGCTCACCTCTGCCAGCGGGAGCTGGAAATGTTTCCTCCTAGGACACTTGTCCAGGAACTGCCACTGCTGAGTCCCCACCTCCCTCTTCTGACCCTGACAGTCCCCCCGTCACTCACATGGGCAGTGGTCCTTGGCCTTTGGGGTTTGGCCAAAATGTTGTGTAAAGCATTAAGTAAAGATGTGCAGACTTTAGCATGGGCTCCACAGCCAGATCGATTCAAATTCAGCCATCCTGGGAGCAGAGCAAAGAAGTTAACAGCTGCTGGAAATTCACACGGCTCCTTTCATTTCCACATATTTTTCTTGCCTAATTGGAGCGAGCCAAGCGGTCAGGTAGGAGCTATGAGAGGCTGGGGAGCTGGACACAAGCTCTCTGTGACTCATTCCTGTGGGAGGGAGGAAGGGAGGGATTGCTTGCTCCCTGGGGTGCCAGTTGCACCAGTCTGCTCTTACTAGGTCTAAAGTCAGAAGAAGAAACTCCTTATCTCATTGCACCCACACAGGTCATTTGGACCACATGGGATAAAAAAAAAAATTACTGGTCTTTCTGCTCCCCAGCCATTTCTCCAGCCAAGTGCTCCTGGTGTAGCGCTGCTGCTTTGATTTTTCATACCTCCCCCTCTGCAGCAGCGTTCAGGTTTGACTCCTGTAAATGTTAACCAAGAATTCAATGCAAAGGAAATAAAACCCCCAAACAAAACAAGAGGAATAATTTCTATTTTTGTTCAGTTTTAAGATCAGTCTCACGGCCCTGACATCTTCCAGATAATGACTGAAAATCCCTTCTCCCTGCAGTCTGGACACCAATCAATACTCCATAAGCAATTTCCAGTGCTCGGCTCGCTTGTTAAAGACCTAACATTCCCTTTCCTCAAGAAGTGGGTGGCACAGTGAGTCACAGAAAGCTCAGCAGGATGCTGCTTCTACCTGATGCAATGCTGAAGCCAGGCTCAAAATCAGAAATCATCCAGAAGAGCTATTTTCTTAGCCTAGGACTGAATCTTAGTGCTAGATTGGAGACACCTGAGGAGTCTTTCTGGGCACCAGGTCTCAGAGCCGCTGCCCAGTACCAGCAGTAGGGACAGGATCACAAGTGATGGGGAGCCCATCCCAATCTCCAGGGTTTTCAAAATGTGTTTGTGACACGTGTCCATCGCAAGTGACAGCTCCTGCCCCTTTTAGCAGAGCAATGCTGCACATAGCCATTTGCTCCATGCAGAGGCACATTGTGGATATATGCAAGACTTAGCAGGGCTAGGCTCCAGCAACATCCGTCCATCAACCTGATAGCCCTGCATGAATCCTGGCCCCCTTGCTTGCCCCCACACTGCCATGGTGGATGGAGAGCTGTAATAAGGCCCTTTGCAGGAGGAGGCACCAAGTTGCTGCAGGAGCCCAGCTTTCCTATCAAGGATGGTGGGTTTGTCAGCTGCTGTGGGGGCTTTTCCAGGACCCAGAGCCTGGCCCTGGCAGATGGTGTCACAGCTAGGATGTGGCTGTGGTGGGGAGCTTGTAAAAGGCCTGTCTTTCTGCTGTAATCAGGCTAACCTTCTCCACAGCAAGAAAGCTCCCAAGGGAGCTCCTCAGACTGACAAAATGCCTTTTTTTTTAAAGTTGCTTTGCTTAATTACTCTGGGACATGTTTAAAAATATGATGTGTCATGAGCCTTTGAAGTTCAGAGAGACTTTAGCAGGTGCAGTAATCCCCTTATTCTAATCCTGATGACCAAGATATGTTGGCTGCCCTTTCTCATGGTCTAGCGGGACTCAGGCAGTTTAAAAGCTGGAGTCTTTGTCTGCTTTCCTTGGATGAGACTTTTAGAATCATGCTGACCTGTCTTCACCTCGGGTGGAGCAAACACCTTGCTAATGTGTTTATGCACAGCTGTGGCTTATTTATATCTTCCTAAAAAACTCAGATGAGCACCCAGGAGGACAGTGGTCATGGACTTTGTTCTTCCAGCTGTGCTTGTATCAGGCTGATTTTGCTGAAGGAGGAGAAAGGCTTGGTCCACCCCTGCAAGCGGCTGGAGCTGCGCAGCTGGGAGTGGGTTGGAGGATGCAGACTGGAGCATGCAGAGGCACAAGGACCCTCTTGCTCTTTAAGCGGTCAGGGAGAGCACTGCAAAAGCTAGGCGTTGCTGCCATCCTTCAGTCAGAGCGAGCAGGGAAAGAATTCATTTCTCTTATGCAACCAACAGGAGCTATTGCCCAAAGCACAGGCCACGTGTAAGACTAATTAAGAGCTGAGCTATGTGCATGAAAGAGCTAAAGGGACATTGCTTTGTTAGAGAGGTCTATGGGCCTGCCTCTCTGAGGGTGGGGAGACAACAGAAATAATCAGAAGCAATCATCAGAAAGCCAAGGGTGGCCAAAGCAACACTTTGCAGCCTTATGTTTAGAGAAAGCAAAGACTGAGATTTTGGGCAGTGTGTTGGCTGGGAAAAGCGGCTTGGGAAGTGTGGTGGCTTTAATATCTCCTGCTGCACCAGTACTCATCTCAAAGAAAGTGTCACTTACAGCAATGTTTTTGCATATAAAATGAATTCCACCAGAAACACCTGGCTGTCTTGCAAGTTCCCTCCATATTGGAAATAGCTGCCAAAAGTCAAGTCTGAATATTAGCTAACTACTTCAATCAAATTACGTAACTACATGATGTTGAATAAGCTGAGAAATAAAGTCAATTGTAGAGTAACAAATGATGTATTTACTGCAATAGAGGTGCTTGAGCTTTCAAAGCTTACAAAATGTCTTCTCTTTTTTTCAAAATTAAATTTCCTTGAAATCAATGTATTCCCATGGAAATTCTTTATTACAACAAAATGCCATTTAAATGCCATTTTCTGGTGGAAATGCTCTGTTGGTATATTATTGACACAGTTCAATTACTGCACTCGCACTCGCAGTAGCAATGTGCCAGACAAACAGTACCCAGGGCACATTCCTCTCTTCCTCCAGACAGTCTTTTGTGTCCCCGTAGATTCAATGGCTAGACTCCAGGCCAGGCTGGAGGATTCTTCTGGCATGTCTTGACATATCCTGGGTGCAGAAGTCCCTCTCTGGGGAACCTCTTCAGACTTCTGTACCCTCTTGAGTTCATCCAGGACCATTAGCATGATGAGGTCAGGTTCTCTCCTAGGACCTGCTCTGCCCACGTTGGACCCCATGAGAGATACGAGGGATCAACCCAGCCATTATGTATGCAGAGCCCTGCTTAAGGAGAGGTACCCAGACCTGTTGAATTTCTTCTCCAGGCATGGGAGTCATTCATTTGACTCCCATCTCATGCTCACTCCTCTGGCAATGGATTTACATCTTCTGCCTTTGCATTTCAGCTGTGTGATTTCTCATGCTCTGGGGATCCCATATGCCCAGTAAGGTTGTCACCAGACTGGTTTATACCCAGCCTGTCTGGTTTTGTCCCAAAATGCCCTGGACCTGTTGGAATGAGAGCTCTTGCACATGCCAGGCTGCCCAATGCTTAGCAGCTTCAAGCTTAAGGCAGCTGCCTCTTGTATTCTTTAATCTAGTAAACCTGGATAAACACCATACCTTCTTTGAAAGGGATCACACCAGCTCCCACCCCATGAGGCACCCACCATTTGAAGCCATGCTGTAGCCATACAGGCAGAAAACATCTCCAGTATGGTCACTGTCTCCTTAGTATGTGAAGTATTGCATTCATGGCTAGGAAGAATAGGTGCAGTGTGTGCGAGCAGAAGCTGCCTGTTCCCCATCTCTAGTGTGTGCTCTGTGGAAATGAGGCAGCATCTTTCCTCTCATAGTCAGGAAGTCATTTCTCACCTCCTTCTGCCTGGTCCAGCTTAGACAATGAGTTGCTTTGACACCCCACCCCACCCCACCCAGAAGAATTTGAGTCTCAGCCCTGCCCCCATTGCTGTGGGGATCCTGCTGCCCACTCAAAGTCAGGAGTGATGGAGCTGGATGATGGGACCAAGTGCATCCACCTGGAAGATGGGACAGATGAACCCTCAACAAATTTGCAGATGATACAAAACCAAGAGGAGTGGTTGATACACCCAATGGGTGTGCTGCCCTTCAGAGGGATCGCCACAGGCTGGAAAAATGGGCTGATGGGAGCCTTGTGGAGTTCAGTAAATGTTCTCAGTGGTGCCCAGTAACAGGACAAGAGGCAACAGGCACAAACTGAAATACAGGAAATGTTGTCTGAATATAAGAAGACTTATTTTTACTGTGAGGGTTGTTGAACACTTGGAGTTCACAGTTTGCCCCAAGAGGTTGTGATGTCGCCATCCTTGGAGATGTTCAAGACCCACCTGGAAACGGCCCTGGGAAACCTGCTCTTGGTGACCCTGCTTGTGCAGGGGTTGGACTAGATGATCTCCAGAGGTGCTTTCCAACCTCAGCTATTCTGGAATTTGGGAATTCTGGTCTTCTGAGTGCTCTGTAACAACCCCTTGGGAAAAGCATGGCTCCAGCAAGGTGTCATCTGGGCTGCCCTCACCTGTGGCTGCCCTCCTGCCTCCCCAGGCCCCTGCAGGGAGAAAAGCTTTCCCCAGCTACCCTGCACTTGAGCAAAACTACCAACCGTCTCAGTACCCCATGTACTGAATTGGAGGAAATTTGGAGCAAGAACGTGGATCTGTTGCCTTGTATCAAATGGGGTAGAATGAGGCTGATTTTGCCCTCCCTGCTGAGATGCCCAGGTGTTGCAGTGGGGGAATGTTCAGGAGTGTCCCTTCCCCAGCTGGAGTCCTCCTTGCTTTGCTGTAGAAGCATCCAGAGAAGTGGAATAACATTATCTTCTTCTTTCCACTCAGATCATTAAAGAGGAGCACCCCGTTTCCTTCCTGAATTAAGCTGATGTACAGTTTGGCAGCCTGGATAATCTTCTAAAATGCTCCTGAGAGGCTGCATGACCCATCCTGTCCTTACCTATCAGTGGGGGCTCCCCAGGAATAGGAGCTGTGGTGTTTATCCCCTGCAGCATTTATTCTGGAAATGCAAAGTGCATTCTCCTGCAAACGTCTGCTGCTGCCAAGCTGCCCTGGCCCCTCAGGGTGCCACAAGCCCTGCGAGGTGCCAGCCCTTTGCTTCAGCTGCCATTCCTCCCTCCTGCAGAAACCTGCCCAGCCTCCTTTCTGCAAATGCACGCTGCAGCCACCGAGACCCGAACCCAGCCCTGCAGCCATCCCTCCGGAGCCAGGGCAGATGCAGAAGGGATTAATTTTACCCACTTCAATAATTTGCTTCAAATGAGTAAAACTTTTTTTTAATCTCCGTTTGCTATATTTCACCCTGATTCTCTGCTGCAGTGTCTCTTTTTCTTGGCCATGGTTTGCGTTGGAGAGCAAGGGTCTTGAAGTTTATTCTCACAAATAAACCGAGTAACCTGTAGACTTACGGCAAATTAAAAGAAGCTATTTAGCTATGCAGATACACTCGGCTGCATTTTTTTTTTGTCAGGTTTGGCAGTTCATTAATAACAGCCCACTGGTACAGAGAAAAATATCACACCAAGCAATCAGCAACACACAGCTAGGATCCTTGGGATTTTGGCAGTTTTGCTGAAAGGAAAAGGAAACAAAAAAGGCACATTGGGCCACAGAAATGCAGCCTACTGGTTACAGGCAGCCAAGCAAGCCACAGCAAACATTTTATTTGATTCATTTAGCCCTTTCTCTTCTTATGAAATATTTGCAGTCTTCATTTTGATCTACATGTATTTGTTGATGAGCCAGCTCTGTTAATCATTCGTGTCCAACTCCTTCAGCCTATGTGTTCTTAGCCCACTGTTTGCTCTGTTGCCTCAAGAATTGGAAATTCAGCTTTGCAGGCTGCGGGTGACTTACAGTTTCCTTTGTATATTCGTGTGCAGAAAAATGGTCTTGAATCATTACTTGAGGAACTGAAATGAAAAGAAGTCAAAGGAAAAGATTATAGCAGAAAGATTACAGTATGAAATGACTGATTTTTATTTAACACATTAACCAATAACTTTTTCAAATATAGGCTCAAGCCTACTTAAGGCAAAGTTCAAGTTAATATTGATATTTGAAGGAAGAAGCACTTTCATATTAATCACCTAACTATTAAATGTCTGTTATGAGACAGAGCTTATGGGCTACGTCTCCAGACACATTTTCAAATGGTTCAGGCTAACTTTGATCCTTCTTAATGACGGAGAGCAATTATATAATGGGTTCAGAAACACTTAATGCACAACTTGCACAGGGTTTTTTTGCAGTGTTGTCAGATAATATCTCATAACATTTCTGGGAAGCAAAAATGACCATCCTTAGCTCACCCTGCATTTTTGCTTTGCAGTCTCACATTTGTAGCCTAATTTGCAGCAGGACAGAGTCTGAACGTGAAATAGCTGAGTGACAAAAGTACAAGATGTTGCAGTGGTGCAAAACCAAGAGGGCTTCTCCTTCAGCCAGGGATGCAGAGAGCTGTCCATCACGGGCGGGGAAGGAGCCAGGGATAGTTATCTGCTGCAGGGCAGCTGCCGGTGCTCCAGGCCCTCGGCTCACACATTGCCATAGCAACCACATCTGCCGGGGCAGCAGAGATGGCGAGAAAAACCAGCGCCAGACTGGCAGTGTGGAAAAGCTCAGCTCATGCCAAAGGTTGGGCATGCAGCGGGGCCTGCTGCCATGCCAGGGTGGGAAGGATGACCCAGGAGCCTGGAGCTGGGTGGAAGAAGGTGGATTTGCTTCCAGAGGAGTCTGGGAGGGACCATGCACTTTGGGAGGATGGTGGCTGTCAGCACATGGACAGGTCACGGTTGGAGCCAGGGGTGAACAAGAGCAGAACTGCCCATTGGGGAGCCTGTCTGTGTGTGCACATGTGCGTGTATGCATGTGTGTGTGCGTGTATATGTGTGTGTGCATGCGCACATTTGTGTGTGTGTGCATGCGCACGTTTGTATATGTGCGCATTGTGTGTGTGTGCATATGCATCTGTGTGGGTGCATGTGTGCACATACCTGTGCCTGCAGGGGCACAGCTGGGCATGGATCTCTGTGTGTGTGCACTCCCACACTTCTGCGTGTGCTGCAGGGTGCATGGCTGAACATCTACCTATGTCTGTGGGGAGGTCAGGGGGTGTCGCTGCCATGCCTGTGCTCTGTCTTGCCAAGGGTTTCTCAAGCACATTTGTTTATGTTAAAAAAAAAATGTGATAGATATGTCTTTCATTGTCAGTGGGGAAAGGCTGCCAATACTGCAAGCACAGCACAGGACATCATCATAGAGGGACAGGCTCACACTTGGCTTTTTCACACTTCATCATTTCTACATTTTCTAGCTGAACACTGACCTGTGTCTGTGAGTGGGGTGGTGGGTGCCAGTGCCTGCAGGCATACAGAGAAGCCTCATGCCCGCAGTCAGGGCATAAAAATGTCTGTCCAGGTATGCAGGAGCCAGTCTGCTTTTGAGAAGCCAAAGCATACAAAGAGTGGCAGCATCCCCCACCTGCCCTCCTCAGTTTAGCAGAGTTAAACACATAAAGCTGCTGCTCGCCTGTGGGATATGGCTGGACAAAGCATCATGGGTCTGGGAGACACCTGTTGTTCAAGGTGTGCATCCTGGCTATATCTCATCCCCATACTGGACCAACATGCTGGAATGCATCAGCTTGCCCTGTCCTTGGGTTCCCAAAGGGATGAAACCCAGTGGCAGGGGCTGGAGGAAAGCAGCGATGTGAGGGAACCATGGCTGCTGGGGGTACCCCAATGCACATTCAGTACCCATCTAACCAAGGCAGCTCCCTCCTTCTGCAAGCCCCTTTCTTTAGCTGTGTCTCTTTGCCACAATAGCTGCTCTGTGATGATAGGGTGCCCATCACACAAGGCATCCACCCAGGGGGGTCTTGCTGCATTTGGCTGCATGCACAAGCTGCAGTGGCCTGGTCACATCCTACACCCCTGCGCTCCTCAGCATAATTTTCAGCACTGCAGACAGGATCAGCATAAAGCCTCAGCACCACAAAACCAGTAGGGATGGGTTAAAACATCATTTTACATCTCTCAGCCCTGCCTGTCCTCAAGGTGAATGTTGAGTGAAGGGAGATTGTGCAGTAAGTAGGTTGGGAACACAGCAAATCACCTCCCTCCGGGTCAGAGAGCACCTAGGAGGTATAGTACGGCTGCATGGAGTTCTTCTCTGCTGAGGGTGAGGCTGAACTGCAGTCGGTGGCTAAGGCATCATTAGAGTGACTGTACATCCAGGCGGCATCCTCTTCCTCTGACAAGGTCTCTCGTCCAGCACTCAGGGTCACAGGAAGCCTGTGACTATACACACAGGGGTGATGGTTGGGTAGATATTCAGGAAAGTGAAAAGCTTTGGGGGAAAAGCTTCTGGTAAGCAGGAAGACAGCACAGCTTCCCACAGCTGACTGCTGCACTTCATCTGTTTACAGCTAGCAGCAAGTATAGCGGTGAACAGAGTAACATGCAGATTTCACCTGAAAAATGTTGTAGCGCATTTGCAAGAACCATCTCTGAGGAAGAGGATATGGGAGCTGAGGATGTGCGTCTGGTCTGGTGGCAGACACTGAATGCTGGGATGCCCAGCAAAGAGATCTCCATAGAGACACTCAAATTCTGCATTTACACATGTGCCTGTATGTATTTCTGCCTTTACAACTGCAGAGATAAACATTTCCAGTTAGGGAAACTCATCTTGGTGAGTCCTGCATGCAGAGCAGCTCCCTGGTGCCAGCTGGGGTTCACGAGAGGGGAAAGAGGAGTGGGCCTGGATGAGGGGTGTGAAATAAGGGGCTGGAGGCACCAGGAAGGATGCAGAGCAGACCAGAGTGGCAGAAAGGTCCAGCAAAGTCTCTAGCATGGCGTTGAGCCTGTGAGGCAAACCCCAGAGATGTCCCGGGGATGAAGCCTCCTGCAGGTTCCTCAAGTTCCAGTTGGTCCCTAAAGGTACCTGTGTGCAGCAAGCAGTGTCTGGGGTGAAACAACTATGGAAAAACACAGGCACCTGGAAAAACATCTCACCAGGATCATTGTGACTTAGTGGGGACCCCCATGCAGCACCATCTGTCTTGCTTACCTCCCCAGTGAGAGCACAGGGACAGCCAGTCTCAGAGCCCCTCTATGCATCAGATTTGGGCCCCAGCTAGCTCATCTCTGGCAGTTACATCACAGAAATTATGTAAGACAGGCTGGAAGTACCTTGGGAAGCCACACCATCTAATCTACCCCCTACTCCTATCCCAGACCTCCTGGTCCACATCTCCTGCTTGTCAAGAGAGGGAGAAGCTGGGCTTTTGGCAGCTCTTGGTGAGATGCGATGTACAGTTAGATGCCTGGAAAGCAACGGAAAGTTTTCTAGAGCTGATCACATGAAGTCCTCCTGTGTCTGTTCTGTTGAGTCCTTCCAAATTTTTCCTCTTTGAAAACTGAAGTGTTTCATTCTACTCAGTTTTGCTATCTTATGAGTCTCAGGTTTCCTGGTCTTGCTGGGTGGCTCATTAGGAAGTGGATAACGAGCTTTCTCTGCTCACTGCTGATAGCAGTTGGTGCTAAATCTTTAACAGATATATTGTTTTTCCAAGTATTTCTCTGATTTGCTTTAAATTGGTGTTAACATAATGGAACAGGGGAGATGTTTTAAAGAATTCAAATACAAATAAAGTCTCTTTGTTAAGCAGGGTTTGCCAGCGTGGTGTCAGAGACACCCCATTGCCCCACCAAGGGAGTTTTCAGAGGTGTAAATGGTACATAGGTGGCCAGATCCTGTTGAGAAACATCATGGAAAGCAGTCTCCCATCCTGAAAATCCACTGGGTGCAGCTAGACCAACTAAAGGTACAAGAATTAAAACCACAGGAACCCTAACTCCATCCACACTGAGGCACCTGAACGAGCCATCTGGTTTGCAGGAATTTTGAGTGAACCAAGGGCTCCTAATGTTCCTGTGCAACCTCTGCTGCTGCTCATTTCAAGTGGCCAAATTTTCAGAGTGAAGGGAAAATGATGGTTATTAGACACACTTTTCTACCTGAAATGCAGCCTTTTATTTAAATAACAAAGAACTTTTTATATTATGGGCACTTTCAAGTGTAGCTGTTTGGATAGTGACATTGACAGCAGAATCCCAGTATGAAAAATGCAAAATATATGTGAGTATATATGAGTATGAGGTCCTCCATGTATCATGGGTATGCACCTCAGGGTTCAGTTAATTTAAAGCCAGCTCTAACTAATCTGGGCCTGACTCAGCTATCCTTCTCAGGACTGTGATAGCACAGCTGGGCTGCCTGGGTCAAGAGCTCTGTGCTCAAATCCCATACACAGGATAAATAGACACATAGAAAAAATACAGTGGCGTTTGTCAGAGGTGTTCACTTACTTCACCTGCTGTAATAGCAAACTATGCTTTTGCCAGGATTGAATTTGCAAGCCCCAGTTTCTGTGATCTCATCTAAAAAAGGGGTGCTTGGGAATGCATTTTAAGCAATTTTGTTTTACAGCTGCTCTGTTTTTATACCTTGGTTGCTTCCTTTTTGGTAGGAAGGACACAGGAATGCAAAATTAACAAACTCACACTGCTGTTTTTCCTTTGGATAAACAGGAATATTAGCAGGCCTCTTGAGTTTATAAAAATGTTGCACCCTCTGCAGCGTTCAGAACAGTGCAAAATGAAGGAAAACAATATCCATCCTGTGCAACGGCTAACCCACACTCAGACAGGCACTGTAGAGATGCACAGGCATTTTTGACAGTGAAGTTTCCGCTCCGAGGGCTGTCCAAGCTGCAGTGTCCCATGCCCACATCCCAAATAGCTGTTTGCAGTGTTTGCAGTCCTTCAAGCCCAGCATTACAATGCAGGGAGCTCTCTCCACTTGCAAACCCAGATGTTCCCTACGGTGACTGGCAAGTGGGTACATGAATGTCATTAACCGTCTGAAAGCATCAGGTGGACACGCCAAGGGTAGACACAGATACTCTGGGAACGCCACAAAACAGGCAGAGGATATCTGATTGTGTCCCAGCACATGGCCGCTCCTCCGGGCCCCCACTGCACTGTCAATGTGGGGTAGGCATCAGCTTCTGGCACAAGCATCTGTCCACGAAGTCTGACAGAATGGACCAGCAGTAACAGACATGTCTGCTGTAACATAAATACAGGTCATGCATGAGTCCTGGGGGTGTGTGGTTCAGGCAAGGTGAGCAAGGCATGATTGCTGCAAGGGCCTGGACACAGAGGCATGTGGGAGTGCTGGCAGCTGTTCATCTGAGCTTGCCAAACTGGCATGGGTGTAATCTGTGCAAGACACCAGTGAACTAGGGCCGAGCATATGACAGCTATAGGCTTGACTTGGTTATACTAAATACAACAGACTTGCCACTTAGTGTGCTTTGCTGAAGGGATGTGAGATGGATACTGTGGAGGCTCTATGATGGATATCACCAAGCTTTGGTCCCAGACTCATCAAGCAGTCAATTTGTGTCTTAGCCTGAACTTCTCATCTGACTTTTTAAGAGAGGAGGAACCAAACCAGTAAGTAATCCTCATGCTGTCAGTCTCTGCCAAGCAGCCTCAGCAGTGCATGAGAACCAATATATGTTGCCTAAACAAAATGAACTTCTTGGGTCTCACTGCCTCTCATGTAACTTGAAGATCAAGCTTAGAGATCAACGTTATCAGTTGCATTAATCCATCTTTACAAGATGCTGCATCCTGAAGCATCCTCCCACCATTAATGCAGCCCCTTAAGAGGGTCTGGAGAGGGTTGTACATTAATGAAAGAAAAATTGCAGCAGACATCATGGAGTGCAAAAAGCCCCTGAGCTGCAGGTAGATCAGTCAACCTGGCCACTGACACCCTCACTTGTGGCCTGTCCCAGGAGATGTGCTTCCTCCCAAGCTTGTGCAGCTGGGGATTGGCTCACCAGCTGCTGTATCGAAGCTGACACCTGTCACTTCCGATGTCCAGCAAGACAGTGCAGAGCCCTGAGCATGATGTTAGCATCAGCTCCCAGCTTGGCCTTGGAGCTTGTTCTGCCCATACATCCTCACATGGAGCTACCACCTGCTCCTGTTGTGACCTGAACCAGGACCGAACAGTAGGTAAAAACTCCCCCAACACTGGGTTTCTAAAGCCACGACTGATTGCTTTCAGAGGGTGATTTGGTTTTCCAAAGAGAAGGATGTGGAGTAACACTGTTTAGGTGCAATCCTGGGAGGGGGCATTCAAGCTTAGCTGGAATCTCCATTTGACCAAGGTGGGACAGAAGGAAGGAAACGCAATTCATCTGAGTGTCTGCTCTGTAGCAAAATACGCAGAGACCTACACACAGATATCACAGTCATCTCAGCTGTCTCTATAATCGAAGGTAAGATTTAGAGAACTCCAGAGACTGACTTTGCCTTTGACACCTCCAGTGCAGCAGAGGGAAAGCACTCTGGAAACATCTGTCTGTCTCCCTGAGTGGTTATGAGATCCCACACAGCCATGGAGTTAACTGCTGTATGGTGACAGGCAGGTCACACAAACACCACCCACCGAGCTTTGAGCAACAGCTTTTCTGCAGCCAGCAGTACCAGCCTCAGGTGGGAGAATGCAAAGTACAACCATGTGATGGTGGGCTCCTGAGCTCTGGATCCCCTCCTCTGTAGGCGGATGCATCCATCCCACCAGAAGTTGGTAACAATTGGTAAAAACTTTCTGAGCGTTATTTCCCTCCTGTCTGAACATGGACAGTGCCAAGCATGCTGTCACATAAACCAAGCCTGCACCTGCACTTTACACATCTCTGTGGGGAAGCATCCTACCACCTGAAAAGCATTAGTCAGAGGTTATTGTCAGCACCATGGGGGTAGCCCAGCACTGATCCTGCTAGGGATGGGGTAGAGGAACCCCTGGGGATGTGCTGGATCCAGATAACCTCAAGTGATGTTCTCCATCACCAGTGGCAGTGAGGTGTAGGTCCCCCAGGTGAGACCACTGTCCTCATCTCTTAACAGGCACTTCAAGTTCAGAGCTCATGATGTTGGCTTTAGGTAAAAGGCTTTGAGGAGCTGGAGGTGCCATTTTACTCCCATGCTGCTGCTACCTGCAAGGCTGTGTGCTAGTGGCCAAGATGGGAATGGTATGGTCACCAGAGCGAGACCCTAAAGGTTGCGCCTGCGGGGACCTTCCCAGGTGGCACTGCTGGAGCAAAGCCCTTGCTGTGCGAGCGATGCACTGCCATCCCTCTGACTTGTTCCAGGAGTGCTCTGTGTCCCATGTGAAAGGTGAGAGACCATTTAAACCACATTTAGAGCTGTGTAAAACTTTAAACCCTTAGTGTCACATAAGGACTTAAATGCCTTAAGACTGTAACATGTCATAAGACAGAGTTAAAGCAACATAAGCCTCCCTTAGCCCCTGTGGTCCTTGAAGGGCAGTCTTACAGCATCCTGAGGGCTCCTATTTTAAAGGCCCCACAAAACCAGGCTTTCAGAGAGTTGCTCCTTCTGCTGGGCTGCTCTGAAGGCTCCTGTTTGACCCTGGCTGCATCAGGCTCTATACATGCAGGAGGTCCCTTCTCCTTCCTTCACCAGGTTTGGATGCCTCACTAGGACAAAGGGCCAGGGCTTCTGGAGCTTGTCAAACCAAGCCGTTTTTCTCCTTTCCTTGGTTGCAGATTTGAAGAAGCTAGTCCTTCTGGTGCATCTGGTGTGTCTCGGAGAGGAAGATGATGGTGCAAGATAAAGCAAGAGCATTCTCCAGCTGCCACTGACACAGTGGTCCAAGTGAAGAGGCAGGAACACGCATCTGAGCAGGAATGTGCAAGGTCAGAAAGAAATGCCTGTGAGGCAGGGAGATGAACATGCCCTGTGCAAACACATATACCCTGATCCATAGGGCTTATCACAGGCTATAAAGACACATTTTGTGGAAAACCCTGTTAAGATACTGGCTGCACATCACTGCTTTAAGCCCCTACAGCAACTTAAACTGGCTATAATGTTAAGCCTTTAGAGTATTTTAAACTGCTTAGATTGCTCAAAAGACCAGCTTAATCTTAAACTGCAGTGCAGCTGCTTAAACAGTTTAAGCTGATCTAAAAGCTCGCAGGAACACAGAGTGCTTGAACTATGCTTAGCCCTGTTTGTTGACTGAAGCACAGTCCTGGCCCTGTCACACCCAATGTGACACTGGGGCTGACAAATAAGCTGTTTTCCTAAATAGACCTTGCAGAGTCTGGGGGAGAAAAAAGACCTTCTATTATCCCTTCCTGGCACCAGGCACAGCTCCAGGTGTGCTCATCCTTCCCCTCAGCACCACAAGCGGCACTGGCTCCCCAGGGAGAGGAAGGTCTCCAGGCACAATGGCCTCAGCTAGGGAGGGCACTGGTGCTGCACAGCATGGTGGGAATTGTCACCTTTTTTTTTCTTGTCAGACACTGTTAGTCTTTGCAGTCAGAGTTTTGCAGGGAAAGGTACTCACTAGCTGGATTATTAATGGTGCTTTCTTGCACAGCCCAGCAGGAGTGAATGTTGGTTATCATCTTTCTCTAAAATAAGTAATTGCTGGAATCTCCAGCTATGAGGACAGAGGAAAATGCTCCATCCCTGAGCAGGATGAAGCCACATCTAAACCGATACCTTGTTCGCCATTAAGTCAGCCCAGACCTGTGAATCTCTCCCCCAGCAGGGCTGTTTTTCCCATTGCCACAGAGAAAGCCCAGGGGTTTTTTCATTAAACTTTGTTTTTCCAGTTTCTTTGGGTTTTTTCCTCTTTTTTAACACCCATGAATGCAGCCAAGCACTTGTGTAATATGTGCATCGTCTTGGGAAAAAGGGTCAATTCTCCAATGTGCCTGAAGTCTGGCTGGAAAACCTGCCCATGTACAAGAAAAGAGGTAAATGTAGTCTCCAAAGTACAAATTATGTTAGGCTCAGCAGAAGCATTGCCTAGTGGATGAACTCACATGATAAGAGACATGTTGGTGATGATTTTGGTCTGCCATGTGAAATTCTCAGTTTTCATATCATCATCATATTCAGAAAAAAATGAAACAAAGCATTACCTGCCCAGTTGTACCAAGCACCCATGGAAAACTGTGGAAACCTTGTATTGTAATTTTTGCCCTCTGGAATATTTAACATTCATATTCATGTATGTGGATGTTGATAGTAGAGACTGTACAAGTTGCAAAGGATTTTGTACCTTTTCCTCCATGTGCAACTTTTACAACATGCAAGTGCACAATTTATAACCATTTTGGTATATTTATCACTCAGGGAGTTTACATTGAATGTGCCTGTTATTTTGTTTTCCTAATGCATGTTATACCAAGACCTGTGCAGTTCTGTTCCTCCTGCTGGTGCTTATCTAACTGGCCTGAATGGTCTTCTACTCTTTTTGTGGTATTATCTGTTTCCTAATAACTGGCTACAATATGCTCAGCAGCACCATGGCATGGTGCTTGCACATCATGTGCTGACACACACACACACAGAGGGGTCATCACTACTAAGAACAATTCTCCAACACAGCAAAGGTTGTGAAATGCTGCAGGGCTCTAGGAATGCGTCCCATTGTCTGTGTACTTACGCAGCTCTTGCAATGGGCTGGAAGTCCAGGTCGGTCTCTGGTAACACCTGAAGCTATTTCATAGGGTCTTGTTGAGATATGAAAATCTAAAAATAGGACTCACAGTCTGTGGAGGGGCCTGAAGGTACTAGAGAAAAGGCCACAAGTGTCCCTGGTCCTGCCAACAAGTTCACCATAGATTAGATCTCAACACGGAGTCCTCCAGCCCTCCTGGCAGAATTCAGTGCTCACGTCAAACACCTCTGTTTGCACAGAGGGAGGTCATGCCCTGTAGGAAATGCCTTCCCCACCTTGCTTTCCTGCCCACTGAGACACCAGCTGCCAGACCCTGAGCCAAGCACCGGAGCCCTGATACTCAGCATGGCTGGAGCCTTCCCCTGGGTGTCCTCCGGGAGCTCTCCCTCATGTGCTGGGAGCATCTGGGACTCGTGAACTTGCTAGTTGGCTTTCTCACTCAGGAATCATTATCATTTATTGATAGGATGCCTTTTGCAAGCCTTAGGGCACTATTTCAGCCTTTCAGGTTGTGCACATACGAATTCAGTTCACCCATCACAGAGAAGCAGTTGCTGCATGCAGAGATGTTACAAAACTGTCTTGGCCAGGAAGCAAAAAGTAGTTTCTCAATGCATAGCAACTGCAGCAAAATTACTGCCTTGCCAGCCCGAACAATGTGTGCCGGAATGATACATGTTCCTGGGGCCGGGAGCAGGGTGCTTCGGAAACACCCCGGGCTCCTCTCCACACAGGGTGAACCGTGTGGAGCATTATTCCAACCTCATTGACCCCATCCCCAACTCCTGGACACCCCCACCCCAGCCCACCCACACTTACACTGTGCATTTATCCCCAGGGCAGCCACACCAGTCCTATCCCACACTCCCCACACACCCCAAGTGTCCCTAATGGAGCATCTCCACCAGGTTTATCAGTCGTCTTTCTACCCTGAACTACTGCCATGGGCAGAATGAGAGAAACGCCTTTTATAATCCAAATTCCTCAGGTCTCTACCTCAAGAGAAGGACTGTGGGGTGTGGTGCATTTTGAGCAGGTTTTCTGAGCAGCTTGTGGCCCCTGTTTTAAGGCAGCATGGTCTCCATGTTTGATGGTTGGAGCAGAAATTCAACAGCCCTCCTTCCCAGCTTGCCTTGATTTCTCCTATGAGAAGATATTGCAGTAGTCAGTGATCATAAATGGAGTGACTCAGAGAAATGCAACATTTCCAATAAATGGGCAATGAAACAAGGTTGAGGTCAAAGAGAAGCTGCCAACTCTTTCTAACAGGTTGCTCCAACGTGCAGATTCATCCTTGGGACTGAAGTTTTAATGTCATTTCTGCCCATTGAAGGTTCCAGGGTGGAGGTGCCTCTCTTGAGGCTTCTGAGATACCTGATGGAGGCTTTTGGACAGATAGCAATGCTGTCCTCATGGCACTAGGTCGGCATGGGGTGACAAGGACATGGACATGACCTGGAGGTAAGTCAGTACCAAAGGCTGAGGAAAGATGTTCTCCTGAAGAACACCATCAAGTTGGCATCATGTAACTGGTTTAGCCAGCACTTTAGGGAGAGTTTCCTTGAAGAGATGGGGACAGTAGCATGCTTATATTTATGGCCGCCAATACACACTTCTCTCACCCCTGAGAAACGTGTGCCTACCCTTCCACCAGCACGTCCTCTCCCAGGGCCCCAGCTCCTGCGACTGAGCAGCAAAGAGACAATGTCCCCCCCTAACTGGGTTATAGGAGATTGGATTAGCAATTTGTGAGTTAGTAAAAGTCTAAGAATGGAAGATAAAACAAAGTGTGACAGGCTAAGCAGCCCTTGTCACCGGGGATTGATCACAGTGCTAATAGCCAGCGACAGCCGCACATTAATAACACAATAACCCAGCTTTGGATATTGGCACTATCACAACCCTTTAACCTGGTAATAACTCATTGGGAAAATGCTAACAGTGTCATAGCCAACATGTCTCTGCTGCTTACATCCCCCTCTACTTGCTGGCCCAGCAGAGGCAGCAGGACCACCATGGGGTCATCGGCTCTGCCACACATGCAGGTGTCACGTCCCGTCTGCAGCCCCATGGTGACCCATGCCTCTCTGGGGCTACGGGCACCATTGTGTTGGGCAGGGAGAGGAGCTGGACAGGCAGGGACAGGAGATGTGCAGGGGTGAACCCATAGTGGTGACACAGCCGGGGATGGGGAAGAGCTGGGCTGTGGGGTGCTGGTGGAGTCAGGGGAGGTGGGACTGAGCTTGAGCTCAGAGCAGTCAGCAGGGGCATCTGAGAGAACTTGACAGCAAGTAGTCTGGGGATTTTTTTTTTTTTTTTTCCCCAAATATTCTGGATTTTAATGACATGAACCATTCCCAATTTGCCTAGGAAACCTTCTGCTGCTACTTCTGGCTGTGGTGGGAGAAGAGACACCGGGGAACTTACAAAGAAATCAGGGTTGTTTAGATAATGGGAAATGAAATTAGAGATCAAGCTTTCTGAAAAATGTAGATCAAAATTTGGGGAAAAAAAAGTAAACTTTGTCTTAAGGCAGACAGCATCACCTTGTTTACAAAGGCTTTTCTGAACACTACTCAGTGTCATGGAGCACGGAGGGGGAGGAGAGATGGAGAAATATCCCTGCTGATTCTCCACCCCCAAGCACGAGCAGCGAAAGGCATTTCCCTACCTCGGCTGGAGCCCAGGCTCTGGTTTGGCACCCACCCAGCAGCTGCATCTCTTGGCTGTGCTGGTTGGAGTAACACTGAGAGCAACCGATTTAAGGGATTCAAAGGTCAGCAAATCCTAAGTACCAGCTGCAGGAGAGTGGGGCTGCGGCACCAGTGAGACATCTGCAGAGGAGCCCTTCCCCTCTCAGCAGGGACCAGCTTATTGCCACTGCATGTGCTTAAAACCCAAGACATCCTTGGGCCAGGTGGGGGATGCATCCAGGGCTGGGTCTACCAACATCTCTGCAGTAGCCAGAGCCCCAGCACAGGTGGAGTTAGATCTATGAAGTCCTGTTGCCTCCCCAATTCAGCCATGTCAGTTATCTGGGATTGCTTATGGCTGATTACACCCATAGGCTGCATAGCACATCCTCTATGTCATCCTTTCTAGCAGGCCCAACTCTCCTCATTTTCAACTCAGACAATCCTGGGAATGTCCATGTGTGCCAGTGCAGTCCAGACATGGAGGAGGAAATGCTGGTGAAGGAGTCAGGTCCTGTGCCATAGTGCAAGGACCTGTGTTCCCTCTGTTTCCAGAGGGGCTGCCTGTGCTCCCTGCAGCCCATCATTGCTGCCAGCAGCAAGACAGATTAACCCACTCATTCTGTGTCAAAAAGCAAGCTAAGGGTAGAGAAACCCCCAGCTGTTATAAAATGCATTAGTTATCAGCATGGCATGCTCTGCTCCACCTCCCCATCAATGGCTGAGGTTTCTGCTCAAACCCTCCTCTGGAGTTGTGACCACTTGTTGCCCAGAGCGTCAAGTCACTGCCAGCCAGCAAGAGGGCTGTGGAAGGCAGAGCAAAATCGAGGTGGTTACCTAGGGATACAGTGGCATGGCTGTGCCCCAGGGGAGTGTAAACCCCTCCTAACCACAGCTTCCTTCAGCAGGCCAGGAGAGAGGTGACTTTCTTTCCTTCCTAATGGGCTCCTGCCCACATGGTGCCACCTCCCATCTCTTTGGGACAGAAGGCAGACCTAAAAAAAAAAAAAAGTGATCCCCTGACCAATTAGTTTTGGAGGCCAGGCTGGCTGAGATCAGCCGGCATTGCCTGCAATTACTCTGACAAGGAAGGACTGCTTTGAGACTTGCTGCCAAACAGGGACATTTCTCCCCACTGCCCAGCTAAGGGAGCAAGGACCAGAGAAGCGTTTGGGAGAGAAGGCATCCTGATACTCCTGTGCTGTCTAGCTGCTTTTTTTCTCCAAAGGTGCCTCAATGAGGGGGTTTGATGCAGTGTAGCTCTGATGCATGCGAGGGACATGCATCAATAGTGAAAAAGGGAGGGCTCAGCTTGTTTGACTTAATTAGAATAATGAAGCTGTGAGCCTAATAGGAGGAGGTTGGGAGTGCTGAGGCTGTAATTGGCAGAGATTGGGAAGCGTGAGGCTGTCGGCTGGCAGCCATATGGAAGCAGCAAAGTGAGGGTAGTGAGTGACAGCCCGAACCTGTGGTGCTCTCATTAATTCCAACAGCAGAGCTGTGATTGATGTGTCAGCTCCCTGCTGCTCTGCGATTCGGGAGGCTGATTCCGCCTCACTTCTGCCGCTACTGCTGCAGCCCGGGCTGGGGAAGGGAAACAGGGAGAGGAGAGAAGAGGAGGAAAATGCATAAAGGAGGGGAAAACAAGAGAGGAGAAACAGGACAAAGGTTGTGGGGTGAGATGGATGGATGGATGGATGGATGGATGGATGGATGGATGTTATAACCTAGGCATTTGGTATCTGTGAAGCCTGGTCAGCCCCAAAACCAGGCTTCAATTCAGGCTTTCAATCCAGATTCAGGTTTTTGACCCAGGAGTCTTTCTGTGTTGGAATCAGAAGTGTTTCATAGCCCCCAGGACCCATATGGCTCTGTTCCTGCTTGCACTCCTGGAGGTTTTGCCAGGCTCCAGGCAAATTGGCAGGGCCAGGCTACCCCTCCTTGGCCCCTCTGCCTGCACAGCAGGATGCGCTGCTTGGTCCTCGAATGCTCGTCTTCCTGCTGAGAGGCAGCCCACTCTCGTCAGTGCCTGACACATGGACACCCTGTGGGCATGGGGCAGCAGCACACCAGTGCTCTGACTTTGTCAGCGTACACAGTCCTAGGCTGAGACTGCAAAGCTGGTGTGTCTGACATGGGTATCCATAGACCCACAAAGAGTTTGCTGGGTAGAGTCCTAAATTTGAGGCAGGAGAGACTCACCCTCTCTCCCACTCTCAGGAGGAGGAGAACAGCCCTTACAAAATGCATGCTGAGAAGTGATATGCTGCTCAGACCCCCTTTCTTTTATTACCTTAAAGCTTCTGCCATGATCCTGGCAGAGTTATGGTATTGCCAGCCCTCAGTGTGTAACCAGCTGACTGGGTTTTGCTGCTTAATCTTCCTGCAATGCTTCCACCTTCCCTTCAGCTCCAATCATATATGAATGGGGCCAGCCTGTGTAGGGTGCAAACCAGAGGCTTTGCACCAGCAGCAACTCCCTCGTGCCATTAAGGCGTGCATAACAGCTAGTGTCTGTCTGCACGGACTATGTGCCATGCTCCTTGAGACAGCTCGTCCCGCTGAGTGTGCAGAGAGGAGGGGAGAGGATGCCTGTCCCTGGGGAGGGAGCAGGTCTGCTCAGGGAAAGATATTTGCAGGATACAGCCTGTGGCAGGACGCTGAGAGAGAGGGTAGCATGGTTGGAAAGAGTTTGGGTCAGACCAGAGTCACATTTCTGGTCTGCAAGCACCAGGCACAGGGAAGGGACTGGGCAGTGTTAGGTGGAGCAATTATCCATCTATGGGAAGGGGGTGGTTATATACAAACCCTATTTAATTTCTATTCTGTCTGGCCCAGTAATTTTGAATCTTTTCCATTGAAATAGCTAATTATTGTAGTTCTCCAAAAGCCAGGTTTAGTAGTTTGAATGTCCTTTTACCTCTCTTTAGGGAAAGGAAAATGTCTGGGCAGATCCACCTCAGTGCTGTGACTAAATGGATGTCTTGGCACAGCATCCAAGCAGTTTTCCCTCATGGAGCAAGTCATGGCTGTGGGAGATTGTGGGACAGAAGGCCAGGAGAGTCCTGTCTGTGTCACCGTGATCTGATGTTTCATCTAGCATTTCCTGCCTGCATGAATCAAGACTTCTCATCCCTCCCTCTGAGGGAAGCAGCTACCCATGAAGGGGAACGGGGGATAAACTGCCAAGATGATAACTCATTTGGGTAAGGCTATCAAGGCTCATTTGCTTTGCCCTGTTGCCTTTGTGAAGGAGCATGCAAAATGAAGTATTAGCATGTGGAGAACAAAACTTCCGCTTTACCCTCTCCATACACTCCTGTAGCCCTAGCTGGGGGGAAGCCGAGGTGATACCTCACTCCAGGGCTGGCACCTATATGCTGCGAAACTAATGGGGAAAAATGGGTTGCCTTTTTCTCTGGGCTACTCCACTGAAAGCTCACAGCCACTCCAGTAATTTGAAGAAGCAAGAAAAGCAAGATGGAAAAGGAAAATTGGTTTTGATTGCAGAGCTCCAGCCGGGGAGTTCCTCTACCAGGAAAAGAAGTAACAGTCAGGGTAGCCAGAAGCTTTGTATCCAGTACAGTCATTTTTTCTAGTAGGTATTCACTTGTACGATGAACACCATTAGGTAAAGTATCTCAGAATAACTGTCATTTGCAGACTACATGGTGAGGAGGTGGTTTCTCAGGAACTGGTACCTCCTACACAGCGACTGTGACTGTTCCTGGAGTAGGATGAGGCTTTTGCTCATGATGATGCTGAGATGTGCTTCATCCAGCTCCACTCTGGTCTGGGTGGCTTCCTCAATGTGTCTGTCATATCTGGACATGCAGAAGTCTGAATGGCAGGAGCCACATTTGAACTGAAGGAAAGGTCTTCTGCCTGCTCCCTCTGCACAGAAAAGATGCCAGGCTGTCCCTGCTTTCCTAATGCAGTGTTTGTGGAGGAGCCACAAAACCTCAGCAAGGCAGTAAGCTTCTCTGTGAGTCTGGGTCAAGCAAACTGTTCTGCAATCAGTTTGTTCTTCAATAAGTGCATTTCCTAACAGCCAGCTACCACTTCACCTGCAAGCTGGGGAAAACAGACTGTTGCAAGCTGTTCTTACACCCACTCTCACAACCATGCCTGTTCATTTGCTATCAGGGACAGCACTGACCTCCTTACTCTTGGACTGATCATTGGTGCAAAAGATGTGCAATGTTCAGTCCTACCTCAGATGACTCCTGCAGGGGCTGGCATCTGAGCTGGACCATCAGCCCACAGCTGGCTCTGCTCTCGCCTGCCAGGGGCCAGGCTGTTCTGCATCCTTTGCATGTACACTGCTTGCTCCCAGATCGTTTGGCCCAGAAAGCAGCATGCAGGCTTGGATGATACCAGTGCAGAGCCAGGCATGCCTTTAGATCCCTGCTGGAAGCTCCAGGTCAGTGATGCAGGAGTTGCTGCGGTCCTCAGACCAAGTAAAAGCATGGCATGCATCCCAGATCTAAGCAGTTTCAGCAGAAAGCAGCACTGATCCTGGACAGGAGCTTTGCTTTGGTAGAGCAGTGAAGAAATTAATTAGAAGTATGTGCCAGCAACCAAACACAGCAACTCTGTCAGATTTTCGCACACATTTCCCTTCCTACAGGTATTTCCAGGGGCTGAAATGCAGAGTTAAGCTGGCTGAGAGTGTGTGATGCCAATTCCAAGACTCTGTCCCTACAGCTCTGCTTAGAGTTAACCTGTCTTCTAGCTACTGTAGCTGAGCAGATGAGTTGAGTGCTGATGCTTAGGTCTCTGGAGCTTCACAAGTCCTGCCTGGGTGGTAGCAAACAGAAGGCAGCATTTGTTGAGTAGTCAAGAGAAGAGAAATAACTACACGATGTCCCATGATTTGTCCTCCGTGTCCATCTCAGTGTTTCTAATGCTCATGAGCGAGCAGCAGACTGATGTGGAGTGGGAATGTGCATGCAGAGGTGGCTGGTTTGTGTTGGTCAAGGCGCAGCCGGCTCACAAACTGCAGCAGTCCTTATATGGCTGGGATGCTCTGAGCTCCCTCTGTGGTCGCTCTGGGGCTGGAGAGGACTTAAGAACCCATGGGCAGGGTCTAAAGAGCCCATCATTCACTGTGGCCAACACAATGAGATAGAAAACTATGAAGATGGCCCTGGCATCCCACATGCTGACTCAGTAAAAAGCCCCACGTTACTGGTGATGTCTCCCATGTGGCTGCAGGCTTGGCATACACTAAGGGTGGCCAGATATCATGGCCAAGCTAGGACCCCTCTGCTCAGTGCTAGGGATGTGCAACTGGGAGGCAACAAGTCCTCAAAACCATTGCTACAGCTGCTAAGTGCCAGCACTGAGCTGAGCTGGGGATCTAGCTGTGAGAGAGCTCTTCACCCTTTTCCACCAGTGCCTTGCAATGAAACAGGGCAGAGACATAGCACCTGTACAGCAGCTGTGTCTCAGCTCGGAGCTGTGATCTGCGACAAACAAAATGGAGCCACTTCCTAAACTGCTGCTCACTGGTAGGAGTCCAGATTAATTCCTTGCCTCTGTCCCCCCTGCATCCATGCAGGGGGAACAGAGGCTGAATGCCAGCATGCTTCCCCTGGCAATCCATCACCCTTGCTCCTGTTCCAAAGCATCCTGTGCCAGAGTTGTCACTGAGCTGCAAGCACTGCACAGTAGCAGACAGTACACACACCCTGCAGACACCTAAATGCAGGGGACAGCCAGAGAAAACAGCACCTGGGACAATTCAACCTACACAGGTTTTGGATACCAGGCACTGAAACATGTGTTAGCATTGCTGAAGAATCCAGAGATCTTATCCTAACTCTGGCCCATGGTGCCAGAAAGCTGCAGATTCACGGGAACTACCACCTGGCTGTAACCTGGATCCATTGGGGCATGCGGAGCGCACACCAGCCTTGCTGACTGGGGACTTTCCAGGCACCTCCAGCAGCTTTAGCTGACATCAGGATTCTGCCATGGTTAGTTTCCCCTTTTTAAGTTACAGACACACAGGTACTGGCCTGATCTCCCCAGTCGCTATTTTGCCTGTATCATTTTCAGCAGTATTTGTAAGAACCATCATGTGTCCTCTTGGCAGAACTCCCTGGAAAAAATGCAGAGCAAATCCCTGCAGAGGCATCATGGCAGGTTGTGTGGCTGCATGCACTGCCTGGCAAAGGGCACTGGGCATGAAGGAGTTACTTATTCCTCTTGGTTGACCCTTCTTCGAGGTACTAACTGGGTATTGTATTCTTCAAAAGGACACCTTTCTGTGCCAAAATGCCTACAAGTTGCCAGCTGATCAAAGTGACGGGGAGAGGGACCACATTTCTTTTCCTACCTGAACAGTACTGGTACAGTGGGGTCATTTTCCATGTTAGCTCAACCAGCGCTGCACTATTGAACATTGCTTCTCTTTCCACCATTTATTCACAGCGTGGTGTAGTTTTTCCTGCTTTAAGGGCTTCCACACCCAGATGTTCAGAGATAATGGAGTCTTTGTTGTAGCATAGTCGAGACTTACTGACAAAACCTCTGAGGAGGGTCACTCTGGGGTCCAAGGCTGGTCAGAGATCTTAGATGAGAGCTGCCAGTGTGGGCTATGACAAGAAATCTCTACCCTACTTGTAAACCTAGGCATGGTTATGGGCAACCATCACCACTTCATTGGGCCTTTCCCAGCATTTCCTCCAGGCACAACATCCCACAGTGCTGTGATCATGTCTTCTGCAGGCAGAGACTTTAAAGATTTCCTTTCCCCAGTCTGGCATTTTATTAACCTTGCCTCACCATGCTGAATAACCTTCTGCTCTGTGCATTGCGCTGCCTGCTCGACTGACCCTGTTTGGTGAATAGATTAATGCCAAGGTGAATTTGGGTATGGGGACATGCGCCTCTGCCAGGAGTTGCTGGCCAACCACACTTGGGCTTAGATGTTCATAATTCAAAATTGGAACTGTTTTGACTGCAAACAAGCCATGTGATGTGGATCTGCTCCTTAATCACATCAGACTCCTCAGGTTTCCAGCGTGAATACTCGTAAGTTCAAAATTCATGTCTGAAACACATGCTGCTGCATCTTTGTGTAGAAAACATTCCTGTTGGCAAGCTCTGCAGGAGTGCTTATAAAGAACAAATATCAAAGTGTGACAACGACGGCTGATTACAAATAGCAGGAACATTTGCGGAGCAGTGCTCTGCAGAGCTGGCCCCATGCAAGAGGCTTCTCTGTCTGTCGTCGAAGCGGAGCCCAGGTGCTCCCCAGGGATGGTCAGACTCTCAGCATTGCTAGCCACGAGATACAGAGCTGCTCTGACTCACCAAAACCAGGAAAAATAACATAAAAGGTATAAGCAGGGTAGCATAGATGGACCAGGGAGAAATACACAACAGAAAATGAATTCTGAAAGCAGAAGCAATATTAGCGGGAAAGCAGAAGAATTTGGTTCCTGCTGTAGCCTGCACAAAGGCAGAATGATGGACATTGAGAAGTTATTCTTGTGCTGCCTTTTTAAAGGTGGAACGAGGAACAGGTTAAGCAACCTTTTCATGTCAGTGCTGCAGAACACGCTGTGCCACTCCAGGACTGCAAATCCCACTTCAAAATACTAGAACATGTTCCTACAACAAAACAAAGCACCTTATTGTGATTTTTCTGGACACATTTGCATGCTAATTTTTAATATCTTTGCAAAGTATGTTGCCTTGGGTATTCTGTTTGCATCCACGTCAGTATATCCATGATGAACTTGGCCTTCTTTGCATCAGATTACATGATGATCTGTGGGCTTTATGGGAATCATGAGGCAATCCAGAGAATTTCTTCCTGGATGTCACCGATAAAGTGGTGATCCAGTAATAGCACCACAGCCTGCTAGCAGTTTGTGTTCTCAGATATTAAATAAATGTTCATGGACAATTTTCAGGGTACATATTGTACCATCTGTCATAGCAGCGCTGGTAGGTTTTAATTATGGTTTATACTCTGTCTTCAAGCACCTGGATTCATTTTTTCATACTGTCTATTATTCATTATGATCTGCTAAACAGTGCCTTACTTCTGTTTTCTGCTATTCCCTTTCAACTGGGCCAGCAATATAAATGAGAAGGTGTCAAAGGTGTGCAATATGTGTGGACATTTCTTGCTCAGGCACTTCCCAGTGTGGGGGCCAATTCTATGACCATTTCCAGATTCATCTTTGGAATAATTTGCCTAGGGACTTACTTAGATAAATGGTTTGCAGAAAGAAAATGGATCACAGCAGCTTCCTGAAGAGGAAGGAGACCTCGATGTAGAAGAAACTTAGCACAGCTCCAGTAATCCTACATGCAGCTAGCCAGCCCCCGCTAGTAAAAAAGCTGCTTGCTTTCTGTCTCCCTACAACCTGGATATTTCAGACCAATTTGCTCTTGTCAACTCAGCCATGAGACAGCTAGTGGTGGAGGTTTGCAGCTCTGTTATTAAAGTTACTGCCTGTGGGTAGTGAGCATCAAGGGATGGCTCTGAAATAATCACTAAGTTACAGTGAATAATGTCTTCAAGCCGCACTAAAGCCATTGATGCAGCGAAGCTGTGCTCGGTGGAGTAGCTGTAATGCTGCTACGGAAAGTACGGCAGGGGAATGGCACAGGTCGGAGAGGACCTGCTGTTTGCATGTTGGGACCAGGTGGGACAGCATCGCCTTCCAGTGACTTCTCCAGCAACAAAGTGCATCTCTGAATTTTAGTAGACCATGACCACCACCCTCTAGGGCTCACAGAACAAAGGTGTGGTCTCACAATGTCCACAGAAAATTCAAATATATCTTTAGCATGTGATAAAATAGACACTCAGCCAATTTCCCCAATAAGAAAGTGTCCATGAAACAATAAGGGCATAGACCCAAAAGAGGTGGGGAAAACCCAGGCTGCCAGATATACTTGCATCCATGATATGGCACTTTCAATGAGTAATCACTTGCCAATACATATGGTGTTTTTGTAGATGTGAAATGTCATGGAACATAACGTACTGATATGTTTAAAAATAAATTGCTGGGATAGCTTAAAAAATAAATGACTGAAGTGAAGGGACTTATGGTGCATTTTGCTGTGGACTAATTTTGTCATTTGATTAGGGTAAAGCTTGATTCAGATGTCAAACTAAGTATTGACTTAATAAACTGGGGGTTTTTTGCTTGCTCTCTGAGGAGTACTGGGGAACGAGGTCAGTCTCTTAATTAATTTATGCAAATTGTTGTTCTCTTTTACTCCATTTAAATGTTAGTGATACCTGTCTTATCTACTTATAGCTAATTGAATAGCGACAAATATGTAACCACATGCAAGGCTTTAAGAAAGGCACAAGCAGGTACAATGGAACTCTTAAAATCCACCCAGAATAGTTCCATGTGTGCACACACACACTTTTTTAAGCCACCAAGGTCCCAAACCCATATTCAGTTGTCCAGCATCAGGAGATGTTATCTAAAGGCATTGAGACAGTGTACGTCTACAGCCTGGGCTCCCACTGCAGACCCTGCTCTGTGCACAGAGCAGAGATACCCAGAGGCTGTTTGCAGGAGCCTTGAGCATCAGGCATGAGCTCCTGGCTGACTATCATGCTGATCCCATGCTTGGAAAATCCACCCCCACATCCCCTTTCTCAGTTTCCCCCATGTTTGTGCCACTTCTTCCTCCCACAACTGTATGATCCCCCAAATGTAGAGCTTGCCTTCCAAGCACACCTTTGCAGTGTGATTTCTTGACTGTATAGCTGTGCTATAAACTGAAAGATTAATACAGAGCAAGGAGCTATTATAAGATGCCATCCAGCCTCTGGGAACAGCTGTTGAGAGTGGGGTGTAGAGAAGGGCAGGAAGCCACGGAGATGGGAAGGATGGCATCGCGGGGTTTCCAGCCTGCACCTGGCAGTGGTGCTGTGGTCACTGAAATAATAGTGCAAATAGTGCAAATTCCTGCCCCACAAGGAGTGGGGTTAGGGAAATGGGCTAGGACAAGACTACAGGCACACGCCAGCTCCAGTTACTGCAGTGGAAACAATGTACCCCACAGCCTGTCTCACCTTCTGGTTATTCCTTCTTCCATCCCCTATCTATAGGTTATTTGTAAAGGAAGGAAGTCTTCAAGATACCCAAAAAGTCGTGCCTGCATTCATTTTGCTATTAAACACTCCAGGTAGCATTTGTTGGTTTGGTTTTTTTTTTTCTTAAAGTAATTTCACATGCTTTTCATTAAGGCACCAGCAAGAAAACAAAGCAGGAAAAAATCCCAGCAAAGGGAAGAGATTTGAGGCGATGTCAATGCAGCCGCACAGAGCAACCGTCCTGGTCTGAATGCCAGTTTTGGGGGCTTCCTAATGATTTCATCACCCACAGACAGGACAACCTGGATTGGCTGCAAGCTGTGTGGAGCTGGATCCATGCAGAGGTCCTAGGATAATTTGCCTGTTTCCTGGTGGAAGATACTACAGAACTGGTCAGCAAATGGCAAATGCTTATTTCCAAGAATTTTAGAGGATAACTTTTTGCAATTTCCTTTGGACCTTTTGTTTCTTTTGTGAGAAAAAAAAAAGTTACAGGTTTCATTTTTTCAAAAAAATAATTATTGGAGGACAAAATTGCAGTGTTCTTCAAGAAACCATGTACAGATTTTAAAACTGAGTTCTAGGCTGCTTGTTTGTTTTGTGTGGGTTTTTTTTGAAGAAAACCTGTTTTGTGCAAAACTACAAAGCCTCCAACATTATTTCTAAGAGTTCTTCATGTTTTGCTTAGTTCTTTTTTATTTTTTTTATGAAAACTATTTGAAAATTTGGCCAAGGTGAAAAAAAAATAATGATCACAGAAGCCTTGTCCAGCATGGAAGTTACTTTTACTGGCAAAATCAAACCCAGGTATGATGACAGCAACAAACCTTTGGCTGTGCAGAAGGGAAGCAGCCTCAGCCCAGCGGGAGAGCTGAAGGTAGGGACCGGAGGCTGGCCCATTACCACTTCTATGGCACAGCAGGTTTCCTACATCTCTGTTGCTTTTTGACGAGTGGCGTAAATAGCAGAGCCGCTTTTCCCTATGAAAATGTTCTGTGATTTTGTAAGTTGCTCTCCTGTCTCCCCCAGCCTACCCCCTGGGGCTCTTCTCTTGAATCCATCACATCCTTCCCCTGCTTCCCCCCAAAGTTCAGCTTGGCTGTATTTCTCTCCAACCACCCTGTATGGAGCTGAAAGTGGGGTTGCAGGTGAGCTTGCCCGCCTGCCTCCTTCCACACTGTGCCCACAGAGCATAAATAAAAGTGCCCACTCAGTCATGGGTGCTCTGGGCTGCAGAGGGATGTACACACTGGTGGCATGAGGATGAAGAGGAGTGGACATGGGCCACTGATGCAGCTTAGGAAAGGTGTCCTTACTACTGTTGGCTTCCAGCCTGTGATGGATGCTCACAGGCTCCTACATGTCCATGTCCCCACTGTGAGCTGGGGGCTCTGGGCTCTCCTTATGGTCAGCGGTGGTCCTGGGCTGCACACAAGTGCTTCCACAAATGGCTCTGGAGCTGTTGGATATGCTCTAGAGCACCTCCTGATCTTCAGCTACAGCTTCAGGAGTCATGGACTCTTGTTTGTCTGTCTCTATGCAAACATCATGGGTGCCAGGGGCTTTTTTATCAGGCTGTAGACCCCTCCATTTTGGTAATGCCAGCCTGCAAAGTTAGGGCACAGCCCCCTGAAAGCAGATGTGTGCTGGCCAGCCCTGCAGCAGGGCTCTGAAGTTGCCAGCATGCCCAGATACCTATGGCTAGACTGCACAGTGCAGGTGGCTTAGTCCTGAACAGCATCCTAGTCCCTGCCGCTGGCTGCCTGAGCACTTCTCATCTGTTCTAGAGCAAAGTCAAATGGGTCTACTTAAAATAACTCCCAGCACTGTCGCTGAGCCACTCACGGATGCCTCTCCCCTGAGATGTGTGGAGGGGCTAAGCACTTGCGGGTACCTCAAGCACGGAGGCAAATTTGGTGTTCAAGCAAAGTGTGAGACTGTGGGAAGCGTCTGGACCCATTGAAGCTCCACTGTGACTGGCGGCAAATCGCTACATGCCAGCCTGGCAGCCAGCTGCCACCGTCCTTATGGCTCTGCCTACATGCATCCCCTCTGCAATGATTTCTAAATGTGCAATATCAACATTGCAGTAGCACAGGATTTTTGCATGTAATTATCCTAAGGTTTATTTGAATAAAAAGATGGTGGGGGGAGGAAGAGCCCATCTAAATCTTGCAGATCATGCAAAGTCTAGCAGCTCTGCTAGCAGAGCTTGGAAATGCCGACAGACAGTTAGGAGCACAGACACACAGCCATATCTGTATTTGCTTTGAAGCATTCTGCTAAAACATGATGCCATTGAGATTCCTAAGCCCCACATTTTAAAATATTCATTGCCACAGCCCAGATTCTCTCCCGAGGAGCAGAAATCCAGGCAGAGACGAGAATCTATCTGGCATCCCCTTGTGGCTTTGCTTCTCCCTGCTGCAACAGGAGAAAAAGTCATAAAAACCAAAGGACACCCCAGATCTTTATGGATCATAGCCACACCTCATGGCAGAGAAGGGAGTGTCCTCCAATAGTTATCTTTTCGATATCTGTAACATCTGGGATAAAGAATAATGAGGAATCCATAATAAGGGATCCTTAAGGAATATCCATGCTCCTATTAAGAGCTGTAGCAAGGAGCAATAGCCAGGCAGTATGGATAGACTCCTTTAGTGATACCCTCAGAGTCACCTGGGCACCTTTAGAGAAGGCTGAGCCAGATGTGCTGTGTCCAGGGGCAGGATGGACATACAGGTGCAACCCTCCAGCACAGACCATCAGACCCTCTCTTCCTGCGGTCAGGTAGCCTGCTCCAATCTGCTGTGTGCTCTGCTTGCCTTCTGGGAGGCTCGCTCACTGCCTCCACAGGCTACCCAAAGAAGTCATGAGTGTCTTTAAGTAAGAAAAAGACATGCACTCTCTCGTGACCTACAACAGTACTCGTCAAGTTTTATTCTCCCTGAGATTTCCCTAAGGTCTTGGTCAAAAAGAGCACATTTTGGAAGGACTCAATGTATAAGGTGTGGCCCCAAGGTGACCACAGATGCTTCAAAATGACCTTGTTTGGGGACAGGGGTCCTATTCCAAAGAGTCCAGGCACTTTGCTATATGTACAGGGACCAATTCAGCAGCCACACCATGAAAAGGCTGAGGTTAGGAAGTGCCCCAGGGTTTCAAACTGCATCTACAAATTGTAAAGTGCAGATGTTTTTCCCACACACAGTCCTCCAGCAATCTGCAGACTGAACTGTAATTTTTGTGGGTCAAATTTCGTTAAGGAAGGCCAGGTGCTTCTAAGGCATTTAACATTTGTCTCTGGTTATTGTCCTGGTGATTTACATAATGGATTAGTACAGATTAGCCCAGCATTCGGAGAGTCACTGGGTTGCTTTACATACACCGTAGGCAAAGGATTCAGGCTGTAAATGGGATGATCTAATAACAAGCATAATTGCTGTTTTATAGACTATAAGTACTGCCATGTCAGTAGCTTGTCTAAGTCTACAGTGAGGCCATTGTACAAATATAAATCCCCTGGTCACCAAATAGCTCTTCAGAGGCTCCTCAGTGCAACAGCTATAGCGAGTGTCCTCACTGACTTAGATGCACACAGGAAGCTGAATACCTGTATTACAAGACACCAGCAGCACGTTAATTGATCCGATCCTTTAAAGCTGCTAGGCTGAGCATCAGAAGATACAGGTCTCCCTTTGTGCAGCCATTTCTGCTTTCCCAAGCCCCAGAGCGATGTTGTGGGGGAAACTGAGACAGGAGCACAGGATGGCCCTTTGGAAGTAGAGCACGGGTTATAGGGTGAGTTTCTCTCATCATACCCTACTCCCAGTGCTTTTCTCTCCAGTTCATTGAGGGTAAATTCAGGGTCCAACAATTAATTTATCTCAGGTGTTTTGTACCGCTTGGGAGCAAGCCAACCCCATACTGTTAATATTACAAAGTTTTTTAGAAAAGGAGAGGCTGGCAATTGCAACAGAACTTTTGAATCATTCATAATTTTGCACAGGGGCAACTTCTGTGGGTGTCTTGTTTCCTGTATGTTCGTAATGTTTTAGGACTAAAAATAACAAGGAATTGCTGTTCAAAATGTAAGCAAGGAATTAGAGTTGCAAAAAAACTTGAGAGTAAAACTGTAGTGGAGAACATCAGAGCTTTCCCACAGCCACAACTACAAACCCAATTAATCCTGGGTTAGGCAGAATGAAAACGTGCAGCTGGAGAGATTCACAGCGAATGCTCTGAAACTGCTTTAACTTTCCACCCAAGCAATATGCAGATAGTGATGAGAAATTTTTTGGCAAATTAGTTTGCGTTCATTTGTGACCACAAACACTGAAATGCTGTGATCCTAACCACATGGCCACCTAAGCACTCGTGATGCATCCCTGTGGCTTAGCCTGTGCATTTCTCGGTAGCAAAGTGATGCTTTGGGTCATTGGAGCTGCACTCCTGCTCCTGTCATGTGCTTCCCATGTGAGGCTGCCCGCATCACTTGGACCAAAATACTGAAGTAGTTTTCAACAGCTGCTGTGGTTCTTGGATCCCCTCCTGCAGATGGGCTTTGGTCTCCTTGCTGGAGCTGCCTGGGCTCATTCAGCGGTGACGGCCATGGAGCCGTGAAGCTGGGCTTGGGGATGGGACCCAAGGCTGTATGGGGTATATGGCTGTCTCATGCATAGAGGCACTGAAGCTTCAGGAAATCACAAGCAAGGCAGTCTGGACAGCTGGAAGTGGGGCAGACCCTTGTGCTGGTATGGGAACAGGGCACGGGGCTGACGATCCTGCTCTAAGGATGCTTTCAAATATCTACAAGCAGGGCAGAGGGTGGTCGACAGCATCTTGGGGCCATAGCCAGGGTATCTGCAGGGGAGCATGAGCATGTCCCCATGTAACCCTGCTCGGGGTCCTGAGATGAGCTGAGATGGTTTGGGGAGGCAAAACCATCACTGAGCCAGTGCCTATCACTGGTCTCCTTGTGCTCACCATCCCCACTCACCAGGAAGGAGCACATGGCTTGAAGCCAGCTCCAGCCTGTCACTTCCTTCGAAGTTCATTTTGCTGGTTGCTCTGTGCCGGGCTGAGCCACAAAAATGCACACACACACACACACACCCCCCATGCTGGTCTGGCTGGAACAGAAAGACCAGCTGATCCACCCAACCAGTAGAGCCGTTGACCTAAAGTGAAGGCCACCCTCTGGCCCCCTTGGTGTTGGGATAAGCTCAGCTTTCTTTACAACAGGTCACTGCCTATATTCTTCCCCACACTTCCCGAGCTTATTGCCATGCCCATCTGCTCCGAGCCTTCCTCCATCATAGGGGTCTGCTTAAACTCATTGCCTAACAATTTCCACACTGAGCTCTCCTCTGAGCCGAGGGGATGAGAAGAATTCATGTCCTGGAAGTTTCAGCCTCTTATTTCGGAATTAATTTTGCAAGCTCCTCCTTGGACTGAGCTCTCTGTGGGCTCAGGCATAACAGGGCCAGTGAGAGGGGAAAGTCATGTTGCTGGTTAAATCTCCAAAGCAAAAATAATCCATTTTAATGAAGGTTCACAATCTGCAATGAATGTGAAACAATGTTGTCAGCTAAGCTGTTGCATTATTCACTTTTATTTGTACGAGGTCCTTCCATTAATATTTGACTACAAGAGAATGCAATTAAAAATTTTCTACTTGAATAAACCTCTCACCGCTGTGTTAGTTAAAGGATAAAAACCTTTTACGTTGCTGTAGAAGAGAATTTAGCATGCTGGCTCTGTGCACGTGGGTCACACACTAACTCTTTTAGCTTTGTGCACCCCATATTTTGTTCTCTACTCCCATTTCTTCATGGTGTCTTCCCTTCAGCCCTCACCCCATATTGGCTTCTCTGTGCTTCCCTTCTCCCTCTCCTTGACGTTTTGAGTATCCCAAAGCAATCATTTCCTTCTGAGCAGAGCCAAAACAAGCAGGGACATGGCAGTGTGGTGGTGGTGGTGCAGGCAGGTTAGAAGTATCTGCATTCCACAATTCCCAGTAATTTCACAAAAATAATGGTAAGGCTGTTTCAGTCTGAGACAGAGCCCCACTTTGCCAGAAAGAAGTGGGGCTTTGCATTCATGTGCATGGGTGTTTGCTGGCAGGGAGAGATGATTTATTATTTAAATTTTTGCACGCATGGGTGGGCACTGAATTAGTTGTAATCTCCCAGGGAGGGAGGAAAAAACCTTCTAGGATCCTGGAAGACAGTTCAGAGAAGACATGAGGTCAGCTCACAGACTAGTCACAAAAGGGAAGATGTTAGGAACAAGGGAAAGAAGGATGATATGCAAAGCATGAGATTACATATACAAGCATTATGTACTATTTCGCTTTCCAGATCATCGAAGAACAAAGGGCATTTGGTGAAAATAAACAGAGTTTAGGTGGGCAGAGAAGTGAATACATCTGGTTTTGTAGAGCACAATACGACAAGGTACCAATGAAGAAATAGGTCCATGTGTGTACAGACTGGTTGCAGAGAAGAGGGCAAACCATGTGTTTTGAGAAGAGCTGAAGCAGGAGGACTGAAGTGTTGGCCCATTTGAAAATACTTTCCTGCCTCCCAGGCTAATTCAGGGAGCTGTGATGTACAATGAGGAGACGAACATTTTATCCTGTTCTAATTCATCTCCTGGAGTCTCTGACATTACTTGCCTTTCACTGTAGCTGTTGGGAGAAGCAGCTGACAGCAAAAGGAAAGTTCCCCCATGGTTTAGGAGATTGAGAGCCAGAATTAGATGGGATAGAAAGAGAAAGCATGTGACCATATGTAGAAAAGGAGCCTCTGGCCTTAAAGAACTAAGGCCAGTAGAGAATTTGAGCCAGGGCTTTTGGAGTAGAAATTCGGGGACAAAGAGGGCCATCCTTGGGGGCAGGCAGATGGCAAGGTGCAGGTGACCAATGTGTTGGGTCAGATGTAGAAGAGGCACTAGGACCAGGTGAATAGCAGTACCTTGGCAAGTAGCTTTTAGGGGAAAAGGACCCCCAGGAGTTTTCACTGCCCCAGGGATCTCCAGATAAGCAGAGGAGCAAACAGAGCCAATTGTGGGGGACAGATGTTCTGGTTCAGCAGGTCCAGGTCCAGCATCCTGTAGATCACCATTGTTTTTTTGGAAAAATATATTTTGGGGCACACAGTGGACAAGCAGCTGTTCTCAGAGGCGGTGTATGACCCCATCACATGCCAAAACCTCACTGGTCCCTCTGGGAAATTCGTACATTGACTGTTTAACACCACCCAAGAACATGGTAACATTTGTAGATCTACATCTGCCTCCTTTCAGGACCAAGCAGTCACCTTACTGCTGAGCAACAAAATCCATGCCATGGTATAAGAAGCTACCAGTGCTGTCCTCCTCTTCCTATGATGAACATTTTCCCATTTCTGTGACAAACACAGCTCCACAGCTAGATCTCCTTCACTGAGCAACTGAGATCCGTTGCTGAGGTTGGAGCAGCCCATGTACATGAATCCTGGGGCAGAGGGACACAACAACCAAGCAGTAGCAATTGATAATTGGGGAGTATTCTGCTCTTCCATCCTCTCCTGATTTCAGAAGTGGGCTCTTTCCTGGCCATTGGTGGGGAAGGTGGCAGTGATGTCCAGAGATCATGGAGAAGCTGCTGACTGCATGCCTGGAGATCTCACATCCCACAGCTGCTACTGCAAGTGGGGAATTAGCTCATCTAATGCTAAGTAATCTATCCATTGAATATTAAGCACCACCTAAAGCAGGTCCTCAGAGTCTCAGATTGCACAACTGTATACAGAGGAATCTTTGGACCTTAAATGCTCTATGCTTCAAGTCTTCACTGATAAAATGAGGATTAAGAAGCCCATTTATCTCAGAGAGTGTTGTGAAAAATCAGTCCATTAGTTTGTGTCCCATTAATGCTATCTAGGCCAAGGAGATGAATAATTCTGTCCCCAGAAGAAGATTTGTATAGCGAGCAGCATATAAGACAAGGGACCACACCAAACAATAAAGCTAAAGCGAGATATTGAGAAATGGTTCGTTAAGTGTATGCCATTCATCCCAGCACAGGGTCAGGCTGTGTCTTACAGAAGTAGTATGTGTTTATAAGCAGAGGCTGCGGTGTGGTGCACACACACAGGGGCTGCGTTACAGCTTTGCAAAACACCCTAATTGCGATGTGTCCCACCTTGCTGGTGATCGATTTGCAACCTATGCGTTGTTGTGGTTTTTTTAAAAGCTGTGTTTTTCTGTGTAATAACTTCAAGAGCTCTAATCCTTGTTAAGCGACAGCCATTCACCAGGGAGCACAGGAACAAGCTCATGGGGACCAGCCGTCCTTGCCAGAGATGAGCTGTTTCTGGAACAGCTGAGGCAGCACAGAGCCACGGTGGCGGCAAGCATAGCTGCACACCAATCCCACCAAAGCAATTTGCTTCCAACGCTCAGAGATCTCACCATTATCACCCATCTTTGCCCTCTGAAGCATGGTTAGTGTAACTCCTTCTTACCAAGGCTGCATCTGGAGGCCTCTTAAGTGTCAGAGCTCATGAAGAATGCATGAGCTTGGAGCTGCATCCCTCCTCAAACACACAAATCTCTCCTTGAATAAAGGTGGATACTGCCAGCTGACTGCAAGCGGTTCTGCCTTTGACCCCCATGGACCCAAATATGTCCATCTTGGGCACCGAGGCAGTTCATCACTGTAGTGGTCCTCTAGCCATTGTGAGCAGCTGAGCCCGGAGCCCTCTGCTCCTAACAAGGCATTGAGGTTCTTGAGAAGGGGACCCTTTGAGCATCCAGGTGGGTGACAGGAGCATCTGCTGCATGGCCAGCGCTTGCTTTCCAACACAAACACAGAGCAGGAGGGGGATTTGAAAGAGGACATGTTCGTTCAGTGAAGGGGACAGGTTTTCTGATGCTTCTTCTGCCTCCTGAGGGAACTTGGTTGCTTCGCATGGCTCCTGGTACGCTCCCATCAGTAACACCAGATGCCAACAAAATCCATGGCATCAAGACTCGTTTTTAGAGGTGAAATGCTTAGATTTCTTCTCCTCTGTCCTGCATTAGTCTGTAGTCAGGAACGATTTTGGTTAAAATATCCCATTTTCTTTCCTTTCCCCCCTCAGCTCTGGAAAAAGCTGGGATAAATGTAGGCTTCAACAGCTGGGCTTATAAACTGAGCCGCAGCCAGATTTCAAATCCTCTGCAGAGCCTGTAAACTCTTCGGGCTTCCAGCTGTAGCTAGCAGAGCTTTTCTTCAAGCAGAGGTAGTCAAAGTGCAGTCTCCGGGTGTCCAGGAAGCACAAGGCAACATGGAAAGACATCTTCACCCAAGCTGTTCAAGTGATGTGCCCAGATATGCTCAGGGGCCACAAATGAGCAACTAACATACCACCCATGTTTTAATCTATTAGTTTTGAAAATGCACCAATCGCTGCACCAATCAGCTTTTGAATTTGGCATGTTTTATACAATAAATGTAACCTGAAATATGTTTCTGACAGTCTCCAAGGTATTCATGGACAAAACTTCTGATGATATAAAGAAATATTTTCAATTCAGTCAGAATACCTCTACTAGTTACTAGCTTGCCCTTTTAGCAGAGACTGATGTGGAAAAATCTCAGTGCAGAGGCAGCCTGAAAAAATTAAAAGCAAATGGAAAAGGCAGTGGCTGAAGAGGAGCCAGCAACTAATCTTATCTTCAGTGAGCCCCTCTCATAACAGGTACAGAGCTGCCTGGGAAGGACTAAGGGTGCTAAAATATGATGTTTATTGAATGATCAAGGAGTACTGCACTGGCTGTTCAGGAAGATTTATTCTCCATCTGTGCTTGTTTTTATTCTACTGGCATGCCTAATAAATATCAACTCTTTTAAACAAAAGCATCTCCATTTGCAAACACGTTAGCAAACCTTTGGCATTTCCCAGTGATTTTGTCTCAAACCTCCCTGCCTGGAGGCCCATGTGTTTATCCCCAGGACTTGCCGGGATTTCTCAGACTGGGAGGGGCTGGAGGTCCCTCAGGTTCACTCCTCTGCTTGTTGCTTGATACAAAAAAAATCAAAGTTCTCTTTTTTTGCAGTGCACGCACTTCCAGATGCACACACAGGTAACTATCAATAAACCAGGGAATTTTAGAAGGCAATTACTAAATGAAAGGTCCATATTACACAAGCACACCAATGGCTCAGAAACCTTTTCTGTGCAACTAGAGAAGAAAAAAAAAATCACCAAATCCCAGGGCCCTGTGAGGCAGTAAGTAAAGTTTGGCAACTTCCAAATGCATAACCCGTTGTTACAAGCTGTTCCATGTGGCTCCCCAGAGGGCTGGTCCATAAAGGATAACAACCTTTGCCTGCTGGGAGCTATTAGCTTAAATGGTAGCAGGCTGCTGCAGCATTTAAGCCTGATTATAATAGTGTCATTGGATTTGTATGCGCTAGGATCCATGCAGATGGATTTCACAAAAATTCTAAGAAATTACATCCAGGAAAGGGAGTTAAGGGGATGTCTCTATGTGTGGCAAGCACTGGCTGAGTAAAATTGCACATAGAGGATCGCCAGGAAAAAAAAATAATCCAAGTAAGTTAAATCAGGTTCAACATTGTGATGGGGAAGTTAGGAGCAGAAACATTTTCCAGGGTCTGGAATCTGCTAGAATGGGCAGATATATTAAAATGATCAAAATGCCCATATCTCTCTTCTTTTTTTCATTCAATTAATATTATTTTATTAAGACAGCCTATGGGTACCTGCACATTCATTAGGTATGCGAGCACATTAAATCATTCACTGTGCTACACATGGCTTTGCAAAAAATTTGGCAGGTATTGTAACCCTCCATGCAGGTGTTATCTGTAGAATAGCACTTCTCCCTTCCTATCATTTCTAGGGATTCAGAGGACAGTCTTCAAGACAGGAAATCTCATCAGATCAGATAGCAAAACCTGAATTTCCACATCCTGGAACCAAGTTGGTAATTTATACCTGGCTAAAGCATATCACCGAGGAAAGCATTGATGTTGTACAATTCATTTGTCTGCCTTTGACTTGCAGATGTCAGGGCATTTACACATTGCCATCAACTCACCTCTCAATCTCCCCATTGAGAAGGTAAAGGACTAGGCTCCTGCAGCATCTTCTGCTCAAGGCTTTTCTGTTTCTGTTTTCTTTTTGGGTCACACACTGAACTAATTAGTGGATCTTTTTTGCAGTTTTCTCACCCATGGAGCTGCCATAGCATCCACACCGCTCCCCAACTTGCTGGCAGGCCATCTTAGAGCCGCTGAGATGTGGCTGATGAAGCTGGGCTTTCCCCAGTCACCTCAGCAAACCCAAAAGTGCCAGGTACGGCACAGCTGGGAGGCAATGAGCTTTCAAACAGCTTCTTTGTTTACAGAGCCATTTATAAGCTTCCACTTAATTAAAATAATCGCTAATAAGGCTGGCATCTTAGCAGAAGCAGCCTGCATTCTTCCTGCAGTGGCAGTGGATTGCCTGCTCCCAGTTTCTAAAGCCATTTCGTTGGCTCAGTCATGATTTACCAGGGATGTTGGAGTGAAGGAAAGGATGAGCGAGACACTGCCTGATACCAGCCTGAAACAATCTGATGGTAAGTTTCATTGTCAGAGCCAAGTTTCAGCATCCCTATCACATGTCCATCCTTGCATAGAGCCAGCCAAGGAGGGTACGGAGGGGCACAGTACCCACGACCTGTGGACCCATGCCCACACACAAGCAGGCAGCCCTCTAATTGCACCCCCACTACCAGGGCAGCAATCCTTGACTCTGCAGCCTTGGCCAGGGTCACCTACCCAGCCTCAATAAGTTTAACCCTTCATTACCTCTCCAAATTTCCACTGCTTGGGCAAATGGTGCCTCATTGCCCAATAATCATTTTTTAACATTTTGCAAAATCTTTCCCTCCTTCTTAAGGCTTAAGAAGAACAAAAAAATGCACATTCCCTATTTAGAAACATTCTTGTGATGTTTATTGGAACGAGCTGAAAGAGCTGAGGTTTGAAAATTAGTATCTGGCAAGGAAACAGTGTCCTCAGGGGCCAGAGAACAAGCCGCACTGGGAGGAAAGTGATGGGACCAGCCTTTAAAGGCTGGAAAATTGCAAACCAAGTGTGCTCAGCAGTATTTTCCTTTATGCAGTTCTTTTATTCTTAAGATGAAAATTGCTTGGGACAAAAACATCGGCCTGATACCTGGGACAGTCTGCTCCTTATTCTCCTTTTTCCTGAGAAAATACATGGTTCTTTGAAGAGAAGAAATGTTCATCAAGAAGCAAATGCCAACGTGACCATTTTTAATGCAAATTCTCCAAGATCTCTCTCCGCTTCTCTAATACTGCATAAGAAATCTATGACAGTGCCTTGGCAGGGCTGTCAGTCTGTGCCGCCTCTGCACTGCCGGGAGAGGAACAGGGGTCTGTGGTGGTTTTACATGATGAGAAACTGCCTTGTTCATTTTCCAGCCTCTGATCCCACCTCAACACGATAGCAAAGGCCTCTGCCACCCCTCTCTGGGATTTGCCATGCAGTCACTCAGAGGTTTTAATGAGTAGACAAAGCTGATGCTGGCGGTATCACTGCAAGGATGCTCCTGTGGGCAGGGGTGGCCACAGTGCCTCTTGCACAGGTAGGGGCAGGCACAGAGGCACGTCCTGCACCTCCAGTTTCAGCCTCAGACAGCATGCACAGAGTTAAACCCCCTCACTGGTATTCCCGGGAGGCTCATGCTTTAGCTGCCGCTCTGCTCCCCGCTCTGGGAGACCCAGCTGTGACTTTCCCAGCAGTTCTTCCCACACTCGCCCTCCATTGGGACTGAGCATTGCTCTGTGGAGCATCGCATGACCTGCAACCCTGCGTGCGGGGCTCAGGCTGCTGCTGCTCACCGCCCCCACAGACAGGGAGGCCAGCAGTTCCCACAGCCCATGCCAGGGAGGAGGAGGTGCAGCCCACCAAATCGGGAGCTACAAATCATGACAGTCCCCTGCCGCTACTCTCCACTGGCCCCGGCACGGGTGCGTGCCCCGATTGCGGATGCTGTGCTAGCAGCCGTACCCCTGAGCCAAACCCACAAGCCAACTCTCTCAGGGTATATGTGGGATTAGATGAATGCAGAGCATATGTGCTTTCCAGCAACAGTGTCCACATTCCTATTCAATATACCCTCTAGCACCCATCCTCCCCAAAACAGTCCCATGCTGATGGAACTCTGCCCACTCACTTTATTATCATCCAACACCAGCACGCACCAGTATTCAGCTTGCACAGCGTTGCACGTTGATGCACACAAGTGCACACACCTATAGGGGGATCAGTGCCTCTGGCTAGTTGTTCCTCTGGCAAACAAATCACGCCCTGATTAATATTCCTCTGTCCATAAACACACAAGTCAGTTGCAGTCCTGACCTGCACATCAACCATACCGCCACATGCACAACAGTCCATCCAGACAGATGCTGGAGGAGCACAGCAGCTCATGCACCATCACTTGGGGGTCCAGACCAGTTTCTGCAAGCTCTTCTCCGGACTTGCACCCTCATGTTAACTGGGGGTGACTCCTCTGCCCCAGAAGTGTCCGTCCTGACTACAGCTACAGAGGGAATACTGGATATAATGGTTCAGCAAGTGATGATTCATAGTTTCGAAGTGCTTCGGTAATATTAACTAATTTATATTTATTAATTAGCCCCATCTGGTCAACATGTGACTGAGCATATAGTATGCATGCAGGAAAGGTTATTTCCACCAGATGCCCGTACACCTTGACTTTCCTGTGGAGACAACAATCCCAAAGCAGGAAAGCACTGGGGTGGAGGGAAAAGAGCCTGTGAATAGTGTCCACTGGTCAACCCAACCAGGAGAGTCCTTCTGGTGAGACGAGGTAACTCCATTGCAGACCAGGAACACCCAAGCTGATTTTCCACCTGAGATGCACAAGAGGTGTGAGAGAAGATGGGAGGAAAGCCCCAGTGGCTGCTCCCAGTCACTGGGATGGTCAAGCCAATGGGAAGGCAATGGAAACCCACTGGAAGACCACGGCAGGCAGGGAGCTGCCGAGCTGTAATCCAGTGCGCTTGGCTATTTAATGCTGCTTATTGCAGCCTTCAGTTCTTCCTCTCCCTGCAAGACAAATGTGATCACTGCTCCGTATGCTTCACTAGCCTTCCCCAGCAACATTCAATTCACCACTGAGTTTTGCTGGGGGGCAGGATAAGATTGTGCAGATATAATAACTCCATTCATCACCGCCGAGCAGGGGTGGGCAAACAGTGCTTTGTAAATGACTCGGGAAGTTTGGCAGCTCAGATGCCACCAATCTCCCTGACAGGCAATACGAGCATGCCCTCAAGCCCTGGAGCTGCACAGCCGGAGGAGCCAGACCCACTGCAACCATGCCAGCATGGACCCTGCCGCTCCTTGGTGCACCAACCTGGGTACACATGGGAGCTCATGGAGGGGAAGGCTCTCACCACCTGGCCTCCCAGTGAAAACAGAGCAGCGGGAGCACTAAGTCTGGGGATGCTGGTACTCCAGCAGTGGTACCCCAGCCATGAGTGATCGTCTGGGGCCAGCTGCTGTGGACAGTGCACCCACAGCTCCCAGGGGGACCCATCTGCAGCCTCCCATAGGCTTTGGAAGCTTTGCACTTGGACCCCACCAGGTTCCTGCATCCCGCTGTGGATGTGTTACCCATGACAAACTTGAGTATCAAAGGCTTTTGGTGCTTTCCCAGCACACTCACACACACTTGCACACACAAACACATGCACAGACACAGCCTTGTGCTGCTGGCCAATGCATCCTCTCCTGTTCTATCCTGCCTTAAAGAAATAGATTCCACTAGCCAAAATGTGAAAAAAAAAAAAAGGGTATTTTTAAAATAAAAGGTGAATATATACATGGCAGATCCAGCTGCATCCCACGCTGCCTCCTCATTGTCTCAACACCTGGGAAATGCAATCCTGCTGCTGAACACGTGGCTTTGATTAAAAAGCTGTATTAGCCCTAACTCCCTGTACTGATATCCTCTGCTGATCCAGGATCTGTGGGCAAGGAAGCCTGAGCCAATACTGGTAATTTCCATAGCCAGCCTACAAACTCTGTTGCACCCCACACTGGAAATTGCTTTGCAAGCCAGAGCCATGGGGAAGTGCTCCCCATGTACTGGGCTTACACAGTCTACAGCGAAATCACTGCAGAGACATGGCTCAGTGACCTCCTAGGCAAACTGGCTGTTAAACACCCATGGGCTGGGGAGATTGTCCATTTTCAACTAAATTTCTGGCCTACATTTGTTTTTAGGTTTTTGGGTTGGGTTTTTTCCAAATTTTTAATTACCAAATTTGTACAGAAGGAGCCCTTTGAAAACTACTGGTCTGGTGAGGGCTTGCTACTATCTGGGCTTTTCATTAAAAGGTTAGCATCTGTTAAAGGAAATACAAGGGGCTGACTTTTTCTTTTGTGACACAAAACAGCCTTTCCAGGGCTTAACAGAAATTTGACTAAGGCACTTGCTGCCAAGGATGCAAAAAAATTGATTTAGTGTGTTCAAGCTCATATATTATTTTTTGCAAAATATGTTCGAGGGTGAAACTTCCTATGTTTGTTTTCAGCAGAGTTTGCAGGAATGTGTTAAGTTGCTTCTCAGTAGAACAGTGATTACCAACGTTCATTTTCAGGATTAAAAAAAAGACCAGGTTCTTATGACTATTTTCATTTCACAAACAATTAGAAAACTGTTGCAGCTTCCTACACAAATACCATATTATTACTATCTCTCTACAAAATACGTAGCAAACCTAGTCTTGTTTAAAGTGAGAATAAATAAATAATAAATAAATGACACAAATAATTATCAAAATGCCTTCGAGCAGTATATATTCCGACAGAGTAATGCAGTCAGGTACACATTGTACTCTGTCAAACCAAACAACTCACTTTTAGTATTCCTCTAGTGCTTTCTTCCAAGTAAGCACTATATTTACATATGTATTACTCTATAGGCACTATATTTGCTTACATATTTCCTCTGCTTTTCCTATTTCAAAGAAATGGCATTACAGTTGCATTACATCAGAGGATGGAGAAGCAGTATCCAGAACATACAAGTCAACTCATGACGAGATCTGCTCTGCAATGCCCGTTTCTATCATCCTGGGAGTGCACGGTGAGGCTTTCCTGCCCAAGCATGGTCCTTTGGTCTGAGCAACTCAGGCATGCAGTTGGGCATAGCCATGCTAGGGACAGCCTAGGTGTTTGGGTCAGCTTCCATATGTTAACCTATTAGAAGATTCACACAGTGAGTAGAGAGGAGAGGTTTTCAGGCACAGGAAGAGGAATTGGCAAGTTCTTCTTACAAATCACTGAAAAGTCAATTTATTGTTGTTGCTATTCGTCTTCCCTGTACTAGAATGGGAGGGAATTGCTCACAGGGAGTAAAACAGGATGAGAGGTGCCATGCTCCTTCTGAGTGAGTCCTTCCATGCCAGAAACTGCTGAAAGTCCTCACCCTTCTGCTCAGTGATGGGTTGGGAGTACAAATGACTTGGACAAAGGTTCAGGGAAGAGAACTCATGAACTGGGGCTGGAGGGTGACCAGCATGGTAAAGAGTGGAGCAGTATGGGGATACAGCACATACAGCTGTGGCTGGTCTGGACTGGGCAGACTGGGAGGAATAGCTCAACAACAGGCAGGACATGAGCAGAGCTCTAGGAAATCCACACAAAAAATGGCAGTGGCCACAGGACATGTGCATAAATACCATGTAACAACATGTCCATAAGCAATGAACAACTGGGAAAGCCACATAAAAAATCCACATCCTGTGAGCACCCATGGAAAATAGCAGTACACGGCAGGATACAAGGCTCATTAGACAAAAATTCAAGGACTTTAGTCAGGGTAGCTTCATTTTTAAGAAAACTTTAAATTTTTATTGCTACATGGAGTGTACTTTTATTGCATTTATTTATTTTATATGCATTTATTGTTTGAAATAGATGACTGCTTTCCCAGGGGCTGTGGTCTCTCTGTGTTGGGAACATCATCTCATCCCTGCACCTTTGAGTCCTGGAGCAACCTGCAAGCAGAGCCCAGACCGGCCAAGAAGTGAGCTGGTTCCACCATGGGGACAAAAGTAAGGGCCTGAAGATGGCGTGATACCCAGGACCAATCTGGGGTTGACTCCATTCAGTCTTCGCAATTATTTTTCCTCTCTTCTCTTCCTGATGCAGCTTCACTGGAGTTCTGGATGGCTCCTGGACTACTGGGAGGGAGACAGAGCAGCCTGGTAAATATCTAAATGAGGAGATCTGGGCCACCAGTGCGGTCCTCTGAGTAGCAAGGAGCAAGACCAGGATTCTAAAAATTACATAAATGAAAACAGCTGTAAACTGGAAAACAATCTTGTCTCTGATGGAGAGGATGCAAATCTCAGAGGCTGCAATGATGTTTTATGCCAGTGTCCTAATGGAGCAGAAGAAAAGACACATTTCTGACTATGTCTGTAAAAGAGACATTTGTTTAATGTTTGTCTGCAGATTGGGGTGTTATGCTATGATGGCTTTAGAGGAAGGGCAGGCTGTCCTCTTGAACGTGTCACTGAAAAATGTGCTTCCCTTGGAGACTATGGGACAGCATTTGTATTCTTCATTTGGTGGGAAATAAGCAGCCCAGAGGCTGCCTGATGAGACATTCACCAGGTCACCATGTGCCTTGGAACAGCAGCGAGGGTGCAGAAGGGTGCCCACCACCTTCCCAAGCACGTCCCAGTCTGGAAGGACCTGGGACCACTGTGCCAGTCAGGCCGCAGGAGAAGTGGGAGCAGTCAGGGGGCACACAATGACAAGCACAGATGAAAATAGGAGCCATCAGCCCCAGGAAGATAACGCTGGGGACAAGTAGCCCTGATGCCTTGCATAATGAAATGTATATTTCTGAAGGAGCCTGGGTATAGGGCAGGGAAGTTATTTGTCAGCCAGACATTGGTAGACAGGGAGGCAGGCATGAGATGTCAGGAAAAGACTAGGGCAGCTGAAAAGGTTGCACAGGTAACTAAGGTTGATGACCATCTGTATGATGATAATGTTGGTTTTGTGGGAAATGATCTTCTGATCAAATTTTACTTAATAAAACAGGATAGAAGTGGCCAGCATTTATGTGGTTGATTGAGGAGGGTAACAGAGAGCCAATTACTTATTGCAACCTGAGGCTTAAAAAACAGTCAGAATGCCAGTATTTGAAATGCTGTTTTCACTGGCCTGGCTGCTCTGACAGAGCATGGAAAAGCTGTGGTGATGCCGCCAAACCCATCCTTCTCCCTGCTCAGGAAAGGGGACGGGTCCATCCCTGAGCTCAGTGAAACTGGAGCCATACCCAGCTCCCATTCTTATGTGCTAAACCTTGCAGGAGGGCTCATATTTACAAAACTTGAGCTTTCTCATAGATTCTAGCAGCAGAAATATAGGAGCTGATAGCAGACACCAAAATGGACTTTTTTATTATTTTTTAAAGACTTCTATACTTGGAAGTCTCCTGTTGGACCTCAAAGTGGACCTGTTACTCTCTGTCCTTCAGATGATTTATTAATTACAGGCAGAGTTACAGCAGAGCTGCAGTTCCCTCAGTCCTGGTGATTTGTGTGAGACTGGAAAAAAAATTCTCCCTTTGCAGGAATAAACCCCATGTGCATAGCCAAAAAAGGGAATGTAGTCCTTAAAAGACTACACACACACACACACACACACACACACAAATACCTCTTCATATATATATATATATATATTTATCTTTTGGTTATGTGTCTCATGCTTCAGGACTGAATCTATTTTTGTGCTTCCGTAAATGACCATGGAAGAGCATTTCAAATGAATCTCAAAGAATAACATCCTTTTGTTCACAGGCAAAGATAAACACAGAATGAACTTGGCTGAAAAATAAAATAAGGCTTTGAAAGAAGGAGAAAGAAGAAAGTTACCTGAATAACTACAGACTTAGGGCTTCTCATCTTGTTTTCATGGCATGAGATGTTTCTCTAGTTTGTAGAAAGAGCTCTGGATTCCCATCTTAGGAAGGACACAAAGAACAATATAAAATCTTCAAATTCTGAATGAAAAGAGGCATTTGATAGTGTTTCAGAAGTAGTTAAATGCTGTGACCACTTATAGAGATATGTTAATTACAGAGTACCTGCTTCTGGCCACATGGAAGCTCAGCCATGCATATTTTAGTGCATTCAGGGAGACAGTAAGAGCAGACACACCAAAAACCGGATCAGTAGGTGGACTCTTACGCTCCTTCTTAAATTTAAAGAAAGTGCCAGACTTGGGGGGAAAAGCTGATATTGTTTCTTACTGACCAAATCAGACAGTAGATCTCAGCTTTATTTCTCCAGAAGCAGAACAACTACACCATGGCATAAACATAGTGGCAGGCAATGTGTTCGGGAGAAATATTTAGGATGCTCATGGTGTGACATGAACATAAAAAAGGCTGATGGAAGCAAAAGGTCAGGTTAGAGAATTTTTTTGGTGGCTGTCTTGACTAATTAATCACCAGTGTGGTCTGTATCCCATGATACACCTTGACTGCTACAAGTTGGGTACAGGCTGGGCACTAAGCTGGGAAACGTTGGGGCTAATGGCCTCAGGGCACGTCGGCACATCGTTGTGCTCAGTACCTGCTGCCCCAGCTTCCTCTGAAGAAATCACTCCAGATAATGCATCTTTATTTGTTTTGGAGGAATTAAATTTAAATTCCCAAAGAAATTCAATGAAACTACATAATAGACAGCACAAAGCCCACAAGCCCAAGCTTTGCATGCCTTCAGACCAGAACAAAATCCATCTTTTCAAAACTCAGGTATTACAAACTAAGAGAAAGGTTTTGTGAGAAAGACACCTGGACTAGAGCCAGGTCTTGAAACAACCAGGAGGCAGCCTGACCTGTTATTCCTAAATAAGGATTTAGAAAATACAGTTTATAACCAAGAAAGCTGCGAGACCCAGAATATTCTTATGTGAGATCCAAAGTTAGGATCTTAAATTCCTTTTCCAGAACATCAGCAGGAGGAGGACCAAATAAAAACTGTCACTGTTATTTTTCTTGTTGTCATTATATGGTTACAAGTGAAAGCAGAATGGGCCTTTTTGCATCAGAGGAAATAATACAATCTGTAGGTGTTGTAGGAAGAAAGAGAAAAGAATAAGCAGAAGGGGAGGCAGGGAAGATGAGAGGTAAGTTACATAAAATTGCAAAGTTGAAGCCATTTTAGGGAATACGGTTATTAGGAAACCAAAAAATCATGAAGGCTGGGTTTGAATTGCTGTTCTTGGTGGTCCATGTGGTCCACTTGGTAACACGGAGAGAGCCTGCCCGTAGGGCTGTCCTGGAGCGGGCAGCCTCAGTGAGCCTGGCCAGGCACAGTGAGCGGGTTGGGTTGAATTTCTGACTTCCAGCAGGGTATGACAAAGAGGATGGGAGCCCTTGTCAGGTGCCTTCAGCCTGTCCGAGCTCCAGGAGCTTCAGAGCAACTGGATCTAGTATAGGGTTTCCAATACAGCAACAAAGCCTAGGGGAAAGATGAGGGTTCCCTTCCCTCCAGGGGAAAATTTCTTGAACCCAGAGGCGCTAATGCAATCCACACTGCCAGCTGCAAGGTGGGACAAATCCTGCTGCCCCTGCGGTGCTCCGCAGCAGGAACGTCTGCTCCAGTGACACCAGGCAAAGGGACGAGTGTTGTCAGAGGCCCCACAGCAAACAATGCATCTTGTCTGTCAGAAAGGACAGGGTCATGGATGCTCACCTATGCAGCTGGCGTTTGTCATTAGGGCAGCAGCAGAGATAAAAGCCAGAGTAAAACCACAAAAGTGCAGAGCGTGGCTGAGCCGTGGGCCAGAAGGGAAAAGCACCGTGCAAGAAATTGATTCCATTAAAAAGTAATCTCAAATTTAATAAAAGTTATGATTTGATTATAGCCGTAGAACCAGAGGGCAGGGAAGGGAATGCAGAGAGAGAGACAGGGGGAGGCACCAGGGAGGGGGAGAGCAGCTCTCTGGTCTGGATGAGCCTCCAGCATGGCTCTCACAGCCCGCCTGGGCTCACAGCCTGCCTGGCTGCTGCCTGGCCTTTCCCCAAGCATCTCTGCTCCTGTCTCCATCCCCCTCCGACCGGCAGCATGGCTCCCTGTGCTGAGCTCCTCTGTCCCCACTGCGGGACTCAGGCATGGGAGGGTGATGCAGCTGGGCAGGACAGAGAGCATCATGGGGGAGTGCATCCAACTAAAGTCAGCATTTGTGAAATCAATGCCTCAACGTGCTTGGATGTATGCGGAGAAGCCTTTATCCATGCCAGAAGATGTTCTTGCTTTTCTGAAGCCTGCTAGCACAGCTTCTCTGTGCAAACCCACCTGCTCCACTCTGACCCAGCTCTTCCAGCAGGGCAGCAGCAGCCCCTGCCTTCCCCTACAGATGAGTCCTACCTTCCCTCTGTGTGTTAGGACTGCCATAGGGGCAGGCTGACTTGGTGGCTTGGGGCAGGACAGATACCACAGGGATCTGCCCTCACCAGGACTAGCAGATGCTGAGCTGAACCAGGTGGCTGCTGGTAGAGCCCAAATGCCGGAGAGGAGCTGATGAGGCTGATACCTTGAGTGCCCTCAGCTCTGACACATCTGCAGCCTTTAAAAGCTGTCCTCGCCCCTAAGAACTGCTTGGTCTAGGAGCACTCCTGTCCTCCAGCTCCAGTGGAGAGACAACCCCTGGTCACAGTGTGTCCTCTCCTGGCAAGCTGAAGCCACCCTTGCGGGCATGGTTGGGAGTGATGTGTCAGGGTAACACCAACAAAAGGCTGATGTGGGGTATGGAGACAGGTGGGTACCAGCCCAACCTGATCAACATCAACCTGATGTTGATCCAGACCCCACGTTGCCATGGGGGACACAAGTGGTTCTCCTCATTTTTGCTGGGGAAGGAATGGACATGGTCTGGGGGGGAGATGAGGACCAGGGTGGGGAGATGCTGTATTGCTTTCTCATGACAACATTAGTGCTGAACAAAACTGGTGGTGAAGGAAAACATAGAGGAACTTCCTTGTTCCCAGATAGGTTTTTCTTGCATGTTCGATTAGATACTGAAGACCCAAAATTCTGCTGTGCAGTATAAATAAAAAAATACAAATTGTTTTGGGTGTTAGAGTAACACAAAAGTCCAACTCCTGTTCTGTCAAAAAGGAATAATAACTTGGTCTGGGAGTCAATGTCTACACTGAGATCACTGGCTGCCCCCTCTCCAATTTCTCTGTTTATATTGATAAGGTTGGCAGCTGGATGGCTGCCAGTGTCTTGACAGTAAATGTATATGAATGATATAAGTACATACATAACATTGTTACATGTTATAAGTAAAGATGTTTCTTTAAGTGCAGGTGACATTCAGCGGCTGTTAGTGCAGACATATATGCATGCACATATATAAAGAAGGGAAGAGAGAATAATTAATATAACACCAATTATCTGGGTTTTACCTTTTAAGCTGAGCTATTATATTATTTGAAAGTATGTGGCTAGAGAAGTAAAGAACAAAAGAAGAAAATAAAAATGTATTAAGACTAAAGGAAATCTGATATGAGGAATTAAAAGGAATCTATTGCTAGTATAAGGCCCACTACTGAGTGGGCATGATAAAATTGATGGTAGCGTTACTGAAAAGTCAAATATGCTCCAAAAATATTTCTGCTTGGTAATTAAAAAAAAAAACCAAACAGGACAGTATATTGCAAGTTTACAGAGCTAATGAGATATTTTTCATTTTAAACTGCAACTATGGTGGTTATTAAATTGTATTATTGAGTCAAATGCATTTAAATTAGAGATGCTGTGCAATGGGCTTCCAAGTGTTTTGGAGAAGCTCCTGGGGAACTTGTGGCTTAACAATATGTACTGTAATAATGTGAAGTACTGAGAGAGCTTCAGAGGATGGAGGGAAGGGAACACTGGGCCAAAACAAAGAACAGAACCAGATTGCTAAAGTTATCTTGCTGAACACTGATCCTACATAAAATAGCAGGATAGCTGGTAAAAGATATAGCTAATAATTAATTGAGAATGTAACTTTATTATAATAGCATATTATGGCCACTCAGCAGGCTTTTCTGAGTGTTGCAGGTAAACAATTGTAAATCAGTAACGATAACCACTGGAGTGATTTTCTTGGGTACTTCTCTCAATCGCACGCAGTGTTGCGTAGCTGGTGAAACAGGAGGATGGAGGACTGCATGGGGCCACTGTAAGCTCAGGCAACTCTGAAATAGCAATTAAATCCAGGGGTTCAGAGGAACATCCTGGAGCTTCAAAAGCCACAGATAATCCTCCAACATACTTTAATGTACTTAACTCCAAGTATAAAATACCAAATCTACAAAAAGCAATGTGTCAGAGGTAGAAAGCAGGAGACACTGTGAGTGCTGTCAGTGTCGTGGGCTCTTGCAGCAATAGGGTATTTGCCCAATAAAAATGGCCAAGTGGCCTTTGATAGCATAATGCCATCTTACAGAAGAAGGTGAAAAATGTAAAGGCATCCCTATGATCCTTGACTTAAGAAAAACCTCCTTCTTGATCCCAAACCTGGTGATCCGGTTAATCCTGGCCATGGGAGCAAGATGTCTCTTGCCCTGCCAAATCCACCTTTACCTGTGGCTACTTGCTGATGCTACAGAAGGGAAAACAAACCCCAAACCCAAGTTACACATCAAGTGGCAGAAATATTCATTCTTCCTGACCCCCAGGACCACAGGATTATATATAGCCTAAGCATGGCATACTAAATAAATCTCCTTGCATCCCCTGTTTAGATACACCAAGAAACTGCACACCCAACCCCTCATATCACAAGCGGCAATTTCTGGGCTGAGGTGGCATGGGTTTGGGTGCTGCCTGTCCTGCAGAAGTGCTGGGCGGATGGGAGCAACCACTGAAGGAGAGCCTGGGGCGGCTCACGCTGGTGGGAGCCGTGATGATGTCTGACAGCTCCAACCTGCAGTCACAGCGTCCTTAGAGGGAGGCAGGATGACTCCGCCAGTGTCATGGTTGATTTTTCCAAGAAACCAGAGAGAGGGACTTGAAAAGCTTATTGCTGTGTTTTGGGAGAGAAGCAGCTGGTTGCTGCCTGTTCATCATCCCATTTTCTTTTCCTTCTTGATCTTCAGAAGCACAGGGCTGCTCTGCAAAGCCGTCTGACTCACCACTTGTGAGTGGGAAAGTGAAGGTCTCTGTGAACCCAGGCAGTTTAATTTTCAGTTTTTGATCAGGACTTAGTTTGTCAGGAAGGCTAGAAGCCAAACCTGGCCCATGGGTGCAAACTGGGGGTGATAGCTGATGAGCATGTGCCCTTCTCCCAGGTCCTCCGCATGCTGAGCCAGCTCTGTTGCAGGCTGCAAGAGTCATCAGGAACGCTGTTAAAGCAGCACGGCTCCTTTTTAAGTTGTGGGATTGTGGGGTTTTGGCAACATGTCAACTATTCTTGAGACAGTTCCCAATTATACTGCTTTTCTTTGTGGTTTGTTTTTTTGTAAATTTGTTGTTTTTCTCAGATAGTTGGTGTGCAAGTGTTCTCAGTTATGTGAAATGGGTTCTTACAAGGCTTTTAAGTAAACACTCGTGGATGCCATCATCTAATGGATGGATTTGCACTTTATTCTCCTGCTTGTAGCTGAGCCATTGAAACTGTAAACTGCGGTCACAAAAAAAACCATTTGCTTTTGTGATTTGGTTTCTACCTGTGAAGATGATGTCTGGTATAGAGTTGAACATGGCACTCTTTACATTAAGTGACAGCACATAATAACTATGAATCCTGTGATTACCTGAGACCTGGCAGCATGAGAGTGCTCAGAGACGAGCAGGACAGTAAGGTCTTGGCTCATGAATGTGGCTGGTCCAGCAACTGAGCTCCACGTTCCTACTGCTCAAAATGAGGTTTGGTTATGACTAAGCAAGACCCAAGATTATCCTCAGAAAATCAAAGGGTTTTTTCTAGAGAAGAAGCAGTTCATCCCCAGCAGGATAGCTCTGCCTTAATGTCTTGAGAGAGGAACAGGAATCCCTGGTTGCACCCCCAAGTGCTGCATCTGATGATCAGTATTCCCATATTTTACTAATACTCGGTCAGCTGAGGCTCCTGCCAGAGGCACATGTGACTACTAGGGAGAATTTTCATGAACTTGCATGAAAATGCACGTCATCCTTATTTCAGTGGCCTTTGTGCAAAGATGAACCTACCCTCATCCTCAGTGCAAGCAGTTTACTCCCCATATCCTTGCACCCATGTGCTAATGCAATGTTTTTTCTGTGCAGTGTAGCGACTCTGAGCCCAGGCAATAGCTTTTTATTCAAAAACTGATCTGTCTTTGGGCTGTGCTGCAGGGCCTTTGTTGGGGGTGCTGAGTTTTTCTTCCTATTTTGCAGTACCTTTTGAGTCCTAGGGAAATGCAATGTTTTATCAGACACTGATTTTGCTACTGAAGCAAAATCCTTGTTGTCACTCACTTATGTGTCATGCTGTCACAACACTTCTTTGGACCTGACTTTTTTTATTCATTATTGATCATGGGAAATTGTTTCTAGAAGTGGGATGTAATTTATTTATTAGCAAGTCTTCCAGTGGAATGTGCTTTGTGCTGAAGTCCTTTTCCCTGAATTGTGCTTTGGCAAATATGATAAGACTCTGGAAGTAGGACAGCTTTGATGCTGAAGAGTCACTCTTAACATCCCAAATACACTGTTGTAAATGTGGCTGTACCCTCCCTTCTGTACATCATTTCTGCTGGTGCCAGAGGCTCTCCATCTCTTCCTTTTAAAATTTAAGCTGTCTCCCTCTGCCATTGGTGGCAATAGGTAGGGCCTGAAGCGTATGAGACCCACTCATATCATATTGCATCAATCTTATTACCCTTGATAAACTCATAGGAAGCATTATAGGCAGAATAAACTTTTTTTATGGAAGGAAGTGAACAAATGAAGTTATATATGTATAGTAAAGGCTATTTGCTAGCAAATTGATTTTTTTTTTTGTGAAGTACAGAGTCTGGTATGTTATTCTGTTTGTCAGAACTATCCCTGATTTTAGGATTAAAAATATTTTTGTATGTCAATGTGTTCATCTTCCTCATGAAGTGAGGGTCAGTGGGTTGATGGGAAAAATGGGATTTGAGTACTCCCAATCAACTAATATTCATTGACATCCACTGTTCTGGGAGCATCCACAAGAGCATATTCCAGCTGCAGACATATTATGAACTCCAAAGATAATCTCTGTAGAAGGGGAAAGCTCCTAAAACTGGTGTTATAATTTGTAACACCAGAAAAGCTTTCTTAGTCTAGCCTTGATCATATATTTTTTTACATAGGGGAATGCCATCTCTTTCATTTCCTCTGCTCTCCCTCTCTTATGATTTACATTTTTTTACCCATAAAAGTCTGAAATGTCCTTTTGCAATTCTGCTACTATTGTACCCAGGATTTTAGTGGGAACATTTGAAAAATAAATACTAGCCAAGGAGCACATTCATTTTTATTATAGCTATTCTCTCTGCATATGCAATGGTGAATTAACTGTATTTCTGCAAGTCTCTTGATTTTTATGTATCAGTGGAGAGAAGCTAAGGCCATAAAACTTGTTTGGTCACGTAGATATTTGTGCTCTTAAATATGTAAAGATACCCCAGTGGGTATCTCCCCCAGTGGAGCCCATACTGTTCCCCTATTTTTTGTGCAATTCTATTTTAGTACATGTATTGCTAGTGATTTCCATTTTGTTTAATTCTCTTTAAAAGCTGAAAATCTCTCCAAATCTGTTTCTCTTCCTATTTCTGAGACTGCCTGTTATTGTTGCAGAGTTATAGCATGACACTGCCTGAATATAGGCAATTTTCTACTGCAAACATGTTATCATTATTCCGTCAATACATTTATTGCTTCAGAACCTCTGGGGCGGTAGTTGCTTTGCTCTAGTGAGCACTAGAGATAGCAGACACCTACTAGTCTTAAAGCTTTGAAATAGGTGCCCTGGTCCATATTACACTGGGGTATTTTGACGAAACCTGTATCTACCTAAGAAACGTTTTCCTTTCCTTGGGCTTTTTGACCTGATCCTAATGTATCCCTGGGTTTATAGTGGTGGGATGCTTGTGGATGTACAGACTTGAGCTCAATGCCTTGTTTATTGAGTTGTTTTTATGGTAGATTGTATCCTTCTGTCTTAATCTCATTTTGTCTTTTTCCTCTCCCAGTCTTTATAGTGATAACTATCTCTGATATTTAAATGCCCACATATGTGATCAGTAGATCTAAGAGTAATATTTTTATCTCATCCATTTAGTAAATGCTGGGTATGGCTTGCTTTACAAGTAAATCTGGATGATGTGATGCTCACATTGCATGGTCTTTTCTTTGGTGGTCACAATAGTAATAAATAGGTTTATTGCTATTGTCAGAGACATATGTTTTAAGGCCAGCAGGGCCTTTATGATTATTTGGTTGGAGATTATGGATTGCTCAGAGCAGAATTCAAAGCACTGAGTCAAACTTAATAATGTGGAGGGGAGTGTGCGTGATCTGAATATATCACTTGAGAAGACACAGCCCTTATGTAGGTGTCTCTTGAGTGTGGCATGCAAGCATGTGCTTGGCTTTAGTTGTGTGAGCAGTCGTCTCCCTTCTTGAAGTCCACAGTGCTTTCCTAAATCAGGTGTCCCAGACTGGAGGTGATGATTGTCCACATGCTCAGAGTTTTCTTTGCACTCTGAAAAAGTTGCACATCACTTACAGTTTGTATTCTTGCAACAGCCAGAACTTGGAATGACAGTGTCTGTCAGCAAGCTGGCTAAAGTCTCTTAATAAGTGTTATGTGAATCACTGCATCCTTATGGTCCTGAAGACTTTCTATTTTTCTGAAGGAACCACTGTTCCTAGAGATGCCATCTCAAAATGACACGTCTTCCCCAGAAAAGCACATTCCTCAAGGGGTTTTTAGAACCACTCTCCTGCGCTTAGGTCCTGCTGAGTTACGTGGCTGATTATGATGCTCTACAAAGAGTTGTTTCACAACTATGATCTTCCAATTACTTAAATCACCTGGAACTGAGAACTAAACCAGAATTCCCTGTTATTTCTTTTTCTATTTGTTTTGAGTGGAGCTTTTAGTCCCATTTTGCTTCCTCTAGGGAGCACTTGTCTAATGTCTAGTCTCATCATCTGGATGGAGATGTGCAGTCCCACCCACTCTTCCATTGCAGGTGGGCTTCAATTTAAATTTAGGATGTCTAACTGCAGGTATCTACTTGAGAGCTAGGTGTCTGAACTGCTGTTAAAATGACCACAGTAGGATTCACAGGGCACGCAGACACATCAGGAAGCTAAATTTCAGTGCCTTAATCTCCAGCTCAAACACACCCTTCCTTTGTCGGCAGTATTTCTCCTGCTGAAACTAAGTGAAAGGGGGATGCTTTCTTGGCACTTGTCAGACCAACTGTTTTGGGATGTCACAGCTGGAGGATTAGTAGAGTGACCAAAAGGCACTGTTATATAGACAGCCACAGCAAACAGGAGCACCTCTGCCCACCCCAAGCTGCCTGGCCACAAGCTGATGTTACAGACCCTGAGTTTCCCAGAGCTTGGAGGTGGATCTTCCCAGAACTCCACCTTATTGCTAGGGCCCAAAGAAGACCCAACCTAAACATTAGACAGAAAATACACTGAGAGTGATTGAAAGTAAGCTGATTAGACAGAACACTTCAAAGGTTTATCAACAACTCTGCCCCTGCTCAGGATGTCTTTGCAGGCAGATCCTTGCTTCCAGACTTGGTATAGGCAAGTGATTCACTGATTTCAGGGTTGCAGCAAACTGCACAGCCACTTCTCACCCCAAGAGATCTTCCCTTTTCACTTTCTCCTAGGCCTGGCTCTTTGAGACCTGTCCCTCACCATGGGCTCTCTGACACTGCCTGGGTTGCAGGTTCCCAGCTCTACCAGCCCAACCTTGATACCTCTCATCCTGTCCTCTCCAGCACCTTCTGTCTGGAGCAGACTCAGCAGCAATTTGCCCTCCCTCCATGGTATCCCACCTGATCCAAACTTCTTTCAGGAAGGGGAGACAGCTGTGAGTTTGTCTTCCCCACTCAAGATGCTTTATACAGGTCCTGGTGAGAGCAGAGGGTAGGTGGGTGTGCAGCTGGCTAAATTCCCAAGACAACTATAAATTGGCTTTAGCAGCTAGGGGAACAAGACTGGATAAGGATTTAATACATAGCAGTTCAGATCTTTTTGAGAAAGGGAGCCTAATTATCTGAGGAATTTCATAATTACCAGCCCTTTTATAGTATGCACTCATAAAATGCAGCTGGAACTTGGAATTACCTATCCAGAGCAGTTCACCATATTGTTGCTTCTGTGAGAACAATATGTTATAAACCACATACCAGTTAAGTTGTTTTAATTAACCAATTATCTATTCAAAGTTTCTTGTAGCTCTCTTTATCTGTGTTCTTTAGCTACACCACAATATGTAAATTAGAGTAAATTAAAGCACTTTATTAGACAAAATAGAATTAACAAAGAAAATAAGGAGTTACCACAAATGAAACACAGGCCACCTGAACATGCTTGCAACATGTAAAATGATAACTAACTCTAGCTTTTAAAGCAGATGAAGCAAAATTAATTAAATCAGTTAATCCAAGTCATCCTACAGTTGCATTACCAGAGTAAGCTGTATCTGCAGTCTGCTGGTGGGGCAGATGACTTCTGGAGGAGTGCAGAGCCCTCACCAGTATTGTATGGGCTTATTGTTTTGTGCAGGAGACCATCTGCGTGCCTGCATGCCCTGTCCCACCTCAGACTTGCACTGGAAGTGGGACCAGGACTGATGGGACTCTGGGCTGTGCAGCCAGGTTGTATCAAAGTGCCCTTAAAGCCATGGTTTCTCCCCAGTGGGACCTAATATGCAAGTCTTGCAAAACACACATAAAATAACACTCCATACAAGAGCTGCTGTATGCTCTCCAACCACAGTTGGAGAATTCCCCCATCTCTTCCCTCCACACCTTCTGAAATAACCCCGTTATCAGAGCACTCATTTGGAGCACAGGGCAAATCCCATCCTTGCCTGTGGGCACAAACACGTCCTCTACCTCCAGGCAGTTTGTAATTCCCTGGACGAGCTATTTAGCAGCAGGCATGCAAGCAGTGCTTAACAAAGCATCTAAAATCAGGATGGACAGACAGTACTGTATAGGGCTGCCTCTCTCCAGGGTTCTCCTTCTGGCTTGGAATCCTTGTGGGATAACCCATCAGGGGCAAGGACCTCTTGGCCACGTTTTGGTGGTTCAGCTTTTTCACACCATGACTGCCATGTTGAGACAGGCAGCAGCTTTCCATGAAAGGAGGTTTTTGCCACTGAGAACAACATGTGCACTGAGCAGGCGACAACTATTAACAGATAAAACCAGCAAACTGAGGATATGATTGCTGCCAGGCCTCATGTTCACAGGTTGTTCTTCGCATCGGCAATGCTCCCGCACAGCAGCAGCTCCCCTCCTTGTGAATCAAGGAGAGCATTAAAAACCTGAAGTCCCTTGCAAGGCTTTAAATAAGGTATGTGCTTTCAGAGAAGTATTTGGACACAGAGTTGTCTTGTCACTTGGGTAAACAAGACACAACTATCAGGCTTGGTTTGGGGCTTATCAATTGGAACCAGCATGAAAGTGAGTTCTCCAGCTCCGGCTCGCAGTTGCAATAACTGGTTTCTCAAGATAAACTCAGAGCGCATTCAAGTACTTTTCTCTCAAAGTGATATGAAAGTCACATTGTTGTTACTCCACATCTTACGAGCAGGTTCCCTAAATAAGATTTCAGAGAAACAAAGTTAATGGGATGCTCATCTTGGATGCAGTTTGAGGCATTACCAGATGGATTGATGGCTGCTACCCCTCACTGCTCCCCCCGCTCCTCAGCTTTCATTGGGATGCTTTGTGCTCCAGGGAGAGGAGTGTTGAACAAAGCACATGTGCTTTATTCAGTCTTTTGTGGGCAATGTGTGTTGTGTTCCTCTTCTTGGCAAAGCTGGCACTTGCTAATCAGAAAGTGATCAGATCTATGGGTAAAAACTAGGAGATGCCTGCCTGGAGCATGTCTTCTCTTGTCACTTCCCATGAAGGGAACAAACCATATTCTGTATTTTGACTGCTCCTTCCTTCTGGGAATATAAAAGGAGATGTGTCCTACCAGTTTGGGTAAGATGGCTCCAGCCATCTCTGACCTCTGATTAATTGTACAGCTACAAGTTATCCTGGGATGTCTGTTAATTGAGGTGTCAACCAATAATGATTTGTGCAAGGTGCAGACTTGATGACCTGCTCACCGGGAGACCACCCCAAGCCGTCCTCAGACATCCTTCTCTAGTGTGTTCAGACATCAGTAGCAGCTGGGGATCTCCATTTCAAAGCCGTAACTAGGTCCCCCGACAATTCTTTCCTTGCTCGTGGGAATGCTGCCGATGGCAGGGAGCCCGCAACTGCATCTGCCCTGTTGCCCCTTCGCCCTGCCTCACCTGCCTGCTAGACCCAAAACGTCATTATTGGTAAAATGGGAACACCTCTTCTGTGGAGCTACAGATTTATTGTTAGTCTAATTACAGTCTTAGCAGTCTAATCAAAATATAACAAACACTTATTATTCCAGCTACAATAATACTAACACTCCAAATTAATATGGAAAAGCATCATTAATAATACAGTCATAAAAAATCTGCTGGTATCTGTCACAGGTTATGCTCAGCCTTCTGCTGTTCCTAAGCCTGGTGGCACTGGTCCTCCTGCAGGAGAAAATGGGTCTGGGTGTCAAATGGATCAATGGCATCTCAAGCCCTTCACCAGGATGAGCTCGGGGTGGCTGCAAGGGCACCTTCCCCAGGGTGCTTGGTGTTACCTTTATACCTTCATTTAATGCAGCCTGCTTTCTTGTCCCTGCTAAAGTTGGCAAGTTGCACAAAAGCCCCCCAGCTTCAGTTAATGTAAAGGGTTGTTTGTTATGCAATTACCACTGAGGTTTGCTGCATCCTCATGCAGCATTTGCAGAGCTAAGCTGGAACAAGCTAGGCAATAGCCACTGATCAATGGTGATTGCAGCCAAAATGAGCTAAAACCAGCTTATGGGCCAAGGTGAGCCCAGCAAGTCCCATCACCTTGCTTTTCATGCGCAAAGCGAGAAGACTTTCCCAGGCCCTGCACAGTGAAAAATCACTTTGCAAAAGACTTCATTTGGCCATTTCAGGAGCAACGGTGTTAGTGATAGTTAATGGAAAACTCAGTGCAGTAAACAAGCCCTTTTACTGCTTCAAGAATATCCAATGCTGCTTTGGATATTGTTCCTTATGTTAATAATATCATATTATAATGTTAATTTTAGTTCAGTTTAACATTATATTGCTTATATTTAATAGATTATATATATTAGAGAAATTAATATAAACATTTTATCTTCCTGCACTTTTATGAGTTATCATATATTAGAGCCAGGTACATTTTAAAAGGTATTTTTTGTATCACAATGCTGTTTTGTCAAAAATGAAGTTTTAAACTGGAGTAAGGCTCTTTAGATGCTATAAGAATTTAATCAAGGAAAGCCAAGATGATAGCTTTTGGCTTCAAAATACCTTTTTTTTACAATAACTTTTTATTTATGAACAACTGTAACACAAAGATTTTTAATCTTTGTTATATCAGAATGATTTCTTGTAAGTTATTTAATCCAGTCCCTGTTCTAGCTTTTAAATGTGATAAGTACTGAGATTTTAAAGGTGTAAAGACACTATGGGAACTGGCTTTTCTCTGAAGTTCTTCTACTTTTGGGCCTTGAGTTTCCAGCCTTAGTAGATGCTCCTTGGGGCCCAACCTCAATTGATACAAGATAATTGCAAAATCTGAAAGGGCTCCCTTATGTCTCTGCTCTTCCACTCCTGGTTTAAATGGCTGCAAAAGAGTTTAGCTATGGCTATGTTCTGCACAGAAATTTTCATTGACTCCCTGATTTTAGTGCTAGAAAGGCTCATTAAATGACATAGTCTGATGTTCCTCAGACTAAGGGTTGCTATCTGCTTGGGATTACAAAAACTTTCAAAAAGCCTGAGAAGTGTTACAGAATGCAGTGTTAGCAGCTATTTCAAAGCAGAGGGGTGAGAGTTTGTTTTAATAATATATTGCAACTGTTCACACTACCCAAGCATCTGCTAACTCTCCTCAATTTTAGGTAAAAAATAATGGACTTCTTCCAGGGAGAAGTGCATGTTTATAACTGCAGGCAATAATTAGAGGCTGGTGATTCAATGTACTGCAAAAGGAGGGGAAAAAAAAAAAAACAACCCCAACCTGTGGGGAAAAAGAGCTGAAAACTACTGAGGAACTTGTTCTAGGATAAATTTAACCTTCCTGAAATTTATCCAGGCTGAGCCTTTCCCACATATAGAGAGACACAGTAGGGCTCTCTTAAGCCAGTATCTGTTCTCCATGAGTCACCTTGCCCTGGTCCCACCACATGCTCCTGCATCTGGGAAGTATCTGCAGGATGAGCAAGCCTGTTGGGCAGCAGCTCACCTTGCAATGATGTTGCCCTGCTCTCCTTGGCAGCTGAAAGAGGTGGGTGCACCCAGGAATCCCCACCCAACCCCTCTCTGCCCCCTGCTTTAGAAAGAGCTGGGTCATGTCCCCAGCACCTTTGGCTTCGTCGCCATCAAGTATAAGAGGAGCACAGGAGACTCCTCTGATGGAGACCCCAACATCTTGTTGGGTGAATCCATATCTCCATGTTTTCTCACATGCAGGACTCCCCAGGTATAAGATTGATACACACTGCTCTCAGGCTGTTCCTGTGTGCCAGGCACCTTAATCCTTCCCTTGCATACTACAAGAACGTGTTCACAAGTTTCACACAAACTTTTAATGGCCGACCCAGACAGGCTGGAAGCAAGGTTCCTGAACAAGCAGCAGGGCTTGACCAGCACTATTAAATAGTGATTTTTATCCATGTTCTCACAGGTCTTGCATGAGGGAATGGAGAGTACCTAGCATAAAACAGGTTTTTTTTTTTCTTTACTTTTCACAGGAGCTTTAGATTAAATAAATTTGTGGTAGCTCATAGGATAAATTAGATAGGAGCTGGTGAGAGATAGCAGGGAGGGTTAGTGGGCACTTTGAGCAATAATGTAGAGCAGGTCTGAGGTGAGAATTGTTACCCAATAAGCTGGGGGGACCTAGGCTCAAAGGGAGCAGAGCTGATGCTAGGGTTGGGGAAGGACTAGTCTAAAGATGGTCTCTTTTCTACATGAGCAGTGGTGGTCACCAACTGCTTTGCATATCACAGTGTGATGGTAACATCCATTGCTCCACTCTGCAACTGAAAATTCCCTTTTTCTTTACTTTTTTCCAGGGATGTGGAGCAATCTCGCAAAATCTTGCTTGGCAAATTTGTGATGAAATCCAGGAGAGAACATTAATTCTGTATTTCTTTTCTTCATCAGATCACTGCCCTTTAAGTATGCTCATAAACTCATTTTGCTCTTGCATTTCTTTGCAATATCTACAGAGAGAGGTACTTACACAAAACTATTTCTTTTTCCTGTGCACTTCTCCATTGCACTGTTTCATTTGCACATTAAAAAAGTTTGTCCCCCATTTCTCTTTGTATTTCACCTTCACACTTTGAAGGAATTTCTTCAGTCCTCTCTTTGCTCAAGAAAATTCTTGTTTGGGGAACACAGTTTTCACTAATTCTGCAGATGTGCAGACCCTTTGCAGTACCTACCACTTTTCTTTTGCTGCCCCTCCTTGACCTGGCTAGTTAGACCAGACAGGTCACTCGAGTAGTTAATAGACAACCTAAAACTCTTTTTGGGCTGATTAAATGCAACTCTAAACAGCTGTCTCCCTGCCACACAGTTTTTCTCAAGGAAAGTGTGCCTTTCCCAAACAGTGTTTTTGCTTTGACTATAACATCTGTAACAACATAGAGCCATTTTCTAAGGAACATGAAGATGTGCTACAGACCCCCTGATGCCTCTAGGTTTGCTTGTGGCCTTGTGCAAAGGGACCTACTTATCTGGTGTTGTAGCTTTTTTTTTAAAGCACTAAAATACACCAGACAAGATCCAGATTGTGCTTGTATGGACAGCTAATTTGAGCTTTATAGTGCCTAACAGTTGCTTACTGAGTGCTAGCAGGGTAATTCAGTGTGCTGAAGTTGGGTGATGATGACTAACTCAGAAAGCCATCGTGTCTACCACAGCGCCAACCCTGCTCACCGTTTTGATCAAAACTGCTGCACACAAGAGTTAGACCATACCTTTTATCTTGGTGAGAAGCTATTCACTCTTTGGCAGGTTCATTTCTTTTAGACTTAGTGTGTCCAAAGATCTCAGCACAGGTTCAAACCAATGCTGGAGCTGTAGAGAAGAGGGAGCCAGATCATGCTGGTAGTCGGGTAGGTGACACAATAACTGTATCCATCAGTATAAATCAACTGAAGAGAAGGTGATAGTGGCATTGGTTCTCTACACCTAGCAACGTTCACATAAAGCCTTTTTCCAATGGCAAACCTTGGTTGACCTGCCTTATGACCCCAAGGGATCTTCAGTCCATAATTCCCATAACTCATAATCCTGCAGGGACATGTCCCCATGCTTTTGGTTTGGAAGTCTTCTGCACAACACAGGCACAGCCCAAGAATAAAAGTAGCATTCTGGTTTTACCAGTGCCTATGACCTCTGTGTTCATACTGGTGGACCCTCTAACTCTCATCCCTCTGGTCTGCCTGGAATGCGGTCACAGTGGTGGCAGGACAACAAGGTCCCCCTGGCAGAGTCAGAACTCAGATACTCTTGGTTGGGTAAATTTTCAGTGCAGCAGTTTTGCAGTTAACAGCTAGGAAACTAGATTTATCAAGGGTGTTGGGAAGGTGTTTGTTTGGACATCCAAGACCAATATGACCAAAGAGTGGTGTGGCACCTTGCCCTAATCCCCCTTTGGCTTCAGCAGAGGATCTGTCCTTTCTAAAGGCAGGGTGGGAGGGCAGAAAATCCAGGTGATAAATAGAGAGCAATGAGGTTTGTAGGTAGCATCACAGCTCCACAGCCATGCCTTGATATCAAACTATTAGTTTTCCACCTCTATTAGGGTGTTACTTCAGCTGGGGCTGCAGGACCCCCCCTCAAAGCTTTCTGTATCTGGGATTAATGTAGGATTCCCAAAGCTCAAGCAAGTGTCATCTCCTGGGGCATGTCAGGCACGACACCAGACTCTTTCTTTCCATGGCACTTATCTCTGCAGGCTGCCCTGATGAGCTAGAGGACAGAAGCTATTTTGGGTGGTGAAAGGCTGGCTTGACACATTCCTGCAGAGAGCCTCCCCCAGCGCCTGTTGAACTCAGGCGAGCTGTCGGAGAGAAGCCCGCTAATTAGCGAAGATCCTCATGCTGCAGCTGGGAGCAGAAAGGGTGTCTCTGTGCAGCCCTGTACACAGCAATGACAGCTTCGGCTTTGCTATTCTGTCCTGGCTTGTTTTTATTGAAACTTTGCGTAGATGTGGAAAATGCACAATTAGATGCTTTTATGTGATTGATTTCTGGGTGCAGGGGCCTTTCCTCCTTGCCTGGAAGGTCTGGCAGGTATTATTTAAAGAGCTAATGAATGTTAATGGGCACATTATTTGCAAATCTTTAAGTGGAATATTAGATCAGGGCTCCTGTGTGTCATGGTAATCAGCTTTCCCTTGCTTGCTCTGGCTCAGGGGGGAAACACCCTGCAGTTGCTTTGTTGTACACTTTTCAGATTAATATCCTTTTTCCAATCCAGCAGCTTTTCTCTGGGTGTTTTAGTCAAAGAAGCAGATGGCTCACATGCTGGTATTTGATGCCTGACCAAAGGGATTGTCCTCCTCAAAACCACCCGCCAGGAGCACAGAGCGAGTTTCCTGCTTTGTCTTCTCCTGAGGGGGGGAAAAATACTGCTTAGAAGGGGGCAGGGACGGGCTGGCTTGCCCACACCATGGCAGCATGCCTGTGATGGAGGCTAAGGGCAGGGCCTGGCACAACCCACCTGAACACTCCTCTGGATGGGGACTGGTTGTGGGAACACTGAGGTCTAGCCATGGGAGCATCTCCCCTGGTGAGCATCTTGCTGGGCTCCCCACTGCTGCTCCCAGCTTTTCCTCCAAGCTGCCTTTCCTCCAGTGCTTCCCAAGTTTTATCTTGTCTGCTGCCACTGACCACCATCCCAGTGCTTCCCCCACACCTCAATCCCTTACCCCCAGTGCCCTCCAGTATGCTCACATTCATCCAGAGCCATCTGCCAGCTGGTGTGGGGGCCAGCCCAGACCTCTGTTCAGGTTGGTGGCCTGCCAGCCCACGTCCTCCTGGTTAGTGAGCTGCTGCTGAATGCTATCGGTAAGGCTTCAGTCTTCCCCACTGTGCTTCCAATGAGAACACAAATAAAGGCTCACCTCGTATTGTGTTTTCTTACTTTCGCACAACTCCCAGAAATGTGTTATCTGGGGCCCTCTGCCCCTCTCAGCTGTGGCTTTGACTGCCCCAACAGCTCAAAATGCCTTGCAGACCACTGAATAGCACACACGTTGTTTTCTTTAGGAAGTCAAACTAAAAGAAAGGAAGAAAATGTAGATGACTTCCCAAATGCCTTTGCTGGAGCCTCTCCCAAGTGTCTGATGAAGAAATGAAGCCACTGCACAGTGAAAAGTACAACTTGGCTCTGCATCAGGAGGTACCCAGGGGAGAGTGCTGCTCTGTAGCGTCCAAAGTGAGCCACAAAAGCAGTGAGTTGTGAGGTTGGACAACCTCTGGGTGACATGAAATTGTGATTTAGATGTTACGCTTTCTGAGTATTGCTGCACATGTAGAGGACTCAAGTGAGATGAGCAGCACCAGGGAGCTGTGCCATGGGAGACGGGTGCTGCCCAGGTGCAATGCAAGTGAATGATGGGGGAAGGCAGGCAGTATGCTGCAACAATAAATCAGCTGATTAACGATGAGAGAAGATACATAACCTACCTATATATTTCCAGCATCCTTCTTGGTGAATCAGGAGGATTTCTGCCTAAGAAGAGGAAGAGTTTTCTACTCTGTAGTATACTTTGTTCTGTTGCCTCCAGACTTATCAGCCTCTACCCATCCATTCTCCTTAGCTCTTTGGTGCCAACCTACTTTGTATTAACAGCAATTCAAATGTTAACAGCTGCTGTCCGTGTTAACCAAAAAGAAGCTTAACACAAATATATGACTACTGTATGAGCATTGTATAAATTATACTTGGTTATGTCTTAAGCTAAAGTAACAATATACACTTTTATCCAATCCTGATACGTTTATAAATATATTTAAATGGATATAAATATTTATAAATAGTTTCTGTAATCTTCTGTAATTAGGCTTTAAGCTCTGTGACAGACAGCATCTGTTTGATCTGCATGCGCTCTCGGCGTGTGTGTGTGTGTCAGGTTTCTCTAATAAAAGTGTCTGAGTCGGGCAGATGCATCTGAAGGGAGCCAGCATACCTTGCTCCTTCCCTTGGGAAAAGGTAGCCCAGACCTGGACCAGCCTCCTGGGTGCAGGAGGAGGGGGCAAGGAAAAGCCAAGCAGGGAGCTGGGAGTCTGCAGCCTGTGCCCAGAGGCTGTGGAGTGGAGCAGGGGGTGATGGAAGGACAGACAGCCCAGGGCCCTGTGGGGCTGATGCTGTGGCTGCTGCAGCTCTGTGAGGTATTGTCAGCTGGAAGCAGGTCTGGGAGGAACGAACAGTCAACAAGGACATGGTGGGTGGAGAAGCTGTTCATAAACCCTTTTTTATTTCTACTCATACCTCTTTTTATTTCTACTCTGTTTGAGTTGGTTGCTTTGAGCTATCTTAATTTCAGAAGAAAAGAAAGTATCCTAACATATAGTCAAACAAAACTGGCCCTTTTTGCTCTAAAAGTCTTTTGGGGATGCTCTCCACACAGGGGAAATAGGTAGATTTTTCTCAGTGCTATAGGCACCTGCTCACTCCTTGGGACCAACTGATGAGCATGGTGGCAGCAGGGCAGGTGGCCACACAATGGCGCCAGGAGCTCCCACAGGTACCTCCCCTGCACCCTGGTCCCAAAGCATCTGCTGGGACAGAGTTGGATGCCTGTCTGGACTTCTTTGTGCTCATCCTTTCACAGCTTGGGACAGCCTGATAGTGCTCGGGTGGCTCCTGGGTATTCAGGCAAAACCATATAGTAGCACAAAGCAAGCAGAGGAGGATGCTTAGACTATCCCACGTAAGGATTATGTAGGGGCTCTGGTAGGACAGAGGGCATCTGCTGCTTGGTGCCAAGGTGGCTTGATGGGTGTGTCTGGTGAGAGAAACAGAAATAGGCACTGCAAAAGTTTTACTGGACACATCCTTTTTTTGCTGGTGAACCCTCTCTGGGGATGATGACATGGGCCACACTCTGGGGAGATGCTACTAAATTGTCCCATGCTCAGTGGGCACAAGCAAGATGGGGAGGAGAAAGAGAGGTGGAGTTTGCCCTGTCCAGTTCAAATGGGTGCCCTGGAGAGTGCTCACATGCAAGGCTTTGATCCCTGGCACTGGGAGGTTGCACTGGAGGGATGTCCTCAGCTCCCATGGGTACCACTCTACGTTCCCCAGCTACGCACATTGCTTTGGAGATGGTGGATGTGTCCCCTGCCCTTGGCCTGTTTGTCCAACCAGCCCAGCTGTGTAACTACTTCTGGTGCACGAGAAGAGCATGTTTGGCCCATGGCCTCAGGGAAAAAATGCTTTTTGGGAAGATGGAGGGACCTTTGCAGTCATCCAGGCTGAGGAAGAGGACATGGAGGAGGATGGGGAGGTTTGTATGAGACAAGTGTTGGGAATGAAAGGAAAAGAGAAAGTGGGGCAGATGGGAACAAAGCCAGACCAAAGCAGGAATCTGGGGCTCTGTAGGAGCGGGAAACCCATCCAGCAGAGCAGGACCGGCTGTGCCAAAACACTGGGGTGGGAGGAAAACCCTTAGGAATAGGGACTGACCAGACTCTGGCTCTCCATTTTCAGCCCTGCTCTTGAGCAGGGGCACTATGATGCTCTGTGGTAGATGATTGTCTTTTCCAATTTACGTGTTTAAAAATGCAGGACAAGAGAGTGAAAAAAAATCAAATTGCAAACTGAAAAGGTGCAGAATGATCTTTGCTTTGCAGCTTTGACTTGGGCCCTGGCTGTGTATCTTTAATCTTTCCGAAGTCTTTAATCAGAAGAAAATCTGGCTTATCCCTAAAGCCCAGGGTCTGAGCCTGTGCAGTGCAAACAGAATCCTCCGGAGCCTCTGGGAGGAGATTGCACAGAGACAAGCAAACACGCAGCTGTAGCTGTACGACAAGACAAGCAAGTCACTGCACAGCAGCAACCAGGTACGCTGTCCAACGGGAACCACGTTTGGCAGCATTTAAGGCACTGGATGCAGAAGAAGTGAGGTGATGCTCAAGGCATGAACGAGGAAGAAATGAAACTGTGACAGCTGCAAATGAATAAGCAGGCTGTTTATTTTAAAAGGGAAAATTGAAAAGGCTGGGAAATGTTGTTCACACTCACCTAGAGGGAAACTTGCCAGTTCTTGTGAGCCTGGATTTATTTAGGGGTGATGTTGAGGATTTGCAGGGGTTTGGTTTTTTTTAGAAATGGGGCAGCATGTCTTGCTACCAGTTTGCTAAGAGATCACACAAAACAAGTAAAAACATGAGAAACCAGCGGAGCCTGTGCAGCCACTCTGCTCCCTGTGATGCCGCCTGCACTGCTTCTGTGATATAAGCAAAGTCAACCCCGCCAGCGCTGCTTTTCAGTTTAAAGCTAAGTGCATCTACTTCAGACCTTGCCGGGACAAATTTTTTTGGCATGAGCAAGGCTTTCCCCACTGTCTTAATGGCAAGCAGACTTGCTTTACAAATGTTTTCAGGCAGAGCTAGCCAGGGTAGACAGCGGATCCTGCCGGCTGTCCTCAGAGAAGCGCCTGCTGCCTGCGCCACCCAGTTTCTGTTGCTGGGTTTCCCTTTCCTCCTCCCCTCCCTTGTTGGATGTTCCTGGCAGTTTTCAGCTGTGACAAAAAACTTGGAGGAAATGATGAGACCTGGAAATCATCCTGCTTCCAGCCTAAAACATGGGAGAGGGAAAGGTACTTAGATTTTCACAACTTTCCCTCTTGTCATCACATGCTCCTGGCTCCTCTGTGGCCGTATGTGGATGTGAGGGGCCATAGCAGCCTTTGCAGACAATATTTCTGGTCATGGAGTATGATAGCAAGTTGCAATCCAAAAAGAAACCTGAAAAACACTTAACAGCCTTTATAAAGTTGCATTTTGTGTTTTTTAAATATTACCTTAAAATAGCAGCCCTGGTTTAAATGTTGTGAACTGACACATGGGGAGGATGGGACTGTTTTTTAATTTAGAAAATGTCAAAAACATGTTTGGACAATTTTAAATTAATTTTTCTACTCAGGCACAACCTGAGGCTTTTAATGGCTTTTTAAAGTTGTCTCACTTATCTGGAATAATACTTATTTCAACAAAAAAAATACAAAGTCAGTCTGGTGAGAGGGTCCAGCCTACTAACAGGCTCAGGCTCTTGAGCTGCTCAGTGCAATGCAGTGGGATGAGGCCTTGGAGCCAGCTCCCAGCAAAAGCTACAGGCTGGGATGCATTGCTCCTCTGCAGTGCTTGGCCACAGCCCCAGCTCACAGGGGTGATGTGGGAGACCCAGGGGACACATTACCGCTCAACTGGTCAGGGGCTGCAGCAGAGGAGCAGCATGCAGGCATCTGCACAAGTTCAGGTTGCCACAAAACAGGTCCCAGCCCAAGACCCATGGCTGGAGGAGAGAAGAGACCTGGGCCACCACCAGGACAACTTCATAGACATTCTAAAGAGAGGTGAGACCACCTCAGAGCATTTAGGTGGCCCATAGCCGCTGTTTCAGGAGAGGCTGGTGTAGTGCCTGGTCCTCCCAGACTCCCTCTGCTCCCTACTGCTGCCTTCTGTGTGATGGGATGGTGTCCATGGGAGACAGCTCTGCCGGGTTCATTCATGGGAGTGGCTCTCTGGGTCCATGCCTGTGAACCTGGGCTCATTTCCAACAGCTCAGCTCACCATCGGGGTTTTACTGGCTACCAGGATCATTGGGGCTGGCAGCAGGAACCACGTCTGCTGCCAACACCACCCTCCTACACCCTGCATACCCCCCTGTTTCCCCACCCTCCCGCCCTGCTTTCCCACTCCTGTTTTATGTGCTTCAAGGAAACACAGTCCAAAGGCAAAGGTGCACAGGGATCCATCGATTTCCAGGCTGCCCTTTGGAACGCTGCTGTCTGGGAAGTTGGTGTGTAATTGAACAAGAGGCTGGCACTTGTACCGATGGGAAGCTTCATTGCACCATTAATATCAGCAGGGGGCTTGGTACCAGCCAGAGGTAGAAGGAAAGCACTAGATGGCTTAACCACCTCCCTGACACCTTCCCCGAGCTCCCATCCCACTGCAAAATAGAGGAGGGAGAGATTCCTCTTGGAAATGCTGTGGGGGGAGTCAGGAAAACAGGCAGGTCTGAACACACTTGGGTTTTTTTGCACACTGGATGTGCTAGGAACAGAGGGATCAATGTGTGTCTGCCCCACAAGAGCTCCCAGGCTACGCAAGGATCAGTAAGAAAGTACAGAGGTGGTGGTCAGAAGGACCTTCACACCTCAGTGACCAGTGTGTCACAGGAGGAGGGATGGTGGCACAGGACCAGGGTGGCTGGGTACTCAGTTATGGGGAGGCAGAGACAGGAGGGCTTGAAAAGAAAGTGATGAGGTTGGCTTAATGAGCATGGGAGACTGTCTGAATCTTGCCCAGGTATATGCCTTGGGGAGAAAGCTGTCCAGGATGCAGCCAGGCACATATGCTACCATTTGGGATCAGACAGAAGAGCCAGATAACCAAGTCATGGTCCAGGGCACAATGGGGAAGAGGTCTGCAACACGCACCAGCTGGGGGATTCCCCAGTTTTCAGGGTCAGGGCATGCCTTCAGGAGTTGAAGTGAAACACCACTAATGTCAGAGTAGCCTTCTTCCTTAGGAAGAGCTGTAAGGTTTTTGGCAGGTTTGGCAGCCCTCTTTTAAACTTTGTAATTAGTAATATAAGCTTTCCATCGCTGGAGTGAAACACATTTTTTTTTGTATTGTTTTCTCATATAGATTTATTTGGCATCACATATGAATCCAGGTAAAGCTGTAGGATCATGGACATGCCTGCCTTTAAGAGCAACAGTTCCAGCTGAAGTGGGCAACTCTCCCAGACCTTTACTTTGGGAAAGGGATATCCTGGATGTCCCTTTTGTCTAGCTAAAAATGTCAGTGTGGGACACTACCAAAGTTTTATCCCAGCTCATGGATTTTCTGTGAAAATCAGAGGGACAGGGTGACCTTCATGGTGTCCACAGACCCCGATCCATGAAAGCATTGGCATAACAGGCACATCAGACCGGGACAGAAAGCACATGCACCAGTGACGCAAGTGGAGGAGTGGGCTGGATATTAATTAGTGCAGAATAAGACAATGAACAATAAATGTTAGAAAATAATAGACCCCCTGTGGGTTTAAATTCAACACCAATGCAAATGGTGGAGGCTACATCATCACCCACCTGACCAGATGACTCTTAACCATAATAGCCATCAAGAAGATACAGGGGCCAAGGGGATGGAAACCAGCCCAATACTGGGGGGACTTCAAATACTCCCATAGAGAAATGGATAAATGTCTGGAGACAACATAGGAGATAACTCCTCAGGACAGATAGGAGAAGCAACGCTAGATTTAATCCTGAGCAGGCCACAGGGGTAATTTAAAATGTTATTATTGAAGAGTCCCACTATAAAATTGTCTGCAATGTGCTTAAACTCAGTAACACTGTAGGAATTTAAAAATAAAACTGAAAAAGTTCATTGCGACTTCATTTCAAAAAGGCTATCCACATAAAAGTGGAGAGGCTTGTTAAAAAGAAATTAAAAGCAGCCGCCAGAAGGGTAACATTTTTCCAGGGGACATAGACATTGTTTACAGATCTTCTACTAGATGATGAGAGCAAATCTATACAATTATCAAAAGAGACTTTAAAAGGGCAAAAAATTGGCTCTTCTCATTAAAGAACCGACTAAAGGAGGCTGTCAGAGGTAAAATAATATCCTTCAGAAAGCAGAAGCCATGATCAAATAAGGAAAATAAAAAGAAGAGTGCAAGATGACAAATTAAGTGTAAAACTATGACAAAGGAGATGAACCCTTTTTTTGATGAGCAGCTTTCTAAGGTGTAACAATCTAATAATAGACCCTTTTTCTCAAACCCCTCAGCAGCTGTGGAGCTCCCCGGGGCTCTTACCACCATGGAGGACCTGTCCCGAAATCAGCCATCATTTGAAGAGGTTGGGGAGCAAACCAGGGAAATTAAGACTATCAAAAGGAGCAGTTGGCATTCACCCCAGAGCCTGAAGGATGTCTCATATGAAACAGCCATATAGCGATTGTGCTCAAGGGACTTTTTAAAATAACCATGGTACCAAATGGGCTGAAGCTGTTCAATGCAATGATATTTAAAAGGGCCCCAGCAGCAATCCAGGGGATGTAGAGCAGCCAATCTCTGTGCTGGGCAAACAGTCAGAAAAATGTAACAAAGATGTTAGTAGGCACAAGAATAAATATGAAGTAGTGGGGAAGAGACGGTGCAGGTTTTGCAGAATGAAGTCCGGCACCGCGAGCCCTTGGAGAGCCAGTGAGCTTGCAGAGCAAGAGGTGCATTTGGCAAAAGCTTTGGAAAATAGTCTTCGTTGGAGGTTCTTAAAGAAATTAAACCACTGTAGTGTAAAGGAGAAAGTCCTCCTCTGTCTAATAACTGCAAAGGAGTATGAAACACAAATTAGGAATAAATCAGCAGATTTTGCAGTGGAATAAAGGTGCTGAGAGACATACCCAGGGACCTGTGGTGGAGTGTGATCTCCAGATCAGAAGATGACCTGGACAAGGAAAGGAAACAGTTCAGGGATGAAGTTGCTGACAATATTTCAATATTCAGAGTTGATGGTGAAAAGCTATGGCAGGATCTCTCAATACTGAGCCACTGGACAGTAAAAGAAGAGTGAAATTCAGTAGCAAGATGTGCAAAATCATGTGCACAGGTGAAACAGTCCATTTGTACTTGAACCAGTCATAAGCCTTAAATGAGCTATTCCTGCTCAGGAAAGATATCTTAGTCCTTGCATACACACGTTGCAGGTAGTGTTACGAAAACATCGCTTCAGTGATCTGTGAAAGCCTAAAAAGTAAATTGAGTGTGGAAATTTTTAGGGAAAAAGTGTTAAACAAAACAGAAGAGATCAATTTGTCATTGCACAGATCAATAATTCACCTGCTACTTAAATACTGTTTGCAAATCTGTTCCCTCCACTGGAGAAAAAAAAAGACAGAAAAAACCCCTAGAAACTAGAAAAGATGCAGAGAGAGGTGGGAAAGATAAGGGTTGGGGAACAGCTCTGCGGGTGGAGAGATTACACAGACTGAGACTTTTCATCCTGGAAGAAGTGTGAGTGATGGGCTGTGCAGTGAGGAGCGGCACAGGAGAGATTATTCATGGTTCCCTGCAGCACAAAAACTATGGGTATCAAACTACGGATCAGGACTTTCGAAACAGGCATGAAGAAAATGCTTTTTTCATATTCTGCATAACTAAACTTCTTCCCCACAGGGTGTTGTTGTAAGGTTTGCATTGGCTACAGGATAACTGAGCAACTTAAGGGAGAGCATCTGCTGAGAGATACAGTGAGAAGGTTTGCGCCCCATTGGCCTTACAACACCGCCCCAGGGGGATGGTTTGCTTTTCTTTATTTTATTTCTGGTTTTTAAGCTTCATGTAGGAATCCATCAGGAAACTCCTGAAATGGGTGATCTAGGCCAATCTCTAATTTGAGGTCAGAGGAGGATGAGGGGGGTCTCCATGCTCATGTTTCTGCAAATCTAGTCCAGACTGGAAACTGAGAGTCTGCTTTTAATACAGGACATGGGATTTCAGGTTGAAACATAGGGTCTTCCTTATTGTAGGGGACATCCAGCCGCTTTTGTAAGGGGATTCCCCATCGTACACCATGCTTACCTTCCATTATTGTAAGGAGAGAATCAGGATGATGGTTTAATTTCTTGAACAGCCTTTGAGGAAGATGATTTTTAAAATTCATCTCATGCTCCAGACAAGCACTAGTGTAACTGCACCCACAGAGGAAGGCGGCATCTCTGGGATGAGGGCCACGCGATGGCTTCCCATCTGATCCCTTGCAGAGCTGTGCTTGGTGCCAGCTGAAGGCTGGCAGGTCATCAAACACAGGCAGAAAAGAAAACAACAGGGCACAGCTTCAAAGCACATTTCTAAAATGAAACAGGACTCAAAGCACATTTCCACAGCAGCACTGAAAAAAAAAATATATATTTTGCTTATGGACTGCAGTTCTGCCACATTCAGGTTTAAACCATCGGCCACGGAGCAGCGGTGCATAACAGCAGCGGTGTAATTTTTCATTCTGCTGTCCCGAAAATGGTTAAACCATCATTTGTTCAAGGTTAAACAACCCAACAAAAGTTCCTCTTGTGCTGAGTAGAAATAGACAGATTTTCTGCATGAAAAGTGAAATACATAAAGTTTTGAATACTTCGCATTTGAATGGAAATTCTTGCACCACCCAAGCCCCATTGATGATGTGCTTGTAATGAGGAATCAACGCTGACAGGGCTGGGGAGCATGCACCCAGCACGGAGGCTGCCTGCCTGTGCCTGAATGAGAAAATAATTTATTTTCTCTATCGAAATTTATTTCCTGAAAAGTCATTATTCTAAAATCAATGTAAACAAATCAGATGGCAGATGAGAGCAACGCTCCAGCACGGGCAGCAACCTCAGTGCACGCTGCAGCCGACGATGGCAAAGATTGGCTGCTGGCACAGCAGAACAGATAAAGACCATGGCAGCCGGGCTTACACAGCACCAGGGCAAAGTTTCTGGTGTGTCCTTCTGGTCTGTGGGACATTAAGAAATGCACACTCTAATTTTACCCCTCTCTTCTCCTGCACACCCAACAGCATTTCAGCCACAGTCTGCTGTGTGGAATGTTCTGGACAGGGAGATGCAGGGTCAACTTGTTCTGCATCCACCTCTGCAGGATAACATATATTCGGATTTATGAATTTTAACCACTGTGGATCATAATCTAGGAAACTAAGGTGATTTTTGGTGTTGAGGCCAGGCCAGGGTGCACAGCAGCTCCTGCTGATGGACTCTGTATCTGCAAGAGAGGCCCCAGGGATTAACCATCCCATTCGGACGCAGTAACTAGGCAGAAGCCCTTAGCAAAATCTGCTGGCCAATTCTCACACACGCAGCACTTTTTTTGTAGCTCTTTCCACTGATTCACTGGAAAACAGAAATTTCTCAAATTCTCAGAGAAATAAATGCCTTCTGCTTCGGTTCCCTCATGACAGGTGTATTTACGATGATCACAAAGAAAAGATCACAACAAATCCTGGCAAAAAAAGGAAGAAAGAGTGAGCCGAGCTACAGATAATAAGTAACAAATCAGGAAAGGGAGTAAGATAATGGCTGTGATTAAAAATCAGATGCTATGAAATAAAGAACAATGGATATGAGAAGTAAAAGTATCCATTAAAAAAAAAAATCTATATCCAAATATGTTATGGACAACAAGAAAGCATTTTAAATTATCCGGAACAAAATAAATTCTAGCAAAATTATGATGTTATAGATCCATTTTTTGATAGGTGTAGCAATGCTGTCAATAATAATGCAGATGATGCAGAAGACCCAAAAACCTGCTCTGCAAAACGATGAAAACGACGTATTTCCAGCTCTCAGCCCCTATCATTTTCTATTCCAACAGTGACTGCGTAGCAGCTACCAAATTGTTAACAGTTTAAAAAATGCCATTCTGCAACCTTAATTAACTGAAATAATTATTAATTTTTAAAAGCTTTCAATTAATTTTTAAACTAGTTTTCATCTGCAAGATCAGGCAACTTGTTTCTAAATTTGTGGAAAATCACTAAATATTTTAAAAGAATGACAAAATAAAGCTGGTGTCGTGGTGGTATTGAGAAGAGAGTGAAAAATGGGACAATGGCACATCATCAACCCCCGTGACACCAGCTCAGGTGTGCCACTGTCCACCTAAGGCTTCTCCCCTCCCTCCATACACCCTATATGCTAAGGCTGGGTCTATGTTATAAACTACCCTCATTTGTTTTCCCCTCAGCATGAAACATAAAATATTTTTTATAAGCTGGGAAAAAACTGTGTTTCCAAAAGCAGCTTGCGAGTCTGGGGTTTGCCTTTGACGCAGAAGTTTATTGTCTTTGTCATTCCGGAAAAAGTTTTGAGACATTTTAGTCTGTTGGGTAGCAGCAGGGAGAAGGTGATGTGGAAGGCTTGATTCATGATTTGTGAGATCAAGGGTTATTTTGGACGTTGAGGGGTTTGCTCTCAGTTAAATCACCACAACTCAAGCAGAATATCAGCTAAATAGTTGCAGGGTCACTGTGACCCTAATTTTATCAGAAATCTTGAAGCAATAAAAGTGAACTGATGTTGAACCAGGGAAATGATGCATTCCACCTCTACTGCAAAATATGAGCAAACGAAAGTGAAACGAGGTGACTTGGGTTCCAAAAGAGCATCTTCAAGAAATAACTCCCTCGAGCCTTCCTTGAGCTTGTCCTTCCTTCTAGCACACCACTTCTCTCGTTTGGCCAGGCTGGGGAGGCTTTGCTTTAGGAAAAGGATGATAAGTTGCTGGCAGGACTTTGCTTTGTTAGAATGGTTATTTGGGTGGGAAGGAGCGTTTTGCTGCTGCTGCTCCTTCGCTTCTGTCCGAGCGAGCCCAGACTTTCCCATGACAACTTCCAATGTGACTAGTTGAGGTCAAACTACCAGAAGGAGCACATGTTATTTAAGCTTTGTCTAATCTCAGCCTAACTGGGCAGTGAACTGGCCTGGAAGGGCCCCTGTGCTGTTACAGAAGGAATTAACACCCACTGGGGTATACTGGCATCCATATCCTGGAACCTGTGGCTTTTGGCAGTGCCAGCTGCCCTGTATTTCAGCAGGGCTTTATACAACGGTGTCCTGGCTCATAACATCAAGTGATGGTGGGAATAGCTGGAGGGGCATCAAACATCCCCCAGGGCAAAGCCACTGCTGCACGAGGGTGCCACAGGGAGCTTTAAGCCAGGAGAACAGCGTGCTTCTCTCCCGCTGCCCACAGGAATTGCATGAGATTCGGTAATTCAGGTTATACAGAGCCAGCAGGCTCTTGGCTACATCTGCATTGAGGTTATAGGTGAGCCCGAGCCCATGCCCTGCTGCAAGTTCCTCCTGGCTGAGTGCCAGAGAGATCAGAGCAGGGATCCAAACAGTGCTGGGCTAGGAGAAGACCTGCCCGAAGTGCAGATGGGATGGTAACAGCCATGCATCGATCTCAAGTGGCCACCAGCACCGTTATCAGGTCCCCTGTGTTATAAAGGCACCTTTAAATCAAGGCAGAGAATGCTCCTCAAAGAAAAATGCATCAACAGAAGCGTTAGCTGTGAAGTTTCTCTAGGTTTTAGCATCTTCCTTCTGGTCCCTCTCACTTAATATTGAAGGCATTCACCATCTTTTGGCAATTCAGTGCTTTCCAAGGCAGTCCGGACACATGACATCATTCATTTTGATCCAGTACAAACATTAGAGATCTTTTTTTCTTTCTTTGCCATAATGGGTTTCGTTTTGAATAGTTTGCTGAGCTGAAATATCTTTCATAGCAGGCGAATGCATTTTCTTGCAGTGAAGCCAGGAGAGGGTGTATTTTATCACCTGCACCCTGGGCTGAAGCCCCAAACTCAAACTGCGGCTGCACCATCTCCTCACCCCCGTGCGTAGGCAGGACTGTCAGGTCCCCGGCGGCTGAAGGGGATGGATTAGCAATGAGGGACTGCTGCTTTTTAAGCAACCCTAGCTGGGGAGTCATTGAGATGGGTGTTTGATAATGAACGGCACAGCACTGCATGCCCTTCATCTCATCCCCAAGGAGCATACCGGCTGGGACAGGTGCTGATTAAATTGATCTCCCAGGATGATCTCTGGTGTCTGTAAGAACTGTTGTTCGTTTTTACAGCTTCTCCTTACAACCTAGGGCATGCTTGAAGCTCTGAAGGCAGAGAGGTGCATTTGGTGGTGCAGAGGATGTTCGGGGACCTTTGTGCGAGGCCCCGTTCCTCAGCCACCTCTAGCACAGGGTGTCACATCCCAGTGCTTTTCTAGCAGGCGCAGGCAAGACTGTGTCCACTGTGCCTCCAGGTATTGAGCATCCCAATTCCCTGGCCCCAAACTTGCCCCTGGAGGGAGACATGCATAAAGTCTTCTCCAGGCTAAAGCCCTATTTCAAACCCTACTCCACTGGTATTTGAAAATAGGTGGATTGAATTGTGCTCTCATCTCCCCACTTCCAGATGCCCAGGACAACAGCTCAGAAAACATCAGTTTCTCCATTTCCAGCCTGGCCAAGCTTGTAGAAAAATCCAGAAAACCATAAAAATAAGAAGTTGTCTGGTCCCTGCAGCAATGGTTGTTATTCACTATCACTGGTGCATATCGCAGCCCGATCACACACCCCAGAGACAGGCAGGGCAACACCACTCAGATCACACTTGATGCCTGCCTGCATGCCTAGCACAATGCTAGCACACAAGGACAGCAGAGCTGACAGCGTATTCACACCTTGCACGGCACCAACCCTGTCAGACCAGGGTCAGACCTGTGATACTGTGGTCATACCAGGGACGATGCTTTTCCCTGGCACTGCTTGGGCAGGGTGGATGCTTTCCAGCTGGGAAGGATAAGCAGGGAGGGCACAGGTGCTTCTGGCCATCAACAGAGTCCTTAAATTCCCATCAGTGGGGCAACACTTTAAAGTAAGTTGCAAAGGGTGTGGAAGGACAGGGTCCCCTTGGACATGCTGAAATATTTATATTGCACTCGCAAGGACCTGGCCTGGCTTGTATGCCTGTTTGCCTAAGTGATGATGCCTTGATAGCTGCAGCGGGGAGCTTGTTAATTGAATTCCAAAGGGACTAATTACAGCAGGAATACGGGAGCCTGTCATCTTGCAGGTTTTTCCACGCATCTGGATTTGAGGGGGCTGCAGGAGCCAGGACTTGTTGGCAGCTGGAGGAGCTGTGCTGCCCCAGCCTGTGGTGTTGCTGCCCTCCTGCTGGGCACAGAGAGGGGTGATGCCAGGTTTTAAGGAGATGCCATCAGTTGTTTCCTTTCTCCATGCACTGGAGGGGTGCTCAGCTTGTTGGGGACAAGCAAGGGTGCTAAGATAAGCAGGAGGAGGTGGGTGCAGCACATGTACCCCTCCAACTCTGGGGAATTTCAAGTCCTACTGTGTGTCTCCTGTGGTGCGATTGGGTGGCTCCTGGATGGGTCCCTTCAGCTCCTCAGCTAAAATCAGCACAGAAGCAGCAGCAAGGCCCTGTGTAGTCCCCTGTTGGTTCTTGCATGCCCAGGTGAAAGGATATCTTTGGACTGGGAGGGATTACAGGCTCCCTTCTGATGGCAACTGTCGGCATGCTGGCTGCTTTATTGCCAAGCAGCCACACCAGGGGAGGGCTTGATGTGGTTGAATGGTGCTGGATGCATGTGAGGGCCCCTGGACTGAGCGTCTCAGTGGCCATCATCTCCAGGAGGGCAGGCTGCAAGCGACCAGTTATATGCACAGGGGTTTTTATCCCTACTGTGCTGTGGGGGTCACTCAGAGGCTGGATGTGGACACAAGGAGTCTGCAAGTTGCAAAATCCCATCCCTGTGACTTGCCTGGTGTGCAGAGAGTGTTCCCCAGTGTTCTTGCTTTCCCAGCCCCTGTCCTCACACTGCATCCTGCAACCCACCCAACTGGGCCACAGCAGCAGCAGGGAGCTGAGCTCCAGGGAAGTGACAAGAATTTTCTGGGGTTTAAAATATATCTTTTTTGTATGTGTGTATATATATATATGAACACAATCTTCCTTCCTGCTTTCAGAAGTCAATATTAACTCCAGCTGTGCCAGTGATGCAGTTGACAGCGCAGACCCACAGACATAGATGCATGCTACCAGAGAAGTGGTGAAGGACTTCCCCAACCACCTTGGTGGCTGGGGAAAAAAAAAATGTACTGTGCTGCTACATCCTAAGCCAACCTGCTACAGCCTAAACTAACCATCTTGGCCTGCCTGTGTGACAGCTTTACTGACTGACATGCCATACAGAAAATTATTCTTGGTCATTAAATGTTTTTATTACAGTCAGGGGGTCAAATCACAGCAGGTACACACATTTTTTCACCTGGCCCTGGCTATATATTTTGGGGATGCTTGAGGCAGGTGCCCTGGGTACTGTTGCCTAGCACTGGTGCAGCAGTGCTGCTGCTACAAGGGGGCAAAGTGTTTTTTCATGGGGCAAGGAGAAGGCTGGACTGTTTGGTCCTCCCCTACAGCTGGAAATTTATGTGCAAAGGAAGGGCTGTGGATGGATTTCACCTTCTTCCACCAAAGGCAGAAAGGGCTTTGCCGGCCCTTGGGGATGAGAAGGGCTGTGCTGAGCCATGTTTTGCAGCAGTGGGAGCAGGACCCATGTCTCTGGCAGCCTCAGCCATGTCCCCAGTCATGTCTGCCCAGGGTCGGCCCCTCTGCTAATCACCATATGCTCCTCTCCTGGTAGTGCATACGGCTCCTGTATGCTACTGCCATGTCCAATCTCATACAGTGTCCCTGGTGCTCTAAAGCAACAGGTTACAAGTGTCTAAATGCCTTGACAAGCAATTACTGAAAGGTTTGTCAGGGGTGTGGCAGCTGTGATTGGCATAGACTGTTGGTTCCACTGCCTTCAATCTTTTGTTAAACGAAAAGTGCACAATACAGTCCAAAGTGCCTTCAAGTGCGGTTCCTGTTTGCATGACCATGCTGGTTTTTTTAAGCACCCAGGTGAGGGAGATCTTAGGATGTTGAAGTGGGAAGGGGAACTGCGGCTTCTGCAGTGTCTCTGGATAAACCTCATGGCAAGATGAGCCATCCTCAGAGGCTCAGATTTTGGCAGAAGGCGCTTTAGTCCAGTGTAACCTACAGCACACCACAGACCACGGGTCTGGGGTGCAGGTGTAGCCATGGAAATTCTGCCAGTCTGTAATTGCTGGAAGCAGCCTGTTTTGTCCTGGGTTAGAGGCAGAAAGAGGTTTATGGACCTGTACCCAGGAGCTGCAGCTGGGTCTTCTGCCTTGGTGACTCCAGGACACTCAAGGGCAGTAAGAGGGACATATCTTAAAAATGTAGGAAACACCTTGCTGGGAAAAAAAATAAGGTAAAAACAATGGGTGGATTTACTCTAGTCAAAGTTTAACAGAAAAGGGACTGAAGTTAGAGACAGCTACAGAGAAATAAAAGAAATCAAACTTTAATGGATTTGCCTGTTCTTCACACTGGTTCCAAAAAGCTTGGAGTGTTCCAGGTAACAAGGTAATGAGTTGTTGAGATATTTATACTACTTCTGGATAGGACTATGGTCTGGGGTATTAATTTGATTGGGAGGGGTTGTGTATTGCAGATAAGCTTCCATTTTTTTCCTTGTGGTTATAATCAAACTCAGATATTTTATTTCCCCAAAGGGTCCTCCTTATTTCTAACATAGGATTTGTTCCCTGGGGGTCTCTGCCCCGCTTCAGAGGAAAGAAAGGGGCTTTTTCTGGGGGCCAGCAAGGCTGTGTGGGTGTGTGGTTACCCAGGGAGTGGCTGGGGAGTTGCAGGACTGAAAACAAACTTGAAAGAAAGGACCTACCTGCCAGGGGAGAATATTTTTATTCTGTCTCATTCTGTATTTTCTGTAATTGAAGAGGTTCAGGCACTCTAATAAAACCCAGCTCTCAGCTTTTGTGCTTTTCCTTGGGGAAAAGGTGCACGCAGGCTCTCCTAGAGCCCGGCTCAGGGACCTTGGAGGGGCTTGCTGGCTTGTTATCAATAATAGAAATGATAGTAATGAAACATCTCTGGGAGCTTCAAGTTTCATTTCTCCTTCAGCCCTCATGTCTCAAAGGTAAACTATTACATTGCCAATATTGAGTGCAGGGTTGTTTGAAAGTATTAAGGCTCCAGTTCATCAGAGGTCATGTTTTATTTGATTTTGGCCAATTGGCAGTTCCCTGTGTTTGCATCTGCTCCTGGAAGTAAATGTCTTCTCGGTTTCTGTGCCAATGCCAGCAGCAGCCAAAGGCTTCCCAGGTGCCTGGGTGTATGGCGGTGCCGGGGGGAGGGATCTTTACCACCACTCTGCCCCAAGGCTGGCAAACAGAACATCCTGAGCCCCCACCTCTGGGGTCTGACATTGAGCCTTTTCCAGCATCTCTGGCTTCCAGGCTGGAGAACCTGGATCCAAGCCTCAGATGGAGCAAAACTATTTGAACCAAGCAGAAAAAACATATTTTGTGTGCAAATCTCTCAGCTCGCAGCAGCAAACTATCCTACCACTGCCTTCCGTGTTACCCGGCTGATCTCTGCACGTACGGTGGCCAAAGCTCCCAGGCACCTGGAGGAGGGATCAGGATTAGGAGTTTTCAGCATCGGCGGGCAGATGCCTTCCAGCACCCATGATGGTCTTGCACATGCGTGACACGTGTTTCCTGTCCTGGGAAATGCTGAACTTGTTCCAAACAAAGTGTTCGTGGGGAGTAAGTCCAACCTGAGTATGCTGAACACATCAGTTTTTGGGTCCTGTCAGTGATGTCAGAACTCTGGAAGACACAAAAACCCTACAAGACCTTCTTTCTGTGTCCTGAAGAGTAATATCAAAGCTAAAAAAGTTTGAACAGAAGCAGTTTTGCATTTTCTTCTGAAGAGTTAGGTTTCCAAGCTTTGGTTTTCAGATTTAAAAAAAAAACTATGTATCTGCAGGGAGGCAGGTATATTTCATAAACAGTTCAGTATTGTCCAAAACATGACAGCAAGCCTCTATTTAAAATTACTGACACAGACCGCTCCGGAGCAGCCGTGTCGTGCTCCCTGTTTGCAGGACTGCCAACATAACTGCAAACCCAAATGCCTGGACTGGGAACCGCCTCTCCATCTCCATTAACGCTCCTTTTATGACACAGGTTATTGTCAGGCATTGTTTGCATCTCTTGCTTTCTGACCGATGATTCTTGCTGTCAGCTTGCTCTTAGCCCATTTATTATATAGGTTGTTTTATTTGTTTTTATTGCTTCTTTCATCTAATCAAGGTGCATTTTTTCCATTGCTTTTTTAATCAGAGTGGCTTTTTTTAACACATTTATGACATCTTTTTAAACGGTCTTCAACAACTCTAAATTACTCCATTTATTCCAATAATTTTCCTCCCAGTTCCTAAATGTTTTCAGCGGGGTCTTTCTGTTGCCACAGTATCTGCCTGTATCAGTGCCCAGGCACAGATTGTATTTGGGCAGAGCAACAAAATCAGGGCATGGTAGATAACTGTTAATAAGGAGTTTTGTTTGGTGATCAGTCCACCCTAATCCATTAGTAAAGGGGCTAAGATAGCAATATTCTGAAGGCAATGAATACTTTGAGTTGGAAAGTAATCAGGGTATGTTCCTGAAGCTTCGAGGACCTGTGATTAGGAGCCACCCGAGATCCCCCAGGAGCTGTCCCTGGAGCCATGACAGCATGGGGTGTGCTTATCTCCCTCTGGGCAGAGTGAAATCAGAGTCAGTCAATCTCCATCACTCCCTTTGGGGTACAGTATAGGGACAAGGAGGAAAATTCTCCTCTTTTTGAAAAGGTTGCTCAAAAATCCTCAGTCCGTGGGTGCAGGCTGAGGAGCAGCAAGTGACCATGTGTTGGGTGTTTTACAGGAGATGCTGGGGACTGGCTCCTGCCTCCTGCCACTTTCTTAGAGACAAAATAAATCTTGAATTACCTTGTTTTCATTTCCAATAAAACTGCCTGTTGGCAGTTGCCTTGGAGCTAATAATCTGACACGGTGCTGTGCATCTGTGAATGTTTGTAGCACGGGTGTGCTGGTTCTGTGTTTGAGACTGACTGCAGCACTATATTGTTGTTTTCCTACCAATATATATATTGTGTTCCCAGCGTATCATAATAAAAAGAAACATGAAGGTAGGCGATTTATCATAATACAAAAATAAAAGGCATAATAATGTAAATTATGCACATCATTAACCTCAACTGTGTCTATAAAATGGACACAAATTCTATACAAAAATCATCTTTAGGTTGAGCCATAACAATTTTCTCTGAAGGGCTTCTCTATAGGTGCTGGAAGACCCATGTGTCCTCTTGAGGTTTGGAGAGCTGGCTTGGAGCCCTGTTAACGCACTAACAGCAGTATAAGATGCCTGTTCCTCCTTGGGGGCCACTTTGTGTTACCCATACAGTAACCCCAGGCATGCTCCTGCTCCACCAGTAAATCAACAGCAGGTCAGGCAGTGCAGACAGGATTCATTGGGCTATGGTGTAGGTGGACCTGTCACCATCAGCTCCTCGTCTGCTAGAGGCAGATGAAGTCAGCAGCACAACACATCACATCCTGTGGTAGATGTCAGATAAGGATAGGTGAACTACACACCACCCCAAAGTGCTACGTGTCCCCTCTGGCTGTGTAGGAAGCCAAAAATAGCCAGCTTGGATGTCTCACTTTGATGTTTAACGCTGCCCTTGGTGACTCCCATGGCATGCTGCTGTGTTTTCAAGAAATATAAAGGCGGGGGGGGGGAGGAAATTGGTGTTGAATGGCTCCTCCTTTCAATTCTCCCCTTCCTTTCTGCTCACTCTTCACCCTCTTCAAAGAGGAAAGAGTCAGTTTAAACTCTTTCATCATATCACCCTCATCAAAGGCAAGTGGGCTGCAGCCTGAGTGCGATTTCCCAGCCCCCTCCCATCACCCAGATTCCTAAAGCTGGTTTAAAGCGACTTAAAACCTTCCTGCATAGAATTTTCCCTTGCAAAAAATTAGACCTCATGAAAATAAATAATTCCCAGAGGAAATTTCAATTTGATTACAAATATTGACTTGCTTGGGGGAAGTTTTTTTAAAGAAAAATCCATTTGGAATCAACATTTTCAAATTAAACATGTATGTTCGCTCTGTTATAGTACTTAACTTGGAAAAAGACCAATTTTGTTTCCAGTGGTTGGGGATTTTAGGAGTTTCTTCCATCCATATTTTTCTGCAAGAGCTGATCTCTTTTAGATGCCTTAAAATTGGGCAAAGCAGGAAAAAGATTTGTTTTAATTTTAAAGGATTAAAAAAATGTAATATGAAATGTTGTAAATCATTTTCATGCTTCTAAAAAAAACCCATAAAAATGCATAAACATGTCTATTAAAGCTGTAGCCCCAGGAGATGCCCGAGTTGCAGAAGCACCAGGCAGAGCAGACACAGTGGGTGCTGTTCCTCTGGCATTGCTCGGAGGGTCTCCATCACCCCCCTGCTCCCATTTCCAGCAGGTCAGGAGTGATTTTGCATGGATGTGGCAGCCAGGAGACACGGGAGATGAACAGACAGGTGGGAAAAACTTGATGGTCCACCAGCTTAGTGGTGGCACCAAGTTTTGCATGGGATCCCCATCATTCCTCGGTTGAACCCATGAGCATGGGGACCCTCAGCATCCAGTCCCCTGAAGGCATCCTGGCCAGTAGATGTTTGTATGGGTCACTGAACTCCGTTTAGGCCTTCACACCCCACCAAAGTTGTACTTCAGACACCCCTCTGCCCTTCTGGGGTTTGGCCCTCCTGAACAAAACAAAAACCAACTGCTTAGCATGTGCATTTTTGTCTTTTTCCCCCTGATTTTCTCTTTCTCTGCTGAGAGCGATCCTTCTGCTCTCGGAAATGCTGAAGTTGAGCTGAAACATTTCAGAAACCTCATGCATTTCAGGACATGGGGTACTCAGGTGTGAATGTGTGCTGCTTTTGCCACCTTATGGATTAAAAAAAGGTAAGAACCAACTTAGCTGCAGCATAGGAACTTTGTCAGGGGAGAGAGACAAATTGTTCTTTGTATGAGAAGACCCTGGTGAGCTCTGTGTCCTGCTTAGTTTTGGAGGTGAAGGAGTGGGTAGAAGGAAGAAGGAACAGCAACCTTCTTCTGATGTAGACAAGGTTTCCACGCACTCACATTTGTCCTGCGGGAGGTATTGACAGGGGCCAGCCTTCAGCCAAACATGCCTCTGCCAAAATAAAACAAACCCATTTATATTAAAACTAAAAATTGATTATCATAAGTGACTGGAGTTGGGGGCTCTCTTGAAGCCTGAATCAGGGGGCAGAGGGGTTAAGCTCTCCACAGAGTGGGGGACCACCCTGGGCCCCCAGCAGCAGCAGCTGCTCAGGTCCCTGCTGAAGATGAGCAAGCTCTAGCAGAGACACTGCTCGCTGGAAGCATCCAGGTATCAGCCAGAAATTACTCCAGACAGTGGAAGTACTTTTTAGGAGCACTCTATTAATAGACACAGGTAACAAATCACTGATAACAAATGCAAAAAGCCCTTGGACTAAAGGCCTGTTTGCCCAGGCAATATCCCCACTGAGCACAGCAGCCATTAGTCGCAGCAGAAGGCACCGGGAGTAGCTCTCTCTGGCAGGAGAGCTGCGTTCTTACATTAAAGCAGGAAAACAAATGCCTGAACTGTTTACCATAGCCAAGGTGCAATTTCTGTACCTTCCCAGCCATACCCTAGGATGCATGTGAGCAGGTGCCAGGCTCCAGTAAGTGATGCCTGAGCCTATCTTACACCACACGTGGCACAGCAAAGCCTGGAGACCTGGTTGCGGTCCCCCATGCCTGGTGTTTGCCCATCTCTGCAGGGAGTGGTGTGGGTGTCCAGTGTTTGCTCCATGATTCCTCAATATTCTTTCTCAAATAATTGTGTTTCAAATACGCTATTCTGTGCAGACATGATTAAGCTGTTTAGGATGATGGATGTTGCCGATGAGGATAACCTCTCTTAAGGTTAATTAATCATTTGTAAACCGACCTTTGAATGTATATGCATTATTCATCAGTACTCCTGAACTAACGGGCCAGACCATTTTCAGCCACTGGGTTTTTTGTTGAAGTCTTTAGTCATTCCATAACCGAGGGCAATTGCTGAAGTCCAGGGAAGGCAATGCCCCTGGGTGCTGTGTCCACACGGGATGCTCATGCTTGCCCATCATTTAGACCACAGCCCAGCTTTAGGCTGGGCCACAGCCTGACAGCAGCTTTTCTTCCCCACCTGTGTATTTCTTCCTTGAAGCCTGACTGACCTTAAACTATCTTGAAGACTCCACTCCAGGAGCCTGACATTTAGAAGTGCAGTGACAGAAAATAACTTCTTCTAAAAATGTGCAACTTATTTACCAGCATGAGGAGAGGGAGAGAAGAATTCAAATGAAGGCATACACATATATCGTGCTGCTCAATTGTGACTTTTCGCTGATGCCGTGTGGTAGCACCGCTTTCATCTCCAACAAAGCTGCTCCCTGCGTTATGGTGGCATGCAAGGCTTTTCCCCCACATCCAAACCTGGGACTGACCAAGGAGGAGCAGGGATAAGGAGAGAGGAGATCCCCATGTACTCTCCCAGGCTGCAGGGAGAGCACAGGGCAAGGATCCAGTCTTGGGGGACCCAAGGAGCTGATTTAACATCTCACAGCCACCAGAAGAGGAAGGCAGGAAAAGACAAGCCAGCATTTACTGATAAAACACCCCATGGATCATTGTTTGTCAGGTTACATAAATGAAGAAGAAAAAAAAAAGGAGAAAAAAGAAATCAAAGAGAAATCAGCTGCACAAATCAGTGAGCTTAGTACTTGGGAAACTGCTTATATCTCCATGGGGAAAAGCCTCCTGCACCCCATGTCCTCCCAAGCAAGAGCAGACCCTGCCCAAACAAGCTCTTCACCCCATTCCCCACCCAAAACTACACCCCATTCCCCACCCAAAACTACACCGTAGCTGTGGGGGAGTCTCCTGAACATGAGGCATTCATGTATCTTTAATTATTGTTTCAGCCACATAAATCCATGCTGAATTAAAATTCATGATGGTTCTAGGGTACAAGTGCAAACAATTTGTTCGGTAAACTTTGCTCTAATTGGCATTCTGAAAATTTCCTGTTAATCAAGCCCCTTGGGCTTGGTTTACCAGTGTAGTTCTGCCTGCGAATGTCAGTGCTTGGAGGGTGCACGCATGTATGCCGATTTCAAGGGTCTTTATACGATATTAACTCATACACCTTGTCCTCACATTAATTTGCAAGTAATTTTTTAACAACCTTCTGTGGTCCTGTCTTTTATCTCGCTGCTTCATTACTCGAGGCAAGCAAGCGAGCGGAATAGCATTTATAAAACCCGAAACAAAATTGCACTCAGAAACGTCTAGGATCTGAACTGAGGGTGTCTGAAATTCCTCCCTGCAGGAGTCATGTTTCCAGTGGCACTTGACTCCAAGTGGCCACGGGAAAAACGAGAAGTCTTTCAGGCCAGCGCAGTAAATGTCAGGTATGCAAGTGGTGCGGCTGCACAGAGTCAAATGCACCCAGAAACAGGGCTACGGAGGTGGGTAACACTTTGGTCCTCTTGAGCCGAGGATACAGACATCACCTGAAGAGTCAAGGCATGAGCAGAGCTTGTTTATCATCCCATCCCCATATGCATGGAGAACATCAGAAATGACTCCATGAGATGCCAGGGTCTGGGGGGATCCCGCCACAGAGCCCCGCTTCCCACGTATCATCCAAAGTGGATCAAATGGCCAGTTCTGGGACCAACTGGCCAATTCTGCATCTTTTTCTCCAAGCAACACCCTCTCTGCAGTGATGCCCAGTCAGACCCAGTTGGGACCACTGCCAGGAGGATTTTAGGAGCTTTCTGTGATCTCCCCCCTTCAATTTTGCAGCCTTATCAGGCTAGTCCTTAACTTACATCCCAAGAGATTTGGGAATAGGAGAAGCTATGTATAACCTGAGCATCTCTTCCCACCAGCACAGTAAGTCAGAGAATAGAAATAACAAAATAATGAGTATCTGACAGAGATCAGGGAAGAAGTGGAGAAGCTCTCTTGGATGGAAATACGAGGTAAGGAAACGTATGAGAACTGGCAGTTCCCAGAAGAGACCAAAGATGGTGCACAACAGCACACTGCTCCCCTGTGAAAGCAGATAAGAAGCATAATTAGATGGCATTACGGCAGCAGCAGGGTCTGGAAGCCGGAAAGAAGTCATATGGAAAGTCGAAACAGGCACGTGCCTGGGGGGAGAACAGAGGAATAATACAGGTTCACAGCGTGAGAGCAACGAAGTCTTGCGCGCACAAGGTTTCGAAGGCAACCAGCAAGGGTCTGCAAATAAATTAGATGTAAAATGAGAACAGCAAGATGTGTAGGGGTGTACGTGTCTGGGGAAGGAGAACGGACTGAGTGTTCAAAGCAGGAATTTGCCCCATCTTGTTTCAGTCTTTATAAAAAGGTTAATTGTGAATGAAACTTAATGAAATAGGCTTTGACAGGAACTGTGGAGAAGGCCAGCATAAGGAAAGAAGTTTAAAGCCATTTGGATATGTCAAATGTATTCAAAATGAGAGTATCTGATGAAATGCACCCAAGAACATTGAACCCTTGGTGGTTATCTTCAAAATTTATGAAGGTGTAGAGGTCCCTGGAGATGAGAGAAGCACCTCTCTTTAAAGAGGATACTTTAAAAAAAAAAATTAAAAAATTGAATAATCATCTTAATCTCAATTCCCTGAAAGAGGCTGGAAGAAAGTCTTAAATGAGCAACTTGTAAAATGTAAAATAAAGAACAAAATCAAAGAACGCGAGTTTGTCAAGAACCAGTCATGTCAACCCAATTCAATTTCCTTCTTTGATAAGGCAACAAGCATACTTGATGATGGGGAAGCAGAAAACACGAGTGAGGCCTTTCACGTTTTCCCACTGGACAGCCTCGAACCAGCTGAGAAAACACCCTCTGAAAACAATCAGAGCTCAACTGGCAGAGTAACCACTCCTGAAGAGGAGGGATCAAGGGAGAAGGAGGTTTCTCCAGCCTCCACTGTGGCTCTAGAGGAGGGGCTGCTGTCAGCCTTCCTCTCCATACAGCTGATAGGCTGCGTTTCTCCAATTTGGCAGTCCATAGCTTTGCCCAAGGACAGCTCCTTGCCCAAGGAAAATTAAGACTAAACCTTCGTTATGCTGCTTTCTAACATTTCGTGTTGGTTTATCCTTAATTCCCCCATGACATCAGCATCCCCATGCGTATTTAAGTAGAAACATTTTGATGCAGCATTATCCCATATTAACCTTGGATACTGGCATCAAGCCAAGAAGATGCTTTTGGTGAAGCTTCAGTTGCTCCACCCAGTTTGGAAATGGTGCAAATCTGTACAAGCAGCCTCTGAAGCCTGCGTGTGAGCGTGGAGGCTTTGGCGCTCCACTCCCAGCCCTCTGGATGGGTGGTCGGATGGACTGACGGATGGGGACCCTTGCAAGCCCCAGTCAAGGGATTTAGTGAGCTGTAAGAATGGCTGCTGAAGGAATGCAGGAACAGAAGCTTTTGATACAGTTTCAAACAATGTGTAATTATCAGGTAGCTGAAAATTAGCCCATCTGTGCCTAAGGAAAAGACAATGAGAAGTTATGTGTTACTAATGGCTGAAAAGCGCTGGCAACACAAAACAGGAAATTTTCAGTAAACTTTTTTCTTGAGGTAATGTAATTACACGGCGTAATCCCCAAATCTCCTGACTTTTTGGTTGTTTTTGATAAAGCGTATGAGGTCTTCATCCTCCTTTCTTTTTCCTCTCCTCATTGCAGCAGCACAGTCTTTGGCATTTTGAGCAGTGCATCCGTCTGGCTGGGCCACCTAAAGCAGCAGATGTGGGTAACATAAACTGCCTTTACAACAGAATAGCTAATGACATGTATCAGGTTTTTCTAAAGCAGATTGTAAATACCCACCGCGCCTTTGCTACAGCCTTGCTATCTGAATGCAAAGCACCTGAGTTCATAATACTATTTTGGACAGAACTTCTGAACTGGTAGAGTTAGACAGCCAGAGTTCAGTCTCTGATCCAGGTCAATGCACACGCAAGCATCAGTGTGGTTCAGATTTAGGACCCCTTTTGTTTTCTCTGCTTTTGGCCCCTGCTGATCCAGCATGCAAAAAAAACCCCAATGCTTTCTTTAAGTGCCTTGAGGATCCAGTGATAAGGTCTTTGGGGGCTGGTGAAGCAAAACTGGAATAGCATAAAACTCATGCAAACAGTCCAGGCAGGGTAAATAGCTCATGATTTTTTTATTCATACTTTTGTCTGTGGAATAACTGGGAGCAAATTGCTTTTTCCTTTCCTAGTCCATATTATTCAGAGAATTTTTCTGCTGATTTTTGCTATTCTTCCTTTTGAGAGCGTTTGCTCTCGAAGATGGCCCGCTTAGCTCTGAATGCAAAGCAAATGTTGCCTTCACCTTCAGTGAACTTTGAAGCAATTGATTTTTACCAGCATAAAAGAAGAGCTGAGAAGTGACAGCTCATGGGCTTTGCAGAGGATGAATTTTGCCATTTCATGACTGTCTGTGCAGCAGGATGCAGGCGTCCCAGAAGAAAGATGACAGGTGCTCTTTCGACTCATCCCCATGCAGCCACCAGTCCTGTCCTCTTTCACACGTGGGGTCCCTGGACTACCAGCTTCTTGGCAGCCGCCATGCAGATGCTTAAAGCAACTCGTAATAGGGAGGACTCCAAGGAAAATTATTCTCGCTAGCTTTTGTCTGGTAATCTGAGGTCAAGAAAACAAACTGCTTCCTCTCCGCTTTCTCCAGCGCTGCAGCGAGAAATGCAGCCAAGCTCCAGCACCGAGAATAAAGGCAGAGTTGGCACAAACACAGGAGCTTCTTAAATGAGTTTGCCATTAGCCGGAAGGGCTGCAAATTGAAGTGAAGATAAGCCCCTTAGCATTTTCCTTCTTTAATCCAAGCCTCATAAAAGCGGAGATGTGTTCCTATTCAATGGGCTTTATACAGCGGCAGGTATTTCATTTACCCAAAAAACTCCTGGATCGGATAAATTATTAATGTTATTTATAAAGGCAATTCTGCCATCCAGCAACTTCTTTTGGATCCCTACCCTTAATCTCACTGCTTAGCATAAGATACACTCCAGTTAAAAAGGCCAAATCACATTCCCTTACAAGGCCTGCAAAATAATGCAATGCTGAGGTGCCTGAAAAAGGGTTGTAGTTTAAATTCCACTTTAAAGACTAATACATTTATCAGTGGCAAACATAAGCCCTGACTTCGACTTGCTTGTACCCTCCCTGTGTGCTGGATGGGGCCTCACTCGCACACATCAAGAGCTGTCAAAGCTACTCAGCGAGAACGATGGAGATGTAAAACACGCTCATGCTTACAGGAGCCTCTGTAAGGCTGTTTGGTGGCTCAGCGGAGCCGTGTGGTGAGACAGCAAGTAACCCTGTCCTCTCCAATAACATATTCTATACTGTGTCCTGTTCTGGGACACCCACAGCCATGACTTAGGCTCCTGCAGGCTCAGCCCTGTGCCCACCCTGTGGATCAGGGTGTTATCAAGGGCAGAGACACCACAAGAAATATCCAAGCATCCCACTGAGCAGAGGCATGGGCTTACACAGGCGGGTGATGAAATCAGGATGCTCGGAGTCCCAAAACAGGTCCTTGGAGACCCTGGGAGAGCCATCGCCATGGTGGCATCACAGACCTCAGCCCCAGCAAAATTAGTGTGGCACGTAACTACAAGGGGCAAGGGAATAAAGATGAGAAGCTGGGCATCCTGCTGCACAGCCAGCATCGCTATTTCAGTTGCAACAGTGGGACATGATGGACTGGTTCTCATGGTGGAGTGCCAATGCAGACAGGTAAAGCAGCACTGCTCCCATTAGCAGAGTGGCAATGGGTATTCTGGGGTTAAATGCCCACACTGAGGAAGAGGAGAGCCAGCATCTCCCAAAAAAGATGTGCTCAACCCTCCAAGAGGAAAACAACAGCTCCTTGCTCCCACACTGGGACTACACATGGAATTAACTAAAATGTATCCCCCCTGCAGCCCCACATACATCCTGGTAGTTGTCACAGCACAGTCGCATGCAACCATAAGTTGTCCTCCAAATTCCAGGGCAACGCACATGTTGCATGCTGGGGAATGGCAGTGCATGGGAATCGCAGGGAGGTTTGGAATATTTCTCATCAAATGTTTTCTCCGTGCAATATGTATGTTCCCTGAAATCCTTTTTCAGCATTTTCCTCTCCAAAAGCTGCACGACAAACTGTTTAATTGAGCAGCCAGTGCTGGCTGATGTTTTATTTCAGCACAATTTGAACCAAGGCAAAGTATTTTTGTTTGCTAAACTCGCTCAACCTTTTCACAGTAGGGTTACAACAGCAACATGTATTTTTCATAGAAGGCATTGCCCCTAGGGAAGAAGCACTTGGGAGGTTCAGTATCCGTTTTTTCTCCTGGGCTGGGTGCTGGGGACGAGCAGTGGCTCGCGGGTGGCAGCGTGGTTTGCCTTTGATCAGCCACAAGCAGGGAGGGCTCCTGCAGCTGCGCTTGAAGCTGGAGATGTCTAAGCTACGGGAACCACAGAGAAGCACACTTTTATGTCAAAATGACTTATAATAAGATTTTAAGTTTGTTGAGGGAGCTGGAATGAAATATTTAAACACAGCATCATCGTAGCATTTTATTCTCATGAAAATGCTGAAATGCCATTTGCAAATCAGAAACGTTTTAAAATTTGCTTTGAAATAGCAGCATCTTTATGCAACTATTTTGTTTTTTTCTTTCCAGGAAGAAACAAATGGGGGGAAAAAAGCTGAGATATTGGCCATTTCCTCACAAATGAGATGTCTGCTTTTCAGTCTGTTCTGGTGAGTCTGTTTGGAGCCATAATTCCCCTTTGGAGCAGGGAGAATGAGCCTCAAGAGCAGCCTACGTTGTTGCATCCAGCATTCAAATTACGTTATCTTTGTTTCTTACACTGACGAGAAGACATTTAGGTTGGAGAACTCCACTGGGCATTAGAGCTGCTCTGAAGGGTTTGCATGATTTGAAATAAATGTCGTAAAAGAAACAGCAAGTTCTTGTATAAAAGCACAGCTGTCCTACTTTTTTTTTATTGGGACAGTTTTCACTTTCTTTAGGTACAGTTTATTCATTTGCAGTTCTTAATTTCCCTATGTATATATTCTATCTTGTTAAACACAAGAAGCGAGCTTGCTTCAGTCCCTCCTCATGATTCGGATAGTTTTTTATCCAACTCCTTGCTGTTTCCAAGCGGTGCACGGCTCCAGGCAGGTAGCCCAGAGCCACGCAAGCTCTTTGGCACCTGGGTCTGGGTGGCATTTGGGCCATACTGAAATTCAGTCACTTTAAGTGATTGAATTTTGAGAAATGAATTAAACTATTTTCAATGGGAAGAGCAGTTCTTTAGGCAGTTCTGGCCAAATTTGGCATTTGAGGTTCAAACTGCTATTAAGAAAGGCTTATTCTATAATAGTGACCAAAATACATTTGAATTCAGTATCTTAGCAGGATCAAAAAGCCCCAAATCCCCCAAGATGATGTCTGACTTTAAAAAAGACCTTCTGATTTGTACACAGTTTGTTCATAGGGTGTTTTAATACAAAATTCAAAGAACTGTAAGGATAAAATGTTGGCAAGCAGCATAAAAAACTGCTTAAAAATAACATATGAAAGTGTCAGAAGAAAGGTATATCATTTATCCAAAACACTAAGGATCTGAAATAACTGATATGGTTGAAAAGAGGAGTAGAGTAGGCATAAGAAAAATCCTTCAGAACTGAAGGCAGGTCTAAACAGAGAGTGTAGACAGAAGCATGTCTGGGCCAGTTAAATGTACGTTAACGTCAGGCTAGTACAAGATTTTAAGGCACAAAAGGCAGCTTCCTCAGCAGCTGGCATGGGTAGGACAGACCCGGGAATTTTCTAGTCCCCAAACCATAGGGGAAGCTATGGTAATCCTAGGGGTTTCTCTTTGGCTCAAGCTGTCCCGTACGTAACCAACATTTAGGAAGCCAGCAGATCTCCAGCCTGCAAACACTGCTCTTCTAAATCCTCCCTGAGATTTGATCCAAATGAGCCAATGTGAAGCCTCTCAGAAGTTGTAGATGCACTGTGAAGTAAGATAAAATCAGCCTGTTTTAGCAATGCAATAATCAGGAGCTCACACTGTCTCCAGCTGGTCCCGATTTCCCCATTAGTTCAACAACTCACTGATGTTTTAGGCCCTGCTTTCTTGCTGATGAAGCTTTCACAGCCATTTCCAGCACCCAAGCCTGCACCAGCCTCTCTTGCTGCTTCTCTCTGAGCCCACCTGCTGACATGTATCTCCCAGACAAGTGAATCTGGCTGCGATTTCTTGTGCCCCAAAAGCAGATCCTAATCAATGATGTTCCCACCATATGGACAGAACAGCACTTAAAATGTAGTTATGCTTGGAAACCTACTCACAACTGGTGGCGTGTTAGCTGATGCTTTTGGCCATGTGCCTTCCTCATTCACCTGATTCTTGCTGCTACAAACAGGGAGGCAAAACTCCTGTGATCATTGTGCAGGTGATTAGAGGAAATTGCATTGCTGAAGCGCTCCGCGGCTGCAGCCGTGCTTCAGCTCTTGACTTGCCTGCTGGTAAGCTGCCAGAGAGAGGGAAGTGTAGGCATAAAATGAATAGCAGAAGAGATTGCAGGTAATTATGTTTCTTAAGCTGTTAACAGGATTGGCCATTTGATAAATGAGAGGATTTGGGAATGTTTTGTCACTGACAAGCCATTGTAAGATCCGAGTGGAAACAGGAGCGTTTCTCTTCCGTAGCGCGAACAAGAAGGAAATTCTCTCAGGATGCTTACGCACCGTGAAATTCATCTGAAACTTGGATACCAGCGAATGGAGGTGAAAGGACAGATATAGGACTCCTTCTGCTGAAAAAAGAAAAGAACCAGGTCTCTTACACATGCTATTAGTTTGGTTTTGGTGCCCCTCCAGTGTCCCCAGAAGCTTCTGTTCTTTTATGGTGCCCCCCCCCCCCCATCCCTGCGTATGGTTTTTGGTGCCACCAGGGCCCCTCAAATCCCTCCGTCTGCTTTTCAGTGCTCTGAATCCCTCTGTTTCCCCTCTGCTTCCCTCAATATCTTGGTTTGCTTTTGCAGTTCCCTAGCTAGCTGGAAAGGTGAAAGGGAAACCAGCGCTGCTCCATTTGTCCTTCTGCTCCAACAGTGCCCCTCGGGGTGGTTTTGGGTACCCCTGGAGTCCCTCTGTTTCTTTTCTAGAGCCCTCAAGGGCCTTGGGGTGCCTTTTGGGGTGCCCCAGAGCTTTCAATCTGCTTTTTGGTGCCCCCCGACCCTGGATATCTGTGTGCTTTTGTGCCCCCAGGAGCCCTCATGTGCTCTGTGGGCCCTCAGGACTATAAGTCCCATCACATAGCAGTGAGGCAAGGGCAGGATCCGCAATCTCACAGACCACGTGGGGACAGGATGCAGGGACACATCTTTTTAAGCCATTTGCCAATGAGTTGGTCTGAAGCAGAAGGGCAGGATGAGAGCCGGACCTGCTTCAGGGAAGGGGAGGGGAACCAGGATTTACCCAGGGACGGCGCATGAGGCTGCTCTGTTGTGAAGGGTTTTGCTCTGCAGCGAGGGAAGGTGGTGTTGGCAAAGTGAATCGCACAGCTTAAAGTCATGTTAAAAATCACCTCAGATGTCAGCGCTGTGTGGCTGGCAGCTCCAGGCATCTCCCATGGACATGGCCCTCTCTGCCGTGACACCCTGGAGCCCACATCCTGCCTGGTACAGGTCTCGCTTTCACTGCAGATCCCAGCACTGGAGGTCAGAGAAAGTGGTAAGCAAAGAACAAATAAAACTCCCTAAAGCTGATCCCTTGTGCTGCTTTCTGGGGCTGTCTCCCCCAGCCAGGGCAGGTTCCTTGCAGGATTGGGGCCCAAGGCAGCCCCTGTCTGTGGGCAAGAGCAAAGGAGGAGGGGAAGGCTCCCCCAAATCTCCATCACAGCTTTTTGCTTCTTTGCTTTACCTGTTTTTTAGCAGCCAAAGCCAGGTGATTTGTATTGTTTTTGTTTCCCTGCTGTTATTAGCAGGGAAGTGTTGCTGGGAAGAAGCTGGTGCACCTCAAATCTCATCTTCCCAGCAGAGCCTGGGCAACGGGCAGATGAGACACACTCCTTGTTTCAGTCCTGAGAGCACTCTGGAGCAAGGGCTGAGTGCCCAAGGAAGAGAGGCAGGATGAGGGCAATAAAGCTGTTTTCTTTTCTTTGTAGCACATCCTGCCTGGGCCAGCAATAGCAGAAATTAATCCAGAGAGCCTAGACATGCACACAACCCTACCTTCTCCCCAGAGACAGGATGAGCAGCCCCCTCTCCAGTGCCCCTACCTAGGGAAGAAGCTTCTGTGGCCCTGCCTGGCTGGCATTCCCAGCAGGTGCTGGCTGCCTGTCCCCGAGGAGGTAGGTAAAGCAGCAGCTGCCTCTTTGGGAGATTTAGGTAGTAGGAGACACAAGTAAGTTCCTGCAGTTTTCTATTTGAGCTCTTCCCAACAGCAAAGCAGCGATTCTGCCTGAACAGACATATCTGGCAGGAAGAAGAGACATGTTTTGACCTCAGCTGCATTAGTTGGTAGCAGCACCCCGATGCTGTACCTGCTCTGGATGGGCAGCGGGAACTCAGGGTAGGGAATCGATTGATGTGAGAAAAGGAGCCAGCCAGCCAGCAAGACCTTGGAGGTGAGAGTGCAATGTTATCAGTTCACTTTTTACAGAGGAGGAGAAGGCAATAAGGGTCGTGATCAACAGTGCAGAGTCTGGTTGGAGGCCTGTAACTAGCGGTGTTCCCCAGGGGTCTGTGCTGGGTCCAGCTCTATTCAATGTACTCATCAATGACCTGGACGAAGGGACAGAGTGTACCCTTATCAAGTTTGCTGATAATACAAGACTGGGAGGAGTGGCTGATGCACCAGAAGGCTGTGCTGCCATTCAGCAAGACCTGGACAGGCTGGAGAGCTGGGCCAAGGGGAACCTCATGAAATTCAACAAAAGCAAGTGTAAGGTCCTGCACCTGGGGAGGAACAGCCCCCTGCACCGGTACAGGTTGGGGGTTGACCTGCTGGAAAGCAGCTCCACTGAGAAGGACCTGGGAGTGCTGGTGGACAGCAGGTTGACCATGAGCCAGCACTGTGCCCTTGTGGCCAAGAAGGCCAACTGTACCCTGGGGTGCCTTAAAAGGAGTGTGGCCAGCGGGTCGAGGGAGGTTATCCTCCCGCTCTGCTCCGCCTTAGTGAGGCCACATTTGGAGTACTGTGTCCAGTTTTGGGCTCCCCAGTTTAAGAAGGACAGGGAACTGCTTGAGCAAGTCCAGCAGAGAGCTACGGAGATGATGAGGGGACTGGAGCATCTCTCTTATGAGGAAAGGCTGAGAGACCTGGGTTTGTTCAGCTTGGAGGAGAGAAGACTGAGGGGGGATCTTCTCAATGCTTATAAATATCTACAGGGTGGGTGTCAAGAGGATGGGACCAGACTCCTTTCAGTGGTGCCCAGTGACAGGACAATGGGCAATGGGCACAAGTTGGAACACAGGAAGTTCTACCTAAACACGAGAAAAAACTTCTTTACTGTGAGGGTGTCAGAGCAGTGGAACAGGCTGCCCAGAGAGGCTGTGGAGTCTCCTTCCCTGGAGACATTCAAAACCCGCCTGGAGGTGGTCCTGTGCACCCTGCTCTAGGTGTACCTGCTCAAGCAGGGGGGTTGGACAAGATGATCTCCAGAGTCCCTTCTAAACCCTACCATTCTGTGATTCTGTGAATACAACAAAATTTGCTTCTAACAACATACACAAAGAAATACAAGGACTTGCAAGGGTGCAGGACAGACTCACAGACATCTGTGCTAGCCATTAGTCTTTGTTCTTTCCCTTCAGAAGATCATTCCCAAAAAAGAAGGAAAAACACCCCTCACCTGTAGCTCTTCCACCACCTCCAGAGGCACGGCAGCTCTCAGCCAGCCCCAGCAGCCCTGGCACAATCACAGCAACAAACTCAGCTCAAGGATGTGGCTGCTCCTTCCAGCCCTTGGCTGCCTTCTTTCACCCACCCTCAACCACAGCACTGCTAGTTCTGTCCTGCTGGATAAATCATGTGCTAACTTTCTGCTCTGTCTTTTTTCGTAGAATGGATGTAGCAGAAAAACCAGAGCTGCAATTAAAAAATCCTCTTTTTCTGCCCTCCACAATTTCCAGCACCTGAGCCAATCTAGTTTGGTGCTGGCAACCTCCTGTCCCTTTTAATTATCCTTGTGGTGCGGTTTAAATATGTGAGTTCCCTTGCTTGGGAAGTGGTTAGTTCAAGACTTGTGGTGCGAGTGTCTTTCCATAGAAAGACCTGTAAGTAACCTTACTAAATTTTTTTAATGATTTTTTTAAGCTGCTGTCCAGGTTAAGCTCCATGCAGCTATCAGAACCAGGCACTAAGATTAAGGAAGGACTGTGTTTCCAAATGCTCGCAAAGAGAAAACAAAGTACTTTAAAGTATTTCTTAAATTTCAAGTGACTTTTGGTGCACCCTGAAGCCTTCCGTGTGGCTTTCAGTGCTAACCAGAGCCCTCTGTTTGGCTTTCAGTATGCCCCCAGAGGCTTCTGTGTGCATTATGGTTCTCAAAACTTGACTCTGAATTTTTTTGAATTTTTCTGCCCCATGGAAAACGCTGTTTTCATGCCTGGGGAGACTCTGTAGGTACCTAGACCAATGTCTGGAGTGATTCAGCTCCCCTGGCTATATCACAACAGCATCACAGAGGGATGCTTAACGGGCACAGCACAAATCAGCCTAGTGAAAACGTACAACAATTCCCTCTGTGCTCCCTATTCTGGGTTTTGCATATTCTCACTCCTCTACCATAATGCGTGTCCATCTGCAAAAAGTGTCTTAAGGCTCCACTGCTTGCTAACAACCACAACCCCTGTATGACAGATGAACCATAAAGCAATAAGGAGATTTTACGTGCACAGAAAGAAGTAGCCCCAGCAAACAGTGCTGGAAGCAGCAGCAAAGCCTCCCCGCTGGAGGATGGCTCAGCAAAGGCAGCAGGCCTAGTACACTGCCTCTCTTCCAAATGCTAGCCAAGACTGGAAAGGACAGGATGGTCCATGTCTTTGGTACCCTAGCACTTGACAGAATAACTGAGACTTTCTAGTTAATCTAGTGGAAAGAGTTCTGAAACAACTTGAAGGAAGCAACATGAATATGCAGCAAATATAGTCAAAACCTGCTGTCTATTGAAATGGCTCATTAATACTGCACAGACAAAGCAAATGACTGATGCTTACTGCAGAGTTACCAGTGAACATATCTGTGCTCAGATTATCGAAGCAGTGCAGAATATTTCACCCCATATGGTTTGCCTGAAGAGGCTGTTTCAGATAATGGTTCTCATGTTGTTTCCATGGAATTTCAATATTCCCCAGAAGACACTCGCTGGAGCACTCCAGAGCAAACTTGTGTCATTTGGTGCTGCGTGAACTAGCAGAATGCTGGGTACTTACAATTAAAAGTGGATTACAGAAAAATAATAATGAAGTTCAGATTTGAAAAAAGGGAGCATGAAATGCTTTCAGTGGAATCAGGTTAGTAAACTTAACTTTCAACATAATTTTTTAAATGGAAAGTGTCACTCACAAAATAATTTTATGTACATGGATAAAATTAATCAAAATCACTGGAAGAAAAGTAGTTCAAGATTAAGTATCCACAAAATATGCCTAGGCACCAGAGAGCTCTTGGCAGGAAGGATGCAAGGAAAAACCTGGGACTCATGCTCCATCTGCTAATAATGAAAATGAAGAGATACAGTGGTGTGAGTACAAGAAAAAGGTTCACTAAGGAAAAACCCTTCAGATTGGAAGTGCTATAACTGTATTTATGAGAAAAGAAAGCCACTGGGCTTTAGCGTACAAAGAACGCAAAAACCATTCTACTCAGACAAATCAAAGGGCCACGGACTCTCTCTGCTCGCATCTTGTGACCTGTAGTGGGTGCTATGGGAAAACCTTTCAGCACAGGATAAACAGATATTCTTTTCCTGGATAATTTTCTGGATTGTCAGTTAGTAGCCTGTGGTCATTGAAATTTCCAGTCCAAAGCAAACACAAGCGAACAGAAGGAGAGGATACAGCACTACGGCAGGGCTTTGTTAGTCCATGTAGGAGCAGCTGCAGGCATGTATCTCTACATGCATGTATTCTGCATGTTTACCTGCCCATTACTCTATCCAGGGATGGCATAGTGGTGTGAGGAGGCTGACATGAACAAGAGATAACAGATTTGATAAAGGAACGAGGATCTCTGACATATGGTGATGAAGCACAAGGTATACAAGAGTCTGGGGAGCATGAATGGCTGTTGAAAGAGAGGGCAGATTTGCCACCTGAACTTCAGTGATCATGCCATAATCTGTAAGCCCTCTTTTACTGCTTGCCTTACCTCCAGTCCTGCTGATCTTGTATCAGGATGCCTCTCCAGATGGAGGGAGCACAGGCAGCCCTGCCTGGACAGAGCTCTTCCTCAGATACTGCTGCCAAAGACGACAGCATTCTCATATCCTCATCCCCTTCTGTGGCCTAGTATCTACAAATAATGAGGTTACTGATAATAGTACGATGTTGTCATCCTTTATAAAAACCTTAAGTAGACTGATGCTGAACGCACACGCTCTGCTGGTGGCTTCATGTATTTGCTGCCAGACCTGCACAGGAGGCACTGCATGGTGCTGGGCTCCATTCCACGTTCTTAACAGGCAACACACTTGAACGAGCACCAATATTTCCATCTCTATCCTGTAGACTTTCCCTGGCCCCACCTGTGCCTGTCCAGCTATTTTTGCTTCTCTTCCTCCCTTACATCTGTTTACCTTCTAAGTCCTCCCAGCTGCCTCACGTCTGAGGTCTGCCGGCACATACCAGCTCCTCTGCTGCGCACAGCAGGTAAAATCTTGCTCATGCCTGAAGCCAGGAGTTGTGGCTGTTGTTGGACAAGGTCTCTGTGGAATACATAGCTGAACGCTGGCAAGTCTCAGCTGAATATACATAGACTGACCGCTGCTCAAAGGAAAAGAAAAAATGCAAATCTTTCACTGGGGTTATTCCTTTTCTAAATTTCAAGCCCTTAATTCAAATATAAGACACTAGCTTGTCAGAAGTGGACTATATGGCATTGCTATTGTGGTTTTTATTTATATATATATTCAATATTAAACATATATTACAAAGATATATGTATTTAAAACATTGGAAAAATGGTATATTTTTCCTAATCCTTTTGCCATTTTACCTGACACTTTAAAAAATTTGAAAAATATCAGACTGATTCAGACACTCAACACAAAATCTTAAAACAACTGACTCACTAGGTTAAAGTTTGGTAGTGTTATCAGCAAAGGAAAACAAAGACAGAAATGCCAAACACTAGTACTGCATATAACTAGTTGTAAATCAATAGCCAGGAAAACTCCTGACCTACATGAACAGAAGCACGAAACAAAGAAACCTCAGAATAAAATCCATGGCTGACAGAGCTTAGCACAAGAAAGTTGTGTTTGCAAAAGAAATCCTAGCAACAGTACAGGGTCATTGCTTGGTGCAGACAGGAGAATTGTGAAGGATTATGCAGAAAATGCAGAAGTGTTCAAACAGACTTTTATTCGGTATTTGGAAAGAAGGATGATTTGCTTTCTTTGCTTGAAGATGATGAAATACTTTCCAGTCTATTAGTAACTGAGAGAGATGTTAGAATTTATCAGCAATGAACATTTTCAAATCAGCAGGCTCAGAAGCTCCAGCATAGTTGGCAGAGAAGCTCTCGGGTCCACTAACGTTGAATGTTAATAGAAGCAGATCTGTAAATGCCCAACTTATAAAAATCTATTAAATGAGAAGGGAAGCAAAGGGAATCAATGAACCATCAGAGGAAAGAGCAGCTCTGGGTCAAAGTAAGAGAGGGTTTTTTTCCATCCTATCTGTCATTAGGATGGTCAAGGGTAACATGGAGTCCAATTCTCCTAACGAACTGAAGCCAGCATCTTTTCCAGGCTCATTTAACCTGATGGCTCTGAGGTACAGAGTTGTCACTCGGCAGTCAGTCAGACCAAAGTTTTCTTCTTGGTAAGAAACCTTTGACTTCCAGGTTAGCTTGAAACCTTCTGCTGGAGTTAAAAGAGTCAAATGAAAAAGGATAAGGAAATATGGGCTCAAGCCCTGCTCCCTGTTATTGCCCACATGCAAGGACAGATAGTTTTCTAGCCAAGATGTAGTTTTTTGTGAAGCTTTTCCTTAGGTGTGTACTTCTCCCACTGACTGTGCAAGAGAAGTGGCTGGCTTGTGGCCATGAAATGTCTCAAATGGGCACACAGAAGCTCAGGGAGTAGCACTCAGGAGTGCAGTGCTGGGATGTGGCTCTCCAAGCCAGGAGCCCTACCTCTCCTGAACCGCACTGGCATCCACGCCTTTGCTGGCTTCAAGTGTCAGCAAGAGACCTACTTTAAACAAACCTGACTCCCTCTTCTTTGTAACAGGTTGCAGTTAGAAGTGAAGTGAATTAAATCAGTGTATACTTTGCACCACTATGTAAGCTAATCAAACAACTGAATGGGGCTAGAAAGCATTATCAGGTGTTAGAACCCATTACTGCTTCAGGATAGTACCAAAATACATTATACATGCCCAGCTGTGCACAAAACTTTGTCTTTGGAACTTACTGATGTTTTCAACCCCCCAAAAAGTGTTGCACTAAACAAGCTAGTGCATAGTGGAAGTTGTAATACACTCTATTTGATCTCCCATTTAATGTAATGGTGCTTCACAGAAAAAAGATGGGCAAAAAAAAGATTAATCAAAATCCTATGTGAGTTTATTTATGGATCACAAAAAATGTTTCTAGAATATCCAAGACATGGTTGAGGGATAAAGTTAGATGAAGTTAGGATTTATCTCGATTACCTAACCTGGCATTAAAATCCTTTTCACTGATCAGCAAACAGAGGGATAAAAAGATTTCAGAGACATTATGTAGGTCTGGAATAATTCCCAGTACAAGTTCCTATAAGAAGAGGAATTGTGGGAGGAATACAAATATTAATCAGAAGAAAAGGTTCTAAATTGGGAAACTGCTCTGGCAATGAGACAAAAGTCTAAGTCATTAGTGTAACAACCTCTAATCCCTATCAGAGCAGCCAGTCTCATGACAGAGATGGACGTGAAATGGCTTTCTCCATAAATATTTCAGTTTTGATTAATTCTAACATTCTATGTCTGGACATAACAAATATGTTGTGAAACATATCATGAAAAAACAGAGACATTTGGCTGAACAATCCAAAACTGCGTAGAAAACTAATTTTCTAGGAAACAGAGAAACAAATTTTAAATCTGTTTTCTTCTTAACTCAATGCAGAAAATTTCCCAGTGTCCAACTCTTTAAAATAACTTCTGCAAAAAAAAGCAGCCTGTCTAATTAAGTCCAGAACCATGCTACCATTTTGACCCCAATTTCCATTGGCAACTCCCTGACAGGCACCAAAATACCTTATTAAATTTTTCCAGGGAGAGCAGTTCTGATTTATAAAAATAAGTAAATATTTTCTAGGTCAGAAAATGCAAGAAATGCTAGGAACAGTCCTGCGGTCACAGAATTCAAATGGAGCATCAGGCAGTAAGTGCAAAGTCCTGCTATGGTGACAAGTATTCTTGTAAAGCAGATCATCCCTATCCAGAGACTGAAGAACATACATATGCATACCAAAGCTCTGAGATTACTCACAGCACTCTCTTTTTTTCGTGTAATTACAAATCTTTTCCTTTCAGAGGCTGTGCCAGTATAAGAAGCTCCTGTGACAGCCCCATGGTTGTGACAGTACAACTGTGTTGGGGCTAGATACAAAAGTGGATCAAGGTGGATCCCAGGTAAGAATAGCCCTGTTTTGGGAAAAGTATTTTTAGGCAGCACCATTCTCTGTCCCAGGTTCCTGGGCAGCCTCATCGTGATCAAAAGGGATTGGGGACGGAAAGGGGTGTGAACTGCTTAAGTCTCATACTGGCACTGGAAGAAATGTACTTGTAATCATGCTCTTTGGTTGAGGTGCTTAATAAAGCAGGAATTTCATGTAGAAGCAGGAGGTTGCAGTGTTTTTCTGTCAGGCTCATGAACATGAGGCTCAGGCCCTTGGGTTGTTCTGGGAGAGGATGGTACTTCCTCAATCAGCAACAGCAACTCCCACCAGAACTTGCACATTCTTACAGTAAGTTTCACTTTGAGCTAATGAATAGTTCCCAACTTTAAAAAAAAAAAAAAAGATCCCCAAAGTACTAATGGATTTTACCACGTTGCAGCTCGGCATGCTTTACAATGAAGGATATAAAAATTGCCATCAAATTTACCCTCATTTAAAGGTTTCCACTTCTGATGTTATTATGGGCTTCTTATGGAATACTGAAGTGTATTTCAAAAACAGCTGCATTAGATTCTAATTTTGCTCTTAAGTAGTGCTACCAATCTAATCAAATAATCATTCTCTGAGTTTGCACCCTGCAGATGAGCAATACTGGTTTCCAGAGTACTCCGAGTCCTTCTGAGGTCTGTGGAGCCAAATTCATGGCTGCCTAAGCACACAGAAAATACCTGCAACCATTTAAGAGCCAGGTGGAAATACCCTGGGGACAGCCAGTGGAGTAACTCAAAACAGAAACAAGTATTTTTCTAAAGCACAAAATAAATGATGAAAATATATCCAAACAAAATGGAAAATGAAAGCAGGATTGAAAGAGGAAAGTTTGGGACCACTATACACATTTTTATACTAAACTATATGTATCTACAGTGGTAGCCACATTCATAATTCAGTTCTCCCCCATATCAGAGAGCTGGAGATGTTCTCCAGCCTTACTCTCCACAGCCCTGCATATCTCGTTAGCTATTCCTCTGAGACAATCCATCCAAACTGACCATGTTTGGGTCATTATTGATTGCATTCAGGATCCCATCTGCAACTTTAGTAATGACTAAAACACTACTGGTCAGTGAAACACAGAGAGTTCAGACAGAGAGAGATAAGCTGGGCTGAATGTGGTTGTTAGCAATTTAAGTCTTCAAAAACCACTAGAGCATTGCTCTAGTAAAGACTAGATTTAGCAAGTGAATTCTAGTACCTACATTTCAAGCCCCAGGCAGGAGCGCAGCCAGCCGCAAGCCCTGGGAACAGCTGTACTGCTAGTGGCTTCTAGGATTTTCTTGATTGTCAACTCTGAGGTGCTGAAGATCATGAGCTACAAACACTGCTTCTTGTTTCCATGTTCTGGACATTACCTATGCTAACAGTTATTGTTTTATGGCTACCATCAGTCTCCCTCATTTCCTAAAATTTCTGTACAGAATTTCTTTCCCTCCCTTTCCCTCTCCTTCCCCCAAAGTCTATGTTGGAGTATACCAGGCTTTCTACTCTTGAGATCCCAGTTGTGGTTCTCTCTTCATGTTGTCCCACTGACCACAAAAAGAGCTATTGGTGGGGTGCACACACCAGTTTCTCATTCATGGTCTCTGTTCTGGCCTAGAAATAGCCTTTATTGTCCTACTTAGCTGCCTCAGAGTCCTTCCCATGTACCTCTAGCTGCCTCAGAGTCCTTCCCATGTACCTCTACCTGGCTTTTGACAGTTGAATGTGCCATCGTAATTCTGTTTGGCAGGACACTGGCTTCCCATCAGCCTTCCAGAAGTTCTTAATTCATTTATACTTCTGACCTACACAACAGCCTCTGGCAATAAGTTCTACAATTTAATAATATGTTATATGAGAATGTATGACTTTCTGGTTTAGGCCTGATGCCTAATAATTTCACGGGATATCCTTAACTTCTCCTATTCTTAAAAATAATAGCCATCCCCTCTTCATTGTTTCCTAGCTAGCTAGGAGATCAAGATCTCTGTCCCATGCCTGACTTTTCTCTGTCCTGATACGAAAACCATTCTGTCCTCATCCACTTTCTGTGGGTGGAATTCAGATTAAAAAGCTTTGATTTAGTGTTGGAGTTTAGATATCTACCTTGTAGATTGACACCTACAGGTAGAAACCTAAATTTAGGTGTCTAAATCTCTGAGCTAAATAACTCCCACTCATCCTTTTTAGTTCTATTTTATTCTTTATGAGACAGGATGAATAGAACTGCACATATTAATCAATACGTGGGTTTGCCAAACATTTATACAGTGACATAATCACATAATCATGTTTTTCTTGTCCTTTTTTCCTTTTCTAAAAATTTCTCTTATTCAGTTTGAATTTTTTATTGCTGTGGTCACTGCATCAATGTTTTCATAGTTACTCTGCAGCAACTCTATTTCTGAGTGATAATAACGTAATGTTCAATCTGTAATTGAATATGTAAATTCCCAGACAAACTACTTTGCAGGTATGAGCATTGACTTTCACATGCCATTTCTGACACAGTCACTCACTGCCATGAGAACCACCTGACTCTCTTCTCAGGGTCCGATTTGATTATCTCAGATAATTTTGTGTCATCCACAAACCTTGTTACTGCAATATTCATCCCCCGCTTTCCAAATCATTTGTAAGGTTATTGAAAAGCACAGGTCCTAAATCAAACAGTTGCATGACTAAGCTGTAGAGCTCCTTTCACTGGGAAAACTGATCTTTTCTCCCACTTTTTGTCCCATTTTGTCTCCGTCTTATTTACTTACAAGAGGACATCTTATTATCTCAGCTTAACTACTTTAAGAGTCTCTGCAGAAAGACTTATTGACATTTGTTTGGAAGTCCGTACACACTTTATCAACTAGATCAGCCTTACCTACAAGCTTGTTGACATCTTCAAAGAGTTCAAATAGATTTATGAGACATGGTCTCCTTCTGCAAGAACCATAATGACTTTTTCCAAATAAATCACATTTATGAAATTGTCTACTGGTTCTCTTCTTTATTATTGTAGTTTTTACCCACTTATTCAGTTTGGAAGTGAGTGATCTGTGGTTTTCCACATTTGTCCTGGAGTCCTTTTTCTCAAGGCTGAAGACACATTTGCCACTTTCCATCCTTCTTGCAGTGTGGTCAACTTAAATGACACTTTTCATGCTACATTTAGCTTTCTCTTAATCTAGTGTTTGAGGTCTTTCAGAACTCTTGATTGAGTATCATCTTATCTTGGTGCTTTCTTACTGTTCATTTTATTGATTTGTTCCAAAATGTCCCTGCTGAAACTTCATTTAGGGACAATTCCTCATACTCTCCACTGCTTCACCACTAATGTACCCCTTTCCATCCTTCCTCAATAATTTGTTCCCTATTATTACAGTTTCCTACCCTTCTGCCAAGTTTCTGAGGCATTTATTATGTCAATAACTTCCTTTAAAATCAGACATTCTAGTTCACCTCTTTTAGGCTTCAGAGTTGCAGCATTTGTATAGATATATTTCTACATTTTTTTTATTGATCTAGTTGCCCATTTTTCATGGGGTCTGCTTAGCTGGGACTTTAATTGCTGAGACCATTCTTTGCTATTTCCTTCCTCAGTGTTATTGATTTCAGTTCCTTCCATTTTTCTAAATTACAAGAATTTTCTTATTTCTCTTGAAGAGGAGTTGCGATCTTGAACCACGTGCTGTTGCTTACTTGGTGAGTTTCCACAACTGTCAACTATAAAAATACCTCATTGCCTTTGCATGTTAAAACCTTGCAATCTAGTTTTACGTTGATTTATATAGATTATCTCTCTTGTAAAAACTACCTCACCAACGACTGAGAATCTGCTTGTCTGGTACTATGACAAGTTATAACACTGTGATTCCACTTTCAAAATTTCTTTCCTACTCATTCCTCTGTCATCTGTACCCACACCATTCACAACACCAGTTCCCTCTAGCACTAAGCGTGGCCACAAAAGTCCAGCAAAGGCCTCAACAGCACTGCAGAAAATGAGACTTCCTCCCGTGTTTTAATAACACATTTCCTTAACACCTCCCAGTATCAGACTTTCATGATTGATCACTCATGTTTAATTTTTCATTTTCTCTAATTCCCATACCTTTTCCTGGCATGCTTCAGTCAAGTCAGTTATACCTTTTTTTATATTTTGGTACTTGTTTCCTCTTTCACAAATGTGGCACACAGCACTTGCTTCTCTATTTCATACTGTTGATTTCTAGATCACTTTCTCCAGTTTCTCAAGATCATTAGAAGTCTGATCCTGACCTTCAAAGTGCATCTTGGTTTACCCACAAGTTTTATGACTGAGTTCTTTGTTAGATCATATAGGTCATTAATTGAAAAACTGAATAGAACTGGGCCCAGGACATATGCCAGCAGGACTCCAGTCAACATAACCTCCCAGTCTGACAGTGCACCATTGCCACCCACATTACAGTAATATCACATACTTTCTAAATGATGAACCTCAAGCTATGAATAACCCATGGCCTGCCAGGACAATGAATTTGGCTGTGGTGTGCCTCGCTCCTTTCTGGATCCAGACTAGAGTCCACGGGGAGGAGGGCTGCCTGCTGGATGGACTATTTTGAGTACACTGCAGGCTGTCTTCGCTGGGAGCCTACTTAGTGCCTCTGATCATGGCAGTATGTGGATCTGTCTGCACATACGCAATAAATCTCATTGCCCCAGGAAGTACTGGCTTTTCTAAGCTTGCACAATACAGTACAGTTATGCATTAGAGGAAGGGCTGCAACATATGGTCTCTCCCTTATACAGAAACAAGGTAAGTGTCTCACCCAGCCAGAAATACTGGGCACGCTGATATAGACCATATTTCTTTAGTCTGCTTGTGAGAGAATCATGTGGAACAGTTTCAAAAGCTTTCCTAAAGCAAAATATGTCCCATCTGCTGCCTCCTCTTCATCTACTAGACATTATTTTCTCAAAGAAGGAAATTAGAATAAGATCGCATGATTTATTCTTGGTAAATCTATGTCTTTTTTTTTTCTTTTTATCTTGTATTTGCTTTAAGTTGATCACGTAATATTTTTTCAGATTTATTTCTGGGAAGAGTGGTCTCTAATTTCCTGATTTCTCTTTTTTGAAAAAGTAAGCTGTGTTTGTCTCTCTGTAGCGCTCAGTGATCTCACCTGCCTTCCAAGAACTTCCAGGGTAGTCACTAATACTTCAGTAATTGCCTCACCTACTGTCTTCATTGCCCACATGGCTCTCACAGCACATACCCAGAGCAGTTTGAGGCCAGAGTTTCTAATCTGGAGGAACAAAGAGAGAACAAATATATGGCACAAAAACAGTGCAAAAGGGCATGAGGGACTAGGCCAAGCTCAGACTGCTTGCTTTCCTCTCACCTTCAAGGAGGCTCAGCCTCCTCTCATAGGAGAGTAGGTTTACCATAGCATAGAATAGCATAGCATAGCACAGCATAGTATTAACCTAGCAGGAAGCTGTCTTCCAGCTGACGAAAAGCAAGCTGAGAACTCCAGGAAGGCTATTTCTGAAAATACATTTTCAGTTGAGAACTTTCAGTCTACCATGCTGATGGGATTTAAATACTAGCAGCATACCAGCAGCCGTGCATGTGATGACAGAGATTTGCTGTCTTGTAGGCAGAATATGAAGGGGTCTTTTATGAGGCACCTAGGCAGATGCTAGAAAGTGCTGGGGAGGAGCATGAGGTCCTACTGGATGTCACAAATTTTACAGGGAAATGCAATCGAAGGATCCTGGAAGGCAAAGTCAGACTGCTAGCTAGAAGATTTAGCCCCAGGGTGCTGTTCACAGTTTCTTTGAAATCCTTCCAGTTATACACACAACTCAAATTAGGCAGAAGGAAAATAGACGCTACCCGGAGGTGATGGTCTCCATCAAAAGTCAAAAAGGGAAATCAGACTTTTCACAAGGAAAACGTATATGATGTGTTTAATTAAGTGCGAGCTGGGGGAAATCTGTCATGAGCTAAGGCAAACAGATCACTAAGGGTTGGTAAAACAAAAACACTCTGTATACCCAGCTACTTCAGAGAAAAAGCTTAGTATGGGGACAGGAAGAGCTCATAGGCGAAATTTTATTATATCAAAATGACATTGGACTAAGAAGCGAAACAAAGGTGCCAACCAAATTAAGAACTATAAATGCATGTATGTAAAAACATTTTTTTAAATTAAAAAGAAAAGCTAGATGAAGTAAAACACAGGTAATAAAATCAGATCTTGACACAGCAGAAAATAGTAAATCCCAGTGACAAACGAACAGCATACCATAGTATGTGGCCAGAAACTACAGAAAAGAGAGTACAAGTCATAAAAGTGAAAGATTTTTTTTTTTATATCAACAAAAATATTTTAAGGAATCTAGTCAGTCTAAAATTCTTACTGGAAAAGACTATACACTGAAACCGTCTGGCAGTAAGAATGTAAATACGAATAGAGTTATCCCATCAGTCACCAGAGAAAGACGACTGAGTGCTTAATGTTGAGAGGTGAAATACTAAACATGGGGACCTCTATTATTCATAAATAAATTGATATAATGGCACAAAGGAAAAAAACGTTAGAGAACCAATTTACAGAAACACAGTAGGACCGCTTTTCAGAACTATTAGATCCTGAACATCCAAGAAGATAGGCTGCTCTCTACTTAATATTATGCAAGGTACAAGAGGAGTAACTTCAAGAGGAGGCAGTCAATGAACCATCAGAGAATACGGGCTGCTCTTACAGAACAGAAAACTCTATCTTGGAATGCAATGGTTATGGCTTAGGAGGTCTTAATGGGCAAGGAGCTCACCACAAATGCTCAAGGTAAAAGCATTATAAAATGGGAGAAGAGATTAGAAATAAGGAATCCATTCAACCTCTGGGTACAGCGTCATTGAAACCACTAGTATATCCAATTCTGATGTTCACATTTAAAGCTGTTGAAAGATTAGATTGGGGGCAGAAAAGAGCCATAAAAAGTATATGAGGAGAGAAGAACATGTAACTGGCAAACTTAAACAGCTCAATTGTGGGGTGATTCGATAAATACTTTCACAAGGGGAAAATATCAACCAACACTTTTTAATCTAGCAGAGACAGAAGAAAGACTAAGGGCTGAAAAATGAAAGTGATTCAAACCAGAAATGAAACACACATTTTTTTAACAGCAGTGATGATTAAATTTGGGAACAAACTACCACCTGAAGTGATGGATTTTGCAACTCTTGACATCTGGAACCTATGTTCCTGTGAAAAGTTCAAGTTTTGATAAATAAGAATTTTTTTTCCCTGAAAAACAATTTTGTCAGAAAATTCTTAGCCACTATTTGGATTACTTGTCTATTTTAAAGTGCCAGAGAAACAGCTTTATACATTGAAAGTTGGACAAAATGATAATTAAAAGCAGACTAATGGAATTCCTAGATAAGGAGCACGATATGGACAGAGCTAATTATCACAGTGTCTGTAACAAAAATTTTGCATCACTAATATTTCAGAATTATTTTAATATATCTTTATAATAATAACCAAAAGGGAACTGCTTGACATAATCTACTTGAACATTCAAAAGCCTTCTGACAGTCTTTCTGAGGCAGGGCCTGTTCCAGAAGAATCCTGCATGGCCAGATATTGTGGATGCTACAGAAAGTCAAAGCACAGACCAACATGCTAAGACTACACTAACAGCCAGAACACTGCCTAATGTCACAAACAGGTATTTCACTACCAGCTTTGGCTTTTATGCGGAGGTGCTAAGTGGCATTATTCCAAGTATAATTTTTGTAATTGCAATCAAGGAACCAAGAACTCTTGCATAAGTGCTTTTAATACACTACAGGAATGAAATATGACACATAAGGCACTGACAACTTGTAGAGCATCATTAAACATACCACGATCATTAACAAATGTGCCAAGGAAGGCTAGTACATCTGTATGTAATTCAAGCGGAGGAGTTGGGCTCCACATTTTTTGGTTTTTTTTGAGTAAAATACTTCAGAAGACTCCAGCTTATACTGAGTCAATAGAATGTGAAGCATCACTGAAAAAAACCATCCTCTTGGGATTTTTCATTGGACTGAGAATTGTAGCACTTCTCAGTAAATGTCAGGCTTATCAGTGTTGTGAGTAAGCATCAGTTAGCTCTCAAACAAGCTGACTCCGTTCATTTTTCTCAGAACTGTATGTAATACTCTCCTGGCAAGGAACAACTCTCTTAGTAGACTGCAGCACAAATTTGTAAAAGAAGCTTGCCTCAGCTCTGATCCAAAAACCAAAAGAAATCTAGAACAGATTAGATGGCTGTAGAAAGATCTGCTTTTTGACTACAAACCTTGGATCACTTGGAGTTAAAGGGATACAAGAAATACAAATTCCTCCTTTTCAGATCACAGCAGATGCACTAATTGTAAGAAAACATTCTTGTTAAACGTACTTGTTTACCTACTTCAAATTACATCAGTAGCTTCATGTATATTTTTGACCTGTGAGTGGTAAATGACATCAATATTTCCAATATTTTCATCCATTTATAAAGATCCTTTCTTTATTTCCACCATGTAGCTTTTCTCTTTATATTGCTAGATGAGACCTAGCAGCATTGCGGTGAGATCTTCATTAGCACTGAAATAAGAATTCATTGTCTGCTTGTATAGTGGGGAGATGAGTTTGGCGTTCACCGTTCAGTGTTCACCGTTACCATCAGAAGTATGTACATTCATATCTATGTTTAATTTTCTTTTGACAGAATATAACAAAGCACAAGAAAGGCTGCACTGGGCCAGAAGGTGCCTCTACTGCAGCATCTGGTTTTCAATATAGATGCCCGGGGAAGGAGTTTAAGAACATACCAGGCATGCAGCAATTCTCTCTTGGACTATTATTCTGTTTTCCAACAATATGTGTCTTGGAACTTTTTGAGCCACAATCCTTGGTTTTACTATTTCACAGGTTATGCTTTAACTTCTCTCCATTAACTTTTCCTGTTACCCCCGGAGCACAAGTAAACTTTGAGCATCCATAATATCCTATGGCAAGGGATTTTACAGCTTAATTACAAGTTTTGCAGAGAACCATCAACCAGATTAAATGTGATTTTTAGTTGTTGCTTTGGAAGAGACACCAAAGGGGCTTCTCAGTTTGGAGAGAAGGCAGCAAGGGGGATACGAGTGAGACTTATAAAATCATGGGCACAGCAACAACAGGTGAACAGTGCAGGCAGATGGACCACTGGTCTGACCCACTAGAGTATTTTGTTATGACTAGGTCATCTTAGTTGCATCTTCAGGACCCTTTCAAGAGCTCTAACAAATTTGTGAAATGTGGTTTCTCACTAGAAAAACTTTCCCTAATATGTTGGGGTTTATCCATTTAATCATTTTGTTCTTATAATTTCTACTCACTTGCTCAGTACAGACTCCAGCGTGACGGTCCGCAGTTCTCAGCTTCACTCCCGGGGACCTTCTCAGGGATTGTTGTCACATTTACCATCTTCCATCCCTCCTCCAGGGAGAGTGATTTAAGTGACAGGTTACACACTATAGTAGCTCCATTATTGCATATTTGTTTTCCTCCAGAGCTCTTGAGTGATTACAATATGGTCCTGGCAATTTCTGACTCTTCATCTTATCAATTAGTCCTAAAATGCATTTTAATGCCATTTAATCTGAGACAGTTCCTTACATTTGTCCCCATAAGTTTGGCTCTCATGGGGGAGTAACCTACCTCAATCATAGTGAGCACCAACACAAAGCTTCAGTTTACTTTTCAACAGTCTTCCTCTCTTACAGTAAACCTTTTAGAGACTGGTCATCTGTTGACCAAACCTCTGGCAAAGTACCTGATTCTGGCAGTTTTGAAAACATTTCTACTAGTGTTTTTATCACTCCTTTAGTGAGTTTGCACCTTAAGATTTTCTCGTGCCTGCCCTACAGATTTAGCTTCACAGTTAATGCTTTTTTTTTTTTTAAGTAGTTTCTTTATTTGTTCAGAAATCCCTGATTTTGAATACTCTCTTCCACCCTGCTGTTAAAATATTGCTTTTTTGGGCCCTTGTAGAATTATTTCACTTAGAGCTTCAGATAGGGTGGTTTTATCTAGTTTCTCATCCTCCACGTTGTTACAGCAACTGCTTTTAATTTCCTTTTAAGAAGCTCCTAAACTTTTCAGTAGGTCCCATTTTTAAGTTAGGTATTACTGTGAGGCAGTTGTGGGGGAAAACCAAATACTCCTAAGATACTCTGTCATGAATCCCTCTGAAAAAAAGAGAGGTACCCACCAACGTGTTTTCAAAAAAGGGAGGCTTTGGAGGAAAGAGGACATCTAACACCTCCAGCTGTAAGGGGAAGGATGGGGAGGATCCTACCTGGGCACTGCAGGGAGCAGGGACCTGGATGCTGGGTGAGGTGGGCAGGGAACCTCTAGCACCAAGCTTTCAAAAGGGCCTGTGAGGAGACTGTATCAGGGCCAGGTAAAAGACAGGTCAGGAATGTGGAGAAGCAAATCTCAAAGAATGATTCATGTTCAAAAGCAGGAATGCACCTGTGTCAGCAGAACGATGTGAACTCACTCATTCAGAGAGGGGAGCCAGAAAGATCCTCCGTTATTACAGGCTCTCTACACTCACACAGGCGGTGCGCATGGAGAACTGTCATACATGGCCTTTCTTCAGCATGCTGGATCACTCTTCTGCTAGGCAGGCTTTAGGGGAGGCTGCGGGGAGCTTGGGGTGAAAGCCCATGTGCATTTCCCTACACCATGCCTCCCATCTCTGCTGTAGTGCTTGGTACCCTTGTGGCTTACATGAATCAACAATTCATGGAGGACAGAAAAGCTGTGTTGCTTTGTTGCTTTTCTGGGTGGCTGGCATCCGGCTCACCTGGAAGAAACGATCTCACACCAAAAACCAGAGGGACCAGCTCCCATGGAATGCAGCATAGGCCATGCATCTTTCTCTGCAAGGGCAAGCATGCAGGCAGGACAGCTCTCTAGTTGCTATGTCACTGGCTGGTGTCATTTCACACTTGGATGTGACAGTGGTTGGTCAACCTCAGGGTACTTAGAGTACTGGTCTGTCCAGGCAGCTTTCTGCCCACAGATGTAGGTGTCCCAGTACAGCAGCACCCTGTCCGTGGGGACAGGCTCCCTCCTCACACAGACAAGGTTTACAAAATGCAATGTAAATGGAACAGGAAGCAGGCAGCTGGCAGAACCCAGGCAGGCCTGCAGATCCACAACTACTCACAGAGACAAATCTACCAGATATTTCAGCCTCACAAGGGAGCCACGTGCCTGTCCTACTGCAGAAATTGTGTTTTGCCTCCTGTCGTGTTGGCTTCCTGCAATAACGCTGGAAAATGGTGGTGGTGTGAGAGTTACTTTCCCTTCCTAAAATTGGTGCTACCATAGGTTTGTGTAGTTAGTGAATATCAACCAGAAATAAATCAGAGCTTGGAGAAACGCTCTTCTCCGCTCTTCCTCCAGTGTGGCTTATTTACACTGCTGCGCTGCAATCTGAAAAATGCCATCTATTATGAATACTAAATAGTGGGAGTCTTTTTCTCAGCAATGTGTTACTAAAACTGATTGCTGTGCAGTATAATATGCTGTAAGAGAGAGTGGGCTTGGCTGTGTTTCTCTGTTTCATGCAGTCATAGAAACTGTCAAGCTTAGGTGCCTCTGTGGTCTCCAAGCAGCATGTCTCCCTACACCCTTTCCTAGCTACCCTTTTATTTTTAAAATGTTTCATTGTTAGTGTAGCTCAATTCTTTTAGCCAATTTTAACGTCATTATTATTTCTGCCTCTTTAAAATCTACCTACATATGCAATTTTAATCTTTTTTTTTCCAAACCAATTCATAGTAATATGTTAAAAGCTGCCTTATAGTGGAAGTCACCTAGAGTTAACACTTAAAAGTCCTCACTGTTAAAAAATTACTCACCTCTGTGTTATAGAATCTGTACTGCATTGCCTTGCACCCCTGTCCTCAGTATATTCACGTGTCTCCGCTTTGTCACCAAGACCATTTCCGACCTGGCAGTGAGTACCTGCCTGTGGAGGGTACATGCCAGAAAGCAAGAACACTTTTCCACACACGAATGTCTTCTAGAGTACTTCTACAGCTATTTAAGCTTAAAGGACCAGGAAGTAAAAGGGGATCTATATTGCAGAAGATGGTGAAAAAAGGGACGAAAGAAGAAAGTTGTTACAGGACCCCTGCACACACTTCAAAATTTCTGCAGCTGACATGGAATACATCTGCCTCTGTTCTGGGAGTTTGAAGACTCTTTTGATTTCCCTCCTCCGCCAGCAGTTCAATCTTCCAAACAGTTCAAGGTATGACCGTGATGATAATTCTACATAAACAAAATGCACAGCAGAAATGGCACTGACCCAAAGGCTTGTTAACACACAGCATAGATAAGAGTTTGTTGGGTGATATTTTTTTGCCCTTTAGAATACTGAATTCAGGCAAAATCAAAGTTTCTGAAAAACAGCAAATGGATCATACCATTGCAATGCATATTCTTTCTTCCTTGACTCATATACTGGAGCGTTCATATAAATATACATACACTTCCTATACACGCTGTATCAAACACTTCAGCAGGAGCGCTACGAGATGAAGTATAACACCTTGTTTTGATAAGATCAAACTTACAGTCACGTGGGCGCACTGAACAGGAGATACTAAAACTTATCATACACGCACTTCTCGTTGAGCTATGCAAAGGTCATTCTGTTTTGTGAATAAGCCCGTGTCAACAGTGAGCATATATTAGAGTTCAGAAAACACTTTGCTGAGGAGATCCAGGCTTTCTGGGTTAAAAGGTTATGAAATTTAGTCTAATCTCTATTTCTATTTTATTAAATGTTCACTACCAATCTATTATAGGCAAAGAAGTCAGTGCAGCCCAAAATTAAGGTTTCCCAACTTCTTTTACATGACCTTGACTGTATTTCTACAAGACTTGTAGTTCAAACTGTTCAGAATTCTCTCAAGCTGGCCTGAAATTTCTTTTTTAAATTAAGCTGATTTGCATCATAATTTCTCAGACTGAAATAAAATAATTTCTTTTTGTGAAAACGTTCCTTCCACCACACTCTTGAGAACCTTCTGTGTCTCTCTGCTTTATCACAGGAATTTCACATTTGGCACAGGGTTTCTCCTGGTGAGGGGTTTGTATCTGTTGCCTTCACCACTGTCCCCAAAGTTCTTACACTTTCAATTAACTGGAACCACTAGCAGACATCTTCTACAAGTCAAACAGAATAACTAAGATACCAAAAGATTTAACATCCAGGAAGAGAAAAACACCAGAATAATTTGAATGATTTCTAAGCACATAGAAACTAATAAGGAGATGAGTACTTGTCAACATGAACTCCTCATGGACAAAACAAGCTGATTCAATCCAATTTCCCTCTCCAATGGAAAAGACTTTGTGGATAGGGAAGAAGCATACTCACATACCTTAGTATTACTGAGGCTCCTGATATTGTCCCACACAACATTCATGAGGGCAAGAATGCCCTGGCCGAAGTCATGACACAAATCTGCACTCTGAGAGTAGTTTCCAAGGGTTCACTGTGAAATTTAAAGGACAAATTGAATGGTTACTCAGCTGTTCATAAGTTCCATTCAATATTTTATTGATAGCCTGGATGAGGGAATGGACTGTGTGTTTATTAAATCTGCCAAGATTAAATCTGCGAAGAGTGGCTACAAATACGTGGGGGATAGAAGTATTAAAAACTTTTGACAACTTGGACAAGTTGTCTATAAATATAGGAGTAAAAATTGTAAATTGTAAAAAGTGTAGCGTTTTAACTTAGGCAGGAGCGAAGTGCACAAATACAGGATAGATATCAGCTTGGAAGAAAACAGTCTGGGGAAAAAAAAAAAAGATCTGAAGGTTCTGATAGATCACAAGCTGAACAGGCGTTATTGTCCTGAGCAAAGAGAAAACACTAAACAGATATATTAACAGAAAAGTTACCTGCAAGACATCTTGCAGGTCCTTTTGCTGTACTCAGTAATGCCTCAGTGCAGAGGCACATCCAATTCTTGGGTACTGCTCCTCAAGAAAGGTTGACAGGCTAAGCAGCAAGAATAACAATAATGGTTAGAAGTCTGGAAAACATGACCTGAATCAAGAGACTGAGCACAGGAGATGCTCAAAAGAAAGAAGACCATGGAGAAATGCAATAACAGTCCTGACAGAATCACGATCGGTGCAGTAACAGTCCTGTAGCAGATAAAAGTCTGCTACAAAATGGAAGAGAAACAACAGTTCTGCATGTGCCAAAATTGTCATAAGCAGATCTGATTCTGTTGTGGAAGGAGGAGATGGACTAAGTGATCAGCTGAGATTTCTTCCAGCTTCAGTTTTCAATAATTCTGTGCTCAGCTGATGCTGATTAGAGTTTGTCTGTACTCAATTTGTCCTGATGTACCCCAGTGACTTCATACAGTAATTGCTCATGCACATTTACATCATTTCTGCATTAACATCATCATTAGGTTAGTGTTATACGTTCATCTTACCATCTTAAGACTATCTGTCCTATAAATACCTTATTAAAATGCTATTTGCCAAACCAGCTTGACTCGCAACTCATTAATCAAAAGCCATTTTAATAATTAGTCCTCAAATAGTAATTCAATAAAATTTGTTTATAATCATTTTTGTAATCATTTGGCACCACTACTCTCAGTCTCAAAGAATCTAGATTAGAGCTGCTGGTGCCAGAGTCTCCCATTCCACTGCCATAATTTTAGAAATTGCTATAACTTTAGAAAAAATTGTATTCATCTTGGGCCTCTCAGTTCCAGATTCTTATAGAAGACTCCAGATCACTGCTGCTGCCATTAGCATCCGGTCCCATCCCTGGCACAAAAGCAGGACCAGCACTACCTATGTCCATTCTGACATCAGAAGAGATGTACTTAAAATCTTCCCCAGATTACCCATTTCAGTGATTATACATCCTATATTAACAACACACTGCTAACGTCTCTGTTAGTGCAGTTCAGCCTGTTATCTCCAGCCATCTCCTCAGTGGGCATGGAAAACAGTTTAAGATGCAGTGGCCAGGTAGGGCAGCTGTCTGACATGACTGCTTCTTAGTCACAATTACTTACTCAGGGTGCCAAGGGAAAGCTGTGCTGCCTTATCAAATAATTATAATCAATTACCAATATAGATTAGAACCAGCTATAGCTCAGCTTCCCACAGGATCCATCAAATTAAACGGTTGTGCTGTAGTACTGCTAGAAGGAGAACAAAGACCCTTGTGAAGTTGTGCAGGTTCTGAGATTTATGAAAATACAGCTCAACTTCACTGGCATACAATCAGTTAAATCAACATCACATAAAACCAGAAATAATACAAGCCACAGACCTTGTTAGCTCTGTATATCCTTACACCATTGTTAAATTGAGTTGATATGTCAGAGAGTGGAAACCCAAAAGATTCCAGATTTATCATCTTAATTCTTTACATTTCTTCTCAAGACTTCACACTGCTGTCATTTTCTCTTCCATTCTGATTACCTTCTTTGTAATATATCGGCTTTCTTACTTTTACTGAATAATTCCTGGTCTATTATATCTATAATTATACTAATAATTAAGCATGCCTTTTCATCAGCTAGCAGCTAATTACTTCTGTTCCTACCCAGCTTGCTCAGAAAACAGTCAATTCATCTGTATCCATATCACTCTCGCTGTTGCTAAGCAGTCAATGCTAGTCAGCAGTTGCACTGTAACCGGCGTTGTTTGGTTCACCCTGGCTCTAAACACATTTTGCAGTAACTGAGTGGTAGTGCCTTTCAACCTCAAAGTAAACGTTTCTCACTGGTAAGCAAGCTTTAGTCACATGTTAAAGTGCAGCACCTGCTTGGCAAAGACTGCTTATCCCCACCAGTTTCAGAGCACCTTTGGAGCTGTTAGTAAGCCGCTACTACTTACTGCAAGGAGCAGTCTGGAATTGGAGAGACCTGAAAGGAATCAGCTAGCAAACCAGCCTCTACCATCTGCAGTCTTAGTCCTTTTGTGGTCAGACTTCATCCAAGATTTTGTTACATGCAAACTGAAGTCATAAAGTAGTCTAAGCTCTCGTTCTCTAGTAGTATCACAGTGAAGAACTACTTGCATTCACACACTGTCCTTCCAGACTTCTTGGTATACCAGACCATTCCTGTGTCTGCTAATGTGAGAACTGGACATTATCAGCATGACTCTGCTGTCTCACTCCGGTTCCCACCAGCACAGTGTAGATGGCTTCTACCCAAAACCACTCAAGCTAGTTAGTATCAAACTTCAGTGATGTGGTGACAAATCAGCCCAGATTGCCTTTTTTTTTTTTTCCAATTACCTGTCATTTTATCTGTTGCAGGTTGGAGAGAGAAGCTGATGTTCCAGGGCACGAATTCCTGCAATCTCCAGCCCTGGCAAGCCACTTTCTTCCCTGTTTCTCAGTTAATGAAATTAGTGAAATTAACATTAGTGAAATGTTAATGGCTGATATTTCTAGCCTTCCTAGAGACTGGGCTAGGCCAAAACCCTTAATTCTTTTATCTGATTCATGACTGCACACTCTGAAATGAAGAAATGTTGGCAAATGCAGCGGTTGTGCTTGATTCCAGAGAAAGGGAATTAAAAAATGAGGAAATCTGTTAAAAAAAAAAATGCTCAGAGTGGCAGCCAGAAAGGTAAAATGTTTTCAGATGGCAGGTAGACTATTTTAGGATCCTATATCGGAGTCTCAAAGCAAATGCATATAACCTGTCAAAAAAGACTTGAGAGCAAAACAAAAAGCTAGCATCATAAAACAGCAGGATCAGGGAGGCTGTTGGAAGTTAAAAGGTATCCTGCAAAAAGCTGAAGTTGTGTCTGAAAAAGGAAAACTAAAAAGAACATAAATTCTGGCAGACTAAACGTAAAAGCACAATAACATAGACTGAAGAAAGAGTTTAGAAGCAGTTTGCTAAAGAAATAAAAAAAAGTAATAAATCCTTCTTGAACGCATCAAGAGCAAGAAGCTTGCAAGAGCCAGAGAGCTACACAGGTACGAAAGAAGCAATCAGAAAAGATAATGACATCACAAAAAATCCCAAACTTTTTTTTTTTTTAATCTCTGTTCACCTGGAGAATCTTAGAGAAACTCTGAAACCAGCATCTTGTTTATAAAGCATTCACAGAAGGCTTGTCTTAATTTGAGGTTGTTAAGAGTAGATTACAAACCAGACAAAATGAATAACAACATATCACTGGGTGCAGATGATATTCACACAATATTTTTACAGAATGTTAAATATGAATCATCTGAGCTAATACCCTTAGTATGTAACCTTTTGCTGAAAATTGGTGGAATTATCAAAGGACTGGAAGGTAACTAATAAGAAATCAGTTTTCAAAAATAAATCCAGTGGTGATTCAAGAAACCACAGGTCACTAAGTCTAATGCCCATATTGGTCATATTGGCTGAAGCTCTGGTAAAGAACAGAGTTAGTGAATACATGAATAAAAGTATCACATTAAGGAAAAGTAAACATGACTTTTGTAAAAGGAATCTGAGCCTCCTAAATCTGCTGGAATTCTTTGAAGGAGTTAAAAGCATGTAAATAACAGAGATCCAGCTGAGAAATTTTCCCTGTATTTCCAACTCACCCCAAGCTTCCAGAAACCTCAGACATTGAAGGTCTCATCAAAGGCTCCTAAGTAAACTAAACAGCTGGGAACTACAGGTAAGAACCTCACAGTGTTAAAAGTTTAATATTGGAAAAAGAAGATTAGACTAAAGGATGAGTTTTCACAGTGGAAGAAGATCATCAGTGGAGTCCCATGGGGATTAAGGTCCATGGTGTTCAATGTGTTCAGAAGTGATCTGGAAAGTAGGTGGAATAGTGAAGATTTCTGATAAAAACTAAATTAATTAGGATAATATTTACTGCAAAAACTTAAAGATCTCATGACACTGAGCAGACTCATGATAAAGTGGAATATAAATTTCAGACCTGACAACTATAATCTGGCTATCCACAAAAAGCAACACAGAGAGTGATGGGCTCTGTACTAGTTTGCACAATTTAGGAAATGCATCTTGACATTGTAACAGCTAGTTCTATGAATATATCACCTCATTGCTCAATAGCAGTCAAAAAAAAAGAAAATCAAAAGTTCAGAATTCTTAGGAGAGAAAAGTATGACTTTGCCACTGTATGAATTCATGGTGCCTCTGCTTCTTGAATACCAAGTGCAGTTCTGGTACCCTAACCTAAAAAAAACAAGAAACTGTAACAGGAAAAAGAAAAGATACATTACAGAATGACAAACATGGTAAGTACAAAAGTGCTTCCATGTGAAAAACGAAGTTAGCATGCAGAAGTTGAATAGGAAACAATCACTTGCCATTTGTCTTTCCCAATTGTACTGAGCAGGCCAGGTGCCAGAAAGGGGAGATGGACATCGTACAAGAGCTCTGTCTCATGTCTTTTTGTTCAGCTGCTGAAGCCTTCATATTCTGTCAGACAAGAATTTCAAGGGATGTTTGAGAATGGCAACACCTAGGTTTCATACACAATCCCAACACATTTTCAGGAAAAAATATAAGGGGAAAAAGAGGGAATAAGACTGCTGTACTTCCAGTACTTTTTCTTTCTGTTACTTCTAAATCGTAATTCATTAGAGGTCTCCACTTCCTTTCCCGTCTGCCTTCCCCATGCTACAATTTCAAAATTAAAATAAATAAAAACCCACTTAGGCAGCATTTACTAACATCTGACTATGGCAATCCAGCCATGTTGCTTGCCAGCTTCTTCAGTGATGCATTTTAACACAGCTCCTCTCACCTTTCTACATTTCTCTCATTTTTCAAACTCCTTTGAGCATTGTGGGTTCAGGTTGTTAACTCAGCTCCCACACTGTCCCCACAAGGACAGCACTACTTTTCATTCAGTTGTGCAGTCTAGTACCAATTGGTCCCATACCTGATAACAGCCTTAAACTACTGGTGAGCTATTAATAATATGCAAGCAATCATTTTAATTGCAACCAGGCGTCTAGAATTTAGGAGCTGTACAGAGTTCCTTCTATCTAAAATATTATTGTCCCATTGTGCATTTTGGAGTTTAGCTCTCATTAAAAGTAATAGAGGGAAATAGTCTGTAGCAAACTGAATGTGTTTGTTTTCACAGTTCACCTCCTGCTCCTCTACACTAAAACACACTCCCATTCAGTGACAAGACCACAGCTGTTGCCATCTTTTACTTACCTGCTGAGTGCAATATTTAGCTTGAGGGACACTGAAGTTTTCTGTTTGTTAGTTATCAGGTCAATAACTCTCACCTTATCACTTCAGTTTCCATTCTGTTGATAAAACCTGTCAGCCTTCCTTGAGTGGTTTCTGGCCCTCAGAAGAAATCACATTAAATGGGCACAACCAAGTAAATCTGTAAGGGATGTGCTCCTGACTCACTGAAGGGAAGGGGGGAGGGCTTGAATTTCTCTCTCTCTTCCTTCTTGCATGGCTCCAATGTCCAAGCGCTTAGAGCTGTGTTGAAATCCTCCCAATGGATTCAGTAGTCCAAGTCAGCTCAGGTCTTTGAATATGGCTCAGAGGAGATGTCTGCAGAGCCGAAATTGATATGTTTAAGTGCAAGAGACAATAATAATTTCTTCAAGTATAAGCTAAAAATACCCAGAAGAAAGTGAAATTCATAATGGAGATTTTAAAGATCTGTGACATACCAGAGCCTGCACAAGGGTTTTAATGAGAGAGAAGCCAATTTAATTGGTCACTGTGAGCAGATGCTTTGCTGGGTGAGTGGGCTATAACATCTCACATTCCCATTTAATGCTAGAAGCATCACTGCAGCGCTTAACACGGCTGCGACAAGCCCATGTCAGAGGAGCACATCATCAGAATCGGGAAGAACCTTGATAATCAACGTCTCTGCCTTGTCAGATCACAGAGCCCAGCCACAAGAAGAAAGCACTAAAAAGAGGAGGCAAAAGCTGACAAAGGAACGTTTCTAAAGGTAATTGCACGACTGACCATCTCCGGTTGTCATTTTGTTTAATTATTATGCTAGGCATGAAGCTAAAACAGCCCGTTAAGTTTTAAAGTCTGTTAACACTGCGTTAACAAGGAGTTGCTGAATACCAGGGTTAAAATCTGCAGGCCTTCCCTGTGAAAACACTTCTGGAGTGTGTGTCACTGTTCATAGGAAACCCAGAAATAGCTTCCGTGGACCATTCAATTACAGGCAATCACCACACAGCGCTCCCTCTACTTGTGGCATGGCTCATCAATCAGGTTTTCTGTCACCATGTCTCTTCTCATAGCAGTCACCAGAAGGCTCTGAGCTCCCTCCAAATTCATGTGACATTTACTGTCAGAGGCTGTCAACACCAAGAGATTCTCCCAGGGCCTCAGAGTTCATCACAAAGCAACAAGATATATCCCCAAAATGCACTCCCAGCTTCAGCTCTGGATTACAATGACTGACTGAGGGGCTTTGCAGCAGTCAGGGAAGAGTGAAACGGTAGCGCAAGCTACAGCTTATGCCCAAATACCTTCTCTTTCTTATTTTCTTGTTAGAAAAATACATCCGCATTAAGAGGTTTTAGGCCCATGACTAATTAAGACTTCCTCAAAAATGCCCCTTATATACTTATTAAGAGAACAATGAGGTTGTTTACTTTGAAATTCAGCCTTCCCATCTTTAGCATTGATCTTGCATTCAATGTCTGTTTAACAATACAGTGACCTAGTGGAAAAAATTTATAAAACTTAATAAATTGCAGTTGGCAGTATTGACAGAGTGTATATATGCACATTTGTTTTTGTATGAACATATTATAAGAAATCTAATAAAGTAAAACAAACACATTTTCTTTGTCTGTGAGCTGTGAAACTAGATCATCTGCAATTACAGTATTTCAAGTATGCTTGGTCAAAGTCACATGGTGGTTTTTTCCAGCCATAAATTTCTGACTAGAAGAAAAAAACCTGTTGTGTATCAAAGCTTACATGTTCCACTAAGTTACTTTGCTCAAGATGCAGAAAAAGAAAAACACAGATGAAAACTAACTTACCAGAAGACCGCTATGAGATAAGAGGAAACAGCTCCAGGGAATAAAGTTCCAGTGGCAAACGTGCCTCAAAGAAATAATGAAGAACTTGGAGATATGTTGATTTTGCCTGGACTTTAAGGGGGGGTTGGCATTAATGAGTCTTTAAACCAGTGAATAAAAGAGTGCTTTCAATTACAAGGTTTTAAAAAGACCTCAGAATGTGTGTAACCTCCTAGAACTTTGATGTTTCTTTTTAACTTGCTTTCTACAACCAGTCTGGTTTCCTCTTTCCACCAAAATAAATAAATTTCTTAAGGAGCACAGTATTTATTTCCCTAAGCAGCAAAGTATTTATTTTCCTAAAATTATTGTGTGATAACAAACACAGTTTTCTCAGCCTCTTCTTGTACACTGTCTGTGCTAGCCCACTGATCACCACCATCTGAGCCCAACAATCCAGGCAACTTTCCATCCAATCCATACCTCACCAGTTTGGTAAGATAATACTATGGGAGACCATGTCAAAGGTCTTGCTAAAGTCAAGGTAAACAACACCCACCCCTCTCCCCTTGTTCTCTGAGCCAGTCTCATCACAGAAGGCAATCAGGTTGGTTAGGCATTTTTGATTGCCATTGTCAGATCCATGCTGGCTGTTCCCAATCACCTTCTTGCCCTCCACATGCTTAAAACAAAGTTTCCAGAAGAAGGTGTGCCATCACCTCCCAGAGACTCAGGCTAAATAGAGTGTTTTAGAGTTGCCCAATCCTTCTTCTTACCCTTCTTGAATGCGTGTATGATGTTTCCCCTTTTTCAGTAATCAGAATCCTCTCCTGATTAGTGTGACCTTTCAAAGTGGCCCTACAATGACTTCGGCCACTTCCCTCAGCACCCTTGGATGCATGGAACAAAATATCCCCACCAACAGTCAGAAAAGCTGTAGCAACACACTCTGCACCTGCAGCAGTTCCTCATGGCTTCTCGCCTCTTCCTTCTCAATGTCCTTTCCACTCTCTGCAAGTTGCAAGGACACAAACTAGCTGAGCTGGAAGGACCCAAGAAGCAGCCCTTGCACAGAACGCACCATCCTCCTGCCTGCATAGCTCAAGTAATTTCTCTCTACATTTACCCCTTCAGCCACGTTACTCCACACCCGGCTACATCTCTGATCTTTGCTACCCCATCTTTGTTCTTGCTCTGGACAGTCCCCTTCCTCATCTCTCAGAACCTCCCTCTCGTCTCATCTTCATCATGCTATTTTCCTTCTCCAGACCAAAAGACACAAACACACAGCAACTGCACAACTGACATTGTTCAACTCCTGTAGCATCCTCATGATATGAATCAAAACAGATTAGCTCTGCTATTGACTTGCCAGTTGCAGAAAAGACAGAGAGTATCACACACCAAATGGTTGAGGACTTGAAAGAAAACTAGGACTAACAGCATTAAAAATACAGTGATTAGCTGAGAAGATCTTGGATGAACTAGTACCAACAAATGCAGTTTAAATTTTTGGAATATTAATTACTGATATCAGCTTGATAAGCAAGAAATTTAAGGCAAGATTATAGAGTGGAGATGCTGATATTTCTATTTTGCATGTAATTTTCATCCCCAAACACATTGTAGTAGCCTTGGAAATACCAGTCTACTAACATGAGACAATTACAGACACTTTTCCTAAAAGGCAACTAAATTACTTTGTAATTAAAGTATTAAGCCACATCTGGGGTGAAAAGGATAAAGGATTCTTATCGTGTATGAAAAAAAAAAAAAAAGCTATGGCAAACCAAAAGAAATTTGGTAGTTTAAAGCAAATGATTAGGCTGATGAAATAGAGCGATTGCATATCTCCTGGAAAGCCACACTTGGAGCTAAACTTGCAGCCAGACAAGCATAAAACTCAGATAATACCGAACAACAACCTCGAGTTCATAACAGGAATTACCAGCGAAGAGAAAACCGTATTCTGGAAAGCAAGGCAAACTGCCAGAATGACCAAGAATTTCTGTGTCTATTGAACACAGAAATAGACATGAAAATATACTGTTCAGCTGGAATGAGCACAGGGGCGGCAATATTCATACTTCTGAAGGAAACCACTATGGTAAGGAGAATATAACGCATATCTTTTTCTCACGCTGGCATGCCACGCTCCCGGTTGGGAACTCTGCCATCTCCTGTTGCAACACCGTTGAAACAAACACAGAGACATACAGCAGATATAAGCCAAGGAAGTCCTCTGTGAGCACCATCAATCACAAACTCAGGCTGACTGCTGACAAGATGTGGATGCAGGTCCATACACAACCCAAACCGTAACCGTGCCTTAATGCATTTTTTACACATTTCCATTCACGAATGTTTCACGTATATACCCATTTCCTGAATATAATTAATCACATCACTGGTTACAGGAAGATTAACTGACTGACTTACTGATCACACCTGAAATTACTTTCTTGCTGTAAGAAAAGTACTTTGCAGTATGCTATTTTGTCTAACCCATTGCAGCACACTCAAATCTCCACCTACCCCACTGTTGCAGGCCATTCTGGATCAGGAAAAGGCATCATTTATTAGGTAATTTATTTGGTAATCACGGTAAATACCTATTTATCAGGTAATCACGGGCTCGGGGGCAGTTCAGCACTCCGCACTGCTGATTTGCTCCCTACGTTGGAAGTCCTCACCCCCAGGGCTCATCTCTGGGCTCAGGCACTCCTCACAGGAACCCCAGACCCGCAGCACAACCGCCCGCCCCCACCTGCCTGTGCTTTCCAAGGGGGATTTGCCCCACCAGCTACAGGGGACCCCCAGGGACCCTCCCCAGGATACCCAGACCTACAAGGGACCCCCCGGGCCTTGAGGGGACACCCTCAGCACCGGCTGGGCCTACAGGGGATCCCGGCCCACAAGGCCCTCCCCCCCGGCCCACACAGCCCTTCCCGCCGCGCCGTTCCCGCTCTCCGCCGGGGTGGGGCGGGCCGGGCCGGGCGCCGCTCTGCCTCCTCTCTATGGTACGGCGCCGCTCTATCCCTACCCGACCGGTGGAGTCAGGCCGCCTGAAGCCGTTCCCCGGCGCTTTACCCCTGCGGGCTCCGCTCTCCCCGTAGCCTTGCGTGGAGGCTGCCGCCGCCGCCGTCTCGGCCCCGCGGGAGGCCCGCCGGGACTAGCCGATACCCTCGGCCGCTCGGCCTTCTCTATGGCCCCGGCCACCGTCGCTCGGCAACGCGCCCTCTCTATGGTCCCGCGGGCGGCATGTGGCGGCGGCTGCTGCGGGGCCGCGGCCTGGGCCGCTGCTGGCCGCCCCCCGCCCGCCCCGCCTGCGCCGCCGAGCCGCCCGACGGCCCCGGCCCCGAGCGGTGAGTGCGGCCCGGCCCGCGGCGCCGGCCTGCAGCGAGAGCGGGGAGTCCCCGTGCCCTCAGGGCGCTGCTGGGGCGGGGCGGGGGGCTGAGGGCTGACCGCCGGCCTCACGGTGCTGGTGTTTTCTGGTGGTTTTAGAGCGCCCGGTTGTCAGGATGGACGGCCCCGGGATGGCCGGGAGCGAGGAGGAAGGCAGCAGCCCCTGCCCGGCCTGGTGTGCCGCTACTCGGTGCTGGAGGCAGTCACCTGGGTGAGGAGCAGCGGCGGGGCCGGTGGCCCTGGCTGGGAGGGGTGTCGCCGGGAGACCTCGGGGGTGTGAAAGGGGGTGGGAGCAGTGGGCACTGCGGGACCCACCAGGGAGGGGAGCCGGGGTGGGAGGGCTCCCCGAAACGGAGCTATGGCCAAGCTGCCAAATGGAAATGGGACGGAAAGAGGGAGTGGGGCTGTTTTCCTTGACTTGTGTCTACTTTTCTTCAGGGAGCACTCGGTGCGCTGCTTCTGCAGCTGGTCAGACAGATCTCGTGGCTGAGATCGCTGCCGGACGCCAGGAGAGAGCACAGGTCTCCCTGGCTTTCTTCGGTGCCCTCTCAGCAGAAAGGTTAGCAGCTCTGGCTTGTGAGAAGGGGTTGTGGGAGGACCCGGCTGTCGGAGGGGATTTCAGCCTCATGATATGTTAACTAAGACAGGAAGAGAGCTGTTGTGAGAAGCTGATAGCTAGCTTTCAAGCTCTCTAGGGAGAGTGAGGGCTGGTATTTCTCAGGGGAATCTCGCTCTTTCTTAACAATTTGGTGCAATCCCACTTTGCATCCCGCATGCCCTTACCTTTGTTTTCTGTTCTAGACTCTGCTCCCCAACCTCCTGCTTGGCTTTGTGGTCAGAGCAGAGAAGGACGTTGGGTAGATACACGGTTCCGTGTTGTCTCCTAAAGCAGACACTGCACAGCTAACGGGAACTGTTTTGCACTCTGTATTTCAGTGGTGACTGAAGCCTCAACTAGCTGTCCGAACGTGCAGCTGGGGTCCCGCTTCCTGCAGAAAGGAAGTCCAGAGGTTGTACCAGAGAATTCATCCTCAGGCATCCCCTCAGAGCAAGGAGAGAGCCAGCCCTGGGCAGAAGTAGGTAGGTGCAGTGTGCTGCAGGGTAGGATGCTTGTGGTAGAGGGACTTCTGAGTCTCTGAGTTTCCCCAAGGCAAAGCTAGGAGCCAAGAAGTGTATAGCCATTTATTGACGCTTGAGGAGATAGGTTAGAGTGGAAAGACAGAACTTCAGAGAGGTGAATCAGGAGTCCAGAGACAGGAGAAAAAAGTTCCTGAAGGCAGGGAGGAAACTGGGCTGTAACTGTGCAGGTAACATTGGCTTTACCAATACTGGTCTGCCTTAGCAACCTGATTACAGCATCAGGTTTCTGTTCTTTTCCTGTGGGCAGATGTTTGCAGCCAGAGAGAATGAGGTGACTAGTGTGCCAGCGATCTGGGAGACGTGTGTACATGGTGTGAAACTAAAGGAATTATTTTCTCTCTGGAAGATGAGGATGTATATCTGAGTGCTTATACTGTAGATAAGACAGTGGAAGGAGGTATCAAAGATATTCCTATTAAAATGAGTTTTATAAAAATAAGATATACTTCAAAAAGACTTGAAGTCTTATCTAGGAAAGTATGTCCTACATGTTAAATTTGAAGTCATATCAAGGAAGATCAGATGAGGCCTACAACAGGGCTACTTACTAGATGTATAAACACTTCAGGAAAATTTTTAGAAGCAGGAAGCCTGCTGGATCAGGTGGAAAGGGGGACAGCATGTGATTGTGGTGTAGAAGAGGCACATAAAAATCAATCCCACAGATGTCAACTAGATGATGTAAGGTGTTGCAGAAAAGGTCAGAGGGGTTCCCCATTCTTTGCTTTCTTCCAGATTTTTGGCTTTCTTCTGTGCTGATTTAAGCTACTGCCCATCACTGCTTATCAAACCTATCTCCTGCCAGAGGTTACCATTCCCATCAGTTGGCAAATGGAGCATTTTGTTTCCATGTCTCCTAATTAGCTCCAGGAAAACAGCCAGGTTAATTTACCTAATCTGCCAATTAGACTGTTTAACCCATCTGCTTTTGCCTGGAGCATATTAAGAAGCACTCAAACACACTGCCTTGCTGGCAGATTACTGGACATGGACCTCTGGGAGAAGTGGTGGGGAATAAGTGGAGACAGTGATGCCTTCAGCTGGCACAGCTGAACATTCAGGAGTGAATGTGTGTCTGTGTCTGACAAACAGTTTCCTGCTGAGAGTCAACGGGAAGAGCTTTTAGGCAAACTGATAAATTGAACAGTGACAAGTCACTAAGGCCACATGCTCTTTGTTCAGATGTTCTTCAGAAGCTATGAAATCACTAAGCCTCTAATGATGATATGTAATCCAGTGCTTAAATCTGCTGTACGACCAGAAGAATGAAGACTGACAAATTGGACACTGGCTTTTAAAAAGGGGGGGGTTGTCTGAGCTGTGAAACTGCAAAAAAGATAATTTTAAGTTGATAGAAACTGTGTTGTAGAATAGAGATGTTAGATACCTGGATGAGCATGCTATATCAAAGAATCAAAGGCCTTGGAAGGATTTAGGAAGCCATTTCTCAGGCCAGCTTGCTCCATTGCAGAGACTTGAGAGAGTTGTAAATCTATTAAGAGTTCTTTGGAGAAGTCAACAGGCATGTGGAGCAAGATTATCCTGCTTTTCACTTCCTGAAAATCTTCCAGCCAGGGCCTAAAAAAAAGCTATCTGGAGAAATAAAGCTGATGTGAAGGAAGATGGAGGAGCTACTCTTGGGCTAGTAACTCCTTAAAATACAAGAAATAGTTTTCACAATGGAGAGCCGTGGATCTCCCTCACGTGGAAAGCTGGTGGATTCCCCTAATTCCTTTGTTGAAACCTCTTCTGTTCAGCACAGTCAGCAGTGATTTGGAAAAAAGAGGTGACAAGTAAGGTGACAGAAGAAGCAAATGGTACAAAATTATTCAGGACGGTCAACTGTGAAAGTCACAGCAAAAGATTGCATAAGAACTAAAACCAGGGTAATCCCAAGGTAGGTTAAATTCGTATATGCATGGGAATGTAACTGTAAATACACATACAGAATGAGGAGTGTCAAATTAATAATTATATTGCAGAGGGAACATTTAAAGTCACCGTGGATATGTTTTTGATAAGGTTAAGTCAGTGCTCAACAGCAGTGAGGCCAATTAAATGTTAATTATTGTAAAGGAAGAAACCGAGGACAAGACAGTATCGGAGGTTTGTGTAAGTCTATGATGCAGCCACATCTTGAACATTTAAGGAAAAGACACACTGTCTTAAAAAAGGTAACTAAAATGGCATAGAAGAGGATGACAAGGAGACAATTACATACAAGTAGAGACCGACTCTTCAGCTTAAAAAAGTGGCAGAGGGTGTGCTAGTGCTCTGTGAAACTAAAAGTATTAAGGGAAAGTGAATAGGGACAACATTTTTCGTGATACATGTATTCATAGGCAGCACAGAAATTATCAGGTAGCGAATTGGAAAAAAAGCAAAAGGCAGTGCATGTTTGGCCAGTGCACAGGTAAATTATGGAACTCATTGCTACAGGCCAGAAGTATAAATGGATTCCAAGAAGTGATTAGGTAAAATTACACATTCAAATTAAATTTAATTGGTCCAGCTGAAACCTCCTGCTCAGAAGATCACAGAACAGCTGATTGCTGGAAAGTTCTGCCAGGAAAAGTGCGACTTCATAATCCCTGTTCCTTACACAAGCATCTACAACTGTCAGTTGTCAGAGATAATATATGTCAGAAATAATTTGATTTTGCTCAGTACATAGGTCCTCAGGTTACATTCTCCCATTATGCTGTGTGTCCATTTTGTGGGAATTTATTGAGAAAAGTCAGGGTGAAGAGATTCAGTAATTTTCACTGAAGAGTCTGAAAAAATGCATAATTTTGTTATATGAGAAGTCCTATGAATCTTTCCATGGAAAGTTTTAAAGTGAAGCTTGGTGATATCTTTCTCTCAGAGTATGTTTTGCTTTCTACAGAAAAAGCTGCCTAAGGTTTAGGATTAATTTTTTTCCTGGTGTTTAACTACTGAAAGAGAATGAGGCTGGTTAAATCAGAATGCAGGAAGAAGCTGGGGAGAGCAGAAGGAAGGGAAGGACAGATGCCTGGCAGATGATGCAGGGGAATCTGGTAGCAAAGTCTTGCCATTAGAGGAACAGACCTCCAGAACTCGGAGTGGAGCAGAATGTACCTTCACTTCTCCAGTTTGCTGTTGCCAGCAATGGGAAAGGACCTTCGAGAGAGAATTCCACATTCTCACCCTTTCTTTCAGTGTTTCAGTTAATTTCCAGACTTGCTTGTGCTGGTCTACATGTACAGTGACAATCTGTTATTGCTGTCAGCTACTTTGTTACCTCAAGTGGCAAAGATCTTTGTGATGGATCCAAACAGCCCAGCTCTGCAGATGAGCCATTCCAGTTTTAAAATAACACAATATGATAGAATCTATTACTTTTAGTGTGTTTAAAAAGAAAACTTTAGGAAATTAATTTAAAAGTTGCTTTAAATAGCGTTCTGGATATTACTATCAGCAAGTCTTCAGCTGCATGATCACATCCTATTTTTTTCATGCAATTTGTGCCTCACACAAAGCTTTTTTGCCAAAAGTTAAAGGCACATAGTGAATGAGCAGGTGATTACAGCCAGTCTCAGTGTTATAGCAGTTGAATGCTGCCCTGGGGAGTTGTATTTTACCCCTGGCAGAACTGTAAAATTTGTTATTTCAATTCTGAGATTACAGACATTTCAAAAGTGTGTTTTCATTTCAAAGCACAATGAAACCAATTGGAAACACTAAAATTTTCCATGAGACAGAAATCCTGGATTTTGTCCAGCTCTAGTTGTGGATTCATTCTTGTGAAGCATTTGGATGGTTTGGGATGAGCAGTTTAGAGTGTCTATGAGAAGATATTAATTCCTCATTTGGAGCTAGCTTTGAGCAACATTTGATTAGTACAGGATGAACAGTGGGGAAATACCAAATATTTATTAGCTGCTGAATATGTGAGCGTTGGGCATCCAGTACAGTGAAAGTTGCAGGATTGCACAGAAAAAAGGATGCATAGTCATGTACTATCATAGCACCTGTTTGAAGTAGAAATAACATTGCACAGAAAATTCCAACTGTGGTATTCCCAGCTTTTGCGTGCTTTGAACATAAAACCTTAAGAATAATTTGATGTGCTTCTGTGCATGCAGTATAGCAATGAATTTGTTCAAAGCCTAGTTCCTATGAAGTTCTGCTGAAGCTTGACCATTCTTTGGGAAATAAGAAACAAACTGTTGGGGTGAACTTGAATTACCTAATGATAGTCTGAAGGTTGATTTAAGCTGGTCTTCTCATTCTGCTGAAGTGGGATGGGATTCTTTGCTGCCGGGGAGTGCTTTTATTTCTCCATTTACTGCTGAAGGAACCTAAGTGGTTTTTTTAGATTGTGTGCCTGGTATTGAGGCAGCTGCTCTGAAACAGGCAAGTCTTAAAGATCACAATATCCCTGAAGAGTTTTGATTTGAGGCTTGCCCAGCTTCAAAGGTGAGTTCTGAGAGAATTCAATAATCTAGTCCTTCAGGAGATGGGACTGGATGTCATGATCCTTGTGTTTTCTTCCAAATGACCTTATGCTCTCTGGGAGTGGTAACTCTGATGTGGGGACGTTACTGGGATTTGGGTGAGGAGGGATTTCCAGTGGGAGAGGGGCATGAGACAGTTTTGCAGGCTAATAAAATTCAGAATTAGTTTCTGTTTATTTTTCATGGGGTAATGGTTTGTCCAAATTACAGCATGTTTTCTCAGTAAATAACAAATTTCTGATTTAGGAGTAGATGTCTATGCCAAATGTAAAGTTTCTTAAAAGCATGAATCTGCTAATGTTGTTTAAACAAATAGTTGGGAGAATTTTTAATACAGACAATTTTTTTCAAGAGGTTTGCTGTTGCATATATGGCAAAAAAACAAATTACATCAGGAGGGAGATACCTGAACAAGAGATAGAGTCTTATGGTGAGAAAGATCAGATAATTTTATGCCTGATCTGAAAATAAATGTAAAGCACAACTAATAAATTCACAGATTATATTACTTTTGATGGAATGATGAATAGAAATTGTGTTTGCCATAGTGATCTTGCTTGTTGGGTGAGTGGGGCTTGTTCAGATAAAATACATTTTAATGCAGCCAGAGGGGAATTATTTATCTGGGAATAATGAGGCTGCGACTGGAACATAGGCCACGGCTTCATGTGCATTGTAAGTTAGGTGCAGGCACTGCAAGAAGCAATCCTGCCTGTTGCACACTCGTTTCTGCTGCTGTGCCAGCACAAGTGCTTGTGTAGCCATATAGTGCCAGGAATCAAGGAACTGGGCCCCCAAAAGGACTGGTTCTTTACTCATATTAGCTCCATGCTCTGCAGCCACACGGCTTGAGAGGGAGACGGGGAGACAGGGGGAGGGCACAGCTACTTCTTACATTAGCAGCACTGGCTTGAAGTGATCCAGGCTTTGGCACCTGGTGTTAGGTGCCCAGTGGAATTCAGCTGCTTATGGCGATTCAGGTTAAAAATAATTGACCTCAGTCAGCCCTTGCCTGTTGCTGGAGGTCACCATCCTCTTAGAGTAGCTGGCATAAATGCCTGTGTAATCACTTCCGGTACAATTCTGTTAAGAGCAAGGTGGCTTAGCTTTTGCTGTAGATGTTTTTGTTAGATAATTCTGATTGAAACTGGTTGGATAGTGGCTGAGCACGTGATTCTGCCAGCATATCTAAGAGGGCAGCGATGAGCAAGTGGGGCCCATTGGGGTGATAACCTAAGCCTGCATATGATGCGGCCAGAATAGCACGTCTGACCATCCCCTTGCAGAAGCAGAACTGTACCCTGGAAAGAAATTACCTGGAAAAGGAGTTAGGGAGTTAAGCATCTAAAGCATGAGATCTCGGTGCGATGCCCTGGGCAATGGCAATAGGAGCACAGTTCTGATACATGCAGACTAGGCAGTTACAAATTCAAATAAGGAGGCAATTTTACCCTTCCTATGACACTGGTGAGAGGGTCGCACTTGAAGAACAATGCTGAAAATTCAGGAATAGTGGCAAAGAGTCATAAAAGTAATCAGCTTGGGCAGAAACGTACTTCATTTGAAAGACATGAACAGCGTGGTCTGTTTAGAATTACAGACAAGAATCAAGAGGGGTTGATTAGTTGTATCAGGACTTTCAAAAGGAGAATGGGCTTTTTAGTAAAGAGAAAAAAAGCCTAGAAAAGCCAGCACCTGGGAGCAGAAACCAGATGTATTTTAATTTGAAATGAAACACAGAGGTTTAAAGCAGCGATTACAAGTTCCTGGAACAAACTTTCAGAAGAAGCGGGAGATTCTCTCCCTTTTGGTATCTTCAAATCAAGACTGTGGGCCTTTCTGGAGGAGGTGTGTTAGCCAGCTGCAGATTAGAGGGCTGTATTCATGTGGCACTTTGTTGCTTTTGATACAACGGTCAGATTGGTTGGTGTTCCTTCTGTTCTTAATGTCCCTGACTGGATGGGCGATCGGTCCTCTAGGAAAGAGCTGTGGAGTAAAGAGGATGGGAAGAGGAAGAAGAGGTGAAGATACAGCATTGCTTAACCCTGCTTTTTTTTGTTCTTTTAATGTAGGGGAGTTCCAAACCCCTGAGAGCTCCAGCTTGGAGCCAGTTCTCCACAGTGCAAAGGTATGCTTTCATTTTTCACATCCTTCATCTGCACCTGAGGCTCCTTACCTACAGGAAGACATCTCAATGTGACCCCAAGCACAGCCTGAGCAATCCATTCATATGCAAGACTCTTTTCTGACCTGCACAGCTGGAGGCCAGGAGAAAGAGAGATGTGATATGCTGCCCTCTGTTTTAGCCAGAGCAAAGTTCCAGGAACTACAAACTGGCACCCCCATCCTTTAAGGTAACGGGGGTGCTATTAGAGAAGCACTGAAAGAAAATGGCAAAAAAAATCCCAAAACAAACAAACAACCCCTATCCAGTAGCCCTAGTCTGTTCTTGTATATTTGCATTTTTATGCAATCTTTCACTAGGTGATTACGTGCTGTTGCTATTTTGGTTGTTACCAGACAATCCATTACTGGAGAAGGTGGTGTCACTCCTCCTAAAGCTGCAAATCAGGACTGGCTCTTGTCTGTTATAGAGAGGAAGACACTTTGGGCTTGAAGAGGGTGCATCAGCTTGAGAGTCACAAGGCCATAAATTACATTATTGTTCTTGTTGTGATTAAACCTGCTAATTTCTTGCAATTCACAGTCTTAGGTGCAGGCAATTCCCCATTCTAAAAATCAGTCAGCTGAGCAATTGCTCAAGGACAGTGTGAACAGAGTGGAGATAAATTCAGTATTTAACAGAGTGGGATCCTCTCTTTGACATGGCAGTGACCTCTGCTCCCCCACCAGAAAGGCATTCACTTGGTCTGGCAAGGGGGTGAGCATCGAGCTCCCCTTCCTAGGAGTTACCACTTCTTCGGGGCCCATAGGGAGTCTCTAGCTCATTTGTAGGTCCTGGGGGAGGTCTCAGGGGGCTCTCGGGAGAGGAAGGGAGTCAGTCTGTGTCTTGTCCTCCTGTGAGCAGCTCTGAGTGCTGGCTGAGCAGTAAAGCTGTTGGGTGGCAAGGGGCATTTTTGCTCCATGACTTCCCCGAGTGCGGAGGCATCTCAGCTCTTGTGCAGTGTACACTGGTGCCTCTCGATCGCACTAAATTTGTACGCAAGCTTGGAAGCTAAAGCTGCAGGCCAGGCTAATCCTCCTCCCACCTCCCAGAGCGGTGGTAAAGTAAAAAATCCTGTTCATTACTGAGAAAGAAAAGACATTGTCTCTGCTGTGCAGGATTTTATTAGAAGTGTGCAGTGTTCAGTAAGCTGACAGCATGGGCTCAGCTTGAATTGTGTAAAGCATATACAAAGATGTCAGTGCATGTTTCGCAGAGACTGTACTGTTGACATGATGCGGGAGGGTGAACAAGGGCTAACATTACTTTTGAAGGGGGGAGTTAGGAGTGGTATCAGGTATTTGCTAAATTCTGAAAGGTCTGATGATGTCCGAGAGGCTACACCAAGCTCCTTGGCCAGAGGGGAGGCAAGCAATGTCTATACAGCTTCCCTAATAAGATGGCTTGTAGGACAGGGAGATTTTTTTGTGGACACATCGCATCAGATTACATCACCCTCTTGATAACTAGAGTACAGTATAAATGTGTCTTGCTGCTTGGTTTCCAAGAAAGAATCTCCTATAGGGTTTGTATGTTTTGCTGTCTTAATAGCTTTCCTCTTTAACTCCTCAGGGTGACCCAGCTCAGCGAGGGCATTTAGAGGAAGCTGCTTTCCAGTTGCAGCAGATTTTCCGGATTGACATTTCCATTGCATTGAATATCCTCGGTAATGTGGACTTGGATTTGTTTTGTCCTTAAACCACACATTTCTCTTTTTGGAGGATCTCCAAATTGTTGCAGGTCTTGTGTGAAGGCAGAGATGGCATATACCCAAGCTGAAGCCTCCTTTCAACAATTTCAGCTGTGCTTTGAGTGATTTATTGCCCTTTGTCCCATGCTGCCACCTGATTTATATTAGCATATTTAAATCCAGGCTTGGTGGAAGCCTGCACTGTTGTACTGACATCTGTAGTTGGAAATTAAGCCATCTCTGTCTTTTTTGCAACACAAACTGTCGAATCCTTGTCTCCTTTCTCATTGTCTGAGACCTCAGTCTTCCTGACAAGCTGAAAAGCAATTGCAGAATTGCAACTCTAAGATGAGCTGAAGGAATGCAGTGATCTAAGAAAAAAAATCCCTGCCCTATATACACCACTAGTTGCAGCACTAAAAAAGTGAGCCGCTTCTGTGCAAACCATACGTTGTGTTAACCTGTGATCCTTCTTTGCAGTGAGACTAGAAAAATCCCTAAAATGCAGTGTTGCCATTTTTCTTAGGGAAACTTGGGTCCTGTGGAATGAGGGTTGGTGAGCCAGCCAGAAGTGGACCAGAGCACTTGGCATGGGCCAAGGAAGGCCCAGTAGCTCTCAGGGAGGTTGCTGCGTTTGAGGCTGCATTCTGTCCATTTGCTTTTCCCCTGTTTTTATGTTGTGTTCTTCTCAGGGATTGAAAGTATGAGAGCGGGCCATTACAGGATAGCCTATACCTGCTTCAAACTGGCAGCAGATCGAGGCTACAGCAAAGCCCAGTTCAATGTGGGTCTGTGTTACGAGCATGGCAGAGGCACGGAAAAAGACTTGGAAAAGGTATCCACAGCTTATAGGGTTGTATATGTGCGGCACGGACCAGGGGAGTGGTCTTTGTTGGGTGCATAGGCCTTTTCTCATTTTGCATGGGTGTGATTGTCTTTGAAGTCTCGTTAGAAAATGCTGGAAATAATATAAACTGTGGGTTTGCAGTGCTGGCTTTGGTGTCATAGATTCCCTCAGAGATGTGCTTCTTTCTCATAGCTTCTGAGGTCTTCTCATAGGTACATAGGCTGTGCCACTAGCACCCAGGAGAGTACCAAGGAGAAACCTGTCATGTTACTGTATTTAAAACACCACTGCACATCCGAGGGCTTCTTTACATCTCAAGCCATCCAGTTTGTGTACCTTAACTACAGCCTGCCACCTAGTGCGTGCCGGCCGTAGTCAGTTCTGTAGCTGGAAAGATCTGCAGAGGCAGCTTGTTTCAAGTAATTGTGCAGATCCCTGTTGGCACAGAGTAAGCTTTGGTATTATTGGCCCAGTGCCACCACCTTCAACATGGGGAGTGTTGACTAGAGAAGGCAGAGTGGTTAGAGGGCTCTCATACAGTCGCAGTCCACTGTCTCACTTAAACAATGTCATGTTCTTCAGCAGGGAGGTGTGGGAGAGCTGCTGGGGTAAGTGTGTGCAGCTTATGATACATCTAGACAGAGAGGTTAAGCTCGTCCTGGCCAGAGGGGAGTCATGTCATGTTTGAGGGCATGTATTACCTGAATCACACAAGTGTGTTTCTCTTTTTCCAGGCAGCTTTTTATTACTACCATGCAGCCAGCAGCTGTCACCCCATGGCACAGTACCGCTACGCTAGATACCTCTTATGCCACAGACCTGAAAATGAATGGGATGGGCATCAGAAAGCAGTGGCTTTCCTGGAGCAAGCAGCAATGGCTGGGATTACAGAGGTTAGTGTCCACAGCATGGGAGTTCATAGGAGAGAGCCAGCAGAGAACCCTATCTAAAGGATTTGAACCACAAGACATCCTAGAAAGCAGCATCTGTGGTACTGGAAGAAAAATTCTTCCAATGTATTTATACTCCTGACAGTGTATGGGAGAGAGCCGTGCCTGCACATGGGAGGCATCTAGGTACCCACTGTGTCAGCAGTGCTGGTTGTCTGTTCTGCTGTTGAGTAGCTCTTAGACACCTAGATTAGACCATTGACTTAAGAAGACTGACCTATAGTTGAAAACGTAGCTCTGTGTTTCATCCCCTCTCAATTCCAGGAGTACAGGTTACTTTGGTGAAGGAAATTCCATGAGATGCTTGAAGTAAGAGCAGATCCTCGTATTTTATCTGTGACTTTTCAAGATGATTCATTGACATGGATCTGTGTACCCTGCCCTCCTTTCCCACTCTTTAAGAGATGCATTTAGGCATGTGCCATCTTGTGTTGCGAATGCCAGCCATTCTGGCAGCGACTGTGTTTCATGTAGCACGCTGTTCCAGGAAGTGCATCTGCTGTATCTTACGGACAGCTCACGAGTAGGAGCTGTTCTCTGGCTCTGACTTCCACAGTGCAGTTTGAAATTATATTCTGGGTCTTATGGTGTTTGTATGGTGATGTTACTGCATGTATAGTGGAGTTCTCTAGATCAAATGTGATTTTTCGTGTTCAGGATGTCAGACTGATTTTTTTTCTAGGACAGCCCCCCTTCTGTCAACAGGCTCTGCAGCAAGCAGGGTACTTTGCACACCCATCTTGCAGCAGTAACCCTGGCATTTGAACAACTTGCAAAATCAGTAAAAGAACTGGAGTAATTAATGGGGAAAATCCTGGCTGATCTGTATTGTGTGGTTTTGTTGCAGGCACAGGCTTATCTTGGAGTGTTCTACATGAGAGGGCTGCACCCTAAGGAAAAGAGAGGTCTGAAGTACCTGCTGCTGGCAGCGAAGAATGGTGTAAGTAATCCCTTTGCAAGCTATGATTGCTCTCAGGTTGGGATCGTTGCAGGTTACAGGTGGCACATTTCAGGGCTTCTTGGAAATGGGAGCAAGTGTCAGGATTTTACCGCACAGTCTGAAAGGACAGAGTACGGCCCTGGTGCATCTTGGAGAGGAGACAGGCCGTGGGGCGCGGACCTTACAAAACGTGATTGTAGAAACAGCCCTGTTGGGTTGGAGTAGTTCTTACAGCACCAGTGCTTGCATTCATCTAGCATAATTTTACAGGTTTCCCATTGTGGAGCATCTCCACCCCCTCCAGTCAAACTCTTTCACTACTGTATCATTTTGAGAACTTTGTTGTGTCTATCTTGAATCTGTTCTTCAAAATTGGCCCATTATTTCATGCCTTCTATAGAGAGGATGAAAATACTATTTCTGTTTCTTTGCAGGGACCTTTAATGTACTTAAATACTTGAATCTCCATTCAGCCTTCCCCCATTTGTTGCAGTTTCTTTTCACACGTCATGTTGTCTAGATCCCCAACAATTTTCTTGCTTGCTGTTGAACTTTCTCCAGGTGACACAGGCTTATTTTTTTTTTTTGAAGGGAAGTGCCACAATCTCAGCATAGTACTGCTCCTGAACCCTTACCAGCACTTAGAGGAGTAGAAGTATGACATCCCGTGTCTTGCAGCCAGGTTTCTGCATCACACAGTTCTGTTTCTTTACAGCACTGTGACATTGTTCACTCATTTTCAGCTTGCACGGCATTGTAATAGCTAGTTTTTTCTGAAGAACTTGTTCATTTTAACTTCACAGCTTTTGTGTAATGGAAAATAATGAATAGCTATTCCCTCTTCTTCTGGCTAATACTTCTGATTCTGTCGCCCTTTAGTATTTCCTCTCTGAGTCATTTCTTTTGCAGGCTGCTGAGCACTAGTTTAGTTTGTCTCTCCATGTAGCTGAGCTGTTCCATTTTGCTTGTCAGTCTTCTCTCTACTTTTCTAATTTTCCTTTGACCATTTTAAGATGCTTGGACTAAAACTGGACTCAGGATGGAAGCATGCCAGGGATCTGACATAATGAGATCCTCTGCATTCTGTTTCAATAATTTGTAATACTGTTTGCCCTTTTGCCTGCCACTGAGCAGTGACTTGATGATTTCAGGGACCTATCACAGTGACTCACAAATTCTTTCTATAAGCACTGCTTTGCATTTGTCAACACTAAGTTTCCTCTGTGATTGTGTTGCCCACTCTTAGTTCTGCAAGATCTTCTCTAATTAATTCTTTACAGTAAATTTGATCACTCTGAATGACACTACATCACTTGCAAGTTTTACCACTTCAGTTTTCACTCCCTTTAAGAATGCAGACACTGTCAGATCACTAGTGAGACTAGACCTGACTAGCCCCAGCAGCTCAGACATCGGGTTCATGATGATTGATACAGTATTTAATTCCAAATCTGCTAAAGATCTCTCATAAGCTGCATCATTGACTCCCTTCCTCCATCTTGATGTGAGGTGCGTATGCTGCACAATATAACAATTAATTATCTCATTAAATAGATGGTTGTCATTTACTGAATGCCTAGTAAGCCTTTAACAATAGAAAATCTAGCAGGCAACTGCAGGTCCCAGGGGCACCCCCCAAGTCGATCAGTGTTTTGCTTGGTTTGGTCACAGCCATGACAAATGTCAGAACCCAATCATCTTTCCCCACCTCTGCATCCCAATGGATGCTGGCTGCGGATGCACCGCAGCCTCATCCTTGGTGGCAGGCTTGTGCATAGGCTCCCTGGGATGTAACCCACGCATTCTGCTGGGAGAAGGTCTCCATGAGTATGTTCTTTTCCCAATAGCGAGTAGAATAGAGTATGAATTTATGTTTAGTTGGTTAAAAGACTGATGGTTATTGATGAAGCAAGGATGGCACCACTTTGCTACAACTCCAGAAAAGGGGAAACAGGCAGAAAAAGTCATGGTTCCAGTGTTTCTCTCCCAGGTTGTTGCTCTGTGCTAGAGCTGAGGGGAGAACTCTGGTAAGTGTTCTTCCAAATACAACGATGCTTCAGAGAACTGCGTTTTACTTTGGTTACCACTTTTTAATCCTCCCTTATTTTATGCACGCAACCACAGAATATAAAAACCATATTAGAGTGTTGTTGGAGAACTGAGTCTGACCTTCAGATTTCAAAGCATATTGCAGTCACTTATGCCATGCTAATTTGGGGATCTCTTCTCCTTGTGGTCTTGTCTTTGAGGTGTTCATCATACAAGAGACGGCTAGTGGAATACTTCATACTTATTTAACCCTGTCTCTTGTCACATCTGAAGTGCCAATCCTTCAACATGTTTATCTCATCTCTAAAGTTTATTGCTGTCATAAACTGAGACTTGCAACATTTTGCAAAGCACCCACTCATTGAGTTCTTTGCTTTCCTCTACCAGCTACATCCCAGACAGCAACACTTGCAATATGTCCTTTTCTTATGGCTTTATTAAAACTTGCTACTTACTTCTTTTTTTCTTTTTTTTTCTTTTCTTTTTTTTTTTTTTTTGCAAAGCCTTGTTTAGATCATGTTTCTGGCAGCTATACTCTTCAAGTTATGTTGCTGGATTTTTAACTGGAAAAGGTCTGTGTGACCACTAGCCTATGCGGTCTTTTCAATGTCTTCAGGACTGTCGTCTTGCTTTTTTGCTATCTGTGAGACCCTTTTCCTCCCATTGGACCTCAAAGATTAAGTGCACAGCCGACATATACACATATGATGGGTTTGGATTTGGCTTCACTGACCCACCTGCAAAGGCATCCTCTACTTTCTAGTTCATTCTCGGCAATTACGTATGTCTGAGTAGTTTAGGCGCTTTTTCTCTAGCACTTATTTGCTTGACTTCGTTTCTGCTGCTTGAGATTTCTTCTGGAATATAATTAGGTGGGGCTGAGCAAGGTAGTGGTGCACTGTTGTGTTGAAGGCCTGATGGCCTGAAGCTGCCAAGGGGAATCTTCCAACCCTTAGCAGCAAGTACCTCTCTGGCATTTGTTATGTTTTCACAGGAATTCTGCATGAACTGTAGTAGGGCAGTCCACAGGGCGTGCTCAGAGTTTGGGTGTGCTCAGGATGTGGGTGCAGTCAAGGCTGCCCAAGTCCTCTTAGCTCTGACCCCTGACAGCTGTTCCTTTGTTCCCATGACACAGACCTGGATGTTGAAGGGAAATCAGTGAATTTAATTGGAAAGGGATAGAAAGGACCAGAGTCAGAGGTTGCTGGTAAGAAAATCTGCTTCACTATGTGCTCTGAGAAGGGACTAAATTACTGAAGATACGGTCCGAGGGATACAGGAGTAGACTTTAAAGAAGGTGACCAAGATAGAGCAGTAAACCTTAAAGGTGTTAAAGACTCTGTTCTCCTTTCGTATGCTGTCGTCACTTCTCCAGTATGGAGCTGATTGCTGTGCTTTCTCCTGTGGCTAGGATGCCCAAAGCAGGTATCACGTGGGCGTTTGCTATGAGAAGGGCCTTGGAGTGCAGCAGAACCTGGCAGAAGCGATGAGACACTATCGACAGTCAGCTGCTGCAGGGAACAGAAACTCCCAGGAGAGACTGCGAGTGTTAGAAGAGGAGGTGGAAGGTACCACAGGCTGCGGGGGAAGAGGGTGTGTGGGACTGCATTGTGTAGTGACCCCATAAAAGCAGGGCCTGTATTGCCAGAGGAAGGGTCACACAGGGCCATGGCAAAAAGGAGTCCTTTTTATTGAAGGGAAGGGAGCACTTTTCCTTTTCAGTTCTTTCCACTTCTTACCAGCTATTTCCAGTCGAGCTGAAGTGGGGAAGCTGTTCCCATAGTATGATGCATCATTAACATCTTGTTTAATGTACTTTCAGATGTGCAAATAAAGCATCCATTCCCTTCCGGAATAAGAGCCTCTTCCTCCAGCCCCTGTTTCTGGGCTACTGACTGTGGGCCTGCAGGCCTCCATGCCACCCAGCCAAGACAATCTGCCCTCACCCTGCCCCACTCTTGGAGTGCAGACGGCCTCCACGTGATGATGCTTGGCAGTGCAGGATGGAGTCATGCTCTTGGAAACAGGGCAACGCCACTGGAACTGCAGTGCCTGGAGCCCCACCACTGCTGTTATTAGAGTAGTCGGTAAGTGAAACGGGCAGAAGGGAAGGCAGCCCTTCTTAGTCTGTGTGGGGCTGGAAGCAGGCTAGCAGTGAGTGGAAAGAGAAAGCTTTCTGTTAATGGAATAAGAGCCATTTTTAAATACCAGGGTTTTGAGAACCTACTTCCACCTGAACTGGTGAAAGTTACAGCTGTCCTCAGCCATCCTGCACTGTTGTCAGTGCCCTCCGGTCCCCAGTTATTATTCCTTCAGCTCTGGCAGTGAGCTGCTTCCATGGGTACAGCCCTTTGAGTCACAATGAGCAAGGTTTTCTTCAAAATTTATATTGTACATGTTTGCTAAGCACACCAGCTCATTTTCACTGAAGTGGATAAGGGATGCTCCCAGCGGGCAGTAACCACTGTCAGGCAGACAGCGGCAAGCAGCTGGTATGATAATTTCTTCCACTGGGGCAGCTGAATCCGGAAAAAGACATTTGTCCACACCAGTTTAAACTGGTTCAAGGGCATCTGTTCAAACTGTCCAGCTTCCTGTAGCCACGGTGCTCTGGTGCTTTGTGTAGATCGTGCTCTGAAAAACAAAGTCAGTGGCCTCATCCTGAACTTGCTGTGGTCTCCATTCAGCAAGGGAGGGGCACAGCCAGAGCTCAACACATCTGATTGTTCTTCTAGTCTGGTCTCTCCTTCTGCTCAGACCAAACTTTCTTAGACCATTTCCTTTATCAAGCAGGATACAACTAGCAGGAAATTCCTCGGGTGGATTTCCTATTCTGTGATAATCTACAGCATGCTTACGCATTGGTCAGGACAGGACGGGGGTGAGGGTTGGGGGGGTTGAAAGCAGTTTGCAGAATCAGGAAACTGAACCAAGAGAGGAATTTGTCTCCTTTTTAATCTTCTTATTATAATGTATTTTTGTGTAAAGTTTGTCCTTTGACAGGCACATCAAAGTAACTTTCCAGAGGAAGAAGTGAGGTTCTGCTATGTGTTTGTCCTCTGTGTGCATTCCCAAGATGCAGAGGAATCCCGTAGGGCTGCATCTCCTCACAGTCACAGATATGCCTCCCTCATGGCTTGCACAGCTGCATCTCAGTTAGAATTTGGCTCACTGTCATTGCTTTGGTGCAAGAGCCTGTTTTGTTTGTGAAACAAAGCAGCAAGACATTTCTATTAGCAGTGCGGCAGTATAACCAGGCTGGGGCAAACCCATTGTTGTAGTTTATTGCCAGAGATGGGGTCATCTGTAAAGCACTTTGGAGACTCCAAATACAGCAGTGGATATTTTGGATATTAAAGAGTCTACCTGGGGAAATCTTGCTCTGTTGCTTTTGCGATTTGGTCCCAAGAGCAACAGAGAGGGGTAACTTTCTTATTTACTGTGCTTTAAATTATCTCTGTGATTGTCTGCTGCTGTGGCTTGTGCGTGTACACACTAAAAGCAGGGCACTGTCACCTCTAGGTGCGTGGAAAAGGAATGCAGGTAAGATACCCCTGAGATGCTCCAGGGTCATGTCTGCTGGGTCTTGCTCCCTGTTCTTTTTCAACTTAACAGTAAAATGAAAACCAAAAATATCACTCAAAGACACCTGATGCGACAGCCCCACCACGAGCAAATTAGCTTTGGAGAAGCCCGTGTTGTGAACTGTGGTATCTGTGGAGAAGTCAGTGCAGTATTTTTAACGTAAAGATGGTGAAGGAAAGAAAGCAGTGTGTATAAAGCACTGCTGGCCCTGCGCTGTGATGGAGGGGAGGCTGGCAGTCTCGTCTAAGCCTCTCTTTTGTTGTCACTCAGCAGGCAACAATGTTGTACCTTGCTAGCAGTGGAGGCAATGGCTTACCCTCGTTCCATAGCATGACCCTCCTCTCACCTATACAGACACTTTGCCAGCATGCCCCAAATCTGTTGTGGTGTTTTGTATCATAGCTGGAAGGCACAAACTATGGTACAGAAGAGAGTCCTATGTGCGTGCGATCCAGAAGCACTTACGTGCCATCCATGCACCGGCGCATAAGCCTATAAATGCACTCCAGATGCTTACGCCACTGTTGTCTTTTCATTCTCTGTGAGTGCAAATCCCCATTTGGGTAACAACGCCTGTGTGCTTCTTCCTCTGTTACTAATATCTGTATCTTAGTTTTCCTACACATACTATTATCCTAAAACTGTCTTACAGCTCACATACATACAGATCAAAGTGAAAACCTGTAATATTGTTGAAGCTTGTGACTGAATATTTCAAAACAGCGTTTTCATGCTTCCCTTTTCCCACGTTACCTTTGGCAGACTCCAGCCATCTGTTGTCTGCTTCTGGGCAAGGACTACGCTCCAAAATCCAATGGCCTCAAAAGAGAGCATGGAGAATGAAATTGTGGGCATCTAGTGCAGCCATAGCAGAGATGCCAGAGCAGAAGTGCTGATTTTGAGGCATTTTAAAAATGCCAAGTTCACAGTAGTAGAACCAGAAAAGCTGAAAGGATCAGTGGGAGCCAACAGGCAGATCTCCCTTTCTGAGTTGCCATTTCAGGCTTTCTGCAGATACATCATTATGTCACCTATAGTGCACCTTGTTCCAGAGATGGTAGTGTTAGAAAAAAACAATTTTATTTAAATAAGAACTGAGATCCTGGAGCCCAACTCTGCAGCACGTTGCAAAATCCATGACTGCAATATTTTATCGTCCGTGGTGCACAGTCTGTAATCACATGGATGTAGCTGACTGTGTTGTGCTTGTGGTTAATCTAACCTCAGTTGGCCTGCCCTGGGAGGAAAGAGCCCTCCTGCTGTTGTGTGACTTGAGTGTGATGGTAAGGTGAAAGATGAGGGTGGAAGAGGAGGAAAGCTACGAAGGCAAGAACAGGCAGGTAGAAGGGAACTAAATGAGGTGAAATCAGTCATAGAGAAATTTGATGGGGTGAGGCAAAGGAAGAAATACGTCTGGCATGATCAGTCTAGATGTGGATGATACAGTGACCCTGTTAAAGCACACATGTGCACCCCAAATGCAGAAAGAATCTCTGTCTGACTCTTGTCTCCTTATCACAGCTGCCAAGCTGCCTACAGAACAGGAGCACTGTCTTCCAGTCCAAGGCTCTTCCCACGTGCCGACAGCTGCCGCAGAAGACCCGAGCCTGTTTCATCGTGGACTTGGACCTTCTGGGACAAAATCATTTCAAAGAGGGTGCTCATTTCTGAAAGGAAAGTGCTGGCCAGTCTTGTTCCAGCGGCATTCGAGTCAGCCCCACCACCTTTGCCGAAGGTCTCAAAGGTCCTTGGTTTCTCCTGCCTTGCAGCTTCCTCATCCTGAGGTGAATGCAGAGAGTCAGGGGAGAAGACGTTGTCCTTGTAACTACTGGTGAGCGGCAAGGAGAGCCGAGCCACCCATGCTGGGTCAGCAGCCGTTAGCCTCTTGAGGGCCAGCTCTGGAGGGAGTGAAAACAAGAACTGTTGGTGAGATGTGGAGTAGAAGAGATCACGGCAGGGGTGGGGGGGGAATATTGAGAACTGAGGAGACTTCCTGAAATCAACTGAGAGGACTGATTGTAAACAGGTCTAGAGATAAGCTACCAGCAGCATCATTCAAACCAGCAGCTTAAAAATACCAAACAAACTACAACTGGTTTAAAACTACTGGGTTTTTGTTTTGTTTTATTTTTTATTATAATAACCATTAGGATTACTTTGCTTTCTCATTTGTTGGAGCCTGAAGTGGCACTTCACTAAATTGTCAGCAAAGCCAGAGAAAGTGAGGGTTTAGGACTGGCTAGAAGGGAGACGACAATGGAAAGCTTTCAAGGGGGAAGTATTGGACAGAAGGGTCACTAGTGGACTTCCCTTAAGGGTCACTCTAGGGTGGGAATTTGCTGCTAAGCAGGCATATTGAGACAAAAAAGAAATGGGTTATTGTGAAAACAATAATAACAGAAGTAGAATGAAATTCTGGATTATAAAATGCACAGCTGGATGGTTGAAGACTAGTAACAAAAAAATTGAGCTATAAAGTAGTTGTTCATCAATTGGAAACAGATGAGGAGCAGTGGGAGCCCAGTGTGGGTGTTGGCTGCAGGCTCATTAGTGTACCAGTAATGTGATTCTGCCCTGAAATGGGCAAATTAAATCATACAAGATGTTGGTCAAGGTATTCCCTGTTGGCACGAAGCCATATCCATGGTATTGTTACTAGGTCTGGCGAGACCTGATTAGGAGTATTACATATAAATCTGATTATCCATCCTTAGGAAAGAGGATCTGAAATGGCAGAAGCGCAGAGAAAACTATTTAGATGAAAACAGGAGTGAGTCCAGGCTTACATGATGGAGACCCCAAGAGGTAGGGGTCGCTTAGCCTAAGGAAACAAATGCTCACTGGGGATCTGACTGCGACGTGTCATTATTTTGATGAGATAAGAACCGACGAAGGAAATCTTTATGCTTAAAATAGTGTTGGCAAAAGAAGAAGTGATTATAACTGTCCACGAATAAACATATACTGGAAATTAAAGGAAGGCCCCATAGCAGGGTGAGCCTAGAATAGCTTCCTCATCAGACGGCAGGAAAGGAAATCGAGGTTCTTGTTTTTTAAGGTAGAGCTTTGCAGTTGGTAAACAAAACTCCGTGATGTGGTGCACAGATGCTGCCTTCTAGCCCTGCGTTGCTTCATTTCCAAAGCATAACCTAGAACCACTGGGAGGTTCGAAGTGACTGCCAGGTTTGTGAAACACTTTGAGTCAGAGAGCAGCAAAACAAATAACTGGTGTCTGGTAACAAAACACAACAGTCCCAATCAGATGGCAAGAGCTGGTGTCATTATAATAATAATGTGGCTCTGACTTATAAAGTGACCTCTGAAAGGAGGGTCCCCCTTCTAATGCACTTATCATGCTGCTTCCAGAAGACAATCAATACCCTGCCACTGCCTGGGACATGTGGTCTTCAGTCAGTGGCTAGTCAATCACTGAGACAAGTCTCCTTCCTCAGCCAGCTAATTAGTCCTTTTTCTCTGACAAACAGCTGCGTCCTGAGATGGGATGGGGGTGAGGGCTGGGATTCAAACCTGGTAAGGGGAGAAGGGCAGGTACATCACTGAGATTTTGTTTCAGCTGAAGCCCCAAAATTCTTTTGTGTTGCTTAACTTCCAGGATTTCTTTCTGCAATCTCAGTATTTGCTTTCAGTTGTAGTGACTGTTCCTTAAGAGATCTCCCAAGTGTGCTGAAGTCCCGTGTTTTTGCTCTGAAACATCCACAGTTCTCTCTTCCTCAGTCTGCAAGAACCCACTGCATTCCCTGAATATTTTCATGCTTCAGCTCTGGAGCAGGGTACAACAGTAGTCTGCTTGCTGTGGGGAGAGCCAAGACTCAGTGGGCTAAGGGTCCTGTGACCATGAAACCTTATAATTAGGTATGTTTAATTTGACCGATAACTCTTTACTGCCTTATTTTAATGGTGTTTTGGGAGTGAGGATTGTTTTTATAATCAATAAAGTTATATCTCTCATCTGCTGCTGTGAGCACTCTGTTTTGCTGGTAGGGGATAGGTGTTAATAGATGGTGCTGAGAGTTCAGCCCGCAACTCGATGCTTACAGCATAAACAACCAGATAGCTGGCTGGGACAGATTACTCGTTCAGTTCCCCCCTGCTGCAAATAGCACAAAAGCCCAGACAGCCTCAGCCAGCTGTTATGATACTCCTGAGCACAAGCAATGCTTCCTTCCTCCCTCTCTCAGGATGCAAGTCCACTTCTCTGTTTGTGTTTGGGAGAGAAGGAAGGAGTCCAGCAGCTCCGTCGTCTGCCGGCCATTGCCTTTTCAGGAAGGTCTGGGCTCATGGTTAATGTTGTTTTTCACCACTGAAACAGGGCAGCCTCTTTTGTCATGTCCAGCACTACCGCACGGGTGGGAAGCCACACTGGCATAGCCTCAGCATGCACTGCTGGTTTTCACTGTCACATTCCAGTAATGTGGCAAAAGGGTTTATTTCTATCAAATCCAAGAAGCATAGGAGATGGCCTTGCCATAGCACAGACTTTCTAGGATGCTACCTGTCTGGACAGGACTGGATCTGCTGAGCAGGTTTGCCAGTCCCTTTACTGGGACTGGTGCATGTCAGCATACCCATGGGATGGAGCTGGGCAGCCTGTTTGCTCCCTGCTCTTGGCTGCAGGACCTTTAAACCTGAGGAAGCTTGCAGCTCTCATTTCACTCAGCCTTTCCTTCGTTTGCTCCTTACTAGAATAAAAGGGCAGGAAGGCAAACAGACAGAAGCAGCGTGGTTCTCCTTCTAAGCAAAAGCACAGAAAATGCCCAGCTCTGGAATTAAAACGACTACAGCACCAAACCTCAATGAGTTTCTCTTGCTGTGGAGGAGCGCAGAGGCTCCACAATGAAATTTCTGCTACAGGACGTGAGTCAGCCCAACTCTTTCAAATTGAAATGCCAGTAGAAGAGATTTTTTAGAACGAATCAATAAAAAGAACATGTAGAAAATGGCCCAGATGGTATTCACCCTGGAGTGCTAGAGGAACTCAGATATGAAATTGCTTGGTTTATTAACTGCTGTTCGTTAACTACTGCTTCAAATGAATACGGTATCAGAGGAAGGGAAAGTAGAAATTGTGACATGAGTTTTTAAGCATGTGAAGGTGAATCTAGTGCAGGCAAATTCCTAGAAATCATTATATGCAAAATTCGGCAGATAGCCGAGTACCTGCTATTCAGACAAAAACTGACGTGACATTTGCAAGGTGGGTAATTGCATTTTGCAAATCTGTTGGTGTCTTTGAAAGAGACGGATGAAGAGTCCTGGTTGACAGAGGACACCTGAGCTTGCAGAAGAGCACCAGCCAGGCTTGCAGGGGACCTGAGCTGTCCCTGAATTAACAGCCAGGTTCTGTCAGGGACTAATGTGTGTTAAAAGCTGGGAAGCAAGGGTAGGAATAAATAATCTTCCCCACAAAGGGAGGTCATTAGTGGAGTCCCAGAGTATCTGTTCAACGTGGTGATCAATGATGTGGAGAAGTGGATGGCATTGGTGTTAACTCCACTAAAACACCCAATGACATAAAAGCAGGGGATTGCTGAAGGACCTAATAATACTGAGTGCCATGAGCAAAAAGTGGCTGGTAGATTTCTGTGTCACCAACTGTTGGGTAATTGTCATGGGGAACGACACATCATGAATTGATTCTCCCACCATGCAGAGGAGGGATTTGGGATTTACCGTGAACAGTCTGGTAACAGAGCTCAGCATGGAGCTTGGGCAGGAGAGGAATGAAGAACAAACCAGAAGACCCCCTTTTACCACCAGTGTAGATGTATCCTAAACACTGCACACAATTTTGGTCACCACATCTCAATAAAGTTACACTAAAATTAGTAATAGGTTGGTCACAGGAGACAAGACTGGACGAGTTCAGCCTGATAGGAAATAGGTGCTTGATGGGGCTCAAAGGGTCTATAACATCATGAGAGGCTCGACAAGACCAACACTTCACCTTTCTTACTCTGCATGGACTAGGAGACCATGAAACAAAGGGGCTCAGGTCAGCATGGGAAAGAGAGTGTTCACAGGGTGCATAGTTAAACTGGACTTTACCCCTACAGAGGCCAACCTCACAAATCAGCTCAACAACAGCAGGCACATCTATGGGGGAAAGATCTACCATCATTAAACATGAAAATACCCAGTGTGAAGCTCAGCAAGTCCCTTTGCTGTAAACTGCCTGGTACCAACAGCATAGGATGGTCCATATATGCTGTCCCAAGCATCTGCCACTGTCAGAGCCACCCTGGGAGAGGAGATATCCCCTGGCTTGCCACAGGCCAGACAGTTTTATCTTCTGAATGGGGTTAGTGTGTTATTTGAAGAGATCCTGCCGCTGGAGCCCCCCACCAGCCCCAGCATTGTCCCAGTAGCGAGGTCACCTCACCTGCCTGTGGCTCCAGGAGGGTCTCCAGCTCCTCTCCCACCAGCTGCTGCACAGAGAGCTCAAACCCACTCTCCGAATCGCGGTCCTCCGCCTCACTCTCGCCGTGCCCGCTATCCTTCGTGCTCAGGCAGTCAGCATCCAGCCCTGCAGCCCTGCGAGGGGGCCAAAACACTCAAATCGCACTTCAACCCTCAGCATGACCCTGCCCCGTCGATTATTTTAAAGGTGGTTGTCTTTATCCCCCATAAAATGACCCAGAGATGGGATGTGAGCATCCTCTCAGTGTGTTGTTCACAGTACTAAAGGCATAATCATTTCAGTCCCCACCAATTAATGAATTTTGGGGTTGTTGTTTTGTTTTGTTTTTAAAACAGACAGAAAAACAAAACCCGCACCCACATGAACAAAAGCACTGGGATTGGGAGTGCCACGGACCCTCTGAAAACTGGGCCCAAGCTAGTGCTGGGCTACACATGGGGCTGCTCCACATTTCTTGCCCAAGACAGTTTTTAATTCTTCTGCAGGGAGATCCTGAGCAAACACGTAGCTGCTGACTCTTCCCTGTGTATTCAGAGGAGCTGCCCTTGTGCAGGACTGGGCGAGGAGCAATGCAGCCCAGCCCTGCCCCAGCAGCCCCAGAGCAGCCCTCCCTCCCTCTCCTTCCTCAGCAGATGGAGATGATGATGAGAAAGGTGGAGAAAGCTGTTTCTGCCCATGGCCTGGACAGGACAGGGGGGACATGGTAAGGCAGCAATGAAGCCCTGGCATCCCTGAGAGCATTCACCCAGAGCTGTCAACACCATAATTCAATGGTAATGCCATAAAGTTTGTCTCTGGGATCATCTTCAGCACACAGCTGGGATATCTCAGTCCTTCCCATCCCTGCTAACAGGATCTCTCCCTCACTAGCCTCCTGGCCCAGGGACAGATGCCCTGAACTCATGTCAACAGGCAACAGCATCTCTAAGATAGTACTCAGAGCTGTGAGAAAGCTCGTCCCTGAGCTGCTGCCTACAAAGCCTGGACCCTCTGTGCTCATCAGTGCACCTTTCCATCACACTTGAACACGTTGGTGTTCCCCCAGCAAGGATGGGCAGGTGGTTCATGGCTGCAGGGAAGCTCAGGTGGGTATGGAAGGAGCTGCCAAAGGTGCCCCAGGAAGGAGGCAAAGAGCAGCCCTAGGAGGGCACTGGATACCAACAGGGAGCCAGGACCAGAGGAGCACAGCCATCCCCTGAAGGGAGGACTTACCTCCCCAATCTCAGGTCAGCAAAACTGGGGATGAGGTTTTGCCTTGTGTGTCTCCTGCCCTTGGAGGCTCTTGGGGCCAGTGGGGCTAAAGCAGAGCCAGCACAGACACAGAGAAATGTGGCGTGGGGAAGGGAAGGGCTGAGAGCCAGCCTTACCTGCTGCCATTCTTGGCCGTGTACTTGTTTCCCCTGTGGTTTGTTTTGGGCTGGAACTGGCCCTGGTGCAGCAGGGAGAGCAGCTGGGAGATTTGCTGTAAGGCAGGAAAAGCCTGTTGAGCCCCGGCGAGCGCCACTCAAGCTGCTTCCTGCCAGGACGTCCCCTCCAAACCCCCCGGCCTTTTTATAGCGTTTCCTCCTCCTGCAGATGGTTCAGCATCCCCACATGGGGGGAAAAACAAGCAGCCAGGCAGCCCACCTGGCCCCAGTGCTTCCCCTGCTCCGTCTCTGCCTGCCGTTCCCTGCCTGTACGCTCCCCTGGGGAAGCGAGCATGGGGTTGTCCCCTTCCCTGTGTGACAGCCATCCTCCACCCCAGTTCCCAGGGCATCCTGGTGGGTGCAGGGAGACCCTGCCCGTGGTGGGGTGGCCGTTCATCCTACCCAGCCCCTACTGCTGGGTCACCTCTGCTCAGGGGTGGGAGAAGAGACCAACCAAAGACCATCAGGTTGCACTTTCTCACCACCCCAGAGTAGGGTGTGCAAGACCTGGGCAAGTAAGGATTGGGGGCACTGGCGGGGTGGCGGGGGGAGGGTCCACGCCTCCAGCAATGGGCAGGGCAGTTCCTACCTGCACCGGGGGCGACTCCATCACAAACTCTCCAGTGGAGCTCTGCTCTGCCAGTGCCACCAGTGACAGTCGGACCAGGCTTCTGAGGATGTGCTGGTGGGGCTGGGGCTGCCCAGGTCCCCCAGCACCCACAGGCTGGTTGGGTGGCAGTGGGGCCTCTTCCAAGGGCTCCTGGGTTGGCTTCACCAAGCTCTTGCAGTGCGGTGGTGCATCCGGGGGGCTCGCAGCCTCTTTCGCCGAATTTTTCAGTCTGTGGGGCTGGCAGGGCCGGCGCTGCAGGATGGACAGGTTGAAGGTCCCCTGTTGCTCATCTGAGTCCTTTTGGGTCCTCTGATTTCTCAGGGTCCTGTAAAGAGTGGGGGTGAGGTGGAGAGGATCCTGCGGGGAGCCCCCCGGTGCAGGGGGGGCTGTGCCAGGCAGATCCTCCTGGCAGGGACGGGGTTGCTCAGCCTCCCGGGGCCGGCCCCGGAGCAGTGGGACGAGGTGGATATCCGTCTTCTGGATCTGCCTGTGCGGCTTCTTGAGCTGCTGCTGCCTGCGGGCATCCTCCGCCTCCCTGCAGTTGTAGGCCATGCTGTCCTTTTTCTCCTTCTTACGCAAAGACAGGGTTAAAGCCAAAAGGAGAAGGCACCCACCCAGGAGAGCGGCCAGGCAGATAACAGCCACCATGGATGGACTCAGCCACCTGGGATCCTGGGCTGAGATTTTGGAGAATGCTCCATGATGCCGGAAAACTAAGCGGACCCGGGCCAGGGTATGCAGGGGGATGTCCCCCTCATCTCTCACCCGGACCACCAGCTCCCGCTCGCTACCGGCAAGGCTGCTGGCATTGCTAGCGTTGAGGAAGACCTGCCCCAAGAGAGGGTCCAGGATGAAGAGCCCGGCATCATCCCCACCCACCAGATCATACCGGAGAGCCCCATTGATGCCGGAGTCCACATCCGTGGCCGCGATGGTGAAGAGGAAGGGAGTGCTGGCACACGACACGAGTGTTGCATTGGTCACTGTTGCAGTCCCTTGGGTGCTCCCATTCCCGGTGACCACCCAGAAGCACCCTGTCTCCGCACTGACCAGGACGGAGAGCATGGCCACACCTTCCACCAGCGCTGGCATGGTGATGACAGGTGCGTTGTCATTCCGGTCAAGCACAGCCAGCCTGATGGAGACATTGGATGCCAGTTTGGGGTGACCACCATCCTCTGCAGTCACCAGGAACTCCAGGCTCCTCACCTGCTCATAATCAAAAGCTTGGAGAGCAAAAACATCCCCAGTGGTAGGGTCAATTGAGACCAGACCCGCAGCAGAGGAGTCCAGGATGCTGTAGGTGATTTTCCCATTGAAACCCAGGTCGGGGTCGGTGGCAAGGATGGTGAGCAAGAAGGCAGGTGCTTCGCTGTTCTCAGCAACAGCAACCTCGTAGGTGGCCTTCTCAAAGGAGGGAGCATTGTCGTTGACGTCACTGATGCAGATAGTTAGGTGCTTCAGCACGGCCAAGGAGAGGTCACCCTGGTCCCGCACCACCAATGTCAGGTTGTACTCGTCACGCAGCTCCCTGTCCAGTGTGGCGTTGGTCATCAGCACATAGCTGTGGCTGTTGGTCCTCTTCAGCCTGAAGTGCTCATACCCTTGACTGAGAGAGCAATGCACCTGCCCATTGCTTCCCGAATCGGGGTCGCTGGCTGTCACCAGAGCCACAAAGCTGTCTTTGGGGAGGGCTTCGGAGAGCACAGGCGCCCGTGCGGCCCAGGTGATATGGACATCAGGAGCATTGTCATTGACATCCAGGACTTTGACCAGGATCTTGCAGTGTGCTGGGATGGGGTTGGCACCCAGGTCCCGGGCTTGAATGTCCAGCTCGTAGGCATGGGTTTCCTCATAGTCCAGTTGGTGCTTCAGGATGATGCTGCCTGTGCGGGCATCGATGCCAAAAGTGCTCAGCACTTCTGGGGGTGCGTGCTTGCTCAGGCTGTACTCAATCTCCCCATTGGGCCCTTGGTCAGGGTCGGTGGCTGTGATTGTCACAAGAAGGGTCCCAGGCAGAGCATCCTCCCAAACTTCTACCGTCAAAGAGCTCTCTGCAAAGACGGGGCTGTTATCATTGGAGTCAAGGACGATTACTTTAATTAAAGCGGTACCTGATTTTGGTGGCTCCCCATGATCAGTGGCTATCAGCACAAGGTCGAAGGAGGAGTGCAGCTCCCGGTCCACTTCTTTAACCACAACAAGCTCTGCGTGTCTAGTCCCATCAGAGCCAGAGATGACGTCCAGAGCAAAGTGCTCGCTGGGGGAGAGGGCATAGGAACAGCGGGCATTGGAGCCAGCATCAGCATCCAGGGCTCGGTCCAGTGGGATCCGTGTCCGCAGGGATGCACTCTCCGACATCTCCAGCTCCAGCTCAGGCGTGGGGAACCGCGGTGCATTGTCATTGACGTCCAGCACTTGAACCTCCACATGAATCAGAGCCAGGTTTCGGGCAGCCAGCACGTCAAACGAGACCCAGCAGGGATCGCTGTGCCGGCACAGCTGCTCCCTGTCCACCCGCCCGGCTGTGCTGAGCACCCCATCCCCGCTCCCCACGTGCAGTGGGAACCTCCCAGGGGTCTCCATCAGCTGGAAGGTGTCTGCTGTTTCACCGCTCTCACCCCCCTCAAAGTGCTCGGCCAGTATCCCTATCACCGTTCCCAGCGGCACTTCTTCAAACACCCGGTATTGCACCGTGAATGTGGCCACCTCCTGGGCATCAGTGGAGAGGAAGAGGTACCACCACAAGGCTGGGAGATGGAGAGCGGAGCGGCTCAGCAGCAGCATGCTGCTGACAAAGCCCACCGCCCTGCTGCCCCAGCACGCTGCTGCGGGCTTGCCCGCCTGCCGCCGCATACCCAAATGGTCCTTACAGCGATTGTAAGTCCTCAGCATCCTCTCCCATCTCAGAGTCCCACAGGCTCCAGCCACTGGTTGGAAAGAAGGATAAATGGCACGTGAGTCCAGCAGTTGTCCCCCACCCCGCCATTGCCAGGGGACAGCCAGGAGAGCCAGCTGCTCCCCGGGCTGAAACGCTCAGCCCAGAGCAGAGGGAACCGTCACAGCCGCAGCTTCAGCTGGGGAGCAGTGTCCGGCCGGCCGGGCCAGGGCCAGGAGGTGGACCAGCTGTGTTTCCTATGGAAACCCCACCTACAGGAAAAGGGAGGATCGGGCTGGTACAATGCCTCGGCAGGGCGGGGGCTCGTGGGGTGTCATGCTTCCCAACTGGGATGGGGGTGTGGAAGTGCCCTTGGTTTCCAACCTGCAGGGACCATCACCATTGCCTGCTGTCACCTGCAAAATGCATTCTACAGAAGGTGTGATTCCTGAAGACAGTCCCTAACTCATCTGCAAAGCCTCTTGCGTGCTTCAGGAAGATATCTGCAAGGATTACTGATGATGATGGACTTCTGCTCTTGCATTACCCGAAAGGCTTGTTCCCCACATCGTTAGATTTCTGACTTACTTTAATTTATTTTAATTTTGTCTATATCCAGTGTGTAATCCCTGCTCCTTGCTCCGGTTTTGAGGGCTATGTGCCCATGTCACCTTTTCCAACATACAGCTTTTGATTATGTCACTGCGTCATTTTCACCTGGACACACCAAAATGAGCTAATGAATCACTGGGAGAGTCACCACATCAAACACAGCCAGGAGGGCACAAGGGAAGAAAGGAGGCTTTGACAGATGCGAGCTGTGTCCTGTCAGGCCTCTCCCCAACCCCTATGTCCGTCTGTCCTGGCCAGCTCCCCCAGTCTTGGCACGTGCTCTATCCCCAGCTCAGCTCTTCCTTTGATTTTCCCCGCATCGCTCCTCACCCAGCACTGATTTTGCACCATCAAATCCCTTCTTTTCCTTATTTCAGCATCTTACCCCGAGCCCCTGCCTTCAAGCAGCCCATGCGAGGCCACACAGCCGAACCACCCGCTCGCTGGCCAGCTGTGCATGCGTAGGTAGCACAGCCTAAAGTTCTTTCATGTATTCCTCCTAAGCAGGCAGGGGAGCAGACAGCTGGCTGCCTGCAGGGCCCAGTTACCCTAAGCTGGACTTTACTTTCAGTCTCAAGGTGATTGAAGGCACTCAGAACAGGGACGGTCACTGCAGAAGTTTCCTTGGCCATTACGGAGAGCAGAGCATCCTCATGGTGTGATTTGAGTCCACCACCCACATCATCTTCACCTTGGCTCCTACGTCTAGCAGGCAGCCTCCAGCAGCCCTGCGGCTGCCATTGGTGTCCTGTGCCTGCCTTGCCCCTCTCCTCCTGCCTTTTCAGCCTTGCTGGGCACCCCCATACCTCCATCCTATTCCCATCTCTCCCCTCACAGCTCTGATTTTCCCAGCTGAAGCTCCCCATCACCTGCCTCTCTTCTGTGTTGCTGGCTTTCATCACTTGTCTTCCATTATGGTAAATTTTAATGCCACAATGAACAGCAAAAGCAAAACCGCTCCAGTGCCGACCAGCCGTTTTGCCCCGGGGAAGGTTAGTGCCACAGCTCGGCACACTGGGAGGAAGGGCCGGTGGAGCTTGGACGTGGCAGGAGACCCGGTGCTATTCTTGGGCTCAGCCCCAGCTCCAGGTGACCTTTGCCAAGTCATTTCCCTGCTTTGTGCTCTCACTTCCTCCTCAGCTGAGCAAAGCCAGCCCATGGACTCTCCTGGAGGGATGCTCTCCCATTCCCGGCTGCCCATGAAGCTGCGGATGGAGAAGCGGATGTCTCCCAGCCCATGCCCTGCTTTCGGGTGGGGAGGCTACTTCCCTCTGGGGGGAGTCTCATCGTTCCACCTCCCTTTTTTTATGCCTTTCCTTTTCAGGGATGGAGAGGAACAGAAGAACCGCACTGAAATATCACCAAGGAAAGGACATAAATATTATGCCTGAGAACTGTGGGGGTTTCCCAAAGAGCCCTGCAAGACATATTCTTCTCCCCATCACCTGCCAAGCCATCTGCAGAACAAGCTGACCTCACCAAGTGCCCCACATTTATCTCACCATTGATGTGCCAGTAGATATATTCCCCCCAACACCAGCACCCACATGTGCTGGACTCCGCTTGGTGCGGCCCCCACCCCACCAGCTGGAGGGATGGTGCCCCTTCCGGCTGCTGCAGCACCAAACAGCTCCTTTTTCTCCCCAAAGGCAGGGAGGCAGATGGGATTTTGAGCATCAGTTTGCTCAGTCACCATAGCGAAAGGCTGATGTGACAGTCCTGGTGCTGGGAGAAGTCACAGTCACTGAGATGAGGGCTGTGACCCCCTCCTGAGCACTGTCCTCCCCCAGCAGCTGTGCTGTCCCCAGTCCAGCTGTACAGATACTGGCACTGGTGGCAGAGCTGTCCTGCTCAGAAGAAAAGGAGCTAATGCATTAATTATTATGGTTCTTCAGGAATAATTCCCTATAGAATAAACCTGAGACCCCAAGCCATCAGAACATTAGCAGTTTGCAAGGAGGATGGCTACAGGATGCTACAAAAGCATTGCTGAGCTGCAAACCATGCCAGCCACATCTTGGTGGAAGATGGGCAAAGTAATGCTAAAAAGGAAAATAGAAAAGGAAAATGGGGTTGAGCTGAGACTTGCCAGAAGCACAGACAGCAAAATAAGATCTGGTGCTTAAAACAAAACGCGTCTGCTCCCATTTCCTGTTCACACACAGGCAGGTTTTCAATGTGCAGGTGCTTCAAGTCCTCCATAGACAATGTTGTGTCTATGAACATAAAATTTCCCCCCAGGAGGTTGGCTGCACCTAAAACCTTTCATTTAAAGCGCAGAAAGAGCATCAGTTATATTCTATTATTGCAGCAGTAGTCTTCAGCTTCTGCGTGATGCTATTAGAGCCGAAGAACATGTAAATGCTATTTACTGGTGTGAAAATATGGCTCCTCTGAAGCTCAGCTGCTCTCCAGGCTCCAGAGCAAGACATGGACACAGGGAACACCCCAACCTCCCAGGGGTGCAGAGCTGTACTCAAGGCACCACACACTCACCATCCATCACATGGCAGAGAGCAGCCCAACCGCGTTATTTCAAGCTTCACTGCACAGCTGGAGGTCTTCAAATTTTGTTTGTCTTTTTGGGTGGGCTTGGTGTTAGCTGGGAACCACACACTGTGCCACACATCACCGGCAGGGTGCGTAGGGCAACATAAAAATGAGAACGGAAATTTTTTTCAAACCTGGTAATGAAAAACAACATCAAAAAGAGAAGAGTTCAAAATGAGCACAGCTAAAGACATACCAAGATTTGGCCTCATTAGGATGCTCAGGACTTACCATATCCTGTGGACCATTCGGGGAAGCAGGACTTGGTCTCATCTCTGCTCTACAGCTGCCCCGTGGGGTGGGAAATGGTGCCTGAGGGTCAGGCCATAGACAACAGGATGCACCCTGAGGTGGGATGCTCTCTTCTAGGCTCAGCTCCATACCCCAGAGCACCATCCTCAGCAGGAGGACAGCTGTAAATCTAGATGGAGCAAGTAAAAGCATGGCTGCTTCTCACCAGCTGGTGCCCTTGCACCAGGGATCATGCTTTTTTTCCTCAACTGTCCCAATCTTCAGCCCTTCAAAGACAGGCTTTGCTTCTCTAGAAGTGTCACTCCCTTTTTCAGCAGAAAAAAACCATGCTTTCTTAATCCATTTCTGTGCATTAGATGTTTTAGGAGCTGGGTGCAAATGCGCAAGGTGTCCCAAGACCTGCCCCATCCTCAGCTGCCTGCAGGGGTTGGGGAGGCTCTTGGGGAACCTTTCTCAGGAGGAAGGAAATGATTCACCCTCTCACACCAAACAGCAAGTACACAAACCTGCAAGAGGTGGATGGACCTTCTTTCAGGGGGCACTGGCTCTCCCTACGCTCATCTCCATAAAATCAGAGGGTGACACTGGCTGAAAGTGACCTCCACATGCCACCTGGTCCAGCCTCCTGCCCCAATCAGGTCCCTTTTGGGCTGGGTTGCTCAGGACCTCATCCTTTATCACAGTGAAGACTTCTCTGTATCTTTCTGCAACCTCCTCCAGAAATGCACCGGGGAACCCAAAAGCAGGCACACTCTTCCAAGCACAAACTTACCCCAGCTGCACCCTCACCGAGGCAGGAGAGAGGCAGGAGCAATCACCCCTCGCTTGCTGCCTGCACAGCGTGCAGTTGGCTGCCTCCACCACAAGAGCCCACTGCTGCTCCGCGCTCGCCTCTGCCGCAGTCCCCAGGCTCTCCCAGCGCCCAGGCCGATGGGCAGCGAGGTGTGGAGAGCCACCAAGATCTCAGCAAGCAGCAAACCTCCAGCGAGAGGGTCTCTGACCACCCTCACCCCAAGGCAGAGGTCCCGGTCGGGCTGAGCTAGCTCCCAGCCCTGCAGGGAGGCATGGGGTGATGCTGCAGCTCCCCTCCATCCTCAGCCTCTGATGATGATCTGGATGCCGCCCTCAGTTTTGCACTATTGTAGGCAACCCTGCAGCATCACGAGCAGAGTTTCCTGCAAACCCAGCTGTAAAACTCCTGCTAAATGGTCCTGGGAGCTATGTGCCTGTGCAGGGGCTATATAGGTGCTGCCCCCTTCAGCAGGAGGGAAATGAAAGGAGGTGCAGGAAATCCCTAACCAAGACAGAGTTAATACGTGATACAGGAGCTTTTAAAACTTCCTAAGGCAGCAATCTGGCTTCAAGAAAAGCAACTAACTGCAAAGTCTCTGCCAGTTCCCGCTTGCTGTGCTCCAGGAGCTCCCCTGTGTGGGGGGGTAGGATAAGGAGAGTTATTGTTGCTCTGTGTTCAGAAAAGGATTATTGTTAAGGAGGGGAAGAAAGTTATAAGTGAAATAAATTGGAACAAGCTCAATGTTTGAATAGAGAGTAATAATGTTATGATAATTTGTATGCACAGCCTCTGCCACTCGAGAACCCTAATATATTTTGTAAAGTCTTGCACTACAAAGAGCAATCCTATAAGTGGATAGCAGTACAGCTGGCCAAATAGAGAAGAGAATCTGTAAAAATGACATTTTATTGTGTAGGAGAAAGCAATGAGAAGCAGAGTTGAGATACAACCTTTGGTGTCCTTCTGGAAGAGAAAGCTGGCAAAAGATTGTCACTTGCTTATATGATCCAGTTTGCTATTATGAGTCTTACTGTAATTTTTTTCCCGTATTTCAAAAGGTTATATCTAAATGCATGTTTGCAAATGAAATACATGGAAAAAATCCTGAAGGCCCAAACTTCAATACTAGATCTTTCCAGAAAAGGTCATATAGAAGAAGGGGCTGCTGACAGCTCCTGGACTGGGCTGGAAGGATCAGAGTACAGGAAAAATATGGGGAAAACTGGACCCCCATCAGTACCACCATTCACTGCCAGTTTTATTTGCTTTTAGTTTGTCAACCTGAAATACCTGAACAATGGCAAAGCGTTTTGCAACAGCGGGGTTTCCCCAGCTCCTCTGTTGTGTGAGTGATAAATCTAGGCCACAGCATGCTGTAACATAAATCAGACCTTTACGAGTCCCCAGTGGCTGCAAATCAATGAGTTCTAGTAATAATTACCCATTTTATCTTTCTCTTTATTAATATTTAGATGTTTTTAATCTTTTCTTTGCAAACACGATGTTTCCCTGCTGCAGTTGTCCTTCTATGGGAGTTGCCACAAAAGCTCCTGTTTCTCCAATTAAAGACTTTGTCTCGAACCAAGCTGCTCCCTGATCTGAAACAACACAACCATGGAAGTCGGATGATGACTCTGCCAATTCACCCTGGATTCGTGACACCATCTCAGCACACAGCTGGTGTCCTCCAGACACGGTGTAGTCAGTCTGGGTACCACAATACAGATCTTGTGATGGTTGTAAGAGGTGTTCATAAGCTCTTAGACTGAGCCCTCACCATGGGCGACCACCTGGATTATCACAACCTACAGCCATCATTTAAAGAGATGTCCCTGGAAGGTGGTTAGCTCTTCAGGTGGTGCTGCTAATTAGGGATGTATAAATGAAAAAATAAGCCCTGTGTTGACGTGTAAAGGGAGGTGGGACTCTCAGTGATCTTCAGTTGAAATGATAGACTTTATCTCCTCTAACACAGGCATGGGAAAGCTGATAATGCACTATCACCTCTGGAAAACAAAAGAGGGAAAATATCAAAACAGAAAACAACCGCCCAAAAAAAAGTAATATAATTTACGTTTATTGTAAAGACGAACTTTTTCCAGCAAGTCCAACCACTACTTAGCTTTCAAGTGAGAGGAAGGATGCTGGACATCTGGCATGCCAGAAATACCTCCAGTGCCCAGAGGAGCAGGTGCAAGATCCCATTTCTTGTCCAACAGTGCACAGAGGGATCTGTGCCAGATATGTGGCTTAGGATGGACATGGATCTGGCTTCTCAGTTCTGGGGTGGGGAGGAGAGAGGCAAGAACTGTATTTTTACTTCTGAGACTATTCAGCAGAATAAATCCTTGAGGGTGATCCCAGAGGCTGCGCTCCCTCCCCAGGGACTGTCCTCTGAGCCCACACATTGAAGACAGGCTTTGATGTCCAGCTTCCACCGAGTGAGGAGAAACCGAGACCGATTTCTTGTCCGAAGAGATGCCCAGTACCTCCAGCAGCAGAAAGACTCCCAGGGCTGAACAGATCACTATGATCTGCTACCACCAGGAGCCTTACAGGGCTCAGGAAGTCTCACCTCTCTATCTGCTCCCTCTGAGCCACCTCAACGAGCTTCTGCCCAGGGTGGCCGAGACACATCAACATCCACCCCACTGTAGTTGGCTACACCGACCCCACCATCACTCTCTCCTCAGCTGGGATGTGCCCTGCTGCTTCCAATGCTGAAACCACCTGAGTCCCCAGGTCCCCAAGCAGACCTTCCCTTGGCACAGGGACAGCAGACAGCAATGGGGACAATGAAGATGACCTCAGGTCTCCCCATCCCTGCTATTGTGCACAGAGGTGCTGCAGGCTCTGCCCAGAGACGCATGCGTTTCTCCACTGGTGCCAACACCCTGAGATGTTCAGCCAACTGCAAGGGGTGGCTGATGTGCCATTATCACCTCTCCTGCCTCTGCTGTGTCACCCCTCTTTTCTCACCCACCTCCACTGGGGGACCGGACATGTTGTCCTCTGCTGCTGGCTCCATTGCTGATACACCAACATGGGTTCTGGTGCTGCCTCCTCTCCTCTGGCTCTTTGCCACGACGGGCTGAGCCTGCTTCTGGGGCAGGCAGGAGGGAGGACAGTGTTTCAGTGTTTCAGCCCTCTGATGGAGGAAAACAGGCTGTGGCATGGAAGAAAAGAGGGGCTGGAGGCTTTTCTGTGCCATATAAATGGCATGAAGGAAACCAGAAGAGGTGCTAACACCTACATGTTCCATGTAGGCTGACCTAGCCTCAGAGCCTGGGCTGGGGACCCAGCTCTTGCCTGGGGACAGTGGCACCCCCCAGGCTGGACTTTTGGGAGCTGACAATGTGTCACCACAGTGACACTCAACCTCCTGGCTGAGCCTACCTGGGGAGAGACATAATTCAGGGGAGCTGCGACCTCTGTGTGCAGGAACAGGTGAGTCTCAGGCTGAGCTAACATCCCAGTCACTATTTTTCCAGTGGGACATGGTCCCTTGAGTCCTGCCCAGGTGGCCCACAGCCTTGTCACAGGTATGTGATTTCAATGACATTGGGCTCAGCGCTCCCACAGGGAAGGTGATGCTTGCAGGAGCACTGGCAGCTCATGCCGGCTGCATCCACACCAGCTGGCTCCCACTGGCAGGGCTGGGCAGGTAGCTTCTTCTGGGACCCCAGCTTCTTCCAGTCTGTGAGGTGCACCCCATTGTCCAGGTCCTGTGGCATGGGCTCATGGTAGAGGGTGATCTGGATGGTGCGGAGGTGAGGGCCGTAGTGCACCACGATGATGATGAAGACAGCCAAGAGGACGAAGATGACAACGATCACCGAGATCATAGGCAGGGCATCAGATTTCTTCGTCACACTCCTGACAATGGAGACGGGAGTGAAGGCAGCCATGTCCTGGGGCTCAGGCTGTCTCAGTTGGCTGCCAGGCATGGAGGTGTTCATGGCTGCGCAGGCTGACCTGGGACAGAGGAACACAGGGTGGAAAGGGGTGACCACAGAGCAGAGGCCATCCGATGTCCTTATCTCCTGCCCTCAAGTCAGCAGCTCCTGCCTGTGCTTGCAGCTGCCAGGGAATGGGACAGTCCTATAAGTGCTCCCTCCCTTGGGCTCGCGGGACAGGATAAATTTTGGTGGTTATATCTGGGGTTGTAGGACAGTGCCCTGGACATATTCAGCCAGGGAGGTGATACCCTGCGTTCCCTTGTCCTGGACACCTTCAGCGTGGGCTCTTCCCTCCCCACTACACCCTGCTCTCTGGTGAGGACCCCTGCACCCTCCCTTCTTTGCCCCCAGCCCCATGGTGCTAATCCAAGCCCAAACACCATGGGGACCTCCCTGGGACACCCAACCCCACTGAAACACACTGCGAGGCATCCCTCGCCACAGCCAAAAAATCCCATGGGAGCCAGCACGGGTGGGAGCAGGGGGTAGCGGGGGGGTGGGGGGCGGGGGAGAGGAGGGAGGAAGAGCCCTCCCCAGCCCCCCAGAGGTACCTTGGCGTCCCTGCTGCATGGAAATCATCATCTCCAGTGGCGAGGCTGGGAAGCTGACAGCAGGACCAGCAGAAAAACCTCCGGGACGGTTCTCCGGTGTAGGTGCAGACAGACTCACCTCAGAGGCTGCCACGTCATGCCTCAGCCCTACACTCCCGCCGGGATTCCCCAGGGCAGAGGAGGAAGCGCTTGCTCATCTGTGGGCAGGAGAGGTGCTCCCTTACCTAGACCAGTGCCACATCAGCGCCGCCGCCCCCTCCCTCGCTGTCACGCACCCTCGCAGGAAAAACCCCTCCTCTTGCCCGCTGCAAGACAAGCACCCTTTTGTTTGGGGAGAAAGCACTTACCACCCCTTCAGCTGCACATGTGCAACCCCTGGCCGCCTAACTGCAGGAAACCTCGCTCCTTCCACCAGCTTGGCTTTAATATTTAATGCAGTTAAGAAATTGGTGTAAAAAAATCACCCTTCTGCATGCGAGCTCTTTGCACAGCCTGGCAAAGTGTATCCACACAATGCTCCAGGCTGGAAGGACCCTCGCCCCGACAGATGATGCAGCCCCAGGCTTGATTTTCTCTGCCGGGGAATCCCACTGCTGTGGAAGGACCGTTTGTCAGCACTGCTATGGCCAGCAGCAGTGTGAGTCCATGGCGAAGCTCTGGACCCTGGGACCCACTCGGGGTCGCAAGCAGGAGCCAGTGCCAGGTTGGTGCTCGCACATCGCTCCCCTCACACGGAGGCTGTGTGAGCAAGGCTGCAGGGATGCCCTCAAGTCCAGCAGCGTTTTCGCCTGCATGCAGGTGGGTACCGTCCCCCTGGTCCAGGGAGGTTGTGCAGTCAGACCCTCTGCCACCTGGAGTGACCCTGAGCACATCTCAGAGCAGAAAAGATGGATCCTCTGGAGTTTTAGCCATTACAAAACATGTCTCCCAATCTTTCCATCCCAAAACAACACTGCTCTTACCTGAAGGCTCTCAGCAGACAAGCTGGGGTGAATATTTGGGCTCTGTCTTTCCTGCACACGGGGAGGATGGGGTGGGAAATGCCTTTTCCCCCATCCAGCCGAGCATCCAGAAGAGATTTGACTGCATGTTAGAGCGTCTGGGAATTTGCACTCGTTTCAGGATTCCATAAAACCTTAATCTACAGCGTAATCTCTGAGCATCACATCTGTGCAAGAGAAAGAAAAAATGATGGGGGAGGCTGCTAACAGAGGTCTTGTAAAAGCAAAGGCTGCTGTGGGATGCTGGCTGCTTTTGGCCTGATGGTTTGCTTGGTTTTTTGGAGCTGTTTAAAGTGACCCACTGAAATGCAAGGAGCTGTGCAGTACATGGGAGATCTCTCCCTCTATTCTTGCCACTGCCTCCTGGTCGTGGAACACGAGGACCTTGCTGGCAGCATAAGACTCCCCCTTGATGAGCTCCATGCAGTGAAAGAGCAGCTTCATTGCCCACAGCTGAGGCTCTGCAGCTTTCCAGGGGGCTGTGGGAGGGGGCTGGACCAGTCCCTTGAGCCAGGAGACAGAATCCTGTGGATTTGCATCCTGAACAGCCACACGGACTCTCCAAGACAGGCGGACAGGGAAGCCTTTCCCAAGTGTGGACCACTAAGACCCTTCTCCCCTCAACAGCCGTTCACATCCAACATAAGGCAACTTGTTACCTCAGACTATGCCAGCAGGGGACAGACAGACAGACAAGACATACATAGACAAGTGCATCACAAGGTCAGGGCCAAGAAACCAAATGATCCAAACCCCTTGGGCTGGATGGGGTGAGGAACTGGCCCAATTTTCCAGTTCCTTCCCTTGTCAAGGAACTGGGGTCAGGGTAAGTCAAAGCCTGCCATGTGCTGTATGTCCTGTGGGGAAGGATGCTGCTGCTACCTGAAAAGCAGCATCCCAAAGCCAGCGTCTCAAAACCAGCATGTCCTGGCGCCCAGACTCACTGGAGCTGCACAGGGAGGTGCAGGAGACAGGGCAGCACTGGCTGCCGAGTTACCCTGGCCCCACAGGGAGCAAATATTTCCAAATCCATCCCAGAGATGTTAAGAAATCCCCTCTCAGGTGGGAGGGGAGGACCGGCTCCTTGCCCAGGAAGGACCACTACAGCCTGCAGCCTTCACGGCTGATGCAGAGCGGATTGGACCTGGGGTGCACATCCTCACCAAAAACAAAGCATCTCCCGAAACACCCAAGCACCATAAAGAAGCTACTGAGGCCCAGAGCAGGTCAGGCCTGCCATGCTGCTGTTCTCCCCCGCTACGAGAGCCGAATCCCCTAACAAACTGACGGCAAGGTTTCCTTTGCCGTCGGTAAGCGATGTCTCACATCCTCTCCAACCATAATGGGCTAAAAAACACAGTTCCCCTGTGGATTCAGCCCGTTTCCTTCTATTCTTTAACAGGAAGCTCTGTGAGAGTCAGCCCAGGCAAGCAAATTGCTCCTCACCCTTTTGTCCCTCCCGGGATGGACACAGCCTTAGCGGGACTGCAGAGCCACAAGCCATCGAGAAGATGCTGGCTCCGTCCGTCCGTCCACTCCTCTGGCTGTTTGGCTGCGTGCTGTTCCGAGGTGAGATGCTCCGCTCACACCCCAGAGAGGGTGAAGCAGTGCTGGGCAGGGGGATTTGGGGAGCCCAACTTCACAGAGGGCACCAAAGGGAACCAGCCAGATGTTCAAACAGTAGTAGCTGCAGTCGGAAAGCTCAGCCTTTAAATTCAGGGGTGGCAGGCATCAGGTTGCTGGGAAATATGTGGCCATACTAGGTTTACAGGGTTTATTTGAAGGCACTGGAATAAAAGAACCTGTTTCCTGGTTAACAAAGGGAGTGTTTCTGCTAAGGGTTGTGATGCTGAGGCATTTTGTAGTAAGTGACTTTTGTCAAAAAAGTGTAAAAGTAGAACATTTAAATGTACAGGACATTATTTTCCTCAAATATTTTCCTTCCTATTTTTTCCTTGGCTGATTTTAATTTTTCCTTTTGTTGATATAAATACAAAGACTATGTGCAAGACAGGCAGAACATGCCTTGTACTTATTGTAATAATTCTGCTCCTTTGTGATAATTCTTCTTTAACTTCTCTTTCCCACCTGAGTCATGGTGTAGGATGAAGGAACTGGTTTCCTGCTCTGAAGGGTGACAGGCGGCTTTTTCCTTCATCGTCAAGCACCTCTTGTGTTGCTGACAGTAGTAGTAGCTAGGAGCTAAAAAGCATTCAAAGGAATATAGACAGCAACTTCATCGCTGCTTCTAATAGTCAGCCACCTAAAAAAAATGTCTCCAAGCCAAAGTTCTTGTCATTAAACCATAGAAGTTGCCTATAGGTTACAGCCACTGTGCTGGTAATATTGGGATTTTTAAAAGGCAGAGAATATAGAAACCAATTCAGTTAGTAGCTGTGTAATTCTGGGAAGTAAGAGCACATGGATTGGAAAATTTCTGTCTTCATTAGAGGGCAATACTGCTGGCTTCAGCAGAGGGGCGAATTGTGCCTGGTATCATACAAGGGACTGTGAGGCCCCTTGGCCATACTGCTATGCTCCTTAATGCATGGCCAGAACACTGTTTTTCCCTTAAAACTACTTGGTATGGTTTGCAGGGGACAGGAATGCCATAGGTGTTGTCAGGCACCTTCTCTGGCTCAGCTGCATGACGCCGAGATCCAGCCCCCTGCCCAGTGCAAGACCACTGGCTTCACTGCCCGCAAAGATTCACATCCCGGGTGGACCCAGCTGCTGTAGCATCAGGTGATAGGGATGCCACCCGCGGTCCTTCAGTCCTGAGCACATCACTTTGTCCTCTGCAGTCTGCTTAAAATCATGGGGCAGGGACAGTTCTCACTAGATGTGTGTTGGGCAGCTAGCGCCAGACCCCAATGGGGTCAATGCCTACAGATGATGACAACGGCATTGCTGATGCTCATTGTGCATCAGCTGATGCTGCAGTTGCACTTCTCTGGCTTCAGTCAAAACAACCGGCCTTCCCTACTGTCATATATTCTGTCTCACTTTTTTGCATTGATAGGACAGTTCGGAAATGGCTTTAATTTTATTTTTAATTTTTTAGCAAAGTCACTAAGGTGGTGTAGTACTTGGGGGGAAAGCTTCTGAGCAAAGCAAAGCAGCAGGCTTAGCAAAAGGGGCAGAGATAGGCTCAGTGATGCCGCTGGTTCCCCAACACACAGGCAGCTGGAGAAGGAAATTAGAGGCTCTTGAACAAGACAGAAGAGCTCAGAGGCCTCCCTGCACTGACAAGGTGGAAGTAACACTGCAGGAGAGACAGAATTTGCTTTGGCTGGAAACTAATTCCTGCCTGTTTCCACACAGGCTTTTTTTTTTACTTTGTTCAAGTTCGTTACTTTATTAATTAATTTATTATTTCTTAATTTAAACTTCTAAGCTCTCACAGTTATTTCTAAAGGAAGGTTCAAATACTGTTGTTTTGAAATTGCTCAAGTGGGAGTGTTTGGAACATTTCCAACCTGTTTTTCCACCCCCAGAAACACTTAACAGAAAATTTGTCCAAACAAACCTCTTCCTATGAATGGTTTCCATTACAATGGGCACGCATTTTCCAGACAAAAGATTTCCACTGAAAAATTCCTCCTCAAAGCTGATGAGAACCCAGCAGGATTTTCCCACTGTTGCTCCATCCACTGCTCTCCTTATCTGCACCACAGCCAGTGGATGGATAATGTCATGAGAAGCATAGTATAATGAAAACATAGAAATATGTCAATATATATTTTTATAGAATCAAAAACATGGGGTGCAACTAGAGGACAGAGATTGAGCTACCAGGAGACCTTCCAGACACAGTGGTTGCATCCTAGAACCAGGGCATCTGGTGTATCCTTACTGATTCCTTGGCCAAAAAGGAGCAGCCAGTACAACCATGACCTGGTGAAGAAGGAAGAGAAAGCAGGAGGTGGTTAGGAGAAATGTTTGTTCACAAAACAAACTGCTCCCTTCTAGTAACACGAAACTCTGCAGATGACTCTGCAAATCTGACCAAAGTGGCCAGAGATGGTTTCCAGTAATTATGTCCCATTTACAATAGGTGAGTCAACAACAGGTGTCCTTGGAGGGGATGGTGCTGGTAACCCAATGCTGGGAACACTCCTGCTGGGAAAGCCAAGGCATGGGCTTAAGCCCAAGGCTGGAAAAGGGAGATCTGTGCCTTGCATAGCACCAGCAAAACGTGCCTCTGCCAAGCCTCGGCTAGAAGGTCCCATTACTCCACTGCCCAGAGGAGGCCACTCAGCATGACTCAACCACCAGAACGAGGAGGAACCTCTCACTCAGTCTTTTTTGCAGACTTATGAGCTGGGGGGACTGTTTTTACCTTTCAGCTGAATCATCCCAGCACAGCAGAAAGGAGCAAAGTTCCCTCTAGTATCTCTGGGTGCAGGGGCATTTGGAGATACAAAAGTTTCAAGGAGATTTGCCCCTAAGGCCAGTACCTCCTGAAACTTCCTACAAACCTGATGAAACACCAGGGATGCAGTTAAATGGCACTGCCTTACTAGCAGCTGGATTTCACAGGTTAGGGAGAATTCTCACCACTGGTTGGTGAGAAACCACTGGTCTGGGACCCAATTCCCTGAGACCAAGGTTGCTGATCCAGGACGCAGTGATGAGACAGGGACATCGTAGTACAGAAGCAAAGCTAGTGGCTTGGGCTTGCAAACCTGCATAAAGAGGAGGCAGAGAGCTCATACAGAGGTGTTTGTTGCAGAAATGTGGAGGAGGGGGCTGTGGAGATGTGGAGCATGTTTGTCCACCCTCCAGAGCAAGCCAGGCAAACCCTTCTGGCACTGGGGACAGCCACTGGGGACAGCCACCACTGGTTCTGGGAAAGAGAGGACACCCAGGGTGGGTGTACCCCCCCTTTCTCACCATAGTCAGGCACAACTGCAGACTCTGCACACCCCCGAGGGCAGCACAGCTCTGGATGAGCAGCTCCAGACATACAATTCAATAAACTCCTCTCATATCTTAGCTAGAAGCGACTCCAGAGTTGCTAAAAATCTTGGAATCGCACTGAAATTAGTATGATTAGAAATGAGGGAGAAACATGTCATATCTGACGATACACTGGATGGAGACAGAGGACCGCTGGGCTTTGTGTCTGGCACTTATCACAGCCATATAACACTCCTGTGCCTTGTTTTTCCCAGATATGAAATAGGGATAATAAAATGACCCCTTCCATAAAGTGCTTTGAAATCCGGGAATAAAACCTAGGTGATACCACTAGGGACACTCACCTAAAATCTGGACTCAGATAAAGCTTGTCAGGCCAAGATGCTTTACCTGCTCTTTAGCTGCCGCTTCTGCAGGACTCAGCACTTCAGGCAGCAGCTGCATGGTGCCTCCCCAGCACCGATGCACTGAAATGACTGCATCCAGGCAGGAATGTCCTTCAGCCGCTCCCCAGGCATTCAAGTCAGGAGACTTAAGAAAAGAAAGTGGAAAGAACAGGAATTATGAGAAATCCCTTTGCCACCAGCCCCTTACACACCTTGTCTCCTGGGTCACTAGGTGGGAGCTGAACCGATCCCAGCAGATCACATTCCTTCATGGTGCTTCACGAACACCACACAGCCTGGCTGCTACCAGCAACACCCAAATAAACCTGGGAAATCTTGGAATTACTGGAAAGAATAATAAATTTGGAAACGGTAGCAAAGAGCCTCCATGAACCTGGGGGAAGCAAGACGTGCCTGGTAGGCACCTACTGCTGATCCACCACGTTGGCTGTGCTGCTGCAGGGCACAGTAACACGTGTGCTGACACAGGGCTCTGCGGACGCCTGCCCGGAGGTGTAGTGTACAAGCAAATGCAGCAGCTGATCTCCTACGGCAGCTGGAGCAAACAACATTTGGAACAAAATCATACAAGCTGGTGAGGACCAACTGCGAGGTGGCCTGTACAATGGCAGGACCTTGGCTGGTAGCCTCATTAAGGTGTGAAAGCAGTGCTGCTGAACTAGCCTGCAACTTGTGACACTTCCTCTGCACCTCGGTTTCCCCATCTACAGAAAACAAAGCAGAGCTAACACTACCCCTCTCCTCTGTAAAGTGCTTTGAGATCTGCTGAGGAATAATATTATTTTTAAAAAACCTATAGGTAGGCAAAAAGCACATGCTGGGCTCCAGCTCCCATCAAGCCTGGATAGGTGGCCCTCCCATCCTTCATTTGAACTGGGCATGGAGTGATTTTCTCCTTCAAAACCCCAGACCCAGGGTCAAACCCTAGGAGCAGCATAGCCAGGAGAAGGGCAGGACCCACATCACTACGGAGACCAGGAGCAAACACTGAGCTCTAAACCAAGCAGGTCACGGAGGAAACTGGAACCAGTAAGCAGCTGGGAGGGTGACAGCGCAGCAGCCTGATGGAGCAGGTGTTCACTCCTCAAACACCATGGAGCAGTGCTGGTGCACTCAGGAGAAGAGCCATGCTGCTTTCCTCTTCCAGGAGCAACCACTTTTCGTGGAAAAAACAGACCTCAGCACACACAGTGATGTGGCAGAGCCCGCTCTGTGATGCGGTTTCCCCACATTGTTTGTCTCCTGGCTTGTTTTCTACATTCAAGTGATTTTTAACTGACTTCCGCTAAGATCTGCTTCCAGAACAGCTCACCAGAGAGGAGCACAGAGCATGATACTCAGAGAGGATGCCCAGAGCTGGGTGCAGCCTTTGAGGAGAGGCAGAGGAAGGCTAAGATTAATTTTAATTGCTGACAAGATCCAGGTTTAATTCCTGGCTCTCTAAACTTTCCATAACACTTTGGCCAAGTTATTACAATTCAGAACCACTTGGCAGTGAGCTGCCAAACTCCCCATTTCATTTGGGAATTAGACGCTTAAATACCTCTGTGGATCTGGGACCTCATTTAGGCTGTCAGTTACCCAGCCTGCATAATGACACTTTTCTTCTTTGTCCACCGCAATTTCCACCTTACCTGTTCTGCTGTGTGACCCTTAAGGCAGAGGCACCTTTTTAGGCACTTAATAAAATGGGACCTAGGCTTTTGGAGAGCTCTCTCCTTTCCAGGTTTCCTAATACAGGATTTTTTTCCATATGAAAATCCTAAGAATTGGGTATTGTTGCTCTCTGCTGCTTCAGCAACTGCTGTGCTTCACCCAGGGAACAGCTGCACTTGCATTAATCAGTCGGTATATTTTTGTCACAGGTTCTTTGACAGATGTGCCAATATATGAATTGAAAAGTCTAATTTTAGGTGGCTAGGTCTCTTTTCTGAAAGCATTTGTTTATGCAACCTGCAAGCAGAGGGTGACACCAAGGTTGGTACAGCAAGGCTGCACGATGCCACGTGGGCTCTGCAGCTCCCTGCCACACAATGCGCTACTTGGGGAAAGGTAGGACATCACCACATCTGCCCCCAAAACTGCAGGGAAGAAGAGTCCAGCGAGTCCAGCGTTACAAATCATTGAGGACAGACATCATCACATCTGCCCCCAAAACTGCCAGGGAAGGAGAAGAGTCCAGCAAGTCCAGGGTTACACATCATTGAAGACAGACGGTCCCTCTCCATCACCAGTTCTGAGTGGACAGGACGAGTCCCATTGCCTTCATACTGGTGCCAGAGCCCCTCCCCTGTGACTCCATCCCTCTGTGAATACTGACTGGACACCACAAGCCCTTCCTGAGCCTCATCTAAACCTTGCTGAAATGTTTCCAACAGCTGGTCCAGGTCTTTGCTACAGCAGCACTGCTATATGGAGGCTCTGATGTAAAGTTTGGGGTTTTTAAATGTCAGTGCCTCTCTTTGGTCAGCAGCTGGAGAAACCACTCTTTAAACATCTATGATTGCCAAAAATAACACCAAAGCAGAAATACCTAAAATTGACCTTTTTTTGTTTTACATCATTCTCTTTTTGTGCTGAGGAGTGAGCAGGGTGAGCTGCTGGCTCTGGGAACAATCTCGGCTGCCATGAGAGAAGGCTCCATGGAAAGACCCCTCTGCTCTCAGTCTAACACTCACATCTAACCTCACAGATGAACTGCTGCAAACAACAGAAATCCAAAATTCCCCTTCTCATCCTCTGGAAAAATTAACCAAAAAGCAGCTAGTGCTGAGTCAGAGCTGAAATGCACCTGCAGCTCTGATGCACTCCTCTGCAGCCCTATGTCTCTGGGGGGTAATCAGGAGTTTCCCATTACAGCAAGAGCAGAAAGCCTTATTTCCCATTGTAAATCCCTCAGCAAGCTCACTGTCTCCACCTAGAAGTGCACAGTCTGGCTATAAATCACTTGCACCCAAACACACAACAAATATCTTGGCAGTGCTTATGCTCAATGGCGAGTCATTTGAATGGCTTTGATGTTAATTGCAATTACAGCTGCGTTGGCTGCGTCCTGATTATTATTGTTAGCTGTTTATATAGCCAGGGCCCTCCACGGAGGGGAGCAGGGCCATGCTGGCAGAGGCACTGGGAGGAAACTGTTTCCAGCACCATTTGCACGAGAGTCCCCCGGGGGACGTCTGCAGGGAGCCGCGACGCGTGGCACTTTTTTGTTCGTACCCATCCTGCTGCCCAGCCCCACGACGTGACTTGGGTCTCTTCCTCTTTGTGCACGTCCTTCCCTCTCTGCTGTAATTCAACCAGGATGCTAAGCACCTTCAAAAGAAAACACCTAATATAGCAGGACTTTTGATTATTTAAGTTGGCAGGGAAGGCATAACAAGCAGCAGTGGCCAGAAGTCAGAGCCAGATATGCTCCACTTTGAAATAACGTGCAGTTGTGTTTATAGAGCCAGGGCCATTTATTCCTGAGCAAAGTGGATCTCCATCCCTTGGCCTCTTCATAGCAAGACCAGTCACTTCTCTGCAGCAAAGCTCAAACACAGCAGACCAGGGCAAGCATCTACTGGGCCAGGTGAATTCCAGGGACTGAGCACTGGAAAAAAAGTGCTTACTCATCGTATTTACAATAACCCCAAGGTTTAGTTTTGCAGACGGAGAACTCCTTATAAGCCAGTGTTCTGGTGTGACCTTCAGTGAAAGGCTGAGCTGTGTGGAAGAAAGCATTGAGTATGATCCTCTTGTCCTAGCACCAGGGATGCTAGAGCTAGCCCACAGGATGGGCGCATCAGGGATGGCAGTACAGGGCAGCAATGTCATCTTCCTTGCTCTCAGCTTCCTCCCGTCCCTAGAGGCTCTGTTCAAGCTCTCAGATTTCTCCTCAGCTGCACCAAAAACGGTTGAATAAACTGCCAGCTCAGCACCTTTATTCCCCTTTTGCTTCAACAAAGACTAAGTGTAGACAATAGCTCTTTTTTCAGCAATTCTTGATGCTTTCACATGCCATGTACACTAAAAAGCACCTGTGACAATTTTAAAAAGAAAATGTGTTACAGGCAGCTACTTCTCCCCATGGAGAAACAAGACAATGGCTTCTGCAAGGGAATTTTGGAGAAAGGAGCTGTTTGAGTTTGGCAGCTGCTAGAGGATATTAGCCCCCAAGATGATCTCAGCACATTATTTTTTGTGCTGAATGTCTACAGAGTACCTTAAGGCATTTGCAAACCAATGTCCAGAAATGGTGTTGTAAAGCTGTTTCAGAAGAGGAAGCCCAGAAAGAGAGAATTCCTGGCAAACTCTTGGGATCGATGGAAACAGCCCAAGTCAGTGCACGTTCTCCGTGGAGTCAGCTGGGCCCCCGGGGGGCCAGCAGTGCCCTGCAACATCCCAGGCAACAGGGCTACAAACTGGTGCATCCACCTTCCTTAAAAGAAGCACCTCTACCTCTTTAAGAAGGGCAACCATGTGCCCAAAATATCTTTTTTTCCATTGTTTGGATTTTTTTCCACTGTTCCATAGTTGATACAGTAACTGATGTTACATCTGTCCATAATCCTGTCTGTGTTACTAGACTGATGCTCATTTAACCTGCTCTTCAAAACCTGCAGAGAAGGATATCTCATAATTCTCCTATGCAGTCACTCCTAGCAAGTCACTATCCTTGTTAAGGCAGTTTCCTATTGCCCAGCCTCCCTTTTCCTTGCTGCAGTTAAAAGTCTTTGTTTTCTGGTCCTGTTCCCAATGAATTTAGAAAACCAGTTAGTCCCTTCCTTTTTATGTAATTAAAGATATGATCATGTCTTCTCTTTCATGGACTAAACAAGACAGTTTTGCCAGCCTGCTGCCCAGTAAGCTAGAAGAGAAAAGCATGGAAAAGATCTGAAAAGTCAGGTCTGATTTTCACAGCCAAATCCTATCTCAAAAAAGACCATGTTTTATTATGTATTCACAATGGTTTACACACTGTTTTGGTTCCTGTTTGGCTGGGATCATTGTCATAAAGCCTCAGACTAAAAAACAATTACAGTTCCAACACAGTTATGTGAGAAAAAATGAGATCAATCAGGAGCTCGCTACATGCAGACAGTCCCAAGGGGTGAGCTCTGAGCCAAGCCCTGATAACCCACATACACTGGATACTAAAGATCTCATTCCAGATACACACCACTATCAGGCCATTCATCTGACCTCTTTCAGGCTCTTACAGTGTAGGTACCTACCACAAAGTTCATCACCTACACCATCTCTGCGGCTCCTGGTAAGAAACAGGATGTTGCAGGCTGTGGCTCCTCTAGCCACAGCTAGAGCAAGGTAGAAATCTGAAATAGGTAAGGTAAGGCAGAGATCTGAAACAGGTCAGAGCAATAGGGTTTTAGAAGTGCCTGGTCCTCTCTTTGGTGAGAAAGAGCCTGGAGATGAGCTCTTTTGCAGGCTGGCTCAGGAGAGATGTAAAGCAGCAGGTGAGATGCATCTTGTGTACAAGGAGGACAGATTCTGGCTGTAAATGGGTGCACAAGCAGTGCTCTGGCTAGCGCTGTGTGGCTGGGCCTCCCCTCCTGCCACCCCACGAGGTGCAGCATCCTGCAAAGTCACTGCACCTCATCACAGACCACTGTTGCAATGCAGCTATGCAGCATTACAAGGGGGCAGCAAGCTGGAAGGATTCAACCTTTACTGCTGTCCCTTTTTGTCTGAAACCTTTAGCTCTTGTGGGACTCTGGTGAGATGGATCAACAGTGGGATCAGATTCAGCCGGTTTCTGTAGCTGTAATGTAGTTTCTTTCATTAATCTTGACTACAGACAGCACCAGGATCACCATCAATAACCATTTAAAGTACCAATTAGGATGTGCATTTCAAAAACAACAGACTCTAAGTCACTTTTTCCAAGTTAAACCAGTTGGGTTTGATTTGAGCATTTAAAGTGCATTTACATTTTCTAGTTCTTGGGCACAAGTATGGGAACTGAACATTTCTTTTTCCCATTTTAAATGGCAGCACTTTTAATTGTCATGTCATCAAATCATAGGACTCCAGGAGCTGGGGCTTAAGGAAAAACACCAGGGATCCTCAGAGTAGGCAACATGGGGGATTGGTGCAGGGATGCTTTGTCATAAATCCAAAACAAAACCAAAAAAACCCAAACGAAAACACCTTTCAGATGAGAAACTAGGGACTCAGTGCAACACCTACAACCCTGGGAGAACAAAGCCCTGCACGGACCTACAGGACTACCCATCACTACCAGAGAGGGCAGCTCTGAGTCAGTCCCCAAGCTGCAGCCCCCTCGCAGTGTCCAGACTTGCATGGCCATAAGGCTTCAGCCAGCTTCCCAGGATGCAAATATATGGGACAGAAGAATCAGAGGTAGGAGACAGGCAGGAAAACAGTCCCATTGGCTCCTGGAAGTGTTTACAAACCTCATCCATCCACTTATTAAGGTCTCAAGGGAATGAAGTGTTCAAATGTGTGTCTTAACTCTTTAAACAGCTCCAGAATACAGGTCAAACAGCCTTTCTCTGCCAAGACTGGGCTGGAGGGAAACAGCTCATGGGGAGGGAACGACCCACTGATTTTTATGGCCTTGCATTTTCCCTGTAACAGAGGAAGATGGCTCCCTGAAGGGTTCAGCTCCATCTGGGGAGGAGGGAATTTATCCTGACTGAATAAACTTCAGTACTAATTTACTCAGAACCTGATAGTTTTGCACTCATTTACTCAGAACCTGATAGTTTTGCACTCAGTGTTTGCTACTACTTCTTTGCTAATGCTTTTGGGGAAATCACGTATTTCAAAGTCATTCCTACAGAAGATGAGGAAAACCCAAACCACACAACCTGCAAGAACACCAATGCATTAGTGACAGTCACAGATTAACACCACTAATACTCTTATTCTTTCATTTCAGGTACTACAGCCTCCACAGGCTCCTCTGTCCACACTGTAACAGGTACCTCCTGGGTTGTGATCTGCTTTAGACATCTATTTGGACGTGGATGCACAAGCCCATGTGGGAATGCAAATGGAGAGTCCGCAAATGGAGAGTCCACAAATGGAAACCAGATTCAGAACTCCCATCCACCTCCCATCCTTTTCCCAGGACCCTGTGTTGTCCCCTCGGCCTGCCCCACCTATCATCATTCATCCCCAGATCTCCAGGGGCCACGGAGGGCATTGCACCCCAGAGGATGACTTTGCCTGGTTCCCCCTTTTCTGGTCTCTGCCCCCAACCTTGTCTGGAGGAAAGCAATGCTGTGTTTCAGGAAGCTGAGTGAAAGCAGAGGGATCCTGCCTTGTCTTTGCTCTCAGTTCCCCTCAGCTGTTTCCTAGCGGTTCTCCATTAGCATGCTCGCCTCAACAGACCTTCAAAGCCAAGGTCCCTATAGCCACACCAGTGACAAACTCCCTCCATAGCATCTCTTGCCCCTATCACCCTTTCAGCTCTTACTGGCTATAATGGCCCCTTTCTGGCCCATCCTTCAACCCTCCGTAGGGGGATCCCACCAAGGAGCACATGTAAGAGATGTCACCTCCATGTTTCTCTGCTTGTGTTACAGGTCAATCCCAATCCACAACACACAGCCCTGAAGTAAAGAACCATACCTCAGGTAATGTTCATGTGGAGACATTACAGTGCAGCTCAGGGGCATCCTGGCTTGTAACTGGTCTGACTTTCCATCCAGCTGGGCCATCCAGCAATAAATGGGGCTGTGCAGCAGCACCTTAGATGAGAACAGTGGTGGGGAATAAGGAAATTTTGTGGCATAAGGGCTTCTGATCCAGCCAGCTCACCCCAGAGGGAACAAGGCACAGGTGTGAGCAAGAACCAGGGGGAGAATCACTACACTGAATAGGGAGAAGCAGGGTCAGCAGGTCACAACCCAGGGAAAACCCTGGGCTTTGTATCTTGTGTGCACAAAGGATGCGACTGCCCAGAGACCAGGCAAGGAGTCAGGCTGGGCAGTGTCTGTGTTGCTGTGTCCTCCTACCTGGCATCACCTGCTTTTCTTAGCATCTCTTCCATGCAAGGACCGTCACGTGCGTGCAGTACATGCAAGCACGGTGCCTCGCATGCCAGGTCTGGCCTTGGCTCCTGGTGTCGTGATGGAAGTATCAGCAATGAAATCATTGTTGTAAGAGCTTCCCTGCATTACATTTACTGTTCAATACTGCTCTCTTGACAAGCCTGAGTGCAATTTTTTTATCCAAAAACTTGCAGTGCTTTGCACACCCTCAGCACCTTCCATACGACAGGTCAACACATTCCCCGTTTCTCCAAGAGGAAAAGGGGAAGCATGAAGAAGCTTGTCCTAAATTGTACAATGTTTGTGTCAGCACAGGGACTGCACATGGCCTTAGCTCTAATTCAGTTATTCATGTTGGGGGCTTTGCTTTGTTATCTGCCTTCATGAAAACAGCAATCACTCATAAGGACAGAAAAATATTTAAACATAGTATGAACCCCTGAGGAGTTCCCTTACTTTATTCTCTTTTTTCTGTTCTCCCCTTCTGCGGAAACCAGCTTCAGGACTCTACCACATGTACGTGGTCACACAGAAGCCCTAGAATTGGGTGTACGGAGGTGTTAGCAGAAAGTTACGTGTTTCAGTCTGAAAATACACAAAACCAAATACACAAGAAGGGATCTCTCCAACTCCAGATCCACATCTGGTAGCCAACTTGGAACTTTGGATACAGATCTCTTCCTGCTATTTTGGGGGGGGAGGGGGGGAATCTTTCTAAGCATAGCTACCCCTCCAAAGGGACCCCAAAAATATAAAGGAAAAAAATCTCAAAAAGATCTCAGATTCTGCTTCCATGCCTTGCAGAAAAAAAGAAACTTATTCCTAAATTCAAATATTTTTGGTGCATTTGGATGAAAGGGAAAAAAAAGAAAAAAGAAAAAAAACACCTTAAAACCATTTGCACTCTTTTCTCATTTTTATTGGAAAGCCAAGAGAAGTCTAAACAAGGAACTTGCCTATAAATTCCAAGCTGGTGATCCACTCTTCCTTGCAGGAGGCTTATGGAAAGCTTTTTCCCCCCACATCTTGCTCTGGATCATGTTCTCGCTATGCAGCTTTGAGTAGCAGGTTGAGGAAGATGACAGAGCCTACAGACCATTGCAAGAACGGAGTTATTTGTGCTTAGAGACTCTCAGTGAAATGAAACATAAAAGTTAGCATTTCAGATAACAAGCAAACAAACACGTGGCTGCCAGGCAGCTCTAGCCAGTTAAAGTGTCCAGCGATAAAAATACCTTCATTTCCAAAGCAGGAAAAAAGCAGTGGCAAAAACCAGACTTTTTCCATGTGTCTCCTGAGCTCCACCAGCTCAGCACCTCTATACACTAAATAAAAGCAAACGCTAATGCCAAAGTACAAGAGCTCCCTGACTCAGAGACAGACAAAGGCTATTTCCTTGTCTACTTGTGCCTGTGCTTTCCCTAGAAGATTATCCATAACTCCCAAGGAGCTTAAGCACTTTTTGCAATAGCCATGCCCTCCTCCAAGCTGTTTCTGAGCGGAGTTCGTGGTGAGCAGAGCTCTTTGAAGTAATGCTATGCTTCCTCTACAGAGCCTTCAGTAAAATCAACAACACCAACCGACTTGAATCTCACCACTGTGGGTCAAACTACTACGGCCAAATCCTCTTCCGTCACTACAACACTGCTAGCGTTGACTGTACGAGGTAAGTATAGAAAACTCAATTTTTTGCTCAGGCAAGACCTGTTTACGCTTCCCTCCTTATCCAAGGAATACTGCGGGCATCAGAAAGACTGGCCTAGTCCATGCCATGCTACTTATTCAGTAGCAGCAACTTTTGAATCTCTCTGACTCAGCTAAAAAAGCAGCTCATTCCAGCTCCTCAAAAGCACAGGGCTGGACACAACCATGACCTAGATGTGGCAGCTGCACAGGAAGCCCATATGAGAAAAGCCAGATCACACTTTACCAGATAATGTTTTGCAGAGGAGCTACAGGTACCCCAGTCTCCCCAGCAGACCTCTCCCAAGCTCACCTCTCATGCACACTCTCTAAATTGACTGCACGGCTTGCTAGCTGGACATCTTGACATTTGTTTGGAGGGAAAGTCTCATGCAAAACTGTTTACCCCATGGAAACCCAACAGCTTTCCATAACACAATCAGTAGCAGCTTCAAGATTTAATTCTCCTTTCCCATGTTTTCTTCATCCAGATGAAAAGTCTAGTGGAAGCAGAAGCACATCAGCTTCACCACCACAAGGTACTTTGTCCTTTTATAGAGTAACAGTAAGTTTAGATAACTTCACGGCAATTGGCTTATTTGGTTCACATGTGCACTAATCTTTACCTTGGGGTTGAGCCATCAGTAACACCCAAAATCATGTCTGTTATTCTTACAAGCAGTGATAAAACACAATACCAAATGCACTTAACATCCTCTGCTTGGGATGAACTTGAACAGTTGAAAGACTGATCTATGTTTAGGAAAAGGTAGCCCTTTTAACATCCTTTTTAAAAATAAAATCATTTTGCTTTTGGCAGTATGCTTAACCCAGCCTGTAAGCAAAAATTAGAGAATTCAGTAAGAGCTTTCTCAGAATAAGGACAGAATCCAAGTGAGTGGGAGGACTGAAATCTGATGACTGAGCTGATTCCCCATTAAAGATTCAGTCTCAGAAATCTGCAACGGTCAAGGCAGAAACTGCTCTGCCTCTCCAAGCACCTCTCAGATCTTCTCTAACACAAGCAAGGTTCAAAACCCGTGGTCAGCTCTGCCTGCACAGATGTCCAACCAGCATGCCTGTTCCCAGCTAAGCCAAGAGCCCTTTGCATCAGAGCAGACTGCTATTAATCATAACCCTGCTTTATATCTGAAAAGGTCCATACATCTTTGACTATAGAAATGTTGCTGATGCTTCCAAAAGTGAGATCTCCTGTGTGCGAGACCCAACATTTCCCAGGGACAGGGTATCCATGCCAGGCTCAACAAACCACAGCTTCTGCCACCACCCATGGCTAGAAGAACAATTTCAGAATGAAACGAAGGGTTTGATGACTGGAGAAAAAATTGTACAGCAGTAGTCCCTGCTTCTCAGGACTGTTCTTCTCCATGTCGTTTCTGAACCAGTTAGATTTGTTATTTCATACCTTTCCCTCGTTTCATACCACTTCCCCTTTTTTTCTGACTTTTGGCAAGATTACATTCTGAAACAGTGATGTTTTCTGCAAGACAGGAACCCCAGTTTCAGCTGCACGCCCTGCACTCCACTGCAGAGTGCCAGGAGCTGTTTCACACTTCTCCAGGCAGCACCCACTTTTGGCCAACATTCCTATTGGCAAGGTAGGGATAGGAAAGGAGGAAAGAAGATCCTACTTGACCTACAGATGATCTTCTGCAGCTCTAAAGTGTCATTTTTACTTTTCTGCCATGGCCTGTAGCTATTCATTAAGGTCAATGCAGATAATCTGGCCATTCAACACACATGCAGGAGGCAGCAAAGGATTTTTTCCTCTGTACGAGTGAAACGCGCAGGCTACCTTTAAACTTGTTTGCACAGGCATTGGAAGCAGATGTCACAAACCAAACAGCTTCATATAAGCCAGTTTATCCCACTGAGAACTGGAGGCCTTGCTCGAACAAACCTCTACGCTGCCACGGCTAGACTACATATGGTGTACATGTTAGCCCAACTCAAACTAGCTTAATTACTTCTAGATAACCCAGGACAGCATACCCGCTAATTCCAAGGACAAGCCAAACAGTCAATCCACACCCATAATCTGCAGAATTTCTTCCCCTAAACAGATTTTTTTTTTAAAGTCTCAATGTTTATGAGCAATAGCAAATCTACAACTTTCCCAGTTCACTCTTCCAGTATTCAATTTCTGTATCTGCCAAAAAACTGCATCTGGGACTGCAGAATCTGATCAGTCTATACAAGGATATTTTAATTTTGGTTCCCTGAGTTTCTATTTGGACATGGAAAATAGTACAAAGTATGTTTGGTGGAAAGATTTTAGCCCAAGTACAAATTCCATGTTTTCCCAGATATCACCAGCATTACAGTGAATCTGTTCTCCTCTCCAGCATGCCCATTAATTCTTTTGGTTATTAGATGACACTTAAGGACAAGACTCACATTCTGCATTTCCTCTGTGCAGGTCAAGAGCCCAAGAGAAGCGAGAGTACCACAACATCAGCAACTCAAGGTGCTTTCTTCTTTCTCTCACAGAGACAGGATTACCACTAGATATTTTATAGCCCTTTTCACAGCCAACAGCAAGGCCATCATACTGCTATCTTCCAGGCAGCATGGTGAACGGCCAACGAGCACCTGAGGGATGCTGGCGATCCCATCTAGCTCTTGAAAAGCCTGTAAAGCTCCACAGAAGCAGGACTTTGGGGCAACTTGTTGAGCCTGGGAACAGTGGTTGGGAGTCACAGCAGGAAAGGTGCCACTAGAGGGAGACAAGACAAGCCTCCCCCTCAAACACACTGCCAGATCAGTCCTTCACCTGCCACACTCAGCTTCGTCACTAGGGTCCCAGCAGAAAACCCTGCAGGTGTTCTCAGATTGTGAACAAAAAGGGCCACACCAAGGCAATCCAATTCCCACATATATGTCTTGGTCACTTTGCTGTTAACATTGATGGGGCTGGCCAGGATCCAACGTTATTCTCTTCAATAAAGTGCAAGTGCGAGTTAGGTCCTCTAGCATTGCTATTCCTAACCTTGGAAGAGATTTTTATATAAAGCTACCTTTTTCCCCTCTTGTAGGCACCTCAAACCCAGTTACCCCAACACCGAAGTCCTCTGACTACTTGCCTGTGCCCACTCCGACAGATCATAAATCACCACTGACAGTGGCAGCTTTTGGTAAGGTCTTGTGCAACCTGGGGAGAGGATGGGGGGTCTGTTTTGCCAGGACACTGTTTTGGACACTCAGCTTCAAAGATCTTCCCTGAAGTTGGCTCCACAGTTTTCTTCTTCAGCACACCTGATCCTGGAGTTTTCAGAGTGCAAGGGAAAACCCTTGAGAAAAAGACTTGTCACCAGCTGGCAATAAATCACCTAATAACTACTCCCAGCCATGCCCCGTATGCAAGGGACAGACAATTTGAAAGTCCATCATGGCTACACCTGAGCTTGGGATCTTGCTGCCAGCACCAATGCTTGACCCAGCTCCATGTTAGGACAAGACCTGGGCACAAATGATCTCATGCTATGCCTTGGTTTCCCCGACAGGGTCTAGAATAAATATGCTACTCACCTGGAGGCTTAGACAATTTTTTTCCCCACAAACCTGTTGGGACTGCATTCCCACCCTGTCTTACTGCCTTCCCCTGTACAGTTTGACCCTGCTTGGCAGGAAGCAGCCAAGTCCTCCGCATCCTTCAGACTGTGGAAGGATGGAGCAAGAGATGCTATACCTTAACCTGGCAACAGATTTGAAGATAGGCACGGGGTAGATTTAAAAGACCCACTCTGCCTTGGGCTGTACTGTCCCCCTCCTCCATGAAGACAAGCAAAAAAACCAATTTGCTCATTTCTATCACACTATAGGAAAAAGTGTTACTTCAGAAGCATTTTTAAAAGTCAGGTGTTAACTTCATAAGTATCGTTTGCTTATATCCTCCAAGGGAAGCCAGAAGAAGTCCTGAAGGAGTCTTAACAGGACAAGATTCCCATGCAAAGAACAGTTTGATTTATCAAGGCCAGATGTATGAATTAAATCTGCAGTTGGCCACTGGTTTATGAGACAGATAACATCATTCACAGTCTTTAGCTTGTCTCTCCCCATTACATTACATATTTATCTGACTTTAGACACCTTTAGGACAAGATTTACCAACTGTAGCAGGGACATACTGACTTCAATCAGTCCCCAGTATAATCAGCTGACTTCTGCCCTCCTGGCACTGCTTTACCAATTAAGTATTCATCAGAAGCTCTTTAAGGCTAAAACACAAGAGGATAAAGCCAGTCGCTCTAGTGACTACTTACTTCTCTGCCTATTATGTACCATGCTTACTTTAATGAAAATATTGATTTCCTACCCAAGTTTTGATGACAGTCAAAGTCTCTCTGCTACCCCAGAAACCAAGGACAGGCACGTTATTATATCAACTGCAGACAGTTCTTTCCTCCATCCTCAGGTGTCATCAGCTTCATAGTTATCCTGATAGTGGTTGTGATCATTCTGGTCAGCGTGGTCAGCCTGAGGTTCAAGTGTAACCGCTCAAAGGACTCAGAAGGTATTTGCCTGCGGTGATCTGTCTTTCCCTAATCAAAAAGTCATCAGTTGCTACATGGATCTGGCAATTCCTAAAAGATGTTTTTTAAAAAGCTTACACGGAGGGGAGGTTTTGAAGGCAAACTGGAACACAGATTCAGCAGTTAGGAATGTAGTGGGACCACCTCTTTAGAGCCCCAGCCCAGACCCATCTGCAGAAGGAAACACTCTCAAGTTTGCTGCAGTTAAACGTGCAGCTTTCCAGAGGTGGGCAGCTTTTCCAGCAGAACTCATGGAGTTTGACACTCCTTTTCCCTAGGAATCCCATTTCCCACTAAGCAGTGCCCACTAGAGGGCAAGGCTGCAAAGCATTCAGTCCTGCCTGTATGTCACGTTAGTTGAAGAATTGTCTCTAATCAACTCTCAAGTATCCCACATGGTGTCTCTAATCTCATTTGGATTTCAATTACAACCCTGTACAACATAATTCTGAATATAGCTGACTTATTTTATTACTTGGCTGTGATGTTTTCGCACAAGTACATCACCAACTGCCTTTCTCCCTCCAGACAAACAGAAACCAGGGACCTCCATGGTATCAGAGAGGTAAGGCTGCTCATACTATTCACACCCTATTGAAAGTGCCTATTTTATTCCAGAACTAATTTTAGCGAGGAAAAGAGGCTGCTTTGGTCATTTCAGGTGGAAGGAAGCATTTCAAGGCACCTTTGAGATGGGTAAAATAACAAAATGAGCACTCATAGCACCTCATCCTCTGCCTGACGGAGTCAAAGGTAGAAGTTCAATATTTAGGGGCCTCATTTCAAAGCTGCACTTATATCTGTGAAGACTCATCACCTTCCAAAAGCAGTTTGCTTGTTCTTTCTTTGCCTAGATACAGACTTGAGATCTAAACCTGGGTTTCTGGATCTCAAAGCACCTTCAGTGAGATGAGATCAGGTCCCCAAAAATACCTTCCAAGACACCTATTACCATTATCTAGCAAGAGCAGGATAAGGGGGCCCCAATCCAGAGACTTTTGGAAGAGAAGCATCAGATGGTCCATCTGAATCCCCCAGTCCATCACTGCTACCCAAGAAGAGAGGCTGCACATGGGAAAGCAGCAGGAAACAAGAGCTGGAAGGGAACAAAACATGTTGCTCCTACTTTTCCATCTGATAGTTTTCTACCAAAGTAATAAACCCTGCTTTGGAAAGAGGCAAGGGACACAGGGAGCAAAGTCCCTAAGTGTTTAGGTACCAAATTTGCATCAACATCAGTGGTTCACAAATACCCTTAATGATCATGATCTAAGTGATCTTCAGCCACTGAGGCAGGACATATCAGACCAGAGGACTGTGCCCCCGAGGCACCCTAATCCCCAAAGTCATCCAGTCTCCTTTGGCACTAAATGCATATCCCAGTCCTCAGGATAGGGAGAAAGGGGAATTTCACTTTCCTAACACTTGTAACTCTCACTCTTAAGAGAGATGATGGCAATACATGAACAGCAACATCAGATGTAAAAATATCCAGAGCGCCCTTTGTATGACAAATAAATTTAAGGGCATAGGACAGAGGGACACGGTAATGTTTCCTTTTGTTCCAATTCTGGTAATGGCTGCAGGGTTAGAAGATAATTCAGTCACTGAGAAACAGATCCAAATTGCTCCTTGATTCTGCCTACAAGTAGTGACAATGGTGCTTTCTGTTGGGCAAACCAGCACCACATCCAAACTTGAATGCGCTGCTTGTTTTCCCAGAGATCTCTGAACCTGTGTTCAGACAGGGGATGGGGTCTTTGGCACTAAGGATGTGCCTGAATCAGGATAGCAGCTCAAAGGGCAGCATAAGGCAGCTCTGGTCCCATGTGCCAGCCTGCCACAGCCTTGCCAGTTTGCCTCCAGTTGTGTGCAAAGAAACTCCCTTCTCCCATTTTCCAGAGTAGTTAATACTGCCTTCTCTTCTTGACAGCTGCTCAGCAGGCACAAGCCAGAAGGATAACAGCATCACTCTGATCTCCATGAAGAACATCAACATGAACAACAGCATGAGCTACCCACCATCAGAGAAGGTTTCCCTTTTAAGCCTCGCTTTTTAGAGAGTTAGCTGGGGGTTATTTATCTTGCTGGATAAAAGCATGCCTTTGAGTTATTTCTTTGCTCTCTTATTCCTTCAGAAAGATAATAAGCCATCAAACTCCTAAAGGTCCAAACTGCTTCCAGTGAGCCTGGTGAAAAGTTTGGATGACCATCGCAGGTTTATCCAAGCTGCCTGAACTCAAGGCATCACGTATACCTCATGTATATAGGTGCCATCACCTAGGGCCAGCCATCAGAGCTAGAGTGTTTGTCATTAAATGAAGAGGTAAATAATAAGCTAGCCTTTGTGAAGTAAAGGTCTTACCCTCTAGTCCAAGCTTATCGCACTCCTGCTCCGCAGGTGATATTAGAGCATTGGTGATATTCCCATCATTTCTCTCAGATCCATCCCCCATGAGTAATTCACATCATTTTAAGTTGTTTTAAAGCTAAACTAGCACTGGGACTGGGTTTGAGGGAACACATTGCTTAACTTCTTTTGCCAGCCCAAACAGGCTGCTGATCCACCATGTTTTGTTCCTTCTGCAGGTGCTATGAAGCCAAGGGCCCAGAGTTTGAAGCTGACACGTGACAACAAGCAGTGACTTTCTAGGTTCTTTTTTTTTTTTTCTTCCTTTGGGGAAAGAGCAAGGGTGGGCTTTATATATAAATTATTATGTCCTTTCTGATCATCCCACATAGCTTCCCCACCTGTGGCCTAAGGGCTTTCTCCAGTTACAGCCTGCCATGCTCAATGGTTGATATCTAACTCTATTTTTTATATGCCTTCAAACCCTCAGATTATTCCAGCAGCAAGAAGCACCAAGGAACCATCTACTTGGCTAATAAAGTGTTGCCTTAGATTAATGGTCTTTATGGTCTGTGCCAGCCAGTCATAGGCTCATTAATCAGTGTAGTCCCACACTGAGTCAAACTGGTGCATTAGAAAAGCATGCTCTGAAGCTGAAGGCCTAATGGGACTTAAATGGGAAAGTGCTAGGTCAAATCCCAGCAGGATTGCTCCAAGCCCCTTATCCTTGGCACCCTCATTGTCCCGACAGCAGTGGGGATGATCATATCCACCTACCTCACAGGGTTGTTGTGAGGCTATGTTAATCAATGTCTGTAAAGCATTTGGAGAGCCATGGATTAAAGGTGCTGCTGAAATGCAAACTGCCATCTTAAATACTTTATTATTAATAACTGAGCTTCAGGCAGGCAGATTGCCATCTTCCCACAGGTCCAACACGCTCAAAGAAGACTCATCTTAAGTGTACTGAACAAGGTCTCTGCATAGACAGGATTTTATCTGAGTATAAAAAGGAGTGGCCACAAGCAAAATGCTGAGCTACTTCAGCTCCTGAAGCTTGATAGCCAGAGTTTGCTGGGAGAGCTTCCATCTTCTGTACCACTGCCATAACAAGAACAGTCCTCCGTTAGGCTCCACAGTGCAACAGCTCACGTTTGGAGCCAGCTGTTTCACAACCCGAGCTGGCTCAGACCCAGCTGCCAGTCACTTTTACCGCCTACAGCAAAATACATCCCTGTAAGCCGTGCAACTGAGGGTGATGGAGACATCAATACCCATCCTCCACGTGACCCTAAAAGAAACAATGTGGTGTTGGGTATTTCTGGAGGTCTCAGCTGCCTTATTCAGTAGCATAATGTACTACAGCACTAACTCTGCAACTACGTTTGCCTCTGCCCATCTTCACCATGACTCCTGCTTGCAAGCTTCACCAGCTCCACACTCAACACAGACCTCCAGAGCACCTCATCTACCCAGCAGCAGTAGGCCGAGACACTGCCTTCTCCTAACATGAGCATCAATGTCCATCAAACCTGAAGATAAACTGTGAAGTCAAGGAAAAAAAGATTTAGCCAGTCACTCAAAATACACATCACTGCACACATTCCCCCGCACAGTTCAATTAAACATAATAATTTAGCTTCATTTAATTTTATAGGCTGGATAAGAGGTGTTTACTGGAACGTGCAGTGCTAAAGGTAGTTGTGCTTTGCAGCTGGCAATGAAGTGTTCAGCAAAATAAATGCAACATTTGCACAACTCCTGCTAAGATCCAACACACTTTCTATCTTTAACATACAAACCAGGTAGTTTGATAAGCTATTTCTTAAAGAAATGAAGCCATTTTGGTAAAATTCCTGAAAAGTAAAGTGTCATCACTCCACTCACCCAGCCTCCACCAGACTGGTGAGTTTGCTTAAGCACAAGATCACAGGTGATTCCTAGGTAGGTGGATCCAGATAGCTCCAGATCTCAGAGACCTGTGACTTGTTGCATGGAGCCTCACAAGTAGGTTTTTAGTCCCAGGAAGACACCACAAAGGCAGCTGGTAAGCACCTGTGATGTCAGACACTTCAGTAATTGTCAAGCTTTAACTCATCTCCCCTCCACAATGACCTCTGAAAGATGGTCCCATGCTTAATTTTCCTTCCTTTGTGCTCCTTCTTCCCACAGATGCTTGAGGATCTTGACAAATGACCTGAACCTGCTCCACTCTAAAACTGATCCATATACAAAAGCAAAATTCCAACTTTGGTCTTGTTCAAAAGAAAGAATGAATTAAAAAATAAACAATAGAAGTGATGTAACTCCTAACTTATAGTCACAGGTGCTCATGTGAAAGGAGAGATCTTCTCTAAGCTGCTGTGCTCCTACAAAACACACTGGTGGAAGATACCAATTCCTCACACCATGACTCCACTCTCACAGCTCATTAGCCCAGCTTTAATTGGCACATGGGATGAGGGGAAGCAAGCAGCAGCAGTGTGCCCAGGTGGCCAAGAAGGCCAACAGAATCCTGGCTTGTATCAGGAATAGTGTGGCCAGCAGGAGCAGGGCAGTGATCGTGCCCCTGTACTCGGCACTGGTGAGGCCGCACCTCGAATCCTGTGTTCAGTTTTGGGCCCCTCAGGACAAGAAGGACATTGAGGTGCTGGAGCGTGTCCAGAGAAGGGCAGCAAAGCTGGTGAAGGGTCTGGAGAACAAGTCTGATAAGGAGCAGCTGAGGGAGCTGGGGTTGTTTAGTCTGGAGAAGAGGAGGCTGAGGGGAGACCTTATCACTCTCTACAATTACCTGAAAGGAGGTTGTAGTGGGATGGGTGTTGGTCTCTCCTCCCAAGTCACTAGTGATAAAACAAGAGGAAATGGCCTCAAGCTGTATCAGGGGAGGTTTATATCCAATATTAGGAAAAATGTCTTCACTGAAAGAGTGGTCAGGCATTGGAACAGGTTGCCCAGAGAGGTGGTGGAGTCACCATCCCTGGAGGTGTTCAAAAAACATGTAGACGTGGCGCTTCAAGGCATGGTTTAGGAGGCATGGGTGGTGTTGGGTTGGCGGTTGGACTTGATGATCCTAGAGGTCTTTTCCAACCTTAATGACTCTATGATACTATGATTAGCAACGCGTGAATGCAGCTGGAAGGAGTCACAGGACAAGCTCGTGAGGGGTTTCCAACCAAAGCTTGGTCAGAAGGTGTGGAGCAGGCATTTGTCCAGGCTCTCAACACAACGACCCAAGACCATCTCTCATGGCCCTGCCAACCCAGCGGCACTGCCAGGAAGGAGCTTTCAGCACCGAGACAGCGATGTCATTCCTTGGCCCAGTCACAGCGTTGACCTCAACCCAGTTTGGCCCAAGACACGCTGCAGTGGGGAGGCGGGGGGCTAAGGCTCGACCCACACGAGCCACCACCGCAGCTCTGAGGGCGACCCGCCGTGCTCCCGCCATCCTATGGCGTCACCCAGCCTCGCAATGCGTCAGAAGGCCGGCCCCGCGCGGTGCCCGCTGGGTACCGCACGCCGTACTCGGGGACTCCCGCACCCAGAGGGCCCCGCGCGGCCGCCGCCTCCGCGCACAAGATGGCGGCGCGGGCGGGCCGGGGCGGCCGGCTGTGAGGGGCGGGCGGGCTGCCCCGGGGCCCGCCGCGGCCGCCATGACCTACACGGCGGAGCAGCTGGACGGCGTGCGGCGGTGAGCGGGGCGCGGGGGCTCCGCCGGGCCGGGGCCGGGGCTGGGGCCGGTAGGGGAGCGCCGCGCCTGAGGGGGCAGCGGGGGCCGGCTCGGAGGGGAGCCGCGGCTCGGGGACAGGCGGCGGGGGGCGATGGGGTCTGTGGTGGGGGCCCGCGGCGGCGCCACGGGGGGCGGGCCGGTGACGAGAGCCTTGTGTGCGCCTCTAGAATAAAGCGGTGTCGGAACTACTATGAAATCCTGGGGGTGGAGAGGGACGCCAGCGAGGAGGACCTGAAGAAAGCCTACCGCAAACTGGCCCTCAAATTTCACCCTGACAAGAACCGCGCTCCCGGGGCAACGGAGGCTTTTAAAGGTGAGGTGGGGGCTGGCCCGGTTTCGAAAGTGGTAAAGGAAGATCAAAACGAGGACAGACTGCCTCAGACTTAGAGTTCTGCGCCTTATATAAAGACATCATACGGCCCCTTATGTCTTGTCATTTCTATAGACAGATCTGCGCATCTCCACAAAATCCTGCAGCTGGTCAGCAAGATGTGCCTTTTAATCTTCAGAATGCAGATATCCATTAGAAGCAAAGGGAAACATGTCCCAGATCTCATTCCTAGATACTGCTAAAGGTTCAGAGTGGTGCTTGGAAACGATACTGGCGCTGCAGGAGAGTGTGTTGTTGTGTAATCAATAACTGCTCTGTGTCATAAATAAAATTTATATATATATATGCAAGCATATGAAATCCGAGTCAAATATTCTGTGTCTAGACTTTTCAGTAATGTTGCAATCTAAACCTGTATCAATAATAGCATGTACGCTCTTACATCTTTTGACTTTTCCATCCTGTGTTGCAGCTGTCTGCAACATGCTGTAAGGCAGCATGAGGAAAATAAGATATTAATTCATAGTCTATTAGAATAAGGAGGTTTTGAATGACTTTACTTTTTGTGGGTGTGTTAGGGTTGTATTTCTCTATGAACTTCTTTACAGCCACGGTCTGTCAAAGATCAAGGAAGAAGATGAACCAAACAAATACTTCTGGGTTTGACATAAAGTGTGAAATAGATATGCTGTACAGCTTCACAAGGATCTCTGCTGACAGAAGAACTTGGAATATGGTTCTACATTTTAATTAGTCTCAGCAGTTATGAACTGTGTATGGTATATGGAGGTGCACTTCTATATCAGTGCTTAGTTTGATCTGATAAAACATTACATTCGCACTCAATCGATTGATGTGGACTCTCATCTCAGCTTTACAAATATTTCAACTCTCTCCATATACCTTAACACTTTTGGTTTTCTCCTGGTTATCAGCGATAGCAGGAAATAGGTTCCATCACAGGTAATGCCAGCGTTCTAACACTTTTTTACAAAGGCAGTTCTTTCAAAAGTAACTTAATCTTTGGTCAAGCACAGATTTTCTATGCCTATTCGGGATTTTTTGCTACTCCGCTTATAAAAGTCTGAGATCTGGAAATACTGCATGATGTGCCTGTGTAACACTTCTTTTAATTCACTCTCCAGCAATAGGCAATGCTTTTGCAGTTCTGAGCAACCCTGAAAAACGATTACGATACGATGAATTCGGAAGTGACCAAGAGCATGTCAGCACTGGCCAGGCCAGACACTATAATTACTACACAGAATTTGAAGCAGATATTACACCAGAAGAAATATTCAACGTGTTTTTTGGTGGGCACTTTCCTACAGGTCAGTCTCTGTCTGCGGTGGATTTGAAATGCAGTGAAGTGACACTAGACCATAAAGGAAGTTCAGCTTGGTACTGCTCAGGAAGTTGATCATACATCTGAAAAGAGCAAAAACTTTTTTGGATTTACTCTTTTCTCCCTTCCTAGCTTTTTATGCCTGGAAAAGCTCCCTTAGTGCACAGTTTAAACTTCAGATTTTAGCAACTCCATTCCCCAAAATATGTTGTCAAAGCCCAGCCTTGCTGTCTAGGAATGCTCCTAGGAGAGAGAGCTGCCGGTGGGGTAACAGCTGTTGCTGCCGGGGCAAGTTCCTAACCTCCCAGCCTCTCTTGAAAATTTCTGACGATACTAGTTAGGGGTAAGAATATTTTAGTCTCACAAGGGATTAGGTGGTTTGATTCTTGGCTAGGCAACCTTTTAATACCAGCTGTAGCTGAAGACCCTTCTTTTTGTCATTGCTTTTATTCCCTCTGTTGTCTGGAGCCGGCAATGGTATGGGAGGTAAAATAAGGTGTGAATGGGAAAGGATCAGAGGTATGTTTGCTGATGGTGTTGTATTTAAGACACCTTACTGCGTTCCAGCACAGCGTGGCAGCAGCTCCTGGCATTGTGGTCTCAGTGCCCCTATAACTAGGAAAACACAGGAGTTCATTTGGCTTGCAGCAGCTTGCATACTGTAAAGAAATTAAAACTTCTTAGCTTAGAAAGTGATGCCTGCCAGCAAAGGCTGGCTGTTACTAGATATACAGTATCCAGTAACAGAACAGTAGACCTGTATCTGTACCAACTCCATGCATGTCTCCGTCCAGCCTTGGCTTTTGTATTTGTAGTAAAAATAGAAAGATACTGCAAAATCAATGGAATACATGTTTGGATTAAAAGTAAATCTGAGAGGTATGGTGAGCCCAAGGGTCCTCCTGGCAGTATCTAACAAATTGCTTTAGCACTCGTGTAAACTTTCTCGCCTCCGAGGTGCAGTATAAAGCAACATACACACCAATTACTGCAGCCTAAAGCCACAGATACAGGTAATTACTTACAAGCTTCCTGTAACCTTAGTGTGTGTGGTTGCATCTTGCGGCCCAGGTGACCTTAAATTGCTTGCAAAATTTGATAGGTAGATGTGCAAAGTGAGACAAACTCAGTGCAGCGTTATTCCGCACGGGAGTTTGCAAGTTTTCCATTTCTGACTTTGCAAGAAATTACACCTGCGTGTGCCTTTTGCCTTGGCCACCAATGAAACATTGCCCTCGTGAAACATGACTGCTGTGTAGCTGTGGGCGGCGGGGATGCTTGGAGCGGAGGACAAGAAACTGAGGAGCTGTGGGAGGAATTTGGGTACTGGGCATGGCAGGTTTAACAGGTAGAGTGGCACGAAAAAGTCAATGGGAATTTTTATCAAAGTGGCAAAGAATAAGAAAATAAAAAGATCATTTCATAGTAATAGGTGTAGGTAGTAAACAATAGTTTCCTCGCCAAAAAAATGTTTGGGTCTAAATTTATGTACGTTTTCCTAATCTAAAAGTGAGTTTTAAATTACAGAAAATTGTCAGTTTGGTAGCTTTCCAAATAGGCAAAGTCCACACAGTTTCTACTTAGCAAGAGAATTACTGGCAAGATGGTGTCCAGAGAGTTGATATAAAGTGAACATTTTTTTAAACCGTCATAATGTTAAGTAGGACTTGTGCTAAGCTGCAGTGTTGTGCTGATTTTTGTTTCATGTCACCTTGCTATGACCAAGCTTTCTGGAAATCTGAATAAGAAATTTTGGCGTTAGGGTAAACTCATTCATATAGCTTTTGTGGGCAGGTCTATGGCTTTGTTTTTACCATGCATTTTTCCTCTATGGATATTCAGTGGAAAAATACTAAAAGTTAAAACATTAAATGTCATAAGTCTAAAAGGAGACTCTCCACGTGGCATGGTGTTGCCCTTATAACGAGCAGAGGCTACAAGTTGAACTTCCTTCTCATAAAAAATAAATGTACATGGAAGGAAAGAAACTGCTGGCAGAAATTCTTTGAGAAACTTAGGATTTGGGAAAACTTTTTCCTAGGCACTCTGCAAAAGCCATTCTTCTCTTCCCACACTTGCTTCTGTTTTTTTGCAGCTTAATAAAATATTGTCTGAGCAGTGTTGAATGATAGAAACAAACTTTCTTTTTCAAGAAAGAAACTTTTGTTCTTCAAGCCCGCCTCATTTGGCGCTCTGTTGGAGCTCTGACTGCAGACGTCCCTGGACCCTTGGAAAATATCTGTGAAGAAGCAATGAAACAGGTGTTCTGACACGGTAGCAAAGGTCACTTCTGCCCAGGTTTCTTGCAGAATTCTTTGGGAAATTCAGAGAAAGGACAGTATAAGAGTGTAAAATAATGTGACATCTTGCCCAGGACTTGACAATAGAAATGCAAATCTATTTTTATGATAAGGCCATAAATTTAAATTCTCTAATACAAAGACATTCTGAATTTCAAAAGAGGAGAGCACAGCTATTATTAAGATATTCATATGGTGATAAAACCAGAGTTGAAGCTTCAAATCGAAACAGCATATGCAATTCTTTACTCATTTTAGAATTTTTAAAAATAAATCAACTACATTCAGTGAGCAAGAAAGGAAATCCTGAACTGGACTTTTTCTTTTAATCCTTTTTCAAATCTCTTTCCTTATTATAAAATCATTAAGTGAACCTATTAATAGCTTGAAGGAAGAGGAAGTAGAAATGAGTGTAGAAGACCACATTTAGTAATTATGGGAAGCCATAATTCATGGCCTGACTCTGGTGAAGCAAATTAATTTTCCTGCTTAGAGCCTGGGGATGCAATACAAGCTATGGCTTTGCAAGTGCACGTGACAAAAACAATATTAAAATATGAGAGACAATAATAAAAATTATAGCATGTTTCTGCAGTTTGATTTAATTAAGATGGACTTGGGGCGAACTTTACAACTTCTGTGGTACACTTTTTGGAAAGACATGTTATTTTGACATTTAAATCTGAGGTGTGTCTGCGCTTTTTAATCTGAGGTCTCACAACTAACTCAAGCCGTGTAGTATAAGCCTGGATAATCAACTAGAAACTCTGAGAAATACAGGTGAGTGCCAGCAACTGGATGAAAATCATGACTCTCTCTTTGTTTCTTTTAACAGGAAATATCCATATGTTCTCAAATGTAGCCAGAGACGCGCACTATTATCCACGGAGGCAGCGAAATGAAAGAGCATGGACGCAGGAGCAAGAGGAGGAAGAAAACAGGCCACAGGTAGCCAGGAGGAGGGATCTCTTGGGCTTAAATATTTTGCCAGGGTGAGGGGTCCACTTAGACGTCTGAGTCCAGGACTGACTTTCCCATCCTTACATGCTCAGTGTCTCCTCAGGTGCTGCAGCCAAAATGGATGTTTTCAAAAGTAACTAGATTGTCTTTTATTAATCAGTACTTTAAAAATACATTGTATTGATAGGATTACAGGCCCTGGAGTTTTTGTCACCAAGTGTTTTTGCAGGTGCTTGCTTTTTGCACACTCTAATGGTTTGGTAATCCAACAAAAATTAGTCCAAATGTGGACTGATAACAGATATGGAAGTACTACCTTGTCCTCATGGCGTATTTAATCCTTCCGTAAATTAGCACAAAACTTCTGCCCAGGCTTCTTCCAGCCCCAGGGCAGGATGGGTCTGGGATACTTTTCTACCAACTGAAACCTCCAGATGAGTCACAAGGTGTCATTTGTTGCTAGCGCACATACACACATGCCACCTCCCTTGGAAAAATGTTCCTCCGGAGGCAGTCTGTTAACCTGATGAGATCGTTCTCCAAGGAAGACAAATTTTTTCCCTGTGAGTCTCTTATAGTCAGGCTCTGAAAAAAAAAAAACCAACCTGATACAGCCTATAGACAGCTAAGCTAGGGCAAATGAGTCCCACTTACTACTGCGTCACGTATCCTTGTTTGCTATCCCAGGGCAGAGGGCAAAGCCTAAATAGCTGCATATTATATTTTGCTCCTGATTAGAAAAGGCATTTTAGAAGCCAGTTTAGAAATCAAATGAAGAGCAGAAGTAAAGATCTGTAGTTTCTCTAATATTTTTTCCCACTCTTTTTTTCTACTAAATTCGTTTGAACAAAAAAAAGTGCTCGCATGCTGTCCCAAGTTACACTGCATATGGTCTCTTAACCCTTTACTTTTCAGCCATTTTATCCAGTCTCTGAACAGAGATTGAGATTTTTAGAATTCATGTAGCAAACTTCAGAAGATGCACAGAAAGCCCTAGGCACAAATGGGAACTGCAATGTATTCCTTCAGTTTGGATTGTCAGCTGGTCACTGACAGGTACAGTGCTGTGGGCGTCTATCGCCTTGTGAAGGAAGCTGTAGATGAAAGAAATGTCATGACAATGTAATTGAAAGAAAATGGCTTTAAAGAGTTTTCTGAGATTATTAATAAAGGTTATTTTGAAGTTAAAATGTCATCCCTCAAAATTTGAAAGTACTTCCTCTTTTTTTTCTTTTCAGTTTACATTTAATACATTGTTGATCTATGATAGATAGCTTGGTTTCTGTGAACAGATGCATCCTTTTCCATCTATATCTTTTCTTGACTACTAATTATTGTTGTTCTTTTCAGAATTCATATTCTGCATTTATTCAGTTGATGCCAGTTTTCATAATAATAATAGTGTCAGTTATAACTCAGCTGATGGCCACAAACCCACCCTACAGCCTATTCTACAAATCGTAAGTCATTTAAAAACATATTTTTTGGGTCTTCGGTGTTTGCAATAAGGAGGTGGACGGAAGTTGGACTTGATAGCAAAATGTATGTTAGTGTTCTGTTCTGCTCTTTCTAGAAAGTGTTACCGATTTGTAAATAAGGAAATACCAACCGTCTCTACTGATGAGTTCTCCTAAGCATTATCGCTATTAAGTTAACTATGGTGTGCTTTATTGTACTGTGTGCTGAACAAATAGAGGCACTGAGCCAGAAAACTTTCTCAAGTGGTGTGAGATGTTCCTGCACAGTGATACAGTATCTGTCATATGCATGTGGGTGTAGAGCTCAGCTACAGTGCTGATCAGCCTCTGGTCTTCCCAGCCCCCAGGGATCTGTGGACCACCACTGAGGTTCCTATGTAAAGCAATTAAAAAAATGAAGCCTGCGGTTCACAGGATAAATCCAAATCTGCTCTGGAGCCTGAATTCCATGGAAGAATTGTCAAGCTTCACAGATCATTAAAACCTTGAAAAGCCCTGGTTTAGTATCTATAAAGAAGCAGGACCCCAGGGTTGCAGAGGGCAAACTGAACTGGTCAGCTCTGGAAGCAGAAGGAACACAAGCAGGCCTGCCGTAATCTGAGTTTGTGGGGCAGAGGAAAACCCACTTGCTCCTCTCAGCATCCTGTGTTGGAAGGAGGGGAAGCTCTCTAGTGGGAAAGAGCTCAGTTCAGTCACCTTTACTGGCTCTTACAGAGATGGGAGTGGGAGTCAGCAGGTTTTGGAGAACATGCAGCGCACAGCAGTAGCAGAGTGCTCCAAACACTCCCCTTGCTCCCTTCTAGGAGGAAGACTACTTAGGTTTAGGTCCATATCATCTCCACCGTCATAGTAGCCCAACACCTTTTACTGCTTTTTACCACAAGATGTCAGTGTCTAGACCTAGTGTAAGAACAGGAAGGTGGTTGGTTTTTGGGTGGCTTTTTTTTTTCCAGAGAGTGTTTTTGCTATCTGCCAGTTCCATGTGAAACCTCCCACACTGCCCCCAGAGCAGCTAATCTCTCCTGCTTTTCTTCGCTTCCTCCCCTTCTGTTGATTTGAGATAGGCCTGAGCCTGGAACACAGTTATGCTGTTTCTCTAAATCATATCCTTAAAAAAAACTAACAGCCTAACAACTAAAAGAATTTGTTTATATGAAGAGAGCATACACCTCTGAGACATAGCGAGGGAGGAGGAAAAGAGGAATCCAGGAAATAGAAGGGGCAAACTGGATTCCATTGAGTAGAGTGTAATCTTTGTGTTTTGGCTGCCTGCCTCTTTCTCTGGGCAGTGATTTCAAAAAAAAGCCTGGGTGTCTTTGGTCAAATAAGGAAATTCAGTGTAAGAGTATAGTTTAATGCAGTGGCTGAGTCAGAGTGGCTAATTCTACCTATAGGATATTATTTGGGATATTCCATGTCCCACTTCGCTTACTGATGATTATAAAACCCTAAAGGGAAGTGTAACTAGAATCTCCCGTGCTAATTTTTATTTCAACTAAAGGATTCAGAAATTGGGAAAATCCAGATCCAATTGCATTGTGCCCTAAGCAATACTAGGGCTATATGCCTTTCCTATAATCTCTACATTTGTTATCAATTCCAATGGATTTCTGGACCTAGCTTGCCAGAAACTACCAGCAAACAGAATAAAGTGTTTGGAGCTTCCGTTCACAGATAAAATTTGCTTTTATGTTTTGGAAGTGTCTTGGCAGAGCTGTTGAGAAGAAGCACAGTGTTTGGAAGGAACAGCATCAGCTTGGAGTCAGTTCTTTGTAGATATCTCCAAATATTAGATATTTTCCTGTGGTTTTTAGCAGGGGAGGTGAATTCTGTTTGTAGTGCACAGCTTGCCGTGCCTGAGACTTGTAATTTCTTTACTGGATGGTTGAGGGAGCTGTAGTCCTGCAGAAAGTAATTGTAATGAAGCTGTAAATACTGTCCTCTGGAAATGCTGATACAGAGAAACATCTCTTGATTTCTTTATATCTGAACTGCTAAAAGATCTGTTTTCTCCATGATGTTTTCACAGGTCCATAGGCCATGTTATTAGTAGAGAAACGGAGAACTTGCAGGTGCCTTACTATGTTGATAAAAACTTTGAAAAGAATTATCAAGGAGCAGAACTTAAAGAACTAGAGAAAACTGTTGAAAAAGATTACATAGACTATATTCAGACCAGCTGCTGGAAGGAGAAACAGCAAAGTAAGTTATTTTTGTTACAAGGGTGTGCCTACAACCCATCAGTAATTGTATGATGGCTATGCCTCACAAAGCACTGCCGTTTTTAGCCTCATTTTCCAATGCATTTAACATCTCAAACCTTGCACTGGTATTTCTCACATCTGCTCTTAACATTGAATTTGCTATTCTTGAGGGTCTGTCAAAATTCACTTTAGGTGATTCTGAGAGACAAGTGGAAAGTAGATTTCACCGTTTGAGACGGGTTTTTTTTCCACTTAGCTTTTATGCTTGAATAACTCTTAGTGATGGTGTTTTAAAAGTGTAATCCACCACATTTTATCTAGGTCTGACAGATTGCTAGGGCTAGAAGAGATCTTGAGACATCACCCATTTCATGTATCCTTTGCCAGAGCAGAATCATTTTTGCTTTCACAGGCTCCACGGGAAGATTACCTAACTTTTTCTTCAAAACTTCATAAGAAGGAAGGCTCATAGCCTATCCAGGTGCTTTTGGTAATCTTGCAGTGGACTGTGTTACTGGTATCAGTTTTCAAAGAGCGTGCTTCTGTGCTTGTTTTGTGCCCTTATTTGCATCTTCTATCTTTAGATGAGTTTGAGATCGTGTTTTTCACCATAGTCAAGATTGTCTTTTAAAAACAAGAATTGAATGCAGAAAGGGAGAACACAAAAATGTGAGTGTTCAAAATTGTTATTCTCACATCAGCCCTGAGTCGATCAGTGGCACATATAAAGGCATGTATTTTAACCCCATATTGTATTATTTGTTAATTACTACTCTTCTAGTTCATTTAAAATAGAGCAAATCCCTGCTGCTTTTGTAACTACAAAATAACAGAAATCAAATTACAAGGACTAGCTGAAGTTGGGATGTTGTGACTGATTTTTTTCAGCTGAATAACTCAGCACCTTAGAATGAGTAAACACAAACTACTGCTGTGCATAAAGGAAACTGGAAGAAGTTGTTTCTGTGTAAATGTGTAATAGTAGCAGGCAAGCTGCTTTCACGCAATAGTCAGGCTTTCTAAATTGTGCCATGTAAAACTGTCCTCAGCACGCAAGTAAAAAGTGACTTTGCACTTGTTCACAGTTGCTTTACCAATCGCATCATTATGGTAGCATACACTTCGTCTAAACAAGACTTGTTTAATCCTGTGCTAGAGGTAACAATAGTGTTGCTGACTCCAAACTCTTTAAAGATTTTTGATGGGAAGGTTTGTTTTGTTTTCATCCAGAGACTGTTTTGTTTTATTTTATGTAAAAGTTACCAATCTTGCTTTTAAAGAGAAATATACAGGTGTAAGATCTGATAGTTAAAAAAAGAGAAGAACCCATACTGTAAGACGATGAAAATCCCAAACAGTCTCTTAGTTTTTGGTGTGCTTCACTTGTGATCTCTGAGCATCTGTGGCTGGCAGTAGCAGCCTCTAGGTATAATGTGGCTGTTAATAACCATAAATGTGGGCTTTATGTGTAGGCTTGCTACAGGGATAGAGTTTATTTCTTACTGAAAAATCATTGACCTTGTGCAGCTGAAAGTCACAGTATTGTCTTTTCCACATAGACCTTGAGCTAAGGACTGCGGTGCCCCAGAATGGGCACCAGGGTTTGCAAGTCTATAAGAGACTGGTAGTCAGAGAGGGGGAGATGATCCAGCATTGAATGCCAAGTAACACCTGCAAAACAGTGCTCCTCTGGAGCTTTTTACACTTACAGACTTTATTAGTCACACATCTGCAAATATATTTACAAGGTCCACAATTAGCAGTAGCCTGAGGAGACCACTGTAATTAAAAAAAAAAAAAAAAACAAAAAAAAACAACATTTTCAGAATGACTACCATCTAGGCCAGCGAGCTGGTAATGAGCAGACCTGAGACTGTGCTAACTTTAGTACAGCCAAGTTTGTAAAAATAAACTGAATACAAGATGGAGTGCTGGGGAAAAGTTCTCTGGAGATGTTGAGACAGTTCTTAGTCAGCTGTTGCTTCATAACTTTGGTCCATTAACTCTTGTTTAAGTGTATAACTTCATGAGGTCAACTTTTCTTTTTTGTGAGTTGAATGTCTATTAATAGTACATTTGTTTTGTTTACTGAGGGTGCAAAATGGACACAGTTATATAGGAACAGTTTGATTTTTTTTTTAAAGTACTTGATTTTATGACTTGAAAAGTGGTACCTGGTGTCCAACCACCTTAATGAAAACTTCAAAAGTAACTGATAACATTGCTCTCTTGTTCAGCCAGTCACTTTTATACTGCTGCAGTAGACAGTGTTCCTCCCTTCACAGCAGAATAGCATGTAAAAGTTGCGTATGCTGTGGTTCTCAGTCTTCTGAAATCTTTGATACAGTTAAGTACAAAAGGTACGTGCCAGGTTTTTACAGGAGATTGTTCAGCTGTGATAGCACAATTGTAGAGTAAGACTGCGGAGAGCTCCAAGTCAGAGAAAATTCCAAAAAGGCAACTGAAACAGAGAGGAGGAGGTTATGTAGCTGGAATTAGGTATTTTAGGAGTTCCTTAAATAGAAAAAGTACAAAGGAACAACTCCATGTAAAAGATTGAAATACATAAGAAACGAACGTGACAGAATGAATGCTGTCAGAAGTGCGAGCGTTTGCAGTGAACATTTTTGCCCAGCTGGATAAGCGTAAACTAAGATTCTTCACTGCAGAACTCCAAAATCTCTGGACTTGGAGACAATTACCCGAGTCTGGTTTTGCTGAAGGCTTGTCAAGGCTATGTGCCCAGCACTACTTGAGTGGCATTTTAGTTATAAAACCTGAAAATTTATTTCTGATCTAAAATAAAATGTTTATGCCTGTCAGTTTGCAAAGCTTTTCAGTAAATAGGTGGAGGATTAAACGGCTTTAAATTTCAGTGGGACAGGGACAGAGGATGTAAGGCATGAAAGGACCTGTTGAAGTTCCTTCCACTCTGAATGATCTCGTAAAATGAGGGACTTGTAAGATACATAAAAGCCCTTTGAAAAATTGTGTGTCACCAGGTAGCCTGTGCTTAGGGAAATTTTGACCTTTTCAGAAACAAATTACTGCTAGTCTCTTCAGTACATCTAATCCTGGATCTAAATTATTCTTCAGGGAGGAAGCTATATTAAGACTTCCTTAGCTAATCAGCAAAAGAAACTTCTCTGAATTACTGGGGGGAAATAATTTAAACAATGGGATTATTTGAGTTTTGAGAAGGGGAAAAAATATGCAAAGTGCATTTGAGATTGTATTGTTAATGAACGGGCACAGAGGCCTTTCAGACAAGTCCCTCAGCTAGCTGTTCACCTTCCTGTACTCAATACCAACAAAAAAAAAATTATAATGCCTTCTGGGCAAACCCCTTGCCAGACAGGGTTTGAATTCTGAGAAGTGCAACATCAAAAAACCAATTACCTATACCTTAAAGTATATATTTAGATGGGTGCTCTGGGCCCTTGCAGAACCGATCTGCCAAAAGCATCGCGTTTCTCAGTAACGTGGGCAGGGGTGTGCGTCTTGTAGTTCCTGCCTGCTTAGCTTAGGAGGCTGCAAACAGCTGACACAGCCCCAGGGCAGCGATAGGAAAAGTAGTCACAAGGTTCTCTTTCCTTCTGGCTTGTCACTTAAATACCACTGAGAGGTGCGGAGTAACCCCCCTCCTGCTGATGCCTCAATGAGGATCAATGCACGACGAGATGAGAGCTAATTCAAATGTAAATAGTGGTATGCCCAAGAGAGGTGCTGTGTAGCAGATCAAATGGTATCCTACTAGCCCCTTTTTGTGCATCATTAGTTTAAAAATAGACATACATTTTAAAGCAATCACCTATTCTTTAGATCATTAATGTAATTTTAAATCTAGGTGACTTCTAAGCTATATTTTTATAGTTTGTGTTTTCTTTGTCGACAGTAATAATCAGCCTTATTTTTTTGTTTGGTTATTGTCCTACTAGTGCACTGGTAGGGAGGGTTATTATAACTGTTTGAGTTTTCAAGCAATTATGAAAATACTGTTTTCTTAAGTAGCTAGCCTGGTTAAACCTGATGGCCTCTCTCTAAAAAAAGCTGTTAACATGCCCAGTTTCACTGAAACAAGGCGAATTAAAAAAAAAAACACATGCCACAAGGATAACAAAGCACTGACAGTTATGTAAAGTAGGCTCACGACTTCATCCTAATATGTGGGTTTTTTTATCTTTCAGAGTCTGATTTGTCAAATTTGGCCAAGCTATACAGAGATGAGCGGTTAAAACAGAAAGCAGAATCGCTGAAACTTGAGCACTGTGAGAAGCTCTCCAGTCTGATCGGAATGCACAAAGGGGGTGACCAGGACACACACGTTCTGTAGTTTTATTTATTGCTGTTTTAACTTATGTTTTTTATTTTCCTTTGTATATAAAGGGAAGGAGTTTATTGTAAAGAGTCTGAACATTCGATTACTTCTGCGTATAGTGCAGAGATGGGCCAACACAAGCTGTAGGGCTAGTGTTTGCTGTAATATACTGTATACTACATTTGGTTCCAAGGACCAGTGGCACTTTGTAAATTAATTCCCTGGGAAACGCTTTTAGTTTGGAACCTGTCTTCACTGGTACTTCGTCTGCCATCCAAACAATATATGCTTCCCAGGAGAGCAGACAAATGTCTCAGCTTTCTGTATTTTATATGGACCTGCAATTCACTCGATCATATGAGCAGCGTAGTTCTCAGTATTAAGTGCGCTAGCCTTCTCGTACTGATACCAAGCGAATGTCCTTGCTTCTACAGTGGTTTGTAATGAGAATTTAGGTGGAAGGCAGCGTGTTTCCTGTTTGAGTGTAATATGCAATGCTTATTACTTCAGAAGAGACAAGTATCTGCTTCAGGTGAGCACTTGAGCACAGTTCCCAGCTCTCCCTGCCATCAGTGGGACGTAACCCTGCGCTTGTCTGACTGGAGGCTGTGCCCGTTCTGTTCCTTGGTGAGACAACACACTGAGATGCCAACAGCAACACCGAACAAGAAGATGAGGGGCTGCAAATAGCAATTCCGATGTCTGCCGAACTGTAAAGAACGGACAACCGTATTTATTTTCTCATATGTTTTCAGTGGCATATTTTTAAGCTGGCTGTTTAATTCTGATTTTTATCTGCAGACTCTTCTCCAGCTGTTACAGGGGTCCTGCTTTTCTGGTACAGTTTTGATGTAGCATATTTTTACTCTATTGAGCAGTTATAAATGTTTCACTGTAGAGATTAGTATTGCAAAGAAAAAGATCCATGTAGTACTGTCCTGTTTTTTCTTGATCCTCCTTTACGAAACCAGGCATTTAAAGGCAGGCTGAGGATGGGTTATACTCGTAGCAGCAGAGAACAGCGTTACGCCAGTTGGGCATCATTAACCTCCTGAGCCGGTTTCTCTGGTGGGGTGCCGCGGGTGTGTACAACACGTGGAATGAACTGTTCTTACAAAGGACATCTCCGAGCAGTGCGGGCACTGGGGGTGCAGGCTTCTGCCCTCCCTCCCTGGTGTGGGGACTTAGCGTAGCCACAGCAGAGGCAGCGCTCGCCTCTCTGATGTGGAGGTACGCGTCTGTTAAAACTCGGTAAGTCTCTGGTTTTGCCCCCATTCCTAAAACTTGCTACGAGTAGCGCAGGACGTCACAGATGGCGTTGGCTTAAACCTAGGAAGCAAAGTGCTCAAAAGTTTGAGAAATGCCAGAATTAAAATTGTCTCTAAAGCTTAGACTTCAGGTCTCCACGTGCCTGGGCGTTATGGTGCAGTCGCATACTAGCGCTCTGCCCGTGCGCTGAGGGTGTCCCATTGGCGTGGTGCGCAAGGCAGCTGGTACCGAGAGCGGGGAACTGGGACTGCAGGTACCAGAAAGTGCCCCCGTGGTGTCCCTGTCCTGTCTGTGACAGCGGTGGGAGGCTGGGCAGCAAACTGGGAGCTGGGAGCTGCAGGAAGAGAAGCTTTGCTGGTGATCTGCACCAGACATGGGGCGTTTGTCTTGGGTTTCATGACTTGGTGCTTCTGCAGATGAGACGTACACATCCCCTATATGATCAGACTGTTGCAACTACAGCCATGTTGCTGCTATGAAATGGCAGTGTGTTAAAAAAATTAACAAACAACATAGTGACTCCTTAAAATAGCATTTTCATGTTAGTGTTTGTTCCCCATCGGGCAACTTTGTAGGAGCACTTGGGGAAGTTGAGCAGGGTTTGTCAGTCCCTCGGAGTGGGAAGAGCACCAGTAAAAAAGGCATTTAGAGGGGGCTGTTGTGAAACATTTTTTAGTGTGAGACTCTTTAAGGGCAAAAATGGTTGGTTTGATTATTCTAGATGGGTAGTGTGGCTGGTAGTAGGACAGGCGGCCTTAATTCTGGTATTTCCCAGTTTTGAGCGCATAATATGAGCGTGTATAAAAAGCAAAATTCTTTTACTGTTGCTTTTTATATATTAAATAGTTCGTAGAATATATTTGAAATATGTTAAAGTGGTTGGACTTTGTTCCAGGTTTGGTATCTTCCCTGTCATTCCTGTTTGACTCCCATGGCTGGAAAGGGATATAGGTGGGGAGACCGAGCATGATAACTTTTTTGGACCTGTGATGTCCTGTACAGAGCTTGAATTCATACATAGTATTTTGCACTTAAAATAGATTGCACCTTTCATCCAAAGATTTCAGAGTGCTTTATGGAGGTGGGAGACCACCTGTGAGAAGCACAATAGTTTCAAGAGTTGTCTTTGTGGCTAGGAAGGAGGCCAGGGAGAAGCAGAAGGTGAGACTGAAAGGTAAAAATATTTCAAAAAGCAATAAGATGTTCTTTGTTCATAATCACAGTCAAGGGTGTTACGGATGATTGTTTGCATGCCGGTGTTGTGAGCTGTGAATAAGGGCATTTGGCTCAAAAAAATCTTCGGTGATAAACATGAGTACTTCTTTTTGTAAAGCCCTGGCGTCCTACTCAGTGCGGGGGGGGGAATCGTACCTTGTGGCTGTTGAAATGCGTTGCTGTTGTTCACCAAAGGTTACTTGCCAAACTGCGATTGACTTCTAATTATTTCTTGGGTCTCTAAAGGGAGAAAAAGGTGTTCTCTGAGCGGGGCTGGTTCGCTTGGAGCGGGCACGCGGTGCTGCGAGCCGCGCCGTGTCCCTGGCGCGTGGGGTGCTCCCGTTTCGCGGGGAATACCAGGGACTTCCAGGTGGGCTTATGTCTGTGTGTGTGTGATATATATCTTTATATATATATTTTTTAATGAAAGACTTGACATTGCTGTGCCTGTCTCTACCGTGGTAAAACGCCTGACTTCGAAACAAGAGCTCATCGTGCCGCCGCGGAGTTTGTTCCACGCGATGGAGGCGCGGCGGCGGGCACTGAGCTCACGGCCGTCCCCGCGGCGACAGCCCGCCCCAGGCGCTTCCCCGGGCGTTCCCCGGGGCTCGGAGCCGGGACCGGGACCGGGACCGTGGCCGGGACCCCGCCGCCGCCGCCGCGCCGCTCCGGCCCGGGGGGCGCCGGGGGACTCCCCGCCGCGGCCCCTTTAAGAGGAGGCAGGCGCGCGCGTTGCTAGGAGACGGGGCAGGCCCGGCGGCGGCGGCCGCCATTTGCCGCGGGGGTGCGGGAGATGGCGGCGGGGCCCGGGCCTGAGGAGGGGCGGCGCCCGCCCGGGCAGCGGGGCCGGCCCCCAAACAGCACCGGCGGGATGCCCCGCCCCGCCCCGCCGGGCCCGCGCTGCGGGAGCGGGCGCTTGGCGCCGCCGCGGCAGGCCGGGCCTTCGGGACGGCCTCCCGCCCGCAGCCGCCGGCCCTTCGTCGCCGCGCCAGGCCCGGGCGTCCGGCCCCTGCGTGCTGAAGCGTTCGGGTTGGTCAGAGCTGCTGGCGTGCCGCGGATGCCCGGTTCCCTTCCGAGCCCCAGAGGCAGCTTGGAAAGCCTCTGCCAAGCTGGGCCGGTGTTTCCTGCTCCTCTGGAGCTGCAAGAAGTAGCTCCGGCGTGGGCGAGGCATGGCCTGCTTTCGGCAGCCGCTAGCAGCCGTTGTCTTCCTCCTTGCTGCCTCCCTTTTAGGCTTGCCAGCGTTAAGGGGTGAGCATGCACAGAGCTGGCACAAAACCCGAGTTAATAAGCAAATGCAATGGTAAGTCTACAGGCAGTATCACGCTGGCTTAAGCATAAAAGTATTCAGTATTTAATTAGCAAGTCTGGCTCAGCCTGGGTCCACCCGTTCTGTAGCGTGCTGGTGCCAAACAGGCTGATCACCCGCACAGCCCAAACTGTTTCAGGTGCTGGAAGACAGGTTTACAGCCTCTCAACCTAAAATGTTTGTATTTGGGTTGGTCGGTGGACCTCAGGGACCTCTACCATGCCCTCCTTTCTCTTTTCCTGCGTAGAAATCCCAAGCCACATCGAGGAGGGGGGATGCACCCGAGGACCAGGAGGAGATGCAGGCGCTGGAGCACCAGTCTTGCCTGGCGGGTTGCTGGCAGCCTGAGGCTGCAGCTGGGGCAGCGAGATGGGACTGCCCAGCCGGTTCCCTCCTGTGCTTCAACAACACAGCCAGACAGGCTGTGGGAGCCTTGGGGATGTTGGAAGAAACCAGCCAAGCCGGCCGTCCTTGCTGCAATCCGGCCATGCTTTTCCATACAGTTGGCCCTATGGAGCAGGGGGTGTACAGGGCCATCCCATCTCCTGACAGGCGCTGAGAGCGGGTGCCAGGGAAGCGGATGAACAGCTGGGTGCGCGGCGGTACTTTCCAGCCACCCTCGCAGTCTCCGGTATTGCTGTACCACTTGTCACAGCTGTTGACACTCTGACCATTTTGGTTTTGGCAGGACCTGGGTGTCAAGAGTGAAAGATGCAGCAGCAGCAAGCACCGTGCCTCGTGTGAGTGCTGGAAAAGAGGTGGGGGGAAGTTTTAAAGCAGTTATACAAGTCATTGCCATAAATGTGCCTCTCTCACACCTGCTGCCAGGACAGCAGGACCTGCAGGCAGTAGAGCAAGGACCTTTCCCTTCGTGCCCAGGGAGAGCTGCAGTGATCCTCCCACTGGGCTGATTATTTTACTTTATTCAGAGCTTTGCCAGCTCCTGCAGCCCGTGTTCCCTTTGTGCCTTCTCTGCCCTTCCTCCTCCTCCCCAGTAGCGGTACCCTGGATGCACTGAAGGCATCAGCAAGGCACCCCAGGGAGGCTTAGCAGGTCAACAGTGACCCTGGGCTGGACCAAACTGCCTTTCTCACCAACTACCTGGTGTCAGTGTACCCTGGGATGCTGGGCACAACCCTCAGCAGGGGAGAGCGAATGAAACAGCATCTCTCTGGGATCTGGACTGGCTGGGGACTGAGGAGCCAGCTCAGCCCAAGGGGAACTGCATGCCCCCCCTGCTGTGGGTCTGTATATCCCCCCCCCCAGCACTGCAAAGCCAGCAGCAGGTGGGGACTGTGTGCACAGCTATGCTGTGCTGGGGCTGGAGCCAGCAGTGACTCAGCAGGCGCCCGCTGGGCTGCTGTGCTGCAAGCCCATGCTGCCTGGAGTCCATGCTGTGGGGAGCCTGTGCTGCGAGGAGTTGGGTGTGTGGGGCTCAGGGATGTTCCTGGCTGGCTCCAGGCTGAGAGCTGGACCCCCTTCTCATAGGGACCATAGGGTGGTTGTAGCATGCAAGCAGCAGCCCAAGGTTTTGGGGTGCCGCAAGCCATGCAGGCAGCATGGGGAGCTCCTCTGCTGACAGCACATCCCCCTGGGTCCCTGCAAAGCCATGCTGTAGGGATTTGGGGATTTGAAATCCCTGCCCTTGCTCTCTTGCACAAGGCCACTGCACCAGTGAGTGTGGCCCACGGCAGGTCTCCTTGGCTCCCCATGGCCACAAATGCCACCTACAAGCACAGCCCTGCTCAGCAGTGAAGGGTTAAGTGCCAGGCCAACTCTCAGGGAAGCTTTCCTCTCCTCCTTTTCCTTGCCAAGGTTTAAATTTAGTCCCTGCAGGAACCCAGACAACTTGGGCATCAGGTTGCGCTGGGGGCTGGCAGCACCAGGGAGCACCTGCTACCACTGCTTCACTGCAGAAATCCCCCCAAAAGCTGGGGCTGAGCTCTGCCGGCAGCAGTCAGGGCCGGCAAGCTGCGGAGACCCTCGTGCCACGCCGGGTGCCCTGGCTGCTTGCTTTGGGTCCCCCCGAAAAAGGCAGTTAGTAGCCATCCATTGTTCGACTCTTGTGAGCCCCAGAGGTGCTCAGTTCGATTTCAAGCCTTGAGTTTGCTCCTGGCCACTTGCAATTCATTTTAGGGGAGCTGCTGCTTGGGGCAGGGTGATTTTTTGGGGGAGCCCCCAGAATGGGGACACGCTCTCTGTGCAGCAAGGTGGGCAGAGGTGCCAGGAAAGGAGCTATGGCGAGGACAGAGTGGCAGCCTGGGGCCCGGCTGTGCCCTCTGCACCAGGGATGGGACATCCTCCGAGGGGTCTGCGGGCCCCCCCAGCCCCAGGGCAGCCTAGCCTGCTGTGCTGGGGGGCACAGCCCATGTACCCCCGTAGGACATGGGGACGCCCTGGCACCTCTCCTGCAGGTTTGGGGAGCAGCAGCACAGGGTGAGGGGGCAGGGGATGGTGCTGGCAGCCCCCCGGCAGACCCCTAAGGCTGGGGGCGGGGGTGGCATCCCTGCAATGTGCTTGGCATCGCCTCCCCCTGGCTGGCACCCACTGACGTCCATGTGATCGAGGGGCTGCTCCGTCCCACCGCTGGGTCCAGCCACCGTGACAGCAAGGGAGCCAGAAGGTCGAGCCGGCGTCCCTGGCGGAGCGTCCCCGGCACCAAGAAGGGTCCCCTGGCACCAGCTGGCACTCCCCAGGGTCGTCCCTGCCGTGATGCCCCGCGGGAAGAGGGCTCCTGTCCTGCTATCCCACACTAAGCTGCCTGGCACCAACGGCGAGGGTCCCCGCAGCGGTGGGGATGGCCGGCAGTCTGCATCGGAGGAGGAGGGCCACCTTCCTGGCCTCCCCCGTGATGACCTTGCCAAGAGCATGTCGGGCTCCTCCGTCTCCTCCTACCACTCCGCCCTGTGCTCAGAGGAGACTGAGACCTTCAAGGACTGCCTGGAGTTTCTGGACGACGAGGGGACAGCCCCCCAGGACGCGGGGCGGCAGAGTCGCTGTGCCGAGGGGGCTGCCCTGGGGCGCTGGGCTCCAGCGGGGGCCCCCAGCGTCCCCCCACTGCCCAGCCCCCTCGCCCGCCCGCAGCAGGCTCAGCTGTCCATCGTGGCTAAGAATAGCCTGGCACCGGGGCAGGGGGGCAGGATGGGTCCCCTCAGCAGGGACCGGCAGCCTGCCACCAGCACCACCGGCGGCAGGGAGCTGGCTCTGCCCCGGCAGCCCGGGGGGATGCTCGGTGGGGCACCCAGCGATTCAGATGAGGTGGACGGTGAGGTGCAGGCGCTGACAGCCAGGGCTTTCTGCAGCCTCTCGGGTCCCCGCGGCGCCCGCCTCGACATGTGCAGCTCCCACACCTCCTCCAGCCTCTCCAACTCGCTGTCAGAGGATGGCGGGCAGCCACGGCGGTGGCTGGCAGCCAGTGGAGAGTCCCGGGGCACAGTGGCAGCCCTCCATGGCAGGGTGGGCTGGTCCTTCCCCACCGGCGTGGATGGGGAGCTGCTGGGCTTGCTGGGGAAGGAGCAGTTTGAGTGCGTGGACGTGGAGCTGGAGAGTGGGGAGGCCAGGAAGGGCCACTGCAAGAAGAGGACTGTCCCCAAGCGCCAGATCCTGCTGAAGAGGAAGGAGAGGAAGGAGACGGGTTTCAGCCCCTGGGGTGATGGCCCAGCCCCTCAACCCCTGCCCCCCCCTAGGAAGGAGCCCCCCAGCAAGGGTAGGGCCATTGGAGAGGACTTCAGGCTCAACTACAAGCAGTTCATGAAGACAGCCTCCCTGGATGCCGATGCCAGCAAGACCAGGGCGGCCTCTTGCCTGGTGAAAAACGTCCTTGCCAAGAAAATGCAGTATGAGCAGAGGATCAAGATGGAGCAGAAGGGGCTGCGGGGCAGCTCAACCTCCTCGGGGCCATCTTCTGCCGGCACCGACCTGCTGGGGGATGGCCTGGAGGGCAAGTCCAGCTCACTCTCCCGCTCAGACTGCAGCTTCTCAGCCGAGGACCTGCGGGGTGGTGGGATGCCGGTAGCCACGGTGGCCGTGGGGGATGCCACCACAACCTGTCCCGCCAAGGGGGTGGTGCTGAGCGAGGCGACGAGGGAGAGCGTCTGCAAGCTGAAGACAACCTTCAATGAACTCAACGAGAGGATGAAGTACCAGGAGGTACTGGAGGGTCACCGGCTGCCCAGTGCCACTGAGGAGCCGGCGGTGGAGAGGATCCGTTACCAGCAAGCACGTGCCTTGTTTGAAGCCCACCCTGGGGTGGGGAAGGCACTGGATGTTGCCCCCAGGTTTGAGAGAGCGCCAAAGCCGTGGCCCAGCTTGAAGCAGCGAGCCATCTGCCCCAGCCACCCCCAAACCCTCCCCTTTGAGGCTGACAGCCTGGCACTCCCTGCCACGCCGCCACGCCGCCTCTTCACTTCCCGGGCTCAGGAGGTGAGGCTGGTGCCGCAGAGCCGGCAGGAGGAGAAGCCGCCAGCGGTGCCCCGCCGGCCACCCAGCCATGGCACCCCGGCCCCGGAGTCCCTGCCGGCTGCCCCCCGCAAGCCAGAAGATAAGGGGAAGGGGCGCATCCCGCAGCCCCGGGATGTGCGCAAGCTGGTGAAGAGCAGCTACAGCCTTTGCTTTGGGACTACTGGCGCATCCCGTGGCACCATAGCACCGGTGAACAGCGGGGGGCCGCCACCGGCCACCCCACTTGTCATCCACTGCACCTCAGTCTGCCGCCAGGAACCAGCAACAGAGCCGGGAGACAGGGAGGTGCTGGCAGCTGCCAGCCAAGAGTCAGCCCCGGCACATGCCGAGGGCCCTGCAAAGCTCGCTGATGGCCGGCCCTCGCCCACCCAGGGCTCTCCCGTCCACATCACGAGGGTCCAGGCCACACGGAGGGGGGTGGTGGCCACAGAGGGGCCACCAGCATCCCCCCCACACCGGGAGCGGAGCGAGCTTAGGGTGCCACCGCGAGCGCCGACAGCCGAGGGGGTGCCACACGTGGAGACCCACCTCCATGTCCTGGTGGGCCAGCGGTCCGCAGCGGTGGCTGGGGAGGGCTCCCCGGCTCAGAGCAGCTCCGTGCTGCGGACAGAGAAGACCATTCTCATCCCACCACTGCCACCAAGTCCCACGGAAGGAAAGGACGGACACAGCCATGGCGGCATGGGAGGACTCACCACTGCCGAGGGGCCTGAGTCAACAGTGCAGCAACATGGCAGCAGTGATGGTGGGAACACCCAAACCGGACCCCCGGCCGGCAGCAGCGTGCACCCACAGCCTGGGAAACCGGTAGAGAGAAGCGCACCAAAGCCAGCCACGAGTGAGCAGGTATCAGCGGGGAGCAGCGGCTCTGCAGGCAGCGCCGGCCCCACTCCCCCGTTTCGAGATGGGGAGGCCAGCGAAGGTCCCTCTGGCTGGCTGCCAGAGCGGAGGGAGGCCTGGGAGCATTTACCGAAGTGGCCTGCAGCCACCGAGCCATACCTTCCTGCTTCACCAGCAGAGAACTCCAACTACTTAGCAATTCCTGTGAAAGCCCCCAAATCCTCTCCAATGCCAAAGCTGCCCTCGGTCCCCAAACCAGCCAGCACGTCCTTTGGGACCCCCGTGGTCCCCAAGCCAGTCAGCACATCCTTTGGGATGCCCTTAGTCTCCAATCCAGCTAGCACATCCTTTGGAACCTCCACGGTCCCCAAACCAGCCAGCGCATCCTTTGGGACCTCCTCAGTCCCCAAGCCAGCCAGCACATCCTTTGGGGTCCCCATGGTCCCCAACATGACCAACTCATCTTTTGGCTACCCATCAGCCTCCAGCCTGGCCAGCACATCTTTTGGGGCTCCATTGGTCTCCAACCCCACCAACAAGTCTTTTGGGGCCCCCTTGATCCCCTACCCCACCAGTGCATCCTTTGGGACCCCTTTGGTCCCCAGCCTGTGTGGTGCACCCTTCGGGACCCCCTTGGTCTCTAACTCAGCCAATGCATCCTTTGGGACTCCCTTGGTCCCCAATCCCTCCAGTGCATCCTTTGGGACCCCCTCAGTCCCTAATCTGGCCAACTCATCACTTGGGATCCCCTTGGTCCCCAACCCAGCCAGCTCATCCTTTGGGTCCCCCTTGGTCACCAACCCAGTCCCCACTTCCCTGGGGCACCCATCAGTCTCCAATGTGGCCAGCTCATCCTTTGGATCCCCTTTGGCCCCCAACCCAGCTGGCGCTCCACTGGAGACTGGGGTGTGTCCCCTGACCAGTGGGGAAGCACCTGGAGCAAACCCAGCCCTGAGACCCTCCGAGGGCCTGGCTGCTGGGGAGCGCCTGGTGCCACTGCCCCCAGCCCAGCCCCAGCCTCGCCTCGAGGACACTCCCCATTTCCTAAGGAGGACCGATGGTGCCTCACCGAGCAGTAAGAGCACACCGAGCCCCACCAAGCCCTTTGCCCCCCACTTGCCCATGCACCGGAGGATGCTTGTTGATCCTGACAGTGGGAAATGCTACTACATGGAGCCACCGCGGCAGCCCCAGCTGAAAACGCTCTACGACCCCGAGACGGGGCAGTACCTGGAGGTGCTCATCCCACCAGTGGCATCGCACGCCGGGCTCTACCAGGCTCCTTTCAACCCCCTGGTCATGGCCCCAGGGGTCTACGCTCCACCCTATGTGCCCTACGGCACCTTCCCAGGGCTCCCGGCACCCCCACCACCCGCCGCCCCCTCCCCGGCGCACACTGACCTGCCAGCTGCCGAAAACCCCAGCTTCTCCAGGACCTTCAGCCCCACTCCCAAGGGCGAAGGGACACCCGCTGCCGGGGGTCCTGACTGTGGGTACCTGGAAAGCCTGTACTACATCCCCACGGGGATGCAGGCCAGCCCCGGCTCCAGCCCTGGCCAGCCCCCTGCCCATGCCAGCGCTGCCGGGCCCGAGAAGGGACCACTGCTCCAGATGTGACAGTCCTCAGCCGGGGACAGACCCGTGTGGCATGTCCCTTCTCATGCAGCTGGGCTTTAACCCCAAAGTCAGCATCACCCCCTGCACAGGAGAGACCCCCTGCCCACAGCTGAGCTGGCAAAGTTTCGAGCAGTAACGGGCATCGGCTGGACCTCACCAGCTCCTCATGGGAATGGGGAGAAAAAGGGTATTTTCCAGTGTAAGCACCCGGCAGCCCCAGGGAGGCTTAAAGTCATGGGCCCTGGCCAACAAAGGGACCAGATGCATGGCTCCCGCTTTCCCCTGCAGTGTCGGTCTTGTCCTGAGGGTGACCCAGGCTGGTTGGCATAGGGGGACAAAGCCACCGCCAGCCCCCCACAGCCACAGCTGCAGCATAGACTCCCTAAAATAGTAATAAAAATGCTGAAACAGCATTAAATCCTTCATAGTCATCCCGTGTTTGTATAGTCTGTAAAGGGGCGGAGGGCGGTGCGAGGGGCTTCCACAGCCCCATTGGGGGAGCTGAGGCACTTGGACCCTGCAGGCTGTCTGTCTGCCCTGGAGCGCCCACTGGATGAATCCCTGGTCCCGGGGGCAGGAGGGGACTCTGTGGTCAATGGTGATCCCTGAGCCCCAGCCCTGAGCCCCAAACCCCTGCTCCAGCCGCAGCCCAGGAGGGTCCACGCCGTCCCAGGGAGGATTTGGGTCGATGAGGAGGGGTCAGGTGTTACAGCACTGAATTATACCAAAAACCTCCTGGGGAGGGGACAGTCGGTTGGGGACACCCCACGCACATGCACACTCCCCGCCCTGACACTCTAGGGATGGCTGGGGCCACGTCAGCCGGATGCAGGTGTGTCTGCCGCGCATCATCGCCTGCTTGCCGGCCCTGGGGGGTTTATAGCCGCCCCGCGCCTCTGCCCCGGCACTTTCGGCATCGCAGCAGGATGTGGCCGGCTCTGGCAGCGTGGCTGGCCCTGAGCCTGCTGGCAGGGATGGGGGCCGAGGAGATGTGCGGAGGCCCTCCTAAAGCCCAAAGCCACTCCATCCCTGCGCCCCGGCTCAGCCCAGAGGAGCGGCTCTCGCCCCACATGCCCGAAGCTCTGCGCTGTGATGCCTGCCACGCCATTGCCTTCCAGGTGGGGACTGGGGAGGTGGCACCCTGAAAATGGGGGTGAGAGCACTCATGGGGATGGTCTATCTGGGGGGATGTTGCCAGCTCCCCTGGGGCACCCTGCTGATGGCTGCCCCCTGCCGGCACCCCAAAAAAGCCCTTTGGGGCAAGCAAGACCCCTTGCAGCTACTCATGGACCCACCACCCTGTGCAAAAGTGCTTCAGGTGCTGGGCCACAAGGAAACGGGTGCAGACCCTGTCCCCACTTGGGAGCAGGGTCATGGGGAGGCTGCCACCCTCACCGGCCAGTTTCTGCCCTTTTTCACCCCAGATTGAGGAGCAGCTGCGCAGGGCAGAGGGGAAGGTAGGCAGGAAGGCGCTGAGCGAGTCTGACTACGTGGAGGTGCTGGAGAGGAGCTGCTCACAGGGCTGGGAGAGGTGAGTGGGGCATCCCCAGGGACAGGGGTGTCCCCAGGGACGAGGGTGTCCCCAACCCTTGCCTCTCCCTGCAGCTATGGGGTGCAGGAGCTGGATGGGGAAAAGCGGCTGGCGGGTCCAGGGCTGCCGAGACAGGAGCCTATGAGCGTGATGGTGATGGGGGGACCCTGGCCCAGCAGGTAAGTCAGGGGGGTTGGCAATGGTGGAGAGGTGCTGGGCACCGTCCCCTTGCTGCCATGGCAGGGTGATGCGGTGTGACCCTCTCTGGCTCCTGCAGGCTGTCCAAGATGTGCCACGGCTATGTGGGCGAGCGGGGAGAGGCGCAAATCTATGGGGCGCACCGGCAGGGCCCGGCCGCCCTGCGGGAGCTGCTCTGCCATGGGGAGAAGGGGGCCTGCGCCAGCACCAAGGCTGGGGGGCCAGCCCCGCCCAAGGCGATGCAGAACGAGCTGTAGCCCTGGTGCAGTTAATGCTTAATGCCCCGGCGACCTTCGGAGCCGACTTCGTCCCCAGCAAAAGCCAACATTCGCCGGGAGGTGGGTGCCTTCCCGGTGTCGCCCATCACCGGCATCGCAACCATCCCTTGATGCCCAGCCCGGCCGTGCCAGGATGATGCTGGTGCCCCACACCACCGGACCCCCCGCGAGCCCGGAATTACTCTGTAACCCGCCGGCTCTAATGTTTTACCAATGCGTTGCTCACGGCGGGAGCACCCCAGCCCCGCCGGCAGTGCCAGCCCTAATTAAAGGAGTTAATAGCTGATCCGTCCCCAAGGCAGCGCTCCCTGGTTTCACAACCGGCAGCCAATGGCCGCCTTCCAGCCTGCCACCCTGTGCCGCAGCCCGGGTGGTGACTAAAGTCCTTCCCACAGCCATAAAACCCCCTGTGCGGTGACACTGCCACCAGGGCCACATCGCTGGAGGATGGGGACCCGCTCGGGAGACCTGGCTCAGCCCCAGGTGAATGCAGCAGCCTCTGTCCCCATCCCAATCCCCTCCTTGGCTATATCCCGGGACAGTGGGGAGGAAAGTGGGTGGCAGGGTTACCAGCCCCAGATGATGGCCAGCTCAGGGCCATGATACCCAGACGGGACTGGCAAAGGATGGGATGAGTGCGAGGACTGCAGTGAAGCTCAGGACCAAAGGGACATGGTGGGATGCTGCGACTGGGACTGGCTGTGCCATCCTTCCTGGCACCTGGAGGGTGGTCTGGGCACCCCAGGGCCAGTGGGCAACCCCCTTCCACCCCCCTTGGGGACAAACCATCATGTAGGGACAGTGGGTTTTGGAGTCCAGACCCTTCTCGGGGGGCGCAGAGCCGGTGCTGGGTGGGCATGCTGAGCCGTGGCCCGGTGGCTTTCACGTCCCTGGGGCAGGGCCCATCCCCGTTCCCATGGGACACCCGGGACAACACTGTCCCAGCTCCTGCCTCACCCTTGCTGCCAGAATGGGAACTCAGCTCTCGCCCCCACTGGCCCCCCGCATCCCCCCGGGAAGAAGCTGTCTGCGGTGGGCAGGGTGAGTACCGGCTCATCCCCACACAGCACACGCCCCAAATCCTTCTGTAATGCACCATGGGGTGGATACCATCCAGCCGGGACCCCTCCCCATCCCTGAGGACACAGGGGGTCCCATGGGGCAGTCTGTGCCACCTGTGGGGACAGTGCGGGGTTTCCCCCCCCGTCCCCCTCCCCCTGGGGCGAGCCAGGGCTGAGCTGTGCCCCCTGCACGCCAGGACCCTGGGCCAGGTGCCGGGCCCCCCCGCCCGGAGGTGGACATGCTCTACAGGATCGAGGACATGCCCCCCTGGTACCTCTGCATCCTGCTCGGCTTCCAGGTATGTCCTGGAAGGGGAGTAAACCCCACTGCTAGCACCCAAGCCCCCGCTCCCCGCAGCTTGGGGCACCCATGGCACCCCAGCCCGCTGAGCCCCCTCTTGCCCCTCAGCACTACCTGACCTGCTTCAGCGGCACCATCGCCGTCCCCTTCCTGCTGGCCGAGAGCCTGTGCGTGGGCAAGGACCAGCTCACCGTCAGCTACCTCATTGGCACCATCTTCACCTGCGTCGGCATCACCACCCTCATCCAGACCACCGTGGGCATCAGGTAGAGCCACGGCCCTGCTGGAGACCCCCTGACCCGTCCCCAGGCCGTGGGCACAGGCGTCCCCTCATTTCCCCCCAGGCTGCCCCTCTTCCAGGCGAGCGCACTAGCTTTCCTCGTCCCCGCCAAGTCCATCCTGGCCCTGGAGAAGTGGCGATGCCCGCCCGAAGGTGAGGGCAGAGGGGGTGCAAGGGGGGGGTGCCCAGTTGCTCCCCCACCACCCCAGGGACCACCTCACCCCCCTCCATCCCCAGAGCAGATCTACGGCAACTGGACGCTGCCGCTCAACACCTCCCACATCTGGCAGCCCCGCATGCGAGAGGTACGCCCCGCTGCCACCCCCAGGGGAACCCCAAAATCCCCGGTGGGGTGCTGACCCCCTCTTTCCCCCCCCTCCATGCCCTGCAGATCCAGGGGGCCATCGTGGTGTCCAGCCTGGTGGAGGTGGCCATCGGGCTGCTGGGGCTCCCCGGGGCGCTGCTCAGCTACATCGGGCCGCTGACCGTCACCCCCACCGTCTCCCTCATCGGGCTCTCTGTCTTCCAGGCAGCCGGCGAGCGGGCTGGCTCCCACTGGGGCATTGCTGCGCTGTACGGCATGGGGACAGGGATGGGGGGGGACAAGTGGGTAGGGTTGTCCCCCGTGGAGCCAGAAGCACGCCAGGGGCATGAGGGACCTCGTCTCTCTTCCCCTCCCCAGGACCATCTTCCTGATCGTCCTGTTTGCTCAGTACCTGCGGCATGTCACCATCTGTCTGCCCGGCTACAGGCGGGGCAGTGGCTTCGTCCTGCTCCGCATCCAGATTTTCAAGATGTTCCCGGTAGGGACTGACCGAGAGCTGCCAGGTCCTGGGAGGGGGGGTGGGGTGGGGGGGGTGGGTGTGTGTCTGCGTCCCAAAAATCCCCCCTTTTTCCACACATGGATTTGCAAGCAATGCAGGGTGTGTCCCCCGTCTCTGCCCCGCAGATCATCCTGGCCATCATGGTGGTGTGGCTGCTCTGCTACGTGCTGACGCGCACCGGCGTCTTCCCCAGCCAGCCCGAGGCATACGGCTACAAGGCCAGGACGGATGCCCGGGGGGAGATCCTGTCTGTGGCACCCTGGTTTCGGGTCCCCTACCCCTGTGAGTGCCAGGCAGCCCTGCGGCACGCAGGACCCCCCAACAGCCTTTCACCCTGGGGGATGCAGGGACCCAACAGAGCATCATTGGGGCTGGGGAGCACCCAGGGGGACCCCAAAGTGGCACTGGTGAGCAGCAGGGGGGCCAGGTCCCAGGGTGCCCTCCCACCCTGACATCCTGCTCTGCCCCCCGGGCAGGCCAGTGGGGTCTGCCCACAGTGACCTCAGCGGCCGTGCTGGGCATGTTCAGCGCCACGCTGGCGGGCATCATCGAGTCTATCGGGGACTACTACTCTTGCGCCCGGCTGGCAGGAGCCCCCGCTCCCCCCGTGCACGCCATTAACAGGTACGGCATGCTGGCCCTGCTGGTACCCTGCCCACGCCGTGGCATCCCTGGGCACTGAGCAGGGACGCTGCAGGAGAACAGCGGTGGGGACCAGCCCGTTCATGTTGCTCCCCAGGGGCATTTTCACCGAAGGCATCTCCTGCATCATTGCGGGGCTGCTGGGAACCGGCAACGGCTCCACCTCCTCCAGCCCCAACATTGGCGTCCTGGGCATCACGAAGGTACTGGGGCCGGGGAGGGATCCCGATTTGGTCGGGGGGGCAGGTGCCATCACGCACTGCCCGTCTCTCTGTGCAGGTGGGGAGCAGAAGGGTGATACAGTACGGGGCTGGCATCATGCTCGTGTTGGGGACCATTGGCAAGTTCACGGCACTGTTCGCCTCCCTGCCTGACCCCATCCTCGGCGGGATGTTCTGCACCTTGTTTGGTAACCTTGGCACGTCGAACCCGGGGTGCCGTTAGCATCAGCCCCGGGCCATTCCGCGGGGATTTGGGGGTTGGCGAGCCTGAGGGACGAAGGGCGGGCTTTGATGGTTCGGGTCGAACCACGGCTGAGTTTGAATGCCCTTCGCTGCCTTTGCGGGCAGCCCGCCCCAATGCCCGGCTCCCAGCCGGCAGCATGGGTGTCCCTGTCCACCCGCAACCCGGCTGCCGTCTCTGCTGGCAGGCATGATCACGGCCGTCGGCCTCTCCAACCTGCAGTTCGTCGACATGAACTCCTCCCGCAACCTCTTCGTGCTGGGCTTTGCCATGTTTTTTGGGCTGACGCTGCCAAACTACCTGGATTCCCACCCCAAGGCCATTAATACAGGTACCTGCCCACCACGAAAAGCCCCGATTTTGGGTGCTTAAGAAGAGAGGAAGGCAGTTCTTACAGGCGCTTGCCCACCCTGGGTAAGCAACGATTAATTGGACAAATCCGGCTTATCGCAGCATGCCCTGGCTCAGTCCCTGCGCTTTTGCAGGTGTCCCTGAGCTGGACCAGATACTGACGGTGCTGCTAACGACGGAGATGTTCGTTGGGGGGACCATTGCCTTCGTCCTGGACAACACCATCCCAGGTAATTAAAGCACATGGAGCTGGGGGAGGAAGCAGAAGGGGTGGGAGGCAGATTAATTTTGGTTTAGAGCTAGAAGGGATTGGGTGGGGAGGGATGATGCTGGGTATCCCGGCTGTGGGCAGACAGGGGCGGGAGTCTCAGCTGACACAGTGCCGGCTGCTGCAGGGACGCAAGAGGAGCGAGGGCTGGTGCAGTGGAAGGCAGGAGCGCACTCGGACAGCACAGTGAGAGCCAGCCTGAGGAGCTACGACTTCCCCTTTGGGATGAGCGTGGTGAGGAGGAGCAAGTGGCTAAAGCATGTGCCCATCTGCCCGGTGTTCACGGGGTTTAAGGACCAGGCAAGGGGCAGCGGTGCAGCAGTGGCGGCAGCAGACGTGCAAGATAACGCAGATGGGCTCTCCGTGTGCACAAAGGTCTGAGCAAGGGGATGGCTCGCACCCCGGCGCCAGAGGAGCCAAGCCGAGCTCCCAATGGTGCTGTTGGAGTTCGCTAGCACTCACCTAGTCCAAGAGCAAGGCTTCTGGTGCTCGTCTCAAACACAGGCCTAGGGAAACTCAAAGGTGGTTTTTGGGGACATCTCAAGCTCCCGGGGTACCTGCCTGGGGACCACCATCCCCGTGTCATTGCTCCACCTCAAGCTTTAGCTGGTTGAGACTCGTTCGGCGCTTGCCAAAGCTTGTTAGCCACCATCAGAGCCAGCCAGAGCCCCCGGAGCCATGAACTCCCACCTTGGGCCATGAATTTTCACACTGTGCCCTTGGCTTCAGCAGGGCTACCTGGCAGCTGAAGCAGGCTCTGTGCGGGGTGCTGTATCCAGACCAGCTGGACACCTATTTTAAGATCATACATTAAAAAAAATAAAAAATTCAAGCCCACTGGTGTCTTTGCTGTGTCCTGCACCGCCCTCTCATTCCTTCCACGTTTTGAAGGCTCCAGCAGCTTTCCCCACTCCCTCCCGGGCTGCCCAACACGGAGACACACCAGATGTTGTCCAGCCCTAGCAACTGCGTGTTCGGTGGGCACTGGCCGAGCCCCAGAGCAGCGGGAGAGGTGGTTCAGCACCAGCCCTTGGCAAACCTGTCCTGCTGCGGAGGGCACTGGTCAGCCGGCTCCATCCCGGCCGCTCCGGTGAAGCGCTGCCTCCTGCAGCTGGTTGGTTTTCAGCAGCAGGCACAGAAGGCAGCTGATGGCCTCACTGCAACGGCTGACAGAGTCAAACCCATTTCTTGGGTTGAGCACCAAAATCCAAAGTTGAAGCCAGCGCTGCATGATCAGGGGCTGCCCGCACTAGCATGGTGGCACAGCCATGCACTCGCTCCCCAGCCCGAGTGGGAGGAGCAGAAGTGAGAAAACGCACAGGTTGAGACAAAGACAGTTTAGTAAGTCAAGAGCAGGGAAAAAATAACCACCAAAAAAACCACAAGCGATGCAAATGCAGTCACTCACCACCTCCCACAAGCACAGTGATGCCCAGCCAGGCTCTGAGACAGCAGCAGGACCCCCCTCTTTTGTTGCCCCAGTTTTGTTGTCAAGCATGACGCTACGCAGCGTGCAATACTCTTTTGGTCAGTTGTGTCCCCTCCCAGCTTCTTGCCCACTCCCAGCCTACTCACTGGGGCCTGAGCAAGAGAAAGAGAAAGCCCCGACACTGTGCAAGTAGTGTTCAGCAGCAGCCAAAACACTGGCATGTTATCAACTCTGTTGTAGTCACAAACCCCAGACACAGCAGGGCAGGGGCTGTGACACCGAATAGCAGCTCCATCCTAGCAGAGACCATGGGGGAGTTCACCTCTCCAATAAACCTCCCCATGTTGTGTAGTTGGCTGGGATACGGCAGGGGAAAAAAACCCAAAAAACCGAAGTAAAGAAACCAAACCACGGTAAGGCTGGCTGTTTCACAAGCTGGCTCCTAGCAACAGCATTCAGTTGCCAATTACCCCGAGCTGATCACACTCGGGCTGAAACGCTGAAACCCAGGAGGAAGCTCCCCGACCAGCAACTGCTGCCAGCCACGCAGGGGTTCTCTGGTGAAACTCCCACTCCAGCTAAAAATAAGCCAGGGCATGGTAGCATGTTACTTCCTGACCTGTCTTTAGGTGCTCAGGTCTAAACTATTGCCAAGTCAGTGGAAACACCAAAGTAGTTTTGCTGCTTCTAGAAAGGCCAGCACATTTCAGAAGGTTAGGCAGGGGGAAGGTAACACTCAGTAAGGAGCCTGGGATAATTGCAATTAGCATTTTGCAGAGCAACAGCAAAATGAGTTGGTCGGACTGAATTCCTCTAAGAGGGGTTCCTCCACCCGGAGCAAGACTGGTGCAGCAATGTGGTTACGCTGTAGGCTAACACTTGCATAAAGGCTTCGCCTCACTCTTCCTGTTCTGCAGTACTGCATAGTTTCTGAAGTGTTTCCATTTGGTTTAATTGGAGCATGAAGAAAAAAAAAAGAAAATATATTAATAGCAAGGCTGGGCAAAGTTATGAACTAAGAGTGGATCAGACTTGTACCCAAGGACTGCCAGCGGCTGTTACTGTGGCCACCACGCAACTCACCCACACCCTCCTGCAGCTCCCTCGGGTTCACAGGACCGAGTGCGCCCCAGCTCCAACAGCCACCATGCCAAAGCCTCCGACAGCATGCGCCAGGCAGCGAGCGGGCTTTATATAGTGCCATCAGCTGTTAACTAGGACTGCCTGTGCTGCCAGCAGCAGTGGAGCTGAACTGGGATTAGCAGCAGTGAGAACGAAGGAAAATATGCCCAGGCAAGCACATAAAGCGGCAGGAAAGAAATAAAAGAGCAGTAAGAGCAGTCAGAGTCCAACCTCATTTTGGGCTATCGTGTTACAAACAGCCTCACAGGCACCGTATCCATAATGCCACCCCTTTCCTCTGCACCATGCCAAACGAGTTTCCATGTGAGATGCACATTCATGAGACAGCCACCACGTCAGTTCTACTATTATTTATTTTTTTAAATATTTTTGAAAAAATATAATTTTTTTACAATATTTTCAACTTAAACACTATTCACACTGAACACGTATGGCAGCTTAACCTACCCGAATATGAAGTTTAAGAAGCCAAAACTGTTCTAGCTTTATTAAAAGAAAAAAAAAAGTAGTTGTGCTGTAGACTATTGTGTAGTGATGATTAAACAAAGCAAGGGAAAAGCACCACTCAAATCACTAATGCTAGGGTTTCCTTGGTTAAATCCAGCTATAATGAAGTTGTACACTAAAAGTTACATAGGCAGTGCTATGTACGCATCTGGGTTCTTGGAAGAAATTGTGATCAAACTCACATCTCCTTTAACATTATCAGGGAGTGGAACATTTCTAACATGATAACATACCGCAAAGTACAGGGAATTTCTTCCTTCCAATCGCCTGGATGTTAGTTCAGCAGCTGAGATCTACGACTCTGTACAGGTCTGTAAAATTTCTGTTAAAGCTCATCCTGCTTAAAAGGAGCATGAAGTTTAAGGGGAAAAATTAACATTAGTAACAATACTGATATTTCAAAGGAAAGTTAGCTAATTTGCATAACAATCAGATCTCCTTGCTTTCATTTTTAAGTTAAGGCATTATCAGGTGCGAACTAGCACCACTTAACACATCTTCAGTTAAAAACAGACCATCCATACCAAATTCTAAAGTCCTATTTAAAAAGACAGAGTCTGCAGAAGGTTTTATAAACGTGGTACTTTGTCTCAACTTGACTGGTGCTTCTTACCTCACTGTCTCCTTTGCAGAGAGCCAGGGCCCAATTATATTTCCATTAAACTTTTGACAGATTTACTTAATAACAGTCTCAGCACTTTTATTGAGCATGCAAGACTAACAAAACTTTGGCAATGCATAAGTGTAACACAGTGACAAGAAGAGAGAGCTTTTACAATTAAATCTTCTAATACTGGCTTCACAGTGTGGAAATTGTGCTACATCCACCAAGAGAGGGCCCAGTCTACTCAAATATTTAAGTACTTCACCCCAGGAACAAACTCCTTTGCGTTTGGATTCAGATTACTCTTGACCTGAGGAAGGGAAAAACAGAAGTCCAGTTGAATCATTGTTTTCATGGTACATTTTCAAGCTGAATACAATTCTAGGCAGACAGCGTTAGGAACAGTTTACAGATTTAGACTAACAGTCAGGCATACCATAGCGGTTCTGCATATACCAAAAGTCTTTATAATCACTAGAAAAGCCCGCTCCTCTGTGCCAGTTCCTAAATTATCCATCCTTCCTTAGTACCACCTGGACGCTTCAGTCAGGTGAGGGCTCAGGGAATAAGAAACAAGAAAACCACAGGCATGCATCAAATACAGCAACTTCGCTTAACGCTGAAATAGCTTTTTCTGAAGTTGAGCTGTTAAAACGTGCCATGACTTTTTAGATGTTGCTTATTTAAGCAAGAGGAGACTTGTCCCAGTAACTTAAGCCACTTGAGCGAATTTAACATATATGAGCATTGTATTGATTTTTTAAATTTCGATGTCTGTGACTACCCTGTCCTCCCACTTGGAGAGCCAGCATCTACAAAATGAGCTCTTTATCATAAAGAAAGGGAGGATTAGGCTTTTGTGTTCTTAATTGAGTCTAAAACTGCTGCCTGCAGCTGCTTAAGCTTGGAAAAGTAGGTGTTTGCATCTGCATATCACAGCAGTTACGTGACACAAGGATCTGTTTTTCGTACTCTGTATCAGTAACTTCGTATTTTGTTAGGGAAAATAAGTACACACTGCCCTTTCCTTTTAGTTACGCTCTGGACAGAAGTCATACAGCAAGAAACAGGGAAATATAGTTCAGCTGCTTTCCTCTTCCTTAGGATTTCTGCAAAGACATCTGCTATGGCTCACAGTATCCAAACCAGTCCTGAGAACACGGCTCGTACCTACCCAACATGTAGGTGTTGACAGATGCCGAATTAAACTTTCGCCGTCCTGTCACCAAATGGCACTGCACAGGGTTAGCGTGCTTTGCTCACTGCCTTTCTTTCGTAACATACCATGCAGACCCAAAGCCACTTGAATTTATGCCATGGGCTAGGAAAGGCACTACGTAGTTATGAAGAAAACCACTGAATGGGTCACGTCACTCGAGGAAACCCTTACCCAACCGTTCCACATTTCCCCCTCCAACATAGCCAGGCATGGTTTAAGAGTCTCTGGCCTACATGTAAAGGATCTTCTCTTGCCGTTATCAGCAACAAAAATCAGGCTTGGACAAAGAGAAATGTCAAGCTTTAGAAATATGATGAGAAACTGAATTTACCACCAGATCCTCCAGTGATGAGCTGTCACTGATAACAAGGTCATTGAACTGGTCCTGGATTTGATCCATTGTTTGTGGGAGATCACGGGCTGGAATAAACCATTCATGTTCCTCCTCTTCTTCCAGCATCTCTTGGAAACAGCGCTCAATAAATTCTTCTTCCCACAACTCCTCTTCGATCTATACAAAGAGAAGAAACCGCTTCATCAACAAACATATTGAGAGCTTGTGTCTTTGTTCCAAGGTTTGTGTGCCCAGCTGACCTTCTTTCTAGCTATGCAATAGGACTTCTAGCAGAACACCATGCTTGTACTGCAGGAAGGCAATTAGCTTTGATTTTTTAATGTAGAAAAGTGCTTTGTCCCAGGAACTTGGGTTGCAGTAAAGAGGTAATGGCAGGAGAACCCCCCCATCCCTAGCTGTTTCATTTGCAGCTTGTTACAAGCTCGAGGAGAAGGAAAATGTTGGTTCCAAGTGAAAATTTCAGTTGTACCAACTAGTCTGGACTGAACTCGCTGGAAGTATGAGGAAGGGAACCAGGGACAACACATGCAGCCAGGCACACTCCCTAGCAAAGTGTCCTGCAAGATTCTTGGGGAAAAAAAATAACCACTGCCTGTCACTTGGGAAAGCATCATCTCCTCAGCTGTAGATTATGCATTCACCCAATGTAGTTCTCCTAAGGAATTCCACATGATCTTAGCAGTTGTTAAGAATGTTGACCTGCTGTACTATAAGCAGGAAGAATCAACTGATGCAGAACTGACACACATTGCAAAGATTAAAAGAAAGTTTTGCTTGGCTGTTCAGTAAACAAGCTCTGGAAGGAGTTCATCCTTACAAATTTTCTATGTCCTGCATCGCAGTACTTAAGAGTGGAAAGCAGGGAAATAGAAGCTGGTGTGAATGACTCACCAGACTTCAGGGAGCGGAAAAATGATTCAGGACAGATTTAAGAGTTCACTCAATGGAAGCTCAAACAAGTTTTCCTACCTATCCTTCACTTTGAAATCCATCACATACTCGATCCTAAAGTGGAAATTCAGTTACATACCACAAATACCAAAGTGAAAAAGTTCACGCCAGAGTTCAGGACTCCTGTAAAATCTAGGTCCCCTGTGCTTGGGGCAAACACACTCACCAGCTCGCTTGGTGCTCAAGATGCACAGCTCTGGGGAACAGGGACTCATCACCATATGCTCTAAGCCATTGTCCAGACAATTCAAACCCCGCACGAAACACCAACTTAGTGATTTCCCCAGTAAAGCACTCCAGCAAGGACAGCAGTCTCCAATCAATCCTTCTTGTGAGGCACTGTCTCCGTCCTGCATGCGGGCAAAAGGCAGGCGTGGGCACACAGCCACAAGCTAGTATTACAGCAGGGGTTGCCCGGCTCCGGGTTTTTTGTTACATGGTTGTACACCTACAGGTGCCTCCCATGGCAGCTCCAGAAGTACTAAATAACATTTAATTCCCCAAATGTCTTGAAATTAATATTGCCTGTTTGTATTTTCCAGCCCAAGGGAAACTTGCTTGGGTTCCCACAGAGAGATGTGCCTGCAGTGGCAGGTGACCACATGGTGTCTGCCTGCCTGAATAAGACCATTCTCCCCTCACTCTCCCGTCTTTCCTCTTCTCTGAAAATGAAGCACATAACTGAAAAATTGTTTATTCATGGCACAACTCTCAGCTCCTTCCCCAGGAACTACACATCCCATGTGCTAACTACAGTACAGTCCCCAGGAGGGAAAACCCACCAAACAGGAAACGACACTGAGACCATCCTGGCATATGCACAGGAGAATTTAGATTTTGTGAGCAACCTGAATTTCAGATTAGCTTTGTGCCCTGCTGGCACCCTAAGGAGAGAGCACCAGACATATCCTACTTCAGAAGCTCAGACTTCAGCACAGCCATACTGTGCTGGAGTGCAGAGAAAGCAGCTACTTGAGTACAAAGATCAAGTTTTAATTAAGAAAGGGGTGGTGGAAAGAGGTAGGCTGTTCCCAGCCTCCACAGGAGAAGAGACTGTGTCCGGATGAAAGGTGAAAGATGAAGTTAAGGCTTCCTTCCAACCTGATTGCGAAGGCCAGCTGTAAGACACTTAAGTATTAAGCAATGAACAGGACTGCCGACCAACAGCTATGTCCACCAACTCCCTTAGGAACAACAGCCCTGTTAATGAGGCAGGTATGCACCTGGATGTATCCAGTTCAGAACTACAACAGCCGGCATGTTTGGACATGTAAAACCTCCGCAGCTCAGCAGCCTAGCAAGATCTGTCCTTTCCAAAGTGCCACATAAAGTCTGTCAACTATTTTTTTTCCCCCCTCTCACAGAAGCACAGAATGAATGGATGCATTACCACACAAGCCACACTTCCCATATTTTCCACCAAGATTACAGAAAATAGGCATTTATTGTTGGAGAAACTGCGATCTGTCTGTTCCCTTCATTAATCTAGCAAGCCTACTTAAAAACCCCGTCTCTAAAGGATTCCCAGTCTTGTACCCCAGTTGCTAAGCCACAGCACCTCTCCCTTCAGCTAGAAAATGGTAAAACACATCACGAGCCATTTATAGAGAGAAATGACTTGCCTGCCTGTTAAATTCCTCTTCGTTCTCCATCCACATGTACTCTGCAAAGGGATTGTCATCTTCATGAGAATGACCATTTATAATCACATCTTCACTGATGATGCTTGGGCTAGTACTGCTGCGACTTGGGTCTTTCATGGCTGCGTCTCTGATTCAAAGTCTGCAACGAACAAACGCAGTAATTAGAGACGTGCGGATTCGCTCATCACCCTGCTTCTGCATAAGCCCGGCCCAAGGGAAGGCTGCACCTGAATCTGAAGGCTCCAGGTAGAGCCTTACTGTGACGACAGCAGAGGCGCCCTGCTAATCGCAACAAGTGAAAGCTATCAGAAACGCCACTTCCACTGCATACAGGTTCGAGAGACGAATTAATTTCCCAAATTAAACCTCACCAAATCAGCAAATGCCAAGCACCAAGGCCAACAAAAAGTGACAGAAAAAAAACAGAAAGCATGCATACTTGCCAGTAGGGAAGTATTTAAGGCAACATTCAAGAAACAAAAGGAAAATTTGTTTTCCAAAATACTTTTTAAGCTCCCACCTGAGTTCCAACAAACACCTCTGGAAATGAACTGCCCAGTGTCTGTACTATTTTCAGAGGGGGTGAGCAACACTTCAGGGGAATTTCCAAGGATACCCATGGTAGGGGAAACTTCGGTGTGACTTTTAGCCTACAAAAATTCAGTTATGGGATGTTCTGTGTGATCACATGAACCAACTTTCATGGCCATTTCACCACTGGGAAACCTTGCAAATGAGGCAGAAACCATTATGCACCGATTCCTCACAGAGCCAAGTTGGCACAACAGTTCTTACAGCTACTTCATTAGCAAAAGCCCACTGACTGGGAAGCTTCAGGTAAAGGCAACATGAGGGCACGGGAAGACAGCACGTGCTTGCCTCTCATCCCACCTCATTAATATGGATTGAGCCATGCCTGGAGAGCACTTAACATTTGTGTGTTCACGATATGTGATATTGCAACATCCTGAACTCAAGGAATGAAGGAACAGTTGGCAAGCATGTTTTGTTCTACCTAACCACAACCAAAAGGAGGACAAAACCTAAATTTGGTCTGAATCCTTTTCATAAGAATGGTATTGCAGCCTTTCCGTCAGGCTCATAAGCCTGTGTGAAACTTGTAGCTCTTGAGTTCAGAGGCCCAAATCTGCTCAGAGCCTCGGTTCTAACTGAAAACCTTACTTGTGTTGTAAACGAGACAATGCTGTTGGTTTTTTCCTATACCACGCTTAAGTATAGATATCAATACTGGACACTGACAGTGTTACTGTTAAAAAAAAAAGTACGCAAAGCATATGAGGCAATGAGCTCAAAAAAAACCCCAACCAAACTTGAATGTTTTTCCAGCGCTAAAAATTTGCAATGAAACAATGCAGCAGTGAGTGACAATATTTTTATTTTATTCTCCAATCAATGTTTTAGCTCGTTGTCTGCATACCAAAAAAATGACTTATTTGGAGAAGCGGGTATCAAAATATAGCCTTCATTGTTATTAAGAGTACAAGGGCTTATCACATAGCAGCTCATATTTTCTATTTCAGTTGGTCCTATTATCTATGGAAGTAACGCAAGTTTTGGTTCCAAATGTATTCTTGATAATAGCAGGTCAAAGGCTTGTCACATCCAAATGATCAATTAAGAAAAGCACAAAGAAAAAGGAACGTGCCTGGTTTGCTCTATTCAAGGTTTTAAATCAAAGGCAAACCCAAGTACGGAAGTCACTTTAGCTCCCTAGGAAGTACAACAAATGAGACCAGAACCCGGGTATTCTAGCACAAGAAAACAGGTTCTTTTTCATGTTCTTTCAAAACAAACTTGCAAAGGATTACTGGCAGCATTTAACATAAAACAGGAAAAGACATTGCATTTAACACCCCAATTCAAGCTTGAAATTGCTTTAAGCAACTTCACCTGTTCACAAGCTAACAAACTGGATGGACTAAAAGAAATAAAAGACCTCAAACTCTAAAAAGTCTCATTTCTCCCCCCCTCTCCTTTTTTTTCCGCACTAGCAAGTGTTTTCACCTTTTCTTTTGTGGAGTGAATCTTAATATTCCACCGGGCTTTCTGCACGCCAGTAATTTACACTACAGATGAATAACTGCATTAGCAGTGTAAGGTACTCTGGGCAAATTCCAGGCAACTTCTGTACAAAGACAACTGCACCCAGACAAGACCATAAAGGTAAAAATAATTAAAAAAACCCAAACCCTACTTGTTTGTGTAAAAGCCCGAAAGGTTACTTTCTTGAATCATGGGCTAGTTCTCCAATTTATTAAGTGTTCCCGTAAAACACAAGCTATTTGCTTTAGGAGGGTGGGAAGAGAAGTTCAGTGTTCCACGTTTGGACTGAAACAACTTTTTCCATTACTGCCCAAGGACGATGTGGATGATTATCTTCAAGAAAGATCCGAGGCTCAACCTGAATATCCAAAGTTTCTGAGGAAGCCCTAAGTCCGCTCATGTTTTCCCACAGGAAAACATGTCAACGAACATTTACCCTGCATGAACAGTTAGGAAGCCCCAGGCCAGTCCCTTACTCACAGCACTCCTTGTAATTTCATTTTCTGCACCTTGTAATAAAATACACCGTATAGGGAGCTTTCCATTTCACCGTTTCGAGATACAAAGCAGTTGGCATCTGCGAGGACAAGATTAGTCTCGTTTCACCAGTACTAGATACAGGCTTTTTAGTCATGAGCTACAGGCAATTCTGAGGAGGAGAGCCAAATGCCACTTTAGTCTTGCAAAAAGTCACAATCTAAGAAGGCTGCTGCGGAAAAACAAGCCACAGTGACAGGCTACACTGCTATCGTGAATAAAAATAATACATTTTCCATCTGGGAGTAGGTGGAAAGCAGAGGATCTCAAAGCTCTTTACACTAGAACAGGAAATAGAACATTAGTAGTGCTAAGGAACAGAAAATACAGAGAATTCTGTCACAGTGGTATGATTGGAGATCCAGCCCCAAATTATTCAGGGATTTTGGCAGAGCGTGGGGGCGATGCAGGAAGAACAGCGTAAGTGCAGATGGAAAGACAGAAAAAAACAGGATTTTTATCTTCAGAATGAAGTCAGAAATTAAAAATCCTGTAACAACAGAGCTTTCAGTTGACTCAACGTGTTTTCTGTGTGAAGTGTGGAACTCATTACTCCAGAACATCATGAGGGTCCATTAGTTTACCCGTTTCTCCGAATTTTACTGCATTTATAGCAATTAAGAGCCCTAGACCAACCATCATTAAAATTCAGAGCTTTGCAATTGAAGATTTTGCATTTAAAACCCATTCACGAAAGAAGATTATCTATCACCTACTTTGGAAAATAAGGTCAATGGGCCTAATTCCACATAGCAAAACCCAGGTCCTTATCCTCGATAACAAAAAATAGAGGGGGAAAAAAATTAAGATATTTGCCTCAAGCACCCAAAAGCAACCCAGAATGGCAAGCGGCACATTAGGATTTTAGCATAAGCCGGGGTTTAAGCAAAGGCGGTTTAGTGCAGCAGGGGGTGCTTTGAACTTCTGCAGAAGACGGTGTTATTTGTTTATTAACTAGCAATTACTCTTGTGAGTCAGGAGCGCCGGCCAAGTTTCTTGTTATTGAATTAGATTAGCAAGTGGCAGTTATCAAGTAAACTGGTTATACTCCATGTAATAAACAGGTTTCCCAATCGAATTCGTGTGGGACGGCGATGCTATCTGACACAAACACTTCAAAGCCCTGCACTGGAGTTTGCTTGAGAACAGCCGAATTGCTTGAGAACAGCCGAATCGCTTACACAGCGCGCCAGCACCGAGGCTGAGACAAACCCCAGCAGGTTGTGAAGAGCAAAGCCCCGGCCGAGGGGCGGCTGCCCGGGCCGGGCAGGCACGGTGGGGAGCGGAGCCCCCCGGGCGGGCAGGGTTTGCTCCCCGGACCCGCCCTGGGCGCCGAGAGGAGCCGGCGGAGCCGCTCTGCCCCGGCAGGAGCCGGGCGGACCCCGGGGTAAGCGCGGCTCCGCCGTTGCCATCGCGGCCACGGGGGCGGGGCGGGCTCTGCCGCTCCCGGGGGCGGCTGCCCGCCCGCCTCGGCGATAAACACCCGCGAACGGCCACAGCCGGCCCCGGCGCGGGGGCTCCGCTCCCGCCCCCCGCCCCCGCTTTGTTCGCCCACAAGGGCCGCCCCCGCGGCGGGGGCTCTCTCCCCCCGCGCTCCCGTCAGGCCGCGCGCCGCCGCCCCCCGCCCCCGCCCCTCAGGACCCGGATGGAGCTGGAGACAATAAAGACGGCGCCACGGGGCAGCCCCGCCGCTCCGGGGGGGGGGGAGGGGGGGGCGCTTTCCGCCGCCCGGCGCCGCCTCAGGGGAGGGGGCGGCTCCTTCCGCCCCCCCTCACCCCCCCCCCCGGCGCGGCGGCGGCCTGGGGCTGCGCGCCCCCCACCCCCCCGCGCCGCCTCACCTGCGGGCAGAGGGAAGGGCCGCGGGTGCGCACGCCGGCTCCGAGCTGCTCCGCCGCCGCCGCCTGGTCCCTGCTCGCTGCCGGCTCGGCTCCGCTCCGCGCCCGCCGCCCCGCTCCCCTCCCAGCGCCGCAGGCCGCCGGACGTGAAATCACTTCCGCTACCTGCGTGACCTCATAGGCGCCGCCCCCTCCTGCCCCGGAAGCAGCGGAGGCCCTACGGGGAGGCAGGCGGGGCCGCGGGGCATGCCGGGAGCTGCAGTCCGGCCCCGCCGCCATTTCGCGCGGCGGCGCGGCGCGGGCCACGCCGGGAAGCGTAGTCCACCGCGGCAGGGCAAGCCTCCATCTTGTAGCGGCGGCTGGGCTGCAGGCGGCGCGGGGCCAGTCCCGCTAACAACGGGCTAGTCCCCAAACGCCCTCCCGGCGCCCCAGCGGCCCCAGCGCGGGGAGCGCGCCGCGGCCTGTGCCCAGCCCCGCGCTGCGGCAGCCTCGCCCCCTCGGGGCAGGCCGGCGGGAAGGGGCCTGCGGGAGCGTTGCCACACGGGAAAACCTGCCGTGCCGCGCCTCAAGGACTCCCCCGCCGTTCCCAGCCTCGCCCTGGGGGCACCCGCCGAGCCAGGGGAACCACCGGGTCCCGGGCTTCAGAGGGGGAGAAAGAAATTAATACTTTATGAAAAACACACCTGTCTACAAAACAAATGTTTCCACACTAAACGCATGCATTTTTAAGGCTCTATCTCAGAAACCAGGAGATAATGAACACCCTTTTCTGGGACCTGCATTAAATGCAGAGAATTCAACCCTGTTTACAAAATGGGGTGAAAAGGGAATTTTTATTCTCTCCTTTGCTTCTCCCCCCCTCTTTTGCTTAAAGGTAAGGTGGAAATTACTCTTTCAGACACTACCTGCTAGAGCTAGTGGACAGAGGTTTTAGCAATGATCAGAGCCACGCTGTGCTCCTTGCTGTTTTTACCTGTCCTCCCACATGCTCTGCCTACGTACAGGCTTTTCCAGTCCTCTGATCTTCACAACCTCTTAAAAAGCAGAGACTAGACACAGAGTTAAAGGCCCTTTGTTCCATCCAAGCCACTGATGAACGCAATCTGACTCCATCAGGCGTCAAAACACAGTGTTACAGAAAAGCACCTGCGCTCAACACCCACCCCAGTGCAAAGGAGGCATAAGCTAACCACCGCAAGCAGGAAACCTGCCCCAACAGCAAGTCGGGAAACATATGGCAGAAAAAATGTTTGTGTGCAACTGCAAAGCCCAAAAAGTGTGTGTTACTGAGGACCAAGTTGCCCAGAAATAAGTAACCTTTGATAACCCTGAACTCCATTACTAGTTAAAGAGTTACCATAGGCAAACAGGTTTTTCCAGGCTCAGGAACAGTTAGTGAGCTAGCACTGTACACATCAACTTGCTCAGCTTAGCTCTTCACATTACGCCACCTGTTAGGCTGGGAAGTCTCCTCTGCTATCAAAACACTCGTGTAGGCTGCCTTGTGGGCAGGAAAGGGGCTAACTGAGGATGCCAATTTCATTAAAATTTCTCTGCTCAGCCCTTTGCTTCCTTCCTTCCTCTGAAATTTTAGTAAGGGATAACCAACTCTACAGAAAGTCTGGGTTTTCTCAGTTTTTCTGGGACTGATTCTCCCTTGATCAAGCTGTTTATACTGACTTTGTTGGTTATCATTACTAACTTGTTTCCAGGGCCTAAGAGCTTTCTCTGTATGGCCTGTCATACGCTCACAAAATGCTTACCTTCTCACCATGTATATGCAAGGATCATCCTTTAAAAAAAAAAAATCAAAACTACTCTGCTCTTACAACTCTTATTTCCACAAGTATTTCCAACTATTTTAATAAATCCAGCATGACACATGGCTTACTCATCTACAGCAGAGGCTTCTTTTTCTACTTACTTCCCACAGTGCTCAGCAAGCCCAGGGCCTTGTTGCGCCTCTGCTGAACTACGCACAGGGCAAACAGGCAACAGCCTCTAGGGTTACTCTTCTGAGTTGAAATTCACATATGAAAGCTGGCATCTAAATCACAGAGCAGTGCAGATACAATTATTTCCAAAGAGTACGCAGCCCTTGGCAAGACCGTATAATCAATCTGCCACCAAAGTGTGTTCCTGGCATCTGTCCTCAAGATCAAATTATTCTGATGCCGCCTTTTCATCAGAAATTAGTGTAAGGCATGTATTCTCTCCCTGTCCTTTGCATGTAAACAGAAGACATTTTGCAGAAGCAGATTAGGATTGACTTACTTTCTGATGTATAAAAGCATCACGTTGCACATGTACAGGTATGAAGACTTAGATACACCTTATCAGGGTGTATAATGAAAGTACATGCATTAGGCATCTTAACCTCCGCTGATACCAGAAACTGAGAGTCGATGCAAGCAAGGGATTTTTGACTGAATTTGGACTATGCTGCAACTACTGTACTGGGAATTCTTTATGTTTGGGCACTAAACAAGATGTAACATCCTCCTACAGTTTAATCTCCAGCAGTTAAACAAGTTAGCATTTATGACAGGCTGAGAACACCAGGTGCAAGATCACCAAACTGCACAGCCATGTAAGATGGAGGTAATAGTCAAGGAAAGGCTACTTTATGTTTTATTTTTAAAGAGCTGTAACATATTAAAATACTAATCTCAGCTGTACATGTTATAAGGAAACAGTGTTAAAGTGCTTGGGGAAGACCTTCAAAATAAAAATTTATCTGCTGTCTTTAGAGAGAAAGGGGATGACTGCCAAACACTGCACAACTGCTTTGAAGTCTCTTGGAGACCAATGGATGACAAATGTCATGATAAGCGAGTAGGGGTCCAAGAACATCCTTTTGACTTACTCAAAACAGAACTGACTGCAAGGCTGCTGTTGCTTGCACTTTTTTTCAAGGGCCTAGGAAAACTGTAGAGTAGTTTTAAGGACTGCCTCACTGCATTACATTTAATTGATCTGATACAAACACGAACAAAACTTTGCATACTAATAAGTGCCATGTACAAAGCAGTAACTTATCTTTGTAAAAGTGCAAAAATGAGTCACTGCATGGTAAGATTTTATATTTGGATATGCTATTTAAATCAAATCTGCACCATTAGCAGCTTATTAGCATTTCACCACTCTGTACAGAGGGTGCCCAGAGGAACTGCTACCATCACAGTAGGAGAGGGTTGAAGTTATACTTAATTCTTGCACAAAAGGGATTGCACACCTCCCCTTTTTGTGAATACGCAACAGCAGAAAGTTACAACAAGAGAGACAAGTTATCAAGACTTTACTTCCACAAAACACACCATCTTCTCTCTGCTAGATGTATTTGCTTAAGTAAATTAACTTCATCAAGATTCAGCCTCCTACATTTGAAAACCCTTCTTAGCACTGAAGTCTCCCTGGTGGCCAAGAGGCTCGGTTGAAAGAATTGTCCCTAATCATTTTTATCCACATGAACATGATTGTGGCTTGACCTTCAGCTTTGATGAAAATAGCATAAAACTCAAGAAATAAAACTGTCAGCAGAATATACCTACGGGTGTTTTAACAAGTGATACTTTAATTTGTTTGGAAACAAAAGAGGTTTTAGGAAAGAGAAAGAAAAGTTATGCAGTAAGCTGCTAAATCACAGGTGTTAAAACATGCAAATTTTAAGAGAGCTAGAGTTTCAGTGTGGTATCATGAGCACAGGAGTAAAGAGTTCAGTAGACACATTGGTTAACATGCCAAACATCTATAACAAATTATTGTTGCCTAGCTTTGTTTATTGGTAAATCACTTTAGTAACCTGAATTCACAAATAAGCAGTGAATAACAAAAACTACAGATAAACACAGGTTACACATGCAAATTCCTGTTCACATATCACATGTGCAGGTACATTAAAGAGCACAGTTCTAAAGATTCTTGACGAAACCAGATTTTAACAAAAACGGTTTTAAAATGCAGGTATGAAAAAGTTACATGTGAAGAATATAAAGATACCTTTTTACATTTCAGGACTCAAATGCTGCTTTTGAATATACTAGGGATGTACGACAGCTACAAGATTCAAGTAAAAGCAGGAAGAGCTCAAGGAAATAATACTGGTCAGAGGAGAATGGGCATTTACTTTTCACTAAGAATACACGGAATAGCTGAACAGGAAAGTCTATCAAGGGCTTAGGAAAAAAAATCACAAAGTTGTAAAGCTGACTAATCACTAATTTTCCTATTTGCTATATAACAGCAATGACATTAAAAGAAACTGCAATTCAACATTTAAAAATGCAACTTACATTTAAAGACTTTTCAAAAGTGAAATGCAATGACAGCCTTATGCTCCAAATTAAATATCTGCTAGGCTCAGACTGAAATATGGAATGTTCTCGATAAAAATAAAAATACAGCATTACTTTTTATTTTTTATTGAGAATGGAATTGAAAGACAATTTCTGAAGCTTGAAAGTAGTAAATTCCACTTAAATGAAGTCTTCTTTCCATAGATGAGCTTTCCACAAGGGTGCAAGATTTTTTTCTTTAATAGCTTGAAGTGTCAAAACAAAAACTTGTTGCCATTCTCACATTAAGAACAAATTTGTCATTAACTTAACTGCGTATGCTTTTTGCTACAACATTTAACACATGAACAGACCTATAATGCCTACTGTATTTCACTAAAACAAAAAAAATACAGTATTTCCATCTACTACTTGTACTGCTTTTAAAAAAGATTAACATTAAAAACAAAGCCACTGTTTTCCTTACATCCTTCCTTTCTTTTTAAGCTTCTTTCTTTTGCCTGTGGTCTTCTGCCATTTTATCCAGAATTTTCTGTTAAAAGAAAGCAACCATATTTGGACATATTTAAAGAGTTTCTCAGTGTCACAACATTAATAATAGAAACATAAATCCAATTTCCAAGTTGTAAAATCTGTGAGTATTAACTGCAAAGGTCATAACTAACAAGACTGGCACTTCTCCATATACTGAAGTGGAGCTCCTCTGAAGCTCCATGTTTTCATTATGTCACCGAACATACAGCTCACCACAAGTAAGCACCAAATGGCAGCCTCTGCAAGCATTTACCTGGCCCTGCCGTTAATGCCTTCCCAACAGGCTGGCAAGCGAAGAGAATTACTTTCCATTTTGTCATGGCCTTGTGACAGCGGTTCTGCCACTTACCTGGTCAGAATTTGCCATCGATAAAGCCAGAGACAAAAATATCTCCCCTCCCTAGAGAAGGATTATTTTGGAAGCTTGAGGAAATTTGTTATCACTTTGATGACATCTGGTAGCAATTCATTTATTTACTCTTATTGCTCTCAAAGTGAACGAGACTCCCAGCTAGAGAAGCGCCTTGCCATTGTGAAACAAAGGCTGCATTTCCCCCCACTTCCTTCCCTGATTCCAAAACCACACCAAAGTTAAAGTCATTCAAGAACAGCTTGCTAGTCACTTGTGCCATGGAAAAAGCAAATAAAACCATGTTTCATTTAAGTAAGTGATAAAGTTAACAAACTGGGATTATTTTCCCCGCTTCCCCTTTTACATCAAGTCTTTAAAGTACCATAATCAGGTATCTCAATGGAAAAAAAAGAAAAAAAAGCTATGGGTGATGGATGAGGTGGGTTTTTCTCACTACAAGATTCTGCATGGTAATTGATTTTCTGATCTACTCCTTGATAATGTCGTTTGCTTTGTGACATTTATTTGTGCCACCTGCCTTCCAGGGCCCTATATTTGTTTAGGGTTCCCTATTATTGCAAGGGAGAAAGCAAACGCTTTGAGTCTGAGATGCCACCTTCTTTTCTATGGAACCCCCAAGGTTTGTTTTCAGTTCAGTCATCAACTGGTATGAAATCAATTTATGTGAACACTGCATTATTATTAGAATTTCGTTTAGGATTTCCTTTTCTCGGAGGTGATATTTAAAAGCAGCTCAGAGTACACAAAGATACAGCAGCAGCATTATCATTCATGCCATGCAATCATGTGATACCTAATCCAATTAGAAATTGTAAAACATGCTCACAAAATCAGAAGTTGCAAATATGGATTTTTTTTTAATATATAAAAGCTTCAGCGTAAGCTCTGTTGACTGGTTAAAAATACTGTCAAAGGAATAACCAGAAGGGATTTGAGTCATCTGTATTTGCTCTGCACCACTAGTTCTAAGCCTGGCCTTTACTCCAATTGGAATGCCATCTTTAATCCAAATTTACAAAAAAAAGTGCTGGAGCCCATCTTTAAAATGCGTATCCTGTGTATTATTTTCAAAGGATGAAGTTTTGGAGAGGTCTAGCTTGAGTCAAAAGTTAGAGAATAAGCCAATTTCCACTGCCTGAAAGCTGTTTTTTTCTCCCTCAGTCCAGTCTCGTTCAGATCTATTCCCCAGGAAAGAATCACGCCATTTAAAATGAACAAGTTTTTGCCTTACCTTCAACTTTTGATAATGAGGAAGGCTGCTGCAATGGGTCTTTTTTGCAACATCTTCATTTGTGTAGAACAGGGAACACAATTTGCAATAAAACCCTGTTTTGGGTACCACATAATTCACACCTAGAGAAGTAAACACCACAAAATAAACTAAGAGATCTACTCTATATCATTCCTTTTAATGTCATATGTCATTTCAGCTAAATCTTAAAACCATAATTCACGTTACATTAAAAGCTGCTTTATCTTTAAAAGTCTTTGTTTTAGTTTAGTCAAGCCGGGGCCTAGTAATAGCTAAATATGTGCAGGCTTTTCTTTCTTTTTTAATTCTTAATTTAAAAATCAACCTTTCAGATTAAGGGCCCATTTTATTGGTTCCTTCAAAAGAACTAACAACGTTCTGTGATCAGTTTCTGAGTTCTGAGTATTTAGTATGAATCTAAACTATTACCACTATTGTGATTTGTGCTATTAATTGAATTTGTGTTGCTAAAATATATCTCCTTCCAATTTAATTTCTACCTAAGGAAAGTGTTATGGAGAACTGTATGAAAATAAGGGAAGAAAAAGAAAATACTAGGGTTAGGGGAGGAGTGAAGAAGGGGAGAAGAGTGGGAAGCCCTAACATGAAAGGCTCAGAGGCAATGTGCTGCCAGAAATAAAAGGCAAATGAAATGAGAAATGCTACTGCAATGCACAGAGACATATTTGAAAAGAAATGAAAACAGCCTTACCAACAGGAATGTTTGGCTGGTATGGCCCAATCCTAAATTCATCTGGAACAAGAGATTTTTCTTGGACATTCTTTGCTTCCTGTTCATCCTGGGTGTCTGTATTTTCGTGGGCATTTTTCTCAGTATCCTGTGCTGTTGTGGTATCAGAAGCTTCAACAGGTTCAGGCTTCGAATTCTCTTCGGTTTTGGTTCCATTTTCTAACGTTTCATTTTCCTGCTCTGGCTCCTCAATCTTGTCTACCTTGATTTCTGCCAAACTATCATCGTTTTTGCCAGCAGATTTTACTGCCAAACCCGATTTGCGGAGTTTTTGATGATCCGAGTCTTCTTCATCACCAACCTCATCTAGAGTGACAAAACCTTCCATGCTCCGCGGAAAGCCACCCACGTACCGCTGTTGAGAAAATATTTTCCTTATGTCAGCTTATTCTTAAATGTTTCCCTCAAACTGTCTTAAATTTCATAAGAGAAATATCTTCTCCAAATCCCCTGGAAAAATGCTCAAACTCTTCCTTCAAGACCTACCTCACTCATTCAAAATATTACTCAAGCATGCAGAAGTGTAACAAGCTCTTTTTAAATGTACTCCACTGTCCCAGTGTTCAATTTCAGAATAATTATTTTGCATTATGAGGGTCCACTGTTTTATCATATCAACATGTGTTCTTCAACTTGAGAATTTCAGTATCTTTTTGCTTTATTCTTACTTTGAAAGTCCTTCTAACATGAGTATTTTAATTTTAAGTGGAAATCATTTTGGAATGCACAAGTTTTGTTTCTATTTGAGACAGTCCCACAAGATCCTCCAAGTTATGCCTGCACAAAAGGTAAAAGCCTTACCAGAACACTTCTGTGCCCGCTAGTACTATGAAAGTTCATTAAAAAAAATTTAAGAGCTCTTTTTCAACCAGTGGAAAGCTCGAAGCCCCCACATTAAAAAAAAAAGAACCCCAAAATACCCCACAACCCCCAGAGGCACCAACCACCAAAACTGTGGAGGTCTCTTAAAATCCAGGTTCATTAAGAGACAGTGAATCTGTCCGAATTCCAATTTTTTTAAACATTCCTGCTGATATGGAGACATCAGTATTCCACATGCTTAACAGCAATCCTGAGTGTTACTGAAACAGCATTAGCTTTACATCTGTGCTCTAAGAATGTAGGTCTTCAAGGAAGCAAGTGTGGGTTTTGAGGCAGTTTATTATAACTGATACCCACATAATGAGAAATAATCACTGCCGTTTGCATCGGCAGTACTAATCCCAACACCATGTAGCTCGCTTCCTGACAGAAGGATCCCCCAAAACTGAAAGCCATGTGCACTTTGTTCATTAGGAATAAGGAACATGCCCTACTTTTTTTTTTTAAACAACATTCCAAGTCAATAGTGTTACTGAAACTTTGCATGCTACTCCACATAACCAAGTATGATTTCAACAGGAAAAAAGCAGCTGGTAGGACATAGAAAACCCACAAGAGTGAGGGATCACCTGATGAGAAAAAGGAAATCCACAGCAAGCAGCCTATGACTGAAGACTCCTTGAAACTACTTTCCCCCCACCCACCCTCCAATTGGAAGTGGCCCTTGGCCAACCACAAATGGACTTGCCTACCTTTCTGGCTAAGCATAAAGAGTAGATGTACACAGAATTTTGTCCAAGTCTAGATCAGCCTGAAGTCCCAAACAAATAATTTTTTGAGTGTCATTGTTCTGCTCTGTGCTCAAAAGAGTAACTAACTACAGACAGTCTCATAAGAAACTGCTCAGGAGAAAACAGTTCCCAGTTGCTCAGTATTAGTTAAAAAAGGGGTGAAGAGAAGGGCAAGAAGAACCCCAGAAAGTAACATGGGTAGAAGCCCACAAATTAAGAGTTTCTGTCAAAATAGAAACAGTGATTTATAACGGATTCCACTTGCACACTGCATCCAATGGGATCTTCCATTTTCTTCACAGGGCTTTAACACCCAGTTCTCTTCAAACAGGTGTGCCATACACGTGTTTTAAAGGCCCACAGAAAAAGATCTGAAATAGAATGTACTGTGGTGTGCTATTTAAGTTATACAGGGTATTCCACACTCGGGTAACCTTGCTATATCATTACCTTTTTAAGCTTTTTCTTTGTTGCTGGATTGGCCACAACATTCCCTTCAGTTTTTACAGTCACATCATCAGCTGTGTCCTTTTTTTCTTCAGTAGTCACATCAGCTAAATTGGCAACATCTGCATCATCTCCCGCTGAGCTGCCACTTTCTAACAGTGCTGCTGCTTCCTCCTCATCCACTAGCAGCTCATCTTCAGATTCAAGGAGTAAACTAGGCTCATCTTGGTCTGCCTGTTCACTACTTTTAGTGCCTGATGGCTCAGCAGCATCGTCTTGTTTCTCCTCTTTCACTTTATCTTCTACACTGCCACTTTCAGGTTTCTGAGTAGCATCTGTTTTAGACTTCTTATCACTTGGAGAATCTTTGCTGTCTGGAGAGTATGTTCTCTTTCTGTAAAGAACAAAAAATACTTGCTTGTAAACATGAAGAGAGCCCAGAATGACTGAGAAAAGGTAGGTTATATTTTTCTAGACAGGCCCAAAAAAAAGATTTGTGTTTTAGTTCAGAAAATGAAAGGTTGAGGGAAACGTTGAAGAATACCATTCTTCAAATACGCAAAAGGCTGCGGCAAGAAGGAATTGTCCTTACAAGACAGGACAACAGCTCGTGGGTTTAAACTGTAAGAAGGCAAGGCTAATTAAGGACTGGAAAAGATTTTCTGAGGAGCCTGAAGAGGCTGTGAAATCTCCATCATTAGAGGAAGGGGGTAGGTAGCATATTAGAAATAGTTGATCTCAGGGCACAATAAACAACAATTTGATCTCAGAGCTTGACTGACTTCTTTTGTATCATCTCTATACTCTGGATAAGGTATTTTCATATTCCTTTTAAACAACTTATGCTTTAGCAATAGGAAGTTACCTAGTTTTATCCTTTTTCAGCAGTTCAACTCCTTTGTTTGGAATCTAAAATAAAATTAAAAAAAATTGTAAGTCACACTAGAGTATTATTTATACAACTGTTGCAGCATTAATTCAGACCAGACAGCACAATCTAGCCAAGCACTTCCAATTACATTAATCTACAGGTACTCTTTTACCATACCCACCTACCAACCAATTAAACTGCTACTGTGTTAGGACCATACCAACCTAGAAATCCCATGTCTTTATTCACAGTAATTATCAAGTTATTCATTACAAAACAAATGAGATGTCCTGCTCCAGAAAAAAATCATATGCAATTCCTCTTTTGTTTATGAGCTGAGACAGTGTGGTGCAGGCAATGGCACAAATCAGTCTTAATCTATACTCTTCTCCCTATCATTAGTAGCGGGCTACATGGAAAGCTTTTGAAGACTCAAATCATAGAATCATAGAATCATTTAGGTTGGAAAAGACCTTTAAGATCAACCTTTATTTAGGAGTTACTGAATAGGAAAATTCCACTTGTATGGCAGTAACATGGAAAACTGTTCAATGCATTGTTAAGTATTCGAATCTTCCACAAAGTGTTGGTGTTTGGTGCATGATCATGTGCAATAGTATGATTTCTTCATACACCACAATAGAAAGCTTATGTATTTTATGAGACACCTTGACAGTTCAGATTTCTCCCGCTTTTCTACCTAGTGTCCTAGTCTGATTAAGAAAGTCTTGTAATTGCAAGAATATTAGCCTGGTGGTATGTCAAAAAAAAAAGCTATCAGCCAACCTTTCCCTCCTTGATATGAGCTGCACATGCAAAGATGCAGTTACATTGTAAGTTTTGACAAAGCTTATTCTTAAAAAATTAGATCATAAGACTAAATCTATCTAGGTAGTTGGGGTTAGTGTCCACAACAGGGATCAAAAAGCTTTCTGGTGCTAAAGAATTTGGATGGCATCCAACACAGGAAACACATTCTGTTGTAATACTTCATAGTTCAAAAAGGAGTCCCTAGTAACATTTTGTCTTTGTTCTGTACACAAGAGTACATGTACAACAAAATGGACAAACTGACCAGCAGCTGTGAAAAGAAAAAGCAAAGAAATAAGCACACACAGTTCTCCCACCCAGCTTGATTCTACTCACTGATTACTTTCAGAGGGGGGTGAGACACCCCCCCCCCCTTACAGAATGTTCTAAGTGGAGAAATTTTAATTGAAATCTACACCAATTACTCTAAAATCTGAATTCTAGTAGTTTGGTTTTTTGTTTAATCCGAAAGGAAAATCGTTTTATTTTGTTCTAGGCCTCATAACACCACAGTCATGCTAAGTAGCTGCACTTAAGTAGCCAGAAAATACTAAAGCAAATCCTTCCATTTTACAAGCAGCATTGAATTCTCAATAAGCAACAGCCATATTCTACTTCACTTTACATCTTTAACTACAATTAAAAAACTAAAAACACTACTTACCCTTAACACCAGTTTCTTGTATTTTTCAGATAAATCCACTTTCACACATCTGCCTTGGAACCAAAGCGCTTTGTTGGCACAATGCTCAACCATAGCTAAAGCATCTTCTCTGGTCTCCATCTCAATGAAAGCCTGAAAAGATTAAAAACACACATTAAAAACAACTATGAAATGCACAACATGTTTGCAGGCAAAGCTATTTAACTTAAAACACAGCATTTCCAAATGCTGAAACAAAATTATGAGATTCAGCTGTATCCATCCTCTCCAACTAGCCGTACATTTTAAAATTTACCGAAGTGCTCTATATACCCCAGCTTTTCAATTCAGTAATATCTGTTCCACAGAGAGTTCTGAAATGAAACAACAGGCACTTAAATAATCTGCAAAAAGAGGTCACCGTTAAGTTAAATATGATTCCAAATAAAAAGCATATGGACAGAGAAACTCATTTATTTGGTGCTTAAGTATCTGAGAATTCCAGGATAGCTGAGAAACTAACCCAGTATTTTATTATTTTTTTCAAGAGAAGCCTGAAACAGAAAGGCAGCAGTTGCTGGTCTATAAGCCCTGCTTTGTGAGGTGTGTTCCTCCAAGAAACAAGCCTATGACACACTAAGTTTGCTGAACAAGCTTTTAAAACCATATCTGGGCTAGAGTATCATTGGCAGACAGAAGAAAGCGGTTTCTGCATCCACCTTAGATAGCAAAGGATTTTATCTTTCCAGTGAAATAAGGTCAGGGAGGACTTCCTAGAGGTCATACAATAGATTCTAGTAATCTTTCATTCCACAAGTGTGGCATTAGGGGATTCAGGCACTTGCCTCTTTGAAAAAGCACTGGAATTTCCTATTTAACCCAAGGGAGCAACAAACTAGGACAGCAAAGCTGAAAAAAATTAGAACTAAATACATTAAACTCCAGCGTATTTATTTATACATGTACATGCACATCCAAAGCATTTCACTGTATACATGCAATGCACTAACTTCAAACTTTTTTTTTTTAAAGTTAGAGAGCCACAGCAGGACTGCTTTGGCTTAGTTTTAATGAAAAATAAAGGGTAAATGAAAGAAACGTGTAAGTGGAATATATTTGCTAATGTTTCATAGGTAATATTTCTTCAGCCTTAAAGTTCCAAGACTCCTAGATATCTGCATAACAAAAAAATTAAGCCTCAATGCTAAATATACCTTCTTCACAGTTGAGGCCTGTTCTTTTTTTTTAAAGCAGCTCACATTACAGTACCATTTTACAGTAAGCTAGATAGCAGAACACCACCTACATAGTCCCCTAATAATTTCCGTATCTATTCTAGAGCAGAAAGTCTACACATGCACCAATTAAAGGCATGTCATTTCTTCACAGTTAAAAACCTTCGTTTCAAATCTTCATGCACGTATGTTCCTATGGTCGGTTACCTGGCTTTTCATTCTCATGAGTATGTAGTTCTTAATTTTTCCGTACGGTTCAGCCAGTTTGAGTACTGCGTTGTCAGAGTATCCTGAATGAGGTAAATTGCTGAGGTGAATCACACGACCAAGCTCTGGTTTTGGCGGCTCAGTTTTTTGGTCAGGTTTACCCTCAGGTTTCTAAAATTGAGAGGGAATGAAATTTTAAAAGTACATACTACATAAAATATACATGGGTGACTGTCCCTTCATTAAGCTGATACAGCTGAGAAGTACATAAACTAAGAATAACTTAAATGCAACAGCCTCATAATGCTGACTGCCCCAGATTAAAATAAGGCAGTGTTAAAAAAGCAGAAGTGTTTTACCTTTATTCTTTTATATTTCTGTGACAAGTGGACTCTGACTGGTTTACCAAATACCAGTGCGGGGGTTGTTGAATAGTACTCTACTGCAGCCTGGGCATCTTCAGTGGTTGACATTTCAATAAATGCCTGAAATAATGTAAAAACAAATTAAATGCTGTTCCTTCAAGAATTAGTGTTTTTGTTTTAAATCTCAAGCTCTTCTCTACAGCTGCAAGCTGTAAGAACAGCTGCATCAAAAATGAAAATTGCTTTTTGGTTACAACATTAACTGACCTGCAGAACTTGGCATGAATTTCACATACTTTATTTAGGTGCACAAACAGAACTATTTGGTTTGTTTACTTTCCACCTAGATTTGGATTCAGAACATTGAATTGCTTCCTGCTTTTTCTCTTCTATGATATTGGCTTTTTCCACACTTCAAAATGTGACACTCTGTATAATACAAACTAAGACCAAGTATAAGTTTTCAGAGAATATCAGAACAAGAACAGAATTTGCAAGCATAGTGTATTTGAGAAAGCTATGAACAACCATCAAGAAGGATTTTTTTAACAATATTTAAGTTAAAATACAGTACTACAGCATTTCTGGAAAGAAACATACTAGTCACTCTTCCTTTCACACATGTGACCTTGGTGACACGTGTGTCATCTTGCTTGGTAGATGAGCAAGCCCTTTTACAAAAATTAAGCTCAGATAATAAGCATACTGAAGTCACCCAGCAGTGCCAACAGCAGTACTAAAGGGCCTAATCTTACCTCATTGATTTTGTTTAGAATCAGGTGATTTGTAATTATTCCAAATGGTTCAACAAGCTGAAGCAGCTGATATCTCAAGTTCTTTCCTCTCTGGAAATCCATGATGTGAACAACTCTGCTTGTTTCCTGTGGAAGACAAAGCATGCATACACAACATAAGAAAATGTGTATCAGCTAACCCAAAAATAAAGTCTGTCAAGGCTCTGCTCTACTTTTTTTTTATTTTTTAAATCTTCCGTAGTAACTAAAACAAGATGCATATAGAAAATGCACAGAACCTCCAGGGATTTGCACACAGCAAGATGCCTGCAATGCCAAAGTTGCCTTTCTGTATGTTCACATCCCACAGCTTCATCGTAAGAGAATGTTTAAACAGGATCTGTACAGTTTTGGAACAAATATTTTGTAGAGTACTTGGCACAACGAAATCCCAATCTCATTCCAAAGCTTCAGTATTTCCACACAAATAAATCCTAAAATTCCACCTTTAAAGATAATCCATACATTCAAAAAAATCTTATGAAAGCAAACAAAAGGCATATTTGCATAAAATTGTGTGGGTTTGGTTTTTTTTAAAGAAAAAAATCAACTTTTTAATACTAACCACTCTGCCCTTTTGCATGTGTCTCGGTCCTTGCATATTTCCATTTCCAGCTCCTTTAAAAAATTAAAAGAATGAGCAAGCTTAGTTCAACCTGTAAGACTGCTATTAACATGTCTCTTTACAAGTTCTTAGGAGATACAAGTCACTTGTAACACTACACCAGAATGACACTGTATTTTAAAATCCAATTATTTCATTACAGTCTGAAAGGCTGTTAATTTGTTTATTTCAGAGCTCTTGTAACTTGAGGTCCTCCTTCCTGATCATTCTTTTCAGTTCAACACTAGAGGAAGAGCTGCACTTACTGATGTGCAGAAATAGCAGAGAATAAGGAAAGCCCATTGAAAAAATCTCTCCTGTTTTAGATTAAGGTTTGCTACGGCAAAATGTCTCCATACACAAGATGTAAGATCTTTTTAACTAAGAAACACGTTTTACAACTGAGGTTTTAGGTGCAGAAGACGACTCCTAGCTTTGGTTCTAAAACACCACCGATTCTATCATAATGCCCATTTTACTAAGAAACACCTGAAAAAAGCCTTTCAGATAGTTTGGCTCAAAGTCAAGTTTGTGATGTTTTGAAAAATTAACAGTATTATTTTAATGAAATTAAGTATGAATGCATCTGTCATCTAAAAATTCCTTTAAAGTGTAATGAAATACCTGTACTCTGTCAGGATAGCTAGGTAAATTAACTAGTTCTGCTTTTTAGTCACTCAAAATATTTAGAAGGTAGTAACAGCTTCAAAGAAAGTGACAACTTCAGGCAAGAATCTGATTCCTAGCCTGCCTTCCTGTGAAGAGGAGGCTTGCATGATCTATCTACCTTCCCACTTCTCAGTTGCTACTCAAATCTATTTGTCAAATTTATTTGAAATTAAGGAGAAAACACTTCGGTCACTGAATTCTCGCAAGTTTCACAGAAAAACCCACCAACATGTAGCTAAATGGAAGACAATGCAAAACACTTCTGGACAGGAAAAGAGAGAAATAAAACACAGTTAATATGAAAGCCATATAACGTGGCTGGTGGTCAGTAGATGGTGGAAAGGTGAAAGTGTGGGAACTGAGGACCAGTCTTGGGCTAGGGAGGGACTAATGTATTTCAGTTCCACTGCTCAGAAAACTGAGTGTTTTGTTTTGTTGTTCTAAAACACTGATAAATTAAAACAAGAAAAAAAGGCAAGATCTTAAGTGTTGTAAAAGCAGGTGCCTGTTAATATTACCTCTTGGCCCAACAGGAGGTCCTCCAAGGTGAAATGGAGGTGGTGGTGGTCCCAGAATTCCCGGTGCAGGGTTTGTGGATTGCTGCAACATAAAGGGATCACCCCTAGAACAAGGGGAAAACACACCTTAATTTTAAACCAAAAACCTATGAAATTTTCATTCTCAAAAAAGCCCCTAATTTCTGCAGAGCATCTAAGGAGAAGTCAACTTTGGATCCTTTTACTGCTGCTCTTCAGCCATTAGAAAACAAAGGGAGGTAACCATTTGAAGAAGAGGAGGTGTGTTGCTTCACATAAAACGTGAAGAACATCCTCTGCTTCAAATAAACAATTACAAATACTTTAAAATTCATGACTACTTACATTCCATGTCCTGAATCACTGTCAGGATTCCATTCTGGATATCTTAAAAGAAACAAAAAAAGAAAAGGTAAGAAAAATACAATCTCCTCTACCAATGGAATAATTGTCATACAAGCAGCAATACCTTTAACATGTTAACACAGATAATACACATGGTAACACTGCCCACTACAGGACCACTACAAGAGACATGAGCAGTACCTACTGACAGAGTAAGAGTGTTATACTCTTAATGAGAAACTTCCTACACTACATGTAACACGTCTGCCAATTTATAATACAAACTGCACAGTTTGTTTTACAACACAAATTTAGAAGTTGGTGTAAGTGACTAGTAAAAAATTACAATAGATTCTCAACTCCTAAGAGCCAACTCTTTAAGAAGTTACGTATAGATCAGCAGGATTCAAGTTATGAACCGAGATCCCTTTTTTGTCCTGAAGATGCTCCAAGTTGCATGTTTTTACTCCCTACAAGGCACAGCATGTTTTCTAAACCTGCTTTGTGCAACATAATTGACCACTGTTTAGTTGTACACGCCCTCATGCCACAAGAATGTTTACTGTACTTCAAATTCATACATTTCAAGCAGCAGCTGACAACGTCGGCTGTGAGTCGCTCCATTGATATGATGGTTCCACTCCTGCAGCAAAGTAAATAATTAAAAATTAACAGCCACATATGGCAAGCCATTTTTAACAAAATAATTTGTATAGTGCAGCATCTTCTCTTCTAAGCCGAAGTATCGAAGATACATACATAGATAACGAAATCTCTTTCTATAGTGCTTTAAAGAGACACTGAAATTGGACCTACCTCAACTCCTAACCTGGGTGAAAAGGTGTCTGATGAAAAATGTCTTGCAATCTATGGGCTTGGTCCTGCCTCAAAGGTGCAAAGCTTACCATGGGATAACTGCTACAGCATACATGCATACCATTGTGATCTCAACTTTTAGAACTGGATGCCGAGATTCTTTTTTCTTCAGTAATTTTAGAATTTCCTCCACTCTCTCTGCTTCATTCCTCAGACTTTTAAAGATTAATGTGAACTAAACACTCAAGTTTTTAGAACCATAAAGAAGCCAAGAAATTGCAAGGAATTCAGAAAGGAAAGACTAAGAAATGAAAGTGCATAGCTAGGACAAACTACAAATATACAGGTGACATAAAAATATATGACCATTTGTAGGGAATCATCAAGAAAAAAGGAAAAATACAAAGTACAAAGGAGGAATAACGGAGTTAAACCAAATCAGCCAGGTAAAATTCCTTCTGGTTCTGGCTTTAGAACTAGAAAGGAATGAGGGCTTTATACTTTTTCTCTGCAGATTATTTTGATTATGGAGGGAGTTATTTATTTCAAGAAGAGAAAAGGCACGGGGACTCCTCCTTTATCAAAGTATAGGGTGCCTGATCTCCATATCCTTACATTCTTACAAGTAACAGCACTAGTTTGTGCTGTATTTGCATTTGTAAACTGACAAAACTTCTGAAGTTTCACTGCTGCGCATCTGTGAGCCATAGTCCAATTTTCACTCTGCTGCTCTTCAGTAAGCAAAGGGATCAGCAGAGACACACAGGGCAAATTAGTTTTAGGTTCACAGGGGAGTGAAGGGGAGAGTAATTATAGATCTTTGATGGGCAGTTTAACAGTTGAAGGTTTTCTCTGATCTGCTACACTTTCAACTGTGAACACGTGTACTGCGTTGGCCGACTGTTTTATATGTCTCTTCTTACATGTGTATTTCTGCTCAGCACCCACAAATGATTTTTTTCTAGTCCCTCCTCTTTCCTGATTTTTAGTTTCCGCCACACTATAGCCATCCTTCTGGATACAATGAGGCACTCCTGAGGCTTACTGTAGTGTTTCCATATGCTAAATGCCTACCTGGTACTTTCCAGAAAGGAGAAAAACCTGGAGTTAAAGTCTCCCATAAAGTACTGTCATTAAGCTACGTCACAATATTACTCCATGATACACAGAATATAGTGTGGAGCAAGATGAAACCTTCATTCATTTTATCAAGATGATGTAAAATGAGAGCACCACTTTTTCTTGTTAACTGCACAAGATGTAGGCTCTGCTACTATAAATTAATAAATATGCTGGCAATTAGGATGAAAACCACACCCAAAACCCCAAGCAAACCTACCTATGAAACATTCAATTCTTAAAACTAGAGCTGCTTCAGTTTAAAACTTGCTAACAAGTTTCAGTACTATACTACAGAAAACAGTCCTCTGAACACTAAAAAACCCTCTAAATTTGGGGGTGCAATCTGCAAAGCCTCAGTGGCTGATTCTGCTAGATATACCATGCTTTGAAGCTGTGTTAACATGTAATATAAAGTTATTATAAACTGAAATAGAAATTATCCGCAAACTAGAGACAAAGTTTGTGAGATCTCATTCTCATTATACTTCAAATGCTCTTAAATTGGCAAAAAAGGGAGATCTGACATATATGGATTTTTTCCCCAGGGAAAGTTTTCAGAACAACAATGGCTCATCTACATTATTATTAAATCTACATTTTTATTAAATACAATTCTTAGTCTGGACTTCCCTTTACTCCCTGCCTCTACCCAGTCTGAAGCATTCACTCCTCTGAGGTTTCAGGGGACTAGATATTTACAGACACTAATTAACATGAATGCCCAAAGTTAAGGTAGAGAAAATCTAAACTGAGTTTCTTAAAACTCAGATTACCTTTTCCCTCAATTGATGAAAGCAAGAGGACGCACTGTTCTTCAGAAAATTAGGCCAAACTTAAGCACCTAATTTTAGATAGCCCTCTATTAGGGACACAGCCATGTTTTTCCTTTGAGATATATTACTGTTTCAGGTGTTTAACCTCCAAATTCAATTGCTCATGTTGGATCAGCCTTTTTCTTTGTCAGGAAAAACAATCCCTCCACATCTAACACCTCATTCCTTGAAAAAGGGATCAGGATTGACAGAATGCCTAAAAAACATGGGGCATGATTTACTTCACAGTTAGACAGAAAAGAAACTGAGTCTTAAAACATATACACATCAAACTAAAGAAGCAATTAAGAATATCACCAAAAAAAGAAAAAAGAGGACTAGTCTGCCAGCTTAAGTTACACTAAGGGTGTTTATCCCCTTGCTTGGGCTTAAAATACACATTGCTTTATCATACACTTTTAAAAAAAACTTCTATGATATTTTTATTAGGAGGTGGGGAAAATGAGATTTTGATACTGCAGTAATAAGTTTACATTGTCCCAGCTAAGAAAAGCATTCCCTTTCTGCTTTCCATAAATTTTGGTTCAGATCAGATAACTTTTAAAGTTCTACTTGATTCAATTTTGTGGGAGGCACAAAGTAAGAAATTCTGTAACTGTTAGGTATGCAAAGCAGAGGAAAAAAGGAGAGAAAGAGAAAAATTCTTGGGTGACATGATTTCTGAAATTAGAAACAAAGCCCAAACTTGGGTCATAAGAAACTGATGATTCAATCTCAAACATTTTATGATGTACTACCAGTTTAAGTCAAAGCACATTCCTAAAAAACCGATGGTTTTACATGTCACAGAAGAAGTCAGCCACTTAAGTTATGCTGTCAAAAGAATTCAGTATTTCTCACACTTGGAAAGATATTTCATGTTGGATATCCTTTCAACAGATCTTCATACCAAAGCAAACTAAGAACCACGAGGCTTTAAAATAAAGTGCTAAAAAGAACCCTACTTACAGGATTACTGGTTGCCATCTTCAAGGGCCTCAGAAGTTTATGTTTTCAATCTAACCAAATGAAGTCCTTTTACAGAACTGAACATGACATCTAAACTGTTAACACTTAAAACCTTTTATGAAAATAAACGTCAAATATAGGAGACAAGAAACCCGGATTACTACTGTGCTTATTTTATATAAAAAATAATTAAAGCAACACAAGTTCATAAACTGTCAGATCAGCTGGGGTCATACAGTGTGTGCTTTAAAGTGGTTGATCATTTCCTTGCAGGGACAGAATAACTCTTGTGTTTCAAAAAGATTAGATGTACAGAAGCAGCGCTTTTTGAGAGGTAACTGTAAAGAAACGGTTAGTAACAGCAATTCCACATAGTATCAATTATACAGTAATAGCATGTATTATATTTTCAATTGAAGGCCTTCAAGCTAATTAGCCGCTAATTGTGACAAGAGGGGCACTGTATTAGCCAATTAGCCAATTAAATTGCCTAGTAAACTGAAAATCAGCAAGATGAGTAAAATTGGAAAAGCTGAAAGTGAGAAGGCTCCGAAAATAATGTCTGAATAAACAGGCCATTTTGAGTAACCTGCTACCTTTGCAGAGAGTTGAACTTCTCACGAATAAACTAAGAGGGAAGTCTCAGCATAACCGAATATACCTGAAGATCCACTCTACTGGCGAGCCAAGTAAAGAACACTACTAGGAACACAGAGCAGGATACTGCAACAGCAGACTGATTGCTCGGAGAGTCTACAGGGATAGATGCAACATGTGACAATAAAAAGTGAGTCTGAAGTGTCTAAGAAAGTTGTGAAAAAGGAGAAAAATGACGACAAATTTCAGCCATAGTATGAGATAGAGTGTTAAAAGTGAAATTAAAAAGGCAAGAATGAGCTAATCTAAAACGTGGTTTTTACTTTTGCAAATAAGTTCCAGGGCTCTACATTAACTCTTTCCCTTTGGACAGGGGAAAAAGCAGAACTGTGCAAGAATGCATCTTAACTACATATAAATCAGCAATCAAGACAGATGTGGAGGAGAGCTGAAACTAGCTTCCTGAATAGCACAGTAGATACACTGCAAAAAAAACCCCAAACCAACAAAAAATAAAAAACCCACCCAAAAACTGCTTGAATGCCAGATGTTTGTGTTTAAGAGAACATGTAGATGTAAAATACAAATAAGATATCCCAGTAGATGATAGTTGTTTGACTTGAAGTTAAGCAATCTGGGCAAATAAAATACATTAATGTAAAGCCCTGGTTTACAGCGTTTGTTAACAATTACCTTGTAAATAAATCAAGTGCCTTTTTCACTCTCAAACCAACTTTCAGATCATTTCAAAAGCAACCAGGCTACAGAAATAATTAAAGAAATAGGTAAAAACAGAACAGATACTACAACGTAAAGGAAAATAGAAGTATCTGGTGCATAACTCACCTTATTAGAATGAACTGGCATATCACATATAGAGCACAGATGGGGATAACCCTTCGGTAAGAATCCATGGAAGTCTTCAATATTGCTATTTGGAGGAGCACCTCTCTTTTTCTCAAAGAGAGATCTCTCAGGACCAGGACCACGACCCATTCTGTCATACTCACTGTCAAATTTATGATAGTTATGCGAAGTCTCACCATAAAAAGATTCATCCCTACACCTTTCTCCATCTCTTAATCTGTCATCTTCATAATCCATTCTGTCATAATAACCAGATTCTTGAGAACGACTTCCATGGTCATAGTCAACCACTGGGTTGAGACTAGGACCACGATCATCAAAGCTATCTCTTCTAAAATGCCTTTTTTCTTCCCAATCATCCCTAGGTACTCTGTACGGTGGTTCCCGTGTGGATGATCTGCCATCTCTACCATAACCTTCTTCAGCTCTCCTCCTTTTAAGTTGTAGAAGGATCTGAGGCAAGTTTTCAGGAGTAATCTTGTCCTCGGGATAGCGACTCAGTTCATCTAAGTCTCTAGCAGACAGACCAAAGCTGGCCAAAATGTTAGTGGCCTGGTCTGCATCTCCACGGTGCTGAGAAGACAAAGGGAGCGGACCTCTACTTCCAATGTTAAATATAGACTGCAAATTATGGGAAGAGGTACTACCAGAAGACAGTGCACTATGAGATCCTTGTTGGTTCAATGAAGAACTCATTCCAAGATTCATTAAGCTAGCAAGGCGTGCAGTACCCTGGTTCATCCTTCCAAGAGATGCTGGCATATTTAAAGACTGGGTAGCAGCAGCAAGAAGGCCTATTCCTGCAGAGAGGTCACGCCCATGACCTTGTGAATCCCTACTCAGAGATGACTGCTGGAATGACTTGGACATTGTAGAACTATAGCTTGTCTACTTTATGGATCAAAAAAAATTTGTTCTTTTTTTTATAAGATGGCTGAAAAGAGAGCTCACACTAGAAAGCTAGGCAAACTTCACTTCAAAAATGGTAACGCCAAGAAAGAGGATCAATAATGACTGCAGATCTTCTTCAAGCTGAGAAACACCAGACAATTCTGTAGAAAAACAAGCAGTTTTAGTCATAAATCCCTTTAAACAGATGCAGTTTTAAACTTATGCATCATGTTGATCTAAAAACATTAAAGATCTCAATCTTACAAGGCTTTTATTACATAACTTAACAGATTCAAGAGGTACCCAGAACCTACATATATCATTTCAGATAAAAATACAGTCGTGTTTCCTATACATACTACTCTTCTACAAAAAGCTACTTTCATACAGAAGACAAGTGAATTTCAGAAGTTTGGGATGTCTGAAAGCATCTAAAGTTTACTAGCATACAAGCCTCGATCTCTGGTTAATGGTTTTGTTTATACCCTATGTTACTGTACTGTGTCTATGAGAAGACCACAAAAAACTTAAGCCCATAGAATCCAAGATGACTTTGGCATATAATACATATTTGAAAATGAAACCTATATCACCACAGAACAGGACGAAAGGAAGTTAAAAGTAACTGAAGTTTGGGCAAAAAGTTTCTGCTGTAAGATCTGGTAAATAAGACCAAACATAATATTCAATCTTTATGCAGTAAAATTCAAATTACCGATGTGAAGACAGATGTGAACAAGAAAAATAAGTTTTAAATTTTGCAGGAAGTAAACAAGACCTCTTGCTCAAATTGCAGTTATATGGATAACAGCACTTAGGAAGTGATTCTTTAGTTTGTTTATATTGCAGCCATGACATCAGCCTGTACTCTCGGACCTCAAGCCAAACAAGGTCAGGCTTAGTACCGGGATGGGAGACCCATGGAAATCCCTACCCCTGCAGAAAGAGACACTAGGTGAGTCAGGAGATGGCACGACACCCCCAGCCAGCCCTGCAGGACAGCAGTGTCCATGTCTCTTATCAGCATACTGCTTCTTCCTTGATTTAGGTCTGACACTTTGATACCATGACCACATGTGGTAGTTAAAGATTCTAAAACAATGCTCCTAAGAGATAGACACCTGCCCCATGTCCCACTAAAATACTAACCTCGTATTTAAATACTTGGTTCAACTGTGTTTACTTCAAGTTTTAACTAAACAGTGTATCAACATCCACAGTATATTTTATGGTGCAGTGGATAGATTTCATAAAATGTTTGGGTGTTTTTTTTTTTTTAGTGCAGAGCAGAAATAAACTGTAATACTTCTCCCCATACTCTTTCAGCCTTGGGACAGATACACAAAACAAAGCAATTCAACATGCATGAAAATATTCCACCAGGAATACGCTGTTCTTGGGTCCCCGATGTGGTAAAGCCCTTTCAAATCTCTGCAGAGTAGTTTTGCTTCTCCAGCACTGCCACTCAGATGCACATAAAACACATAATCACTTGAAAAAGAAACAGGCATAAATTGCATAGCTCCAGATGAAATCGGCTTCTAAGAGAACAGGTTCGTTTGGGGAGGAATGGAAAGGACAAAACGAGAGCAAGGATTTTTCCTTGAAGAGACCAGTTCTGCAGAAGGCAATTTCTCTTGTACTGGAAACAGAAGAAAAAAGGTCAAGGTTATGAGCACATCTCTATCCCAACTGCCTATTCAATCCAGGGCCCTGTTTCAATGGCCCGTAAAGTTTTTTTTACTTTAAGTTGAAAAGCACTTGGATTTTCTTTCTCGGTAGCAGCGTGTCACAAAATTATGCATTTATGTAGAAAAATAATGGATTCTACGAGATATACATGAAGGACAAAACCCACACAGAACTCCATCTTTGCAAAGTAACAGTTTTATACAGTTTGCTACATATTCTGTTATCAGTACATCTGAACTCATGTTTTCGGTATGCTTTTAAGATCCACACACATTGGAGTCAAAGCTTAATTGTGTAACATTTGGTTAAGAATAAGAGATTAAGAAACATGGGGATGAAAAAAAGTTTTAAAGTATCTGAGGCAGAAGACAGAAAAGCACTGCAGAAAGCTTCAGAGGAAAACAGTAAAACAAGAATATAGGGAGAGCAGATGAGGCAAATTCTAAGTGAGATATCCAGGACAGGCTGACTTCGCTAAAGAACACCCGAATAGAAAGCATTTAGGAACTATATTGTAAAAAACCAAGACTCTTCTGAGTTCAAACATGAGAGAAACACTAATATTCACCTGGGTACCATGTTTTATCTCACATGCATTCAGTAATCTTCAGAGTACTTTATGACAATTTTAAAAGTTAATCCTTACTCCTTCCATTTTTATGTATCAATTTCCTTCTAGTTCATTCACACGCTTACAGAATGGTTTGAAACTGAACTTACTAGGTTCTTCATAAAATCAGATATTCCAGAGGGCTTTACAAACCAGACCCTGCCAGCTACTCAGCAGACAACCACATGGTCAGGAAAGGCACAGTGAGTCCTGCTGTTAATGCAAGGACCTGCACTATTATTCAAGTTTTCACTAAATCGGGAAAGTTCCCCACTCTTCAAAAATACTCTTTCTCTTTGAACAGATGCTCACTAATCCTCTTGTCACAATTTTGAATTGGCAGTTCATTGTCCACTGCTCCGGAGAGATTAGCGGAGAACAAAACCCATCACATCCCAGTCTGGCACAGACCTGGCTGCAGAGAACCTGATTACATGCCATGCTTTGACCCCACATGCATACGGAGGTTTTACATAACCATACCGTGCTGCTGCTGCGAACACCCACAGAAGAAAGAAGCAAAGGGAAAAATAAAAAAAGATGGGGGGGGGAAACAAAACAGAGAAACAAAGAGGAACAATCTTATGAAAAAGTATGAAGTGGGACAGTAAGACAATTGAATGATGAAGACAGCTGGTGTGCTAGCCAGTAAACTGCTCCACACCTCATTAGGCATTCGAGCAGAGCACTTACAAAAACGAAGTTGCTGAGTTATCCTCAAAAACCCACTATTTATCACATCACTGTCACCTTGCAATTGCTGTTGTACTCTACTCCTAACCATTCCCATCTCTTTAAGATCAGATGAAGGCAACAACAAAACAAAGTGGGGGAAGAGCTCTAAAAATCATACCACAGAATGTTTAACTTCCACATGGTCAGGTTTAATATGTGATTCTAAGACAGCATTTCTTGCATTGATCACTTCTGAAAGATTTCACGTCAGTATCTGATAGAGACAGGTTCCCATGGACCAATGCCAGCTTTCAAGCGCATGTGCCATCAACTGAGTCACAGCAACAAGACAAGTATGACTGAACAAAGCTGTCTAAAGATCCAGACATGATTTAAACGAGTTGAAAGTGTTACATTAATTGTTCTTCGTGTAATTTCAGCTATACTGGGAACAGACAGGCTTTCAGATATACATTTTTAAGATCTTTGGACAGAAATTTGGCCATATTAAGATTTGAAAATATATACTATAAAGCAATCTTGAAATAAGTTGAAAGTCAAAACGTGACTAGATTTCCGGACAAATGTGGACAATGAAAAAAAACATTTTGTATCTACAAGTTGCAAAAGAGTTTTCTGTAAAGGCAGACAACAAAAATAAGAAATTTGAATCCTACAGAATACACTGCTACCAAATAAAGGCCAAAATGAGGCTGATTTTGAAACACTGTAGAAGGTTTTTCTTTTTGTGTAGAACTGATTGTAAACTCTTTTCAGTAAAACTTAGAGAACTCTTGCTCCACATAAATATTAATTTTGTTCCTCAACACAGTTTAATTCAGTGAATTTTTGAGATACATTGATCGTGCTGAACACGATAACCTTGATTACCACCTTTTATGGAATACCAGTACACTGAAAATAATTCCCTAGCTCCCTATTCCTTCTGCCACTCTCAGTTTTTTTAACCTGTGCATACATATTATAGCTTTAATATTAATCGTGTTCTTAGAACAACTCATCTTTTACCCATTCCTCTTCCAGTATTTATAGAAAGCTCAAAAATGAAAAATTACTGGTTTTACTTTCTAGTCAGTTTCACTTTCATTGCAAAAAGAAAATTACTCAAAACTCATCGAATTTAATCAAATACATGCAATTATGGTAAAAACATGAAATAATCTGCAAGCTGAAAAACACACCCTCAGTTTGTAACAACACAAGACTTTTGAAGACTGTACACCCTTGGGAAAAAAGTCTCAAAGTTAAGTTTCACATCCACAATCCTTGCTGTTTGGATAAAAATCTACAGGTTTTTCCTTCTCCTCCCTTACGCATTACGCTCAGTGCAGCAATCCCTTTTGCCGCAATCTGTTCTGCTGTGGAAGAATTCATATGCTCCTTGGCAAAACTGTCCCCGACACATCATGGCTATCGATGGAAGAGATCTGGAAGTTCAAGTGAAAAATTTAGACAGACAGCTCCCCATGCTGCTCTGAGAAATAACAGTAGTAAAACAAAGAACTTGCAAGGAAATTAGAAGCAGATGTTATCAAGCCACTGAACGACCGAGTGTAATGGATTTGAAGTCTACAGGATTACTTTAACTTGGACAATACAGAAAAGGCCATTGTTTTTCCAAAGGCAAAGGAGGAATTGTCTAGCAGCCTTAGAGAAAATGGAGATTATCACCCATTCCAGGTACCAGTATTCAGAGCGGTTATTTAATATTGCTGTTTCACATGCAAGAAAACAACTCTTGTTCAACTGACCTTCAAAGGTCACGACCTCAAAAATTTAAGCAGCACCTGGCACACTAGATGCACGCACTTCTTTTGTGCACAGATTAGACAATCTGTTTCAGGCCTTGCAGAACAACTGGAAGAGTTTAATTTCTTAGGATTATGTTCGGCTTCATCTCAGTGACTTGCCTGATCAGAGGGGCGTGTAATAGTCTGAGATCTGAAGTCGCTGGAACAGAGGATTGCTTCAGAACAGATAAGTATTACATATGAAAAAGACTTATTTATAAATGGGGAACTAAAATGACTAGTTTAGCCACCGAGACTTTTAAAAGGACTTACCCAGTTTTCAACATTTGAATGGAGAAAAGAGCACTGTAAAAGACATGCCAATTTCCTATTTCTTCTCATCATATAATTTATTAAAATTCAAGCATCCTTGTTTTTGTAAGAAGTGCAGGGAAAAAAGTGCATTTATTCCTTTACAGAAACAACAGAAGTGAAAAAAGGGTCCAAGGAACAGTACAGAAAGAGTAGAGGAGGCAAAAAAAAAAAAGTGTATTTTTAGAAAGGGAAAACAGAACCAGGCAGGAACATACAGAATAACTGCCGTCACGTGTACTGACCACTCCATGAACACATGATTACCTCTATGGCTTCCACGCACTCCTCGCTACTACTTGTAAGCCCACTCTTGTCACTACCTTCAGAGCTCTAACTCTACAAATTGGATGCACACAGGTTCCAGCACCTACAAAAAGCTCCATAAAGCCATTAAGACTTGATTCAACAGAAGGGATCTGGCAAAAACAGAGTCATTGCAGAATGACGTAGGATCTTAGACTGGAAGCTCTGGTAATAATTATGTTCATGCACTTGGCAAAGCGAGGAAACAATCACCATTCATTCACATCAGTTTTGGAGATGAATAGCCTCACAGGCACCAACACTCTGACAAAAATCACAGAACATAATTATTTTTTAAAAACAAATTGGTCATACATAAAGTGATCCAAAGACAGACCAGATCAGAGTGTTAATCAGTGTAACAGAGAACCAATTTCACTTTTTTTAAAACCAAAACAGAACACTTCCATATTCTGATCTGATAAGTGATTAAAAGCCTTCTGACTAATCAGTGAATGTAAGTCTGCCACAAGGGCTTTCCAGAGCTGGGATAAAATCGCATTCTTTCCCAGCTGAAATCTTGCATGAGGTTGTGGAAATGTATTCTAGCTGCAGAGAAGAATCAAGGGACTATTTTAGTGCTCAAAATAAAAACTCTCTTGTTTAAGTTATGACTACACAATATGGTACTTAAACATTTGCAAACTAAATTAGTTCAGAAATATTGTGAGGTATTTGCTTTTGTTGTCAAGACTTGATGACTTAGAGCACCGAGGAAGAATGTAAGCAGCATAGAGGCTACAAAAACACACTGATAAGTTAACAAGTAAACTGAATGGAAATAATTTCTTTGCAGCTTTGTGTACAACAGCTTCTCCCCCATTTTTTCGTTTGCTTGAATGAATCCCCCAAATTTTCTCATTGCTGAGCTACCTAGAACACCTTCAAGTATTAGATTACAAAAATATCTTCACATCTATCAAAACTCTCCGCAGAGATGTGTGCAACTCAGAGAAGGGCAGTAGGCAATGTTTACTCTGTTATTTCCCACCAAATTAATGAGCATTTTTATTTAAGCGTAGTCCGGTATAAACCAGGTGGCAATCATATTTCAGTTGTATAGATCATAATACTATGGATCCTTAATTTAGTTTGGAGCCTCAAAGACTGACTCTTCTTTGCTCCTCCTTACTGGTTTTTAGTTTGTAGTTTTAGGAACATGGATATTCACATTTTAAGGATGCATTTAGGAATTTCTCTTGGTTGCTCTTCCCATCATTTAGCGCTGGAGCGTATGTAACACCTAGATACGTGCAAGACACTGGAAACCAAAGTTATCAATGCACAGTAACTTCAGATAGCTTCTCTAGAACACATGCACAAAAAAGGCTCGTGACATTGCAGGCCTCACCAAAATCATTAGGAAGCGATCAAAGTTCTTGAATTTGTCACCCAGATTTCATCTCCTTACCTAGCACACAATGTAGAAGTGCAGATCTTATATCACCACTGAACACACACATGGACAAGGCTCAAGTACCAGTATCCTCACTCAAATTTAATCATTCCATGTAATTCAGTAATGAATCATTTTGTGTGGGTTTTTTTTTTGATAAAATTCAAGACAGAAGTTCACTAATTTCTCAGTAACACATTAAAAATGTTAATGTATGTTTCAATATGTTTTGAAAAAATAATGTGGTTTTAATATATTGAAGTTTTCAACGTATTACCATTTTTCAAGGTTCAGGAAGATTAAACCACTGGATCAACAGATTCCTTATAAAGAAATCAGAAAACGCTCTCTTTTCCTCTTCTGGGACACAAAAACTACACAGCCTGCTTTAAGAGACTTATGTTTCCAACAACAGTTGCTCCTTACTTATCTTACTCTAAGAAGTTAGGACCACCTACTGCACCGACAGTTTAAAAAACCTGAAGAATTTAAGGCTGAGTAAAAAGAATAAAGACTATTCAATTGCTTAAAACAGTATCAGATACTTTTTTCCCAAAGGTATGCTTCATGGAAAGGAAAAAAGCCGCACATTTAAAAGAGGGGTATTTTTCAGCTTTCTTTCTTTCTACAGCATAAATGCTTCATTTATCAGAACAAAGCAGTTCTTCACATTCCCAGAAAGTTCTTTTTAAGTTTTGCTTATTTTCAGCATAGATGAACTTTACATCTCATTACTTTGACTCTGGAAACAAAATACACACATAAAAACCACAGAACGTTATTAGTCCACCACGGTGGGGGGGGGGGGAGGGGGAAATCCCTGCAGCATGATTTGTAACCACAGCCTAAATTATATGAAAGTGAAACTGAGCAGAGAGAGGAGTCAAACGGATGCCTCCCCTGCCAGTATTCTTAAAGCTCGATTCATTAATTCTTAATGCCGGATAAACATCAAAACCCGCAGTTTTTGAGACTAAGGGTCCTCAGAAGCGGCCGTTAAGGCGGCACGCACGTCAGTGACGTGCTGTTTAGCTCCCGAGTGGCCGTTTTGGGGGGCTGGGGAGGGGAGGTGCCGTCCCTGAGGCCTCGGCTGGGAGCAGGGCCGCTAGCAGGGCACCCCGGCCACGTTCCAGTCGGCGGGCGGAGCGCGGTCCTAGCTGCGGTCACCCCCGAGAACACGATTTACGTGCCCGAACACCGAGCGGCCGAGAAGAAACCCCTCTCGCGGCCCTCGGCAAGCGCCCGGGGCGCGGCCGGCCCGCCCCTGCCCCGCAGCGCGGGGACCGCCGCCGGAGCCGGCCCTTCCCGCCGAGCCAGCGGCAGGGGCCGGCCGCGGGGCTTTGTTGGGGCCCGCCGGAGGCGGCGCGGCCCGGCCCGCCCGCAGTACCGCCGGGCGGCGGGCGGGGGCGCCGGACGGCGCTGCGGGCGGGCCACGGGTCAGCCGCCGAGGCCGCCGCACCGCCGGGCCGACCCGGGCCCGCCGCTCCCGCATGCGCCGCCACCGCCCGCCCCGCCCCCCTCCCGCGGCCTTTCCTAACGGAGTGTCCCCGTCCCCCCGCGCGGAGCGGCGGCCGCCGAGGCCGGTCCCTAACATGGCGGCGGGCCGGGGGCGGCCGCAGCGCCGCTCCTACCTGCGGGCCGGGGGCGGCGGGGAGGCAGGGGGGGAGGCGGGGAGGGCGCGCGGCGGCGCCTCCCGTTCGCTGTGGCGGCGGGGGAGGGGAGGGAGGGACGGACGGAGGGAGGGAGGCGGCTGCGCGAGCCCCGCGCACGTCTCGCCGCGCTCGCGAGAGCACGCCCGCCCGCTGCCCGCCCGCTCACGTGCCCGGCGGCGGCCGCCCCGTTCCGTCCCGTTCGCTCCGGTCCAGTACCGCTCCCCGCCGCTCCGCTCGGTGGCGACGGCCGCCCGCCCCGCCCTCCGTGTGTGGATGTGGCCGGGGGAGGGTGAGGGGAAGGAGGGGCCGCCGGCCCAGGTCTCGCGAGAAGTAGGAGCCGCTCACCCTGCTCTCGCGAGAGTCCCACCGCGCGGCGCGGAGCCGGCGCGCCGCCCGCCCCCCGCTCATTGTCCGCGCGCTCCCGCGGGGGCGGATGGGAAGGCGCGGGGAGGCGGGGCTCGGCACCGCCCGCCTGTCCCCGCCCCCCCGGCGGGTCCCGGGGCCGCGGGTTCGCGGCCGCCCTCCGCCCCCTCTGCGCCGCCGTCCCCGCGGGGGCGGTCCCGGGGTGGGTGCCCTCTGAACCCCGGGCTCCCCGGGGAGGAAACGCGCCCCCAGCCCCGGAGGAGGCGGGCCCTCCTCAGGCAGAGCCGGCGCTCCCCTCAGGGCCCGCGCCGGCCGCTGCCTCTCCCGCTTTCCGTGACTGGAAACGGAGGAACGGGCAAGGCGAGGCGAGCGCTTTCGCAGGTGTTTGCCGCGATAACACGGATTCCTCGCTGCCACTTGGCCCCTGCGGCCCCCGGGGCGTTGTTACCTCTGCAATGGGGCAGGCACTCATAGTCCCTGCGGCTCCCTAGGCCGGGCTCCCGGCAGCCGGCGCGGCCACGCTCTGTCAGCGCAAGCCGGAGGGCTGCTCCCCTCAGCAGGCTGAAGATGTTACAGGCTCTAAAATATTTAAGACAATGGGCTCTCGATGCCTATTAGGTTCATTAGAAGATTCTGGCAAAAAAAAAAAAAAGCCCCACAGCTTATGTGGCAGGCTTTCCTTTTCATCTAGGGCAATGTTGCCACCTTGCGCTGGTATGAGGAAAGTTCACGTTCCCTGTGCTGTCCTTAAATTTGTTGATTTGTGGCCAAAGTAGTACTCGTACAATCGGGCAAATACTATTTATGATTTGAAATTTTTCAGTCAATATCTTTCCGGTTTAATTTTGTGGCTAAAGACTCAGCCTCTCCCTCGTCTTGGAACCTGCCATGTTCCAGCAGCCTTACAAAGGTGAGGGACTATGGCTGAATTCAGTCTCAGGGGAAAAGAAAAATCTGCCTTTTGAATTCATCACAGTCTGATTTTTCTTCCCTGCATGTGGTTGGAGAGCACAATGAAACAATAACACAAGGTGTTTGAAAAAAAATGGGATTGGTACAAAATATGTGTTGAAATAATATGAAAGCGCTCAGAGAACAATCACAAGAAATGCAGCTCTCTTAACAAGCTCAGGATAAAAAACAATTAAGTGCTCAAAAGCAAACACACAAATTAAGTTAACAATACTTCTGTGCCCAGTACTGCAGAGCAGTAAAAGTAGAGCAAAGCACCTTGATGAAATGTCAAGCAATCCAGCCACTTTTGCCCAGTAAAAGTCATATATAGATTGCAAAATGTACGGTGCTAATAAACAGAATCATAAATCATGTTAGCATTTCCAGAGTACAAAAGCAGGTCTTGCTCCATTTCCCTGGCTTTATTTCAACGCCAGTATTTTGTTCCTCTTGGACCACATGGATTCGCTCTCCATTTCCTTTGTTGTCCTTCGGTCAAGACACCAAACTGGCAGCAAGGTCAATTGCTTTGACCTTTATTGATTGCATTTGTGCTGCAGAAGGAGCCATACAGCTCTGACCATCACTACCCTGCTAACACAGCTGCTGCAGTAGGACACGGAGCTCCAGTTCCCTAAGCCTGTACTCTCACTGATCGCTGAAGAACATTTATGTCATTCCTATCTCTTTCCCAGTATGTGCACAATGCCTGGTGGATTTGGGGAAAAAGCGCTGCCCCTCCAGCTGTCCAAGAGTTGTGAGGCCTCCGAAGAGCTCTCACGGTGCATGAGGCGTGCAGGGAGCGGAGCTCTGCAGCCCTTCCTGAGTGCTCTGGGGGGATAACCGCCACTGCCAGCAGCACGCATGCTGTGCGAGCTTACCCCAACAGAATCCCTCTGTCCTTTTCTACGGCCTTTTTTGTTATGGCACAACCAGGCCTGCAAGCCTTGGGTTCAGCCCTGAGATGAATGCAGTAGAGCTTTATTGCAGAAACAGTTTTTCAAGGAAATAAGCCAGTCAGCATGTATTTATTGTCCATATAGCTTTGTGTGGCTGACAGAGTGTGTTTGTCATGTTTTGCCCATTTCAGAAATACCTGGTACAGAAGCAGAGTCCCCTGGCACAGTGAGCTTGTGTCTTGGCAGTCAGCAGGCAGAAAGCCTTTGCAGTGAGAGCTGGAACCCACACCTGCCCCGAGGGCACCCAGCCGTAAGGACACCCACCACTCCCCTCGTGGGCGGGTGCTGGGAAAGAGGAAGATCGCCGGGCACAACGTAAATCCATAGGAAACCCGGGCATTAGTTTTGCAGGTAGAACCTGCTCATATAAAACCAGTAAAATTATATTCATGTACATCATATACTTCAACTAAGACAAAACTTTTTCCCAATAATGTTGAATACTTTGACAAATATTTCCATATAGAGCGTAACAAACACACATTCAAAGATCAGCGATATTCAGATGGCAGAAGGGCTAATAGAGCCCTGAAAAAACTCAGCGCTGTAATTCATTTGTACAGAACTAACTACATGACAGAAGCACCTATTTGACAGAAACAGTCAATAACACGGGAATAACCCAGTGTGCGCTAGTGTTTTATCAAAAGCCTCACATTTATGAACTCCAGCCGCTGACAACCTATACGTTGACAGCGCTACACCCCTGCAGATAGCATGGTGTACAGCAGCAGTCTCGTGTCCATGCGAGTTTAACTTGTATACAGATGGCACTGTAGCATCTAAAACAGGATAACCGTAACGTAACATGACCAAAGACCATGGAACCATTTTTAAAGACCCGTCCTTGCAGCAGAGGTTGTGGAGGAGAGCATGTGTGTGCGCACGGCAGGAAAGGGCACCAGGCAGCTGGTGCCGCGTTCCTGCCTCTCCAGAGCCTCCCACAGACAAGAATTCAATGCGACTTTCAAATCCTGCTGTACCCAACAGCCTTATGATATAATGAAAAACAAAATGAGCAAGTTTAAATAAAAATAAGTTTTATAAATAGAGGTCACATAAAAAAATATAATTTTTAACAAGCAGTGAGAGAGGATTAACAAATTGTATACGTAATTCTTGTTATACCTTGCCCCCAACCATCTCTGATCTGATATTACATCCAGATCCTGAAAACAACTACTTCTCCAGTAGTCCCATTTCAGTTGTGGAAGTTTCCATCTTCTCAATCTCTCTCAAATGGGGATCTTCAAAGCAGCAGCAACAGCTTATTTCTTCTCTTCTGACAACTACTGCTGCTCAGCCAGGCCTCATCTGCAGGAAAACATGCAAACCATTTGCCTGTAATTAAATAACATACGAAGACAGTTAACAAGAGTATCTCCAAAGACCCCAAATTCAACCCTTAACACTGACCAGTTAGTTAGCTGACCTTCATTTTTATATAAAAGATGCAATATTTAAAGAAATCTGTTACAGACTTTATTTTCTGACTGTGTGTTGTCTGCATCCAATCTAGGATTAACTCCACCAAGAAGGAGCTACTCCACTCTCAAGCATGCAGCGTGCTGCCAAAACCTGGCACCACCTAGCACTAGAACAGCACCAGCGGTGCCAGGAGTGACTCGGCAGCACATTTCTCTCCCAGCAGCATAACACTATCACAGGCACTGAACAGCAATGGGTAGCTGACTACCACTGGATGAAATGGAACTCAAAATCGAGTTTTTGAAGGACACAAGGAAGTAGAGACCCCAAAGTAAATCACCAGTGATGCAGTCCTTGCTTCTAGCACTTCCTCTCACCAGGGCTTCCTCCAGCAACAGGAAGCACTGCCTGCTTCGCTAGATAAACCAGGCTATCTATTTCCACCCCAGAGCATGACAGCCCATTCACAAGCCAGCAGAGGCCATTCTGTTTACTCAATGTGGCAGAACGAGCAGTCCTTTTGTCCACCTCCCCTTGCTGGCTCGTGGAGAGACCTCACCCCCGTAGCTTGAAAGGCTCTTGAGCTCTCCCTGTGCCTCCTGTGCAGGCTATTCCTTTGCATCTCCTCGCCACAGGAACAGGTCACGCTACCAGAGCGGCATTCTCCTGCAGAAGGTGCCTCATTTGGCTGCTTCCACCCCCTGCAAAACTCGGGGGTTTTCATAAACAAAGGCCACCGGTGAGGACCCGTTACCTGAGGGCTGTATCTTCCAGACAGCTCTTTGCCACCTGAGACCTCCTATTTACAGCGATCCCTTCCCACATGCTTACGCTGCAGATCAGCTGGAAGCCCTGAAGAGAGCACAGGAGAAACATCACTTCAAATATTCAACTAATTAAATCTTCATTAATAGAGCTAAACAGCTGGGATCTAGTTTGTGGAAGGGAAAAAAAAAATCAAACTGAATAACAGGCTGAGAAATTACCTCTAAACGGCACGGCCTGAACACATTACCCCCGGGTCCCAACGCCTCAGAGGTTACCAGTCAGCGCGGGCTGCCAGGCACGACGCCTTTCAGCCATTAATAACAATTAAAAAAAAAAATTGAAGAGGGAATATTTCACGTGGCGTTTTCCATTTCCAGAGCCCGGGTGAGGGGGTGAGACACCCCAGGTCTCCAGCTCCGGTGCCCCTCGCCTCACAGCGGCCGCGGCGAGAGGAGTCCCAGCGCCCTCACCTCACCTCACGGCGGCCGGCGACGGGGAGGGGGACCGGCGCCCTCGCCTCACCTCACCTCACCTCACCTCACCTCACCTCACCTCACCTCACCTCACGGCGGCCGGGGAGGGGGAGGGGGACCGGCGCCCTCGCCTCACCTCACCTCACCTCACCTCACGGCGGCCGGGGACGGGGACCGGCGCCCTCGCCTCACCTCACCTCACGGCGGCCGGGGAGGGGGAGGCGGACCGGCGCCCTCGCCTCACCTCACCTCACCGCGGCCGGGGAGGGGGAGGCGGACCGGCGCCCTCGCCTCACCTCCCCTCACGGCGGCCGGGGAGGGGGAAGCGGCCGCGGATCAGCTGCCGCCCGCGCCCTGACGGCGGCCGGCGCGGAGAGAGAGCGGGCCCCGCCGCGCCGCCGAGGTGGTTCCGCAGGCGCCGCCCCGCTCGGCTCGGCCGCTCCCTCGGGGCGGGGCGGGCCCGGCCCGGCCCGGCGCGGGGCGGGGGCGGGGGCGGGGGCGGGGGCGGGGGCGGTGCGGGGCCGGGCAGGCCCGCGGCCGCCTCCGTGGGGGCAGGGCGGGTGGAAGAACCCTACATAGTCTGGTGAAAGAGAAGAAAAGGCCGCGGCAGCGGCGTGGCTGTCCCTTATCCCCTCTGTTCGGAGGCCGAAAAAACGCTGGTGTCGATATTAGCTTGTATCTCGTGCAGTGTTTGTAGGAACAAGTACAGGGTGTCACCATCTCCAGTCCCCAGCGGTGACGGGCAATCAAGGTTATAAAAGTGCTTTTCACGAGAGCCCAGCTAGTGCCCCAAAGCTGCTCTGCAGTCGGGCTGGACGTTACAGCCACCATACGAGCGGCAGTAATGGCCACGGGAAGTGGGACTGGCTGACACAGCACGTTTGCAGAACTTTTCTTGCAGCAATTTACTGAATTTTCTCCCTCCCACAGTATTGCTCTTTCTTTTGCTCCAGGGACTGAGTGTGCTGCACAAATGCTGTTGAGCCAAGGTCTCATAGGTAGGGAGGAATCACAGTACTGATCCTGTACCACCAGAGCTGGAGAAGAGCAGGTGACACGGGGCGGGCAGCGAGTCCCTGGGCACAGGCGGTTTTGGAGCTGAGGACAACAGTAAAGCATCACTCTTGCTGTTGCAGGAGCTCCAGACATTGGTTACACCACGGTGTGTCCCATCCTAGGCTTGCAGCACACATATTTTTGAAGCATTACAGCTCCATGCTGCTGCAAGTCCCTTGAGCAGATGAGCTGTGCCAGCAGAGAGTGGTTCATGTCCTGATTTAACCCATCCTGCTAATGTACGGGAGCAAAATCTCCCAGATGTGATCCTTCCTATAGTCTATAACTGAGCATTTACTTGATAGGGGTTAAAAAGGCTTCTGGACCCTGCTGAGTTGCTTTGAACACAAACTGCAGGGCTGCCTTGGGATGCAGGGAGTTCAACGGGCGCTGTGTCTAGACTAGAGGAGCTCTTCTGAAGGCTGGCTGTGCTTTTGTTTTGTGGTAACTTACATCTCTAATCTGGCTTGAAACAAAGCGTCTCAGTCCCTTCAGTCTCCAACACGGCACTTGCAGGAGAAAAGGAGGATGCACTTAGCCTCCACCAAGCTAAGATGAACAACAGGCCAAGCAGGGATCTCGGTGTCAAAGAACAACATGATGTTGTTGAGAGAGGGAAGGCCGACACAGCTAAGGAGATGAAACCACCATGAAACCAGCTCTCGGATAGTCAAGCCAGTGCTATGGACACTTCTGGGGTATTGCTGCAGGCAACTGCCCATATCTCCCGTCCCCAGGTGTGGAAGCAGGCGGGAGGTCAGGCAGGAGGACCTGTTACCCAGCCAGGTGCTGTTTCCAGTCACACTGCGACACTGTGGTTGTGCTCAGCTCTGCAGACTGGTGTCTGGCCAGGCTGCTGCAAGCACGGACTCCAAGCATGGTATTGCTGGGCTCAGCCTGTTTCAGAAGACTTTTCCCATCCCCTTGGAGGGATGCAGCCAATGTAGAGAGCACGTTTGCCAGGAAGCTGTGGCCGAAGAGAGCTTTACTTGATACCTGTGGCAGAGCCATTGTGTTTCACTTGGTGTAACACTTTTTATCCAAAGTTCACAAACAACATGCAAGCATTTGTTTGAGCCCCCCTCACCACGAGATAAACCAATGCTCCAAGCCCAATTACTAGAGGGGAAAGCTGTGCAGGAACACAGGGAAATCTATGCTGTGAAGTGAGAGGCTGGTCCTGGCATCAAGAGTTGCTGAGTTCTGGTATTTGGCATTCAGAAAGCTTTTGAAGTATCTCCCTGGTCCTGCTGAAAACGTCTTATTATAAGAGGCAAGGCATATTAATTTGGGCCCCATGCTGCGCTAATGAGTTATACAGCTTCCAAACTGGAGCCATCACCTAGGCAGCCTGCTCTGGGTCTTGGCAGAGCTCATCATCCATCCCCGTCTGTAAGCACATGCCCTCAGCCACAGGCAGTAGGACCTCCAGTAACAAAATCATGAAGAGCCCTCTGTGTTTGCTATTACCTGTCCCTCCACCATAGTAGCTTTCCATCAGCCTTGGATCTTCTGTGCTGGAGCATAGCCAGGAAACTGCTGTCCTTCACTAGGTTCATCATTAGCTGAGAAAGCACCTAACACTTCCCACCGCTCGGCACTAGCCACTCTTTGCACACACAGCCATGGCTGTCCTGGGCAGAACAAGCCCGGCACTTCCTGGGACGAGGCAGGTGCAGGCTGCGTCGGGGAGGAGCACCCCACACATCATGGCCTGCATGATCATCCCTGCATCCAGGAAGAATAGCTGCCCACCTTGGGCCAAAAAAAGACTAAGAAGCCTTTAAAAAAGACAGGGATGGGAGCAGATGGATTGCCTGAGGCAAGAGACAGCTCCAGCATCCCCAAGCTCTGAGAGCCTAAGCTAAGGGAGGAGCATGCGGAGAGGGATCCCAGCCTTTTCCCAGAGGCGTTTGAAATGCCTCGCTGGACCACAAAGCCTCGATGAAACACTTCCTTTGAACAGATCCCAAGTGAGTGAGGTTATACCTACACTGCCGTGCCTGGCCATGGACACACAGAGCACTGCAACCGTGTTAAGGCATCTGATGGAGGCTGGGGAAGGTGTAGCCGTGTCTCTCTCCCAGTGAGGGATTTGGCAGGACTACACCTTTAGTCTGCTTGTTTCAGGGCAGGCTTTTTGCTGTTGGCAGCCCACAGCCGTTTCTAAGCTGGCTCTTCCTACCTTGTGTGTCTGAAGTGCACTATCAGGGGTAAGCAGAGAGCCAGCTCACCTGCGCTCTGGTTCCCATTAGCTGGTGCTTGGTTTCATTTTTTCCAGCTTCACAGATCCTGTGTTTCCTGCAGTGGTTCTCCACGCCCCTGCGTGTGCATCTCAGCATTGAGGTCAGTGTGGATGCTTACAGCAAGGTTGATCTTGCTGAACTCTCCAGCTTCAATCCGTGAAGAAAAGTACCTTTACTGTTTGGATATGGCACTTTGAAGCAGAGGTCCTTCCACTGCAGCTCATCACACAGGTGGCACTGTGTCATTCCATGCTGAGAAGGAAAATTAGCCCTCAGAACGCAAGGAGAGACCCAAGTCAGATTCTTCAGCCTGGAAGAAATTGCTGTCTTAGCCAGATAATTGAACTAGAGAGAGAAATATTAATGGAATGTATAATTTTCACTCTCTCAAAGCAAGAATAGGTACTTTTCTATCAGAGACAAATTTTCTCTTAGTCCCCGACTTGTTAAACTGGGGTGCTTCTGGGCTTTCTATCCATCTGAACAAGAGCCATGCATTTCATCTGACTCCAGAGGGGACCCAGCAATTTCTACTACCCAGCTATCATCACAAGATGGCATTACAGACTTAGAAGCTGAGACGGCTCTGCTAATGGTTAGAGAACTTTCCCAGATCCTGGGGTGTCCAGCCCCAGAAGAAGCTGTGGACTTAACCCTGCCTGCAGAGCTCCTCTGTCAGGTCTAGCCCCTGACACTTGCTTTTAATCACCACCTTTTAATGTTGTGGTTGTGCTTTAAGCACACAGCATGCAGACTGAAAACCTGCAGCCATTACTCCTATAACCTGTGAGCCATCTAATTGCACTGATTTAAGCTAGTTATAGTTTTGACAGTTAATGGCATGCAGAGCGCTTTAATCTTGACCTGGAACACCTCCGGCTCTTCCAGGGCCTCCTCCGCCCCCGAGGAACCACTGCTAATCAGACCAAGTGGTGAAGTAGTTTAAGATGTGGCTAAAGGGAGCCAAGGGCAAATCCTGAGCGAAACACACCGGACTCACTTTGTTGCAAAGCACTGTCAAATTTAGAACTGTCTTTTGTTTGCCTGCGAGTGATTTGAGGAGCCATGATAAGTCTTTCAATAATTTGCAGCTTTAAAATAATAACAAAAATAGAAAAATCACCCTTCTTAGATATGTTTTTTAAAAAATAAAGTTTATTTTGAGTTTGGTGCATAAAGCCCCAGTGCAGTGCGTTATCCCCTCTGTATCCCTCCTGCTACCTCAGCCCTCTCACGGGGATGCAGCCTGCGCACTCATGGCATGTCCCACAGCCAACAGCCATGGCTCTGCTTGGCCCCACTGGTAAGGAAGCTCCAGCCCCACATGCTGCCCCATCAGCTCAGGAGAAGGCTTCAGCAACAGCCTTGGCTCGTATGGGACTGTGCTCCCCTTCAGACCTTGTCGCTACCATCAAAGTAGGCAATACTTTGCCCAGGTCAGACTACCATAGGCATGCTCATTTGCTGGGTGGTTTCTGTTTGCTGAGGGTTATGTGCAGCTTGGATCAGCCCCAAGGGACCAACAGCCCTATTGACCCTGACCAGCCTCAGCTGACACCCATACACCCATAGGTCAGGTGCCCCATTTAAGCTCATCCCTGGAGCTTTACCCTTCCTATGAGTGATGCTGCAGGAATACCTGGCTCTAGCCCTGCCTCTGGCTCTGCTCTGGGATGGACCTCTTGGCTCTGCACTGCTGGAGGCTTGGCTCCTGGAAGGACCCTCGAACATATGCTGTAGCTATGTCTCTGGCCCTGTTTTCTAGATGAATTTTGGACCTATGTTGTAGCCACACCTCCAGCCTTGTCCTTGGTTCATGTCCTCTTATTTCTGGGTGGGCTCTAGACCTGGGTTATTGCAAGCTGTACCTGGGACTGCTGGTGGACCCTGTAACCAGCACCAGATTGTGCCCAGACCTAGTGGGACTGTGCCTGCTGGTGATGGTGAGATCTCTGCTGGGGTCGTCTTGGTTTCCCTTCCCTTAGGGAGCAGCTGACCCTTCCTGCTCCCTCCTGGGCCCATCATCTTGTTGTAAGAGAGTAAGTACAAAGCCTCCTAGTCTCTACACTGACCCTACTCCCCATGAACCTTCCTGGGGCCTGGTGGGAGGAAGTTTTGCCATGGTATTCAGTAGCTATGACAGGAGAGGAAGATGCAGGGCTGGGTTAATGTGAGGCTTGCTGTTGGATGCTCCAGGCTTCATCCACCAGTTGCTTTCTGCAAGAAGCAGCTGTGATCTAACTGCATCTCCTTCCCTAGCCAAGGGCCCTGCAGCCTCTCACTGGGGCTTAGTATTTGTCTGTCTTGATAGATTGGTGGCTGTGCTGTTTCCTGGGGTGACAGCTGCCCCAGGGATGGCAGTGGGGCAAGATCTGTTGCTGAGCTGTCTCTGAGGCTGTAGCTGGATGCATCCCTCTGGGCAGCGCAGGGAAATGCCAGTCAGGCTGTTCCCTTCACTGGAGCTAGAGAGCAACCTCCCTTGGCCCAGAGGAAAGAGAAATCGAAAAAGGTTATATAAACCAAAATCAGCCCGCTGGAGAGGTGGACGCACCAGCACCCAGTGCAGTGCCACTCCCCATCTGTCTGGGCAGGAGCATGCTCTGCCTACTGGGAGAGCCCTGCCTCCCCTCCCTGCCTGCAGCCCCTTTCCCCAGCTGCTGTCCCTCCAGGCCTGCCTGGGTTTCATCTCACTGCCAGAGCCTGGGTCTTTTTGTTCTTCTAAATGTGCTCAGGCAGCACGAGGAGTCTGTGCAGCTCCCCTCTGTTCTCAGCTGAAACTGCTGCAGAGCAATTTCTTTTTCCCTTTTATCTCTGGCAGAGCCCTGGAGCTCTGCTCCCTTCCCCTCCCATCCCTCCTGTCTTCCTGCTGAGCTCCCCCCTGGCCGAGTCTCCTTTCCAGGTGTCCCCTTCCAGCTCCTATTCAACCCCCATTTTTTCTCTTCTCTCCCTCCTTCAGTGCTCCCATCCAGAAGACAGATTGCAAACTGCAATCCCTGTTACTCAGTGCCTTTCATCTAACAGATTCTAAACCGCTTTCTCAGTGTGATAAATGTGATCTGCTAATCATATGGAGGGGGATCCCCAGGGCCACAAGCCACCTCTGGGATCTTTGGCAGATCCCATGGCATCAAGCCACTGGGTCTCTCAGTTGCAAATGTACAAGTGATAAAGTAGCTGCCTTGCCCCTGAGCACAGGCATCACAACTTGTTCCGCTCCACCAGACCCTCTTCATCTTAGGGATTTGCACGTGCAGCAAGACTGACCAAAGCAGATCTTCCTCCTTTCAGTGGCCCACCAGGTCCCTTTTCAGCAAGGAATAAGCTCTGCGGGGCAAGCAGTAAGGTATGGGATTAAGTGCGTGGAGGAGGGCTTGCACAGCACTGACCTGAGCACACCAGTGGGCTGTTCTATATCTCTAATTACTCTAAATTATACCATGATAATAAAACCCACTTACTCTGATTGCCATTGCGCTGGTGCTGGTTTAATTCTGTGAGGTATTACAATGCTCCAGGGGATTTTAGCCAGTGCTGGCACTAGGAACAGGGTGGTGTAAGTGTGGCACATGTATCCTGGGGTTGGGTGGTGGGTAGAGATGAGTGGACACACGAAGAAATGCACCAGCCCAGCATTTTAGAGTAGAGCTAACTAGAAACAGCTTATTCCATTTAAAAAAAAAAAAAAAAGAAAGAAGGAAAAAACCATTCTTAATTAGGACAGAAACCCCCAGATAGGCTTTTTCTTCAAAAAAGCCTAAAAATATCATTTTTGGTTTGATTTGAAAACTATTTCTGCTCTTCAGACTGTAAAATAAAACACATTTGAATTGATGATGCATTTTACAACAAAAATATATCCCTTTTCATCCTGAAAATGCTGAAATGGGTTGTTTCAAAATTTTCAACATTTTACCCCCCTTTTTCTAACCCCAAAATTTTTAATTTAGCTGAAATCTGTTTTTTTGAAAGGAAACTCTTGATTACGTTTTTTTTTTTTCCAACAGCTTTAATTAGAATTAACAATGACAGCTGATTCTTAGCTGGTGATAAACAGCTGGACTGAATCCACTCCACAGCCCTCTCTGCTCTGGGACTTTCAAACAAGCTCCAGCGCTAGCAGGAGTTTAGCCCTCTGCAACATTTTAGCCTTGTCTAGTCACTGGAATTTATTTTTCTTTCTTTCCCCACCCCCACTATTTTTCCTCTGAGGATTAGTTTTTACCAGTGCAGCATCTCTAACAGTCAGGGAACTTCACAGTGAGTTGAGATCGCATTGATTTCTCAAGGAAGAAGCTGTATACTATTTTTTTTTATTCTCCTTCCATGAGGAAAGCGGGTACCAGCTTCAGGAAGGCAGCTGGGTTTGTAGATACTATGTTCATTCATCGGATGACGGGAAAGTCTGAGGTCTGTGGGACCATCATGGGAAAGAAGGAGACCTCAACAGGTCTGATGCAATGTCTGGAGATGAAGCTAGTGTTGCTGGTAAAGCAAAGCACATGGGAATAAAGCAGAGTGGGTTAAGCCTGAGAAAAGCATTAGGTGAGGCTCAGGGGATGGATCAGTCCATGGTCTGGCCAAGAAAAAGGCCAGGAAGGGCATCCTGCTTAAACCAGGCCCCCATTAGGCAGAGGGGAACCCTCCCTTGTCATGCACAGGGTGATCCTCATTGTAGGCAGCAGCTCAGGACCCCCAGGGCAAGGGCTTCTTCTGGGCAGCTCTGAATCAGTTAGGCCAAGCTGCTGTGTCTGCTACCTCGATGCCTCTGCAGCAAAACCCATCCATTAGTCAGAGGGTTCCCAGGCTCATGTCCACCTTGGAGGGCACCAGTGACCAGCAGAAAGGTGCTGCAGAGAATTCCAATGGCTTTTTGGGGCCAGAGCCCAGGTCAAAGCCTTCTCAGATGACCTCCCAAAGGTGTCCAGGGCCTTCTACCCCATGGTGTGAGGCTGGGGGCTCAGCTGCTGTTCTGCCAGTGCTTCCCTCTGTGTCCAGGATGATTTTCACACCCTGAGTCTTTGGGGGCAAGGGAAGGAACGCTGCAGCAGTGTGAACGGAGAGGAAGGGCATGGTGGTGGAGGGGAAGGGAAGATGTTAGAGTCTGGTCTTAAAACCCCTAAAGCCTCTGTTTCAGGTATCCTCCAGAGAGCCAATAGGCACTGGGGCAACCTCCTTTGCCGAAACCAATGTCCCCGGTGCTGACTGCAGCTCTCCTGCTGCCGGGTCCAGTGCTCTTCATTGCTGCTTATCCCTGTGTTTGCTCGTTGCTGTTAAGGACTGATCTCTTCTCCCTGGAGACAAGCCCATGGCTTCATACTGTCCCACCTTGCTCCTCCTGCTCACTTGCTAAACACTTATTACCATCTTGGATGGTCTTGAGATGGTATTAAACGAGAGGGAGGTTTCCATATAGAAGTCTCCCTGTGATTAATGGATTAAGAGATTTTGTGAAAATTAAAGCCTTTCTTCATACTTCACACTTTCAGCTCTTCAGCTGTTGCTTTTTCCCTTCTACTTCCATACAGAAATCCCTGTAGGCCTCACTTGCCCCATCCCTTTTGCCGATGTTTTCTCCCCACTGTGACCTGGAGACATGGCTGACAGCACCCACTGCTCTTTGCCACCCAGTTTCCCCAAAAGCTTCATCCTGCTGAGCCCCCAGCAGACCCTGCCGCTCCCGGGCCAGCGGTTGCAGAGAGGTGCTGTGAGCATGGCTTATTTAAATACAAACCTAACCCAGGAGAGGGGCCGTAAATGCCTCTTTATTTCCATATTTATCATTGCAGTTCAGGTGGATGAGGAATCCGATGGGAAGTTTAGGTGAAACAGAGAGGAAATGAAAAAGTGTCAGTAAGCGGCAACTCAGCCGAGAGACTGGCAGCCTCGAGAGTTTCCAGCAGCAAAAAGGCATTCAATTACCATGCCGTGCTGCTGCTCGATAACATCTTCATTTCCCCAGCCGCGCTGCCAGGACAGATGGGGCAGCAGGTCCTCACTGTGGAGCACCCTGTGCCCTGTCATCATGTGACCCCTGCTGCAGATGTGCTCAGCTGTTTTCCCAAAGACTGCAGCCTGGTCATTACTCCTGGGAATACGGAACTGAGACCTTAAAAAAAAAAAAAAAAAAAGAAGCACCTTTGGTCTTGTTGGTGTTTTACAGGGCTGTTTTCTTCCTGGATGCCGGTAGGTACCATGAGCAGCAGCAGAATGTGGGTGCTAATGAGCAATAAATAAGTCCAGGTAATAAGCATCGGGCTCACTCACTCACACCATGGTGGAAAGGAGTTGCAAAGGCTTTGCTGGACAACCTCAGAGCATCCAGTGCTGGCCATTGGTGATGGATGATGATTTAAAGCCCATTTTTGCAGGGAATAACGGCTCATAACCATCCCCTCTCCTTTAAGTGTGCGACATCACCGAGATTTACAGACTCCTTGTTTCCACCTTATGGGAAGTGTTTTATTAATCGTCCCTGTGCTTGCTCCCAAACCTGTGTGTGCTGAAGTGTGGGGATGCTTCAAATGCAGTGAAGAGGAGGTGGTATGGCTCCCAGGAGCAGCAGCCAGAGTGGCAGGGATGGGAGCTTCCTGGGAGCTTTCCAAGGATCTGAAACCTTCAGCCCTGGGAGGGACTGTCTGCCTGTGGGCCAAGGGAGCCTGGCTCAGCCCAGGCTGCTCTGCTGGGGGATAACCAGGAGTGCAAGTCTGTGCCTGGGGCCTGTGTGCCCCTGAAGAGGGGGCGAGGGATGGAGCTGCCCTGACACTACCTGCACAGTGCCCCTCCAGCCCCCCATGCTGGTGACTTTGTTCTTACCTAAATCCCTGCTTGGACACCTGGAAAGGCTCCTGCTCAGGTCATTAGAGGTGACTGCTTCTAGAAAGGGTCCCTGGGGACGCTGCTGCCTGCACAGTCCCATCCCAGTCACTGCCAAGCTGGTGGCACTAAAAACTCAATGTTCCCTTCACACCAGTTATGCGCCCACCAGGTCCCTCTGCTCTTGCTGCAGGCTTTATTCTCCTCTCTGCTTCTAAATAATTTGTACATTCCTTCCTACGAAAGTGGCTTTGAATTGATCACTGTTGCTGCCTTATCTGATTTAATCCAAACCTCCTATCAAATGGGAGTGAGAGAAGGAAGCCTGGTGGGAAGCCTGCGCGTGGCAAACCACTTGGCTGTGATGAATGGTGTCGTTAATAACCCGTAATGAAATGCTGGAGTCATCTGGCACTGCTGGGCTCTTGAAATAAGGCAGAGCCTGCCCTCACTCCCCTGGCTGAAGCCTTCAGGCTCCCACGAGGGCCGAGCCATCCTGCGGATGCGTTCCAGAGAGAGAAGAGTCATCAGGGACTAACACCCACTGGGATCCTGACCCCGAGCTGTGCCGCTGCTGTGCGGGCAGCAGCTCACCCGGAATCCCTCATGCTTCGGCCCCCGGCCCCGCTAGCAGAGCCTCCCTGTGAGCAGGGATGGCCCCTCGGCTCATCACATCCCACTTACCGCTCCAGAGCCTCCAAGCGATTGACGGCAAAAAACCTCAGACAAGTTTTGGTGTATTTCTTTTCTTTTTGGGCAGTGAATGAAATAGCATTTTTAAAAGCAAGTGGGGTAACCCTGCAGCTGTGATGCCACCCCATCTCAAGCCTGGGGTTCACCTCTGTCCTCTCTGGATGCATCTGCACTGCAAAAATTGTCTGCTCTGAACTCAGACTGGGTTGTGACTCGCTTCTTGGGTTGTAAAGACGTGTTTCATCATCTCAGCATGGAAAGTGGCTGCTGCCAGCTCTCTGGCAGTGGTGAGGCGGCCAGGGCAGGCTGGGAGGCAATGCAACACGGCGCCAGAGCTGCAGGTCGTTAAACAATTACACCCGCTGGAGCCTGAATTTCATCTAATTATTTGGAGCTACAGTGTATCACAAAAGGCTGAGTGGAAGGAAGGGAGGAAAGGCCAGAGGGGAAAGGTATTTCAGACAATAGTCTTCTTTCCAGTGACTGTCTGGCCACAACTCTATCTATTTTGTTGTAAGCATGGAGTGCAAAGCCTGGACCTGCTGCCTGGAAACTCGACTTAAAGAGTCGACATGCAGCCTGTGGAGTTTGCTTATTTTCTGGGCACCTTTCATCCCTTGTGGTCCTCCTCCCCAGCCTGCCTTGGCCCCGGGATGGGAGCAAAGCCATGCTCACTGGGATGCCCTGGAAAAGGCTCCCCTGGCTGCGAGAGCAGCTTCTCCTCTCCTGACATCCTCCCAGGGGGAAAAGGTCAATCAAACCCTCCTGGTGACAGCTCCTGCATGCAGGAGCCCCATGAACACATTGCCACGGCTGAGCTGCTGGAGAAGCCGAACAGTCCCGAGGAGGATCCCAAGGAGCAGGGGTGGCTCCAGCTGAGCAGGTGATGGTCCTGGGCACAAACCCACATGCCTTTCCCTGGAGAAAATCTGAATTTCTGATGGCCCAAGAGTCACCTCAGAACCATCCCTGCAGCGATTGCACCATCTCACCTCCAGCTCCTGCCTGGGAAGCAGCAAATATTCCTTGAAATCAAGTAAGTAGGGCCAGTCACAAAGGCAAGGAAAAGTTTTATCAACTTTATCGTGACAGTGTAGTGTCACACTATTGATCTGGGCTTGTGTTGAACAAGGGCAAGTTTTGTATCATCCTGCGTGGGGGGAACCAAGCTCTCCCTGCTGCTTCGCTGCTGCTTAGGCATAGGACTGGCCCAACTTTTCTGGCCCCTTAGCCTAGTTCACTGTTAAACTTGTGAAGCTGTTGACTGAGAAGCTGTCAGTGCCATTTCACAGGGAATAACCCATTTCAGCATCCTCAGCTTTTCTGATTTCCTCTTTCAAACAGCTGAGTGCTATTGCTAAGGAAAGACCGAGGTCCCCGTGGCAGGTATTTGGGCATGCCAGTGGCTCTGGGCTTGCAGGCAGCCCGTGGGAGATGGGCAGCGGTGCCTGGTGGTCTCTGCCTGGGAGAGGGGAGTGGGCAGGACCCGGCACATGCCTGAGCAAGATGCTCTGCTCAGGGAGATCAGCCCTGGATCCCGCCCTGTGCTCAAAGCTGAGCTGCTTCGAGCAAAACATGCCCTTAAAAGAAGGTATTTAAACACAGGGAATCAATGGCATTAAGTGCAAATTCATCTGTTGATGCTGCTGTCTGGGGCAGATCGGCCGTTTTCTGTGGCGCATGATGCTGCAGGGATCAGCAGCTCTGCGCTCTGGGCCACTAACGATGCCCAGAAGTGGCTGGAAACAAAGACAGCTGAAGTCTGATGGATTAATGCTGCTTCTCACCAATGCTGCCTGCAATCCATCAATTACCTATCAGCTTAGTCCTTTTCTCCATCCTTTTACAATCTAAATAGCACATTTTATAGTCGCTGCTAAGTGATGTGATCAACATCAATTACCTACTAAAAGAGAATCAAGTCTTGATTTGAAATTAAGTGCTGCATTTTGCCATGTTCTTTATATGTAGCCAACAGAACAATTGCAGTGACATAAAAACTAATTACACAACTCCACAATTAGGCCTCCCTCCTAGTGCTGTGATTGTCTTTTAAGTACATTGATGAAAAATTACTCCCAGCCCTGAATTACTCTCTCACACCCATCTTCTCCAATACCTTTGGAAAAAAACCTCCACCCCATCAGATCAAACAGAAGAACTTGAAATGCAAAAGATAATACATGCAGAGTGTGTTTTCTAATCCCTTTGATGTGTGAGCAGTTTCAGACGGTGGGATTAGGCTGGTATCGCCGGAGGATGCAGCAGCGATCCCCTCTGTGAGGATGGACTAAGCATCTCAGCGAGACTTCCCAAACCGCCTGGGGCTTTCACGGGGCCTTGAGGCCGGCATCCTGCTGCATCACGAGGCTCCTCTTCCCTGTGCCACAGTCGACATTTGGCTCTTGGGCTGCAAGTACAGGAGAGGCCAGTCCTGCCTGGCTGCCAGCCTTGGGTTTGGTGCATGGAGGGGTTTTATTGCTGCTCCTGCTGTGCCTGAAAGAGGGCTCACCGCGGCTTCAGAGAGATGGCTGATCATCCCGTTAGTGCTGTTCCACCTAGCAGAAACAAGGGGAATAGCTGGATCCAGCTCACTTGCCCCACCAGAGAAACCACAGTGGGGTTTGGGCAGAGACAGATGGATGAGCCCCATCCTGAGCTGGTGGCAATGCTGCTCCAGGAGCCGAGAGGGCCCAGAGCCGCATGGGGAGGAAAGGAAGGGGCTGGAGTACAGCAGTGCTTTCACGCATCTAGAGGCCAGGAGTTATGTCTTGCCAGAAATCATATAGCTGCCTGATTCTAATTTTGAAGTGCTTATATCCAACCTGGAAAGACTGAAAACATTTCATTTACTGGAAGTGGAAGCTAGGATTTGCTTACAATCAATCTCCTGCCTCCAGAATACTTGTGGGTGCCGGCAGCAAAGCACAGTGGCGGCAAAGCTAGTGGCAAAGCTCACTGCATGGGTGAGCGGAGCCGTGGCCACACGGGCCCACGAGACAGAGTGGGCACGCAGCTTCCCTCTTGTCCCCTTACGCCGTGCCGTCCTGTCAGTTGTTGCTTGCTGTTGCTGAGCATCCTTTGCTGGATAATTAAGCACTGCAGGTTTAATTTTGGGGCTGGCAGGGTGGTTTTGGCCGCTGCCTGGCGTGCAGTGGAGCCCACGGGCATCCTTGTGCACCAGCTGCTCCTCAGCCACAGCCCAGCCCTTGCAGGGAGGAGGGTCGCACAGCTTGTGGCTTTTCCATAATTTCTGCAATGCCATCACTCGGTCACCCGCCAGGAGAGGGGTGGGAAATGCTTTGGCACCCGATTTTAATCAGCACCGTGCTGCGAGCTAACGAGGCGGAAGGGACCCGCGCCTGCGGCAGCTTGGCAGTCCCGGTGCCTTCCCGTCTGACTTTCTCACATCTTCTTCAGCGCGGACCAGGGGACGTTAGGTGCCAAGGATGTGAAATAACACCCTTGTATTTACCTGAAACTTCACTGCCTCCCTCAAAAGGTGTGAAAACCAAAGGGGTTGCTGAAGCCGCCAGCGGCAGGGGAGGTGAGATGGCTCAGGCCGACCGCATCTCATGAACCTTGTGAATGTCACCTCCTTCTTCCCCACCGCCCGTCTGGCGCGGGGCACAGGCGGGTCGAGGCCGGGCCGGGGAAGGCCCGCGGGACCGGGCGCCCTTCCCGGCCGCATCGCCGATGTCTGGGGAGCCGGCGCCGCCGCGGTGCCCCTCCCGTCGGTACCCCAGCCCCCCGGGCCGAGCCGCCCGCCGCCGGCACCCCGGGGGGGCCGGCGGGGATCGCGCTCCCCCGCTACGACGGTGCTCGGCGTCGGCACGCAGACGGCTGCGGCGTGCGGCCGCCCCGGAGGAAAGCGGGTGTCATTCAGAAAAGCCATTTATTTCACCTTTTCCCTAAAACCGGTCGGAAAGGTGCCAGCCAGCCCCGCCCCCAGGGCCCGGCGCCCGCGGCCCGGGCCCTCCCTCGGCCGGCAGCCGGGGCGGCGCTCCGGGCTACCGGCGACAACGGACGGCGCGCGGGGCGGGGCCAACGGCGGGGCGGGGCGGGGCCCGGGCGGCGCGTGCGCAGTGCGGAGCGGTGAGTGGGGGGGGGGGCGGGCGCCGGGCGACCCCGAGGCCGCGGCCCGGTGCCGCGGCCTCCCCCCGCGCCGGAGCGCGTCCCGGCGGCGCCCCTCGCTGGCGGGGAGGCGGCGGCGCGGCCCTGCCGGGCGGGTGGCTGCCCGCCGCCCTGCTGCCCCGCCGGCGGGCCCGGGCCCGGGGGCGCGGGGCCTGGAGGGCTGCGGCGGGGGCGGGGAGCAGCGGCAGGAGCCTGGGCTGCCCCGTTCTGGAGGCGACGGAGAACCGCGGCCCCGCGGCCGGCGCCTGCCCGCCGAGCGCCGGGAGGCGGCCTGGGCGGGCGGGGGTCCCTCACGCTGCGGGGGTTCGACACCCAAAATCGGCAGCGCGGGAGCGGGTTGGGGTCGGCCTTGAGCACGGGGATGGGCTGGGCGACCTCAGGCCCCCCTTGCACCTGGGCGGGCGTGGAGTAACAGCGCCCTGGTGCCTTCGGCGTGCCTCTGGGCCGTTAAAATGGATTTTTCTTCAGCGTGCGTGCTCGGTAACGCGAGGCCTGAATTTTAGAACTGTGTAATTATTTTGGTACAAGCTTACATATGGCTCTCTTGCTGGAGAACTAGTGAAATTACATGTTGCACAAAGCCAGGGAGTGAAAAACTGAGCAAATGGGATTTTGTATATAAACACTATTTGGAATATTGCCTTAAAATGTTTGACTTCAGTGGTTGACTAACACTCGCATTAGAAGTAATCTTTGACAAATAATCAACACTACCCGCCTCTCAAGATGGCCTAGGTTTACACTAATAAGTTCTGTAGACACAGTTTCATAGGGGCAAGTTATTTATTTTACAGTGTTTTGCTGATAGAACTAACCTAGTACAAACATGGCTTAGAGGCAGAAAGTATGACTTCACTCATACTGTTTAATTTGCTGCCAAAGTAGTATAATCTGCACAGGCATTTCTGTTGGTAGAGCTGTCTGCACGAGGAGGCTGCACCGGCGTAGAGCCCTGGTAGGAAACCTTTTAAGTGCAGATAAGTGTCTACAGCATTTGAAGTGGATGACACACCCTGTCGTTCACCGAACGTGCTACTGCAGTGTTTCTGCTCTGTGTGATCCTTTTGAATTCATTTGTGCTCTGGGAGTAACATTATTAAGGGATGGACTTCCTTTTTCCCCCTCTCTTTTCTTTCCCCCAACCCTACCTTAAAATGACCAGCATGGACTGCGTTGGTATTTTTCAGCAGCCTCCAAGGCATTTCTATGGTGGAAGTATCCAAAATATTGTCTTAGAAACTTTAATGTAGAAGTGCAGCTAACAGAGGTGAGAGCAGTGTCTGCAAGTCCCTGGGGTCTGCCATCTGTGTGACCACATATTTACTAGATTTGAAGGGATACAGATACAGTCCTTTTAAAGAAATAAGCTGGAAACTGGCAATTCCTAATGGGGTATCAGGACAGCTCTTGAACCCGCAACACCGTCCCTGTGCCCTGAAGCAGCACAAGACTGGCGCTGGTGCTACCACTGCCACCTTCTCCGTTTTTACAGTTGAGAATTTCTTTAGCCTGAGCAATAAAACACCTGAAAAACTCTCCAGCACCCCCAAACCCTCTCTCTGCTCTTACCTGGTAAGGAAATGGAAGACTACTTAAATACAGATGTGGTCAAGCTGGGCAGGTGTGGTCAAAAGCATGTTACCTATACCCTGAGAATTTGCAAGGCAGTGTGTTATTGGTATAAATTTAGGGATAATAGTCAGCCTTTCTATGTGCTAATCTCTGCTACTGACTCCCTCTGGCTTTTGTAACCTACCTTGTCTCTTACCACTCAGCTTTCCCCTCCGAGAAATAACATTTACCTTGCACTCATGAAGCAGGCAAATCAGCTTTTAATTAAGATTTGTCGAGCACTTTGTTGATAAGTTCCCTATACAGCTAGTTATTATTTTTTACAAACACGCACATATTCTTAGCACCCGAAGTGAAAAATGACACAACACTGGGGATGTTCTGGGAAACAGCCCTGTGAAAGGAGTTAGCGCGTGCTAATGAAAGCTTTGTCAAATCTCTTCTGGCTGCAGTTCACGAGGCAGTTTGCTCCTAAAGTTCTGACTCAAAACCAAATAAAATCCTCTTGAGTCACTGGGAAATCTTAAGTATTCTTGGAAGTTAAGCCCCGCTTTTGCATAAGATTTGTAGAGCTTGCCCCCTTGCTGGATTTCTTGGGGAGCCTTCAGTTGGGATTTGGTGCAGCTGTGTGCATATCGCATCAGCTGTAGAGGCACAGCTGCTCTGGCCCACTTTGAAACACCCTGCTTCAATGACTTCAATTGCTTTCAGCCATCTTTGCTTCACATTATTCTCTCTGGGGTAGGGAGGGCTTGCCCACTGGGCCGGGTGGTAACCCTTACCAGGCTATAGCCCGTCACACAGGTTGGTGGGGCTCTTTGGGGGTAAGAGGGGGGAGGGAAGCCTTGCCTTTTCCCATGGGCAGCCCAGGTCAGCAATCCTCACCCAGCAGCATGTGGGAAGGCTGTCTTCCCACCCAAGTAGCTTGGTGGCAAATTAAGCTGAAGAGCTTCTTTTATGAAAGGTAATGAAGACGTGAATTGAAACAGTTATGGCTGTGCTTGTTCTGTGTTGCTGTGTGGGTGCCCTTTCGGCAGGATGAGGAGCTCTATTGTGTTTTGGGGAAGAGAAGGTTGTTAATTTAGCTCTAAGATGTCACTGCTGTAGTGGTGTAGGAGTGGCCAGATGGAGGATGCTAAAATGAAATGCGGGGATGGAAAAGCCTCCTTGTCCAATGCTCTGTCCTGAGGCCAAGTGAGAGATACTCAGCTCCAGAGTAGAGAGCAATGGATGTTAGTGTGGATCTGGACTGGGGGCAAGATCCATCTGGGACTTGATGAAATCTCAGTCTCAGAGAGCCTGATACCTCATCTAACTCACCTTTGCAGCAAATTAAGCGGGCTGCTGTGTCTCTTGCCTTCATAGAAAGGGGAGCCCAATGGATGGTTGTCCTTCTTGTAAACAGCTGCTGTTAAATGCCAAGGGCTGATAACAACCCTGGAGTGGAGCAGGGATGGAGAAACCCTTCAACAGCTGCTACAGGGCTGTGTGTTTTACACTGCTGACTGCTCTGCTTGTTGCCCAGACCCTTTCGTTTGTCTGTGACTTTCTTAGGGGTGGTACCCCGCACTGAGCATGGCCTTCCAGCCCAGAATTAGGAATTTTATGTTCTTAAATTACAGAACAATGTTTAGCTCTTCACAGCTGAAGCTGTGATGTCACAACACTGCATTTTTAGTCCAGTCCCTGATTTTCCTCAGCATTACCTCTGTCCAGAGAGCTTTCCTGTGTGCTGTGTTTATGTGCTTGACCTTTGGTTTTGCAGTTTCCAAGTGCAGTTCTTTGCATTGTTTTCCTTGCTTTTCTTTTTATTGATGTGTGGGTGTTTTTGGAACTTTTCTTCAGTTTATCAGTTCTGATCGTGACCTCCGGAGTGCTTCCAGCTCTTAACTGCTGAGCATCTTTTCAGGTTTTATAAAAGTACTTTTTCATTGTTCAGACCATTAATGAAAAGGATGAATAGAAGCAGACCTGGACTGAGCTCTGAGGGCCCATACGTGAGGTTTTCTCCCCTTGTGACAGGGAAACGTTGATAGCTACCCCTAAAGTGTGTGTGTGGGGTAGTTGCTTTGTTCCCCCCCTCCCCTTAGTTAGTAATGAGCACTGTGCTTCGTTAAGGTGAACTCACCTAGTCCAAGTTCCTCTGTTTTGCCTGAGAGTGTTGGGTGGATAGAGTGAAAAGCCTGCTTTAACAGTCGGAGGTGCAATGGGCAGACCTCTGTGGAGGGGGAGTTGTGCTGTGTTTCTGAAGACTCGGGTGACTTTCAGGAGCTTTCATGAACCTCATTAACTGGGGCTTTTTGCTGGTGCTTGCTAGGACTAGCATCGCTCTGAGGCAATCTTCTGGTTGCTCAGCCCTGCTTTTCACTAAGAGCTCCCCAGGTGCTTCTGCTTTGGTAGCAGAGGGCTATGCATGGGGGGAGTTTGTGTCTGTAGTGTCGTGCTCCCCTTTCTTTCTCCATAGGCCTGTCCTCAGTGAGAGTTAGGCTTGTCTGTATGTGACTAAGGTAGTAAAAATATATTTTTCTCCTCAAACAATTCAGAGTTCCTCGTGTGGTTGCTCTGCTCTGGAACAAAAAATTACTTGCTCTGGAAAAATTAATTACACTAATTTTTATCCCTGAATAGTGTGTCGCTGTGTGAGCGGTTGCAGGATACCTCGTTCCACAAGGGCTCTGCCAGTCACCTTCTCAGCGCAAACTAAGCTTAAGGAAGAGGAGTTACTTTAACTGCAATACTGGAGAAAACGTCACTGTCTAAACAGGACCAGCTCTAACTGCCCCTGAGTTCTGTAAGTACTGAGCTGCTGTGATCAGCTTTTTGAATTTTAAGAGGTTAGTCCTTTTCTGAAGTGTGCTTCCACCCACTATACCATCTTTCTTTGCACATTGGTGTAACCGTGGGGTGAAATTTGGATGCCACTGAATTCAAGGACAGCACAGGGTTCTTCTGTGGTTTTCATCTCTTCCACCTCCCAAGGCTGGTAACTTGAGGTACCCGGCCACAGCTGTTTGCTCAGGCTGTGCTTCAGAGACATTATCATTGGGATGGAGAAGCTGTGCCCTGTTTGTTCTCCTTTATTGGTCCACAGCTGAAGGTGGGTGCCCTGACCAAATTTCAGTTCCAGGGGAGAAAACTTGGCCTCCCTAAAGCATTCCTGTGTTTTCTGTTGGATTCTTCCTTACTTCTGTCCCTCTGGGGGGCTGCATGCTGTAGTTAAATACTGGTAGAATCGTTGTGTTCTACTCTGGATTACGGCTGAATCTCAGTGGTGGATAAATTGCATCCTGAGTCCAGTTTGCAAAGCCCTTTGGGCTTTGTGGGATACAGGAAGCTGTATTTTATTCTAGATGTGTGTTTGCTGATAATACTATAGGATTTTCAGTGAGCAGGTTGTAAGAGTCCTGATTATACTGGTTCTCTGCGCAGTCAGACTCTTTGCCCAAATAATTCAAAAGCCTGCTGCAGAGAGAGGAAAAGGAACATGGAAGGATGATTTAGAAACCTCTGGGTCACTGGAATAGGTGGGAAGAGGATGCATGTGTTGATCTGAAAGAGATACTGAGCCGGGTCTATGCACTTAAGCATCTAAAGAGAAGTCAGGACTTTTTTAACGGCTGCCTACCTTAAGCCAAGTAGTTTCTTTAATAAGAGTTTTTAAAGGTTTGACTGTTAATTTTAGAATTTTTATTTCAAGCATACTTCCATAAAATTAACTTTTTCAATGCAGAACTCTCTAATGTCTTCTGTGATGGTGCTCATTTGCAAGAAATCTATGCGCAATTATTTCTTATGTACCAGTTAAATCTATCAGCCAACAGATGTCAAGTGTAGCAAAAATGCTATAATAATATTATGGTCTAATAATAGTTATAATGATTCTAATTGCCTGGCGCGGCTTTTGAGAGAAGCAGGCTCAGAAATTAGTGCAAATGGGATGTTTAACCTTGAACTGCAGAAGTAGGGCACTTTCAGAGGTGTTTGGGCTGTACCCCTTCTTCCCTATCGGACATCCCATTCTCTTTATTTCCTCCAGCAAATCAGGAGTAACAGTCCGGTCTGTTTTAAATGTTCAGACCTCATTCTCAGTATGTTCAGAGGTGGAGAAAAGTGCTGGCGAGCTGTAGATGAGCACATTTCTTAAAATACCCATAGATGTGAAGCCCGGTCATTTTTAAGCTCGTGCTGCAGTCTAGCTGCCCTGGTTTTGGCATGCTCCTGCTGCCTGATGATTACAGTGCGCACAGATTGCTCTCACCTCAGGAAGGCTGCAGGAGGCTCAGCAATCTTCATCTTTTATGCAAGCCGGTTGTGCTGCTTTTAAGTGTCAAGGAGGCTTTGCCACAGCCTGGAAAGCACAAAGCCAGCCTGGATCTGCCTGAGTGCTGCCAGGCAGCTTTCACGCTGTCCACTGATGGGAGAGTGGGTGTGGGGGGGTGCAGGCGAGTGGACATGAGTTGTTGATCCCGATGGAGGCTTTGGTGTGAGAGGTGAGGAGGGCATGTCAGCAGGTAGGAGCCAGCTGCCTTGTTAGTGCACGAGTGCTGTGCTTTGCCTTCTGCAGTTTGGATCCGCACAGCCTTGTCAGAGTCTCCATCCCCAGTGCAGGAGGGTTGCGCTGTGTGCCAGCCCTTTTATGTCGCTCCCAATGCCTCTCTACCATATTATTCCTTTAGGAAGGATCCTGGGCTTCATTTTATATATTCCAGTGGTTTTTGCCCAACCTTGCTATATGCTGTGTAGTGTCTTTGGGTCCCAATGCTCATTATTATTGTCAGACCGATAAGGCGATGCATAATGGATCACTCCCTGCTGCAGCTGTTTGTTAATTTTGCCATGTGAAGTTGGTGAGGAGTCCGTGATCCACAGAGAAGGATCCTTTCCGCAGAGGAAGCCCTGCATAGGCTGGAAGTTGACAGCTTTCAATGATTATATGCCAGGCTGAACGTTTTTCCTCTAACTAATAGATTCACATGCTGACGAGAACTCAGCAGGACCTACGGGAATTTGGCTGTCAGTTGCTGATCACTGGCATGGGCAGCAGCTGTGAATCTTTTACTGTCTTCCTGTAAAATGGATCCAGAGGTGCCCTTTCAAGGTTTTCTTCTCTCTTTCCAGCCTGCTAATAGGCTGGCATGCTCCAGTTCTTGTGAAAGCCCTGCCTGGCAGTGCTGCTCACACTCAGCGTACCCAGCTCAGCTTTCTCCAGGGCTCACGCCGGTGAGAGCTCTGCTATCTTCAGCCTTTTCTTTGGGGAGGTTTGCCCTCTTGCTAGAGTTGGTACCTCCGTTGGTGCATCACCGTGGAGATGGGGCCATAGGAGCTGCAGGGCACAGCCTTTTCCAGGCCCACGTGAGGAAGGATGGGGTAACGAGCTACCCTTGTTTAAGGGAAAAGGATTTCTCTGAGTAAATAATTTGTCAGAGAACACTTGGCATTGCCCCACATGCTATTAAGGAAAAGACAAATCTTGGATGTCTTCAAGCCCGAGCTGTAAGGCTCATGTAATATTCAATTGCTTTTTAACATGCTGCTTTGCTTTGCTCATCATCAGGCATTGCTGCTGTGACCAACGCTGACTCAGTAAACTGCTTGTGCTTTTACTAACCCTGAGAAACCAAAGCTGCCTTTGTTTTCTGCTCCTGGTAAATATTAGCAGTGTATTTCTCATCCTGCCTGAAGAGCACCTTTCTGCATCCCTTTTCTGAGCCTGTTGAGAGTCTGGATTTTTTTACTCTGAGTCAGTTGCAATGGTTCGCTTCCCTATGACCAGTACAGCTCTGGCTGGGTTTCCAGAGGACACAAAGGGTGAGTAGGTGCATTGAGCTCTCCTGCACGCAGAGGAGTGCAGTCACCTCCCCGGCTTGGCAGACTGTGCCAGCGCACCCCAGACCCTGAACAAGCTTGTGCTGAAACCTCCTTAGGGGTTTGGGGATGCTGCCCTTTCTGCTCGCCTGGCACTGGCGTGTTCTTTCATTTGTCTAGTTTCTGGTACACAGAGAACCATCTCAAAAAGGTCTAGAAGAGCCCTCCGGCACCTCTCTGCCTCATTGCCTCCACATCTCATTTCAGTCTTCATCTGTAAACATCTCTTTGCCCTTGCTAAACACCGTGTCTCTTAATTTCTCTCTGCAAGAGTATTATTTAATTTGTAAATGTTTTAGGACGTTATTTGAAAAATGTGATATGAAGCTGTATTTCATTTACTGTAATGATCCCCTAATGCGGGCATATTTCAAAGGCAGGCTATGCAGTACTGTGGGGTTTAATTAAATTTTGTTTTTCAAGTAAGCATCAATAGACTGACAATAACAAATGGTGGACAATATGCATAGAGAACAAAGTCACTCCATTTTCTTTTCCAAGACTGTGGAAGTGAAAATGTCTAGCCCTTAAAATGTACTTGGCCTGCTTGTGACTGCTGCTTTAGTGCAGTTACTCACTTTAGGGGGAGTTTTTTCTTCTTCCTCTGACTTAATTAATTTTCTTGATCTCTTCCTGCCCACAAAATAAACTGTTACACTATGGAAAATTTCCAGCAGGAGCCTTGGGTGAGCTAGGTTCTGCTGCAAGCTCTGGACTTACTTTTTAATATTGTGTTGCTTAATGTGTTGTGGCTTGTAGAGATGGGCCCATGTGAGGGTTACAAAACCGAAGGGCTGCGTATGAGGTTCTCATTCCTTTGGTGGGAGACACCTGTCTCTGGTGGCTGGATGTGGTGTGTGCCAGCACTGGCGCAGGGAGGTTGCCAGGAGGTAAAAATGATGTTGTTGCATTCGACATTGTTGTACCCAAATTGGGAGTAAGCAAGTGGCTCTTGAGTGCATTTCGTTCCTTTCTTCCAGCAAGTGTGGGGTAATCAGGTACAAAATGTATGCAGAGAAGCTTGGGAAGTCTGTTCAACGTCAGCGGGAGGCTGCTGGAAATCGTAATGGCACTTATAAGCGTGGCACTTGTACAAGTTTTCTAGGGGTAAAGAAATTCATCGGTGATGATGTAAATGGGCTCCTTTGTTTGGGTTTATGCAGAGCATCACTTAAGGAGCAGAGTGAGATTGCTGGCTGGAGCATTGTTGAGTTCTGGCTGGTTTCTGGTGGCTAGTGTGGGTTTTTTTCTCCCTTAGTGTCTGGGAAATTTTCCATTGTTTAGAAATATAACCAGAATTTGCTGATGAAATCAGTGCGGGTGCCCTGGACTCCCACAGCACTACAGCCCTTTGATTTCTCTCTGAAATCTCTCCAAGTCAGAGAGCTGGAAAGAAGGTAAATTTTTCAGAGGAGAACCCCCTGTCCCCCATTCAGAGATGTGAGTTCAAGCTGTGTCCTGGAGTGATGCCTAAAGCTTTGCCTGCTTAACCTGCCTGCAAATGGATCCTGGGCCGGGGCAGTGGGGTGGCTGGGGGTGAGGGCTGGCTGTGCCTGGCACTGGCTCTGCTCGCTGCCCGCTGACTCGGTGTGCATCGCTGTCCAAAGAGCTGCTGGGTGGAAACTGGAGTGTGTAAAGCCTGGGAGAAGCTGTGGGAACCTGGCTTTCGACTGGCATCTCTGCAGCTGTAAATGCCTGAAAAGCATGGCTGTAAATGACAGACTTGTGTCTGCTAACCTCCTCCTCCATGAGATCTCGGTTTAACACTTCCTGCGTTATGGTAACAGCCTGTGTTTTGCTCCTTGCTGGAAAGCGGCGCCACGAGTACTTTACAGCTCTCCTGGTGCACGTACTGGCTGATGGTGTTTTCTGCGCTGGATGAGGTGCTCGTAGGAAACGGTGATCCTGTCCAAGTAAGGCTGGCAAGATGGTGTCCTGTGCTTGATGCCAGTCCTTGTGGCTGGAGAGGAGTCCTGGTATAGATAAAATGTTATCTAAATATAACCTGTCATGAGGCATCAGATGCTCTTTAAATAAATTCTGGAAAAAGACCCACGCAGCTGAGGTTTGTGCTGGTACTACCAATACCAAGGGGAATGTCCTGTGCCTGTCACCTTGTTCTTCCTTTGTTCCTTGCTTTAGGCTGCCAAGTCTTCCCTTTTCTCACTTGTTTTTTTTGATATGTAGTGTCACTCAAGGCTCTGTTGCTGGGTTTTGGGGCAGGCAGTTGCTTTTTGGTGACTTGATGCAGTGTCTCCTACTTCTCACATCCTTCCTTTGGATCTCCTGCCCTTTCCCGTTTGCTCTCACTTTGCGATAAGCCAGCCTTTGTGAGTTGGTCAAGCTTCCCATCCAGGAACCTTGGGCAGACAAACTTTTCTGGGGCCATTGTTCATATTCTACGGAAGGAGTGGCTTTCCTGGTTGCGGTGGGGCTCAGGTGGCTGACCCCAGATGAAGCACACTGGCATCTGGAACATCTGGAGCTAGTGGCTGAGCCCTGGGCTGAGGGATTTGCCCTCTGTGCAGACCAGTAAGTGCTTGAGCCTGGTCTTTGCAGGAGCAGCTGAGTGATTTGGGTTCTCCATGGTACTGGCTGGCATGATTAAGTCTTGCAGATGTGCCCAGAACAGGTTTAGGGGCTTGTTCTCCTGCCCAGCAGGATAACCGAGAGAGGATGATGTGCCATGCAGCAGAGCCAGTGCTGGAGAGTCCAGGGCCTGTGCTTTGATGGTTTTTGCAGGACCATGCAGCAAACGGGGGAGCTGCGAGGGGCCTCAACACAAGGTCTGGAATGACACGAGCCCAGGGCATGAGAAGCTGCAGTAGTGCTTGGGAATGAACCAAAAAAAGAAAAGTTCTGGGACTATTTAAAAGGACAAAAAAAGTAATCTGTAATTCAACTTTTGGGGAATTCACTTCTAGTGAGAGTGTGGGGCTGGCTGGGAGGGGAGGAGCGCTTGCTCAGATGGATGATAATCCATTGCAGCATGTTACTGCGCCAAGGCTCTTTGACAAACATTAGCCTTCTTAATGCCTCCCTAGGATGACTGAGATGCTGTGCCACTGGATGAGGAATGTGAAGTTTCTGGACTGTGAGGAGCTTCAGCCCAGACTGATAATTTAAACGCTGAATTCTTTTTAATAATGGATATTGTTGATGGCAGCCTCGCATGGGAGTGCTGCACAGGAACAGATTGTGTTGTACTGATGTGTTTTAAAAATGAAAAGTGTGCTGGTCTTTGTAAGCACTTGGGTCTGACACTGGCTAGCTAGGTTTCTTGGATTTCTCCTTTGGAGTTTGGCAGCCGTCTGCTTCAGGGAGTACAGTGGTCTCATAAGAGTTTATTTGATCTGACACATGACAAATTGTTTCTGCTGGCGGGTATTTCAGGCACAGTCTGTTAGCTGGCAGCCATGGCTTTGCGGGCACCGAGGAAGTTGGGGAAGGCAAGCCTGCTCTCCTCCTCCTCTTAGAAAGTGTCAGCGAAGGGAGCATTGTTTTAGCCCACCTCCCATCCAGCCTCCTTTTTGCCGGTTGTTAAATTGTGCTATTTGCATAGATTATTAATGTTGCTTATGTGCTGGGTGTTCCTGCAGATGCTCGTTTTGTTTTTCGTTGAGCTTTAGTGTGCAGGGCAGAAGAGGAGAGCCTGTGTTTCTGGAACCGGACCCGGTTGCCATTAAAGATGCTTTGTTAAGTTGCTTTTTTTAGGACACCCTTTTAACTCTGTAATGAGTAGTGGAATATCACGTTCCTCAGCAGAATAAAAAGTACATGTCCCCTGTGAGATACTGTAAATACATTTTATCTGTTCTATTACCTGCAGTTTCGAGAATATGTCCCCTAAGCATTTTAATCTTGTTTTCCAGAGTTGTCTCAGGGTGAGGAATCACTCCTATTTGCAACTTTGGGAATAATTACTATGTTCATTAATTTTCCTTTCTTTCCTGCTGTCCATCTATTATTGCTTCCAAGAGAAAAACCTCTCTGTAAATCTCCACCGAAACAGCACTGACTGCTTGATTAGAAGGAGAGTTATGTATGCTAGAAATGTGTTTGTGAGAGAGCATCTCGTAGCCGTGTGTGTGGATGGACCCGCCGGCCGTGTGCTGGCTCCTCCAGCACCGTTCGAAAGCACTTAGCCACACAGAGCCTGCCAGATGCCCAGCCTGGCTCAGCGCTCCTTACCCTACGATTAAAGAAGAAAGCACCGCAGGCAGCACGTTTCTGGGCAGTCGTGGCACACCTGGAGCACTGTGATGAGGCAGGAGGCTGAAGGTCAGGTCTGCTCAACCACCCGAGTGGTGCTTTGGCTCCTGAAGTGCTTTGCCTGCAGTGCCTGGCTGCTGTTATGAAATAGAAATTAGGCAGGACAATAAGGGAAGCGGTTCATCGGCTGGCCCTCTTTTGTCCAGCAACTAAAAGCAAGATCAGAGATTTTTGTGGAAGCGCTGTTTGCTTTGGTCCATTTTTGCTCTTGCTTTAAGTACAGACTGAAAGAGCTGGAGACTGGAGGCCACTGTAATTGTTATTTCTTCCTGAATAGCAGAATAAATGTGCCATTTAATGCATAAATGACAGGGTCCTTGCCTCGGAAAAAATATGCGGTCTGACCCTGATGCTGCAAACCCTTCTACACGTGAGTAACCGTCCCTGCCTGGTTCTGGGTGCACTGAGATTTCTCACTCCCTGGATGGGGTCAGTGCCAAAACTTGTCTTGATGTCACTGGAAGTCACTGTGGAGGCTGTCATTGAAATAGCCCTGATTCGCATGGCAGCTGTATTTAGATGGCAGCTGATGGAGAAGCTCTGCAAAATAGTTTGTCCATCGTGTGATAAAATCTGCTTGCAGGAGGGAAGAGCTGAAGTCTGTGGTCTTCATGGGAGAAGCCCCCTCTGAACAAATGTGGCCTGGCAGTCCTGTGATGGACTTGCCATCTCCCCACCTGATGTGGCAAGATGAGGCTGTGGCACCACCAGGATGCAGAGGAAGCTGCTCAGGATGTTCTGCTCTCTGAGCAGAGAGAAAGGTGCTGCAGATGCATCTGTCATGAGAGCTTAATGAATATGAGTTGCTCACAGCCTGCTGTTAGCTCTTACAGCAGGCAGGGAGATTTTGAGAGTCCTCCTTGGCTTTGCAAGCAGCCATACAGCAAAGGCCAAGAAATGGAGAGTGAAAATCACTGTATCCTTTGGCTGCTGCTTCTAATGGCCTGGGTGCGTTGTGCACTGTTCGTGGAGGCAGCAGATGCAGTGATGGCCAGGACTGCCAAAGAAAGGACCCTTCATGGACTGGTGCTGCTCAGCTACTGGGATATGCCATTCCACAAAATGACTCTTTATAGGGTGTTCTCTAACCAAAGGATGTTCCTTTCAAGTGGCTGTGCCTCCTGCTGTTGGTCCAAGCTCCACATGAGGAACAGTGGGTCTATTCTTTTGGACTGAAGAGTGCTGATATTACAGACACAGTCATTGTCCCTTGGAAGAGAAAATCACAGAGGAAAACCGCTCAATTCTAGTTGCACCTCTGTTTTCCTCCTTCCCTAGTCTAGGTTTTGGGCTGCTGGAGCCTGCCTTTGCTGTGGCTGAGGGGCAGTGGGATGGAGCTAAGGTACTGCTCCTGATTGAACCCCACGGCTCTGAAGAGCAGTGAGCACGGTCATGGAGCTCAGGAAGGACCTGTGGGCTGGGAGCAGTGCTACTGCTTGGAAGGTTTACTACTTCCTGAGTCTCTCTCCATGACCCTTCATTATGCATACCTATAAGGCCCAGACTTGCAGTTCAAACATCCCTAGCTACATGGTTGCTTGAGCCTTCCCTGCAGAGAGGAGCCATGTGGACCTTGCAGCTCTCGAGCGCGGTGACCAATGTGACTGACAGCACGCACAGGCTCCCATGGTGGCTAAGGCATTCGTAGAAATGCTGTTTCATAACCTCTGCTGGGATTCATGGGATGTACAGAGGCAGGTTCCCTGATTTGTCACCGTGTCATAAGTATTTAAGGTTGGGGAGCTCTTTGAATGAAGCACCAATACAGCCTGTTCTGCCATGACAAGGTAGAGATGAGTGCCAGCGTGACTTTTCTTCCCCAAGGAAAATGCTGTTTTGCATAGATCACAAGCCATGGCTCCGCTGCTGTTTGAAGAGACCAGACAAATCACAGAGACAGGCGCTCTGTGCAACATCAAAGTCCTGCCCGTCAGAAGCTGAGATGCTCAGGAACTCCAGCTCAGTGTCCTTCATGTCTAGGCAGCAAAAGGAAAGGAGGTCTCTGAACTGGGAGTCACCTGGGGGATCAAAGCTCTGCTTAGCGGAGGCTGATGAGGCAAAAGGCAGGGCGACAGCAGGAAGGTCACAGCCCATGTGGATGACGGGGGCCATCTAATAACGGAAGTCGAGCCTCCAGAGGGGTCTGTGAAACCTCCTCCTCTGCTGGAGGACTCGGGCCTGCATCTACCCCCAAGGAAGCGGATGTGCAATGTCCGGCGCCTGTGCTTGGCCGGAGCGATTCTGCAGTACCTGAGGGATTGCTTAATTAAAAGGATGCTGCACTGTCACATTTTCAACTATTTTTTCCATACGTTGCTACAAATAACATCTAAAATAGCTCTCCCTATCTGACAAGAGATGAGAGAAAAAATATATTTTTCAGCTGTGGATTCCTTGCATTTGATGGTGCTTTGTGTGCAGGCAGTTTACTTGCTTCTTCCCTGACTTTAATTAAGCTTAAAACAGTGCCCAAGGACCAATGAAGACTGGAGCATCTTGATCCTGGGTGCAGCATGAGCACATATCAGTCTGTAACCATCTCACAAACAGAAAGGCAAAAAACCATTCCCCAAAATAGAGGTGGCAGATGATGAAGAACAGGAGAGGGAAGGAATTTTGTTCTCTTTCAGCTTCCCGTGTCTGTGCATTTACTTCTGCGTTTGTAGCCCTTGGAGCTTTTTGCCATTTTAAATTTCCTTGGGAAAGAAAGACTGCTGAATGAATGCTGCTGGCTGGCTGTTCTGCTTTGGTTTCATACTGGGGAGGCTCTTGTGCTTGGGAAGCAAGACTCACTTTTTAATCTTGGTGGGAAGTGCCTGGGTAGAAGAATGGAAATCATGGTGACAGTCGCTTCTAGATGATTGTACTGGTAGTCTCTCCGTTCTCTCTTCATACTCATTACTGTCCCTGGGCTTTTTTAATTGCTTTATGAAAGGCATCCTATGAAACCATTTTAAAAATACTGGTGCAGTGAAAAAAATAAGCAAACTTGAATAATGCCTTCATCCAAGCACGTGAAGATATTGCTCCAGACCTTAGTGGAAGGAGCCCCGCAATTCCCTTGGTTATAACTGAAGCGTCTATGTTAGGAGTGGAGCAACTGAGCCCCGGCATGGGGAATGACTTGCCTGGGTTCCTGCAGAGAGTTGTGGCAAAGCCAGGAGCAGTCCCGAGGGAACCTGCTTGGCAGTAGGTTATGTTCATCCCTGGAGAGCTCCTTATTCCCCTTCAGGGGAGGGTTTGAGATTGTCTTGTTAGGGCTTTATTCCAGGTTTTGCTGCCAGTGGCCAATCTGGCAGCTCCTGTATGGGTTTGGCCCACGAGACGGATCCCAGTGGCTTTTCAACTGGGAGCTTGCCACAAAACTGGAAGCATGGGGAAGCCCAGCTCGCTTGCAAGGGAGGTTCTGAGCTGGGCATCCCGCCAGGCGTCCCGTGCAATTAATCCCACGGGTTGCGATGTTATGTTAATCCTGGTTGCATAGCCAGAGCATGCGGCAGGCCAGCCACACGTTTGCTCCCACGTGCTGTGCTGCTCCCTGCTGTGACCTGTGCCCATGGGTCATCACACTGAGCAGGAGCTGTCACTGCCGCCCGCTGCACTGTAGAGAGGTGAGGAAATGCATTTTTCATAAACTTCGCAGCTCACCATTTCTGGTGGATTGATAGAGCTGCTGGAGAGGCCCTTCGCTTGCCCACTGTCTGGGCACCTCTGTGCTGGGTACTCTGCAGGGCTGCAGCAGCAGATGCCCTCGGCTCGGGAGAGATGGCAGTCCCAATGGGAAACCTCTGGGCTGAGCTGGAGCTGGCAGCGAGGGTCTTGGTGGGGACAGGCTGAGATACAGACATGGGGGATAGATGTTTGTACTGGGGCAGGCGGCGCGGTGCGGGTGCTGCTCTGGGAGTTGTGTACCTGATACATTGGTGTCAGATTTCTATAATACTGAGCCTGAATTTTGCGTGTTTTTTTAACCTCTTAATTGAGTCTCTTTATAGGGAAGCTGGCACCTGACAGAGGAAGGAGGTTGTTATTCTATGTGAGAGCCACAAGTGAACAGCAGGAACTTGGAAAACATAAAAAGCTGTTTTCAGAAAGGCTGGGAGTACGCCAATTAAATCTTGGGCTCTTTGTGGGCCCAACTGCAGCGGGGTGTCACGGTGCCCTGTGCTCTGGGTAGTGTGGTGTGCGTTTTCTTTCCTGTTAGATTCTCTAAGCTTGGGAAAGCAGAGGAGGTAAAAAAGAAATATCCTGAATGCTGGCAGACTCCCACATTAATCTGAGCCAAGGTGTCACCTTGCAAATAGGGGCTGATAGAAATAACAGATACATGTGGGGGGAAAAATATCACTCACTTTTATGTGCTGTGCATGGGAAATAGCAGCAAGGAGCAGGAGAAGGGAAGAGGTATGGGCAGGAGGAGATGCTTTTTCAGCTGGGGTTTGGGGCGATGGGACGGTGATAGGAAGAGGAAAGCCATTTTGTGTGGCTGAGGTCAGGCAGTGTGGCAGCTTTCAGGAAGATGCTTGTTCTGAAGGTCCCTGCACACCTCTTACCTCCAGGCAAGTCCTAAATTGGTGCAAATCAGCCCCCGTGCCCTTGTATGGACTCGAACGTGCGTGCTAGCCCCAAAGCTCTGCAGAGCAAGGGTGTTGGGGGTGTGTGCAGGCAGTCACAGAGCCCTGCGAGAGCAGCTGTGAGAAATTCAGATAGATGCATTTTTTATAAATAATAAATGATAAATTCGGTCCTCTGATCTCTGAGGCATGCTTTGCTTTTGTAAACTCTATCCTGAGCAGAGCAGAAGATTCCCCCATCCTGGACACAGGACTCTCTGGCGTGGAGGGTCTGAGGACTGCCGGAGACACACTGGCTGCAGCCCCTGGAATCAGGGATCTTGCTGAGCCACGGCGGAGGGTGGCCCCTTCTGCCGTCCCTGCTAATGAGCGGGTGGAGAGGATGATGGCAGCCTTGCTCAGACTTCAAACCACCAAAGTATAAAGCTGTGCTCTTGCCCTCCGGAGAGCAGCATTTTCTGTGAATGCTGGTTTCTGAAGGAATTCATTAAATAAATTTAATTGGTAGACTAAATGATGTTTAATGTTAAACTGTGCGAGGCTGTATAAACAACAGGGTCGGAGTTGCTGTGGCCGGGGCATGGTTCTGTGTAGAAGGGGCGATGCTGGCTTTATTTGTAAATGGCCCGCAACAACCCACTCATCTGCCCCTGTGTAGCACCATGGCCAGTGCTGGTGAAGCCACTCGGTACCGAGAGCTGCCCTCGCTGTGCCCGTGCACTGCTGTGCTCTCCCCTGTCACTGGATACATCCCTGCTCTGCTCTTGCTTGCGTCGGCACCCAGCAGCGCTTGTAGGAAAGACCAACGTTAGGTGGTTTCGGAGCTGAGCTGCTGTTATAGAGGTGCTGATGTTAGCTGATGGCTAAGCAGGTAGCCTGTAGGGATTATTAATATTTATTATTAGTGGCAGTTATAAAAGTTGCGTGGTACATGCCAGGCTCTGTAAGCACGTGTTTCTGCCAATCGTTGTCCTTCTCCTCCCTCCCCATACCCACCGCCCCCTGCCAAAATTTCTCCCCATGCACTGATCCCAATGCGGAGCAGTGCTGCTGCTGCAGATCAGAGCAGGGCCTCCTGCTTGGGGGCAGGCTGTGCCTAACCAGCAGAGCTCAAGCCACAATTTGTTCCTATAAACCTAAAAGCGTGGCCTCCTGGCTGCGTGGGTTCTCCGTAGGCAGCCAAATATGGGAAGGTGTTCCCACAACTTTTCCCTTGTGTAGGAGTGTTTTTAACAAGCCAGAGCAGAGTCCTGGTAGGAGTAAATGATGAGGAGCAAGCAGGAAGAATAAACTCTCTTAAGCAATTTCATAAACGGTGTCAATGGGACAGTCTGTATTGCAGCTGTGCCCTCTCTGCTGAAATCTTGGTAGCGTGAGGGTGTTTGCAACAAGTGGTGCTCACTGTCCTGTCTTTCACCCATGTATGTGGGACTTTGTGCCCAGGTGAGACCCTCCAGCAGGGGTTGGGGAATCTCAGTGCAGTGGACTCCTGCGTGGAGCTGGGGATACTCGCTGGAGGCACGAGTGTGCTTTCCCAACAGCAGGACGCCAGGAGGAGCAGAGCTGCTGAGAGCATCCTGAGTGTGGCAGAAGCAGATGCAGCATCAGACCTCGAACAAAGCTGCCCAGGGCCTGTGCCAGCCCAGTGCGGTGGGTCTGTACCCAGAGAAGTCTGTTCCTGCCTGGTTTGTCCTGGGAAAATTAAAGACAAACAAATCGGGGCTCCATCAGGAGCATTGCACGGGTCTCTGAAGGAAGCTCCTCGTTATGTTTGGTTTTACTGTTCGGGGCTCTTCTGCTTTGCATAAGGTGTTAGGTTTGTTATTATTATTTTATTCTGTTTTTATTATTCATTTTTATTCAGAGCTAGTTCTTTGATCTGTCAAGTGTATTCAGGTCTCTTCCAGGATCTTTGTAGTTTTAATATTGGCTTTAATGAAGAGGAAATTTCATTCCTACCTCTTTTTGTCAATGTTGCTGATCAGGACCTGTCTGTGGCAGGAGAGAGCTCAGACAGACTCACAGAGCAGGACGTCCCTGGTGCTTCCCAGGTGCCTATGAGCAGAGCCACAGCAGCTCACCTGGGTGCTGCAGCTAGGGCAAATGCAGTTAATTTCTAGGTCTCATCTTGGGGAAGAAAAAGCATGAAAAGAAGATGAAGATGGCTTTTAAGGGGGAAAAAATGGAATCAGAGACTCACAACTCCTGTTCTTAGTGAAGGCAGTAGGGAACGCTCACATTGTGCAAGGTTTGCTCGCTCATTGTGGTTCTTGCAACATCTTGCCCGTTGGCTCACATCTTCCTGCTGGATCGTCCACATTAAAACGTGCTGCAGGTAGCCATCTCCAGGTAGGCATCTTTGGAAGAACAGGACCTCTGCTCCGTCTTATGAGAGCCATTGGGGTTTTAATGTGGGCAAGTTGTCTTCTCATGGCTTCCATTTCCAGTGGAAATCCAAGAAATCCTGTGCTTCATGCCAGAAGCCATGGTGCAATGTCCAAGGACTGTCAGGGCAGGGAGAGCTGAGGCAGGTCTTCCGGTTTGAGACCTGCTAAGCAGACACATGGTCATCTGGGCCTGTGTCCACCAAAACATGAGTATTTCCGGGCTGGCTTTTCTTAGCTTGGTTTGTACTTAACAGGAGCCTTTATGTCTCTGTGCCCCTGGGAAGAAGAGAGGATGATCATATTTGCAGGTTGGTCCTGCTCCTCTGTTTGAAAGCAGAGGGTTATGCAGACCCGACTGTAATGAACCGGGAAGGGCAGAGTGTCCTGTGGCCTCCTAGAAGTCCTCCATTTGTCTACCAGCAGTTTCCTCTCTTATGTACAGTCTGAATTTCAGATTAAAACCTCCTCTTTCTCCTGTTGGTGTAGCTGGACAGTCATTGGAGGAGGAAGGACTGCCAGCCACGGGATGTTCCCAAGGCATCGACTGACACTGCTCTGCTCTTCAGTAGCAAGTCAGCAAAAATAGGTGCTCATTACAGACCTGGGGACCCTATTGCTCAGAGGAAGAAAATTTCAGGTCAGGTCAGCTAAATTTCCTCCTCTTTCTCTGTTGCGTTGCACATCACTTAGCACGTCATGCTGGTCTCAGCCATAGGTGCCAGCATCATTAAAATGACATTGTGTTTGAACAGGGATCTTGACACTGATTGCAGTATATGTCATAAGTGCACCTCTTCCATCAGACATCCCAATTTACACGTCTGTCTTTAACACAGTTTCCTTAACTGTTATTGCCCATCAAACTTTGGCTTCAGCCTAAGAGGCTGTGAGTGCTTAGAGGTCTTTGTGTCACCGGTTCAGCTGAAGGATGCTTGGGATGTGTTCCTTGATGTCTTTCACTGTTTGATTGTTCTCTAGTGGTGCTCTACGCTCAGCGAGGGGAGCTCTGTGAATTATTTGTGCTCGTAGTCACACAAAGTGCTGTTGGTGCTGTCGTTACCACCAGCCATCTCAGTGAAGGGTGGCTGGACAGATACTCTGCCTGAACTAGTAAATTCGCAGACAATTTTTCAAGACATAATTGCCATGCTGCTCCCTCAGTCCTGAGATGAGAACAAGGATTAGCCTATTGTTACTGCTTCCAGTTGGCTGTAAAAACAGAGCCTGGCGAGGGGGCTGGGGAGCTCTCCGGGATGTCCATGTGCTCTCCCAGAGCAGTGGATCAGAATTCAGATGAGGCTTCAGATGGATTTATTGGAGTGGCACAGTACATGCAGTGTGGGCTTTGAGTTAGGACATGAAAGAGTGGTGCATTCCCAGCAGCAGAAGTTATTAATGAAATATGTTCCTCTTACTGACTTGTGTTAAACTGTCACCTATGACCACCGCAACAGCGTTCACGGGGCTGTGCAGCACTTACTGATGCGCAGCTAGTAAAATTAGTAAAAATGTCCCTGCTAATAGAGAACATTATGGCAATGCTATGGTTTCTGCAGCTGCCAGTGCAGATGGGGTTTTCTGGAGCTGTGGAGCAGAATCTCCCTGCGCTGCGAAGCCGAGAACATTGCCTGCTCTGATGGGAGGACTCCTGCTGGGAACGGAGGCTTCTTTGAGTGTGACCCTTTGTTCTTTCCCTAGTACCTGATTTTCTTTGACAAAAGAGGATAATTGGGAAAAAAAAAAACAAAACAACCAAAACCAACAAACCCGCCCCTGTCTGCACAAGGGGAATTTGTGGTCCTTCTGTGGTGGTTCTGGTGCTGACCGGCTGCAGCTGTACGTGCATGCTGCTGAATCCCAAAATGATGCCCTTAAATCAGAGCAAATGCTCCCCATGCAGGTGGGGGTCACGGTTACCACCCTTTCTGCTTTGCAAGCTGGAAGGGTTGTTTCTAAAAGTGCACTGTATCCACATAACATTTGGTTTGGAAATCCTCTCATGCCCTGTGTGTACGTCTGTCTTGTAAGGAGATGTCAGCCTGTGCAGGCTTCTCTTCAGGAGCTTCAAACTCCCGTGTTTCATGTGTTAGCTCCTCCTGCCTACCTGGGACCTAAGCAAACTGCTAATTGTTGTGCAGATGTCATCTTCCAGGAAGGCATGAGGCTGTAAGCTTTAAAGAGGCTGTACTGTCATTTGCTATACCAGCCTTCTCTGTACACGTGAGCTCTATTTTTATGGGAGTGTGCATTTTCTTTCAGCTGCTGCTTTGTTGAATTTCTTTTTCTTTTCTCTTTTTATTTCCAGGCTTGGAGGTAAAGTTTTAGGGATACATCTATTTTTCATTATCCCCATTTTGCTGCTTGTTCTATAACTAAAACAAACAAACAAACAAACAAAACCACCCCCCCACCCCCCAAAAAACCCAAACCCAAAACTGTTTCCTATGTAAAAAGCAGCAGTTTGTTCCAAGGTGAGTTGAGGGGAGGGCTGTATGTATTGGTCAGTCTGAGATTGAGGTCCTGACTGTGGCATTGGCCAGAAGGGTATGTCGGTCTTCTGGGAGCAGATGGATTTTGAGCTATAAACTCTTCTCTGGGTTTTCCAGCTCAGGAACTTGGTTATTAGTTGCAGCCTGGTTGCACTTGGTAGTGCCCCAAGAGAGAGGTGGGTACCTTGGCCAGAGGTTGTCTTTGCCTGTCTTCTGAAAATGGAGAGCTCTTCTACTCTGGTTGTAGTTTATTTTAATAAGGGCTTGTGGGTCCTTGAGGTGGTTCTTTGACCCTTTAGAAAAGAGGAGGACATCGAAGGAGGATATCAAGCACCAGGTCAGAAGCGCAAGGTGGTACTTCCACGCATAGTGTGAATTTAAGCAGTGGAACTCATTGCTAAGAGGTGCTGTGGGTGTCAGAAGTCCAGAGCCACTCCAAAAGCAATTAATGGGGAAACAAAAATCTGGTTGAGCTGGATTTGAGCTCAGAGAACCAGGCTGCTGTTCAGGAAGACCCTGGGTCAGGAGTTTTTGGAAGATGCGGGAATGCATCAGATGTACTATTTGTGCTCCCTGCTCTGCTGCTTTTTCCTAGATGTCCACCACTGACCAGCATGGTGCAGTGTTTTGCCTTTTCTTTTCTTTTTTTTTGGCTAAAGCGAAAACCAAGCAGGAAGAGGAAGAAGTAATGTAATGGAGTGGGAGACAAGATAGCGGTAAAGTGGTGGAAGGAGAGGACTCCACTCCCTCGGTGTCCCCGAAGCTTTCTGGAGGGAGAGGTCCTTTGGTGGCAGGAGTTGGCATTGGGTACATCTGTGAGCATATTTTCTGCTTTGTGGAATAGAAGATGGTTGCTTCAAGGAAGGGAAAAATGTGATGTGATGTCCTGATGGACAACAGAGACAGAAAGATAGATATTTAGGACTGCATGTATGGGAGGAAATTCTTTAAAACCTGGATAGGAGTAGGAGCAGACTTGATGGAGGGATGAGTAATGAAGGAGTGTTTGAACGGAACTAATCAGTCCCATCTTCTTTCAAAAGACCTCATTTAGTTTAATTTAGCAGCATATAAATTTAGAGCCAATCAAAGGAAATACTTCTCCAGCCTGTGTGCTGGCAGGCTGCTCCATTCCCTACCCCAGCAGGAGAAGCAGCAAGCTGAATGCTGTAGGTGGATTTAAAGCCTCGTGTTGTGAGGCAGTGGCGGCACATGTGTGCATGAGCGTGGTTACACACGGTGGTGGGGATATGAGCTCTGTACCAGGGTGACTGGCAGCTACAAGAGCAGCACCCTTCTTTCTTTCCCCCTCTTTTGTTCAGTAGGTGGTCTGTGGTTGGTTGGGGTGGCTGTATGCCATGGGACTGCTTTGTGGTCTGCTGCGAGCACAGGCAGGGCTGGCTCCTGGGCTCACGGTCTGGGAGAGCTGGCACTCTGAGCAGCAGGGAAAGCCTTCCGCTGTAGGAACCACCACGTAAACCTTGTTGACCCCTGCAAAATGTTGTTTTCCTCAAGCAAAGCCTACATATGGATTTAGATAAACTCCTGATCCTCTGACAGCTGGTAGTTTTGTTTAATTTGAATTAACGCAGCTACTTCTGTGCTTAAGATGAGGCACGTGCGTACAAAACCTTTGCAGGATTGCACCGATTTTTAGTTTTCCCTGTAGTTGTCATCCATGGCACTAACACAGTGATTTTAAACAAGACTTTAGAGGGCTCTTCATATTGTCCAGGAGACACATAAGCCTCTGCGGGGTCAATATAAGCTGCTTTGTTGTTACCTGTCATAAACTCCATTAACAGTAAAATTGGCACCCCTTGCTATCGGCTGCCCCCGATGAGACCTGTGCACTAACACCTCAAGGTGTTTTGCATCCTGCAGTGTCACACTCCTGAACCCGTGCTGTGTTGCAAAATGTTGCATAAAGAATGCTGAAACCTGTAAAAACATGTACTGAAATATTGTTGTTTTGTTTTGCTTTGCATTTCAGGCTGCTGGCAATGTCTCATTGGGCTGGTCTCTTCTCCACTGCTGCCAAAGTCAACCTGCTGGTCTTGGTGGTTTCTGTGGTGTTTTCCTGGTCAAGCCTAAGTGACAGAGTTCCGGTAAGTGTCAGCTGCTCTGACCGAGAGCTGCACTCACAAAGGGCTGTCCAGCTGCCGGAGTCTCTGGTGGGGCGACAGCCTTATCTGATCCCTCTGTAGTACCAACTAGGGTGTTGCAGCCTTTGGTGAATCACCTCTTCTCGACAGTGGGTCTTCAATAACAACATTCTGGAAGGGCTTCTTAAGACTGCTTGCCTCACCCCAGGAAATCCAGAATATGTTCAATCCAGAGGGTTTGCAACAGGAACAGCAGGGCAGCTGTCTTGTTTGCTAGGTGTCACTTTTCTTTTTGGAGTTGTCACATGTTCCCCCCATGGCAAGAGGCAAAGCTAATTATGCTAGTGGCAAGAAGAGGGGAAGAGGTGGCCTCAATTAGGTTCTTAGCTGTGCCTCTGTTCAGTCACCGCAAGTGAGTCGGGCTTAGAATAGCATCCTCTCAGGTCCTTGCGTCCCATGTGCATGAATTTTGTTACTTGCAGTGTTATTTTGAAGCTGCAGTTGAGCTGAGTGGATGCTGTCTGCACCTTTGCACTTGTACAGGTGTGCAAAACAGGTTTGGATTCTGCTGCTGAGCCCGAGATGGCAGGCCCCACTAGATTTCCAGAGGAAACTTCCTTGAGGAAGCTTGAGCAGTACAGAGGTGGTGGGTTTTTAGTTTAATTAATGCTGTGGCTTAAAACAGGGGGTCCCCCAGCAACACTGGTGTAGGGGATCACTGGTCCATATGTCCCTGGACACTCGCTCCTGCCTTTGCATTGCAGCTTGCTGGTCTGTTGGTTGTGTGATGCAGCTGTTTGGGGGCAGTGCTATTACCCAGAGCAAATACAAGGGACAGATTACAGTATAAGCACTGTAGGCCAGTGCCTTGGGCCCACCTGGAGTCATGTAAGGATGAGATAATTTGTCTTTATTTCAGGGAGGGAGGGGAAGAGGCTGGAGATAGAGCACAGTCATCCCAGCTGGAGAACAAGCAGTGGCACAGCCACCCAGTGAGACATGCCCAAATTGGCAGGCAGCCTGACACCAAGGTTTAGACAGGATTAATGCAATGGGTGGTTAACTCTCCCATCACCTTTTCCTGCACTCCCCCTACAATAGCTCCATGGTGGCCACATCCCGCCTTTATTGCAAACAGACTGCAGATTGTCTCAAACCCTCCCTGCTGAGGCTTTTCAGGTTATTACAGTTGATTTCAGACCAATAAAGCAAGGAGGCTTTTTGCCTTTAAGGAAATTTCCATTGTTCTTTAGAAAACATCTTTCTTTCTACTGTTTTAGTTATGAAAACAAACTGAAAAGAATCCTACCTAATTTCTCCATAAATGAAGATTCGCTTGTGTGTGCCTTGCTGCCCATTTTTGCCAGAAAAGCTAGTGAAAGCGGGATATTGCAAAGCAATTGCAGGCCAAGCAGTGGCAGTAATGTTTAAATGAACCAAGTTGCATCCTTTTACCCTTACCGAACATTCAGACCACGGCACTTCTCTTGAGCAGAGCCGGTAAATATCAGCCATCTCCATTATGTGTTTCAACAGATACAACAGTCAGAGGCCTGTTGGTAAATTTACAATGGCCTGTATCATTAAGTCCCTCTTGGATAATAATATAGCAGTGTAAATAAGCTAAGTAATAACTGCTCTGACTCATTTATTTTAGTCCTGTTGAGTCTTGGCTCAGAAAATGTTAACATTGATTTTCATCAGTAGAACCTGGCTTTTTACGCTTATGATTCTTACTGAGCTTTAACCATTTGTCATAATTTTAACAATTTCAAGTCTCTGATGCACTAAGCGAAAGCAGGAATTAAACTCTGTTTTCCAGTGCATTTCTGAAATTTCAATCCCTTTTGAAAGATAAAATAAAAACATTCTATAGGTTTGTCAACCATTTTCACGTGTCACCACTGTTCTTGCTAATTGTACGTGTTTTGCTCAGGCTGACATTTCTCTTGCTCAGAAACACTCTCCTAGGCTGGATAATGGATATTTATACGCAAAGCACCCAGATTCTGCCAGAAAATATGCATGCATTTTTTTCCAAGAAGTGGAAGAAGTGAAGGCAGAACATAGCCTAAAATTTCCAGTTAAACTCTTAATTGACTTCTTTTTTCCCTGTGAAAATGTTTTAAGGATTAATATCAAAATACTTCATGAAGTGAGCTGTAACTCTTATTCTAATCGCCAACAATTAGGAATAATCTTTCCCTATAGGCTGGTTATTTGAAATTATTCACTGGTGTTGTCCTTGGCGATATCAGAAGCTGATAATACTCCCTGCAACAGAAACTGAGCTGTCTGGATTATTAGCCTGGACCAGCTTATCTGTTCCTGTGAAACCCAGAATAGCAAAGACCTTCTTCACGAGCAGTTAATAGCCTGGTGTGAGGTAGTACGAGGTCGTTACTTACTATGCACTCTCAGTAATTTTCTGTTGCAGTTTTACATGACTCCCACCAGCTCCCTAGGGAGACTTTCCAGTGAACAGCAAGGTTTCCCTTGCAGCAAGGATTTTTTTTCCTGCTTTTCATCCTCTTTTTTTCCTCTGCGTAATGTCATACCATCATGCTGGCTGATCTACCATACCTCTGCCATTTGTGTGCTACATTTGCAACGTAGGTGGTGATTAAATCACTGCCTCATTGTTTTAAAAGACTTGGAGGACACCGGGAGCGGGTGAAGAAAAGGATGCTTGCGTTTTTATCATCATGTGGGCAATTTGTGTGTTTTCCCTGTGTCCTATTTTGGAAATAGCTGAACTATTTTAGCTGAAATCTTCTCCAAGCCTGAAATAAGTGCATTTAAGAAAAAAAAAAAAAAAACAAACCCAAAAAAACCAACACTTGAGGCGTTCCACTCGTGTGGAAAATTTCAGCTGAAAAAAGTTAAAAGTTTGACATATTTTTAGGCAAGGGAAAACAGGGTCTTACAATGTTACACAACCCTAATAACAGTCAGGGCTCCTGGCTCTGAGTGTAATATAGGTGAGGCTCTGCGAAAGCTAGTTTTAAACCTGCAACCTGCATTGGAATAGGAAATAAGCTGCGTTGCTTTGTTCAGCACAAATGTCATGCTAGTTATGCATGTTTAACCTTTAATATACTTTAGATTTAAATTTAACCATGTGGAATGAATCTCGGATGTCCAAAAAAAAAAAAAAAATCTGCTGGCGAGGGAAAAAATTTTGTATTCTCAGCCAGCACTAAATTACTCAGATGCAATTGCTAATGAGCTGAATCTCTTCTATCTGAAAGGAGTTTGCCCTTACAAAAATAGAAGAGAGCGACATAAAAGATGACAGCGGGAAAGAGCCGATAACAGATGATGCTGATCCTGAAGACCTGGAAGTGTTTTACCCCACACATCAGTGGCAAACTATCCGTCCAGGTAACGTGCTGATGACTAATTATAGCATCCCTCTGAAACCCCTCCTGACAGCACCGACAGAAGCCCTGCAGAAGCTCAAAATGTTTGTTCCCATGACAATGTATTCTTTTGCTGGTGTTCAAAGAGGTACGGACCCAGTGACCCAAGACAGGGACAGGAGACCATCACTGAACCGGCTGGCAATGGGAGCGCTTGCTAAAGTGCTTTCAGTTCACTGGAGCAGGTGAAGTTGGCCGTCAGTCATATTGCAGGTGGTGATGTGTCTCTGTCACTAGCTCAGAAACCTCTTTGTACGCTTGTCAGGGGACAGATTTTATAACACTTGTTGGCACATGGTATCCCAGGTCTGCTGTGCTCCGGTGTGGGCTGGTGAAATGCTGCTCAGTGGCAATTTGATTAAGAACTGACAATGTAATGCTACACAGCTTTTTAACAATGGGTTTTCTTGTTCTTTAGCTGTTTGAAATCCAGCTTTTATCCTTATCCATACATCCCACAAAAAAAAAAATCTCTTCCCTTTTTTTTGGGTTGGTATCTTTTATTAGATGTGTATGGGACATATATGGTGAGAAAACACCAACTGAGCAGGCTGGCTTCGCTGCAAAATCCTGTGTGCTGGGAAAGGCCCTGGAGATGATAAGCCCGTTTAAACACACACACAGATGCATGTGTGCACATGTATTTCAGCAATTAGGATGATCAATGAGCCTGCCTCTGGGGTCTTGGGCAAGGTATTTAATCCACTTGTGCTTTGGTGTCCTCATGTATATGCAGGTGTAATACCTTCCCACCTCAGAAGGGTAAACTAAGTAGTAATTAATTTTTATAAAGTGCTCTGAATTTAAAAGAGCCTTATCCTGTACTCAGTATTACTATCAAATGAATAAATATGGGATCCATTTGTCTTGAAATTTCTGCTAGATATAGCAGAATGACTTTTCCAAATGTAAATCTTTGTATAACATAAATGTCTAGCAAAAGCTCCTAAATTTCACAAAGCTTCAGTATATACTTACATTCCATTTTTGTAGCATTATGTATGGAAGGTGTATGGTGTCCCTGCTCAGTATTCAGACTGGCAGATCCCACCACCCTTGTTGAAGCAGAATATGTATATACTTGCAGTCATTATAAACATCGTTGCTGGTTTTGTTCAGAAGCACCTTGTCCATTGCTCGGGTGTCTTGTTCCACTTTATTTTTGTAGCAATTCCACATTGGGCATGTGCAGTGAAGGTCTTGTGGAAGTGGGGAGCTTGCCAGTGTTCACGGAGGGGAAGAATTTCAATCACTCTTGTAAAAGGCTTAAATGGTGGCCTGCCTCATTGTCTAGCTGCTATGGATCCTCATTTCATGTGTGTGTGCAGATTTGGGTAGAAACACGTCAGGAAGAGGAGTCTTCCTTGGTCTCCCCCTGCCAGCCTGGGTTTTTGTCTCCTGTGGGTTCATCTGAAAAGAGATCTTGTGCATGGACTTGCACTTTCAGCACATGTACTACCTGAAGCAAGGTTGGGGAATCTGCTACCACCGTGACCCCATCCCTGCAGCCTCTGGCCTCGGGGGTTGCCCCCTTGCTAGCTTGGGTCTGTGCTGGGGAGGGTGTTGACCCACAGGACGAGGGAAGCAGCCAGTGTGGCTGCACAAGGGATGTGCCTTTTGGTCCTTTAGCAGAGGTACATGCATTTGGCAGTGTGTCTAATCCAGTGGTTCTGCATCTTCTGATGTTTTCTGATGTGATTTCACTTGCTCGTAGCCGAGCAGAGTCCTGGCTGGGCTGGCTGGGGGGTGCTCAGCACAGGCCAAAGTGAACCACAACACAGTGCTCAGAAGTTTGCTTTCTGCTGCCCACTTCTCTGGGATGCCCTGACACTGTCTTCCGTTGTATCCCTGCAGCAAACGGGGCCAGTCTTTCCTGGGGAAGCAAATGTTTTGATTTAAAATCTGGATCTTCAATTCTGAATAGTGGAAGGGAGCTCAGAGTTGCATTTCCCCCCGCCGCACTCCTGTTTCATCTTGTTCCTGTTCTGAGCTCAACACAGGATTTTTTTATGCTTCTGTCCAGTCCCACAGTTACTCATCTTTTATACACGTATTTCCAGTTTTACTCTGCTGTTTTTCTAGTTCCCTGTTGCTAATTGCATCAAACCATGCTTCCACCAATACTGCAACAGTGTCATCAACCTGTAACCTGTCAAATCCCTCCACCTAATTCAATTGTTATTGTATATGTAGCGCTGCTTTGTGCGGTTGTTCCCTCGCTGCCTACAATGTGAGCTGGATTTTGATCAAGTGCTTTCTTGCACTTAAAGCTGCCGGAGGTAGCTGGATGCAAACAGGGAGAGACGGTTACCCTAAGAGCTCTGCCGCCTGTAATCTAGAAGCAGGAAGATCAGTTGTCTCTTCTGCCAGCCAGCCAGGAAGCTGATGGACTGTAGAAAGGTTGGTGAAACTTCACAAAGTCCTTTAATACTTTGTTAGGCATTCGCTTCTTTCTCATTCAGCACTAAATAATGCACCAGGCACTGCTGGGTTAGACAGAAAGGATACGTGCACCTTGGAAAGTCCTCCCAGTGCCTCCATTATTTTACTATTTTTGATATCATCTGAGGAAATGATGAAGACATCTATCTGCAGGGTGCTTTGCTCTGTTCTTGGTTGGCATCCATAGGAACTTGCAGGCTACTTGGGTTTTAACAAGTGGTGTTGCACTGAATGGATGTTCATGCTCATGGTCAGGTATCTGTTCCTCCACAGATGCAGAGTTATTTTTGAAGTTGTGCTTCCAGTGATGTCTTTTTCCTTTCTGAATGCACTTTCACCAGGTGTGAAATCACCCTTGTGATTTGGAAGTTCTCTGGAGAAACATAGCAGAGGTGACTTGCTTTTGTTACTGCTTACGATAAGCTCTTCCAAGTGGGTGGAGGTGAGTCAGTCAGCATACAGGAACACCCTACTGCTTTTCAAGGTGATCTTTGCCTGTTGGTTATGGCAATCAAATACTGATTCCTTAGTCTTCAGGATGGCGGAGATGAATGAAAGGATTGGATGGCACCTTGTTTCCCTCTGTTCTGTTTAGCGTTCCTGATGGTGATTGAAAGTCAGATTACTCTGACCATTTAATCACGTCATTGACCAGCAGATTTTCCACCCAACGTTAGGGTCAGAAGTGGTTCCTCTGAGAAGACATTGCTGTGAAGATTAAGAAAAAGGATACAAGAGGCAAGGGTTTAACTGGAAAAGAAAAAGGGAATTAATCATCTCCTCAGCAGCGACCAGTGCTGCAGGGAGCCTGGGCTGTGCAGCGCCTCTGCGGATGGGCTCTGTCCACCTCTGTGGCAGCAGCACTTTCCTGCTCCCTGACGTGGCAGAAACTCGCTGGCTGGTTTCTCAGCTGACAGTTTGAAGTTGGTAATTAATGTGTCCCATTTCCAAATACAGATGGACCAAGCAAGACCCTCATCTACCTGAAATATTAAAATGTTTACAGTCTACTCTGCATGCTTTCCATTTGATAGGAGCCAAGAGTGGGGCGCAGAAAGACTTCCTTTGGTCCAGAGCAACTCCCTGCAGACTGGAGAAATGGAGCAAAATCTTGCATTGGCAACTGAAATGTTGCAGCATTGGATCTCTCTCACATTTGGATAGTATGTCTCAGCATCTAGCTGGGCAGAGCATGCATTACAGGAGCTCATCTGGCCCGTACCTTTAGCTGTGGTTAAACTTCTGGCTTGCAGAGTGCTGTGCTGATACCTGTAGTTACTCTATAGCATTTGTACTGCTCAGAGTCATTTTCCTAAGTGCCTAATTATATTGCAGTTAAAAAATAAGAAGCCATGACTGCTGCTGTTGATCAAACTGCCAGAGCGTAGTTGATGTGAGCATGCTGTTGTTGCTGCTTCTGCAAAGATGAAACCATCTTATGTTCAGTGGGGAGCTGATGATACATTGCTTAGCATTTAAATATCCATGGCTACAGCTTCCAAGGGTCCTCGGGCTGCTTTCTCTTTTTTACGTATATGGAAACACAGTTCTTAAAGCATTCATGTTGGGGAGGTAATTTCAGAAGCTGCTTTGACAGACTTTCCATGGTTTTGCTAGAAAGAGCAGGACTCAGGGTGGGGTATAACTCCATCTAGTTTCATTGCCAGTCTTTGTCTTTCAAGAGATTTCAGCATCTGAATGAACCAGCTGAGAAGAGGTTTTTAAAGCTGGGAGGAGAAGGTAATGGCAGGACAGATCCCTTTGGCTTAGGAGTCCTGTGCCAGGGCCTGTCCCACAGCCCGTGTGGGTGATGTGGTGACTGGCGAGGATTTTCTTACACCTTGTCAGTGGGTATCTTGCTCCTGCTGTTCACCGGGATGTCCTGAGCTGCGCTGACTCCTGCTAATTGCTTTGCTGAATTAATGAATCTGTCCGAACCATTGCTTTCTTGGTGACCTCAACCTAAGTCAAACAGTTGTGTGCAGGTGTCTGAAATATTTATGTCAGCACAGGCAAGAGAGGGCTGTGAAAAATGGCGTTAAACCACCAGGGTATGCTCATTTTTGCAAAGCTTGACATGTCTAATCCAGGAAATAGGAGCCTCATCAGATCAGCACAGATTTGCATGAAGAGGGAAGGGAAATGGGATTTTAAAAACCTCATTCATACCAGATGAAATGCTTCTTTTCCCTTTTTTTTTCCTTTTTTTTTTTTTTTTTAAAGGTAAGTTGTTACTGATGTGCAGAGGGGAAGAATCTCAACTGTGGAGTCATTATAATCTTCTCTGGCCCAGCAGCAGGGAGAGCTGCCAGGTGATTACAGCAGGTAGGAAAGCCCAGGCAGTCTTGAGAGCAACTACAAACATTCAATGCAATGCTTGGAGTCAGAGCTATGACCACTGGTAGTGTTCCCTCTGCTTGTTTTCCATCTGACCTCTTGCATATGAGGCTTTTGATGTCTTAAACATATCTTGTGCCTGTCCTCCTTTTTATTACCTCTCTCAGCTTCCCCATCCTCCTGGGCTTTCCTTGACTTCTCCCCTTCTCATCACAGGATGCACGGTCTCCCTAACACTGGCTTGTGCTCAATTACTCCTTACACTGAAAGTCTTCTCTGGCAAAAGTGCCAGGGAAACTTCACATGCTGCTTCTGGCTCTGGTGTGGGGCACTGGAGGGCAGACATGTAAAACAAAGCAAATTCTCCATGCCTTACTCTTGCTGCATGTAAGAGTGATAACAGTGTTTCCCTGCCTGTTGTTGGTAAGAGGCAGGATTGGAACTGCTCAAGAGATGTTTGGACAGTGTGCAGACAGGGGGTATCTCAAACCTGTATTTGAGCAGGGAGTGTTTGAAGTGCTTTTGGATGTGGAGATATTGTCTGTACGAGCATCTTTCCAGCTCAGCTGTGCAGATGAAAGCAGTGCTGTCACCTGTCTCCAGCCTCACTCTGTGTTATCTGCTTGGATTTTCTTTGCTGGTGGGTTCCATGAGCTGGGAAGCCTACCAGGGATGCATACCTGGTCCTTGTCAAGCCGTCTCTTCAACGTGCAGACAAAGGCAGTGCGGTGCTGCACAGTGAGCAGGATGGTTTCCGGCTGCGAGGCAGGTGTGGGCTGGCTGTCCCCTGCATGGCGAGCTGCCGGGAGCCACTGCCAGCATCCTGATGAGATGCCAGTGTAGGTGGCTTTGGACCTGTATAGTTGAGACACTTGTGAAACAACCATGAATGTTGCTGGGCTGGGTCCTTGGGCACAAAGCTGGTCTTTTCCAGGAGAGGGCAGAACCTTTGTCATTCATGCTAAAAAATGGGAAACTTAGCAAATAACAGAACTTTATAGGCCAGTAACTGAATGTGCATGTTAAAGCAAAATACTCCCACATTATAAAAACCACTCTGCTTCTCTAATTGAGCAAGTGTAGTAATGCAGTTTTGATTATATATTTCGTAGCGTGTTGTCAATGAAGTAGATAAATATATATAAATTTTAATAATGTGAGACCTCAGAACGGCGTAGCTCCTGGTACTAAATCATTCCTGGGAACCGGGCCGAAATGAACTGTTGTGTGTCAGTACACTAATGCTTAATTAAAAGGTGTAAGTTAATTGCAGGGGTTAGTGATTGTGCCCAGCCCCAGTGCAGCACCGCTTGGAGCGGTGGGACGGGCGAGAAGGTGCCACTCAGTGGAGCATGTTCAGCGTGGCCAGGTACTGGTCTGGCCCGCAGGGTTGTTTCCCCATTTTTCCTATCTGCTTCTCTGTGACCTGGGAAGTTTTGCAGCTGTTGTTTTCCCAGCACATCCATAAGGGTGTCAGGTTTAGGATTTGTGAAGTGAACTGGGAGCCAATTTTTTTTCCCTCCCAAACCCAGATAAAACTTCCATTGTTTTCAGTCACTTCAAGAATTGCCGATATCCTGGCAGCAGCAGTGTTGATGAGAAAAAACTCTAAATTTCCTACTTGGACTGCTCAGGTTTGGGAGCAGAGTGGGGCTGAGATGGGCTTTCAGTGAATCAGGGTGAATGCTCTCTCTTGCTGGGTGTGGTGTTACTGGTTTCATTAAACAAGCCAGTTATACAAAGTCGTCTGCAGTGATGCACATACTGCCAAAAACTGATTGCACTTGTGAGCAGCTGAGATAAAAGTTTGCAGCTTCTCTAGCACGTAGCCACGGGCTGGGATGCTGGGCATAACTGGAACAAGGATGTAATGATGTATTTTCACATGAGACAATCTGTGACTCCTGCTAGCTGTGCATATGACTCCATGCCCCATAGTGTTTTACAGGGTAGTTATAAAGTGGTTATAAACCAGGTGATGGAGGTGTTTGAGAGTCAAGTGGCTTTTTTTTGTGCAACAGGAGGAAGTTAGGCTGCATTTTTCAAAATATTTTTGAACTTAGCTTTAATGATGCTTTGACTGGTGTTGTTATAATGTAAGTGTAGCATTAGTGAACAGATTAAGCAGCAAAGCAGTAGACATAAGCAGTGGGAATCATTCACATGGTTAAATTTACATAGTTTGGAGGGGAAAAAGTGCTTTGAAAGAAGAGAGACTGTTTCCCAGAGAGATGTCTCATTCCTCTCTTATCTTCTTTCTGCCAAACCAGGGATGCTGTGAGCATGCGAGCTGCTGAGAGATGCTTAAATGTTTGCTGGGTGATGAGGAATAATATCTTGCTATGATTTTATGTGCAAGCATGCTATATTTTCTGTAATAACATTAATAACCTTCATGTGACTGTTTAGAAGGATGAACCTCGTTAAAGAAGAGGTATTTAATAACGGATTTATTTTTATCTCTGTCTTTATCTAACAGTCTGCGCATTTATTTCAAGATTGTAACAGGTGCTTCGGAATAAAAATGTTTTCCCTCCTGGAAAACGTTTGGGGAGTGCATATAGCCTTGGTTACCTTGAATTTTCAGGCTGAGTATCTTCCCTCTTCCTTCCAGAGCAACCAACCCAGACCAGGACCCTGGCTGCAACATTTTTATCAGGTGTTACGGGAAAGTGTTTTTTTAAAAAGTGTGACTTGGGTTCTGGAGTCACTTAAATGGTTCTGAAGGTTTGACTGAATATAACCAGAGCAACTCACTTACACTTCAAATGCATCATGTTGTTTTGTGAGAGAAGCCTTCCAAGCATTGCAATGTGTGCTTGCTTAGCTGTGGGTGGGACGTCCATCCCTGTGAAACCCTGGAGGTTGCTTCATGGCCATGAAAGTGTTGAATTCTCCCCAAAGCACCATCATGGACGCTGGGATCATCCAGATAGTTCAGTGCCCGCTGCAGCTGTTCAGTGGAGAGGCGGCTGCTGCACACCATGAGCTCTGAGCTGCAAGGGAAGCCTCCTTGTGCCAGCATTGCTTAGCACCTCCTGATCACCTTCTGAAGCAGTCCTCCTGGAACAGGTGGTGATAGAAGGCTCCCAGAGCAATTATTTTCCTGGTTTGGGAATTATTTTCCCAGGCTGTGGCGTGACAGCAGAGCAGTACGGCTCTTGGGGCTGCGGCATGTGTTTGACCACACGCTTTTGGAGAGGTTGGCAGTTAGGTCTAGAGATCAGGCCTTCCTGCAGAGTTGATTTTTTTTTCTGTGTTTGTAATTTTATTATGTAATTTCAGAATTTAATCTCTGATCTATTGATATGATGCAGACATCGTGTTTTCAGACTGCACTCCTCTATTTTATCTCACTTGATGGCTGAGGTTGGCTGTGATGGAGGCAGGTGGTCTGCCTTGTCCCTGAAGGGTTGCACCATCTTTCCAGTTTCTTCCACATCTGTCCCTTTAGCATCACTGGCTCCGCATCCAGACTGCCTGCCTTCATTCAACATTTCTCGGAGCAGAAGTGCTGTTTAGCCCATGCAGAACTCCAGTACTGTACAGCCTGTGGCCAGAATGACCATTTCTGAACCCTTTTTCCAAGACACACATGTGGCAGTATGCTCCGGGAGCTTGTGGTCCCCAGTATGAGTTTGACAGTTGTTACAAAAACACCTGCCTCTAGGAGCTGAACCTTCCTTTTCTTATGCATTCAGTCTAGATTGTGTATGTCAGTAAAACACAGTTTCACAGCATTATCTTTATCATAATGAGGAGGGAAGTATTTTTCCCCACCATCTTGCTCTGGCCGTTCCTTCCTGCAGTCTCCCCCATGGGCTGTATGTGTGCTAAGACCCCACTTACTAAAATTTCTACAAAAATGATTTTAGGTGGGTGAGCACAAAGTCAGATTTTTTTTTTTTTTTGGGGCAGTCAGCACACAGTCAGATGGCTCCTGTGAGGAATATTTCATCCAGGTCCTTCACAGTTCATGCCTGCAAATCAGTGCTCTTACTCAGATGTGGCTGCAGCTATTTTTACTTTTATTTTTAATTTTCCCACATATTTATTTATAGAGTCACACTAGCAACAGATCCTCATTTCTACAAACCCTTTTGAGAGCCATGCTCTGTCTCCTCCATTCTGGATTAAAAGCACCTTACTCTTCTGAGGAAAACTCTGAATATCCATCATGCTGTCCTGATTTAGTGAGACATTTTCCCTGCTCTCTGCCCTCCATTCACTTTAGAACCTACAATGAATTTGGGATGTAAGTTAAAAAGCTATTTGATGTTTCTTGAGGTCTTAGAAGATTGTTTTGCATTTGTTCTTACCTGAACACACACTGAAACAAATGCATCTGCTTTACTGAAACCGCTTCCTTTAGCATCTCAAGGAAGCTTCTGAGTTAAAAAATAAATATATCTCTGTTTTTCCAGCTCTGCTTTACCAGCATAAGCTTGGGAAAGAAATGTAATCTCCTTGGGTCTGTCTTGATGTTTTGTAGAACTAATTCCCATTTATTGCAAGAACTCTTACAACACTATACTCAAGTTTAATTTTTTGTTATGTGTTTACATTTTGGAAGGAGTAAGTATGGTGGTGTTGGAAATTCTAATTAAGGATAACATTTCTGATTCAAAAGATCTTTCTTCAGTCCAGGGATTCTTTTTTCTCTCTCCTGATTTTCTGCCTGCTCCTTAAGACTGCAGGAAGTTTTGCTTGGGTCATTCACTTGCAACAGGATGTTTTCTGAATACTGAATTAATGTATGCAGTCTGTCACTTGGTATTTCTTCTGTTCTTCTGCTGGAGATCTCCCAGGGTTGCAAAGACCTTGCAAGTGGCAATGGCAATAACAGGAATGTGCCTATGATCCTGCAAAGTAAAAGAAGAAACATTAAGCTGCATGTCTCTCCCATCACTGCAGGGTGTGAATAAATAGATCTAATCAACAATTTACATTTTAACCCCAGACAAAGTTTTATTTTTAGGATTTGTTGTTCAGCCCAAGCGAAACCTTTCTGTTTCTCTCTGGTGGTGTTTCTAAAAGCACCTTTAAGTTATCACTGAGACTGTATTTTAAGATGCATTTACATTTTGATATAATCTGCTGCTTTTCTTATTTGAAACAAAGCCCACCTGTTCTTCATTAATTACACTATAATTTAACCTGCTAACCAGGTTGCTACTAATTACAGTTATCTCTCTGTTCTGCAGCTGATAATATGCAAAAATGATTAGACCTCTCTGTATCTCGATTAGCTAGAGCTGTAATGAGGTGGCAAATTGTCAAGGCTTTTACAGGTATTGTGAAGGTATTTATGGACTATATGATACAAAGCTGGGAGGAGTGGCTGCTGCATCCGAGGGGTGTGCTGGCTTCAGAGGGACTTTGACAACAAAAACTGAAGTAGAAGAAATTCCGTTTAAACATAGAAAAATCTGTTTTACCAGGGCAACCTGCTTGAGGTGACCCTGCTTGAGCAGGGGTTGGATGGGATGATCTCCAGAGGTGCCTTTCAACCTTGACTGATCTGTGCCTCTGTATCTTTGTTAAGACAGAGGATCTCATGGTGGGCTCCACAGAGAGCTGCAAATCCTGGTGGTGATGCTGACTGTTCTCCCTTGCGAACATCAGCAGAAACCTGAATGGAGCAAACTTGGGAAGAGTTGCTGGAGACTTCTCTGAAGTGAGGCAGCAGAAAGTGATGACTGAGACCAGCTACTGGGGAGATGTTGGTCCAGCAGGGCTGGAGCCAGGTGCCAGAGGCTGGAGTGAAGGCACCCCACAGGACCAGAGCCTTTGCTGGAAGATAAGCCCAAGAGGCTTTTCACTTGAGCCCTGTTTTATCATCTTTCCACCCACTTTGATCTCTTCAGGTGCTCTCCAAACATTTGGATTACATCCTGAAGTGGAAAGGTCACGTCCTGAAGAAGGAGCAGAGTGAGGCTGCCAACAGAGGAGAGCTCGTACCTCGCCCTGCCGCCTGTGGGGAAAGCCCAGTCTTGCTGGCAAGCAGGAGAGGAGGAAGAGCCGAGGCTCTTTCAAATCAAGCTATGTCAGTCAGAGGTGTTAATGCAACCGCTTTATGAGGAGGAAATGTATGCGCTCTCCTTCATCCACTCCAGCAAAGATCCTCAGGTTAGGTCAAACCACCTACACTGGCTGTTTTTACTGTTTGCTCTCTGCTATACTTGATAAACTGATTTGTGTGTGGGGTTTTGTTAATGTTGGTTTTTTTTTTTCCTGAAGTGGACTAGAGGTAGTTCATGTGATTTCTTTTGTGTCCTCTGCAGTGCAGAAGATACAGACAGGGTGGACCGATAGCATCTTTATTATTGTCAAGTATCTATCTACAACCCAAGGCACTGCCCATGTACAGCCTGAGTGCAAAGGTGGTTTTCTTGCAGACTTAAGAACACTACACAAACGGGTAGAACAAGACACTTGGTGAAGACCACACTCAAGAAAGATTGTATCCACGGTCTAAAAGCCAGATATGGGGTCACTGAAGTGTACTTCACAATGGTAGCTGAGCTGGGAACCCTGGAAGGGGAGATTTCCTGCAGTTCTGGCATGAGGAACCAGAGGACCTCTGGTTCTCCATGAGGACCTCCTGATGCCTTGCACAGAGTTTGCTGCGACACCGTGCGGGACTGCGCGGTGGTGATGCTTGGCTGTTCTCAGCGTGCTTCTGCTCTGAAGCGTGGCTGTGTGTGAGCGTACCTTCCTACAGCGGCTGCTCCTTGCCCGCATCGCTTCCGTGGGCGGAGCAGGGACAAAAATACCCTCCCGCTGCATCTCGGTGAGCCCTGTGGAGCCACACACCTGAGAGACGAGGAGACAGTCTGTACTGTCCTGTGCATTGCCTGGGCAGTACTGGTTTAATCATTTATCCCTGTTCATGCCACCAAAGCTTTATCTTGGGTGGAGATGTGTGTATTTGGAGGGGGGGAGGAGGCAGGGCAGGGAGGGGAGTTTAACCCCAACTGTTAGCTTGTCAGGTGTCAGGCAGGATTTGCAACACTGGCAGCTGGGGAGAAAAACTGTTATTAAGTGTAATGCGGCACCTTGGATACAGAAAGCATGGGGAGACAATAAATACAGACTTCCATAATGTCATTTTATAGTGTCACTCTTCAGAATTTATTAAGACTTAGTTGCAGCGATGCCTGCAGCTTCTTCTGGTTGAATCAGTAAATTCTGTTCATTATCTCCAGCACTTGTTTTGACCTGCTGTGTTTTAAAAAAGTAGGAAATATTGGAGGCATAGAGGCACCCCAATTACTTTCTTTGGCAGCTGGGGTTTTTTTGGTGTAAATCCAGCTTTTCTCGGGTTTGCTGCTAATACCCCAGTCAGTGCTCATCTGGGTAGATGGACCTAAAATGTGAAGCGTTGCTTGATGAGAACACTGAGAAACCCAGGCACCGACAACCTGCCTTAATCACCACAGCCTCCTGCAGGCAGCGTGCGACAATGGGAAGAGAAGATCCATAGCAAGGAGGGATGTGACTGTCATCTTGGAGCAGGTTTGCATGTCTTGTCATCCCACCCTGGTACCACTCCAGTGTGTGGACAGTCTTGGTCAGGCTGAGGATGGCTAAACATGGAGAAGGGTTCACAAGACCTTCCTTAACAACAAAAAGGTTGTTGCTTAAGCCATGGGCTCAAAGAATAGTTCCCTGTCACTTCTCTGTGGGTGTTGCCACTCGGTCACTGTTGGGAACTCGCTGACTTGTTGGTGCTGAGAATGGCACTGGTGTTTCTCAAGAGTTTCTCAGTCTACAAATGAAATTGTGCCTGTTTCTGCCATTTTTTGTCAGATGGAAATCACAGTGGCTGTGTGTTTTGTGCACCTTTACCCCCATCTTCAGCATTTAGCTCTCCAGGGTGGAAGAAAATGAAGTTCAAGCCCAGCCTTCTGATAATTTATTATGTTCCTTGTGCATAAGGGCAAAATTTAAGTTGCCAAAAGCAGATGTTTGCTTGCTCCTTTTTTAGCTCTCAAAGTACTTTCTGTGTGCTTGATTGATGGACATCCCTGTTACATTAATAGTTGGGCTTTGCAGAAAGCTGTTATTACCAGGAAAATCTGGTGTGGGTTTCAGTTTTTCTTCTTGCATTGAAAAATCCATTATTAATGTCTTTTTGAGGAAAAAAAGGCTTCAATTCCAGCATTTTGCTTTGCTTTCTCAGGCTCCTTCGCAACTGTCTTCTCTGAGGCACTTTTAAAATCAATATTACAAGTGTTCTTTATATTTTACTGTGTGGTTGAGGGTTTCTGTGTCTTGCTATTGATTTCTAATTGTGTTGCAGGACGTTTGGGTGCACGCGGATTGCCATGTGACGGATTACTTTATATGTGTCTTCCTGATCATCACTGAGTTGGCTTTTTGCATGTTCCCTCTTGCAGGATGCTGCTGCTGAGCCTGCAAGCTACCAGGAGAGCTTTGTCATCTTGTAGCCCATGAGTGCAATCTTGAGACACTGAACTTGTGACTGTTCATTTAAATGTGGTTTTGATTTTCGTTTTATACCAGACGCAGAGGTATGAGGTCTTGTGAGGTCTCGTCTCTTGTGTAGCCTTTGCAGAGTTGTTCTGCCCTGGCTTATCGGGCACCTTAGTGTTCTGCATTTTAACAGCTTGACAGGTTGTCGTGGTTTTGTTTGGGGTGGTCATAATGCATCTTCAGTTCTTTGGATCAGTGCTGGCATGGGCTCTGACACTGCCCCTTGGATCGGCTCTGCTAACAGATCTTGGCGTTTCAGAGGTGCAAAGTCCAAGTCTCAATGAAATAATATGAAGACACAGGCCACATCTGTAGCTGCGGTAAAGTTGGATTTGCAGATATAGGCACTTGGAGTGTGTCAGCGTTCATGGATCATGGCTGCATCTGTTTGAGAGCCTGGTGGGATCGAAGGAGGGTGTGAGGAGTGACACAACTGTGGCCAGCACAGCTTCAAAATGCATCCATTATTCCAGGTCGCTGCAGCAGGGGAGGAGCGTGTGCTGAAGAGGACAGAGGACCGCATGTGTGTGTGTGTGCACATGGCAAGTCCTAAAACCATGAAGGAGAAAGGGCAGCAACAGAAGTTTTCTGTGTAGGGAGGGTTTGCATGTGCCTCAAGCTCTTATGAAGCAGGGTGGTGAGCAGGTCCTGCTCCAGGGCTCACCAGGCAGGAGAGACAGTGTGTTTGTTGCTTGACCTGCCTGCGGGGTGGGCTGCTTCCAAGCCCTCTGTGCATTGGCAGCACAGGCTCCACGTCTGCCAGGTGCTTTGGTTGCAACAGCATGCAATATGTAGGTGGTCTGGTTATACAGTAAATTGCTGTCAGCTGGATTGGGGTGTTTGCTTGTCAGGCTTATAATCAGTAAGGTTCAACTCCTAGACATGTCAACCATGCTGTGCTTCATGGAGGCCAGTTTTAGCTTCTAAGGAATTAGTTGCTGTAGTTTATCCATCCATCCTGGGGACCTGAGCAAAAAGATGGCAGAGGCTCTGGTACTGTGTCTCTGGAGGAGCAGCACAGGGTACAGTGGTTTTAAACATGCTTGTAGAGGACACAAGCAGCCTGAGCTCTTCCTGGGTCCAGCGGTGCTGCTGTTTGCTGGCAGTCGGGAGGGGGGTGGCATGTATAACTATGGACAGGCTTTGACCTTGCCACTGGAACTTAGTTAGCAATTCTGATGTTCTGGAAATGAAAATATACTTCAGGCCACCTTCTCCTCCAAGCTGACCCTGAGAATCTGGAAGGAGAAGAACTACTGAATAATTAGGGTCTTTTTTTTTTTCTTTTTGCTAGAGTTACTGCTCAGTGTTGAACTGCCCTGTAAAGCATCATTAGTTTCCTTGAACTTATTGGTCCAATTGGTACTTTGCATTTAATATAATTATGTAAATTGCAGTCTCATTAATCACAGCATGTGCTGCAGCATATCACTGTCTCGCCTTATTTTGCGGGTGACTTGACTGGTGGGAACCCCTGTAACCCCAGCCAGGGGGGAAGGCTGTGGACTCCTGTGCCTGTTTTAACTCATGCTTTGTATTTGCACGCCTCTTACCCTGTGAGATCTGGGAGTGTTTGCCAGCGCTGCCACGACTGCGGAGAGCAGCTGCACTGCTGCAGAGGAGGGCAGTTGTGACACAACCGGGGAAAGGTAGGTTTGTTGCAAGGGAGTTTTGCCGTACCACGTCCCAGCTGCTGCTGTTTTGTTTTGGGTCTGTAGAGGTCCCAGCATGGCGGAGTCCAGGCTCCTGGCTTTGTGGTAAATAGCCGGAGCCTGAGCTCTTGCGCAGGGGACCACTGCAGGGCCGTTTGATGATGCTGTGGCTCTGTCTCTGTGGCAGAGCTCTCGGCCTTCCTGGCAATGTAAATTCTCCTGGCTACATGCTAAAATTACACTGAGTTATTGATTTATCTTTGAGAGGATTTCCTTCCCAAGGGACACTTCTGGCCTTTGTAATGATTTAGTTCTTCTGCGAGTGCAGAATCCATAGCAGAGCAGAGCCACCCTCCTGCTCGTGAGTCTGCAACCCAGGGGTTATGCTCCCACAGGCTTCCTCCGCAAGCTGATTTCTATTCCAAAGCCAAGGTTATTCTGCTGTTACTTCCAAGTGACAACTGCAAATAAAAGGGCATTTTCAACTTTGCACTGGGCAAGCTGCAAGTCTCGGACTAGACTTTATACCACAGCACCAGCGTTGTTATCCTGGACTCGTTGCGAATGCAGCTTTGAGGCTGGCATGTGGGAAGCGTGAAGCTGTGCCAGCATTAGCGGACCCGGTTTCCTGGGAATGTTTTAACTCTTTAAAACAGGGTATGATGGGAGCAAGATCATGCAAACTTTTTTTTTTTCCTAAAGATGCAGCATACAGCCTCTCTTTTCTTCACTTTCTGCTGACTTGCCCATGGAGCATCTCTAAAAATCAGGCTGGGCAAGTTCCATTTTGACCTCCTACTTGAACCTGTGAGGAGGCAAAGCCGGTTCTCTACTTATACCACCTGTTTTCTCCCCTTAGCCCTGAAATTGTAGTCCACTGGTTGTGGCACAACTGGTGAACGCCATCAGTAGGAGGACCCAACCCTTCAAGAGTTGGGCCAAATGTTTTATTGAATATCTCTGGAAGGGGAAAGATAGGCTCTGTGTCCCTGGCTGCCCATGTCCAGTGTTGGCCCATGTAAAGCACCTCCCCATGGGTTCCTGTATCTAGCCCCGTAGTGGATTTGGATCCAATCTCAGCTGCAGTGTGCACACTGATAAAATGTGAGGCTGCTTGCACGCATGGTGCTATAGAACAGCATCCTCTGACTAGGCCCAGGGAGAATGTCAATTTATTTTCCTGTGAACCAAGTGTGGCACAACTACTTTCTTTCTTAGTGATGTATCTGCAATATAAAACAAGTCCTTAGCGTCTATCTTAAATACTGCAGTGTTGACAAGTTTTCTTGACAAAAATTAGGCTAATGTTCCCTACAACTGCATTAGCTATAGAAACGAGGCTTTAAAGTGAAGTTTAGGAAAGCACTATACCAATGATCTCTCCAAGGCATCTTCTTATTCCAGCTTTTATTATTCAAATTCATTCTCACTATATCTTGGCAGCGTAGCTGGCAGACAAGTTTCTCCAATACGTTCTGCTAGTCTCGCAGCCAGGCGGTTCAGATCAGGCACCTTTCAGCATTGAACCAGGGAAATGTTGTCCAACTGTCTGCGGACCTGGGTGCTCTGGGGGATGCTCTAGGCTCAGAGAAATGTTGGTGCCGGGATGTTACTGTGACCGCTGGTGTGAAAGCGTGCAGTGAGCCAGCTGACTCGCATGGAGTAGGGATGCAATCTGAGTCAATAAGCTGCATGCCTTGCCAGCAGTACAGTGTGTCCTGAAATGCTCCCGGTGATAGCTGGAGACGGGAGTTTGGTTTTCCTCTCTTGAATGTGTCTGTCTTTTTGGTTTCAGCCTTGAATGAGTTATAAGCACAGAAGCTGAGGACAGGAACAGAGATGGCTGAGACCTGGTCCTGGTCATGAAGACCTCTTCTCAAGCTTCCCAGCCTTCCCCTTGACAATAGTTTCTGGGGTTTTTTTTGCCCCTTTTTCCTTCTCTAGCACAATCTTAGGCTTCAGCTCCTCATTACCAAGTGCAGATTAACTGTGGCCAGCTTAGACCCCTGGTTCTCACCCTGGTATTGGTCCTGATGGATTTTCCCTCCCTAGAGAGCAGTTGTGTCCTTTCCATGTCTCTGTGTTGCTGGGTTCTTTGGGGATGGTTTTCTCCACCCTTACATTTATCTGTGGTGGCCATCTCAATGGTCACTGGAGAGCGGAAGAGAGGCTCTCTGAGGGTGATGGATGTGGGAGACAGCTGTGATTGATGATGTTCTGGAGGTGCTAATCTCTGTCATAGTAAAGAAGCCAATGGTGCCTGGCCCAAAAAGGTATTAGATGCCTAAAATTTGTCAGAATAAATATCATCCTCAGTTCATTTTGTCAGGTTCTTAATTCTCCTGGCCATCCCCCTTGTCCTTCTCTGCCTACTTTTTGCATTGATCTTCTCTGAATGTAGATAAGCCTTCAGTATCCCAGATGGGCTTTCTAGTATAACAAATACACCTGTGGGACGACAATTATTTAATAGGTTGCAGTGACATTATGAAGTAGTTTAGGCTTGGGAATAAATAACTTAGCCGGAGAGGGATTAAAACTGGCTTTTGTACATAATGTTTCTCTTGGATGTTGACTTGGCGACGTGGTGAGACAAAGGTCACTGCAGTGTCCGTGCAGCCCAGCATGCCTTTTGATAGCTGAAATAATCAGAGTGTGGCTGGACACCTTCAATCTCCACTTTTCTTCTGCTGTCCAGACCTTTGCGGGATTAAACTCTCTAAACTGCTACAGTTCACAGAATCGAGCCCAATAGCAGAAGAGAAAATAAATTAAGTGCTTTGTATTGAATCACTAAGCACATGCATCATGCTGTAACCAAGGGTTCGTGGTAATACATAAGAAATGACTGGCTCAAAGCTGGAGATAAGGGTTTGCTTATAAAGTGAAAACATGTGTTTTTGCCAATTTTACAAAAGGGCAACCCTTTCTCTTCCTTCTGTGCTATTATTTTTTGCCTGGTGTATTTTCTGCTGTTGCAGTGCAAGTGAGAGAGAAGCCTTTGCAGAGAGGGAGGTGGAAGGGCAGAAGCACTTGTTGCAAGGAGCACTTTTCCATATGAGGCTTTTCGATATTGGTGGCAGCAGAAAATATATCAACAGATGCTACAGCAGCGACTCCCATCAGAGAGGCACCATATGTCCTCTCCTGAGCCCTCCCGTCGCTCTATTCCTAAGACTCTCCCTCCCCGGGCACCTCGTTAGCATCCGCCTTTGCTTCCATTGCTTACTATCTCAGAGCATCCTGGAAAGCGGCAGAGACCTTGCAGGAGGTATGTGCTCTGCCCTGTGCATGACAGCCGTCTCTTGTCCTTGGTTGTTATCTTGCCACAAGAGGGTCAAGGTTTGATGGGTTTTTAGGCAGGCAGCTAGCTTGGCTCTGTGCATGCCCCTGTATGAGGTTGGGCTACGTGCAGAATAATCTTTTTGGCTGCCGCCGATGGTAGGCGTGAGTTAAACGGACCTGCTCTGACAGTGTCAACCACGGTCTGTCACCCGTCACCGCCAGGTTCACCTGCCTCTCCCTTCCCTTCCGCTCTCCCGCTGCCGAAGCTGGAGGTGAAGCCAAGTGCAGGCAGTGGGTGGATTTGGCAAAAGGTGTTAGCAGCCGGAGCCTGCTGCTCGCGGAGTGCTGCTGGTTTGAATAACCACACTCATGGCCCCCGGCGGTTGCTGATCAATTGAGAGAACATAAATACCAGTGCTGTGGGAGAGCACTGGATCAGTTTAAATTGGCAGTCGTAAGTGGTTGTCCAACCGGGTGTCCAAATTTAACCGATGCTTTCGCATGTCTAACCAAGTATTACTTATTGGAAAGCCCCTTTCTTGTGACGCTTTGTTCTCCGCTAGCTGCGGATCAAATTGTGGAAGGAGGGATTTGGTTCTGGCATAATTTTAAAAATGTTTTCATTATATCTGCTGAGGGAAACAAATTACAAAGAAGACCTCTCAGCACTAGGACAAAAGAGTGGCTCTAAAATCCTTTTCAGATAAACAAATGTTTAAGCTGCAGGCCTGATGGATGGTGTTTCAAGACATGGTCATTACTGCAGCAAGGAAGCGGTTGGCATTAAAAAATCATAGAATGCAAGAAAGAAAGTTCTCCCAGGGTTTACTGTGGGCGTGTATCTGCCTGTAATCCTGGTTGTGCGGAGCCCTTAGCACCCTGAGTCCACACAGTGATCTCTCTGGCATTAGCCATGGGAAAACAGTAGCCCAGCAAGCACCAATGAGTAACTTCTCTCTTGCTAAATGAGAAACTGGAATGGAAACGGCCCTTTCTCTGTGCCCTATTTGAGTAGGGTTCGAGTCCAGTGGAAAGCAGTGCTGCTTCTTTGAGATACATAAGGCCCCTGGGCAAAAGCAGACATGGTGACACTTTTGTGTTGGGATGTATCAGTGCAGCCAATTTGGGGTCTTCCCGGGGGTTGCTTTGCTGCCAGCAGCAGCACTGGGTGTTGAACTGGGAGCGGATTCACCCTCAGCAAGTTTGTAAGCATTTCAGGTGTCCCTGCTCTGCTGCAGTGTGGAGCAAAATTGGTGCTGGAGAAGATGTTGTATTTAGACATCACCATTTTGACAGGTTGAATTGCAGGATATTTATTGGCATAGCTTGGAGTATTATATAAAAGATTTGTCAGATAAACTAACCAACTAGAGTGTCTTACGTGAAACATCCTTGATTTTGTTGAGGTTTTTTTAACTGTTCATTCAGTCTCTCAACAGTTCATCACATGCAGGCATTTCTGGAAGATGCTGGTGCAAGTTGCTGCTGCATGATGCTGCTAAATATCTGTAGCTTGGGGATCAGGCCCTTCCTGCTCAGTATGTGTCTGTGTGCTCTGGGAGGCTGAAGAAAACAGCAGTTTGAGTTGTTTGATCGTGCTGTAAGGACAAAACTCCTCTCTCATGGTTTCCTCTGTAATCCCAGGAAGGGAAGGACATATCTTTATCCTTGTTGGCCCTCTGCATGGCAGGATCTTTGTCTGTATCAAGGTGCAATGCTAAGACAAAATAATGGTGATAAGACCAGCCTGACACTGCCAGGACTTTTCATTTGCAGGCAGAGGCAGCACGGCTGCCTTCAGCCCCGAGGCAGGGAGCCCATGGAAGAAGTGGCACGTTGGGAGTGGCCATGGTGGGTCACGGCAGGGGTTCATCCAGCATCCCATCCCCTACAGATGCTGCAAGCACGTGCTTAAGGAACAATTTGCAAACATGGCAAACATACAGTGATTACAAAAGAGTTTCCTCTGTAATTAATTACAGTAGGTAATTAGAGCCCCTGCTGTCATTGATGGTGCAGACCTGAGGAATCCAGGAGTGCCAGGCAGTGACCAGGACGGTGCTTCTTCACGGATGTGCTGTGCTCAACAGGCAGCTGTGGTTTCCTAGCAGAAGTACAGAACTAATAGAAATGAGAGATACGCGTGAAGTGGCTTTGTAAAGCATTTCATCCAGTGTCGTAGGATTTTCTACTTGAAATGTGGACGCAGGTGTCTGAGCTGTCTCACTGCCTGTGCTGCGGGCGAGGTGCCATGGGAAGTGCCAGGGGATGCTGGGATGGCTTCTGGGGGGAGCTTCCAGGCCTGATGCTGTTAAACCTCTCTGCTAGCTATCTGGAAGAGGTGATATATAGCATATTAATGACCTTTTCCAGTGGCACTTAATTGGGAGGAGCGGTGAGTGCCAGAAAGTGAAATAATACAAAAGGCTGTAGATGAGAGAAAAAGGGGCAGGAAGTAGCAAAATGAGATTCAGGCTCTGGGTTTCCTCTTCCCATCAGTAATCCATCTCTTCTTGACCTGTGTCTTCTACACATCTTCCCTTCCTTTTGTAGATAAAAATGTTGTTTTGAAAAAACAAGCAATCCAAGGAGTGGTATGACTCACCTTTATAGAAAAATAGAAGCCAGGCTTTGCTGCTTCCTTGCTCGACAGCGCTAACTGGAGAGTCCGGAGTCAGAGCACACACTGAGCCCCATCATACTGGGGCTGGTTCCCTGTTTTTCCTGAGTCCAGAATTCAGCGTGAGAAATAGGCAGCATCTTCATGCAGCCTGAGCACCGTGCTCCTGTGAAATCCCGTCTTCTCCCCAGGCAGAGCCCACAGCAGGAGCTGGCAGCCTGGGCGAGTGCCAGGGCAGTTGTGTCCCCTTATGCGTGACCAGCACATGATGTCCCAGCCTCTCCCCTCTTGCCCACCTGTGGCACTGGTGGCTCCTGGAGCTGGTGGTGCTAGCGACGTGGCAGAGGGGAGCTCTGCTGCTTCCTGGAATTTGTCTCCTTGTGGTGTTTTTTTTTTTATTGTTATTTTATTAAAGGAGTAGGTACAGTGCCATCAGATAACTTTTTATGGATGCTCTGTCAGTATTGTGCAGCCTTATTATTTTTAATATTGCAGCAATGCTGGTTTGTTTTGCTGGGAACATTCATGTATTGATTCATGGATTCTTTTGTTGCCTGTATTAGAAAGAAAGTCCCTTTCCCCTCACTCCCATGTGCCGAGAGAAACAAAGAGTAAAGAAAGGTAGATGCTATCTGATGCTTGCTCAGATGCCAAGGTGACTTCTGAGAACTGCAGAGCCAGTTACTGACTCATAACTGGGGTTTGTGTTCACGCTGTTAATACTTTTTTTTTTTTCTCCCCAATGGCAAATGAGGACGCTCACTTGGGAAGAAACCGGGGGATCTGCCTCAGCGAGCTGGATTTTTTCTTTTTTCTGCTTTCAGAAGCCTTCCCAGTGGAACACTTCTCTGCCATAGGGGACGAAGTAGTGCCAGAAGGTGTTTCTGGAGGGGGAGAGTCCCATGTCCCCTCTTGGGCTTCTCTTGCTGGGCATGTCGATGGGTGGCAGCTCAGAGGTCCAAGGGGTGGGTAGGGGATAGGGATGCTGCTGCCAGGAGCATAGTGAGTTATTGCACGATCTCGGTATGAGATTTGCATGTCTATGTATGGTGTAAAACTTCCCCGGTTATTTTTAATGCCTGCCTGATGCTGTGTAGTGAGTTGGAGCTCAGCCTTGTCTCTGTGCAGAGATGCAAAACCACTTGTGGCCAGCACTAAATGGAATAGTGTACTGGAAAGGAGCTGAGCAGGATGAGACCTTTCTCATTTAGTGAGGAAACACAGTTGGTCATTTGGTTGGTCTAGAAAAGGAGAGAAGGGGTTACTTGGATATTACCATGTGATGCATATTCAGCACAGCAGCCCTTTGCTTTTAGTTATCCTGTATATAACGTGCCTGATTCTTGCCTTATTTGTGAGCATGGTGGAAGTGTGTTCTGTTTTCCATTTGTTTATTTATTTATCGTCTTGTTTTCAACCTCTGCAAAGCTTGATATAGGTATAGTGCTCCAGAAATGTACACATAACAGAATAACAGATAACTGTGATTTGGTTACAAGGCAATAATTTAAGTCGACAGTTTAGCTGATAACATAAAACACAAGAGAGAAATAGGATCAGTTTATAAGTGTCAGCAGAACCCCTGTGAGTGAGTTGCTGTCTTGAAGCCGACTACAGTGCTGTTACTCCCTCTAATATAAGAAGAAATAAACGGATGTCTGAAAAAATCTGGCCGACCAAGATTAAAAGAATAGGGCTATAAATTAAATTCTTCCTCGGCATCACTTTAAGCAACTTTCAGGACAGACTGAACACATCCAAATAAGATGAATGCTAATGCAATGCACCGGGAAGACCTCCAAAAGACCACGCGCTTTTAGGCTGTGGATGCTTGGACGAATGGCAGCACCTAGGCACGGCGATGGTTTGTCTGGAGAGCGGTCTAAGTCAGAAAGCAGTCATGCTCCAGCTCATGCAGCAGAGCAAAGCCCATCCCGATGCTTCTGCAGCTGCAGCGGGTGCCAATAGATAAAGGGATTAAATTGAGAACAGGAATAACATCATCATAGCAGTGCATTGCCACAGGATCAGCCTGGAAAATAAACGCTGTCGCTTCGCTTTGACATTTATTCCCAATAAATACCTTGTCATTTGTGCAGTGGCAAGGGTTTGTTATCCTCTGGAAGTATTTTACTTGTTGGACGCTATCTTTTTGGCTGTGAGGGAAAGGCCTGAGTGAGGGGCTGGTGGGCTGCATGTGCTCATCGGGGATGCTGGGTGGCCTGCTTAAACCCCGTGGCTTTCTCTTAGATCCGTCAACCCAAGTTGATGCAGTAATGCATATTAAAATAATTTCAATTGTGCTTTAAAAAATTGTGAGTATGGGATAGTTTTTAAATGATAAAGAATACAAACCGGTGGTGGGGGAAGGAGTTTGCTGGCTTCCTCCTCCAGCAGCTATGGCCTTTTCTGTGGGTTCATGAAGGGGTTTTTGCAGCTATTTCTACTCGCTGGGTAGATGATTCAGAATTGGGAAATTAATTAGAATGGAAACTCTTCTTTCCTTTATAAAGAGTGAAGGAGTAAGACAGGAAGATAGTGGCTGTAGGATTTGGAGATCTCTGGAAAGTGAGACCGTTCAGCTTCATTCAGTAATGCAGATATGCAATGCATACCTGTTTGGGTAGACATCTTTTATTTTTCTACGGTATCAAGGAGAAAAAAGGTCAGAAAATTGCTTAAATATAAACTTGTTTTTATATTTTTTAATTGAGTTTCATTCCCAAATGCAACTTAATACAAACAATATGTAAAAAATAAAAATTCCTCTAGGAAAAAAAAAAGCTGTTAAGTGTGATTCTGTATCAACAGCATGTGAAGCTGTGTAATTGCTTACATATGTATTGCTCCAGTGTGCGCTCCCAGTTGTTGAATAATATCAAAATATAGGGTTCAAAGAGAATCACCTATTTTTAGGGGAAATGTCTAGAAGCTACATATTGATACACGATTAAAATTCAGGATTTCCAGCTTGCTTGTTCAAATCAGCAGTTTTAATTACATTATTCGAGTTAACCTACCCTCAAACACACTTTATGAATAACACTTCAAAATACCCCAGACTAAAAGAGACTGAAGACCTCACCCTGTTTCAAACATCTGGAATATTTTAAGTGACTACGCCAATCTTTTTGCTTAAAACAGAGACGTCTTTCTTGTTTTATTTAATAAAGCATCATGTTTGTCCTGCTATGGCATGAACCTGCACTGCTGTGAAGAGTGGCAAGAAGAAATCCCTGTAGCAATGAAAGGTGCTTAAATACCTCAGGGCTGAGATTTCTGCTCTGAGGTTTGGATGGTCTCAGTCAAGTCTTGTTTAGGAAAGTGCGAAGAAGCAGAAGCAGGAAAGGTTTGTGTCTTCTCTTATGGCAACCTCCTTAATTCGGTTGTGCTGGGTTTGTGAGCTCGTGCGTGCCAGAGTTCGCGTTCTCTTTTATTTACTGCTCGCTGAAAATAGAAACTGGGAGGACTGGTCACACGGGAGTCGTTCAGCCCTTCTGGAGGCTGCTCCCTTGCTTTCCCTTTTGATGTTTCTTTTAAGCAAAGCCCATCAGCCTCATTCCTCTCCCCTGGCAACCAAGTGAACTAATGTGGCCAGATGCATCAGGAGCACGACAGCCAGAATATACTGTACTCTTCTAACGGGGACATTTATTTCTGGCTGCGCTTGACAATTCAGGACTTGGTTCAGCGAGTGCTGTGGTTGTAACCTGGCTTGTCCCAGTGCTTGTGACCCAGCAAGGAAAGCCACTGGCTTTAGGAAAGGAAGGACCCAGCTCACCCCTCGCTTTCTCCCCTAAGTGCTGTTTGTGTCTGTGGAGGAGGACAACATCCTCATGTATCTGTATGTTCAGCACGCAATACCATTTTATAATTATTTTTTTTCTTGCTGGCAGCCCCCTGCCTCAGTGTCTCCTGAAACAGGGAGAGGAGATGCGGTGTCGTCCTTTTTGTGGAGATCCTAGAAACTCCTTTTTGACAGGCATGTTCTGGCTGCATTGCCTGCATGCATTGACAGCTCTGCTATCACAGCGAATTCCTGCAAAGCTCACTTTTTGAAAGGGGGAAGATGCTCCTCTAGATAAACGTATAGATTAAAGCTCCTGTGTATCACAAATAAAGGAGCAGGAGGAGGGTTGAGTCCATTGATGGAAAGCGTGCCAAGAGCGGAGGAGGCATCTCTAGCCTGTCCTTACATAGTTTAAGATGGGAAGATAATCAGGTCTGTTCCCTCACATATCTGACCAGTGTAACTTCCTACGGACAGGATATGGTGGAGAGAAAGAGGATCTATCAGAAATGCAGCCTGTTTTAATAGGAAATCCTCCAAAATGGATTTCCCTGGTTTTTCTGAATGCATTTACACCTGCTGGATGGCTTTAGGCTTTGAAATGTTTTTGTCTGAATTTTGACAAACATCCCAGTCTTTTGTGGGAAGCACCAGGTCCTTTGATCAGTGAAATGTCTCTTTGGTCTTGAAGAGGGGGGATCAATCGGTTGTTCCCTAGACTAGAGGATTTTGTCTTTGAGAACATGTATTTATTATACAAAATAATTATGCTTGTCTTTGCTTCTGTTTGGTAGGAGATGCTACCTGTCTCCTACATGCTGTGGTATTTTATCCTAGGTGTCTTTTTAGGTAAAAGGAAATGGATAAAGGAAAGGCTGAATAGGGAAACCTCATCAAGGGAGAGGAGCATGAGCAGCTGTGTGTCTGTCTGTCTATCTGTGTGTAGCTAAGCTCTCCATATTCATTCAGCTGCGACCCCACTCTCCTAAGCAGGCAGATTTCTAGTGTTAAAAGAAGAGGAAGCAACATCAAGAAGAAGCAACATGAATATTGTCATCTCTCTATTCCTCTGCGACAGGTGGCCATCATGATGTGCTTGTGGTGAATTGTGACCAAGAAAGGCACCCTGAATTTACCATCTTTTCTGCATTTAAAACCAAAGCTTAATGTATTCTGAGTATTTTTGTTGGCAGATAGTAGTGATCATGTATTCCTTTTAATACAATATTTCCAAACTAACATAGCCTTGCCTCAGTTCACTTGATATTCAGTGTACCTGGCTGTACTCTGCAGTATGCTTTGATTTCACTTTGGCAGCTGTATTTTATGCTGTCTACCCCAATCAGCAACCAATTCCCCTTTCTTCAAATAGTCTCCAAATCAGCTCCTGATGTGGAGTTTTAGTGCTCTCTTAGGAATTGGCCTGGGAGGGAGGAGGGAGCCAGTGCTCTGCTCTGCTTGGGGTCCCCCCTCCCCTGCAGCATGGACCCAGCCCAGCTGCATGGGGATGCGTTCGGCAGGTCAGGGTGGCACCTCCTCGGGGTTAAAACAGCACTTGTGTCAAAGGAGCATTGCTGGAGGGGAGAGTGGTTGGCGGTGGATAGCCCGCTCCTGTTCACTGTGCAGGGCAAGGCTTTTATCTCTCTTTCTCTTAGGTAGGAGTGTGCACCTTCCGCTCACCCAGCATGCACAAAGCTGAAATAATGCGCATGCCCTAAAATAATCTGACCTTTGTTTGTAGGTCAAGCTGTTCCTGCGGGGTCACATGTACGATTAAATCTGCAGACAGGAGACAGAGAGGCCAAGCTCCCAAATAGCGAAAATGGAAAAAGTGACACAAGAGAAGAGAGAAGAAGAAAAAGGTACAGTGGTGCAAAGCATCAGGAGTGGGTGAGCTGGGGAGTTCATGTCTTTCATTAGAGGCCAGGTTCCCTGGTGCACTCAGTTGCTGTCTATTCTTGAGACTTCATTGCTGGTTTAAGGGTTCAGCAGTGAAAACTGAGCCCCATCCTTTGTGATCCCTTTGGGATGGTGGTAGAAATGCCCTGAGTATGTCTGCGTAGACACCTTCGTGGCTTCTAATGCCACGATATGGAAACTAAATTTGCAGTGTGGCTTCTTTGAATGGCATTTAGTCCTTGGAAACATCTGCAGTAATCGGTCTGAAATTACTTTTAGAGCTTAAACCATCAGAGCAGTTGTGAAGGGCTTTGTTTCTGTTGACCTGAGCCGAGTAACATTGTTTTTAACTCGGTGCAGTCAGCAGGCTTGCAGCATTCATTTACACATCAGTTATTGCCAGCATTCTCCTTAGATCACACAGCTTTCCCTGTACCCGCATTTTAAAATTTGTTTTAAAAGTTTCACTGGTGCTGACTTTCCCGTTGGCACCCTCCTAACAAAGACAGGTTTAGTTACCATGGGGAACTTTCTTTCCTAAAGTGTGCAGGATTTACCACTGCTTCCCTCGCTCCCCCTGTTACTCCTGTTTGGAGCACAGAGAAGCTCTTTAGTTTCATGATGTCTCAAAGGTTGGCTTTCCTTTTTTCTGTGCAAGAGTGTTTGTGGTCCAGATAAGTTCCCTGAACCAATGAGATCAACTTAAAGAGCAACACAATGTGGTTTTAAGCATTTCTGTGTGATTTCTGCTCGGACTTACCCTTGCCCTAACTTTGTGTATGACAATCATCAGCACTTCAGCTGTAGATCTCCATGTTAAAGCTTGCAAATTCTTAGCAATGATCTAGTGGCACAGTGGTGCTTTTTTGTTTTTCATCTGAAACACTTCCTGCTTTTCTGTATTACTACATGAAATTCAGAGGCATAAATTAATCAGCTGTTTTTATTGTGTTAGGACTTGAGATTTGGGGTTGGCTTGCAGATTATGGAGCTTTTTTTGATCTTCAGGGTGAGGTGTCTGCGAACCACACACAAAATATAGCGCTCGGACTAATCTTTTCTTGAGTGTGGAAGGTTTTTTTCTGTGTTTTAAGTGAGATGCATGCAAATCTAGTGCTTTTAGCCCCTTTTCTCCTGACATTATCCATTGCTAGTGTATCACAATGAAAATATTACAGATGCAATAGTTGACTCATAAAACGTTTTGTTTCCTCTGCAAGGCTGGGCAAGGTGGATGTTGACTCAAATTCATTCACGTCCCAGGAGCTCAAAAAAGCATTGGCTAAAATGAAGGAAAGTGAGAAGGCAGAAAGAAAGGTAAGGAGAGTTCCTTGTTTCTAAAGCAATGCTCACCGCACAGATGTGAACATCCTGCATTGCATGTCTCAGAAATATGATGGTTAAAGTAATTGCTTGGGAAAATACTGTGCAGACTAATCTTCTGGTTAATATGGGCCTAAAATACTTTTGCTAGCCTGTTACTGATATAGTTCCCTGGGAAACTCTCACCCCTTTTTGTACTAATCCTGGGTTTTCTGTAAAAATGGAAAACTTCTGTTCAGGTCCATTTTATTAATTTCAAACTTAAAGGCCTTGCATTGCAAGCTGCTTGTAAGTTCTTAAGTATATTTTCACAGTTCAGGGTGTTTCTCTGTGATAATTATCCTGTGGGCTGTTGATGGGGAGAGGGGCTGCAGTGGCGGATTGGGCTGAGGTCAGCAGTTTAGTGACAGATCAGCCATCAGATGCTGCTGCTTTCTGGTCTTTACTCAAGTGAGTGGCATCTCCACTAGCAAACTAGACACAGAGTGTCCACATAATCATTCTCAAGAGCCATCCAGACACCAAACTTCTTACTGCCATTCTTGGAGTACCAGTGCTAAAGTGAAGCTATAGGATCTTTCCTGTTCCCAAAGCAGGTACGTTCAGTAAGCTCTCTGGTGTGATGCTGCTCCCCCAAGTTTTCTGATACCAAAGTGATCAGACCTGAATTAATAATGCAAAAAAGTAACTTTCAAATGCTTGTGTCATCCCACGGGCTGATTTCCTTTCCATTGTTTGGATGTATTTTTTATCCATTGCTTTGATTTATTTGTTCAACTGCTGCTTGGTTCACAAAAATGTCTGCAGACCCCCTAAGTGGACTGGATTGCAGCGTGACGGTATTTGTAAAGGAAGTTACTTTGCTGTTCACTGTTTTCCTTTTAGCATAAGGAAGTACAAAAAGTGTTGTGCGGCTGAGGTGCTTCTGTTCTGGACTCTGTGATGGTGACGAGCCACTGGATATAGCATCTCCTGCCACTGGCACAGCTGGATCCAGAAGTGATCTCATGGTTTAAGTTTCCAATCTCGTGCCCTGGCTAGTAAAAACCAAATGGCCATGGTGAAGCATAGACTGAAGTTTCCTTATATAGGCTGTAAGGTTCCTATTTAGTTACAAATAGTCCACAATCCAAAGTAAAATAGAATATAAGTGCTGCTTTCAGCCCTCTCCAGGCTTGGATCTGGTCCCTAGCAACTGGCAGGACACTGGTGGGATGATATGCGACTCATCAGGTGGATCACAGCGTTTTTCCCCTCTTCCACTCAGCAGTATTTCCCTAGGCCCTAGCTCTTCCTGCTGCCTTGATGTTGTCTCAGTCGAAGGAAAACTGGGGTAGGAGTCAAGGCTCTAAAGTCTTAGAGTCACAGAAAGTCTTTTTTTCCCCCTATCTGGCACTAGGGCATTATCTAGTTTTCTGAAAGATTATTTATGTAACAGCCAGCATTACTGATAGCAAGACTTCTTGAAATGAGTGTCACTTAAATGCAAAAATTAGTGATGTTCTATTATGTGAAAATAAGCCATATTTTTTAAAAAACCCTGTTAGAATAACTATTGTCCCAGAAACTGGGCTAAAAACAGCTACATCTAATGGACCTAAAGTACTCCATTTAAAATCACTCCTGCAGGGAGCAAATTCATCCTTGAAGTAACTGTGTCAAAGTAAATTGAGTTACACCAAGCATGTTCCTATCTGCGCTCCTGCAAAAGCAATTCTGTGTGGTTGAGGTGGGGATGGCATTCTGCTACTGTGCGGTACCTGTAGTAATTAGGCCAGTAGTTGTTAGCGCTGATTATACGGCTGCCATTAGATTGACAGTGCTTTACTTCCGTCATTCTTTTTTTTTTTTGTTTTCTCTGATGGCTCAAGCCCTCAGCTTCTGTTCATGTGTGGGGCAGTGCTTGCTGGGGGGAGCACTGCACGTACAAACCCTCTAGTTGGGAGTAGGTGTTTTGGTATTTGTGTTTGTGGCAGAATCCCTTTCAAAAGGGGCCTTCTTGCTTTCTCCTGCTCTTGGGTCAGCCCGTTTGTCTGGCCTCTTGCTTCTTCCATCCCCTGCAGCAGCAGGCTCTGTCCATGTCTGCCCTGGTGTCTCCAGTGCTCATGCTGGAGAGTTGGTCCCCGCTGGCTCTGGGGCTCTCTTAGATGTTTGGCAGAGCCTTTTCCTCCTTACCACATGCCTTTCTGCAGCTCTCTTGGTTTATCCCAGCCCTTGGAGTGCTGTTTGTGCAAGGGAGATAAGCCACGCTGCAGGACGAGCTATCTCCTGACCAAGCCCCACGGCACAGCACTTCAGCTGCCCCCATCTTGTAGCCGGTCCTCCCACTTTGCTTTCTGGCAGCTTCTGGCCCCAAAGAGCGAGTGCATATGTTTCCCTGAGAGATAAGGCCATCCTGAAATGCATTAAGTGATTGGGATGACGAAAGCGTCTTCATATGCATCCAAGGAGGATCTCCTTGAGGTTACTGGCAGGGAGTCACCGGGCAGTTCAGGCTGGACAGGACCTCCAGAGGTCTCCAGTCCCATCTCTGGCTCCAAGCAGGGTCAGCTGCGAGATTAGGAAGGTTGCTCAGGGCTTTTTGCAGTCAGGTCTTGAGAACATCTACTTGCAGGCAAACAGAGAACAGCAGTGCCACCTGCCTCTGGGCTTTATGTTGTTTTGGAAGGCGCATAGGATGTAGAAATGGTGTACAACGCCCGAGGTATAGGCTCAGCTCCCTGGGGAGTGCTTGCTAGTACCCAGGGTGGGTATCTTACAGATAACTGGGTTCCTGGGCTTCTCAGAAGGGCCCTCCAACGCTGCCTCTGCATCTGTGATGCACAGCAGTAAATCAATTTGCATAGACAGCCAGGTTGCCCTTGTAAATCTGGGACTGGGGTTTCTTTCTACATCTTTCTTGACTCTCTTTATCACCTGCCTTCATATCTGGTTTAATCCTTCTGCTTTCAAGGCCCACGAGGAAGAGGTGAGGAAGAAGTTCCGGCCCATAGAGCAGCTGAAGGAGGAGTTTGAAAAGTTGAACGTGAAGATGGAAACAGATTATGAAATTATGGTTAAATTAATCAGCAAATTCAACAGCTCTGCCTCCACGCTGGATGAAAAAGTAGCAGCACTTTATGATCTTGAATATTATGTTCACCAGGTAACAAAAATACATTGGTAACTACCATGTAAAAATCCAGGGTATACAGTGTCATAAACGTGGGTTTATTCTTCTTATTGGTATCAGGTAATACAAATTTCTTAATTTTCATAATCCTGGGACAATAACAGACAGCAGAGGGCTACTGCAGGCTTATTTTGTATCCAAGTTTGAATAAATCATCGCTTGCACCAGTAGTGAGCAGTTTCCTAGGGGTTAGTGTTGCCTGATTTGTTGTCTGTTCTCAGGCTTTTTTTCTTGCCCTCTCTTTTTCTTTTATATGCTAAATGTTATGAAATGGGGTTTTATCTGCCATTTTTGGGTAAGTATAGTGATGGCTGCTAAAGAATAATTATTTTCTTGCTTCTTCCATGGAAAACATCTGTGGTTGCAGGTGGGTCCCCTTACACCAGTTCACAGAGAATGTCTTCATACCATGGAAGATAACAGCCACCCAAAAACCTGTACTTTGCTTGGCATGAATAAGAAATGGCATGTAGAGCCTCTCTCACAGCTGGGCCAGTGGCAGAAATGACTGAAGAGGCTCAGGCAAATGGCAAGTTGCTGAGCATCAGCTGAGCCATTCTAATTGGCTCTGTGTGAGGTTGAGTATATTTCCTGAAATCTTACTTCCTTAGGTTTATGCTCATACTTTTCTCCCCTCCTCTGATCTGTCTTGCTCTGCTTTTCGCTCACACATTTTTACCTCCCGTTGGTTGCAGGCTCCAGGCACGCTGCTCTCCTCCCTTGTGCTTGGTGCCTTCCCACACTGCAGTGGCTCGGGTGGGTGTCTGGGCATCGAGGCTGTTTTCTGCCTCGTGGGAAAGGGCTGGACTTCTCTATCCCCAGCGACTGGGAGAGTCTGGAGCAAAGTGGGAGAGTTTCCAGTGTCGCTCTCAGTGACTTTATCTTTTCAGAGGGTGAATGGGACAACTCTTGGGAAATGCCAGTGCAAGACCTTTCACTGGAGTGGCACTTCTTAAAACCAAACATAGTATTTTAGAGAAAATAGCTGAAGGAATGAGCTGCTAAGAGATGGATTCCATGCACCAGTTAATAGAATTGTTATTTCCAGGGTTCTTTGTCTGGAATTTCCACACTAAATCTCTGTCATACGCATGCAGAGGCTTCCTTGCTGTTTGTTCTCAGTGCTTTTGTTTCACTGACGGCGTCTGTCTGACTCAGAAAATAAGTGTGAACAATGGGTGCCCGAAGAGCTCAGGGCTAATTCTGTCTGGTTAAGGGTGCCAGATCGTCAGGCCAGGCATGCTAAAAAGCAAGCCCCAAACACCCTGGAATGCTTTGGTTTCCAGCATAACAGCCTGGACTATTCCAGCATAAAATCCTGCCTGCTTGCAGCATGGGATGGGGCAATCAATTTCAGAAAGGCGAGATGACCAGGGAAGTGGTCCCTGTTCCCTGTGCGTGGCCTGGAGCACCAGAGAGAACCAAATCCAGCATCAAAGGGGTCAGGAGGGGGGAAATGGCAGTGAGGCTGGCAGGGAGCACAGAGGACTCCTTTGTGCATCGATCACAACGTTGCTCTGTGCCCGCGCTGTTGGGGCAGATGGCTGGGCAGCACCTTCTCATCAGGCAGGAAGCTGATAAGAAATATGACTTGTCTCTAAGCCAGCATGGCTTTTCCTCCTCTTTCTTCTTGCAGCCAGTTGAATGCGTCCAGAGCATTATCTCTGCTTGGTACTGACTTTAGCAGCACTGGCTTAATGTAATTACTGAATAGCAGCCAAATACGCTTGTGCCGCATAACCCTGGAAGGGCTGAACTTGTCAGGAGTCCTCTGCAGCGAGCCATGGCCATGCCACTGGAGGACAGGGATCCTTGCAGGCGTAGGTGGCCCGGCGCAGCCTGCACCTATGCGTGGAACTGGTGGTGGCTCAGCTGCTCCCTTTTCCCCTGGCCTCCATCTGAATGGTAATGTGCCATGGCTTTTGCTGATTGTTCAGCTCCCAGCTGCCTTGCTGCTGCCTCCAGGGCACAAAACACCCTGTCCAGTGGAAAACTCCATGCCCTGCAGAGTTTGCAAGGAAAGGATGCTCTCTGCTCTGCGGCGTGGTCACAGGCATCCTGGAGCGCTGGGACATGAAGCGGCACGTGCTTCTAAGCTCACTGTGAGGGAGCAGAGGGGAAGCTGTGGCCAGTGCCAAGCTGGGGGAGAGATGTTCTCTCCTGCTCTTGAAGACTCAGCCCAAGGGCTCAGCTTTTGATTGCCAGCTCTGGTTTGCTTCTCATCAGTCAGGATTCAACTTGGCATGTTCAGGAGCCCATCTTGGAGAAAGAGCAGGAAGGTTTGGCTTGCTAGGTTATCTGTAACGCATAAAAACCAAATGCAAATGTGAAGAGGCCAGAGCATAACTCATTTATAAACAAAATTCACGGTGCTTGCACAGCAATGTGCAGAGCCAAGACCCATTCTCATGTGTTGCAGGCTCTTTCTCTCAATTATTTACTCTCCTTATCTTCCTCTCTCCCCTCCTCTGACATGCTACACCATTTCTCACTGCTAATTTCCTCTCAGTTGTGTACGGTTGACATGCTGCTTCTTCCTCGCTCCCGTTTTCTAACATTTTCTCTCTCACCTCCCCTCCCCGTTTTCTTTCTCCTCTGATCTGAAGCGGCTCCCTGAATAACTGCTGTCATATTTGCTCTTCTCCCATCCCTTTCCTCGCCCACCTTGCCTGTGTACTTTACTCAAGAGCTCTTTTGATCTTTGGCTTTCTTCCGTGCTGATTGCAGTGGACTGAAGTGAGGCACGGGCTGCTGCCTCACAGCATCCTCCGCTCCCCAGAGAGGTTAATACCTTCACGTTGTCAGGTTTGGGGGTTTTGTTGGTTTTAAAATGGTGAGTGAGGGAAGGAGCTCTCACAACAGACTCCAGTTAAAAAAAAAAAAAGTCTACAAAATAAGCTTTACTGCACAATTTATATTCTGCAGTTGAGGTGTCTCACTGATGCTGGGGCTAGCCTGAAGGACTCCAGTGCTGATGAGGATACAGGGCCGATTGGTTTTACTTCAGCTGATGCTGGATGCAAACTTCTGCCTGTCTATGCATTCCCTCTTGAGCAGAAGTCAATGTCCAATACCAGCGTTAGAACAGCCTTGGAGTTTTTGCAGAGGCTGAGCAATAAAAGCACCCACTGGTAGCTGAAATTGGGTTGCTGCACAGATTTCTTTGTAGACAAAGATGGGCCTGCAGAAAAGTAAGAGGTCTAGCAGGTCCAGTTTATCAGGACAGTTAAAATAATAGGATCTGAAAGGATACAAAAGCTGCTGCAAATCCTGAAACAGCCCCAGCAGACCTGCAGAGATTGGCTTTCTGTCGCCGGCTTTGCAGAGGGACAGCAAGTGGTGGGTATTGTCCCGTTGGGGAGAAGAGACGAGCTGTAGCTCACCAGGTCCTGCTTTGGTAAAGACATACGCGTAGGACATAAAGCTAAGTACCTTTTTCATTCTCTCGGGTACCTAAAATATCCGACTTATGGCCAGTTTTGGTGCAGGTACACGGCTGAGATAAATATAACACTGAGCATGAAGTCACCATGGACTAAAAGTGCCTGAGCCCGATATACCCTGCACGCTTTGTGGTGTTTGTCCTGTCCCACCCCATCAGTGCAGTCTGCTCACTGAAGCCAGGGAGGTCGGTTTGCCTGGCTGGTAGCTCTTCTTTATGTTCTATTTCCATCCGCCAACATATGCTGTTGTCTCCCTGTCTTTCAGGGAGGGGAAATGTTGAAATTCTAAACCCAACTTTTTTGCACGTGCAATTCTGAGTGTTCAAACTGCAAAAAAAATCTTTGAAAACCAAAATGCATCGATTTGATTTTGGACCGAATTTTGTACTTGAAGCACTTTGCGCTGTTCCTTGATGTTTTGTTTGTGAGCCATTCGGAGCCCTTTTCTAATTTCCTCTCTGAGAACAGATGCCCACTGTGATTTGTGCCTGATTAGCCCCAAGTCTGGTTAAAATCAAAGACGGATGAATCCCTACTAATGTTTAAACTTTTCCCTACTGGCAGTTAGTCCAATATCATCTGCTTTAGAAAAATCATTGCTCAGGCTGCCCCAAGGGGAAGCTCCTGGCTGACCCTTCCAAGGAGGGACTGGCTTTTTCTTTTCACATCCACATGAAATCATTGACTGTACTTACAAAAAGCACCCAGAACCACCTGTGCGCCTTGCTGTGAGCAGAGGTGATGCTCCCTGTGTACCATTGCTTCTGACAGGCTCTTAAACATCTCTAACTCCTGGCGCTACAATTAGAGCATCAATGAATTAATTGCATTTGCAGAACATACAATTCTCTGAGTTCCCAGTAATGGCCTGCTCAGGTGAGAGAGCAAAGAACTGGGGTTTTTTTGACATCGTCAGATTTACTGAATTTTTGACATTGCCTGAATTACCAAAGTATGTGTCAAGAATAGTTTTGATAGCTAATCAAAGTATTTGAGTTTTCAGTGATGCCTTCTGCCTGTGATAATAGCCACCTGTCAGTAGACTGTGCTTCTGCAACCATGACATCCACTGCTCACAGACAGTATTGTATGAAATCCAAGCCACAGTCATTCCCTCTTAATTTTTAATTGGTCTTAAAACTCAGTGTTTGTTAGAATGGGAGGGAAGAGATGCTGTGCTTTCTGAAACAAGGCATTTTCAAAGAGTTGTTGAGTGGAATCTGGTTGGGGGTTTTGTACTGATGGGGACCTTCTCTCTCCCAGGTGGACAATGCGAAGGACTTCCTCTCCATGGGTGGACTCCAGCTGGTGATCGATGGGCTGAACAGCACCGAGGCCGTGCTGAAGGAGCATGCTGCCTTCGTCCTGGGAGCCGCACTGTCCAGGTGAGCTCTCTCCCACCCAGCCTGGGAGGGTGAAAACCTCAGGAGACCAGACAGGCTCTGTACTTCTCTTCAGCTCTCTTGATTTATTTCCAATAGCAGGAGCTGAAAGCTTCTCTCATCCTGCAACATACCATATTGTCTTCTCCCCTGCCTAGCCCTTTCCTTGCAGCACAACTTACCCTGGTTGTCTTGTCAGTGTGTCCTCACTCTGCTTGTTAGACTTAGCCAGAAGTAATTTGGTGTGGAAGCTATGATTATTTCTTGATTTCCCTGGGCTCCTTGTTTCTACAAAGTCTGAGGGGAATAATTCTGCCTCCCCTTCTCTCCCCTTGGCAGCCTCCTCAGGGGAGATCTCGAGGAGGTGTGGTTATAAGCACACCAGGGAGCACCTTTCTCCTTCCTGCTCCTTGCTCCCAGTGTGCTTTAGGATAGCGAGATGCTGATTTCAGAAATAGAGCAACCCTTGTGGTCTTTGGAGGGGGTTTTTAGCCCCATGAACACGTGCCTCTGACCCACAGGCATAACCAAAGGAGTGTCAAATAGATACGGGGTTAGGAATGGGGTCAGCAGGCTGAATCAAGAAGAGACTGGTCTGAAGGATGTTTGTGGTTCATTGGAAAGTGGCTGTTGTCCAAAGGAGCACAGTCAGCCTCATGCTAGGGCCTAATGTGTAGTCCCACAGGTGGTACCATGTGGGTCAGTGGGTTTTATTGGTGCCTTTTTTGTTTTATGGGTTTTGGGGCTTTAGGGTGCGTGTGTTGCGCATTTGTGCGTGCAGAAACTTTAGTAATGCATTGGATGGACCCAGACTTCAAGGTCAGAAGTGCAGAGTGAAGAATGGAAGTTGGGACCGTTATATCTACATATTTCTATGCCTAAAAATATGGTCACCTTCTCCACCATTATAAATTATTTATCATGTAATCTAATATATGTTCTACAAATCTGCATTTCTTTTGCCATCTTGTATGCGATGCAGTTGGTCCTCAGCATGTGTGAAGTAATATGGCCTCATGGACAGCAGCAGGTACTCATATTTACACCAGGCAAGGATCCAGCTTATATTTTGAAACAGTTTGACTTATTGATCACAAGATGATATGCTCTTTCACATCAGAAACACAGAGCCGTTCTTTATATTCTGGTGGATCTTAACGTTTGAAGCAAAACTGTAATTGTTTCCTTTGGTTCTTTAATAGCATGTAGACTCTTAATGATATGTTTCATAAAGAGAAAATCATATAGAGACTCTGGAAACATTTGCAGGTAACTTGTGGAATGACAAGGGCTATTAAATTGTGTCTTTCCTGACTTAGCTAATGTGACATGATCAAGACTCAAGAAATTCATTGTCTCATGATATGAGTGTGTAGCAATGGCCATGAAACTAATGGTTTTATATAGTATTCCTCAATTAATTGCAAATGCCTTTCTTTGGGCAGAAACAATCTCTTTTCTAATATGAAAATATTAAAATACTGCTTTGGAAACTTTTAGGACTTTTTTTCTTTAAAGGACATTCTGACAGATGGCAATTCTGAGTGATTTGGATGATGTATTGTCTGAGAGCTCAGTTCCAAAATGTGAGGAATATTATGCCTGGTTTTTGGGTTTGCTTTTTTTTCCCCTTGCTGTGCTTAAGCTTTCTCAATAGACACCTACATGCCAAGTCTTCTGCTTTGTGCTATCCGCTTAATTTGTTTGTTCATACATTTTCTCAGCTTACTCCGTGCTCCATTTAAACTGCCGCAGGCATTCCAAGTACTTCACACTAAGCATTTTCTGATGTCTTGTGTTTTTCTGAGGGGTTGTTGTTTATTTCCTTCACTCATGGCTGTTCCTAGGGGCCTCAGTTAGGTAGTAGGACTTCCCAGTAAATGCCCAGAGGTGCCACGGGTCACTGGGCTCTAAGGGTGCAATCTGATCTGTACTTGTGTGCCCGGGGTTGGTTTCACATCCTGTGCTGGATGCTGAGCCATGCCTGGGCAAGATGGTCTGCCGCTCACCAGATGGGCCTGTGGCCACCTCCCAGGTCTCTTCAGCCAGGTTGGCTCAGGCCAGCAGTTTCAAGTCAGGCAAACCTTCCCAGAGGAGAATCAGGTCATGATCATAGCCGCTCCTCAGCCCAGCTCGGGAGGTTATTGACTCCTGGTGTAGCTGAATCTGGAAGACGGAGTTTGGCATTGTCTGTAGGCAAGTTGTTTTATGCACAAGAAAACCTCTGGATGCTGAGCAGTCTCAGACGTGCTTGGGTCACATCCAGAACTTTTCAACTCTTAAAAATATCCAGGTCTTCTCCAGATTTGTGTTGACTTTAACTCTGATCAGGTAGTGAAGCAGGTAAGGGATGGAGCAACCAGCTGCATCGCCCAGATCTTGCCTGCATGCAGTCTGGCTGGGACCTGGCTCAGAGGTCTGGCTGTGCTGAAAACAGATTTGGGATAAAAGGGTTTTCAAGTGGATCCGCTCCTTGAGCCAACGAGCCAGGTGGCTGGTCAAGACCAGCAAGTTGGATCAGCAAAGGCGGTAGGAGGAGAAGGTACAGCAGGGGCAGTTCAGGATTTCTCCTTCCTGATATTGTTCCTATTTATTTGGCTTAAACTGGACTCAAAAAGCAGCCTTAGCACAGGAGAGTTTGGTCCTCAAAGCAAAGGGTCCCAGGGTCTAGCTGCCAGGGTGCTGCCTGGATGGATGCTGTCCTCCTGGTGTCCATCTACCTCTATCTGTGAGCCTCCGCCATGGAAGAGAGTGATCTGGTAAGGAAGAAATCAAGATTTCATCTCTTGTTTCTCTTATATGTCCTTCATTTTAGGCATTTGCTTATTAATTGCCAAGTCTGTGACCAAATCAAACATCATTCCATCTGGTAGAGTTTTCTGAGCGGTGCCCTTATTGCAACTCTGCAACCTCATCACAGTCTTACTGTTTTTAAACCTTTAACAAAATGTTTTCCATTCAGCAGTTTGCAAAAGTAAACTTCAATTGAACAATCCTCAAGTGCTCTGATTGCAAATAAAAGTTAAATGCACTAACAAAAATAATTGCTAGGCATGTGGGATTGTACATTTAGGTATCCATAATTCACTAACAGTATATGCCAATACACAACATTATCTGGATTTTCAGTGATTGCATTAGCATAAAAGCATGTTAGCATTTATCTAGTGGTACTAACATTTAAATATATATAAGTATGAAATATTAAGATACACCATTTTGGAGGCAAGTAAAACTACCGTCTGTAAAATGTTCTTGCATATTTTTGAAGGTACAGTCTAGTATCTTCAGATGACAATCAGCATTCGCACCATTGGGTCCAAACATTGCAAAAATGTCAATGTTTTATGCAAAGAAGAGCTATATTAAGCTAAAAAAGATTGCTGATGAGAGAAGTGTCTTCTGATGTCCTCTAAGCTATTTAAAGGCAGCATGTTCCTTTGTTTGTAGCACAGCCAGGCCTCTGTGCAATTTGTATCTAGATGTTTCACAAGACTGGAAATGTTAGCCAGAAAGGATTATGCTTGTGATTAAAACCTTAATTTTTAAAAACTTTACCTCCAGGAAACGTTTTTCCACACCAATAATTTGAACATTTTAATATTTTTATAATAAAAGGATTTTTGTAATCCGTTTAGAAGGGGAATAATAATTTATGTCAAATGCATTCTTGAAGCTTTATCCTAAATGTTCCCCGTACACTTAGGGGTGAATTAGAGGTGAGGATAGAGGGAAGCTGAGCTGTGGGACCTTCAAGGCAAAGAGAAGCAGTTTGTATTTCCTGGGGAGAGGGCAGAAAGCGCAAAAGGTGAGATTTCATCGTGGCCAAAGTGGGGAGCCAGGAGGAAAAGTCGCTTGTGCAGCTGCATGGAGAGATTTGTGGTGTTTTGGCCAGTTCTTTAAAAACCCACGTGCTGTTCGAACTGGGTAGCCAGGGACAGGGTTTCATACTGATGGTCTGAGCTTGCGTTTGCTGTATATCCTAGCAGGACACAGGGCAGTCCCCAGCAGAGCCTCTTCCAACAAGCCTGGTGCTACTGGGATCTTGCTGTTCCCTCTTTTGGCCCTGAGTGATAAAACAAATGTTACAGGACTTGGTAAAGACTTGGGAGGAAACTCATCACAGGTAATAACTCAAGCATCATCTTGTAGCAGCACTCAAGAGTTTCCTAGAGATGGCTTGCATCAGGGTATTGCTTGTCTTAATAATTTCCCATGAGATTAAACCCCTTAAACTATGACAATGTGCATAATGAACATCCCAATCACCATTATTTATGTTACCCAGCTCTGAGGCTTATTTAGAGCTTGCACCATTTTGGCAAAGCAGAGACGCATAAAATATGTATCTGCTTTTCAAGATAAGCCTAAAAGAAGAGCCCAGAGCAATGGGCTCTGTTGCCTCCCTGCGCAGTGCCGTGCTGGGGTGTCCGAGTAGTGCTCAGCATCGTGATATCCAGCTGTTTTTGGTTCTGCTTTCTCAACTTCTTTTCTTTGGGAGGAGGGATGGGGGAATGCTGTCTTCCTGTCCCTGCTCTATCCATCAGTATTTCAGTGGTGTCCATTCTCCTAGGGTGTACAACTTCCATGCTTTGTCAGAGAAGCACCAGCTTCTTCAGGATGTCTTTGTCAGGAGGAAAAAGCTTCCACCAGATTTAATAATTTTGAATTAAGTCCAGCTTCGCAATGAAACTGGTTGACGCTCACTGCTGTTAAATAACATCAAGGCCCAAGCGATAAACCCAGGAAAAGTAAAATTAAAGACCTTGCTTCAATGCTGTCTTGTCAGGATATAAGAATTTCTGGGCAGAGAAATAAATATAGTTAGCTTAACAAGCACTGTCCCTACCTATTTATTGCAAATCCATCTTCATGTTTGTCCCTTCCTCCTCCAGCTTCCCCTTTTACATCCTACAATCTTTGCCCATCTCGTTATCCTTTTTCACTTTTTTTTTAGTGGCCCTGTTTGCCAATGCCGTGTGTTTGCTACCTCCCAGATGCAGTGATTCTAGCTTGACTGCCTTCCCGCTTGTAATTTCTTGCTTTGTAGATTGTCTCTTCTATTTTTGTTTGAACTCCTGACTTGTGTGGAGTTATCAGCCTCACTGCACTTAATTTCGAATTAATTTGATTGGGTCACCTCAATTTTTTTCTGTAACGATAATGAACTCAACCTATTTAGCCTTTCCCCATTATGGATAACCCTAACAAAAACTGCAGTGCAGTATAAAACTGTGTTTCATCATTATGGTTAATTACACAGAAGAATAAATCCCTAAACATTTTTCAGCATCTGAAATCTAACAAGAAAGGGTAATTAACAATTAAATAGTAAACTGCCATCCTTGTGCTTTCAGGAAGACAGGGAGGGCAGACCTTTTGAGAAAAATCCAGAATCCAAGGTTTGTTCCTGTTTTTGTTTTCATAAATGCTCTGGTAACTTAAATGCTGGGGAGATGCTGGTGTCTGGAAGCTGGCAGGGTGCACCAGCAGAGAGTCGGGTGCTTGTCCCATGCCAGGTATGTTTTCCCCAGGTGTCTGCAACTGCTGGAGAGATGACAAGGTGGGATGGACATCTCAGCATAACCCTGTGGGACTGGTTTTAGGCTGAGGATGTTTTCACTTCTGTAAAGTGTGGGAATTCTGGAGTGAGTTACCCCATCGATGGGGGCTGGGTTGGGCTGGTCATGCGAGAGGGGAGGACAAAGAGGTTAAGCAGTGAGGATGCAGATTGCTGAAATCGGAGTGTTTGGCCTCACATCACACTTCAGCAGTGAGCAAACCTGCATGGTTCCCCTCCAGCACTGAGTACCATTGCATTTTATCAGTTATCACGGGGCTCAGCCTTGACGGTGCATATGGTCTCTTCCTCGTGTGTCCTTCACATGGAGGTGAGTGCTCCCAGAGCATGGGAGGGTCTCACCAGTCTCCTGCTGCTCTCTGTTGTAAGACCTGTGTGAGGTGGCCTGCCCTAAAAACGCAGCCCTGCAGAAGAGCTGGTGCTGCCTGGGGATGTGGCGGGAGTTGGGAATGTTGGGAAGCTGCTCCGGCAGTGCTTGGCAGCACCTTCTCTTTAGCAGGGAGGTTGGTGACACAAACTGCAGGGAAGAGTCATTGAAGCCAGGTCATGCATTATATAAAACACATTGTTTCTGTCTCTTCTCATTTAGTAAATGCTCTCTGCTAAAGCATTTGAGTTATTGTGGTGGTTTCCATTTGAAATATGCATTCGTACTGGTTAATCACTTTCTGGGGAAAAAAAAAAAAAAAAGAAAACAAAAAACCCCCAAAACCAAACCAGCCCAAACTTGCCATTTTTCAGTGTAGACTTGGTTTCATCACTGGACGAAACATGTATTCCTGTGTCTCTTCAGCCACTATTTATTCATCATCCATGTTCTCTGTTTATCCTTTTTATTACAGTCTGTGCACTCGGCTAATGGCTTCACAAGCTTCAAAGATTTTCCTGCCTAACACCTACATTATTTTCTGACCTGCTGTGACTTTCCCATGTCGCGTGTTCTCCTCATTCCCTCCTAGTAATAGGTGCAAAACGCTCCACAAAGAAGAGGTATCTGTGTCTACTCTTTAATCGCGGTGTACGCGAGGCTGTAGCAGCCCGTTGTTAATGTGTTTCAGAAGGGAGGTTGAAAAAGTGCATTGAATAGAACAAAGCAGCAAAGAATGGGAGGAAGACGAACAATGAGAGCAGGAAATGCAGGATCCAGCCTCAATTACGTACCTGCTCCCAGCAGGGTTTGGGGTGGACAGAACTGACCCAGCGATTACGATTACGGCTATTGTCTGAGCCTGTACAGAAGGATCCAGATCCCATCTCTTCCTTTGTAGGTCCTGCTGTGTGCACCCTCCTACCCCTTCCCTCACTGTGGCTTTTGTTGGATTTAATTGCTGGCAGGCTGTATGCAGCGAGCATGCAAAGGCAGATCCAGCCATGTTTGTGGTGTGAGTGGTAGTGGCAGAATCAGGCATTTGGAGGCGTCTTGTGGGGCTGCCCTTAGCTCTCATGGAGTGTCTTCTGGATTTAGCCATATTTACTCACTGGCCCTCTGTTGCTCCCCTACTCTTTCCCTTGTGCTGAGGAGAGGAAGGCAGAGCTGCTGGACCCAGAGCTTGCATAGGAGGCAAAATAACACAAGCCAGCAGCTGCAGGCTTTCATGGCATCTAAGGCTGGCCCTTGCCTGATCTGACTGAAGACGGATCAAGTCCCAGCAAGTGACCTTGTTCCCAAGTTGGCATCTTCCAGCCTACCTGTTCTCTGATACAGTGCTTTCATAAGTTTTTCCTCATCTGTCTATTCGTGTGCTTTAAGATTCACTGAAACAGTTGCTTTTTCATCCATGATGACAGTTCCTCAGGTCTTCCACCAGATTGCTGCCAACCTCAGCCCCTTCAAGGCTCTTCAAGTGTTTGAATGGGGTGACATTCTGCGGGGAGAAAAAACAACAGCTTTCTGGAATTTATCTTTTTCTGAAGAAATTCATCATCACTGTTGACTACTTGCTCTTTCCTCACATGCTGATATTCTGTGTCTTCTTGTGAGCTGGATTTCGATGTCTCTTTACTTTAGATGGTCCTATTTCTGCTTAAAAGATGTCCATCAGAGGCCCTTGGAGCTGCCTGGCATGTTTTGGAAGAGGATTACTCACTGTGTTGACTGTCTGAGAAGCCACACAGACCTCTGAGCCCTGCCAGTCAGGGCAACAGTCTGTGGCCATGAGATGTCTCCGGGGAGCTGGACCAGTGGGCAGCCCCCTCCCTGCAGGGTGGTTTGGAGTCATCGCACAAGTTGGAGAAACGCTATTGCAGCTGCTTCCCACCGAGTCTTAGCCCCGTGATGCCACTGCATGAGACCTGAATAGATTTGAAAACTAATTTGCTGCTCAGAGCATCAATAGATGTACGTCACTTGTCCTTTCTGCTGCAATTAATGAGTTTCCAAGGTACTGCAGCCAGTTCCAGAAGGCAACCATCAAAGGATTGCGTCTTCACTTCCATCAGAAGTGTCTAGCTGTCCCTCCAGCACACTTCAGTTCTCACAGATTCTGTCTGTTTTTGTCTCTTATGAATTGCACGTGGAGTGCATTGTATAATTTCTCGCAACCATCCTTTCCACACTGTCTCTCCTTTTTTTTTTTTTTTTTTTTTTTTTAATGCCCTGAAAATAGGGGATGGGAAAGAGAAAGGACTGTTCCAGCAGTCAGATGGTGTTAGCTGGAGCCCAGGTGATACATGGGTCATGGCAGATGCCCTGTCACGCTGCTTCTCTCCACATTCATGACTCTCTCAGTTATTCTCTCCTGTTGCCCAGCCGTACTTGCTACCTTCTGTAAATCATCCTGGAGCTGGCCTGTGCTTTGAGCATCCCTGCCTGCATCAGTCTCAGCTATCACCCAAGTGGGACCACATCTTTGTGTGGGTGAGGAGTAAGTGAGCGTGTTCGTCCTGCTGGTGCTCCCAGCAGTCGGGAGATGATGGGCACAGCCCTGTGGTGGCTGTTTTGAGGGACAGGTGATTAATCCTTAGCTCCATCTGCCAAGATCAATAATTAGGGCTGTTGCTTTGTATAAGCTACCAGATCAACATAGGAATTGCCTTATTAAAGCAGACATGCAGGCCTGGCTGGTTGGAAGGCCCCTGTGGCTGGATTTTGCAGAGGTAGGAACAAAAAACCCAGGGTGGTAATGGTACGGTAACATGCAAATGAGGTTTCCCTAAGCCTTAAGCAGCTAAAACCTGCCATATGTGATGAACCACAAGGGTTCTGGGTTTTTTTAATCTATTTCTGTCAGTGCAATGGAGAGGGTTGAAGAGGGTTTCTGGATTCTGGTCCATGCCCAGCGCAGCAGGGTGTCTGGTGCCAGCATCCCTTTGGTCAGTGGCTGCACACATGAGCATTTCTGATCTCCCTCTGCATGTTCCTCACCTCCCTTTGGAAGAAGAATGTGTTACATTTCCATACATACTCTGTCATAAAAACCCATAAATATGATTTTAGTGTGTTTGCATGTCTTGCAACAAGCAGGAATTCACCTGAATTGTTTTCCAATTTAATACCCTGCTGCTTTTACTTAACAAGATATTTTTCCAAGCTGAGAATGGTAATGACTCTGAAATTTTCTTTTTAAAAAATGCATTTTCTTCTCAGGCACTTCCTATTGAAATCTGTCTTAATTTCAGTTCAGCTAGTGTGTGAAAACACATGGTGAGGCATTATTAGTCCCTGAAGGAATAAAGACAGATGGAGCCCAAAATGGAATTGGCTATATGATTAATAGAAACCTTCAAAAGTGGAATGGAGTCAGGGCTTGGTCCTACCCTGTCAGAGTCTGGAGATCAATTCAGCTGGCATGAATCTCCACGAGCTCAGGCTGAGGAGCTCAGCGGGAGATGTACAGATGTTACTCGGTAGAGCCAACCCTGGGTTGTCCCCTTCCAGGTGGGACCTGTTGCTGGAGGAGGGCACGGGGAGGACTGGCTGGTGGAGTGGTGAAAGCGGTGTGTGGGTTGGGGTGACAGGGAGGGGATCGAAGGGCGTATCGGGGTCCTCGGTGTGTGATGATGTGCTTTAGTAATGAGCTGCTATTTCTGGCCTTGAGCTTCCTGCAGCTGTGCATGATGGCTCTTGTGTGACTGCCACGATGGAGAGCAGAGCTGGAAGGGGGGGGAATATTTTGAGGCATGTTCCAAAAAACTTGGGAATGGGAATGTGGAGGTGTGGAAGTGGCGTGGGGGTGCGCAGGGAGTTCAGGCTCCACTCTGAGCTCCTGCTCCATGTGCGACCTGAGCAATTCCCTCGGGGGCTGTGGTTTCACATCTTTGCAAGATGTGGAGGGTGGACCTGTCCCTCAAAAGGGAATAGTGGAGAAATACCTGGTGGTGTTATCTGCACTGACTTTGGCATTAGTGGATGTTTCTGGAGTCCGTAGCCAAAGACCTTTTAAAGCATTTTTAACGTACCTGCTGGAAAGGAGAAAGAAAAGATGTTGCAGAAAGGAGATCTCTCCATTGTGTTTTGGGAGCAAGTACCCCCTGTGCAAGCTGGCCTTACAGCTCAGACCATGACCATGCTTACATAGGCAGCAAGTTCTGAGCAGTTACAGAGTTGGGGAGAAGCAGCAAGTAGAGGCAGAGGTGCTTTGCAAAGGCAAAACCAGATCAGTTATGGAGTTATGTCAGCACGTCTGTCTGGAGAGGGTACAAAGGGGATAGTTAAGTGCAATGGTGGCAGCCCCAGGAGATGGTCCAATTTCCCACCTCACAGCTCAGTGTTTGCAGCTGATCTTCCCTGTGTGCATGAGGTTGTGCTGGCAAGGGGCACAGTTGCCAAAGAGAGGGTTGTAGATGCCTCCACCTTAGCTAGCTGAATGAGACAGAAGGGTCTAAAATAAAGAAGGATTTGGTGTTAGAAAGTTGATGTCGCTTATGGAGATCATGGTTTAAGGTATGCATACTGGCCAAGGGGCCCATGGCTGTGAGCCTGCTTGGCAGGTCTGCACTCCCTGCACCCTTGCCATAAGCTGAGAGCAGGGGTACATCAAAACCATCTTCCTGGAGCAAAGTAGATGAGGAGCAGTGTCCATGGGTGCACATCAGCGGGGAAGAAGGTACAGAGGGACACAACTCTTAGGTCCAGCAAGGCCAGTCTTTTCACAGGAGCCAGCACCCCTTCCTGGAGTGCAGTAACAGCACTTCCAAGAATGTGACTTGGACCTTGCTAATTGTCCGAATGAGTGGGAGGGCTGCTGCAAATGAGCTGATACTGTGGTTCAGTGGGGAGCTGAGCAAATGTGAAGCATTGCGCCTGGCACCTCAAAAAACATCCATTGTTCAGTTATTCTGACAAGTGCAATTTGGTTTTTATTATCCCTGATACCCCCTGGCAGGGCAGCAAATTTGCCAAGGTGTATTTTATAAAGGGAGGAAGGCTCCATAGTGTGAGCTCTTTCTGCAGGACCTGGTGAGGAAATCTTAGAGAAATACTACAAGGCTGCTGTGGATTTTCTTTTCTTTCCCTGGGGACTCTGGGGATTGCAGATCAGCAGATTGTGGATTAGTGGATTAGGAATTAGAAATGCATTTTTCATTCTTATGTTACACACTAATGAACTGACGAATTTAATTTCTTTAAATCTAGCTACTTCAGCTAGAATAAGTGAAGTCGTCTTCAGTCTCTTTCGGTAACTTGGAAAAGGCTGAATTGTGATCTCTCTGGGTGTCACATCATCCAAATTCAGTTCTTTGTCTTCAGCCTGTGGCTGTTAGGAAAGTAGTCTATTTACAAGAAAGAGCACACCATCTGTGGGTGGTCACCGAGCAGTGCGGTGGCATGCTTGTTGGAGCACTGGGGGTAGTGCTGTGGAGGGGGCTGCAGCTCCCTGCCAGCCATGTATTGCCTTGTCAGTACAGGGAGGCAAACTCAACCCCAGGGGTCAGGTGCTGCACCAGGCTGGTGGCTCCAGTGTCAGTGCCTGAGTCCCCTGGTAGGGACTCAGCTGTCCCTACTAGTTGCTACTGGGCAGACACCCTTTTAAAACCCAGTGCTGCGGCTCTGCTGAGTGTCTCTGCAGCACAGCATGGCATGTTTTCTTGCCTCCAAGTGTGAGATATTCTTGACTTACATCTAATATATTTTTCTTGACCTTGGGCTTGTTCCTGTGAAAGAAGCTGTGGTCTTCCTCCCTCTTTTAGAACCCTCTGTGGGGAGGGTCCCTGTGCATTGGGCAGCCCCCTCCGCTGCAATGGGATGGGATTTGGGAAATGCTGGTGCCAGTAGATGCACAGGCTGCAGCAAGCTCCATGTGCCTCTCCTTTAGCTGCAATGTTCTTCAGGTCTTGCGGTATGTGCCTCCCTACCCAGAACCTGTGCCAGGGATAACACAGAGCAGAAAAAGGCATTTATGTCATTAAAAGCCTAACGGACTGCACTGTGGGACCTGATCTGCAGGGGGAAACCAGCTCCATCATTACCCAGTCACTCTTCAGAGCTTTAAATGAGAGCTAAACAAAACGGCCTTGGCTTTCCGGAGCAGGCTTTATTCATTCACTTTGTGATGGTGAAAGTGGGTCTGAAACGCAGCCGCCTCTTGACTCGAACTACCGGCACCCCCAGCAGAGCTGTGGGCTGGTGCCTGCCAGGAGAACCGCTCTTGCCTGCTGGGGCAGGCACAGCCTGCGCCTTGCAGGAGGAGAGTGCTGGGACATCAGTTACTCCCCTTGACTGATGAATGGTTTTTGGGCTTTGCCCACAATATCTTGATTAACAATTAATATGATGGACCTGGAAAATACATCTCATTTCTCCACCTGAACCCGACAGGTGAGGATATATGTTTCCTGGTTGATTGCTGTGCCTTGTTATAGCCTATTTATGATTGATTGAAAAGCAGAGGCTTTGTACGAAGAGAGACCTTTAATCTCCTGGCAGAGCTGAGTGCGTTTCCCTTCAGGAAGCATTCCTTCTCTTCTACTTATCTCTAACCCCCACTTTAAACCTGAACCTGGCAGAGACCAGAAAGAACGCAGGATCAAAGCAAAAATAATTGGGTTCGCTGGCTTCTGTGGGCAGTCTGAACCCGTTATTCCTACTTACTAACTAGTTATTCCTAAATAACTCTTGCAAGAGACAATTCAGCAGTTGCAGCATCTTCTTGATGAAAAGCACTCAAATATAATAACCATGGCAACAGTTGCTGAGGGCCGGCGCAATGAGGGACAGAAATGTGCTCTCTAAAGGACAATGGGCCCAACTTTACTAACAAATGACACTGTAATGTGCCAAGGAGATGATGTACGGTGGGCTCTGCATGCTGGCTGTTGTCCTGGTGGGGACCCAGCCATATGTACTGTGCTGGGGATGCAGGTTGTCCTAGTGCACCCAGTAATAAGCCATGTTTCATTAATGGTGGGCATCTTCCCCTGTAGATGACAGGGGAGCTTGTAACATGAAAGCCAGGGAAATCGTGTGACACTCAATTAGGAGGGAGAGGCCAGGGAGGGAACCTCAGGAGGAGACACCACCTCTGATCCCAAAGTCACAGATGAGATTGACACTGCTTGTGTGCGTGGTTAACAGATTTCTGAGGGTTTGGCTGCTCTGGGAAAGACAGCGTCCTTCTGCTATTGATTTTCACCCAGCTCGATTGGTGTCACAGACAGATATCAATAATAAATACTTGACATGTCTAATTTCAAAGCTGCTTCTTTGTAAGCCATCTTTAAGACCATGTTTGAAGCTATACAGGAGAGGTGCCAGAAGCCACATGATGTTGTAGGTGGAGGAGTCAGTAAGAAACAGGGCATTTTGACTTGGAAGAGTTGGCCCTTGGTGCATGGCAGGGAAGAGTGCAGGAACCAGCTGAGCCAGTGGTGCCTGGACTGAGCCTGGAAAGAGTTTGCTGTGAGGGTCCTTCATCCCTGGCTCATGCTCTTCCCTTGCCCAGGGGTCTTCTGAGTGCTCACTGTTAGCACAACCCTGGAAAGACCTCTCGAAATGCTCAGGTGTGAATCTCAGGTTGGGAGCACCTTAGGTTATGAGATCAAGGTCTCTCCTCTCAAACAGCTTTGTGGGGATCGTGTTATTTTTATCAGGTAATATTCTCTCTCTGTTGTCTTATTCAATTGGACATCTTATAAGCCTGAAAAGGGAGAGAAGGAAACTCTTTAATGTTCACCAGAAGAAAAGAGGAGCCTGCTGAAAGGCAGCGTTTTTACAGATTTCCGAGAAGCAGGCAGTAAATACTCCACCTCTGCTTAATAATAGGCAGGCTAAGTATCTCTAAAAATATAAAATAACGTGGGCCTGTTTGGAATAGTCAACATCCTTATCAGCCTGCTGCCATCTCTGCAAACAAGTTTTGCTAGAGATTCTGGGCATGATTTTCAATTGCTCAAAGCAGCTGTAGCTTCTTTGACTTCACTGAAAAGTCTGTGTGCTTGGCACGGTGGCAAACCAAGCCTCTTCCTTTCTGCTTCAAATTGGGTCTTGATTCTAAGTGAGATGAATTTTCTCCTCCTGATAATTCTGTGCATCTGAAGTGATTACAGCTCCGCGTGAGTGCTCTTTTAGGAGATTTGAATGCAGCGTTTTCTTCCGTCTTAAAAAGGTTCCTTCAAGCCTTATGATTCTGGAGAGGGGGGGAAAAATAAGTCCTGGTAGAAACTGTCACATCTTCCTATGCAGATTAGAGATTAAACTTTTATTTTTATAAAACATGTACGGGGGCTAAATCGGAAAACTTCTGTTCAGGCAAGCGGGTTTTGGCTGGTGGCAATGTGCTGCTAAATTCTTATCTGGCGGTGGAGAGGCAGAGGGAGTGAGTGGTATTATTTGGAGTTCTTAGAGAGTGAGCTTTAATGTTTGCTTAACTCCACTAAAAATAGACGCCACCCTCTTTTCCTAATAAGCGGTATTTGTCACACTTGATTCATTTCCTCTCCCAAACTGAGTTCCTTCATGAATATTCATCTCTACTCCCCAGGAATCTGCCTGTCCTCAGAAGTTGTACTCACAGCGACCATGCCGTAACAATGCGAGTCAACCTTTCAAAGCTCACCAAATACCTGGCCCAATCCAGCACAATGTTGTGGTATCAACAGCTCTCACTGATTTCTGCCTTCTCTGTGAGCCGTGATTGCTCGTTATCCCTCTCGATGAGACCCTTAACGAGTCTCCCCGTTCCTGTTGTCATAGCAGCACCGCATCGCCCAGTATGGTGAAGTCTCTGTCACTGTTAATTGTGAGATGGGAGGATCAGTTTGGCAGTTTTTCTAGTGGGGATTAGGCCAAAAGGTCCCTTCTGAACTGTGATGAATGTGGTTTCCTTCAGAAGATACTGAAACTTGGTAGTTACAGAAAATTTCTGAAGAGGAAAGCTTTACATAGCAAAGAGAGGGAGAGCAATCCTTACGGAGCTCTTCCCATTCATGCTCAGCCACTGCTTAAAGCAGGAGAAAAACAATCAGAAATGCCAGAGGAAAATGTAAAATGGTTGATTCGTGGTTAAGGAATTCTGTCAGTACCTCAGACCTTCTGACCTTGGAAGTCCAAAGCATGACGAAGGTCCCTGCTGCTGTTGTTCTCCAAGTTGCTGCTAGAATGGGAGAAATCTGCTGCTGCCTCATGAGCATTGAGGAAGCAAAGGGCTGATGTGATGCTGGAGGAAATGAGGCCAGCAAAGCTGCTGGACCACGGACCCTGAAGCTTTTGGCCAACAGGTGTATGAGGAGGTGTGCATGGAAGGGTGTCTGTAGGATCTTGTGTTAGGTGATCATGTGTTTCACTCAGCAGGGACCAAGGAGACTTCATGCATTGCTTTTCAGGGTACTGGTGTGGGTGACATGCCAGTTTGCTGTGTTAAGGGGTGCTGGTAGTCACCCACACCTGCATGGTGCCTTCCAGCACATCAGGCTGCAGGTCTGCTCCCTGACAGTCACTCCATCCTCACTCCATTTGCTCACTGTGTTAACACCTTTCAACCTTGCTAATCGTTAGAGCAATTCAAAGACTAAAATCGATAGTATCTCAGCAGGGTGTTGTCTGCTGGACTTGTGAGGACCACCCAGTGGGAGGACTTCTGTTGCTAGTGGGGTCTTTGCCATCAAGGAAGACCATATTGATTTTCAGCAGTGTGCTTGAAGAGTTTTATAGGAGTTGCTCTGGTGTTGTGGGTGAGAAATGTGCATAGCAGAAAGAATGATCTCATCACACCTTCCATCCTGCAAGTCCTAGAGTGGCTGCGTTGACCTGGTGCAGTGAGACGTAGCCGCTGTTGGTTGAAGAGGGCAAAGAGAGGCAGTGCGCTGTTTGCAGCTCGACCCGAAGGAGTGATTTATCAGTGGGGATGCCATCATTAACTGGTAGGACCTTCCGAGGCACCGGGTCAGCATCTCTGCTCTTGCATGGAATAGCGCCGCATGGTCATTTGCCCAGAAGTGGTAGGGCCAGTGGTTGTATGTCATCTCCAGGGATGACAGCTCATCTGCAGGCTTGCTGCTGGCTCAGCACAGAGGCAGGGAAGAAGGGCTGTCTGTAAACAATTTACTCTGTTTCCTGCGTGCCGAGGGATGGGGTTCAGCTGTGCTTGTTCCCAGAGACCTACTCTCTGAATATGCAGGGCAGATTTGTCCTCTGTGCTTGTCACTGGGCTTATTCCAAAACTTTGAAATGTAGCCAAAATAATCCATGACCTAAATGTGGGCATGAGTGGTGTTTTTATAGAATGAAAAAAGAAAAAAAAAATTCTTACCCCCACCCAGTCTCTCCCCCAAAATGAAAAATTCTACTGGCCAAACCCTGCAAATGAGTTTTTGTTTTTTCATATGTGCAGTGAGGAGCCAGGTTTCTAAAGGCTGGCTTTCAATTTTACAGGCATTTATTATAGGCATGAATAATTGCTGGCACTGTGCTACCACTGCTGTTGTTTGCTCTTACGGTTAGGCCAATTACATATGTAAGCCCCTGATTTACAAGCAAAAGCAGAACTAAAGTAGCTTTGTGGCCTATGTTTCAAGAACAAGTAATGTGTCCACAGTCAGCTGTAGGTCCCCAGATTTGTGCCATGAAACACAGAGGTCCATTGCCATAAATATGTGGACCCAGATTGTCCAAGGCATTATGCGACACGTGCACAGCATGAAGGACATAAACATGCATGAGCATTTGAGGACCGGGAACTTGCCCAGATTCATCCCATGGCAAGCATGCTAGAAGATTCATGCTGCATTTGGGGAATTCACAGAGAACGTGCACAAAAGAGAGAATTTGAACTAAACATAATGATTCTGCAAGATGGACTTAAACAAAGCCTGTGCAAGTCCTATTTCCTCATGTGATAATCGGTTTGTCTCCAACTCTTGCTGTCCAGTAAGCCCTGCTGGGGGAGAAGAATAGATGACATCCATTGCTGAATTTCAAATTGATCAATTCAGATTAAACTGAGAATTTTTTTCTTGCTTTTGTACAATAGGCAGAAGAAGAGCGGGAAGGAGGTAGGTCAGTGTGACGACTGATTCTCTATGGGGTGATGGTTTCCAGACAGCTGTTCGGGACAGGTCATGTCACCCATGATACCTGTTGACCTGGACTCTGCATTGCACAGCCTGAGGAATGTCTCACCTTGCTGTGCTGGTGCCACTCAATACCATCAGCTGTGGAGTAAGGTGAAGAGCCAGCCCATATGGTGAGGGAGGAAGAGCTGTACTGATCTCCTTGGACTGGTGGCAAGCTGGTGTCTTTGCTGCTGGGAGGAACAGAAAGGGTAGGGTGTGAGTAAGGACAGAAGAAGATAGGACATTTGTGGATGCTGATCTCATTGTCACAAATCAGTAGTGGATATTGTCTGCGGGAGGTAATAGCAGCTCTGCTTGGGAAGGAGGCCAGCGTTTCACACTCCAGGGGATGGCCAAGGGAGGATGATGCACGTGTGTCATTAGTCATTAGCACAGAGCAGGCAGCTTCTCATCTCGTAGGGCTTGTGTACTCAGCTGGAGGCCGTGGCAACCTCTTTTGTGTAAATGGCCCAAAATCAGCCTGGCTGCTGTGTGCTGAGCTGATGGATGTTGGCAAGGAGACGCCCTACACCAGCTCAGCGCGGGGTGCTCCCATGTGGGTTCATGAATGTCCGTCCGAGCAGGAAGCATCAGTTTCGGACCGTTGGTTTCTGAAGTGATTTCCTTAAGCATCTACAGCTTCTGAAAGCAGATGCAGCACCCCATCACCCCCAGGGCAGGCAGACCACCCGGCAGCATGCACCGTGCCCTCAGCAGACCCAGTGGGCAGTGGCTTCCCTCTCTCCTCAGTACAAGGCAGATGGGAACGCAGACCCAGATTTGTTTACTAGGCTGCAGTCAACTGGGATTTTACATCTTGGCAATTGCTGGCAAGTTTGCTCTCCTCCTGCGCCTTTGCAACACATGTGTGAACTTCTGGTTGTGTCACCTTCCCATCCTCTCTTAACGAAGTCTAGCATTGGGAAGTGATCATCACAACTGACATTTGCGTAGCGTATGTCTTTCCACAGTTCCAGAGCGTTGAATAAATTGAACCCCACTTCCTGCTTCACCCTTCACATTCAAGCTGTTTCTGAATCCAGGCATCTCATCTTCCTCACCCACCCTCAGCTCTCAGAGCTTTCTTCTGCCCTGGTGATTAAGCCCTCATCTCCTGCTTTGCAGAACCTAACTCTGATGCCCCTATCATTGCTCTCCATTACAGAGGCAGTGTTCATCTGAAGATCTTTCTGGATGTTCCTAACCATTTCATTGCCAGGCTAAGTCTGTCTGTTGGCTCCTTCCTCCACTGTAGCAGATGAGGGCTTTTTCTCTTTGCCTTTAGGGTCATTAAAACTTAATTGGCTTGTCGGCTTTTTTTGTCAAGGTATCTGTTCTCTCCATCCATCAGTGATGTAGAATACACTGCTTAAATCCCTTCTTCTTGCATAATTATCTTATTCCACTGCATCTTTTATGCAAAATGTTCCCTTCTGAACGTGCTTTCTCTCCTTGCTCCAGCCCTTTCTGAGCATCCAGTTTAGCTGTGGTACCTGCCGTGGCTTTGTTTCACATACACACACATGAATTCATTGCATTATTACCATATTTTATTAGCTAGCTTGGTCATTTTAACTCCTTGACAGCTTGATTCAGGCATTCGTAGGTGTTTCCTTCACCCTCTCTCTGAAGATGGGATCCACATTACCTAGCTTTAGTCTTCCTTCATGAGTGTCCACCTGAGCTAACTATCTAGGCTCCATCTCCAACCAAGCGAGAAAGACAAGACCACCTCCAAAGAGTCAAAGAGAGCCTCCAACACACAAATCATCCCATCATAAGTCAGGAGTCAAAGACAGCCCTGTCTCCCACGGAGAAAATCATCATTTCTGCTCGCTGCTGGTGACTGTGTATTCCTCAGACACTTTTCAAAATAGATGCAGCCCCCTTTAGAGCGAATCTAAGGCCTTGGACTGTAGACTTGCCTTTCTGGATTAGCCTGTGCAGGTCCCGTGGAAATACAGAAACAGTGGTTGGGTCTCCAGGGATGTGCAGACCACAGGTTGGAACATGTCACCGAGGGAGCCCAGGCAGCTCGTCTGAGCTAGATGTCTTAATTTTAGGTGTCTAATGTTAAGTGAGATGAATCTGACGCTTAGAAAGATTTGGGGAAATGTTTCCATCTTATTTTGTATTTACAAAATATGAAGGTATATAGTGAATGTTTAAAAAACAACAACAGTAATAACAGTAATTATAGGTTGGTGCAATTTTCCTTTATCTTTTTAACTGAAGCTGCTAGAAAAATTACTGCTGTGCTGATATTTGGCAGGGACACTGATGTGAGTACCCACTTGTTTCTGAAAAATACTGTTGGATTTTTAATGACCATCAGCAGCACAACCTTGATTTTTAAATGTCATCCTAAATGTAGCAGTTCCAGCCTCCTCTGCCATGGCATGTGGGTGTTTGAGTAGGGATGAATCAGAAAGCAGAAAGAATTGCTGGTGCTTTCTGTGACTCCCAAGTTTTCCTTGAGGGCTTCCCACCCAGGAACTGGCTTGAATCGTCTGTGGGTTGCATTGCAGCATCGCAGTCCCTGGTCCCATGGTGGCACTCCTGCTGTCACTCTCCCCTCTATTAATGAGTGATTGAGTCGCTTGATGCAGAATGAGTTAGATTTCTCCAGGAGCTGGTGTTCCACAGGCCATTCTTTCTGTTCATGAAAACCAGATAAATAAAAAAAGGTTTCCCAGCTTTTGCAGATGCAGCTTTTCCATTCTCTCTCTGGCTGGAAATGTTCCCCAGGCTTTGCTTTTGGAGCTGAAATCTGTGCTTGGCATTTGCAAGATGGTGATTTGCTTTTGTAAATGGAGCAAAGTCTCATTTTTGAATCATGACTCAGTGAAACAAATCTACTCTTCTAGTCTAAAATTATTCTAATAGAACTGTTAAACCTGGTGGGACTAGCAACAGCCAGAGTTTAAAACATGACATTGCAGTGGGTGCGATTCTCTCTGTGATCCAGCATCTTCCCTTTCCTGTAGAGGAGTGGGGTGGGTTGAGATGAGGCTCGTAAGTGATGAGTGGATCAGTTGTTCAAGAGCAATACCTTCCATCGCGGCACCCGGGGGTGCTCCAGGGCACATCCATAAGCAAAACGGGTGGTAGATGATAGAAAGATTTGCTTGATGTAGCACACTGCCTTCCTCGGTTACGGGAGGAACGCAGAGAGTTGCGAAACAGATGGCAGGGTTAAAATAGGACAGAGCGTCGTGGAGATGCTGCTGGAAGGGAGAGAAGCGAAGTGCCTGTTCTCACACTTCGCTTTGTGTCTCGTGGAAGAGCTGGAGAGTGCCTGTGCTCCACTGGCATTCCCAACAGGGACACGCCAGGCAAAGGCTTTCTTTTTTTTTTTTTTAATATATTATTAGCACTTGTCTTAAAGAAAAATCAGCTCAAATGAGGAAGCAAACAAATAAAGCAAATAACAATTGAAGGTCTTAGCTTCAGGCCACCTTTTAACGTCTCTCAAGATTATTAGTGGGATGTGTTAGATAGGCACTCACTGCCACCGGAGAATATAAGCTGAAGTGTTAGGAGCCCAGCAGTTAGCACTAAGGCTTTCTTGCGGTGCTTTCAGACAGCTTTTTGCAGTGTTTTCGTGTTACCTAAGGTGTGTGAATAGGTTTTGTTGGAATATTTGAGTAACTTTGCATGCCTTGAGTTATGCTCAGTGCGATATGGCAGACCTCACGGGGATGCTTCCGTGCACAGCTGCCTCATTGCAAGTTACTGTTGCAGAAGGGTCTTGTTCAGGGGTCCTGCAGCAGCAGTAAAGAGCTAGGTAGGACCTTGGGTGCTCCTGTGTTTGCCACCATCCTAGGCCAGTTCAGTTTTGGAGCCAGGAGGATGGAGGCGTGCAGAGAAAAGGAGTGTGAAGAAGGGGAGGAGTGGGGAGGCAGGAGCCCAGCACTCATGCTTGCACCCTGGCGCGGCTGCTGATGCTCCTGGGAGCTCTTCAGTTTCCCCATCTATAAATCAGGGGGTGTTTTGAAGTCTCTGTGATGAAAAATACCGGATGAGCTCAAGGACGTGGTATTAATCCTGCAGTATTGTTCTTGTTCCTTGCTGTGTTGTGATTTTGGAAAAGAAATCAACAATTTTTGTGGACTATGGCATGGAAATTAATGAGTTCTGCTTGCACTCGTAGAGAATGGCTCACTTTTTATTAATGCAGCCTCTGATGAAACAGACCCCATCCTTAGGCACTAATATGCATTTGACCTATGGTAAAAGAACAGGCTTTCAGAAATGCATAGGGAGTGTTTTGTAAGCATGGCACATATAGCCTTAAGGTTGATTTACGCCCCAAAATAAAGCATTAGTTTGGATGATGGACTTTCTGTGATGTCCTTCTCCATGCACCGTGGAGCACTTGCTCATACCTACCTGGAAGGATCAGTCATCCAACACGTTGTGCTGGAAGAGAGCTCACGCAGTTCCCTTGATCATTGCAGATGGGCATGAGTCACCCAGTCCAGTCCTTAAATCACAGAGGGTTGACAAACCCTCCAGAGTGGACTGCACGGGCCCATCCTTCACCGTCAGGAGAACGGAGAAGATGGGCTAGCCTTGATGGTGCTGTTTCATACCCTTTCTTTTGCGGGCTCCTCTGACTCTGTGCTGACAGGGTGACAGCGATAGCCCTGAGAATTCAAAAACCTTTGCTTTTTAATCATAAAATGGTTGTGGGTCTTTGATTAAACTTGTGGAAGCTGAGCTGGTATCTGAGGCTCTTGAGAGCTGCATGCCTCCACTTGCCCTGGCATCAGTGGGAGCTTCAGGTGCACAGCCTCCTCCAAAGCAGACCAGCGAGTCACCCGGCCGTCAGCAGTGACATTCACGTAGCTGGGGAATATGTGCTGGCACCAAAATAAAGCTCAGAGCTGGTGAAGCTGAGGGTCAGGAGAAGAGAGGGGTTCTGGGGGTGTCCTTGGGAGCCTGACACGTGCCGGGATGGTGGGATTCCTGCCCGGGCTCGCTTTGTTACTGCGTGCGATCTCCAGCCCGTTTTCATGGTACCTTTTTTTCTACAGATATAAATACAGCCTGTCAGTTTGTTGTTTGTGTGCGTTCAGCAGAACAATCTGGTGCAGTTGATTTTGTTATGGCACCTAAGATTTTATTGTCCAGAGCTGATATTCACTCTTCTACTCTGCTCTGCAGAGAGGTGAGGAGGAGGAGGGGTTTTACTGCAGCTCAACTCGGTCCCTCTGTTCACATCACTCCTCTCCAGAGCAGTCATGCTTTGGGCAAGTCCTTGTTTTGGGGTTGGGGCTTTCTGCACCCCTGTGAGGTGTCTCGCTGAGGCAGATTCATTATTCTGTATTTTTATTTAATTACTTACTTTTACAGCTCTTCATATAAATCTAATTATCCATCTGTTATGCTACATGACAGTACTGCAGCGCATCTGATTTTTTTTTCTGTTCCAAAATATTAGCTGCCTTAGGCTTGCTCTCTCTCGGCTTAGGTGAGCCAGGTCCCCTCCCCACAGGGCTCCCGATGGCTCTCGACCTGGCCGCACCACGAGAAGTAGCTCTGCGCTTCCAACTCGAAATTGTTGTGACTGCAAGGGGCCAGAAACTCACGTGAGGTAATTCCCAGTTACATCGTGTATCTGAGAGCAGAGTTTGCCCCAGTTAAACCCGGTGTCACTGTGTTCCCAGGGAGCTCGGGGCTTGTCTGTAATGGGACATTATAGCCCTCCTGCTTTGAGCACGGTTGTTGCAGGGCTCATAAGAAGCTCAACTATCTCTTGCTGGTGCCTGGGATGTGGTGTATGGTTGACAGCAAGCCAAGGTTCCCCCAGCTTTTCCCAGGCAGTCTTCCATGCTATTTCTGCATCTCTGGGGTGACTCATGCTCCCTTGGTTTAAGTATCACATTAGCCCGTCAAAATCACAGAATCATGTACTCAGCTCCAACTTATTCTCTGCAGTTCTATTCTCCTCTTAGCAACAAATACTCAATAACCTAATTGCTCATTAAAAACCATACTTGCATCTATGTAATCCATTATGTCACATTGAGACGTGTTGCTCTCACAGGGATGCTGCTGCTCCCCCGCTACTGCGATTGAGCGCCTGGCTTGGTAGAAAGTGAGAAAGCAGCATTGCATTGAAGTGGAGATTTTCATCTTCTCAGTTTTTTTTGTCTCTCCTATATTCTGTGCTTTTGAACATCTAACATCTCTTTTATGCTTCACATCTTTCATACAAAATTGTTGTATTGTGTTGCCTATTGAAACCGAGTTTTCCTTTTGTCAGGTTTTCCCCCCTCACCCCCATTTTCTTCTTCACTGTATTTTGATTGGCACAACTACTTAGGGCTCCATTTTTCTGGGTGGTTTTTAATCTCCTTAAGTTGTAACTCTGAAAGCCTTTGTCTGTGATAAACTCAGGTTTGAACTGATGCTCAGAGGCTTCTAGGCAAGCGGACCTTGGTGGGGGCTTTGGGGTGTCAGTGCTTCACCCCTCCCTCTTTCTAACTCCAAAAAGCCGCAGGCAGCCTTGTTGGGGTTATTTTATTATGACCCTGTACATCTCATACTCTGCATGCAAATGTCCTTTTCAATAGCATAGGACTCTGCAATAATGGAAAGCCTCTGTGTTAAATATGTATTTTTGTAAGAGATTCACTAACCCTGTGCTTAAGCATCGTTTGCTGGCATCCCGCAGCAGAGCCAGGGTGGTTGTTTCAGAGGATGGAAGGGCTGCAGAATTGTTCATATTGACTTGTCCAGGTTATGCCCTTCTTAAGAACAAAGTTTGGAAGGAGATATAGCCCACCGGTGCGCACCTGAGAAGTCGTGGATTCAGCTAGGCTTGCTGCAGCTGCTCTGCAGTCATTTCCGATGGGGATAGTTCATGCTGTAGCCAGTGCTTTGAATGCAATATGAAAGCGTATTCTCTGCATGTCACTTCTCACTTGGACTATTTTAATGCCTTTTTTTTTTTTCTTAAATCTGCAATCTAAAATTCAATTGTGCAAATATTAACAAGCTGCTGATCATCCGTCCTCTTTTTTCTGCCCTTATTCAGAGTCGCAGATTTACAGCTATAGTTCAGGCTGGAATTACTGAATTCCAGTAAAACCTTTATTGTTGACATCATAATGATCGGTTTTATCTTTCTATCTATTATTTGCCAGGTAATTCTAATGTGAATGTACTTAAAAGAGCTGTCAGAAATCCTCCAAATACAGAGGCCTCTGAAAAAGTTGTTGGCCTTTTCATGTGTGACCCTGCTTGTATTGCTTTTGGTTTCCAGGACGCACAAAAATGACCTTTCCCATTGCCTTTCAAATTCTTACGCAGGTGTGAAGGTTTGAGAGGCACAGGAAGCCAGGCAAGGCTTGGAGCTGTAATGCCATCGTAGGCACATTTCGGGCCCGAGTCACTTCGCTCTCCTGCGAGCAAAGCGTTGGTGCACTCTCATTTTCTTCATTAACGGATTTTGGAGTGAAAGCTGGGGAGTGGGGCTGGAGGGAGGGGGAAGGCAATGTAAGCCGTGCTGCTTTGCTGACTCTTTCTGATCCTCAGGTTATAGCACAAGCTAAATAGACTGTACTAAATTTTTTAGACTGTTTCACAGACTGACAGACTTTGATCCCCGGCTTTGATTTCCCACGTGGCATTGCAGACCACTGGTTCTGACGAAAGAAGAGACCCATTAAGTCCTGTCTAGCCTGGTGATTATCATACCTTTTCACCGTCACGCCGGGCTTTCATCAAAGCACAAGCTCCCCAGACTTACCTCTGTGCGCCCTGGGGAGGATGCTGGCATTGCTCAGCAGCCAGTGGCCACGAGAGTGGGTGCGCAGCTGCAGCCGCAGCGGGACGGGCTCCAGCCAGGGCAGGAGAAGTGCTGTGCTCAGCACCCTGCTCCTGCTGGGCAGGAGCATCCCCTCCATTCACACCTCTTTTTGGTCTTTCTCTACCTGGCTTCAGCAGGATGCTCAGAGTAAGGAGGTGATGCTTTTTTTTCTAGGGTCTCATGTAGTTTGTACAAGCAGGCCAAGAAATAAATATTCTGTGTGTGTCCTTGCTAGAGCAGTAGAGACGAGGGCGTTCATCTGCCTGCCCTGGTCTGTGCTTCCAAGTCCCCAGGTCTCTCCACACCACTTTGCTTTCTTTTTTTTTTTTTTTTTTTTTTTTTAATTTAAATCTAATTTTGCTGCCGTATTGCAAGTTCCCATCTAACTCAAGAGCTGCTGTTGCCTCAGGGCTGTGTTGCTGCTTTTCAGTCTTCCCACGCCCCTTGCATGTGTGGTCTGGAAAAACTTTGAAAAGTTTATTCTAAATTTGTGCGCATGTACTTGGGTCATCCTAGGAGGAATAGGGTAAGGGTATCTCTTAACGGATAGCACTCTTAAAAAATTCCTCCTTCAGCAAAACAGGAACTGCTTCTATGTAATGAGTTTGCCAGCAAAAATGGCAAAGGAGAAGTCTGTGCTGGATTTGCCAGAGCAGCAACTGCAGCCCCCCCAGCTGATGCTGCTCCTTAGTATGCCCAAAACACTGTCCAGGGAGAAACAGCAGCCGTCCACAAGTGGGTCCCCAACAGCCCAACGGCAAGGCATGGGGGAATCGTAGCGTGTGGGGGATTACAAGCTACAGCGCCTGGAGGGGCTCTTCGGAGGGCTCTGGCTCTAGCTTCTGAGACCATGTCTCCTCCAGGAAGCCCTCATTGTGCTGGTGGGTCCTCTGGCCAGTCACCCCTGTCCTAAGGTCTTGCTGCTTCCACAAAGAGCTTTAATGGAGGAAAAAAGGAAGAAGGGAGCAAACATCCTGACCCGGCAGCTGGTGGAAGATGCCAGGTCCCATCTCTGCCTTCACCACCTGCCCAAGGCAGGACCCGTCACTGGGGCGCTTCATTTCAGTTTTATTCCGATAGCGCTGATCACAGCATGTCAGCCCTTGTTTTTATTACTTTTGCTCCCCTCTCCGTGCGCTGTTGAGGCTTGCGGTGTTCTGGCAAACAAGCCTTGACTGTAATAATTTCTGGCCCCTCGTGGGAAGTTGTAACTCCAACGCAGTGAAATATAAACTGGCAGAAAATGGAGTATTTCCTTCTGCTGTTGTGAGCTGCAGCAGGCAGGCTCAGATGGAGGTTTTCTTTGGCTTTCCCTCCCCTGCTTTTGTTTTTTCTCCTCTCCATCAAAGGGCACGGTCACCCTCCTCCAGCCACTGGGAGGGAAGTGTGCTGGGCTGATGAGATGGCACATTAAATTCGTGCTTGGCAAAGTTATAACTCTGGGAGCTTCGGAAGGAGGCAGCCGTGGAAACAAATATTAGATTTGTGGTTGAAAGGGTGCATCTTAAGTGCAGCGTGGGTGGCAGCCCCATCACTGCTGGGTGAGCCCATCTGTAGAGGTCCCTGGGAGAGGTGGGGAGAAGCAGGGAGGTCTGCAGGCAGCAGGGGCATCCTGAATTGAGTGGAGGTTCAGCCTGGGTTGGTTGGGATTTGAAAGCACAGAGAGTAGACTGTAGACTACACCCTGGGAAAGAGGGTGTTGTATCCAGGATCCATATCAAGAGGGTCTGGTGGCCGATGTCCAGAGCTGTTCAGAGGTCATCTCATGATCTGGGATGGATGACGCATGTCTCAAGAAGTTTGGGATCTTCTGTCCAAGGACAAAGCCTGCTCAGGAGCTGCTCAGAGACAATGGCGTGGGCACCTGTGGACAGTAGGGATTCCTGCCGGTCTCCCTGACCTCTTTGCCCCTGCTCAATGCATCTTGGCAGTGTGAACACCAGCAGCATGCCTATTAGCCCCAGCCTGTCCCAGCACCCAGACAGTTTCTTGCATGGATCAGTCATGATGGCCTTTACCTAGCCTTGTTTTCTACTCTTCAGGAACAGAATAAGAGAGAGGTGGATGTGGGCCACATGGTTGGGAGACACAAGAACCTCAGGTGTGTGGTAAGGGCCACATTGGGAGGGGGCGTGTTGTGGCCCTGCAGTTGGGGTGGGTCCTCGCAGGGTGAACTGGGGCTCTGTTTAGCACGCACAGGGGCCCTCTTGGGACCTGAGCAGGGCACTTGTGTCGAGTGCCCATAGCCTTGTGGTTCTTCCTCACCCAGGTTTGAGGCTGGTTAATCTCATCTGTTGAGCATTTCCAAATCTTTGCCATCACTGTACCATCAGGGGGTGTCGTTGTAGGCTGTATTCAGTCACTATCCCAGCCTCAGAGTTTCATTTCAGCGAATTTCCTTGCGGGTGCCACCATCCCCTTATCCATTAGCAGATTAGCACAGGTTGAATTTCCCATGCGAGCGCTCCATAGTCTGTCTCATATTTATTTTGTTCAGGCTGCTTTTCCCTGGGCTTGACAGTGTAATTTGTACAGATCTGTGCTGAGTTTTCCAAACCCTCAAACGAGCTTTTTTGTTAGCGTGAAGCCTGGACTATTGATAGTAGGGACATTAAACAACAGAAACATTGAGAAGTGAGCAGCACGCCTACCACCTAGGAAGGCTTCCTAACCTCTAGAGGTGCTCCTTGGCAAAAACTCCATGGTTCAGAGATTTTAATTAGATCTAAATCTCCAGGTGACCAACCAAGCATTAGAAGGCATACCAATTTTTCAGTTGTGTCCCTTGCTGTAAGAGTTTTTATTATTTATTTTAGACAGATGTAACAGAAGAACTTGGATATCCCAAAATTAATGTTTCTCTTGAATGGCACTAAGGTCTCCAGCATAAGAGCATCTCCTTTCAGTGCAGTTATACTCAGGAAAGTGCCTGCCTGCAGACTTGTTCTGCACTTACTCTGGTCTCCCTTTCCCAGAGTAACTTGCATGTGAAATTTAAGTTTTCAGATCAGAAGTTGTATTTTCTGAGCGTCAGATTTGCAAGCTCCTCCTTGGGGTCTGGAATTGCAGCTGTGGTTTTTTTTTTGCGTCTCCCTCGCACTGGTCACAGAGCCCCAGCATTGAAAACGTGTCTGGCAGCGTGGCTGATGATGTGCCAGGCAGAGCTGAACCTCCACGCTGTGCCTTCCCCTCGAAGCAGAAACAAGCACAACCCAACCATATACAGACAAAGGCAGAGACTAAAGCTGTCATCGCTGGAAAAAACAACTGGAAAAAACCTCCTCTTCCCCCTCCTGCCTGGTTTGCAGCGGAGCCTGGCATGGCAGGAGGGCTCTCTGTGCATCTCCTGTAGCAGCTGGGTACGTTTTGGAGCTGCACAGGGCTCTGATCACGGCCCCAGCGGCTGCGCTTGTGTTGCCCAGCCTCTGCAGAAGGTTTTGTGCTGTTGTGGTGAGCACGGCCGTGTTCAGCCATCCCAGCCGGAGCACTGGCTGTGCTCAACTCGTTGCTGAGGGCAGGTTCAGTGACTTTGTTACATGTATTGCTTCCCACCGCTGCATTTCCTTGCTGCCTTTTGGGTGTCATGTCTCTGGACTCCCAAAGGAGTCTAATCACAAGCCTGGCTTATAAATCCATCTGGACCAAAAGAAGATGCAGGATTCATTCACTTCTGTAGGACAGATATTACTTATCTCTGGCTCTTTTGAGGCAAGGGTCACGCTTATCACATTTCCACCTGATGGGGTATGTTAGACCAGCCTTCAGCCAACCCCTGGGTGCTCTGGGAGCTGTTTGTCCTCCATCCCACCATGGTACTCTTCCCATATTTGCCCTGGGAGAAGTTGCTGAGGCTGGACAGGGTGCTGTGATGCTGTGGGGTTGCAGCACCGGCCCTGGGCTGTCCCTATGCTGGGAAGGGGCTGTGGCTGTCCGTGTTGCTGCAGGTATGGCTGGAGATAAGAGCAGCAGTTGTCAGCCGGGGGGAAATCGCCTTGCATCCAGGGGTTGTCTGGGGCTGATGTTGTTTCCCTGCATTGACTCCGGACTCTCCCAAAATCAGAGCCCAGGCCAGTCCATCAGAGATGCCATCACTGCTCTGCAGTAAGAGGGAGTTGGCCACACAGGTCATTTCCCACCATGTTGAGGTGGCAGATAACATCCTGTTGCTGCAGGAGGAGACTCTGCTGCGCCTGTTGACATGGTGAGGATGGGGAATAAACACCCCTTGGTACGTGCATCAGGTCCCACCTGGACCCTGGCACTACCAGAAGCTGGTTTGCTCTCAGGGATGCTGGACCTCCTGCAGCACCGACACACGGGGGTCTGCGGGTGCATGTGTGGACCACGCTGTGAAAATCTCTTCTGCAGGAGGATCCTGAAGCCCCTGGGTTCGTTCTTTCTCCTTCCTGCCCTGTCCAGGCAAGTCGCAGATGTCCCTCTCCTCGGAAGGGTGCCTGTGCGGTGGCTCTGCCTGGGAGTCTGCCGCAGCAAGCAGGTGAGGAAGGAGAAATCAAAGGTGGCTTTCAACAACCCCCCTTTTCCTGCCTTGAGGTCAGCCTGGTAATTGCAGTCAGGAACCCACGTACCAGATCTGCTGCCTCTAATCTGTGGATGACTCCTAATGGTGCAAGAAGCAAAGCCTGGATGGAGCAGGGAGGGTTGGAGAGATTGCCCAGCACCGTGATTGACATAGATGAGCTTAGTGTTTTGCTGTATTTCTGGGAACGATGGGTTTAATTCAAAGCTGTTCCCTGCCCAAGTCCATTTGTCTTCTGTTTTTGGTTTTTTATGACCCTGTCTGCCTCTGTCTCTCTTATTTCTTGGATGATGCTTGGCACTGGCTGCTCCAGCAGCTTTCTGGTAGCCGTAACAGCTGTGAGTGTTTTGCTGTAGCAGGGATGTGTGACCTTTGTCTGGCTGCAGTGCGATTGCTGCTTCAAAGTCAAGCAAAGGTTGAAGTGCTGGAGCTCTTCCTCGGAGTGCGAGAGACCCGGGATCAGGGATGTAGACAGCCGGTACGTTGTGCTCCGACTGAAAGCCCGGCCAAAGAGGAAGCCTGTAGCATCTAACCTCTCTGCCATCTTCAAAGATGTCCTAGAAGCGGGTTTGCGAAGTGTCTGTGTGGCTGAGGTTCCCCTGCCTGGGCAACCGGTACCCAGGGGCAGCGTGGACGGTGGGCAAGGCTTGTCTTCATCTGCCTGCACCTGGGGCAGCTGTTCACATCCAGACCTGAAATTTTAGCCTGGTTTTTGTAGACAGAAGGATGGATTTAGCCATTTGTGGAGAAAAGTGCTTGATGTGAGAGGTGGGTGGGTGGTGAGACCAGGAGTAATTTGTGATTCAGAGGTGCTGGGGGCAAGCAGGACCTTCCTCCAGGTGAGCTTGAGGGCTGGTGCTGCAGCACAGGAACGTTCAAATAAATCAGCATGTTAACAGCAAACAAGGAGCATGATGGGGGGGAAGCGAGAGCCGAAATAAAAGGCTGGTAAGGAATAGATGCAATGCCAAGCTGAGAGGGAAATGCAAGGCCTGCCTTGCCAGGGGAAGACAGGTAGGACATGGGCACATGGCAGGGTGACGTGGATAGCCCTGCATGCCCTTCCCCAGCCCTGTTGCTATCACTTCAAGTTGCATTGGTCAAGTGCTGTGTTTGGGGTGGCCTGCAGGGCTTTGCACCTTCTCCATAACTGCGAGCCATGGGCAGTGGGAGCTGAGGGGGTTTGCTCTGGGATCGGGCTGGATTAACCCTCGTTTGTGTCCGCTGCAGGATGCTGCCCCAGACGGACCTGGCATCCATCCTACCCTGCCGTGCCCTGCTTTGTTGGTGACCTTTTGCTTTTGTCCCTGCAGCAACCCCAAAGTCCAGATAGAAGCAATCGAGGGGGGCGCACTGCAGAAGCTCCTGGTTATTCTGGCTACAGAACAACCCCTGGCTGTCAAGAAGAAGGTGAGTGGGTAGGGATGCACCTCTGGGAAAAGCTGTTTTTGTGCTGAACTCAATGTAAGTGCTCCTTGGGGCATTGCTGACATCGTGAGAGTGTGGGACCCTGTGCTGCTCCCCACTCTGGGTGGGCTCCAGTGCACCCCAGGGTGCTGGAACCGCCCCCCACCCCCGGCAGCCCTGGCCCCCAGCACTGTCGGTCTCAGCCCCACTGCCAGCCGTGGCACACACAGCAGCTCTGCCAGTCCCGCGGGGGACAGGACTTGGTGCTGCGGCTCCTCTGGGAGGAAAGGTGGGGGTCCCTGTGGCAGGCGTAACGATCAAAGGCTAACAAACATGGGAGCTGACGTTTGGAAGGAGCTAATTGCTGGAGCCAGCCCTATGTCCTGCCTTTGGCGGTGGCTTTGGAGCAAGCTGAGCAGCGCTGAGAGCCCCCAGCCAAATGTGCAGTGCTGTCCGTCGGGCTTGGGGCTTCCTTGCCACCTCCCTCCCTCCTTACCGTACTCCCTGGAGCATGAGATCTCATTACCCTCGCTTTAGTGTGTGATGCTACCTCTGTTTATGGGCTGTAAAATTACCTGGCTGCTCCAGAAAACCCAGCCCTACTGTTTAACATGGTGACCTCCTGCAAGAGGGCGTTTGGTGGGGTGAGGGAACCACCAGCTCTTTCATTCATCTTTAATGCACCTGCTGTTATGCAAACAGCGGTGTGCTTCCTGTGTTTTAACAAGCTCCCACAAACATGTTCCCCTTTAGTCCATGGTAAGGGTCCTCCAGCAAGTGAAAGGCATAGGAGAGGCTGGGGAATCCCTTTGCTTTTGGCCACAGGTGTGAGGAGGTCCTGGTCAGAGAAGTGCAGCATGGGATGCTTCATGCTCAGAAACTCCTCCCAGGAGTGCCTGTGGCTCAATCTGGAGCTCGTTTAGGGGAGAGGAGGGATGGCTGGTCATGCAGAGGCCCCCACCAGCATCACTTGAACCCCTGGGTGGTGGGTGCGGGACAGTTCTTTCCAGTGAGCCTGAATGCGTCCCACTGGCAGCCCCTGGAGAAGAGCGAGAGGATGAGCTCAGTATTGTCCACATTCACATGCGGCCTTACAACAGCCTCCGAGGGTTGACCCCATTTTCCAGGAGGACAGAGGCTTTTAATTTCCAGTTCCCATACGGCATATGGTCTCCCATCTCTCTCCTGGCCAGGATTCCAAGGGCAGGTGCTCCAGCCCCTTCCCACACAGGGCAGCAGCCCACGGCTCCTACTCTGGTGGGTTTTCCACCCCGGCGCTCGCAGTGGTGTGCAGCAGCAGTGCCAAAAGTGCATTTCTTCTCTCCCCTGTCCTTTGTCCTATGGTTAAAAAAGGAAACGGAAACATCCTCCAATTCACCAGCGGCAATTTGGAAGATGGAAAATAGAAACAAACGGGACTGGGGAAGACATGGCTGTCAGCTCAGATCTGTCTGCAGAGAGTAGGGATGCACGGTCCTCCTCGGTACATGGAGGAGCCGGCTCTGCTCACTGGCAGGTGCCCAGATTAACATCCCCATCCCTGCTCGGGCAGCAGCCCTGCCCCAGGCGACGTCAGCCTGTCCCCTCTGCAAATCGTGGTTGTCAAAACCAGGCGAGAAAACCAGACAAGTGTAAGATTCAGCCAGTTGGCCCCTAATTGCCTCCTTGGTGTTAACCCCGCACCACTCAAGGCCCAGGAGGCAAGTGCGGGTATGCTGGTGTGTCTCACTGGCGTTGTGTGATGCTGCACCATGACAGACCCTGGTTTTGGGCTGTGTCTTAGGAAAAATCATGGTCTTGTCCTCCGGCCGTGTGAGTGCAAGGGAGAGGAGGTTTCCCAGGCATCTAAATCATCTCAAGGGGATCAGGCTCTGCTGGGTGCTGCTGGACCCCCCTTCGGCTGTCCTTAGCCTGTAGCCAGGCTCTGTGCTGAGGACTGGTGGGGGTGAACTGCGAGGAGAAGTGATGGCACTGGGTCTGTTCAGGTGCTGGCCACAGGTCCTTCTGGGTTATCGTTCTAGCAAACATGGTGACAGTCCAGGTTGGAGTTTGGGTGGAAGTCACCCAAGTTCAGGCAGCCTCGCAGCGCTGGGGAGGGTTGGGATCAGGAGAAAAGGGGACTCTTGGAGATGCCCTTCAGCAAGGAGAGGTTTGAGTTCATCTGCCAGGGAGCTCTGCACAAATGGGTTGTTGCATGTTTCTCCTGTCTCCGTGGGATGCCATGAAGAGAGGCTGTGCCAAATGTGGCAGCCGTGGCCACTGTGCTGATGGACCTCTCTCCCCACCAGGCTCTCTTCGCACTGTCCTCCATGCTGAGACACTTCCCCTATGCCCAGCAGCAGTTCCTCAAGCTGGGGGGCCTCCAGGTCCTCAGAAGCCTCTTCAGACAGAAGGGGATGGAGACCCTCCACGTCCGTGTGGTGACGCTCCTCTACGACCTCATTATGGAGAAGGTGAGGAGCCGGGAGGGAGGGGATGGGACCCGGCCAAGCACACCCCACCTTCATCCCCTCACTGAGCCAAAGGGGCCATCAAGCATCCTCACAGAATGAGGGTGAGGAGGGGCCAATCCAGCATCAGTGCTGCTCCGTCCTGTGGGGATGAGTTCCTTCCAGCCTATGGGCCACTGCTGTGGGGGATAAATGCCTGGGAGATCCCAGAGTGAGCTTAAATCTTTATTTTTCATTAAAATGCCATCACTGTTTCCACCTGAGGGTGTTTAAATAACTAAATGGCAAGGACCTGAGTAGGGAAATGGGCACTGGACTGCAGTGAGCTTGGCTGTGGCGTCCAGCCGCCGGCTGCCAACCAGGTGCCTGGGGACCAGCCGCCGTTGCCGTGCCCCCGCCGGAGCCTGCTAGAGAGGCCCTTGCCTGCCTGCACACCCCTCGCTGGAGCCAAGCCCACAACATGAAGTGTTTTATTTTCAAACACCTTGGATTACTGCTGTAAATGTCATTTTAAAACCCGTCTTTCCTTGCCATCACTTGTTGTTTAGTCAGTGCGTTTCTCTTACTCCAGAGAATGGAAATTAAATCCACTTTCACTCAGTTTATAGCCAATTTGCCCTGCAGATTTTTACTGCTGTAATACTTGGGTTTCTGGCACCGCAGAGCAACGTCTGCGTTTTAAAGCAGTTGTTTTCCCGGAGACTTTGTAAAGGTGCAAATTATTTTAGAGGGTCTGAAGTCTTATCAGGTGCTGGCTCTAATGTGCAGCGATCCTGTCTGCTCACATGGAAAGGGAGCGTATGTGGGCATTTTACCTAAACCATTCCCGTTCACTCCTGCTGCACGTTTCACGGCCGCCCCTCGGGCAGCCCCATCTGTTCCCAGCTCTGCTGTGGCTGGGGGCAGTCCACAGGCCTGGCTGATTCTTGGGTTTATGTTAAAACAATGATTTTTCGCTGCCCTTCAGACTGGGAATGCTGTGCTTCAGGCCCAGCCCGTCCATGGAGGAGACGGGAGAGCCCTTGGTGCCCAGCAGGGAGAAGGGCTGGTCTGAGCAGTGGTGGCAGATTTGTGGTGGGCTGGGTGACAGTCAAAGAGGTTGGTCTGAAAATAGTAAACTACTATCGGCAGCTCTCTGTGCTGAAGCATGAATTGCCTGGGTTCTGAATGGCTTTTGCTGCTGCCTTCTTTACTTTTCATCCCAAATCCTGCGTGGCCAGCAAGAGTTTAGCAGGCAGCCCTCTTGGGGGACCAGGAGAGGAGAGGTCTCCTCAGCGTTGTCCCTCCTTGTCCCTGCCATGTCCTGTAAATCAGTGGGATAAAACAGCGTTACCAAGCTCGCTGCAGCAGCCACCCAGGGAACGGCGGGACTCCATTGCTGAGCTGATGAACAGGCCAGCGAAAATGTTAGGGGTGCCCTCGGGGACCCACAGGGCACCCGGGGATGGGGTTGCCCGATTGCTTCACGTGGCAGCTTCTGGGCACACTGCCCGCCCTCTCCCTTTCCTGGGGCTGGATTTCTGCTCACCAGCCTTGCAGAAACCTTCATCTGCCTTCAGCAGTCTGAGGCGAGCAGCCTACTCAGAACTAATTAGTGAATCACAGACATAGTAATTATCACAGGGGGCCACCAGCCAAGCTGGGAGGAGTGCTCCATCGGGGAGCAGAGCCACTCCACCACCCAAGCCTGGAAAGGTGTTGGGGTGATGGCAGGAGGTTTCCCTATCTTCCCCCTGGCCCCGGCACTGTTCAGAGCAGGTCTCTCTCGTTGGGAAGGGAGCTTTGCCCGCCCTGGTCCCTGCAGGCGCCTTTCTGCTCTCGGCACCATCCCTGCACAATTTCAGTATTTGGGGTTTTCTGGACCAGGCTGGGAGGGGAAGGTCTGGCCGTGGCAGGAGACTGAGATCTCCATCTCTTCCGTAGAGCAGCATGAAGCTAAGCAGTGATGTTTGTTAGGTGCTGAAGGAGTCTGTCCAGCAGCCCAAAGCAGCAGACTCAGAGACTTTACAGGTCTTCTGCAGAACTTCCTTCCCCTTGAGTCCCCTTTTAGGGCTGTGTGATACTGAACCTTCTGGTCACCAAGTGTTTTCCAGGGTGGGCAACCAGCCCCTGTGGCCAACTTCATGCATGGGCAACAGTGAATCAGGGCACAACCTCGTCTTGGTTTTCCATTGCAAGTCACCTTCCGAGGCAGGTGTTATGGGGTGTGCATCCTACTCTCGCTACTCTGTCACCTCCTGGGAGCAGTTGCTCTTCCAGTAGGGATATTAATCCATGTTCCACCAATTCCCTCAGATGCTGCTTGAGGACTCACAGCACGGAGATCAAATGGAAGAGAAAATCCAGCAGTACCAGCAAGTCAAGCTGGTCCCAGCGGTGGTCGAGCAGGACTGGTGCGTGGTTGTTTCCAACCTGCTGGCCGTGCCAGAGCATGACACTCGGGAGAAGGTCCTCAAGACAGTGGGCGTGCTGATGGCCTTCTGCAAGGAGCGCTACCGGGGGGACCAGGCCCTCAGCACCACCCTCAGCCTCCTGCGCAGCGAGTACGAGGAGCTGGCGGCAGAGGAGCAAAGGGAAGGTGACAAAGACGGCTATTTCAAGGAGCTCCTTGGCTCTGTAAATACCATCATTCAGGAATTAAGATGAAAATAGCTGTAGATTCAGTTCACTTCGAGATAATTCAGGGCAACAGGGTAAGTTTTGATGGCACCAATGTAAACGTACTTTTGAGTAAACTGCTGGACTAAATGAGATCCCACCACTGGGTGAGTGTGCCAACAGCTTCATTATTAAAGCATACACATTTGGGGTCATGTTTTCTCTTGCATGGGGTACTGCTGGAAAAAGAGAGGTATGCACCTTAGAGGGAACGAGGTAGAGTCTCAGCTTACATTGCCTGTCATCCTCCAACCATGGTACCTTAAGCACATGGCTGGGTGTTCTCAGTCCATCTGCAGGATTATTTGGGGTGGGAAGAACTGAGGGATGTGGGACTGTCCTTGTTAGGCAGCTCTGCTGCGCAAAGGGAAGCGTTCCTTCCCGCAGCTCTGATCTGCCTTTGTTCTTGCCTGGTGATGACCAGTGGTGTCTGTTGATCTTTTATTTGCTTTGTATAATGCATCTCGGCACTCAGAAAGCACTGTTTGCCTTTGGATTTTTTTGTGCTTGTACAGGAAGACTGAGTGTCATTTCCCTGAAACGTTGGTTGGAGAGGCTCTCTGGAGGTCTCTAATCCAGCCTTCGCTTGGAGCAGGACTATCCCTCGGTCAAGTCAGTGTGGCTGTGACCACCTCCGGGAAGCCCAGCTCCACCACCCCCTCTGTGTAAGCCATGTAGCTCCACCGTGGCAGCTCTCCTGCAGCCCCTCTCTGCTTGGAGGCCAGCCAAGTCCCAGCGATCTGGGAGTCAAAACATCTATCTAAGCCCTGGTGTGGTAGAGCCATGAAACTGCTCCTGCCATTACAGGGGACAGCCAGTTGGTGAAGCACACTTTGCCCTTCAACAAACCATTGAGTTTTTTTCCACTTGCGTTCTTCTTGCCCTTGGAGATGGCTTCCAAGATGATGATCTCTAGGAATTGAGGCTGGCCAGCCAAGGATTTTTCCTTGCTGGGCTGGGCTGGACATCTCCCTTCACACGCCTCTTCCAGTTGCAGCTTCTCCTCTCTTTCCTCTAGGCTCAGGTCCCCCTCCCCCATGAACCTCCTTTGAGGTCCTCCTCACACTGGATGGTCCATTGGGGAAGATGTTCTGCCCTCTCCTGGTTGGACTGATTCTATCTCTTCCCACATCATCCTTCCTCAGGTGAGGAAGAAACCAAAGTCTTGCCCAAGACTCTGGCTGCCCAGCCCCTGGCCTGGGAATGACTGCCACCTCCCCTGGCATCAGCAAAGATGATTATGAAAACTAAATTTATTCATTATTTTGTCTGTTTAATTTCAGTCCAAACCCCCTCCTTGTTCTGAACTCTTTTGGGGGGAGGGGGTTGGTTGTTGGGATTTTTTTTAATAAGGAGAGATCAATTCCATTCTTCCTGAGTCCCCCTGAGAGAAAGGTGCGGGGGTGGGACGCTGCAGTGCGCCCAGCGAGCTCCATGGTGCTGCCCTGCACCTGGGGACCGGCGTGTGGCCCCCCTGGCCACCCTGCCTGGGGCTGTCCCCTGTGCAAGGGCAGGCTCACCCGGGCCAGCGCCGGGGCTTTGGTATTGCAGAGAAATGGGCACTAAAGGCTAGGTGGTGGCCACTGATTTGAGAGAAGAGAAGAGGAAGAGGAGGAAGGGGAGAGAAGAGCTCCACCCTACTCTCCTCTCCTGGTGCCATAAGCATGGGGGGACCCTTTCACACCAGTCTTTTATCTTCTCTTGGTCCACATAGCTGGGGTGACCAGTCCTCTACATGGGGACTGTCTTTGTTCCTCTACAGGGGTCCTTGGGGCAGCTGGTGGCACAGGGCAACCCTGCCAGGATTTGGGATCTGCAGAAATGGAGCAAGCAGCATGGTGGTTTGGGGATTGCGCTTGTCTCACTCCCACCCTGCAGCGGTTGTTTTCCTACAGCGGGACACCAACACATTCTGAAATTCGGTGGCAGCTGGGTGCTGGCCACTGGCTTGAACAGCTTCCAGCAGTTTTCCTGCTGACCCCTCTTTGGGGGCAGCAGCTCTTTCTCCACGGGCTTTGCCCAGCAGCACAACAAGAGGCGAAGGCAGAGCACATGTTGGGGCGTCCCAGCACCAGGCTGCACAGCTTTCAGCCACAGAGCGATGCTGCGGCTGCCCCTGCACCGGCCGGCAAGGGCTGCCGTCGGAGCACACTGAGCATGCCCTGCTCCCAGCGCGGCGACGAGGCGATTATTTATAATTCCTGTATTCACTTTCAGAATTGCTTTCTGGCAATAACAAGTATTTCACTCACCTCCCCTCCTGCCGCTGGCTTACTGGGACCTGGAGGTTGCAGCACCAATGTTAGCAACACAAGTGCAGAAAAATAAATTAAGAAAAACAAAGCGCCACTGGTGCCCCACCATCCTCCCCAGCCCTGAGCCGCTGCAGCCTTGTGGGGCTTTGCCAGGGCCAGTGATGTGCCTGCACAGCAAGCGCTGCTGGGGCTTTGCAGGGGGCTGTGTGATTTATCCCCTGCTGCTAACCCGGACAGGCACCTCCCCACAATCGATTGGGCTATTTCAAGGCTATTAGCCCTTCTTGATGCTAAAATATTTCTGGCTACCATGTCAGTTGTCACTGTTAAGTAGCGGGGCTAATTATAAGTATTGATTTTTTTTTTTTTTTTTTGTCTGTCTTTTTGGGTTTTGAGTCAGGCTGTTTTGCTGGGATTAAAAATGTTTTTTTTTTTTTCTTTTCTTTCTTTTTTCCCCCGAACTGTATTTCCAAGCCACTCCTGTTTTGCTTTGTAGGTTAAAAAAAAAAAAAAAACCAAACAAAAACAAACAACCTATAATCTGATGGCAATGGCCAGGACAAGCTTGGGAAGGGGCTGTTCTGCATGAAGACTGCACCCCTGGAGCGATGCAATGGGGAAGCAGGTCCCTAGCCAGGGAGCAGAGCTGGCACATGGGGTAGCAGAGCACGGATTTCCTCAGCCCTTCCTAGCCTCATGGCTGTTTCACAGCTGGGTTTAACAAGGCAGGGAAGGTTTGACACCTGTTTAAGGGCTAAGCAGGGAGAAAACCAGCAGCAGCAGCAGCCACCTAGCTGGACCAACCCTCCCTGTTAACCCCCAAAGTCAAAACCCCACTCCCTAATCCTAAAAGTCTCAAAACTGCAAAGTTTTGGAGCAGCATCTCCTTTGCTGTGGGAGCCCTGTGCTGGCTGAAGTCGCTGGTGCCCTCAGGGACACAGCTCTGGTGCCCAGGGGCCACCGCACGCAGCACCGCCGGGTTGTTTCCACCCACTGTGGGGTCTTGCAGCAAGGGCTGGCTCTGGGAGGGGAAAATAGCCTGCAATGCTTCTGGTATTTGCCATGCACAACTTTCCAGTGCTCCCGTGGGTGAGCTGCCTGGCTGCAGCGCTGAGCCCAGGGCTGGCATGTGCGGGTCTTGCTCTGCAGCAGCAAAGTACCACGCCAGGGAGACTGCGACCGAGCGGCTGAGGAGTTGTTTCCCTCATTCTGGCAGAGTAACGCAGCCAGGGAAGAGCATAATATTAAAAGGAAGCAAAAAAAAAAGAAATTAAAAAAATCCTGGCATTGCTTAGCACAACCATTTGGAAGCTTGCCGAAGACACTTGCAGTGCAAAGGCTTTCTAAGGTCCTTTGATACCACTGATGCTCAGTGATCTTTGCATCCAGCAGCTGTGTCCAAATCCCACATCCTCCCTTCCCAAAGGGCTCCAGGCTCTGTGCCGGGGCAGGGAGGGGGGAACAGGAGCTCCCCCACTGCCCGGGGCACCCCTGCAACAGTGCTGGGGTTCCTGGAGCAGCTCCTGCAGAGCACAGCCACCCCTGATCCTGGGGCCAAGGCATTTCGGGGAGCCCATTGCATGGGGGGGGGGGGGGGAAGTTTCCAGCCCATAACCCCCCCACCCCAGGTTGCACTGCTAGTTAGTGTGTCTGTCTGATGCTCCTGAGTGCTGTGATACCACAGACCTTTGCATTTGCAGAGGGTGTTATTTGCTAAAGGCCATCCCAGCTGTCTCCCAGAGCCATTACTCTTAGTGGGGGGGTGTCAGGCTGCCAGGCTCAGGGCACCCCTGTGGCCCCGGCTGCTCATTGTATTGGGAGTGAGCGCCCTCCCTGACACACGTCCTCACCTCCTCCTGGCTGTGGGGGGTCCCAGCTGTGGAGTGCTCCCCAGGGCCGTGCTGTGCCACTGCAGCCCCTGAGCTGCCAGGCACTGACTGCTGCCCATGCAACTGCCTTCAGTGGCTGAATACAACAACTTAACACAAATCACCTGGAAATATTGAACACTGAGTGCATCAAGTAAAACACAGCCGATTACCCAGGTGGTTTAGCTCTAGCAAGGCCATGCACAACCATGTGAATCCAGTAGCAACCAGCACCACAGGGAAAGAGAACACCTCTGCCCCCCCAGCCCCCCAGGTGCCCCCTTCCCACCAGCACAGCCCCCCTGGACGCCTGCCCCAGGGCCCCGCGTATTTCCCTGGCATCACTAGCAACTGGGCCCGATGCACAGGCATCACACCTCATACGTTTGTCCAATGGTACCCCACGTTTTGGGAGGTGTTGTGTGTCCCCCCCCGGCCGCCTCTGGGGTGGCGCAGGCAGCTGGACGCGCTCCCTCTCAGAGGTTACATGTCACCAGCAGGACAGGGTGGGGGGGGCAAAAAGCTGTTCAGGCACCCTGCGATGGCGCTGGGAAGCAGGGAGACATCAGGATGCTCTGACAACTGCCACGTCGCAGCCAGGTCCTGTGCTGGGGCCATGTTCACGCTGGGCACAGGAGCGTCATGGTGCAGGGGCTGGCACGTGCCTCTGGCCCACCCGCAGTGCGGCAGCTCCCCCTTTCCCAAAGTCCCCCACTGCACTCCCACGGGTGCCCGGAGGCCATGGGGATGGGCACGACACAGGCAGGAGCAGCGGAGCTGGAGGGGATGGGCGCTACTGGTGGCCCCACTCCATGCAGGGGTGGCCCCTGCAGGGGACACCAAGGGCTGTGCCGTAGGGCAGCCACAACCAGGGTTCAGCCTTGGGGGGCTGCAGCCTGAAATGGAGGCAACGTGCCTGCCCTGCCCTGCCACGCTGTGCCTGGCCCCGCATGTCCCCAGAGGGTGACAGAGAAGCATAAGCAAACACTGGGCTGATTTCCTCATCCATAAAATCATAGAATAATATAATCATAGAATAATAGAATAGACATCAAGTAAATGCCAGCCCAGGCTGGTGTCCCTGCTAATGACAGGCTTGTTCCCGAAATGGCGTTGCTGGTCTGCAGCCCAGGGTAATGACAGGGCTGCCACCCTGCTGCCTGCCCCTCCCTTGGTGGCTGTGGGCAGGACAGAGATGGGGACAGGGACAGGCCCCAGTTGCTGTCTGGCCCAGCCATGCTGGAGCAGAGCCACGGGGCACCGCGGGCGCGTCCCACTGCGGCAACTCACATCCTGCTGACCCGAATTCCAGCAGCTTCCCGCGAGGAGCCGGCACCTCCGCCCGCTGCTGGGACCTGGGGCTGCGGCTCCTCAGCACTGCGACCACATCCCCAGCACAACCCCAGCACAGCGCAAGCAGGGACTGGAAGGGTCCCAGGGCTGGAGGGGTCCTGGGGCAGATGGAGACCCCAGGCAGGGCTCACCAGACCAGGCACCTCCGTGCGTCCAGGGGAGAGGAGGTGGGATAGGGACTTACCTTCATCCTTGATTTTTGGAGATAACAGGGTCCCTTCTGCTCCCCACACACCCAAGGCATTAAGCAGCAGTCAGTCTGGGCACGCATCGTGCATGCGCCCAGGCCAGCAACAGCGTTATTTCCCTTTGCACCCACAAGAGCGTCAGGAGGGGTGTGCTGACTCAGCCTGAGCTCCCCCAAACACAAATCCCGACGTGGCAAGCAGGGAGGGGGCTCGGAGCAGAGGCCATGGGCCTGGCATGCTCCCCAGCCCCCAAAATCTGCAGTGCAGGGAAGTTCTGAGCCTTCACAGCATTGGAGCATCTGATGCCCCTTAACAGATTTTTCCTTTCCCACCCATTTTTGTGGTCTTGAACCCCCCCACGCCTCACCACCCACTCTGCCCTCCCGCGTAATTGCACAGCTGAGGTTTGAACCTGGCGCCCGTCCCCACTGCTGCCCATCCTGCTATTGGAAAATGCAGGTTAGGGTGCTTTGCTCTCCTCTCCACACTCATCTCATCCTACCCACTGGGACCCCCCCCGCCAGCCAGGAGAGCCCCTGGCCCGGGGCTGGTCTCTGAGCCAGGCAACAGCAAAGCTGGTCCAAGCAAAGGGAGAGCGCTGAACAGAAAAGGCATTTGTTAAACGGCATTAAACCTCATTGCAAAGCCTTCACACACAATTAAAGCAGCATAAATTCAGAGTGGCTTGATTCACCACTGAATTGAATTAAGAGCACTTGAAATTTAGAATACGACTATCTCCTGGGGATTTAATGTGGTTTCACTAATACACTTTAGAAGATAATGTGGGTTCATCTTCCTGAGCATCCCTGTACAGCCAGGTCCCTGCCCCCCGCGCGGGCAGGAGGGCTGCTGGGCTTGTGCATGGGCTCACCAGCTGCTGCCATCCCACAGCAGTGGAAAAAAAACCCAAACCCAAATCCTCCCTGTTCAACAAACATTTTGGTGTATTTCAGGCAGTGACTGGGGAGCAGCCGAGCCTGGCTCCCGCCCATGCACACCGGCAGGCAGGGAGGTCCCACAGCCCTTCCCTGCCCAAGGCCGCCGCGGGTCCCCCCTGCCCCCAGCCCCTGGAGCCCCGTGATTTCTTGTCCTGTTGAGTGGAGAGCAGTGCTGAGCAGCAGGGGAAGGGAACGCGGCTGAAAATCTTTCCCACCTCATACCCGCGCAGCTTTTGCAACCTGACAGTGTCCCTCCTGGTGGAGAGTGTTCCCCTCCAGCAGCTGCAGCAGAGAGCAACTGCACGAGCCCTTCCCCAGTGCTTAATTACATCAAGCAGTCATTACTGTTAATTCCTTTCAATTGGCTCTCTAATAAGTTACAGCTCCCCTCGTGTCCGGGCCCCCTTCGCTGTGCAGTGCAGCACTGCTGCCCTGAAGTGATGCTGCCGCTTTCACACAAGATGTTCTGGTTAATGCTGAAATTGTCTGACACATCAGGATCGGTGTATTTACATTTTTTTTTAAACACCTGAGCCACCCCCTCGCAGGGTCTCGGGTCCGGCACTGAACAAGCCGGAGGTCCCGTTGCTGCTTCGCTCGGGGTAATGCAAGTAGGAGGCGGTGCTGCTCCTGTGCCGGGCTCCTCCTGAGCTACCGGGGCTTTTGGGTTCGCTCTGAAATAACGAATTGCCGCTTACCAGCCCTTCTCCACACCTGCAAGATCAGGCTTTCATCTACGCATACAGCTCTCACACCGATATAAAACGCACTGTCCATCCCCCGATGTACACAATCAAAACTCCCTTGCCGCCGGCCACTCCACCCATTTAACCAAGCTCACCCACTTGACTGATGGGGCCCATTTTTAAAGAGGTGACGCAGGAATGCACCCCGGGTTAAGGAACAGATCTTTGCTAAGCCAACGTCCGCAGCGCCCACGCACAGCAGAACCACAGGTATCAACAGCCATGCACCCAGCTAGTTATACTGCAGCACAGGAACTGAAAATTGGATTTAGTATAACACTAAATCCTCCCTCTGCTTTGGGAAGACAGGGTTTTGCTTTCCCCCCAGCCACTGCCGATGCATTCCTAAACAGAGCAATTAAGTAAGTTACGGCCATTAATGACTTACCTCGACGCGCCTCTCCTCTACAAACCCAAATGCAATTCTCAGAGGAACAATCCTTGGATAAAAAAGAGCTGGGTGAGTTGGGCCTTCTGGCGCCCCGTACCCCACCACTGCCTCTCGAAGCAAAGAGGCATGAGCTTCCCTCCAGCCTCCCGCTTCCCAGCTGGGCCTTCAAACCAGCTTTCGCCATGTGCAACCATATTTTAATTTGTTGTTATTTTATGCTGCAGACATTGGCATTTATTTAAAAGCTAAATACATATAAATTTGTCTGTACATATTAATATATGTGTTGTTTTTTAAAGCTCATTAACAGATTGCATTTTGGGGGGACTAATATATGTATTTTGAAGAGAGCCACTGAACAGCCCAGGGAATGCAGCCTTTAAGACAATTATATTAATACCAGGAGAGAAAAAAAATCATATTGTATAAAAGCAGTTAATAATTATATATAAGACAACAAGATCTGCAGCTTATCTATTGCATTAACTCTTAGGTGTCAGTGGAACGAGCACATCAGCTTACCCTCCCAGCAGATGCCTGCTTAGATGGTTAAAGGCGTATAAAAACTAGTGTATAATTCAGCTGTTTATTATCTGCACTCAAGAGGCTAAAATGTCTGAAAACATAATAATTTGAAAACATAATAAATAATAAAAATATCCTGAGAACTATTTAGCTTAATTCTGATCAGCGTTTGGTAACATGACAGCAATAACCTTGATATAGTAAATTATAAGCTGATCAAGATAAATAAAATTATAACATAACGCTGCCAAGGATTGGCTCTAAAATTGAGATGCAGTTTAAAACATTAACTACAGAACAGGCTGCTTTCCATTTTAATGGATGCTTTACAGAAACAGCAAAAGCGACTCTGACCCGCGCAGACGCTTCTTCTCGAATACTGGACTTTATTGGTATGTGTAAAACATGCTGAAATTCATAAAATTTAAATAAGACAGTGAAATTATACCTTGTAGCTATAGTTATCACAAATAATGTATAGTCTAAATTGGAGCCCGAGCAAACATTATTTGCTGGGTGCCTTTGGAAGCCCAAGGCGGGATGCAGAGCAATTATGAGAAATGAGTACAAAGCTGATTTGCATCTGAATGCCGGGGAGGGGGAGCAGGGGCGGGCTGGGAGCCCGCTCCATTCACAGCACCACAATACACCGGCTGGTAAAAGCAACTTTATTAGTGTCCCGCAGCAAAATACATTAGTAATTTGTAACCAGGCATTAAAATTCCCGTCCGGTGTCATACAGAAGTAACCAGCCGCCTCCACGACGGTGTGTTTTACTGGATTTGCTCTGGTGCTCCCCCAGCAGACACGCCTGTGGAACCCCCTCGGAAAAGGCCGGCAGCCAAGTAACCCGCGGGTGCCCCGATCGCCAGGCGCGCGTGGCAGCGACCCGCCGGGCAGGCGGCTCTATCGCCGCCCAGGAAAAGCGGCGTCGCCCAAGCAGGCACCGCCAAGCACGTCTCCGCACACCACCCCCGCCCGCCGCGACCCCCAGCAAAACCCAACCCAGGCAAGGGTTTATAGTTTTTCCAGATGTTTTCCAGTTGTGGTCACACTGCTGTGGCAGCGCAGCTAGCGCTTGCTGTATTTTCATGCTCCTTTGAGCATACAAAGCTTGCTCCCTCTCCGCCCCAACAGCAGGAATACACTAATACATACAGTACTTACTTAATTTTTTTTAGAGTGAAAAGATCTAATTTTCCTCTCTTGATCACAATGAAAACTGCAGTCTCTGAGTAGCATGATTCAACTATTAGTGTTAACCGTTAGTGTTATTGTAAAATCCTCTTTGGTTATAGAATATTTTATTTAAAGCAAGATTATACAAAATAATTTTCCGCTAGAAATACACCCCTGAAATCTAAAAGCAATCTAAATTAACACACTTCCGCAGGCTGAAGCTATACTGATAGGACTTATAAATTTGAGTATTTCCCCATGTATTCTAAACAAAGTTATCAAAATTATATTAAGTAAATACATTTTGAGGAATAGTAAACTTTTGAAAAATCCTTAGAATATTAAAAGTAGAGTTCTGGAAGTAGCAGTACTGGGCTAGAGAAAAAAATAACTGAGACAGAGACCTCTTTAAATACTCTCCATCGCCTTGAATTCACTGAGAGCCTGCACTGGATTCACGTGTTTCTTCTGGGACGCCCTCTTGATTTTAGTTTGGGTTTCGTCTTGTTTCTCCCTCTTGACCAGGGGTTTCTTCTCTGGAGCCTTCATCTTCCAAGAGACGGCAGGAAGATTGAGCGAAGCCATGCCCTGGGACTTCTGGTACTTGGTCGATGCCACGTAGGAAGCCTTCACGGTTTGCACCACCGCGTTCATCAGGTTCTTGGCTGCTTGGATAAGAGACATGGCACTGTCCACCTGCCAAACAGACACACACACGTGTTACACCGTAAAACACACACAAATACAGGATTCCAGAAAACAGGATAGTCCTGGGGTGTAAAAGCACTCGTAAACGGATTTTTCCGCATTTTCTTTTGAAATCTGAGGTTCCAAATTCAAGGCGGCATTTTTCTTTGGATGCTAAGTGGTAAAAACCTGACTTGTGCCACCAAAAGAAGCGTGCAATGTTTGCCCACGATCTGTGCCTCTTCCATATTTATGGCAATCAAAAAGATGTGTATGCTGCTGTTTGCTTTTGTGACTAAGCTTTAACAGTAGCTTATTCTCTAATGAAATTAATAAAGCTGTAATAAAACCTTAATCACCGATAATAAATATTTAAATCATCCTAGAATATTAAGTTGTATTGGAAAGGAAGGAATGCAACTGCACCTTCAGCCAGGCCTGGAGCCCTGTCCCAGGTGGTTCCTGATTTACAAGAGCATTAAAATAAGGGGGAAAAAATGCATTTGCCGAAGCTTTAGCGCATGGCAGAGATGAAGAGCCAAAAATGGGGCAGGGTAGAAGAGAGAGGGGAGAACCACTGCGGTGACCCCAGCTGGGACCCCACTTCTCCGGGTGCCAGAGCCCTGCTCCAGGTGGGACCTCCGGCTGTGAATGCCAAACAGCCTGGGCAGGGTTTTGGTCTTGGCCAGGATTCCTGCATCTCCGCTAAGCTTACACAAGAGCTCAGCTGCCTCTACACGCTTAAATTCCAGGATTGTAGACATCTGAGGAAGTTTTTGGGAAAAACCTTGAAGCCATTGCTTATCTAGCAGCAAAATAAATTGAGCAGGAGGTTGGCTGCTTTTCTTATGGTGCTGGTACCTTCCCTTCCGCCACGCTGTGTTCTGAGTACCACCAGAGCAGATCTGATCTGCGCCCTCCAGCAAACCAGGGTCATCTGCTTTCCTCGCCCCAGTCATCATGCTGGAAAACATTTCATTGCATTTGACTATTTCCATGAATCTTCACAGCAGGAAGAATCATATTAAATGCAATGAAAGCAAGGAGGTACTTTTCTAAATGAATTGTCAGATTGCTTAGGGTGCAAGCTCTTACTGCCTTGGTTATAGCTTTGCTTTCACAAAATTTCTGCAGTATATGGATGGGGGAGGATGTTAACGTGGAAGGGAATTTTTACATTTTGACATGTGAAGTCCCTGGACTGGCAGAGATCTTCACCTGAGAATCTGAAAGAAGCTTAACACTATTACTGGCCATATTTAGCCCCAGCGGACAGACTCGTGGAGAGCAGATAAAACCAGGAGATTAGACTACAGATACCAGCCTGTTCATATAACTAATTTATGGCAGAAGGGTATGTAAATTCTGAAGACACTGAGTAACTGCAGTAAAACCCTTGAGCGCATATTATTGCATAATGACACATCTACTTCTTTGATGGCACGATGCCTTCAGCCTTCCAGCTAATAGGACATCAGGCATGCAACAGAGACGCACAGCAACACATGTTTCATTACATCTTATCACTCGGCTCCGCTGTGCTGGAAATCCGAGCATGTGGGACTGGCAGCAGTAGGAGGTGCAGCAGAGGAACCCATCTCCCCTGCGAAGGGGCTGAGCTTATGCATGTGTGGTCCATCAGCACCGCTGCTTCTGCAGCGGGTTGCTGCAGACCTCCCTCAGCTGCAGCTGTCCCGAAGCACTCATTCTACAATTCTAGCTTGTTTGTGAGAAATAATATGTGCTACTAAGTTTAAGCATTTGAAATATCTAAATGGCAGAAGGTGGTAAGTTTTTTTCCATTTGCTATTAACAATTCAGATAGCAATATTGGACTATCAGCCATTTCTGTCCCTTCTTCAAACCTCCTACCTCAGCCATGACATGATCCAGTGATCAAACATACCCATCTAGGGCAAGGACGAATATGTCAGAAGAAATTAAGAATTTAGCTCTACTTCCCTCCCCCCAAATATCCGCCATATAGATTCCTCTTAGGAGGAAGCATTTCATGAACTACAGTGAAAAAATTATTTGCTAAGTAATGGCTAGAATAAGGAAGCAGGCTGGCCTACGGCAGCTTTCAGCTGTCATAAAACTGAGCAGCCACTAAAAATCCCTGCAGTCTTCAGGGCACAGCTATCTTGAAATATTAACATCTCTGGAGCATTGCAAGACCCCAGCAAGTTCCAAGGCTGTGCAGAGACACGGGGTAGGTTTAGCTACGCCGATTAAAGTGATTTAACCCCACTAAGAGTGAAAAACAGTCTGGAAAAACAGTAGATTACACAAAGGTAAAGTGAATCTGTCTACAAACACAGCTGAGTAAGGAAAAGTGAAGTCTGTCTTTGTATTTTTCCCCCTTTCAAACAGTGTCTCCTCCAAGAACAACGAGGCAGTGCAGGCAGTATTATGAACTCTGCATACATTAAAACTTTGACTGAATGCTCCAAAATCTCTTGTCTATATTCTATATTGTTTAGCACAAAAGCTTAGCTTGGAATAATTGTTACCCCTAGAAGAGAAACCGCATGAACCGGACATGTCATAGCTCATACATACCCCAGACACAACCAGCTCCCCTCCGAGGTTTTGAACTTCAGCCTTCACTTTGCTACAGATATTCAGCTGATGGCAATATAGTGCGATGCGCTGCAGGTAGGCTAGGAGGTCCTGCTTGCACGCAGAATCAGGGCACTGGAAAAATAAAGGTCAAGTTTTACTTTGCAATCACAAGAACCGGAACAGAAATGATTTAGGGAGAAGCCAGACAACTCCATTCTGAAATAGAAAACATGCTCCACAGATTATTCCACTTTCTGCCAAGCTTTGGTTTTCAAAAGACAACTGAGCAATACATGGACATCACTAAATACATATAAAAAACCAGAAGCAATAAACACAGGCTATCAGAACACAGGCGCAGCCGCTGGACAAAATTGCCAGGATCCTTTCAGCTGCACTGCTGCCCTTGAGGTCCCTGCGAGGAGGAGGGCTACCTAACTTTTCTAGAGCAGGTTTATTAACAAAAGGTCCTTCCTGTACACTGTACAGGACACAGCAGCATTGATGTGACATCCAAGATCTCAAGTTGCAACTAGCAGATGTTACCAAATCCAGCCTCAATTTCCAGTCTTAAGTATTTTAAGCTAGGAAATGATAAACCCGACAGTTATTCAATTATATTCAACAAAGTAGATGTTTTCCTGACTTCTGCTCCCATTTCTTAGCAGTGTGGAAACTAGATTCCTCACCAGGCATGAAATAAAATTTTAGAGTGCTTGCTGAAGCACTCATCCGTAAGATAAAAGTAACTTTTTCAGCTTTGCAATTGAAAGACTACGTAGGTACCGGAGACTGCAGTGCAGTTCAGAAAGCTGTTTTCTCGGACAGAAACGAAGGGCCATCCCTTGCTTTGCAGAGCCGAGTGGCGAGATGATTAATGAGCCAGTCTCACGCTGGATTTCAAAACAACAGGAGCCTTGCTGAGGGGCAGCCAGTCCAAAACGGGATCTGCAAGTACAAGGCAAAAAGGCTATGGGAAGCCTTTTACTACCCATGCCAGTCCTGCAGTCTCTTTAAAAATGGCAGTGAGCATGGTGGCCAGCATCGCTTCTCCAAAGAATAACGGGGCATCTCCGATCTATTGGCACACTCTGGCTGCACAAAGACTAGTAAATAAAGCAGCTGGCACGCACTGAACTCCACAAACCCTTTGCCCACCAGCCTCTCATGCTGCTAATAAATAAACCCCAGGGCATGCGTGCCACGCTCCTGCCCTGTGCATGCAGCACTAGTGGGGCATCCAGGGCTGCCTGCACCCCAGCACAGGGCATCAAACATCTCGCAACTGGGTAAATACTTGGGCCGTTGGCCAGCTCTGACCTCCAGGCATCACTGGCTGTGCTGCAAGCAGTGCCCAAGACAACAGATTTTAAACCAGCCTGGATACATTCATGATGGCAGAAGCTATTGCAATAGGGATGCCGGAGATATTATATTAGGGTCTGACAGGTCATGCTCTGGTAGACCCTGAAGCGATCTCCATCCTTCCTAGACAGCTGCACCCCATCCAGAAACTCCTTAAATCTCCAGCATCCAGGGTCTTGGTACACAATCCCCCGTCACTAAATGCAGGCTTTCCAGCACCCCATACACACATGCACTCACATACAAAATCCAAATGCTTTTCCCTGGCCTCAAAGCTGAGCTTGACTCGATGGCGAGCAGGGCACACCACCTTCCGCTTCTCCCCTCCAGGCAGTGCGTTAGCTGCGGATCTGCCCGAGAAGCTTGGCAAGAACTTCTTCTCCGAAGAAGTTTTCCCGGAGAAGGCTGGCACCGGCTGCCTCCAGACAAGCACCAAAAACTCCACAGAAACCATGAGTGGCCACAGTGATTTACCAGTGATTAGACATGACAAGCAGAAAAGAGTCTTGCTCTAAGCAGCATTCTATTCTCTTCACTCAGCACCTGCTTGCTCTTCCCACCGACCAGACCCTGCTGAGATTCAGAGAGCTGCACAGTCTGTGAGAGCTTCTCTCCACACACCCCTGTTCACAGCAAAATCCCATCTCATGTGGTACCCAATCCTGTACAACGGACTGTCAAAGGTCCATAACAGACACGGTATGCTTAGAAGAATAATTTTTAATGTAGCATCAATTTACTACATTAAGCTTCACTGAAGCTCATGTGCATTGCTTCCGGCCACACAGCCTCTCCTCGCCTTTCAGAGCAAAGTAAAAATCCCCTCTTGGGTGTCAGCAGTAGGGTCTGAGCCCTAATTCTCACTGCAGACCTTCTCTCCTTAGCTACAGTTCTAGCTGTACAAGATGGAAGCAGGAACCAAAGTTTCCCTATATATAAAAGGCACAAAAGGAGACTGCACCAGAACAGACTGTCATGTTGCACAAGCAGTGGTGTGCAAACAGGGGGTCACGTTCAGAGGGACCATTTGATTCCCCCAAGAGTAACTGATCTGCCCCAAGAGCCATTTAGCTCTGAAAGGAAGGTGAATGTAGGTAATAAACACAATTGTTTTTTCCAGGGCCAGAACACAGGGGTTTTAAGCCAATGTGGTATTCCAGCACAGCAGAGAGGAAACAGCTGTACTATATGTTGCATATAGAGATGCTTCTGTATGGCAGGCTGCTGAGCTGTGATCTAAGGCAGCACACATAAATACACACAATGCGCAACAACAGGATTTTTGGCAAGGTGGGACAAGCAGATCAGGCTGTGTTACACAGGCTATGGAGATTTGGATGGCTTTACGGGCATCCGACCCTGCGTGTCCATAAACTAACAGAAATCACCTTCTTATTCCCAAGGAAAGCTCATGAAAACACCCGAAGTATCTGCAACCCTTATGTAGGCACGCTGCTTCCATCAGTGAAGTGAAAACCGTGAATAACAAAGCAGCAAAGCTTGCAGGTTAATTTTTTAAGCTAATCAATATTAGTCAGCAGTACAAGATGTTTTAGAGAAAGTCCACAAATAGTGTCGGCCAAAGAGCTAATGAAAAGCTGAAATTACCATTTTGGAAAATGCTTTCCATCTCCCAAACAGCTCATCTAACAAAGTGAACGAGCAGCACAGCGGCAGATTGAATTGAATGCTGACAAATGCACAATACAGCACGTCAGAAGGACCGCTAAACAATTCAAGGTACTTTATAGGTTGTGAGTTTATGGAAACCATTTAAGGAAAGACACTCTCAAGGAAAGAGGCTGCCGCATGTTTACCAATGGCTGAAGGAGGCAGCAAAACATTAGTGGGGGAAGCAGTGGAACAGGAAATATTATTCGGTTGTATATATCAACATGACGTGAGTTGGAAAACCACGTCCTATACTGTGTGTGCTATTTCTACGAGCAGAATAGAGAATTCAGTTCAAAGACAGATGATGTTTGAATAGAGATGTTACACAAGATAAAAAAGAACATCAACAATAGGCACTGCAGATGCCTGTATGAGCCCTGTCCTTTCCTACGCAGAAACACTCAGATAAAAACCAAAAAACCCAACAGGCAACAATTTCAACACTGATTAAGAAAGATTACATTATTGTATTAACCTGTAACAGCCATAGACACAAAAACCCCTGTCTGCAGAGCGAGCTTGGGAGGATTCCCACAACATGGTCACAGCAGATAGCTGCACTGCAGACAGAAACAAATGTGTGTTGAGGGACGCCCCCACCTCCCCAAACCCCCCAAAATGAGATGCTGCCACAGACTCAATGGTGGCTGTTGGCAAAAGCTAAGCTGGCTGTTCCAAATCAAATCCAGGATCCATCCCGGACTGAGCAAACACGCACGCGCATTTGCTTCCCACCACCCCAGCAGAGCCTGTGGAGAAGCAGAATCACCTTTTTCTCCCTTTTTGCAAAGAAAAGGGTCAGGGAAAGACAGAAGAGCTCTCCCGCGATGTGTGCTGATTCAGACAAGCATGCAATCCCCATCCCCACGTGTCCGGTAGGTGTAAGCAAGAACCACAGAGACTTTTCTTCTTCTGACTGTTATCTCCAGTTTAGGGTAACAATAATTCACAACAAAATGCCCCCGCCAGCCTGATGGAACAGCTGAGCTCGGCACTGTTTGGTTAGAGAAGCTGAAAGCAGGCATTTAGGGGAAGCAGTTACCGTGGCAGGACAGGCGCATGGCACTGCGTGCCAGCAGCTGTCACCCAGGACAGCCGTCAGCCTGTGCCCGGAGCACATCCCCGGACCAGCCTTTGCAGCGTATGGACCAGTCTTGACAGCAAGAGCCTGCTGGAGCGTTTTACTGGGAAGCGGAGCAATCCTTATGCTTCCCCCCCAGCTCCTTTCAATTTAATGATCAGATACTGATACAACCTCTCACCACTATCAAAGAGAAAAAGCAACAGAATTTTTCTTTTGCTTTGTAAGTATTTCAACATTGAAAAAAAAAAATACGGACAATCATTGTATTGCTGCAAATCATTTTCATTTCTGTTGTACTCATAACTACTTCTTATTCCCCCATTCAAAACAAGCAGACTGCTGCTTTGAGTGAAAGATGGAACACCTTTGGGAAAAGCTGCCAGCTGATGGCTAGACACTTTTCAAGAGACGAGAAATACCTTGGATAATAGCTTTTATGGTTTCAAAGGAAATGTGCTGTAAAACTGCCTGACGGCAGGAGTTAGGAGTTCCTGACACACTAACACGAGGGGTCATGATTCACCTGGTGTCACATGGCGAACAGGACATAAAAACCCATCCATTTGTTAAAAGCCCATATTAGGCATAGGAAGGCATTAGTGCTCCGCCGAAATGGTTGCATTGTACATACTCTGTAACTGTCAGATAGTTCTACATTAACAAGTTTCTAAAGAGTATGTAAGCATATCTAATGAAATATGCAAGCTGAAAGTATTAGTAGAGTATGGAGTCGGGGAAAAAAGCTATATTCTTGTCAAAATGACTAACTGTACAGTCCTGCTCATATTTATCTTCAAACACGTGCTTAATCTTTTACATTTTTAAGGACCTTACTTCTACTAAAAGGAGCCATTTAGTTTTCTTCTGTATTTTGAAATAGCTTGGTACAGAAAACCATATACCAAGTTTGCATAAAACATGTGAATAAAAAAAAAACAACATTGTAAACCTTCAGTCCAAGATTCCCCAAGATCTGTAACACAAACTGCTCCTTGTTTCATTTACCTACAGCAGCAGCGCACCTGATTCTTCCAGAAATACGGTTGTCAAAATGCTACGGAGATCCATTTTAAAAAGCACTTTTCAACTTTACCTCCCCATCGAACATTTCTCACTGCATCATTAATAAATTAGGGTGAAGACAACATCGCCTGGATGCAACATTTAAAGAGAGATCTGCATTACAAAGATTTACTTCCAAAGTGACATGGTTTTATTTAAAACCTTGCATTATGAATTCACTTTCAGAGAAGGACTGAAAAGCAAGCGCCAGCTGTACAAAATAAATTTTAGTCCATGATCTCAGACTTAACCTACCTGTGTTTCAGGGTCTCTCTTGAAGGCAGAATATTATTACTAATGCTGATGTTTCTCTGCAATTTGGGTGTGGACCAAGACCAAAGGTGCTTTTGCTTGGCCCAACCCAGTTTCTGAAGTGGCTCAGAATGCAGTGCATAAAGCCCTGAGCTGGCCCATACTTGTTCTACCCTACAGAATTCTTTTCAAATACCTTTGCACATATACAGCACAACAACATGCACAACAGCCTGGGACGGGGTAGAAAATGCTCGGGTCACTACGTGCCTTGCTCAAAGTCTTCATCACTCTGACTAGACAATGAAAACAAATGCTAGAGAGTTTTGACAATCTCACCATTCAGTCTATGGGGCATTTGAAAATTGTTAATATTAAAAAGTTGCCTTAAAAATATAAAAGGTTGTGCAACAGGCCATGGGCAATAATTATGGTGTTGCCTATGCAGTCTCGTCATTGCTTTGGAAAGTATTGGGCATATTCTGAGCATGACAGAAGAGACACGAATTCAGTCTCAGTCCTGTTCAGTTAGAGAAAATGGCCTAGATACTATGTAACATGAAGTGGTGTTGGCATATTGCTACCTTAAAATGGTAGGTGCTTGATTTAAGCCAAGGAGCTGCTGGTGTTAACTGCTGGACATATTTAGCTGCTTACACTGCTTAGGGTGGCAGGAGAGCAGCCAGAAAGGAAAGGCTAGAATTTTTCAGCAGCAAATCTGGAAAATCAGTTAAAAAAACCCCCAAAACCTCAAAACTAAACACATTTTCCTCTGTTCATTATGTCTGCAGTACTAAAAGATCTCCTATTGCCCATTCATGCTGGAGGCTATTGAAAATGAATTGTGACTTACATGGTCAGCAATAGTCCGTCCCAGCTTGTCCATCCTTGACCCAGCCTCTGCAATCTTCTTGGCTGCACTAATCACATCTGACGTATTTTTCAGTGGACCTTTACCTCTGCAAAACAGAACAGAGTCTACCTTCTAGCACCAGAAAACTGGAAGACTGAACTATATATTCCTTTACTCATACTGTTCCATATAGTACTGGAAGCGATTCCTCACCCAAACTGCATGAATAAGGTTGCACAGAAATATACAGGTGTAACCATTACAGCACCTTCATTTTCAAGACAGTTTCCCCCTTCCACCCCCCCTAATATTTAGATTAAATCTAGGAAAAAAAACATCTTAAATTTTACTCTTTTAAGCAACCTAATGATGATAAGAGATAACGTTTTAGAAGACAGATTTGCAATTTTAATGGAATGCAACATCAAGTTTAAAAAATAGTGTTGTATAAAATCTGGTAAATTAATTTCAAAAGGCATCAAACCCCCTCTCTTTCTTTTGCAAATAACTGTACTAGGAACTATTTCTGCAATATAGCAATATCAAGAAGCCCATAGAATTTAATGTTGTAAGAAACTGAGCAAATATATCTATGTTCCTTGGGACAAAAATCACCCTTCGGAAAGAAAGACAGACAGGCAATAACTGCTGTGTATCTATAGATCAATTTAAACAGTTATTACCACTCAGTCACTACACAGTAATGCATCTCCCGAGTTAATACACAGGTTTTAATAGGGTAACATTTAAAGGAAATTATAAGAAGTAAGGCTCTTATGAGTACTTGCAAAATATTTCACTGAAAGACCAAGCATCCCAGCCAGTTCTGAGAGAAGGTGTTGCGTGCACAAATTAAAAAGACTCACCTGGTGAAGTCTGTCATTTCCATCATAATCATACACATTTGTTTTGCCAGAACAATTATATCATTACCGCTGTCATCCCATTTTGATACTTCAGCATCCAATTTACTCTTTTCTTCCTGGAAGCTTGCGACTTGCTCGGCAATCTTAGCTTTTTGCTCTTGAGGGAGCTGAGCCATGATAGCCTGGAAAGAGAGAGTTTTCTCACATTGCCTAATGCTGCCGCTTGTAGAAGGCTTTTTAGAACATTTCACTGATAACCAATTTAAGTCATGTAGATGGGGGATGAAAGTTTAATAGCAATTCTCTACCTAGAGGCTTTCCAGAACCATTTCCTTCAATTCTGAACTAAAGTTTACGCTCTTTCTTAAGAAAGACTGCCCAGAAAGACAAGTTGACATCTGAAATGTGGGCATTTGCATGATAAAATTCTTAGACACTGAAAAAATTTGCCAGATATTACCACCCATCAAAGAAAAACCGCATGAAGAGGAGGGACTTGCCTTTTCTACAAAGTGTAAGAATTTTAAAAGGAAGTTCCACTTGGGTATCTTTCAGTGTTGCAATGCAGAGAAGAAATATTACGAGTCTCTTTCCTGCAAAAAGCTAGATGTACTATTTTGAAACATGCATACTGAGGAAAGAGTAAGTGAAAATGAAGAGTATGTGCTAACTCCTGAATAAAATCTATTAGACTAGGTTTACAGCCTGGATGAGACTCAATGCCCTTGCCTTCATAAATACTAGAGCATTCATGCCTCCAGGAGCAGGTGAAAAGGAGTCTTCAGCACAAAAAAAAAAGCCTCTGGCAGCAGCCGTGCTAAAAGGTAAATTAGAAATGTCTGCATTTAAATAAAAGGGGAGAGAGGGATACAGGAATAGAGAATGCCTGTACAAGGAAGAAAAGCATAAAAAAATACTCTCAGTATAATTTCAAAGCCAACGTGGCAGAAGTTTGATAAATAAGGCCTAGCTACTTCTTGCCTGGTTTCAGGCTAGAAGAGCCTTCACAAAAAATCTTTCCTGGCACTTTCCCAAGAGTGTAAATTGTTATCGATCCAGAAGGGGACATGTCGAATAAAAACAATAGGTAAGGCCTGTTTTTCCTTCAATGTACTGATTTTAAGTTTTCACCTATTAATGATTATATATTTCCTAGCCATGCTTTCATTTTTAACAGTCATATGAAATGCAGTTAGTTTAAATTATTTCATTTTTGAGCTCTTCTCATCATTGCCTTGATTAAATGCTCAGTGGCCAAACACACACCAACACGTGCATGAGAATACATTTTGTAAAAAATGCCTGAATTGCAGAGTGATCTACTTCTTGCCCACAAACTTAGTATTTGCATGTTGAAAATAACATTAGTACAATGGAATGATTTGCCCCGTATCTCCCTGCAGGAGCTCACCTAATTAAATGGCAGTGCCTACCACATCTGTGATGTCAAAGTATAAAGTAGTTCATTGGTATTAAAAGGATTTTGATCTTTCAGAACATCCAAAATAAAAAACACAGACATTTCTAACATCCATCAGACCAATGCATGCTGCATTTCACTTAACCTCCTTTTCAGAAGAAAACTGGAAACAAAAGAATGCCAGTTTTTTGATCCAACTTTTTAACCACCATCCCCAAAAAGTTTAACCTGGATTTTCAAAGCAAGTTGAACTGTTTCTTGAAGGCAGGTCACAGTTTTATAATGCTCAGATTTCTTCCTTACCCTTGCACTTTGTCCAGCAATGAGTTGATCATCTTCGGTCTGAATACTTGTTCTGCTTCGGACGTCAAAATCCTCAGTCTCAAAGTCAGAATCATCCAACTCTTCAGGAGTCTGAGGAAACAGTAATTCAGTCAGAGTCAAACAATAGGTTTCATGGCTCTCAAAATCAACAACAACATTGTTTTTCAAGCAGAGAGAATGAAAATAAGGTAAAAATTACTCCATGTTTTCAACAAAAAGGCAAATATAAGGACTGTATCCAGCTTGTGAACACGTGATTAAATAGACTTGACTGCTCATGTTAAACACAGTAGGGATCCCCAAAATTACATACCAGTAACTAAACATCTGAGATTTGTCAGGACACTAATGCACTCAGGATTTGAAACACAGAAAAAGAGTTTTTGCAAAACGAACAGTATTTTTGCAACTTGGTTAAATGTAAAAGCTTCACTTGAGATTCTGAAGCTAAAATTACACACAGCTTTAAGGCCTGGTTCAAAACCACAGACGATGTCTTTAGCACAATTATGAATCAAAGCATTGACTAAATTAACAACAGATAAAATGTATCGAAATTTATTCTTATCCCCCAGGAAAAGCTGAAAATTTTTAGCTAGTAAGGGCCAGCTTTTATGCTGTAGGCTAAACACATCTGACCTAGATCCTGCTTGCCTAGGATTTATTTTTGCTACTGCCAGTCTAAAGCTGGCAAACTTTTTATAAAGCTTATCAAGTTTAAACAGCATGTTTGTCAAAATACTACATCTTTGCCTAGAATGGCACATCATGACTATTTTGCAGAGCTGGATCAACAAAGAACTTCACTGATAAATGCAATAAATCGTGATTAACAGATAAGATGCAAATAAAGTCCCTGTTCTTCATATTTCTTTCCTATGATTTGAATTTTACAAACTTGTTTTCCAATACAGAAATTTTGTGATATCGTTAAAATAAAGATGGATACACAAAATAGATGCCAAAAAGCAAAAGGTGAGTATGCTGACAATGAAGACCTAGGGTATTTCAGCCACCATCTCCTCTCCATGCCTTGAAGAACAGAGTATATTCAGAAAATCAGCATAAGAACATATGCTAATAAGTAGCTCAGTATATCAATATTTTAAAAATTTAAAAAAATTAAAGAAAACAGTTCTGCTGTGTCTTTAGAAACTGTTTATGATTCTCAACCCCCCTTTCTCTCCCATCCATCCCAAAGTCCAAACAACCTGGGGTATACAAAGTGTAATTCTGCCTTTCAGCCTGTCATCAAGAACAAAAACTCCACTGGGAGTGATGAAGGACTGCCTGGGGATCAGGGAGGAAAGAGCTTTACTTCAATAACCTACAGATACAGTAAGATTTTAGTTTTGAAAATACACTGCATAAACACAAAAGTTAGGTGTTTGAGCGAATTTTCCTTCTGGTTCCTGTAAACAACAAGTGCCACCAGACAAAGTTTCAAGTGAAGCAGCTTGTTTGCCCCAGCCGAGCTTAGCAGCATCCCCACTGTGAGCGTGGTTATTCCTGCGGTCCAGTTTGAGAAAATGCCCTGGAGAAGTGGTGGCCTGGCATCTCCATTTGGATGACTCTCCTATCCTAAATACACTCTAGACCTTACAGCCCTTTGGACAACAAATACTAACATTTTAACTTTTTTATAGGTCACTAATTTGTCACCAGCGAGCTGCCGTTAGCTACTGGCAGCTGCAATAAAGCCGTGGCACCCTGACATCAGAGATGCAGTGCAAGGGGAAACGTCAAGATTCCTGCCATCGCCAGCTCGGCTAATTACTGACGACGTGGAATTGGCAGTCGTGCTTTCATGTCCTGAATAACAAGGACTTTAGTGGGGGGTGAATCAAATTAGTTTGTCTGCACAGCAGGAAAGCACTGATATCTTCATCTAACATTGGTTGTCTATAAATCCCGAGCTTACGTTTGGAAGAAAAAAAAAAATACTGAGAGCACATATGTGGTTGCCAGCTTTTCTTCTGATTCTTTGCTTTAAGCAGCAAACATGGAAGATGCTATTGCAATGGTTACTATAATCACATCTATTCTGGGGCTGTACGTCCTGCATCTGCCATGGTTACCATTCTGAAAGATGAAGACAGTTTCTCCACAAGGCATTTACATTTGAGTCAGAGGGGTACAAGGAAAAAAAGAAAAAACAAAAAAGAATAAAACCCCTACATTTGTTTTTGCTGTGTCTGGCTCCTGCCCATTTTTACCACACTAAGATTCAAGAAATATGCCCATAGGTCAGCCTCAATCAGAACTTCCTTTCCTGCATACCTTCAATCAGCTGCAGGATTCCTTCTGCATCTTCCCTGCACGTCTCCTACCAGTCTAACTAACGCTGTCTGACCTACCAGAAATTAGGACTTCCAAGTCACACTCACTGCACCTGAAACACGCAAGCACAGAAGAAACAAGGCCTCTATGAACTGGTCCCTGTTTACCAAGGTCAGCCAATTAATGAATTACATGCTCTAGGAACTACAGTCTGAACTCATCTAAACCTGTTTTTGACTAACTAGCATTAATTCTCAAAATTTACTTAATAAAGAGCCATCAGGTTTTACTTCTAAGCTCTCAAACCATCAAAAAGCATCTATAGTTAAAAATCTGCTTGCTGTTAAATCAAAGGTCACTGATTTTAGCACATTAACAAGTAAGGCATTGACATGATATTACAAAAGATGCATGAAGGGTATTTAGCATCACAACTCTGGCTATCATTGATGCTCCAATCTGTTTAATGAATTTGAATCAAAACGTACTCCTGTAGTAGTCCAGAGTGATTAGCACCTTTTAAGACTCAGAATGTTAATATGAGCTAAACAAAAATCTTACGCTGTCTGCTCTGAGCAAAACTGATGCACGTCAGTTCAACAGAGGTGGGGGAGAAAAACATGAAGCTGTTTAAGTTATGCTCACCCGGATCATCAGTACAGCTTTCCTGATATCTCGTATTCCGTCGTACACCAGTCGCGAAGCATCGATAAATTCGTTTTCATCCATTGGCTGAGCGGGGTCTGAACTCAATGCTTCCACAGCAGCTTCTACTTGCTCAGTAAACCGCGGCATAACTGAATTAAAAACACAAAATAACAGTCAGTCCCCACCCCAGTGCCATTTTCTCTGTATGTGCCTCGTTGTTAACTATCACTGCAAACACTGCAGCGGTTCCATTTAAATTCAAAATATTTGTTAGAGAAGGACAACCAATATTGCAGGTCAAGTCTTATGCTCACTTCAATTTCTGTTTACTGCTGTTTGGTTTTTTCTCCTTAGACAGTGAAGAGTTTATCACACCCTTCCAGTGGACAGAGAAAACACCTGGGGAAGCAGAATCTATGGGATAAAATATTAAGCATTTGTTTAATATTCCCTGTAGACGTACATCATTGTTGTGGAAAAAAAAAAAAAATACTATCATGACAAAGCTCAAGTTTAACAAGGCACTGGAAGAGGGCAGGTTGCACTGCTGTATGTACTTCAGTGACTCACTGTAGCCCAAGAAGAACATCGCAGAACCATTTACAGTCTGTTTGTTTCTTCAGTGTCACCCTTGATTCTTCATCAAAGTTGTAATTAAAGCAAAACCAACAACTAATAGTTGGCACAGCACTCATTGAATCACACAGAATCATTCCTTACCCTATATGGATGTTACCAGCTAGTTCACAGGAGACACCCTAACTTATCATTCAGGGGTGGGTGACTACAACCTACAATGTTTCTTTAACAGTTAAAGATATTTTACAAAATTTACCCTAAATTATACCCAAAACTTATTTTACTGGGCCAATAGGCAGAAATCTTCTTTCTGGATCCTGAACACTGACAGAACTTGGTCCAATACTGCAAGACGACCAGCATAACTTTCAAGCTGCCCTGACTCAGTGTTTGGGACTCATTCCCTGCATTTAGCTTTCTACAGCTCAGTTAGTGACAGCAAGCACATTCAGGGAGACCTTGTGCACTGCTGCATTTTAAGCCAGTCACAGGAAAAACTACATTTCTCATTTTGCAACAGCTCTGCAAATAACTCGCACTAATTTTCATTATAGTATGTAAACGAAGTCTTTAATAGATTTCACAGGTACGTTAGCACCCAGTTGCCTGTGCACTTGTAAGCAATATGAATTCAGGGATCTTGGGAGTAACCAACTCTTACCTGTGTTGGACAGTAACTTTGTTGCTTCCAACACCTTTTCAGTGTAGACTCCAGGTTCGTAGTTATCCATTTCAGAAGTGACAACATGAATGACTCTAGCAGCACGTCCTCGAATTGCACCAGCTGTGCGGTCTAAACCATCAACATCTTTTTCTTGGAGAGCAATGACACATTTGTTTACATCTTCCAAAATATGATTCTCTGGTGGTAAAAGAAGGAGGATTTAGACGGTACTATCTTCTTTTCTGTTGCAGTCATCAGCATTGCAATTTCTCAGTTTGTGACCTGCTCTATACAGCCTCCAGTGAGATGCTGTAAAGCATTAATTTTTAAGCTTGCTATGACCAGTAAACAGCTGACCTTCCCAACCAGGTGTCAAAAAATCCATCAGTCCATTCTCCTACTGGCATCCACACTTCTTGCCCCCGTTTGTACTCGTTTGTACAGAAAAGCTGAGTTCAGCTGAATTGTCCCCTAATGTGCTTCTTTCCATATTCCTCCCCTTGACTGCCAAAGCCTTTATTCCAAATATTTGCAAGCCACTCCCCGTCATTCCACATGCGTGGGGCAATGAGGCACCCTCCCCAGTGCCACACCTAATCCACTCAGCGCTCTAATAGACTGGGGCACTTGTTGTGCGTTTCTAGCTTCCTACATAGTGTTTTCCTACAACCACACACATACCATCAGAGAATATTAAACTGTTAGTCCTCCACTCAAATTTAAGACACACAACATATGGGGTGATTTATGAAGAAAGCGTTCCAGTGACAGAGTACTCATTGCCTCTTAAGAAAACAAAAAATAAAGCCAAGACCTCTGTTTGTAATTTACTTTTATAATATATCGTTTTTCTTTTTCATACAGAGGTATTGTCCCCCATTTATCAAGTCCAAGAAGCCCAAAATGAGTAAAAGACCCTATGAGATTTCTGAAGATACCTAAAGAGGTTGGGATACTCATTTGGGGAAACCTACCCAAAAAGTCTTCCAAACCCTGTTAGAGACCCCTTTAACATATCAGTACCAACGCTTTGACATTGCCATCCAACATCAGCATTTGGGCTGCTTGGTAAGAAACCAACCTGGAAACATTTCTGCTCTGTCACTTAAAATGGTTTCCAGCGTTCCTTACCATTGACTTAATCATGCTACACTGCCAATCCGTGGCACTCAAGTGGCTTTTTTTTCCCTATGCAGGTAGTAGAAGAGCCATTTTGCAAGAGTTTATAGAGACAAGCAGCACATAGAGTTGACTGATAGAGGATTTGTATAAACTGGCAGAAAGGATTGCTGCTGGAAGAGCTACGCTTAATTTACATAAAATTAACAGAGCCAGGTGCAATATTGCAAGACTTCTGTAAGCAACCTGGACAAAAATTACACTTGTGAAATACCTCTGAAGCAACTCAGCCTGAACAAGTTCAGCTGAGGGCAGAATGTGGCTCTAAGAGAGAGAAGCGCAGGCTCATCAGTGATTTGACAGCCAGCAAGCAGGCAGCCAAGGTATAAGAGCTGCAGCAAGGAGCACAGAGAGTTCTGGTGTTTAAAACAAGAGACAGGCATCCCTGCAAGTTGCAACAATAAAAAGAAAAAGCATCGGCGTCAGGCCAAAACACAGACTGTTTATTGCTTGAATTCCTTAATGAATAAATTAAGCCACAGACCATTTAAAAGCTTCTTTGGATTATATGAACTTTAATAAAAGGCATGGACAAAATAAGGATGAATATTTAAATGCCTGCTGATCATTTAATGTCTTTTGCAGATGCAAAGTTGCCAGAAAGACACTTCTATGGCAGTCTGCAAGGGGCCCCGTGGAAGAACAGGACTGCCAGGTGCATCCGCTCTGGTTATACCCTCCAGTTGGATGATAACAAATCACATTTGACACTGTTCTGTGTGCTTGTATATACACCCACTGCTACCTGTCCTACAGGCATATGGACCACAAGTGTCTGGCACAAAATGCCATCTGCTGAGGCCGGGGTGGCAGAGCCCAAGAAATGCTGATGCACAGGTTCACCACCAGTACCTTTGGGGATGTGACAATGCCATCCTGTATCAAAGCTAACAGCCTTCCTGCTGCTGAGCTGGAGAAAAATCTCACAGCAATAGAACATAACACAGGCAACAGCAAAAGGGTCTTGTCTTACCGAAATATCTATGGGGAAAATACGGTGTGGTTTGTCAACAAGGTAAGAGCGTAAGAGGAAAGACTTTTTCCAATAAAAATGATTTTTAGAGCAAACAAGGAAATGCATAAAACTGTGAAAAGCTAACAGAATTAAAAGTCCCCCGTGGCTGTCAATCCTCAATACACCCCCACCAAACACCTTCCACCTCCACCCATCTTCCCTTTAAAGGGATTACAAAATCCTTTTCCAAACATCCCAAGAAGCCTGCAAGCGAGTCTGGGGGCTACAGGAGGTCACAACCTAAGAGCAGCAGTCAGGTGATAAAGCCACAGGTGCATAAATATAACTCTGCTTCTCTGCTGTGTTCCCTATAGAAGGTCTTAGAACAATTTCCATCCTGGACCCTCTCTTGACAAAGGACGCTGGAGGAACCAGGTCAAGCAGCAGTGTTAGTAGATGTGGTTATGGAACAAATACTTGAATGTTCATACACTTGTAAATAGAGTATTCATCTTGTAATGAAGAATGACAATCATCGGGCCCAGGCAACATTCACCTGGAGGCCCTTAAGACGAAATAGCTCCGCTGTGATGGGCAGTCTCTTGCGTAAACCTCCGCCAGCAGCAAGGAACAGAAGGCAGCAAATGGAATTATTTTTCAGAGGGTTTCAAGGGAGATCCAGGTAATTTCAGAACATTGAACTTGACAATTACACAATCTCTGCTCTAAAGAACAGAGATAGTGGGCACACAAACACACCCAGAGTGCTTAGGGAAGGCACTGACAAGAGGGATAAGAATTACAGAAGGTACAGAAGAGCTTTGAAATGAGGAATAATGAAACAGGCAAAGACTCAGCAGTCAAGAAAGAGATGACTGACTAAGTGTACGACTGAAGTCTGTACATTTACAAACAGCATGAAGAAAGAGTAGGAAAAAAACCTCTTCACCATTTACAACTAAGGGCATCAAATGAACCAAACAGGCAACACTGCAAAAATGAAGAGATTCTTCCTGCAGAGCACAGTTACGCTGTGAATTTTGCACAGGATGATGGAGATGCCAACGGTTTATAATGGTCTGAAGAGCAACTAACACAAGCTTAAATGAGAAAAAAAAAATCTGTCAAAGACTGTTCAGCAGATAACACCTCTGATGCTGGAGTCCCTGAGCTGCAAATCACTCATGGTTGGGAGCATATAGGAAAGATCTTCAGTCTGCAGGACTCTTCTGCTATTAATCTCCCATGCACTGACAATTAGGCACCACGAGACCATTGTCCTAACTCAACAAGGCCTTTCTCATGCTATGCCCTTCATAAAATGTTGTAACCTGCAAGCTTGTCTATAACACTGTGCATTTAAGTATCCTTATTCTTGTACGATATTCTGCTACTATCTAAACCCAACATCTCATCTAAACCCAACCCTTTACTTGTGCATAATTAATACAATTCTGTTGCATAAGCTGAACAATGAAGCATACACTTCATGATGGACAGCACAACACGTTGTATGAATGTGCTATTCTACACACACACACACAGACCCACAAGGACACTTTTTAATTCTGCTTACAGCCCAGTTAGTAACTGATAAAACCCTATTATGCACAAACATCCCAATAACCCCCAATGGTTAATGGTATAAATCATACTCATCACGATTTTATCCAAAGAGGTGTTTAGACTTTTAGCAGAAGAATTGGAGTTGTGGCATTTATATGGAAAACATTTATCAAAGTTCAAACAAGTAATATTTAAAGCAACATTTATTGGTTTAATATTTTTCTAACATCTCTTTGATAATGCAGCAGATATAAATAATTGCTGAATGCACTTGAGCATCTGAAGTAGTCTGAAATTACAGCATTTCCACAGCATCATTTTGGGTGGCAAGCACACACCCGAGGTGAACTCTCTCCTGAGTCAGCCTGTCACTGCCTCAGAAAAGAAGCGTACCCTGCTTATTGCCAAGCCCTTGAAACTCTTCAGAGCAACTCAGCAGTGGGCCAACACCATAACCTGTCCCCTCAAAAGCAGAGTTCCCGTTTCCTCGAATGACCTATACGAGGATGGAGACCACACAGTTCCAGTAGCTCAACCCATTTTAAGCCACATCCGTAAGTGAAACACAGTAAGGCAGCTTTACACAGACTGCGTTTTCACAGACTAACGGCTCTTTCTCTTTAAAATGTTTTGTACACTTGTGGGCAAACTCGAAGTGAAGCCATGAACTTCAGCACACAATTCTCTCTAAATATATTTCCCCAGAAATAAGCTCCTCGCAGCTGTGCAATTTCAACTACTGCTGCAACGACGAGCACGCTGGCAGATACAAAGAACTAGGACATTCAGTTGCCTAGTAAGTTTGTGCTAACTCATTGCAAAGAAGATTTTTATTCAGAACCCAGGGAACCACAATACATGTATGATAATACAGGTGACTCACTGTAGAAACATAACTTGGGTTTTTGTTTGTTTTTTCTTTTTCTTTAATACTAAAAAAAAGGTGGTCTTTTAATTCAGGCTTGCAATTTTTTGTCTACATTTCCTAGATATGTTCACCTGGTACTTCTGATGCCATGTATCCTCCTGTGAAATCTCTCTTTAAAACCAGAGTTTTTGGGTCACTTGAGATGCCCAAGCCTGTTTGCACCAGGAAAATTAGACCCTCAGTTTGTAGTGGTGGTAATTTATGAACTCTATTGCAGACACAATTCACGTGGTTATATCACCGTGTCCTCTGACTAGAGCAGAGCTAGAGGATGTGGAAATAAAAATGCCCCCCTTATTTCTAGGTCACAGCAGTTAATAGTGGGTCTTTATCAATGATGCTGATAAACCAGATTTTCTTGGCAAGCACTTTGCCAAATGGAATTATGAATCTATTATAATTATCTAATCTTTTTAAAAAACTTGAAAAACTTTACTAAAGCTAATATGGTTAAAATATTCACAGAACATTTTCTATAGGAACAGTTTTATTTTAGTTAACTTGCATGACCATGGTTTGATATTCATTTTTGTTTACATAAGAAGAGTCTAAGGTGAATTGAGGGATCATCTTTTTTGCTAGTTCATAACTTGAACATATTCTAGTTCCCCAGTGTTACTGGTGAGGCTTGTATTCAGTAGCTAGGTGGTAATTCATCAGTAGTTCAGCTAGCAATCCAAAATCTTGAGACGTAAAGTGTCTTTCACTATGTTTAAGCTGATCTGTCTACTGAAATGTAAATATATACATTTATGCACGCACACACCGTAAGTGCAATGACAGGTTTCTACAGTACCTGCTGAACTAAACTATCACTGTTTTCATGCTATAAAAATACCTTTTCTTGTGCCAAGATCTCCTGCTTTATTTTTACACCTCGCTCGGCAGAAGATGACGCTTGCCAGGTGAAATGTACCAACACCATCCTTTCCAAAAACCCGAGAAGACTCCAGAACACATGCAGAAACCACCCGTTTCCATGAATAAGCTCAGTTACAAGAATGATAACTTCTGAAATCGAATCCCTGATTACCTGATACAGCCAGGAAGTCATCAATGGAAGTGATGTCATCGACAGCATCCGTCAGCACGCGGACTTGCTTCTCCCACTGCTCTTTGAAGAGATCCATGTTTTCTTGAGCCAGCTTGCTTTGGGGTTTAGCAGCCAGAGCCAGTGCAGCATTAATGACCTGTAAAACACCTCCGGATTTTTAAAACATACCCTTAACAAAACAATTAGTTTCCATATGTTTATCCAATGAACTCAACAGCAAACAAAGCAAGTTTAATAAGTTTTCAGGAACTTGATGTTTAAACACAAAAGTGTTTATTCTGTTGCTCTCACATCCAACTCATACCTGCTTCCACATTTATTATGGTTAGTTATTACAAGCAAAAACACTTGGCAAGTATCCACACATGCTAGTTTCACCTTTCTTTAACAGCTCATGTTAAAAAGGTGTTGCTTTCTGAGTGCAAGTTGTGTTGTTAAATATTTTAGACAGGATGACATTTGGTACACTGGAGGCTGCATTTTCTACGCTACTGGCCAGAACCTGAGAAAAAAAGGCCAAAAAAGGATTAATCTTACACAGCCTGAAGCAGAAACAATATGCAAATACAAAATTAAAGATACATTTCATATTTATCTTTTTTCCCTTCAATCTTTACTCTGTACCTTGCCAGTAATTCTTATAGTATCTTAAGATTTCTGTTACGGCTGTGGAACAGCTAGATTAGGCAGAGAACAGGAGGAGACGATACTATTTGATGCTCCTCCTGAACACCCCCCTACTAATTTTCTTCAAACCCATAGACTGTAATTTACTCCAGATCCTTGTTTTTCTAAGCAGAACAAATGCTACACATGCTGCTAGGTAGCAAAGTTTATGCTGTGCCAACTAATTGGTCAGTTAAATGACCAAAAAAGCCTCTTTGGGTGTGGGAAGAAAGCAATCTCAAAAGCCTGCTCCTGCTCTTACTGCATTATGCTCATGCAGAATGACCTGGAAACATGCCAGGTGTGAGAAACCATCCGCAGTCAGACTGACATGACAATCCTAACCTTGTTTTCAAGCACCTGAGAGTTTGAGCTAATTAACTTTTAAGTTCAATGTGTAATTTTTCTTCTCTACTTTAGGACTGTATTAATTTCACAAACTTGCCGAACAAAACATGCAAGCACCAGATGTTCCTGGTTTTCCAAAGTCTACTTTCTCTACCTGCTTCATTTAAAAGTGTCACAAAGCATTTAAAAAAATATATAACTCACTAAACATGGAAATGATGGTGATGTCAAACATATCATGATGGTACTGAATGAATCAGGCAGGAGAAGGAGGCTGATTCACCTGAGGGATGCTAGAAATTAGCAGTGACTGAGGAAAATCCACAGAAAAGCTATCCTGCTCTCCACACTACCATCCTGCCTCTGGAGATGGAGGCCAAAAGTCTGAGCCACAAATCAAAACAAACTTGACAGGTTTGATAACACAAACAAATGCGAGAAACAATTTGGCATGAGCTGCAATCTGTTCAGGAGACTCGCAGGGATGAAACACGCCTTTGAACTCTGGCAATAAGGACAGTGCCCCCATCCTTCATGAAGAACATGGGGTCCTCTGCTACTTCCCCTTCCTCAAACCAACTTTGAAGTCACACCTCCTGTGTAGGCAGCTGCGGTAATCACGACATCCCTTCAGAGGGAGACCTGCTGCTAGCCACAGTGCATGCTGCTCTGCTACCTTCATGCTGCCCATTAAGATCATGGTTCTCAAGTCCTGAAAGCCCCAAAAAAGTCCTTGCAACACCCAAGAAAATTATGTTTAAAAATTTAAAATCAAACAGAAATAGAGGCTTTAGAAAGGGAAACCTGTCCTCTGCTCAAGAGCCCTGCTTCTTAAGTCTAGCCAACACCATTTCTTGCCCCAGTCTGATTGATATAATGAATTATCCACCTATCAGTCAAAACCTAGATAGTCAAAGTTTTATGAAGGTGAATCCAAATAAGTGTCCTGGAAACAAAAAAGGTAAAACAGACAAATGCTCCAGAAACCTGCTCTCGGCTTTTATCCTGCTAATAACTGTAACTACTGAGACAGAGAAGATGGTGATACCAAGGGTGAGGACATTTTCTCCTGCTCTCTTCCAGCTACCTCTGCTAATATCAGATATGAAAACATCCTTTAAGCGCTGAGACAGGTCAGCATTAATGCTGAAGGAACAGATGGCCTGTGTACCTGCATGATGTATGTCTGGACAGCAGCAGCTGTCTGAACAATTAATCTTTGTCAACAGCACATATCCAACCCAGATGCCCATGTCAAGCAACTCTTCACACGTAATGGAAGAGCTGTCATAGATAGAGGGCTCTGCAAGCGCTCAAGAAACTCAAACAGGCATCATCACCAAATCCAAATGCAGGAGACAAGCTGCACCATCGTCCTCCCAACAGCCACCTTGTCCAACTGAAAAAAGGAAATGTTTTTGTACAGTACAACAGCAAAAACACATGGCCAAGGCAAATGTATTTCAAAAAAATGGCCAAGCAAAACTAGCGTGTAAGATCTCCCTTAGAAGCAGTCATGCCTTGCATTTGGAAAGCAGCCAGCAGTGCTACAGATGAAGACAACCTGTGGGGAAATCAAATGCTATCAAGTATCACTGTGGAACTAAAGACAAAACTACAGCTTAGGAAACCCACACAGGTATGTGCATGCTTAGGAAGAAATTCAAGACAGCAGATGCAGCTCAACAGTCCTTTTTTGTAGCACATACTCATCTCCATGTGCAAAGTGGTTCCAACATTCAGTTTTAGCAGGGATGATCAGACCCTTCACTCTGCCAAATACGTACAGCTTAGCATTTACGTAGGCAGATTATCCTGGACATGTCTCACACGTCTGCTTGGGGTAATGTCCCAGGGATTACTGACAAAACCCTGCTAATTATCTGTTTGAATAAATATGCTCTTAGATGATACCTGGTATCCTGTAGAGAGAGTGCGATTTATTTTCCAACAGATACTTAGATAGACATGGGAAAAGGACAGGGATGCTGGATCGTAAATAGTCTGTGTATGTAACAGGACTGTGAGTCCTTTATTATCTAAAAATGAACACACTGATTAAAGATTAAAATACACTACTGCTTCTCTAAAGAACATGAAGCATTGGCCAGTTATTTTAAAATATGAGTAACTCTTACAGGAAGAATATATATACTTAGATATATTTCAACATGGCCAGACTACCTGAAACGTAGCCACTTCCATGTAAAACACTTGGCGATTTCAGGGAAATATTCTGTATTTCAGAGCTTTCTAAAATGCTGCCAGAGCACTGTGATCACAATGAGTCACTGAAGTCATACAAAGAAAAGAATCAAGCAGGAACATTTTGAGACTATCCAGAAGGAAATGAAGCATGGCAAGAAAACACACTATTTTTATCGGTGCTTTGTTTCATGTAGCAATTGCAACATTCAAGTCAGACAGCCCAATGCTCAATAACGCGGTTCCAGCAAGTTACTTGTAGTCGCTCTCCTCCGCTTCGCAGCTTCCCGCAGCAGCAGCCAGGACTTGGCAACACACCCCCCGAGATAGGGGAGGCTTAGGATTCAAAAGACTTGCAACTGATATCTCAATCTGTATCTCAACTCCTCTTCACGTCTTCCATGTGAAGAACCTGCCTTTTTTTTTTTTTAAATTTATTTCCTATTGAAACTAAGGATGTCAGATTGAATTTATAGATTTATACCTTTGCAGGGCAGGACTCCCCACGGTTCCCTGAAGAGTGACTTCTGCTTGGGTTACAGGACTGCAGCTACTTTGCCCAGAAGCTCTCTTAAAAAGCACAGCTATTCCAGGACAGAAAACACCTTAACCTTAGATATACTTGTGGGTGAATTAAAGCCACAGGGTCACCCAAAATTAATTCTTTTAGGCTTAATTTAGGATGGCTTCCAGCCTCACCTTTATAGCACCCCATCTGAAAGACTAATAGAGGCTAGAAGGCGGCTCTTACACATGGTGGTGTTCCTACAAAGAACCGTTTCAAACACTTAGCTGGCATGGTCAAAGAAAGAAACATCACTTGGGAGAAGAAAACTATCACCTATTTATTTTGCATTGCAATCCCTACCTGCTGTATCTCGACATAGTCTCAGTGCACACAATGTCTGTAAGCCACATAACGCTCCATTTCAATGGCTATAAGCACTTTTTATTTTTTGCCTCAGTCTTTGATAGGTACTTTTTGCTCTTTATAGGAGACTGTTCTTTCTGCAGCTGGTTTAACTTTGCCCTGGTTCCTGTAGTAGTGGTTTTAGGATGCTACTGTGCCACAACAAGGAGTTTTTCAGTTTCAAAAGCTCTAAAACACCCAGTCCTCCCCCCTCTCCTCACTACACACCTTTTCTTCACAACCAAAATATCTACTTTTAAGTGAGTTACTTTTTTTTGTTTGTTTTTGGTTTGGTTTTTTTTTTTTTTTTTTTTAAATAAAAGATCTTAATTTACCAGCTTTCTTGTGGCATTTGGGTAATGAGTTGGAACGTAGCTCCATGACCTTCAAATCCAGGATATTTTGCATTTGTTAAAAAAAAATAAAAAGGCTAATAACGCAAGCACCCACCCATCAGCTATCATTTCAGGGGCGGAGAAAAAAAAGGGACGTGCACAAACCAAGCCCCAGCTGGGATGTGAAAATGAGTTTTACTGTGGAGTGGGTAAAAGAGAACTTGTCAAGCAGACAGCAGGGTCAAGTTTGCTTTGGGAAGATGATCCGAGAGTGAGCAAGGGTAGAAGCGGTGATCTGAGCTTTGCCTTTTAGAGCAACCTCAGTGCAAGGCTGAGTGGAAGAAGTCTCTTATTCAACTTGCCAAAGCTGGTAATTGCACAATGCAGTGCCTCTCATTTGTTCTGTTTTGTTGCTGCCTCACAGAGCACTCCTGTGATACAGAGGGCTAGCTGTAAGGTAGAAGCAAAAGCACAAGCACGATTCTTGGACTGCAGCTTTCCAAATGGTCAGCAAATGAATTAACGACCTTACCACCAAAGCTGCCACACCAGCTGAGCCCTAGCCAGGACTGCCCTTGCTTAGGTGGATTTTAACACCCACATTTTTCTGTATTAAAGAAAGCATAGCTTGCTTACTGGCAAGTTTGTAAGAAGCTGCTCATAATTTAATTTTACATATGCCAGATGTTAAAGTTACCTCCAGCATTCACCCTACTCATGTCTCCTTCCCTGCTCCCAACTGCATTTTGCTCTGAGAGGGGAAAAAAGGGTTCAGAAGCAGGACATTTAAGTCACTTCCAGTTACATCCAACCCCAGGTTTGCATCCACATGTCTACATGTGCTAAACCTCTACATACTTCAATACAGCAAAAAGCACTCTGCGGACTCTGATGAGCTGAAATGCCTGGAAGCAAAACATACAGAAGATTGTTTTGCACTTTCTCTAGCTATAATGGCAGTGACCAGCAAGTGTACAGAAGATGATGCACCAAAAGAAGAAGGAAAAGTTTGCTTTGATTTCCAATACTTTGTTCCAATGTATAAAAGGTACTTTGAGCACTTTCCTTTCCTGCAAGTTACACACAGAGTGACTGCAGGCATCTCTGCAGAGATATTTACTCCTGTTGTTACAGTGCTATAATGACCCACAGATACACATTTTTACTGGAATAACATGAGCTTTTACAGTTTAGCATATAATCCTGTCAAAGTATTTACTATTCGCATATTGTGTATAGATAATTATCCTGTCAACTTCCCCCTATGTGGAAAAAACATTTTCATTTGTAGCTGAGGACTGATATTATAGTACCAGCCAATGTAGAAGCTGCAAGAATTTTGGTGCCATTTGTTTTGGTGTCCATTTCTGTTGCTTCATTTTGCACTTCAATGACTCCAAGTGCTGAAGCTTTGGGAGTTTCAGGGACTCTGTGTCTTTTCTGGAAGCTGTTCTGCTACTGCACTCCACAGATCATACTGGGCCTGCGATGAAAACGTAGGGTCCTTATATCCTAACATACCTCTTTCTACAGAACTGAATCCCTTTCTCCTCTTTGCTTCTTTTTATGCAACAGTAACTGCTTGAGTTTCTAATATGGCTTCTTTGATGGCCACTCCTGTCCTGTGCTGACTCTTCTTCACAGCAAGCCTGCATGACACAAAACTGCAACTCAAGCGTTAAGTTTTTTTTTATAAGCATTTCTACTCAATGCCAATAAAATACTTCAAGCACCTGTAATTAAACAGTCTGCAGATAGATCTGCTAGTTAGTACAGTCAAAAAATCTGACAGTCTTTCAAAGAGAATAAAAAAGGGGACAATTGTTCGATATTAAGTCTTTACTGCAAGAAAAATGAAGTTATCTCCTTCTTCAAAAGCCACCAGAGAACTGGCAGTAATTGGGACTCAAGGAGGAGAGAAATTCTGCCAGTCACGTTTGGGTTTGGTTGATTTGAAGGGGTGGATTCGAGGAGGGGTTTTGTTTCTCTAAGATGCTGCAACTTTTTAAACAAAAGTCTTCATGCTATTTGGAACCTCTACATGGGATTCCTTGTGCTTTGGTATTTTGTCTGTCTGTGTCATAGGTGTGATCAGCATATGTAACCATCTGCCTCATCAGAAATCTGTAAGCAGCAAATTGCTTTTGAAGCATTTCAGAATTGGAATGTAAGGATGTGAAACAGCAATTATTAAAACAAGATGTTAATATGAGAAGAGCCAATTTATTTTTATAAAAAATGTAATTTAATCCAAGAATTATCTGGAGTCTGTTTAATGGGCAACACACACTTGACTGTGGAGGGGACAGCAAGCTATGCCAAACGTGCTGTCTGTGCTAAGGTAGGTATGGAGGGAGCATGGAAAAGACACACAGGCAGAGACACTGCCTGGTGCCCTTCCAAGGTTTCTAAGGAGGATGAGCTATCTGGGCAGCAAAGGAGAAAGGCAACCAGCACCAGCTCAGAGCAAGCCCTGCCTTACAAATGGGAGAACAGGTCCTGTGTGTCCACACCAGGAAGGTGCAGGTCTACCCTGCTCCTGCAACCCGCTTCCCAGAAGATGATCAGTCTCAAAGGCAATGGGCTCCAGCTTTTGCTGGCAGAAGCAAACACCCAACCTGATGGAAATTTTAATCCATAATTATTTTCTAAAACTCCCAGCCTGACTGCAATTTGGTTAGAAGTCTATAGATGAACTTCACAGAGGCTTTAAAGAATGAGAAAGTCAACATATAGCTGGTAAAAGCAGCTGCAAGTGACGGCAGACTGTCACATCAAAAGGCTGGAGCAACACTCTTTCCTTTCAAGAGCTGTACTGGGGCATTTTCACTGTTGCTTTCTAAACGCCTACAGCTTATATGATCAGAAACACTCCTATGGTTAAGCTCTCTTGTCAGACATTTTTCATGCAAAATGCTGTTACAAAACAGCTTTTGCAGGCTCCCAAAGCAAGTACTTCTTGGAAACGAACTCAGAAGCCAGAGTTACGAGCAAGGATCCAGGTTTTTGAGTCGAGATAAACAAAATCTTTCACTAATTTACCATTGGCAAGCTCAGTGTTTAGCAAGAAGGCAAAGAAAACTTCCCCCAGCACTCTACGAGACAAACGGAAGCACAGGCAACTATTCCAAGCATTTCACAGCAGTACTTTTCCATTTCCATTATGGAAGACATCTTAAGCATTTTTAAAAAACATTTAACTGCAGTGATGGAGGACTTTTGTTCCTTCATCTTAATCCACCATACATGGGCCTGTTTCCCCCACCACCTAGCAAGGCATGAAGCTGCAAGACTGCAGGTGTCTCCTGCAAGATACTGGACAAAGTTGTTTCACTCTGATGTACAGACCTTCAGCAATGCATGTCCTCAAAAAAAAGAATTCGGGCAGGCTTGTAAGTCAAGGCTTCATGAAGAAAAACACCAGTGACCCCTTAATGCCGCCTTATTTCTCCCCCCTAAACCCAGCCTAGCACAAGTCACCCAGCTAACTACTACATAGCATGCACAGCTCTTCCTAAGAGTTCCTCTTGCATCATCAAAAGGGAGCTCTAAATATCACATTAAGTCTTCAACTTCGCATTAATGTCTGTGTTAATTGGCTGGGGACTCACAAACAGGAAGGATGATGTTACTCTTGAGGAAGAGCTGGATTTCCAGTAACACACTAAAACAAATTTAACTCCTTGCTTTCATAGAGACTTTTCAGATGAAAAATTTCCTGCATCTTCTTTTTCCTCAAATAATTAAATTTCAAACCTGAGAATGTCTGAACCCTAGGAGACATTGGCAATGACTGAATTCTTGTCCATACCGACAAAATTTCCAAGTTTTCCCTAACCAGTTTGAAGTGCTGCATGTTCCTTACTCCTGCTGCCAGCTCAAAAAGGCTAGTTATGGCAAGGGACGGAATAACTGTTCTGTCTGAGATACAGCTTTTATAATTAACTCTACAGATTGATTTCTGTAGAAATCATACTTTAACCAGGAGTTCCCTACTCCTAAAATGGCCACTACTCAGCTAAGCTATTTAAGATGTTACCTGGGGACTTACTCAAGTGCATTAAATTTCAGTCTCATCCTTTCAAACACAGCAAAACCTTGAATTCAATTTCATACATCATATTTCTGTGTGATATTGATATGTTCACTTGAGTTTCAGAAACTATTGTAATTACTGATCGACTGGACTCATTCCAAATCCAGCATCTTCCTGGAAAAATACCATCTAAGCAAAAAAAAAAAAACAAACAAACCAAACCCACCACCAAAAAACCACCAAAAAACCCAAACCCAACCCAAACCAAAAAAAACAACCAAACAAACCCAAAACCAAACAAAAAAACACCCCAGATAATGTTGGATTAAATCTGTATTTTATGCCCAATTCACACATTTGTTCAGCACAGCCACCTAAAAGGATTCAAGAAGTAGCTGCGAATCGCATCAGGAATAAACTGCAAAATAAACAGATAATTGTCTAAAAAAGGAAACAAACCCTCACTATGCTGTTATTTATATCTAGAAACATTTCAGAGATTATACAGAATAATCAAAGTTTGGGGACCGTTCAGTAATGCAGTTGAGGAAGACGGTAGTGTGCTGCGCTGCTTAGACTGGCGTAAGACAAACTTCTGTATTGTTAGGAGAAAACACAGATGCCATTTGTAAAAACAGTTAGACAAGTGCCCCTAATTATCTCTCAGGATTCCCAACATGTTTAAATACTCTTAGTGCATTAGAGAACCAACCAGAGAACATGTAATGCAATATAAAAGCACTCTTTCAGGCGCTATGAACATTTACTAATCTTAGTGATGACCTTGAAATTAAGGCAAGACTGTGCAGTGGAGCATCTGAACTGCAGGCTTGGAAGTTCAGATATGTGACCTTCGTAAAGCCAAAATCCATCAGTTATAGCCCTTATCCATTTATAGATAATCAACGCTTCAAATGCATGTTAAATGTATTATCCATAATCCCTGAAGTCAAAGGTTAACAACTGCACTTTAGTATATGTGACTACAGTTTGTTAATTATTTCATGTTGACTATCATGGTGTTTATTTTATAAAGGAGTAGGTTTATTTAAGTAGGCAGTTGTTGGAAAAGCAAAAGATAGAAGAGTCTGAAATACACACAATTTCAGCAATGGGGAGGGGAAAAACCACCCCCACAAACTTAGACAACTACCAAAAACATTTAGATTCAAAGAAAACCTAACTTTAAGTTTATTATTTTCAAAAGCATCAGCATTGTTTGGAGCAACATGCATTAGACATCCATGTTCTTGGAGATTAAAAAAAATTATGTCCAGTCTAGTTGGTTACTTTAGGAAAGAGCAAGCCCTTATACCAGATAAGATGTATTTTTAAAAGCTTTTTCTTCCGCATGCTTTGTTCCAACTGTAAAAATTGACCTTTGGTTTTAACAAGCCATACACACCACTTGCCCCAGATACAGGAGGCAAAGAGCTGCGCAGCCAACGCAGCTGATACACTGGCCCCAGGGTCTGATCCAGGAGTGGGAACCATAGAAGTCCATCCCAGGATTAACAGCACTGTTACTTAAAAGTAACAGAAAGGGTAAAATAGTCCTGCTCTTCACACTATCTTAATCTATTCCCTCAAAATTACCCTCCTGCTGAGGTGGGTACAGGCGTACATATCTCTTCCTTTCGACTGGTTTTAAAAGGACCAATACCTATGGGAAAACCTGAACAAATTCCAAATAATCCCGAGACAACACAACTTATTTTCATAAAATGCCATTTTACCAATTTTTTGAGTATGTATTTCCCATTAGCTCCTCATTACCAACAGCAGCTTATTTGTATGTTTTAGATCTGAATTTCCTGTTGCTTTAAAAAATGTAAATTACAAGAACTGACAGTGCACTGTAGTCTTCAGGGGTTCATCCAAGTATCTAGTTGTTGACATTTAAAACATCAGAGCTCTCAAAATGGAAGAGGCTAGTCTAGGGCTTATATGTACTTAATAACTTTTTAATGGAAACAAGGAAATTAAGAGGTAGTCTCAGCCAAGTTCAAACTCTTCATGCATAGCGAGCTTCCTCTGATCCTACTCTATCGAGATTTTTTTTTTCATACTTATATTCTACTCAGGCAAAAAATAAAATATCTATAATTCATCTTAGAGCATGCACAGGAGCAGTGGTAGCATCTTCAGAAGACATCTTCCTGAAACATGAATGTGCACAGTAAACCACCGAAGCTTCACCAGTTTACTGTCTCACGGGTAACCAGAATACCCTGGCCAAATGGAATTAGAGCTATTATGTAAAAAAGACCCATTCATATCACTAATTACTTGGTCATATATTTTAAAGTTCTAAGTCTTGATGCCTATGCTGCATTTCATTCACTACATATATTAAGGAAAAAATTAAGTTCTGCAGCAAGTTCATAGACAGACACCAAGAGGTCAGAACATGTACTAAGCCAGAGCAGCTGCCCAGCTTATTAGGGTATGTCTTATGTTCTTATGCTTTTCATTACCTGGGGACACAAGGCTTCCAGCTGGCTGGCTGACATGCGAACCAATTTCACACCTTCTTCGTTGTTTGAGATGGAACAGGCCAAGTTGGCAACCTGTGTCAGAGGTGGGAGAAAACAAAACACAACTGTTAGAATTGGGTTTTATTTCCCTCTGTAGGAAACTTTTTACATGCCCCCAGTCACCAGTAACCCATCATGAAATACTAAGTGTCCACATTCATTCAGTTCTAACCAATTCTGAAACCACTAATGACATCTGTTTCTTCTCCAGCCATAACATCATAACACGTCAGATCATGAACCCACAGTCATTCAAACAGAACAGACAGATCATTGTTACCACTAATTCAGTTAAGTTCTTTCCAGTAAATGGTACAAGAGCATCATTGGCAATACTTGAAGTTACAGTTAAAAAGCCAATTCCCACTTGAGTGAGACAGCAGCAATCACACAATTAAAAAACCAATCCAGCTCCCATGCATCCAAGGATTAAGTCTTCTCATGTCCGTAAGCATAGGGATGCTCCCTTTTTCTTGAAAGATTTCTATATCCTACTACATGTCAACGCAAAAAGATTTTGGAGGCTCATCAAGCAATTAACCTATGCAAGCAGTGCAGTGGTGTTGCAAAGCTCGAGCTGCACAGAGCACACCTCTGCAGCAGGATACAGGTATTTGAATGCATTGGCTTAAACTACTTGATGTACTTATCTAGTCCAAGACTGCAGTATCAGGTATGTGTTCCTCCAGCCCTCCATTTATGCTGCGATTCATTGAATAAAACCATTTGCTGCCACAGGTGATCTTGAAGATCTATCCACAGTTCTCCAAAATTTGAACAGCACCTCATGGCGCTAAAAACTTTACTCCAAAACCTTGACCTGCTGCACAGCAGCATCGTTAACTAGGTCATCTTGAAACAGAGGACCTTTGGTGAACACCTGCCTTTTAAGAGCACACAGGAAGGGGACAGTACAGGATTTTTTGGTAGTTGAAGATATTCCTCATATCGGAGCTACTCTCAGGGGAAGGAAGTCTGAAGTAAGTTACATTTCTTAGTTGACAGGTGAATGACAAGCATGTTATTCTGAGCCATTTGAACACAGAAAGCTGTAAAAATAGCACAAAGTGAACTGAGATGAACACTGAGTACTGTCCTTTCAGAGACAGAGCAACCTGCAAAACCCCTCAGTAAATGTACTGTAAAAGCATCATCACAAGCCAGCAGACGCTCAATAACACCAGTGAACCACATTTCTCTATATACTTTTCTCCATAAGTTGGGGAAATTCCATTCTCCCTTTAATTAAGCTATCCTCTGCATTTGTATACAAGTCATTTTGAAGTAGTATCTGCAGCTACATCATGTGCTTTTCCCCCTCCCCAAGCCATTCCCTTATAACAGATGTTCCCACACAGAATACATTACTGTCCCACAAACCATCAGCCACATGCCAACATACTTGAACGGTGTTTTTCATCAATCCCATTATTAATTTTGGGACCAAAAAGCAAGTTCCCACTGCAAAGTGCACAGCCTCTTCCTCTCTCCAGTTCCAAATGAAGTTACAAAAGAGAGAAAGCCACGTGCTGTCAAGAAGAGGGGTACATTTCCAACACTGAACCACCAAGTAAACAGATGCAATGACATATATTTGGATGAAAACAAACTGAAGTTGAGAGAAAGACTATGCAGCTTCAAGATGACATAGAAAACTCTGCCAGCTTTCAGGAATATTAGTGTCCTACTCCTCAACTTTCTTTTCCACTAGTCTTCATACACAAGACCTACATATTACGAGGTAGAGTTGCAGTAAGTTTTCAGTTCATTGCAAGGTCGTGCAGCTTGCACCCAGCTTAGCCAAGGCTCTTTTCTCCTTTCTTTCTGTTACCACATTTGCTAGTCTCCACCTCAGTTCCTCTCTGCACAGCACTACCACCAGACAGCTATACTCTCTATAACGCCTTATCAGAAAGTGATTTTATTTTGCACATAGGGTTTTTTCCCTGTAGGTTTGCCATGTCTTAAATCCCTAGTTCACAGCAAGCTGTAGTGTATTATGCTTTTGTTTAGAGGCTCAAAAAAATCAAAAGACAATAAGATGCCATGATTTAAAAGTCAAAGATTTTGCTGTTGTTTTAAGCAAGATCATATTTTTGAGAAACACCAGTTTGCCAATATTTTTTATTGTACATATTTCCACGTCATTTCTGCCTCCACAGCAGCAGTTACAATCTCTAGGAGTGAGAAGAGCACAAAGCTCTATTGAGTAGGGGCTGAATAAAAGCGACATTGAAGCACTACAAAATCAGCCTCTCCGATATCTGGAGATGTTGTGCTCTCTCTCAAGCCAAGTGTGATGAATCAAGCACACAGAAACCCCGCTCTGTCTGAATACAGAGAGGCAAAGAAGTTTATAATTGAGTGTCCCCGCCATGGTACGATGAAATTTTGCTTTTTTGCACAGTCATTTTTGAACAGTCATTTTTCTTCTGAATACCTCACTGATGGCAATTCTTCTTTAGAAACTGCCTGACTGGGACTGCCAACCTTAATGAAAGAAGTGTGTGTGCTTCCCTGACTGAGGGTCTTTGGCAGTTTAAGACAATCCAACTGTTGGCTGCCACATCCCATCCTACTGCTGCGTCTCCAAATCTCAACACTGCATTTCAGCATGCTTGTCCAAATGAAAGCTATTCGCTTTGGTGGATTAGTTTCTCTGCCAGATTAGCACACAAACTTCCCAGCAAACTATTTGTTGAACATCAGAGTGAAGCAAGGATGTGGCAGCAGCAGAGATTACTTTAGAGCGCTGCAGGGCATGGCCCTAAATTCACAGCAATCCAGCATTTATTGCACCTGTGGGAAAACTCTGTCAAACTATTGGAAAACACTCACAAACCTCTTAAAATTTTAAATTTAAGAGCCGCTAGGTCAACTAATTAATCAAGTTGTAAATTACATTACAATGAGATATTTCAAATTGTCATTAATTATCAGATGCTCTATAGCATGAATTCTAAAATTGCATCTACCAGCTGAGATGGATGGTTGTATGATTAAGAAATTTAATTTCAGAAGTACCCGAAAGAACCCATCATCAATAACTCCTGTGTGATATCTGACAAATAACTTCACACTCACTGTCTGTAGAGAGGATAGCATACTGCTGGCCAGTTATTTGACAGGTACACATAATACATAAGATTTTGCAGCTGAGATGAAGATCAACTACGGCCAAATTAATTTTAAAGCATGCAGAGCACTTGGAAATCATACTTTTCTAAAACTTCCAAATAAAACAGAGCAGTTCAAGCAAGCAAAAATTTCCCTTAAATGAAATAGTTTCTCTGTGTCTCCAGCAACGTAGCTGACTGACATAGTAAGTGGTCAGACTTGATTTAGAAAGAACACTTGTGCTTGAGAGCAAAATAGCAATTGAACTCCTGCTGCATTTGTTCATTCTTACCATTCAATATCATCAAGCCCCTTTACATAAGCACTACTGGCACAGGCATCAAAGGAGACGAAAAAAACTGTAAATAATGTAATCAGCGATAACGAGCCATCTCTTGAAAAAAGTTAAAAATACATAAGGAATGAAGACAGACTAGAGAAATTAGACTGACACAGTTCAGAGATACCTCTTGCAGCACTGACAGACCAATTTAAAAGCATCTTTTTGATGCAGTATTAAGGCTCTCATAGTTTATAGAGTATAAAACCATCTCCCAGAGATGGTTTCATGTATCCCAAAAGGCAGGATGGACCCAAAGCAGCTGCTGATGTTTAGATGAATGAGCTTAAATTTACCCCCAGTGGAGGAGGCATTACTTAACTGGTTCCTTCTAGAGGTATGCACCATCTCAGAGCAGGGGGTCAACTGACAATACATTACTAACTGGGAAGTATAATTCCAATAAAAAAAAAAAATATTGTGCCATCTGTCACAGAGTGATTCCATCTCAAAAACTCTAGTTATTTCGATTCTTCAGAATTTACTAATTTTAAATCAGGAAAAATCTTGACATTTCTAAAGCAGTTTTTTCCTCCATTAGTGACAATTTGTCAGCCTATGTTTGTGTTGTCAGCTGCTGTAGACAACTGCCTTCTTTGACAATAGTCAGTTTCTGCCTTTTTCACCTGAAATACATTTTTGATTTTTTTTTTAACTTGAAATTTGTTCAGATAATGACTAAGGAGCCGCATTTTCCAGGAATTCAAAAACTATAGCAGCCTCAACTACATGAGCTTGGGGTCATTGCTAAGCTGCTTAAATTACACTGTTGAAAATAATCAAGACACACTGCTACAGCTTTGTACTTGCTAAACTTTCTCTTTGCACTGACATCCTAGCTTAGGTAGAGGGATTACTTTATATGGAACTGTTTATTAAAGGATTGATAAATTGTTTTTTCAACAAGAGACAAAAAATTGAAGAGGAAAAAGGAACTATAATCTCTAACACATTACAGCTCCGTTTTCAAGGATTTCAAAGGCTGACACCGAAAGTTTGTATTAAAGTCTTTGCTTTGTGCACCTGGATTGACTTCAGAGAAGCAACACCAAGTTTTTCTTCCTTGTTTACAGGTCATGTTTTTAGGACAGCTTCTTCAGAAAGTCAAATACACAAAGCCCTCCTAAATGGGTCCTGGATGTAATCATCCAGCAAAGGTGTAATCCAAAGATGGTTCTGTAATGTGTTTATTACTGCGTAATTTAAAATTGTCAGAGCTGTCTCTGCCACACAGCATTATTAAAAATAAGGATTAAAAATCGCTACGCAGGAGACAAATATACACTAATTCTAAGCGTCTAACTACTCTCATTTGCAACTGCAGTTGTAAAAATAGCATTGCCGAAGTAAGAGCTTTCAGGCAGTCTTCCTATTGAGAAACAACTTTTCAGTTTAACATTAACCAGTATCCTCTCATAACTGATGCTCACAAACCCCTGTGCAAAAAATAACACACACATACTCATTATACACAGAAAATCTGGGAATTTAAACATGGAAACAAAGCTTTTCAAAGTTATTCCTGGCATTTTAATTTCTGATTAAACTTCAAAATATCAGCTTCTTGTTCAATTTTTTTTATTTTATAATATCTCTGGGAATGCAAATTATCCTTTTAAGCAGTTTAAAATCCCCCATTTTAAATAAAAAAAATGGACAGGCAGCCAATTCAACATTTTCCTCTTGAGGACCTGCTAAAGGAAAGTGTGTATCTGATATTCTCACAAAATTCAATAACAGCATATCTAATTTCTTCCTCCCCCATATTAAGAAGAGAGTCCAGATTCACTTCATGATGGTCAAAGCCCATGAAATTAATTTGTCTGCAGAAAGAACTGTTCTGGCAAAACTAAGTGGCAACTGAGGACTCTCAGAAGAGATGTATCAATTATGTAATTTCCATCCCTCTTAAAAAAAGGCTTCTACTATTCAATAAGTCCATAGATTTATTAATTCACTTATACACCACAATATTCAAGACAAATGTGAACTATTTTAATGTTCAGTCCTAATAGGTACTGCATGAGGGAGAAGTCTGCATTACAGCTGTAATCCTATAAACTCACTAGTTTTGCAGAGGCATGGCCAAATATGAATTATGCAGAACAGTTTCACTTTTTTAATGCATGTACGGACAGCAGGAGGACTTTGGTTCAAGTCCATAGGGACTCTGGAGCAAGTTACTGGGAGTCATGCTGTCAACCCCTCTGTGATTTTTATATGACTTAAGTAGTTGCAAGTGGCTGCAGCTCCACAGAAGGTACCTTGCAAAAGCTTGTTGCAGGCAACAGAATCCCAACGTATTAACTTAAAAATAGTAAAAGTCTTTGAATAAAACAAGCCGCACACAGAAAGACTCCAGATGTAAAGCACTGAGGGGAACGAAGGACAGAAATTGAGATAACTGCTATTTCCAGAGCTCTGCAACTTCACGCAGAAGATGAGAGCAATTTTAATTTGAAGTCTGGTTATAAACACATGGAAGGAAAATTTCAGCTATATCGAACAAAACTGGCACGCAAAATGTTTTCATTTTTGATTCAAAAGTTTTAGACAATGAAAAATGGGGGTTTCAGGGGTTTTTCTTCTTTCAACAGGCTGTCAACTGATTGAAAGAGGAAGGGGATCATAGATAATACATTGTATACTTTCTGCTCCCTATAATATTAAGGCAATTTTAGGCAATATTAAGGCAAATTGCTTAATATTTTCATGGATAACCACCTTTCTTTTGGAATCAAATCTCAAAACTTGCACCTTTTAAGTTGTATCTGTGTGTCTAAAAATCTAGTTAAAGAATACAGCTTTGCATTTGGCTCTCAACATAAACGAGCTGTCTCCAACTACCTTTCCAGCTACCTGGTGCCATTCTAAGTATAGCCGTCCCATGAAGGTATAGCTGTCCCATGAAAGCTCTGTTCAACATTGGCGAGCTCCTTCCATACCCGGAGCAAATGTCTTTCTCTAACAGAGTGCAACCCCACGTGTTGTCAAGATTTCATGAAGGGAAATTTTTCACACAGTTGGGCAAACCCACAGTTTGCACCTCATGACAAACCAAACTGGGCTCCATTTACTGAGCAGCAAGTGCAGAAGGGAGAGCACTTCTCTCTCTTGCCAACAGGAAAGTTTTTTCAATCCAAAAGGGGGAGGAGATGTTTGAAGGGAACTAATACACCTGTAGCATAAAACATATCCACAGTAGTAAAGTGCTAAGCAGTACAGGAATACCTTTATTTCCAGACTGGTAGATTATCCTTTCTGTAGACCTGACAGAGAGCAGAGCTGGTAAAGAAATACCAGTGTGCTACGTGGGCACCGTGCCCCTCATAGTTACATCTGCTGCTACAGCTGCATCTATTGGCACAGGAACTATTCCTTCCTCAGACAAACAAGCTAAAGTGATAAAATGTTGTTATAAGCACAAAACACATTAGTTACACAAGTTGATCTGAGCTACCATGACAGAAATCGCACTGCTGGTATGTAATGCAGATCTGATCTAAGCTAAAACTTTCAAAGTGAATCCTCACCTTAGATGCTTCTTAGCAACACAAATGTTTTTCTTTAAAAGAAAAGTGTTTCTAGTAGTGACATTTTGGACAGTACCTGAATAATTATCCTTATCCAAAAAAGCCTCTCCATTTATCAAAGCAGAAAGCATAATTCTTTCCAATCTCATTTTGCTTATCACTCAGAGTATACTTATTATGATCTTACTAAAGGCTTCCAACTTGGTCCCTATCATTAGCTGTTTAAACCAGTTTTCGGCAATTCAGACAACTGTTCATGGCAAGTCTAATGGTAATTATAAGTACATTATGCTCTTGAAGAAGATGACAAAACAGTAAGCAGAATGAGCTCTACACAGACTTCAGGCAACTCCTTGATGCAACTCCTTCAGGCAACTACATGACTAATATTCCAATATTGCTAATGACCAAGATGATGAAAATCCAGAAATGCATCGAGGCTTTTAGTTATATATCAAGAATTAAAGCATTTATGCCATGCCTATAAAGTGTGTATCTAAAAAGCTACTTAAAAATGCTGTTGGAATTAAGACTCAAATATCTGGAAAATAAAATAGGCTAGGACTCTATTGCTTTTTACCTACCTCTGAAGACATCGTGTCAACAGCACCTATACTCAACCATGCTTACACTTCCTGACCTCTTTTACAGATTTCCCCTTCCCCAAATGCTTCTATCTGTTTCCAAAGGAAAAAGGAATAGAGTAAATACTGAGCTATTTTTAGTGGGGTAAAAGGATATTAACACAGTTTTCCAAACCCCAACTTCATTCATCTCCAACTTCTACACCCTTCACACCTCCCTTGGCCCAAGTGCTTAAAGACCATGCCCCACACTCTCAACAATTATTCAACCTAATGACTACTCCTATGGAAAAGGTAGGGCAGAAATGCCTCTCCTCTATGTAGCAGCAGCTAACCAGGATAATTTTCAAATAGAAGAATGTCCGAACATCCTGATTGCTGTCCAGATATGTGAGGGTTCAAATTCATCTTCAATCACTTCATCTCTCCCATCAGTTTCACTGTCAGGTTCCTGATTACCTTGCTTCTCCCATGTGTACTTACAATGAAATCTGGATAGAAAGATTATCCTGAAGTCTCTTATTCCTCTTCCAACATGATTTTTAATCTCTACCAGCATTCTATGGACCCTTTAATACATAATTTGGTGTAGCATTAGAAGACTGGCCTCAAGGAAAACCTTACAAGAACAAAAGTTACCCAATTAAAAGGTCACTTGCCTTTACTTATGTATGATGTATTAAATTTGTATATGCAGTTTTGCTAGAAAACGGAAGAATTTTTTTCTGCTGAGGCTTTCCTACTTTACTGATTAGGAATGTAAGGAAAGCATGTCCTACAAGTAGAATTTAATTTATTTATGAATTAGTTTACTAATAAAATGAACTTACAAGGAAAGTGCATCAGTTCTTGAAGAGTGTCAGATTTTAGAGGGCACATTAGAGTTATACTGGTCATTTACTAAAGACATTTGTTTTAAACTGCTGCCAAGATTATCAATAGACAAATTACAAAAAACGTGCTTGTTCTTTGGAAGAGACATTTTGCTCTCCATCTTAAAATGGGAAATTAGTCTCAAGTTGGACTATCCCTGCCTCTCTTCTCCAGACCATAGTGTGCAAGGACATTTCTCTTGTAATACACGATTACCTTAAAAATAAAAGTAAAAGACAACCTTGAGTTTGCAGATTTTTTTCTCTCTGTAAATTAGCTTACTGAAGAGGAAAAATAGGTGCTCAGGTACCACCGATAACAGTACCTGATAATGACCCTAGCCTGGAAAATGCTGAGTTTTGAGAGATTAATACACCCAAAGATTCAGAAAAACATTCCATGTCAATATTTGATTTGGGTGTCAAGTCCTATGCTTGTGTGCACTTTTCACACAAGATACATCATCTCTGTCTTTCAGTACTGATACATACCTTTGACAGCAAGTATGAAGAAAGAATATTTAAAGAATGAGCAAAGCCAGTCCGCTCTGACCTCTAAAGATGCTGGTTTTATAAACTTCATATAAACTTGGGAAATCAGGTGGGTAATAGACACAAAGGGTAATCTTACAAGACCAGATTTATTTCTAGGTCTGCTGGATACTTCCATTCCATGCTTCATTTTTAATAAATGTATAAGATGCACAAACACTAAGTGCATATCTTTATCACAGAGGTAACTAGCTATGCCCAGGTGAGTTATATCTCATGAACAAAGGATAGGTGGGCCTCAGCTTTTCAAAACCTTTGCTGTGTCTGAAGTCCAAAAGCTAGCTATTGTTTTAAACCCAAGCTATGTTTTACCCACTTCAGATCTTTTAAAAGCCTTTCACATATAAAAAAAACTGCAGCTGTTAGACCCTCTGAAGAATATATAGGCTGTGAGTGTGGGCAAATCAGGATAAATTGTAATAAACATGTTGCAAATGTGCACGGCTTTGGGCTTTTGGAGAGTGGTATTTTTAGACTGAGGTCTGAAGAATTACTCTAGGACATCAGGCTAGACAGTTAGGGCAACAGAAGGGGAAAATGTCAGCGCAAGAGGCTATGGATAGCTTATGGAGTTGCAAGTGCCCAAATGTGATTCTTTCCAAGCAAATAAATTTGCAGTCTGCATCTGTTCATGGATTTCACTGAAGATGAGAAAATCATCTCTCCATATGCAAGATACAACCCAGTGCATTAAAGTGCATAAAAAAAGGCACAGAACAGTCTTTTCAGATAAATTAAAGCCATTTGGAAAAAAAATTGATGCTTATGAAATATCACTGAGAGCTTTTGCCTCCCTAATCTTACCAAAGTTTCTCTGAGAAAGACTTAAAAATTAAATTTGAGAAAAACATGACACAGAGGTAGTGGGTTCCAGAATAAGATGAGATTTGTTGTTTTTAAGGAATTACAAACTCTCCCTTTCCAAAATATTCTTCAGCAAGCAAACAAACTGGAAGGTTTTAACCTGGACTCTGTCCTCATCTACCTTTTAACTACCTAATTTCCTAAGGTCTTTAGCTTTTCCATTAAAACTACAGTATAAAAGTGACAAATTGACAACCTAATTTTTATTTTTCTAAAGCATTCAATAGTGTAACAGAAGTTTAACATTTATGGCTTTTTCACTTTTCAGAGAATAGCCAGAAGTGTCACTGCAGCGACTACAGGGAGTGGCACAAAGGCAACTTGTGCAGAAGCACACTTCAAAGACTGGGACGAACAAAAACTCAGTGCAGTGCTAAGTGACATCATTAAAAATGAGCACCAAGTTGCAGGACAGCCTAGTTTCTGCTAGGGAGGAACATTAAATCTAAGGATGCCAATGCCAAGCTGTCTTTCCTCAAGAGCAAAAAGTTACAGGTTCGAGAGCCAAGGCTACTTTACCCGGCATCATAAAAACCATTGGAACGCAAGTAAGTACTTTACAATCTGTAAATTAGTAAGACTTTCATAGTTCACAAATGAATCTACCTTTTTCTTACACTGGTTCCTGAAATGCTGTCTCTTCCATTATTCTTGTGTGCTGCATTTAAATTGGCTTCTCAATTCCTGAATTAAACTCCTTTAACAAAACTCAGGCAGACTGCTAGCTAGTTAATGGACTGTTAGTACAAAGCAATTTTGAAAGTTATCTTTGAAACATATTATTTAACTGAGACAAGTCTCATTTTACTATTTTACCATTACTCAGTTTTCAAAAGGCAAGATAAGCAGGCTAGTATTTTACTACGTAAGAAACAAATTAGATGGAAGCCCTTTGAGACATGGCTTTGGTATGGTTTCTCTAGAAGATACAGACCCAGCAGGCAAATCAGATTTTTGTGATTATTGCACCTTTTTGTCAAATTTGGCTGCCTGGATGTTAGGAACCACAAAGCAGACAGTGGTCTGCTGCCAAGAAGGGAACATTTCAATATAAAATTACCCAAATCATGTGCTTGCAACTCTTTACAGCTATTTGGAGGGCCCGTAAACACCTCTGCACTGCAGGAGCAAGAACTCCCCGTGCTAGCCCAGGGCAGAACCAGCACTGCCACTCCTCCCACCTAGCCAACTAGCCAACACCTGCAACAGTTCAGTGTCCAAAAAATAAAAAAAATATCAGTCCCCTCTAGTGGCTGGTTCACCAGGAGAGCAGCACTGACTCCTCCAGGATACAGGACAAAGGAGTACTAAATCCAAGGTGCAAAACTTCTCACTAAATCAGATAGCGTTCCGTAGGGTTACCTAGAGCAGAGCAGGTCTCATATGCCTTTTATCCCATTGCTTAGCATTAAAGGAAAGGACACGTTCTCTTCTACATCTAAAACACAGAAGCCTGTCAATCACAGCGTGATACACAACACAGCTCCATTCTGCACTGCAGCTGTTTTGTCACATTTGATGTCTTGAGTCACTCAGCAGCATTTCCGAGGATAGTTATGATAAACTCCCCAGCACACTTATCTTCCACTGAAAACAGGTGGAAGCAATCACTTCTCATTTCACCAAGTGGAACATCTTCTGTTCTGCTCTTACACAATCTTTTATTGTTTCTCCAGATACCTGCAGCTGAATTTTCTGCCCAAGAGCAGAATCATATGGGAACTTGCAAACATCGTTCTCCATTCTGGCAGAGACACACCAAGACACTGTAAGTGCAACCCACTCCGACCTGTCTTCCTTCACAGTAAATTTGACATCGAATACGACACCGCAGTGGCTCTCTATCCCCTCGAGACAAGGGCTCTGCAGGAGTACTATTCCCATTCTGTCAAAGCTAAGCGTATATATTAATCCATCTACATTCAGGGAAGAGGTTTATAAGCCATCTAGATCATACTACTCTATAGCTATAGTTACATTTTAGACAGCAAAAGCAATAAGCAAGCCTTCAGAAAGTTGTTGCAGCAGCATATCATTTTAGCAGAACCTTTTGATGCCAGTCAGAAATATTGTTTAATGCATACTTTCAGGGGAATAGTCCTTCTTGAAAGACAGAGTGTTTGGCTGAATAAAGGTTCTGTAAAACTCATTTGCAGCTTGGCATTTTGCACACAAGGTAAGGTCAGTAAAAAAATCGCTCTTACATGCCAGTGAGGACAGCCACCCGTTGCTTTTCAGACAGCACATGCATTCTGAAGGAGCAGGGAGTAAGGGCTCACCTAGCAAGGGCAGGAGGGAAGCTCGAAGACGGAGCAGCACAATTACTCCTTTGTAATTATGCTGATAAACTCCATGTGTGGACACCACACATCCACTGAAGAGGTGGCAGAACTACAGCAAAATAGGCACTGCTGCTGTTATGCCAGTCAACTTCTCCTGTAAACAAGCTCTAAAAATAATCTTCTAGATGAATTAGACTTTCAACATGAAGAAGAGAAGCTTTACACAAAACCTGCTTCAAAGTGTTCCCACTACTGCACATGGCACAGCCATATCCTGCTGCCAAGGCAGGGGCACAGCAGCACTGTCTTCCGCCTGCTGTTTTGTTGAACAATTTAGTTACTTAAAATTTAGAATAAAGTAACTCTGAAACTATATGAAGATGACATTTACACTGAAATGTGGCAGGCCAAAAGTGAAGAATGGATACCTTTCAAGAATTAAAGATTTTTACTGCTTATACAGCAACTCTGAAGAGCTGGACTAGCTTGGCGCATCCCAGACTATGGGGCAGTTGCGCACTATGCTCAGAGCCCCTAAGGCTTTTTTAAAAAGTAAGAAAAATATATTGAGCAAGAGTCAGAAACTACTTTTACTGATGTTCGATAAGTCTCGTTCTTGAGTAATTTAAATCTGTCGTGTTGAAAGTATTCCCAATGAGCGTAGGAGGCACATGGACTCAGTTATCAAACACAGTGATACCAAGAGAGCAAGAATACATTAACCAGCATCTGACTGTTCCCAGGTAGCTGCTGAGGTTAAGCACACGAGCCAGCTGATGCCTCAGTGTACTGAAGCACAAAGGAGAACTTTTTTTGAAGTTTATTCCTAGTGGCATGTTTCTTCAACAATACCTATAGATGCTTGCTTCTTGGCATTTACGATCAGTAGGCACAAAACTCATGTGAAAACAATGGGAAGAGGACATGGTTACGGAGATGTACCTATGAATACAGGGTATAAACTTATGTTGCTCTTTGTAAACACACTACCTGTTGAAAAACTACGACATTTATTAGTAAACTAATGATTTTTAATGCATTTTAGTTAAGACAGGTCAGTCCCATGTAAAATGATCTTCCCGCAGATTAGCTTTAATCCAGAGTAACATCAGTCTGAAAGCCTTTGGGGTTTTATTAGAAAAAGGTGGCAGAGATCAGTTTTGTTGTTATTGAGAGTTTTCTGTTTGTCCATTGTTTGCTCTTTACACACACGCAAGCAGGTTTTCATTCTAAAAGTCTTCACATAAAAGGGCTATTTATATTCACTGGTATTTTACTGAAAAGAAAAAGCCTCCAGGCTTCAAGCAACAGGTCAAATTGTACACCAGGGGTGTCATGCCACAGTCTGCCTTACTCCCTGTCACCATCTCCAATTAACAAATCAAGTAAAGGTAACAGCATAATATACTCACAGCGTACAATATCTAAAACTACATGGGTTATTGTGCTGGTTTTGCCTGGGATAGGGTTAATTTTCCTCACAGTAGCTAGTGTGGGGCCATGTTTTGGACTTGTGCTAAAAACAGTGTTGACAACCCAGGGATGTTTTCGTTCCTGCTGAGCAGGGCTTACACAGAGCCAAGGCCTTTCCTGCCCCTCACCCCACCCCACCAGCGAGCAGGCTGGGCGGGCACAAGGGGCTGGGAGGGGGCACAGCTGGGACAGCTGACCCCAACTGACCCAAGGGATGTCCCACACCATATGACGTCATGCTCAGCATATACAGCTGGGGGAAGAAGGAGGAAGGGGGGGGGGGCGTTGGGAGTGATGTTTGTCTTCCCAAGTCACCATCACACGACGGAGCCCTGCTTTCCTGGAGATGGCTGAACACCTGCCTGCCCATGGGAAGGACTGAATGAATTCCTTGTTTTGTTTTGCTTGTGTGCGCGGCTTTTGCTTTACCTGTTAAACTGTCTTTATCTCAGCCCATGAGTTTTCTCACTTCTACCCTTCTGATTCTCTCCCCCATCCCACTGCGGGGGAGTGAGCAAGAGGCTGTGTGGTGCTTTGTTGCTGGCTGGGGTTAAACCACAACAGCTATGTACAGTGGCTGCTGCTTTTCAATAAGCTTACATTTTTAATTATTTAAATATTAAATTGTATTTAAATTCATTAAAATAAAATTTTAAAAGCCAATTTATTACAGAATTTGCTATTTGTTTCAACAGAATTGGAAAATGTGTTTTGCCTAGTCTTGCTTTCATTTAACTAGTGATAATTTAATTTTAATTTGTACCATCTTACCTCAATCAATTTGTTGGCATGTTCACGGAAAACCTGGGCATATTCTTTAACTTCTTTTTCGTTCCCATTCTTGGCAGCTTCAATCAACACTAAAAGAGGAACATTTGTTTCCAGAAAAGAGTCTGATACGTGGTCCATAACAGCTTTGCGGAGCTAAAATAAAAATAAAAGAATGAGATATTTCAGTAGTGTTCCACTACTGTTTTCTTTCTACTGTATTAATACGTAAAGCTTAAGTAGTTTTGTCTTTGATCCTTTTTCCTTTATGTGGTCAAGGCTTTCCCTGCACTAAGTCTTGTCTATACACTTTTTGCTTCAATTTAAATTACATCTCCTTAAAAAACTGGATTAGTTATGTAAGTGCAAGTCACCAGTTTGGCCACAAATATTGATTGAGCAGCTCATATTGGTTTTGTCTGAGTAAATTTGCTGCTTTCCCTCAGCTGATTAAACAGCATGCTGATTTAACTTTATTTTTCTACTAGAACAAAAACATTTTTCAAACGAACTTGATCTATATTCACATTTACTTGAAAAAGGGAATATATTGCTTAAAAAACCAAACAGACAAGAAATTGACATTACATAAATAGAGGCCTCGAAGAAAAAGCTCTCTGAGATTAATACCATCAGAATTATAAAGCATACCCGATTACGTTCAAAATCCATAAAATGTGAGGGTGTGGTTCGGTTTTTTTTGTGTGTGTGGTTTTTTTTTGTTTGTATCTCTTGCCACAGGGATGATTAAGAATCCAACGTCTTTATTACACGGTTAACAGGGGATTACATTTCCACCCCATGCTTCCCTGTGAACCAGGCACTGGAAGCTTCTAGGTTTTAATTCACGAAACACGAACAGGCAAGCCCACTGCCCACTGGAAACAAACCAACAGATGACATATTTCCAAGAGGGCAAACATGCAGGAATGCACTCATTTTTCTCAACAAGTATCAACTTTATATATAAATTACCTGTCTACGCAAGTCTCTGGTCTTTTTGGTCATTTTATCAATTGCAGAGTTCAGTGCATCACTTCTTTCTTTGCGTCCAGCCTGAGAAACAAGAGAGAAAGAGATAAATGGATATTCAGGGTCTCAAAATAAACCCAGTATTACTCATTTCAAGTACATTATCAGCTTTTTTTTTTTTTTTTTTTTAAAGACTGATTACGGACAGTAAAAGTGAAGTCTCCTCCTCCCTGATAAAGCACACTCTTCCTGGCCAGTTTGGGGAGGACAGGAACATCTGACATCTTAAGATTTTACCTTTAAAACCCTTTAGCTTTCTTTCAGAAGAAAATGATGGTTTCATAAATCTAGATATCTTTTTGCTCCTTATCAGCCGGAGACTATCTTCAACCTCCAAGTTTTAGATTTCTCTTCTTTGCCAGCTCAGTCAACCCCACGGCTGGCACTGCATTGAGCCCAGAACAGCCCTGCTTCGATCCTCAATCTTCTATGGCCTCTGCTGTGGAGATCACCCAAGGTCAGTGGATTGCATGCAAACATCTCACACCTTCAACCTGCAGGTAGGAGCACCATGCAAGCAGTCCACAGGGCTGCGCATCCGATACAACAGTGCTCCTTTACACACCTTCATACCTAACTATCACAGAAGACTGCTCTTCAGCAGTCAGTCAAAAGCCAAAAATCAATTATCTCAAAGGTAAAATCCTTATAAAACATTTATCGGAGATGAAATACAACATTTCAAGTAAGTATCCAGGCCCACCTGCTGATAGCTGGATTTCACCAAGGTTCAATACAGCAAGTTTTGCGTTAGCCCTGTTGTTAAAGAGAGGGCAAGGAGCCAATAAGCAGTGGCAGCTTCTCTCTTTTTAAGCAGGCACTGGGTCAAAAATATCCTAATTTGTACCAGGTTGGGAGTGTTAGATAAAACAATGGTGGTGGTCTGGTTTTGCTAGGTGTTTTTTCTGTATGATATAGCTTATATTAGAGATTTGAAACACACTTTATGCAACCACAATCCAATTTCTGAAGTTCTAAGCCACGATCAATATAATTATCCTGTTGAGAAGAAAAACCATTTAGCAGCACACTAAAGTGAGGGTATGCCAGTTATCAATTCTCCAGGTGACAGGCTGGTTTGAAATACCTGAATGGGCAGCCTTGAATCTAAAACATGGAGTCCACTCTACAGCAGAAAGAAAAATTAAACAAAATTGGGGGGAGGGGGAAATTAGAATGCTGTAAAGTCATTATAGTTGAATAAATAATTGAAGATTTGTCACCTCCCTGATCAAGTAATTTGATTCTCATCGCAAAAAGTAACTGAAAAGTGACTGAAATTAAAAGGAGGAGCTCGTTCTGAGTATGCCACCACCTTCAGCAGACCCAGCATTGGCCCGTTCTTCACTCCACATTCAAAAATCAAAGCTGAATTCTGTAAATAAAGTGAAGTATAATGCTACTTATTTATTGAAGAGTTTGCTGTTCCCATTCTTGGTGGATATGAAAACCCAAACGCAGTTAGGCTAGAAAGTCCCCGTTCAGCTTGCACTGAACGCGATCACTTTGTCCCAAGCTGTGGCTCCGAGCATGCTGGTCGTAGTGGGCACTGCCTGCACTCCGCAGCAAGCGGCGGGCTCCTCGCAGCCGGCAATTCACCCAAAACTCTGAAGCCTGCCAACTGGCACTGCACGAACTAAAAGCCTGCTCTGAGACATAAACCTGCAATTGCAGCTGCTTTCTCTTTCTGATATTTTCACACCAGTTTACCTATTGCAACATGACCATTTTAACTGAATCCATAGCACACCCCCCATACACATGGGCATTTTTTTCCAGGAATATCTTTGGATCTAAGATATATGCTCATCTATTATGTAGAAAGCCAAACATTCAGCTATTCCAAGTGCCGTTTTACTTCTTCCTGGTGTCCCTACATTACCATTTTAATATGAAGCAGGAGCACACTTTTGAAGCGAGTCCACCCATCGTTTCCACTTTGCTTTCCCTGGCTTCACAGCCCAGAACAGCCTTGGTGCATAAGGACCAGGTGCCTTTTGGATGAGAGGAAAACTAAGAGATGGCTTCCACTAATGGACGTTCAGTTCATGAGACCAGACCACAGCCAGTCTGATGTAAAATGCCCTGAATAGCATGCAATGCATACATCAGAGCCTAAGCAGCACCAGTTTCATACTGTTGATCTGCTCCTATTAAGCTACACCACATATTAGCACAGAAAGTGCTGTATAATCTAAACCCATTAGATTTTAGCAAGGCAGCTCCAGTTTATTTCCACCTTGTTAGCATTCAGAAGTTTTAGTACAGAAGCTCATCAGAAGTATTAACAGGATTTCTTTCTGAAGGTTGCAACATAAAACACCCTGCTAATTTAGCTGCAGTAATTTAACAATTTAGCACATATAGCTACTAACCCGGGTCCTTCATCAGGGCTGGTGCAGCAGGGCAGAACAGGACAAACACGATGGACACCTGCACCTCTGTGGCTACAGAGACCCTGTTGTCATTAACATCTTAAATCATCACAGCCAATTCTAACCAAGGTCCTGGCCTGGAGACAAGGATGTCAAGTTTCCATCGTCTAAAGTTTCTTGACCTTTTTTGCATAAAATGAAACATAAAACACTAACTGTGGGACCAATTACGCCCGATTAGGTCCAAGTGAAGGCAGCTAGTAGGACAGCAGTTGCTGGAGCACATGAAGAGCCAAACAGCCTGCAGCTGCACAAACCCTCCAGGGCACACAAGACCACTGAAGACCATCCTTGACTACAACAGTCACCTTTGTCCAGGCTCCCACATGCCCCATGGATTTTACCCATTGGTTCTACTCTACAGCTCAACAAGTCCTGTCTGAGCTAGTCTCTCCCTCTCTCAAGTAATAAATCGTGTTTTAGAGGCTCCAAGTGACAGTTTACCACCTCTGGGTAATTTGTTCCAGTAACCTATTACCCTTACTATTAAAATATTAGTCCTTGTTTCTAGTCTAAACTTTCACCGAGAAGTCAACTAATGATCCGGCAGCATAACACATCCCAGCTATCAGCTTCTCTTACCCACAGGATTAGGAGAACTCACAATAGTGAAGCCTGAATATTCAGATTACTAATAGGATTTTTAGATATTCAGCACAAAACTCTACTGAGGGAATCACAAGCTCTACAGTCAGTAAGCAGCTAATAGATTCAGTAGATTTAATAGGGTCATGTTGACCATGTCAGTCATTTTGCAGTACGATACCACAGCTCTGTCCAGGATCACAGATAATAAATTTAGCCACAGTGCAAATTTACTTTAAATTAAATCAGATCTTTATCAAAGGGGCTAGACTTGGTGTTAAAGATTGCTCATCTCCTCCAACCCCTGTAATCTCTGCTCTTCCACCATCATTGCTACCCTGCTTGGAAAGCAATACAAGCATTCACTGTTGCATCCTTGCTGTTCCAGCTCACACAGCTATCCCCACTATCATCTGTTTTAATGGCTTAAAGCAAAGAAAGGGGATTTGTATACAGGGAGGCAAGTAAAATCACCATCTCTGTTATAAAGCATTCCCTTTGTAGGCCTGCCATCTGAATTAAAACAAAAAAAAAAAACCTGAACCAAGTTCTTCCTACAGCTACTGGTGTTAAAATCTAACCCCAACTGATTTATAAGGGTAACAGAGCACAGTGGTGGCAGTACCCGAATGCTGTCTTAAAGTCACCAGGATCAGCAGCACACGTATTACAATGCGTTACTCACAAAGCCGTGTTTTTACAGCCAAATATCAAAAAAACTTTCATTGTTAATCTCAATGGCTCATCATCAGTTTAGGTTAAGCTAAGACCACAGAGCTATTGAGAGAAACGGTGCCTGCTGCCTGGCACCAGCCCTCACAGCACATCCACGCCTGCAGAGCCCAGCATCCCTCCTCCCCAAATCAGCACCCAGATGTGAGCCACATGTACCACCACTGTGTGACCAAGAGCCACCGCTGCCCTGCCTGCCACCCACCATGCAATTACCTAAAAAGGATGGTTTGCAGAGAGGTTTCTGCTTCAGGTAATCTGTGAATTGTCTTCTGAGCTGTTTGTACAACAGGCAGGATCGTGGTTAATGATGGTGATTTAATACGTGAAAAATGAGTGTTTGGCATACCTTCCTCTGGCAGGCAGTGGCAGAGGCAGTTGTACATCAGCACGCCACTGCTGAGTGGTGCTTCGTGGGGAGGCAGGAGATTTAGTGCTCAGATTCAGTTTGTCACATGCTTCATTTTTGCCTTGACACCTAGCCTAATTACACTTCTACAAAGGATAACCATCCATACCCCTCTATTACCATGATACAAGGGCTGTAAACAAATTCCAGATATAACAGTGCTGACTCAAGACCAGGAAGGGTAAGCAGCTAGGTATGACACATGAATTTCAGCAGTGGTTTCATATCTGAGGTCTGATGACTGAGGAAGCAGGACTATACAGCAGTCTGTTGCAGGAAGGTGTCTCCCATGGCAAGCCCACGGCTCGCTGAAACATGGGGGCTGCATGGCATCATCTAGGGTTCAACAAGAACCTGAATCAGAATAAAAGATGTCTGCACTCACCATCCTGTGCAGTGTGCCGTGCCATGCTGTTCCCTCACCGACACCCCTCCCCACTGCCAGGCTGCAGCCCCAGCAACCCCGTGCTCCCCTCAGCGCCCACAGGGAGGGGAAAGCTGGCTCCTGCGCTCATCCTAGTACAAAGAAGAATTAACATGTGCAACTGGTGCCAGGTGCAGAGAGCTGTTAGACAGAAGTGACAGTCACTATGCTACACCACAGCACACATGTCCTTTGATCCCAGGAAGACAATGACACCCAACCTACGATGCCCTGTCCCATCCCTCCCACTGCCCTCGCCCGAAGGACCTCTGCAGCTAGCCTGAAGAGCTGGACACGTCTGTTGATGATGCAGCACCTTGGACGTGCCTTTTTCTCATGTGTCCACTTCTTGGGTCTCACTGCTAACCCAGCTCCATGGTAGCACATCCGAGTGACCGTATGTGCACAGTAATGCTACAGCTACATGTCTGTGCTCGTCTCCATCTCACAGCCTTCCTGACACAGCACGAATGCTATCTTTTAGCAAAAAAAGCAGCAAATACTCCCATGATTCCCAACATGCTAACATCCAGCAAAAATTTATCACAATCATTTCTTCAGACAGAAGGGTAAGCTGTCTGTTTACATGGTGCCACACGCATGGCTGCAAATCCCAGGTGCCCCAGCCTCGCCTGCAACTCCAGGGCTTGCCACCCTCAAAGCCCACAGCACAAGAAAGTCATGCAGCCACATCTACATCAAGTAAAATTAGCTTATTTGTTATTCTTAATACACTAGGAAGGCTTCCACAAGATGTCAGCCTAACTAAATGACAACGCTAGCCTCAGGGTGCAATTCCACTTTTCCAGCACACACGTTTAGCAGGAAAACCAGTTGTTTTGCTGCTTGAGGAGTGGGGTAAGGGAGAAGCCCCGAGAGAACTATTTGGTCCTAGCAAGCTTATTCCTGAGGCAGACATGCCATCTTCCCTCTCCCTGTTGCATGTGACAATATGGGCCGTTACTTTGAAGCACCCGTTCCAGCAGAAGTCCCCAGATGGCACTCGTACATGGTTTTCCTCGGCATGCAAGCAAGTTTTCAGTCTCAGGAGAAATGCAATCGCATGAGTTTTGCGGACAGCTGGGGTTTATTCCTAGCCTATTACACCCTGACATCCCAGGCAGCTCCCAAGGAACAACATGAATATTACCACAGAGTTCCAGACTTAGAAGAATCAGATGCACACTTTCGGTAATATCTATTTCACGACAAGTGCACATAAAAACACGTTTTGCTAAGAAAAGCGCCCATAAAGTTCACGTTAACAGTTTCCCAAACAGGAAACTCACTGGCAAGGTGCTAAATAGCCCTTGTTTGGTTACGGGCCAAAGAACGGAGAGCTTTAGAAAGGAAACAACTTACCATGTTTGAACATTTACTCTTAACTCTTGCCAAATTACACAATCTTAATGTGGGAGGAACCTACCAACAGATACTGATGCAAAAAAGCAAAATGTTTCCAGAAGATACCTAATGTCAGCCTTCTGGTAACAGCAAAAAGAGGTAGCAAAGGGGAGGAGTAACATTTGACCTTATAGCCATTGTCATTTTAGTAATTACACGCTTTGGAATTTTTTTTAAAATGTTATCATATTTAAATGTTATTAAAATTCAAATCAACACTTCAAATCAGGGTTTTGCACCAGATGAGCCACTATGAGAAGCGCAACGACAGGTACTTCGGTGCAGTAGTTCCATCTGACAGCTGGCAACTGACAGCTAAGGCTGGATTTCAGCTTCTGTACTTTTCGTGCAGGAAACGCTAAGTGTGAAGAAACTCTTTAAAGAGGTTTATGTAATTTCTTTGTATGTATTTCTTTCACTCGAGCAAATGTGAAAATATTTACTATGGCAGAGCAATTTAAGAAATTTATCTAGCATTTACTGATTTGCTTTATCATTAAAGATAGTTACTCTCCTGATGGGTTGGGGGTGGGGTTTTTTTGGTTCTGCTTCGGTTTTTGGGTGGGTTTGAAATTTTATTTTTGTTTGTTTGTTTTTAAGGAATTCACCTTCTCCATCCCTGTACTTTCCACTTCCCTTCAGTCTGCTCTGGACAGGACAGCCCACCTCAGAAAGAAAGTACCGCAGTCAGTACTACAATTATGCCACAGGACAGCAAAGGGAGCAGGAGGCAGAAAGCAGCAAGTCTTAGTTTAAATAAGTACCTCTAAGGAACCAAAGCTTAATAACAAAGGTAAATGGCCATTTTATTTTGAAATCTTCTTTTGACACAATTCTTCATCTTCCTCCATCAGCATGGGAAGTTTGTTATTCTTAGCTCATCCCATATCTTGAGGTTTTAAGTGATACCTCGCCGCTACAGAGCGAACATTTTCAAATGCCTTCTACTTCATTATTGCTTTATATCTCAAGGTGAAAATAAAAAAGCTTATCCAAGTTCCTTGGAGCAGGAAGCTAGCACCCCCCTCCCTCATCCACACCGAGTCAAGGCCAGAACAGCTGCTTCGAATGCTTTCTTGTACATGCATGCAAAAATCCTAAAACCCGAAAAAAATTTAAATCCAAGTCTGTTCATTTACCATTTACCCTCATAAACCAGCTGTCCCGGAGGGCAGTTTGCTCCAGGTAAAAGGGCAATGAACTTTTAAAGCAAGCAGCCATGACAGCACATTTGCCTCCTCCATGTTGTGCGTGCATGCTCCGGCCAGAGACCAGCTCAGCTGTAACAGCACAGACAGCTTTGCAGGGTCACCATTTCTGCAAATGCAAATTTCTGCAACTCTAAAACGTACAGGATAACTGTTATGGACCTAAACCGCAGCGAGATGCCAATGGAAGTAATGTCCCTCTTTTCACAGGGAGCATATAACACCAGAATGTAATCAGTGACCGCAAGGAAGCCCTCAAACCGCTCTGAGCCCCAATGGTAAATGCCAACCTCACGACTTCTCCTGCACTTCAGTCCCCAGGAAAAAGCAAGTACAAAAGCCACCATTTGGTGGGGGGAAATAGATTTTCTAGTTTCATAACTGCGTGCTGTCAAGCTGGATTCCAATTAAATTTTTCCTGTGCCCTACTGCAAGCTTTGCTTTTTCCAGAAATTTCTCATCATTTGAAGCGTTCGCTCCTGTCCTTTGCTCCCGGGCTGTACGCTGCACTTTCTGACACACCACTTTCATCTAAATGACTGCTCTCTCCCTTCACTACTTTTGCAGGGACCCACAGTCACACACAGTTGTTACCTGTAGCTTTAAGCTGCTAAATCCCTCTCACCTCCACGAAAAGCTGATGCTAACCAGCATCCTCTCTTCCACTGTCCATACTTTGCATCTAAAAGTTCCTTTTATGCAGCAATATTTAACAGAAAACAGGCAGCAGCTATCACTAAGGCACTTCCAACTGCAGCTCTGCGCTGCTTTTAATGCCAGCTGAATACAGCCAGCACAGATGTATGGGGGGGGGAACGGGGTGGTGCAAGTCTTTCCTTCGACTCCTACCATTGACTCCCCCCGCCCCATCAGTGGTCTTTAACACGATCACAGTATGCACCACAATGCTTTAAAACAGCAAAGCTTCTGGAAAACCCAAACAAAAGGAACGTCACCAGGTGACGTCAGCCTATATACAGCCCTGTGTGGTCGCAGCGCATAAGCAAATCCATTCTTGTACCGCTTCCCTGAAAAGCTTTTCAGTAAATGCACTCATGCTACTACAGGAGCTTCTCTCAGCAATAAGCCACCCATCTGCCATCAACAAGTTAGGACTAAAGGAAGCCACAGCTGCGGAAAAAGGAAACACGAGCTTCAATTAAACAGCTGAGCAGCCACTGAGGACAAAAACTTGTATTAAGCATTGATTTAAAAATTGCGGACCTGTCAGAGGAGAGCAAGCCAGTGATTTCAAAAGGAATATTCCAAGAGAGCATCGTGGATTCAATTTTGCACTAATATCAAAGGACACTAAACACAGTAAATTATTCAAAGGCTATCTTACATTAGAGCCTTTTACAGACTCACCGCGTTGAGTCTAAAACTACGACTGAATGCAACCTCCAATGTACTCAAAAGAATGGGTAAGTTCCTACATTTCTATATAGCTTGTATAATGAATGACCAGCTATGCTTTAAAGGAGCAGTTAGGTGCTAAAGCAAATTTTTCTGCACTGAACCTTATAAAAAAAATGTTTTCCAATTGTGACACTGTAATCCTCCGTAGTAGAGATAAAGACTCATTTTAAGTCTAATATCCAAGTATTCTGTGTTTCATAGTAAGTTGTTTCTTGCATTTAGAATTAGCTTGTTGGAAATGCATGGCAATGTTATCTGCAGTGAAATCTTCCATCGTGATGTTCAAAGTATACTGATAAGGCTATCCTATCTTGTTGTTTTCCTAAATTATATTCTGCAGGCTTACATTTCAAGTGGCCATTAGGGGCTCGTATGCTGGCAGCACTATATGCAATGAGTATGGTTTTAAAAATGCTGCCTGCCTTGGGCATGGCTTGTCCACCAAAATGTCGCTGTGAGAAGCTGCTCTTTTACTGTGACTCTCAGGGGTTTCACTCAGTGCCAAACACCACTGAAAAGGGCTCACTAGGTTTGTCACTGAGGCACAATTATATTTCTGAACTTGAAAGGGATCAATTTGCAAGCTTCAGTCAACTTACTTGGCTTCACTTAGATCATAATCAAATTGCAACAGTCAGAGAAGATTCTTTTCAAGGACTGTATAAACTTAAGGAATTAGTCTTAAGTTCCAACAAAATCTTTCATTTGCCAAACACAACTTTTAGCCAGCTGCTTAACCTGCAGAATTTGGACCTCTCTTTTAATCAGTTATCCTCTCTGCACCCCGAGCTCTTCTACGGCCTTCGCAAGCTACAGACCTTGCACTTGCGATCCAACTCCCTGCGGACCATCCCGGTCCGCCTGTTCTGGGACTGTCGTAGCCTGGAGTTCCTGGATTTGAGCACAAACCGCTTGCGAAGTTTGGCTCGCAACGGATTTGCGGGATTAATCAAGCTGAGGGAGCTTCACCTAGAGCACAACCAGCTGACAAAGATTAATTTTGCTCACTTCCTCCGGCTGAGCAGCCTGCACACACTCTTCTTGCAGTGGAACAAAATCAGCAACTTGACGTGTGGGATGGAGTGGACCTGGGGCACCTTAGAAAAGCTCGATTTGACTGGAAATGAAATCAAAGCCATCGACCTAACCGTCTTTGAAACTATGCCTAACCTTAAAACGCTCCTAATGGATAACAACAAGCTCACAACTCTGGATTCCAAGATCCTAAGTTCTCTGACATCCCTCACCACCGTGGGCCTCTCCGGCAATCTGTGGGAATGCAGCCCAAAGATCTGCGCCTTGGCCACATGGTTGAGTGGCTTCCAAGGTCGGTGGGAGCACTCCATCCTATGCCACAGCCCCGACCACACCCAGGGAGAGGATATTCTGGATGCAGTGTATGGTTTTCAGCTTTGCTGGAATTTATCGACTGTTGTTACGCCTGTGGCTACGACGTACGCAGTTCCAACTACCGAGTACACGAAAAGAATAAGCTCTTCTCATTTCCATATGGGAGACAAAGAGATTCCAACTACAGCAGGCATGGTCGTTACCACCGAAGAACATTTCCCCGAGCCAAACAATGCCATCTTCACTCAGAGGGTAATTACAGGAACAATGGCTTTATTGTTTTCTTTCTTTTTTATCATTTTTATAGTGTTCATCTCCAGGAAGTGCTGCCCTCCCACATTAAGAAGAATTAGGCAGTGCTCAATGATTCAAAACCACAGGCAGCTCCGATCCCAAACACGGTTGCATATGGCAAATATGTCAGACCAAGGACCCTATAACGAATATGAACCCACCCACGAAGGACCCTTCATCATCATTAATGGCTACGGACAGTGCAAGTGTCAGCAGCTGCCGTATAAAGAATGTGAAGTATAATACCTACATGCCATCAAAAATTAAATCAGATAAGTAACCTATTTTAAAATTGTAGGGGACCTAAATCAGATTCTAATTTTTACAAATGTTGACATAAAGCCTAATTTTCCAAGCTACTTAATGGAAACATTGTTTATGGAGTGGTGCAGTATTTTTAAGTTTTTTTTAAAAATAAATCCGTAATATTTTCAGTGTTAAAGAAGCAATGATTACATTAAACTTGCACTCCTAATGTTTAAGAGTCTAAAAAGATGCTCACCTCAAACTATGTAAAATGTTTCATGTTATGTAATTATATGACTGTGTGTAAACATTTATACCCAAGTCTCCATATTCTACTTTTTCTAATGAAAACAGTTCGAGGGGAAGGATACTGGATATCTGTACAGAGATCTGCGAGGGGAACATACGCTCTGTGTGTTCCACTGCAGCTGTAGGATCCCAAACACCCCAGCTGGCTCCGTTCACTTCACAAGGCAGCCGTGGAGGAAGATTCTTCCTCCTCTGATAATTTCACTCCAGTAAAAAAAGAAGAGGGGAAACAAAAAAAGGGCAACAAAGGTCCAGGTGGGGATTTAAGTGCATTGGGGACTGGTGAATTTATTTTAAATAGTTTTCCTATCTGCATTCATAGTTTGGCTTGCTCAAACAGACCTTGCTAAAGCTCACAACAGATACAGAAAGGAGCAGTTCACACGGTCACAAATTAGCAGGACAGTCACAAATTAGCTGGACGACTCTCCAGGCGCTTACAAAGTAGGCAGCGTAGCTTATTTAGGAAGGCTCAGTACAATGGGATCAATTCTAAATATTAAGTACATTTAATTCTTATCAGCTCATTTCAACACCTTTTCATGTGTAAATACCCTTAATGCAAGTTTTTCTTAATTAAAAGTAAGTATCAACCAGGAGGTTAAGGAGAAGAGGGAAGGAAGGAAGAAGCCTCTCTTTGTCCCCCCGCAGCCCCCCCAGCTGAGGCTTCCTCTCAACTGGAAGCTATTTTCATGCACTAACTCCACTGGTTTCTCTGGAGACAGAATTAGCCCCTGTAATATAAGCTCTCACTTGTCCTCCTCTTCCAAAATTCAAGGTAATTACCAGTTAAAAAAAAAAACCACAACCAAAAAACCAAACCACCCAAGAAACAAACCAACAACAAAAAAAGCCATACCTTCTGATAAGTTAGGAAAATATAATTAGTTATAGAATAGTTCACTGAAAAATGTTCCGTTTCTTACTTGATATGGGACAGAATATAAACCAGTATGCTGTTTAAAAAAAAATCATATCTAAATATATATACACATGCACCTCATTCTTAAGGAGTAATTTGATTTCTTTAGCCAGAAGTACCATATTGCTATTTATACTATATTATGAAGTTATATGTAAATATTTGCAGATCTATGCAGCAACAGTGGTACTCAGATGCCACGGGGGTGGGGGGTGGGGAGGGTCTGCAAAGGATTACATTATTTTTAAGTCAACTGCTCAAATATTGTAAACATTCTAACCAAAGCTAAAAGCACCTGAGGGACAGAATTTTTTATGTATATATATATACACACATGTACGTATAACTAAAAAATGTGTTGTGTCCAATGCTGCAGTGTTAAACGATTACCAGCACACACCGATGAAGAAAAATTCCTCAGTGTTGACATACCTTGAACAAATCAGTAATTACAGTATGCTAATTGTGTTGTACTAAACTATTCCACAAACTTTTTAAACAGAAAAATCACTGCATAAAAATCTGTTTGCTATTTCACTCTGCTTTTATATATCTATATTACCACTTAGTGAGGTATTTAGGGTGCAATTATACAATAGTTTGATGTTTTACTGTGAAATGAATTCGTCCAAGGCAATTATAGCAAGATAAGTGTGACTTCTGTTAAGATTTTACATAAAGATTTTTCAATTACTGGTTTTGAAGATATTAATTTGCATCATTTTACTTTTACATACAGTGCCCTTATTATAAAACAAATATTTTGTTTACTTCCTGTGACTCTGTACTTTAATGGAAGAGAGTCAGTGAAGCTTAATGGTTTTCCACAGAGATACCTTTGAACCCTCGTAACTGCTCATACTAGGATGAGCCGTTTTACACCTATTCTAGGAAATCAATTATTGCTTTTAACCGAATACAATAAATCCTGCAGGGCGGGTGGACAAAGAGCAAATATTCTGTATGATTAAATCCCATGTGAGCCAGACAGCCAGACCTAGGCTGATAAATACAAAAATGTATTGGTATCCAAGGGTATTTGGCTGCTTGCAGAAAGACTTCATTCCTTACCACGAGTGAGTGCTCACAGCTCTTCCCTTACATCCAGACTTTTGCTCTGCTCTGGGCAGGCGAGTGTGCATCGCTGTCTCAGCAGCAACCTGCCGCTGCCTGTGCACCTCCCTTACCTAGTGTTAACTGACAGGATGGTCTGCACCGGGGCAACTGGAAAGCAGACACTTTTGGGAATGATTTTCACATACAGATGTAGGGTACCAGCAGAGACAAAGTTATAACTGAGCTCATTAATTATACTGGCAGCCAAATAATCTTGCTACACTATCATCAACCATCAGATGTCAATACTGAACTCTGGTGTCCTCAGCTGCATTTGCAAGAAGGAATTCTACCCTTCTCCTCCATGCCCAGCAGAAACCCTTGCTGCAAGACAGTTAAAAGGTACCATGTCAGTCTTCCACACAGTAACAAGAAGCAGCCGCTTGACTGAAGCGCTGAGGTTCCTCCTGAAGAGGTGCTTTCCCAACACCCCAACTCTGCGCAGAAGACCTCTCCATCTTTACTAGCTTATAAGCATGCCCAGGAAGAGTAAAGAGACAGATGTTCCAGCAATGCTGGATTTAATCCTCTTCTCCACCCCAGCCACTCATACCGATTTTCCAAGTGTTAAAGTACTGTTCCAGTGTCTGTCAAAGCAAACACACCCAGGTGCCCAACTTCTCTCCCCCACCAGTATCCCCAGTTTCCACTGATCCTGCAGTGCTGCCTTGGCTTGCAGACAGCAAAGCAGGAGGCCAGCAGACACAGCACCATTCAATTTTACTTGGACTCTCTGTACACGTTAATATGCAGCCAATCTCCCAAATGCCATGGTTTATGTCTGCCATTTCCAAAACCATTTGTTGCCAGGTTCCAGGCGTAAGCAAAGCAATTCCACAAACATTACATTTAGGGTAACAGGTATCATAAAACTCGCAGAATGTCAAACACTAGCAGTGAAGTCAACTTGAATTCCCTTAGGAGGGACAGCAAACAGCAGGCAAAGCCATCGCTCTATACACGGACAGAGGATGTTAATTTTTGTTATTTGGGTTTGGGTGGTGTTTTTTGTTTTTTGGTTTTTTTTTGGTTGGTTTTTTTTTTGGGTTTGGTGTTGGGTTTTGTTTGGTTTTTTTTTTTTTTTTTTTTTTTTTTTTTTTTTTTTTTTTTTAAAAGTTACTGTCTTCCATTCTCAATTGTTTGTGACTCTTCCAGGCAAGGATACTATTGTAATAATTGCGTTACTCAGCAGTCTCTGATTTATTTTATGGAACACGAACGACGGTGACTTGGTTTAAACTCATCGTATTTCAGTGTAAACCGAATGACAAGAGATTGTTAACTTGCTCTCCCCAAATACCATCTCTGTTACACAACCTCAGTTTCTACAGATACTAAATGGCATTATTGGTGCTTCACCACCTCTATGCACAGCCTCATGCAAGTGTTCAGGGCCTTTTAGAAATGAAAATTTCTTCTACTGCTCTTGAGATCCTTGTCCCATCCAAAGATCTCCTCCAGCCTCATTGATCTCCAGCCAGCTTTTCCTTCTCCCCACCCTTGTGTCAGTGAAATGCAAACCTCGCAGCACAAGTTCAATTTTTGGAGTCATTATACTAGAACAGGTCTGAATTAATGCTTTCAGTTCCCCTCCCATTAGTTGCTCTGCGTTGGATCATTGTTTAAATGCACACAACTAAAAATTACTTGATAAAGAGTAAAATGGGTTAGTGTTTAGTCTCCAGCTGAAGTGTTCCTCTGCACAGAGCTCCCATTTCCTATCAGATGGAAACATAGTTAATGCCACTGTATCAATGTTTGGTTTTGTTTGCTTCTCCCCCAAGCAGAAATCATCTAATTTTTCAGCGATGAGCCCAGCCTGCATGCAAATCTAAGCATCTGAGCTTATGTCCCATTACCCGCCTAAGACGACAGTGGCCTATTGCTAACATGTAGAATCAGAAATATCCAGTGGCTTTAAACCAGAAATCTGCACTAGATGTTTTTTAATGTGTCTAAGTTAACTTCTGTACTACTTTAATGAAAATAAAGTTGATTTAATTTTGTGATCTGCGCAGCTATCAAAATCCATCTGTTCAGACCTATGAAATCTACCCAGAAGCTGAATTTTGTCTTTCTTATGAAGTTTTCCACAAAAATTAAAAGTTCAGAGGGGGATACAGTATTTCTCCTCCCCTCAAAAAGGAACAAGCAAGGAAACAACAAAAATCAAAGGCAGTTGCACAGCAGCAGCTCCTCCCTCCCCACATCTTTCTCCACTGCAAAGAGTCCTGTATGCTAGAACTGGTGCCTGGCTTTGCTTTCTAAGCCATCGTGCTAGCAGGATGCTTAAAGATCATCTCAGAGTCATCTGGAAATTCAGCATTTCACATCCTGTATAAGAAAAAAAACCACACTTTTGAGAGGATTCTAGAGAAAGGTAACAGAAGCTTTCAAGGATATCATCAAGCCTCAGACAGGGCAAAACTTGCAATATCTAAGGGCAAAACACCATGCAGCCTGTGCGCCTCTGGTGTAAGCCATGAAAAGCTGCACCTGCCATCCTTCAACCACTCCTTTGTGTAAAAAAAAAAACCCAACAACAAAAAACCCACCCCATTTTTCTTTTTACCATCATGAAGACATTAGTGAGTGAACTATTCTACCACCTTAGCAACCAGAGATTAGAAAGAAGTCTTAGATGCATTGTACTTAAATTATGTTTAAAGAGCCACTTTCTGGTGGGAGGGGGTGTAAGTAATGGAGTAAAACAAAGTGCAGTGTACAGAAAAGTTTTATTAAAATTGTGTATACTGTAAAACTGAATTTGCCTCTTTCTTCCTCCCTTTTGAAACAGAGGTGTCAAAAGCTCATTCTTTCACAACACGTAAAGACCAGTCTACATCCTCTGCAGTTTAAGAGCGCATCAGCACTATCCAAAGCAGATAAGTCAGGTTTGGGCCAGTACATTTGCCATAATCATATCAAATACATCATCTTCTGGTTTATTACAACAAATAAGCTGGTCTGCATGGGTTCTTCTCAAACCAGATGTCTCTTGACTAGCAAGATGAGAGAGTGAAAACCAAACCAAAGCCAAACCCTCAGCCCTTGAGACTGAACCCCTGCAAGTACCTGCATCAGAAACAGCACAGGCAGTAGCACCCTTTCTCGTGAGCCGGCATGAGCCTCAGCATGACCCGGCAAAGGCTGCCTGCAGGGCTGCCGAGACCTGGCTCTAACCCTGGGTGTTTCGCCATGGGTCACTGGGTAGACAAACTCTTGGTCATGGTGCCAGCCAGGAGCATGGTGCTTCCGACAAGACCACCTTGCCAAGAATTTAGCAAGGACAAACAAACCGTATCATTTAGAGATGTCAAGCTAGCAAGACATCACTTCAGCTCTGAATTACAGCCATCTAGAAAGTGTCAGAAATACATTCCCTGTACAAGAAGTATTCTTTATATGGGCTACTGCAATGAACGTAACACTCAAAATCACAGTGCTTCAATAACATGAGAAAGATTTCTGATTTAGAGAAGTGACAAGTTCACGGACACCACCCAAAAGCCTTGATAAAACAGCTGAACAAAAAAGAACAAGTTTCAGGATGTTCCGAGATGATTACATGAACTGAACTGCCAGCTAAAATCATTTTAGTAACTAAGCCTTAGCTGCATTTACTTTTTTGCAAAAGGTTTGGCTGGAACAAGTTCTCAAGGGTTTTAAATGTCAATTGGCTAACTGCCTCTCAAATCCTTCTAATACTTCAAAGCAGCACATGATAAATCTATTTTCTTGAACTCTCAAAGAGACTAATTTCAAGATAAAAAGCATCTCTCAAATGTAAAGCCAGTTGTTTTCACAAGCAAAGGTAAGATACATAAGAGAAAAAACAGTATTCTGAATATACTATGCAAAAACCTTTAAATTCAATTAGTAACAAGGAAGTGTCAACATCACTAGCAACATACTTTTAAACATAGGCTGTGTTAAGACAAGTGCAAAAAATTGAGACTCAAGAATCTGATCGCAGAGGACTGCACAAATGAACTGAAAATTGCAGCACATCTGGGAAACCGCCAACTTCCTCCTCTGGTGAGTGCAGAGGCTAAAGGACAGAATTCAGTGCAAGTATTCATCCACCATAAAACCCTAATGTTAATATTTACTGTAATCTGTTCTTAAGGAAAAAAGCTTTATGAAATCAGTTACCTAATCAACAATTTAATTACCATGAAGATACTACGAAAACAATTTTACTATAATGAATTAGAGCTCTGTTGGTTGTATTTGACATCGGGAACCGTGTGTTCTGGGAGTGATTTTGGAAGAAATCCTTTACGCTGAGGGTGGTGAAACACTGGAACAGGTTGCCCAGAGCAGTGGTAGATGCCCCATCTTTGGAAACATTCAAGATCAGGCTGGACGGGGCTCTGAGCAACCTGATCTAGTTGAAGATGTCCCTGCTCATTGCAGGGGGGTTGGACTAGATGACCTTTAAAGGTCCCTTCCAACCCAAACCATTCTACGAAACAAACAAAAATGCCTACAATTGCCTCGTTAACAACATTTCATGTTTATTTCTGTGATGCATGACTAAAGAGGTTTGGCGACTAAGGGCATTCAGCAAACACGTCTGGGTTCAGAGGTAACCAAAACATTATTTTAGTTCTTCTGCTGGTTTTAATCAATGAGGTCTAAGAAATTTTACTTTTTTTTTCTTTCTTAGTCTGCTAAATGGACAAGACCAAAGACTTAAATACACACAAAAATCATTTGAGACCTTCTGAATTGACAGAATAAGAAACAGCAGCTAGGAGCTGAACAGCAACCAGAGGGGAATATATCTTGAGTTAATACAAGGTCTTCTCCCCAGTATGCTACACAAACTCTTCCAATACACATGGCAAGCAAAACTAAAGTGGTATTCTCTACTACCAGGACACCTTAAGAAACTAATAAATCTTCTTTTTAAAACACCAAGTACTTATTTTAAATGCTGTTCAAGTAACTTACCCCTGTTTTCTCTCAGCAGGCTACTTCTATGTTGAATACTCAAGCAAACTAGACACAGAGATGGTGCTGTTTTTCTTTTCCACCAATCCTTACCCCTAAAGAGTGCGCAGTGCATCATGCTTTAATACCAGTTTAAAAAAGCAGCCTTACTTCAAGATTTTTCATGAAATAAGTGGAAAAGGTTCATCCATCACGAAGGTTCTCTAAATAATGAATGGGTCATAATTCTTTACAGTCAAAAGCAATTAATTTTCCATATTATAATCAGGAGAATAAATCTGAAAAAATCCTTTCTAATGGCTCCGAATCTGAAGGTAGTGTTTCAGCTGAATTTTTAATCTTAAAATACAAGAGCAATGAGGATTTCTGCTGTTTAAACATACAATCTTCTACCAAACAGAACAGCTTTACTGCATATTTTATTTAATAGGTAGAACAGGTTTTGCAAGACCACATGAGATTAAAGACAGCACTAAATACAGGAAATACATTTCAAGTAGAAGTATCCTTCCAAGATACTTCAACTGTATAGCTACAAAAATTCTTGAAATATCCTTTATGAAGTGTACAAAATACTGCAGAAAAGCTTCTTGCAAAAAGTAGTTTTATTTATATGTTTGCAAAAAGCTAAAAAAAAATTGAGTGTTAATGCAGAATCCAGCTCAACCGTACGGTAAGTATTATTATTAGGATGCATTTGCTCTCTTCCCTTTAACTCCTAAATAATCCATCATGTATCCAGAACCACTGCCTCAAAAGCCACACGCTACTGTTAGCTGGGACTATCAATTTCTGCCCTCAAATAGATTGTGTCAACCCTGATACTACCTTAAGTTTTTATTCTTTCAGAGATAAAAAAACATGTAAAATTAATAGAGCTCTTCATAAAGCTAATAATGACACAACCTGTTAGCAGTGAGAACATGGGAAAGGGGATAGGGACACAGACTACAACTGAGTTTCCATCTCTAAAGGCACCACACAACAGTTAACAAGGGGAAAGCACATATGCATTCCTCTGCACTGCAGAGGCTTTCAGAAGCTTTGCTGAATTACTCAGAGCAGAGATTGTTAAATTTTAGCTACCCAGGCAGACTCACCTGACCCAGAAGGGAGTCACACAGTGAACATCCTCAGCATGCACCTATCAAAGGATGCAAGCCAGGAACAAACTACTAAGTTGAGAAAACCACACAGTGGGCCACTCTGCAAGCCCCAGGTCTAACCATGTACCTCTCATTTAAAGAGCAAGAGATATTAAAGCATCATCTATGTTGTCCTCAGGATAAGACAACATGCTTCAGTAAAGACATGGAACTACTTATTGATTGAATCTAGCCCTGAAGCATACCATCCCCAAATGAACAGCAACATCTGTTGTACCAAGGTCTACAGAGACTTAGGATTAACTCCATGTTTGAAATTCTGGTTGAATAATTTAAAGGTTAAGGAATTCCTTCTCGATCTTTCTAGATAGTCCTGAAGGTGGAAATAGCTGTGTGGCTGCTTCCAGGTAAGACAGACACCTAGCTCAGCACCCAGGGGAACAGTAGACCACTGCAAGACACACCCGGAGCACAGGCAGCCAGCCACATTTGCTACCTCCTAATGACAGCTGGAAACTCTATAGGTATCAAGTGTGTATCTTTAGGGTTCAGGCCTCCAAGAATTTAACAGCCACAGGGCAGGCAGGAACAGAAAGCCCTCTCTAGTTTACATTCTTCTCTATGGATGACCGGTTTAGCTCTGGGACATCTATTAGCACCACGGCAGCTGTGAAACTTGGAAATAAGAAAGCTTTGACTACATGACAGATGCCTTTTGCCTGCAATTAGCATCCAGTCCTAAGACACCAGAAACTTCAAAAAAAGGCTAAGGTTAGACATTTGATTAGGCTGAACTACAGAAAAAAAACACAGTAAGCTCTGGCAGGTACTACATCTCTTAACACAACACTACGCTCCTGAGCAGAGCAAAAGTAACAGATACCTCCGACAAGTTACTATAGTCTATACTGACAGTTAACTTTTAGGAGACATCCGTACATCCACTACTGAAACTCCAAAGTAGCATGCTCAATGTCCCATGTGTAATGAGCTTTTGCCAGGTATTACTCTCTGCCTGTCAGTGAAGAGCAAGTCTCTAGACCAGCTAAAAATGTCAGTCCTTTGGATGAGGGACATCTGTTGCCCATAGTTAAAATAATTAAACACCCACATAGTCCATCACATAACATAATTTAACAATGAAAACAGGACTAAGGCATTTCAGATATTTACAGACCACACGTGCAACTTCAATATACCTTCAGTGCTGGGAACTGCTAAACAAGTTGCAATGCCTCTTCCTCTCCAAGTTTTGGTTTTGTCAGTGATGTAGGTATTTGTTGATAAATCTGAAACTTGGATAAAACCACCACTTTATTCCAAATCTGAGAAGTGTTTATGGAATGAATTCAAAGCTCTCACTCCTGTGCTGCAGAGACATACCCTTACCAGCAGAGACTGGGACAGCAAACACCACCTGACACACAGCAAGGTTCTTGTGAAAAAAGCACTTGCACAAAAGCAGTAACATTACATGGAGACCTGGAACGTAAAAGTGCTCGGCACCCTCCTCTAACACAGCTCAAGACTACTCCAGGATCTTCCCGTGACTAACAGCTGTCTGACAGCATGCCATAAAACACAGCGGACAAATGAAAGCACTGACAAAGTGGAGAACGACTCCAGTGCACCACACAGATATATTTCAGGGATATTACCCCTTCATATCTACAACTGTCTATGGACAACAGTTAACCTGACAAAGCATGCCAATGCAAGTGTCCAGAGACACATAAAAAAGTTTTATACTACATTCAAATGAGCTGACGCTACTAGACTACAGACTGCTTTCTTCTTCTTAGTGGGCACTTGATCATTTGAATATACCACAGTAAAGCTGCATCATCAAAATAGGAACTTTCTGACACCTACTTCTACTGTCCATTTATTCAAAAATAGTAATCTTCATCAGGCAAATTAGTAAGTGATCATCAGCTTTAGAAAACAGTTTCAATTGTTTATGCAAACCTAGCTACATTGCAGCACATTCTGTTCACTGCAACTCCTCTGACTTCAACCTGTGCTATAACAGTCAAGAACAAAATTTAGTCCGTACTCGCTGACCATCAGACACCCACTGAGAACCATGAAAATAAGGACACCACTCCAGAAAGATGAAGTTACATAAACAACAAAATAACCCAACCACCCCATTCCTCTAAAACATTAATTATGCACACATATGCAATGAATAAAAAAAATAATGTAATAGAGATGTGACAGAGTAAATCCACCAGAAACAATATGAAATATATGCAACCAGTGATCCTGGGTTACTAACTGAAAGCAATATTTAAAAAGCAAAATTAAATCTCAAAAAAGTCCCACTACTGCAGAAGTCTACCTATGGAGGGCAGAAAAACTTCTAGAAATTCAGTTTCAAGAAGGGTTTGGGCCTCTGCAGATGGGAATCTCTGCACAGAGACAGTTTCGAGTATATAGATATTATCTTAGTACCAGACTCCTCTGTCATTATGTTAAAGATAAAATTATTAAGTTATTGGTTATCTAAACAAAAGTAGATCAGCTCTGACCATTTAATCTTACTCTAAACTTATGTCTGTTAAAATTGTGTGCCTACTACTTCACAACTGCCTTTTTCTGAGCTTTTTACCCATTACCAGCTGCAGGTCACCTGTCTTGCACTTTGGGTATTTCCTGCTTGTCTAAACCTCCAGCTAGTCCAAGTCTTGCTCAGTTGCCATAAATTTAAATGGGTAATCAATGCTAAAAATATTACTAACTTTAATCCTGGGGTTTTTTTTTTAATAATTATTATATACTATTTCTACATTTGCTTATGCAAGACAAATGTTTTAAACTACTGAAATAATTAGGACTAAATGACAAGTCCACATACTTGACGCAAAAATTGTTCACAGATACAAGGTGCAAAATATGATAAAGAACAGGTTTCAGTGATCTGAACCAGGAAAAAAAAAAGCCCACATCATTCCGAGCAGAAAAGAGGACTTCTTTGTGGTTATTAAAACAGCTTCTACCAAGGCCATTACACAACCTGATTTCTATTTTGACAAGTGGTTTGGGTTTTGGGTGGTGGGTGGTTTTTTTTTTTGTGTGTGTGTGTGTGTGTGTGTAATGCAGTTATAATCAGGGAAGGCTTATTTACCAGTATATTGTCAAAAGCATTCCACTGCCTGTGAAATAGATATTTCAAGTTAGTAACATATTTCCAGTACCTTCATTAATATATTTAAAAAAAGCCTCCAGAAGTCTTACTTCCTCATATGAGAGCTTTAATTTGCAACTTCACTCTTGCAGACTCTGCTCCCTAACAAAAAAAGAGCATCAGGAGAACACACAAGTTAGTCTTCCAAATTTCATATCATCTTTTACCTTTAATGGTAGTTGACCAAAATCTTCTAGACTACTCCAAACTAAAACCAATTCCTAATCCCTGTAACTTGCTCCAGGATTCCCACTCGAGGGCAATGCTGGGAACAGCGGAAAATGCTGGGTCTGGTTAGTAGACACTGGGGCTGGCTTGTAAACAGTTCACATCTTAAGGACAATCAAATCTCGACCATATGAAGTGATAAATTTAATCCCCAGCCCACGCAGGAACCCAATTATTAACTTGTATATACATCCATCCATCCACACACCCCTCGTGCTCCAGCTGCAGGGGTAACCAGCAATTTCATTCAAATATCTTCACAGGCAACAGTAACTGAGCGAGCCCTCTTTTAAGCAATGGTTAAAATGACTGTCTAGTGCTATTAATGTATTATTTCTCAAGGGCAAAGAGTGGTCTTGCAACAACACAAAGTAATTTTTTTTTTAAACTATTATTTTCACCTGTGATGTAGGGGAGGAAGGGAAAGGATGATGTCTGTCTGGTCTGGAAAACAACAGATTCTCAAACATTTTGTCCTACTTTTGTACCACTACCAGGTAATGGAGCTACCTGTGTTCTCTTAAGGCTTATTCTTATACCTAAAGAAGTTAACAGCATAGGTTTTATGATATAAAGCACACAGGTTCTATACCTCTGCAACACATTTCCACCACTAAGGCAAAAATATGTATTAATTCAGATAACTAATGGTAGGAAAGTGACAGGACGCCAAGAAAATTATCCTGCAACAACAAGCATCTTTTCCTTAAGAGCTCAAAAGAAAACTGAAATTGGCAATAATATATCATATGCTAAAACTGAGTTTTCACTGAGCTAAGTGTTCCTAGCTTCCATTAAATCATGATGCTGGGGCGAAGTTAGGACCTTACAAGCCAGAACTGGAGCCAGCATTAACAAAGCAAACATCCTGAAATCTTTTGCTAAATATAAGAGGTTTATGTTTCTTGCTACCTTGAACCTGTTTTCTAGTTGAGCTCCAAGAGCCAGTTTGAAGGGCCCTAACTTGCACCTGGTTAAGTTCACCAGGTCCCCACCCACCCTTCAAGCAGCAACCACACTTCCTCCCCCCTGAGACCTCCATGGGATGGCAGTTCATGCCTAGTCAACAGACAGGAGGCAAAAGCATGCCTGGGCTCTATTTTACACAGCTCCAGATGTAAAGAGGTTATTTTGCAGTGGATCTGGCAACCTACTCCTTCAGGAGTTTGCAAGCTTGTATTCCTCTTCTCTTCCCTCCCCGCTGTGAGCAGGCAAGGTACGTGCCTGCTGGGCACTGCCTGGGGCTCAGTTGCGATGCTGCACCTCGCAGCGCGAGGGCTGACTGGGCAGGTGTCTCCTCCTGGGCCATCCTGGACCACAGCCCCAAGCCCCAGCTCCCACCCAACCCAGCAGAGAGCAGAAGAAAACATGCAATGGAAAAGCAGCGAGTCGGCACCATGCTGCAAGAAACAGCCTCTGCAGTCTTACAACGTGGGTCTACGCAGACCCTAGAGATGTATCAGAATTGATGATAAAAGCTCTATTTTAAACCTACAGTGTTTCTTCATGCAGCATGCAGGTGAAAATGACACTGGGTCACCCAACTGCTGTGGGACCAGGTAAGGCCTAATCCAGGCTGCTTGTGAATGACAGCTGAGGAGCTCAAGGAGGGCAGCACAATATTTTGTCAATACTTACAGCTGTTTCCTCACAAGCTATTTTGTTGAATGACAACTAGTTAAGCTTGGCTACAGGTCAATTCATCTCACTTTCAGTATGGCTGGGTAGATGGGAGTAGCAGGATGGATGGGGGAATGTCTCAGAATACCAAATCAGAGGGACAAAACGCTTCTGCAGGAGCCATGAGTCGGCTGCTGGGGCTGGTGAGTAATCCGCTACTGCAGAGACACCTTTACAGGCTTGATTTTTCATTTTGATGTTAATTAGTAACCTTATCTAAAGAATATCTCAATTTTTTCCTTCGCAAATTACGTGAACTAATAGATATATCCAGAAATATGATAAGCAGGCTGAAGTTTACATGCACAGTAATTGTCAGAGCCTTGAAATATTTTCGTTTTAATCATATTTTACATGCATGTGAAAAGCTTTAGAAATAGAACAACTAAAATTGGAACACCACAGACCCCTGCAAAACTCAAATTTAAAAGAGTGAGCCAAGACAGCATATGCCCTTTCCAAGAGGAAGAGAATGTATTATAAATCTGGGAATAAAGCCACCTAACTCCTGGCAAGGCAGCTTGGAGAAACAGATAATAAAACAATCCTACCAATACAGTCATAAGACATTCAAAGCTAGAATTAATGTATCATTTATTCATTATTAGAAATATAAATAGCTTTAGTTTGTGACAGATTTAAGTATTTCCTGTAGTAAGGGATTCAGCAGCCTTAACCTGCAACATAGCAACAAAAAAATAGATATAAAGTTGCCTTCGAGAGGATGCAAAGGGCATTAAAAACTGGAAATAGCATCAAAAGCTGACTGTTGAGGGACTAGCTACAGAGCACCTCTAGCCTTACCAGCACCAAAAAGCAGAAGTCCCTTCTCTCCCTCCCACACATGCATCTCAGTAACTTCACTTGCCTCAACAGAAGACAAAATTGCTTGAAACAAGGATGCCCTCACTGACCACAAGGTTCCCACCAGTGGTTGCAGTTAAAGAAATCCAGCAACCTTATTTGCATCACCTCCATTTACCTAAAGCAAGTGACTCACCGAGGAACCATGCAGGATTCAAAAGGCACTAAAACCGTGGCATATATAACATCATCCTTTACAGAGGCACTATCAAGCCATTATTTACTAAGCTAACTAATTAGCTAGCCACCCTTGCAGATAATGAGAATGCATTAAAGTATTCAAAATTCCAGCACAAGCCTGACACATACAAAGTGGCTGCCCTTCTTCAAAAGAAAACGAATGTCAAAGGAAATAAACCATTTAGGAACAGTGAGCACATCTGAGGTGGAGCAGGAAGGTATCATCGCCTATGGTAAGCGTTCAGAAAAAGGAAGTAAATCAAGGCAGAGAGATATGGGATGCAGAGGTATTTCACATTTTTATTGTAACAGCCTCTACTTGTAAAGAAATCATTAGATAGATGACTTAAATTAGCATTAGATAGACCAAAAAGCAGCAGCTATTCAAAAACAAACAGAATTAACGTACAGAACTGTACAATCTGGCACAGAAAACCAGGGAAATTGAATGTACTTAAGCTGACAGTGATCTGAAAAACCCAGCTAGTTAAATTCAGTTTTACACCAAGAAAAAAGCTTTAACTGAATATACACTTCACTGCAGTCTAGTACTTGAAAGCACCCCTCCCTTTACATAGGCACTGCTCCAGAAGTGGGTAATATAACTGAAGTCACAGAGCAAGTTTACAAAATGCATAAGCTAAATTAATCCATGTACTGGAAATGACACCAGGAATACTCCCAGGGGATACGAGTTCCCTGTGTACTTGATATAGTCCTGCTCTTTCAAAAAGATTTCCTAAGCTCCAGCTGAGATTCCCCCCACCCTGCAAATCATGGGTAAGATGAAAAAACTGATTGAGGATAAAAATTTAGAGGAAGTTTGGAGATTTCAGCACCTGTCACCAAAAAGCCAGTTTTACATTCTCTGTGAATAAGTCTTCATGGTAGCGTAAGGGGGAGTATCAGGACATGAAGATTTGCTGCTTAATTACTACCTTTTTCTCTACACACATATTCATCATGGGATCTCCTCATTCATTTTAGTTGCAGTTCCCACAGTAGAGTCCCACAGCATCTGCATATATGCATATACAGGAGCAGCCTTTCAGGGTGAAAAAAGCTGTGTATGACAACAGAAGTGGGAGATGAGCAGGAGACCACCATACTCAAGCGAGTCTGGGCAGCAATCTTACCCACAGCTACAAGAGAGCCAAGACTCCTTCAAACCAGTGCTCACAAGAACATGAACTTTTAAGTTTGTGAAGACCCTGCCTTCCTCAATTAAAAGATCCCACAGGAAGAAACGCAACCATCCTGTAGGCCATTAGCTCTCAAGGGGTCAACTGCTCAGGTGCAAGACAGAAGGGCTTTTTCAACTTTTTTCTTTTTTAAACATTTCAGTTATTTCTGCATTAACTTCTCATTTTCTTGGCTTTTTCAGTCCAGTGACCTCTAGAATTGGGATTCTTTGACTCCTGGAGAGATGCCCAAAAACTCATTCTGCCTCCAAGGAAATTCGCAATTTGGCATTTAAGGGGAACAGTATCAAGTGATACAGCTGCAGTCTTCTTTTGTACTTGACATCAGAGCTCTCATGTCACCTTCTTCCCCCAAAATGACTCAATAAAGACACAGTCCTCAAAGGAGAGGTTCAAAGGCATAGTAGGGAAGAGCAAGCAAGCCGCATGTTACAAATTTTTTCCTACACAGTCCAAGAAGCTGACTGGTGAGGTGGGGAAGATACACACATGAACCCTTTGAAAAAAGAGAAATTAACAGCAGACACAGAAGCCACCTGGGCAAAATAACATAGCCAGCTCTCAACCTCTATACAAGTAGAATTAATTGCTAGGGTTTAGTTAAGATGTTTTGAATAACATTAATGCATACTTAAAAGTAATGCACAGTATCAGGTTCAAAACCACGGGGATAGCATGTCAATGGAGGTATAGGACTTGGGCCACCACTGACATTCACAGCTGTAATTCAACTGCTGGGAAGCTTGAAAAGGAGAAACATCTATCAAGACCTTCCATCACTAGATACGCTACAAACAAGTCCCAGGGTTATCTTCCTACTAGGAAATAGCATTTTTAAAAGCATCATATACCAACTTTCCTAATTAGCATCTGGAATGAACCTGAAACTTGTCAATACAAATGGTCACAAGTTGACAACAGGAAAGAAAAGGAACTTCAAAATATAGGTAAGTCCCAAGCACATAGCGAAGGGTGTCTCGAAGCAGTCGCAAGAAGATACTTCAGGATCTCCAGCATTCCTTAATATTTCTGTGTGTATTTCTTTTAATTTTGGGAGAAGTTATGCAACTACATTCATACATCAAGACAACATAAAAAAATTTAACAGTATCAGAATTACTTGAAGTCTTGAATAGTTCAAGATAGCGAATGCCCTGACTCCCCCAAACTGCCCCTATGTGCAGCCTCACACTGCATGGACAAATCTTAATCTGTCATTAAGGGGGGAAAAAAAACCCAAACAAACCAAAAAACCCCACAAAACAAAAAGGTGCCTGCCTCACTTGCAGGTAGGAAGCTTAATCACAAATTCAAATCAACGTAACACAAAGGCAATAAATAGTACTTTTTTTTTTTAAAGGAGTCCATCTTTTAAATATGACACCGAAATGTATTCCCTGAAAGGCAAGCTAGAAGGAAAATCTGGAGCGGGCAAGAAGCAGAAAGGGTTAGGGGCCAGAGAACCACCCCCCGCAAGGGCAGCCGCCTGCTGCCTGAACACCTTAGCCTAGCAGAGCTAGTAAATCAGTCTGCAACCACCAAGGCTAACTTGTTTGCATCCACAAGAACTGTACCTCACCCCTCTCCAGTTACTCCACTGCACACTCCCACATCACTCACATTTCCTTTGCTCCACAGAGATACTTACCCCTTAAGATACCATACCTACAAAGTTAAAGTTTCTAAACCAAGAACCTTTTATTTTCAAAGTCTTTATTTTTTTTTCCCCAGAGCTACCAGGCTTCATTTTCCAAGTTCTTTCTGCAGGTTTCATAAAGTAACTGATAATGTCAATTCAAGTTATCATATTCAGTAAGCCACAGATGACAGCACCTCAGGCATACAGAAGAGATTCTGAGCTGAGAAGCAATTTCTTTTTTCAGGCCACATATGGCAGCAGTACAGCACCCAATGAACAGCAAAAACCTTCTTTCCTGACAGTCAGAGGTTAACATATATGCAGTATGAGTCAATAATCCACAAATGGCTACACATCACACAGCATTTGCATTCAATCTGAAACATACAGATTTTAAAGAAATATACATTCAGTTTATGAAAGGCATAGTTGTTTGGGAAGGCAGGCTCAGAACCATGTGACTTTGCCTTTTCACCAACTGCTGTTAATATTGCAAGTGCCCTGTTTTTCCCCTTATGGCCTTTTTTTAATTGACACTGAGGAAAATGCATCTTTTAGCACATCTCTGCAAGGAAGTTTTTGCCCTGAGAGCCTGTAGGTTTGTTGCTGTTATTGTAAAGAAACCACTCTTTTAGAGTGCCAATTCAGCAAGAATAATTTTTGAGTATACAGTCTCCAAAGTCATGAAGTAAGTCTTTTCAAATAGCTTTGAGCAGAAGATTTTGTAACCCTGGCATATACAAGTTGCCTCTGCTCTGTTTCTCCTCTGCCCATTTGCTTCTAACTCCCACCCCTCCTGCTGAGGAAACATGTCCCTGTGCAGACCAGAAGGAAGTCAAAATTTTCCCCTCTATTTCAACAGCTTTCCAAGATACAGCTTAACCCTCAATCCTTCTCATGTCTGAGGAAAGGATAAGTCAACTCTTCTGCCTCTATTTACATTCAAGAGGGCTGCCACTACTTGGATAAGCCACAAACGCTAATTATTCTGTATTGATTCAGTTGACTTTCTGGGACAAAGTAGGTCTAAAGCTCTGGGATACATTATAAGCATTACAGAACATCACCTTTCTTACACAGGATAAAAACAGGTAAAGCAAAGAGCACTGTCTAGATATTAAACACCACATCTAGAATAGAAATTCTGGGTTCCCATCAAGAGCTCTCCTGCTTGCATCACAATCTATAAAAAAAGGTGAAAAGATACTGGAAAACAAAAAAAAAAAAGAGCACAACAGGTTTTGCCTATAATTGGAGAGGATGTAAGTGGTACCGTAAGACAATAACATGGACAGCAACTGTTCTCATTCTCTCACTTCATTATCTTCTGAATCCCTACTTGCAGATAGGAACTTAATCCAGAGTTTGTATTAGATCAAGGCTAAAGAAAAAAGGGGAAGTCCAGGACTTGAGATGCAAGTATTCTGTTGTAATGCAAGAATTGTAGTATTCCAACTTTGTAATAATTCCATCATCCCTTTCCTCCAACAAGAGAAATTCAAAAGCCCAGTTGTGTGTGTAATACTTCTGCACACTAAGAGCATGATCCTGCTGGAGGCTGAAAGACTGTTTATCCACAGATCAGTAGTCACTGTGCAAACTTACATGCTCTGTTCTACCTATACACCTTGATTTTGGCTTTGAGGAGTATTCAAGTATCACCAAATGGAGCTTCATTAAGAATGACTATATATTTACTCTTACATAGGCAGATAGAGTTCAAATATTTTCCTACAAAATGTTAGAATTCAAGTGAATTAGGTTGCAAAACACAGAATTTTGAAGTGGAATCCATGCATAGCATTATAGCATATTTATGTAGGATGGTTTACAGCTCAACAAAAGTAAAATGCTGCTAAATGCCAACCACCATATCACAAACAAGTGTGTACACATTATTTCAGGTCTTCCTTCCACCAATCTTAAATGTTATTTCATCAACATTCGAATAAGAAAAGTCTGGATTGATAACATAATATTAGAATATATTAGATATGTGTGAACATTGGAGATAAACATATGTCTAAAAAGAAAGGAAAAATGGATGTTTCATCAATACAAACCTAAAGGGGTGGGGGAGGAAAGAAGGGATTGAGTAGGATGGAAGGCTTCCTGCCACACAAGGTATCTACAGGACTCGATTCTCAAGTTTAGAGATAGCATTAGACTTCAATTCTGCTGCACACATGAATGGAATGAGCATTTTAAGTGAGGGCAGCAACCTTCCTTCTTTTACATATATTAAGAGTCTATAACAAAAACGCTGAAAAGCGTGGAAAGACTGCAGGGTTGAGTACTGCTGTACAAGACAGTTTAGACAGCCTCAGCTACTATCAAATCCATTCAATTTAAGAATTATTCCTAGCAATTTTGCGCCAAACAAGCAGCAAGGGCTGAAGGTAGTGGATGGAGAAGAGCAATGATTTAAGATTCCAATAGACCGCTAAGCTGGTGCTGGAACTAGACTGCAGGTGTGAAGCGTTGGGCTTTGTTGGGATTAAGTCAACATTAAGCCAGCCATGTGCTTCTTTAAGAAATGCATTCTCACTGCATAGTACAAACACTGCCTTAGACCTGAAAAAGTATTCAGAACATTCAGGTTGTGCCGCTTGCATAAATGAATTGATAGCCTCGGTAGAGGCTGGCTGCACTGACATTTACCACCAGCTATGACAAACAACTGGAGCCCAGGTGTGCTGCCCTCCCTCTCCTCCGAGGCTGAGCACCCTCACTGCAGCAGCTGTTTGGGATCTCTAAGCCAGCAATTCCACATGCACATCAGGATAAAAGAGTAACCACTGGGATGACCGAGAGCTCTGAAGAGCTCTAAAGCCCAATGCTCACAAGGCTGATAAAGCTTTGCATGAGCTGGCTTCTCTATTTCCATGGCCCTTGTATTGCTACCTAAGAAATAAAAGTTCCCAGAATGTCTTCTGAAAAAACACTCCATGCTAAGTTCCAAACCAGGATGACGTTGGGTAGGCAACCTGGAAGCTCATTTCTGTGACCTGAAAACGCCTGACTGATGCAGTGTGAAATTCTCATCATCTGCATCAGGCTTCACTCCAAGTACGCTGAATTATTTACTCTATGTCAGCCTGTAAGCATTAAACTTAAAAACTGTATCACTTCAGAAATGTTTTGTTTTTGAAGGCAGCATCTTTGTCAAACTGATAATGTCTATGGAAATTAGTGCCCAGCGTAACAGCATAGCTCTCTACTGAGCAGCAAAGTCCATGACAGGAAAATCCATCCAGGCTTTCAAACTACGTCCATCACATCAGCATTCAAGCATCTTAAACTGACAGAAACAATATTAAAAAATAAAGTGTGCATTATCTCAAGGCAGAATTTTTATCAGCATCTTTATCATAAATATGGATCAGTCTGCCATTTTAATTCACGTCTATTTCCACAGAAAGTTACTTTCATTAAAAGGGCTATGCAAGAGCCCTTTCGAATATGTAGGTACTTGCTGTAAATAAGTTTTACAGACATGAAAATTCAGAAGCGTTCCTTTCCAAGCTTGGATCCTTGATGGGAATAAAGCTGTGGATCAACATTATTAATAGGCAAATTCAAAATAAAAACACATCTCTGTTCTGTAAAATGCAAGCGTGTCAGGAGTAGAAATATCCTTCGCTGGTAGTTCTGAAGACAAAATTATTTCTCCCAAAAGATGTTTAATAGATAAGCGAGGCACTTTCTTGCCCATTCATTTTCAAGCATCAGAGATGCTGAAAGAAGCTTAGGGAAGAAAAGCAAAATAGTGCAATTAAGATCGAGGAAACAGTACTTGTTCGAAGTAGTACATTTCTGTAAGCACACTAAAGACAGAAACAGGGCGCACAACAAGCATTTAGCAAGTTTTGAGACCACCAAGTCTAAAACCAGAAGTGTTGAGACCTACTTCAGATATCCTGAGAGCCAAACCACACTCTGGCCAGCGTGCAAGAGTTTCTACTAGGTACTGTAATGCAGCAACCTGGGGTTCAACCACCTCACTTACCTTCAAGCTGTGCTATATAATTGTAAATTAGATTAAAGTCTAACATTAAAAGAAATACAAGCCTCACCCCCAAACACACCCAGCTATGGTAACTCAACTACTTGAGGCCAAATGGAAGATGGAAACTGGAAAAAAAAAAATCAGCTGAAATCTGTGCCTGGAATGCCTACTCTGAAACCAGTCCCCAATGGTTTTTCTCCATTTGCTGCCAAGCACCTCTAATGCAATCCAGACAGTCAACGACACAGTCAGAATGTTAATATGAAAGCATTAAAATTCCCATTGAAATAGGTCCTGTCAAGCTACTTTATGTAACATGATTTATCGTTTCCAAATGTAGTAACAAGGGATTTTATTGTACAAGAGCATGTTGTACACAATGGGGCTCTGGGTTCGCATTCCATGGTAGCCAAACTTGAATTTCCGACAAAGTTTATGGTAGTACATGTCCGAGTTACTGGTGTGTGTATGAAAGGGTAGCTATATGCATTAGAAATTGATGGGGTACAGAACAGGCTTAAAATGAGAGCTCTCTGCACATTTCTGTGCATATTAAATAGAACTGGACACCTCTGATCACTGCTGCTGAATGGCTCTAAAGCAGTGCTTATGGAAAGAAGCTGAACTGTCCCCATCCCTCAGGGCACTTGCATCAAGCAATAAGAATGGACTGTCAAAAGCTTAAGGAAGTTTTTATTTCCAGTCTTACATGTCAATCGGATAACTGATGTCTTCTGCAAGTTCAATGTAGTCAAACTGAGAGCAGACTGGAAACTTCTGGTTAAGTTTCCAGCGGATAGCCTGCACTTTCTAACCCACTAAACCCCAACCTCAAAACCCATGATCTCCTCTGTTTACCATATTTAACACAGCAGTGTCATGGTTTTAGCTGGGATAGTTGATTTTCTTCACTGTAGCTAGCATAGTGCTGTGTTTTAGACTTGGTATGTAAATAATGTTGATAACACCCTGGTATTTTAGTTGTTGCTGGGTAGTGTTTACACTAGTCAAGGACTTTACAGCTTCCCATGCTCTGCCAGGTGCACAAGAAGCCGGGAGGGGAGGGGATACAACCAGGAGAGCTGATTCGAATTGGCCAAAGGGTATTCCATATCATGTGACGTCATGCCCAGTATATTAACTGGGGGAAATTGGCTGGGGGAGGCAGCGATCGCGGCTCGGGGACCGGCAGCGTCGGTCGGCGGGTGGTGAGCGGTTGCAGCACTTGTCGTTTAGTTTTGGTTTTGGTTTTTTTTCCTCTCTTCTTCCAGTGTTTCATCTCTCTCTCGCTCATTATTTTCCTTTTCATTATATTAGTATTATTGCTGTTTTATTCTAATTATTAAACTGTTCTTGTCTCAACCCACGAGTTTTCTTACTTTGGCCCTTCCGATTCTCTCCCCCATCTCACAAGGGTGGGGGAGTGAGCGAGCGGCTGTGTGGTGCTTAGTTGCTGACCGGGGCTAAACCACAACAAGCAGCTAAAATCAAGGCAAGCTGTCCAAGTTCTGCACTAATAACACCCATGGAGAGTTACAGCACAAAGCACATATTCTGTCGCGACGTAAGTTTGTGGATTTCTGTGTCTGTAGACACATTTTCTTACTTCTCCACTCTACTACCAACTTCTTAGAAATGCAGAAATATTTCAGCTCTGTCAGCCCACTGTTCTTTTTATGCATTCACTTTAAGTAGTTTAGATAGTGTAATGGTAATGAAAACTACACATATAAATTTGAGGCAGAGTTGACTAGTACAGTACAGAAAAGCAGAAGTTGACAAGAATTGTATCTGCTCTCTACACTGGGAGAGGTATCACACCAGCTGCTAGTGCAAAGGCAACATTGGCATAAATTGGTAGTAGTGTCAAAAAAATATTCTGCTTCGTACTTTTTATCTGGACCAAACTGCAACCAGTCAACGTCTACCCACACAAGATTATGGAGTTGGACACAAAAGACTTTCTGTTGTATTTTGTCATATTGCTGCTCTCAGGATCTTAAGCTTTCTTACTAACTTCTTCATTGATGTACTATTAATCTTGAACATCATTGAAGTAGATGTTTTGTTTTGTTCTCTTCCCCTGCCAAGTCTGGTATCTGTGTCCAACTAAAATATGCTTTGAAATTTTTTCATTTAATTAATAAAATACACAAAGAATGCCTGACTGCAACAGATCACACAAAGAGCTGGATCTTGCCATCAATTAGTTATATTACAAACTTAGCTACAACTGATGTGGTCAGTTTATTGCATTCCAGGCATTTGTTCCGAGATCCAAGACCTTGGACTACTCCACTTTTAGAACGCTAGTCAGAATCAATAATTAATTTTTTTAGGCCTTCCCATCCTTGCTCTGCCATTCAGCACTAGCAGTAAGAATCAAGCTCACTCCAAGTAATAACAATCAAATGCATATAGACATTCATGTTTGCTATTTCAACCCAGGAGGAATCTGCAACGCTACTTTAAAAAGGAAAACTATTTTCTGTTGGAATCGTGAGGAGTGAGCAAAAGCCTTAATAGAAGCCAGCTCTCCCTAGGCAAAGTAGAAGATGAAGGGAAAAAGCTAGAATCAGATGCTCCAATTAAGGGATGAACAGCTGGCATTTTAAGGAATGGGGCTTATAAACCAAGAGGCTGGGTAATAAAATGGCAGATGAAGTTCAGTGGACATAGGTAATAAGTGATGCACAAGGGAAAGACCTTCTAACTTAACATTCACAGAAACGGACTCCTACTGCTGTGACTTGGAAGATAAATCTTCATGGTAGCTGTTTCATCAAGATACTACCTCAGTGCCCAGCAGCTATCAGAAAGCAAATCGAGTGCTGGGCATTGTTAGTACAGGGCTAAAGAACAAAACCAGAACATACCATGACATTGCCTGAATTCTGAATGGAGATGCAGTTCTGGTCCCCAAATCCCAAAGCGAATCTGAAGTTCCGGACAAGGCGCAGGAGGAGATCACAGAATGTGTTTACACCAGCATTTTGGCTTAGATCAGAAGTGCACTTTTGAAACTCATCTCCCAGTGAGTGCCGCTTCGTGCACTGTGATTCTCATCTCAGAGTCTTCTTTGGCCACAAGCTGGATTCTGAGTGAATCTAAACAAGGAGACAGCCACTTCCACACCAAACGCTAACTACCACTCAGTCCTTAGGACTAGGCTAAAATCAGCTGGTGCAAACTTCTGTGAAATGCAGATAAGCACAGGCATCAAGTCCTAATTCACTCTACAAATCCCATCCTAATCCACTATGCTGTTTGATAATGAGGGCACAGCCAAAGCTGAGAGGAGGTGTTGAGTATCTTGTTTATGACAAGCACCTAATCAAACTAGGACACTTCATTCTGGGGAAGATAAGACTGAAGTCTCCTACATGATATGGCTCTGAAACAATGTAAGTGGCATAGAAAAGGATGAGCAAGGATTAACTATGCAGGGTCTTTTCCTAAATGAGATGGAGGAAACATCCAACAAAACAGGCAGAAGACTGTTCTGCTTCAAAACAAAAGGAGATGTTTCTTCACACAGCACCTCTTTAAGCAGGAGAGCTCCTTGATAATGAAGGTTATGAATGCTGTAAGTTTATAAGGGTTCAGAAAGAAACTCTACAGATTCATTGGGGGAAAGTCCATCAAGAGCAATTAAACACAGTCAGCAATGCTAGCTCTGGAAATATCTCAGCTGCAGACTGCTAGCACTTGGGGGATACTTTGCACAAGTAAAACTACACACCTCCCTCGTTACTGTCCTCTTTCTTGTAGGCATCCGCTATTGACCACTGTTGAGACAGGGTACTGGCCTTGATGTACAAAATTTAGCGTGAACGAGTCAGGTTACTCTTGAAAATGGCAGAATAGGCGTGCCAGATGGAAAAGGAATAGAATGCATACCAGTCTAAGAAAAGGGGATACAAACTTCTGTAACAAACTACTGAACAAGCAAATCTTGCCCTTCTTTTTGTGGCACAATCACAGGCTTCATCACCATGGCAGCAGATGCAGCAGGGGTCAAGAGATCTTACAACTCTGTTTATTACTGAATAGTGTTATTCAGATAGAAACTTCTGCCACACATTGTAACACAGCCTGCAACAACTGCAGACTGACAGACCCTTGGGGACAGGCCCAGAGAGACAGTTAAACTATGGGTCCAAAACACTAAACTTTGAGTTATAAACTATCTAGGAAACAGCCTTTTTATTGCCAGAGATCTGAAAGAAAACCCAAAAGCTAGAGGAAGTCACTAAAACAGAAGGCATTTAAAAGCAAAATGGAATCTGCCTCAAGACATTCCCCTGCTTCAACCTTTCCAGTGTATTCCTCATCCAACCTTCTCTCTGAATTTTTACACTTGGCCAATAAACACCTCTTATTCTAGCACTCCGATAAGATATATGGCACACTGCAAGTGCTGTGCAATTAACAGATTTAACGCCTGATTCATTTCCTTCTTCAAAGGAGAAAAGCACAACAGGAGATGGCTGGGTACTGTAGCTGTGGGTATATCATACATATACATGATATGATATTTCCTCTACCACTACTGTAAGTCAGCACATCCCTACTCTTCCTGTAGATGTATCAAACCTTTTTCATCATTTAGACTCCAAACTATTATTCATTCTTCAGCTTAACCATTGAGGGGTTTTTTTTCTACCCTCAGTATGGATTTTTACACACCATCCCACATTTTCACCATAATTTATCAATTGCTTTTTCCAATCCATTTCACTGAATTTCTAATCTCATTTCCCCAACTACACTGTCTACAATCATAACATAGCAGTGACTTTAAAAAATCCAGTATGCTCCACTAATTTCACAATGTGTTAAAAGAGATAACACAAGGAATACATTCTTTCCATCTCAGTGTGATTACTTTAACTTGCATATCAGAGACAACAGTACACAGCCGAGGAGGAGGATAGGCATTTCTGCAAAATGAAGTCAGAGCTCTGCAATCTTACACAGGTATTGACCAACTTTCAATGAGAGAAATGCCACCAACTCTTATATGCAAGACCAAGCATTTACCTCTTCCACATTTTTAATTAGCATTTGGTGGATGTTTTATTCTGAATCATGCTGATAGGGCTTCATCCAATCCAGCAGCACATTTGTTTGAGGGATTATTAATGATGCATCATATACTAATAAAGCACCCCGCTCTGAAAGGAATTTTAAATGGCACAACTTAGTGGCTTGCTTCCCAGCTACAGTCTTAAGTTCTACATAATGCCACCATTGAGCACAAGCTACTTTCACAAACAATTAAGACAGACTACATGAAGCACCTAGCTCAGCCCACAGGCTATATAAGACTCGGCTTTCAGTTTTGTTCAATTACTTTGTCCTTGTCTTTGGTAAACAGAAATCCTTGTTTTACTTTCTCTCTACCACACACCGCATCTGTTCTCCAAATTATACCACCCTAATCTGCATATGGCAGCCTTTGGACCAGTTTCCCTCTATGCTGAAGTACTTTTGGCCAAAAGATTTCAAGGTAAGGTACATAACACAGAAATATTTCTAAATAAATTCTACTGTCCAAGAAAAAAAAGTATCTCTGAACTAAGTTTTATCTCAAACATGCTCTCAAAAGCATAAATAAGGCTTTGCCTCATCTCATTAATATTTCTGCAGCCAATTTTACTTGCCACAGTGCTACAAGCCATGTAGTTGGCTTAAGTTGTTGCCATTTCTGCAACTTTTCATCTGAAAACACCTTTAACAGTACTTAAGTTTAAAGACTAGACATAGCCTAGATCTCATGATATCCCAACCTCATCGCTCAACACAGCAAGAGCTATTCAGATTAAAACCCACTAGGATAAGAACAAAAAGCTAATGGAGGGGAGGGAAGCCCAATATTATATCATGATGCCTTCAAATGCAGAAGCTCATCCGCATGACATGACACTTACTCCAACCGTAGAAACACTCTCAAGCTTCAAATACTGTGTGCACATTAAATGCCTAAACACTGGAAGAAAACTGCTCAGAGTCCACTATTTATACCAAACTGTTCTCAGGATTTCTCATTAAATATTTAAATTCATACATCACCTCTACTTGAACTGAGTAGTAACAGTAAATCACTTGATTCTGAGAAGCTACACCTTTAGCTAAAAAGATGACACAGTTAAACTTTCCAGCTTCAACAGAAGTGTAGTAGTACTACTTTTTCCATAAGCCAAGTTACCCAAGTAAACCGAGGCAGAAAAAACCAACTAATTCTATTAAATTTCTATACAAATCCAGTGTTAACAGTCATAAAATAAAAACAGTGCTGAAGAGTTAAACACTTTATGGTGATAGTTGCTTGGAAGACTGGAGATCAATTTTAAGTATGCTGATTTAAGTATGTTTGATCCTGCCCCCTGAAAAACCTTTCAGGACTACTGTTTACTGTTCAAATTCTGTTCGGGAACAAAATAAACCAGCTTTGAGACACACAGCTTTGATTTGACATTTTAGATAATCACATGGAATTAAAAACCACACAAACTAAACAAACAGAACAGAAGACACTTACATTCCCCATGTATTCTGAAAGTAGATCCTGCAAGGCCTGTCGCACTGCATTACACTCGGCAACTATACGTTCCCGCCGGTCATCACGTGTGCAGGATGAATCAGCCATCAGGGCTGCTCCGCTAATGATGCTCTCCAGGCGCTCTTCCAGGGAAGGCCTAAAACGTTCTTCACTGAAGGTCGATGGATCCACAATAATTTGTTTCTAGTGAAATAAAGGTTTTCGAAATTACTAATCAGACCAAGCAGTAAGTTGTTAAGTCATCAAGATAACTAACATTTAGAGCAGACCCCTAATCAGGCATAAAAGGCAAACACCACACAATTTTGGCACTGAGGATGATTTTTACAACTAGTTTTGTACCATTACTGAAAGGTTCCCCAGCAGATTACATTGCTAGTCATTTCTTGTGCTGCTTTGACAGCTAAACAAAACTTGGCCACAGGAAGCCTCGTTACATGAATGGCAAAAATCAAGCGTGCCAGCATAAATAAGGTTCAAAGTACAGAACTCTTCTTAACTACATGTCAATCCGGACATGCCTTCACTAGTTAACTTGTCAGATATAATTATCCCATCATGAACCAAAAAAAAGGAAAGAAAACAAATGTCCAAAATTAGCCCTATATATAGTGCTCTGTTGCCCTAGTTTATCCAGTCTTTCTTCTCTTCACCATTATGCAGGTAGATACAACAGTATTCTCAAAAATTCTGAAAGTGAAACATCAACACAAAATGTTTCAAACAGCACAGAAATCAATTTCTTCATGGCAGAAAACTATCACACGTTTATCTTGACAGAGTTATTACCAAGCGCAGCTCATAACTGACAGACTGAAGGCTGCAACAGCAGTACTGATTGCATCTGCTTTTCCAGGGGTCAATACCACCACCCACAGAAGTTCACCAGGAAAAAGCAGTGTAGTATTTATCTTGCAAGTACTTTCAGGTGGTTTATTTAAGCAGGTTTGCAATTTATTAAGGAAAAATTATTTGGCCATTTCAACATTTGGTGGTTTGTTTAGGGTTTGGGTGGGTTCTCTTCCCATTATGGTGGCAGGAGAGGAGGATGTCGCTAACTCTTTATAAAAAGAGGCCCCAAAGTTTTTTGAAAATATTTTTGAAATATTTTTTCAAAAAATATTTTTTGAAAATATCAGCTTCTATGCCAGCTAACTTCAACAGCAACATCATAACCTCTGCTTCTCCCGCCAGCCAGCACATTTCATCTCCCTAAAGAGTAACTGTGCAGCCTTTGCAGCAGGGTTAGAATATGGCACGTGTTCTCCAACACGCTCCTCATTTTTCCCTGAAACTTTTAGCTATGCAGATAGTACAATGGTAGTATGCTACAACTCCAGAACTGCACAATCAAAAACAGATATAACGACTATCTTGTTATCTTCTGGTAGCCATTCAATATTTTACCATCACAGTAAAAACACTGGAGTATTTGGGGGTGCATGTGTGCAAAGGCTCTGTTAGGAGAGGGCAATAACACTCAAACATTAGCAGGAAATAGAAGTACAGGGATAACATCTGCTGAGAATCTGAACACATTTGTTTTGTCAGTCTCCTTTGGCAGGAATGACATGACAAAGCTATCACACACAACACGCATTGAAGTTGGCCTGCTGAACAAGCCCTGCTGCTATTAGAGAGCCTCACAAAGCGGAACTAAAAGCCCAAAAGCTCCATGTGAACTGCAACACTAGGAAAAAAGTCTCTGGCCATACATTAGAGAGTTCATATAGTAAGATATGGCCATGTATCAGAAATCACATCAAATGGTTTGAGCTAGATTAGCCAATGCATGGGCCTGAACTGAATTGCTTCTTCAATTCTACATACCCAAGTCAGTCCTTAACATTGTGTGCTGTTACAGGACCTGCCTTCCCCTCCCATGGGTACCTGCTCAAACCTGCAACCCCTTGGGTGCTAGCCTGAGGCACATTCTTAAGACTTACGTTGCTGAACATACAATCGAGAATTTGAGAAAAGCAGACTTAAAACTGAAGTCACAGTCACAAAGATCAAGACAACCATGACATCCTCTTGTTACCCAACAGACCACATAGAAAGGCATCACACTGGGCACAGAGAGAACTCAAGTAGTACTTTATCCTGGTAAAAAAAATGGCAGAGAAAGCAATGTGGAAGAGGAGCAAGAGTGGTAATAGCAGAAAGGATAAGGTGAGCAATCTCTGGCAAAAATAAAAGTATTAAACACCTTTTGAGTGATGGCTTTGCAATATTAAATAAAGTTTTAGAGGTAAGTTAGTGCCAAAGTGTTTAAAATTCAGAGGCTGAATCAGTGGTAAACACAGAATACCGGCTTCGAAAGGAAAGTGTTCTCAGTACAAATGCATGGCTATCCTCAGTAACTTACTGAATGCAAAATAAAGAATATGACAGATCAGTACAACACATCAGGGTGAAATGACTTCATTCCCAACCAAAGATCATATTAAACTTCCCACTTCACACTCCTCTCAATAGGTAGTTTGGGCAATTCCAAATACATTATTCACTTTTAATAAGTCATTTCTGTCACCTACAAGAATACATTACATAAATATATTATTAAATAATCAATTTCAAATAAACCAAGGGCTACATCTAATGTAGCAGTAGGCTAACTGCTATTTCAGAGCTAGTTTAATTTGACAGCCTTCAATCACCAAGAACTGCATATATAACTTTCTATATTCCATCAATCCTAGTTTGGAAAAAGACCTTAAAAAATAAAAGCCTACTTGACCTGGGACTTCCTGTATTTCAGTAGAAAATTATCTTTCAGGAAATATAAATAAAAGCAAGCTGCTGTTAGTAAATCAGGTGAACTAACACAAGAGTTGGAGTTACCGCTTTTTTTTTTGCTTGAAGGGTTCAAAACTTACATCAAAGTTGTTCAGAGCATAAGCCAGCTCTCCACCTCCACCCTGCTGCTGGGCAGCATCATCTGATGCAGTTGCTTGAGCTGCGTTTGAGATGCCCGTGACTGCCTGCTGAAGCTGTTTGTAGATCAAGTCCCTGTTAGCTTTGTAAGCAGCTACATCAGGGTGCTGCAGACAGGCCTGGGATGCTGTATAAAGAATGGGAATGTTCTTCTGCAGAATTCCTCTGGCTGCTGCCATTTGATCACGGTGACCCACATCTTTCAACTCCTATTAGGAGAATTAAAGAAAAAAGCATTTGAGAACACTCCCCACATTTAACATCCATACGCTGTCTCCCTGCATCTTCAAAAAAGGCAGGTCCTTTGCCTAGTATGCTCAAATCTGACTATCTTCTGATTGAGTATCCCTATTCTTAAGGGCTCATCTAATTTCAAAACACAACAGCTTCATAAAGACTACAAAAAAAAAAAAGTACTGTAGGGCAAGTCACAACTCCACAGTTCAAAATCTGAGGTTGGATTTTTGCTCCTCGCCACAGTAGAGGACCAGCAAAATTGAAAGCCGATAACACCCCTAAGTCAGGTGGACACAGAATTTACAAGCACATGTTTTTTACCCACTCCTTCCAGTTTGCGTTACATCTACAGGATGACAAAGAAATCTAAATCCTCAGAACAGAATACCTTACAAGAACCAAGCTAATTTTTAACTATCAAATGAACAAGAGGCTTCCCCTGCAATCTTGTCTTGTAGTTGCACATGAGAAGCGAGATCATCTTTAATTTAAACTCCAAGACTCACAACCAGAATGTTTTCTTTAATCAAACCTAGAAGATGGAGTTTACTCTCCTCAAGAGACTCAGGTACTTAATTTTAGAAGAACAAATATATCATCTCATTCAACTTCTTGTTCATCTCCAATGAGACAAAATTAATCCAATGACTATAACTACTGCTAATTTAAGATTAGTGAGTTCATGGGTCTTTTCCAAACACTCACTGCTGCAATTCTCTAAAGCCCCATCACCTCTGTTTTGGAACAGAAGCACTGTGAATAGATTAAGCTTCTGAGTCCATCACGAGCAGTAAGTTTATAACAGGAAAAGTGAACACAGTTATTAGCAGTATGAACATTTTAAAGTTACCTCTTAAATCTTACGAAGAGGTGAGAAAAATGAAGAAGTGGGCTGCCTTACTGAGAAAAGGAAAAAATCTGACAGACTTTCCAAAATGAATGGGTAATATGTGACCTCTAAGATGAACACTAAGCAGGGAGGGCACTCCAAGCAAGCATACAGATTCAGTACAAGCACTTCCCACAGTGTGGAACAATCCATCACAAAGCAGTTTAAGAACATTTATTGCATTGCCATCACAACCCTACTCCCATTTACTGCAATCAGATTTTAGATACATAACCAACTGGCAATCCATTTTAGACTGTACACAGTTTATTTTCAAAGATAGATCTGCGCAAAAAAAACCTGAGCAGTGTCAGAGGTGCATAAGCGGTTTTGTTTTGTACATATCAGCAGAACAAAAAATGCTCTACAAGAATTATGCTATTTCTGATAAATGTCCACACCTCTGCTTCCTTTTGAAAACTTACCTACACAAGAATGAGTCACAACAGTGCTGTTGAACAAAACAAATTTTACACGGAATTTAAGGTTAAGCAGAAGCTATCCAAACACAGAACATACCCATAACAAACAGGATTTAAACCTCTTCTTGAATGGGCATTTCAGTGCAATACTAGCCAGCATCACCACTCACTTTCTTGGACAGAGTTGTAATTCTGTGCCCAGCCGTGACTTTTGGTCCCTCTTTAAATGGACACATTCAGTCCATCTGCGTGAACCACAAAGGCAGTGGGGTCTAGTGGTGAGTGCACCAGGTACCAAGTCACATCTCGGTTCTCTTTCCTTACCCACACCTGCGCTGCTTCAAAATGGGAAGTGCAAGACTTGGGAAGCAGCATTTCATTAAGGTACTAAAGCATTAACATAAACAAAGGCTACTAGAACAAATTCCATCAGAAGCAGCACACTACACTTGAGCTGACTTTCTGCTTACCAGGTAAGCTCAAATTTCCTAAACATGGCAGACTGCAACATGAAGTACTCAGCAATAAAAGTTAAAAAAAAGTTAAAAAGTATTAGCAGCAATGGGTACTGTCCAAGAGCAGCAAGGTCACCTTATTTTCTTATTTTGAAAAAGAAATAATATACAGAAGAAAGAGCTGCCATCACTATACCTGTTGTCTTTTGGCTGCCATTATGTTAAGCTTGTCCACTTCTGGTTTGAGGGCTTTATACTGGATACCCAAATCTTGCTCCGTGCCAGCATTTCTTAGTTTCAAGATACCTTCTTCCACCTAAAAGAATAAATATTCACTTATTTTTCCAAATAATACAGTCCACAGTTCAGGAAGTAATTCAGAATGTACTTCATAGCAGACAGAGGAAGCAATCTTCCTCTGCCCCATTTTATTTTTTGGAGAGATACACTTCAAAGGCTAATAGTACTCAAGGCATAACTACTACTTCATAGTCACCAGCTACCACAGACAGCCAAGTACAGGCATTTGAAAGAGTATGAAGGAGCCCAGGGCCCTGGCAGAGCTGTGGCAGTGGCCATTCAAGGGCATGAGGAGAGCCCTCAAAGCCCTGCCACAAAAGTGGGCCCAGTATTGAATCTCATTTCATTTCAAATTCTGTACAAACCACCCATCTACCCTCTTGCTCGTGGGGAAGAAAAGGCTTCCTCAAATACTCCACATTCATTTTATTTAGTCTACCAAATCTATTCATTCCTCGTAGCTACAAAGGAGTACTGGTTATGAGAAAGCCAAATTATTTCCTGAAGACAAAAAAAGCTGGTTATTACCTGCAGTTACAGACCATAGTGCATTTAGTTTCAGTACTAAAAGTTCAGAATGAAGTGCAACACAATGTCAAAAGCTACTGACAATGAGTGTAAAAACAAGTGATAAACACCCATTGCACACGTTTTGCTCAGAGGAAAAACCCTAAAAACCTCCCTGCTCCAGAAGCGAGCTGCTGACAGTGCATTCACCGGGGTCAGCACACATGCATTAAACTAAGCCACTTGACAGAGCACGCCTGGTGTGCCAGGCATGGCAAAGAGAACCACAGCAAAGAACTACACCTACTACTTTAAGTTGAACAAGCAGCTTGTAGACATCTGCCATGTCAGCCAAAATCAGCAGTCGAGTAACAGCAGAGAGGAGGGCACGTGCCGCTCGGACCATGTTCCCTCGTTTCACAGAGGAGCAAGGGTCATCTGCAAACTCCCCAGAAGCGCTCTTCATCAAGTCACCTGCACAAGGGGAGAAGACGGTCTGACTTTAACATCACACAGCATTTCTTAAGGGGCTCTAAGGATTCCTGGGCAAGTCAAGCTAAGTCTTGAAAACAAAACGCATTTGCTTAAATACAGCCATCAATTAATACTGCATGTAGCTACCTCTAAGTACTGTTACCACATGGTATCAAGGTAGAAGAACTTGTGCAGAGACAAAGGGCTGAGAAATAACACTTTGGTCCTTATTTCCAATTGGACAGGTGTTTCAACATGCCAGAATCCTCTGGAGAGGCAAATTCAGCATGCCTTCGTTATTACATGCAGGACTGCAGTTATTTCAAACTACAATGCTTTTAAAGCTTAAGCAAAAGCTTTGATTTGTGTGAAAGTACGAGTTAAGCAGAAAGTACTGTAAACACACAAGAAAACGCCATAGCTCATGGGACTGTAAACAACTCGGAGCAATGACCTGGCTGGATATGCCCTGGTTTGCATTCAAAGCCAGGCATGGCTTAGTAAAACCGTTTCATAGCCTGTGGGTCTGCATCTGGTGCAGGAGGAAAGAATTTGGGTTTCAGATGGTAACAATGCAATTGGTTAACTATGAAAAGCAAAGGCGACTTTACACAGCTAGAGAAATTCCTCCAGAAGGCATTTGGAAAGCATAAAAGTAACGTCTGCATATAGTCAGAGGAGTAGATTTTGGATTTCTCCCCACTCTTTCTGGAACAGCATTTTGCTTCCAGTACCACAGTTCCTACACAGCAGCAAGTTTTGAAATCCACATTATTATTCTTGGATGTCTTGGCATTTCAGAAACATTTGGTGAACAGCTAGGATTTAGTTTAGAAAACGCTAGGTACTCAAGGCCAAAGATTTGTGGGCAGCTGGAGATGACCAGAAAGCAGGCAAACTGTGTTATAATTAACTGCTGTGTCAGAGGCTTCTCAAACCTGTACGAAAAAGTGTCCATATGGCCAAACAGGAAAACAAAAATAGCACCTCTCAGACAAGAAGAACCGAACCCCAAATAGTGCTTCACAAGTGAAAGCTGATAGTGACTCCCATCGAGCCCACTACCAAATGGGGCTGGGCGAGATTTGCACCAAAATCTCAAGATGATGCAGTGGCATCATCCTGCTGACGGCTTGCCTGCTCCCACAGCTACGCAAACAGTGCAGCGTATCCCCACTATAGGAAATGTTTCAATTTTACTTTAACAACTTATTTTAAGTACTTGTTTGGGTTTTGGTTTTGTGGTTGTTTTTTTTTTTAAACTACTATTTTAGCTACTCAAAATACCTACAACTGGAGACCCTGGGGTTAACCATCCACACACTTACCATTAAGCAATTAATATCTTGCCCTGGAAGAGCTGCTAGAATCCAAGCAGTCTACGCCTTCATATCTAAATACAGCCCAAACACAGCTGCCAGCCTGTCCAAGCAACTACATCAAGATACTAAATTTTGTTCAAATGCTCCCTCCTATGTAACACCCTTCCATCATCTTAAATAATATGACGAAGAGCGGCATACAACATTAAGATAAAAAATATGCTACTTCAGTACTGTGACATATGAAAAAAGCTTCTGTCCAAGAACAGACCAGCTATAAATACCAATCTAAAACTATCCCTTACCCAACTTTTTGAGGAACACAACTCATCATTTTAACAAGTGTTAAGAGCCTCAGATTTCCAAATGGGTGAAAGATGATGCATCTCCAATGCTGAGAAACTGCAATGAGCTGTGAGATTATAAAACCCCTATATAGCTGACGTGACCCTTGCTTTATTCCCTCTGGAAGAGGTTAATAGTAGTGAAATCAATGTCACCGCCACAAGTATGAAATCTATTAACAATCTCAGGATTTAAGGATATATGCCAGAACCAAAATTCACTACAAATATTTCCTCCCTCATTTACTTTTATATAAGATTCCCACATTTCCAACTCCCAAAAGACAGAAATGTTCTTTTCATTTATTTCCTATTTAAGACAACTTAGAGAGGTGGCCACTCACTTCATCTGTATCTCAGAAATTGCTGACGAGGTTAAAAATCAAAATTATCCTCTACCCATCTCTTAAATTGCAACCTTACAAGCCAGTCCTGAAATAAAATGCTATTCCTTTTAACGAGAGACTTAAAAGATTTAGTGAGTTCCAAACAGCTTGTCAGGGTGTCAAAAGATATCCAGCTTCCCAGAATTAAAAGAAGATTATATTTAAATTTGTTGCATATATATATTTTTCTGCAAATTAAAGAAAGCTGGCTTTCAGACTTCTTTTACAAAGAAAAAGCAACATGGGGTAGTTATTTTAGCTAGATTCCAAGGGTAAGAGGGAACTCTGCCCTGGCTTAAGTATGCAGTTACTGCATTAACTGTGTGCATTAGCAGTTCAAACTGGATCCAGCATAATCTTCTCATTTTCAAATTTGAGCCAGAGGTAACACAGCAAGTTTGAAAGCAGGATTTCAAGAGTTAAGAAATACGCTGCAGAAGGGTCAGACTATGAGACTCAGATTATACAGCTGGTACAAATTCTTATATAAGTAATCTGTTTTTCCAATATAACCTTAGATTTTCACTAGGTATTATAAGGGAAAGATAATAAAACAGAGTCGAGAAAACAAGAGGCAACAGTAGCCATACCATGATCTTGTCAATAAAGCACTAAGAATTCAATTAAATCTAATGGAACAAAGCCTGTTTCAGAAATAGTAAGATTTTAGTCCATCAAAAGAAAATTACCATTTTCTAGTCTCATTCCCACCATGCCCACAGGGTCTGACAGCACTTTCAGACAGCACTATTAATCCTCCTCAGCAGCACGGTACATGATGGCCACGACAGACGGTTTTCTTTATACCAACACTGACTGAACAGGAAAGCGGCAAAGACAGGCGAGGCAAGGCAGGGAAGACCTAGGACACACACAGGCACTGATGCTTTTTTTCCAAGCTACAAATGCATGCCCACACTTCACCTGGTACCATTCAGCACGCTCCAGTTCAAAGCCCATCTCCAGGCTGCTTTGCTGGCAGTATTAGAAATACAGAGTGCAATCAGGCCATACCTCTACCTGCTCATAACACCCTATCACAGTTCCCTAGGGGTTGCCTATTCCCCACCAAATGAAGGTAAGCATGAAATCAGAGTTTCAGGACTCTACTATTCTGGATACTGAAGTCCTACCTTACTTCCTTACTCCTAATGTCACCTTCAATGTCCACCATGAGTGTCACAACAGGCCATCCTTGCCTTCTACTATAAAGGGCAAGGCCCCGTATCTCCTTTTGCCATATCAACATGGGGGTTAATACTTACGGCAACAAAAGCTTCTGTTAACTCCCAATCTTGTCTTCAATTAAATCCATACACTGCCTACAACACTCCTCCTACAGTTTGCCAAGAGCCATCTCAGAGTTCCCTTAGGTTATGGCTTTCCAAAGATCTCTAGTCCTTGGCTGGAAGATTACTTCTAATACAAGTGGTATACTCCTAAAACATTTTTCTTGCAGGAAAACAGCTGGGAACTCTCTGCACCCTTCCAAGAAATTAAGCTAACTGGTCACAACAGAATTTTAAAGTTGAGTTTTCCAAGAAGAATTCACTGTTTAACTTCAAGTTATTCCACAACTGGCCTCCTTCTGTTCCTTGGAAATCCTTAAGCCATGCAACTTGTGAAGTACAGTTGAAAAAACGTTTTACCCTTTCATAATTTGTCTCACTGTTCAGTTTTGGAGAAAGCTTCGCTCAGAAACACACAGCAGAAAAACACCACGCTGAATCAGTAGGTTCACTCCCCTGCATTTGCAACCATGAAACATGATCAAAGTCCACAAGATTCAGAAGACCATTCATCCATTCTCTTACCTCCAACCCTATGCACAGGCTTAAGCTTTTTAATTTTAAGCTTTAATTTTTCATCTTTCATGTAAAACTACCATAGGAAGAAACATACCAATAAGAACATAGCTAATACCCTGGATCCTCCCACTAGCATACAGATATATGAAGCAGTGAACTATGGTCATCAGCACTCCAGGAAAACAGGAATAGCCTGGTCAACCTGACCCAAAAGAAATCTCCTTCTTGACCCTGGAGTTTGCAACCTGTCTCAGTGCCAAGCACCTAGCAAGAAACTGGTTCAGTTCCAAAACACTTCCCAAGAGCACCGTAAGAGCTGACCATTTCAATGTACAGTCAGTCTTCAATGCTGGTAAAACCCTACAAAGAGTTTACAGTAAGACTGTGAAAGACCAATATTGCCCTTTCTATTACCAAGCAAAACTCTAGTGGCAGAAATTAATGTAACAAATGCTGTAAGGATGCTGAAATCTGAGACGTTCACATCAGACATTTCCCCAGTACTAAGTATTTTTTATAGTCACAGCAGGATCTATTCTGAAAAATACTTCAGTTCTTTATCTCCACTATTCTGTTCAAAATTTTATTTTAAGAAGTTTCACTACTTCAAAAGAAATCAAAACTCCAAAGCTTTAAAGAGCCAGGAATCTTACTTTAGGATATTTCATGAACTTGTTTAATATTTAAAGGAAGTTGTAATTTATTCTTCCATTGTAAAAAAATCAGGAAGACTTTGAAGATCCACTTATATTGATTTAGTACGTAGCCATAGTATCATTCGTTCTAAATAGCTCTTTTCACTTCTTTGTTTTTACCCCCAACAAATGGGATTTTATGAACAAGCGTGCTCACTAAAATCATGTACCCTCTCAATCTTCTTCTTGCTAGGCTAAAAAATAATTTTAATTTTCTCTGATGAGACAAGTTATCTATTGTCCTAATCATCTTCATAACCTCTGTCTACATTCATTCATCTTTTTTTATTATGGTAACTAAACTGCTCCCTACTCTAAATAGAGGCATTATTAATTCTATTTTCCTGTCTTCTGCTGAAGATAAATTGTGCTACACATCTATAATCCCACGGCTGCTGTCAGACACACAGATGCTGCCAGTTCGTGATCACCCTACTGCTGACCAAGACACCCAAATTCTCCTCTTCACTTTTGCCCCCCCCATCACAAAAGGCAGGTAAAAGCTCCAACACCTGGAAGTTTTTTGCTAAGCACACACACAGGCTTTGTATTACACTTCCCTTGTTTCTCCAGTTCATGAATTCAACTGGTTTACCACAATATTGGAAATATGTTTCTGAAGCACATGGACTGTATATAAACATGTACATTGAGAGTTTGTATCTCCTTGCCTAACTCCTACGTTATTAGCACTACTGAGAACTGCAATCCTCCCCTGGGCCTTGGCAGCAATAAGCCTTCCCTCTGTTGCATCTCATTTTTCACTATTTGCTTCCAATTTCCTCAAAGATCTGGTTTTTAATTTCCTTACGAAGAGCTGTTCTGCTAAACCTGACTGAACACTGGCACTGTGACAGGGCATTGGCTTTTTTTATCCCTGGTCATGCTGCCCCAGCAGCCCAGCCCTGCTGCGACTGCATCCCCACAAATGGTGGTGGGCACCAATCGTATTCAGGCAAATCACTCAAGTCTAATCATCATCCACCCAGCATCAGAAAACAGATAAAGCTATCTTCTCTATGCACCAGATTTCATGCAAGCTGCAAACAGTAAAAAGGGAGGAAGAAGTGAAACAACATTAAGGTGGGAAGTTATTTCACTCCAGCATCTCTCAGCTGTGAACTTCACCTCCTCTGTCAAAGATCAACAGAGCAGTGAAGTTTTGGCATCGAGTCTATGTGTAGTCTCAAAATCAAGCAAGGGCCAAGAAACAAGTGAAAGGGTCATCCTAAAGGTTTTTATAATCAGTCTCTCCTTCCTACCAGCTTCTCACTTTAACTACAAATTCAGCTAACCGAACTTCTCAATCCCAAGGACGGAGTACAGCTCCCTTGCTCACGAATATCACTAAGAGTCATTTGAAGGTACTCACAGATAAGCTCTGACTCTCAATTCCGAGCAGCAATCAAGCAAGCACTGAGAATTAAAGACTTCAGGACAAAGGTGTCTTTTTTGCTGTTGTTTGTTGTTGTTAAATTAAGCCAACTCAATTAGCCCCTTTATATTGCAGCCTTCTTATGTTAATCTTTCTCTGGTCTGTTAACCAGGCTCATCCAGAACTTAGAACCATTTTCAACTAATATTTCATCACTGTGCAACTTCAGCTACAAACAAGTAATTAATGCTAATGAGCTTTCCTTTTTTTGCAGCAGTAGCCACCATTAATACCAGTTGACTGGGTTTCACTGAAGCATAGAAAAGGCTTATGACTGGAAGAATGATAAATGATTTATGAGCAAGAATATTTACTAGTGCATATTTTGGAGTAAGCCAGCTCCATAGGCTTTTCTTGCAGGTCTCCTCCAAGAAAGTCAAAAAGAACATGATAAAAATCAACACTAGATGTGGGGGAGGAAGCCTGGAATATTTAATCAAGGTCCTCGCATTCTGTTTGTTGCTGTTTACATTTTGTATATTCAAGATACCTGGCTCTGACAAGTCAAAACTCAGCTCTTCTTCCTACAATGCTGCTTTGAATACATTCAAATATTGAAGAAGTTATTGACATATTTGAGACTAGTTCCATAACATTTATAGGTGGGGCAGGGGGGGAAGTTTGCTTTTTAGCCTAAACTGAGTTTTCAATGCTTTTTGAAGAATCAGCCATTCTGCCTCTCTTCTCAATCTCTACCTGGGACATCCCACTTCCAGATCTGCCCAGTTCGTATTATTCCTCAAGGCAGGCAGCAAGACAAGCCAAGTATCTACGCAAGCGGAGAGGAGCAGTCATGAGAAATAACAGCAAAAGGGAAACAGGAACAGTTCTGAAAAAACGTAGTTTTACAAGCTATCAGATACATAGCTCTTACCTTGCTTACGAACATCTTCCACAGCCGCTACCAGCTCCTCTTTAAGGAACTGGCTCTCTTTTGCAATTTTGTCTCCTTTCTCCAGGAAATTCTCTGTTGCTTGTTCAACTGAAGCAGCCAAAACATGGGCCTTTTTAGAACGCCCTCGCTTTTTATTAGAGGGGCCCTTGTTGCTAGTGTTAACCAGTGTTGTTACCTAAAGGCACAGATAGAGAGGAAAAACAAAAAAACATGAAACAAACTAGAAGTTTATCAATGTGACAGCAAGGCCACATGTATTTTTTTCTAGACAACATATTACTAATACCTGCACTATCGCCAGTTCCAAAGGTTAAACTCACAAACAAGTGTTTTTCACATATCTTTAAACATTACCATGCTTCTTGATTCCTTAGATGAGCATTACAAATTCTGCTAAACTGCTCAGAGATTTTTCTTAGCAGCAGCCCTGAACATTTGATTTTAAGAATTGAGATCCATTTGTATTTTTGATAAACTGCAATCTCAGTAACAGGCCAGAGCTATTTGGCACCACATAAAAAGAAACCAAGTTTGGGATAATTAGTTTGGGATTGCTCTCCAGGCATAAGAGACCCCAAACAAGATTGAAGCTATTATCTACAGAAATCTAGCATATTGTTTCAGTCCAAAACAGTACTACAGCCAATAGACTAAATGCAGAGCAAAGGACTTCCTACAGCTCATTGTTTCCCTAAAACAACCAAAACTGAACTCTCACAAATCTCCTGCAATCAACATATATTCCCAAGTTTTATGTTTTAGACTGAAACCCTGCTAGAAGCTGGTCACCAGCAGCCAGATGACCACCAGATACTCCGTTAGCTCAGTATCAGGATCCATCCCCTTCAATCAAATGCAGACAGATGTCACAAAATCCACACACACTTTTCCATTTGCCTTTCCCCCCCCACCCCTTCTCCTTTTTGTTAAGTCTAGGAAAATGCATACAAAGCTACTTCAGAGGGACATTAAATTACAACACTAAAACTATTACTACTCTGGAAAGCCCAAGGACAGCTGAATCCATCTTCTCAGTAGGCTGATTCAGAGAGGGAAAGCCATCATTTGGGAATTTCGCTGTCAGTTAATGGCGAGCATTTGTATTGGGTAGTCTCAGTTCATCATGTATTACAAATAAAGAACAAGTCGCAACAAGGCAACTTACCCTAATTTCCTCTCTGTATTTTGCCAGTCACATCATTTACAAAATTTGGGATTGCCAGTACAGCCTATTGAGGAATAAGTTACAGACACTGAACTTGGACAATCCCACAAACAAGTTCTCACTTAAGTTTGCCAGATTAGGACAATTTCTCTTAAGAAAAGACTCCATCAGTAACTCTGGCTAAAAAGCTATGGAGTAGATCATCCAACTGCCCACCTGAATATCTGCAGGGTACAAATGTATGGACAGCAGCTTGGTAATTACCGGGGCGTTAATGCTGGAAACAGAACTTGATCATTTTAACTTGTGCTTAGCAGGAGTTGTGTTGTGTCCAGTTTCTACTGTCATTTTAAAAATTTCGTATTTCAGGAAAACAATGCTAAAGGAGTTAGCTGTACTCAGTGTACCTTCTCTTCCAAACCTCCTAGAAAGTCTCTTCCAAGAATCTTCAAAATGCCCAGTTGGCATAGATTCCATTTAAAAGACTTACTCTAGTTTTCCTGTATTCTTCAGTGCATTTTACCAGGCAACATACACCACGCAGAAATAAGCTTTTATTCACAAATCCAGCATAAAGCATAGGCAGAAATTAAAGGAAAGCATGCATATCTTGTAAAAGATATCCTGAAACAGTAACAAATGCCATAAAAGCATACTTCTCAGGTAGAACTCTGTTAGGAGGGGTCAGTAACCTATTTACAACACCAGGCAGTTCTAGGCAGGTTGCAAACACCCCCCCCCACACACATTTCACCATTTACCTGAACCTCCTTCCAGAGGGAACTCTAAACACAGGTAATCTCAACGGGGGGGGGGGGGGGGGGGGGGGGGGGCGGGCGGGGAGGTGCGGCAAAAAAAAAAAAAAAAAAACAAACCACACCACACCACACTTAAAAGACTGACTTCTGGCAAGCACTAATGGCTTTGTTGCAAAGGACTTTTGTCCTTCCCGAATACCAGTTTCTAAATGATACATAGCACAGCTTTTTAAGGACTCAACAAATAAGCAGCATACCACCCAAAATGCAGGTGAGAAACAGCACAGCAGCAATGGAACATTAGTTACTAACGTGCATTTCTGCACTTCTAACTGAAACAGTGTCTTCTTATCAGATGCTGAAGAAGCACAGCCTTTCTAGACTTGTGCCCAATAACTCTGTTACAGTAAAACTGAACAAAGAAATTACTTGTAGACCTTCTTCCATCTTTAGTTTTGTAATGTTTTTACTTCTGGAATTTAGGTTTCGACAGTTACTTCATTGAAATAATACATCAAAACAGGTAATCATCCTTATGAAGGGGTTTTTTGCTCACTTTTTTTTTTCCTACCTGTGTAACAAGAGGCTCAAGTAGTCTTTCAACTGCCAGTGTTCTTATCTCCAAGCTTTTGGGGTCCCATTTGAAGTTAACGTTGCCTGCAGTAACAGCAGTCATTTCTAGATAAAGAAAAGATCTACATGAATACAATTTGGATTTTTTTTATTATTAATGCTGTTGGAATGTATTTTTAAAATAAATTAAAATGGAGGCTATTAAACACACAACATCCATTCTGTGTAAGTTACGGTTATACTATCTCCAGAAGTATCAGTTTTGGTTCAACTGGTGATAGTTTAAAAAAATTGCTTGTTGTGACAGTATACAGACATTACCTGTATGTTTTGGTTGGAAAATAAAAACAACAAAACAACCAAACAAAACCACACCAAAACCTGTTCAAAAACCACAATATTTTCTCAGAGCAATGACAAGATAGGCAATGTTTCATCAGTGGTCCCCAAGCAATGACAAAGGGCCTCACAGGTAATGGGGGCACTTTACCCGCAAAGCTGGAGGCTAAGCAAATAACCCCTTCCCAATTTCTGCTGCCTCCCTCCGGGCCAGCTATCCTGTGCTCCCAGACAAGCTTTGAGACACACCCCAAGGCCTTGGGGGAGCAGAAGGGAACACAGTGACTTCAACAGCACCAGAAAGTTGTCAGTTTTCTCAGCTCCACCATGAGTCATTACCCCAAACGTTTTGTCAAACCAGGAGACAGGTTCTAACTCAAGTTATTCAACCTAGCCATTCATCCAATTCACCTTTTGGACGTATGAAGGTAAAATAGTGAATAAGCGCCTTATAAAGCCAGAAAATCCAGTTGGTTCATATTTAACAGCTTACACATCTACTACACTTCCCCTTAACATTTACCTAGGAGGGAAAAGCAGATTTGCATGGAGAGATCTGTTAAAAGCTGTCACTGAGCCGTTCCTTCCCGTTACAACATCCCAATGGAACAGCAAATATGATTATGGGAAGTTTAGTGAAACTGATAAAATAGCTCTGCTTTTGAAACCAGTAGTCTAAAAAAATAAAAATAATTAACTACAACAGATCACTAGATTAACACTGCGATGCTGTACAGCACAAAGGAACAACCAGAACCATAATTTCAGTAAAAAATGGATTTAAAGTATTTACAGGTCCATGAAACCAGTTCATACCACTTCGGACTTAATAGATTCCAGCTCTTCCTGCTTTGGGTTGCCCTCAAAATTCAAGATTAGACTAAACCCATGTTTGTAACTTCTTATTTAAAAGGTCAGGAAGAGAAACATTTCCAAAGTCTCCTTCCACCCCTCTTCCTAAGCACCTACTGCTGAAGTTGTTTTAAAGCTGATTAGCTGATATTTTTAAATCTTACCCTGGACAGGCCATTGTCTGCATAGCATCTCAGCAGACAGATTGCTCTGACAGCACCAGATGTCCCCGAGCTGCCAGACGAGCACAACGTCCCATTATTTTTAAGAAGCAGGAGGCAAGGCACTAATTTTGGTAACCAACAATGTTTATGACACATACCAACAACCAACCGTTTTATACTGATGCCGACAGTTAAACATGCAGCAACAGCACAGACGTGGCTGCTTGTTTCCCATTGAAGAATAAAATCTCTCAGGCACTTGAGAAGCTCAGCCTGAGAGGGCATAAAGAAGTCAGGGCTTACCAGCATCTGGCTTTGGTCAACAGCACCTTCATGGCAGGCTGACCCCGAGACATTACCTAGGCTTTCGCCCACTGCGGACACGATACAATAGATTAAGTACTCGCTACACTACTGAAAACACATCTTTGCCCTGAAAAGCCTCCACGCTGTCATACACTGAAGTACAACTTCGCAAGGTGCAAAGCAGGAATACTCACCTAACCTGCATTCAGCTTTCTACTTACACCCACGCTCCAAGTGCCTACACTGCTGGAGAGAAAAACTTAACACTGAAAGCTTAAAAGAAAAAAAAAGAGACTAAGAAAAGACTGATCCATACATAAAACATTTCTGACGGTTTTAAATCAAAAAGCATGAAAGTGCAGATGAAGTGTCCCAGCTCCCGCAGCAGAAGGCACACCGGGCTGCAGCTCCAGACCCCCACAGTGAGGGGACTGCAGGAGGGCGGAGGATGGCCACATCTGGTTCCTCACCCTACCTCTGACACTTATCACTAAGTCCTGTGAACTCACTGACTATCCTTCTCTCCCCATCACCCCTTTCTTTTTTTTGCTGGTCCAGCTTTGCACTGGCTTGTGCCACGGCCCAGGCGCTGGCACAGGGCAAGCTGTGAAATGCCCCCTGGTAACATCCTGCCCTCAACAAGGAATTTCACTGTTTTATTCCCTCCTGAATAGCTCAACGTGAATGCTTCCTACGTAAGCAGCCAAGAAAAATACACTGAAAGCCTTTATGGTTTCTGAGAAACATACCCAAGGCTCTGGAAAGCCCATTAGGTTTCTACGTAAAAGCTGTTTCTATATATTTAATGCTGTTACGCCTTTCACAGAAACAAAGTGCAGGACGAGGTAACTGTGAGAAGATACATTAATTGTATTAGGAGGATAATGAAGGCAATTCATCTGAAAACGCGTTAGTATGATAGCTCACGAATTGGCCAAAAGTAATGGTCTATAAAACCACTTAGTTTGAACTTTGTCAAAATTTATCTAAAAAGCATAGGTTGATATCAAATACTGTTTGGTAGCAATGACTTGGATATCATTTGTACATTGCAGCAAATATGTTTAATCAATTAAATACTTGCGAACAACACAGTAACAGGCTACAGCTTAAAAAGGCACGTGTCAGTGGGGTGGGTTTCAGGGAAAAAAGGACAACTGCCAGGGACACATTAAAGCAGGGCTGTACTTCCCGCCTCGAGAACGCTCTAATTCTCTGGAACCTGTCCTGTCCCTATGACTGCTCAAGCTCTTGCCTCACTGAATTCAAATGTGGTAACAGGTAGTAAACCAAGTCAGAGGACATTGTAGCAGAGTGCTTAATTGTTGGCTCTTGGAGAGCACACAACAATTCCCACAATGCCTGCGATAACTGCAACATCTCGTAAAGAAGTCATCCTTTGGAAGACAGACCCAACCGCAGGCCAGCATAGCACTGGTTTCAGATAGCTGGGATGACACAGCTGATACGGAAACAGGTTCTCCACACCACAGACCTGCCATGCACAGGACATAAAGTAGCACATGCACTCAAAACAGGAATTTCAAGGACAAAGCAGCACAGACCAGACAGTGGAAGAGAGCAAACGATGCTGAACCTGAAGTGCTAGAATATATAGAAAGACACCACTGCACAAGGAGTTGCAGTTGCCCAGACTGTGGTTTCATAAGCAGCAGGAAAGCTACTTAAAAACCAACGTTCACCCTCCCACACCCCGCTAGGAACCCATTCACATCTTCACATCACACCCCCTCTGTACTGGCACAGCTTTCCCCACAGCTGAGCAATTAACCAGATGGGGAAGAACTGATTTGGCTGGGAGGAAAGAAAGCCATTTTTGCAGGGTGGGCTGAGATCCCCATCTGGTTCACTGTGCCACCACAGATACCGCTGCGAGCAGAACCAGCAATGGCTATGTCAGCTGGCACCGTTGGCAAAGCCCTTCAAGTGGAAACACAGGGCAAAGTTGGATGTCACAGCTGAGTGGAACCAGGTGCCACTGAAAACAGAGCATCAAGCAGAGTCAATGCAGAGAGCCAGAACACCCTCCCACCACATCTAATGCTCAGACACATGAAGCCCCAACCTTAAACCATGCTCACAGCCCAGCACATTAACTGTAAACCCTTCAGGTTATTACACTGGCCATGATGGTGCTCATTATTGCCAAGAGTAATGCAATTATATCTTACTGGGGTTTAATGTGCTTGCAAGGACATGAGGGGTGGGGAAAGAACAGGAGTTTAAAGAAGCCACTTCCAGATTTCCCTGTTGCCTCCAGAAACTTCATGATTTCCAGCCAAAGAGCAGCTCCTCAAGCAGAGCCATCCCAGGACAACTTGCCCCTTGCTTTATATGTGATCTCAGCAACTGCTAAAGCTTAAGGAGGTTTCCGTTACACTTTAAGCAAACACTGCCACAGTCCTAGTGCTCCTTTCCCTGCCACAAACCTGCCTTGAACAGGCACCCACACTGGCACACACCTGCTGTGGTGAGCCGCTTCAGGGAGCTAAAATGGTCTCAGAGTAAGCCAGTAGCTATAAAAATTACCTTGCCAGCTTACTGTCCTGAAGGAGGAGACGGGACTGCACAGGGAAGAGGATGGGTCTGCAGCAGCACTGAGATGAGCTCTGCCCCTAAGCTGCACCCCAGGACAGGCCCCAGCCCTGTTCGGGAGAGATGAGGGCACAGACCTGAGCAGAACCATGTATTAAACTGCTGGAGCTGCATTTACATACCACATCGAACAAGCTGGTCTGCCGTGAACTCACTGAAGATGATATGCGTACAGTGCTCTTTCCAAAAGCCACAACTAAAGGTCGTAGTGTCTTCAAGAACTGGTAAGTCAAGGTTTTAAGAATAATTTCAGATACCTACTTCCAGAATACTGGCATGCAAATAATTTCTAGACTTCGGCAAGCGTAGGAATGTAGCTCTGTGACTTCTTTGCAGAAGTGTCCTGAAGGCACCCAAAGCTTTTCAAAAAGCCCATGAAGGAGCACTATTTCAATAGTGAGCTCTGCACACTAACAGAGTCATGGAAGGGCCTAGTGCTCATGGTCCTGTTTTTCCAGGTTGCACTCCCACGCACACCCAAAGGCGGTGCTGGCTGTACCTCAGGCACTACTGGGCTAGTATGTTCAAACTGCTCTGTACAAGAAGATCCTGAAGCCTCCCGACCTCTGGACCAGAGCAGATCTCTCCTGGTTACACAGCAGATCTAACTGCCCATCTCCTGTGCTGCAACTTAAGTCCCACCACCTTGTACTACCTGAAGATCTTTTACATGCCATCTTCTACCAGTCTTCAAATTTTAACTATCCTGGCAGGCTACTTTCTAAAAGCTTTTAACTACATTCACTGTTCTCTTTTGGTTTTTCTTTGGGAAGACAGTATTCAGTGGCTTCACTAGCACAGCAGGGGCTAACCTGGGCCAAGCACAATAGATGGCATGCTGAATTCAAGCATTATGCTATCTGAAAAACCTAACAAAAGAGTATGGAACAAGAACCTGGGAGGACATTCTCCATTTTAACACCCTTTCTGCTACCCACCTGGTTGTTCCCCATTTTGTGCAGCTGACTGTGCCCAGGCACAGTAACATGTACTTGATGGCATTATTTCGCAGCTTATTTCTTTCACTCTTATTTCTTTAAGTAGTCACAGTCATTTTGAATGATAATCCTGTCCTCTACCACGCTTGCAGATTGTCTTTGGATATTCCCTGAAATATAACAAGAATAGCCCTTGTTCCATCACCCAAGTCATGGAACCAACCATGGAACATGGTGGGATTCACAACACAATGACCCAGCTTCATCTTCCAGCCAGAAAGTGAACCCGCTTCCCTGTTCCCAGGAGAATCCTTTTGGTTTTGTTTGGCTTGTTACCTAAGTATGTAACCCACCTGATAACCAGCAGGGATCCTTCACCCCTGCTGAAGATGGAGGACAAGACAGAGCAGATAAAGATCTGTGGGAACTGGGTATCTAACATACACCATTAACACAAGTCTTATGAACATTTCTGGTTTGAAAAAGGTTAAGGCACACTTCATATTAAACCCAGCTCACATGCACGGGTTTCATCATGGCCCACTGACAGTTCAAAACTGTTCTCCGTATAACTAAGAGTATTCAGAAAAAAGAAGGTTTCTTTCTTTCCTCTTTCCCTTCACAGTCTCCAAATGAATGTCTGCCCCATTCCACAAATAAAGCACTACTCTCAGCAGCTGAACAGCTGCTAGTCAAGGATGTTTGGTGTATGTGACACTTTTCAAGGAGGATTTAAGCAGGTTTGATTTAAGCTGTTTTTATTTAACACCAAGTATACACAACTAAAAACAATTAGTCATCCTCTTCTAATGTAGCCTTAAACCTTAAATTTCATCTGCTCAGCTACCAAATCTACTATTCCACGATAAATGCCACAAAGATACTACCTCCTTAGAAATCCTTACTATTAGAATTTCACAATCTGAAATATGAATACAAACTCAGATATTGCATTGACTATATTCTTTGATTATCAAAACACTTCTGTCATTCAAGTGTATTCAACTTTGCTACACATTTTTTCACAGACCATAGTAACCAGACAAGTGAAGAGAAGAAATTCCAGTTCAGATAAGCCTATTTCTCACCAGTACCATTCCAGATCCAGCTCTCAATCTGTTTTCAGGGTTTTTTTTTCTCTCCGTTGCTCTTGTGGAAAAGACCTACAGAGAGGTATCAGAAACCACTCAGAAAGCCTTGTACAGCCAGTAACAAACAAATGCTTCTGTACTTCTCCATTTGTTTAGCAAATCTTTAGAACTTGCTACTGAGTTAAGAGATGCAACCTGATCTCATGTCCCTACCAAAAAAAAAAAAGTGAAGTTTATAACTCTGTTTTCTCGTTATCTCCTGCCTGCTGCCTTGTTACCAACAGCAGCAGCATGCCATAGAGAGCCTCTGTCTCCTTTTCCCCTCTGGAAGCGCAGCCTACCCTATACCATGCACCATCACATGAAAGCAGGCATGCGGCATAGCACCAGATTAAGATGCAACACGCTTGCCAAAGCAGTACGTGCTATCTCCTAACAGCTTCCCAACTGCTATAGTGCCATGGATTCAAGTAACTTATTTTCATTCCAAAAACAGGAATGGACTCTGTGGCAAAAGGTTTTCATGCCTTCAGTTTGGTCTAGCTATTGTTAAGAGGATAGAAGGCATGCTCCGCACAAGCAGCTTCGTCGTGGCGTTCCTGGGACCACAGCAGTGATTTCACAACTACAAAGAAACCATTTTTTGGATACACCAGTGCTAACAATAGCCTCTTGCCTTCAGTTACATAAGCATTCGGCTCTGATCATTTTATTTTTGCCAGGATTGTTTTGCCTCAAAGGAGCTAGAAAGGAAGTGCATGGCAAGCCAATTCACAGCAAGCACTGGCAATTAGTGGCTTATTTATGTCATACTATGGCTCCAGTTCATGGATGACATCCTAAAAGAATGCAAAAACCAAACTCATGCTTATACCCATTTAACTCTGCAGATGGATATCCCAGTATGTCCCAACAAGTGTCCCATTTACTTCTGCACAGTTTTCAGTTTCCAAAACTCAAGCAGGATTCCAACTATATAAAGAAAACCAATGCTTTTTCTAAACATGTATTCTAAAAAACACACCTTTTTCTAAGAAAAAAAAGGTGTCATGAGCAGTGAGGTATTACTATTAATAAATCCCCTCATTCAGTCTTCACAATAATGTTGGTGCACTTTATGCTGAAGACCTGCAATACTAACACCGTGAAAGTTAACTTCCAAAATCAGAACAATAATCACTAGATTTTTAACAGCAGTATTTTAGCTGTATGCTCTTTGGATCAGGACTGTAACACCCCAGCCATGCAGAAGGGCTACACACTTGCATTTTAAGCAAAAAGCAACAACTTTGAACTAACATATCCTTGCAGCATTGATAACTTCAAACTCCCAAACCTCAACCCTCTCCCAGCCACATTTCTCACATTTAAGCCTATACGGATAGCGATTTCAAACAAAACAAGGGGACTCAGCCTGGAGACAGGTATAGTAGAGCCCAGGTGAGACTTGTACGGCTGCTGGACCACTTTGATTCGACTACTGAGAGTGCCCTTCCAACCTCACAGTGTCTTTTCCCACCCTTGAGGCGGAAAACCTGTGTGAAGCTTCCCTAAAGTCATTAGGAAAGAATGGAAGAACAGCTTACTGCCACACTCAGAACCACAGTATGCGCTTCAGACCCTAGGGATACAGCATCAGTGAAGATATAATAACTAGGCTCTGGCTACAGAGCATGGCTCTTCAAACTCCAAACTACGCTAGCACAGGTTCCCATTATCAACCTTAAGTTAGCAATGAATGCAAGAAGGGGCAACCTTTTAACAAATTAATTTTTGCCACAAGTATTCCTCAAATAAGAAAGTTTGTTATAAATTAGCCTACTTTATCAGCTGGCACAAGAATTTGCCAGTGCTGCAAAATTAATTCTTGCTTAGCTTGCAAAAAACTACTGATGGCTGGCAATAAAAGCAAAAGAAAACCTGGGTATTTTTGTTCTGATCTTCTTCAGCGCTCAATCTGCAATAAAAAGTGCCGTTTAAGCTACAGAGCCAGAAATAACCAGAATCTGACCCCACTCAAACCGCATTTTCATTCTTAAATTGATATGTTGTTATGCAATACCCTTCAGCGCTTTTAGCTGACCCTGTCTTCTAAATCTAGACCTTCATTAACAATTTTAAAACAGTCAGAAATATACAAATACTGGAGTTGTTTGAGCTGACATGCATGTTTTGAAAAAATGAGACTCCTATAATTAGAGGTTTGATAAGAGACAATTTGCTAAACATGGAGGAAATGGACAGTCTTGTATTAAGAGACTACATACCATATTCCTTCTCAGTTGCATGGCCGGCACAGTAGCAGCTAAAGACTATGTAATAAAAATTCATATTGTTACAAGAGGGGAAAAAAGTTTTCCATAGTTTTCTCCATTTGCAAAAGCTACTTAAAGAAGAGCACCTACTGAAGCAAAGGAGAACATGAGCATAAATATTCTCCAAAGTAAAATATTTTCTAAAGTTTCTAGAAGAAGTTGTTTAGAATTCCTTTTTCAGTCCTTCACTTTGATTCAGGAACACTGTCAGCCTTATCTAAAAATTACAAAGCAATTATTTTTAAAGAAAAAAAGAAATAACAAAACCCACAAGTGATAAGGCCAAAAATTTCACTTAATGTTCACGGCAACCTTCAACAACATAGCTATAAACAATGAATTAGTTTCACAGGAAGAATTGCACCATCACTGCACGCCCCCAGACAACTCTCAACTTGCAGCTCCACCAACACACACTGCGATTTAAGAAGGGAAAAACACACACAAAAACAAACCCCAGGAAAAAGAGCGAACATGAATGTAATGCACAAGCGTTGAGTGGATGAGTTAAACGTCATCTAAGTGACTGCAATTATCTGGAAGAATATGTAAGATAGGATGCTCTAACACACACCATCTCCTCTCCCTGCAAACTGTCAACAAGGCTGCAGACACTGAGAACACAGGGGGCACCGACTGAGGAGAACTTTGCAGCTTCTCCAGAAGAGCAAAGCAAGTAATGATAAAAACACACCAGTGCAATTAATTTTTGGATGCTTACCGCAAGCCATAACCACCTTCTGTTGAGTACAAACTCGCTAAGAGTGCACAGTGTGCACGACAATCAGAGCTAACAACAATCCGCCTGGACAGGAATCCTTTCAAGTCACTGCCTTAGCATATGGATGACCAGTTAAAGCAACTTTTGTTTAAAAAGAAGTCACTGACCCACCCACATTTCATAAAAGCAACAGGAAGGAACCGGAAGGTTTGAGAAGGAGTCATTGCTTGGCTGGTCTTGCTGAAGGAAGAAAAAAAAAAAAAAAAAGGATTTTAAGCTAGTAACACAACCATTTACTGAGTGGAAGCCAACTTATATCCGATTAAATACACATTTTTCTCTCTCCACCCCTTCTCCTCACCCCCAGGAACAGGAAACAAGACAAAGCTACCAAACAAAAAACAGATGAGCTAAGAAATCCTGTTCAATTGGCTTTGCACCAGTGCTTTGCCTCTGGTTCTGCTGAACACTGCGTCTTTCACCAATAACCATTGACTTTTCCCCAGGCCCATGATAATACTCTGTTAAACATAATCAAATTGCCTTAATGAATTCCTGCAAACTAAGTAAAACAGCTTAAAACACCTGATGCATACAGACCAGAAATTAACTTTTTTTCTTGAGGTTATAAGCTTTTAACCCTGCACAACTAATTTGCATTTTTCTGTTTCGCTACAAATTATCCCCTTTTTTTTTTGCTACTCTTTATTGCATCTTATGTCATTATTTTCTCTCCCTAACCCCAGCTGGGGCGGGGGGGAACGACGACACACACACTACCCACACAATCATATTGCACTCTTCACTGTACCAGTACAAAATAAGGGTATTGTGACTGAGGACTCCACCAGCAGTGGAAATGCCATGGAGTCACAAATAAGGGATATGCTCACTTTCCTAAAAGCCTTCCCCACATTTCTGCTTTCAGGATGCATTGTTTAATGTTAGTTAGGAAATGCGTTTCCAGCTGTAACGGCAGTGGTTTGTAATTAAACACATCTTCCAAAAGTGGAATTGGCAGTAACTACAAAAACATACTTTGTACAGAAATTTAAACCACTCCAGAGCTTTTCATACAGCCAAACTAGATCCTTGCTTTTTACTTTCAAAAAAAATGTCATGTCTCATTTTTACTCTCAAAAAAATGTCATGTCTCATTTTACTTGTACCTTGTTATGAAGTCTTCCAACTCTCAAGCAGGTTTCCAAATTTAAAAGAAATTAAGTCATTGAACTGAGCCTACTGAATACAGCGAAGGGACAGACGGTCTGCACCTGCAGACAAGCCCGCCAGCATCAGAAGCTGAGCAACGCTCCTGCCAGCACTGGGCACCGGCCACAAAACCCACTGGATAAATTTGCAGAACAGAAGCAAGCCCAGGCTCAGGAGTCCTGGCTCAGGAAGCTCCCACACTGCAGGAACTTGGCACAGCAACTTACGGAAGCAATGCTACTTGACTGCCCTTTTCTCATTTATCACTTGTTTTACTGCTTGCCTGTTGCTTTCCCTTTTAGGGATGGCTTTATATGCTGCCACCACCCAAGAAAAAGGTGGGGGGAAAATACAGGGAAGGGAAGCCAAAAGATTGTGGGAGTCAATAAAAAGAAAGGTGGCAAGGGTCAAAAATTACCATCAGGGAACCAGAGGGGGACACCAGACACCGCCCAAGAGCATCCATCACTTCTCAAATGCATCAAAGGAGACAGAGGATACTGCTCAACAGTGTGACAAGCAGTGGGAATGGAAACAAACCTTGGAGAGTCCCTGTCTTACTCCCTCCTTCTGGTGTTGTTAACAGCCAGCTTGGCCAAGGCCAGGCGAAGGGCTTGTAATTTAGGGCCTCAGGCAAGGGCCAGACTAATAAGAAGTTGATGTGAGCAGAACAACAAAAACCTCACGTTGAGGGTCATGGAGACATGACACTAGGCTGGATGGACCTCTCAGCTATAGTAATCAGATCGCACCAACTCCCCCGTGCACAACTTCCAGTTCATCGTTCAACTTCTCATCCTTTAAATGAATAAATAATTTAAGTTTTAAGATGCTTCGACTCAAACACCCGGACATCAGGTACTGGTTGAAATGAACTTTATGGTAAATTGTACCTGAGGTTTATGTGAGACTTGTCACTTGCATACACATCCACAGTCCATCATGAATTATCCAAGATTTTGAGCAACTCTTCAACATCAAGCAGTGAGACTCGCTAGGTCTTTTAAGTCATGCTAAAGGAAATTAGTTTTACAAGTATATATTACAAGGACATACTTGCAAGAGAGCGGATACAGAACAGGCAGCTTGTACGTCTTGATTGGTTGCGTTTACACAGAGGAACACCCACGTGCACCTTCTTGCTTCTAAGCGTACCACCAGTTCTGTCCTCTGCTATTCAACAATGCTGTTTCTGAATTTGTTATTCTAGTCAATTAAGAAAAAAAACTTACCCTTCTATGGCTTCAGCTGAAGATCTCAAGAGCACTTTGCAAAGATGAATACTGACCTGCTCAGTGTTATGCAGGTTAAACACTGTTCTGTAGGCACACAGCTCAGCCTTGTTTACATGAAAAATTAAAACTGACCCTTTTGGCTATGTAAAGCTACATTGCTAGCGCAGCCCTTGTGCAGACCGCTTATTTAAGTGGATCTTCTGGGCTGAGCTTTTATCATCCAGAAAGATATGGAAAGAAGAATTCCCCGCTTAGAGCCTTAGATCTGCATAGATATCATCTATAAAAGTACCCAGAATAAAACAGTGAATGAAAACTCTCTGAACCCTTGGGGAAGTGGGAAAGGCAGTGGAAAGGGGAGGGGGGGAAAAGCCATGCGTGCCTTCAAGGCCATGTGTTCTTGAGAACATTAATTCTTATTGACTTCTTATTAACTGAAAAGAGGCAAATTTAATATTCACCTCAATGTCCTCTTGATCTTGTGCTGAACAACAGTAAGGACAGAAGTGTCTGGCCTACACTCTATCCTCATTTCCTTCAGTTAATCTCCAGGAAAAGTAAAAAAAAAAATCTTATTCTCTGGATCCTTCATCAGCTACCCACAAGCTCACTAGTTCCAGTCTCTTTTTCTTAAAGTAGCCATTGAAGGCTACTCCAGAACAGGGCGCACTAATGGGTTTACAGCATATTCTACTCTAACTTCCAGTAACATCTCATTTGCTCCCCAATATCACCTCCACACAGAAACTCTTCTTATGCATATAGAGTCATACACATATCTGTTCCATAACAGGGCACAGATGGCTTAGAATACTGGGTGTTGTTTGGAGAAAATGCACACCGCGAGCTTAAGTTGTATCTCATTATCAACAGAAAATTCCTACCTGCCATGCTGCTACAAGTTCCTTAGCTTATTTGCTCTCAACCCCCTCACTGCCTTGGAAACACTACAGGAGTTTAACTTGCTCTTACATTGTAAAGTACATCAACACTCCTTCTGCCTTGTGTCATTCCATGTATTAAAACAGATCGACTGGAGAACTGACTGGTATCCAGCTTGGTTTCATGTCCTCAGTACTGTTCCACTCTCTGCCTTGGTAACTGTTATCCCTTCAGCTATAGCCGGCCTCAGATTTCCTTTTTCCATCCATAAATGCCTGAACTTAAATCCTTTCAAAAGAGATTCTCAGGAGTCTAAATGATTAATCAAGTAGCTTTCTTGTAAATTCAAAAAATTATAACAGAAGGGAATGTCAATAGATTGGGGGAGACTTTCCCTTTGCAAACTGTGTTAGTTTAGATCTGCGTATTTAATAATTTCTATCACTTCGTAAAGCATGGGGAGAAAAGGTTACTCCTCTCAGATTCCACCAGAGCTATTTATAAACACACGTCAAAGGACTCGCAGATGTTTTCCGTAGTATATCTGGGATTAACGAACAAAAATATGGAATCATGTTTAGAGAAAAGGTAGCTGTCTCCTTAAATAAAAAAAAAGACTCAAGAAGGAATTATGAATCATATTTAAGTATCAGATTTGCCAATAGAAGAGTCTATCCTTCCCCACGGCACACCTGAAACCGGAGTTAACACCCATTCGCACCCTGACTGGAAGATAAGGAGTCTCAGTCATTCAAGGAGGAAGATCCCACTTACAGTTGCCCTGACTGCATTCCTCCTGCAATTCCTTTACCTCAATAAATCTATTAACGCTCAGTTCTGCTTTGCGGCACAGCAGGTCACTCTCAACACTCGTCTTTTCAGCATAGCTCCTCCAGTAAGGATGCTGGTATACAATTTTGTGGGTAGGCTCTATTTTAAGGCTTATACACTGGATTAAAAATAGTATGGAGTTAAAAGTAGTAATTATCAAACATCTGCACTTTCTCTAAAGCTGCAACTCTTTAACCAACGCATGAGCTATAAACTCACTGAATAGAGCTATTCCAGATTAGCTATAAAACTAAATTAGGGTGAATTCCCAGAGTAGTAAAGGATCCAAGTCCTCAAGGTTATATACATTAAAGTTCCACAGCACAAGAATTTGAGTGATTTCCAGTTAAGGCACGATAGTAGAAAATAACAACAGGTGTTCATCACCATGTTGGATGACTGTCTCAATATGTCACTGTCCTAACAAAACACTACTCAGTCCTCCTTTATTCATTGTGTTTCCTTTAGTGTCCAGCAAAGCCAAGAGATGCCAGTAAAACTGAATATGGCAAGTCCTTTAACAGAAATATCATGCCCACATAGGTACTCACCCTAGACTAGCCTTACTATCCACCTATGATGAGTAGGCTGCTTTTGCCGCTAAGTATTTCTGTGAGCTTAACTAATTCTCTGCAAAAGAAAGGCAATTTAGAAATCAAACAGTAACAGTAGACAAAATTTCAAGGCAGGGCTGAAGTCCCACTGAAGTGTATTTCCAGCTCAAACATTTCTACTAATGTGGATTTCTTTGCACGATCAGTTTCTCGATCTTACAGCTGCAGAAGGATGATATTCATGCTGCTCAAAAAACACAAATTACTTTTCTATTACATCTTTCAGCTAACTTTATCAGACCAATGGAAGCCCTACGAAGAAGCTGCACATTAACGTCTGCCATTACATTTGTCAGCACAGAAATGCTGATGTTTCACAAAGCTTGAAAATTTATTGTGAGGTAAATATTTACACTGGTATTTTAAATCATCTGTTTGGGCATGGGATTTCTAATCTCTGCCCGCTGTGCTCCCCCCTGCCACCTTGCGTAAACTTTTAATCTGTGATGCAGAGGCCTGTTATTAGAGCTGGCTGAAAAAAACCCAGACTGAAGGCATGTTGTTTATTACGGAAAAGGTTAGGGCAAAGCCTTTTTAAAACAAAACCTAATAAGCCTTTGTCCATTTCTCCCGAGAAAAGTCAAAAAACATCTCCTTGATGTTTTAAAATATGTTTCTCTGTAAATAAAAACAGTTAGTGACTCAAAAGTTTCAATTCAGCAGGGAGAAACAAGTCCTACTGAACACTTATCGTGGCCTCAGCACCTCAAGACAGACCAAAGCGTACCTTAAAGACCACACATATGGTAAAGTAAGCTGGGCTTTCACCTCCATTTAAACACAAACCTGCCTACAAACTAACCCAGGAGCGGAAAAAAAAAACCAAAACAAATCAAACCAGAGCCTTTAGCTGGACTTGAAAGTACTTGAAGCCTGGTACAGCCAGCAGGACTGAGGATGTGCAGTAGCACAAGAGTGTAGCTAACAGAGCCTCTCCCACCTCCTCCACTTCCCCACTCACAGTGGGGAAAAGCCACAGGAAAGGAGTAACTCTAGCACAAAGAATACCTTTCACACAACCCCCATCTCAAAAAAACCAAAAGACAAAGGGGAAAAAAAAAAGGGGGGCGGGGGGGGCAGCAGCAAAGAGCTCCCAGACTAGTTCAATACAGATAACCCAGACATGCCTTGAGTCACAACTCTGAAAGCTGGAACGAGGACATGGTCATGGAGGCTCATAGCCCAGCCTGGGCGAGCGAGCGAGGGATCACCCTTGCCAGAAGACACCCGTCACCTCCTGGGCAGGGCAGGGCGGCAGGAAAGCGCGCCTTGACCACATCCAATTCTTCAAAGTGTGCTACACACTTCCCTGCAACCTTTCAGTCTGAAAGATTTCACGTGGTTTGAACTAGTGTGAGTAATGACTAAAACCCAGCTGATACACACTTGCCCAGTGACCCATGACACAGGAACAAGGGTCGTGCGTAGACGGGTGGCTGAGAGTTGATGCACTCTCCCTACCGCATGGCTGTAAAAAGTAGCACCAAACTTCTTGTCGGCGAAGGAGAAGCGCTCGCCTCACTGCACACTGGCAGATTGGAGTTGTGTGTCAGAAACGTGGCAGAGCCAAGCTGAGGAGGGAGGGTGTTCCCAGCGAAGAGAGGCTGTTTCGTGTACCGAGACAGAACACCACCTCGGCCGAGAGGGAGGACGCTCGCTTCAGCTGCGCCGCCAAGGGACGCTCGGGGGGCCGGCGGGAGCAGGAGGCGCACGGCAGGGCCAAGCCCGGCCCGCTGTCGCTACCCGGGCAGGCGGCCCGGCCCTGCCCACCGCCGGAGAGCGGCGCCGGGGCGGCCCCGCCGGGCTCTGCCCGGCTGCGCGGGGAGGAGCCTCTCCCCGCTGCCACCGAAACTTCTCCAGGAACCGGGCTCGCCCGGCGCTCTTCCTCCGGAAAATACCGCTCTCCGACCCAAAACGCGGCCGGCCTCCACCCCACCCCACCCCGGCCTGGCCCAGCGCGGCCTCCGAGCGCGCCCGGCCCGAGCCCGGGCCCGGGCCCAGGCCCACGCCCCGCGGGCGGCGGCGGCGGCGCGGCCCGCTCCGCTCCGCTCCCCCCGCCGCAGCCTCCCGCCGCCCCTCGCAGGGACCCGGCGGCCGGCGGGGCCCAGCCCGCCTCAGCCTCACCACGCAAAACTTTCCAAGCGAGAGAAGCGGGGCGGCGGGGCCGTACCCGAGGGCGCCGCAACTTTACCGGGGAGCAGGAGGGTCTCGCCTCGCCTCGCCGCCGCCTCTCGCTTCGCTCCGGCCCTCGCCCGCTTTGTCTCCTCGCCCGCTCCCTCCCGAGGCCGCTCCCGTCCCGCTGAGGAAATCGGCTCTTCCGGGCGCCCGGCCTGGCCTCGCCTCCCCGCCCCGGCCCGGCCCGGCCGCTCTTCCCGGCACCGCCCGCCGCGCCGCCCCCGCCCCCGCGCCCTTCCCGGCACCGCCCGCCGGCAGGTGAGGGCTGAGGGCTGCGGCCCCTCCCGCCGAGCGGCACGTTCCCGCCGAAACACACGCGCCCCCGGCTCAGGCCCAGACGTCTCTGAGCCGGGACGGACGTCAGTTTTTGAGGTAGAATCCCAAACTTTTAGGTCAAAACCTGGCTTTGTCTTCCTGAGGTAGCACAGGACACGAAAGGTCTGTGGAGGACTGGGTCAGGTGACAGATACTGGGTTTTGAGGGAGATGCAGGAAAAATATCAGCTTGGTTCCTCTTGGGTTTTGTAAATTGGTGTTTTGCTTTGAAAACCTAATTATCTTAACCTTCCTGAGAGCTGTTGCTTTTAAGAAAAGTCTTGTTTTCACACAAATGTCTCTAATAACACAAATACAGGGGAGGAGAAACCCCAGAGGTACAAGCAGGGCCACCGGAGCCCCTCAGACGAAAGGGAGGTTTTAGGGACCCAACCTCCGTCCAGACAGGTAGGTTTGCAGATAGGGGGAGAGTTGTCTTTAAGTGGTAATTTGTTTCAAAGTTTTCTTTGAAAAGTCTCAGTGAGCCTCTTGCGTGAGAGGGACTGGTTTTCTTCTACGACAGATTACTCTGGGATTTTTCGTGGTGTGTTTTGAGGTGGTTTTCAATACAAATGTCTCTACAGAACTTACACTTGTACTGGATTGTAAAAACAATTTAATACATTTAATACGTTTCATGACTCATTTGCCAGCACTTCTGAGATACCTGAATCTACTGACTCCATCCTTTGTTATTAAGCAAAATATAGAGAGATTGGGCAACCTACCGGGGAATTAAGTTCATCTGAGGTATGTAATTTAGCCGAGGGAGACGGGCAGCCCATGTGGACTCCCGAGGGGGCTGGCCCCCAGGTCAGTGTCATGGTGGAGGCACACCATGGTTCAGGACTGTGACTTTCCTCCAGGTCCTCGTTCAATGGCATTAGCAGGGCCGTGTTTCCTATTTTTGCCGTGCTCCTACAAGCCTTTCCTACAGGAAGACAGACGGTGTCCTGCAGCGATTTAGATTGCATTTTTACTTCCTGCAGGTTTAATCCAAGAAAGGGATCCAAGACAAGGAAATAAATGGAGTGCCGTTGTTTTACAATCCAGAAAGAAAATAGGGATCAAGAGACCAACCTTGTCGGTAAGCGAAGTTAAATCAAAAGAAAGTGAGATCTATAATTATGATACTGACTGAGATACACATTATTAAAATAATTTAGGCTCTTCAGTGCCTTAACAAACAGGCTCTCCTCTGGAAACACAGAGCAAACAGATTTTTTAAGCTCTGTGTATTTCCTGCTTGTACAAAACCATTAATATTTTGGTGTCAGTTGCACCAGGGATTCAAACTACTCATTTCTGATCTGTAGCATACTCTCAGTAAAATTGAGTTTACACTTCAATAGCTTGCTTTCTTTCATTACTCCTTTTAATATCATGTCTTGGCCTCCTGTGGTGGTTTCCACATTCAGCGGTTCTGCACGTCTCACATCCTTTCAGGACAAAATGTCAGATTTAAAAAAAAATTTCCTTTTAAAACTACAAACTCAAAGGTAGAAGGCCTGGAGTTGTGGAGAATCACACATTCTGCACCGCGCTGCTGAAAAGCGAAGGAAAAAGTAGGAGATCAGCTGGCAGCCCTGTTGGTTCGTGCAGCGAGTTAAAAGACTGAGCAAACAAAAACTAAAATTATGTAAAAATAGAGCCAGCTAGGTTGAGATTGAACTTTGTCTCTTAATTAACAGCTCTGTCTGGAACATGGTGGCAGGCTCTGTCAGGGAGAATAAAATGCAGGGTATTGTTTAGAAAGGCACCCAGGAACAATAGCTAACACTTCCCATCCAGTAAATGTCATTAAGACAGCATCAGGCTGTGCCGGCAGCTTGAAATCTAATCCATTTTCTGAAATGAGTTAAAAGTTTTCTGCTTGACCCCAAATCTCCCTTTTAACAGTGTTTGTCGTTTTGTAATCCCATTTTCCTGTTTTTTTAAAAATGTTTCTCTCGCCCCTTTTCACTAGGTGAAAACCAAACATAAGCCAGGGGAGAGGACAGGCCGCCACAGCGATACTACAGGGAGGTTAAGTGCATAAAATAAACAAACACTTTCAGTCTCGCCTCTGTTGGGGCAATTGGAGGTGTAGCACATAAGAGCAGAATGTGGTTGGCGACTGCGCACTCCTGGCAGCGTATCTGCATTACTCAGAAGTGTGCACAAGGGCAGTCCCTGAGTAGTGCCACCTGAAGACACCCATGTGAGCATAGTCACAGCAGGAAAGCTGCCCTTTTGCTGTTAAACCCTGGGGTAGGTTTGTGTGCCAAGGGGGTCTTGCTTATGCAGCATCTGGTGTAACTACACTGTCTGCTAGTCCCATCATACACAGGGTCTAAATTACATGCTTCAGCCGGAACATTCTATTTCTGTGAAAACATTGCTGAAATGAAGTAGTTGCTCTGTGTGTCCGTTTATGCCCGTTTCAAAATGTGTGTTTGATCTTTGTGTTTTTTAAAAAGAACGGTTCGGTTTTGTTATTTGAGAGAAGTGAGTATTGAAAGAGAAGTGAGTGTTGAAAGAGAAGTGAGGGGTGCAAAGACAGGACTGCTAGGGCGGGAGATGGTAATGGGGGAATAAAGAGGGAATGAGAGAGGGAGGGAAATAAAAGGAATGAGGAAAAGTGGAAAAGATGTAGAGTGGTGTGATAAGGGACGGAAGTTGCTGCAGGAGAGGCTGAATGGGCAGCGGTCAACCAATAGAAAGAGGAAAAGCTAAAAATACGATAAAAGAATCTCAGGGCCCAAATACCAGGGGGTTGAGGCTATCTACAAGCTGATGTCATGCTGTGCAGTGAGAACAGCCCCAGGGCAGCTGCGCTGTGCCACCAGCTGCTCTGACTGCAGAGGAGCAGTTACACAGTGCAGCCTTGTCACCTCTGGTTGTCTCTACAGAGGTGCCCGTCCCTGGTCTGCCAGCGAGGAGGCCAGGAGCAGGGTAGGGACCTCGCAAGCTGGGTGAGCTTCGCTATGGGGGTTACCCGAAAACACAACATCCTCTGAGGATTGGTGGCTCTGATGAAGTCAGCAACGTAGCAAAGTGACAAAATTGAGGGTCTGGCACAATTGTCATCTCATGCGTGCTATGGCATCAAGTCCTGGGGGCTCCCCAGTCTTAGTCGCAGCATCCCCATGCAGCTGGGAGGCATCACCCTGAAGAGGACTTCAGGGCTTAGATACATAAAGAAGTAAGAACATCTCCCAAGATCCAGTTAGGAATCCACATCTGCACAGCCAGGAAGCAAATCCCGATGTCCCAGGGCCATGCATGCCTCAGGAGTGCATTAGCAGAGTGGAAATGCATGTAGGTGGTGCTTTTGGTAGGTGGTGCTTTTGGTGGGACTGCAGCTAAGCCACCTAAGCTGTATGTTGCAGCAGAATAACTAAAACACCCACCTCAGTTAAACAAACCTCAGTCAGGAGGAGAACGGATTTACCAGTACCTCTGCATCCACACTGGGGCTCCTGGTACCGCTGGCTGCCCGAGGATCAGACCTTGCTGCCCTGATCAACACTGCAATGCCTCCAAGGTCAGCACAGGCTATGCCAGCCAGAGCTACAGCCACGGGTGCTCACTGCTCCAGGGCTTACGACTGCTGTGTTCACCATCACTGCCCACCCTCTCCAAGAAAATCTGTCTACTAGAAACATGCCCTGGTTCATACTCAGGAAGTGACTGGATCCTAACCGAAACACTGTCTCTTCCTCCACTGCCAAGTGCTCCTGGAGCCTTTGGAAAGAGAAACCCGGAAGCCACCCATAACACCAGCATGACCACGAGCACAGGGGCTGCCAGCACTGAGCAACATTGCCCCACGCACACACACTACAGTGCAGGTGTCCTGAAAAAAAACAGGCAGATACTGTAATAAGGAGAAATTATGCCGTCCCAAAAGGCTCAGCATGAACTGGGTTCACTGGTTGCTGCTTTGCCAAGTAGAGAACAGCCTAGCTGGAGTAGTTTGCATTCACCTCCCGGTTCACACAGCCTTTGTGTAATAAACTGTCATAGCCCCAGAGAAGGGAACATTCAAAAAAGCACCCTGAGGCAATGCATAGCAGAAGCCTGAGAATCCTACTGCATGAGTCACTGACCTCCACACACTGCATCTATTTCAGCCTTTAATTAATAAGGTTTTACATTTCTATGGCACTTTCCATCTGGAAAGATCCTAAAATGCTGTGAAGACTAAGGGCATACAGCACCATTGAAATCTGGTTCGCAGAGAGGTGGGACTGTGCAGGGAAGGAAAGCTTAGCCAAGGGCATTGGGGAAAAAAAATTGTTAATTTTAAATGGAGCCTCTGTTACATCACTGAGTATTTCATATCCATGGAGAATAGACAATAAGATTTTAGTTTCTAAGGCACCGCTTGAATAAATAGGCATCATAGACTGCTTTCTTTATCCGGGGGGATGCAGTGCAAAACAAGTACTGGATGATTTTAATTCAGGGTGTTAAAGGACCACAACTTAAGCTACAAATTTAAACCATCATTGGATCAAGGCTTTCCTCCCTCCTGATGAGTAAGTTATTCCCAAATGCTGGACACAAAGCAGAAACCAGTGGAGGAAACAAATCCCATGCTGACACCACCTGACCCTACACTCGGAGCACCAAACTCCCTGGAGGCTCAGCAGCATCCCACAAGGCTTTGGCAAGGTAAAAGGTGGCCCCGAGCACCAAGTGGGGCAATTGAGAAAACAGCGTGGAAAAATTCCTCCTGTCCCAAGGCTGACGTGGCCCCTGAGGGGAGCTAGGGCTTTGCTAAACTGGCACAAATCCCTTTGTTTCTATTTCAAAAGATTAAACTAGTCGAATCGCCCTGCTCGGCTGACTTCCCTCGGCAGAGACTTATTTCTGCCGATGAGCAGGGCCTGGCTTGTGCTAAACCGAGGGCAGCCAAAATGACTGTCAGCCTCAGCTGGCATCCCTCTTACTAAGTACTTGGCCAAAATGGGCCAGGAGCATTTGGCCACACGGAGTTTTCAAAGGAATGTCAAAATGCTCTTGTTCTTAGTGCAATTCTGGCCTATTTTTAACTGTCACTTTCTGGAAGAGATACACGGGCATTGCCACGGCTAGTCATAAACTTTCATTGCTTCCCAAGGAGAAATTGCAGGCAAATTACAGACTAGCGCACTGGTTTTATGTCTCTCCTGCTTGGGGTATGTCAGCATTGCTGCATTCCCTTCTACCCCCAACACATTCCTCCCTGCCTTGTCCTCTCCTGCTTACTGACAGACATTAATGACATGCCTCCATAATTAACACATCTAGCACCACATTCAGCAGGAGTCCTCGGTGGTGTGTCAACGGGATGCTAGAGAAATGCACATCCCTTGCGTGCAGAGTGGGATCACTCCCGACTTCCACCTCCAGCCAAGCGTCTCTCTTGGCCACGCTCCACTTGAGCTCCACCTGCCACGTTAACCCAGAGCAAGGGCAAGGCTGTCTGCGTACATTAAGTCTGTGGTTGCACCATATCTGATATTCCCTTCCCTGTGTGCTCCTGCTAACTTGCCTATGCCGTGCAAAGCTCCACATCGCTCCTCTAGGCACACAAAGAGGTGATGTCCTCACCTCTCACGCTGCAGGCTGGCGTGGAAAAGCACCCTTAATCCTTCATGTTTCAGCATTTCTGAGGGGAAGGTATTACTAGCAGATATTAATTATCCCTCTCCCATGAAGAGAGAAGTACATACGAGCAGTTTTTTTATACTGTTGTAGTAGCAGGGAAACAGAGGCAGAGCAGGTTAGTGCTCATATCCACACGGCTCCCACCTTGAGTTCCTACCCCTGCCATTCCCAGCCCTGAGTCCAAGCCCAGGACCACGCTGCCTGCACTGTACCAAGGCCCTGAGGCTGGAAATCCCACAACCATGTGGCTTTTTAGGCATTGAAACTTCATCCAAAAGGAGAAATCCTGTCGTCAAGGTGAAGAGCATTGCTACTGAAATGTGATTAAAGAGAGAGTTATCAACTTAAGTGTGCTCAGGAGTTTCTGTTCCAGACAAGAGAATTATCAACGAAAAACCAATCTTATAAGGTAGCTGCTATTGACAGGGAAATAAAAGGAATACAGTTCTTACCAGACAGACCTAAGTTGCTCCAAATTGCTGTCAGCTTGAAATATCTTGCTGGTAATTTGTTTTCAAATTCTTTCTCCCTAAATTTGATTTGTTGCTGTACAGTGGATGATCTATTCTGCACAGCATCTTAAAGAGCATTCCCGTTGTCCTATTGCTGATTGTTTGTGAGCTATCACTTCTGGGAGTTGGCAGCATTTATTATAGAAAGGGACATCATCACTTGAAAAGCAGATTTTGTCTGAGGATGCAGTATCTGCTGCTGTTACAAATAGCAGCTAAGATTACTGGGAGGAAAGTCATCAGCAAAAAATCACATTTCCTCCCCATCTTTGAGCTTGTCCACATGGGCAAGCAGCCATGCTGCGTGTCTGTACCCCGGCATGGGGGAAGAATGGGGCAGCATTTTCTAACAAGATTTGAATAAATCCTTTTACCAGGATCCTTCTTAACCAGGAGAAAAATTAGTAGGGTTTCCCACCTCCTGTGATACTGTAGCAAGAGCATGAGCATCACACCCAGCAATTTTTTCTGCTGATCTCTGCTCTTTCTTATGTGAGGGAGGAAAAGGTAGCACTGACTTATGAAGTGTCCTGCTGGGTTCAGTGATGTCTTCTACGCGGTATGTCTGGGGCTTTCCCATGCCTCTGAATGATCACTCACAGCTCTCCAGAAACATGGTCACTGCAGGGGATATGTTTCTGCACACTTGACAAAGAGGTAGAAATGCGAAGCTCAAGTCTCCGCTATCCGTCTGGATCCATCCAGCCTGTGTGCAGTTGCCAATGAGAAGAGCAGTATCCTTGCCCTGGCTTTCTCATTCGAGAACATACATGTTTCTTCTTCTGTCCTTGCCCTACTTACCTCAGCCCATTTTGTCTGATAGTTTAAGCAAATTCAGAGAAATTCTAGCTTTGGGATGAGGAGCTACCGTGGGTTGGTTAAATGGCTTTAAAGCGTGGGCAGAATGGATGGACTCGCCCGAGTCTGACTTGCAGGGCATGAGATGCCAAAGGCTGTCTGTGCAGCTTCCCAGAAAATACAGGGTCTCACCCATCCAGTGTGTATAGCTGTATTAGATTTAAAAAAAAAAAAAAAAAGAAAAAAGAAAAAAAAAAAAGAGAGAGATAGTATATAAAGGTACTTGCTTATTTCTGGATCTTTCCAGGAAAGTATTGGCAACTTTAGCATATTTCTGCTTGCCAGCTTGTTGGCGGTACCTGTAGGTGGCATTGCTGTGGAGAGGGCACTGCAGGCATGATGCCAGGCACTTTAAATCACCCCAAGAGCTCGCACTGCACTTTGGACAAGTCTTGGTGCCATGGAACTTGGAGAGAACTGGAGAGTTGGGAGCTGGTGGAAGGATCACACTCTACCCGCTTAGGTGCTAGAAAGCTAATAATTGTTGCAAACGATCGAGAGCAGCAGAAAACACAGTGCTAATTCAGCTGGCTGTAATTTTGCCACACACTTTACCCTGACATCCCATCAGGGAAAACACTTAAGCAATTGTAACATCACTGAAAAGGTTGAATTAAGAAAAAAGAGAAGGAACAGAAACCTCCCCCTATTGTTTTTTTCAGAAAGCAACAGCAGAAAGAGCCAGTTAAAAGGCCTTGAGGCTCCGAGCTGTTATTCCTCCCTGGAAACCAGCCACGTAAGACACAGAAACACCCTGAACCACGGGGGAGGTCTGCTCCGTGCCCATGCCAGGGGACATGGGCCTGTTCCCATGGGCAGGTCCCCACAGAGGGCTACCTCACCGCCCTGCCTTTGGGTGCCCTTGGCATTTGCTTTGCTCTGCCATGGGATGCCCTGGGCAGATGGCTTGATGCTGTGCCCTGTCCGGATCAGCAAATCTCCCAGGTGCCACTGCCAGGGCCTGGGACACTGCTCTGTCGCTGAACACAAGTGTCGCAGCGGGGCTGCTCAGAAGCCAGCAATTTTTCCTCTTTGCAGGAGCAGGCTGAGCCTTTCCGAGGTGACCGAATGCAGGTGTCAGCTGGGCAGGAGCAGCACAAATCAATCTCTCACTGCTTAAAAATATATCTGTATATCAGATCCCAACCCTTTCCTCTAGAGTCTTGTGGCAGAAATGGAGTTTTAAAATGCTCAATTATTTATAGCTGAAATGCTGGGGAAAAAAACAACCTCATTTGTCCTGCTGGAGCAGAGTGTGCCGGTCCCCATCACCCACTGCTTGCACAGTGTGCGAGAGTAATGAGATCTGGACGCAGTAATGAAGAACAAGAAGGAAGGCGTAGTGCCCAAAAGCAGGGTGCAAGCACCCCAAAGCAGAGCTAGTTCACTCAGGGACATGGTCAAACCCAAATTATCACAACCCTGAGGTGTGCCAACTGTTGCTTTCATGCCTGGGTGTTAATTATCACCAATTAGGTGGGGTGGGTGGTTCCTTAAGTACAGGCTTCTTCTAGCAGATCAGGGAGAAAGGACAGGTTTTGTAGACCCACAGATGTTGTGTCAAAGGGATGCTTTGGAGATTTAACAGCTTTTAGGAGGGAACCTGTGGGAGTTCCTCAAGAGGAGGAATGTCTGCCTAAACTTGCCTTTTTTCCCCCCCTCCCTGTGTTTTGGAAGAGCTGCCACTTGCCAAGGGCCCAGCATAGGTGTGGGCATCACAGGTCTCTGCCCGGTGAAGGAAGCATTGCCCTGCTCTGGCTCCACAGTATCCTGCATGATACTCAGGCACTCAGGAGATTTTGGGCCATGTCCTCCAGTGAAACCAGTAGGGTTGCAGCATTTGGCAGCTGAAAAACTGGTGGTTTGGCTTTCTATTAGGATAAAGCTGTTTAATTCCTTCCCACCTCAGTACTGCCTTCCTGCACAGCTCTTTTAGCAAGGTCTGCATACAGAATATTAGGGATTCTGAGACAGGTGATTAAATACAGTTCTGCTTAAATTCAATCCCAAGAGGATGGATGTGGAACTGCCCTGCTGTAAATTAATCAGTAAAGTGGGAGAAAGTGGAAATCATGGTGGGGAAGTGGTTCTGTTTCGTTAGCACTCTCATGCCTAACGATCCCAGGGCCTCTGCCCGCTTAAGGTGCAATTGCAACACGATTTTGGTAAACCTGCACAGACTCTGGTGTCGGCTTCCCACAGCTGTGTTGCAATCCTCTGCTGCCCGGGCTCCGCTCCCACTCAGGCAAAGCCTGGCAGAAGCTCTCATACAAGGGCTGGCAACACAATCAGGAGGGGAGAAAAAGGGTGAAACACAACTTTTTATTAAACTAGTGCCACTTTCTTTTGCTAATACTCTGTTTAAAAATCCCATCCATGCCACACGTTTGCTCCAACACCTCCTCTAAACCACTGTAGCTGTATCAGCTTAGCAGTTACCACCAGGCATGGATGCGGCCCTGGGGGATAGTGCAACAGGTACTTTGTAGTGCAGAGCAGCAGCACGTTTTTAGGGCAAGCAGAGCCCCGCAGCATCTCCTTACATTTGCAGAAACCATCTGAAACCCTGTGCAAGTCTAAAAGTAGGAAAGTTGGGAAGAGCAATTGTAAACCCCTTCCAGTGAGAGGACTTCAGATCCATAGCTCTCAAAGGGCTCAGCAGTGGTGGCCAGCACCATTATCCCCTCCTTACAGATGGGGGAACCAAGGAAATTATTTGCCCCATGTAACCCAGGGGAGGTGGGATTGCAGCAAGATCCTGGATTAGGAAAATCTCAGCCCTTAGGCCATAAATGAGTTGTCAGATGTCAGCAACAAAGGCTATAAAATCTGAGCCCTGCTGCCCAGCTGGCCCATGCAGTTGGGGATGTCTTAATGCTGGTAGGTCCGAGATGCAGTCAGGCCTGTCCAGCCTCATGCCCTCTGCTAGCAGCTTCGGTTTCCTTCCAAGAGACCAGGATAATAGCTTCCCATGAGCATCACTAAAATTGTTGAGAGCAGATAACTCCAAACCATCCATCTGCTTGCAAGTCTCCACTGACTGATAGCCACAAGAGCGTGCACAGACTGAGCTCCCTCCGTTCAGGAGCAGCAGTGCAGTGCCCACTTAAACACCTGGGTTGTGCTCTTCTAAACTCCATGTCCAGATGAAACGGTCCCTCGTGCCGATCAGAAAAAGTTTGATTCTTGATTGCACAGTTGCTGGGCTTCAAATCCACAATTTCTCCCCCACTGCCTGGCACTGGGGCATTTTATCCACACCCTGGCTCCTGCTGCCAGCTATAACAGAGGTATAGAGGACTATTAAGCTGCTTGGGAGTGGAGCAGCCTGCTTGTAAACTTAATATTACTTGAGGTTTGCTCAGAGTTCATGCCCCAGGTTGCAGTTTGATGGAGTGAGCCAGTCCTGAGTGCTTCTGATGGATATAAAAAGGATATGCAATCAGACGTGCACTTAAGCAAGTATATTACCAAGTTAAATTACTTCAGTTTTACTAAGCTAATTAAAAATGGAACAAAGCAATGATCAGATTAAGGTCACAATTAATAACTCTATAGGTTCAAATTATCCAGTCACCAAATAAATACCGCATATAATCAGAGGAAGCCGTGGCTGATAGAGGGAATTAGTGTCCTGCTCAGAGGTCTTTGGGAGGCAAGAGCTACCTTTTGAGCAGTGACCTCAGCTCACCAAGACGGCGTGTTAACCTTGCTGTCAAGGAGACCGTCTTCCTAAGGCTTGAGTGTCTATATGAGCCCAAGTTGCTCCTTTAAAGGGAATCAAGTGGACTCAGGATGAGCGAGCGCCCCTTGATCCCCACCTGCCAGGTAATGAGGGCAAGAGCCACCACCCACCAGCAGAGATCTGTCCCTTTTCTCTTTCCACACAGCCATTTCTCCTTTTTGGCCATTTTAATGCTTTGAAAGTTTCTTAAAATATCCCAATTTGTGGGGTGGTTGTTGATTTTTTTGGGTTTTTTAATACCAAGAAAGAATCAGGCAATTAAATATGGGTTTCTAAAGTGTTCCAATAGCTTTTAACCTGATGATCAACCTGAAAGCCGATTGCCTCTTTAGGAGCCTGAAGTTAGTGAAAAGTTTCCCAGGCCAGTTCATGCTTGCAGTGTATGGTGTTGGAGCAGGACACAGCTCCAGCAGCTTGGTGGGACCACACACAACCGGGAAGGTCAGGATCCAGCAGAGCTGCTCACCCAGACCAGCAGAACATCCTTAAAAGAGCACCCAAATAAGGCACCTTGCCATAGGCAAGGACAGGATGGTGATTTTCACAGCGCTCTAATCACTTCTGGGCTGTACCACAACAAGCACCAGCAGCTTCAGCTGCGTGGTGGAGCCAGGGCAAAATTCCCAGCTGACTGCTTGCCTACGGCCACTGCAGCGCCTGTGGGGAGGGCAGGGTGGCTTGGCTGCAGGCAGCTCGGCTGCAGGCTGGGCTTACCTTGCACTCAGAGAGGCAGAGACCCCAGCACAGTCCCCGGCAGCTTTCATGGCACCTTGGCTGGCTTCTGCTGCCTCTCGCTCCAGTTCCTGCTATAAAGCCATTTCGCAGGTTTTGCTTTGACGCAGAAGAGCAGGAAACATGGTTGTCACTCAGCTTGCAAGAGAGGGTTTTGGCAGAGCTTTCAGGGAAGCTGCTGTGGCGGTGGATAAGCCCAAGGGATGTTTAGTGTAAGGAGGGGAACCTGCCTGGGTGGGCTGTGAAAGAGAGACCTTTTGAGGGGGAAAACCTTCCCCTTCCACCCAAGCAACCAAACCATCAGGGAGGGGCTGTGAGGAAAAGAAGGACCTACTCCAAGTACTGCCAAATTGTGGACCTCACAGCTGCAAGACCTCTGGAAGCCAAAACCCATCAGTGGGCTCAGAAGGGATTAGACAAATTCAGGGAAAGACAAGCTTCATTAATGCTCACTGAGAAGAGGGCTCCAATGCAGCCCCAGCTCTAGAAACCTCCAACCCCTCAGTTACAAGTGATAGAGGCCCTCAATTGTTCCCTCAGCCTCCCCAGGGGCTGCCACACTGCAGGGGGCTTTGGCCCCACACCGACACCGCATCCTTTGCATCAGAATTGCATCCAAATTTAGATAAAAAGAACATAAAATCCTGCATAAAACCTCAAGTGTTTGCGACGGCCTCTGCGAGGCTGGTGGGCTGGCACAGAGCAGAAGGCATGAGTGCCTGCCTGTGCAGGCAGCTGCCTGCCCCAGCCCTGGGACTCTCCTATCTCTCCTCCCAGCAGATGGAGAACAGACATGACCATGGATGCACACCCACAGGAGCTCTCTGCATCAGCCTGGCAGGGTTCTCCCATGAACTTTTTCCTTAACAATTTTTTAATTTTGTATTATTAACAACAACAAAAAAAAAGAAATCTGTTGTAAGACTAGCATTTAGCTGCTTGCACTGACGGAGGGATAGGCATAGGGTAGGGATGCGCGAGAGGGCCCGGCAGGCAGCAGGACCCTCTCTGTTGGGTACCACAGCTGTAGAGCTCAGCTCCATACCCATATCCATCACCAACACGCAGGGAGCTGTCATGGCTCAGGGGACCGCGTCCCCTCCTCCCCCAAACAGGCTTTCTGCCTTCGGGAAGATGCTCCTAAGGTACCCCCAACACAGCTAAGCAATACCCCAAGCAGTACGATGAGCCACAAATCAATGCTGTGAAAAGCCACAACAGTCGGGTGTCCAACCAAAAAGACACAGAAACCCACATGCCCAAGCATCTTGGCTCACACAAACCCGCAACGCCCTGAGTGGCCCCAATCCTGCCACCCTCAGCACCACTGAGCTGCTGGGGCATGGCCGCCTTGCCTGCCAAGGAGCTGCTTTGCTGGCAGACTCGCCTAGGTCGTTCTCATGGCAATGGCCAGGAGATGATTTATTTTTTCTCCAGGCCAGCCCTTTTCTGCTGGGTTTCCTTCTAGCCCACCAGCCTGGAGGGAGGACAGCACTGACATGCTCACAGCAGCTTTGCAGCATCCTCACATCATCCTCAGGCTTCTTAATTAGAACAGGCATGAACACCTTTGACACACGTTGTGAGGTTTCTGTCCTGTTACTGAAGCACCAAACAAACAGGCTTCAAAAGGAGAGATAATAGCTCAGCTGGAACCCCGGAGCCAGCACTTCCTGATGTACTCACCTTGCGTGCACAGACACAGCCCATGCAAACCCCACTGGCTTTTTCAGCTCCCCTTGCACCTATCCTATCCCATCCCATTCACCCCCTACCAGCCCACAGCCACACCAGGCTAGGCTGTGCAGGGCACAGAGGGAGGACAGGCAGGAGCATGGCTACAGTATCCTACACCATCATCTCCCTTGGTTTGGCACAGCTTTACTAGCTGCAGGCAGAGTACTAGGGCCAGGCAAGCAAAGTATGTGCTCTCCTTGCCTGGGAGCATAAATCACCCCATAAATCTGTGTCTTTACTATGGGCTGAGTGTCTCCTCAGCCAAAGGTGCTCCACCTTACCTAAGCCATTTGTAGGTAAGCACGTGCAGGGGGTTTCTCACTGTAGCCACCAGCTGGGGACAATGACCAGCTCTACCATCCCCTCCACCTCAGCAAGGGGCAGCTGATTTTGGTCCCTTAAAATGTGATGTGGTGAACATCAGCTGTGGGCAAGCAGCACCTGGGGATAACCCCCACCTGCTGCTGGGCAGCTGCTCAAAAAGACACATTATCTAGATTTTATCTCACCATGGGCAGACCAGCAGCTCCAGGCTGGGGCTAGGGAGGTCTCTGTGCTTCCCATGGAGATGCATTTTTTCCAGCTGGCAGAGTCCATCCCTGGAGCTGAATACGGCCGCCCATCGTCTGCTGCACCTCCAGACTGCGGCCAGGCTCCAGCAGCCGGCCAGGGATGCTCCAAAAGGGCTGGCGAGGAGCCATGTTCCCCCACGTGGCTGAGGCTGGGGGCCGATCTGCCTGGCAAAGCCTGGAGATTACAATCTCCATGCAAAAAGCAATTTATTTTGACAAATAAAAAAAAGGAAGTGATATGATTACAGGCAACAAAGCTCTTGTGGGAGCACAACAGTAGAAAAATATCCATCGCTTGTCCTGGCTTCAGCAACCAAGGGAGAGAATAAGCTTAATTGCTTTTGTAAATTAAATGTACAGGTGATTTGCTTGTGGCACGTGTGAGTTTTGCCCTTTAATATTGAAGGGAAGTTGCCCTTTCTGCTGTTCAAGGCGATGTTTGATAGATGCATGTCAGGCATGGGCCTGGAAGAAACCCCTCATTCAAGGCTCAGAGCCAGGTAGGCTGAAAAATTCCCCCAGGAGCAGTTTGCAGAGCTGGCGGCAGCCAGCCCAACCCTCCCCTGCCCTTTCCCATTCCTGAGATGGGGAAATTTCACCTTAAAAAACATAAAGAACTGCAGGCTGCTTCTTCTGCAGAGTTATTGCTCTTTTAAGAGCTTGGGGCATAGTCAGAACACTGGGACCTCTCAGCGGTGGCAGTGTCCTCCCCCTGCTGTGACCATCCATCCTGCCAGGCGATGGGCTGGGAAATGCTGGCATGCAAACATGCCAGCCAATTTCCTAAAATTTAATTCAATTTTACATTCAATTTAAGTACATTCTATTTAAAAAAAAAATCCCCAAGCCCCCTCCCAATACAGTGTTTGAAAATTAGCAATGATTTAAATCCCTCAGCTGCTGTACAAAGATAGGCAGAGATGGAGCATCCAGGCTTTTATTATTATTTTATTGCTGCCAGCGCCTGTGTATCCCCCTGCCTGAGTACACCCACCTATACCGGGGCCGGAGCAGCTCAGAGTGATCATAGCTTCTTTCTGATTACCCCCATTTCTTGCTGAATTGCACCCAGACCCCCAAGTAGATGCTTTCAAAGTGCCACAGGAGTCCTGCCTCCTGCCTGAAAGCTGCACCACTCCCTGGGTGTGACCCCCTGCCCCCCCCGCCCCCCCCCCCACTTTTGGGCACACCTCAAAATCCCAAAGTAGAAATATCCGACTCCACAAAACCATCCTGCTAGAGTGTATCTCTAGTTTTAAACACAGCTGGAGCTTTTTGCAAAGAGCCCAGCGTTGGGCTTGTGCTATATTTATACTCAGTGATTTTAAGACCCTCTTCTTGGTTGCTCTCCAAGTGGTTGAGCTCCGATGTCCCTCCACCAGCTGATGCCAAGCCCCTTGGGTACCCGGCTGCAGGAGGCAGAGGGGCTGCCCGGCATCTCCCCTAACCTAGCTCTGCTCCTCCTCATTAGTCCTCTGAAATGCCCAGGGTGCTGGGTCTCCAAGCTGGGATTTGGGGTATTTGCATTCTAAATCCTCAGGACTGGGCCAAGTTAATGTTTTAAGAAGGTTGTTGGAGTGATCTGTTAATGTGTACGGGGTGTGCTTGTCCTCTTGTTGCTCAGAGCCTGGAGCAGCTGTAAAAGAGGAGCCAAGAGCAGGAGAGTTTGCCAATTACATGATCCTTTTGTTAATTATCTTAATTATGAAGGATACTCTACTAGGTGACATCTCCACCCGAGGCCTATGCTGCAGCATGCAGGTCCTGAAACCCTGGGACTGTGCACAGAGACTCATCCAGACCCTTTCTGGGGCTCCCAGGCAATGGGAGATGAGCCCCGAGCAATGCAGGGAGGACATATAACCCAAAGGGCTCCCCAAAGCAGGAGGGAAAGAGGTGGGAGATGGGGGTGCGGGGGGAGCTTCTGTGCCGGGGCTCCCCAGAGCTGAGCCCGGGGATGCACCCAGCACCCCTCTGGGAGGGTGTCCGCAGCATCCCTATGCTCAGGGGTGCTGCAGAGGGATTTATGGGGGATTTATGGGGAAATTTGAAATGTCCCTTCTGGTTCTCCTCTGCCCCCAGCCCTGGGGCAGCTCCAACTGGTTCAATCCCCTCCCAGAAGGTTTCATAGCCTGAAGTCACTGTTTACAAAAAGCAAATGTTTTACTGTTAGCTAATCTGGCTTGTTTGCAAAAGCCCTGAAGGCTCATTTTAATAGCAAGTAAATGATTCTTAACGATATAAATCAGACCCAGCCGAGGCTGGGAGTGTTTGTGATATCTTGCACTGTAACCAGGAGTCAAGAAATGAATTAGTCTCAAATTGAAAAGGGGAAGGTTCCCATCTGAAATTGGGCAAATATGAGACTTCATCAAGGAAAGATAATCACTTTGCGGGATAATAATGAGGCTTCAGCTTATCAGTTTTGCATGGAGAATCCTTAATATGCCTGTAGCGGATTTCACTGCTGTGAACGGTGCGAGAGACAACTCAATAAGAGAGCTAATGGAGAGAGAAGAGCGTGGCAGCCCCCAGCCCCGGCTCTTCCCCGGCCCTGAGACTCAAACACACCTGGCTTTGGAGAAGAAAGTCAGGAAAATGAAAACAAATTATATGGATTGCAAAGTGTCTGGCTGGGGGGGAAGGCTTTGCTTTGTTGGGTCCCTGCCTTGCTCTGCCAGCATGTCCCACATCTTATTGCAGGGGGTAAAGGTGTCTGTCTTCAAATGGGGTTCCTGGCCTGCTTTCCACCACCCTGCCCAGGGCCCCAACCTGCACGGCTGGGATCCACAGGAGTTTTTCACTTGGTTGTAATGCCAGCTGGATTAGCCCCAGAGAGGATAAAAACCTGATCGCAGGTGTGCGAAGGGACAGGGAGATGAAACAGCCCAGGTCTGGTGTGTTTAGGGTGCTGCTTCTCATCCCATTCCTCTCGTCTGGGGAGGCATCCTCAAGCACAAGGGGCAGATTCAGACTCACAGGCACTCAGCATCCCCTTCCCTCCCCTTCGCAGGTGAGGAAGCCTCAGCCAGGGCATCGCAGGGCTGTTTGGGAAGCAGCTGGCACAGCAGCAGCCGTGGGCTGTCCCCAAGGGGGATGGTGATCCCCAAAGTTGTCCTGGCCCAGGGGCTCAGCAGGAACCAGGGACCAGCAGGAACCAGGGCCGACTCCGGTGCCCATACACCCCCTGCTCCAGACAAGGACCTGCCTTCAACCTGGGAACTCACCTGTAATTACTTTATAGTCCTGCTGATTTCCGATGAAATTAGGTGAAAGCTTAGATTTGAGCCAGGGACTTTGTTTTCTCAGGAGAAAAATGGCAAAGAAAAAGGGGAACCTGGAACATTTGATTTGGTTTAGCATTCAGGGAGACTTTCTTTTCCCAAACTCAGGCTGAAAATGACTCAGTATTTTCCTCCCCAAATTGCTCCCGTTGTTTGCATTGATTTCCACTTGCTGATGCCCGAAGTATTGCTCAGGGAGCTGCTGCCTCTTTGCATGGCTGCAAGTGTCCCCTTAGAGCAGAAGCCATGTATGCACCAAGCCAGCTCCCTGCCAGCCCTGGGGGCAGCTTCTCCTGCCCCAGTGGGGACACAGCTGCCCCACGGTCAGGGCTGGCTCCTTGGGCTGCTTGAGCCAGCGAGGCTGGGGGCCAAAGAGAACCAGAAGAGACATTTCAAATTTCCCCATAAATCCCCCATAAATCCCTCTGCAGCACCCCTGAGCATGGGGATGCTGTGGACACCCTCTCGGGATGCTGGGTGCATCCCTGGGCTCAGCTCTGGGGAGCCCCGGCACAGAGGTGCCCCCAGCACCCCCCAGAACCCCCATCTCCCACCTCTTTCCCTCCTGCTTTGGGGAGCCCTTTGGGTTATATGTCCTCCCTGCATTGCTCGGGGCTCATCTCCCATTGCCTGGGAGCCCTAAAAAGGGTCAGAAAGAATCTCCATGTGCAGCCCCAGGGATTTGGGACCTGGTACCCGCTGCGATGCCTGGCAATGGGTATGGAGGAGCAAGAGGGAAGGGGTGATGCTGGCACTCGCAGTGCTGGGCTCGGGGAGAGGCAGGGACCCCACCTGCCTGCTGCAGGGGGGTCCCAGGTGAGGGTCATGGGGGAGACCAGCCACAGCCCAGCAGTGCCTGGGGAGTGCAAATGGGGCTTTGATGAAGCTTTCAGCAGCACTGCGGCTGTGATGTATAATGGAGGGAGGGCTGCGGATCTAAGTTTAGTGCAGCATCGACTCGTCCACGGCAGACGAGGGGTCCAGACCAAGCACTGTATCTGTGTTAATCCCCCATCCGTCTGTGCAGCGCCAGGCCAGTGGGACAAGCTGCCTCACCGGGGGGATGCTGCTGGGATCGGGGCCGCAGTGGGAGCACCGAGCAGCCCCTGCATGGTGAGTTCCCCATGTGCCAGGTGGGTGTCAGCACCCGCATAGGTCCAGACGACAGGTTAGGCTTGTCATGGCTGGGCCAGCTCCAAAGTCACCAGCATACCCCAGAGACCCCACCGGGCAAGGGCAGAGGGCACCCATCCCACCACGGCCACACACGAGGATGTAAGCAGGCAGTGGAACCAGCCAGACACTGAGGGCTGCTGCAACAGGAGATTTTTCACAGTACAGCTGCTGGACCTGTTGGCCAAAGGGCTCAGACGTCACGCTTGGTTTGCCCAAATGGCACCTGGTAACTTGCATGCAATTAAAAGTGGGCTGTAATTGCCCTGATGGTAATATCATAGGCTGTCAGGAGGATAAAGGTGGGCTGGCCAGCACAGAGAACCCAGTGCTGAGCCAGGCAGCGGGTTTGTAGCCACCGGGGCCGTGCCAGATCATCATGCCGTGCCCTGACCTCCGCGCTCAGAGCCCAGGACACAAATGCACTTCCCATGGAGCATCTCCCTCAGCCAAGATGGGGTCCCGGCCCCAGCCCCTCCGGGCAGGGGTGCTGGCCCAGGGCAGCCAGCTGGGGAGTGGGTGCAGCTGCTGCTAAGTGAAGCTGTGGGTTCATTACCAACCTTTTCAAAACCATTGCTTAAAAATATCCCCCGCTCGCATGGGCTGGCTCAGCTGTGCGGCTGGTCTTCATCTCCCTCTCGGGATATAAATAGGCAGCGCTGAATAGCAATGCTGGCCCAGCGCTTTTCACGCTGCTGCACAAGAGGCGACAGTGGCACGAGACCCGATGGGTGGCCAGGGATGTCAGCCAAGCAGCCCAGCCACGTCCCACTAAGTTGGGCTGCCGCTCCGGGTGTCCCGACAGGAGCTGCTTCCAGGAAAGAGCTCAAAGCAAAATGCAATCAGGGGAGCAGCCAGGAAAAGAGATAGTGTGTTTTTGCGATGAGGGTTGAGTTTCCGAACAAGCTTGGCTTTCCTTTCACAAGGTTTCACAGGCTTTTGGGGGAAATACTGTGATAATTTTGTGGCAAAATTACAAATTTGCCATTTGCAGAAGAGGGTACTCTTGCGTTATGGTCCTTTGGTGGCAGTGGATGAAGATGCTCCCACACCATGTGTCCTCCAGCAACCCCTGATATCAAGGTGGGATGATGTACCCAGGAGGAATGAAAATAGATGCTAAAACAAAATAAAAATTATTTTTCCTTTTTTATCTTCTACCAAGAGCCTGGTATTTAATAATGAAGGAGAGTCAAATGCTCAGATATGCCCTTATTAAACAAAAGGTGTAAATGTCTTCACTTAATCCTGTGCAGCTCTCAGACTAAACACAGGGCAAAAGATTTTAATAGCTTTTCTAAACAAGTGGATGCTCTTATTCTCCAGTGCAGCTGCAGCTTTCTCTGTCCTGGAAGCTCCTCAACTGCTTCATCATGGTCCTCCCCAGACTAACCCCTGTGTCCTGCCAGGAATTCATCATTAGTCTCCACATATCAAGGAGATGATACATCATGCAAAGGGAAGAGGAGGAAAAGTCCACGTGAAGCCTGCCCTCATCGTGGCAGTGCACCGTGTCCTTGGAAGCAAATTAGTCGCGGTGCCACCAAAAGAAGACGTGAAATAACCCTGGGTGCTCAGTGGGCTAATCTAAGCAGAAGGAAAAATTCATGCCCAAAGGCAAGGTGAAGAGTTTCTGGGTTGTAAATGATATTTTTGAATTGGCGGTGAAGTCTCTTCTGGGAAAGGGTTGTAAAAATCCACTGCAAACTCAGAAAACCCCCATATCTCCATGACTGCCCATCCGGGCTGGGGCTTGGCCTCCAAGAGCCACCAGTGATGGTTTTGATGGCACAAACAGGGTGAACTGGAAGGTGATGCTTGAAGCAGGGTGTCCCTTTCACCCCGCATCCCTCCAAGCCGGCGTTGGTGGCTCTGGCTGTGTCACTGTGCAGAGCGGATGGGGACAGCCTCCATGATGACGGAACTGATCTCTGCAGCCCTTGGCATTCCCACCACCATGTGGGGTCTGGGATCTTCGCTCTTGCTCTGTCTCCTATTCATTTCCACCAGCAGCCAAAATGTGCTCCGTGGCCTCCTTTGTTTAATCCAGAGGAGAGGGGTGTTTAATCATCGCACGGCTTTCCTCCACTTCTTCTTGTCTCCCCTTCAAGCGTCTCTGCTGGAGAAAAGGTGATGCTCTGAGCCAGCCTCCTGCTTCGATGGCCAAGGATACGTCATGCATGCTTGCAGGCATCCCTGTCATGTTTGGCCATATTACTGTCACCCTTTAAAAAGTATTTTTCCATGAAAAAGGGTCGTCTCATAACCAGGAAAACAAGGCAAAGCCCAATTTTGGGGATCCTTGCCAAGAGAGGGCTGAATCAGTGGTCAGACTGGGAAAGGCTGTCCCAGGGCTCAACACTAGAAAGGGCCACAAGTCCTGTCATGGCCAGAAATGGCCTTTACCTCTGTCCCCAAGCCAAAAAAAGCTGTGGCTTAGCGTGATTTCATGAGTCATCCCCAGCGCATGAGTCACTGCTGCTCCCTGGTTTATAATTTCATTGGGAATGGGCTCTTTTTTGTTCCTCTGCTGAGGGCATGGAGGGGTAGGAGCCAGGGCAGGGTGGGAGGGGACGCCTGGGATGGGCTCTGCGGCCACCCCTCTGGAGAAGACATCTCTCTTCCTAGTTAAGGCATTGAGCCAAAATAAGCCCTGCCAGAATGACTCTCCTTTGAATTTCTAGCTGCTTTCAGGAAACCTGAAATGGTGGTTACGCTCACATCGTAAGAAGATTATTTCTTTTCTATACCAGGCTTTTTGCCTGCACACAGTTGGTTACTAATAGTATCTTTTTAGCTAGTTAACTTGGGGGTTTATCAGTCTGATCCCTCACCTTTATCAGATCTCAGTCTTGCTGAGCTGACAAGTATCTCTTACGCTTCCTGGGCTCCCTGGAAGATCTCTGCCACTTGTTTCAAATGTGCTGAAATGATGCCAGGCTCAGCGAAACTGCCTCTTCTGGAAATCCCTGCAGCTCTGAGTGACTGGTCCCCAGCCCAGTGCACAACTGGGAGCAAGCGGCAGTGAAAAGCCTTGTACCCACCATGCCACAGCCCCAGGGGTGTCCATCCTGGGCAAAACCTGATCCTGGGTGATGCGGGGTCCTTGCAGAGCTCCAGGGAGTGTTAAAACAATTGCAGTGGGAGAGGCCAAAGCTGCTCCTGCAGCCTGGGCTGCTTTGTGCATGGTTCCCGTGTGCACCCACACATACACACACACACACACACACACACACTCTACATGTTGGACTCAGAGCTATAGTTTTTCTCACTCATGATGTGCCCTGAATGATGCTCCTGGTGCCCTGAGCGATGAGGAGATGCTGCAGGCGATGATCCCCCAGCCCCCAGGTCCTTGGCAGGGCAAGGGTGAACAGCACGGCTTCATGGGTGATCCAGGCAGGAGTCACTAAGGAGGAGGGATGGCTGCAGCAGGAGCAACAAAGAGCACAGCCACACCGCAGCCCTATGCTGCAAACCGCTTCCAGCCCCAAGGAGTCACGGGAAAGCCTCTGTCCCTGTGCCACCCCTGGGAGAGCATTGTTGTTTAAAGCCCTGGCAGTGCCAGTCAGGAGCTGCAATTTATTTTGCTGGCTCCGTGAGATGCTGCTGGCTCCCTGGGCTGCATCTTGGCTCCATGGCTTTTGGCAAAGCCACACCACTGCCTGTGCTATGGGGTGAAAATGAGCCTGGAGCCCAGCATGCAGGTACAGCTAGACCCGGAGCTCCGCTTTGAACACACAAAGTGCTGGGGAGTGCTACATCCTCAGACAGCTCCAATGGGGCATGCAACATGAGTGGCCGTTTTCCCCCTGAACCACCCTGCCTCAATTCCCCGCTTGCAAAATAGCGATGAAAATACCTCAGTACATGGCAAGGGAGCTGGGAAAATAGAGGGGTTGTTTGAAGAGCGCTCAGAGGCTAACAATGAGCTCCGCATGGCAGCCCGGGTAGAAATCGGTACCCTCGGCTCCACTGAGCAGTGCAAAACCTGGGTACCAAAGAGATGCCCACTGCCCTGCATCCTTCTTGGCCAGACTTTGCGGCATGCAGGCAGAGCAATGTGCATGAAGGGCTGGATCCTGCTGCACGCCATGCTAATCTTGGCATTTCTGGGCTTGGCTGTGTTTGTCTCTGCAGCCTGAAGAAATCTTTTTAGGTAGGAGAGCACGCAGCCCTTGAAGATGTCTTTGGGGGCATAGTCAACGCCAAGCCCAGGATTTAATACACACAAGGGTATTTCCTCAGCTGCCAGCATCAAGCATACTGTGGTACGCAAGGGTTAAGAGCACAGCCAAACTGCTACTCGGGTTTATTTTCTTAATTTAAAATAAGCTTTTTTCATGGGAAGCAGCTGGGAGTGTGGAGCGAAACTCATCACTCCAGGGATGCTCAGCACTGCTGAAGCCAATTTCAGGAGTAAATACGTATTTTTAATGTATTTCTTTTTATGAGGCAGAAAGGTGACATGGCTGGATGGTGGAGAACTTACCTGAGCTAATGGCCCAGCTGGAGCTCTTCCAACCAGCCTGTTTAAGGAAATGGATAGTTTGGGGCTTTGCTTGGGCTTTAAATGCTTTTAAATAGATCTGTGCTATTTACCTGTTCTCTCAGTCCCTGCCATGGAGAAGGAGACAGGTTCTGCTGGCAGGGCCCACACTTGGGTGGGAGGAGAAGGCCAGAAGATGCTGAAGGTGGACCTGGTCATGGATATGCTGGCAGAGGGCTTATTCCTCTGAGCCTTGCATGATGCACAGTGGCAGAGGAGCTGCCAGATCCTGATCCATGGTTTGCCCCCAGGGAAACAAGGACTTTCCCTGCTGGGCAAAGACCCACCAGCGTGTAACCCTCTGTGTGGGCCACCTCTGGCACAGGCTGCTCCGAGTGGGACTTCAGCAAGGGACGGCTCTTTGAGCACGTGTTTAGAGGTCCTCGCACTTGCAGCTGGATCCAGAGTCCCTTGTGGACATTGGGCTTCTTCCCACTGTCAGCGATGGACTCTCCAAGAGGTTTGTAGACCCCTTCATGGCTTCCTACCAGCTCTGTACCTCCACACAGGGGAGGAAGCAGCACTCTCAGAGAACCAAAGTGATAATTAGCCTTTTCATTTGGGCCCTGCTATGTCTAGGTCAGTCTATGGGTTATGTGATATTTTGCCATTTCTTAAACACATTGGGAGGTTATTCATAAGACAGAGGTGCTCCTGCTCTCCTCTCATCTGGGGAAGAGCCTCTCACTAGCCCAGACACCCAACCCTGGTCTCCAGGCTGGCATTCCCTCTCGTCTTATCTTGCCCAGACCTCTCTCGTCCCGCAACATGTCCTTGCTCCCTGAGAAACTCACGGCAATTCCTTTCTTGAGCACTTTAGTGGACACCACCAGCTCTCTGCAGCAGGAGAGCTTTACATCCAACAACGGCCTGGTGCCTGGGTGGCGATGTGTGACTGAGGCATTGGGTGGTTGGCCAGCAATACACCGAAACCAGCTTTGATGTGCTTTGCAGGAGGCTGTTGGGCATTTGCTTGAAGAAATCTCTCCAAGCATTGAAGCATCGTGGAGAGGGTGAGAGTTTCAGAGCCGTACTTACAGCTCTTAACACTGGGCCAAAATCCAAAGGGGTTCTGAATTCAGACCTGTATAAATGAGAGCAAGGTTTAGCTTGATGGCAAGAGCCTGCCTCTGCTATGCTGCTGAGGATTCCCAGATGCAGCTGGTTGCACATGGTGGGAACAGCCACCCCTCCCGCCCACAGAGGAGAGCCCCACATGGGGACCAGAGCTGCTGGTGCTCCATTTGGCCATCCTGCAAGGTGGCTTTCAGCAGCACAACGATGAACTTGATCTGAGCTGTGGTGCTGATCTGATCACAGAGCCTGGGATATGAAGGTGCTGGCTTAGAGAAAGAAGCTCTTCAGCTGAATTCCCCTGCAGGACTGTGTCCAAACAGCTTCAATAACATTTTCAGCCCTGCAACAGGCTTGAAAATAAAATTCCAGCAATGGATTTAAGCGAGCGTGTCTTTGTCAGGCCTGGTGATGAAATAGCGGTGTGCTGCTTTCAGCTCCCTGTCCCTCACTCTGATGTGGCTTTCAGTTAGCTCTGGTGCATGTTCAGCTGCTCCCACTGAGCTGGGAATGAAAGAGCCAAGATAAAAGGCACCAGCCCCATGCCGGGTGGCTGGCCTGGGGAGAGCGGGGGGAGCTCTTGCTGGTGGCTGGGTGCCTTGCAGCCCCTTGGTGCAAGTGGTGCATGCTCCCTGTCATGCTGCATGCTCCCCGCTTGCTGGCTAATTGGGACAGTCACGGACAGCCACTACCAGCCACATTGAGGGACTGGGGTGGGGAAAAGCAGCTTTGCTGTGTGTCAGTGCCAATGCCTCCTGGTTTCCATCTTCTGCAGGGTCCACTTTTGGGAAAAGGGCAGGGCAGAGCCTGACCACAGCAGAGGAGGAGGAATGGTGAGGAACAGGAGCCAGGAGCGATGTTATGGGACATGATCTGCCTTCCATGCACAGACCAGTCGGATGCGCCAGGACCTCAGAACCACTTCGACTTTTGCAAGGAGGGCCAGCAGCTGTGTGCCAGGCTCGGGACGGCACATTGCATCCACACATCAGTGCCTGAGCAGCTGCCATTCCACTTCAACGATGTATCCCAGCATGGATATTCAACAGCACAGCTGGGCACCAGCTACGTGGTGTTGGCAGCCTGTCTGGCAAGGACACCTCTCAGGAAGAGTGAACTGGGATGGAGCATCCCAGACTGCCTTCACCTCCTCCCAATTAACAGAGGAGACCATGAGCCCGAGACTTTTCTGCTCTCTGAAAGGATGTGCCAAGTGGAGATGCATGCCCAGTGCAAGGCTGTGCTGGGAGCCAAGGAAATCATAAAAATAGCTTATTTGCCTCTTAAAAGCTGCTCTCCCAAATGAGATGCTCACCCAACTCTTTATTGAGAACTCCTTATTACAGGTTTGGTCAGGAGTCTCTGATGGGCTTAAACACATGGGCACAACTCAGAGCCGCAGCATCCCGGCACATCACCCCCTCCCACTGCCTGCCCACCTGCTGGCAGAGGGTCCACAGAGGCCCCTGGCCCCTTCCCAACACTGGGTGGACATATAAATATATATATATAGATACACACATATATGTGTACATATATACATAAAATGCTTTTTTTCCCCCATCACAGCCTTATTCTGGCATTTGAAGGGCTGTGGGGACTGCAGGGCACAGCAGGGCTGCAGTCCCTTGGGAGGGATGTGGCCCGCAGGCAGCCAGAGCCACAGGCCGGCAGCGCTGGCAGGAATGTCCTCTCCGCCATGGCTTCAGCATCCCTGTCCGCCTGCAGACATCCTTACAACCCTGCCCATTCCTACCTCGACAGCCACTCTCCTGATGGATAGGTTTGAAGATCTCGGCAAGCGAACGGCCAGGATTTCGCTGCACCTGCCAAAGGGAATCCGGGCAAATGCCCCAAACCAGGAACTTCTGGGGCTTGTGTTTTCCCCCAGATCAACAAAAGGGGATTTCAGTGGCAGTGTGGAGAGGCAGAACCTCTTGCAGCAAGCAAAGACCCTCCCTCAACCCATGGCCCCCATCCCACAGTGCTCTTAGGACTGTTGCCCCACCACAGGCACAACCCCAATAGGCACCGCTGAGGATGGGGGACCCATGTGGAGGATGTCAGGAAAGGTGAAATACTGCTTCTGCCAAGGGAAATTAATACAGGTGGGCTGAGATTTGTGTCTCCCCCCATGGTCTCCGGCTGAGGTAAACCAGCGGTGTTCAGCCACGATAGCAGTGCCTGTGCACAGCCCCCAGCTTGTGCCTCAGCACCTCTCCAGGCCTGCCGGGAGTCCCTCTGCATTTCCCTAAAGGGGCCTGGGGAGAAAAGAAATCTCTATTTCCCCCCTGTAAATGACAAGAAGGACCAAGACAGACCAGCTCAGAAACTCACTGAAAAATAGAGTATTTTACATATATTTCTATATAAAAGAAAGATAATATTTCAATATAATCTATATATATTTCTATATAAATAGATAGATATGTATTTCTAAATAAAAGGAAGATTATATTTCTATACAATCTATATATAGAAAAAAACATATTGTTTACCATGATGTGACTTACAGCCCCTCACCACCCCTTCCAACTCCAGCTCCATCTCCGGAGGCATGCGTGCTGTACCCGCTCCTGCTGCCCACCCTGAGCTTGCCGTGTGCCCAGCTCTCTCACCAGAGTCATCACCGTGTTTCTTGGCATGCATGTGGGATCATGGGTTTTGGGGGGGCTGGCATCCTACCCCCTCCTCATCATACCCATCCCTCATACATTGTACTGGTGGCATCCCTACCCCAGCCAGCACAAGGTCCCCCCAGGAATGGGGACATTATGGGACATCTCACCTGCCCTTGATGACCACAGGGCAGAAGCCAGGCTGTGGCCAGTGCACAGCCCAGCCGTGGGGCTGGGTACCCCTGTGCCAGCTGTGTGGCTGCAGGAGCAGCAGCAATGCTGGAGGGCATTTCACCATCCCGGAGCAGGAATGCTGGCCATCCCATGGGACACCTCGGGGCTCTGGGGACCTAGCAGAGTGGTGATGCTCCTCTTGCAAGCCTGCACTGGGACAGCATTTGGGAACAGCCCCCATTTCCCTGCTGGTTGCAGGGGATTCCAGCCTTGCAGGAGCTGGTTGTTTCCTTGCAGCCTGTTGAGCTCCACAAACATCTGCAGACCTGGAGGTGAAAGAGCTGGGAAAAGCCCCTAAATGCCGGTACACGCCTGAATGGAATGAAGCAGTACGGCGGCAGCCATCTGAGCAGCCGGAGCCTGGAGCAGAGGGAGGCGAAGGAGCCCAGGGGATGCTCCTGTGCTCCCATCCATGCCGCACACAAGGACTCTAACAAGAAATTGCTTGTTAATGCGTGCAGTGCTTTGTGATTATTAAGCTACAGTGTGACATACTCTGCTGACACATTACAGGGCTTAGAAATAAACACAAGAGACAATTCTTTAGGTTTACAGCATGAGGGGGCTGCTAATCTGCCAGGGGTGTTTTGTCTCGCCAGGTTCCGGCAGGCATGGGCTTTGCGCCTTTTGTGTGCGAATTAAATATCAGCTGCAATGTAATTCTTTCCGCCTGCGAATTCGGGGTCAGGGGGTGCCATGTTATTGCCTAGTGTAGCTTGTTTGCTCTTTTCCCTGCACTCCAGTAAACCCCTTTGCTAGAGCTGCACCTCTCCTCTCCTCCCAGGAGCTCGCTGTGCCTGTGCCCACTGGGGAGTGCCAAGCATCCCCAGCATCACTTTTAAGGGCTGGGTTTTTGCAGTGCATGAAGCTGGCTGCCATGACACAGTGATGCTGCCACCATCCTCAAACCTTCCCAAACACCCAATGGGGTCCCCCTGTGCCACAGAAACCCATTATCAGCTGTAATGGCTCAGTGCAGGCAGGAATACTTGCAATAACCCAGTCAAGATGCAGAGTTCATAAATTACTACAGACACCTCCGAACCCCTCAGGGAGGTTACCCTAATAAACCCCAGGTGAACTTCTCTGTAGCTGTGAGTGGGACAAGCCTGGCTGTATGTGCAGAAAGGGTTATTGGGGAGAAGGGGGTGGCAGGAAGACCCTGATGGTTTCATCTGTGCTGAGCTGGGAGCTGCTGCCTCCCACGGAGGAGGGACAACACGCCACAGCCTTCTCCCAAAGCAGGTGGTCTGTCCATGAGGGAATTCCTGGGACAAGCTGTGCCCATGTGTGGAAAGGTGGCAAAGAGATGGGGGGGGGGGGGGATGAGGGCTTTCCCTCCCCAGGCAGCGGGGATGCATCCAGGCTGGATGCCTCTACCTGCATCCCCAAATTGCCCTGCCAGGCTGCCAATGCTCTTTCCACAGCTCCCTGCTTAATTATCTCTATGCTGCAGGTAATAACTGGGGTGATTTGTCTGTGTTACCCTTTCCCCTGAACAGCATCACCTGCTGCAGCTTGCTCTGTGGCTCTGCCTCTTTGAGGTTGTGACTTATGTCCCCTCACGTTGCTCTGTGATGGGCACCGCTGGTGAGGGTTAGTGCTGTCAGTCCCCTCTAATCGGTACGGGACACAATATTTAATCCAACCTGAAGTCTCCTATGCCATGGTGGGACAGGTCCTGCTGCATCTCTCAGGGCCTTCATAGGGGTTTAGCAGAAGACAGAGGTTGAGAGCTGAACTGGAAAAGAAGGTGCTTGCAAAAGGGGTATGCATACACTGCGTCTGCCTGCCCTTTGTAAGGACTGCATGCTGTTTTCCCCAAGGTCTCTTTCTTCCTGGGCTCTTTGGGGCCGGCATGCAGCAGGCACAGCATCTGCTCCAGGTCATAGCTGGGCACTTGCTCCCATTGCAGTGTGGCTTTGTTCAAGGTTTGGTCCCCAGGACTCAGATTTAGCACCTTAGAACCCACTTTCTCAGCCAACCGACAGGGCTTGTGAGCCCACGGTGGGTCATGCTGGGGACCCCGTCCAGGCTGGCAGCAGGGATATGGGCAAGGAGCAGCAGGGTGCCCTGCCTGGCCCTGAGCAACCTCAACTGACAGAAGATAATCCCCCACCCCACCCCCACAGCTTATGCACCTGACTCCTTCCCCTTGAGCCCCATTCACTCCCCCTCCCTCTCCCCGAGTGACATGTTGGTGATTTGCCATCTGCATTTTGGTAGAAGGAGAGCCGAGAAGCCAAGCGAGCTAGCATTTCCTGATGGAAGAGGGTCCCATCTCCAAGGGAACTGATGTTAGGAATCACCCAGACTGGTGTCAAGTGAAGAGGATTGCCAAGGACACGGCAGAAGCTGGGGCAGGGACAGTGTGATGCCCTCTGTCCCGCTGGGTCCCCCTCCTCCAAATGGTAACAACCCCAAACCCAATCCCTCAGTGCATGTAATCCTACTGCCACGCAGAGGAGCCATGCTGGCCCCAGCAAAATTGCTGCCTAAACAGGCAGAGATGCAGATGCTTTGCTCCAGAAGGACAGTCCAGAGCCAAGGCTGCATCCTTGGTGTCTAAATGGAGATGCTGCCCCTCAGCCGTACGGTCCTGCCTCTGGCTCCATCCAGCATGCAGCTGTGGGTGATGGAAGCCCCTTGATCGGTACTCACCAAAGCCCATGCCACGCTTCAGTGGGTGCTGGATCAAACTCACAGTCCCCAGACTTTATCCAGCCAAAATACACAAGTGATGCTGCTCAAATGCATCTGGGATGCTGCTTGGCTCCCTGCTAGAGATCATGATTGAGTGGTTTATTTAAGAGAAAACCAGAGTTTTGCTGGATGAAGGCAGGATTTTTCTCTCTTCACAATAAATGTAAGTTCCACTTGCTCCCAAGTTGACCTAATAATTGTAATTCTAAATTAAATGTAAATGTATTGGCTGCTGGTAAAGGTCATTCCACAGAAAATGGCTATGTTTGCCTCTTCTTCAGATGCTTGAATACTAAACATGTAATATTCACAGGATCGTTAGCAGATAAAGATGTTTCCCACCTCTGCTCCCTAATCCTCACACAAACCCATTTTATATGTCAGCAGGCAAAAGGAAAACTGTTCAGTCTTACTTAAAGTCTACAGAATGGTCCATCTGCTATAAAAAAAACGCAAGTGCTCAGCATCATTCAGGATCCATCCCTCTGGAAATGAAATTCATGTCTTATGGGAGGCAGAATGACTGCAGGCTACCCTTTAGGGCTCTGTGCAATTGGGACTTCTGCTCTGACAGATCATCACCCTGGCTTAAAAAGGATGGCTGGCTGTCCTCTGCTAACCACTGGACTTGAGTGAAGGTCTATGAAATGTCCAAACCCTCTGTCAGGGGAATTGGGGAATGCAGGTCTAAGGAGGACTGAGCGGAAGGCACAGATTATCTCTGGGGCTCCTTGGGGTGTGCTGGATCTCGCCATGCCTCTTCAAAGAGCTCCTAAAATTGGGGATGAACAACAAAGTGCTAGCAGCTTGGGGCTTCAGAGTCAATGGGGACCTTTCCACCAATTACAACAGATGCAGCAACAAGCACTGGAGAAGGAAAAACCGCAATGTACAGCAGAAATTGGCCCTTGGCAATGGGAGGAGATGGCTGGGTGGCTGCCTCGCATCAGGCTACAGGGGTAATTCACAGCATCCTCAAAGAATTGAGCCTCTTGTTGTCCAAGAATGTCGTAATTTTCTCAATTGTGCTTGGGAGCTGAAATTACTCAATATGTTAAGTTTTCCCCCCACCTTTGTTGACTGATTGCAAGCAATCTGCCACAGTCTGCTGGAGCATGCCACACTCCAGAGGCAGAATTAGCACTGGATACTCATGCCAATGGTGCAGCTTAGTTCTCAAGGACCTGCTGAGAGTTCCCAAGCTGGGTGGGGGTCTCGCAGCAAACCCCCTTCCCTCCCCATCTGCAAGACATTTCCCCAGAGCAGCCCTTTGCTGGAGGCTGAGCAGCTGCCAGATCGATTGCCTGGATGCAGAGTTTAATTTTCACTTGTCTCACTGGTGCAAATTAATTGCACATGCAGAGGGTCTGGTGGGGTCGGCTGATCTGTTAACCTCTGCAGCACCAAGGATCACATTAACAGCTTGGGGAGCCATCACAATGCAACGACCCTGTTTGCCATGTGTTCATCTGCCGTTGGCCACAGAAACCTGCGCAGGTGGAGGAGGGGGAAGAGCTCTCCTCTGCCACAACAGCAGGCACAGAATCAGGCAGAGAATCTTCTCATCCTTAGCACCACCTGTAGTTGGTAAACATCTCATGAAACCCTGTTTATCTCAGGGCTCTGTCCCTCCCCCTGCTCCAGCACCACATGCAGGGGCTGGATGTGTTTCCCCACACCTAAAATTGATCAAAGGTGAAGCCTAGCTCTTCCCCCCATACACAGGGCTGCTTTAAAGCAGAGCTCTAACTCTGGTACAGGGATGAGGAGGGTCTCCCTCCCCAAGCAGCTGAGCCAGGTCTGTGCTCTCAGGGCAGCAGTGCCACCTGCAATTCACACCTCTGCAGTTTTGGAGTCCCTGGGGTCCACTTCTCCATCCCCACTGAATGCTCACTCCCAAAACATGCTGCCCTAGGAAAGCACACAAAGGTTGTCAGCTCTATGTACATGAATGCAGCCCCAAATAATCACAAAGTTCACTTGAAGATGGATACAGAAGCTGCTATTTGCCCCTTCCTGCTCATCTGAGACTTTTAAAGGTTCTACATTGTCAAGTTTTGTGGTCAGACACAGCCATGCTCCCCACATCACTCGGCTCCAAAGCCCACTAGCAGCTCCGCTCAGGGTAGGGACAGTTTCATGCATGGTGGGAAACAGAAGCAAGACCCTTGCAGATAAGATGCTACCAGCAAGAAAAGGCTCAAGGAACATATCCAAAGCTATAGCTCAGCAGGCAGAACTGTGCATGCTTCCAGCTCTAGCACACAGCACATCCTGACCCCAGCCTAGGCTACACTTGGACCTGCTCCCTCTTCTGTCCCTTAGCACTCTGCTCCACAAGGCTCAGAGAAAGGCTGACTCTAGTGGGGGCATAGCCCTTCCAGCAGGGATGAGGCTGCTGCACCTACCTCAGACACACTAAGAGGTGCTGAGACCAGGAACTATGACAGTAGTAGCTCTAGCCAAAATCCCTCTAGTTCCCAAGAACTAGATCCAACAGCCACTTCCCCCTCCCCAGCAGGGCACACAGAGATGTATTATCTCCTCCTACAACAAGGGAACCACTCTGACCAACAAAGATGTGTCAGACTGTGCTTTTGTTACTGGTCTTAACTACCCTGACCAGCCCCACCTGGGCCCTCCAGCTCTATATAAGCTCCAGCTCTTCCCTTTCAATCTGAGCCAGTTCCTAAGGAGTGGTAGGGGTTGTGCTGCAGGGGTGGCCCCAGCAGTGTCTTCACCCTTGCTAGGCACCATCCCATGAGGCTGAGCAGGGTGGTATTGACACTGGGTTCATCAATAGCCCTAAGCACAGTGAAATAATATCAGCAACAGCTGAAAGCAAGGCTACAACACCAATCTGAAACCATGCAGGAGATGGGGATGGAGACAAGGCCACCCACAGCATGTGTCTGTAGTTCCCCCAGGAGGACAGCAGTATGACCTTAGCTGGGGTGGGTGTTTTGGGCTGCAGTGAGGTTCCTGCCTCTGGGCAGAGGGCTGGTGGGGGCCTGGGTGGTGCACCCAGCCTGCAGTAGGACTTTGCACATGGGTGGCTCTCATTGAGTCATTGCTACTCTTCTAGGCATGGCTGTGTCTGTCCCGAGGGCTGTGTGCAACGGGGTGCCTTCCTCTGTGTATTGAGGAAAAGCCAAGCATTGGAGGGGTCTCGAGGTGGCCAGGTCCTTCTGGGTGCTGCTCAGAGGTGGTGAGGCATCCGTTGTGATGTGGTGAGCCTGCAGGTGAGGGCTCCTTCATGGAGTCACAAAGCAGACGGTGCAGTCCCTGTCCTGCTTGAGCTGTTCTTCCTGCCCTGGCAGCATCTCCCAAAATCACGAGGGAAGCAGGATCCAGGAACATCTCCCGCAGGTTGGGCTTCTCCATCCCTCATATCCTTCAGCTGGCTGCAGAGGTGTGAAGCAAGGAGGGAAGTTGGCAGTCCCTTTCTGGGAATGTGTTCATTCATGCACTGACATGTTTATTTGCATAGAGACATTTTAGGCTTTTTTGTTGTTGGCTGACTTATTGCACAAGTTCTCAAAGCTGTGATATTGAATTATAAATTGAGACACTGTATCCATGAAAGATTGCTCTTTGACTATAGGCAGCATTATCGAATATGACAGTCACAATAAATGCATGCTATAAAGCCAAACTAAATATGCTCTGCAATCCAAGATGTGCAAATCAAGCAAGTAGAAAAATAACCATAATATTTTTTTTTTTCACAAACGAATCCCAAACCTTAGGTGATGATTTTGTTTAGCTTTATGTCTTGGCTTCTTGGCAAAATACTCAGGCAGCAGATAATGAAATGACCTACTTTTGCTGTCTTTGTTCATGACAACACATAAATTAAGAATTATGCCCTTTCAAATTAAACTTATCATTTTTGCAGAAATTAGAGTGTAAAGCAGGGCTGTGGGTTGGAGGTGAGGGAGGGAGAGGCAGGTACTGGTCCAGCTTCTGCAGGGGTCCCCCTGCACTGTGCCCTGCTTCCAGGAGCAGGGGGCTGAGCATCGGGGTGGTCCTGGGCTGGTACCATCCACCAGCTGGGTCTCTTCTTCCTATCAGCTTATCTGACTCATGAGGCTTTACCTTCTGGCCAAATTCTGGAGGCCTCAGAGGCTAAGCAGTGCCATTTAGCTGATTATTTAAGTAATGCTCTGGGTTTAACCTAGATGCTCACTTAAAAGCTACCATAAACGAGCGTTGTTTAGAGCGAGCGCCCAGGGAGACCCTCCCTCTCAATGGGAATTGTTTTGCCTCCAACTGCATCCGATGTGCAATGTGTTGTAATGCTTTCTGACTGGGTGACAGAAAAATAACGTTTGCTTTAATTGAATTTCAGATTGGGAGCATGGGCTGCAGCCTGCGGTGCTGGGGGGGGCTGCTGTGCTAGGGGGTCCAGCAAGGTTGGAGGTGATATTGAAGGAAAGCATAATTATTTGTTAAAGTGAGCATTGTGTGTGTGACCACTGTTGCCTCAGAACTGGACTGCTGGGTCAGAGCAAGGTTGTTTAATAATGCTGTATAATTTTCTGAGGATGCCAAAGGCATGAAGAAAGGTGGAGCGTGGCCCGGAAGCACAATGCCAGGTGGCCCCCCAGCAGCGTGCCAGCATGGGGCAAGGTGGGCTGCCGAGTCTGGGATAAATTCTGTCCTCTCCAAACACCACAAATGAATTTAATAGTCTACAAAATCCATTATGAAAAAAAAAATTATGTATTTCCATAAACAAGACACTAAATATAGCACTTGGAGCTTTCCATTTCTGGGCCCTACAGGCATGTTACAAATCTGTGTGTGCCACAGCTGCAGGAGCAGGGCTGGGAGTGACGGCAGGGTCCCTGGGGACCCTGCTGCCTGTCCTAGCCATGGTCCCCTCCTGAGCTGCTGATCCAAGAGCCCATCCAACTTCTCTTACCAAAGGTCACCGTCAGGACACAGAGGTGACAGTGCCAGGTTGGTCTCGATCCTTGGCAGAGACCAGCAGGAGCCTGGGGCAGGACGTAGGGGGATATACAGCAACACACCCCTGTGAGATGAGCAGAGGCACCTTAAATACATCCCTGCCCCCCCTGCAAACACCCCTGGCTTGACACGCGGCAATTGCTCTCTTGCAGAAGCCCGTTCACAGCTTGCAAGTGCTGGACAAGCTGCATTGCCCCATGCAGGGGCTTTGCTGGGCTCCCTGACCCCAGCCCTGGCAGAGGACTGCTGTCAGCAGTGATGATGCTGGCTTACACCAGCCCTGGATCCAGCCCTGTTTGCATTGCTGACATGTCTGGGCCCTGAAGAGGTTTGTGCTGCATCTGCTGGAGCACTGCAGTATGACAGGAGGCAGAGGCGCTTATGTGGCTTTCTCCTAAATCACAGCACCCTTGCACTCTTGTCTCCCAGCTAGCTGCTTGCCACTGGTGATTTCTCAAAGCTCCTGACTCCCACACACTGGCAGAAGGATTTGAGGCCCATAGGGAGATCAGGCCGTGCTGCCCGAGCCCTGTGTGCGCAGCAGGGACAAGTGCTCGGAAGCAGAAAAAGACCCATCACAGAAACCCAATCACGAAGTATCCCACAGTGATTCCCAACAGTGTCTGTAGCAGGGGCTCAGAATGTGGCACGGGTTTTGGGAATGCTGTGTCTGTCTCAGCCTGGCTTCAGGCTTTTGTGCGGTTTGGGCAGGTGCAACCTTTGCTCTGGTGGAGGAGAGGGAGAGCGGGGCAGACCCTTGGCTGCTGGTGAGGTATGCTGCACCCTGCAGCAGAGACTCCCCCAGCCATGGGGCGAGCAGGGCTGACGGCTGTGACCCCGCACCAGTGGGACCTTCTCTGTCACCTATTCAGCACTTTGCATCAGTGCTTGTCATGTTCCTAGAGTTTCCCAGACTGTCCTGCAGTGCTGCTCCTGGTCTGGGTGTTGGATAACCCTGGAGGTGGTGTCTCTGCTCTTTCTCAAGGCTGGCTCCTGTGTCCTGCTATTTTTGAGAAGTGGCTGGCAGGAGCACTCGTACTTCTTCCTTTCAGTCTGTTGTTTCCAGGTTCAGTGAGTAATTCCTGATGAGCTGTAATTTCTAAAATTAAATCTTTAAGATTACAAACAAGAGGCCTGAATTAATATTCCTGTAGTGTTAGCTCCTTCTTGGATGTCTCACCTGGTGGCTGTGCCTCCCCTGCAAGCCTGGTCCTTCTTCCACTGGGACCAGTGCTGCTGTAGCCAGTGAGAGCAGGATGGGTCCCTCTTGGTTTGGACCTAGACCCAGCTGAGGACAGATGTGTTGCTCTGGACCACAGTTGCTCTCCACACTGATCTCATCTTTGAAAATAACTTATTTAGGTCAGATTTTTTTTCCAGGCAGATCTTCTGCCAGTCATTCCTTAATCTGAGCTGTCTAATTGGGGACCCCTAATTTGGCTTAACATGCTGTTATCCTTGTTGAAGCAGCTCCAGCCTTGTGGCTTGATTTTTCTTTTCCCTTTTTGCAGTGGATTGATTTTCCTGCCAATGTGATCTCTCTCCACTGAAGTTCCCATCACCGCAAAGTTCAGGCTCTTCTTTGTTCTAATTATCACTGTCTCCACACAAAGCAAATGAGGCAAATGCTCTGGTCTATTTTAAGGTGTAACTGAGATGATAATCCTGCACAGCTGGGAAGACTGCAGGAAGCTTCTGCTCAGAGGATCATCTTTGCCCAGAATCAAAGGAGCAGCTAGTCTTTGCTGGGAACACCCAGGGGAAGGCCATGTCTACATGGCCAGGCTGTCCTCAGCAGAGAGAAGCATTGTTGTCCCCTGGCTGAGGCAGGAGCTGCTTTCTTTCCCCTGTAGAAAAACTGGGACCTGCAGGCTGCCCTAGGGATGCTCCCTGTCCTCCCATGTAACAGGAGCAGAAGATGAGGGACAGGAGCCCTTGCATGGGCTGCTCCAGGGTTGCCCTCGTCCCAGGCTGGAGAGCAGTTCTCCAGTGAGGAGGCCTTTGTTGCCCTTGCTCAGTTATTGCTAATTGTCCCATCAAGTCCCCAGAGAATTTTTTTTTTTTCCTTTTACCAGACCGCCAACAATTGCTGCTTCCCATAATAACATCAGGGAGCAATGCAAACTCAGCTGCCCTAACTCCAGGTGAGATGCTGGCATGTTGTCCTTGGAGCTGGCCATGCCCAAGCAATGGGAGATATGCAACTCTCCCTCCACCCACACCAACTTTTAGTTCTGACCTAAATCATACCAGACCCATCTCCCTGTAAGTGAAATGCTTGGGGAGCAAACAGCCCTAGCAGCCTGCAAGTGGTGAGCTGTGGCACTGACACCATAGGCATGTCCTCACCCCCAGGTGGGTGGGATGCTGCTCTGGGGAAGATAAAATGAAAAGGGATGTTGACACATCAGCTATTGATCCTGTTGTGCGTGACAGGAGCCAGAAATAGAGCTTGAAAGGATGGGGTGACTCATGTACCTGTGTGGCTGGGAAATGGTGATACCGTGTGTGCTGAGTGGGATGGGCTCAGTGTTGGAAGCTCCAAGCTGCTCAGCAGGTGTAGGAGATTTGGGGCTGGGGGACTCGTGATTCAGAAGCTGTCTTAATACAGGCTGTTTGGGGACGGAGGCTGGGAAACAGGACTGCCAGATGCTGCAAATACCCCGAATACCAGGGCAGCCTGTGTACACCTGAAAAGCATCTCCGGGGACTCAGCCAGACCCTAACCTGCTTAGTATGATGCCATTGCCATTGTATTTGTTTTTTTAGCCTGTGTAGGCAAGCTTCACATGAAAGAGAAGATAAAATTCAGCCCTGTTTAATTGCTCAGGATTTTCTCTTCCTAAATGACCTAAGCAGAGGGTCGTGTAATTTGTGGGGAAGAGCAGCCAAACTGTGAGCAAGTCACAGCCAAGTTTGATTTGAGCCGGGAGCATATGAAGTTACAGAGCCCACTGAGTCTAATGGCATTTTTCAAGTGAAATGCTCTTTTACTGCTAAGATTAAACTGTTGACAAAAAGGCTATTTTTTGAGAAGGCTCTTCCTGACAAAATATTTGAAAGTGTTTTAAAATAGTTTGCGTAGAAACCTGGAAAAGCTTAGGCTGCAAGGAGCTGTGGAGATCATCTGTTCTGCCCCCTCCCACACCAAAGGCAAACCCAACCTGAGCTAGATCCAGCTTTGAATTTATACCTTAGTTTTACATTTTTCAATGAAAATCTGAATTTTTCATCTTGAACCAACCTTCAAAATCTCTGTCAAAACAGCTTAACTGAAAGTTCTATTGAAAGTAGCTGAAAAGGTTGGCATGAAAAGAAGTATTTCAAAATAAAAAGTTTAGTGACCTTGTCTGGATTCCTTTTAGCGATTTTTATTTTATTTATTTTCTATCTGACTTAGAGCAGGAAAATATTCTAAAATCTTCAGGTCTGGAGGTGGGAATGAGCTGTGGGAGCCAGCTTTATCTTGCCCTCCCACATGGCATGCTTTTGCTGTACTGAGCCCTTTCAGTAGCTGTGGGGCAGTGACTGGTCTGGGGACAGTGGCACAAGCAGCCACAAATCTTGCAGATATGCAGCAGGCACAGTAACTGGATGACAGTATTGAGCATCACCATGGATTCAGCTCATCCCTGTCCAGACCTGCACAGCGATGGGGATGCTCTATGGCAGATGTGGAGCTGGGGAGTGGGAGCGGTGCGCAGCCAGACCCCTGCCACTGTGATTTGGGCTGGCTGTGCCTTGCCCCAGTCCCTCCTGCAGAGCATCGCACCCAGTCACTGGTCCCTTGCAATGCCACTTGCCGTTCTGCAGCTCCTGCAAAGTCCTTGCGCCCTGGCTGGTAATCTCTACTTTGATTAAAAATGAAAGGAGTTTAAACCTCTTCTTGCTGTGTAGAGTGAGAATGGGACTTCTAAAGGCAAAAAGACCAGTATGTGCATAAAAAGGATCTGTATTTTATTACTCTCATTTTGTTTTTTTCCTGTTACTAATCTCATTATGCTTAGGAGTATAAATTTAAGTTGGCACAAATCTGTATTGCTAAAATATTTTACCTGAAGTTCTTAGAAGCTCTCTCCATCTGTGAGGATAATACTAAGTATTAATTAACTAGCTAATCCTATGCAGTGCTTGGAAAACATAAAACACGACATAGAAGCAAGTCCAAAATGCGATTCCAACCTAATAAAAGCAAACCTGTCCTTTTTCCAGAGGAGAAGGCTTTGGGATTTCTTTTTTTTCATTGAGAACAGCACTCAGCTTGCTTCAAATATCTACTTGAAGCTGCAAATCACTTTTTAAATCAGAAAGAGTGGAGTGAGACTGAAAGGTGGCCAGGAAAATATAAGCATGCTGTTGGGTGCTTCTGCCCAAGTGAGCCCAGCAGCTATTTCTCTGTCCTTGCCATGGCAGCACATCTTGCAGGCAAAGGGCTGGAGATCTGAGCTACATGCTGGTACGTGTGCCCTAGACCAGGCACTGATTTTTGCTCACTGGGTCTGCTCCCCCTACACGTATGGCTGTTCCTGGCTCCTTATCTTGGCACACTGCAACCATAAAAAGCTTATATTTAGCAATAAACCTGCTCTCCTGTCATCTGAGGGAGTTTGTCTTTGCAACAGGGCGAAGCCACTCTAAGGAGGGCTGTGTCCCTGGCAGTGGCATTAGGATTCAGGCAGTGTCTGAGGAGGCCCTGGAATCAGCGCACATAAATAACGAGCTGGGCTCTGTATTGATGGGCTGGCAGCCTCCCCACTGCATGTCACTGCCTCAGCATCCTCTGCCACATCCTGAGGTTCACGGGCATATATTGCAATGGTGTGGGGCACAGTGTATATTACAGAGAAAATAAGTTTGGGGGCAGCCCTGAAGCCCAGGTGGTGGTGAAGAAGGGTGAGGTTGGGTATGGAGTAGGGCTCTGCTTGGGGGAAAGGGCAGCCCTTGTTCAAGCAGGGGACTGATGCAGTAAGCAGCAGGAGGCTGGATTTCCATTGCTTTGCATGCCAGGTGATTGCTCATGCACCTGCAGATCACAGTCTGGGGTTCTGGAGACCATTAGGGGTATCTTGAAAAATCATGGGGGGCTTGCCCTGACATCACATGGGTGTTTTGGAAAGTCCTGCCTCTAGTGCTCATATTTGCACAGGCTTTACAGAAGCCTGGCTCTGTTCACCTCCAGACAGTGCCAAGTGAAATGATTATCTTCTAATATTGCCTTGAAGTGCCAAGCTTGACATGAGCAGGTTCATTGCATTCACACTATATATTCACAGCTGCTACTCTGGTCCATCCTTTCTCCCTCTGCGTTCAAAAGAGCTGAGTAAGGTGGTGTGGGTGTAACCAGGGCCAGCACTGATGCCCTGTATCCCCTTAACCTTAGCTTCATTTGTCAGCGCTGCAAAAGGTATCTGCAAAGTCTTACATTAATTGGAGTGGGGTAATTGAGCTCCCGGTTGCAGATGAAATCTGTCTTCATGTGCCAGCAAGTGTAGCCCAAGTCTGGAGCTTGCAGAGGCAGTGGCTGCCAGGCTGAGGCAGGGTGGGATTTGCAGCCCTGTCACCATGCTGCAGGGTGCTTGTTATCACGTTGACACAGGCCTGGAATATGAATCTGTCTCCTGTTTCCGCTTCGTATTGTGTTTTCAAAAGCACTTACGCTGAGCCATCCGTTAGGAGATTACAAGATCGGTTGGCTGGACTCTGCAAGGAGGTGAAGTCAGGGCGAAGGGTTGGATGTGGCATAGGAAGCTCATCTATGAGGTGGTGGGGTTGGTCCTGCAGAGGGGATGGTGGTGGGGGGAGCACAAAACAAATCAGATTGTTCTGTATCCATCCAAATACTCCATCCTGCCCTTTCTAGTAGCCAAGTTATCTTTAACACCTTTCTCATAGCAACACCATGATTCTTCCATGATCTACATCAATCAAGGGCAATCAGGTTACCTGGAGAAGGAGACTATGGGTCAGTTCTGTCAGGATTGGTGCAGCACGCAGGAGGGGCAGGAGCCTGCAGGCTCGAGCACCCTTTCCCTCCCTGTAAGCGGAGGCCAGGTCTCTGCCTCCAGCATGCATCCATCCAACCTCCCCAGGAGGAGCTGCAGAGTTTGCCTCTGGTGTGCACCGTGTTAGTACAGCACAGAGGAAACTCAGCATCCGCTTTTGTTGTGTTTAGTAGGGATTAAAGAAAGTCAATATATTTGTATGTAGCATTTTTCTATTAGGGAAACAAACTCCAGAGCCGACTGGTTTATAAACCTTGCTGCCAGAGCCTACACCCATCCATAGTGTAGACACTTGCACTGTGCCCACTCATGCAAGGGGAAGTCTTGGGGAAGTCATTCATGCCTCCAAACCCAAATCCACAGCCATGGCTAACCCAACACCATCCCTCTGAAGGGCACATGGATGTGGTGGCCAGGGTATTTCGTTGTCACAGCTGATGTAGCGTGTTCTTTTGGTGCTTCCAGCCTGCTAGGGATTTAGCCCATCAGATGCAGATCTGAGCGGCATGTCTGCTGTCCCCATATGTTGGATCTAAGTGTCATGGGTGGTTTCAAAGGTCCCAAGGGCTCCTGGGGACCTGAGCTGTGCTAGTCACCAAGGTGTTGCCCTGGCTGGCCATGAGCAGGTCAGATCTGGGGTGAACCTTCACAAGTGAGAGGGGGTCTCCAGGCTGTGCTTCAGAGAGGTGGGGAGAGAAGGGAGCCAGTGACTCTGTGCAGAAGCTATAAGCACCTGCCAGAATATCAGGCTGGATCCTGCAGTTTGGCTTGTTCAGGAAGTGATCTGGAGTGGGGACCCTGGCTGAGAAACAGATGCTCTTTGCTCCATCCCACACAGCACAGGGGCTGTTGGACCAGCAGTGTGGTTCCTCCACTGCTACTTCGAGGCAGCCTTGCAGCCAGCACCTGTCCCACGCAGGAGCACTGCTGAGATGTAGGCTCTGTGGGTCAATGTATAAGTTAATGTCTCCTGGGCTGTGTGGGAAGCTCCTCAGAAACTCAGGAGCCCACCTCAGCAAAGCCCATGGGGTTGGTTGGCGATGGTCTGGCTCAGCCTCATATTCCAGTAATTTTTGCAAAGACACATGATTTATTTGTAGGATGTCACTCAGGCCAGCAGACTGATTTTTGTTCCTTGGTTTGCTGAGATGGTGGCAGCCACTGATGTGGTGCTTGCCTGGCATGCAAAGCTTGCAGTGGGTGAGGGAGCTGCCAGCGCTTGTGCCCCTGGAATGCTCCACACCCCTGGAAAATCTGCACCCCGTGCATGTGCTGTGGGAAGCCTCTGCAGCACAGCAAAACCCGGCAGGATCCATGGTCCAGCTCAAAGCACAGAAGCCCTTTGGGCAGCACGTGGCTGGATGGGGGCCAGAGCACTGCTGGCGTTTGCTCTTCAGAGAGGCGATGTTGTTCTGCAACTACAGCAGTCGTGAATGCTGACACCACTCCTGACTTCAAATCAAACTCCCACACTCTCTCCTACTTTCAGTGCTCACTGTTTTTCTTCACTGTTTTCAACTCTGTAAAACGCTGAGTGCAAACTAGGATGTATAGGGTGATAAACTAAGGTTGGGGATGGAGATGAAGGTATGATGCAATCTGTTGGATTTAGTGGTCAGCACAACATACAGCAAGCCAGGGCACCTACCCTCAGCCTCACCTTGTCAGCAGACTCTGATCTGTGATCTCCGATCTCTGATCAGTTGATCTCCCTGCACCCCTGTGAAACCACACATGAAACCAGCATGGAGGGGTACTGTGGTGTACAATGAGTGGGAAACATTGAGGTCCTGCACTGAGGGTGGACAACTGGCGTGCTGACAGCTGGGTGCCCAGTTACCCAGTGCCAGCAAAGCCCTGCTTTTCATTGCAGGAGCCCATCTCTGGAACAACCCATCTACTACAAATACTCCTCTGTTGGTCTTGAATCAGTGTTAGTATTTGAAAAACTTGCGTTACGCTTTGAAAAACCGAGATCAAAAGAAATATTTCAAATAAATCCAGCCAGGTAGAGCAGTGAGTTGGGGAAGGTGCTCCTCAGTAGCATAAACCAGAGGATTATAATGCATGAAGTCAATTTTGGCCCTTAACGTGGAGAGCAGAAAATCGAAGAGTGTGAGGAATTTAAAATGGGATCTGAGGCCAAGTGTTGCCTGTGTGCCAGGAGTTATAAAGCTAGGGACTATACTATACAGTGCTGTGTGAGGAGAGACTCGCTGCCCAAACAAAATGCTCTTGACCTTGCTGCAAGCCAGGACCTTGATTTGCCCCTTGTCCTGGGAGCAAGGCTGGGGCAGGGTCTCCATCCAAACTACCCTGTGCTGGGACCAGCTCTTCTTTCCTTCCTGTTTCTGTCCTTCATGTTCAGACTTGGCAAGTAGCACCTGCCTGAAATTCCTCAGCAGAGCTCTGATTATAGCCCAGTATAGTCCTGCACTACCGGTCCATGGCCACTACCTCCAAGCAGAGTCACTCCTGCCCACCAACAGGCAAGGTCAATCCCAGCAACAGATGTGCTAGAAAAACTGCTGCTTTTAACCTTCAAATTAGGTCATCAGCAGAGCCAGGTCTCAGGAGCCCAAGGCTGGTGCCATTGCTGCTGGATCATGCTTCTTACTGTCTGCACAGGATCTCTGCAGAAACCAGAATATAGTCCTGTATTTTTGGTGTTGTGATATTTTTTCCTTTCATCTTGAATTATCAATCCACGTAGTAAATGTCTGTTCCTCCTTCATCCAGAATTGCAGAGCCGTGGGAAGATTATATCGTTATTTTAACTCCCTGGTATTGGCAAGGTTTGGGGTGAAGAAATACCAGCACAAGTATGCAGCGTGCCTGGGAAAAGTGTTGGGAAAAGACTGTACCAGCCAAGGTGCTGGGAGATGCATCCGCGGCTCTGGGAAACAAAACAGCTCCAGGAAAGCAACATCTCCTGGAGATACACGATTTAAATGCTATTGCATCCTTTCACTGTGCTAACCTTCAAGCAGGCAGCAGTGGGAGCATTTTGAGGGTAGTTCCCATTGCTGGGAGCCCTCCACACAGTCTCATTGCAAGTCACTGCTTGTGCAGGCATGTTATGAGTATTTTAGCCTCACACTAATCTGATATGACGTGCCACATCTGTCCCACTCACAGTGTAAGTACGGCCCATGCTAGACAAGGTAGCGCTAGACCTGCAAGCCCTCCTGGCATAGACTCACCTCACACCAGCTGGAGGTACTTTTGTTGCAGGGCTTATGCCAGTTCTCTCCGAGACATAAGCTGGAAGCACTTTTTGCTGCTCTAAATGCATAAGGATTTCTGCCAGTATCATAATGTCACATGGAAATCTGCTTCTGCACACTTACCTGTTATTACTGGACAAGAAAATGATCCTAACATGAACTTGGCCAAACCTTTCCAGTTTCAAGGATCGATGCAAAATTGGAGTGCATACTTCCTCAAAAAGCCCAGTTTAAAGAAACTTTTCACTTGCAGACTGGCTGTGATAGGAAAGCATCTCATCCTGGGCTTGGAAATACTGTCTCCAAGCATGGTCGGGCAGCCCATACAAGGCACTGCCTCCCTGCAGAAGTACATGCACCTCCTCATGGCCCTAGGGATGTTGTGCCATCCATCTGCAGTCAAATCTGAAAGCGTTTGGTCCCCCAGCTCTGCTCTGGACTTAGTGCATCTTTATCTCATAACTGAGCAATTTCAGTGCTGCAAACTTAGTGCTGAGCGTCTCTGGGGGATAGTTCCCCCTCCTGGGGCAGGGTGCTGCCTTCCACACAGGTTTGCTGGCGTGGCATCCCTGGACTGAGAGGTGTAACATGGCTCGGGGATCCTTGCTGTTAAATGGAGATGGAAAACCTACACCTTAAACAGGATTCTTGGTCATAGCAAAACACCAGAAGCAGCCCAAATAGGTCGCGGCCAGTGACTGTGCCTTGCACTGCACTGGAATGTAAGTGTGTGAGCTGCTTTGGGCGGCTCAGACACGGGTCCAGCTCCTGCCTGCTGGCCTCAAATGCCACCACACAGGTCCCTGGGGTGAAAACAGGATACAGCCTGTGTTGTCCACACTCCCCTGAAGAGCTGCTTCAGATCTGTTTATAGACACCTGTGAAATCCTTACTCTGCTGAAGTCAAAGACTAGACTGTTGCCTTCAAAGGCAGGAGGATTTTACACTGAGCCTGCATCTCCCATCCCCTCCTCCTCAGAGCCTGGACCTTTAGATATCCTTCTCTTTTAACTCTAGATTTGTACAGTCTGGAGCTATATTTGGGTTGGAATAGGCTGTGTTTGCCCCTAACATCATTTGATGAGCAATTTTAAGCTGGGTTTTGCATCACTTGTCAAAGGGCTGTGTCACGCGTAGGTGCTGTCGGATATGCTTCCTATAGGGATCTACTCTGAGAGCAGATGTGTCTGAAGGCATTTGTGCCCTCAGGGTTTTTTTCTTCTGGATTTTAGATTCATTCTGATGTGGTAAAACATCATATTTCTCTCCCTGGAGAGGCATGAAGTTCTGCCCTGGCCCTACGGACCATTGGAGCCTGGGGAATCTACTTCAAGGGCAGTACCAACCCTGCCTGTTTCCAGCTGAACTTGATCAGAATCTCCATGGAACTTCCCAGTTTTGACAAATCACTAATTTCTACCAGAAAACTGTTTAGCTCTGAATTTTTCCAGCTACCAGTGATGTAGCTAGACTCTAGGAAACTATGAAGAAACGCATTCTCCTTTTCCCCCTCGTGTCCCGAAGACACCTGTGAGCCAGCCAGGGATGCTGGGGTGTCTGTGGCAAACTGGAAACACAGCTTGTTCCTCTGGAATTATTTTGAATTTACATAGTGTCACTGAAATCAGAATCTGAAACACTATCTCTAATTATAATGAAGTTTTTCTCTGCCACTTCATATTATCTCTCAGCTTCACAATATTCTGATAATTGCAGCCTTTCCCCCATCCTTCTAGCTTTAATTTGCAGCTCATCACAATGCTGGTTAAGAGAATCAATCTTTAAGGTCATTACCTCAAGCTCTTTCCCAATATGTTCTCCTGTAGTTTGAATAGATTGTGGTGTTCTTCCTTCAGATCTTTATTTTTCTCCTCTGTGACTGATTGAGACAAATTACCCCGGGGTGAGGAACAAGCCTGATGCTGTGTCCTCAGCACTGAACATCACCAGAGCTGACCCCAGGGAGCACAAAGCGGCCCCGACAAAAACGTTGCTTTTGTTGCTGGTTGCTCGCTGAAGATGTCTGGTAACAATATTGTGGAGTTTCTCATTGCAGATCCATGAGGGAGTTGGTATTTCTGCAGCTGTGATGCTGAAACCCTAAGGTGGACTCTGGAAACAAGTGATGCTGAGCATTCCTCCATGGGCGCTCAAGGCACCAGGATCCTGCCGCCAGCCAGCCTTGGAGGGGCCACCAGTAAACACACCTCTGCAGCTGGGTTTGCACAGGAATTTGCAGTTTTTCTTGCAAAAACCACCACAGGGTGTTCATAAGCAACTGCTGGAACCCCAGGCTCCAGAGCTGGCCTGAGAACATACTTCCCTGCCCACCCGCTTGCACCCAGGGCTCCTGCAAGGATCTGAGCCGGGGCTGTCTCCTGCTTCACCCTCTTCTTCCACCCAAAAGAAGTCAGACATACCTGCATCCCCGCAGCATCGTGCTTTATCTAATCGGTGTGGTATTATCCCGTCGGCAAAGCAAACTGGGAGACATTACCTGTCATGGAGCAGTTTGATCTTGGGCTTGGCTTGGGCTTGGGCTTCCCAGCGTGGTGCAGATGCTGCAGCATCTGGGTCTGACGTGGCATTGGTGGAATGTAAGAGATGGGCAATGTCAGAAAAATGTGATATGGCTTTTCATTTCCTCTGCCCTTCAGTGTGTAGCAAGGGCAGTTCAGTGTAATATATAATTATAGCTGAGCAACAAACAGGGCTGTATACGGAAAGAGTTTTCCCTCCTGCGTGCTGGCTATAAATCACCTCTCGACACTGAGCGCTACCTGTAAAAGCTGAAGCTTTTCTTCATGCCTCGGCATCCCTGGTGGGTAGTAATGCTGCACGAGGCTCTGTTTGTATTCAGGCAAGCTCTTCAATAATTCCAGATGTCATATATTGATATTTTTTTATTTATAAAGGCTCAAGCTAAGTGTTTTGGCCCAAAATTTGACTGTACTTTTACCACTCCTGGGAACCTCATTGCTCTTCACCCCGCAGCACTCCATCGCACCTGGGAGGCAGCTGTGGGTCGTGATGCTGCTGCCATACGGCTCTTATTTTTATTTTCCTGATGGCAGGGCTGCGGAGGTGGCTGCGGGTCTGAGGTTTGCTGTTGTAGTTGTGGCTTTTTATCACAGTCCTTTGGTTTGTGCCAGGGCTGGGAAGCATCTTGTGTCCCACAGCTGTGGCAGCAGGTGGAGGGACAAGTCTGTGGGTCAAGTTAAGCATCCAGTGAAAAACTGTCTGTAAACACAAACAATTATTTTGTTAAAATGTGTTGGCCTTTCACTGGAGATATAGAAAGAGAAGGAAAATCACTTTAAAGTCTTGAAACATGAAGTCTCAAGTTAAGTATTTATTTTAACACCACCCCCTTATCCCTGTTCCTTTTAAGCAAAGTGAGCTTTTACAACCTTGTTTGGTCACTGTCTAGATGGTGTTAAGGATGGCAATAACTGTCTTTTTGGGGGTGGAAAGAGAAAAAATTAGTCAATATGTGCTGGAGAAATTGCTGTTGTTCTTCTTGGTGTCTGATCCCGTTTCCCTGAGGACAAAGACCAGAACAGGCAGAGCAGGGGAAGGAGCAGCAGCAGCTTCCTGGTCTGACCCATCCTCACTGCCTGCAGAGACCCCGTTCCCACTTCTCATGGGGTGGCAGCAGCACTGGGCTCTCCCCACAGGGCTCCATCCACCCAGGGAAGTGCAAGGAGCATTTGGGAGCCAGGGCACCGAAAGCCCTGGAGTTCCCTGGGGGCAGGGAGTTGCTGCCCCTGGGACAGCTGTCTGCCCTTGATCCCCTCTCTCCACCATAGGGGAACAGCATTGCTCCCCAGTTTGGCTGCCAAAGCCACCTCTGGTTTGGTGCCTTTGCTGAAATGTCAAAATTCAGACAAACTAGTAATTTTTCTGCAGAGTACAAAATCCCAGTGGAACAACAACAAAATCCGCAATAAAGGACACATCCTCCCTGCTCTCTTATTTGTGTGCTGGCCCTCACCTGCACTGTCCCCGGCTCTTATTAGTGGGGATTTATTCCTGCAGCCGGCTCAGTGGGTTACCTGCCCATGCTGTGGGCACTCCGCGTGCCCCTGCCCTTTACAGTGGGGTGGGCAGCGGTGGGTGACAGTGTGTCGGCTCCGTCCCTGGAAACCGCCCCCTCTCAGGGAGCTGCCTCAGAGAAGCTTCCACGTTGGGTAAGAAATCAGATTTGCAGCTGATTCCCTGTTCCCTACCTAATTTGGAACCAGGAAAAGCAGGACAGCAAGCAACACTTATTCAGTAGCTGTGTTCAGGTGCAAACCTGTGATGTTCACAACCTCTCCTGTGGCTGGGACCAGCATTTGCTACTTTCCTGTTTTATTATCGCACCGCACAGATGCTGCCCCAAAGCTTTTATGACTGCAGGTCCCATCCTGCAAGCTCATGCATATGATGACTTTTCAGTGGATACATGTGAACAAGGTTATTGCTGGCTCCGATGTGCAGAGCTGGACGGCAGGGCTGGCCGTGCCGGCAGTGCCAGGAGGCTCCCCAGTATTTGTTTGCTTTCCTTCATTCCTCTTGTTGACTTTGCAGGAGCAATATGTGTGCGCAGGGGACCTGAATACAGATATCCCCGAGTGGCTGGGAGCTGAATCACGCGTTGCCTCCTTTTTTTTCTTCAAACCCAGACCCCGTTGACATTGAATTAAGGGCTTTTATTATCACTTGTGCAGGGATTTTTCTTTTTCTGACTGTTCTCCACAGAGCGGTGGCTGTGCAGCCGCGTACAAGCAAGCTGCCATCCCGACTGCCCCGCTATTAATAGCTGCTTTTCTCTTTCATGTGTGAGGCCCAGGACTTTTGTTGCAGGCGAGAAGCAGCTCTTTGGATGTACTTTAGGTTTTTCCAATTCTCCCAGCAATGTCTCCTCCTATTTCAAATTCTTGCTGCCTATTTTTATTTCCTTTTATCTCAAATCCTTTTTTTCCCACCCAGAAATGATCCCGCCAGAGGGCGATTTTGTCAGTAATATTGCTTTTGCATTTTAGACTTTTCAAGGACTAATGAACTTTATTAGATTATAATGAACTTATTACTCAGTGCTGCTGACCTGCTTTCTAAAGAACTTGAATTATTATTTGGAACAGGCCTGTTGAGGGACTGTATTTTTTTGCAGAGCAGTGTGGGTATATTAACTATTCAGAGTTAGATTTTTTTGCTTGACTTTAATTATCTGAGATTTGTGTGAAATATAGCTGCTCTGCATTGATGGAGAGCCAGGGAGCAGGGATGGAGGCTACTCCATCCTCCACGCAAGCTGGAGGAGCTGTGCCATGATGCGTTATTTGGTTCCCATCTCTTGCCTCTCTCCAGAGCATTGTTTTCCATCCCATCCCCAAGGCTCAGCCCCTCTGGCTTCTGGGCTCCAGCTGCGCCTGCTCCCACCCTCAGCAGCCAAGGGACATTCTTAGTGTAAATCCCCAGTGGATCTTGCACCCCTGTGCTGGTTCTGAGGGTGCTTTGACGCCAGTTTCTTAGATTTGGAGTGTCCTTGGCTGAGCTTGAGGGCAGGTGGGTGGGGGTAGCTCTGGAGGATAACTGCTCCCCATCACCCCACAGGGGCCTGGCCAGCGGGTAGGCACGTGCTGGGCAGGAGAACTGGGATAAACTCAGGGATGTCACTTGGTGAGTTCCAGCAATTCCACACCCATCAGTGGCAATAAAATGGCACCATCAAATCCTGCATGCCAAGAGCAGGGAAGGGCAGCTTGTGTGGGAGGATGATAAGCCTTTGCAGCCAACAGTGGGAGAAGCAGGGTCCGAAGGTTGGCGCCAATTAACAGCAGCTCCTGCCTCAGACAATTTCTTGCCCTGGGAGGCAAATTGGTGTCCCCTCCATGAGCAAGAGACTGGCTTGTATGAGTTAGACTCCAACATGGACTTCTCCAGACCTGCTGTTCCCAGCCCACCAGTGTGTTGGCCATGGACAGCACGCAGAGCGTGATCCTGGGTTAACAAGGAGACACAGATGGAGCACAAGCTGTCCACGAGCCCCCATGGCTGTAGCTTTCCATCATTCCATGTGCTTCTTGGTGTGGATCACTTGAGCACCTTGTCTTCCCCAGCCACACTCTCACCATCTTCTCTTGCTCGGTGGGTTTTGGTTCCCAATTTTCACCTTTCGCTGCCTGCCTTCTGCTGTGTAAATCCTTGATATTGTCTCTGCGTGCTGTGACTCTTCATCAGTCCTGCTGCACAGCTTGGGTTTGTGTTAGTGTTTTCTTGAACCCTTTTAAAACTCATGAATGTCTGTGCTCTCTCACAGTGCTCACTCTGCGCTCTGTGGCATGATGGTTTATGAGCAGTGGGGGGGATGTATGCAGAATGAATGGATGAGTCAGGCGTTGGCAGGGCACCCGTTCATTGCAAATCAATTTTCACCTGCCTGAAGCCTGCGCTGCCAGTTCAGAGGAGAAAAGGGAGCGTGCAGGGGAGGGAGGGCTGGGGAAAGAGCCTCCTCTACACCAGCCAGCCGCCAGGATTTGGCTGCAGCCCTCTCCTGAGCGGCAGAAGAGAGGAACAGCCAGAGCTGGGGAGGGAGAGAGGAAAGATAGGTCCTGGCATGAATCCCCAGCCACCAAGCAGCAAGAGAAATGCATGGGCAGAAAAGAACAAGCCGCTCCTTGCTGCATCACTTACATCAAGACGAGATCCTGCAGGAGAGGCAGGAAAGGTGCCCAAAACGCGCCCTTTCTGGAGGTGTTTTGCTGGTGGGTGGAGGCTGAGGTTGCTCAGTGCTCCCAAGAGCCACAACTGAGCCAAAAATGCCAATAAGTGAGGGTATCACCCTGGAGAGGTAGTTGTAGGACACCCTCCTGCAGCGCAGCATCTCCACAATGCTTGGGGCACATTCTTACCCCCATGGCTCCTGTGCAGAAACCCACCCTTTTCTGGAGAATCAGCAAATGTTGCTGTTGCATGCTATGGCACCCGGGGCAGGGTCAGCTGGAGCTGGGGGCTCTGCGGGGAGCCTTGGAGGGCATGGTAGGAGGGAGCTCTCAGTCCAGCTTTGGGATTCAGGTGCTGCCAATGCTCTTCGGATGAGGATGGGCCTTTGGCATCTCTGCCTTCGCCTCACGAGTATGGTACCCGGCTTTGCCCCTGGATGCTGGCTGCTGTCTTGGGGCAACACGGTGGGCTCCTTATCTCTTGTAGCATTCCCTGTTTGCCTTGTTGCAGGAGCACTTGCCTCCCAAAAGTGCCCCCATGTTGTGCCAGGAATGGTTTTTCCCTAATGCTGTCCTGGGAGATGGAGACCTGTGACCATGGGATGGATGCAGGGCTGGCACATGGGGTCGCAGCAGCAGGGAAGGACTCACCAGCTCCTGGCAAACAGAAGATGTTGCAGGAGATCTGACTGCTGTATGGGGAGGCAGCACCCATAAATCTGCCCTGCCTCTGGTGCAGAGCTCACCCAGAGCACTGCCATTGCCGTGGGCTTCAGGAGAGACCCAGAGCTTGACATAAGCCAGATGGCTGCACTGCGTGGGGTTTCATACAGTCTTCACTGCCTCGGACCCATCGAGCTCAAATGCCCTCGTTGACAAAGTCCATGGCAGAACAAGGCACGCAATGCCTCTTTCTGAGGCCTTGGTTGGCCCTGTACTCCTGTGCTAACCTTCCTCTCCAGCAAGCCTTGCTGGGTACCCTGCAGAGTCCAGGAGTCACAGATCAGAGGAATGAGTGCTTTTTTCCTTTAGCTGCTAAAGTTACAACAAAACAAGCAAAAAGCCTCCTTGCAGCATCCCTCCGTGCCAGCCTGCTGGTGGACACCAACTAAGAGCAGTCGGGAGGGTCTCAACCCTCCGGTTAGCAAATGCACCCCTGTGCCCAGGCCAGCAGGACATTGCTTTGTGGTCTTTGGGAGTCATAGGGATAAAATACTTGTGAAGTGTGTAGGCAGAGTCTCAGGCAGTGTTTGGTCAAGGACAGCCCAAATGCTTTTCATGCGCTCGTGGCACCCCTGAGCCAGTCCCCGAGCTGCCTGGGTTTTGATCAGCCAAGGCACGATGCAATAAACAGCTCAGATGACCCCTGACAACAGAGCGAAGATAACAGTGACCTTTTCTTCTGTAATTATCTTTTCTCATAAAAACAACATGCTGAATTTAATAAAACAGAGGAGAAGGGAAATGATGATTTCATATATGCTGCCAAATAGGAGCCTAATCCATCCCTCCAAACTCAGGGAGATCTGGAACCCCTCTCGGCACTCAGAAGGAGGCGATGCTGGTGGCAGGCTCTGGTTTGCATGGCAGGGTGATGCTGGCTTTCAACATGTTACAGCTCATTTGGACATAGGGGAGATGTGAATTGGGCAGGCAGTTTGAGCAGCAGACACCTGTATATGCAGGAGAAACATTTTTTGTTTCAATGCAAGATGCAATTTGGCCATCATCTGACTCCAGGACCTGGGATTTCACCCAGGGTCCAAGAGCCCAAGATGCTTTAATGGCATTGCCCACAGCTCTGCTCTGTGAGGGCAAGCAAATGGGGAAGAATTGCCTGGGATGTCATGTGCCTGCCCTGGATTCCCAGCAAGCCAGGTTTGCAGTGCTGGTGGTTTCCAGACTCTCCCCTGGATGCAGATGGGGTGTCAGAGTCTGGCCCTGTGCTGCCTGTAACACAGCGTTCAGCACAGCCTGTTGCTGTCGCAGGTGCCCGCCTGCAAAGCTCTCCACGTAGGCAGCAAAACGCAGGCAGGGCAATAAATAACGTACTGGAGATTTATGTGACCCTGCAGTTATAAAGCTAAGGGGAACAGTTAGCTCTGGGCCACTTAAAAATTATGGGGCATCATAAAAGCAACCCCTTCCACACTGCTGCTGAGCTCCTGGTGGGGAAGGATGCTGCTTGAGCTCGCGTCCACTCAGAGACTGATATTACTTCATCCTGGCTGCAAGCTGCTGTGGAAGGGTGCATGGCCAAACTGGCACCTGTTAGAGGGGATCATGGATGGGGAGGCAGCCCCGAGAGAAAGAGAGAGAGCAGAGGAAGGGGCTGGATGGTGCAAGGAGCAGCATAGGCACCCACCTACCCTCTGCCCCGGCTGAAGACAAGGGGAGTGGCACAGCTGGATGCAGGGATGTCAGCGCGCAGGGACCAGTGGTCCCATAGCAGAGTCCGGCCCCGGGCACTGCTCAAAGCAGCTGTGGGCTGAGCCAAATGCTGTCAGTGTGGCCAAGCTGGGTGTAGGCACCCAGGGTGGTAGGGCACCAGGGAAGAGATGCCTGCGATCCTGCTCGACTCGTGAGCCAGGGCTGGGTTATTAATAGCTGTGCCATATTAGCACCTTGCAAAGCGAGTCAGCCAGCATGCTCACTCCCAGCCTTTTTTCATGTTTTATTTAAACCTTGCATTTCTTCTTAGCACTGCCAGGGAAAGAAGGTGCCTGTGAATCTCCAAAGGCTTGTGTCCTGATCCTGCCTTTCAGGTGCCATTAGAGCCCACATAATGTTTGCTCTGGGGTGGCGACAGCACTGAAAGCTGGAGGCAGGGCGAGGGCAGCTGCCTGCAGGGCAGAGCTGCTGAGCTGCAGGAACGGCCCCTTTCCGATCACGGCTGCTTCGCTCCGGAGCAATTGCACTTCGCTTGTGTCCTTTATACAGAGCAGCTTTAATTTATAGCGCGCCCTGCTTATCACTTGATCTCAGACTGTGCTCTATTACTTAAGACTTCTGTCCCCTTCAGATGGGATCATCAGACGTGCTGGATAACATCACGTGCGGAGCAGACGGCCCCTTTATATCCATTCCTGTCCATGCACATGCTGACTGTGAGCACCCACTTGTGGTGCCGGGAACATTGGGGTCTTCCCCATGGCCAGCAATGCCTGTGCATTGAGGTGGGACTCAGCACCAGGTGTTTCCCAAAGCAGCTGGGACCTTCGCAAGGAGGAGGGGCAGGTGGGCAGAGCCAACCGCTCAGGCAGCAGCAAAAGGAGACTGATGCTGCTGGATGTGCTTTTATAGATGGATATCGCTGGCAATTATGATAATGGCTGGGATATCCAAACTTGACATCTTCCTCGTGGATGATGAATAAGCTGTCTGACTCCTGTTCATTTTTTATTCAAAACTTCAATGCTGGCTAATCTGGAGCTCCTGGTGCTAAATTCTAATGAGAAATGCATTGCCTGACTCCCATACTTAACAGCAAAGCAACTCCCGGGATCAAGTGGGTTAAGTATTGAAATTGTCTCCTACATTAAATAATTAGTAGACAAACAGATTGACTTCTCAAGCCATCACCAGCCCCATCTGTTTCCTGTGCATTTGCTCCCTCTCTCTTTGCTTGATCAGATAATTGGGTAGGGTTTCACCTAGCGGCACTTTCCTTTATTTGGGCAGTTGCAGGATGTCAGGAGGGGAAATACAATGTTGTGGCTCTAATTGAGGCTGGCTGCAAAGCCAGAGTGTGACCACACTGCAAGTAGATGGTAGCAGTAAAGCCGCAGTGGGATGGCTGGCGTTAGCTCTTGGGTTTGATTTGAGGGCTGAGGTGGGAGGTAATCAGGCAAATGATGTGAGGGGCAATGGAAGTGGTTAGGCTTGTTTTGAATCTTTGCTGAAAGGAGGTATGAGCCCAAATCTCTGTGCGCGGGTACACATGTGCACGGACACGCGTTTGGAGGGAGAAAGCAAGGGCAGAAACCCAGGAGACATAATCCTGATGTGCTTCAACTCAGCGTGCACTGAAACAGTATGAAATACAAACTCCATGGCCCAAACAGAAGGGAATGCTTTGAAAGGCCATTTGCTGCACCGAAATGTTTTTTTAAATGTTTCCAACGGGAGTTTGAAAGCTTTTATTCTTTTATTTCCTTTTCAGTGCTAATGCTTGAAGGTTTCCTGTAATTGTTTCCCTGTTTTCACTGCTCTGTGGCTTTTCTGAAATATTTTTGTTTTAATTACAATATTGATTTAGATACAATGCTAAGGAGACCCCTGAAAAAAAGTAAATGAAAAGCAATTACTAGAGAGTGCTCTAATGGAAAGGAGCCTCACGTGGGGAATCAGCCTAGACCTCAGCAGTTATTATTATTTATAGAGCCCTGGAAACGAGCATTTGGAATGAAGAGTTATAGATGGGCAGGCTGTTTCCATCAGTAAAACACCCAGGCGTTCACCCAGCACCTGCAGACAGGGACCTGCTTGGTGGACGCCATCCCAGGCCTGACTCTGTCCACGTCCAGCTCCCAGAGGAAGGCTGCCTGTACTGCTCCTCTGCATGCCTGGAGCAGCGTCTGCACCCCACATGAGCTCCGAAACACTCGGTAAAGCTGTGGCTTTGGCAGAGCACGGTGGATCCCAGCCTGCAGGAGGTCAGGAATGGACCTGCTAAGGGCAGGACATCCGGGTTAACCCTACCAAAGGCAATTTGAGCATGAAGCCACTCAGGCAACGTTTTGTGGCATGTTTTGTTTTGATTTTTTATTTTAAAGATTCTCCCATAAGGCTGTTGCCATGACAGATCACTGTTCAGCTGGAATGCCGTGTGAGGGTGATGTGGGCTGGGGAAAGAAAGGCAGGCATTGAGAGAGGAGGTGAATGTTATCTTGTCAAGGTAATAAAAGAAATGAACCTGAGGCGTGCCATAAAGAGGAAGTTGACTTTTTCCTAGAACACATAAGACATATTGCTGGGAAAACTCTATTAAGGATTTTAAAAGGTGAAAACCTTTCATCCAGTTGACTCTTGAGAAAGGTTCCTCAGCACCGAATAGATAAATAGAGGCTTTTGCCCTTAGCTATTCTAGCATGAAAGGAAAGTCTTATGAATACTTGCCAGATTAATGAGACAGAGGACTCATAAATATGTCAGAAAAACACAATAGTTGGAGATGAAATAGATGCCTCCTTGGGTTGCAGATTAATATTCATGAAGCTGAGGGGTTTGCCAGAGGTCATACCCCATGGGCTGGGCTGTGCCCCTGGCCAGCCATGCCAGGCACGGCGCCCACTGCCCCATGCCACAGCTTGGCCTGGAGGAAGGAACTCACCCTTTGATGAAGGTTTCACTTCGCAAGGACTTGGCCGGGCAGGCAGAGGAGATGGCCTTTGCTGTCCCTCCAGGGTGGCAGGGCTCAGCCATTCCACATCAGCGGGGTGCTGTGCAGCTGGGTTTCAGGTCTGCCAGAAAATTCTGCTCTTTATGGTGTGTAGATCTGGATGCTCACAGTTTGCCTAGGTAGAAACAAGTCCAGGCTGCAGAATAAAGAGCAGCAGCTTCCTTGGTGTGTTCCCAAAATGCACTGTGGCCTGTTTGCTAGTCCTGCACCAGGACTGTTGTAGTCCAGCATCCTACAACAGCCCCATAGAGACACCCCTTGCAGAAGCTGTCCCAGAAGTTGGCAAAACAGATCTGCTGCAGCTCCTCTGCTGCACCAGGCATCTCCGCATCCCCTGTGGCCAGAGGATCATCACCAGGCATCCCCTGTGGCCGGGGATACAGGGTGTTCTGCTTGAAACAAGGAGTCTCTGAGAGGTGTGGGGTGAAGAGGGGAGTGGGGGACGATGCCCCCTCTGCTCGCTCGGTGGCTGCTTGCAGTGTGGCTGCTTTCAGGGCAGGGCGGGGAAAATGATGTTTTTCTCCTCCTGGCTCTTTTCCTCTCGCAATTTGCCCAAGGTGTTCAAGCCATGCTGCAGTAGGTGACCCCCCAGTGACAAGTCCCCAAGGCTGCTCCTGTGAGCCCCAGGAACCACTTGCCCCAGGGGCTGGTTGCGGCACATGTTTGGGCTGGGAAAGGGAGACAAGGATCTACCCGACGCTCTGTAGCTATTTCTCCTGTGGGTTGCACAGAAACCATGTTGTTTCTTGCTGACAAATGCCCGCATGCTTGTACCAGGGGCAATCCTGCCCAGGGTCCTGCATGTGGTCCCCTCCTGCCTCCGCATCCTCCAGGAAACACCCAGCATTGGGAGCAGGGACTAATGGTGGCATTAGCATCATAAATACGGAATCAGGGCTGCCAGGAGGAAAGCGATCCTAAAAGATGTTGCATGTATGACATGGTGAGGTACTTCATATTGTACAAGTAAGGCAGAGCCACAGGGTCACCATGGGAGTGCTGCCCATCCCAGGGGCAGCAAGGGCTGCATGCAGGTGGGTTACGCTTTGCCAGGGCCATGCCGAGGTATAGAAAGGTGTTTAACAGGTCAGGCTGGATTTTTAAAGTGCAAGTTGAAGGTGATGCTTGCTGCTGACCCGAGGCTTGTGGGCATCTCACCTCCTTACATCTGCTGTGCAAGCCCATAGCTGTGAGGACCAGCATACAGGGTCAGTGCTGCCCACCAGCCTCTGTGTGCTCCAGGGATTTTAGGAAACTCCCTGGGGATGTCAAGTCGCTGCATGGCAAAAAAGAGCAAGCCCCTCCAGCGGTCACTGTGGTCCTTTCAGGGGCAGGGGATGGGCAGCAGGGGATGCAGCTGAGCACAGGGTGCAGGGATAAACAGTGGCACAGACAGGGCGAGCTGGGCAAAGGCTCCCAAGGGCTTGGGGAGCTCGTCCCCAGTGGAAACAGCCTCGCATGTAGGTGTTTAATAGGACTATCATATTGAGTGGCACTGCATTAATCACCATGGTAACACAGCAGCGGTAAACAGTCTGAAATCATCCCGGAAAATATCATGCCAGTGTTCACATCGGCCCTAATACAAATTAACAACCAAGTTGGCAATGACTCAGTGCAGCATAAACTGCAGCCATGGCATTGCCGAAGTCCCCCAAAGGGTAGTTACAGAGTGTGCCAGCCAGGGAGTGAGCCCCACACCCCTAGAGAGTGGGGTTTGCTGGGTGCTGTCCTGCACAGGCATCCCCTTGCCTGTGGGCAGCTTTGGGAAAGCTTGAGTAAAGCGGCTGAAAATACCCAGGGCAGAGCATCTCCTCCTGCCTGCCCCATGGAAGGTGCTGCGGGATGCGAACAGAGCTGTAGGGCTCTGGCAGGACCTGCCACTGGGCTGCTCAGGTGGCCTTGTCCCCCTCGGTGCCACTCATTGTTGCTCAGCATCTCTTGTTAAATCGCCTTCTGCAGCAAAATTGGCCCTTCCCATTGCAGCAGCTGAAACAGCAGCTCACTGTGGAGTTCAGTCCATGGCTGGGCTTTGCCAGCCTATTCCTCCAGCAGCAACCCCGAAGGATTTACACTGCAAAGCCTCCTTCCTAGCACACTGTCTGCATTTCATCCTCGTCCCCAGCTGGATGAGAGCACACCATGTGCTGTTCCCCCTCTGATGGACCCAGCAAGTCAGTGCCTCCCTGGCACATCACATTAGGATCCCTGAACATCGTGCCCCCGAGCAGCATCTTGCCCCCCAGCCACCGGTGAGCAACAGCAGCGGCTGAAATATATCCTCAAGAACAGTGTGTGCTGCTGGTCCCCAAAACCACCTTCCTTGGGGATGTCCCTAAGCTATTCTGAGATGTACGCCTTGGCAGAAAGCATTACACAGGCTCCTGAGGCATTTAGGATGTCCTGCAGGAGAACATCTCTGCAAGCCCCTGTGGCAAGGATTTGCAGCTGATTGCAGCTTCACCGAATCGGTGCCTCAAGTCTTTTTCTGTCTTTCAAACGTCACTGCCTGAGGCCAGCGCCTGCCCTGGTATGTACACAGAGATTGTGTCCCAAAATTGCTGGCAAAGGGGAGATGGGGGGTCTGCGGGGAGCTGGGTACCAGGCACAGAGAGCTCCGTACGGGGATCAGTGCAGGGTGGGAGATCACAAGGACAGGGGGATCGTGCCTGGGTGAGCAATTTCATAAGCACTGACAGCAAAACAGGGAGAAGGGAGGCCTTGGAAATTTGTGATCGAAGTCTAAATGAAGGTGTTGCACCCCAAGCATCCCCCCCGGGCCCTTTCATCATGCAGTGCTAACCCTTCCTCTGCTCTCTGTGCCAACCCTCCCTGTGTGGGGAGTGGATGATGGTTGCAATCCATGGCCAAGCCTTTCACTTGACCCCTTTGCTCTTTATAGGACCCTCCAGACATCTCTGGAGGCCACAGAGCATTGAGGATGCTCACGACACCTGTGATTGCATCCAGATCTAGCTGCTTTCAGCCTAAATCACCGCAGTCAGGAGCCGAGCTCTCAGTCCTTGAGTTCAGACTGTCAGACCTCATTCCCCACTGAAAAAAGGTTACCAAAAGGGCAGCCCTCCCATTGTGGGCATTGCCTGACTTATTACCTTGCACCTGAGTTCCGCTTTCAGCCCCAGCCAGGCTCTGTGGCAGGTACTAGGGGTCTTGGGGCTGCCCGGGTGCAAGTGTACCAGGTCTGTGCTGGGAGAGCTGCCCCAACCACAGCCTGATTTTGGGTTCAACAAGAAGCATTTTGCTTTTCCTGTTCCCTTTAATCCCTCTTGGTCCAATAGATGCATGTGTTGGGTCTGGGTACTCTGAAAGGAGCGGCATAAATGATTGCAATAGAGTTATGATACTTGTGCAGCACTTGCATTACCTGGATGGCATAGGGCTGGATCTGGGACCTTCCCACAAAACCTGCAAAGGTGTCAAACTCCCATAGTCTGGGATCTTCTTAAGATCAGCTCCAGCATGAAAGCAGGACTGTGCCCACTACATCCCTGCTGTGGGTGATGCTCGCCCCCAAATAAGCATCTCGCTTGCACAGAGAGGGGAAACACCTGTAACATGCTGGCAGAGGCTGTCACTGTGCTGGGCTTTTCCATGATGTCAGCCACCACATTAGTCATCGTCATGGAAACAAGGAGCCAGTGGTAAACAACAGGAACCGTCCCTGAAAAGCACCCTGTCATGCAGGTCTGTGCAGCAGGACCAGCCACCCAGGATGAGACGACTCAAAGTAATGTTGGACCTAGCCAGAAAACAGCCCAGCAGCTTCCCGCAAAGTAAATTCCTGTCCCTGCCAAGGAAGAAGCAAGGAAGGATGGGGACCCCAATGGCCCCAGTCCTGGTGTCACCTTGTCATGCAACAGCTTGCCTGGACAGGAAGCTGGGGGAGCCACCAGTGCAGCCTGAAGGCTACCTCATCCCTTCCCACTGGGTCCAGTCCAGACTGTTGCACCAAAGAAGGGACCCAGAGCCAGTTTTGGCCAAGATGTGCAGCAGGTGCTGCCACACACCATGAGAAAATAGAAAATGATGCCCCTGCAGCAGCTGTACCATGCATCGCAGGTCTCATTCCTGGAGGTGCTGTACAAGGATGTGGCTGGGCGCATGTCCCACCAGCCAGCCCCGGGAGCCTGCTGCGCCACCAACCATGCCGCCGAAACCTCAAAGCCTCAGCAGTGGAGCAAGGTGCACATAAAATGCAACCTCTTCAGGTCATCTCTGGTTTCTGGGAGGGGAAGCCCCATAAAACCTCCTTCAAGCATAAAGGGACACTTTGTGCCATTGGTGACTGGAAGGGGCCCAGCAACGCCCTCTCCCACAGTGCAGCCCGAGGCTGCAGGTCCCCATCAGGGTGTCATGGGCAGGGTCATGCAGGGGTGTGCAGAGACTATTGCCAATACCTAGACAGGCTGCAGTCGTAGTGGGGAAAGCAATGCTTGGCAGGAACTAATTTTTGGCTTTGTGCATGTTTTGCCTTGCAGGAGGAGATGGAGCGAGGAAAACCACTCAACATTCTGCCTGGGCAGAAAGGGCCAACAAGGATGGTGTCACCCTCACAGCAAACCATCTCCATCAGGGATTTCACACCACACTTTGTTTTCAACATTTCAGAAACCTCCTAGTTTCCTGATGTCTGCCACAGGGTTTTGGGGTGGAAAGGAAGGACATCAGGCACCCAGACTGCTCTGTACCGTGGCCAAGAGCTATTGGTGGCTGCACCACATCCCCAGGATTTGTGTCCATGAGCCCACCAGTCTGGTGCAAGGGAAGGTTTCTTTCAGAAAGGCTTTTTCCACATCGGTTTTTAGTATTTGTCTTTTCATTAAGACCCCAAATCTCCTGCTTGCCCCTCTTAACTTCTCTTACTGAGTTTCTTCATGCCATAATTTCAGAGGCAGTTTCAAGGTTAGAGTAAACCCCTCACGCTGCAGTGACTGCAGCTCTCCAGGGGAAGGTTAAAGGATGCAAATTGTTGACAGAGGGCTTTTCAATTTAGCATGCAAAGATCTGATGGTTGAAGGGTGAAGCTAGACAAATCCAGCATAACAGGGTGGGTGATCAGCAATTGGAACAATTTGCCAAGGCTCGTGATGGATTCTCCTTCACTGATGATTTTGAAAACTAAGATTGGAGGCTTTTCTAAATGATGTGGTCATGTTCAAAAAGCATTAATTAGGGGAAATGCTTCGGAGGAGTTCAGAATAGTCCTACCTATGAAGCCATGAGTGCTGCATCCCTCTTAGGCTTTTCTGTATCTTCTCTTTCTCAGCCTTGATCATATAACTGCATGGTCCATGTGGCTGCCACAGGCCACCTGGCAGAGAATTGCTAACCTCGCTGGATGCCTGTGGGTGGCCCAGAGTGGCCTCAGCCAGCTCCTTCAGCCCCCCACCCTCCCTCCCACCGCCTCCACTTGTGGCCGTCGTCACTGCAGCAGCATGGGCTGAGCCCACTGCAGAGCTGCCCCTGACACGGTGGTTCACCCAGCTCCCCCCTGCCTCGCTGATGCCCTTTGTAACCAAAGCCTCCAGGAAAGCTGGCTGGCCTTGGCAGGGTGAGAGCTTTAGGAAGCCACCATGCTTATCAGCAGCATCTCGCCTCTGCTCGGAGCTGCCCCCAGTCGTCCCTTCAGCTTCAAATGATGGATGGCATCTTTGCCTTGGTCCCTCTCACGAACTGATCCCACTTTTCGTTAAGTACAACTGCCAGCAGCAAATACCAATGTTTTCCCCTGGCAATATTACTGTATCAGAGCACAGTACAGAACATTTTGGTTCAGCGGCACCTGCGCACGTACCCAGCAGCCAGCTTCTCCCTGCTCACTGACGCTCAATGCTACAAGGAAACTGGGGAGTTTTTACATTACTTTTATTGCTTAATGTTTTCAGTGCATGGGCTCCAGAATGACTGTCCTCTTCCCTGCTCTGTAACTTGGATGTGCCTCTTGGGTTCATTTAAACTGTTTGCCTTGCTCTTTCATTTCTTTTTTTTCTACCGGAATTTAGTGCCCAGCTGACAGATCTTGAAAACTGCATCCAGTCCTCCATCCTTCCAGCGATGCATGCACCACAGCTGTCGGCCTCACAGCAAGCCAGGCAGCCCTGGCCAGACCAGGGCCACATTTCCAGGGGTGTAAATTTGTTCCCCTCAGCTTCTCACTTGTATTTCTGGCTTTTCTACCTGCATGAGTGCCTGGTCATGTCCCTGGGTTCTTAGCAGTGGTGAGCACTGGTCTTCCATGCTCAAAAATCAGTGGGGCAATCAGCATCTAGTTACCGTTAAGTGTTGTTGTTATTTTTTTAGCAATAATTGCAGTCGTGCTCATCATACTTTTTTATTACTTGGGTACAATATGGGCATCAGCTTTCAACTGTACACTGAGACTGCCAGAGCAGTTCAGCCACTCCTGTGAGCATGCCCCAGTTGAGCACTGCCAAACTCACATGAAATGCAACAGCCAAGGAGTGAGAGTCTGTATATTTTCATCATTCTCTTGCTTTTCATGTAATAAAGCTGTGTCCTTCATAACTTTTGAACAAATCACTGTATAGTCTTCTTGAGCATTCAGATCTAAGAATGCTTGTTTTGTGCCATGTGTATGGAAACAAAGTAATGAATGCCTCTATCTTAATGGTCTAAAAGTCTTTCTTGCTGTGCAAAAAACCTGCAGATTCCCCAAATCCATTTTTGTTTATAACGTTATAAGTAATTCTACTGGCAGCAGTTTTTCCTTCCCGTATATATTTATTAGAGCAAGAAATTCCCTATCCTAAAATAATGCTCTTGCCTGGATCAAATAGTTTTCAAACTCCAACTCTGTGTTTAACCCTTTCATTGCTTCCCACATGCTGTTTTATCACACACTGTGCAGGATGGAGTGTTCCTCTCAGAAAAGGTGACACTTGGGAACACAGAAAGCAGCTTCAGCAGATGACTGAGAAGCAGACAGAGGCAGTGCTCAGAAAACAAAATCGGAACAGCTTCAGAACAAGCTGTGCCATTTTTGCAAGAGCAGGAAGCCATGAGGACTAGCACCCTTCTCCCCAAAGAGCGGAGATCTTCTGCCTGTGCTCCTCAACTAATGATGATGAAGTTGTAATCAGGGTATTGCCATTTGCATACAGACACCCTGAGCTCGACTGGGCTGCTGGGGGACACAGGCAGGTGTCCAAGACCAGCTAAGGGGACTCTGCAGGGTGGGCTGAAGGTATCTCTGAGCTCTTATGGACCTCAACGTGGTGGTAATCACACAATGGTTCATAGCTTCTTCTCAGTGTGGTGGTAAATGCCCAATGGTTCATAGCTCCTAAGACCAGGTTGCCTGTGGAGGGGCCACCTCCCAGCTAAGCTTGAAGGGAAGGGGCCCTGAGAGGAGGGGTTCCCCCCTGTTTTCTGATAAAATATTCCTGTGTCATGTATTTCTGGCAATGTGGGAAGGAGAGGGAGAGAAGCAACTGCTGTCTGGAAAGAGGAGGATGAGGCCACCACGGACAGGGCTAGAGACCTCAGAAACCTTGGTCTGCTCTGACTGTTTGTTGGTGATTGGGGGCACCATCTTCTGATGAGCAGGGTATTTTTCATTGTGTCGGTGACAAATGGCTCTCGGTTGAGTAGAAAAATGGTTTATTGATTAGCTAGCAGAGGTGCATGCAGGGTTTGTGCCACTAACGAACTGTGCCTGTTCTGCCAGTTGCTCTCCACAAGGGCTACTGGGGAGAGTTGGGGGAACTTGGCCAGATGTGCCCTATTCCTCCTGTGGCCATGGGTCCTGCAAAATAGAGAACAGGGTACAGCAGAGCTTATGGGAGCCTCGTTCTGCTCCTTCCTCTGGCTCCCTTTTGGGGCTTGCTAAGCAGGGACATGTCACTGTCCCCAAGGCAGGGGACCACCTGGCTTCCATGGACCATTAGTGACAACCACCAATATGCAGCAGAATCACATTTGCAGGTTACATTTTGGCAGTCAATCCCTCTGCTTTCCCATGTCTCTCCTTTCCATGTTTACCCAGTCTAAACCCAACCCTAGCAAAACACTCTAATGCTCGGTTTTAAGCAGGCAGCAGTCCTGCTGAACTTGGCTGGTCTATTCAAACCAAACATGTTTGGATGCTGTAGGGTAGGAAGCCACACCAGTTATCTGAACTGCCTGAGAAGACTGCAGTTTTGAAGGATTTCTCCCTACTCAGATCTTCACTGCTGGAAAAAAAACAGCCTGGTTACTTTGTTTTCCATTTTTTTTCATCTTTAGCCTCTGTGTGTCTACCCACAGCACACCTTGAGCAAGTTGAGCATAATTAATCACAGTTTGCTTCCCTGTGTTCGCATGGGATTCCTAATCCGCAGTAAATCCTTTGGGGAACAGATGCAATTATGAAACACTTATTAAAAAGAACTATATGTGCCATAAAAAAATGTCAGGACAATTGTCCTTTAGTTGTTTGTAATGTTGCCAGCTGTAATATACGATCCTAGTGCTACGTCCCAGCTGTCTATGTCCCCTGGTATAGTGTGCTTCAGAGATAGCCTGTGCTGGATTTCACGTGCAGCTGCACAAAGTCCCCAGATTTCAGCTGTTCTTCCTTCTCTCTCCATCCTGCGAGCACCTATTCTTAACTCATCAAGCAAAAGCCTGTCACAGCCATGAACCTCCTGTAGCAAACACTATTTTTGATCTCTCCTGATTGAAATGGATGATGAACTGCTTGGAATTAATACCTTCTGCATGTGTCAATGTGACCAGCCACTGGAAGAAGATATATTTGACAGCAATTTTTTGGTTTGACTGGCTTGGCAGAAGAAGGGCCACAGCAACTGAGCTGCAAATGTGTACTGCACTCTTCCATCTAGTGGCATTTTCTTGCCTGGTAAGGAGTGAAGGAGGAGGTTAAAACCAAAATCCATGTGTTGAGGCTTTGTTCAACACTCCTGAAGTGGCATTAAACACCTGAGGATAGTGACTCTAAGGAAACGAGGATTCTGGGGTTGTGCTCTTGGATTTGGCCAACCAGTTTTTCACTCTGTGGCTTAGCTTTTCATCCGTAAGACTAGTGAAGTAATGTCAGACCACTTCTGTAGAGACTTTGAAGGGGCAGCCAAACAGATACAGACAAAGACATCTCCAGGAAAGCTCCTTAACAGCACAGCTGGGTAGCCCATGACCGAGACCAAATAATTCTTGTGTGTGGGATGGTGCTGGAACAGGGAGCAACTTGTCTTGGAAGAAGAAGCAGAGGAAAAGGGAGGTGGTTTTGCTATATGTATTAAGGATGTGCCTGCTTGCTGTAAGCGCTAGAGAATAAGGGGATATAAGACCTACTGAAAAACTATGAGTGATTAGTAAATATGGTCGCATATTGTGAGGCTGCTGACCTATGTGTCTTAGGGTGAAGCAAATTTTTTTGCAGGCAAAGAGCAGAACCATCCAAACCTTAGGAAACAGAAGGATGGGAAATGGAGCAGGGTCTGTCTCAGGTCAGCTCTAGCTCATCACTGACCTGGAGGAGAGGAGGAAAGACTGCACAGACTAAAAGCTGGGTCATGTTCCCAATGGCAAGTTGGGTGGCATGAGCAGGCAGGGACAAAACCAGGAAGCTCAGGGTGTGAAATGTTCTGCAATCAACAGGGATTATAAAGGGTAATAAGGATCAGTTGTCTATAAGTAAAGTGTTGTCAAACTGACCAAAGCCAGAACTTTATTCTTGATTAGTTGAGGAACTGGCAGAAGCCATCTCAGGGCTGTTACAATGCTCCAGGAGATTGGCAGAGGCAAAGGTAACATCTGTGTTTACAGAGGGTTAAAAGGAGGAGGCATGGAGGATTGTTATTGGCATTGTAATCTAACTGGTTTAAATTCATTTACCAGAAAAACATCATTTCTAAGTACCAAAAAAAAAAAAGAAACCCCCCCAAAAAGAAAAAACCACACGTGTCAAGACAATCTAATTTCCCTGTGTGATGAGACTAAACATTTTGGATTGAGAAGAAGCCAGAGACATCAGATGTCTTGGCTTCGCTAAGATTTTGCTGTGTTTCACATAATATTCCTTTTATCAAGGTTCGTAAGCAGGTCTCCACAAAACTACTGTGGGAGAGGTGCAAAACATGGTTGGAAACCAGGCAAGAGAAGTCAATGATTTGCTGTCAAATGAAAGGATGGATTGAGTGACTTTCTGCAGGAACCTGTCCTTGATCTAATAGGAGTCGGTATTTTCCCTCATGATCTAAATGATGGACTATTCTCTGTTGTATCTGCAGAGGTTCAAGATTGGAATTAGTGCTGCAATTGCAGAGAAGGAGATTTCTAATCTTGTAACAGTAAGGACAATTAAGCACTGGGATGTTTTGCCTGGGGAGGCTATGGAGTCTCTATCATTAGAATTGTTTAAGAAGAGTTTGGAGAAACATCTCTTGGGAATAATACAGAGCTAACCCTACGCTGAGGCAGGGCCAATGCTTGAGGTCCTTTGCAGCCCTATTTTCTGTGATTCTGCATCATTCCAAAAGCAGTGTCACATCTCCTATGACTTTGAGAGAAAAGTATGAAAAATACCACAAAAAGCTGAAAATGTGTGCTGACTTTAGAAATAAAGCCTTGTGCTTTTATTTACCAAAATCACAATATATTAACCCAGTTCTCCAAACAAGTGGCAGAAATCAAGTAGCCTGGCTTTTAAGCCTCATTGTCTGCAGATCTGCCGGAGCTCTTGCTGGCTTCCTCCACCTTGCATTTGGAAAGCTTGGGTGGTAAGGTCTTACTGCTGTGGAAAAGTGTTGGATTTCTAAAACTGAAATATGAAGAAGGATATTTGTATGAAATGGGAATGAAAAAAATTTTTCCATCGACTCCTCTGGCAAAGACAGCTGGGCATTTGGAGTGATGGTGTTTGAAATGCAAAATGCACCTCATTGGAGAGTTGTTTCGTGCAATTCATCTTCGGAGTACACTCTTACTGCTTGTTTGCAATGTGCAGCTATAAACCATGCTTTCTGAAAGTGCTCTGGCTGGCTCAGTGGTAAGGAAGAGGGAAAGGATGGTAATATCAGACATTTCAATCCCTGCTGCAGCCTACATTGCTCAAAGCAAGATGACTTGCAAACATCTAACACAAATGAGGAAGATGAATCGTATGCAAGGTCAGGCGCAATGCCAGGAAACTGATAGAGGCAAAAGCAGTTAATTGCTTTAGATTCCAACAACCCCAAAACGTGCCCTGTTTACAGACATCCATTCCTTGCACAGCAGTGGACCTCACCATCCAAACCAGCAAATAAAATAGGCAATGGAGGTGCTCGTCATGATTTTTAATGTCAAAATTAGATTCACTGTTGCCTTATGGTCTCTGTAATTACTAGACATCACTCATCATTTTCCCCAGCTCAAGGGATACTCTGTTATTGACCTCACTGGGAAGATATAAATACATTACTGAATGGAAATATCACCATTTACTATTGTGGAAAGGTCTACATCATAGCTCAAAGGACTCTGAAATCTTTATTTCAGTGTACCTACAGCAGAGGAGAATGCCTGGTACTATTGATATGATGGCAAACCACTGCTACTGAGGTCTTATCTTACAGGAGAAAAACCTATTACAGGTTATTAAAGGAGAGCAACAATAGCAAACCACAAGCTCAAAGGAACTTTCTGCTGTGAAACAGCTAAAAATACCATGCCAGGCTAGCACAGAGCTGCCAGCAATGGAGGTGGCCAGAGGGCATGGTGGCCTCACTGGTCGCAAGCTAGTAGGGCCACAAAATCTCTTGGGAGCGTGGCAGAATGCAGAGAGCCACAGAAGATGAAAACGTGTTATTTCCCCTGAATGTGATGAGCACCGAAAGCAGGGAGAGGTCAGTGAAATGCTCTTGTGAAGCCTTGTGTGGAGCATCGTGGTGGCAAGGTGCACCTGTGAAGCTGTGCATATAGCATCATGGTGGACCTTCAGCTCTGTGGTTCACCCCTGAGGCTGCCTGTGAAAGGCAAGTTGCTCGCCAGCTTGTGTTTGTCACTCGGGAACCTGCGATGGGGATACTCTGCTGTTGCCTCCCTGTTGGTGGCAGCCCTTGGAGACACCCCATGGGTCTGGCAGTGCTGCCTGAACTGGGTCTCCCTCCGGTCTGCTAGGGCCAGGTATCCCTTGGAGACTATCTCCTTCTTGAAGAATGAGGTCATTGCAAAGGCGGCATGTGCCATGGGGTGCCAGCTTTCGCCTGGCAGGCTGCCCATGCTCCTTGGGACCCGCCTGTTACTGCTAGGTGAGTGGCATTGCCCACGCCAAGCCCGCAGCACCCTGGAGCTGGGAAGCAACTCTGAGCCACAAAAAAGGGCTTTCTAGGTTGGGATCTTTGGAGGGAGCGAGCTGTCCTCATCTGTGGGAGTCATGCACCTTTGCTTTCTGGGTCTTTGGGCAGCTGCAGAGTAAATGTCTATGCAGGCAGGGCATGTGCTCAGCAGGGGACACCTTCTATGCAATCTGCATCACCCTTTAAATGAGAAATCATGACCAATGATGCTCAAGCTGAAAACGTGTGTCCCCACCACAGGGTTTCGGTTTAGCCCCCAAGACCACTACCCCCATCAGTTCCCCACACCCCTGCCTGGCACAGCCGTGGCAAGCGGGGGGGAAAGGCCACCCCTCGGATGAGTCTCACTTTCCTGCCTGCCTGGCTCAGCTTTCTGCCCGAGTGCATCACTGATGAGAAGGAGAGCTCCTCTGTGCCCCAGCAGTTTGTGCTGATCCACATGAACCCTGCTTGAACATCATACCTTCAGCGCGGTATCGCCAGGGGCTGGTGGGAGCCAGCTGGCCCCCGCCGCATGGCAGCTCACGCGTTCAGGAGCTGGAGGGCTGTTAGTGAAGCTTTGCTGGGACAGGGCTGGCAGAGCTCTTTTATCATTTCCAGGCTTTTTAAGAGGCCCCGTAAAAAAGCCCCATCCATTTTGAAGCAGAAGTGGCTGTTTGCAGACAGGCACAGCAGTGACAAAGCAGGAATCAGATCCGCAGACCCTTCCAGAGACTCAGGAGCCATTAGGTTCCTGCTGGTTTTTTTTGAGATTCATAGATTTCATCCAGAAAGAACCAGAAGCTCAACACGTGCTTGTCTGCAGTAGGTCCTGGCTGACAAGGACACTGGGAATTGATGGAAAATAAAGAAATGGTGAATCCCACCATCTCTTGGTGACTTGTTCCTGTGGCTATTCACGCCCGCTGTCTAAAATAGACTTTATTTTGGGTTGGAGTTTGGGTCTTAAAACTTGTCTGTGCTTTAGTCCATGCAGGAGCTGGGTCCGTGTCCTCATAGAGGAAGGGCAGCACCAGCCCTTGGCCTAGCCAGCAGCTCCTCTCTTCCTTAGCCAGGATAACTGAGAACTCAGAAGCTGCTTGAGTTTGATGTCTCATTTGTTTTTAAAACGGTGTGTCACACAAATCTGTCAGCTGCTTTGGAAAATCCCTGCCTGTAGTCATTGGCTGCTTTGGAAAATCCCTGCCTGGATTCTTAATCTCCCACAGGAGCCTCTGTGCATGGAAAGCTGCACACCTCTGAGAGCTGCTTTAGGCATAGGAGGGAGAGAGGACCCAGTGGCAGGCAAGCCGGAGCCCTTCCCAGGGTGACAGCTGCCATAGGGATGCCACGTCACTAAACCTCTCGGTGTGGCATTGCTGATGGGGTAAACAAACTGCATGCAGCATCCTACTGTCCCTCCCCGCTGCTCTCCGCACCGCCGGCACCCCAGGGCAGAGCTGCCTGCAGGTTCTGGGGGGCGTAGGGGACAGTGACCTGCTCACCAGTGCATCCAGGCAGAGGAGGGACCCTGTTTCCTGCGGGGCAGGGAGTGAGGATGGGGGGGGAAGGAGAAGGGATGCACATGCAGGTACTTGCTCGCCTAGATTTTTTTACTTTTTATGGTGCCTAAAGAAACAGCCGTGACTGAGCCCTCTGCAAGGGCTGTGCTATGAGTGGGTGTCTCTGATCTGGGGAGCTGTAAATCGGATGTACCCTTGGCTTTGGGCAGGGACACGTGTGGTGGAGGAGACCCCCCCAGGGACACGGCAGTGCTCAGCCCTGCCTCCCAGCACAGCCCTGGGCAGGGACCAGCCTCCAGCCCGCAGCATCAGTGGGACAAGTACCAGAGCAGCCTGGGAGAGCTGCTTGGGGGCCAGGCCCCCCTCTTCTCATCCTTGATGGACTGTGATGAAGGGAAGCCAGCCAGAGCCCAGCCAAGCCTACATCCCGCGGGGAGAGCTGGCCCTGCAAATTACAGTTTCTCTGCCTGCAAGTGCTTATTATAGTTTATTGAGCTAGGGAGGTTTCTCTGCTTTCTATTTTGGGCCAAGTTCCCCTTGTATTTATTTACAATCAGCAGAGCAGCTTGTAGCCATTGGAGTTGAAGAAAATTGCTGTGAAAAGCAGGAAATTGGCTTCTCACCTTATGAGAGCAGGAGTGGGCTGCACACCTGGGAGTTGCATCTCCCCCCATGGGACCCCAGCCCTGCACTTGCAACAGCATGGGTGTGCTGTGCCATGGGGTGGCCTTTACCCCCAAACCCATGGTGTCAGTGTCTTATCTTGGTCCATTTTGCTATGAGTTCAGGTCTTGCAGGCATGCCTTAAGTAACATCCAATGCTGGCTTGAGGCTACACAGAAGTGTGTGCTCAGAGCTGGCTGCAAAACCTGCCTTAGGTGGTTGGTGCTGCATCTCATATCAAAACACAAGTCAGCAACCATAGTGTCAGCTCATACATCCTTTTGAAAGGTACCTAAAGTCTTTCGATGGTGCAATTATCCTCAGGGATACATCTTGGGAGGGTGAAGGAGTGGTGAAAGCCTATGCAGAGGTCTCTGGGGTACATAGCCCCGTGCAGCCCCATGTTCTGTGTGGTTCTTGGCTCTCCTGTGCTGCAAACTGGCCTCAATAGCAGCACTTCACACCCACCCAGGTATTGCTGCTCCTAAAGTCAGAGCAGCTTCCAAACTGAGAGATGAGAAGTCTGTCATGTGCTGGGGTGACTGCCCCCAGAAAACCCTGCAATCCCTCTGGTTTAGGAAATGGCTTACCTATCCGGCTTCACTGTGCCAGTGGGGTGCTGAGCACGCAGCCCTCCAGCAAACCTCGGCTCTAAAAGCAGAGTGGCTCAGTGCAGCTCTGGCTGTCCCCAGCCAAATCAAGTCCCTCAGAAGAGGAAAAACGTGCAAGTGCCTGTGCAGCATCTCTCTCTGGACCTATTGTAAATGTCATGGCAGTGTCTATAAGTGGCCTAACATATTAAAGATCAGGCAGCAAGGGGAGGGAAGATGACCTTTTGCATTTTGCCCAGAGCAGGCAAGGGTAATGTAATTATAATTTCATGTAATTCATCTCCTGACACTGTGTAATAGCTGAACTTCACTTGGTCAAGCCAGGGGTGGAGTGGAGAAAGACAGGAGGAGGGGAGCACCTCAGCCCCCAGCTGGGACAGCCCCACCCCAGGCAGAGCTCCCCACCCTCACACGGCTTATCTGCTGCCACAGGGGTCCTTGGTCTGGCCAGAGTGCAGATGGAGCCTCTCCTCCTCCCTGGAGATTGCCAGGGCCGTTAGCTCAAAGCTGCTGTGTTCAGAGGCCAGCAGCTAAAATGCTTCCCAGCCCATGGGAGCATCTGGCACGGCTGGGGCTGCTTGCTCCACCAGCCTCAATCTGCTCCTCTACGGGGTTTAAGCTGTCCTCCTTCCCTTCCCAACATTGTTTTCTGGGGTTGTGCTTTTTGAATTGTACCAAGTATGAAACTGCTCTCTAGCAGCAGTGAGAGGTGAGGGGCTGTGCTCCCCCAAATCCCAGAGCTGAGGATGGAGCAAACCCACCCCCAACAAAAAACAGCCCTACTGCTTTTACCCTTAAATAAGGTCTTTCTCTCATCAAAGCATGCTATACCTAGAGCCCACATAACGCCAGACTACTGTTAATTAGTTCCTTGTTAATTTGCTCTGCTGTCCCTGGGCTGGAGCGCTTTTCTGAGGTCTGCTCTGGCTTGTCCATAGGGAATGGAATGATGGACCAGAGAACTTGCAACCCCTCTGGGCCGGTAATGGGGCTGCCATGCCTGCTGCGTGTAGTGCAGGTTTGGGCAGGTCATGTCTGCAGGATGGTTTATTAGCAGAGCAGATACCATGTTTTCAGAAAGAAAGTTACACCTATTTAAAAGCTGCTGCCACCTGAAATTTATTTTTCATCACTAACTGATTAAATTCTGCTAGTTGGAGATTTTATTCGGGAGAAATTCTCCAGGAAGCTCTAATAGCAGAGTCAATCTTTATAACATTGGGAACAATAAAACAAGAGACCTCATTTTGCTGCAGGTTTTATCTGCGGGTGCGTGGCTCCGCGTGCCTACCAGCCCCATTATCATCCCAGCACCTAATAGGAGTCATTAAATATTTATTTAAAAGGTTTTCATTCCTGAATGGCAAAATAGAAACCGGCAAAGATTAAATGCTTTTGTTAAGATAAACAATCTGGAGGAGAGAGCACCATGTTGCATGGCTCAGGGGACTGGGATGCAGGGACTGGGTCTGGATGCTGCATGCTCCTGCGCTGCTCTGGGGAAGATCCTGAGGCAGAGTCAGATAAATTAACCACGGGGTTTTGTTACCAGATGAATATGATGTTGGGCAATGCTGAGCCCTGAGGAGTTTTAAGATCTCTGTGAGCTGACATGGGGACCCAGCGCCCAGCGCTCGCAGCATGATGGCCATGGTTTGCCGTGACCATTTGCCACGGGAGGAAGAAGCAGGGATACTGGTTAGGGGGTTTTATCATCAAATCTGCTGCACTCTGGACTCTCAAAGCCCAGAAAATGCCCCAATGCCAGCTAGAGCAAAAGAAACGCCTTCCTCAGCATTGGGCTGTATGGGCAGCGCTGCTCTCCACAAAGGCTCTGTCAGTGAAAACAATCTCATCAATATCAGCCTAATTCATCTCCCCCATCTCACACCATGTGCCTCCTGCAGATCCATCATGGCAGTCATCTTGAGGCCCTCAATAAATGTATTTTTTCTTACTAAAAATTACCCTGACCTCAGCTAGATGAGAGAGATTTAGTGGTGTTTCCCACCCTGTGTGTGCTATGGGTTTGCCTTCCTGGTGGCAGGGCAGGACATTCCTATCTTACAAGTTCTCTATTCTGTTCCTTGCATTAAAAAGTCTTTCATGGTTTCTCTACCTCTTAAAAAAAACGCTTACAGGCTTCCCTCCTTCTCCAGCTTTCCTGTCACAGCAGCTCTGACTGGCAGCAGACCTATGTGGGTGAAACGGGCTGTGTCTTGGCATTGGGATTTGGCACCTTTGGTGCTGTTGAAGGAATTGGGTTTCCACCAGGAGGCTGAAAAGTGGGCACCACATCATTTCTGCTAGGACGAGCTTCTGAGTTATATCCCAGCCTGTCTGAACACGTAGAAAAGCGGGCTGGTGTTGGGGTGGGGGACACCAGCAGCTTCAGCAATGGCGAGGCAGGAGCCAGCCCCATGCTCTTTGCACCCCCTGAGCTCTTTTAAATGCAGGAAGAAAAACTCATGTTTTCCACCTTGCTGCTGACAGCCAAACTGATTTGCCTTTCCAAATCTATACCAACACCTAAGGCTTTTATCAGGATTTTTTTTTTTTTTTTTTTTGAGCAGGCTAAAGGGGAAAGCATAGTGTTTGAAACAACACAGCACCTCCCACCTATGGACTGAATATAATACCCTGTTATTTTATAACATTGAAAAAGGAAGTGTCCTACTTATTTCTGAAGCATAGCTTTTTCTGCATGATGAATGGGAAGAAGTTTTTTTGGTCAATGCAATTTAATTATGCTACATAGCATTGAAGAGCTGAGCTGCCCTTCCCTGCCTCCCACCCCCCTCAGCTCGCTGGGGAGGAGAGGGGCACACTGGCCAGTTTGACATCATCCTACAAATCTCTCCCCCTGCTTGGATTCCTCCAGTTTTCTTCCTTGTTGCACTTTAGAAGATGGTTTGGCAAATGCCCTTGATCTGCCCTGAATTGAGAACGTCCATGTCACACAGAGCCAATTCTGTCTCACATGGGCATTCGATCCTCTCCACAGCCACCGCACCCACAGCAATTCAGGTGGCCAGGTCCCATGCACGTGGGACTCCCCAGCTCCCTCCTGAGCTGATCCAAACATCCATCCAATGTAGGAGCCCGGCCCACTTATCCCAGTGAGCTGCCTTGGACTGTGAAGTCCCCAAAGCTCATTTAACCTCCAGCAGGACCGGCAGCGCTGGCACGAGCAATGTGCATACCGAAATCAAAGGACGCTTTGAATGCTGTGGAACATTTACATTCAAAAGTCTTCGAAAGGTTTGGGATTTATTTCCATCCTGGGAGGGAGCCTTATTAGTGGCTTTTGGGTACACTGCTCCTGAATAATGAGGACAATCCTGTCTTGGGAAGATAAATCCCGATATAATGATGCCATTGTCTTTCCTTATTGTAACTCTCCGTCAGCCCCTCATTTAACTGCTGTTTTACCCAAAGATTTTGACAGCCTGTTTTAGCACAGGAAGGATAATACAATGCTTTTTAATTGCCACCCAATCTAAAATTAGCCCTTTCTTCTGTGGCTAATGAGCCACCACGCAGTCCTTTGGGGATGGTGGTTTGAGCCTGGCCAGTTACGTCTCCTCATCCTCATAGCCATGCTGGATCTCCTGCTGCTTTTCCATTTCCTGATGGGTCCTGCACATCACCTGACCCCCTGTAGCAGCGGATGCTCTCTGCTCAAATCCCTCCTTTCCTACTCCTGCCCTCTTCACATGGAAAGAGCAATCAATGGGGAAATGTTTTTACAGCTTTGCAAATTCTCCTACAATTATCGCATGAAAGACAGTGGCTGAAAGAAACAACCTTGGTATCAAAATACTGCTTGGAAATAAATTTGTAAGAATATATTTCTGCCGTGACAGGTACAGAGAGCGCCGGAGCTGGACTAAGTAGGCAGGCGGCTCATAGGTCATTATGAGTTCGAGTCAGTTACCACGGGGATGCGAAGGGAGCTGGAGATGGATGTATTGTAAGAAGGTTTTCTGGAGAGGATTTGAGCAATTTCCACTAGCTGCCATGGTTGGGATCGGCTTGAAAGTTTCCTAATGAATTTCTTTGTCAGGAGGAAATTGGGCTGTTGAGTGGAGGAACGTGCAGAATAGAAAAGCAGGCTCTTTCTGTTGAAAATCCACCCGTGAAAAATCCAAATACAGCTAAAATTCCTTACCCTTTTGGCATGGATCTGCTGGGAGCAGTAGTTTGCCATCTTTGTGTCTGTAAGTCTCCTCAGGTGCTTGAGGCAGCAGTGGGCATATCCCTGCTCTGCAGAGGAGCGGTGGGGTGTGGGGGCAGAGACCTGTCCCACATCAGTGCAGCAGTGTGGAGGGAGTTGGGTCCGGAAACCACTACCATGCCAGGATGTGCAGGAGCACAGTCTGGGCTTTCCTTTGCATGGGGCATCCCCAAGACCTTTATCCCTGGGCTAACAGACTTGTGACACACATGTACCTGGCAGCAGCATCCCTGAGTCGAGGGCTCACGGCTCCCAGGAACTGTGCTGCAGCACTCAGCTCACTGCCAAAAAGCTGCACGTCCCTGAGGAAATTTTGGAGAGCAATTTCTTGATATAAATTTTCCAGTGGTTTGCAATCAGCAGTAGGCAGAAGTCTCTGCCCTGCACACTGTCCCTGTGGGCCAGCAGGGAGGAGAACTCACAGATGCTGGACCGTTATCTGGAAAGGGTATGAATGCTGGGTGCATGGCTGTTTTGCTCCACTCTAATTTGCTATGCTGATTTAATTTTGTTTTTTCCCCAGAGATTGGTGTCCCAATGGAAGAAATTTGGAGCAGCCTTGCAGGGATTCACACCCTTCCCAGGAGCACATCTTGGACTCATCAACGAGGTGTGTCTCCCAAAACCAAACGACAGTAGTGCTGCAGTTATCTCTGTTATGTGCATAAATCTCCCAGTCTTACAGGAAGAAAAGGTCCTCAGCCATTACCTGGCTTCTTGGTGTTGTGGTCCAAAACCTGCTGAACCTTTGGAAAGGGTGGTACGGGCTTTGTGTGCTTTGGATCGAGATGGTAGTTGGTTAAAGGAAGATTCCTCGGGAGTCTGAGCCGTGTTATGTATTTATTGTAGCTATAGTGCTTTCAAATCACTTCAAAGGTCTAATTTGCCTGCTTGTGTCTCCATGATCCAAATTTAGCAGGGATGGGGTGATCAGCAAATAGCCATGAGAGATGCCATGTGCCTAGCGATGGCTTTGCTGTGTAGGTGTTCAAAGGGTAGGTGTTTGTGGTACCTCACTGGTACAAAGGACCCATAAACCAGTTCAAGTAGTAAGATAATCTCCATAGCTCGGTGCAGAAGATAACAGAGCAAATGGTGAATCCAGACCCCTACCCTGCTGGGGATGCCGTTAGCGGGTGTGGGATTTGCTGCTGCTGTGGGACGGTTGAGGTGGATCCTGCAATTGTGTATCTGGCTCTCTTTGCACACATTTTGCTCTGCCTGTGCCATGAGCGCTGACCCTGCCATGCTCTGCCGAGAGTCGGTGTGATGCCTTTGATACTAGCCGGTGTCTGGACATAAAGGACAACATTTCTGTTGAAACAGACTGCCTGTGTCCTCCTCACCCCAAAGCATTTCAAAGTTAGAGCAGAGTAACTCGTGCTGAAGCTGCTGGCAGCTGCAGCGCTACCCAGAGCTGGATGCTGCAGTGCTCCCTCTCTCAGTTTGCATGGCCATTAAACGAAAGGCTGGGCTGGGCAGCCACCTGCAAGCCTGCAGAGCAGTGGGACATGCAATGGGATGCATGGTGACAGCAGGAGTTTGGCTGGTAGGGGCTGCAGCCAGCAAAGAGGATTTGCAAAGGAGCTGACTACTGCGGCTCTGCTACCAGGGCTGGGTCCACCAGCAAGTGCTGGGGGACACATTGTGCCCATTCCTACACAATCCCCATCATATTTGCTGCCTGCGGTGGCCAACCCATCACTGGGGTGAGCAGGACGCAGTAGCGATGTGGTTTTCCTAATTCCCAGTAACCTGCAGGTGGGGATGCTGGTACCCAGGGTCTGCTTTTTCACCTTTCCCCTCCATTGAAAGCCACAACCTATGGCTCTCATGACCCTGTGGTGGCATTAATTTGCCACCAGTTTCCACTGGAGTGGGCACACAGCACTGCTGGAGATCTCTGCTTAGGGTAACAGGGTGGGGGGATACTGTAGGAGGGTGAGGAGCAGCCACGTACCCAGAGCCACAACCTCGTCTCCCTGTCCTGCTCACTGGCTGCATGTGCAGACCAAAGGGCTACAGCAAGGCGTAGTTTTGCATGGAGCTGCCCTTCTGCAAGCGCAGGCAGGACAAGTTCGTGTCAAGGAGCTGGCAGCTTGGAGAAGTGTGTCCTTAGGATGCAGGAGCAGCCTGGAGGCTCCTCCTGACTCTTTTCCCCTGTAATGTGATGCTCTATGAATATTGTAAGAATGAATATAGTTAAGCCCAGAAAAAAGAAAACTCATTTATTTATGAGGCTATTTGATTTCCTCTGAAATGCCTCATCTAGCAGCCTCCCTCCATTAGAAACCCTCCGAAGCTACGCAAGAAAAAGCCATATCTTACTATTTAAATTAATAAAGCAGCTGCAAATTTTTGCTTCATTTTAAAATATGACTATAGAAAATATCCTTCCATGGACCATTTTTCCTGTGGTTTTCTTCCTGAATATTCCTAATTATGGCCATAATTAATTTTAACGAGTCACCCACCATCAATTCCACAGTAATTTGTAAGTGTCCTGCAGCTGACTTAAAAAAAAAAATTTCAAAGCAATGCCCTCCTCCGGCTGCCTCTTTAATGAAACCTGGGATTACTTAAGGAATTGGCACTTGGCCCCAGCGATGCAAAATTGCCTGGTTCTCAGTCAGAGCCAATGCTGTCCGCCCATTGATGGATGGCATCATTCAGAGCTTTTACAGGCACAGCAAAAGAGGCCAATCTGTCCGGAACGATAAATCTAAATCTTTTATAATATTTCATAGTTCTACCAGACATATGCATGAAGCCAATGTGATGCTTCATTTTCCCAGGGAAACAGCTCCTCCGAGGCCAATGGTCAACACCAAAGTCCTTGGACAATCTTTGGCCTCTGGGGAAGGAGGTTGGGAAGGTCTGGGATGGAGGTTGGAGGGTCTGGGACGGAGGTTGGGAAGGTCTGGATGGAGGAGGCGGATGGAGACAGGAGGAACAGTAAGTGCTATGGAGTCTCATCTCCATGTCCCGCACCGGGATAGCATCAGATATCTCTACAAGAAGAGATTCCAGGTGCTTGTGGACACCCAAGAGCATGGGAGCCCTCAGAGGGCACCTCAGACTAAACTTTGCCATGTTATTCTCATAGGAGTGAGGAAATTAGGTGAAATACCAAGTCAGCAGAATTTAAGAGCAGGGCTGGCAGATGGGACAAAAGGGGAGGAAGGAGTGATTGATCTGCAGAGCAACCCCGCATCTTTGTGAGGACAGTTGCAGATGGAAAGCCACCATTATGGCACCCACTGCCCTGGCACCACTCTCTGCCAGGAGTCGGGGTCACCATTCGCTTGCCAGCAACACAGCATGGGCTGGGCAGTGGCATGCTGCCTTCAATCGTCTATTTTAATAAAGAGCATCGCTGATGTCCTCATTAGAGCCTCACAGCTGAAAAGCAAAGGCTGGAGGCCAGCAAGTGGCTGCATGCTCACGGGGGCTTGCTGCTGACATTTTGGAGCTAATCAGGCCTGCCACAGCTAGCCAGGGGTTTGAAAGGGAAAATAAAAAAACAGGTAGCAACAAGATCCCCTGTATTATGGCATGGCTGATGGCCAGGTCTGACCTTTAATTCCTGTATATTACTGGCATTCCCCTCCTTTGATTTGCCTTGGCTTTGCAAGTACGTCTGGAACCGGTGCAAGTGGCCGTGGGGTTTGGGGTCGTGGCAGCAGAATTTGGGACATGTTCATGTCTACTCCCACAAGTCCAAGCTTGGGCTATTGCGACTGCAACTGCAACTGGGAAATTAAATTTCCCTGCTGGGGTGTTGCTGTGATCCTCCTGCAGAACATTCCCTCGTTTAATGCCCCCAGCTAAGCCAGTGGTGACCCCAGGTCTGGCTGCAGAAGCAGGGCTGTGTTGGTAGAGCTGTGCAGTGCTGCAGAAACGTGGAGTTGGGAGGTGCATAGAAAATCCTGACCTCTTATGGCAGCTATGCCAACCATCCTTGTTACAGCCCTTGGAAAAGCACTTATCGCTGGGTCTTAATCTGCAGTAGCTACAAAAAGGATAATATGTCTGTCTGGGGAGCGCCGGGAGGCTTATCAATGTTTATAAAGAGCAGCATGGAGAGGGACAGGGTTCAGAAACCTTGAGTCTGTCCCTGGTGTTCAAGGGACTGGCTTGAAAATTGTGAAAATATTGAAATATGATCTTTTTTTTTTTTTTATCTCCTGGTCCTGCGCTGCTGACTGCACAGGTCACATTTGCAGAGCACTGCACAACAAAGTGTTCCCGGCTGTTTCTGAATGATGTGCTGAGGTTTCTCTGCACCCCGTGGCCAGCGTCCTGGGGAAATGCCTGTCTCTCCTCTTGGGCTATCCATCTGATACAGGCACCTTGGGATAGCAACAATCCTTGAAGGAGAAATACCCAGGTTAACATTAGGAAATCAGAAGTAAAAGGGGACCCAGAGCCATAATTTTGCTTTAAAGCCTTAATTTCCATTGCATTTGATGGGCATTAGAGGCCCAAGCAGACATCTCAGTGGCAGTGTGCCTGACTCCCGAGCGCAGGGAAGTGTGTGCATTAGCATCGTGAGCAAGGAAAGTGGGGAAGGGAGCATATTAAAAGCATTCAATTGACTGAAAAGCCCATGAGGGTGTAAAAGACGCTCACTCTTTGCATATGCAAGGTTTAGCAATGTTAGCATGAATCTGTGAAAAAAATGTTTCCTCTTTACTGCAACTTGAAATGGTGAAATATGGGCTGACCAGCAGCTACGGCAACCGTTTTATCCTCCAATTTACTGCTCTCACTTCCAGCCTGGCCCCGAGAGCCCAGCTCCCTTTGTACCATTTTTCTATTAGTGGGTTTTATTTGTGGCTGGGAGCTTTGTACTCGCAGAGCAAAACCCGTCTTTTCTCCTAAACCATTCTGCCTGGGCACAGCTCCAAGCCCCTGCACCGAGGCCAGGGAGAGCTGCTGTACCCGGCTGGGTAGTGCCAGACGGTGCGACTGCTGGGGTTCTGACAGATTTTAGTGCCAGGAGGAGGCGTTGAGCAGTGGGAAGCTTTATGTTACACAGCCATACCAAGAACAGGTCAAGGAGAGCAACTGGGTCCAGCAGTGCCTCAGTTTCCCCATCCTGTTTACCCCCTGGGAGCATCGCAGGTTGAGGAGGGGTGCGAGAGGCTCAAAGACCCCATGCTCTGGCATGGCCACCCAGGAGGCACTCTGCCAGCCCAGGGGACCCTGGGGACACCTGGGGCTGCCCACCAGAGCAGGGAGCAGTCCCAGTTTTTGCACAAGCTCAGTTTTCCAACAGACTCTGGTGAGATTTGCTGAATGTGCCAAACCTACCTCTAAGCATTGTTTTCCAGCCTCTGCCCGGCCAGGGTCTTCTGCAGCTTTCTCTGGCTTCATTCCCAGTCCTCCCAGTCCCCAAGGAACAAACCCAGTTGAAGTTGCCTTGTGCTTGGCTGAAGGCATTTAATCATTTTCTTGGCGTGATGGAAATACAAGCTACTCCTGTGCCAGTCAGGACACGCTCTTCTTGCACGGACGAAGATGAGCAAGGAGCCATCCGAGCATGAAATAGTTGTCAGGCTTCCAGAGGGTCACAAGATATATGGATTATGAAGTCAAGACTCCCACAGATCTTAGATTATCAAATATAAAGACTGCAGGAGAAGATTGCTTCAACGTGTTAGATCACAGGAACGCTGTCCTGAATTCAGAGCTGGGCTGAAGCAGCAGTCCAAAGCCTGGCTGAGTCCATGGGACTCTTGTTCATAAGCTTTGTGTTCACCCCAAATTTAGCCACCCCTGCACAAAGCTTCTTGGTCATCAGAATTATCTTGTGCCTGTTTCTATCTCCAGCTCACAGGAATGGGCAGGTTTTATGCTTGGGTGTGCTATGTGGAACAGAAGCCATCTAAAGGTTAGAGCAGTTGAAGGACTGGAGATTGGGATTAAACAGGACACTTCAGGCAGGTTGAACAGAAACTAATAGGATTAGCAGCATTAGGTTTGACATCAGTGGGAGCTGTCTCATGCACGCGGATCGAGTGCCTGTAGAAGAATAGGCAGTCGCTGGGGGGAAGCCCAGCAGTGCGATGGCAAACCCTGAGGGGCTGTCAGAGACGGGCAGCCCCTGCGTGCCTGAGATCCAAGGGGATGCTTTTGCTGGCAGGAGGACAGTGCTCTGCCCTTGAGCCTCTTTCCGAAGCCCCAGAGATAACGCGTAGCAATGCCATCATGGGTGTTAGTGTTCAGAGGCTGAGGAAGGCTCACTGGTATTTTGCCCGAGGTGGGTTTTATCACTGCCCTTGGCTCCAAGCTGTGATGTGTAATGCCCTCTCACAAGCAATCACTGCACTGTCCCCCTTTTCCAGATTATAGAAGATGCAGTTGAGGGTCACCTCCCTGTTCCCACATCTCAGTGCCCCATGTGCATTGCCGGCAGCCCTGAGCATGGCCCTGCCCAGGAAAGCCATGGCTCGCTGGACCGCCTTCCACCAGGAGGAGCTGAGCCACTAAGAGATGATGCCTGTGAAATGCCAGGGTTGCAAGAGCAGGGGATGGGCTTGGTGACCCAGGAGGTCCCTTCCAGCCCAGATTGCCTATGTCCCTGCCTGCCAAATCCTGAGGTGACCTTCAGGCAGTCCCTGTTCCAAATTTAGGGGAAACAGAGAAAAGGCTGTGTGTAAACCAAAGAGCCAGCAGAGAGGTGAAAGCATGCCTCCTTCTCTGTCTCTGCTCTGCCTGTGCCCCCTCTCTTTATTTCTGCAGCCCCCCTAGCTGCCCCTAAAACCGGGGAGTTTCACTGATATATTCTTAGAGGTCCTGAACAAGACTGTTCATTAAACCCAGCCCTAACAGGGACCATGGCTACACACCATCCTCCAGCTTGGTACACGACTGATTATTCTTCGCTTTCACTGCCGCCCACCAGTTATTCTTCCCCAAAGCCCAGGCTCAGCCCAATTTGAATTAATTGCAAGAGTCAGACGTCAACTGCTTTTATGTAACGCTCCTGTGTAATTCCATCTACTCGTTTCCGCTCCCCCACTAATTTATTCACTCTAGGTTTGTTTAAATCAGCCCAGCCTTTTTTTTTTTTAACTTCCACAAGGTCTCTTTGTAAACCGTGTTCCTAATCCAAGGACTTGGCACTCCCCAGGTAGCCGGGGTGGGTGGGAGCAAGCCCCAGGGGACTGTAATAGTGGGGCAAGCATCTTCGCATGGGTTTCGCTGTGCTGAGCACTGCTCGTGACTTGCCTCCTTCCCTAATTACTTCTATTTTATTGTTTCCTTCTACTGCTTCAGTGAAGAGATAAGCTAAACTTCCGAAACAGACCCCCTTGCAGTGTTAACATATATATATATATATTTTAATCTATATAAGTATTCTAAAATACATTGAGAATTTCTGGAGAACAGCTATTCATTGCAGTAAGATGACGAGTGATCTTATATACTTATTGACCTCCAGGAAGTCTAATACTTAGAAAAACAATCCTGCCAGAGGAATGGGAATTTCCCTTCATCTCCTCTCCCCGGCTTGGCACTGCTGTGCGCCGAGAGGTGCTGGGATGCGCCAGCAGTGCAGGGCCATAGCTTGTGCATGGACCAGCTTGCCAGCAGAGCTGCAATGGCTGCAAAGCATGCTGGCCCCTCTAATGAGCTGCCTGGCTCTGTATGCTGAGAAGGGCCTATCTCTCTCTTGTAGCATTCCTTCAAATAGAAAATGGCTTTTCATTTAGCTCTTGTGTTGACAGGGCTCAAATTAAGAGGCAATTCAGGTGGCCTCTCAGAGCGAGAGATGCACGTGAGTCCTTCTGAGGAGGTAGCGGGGCTTGTAGGGAATCCAGTATCCCAAATTCCTGCAGAACTTAGTGGGCAATTGCCTTGGGCTTCATCTTCACATCACGGTTAACCCCGTCTCATACTCATGACTTAATCCAACCCCACCTGCCAGCAAACCTCCCGAGCAGCGTTAGATGTGGGCTATCCATCACAACACTGTAAGAGTCTCAGAGTGGGTTTTGCAATACCTGGGCCCTGCAAGAAGAGCTATGGAGGTATTAGGACCAAAAAATCATCTTATTTGCTTATCGATTTCCGGTAGAATCTAATAATTAGAAAAATAGTCCTGCTGGTTTGTGTGTGCCGTGCTTACAAAGGAAGAAGGCAAAATCATTCAGAGGATGACAGTGCTCGATACTTGCCCTGTAATTTCTCTGGGCAGACAGACAAGTCTCACTGCAGCTGGCATTAGTCTGTGTCTCGAGGGAGAGAGCGGAGAGCATCAGCGCCAGGAGCCCAGGGCATCCCTGGAGCATGTGCAGGGCCAGGAAAGGACTTTTGTGAAGATAGGACTGCCACAGATGGGACCACAATGCCAGTGCTGTGGCATGGGTACCAGTCCCCTGGGCTAGCTGTGGTGATATTACAAGCCTATACGTGATCCTGACAGAGAGTGGCTGCACCGTGTGCTTGCCTCTGCCAGCATCACCTGCAGCTCCTGTTTGCACCGGTGGGGAGATGCTGCTGTAAAAACAGCTGGTGCTGCATCTCCAAGCATGTAGGGTGAGGCTGGTCCTGCTGTGAATGGGCCATCCCCACAGCCAGTGCCAGCACAGCGGCGAAGGTGACGCTGCTGAGGATCAGATGTGCCTCCTATGTGAATTAACAGAATATTTTGCTCTCCGCAGATTCCTAATATAGTGCCTTCTACCATCTGTAAATAGCACACTTAAATAGCAGTTTATGAAAAACAAGTCTTGGGGAATTACCTGAAATCAGCCTGTGTGATGAAAGGTATGTGAGCTGGAGGGCTGCATCCTGCACAGGAGTGTGAGAGCTAAAAAATAAGAGCAGCATTGAAGTCAAAACACATTTGCAGCATTTTGCTGTTGTTCTGCTACACAGACTCCGAGCAAAACACCCCTAAGCCCCTGACATTACAGTGCTGGGCACAGTAATGGGCTGTAACCCACAGCTTTGCACACTTTGCACATGATCGGCAAAGTAATCTAGAGTTTTTAGCAAGCAAGCTGATATTTTATCTTTGGAAAATCAAACTTCGAAGCATTCTCATCCCAAACATCTCATCATTTGCTTTCTTTCTCCTTCTCAGCCTTGCTTGCCCCTTTCTGCTGAACTGCACTACCTTTCCTCATGGCTGTTCTGTGTTTCCTCCATTGACCTCTTTGCTCCTCTATATCTAAGAAAGCTAAAAAAGTGTTAATTGTTGGAGTACATTGCACTTGCTGGAGATTTCAGGAATCTCCCAGAGCTGGCACCCCAGCACAGGCATGCAGAAAGTGCAGGGCTCCCTGCAGCATGTATTAGCCCAGGCAGGACAGTCATCACCACCTCCAGTGATGATGGGCACCATCCTTGGCCTCCAAAAACTCTCTGTCCTGTTTGGTGTGGAGGGCAAAGAAATAAAGCATCATGGCTAAACAACAGGCAAATGGGTTCCCAGTCCCTGGCTGCTGGCCATTCCCATGGTAGTTTCATGCTGCAGGACAAGGACCACGTCTCATGCAGCACATGTGCCATGCTCAGCCCCAGCCAGCAGTCCCCGGTGTCTCAAGGCTTGCCTTGTGCCCTCGGTATTTATCAAAGGAGCAATAATTGGGAAAGGAACTGGGATGAGGCTCTGCCTGGTGGCCAGGCATGCTCCAGGGTAGGAGCAGAGTCATTTGTAGCACTCTGCGCACAGAAAATACCCGGGAGGGGAGGCTCCTCTCCTTTCAGCTCAAGTTAACTCTTGTGTGGGTCAGGGGCGATAACTTCATCTTGCCAAGTCTCACTGATTAGCATTCTGCTCCAGTCTGGATTTCATAAGCTGGTCTGACTTCGTAAGATAAAAAAGTAATAACACTGCCCTCTATTATTTATTAGCAGCCTTTATATCTCCCTGCAAAAAAGTCCTTCCTCCTCCCTGGCTTCCTTGCTGGGTCGCTCCAAACCAGATGTGATGCTGTCGCTCCACGGGTCCTGTCACCCACGATTTCACAAGGCTCCAGAAAACTCACCTTTTGGCTCAGGAGTTATATTCCAGACACGACAGACACTTGTTTAGCTCCTGTCCTGCCTTCCTGGATGCCCGGGGTGGCCTCATGCTCTGGCTGCAGGCAGCCTGGAGCTGCCCGCACCTGGCCGGGGAAAGTATGGCAATTGGAGTATGGCTGGGTGGGGTCCCTCCAAGAGCACTTCCCTTTTGCCCGGATTTCAGGGCTATTAAGCTCTTGCATTTCAAATTACTTTGCCTCCAAACTCTAAAATTACTACTCCAAACAAAGCACACATTTGTTGTTTGACCTGGGCTGCATGGGTATCTCAAATGAAGCTGGTTACTGGATCTGTGCTGGATACTTTGGGGTCCTGTGGATGTTTTGTCCGTAGACAGGAGTCCCTGGTGTCCTGGCCAGGGTGTTTGCCCCATCTGGGAGCTGTGCACAGTGTCCCCCTCTCTGCACTCAGCCAAGGTGTGGGGGCTGCTGAATGAGGTATGGGCCCTGGTGACGCAGGATGCAGAGAAGGCAGAGTTACTGAATGCCTTCTTTGCTTCAGTCCTTACTGCTAAGGTTGGCCCTCAGGCATCCCAGCCCCCAGAAGTGAGAGAGAAAACCTGGAGAAGGAAGACTTCCCCTTGGTCAAGGAGGATTGGGTCAGAGATCATTTAGGCAAACTGGATCCTCACAAATCCACGGGCCCCGATGGGATGCAGCTACGAGTGCCGAGGGAGCTGGCAGATGCTGTCACTAAGCCACTCTCCATCATCTTTGAAAAGTCATGCAGGATAGGAGAGGTGCCAAATGACTCAAGGGTAGCCAATGTCACTCCAGTCTTCAAAAAGGGCGAGAAGGAGGACCCGGGCAACTATAGGCCAGTCAGCCTCACCTCCATCCCCAGAAAGGTGATGGAACAGTTCATTCTGGAGGTCATCTCCAGGCATGTAGAGGAAAAGAAGGTTATCAGAAGTAGTCAACATGGATTCACCAAGGGGAGATCATGCTTGACGAGCCTGACAGCCTTCTAGGATGGCAGGACTGGCTGGGTAGATGAAAGGAGAGCAGCGGATGTTGTTTATCTCGACTTCAGCAAGGCTTTTGACACTGTCTCCCATAACATCCTCATAGGTAAGCTGAGGAAGTGTGGGTTAGATGAGAGGACAGTGAGGTGGATTGAGAACTGGCTGAAGGGCAGAGCTCAGAGGGTCATGATCAATGGGGCAGAGTCTGGCTGGAGGCCTGTAACTAGTGGTGTTCCCCAGGGGTCTGTGCTGGGTCCAGTCCTGTTCAACGTATTCATCAATGACCTGGATGAAGAGACAGAGTGTACCTTCATCAAGTTTGCTGATGATACCAAGCTGGGAGGAGTGGCTGATGCACCAGAAGGCCGTGCTGCCAGTCAGCGAGACCTGGACAGGCTGGACAGCTGGGCTGAGGGGAACCTCATGAAACTCAACAAAAGCAAGTGTAAGGTCCTGCACCTGGGGAGGAACAGCCCTCTGCACCGGTACAGGTTGGGGGTTGACCTGCTGGAAAGCAGCTCCACTGAGAAGGACCTGGGAGTGTTGGTGGACAGCAGGTTGACCATGAGCCAGCACTGTGCCCTTGTGGCCAAGAAGTCCAACTGTACCCGGGGGTGCCTTAAAAGGAGTGTGGCCAGCGGGTCGAGGGAGGTTATCCTCCCGCTCTGCTCCGCCTTAGTGAGGCCACATTTGGAGTACTGTGTCCAGTTTTGGGCTCCCCAGTTTAAGAAGGACAGGGAACTGCTTGAGCAAGTCCAGCGGAGAGCTACGGAGATGATGAGGGGACTGGAGCATCTCTCTTATGAGGAAAGGCTGAGAGACCTGGGTTTGTTCAGCTTGGAGGAGAGAAGACTGAGGGGGGATCTTCTCAATGCTTATAAATATCTACAGGGTGGGTGTCAAGAGGATGGGGCCAGACTCTTTTCAGTGGTGCCCAATGACAGGACGAGGGGCAATGGGCACAAGTTGGAACACAGGAAGTTCCACCTGAATGTGAGGAGAAACTTCTTTACTGTGAGCTTGTCAGAGCAGTGGAACAGGCTGCCCAGAGAGGTTGTGGAGTCTCCTTCTCTGGAAATATTCAAAACCCACATGGACGCGGTCCTGTGCACCCTGCTCTAGGTGTACCTGCTCAAGAAGAGGCGTTGGATGAGATAGTCTCCAGAGGTCCCTTCCAACCCCTACCATTCTGTGATGTGTGACTTGAGCTGCCCAGAACAGTGCCAGTGTCCCTGCATTGCCCCTAGTTTCTGTTAACTCTATTGACTGAATTAATTACAGCTGCAGTTCAATATTGAAATTACTCAGAACTCCGGACAGCCAAGCTGAATCAATTAGTTTATTAGCAAGAGCCAAAGCCAGCCGAACAGCAAAGGGATGTTGCACCCTCAGAGAGGAGGCAGAGCAGCCACCTTTCATCAGAGATCAACCCCATGATGCACATTTAAAGCAATCCTTGTGGTTTTGCCCAACACCATTTTTTTGTTTTAGCCCTGACACCCCAAACCCGGCAAGTACATAATTTAACCTCTGTTGTTTGCTGAGGCTGAGCTGCCTCCTAGGACAGCCCTGCAGCAGCAGCACACAGCATCCTTGCATACGGCAATGCACTGGGGGTGCCGTGTAACTCAAACAGAAGGGAGGCCTTGATGTCTGTGATGTCTGTGACTCATATATATGATATTTCCAAGCCCCAAATATGGATGTGAATAACAGCAATAAAAATATATCACTAACTAATACAAAGATGTAGGACTTGGGTTAACATATGGATACGCGCCACTGGCATGCTTCATCAAGCATCCTGGGATTTCTGTCAAGGAAAGACTCTCTCTAAATGTGAATGCTATATTCATCCTGCTTACAGCAGCATACCCTGGCCATGACACTGGGGATTAAACTCCAGGTATGTCTCTGCCAGGAGGTATCAGGTAGGAGTTTGGCTCTGCTTGCAGTGTGCTTGGTGCACAGCCCATAAGTGTGCTAAATCTACCAGCTTTAAAATCCGTCACCTTTTCACCATCACTGCTCTAGCTGTAGAAACAGCAGCACCTTTGCAAATGAAAGCAAGCATCTAGCTGGAGATTTACTGGGTTTTTGCTGGAGAGGCACCTGGAGGGCTGGCTTTGCTGGGGCATAGCAGGCTCCTCACAGGTGGCAGAGGGTGGTATTGCTATAGCAATCGTCACCTGGGAAACAAAGAGGTATAGAAATGTCAGAGCAACGGTATTGTCTCACATTTCTTGAGCTGGTTGGCTCAGTTTGACAGCCAGCCCTGGTGTGGAAACCCAGAGAAAAGCCCAAAAGTAGACCCATCTCCATGCCCCGTCTTTGCAGTTGGCCATGGCACGTGGATGGCACAAGCCACCCTGTGGCAGGTGGCCGCCATGGCCCATCAGATGTCTCTTGTAGGTGTAGAAAAGGCTCAGGACCAAATGAATGGGCTATGCCCGAGGGAAAAGATCCCAAAATGGAGAAGGCTGAGCCCCTCTGAGGTCAAGACTTCAGCTCCTTTCCAAGTGGAGCCTCCTTCTTTAGACCAAAAAGCTTCTTTTCTCCTCCTGAAACCTCCGGGAGCAGAAATTTCCCAGTCTGCACAGGATCAGCTCCTAAGCTGTCAACATGTGTCTTGCTTAAGTAAGATGTTCACAGGGATGCTCTTTGGATCCTTGCAGTTTTATTTATTTAGTTGGTTTAGTTTAAGATTAATCAGAAATGGGGAAAGAGCCAGAGACACACAAAAGAGGCTCTAAATAATTCTGAGTGATTGAGAGCATCATGATTAATGGGATCCGCCGATGCCATTCGGGTGGAAGCAGCCTTCCGAAAAATAGATTTATGTTAAATGGAAAAATACAATAATGTCATTCACAACAGGAGAAAACATGTGGTGGAAGAACCTGCCTTGAACGGTCATCTCATATAATTCAGGTTCACAATGAACAAAACTTAACTTCTCTAAGCTCTGTGTGTCCTGATTCTAAATTGATTCATTATATTTGATTATCTTCTGTCCTCCCCAAGTGTAATATATTATTTCTTACAGAATTCACCATGCTTCATATCAGGCATGGTTTATTATTTCATACAGTTCATTAAATAACACATTCAGTTCAGCTCACAATGCCTTATTCATAATCCCATATACATCCCTGTGAAACCACAGAGAAACAAAAAAACCCTGGTGTATGGAGAAACGGAAGAGTGAAGTGAAATGGTTCTGTAAAAGGACCTTTTGCAACCCTGGCAATTAAAGGAGCTTTGCAAAAGGAGAGGGAGAGAAGACGGTCCTCCGTCCCTGTCCGTGTGTGGGTGGGAGAAGCAGCGATGGGAAGCATGGCTGCAGGGCAGGATGGCTAGAAGAGGACGTCTGGATTTTCCTTTTCGTCTGGTCATGCTGAGCAGGCTTATGCTTCCTCCCTCTTTCTGCGCTCCAGCATGAAGCAGAGAGAGCTGCCTCTTGTCTCGTGCTGACCTCGCAGATTTGATTAAAGCAGTAAATACATATTGCCCTCTCGCTGCAAGCCAGCTAGGAAGATGGTGAACTGATACCCAAGCTTGCTCTGGGGATGTGGACAGTGAAGGCTTTCTACAGGCTCTGGGTGGTTTTAGGCACTTGATTTTAGTTTGGGGTATCCGACTGAACCGACCTGAGTGAGCCGTACTGCCTCAAGGCACTCTGTCTGCCTTCATCAACACGCCGGGTTTCGCTCCTGCTTCTATGAATTTCAGCTCGAGGACAGCTTGTCCACAGCTTCACACTGGGAGTGTGTTATTGTATGGCACCTTCATGCAGTACAGGGTGCACAGGCGGCTCCTGCAGAGCAGGTGGGAGCAGGCTGCACTGATGCAAGATTTTGCTTGGTGGTTTGCTCTCTAAAGCTCACATGTGGACCAATTTAAAGGCTTTCTCACAGGCATCCACGCAGCAAGTAACATATTCTCTGAAAGGCAGTCTCCTTGATTTCAGGGCAGGACTTTGACAGGAGGAGACCAAGGGGAAATAATTCACTCCAAGCACAAGAACCTTTTTTGGCAGGAAGTTAGAAATATCCAGCAGTGGGTGGAAATTCCTTCCCTGCTCCAGAACACGGCAAAATACTGCAAATACCTCCAAGGAGGGTGAATCTAGTCATTCCATCTGCAAGGACACTGTCTGATGGGTGAAGGCTAGTGTGCAGTGGAGTCTGTTATTTCTTCATGTGATTAGAATTAATAATTTATATGGGGATGAAGTGACTTCCTTGTAGTTTCTTCTAAGCTGTGATTCCTCCTCGGCAACACCAGGGATGCCGGAGGATACCCAAGGAAAAAATAATGGGAATGGATGAAGATGCCCCTGTGAAGGGCAGAGTGAGCAGCCCTCGTCCTCCTGCTACACATGGCGTCTGCTGCCCCATGAACGTACAAGCTCCGTGCTGGGAGCAGACAGTCACTCCAGCAATAAATATCCCTAGCTAAACCATGCATACCAAATGAAGATATACATTATAGCCAGTCCTCAAGAGCTGCAAATACCATCCACTGTTCCCTACCAGGATTGTTCTGTCCTTGTCAGGAGGACCCTGTGGAGTGCCTGAGCTTAGAAAGGAGGACCTCGGGGGATGCATTATTCAAAGGCCAGGAATCAGCAGCACACCAGGCTGGGACTGTCCGTGCCACTGATTAGTGTATGTTCTTGGGCATGTCTCTCCAATCCTGCATCTCTGGTTTTTTCCTCCAAGACCTGCTTGCTTTATTTATGCAAGAGCTGTCAAGGTAAGGATGGGCTTGTTCATTGTGTGGCACCCAGCAGAATGGGAGCCTGACTCTGTGGAGGCCTCCAGTTTCTGCTCCCCTGCGATCCTTCCCAGTGGCAACGTGCCAACCTGCCAGCAGCAGATAAGCCAAATCCTGCAAAAATGCTGGTTTGAGCTGTTTGCTTATATACTAGTTCACGCCAAATTTTTTTTCTCCCTTTGCAAAGGTAACCTGTGTTCACTGATAATGCAGAAATAGTCAGGAGTGGCTGTATTTAGACATCAGAGCCTGTCTGCAAAAAGCATGCCAGACCTCCAGGTAGAAGGGCAGAGACAACGTCATGCAATGGAGCCAGCCAGTTGCAGATAACTGTTAGCAGAAGCAACAGTTTTGTTAACATCTCACTGGCCCAAATCCGATCCTCGCTCCCGCCTGGTGCTCCATCTGCTGCAATGGCGGTGGTTTCGCTCCGTGTTAACACACTCCCACAAGCAGATGCTTCACGGTGGCTCGCCAGCACACTGGTAGGAGCAGTGCAAGGTGCTGTGCACATACGAGCCAGGCAGATGCGGTGGCCCCAGCTGCATGGATGCAGGTGATGCTCCTCGCCTGTGCCACCCTGGCTGGTGATAAGTCTCCAAGGGTGCATCCTACATGTCTTTGTCCTCATTAGTGCCACTTTGCACAAGTGTTTCCTTTGCACAAGTGTTTCCTTGCTGTCGGCATTCTGTCTTTCTGCATTTCTCCCTCTCTTTTCAGCCATCCGCTGCCCTGATCCCAAATGCCAGAAGGTGTTTGGTGTTGGGTCTCACACACCCCCCATAAAGATGAAAACTCCCCACAGTATCTGGCATACCCAAGAGTTAGGGCTGGGAGAGAAATTTGGACTTGAGCATTTCAAGTGGTGGCGGATGAGTTTAGCTCCAAACTCTCTTGTTTTTTTTTTTTTTTCTTTCCAGTACAGTAATCCTGCCTCCATCAGTGGGCTGGATTTTCTGCCTTTTTTCCTTTTCCTCCTCCCACCATATTTGCTAGCACAGAATTACAAGAACAGAAGGTGAAACTAGATCTTCCTTCTTTATTTTTATTTTATTTTTTTGGCATCCATCCCTTGTTCTTTTGCCAAGGCACTCCAATTCCTCTTCCCCAGTGCCCACACTGCCTGCCCAGCCTGCCCAGCATGGGGGACACATGGCACCCATGGAGCACAGTGCCATTTGTGGTGGCCATCAACTCCTCCACGGCAAGAGGAGGGGGTGGCATAAATACCAGCCTGAAACCCAGAGGAAGCACCTGTGTGGGTCTGAATCACCCTCTGATGAGGAGCTGCTGAGTCAGGGGCTGAGCCGTGGCCACCAGCTGTTTCCCAGCTGGTGGGAAAGGCTTGTCATCATGTGTGGAAGACCATGGTGGAGCTCCAGCCTTGGAGCTCCCCACCTGCATCCTCATTCCCTGCCCAAAAGCCATCCAGTGTGTTTAATCATCCTTCCCACCTTTCTTCGAAGCCTTCCCAGCTCTACTACATCCCTTTTCACCTGTGCAGCATTCAACGCATAGGTGCACGGGGGATTAATACAGCAATGGCGTGATTTTTTCTGTTTTGCTCTCTGTTCTTTTCTGAGTAATCCCTAATGTTCAAGATGCTTTCCCAACCCCACCCCGATCTCTGCTGAGCAATGAGCTGATGTTTTAGGAGAACTATCTATTATAACCCTGAGATCTTGCTCCTGAGAGTTAATAGTCAGCTCAGAGCCCATCATTTTCTTTCTGAAGTTACGAATGGTTTCTCCCACGTGCACTGCTATTTATCCACACTGAATTTCTCCTGTCATTTTCTTGGCCAGTCACTCATCACGAGGTCCTTCTGCAATTCCTCACAGTCAGCCCTTGTTCTTACTATCCTAAATAATTTGGGAGCATCAGCAAAAGCTGTCATTTCACTCTCCAATCCCTTCCTCTTCTGTTCCAGTGAGCCTCCACATAGGGTCTAGGAGAAATTTTGGGGAAACCTGTGGACCCATGGGAAAACTCTGACCCATGGAAGGGGATGGGAGGGAAGAGGCCCTGTGGCTGCCCATGGTCCTGGTGGGCATCAAGCGTCTGTGAGCAGTGGGGACAGGCTCCAGGCAATCCAAGCAACAGATATCTGCTGGGACAACTTGTTTTGATACATTTCCCCCAAGATTTATTGGGAAATGGGATTGAAGGGCCTTTAATGACCATAGGGAGTGAAAACTTCCAGTGGAGGAATAGCCATGGTTTTCCTGCACAAGCAGATGCTCAGCGGAATCGATACTCTCCAGGGAATTGTTCCAGAAGGTGGATGGAATAAAATGATTCACAGTATTAAAAAAATAAAATAAAAAGAGAGACATCAGAACTCCTGGAAGCTGTTCAGTTGGCATCACAAGGTCTGCGAATAACAGACACCCAAGGGAACTAATGTTTTAAGCCAAAGCAATTTGGGTAACAGGACAGGCTTGGGGGGGAAAAAAACCACAGTGCCAGATTTTGGATTATGCTGCACATCAAAGCTAAAAAAGAAGACACACATGTTGCAAATGTACAGCCGAGGAACACATTTTATAAGCATATTCCTAATGTGGCACATGGTCTGTTTGTTCTTATTATTGATAATAACTAACTATAGCTTCTCCTTTAGCTCTTCCTCCTGCTCTTCCCCATTTGACTGTGGGATTTAACAGGCCAGTGAAAACATGTGATTCTGTTAAACAGCTTAAACAATGTCCAGGTGAACATATTGGCTATTTTGAGGGTCTGCCTTGAACTCAGAAGGCTTACATTGCAGAGCAGTTGTGTCCGGGGGGGGATGTATTCATTCGTTTCCTATGTTGGCATCCAAAAGGGAGGGCTGGAGAAGCATCTTCCACCCAAGTAGCCTAGGCATCAGCTTTATTTGATTAATAAGGCTGTGTGGCAAGAATGGCACGATTCAATCTGTCCAGAAGTATTTCTCTTAAAAATATCAGATGATACTTCAAGCCCCCACAGAGCTGAGAGTATGTTTTTCTTCTGCAAACCAAAATCAAGCCTCTCCATTCCCCTTTATCCCCACTAATAAGCCCAGAGTAATCACTGGGAACCTGGTAATAAATCACCTTTTCTGTGGAAGGGGAGAAAGAAATGTTTTACCTTTTTCTCCCCCTCCAAATCCAGCCTCTGTGCTCTCTGCATTTCTGTCTCCCTCTCTGATGAGGGTCACTGCTCCGACAACCTGTTTCAGCAGGGCCAGCAAAGCAACCCTGGACAAAAAATTGGAAAGTTTTGTACATCTGGCCAACCCTTAGTGTTGTGTCTGCTGGGAGTGAAGCAGGACGAAATGATTGACACCTGCCAGCATGTCCTGTGATCCTTTATAACTGTGTTGGTCTCATTCGAGTGCAATGTTTTTTTGCGGGGCTAGTAATATTCTCAGTGACCTTTCCATATCTGCCCCCAATTCTATCCGAAACTTCTTAAAATTTATTTTATTAAAGATTTTGGGGACATCTATCAGGCTGGTAAAATGACTCCATCCATGTCTGAAATTCATGTCCCAGCCTGGGGACCCAGGAAATCACTGCCTGAAATGCAGATGGTCTGTCACTGCTGGGAAAACCCACATTAGTCCCGTTGCCACTGGGCTGTGCCTCCTCTGAGAGCTGCTATAGCACCACTCCCCAGGGAGATCCAGCACTGGAGCAGGCTGCTCGTCTTCACTGTCGAGCTGTCTGCAGCCCGGTCTTGGTGCAAACCACTCCTTGGGGGCTCCCAGCATTGTTGCTGCCAGTGGTGTCCTCAGGTTATTGATACAGATGGTTCTTGTAGCTCATGTGGTGTTTCTCCTGGAGCTTTCACACATGAACATCTCCCTTCTTTCCACATTCACAGCAGTCCCCATCTGCTATGGACCTCTGCAGCATCACAGACCTAGTGCTGTGTTAGTGTCAGCCTTGAAGGCCAACAAAAAATCAGGTATCTCTTCATCTACCCCTTTCCACTTGGAGCCCAGAGATGTGCTGGGTGATTTGCAGACTAACTGAAGGGCTTTGGTAGTTCTGGTCCCTAAGAGCTGATGCATGAACCATCAGCTAGTGGGGTGGTGAGAGTGCCCCGAGGAGCAGCCCCTTGGCTGGCCATGGGCAAGGTTTTGCAGGTAGGATAATGAGTTTCTGTGGGGACCGGCTTGGCCATGAGCTGTTGGGTTCCCATGTGATGGCAAGAAAAGGTGCATGGGAGGAGATGGAGCAGAGCAATGCGGACAGAGCAACTCCAAGCAGAGTGTCCATGGTGGATGGCAAAAACACCATCAGACTTCAGATTCTGCCCCAAATCTCCATTTCCTCCATTTTTCAGCACCCTACGGAGGAACCCACCCCATCCACTTAATCAGGTGCCGTATTGGGTCACCTATCTCCACCGAACATGGCCAGATGGGGCCAGACGTCACTCTTGAGAAGTGCAGCAGCTCCTAACCTCCTAGCCTGAAGAAGACTGAGGGGGGATCTTCTCAATGCTTATAAATATCTACAGGGTGGGTGTTAAGAGGATGGGGCCAGACTCTTTTCAGTGGTGCCCAATGACAGGACGAGGGGCAATGGGCACAAGTTGGAACACAGGAAGTTCCACCTGAATGTGAGGAGAAACTTCTTTACTGTGAGCTTGTCAGAGCAGTGGAACAGGCTGCCCAGAGAGGTTGTGGAGTCTCCTTCTCTGGAAATATTCAAAACCCACATGGACGCGGTCCTGTGCACCCTGCTCTAGGTGTACCTGCTCAAGAAGAGGCGTTGGATGAGATAGTCTCCAGAGGTCCCTTCCAACCCCTACCATTCTGTGATTCTGTGATTCTGTGTGATTCTAACACTGTAGGAAGGCAGCCTGGGCAGCCAGCTCATCCATCTCCCCAGTACTTCCCAGGAGGGAGGCAAGGAGCTGGGCTGGAGCTGGGTGCCAAGTGGGGGGCGGTGCTGGGGGACGGAAGCGCAGCTCACCCCCATCCACTGACTCATGGCAGGTCCCCACGATGCCGCGGGGCTCAGCATGACAGCTCGGCTGCCTGCGGTCGTCTATAGCAACTGAACCACCTTGGAAGGCTGCGCTGCCTGTGTGGGCTTGAAATTCTGTGGTTGTTTTTGTTCCTCTCAGAAAAAAAAGACAATCTGATTTGTATGTAATTCTGAATAAATTCCTTGTTAACCTTTACAGCCATCTGGAGGGAGAGTCACTCCTCGCTGCAGAACGCACCGCAGCTGTGGGAGGGAGTGATGCTTCTGCTGGCAGATTTTGCAGGAGCTGGTGTGGAGGCACCATGCCGGGAAGGAGCCGAGAGCCCTGACTCAGCCCGGGCAGAGCCGGGAGGTGGAGGATGTTGGAGTTTGGGGTGTCCTGAGGTTGCCAGGAGCCAGCTGGTGTGTTGGTCTGCCACTTTCACTCCCAGTCCTGGGCACAGGGGAATGGGAATACCTTCTCACTGCGTGCCTTAGGTAGGAACAGAGATGGAAAACACCTTTCTGAGAAGCCCTGGGCTGACAGCGTGCTGGGGTTCTCCATTTACTGTTTAGGTCATGCTGCCCCAACACCACACTCCCTGTGTGCCCCTAGCCCCTCTGAAGACCTGAGCTTTGGGGTTTGCATTTGAGGATTGAGGGTTCAGGTCTGCTCCAGGTACTCAGAGAATTCCTCATGTCACATGGGAAGAGCTGGATCGGACCTGAAGGTCCATCCAATCCATCCACAGTCCCCAGGATCATGATTCTGCTTGCCAAAGGCACCTGCCTCCTTAGACTTCTTTGCCTTGCAGCAGCCCCCTGGTAAGTCTGCTTTGAATCTGCAGGGCATTTGTTGGCCTCCAAGTGCTTCTTGCAGAGTCTTGGCTCTACCAACACTGTGTCTGGCAGTTGTTACCTGCCATCCTTGCTATTCTGTTAACTTTCTGGACTGACAAGACTGGAAAGTTCATCACCTCTCAGCTGCAACTGCAGCATCTAGCCGGGTAGTGACTTTCTGTGTGAGCCTGGTGCATCCCTTGCTAAGCATGTTTGGTGCTGTCTCCTCCCGTGGTTGGCTCAGCACCCGCATTTTCCCCCCATGCAGGTGACAGCTCTTGAAATCCTTCGTGTGGATTCCTCCTGGCTGGGCTTGCATCCCAGGTGCAATGTTTCCCAGGGACACGGGCTGAACCAGCAGCTCTTAACCATGACGCTACAGCAGAAGTCCCACAGGACCCACCAGTGTCTGGATGCAGACACTATCTGGCCGTTTCTATAGCTCCTAAAGCTTTCTTGGTTATTCACATCTGATTATGTCAGGCAAGAGGAGAAGACTGCTCCTCCCTGGCATTTTGGGGTAGTGAGGGGCTGGGAGGTGAGCAGAGGGCCCTATGGAGGAAAGCTGCCCATGCCATCGCTATGGAGGATTCTCTGGTACGGGGATTTCCAGCAGCTCCTCTGGGATGTATGTGCATTGGGTTGGATTCATGCCTGCCTAAAGACCTCAAAGCACTTCCCAGAGCAACTCAGTAACAATAAATCCCTTTAAAGAAGACCCCTGAGGTGTGGGTCAGTGGGCACACAGGTCTCTGATCCTTGGTGTGGTGGTCCTCACCCTCAGGCAGGCTCCCTTACCCCAGTATAGCACCTCATACATGGCTGCATCCCTGCCCGGTCCACCAGCAGCGTTGCTCGGCAAGGAGGGATGAGCAGAGGAGAGAGGGGACACTGGGCACCCATCCACCTGCCAAAGGCAGCCCCGTGGCAGCCTGGACAATAGGATGAATTATAGTTCCCGCAGATGCAAAAGAGAAGGGGGATTGCTAGCCAAATAAACACAATGCAACTTTATTTTCTTTCTTTCTCTACTCCTTTTAAAATTCATAAATATTTTGAAAACTTTCCAAAGGAAGGGAAAAAACAGTATGTTGCACATCAGTGATTCAATGCAGTGTCACTCTGTTCATTAAGAAAGAAGGAAATCAAATCATTACTGGAATTAATAAAGAAGAATCTCTTGGTTGACTAAGAGAGGGGGAAGGGGATGCACTTTAAAAGGTATATAAACACCATGGCTGGTTTCCAGCCATGCTGAGCTCTGTCTGAAGGTCTTAATTATAAGCAGCTAAAAAAAAGCCGAGAAAAGGAATTTACAACATAAAAAAAAAATAAATTAGATCTCAGATGCCACTATACATATTTAATTGTTGGGATGCTGATGAAGAGGAATCTTTAATATTAGCTGCCATGATCCAGCTTTGCTCACGGAGGGCTCTTGGGCAGGCACCATGCCTGGCCGCCGGTGGATTTGGCTGGTGGAGAGGAGGCTGCAGTTCGTGCAGCTCTCAAGGCACGGCCGGCAGCCGGCAGCCAGAGAGAAGAAAAACACAATCTTTGGGTCTGGGAACTCAGCTGAAAGAACGGCAGAATTGGGCACCTCCTTGGAGCACTCTCCAAGCACAATGACTTGGCCTTCAGAGATGCTGAAGGTCAAAGAGATGCTCCAAGACCAAGAGCATCTAAAGCCGTGCAGGCAGGGCACCTGAAAACCCTGGCTGAGGCATCAGCTGCCGCGAAGCACAATGGATAATTGCAAGCAACCCTCTTGCATTTTTAAGCCAGTTTCACTAAGTTCTCTCTGAACTTATTTAATTCATTTTGCTATCTTAGCTCTGATAACCACAAAGATTATTCACCTTTACCCCACGGCAAATTCTGACTCTCCTCCTGAATCTTCTTCCCATTTATTGATCTCCCACAACCTCCTGGGTAACCATTTCCACTGCATCTTTTTAAGGCTCGGTTTAGATATTATCTCTCCTTGCTTCTGTCTGTGTTTGCATAGCGCATCCTCATTAATTAGGATGTCTTGTCGGACAGAGTGTAGTCTTTGGGGAGTTCCTCTAGTGATTTGTTTACAGATGTCAGGTTAGCAATAAATTGGGAGAAATAATTGACCTTTCCTGTAAGACTTTGCTAATCCTGTTTCTTCTTAACTGTTTCCAATTTTTAGTGCACTGCGGTGTTTTTCTTAATCAATTGTTCAGACTATGAGAACATTAAGGGAGATGCGATCAGGAACACGTCGCGGTGATGCAATTTTAATGATTCATTCTCTGTTTCTCATTAATTCATTGCATTTCATGTTTCTTCAAGTGCTGACTTTGGAGGTTTTCAAGACTTTCAATAGTGGTTTTTTTTTTTAAACAATTACAGTATCCTTCTTGGTATGAGATGTGCTGTTGTAGCAGGCTGTGGGCAGGATCTGCTTGACAGGCATGAGGCAGGCGCAGAGCAAAGAGCTCGTCCCAGCCTCCAGGGCCTGACGTTGTGCTCAAACAGATTCCAGCTAACATGCAAGGTGAACAGTCAGCAGAACATTTCTATTAAAAACTGTTACTTTTAAACAATTTAATTTCCCCCATGAATCAAGTCACTGTAAAGAGAATTCCCAAGTGGCAGGCTAAGTATAATGGTGATACTCTCATTAGAAGTGCTCAGAGGAATTTTTGTATACTTTTTTTAACTGAAGAATTCAAACTTTTGGAAGTTAAACAACTTGGAAGTGATCCAGCTTTTGTTTTAAAGGAAATTGTTCTGTTGATATATTGCATTTCAGAATATATGAAAGTGTCTCAGATTTTGAAAACAAAACCTGGGGAAATGGAACATTACATTTCATGAAGAGGTGAAAATACTGGGGCTTTTCCATGTCAGTTATTTTAAAAGAGCTATAACATCCTTGATAAAACAGCTGCACTAGCATCTAATGCTGCTACTAATATGCAACTGTAGGTCCTTACTCCTGATCCTTCAAAATTAGCAAAACAATAATTAAGTGTTCTGCAAGGAAATCCTTTCTCCAACTAATCCCCTAATTAGAAATTCAGAGATTGACTTAAACTTATCAGATACAGTCAATTCAATGCAAAACTGTCTCCCCTACCAATGGCAATAACCCACAGCCAAGCAGTTTCTGCTGCAGCGCAGGCAGATGTGAAGTGAGATCAGCCCTAGGTAATGCATACCCTAATCTGCCTTTACACAGGCTCTTATGTCATGTTAAAAACAGTTAGACCCATCAGTTTATAAATCACACGTTCATTAGTACAAGCTGTTATCTTGTTTCACACAAAGCTGTCAATTTAAAGCAACATTGCAGATTACATGTTATCTCTGAGCTGTAATTGCCTTAGGGATGCTCTGCATTATCATTTTGCAGGGTGGGAGACAGCAGCAGTGTCCTCTGCCAGGAGCACTGGGCTGAATTTTCCAGTCCCACTGCTCAAATTACCACCAGTGATTTGGGGCATCCTGGGTGCAACTTGTCCAGGAGGAGAAAGACACATGTGCATCTAAATCATTTAGTCTTTTTAACCCATGTCCTCCGTGAGAAATACTTAAGTGGAAAGCCAAGCCAGTGGAGAGAGATGCAGCATCTGCCATTCATCAGGTGGAAGGAGACTCTGGATGTTTAGTTTAAAATTAAAAAGTCATGTTTATAATTAAAGCAAAAAAATCCCTCCATGCATTTCAGGCAGTTTCTTGCCCAAGGCACTCTTGTCCCCTTGGGTTTTCAAGCAAGCCTTGGGAAGATGAGTTGGTGGCTGAGCCTTTGTAGCTAGGGGGTAAATCTAGTTTTCATGCTCTCATTCAGGAGTTTTGGGCTCATGAGGTGCAATTTTTTGAGCGCTGCTCCCAAGAGCACAGCAGCATCGCCCAGCCAGGGACCAGGGTGAGATGTCCAGCATGCAAACCCCTCACTTTGGACTCACTTCCCAAAGCACTTCTTTAACTGGTCTGCACTGGACAGCAGTACAGGTCTGTGTGTCTGTTTGCAAACTCCCAGTCCATAGAAAGCAAGTCTCAAGGGGGCTGGGCACTGGATCGCTCCTGTGCCCAGGCAGATGCTGCTCACCATGCCGCATCCTGCAGGCAGCAATCCCTCCAGCTAAGGCTTTAGTTAGGTACTCAGTGGGAGGCAGATGCTAATCAGCTAATCTTGCTTCGCTGGGCCTCTATTTTATTTTATTTTATTTTATTTTATTTTATTTTATTTTATTTTATTTTATTTTATTTTATTTTATTTTATTTTATTTTATATTTTATTTTATTTTATTTTATTTTATTTTATTTTATTTTATTTTATTTTTCCATTTTCCTTTTTTTTGCCCTTTTCCCCTTCCCATTTTCCATTTTTTTTCCTTTTCCCTTTCTCCTTTTCTCTTTTTGTTTAAGATACGGCCCCATCCCTCGTAGAAGGGGCTTTCCATGCAGCCTGCGCGCAAAGTCAGGGCTCTGATGGCACCTCTGTGGTGGCTGTGCCCCATCCCCAAGGGCAAGGCGGCCTCCTGGGAGATGGCAGTGCAGCTCTTCCAGCAGTCTTTGTACACCAGTGATGGTTGTCTTACTCTCTCCTAGGAACACCTTCTGATCTGGAAATATTCCTTGCCTGTTCAGGTCTGCTGTCACCGCATATATTTGTGACAGCACTCTCCCTCTCTGTCCAAAAGCACCGTGGGGAGGGATAGACAGAGAGACACATCACTGCATACATACAGAGGGACAGATGGCATCATCGTCACAGAGGTTTATGCTCCTTAGGACAAAAAAAAAAGCTAACCATGTTTAAAACAAGGCCATTTCCAGCTGTCAGGATAATGGAGCATGCAGGGAGGACTGCGAATGCCTCTGCCTTTCTTCAGTTGCTCATGGCTTCGTCATGCTGCTCCCTTTCAGCAGGAACAAAACTCCTCTTTGCCGGCAAACAGCCTGGAAAGGATCTCCTGCTCCCTCCCCAACTAAAAAGTGTGTTCTCACTCCCATCCAAGAGGGTGAGTTTAATTATAAACTAAAACCAGACCCATCTGGTGGGGTAGGTGGTTTTTTTTTTTAACCAAACTAATGTTTTTTGGTCATTTTTCTCTTAATTTTAGGGTCAAAGAAATAAAAATTATTAAACTCTGGCACCAGTGAAGCCTACCACAAACTGTCCCTCACTGAGCTGCTTTATCGAGTCCAAAAATTATTTATTTTGGACTCGATGATCCTTGCAGGTTCCTTCTAACTCATGACATTCTATGATTGGCAGTGATGTCTCTTCTGATTTGGAGGCACAAGGCAAAAGAAAAGGGTAATGAAATCCCAGACCCACATCTCCTTCCCTTTCCCTGATGTTAGTTCTCACCCTTCTGTCATGGTGTCATGGTGAGCCATCAGGTTCCCACACACTTTGCCTAGAGGACCAGAGCGGGAGCTGTCCCCCTTCGGTTTTGGGTTAATCAGGGTTATTTTTATACATTTCTAGTTCACGCCTGCTTATGGGTTACAGTCTCCCCTCTCCCATTGGTCTATGTAGTTAGTGGTGCCACGATTATTATGGTTTGTTTGAACTTCTGTCTGTATGATATGAGTTTTTTAATAGAGGGGAAATCATGCAATTGCACAAAGCTAAGCAAAAGTTAAGCTAAAAGAAGTCAGTAATAATATAACTAAAATAAACCCAAAACGACAGGATAGACAACAGACATCTGACTGCTTTACAGCTTCAACAAGCTGCGCGAGTCTTCTGGTCCTAGAGAAAGTTGCAGTTATAGCAAAAGTTTCTTAAATAATTTTTGCAAAAATTATTAAAGCTAAAATAAGTATATTTTAAGCTCAAATATGTTCAAAATCAGACAAGGCCTGAAAACTCCTGAAGCTGGTGTGGCTAATTACTGAAGATGCTTGGCAACGCCAAACTGGCTGGGGCACAGAGCTGCACTTCTTGGGGAGGTACAGTGAGATATTCGCCATCACCATGCAAGAGCAAAAAGCCCCAAATAGGAGCATGGCAAAGAAGCAAAGGGATTCAGGCCCAAACAGTGCAAATAGAAATGAGAATTTTAGTGACAAAAGCCTTTATTCACAGGGCTGCATGTATCTTTCCCATGTATGCACCAATGCATCTGAGGTCTCAGGTATACTCAGCTGTTTTCACTGCTTGGCAACTCCTTCATAATCTCACAGGCTCTACTCCTGTGGGATTATTCCCACATGACACACCTTAGTGCCTACTTGCCAGCCAAAAAAAGAGTTTACAGGACTGTTGAGGAGGAGGAGGATTTTGACTGAAGAAGGCCATTAAGCACTGCAGGTGGAGGGGTCGCTCCATCCATCCCTGGCTCACTGGCAGGATAGGCTGTGCTGTTACATGGTAGAGGACCGCGATCTCTGCATAGATTTAACTGTCTGACAAATGAAGGACCCAAGTCAAGGTATCTGAGTTTAAAGCTTGTTTTATGAGATTGACCATATAATAAATCTAATAGTGCTGAGCTCAGCAGCCTTCCCCAAGCAACTGCAACTAATGACTACCTCCAGAATTGATACAAGTGCAACACGGTGCGATGTCTGTGAGGCTAAAACAGAAATCTGCAGATGTAAAAACTGCAGTGAGCCAGTGGTGGAAGCCAGCTCTTTGCTAAGAGCCATTAGCAGACCTGGGAAAAGTGCCTGAAACTTTGGGGCATGAATGGTCAAAAAAAGAGAGGCAAATGGGGCATCCTGGGCAATGCTCAACTGAAAAGTCAGACCTGCATTCCCCCAGCTCTTTCTGGCCATCTCTATCGGAGAGGATGGTGTGTGAAACCAGGGTCCTTCCCAGCAGCAGTGACACTGTGACAGTCTCCATGCACTGTTTAAAACCAGACCACCTCTAGCGCTTTGTGCTGCAGCCTCCCTTTAGGATGACCAGAGCCTGAGCACAGAGTCCTTGGAGGGGGGCTCTTTCTTGTTGGGTTGACATGATGCAGCCACAACAGGTAGGAAAAGACAGAGGAAAGGACAGTCCTGCTGCATTGCCATTGCCTTGGGAAAACAGCCAAGAAACACCAGCCCCAAGCCACAGCTCCTCCAACCCCCTTCGCAACCCTGTTGCATGGCAAAGGCTGTGTCCCCCATTCAAACAGCTCTGCCATCCCAAGGATGGACCTGAGGGGACCAGAGCAGCTGGGCTGGCTCTGCTCCTACCCGTCATGGGTGAAAGCCAAGGCTAGGCATATCATAGCTTGTTTTTTCTGCTTCCTTAGAGCCCAGTAAAGTCTTGGTCACTACTACAGTCAAGTAGTGTTTGGGGTGGGTGTCGGGGAGGACAGCTCTGTCCTCGTGATGCCTCTGCTCCACGGCTCCTGCTCCCCAGCCAGCCCCATCTGAGAGATGATCTGAGTTTGACTTGCTTGTGGATCTTCTGCTGACTGGAAATAACTTTGTCTGCTGCTAGTGGTGGTAGTAGGAAATGTACTGAACCCCTCCCATCTCAAAATGTCAACAAGCCTCTGGTGGGATGCGTGTTGGGGCTGTTGGGGGGTGGTGAGTCCCATGAGCAGTGTCCGGTACACACATGGCAATGGGCACCCTCTGCATCCTGTAATTAGCTTTCAATTGTTTTCCTCTTCCCCTGTCACTATTAGCATTTGTAGGATAGTAGAATAAGAAAAAAATCAGGGAGATTTCTGCTCTAATCCTGTCTCTGCTGCTGATCCCATGTGTGGGTTTGGACGCCTCACTGTTGCTTCTGTTCCTGCAAGCTTGCATCCCCCCACCAACCTGTAATATCTGCAGTTTTGCAGACTAATGATGTTACAGAAGAAATCAAATACCATGCCCAAGAGCCCCAGGTTAATCTCCTCTTCCACCTCCGAGGAAAGCCTTGCACAGCTGCCATGTGCACTGATGGAGACCTGCACTTCTCAGGAGTCAGGATGGACCGTTGCCCAAGACCGGACCTTCACTTGGTAAACCAGTGCTCTCACCCAGCATGGCAGTGACCTCCTGAGCTGTAACATTGTGGTGAGTGAGGCCTGGCTAAAGAAATGGAGAATCCCTAGGGCAGAAACAAATTACGAAAACCCAGCTACTCTCCATGCACAAGCGGAGGGTGTGGCAGGGCTCCTCCCTGGCTCAAGTACAGCTTCTTCATTAAGGAAAAGCAGCGGAAACTCACAAAGTACCTACCAAGATACTATGATAACTATATTCAAGATCTAACAGGCTTCCCTTTCCTTTTCCAAACTAAATATGCTCATTTATTCAGCTTCTGAGTGCTGACAATCCCTTGTGCCATTTACTCGTGTTGGAGGAGAATAAGTCCATCCAGCACTGCTAGTCCTTGGCCAGAAGCTCTGACCCTGCAGAAATAAGAGAATTTGTGCTTCTTTGATTTGCTCTGTGCCTGGCTGGGAGATGCTCTCGCCATCCCTCTGTGTCACGGGCAGAAATGGTAATTGGACAGTTGGCAGGCAATCACCATGCATTTCACATTTTTAATAAGCACTTGCAAGAGAAATGATCCGTTCATCTTCTCAAGCTTTCCGTGAGGACACATAAAGCTGTAGAAAGCCTGCAAGCCCCTTCAGCCAAATGCCTGAGCTCTAACGCTGCACAGAGCGGGCCTCCTTTGCCAGCGGGTCAGAGGAACCAAACCAAAATGGCACAGGGGTTGGTTCAGTGCAGTGTCCGGAAGCAAATACTGGGGTGAGCTCATCAGCTTTTGCCCACGTAAGTGTTACTGAAGGGATGATTTGGGCAATTGTGTTTTAAAAAGAAAGATAATATTGGGTCTGTTTTTAAGAAAAATCAGCAATAATTGTAATAACAGAATAGGTGCTGATTTTTTCCTAGAAGATGTGAAAATCCCCTGGTTATCCTATTTTAGGGTCATGACATATTGGGTCTTCAGTGTTGAGAGTGTGTAGCTACAGGGCATGTTCATTTTCTGTGGGCATGATAGGACCACTCTGGGGATGTTTTGATTTAGCTATCAGAGAAGCACCATGATTTCCAAAGGTCCTTGATTACATCCACCTCGAAGCCAAGACTCTTTCCAGCTCCTCGTCCTCATGTGCTTTGCTACCTTTGCAGGGCACTCCTGGCTAATGGATGACCACAATGCCAGCGCCATGGCATGAGTTGAACTCTAAACTATCATGACACCAAGAAAAAAGAATTTTTTTCCTAAAAGAGTCATGCGTAATCTTTGAGAGGTGTCCTGGCTTTTGGATTGCATCTGCCCCTCCATTCCCTGGTGTAACAGTGCCTGAAAATTAGAAGTTGAAGATGTAAGCAAAGTTGAAATACAGAAGCAAAGCTGAACTCTGAATCATGGAGAGTCATTCTGAGAGCTTTTCTCCGTGCCCTCTGCATGGTACTACCTTCTCATCTTGCTTAGCCTTACAGCAAAAATGAAAACCAGGACACATTTTTATTACCCTATCTCATCTCATGCACTGCAAGGAGCTTTAGTAGAAGTGGCAAATGGGTCTTGTTTTTCTCATAGAAGGCTGGATCTGAGATTGCTGGGAGCATCACTGTGCATGGCTTGCTTTCCTCACCCATTCTCCCAGCTTTTGTTTTCCTCTTCAGACTCACCCTTTGGTGAACTTGTCCTGTTTGCCCAGGAGAGGACCAGAGAAGTGGGGTGGAATTTGTGGTTCCAAACAGCGTGACTCGGAGAGGGAAATCTGCCTGCCTCTGCCCCTGTCCCTTTCCTTCTCCTGCTGAGCTTCCCTCTGAGCTGCTGAAGACCTGGCCACAAGTCCCTGGTATACCACAAGACCTCAAAAACAGCCTGGGAAAACACTGAAAAACAGTATTACATCCATACACGCATATGCACACCACTGAGCGAACAAGGGATGTTCAGACTCAAGCCTAGTTTAATTTGCTTATAAATGGGAACAGACATGGCCATGTTCCTTGAGGTGCTCCACAGCTTTTCATTCAAAAACATGAAAAAAGCACTTGAAGGAGAAGGGATGTGACACAGTGACTGAAAGCAGTGCATGTGGTCTAGGAAACAAAAACCAGTTGCAAATAATTTGGGGCTCCCACCCATTTGGCCATGGTTCCCTGGGGAAGGGAAGGCATCTTTCCCCAGCAAAAATGCACAGGATGATGGATAAGCAGTGGTGTTTTCAGAAATCCTTAGGCAGGAGTGATGGCATGTAAAGCTGGTGGACCAGGGGGCATCTCTGCAGCAAAGCGTTGCTCTGAGAGCAGAGTGGGCTACAGCGCTGCTCGCTCTGACAAAAATTAACTTGCAAGGAAGTAACTGCAGCAAAGATGTGGCCACATGGACTTTGCAGTGCTCTGGCAAGGACAGCATGTCTCCAGGGCACTCAGAAGTTTACATCTGATGTGCTAATGCTCAGCGAAGGCTCTACGCTCCTCTTCCCTGCCAGTGGTATTCTGCTAGTGTAGCTCAGCAAGCACAGGGACCTAGCATGCTTCGTCATCAAATTTTTACTTGCTGTGTAGATACAGCCATGTACCTAACAACACACTTAAATGGGCACAAAACTTGAGTAGAGGGCAGTGGCAAGTAGCACTTCAAAGGTTAGGTGGCCAATTTTGTTTGCTTTTGAAGTCTTAATATCTATTTACCCCTTTTTGCTGGAATACTTTGGTCCCACATCTGCAGGAGTAATACATGGGCACAAAGAGGTCCAAAACCCATTTTTTTTCATTGCACAAATCAAGAGTGACATAAAAAATGCAGAGACAAAACACTGGGCAGTTCCTAAGATTTTGGGGCCAGTATTTTTGGAGGAGCCTCACGGAGCTGCAATGCCATGCACTACTGGTACATATGCCCCTGGGCACGCTTTAAAATCCTGGCCTTAAAACTCAGCTTGAACAAAGTGCTGCTGTTAGTACTTTTAGTAACAGCAATAAAGATTTTTTTTATTGTTGTTTCATATAGGAATTTCACAGTATGTCCCTATTGTTATTTTGAGGTCACTCCTCAGATCCAGCTCTACAGCTGCAATAATTGAAGAGGCCAACGTCGAACGTGTTCTGCACAGCATTGGGATGGGCTGTAGCCGTCTATGAAAAGCCCTGCTGGAGAGAGAAGGATGCTCATATTCCCTTGATGTAGAAGCTGTGGGAGTGCCTGTGGCTGCTTCCAGAGAAGGAATGAGCTCTTGGGAAAGAGCTACAAGGCTTCATGCAGAGATTTCTCTAGCAGAAAGCCAGGAGCATAGAGATAAGTGGCAATTCCTGTGCTCCCAGTCAGCTCCCAGTCCCCACTCTGCCCCCTGACTGCCCCACGGTGGCATGGGAGAGCTGGCGGTGGCTTCGCAGCATTCATCCCTCCTGGGCGTTCAGCAGCTCAGGTCCTTCTCCAGAGGGGTCAGAGCGCTGCATGAGCTGCTGTTTTAACATTCCTGAACATAAATCCTCCCTCTAATACACCGACAATTGATGTGCACGCTTTTCCTCTTGTAGATCTGCAATGACGCCCATCTGCCGGGGTGGCACCGTGCCCATGAGGGTGTAACGCCAGTAGCACGGCTGAGGTGCCAGCTAAACAAGCACGGAGGGGAACAGCCTGCGCAACATGGAGAGCCAACAGATCCTCCTGTTTGCAAACAGTGCCAACTTTGGGCAGCTCGCTTCACCGCAGAGCGTGCATCTGGAGCGGCTCGCGGGCACTATACCCTGGCACGCAACTCGGCAATGCCACTCTTCTGTCCGGTTGCCTCCGCGCCTGCATTTCTGCACGTGGGCGGTGAGCTGGGAAGTGAAAAATATGTTGTTCGTTTTTCAGACCCAGGGCAAACAATAACTCATTGGAGCAGAGCTTCTCAGGCAGTATTTGCCAAGGGCTGGCTTGTCAGATGTTCCCAGTGCTTTTCCTCCCTTGTTTCCAGATGCTAAGCTGCCCATTCTTAGTATTCCCTTTCACCATAAGTTTTTCATGCCTGGGAAAGGGGAAAGGTAGTCCCCACAGTTGCAGAAGGTGGATTTGTTGCCCGTCATACAGGCTTTGCACTAAAGCATGGTCTTCACCAGGAAGCACGTATGGAAACTGCTGCCTTTAAAATTGAAGCCTTTATGGGAAAGTTGCTTGGGTCTTCGTGCCAACAGCAGCTGCCTGCCCATGGCTAGGGCAGTTTCAAGATCAGAAAGGGGAGCAGATATGGCCGATGCTATTTTGGGGGAGACTTGAGTTTCCCAGTGTGCAGATACCCACTGCCAGACCTTTTAAGTTCCAGATAATTGGAAGGGACCATCTTGCTGACAGTGCTTATTCATGGCCTGGTGCTCTTCACTGGCAACCGGAGATGGTAGAAGTCGGAGTGAGGATTTGTTTGATATTAGGTATCTGTCCCAAATCATTATTTTCTGCATTTGCACTAATCATGACTTCTCAGAAAGAGGTAACACTATGCAGACATAACGATGTTCAGATCATAGCTGGACTTGGGGAAATACTTGTCATCATGAAATCTAATTTATACGGGTACCAGTTAGCCTGGTCTTGTAGCTGAAAGGCATGAAGGATGAGTAGAAAAGCAACTGTGACTAATGGAATCTTTTCTCAAATGTATGTAGTCATAGGAGTTAATGAAAAGAGGAAAAGAGCTGGCTCTTGAACTCTCCATCAGGAGAAGCGAAGTGTAACGCTATGCAGAAAAAGTAGATATCATTTTCAGATTCCTTTCCGGCAATTACTTTGTATTTTCAAGTCTCTCTGAGCTTCCAGATCAGCTCAGGAAACTGTATTTTCTGAATATTTCTTGTAAAGACCGAACACTGCTACAAGAAATCCTGCTCTCACCACTTTCCTACTCTTCCTTGCAGAAGCAGCAACAGCAGGGCAACTATAGGCCAGTCAGCCTCACCTCCATCCCCAGAAAGGTGATGGAACAGTTCATTCTGGAGGTCATCTCCAGGCATGTAGAGGAAAAGAAGGTTATCAGAAGTAGTCAACATGGATTCACCAAGGGGAGATCATGCTTGACGAGCCTGACAGCCTTCTAGGATGGCAGGACTGGCTGGGTAGATGAAAGGAGAGCAGCGGATGTTGTTTATCTCGACTTCAGCAAGGCTTTTGACACTGTCTCCCATAACATCCTCATAGGTAAGCTGAGGAAGTGTGGGTTAGATGAGAGGACAGTGAGGTGGATTGAGAACTGGCTGAAGGGCAGAGCTCAGAGGGTCATGATCAATGGGGCAGAGTCTGGCTGGAGGCCTGTAACTAGTGGTGTTCCCCAGGGGTCTGTGCTGGGTCCAGTCCTGTTCAACGTATTCATCAATGACCTGGATGAAGAGACAGAGTGTACCTTCATCAAGTTTGCTGATGATACCAAGCTGGGAGGAGTGGCTGATGCACCAGAAGGCCGTGCTGCCAGTCAGCGAGACCTGGACGGGCTGGACAGCTGGGCTGAGGGGAACCTCATGAAACTCAACAAAAGCAAGTGTAAGGTCCTGCACCTGGGGAGGAACAGCCCCCTGCACCGGTACAGGTTGGGGGTTGACCTGCTGGAAAGCAGCTCCGCTGAGAAGGACCTGGGAGTGTTGGTGGACAGCAGGTTGACCATGAGCCAGCACTGTGCCCTTGTGGCCAAGAAGTCCAACTGTACCCGGGGGTGCCTTAAAAGGAGTGTGGCCAGCGGGTCGAGGGAGGTTATCCTCCCGCTCTGCTCCGCCTTAGTGAGGCCACATTTGGAGTACTGTGTCCAGTTTTGGGCTCCCCAGTTTAAGAAGGACAGGGAACTGCTTGAGCAAGTCCAGCGGAGAGCTACGGAGATGATGAGGGGACTGGAGCATCTCTCTTATGAGGAAAGGCTGAGAGACCTGGGTTTGTTCAGCTTGGAGGAGAGAAGACTGAGGGGGGATCTTCTCAATGCTTATAAATATCTACAGGGTGGGTGTCAAGAGGATGGGGCCAGACTCTTTTCAGTGGTGCCCAATGACAGGACGAGGGGCAATGGGCACAAGTTGGAACACAGGAAGTTCCACCTGAATGTGAGGAGAAACTTCTTTACTGTGAGCTTGTCAGAGCAGTGGAACAGGCTGCCCAGAGAGGTTGTGGAGTCTCCTTCTCTGGAAATATTCAAAACCCACATGGACGCGGTCCTGTGCACCCTGCTCTAGGTGTACCTGCTCAAGAAGAGGCGTTGGATGAGATAGTCTCCAGAGGTCCCTTCCAACCCCTACCATTCTGTGATTCTGTGATTTGCTGAACTCCAGTCCTGCTGGATGCTTATCCCAAATGAATTCTTTTATCCCCCTAAGCCTGGCTCTCGCACCTCTCCCCGCAGTATCTGGCTGCCACTAATGCAATAAACAGCTCAGCTACCAATTCAAACTACCCTTATTTATTGCATTCAGGAGCATAAGTCCAGCAGCTTAACTGTATTGCACTAGGAAATTTTGCAGTAAAAGTTCCTCTATGAAAGCAAACAGGGGAAAGCAAGCAGCAGCACAGCACCGAAAAAGCTTTTGGTTTATGTGAAAAATTAGAGCTGGATTAATTATTTCTGGCTCTTTGTAAGAGATTACTACATGTTGTACAGCGGATTTCAAGGTTTTGCATAGAAGTGGTCTCTTCTTACTCTTCAGTCTGGGCAGCAAGTTTGAAGAATTATTTTTTCTACATCCATGGATTAATCTGCACTTAATCGAGTCTCTGTCCTCAGTGGGTCTCTTGGCACACGGTCCGAGCACACAGCTCACAGCCTGGGAGTCTCTCCACTACTTCCCGTATCCTCTAGACTCAGACCATGTTGCTTGTGTCATACTGATCATTTAGTTAGCATCTGTTTCAGACATTTAAATGGAAAATGCCTCACATGATGCATTTATTTGATTAATGCAAAATATGTCCTCCAAATCCTGAATTCAAACATCCCAACTGGAGCTTTGCAGCAACCCCCCGTGCCAACACAAGCCTTGGGAGTTCATGCTTCCCCAGGCTGGCAGCAAAGCATGGTTTTCTCTGCTCTGGATGGAGAGAAGCACTCAACCCACTCAGCACCTGGGGTGGGCTGTACACACCACAAGCCCGAAACCCCAGGGCTGCTGCCAGCCAGGGAACCACAGCACAAGCAGAGCTCTTGGCACATCCAAACCCCCCAGTCTGTGGCAGAGCAAAGATAAAAAGAGCTTTCTTGAATTTGGCTCTTTCATTCCAGTTACATAAAGCTATGACCCAGCTTCAAGACAGCTGGCCTATACCCTGCTGGCTTTGGCTTGCATCTATCTTGACAAATAAGAGTGAAGCTGCCTACTTCCATCAGACAGCAAACAATCTGGGTACAGCAGGTGCTTAAAATATCCACAGGAAGAAAAATCAATTAAAGAAATTAAGAGCTGCTGGGGTAGGCCAGGTGGTTAAGGACTGGAGGAGGGTGAGGATAGGAGCTGGAAGGGTTTTTATGGGTGTGGGATGCTTAGGCAAGGGTAAGGGGTGTGGGATGATGCTGTGCTTGCTGGCTCTGCATGAGGGAACTATCTCCTTGCTCCTATGTGTAAGCTGAGCCCCTGGGCTCACTCTGTCCCACTTATTTCCCCTTGATCCCTGCTTCAGGTCTGTAAGGCAGTGTGTTTGTAACCTGACTGCCTGGGTTGCTGGTGTGGGAATAGGGAAACCTACAAGGACTTTCTACCTGCTTTAACTAAGCTGGTTTTTACCAGGAAATCTTCTTGGGTAAAATCTAGCCCTGATAATAGTTAATAGCAAAACTTTATTGACTATAGAGGAGCTAGGATTGTCCCTAATTAGTGTTTGATAGGCCTGTTATTTTTCCTGGCCCTCTGGACCTGAGGGCTCTGACTGTGGAGCAGGGCTCACTCTGATCCTCAGTACAAAAGGCTCTACCTTTGCTAGGGATGCACAATGCTGGAGCTGCATAGCCTGGTGTCCTGTCCCCATGCCATGGCAAGCACTCAGTGCAAGCCCTTGAGAGGCTGAGTCTCTGCTGCCCTCCCCAAATTGCCACATGTGCCTGGGATTTTCACCTTGCCCCCTTGTTTGGGGCTTCAGCCTTAAAATCAAGATTACCACTGGCTGGGAGGCAAGTGGCAGCAGGAGCCACAGGAAAGGAAAGTGATGGGTGAGGCGGTTTTGGGGACGGGCAGGGCTGCAGCAGTACTCCAGTTTTATTTCACCTTCCTTTGCTTCCCTGTTTTTTAGTGCTAGTGAAAAAGCCAGGCTGAATGAGGCTGCTAGAGGGTTTTTTTTTAATGCTTCTTCCTCTTTCCTTTTTCATCAATAATCTAACTTTGAAACAGAGGCAGAAACTTTCCCAGCTGCTTTCTTTGGGGGTTCCCAGTGACCACAATGGTTGTCAGGCACTTATATGGTCCTGCATTTTGTACAACTGACTTACATCCCAGTGTATCTACCAGAAAGTGTGTTAGATTCTGGCTGTATGTATTATATTCTGGCTGTTCCTTGTTTTATAGCTTTCAAACATGTTGGAGATGCTCACTGAAATCAATAGCAGTATCGACAATGGTTTTGCTGTGGTTTTCATGATTCTGGTATTTCAGTAAAGCTCAGGGTGTATTTGTGGGCACAGCTGAGGAGTGGCATCAAACATGACCCTGGGGTGTGTAGCTGGCTGTTTGGGGGACCCAGGGCACCCTACAAGCATGGGGGGCACCTGCACTTCTGTGGGACCTTCAGGCAAATGAGTCAAACCCTAAAGGCACTGTGGGCTTGGTGCTTCTCATGTGCATCTCCTGTAAATTATGGTCTGGAAAGCAGCAATGTGCTTTTGTGGATCTCAATGTGAAAATCTCAATTGGCATTGGAGGAAAAAAAAATCTGCAAAACATTGCTAACCTTTAAAATTAAGGGGGAAATCCTGGCAGTGTGACCTCTCTGGGGTTCAGAGCTGGTGAATGAGACTCTGAGCATTTATTTAGGTTTAAACCTTCTGATATTTGAGACCCTCACTTCTGGGGGGAGCTGGATGCTCATTATTGAATGCTTGGAGTCAGATGCTGCCACCGGAAGCGTTGGTGTCCCTGGACCACTGGCGGAGGTGGGTTGGCCAGGGCTGCGCTTCTTGCCTGCCCTCTCCCGTAGGCAGATAATTACACCAAGACAAAGTGGGGGTAAGTTACACCCCATGTGAGCTGTGTTGATTTAAATGACTCTGCAGACATGCAAAGCAGTCACTGGTCCATGGGCCCTCTCCGTCAAAAGCTGTGTCCATCTTTGCACCACTGCCTCGCTGGGGCTCTGGGTGGTTGCAGAACTGGGGTATCAACCCTGTGGCTCTGTGGTGATGGCCTTGGGGAGGCATCCAGCACAGGGGGATCAGTTTGAAGAGCTTGCTGTTGCTTGGAGCTGCCGGTTGATCAGAACAATGCTGATGACCTGCTACAGCCTGCCCCGTAGCACAACCAGGAGATCTATAATGACCAGGAATAAACGTTTTGGTAAAATGCTGGGGTGAACCTTAAGGACATTTCAGCTCTTTCTCCTCAGGAGATGTTAAGCAGACTGTTTGCTCAGGCAGCACTTAATGCCATGTTGGCCTGGCTAAACAAACAGCTGAATCCAATCCAGACCTCCTTCAAAAAAAAAATCCTTTTTTTTTTTAAATCTCCGCATTTTTTCTATGCTCTGCAGCAATGCTTGCGCACCTCAAAGCAGGCAGCACACCGAGGCTGCAGCCAGGCACCACACCACATAGTGAGGGACATCTGAAGCAAGACCCTGCCTGCTGGCTTCATGCAGAGCCAAACTTCAGCACACCAAGCACCAGGTGAGATTTGTCACCTTTACTTTCCAGCAGTGCAGATCAGTCCAAGCAGTACCCAGCAGGGTTTGCTGCCTTGAGTTCTTGTGGAGTGTTTTGTTGGGGGGTTTGCCCTGTGGAGGAGGATTTATTGATCATCACAGCATCACCTGCATTAGGTCATGCCCTCATTGGGACCTCATGTGCCCAGGACAATGCCCAGAGCTCACTGGTCAGCCCCATTTATTTAGGAAGCAATCCTGGCACAGTCCTTTCCCTGCCAGGCAGGCCCCCCAGAACACTTGTCAGCTCTCCAGAGATGATTAATGAATTCACTCCAGAATTTTTCTCACTTTCACATCTGCATGTTCTTGCTAAAATAACTTCATTTCTTACAGTTGGTCTGGGATATCCTGCCGAAGACTAAGATGGGCTGCGGGGGATGAGCCTGGTCAACCCAAGCCCCTTGCTCTGGGGTGCTGCCTTCAGCTGCTCGGTGCAGGGGAGGCAGGGGCTGAAGAGAGCAGTGAAATGGCTTCATTGTCCTCCTAATGAAGGGGTTAACTCACAATCTCACTGACCAGGTGCTATATTGCACTCCTTGTTGAGTGTCCTGCAGCTGTTTCGCTGCTGATTTCAGACCTATCTCAAAGTTGGAGACCCCCAGGTTGGTCTGAGTCTCTGCTGTGGTGCAGGGCAGCAAAGGGGGTCCTGCAGAGCTGTCTGCTGGGATGGGACCTGCTTCAGGCTGCAGTGCTGGGAGGGTGAAGGCTGCATGTTAACAGCAGGACTTCAGTGGGACATCCATTACAAGCTACTGAAGTGTCTTCTGGCTGTTCTCAGGACCTCTCTGGACTGGAAGAATAAGGATGCCCAAACCCTCCACTATCATCAGGTGCCTCTGAAACACATGAAGATGTGTTCTTCATTGACAGACCTACGGCAAACTGGCTGGGAGACAGACCAGGACATCCCCATGCCACCTCCTCTGCAGCCTGGCCAGTGCGGGTAGGTGCTGGACACCCTCTTGCTGTGCTCTGTTCAGTCTCCAGGCTTTCCTTCCAAGACACCTTTAGACATTTCCATCCAGATATGCTCCTGACAGCCTCACCCAGCATGCTGTAGCTGGAGTACAACACTTTTGCCATCAGCCATGGATCTGCAGGTCCCTGATATCTCCTGTGCCTCTCGCCCGTTGGAGGCTGCTGCTTTGGCATCTGGCTGTTGGGGCTGCTGCTGGCTCCAAGCTGCAATGAGCTGCAGCATTTGGGCTCTAGGTGTAGGTAAAGCAGATCACAGCAATCATGATGGATCTTGGTGGCCTGGAGAGCAGAGCAGCTTCCTGTCCTGCCCTTGCTCCCTGTGCTGGTAGGATGAGGGAGTGGGCAAAGGGGTTGGTGACTTCGGGAAAGGCCATCACAGAGTGAGAAGTTTCCTTTCCGGTGTCTTGTTGAATTTTTAGGGTTTGAATAAGTGTTCTCCCTGAAGCAGACAGGGATATCAGAGGCATCTTCAAAAGAGGAAAAATAGATGTTACCTGCTGTTATGCTTAAGAGAAAAAAAAAATGATGGATCCCAAAGACTCCTAATGCTCACTCTGGCCACTTTAAATCCTCTGAGATGGCAATGTCATTAGCTACACAGCAGGACAAGCATTATCTCTTCCTTCCAGTTTCCCCAGTTAAGTCATCCAAAACCACAGAAGCACCAGGAGATGATCCCAGGTGCGTATTTCTGTTGCTGATCCCTGCAGTGGAAGATGGTCGGCACAGCTGGCTGAGACATGGGCTTTCCTTGTCCTGCTCTCATCACCAGCCCAGAGCATGAAGGACACTAATGCTCTGTAGTCACAAGGATTATTTCTGTTTTTTCCTAAATTCAAAAGCATTTCAGAGGTTTTCAACTGTAAATCACAATCATATTAAGGATTGTTTTTCATCAGTACCTGCACAGACTGTTTTGGAGGCTTACAGCTTCTAAGTCAACTGGCTGCCTGGGAGAATGTACTCTGCAATTTTGGGATCTGGTGTGCAGGAGTACAGTAAATATTTAAAGCCATCAGCTGAGGTTTCCAAAGGACTCTAAAGAGATTGATTTCCCCAAACTCCTGTGACTGCAAATGGAAATTTTGTGCCAGCTTCCCTTCAGCTAGCATTTCCCAGAGAGTCTAAATGTAGATCTCAGATGTACTTGACGAAGTCGGGACTCGCAGTTCCCCTGTTAGCCGCTGTGCCGAGGTCCCTCTCCTTCTTAGCAGTAGCTGAAGTACACGGGCTGCTAGCAATGACATGCTGTTCTGCTCAGACATGCCATGCTGTAGTTTTTCCTGTGATTCAAGATTCAGGATGTCTGATCATGTTTTTCCTGTTGGCTCCCTCCGTGCACCCTCCATATTTTTTTCTTTTTTTTTCTGAGGGTAAAATCTGGTATCTCCAGCCAAGCTCAGGAGTGCCGGGATCTGGGGTAGGATGAGGCTCCAGCTCCATTTGGCAGGCTTGTGGGAGGCTCAGGCTGGGAGGATGTGCTTGGCAGTCAGGATAACACAGCATGGTGGTGGAGCTCTCCTTCCTGAGAGCCTCTACCTCCGGGCATAGCACCAAGTTGTGCACAACACCACCACCAGCACAACGCCAAGGCTCAGCCTGCTCCCAGGCAGTGGGCACCTAGCCCTGGAGCAAAGCCCAGCACAAGGATGTGTGGCCACAGTTCTTCCCTGCAGACAGCAGTGGCCATGCAACCCCTGTGTTCACACCCCCATGACACCCCATCAATTCACATGCACTGGGGTGATGTGATGGGGTGTCTTGCTGCTGCTTTCTGGAGCTTCTTGTGGGGCTGCACCTTGGATGGTGGCACCAGGAGATTGTGCTCTTGCTGCCAAGGTCCCTCTTCCCCTGACCTCAGGATGTTCCTAGGCTTTATGTGACAGTTGGTATGTCCCAAGCGGTGGTCAGTCTGTCTGTCCATCCCCAGCAGGTCACTAGCAAAGGAATAGTCCATGATGAGAACTGTTAATTGGGCAGACAATGCATTGGGCAGGGATCTGGGGAGCCAACATGCTTTTTCCGCACTTGAGCACTGACCTGATACCTGCATTACTGCTGGTATCTCCCTCCTGCTCTGGTTTGTCACAGCCCTGCGTGCCCCTGCCCAGACAACTTGTGCTGTGTAATAACTATGGTGTTTTTCCAGGGCTGGATATTAATATTAGTGAGGAAGGACCTGATGCCAGGGAGCTCGTCAGGCTTCCTAAGCACATGCAGCAAGTGAGGACCAGAAGGGCAGATGCCCTGGATTTGGATTGCTCCTTGTGATGATAGCAACTGTTCCTGTCTCATGACAGTGAGCTTCAATAATAGTGATAGTCCTTTACCTCCTCAGATGCCAGAGCGGACAGGCACTGCTATCTCAGTGTTGGTGGTAGGGAAATGGGGGCAGAAAGAAGGTGCTGACTTGGTATGGGCTGGTGCAAGGCTACAAGCAGCATTCCTGCTCCCATTCGGGACACTGCCCCTGCAGCCTTTCCTGTTAGACTTGGGAACATTTCCCCAGCTTAGCCCAGAAACGCTAAAACAGGCTCCGCCTGCATTTGCCCGAGGCCAAGCATGTGCTCGTGAGCAATCACACACTGCAGAAGGCAAACTCTCCAGAATAAGGCCAAAGAGCACTGTCCCCGAACAGTGTCAGGGAACACTGAAACAGCACTGGCTCAAAAAAATCGGGCTGGATGAAAAGAAGAAACATAATGATGTCAATGCAAATTCAGGCTGAAATGATGTGAGTGAAATCCCCAAAGATGCAATGCCAAGAAAAATAATACCCAACAGAATGTCAGAAAACCAAATTGCAACAAATAACATAAGGGGGATGGGGGGGAAGAAGAAGAAAAGGACTAATAATGTGGAAGAGGCAGAAGAAAACACAGGCGATTGGCAGAGGTGAGTGGCATCAAACCAGGTGGTGCAAATCCCAATGCCAGCCAGTCACCAGGAAAAATCCCTGGAGGAGATGATAAGCGATGTGAGGTGGAACCAGGGCAGAGTGACACTGCACAGAGCAGAGACGGGGCCGTGTGGAGGCACAGCGGGCTGGGAGTGACTTGCAAACCAAACAGTGATTCAAGGGCAGGAATAAACTCGTCTGAAGAGAAGAAGGTAAGCTGCAAAGCAGAGTGATGTCATGCCAAGTGCAAACAGCCAGGGCTCCTGGAAATGCAGCTGTTTGAGGTGGATTGACGCTCAGTGACAAAGAAAGCAGAGCTGGGATGAGTGCTGGGGACAGGGACCTGGCTCTGTGCAAGCTAGGGCATCGTGACTCCCAGGACAGGGCTTGCGAGGTGCCTTTGCCATGGGGCTGCCAAACACTGCACCCATGCTTGTTGCAGCCACCCAAGGGAGCTCAGCCACCCTGTTCTGCAGATGGGGAAACTGAGTCACAGGGAGGGAAGGCAGCATGACACGCCCCTGCTTTCAGGTGCCCTCCTTGAAGTTCTCCCAACCCTGCTGTCTTCCTGGGGCCAGGATGGGAGTGAGACCATTGCCCAGACACAGCCCTAACGTCATTGTCCTGTCCTGACCCTGCCACCCCACTCCCTCAGCTCTTCTCTAAACCTCTGCTAGCCTTTTACTGCAACTGAAAAGCTGATTATAGAGCAAACCTTGATTTCTGCATCTGCCCTGGTGAAAGCATCAGTAAGCACCTGGCCCAAGGTCAGGCAGTGCTGGGGAGGTGGGAAGGGCAGTGTGGATGCTGGAGCCACCTCCAACTGCTCCTTCCTGCAGTGCTCATGCTGCACAGGCAGTCTTCCTGAGCACAAAGCCCTCGATGTTAAATTCATGCTGCATGCCTTAAAATAAATGGAGCTGTGGAGACAATAGCAACCCTGGTACATTTAGTACATAAATAACTTTAAAATATCAGTATTGTGGAAGGGAAATCTCTGTCATTTCACTGCAGTACTTTTCCATCAATGCCATGCGCTGCCTGCCCCATGTTTCGTGGCTGGGCAGAGAGGCATGTGCGGGGGGGGGAGGGATGTGCAGGCAGGAGCGAAGCAGGGCTTGCACAGGTAGATCAGGCTGTTTGTGTGCAACCAGGACAGTCAGGCTTCATCTTCCAACAATTTCCTCCAACCTTTTGTGTTTGGGTTTATGCTGGGTTCATTTTGCCCTATCATCCTGTAACGAGGTGGGAGAAACCCTCACCCCACTGGTGAGAGGGAATTTGGGATTTAATGAGGTCCTGGCTCAAAGCAGCAAATATACCAGGTTTTTCCTTTTAATTTCTTCAGGGAATCTTTGCTCTTGAAGGCTGAGTGACAGCATGAAAGCTGAGAATTCTCCTGGGAGTGGTCTGAACCAACAGGTAAAAGCCCAAGGGAAGCCTCTCCTGTCCTTTTTACTCCTATGCTCTCACCAGCCTGTTCCTGGGGGCTCAGGGTCAAGGACACCCCAAAACCACCCTGTCCTCATCCCATTCCCTGCTTCTTGATGTCCTCACAGCAGGGACAGACTCAAAATAGTGCTACCAAAGCCATTAGCCATGTGGGGAATGTCACCCTGCAGTGGGATTCATCCCTCCTCTGTAAATACCTCCATCCTGCAGCCTCAGTTGGAGGATTATTTGTATCTGGCATAAATCGTCCCCAGCAGGAGAGTGATGAGAGGCCACGATGCTCTGGAGAACACCTCGGCATGGGGGACGCTGCCCTCCACAGGGAGATGTGATGGGGTGGCTCTGGGCTGGAAACCCCTGGGCCAGCCCTTGCATCCAGGTTCTCAGGCATGGGGGCTGAGCCTGCCTGGGATCAATGCTCTAAAGGAAAAGCATCTCGCTCTGCCAGGCTTCCCAGAGCCCAAAACCCAGGTTAAAGATGGGTTTGGAGACCAGTAGCTCCCAGCCCTGCCTGGGCTTGGGGGCACGTTACCATGCCAAAGGATCCCTCTAGTGCCAGCACTGCTGTGTGTCCCCCACCACATGCCGTTCAGGGGCTGCTGCTTGGGTCTCTACTGGGGTTTGTAGTCAGCGCTGCCTCTCAGAGCCAGGAGTTTCATCCCCATGGGTCCCTTCATGCCCAAACATGTTGCTTTTTAGGGCACCATAGGAGATGTAGCTGTTACACCAGCCAGGGCAGCGGGTCTGGTGGGCAGCATTTACCAGCTAGAAATTACCTCCCTTCCCTTTAAATGTTGTGCATTGAAGCTTTTATACACCGGTGCCTTCTGCAAATTAAAAAAAATAAGCACAAGAAAAGGAATAAATATTTAAATGGTAAGAAGCCTATTTAGCCTCTCACAAACATCTATATCCCGGAGCAGTTTCTTGGCGAGCAATTTGCGTTTCATTACGAGAGTGGACACGTGCTAGCAAAATCCATCCTTTGTTTATACCTCCAGTGACTGAGGCACTAAGCAGACTTCCTATCTTTTTACAGCAGCCTTCCAGCAAATCAACCTGCTCCATGGCCCATTAAAGCCTTTAATCAGCCACCTCAGTGACTCGCAGCAGCCAAAACACAAACAAATCCCATCAAGGCATTAGGAGGACCCAGCACCGGGCTTTTGGGAGTGAATCCTGCTTTCAGTGGGGGTTTGGTATGATGGGGGTCCCAGCAGCATTTCAGTGCCTCCAGGTGCTGCCTCATCTCTGCGTGCGGGGATGAAGATGCTCCCCAAGAACTCACCCAGTGAGGCGGGAGGGCACGTCCTCTGCAGAGCTGTGCTGGGACCAGGTGTGGAAAAGGCTATGGATGTGCTTCTCCCCCAGGAGCAAACCCAATGGCATGAGGCTTAGATATGTGCCATTGATGGCAACGGGAAGTGATGGAGGGCAGGCAGGAGCAGTTAGTTTCATGGGGCTGTATGCCATGGGGTTTTGGATCTGCCCTTCTGCTTGCTTCCCAGCTTCCTGATGGAGAGGCTCAGGCTGGCAGGGATGGGACCTAGCCCAAATCCTGCCCAAGCCCCAGCCAATACAGAGGAAGCAGGAGCTTGATGCTGCTTATCTTCTGCAGTGAGGATGGGAGAGGTGGGAGCAGCAGCGTGGCTTGTCCCCAACCCAGCCGTGGCTGGACTTGTCCCCAGCCAACCACCCATGCCCCAGCAGAGCAGCAGGTAAGCAAGTAAAAGCCAGCTCACACCTATGCTTTAAGCTGTGCTGTTTTCTGGAGCCCAAACCCTCTGCCCCAAACAAGCAGTCTAATTAGACCCTGTGATACAAGGACTGCCCACAAGCAGATACAGACCTTATGTGCAGCTACAGACCCAAGGAGGGGATGGCTGGGTTTAATCAGTCCTCCATGCTGAAGGATTAACAGCAGCAATCTTGTTTCCAGCCAACCTCCAGATGATACAACATAATAAGACATATAACAGCCTCTTGGAAAAAAGAAAGTTATAGTTCCCACAGCAATCGTAACTCAGCCATATTACACATATATATATATTAAGGCATAAATTTAACAACATATATTTTAATGCAAAATACCAGCAATGCACACAGGGACAAATAACAGTGGTTGAGGGATCCATAACATTTGGCTCTCCCCGCTTCCCACTGCTTGAATCTCACCAGCAGTGGCATGGCGAGGAAGATGAAGCCGGCCCGGTTGTGGACCCTCTTCCTCCCGCTCCCACATTTTGGCATGTGGCGCAGCACAGGGACATGTACACAGACCTGTCTGCATGCACAGACACCTCCATCCGTGGACCTATAGGTGGTCCCACATGTGCAGATGTGGCACAATGTATGGAAAAGCTATATAGTGTAATACCCCCTCTCATGGGGCACCTACAAACGCACTTGGATGTGGCAAGGATTTCTCCTGTTGCTCATCATGCTGAATGCAGAATGAGATCCTTTCAACAGATTTCTGGGGTTTTTTTCAACTATCCAGTGGAATTGCACAATGGGGATATAATTCTCTATTACATTTTATGAAATGGCTCAAACCCATGTCGTTTTAGCTCATTTTGCCAGCCATCTTCTGGATGCCAGCAGCAAAGCATGCGCGGTACTTTCCCCGCTAATGCCACACAGGTTGCTCCTGATGACTTGCAGGGGATAACTACAGCTGCAGTAGCAGAAAACATTGTGTGGGCAAGCACCAATCTGGTCACTGCCTCTCCAGGTCGCTTGCAAACAGAGGTCCCCTGCAAATGGAGTGGTGCGGCCAGTGGGATGCATCCTGCCCACACCATTGCTACTTTCCCTCCCAGCCACCTGAAACCCATCTTAGAGAAAACAATTCCAGCTGGGGAAAGAGAGGGGATTAATGCACACCATAAAAGTGCCTGAGAGGTTCTGTGTATTAGGGTCTTGATGGGCACATCTGTGCCCAGGGCTTCTGCTGCTGGGATAGGTGGGTGCTAAGAAGGTGGGAGCAGCCTCATTGGGGACCTTCCCCCTTAGCTTGAGAGATGCATTTAAGCTGAGACCCTTGCTCCTTGCTTGAGCTAGGGGCTGGCTTTGCTGTGTGCCTCACCAGCCCTGCTTTGTGGGCATAGTCACCAGGCTTGTCCTTTGTTCTGCTCTATTGCTGTGGCCTGGTGATTCCTGGGCTGTGGCTGGTGCTATCAGTGGGCTGGCTCTGATCACCTCCCACAGGTCACATGGGTCTGTACCCTGCGGGGGGTCCCTGAAGCAGGGAGATGCCTGCTTCCTCTGCTTGAAGCTTTTTGTCCCCATGTGTTAACTCTACATGGCTTTGTATCATCTTGGTACTGCAATAACAGGAGTTGAACTACTGGCTGCAGTATGGCTGATGTTGCCTGAGCGTCTCCGGTACAAGCACCTAAAACTAGTTTGCTTAATTGCATTGTCCCCTATATGGCTGCATTATGGGGAGGGCTGGTCTGTGCTGTGATGCTTCGTTGAACTGCCATGTCTCCTCTCTTGAGATCCAGTGAGAAGGCAGAGCTGGGACCTCTGCAAGCCTGAATTTTGCACTGCCTGATATTAAAAAAATATATATATATATGTATACACGCTGTTTACAAAGCAATCCCAGCTAATCTCTCTATCTAGCCAGGGCTTTAGGATGTCCTTTCAGCAGGGATTTGTAGAGTTTGCTACAGTTATTTCCTAAGAATGCATTACCCAGGGTTTTGGATGAATAATGTAGGTCCTTGTTCAGCAAGTTACTTACAAATGTCAAACCTTAAACTGCTGGAGTCAATGGATCCACTTGTGTACTTAAAGTTAGGCACAGGCTTAAGTGCTCCAGTAAATCAGGGCCTTATAGCCTAATCTGGCACTCCTAATAAGGTCTGCTGATATAAATAGCAAATGGTATTGACCCAAGGGTATGTTTGCCTTGGTCAATGCTGCATCCTGCAAGACAAATGCTGATGGTGGCAGCAACGAAACCGAAATGTCTGTGTGGCTTCGCTCCAGGTGTCCTCGGTAGCTACGTGGCGCAACCACCCTTCCAACAAACACCAGGTGAACTCCAAAGTACTGATGCTCCTGACCATGGGTCTGCACTTTGCAATCCAGGAGGGCTTTTAATTTTAAACCCCCCACTCTAAGGAGGTGGGGTTTAAATACCTGGAGGTGGTGGATATGTGTGCTGAGTGCCTTTCCAGGAGCAGCTGAGTTGACCTAAGGGTTTGCTGCTGCTAGGAGGGGGATGGGAACGCTTGAGCACAAATGCTCCAGCTGGCACTGCCAGCTGCCCAGGGCCAGGAGCTGGCTGTTCCTGGGGTCCCCTGGGAGGCCCCTCTGTGCTGTGCACTGCTGTTCCTCTGCCACAGAGGAGGACAGGGCGCTCCAGGAAGGGTTTCAGTGCTGCAGCTGGGCAGACATGCTGCAGAGCCCTTTGGCAAAGCTTGCAGCAGTAAAACCCCAGCTCTGCTCCCTGCAAAACCCCAAGGCTAGGATGTCCCGGCAGGTGGGTCCCCCTGACCGCTGCTGGTCCCGCTTTGGCTGTTGCTGGAGAAGTGGTTCGCTGGGTTCTCTCTCACATGTGCAGAGCCATCCCAACCACCCAGGGCAGCTTTGCCCCTGAAAGCTGAACTGAATGAATGGGAAGCGTAATAGATCTCTGTGGGATATTCCTGGCACAGTGCCCTCAGTGGAGCTGGGGCTGCGGCTTTGCCCAAGTCAGTGGGAGCATGAGGTGAAACACTTCAGTCTTGTCAAAAGTGATTATTTATTATTTATTTATTTAGGTGTGCATGTGTGTGCAGCATATGTGCTGCCAATGGGGTGGCATGGGCAGAGGGACCCCTTGGAGCAGGAGGGACCCATCTCAGAGCACAGCCCATGGGCACAGGGCAGGGGCAGTGTCCTGGTTTCAGCTTGGGATAGAGTTAGTTTTCTTCCTAGTAGCTGGTATAGTGCTGTGTTTTGGGTTTAGTATGAGAATAATGTTGATAATGCACTGATGTTGTATGATGGTTATGGACCCGTTCACCTTGGGTGCGCTTATCAGGCAAGTGCAGGACAACCAGGGGATCAGGCCCAGCCAGCATGGCTTCATGAAAGGCAGGTCCTGCCTGACCACCCTGACCTCCTTCTGTGACCAGGTGGCCTGCCTAGGGGATGAGGGAAGGCTGTGGATGTTGTCTACCTGGGCTTTAGTAAAGCCTTTGACACCATCTCCCACAGCATCCTCCTAGAGAAGCTGGCAGCTCATGGCTTAGACAGGTGTACTCTTTGCTGGGTAGAAAACAGGCTGGGTGGCCGAGCCCAGAGAGTTGTGGTGAACGGAGCTAAATCCAGCTGGCGACTGGTCACGAGCGGTGTTCCCCAGGGCTCAGTGTTGGGGCCGCTCTTGTTTAATATCTTTATCAATGATCTGGATGAGGGGATCGAGTGCACCCTCAGTAAGTTTGCAGATGACACCAAATTGGGTGGGAATGTCGATCTGCTCGAGGGTAGACAGGCTGGATCGATGGCCAAGGCCAATTGTATGATGTTTAACAAGGCCAAGTGCCAGGTCCTGCACTTCAGTCACAACAACCCCATGCAACGCTACAGGCTTGGGGAAGAGCGGCTGGAAAGCTGCCCAGCGGAGAAGGACCTGGGGGTGCTGGCTGACAGCCAGCTGTTCATGAGCCAGCAGTGTGCCCAGGTGGCCAAGAAGGCCAACACCATCCTGGCTTGTATCAGGAATAGTGTGGCCAGCAGGAGTAGGGAAGTGATTGTGCCCCTGTGCTTGGCACTGGTGGGGCTGCACCTCGAATACTGTGTACAGTTTTGGGCCCCTCAGTACTAGAAGGACATTGAGGTGCTGGAGCGTGTCCAGAGAAGGGCAACAGAGCTGGGGAAGGGTCTGGAGAGCAGGTCTTATGAGGAGAGGTTGAGGGAGCTGGGGGTGTTTAGTCTGGAGAAGAGGAGGCTGAGGGGAGACCTTATCACTCTCTACAGCTACCTGAAAGGAGGTTGCGGTAAGCAGGGTGTTGGTCTCTTCTCCCAAATCACTAGCGACAGAACAAGAGGAAATGGCCTTAAGCTGCATCAGGGGAGGTTTAGCTTGGATATTAGGAAAAATGTCTTCACTGAAAGAGTGGTCAGGCTCTGGAACAGGCTGCCCAGAGAGGTGGTGGAGTCACCATCCCTGGAGGAGTTCGAAAAACGTGTAGATGTGGCACTTCAGGGCATGGTTTAGGAGGCATGGTGGTGTTGGGTTGGCGGTTGGACTTGATGATCCTAGAGGTCTTTTCCAACCTTAATAATTCTATGACTTCTATGTTTTAGTTGTTGTTAAGTAGTGCTTACAGTAGTCAAGGACTTTTCAGCTTCCCATGCTCTGCCAGGTGCACAAGAAGCTGGGAGGGGAAGGGGCACAGCCAGGACAGCTGACCCAAACTGACCCAAGGGATATTCCATACCATGTGATGTCATGCTCAGCATATAAGCTGGGGGGAGCTGGCTGGGGGGCAGTGATTGCTGCTTGGGGCCGGGCTGGGCATTGGTCAGCGGGTGCTGGGCAGTTGCGTCAATTGTTTTTCCCCTCTCTCTTTTTTTGTTGTTTTTCTTTTCACTACAATTTATTATTGTTTTTGTTGTTGTTTTATTTTATCTGAATTATTAAACTGCTCTTATCTCAATCTATGAATTTTCTTACTTTTGCCCTTCCAATTCTCTCCCCCATCTCGCTGGGGGCAGGTGGAGGGTGAGCGAGTGGCTGTGTGGTGCTCGATTGCCAACTGGGGTTAAACCATGACAGGCAGTGTTTCAGCAGAGATCTAATTAGCAGTTCTAATTAGCCCTAATTTCCTCATCACCTGCAGGTCTCAGCTACTGCTCAGGCTGCATTGCAGAGCTAAAACATCAAGGGGTACTTATGGGCAGGGGATTCCCCCCAGTAAAGCATGCTGGGATGGCACAGTCCTCCTCACCTCTCCATTTCCACATCTCCTGCTCATCCAGCCCTGCTGTGGGGACACCAGCGGGCACAGGGGAGCAGGCAGCGAGGGACAGGAGCGCTAATTAAACTTTCCTCTAACATCTGCCGTGCCTTGGCTGGCAGGGAGCTACTCCAAGGGGAATAGAGAGTCATGGTAGAGTAGAAAAATGAGGGTATGGGGTAGAGGGGCAATAAGGCATAAAATCACAGCTGGGCAAAAGAGGACGGAAAACACTTGCAAACTGTGAGCTTTGCTTTCTATTTTTTCCTTCCCTGAGCAGTCCTGGGAAGTGATGCTTCCAAGTCACAGCTAGCCTGTCCTTCCTGGCAAAGCTTCTCCCATACAAGAAGCAAGAACCAAAGTCACGTCTTTATTTCAGACCTCTCGGGAAGTGGCTGGGACAAGCAGCCTGGAGGTTGGGATGCCCTTTGGACAACGTAGAGCAGGAGAAAGAAAAGCCAAGCTTAAAGCATATAAAAACATGGTTATCCTGGTGAAGAGGGAGTTGCAGGCATGGTGCAAAGCAAAGGGAGAGTCCATGCCCCCTTGGAGAGGTGGGTGGGCTCTGGCCGCAGCACTGGGAGACTGCAGGCAAAAGTCTTCATCCTCCATCGTGCTTCCTTCCCTGCTCGTGCTTTCCCATGATCGCTTGGACAAATTCTTGTGAGCGAGCCAGCAGCTCTCCTCTTGTCTCTTGTAATTATTGTCCCAGCGTTCTCCTTGAGAGAGACCATCTGCTACTTACTCCTCCATCACCAGTCATCTTCCCATCTCCTCACTGTAGCCCTTTTCCCTGGAGAACATGGCTAATCGTGCTGATGGTGCATCTCCCGAGGTCCCACACTGCTCATTATGCTCAATCAGATCAAAGGCGGCTGCTCCAGCAGCTGGTGCACCAGCCATGCACTTGGGGGCTCTGTTGCCCTCCCAACCTCAGACAGAACACGTTGGCCAAGAAATGAAAAGCCAAGCTGGTGCTCCTCACTATGGGCAATGGGAGCTGGTGACCCTGTAAACCCTTGGCCCTGTCTCTCCATGCCTTGCACTGCTGCTGAGAAGACCAAGGCTGTGGCTGTAGGGGAATCCAGGACCTTTTCAGAATTCAGATGGGGGTGCTGGGATGTCCCCAGGGAGGCAGGGCCTGGGTGAGGATGGGCAGCCCGTGGCAGACGTAGAGGGGCCAGCCCAGTGCAGGACAGCTGGGAGCACTGGGGTGACACTGGGCACTGTTTGAGGGTGTAACAGCCAAAACAAGTGGTTTTGGGGTCAGAAACAAGATGCATTTTGGAGAGCTTTGGGCTCCCAGGAGCAGCAGGGCTGGGCTTCAAGTCAATACAGTGGCAGCAGTGCGGGCGGGAAGCGGCACAGCACTCAGCTGCACCACGGTGCCTGGTGCTAGTATTCTCTTGCTTTTAATGAACAGCAAATGAATCTCTGGGGGCTAGTCTCACTGCAGGATACCAGAAACTTTCACTGGAGTCAACAGAAGTTACTTGTACCCTTAGGCAGAAGACTGTGGTCCTGGGAAGTTGCTAGGGAGCCATGATTTATGCTACGTGTCGCAGACTCGACCAAAGCTAGCACCTGCCTCTTGGTATAATTCAAAACTAAATGTACATTCATATAAAAAATACAGTAAAACCATCACATTTATTAGGGGAGGGCATGCGGTACATTTTTACGTTGAAGCTTCCAGCAGCCAAAGATGAAAAGCGTCTTCAGGAAAATCACTGCCATGGAGATAGGCTTTCATCCTGCTTATCAGGTGGCTCATTTGTATTTTTAAGGAATGTCATTAGAGCACTAAATGATCTGTAAAGGGTAAAACATCATTTTTTTCAGTGGATCTGGTGCTGGCCAAGCTTCGAGCCACCACAGAGCAGGGGGTGGTGGACACATGGTCCTGGGCACACGCTGAGCCCATTGAGGCTTGCTCTGCCCCACAGCCCTGTTCCCAGCCTGTCCTTGGAGCCAGGCAAGAGCACTCATTTATTCATGCTGGCAAACATCCTCTTAAAAGCCCTTATAAAACTGATTTTTCTGTTTGTTAATCAAAATTATTTTCTACAAAAATATACATACACCTCCTCCAGAATTTATCCCAAAGCTTTAGCTGCGTATTTATATCCCCATGCCTGCAGATGAGCCAGGTGCCACCTGCGAGTCTCCTCTGTCCGGCTTGCCCAGTGGCTTTGCATTGGCATGTAAATGGTCCTGTTTGCTGAGCACCACGTGCTGACTCTTTGTGGGCAGCCTCCAACCCTCTGGGCTGGGAAAAACCCAGCTCCTGGCTTTGGCTCCTGTGTTCTCCCCCGAGTCCTGCTGTCCTCGCTTCATTCACTTTCATCCAAAAGCTTGCGCCACTCTCCCCTCGTGAAAGCGTCTGCTTGCCCATCTGTGAGGCTTTGAGAAGGGCTTCCCGGGCTCCAAGCAGCCCTTCTGCTCCAGCTCCAGCTCTCCCCTCCCAAATCCCACACCATGACTTTGTAAGGCAATTGTATGCTGCAAAGGAACGATTTTTTTAAAGACAACAAAGCACATAACATCAGAAATTCTTAAACTGTTCTAAGGCCAGAAATAAAATCTACACCTAAGTATTTCAATGCAGCATTTCAGGTTTAAAACTGCTTAAGAGTTGGCGAGGATGTTTTAGGTGTTTACAAGCTACAAGGCTTGCTGTATGAAGGAAGAAATAAAATGGTCAGGACAGCAAGAGATGAGTGATTTTGCAGACATTTGTCCCTTTAGCAGCATTTCAAGGACATCTGGCACCACCTAGACTTGAGCAGCTCAGCAAGCGCAGCTGCCCTGCGGAGGAGCCAGGGGACCTTCTGCAGTAAGGCAAGGCACTGAGGGGACATGTCTGCAGTAGAGATCAGCCCTGGTGCGAGGAAACCCTTTGCAATGAGCCCCAAAATCTCCCGTTCATCCCAGTCAGGAGTGTGCGGCCGCTGCATCTCCAGCAACGCAGGACCACCTGCAAGAACTAGTCTGGCTGCGCCAGGAGAAGCGCAGGGAGGGAGCCAATCTGCAAACCTCTGTGATATCTCTGTTATCCTCTGCGTACTGGTTCTCAGCAGCATGAGGTTAATTCCCAGAAAATCTTCCAATTCATTATTTTATAAGAAGATTGGTTTTCACAAATAAGCAGCTTTTAAAAACATCTGAGTATACATAATCAGAGGCTTCTGAACTTAGCCAAGATGGACGTAAAATAAATAAAGGTGTGCGGTTGTTTTGCTTGCACTCATACTCTATTTTTAAAAAATGAGTAATTCACAGAAAATTATCCCCATCCCTGCACAAGAAAAACTTGCAAGATTTGTGAAGTGCTCGATAATTTTCATGAAGTGTTTCTAACCCTCTTTTTTTGTGAAGAAAAGCTTGGCAGGGGAGAGGCTTACCTGTTCATAAATTAGCAGACAAATTAAAGAGGATGTACAGTTGTCTTTTTTTTTTTTCTCTCACTACATTTAACCCAGCTCATGTTTTTAAAATGTTTGGGGGTGGTAGTGCTTCAGTGGTGCTCCAGGAGGGGAGATCTGTGTGCCAGGCGTGAGGCTGGGACCGGCCAAGGAGTAAACCTTGCTGTGCCCGACTTGCCTCCACTGCATCACTTGGGTCCCTGCCCTGCATTTATAACAGGGAAAGGAGAAGCGTCGCTGTGTCATTAGCTGGTAAAGTGCTGACTGATGGAACCTGGGAGCATGTACCAAGGGCAGGATCATTTTATACGTGGCCTGGATCCTATATTTTTCCACTGGCTTTTGCTCCCAGGCTCCGTGACACTTGGCTGGCCATGAGCATCTCGGCTTTGGCAGCCTTTGCCCTCCAAACGTGCTCCTGGGCTTCACATGGTGTGGTTGCCAGCGCTCCTGTTGCAAAGTTCCGTTAGCCGGCATTTTAGCCTCTCATTAAAAAGGGGGAGGAGGCTGGAAAAAGGAACCTCAATTAAGAGAGGTGAAAGTTAAAATAGCAAGAAAAGCTTTTAATTGAAGAGCAGTCCTGCAGGGAAATGCAAAGGCAAGTCGCTTGCTTGGCAGTCGTACAGATGGTGATAATGTCACACTTTTTGGAGAAAGGAGAGGGGAAAAAAAGTTAGCTGGGGTGGTCAGGAGCTTTGAAGAAGTAGGACACACACAAAAGCAAGGAGATGGGAGAGAGAAAGCGCCGCTGCATGTTGGCTACTGGGTCCCCATCGCAGCCTGCCTCCCAGGGATAGCCATGTCCCTGGGACCCAGCACCTCCGTCCCTCCAGCCGCACTCCAGTCCTGGGGTGCAGCGGTGCTCCTCAGAGTCAGCCAGCTCAGTCAGCGCACAGAGAAGCCTCATTTGCCCCACTGAGTGTGTGCAACGCCTCAGGCTACGGAGAAGTTTGCACTATTTAAACCAAAATGTTAAGGAAAGACACAGTTTCCAACTAATCATATCACGGGTCTCACACGCGGTGCCAGTGCAGCAGCTCCAGCTGGTTTGGCGTGCCTGCCCGGATCCTGCCTTGGCAGCAGGACCCGAGGGAGCAGGACTGCTGCTACAGCCCTACAGTTTTTCTCTTCCCTATTTTTATTTGACTTTGTTTCTTCTCCTCTTTCCACTCTTTCCTCACTTTTATAAGTCTAGCTGCATTTTTTTTGTTGCCCCCGTTCCCCCCTCCCATCCCTCGGGGCTCACCCCAAGTGAGAAGACAAAACCAGCAGTGGCATTTTGCACAGAAATGTCTCCCACATCTCTGTAGTTTATGACCTGGAGGAACAACTGAAGGGACATTTGAATCCCCCCCTCTACATCCTTAGAGAAACCATCCCCAAAGCTCCTTCCCTTCACAAACAGGGTGGGAATAACTCAGATAATTCCGTATTTTGCCATTGCTGGATTTTGGTGAGCTCAAATTTTTGCTTGCAAGGTTTCACCACTAGTAATTCCTGGTGGGCCCTCAGCATTCGCTCTCTGACATCCTGGATCCCTGATTACCACTCCTGGGAGACGTTGCCCTTCAAAGGACAGGGTTGCGATGACTCTTGCCCGTGAACACAGAGCTCCCAGGAAGCAATCAACATTTTATTTTCTGTTTTAGGATACAGTCACCAGGGTTGAATTTCTCTTGTTGCGAGCACACTGGCACTACCCCATCTCTGTGCTCACTTATGCACAGAGCAGAAAGCCAGCATGGGCTCGCTGGTGGAAAGCGCCTTGAGGAGTGCAAGGTATGGCTCAACACCAGCTTAATCAGTTCCGGGAACATAAATACTCCTGGAGGAGGGAGTTACAGCCATGAAGGTCCCATAGGTCTTGAGATTCACCTAGTTTTTGTCTCAGCTCCAAATTAGTGGGAAGGGTCAGCTGCCATTCTTGTTAGAAACATGCTTCTCTGAAAGGCACCTCGTGGTGAGGAGGTGGAAACCTTGGAGCTGCTGAAATGGAGGGGTGTGCTCCCTTTGGCAGCACCTGTGCCTGGGCTGACTTTTCATTAACATCCCAGTGAATTGGTTTGCAGGCAGGAGCATTAAAAAAACAGGATGTTTTTACCAATCTGATGGTATACTGAGAACCATGAGATTAGTGGAAGAACGTGAAGAACAACACTGAAATTACAGAAATCTCAGGGTGGGCTGGGAGCCAAATCCAATGCTGGATTTGTGGCAAGTGAAATTTTAAGTCATCTTTTCCCTAAAAGCCTTTTCTAGCTTTCATGCTCACTAAATCTAGGGAGGAGACCTCCGCATCCGACCAAAACTAACCAGGCTGGCTCATTTCTCAAATTCTGGCTGGCACATGCTTACAACAAGATGCTGAGGAACAATCTGCAGCTGGGGAGTTATTAGCAAAAATTATTCAGGGAGTAGTTTGGAACAAGAAATAAACTTAGGAAACTTCAGCACTTGTTGGCTGATTACAGGGAAAAAGAAGAGAGAGAACTTGGTGCCTGAATTATTTGTGATGAGTTAATTACACCAGCAAAGGATGATGGAAGATAGGAATAGCAGTCAAAATTTTCTGCCTTTTTCCACCTACGCAGTTTTCTTAGATCCACTCAGAATTAATGTGGTGTTCAATATCAGACCCTCTCAAGTGCTGGGTGTCTCTGAGCCTACACATTTTTTGATTTACTACTCTGTCCAGTAGTACCGTACCTTATATTTTGGATCTCTCCAAGACGTAAATCAGGTGGAAAGTGGAAGGCTTTGATAATCCAAGGTCCTGCTTCTGCAGGGGAGGTGACAGCCCTCCCTAGATGACCCTAAACACTTCAATATGGGACCGAGCTTTCACCTTGTAAGACCAACCTAGAAATAAAGCAGTCATACGAAAACAGACAGCAAAATGCAAAGCCCAGGAGGTGGTGGGAGAGGAAGATGAGGCACAAAGACCATGAGCTGAGCTCCTGAGGACATTTGGGGTTGGGAGACGTGAGGCCAGGAGAAGCATCTCCCATCAGGGCTGAGCCTGGTGAACCGAACCGCTCCACAGCCCTGAGCAGGTTTGTCCATGCTCAGCCCCTCAGCACTGGCACTGGGCGGGGGCAGGGGGGTCTTTTCCCGGGTACTTGCAGGATTTACAAAGCTCTAACTTTCCATCCCACTAAAAACTGCAGATCTCACAGGAAAGCTGCTTTCCCATGAGACTTCCCACTGAATCTTGCACATCCCAGGGGGGTGTGCAAGCACCCAGCAAGCTCTGGTGTGTGTAGGCTGAGCTAAACCCAGAAGCACACAGGGTATTCCCCATGGGGGGTGCATTACCTGCTCTTGTGCGCACAGCAGCTACCATTCGAGCAGAGATGAAAACCCTGCTGGGATCAGCGCACCTTTAATTAATGGCAATTTTGCAGAAAATACCGTAGGTCCAAAACGACCCTGTGAAGAATTGAGGCATGCTCTCTCGCTCTGGTCTTTTGTTTTAAACACATGCACTGGGATTTATTGAGACATCGAGGCTGTGTTTTCTGAGCTTTAGGAGGCTCTTTCTATTACAAATCCATGGATTTTTATGCATTTGGTAATGGATTTCTGATGGAATTTTGAAACTGGAAAGGAGCCACTAGCGGGGACTCTTTAGGACATCACTCTTGGCACCTAAAGAAGAAAAAAATGGAGAGGGAAAAACTTAATGAAAATATATATTTGTATAAACAATCAATGAAGATCGCGTTTGTGTGTTAAACAACCACCTTGAAATTGGTCTGTCTCAAAGGACTGAGCAATTGCAGACTACCTTAGCATGAATGATTTATAACATTCATGAACTTGGCAACTGCATCAGTTTTCCTAAACCTGGCAGCAAACACCACCTGCATATTAAGTGAAGATTTATGATTTATAAAACTCACCTCATTATGCAGAGGAACATGAATTGTCTTGTGTGTGCAGTCTATAACTCCTGGGACAGATGAAAAGGCAGCTATGACACACAATTTATGTGTTCTTGCCGCTGAAGTTGGTGAGGGAAAAACAGGGAGAATAACTAGGTCTTTGAGTCGGGTATCTTCAAAGCTGTCCACGTCCCTCTCCCTCCCCCCAGAATGATGCTGTGGCTAAAACTGCCCGTTCTGTTGGAGTGAAAAAAAAAAAAAAGCCTTGCAGAGATTAATGGTGGAGGTCATTTGAATCAATGTGCTAAATGATGCCCTCCCTCCAAAAAACACAGGGATAGGAAGCATCTGATATGCCTCCAAGGAAATAACATGCTTGGTGTTGAGCTCATTGCTCGTATTTTTCCTGACCCTGTCCTTTTCTGATCTTTCCCACCCAAGGACGCAGGTTCCCAGCTCCAAGGCATGAAAAGTTTTGGTCTCGAAGAGACCAAAATGTGACATGCGGTTAGATGTGGAGCTCACATTCCCCAGAGGGACCGAAGTAGAAAGCACGTGAGCCCAGGGTACAGCTGGTTTCCCTCATTTTGGGTCAGGAGAGCATTTGAGAGGCTTGAAAACAGGCAGGGCTGATGTACTGAAAAAATGAGTGACATGATCCAAGGAGAAAACGCCCCAGGGCAGAATTTACCCCTGATCTACCATGTGAGTTCGAGTGAATCATGGTTTGTGTGTCTCATTCTGATTTGCTTAAAAAAAAATGCCCAGAGAGCAGATGCTGGTACAGTTTGATAGGTAGTGCTGCTGGGGGGCTGTTGGAGGGCCCTGGAGCTCTCTGGTTACTGCTGAGAGCAGGAGAAATCCCACACCAGGGTTGGGACATCCCCTCCTTTGCTGCCCCAGCTTGGGCAGGGCTCCCACAGACTGGACAGGGGCATCTGTGCTGTCCCCAGGCTCCTGGATGTGTGCCCATGGAGCAGTTGCTGCAGCAGGGCTGGGACCCCTGCAGGGACGGCAGCGCAGGGACATACTGCTGGGGGCCAAGGTGCGATGCCTGTTTGCCCCACCAACCTCAGGCTGCTCCTGGATCTGGCCAGTGGGTCACAGGCAGAACACAGGGGTGCAGCACGGACATCAGGGTCCCTCTGCACCTCCGGCTATGCAGCAGGACAGCCGCATGCAGGTATATCTGCTCTGGCCAGGCAGCACCTTTCCTGCATCCTCGCCAGACCCGTCCCCTTTTGAAGGAAGGGATGTGACCTGTGAGCAGCAGTTTAGAGCACAGTGGTCTGAGATGCCCCCTCAGCCATGCAGCATGTTGCTAATTACACTCAGGGGGATTGGCTTCTCTTACAGGAGAAAAACATGTGCAAAGACTCTGGGTTTGGCTGCAGTGCTACTTAAATCAATTTAAGTTGCCTCTATGCCCAACCTGTCCTGCTGTTGTCTGTGCAGGGAATTGGCTTGGGGAAGTAAGCTGGGGAAAGCCAGCCTGGCAAAAGGCGAAGAGGCAGAGAGCCCTCTGACAACTCTGGCACCTGGGTCCGCGCAGCCCACCAGCCAAGCACCCCCTGACCCTGTGTAAGCGGGGGCTGCAGGAGCTCCCAGAGATCGAGATGTGGAGGTCTTGGATGTGTCCCTCTTCAGCAATGAAGGGGTTGGCTTGTGCCAAACGTGTCTGTACCCCAGCATGATGATGAGGCTTGGCTGAGTGGGAAGGCTCAACAGGAGGTGAGGAGCTGAGGCTGGAGGCAGTTGGGATGTGTTCTCCAGCTGCTGCTTAGGGGGGACACAATTCACTGTTTATTTTCTGCAGTAAAAACCTGCATTGAAGCTCTCTAAAATATATGTTGGTGCTACTGGAAAGGAGGGATTCAGGAATGTGAAGGATTTTATGTTTTCTTCCCTCCTTGTCTTATTGCCAAGGTAGCAGAGAAGGAACATTTCTTCTGCCTAAGCACAAATCAGGAATTTTTCTCCTCCAAATGTTACCCTTTTGTTTCACCCCTGTCTCATGAGGCTGACTTCAAAATTAAACTGCTGTAACTGTATGTATTAAATAAATTGCAGGCTCTACCTGTGCCGGGTGTGTTGGCAGCAGCTGATCCAACAGGAGCTTCCTGGCACGGGTCCTGCCAGGCAGGGAAGAGTCTTTCCTGGCTCCGTATTCAGACAGTCAGCACAAAGCAAAGCATGTTTGCACAGAGCGGCTGCACGAGTTTCACAGCACTGTAGCTTGCAAAGGAAAGGACATGTATTTAGGAAATAACAAAGGAAATAGCAAGTATGTATCAATGGAGTGATTTATATTGTTTTCAGAATAAAAAGCTGTATTCTTTCTCAAAAGACAAAGATGCTGCCTTGGGACTTACACCCTGGCTGGGGAGTTTTTCGTCGTCTGAGCTGCATCAGGAACAGGAAGCAATGGTTCTCAGCTGGTGGATACAAATCCAGAGAGCAGGTTAAACTAGCACGGGTAAAACAACAGTGGGCAATAGGCGCTGCAAGGAACTGGCTCAGAGGGTGTGTGGTAACACACCCTCGTAGTGGCCTGGAGGAGGGAGTACAGAGCACTCTAAGTTTCCATGGCTATAAATTTGGTGACTCTGCAAATACCAGAGAGGGCAAAAAGGGTGGAGAGGCTGGGGAGGACAGGAGGCTAGCAGCGAGGGAGAGATTCATGCCAGCAGAGGCATGCATGTCACAGGGGAGCAATCCTTCCAAAGCCATTTAATGAGGCAGAAATTAGGGAAACAGAAATGGGGAAGCACGTTTGGGCCTCATGCTGGGATGCTGGAGGGTATGTGGGAGAGCAGATGACCCTACTCCGAGACGCCAGGCTAGAGCAGAGGACTGGCATGTTCTGGAAAACCCCACCATGAGCCAGGGGGAGAGGATTAATCCAGCCCTGCTCAGCAAAGGGCAGAGGGGAGACTTGTGCCAATACACATGCAACGTGAACCCTTAACAGAGGGGTCCCCAGGGGCTTCACCTGCCTGCAAGGTCGGGTGGCTGAGCCCTGTCAGCATTCCCACCGTGGCACGGCTTACCTACGGGTGACCTTCAAGCCAGCCTGTCCTCTCGGCAGGGCTGAAACCAGCCTTCAGAGCTGCAGCACCCTTCCCAAAACCACTCTTTCTTTGTACCTCAGCCACTTCAGATCAGGGTAAAAAAAAAAAAAAAAGAAACTGTAGAGTACAGCATTTGGAAGTTTTCATTTGTAACACACTAATTGCCCTCATTATTATGGTTCCTGGAGGCACCTCAGATCCTTATTACGGCAGCTGCAATTGTGTAGGTGTGAGAGGCAGTTTGCTGCTCCCTCCGGCCGCCTGCATCCTCGACTAAGTGACAGGTCATTGCCACATGCACTGTAGGAAGAAGGTCTGGTGAGCTGCTGACAGACTTGCAGGCAGCCTTCACAACTGTCTTGTTGCTGGTTTGTTGCTTCCATTTTGCTTTCTGTTTTATTTTGTGATGCTCTGCAGGCTGATGCCTGTTGCCAGCCCCACTGGAATCATGAGGGTAAAACCAGGGAAGCCCGGAAAGATGCTGTGGGACTGACCAGCTCTGCATTGAATGCCCACCCCAAACCCTCAGGTCCCTGCTGCAACCCCCCCACCAAGATGATTACCTAGCCAAGCATCTGGCTGGCAGTTCATTACAACACTGGTGCATACAAATTGTTAAATACCCAAGCCAAAGAGAAACACCTGCATCCCTTCCACCACTGCAACTGGGAGGGTTTACTTTTGCCCTGCTGTCCCCTTCTCATTGCTCCTGTACACTGTAGCCCACCTCTCCCCCAGGCAGCCCTTCACCAAGCATTTTGGGATAACCCTGAATTCAAGTATGACTTGCTCCTCCTGCACACTGAGCATGGTGGGACTTCGTTTGTGATTCACCCTGACTCAGGGTGCAGACTGATGCCACGCTGTGTTTGATCCATCACTGCTTTTTCTGTTAGACTTCATTTCACTGAGCAGGAAAGCTCTGAAAGGACTGAACTGCAGCTGTTTTGGCAGCTGCCTCAACAAGCCTTTTCACACCGGCTCACCTAAAGTAATGCCATCATCGCTCAGGGTAACTCCAATGCACCCAGGAGCCAGAGAGCAGGAGCTGCCCTCAAATCCCTGCCAGTGGGAAATAATGAAGGTGGAGAAGCTAATGCAGAGCTCCCCGCAGGCCTTGTCACGCTGCCGGCAGCCCCGGCCTGCCTCAGCCCTGACAGATGCCTCAGACGTGCTTCTTCCACTGAAAACTGTGTATCCTTGAATTTTTGTCATTTACAGTGACAACCTTCTGAGACAGATGCCTTCGGAGCAACAAACACAGCCAAGTGGCTCCAGGCTTTGTAGGAAAGGAGTTACGGCCCCGTTCTGCTCCTACGGGAGTCAAGCAAATGCTCCGCTGCTGATCTCTGTGGGAGTGGAGACAGGACATCCACGCGGAGCACTGCGGTTGCAGCTGCCAAAGGGCTGCCCTGCTGTGAGACCAGCCTCTGTGGCGCTTCAAAGCAGCCTTGCATCTGGCAACAGTTAACGGGAAGAAAATTAATTGGGTCCCCACAGGGCAGCTCCTTCGCATCATTTCTGTGTTGCTGTGTTGCAGGTGGCTGGTGCCTGGTCCTCGCTGCAGACTCTCCAAGAGGAACCGTATCACCCTGCCTTGCAGTCCCTTCCCTGCCAGCCTCCCCCACAGTTTTCCCCCTTTCCTGAGGAAGGCTCAAGGACAGGGAAGTGCAGGCTCAGGGGCCAGTCCTGCCTGATGCGGAGCATCCTCTGGGTCACCTGAAGCCAGCAAGCTGGAAGCTCCGGGTCTCTTGCAGGGAGTGCTCAGTATGTCAGCTCACGGCCTGAGAACCAAGGGGTATGGCCATGTGTTCTGCCAGCGCTATTGGCTGCGTAGCACGATTTAGGGAGCAGAGGGGAACACGAGGCAGATCCCTTCCGAGGGATCAATGTGTGGGGGAGGCGGAGGAGGGGCACAAGGTGCAAAGGACACTGCGAGCGGTGCAGCTGAGGGCAACAACTAAGGGCAATTTGAAGCCCAAAGCTGTGGCTCTTAGTGAGCAGAAGGTGAGCATCTCATGTCTCAGGAGTGGAGACTGAACTTGTCTGCTGGCCTTTCACCGGTGCGTTCTGAGGGCCCTCGCTGCCTGGAGTTCACTGTGCCTGGAAGGTGGATACTCGGGTACTGACACCTAAAGTCAGCCGGACCCCCAGGTGCTGTGCCCAAGGCTGGCAGGTCACATCTGCCTTCTCACAAGCAGCTGGAGGGAGGATTTTGAGACCTTCAGAGCAAGCGATTTCCTTGTTTCTCTTATTTTTACCACCTCTGCAGAGACTGCTGAAACAGATTTGCCTGTTGTGTTATCAGTAGCTGTCTGAGGGGCTCCAGTAACGGCCCAGGGTGCTTGTTTGCTGCGGGATGGGACAGCCTGCCTTTCTTGCCTCAGAGATGAGAGCGGGGAGGAGTGATGCAGACAAGAGCTCCTGGAGGGCAGCTCCTAAGCGCGTTAGTGTTTTAATTGCAGCCTTGCCAATACTTGGAGGTTGTCAGTGATGTGAATTAAGCTGTCATTCTCCCAGGCTTGATTCACAGGATCAGCCTGAAAGCAGCGCTAGTGCAGGCAGCTGCTGCCCCTGTCTGGTGATGGGAGAGGGTGACACTTGTACGTACCCTCCTGCCCTGCTGGATCAGAGGCGGCTCACCCCAGGACTCTATACTTACATAAGCAAAGATACCTGAGGGGTGAGGTCAGGCTTTTGTCAGCCACGCAGAAACGATCTGACCGATCAGTTATCAGCGGTGTGTACTAGTCCTGGCGCGGTTACAGTGGCTGGTTGTGCCCCAGCGATGGTTCCTGACCCTGCAGAGTGAACCTGCTCAGGCAGCGAGGAGCCGGCGGAGCCATACCCTGCCCTGCCTTTCCGCACGACATAACCCACGGGCAGGTCCCAAACCCGCGGGGCTGGCGGGGAAAGGCAGCTGCGGCCCACGCCGCCTCCTCCGGAGAGCCAGTGCTGGGCGCAATGAGCTTCCGCATGCAACCCCGGGGCCTGTGACAAACTAAAGGGCAGGCTCCCGTGAAGCAGGGAGCGCACTCGAGAGCACGTCAGCTGAGCACCGGCGCTGGGCTCCGTGCCTTCCCTAGTCAGAGGTGTTTAGCTGAACATGCCTTTGGGAAAAGGGCGTAAAGCTGGCAGGACTGGGGAAGCAGTGAGGGCGCCCTGCAGCCAGAGAGGCCTGTTAGTGCCGAACTGACACCGCCCGGGTTTCGGCGGCGCCTCCGGCGTCCCCGGGAGCGGCGTGCGAGCTCAGGACCTCTACTGGCAGGCCAGGGCCCGGGCCCGCCCCCGCCTGCACGGGGAAGCTCCAGGGCCGGCCGCGTCCCGCGTTCCGGGGCTGCGGGGCTCGTCCCGGCCCGGTACCGACGGCGCCCTGCCCCTGCCCGGCTCCGGTCCCCTGACAGCGATGCCCCGCGGCGCCCCCCACCGCGCATGCGCGCAGCCCTCGGCACTGCCCCGCCCGCGCAGCCGCAGTAGGGTGTGTGTGCCCGCGCTCTCCGCGCATGCGGCGCCGCAGAGGGAACAGCGCATGCGCCCCTCCCACCCTGACGCAAGGCCGCTGCAATCGCCCTACGCTTTATCCTGTCCGACCTTGAGTGCGCGGCAGCCCGCAGGACCCGGGCTGTCCCCAGCCGTGCCGGTGTGCGGCGGGCCCATCCGGCGCCCGGCTCTCGCCCCTGCCCGCATCGGCCGAGGCGGTGCATTCCCTCAGGGTCTTAGAAAGGCAGCGCGCAGCCGCGCCCCGGGGCTGGTGTCGGAGCGGAGCGCCGAAAGCCAGCAGAAGGATCAGGCGATCATTGGGACAGCGCGCGCCGGGGGTCCTGCGGCGCTCTCTCCCCCCCCCGCGGCCCACGTGGGTGGAGGTTTCCAGAAGAGCCGCGGCCCCGCGCACGCCCCGCTCCCGCCGCCGGCCCGGCCTGTCCCGCCACCGCCGCGCGCCGCCACCGCCACCATGCTCAGCGCCAGCCGCGCCGCGCCGCGCCTCGCCCTGCTCCTGCCCCGCGCCGCGCCCGCGCCCGCTGCCGCCGGGAGGGCGCAGGTGAGCGGGGGGGCCGCGGGACCGGGGGGGCCGCTATCGGTGTGTCAGTGCCGGCCCCGGCGGGCGGCCTCGCGCACTGACGAAGGAAGCTGCTAACGGGGGCGCGGGGCGGAGCAGCGGCGGGTGGGTGAGGGGTGACGGCGCCCCGGCAGCGTGCTCCGCCAGCCCCGGGCTGCTTTTGGGGAAGTTTATAGCAAGATTCGTCAATTCCGCACCGCCACCCACCTCCACCAGGCCGTCGCACCCTGACCCGCCCGGGGAGTGCGGCTAGGCCAAGCCTCTTGAAGAATTGGCAAAACATCCGTGTCTTGGCGCGGTCCTGGTGGCGTTAAGATGTTTCGTTCTCGAAACAGAAAGAGGGATGATGCTTTCAGGGCCCTCCAAGGTACTGACTGGCACGTGCAAAGCCGTGGCCGCGGCAAAAAACCTTGAAGAGTTGATGCAAAATCCCGACTGTAGGTTCTCCGAGGGATGTAGTAGATCGTTTGTTGCTGACTGTGCAAAAAGCTTTGAGAAATGGGGTTAATGTTTATCTGCTGCTGTTCATTGAAAGCTGAAGGTTCAGAGTTAATTTGCTGAAATGTTTTTTGCCTGGTAGTATATTCGTAGACTATTTTGTGTGAGGGAAATAGCTCGGTTCTGGTAATACAGATCAGGGGTATGCCAGATGAATAAGTGTAGTAACTGGGTTTTTTATGGCAGTCTGAATTTTTCTCAAATTTTTCCTTAGTTGCACTTGAGTTTTTAAAAATGAAACATTGTAGGAGGACCGCATCACTTCAGAAGTTGTCTGCCATTGAAAGTCTTGGCTGGAAGACCGCTTAGTGTTTAAAAACTAAATTTTCATTAAAATGTATTTATTTTGTAGACATTCTGGAATGGCCTCAGTCAAAATGTTCTCAGAGCAGCATCCAGCAGAAAATATGCGTAAGTATTTCCTTGTATTCTCATGTTTGACTGTTTGATATTTATATTTACTCTCCTCCTGATACCAGAACTGATTATTGGAGTCAGAGATGGAGTAGTGGAGCAAAACCAGCAAGATAAAACTAGGCAGAACCCATGCATATAACTTTTGCAAGGCTGTTTCTTTATCTCTTGGTTTTTTTCTAGGGGAACTTTAAGAATTGTTGCTCTCCCCTTTTCCCACCACTAGCAGCATCCACAAAATGTGGATTGTTGAGATTTGATTTTAAAAAAAAAAAAAGCCAAACCCAAAATATCCCAAATATCAATGGAAGAAATTGTTCTACACTAGCATGAAACAGGAGTGATCCATGGCTCCATTTCACTAGAGATAAAGTTTATTTCAAACAGCTCATGCATCTTTAATCACTTGTTTTCTTGTTGCAAGATAAGGGGAAAAGAGCTGCAGTTAGTTGTGTAACTTGGTTAGATGTTTTGTGGCTGATGCTGATTCAGGACACAGAACGGGAAATCTGTTTGTGTTAGGAAAACTGCCCAGCTCTGGTTAGTACAGAGAAATCGAGCAGTTGCACACTTCCAAGATCGCTGCTTTATGTTGTTTGAACTGGAGTTAGAGCGACTGAGTATCTTGGGGAGTGAGAAGGTGATAGCCTGGTAATAACAGTGGTCCTGCTTGGCCTTCAGTGTGCTTTCTCCATCCCAGAACATGGTTTTGTTCATAAGGCAAAACTAGGATTTAGGAGTTCCCTCTAGCCTTGAAAGGGGTAATACACTCTTCCTAGAAAGGAGGAGGAGGTTCAGATTTGTCTTGTGTAAGAACTGCTCTCATTTTTCAGAATTAAATTAATTTGTTGCTGCTCAGGATCAAAAAGATGGTTATCTTTGGCTCTGGCTTAGAGAGCTCTGTATGGGTTGAGTCATTTGTTATCTTTGTGTATTATTCTGTTCATGCTAAGCAATGATAAATAAACCAATGCAATTTATTATTAGCATTTTTACTTTGGGTGCATGTTTTCAAACAAGTTTGAACATCAAAAGTAACCCAAAACAACCTGTCTGTGTAGGGACAGAATTAGTTTTGACTTTGTTTTATGTCAAAATCTTAAGGGATGTTGAGAATATACGTAGTAAAGATTGTTCAGATGAAGAATGTTTATTTAAACAAGTGAGGATTTACCTATAAGCAATCTGATTGAAAACAGAGGCACAAGGTTAAATTCCTGCGTAATGAGTCAGGGAACACGTTAGGTCAGAATACATCGTGTATTTGCTTCAACATCTAGTGAAAAATAACTTTGTCCTGTCTTCAGGTAGAAAGTTTTTTTGCTGTCTAGTTATTTTCCTTTAGCAGTAATTTTATTTTTCTTATAATATGCTTTACAGGTCAGAAGCAATTAAAGGTGCCGTTATTGGAATTGATTTGGGTACAACAAACTCCTGCGTGGCAGTTATGGAAGGAAAGCAAGCAAAAGTAAGTAAAAAATTAATCTTAGCTTATAGTGACGGTATTAGAAGTTGAATGTCCAAATTAGTGTTTTCAGAGCCAATGTTTTTTGATGGTGTCCCGTTATGTTTTTTTACATAGGTGCTGGAAAACTCCGAAGGTGCCAGGACAACACCTTCGGTTGTTGCATTTACGGCCGATGGTGAGCGCTTGGTTGGAATGCCAGCAAAGCGGCAGGCGGTAACTAACCCACACAACACCTTCTACGCTACCAAGCGTCTCATTGGGCGGCGCTTTGATGACTCTGAAGTGAAGAAGGATATGTAAGTGTGGGGGGAGAGCAATTCCACTACCAGCAGGAATGCTTAAAATACAAAGCTGTGTAACATGACATGTTATGTTTTAGAATATAATTCTCTTCTGGGTGAAGTAGTTATACCCTCATGTCTCAAAGCTTCATTGCTTATATTCTGAGATCCAAGCTGTATTTTGTTACATTAGTTGGCTGATTGTCTTAAGGTTTTCAGAGGAGAAGAAGAAAAAAGCCTTGCTGATGCTGGGCAGAATGGTCAGCATCTACCAATGAATACTTTTCTTGTTCTTGAGGGTGTTTACAATCAGAGCTGTATGATCATACCTAAGGCTTGTGATTAAATGATGTAGCTGATTAAAAACAGTAGTGGTATATTGGTACTGCTGGGACTCCCTGGATCTGAGGCTGCTGTTAGCAAGTTCAGTATTCTTTGTCTAGAATTTGTACATGTTCATCTGCTGATATTAATTGTAGGGGGTTTGTGCTGTATGCTGATACAGAAATTGAGTATGGAATTCTTCTGTTTTTAGAAAGAACGTTCCATTTAAAATTGTCCGTGCCTCCAACGGCGATGCCTGGGTAGAGGCTCATGGGAAACTCTATTCTCCAAGCCAGATCGGTGCCTTTGTACTAATGAAGATGAAGGAAACTGCAGGTTGGTACAGTTTGGTCTTTGCCGTCTGTGTTTGGAGGTGTGACCTTGGTGCTGGGCCATGGTAAATGGAAGCGCAGCAGCCATAAAGGTACTTTTTTGGTACAGAAATCCTTGTGCAGCAGGCCCTTGCGTGGGGCAGATGGTGGAAAGGTGCAGCAATGGGCTGCTATGAAGCCTCAAGGAAGATCAGTGCCTACCTCAATCTCAGATCTTTGGCAAGATCTTAGTGCTTTACTTAAAACATACTCTTATCAAAATTGAATACTGATTGAGTTGATACTCAATTTTAATTGAATTGAATGCACACTTACTCGGAAGGGGGAGCTCCTTTTCTTTGTAAACTGCAGTCCTTCTGCCTCCTAGGCTGCAGCTGAGCACAGGCTGTGGCAGCCAGGGTTTTGAGTGGCTTTGTTCTTATTCAGCTGCTAGATACATAGCAAGAAAGGGAGTGCTCAAGGGACCCGATTTTTGGGCTGAATAAATAGCTTCTTAGCCCATGGTGACTTTAAATCTTCACTAGGGGAAAATATCCGTTGGCCTGGAGAAATATTTTTTCTTTACAATTGCTAGTGTGGTTTCTGGGGAAGCTGAGTGTAACACATAGCAATAATAGTCAGTAGCTGCCTTCCACAACCCCATATGGTAGAAGTTGTGCATCCAATGATAAGTGTTTGGAGGGCAGGACTAAAGGTTGTTACAGAAGCTTCAAAAAAGATTCCCCCCCGCCAGTGTTAGGTCCTGGACACTTGTTAAATTTCTACCAAAGAGTAAAATATGAGTATGTAGTATGTGAGCATCTAGATGTGATGAATCTGACCATCTGAGGATGGTGTTCCTTTGGCTTAAGCAGCAAGGGTCTGCTTCCTGTAGGTCTGTTGGTTTTTGCCCTGGATACTACATGAAATCAACTATGGAATGATCTGGCTTTGTAAGCAGCACAGAATAATGCACTATGTAAGGTCTGTGCAGGGCTAATGCATAGGTATAAATCCTGTCTGCATTCTCACTGCATCGTGCACATTGTTATTTTTTAGCAGGTCTGAATCTGTACTTGTTTACTTCCCCCTCTTTTCTTTGAGAGAAGTTTGTGACCTTCAGTTAGGGTGTAATACATATTTTTCCTGAGTTGCTGTCTCAAATGCTTGTAAAGGTGGTGTATGTACATTTTTTGTACTGTATAAATGTTTTCTCCAGTAGACTCTGTGAACAGGACAAAAATGAGTAAGTTTCAAGCGCATCACATGTTGAACACTCCAAAGAAATGGAAAATTACTTTAGTCTCGCACACTAAGAAGACAAATTAAGCTCTCATGAATTCCCACTCACTAGTGGCATCCAGTTACTGATTGAATTGTGGAGGTGCTTTGCTGTTGTGTCAGAAGTCTACAAACTATTCCATGTTATGTGGAAGGACTTGATTTCTGCACAGCTCCCTCTGCATCTTCCCAGAAAGCAGCAGGTTCTCGAGTAGCAAGCCTCTTTTCTGTTCCTAATTCAGGGAAATTATTTCAAACTACCTAATAATAACTTGGTGGTATTCTTACCTTATAAGGATAACTTTCTGTTTTGTCTCCTTTTTCCTCCAGAAAATTACCTGGGACATTCAGCAAAGAATGCTGTGATCACAGTGCCTGCTTACTTCAATGATTCTCAGAGACAGGTGTGCACCAAGCTGAAAGATTTTCAGGCTTATGAATTATATTTATTTTCTCTCAGTAGTCAGCACTCTTCCTCTTTTGTGTTGGTTTTTTTTGTTGGTTTTTTGTGGGTTTTTTTTTCCTTAGGCTACAAAAGATGCTGGGCAGATCGCTGGCTTGAATGTTTTGAGGGTGATTAATGAACCAACAGCAGCTGCACTTGCCTATGGTCTGGACAAGTCTGAAGACAAAATGTAAGCACCTGTTCATAACACCTACTCCCTCTTAAATAAGCATGCTGTAATTTGCTTTGTAAATGCATCTTCTGCTTTCTGGTTTTTTAAAATCATTGGTTGGAATTCTGCCAAAGGAGGCTCTCAGCCTTGAGTCAGTGCTGTGTAATGTCCCCTCTGTTCTGTGCCAGCCATACTTGTTAAAGAAAGTGAGTTCATAACTTGCAGCTGTAATTTAATTATCAAAGCTGAGTATCAATTTAATTATCTTACCTACTGGTAGCAGTGATAGGTGTGGCTAAGGACAACTGGATGAGAGGCTGTCACCATTGGTTGCTGAAGTGTAGCACAAGAGGTATGCTGAGGTTTGGTGCCTGGTATCCACAGCTTGCATCTTCTTTCCTGACTGTATTCAGCTTTCTATCACTGTCAAGGGTGGTTATATAAATGCAGGGGGTTTGTTACGGATTTTATAACTCTGTTGTAGCTTATAGTGCTGTGAAAGCCTCATATTTTGAAAAACATGCTTCATAATGGTTCTGGTGTCCCTGTCCTTGTCACGGGACACGAGCGTTTGTTTATTTGAAAAAGAAAGAAGAACTGCCCTCTTTGAAATAATGGGCAAGGTTAAGCATCGTGCAGCACATCTTTCAGAGAAGACTTCCACATGTCTGGAGTGTTCAAGGAATGTGTGTGCTGTTTAATTTGTTTACTGCTGTCTTTAGAGAGGTTTTTAGCTTTTGTGGACAGCCACATGGATTCTGCACACCTCATCTCTTGAGGGGAATGATTTTTGAGCCACACAACTGTCTAGAAAGTAATGTTTTTCTGCATCTGTTCTTGCAGTATTGCAGTCTACGATTTGGGAGGTGGCACCTTTGATATTTCCATTTTGGAAATCCAGAAGGGAGTCTTTGAGGTGAAGTCCACCAATGGTGACACTTTCTTAGGTGGAGAAGATTTTGACCAGGCTTTGCTACAGTATATTGTTAAAGAGTTCAAGAGAGAGGTAAGGTGTCATCAGAATTCAGTCTTGTGTGATGCTGTTTTTTCAACCTTGCTTAACTTCTGTGGAAGGATGGGAATTTTCTGAAATTATTAGGACTTGGTTTGTAATCTGTGGCACAGCTGAAATTTAAAAGTATTAAAGACATCTGTTAGTCTGGCTTCTAGTTCTTACAGTTGTTTCCTTGATGTGGAATATTCCTCTCCTGGAAGACAAAATAGTAGGACTTTTTTTTCCTCTAGTGTAGCAGGACTATCCTATACATAGTCTGCTTACTTATAATAACAAAAATCTGTGGTCCAGCTGAATGTGTCAGCACAGATGCGTGCAGTACAGGATTGGCTGTAGGAAACTGCAGTGTCATTCCAACTCCTTTGCTAATTCAGTCTTGCCTTTATATTCTGTGATGCAGCAGCTTTTCCAGGCTTTAATCTGTAACTTGCTATATAATCACTTCCATAGCAGAGGGCTAGCGGGTGTTTTTGAAATACTAAATACGTTTGCCAGAACTCAGAGAGGTCAGTAGAAGTGCATGTATCAAGCTGTATTTCTACAAACATCTTTACAGTCAGGAGTGATAGGAAGGCGAACTACAATGAAGAAAAGCTCTCCATGACTCTTGTGCAAAAGCTGAGAGTCTGTTAACCTGTATTGTTTGTTGTTTAGATGGGTGTTGACCTGACTAAAGACAACATGGCCCTTCAGAGGGTGAGAGAAGCATCAGAAAAAGCAAAGTGTGAGCTTTCGTCATCTGTGCAGGTAGGTGGCTGGGTTCAAAGCAGTCCGGTAAAACAAAGTTGATACGCTGAGTTTTGCATTATTTTTGTTTACAAGGCTCTATGAAATTGCTGGCTTTTTTCTTGTGGTGGCAGAACAAGTTTCTGTGTAACCAAATGACATCACTTTAACAGAAAGCCATTTAGCAGAGTGGACTGTTTAGGAGCGCAGTTAGTTGTCGGAAGCCGAGAATGTTAACGGGTGCTGGCTTTTGCCTTTCTTCTGGCACCATGTTTTCTCATCTTGCAAGGAATGTGACGTTGTTCGCAACTTCTGTGTTTCAGAAGTATAATGGGCAACAGGGAATTTAGCTGCAGCTAGTACTGTTGGGTTACTGGAAGTACTTGCAGCTTTGCGCAAGCAGTTCCAAAACCTTGATGCTACTCCCTCCACTGAAACAGCTAATTTGTCTAATAACAAGAAATTATTTCTATAAAGAATCTTTACTTATTTGCCTATAGAAGAGTTGTTGAGACAATGGGCAAGTATACCCCCTTTTATTTTTTCCACCTACTTTGTATATTAATGCATTCAAGTATGTCCTTTATTCACTAATGAATAAGGAGCTGGAAAAGCAGCAAGTTGGGGCTGTAATAGTCTTGCCTATGTGAAATTACGGTCAATTATATAGTAATTGAAATGGGGTCTCTGCCAATTTCTAGATTCTGAATAAACATTTTTTTTTTCTGATGGTCATCTTTTTGTTGGCCAGTGGGGAGCTCATAGCAAGGAGTTTAGGCCAGTCACAATGGATGCATAGTTCTGCCAGAGACATAGCAGGCTCTGTTTTACTAGCTCAAGAGTTGGCAAATACAGTCTGTTCATACCAGGAAAAACTGAATTCCTTAACTGTTTGGCAGTGAAGGGAAAAGAACTTGCTTCTGGCCCTATTCTGCCCTAATATTTTTGACGATGCTATTTATAAAGTGAATGCACACCTGTAGTCAGTAACTGGGTTTAGTTCTTGTTGTGTAAACTTAATTTCTAGAGCTTAAAGCATTAATGTTTTTAATTGCTTTGATTTGTAGTATGTTTTGATGTCAGCATGACTCAGCACTTGAACAAGATGGTTTCAGTGTAAGATTTGCTTTAAAAATCCAGCATGTGAATTTGTAAGGCCATTCACAAACAGCCATGAAAAGTGGGGATTATGGTCCCTGGCACTGATGAACCTCCTGTTAAATGGCAACAGACTGGCTGTCGAACATGAGTTGTTTGCATTCAGAAAATAGTCATGCGTTATTTCCTTCAAGTGGCTTACCTTATATTTGGCAAAAATCATTTGGAACTCTGAAGATGGGCTTTGTTCTGTGTTGTGCTGAAGGAAGGGGATTAAGGTTGTCACTTCTAATGTTGCAGCTCTTACCTCCTGGCTATGATAGAAATTAAATTGTTTTTCTTAATAGTAAAAGACGTCAAAATACACAATATTAAAATTGGAACTTAACAGCCGTAACCATGAGATGTGTAACAATAATTTTCCTATCTCTTGTCTGAAATGTCAAAATTATGCCGGCTGCCACCTAGAGACAGGACTGCAGAGGGAACAGGCACACAGGTATAGGCAGAGCAGAACCTGTAACTTGATCTAAAACCTGTATGTAGCCAACTTGTTTTCCATTCCTGTTTTTCACTCTGTCTGTTTCTGTGCTGCAGACTGATATTAACTTGCCATACCTTACTATGGATGCCTCTGGACCAAAGCACTTGAACATGAAGCTGAGTCGCTCGCAGTTTGAGGGCATTGTGGCTGATCTGATCAAAAGGACAGTAGCACCATGCCAGAAGGCCATGCAGGATGCTGAAGTCAGCAAGAGTGACATTGGTGAAGTCATCCTCGTCGGTGGCATGACCAGAATGCCAAAGGTATGAGACGTGTCTCTGTTATGGGCACAGCTGGCTGGTGCTTACTGGTAAGGGTGATCTGTAATGGAAATTTGGGAGTCTGGTGACTTCAAAGCTCCAGCAGCTGAAGGCCCTCAGGAGCAGAGCACATGTTAAGTAGTCATGTGAAAACAGTGACGAGGGACTCTCTCATCCTGTTTAATTAGCTCAGCTTGGATCTGGGGGCTGTAGCTGAGCTGCACTTTACAAAGACAAGTAGGAGGTATCAGGAGTTGAAAATTCAACTTGACTTTCTGATGCGGACCAAATATAAGCAGCGTTGTTCAGATACACAGGGCATTTTCTCTTGTTACGGACTCCAGTGTGACAGGTACACATCAACAATAACCTGTCAGTAACCTTTGCCTTCCAGTGGATTTCTTGCCCTGCGTAGAGCACTTAGGGCTAGCTGTGAAGAAACTGCACAAGCAGAACAGCTCTGTTACCTGCTGATTGCATGTATTCAGCTACCTGTGTGAGGCTGGGTGTTGTCAAGCATATTTAACTGTCTGTTCCAAACACTCATTACCTAATACCCGGCCCTTGTGTTCTGTGGTGATAAGCACCAACAGGTAACTTAAAAGCTTGCTCTGCTGACATGCACAGTCTTGCAGATAAGGCGCTGTCTGCTGGTGATTTACTGTTCTTGTTCATAGCAATGCAGACTGCTGCTTAGCTTCCCTGAAGTCAGAGCTGAACGTGTATGTACACTGCTCTCTTCAAGGGTACAGCTTGTCCTTTTCTACCAAGATCATCAAAATCTCATTCCATAGGCATCAGCCAGGCTTGGACTATCTTACTATTAAGATTTGGGATTTGCAGGTCCTTTCTAGGATAGTAGTTGTGTACATGGTCCTGCTTGGGACTGATTTGGGGTTTGGTGGGGTTTTGGTTTTGTTTTTTTCTTCACTAAGTGTTAAATGAGCCTGGTGGCTGGAGGTGATATTAGTGTGTGCAGAAGGTCACCCAGACAGGGGAATGAGAGCAACAAGATAAACAAGCTGCTGCTCTGGCCAAAGCTCAAGTGGAGTAATTGTGCTGTACCTTCCCAAAGTCCCTGCTGTTCCAGCTGGATAAAGGAAAAATGGTGTGGTTAGCTACATATAAAGTGACAAAAAACACTTCTGGAAGTGTGGAAGCCCTTCCTGAAACATTATGTATCCTTTTGGGGGTGGGAGATGGTAGTTAAATATTGATTTTACTTTTCATTTTTACTTTTACTTTTTTATGCACTACCTATTGCCCCCAGTATCTGTGGCTTTGAGCTTAAATAATACTTTCCTGAGTGCCTGTAGTTACCGCTCTGGCTCCGAGATCAGCGCCTGTACGTTGCACTAGCACAGAGCCTTCTCTCATGTACGTAGTTGTGTTCATCTCACCCTGCTAGGAGGGAATGTGCTGCCTTTGGAGCGTTCACATGGCCAGTGCTCCAGGAAACATACAGTGGGTGGTTAGAAGTAATGTTTCTTTTGTACTGTAAAATATGCTTCCAGAGGGAAAGACTTGTGCTTAATTATATGTTTATACATGAAGTGTCTTCCTCTGTAATGAATGCTCCTGACAGATGTCTCTTGGCTGAAGTGCAGAGGAGTTGGACATTTGCTTACATCAGTTTTCTGGGCACATTACACTCACCTGTGCTGATATGTGCCCAGTGGGTGTACTCAGGGAGGAGGGAAGCTGTGGGCAGGAATGAAATCCCACACCCTTCTCTTGTAAGGTGGAGGAGTGGACTACCGAGCTGTGCTCTGGTGCAGACACCTTATTGCATTCCCATCTGGATACTTCAGTAATAAATCTGTTGTAATCATGACCACATCCTTCTGAAAGGACAGAGCAGTGAAAAGCTAATAATGCGGCTGAGACTGCTGGCATAGCAAATCTACTTCTCTGGTGAAACAGCCCATTAAATAGTTTAAAAATACTGTTGTTCATACAATTTCCTTTTATTTTTTTCCCCTCCCTTTATTACATACAAACAAGATGAACTGTCCTGCTCTGGCTTTTTTTTTTACCTTCCCCGTGCTCTGCCTCCTCAGCTGTACCATCCTTGACAGCTGTGTTCTGCCTGGTGTTGGCTTGTACAAGTTCCTGGGGACTAGTCCTTGACTCCTGCTTGATAAATGTGGAGTGATCCCTTCTGAATGTGGCTGGGTTACATGAAATGACTGATGTAGGATGACTTGCAGCTGGCAAACTTGATTGCAGGAAAGTCTCCAGAGAAGGGGTTGTCTAGATTGAAATGAATGCATTTAACAGGGTATGTGGAAGATGGGGAATTAGGGAGCGGTCACAAGCCTGAAGCTTAATATTTCTGTCACGGCAGCAGCAGCATAAAGGTAGAAACTTTTAGCCCTGGCTGGCATGTTCTTGTGGCCACAGCCCTGGGCGGTAATGGTTCACTCTGCATACAAGCTGTGCTTTCTCTCCATTCAGGTGCAGCAGACTGTACAGGATTTGTTTGGCCGTGCTCCTAGCAAAGCAGTTAATCCTGACGAAGCTGTTGCTATTGGTGCAGCTATTCAAGGTGGTGTGTTAGCTGGTGACGTTACTGATGTCCTGCTGCTGGATGTAACTCCCCTCTCCTTGGGAATTGAGACACTGGGAGGTGTCTTCACAAAGCTCATCAATAGGAATACCACCATACCAACTAAGAAGAGCCAGGTACAAATTGACTCTGGATGGGTGGGTCTTTTGTGGTGGTCTCAAACACCTAGAGAAGGCTACCCAAAGCATCCCAGTAGATAGTGTTGTCTCCTCATCTGGCAAGAGGAAGCAGCGTAGAAATCAGATTTAGTGTCAGCCAGTGAGTATCTCTGATTATTAGTGTGCCCAAGAGGGGAGGTAAATTGAGTTAATGTGTGCCGAGATAGCCCAGGATGTTTGTGGCCTGGTCGTGATTGCAGTGTGTGTGCCGTGATGTAACTGTCAACACATCATTCTGAAGAATTGTGTGGAGACCTTCTGTAACTGAGCACCACATCTGTTTGAGACCGCCTTTTTTGGGCACCTTGGAAGGGATTATTTTTTTCCTGTGTTGTAAGGCCCTAGTAGACTTGGGTGTGATCCTTTCTTTCACTTTGCCTTGTCTGGGTCTCCTGGTGTGTGCTCTTACCGATAACACTTGTTCTCTCTGGGGTGTGGGGTTGGGGCAGGAGCCCTGCTGCTTCAGGAGCAAATGTTCTGGTAATGTGGCTGGTTGCCACTGGATCCTGCTGCTGGCATGGCAGTGCCAGTTTTCATGTGCTCGAATAAATACAGGACAAGGTGCCAGCGAGCTGGCAGTGCCAGTTTTCATGTGCTCGAATAAATACAGGACAAGGTGCCAGCGAGCTTGGCTGTTGCTAGTCTTGGTGCCTCGGTGTTTTGTAAGAGGAACAGGGAAATGACAAGTGTCTAATGATTCTTTATCTCTTCAGAGTAGCTTCTCCTTATTCCTTTCCTTGTTTAGTCAGCTTGTAACTGCATCCATTCATGTGTTGCCATTTACTAGCTATACAGTAACTTTCTGTTCCTTTTCCACAGGTGTTTTCTACAGCTGCTGATGGGCAGACTCAAGTGGAGATTAAAGTATGCCAGGGGGAGAGAGAGATGGCTAGTGACAACAAACTTCTTGGCCAGTTCACGTTGGTATGTTGGCTACTTCGTATTCGTGGCCTTAGACTTGACCTTCTTTGAGAAGTTCAAAGCCTTCTCCATTTCAGTTGACCCCTGAAGGCAGTGTTGGGGGGGAGTCATCTTACAGAAGACATCTGACCCTATTTGTAGTAAAAACAAGCCTCCAAAGGTACAGCCTGATTCTGGAACAGCCTTTCAGTGGTAGGGGAGCAACTGGTGTTTAAGATGGACCTCGAAGTTGCTAAGCAGTCTTATGTGGCGCAAGGGCTACTGTAGCTTTATGTCTTGATCACCTAGAAGGGCCCTCTCCACTTCTGGACACAAAGAGCAAAAAAAACTCTGTAGTACCAGGCCTGTGCAGCAGGTAACCCGAATGTGGCCTTTCCTCTGGTGTTTGAGAGGCAAGACTTGGAGCAGGCTCCACAGGGAAACCCGTTTCTAGCCCAGTACTGCTTTTCTGTGAAAGCCTGTGGAACTGTCCTGCTTACTGGAGAACAGATGTGCTCCCAGAGATTCACGTGTGCAGTGTGTGGCTGACTAACCAGCTCCCTACACTGAATTGGTTTGGTCAGTGTTGGCAAAGTTTAGCACTGTTATAACTGTTCAAACTTGTTCTTGCTAGCAAGAGCCATCCAGAAAGGAAGGGCTTTGCCTTTCATTTGTAGTTTTGAAGGAAGCTGTACTGTCTGTCACCCTTTTAATATGGTAGCCTCAGAGGGTAGTCAGTGAAGTCCAGTCATGTCCAGAACTGAGGAAACAGAGCATCATGCCATGTCCTGGAGGGAAAGAGTGGCTTGTTTAGCAATAAGCAGGAACTGTCACCCCCAAACCAAACTTGAGGGCTGCCTCTTGTGGTTTCTATGCGCTTGTTCTGGGTAGAAATCTTTATCCTGTTAAATCTAGATACAGCTGATTCGCCACATGATGCCAAGAGGCATTTGGAGGACTCGGCTCTGAGGGGTAGTTAATAGTTGATTCAACTGACAGATCACCGAGGCAATGTGCCTGACACTGGAGGCTCATCCCTGAGCTCATGTCCCTGTGGGACCTAATGGCTAAGCACTTCTCGTTCTCAGGTTGGGATTCCTCCAGCACCGCGTGGAGTGCCCCAGATTGAGGTCACTTTTGACATTGATGCTAACGGTATTGTTCACGTGTCAGCCAAGGATAAAGGCACCGGACGCGAACAGCAAAGTAAGTGCTCAGGGATGCTGCCCAGGGATGAGGAGGAAGGGTGTGGACCAGTGAAGGTGCCATAGGACTCTGGGCACTGAGGGCAACACTAGGTGACTCCAAAGGTAATGGAGTGCTGCATTGATGGGCATCCCACAGTCTGGGGTGGGAATTATGGTGCATGTTACTTGATTAAGAGTAAGGGCAATCTGTTTGCCAGTGCAGCACAGATGCAGTTGAAGTCATCTTAGCCTAAGTGCCTCCTCTGGAAAGGAGGGCAAAGGGTTACTGCAGAATGAAATAGGGAAAGGAAGAAGTGACAACTGGCCTGTAGTTTCATTTTAAGGAACGAAAGCCTCTTTAAACGCATGGCACTGTTTCCTTCTCTGTTAGCCTGCTGACAGAGATTGCCACCAATGGACGCTCTCTCCTTGCACATTACCAAGGTCAAGGAAGTCCTCACTGGCAGGGTTTTACTGCATTCCCAGTCATTTTGCACTGTATGACAGTCCTTTCTTGGTCTTGCAGTCTGTTGTGATGGCTATAGTAATGCTTCAGCAGAGTGCAACTGTTCCCTGGCATTTCCTGTATGTATCAGCTGTGCCTCAGTCCCCAGAGAGGTGTTGGGCACACAGGCTGGCTAACTGAGGGCTCACAGGTGTTTGTGGAGCAGTGCTCCTGCTGCTTACAGGGGTGTCCTGTGTCACCAAGGAGCTCGGAGCAGTGACATTCTGTCCTGCGTTACCCTGAAGGGGCAGAAATCGGGGTTTGGGAATCCAGCACCTCGTACAAGTTGTTCTTGAGCTGTGCTCCTGGGCATGCTGTTCCTTTGGGAGTGCCCTCTGCTAATGCACAAAGAGATTGCTGTCTGAGGCTGCCTGTGTGAAAGTGTCAGCTTTTAAGGGAGAAATCAAATTGGGAAGATCTCTGTTGAATCCGGGGCATGTCAAGCACAGCTGAACACATCAGCCCTGTGCTGAGACCCTGTTTTGTTTCTAATTACTCCATTACAAAGGTCTTGAAATTCAGGTATTTTGAAGCAGCAGGTGTCTTGCGTAACCACCTTGTTTAATTTCTTCCATTTAGGCTGGAAACATCTCTAAATGGCAGGAGGCTTGGGGACTTCAAGCTGTCAGTATATTTTGCTCTGTAGTGCAATGAAATGCTAGGCCCTGTGTTCTGGGGTAATTAATGACATGGTTGACATTTTCTAAAGCTCTGTTGTGGGCTCAGAAAATTAATTTGAAGCATTTGGAGATTCCCCTGATACAAAATAGATCTCTCTTGTGCCTCTAACAGGGAAGCCTCTATACTTCCCTTCAGTTGTTTCTGGGAGGCAACCACTTGAGCAATCAAATGCATGCTCCAGTTAAGAAAAAATTTTTAACTCTGTATTGGCAACTTGAAGATATATGCTGCTTTTAATCATGCTGCTTGGCTTTTGGCAGAAATCTGTTACCAGAACCACACTGCTTGTTACTTTGATTTCCTTGTAGATTTCTGATGTGTGGCAGCCTTCTACCTCTGAATACCTGTCTCCTGATAATAGGCAACCAGAATTTTTTAGCTGTCTATCTGTATGCAAATATGGTCCTAATTATAAAGCTGAACTGCCTATCCCACATCTGCATCCAGTAGACACGTGTGTATGTGTGTGTGTCTTTGTTCAAGGTTTTGTACCATTGACAAATATAATGTAGAAAACTTTCTTCTCATGAGGATCTTAGTATATCCTTTTTTGGACTTTGCAATGTCCTGGATGTTGATCCTCTCTTTCACAGTGAAGTGCTTTACTGCAGAAACTAGCTTAAGTCTAGACTATACTTTTTGGCACTAATGGAGAACAAAAAGGGGGTACCTTTAAGAGCTGCCCGTAGAATCATGCTATGCTCACTTAAGGGCAGCATGAGGAGCTGGGTGGGGAATGTTGTCTTATCCTGCTACCAGCCTGGGCTGCTTTCCAACAGTGCAAGGAATCTCTGTGCCCTGGTAAAACAATTCCTTCCATTTGGATTTTTTTTTTGATTGGTTGGTTGGTTTTTTGCTGAGGTGTTTTTTTGTTTTGGGTCTTTTGGGGGGGTGTGTGTGGCTTTTTTTGTTTGTTTGTTTGGTGTTTTTTTTAGTTTTGTGATTTTTAACCTGCTAGAATGCCCCTTTGGTTGGGGGCTTTGTTTGCACATTCACTTTCCAGGAGGAGTAACTGAAGAATGGTCAAAGTGACTTGCAGACCAGTAGCCAGGAAGTGTCTGGCAGAGCTGGGGAGTTCATAGGTCTAAGATGTCAGGCTTTAATCTTGCCAGCAGCATTACTGCCTCTTCAAAGACTGGCTGTCTTTGAACTGCCCACAGGGTCTTCACAGGTGCAGAGTCCCTGAGCGAGGCTGCTGCCATTGAGAGGGTTTGGGAAATAATACTCTCCTTTCCTCAAGGATTAGAGCACATTCTTTATTAATGCTTCTTCTCTAATGCAGTTGTTATCCAGTCTTCTGGTGGCCTTAGCAAAGATGAAATTGAGAACATGGTGAAGAATGCAGAGAAATATGCAGAGGAAGACAGGCGAAGAAAGGTAATGTGATAGTTGGTATCTTCCAGCTAGTAGTGTACCTGCTGGTTATTGCTGTTCTGTGCTATTACCTCTGCCCACCTTGAAGGAGCTGTAGGTTCTTACCTGCATAGTGTTGAGCTGTTTGCTTCTGCAGTTACCCGACTATCTGCTTGCATCCTTACATTCAGTTTACATTCCAGAGTTGCAAGAAGATGTATGCAGAGGCATTTGGGTCTTGGGTTTGGGTTGGGTAACTTGCCCTGTGTGACTAGCATTTTAATTCCTCCCTGAAGAATTACTGAGGCATGGAGGCAGCAGTAAGCAAAGTCACCTGCGTATAACTCATGAGGAAACAGTTTTTCAGCTTTAGTTACGCTTTTTCATCATCAATGCTCTTTACCATCCACCTGCCTGTTATCTTGACTTTTTATTTAAAGGTGGCCTACTACAGCTGGTTTTTCACCATGATGCTCCATTTAAATGAAAGCAGTACAGGGATGCTTAAGCTACTTTCTCTGAGTTTATTTTAAAGCTTAAATTATAGAACCTGCCAAGCGAAGCTGCGCCTCAGCCTCTTCTTAAGTGGGAAGTTGCTTTCTGTAGTGCTTAAAATCTCACTGTGGCATCCTGAATGCTATATTCTTTGGAGGGCAGTATTTGCCCTCAGCACAGGTGAAGGCATCAGGAGATGTTTGAAAGCCTCACTGACTTTGTCAAGAAAAGACTGATGCTTGCCATGGTTGAGTGACTGAATCTGTGATATTCATAGGATTAATGGTTGGAACTAATTGGTTTAATGAGGGTAGTACTAATGAATTATGCTACTAAATATAGAGCATTGATTTTTAAGCAGACACAGTGAAGGCCTACTCTGGGATATGGCACCAGTATATAGTTAGCAACTGCAGAAACTGGCACACTGAATTTATCTCCTTTGTGTTCTTCTAGTCTGTAGAAACCTGTCTTGGGTGTTCAGGCGGTGCTGTATATCTCACCCTTGGTAGTGAAGGGATCAGAAGAGGACTTAAGGAGAGAATGTATGGAATAAATTCACAAAAAGCAGCATCGCCTTGCCTCAAAAGCTCTAAAGCCACAAAACATTGGCTTATTAGCACTTGCAGGTTAGATGGAGAATGTTTAAAGACCTTCGTCTGAAAGTTCCACTGTTTAAATAACCACATTGTTGCCACGAAGTGTAGGTGGCAGCCTCGCACTTGAAAAGGCTGCACTGAAAACATTTTCCTGTTGCCTTACTTTGACTCGTATCTTAAATCACTGAATAAATTCTTGCCTGTTGTAGTCCTGAAGTGGGACTCACCTCTGTCCAGTGACCTGTCAGATGAAGGTGATTAGGTTGCTTTCTTAACTAACACTTCTCTCTCTCTACTTGACCTGCATAACTGTCAAAATTCCCTCATTACACCTTTCTGATCATGGTTTTACAGCCATGGAAGTATCATGAATGTATAAACAGAGTTATCACTCTGCAGGACTCGGCATCCTGCTGTGAACTTTGACATCCCACAAAGAGTGCAGACATAGTGTAGAAATGAAATTATTTTTCATCAGCTTTCCAATTTAAGTGGTTAGCCTCCTGAGAATATTATCACACCCTTGTTTAGATAGACTGTTCTTCCAGATGAAGAGGGCTGGGTGTCACAGAGACCACTGCTGGTGAAATAGTTCATGTTGACACTGGGACTGAATTTTGTCTCAGCAGGACTACCAGTCCTCTGTACTTACAGTCTACTCTGTCCCCTGTTAGTTGTCTTTGCAACAGTAACGTTAGGAAATGGTATTTCTTACTTAGCACAGTGGGGTTTTTCCACTGTTGAGATGCTACAAGCATTTGTAATAAGGGGATATGAGTAAAACAACCCAGCATGTTAGTTGTCTCTGGTGCCTGTGTTGCTGAAGAAGCTGAAGAATATTCTCTGAAAGTTCTGTTGCTTTCCCAAGGACAGTAGTGCTATATTAGCTGCTTCTACTTCAAGGGAAGTGGGATTTCCTGAGTGTGAAAGGACGAGGACTGCCTTGCATAGAGTGCCTGTTTGGGCTTTCTGGTGCCAGAATGCATCCCAAAATGGCTTGCTTGCATTTCTTCTTTTCCCCTTGCTATTAAGAAGGACCCTGAGTGGGAGCTAGAATGGAATTTGGCAGTTTGGGGAAAGAGTACATACACAGCTCACTTGTAGTGCCAGTGATATATGCAGTAGGCCCTTACGAGCTCTCTTACCCAGGAACGTGTGGAAGCTGTAAACATGGCTGAAGGCATCATTCATGATACAGAGTCTAAGATGGAGGAGTTCAAGGATCAGCTGCCAGCAGATGAGGTAGGTAGTTTCTGATCCCATAACAATAAAGGAGGTAAGATTCCTTACTGTATCTTTGCTCAAATTCTCACTTAAGTCATAGCTGGCTCTGGCCAGTGGCACTGACTCTATGTGCATTTCCATGCTGTGGAAAGATGGCAGAGTCGTCATCTGGTTTTCGAACTTGAGTGAGATGAGCATGGCTGTTGCGAGGATGTAAGAACATACTTAGAACATGGTTTGGATAATAGCAAATACCCTATTTCAAAGTGCGAGTACAGTGTCACTGAAGATCTAAGAGCCTGGGAAGCTGTTAATGAAAGGTTTCTGCATGAATTATATCCTTGACTTGGCCTTGCGGTGATTTGATGAGAACTGTGTGAAAGGAGAGTTTGCTCAAAACCTAGAGATTACGAACAGTCCTACCAACATGTTAGCAGAGGGACAAAGCAAAGCTGCTGTGCGGTCCCGGCAGCCTTGGTAGTACAAACACAGCACCCAAAAACTTGGAGGCAATGAAAATTACTGTATCCACTTAACCCCAATTTTTTTTCTCTTTGGAGTAAAGTGGATATTTAATATCAAAAGAGTGCTTTTCATACCATTCTACGTCACAGCTGAATTTCTGCATTACAAATTTCACAAGCCAAGTTTAAAACAGATTGCACAATCTGCAAGTTAACAACTCTGGGAAGCAGAATAAAAGGGCTCCTGTGGGCTCTATGAGGCTTTTAAGGGAACAAGACTGTAGTTTACTGGTAGGTAGCCTCTGATCAGTTTAAAGGCTGTTTTTCAGCCCAGCTTCTCTCTCTAGGATCCATATTGGCTGACTCTGTGTTTGGGATTGTGATCACTGGAGTTTTCTCTTAGGACCACAGAACCTAAATCCTTGTTCCTTGCAAAGGCTGTTGTTCCCTGTAATGTCTTTTGGAGAGTACCAAGGGAAAGTGGGTAGCAGAGCTTGGAAGAAGCCCTGGGCTGTCTGGGTGGACATGGTGGCCTGACACAGTAGGCATCGATTGCCTTCCCCTTCCTGTGGGTCTGAATGAGAGCTTTGCCCATATTTTTGACTGCAAGTGCTGCCGAGCAAGTGCTGCCGGCACAGCTGTCCCCCAGTAACCTCGCTTCTCCAGGCCTGCCTCTCCAGCAGCGTGCCAGTCTGACAGAGAAATGCCAGACTGTGTGGAGCATTTGACAGATGGCTACAGGGGCTGGGATGAGACCATGTTGCTTTTGTTTGCCTCTCTGCTCCTTCTCCCACATGCAACAAAGGGATTAAACAGGGTGGTGAACAGCCATACTCGTTGGCTTTCTGACATGCCTTAAATATAGATGAAAACCAGCTTTCTTGTCCCCTTACCCTGGCTCCTGGGGTGAGTGACTCACTGGTGAGGTGTGCCAGGGAGAGCAGCTCTCATCCTTGGCGGGCTGTTGAGTCTCTGCAGGGCTTTCTGTCCTTGGCGCCTCTGCTGAGACTGCAAACAAGGGGACCGATTAATGCCAACTGTGGCACATTTAGTGAAGTGGACAGGTGCCCATTGGGAACTGAGCTCAGCCCTAGTCCCTGCAGACTGTATGGCTCAGTTTGAGGCTTAACTTCATGGCTTCTGGCAAAAAAAAGGTAGTTTTGCTGTGGCCAGTATGTGAGTGAAATGACAGGAACGAGATTCCCCGTGAACGAAGTGCAGGATTTCATCATGTTTGTTTGTGACTTTTATTTGCAGTGCAACAAATTAAAGGAAGAAATTGCTAAAATGAGGGAACTTCTGGCTCGTAAAGATACTGAAACAGGAGAAAACATCAGGCAGGCAGCAACCAGCCTGCAGCAGGCTTCCCTGAAACTCTTTGAAATGGCATACAAGAAGGTGGGTTCATGGTCACTTCCATTTTATAGCCCTCAGATGGGGAGGGGTGAATTGGGACACCCAAACATTTAGGTAAGAGCTGTGCTTGGAGGTAGTGCTGAGTGTCAGTGCAGCTCCTGAGTGACGCACTGTAGAAATTCGGGTAGAGTGGAAGGCCTGGAATCTTGGCCATCCTGTGGTGGGTAGTCTGCCTCCCAGGCAGTGTGTTATGTTTCTGTACGTCGTATGAAAAAGTACTGGAAGGTCTTATAAAGAGCATCAAGAAGACCACAGCCAGGGCTTTTTCCCCTAGATGTGTAGAGTGCCTAAAGGAGGAGAGTAATGTCTGGACTTACTTTAAGGGTATTGTGTAACATACTTCCTGTTCATTCTGCTTAAAATTACAGTAGTGAGGCCATCAGGATTTTCTTCTCGATCTCCTTCCCAGTGGAAGGCCCACCCATTTGAGCCCTGGCAGATGTGTCCTTCACCCGTCTGGGGAAGTCTCCCTGGATGGCAGTGTCCGCTCTGCCCAGGTGACCTTGGTGGTGCTAGCTCTCCTTACTGTAGAAAGCTGCTTTTCTGATGTCAGACTGAAAACATTCGGTGCTGCAATGTAAGCTGGTTACGTCCACTGGGAAAGCATAAATAATGGGAAGATAATTTCTTCCCTCTTAGTGGCACTCATGCAGAGATGAAGATTGTTTCCATTCTCCAGTGGACAATTACCCTTTTCACTGAGGGAATGGTTTCTTTGGTCTAGAACTAACCCAAGCAGCTAGCTAGGAAAAAAATGTCTGGGAGAAGCATTTTGTTGTCACTACAACTAATAAGCCAACTCTTTCACAGATGGCCTCTGAACGAGAGGGTTCTGGAAGTCCGGGGGATCAGAAGGAAGAGAAGCAATAAGAAGTGTTTGTCTTGCTTTTGACTGGAGCATGAAGAAGAGGTCGATTTTTCTTGACGCTTGGGAGAGAAGGGACCTTCCTGAGCAGCAATGGGCAGAATTCAGACTTACTGTGTTTTTGCAGTATTCTATATATAAAAATCTTTAATGTATAAACTTAGTGATGTGTCTGCTAGCTAAATTGTCACTTGATGGAAGTTAATTCATGCCAGATGAAGTCCTAAGTGTTTGGCCCTGTGGTATTCAACTGAGGCACCTGGGGACTCACTGATCATTTATTTCTGATACTTGACACAATGGTGTACTAAATCTGATATCAAAGTTTGGAAACCATGTCACTAAATCGAAGGGTGGAGATGGAAGTCCTGCTGGAGCTGGGAGGAGAGTAACACCTGTATGGACCCTCCTTGTGGATCTGGGTACTTATGAGCAGGTAATAAGACCTGTGAACAGCAGTGAAAAGGCTGGTTACGTTGCTAGAGAACATTCAGATCTGCAGCTAGATTAGTACCCTTGTTCTCAAGGAAAGGGGTTACATGAAATTTAGCTGTAACATTATTGCTTACAGAAGAGGCTATGTGGAAGTTAAATACTTTGCTTGTCTGAGCCCTCTGCTCCATCCTGTGTCTGTTCTCTGCTTATGGTAAAACAATTTCCTTGATAATAAAACTGTTACTGGATCCATTCTGGATTTTTTTTAAAATAAAAGCAGAAAAGTGTCTGACATGGAGTTCTTGGTGTCCTGGACTTTGATGGAGAATGTGATCATGTTAACTGCCTGTGAGAGCTCCTGGGGTGGAACAGTCAGCCAGCTGCAGTGGCAGCAGCTTTGTGGAATTTGTGCTTCATTCACATGCAAAAAGAAGGTGTATCTGGTGTCAGATTAGGGTCCATCCCTTCAGAGAGTATCACTGCTGCACTCACAGGAGAAGCCTGGAAGTCCTGCTGTGGTCTGCAGTAGCAGTGGGACTTCACCTTCAGGCACTTTGTGCTTGGGCTCAACCTTCTGAAACAGGCGGCAGATTCAGAGCAGCAGTTGCCTACTGCTGCTTCTGGCAGCCAAGTCTTCCAAGAAGGTGCAGTCACTTTGCCACAATATATTTATCTGTTTCTCCTTTTTCCTCTCTGTTACTCTGTGTGTGGAGTCAACTGGAAAGAAAAAGCAAGCTTTACAGCTGCCTTGTTGGACAGCTCAGATACTTAGGAGGGAGGAAAGGATTTTTTTTTTTCTGGCACTCTAGACAGTCTCCTAATTATGAGAAGCTATTAGGGAAGGCTACAAGTCTTCATCCTGTGAAGGATGTGAAAGGACCAAGACTGCTGCAGACACTGAGCTCTCTAGCAGTCCTAGTGAGAAAGACTGGGAGCAGCTTCTACTTTAGAGTAAACCAGCTTAGCCCACTGAAATGGACAGAGGGTTGGGGAAAAAAATAAACATCAGCTAGAGTTGCTAGTGATCTAACTGTAAACTGAGTGAGAGCCTGAAGCATTTTGGCCTGGGCATAAAAGAAGGTGAGGAAGGGGCCTGGTGCAGCCACAGGAGGAGGTAAGAGGCAATGCCTCATGTGCTGAGCATGCTGGGTGTGCCATGGTGGGGGAGGCAGGTGTCTTAACAGCAATTTGCAGTGTTAAGCTGCCTGACTTCAGGGGGACTGAGGAGTTCCAACCCAAAATTCAGTGCTTTGCTTTCAGCGGGGCTGTTAGTGGGCTCTAGGCTTCCTAACTGCTGTGGCTGTTGATGGGGAGGATAGTGGAGTATGGTGCAGCAGGCCAGCCTGTGGAGCTTTCATCTGGCTGGTGGTGTGGACATAGGTCTTCCACAAGTCGCCAAGTGGTTACAAATTCATTGCGCATGGGTCCAGGTCCTGTTTTCTTCGGTTTTTTTAAGTGGCAGGGCTTTTACTTGTCAGAGGCAGGTAATGGCAGGCTGAGATAGACTTAGATCATGTGACCAGAACGGGTCCGTGGAAGTTTTGGGAATCACATGTGGCTAAGGATGTGCCTGTTCACAGCAGCTGCTGCTCCCAAGAGCTGTGCGTGCCATGTAGGTGTGCAACTGTGTGTGTCTTACATGTGAAACTATGTGCTTTGTTCTGGCACAGTGTAACCGTGCTCCTGTCCTATACGTGGGCTTAGTACAGGCAGGGAGCGCTTGGCCGTGCATCTCCTGAGAATGATCTCCTTCACAAAACCCGATTGCAGGTCACTTCTGTCCTGAATTTCCCTCTGCTGCTGCTCCTGTCAAAAGTGATCCCCTGTACAAAACTACAGTCTGAAAAAGAAGAGGAATTCTCTGGCAAAGTGAGTTGGGTATTTCAGGTGCTGAAAGGAAATGTCCTTAAGTGAAACAGTTTAAAAGCCATCTTCTGTGGGAGCTCTTCCTGCTGCCTCCCTGAAACTGCAGCTAGATGTTCCTGCAGCAGAGCCAGGGGCAGCCCGGGACACCACTGCTGCCACAGGGGCTGCAGCTTACACGCTCTTACCTGTGTTCTGGGCTTATAGTGCCATTAGGGCAAAGGTGCTGGACCATTGCCTCACGGCCTCTGGGGTCCTGAATCATTGATCGGGGTTGGCCTTTACTTCTTGAATGAATTCTTTTCCCTGACACATTTTAAGCCATCTTTCATAGACGTTCTTTATTTCTTAATGTGTTGTCCTTAGCTCCTCCTTTATAAGCTAAATTATTGAATCATGGAGGGAAAAGTGAAATCAGGTGATATGTGGCATGCTGAGAACTGTTTCTTGCTCTGAAAAACTGCCAGGAAGGCTGGAGATGCAGCAACTGGGCTGTTATCTCTCATGAAAAAGAGGGACTCCTTTCCTGAGGAATTAACCACTGCCGTTCCACTGCTGCGAAGGTATCTGTCACCACGGGAAGAAAGGGTGTTTGGGGTTCATTGCCTGCTGTCATTTTCCACGTAGGCTGACACTCATCTTCGGAAGCCTGTAGCTCCAGCAGTGCCGCAGCTCTGGAATAAATTACTGCTCTGTCTACGAGAGTAATTAAGAAAAGTTTTGCATATGTTCTTTGAGGAAAAAGGGTGACTGAGCGATGTTTGTGCTGCCTGCTTCCGCCCGCCTGCATCCTCTGCGGGTGGGAGCAGGTCAGTGCAAGCACAGCCTCCTTGGGCTCTGCAAGTCAGATTGCCTTAAAATAATAGCGTTAACACAAACAGGATGGGGATAGTAGATTCCAGCGTCACAGCTGCTGCCTGACTTTAATAGGGGAGAGAAGGTTGGGATTTCCATGAGGTGCAGGGTATCTCCACTTGCCTGCAGTGGCTTCTTTTCCTTTCCTAAAAGCATTTGCCCCCTGCTCAGGACAGCTACAGCGTGCCGTGTTTGGGGAGCGTGCCCGGTGAGGACAGGGACCTGCTGGGTTGCCTGTACAGGCAGGAGATGCCCGACTTCCTTGGGGATCGCGGGAGGAAAGCAAGATGGATTCTCTCCCCCTTCTCCGCAAGACAGTGACTGCCAGCACGCTGTGGAGGCACGACTCCTTTTTAAAACTCCTCTCTAAATAGTGCAGCAGCATATTGAAAAAGTTCTAATTCAGTGGCTCTGCCCCATCACTGCTGTCGGCTTCCTCCTCATTCCTGTGGAGCTGCACCGGCTGTTGGAGACAGGCGCTGCTCGGCATCTGTGTCAGCCAGCCAGCAGGAGAGCTGCGGGGTGAACTGATGGCAGCGTCTGTCACGTTGGGAAGGCTGGAGCAGAAACTGCCACGGCAGAGTGGATGCATCGGGCTGGGAGGTGGTAACTGGGATGCTCAGCCGTCGCTTTTTGGAGTAGGGTCCATGGATCAAATGGGAAGGGCAGGATTGCCAGGGAAGCATGGGGTAAGTTGTTGTCCACCCGGCCATCTGTGTACACCATCCCTGTCATATTGGGCACAGAAACTTCTGTCTCAGCAGATCCTCTCCTAAAGCCAGGCATAATCCTCCTGTTTCGAGGAGGATTACAAAGGGCTGTGTGAGATCAGATGCATTTGAAAAAAATACTTGTAAGGGTTGAACTTGATACTTGCTTAGCCCCAGAAGAGAAACAGGACTTGAAATCTGACCAGGTAGTCCAGAAATTCAGTGTCTCCCCAGCATGACCCTGTTGATAGAAAAAACCAGCTCCAGGCTGAGTCCCAGACAGGTCTCTGGTCCAGTGACTGTACTGCCCAGCTGTGCCCAGCTCCCGGCAGGGCTTCAGTGGTGCTTTACTGCTGGGCCGGGGAGCCAAGAGGCAGAGCAGGAGAGAGACGAGGCTGCCCCCAGGCTCGGGCTATGGCAGCGCTTGCCGTCCTGTCCTGGGAGCACGATCCCCGCCGCGGCATGGCACAGCACGGAGGCCAGGCTGCCCCGGGGCTGGGCAGGGGTGATGACCAGGCTGATAGCAAATGCCAGAGCTGGGCTGTCCCAGGGAGGCAGATTGGGGCAGGAGGGACAGCGTGGCCACTAACCCCCCCAGTATCCAGCTGTTGGTGCCTGCTCAGCATCATCAGGAGAGCAACGCCTCCAGGGGGGCAGCAGGGGAGCAGCCTCTCTGCTACCACTTAATAAAAGAAGCAAGTAAACGGCCTCAGCATCATTTCATCGCTATGTTTCCAGGCGGCCCCGGAGGCAGAGCTGGCAGGCGCCCCCCAGGCTGTGGCACTCCCATGGGAGCAAACGCACTGCCCAGCGTCTTCGGGGCCAAGAAGTCAGGTCGTGGGTTCACAAACCCAGGCACCGAGGCTGCGGTCGTGTTTAGATGTGGCTGTCGGGCACGTGCTCGGGCGCGCAGAGGTGGATCAGCTCCCCCCAGCCCCGCCGTCCTCACGAGCGGTGGCACCAGGGCGGGCCGGCCGGGTCGTCACTGCGATGTGTCCGCCGAGAGCCGGCGGCCGCCAGGTCAAACCACCTCAAATAACGCATGGGTAGGAGCGGCCCCGGCCCAGGGGCGCTGCAGGGGCCCGCGGGGAGCGCGGCTCCCCAGGCCGGGCCATCCTGGGGGTGGGCTGGCGTGAGCCCCCGCTCCTCTGGGACCCGCGGCGGGGCAGAGGAACCCCCGCTCCGTGAAGGGGCGGCCGCAGCCCCCCGAAACCAGCATCAGGGGGTGCTCGGGGCGGGGCTGGCCCGGGGGACCCGGCGGGGGGGACACGCTCTGCTCCCCGCCCGAGGGGCTGCCGGGGGGTGGGGAGGGGGGCGCAGAGGGGTGACAGCCGGTGGCGCATGGCCCGGGGCGGGGGACACCGCCCGGGGGTGACACGGGCAGCCCCGCGGGAGGGGGACGCAGGGCGCGGGCGGGGCGGGGCAGGCCTGGGCCTGAGGCGGGGCGCTGCCACGGGCGGCGGCGCGGTGCGGCCCGTGCCGCAGCAGGGACAGGGACCGCAACTCGAATCCAGGCCGCGCCGCTCCCGCCCCGCCCCGCCGCCCGGCGCGGTCCCTTTAAGCGCGGCCGGGGTCGGCCGCCCAGCTCTCGCGAGATCCGCCGTTGCGCCCCGCCCCGGGGCGGGCCGCGGACTACGCGCCCCTTAGTGCACCGCGCGGAGCGACAGCCAATAGCGGCGCGGGCGGGGGGCGGGGACAGGTAGGCGGGCGGCCTATAGCGTGTCGCCCCGCTCCCGCGCGGGCGGGGCGGGTGTCCGCCCCCCGCTCCGGTCCCCCGGAAGTGATGTCACGGGCCCCATGTGAGCCGATTGCAACACATGCAGCGCGGAGAGGGGGAGCGCGAGCAGCCGGTGTCCGACGTCAGCGCCGCCGCCAGCCGCGCGCCGCCGGGGGGGACCGGGCCTGAGGTGAGGGCGCGGCGGGCGGGCGGCGGCGGGGCCGGGGCGGGGCCGGGGTCTAACCGCTGTGTCTGTGCCGCCGGCCCGCCGCAGGCCGCCGCAGCCGCCGCCGCAGCAGGAGGAGGAGGAGGAGGAGGAGGAGGGAGAAGATGGCGGACGATCCCAGCGCTGCCGACCGCAACGTGGAGATCTGGAAGATCAAGAAGCTCATTAAGAGCCTGGAGGCGGCCCGCGGGTGAGCGGCGGGGCCTGCGCCGCCTCGGGGACGGCCGCGGCGGGAGGGCGGCGGCGGGGCGGGCCGGCGGGCGGCGGGGGCGGGCGCCCCAGGGGCCGGGGGCGGGCGGGGGGGGGGTGTCCCGGCCGGAGCGGGGACCGGAGCGGGGACCGGAGCGAGAGGGCCGCTGGCCGGCCCCGGGCCCGCCGCCGCGGGGGGGAGGCCCGGCCCGGCCCGACCCGGCCGCCCCTTCCCGGTGTCCCTTTTGTCTCGCCGCGTGGGGAAGCGGCCGGGTCCCGGGGGCCGCTCGGCGGGGCTTGGGCCGGGCGAGGGGAGCGGGCCTGGGGCCCGGCCGGCGGGGCCGTGCGCCCCCCGGGGGCACCGGGGAAGGCTCAGCTGCATAAAGGAAGCGTAACCGTCTTTCCCGCACGGGAAAAGGGCAGCGCCCGCCGCGCAACTCCCCGCTGGCCCCGGCCCGGCGGCGGCTCGCCAGCCGTCCTGCCCGCCCCGAGCGGGCGGGCTCCCTCCGGCCGCCCCCGCGGGGGTGTCACAGGTGTCCGGCCCTGCCCCGGCCCCGCTGGGCCTGGCGGAGGAGAGGGGACGGGACGGGACGGAGGGCCCGCGCTGGCTGCCGGGCTCCACGTCGCGTCCGGCCTCGCCGTGCCCCCGGCTGCCCCGTGCCAGCTGGCACCGGGGTGCGGCAGATTCCAGCTGGAGTCGACGGCTCCTCTGGCCCCCGTGCAGGCTTGCGCTCCTCCCAAGGGACCAGCTGGCTCGGGGAAGGCAGGAGGATGAGGGCAGGGAGGCAGGGGCTGAGGCAGCGTTTGCTTTACTGCGTCTCTTACTGACGCTTATTTGATCTTTCTCACACCTTCACCTTCCAGTGAAAGTGCTTAGCTCTGTTTCCCCAAAAGCAAGCTCTTCCACAGTTTGGATAGGATTAAAGTTTCTAATACCACTTATATCATCCTTGCACTTTGATTTCTTTTTCCCCACCAGAAATAAAATCGCTGGAAGTTCTTGCAGCCCGTCCCATGCCAGAGGTGACATAAAGCCTGCTTCTGAGGGTAACTCAGCAGCAGCCTGTTGCTTGGGTTGGGAAGCTACTTGGGCTTGAGTAACTGTAAGAACTCTAGGTACTGGAGCTGTAAAATAGCAAAGACAGCATATGTCTCGGTATACAGTGCAATAAAAAAGGGTGACTTGATACCCACCCTTGTGGCTCCAGTTTCTATAGGCTCATCTGAACGGGTGTTAATCTAGCTGGGGCCCTGCTGGCAGCGCACTGTGGCCACCCAAAAGGCAGGTTGCCTTTGGACAGCTCGCGTAAGCTGAGATGTTGTCTCGTTCTTTCCTTAGTGCTGGCGCTTGCTCTTGTGTGTAGAGTAGGCCTGGGAAGTCCTTCAGCTGAAAACTAACCCAGGCAGGGGAGGAGAAAGGGGAGGAGAACCCAAGCTGCAGGTCTCCCTAAACTTTATCTGGTTTACAATATAGCTGTGCAAGGGATGGGGGTGTGGGAAATGGGAGCATGGAGCCATGGTTTTCCTTCCCTGCAGCAGAGTGGACTTTGACTGTCGAAGCTGATCATTCAGCTGTGCCTTCTCCCCATGTTGACAGTGCACGTTGCACTTGCGGGGAGGTCCCAGCAAGCACAGGAGCGTGTAAATGACTTCTGCCGTGAAGTTGAAAGGGTTGGGGAGCCATGGGTATCCATTGCAGCTTGTGAAAACAGCTATCGGTCCCTGTAACAGCACTGAGGGAGGCTGGGGTGCGTTTTGGAAATGTGCAGCTAGCATTTTGGCTCTCCCTGATTCGAAATATGGTCGCATAAGCATGTCTACCTTTAGTGGCTGCTCTTGGGTTGTTTGGCATAGATGAATGTTGCAGAGAGCAAGATTAAAACTGGTATCAGAGTGCTCCTGGGAGAGGTGAGGCTGAAGGACTAGCTTGGAGCTGGTGGCTGTTAGGGGTAACAGCTTCTTGGGGCCACAGCCCAGGTGTCTTCCCTATTCCCCGTTGGTGATCCCTGGCATATCTCCACTTCGGCAAAGATGCTGCAAGTGCTATGAAATGCATGTAGGTTTAGCTGAGCCCTCTGGATCTAGCATATCTCCTAGATGTCGTGATACTGCTGTTCTTCAATTTAATATGTGCACTAGCCGCTAAACTGCCACCTGATGAAGGCTGCTGATGCTAGCAATCCTTCTGTAAGCAGGGTTATGCTGGTTATGTGTAAATGTGCCTCGTGCTTCCAGGGATTCCTAGCTAAAATCATCCTAGTCTATTTGGGTCTGGTAAGGGGAAGAGATGCTGTAACTTCTGCCACCAGAAGTGTTTAGGCTCCCCGGCACAAGAGGTGTGAGGCAGTGAAACAGGCTTTTCCGGCCTTTGGGAGAGTCGCTTCCTCTTCCTGTGAAGTAGGAAGACCTGTTCTGGGGTGGGTTAGGGGGCAAAGCCTTTAAGTAGGGTGATGTGGAGGGCCAGGGACTCCTTGGTGTCTCCACCTTCCCTTACTCATGTACTTCTAATAGTGACCCAGCAGCAGTGTCCCAGTTTCATGTGCTGGTTGTTCCTGCAGTGGATCAAAGGGACAGGAAATGGAGGAAACTGGAGCTAGACGTTCAATTCGCATGTGGCAGTTGGGGCACCTCTGCTGTTATCCAGCTATTTTGGTAAAATCTCAGTGAAGTCTGCAGAATGTTATCAAAATGTTAAGTGAGCACAGAAGCAAGGAAATGCTTTTATCCTGTCTGGTACAGATGAGGTGAGTGACAGCACTTGGTCAGAAAACTAAAGGGAGAAGATTGGAGCTTCAGCTTTACCAGAAGCTGATCAACTAGAGGCCAGGGAGGGTAATGCTGCTTCTCAAACTTTAAGGTAACGTCCTACCAAGAATGTCCTGTGTTGTTTTTTCAGCCTTGCTTAGGAAAGCTGGCTTTCTCACTGATCTCTGGATACCAAGAATCTGGCAAATCAAAACAAAGAAAAATAATTTTTAAAACCCCCAAAGCCACCCCAAAACCCTATCTCTGCTGGCAGGGAGTAGAAGGAGCTTTTGTCTGTCTTGCTTCCTAAAACAGAAGTGTCTGTTATCTCCTCCTAGCTCTTCCAAAGTTGAGTAGCAAACTGTCTGGTACCGTACAAAGTTAATGAGTTGGTCTTTCTGATCTGGTGAGAAGGGAAGGGGGAGTAGCTGGTATCTGCAGAGTGCGTATGAGTGAGAGCAAATGAGGCCTGGGTTCTGTGCTACAGGCAATTAACCTTTCTAGCCAGAAGAAGATGAGGGTGAAAGGCTGGTGATGAGCAAGTTATGCCCTTGTGAGAAGTCTAGCTTTGTCATTCGTTTCTGGCAGCTTGCAGTGCTCAGACTTTCATCAAGCATCTCTGCTTCTTCCCTACAAAGGGATTCTGTCTTCAGTCCATGGTTAGTTTTTGTAAAACAGTGTGGGTGAAAGGCTGTGCCCCCACCCCGAAGTTGCAGCCGTGTCTTTGCATGCGGATGTTGCAGCAGCTCAAGTCGAAGCAGTGTTAGCCACTATGTTTTTCCCTTATCCTCTCTCTCGGGGCTTTTCTGCTGTTGCTTCATGCAGTTTTCCAGTGTCAGTGTTAAACTGACAATCACTCTTTGTTCCTTTGGTCTTTGCAGTTCTGAATAGTTAGCAGGGCTATGGTCATTTTTTTTCTGCTAATCTAAGCTGTAAATGCTTGGCAAAATCAAGTATCAGCAACAACTAGCAGTCTCCTTACAGGCTTAGGCCTGAGATGTCACATTTAAGTCACATTTGTATAACTTCTCAGTGTCTTGGAAATGAGGACTTTGTTCCTCTGAACACCTCTGCTGGGCAGATGGACTTTGTGACCTGGAATAAGAGCGCAGCCGGTGCTGATGCAGGGTGTCAAGCTGCATTATAATGGTAAAACCTTCAGGAACCTGCTCCCTTGAGATATCTCTCTTGCCTTGAACTTAAAGGCAGGGCTAGACTCCTGTTTGGAGCGGTAGCCCTTATGAGTTACTTTACTGAAACAGGGAAAGAGGAGGCAAAGAGAATGGTGTCTTTGAACACTCTGTCTGCAAGCATGACTAATGTTGACAAACAGAATGTGTCAAAGAACATTTTTCCAAATTAAGTATTTTGGAAGGTGAGGGGAACAGGGTGTATGCAGGCTTCTGAGCAAATGCGGAAACTAAGTCTGATGAACAAGTAACTTATTCTGGCTGTAATTAGAAGAAATGTGTTGATGCAGGAGAATGGAGAAATGGCAAGAGAAGGGGAAGTCTTGGTGTCTCCAGAGCCATGGGAAAGCAAAGTGATGCACTTTCCTGCTGGGGTTTGGATTCTGCCAAGTTGAGACTTCCATCTGCTACATGGGAGAAACCAAATGTGAGTCAAATAAAGAGTCACCAGGAAGGACAAAGGCTTGGAAATGTGTGGGAATTCCTGCAGAGTGAAACACATACTAGTTCTGTTTGAGGGTGGAGGAGCTGACCTGTTGCTGAGATGTTAATGATTTGCCCAGCTGGTGTTGCAGAAAGCATCGTTTGCAGCTGAGTTCTGCAGTCCATCTGGAGCCTTGTTGGTCCTGATGGCAGGGGCCAGCTTCAGAATTTGCCTCAAGCTGCTGCTGTTTCCCAGCCTTGTGCGACAGGGATGGGAGGCTATGCATCTCTACACCTTGTTCTGGGGTGTCCTGGGGTGATGCCACTTTTGTTAGCAGGCAAGTTGGCAAGGCGGAGACCTCTTTGGACAACCTGGTGGTTCTGGAGAACAAGATAGTCTTGGCCTGTTCTACTGTTAGCGTGGTGGGCCTTTCCAAAAGTGACCTGAAAGCCTACCTTGTGAGTTAACACTGCAGCTGTGAATGCTGCAGCAGTGCTAGCTGCTGGGATGCATTTAGAGAATAACTGGAGTCCACTGCAAGTAGATGTCCTGTACGGGTTTGTCTTGTTCCTGATTTCTTCTGTGAATAAAGTGCTAGGAAACCGGTGGTGCTGGGGTTATATCGTGCAGCATCGGTGAGCTGTATTTCTCTCCTGAATTAGGCAATGCAAATACTCAGTCACTCCTGGAAGCATCTGCAGCACTTGACTGTGGATGGCTTGTTCTGCTGATAGCAGGTGCTGTACAGCTTCGTTGCAGTCAAGTTGCAACTGTGCTGGAATAACTGTTGAATGTGCTAGAATCTCTGATTCTGAAGTCCAGTGTGAATTCCTCTACCACACCATATATGCATATAAGATACAGTACACTGTATGTAGTGGTGTACTCTATCATGTGTGATTGTAACAATGCCGTCGTGTCTAGGCAAGTACCAGGATAACTAACCTGTCTTTAAGTGATGTCATACATCAGGAGGAGGATTTGGTGTGCTCTTTCATCGCTGTGACTGGTTTCTGGCCCCGCTGCCAGAGATCTGTTGGTTCAGAGGCTCCCTCCCCTGCTCCCAGGCTGGCAGCAGATCTCTCTCCCTACTGTCTTTATTGGGATCTGTTTGTTGTTGTGGCTGTGCCTCGGGTCTGGGCTCTGGGAAACAGTTTAACCGTTGATACAGGATCTGTTTCTGCAGAGCTGAAGCTTTCACCTTAGGACGTGGAGTATGATGGAGACCTTGAACTGGGCCTGGGTGAGCTGGTCGATCTGTGAAGGGCAGTGCTGTGGCAAGGTACTACTTGGCTTTCCAACTTGTGTTAATTAGTTTGCAGTGCTGATATGTCATGCTAGTGCCAGTCATGGGATAGCCTTGAGGATCTCTCCACAGCAAGCTGATGTCTCCAGCGGACCTATGTTTGCTAAAAGTCTTTTGCTGGAATCTGGGCTGGGCCAGCCTTGGGGTAAACGGCTGTCTTTCATGCTTTGGGGAATGTGAAACAGATGAGGGGGGCAAGGACTAGAAGAGTAGCATCGGCGGGGTGGCACATGGAATTTATCTTTACTGACAATGAGTTTTCTGCTTTGGCGATATGATCCGTCATTGAAGTGTGGAGTGTTTAGGGAAGAGGTTATGATTTAAGTTCTTACCTAAGCCAAATAGTTTCCTTGAAGTAGTGCTTTCTCAGCCTGCTTGTCTTAAGGGTAGTTTCTAAAGGAGGTCATGTTTCTGTTGCAGAGGTAAGGGCTATAATATTAATACTGCCTTTTGCTTCTGGTAGTGTGAGGTGAAGGAGATGTTTGCAGAGAGAATGGAATAGAAATAGCCCAGGACAGAAGTGATACTTGAGGACTTTGTGGCAGGTAATCACATAGGATGTAGTGCAGCTGCTTATGCGCCTTTTCCCTGCTTTGACTGTTTGAGTCTCTTCAGGCTCCCAGTCTCCATAGCGCTGGGGTTAGAAGTTGAATATGGATTTGAATGAATGGGGCTGATCAGACCTCTCAGGACTTAAGGTAGTCTGTCTTAAGAGCTTGTGTTTCAGTGGTGTTGAGGGTGGGTGGTCTGAGAAAGCTGCCCTCTCCCTGTGCCAGGTGAGAGGGCAGCTGGAGCCAGGGGGAATGTCCAAAGAGTTGTTGACACCCTGCTGGTTGCCTGTGTCTAATTGTTGTAAAACATTTCCTGGGCTTTCTCATCTGCCTGCTCTACCTGTTCCTTTTGAATTATAGCAACAATTAGGAAGTGCTGTTTTGAGAGTACATGCCAGCAAGTGGTGGAAAATGACCTGATCTGGGAGAACGGTTACGTGTCAGACAAGAACTCTAGGAAGTGTTTTATAGCCTTTAGTAGTTTTACAACTGCGTGAATCGTTAGTGAACAGTGTGATTCATCCACAGATCATCATTCACATAGAGCTAATGAATGAGACCCTGACTGCTGAAGACAAATGACATGGTATAAGATGGGAATGAGCGCCTCAAAAGAGGACAGACTTTTTTGGCTTTGTGGCAACTGGATTCCCCCGCCCCCCCTGCTGCTGTTAGCTCCCTACTCCCATGTAGCTCTGAGACACTAACATCTTAACAAGCAAATCTGGATTGTTGCTTCAGTCCCTCTGTGTACATCTTGTACCCAACTGGCCCATTAGCATAATGCAACAAGTCTTTTTAAACTTGGAGCATTAATAATTGGAGAGGGAGGAGGGAGAGCGGGGGAGCTGTGGCAAAACCAAGCCTCCCAGTGAGTCACAAATGTCTGAAGTGCAGAAATGTCTGTTCCACTTACCAGTAATTGGGCATCCGGGCTTTCTGCATGAGGTCAGATGCAGCCAATAAGGCCTATTCAAAACATGCCTACGCAATTATGTTTTGTGATGTGTTGCCTTTGATCCAAGGATTTCAGGGTGGCATTGATTCACCTTCCCTGTGGGGTGTGCGGTATCCACTCATGCTGATTCAGTGCTCTTCAGCAATATGGGATGAAGTCAGGATCTGCTCCTGGAGCTGCAGAACTGATTGGGGATCTGGGTGCTGGTGGTTGCCTGAGCAGCAGCAGCAGTGTCGGAGCTGGCTCCAGTTGGGGACAGGAGGAAGCTCGGAGCATGGAGCTGCTTACATTGACCTCTGTGTGGATATTGCATGGTGGACCAATTGGCAAGGGCTCACTGTTACCTGCTATCTGTGCAGCCTTCGGACACGTGGTACCTGGCCAAATTCTCTGCTATGCTGAGAAATAGAGGTCTGTGACCTGATTCTTCTTTCACCTCCTTTCTGTCCCAGGGGAGTGATGCATGCTTAGCTCAGGAGGCAGATCCTGGCAGCAGACCAGTGACTGCTGAGGGGGGGAAAGCACTACCTTGCCTGACCCTTGGTGAGACACTAGCCAGTCTTGCCTCTGCTCCTTTGCTGAAGCAGCCATCTGCTGCCTCCCTGTGGGAAGCTTTCCCTTGCTGCTGAAGCAGGGGGTGCACTGGAGAGAGCAGGCTTACTTCTCTTTTCCAGGGTGGGTTCTGGCTTGGTGCTTTGCTCCCTAGCTTGCACTTGGTAAGCTTGCTTGGCATCTGGGGGCTTTTCCTCTTCAAGAAGGTCAGTGGGTTAGGGTAAGAGGGCAGAATACCTTTTCAGGACAGTCTTAATGTCTGTGTTCAAGCTGTTTCTGGTTATGTGGCGTCCTTTTTGTCTATCACCTTCCTGTAATGCTGGCAGATGCGATAAGATTCCTGTCTAGGGCTCTGGGACAGAACTGTAGTTTGAGAGCTTGGCACTGTGTGAGCCATGGTGGCAATAGCCGCATGGCCTCATGCTGTGCAGCTAAGTGATTTTTGCTTTGTTCAGGATGGAGGTGGCATTCAAAGTCTGAGGGGGAATTCGCTGTCTGGAGTGTTTCTTCGATTCAGGGGAGGGCAGCTGGCTTACGCTGAAAAGCACTCTTGAGGAAAGAATGACTTGGTCTCCTGGCTCTGCGATCCTCCCCTCATATCCACCCTGCCCCCATCTTGTGCTTTCTCTGTGCTTTTGAGGTAGCACTGGATCCAGAGAGGTCATCTCTGCCTTACTTTTGCTTGGGAACTGATCTCTTCCATATCTTCATACCCTTCTTTGGATGACCTGGAAACCTTTGAGGAACAACTTGTATTGATGTCACCTTTTAGTAGATGATCCAGAGTTCTGACGTATGCTGTGGTGAAATGCAGAATGCATTTCTGAGGTGGGGGTTGTGAGTTTCTTGCTGAAATGATGCTGTAAAAAGTACTGCCAACAGCATGGCTTTCCACTCAATTTCACATTAAACTTAAAGAGAGCTAGTGATAGGTCCCATTGTCAGCTAACTGGTGTTGTGTGCTCTGTTTAGGTATCTGTGCAGCACTTGTCTCCTGCTGGAGCTGTGCTTTGAGCCCATCATCTGAACAGGGAGTGGGATTTCCTCTGTTTCTGAAGGAGACATCACAAAATGCTGTTGCTTCTCAAGCAACAGCTAGATTAAGGCATGTTGGCTATGTTTGTTGCAAAGCATTCAACCAATATTCTCGCAGGCAATGCAGTCTTTGGATAAGCTTCCAGATGACATTGCCTCTGAAGCACTGAAGGGATCCTAGGCTCTTAAAATTCTCTGCTCTTTCCTAGCAGGCTGACTGAATTTCCAGAAAAAGTTATGTAGCTTTTGCATCTGCTGTCGTCTCTCTAGATTTGGCATCTGAAGTGGACTTGAGCCACTTCCTATTTGATGAAGGCTTTGTCTTATTCAAAGACATTAAATCTTTAAAGGGCACAGATATGACATGTTTATGTACTTCACAGCTGTAATTCATAAGTTGTAAGAGCATACGCGTAGAACTTCCCTACGGCAAGGTCAATGCTGTTGCATACAGGGCTTATGTGAATAGGGAGTGTCTAATAGCCTATGTTTTGTAAGAGAACCCAAACCAGCAATTTTGTACTTGCTTATACCAAAGGACACTTACTTTTTACAGCACTTCATTCAACATCTCTGCTCAGATACGTGATCAAAAAAAACCTCAAATACTTTTTAATTACATCACTGCTTGTGTGGACTGTGCTCTCAACTTAGTCCTTCACTGACATACCATGTGCATGCAGTGCTATGTGGGTATTTTTTTCAGAAGCAGAGCTCTTCTCTTGGACCTGTGGTATGTGCCTGGTGAAGTTCTGCCTTGGATTACATAGACTATATCAGTCTTGCAGCTGGCTGTGGATGTGTCAGTGATGGAACTGGTCTAGGCATTGTAGAACTTCAGTAGTCTTGGCTGTCCAGGCAGCTCGGGCTCCTCAGTCCATGTGATGCCTGCCCAGTAATCCGCAGTCCTCTTGGATGGAGACCAACAGATGTTACCTTGGGAAGGTAACATTGCTTGAAGCAGTATGTGGCAACAGTTATTTCATAGAAAGCTTCCTAGCTGTGGTATGTGGTTAAGATCAGATTATCTGAAAGCAGTTTGCTCCATGTTCCTGCCAGTCACCGGCAGTCACATATAGTCCTCATGCTGCCATTGGTTCCTGGGGAAAGCAAGACACTCATGAAGCTAGTGCCCTGTAAAAATAAGCTCATTTTGAGTCATGGAGAACGACTGACCTCCCTTGCCTCTGTATCTCCACATTACACAGTGTGCTATTAGTGTAAAATGTTTCATTGTGGAACAACTACAGCTCAGCTGCTGTTTGTCAAGTCTCCTCTGATACCACAGGATAGGCCAGTAACTGCTATTTATATAGCATCTCTGTTAAGGGATTGCTCTCCCTTGCCAGCGCATATTCCAAATTCCAGGAGACAGGTTGAGTGACTGTTCCTCCTCATACTTCTGGTTGGGATTGCCCTTGTCTGCCAAGTCGAGGGTAGCCACAGTTGGTGCTTGCTGTTTTGCTTTTTGTGTGGTATGTGGCCACGCAGGTAGCCATTTTACTGACATAATGCTGTGTAAGATGGTAGGAGTCTTTTTAGAAAACCACTAGACCAGTTTCTAGTTTCAGCTGAAGGTCTAAGGATCTGCTGAGCTGTTCCTTCTGATGGGTAAAAGAGTAGAAACGGAATCCCTGTAGATGAAGATGGCCACCCAGAACAGGAGGTTCAGCTGCCAGCTCTAATGAAAACCATCCATGGGGCATACTTGGCAGTTTATTTCTAATGTGATAAACTGCTTGCTTTGTGCACTTGCCTTCTGTTGTGGTGGCTTCCTCATGCTGAACCATAAAATGTGTACATAGTGGGCACTGCTCCTGGTGCCAAACCTGGCCTGGGACTCAGCACAGCAATCCAGCTGGTGTAAGCATCTTCTGTGACATCCCTGCTCTTCCTTCTGGAAAGAACCCAACGGTTCTCTTCTTGGTTTGCAGTACTGCAGCTGTCGTAAGGCACAGTGAGATGCTGTCGGATGATATCTCTTGGGCAGTGCAGGAATATCTTGCAGGGAAAACAAGCTGCTTGGGTGCCATAGTACCTGCTTGCAGGAATATTGGCAAAACTTTTCCCTTCAGCTTTTTGAGCCTAGGTTAGTGATGATTCAGCACCACACACACTGCCACTTGATGTGATAACTTGTCAATGTTTGCTCTTGGGCCTCTCTGTTACTGGGAAAGCCGTTTGTTTTGTGGTACGGTTGTCTGAAATTCAAACTTTAGTTAACATTGAAGTTTTAATAACAGAACAGGCTGTCCTATCCACAAACCTCAATTTTCTAAAGAGCTTGCTGTCTTGAGAGAGCCAGATGTGCTTGTTTTTGCTTCCCCCTTTCCCCCAAACAGTTCTCTGGCAGGTTGTAGGAGCAAGGTTGGAGCCCACCTGCAGTGCTTTAGGAGCAAAGTTAGAGCCCTGATCATCATCATCTATCCTAGAGATACCTAATGCTGGTACCTCTAAGCTAATTGCCAATTACCAGCAGGGCTGACACAGTGTGAGTAGTAACCATAGTACCCAGACAGTGAAGTGTTTCTACCTTTCCAGAGGTTGGCACTTAATTGCCCCCTCGTTTCTTTGTAGTGTGTGGACAGGTGCCCTTAATGGTTTTAATTGTTTTCTCCTCTCCTGTCCCTTGTGCTGTGGCACATGTTGTGCTGTCCTGTGGTCCTGTTGTGCTGTCATGTTGTGCTGTCCTGTGGTCTGGGATGTTTTCTTACAAAGCAAACGGTCTCGGAGCATTTTGGGTCTTGATGGATGTACTTGCATTACAGTGGCAGCTATTTGGCTGCTGTGCAGGCACTCCTTAGCCTAGAATAGGGACAGCAACTGTCTCTAGCTGCTTAAAACTTCCTGGCTCAGTTCAGTCTGAAAGCATTAGCTTCCAGCTGATCTAGTATAATTTCTCTTGGGTGCACTAAAAACCAGGGGGTGGCGGGGGGCCGGGGGGCTGACACACACCTCTTGGCAATGCTGCATTTTGAAATTGGGATCCTGCTGAGCAGAATATAATCTGGAGTGCTTTGGGTCCGTCCTTCCTGCAGGAGCTCTGGGGATGATAGAGGGAAGAACTAGCTCATTGCACGTTCGATCCTGAGCTGCCAGTGTGAGCACTGCCCTTAATCTAGATTGATTACTTAATTGTTCACTGTAACAATTCTGTAATGAAGTTCTGTCTGGCAGTGTGCTCGCTAGGGGATTTGTGGTTGGCAACGGTCTGCCAGGCAGCAAATGTCCCATGTGCTTCATGCACTGCAGAGCCTGTTGGTTTTAGAGTTCTGCCGTTTGGAAAGGCCCCTTTCAGGAGGCTATAGTCAGCATGATTTCCCCTACCTTGTTCCCAGACTAAATGTACTCTAGGACCTGGTGCGCAGCTGTGGAGGAGGAGGCATGGGCTTTTGCAGAAATACCTGTTGTCTTGTTTAGGTGCAGTGGCTGCAAAGACTGATAGGAAATCTGGAAATTGTATTACTATGCAGAATAACCTAATTTTTTCTAAGTGTTTTTGAAAGACAGCTTTGTTAGAAAATCTTCGCTACATTTTGTCTCATGGTGAATTTAGCAGATGCAACCACAGGTTTTTTTTTTTTTAGACCTTGCCATTCTGCAGTAAGGTCACATACAGATACAAGCTTGCTTTGAGAGGGGAAAACCGCTCTTCTGTGGTGGGATAACACACAGTTACCTTAGTCTTTATTATTAGTCTTAGTGGTGTGTGAAGGAGTTCTGCAACCATCCCAATCACTTATGTGCAGATCTGCTTCAGCTGATGTCTTGCTGGTTGCAACCTCGCTGGGACACGATCTAATTTAGTGATCAGATCCTGACTGTGTGCTTTTTTAAGGAAGATGAGAGAGATGAGCAGGGGGTGCTGACTATTACTTTCAATTAGCTGGCTGCCTAATGAACTACTTGGTTGGGTGGATTAGCTGTACCCAGCAGGCAGCAGCATGCTGGCAGGGGCTGCCCGACTTGGGGTGCTGGGTGCCTGGGGACATGGGGTGACAAGCTGGCTGACTTGTTGTGCTCCAGGCTCCAGCAGCCTGGGATGCCATGAGATGCTCTGGCTGCTGCTGCTTCCATGGCAAGCTGCCTGGCTGCTATTTTGCTGGATTCTGCAGGAATTGGTTAGTGCCTGAAATAGCTTTGGCTGAGTAAATAGTGGCGAAAGCACTTCAAACCCAAGAAACACACTTGATGTTGGTAATGGAAGGTGCTTTTGGATATAAATCCAGGCTGGAATTTGCTGAAGTGTCGAACCAAGCACGGTACTGTGCTGTGTTAAACTAGTTTGAGACTTAGACGATGCATTCTCCCTTGATTAAGAGACCCTTTTCACTTGTTTGCAGTAATAAATCATGAGGGCTTGTGAAGTCCACTCTATTACTTTGGGCAGGGTGTTCCTAAGGAACAGTGATTTGACTGACACATGTTACTCTGCTGAATATATAAGAGGCTGTGTGTAATATAAATTGAAAAATGAAGGTAGCTTTCCAAGTGCTTTTTTACTGAGGAATTGGTCTTGGGGGGGCACACCTGGTCTTCCTCTGCTCCCTTAGCTTGTCTGCTCTTTCACGTCTGTCCTCAATACAGGAAGAATTGCATGAAATCTCTTCCTGGCAGGAGAGCCACAGAGTGCCCAAGGGGCATAACGATTCTGTCTCCCACCTGCCACATCAGGATGCCCTTAGTTCGTGCAGCAAGTTAGGCACGATGCACAGAGCTTTCTAATCTCTGCAAAGTCTGAGAATCTCTTCTTTCAGAGGAAGAAATGAACTGCGTGAGCTTGCCTCAAGAGTGCTACTTTCTGAAAAGTCGGGAAGAGTTGCTTTCATTCCGATCAGCCTCTTACTCAAAGGAGCCTGCTGGGAATGATAGGCCATTATATCTCCCCTAAGGCTTGTGCCATTCACTGGGGTAGCTAACTGCTTTAATTGAGTGGTATATGGAGTATTCTGGGCTGTTGTGACCTGGAAGTCTGATAGCTGTCAGCATGGCTCAAAGCTCCTTCTGGGAATAATGTGTGCAAGTGTCTCTGCGACTTTCTTGATTAGCGTGTACGGGGATCTTGGATATTAAAACCAATTAGTTGTCTTTAAGGTCAGGGACTTATTTGACCTACCAGCATCCCTTTCAACTTGGCCTGAATTGAAGATCTTTGGAAGAGGGCTGTACAACTTTTGTAAAGAGGCTAATGAAGTGATGCTTTTTAAAGCACTTCCCTGCTGTCTCTGTAGCCCAAACACTTCAGGCAGGACACTAGTGCATGACAATCTGAAACAGCAGCAGGCAGGTACTGCGTTAGTCTTGTCCTACCGTAAGAAATGTAAAAGAGCAAACACACCCCACCCCCCTTTTTTTTATGGCTGAAAAGCACTTTGTTGGTGCTCTGAGTCAGAATCCTGAGTAGAGTGTGTTTTACAGAGCTTAGTTGGTTTGCCCTTGAGAGGGCTAGAGGACATGATGAGACATTTGATTTTTATGCCATTACTCTAACATGAAGTACGAGGTCTGGGTTAAATTTGAGACAATGCAGAAGCAGCACTTCAGACATCTGGGATACTTCAGTGGCAAATGGGAGGTACCCACTGGAAGGCGGACAGGAACTTCTCTGATTTTCATTTTGGCTTTGGATGGATTTGAACCATGAGGCTGCTTTGGAGATTAAGACCTCTGCAGGATCCACCCCAAAGCCATAGGGAAAACCAATCCCAGACTTACTTTTTTTTTTTTTCATTTAATTTAAGCCAGTTCTGTGACTTGTGGAGTCTTATCTCCTGACTCTGTGCCTGGGGTTGGTGCTTCTGAGCTAGCAGTTGTGTACTTAAGTGTGCTTTATTTAAAGCAGCTGCCAGAGTTGGTGAGCTTCTCTATAAAGCAAAGTGCTAGTGGGAATGTAGAGAAGACTATCTGCTTCAAAAGTATCCTTCCAGTTCAGTTTTCTGTGTTAATCTGAGGAAAACAAAGAGTTAAAACCACACTTGGGCTGGCTAGTGCTCCAGCTGTCTGAGAACAAATGGAATGGGCTTAAAAGTGTCCTTAAAGTATGTGGCTGCATTGTTTTAAATAATCTCTGCTGGGGGCTGCTTACATGCCTTTAGCTTGCAGCCCTTAGCCTGTGCTTATGTTCTTTTTTCCAGAGTAGTATCCCAGGTTAAATGAGCAGCTTTTGGAGGATTTGCTTGCTAGTGGCTAACCTGAACACTTGGTTATGGAGTCAAGTCCTCTGAAGAGCCTGTTTTGTTTTCTTTTCTCTCCTGTTATTGTCCAACAGAAGGAGAATTACACCAATAACAGTGAAGTATCCTTGGCAGGGGGAGTGGGGAGAGACAGCTGTGTGCATGGTGTATGGTATGAATACACTTGTTGCTTTGGCTGCTGGCTGCTCACAACCCCTCTTTTTTCCTTTCTCAGCAATGGTACCAGCATGATATCGTTGATCATTCCCCCCAAAGACCAGATTTCACGAGTGGCAAAAATGTTAGCGGATGAGTTTGGCACCGCCTCCAACATTAAGTCTCGAGTGAATCGCCTTTCAGTACTGGGAGCCATTACATCTGTACAGCAAAGACTGAAACTCTATAACAAAGGTAACTTCTAGCTTGTATGGATGCTGGCAAACTTACTTTGCTTGGAAGCAGCCTTAAGTTCCTGCATTATGCAGTTTTCTTCTAATGAAATCTGTTGGCCTGTGCTGCTGTTTTGCACTGATATTCCAGGTATGTTGCCCATGGATGACTACTTCAGGGGTAGACCCTGGGACTAGAATAAGTAGGATGGCCCTGGTCTCTGATAAGCAGGCTCATGACTTTGTCTTTAGCAGTGCTGACTCTTCTAAACTTGGCCAGCCTTAAGAGCTGTTCCACAGTAATTCGTTTGCATTAAACTAATGGTTTTCCATCTAGCAGAAACTTACATATGCCTTATGCCTGTCACTATGCAGCTACCATCATTTTGGGAGGAAATAGACCCAGGCCATCTAAAATGAGTACTGGGAAAGAGTTCATTGCTACTGTCTTTACACTGGCAAATGGCCTTCATTGGTATGGCCACTAAATTGCTGTATAAGAACTAGGAAAGCTTCATGGGGATGTTTGGCCTTTTTCTGGATTCTGTGGGCTTGCAGGCTCATGGGTTTAACAGACAGGTACATGTTCTTTCAGCTTTGTTGCAAGTCTTTCCATCAGTGTTACCTTTAGCTTCCTGCTCTAAGCTGTTCAGTATAAGTGCACTACGTTTGTTTTCCATTGCAGAGGTCTGGGAGGGAATGAGGTGGGGGAAATGGAAAGTAAAAAACTTGGGAACTTCAGTTTCAACTCTGCCTTAAGTCTCGAGGCCTAGTAGTTAGTTTTTGATGGGTACAGCTCGCAGAATTTCTTAGTGATCTAAAACTGCATTGTGTCCTTTATAGTACCTCCAAATGGTCTGGTTGTTTACTGTGGAACAATTGTGACAGAAGAAGGAAAAGAGAAGAAAGTCAACATTGACTTTGAACCTTTCAAACCAATCAATACGTCATTGTATTTGTGTGACAACAAATTCCACACAGAGGTAAGAAGTCTCCTATTGCCTGCTGGTCTTGCAGTAGTCATACTGCTTTGCTAGACTCACTGGAACAATCCCATGGTGTGCTTGAGTCCACAGTCTGTAGAACAGCAGGCTTTAATTAAGACATCCTGCTGGTGAAGCCACTGGATGGCTTGTGGCTGGCTAGTATTCAGAAATGTGTGATATTTGCTGAAAGCAGTTGAGATATTGTCCAGCTCCTACTACAGCTGACTTTATAGCCCAGCTAGTAACTGCTGAGTTTGTGTAACCCACAGTCATAAGCTTTTCTCCGTAACTGGAGGCAGGTTTTTTTCTTAACTTTAGAGGCCCATAGATCTTATTCCAAGCCAGGCCTTAAAGTAATGCCAAGATAATATTAGTGTTGCCAGTCTTGATATCAGATGTGTTAACTGAGACCCTTGATGGAGAACTGACGTCCCTTGATGGAGAACTGACGTGTCTAATCTGTCTAGGAAAAAGTGGGATTATTTTTATCCAATGTCTACTTATCTTAGTAAAATGAATGGTTTGAGGCATGTTTAAAGTCATGTGGATTACACTAGTCTTGACTGCATGAAGTCAGTTTATTGTGTCTAAGTCAGTTTTGGCTCTGCTGGCAGTTGCAGAGGTCTCAATATTTGTAGTAGATGACTGCCTTTCACACTCATGGCGTTCACTACAATAAACGTGTGGACTGAGACTTAATTGCTTGTCATCAAACCCCTATGACATGGGCTTGATAGGCCCTTCAGTGATGTAGTTCTGCTTGTTTGCTTGGGTTTTTGGAGCTCTGATCCATGATTGGGCTTCAAAGGTTTGGAGGAGTACAGGAAGGAAAGGTATGTTTGTTGCACAGGTGAGGTACATCCCTATTATTCTGTCTCTCCACCAAGGATGAAATCCCAATACATCTTTGACCTAACAGGAATAACAAAACTGTGCACAGGTACAGCTCTTGAGTTCTGCTGAGCCCACATGTCCACAGGCAACTGAAAGCAAGAGGTAAATAAGAGAATTCAGGAGAGAGCCAGAGGTGCAAAGCCAAGGGGATATTTGTTCCTGCAGTTGCTGGCAGTGGGTGGACAGTGGTGGGTTGCCTTCTGCCCTGTGAGGAAAGGGATTACTTTGGTCTTGGCTGCAGCTACTGCCTCAGGTCACTGATTCGATACAAAAAAAGTAGCTGCTGCCCAGTGGGCTGTTCCCGGGAGGCAGCTGTAAATACACTCTTGCTGGTGTGTAGCATGGCTCAGCAAGAGAGGGGCAATAACTTGAGAGGAATTTGTGGTAATTGCTACTATTGTTGATGTGATTACTAACAGCACCTTTCTCCATGGGCTGTTTTTTCTCCTGTGTCTTTTGAGTATGTGATTATTTTACTTGCTATTGTCTGTGCTGCAGAGTCAAATCTAGCTGTAAAAGCCTACTGTGTGCTATCTTGAGCAACGAGATGATGTTAGCACCGAAGTCCTGATTTGTCTGCCTATCTCATTTGGTTATAGAGCTGTACTTTTAACCCAGTGGTTCCCCACAATGTGCAATTAGAACTCACCAGATAGGGCATCTGGCTCAGTACATCAACAGATTTCTGGTGAAAGTGAGGACATGTCAAGGAGCAGACAAGGAATGTGATCTCACCTTTAGGCTGAAGCTACAAAGGGGAAACTCACTCCAGGCTGAAGGAACAGAATAAAAGCAATAGTCCCTTTTTTGTGCTTGATAGGTCAAACAGTGGAATTGCTGACATAGAACTAATGAAGGGGAAACTGGGGGAATTACTGATCATTGGATACTTTATTAAAATAAGAGGGAATCAAGATGATCAGAGCTGTAGTCATCTGCTCCCTGGCAAGAGTATCTGATAAGATTTCCTCTAGATATTTTATTGCCTGTGTGAAACTGAAGTAACTTCCCAAGAGAGATATGAACCCTGATGTGTGTCTGAAGGGCAGGATTTAGAATGACTTATTTTGATACCTTGGCTGGAGCATTCATTCCAGTCACACGATTTGCTTGGCTCTGTCCCAGTTAAATAGATTGCAGTGTAATATGCCACTTCCTCCTCTCATTCATCCCACTACTGGGGAATTAATGCAGAATATTTATTTTGGCCAATAGATTCCATTAAACTTTAGTGTCTGTTTCTTGAAAGCTGTAGACTTGGTTGTGTGGATTTTGGATAAAGATGACTGATGGCTTTTTATTCTTTCCATTCAGCCCAATAATCAAGCTGGCAGGCATGCAGGCAGTTAAAGGTCCTGTGCAGTAAACAAACACCATCGCTCTGTCAGTATTAAACTGGTGACTTAAAACAATCTGGAACTGGACAAGTTCTCTGTCCTGCTGATGTGTTTTTGCCAGCCAGAAAGAGGATTCTTGCTATTACGTTTATTGGGCATGTATAAGTGAACAGCAGTGTGTGTGTGCTGAGCATGCCTACCTGCTCAGGCTGCCCATGAGGGAACAGTAGCTGACAGATTCTCTCAGAGGAGTGTGGAGTTTGGGTAGTTGTGGATGTCCCACACCACCAGAACCAGGGCTGGGCAGAAACTGGACAAAAATAACTCAAGAGCCTTGATACTAAGCAGTGCTTTAGCTGTTAGTCAGCTTAAATGACCTTACAGGATGAATTTTGCTGCCTTCTTTAAAGGGAAGAAAATTGAAGGATAACTTAATTTTCCAGTAAATATTATGGGTGTCTTCTCTATAGCCAGTTTTGCACAGGATAATTACTGCTGCTGTTACTTATTTCTGCTTTGTAAGGCTGAATTTGTCATAGGTACTGTAGATTTCATCATTCTACTGTTGAGACTTTTTGAAGTCAGCAGGTCCAGCAAACAAGTATTTGCGGTAGTTGGCAAGTCAAAAGCCTGTATCGGTGCTTTGTAGTGTAAAACTGAACTGACAAATAGCCTGATCAGTGAACTAAGCTAGTTTTGCTTTCCTGGCTGGAATGCTAGGAAAATTACTCTTCTGGTTTTGCCAACCAGAGAGGTGATGCAGGCTTGCAGAGGTGTGATCTGTTTCACTTAACACTTTCCAGAGCCAATCTTTAGGGTTTTGCTATTTCACCTGCCTGTGATGTCATGTGATGAACTGGTAATGCTGTGAAAATAGTTATCAAGCTTAAACATTAGTTTTCTTTCTGCTCTTGGCAGCATTGTGTGAGATAGTAATCTTGGACAGTCTCAACTCCTGAATCTGCTGTTCTTCTTCTAGTTTATTTGTAAAAAAATAGCAATGGCAACCTACGGAACTAAAATTTATTGAGGTGTATTGTTTCTGGTAGTCTTTCTGAACCACTGTCCTTAATAAACTGGTGCTTACTGCTCACAACATTTTCTGTTCCAGGCTCTTACAGCGCTACTTTCCGACGACAGCAAGTTTGGCTTTATTGTAATAGATGGTAGTGGTGCACTCTTTGGAACTCTTCAAGGAAACACAAGAGAAGTCCTGCACAAATTCACTGTGGATCTTCCAAAGAAGCATGGTAATGCGCTAGTCTGTCTCTCAACTGTTTGCAGCAGAATATTGTGGGGTGGGATGTGAGGGTAGAAGCAGGGAACTTGGCCTGTAGGTGTTTAGCTCTACTCAATTCTTTGCTCCCCTGAAATCTGACAGCAAAGCCTCTAGTCTGTGCCTTCTGTCAAAATTAATGAATCGCCGTAATATGCAGTTGATCTTCTTAAAGTGCTGCTTTTTATTTCTTGGTGCATTTGACCCTTTACTTGGGTTTTGGGACAGTCTTAGCTATTACTGGCACAAGTAGTAATACCGCTTGGTAGTGTCTTTGAAGTTTGCATCTGATGGTGTTGCATGCAAACCACAGTGAAAAGCAAGAAGCTGTTCCTTGCAAGAAGCACAGAAGCCTAATGGAGCAAGCAAAATTCTAGTTCCACTATGTGATGTGGTATTGTAGTGAGCCACTATTCAGCAAATTGTCTGTTAGCTACTCCTGGTTTACCATCCTTCTCTGTAGATTAGAATGGGACAAAATGAAATAGGAACGTCTGCCCCAGTAAGTTTCTGCAGCAGAGACTGCTGGGATGCATTGCATCAGCAAGAAAGGTATGTGAGGCAGTGTAACAAAGGAAATGGCTTTTATTGAAGGTACAGGACATAGAAAATGTGCACAGATGGTCAAAATTTCTATGAAGAGTTGTGAGTCCATATAAAAAGAAAAAAACAACCTCAACATTTTCCTCTGTGGGATACATGGAGAAAAATCTCTTGCTGTGAATGAACAATCTTTATTCACTTGCTGTTTCAGTGAGTGCCCCTGGCTCTGCTTGTGGCAAACTAATTCTGAAGGCTGCATCTGCCCTTGGCTTCAGTTATTCAGGGCCCAGTTGGGACCTTGTACTAATAACCTTCCTGATATGAAATGACTTCCAAATTGCTGCCTCACATCTGTTCTCTTGTAAAGGTAGAGGAGGTCAGTCTGCCTTGCGTTTTGCTCGTTTGAGAATGGAAAAACGACACAACTATGTAAGGAAGGTAGCAGAGACGGCTGTGCAACTGTTCATTTCTGGTGACAAGGTGAACGTGGCTGGTCTCGTTTTAGCTGGATCAGCTGACTTCAAAACTGAATTAAGTCAATCTGACATGTTTGATCAGGTGAGTGGCCTTTTCTGAGCAAAGCCCCAAAGCTGTCAGTAGTAACCTGGTGATAGTAGCTCTGGTATAAGATGTAGCTCAGGAAGAATGTAACTTTGTCTTAAGTGATTTGATCAAAACTAAAAATCTGATGTATCCTAGAGAGGTGTCCCTTTCCTAATACGTCCTGCAAAAGGAGATTAGATCTCCTTTTCTCAGTAACTGTGCTAATAAGAAATCTGTCCTCCCTGGTTTGGAACTGTGGTTCATGTTCTTTTTGTTCCCAAATCTAAACTAGAAGCTTTATTGGAATTAAAGTCCGCTAAACCTAATCTTTGTGGCCCTGTTGCCTGAAAATTATGCTTCAATATTAAGCATTCGGAGGTCCCTCTGACTCAGAACCTCTGCTTGCAAGTGAAGTGAAATAGATTAATGCTGTGACTCTTGCCAGGTACTTATTCTTGTGGCATTATGAAGTAGTCTTATGGCAGTGCTGTGTAATAGATTCTTTTTCTTGTCTCCCCTTCTTGTTTAGCGGTTGCAATCCAAAGTGCTCAAACTAGTTGACATTTCATATGGAGGAGAAAATGGATTCAATCAAGCAATTGAGTTGTCAACTGAGGTCCTCTCCAATGTGAAATTCATTCAAGAGAAGAAACTAATAGGTATGTGACTACATGGTCAGCCTTCTCCTGAGCTAGATGTGCTTGACTGAATGTGCTGATCTTGTTTAAGACCTCCTGGTATTGCCTTTGTGTGCTGCCTCAGCCCTGTAATGCTTTCTGAGTTGAGCAGAGCATGGCTTGTAGTGATTCTTTCTGTTATCTGGACACCTTCTCAAATGCTGCAGGACTTAATGAGACTTCAAGGAGCGCGGTGGGTTTTGTTGGTTCCCCCCCAGCCCACCCCCAACTTCTTGGATCTTCTGTTTAAGTCAGTCTCTGATGAAAAGACAGATCCAGGCCTTCTGGTGACATTTGGGTGGGAGGGGAAAAAGTCTCCGTAGATTGCTTGCATGGTCAGCAAGGTGAGAGTTAAGTTTTATTTTGTTTTAAGATGGCAGTGGAAATGATCCCTTGTTTGACTGTCAGCAGATACATGTTGCTAATTTGAAATAAGAAGGCAATAGTAACAGTAGCTACCTTACACTGAAGAGAATGAAGTTAAATAGTGCCTACTGGTGGGTTAGTCTGTTTGATAGTGAAGGTAAGCCTTTCAGTGGAGTGAGATTCCTGATGGGGCAGTGTTCGATGAAGTTGACTTTCTACCAATGAATGTTCTAAATTACATGCTTTGACATGTTATCATATCCCTTGCTTCCTTCAGCAGCATTGCAGTCTCCTTTTCCAGTTTCTTCCTGCATTCAAATCATGCTTGTTAAAAATCCATGTGGCATGATCAGTGTTCATGACAATCTCTTCCTTTGTATCCTGGCTGCAGGACGATACTTCGATGAAATCAGTCAGGACACGGGGAAGTACTGTTTTGGTGTTGAAGATACACTAAAAGCTTTGGAAATGGGAGCAGTAGAGATACTGATAGTCTATGAAAACCTGGATATAATGAGATACGTTCTGCACTGCCAAGGCACGGAGGGTAGGTGGCGCTTCTGTGAGAATGAAAGGTCCATGAGGGTTTAACACCTAAGCTGTCTCACTTGAATAGATTATGCTGGAGGAACTCCCTAAGTAGATCTTTAAGGGCTTGATGAAGGGGATTTTGCGTAGGCAGGTCACTAACTTGCAGCTTCCCAGCTACTCTGGGGGAGAAGTCTGAAACTAGGGAGCCTTCACTGTGGAGAAGAAGTTTTAGCGCTGGGGCGGCAGCTTGTCATAGAGCTAGCATGAAACCTGCCTTTCAGTTACATAAGTATAAATGTGATGATACCAGTGCATTATAGAGGGGAGACTGACTTGACCCTTATGTCCAGAAATGCAATTCTTACTGACTATAGACAAACCATATGCCTATAGCAGGACGTCTGCCTTTTTTTGTTTTGGCACTACAGTTATTCTTTATCGGTGTGCCCTGTTTTGTTTCCCATAGAGCTTCACTAGAAAAAAGGTATTGTGAATGATCAAACCCTCTGTGTTGTAATTGCTGGCTGTTGTTAGTCTCTTGCTGTATTTAACCTGCATCTGGTAGTCTTATCCAACCTAATAATTTTTTTCTCTCCCTTTTCAGAGGAGAAGATCCTGTATTTGACACCAGAACAAGAGAAGGATAAATCCCACTTCACAGATAAAGAGGTATTTCAGCTTTGGGGCTTGTAGATTTATTCTCAGTGTGCTGGTGCAGCATTCTGAATATCTGAGGTTAGCTTGTCACAAGCACGTGAGCATGATGACATTTCTGGCACTCAGATGAGACTTCAAGATGATAGCATGTGGCTCTTCCCATTCACCTTCACTCCTGGATTCTAGACTTGCTTTTCTCCAGTGTTTCCTGCTGCCAATTCCAAGGTTGTATAAATGAGTTGAAGCGGCAGGCAATATGGGGCCTTTGACCACCATCAGACTATCTGCTGTAGAAAAGTTTTTGGTAGCCACCACGCAACATGCAGGCTAAGGTCCCAAACCATTACTCCCTGCTTATTGTGCACGGATTTGGTCAGTACAAAACAACTGTGAGGCTAGAAACTATGACATGGCTGTAAGTTCAAGGGAGTGTTTGCTTTTAGATATATTTGAAATGTGGATCTGTTGTTCACTGCCTGTGAGTTTTCTTGCCTGTACAGGTCAAAAAAACCCTAATGGGGCTCTACTATTTTGCAGAATAAGCTGGGCAAAAAAGTCTGTCCCTTGCAAAAAGGGTGGTCATCTCTGTTTCATATTAGGACTGCCAGGGTAGCCATTTCCAGCTGCTTTTCCTACTGGTGGGGTAATGGCTAATTCCTTCTGTGCACGGAAGGTTTACAGTGTTATCTGTGATGTAGTGTTTCTATGCCAATAATCACTTGACCTTCTACTTATAAAACTATGCTTCTTGCCTCTGTATTTGCCTAGATCAGTATTTCCTAGAGTAAACACTGCCTGATTAGATGAGTGGTGATGGACTTTTTGCAGGGTATGAAGAAAATCTAAAGAAACAGTGAAAACATAAGAGGTGGCAGATGAGCAGAAGAATAAACAAGGCATTTTCTCTCCTGCTTCTGCACTAAATTCTGTAGTATGGAGGCCCAAAACAAGGCCTGTCAGTACTTAATTTCTTGGCAGCAGGAGCCTTCTGCTTGTGCTACTGCTTGTCTGATACAGATGTGTCAGGAATGCCTACCACCTGGACCCTGGCAAGTGTGTTGGGCTGCTCCAGCCTGTGGAGCATGAAAGCTGGTGACTCTGTCTTAGGACTGAAAAGATGGTGCTGGTGTTTAAGCCAAAGACAACTTTTGGTATGAATTTTTCTAAATACCTAACATGCAGTGACCATAACTTTTTTAATTATTATTTTATTTTTCCTCCTCAAATGTCTACATAGACAGGCCAAGAACATGAACTGATAGAAAGTATGCCCCTTCTGGAGTGGTTTGCAAACAACTACAAGAAATTTGGAGCAACATTGGAAATTGTTACAGACAAATCACAGGAAGGATCCCAATTTGTGAAAGGATTTGGAGGAATTGGAGGTAAACTGTAAGAGAAAAATGGGGTGTGTGTGTTAATGGTTGATTTAATAATCTGGTGCCAACACAAGTGGAAAACTAAACAGATTAATCTTCTATTAGTCATGATACCAGTTTAAGAAACTATCATGTTCATCAGGGGTGTCCAGGTGAATTCATCCCATATTCAGGGAGATGCTGCTGCATGGGCTATCAGTTTCAGACTGTGTTCCTCAGATCCCTTTGTCCTTCAGAGTGCTCAGAGGGTTGGACTGTCCTTCTTTTCAGCTGCTGAATTTCAGAAGGGCCGTGAACTGCTTCACTCTGTATCTGCACAGTTGTTGTTTTGTGGCAGAGCATGCCCTGCTGTGTAGAAGTAGTGTATGACAAACACCAGCCTAGTTTCTGAAGCAGCTGGATATCTGTTACTCATCTCTCAAACGTCCCTGTACTTCGCTCCCTGGTCTTCCACTTCTTTTCAAAATAAAAGTATTTTTAGGCCAACTTCATGGAGAAATGAGACTTCTGAAATCCTTCAGTCCTTCTCTTAGCTGAAACTGGTCAGTGAGTTCAAGTCTGGCAGAGGTGCCGATAGCTCATGTGCTTCAGTATGACAAAAATCATTAGCAGTGTAGAGCAAAAATACCTGCCATGCACCTTGTTCTCCCCAGACTAGAGTTTCTGGGACAAAGCTGTTGCTTATTTGCTGACAAGCCAACTGTTGCCACTTACTGTGTTTAGGTTGACGGATGTAAAATGGGGATGAGTGTATTATAAAGAGGAATTTCTAGGGGCCAAAGAACACCAATTAGAAGGAAACAAGCTTGAATTGTTTGGCTATATAAGGAGCACCAAGTTTCTAAGTTTTCAGGGTTTATAATTCCAGGAGTCCTTCCTGTCCTGCCAGATCCAGCCTCTTTGCATGGTAGGATACTCTTTGCTACCATGTTCCAGTCCTTGTAGACTTGAAAAGAAATACTCCTTGAATACCCTTCACCTAAGTAAATGTTTCCAGGGATAAAGGCTTCCCAGAAACCCAGGTTGGTGTTCAGGGTGGGAAGAGTCCAGGAAGACAACCACTAAATACTGCTTTTACTCCATTGTAAAAGTTATTTCAGTGCCAGCTGCCTTCTGAATTTAATTGATAGGCCTTCGTCTGAGCAGTTATACTAGGACAAATGATCTGTTACTGGTAGTTTTTTTGGAGATACAGTCCTCTTAGAATAGGCTCGGCTTTTCCAGAAGAAAACTGGTCTATGTTGGGCAGGAGGTATTTCTTCCTTTTGGCAATGAATTACATCAGGCTGTAACGTGGATGTGGCATTTTCACTCTAGCTGCATGTCTGTGCTAAGGCTTGCATACAAGTGTTAAGTCAGCTTCTGAAAATTTAATTGAGAAACTCCTGATGTGCAGACAGAGCTCAGTAAATGGCTTAAAATGCTTTTTGAATTTCGAATAAGCTAAAGTGTGTTGTTTTTACCAGGTATCTTGCGGTACCGAGTGGACTTCCAGGGAATGGAATACCAAGGAGGAGACGATGAATTTTTTGACCTTGATGACTACTAGGTAGTCGACCTGGGTCCGGCAAAACGTGCCTCGCCCCTCCAGCATCCAACCCAAGGAGCAAACTCATGGTGGAAAACACAACAGATCCCTGCCTTAGAATTGGAACATTTCCAGAACTTGATCCACAAGCATTGGATTTAAAAAAGCAAAACCCTACACTTTGATTTGTCATAGTGTCAGTACAGCAGCAAACTACTAAGTTCCTATATGCCACTTTGGACTAATTTAAAAAGAATCCCAGTTTTTACTTTTACTCAATGGTGAAATTGGTTGCTCTTGTATTTTATGAAAATGATTTTTTTAACCTTCATGATACATTAACTGCTGTAAACCTCTTCCTTCAAAAATTGATAGAAGTAAGAATCCTACTGGTTTGTTTCTTTTTACTTTGATTGGAGAAATCAATTGCTGCATTTTGTAGCAATGTGACCCATTTACATGGCATTCTCAGCTTAGACTGCAGAAGAAATGTAATGAAATTGGAGCCATTCATTCTCTTCAAAAGAATGAGAAGGCACTTACCTAGAGTGCTAGCTTATAACGTGTGGCTTGCAAATTCAGATGGTTTGGGGAGGCTTACCAGCCAAACGTGCTTTAATCTATTTGCAGAAGCACTGCTCTTACAAACTAGGAAATGCACTTCATTGATTGCAATGAAAATGCTGCTGAAATCTTGGGCTTAATTTGGATTTGAGCAGTGCAGCCTTCAGGATTTCTTTTTTTCAGTCTTGACAAAAATAAACATACGATTTAAGTGAAGTAAGGTACACGTCGCTTTGTTTTGTTCCTCTTTTTGCTTTAGGACTGCGTAATGTTTCCTTGATTATGTGAATTTGAACCCACAGTTCTGTAATGGAAGCGGGTATTTTACAGGAATAATTAGTAAGTGGAGCCCTTGACTGAAACCTTAGTACTGGTGTATTTGGAGCACTTGATACTAATACGTTGAATGTTAGCACAACCCACTGGGGACATCCATCTCCCAGCACTAAGGCTGTCTTGTATTGGCTCACAAGTGTCCTGTAAATCTGATGCTGAACTCTAATGTGCCCTTAATGGGTTAAAACTTCTGGTTGCATCAAGACTCAAGAAAGCTTTTTGTCATGCCTGCTATATAGAATGCATTTCAACCTACTAGAAATGGCTAAGGGTTTTTCGGATGGTCTTGCAGGCAGAGGGTGAAGTGAACATTGGCACGAGATAATGCACAAGTCTTGCTTCTTTTTGGGGGTAATGGGTTCTCTGACGGGCACTCTGACATCGCAGTGCCTGGTAGTTCTGTTCTTCACTGGCTCTGTCACTCCTGGTGCATCGGTCAAAAGCAGCTTCTGTTCCAAGTTGCATACCTGCCTATTTTTCCGATAATCCTGTTTCACTTGAATGGAGGGGGAGCTTGTCTTAAAATTTCTGCCATGCTGTTCTTTGAGGTCCAAAATTACTGTCATTGTGAGCAATATAATTTGTAGCCCTGGTTTATAAACTGGCAGATGGCTTTGCTGCCGTTTCCACATCAAAGCTGGAATCTCTCACGGAAGGTGTGACTGGGTCTGCTGTAGGTAGGTGCAAACCCAGGTTTGAGCACATTTGTGGTCTTCACAGCGGTATGTTCTGGATTTTGCCATTGTAAATGGGTCTAATGTGACATGACAAGACCAGAAAAATTGGATGTAAATTTACATTTTTGAATATACTGCTTGTTGTTTCACATGATACATTAGGGTATGCAGCTCCTTTTTGTAGTTTTTATTTTTACTATTTAAGTTTGGAAATGATGCCAAATTTTTGTATTTCTTTAATCAATGTGTTCTCTTCAGTGATATATATTGCATTATATATTGATGTGTATATCAATATATACTGATATGTATTACACTTACACATACAAACACGTTAAACGGGGGTGAAAAATCCTAGCCTTCGCATACTATATAGCCTCTGCAGAGAGATCCCAAGCAGTGATATCTTGGTGTTGTGATGTACAGAAATGGAGAAGAGTATTAAACCATATTTAAGAATATAGTACGGACTCCTGGTTTATTTTCTTTAGTCCAGGAAACACCTGCTTTACTCTCAGCTCAATGTCAGCTTCAGGTCAGTACTTGAGTTTTGAGGTAACTGTTTCATAGTTGGGCTTGATCATTGTGTTTCTTCATTATACTGAGTTGTTCTTTTAAGCTGTAGCAGAAATCTAACTTCAGAAGGGGGGGGGAAAAACCCCAACAACCCACGTTCAAAGAAAGTTGTGCTGTAAGTGTTACCTAAGGTGGTCTTCTGAACAACTGAGGTAGGTGAAAAATACCCTGCAGCTGCAGAAACGTGCCCTTAATATTACAGTCACAGAACACCAGGGCATTTTTTTTTAAGAAGCCTTTTCTACCCTGCCTATTAGTGCGGGACAAATCCGGATCAGAAGTGTACTTGCTGCCTTGGCCTGCTGCTTCTGGTTTCTCCGATGTCCAAGCTAGATGTATCAATGACTCCCAGAGAGGACCTGCCTCCTTCCCTAAGTGGGAAGGTGATATGTAAAAGACGTCATTAGTATCAGGAATTTTAATGGATGCTTTAAAACACCTGCCAGCTGGTCTTGCCTAGCAGTGATTCTCTGGCTGAAGCTGAGCATCCTCTTCCTCATGTCACCGTACCGGAACAGAGCAGGATCTGTGCCATGTAGCTGTTGCTTGTTGCTGTTACATGCAGGCTCCTACAGCAATAGGTCTTCCTGGGAGCTTAGGCAGACTCCGTTTTCCCTTCTTGCTGCCTCACGCTGTCTTTGATCTGCAGTTGTAGCAGATGGGAGAGCATGGCTCATGGTCCTCAGGTCTCCAGATAGCAGGAGTTTTGGAGATGAGACATTTCTGCTGAAGCAGAAATAAAAATGATACTCAAAACCACTTTGCTGTGTGTATCTCATGCTGTCTACAACCTTGGTACAGGAAACTGATCACCATTCAGCTCATGGTGCAGACAAAAGCATCAAGCTGAAATCAGCACAAAATATTTAAAAAAAAAAAAATCCCATCCATCAGAGCACATCACAGGAGAAGCTATTGCTTGCGGAAGACTACCCAAGCAGTCTCCCCAGTTGGTGTAATCAGGCATGTGGATGTATATTGTCTTCAAAAAAACCAGAAATATTTCTCAGTTAACCCTGTACTGGCAGCAACAGCAAACCTGGTTTCTGCTTTTCAGTTTTGCATTCCAAGGGAAAACGAGCAGTGAAGCCTGGCTGCTGTGGAGGGATGCCTGAGAGCTGTCTAGTTCAGTGTCACAAATGCTCCATGCTAGACATGCTTGGAAGCTGCTGTTTCCTCATGTACTAATCTTCTTGGCTGGTTCTTATGTCTCTTCCCCTTCATGTTTCAGTGAGAAAACGCAAGTGGATCTAGTTGGCAGAGCAGCCGTGGGAGCCCTGTGCTGGGGTCCCCTCTGTATGCGTGTCTGGCTCCCTCCAGCTGGCTGACTGCAAAGGTGCTTGCATCTGTAACTCTTCTCAGAGGTGCTTCACAGTTACAGAAAGATGAGGCCACTGGAGAGAAAAGTGGTGAAACTATTTTCTTCCTTATAGCTGCCAAAAAAAGGTTGCTGGGTCCCTTTAACCCTTCAGTCAGCAGTTTGTCACACGCTTGCTTTTGTCCCGCTTGCAGGGGTGCAGTGTCAGCACTCAGATTGTCTTGTGTTTGAAAGCGCTGATTTTACAGGCGTCCTTTTTCACATCAAATGTTGCAGAGCGTCAGATGAGTTCTGCCTGGCGTGTAAACATGAGCATCATCTTGCAGTGCTCTCATCCGGGGCACTTGACCGCCTTCGGTACTCTGGACTGCTGCAGCATAGAATTTGGGAGTCTGGTGGGGCCAAGTTTGCACGCTTTCAGACATAAGTGATCAGAGGATGCAGGTTTGTATTTGAAAGCTAGGCAGGATGGTGTTCCCCATGCCTGTTGTACTGTGGGCTGTTAAATAATTACTTCCCCAGAAGGGATATGATCTTGATTAGCTGGAATTAAGAGAATAAATAAAGTGTCGTTTCTAGTATGTTGCGTGGAGCTGCTTCTGTGTATCTCGGAGAGGTTTAAAGTGTGCCCCAAGGGTCCTGTCCCTGTGCCGCTCCACACCTGAACTTGGAAGCTGCATGCCGCTGGGCATGCACCGCCACAGCCAGCTGCGAGGAGGCTCGCATGAGCAGTTGTAGTGGATGATCAGCTTCTGCTTGCTGTCTAAATGCAGTTTTTCTTGTGCCAAAGGGCTTCAGCTCTTCTAAATGCTTCAACTGCGTGTGCCTTACGCCCTCAGTGATACCTGCTGAATTTTTATTTTATGTATAGTAAGGCCATACTGCTCTTACTGCATTCCCTGGTTTGGTTTTAAGTTGGCACTGCATGCTCAGATACTCTGATAATGTTCTTTTTGAATGCTACTTTTTGTATAGCTGTAATTAAAGACAGAATTTGCCCTTTATAACTTGTTATTTTGGGAGATGGAGCCCAGCCTGCGCTGTTGTTGCTAGCAGGCTACAAATGCCATTGTCCTGGGAAGCCAAGCGCAGCTGGCAGCATTGAAAGGCAGCTCTGGAATTTCACTCGGCTATTTTTAGTTGGTGGTGAAAAATTGCACTTCCAACACTTTTGAATCTTTGTCAGTGCTTAAATAAATCAAAGGGCAAATCCTGACTTCTTGCTAACAAGTGGGATGAGGAGGTGACCTTAAGATGTTGCGGAGGCTGAGCTGGTGAAAAGGTGAAGTGTGGGTCGGGGGCAAGAGCCCCAGCTCTGCCCGGCTGGTTGCTGCCTTGCTCGGCAGGGGAAGGGACTGCGAGGGTGGTAGGGCATCACTGCAAACCTGTAGCCACTAGCCTGTCCCACTTCATGTAGGTGGTCCATGGCCATTATTATGCTGGGGTGGCTCCTGGCTCCTTGCTTTTCGCCCTGTGCTCCTTTTGGGGCCGGTCCCCCCTATTTCCCTCTGCCTCCCTTGGTCTCCTCCTGTGTAGCTCCATTGTGGTACCGTCCGTGCAGGTCTTTGAAAGCTGGGATCTAGAGGCAGGAGCTCCTGAAGGATGCTGTGCGTAAGTCTGGGGGTCTGAATATCAAGCTATCGTGTGTTGGACTATTCCCTCCAACCCCAACCACCTCTACAGCTGTAAGGCAAAGCCAGCTTCTAACCTCAGTTTCTTCTTTTTAATGCTAGGGCAGGAGTTTTCCGAGAAGCTGCTTTACCTGTTTGGCCACCAGGTTTCCACACTGGTACAAAAAACCTCATTCTCTGGCAACGGGATCCTCACAGCTGAGTTTTCTTGCCTTGGTGTTCCCTGCCGTGTGCTTAGAGAGTTCCAGGTGGCTGCTTTGCTGCTTTCTTTCCCTGTGCTCTGACTTCAGGACTTGGTTTGAATGGGGAGACCTTTGACTAGGCTTGGTTGTTGTTCCCAGTAGACTCCAGTTACCCGAGATCGCTAAGGCTCCAACAGCCCTATGGAGGTAAGACAGTACCGAGAGCAATAGCTCCTGGAAGGAGGCGTGCAGTGACCCTGGCCATGCACGGGCTGTGCAGCTGCCAGAAAATCACGGCTGGCTCCAGGACACCCTGAAGTGTCCCAAGGGGAGGAGACCCATAGCTGGCTCCGGTGGTGGGTGCGGCAGGACTGACCCTGCCCACACTGCCGGGTGATGCAGAGCTGAGCACCCTGGGCCAGCCCGCAGCAGAGGGCAGCCACAGCTGGTGTGTGCTGCCTGTCCGCCAGCTCCTGCCCTGCCCTGTTCCTGGGACTGGCAGCTGCCAGAATTAGTGAGCTGGAGGAGGATGCTGGGTAGTAAAGCCCCAGCATCACAATAGAGGGTGCAGCACAGTGGGGAGATGCTGTTGGGAGAAATCAGGGGTGGCGATGGCTTGCTGCAGGATCTCTGATCACCAGAAGTGATCCCGTTACACTCGGGACGCTGTGGTTCAGTCTACCATACCTGCTGTTGTCAGTGGTGAGGTTCCCCCACACCCCTCAGCCCACTGAGCCCGGCTGCTCCTCTGGGGTTATCTGCCCCTTTTTGGATTTGCCTGAGTTTGGAGTCGGGGGGGTCCTCTGAGCATCTGAGCATGGGCCCTACGCTGTGCTGGGAAGGAGCTGGACCCCTGCAGCACTGTGGGAGGCTTGCCCTGCCCGCGGTTACAGCACTGTGCAGCCCCCGGGAAGTGGGCTGCAGGCAGAGGAGCTTTACCCACGCTCACAAAATCCCTCTGCTTCTCTCTAGCTGATTTTTTGGGAGCTGCTTTCAGCCCAGGTTGCTGTAATTTAGTAGAAAAGCTCCTGAATGCTCCCATGTTGCTGCTCATGCTGCTCCTTGAAAACTCCTGGGAATGCTAAACACCAAAGGGTGTTTAACCATCTGATCTGGTAAAAGGAATTGCACTTACCACATGTGTAACCTCGTGCCTGTGCCCCTTGCTTGAGCACTTCTCCCCATGTGCAGCCACGTAAAAGCTCTGTCACGTCTCCTTTCCATCTTTGCTTCTCTAGACTAAACAAACCAGCTCCTTTGGTCCTTCCCCGGGGATCAGGTTGCACCACGAGTCTCTCCCCTGACCGCAGGTCTGCTCGACTATTTCTCACTGCGAGGGGCCAGGCACAGGATCTGGCCAAGGCTGCGCAGGACATGCAGCTCACATGCTTCTTGGCCATGGGTGGTTTTGGGATGGTGTTGGGGGTTGCACAGGAGGACACTGACTCAATGGGCTGGTGTGCGGGAAGGACACGCAGAATACAGATCTCGGGCCACAGACATTCCCAGTGGTGGGGGACACTGGTCGTGGGGTCCCCAGCCGTGCTCTTGCTGTTGGTGCCTGGCTGAGATGGAGGTGCCTCCCTCCTGCATCCTCTTGCTTTTTTCTTGCTGATGTGGTGCCTCCATCTGGGTGCAGGGAGAGGACACTGCAGTCCTTATCGCTGGGTATTCTCTGGGTATCTGCCTTTCAGCACAGCATATGGCTCCTGCAGCTCCCAGGTTGCTCCTCTGGACTGAGACCTGAGCAGTGCTCAGAGAAGCCAGAGCTGTTCAGATGCCTGGAAACATCTGTGGTTATGTTAGAAAAGAGCAATTTACTAAACAATCATCATCCTGCAGGTCACAAACTAAATGCTGCCTCCAGGGAGCGATGCTTCCCAGCACTATTGGAGGCTTTGGTGCCTTCCCAGGACCATTTGGCCCAAGGGGGACCCAAACCCATGTACGCCAGCACCGAGGAGCCATGCCTCCAAGACAGCCATGCTTCTGGATATCGGCACCTACTATGAGCTTTCAAATGCTGCTCCCTGAATTTGGAGCCCCTGCAAACCAGCTGCCCAGGGGGTGTCCATGCTCTGCAGCTCTCTCCACTGCTCTCATCACCCCTTGCTCTGCAGAACGTCGGCATCCCCATGGCTTTGATGGACATCGAGGGATTGAAGCCACTTGGGTCAGCAAGCAAGATGGGAAAAGTTTACTTAGAGATTGTCTCTGTTTAAAGAAAGGGTTTTTGTATCTAAATAGTGGTTTGCAAGGTTTGCTCAGTGCTTAGCTATACAGAGGTATTCTGGAGTTGTCCATGGGAGCCCACCGTGGGGGCAGGCAACGGGCACAGGCAGAGGGACCACTCATGCTCCTGGAGCCAGTTTTCATTAAGAAAAAGCTCCAGTTCTACACTGCCTGCAAGGACCGCCAAAGGAAGCTCCCACTGACTCATTGTCTGAGGAACGCGGCAGGTAGCCAGCCGAAAGGATGATGTTCGTGCTTTGCATACAAGATAAAGCACAAGGACTTTCCGTGTGAAACACAAGCGTCAGAGGTGTAGCAAGCAGTTGCCGTAAGCTGAAGTTGGCTGCCTTCGCTCAAGCACTGCTTGGGAGCCAAGAACATATTTCTGGAGGGTGGGGAGGGAAGGGAGGATGTTTTAAACCTGCATCACGGGTGGCAGCAAGCTGTCGGGACTGCGTGCTAGCAGGACACCTCGCATACCTCTGTGCTGGGGTTTCTGCTGTTGTTCCCCCTGTTCTGTCACACATCCGATGTGCCCTCTCTCTTCCTCACTGCTCTGCCTTTCACCACACTGACTTCTAGACTCCACTTAACCTGCTTATTTTGTTATGCTGGCATGGATTTTGGTAGCATCCATGGCTGAGTGAATCTTAAACACCTCCCTCCTGTGTCCTCTGTGCATCCTGGGTGTGAGCAAGGTCTGTGCAGTTTTCCCAAGCACATTTAGGGATGGCAAAGACATGCTCTGCAAAGCCGGCGAGGACAGGTCCATCTGTAGGCCCACCCTTGTGTTTCTCTCTTGAGACGAGCCTTGCTGAGCTTCAGCCTGGTTTGGTTTAATGTCTGGGTCATGCTGGTTTGCTAGAGCAGCTCCAGGAGTGTCCTGAGGGTGTAAGGAGGGCGCCGAGGGGGAACGTGTGGCTGTGGTGTGAGAAGCATCGGGAGCTGCCCCTGGCAGCAGCTTGGAGCCATTCCAGCGTTGGGGGATGCTCCATGTGGGAAGGGCAGATCCCATGGGGCTGCTCTGATGGCTCGTTAGTTTTCATGTAACATCTTATTTACCTTGAGTATATCGGAGCTTATTCTTGGGGAATGCAGGGGCTGGGTTTGAAACACTGATACATGTGGGAGGTGAGTGGAGGTGGTACCAGGGCAAGCTCCTCTGCTGTGAGCATAGCTGAGGATAGTTTAAGTTAAATGAAAATTATTCTCTTGCCCTTTTCCTTGCTGAGGTGGAGATCCTCTCCCTGCTGTAGTTTGAGAGGTGCCCATGTGCCACATCACCCACCATCTCTTCCCCCGCAGTACAAGCTACCAGGGAAATCAAAGAGCTGCCGTAAGTATGTAAAAGTACACCTGAAACTCAGAAAGAACTGCTGTACCTAAGCCTCTGTCTGCAAAAAGCTGCATTTCCTTTGGTTTCTGGCCAGAGAGAGGGTGTGGGGGTTTCCAGGGCTCTGCATTGCTGTAGCTTGGGAGGCTCCCAAGCGGGTTCCTGCAGCCCAGGCTGCACTGCCTGGGGCAGAAGCCTGGTCTGCTGGGTGCCAGCTGGGAGAGCAGGGTTTGGGGGGAACCCCAGGGCACTAATTCTTCCCAAAGTCCACACAGTTGTAATATGTGGTAAAAAATAGCCCAGAAATAAATTCTGATTAAGACCAACAAAAGGGCTGGGGCTTTCCCTTTCACTTGCAAAACCAACGGGTGCGCTGCCCTGGTGCTGGGAATAAACAATTGCTTTTGTTCTCACTTTCTTAACTAACGGGTTAACTGAGCTACTCATTGTCCCTTGCTGTTTTGCTTAGGTAGGTGGATGCACCTGAAGGGTGCTGCATTGTGAAGCAAGTCTGTTCATAGCTTTATTGTCATCTCCCAATCGATTATTGGCTTCATGAGGCTGTCTTACAGTTGGCAGGACACCAACTTCCCAAATGTCACCTCCTCCTGTGCAGGACAGAGAGCCAGCACTGCCTGCCTCCACACGTAGAAGCTACTGTCCTGCTCTTACAGTCAAAATCTTGTTCTAGGTATGTTGTCTGCTTCCAAGCAGTCCACTGTCAACTCTTCTGTCTTGCTGATGGGTCTGTAAATTTAATTAAATACTGAGGACTGAGCTTTGCAGTATATTTGCCATATACGATCCACTTCTCGAGGGCAACAACCACGTAATTGCACAACCCTAAACTGAAGCTGGGAGCACAGCGAGCCGCCGCTTGCCCGATGGTCCAGCAGCTCTGCCATTCCAGCAAGGAGAATTCATTGGACTGGTGGGAATATGGTTGAGTTCAAGCTGAGCCAAAACAAGCTGAGACCAAGAGAAGTCCTTAGGGTTTGTGGTCGGCTGATAGTGATGGCACTGCCATATTTAGTGTGCGACAGGGCTGCCTTGCAACCTGCCTTGGCACCGACACCCCCAGGCTGAGCTGCAGTAAAGAAGGTTTGGTTCTGTTTTCAAATGTTGAAGTGACAGCAAAGCAGAGGGTGATGTGCCAGGCGAGGGATGTAGAAACCTTTTTGTCGCACCTGGAAATACAGGTGAGAGCCCTGGGAAGGCTGCAGAGCAAGGCTGGCTCTGAGGTTAAAGCTGGGATTTTGGTGCTGGTTTTTTTTTTCTCTCCATCCAGCACAAGATGAAAATACATTTTAATTTCTTCAGTGTCCAAAATATGCTGAAGGTGTCAAGAGAAAATAAAGACATTGCTAGAATAACCTGACAGTGTGTCTACCAAGAGTATTTGCCAGTGAGTACAGAAACAAATGTATTGCAGACTTTCAAGGCAGGAAATAATTAATTAGAAGGGTGCATGGGGTTTGGTGGTGGGTTGTTTATTTTTTGGGGTGCCAGAGCTTTGAAACAGCATTTCAGTCACCCCAGGGTGTCTGTGAATGCTGCAGATAAGTCAGGAGAGAAGCTGGGCTCGGAGAAATTGGAGCGGGGGCTGAGGATCGCCCGGGGTGTCTGTCTGCCAGGGGGTGTCATCCTCCCCCCGAGGCCAGTGGGGTTTCTGGCGGGGAAGGGTGCGTGCAGTGGGGCTGGGGGATGCTGAGCTGCTTGATTCCCCGTGCCAGGCTCACACAAGGGGCTGTGGGTGACTCCGGCCTGGGAGGTGCTGTGCAGAGCAGTGCAGCTCCCAACCCAGAAGCACAAGCAATTGTTTGAACAAAGTGAAACGGTGTCAAAAACCTCAATTAAAGGGGTGCTACGGTATGCGATAGTCCCGGGGACTGGGCAGCTCTGGTGAACCAGCCAGATTCAAATACAGTTTATTAAAATTTGGGATTGTTTTCTTAACAGTCCAAAGCTGACAATCTCTAAACTATACCCAGTTTGCAAATATCCTTCTGAATTGTATAAGCTGAGCTGACTTTTTTTTTTTTGGTAGTTTTCATGTGACAGGAAATTTTATTCCATTTTCAAGACCAGGTCCTGCCATACTGAGGGGCTTTTATATTATTGGCTTCACCTGCCTGTGTATGAAAAGAGCAATTATGTGCTGTTTTCTTACACCTGAGAAAGGTTTCTCATTTTTTTGGGAGACCTGAGGAGCAGTGCAACTTGTCTGACCTGGATGAGCAGCAGTCTGTGAGCAGAAGACAAGAGGGTCTGTGGAGGAGCGTGAAAGAAAGTGGTGATCCTGCGGGATGCAGAGGGTCAGACGTTAAACCACACTTTGGAATGGGATCTTCTGGCTCTCTGATGTTTGGACCACAAAACCATGTCCTGCTTTATCATGTAGGATGTGTCAACTGAAGCAGCGCAGCCCGAATGCTGCATGAAAGCAGCGCACGTGTCGCTTGAGAAGGTGAGCTGCAGCCATGACTCACAGAATCCAGGCACTGCAGCTGGCAGCCCTCTCACTGCCCACACCTGCTTTTCCTCCTCCTTTCTCACTTCCTTATCTCCAAATCTTTATCAAATGAACAAAGCCACAGGAAAGAAAAACTGGGGTGCTGGATCCCATGCTTGGGAGCGTGGGTCCCGAGCAAGCTCTGTGTGCTCTGTGGGTGCTGGGTGCCCCATCGCCCCACAGCAGCAGTGCTGCCTGTGCTGCGAGCCCCATGCCCACGTCCTCGTGAGCCATGGCCGTGCGAGAAGCAGCGTCTGGACAGCCACGTGGGTTTTGCTGCTCTGCGTCCCGTGTGGTCCTACGGCAGGCAGCACCTCCTCTTTCATCTGAGGATGTGGGGGCTTTGCATTGATACTTTTTTTCCTTATTTACAGATAGTGGTATTTTGAGCCCCCCTCACTCCTAACCTCATTTTAGGTGCCATAGCAGAGCTGGATAAGGACTGGCTGCTTCTGTTTGGGTGGCGCCACAGTTAGTGCATCTGTTACTGGGCAGGGGTAAGAATCCTTCTGAATCTGCTCAGTTTTTTTCCAGATCTTTGAAAAAATCATCAAACCTGGTGTCACTCCATTTTGGCTACAAAATATTTCTTTGAAGGAAGAATAAACGTCTCCGTACTTCAAGTGCAGTCATCCCTGCCCTAAGAAGAATATTTATTTATATCTTATTCCTACCAGCTGTAAGTTCAATAATTATTCTTCCAGCAGGAGCATTTGAAATGTATCTGCCCTTGCTTTTCTTGTGCTGTAACTTGTTACTGGCCATTGAGTAACCTCTGACCCTTATCCAAACAGCCAAATAAACGATCGTAAGATCCTGAGAGGAGGGTTTTAGTGAGTAGACTATGTTAGGCTGGGGATTTTGGGAAGGCATCTGAAGTTTAGGAAATGGATACCCATGGAGCTGCCGGAGGATTTGAGCAGCGAGCTCCCACCAGCTCCATAGCAAATGCCAGAGATTGTGTCATTTTGCCACTGCCTGTCTCTCATTTTTTTTTTTTTTTTTTTTTTTTACCTGTCTGCAGCCATGCTGGATCCACAGTGGGACTGGGGACAGTGTTCTTGCCTGTGGGTATGGAGGAGCCTGTCTGGGAGGCAACCGCAGTCGGTCGCTTTTATCCTCGTCCCATGGGTGTCTAACACCAAGGGGGAGCCCTGAAATAAGGGACAAGCTGACAGGATGTCTGCCATCTGACTGGGCTATTTGAGGCCTAAAAAAATTGCAGAAGATGAAAACAGGCTTAGAAATAAATCATTTGATTATACAGAAAAGATTTGGGGAGAAAAAAATCGAATTGTGTTCTAACTAGGAAATATTTCTATATTGTGTCAGTCCTAATATCCTCCCCCAGGCACTTTGGGTGCTGGTCCACTGTGGCGTAAGCTGCAGACAGACCTGCCCATGTGGGAGGAGGGGTTGGAGGGGATTAGCAAGCAAATCCTTCCTTGGGGCTGGGCAGACTCCAGGGCTGGCAGCCCAGCCACCTGCTGGGCTCCCCCCATGCCGCCCGCCTGGTCCCGATGCAGTTTGCCCTCTCCACGTGTCCCTGCTGGAAAATATCTGTTGGAAGAGGAATTCGGTACATCACACAATGAATGTATGGAAAACGTGGACTTAAAATGATTGCTGAGTTTCAGCTGAGGTCCCTTCCCAGGGGTGATGGTTTGGGATGCAACTGCATCCTGGCGCATCCCCAGCTCATCAGGGTAGCCTCTCGCCCCCTTGCAAAGCAGACATGGTGACTTGGATGCCCACAGCTTCTGGGGAAGTGCTGGTCTTGGGACTTATGGTACAAGCTTTCCTGAGTTTTTTTTAAACACACAATTACTTTTGCTTCAATACGGTGAGGACGAAATCAACCTCAATTAATTCTTGCCCTGTTGCACAATGTGGAGGTACCTCTGGTTCGTTGGCGCCGGTGCTTGCCGTCTTCCACTTCCCCCTCGTCCTCATCCTTGCAGGAAAACTGGCAGAGCGAGTCCTCTCAGGCTGAAACTGCCCCACCACCCTGGTGTGCTTCCATCTGAGTAACGTCATCGGTAGAGCTTAATGACCAGCTTTGTACCTGCTTTGCTGCTGTGCAGGTGGGTGGCACAGATCTGTCTGCAAACTGCCATGCGCGCGCACACACACACACGCACACGAGTTATTGATACAGTGTTGTGTCAACCCGAATTCAGAGCACACGCCCAGAGACGTGCTCCTCGAATTATTGCAGTCGTGTGGTTCATGTAGTCATGGGAATACAGTGCTTGGCTTCATCAGAATCCAATGGGTTTGTATCTTGGAATAAATTGATCAAAAACCTGATTTTTCATCTGTCTTATTAGACCTTGCCTTGGACACATTGCTCAGTCCTCACGAGTTCTTAAGTCATGAGTTGCTCAGAAACAATTTTACTTTAATTTACAGATGTAAGGATCGATATCCCCTGCTCTTGCTTTTCTTGGTGTTCTGCACTAAAGCCAAAAATTGGATTTTTTATAATGCTTTCCTTAATTATTTTCAACACTATTCTCTTTCATTTATATCATAGAAATTGCTTTTTCCACACAATTAAAAACAGATTACAGGAACTTGGGTTCCACCTGACAGCTTGTGCCAGTTTCAAAGACCCACGCCTGCTTCTGTAAGGTCCATCATTGCCATGCATTAACCATTCAGACTGCCAGAATGAGACCACGGATTTACTCTTTCTTCAAATAAATGGAGGAATTTTTGCCCTTTTTTCTCTTTTTTTTTTTCTCTTTTACCTTTTTTTCTCTTTTCTTATGTCCTGGGCACTCCTTTCCCTATTCAGAAAGCTAGCCTGACTGTACAGCTGTAATTTGGAAAGCGCCACGTAAAATAGTATTGTGCTGGTCAGCGAATCTTTTCCCTGTGTATATTTAGACTGAGACATGCTGATTTTTTACTTTGGTGTCACAAACAATTATCTGCTGCCTTGTTTGAGCTCCAGAGTGAACATCTGATTAGAGGGAGAGCAAAAGCAAGCTGGATTTTGTCCCACCTTGTTCTCGGTGACACCTTTGTGAGCTCGCCGAGGTCGGTGGCATTATACAACGTGAAGGATGGGGTATAATTTGACCTGTGAGTCCTTCGTTATAGGTTGTGATGTGAAGGTGGAAAGAATTCAGCTCAGCTGTCAGCCTGAGTGCCCAGGTTTGACAGGAAAAGCTCTCAGATGTTTTTTCACATGGAAATGGAGCATGTCTCGGTAAGGGTCAGCAGGTGCTTGCGCAGCCCAACCTGATGTTAGCTCTGGTGTGCAACTTTGGGTTTTGTAGTCCCAGTTAGAGGGACTTTGGGGCAATGGCATGTTTGGCATTTGCTTCGTCCAGAACAAGGTAAATGTGGCAGCTTTTGGGACGCATCAAAGTTTCACCCCCAGACTCTGAGCAGCAGCAGTTGTTCGATGGGGAGGGAGACCTGCTGCTATTGGTTTACATTTTTAAATGCTACGAAGAGAGCTTAGACCTCATGATAAGTATTCTTTCTAGCTTTTTTGAATGAATAAAATACATTTCTGCTGAGATAAAGGTCCTGTAAAGCGGGTGTGTTGTCAATAAGAAAGGACTTTGCACCATTTCCATTTGTTCATACTCCATTTCTTAACCACTTGGCAAAGATTTAAACAGGTAATGGAAAAAAATGCTTAGCATGAAGCTACTAAGTCCATTTTCATCGCAAGCACAAGAGTTGCCAGTGCTGTGCTGTTACACCAGGTTGCTGCTTATAACATTTTTGCTTCCAATTGCCAATGCCTACAAATGCATTTGGTCCCTGCTGTGTCATCAGGTTGCAGCCTGCGTGCCCTTGGTCACCCAAAGCACCTGAGCCGTGTCACCGATGCTGTAATCCCACCTGACGCTGACTCCAGCTGGCTGCCAGCAGCCAAAGCCTGTGGATGCTCGGTACCTCTCTGCAGCAGTGGTAGCAGAGTCTGGTGGTGAGCCGCAATCTGCCAGCAGGATACAGTCCTTGAAAGGTTGAAAAAGCTGCTTGCTGCAAAGGGTTGAAATTAGCTAGGTGGAAACGTCACCACCTTACCAAGTGTTTCCATGTTTCCTCACAAGTACGGTGCATCTCCTCTTCAAGCTTTTATATTTGGCCCTCTCTGTCTTCATCTGCCCTAGACCGAAAGTTTCCTCTGGCAAAGACAATCTGTTTATTTTGCAGCTGCGATGCCTGCTGTCAGCCAGTATTCAGTAAATAACCCCATTTCAGTATATCCATGACGGGTTGGATCTTCACATGGTACGGGGCTGGCCCACTGAGCAGCTGGAGTAGCAAAGCAAGCAGAAATAGGTACTCCACTTAAAAGCACAGAGACTGAGTGATGAAAAAAGCACTGCCTGACTGAGTGATGCCAGCAAGACAAGCCCTGAGGCACATGACTGGACAGAATGGGACTTGTTAAATAAAACTGTTTATTAAATAAACAGTGCAGTGTGCAGAATCAGCACGTGATTCCGTGTATTGTAACGCTTTCCTAATTAAGCACAGTTTGCAGAAGCCGGTATTTTTCATGGGTTCCGTTTTCATTTCTTAACACTACTTAAGGAAAGAAACACTAGGAAAAAACTGCCACCACTTGATAGTTTAGAAATTCTAAAAACCATCATGCTAATAAGTTTCTGTGTATTCACTGTTTTATGAGGAAAAAAGTAAAAACAAAATACTGTCGGTGCTTCAGTTTGTTAAACAAACAAAGCCCCATTCTCCCACCTCAGGTCCCTACAGACCGATTTAGAGCACTGTCAAGGCTCAAGTCCCAGGCGGCAATGCCTCCTCCCCTGTTACGCCGCAGCCGTGCCAGAGCTCTGGTGGGGAGGTTTCCTATTTCCCAAGGTACCCTCACATGCTTCAACTTCTCTGGGTTTTTTTACCTGTCATTTGGGACTGGGCAGGTAACACCCAGCTCTGCCGCCAAGGAGAAACTTGGTCAGAGGTGCTCTAACAGTTTGTGGCAATTAGCTACAAAACCAAGCAAAGTATCAGTCTTGATGCAAATGTTACTCTTTGTAGAGTAAATATGTTATTATAGAGTTAATATGTTACTGAGACATTGACAACACCTGACTTGGTCACTCAAAAGTTGAGCTTGTTCTCCTTCCTCCCCAAGTGTTTCTAGTTTTTCATCAAGACAGCATAGTCCTCAGTCGTGGCACAGAGACAGGGCCCGATTTCCTCTCTGGGTAAGTCGGAAAGATTGTGGAGACGCTTCCCTGTGGGCACTTTGCAGCTGATGCAGGGTTTCTCCTAGGGGCTGGCTGCCGAAAGGTTTCACCCTCTCTCGGCCTAGGTACTAAAGTAGGAAAATGAAATTAAGCCAACTCCGGGCTCAGCGCTAGGGTACTGCACCTGACTGAGATGAAATGGATTTATTACGAACAGGAGAAGGTCACCTATGTGAATTTGTGACTTTGCCGAGCCAGTCGGGATAGCGACTGGCGGGAGGGCGGTGGCGCACGGTGGGGTGGGGTGGGGGGGCAGGCGGTGAGCGCACGCTGGGCTCTCTGAGGCGTCTCCCAGCGCTCCCGACTCCCCGCGTCCCGCGCCGCGTCCCGCGCCGCCCCCTCCTCCGCCAACGGGCACCGTAAGAACGGGCCGTCAGGCTCGCGTCGGTCGGCTCTGCAGCCGCGGAGAGGGCCCTCCTCTCCGGGGGCGCGGCGGGGGGAGATGCCATCGTCCCCGGCCCCTTCCGCGCCCCCGCGGGGCCGTCCCTCCCCAGTCAGTCAGTCAGTCGGTCACCGCGGCAGCCCGGTGCCGGGAGATGCCCGCCGCTCCCAGCACCCCTGCGCGGGGCACGCCGGGAGCCGCCCCGCAGCCAATGGCGGCGCGGCGCCGCGGGGCACGCCGGGAGTTGCAGTCTGTTCCTGAGAGGCGGTGGGAGCGGAGGCGGGCGTCTCTCTTCTTCCGGGCGCCGTGACGTCGCGGGAGGACGCAGCGTGCGTGCGTCGGCGCGTGCGTGCGTGCGCGCGCGCGGCGGGGGGCGGGCGGGCGAGCGGCGGCGGCGGGGCCTGGCGGGCGCGGGGAGGCGGCGGGGGCGGGCGGGGCGCCGCGGCGGAGCTGCCCGCCGCTATGGAGCCCGACTCGGTCATCGAGGACAAGACCATCGAGCTGATGGTGAGTCGCCCCCGCCTCCCGCGCAGCCCCCTCCCCGCCGCCCCCCTCCCCCCCCGCCGGCAGGCCCCGCCGCCGCGCCCGGGCCTGCGGGGGCCGCCGCCGCCACGCCGCGAAGGTGACTCCGGCGAGGCCGCCCTCGGCCCCAGGCCAGCCCGGCTGGCGGCGCCCCCGGCCCGCTCCGCTCCGCTCCTCCCGCCGCTCCCCGCCCCCCCCCCCCCCCCCCGCCGCGGCCGGGCCTCCCGGCGCAGGCCGGGCCGCCACGAGCCCTTTGATTGCATTAAAAAGAAATAAATAAAAATAATAACACCCCGCCGCCCTCCCACACCCCCCGCAAGGCGGAGCTGGTGCGGGAGGCGCGGAAAATCGCGCCCGGTGCGGGCACGCTGCATAAACCGAAACCGAAATGCCCCGCAGCACCCCGGCGGTGCGGGGCGCGGGCCCCCGCCGCCTCCCCCCGGCTCCAGCCCCTTCTCTCCGGTCGGGGCCTCCCCGCGCCCCCCGGCCGGCCCCCCTCGGCGGCCCCTGCGGGAGGCCGGCGGGCCCGGGGCGCCCCGGGGGGGCGGGGTCAACCTCCCGGCGTGAGGATTTGGGGCTCCTCCAGCAGCCGTGTCGCTCGGGTCGGTGCTGCGGGCAGCCCCCCTCCTCCCGGGGCAGCACCGCTGCCGGAGCTCCGGTCCGGCAAGCACGGTGTTTCCTAACTACAGCTAATTGGCGTATTCGTTATATCCTCTAATTAATGCTTACGCCGCTAAATTCGGGTTAGTGGAGGGGCGGCCAGATGGAAGCAATAGAAAGAGGAGTTCGGGGTTTTTTTTAATACGAGCAAATCTTAGGTCTCTGTAGCCAAATACTAGGCGCCCCTAGTTTTAATGCCCTTAGGGATGAATAAAATTAACTTAGGAGCTGGGAGAGAATAATAATCAGTAAATATCTTCCCATTTATTTGTCATGAGCGTAACGTGCTTTCACATACCAAATTTCATGCAATACTGCAGAATTGAGTGGTAGAACGTAAAAATTTGCTTTTAAGGCGCTCCAAAGGTGAGCTGAGCTCAGTGGAGACATTAGATGGGTTTTTTTTAGCCAGTAGAGTTCTTGCTAAACTACCTGATCTGGAAAATAGAAACTTTCTTTGAGTGTTGTCTGCTCTCAAGAAGGAGAAATTAAAAAACAAAGAAGGAAATGCAAAAAACCCTCTGTGATTCTTTCTGTATTTGTTTCTGATCACTGAGGCCAGGAGCTTAAAAGCTGTTCTTAGCGAGCCTCCTTCCCTGATCCCTATCGATTCGGTGATCTTGCACTTAAGCGTGGGTGACATCAGAACTGTTTCCGCGTTAGTGGACTGCAGCATCGAGGATAAAGGCTGGGGGCAGCTGTGCGGGTATCTGTTACAGGACGAGTCACCTACAGAAAAGATGTCTGCTAAATTTCCGAGGTGTAAAGTGAGTTCTAGTGGCTTTTTTTTCCTACCGGGAACGGAGGGTTACTAATACTCCTCAGCCTGGGGTTATGGGAGGCGCTAAAATAGCGTTTGAGGCTGGAAGGTATGCTTGCCTCGCTCAACTTTCTTGCTTGTCTTTTTGTAAATGCTCTCCTTTTTTAGAAGTCTCTTCTATTTGGGGCCAAATTGGTAGCAGGCAGGAGCAAATGTAGCTTTTGCTGACGATTGTTGTACCCTCTATCTACAGTCAGACCTGGGAAATCTGATAATCAATACAAATGTTGATGGGGTTATTAAGATTTTTATTACATAGTAGGAGGTTTAAGAAATAATTTTTCTCTTTCACAAGAAATTAATAAATATAAAAAATTAATAAGATGAACTATTAATTCTGTAGCTTCCAGTACAAAATGATACTCTGTAAAATGTAGTTGGTAGCTGAATTTAATTACAACCTTAGCGAAGGCTTGCATAGATACACTTGTGTTTGAGTGTAAATGTTTCACTAAAACCATTGAAAGTCATTCCTGTACGAAGACACGGCTTGAAGGTTTTGCCTTCTTGTGTGTTGTAAAAGATAAGATTCTCTGGAAGATTTCTTTAAATACATAAAGCGGAAGCTGTATTGACAGAGTCTTCAGTCAGTGATTTCAGTATTATATGCAAACTCTTGTATCGGCCGTTAATGCTGGTGGCAAACACGCCTAAGCCAGGGAACATCTTAGCGTGCCAGACTTAGTGGGGTGCTTTTCTTTTTAAGAATGTTATTGTTTACTAAAAGCAGGATGTTTTATGCCTCTGTTTGATACAGGAGATTGGTTTTGGTGCGCTTTGGGTACTTGATCACTTCCCTCCAATGCCAAGGATGAATCTATAGTAAATACAGAAGCAAATGTATGATGCAAAAGTTCTGAGGAGCAAATACAATATAATTCTGAGTGGCTGATAAACAAGAGATAATGTGTCAACATGTTAATTGCACGGAAATTTCAGAACACTATGTTCTAGCCCTCAACTGTGCCTTCACTGGATAGATCATTTGCATTTATTTAAAGAAAAATCAGTCATGGAAATAATACTGTTCTATTTTTAAAGCTGGAATCTAAGAGAAATATTTTAAGGTTTCGGAGTGACAACTTCCATTTGCTGTATAAAGTTTTAGCAAGTGTTCTGAAGTCGCTGTATCTTTTAGGACAGCTTTAAGGCTTTACATGTCTTGTTCTAGTTTGTAAATTTTGTCATCTAGCCGTTTTAATGGTGGTGAGCAATTGATTTTGTGATGACATTTCATGGCTTTCCTTTGCAGATGGTATCTACCTCTACGGGCAAGATACCCATTGCCTGTAGAGGTGATTTCACGAGGCACGAGGCCTCAAAGTTTTACTTGGGTTGGCTGCGGGAGGTCCAGATTTAGGCTAACAACGTATCTGACGGGGTTGTTTTTAGTGTAGATACCTTCGTACTTACGCTGTCTCAGTTAAATGCTTTGCGTGAGTGGGGCAAACTATTAGAAAATGAGTGGTAAGGAAGTAATCCAGAACAGATGGAAGGCTAGCCAAAATGATTGAAAGGGCTCTTTCTTCCACTGGTTTTGATTTTCTCTGTGAAATTAGATAACTGTAACCTCTTTGCTCTTTTAAAGAATCAAACTTTTCTCTTTTTTAAGGTGAAGGATCGTCAACAATGCTTTGCAAAATAGGGTTTTTTTTACCTGCAGATCCTGAGTTGTGTACAAAATCTGTATTGTTTAGTCTCATCAAACCCTTTATATGTTTGTCTTCGATACCTGCTAAAAGCCTTGTCTTTCATTTTCTCAGAAAGCTTTGCTGAACCATGCTTTTGTTTTACCAGCAGACTTTCAGAGTAGGGGATAATTAGCTTCTTAGTTTGTATTAAAGTGTTTGTAACAGAATACTTAAGTATGGCAAATATGTTTTTTAATCAGGTTAAAAAGTTATATATTTATGGAGTGAACTGCGTGCAGCATAAGATGCGGATAGTATTAAAAAAAAACCAAAACAAAACCAAGACTGTTGCTCCCAGTCTCTTGTACCCACCAGACACCTATGGGACATGGTTACTGAAGCAGGAAGCCAACTGTGTGTAAATTCTCTCACTTACTGAGCTTATTATCATCTGCCTTTCCACTGTGTCCTTGATGCGCACGCCGTTCTCTAAACACAGATCCCCCTGCTGCAGAGTTGGCAGTTTAAATTCAATATAACATCGCTCTGTGGTAGTAATGTGAAAGGGTTATGGAAAGACTATGCCTAGGAATAAAACCGTCAAGGACTTGTTTACATTGAATTATCATTTCTGTCTTAAAGTTATATACATGGAAAAATATTCTTCCTAATATACTACCTGTGCTGTCTAGAAAGTCTCTCTGTCTGTCGTAAAATGTCCAGTGTTTAAGTGCCTCTGTAAATAATACATGAAGAACTATAACTGAGTATCTTGCCAAAAATCTTTCGGTTTCTCATGGCAGAACTGTGATTGTTCTTGTGAGCTGAAGGTCTTCAAATTCAAAAGGTAAAAATCTCGGAATAAAGTATTTCACATAGGCATGCCCTGCCAGCAGCAAGTTTTGTAAATCATGCCAGCAGTACCTGAAGTTCCTTGGGTTACTGCAACTGGAGATGGCTGTGCCCCCAAACTATTTAAAGCTTTACAGTGCAAAATAAATCTTAGCATTCTGTTTGGAAACTAAAATACAACTGCTGTATATATCTCAGTAGGGCTATAACATTCTGGCTTTTTTCTTCCCTCTCTGTCTCAGTCATTGCAAGCTGAGCAGGCAGTTACATTTTTGTGAATTTTTTTTCCACATGTTCTTAGAGAAATCCTTCAGAGTTTACTTTTGTAGCAGTAGATACAGATGGACTAGGCAACGATCATCTTTGCATCTGAAACAAAGGAGGTACTGTTCTAGCTAAAATGTGACTGGTTCTTAATCAAAGGCTGAGAGTAGATGGAGAGTTAGCAAGACGTTTGTAAACCTGTGTGTAAACTAGTTGCGCTTTCTTCAGTAGGATAACAATATACTTGCTTTGCAGTTATCTCTCTTTTTAATCTTCGGTAGCTAAATTAGAGTTGAGAGCTGCATGTCAGATGTTTAAGCATGCAGTTGATGGCATGCTGGATGGTTTCGCGCATGAGGGGGTGAAAAGGGAATCCCTAGAGCAGGTATGTAATGAGGTGGTGGTTAGGTGGCTGTTGGGAAGTCACAGATGAGCCTTTGGGGCGGGGGATGCAAGATCTGTGCTGCTGCTGCTGCACAGGCTATCAGTGACAGTCACATTTCAGAGGGTGCCTGTAAGAGGAAGGATGCAAACAAAGAGAATAGATTGCTCTGACTTTGTCAGCGGTGCAGAAAATGGGAAGAAAGAGCTTAAGAAAATGAATTGGAGCAAGACAACTGAATTCAGAGCCAGCAGAGTGATGATGAAATGAGGGAAGTGGACAAAGAAGTGTGGAAAGCTGTATCTTTTGGGAAGGGTTGGATGGAACAATAGAGTGAGAGGGGAAATGGGGCGGCAAAGGGAAGGAGGAGAATACAAAGATGTGGAAGAGAGGTTACAAAGAAAATAGTTACCTGGAGTTTGTGATTGTTATGGCAGCAGCCATCAGATTATACAGGTGAAGGAAAACTGCAGGTGCTCCATTTGTAGGGAAAGTTTTGAAACTAAATTACTTTTAGTTCTTAATAGAAAAATATTACAGTTTCTTGGGGAGACTAAATGCTGATGTTTCACCAAAGGCTTTTTATATCTAGTCTGAGATTCAGAGACTTTTTTTTTGCCTCACAATGCAGTTAAATTTTCTAACATTACTAAATTTTTCAACCTTTGTCACAACGCTGAGCAAGTCAGATGCAGCAGAGAAAGTTCCCTTGCTGCTTGAAACACGTGTATAGTTTCCTGTGTATGTGAGCACCGCTGGGTAGTTTTCAGGGCGATGAGTTGCCTGTGAGCTCTGGCTTGGGACCAGGAGGTCCTGAACTGTGCTCGTAAATCCAGTGTCCAGGTGTCACCGTGGAATGAGATCCCATCTCTATGGGCACACTGGTATGCGTGCCAGCTGCCCTCTCTGAAGTGCTATTGGGTTGCTCCTTTAAAAAGTTGTAAAGCACATGTATGCCATTTCTGCATTTCAGACTGTGCTGACTGTATCCCTTAGACAGAGTTGTTGAACATTGCTAAAAATGTGGGTCACCCATAAGCGTTGCAGCAGCATCTCAGCAAAACAAACTGCCTTGTAACAAGTTGTACCCTTAAAGAGACTTGGGAACGTTCCTTGAAGGATGGATGTACCTTTTCATTTCATGTGTCTTTTCTAAAACACCTTCGCTACCTGTTATATCAACTTGTTGTATATCTTCTGATGCGTTACGTTTTATTGCTGTGGAGTTGAGGTCACTGTTGCTTTGGCATTTTCAGTTTCATCTTCCTGTGTCGCTTTGAGTGCTTGTGCAGCGTGCAAAGTGAGATTGCTGATGGGTTTAAAATGAAATGGATGTTGCAGCAAACATGCCAATGTGAGAAGAATGATGTGTGGGAGACAATAAGAGACCATGGTTATAAGAGGGCTGCTCTGTGACAAATAATTTTTTTGTTGCAAGGGAGAAAATAAATTGAAGGGAAATGAGAATATTTACTGAGTTGTTTAAACTAATGCTGATTAATAACAGTACTTACGTTCCAGTTTTTTTTCTCTGGCGATGTCTTCTTTATACTAATGCCACTGTTTATGTTATATAATCTGATTTCTCAGTTTGATTTTTTTCATAGTATTGATAGTACTTAATTATTCACGGAAAATCCACTTTTTCTGGAAAATCCCTTTCTTCCCTAGTTTATCGGTGTGTTCATGACCTCAGTGGTGCAACATCTGACAGCCTACTCTGTTTGCCTGTACTACTTCCACACATTTCCTGGTATGAGTAGTGCATGACCGAGACCAGATAATGCAAAAATAACTCAATGCCATTTGTATTTTAACAACAAAAAAGCGCTGACTCTTTTTGAAAACTTAATTTGCTTCTCATGCAGGCTAAATTTACAATGGGAGCGTTGGAAGGCACGCTGTTTCTTCATTGCTTTGTTAATCCAGGTTCCCTCAGGACTTGCATCCCTGTACTTCTGCCCCAGGAAATTAATGTTTTTGTTGGGGATCAAAGAGTTGTTCTGCTTCCCGGGCCCATTTTTTGTATGAATACAGGCAGAAATTGGTAAGATGTAGGTAGGTACCTGCTTGCCGGGAATAGGGACTGATATGCTTTCTGGGTAAACTGGTTAAAAAAGCTTTTTGGTTCAACTTCTAGCTGTGGCAATGCTACAAGATTTTTTGTTCCTTGACTTGGAGGAAAAATGCAACTATATATTCAGTGTTACAAGTTGTGGGTCTGTGTTCTGAGTTTCATGCTGTTGAGGAGTTCTTGAATATGGAGTTTTGTTGCAAAAGAAGTTGTAAGTTGTGACAGCTGGTGTTCTTTGCCTTTTTGTGAGGCGTCAGGATGCCTCGCATGATGATACCTTGTTCAAATCTTGTATCCTTTTCAGTCATGCCAATTTAAAGATTTCAGACAAAAACACATACAGCTTTTTGAAAATCTGTAATCGGAATCAGTTTGCAAAATTTGAGGTACAATTACAGCTTATATTTGGTAGAGAATCTTTTAGGCAATTCTATTTGGGCAACAAAGGACTAGCCAGGGGAACTTGATATTCAGGCTGTCTCCATTACGCCAGTACTTCTCTAGACAAAAATCAGACCTGTGCTCTAACACTTGCAAATACTTCTAAGGAATGCCTTCATGGTAAAGTGCCTCTCCTTCCAACACCCTGCTGGCTCTGTTATGACTTAGCAAATCAGTACATTTATGTAATTTTGATCGCTGGCTTCTTACTGAGCTATATTGTACTCTTAAAATTGAGTCATATGCCTTGACATCTTATCACTTTACTTGGCAGCCTTAAAAATCCTAGATTGGACACGATATCAGGCTCACAGAGCTGCTTTGTCCTTGAAACGTCGCCATATGGTTGACTATTGCTTTACCAGTGGTAGAAAAGCAGGAAATCACTCCACGATGAAGGTGCTCCTTTCTTCAGGTACCTCTGGGCAGTCAGGGACATGACTGTCCTCACCGACAGAGTTTCTTGGCACAGCTGTGAACAGTGGCGGTTTCTCCCACCCTTCTCTGAGCTGCTGATGCTTTGAGATGTGGGGCACAGTCGTGGAGGCTGAAGAACGCTTGGTTCAGCTCTCTGGAGGGGTTGGAGAGCAGAGGAAAGGGTGAGAGTCAGCAGTGGCATACTCTTCTGTGGGTGTTGCAGCATTATGTTCAAGAAAATGTTGCTGTTGCTTCTGGCTGCTGTTAGGGGAAATTTTTAGGCCATATCTCAAAGTTTTTGAAGATCTGACTGGAAGGCGCACAGTCTGAGCCCTCTAGGATACGCTTTCTGTTAGACACATAGTATGGGCTTTCTGCAGACTCCATCTTCTCTTACGTGTTACTGTTAAAGCTGCTTTAAGTTAGTTACTTATACTCTAAATGTACTGCTGAAAGTACTGGATAAAGGCCTTTTATCATCTTGCTCAGTAAGAGGTGACTTTTTCTTGTCACAGGAGTAGTGTGTCTTGGCTTACTTTCTTCTAGTTCTAGATTGTTTTCCAGAGACACAGCGATACTGAAAATTCACCGAATTCATTGCTGTCATTCAGATAATAAGTGTCTTGAAGACTCCATCTTTGTGCTGCAGATACATAAGGCAAGTTGGATCATTTTGAGTCTGGAAACAGGGAAATAATCATTGCAATAAAATGCTTCAGAGCATGTAAATGGCAAATTAGGAGAACTGTATCGGACTGTTTTGAGAACCTGTGTGTTACCATTCTGGCAGTTCACAGAGCAGGCTTGTGAGGTGTAAGGTGGTGGTTGAAGCCTTAGCATTTGCTTCGTTATTTGCATTGTAGCTTCTTCTTCAACTTCCTCATCTTTGCAAAGTGAGCGGTAGCCCCAAAACACTTGTTGTGCATTGGGTGATTCAGGGCAGGGGAAAGAGCAGTTTCTCTTGTCCGTAAAGCCGTTTCTTTGTCTTAGATCCACCAATCCGATGACCCCACTAATGTAGTCATTACCGGACTGGTAAGGTGCCTAGGCTGCCTTGTCTTTCTAACAGCATTAGGAGTACGTAATTGGGATTTCGTTCAAGAAAGAAGTAGGTACACCAAGCTGAAGATGATTGGCTGCTCTCTTTTAACAGACAAGTCTGAGAAGGAAAACCCATTCGAATCCCCTTTCATTCTGGATTGGTGGATCTGAAGCCCAGAAACAAAGTTTCAGGTAAGAAGTCACCCTGTACTCTATCTTGCTGCTTCTGCTTAGATGAGTTTGTCTGCAAATTCAGTATCTTGCTTTAACTGCTTAATGTCCCTCAAGTATTAGAACACACCAAGTGAGCTGCTGAGCTTAGAGTAAGAAAGGGCATATTCAGTAAATCCACGTGTGCTTTATTAGGAAATCGCAGATCTACTCTGAAAAACGAACCTAGGAACATACAGTACGTACTTGCCTTCTGTGGAGCTGGAAAGCAGTATCTACAGGTGCAGGGGCACTAAGCAAAAGATTTAAAAATCCTGCTTCTGACAGGAGAAAGCAGCCTTACCAATGACGTCATTGAACTTCTCAATCGAGTTCAGGAAAGTAACAGCTATCTGCTCCGATTTCTAGCCACGTTCTCTGAGTTCATCAGAAATATAGAGAACTTGTCTAGCTGTTCGTAGTCAAATTCCAGTAGCTTTATCCTCCTGAAATGCCGTTTGAAATTCTGTTGTGGGCAGCACTTGGAGTCAGCCTTTTAAATCCTTCATGAGATTTCAACGTAAAGTTCTGTTCCAGGTTGTTTTCAAAGCATAGCTGAGCCAGTTGTAAGGCACAGTTTTCAAGAGGAGCTTTAAAGTTATAGCAGGTTTATTTCAGAGTAGGGGAGTATGATTGTATTGTGAGTCACATTCATCTGAGATTTGGAAATGACTGCAAAAGGCTACAACATGCTATCTTAAAGACAGTTTTGGAAGGTGTTTGTGTGCGTTAGGAAGGAAAGCCGGGTCCTTGGCTGATACGAAAATACAGTTACGTGAGTTAAGTATCTGGTGTGAACGGGTGACCTGCACCTCTCCTAATGCCTAGCTTTATTGTAAATTAGTGCTTCAATGAACTTGGCAACTTATTTCTAAAGTACAGTATGAAGCAGTATGCCTCAACTCCTTTTGATATTAATAGCAATAACACTAAGCCGCTTGAGTGTTCCCTTTTGTAGACAGCTATTAAAGCAAATGTTAAGGCCTCAATATTTAATCTACTGTAGAAGAAAATCTTGTAGGTGCTCTTGATCTCATGTATTGTTCTAGCTCTGCGTTTGTTTTGCTGGCGTGGTATTTCGTGCAAAATTATACTTGAATATAATTGATTAATACATACATAATGAATTATTTGTGCACAGGGTACTGTTGTTTCCTGGTTTGATTTTTCAAGTACTTGAATTTTATTTGGTTAGGGTGGAGAAGTCTTGGGCATGCTTTTTTAGTATAATTCTTTAAAAAATTTGAGGGAAAATCTAAGGGAAGTACTCATTAACCTTAGTCTGACACATTTCTTGCAGTCTCATCTAATACCAAATTGAGTTTGTCCCACACGCCAGTCAGACTCACCTTGGAGTTAACACTGCAAAATAACATCTTCCCGTGGAATATTTGCTGTTCAGGATGTGCCTCTTTGTAAAATGAGAGAAGGGGGAGGCAGAAGTGAACTTGGCATCTTTAATGATGGAAACTGAAAAGAGGAAATAATTTGAAATACACTGAGGGGGTGAAAAAGAGGAAGCATAAATGTGTACTCCTGCTGATTAAGATCCCCGATGTTATGATATTTAATATTGCTTAACCTTTTGAAACATGAGACAGTCCTATCAAAGGCAGTAGTAAAGCTAAGTTGAACTTGAGTGCAAGTATATGCAGGTTGGGAGGCTTAGTTCTTGCCCAGGTTTTGAATCTTATATTTCAAAAAGTAAAATGTAAGTCAGCTATCAAAGGCTATGTAAATACTGCTCTGCAGCATTTGATGTACAAACCCTGACTGTGAAGCTAGGATTTTATTTTCTACTGAGCGCAGACGTCATATGCAATTAAACTCGTAAAGTAAAAGTGTACGCTGCCTTGTCTATACTAGATTTTTACATGGTGTTGTTATTTTCAGATTGTTAGGCCTCATCCTTGAAAACTTAATACAGAAAAGAGTCTAAGACATCTTTTAACATCTTAGACAAGTTTCAGCCACGTTTTTCTAAGTGTTTAACTTATTCGCTCAAAGTTTCTACTATTTCAATTGGCAGTGCTAGCTCTTTTCTGTGTTTCTCTTCCCCCCCCCCCCCAGTATGATTTACTGTGAGCAGGTGTGCTGCTGTTTGTAGATGTCTGTAACACCTCTGTTCCTGCTGCATAAGAGCATAGGAAAGCCATTTTTCTTTTGGAATGGCCTTTTTAATGTAACATAGGATATGTTAATGCAGAAGGGAATATCGCACTTCTGGAGTTTTGAAACTGTGGGAATTGGGATGCATGTCCATGAAGGAAGCAAGGGTTAATATAAACACTGTGTATTTTGGAAAATGTAGATGATTTCAGTTAACATTCAGTGTGACTTACGTAAACTTATTAGGATTTTCTTCCCAGTCTTTTGTATCTTCCTGAAAACGAGATACTGCATCTCATGAGGCTTATTCTGATGAATAAATTATAATAGAGTAAGATTGTTGTTATATTCAAAGAAAGCGTTTAATCTTTTCTCCACTGAACCAATATTGCTTTTGTAGCATTCATTTTGATGTAGCAAACGCATACTTTGATCTTCAGGAGCAGAGTGGGACTGCGATATCGATCACCCTTCTGTGAATTCATTGTCCTTTCTAGAAGAGCGGTGTGGTAATAAGGAGAATTTACCTGATAATTTATTTTCCTTTTGTCTTGCTTTAAATTTCCTGATTCCTCACTTAGTATTTTTCCCCAAATGCAAGAAGCTTATGTGCAGATCCTGAATGGCTTTTGGAAGGTTGTAACATTGAATGATTTTTATTTTTGAATGGCAATCATATAGCTAAATAGTTTTTTTTCTAATGGAAGTGTGTCTCAGCTATTGATTACCTTTTTTTTAGAGTGATATGATAACAGTAAAGGAATAATCAAAACCATTTCACAAGTCAAAATGAGTTTGCTACTCTGTGGATACTTATTTTTGAGAAATTCACTTTTGCATTTGTAGTTTGTTGAGGACAGAAATGCAAGAGTAAATTACATTTAAGACAACTTTCTTGACCTAAGAAAGGTCAAGACCAACCTAAGAATGTAGCAGTTCTTAAATCAAAGCAGAACACTTGAATGCATGGATTTTGGAAATATATTGTATGAATGGTACTCAAACAGCCTTCCAAATCAGACACTCAAGACTGGATGTGAGATTGCATTTTGGACATGGAAAAGGTAGTGATGTGATGGCACCGATTCCAACAAACTTGTATGGAGCATGTGAATACACTGCATCTCTCAAGGGACAACTTGGTTTTGAAATGAAAATAGGAAGAGCACAAAGTACTACTATTGGTGTGACGTAAATTGTTTTTGTTTTCAAATACCTCAGCAAAGATATTCAATGTTGTGCCAAAATGTGCAGCGTAATGAATGTGTTATTGTGCCAAGCCAGGCTGTCGCTTGTGGAACACATGTATTTGTTACATGCATGCCCCCACACTTTATTTCCAATTAAGTATTCACACTTAAGAGTATACTTTGACATTTTTACTTTTCCACCTCTTGCAAATATTCAGATGACTTGTTCTGATATGTAGTTGGTTGAACACTGTTCTGCTTGTCACTGTTTTGAATAAATCACTTAAGGTAAAAGTACCAGGTAAGATCTGGATGATATCACAGCTAGCAAAAGGGGATGGAGTTTGCTGAGCAGTTGGCAACTATTCCCTGCCGAGTGTAAAATAATACTGAAGGCCTTTGAACAGTGTTACTGCTTTATTTTTTTTATTTCTTATTGTGGTTAATGCTGATTTTTGAGAAACTAAGACCTGAGCTTGATATTAAATTTGACTTGGGAACATACAGCTTTCATAAACAGTCATACTGTCCTTAAGTCTAAGTTTGATTTTCAGAGTACCCCTTTTTGCAGCATTAAATCTGATCTACCGGGGGGGATGTGTCTGTCCTTCCCATCCATGGAGAGGGTTTTAAGTAACAGCAGTTAGCCCACAGATTTATCAATAATAAGTGTTCATGGAAATAAAGTAGTATCAGTTCTGTTGGTCCAGGCCTAGATCAAAGTAAACTAAACAATAAATTAGCAGTGTGGAATAGCATGCGAGTTTCTTGTAGTTAAAAACCTGAAGAGAAGTCAGAATGAAGGTTAAAGTTTTTTGGTTGTACCATTTTGGCCAGTCTGAATCTCTATTTGTAGCCCTGTGAACATCCAGAACATGAACTAAGTGTACTGAGAAGCTGGTTTGGTCACGAGAAAGTTGGGAAAAGCATTTCAGACTTCAGGATTTGCAAACTTGAATGATGTGTTAGGTTCTTATGCTGAATTTCATTTTGTAATAAACTGCATAAGAAAAAGTTGTTGAGGAGTGAATTAATATAATTAGTCATGCTCCTTGAAAAAATGGAGTAAATTAGCTCCCTCACTTCTTTTACTGGATTTTTCTTTGAAATTCTGAAATACCTCCCCTCACCAATCTTTTTTGGACTCTGTCTAGAAACTGATTTTCAAAACCAAGGATATTTTTGCCTTAAGAACAGAATTTCCCAAACTGTAAACACACCAATAAATTTTGCTTCCTTAAATTATCTTGTATAAATAAAATTAATGTGAAAAATTGAGGTCACAATTTTAATCCTTTATAAAACTTCCAGCAGTAAGGCTTGGTTATGAAAATGCTGTCATTCTTCGTTAGGACATTGCACTGTTTCCATCACTGGATATCAAAGGTGTATTAGTTCCATCTGGAACATGGGCTATAGTCCATATTCATTTCTTGAGCAATTTAGTGGGCTTTATAGGATAAATGGGTGAATTTTTTTTTAAGGGGTAAGAAAGTGTGAGGATTTCTGTTTGAATGTGACTCTTAATTTCAAATGCACTGAAATGGAAGGCTTCTGGACACTTTAAAGTGCTTTAACAAAATAGCAGCACTGTACACCTATGAGAAGTCCAAAGTGAATGAAAACTTTGGATTGTTCAGGGGCTGATAGATTTCTTTTTTTTTGGTGCCTCTATCCTAAAAGTCATCACCTACAGAGTTGATTTATTGGAAGAACATTGCTGCATGCTTTACTATTAATATAAGTTCTTAGCATCTGACCTTTAAAGGCGTTGAAGCATATTCCTTTTTTTACTGATACTACTGAGAATTTATAGTTTTGAATGCAAATGCAAGCATTTGCGTAGGCTGCTTAAATTTGAGATTTAAGATCGAAACCTAAATCTTGAAATGTAATCCCTGAGGCTGGACCACCAAGGCAGTTCTTTGTGTATAGACTTAGAACAAAACATATAATAATAAAATTAATGTATGAATCTTTTCAAACATAGGGCATCTAAAAGATCCAACAAGGGTTCCTCTATTTCTTTATTCTTTCAGCACCATTCACTCCTTGCCATGAAGCTGTAAAGCCCCTCTTTTATCTGCTTACTCCTCCCCTCCAAGTAGTGCATTCAGATGAACACACAGCTATCTTAATGTGAGTCACACTGCAAATTAGTTTGTTCCTTAAAATTTGAGTTTTGATTGGCCTTATCTTAACCTGTATGGTTCTGTTGTCTGCCAGTGGGATTGACACTGGTTTGTATGTGCATTTAATATTATGCCCATTGGCCAGTGTCATTTTCCCATTCTGAAACTTTATTAACTAGTGCTGCAGCTCCCTGGGAGCCTGATGGAAGGCGAGTGGAAAGTGGAAGCATAACTTCAGGTTCTTGTTATGCAAAAATTAAATCTTTAGTACACTATTATGTTTTTATTTAGGACAGTTCCTATGCAAGCAGGGTCAAGAAATAACATGTCAATGAAGCATGCAAATATTTGCACATTCCTGTTTTAGTGTGAAGTAGAATGCAATATTTAATTTGTACTATTGTGCAATATCATTGCTACAGCTAAGTATCCAGTGATTTTTATAAATCCTTTTATTCAGGGTTTTGTAATACTGTGGAAAGGTTTTTGTGTGGCTTAAACTTGGCATGGAAATGGTCTCTGTGTCTAATGTATTTTGAAATAAATTAAAAAATTCTTCTCAAATTACCCATATTTCTCTTAAGTTCTTAATATTCAGCTTATTCAGCTAGAGTAGTTCCTAAAAGAAAACACAGTCTAATAACCTAAACAAGTGATTTTTAGCTTATAATTTGTGGACTCCTGTAGGTGTAGATTCATTATACACATTATACGCACAGTTTTGTAGATCTTATCTGAAAATCTTAGGAGAGAAGTTTGTTGTGTTTCTTTATCAATGAGTTTTACGAAGTGATGTGAGCAGAATTAAAATTTTTAATGGGCCTGTATGTTTAAAAATGCAAAAATTTATCTGGGCTTTAATAAATACCTGCAGTGGTACACTGAATTTTGATGGTTCAGTGTTATGGAAACACTGTTCAGGTATTGTGCCAAATATGATTAAATAATGAAACAGGTTAGGAGGAAGTTTCTTGAATTATATATGCTTGTTTTGAAGCAGAGCTGTAAATGGTCTATATAAGATCCTGCACCTTTAATATCACGATCAGTGAGTTTGACCAGTACATCCTATCTTTCTTTAAAAATACAAAAATCTTTTTTTTTTGGTGTCGTGTTGAAATTAAGGTAATTTCCCCAGTATCACTGGTTGACTATCTTGGAACAATTCTGGGAACTACATTTCAAGTGCTTGTGTGAGGACGTGTCAAAGTAAATTATTGCAATGTAACTGTAGATATACTGGATTAATTACTTGATAGCTAAATGAAAAATCACATTTCTCTAAATGGTAATAAGAATATTTTAATAATAGAAAACTGTGATTTATTTTGATATTGAAGGAAGAATGATACAATAGTGCATAAATACGTTTATTTTTACCTCTGTACATAAGGTATATGCACCCACTCATGACAGGTGCATAATACAGGACATCCATATGGACTTGCAGCCTTCCTGCTGGATAAGTGGAGAGAGAATTCCAGTGTGTTTTGGTTCTGCTAGGGCCGTCCTTCTCCTGTTTTTGCTTTAATTTCTCTCCTTAGCACAGAGATGAAAATATAGGCTTTCTTTTGTTTTATTCATAAGATATGAAATAAAAACCCAAGTTTTTAACCTCTTCAGGTGCTCTGGGCTCCCTCCTTCCCCTCATTACTGGCACAAGAACTGCTTTCCCTGAGTCTTCACCTCCAGTTATTCCGCTTTCAACTTTGGTCTCTCTGGGATTTTTCTTTTAAATATTTGGTGTTTGTTATAACTAAATTGGAAGCCTGTGTGAAAAATAGTGAAAGCTAAGTCTGTGCCAAATTTTAGAGATGGGTTTGTGCACTGCTTGATAGTGAGGAACTGAATCCTTTTCCCAACGTTATCTGATGGTAATGCAGTGTATGTACTATTCTGTCCTTAAAAGGAACTGTGAAATAATACCATGGAGCTATAAAAGGGGAGTCTGTCTGCATCAGATTTCACCAGCTTCAGAAAAGAAATAAAAAGGATTTCCAGATTTTCTCTAACTTCTAGTGTCAGCAATGTGGAGTCTGGTAGTTAAGCTTAGTTCTTCCTGGCTTGGGTGGTGGTATGAGTAATAAATGTAGTTAGGGTATAATTTGGCTTTACGATACCCTCAACTGATGATACACACCTTTTTCCCCAATAACCTATTTAATCAGGGTACCATGCATCTTGAGTAAGCAGAACTTGGTCTTGCAATTTGAACTTAGCTAGGTGTTGATCCTCTCTAAAAAGTACTTACATTTTTTGGTTGTCGGTGTCCCAGCACATAGACTGTAACCTCAGAAGTTAATGTCGGCTCTGCTGTCAGAATAAATGAGCACAAATTGTTTGAGAAAGTTGAGATGGTGCGGGGTGCCAAACCTTAATGACAGAAGCTCCTCCAGGTTGTATTCTTAAGACTTGCCACCCTAATGAAAAGTTCCTGCACTTCTGTTCCCCAAGGGTGACTGCAAAGGCAAAACCCTCACCAGCAATTATGGCCAGGCCGGTTTGCTGAGTAACGCACCTTCCCCCATTGCAGCAGAACTTCTTTTGTCGGTAGCAATGTGTGGATGTGTTGCTGAACTGATGGGCCCAAACTGTAACAGCTCTGATACTGCTGGTAGTAAGTTAAAATGTTCAGCTGGGCACTAAAGCCAAGCGGTTGCAAATGTGGAAAATCAGCTCGTTATCCTTGATAGGACAGAGGGATGGCTTATTTTCTGAAAAGGATCTTCAGTTGTTATTTTACCCTTGGCTGCTAACCTTGTGCTTAATGTAGAAATAACATAGATAAGTACCCACGTTAACATACTAATGAGTTGCCTGCCTTGAGTGATTTGTTGTGGCATCTAACTGCTTCTTCTCTTCCTTCCTTTTTGTCACCCTGCAGTGTTCTGTGCCAAGGTCTTTGTGGCTAGGCTGCTCCAACCTGGTAGAGAGCATGTGCGCACTGAGATGCCTGCAGAGCATGCCCAGTGTCAGATGTCTCCAGGTGCCTTTCTTCTTTCTTGTTGTAAATGTTATGCGTATGCTGTTGAACATTTGTTAAAACTCTCAGGACTCTGTTTAATCAAATTGTTAAGTCTGCTAAATGTTTTTTGTGCATCCTTTTCTGAAATCTTCTACTTAACTGCATTGTAGGAGTGAATCTTAAGAGGGCTTTCTGTACAGTAGGCTCTTGTGGGGGGTGGTGAGCTTTTGTGTTTTATTGCCTGTTTACTGAAGTTGTGATATAAGTAGCATAGTTGTGCATGTTGCCTGCTACGTTTTGCTTTCTCATTTAATTAAAAAAAATAACATAATGAGCTTTGCCATTTCTTTTAAATTGCAATAAACTGACTAGCCTGTAATATTTGTGTGATTTAATTTAGAAAGGATAAGCTTTTTATTTTCTACTAAGTGTGATCCTGGTTATAGACTTACATTACAGTCGTTGCGCATGTTTGAATGCAGAATAGTTAGCATGGAGTAATGGAGCTCTTTGGGTTACTCTGTTAACTTAGCTTCTGAACTTTTTAAAAGTGAAGAACAAGGGATGGGGGCTTACTCTGCATAGAAGACCACTAAATCTCAAGTTCTCTGTTGTTTTTCTTCTAGTAAGCTGTTGAAGCTGAGCCTGCGTCATTTATAGATGGGGAAATTGCTGCTGTTTCCTCACTGGTTTGGGAGGGATTGAAAATGATAAAAAGGGAGACTTTGGTACCAGTTAACAATTTTGAACTCCCAGGATATTTACCTTGGAAAGAAAATGCAGAACCTGTGGAGTAACTGTGTAGCACTTCCCAAAGTGTTTCTGAATGTAATATTTTTAGCAGAACATAATTATTATTTAATATTAGTATCTTTTTATAACATAATAGCATTATTCAGTGTTTCAGTCTTTAATTTGCACAGAACGAATACTTAAATTGCTTTTGTGAATGAAAACTTAAACAAATTGAGTGTTGTTTGCAGTCAGTCCATTTGAGTTCAGACACTGGATAACATGAATGTCTTGCCTTAGAGAGTAACCATGTACTTCAAAACCTCTCCTCTTGCCTGCAAAACATGGCCACTTAAGTACCAGCAAATTTGCATTTCAGAATTAAAAATTTATTCAAAACTTCTGTTAAAATACAATTATGTTTTTCTATTTGAATGCTTTATGTTTCCAATTTTGAAATACTATTCAAAGGGGGGTGGGAATCCTATGACCAAGATAAATGTATAGATGGATAATACAATTTTATAGAAATGGGCACTGCATCATGGTCAAATAATAGTTATAGTAGATGCTTATGGTCATGACAGTGCAAGTCACAGAGGTTTGGTGTCTGTCTTGGGAATATTTACAAGCTAGTTCTAATACAAGCTCTTCCTGCTCTCTTTCCCTGATCCTCAGCATTCACTCCCTCACTGGGAAAGTAAAATAAAACTTTTTTCAGTGGGAATTCGGAATTTTTTTCTCCAGGGACCTGACTTGTCAGTGGCCAAAGAGCATCTCAGAATTTTTCAGCAAGTGATCATAGTTGTTTTTAAGGTAGATAGCGATTGGGAGTAGGTTGGATGGAGTCTGGTGGGATGGGCCAGTAATTGTTTCAAGGCTTGTTAATGAACCCTGGTGAGGGATGTTAGCAGTGAGCTTGAAACAACTGCTGCTTTGCTGTCAGGAGGCTGTTCTTTGGTGCAGACCTTGGGTTGCAATCCTACGCTTTTGTGCTTAATTTTTTTCCTCCTCTCTATCTGACTTTTGGATTTGTGACTTATGCCTAACTGTATTTAACAGTTTGAGAACTATTTCAGGATAGGAGCAGTTTTGCTGTTAATAACTTTTTTTTTAAATGGTAGGTGTAGATCTTGGTTTCACCGACTACAAGCCTTGGGGAGGGCTAGCTGCTGGACCCACACACAGTGAATTTCAAAAAGACTCATCAGGCTAGGGGGCTCCTTAACAAGCTCAGGTTCCCTACTGTGCAGGCAGGGCATGCATTTCTACAAATACCTGGTTTGGGAATTGCAGGGATTCCTTAATGGTGAATCTGAGAACTTTATGACTGCCCCGAGGTTCTTAGACATTTCCAAAGAGCTGATTTATCATCAGTTAGCACATCATGGCAAACAAACTGTTTTTTAACCCAACTGAACTTTTTGTTAAAACAATATTACAAACAGGAGAATCTATATATTCGATTGAAATGATAGTAAACTAATTTATTGTGAACACTATTTTTCTTTCTGTTACAGTATGTGTCAGTAGGTACATAGTAGTTAACTATAAACGGAACAGGTGAAAGCTCAGGCCAGGCAGTAGATTAATCAATGCAGAACACATTGTATTACAAACTTCTGTTGACAATATTGATTACATGACAAAATACAAAATAGTTTGTTCATGAACGTACTGCTTTATACACAAGACTTTTGGAAACCTGTTACCACACAGATGTGGTGTCAATATAAGAACCATAGCTAATGCAGCTGTTATGTCAGGGCATGCCACTTTGAAAAATTTCTAAAACCTATCTTGTTTTCAGGAATTGTTACAGATTTGTCAGCTTTCATGAAAACCACATTTGAAGCACCAGTTAATTTGTGTAGGCTTTTTGCTCCGTGTGCCTGTAAGACTTTAACACTCCCAGAACATTTTTAACTATATAACAGTACCAGCTAACAGGGTGAACAAATTTTAGTAATAAAGTACATCACTGCAAGGACAATCACATTGTTCAAGCTGGTGGGATTGCTTCGAATCTGTCAGGAGCTCAGAGTGTGGAAAGAATTTCGTGTATCCAGCCTGTTGCACTTCAGGAGCTGCTGAGGAGGGATTTTACCAGGGTGTTTGGCCCCTCTGCGTGTTGCAGGGCTCTTGCTTTTCTGCTGACTGCACCCTCCTGATGGGTTGTTGGAAAAATAAGAGGGATAGCTGTCCTAAGGAGATACCTGTGGAGCACATTGCTTGGTAAGATGTAGAGAGAGCTGTGTTGATTTAAATTTTGTTTCAAAATACAGGCCTTTTTTTTTTTTTTTTAAATCTGATTTTTGTAGAACTGCAACCAGGATTAAGAGGTTTTAAATCTTTTAGAAGCATCTGTGGGAGATATTTAAAACAAAAAACCCCAGAAGGTTCTCCTTTCAGGCGTGTGACTCAGTGATGCCTGAAGGGGAACTTGGAAGCGAAAGTGGCACCAGCTGCTTTTCCCCATTTTTTATTTTTGGTACCATGACTTGCCCTTCATTGTTTCCTGAGCTAGAAGCCCACATGTGAAAACAGGTAGGGCATATATACCAGGAGATCTTCGTTCTGTAGCACACATTCAATTAGCGTAATGATGATTAATAGGAAGTTTTAGAAGGGAAATACAGAAGCCCTTTGGTGATTCACAGAAGTTATCTGGGAGTTGTATCTGTTATCTGTGTGTGTTGTATGTGTAATTAGTGAATGGACCGGAAAGGGGGGGGGGAATCTAGTCTTAAATCTGGAGCCTTGTAGAATTTCTTCAGGAAGCTCTTATTCAGTCTTAGTGCTTTTTCAAATGTTTAGACTTCAAGAGTAATCTACCATCAGTCTAAAAGTCTAAATCAGAGATTAGGTTAACTCTTGCCTTTGCATAATGTTGTTAGCAATCATAAAACCTAACTAGGCTTTTCTAAAATCGAGCTGTACCATTTAAGCAAATATCCTCTGATGCCAGTGGATTGGAGGTAGTATTCCAATTCTCCACAATTAGTCTGGTTTTGTATCCTGTACTTTTTCTCACGCAGTAAAATACCTTCATAGTTCCTGTAGTTTACTGGAGAAATATTTATTTTCTGCATTCTGTGAGCTGTTAGTGAATATAGAAGAGAGATAATTTATTAAAATATTTATTCCCATTTGTGGTCCTTGAAATTTGCTCTCATCTATTCAGATTTTCAGCATAATTAATATTATTTGGAAATAAAGTCCTTGACACTTATTATCACTTGTTGTTGCTGTATTGAAAAGTGTATATTAAATGCCAGTTCATAATAGTAGAAACTACTATAGATTCTGAGGCCTTATTTTTAACTACTTAATTATCTTTAATAATGTTTTTGTACCAAGGAGCTTACCATTATGGACACACTTGGATTCAAATAGCTACTGTTTTCATCCTCTTTGATATGGATTTGGCTGCAAGATTAAAAGCATACTGGTCTCTTATTTAGGTGTTTAGAGAAACTGGTTCTGTTACCAGTTGTGTAATGCAACCCTATGGATACATCACCTTCATCCTTGTGAAGTATTGCAGTAGTTTTGAACATATTTTGTCATGCTGATTTGGGAAATAGCTCCAACAGTGCTGTCATGCAAACAGAAGCGTCCAGTGTTCTTAGTTCTGTAAGTAAACATCTCCAGTGTGAATTGAAGACTAATCATTAAGCAACAGAAGATAAGTACTCAAACGTTGCTTTGAATTATTGCATCATGTAGGATGTGATGAAATAATGCTTGGGGAATAAGTTATTAGATAGATGTAATGAAATTAAGCTGGTAACCAACTACTGCTCAATGCACTCTTTGTTCCCTGTATTCAGTTATACTTTTCCTTGACTTTTTTCTTTAAAGAGATCATCGTATCTCTCTTCTAAAACTGTTTAGTTTTTTCTTGCCTATGTAGACCCCCCTCCCCCCTCCCCGTGTTGTTTTTTTTTTCTACACCTTTCTGTTTAGTCCTTTAAAATTTTCAGCTCAATTGTGTGTAGAGCCCTGCTCTTCCTTTTATGTTCACATGTGGGGTACGTAGCTTGGAAGCTTTAACAGAGCACTGATGCACTACAGGAACAATAAACTTGTCAATTCCAGAGCTGCCAGTGTAAGAAGTGGACTTGTTCCTCCAGAGGTCAGATCTTAGCATTCACATAGTGGCTTTCTCAGACTTGAAGCTACCCTGACTCCTCCCAGCCCATTCGCCCCGTGGTCGGTACGCCATAGTGTGTTTCGTTTTACCTGTCCTTTATCCTTGACTTCTGTACAGTGGGACGTCCAGCTCTATAGCTTTTCCTTCATCTGCATTTTTATTCTTATACCATGTGTCCTGGTGATGGACAAGCAGTAGGAAGGTGACATTGACTTAGTTCTTGCCAGTGTTGTTCCTGCGTATAGATTAAGACAGGAGTGTATTGATTTCCGCTCCGTAACTGGAAGATGCCTTCAGAAAAACGTGGTCTTAAAAGCCTTTTGAATTGGCTGATTCATAATTTATTACTGTTCAGAAGAACTTACTATTTGCCAGTGGCATGTGGGGTTCTGGAGCATTAGGGTTTTAATATTTATTCCTTACAATAGCATTCCCTGCAAAGGAAATTATTTCTTAGCAATAAGGAATCTCAGTGCTGTCACAGCTGAGCTGGGGCACAAAGAAGGAAGTTTATCTTTCTATTAATTGATGAGATACAATTTAGTATTAACTTGCTTAAGCTTCTATTTGTTGTTTACTAATTTTGAGCTCCTGTTCGTTGGTGTTTCTATTCAGATACCAGAAGGAAGTACAACAATGGAAACTATGGTTGGAAAAAATTGTATTTGAAAATGAAATTCTGATTGACATGAAAACTTCAGCATCCTTTTTTATAGCAGTACTGTCACAGTACAAATTCAGACACACACATGAAGCAGTATTCTTAAAATGTCAATGAGTGCACTACATGTGTTCTGCTAAAACCTTTTCCTACAGTGCATGAAATCACGAGTGGGAAAATGATGAATAGCCTGTCGCTGTGTAGTGTGCGTCCTTTTGAAAATTTTATTCTTCTATGCAGCTGTTAAAATGAGTTGTCATAGCCAGACAACTGCTTTGCTGCTTCTGTTAGGTTCGAAGTAATTTACAAATACTTACTTGACATGTTTTCTGGTATTTTGCCTCAAAAGAGTGGGATGGTTACCATTTCTTTTTGGAAACAGTCCAACAGGTCCATTAAAAAGAAATACTTATTTGATTCCTTTTCTTTGAAGGAACAGAATGTTCTCTCCAGTATCTGAAATATTTGTGCTTGTCCCTCTATTTTAAACAGACTTCTTTCTGAGATGGAAAGCTTTAAAACTAAGTATAGTTTTGTAGAAGCAATTAAAGATATCCATGCAGTAGGCTTGTTGCCATTTTGTACAGTGAGGTGGCCTGAATTGCCCAGTTTTGTAGATCTGATGTAAAAATGTCCGGTTTTCCCTCTGTTAATCAGGAGCAGTGCTTCCCAGTATTGTTGTTTCTTCTAGCTGAAGCTGGAATCTCCTCGCAAAATTAACGCAGTTTGGATTTTGTTTTCAGCAGTTTCTCATAATATCTTTTTTTTAGTTCTTTATATGTGTGTTGCAGACTCTGAGGACTGATGTGACAGCTCAATTTAGTGTTAGTTGTATATATTGCAAGTATTTTGCAAAGGGTAACATTACATTTTACTTTTTTTTTTCCCTCCTCCCCCCTCCTTGTGCTCCAGTGCTCAGCCGTCCTGGTGGTCTCTGCCAGACCACACTCCAGTATCCCAGTGCACTTGTAGTGGAGTGCCCAAAACTGAGGCCAGTACTCCGGATACGGTCTCAGGAGAGCCAAGTACAGCTTTGCCTGCAGTCTCTTTCAGTGACAGCAGCTTGTTGTGGCGCTTCCTGATGGTGCGGCCATGGTTTGTTGCTAGGCCTAGACACCAATAGGATAAGTAAATGTAAATGGCAGAAATTGTTTTGGTTTGGATTTTTTCCCCCAAGCATGATTTATTATCTGAAGGAAAGTGTGCGGTAAGCATTTTTATCAGTCATCCTTTGTGTATTTGAGTGCTTTCAGTTTTACGACTTTAATTATTAACTAAGCCTGTTCCTTCTCAGAGGCAAGAAGAGAGATCTTCTCTTTATTGGGTCAATTCATATTGTTTATTTTTAAGTAGAAGAGAGTGGTTACTTACTAGATTACTTTAACTTCAGCCAGTGAGCTAGTATTGAGCTACAAACCAGAGCTCTTCCTCTTTAGATTCCTTAGCTGAGGAGCAGAAGTGTGTTCCCTGATGTCAGAAGACAAGCAAATGGACTAAATATCTGTAAGTCCTGGTTCCTGATTTTCTCCAGACATGACGTACATCAGTCACTTGTAGCTGACTATGGCTTCTGCCGAAGGGGTCTGGCTGTGTTCATTCTGGTCTGTGGTAAGCGTGTGGCAAATGGCAACTGTGGGCTGGGAGGCAACAGGCAGGCTCCGAAACCACTGTGCAGGCTGGGGTCATCTGCGGTGGCTTCTGCAGGGTGGGGCTGCGTGAGAGCTGTGAACCGCTAACCTTTCTGCTTGTGGGTAAAGGGTTTTGCTGGTATAAACAACTTGATACATATGAGTGCTTTTTTTTTTTGGACTTTGTTGTTTTGAGCAGTTTTTAGGGAGTACTGAGGATCATACGCTTCATCCCCAAGCTGCAAGCTTGCTTGAACAGAAGAGTGACTCCTTTCAGGAGCCTGGTTCTGTTTCTAAACAGCTTTTCAAGTTAGTTCACCTGTGGCTGTTAGTTGGTGGGCAGTTCTCTCACCTTCATCTTTGCTTCAGAAGTTGCTGGTATTCAAAAGTTAGTAATTTACTTAATCAGTAATCTTTATGACAGAGATTAGGAGGAAGTGGCAATATGACTCCCTCTTGAGATATTTGACTAAGCTGCTGTCTGCTGCAGAAGGGACTTCTGAACGTAGAAAAAGTAACATGAGCTTAGAGGTCTGGTCCTTATTTGTTTAGGTGACTTGCTAGCCTGCCTTTTGCTAGTGTTTCTCTCTTGTACTGTTTAGTTATCACAGTCTTGTTGTCTCAGATTGGGAAGGATATGTCTCTAAGGAGGCAAGGACATTTCTTCATGATGGATTCATGTATCAACACAAGATACTAGACCTTGCCTCAGTGAATCCAGACCTGTTGCTGCAACAGATGACCATAAATTTATGTTCCTCAGAAAAGCTAACCCAATCACACTAAGCTTAATATATTTCACAAGTAGCGGGCAGGAGTTGTTATTCCTGATACCTCTTACAATGCATCTGCAGAAGACTGTGTCTTGGAGTGGAGAGATGTTGTTAGCCACACCTTTGTGCTTATGCTTTCTCAACCTCCTTTGGAAAAAAGGATTTTTTTGCTGTCGGATTTTGTTATGGTGCAAAGAAATTTACTAGGTAATGTGCCTTGCTGTCTGCCTGCCCTCTAGTAGTACCACACTTGTGCTGGGAGGGAGTGAAATCTTTTTTAGGAGAGGAGGAAATGCAAGGCAGTCTATTCCAGGTATATTTGATATAGTCCTCATCCTTGCAGGTGTTTGGCCTATTTGCCACAGAAGAGTTTTAAAGGAAACAGAAAAATATAATCAAATATTTCCCACTAAGGTTGAAATTACATTTGTGCAGTGTCTTCACGCAGCACTGTCAGATTTGTTACCAGAAACGTCACTGGCAGGAGGATCGGACCCCTTGCTTGTGGGGAATTAAGCAGCAGTCTTGATACCAGTGTTAGTAATGATTTTGCTGATATTAATAGTTGCACTCTAAGAGTCATCATCATAAGGACATTTATTCTCTCAGTGTGAAAAGTTCCTGGAGTGCTTAGCAGGCAGGCCATTCCTAGGTTTCCCTGGGCCTCCTTTATTTGCACCTGATGAGTTATTCTGTAGACCTTCAAGGCTGTGGCATATGAGGGTCTTCACATATGTGGTTTGGCTTTTGTGATCCTTTGAAACTGTGGTAGAATCCAAACAAATCAAAGGAGGCGTTGGAGTCAAGGATAGGACAGCTGTCTACAAACCCAACAGCAGAACTGAGCAAATTTTACCAATACCCATCTGTCAAGTATGGGAGAAGTGGTACAGCAGAGAAAGAAGGAACTATAACCAAAATATTTTACTACTTAATATTTCCATGGCAAAATAGTCATGTCCGCAAAGCCTCACTGCAGAAAGGCTTTACTTTGTGGCACAGTATGATCTCCCAGTACTTCAGACAAGTGGATTTTACAGATACTTCAGAAGTTTGAGTTGACTTTGTTGCCCTAGAGAAATAATACAGGTTGTCCTCATCCCAACCGTTTCACTTTGTAAGTATTGAATTCTGTTCAGTGGCATTGCACTCTGTTTTTAGAAACTCTCAGCTGTTGAAGCTGAACTCTTTGCTTTTTAATTCTTAATGTTTTTTGCATTCCTCAAGTTCACACACGATTTTTGATGCAATTATTAAGCCAAGCTTTAGGGGTGATCCAAACTACACTTCCAACCTGGTTTTCTTTGTATCTGTTCTACTTTTTTTGTATTATTTTTGAATAAATAAACTGCTAAATATTTACTATAAAGTATATGAATGCAAACATCTTTTGGCATGTGTATGGACACTTCAGCCATTTTTCCTTGTGTGTTGTAATTGATAAATGTTGAATGTCATTGTACTAAATTGATTAGGGCCATTAGAGTTTAAATTACAAAAAGAATTCTAAATTAAATTAAAAAAATACTAATGAATGAAAGTGGACTTCAAAGTTCTCTGAGTTTTTCAGTAGCTAATAATTAAAAGCCCTACTTGAAAAATCACTTAAACAAGAATCAAATGTGGATATCTTTAAAGTTGTATATATGATTGCAGAATTTGAATGCACACCTGAACTTTGAAAATCGTAGTACTTTTGTCTGCTTTTGAAGATGCTTGAACTAGAGAATTTATTCAAGGCATATAATACTGAAAAATATTTACCATAATGATACAGGAATCCATGTACAGTTCTGTACACTTAAGCTCAGGTTGTTAGAGCAAATGTAATTTGAAAATCTCAAGCTTATATGTAAGTACGTGTTTTGGGAAAAACGGTAAGAATTAGGCCAAATGCCTTTGAGTTCAGTACCTGAATAGTAAAAATGCAGGATGCCTGCTGCTAAGTGATTGTTGTCACTTTACTGTAGAGAATTCTATATTGTCCTGCAGCGTCTATTAAATTTTTTTGAGCTCTGCTAACTTCAAAGTTATCCTTCGGTGCAGTTTGTTGGAAGCAAAAGCCCTTTCAGACTCCGGATCGGTCCACAGAAACCATAGCTGGCACTTTGTATAATGCTATGCTTTTTGTTCAGAAGTAAAAGAAACATACAGCAGTTTTCCTATTGAAGTGACATCAAACCCAACTGTCTTCAGGAAGTAAGGAGATGATTGCTGGCATGCTGCGGTGGTCACAGCTTTGGTTTCAAGGCTTCATTGCACAATATGTTGGCTTCAGCTGTCCCCTGCTTTTTCGATCTGCTGCCCCATGCAACAGCTTGCCACCTTTCATTTATGCTAGTACAAGATGGTGTTCTGTAACGTAAAGTCACTGATGTGATACAGATTAAAAATAATCTTCCAAAAAGAGGAACATGAGACATTGGGCAACTGTTCCTCTTGTTCTCAAATCCTTTTCTGCAGAGTCTTACAATGATGTGCTTTGTGTATTAATCAACTGTAACCTGAAGTTGTAGGGAGAAGTGGTGCTGGCCTTACAGGTCAGGAGCATTTAGACAGCCATTATATAAATGATGTGAAATCTAAATTATGCAATTGCACATTCCTTTTAATACCTAGGTAAAATCAGCACTTGAATGTGGAGTGTCTGGCTAACACCAGGCGAGGCTGAGTGGATATTCGAAAAAATTATTTGGGTATTTTTTTTACATCGTGTGTTACTGAAACCTTCTTTCTTTAGCTGAAGTTAGTCCACGGTTTTTTTTGAGATAAAGTTTTCTCTAGGCTTTTGGTTGCTGGGATATCGGCAATTTCAAAAACACACTGAAATTGTGTATAAGCAAAAGATTGTGTTTCAGACAATTAATGACTAATTAGGATTTCCTGAATAGCTGTGATGGATTGATACAGTTTTATGAATTGCCAAATCTGGAATACGTTGCCATACATCTTTGGAGGAAAAAAATGAACTTAAAACAGCACTGGATTCTTTCTTGGAATAGCTGACTTGTTTTAGGCTTTAGTTTTATTGAATATTTCATTAGAGTGGCTACTTTTTCTGTATTTCTTTTGTGTGCAAATACCTTCTATTAAAGGCTCCTCAGTGTTTTTGAGTAACCTTTTTGTAACTTTTACAGAAAACATTTGTATAGAAACATCTTAAAAATCAGTCAAAGTTTTGCTAATCCTTGGGGAAGAGCAAAAACCAAAGAATGAGAATAAATTCTGATGTAGTTCTATTGGCCAGGGAAAGCGTGGAGGGATGTAGAGGATGAAGTGCCAGAATCTGGTCTTAGAAAAATTGGAGAAAATACATAGGTGTGCTTGGAGAAAAGTACTGAATGTTTACTTGAAGCTTATAGCTGCTTTTGAATCTCCAGTCCTAGTGTATTAGTATTTATTGCCAGTGAATTTGTGGCTGTGGGCTTGTAGTTGTTTGGAGTTGCTTATTTTTAAATTATTCTTCAGTTATGTGCGCTTTGATATATGGTATGTGTGTTTGTTGCTTAGCCATTTTTCTCAGGCTAGAAGTACGTGTCCTCTGCTTCTTTTCCTTCTGTTCCATTTTTATTGTTTTGCTCGAGGGTTAAAGGGCTGCAGATCTTTTCTAGATCTTAGGGGAAGAAAAAGGTAATAGGCACTAGTGCATGTGTTAAGCAGTAGGGGATATGAGGAAAAAATTAATCGGGTTTTGAAAAAATGGCTTAATGATCTTTGTCTTTAAGTGGCTGCAGTGTCTGTATTTCTGAAGCCCATTAATTACCCAACCTTCATACAGCTTTTTAGACACCTTCGTGCTGAGGGTTGTGCCTGTCTTCTGGCCGGCACGTTGAGGTAACTAAATTTGGGCAGAGCTGGTTTCACATGGAACCAGCAGCAGAGATCTGAACCTGAAGTCCCTCTGGGAATCTAGGAATAACCCTTGAAGTATTTTAACTTCGCACCAGGCAGCCAAGTTGCAAATGTAGTTAATCTTAACACAGGCTAATTTATTTTTTGATGAATCTGAAGTAATCTAATTACTAGCTTAGCCTGAAATTTGCTCCTGAGATGTTACTTGTCCTACCTTTAATCTGAAATACTGTTAATGGGCTTATTAATTGTGTAGGTGAGTGGTGTTTTCTGCCTTGTTTACCCATGAACATAGTGCAGAGAAAAATGTACAACTTACACCTTTTGTACACAGCGTTGCACAGCGTGAAGTGTAATTTGAATTTTGCCTTGCACCTGACTCAGGGTGTCCACACAGTGCAAACACTTCTGGTAACGATACTCCATTTGAACTACTTGGCTTGTAGGAGGTGTGTGCAAGCTGGCTCAGGGCTTTGAAACTGAGTGCTAATGTAGAAGTACCACGTTGTAGGGATGCCTCAGTTAGCTCTAAAATGTCTTGCCTGCTTATGGAGTCCTTGAAGTCAGCTGCTCTTTGTGTGCTTAAATTCCTCGGTTAAAGTGGTTCTGATGGATATACTAATTTGAGCAGTCAGCAGTGAAATGCAACTTTCTAAATAGTTTGTTTTCCTTTTACAAGTCCTATAAATGAATAGATGAGTGAATGTGAAGAGGTTTCTTTGCATCTGCTCTGGAAGGAAGAAGAGTTGTTATAATCTTGAGCCAGTATTTTCCCCTCAAGTTTTCATTTGTGATGGGTTTTTTTAATATGGGAAATAAAAGCTAAAGGGGCTCTTTACTAGGTATTGAGACAGTTTCTAAGGTAGTAAATCCTACTTAATGTTTCCATTATAACAAAAAAAAAAAAGCTTGACATATCTAATCCTCCTAGCTGCCTAACAAAATCCAGTTATTTAGGGTAGCTTTTGGTATAGTTGTAGATGCAAATAGTCTGAACAAATGTGGAAGATCTGAAAACTTGTTGCCTTTACTTAAGTAGTTTCAACAAGTTCACTGTATAGGTAACATGATTTGAAGTTTCCCTTGGGTCCTAAATGTGCAAAGGAAAAACTGTTTTACTTCGTGATGCATTAACATTAGAAGTGCAAATAGGTTCTACCTAAATAGGTTTATTTGGAAAATTAATTAGGTGAACCATTAGCAATATTGTTAGTGCAAAACCAATAATAGTAATTGTAACTGAGAACTTGAGGTAACTTCTCTTAATTAAAAAAAAAAAAAGAAAACCAGTACCTTGCTCCTAGTGTCTGTGTACCTTTCTACAGCCAGTTTGTCGTAGCCATATCTCTGATGGTTCTAATGTAGACATTTTACTGTTAAAATTGTTGTTTGCAGGCAGAAAGGGTTTCTCTTTTGGAGTATCCATACTCTAGAGTTCTGAAAGTTAATTCAGAAATGTTTTAGGAAAATGATTGCAACCATTTGTAGCAATATCAATGATAAGCCTAATGACTGCTTTAATATACCATTTAAGTATTGAGATTTTTCTGCTCTGGCAAGAATGCGGATTGCTAATGTACTGCACACATACAGTGTCTGCCAAGAAAGGCTGACTGACCGTATAGTTAAAGGCATGAACTGAGACAGCTGAAAAACAAGCCACACTTATAAGCTGAAGGTATAATTAAACCTCCTGTTAGGCTGGGGAAGGGCTGCAGAGTCCAGCTGGTTAGAAAATAAAGCCGGTTTTCGTATGAAGTAAAACATGATCAGTAAGCCCCAGGTGGAGCATTGCAGCAAGACGTGCTGGCTGCCCCTTTCTGCTGGATGCTCTTTCACAACCTAAGATTTTTTTACTACTACTACTATTATTATAATATTTATTTTTATTTTTATTATTTTTATTATTATTAATGATTCAAATTTTTTCAACTACCAGCTTTAGCTGAGCAAGGAGGCATTGTGAAAAATATTACAGCGAGGCTTAACGTAGCCCCCAAACCTTGCCTATCTGAATTTAAAACTGCATTTGCCATTTTTTTTAGTAGGCTGATTCTGCATAGAATAGTATTTTCTGTTTTGAGGGGCAGGGGTAGAGAAAGTGATTAAAAATATACACATATATATATATATATATATACGTGAGGCTCAACATATTTGTATTCAGCAAAATAGTTTGTATGATGTGCAAGTTTTGCAAGCCTTCACAGTTCGGTACTTGGAATGGTGCAGGGATGAGTCATCAAATTGCTATAATTACACAATTCAGTACTCATTGTCCTTGTAAATTCAACATATTAATATAGGATGGATACAAGCAGTTTTTGATTACTGACTCTTTACTCCAGATACTCAGAAAATTAAATGCGAGTTAGGGTGTGTTTGAAACTGTTACGCAAGGACTATGTTAGACATGATCCCGCAGTACCTGTTGAGGTAAGCCCGCCCCTAAGAAGTAATAAGCTATTACATATTTACCAAAAAAAAAAAAAACCAAAAAAAAACCAAAAAAAAAAAAAAAACCAAAACAAAAAAACCAAAAAAGACAAGCCCCCCCCCCCCCCCCCCCCCCAAAAAAAACCCAAACCAAAATAAAAATCCCAACCCACGGATTACTTGAATTGGCTGATGGATCAAAAGTATCGTCCCCTTCTAATTTTAGAGACTATACCTGCTGCTGAAAACCCTGGATGTCTCTTGGGGTTTTTTTCCTAGTGATGTCTGTTTGCTGAGTGGAAATACATGCGTGCTTGAAAATAGCTGGTAAGTTGGACAAAAGTAGCACATTATTTTTGTTTCTTGTTACATCTTAAATTGACTGCTAGTTTAATCAGTTAATAATTTTTTTTTAATACTAATGTTTATGAGAATCTGAATTGCGCTATTTCTGAAATTCTAAAAGCTAGCAGGGTGATTTTGCTGTTATGGTACGTACTTCATCAGCAGTTGTGCTTTTGCAGGTTGGGGTACAAATTACCAAATTAACTGCTCCGTTGGGTAGTTTCAGACTGCAGTTTGTGCATACAACTGCCTATTTAGAAGGATGTGCCATCACCAAAAGCTCTGCAATGAAGTTGGAGCCTTTGCTTAGTGTTTTGTGGAATTGGATCAGAATAGTAATTCTGAACTGCTGATAATTTTCATGTATAACTTCATTTTAAAAACAAGTTACGTAGTTGAGTCCTTTGTGGACACAGCCTACACTGGTCTGACTTCTGAGATTAACTTCATGTTGAGTCAGACATACTGAATATTAAGAGATACGCGGTTACATATTTACAGAAGATCAGCAAATTATTTTGTAATGAGGTTAAGGTGAAGACTGATGCTTGAGAAACAAAGTTAAAATAGTGGTACTAACTGCCAGTCATCAAAGCATTAGTGATTAAACAAGATAACCTGTTTAGTACCCGCTTGTATTCTTTTGAACCTGCAAAAATAACTGCTCTGGAACATTTAGGTGAAGAATGACTTGAGATTTTCTTTCTCTGAGCAGAGAGACAGGAGCAGGTGACTGTTGTTTTTTTGGGGATTTACTGATCTGGACAAAACTTCCTTAACAGTAGGCCCTTGAGAGGTGTCAAACTGGGTATGTAAAAACATTAGGTGCCTTTTAAAAACATCACATCTTCAACTTGTGGTCAAACTACAGTGTTTGTTTTTAGAGACTTTAAACACAAACTGGGTAACTGTCTGCTGGCACTGAATTTATGCTATCTTCTTATAAACTTCTTGGTGGTTAGTCAGAGGCCAAATAAAAATGATGCCTTATTTTCAGTATGAGTTTTTTTTTCTAATTTTGCCTTCAGCTGTTGGATCTTGGTAGACTCTTTTAGTATTTCAAGTATATTTTTGTTTGAACTTCCAGCAATAACTACACTAAAATAAAATCTGGCAACTGGGAGAATAGCTAGCTAGGTAAGAAATGATGCATATTGAGCTTAATTTGTGCAGATCCCTAGTGCTTACATAAATAGTTTAATTTAAGCTGAAACAAGCAGTTACTAATACTTATGGCAAATATAGACACATCCATGGTCAGCAGAGTTACCTTTCAAGTTAGAATCATAGAATATTTCAAGTTGGAAGGGATCCATAAGGATCATCAGGTCCAACTCCCTGCTCCTCGCAGAACTACCTAAAACTAAATCAAGTTTAACTTGATGAACCTTAGAGCTTTGTTTTCAAAGTGCTTTATAGTGACTGTGGACAGTAGATTGAGTTTATCTACCATTAAATATTTCCAGAAACTCTTTATTTGGAAAATCATTTGGCCGGGGGCTCTATTTTCTACTTTTCTCAAGGGATATTTTTTTTTTCTGCATAAATGTATGGTTATCTCACTAAATTTAAAAAAAAAAAAAAAAAAAACAAAAAAAAAAACAACAACAAACAAACCACCAACCGCAAAGTATTTTATCCTGTGACGTAGTTAATGGAGAAATAATGGAAGGAACAGTTTTCTATAAGCAGCGTGAGTGAGGTTAAACCCGTAGCTAGAGGTATGTTGTTGCTGGTGCTGTCTTCTTTGTGAAGCCAAACATATTTATTGCCCAGATTTGAATAACTGTCCATACCTTTTTATGCCTGCTCCTTTGATATAGGAATCTTTTATGGCGTTCCTCTGCAGATAGCCTATGGCTATGATTCTGAAGAAATTTTTTGAAGTGATGAATCTTTGCGGTGCTTAGTATAAGCACACTTTGTCAGTGACCACCTATTTCTGACCTGGTGTTTGGAAGCACTGTAGTATTTTTACAGACTGGTATGTACAGATTTTGAGGGATGTGCTAAGTTAGAGATTTGGTCCTTGCTGTGAGAAGAGTTGATTCACATCTTGTGCAGTTTAAGTTCGTGGTTCTCCAACTTTATTTAGTGTTCATGCTACGGTACATTTTTATAAAAGTCACTCAGTAATTAGAAGAAAATCCCCTCCTATCCCCAATCAAGTATCAAGATGATGTTAATAAACACTGTTTAACAGGCTCCTGTATTAGAAAATAGTGACCATTACATCCTAAGGAGAGGCTTGTGTTCATTTTGAAATGCTTTAAACCATTCAGGGTTTTCTGGCTATATTAAAAGCAGGAAGCCATGAGGGACACATGCTCATTGCTTTTAGATGGTAAAGATGGTTACCCAGCCTTTTTCCTTACTGATGTGGTCCAGTTGTCACATAGGATGGTGGATTCCTCTCCTCCTCTGGGTGAACATGTAATTAATACCTTCAGCAATCCTTGTGCTGGGAGAGCTGGTTTCAGAAGGCAGTTTGAGTATACAGAGCTCAAGCTTCATCTGCTGTGTTTGACTTCAAGCTATCCAAGTATGTATTAGTTATTTTTTGTTTCTTCAACTTCTCTAAAGTCAGATGTAGATGTGATTTGCTAAAGGAGATCAGAGCCTGTTTAGCTGAACTGTTTTGATGAGTTTTGCTTATTTTGTAATTTTAACTGAAATTTCCTAGTTATCTTTTCCAGTGAGCAGGAATTTTCTCAAAAATTAGATTTTTAAAGATTTAGCTTGATCTTTAACTCAGATCAGAATTACTGGTGTAGTCTCAAGGGTAGTGGGGAAATAGGAGTTCTTGTTTTCTATCACTTTCTCTTTCATTATGGCTGAAAATATAATAATTGAAGAGTGCTGCTCTTTTTTTTTTTTTCAAGGTAACATAGCTGTTGTCCAGTTTTGTCCATCCATCCTTTGTATCCTGTCAATCCATTCTTTGGTAGAGAGAAGTGTTTCATTGAAGAAACATAGCAAAGTTGTCTGCCTTGCTAGGTACTACTGCTGCTGCTTGTGTGTCTTGTCCCAGTTCCCAGGATTACTGCTCTCTTTATAATTGCTGTCTCGATACTGGAACTAAAACTGGGTTAAAGAAAAAAACTGCACCATGCTGTTTCTCTTCAGAGTCAATTAAGGGACTAAAAGCACTCCCAAGTCCTGAAGCATGGTGGAAACCTAAGTGTTGCCTGCCTGTAGCTAACATAAATCTGGTAGAAATCTGGTTAGCCTGCGCAGGTTTGGTAGATTTCTGCTAGAAAAGATGCAGCTTTTTTTCATATATCTCAGGAGTGAGATGAGCCTTGCAGGCTGAGTGCCATTCATCTGCAGAAAAACTTAGGTGCTTTGCGCCTAATATCACACAATCATATATATGTGGAACTATTATGCTTGAGACGCCAGTTTTAGTCGCTACCAGGTATCTAAGGATCTTAATTGAAACTGTGATTTATGAAGTTTTATAATACCTACAGAATTTTTTGCCTTTGGGCAGAGGTTCATGGTTGTTTTTATTGTGGAAGGTTTTCGTAATCTCCAAGGAAATGAGCTTTATGTAATTATGCTGCTTGTCAGTACCTCTTTCTCCCCAAGTAACTTTTGAACCTGTTTGCCATGTTCGTCTGCATCTCAGAAATCCCAAGGACTTGAGGTATTGTGGAGCAGACAGACTAAGGAAAGCTTGAAGTTACTGCAGAAGTAGGCGAGGAATATGGGATGCAAATCTTCAGGAAACAAGCTTTTAAAATTCTACAGCTTGTAGAGCAATTTGTAAATTTTACTGCCGTTTCTGGTTTTACCATTAGTGAAAATAAAGACAGAGGCTTTCTTCAGTGTAACTTTATTCAGCTGAGTTATAACAACTATAAGGCAATGGAAAACATCTATGCTTAGACCCATTGTTATCACTTTGCTGTTGCTGCCATTCCCAGTAGGGGAGGGAGAGTGCTTATTCCAGGCTGACTAATTAAGGAATGACAGCTGGTTGGAAATATCATTCTACTTTTGCAAGAGCTGTGAGCAACTTAACAAGAATTTCTGGAAAAAATGAACTTATAAACAGGATTAATTGACGATATTTAGAAGCTGAGCTTCCACTGTGAGAGGCTGCTAGGCTCTTGTGCTTGTGGCGGTAAAAAAAAATCAAGCCTGTTCTTTCAGAGTTCTCAAGTGCAGGTCAGTCATATTGCAGGGGCTCATGGCCCTGCCAGAGTAACTGAATGAGAGGTCATCGTTTGCACCAGGTCTTGATGCTGTTCAGCAACAGAGCTGCAGAGAAATGGAGTGGAGTCCGTGTCTGTGTTAAATCCATTTTAAAGCTGCTTGGGAAAACTGCAGAGGCGGCCAGCATGGTAGCTTTATGTAGAGGGTGGGTGGGGTAAACAACAAGGTACAGATTGAGAGAAGAGAACAGCATGATGGAGGGAAGAGTTGAACTTGTAGATGCCTATCTTCCTTCTTGCACAAGAGCTGGAGGCCTTCCGGAGCAAGGGCTAGTGACACCAGCTGTTAGGAATTTTGAAATTCCTCTTTTGCCAAGTGCTGTCGATGTACAGGACAGATTAGAGTTGTCTAATTGCTTCTTCCAGACAACAGGACAGGATCCACCGGTCATCATCTAGTCTTCAGTTAGTATGCTTTAGAGACACATTAAGAGTCTGTGCACAACGTGTAAAATCCATTGAGTTAGGATGTATGTGATCTGGGAAATAACCCCAAAAATTAAGTGTTCAAGACAGAATTAGAGAGAATTTATTAGGAAGAGAAGATATAAAGGGGAAAACAAGCAATATATTTGGGAATAGAAAGAACCCTTAAGCTCTAAATATAGTAAGAAAATGTGGAGTGAGTTTTGGATGGGAAAAGAGAGAAAAAGCAATAAACACTCTGGTAGATACCATTAAATTAACGTAGCTACCTACTTCCAATTAAATAGGTAAATACTATGTTAAATTTCCAGCCTAAGAATCAATCCATGTAGTCTGCCCTCACATTCATGGCCCAGATGTTGAGAAGTCATGGAGATACCTCTCAGCAGCAGTACTGCCTGTGCCAGGTTGCCCATTTGTGGATCTGAGATACTGTCCTCTTAGCCAAGACTGTGCTCTGATGCTCTGAAGGAAGAGGTACAACTGGAGAGGGGTAGGAGAAATGCAGTTGCCCTACTTCTCCCTTGTATCAGTGGACATGCCAAGGATGTAGCATCTCCTTAAAGTCTGCTACCCAGTTTTCTTTCCCTAGGCAGCAGCAGAGGCACAGTAGAATTGAGTAGGTGCACACTGAAGACCAAAACTTGCTCTGCAATCAATAGCGTAGTGTGGAAGTCTGATCATTTTGGTGAAGTTTGTGTTCTTGCACACTTTGCATTACAATGCTGCTCTGCTATAGCTTTATTATATGTTCCTAGAATGAAAAGACGTAACATTTAGGAGACAGGTCTTTGCTAACTCCCTGGGATGTAGGCTATGATCTCTGAGACGTTTCCCAATAAAGGAGCAGAAGAAAGCAATGGCAGAATCTCTCTGTGACTTACCGAAGGAAAGTTAAACTGGGGCTAAGTTGATGTAATGTGGGATTTCTGCTGAATATGCTGACCCAAGCCATCCATGTTTGATATTCTCTGTGAGAGTTCCTTTTCCTTGCTCTTAGCTCACAGGATCGGTGCACGTATTTATCCTTCAACTGCAAAAGTAGATGAGATGTTCCTTACTCATTTAAGCACATAGTAATTGAAAACACTGTTAACAACGTATCATCACTCTAATGTGTATTTATACACATTCAAATTTAAAATAAAATAAATAAATACCCTCTCCCCACCCTCACCCCCCACCCCCGGTGTAATTCCCTGGAGTAATGTTTGCTTGTGTGGGCCAGTTGGGTACCAGTAAGTCTATGGCTGATTTGTGCTCCCTCTTGTGGCACCGTGTGGTGGGAGAGCATCATGCGCATGTCGTTTGCAGATCAGTGACAGTGCTGGTTATGAACAGTGTGTAGTTACGAATAACTGGAATGGCCCTCAAAAGACTATAATTTTGAAAATGTGGAAAGGTTAGTTTACTTTTCCAGTGTTACTGTTCTATGTATGTCCAGAAACACTAAAATACATGTATCCATGGAATAACACAAAACCTCTTCTGCCTTTGTCCATTTTTGGATTCCTTACTAGCCATCTCCTGGGCATGTATTTGTCACTGTTACGTGCATCATAACCAGACAGACCTGAGTTTTCCCATCACCCAGTGGACATAGTTTTCATAATGTAATTTTTTGTCTGTGTTGCATGTTTTTTCATACCTAACTGCAAGTCAGAAAAGGGTTCAAGGTAAACTTTAGACAAAGCACTGTAGTCAGGTGGCAGAGGAACGCTTGCCTGTAGGGGTAATACTGTTAATTTTTCAAGTTTTCTGGTTTTGGTGCTGTACATCCGTTATGCAAGAAAGAGGAGGAGATGAAGCAGTGAATGTTTTTGAGGTGGAATTGTGTTTTGAATGGGGGTTGGATGTAGTTGTTAAGGGGTTAATCCATAATCTATGATGGCAAGAGTAAAGGAATTGTGTGACTTATTCCATCATGTGTTTTACTTGAGTCCATTGTTCCTCTTTCTGCTGAGACAGCTGATAGCGGGGAAGAAGGCTGAAATGAATACAGACAGTGTTTTAAGACTTTCAGTTTTTTATTATAGCCCTCTGCCAGTTAGCCAGCGTCTCCTGGGCATAAATAGCAGGGAGGACAGGGTTGGTGGGAGGCTAAATGAGCAGTAGTTGTCTAGGTGTGGGGTACCAGTGGGTAGGTAGAAATAGAGGGTAATGGTGGTATGGACAGCAAAAGGGAGCAGAAAATTAAAAAATAAAGGGAAGAAATGAGTGAAAGATTGTGAAGAACTGAGGTAAGCTCTAAAAGAAATATTTGCTTCTGAATGCTTGCAGAAATTCTTACATCTTGTTCTTGAACAAAGGGAAGAAAACAGTAGGGAGGAGCAGTTATGATGTGGGGAGAGCACTGTAATTAAGTCAGGATGAAGAAAGATGGTGACTTCCAAGGGTTATAGGACACAGACTGTGGCAGTGAATTACAGAGGCGTTCTGCAGAGAACGGTCCCTCCTCCTTGTGGTGAGCTAGAGCTGGAAAAAAAATTCATATTGTGTTGCATGTAAGTAGTGTATGGTGATTTTTTTTTTCTTCAACTAGACGTATGCAATTTAACTTTGGCAGAAAGTGCTAGTTGGTTACTTTGACAGGTTTAATTACTTTGGCTTGAGTAGGATGAAAGTGAATTTATTTCCCAGTGAGAAGAGCATTGAAAGGCTACATGAAAACCTGTCAAAGGAAATTGAAGAGGGGTAGGGGAGTTATCTTTACAGTAAATGGAATTGATAAACATGCCAGTTAAAAGGGGAATTTATTTATAATACCCAGGTTTTGTGGCCAGAAATATTTGATAATTCTCTTCACTGGGAAAATGAATTTTATCTGTTCAGCTGATTTGCTTTTTTATAATGCTTGTAGAGCAAGGAATTGCCATAGAATAAAAAATCGAAGTGATAATTCTTTTTTTTCCTAGAACACGTCAGTAATGGAAGATCAGAATGAAGATGAGTCTCCAAAGAAAAATACCCTATGGCAGGTAGGACTAACATTTGCGTAGAAAGAGAGTTGGCATGTTTTTATATGTTCCTGCTTTTGAGAAACTTCCAAGTCTTGCGTCTGCATAATCATCCTTGTATGTAGTTGACTGTATCATCCTAAAATTAGCTCAGCCTTCAAGTGAAGGATGATGCTGATGAATAATACTTGAGAAATTACTAGATCTTCTCAGATTTTGTAGTTTGTGCTGACCTTGAAGGGACAATTCTGCATCAAAGGATACTTGAGAACACAGTTCAACCTTTCTGAGCACATGACTCATTTAAAAGGAAAAATTCAACACCTTCTCATGGCAAGGAGTTGCAACCAATTTGCTTTGAACAAGTTTGGGAATATTTCAGAGCGCTGACAGTTGTTCCCCAGCAGGCCTCTTGGTCTCCTGAAGGGCTCAGAAGAGCCTGGCATCAATCTTTGGTTCTATTTACTAATTAGCAGTAAGTCCTGGGGTGGTGTTCTTGTAGCATCCTTATTTGTAGCTAAAGCTCCCAGGATTTTAATGATGGTTTTTATGTGGATGTCCCAAACACTGACATGAGTGGTTTTTCAAAAACAAACCAAGCCCTTGACAGCATGTAATGCTCAGTTTTCACTTAGGGATAAGCAGCTCAACGCTGACATGAGGGTCTTGAATTTTTGTGTTAATTAGAGTATCGATACCTAACTTTGGTATGTCTCTAAATGTGTATTGTTTTAACTGCTGGAACATGTGTAAATCATTTGTGTGGGCAGATTGCAGTATGCAGTAGAGGCAAACTGTAATATGCAGCAGAAACCACTGGTTTAATCTGGAAAAGTTTGTTCTAAGAGAATTAAGTTCCTTGCTGCTTAAATGGTAAGAATTGTAAGGGAATTCAAGTCTTTCAGTGTAAGAAGTAACTTAGAATTATGAGCAAGGTCCCTTCATTCATCTGTATCTATGAAAGTTGAAATTTGTATGGTGTAACTCATAGCTTTAAGAATGCATTTTAGAATTTAATACTGTTGATTATTTCTTTGCATCTTCTCACATTTTCTTCCTCAAGAGAGTTCTTATAAAGCTGTTCCTATTCTTGTTTATATTTAAATACTGTTATTCCTTGTCTAAAACCAGATAAGTAATGGAACTTCATCTGTGATTGTCTCAAGAAAAAGACCATCGGAAGGAAACTACGAAAAGGAAAAAGACTTGTGTATTAAATATTTTGACCAGTGGTCTGAATCAGATCAAGTTGAATTTGTGGAACACCTTATTTCACGAATGTGTCACTATCAGCATGGACATATTAACTCTTACTTGAAGCCCATGTTACAACGGGACTTCATCACTGCGTTACCAGGTAAATTAATATTTCTTTTACAAGAGGTGCATTTATAAATACTTTTGTGTAATACTTCAGGTGTATGCAAACTTTTTGGAACACCCTCCAGTTTTAGATTGTCTCGTATAAATAAAGTGATGCTTCCTAGTCAAAAGAAGTGCAGGAGGGTAGCTGAAGTCATTCACTTCTGTGATTAATTGAATTGGCCACTGGATGCCAGTGTTGTTCCATGTAAAAGTAGTTGTGAGTAGCATATCCTGAAGAATAGTTTGTGTTTAAATTGGGACAAAGTTGTCGTAAAAGTTTTATCTCTGCAAGCTCTGGTCTAAAATTCCTTTTTCGTACAAAGTCCTTAGGCGTAGAAAACACTATAGAGGTGTTTTTGTTTGTGAAGTCTGTATTACATTTTAGTTTTGTTCGAAGTTTCCCAAATCTTAAATAAAAAGATGGCTGCTTAGATGAGTGAATCTAGTTTGTCTGGTCTTGTTGCTGACTCAAGAGCAAAAGTACTTGTGGATTTTTATTGTATAATCCAGCCGTTATTCCTTCCTTCAGTTGCTCAGAACCTCTTCTGCCACCTATCAGTGTAAACCTGTATCAATAGTTTGAATATGAGATCTGTTCTTACACTTGCTATATGCATTTTTAAAAAAAAAAAAAAAAAACAGAGCAGTAATAACTAGGTGTATAGAATCTTTAGCTTTCAGTCTCTGGTAAGTTGTGTATATATTTCCATTAATTTCTGGGAAGGAATTGTATCCCTGGATTTTTGCTGCTAGGCAGGATGATTCATTTGATTATTTGAAAGGTAAACACGTGGACATTGTTTCCAGAGTGGGAAATAAGCATGAAATAAATGGTCAAAATGTTCTGTTTGCCACTAGCAGTACAATAGCACAGATTCACACCTGCAGTGAGTGAGTAGCCTGTGGATGTTATCGCAAGAATTCCAAGACATGACAGTGAGTGCTGAGGGTGGATGAGGAGGTGATACAAATCATAAAGGGAATTGGAAACTGGTAGTTTTCTGAGCACAGGGTCCACTGAAGTAAAGTTCCTTCAAAGGTTGGTCGTATTACAAGCTCTGAAGCTTTTGTAAACATTGGTGTGCTTGGTCTCACAAGTCTGGGCTTTCCTGGTATCTGGGACAGAATGCTGCTTGCTTGTTATGGGTTTCTGTTCTCTCTAAGTGCTGCTATATTTTCACAAGACCTGGAGGAATTCAACTTTTGGAGGTGATGGGGGGGATTTTGGCTCATCTGTCAAGTATGGTTGAAATGAACTTCTTAGTAGTTGGAGGGGAATGAAGAATGTGGGGTAGGACACAGGAAGTGATAACAAAATCTCATGTGTGTTCTATTTTCTTAAAAAACAGGCTTAAAAATGTGAAAGAGGGCTATGGAAGGGAGGGAGCATCCTTTTCCCCCACAACTCAGTTTCATGGAAGTTATTTTATAGAAGACTTAGCTTGTCTGGCCACACATATAAAAACGTGCTGCTCATTTTGACTGGAGAGCTGTCTCCTTTAGGTAGTGTGGATGTTTCTTCCAGCTTGTTTTCAAAATATTGAATTTTGATTTCTCTAGGGACTATCTGGAATTAACTAAAAATAAAGTCAAATAGACAGTCGTGGTCATCATACGCAAGTATGAGCTTCAATTATAATTTTATTTTGTTTGCTTTTATTTTATCCCTCAGGGCTGATACCTTGGAGAGATACAGTTCATACGATATATTTATTCCTAAGAAATTTTTGGGAGCTGCATAAGCTGACACTTACTTACATGACATTTGTACATATAAATATATATTTATTTTTACAACTTTTTTTGCTTTTGAAGATGTAAATACTGGGGCCTGTTCCCATACTCAGCCTTTTCTAAAGATAATGCAGTGTTTGAAAAATGTCTGTGTAAATTTACCCAAGAAATTAATCTGAGTTGAGATCAATCCCGAGTTGGACTAACATCACATTAAAAGATAACAGTAAAGTGCTACCTTTTAAAAGATAGTTTCACTTGTCTTAAAGAAGTAAAATTACTTTGTTTTAAATTGAAATAGTTTTTGCTTGCTACTGTCCCTACTGAGTTTTACACCTGTGAGAATGCAGGAAAAATGGAAGTAGTTTGTTGTATCTGGCTTCAGTGGAAAAAAGTGATAATTCTGCTGTACTTTTCTGTTAAGTGGTGCAGAATGTTTAGTCTGCAGCGCCTGTTCCTAAAAGTTGGGCTGTGGTTGGGGTCTTTACCACAAATCACCATCGTGGTGTGTGACTAGCTGTATCAGCTATAGCTGTATGGTGTATAGTTGTATCAGCTGTTGCAAGTCCCATTGATCAAGTGGCTCAGAAGCCTATACTCATCATTTTTCCACGTCTGCCAACGGTGTTTCCTCTAGCACGTCGAAAACAACTCTCAAAAGGCAGCGGTATATAATGGACAGCATAATTGCAAGAATAATTCATGTCACCTCTGTGCTTTTGATTCTCTTGATTATCTTTAAGATATTAATATTACTTGCATGGTCTCATCCAAATTGTGCCCTTTCCTTAAATGAATTACAACTTTGACCCTTGAGGACTACGTTGTCACCCTTGATTAAGAAAGAAAGTCCCTTCCATATCTGTTTTGTGTGTTAAAAATGCAAGAGAACTGTACACTGTGTCAGGAAAGTAAAACCCTGCCAGGCTTCTTCTGAAATTTGTTTCTAAAATAATAAAAGCCTGTGCAGTTGCATGATCTAAGTGACTGCTTCGTGTCTAATGTTAGTCAGTTTCCTAGAGTTGACATATCCCACATTTGGGTTTCATTTTCATACAAAGTGATATTTACACATTGAGCTTTGAAATCCCTGTGGATTTTAATTGTTTTAATTTATTATTGAAATTCAACCAAACCTTCATCTGGTACCTATAATCGACAACAGCTGTAATTTTTCACCATTTTCTATAAAACTGCAAAAGCTCTTGTAGAGGCATAAGAGTTGGGAGTAATGTTTTTCTTTGAAAAGTGTAAATCCTAGATGCATTTTACTAAATAAAATTTATAGATTTTTAGAACCTATTTCAGAAACTGTTTATAAAACTAAATGCTCACTGTCTTTTAATGTAAAATAGGTATATGGAGCTATTTCAGGCCTTAGTATGTCTTAAACTTAGTCCTGCATGTTGTCTGAAATAATTATAGTGGGCCTGTCTAAGTATCTGTGCTTTGGACCTGTTTCTACTATGTTAATTAGGGTAAATATTTTACTTGACGTCTTTTTTTAATGTGAACAATTTTTATCTGTGCACTTTTGCAAGCAGTAAAAATCTTAAGAACAGACTTGGCAAAGCAAAGCATGTGTGTATTTGTGCTCAGTATGCAACTTTCAAGGTTCTGTATATTCATAGAAGATGAGATTGCTGTATTTTAACATCAGAAGACACTTGAGGTTTTGACTTTCAAAAATCTGTTTTTAACTGTGATCAGTGTTATACAGAATTGTGAAAATTATGCATCTTAATAAAGGACTTCTGCCTAGTAATTTGCAGCTGATCCTTACAACTCAATGGAATATTGGCTTCACAATGAACAGGTTGTACGTGTTAAAAGTGTACAGTTCCAGATTGATGTGCATATGTGTGTATGTTACCGCTGTTGTGGAGATGTGGTAACTGATTGCAGTTAGTGTTTATGGAAAACCTTGGTTTAGTTCACTTAAACACTAATGAGCATTTGGTACTAGGATTACACCACAAGCAAGAGTCTGAAAAAAGCCTTGGGTTAGTGAAGTGAATAAAAACAAGCCAAGCATTTGTCACTTGGGTTTTGTCTCTCCAAACACTTGGTCTGATAGTTCCATAAAACATCCTTCTGCAGATTGACAGTCAAGTCTAAATCTTCTCGAGAACATTCCTAACCTGTAGAAAACAAAAGTCACCTTAGGAAGGAAGATTTTCCTTGTGCTTTGAGTTTATTTGGACAGTTACTCTCCTTAGGAACCGTGTTGTAGCCCTGTCTTTAAATACTTGGTGTGTATGTTACAGTGAAATGATTTTTTTAAAAATTGGATTTTGAGAAGGAGCTGGGCCTTAGCCTGATATTTCTGAGTTCTGCGCATGCCACAGAAAGGCACCGAACCCATTGTAATACCCAGTCCTGTTTGCACTCTGGTGCATAGTCTCTGTCGCACTGTTTCCCAAAGTGGAGGAGAGAGTCTGTGAGCCAGGATGCTGGGGCAAGCTCTCTGGTGGCACGATGAGTTTTGTACCTCTCTTTGTCTGAGGAAACGGCATTAATGACTCCTGGTGCCTCAGCAGCTGTTTGTTGGCTCTTCACCTCTGCTTCAGATCGTCTTGTTGACAGCCAGAAATGGCAACAGTGATCTCTCCAAGAAAGGCTTAGCTTTTGGATGAATTGTTGGTTGTACCTTGGTCATTCAGGTTGCATTTCTAGACTTGAAGCATGAGAGGTGGCTTTGGATCCAGATTTTCACAACTGTTTTTCAGAGGATTGTTACGGCTCTTTCAAATGCACTTGGGTGAAAGACTGAAGAATTGCAAAATGTTCCTCCTTTGTCATGTATTGGTCGTCTTAATCAGTTCTGTGCAACTGCATTTAATCTGGAGAACAATCTTTTTGAAAATAGTATTTCACAAGGAAAAGAAAACTAAAAGCAATTGAACATGATATGTTGATGAATACACGCATTGTATTACTTAGACATCACATTCATTTCTAAATAGGAAATCATAAAACCATGGATTTCAACAATCCTATGTTTACCTCGTGCTAAAAGGTGGTAGGGTAGAAAGCAAGCCCTGGTGTGTGCTGTCTACCATCCTGAATGTGATCAAAATAATTTTTTTTATGGTCTCAAAATTGTTATCTTAAGTAGTTTCAGAAGAATTTGATTAAATGACATGTACATTCTTACTCACACAAAGGACTTAAAATGCAATATCGGAATTTCTAATAATGGAATATGCTGTATGCTGCATATGAAACTCCTATAGTGTTTGTACTTGATTCAAAAACACTTGCCTGCTATTGAAAAACAGGTGATGCAGTAGTCCTAACTCTGAAAGGCATTTCAAGTTCCACTCTCAAGCTGACCTGTTCAGTGTCTTGTGAAAGATGATACAGGTCTGTTAGAATAGGGGGAAAAAACTGACACCACCACCACCAAAAACCCAGAGCCATGCACTTGTTGAGTTCAAAGGATGCTGTGCAGTGTAGCCTTTTTATTAGTTTGGTTGTTGGTAACTTTACAGCTCCTTGGAGTTCTCATCTCTCTTTTGGTGGAGGAGAATTATTTAGTTTGTTGCCAGGAGATGGCAGTAACAGATAAACTTTCAAAATATTATTTTGTGCATGAACATCATTTGAACATCTTTTATTTGTCTGTTGCTTTCTCCCTTGAGAATTGTTCATTTCACATCTGACATGTTCATGATCTTTACATTTCAAAAATTGCTCAAAACTGTAAGCAAGGTGTTAGCAATATATTCAAATGCCAGCATGGCTACTTTGTCCATAACCTTTCTTTAAGTATATGGTTGAAATAAGTGCAGAGTTATGGTTCACTTAAATACTTTTAGTCAAGTAGTTCTTAGTTTCCCCCTTCTAAGCACGTTGTTACACACTTGTGATGATTGCTTTACGAAGTTATGCCAGTTAGGCAAAAATGTACTTCTCGGCTTTGGACTGAGAAAAGCACCTGGTAGAGATGGGTGGCTATCTGTTCAGCATGGGTCCTGCTGTCACATCTTTATGACTGCTAGAGATAAATATCCATGTTTTGACCAAAATGTGCCTGCTAAGGACAGCTGTTCCTTTGGCCGTACAGCCAGTTAGTTTATTTGATGAACTTTACATCATTCATTTGCTCATTCACCTGCAATCTTTCAGGTGCATGAGTAAAGAATTTTACGCTTTTAAAGTGCAGACATTGAATGATTTGCCTGTGATCAGTGTATCTCGTGCTACTGGCTTTTTTGGAACCCAGACATAGCTGGAAAGTGTTTTTCTTCTAACAAAGAAGAATTGAGGTCATCTGAAAAAGTTAGTTTGATGTGCGCGTCTGCTCTTCTGCCATGCCACCACTGACTAAAAATGCCTTTCATGCAGAAAGGACAGGACAGCATCCTTGTATCTCTGGGAAAGCTGGAAGCCAAAAGTCAGTGCTCTTGTCATTCTGCCACATTTTGCAGAAATACCGTTGGCATCGGAGTGTCTGCATCTCTTTTTAATAATTTCTGGGTCTGCTGGTTTAACTGTAACCTACTTTGGTGTTTACTCTTAGTTTCTTCTAACTTCTTCCAAACTTTGCAATCATTCATTTCTATGTTTAATTAGTAAGCTGGAAACACAATAGCCTGGTACTGGTTGCACTGAATTATCATTTGTCATTTCTTAGCACTACATTTTCTTTTATTACCCATTGATTTGACTAAACATCCCTGTGTGAGGTGAATATTAATACACCTTTAGCCCTGAACTACGGTACACATGCTGGGAGGATAGTGAGCGCGCTAACTGAGTACTCTGGAGAGGGAGAGGAGGGTGATCTAAGCTCAGATGTTGTATAATGGCTATTGAAAGAAAAATGGTGCAGTGAAATGGGAGCCTTAAACACCTTTTATACAGGAACCTCAGTGTGTACTGCTCTACTAATACAGAGTTTGCAGTTATGGTGGTTAATTGCCATATCCTCTGCACTGTTTGCTTTGGGAACTGCAATGCTTTATGTAGAAAATTCTTCCTCTTCCAAATGTAATGTGCTGTGTACTGGGAGAACATGTAGAGGACTGTGTTGTATGCTTGCAGCATTACGGATGTACTAGACAGTCGCTTGCCTCTGTATAGGTCGATCTTAGGTTGTTGAACACGACTATTTTGTACTGAAGTCTAAAATAACTGTTAGATCTGTTTCTGCTAAAACGTGTGCCCTGTTGATCACAGCTGTAACTTTTGAAATCAGACATGCTCACTCAGCAGACCCATTTGTTTTCTTTATTTTTATCTAGCAGTGCCCTCCACTTTGCACACTGAATTAGCTTGTCTTCTTGATACCCAAGGATTCATTATTTTAAACTAACTCTCTAAAATGACCTTGCAATGATTATATTTTCCAGAAAAACCTTGAGAACTGTTTCAAATCACATAACATCACAGTAAGATAAATATATATCCTAAGTAAACAGTATTTAGAATTTCAAAGTTGTTATTTACTAGAAAGATTGGGATGTGGCAGACTGGAAATCACTTTCACAATGTATTTAAATGCCCTTGTATTTTCTTCAAACTGCTGAAGTAGGAGATGGTGTAGCTTAAAGCTGCTCTGAGACATGGCATTGTTAGGAGAGGAATTGCTGGTTTGGGATTTGCTAGATTTGAGATCCACCAGTTATTTGGACCTTGTTATCTTTCAGTTATTTGGTTACTTTTCAGTTATTGGAATCTGCTATTATGACTGGTATTGAAAAATTTGTATAAACCCAACTTACATTGCAGGAACTTTCACCGTTCTTTAAAGCCTTTTTGTAGTTCTATAAACTACGTAGAAGAACAGACACTTTTCGCAACTACATGTATTGGTTTCTGCTTTCTATTGCTGTTCGTTTTTATGAAGGCCATGCTGAATTTAGTGTGGAGTGGAAGGCTATATGAAGACAATTTCTTAATTCTTTAGAAAATTAACAGTAGTTTCTTTGATTTTTCAGGACTATTTGAAGCCTGAAGTAGGCTGTCATGAGATAAAGTGGAAAATTAAAAGGTCGTCATCTCCTAGTTTGAAAGATTCTTTTCATGCTTGGCCAACTGGCATACGTTATTCATGAAAATGAAGTTATTCTAGATCTCTGATTTAGTGGCGTTTTTGGGAAAGCAAAATTGCAGTAACAGACTTAGCAGTGATTTTTTTGTGGGACCAATGACACTGTAGTTGGAATATAAACGAGAAAAGATTGACTGCTATTTTAAATTTAGTGCAAGTCTATTATCTAAGTGGTTTCTATGTATGTACCTTTACTCAACTACAATCATATTTTTAAATCTAACACCCTCAGCAGGAGAGAAGATCTAGGCAAAGACCATAAGCAAATGCATGCTGTGTTGCTCCTCTTTTATGTCTTGATAGATATGTGGTGGCAGCCTACTGGATTCATCATCTTTATTGATGTACTTATTCTTTCTGTCAGCTTCAGCTTGAGTGTATTAACCGATAGACATTAAATAATATATCGCAGCACATTGCCTTACACAGACCTGGATCAATGGGCAGGACCGCAATTCTGGTATATTTGAACTTCTGCTGGCGAGTTGAGTGCATTGAATTTGTAAATCTAACCCTATCATGACATAAAGGATCACAGGGGTTCAATAGCTGCCTCTGGTAGCTAGGATTTTCATGATGAAAGTCAGTGTTTCCCCAGTCCACTAATAACTATTGCTTGTTGACCAACATACCTTATGCTGCAGGTGCAGTTAGAGCATGAGAGCTGCCCAGGCAGATGTTGTTTCTGCAATGCCTAAACACTACCAAAGGGCTTTCATTTGGAGTAATGTTGTTTTACTTGGGAGTTTTCGTGCGGTACATTGCTGAACTCATTCTTTGACCCAGTAAAGCTAGCGTTGTCAAATCAGCGGTACGCAAACTCACACGTCACTCCATCGCCATGGAAGGTAGCGTGCCCCAAGGGTGGGAGAGCAGCAGATGCAGGAAAGATGCAAAGATAATATCTGTTCATATGGCTGTTGTAAATACATTGGGAAATCTTTGTGCAGTTAAACTAAATTTACTTTGCACTGGAATTTATGGTGCGGAAGCTGAGCTGTCAGCTCTCGTTATTTGAGAGTTGCTTGACTCCTGCTGATCTTGAGGTCTCTTAGCTGATTCTCATACTAGAAACAATTGCATGCCTTGGCCCCAAAATAAATGCTATATTGAATGTTACAGTCTGATTTACTCAACTTGAAGTTGTTTCAAAAAACTTGTCCCTCTTGAATTTTTCTCTAGCTGAAGAGAAGCCTCAAAACCCCCAGCTTTTGGTAAAAGTCTTTCAGTAATAATTTCTCTAAGTATGGAGTCTAGTGACAGTAAACCACAAATGTGGGGATAACTGCCTTAGATGTTAAATCACCATTTGCAATTAACGAATTACTGTCGAACTCATTCTCATTGATTTCCCTTTCCTGCACCAGACCACAGGGCACAGTGTCTCTGGCATATGCCAGAGTCCTGAACAAAATTCAAGAGTGGACTTGGCACCTGCAGATTATAGAAAGAGCTTAAATAGAAAAAGATGTCCTCGCATTTGATGCAAGAAGGCTTTTGCAGAATCTTTGCTCATGCTACTACTGGCTATGTCTGCATTTTTTCCTGTGGAGTCCTCTCTTCTGCTGAATTAAATTATCTATTGTTAGATGTAAGGCAATAGTAAAAGAATCAATATTTTAGTTTTTTATCACTGCTGCTTAGTTAGTAAAGCATCTGCTTGAAGATGATATTCTTTTGGGATCATGTTGCCCAGTGCATTATATGCTCAGAAAGTCCAGGATTCTGTGCCCAGAAGCAGCAAAATGCTTTCTGCTGCTTGCATATGATGCTGAATTTTGGTTTGTGCTCATTCTTGCTCTGTGGAAATGGGGACTCCAGTAGGCACACTGGACTACAAGAGGAATAAAGAGTTAGAGATGTTTTGGTGTACCTGTTTGGATTAATTTGTAACTGGTGTTTCTATGTATGATAATTTAATTATCATGTTGCTTCAGTGCCTTAAAGCTGTGTTGGCTTTCTCTGAATGTATTGCAAAACTTGTTTAGTACTTTACTGTGAAGTGATTGACGTTCTGATTGCCTTCATTTCTTTGTAGAGCAAGGCTTAGATCACATAGCAGAAAACATCCTTTCCTATCTTGATGCCAGATCACTCTGTGCAGCAGAGCTGGTATGTAAGGAATGGCAGAGAGTCATCTCTGAGGGAATGCTATGGAAAAAATTGATTGAAAGAATGGTACGCACAGATCCACTATGGAAGGGGCTGTCAGAAAGAAGGGGTTGGTAAGTACCTTGAAAATAATTAAATTCACCTTTTACAGTGTTCTCCTTCACGAATTTCCCTAATCATGAGCTCTGCCAAGAAGTAAGTTTATAGTAAATTGGTATCACTGAGATCCTGACCTCTGCCGTAGACTCGTGGGGGTAGCTACGGCAAAAGCTGTCGGCTCCTGTTTCTGTTTTGGCTTTGTCCCCTGTCCTTTTGTGCACCAGTGTCTTTTAACACTTGCTTTCTTGTGGTAAGTCTGTCTGCAAATTTGTAGTTCCTGTTTTGCAGGAAGAACTAACATGTAGAATCAGCTCACAAAACCAAGCAACATGTTTTGCAGGGCTTCTTCTTGAGTGAAGTATTTCCAATTAAACTTTTTTTTGCTTAAAATGTAAAATAGCCGTTTGGGCTGCAGAAGCCTCTCTCAAAGAGAAACCATTTATCTTTGTGGCAATGGAGTTTTTATGTCCTTTACAAGTATCTGAAGACATAGGGTGTTCTGCTTTAGAAACCTGCTTTTCTGTGCTCTCTAGTGGTGTGCCTAAGAAAATGCAAGGCATATTGTAAAGAGCAAGAGGACGATGCCCTGCTGGCTAAAAGCCTTATGAAGCAGTTCACCCTAATTTGGAAAACCATAAGGAAAACACCTGTTATCTTTTTAGTCTTGGACATTTTAAATACTGCTATCAAATTGTAAAGTCACAAGGGTTGTAATGGCAATATGAAAATTTCTTACAAGTATTCTGTGAGAATATGTCATAATGTTCTGTTCTGTGCAGATTTTGAATTCCTTTAAAGTTTGGATTCTTTGTGGTAAATTGAAAAATATGTTTCTGGTTCTTTCTAGGGATCAGTACCTGTTTAAAAACAGACCAACAGATGGCCCCCCAAATTCATTTTACAGGTCCTTATACCCAAAGATAATACAGGATATAGAGGTATGTTTTCTGATATATAGTATCTGCTGGAGAAATAATGTTGCTTATTTTTAGTGTTTCAAAGATGGTGCATGTTGGAGCAATGAAGCATGTCATGTATCTGTATCACTACTACTTTGTGAGCTCTGGCTCTTCAGACAATGTAAAAAATACCCTCAGCAACTTACTGCTGCAGTACATGCATTACTTTAAGTGTTCACACTGTCTTTTTTGTGTTTAAAGATTTTTGGAACTCTTCTGGGACTATGGATTTTAATAAAATAGCTGTTTTAGGAAACTTACTACTCCAAGACAATTCCACGTATTGCTGAATGTTCTAGTATGTTGGTGATGCTCACTCTAGAAAGTGATCTGAGGGTTAACACTTAAACAGCAATCATTTAAAACATTGCTCATTTAGTAACTTATTACTTCTAAAGCAGTCACTGTTGTGAATACAGCTTTCTTCAGGATATGGATTCTTTTTCCCCCTCGAGTGCTTTGATGAGAACATGCAGTCCTACAGTGTTAAACACAGTAGGGCTATTGGTGGCAATAAGGCTGTAGAAATGATTATTCTTTGATATCAAATTTTGCTTATCTTGTTTAAGAGTTACAAATTGGGCTTGCTCACTTTAAAATGTTTCTGATAAATCAGGATCATCTTGGTATTCTGCCTACCAGCAGAAAACCTGTCTTGTTCAGTTTGCTATGTAGCCACCACAAAACTCTTAAGTTATACCACAGACTGTACTGGATTTATTTCAGCCATGTGATGGATGTGGAATTATTTTCTGAAATTCATTAGTGGGGAAACACGTGTTTTGATGTTTAAGACAGATGCGAACTAATGGAATCATTCTGCTATGGCAAATGTGAGTTTGTGTTGCTTGGCAGTCAGTAAACAAATTACTCGGAACTCTTACCCTATTGTAAAATGTGTCTGCTGGAAAACATAATCCAATTTTCAAATATTTTTTTTATAACCCTTGCTACACAATATATAAACATTTAAAGATAAAGAACTAAGCATGAAATGTAGCCTAGGCAAAATAATATCAAGCTTGATATTTACTTGTGAGCTGAATGATACACATTTTATTATTTGAAGGGAGATGTCTACTCTCTGTAAGGAATGACAGAGTGATAGTGCAATGATAAGAAGCCCGTGAGATTAAGGAGAACTCTTAATGTGATATTTTCTTGCTTTCTGCAAAATTCTGGCACTGTTCAGTAATGAAAATTGGCAAAAAGCGGTGTGAAAAGATGACCTTTGAGATGATGCAGAACACTGAAGGAGTTCAGCATTATCATAACTCAAATTTTTAAAGTTATTTTTCTGAAATTCATTTGTTTAGGTGTTAAGTGGAACATTTGTGTAGGAATTACTATTAGAGATGGGAGTGTTCCTTAGAGATGTTCTGAGGCCATTCAGCCTTTGAACTGTCACAATTTGCTATTTAATACTTTCATTCTTTGGTTGCTGTAGATGTGCTAGTACAATGCACAGAAATGAAGCTCCTGAATTGGACAGTTTTTGCTAGTATAAAATAAGCAAGAAAAAACCCAAAACCTTCAGGCTTTGCTTGTTGCTAATACATTAAATGTAAACATTTTCTGTCTCCAAATATCTGGGAGCGGGGAATGAGTATGCCATTAAAAATATATCATAGTAATGAACATGTTTCTTGAAAAACTAAATTTCATTAAGATCACAGTAAATATATTAAACCCTCATATTAGGAGAAAAATTTGCACTGCAGTGCCTAAAAAATAAGGGCTCGTGTATTCAATATGGATAGAAAATGCATCACTGTTTAGAAGTCAGGAAACAGTTTTATAATACTCTTTTGAACCCTAACTTTCAGAGTTTCAACTCATAAATTTTTATTTTTCATTATATAATGCTCAGGTGGATGATGTGATAAATGTAGAATATGCAGAGTAAGGGGTTATCTCGTGTCAAGCTTTGAGATGGAGCTGGTAGAACATGCTCTATGCCACTAGTACTTAAAAATAGTAACATGAGTAATGAGCGTGGGAAAAGAGTTGTCTTTTCTGTGGTGTACAAGGAGTAAATTGTAAGCTGTTGCCATAGTTTCTGCCTGTTCTAAACTCCCTGGCAATACAGCTACTTTTACATATGATTTCCATAATTTCTATCTAATGCTTATATCTTTAATGATGTTAAATATTATTGGGGCATGTGGGAAACTCCAGTGTTTCTCAAACTCAGACGGAGGGAGGCAAGTACAGAGGAGCAGAATTAGGGCTGTTCAGGGAAAATCTCCTGTAGTTCTGTACTTCCCATTCCATGCTTGTCTCTATAAACCTATGAAAAACCTTTGGTCGTTAGTGGTTGTCAATCACTTGGGGTAGAATTTACGATATCGGCACCTAACCCCAATGCTGTCCATGGCCTGTGGATACTGTGGTAGAGCAGTAAAGCTGAAAGGAGCCAGGACCTGTCCACTGTGGGCTCTCGCCTCTGAACTTCACTTTAGCAACAGTAAGTGTAAGCCTCTGTTTGCCCAAATTCAGGAAACAAATGTTTCTTTGTCTGGTCTTCTAGAGTGGTGAAGTCTCTCTTTGAAAACTAATGGCTACTTCCAGAATCATCACTTCTCAGTTTATACAGGCAGCGCATTTTGCACTCCTGGTTCTTCGAAATTACTGAACTGGAGAGGGAAGGCAGAAGGATGGGGGTATTGTGCCACGACAGATTTTTCCCTGTTTACGTATTTCCTTCAAGCCTTCAGAAATATTGCTGTTTTCCAGGTTTCCAACCTGGAGTGGGGTTAGTGTTTCTGCTAATAGTCAAGGGTCCAATAATTCTTCCACTTCCAAAAGTTTAATATAATTTTTCTAATAAATCACCCTTTGCAGCACTTTTCACAAATTGCTTCCCTAAAGGACTGTGGAAAGAATCTTTTAACACTGTTTAAAAATGTAGATGGTGAGTAACAATAACAACAAAACTTAGATATAAGATGAGGAGCACTTCTTAACTTTTTCCTCCCCTTATTCTGTTTTTAAGCCTGAAGTCATGCTCTCTGTCAGTTCAATACTTTTCCTATTCCTTCGTTTTTTCAAAGCAATGTGCAGAAGCTCTTAAATAAGACTTTCATCTTAGCTGTGATGAAGAATTTTGTATCTCTGAATACCAAAATGTTTTTTCTTCAAATATTTGCCTGGACCTTCAATAAGATCTTCCTGTTTCTGTCAGAGGGTCAAAGTTTAGGGAGCTAGCAATGAGCCAAAGGCTACCATATTAGCATTTATATAATTATATAAGTATTTTATAAGACATTTATCTTGTCCAAAGGACTTGATTTTTTTTTTAATACAGCAAAGTGTATTTGATGTAACACAAAAATCTTGTCATTCAGTATTTTACCTGTGGAGCACAAAGATTAATCAAATTCTGCTAGACTGTTTCTAATGGTAAGAGTTATTAATTTACTGCAGCTGGTACTAAACTGGGTTGTGGGTAGAGATAAGCTCAAAGGAGAATGCGCTCCTTTGGATGGACTGACAGAATTTGAAAAGTAATCCAAAACCTGAATTAACAATTGGAAGGAAAAATGCGGAATGATAAATAGCAAATTTGAATTCTTTCCCTTGGGCTCTATTTGCATTTTGAGTCAAAAGTCCATGCAACCGCAAAGTGCTGTTAGCTGCAAGGTAATACAGGCAATGATTTGGCAAAGTTAGGTTCCCTTGCCGCTCTGAAAATTTATTAGTGCCAATATCTGTTTATTTCATGCCAAACACATTTTAGAAACATAATGTCACTTCTGAAATCATTGGATTTGAAAATAAGAGGACATTTAGAGATCTGAAATCAAATTCTTGGAAAGAGGTAGTTACTCTCCACCTCCACTGTGAAGCCAAATATTTAATCAGGTTTCATTTCACAAGAGGTGGTCCAGTAATTTTAAATGTCTCCAAGTCAAATGTTGAATTGCCAAGCTTCTTTAGGAGGTTTTTTTAAAGGGAAAACCTGATTTGGGGCTTATTCTAGAAAACTGAACCTGGGTTTGCAGGATCTTGTTTATGGAGATGATCTGGTTGGTGCGGGGTATCCTGTGCCCGGGTGCAGTCCCAAAGTGTTGTGGGGAAGGTCAGCTGCTTTAATGGGACTGTGTTAATCGGCACATTGCCAGGATGGGAAGTTTAATACTGCTGATTCCAGAACCCCGAGTCCCTGGATTTTTTCCATATTATTTGTGAAGCTTGGCCAACTTTTCTGTTTTCCCCTCAGGATTAGCACAAGTATCTGTTTCTTGTGATGAGTTGAGAAGACCTATTTCATAAATGTTCCCCTTATCTTTAGGCACATGGCAAGTGCCCTTATCTTGTTTCCACGGAGACTTAGGGCCACCTAATTAAGATGAGAATTAAAATGTGATTTTGCTGAAGACTTCAGGAGAATGTGGTACAGGGCCATCAGATAAACAACATGTGTTCTTCTGAATTTTGAGAAAGTTCAGATTTTCAAGACTAAAACTTGAAAATTTAAAGCCTTGGGAAAATTTGAAAAGGGGAAAAAGTCAGCTCTCTCCCCAAGTCACTGCCAGCATTGGGAGATCTTTGTTTATGAAAGTTGCAGTGTATAATTTTTGAAGAAGTGGTTTTGTTTAGTACTGTTCTAATTATGATGTTGGAGAAATTTTGTGTGTGTGTGTAGAATCTGGTCAGCATTATATGCCTACAAATTTTTTCAGCCAGCCTTTGAAATCTCTACTCCACAGACACTTTCCAAAAGACGTTTCTTAAAAACGAAGCCAAGGAAAGGAGAGGCTTTTGAGTGGCAGGGACAAAGTTCTTGTGGTGCATGGCACAGGTTTCGGCTCTCACGTCTGAAGAGGGCAGAAGACTCCTGTCAGATGCCCCTAGCACAGGACGGATCCTTGGCTTGGCCTTTTTTTGTTCACTTTGCCCACTTCACACCTACTTTTTTCCACAAACAGGCATAAAAAGGCTGCTGTTTCTCTTCTGCAGGTTTGAAAGGGGAATTAATAGTTCCTGTTTGAGTACTTCGAATGCCCCTATGCTCAGATAGGGCCTGATAAGTACCTGATTAAATATAACTTTGTATTTTTATTGGTGTTATGGGTAAACTTAGTTATTGTCTCCAATGAAACCTAAAAGGTGCAATAATTTTGTTTTTCAGCAGCATTGTTCTCTGTTAGGTGTTGTGTATAGTCCAGATGCATGTGTCACTGAAGTGCCTCAGAGGACCTCTCTCTGTTCTCATTGCTGTTGGCTTGTGTTTTTAAGATTTCCTCTCCAGATAGCAGTACTTCTCTATCGCTCTGGTGTAAACAGGAGTCTCCTTAAAGTTAGTGTATTTTGATGTTACATATGTAACCTGAAAGCTTGATATTTTACTGTCTCTTAAGTGTGTTAGACCTAGTTGATGGAAGTTGGTGGAAATGGGGATCCTTTAAGAGACAACCAGTGAGACCCATCCGTGGGTGTTACTGTGATCACTGCAGCTGCAGAGATGAAAAAGACTTTCTTCATCAGATGCTGCCCTTGGATCTCTTTTGGGATCTTGTGCTTTGTGGCTGTGTTTGTAGAGGTGCTTGGTAGAGAAGACAGACCTTTCAGGGAAGAGGGACTGCTTTGTTCAGCTGCATCTTCCCGTTGCAGATTCTCCTGAGCAGGAGTTGAGACAATTCTTTGCTCCCTCCCTGGGGAGACAGAACAACTGTACTGGTGAGATCAAAGATCTAGCACAGCATCCTGCCTCTTGACAGCATCCAGTAACAGATGCACGGGGCAGAGCACAGGGACGTGACGCAGCTACACTTTGTTTACATGGGAGTAATCAGTCTCTCTTATTTCCTGCCTCATTTTCTGTCTCCCTCAACAAATCAGTCACTACTGCCATCCTGGGCAGTAAGATAGTCCTAATGCTGAATTACTGTTCTTTAGTTCTGAAAGTTTGGTTTATGTTGCCTATTTTTATCTGATTTGCCTAAGCTCTCCCTGGTGTATAACACCATTTTGACACTTAGAGAACATGCTGTCTTCTCTTCATGCATGATGAAATGGTCAGTATTGTACTGTCAGATTTCTCCCAAGGTGATTTCCTATATTCCTTGTATGTCAGTGGCCTTCAATGCAGTTTCTGCAAGTCTTCTCCTTTTCCTCTGTAAGACATTAGCATATTCCACTGTCCAGATTTATCTCGCTCAGCATCGTAAGATCAATCTGTTCTTTCTAAATGTGGCTTTAAAAAGGGTTCAGCAAAGCTGCAGCGAGACTCAGGAGCAGTTTTACTTGGTGGACCTTTGAGCAGCTGCATACATAGTGGATCAATCGCATGCAGAAAGAGACAACACTTCATCAATTTATATTGTCCACATTTGGATCTTATCTGAGCAGCTGTAAACATTAAGAAATTAATTTTTAGGTCTCAAATTCTGCCAAAAAAAATAATGATTTAATTGTAACACTTGCTAGGAAAAGCTTCCCATTCCTTTTTCTCTAGAGTTGTTTAGATTTTTGGACTTCACTGTTTACAGCTTTTCTTCTGGACTTGGAGTTCATACTAAAAGTGATATTTTACCCCAAACTGATCTGAAAGCCCATGTAGTGTTCAGATGTGGAGTGGTTCTCCGTGGTACACTCCTAGCTTTTTGGCCTTGCTTTAATTTCAGACTGTTCTTCAAAACATAGCCTGAGTATCCTGTGATTTTCATAAATCAAGCCAGAAGCCCACTTTTCAGTTATTGGGAGTTTCCACCCCCCCACCCCCCACTTTTTTTTTGTGAAAGTGGGCCTTTCTGCTTTGATTAAATAAAAGCACACTGAACTTTAAATATATACATCCATATGTATAAAAATTAGTGTACATTGTATGTTAGTGGGGTATAGTGAATCTGTATTTCTCTATTTGTTAGTCTTGCTTCTGTGATCCTTCACAAAGGTGGGTTTTATTCTTACTTGACTCTTCTGTTTGCATGAAATGAGGTAAATACCAAAAATCAGTTGACTGCTGTTTTGAATTAACCTTTGCTTAGGTTTACTTCCTTGCATTTGTTTACTATGTTACTGTTTACTACCTCTTCCCATGTAACATGGCAACAATTTCTTCCATGTAACTTTTTTTCTTGTGGACTTTACTTAGCTTTAATTGTGAATAATCTAAAATATGAAGAATTATTGGTAGTAGAAAGTGCACATTCTTTTGATGAGCAATAGTGCCTACGTTTTCAGATCAGTACTGTATAAATTTTAACTTAAACACTAAACAGCTCTTATATGAGAGATAGTGTCATGTAGCTTCCAGTTGTATAGCTGCTGCCTTCTACATTTCAAAGCATTTTTGAGAGTAAAATCCAAATCTAGTCACTCTTCTGAGTCCTGTAGTGTAGCATGAATCATGTTGGTTCAGCTTTTTCATGGAAAAGGGTGAGAGAATTAATAGGGAAAGGTAATATGCTTAATGGTGAAAGTAGGATAATAAATGACAAGATGTAGTGGTGGATGGTTTGCAGCACTTGGTGTTCTCTCTTCTGACAGCAGTGCCAATTTATATTCAAGATGTTGGTATGGACATCTGTGTACCCTGCTGCTTTATTCCAAAGACATGTTTACTGGCTCAGGTGACAATATGCTCAAGTCTTAGTGAATGTGTAATTAGGTATACCGTGCCTTCAGCCAAAACTCTTCAGCTGCTCCATTGAGATATAAGCTCTGTAGAGTTTGCTGACCACATAATTTTCTTGCTCATCACTTCCATTATGCAGCTGGTCTGAGGAGGAGGTGTTTTATGAAGGGAATGTTGGATACACTGCAAGTACTTTTTCTGCCATACTGCTTTGGCACAGGGATTTCATTGCTGTTCATGTACAGTACCCGCCCCACTGCTGATCCAGTTCCTGTGGTCTTTGAGTTTTTAGCTGGCTTTGCAGCTACAAGCCTACCACCAGCACTTAGCTCCTTAACAGTGGTTTTTAGAAGTGATGACACTCACAGGAAAGGTGGTGGTGCTCTTTACTTGCAGGGTTTTTATCCCTCTGTGGGCTGCTTTGGAAGGAGGCTTTGCTGCTGGCACATTTTGTCATATGTTGCCGCGAGGCAGTCATCCCTGTGTGGTCAGGAATTTTGTGGTTTATGCTGTTGTGGTAATGACAGGAGAGCTAGCTCTCTGCAGATTCTTCTTGAGGGCCAGTTCAAGCCTTCTAGGTAATAAGCATCATGTAGCTTTTCTTCTTCAGGCTGATATAGAGACTAAAAAAGCTCTTTGGCCCTCACTGTCTAACAGCAGCTTGGAGATCCAGCAGTGAATTCCAGACTCAAGCCAGGGACTAGGGAATCAGTATGCTTCTTCAAGAGCTTGATGCTTCCCCCCAACGGTTGTAGCATCTTCAAAGAGTCTGAGAGAGGAAAGACCCCAAAGATGCAGGGAGCCTGGTGCCATGGCCAAGCTGTCATTTTGTCTTTGCTTATCAAACACTCTTAACTTCATAATGGATGAAGTATTAAGCTCTCTCCACCTCTATGACATAACTTCATTTGCTTTTGTCTTTCCTCTGCCAGAAGCAGGAAGGATTTTCTGTCTTCTCTTAGAAGAAAGCATGTGAAGAACAAGGGTTTGGATTTTAACTGCCCATGGTGTAAATGCCTAATGCTTCAGGAGAAATCCCTACGTACATAAGAAAGGTGTAGGTTCCTTTTTCTTTTTTCTGCCCCATTTGTCCTGCAGGAGAATTGTGTATTCAGAAGGAACAGAAACTCCTCGGTTTATAGGATTAAGATAAACCCACTTACTCTGCAATAACATTCACAAGGATAAAAATGCAATTTTTAGCCAAGGAACTGAACACAGTGTACATTATCAAATGGGGAAAAACCCCTGTTCCTAGTAGATTATCCTTAACACTTCCAATGTAGAGTAAATGTTCCAGCTGTCAATCCAGATGAATTGCATCTTTTTTTACTGTGCAGCTTTGTACCAGTGAACACATTCTGGCATGGTCAAGGCTTGGCTATACCTCTGCATCTTGAGCTATTTTCTATGTGTACTTTCCTCTCTAAATGCCTTTTTTTATCCATTTATGCATTTCTTCAGCTGCCAAATGGCTCTCCTGCTGTGGCAGATGCTTTGGCTTCGTGCTTGGTCTTTATCCCTTGTATGTCCAGATTTTGTTGGTTATACAGCATTTGTCAGCTACTTGCTGCTATTGCTCTAGTGAGCTTTTAGAAAAGCATGAGAAACTTTTTTCTGTGTGTGAGAACTAAGGAGATGGTGCTCTGCAGCATCTTGCTTTTAATTGTGGAAACCATGTTCAGAGGCAGTTTTCTCGGAGACTGAGGGGGATCTGTACAAAATACAGTAGTGGGTGTTGCATGTGTTAGTTTACGTCTGGTACCATAAATATGCAAATAAACCACAGGTCTCTTCAGTATTGACTCCCTGATGCTTGTAACAGTCCATAAAACACAGGAGTGTCTCCCTTGCCCCTTGTACATGCACGCCTATCTACTCAGTGTGTACACAGTTTAGTAAGATATCTCCTGGAAGGCGGTTGCAGATGAAGACTTTTACTAACTGCATTATTCAGTAACAACCAGAAATTTCCTATAGCTAGAAGCTTTAATGTGGCTGCCAGTATTGTATTAAACATGTTCTTTTTCAGAGGGTCCTCCAGGTTGCCCACCCACTCAGCTGTATTTAGTCATCTAAAATAATGTTATTTCTCTATACGTACACATCTGTTTTCACTCTATTGCCAATTGAAATGCTGCTGTATATTCTGTGTATTGTGGCTACTTTCCCAGCTTATTGAAAATTTACGCAGTGTAAGGGGATTTTACAAGTTCTCGAAAAACATGAAGTATTTTCCCACAGTAGCCACACCATATAATGTCTAAATGAAATGACATCTATTCACAGAATTAAAATGTGCACCTGCATATGACTTACTGCTTTATCGTGCCTTCACAGAGATATAAATAATACTTCAGTTTCTCTTATTTGAAGCCAACATTTTCTTATGGGGAGCTTATTAAGTAGCTTCCTATAGTGAACTTCTAAGAAATAAGCCAGCTAGTGTCCTGAATGTCTGTTGAGAGCATGCTTTTACTGACTGCTGTTTTGTTTAGGAAACTGTTACAAGCAAAATATCTGATTTGTGGTGTTCTTAATGTATCCTGTAGCTATTGGTAATCACTGTCGCAGGAAGCTGAAGTGTGAAAGTGCTCGAATAATGTTTGAACACTCAGCAGCTAGAGTAATCCGGTGCGTGTTATGTGCAGCTGCTTATTTCAGACCTTTCCAAGAGTTGAGTTTCTTAGAGTTGAATGTCTGAACATACATGGTTTCTAAAACTATTTAGATTGGGTAACTCTGATCTGTCATGTTTTACCTCCTGTGTCTTCAGTGTTAGTATTGCATTTTAAAATATCTTGCCTTCAGATCTGTAATTATATTGGTTGATGCTATTAATGTCTAAAATCCTCTCCTGTTTCCGAGGGTCACCTCTGTAGCAGCAAAGGAGATAATGAGTTGCAGTTCTACTCTCCTAGCACAGATGATAAATCTTCAGATAAAGCTTGAGAATTGCCCATCCTTTCTCCTTAAAACCGCCATCCCATGCTGAGCAAGTAGCATAATGAGCAGTCTGCTACCTTCAAGGCAGGATTCCAAGGCTGAACCAGCACAGTGTCAGATTTGAATGTTTTAAGCCCAGTTCCCAGTCTGACAATCAGCAGTGCACTAGCCGGCCAGAAAAGCTGATCCCTAACTGACAGATGACTTGCTATCTTAATTTCATTAACTTCCCCACCAAATTGGAAGAGAACGAGAGGGGATGAATAACTTGTCAGCATGCTCCTCTAGAAGCATCTCTTAGTGCTTATGATTTAGACAAATTCCTGTGGCACATCAGGTTTGTATTATGACTGTGTATAATTCTCTCCAGATTGCATAATGGGAGACAATTGAAGGAGCAAATGCCTGGAAAACAAAGTGGTAGGTTAGTTTTCCCTTGGAGCAGACATGTTTTCCTAGAATTGGGACGTCATAGTAGCACTGCACTTTTGTCTTTAATAAGCATTTCAGTTGTTTTCCAGTCTTGGAGGAGCTATAGAGGTGCCTGCTATTGCTTTGAAAGTTAGGATTTGGTTATAAATACACTTTTCCAAACAAAGTGACAGTCAATCAGCTTCTCCCCAGGATTCCATGAGTATTTGGGGGGGATCCCAGGGAATAGTTAAATAAATGGCCTGTTCTGGTGCCTATATGGGAAGACAGAAAGCATCCTAGCCTGTCTAGGTACTGCAGGTGTTGGCCTCTTATTCTCTTACGACTGTTGTTATGAAATTTCTATCCAAAATCCTATATTTCTTTGAAACCAGTGTTGGTTGTGTTACAAGTAGTAAAGCTGATTAAAACATGGAAATCATCCTGTTCTGCTATGAAATAGTTTGTGGCTTTTTAAGGTGTGTCAGGTCTCTTTCCTCAAAAATATCTCTCAGAATGAAAATGCTGAGAATTACACTTGCACGGACATTAAGGGGAAAAAAGAGTAAGTTTGGATTATTTGAAATCTTATAATCCCTGTTCAGTTTTATTTTTATCAGGCTTTAAGGTGCTTAGAGGAGGTTTTCATATCTCAAAATCCCTTTCCAAGATATGTAACAACAGTTAATAGGTGAAATGACTGGGTAGGGGAAGGAAAGGTCAAAGAACTCCCATAACCTCCCTGTTGGACTCAACAGTTCTGTAATGTTAGTTACTCAGGTGAGGCTGAAAGTGGCACTATATGAGCTCCTGGTTTAATCTTTGCTGCTTACGTCAGATGGCCCTGTAAATATTGGGGGGGGGGGGGGGGGAACTGAATCATTACAAAACGTGTATCTCTAATGGCTTCTTTCAAAATTCTCATTAAGGTTAGTTGACTGTAATTTTCACCACTAAACACAGCTTTTGTCATGACAAATAAAAGTCCTAATTCTGATTCATTGTGTTTTGTGTATTTGGTGCGGGGGGGGGAAGAAAATATATATTTAAGTTTCATCTACTTCAAATTTAAGGTTGACGTATATAAAAGTGGGAAGATTGCTGTGTGTGTGTTGGAGTAGTCATGCTCAAGCGTACAGCCTTGTGCCTAACTCCTGATTGTTTCCTCTCTTGTTAGACTATAGAATCTAACTGGCGATGTGGGCGACATAATTTGCAAAGAATTCAGTGCCGCTCTGAAAACAGCAAAGGTGTCTACTGTTTACAGTATGATGATGAAAAGATTATTAGTGGCCTACGAGATAACTCCATTAAGGTAAACACTTTTTTTAGTCTTTTCCATAGAGGTAAATGGGTAATTTTGCCTTGGAAAGGTAGCTGCTTGTATTTCCCTCTTCAGGGAACAGTATTTATCTGTGCAGGGTTTATGAGGACGGGAATCTCTTCTGTAGCCCTGCGAAGCTCTCGCCTCCACTTTGCTCTAGAAACTTTGGGGCCTGCCAGCCAGGAGATTGATACTGCTGACTACAAAGAAATGCTTTGATGTGAAAATGTGAAATCAGAGTTCACATAGCACGAAGACTGCATTCACCACTGTCCTTAGTTGTGTCTGTCATTGTTAGTAGTTTGCTTTCATGCTAATAGGTTGCTTCCATGCTTATCATCTATGGCATTTCCTTTTGCAAAACAGGCTTTTATCTTTTTGTGATTATTGGTTATTTCACTGTTCTGTCAAAAACTTGCATCAAGGACTTCCTTAAGCTAAAACAGAGGACATGCCTACTGTTTGGACAGGCTAACTGCCACGGATGCTTCCTGCTATCTCCAGTTTTCTTCCTTCCTTCTCTGTTGTGGCAACATTCAAGTCCTGGATCCGTGTTCTTGATAAGCCATTTATACTTCTTATTTTTAACAGATCTGGGACAAAACAAGCTTGGAATGTTTGAAAGTATTAACAGGACATACTGGCTCAGTTCTTTGTCTGCAGTATGATGAAAGAGTCATTGTAACTGGATCTTCAGATTCTACAGTGAGGTGAGTGTTAAGTTTTTGCACTGGGCCTATTTACAATAATCTGCAAATATCAGAAAACAACCCTAATGTGAATGTCATATATTATCACATTCAAGATATTCACGCTTGACAAAGCAACACATTCAATAAATGATTTTCCAAATCTCAGTCTCATTTTTTTAGTGTTAAGAATTTTGAAGGAATGTAACCTGTGTGATTCAGACACATCCTGAAGTTGTAGAGTGGCTGATGGCCATCTATACAATAATTTCCTCATTTAGGGTTTCTTGTACTGCCTTCTGACATCTCCTAATTATGACAATTAAGGGTACTTGGTATATATGGAGCACTTATCTGACAGCAGTTTTAATGTTACTGAGTTTAAATTCTTGTATGAATTCCATGGTCAGTAGATGTCCAACAGAGATGCTCAGATACTGTTCAGTGGAAGGGCCTTGTCTCCTTCTGGTGTCTTGCATTGGTATACGAATGTCAATCTCTCTAAAACTTTTAAAAAATTAAGAACTGATCATAACACCCTTCAGGTAGTATAAATTAAGTAGTGATTTTTCACTTAATGTAAGCTAGTAGGTAGCCCTGGAGGGTGCTACATCCCCGTTGCTACTGGTGTGTGCTAAATCTGATTGAATGGTGTAAAACTGAAAAAATCGTATTGGACAGTATTTGCTTTGGTCTGTTCCATCAGTTTATACATCATATGGGTTTTAGTCATCCTGGAAGAGTTAGAGAATTGTGGTCATCGTTAAGCAGCCCTTTCTCTTAGTAGTGGTCCTAGCTTAGGCGTTTCCTGGCCTAATTGTTCGCTGCTGTTAATTGTTGCTTGTGAGTCTGAGATGTGAACCAGGATACTTCCGCAGCTGCTGCCTTCCTGCCTTCCCCAAGCCCTTAGAGGTGTGAAGCAACCAGAGAGCTCTCCATTAGAGACAGTAGCAGACATGCGCATGTTTACACTTTATACCGTGCGTAGCCATCATCCTTCATTTGGAATAAAATTCTTTTGCAGAGTTTGGGATGTAAATACAGGTGAAGTTCTGAATACGTTGATTCATCACAACGAGGCAGTGCTTCATTTGAGGTTCAGTAACGGCTTAATGGTGACATGCTCAAAGGACAGATCAATTGCTGTTTGGGATATGGCATCACCTACTGACATCACCCTGCGCCGTGTCTTAGTTGGCCATCGTGCTGCCGTTAACGTCGTAGACTTTGATGACAAGTATATTGTGTCAGCATCAGGTGACAGGACCATTAAAGTAAGTTGGCAGAGCGCTGACCTAGGTCTGCATGCCCACCAAGCCAGAAGAGCTTCTGAGTGTTATTCAACTCTGAATAGCCAAGGTGTTCGTAAGCGGTTCTGTGCCTTTTTCTTTACCATTCGGCGAGCTGCTTCCTCTTGCTAGCTGTTAATGTCTTTATGTGCATAACTAGGCTCGTAACATTTTTGTGGCTTCTGTCGTACAATTGCAAAAAGTAAAGCCCATTTGCTGTTTGAACTCTGGTCTCAAGATCGGTTTGTTTGTTAAATGTGGCACATTTTGTGCCTTTTTCCAAGTGGTATTTTTTATTTCAATTGGCAGTCCTGTTCCAGACTCGAAATTTATCAGCAGTTGCCTTTCCTCACCACGCCTTCCCAGCAGCTCAACCAGACTTTGCCATGTTTGAAGAATTAAGAGGCTGTATTTGAAGACTATTACATACCAGAAGATTTGAGTTACCCAGAGTGTATTAATATAACAAAGGCGTTTCCACCCTTCCTTCTCTAGAACCAGAGCTACCTTAGACTGTGCCAAAAAGCTCTTGGCAGTTTAATGTCCAAATATCTGCCAAAGATCCTGCTGCACTCTGTGTTGGAAAATGAGCCACTGGATACGCTACGCTACAATTTCAATTACAGTTCGTTAAAAATGGGCAAAGTTGATTGAATCATTTAGTTAAGAAAGAAGCAACCACGAAACTTTTATAGGCCACGGTTTTGGCCTTCCCTTACTAGTAGATTGCTAGTAATTTCTTTGGTAAAAAAATGTGGGGTTTTTGTGTATGGGATAACTTCCACTTCTAAGAATGGTTACTAACTACTTAAGCTTCAGGTGTAATCAAGTTTTTGAAATCATTTGGGGCAGTCTCTACCACTTGAAAATATTTTATATACAACCCTACCCAGCTTTTCTCAGTGACTTGATGTGTAATAGCAATGCCCGTGGCTCTTGTCACTGCTAGGTCCCCATAGCCCCAGTATTCCACTAATGCCAGGTACTCACGCTTTGCCCATAAAAATACTATGTGAGTTTTCGTTCCCACTGTCCAGCAAAGGTTAGCCTCAGACCTCTTCTGTTTATGAATTCGTAATAGCTTCCATTGAAATTCAAAAACCTTGTTTGGGCATAAATCTCAGAGGAGTGTTTATCCTGTGTTTCACAGGTCTGGAGTACAAGTACATGTGAGTTTGTTCGTACTCTAAATGGGCACAAGCGTGGCATTGCATGCCTCCAGTACAGGGATCGACTAGTTGTCAGTGGATCTTCAGACAATACCATTAGGTGGGTACCCACGAGATTCGATTGGTATGTAACAGTGTACATTTGCACGCATGAAAATAGGATTTCCCTGACCTTTGATGCTGTCCTGCACTGCTGCATGTGCAGAACATCATTGGTATGTCTTGCTATTGGAGCAGATGATGTATGAATGAAACTTAACTCAGTGTGAGTTTATGTTTAGTATCACATGCCTGTGAAAAAGTGGGACATTGAGGTTTATGTCAATGGTAAGCAAAATGTCTTATCTATTGCTATGGTTTATCACCTTGTCTTCTGCTTGGAGGGGTGAGGAACTTGTTAGTCACCGGTTTTCTTAATTATTTTCTGAACCTCTAATCACTGGTTTATGCAGAATAGAAAAAAGTGTATTAAAGTTTCCCAAGATAACTTAACACGCATCCAACCTTTACTTGTATGTCATTTTGAATGACTAAATTTATTTTGATACACTGCAGCTGCAACACAAACTTATCTATGAATTGCATGCAAGGAACATCTCATGGTTCTCATGCCTTTTTAAGCAAATTATGTGATACCTCCCACAGAAAAGCATTCAGTAACGTGCTTAAATAGCTGCATGTGAGGCTAAGGGACAGTGCTGAACCTGAAGTACTCAGACTTTCTCCTCTGTTCCCTTAAGGCTATGGGACATTGAATGCGGTGCCTGTTTAAGAGTATTAGAAGGCCATGAAGAACTGGTTCGATGCATCAGGTTCGACAATAAGAGGATTGTTAGTGGAGCCTACGATGGGTATGTTTTTGAAAGCAATTTCGAAAAATTTTGCCTTTCTTAGGAAGGTATCATCTGAAAGCCATTGAGCCTTGTGTTCGCTTGTGTAAGGGTTCTCTTTTGATTTGACTAATGGATCACTATTTAACCGAGTGGCTTCTACTTGAGCATTTCAACACAGCAGGCTGCAGTTTTAAGTAGCAAAGAAACTGCTTTTCTGGTGCTCCTTAGCACACTCCTAAACTGTGTTATCACCCAAGTTCGACTTCCTGTAGAAAGTAAACTTTTGTTTGGCTAAAGTGACATTCCTTTGTTTATTCCCTCAGGAATTGCTCCTTGCCTGGTCCTGTGTGCTTAGAGTAGTTTAGGCTTTTTATTTTTAGAAGACAGCAGCACTGAAAATGTTTATTGTGAGCGTAAATAGATCTTGTGGGGCTCTTGAAAGTCTTTAGTGACCATTTCTGTTGGGTTGAGGGCAGGAGCCCCACTGTTAGTGCTTCTGACTTGCTCAATATTTTCAGTGTGTAGTGGATCCAGGACAGCTTACATCCATGTCTAATTTAATTTCTCCATTTCTTTTGCTGCCTGATTTATACTTCAAATGAACAGTAGAGTTACTGAAAACAGTTCTTGAACTGTGTTTGTCTGTAGCCTTTTATTTGGGTTTAGTGTCTCAGTGGGGTTGGCAGTCCCAGCTTAATTCCCACTGGAACTTTGCACCTCACCAGTAGTGCTGTGAGCTTTTGAGATCTTCTGTAGTTCCAGTATGACTTGTGCACACATAGTCAATTTATCTTTCATATAACCAACCCACTTGGTCCATCAAAAAGATATCAACTGTATTTGGTGCTAAAACAAATACAAAACTATCTGTGTGTTACGTGATTTAGCGTTAGTATTTTAGTGAAGATAGATTCTAACGCTTTCCTTGATCCTGATAAACTAGCTGTAGGGAAAATCTGGCATACTTCCCATTGCTTTAGATATTTCTTGAATGCTTATAATTGAAACAATGCTTTCATAATGACCTTCTTGTTTTACTTTATAGCAAAATTAAAGTTTGGGACTTGCAAGCTGCTCTTGACCCTCGTGCCCCAGCAAGTACATTATGCTTGCGTACGTTAGTGGTATGTAAAATTAATTCATTTGGGGTTATCTAAAATCTTTTATTTGTAATAAAATGCCTCTCACTTATTATAGTGGGATAGGTGAAAAACTCAGGGTGTTCTCTAAAGCCTAGGCTGCTGCTTATTCTAAGGATAAAGAAAAATTTAGATATTGTTACATCCTGAATGATTTGGATCTGAGCTTAAAAGAAAGATCAAGTTTTTTTTAGTTTGAGATTCTCGGATACTCCTTAAAAAAAAAATCAGCATGACACTGTATCAAATAATTCTAGTTAATGGTGTGTTTCCCTAATATTGTTGTAGCGCTGGCTTTAAATTTCCTCATATTAAAAAGAGGGGAGGAATCTCATGAGCCCTTCCCAAAGCTTTCTCCTAACCCTTCAGTTTGGAAGGACGAGATGAGAAGAGGGAAGGGAGGTTGGATTGAAAGGATTACCACAGGAACTCTGATCGCTTCAGCGGACTATTAGATTTGAGACTGTTGCTTCAGTTATATTTTTCTCTGTAGTGAGGGTTTTGGTTTAGGACATTACACTTAATTAAAAAAAATTGGGGAAATGAGTTCATTGTTCTTTTGACTGAAATGTGCATGAAACTTTACTTCAGGAGTCAGTTTGACAAGCTAGTAGCGACCCAAAGTTATTTTCTGTATGTGATGGTAACTGGCTTATTGTGCTTGGCCTTTCCAGCACCTAAAGAAGTGCTTACGTGTCCAGAAATGCTTCTAGTTTTTCTTTCTTTTCAGTAGTCTTTGCACAGAGATGAGATTTAACTAACCTTTTATTCCATATGAATGCAGTGTATTTAGTTTTACTGAAAAAGTTGATTCTTTCCCTTCTGTGGATATACTGTAGCTCAGGTTATAGTTTGGAGATCAGTCTGACAGCTCCAGTTAGTTCTCTAATGAAGGTGGTGTACTCCTTTTAAATTTATTAAAAACGGATAAGCATGACGAAGAGGAGAACCTTTTCTGGGCCTCTTAGTGCCATTTTGAGATTTCTTGAAAGAGCTGACAGAGCATGTACTCCTCCACCTCTCTTTCTTATGGCAGCGTTTGAACACAGTCTGTCTTGACTAGTAAGTGAGCCATAATGATCCTTTCAGCAGCATGTCCTAGATGAAGCTGTGATGTGGTGTCCTAGGGCTATACAAAAATGGGGTTAGCAGCAGTGTTGAATGCAAATGTTGTGTAAGAGCAGGAGCCCTGGCAGACTGTCAGTGCCAGCCAATCTTCTAAATTGCGGCTGCTTGACTGATAGGCTGCTTTCGTCTTTAATAATCACAGGCTCTATGGCTGGTCCCTCCAGGGGAGGCTCAGGGTTTACAAGAACTGGATTTGGAAGCCATGTGTTTTGATGAAAAATAATGTTACATACGAAATCAGCTTTTCTTAAACTTGAGTGTAATTATACGTAAGGGTTTCTTAGCCAGCACACCAGAGTTTGAATACACCATTCTGTGTCCAGATACACGTTTGAGTACAAATGCATTGAAATGTTATCCTCTTCTTGCCTTGCTAAGCTGATTTCGTGTTGCTCACAGGAACATTCAGGACGTGTCTTTAGACTCCAGTTTGATGAATTTCAGATCATTAGTAGTTCCCATGATGATACAATTCTGATTTGGGATTTCTTAAATGTGCCACCCAGTGCCCAGAATGAGACCCGCTCTCCATCTAGAACATACACTTACATCTCCAGATAACAGTCTGCACTTTACTACCCTCAGAAGGTAAGTCTTCCTCTTTCTATTGGATGTATTAGAAATATCTGAAATTATCACTCAGTCTGCAGCTTGGCTAAGTCAAAACAACAAGCCGATGTTTTTCTTAAGAAAATAAAACCTATTTATGCCACTTCTTTCACTATTTAGCGTTTGTGCAGTCATGCTTCAGCTTATAAAACTTGTCATGTCATGTTACCGTATCCCCTTCTGTAATCCCTCCTGTTTATAATTGGATATGTCAGGTATTTTATATTATTAAGTATTCACAACATTCTTGGAAATGGAGGGGACTCGGTGTATTGCACAAGTATTCCAAATATCCTGTGAAATCAGAGCCTGTTAAGGGTTCTTGATGCATCTGCTCACGACGTGAATCTTTATAATGAACACTGTAATGCATCTCTAGTAAACTGAACGTACATACCATCTTTGGACAAACGCTCATCAGAAATGAGCACTTCTGAGGTAACCACAAATAGTATGGAAAGCTTTCAGAACTAAAAATTACATCGTGTTAGGCAGCATGACAACTCAGAGCTGTCAGAAATGGTGCACATGAAACTTTGCCTATTTTGTTTCCATATTTCTGCAAGTCAGCTTCATTTAGTTCTCGAAGCATGGTGAGTAAAAGCTCCGCTATAGATCTGTTTGTTAGAAGAGTGGATTCTTTTCCTTATGTCATCTGTGTTGCTGACAACAGTTGCGCTTTGAACTATAAATAGGTGTGAATGCTGGGATGTGGAAACACAGAAATTGCCTTACCAAAGCAGAGCAGTCGCCCCTTTCTCCAGTGCCCCGTCTCTGCCACTGCTGAGACTGGATGCTTTCAAGGAAGCGGAGACACCGCAGCAAGAGGGGTTAGGAGTAACATTGCCCTGACAGGAAGAATTTATTTTATTTGAAGTAGATGATTAGTAGTTTGCTTAAACATTGTGGGAAAAGCTTCCCCTGTCTTCTTGTAAGCGTGGATTTTCATTATCTATCTGTATGTGTTTATCCCTGCTGTGGTGATGAGTTCCTCAGTTTTTTCCACTCCCTTCTGTAGGATCTCTGCTTCTGGCTAGGAAATACCTTCCCTTGTGAAGACACACTTTGCTTCTTTGAGATGCTGGTTCTTAAAAAGTAGTGTCTTCCACCTGTAACCATGCCTCAGGAAAGTGTTGGCTGCCTTTCCTACTAACTGAACTCTATATGCGTGAGAAGACGACAATAGTTTTAGGAACAATCTCCATCTATCTTCCAGTTCATACACCAGTACTTTCTTACAAGATAATTTGAGATTAAAATTTTTTTGTTGTTTTGTTTAAAAAAAAAATAATGCAGAAGTATATTTGCAAGCTTCTTTTATTAGTTTTGATTCATGGAAAAGCTAGACGTAGCATGCCTTAAGCACAAAAGAAATTAGGAGTTGAATAAAATTTATATCCATTCACTTGACCAGCAATCTGCTGGTGTCTTACTTTCTTCTCTTGCCCCATGTGGCCCACAAGACCCACTGTCATTGAGATTTGTCAGTGAAATATGAAATGCTTTTGGCAGTGTGTTCTTCCGTTCAAATTCTGCACACTTGACAGTTTTGCACAGCTTATGTCTGACTTGTCCCATGACACACAACTGAAACCATGCAGACCTCCATATCCTGGGAGTTGTTGGTGTTGGTAGTGACAGTCCCTTAATAATTATCTCCTATATAGGAGATGCTGTGATGTCACTTTTTGACAGGTTTGTCTGGCTTCAGAATCCAAAAAATGTAAATCTACATAGAATTATGGTCAAACAGCTAATATTTCTTTATGACATTTAATGAAATAGTTTTATATGCTTTCAAACATTATAGTTTTCTGAATTTTGAAGCAGCCCTGTACACTTTTTTACAAGGCTTGCAATGTTATGTCTCTTCAAAGCGGATCATTTTTGACAGTCCTGGCAGTTGGCTGCGAGAGTTTTATTGCTTTCTGTTGAATTCCTGTTGTTTATTGTAACATGATAAAAATTGTTACCATATGATAGTCTAATATTCTTATATTAAGCACTAGGCCTTGGGCTGGGGGAAGCGAAGTCAAGGGGAAGTGCCTAAAGATGTTTTAACCTTTCATGGGAATTTCATATCAGAAGAGGGTAGTTCTCCGTAGTCCATAAAAATGATTTTGGGAAGTGGCAGGTAAAATCAAAGTTCAGATTTAATGACACTAAGAATTTGCACTGGCTCCAAGCAAATAATGGAGTCATGTGGCTGGAAAAGGTAACTGAAATATAAAACTACTTGAGTTTTTTGTCTGTTTTCTTAAAAACCCATGTATTAAAGCAACTGAACTTTGTATCCTGTGCACAGCTTGCTCTTCTGCAGTGTGGAGAAGAAACGAACATTTTCTTGCAGTTGTACGTAGGTCACTGTTTCAGTAAATAGCATTTACCAAGACTAGCTGGTGGTTCACCTGTTAGTCCCCAAGAGGGTTTTTGATTCTTACTACATGTAAGAAAACTGCCAAGCTACAGGTGAGCCCCCAGGGACTAGTGCCTTCGAGAATCTTGCTCTTCAACTGAATTCCGAGCATGTTCCACAGCGAAGGCGATGTCCTCTGGAGGTGTGTGTCTCCTTGAAGGCAGGACTTCTAGCACAGAGGGAAGTATTTAACAGCGAGCACCCCCTTAATGTGTTGTATAAATGTCACATAAGCATTACTCCTCACAGGTATTTTGCCCTTTTAGTTTCAGCCTGGAGTGCAAAAGATGGTGTGGGCCTAATCTCCTCCAGATGTCTCCAGATGTTGCTTTTTGATTTGTATCTTCTGTCAGTTCAGCTTGTCTTTTGTCTTTTGCAGGGTTTCACAGTCTTGAACTACTGGATTTTTGGCTACTACATGCCTGAGGATGTTGATTGACAGCTAAAGTCAGAATTGGTTCTAGATGCTGTGTAGATGCAAAGCAGCACAATTCTATATCTAAATTTCTTAATCTTTCCTGCTCTCAGTGGTCGTCTTTGAATTTACTACAAATTCACTGACTTCGAGTAGATGAATATCCGAAGCCTGTCCTTCCCTGCAATGAGAAATCCAAAGCTTCACATGTAAATTGTCCGTAGAAACTGAACTCCGATGGCTTGTTTTTCAGAAATAAATCAGCAGTCAAGAAAGGACTTGGCCTAATTTATATTGCTTTGCACTTTTGTCTGACTTTAAAGAAAAAACATTCTCCAATGAAATTTGGGTGCCAAACACATACCCAGAATGTACAGAGCTTTGCTTTCAAAGTCACCGTTGTCCTTTAGACTTTACCCTCATGACAGATTCAGAGCCTGTTTTGTTTGATAGGAGTGTACGCTGGACTCTCAGAAATATTTCTGAATTGCTCAGTAATATTTTTGGATTACAGTTTACTTGTTTCCACACCAATAATTTCTTTTAAATTAAAGATTACCTGTAATTCAGGCTAGGTTATCTAAACTAGTTGTATAGCACTGTCTTTTCCTTTTAACTGTGCTCTGTACTACAGCCGTCCTACGCTTCCTAATGTTTGGTATACTAAAACCTTTCCATGTGTGCTTGCCTCATTTCAAATACTGTATAAGCATGTAGATATAATGTACATAACTGTAACCTCCGGGTGCTAGGAGTCAGGATTTCCTGACACTACACACTAATACAAAATGTGGTAGCACTTGGCAGCAGGATGTTCTAACTACTGGCACTGTATGGGTTAATATGAGTTACCTAGACATTGTCTCTGCAAAAGGAGGTTTTCAGTATTCCTTAGGATTTTTTTTAATGGGAACTACATATTTTAAAATGTAATTTCTGAACTTTTTAAAAATTAAAAAATGTTTAATTTATGTTCTGTATCTTATATTTTTGTGCCGCAGTATTTACAGATGTCTTTTCTTTTAACACCAGTAGGTCCTCACAAATGCCTATTGATGTCCTTTAGCATTAGTTTGGCTGCTCAGTGGAGAAGGTGCCATGGGCCAAAGTGAAATTTATTTATGTTTGATTTGTAACACTTCCTTACGGTGGAGTGGAGTGGAGGTCCCTTCAAGTCAATGCTCTGGTTACCATGCTGATTACCGTGCTGTTTTTCTTTTCCACAGCTGTCAGCTGTGACCATACTGCGATGTCCTGGTCATGGTTCCTCTTCATTAGCATGCTTTTATTAGGAAGTCTCAGTTGTTTCTTCTTACGTTGTCATAGTCTCCCCTCTAATTTATGTGGTCATATAAACGCTACTGCATTTTTCTTATGTCAGAATAAGACATGGATAAATGCACATGTGAATATTTTATCTGCATTAAGTGTGTGTGACCATGCCTGTTGGTGGCTTTTCTTTAATGCTTCAGTGGAGCTCAGCATGAAATCCGCCTGTTTTCCTGGGGAAGATGCGTGCTGGCACAGAAATGTATTGTCATTCCTTTGATTGTTTGTATGTTGTGTATTTTTGTCCTCTGGCAGCACTTTCTTGGGTTTGCATTTTTCCCTTTTACAGTCAGAAAGGTTAGGGGATGTCCGACTGCCGAGGGATCGCTCCCGCATTACCGGTGGAATGGCCGCGGTTAGACGCATCGCTTCAGAGAAAGCGTACGTCAAGGCGTTACCAAACCATTACAGAAGCGCGACTTGAGGTTTTCTCCTCTTCACCCTTTGCGTTGAGAGAGGTGTTGGGATCAGTGTTTAAGTTAAGCTCCCGTTTACGTGTTACTACAACAATATTTATTTCATCGAGATGACCGAATGTGATGAAGTACAGAAGATTAAAAACACGCTCCTAAGCGACCATAAGATCACTTTTTGGTAAGCTTGACAGTAGTTCGTGAAAGTGTCTTACTTTACCCTTCTCATCTAATAGCTTTAATATTAAACTGTTTAAAAAGGAAAATCTGTCGCGGCCCTGAAGAAAAAGGTATTTGTTTCTGAAGAACGGAGTCCTTTTTTTAAATGCATGTGTAAGATTTAAATCCATGTTTTTCCTTGGGAGATAATGGTATTTGAACATGCGGTCTGAACTTCTTTGTGCTTTGTGTAACACAGCAGTGGACTTTTGTGATTGGCACCCAAGGAACTTGACTCCTGGGATTAATGGTAGTGATCCTGGCTGCACTCTGGACTTTGTTTTGCTAACCATAATTGAGCAACTGTACATTACTGCTATATTAATGTTTCAAAGCACTGGGATAGTCTAATTCTAACTTGTAATTATGTTTGCCAATTATCTGTTTGGAAAGTTGGTGTATGAACAGCTTCTTGAAACTGTTAAATTGTACAGATATCGTTCATGATCTAAAGCTTTGTACTGTGGAATGTGCTTAATAAAAAAAAAGTTTGAACTTAAGTTGTCAAATAAATGGATAAGTAACGTCATCTAACCAAACGTCGGTATTGCACATGAGCTAATGCGAGTTCAGCATGCAGTTACGCTGACTCGGAGCTCGCGTTGGTTCCTGTTTGGGCCGCGTTGGGCGCTGGTGCCGGTGGTACTAACCCCATGGGGGCCTTTCCCCAGCCGTTCGGCAGCGCCCAGCATGAGGCACCCGGCTACCGGGCCAAAGCATTTCGAGTCCAAAACGCGTCTGCAGCGGCCCAGCTGCATGCTTTGGCACGGGTGCGTGCCGTTCTGAGATGGATTTTTACCCTTCCGTTTGTTACAGTGCGTACTTTGGGAGGACGCGGTGAAAAATGGAGCTGAGCTCGTTCACCCATCTGAGAGGAACTTAACTCCTCTTCTTTGCCACAGCACTTCCATGTCACACGTCAGCAGAAACATCACAAGAATTTTTTCTTACTTCAGTAAGAATGCAGATAGAATTTTAAAAATGTTACTCATTTCCTTGGCTGCTAAAGTAATCTGTGTTCGTGCCCTGAGCCCTGTGCAGAGAAGGGGTCTTCCAGTGCTAGCTCTGTCTCAAGAAAAACTTTTTCTTGGGTTTTCTTTACCTAATACGCAGTGACTAGTGAGAATAAGCCATTCAAAGTTCTTGCCTCTGCCCTCTATGCCCTGGTCTTCTGTCATTAGTTTTATATGTGAGATAAGTTTGCTTTTAAGCAATTTGACAAGTTGCTGCTGTGTGGTTAATGAGTTCCTCCAGTTCATTTCTGACCAGAAAGTAATTGATCGTGCAGATCCTCTGCTGCTCCCTCATGCCACTGGCAGAAGGGGACTGGCCAGTATCTTGCTGGCTCATCAAGGTCCAGATATGAGGGCAGCAGGAGGTGAAAATCTCATTAAATCATCGTGCTTCAGCCTCTCTGCAGTGCTTGAGCTGACTCAGTGTGCCAACCGTGGGGCTCACCAGCGATCTCCTGAAAGTGTTGTTTTTGGTAAGGTGTATGTTGGAAGCACTAACCTGAAATGTGCTATAAACTCTGTGCTAAGAATATGAACAAAGTTCTGGCTAAGTATTGGCAAATTCAGCCTTCAGAATGTCTCTCTAATGTAGATTACTTTTTATTCTTCTTGGCCCGCTCTGACGCTTACTGGATAATAATTTTCAAAGCAACTTTGCTGCTGCTCAGATTGTAGCTGCACTCCAGTAAGAGGAAAGCACGTAAAATCTCATGTATTTTCTGTTTGAAGTGCATTGTAAAAAGTGAAGCCTCGCTGCACTATTTAAAGGAGTTGTGAAAGTCTTGCTGAATGTTGTTATCCAAATAAGCCATAAAAGCTCTGTGATATATCTGCTAAAATCTGGAGTATAAACTTTGAGGTCAAACTTTAAAATTCCATCTTATCTGGGTGGCCTTTGGTTTCGGTTGTTTTGTTGGGTTTTTCCCTTGCAGTTGTAACCTGTTTAAGTCGTCTGTTAATTCCCACTGGAGAACTTCATAGTGAAGTTGTGGAGGCACCTCTCTGCCGGGTGCTCCCACCCGTCCTGCCGTGGTGTGGGCCCCCTTTGGAGTCTTCCCTCTACCCGAGGGTTGGGAGCGATAACGCCGTCCTGGGCGCGGTGTCACCCTGCTGCTGTGAAACACCCCGGGAGCGTGCGGGCCAGGACGGGGGATCAGGGCTGTCCGGCCCTGGTCAAGGAGAGGCCGTGGGGTGTTCTCATGTTGCAAGGTATGAGGTAGCCCTGGCCGTCAACCGTCCGTCCGGTGGGTTGGGTTTTACCCCGCCTGCCTGTCGCCCTACGGCAGTGCAGCAGCACAGGGGTTCGCTGTGTGTTGTTACCTGATGCTCTCAGGGTGGGGGAGCGGGGGGACCCCGGGCTGCTGTTGGTCCTAACTGCTGATCGCTGTCGATAACCAGGTGATGGGGGAGGGTGTGCACTTAGAAATGAGGTGACGGGTCTGTGTGAGGTCCCTCAGTGCCCTGTCTTGTGTGGGGAGCGATGTTTTTATCAGCCAGCTGTGTCACTGTCCTGATTTGCGCTGTGTGTTAGTTTACCTTCTGTGCAGTGGTGGGTTTGCTTGCTTTGGCACGGCTGTGAGCATCGTTTGTAAAGAGGATTGGAGGGGACAAGTGCTCAACAGAGAACTATTATGTGATTCTTTTAAAACTCTCAGTTGAAGGTACACTGCAGTGGGCTGGGCTGTTGTACTTGAGCTGTGACTCTCTGGCAAGAAAGTTTGGTGCCAGTGGCTCCCCTGGCTCTGTTTTCCCAGCAGGGTGTGGTTCTCCAGCCTCATCTGTTGCCCTAAGGAGGCAGCTGCTTGTCTGTCACTGCTAGGATTGGTTGCTGTCGTGTCGGTGCATGCAGGGAAGTCACTCTCGGCTTTTCCACTGTGTCAGCACTGCGAGGTAACAGCTTCACAGCAGACCTGCTGCCTGGAGAAAGGCTCCCTCTAAGTCGCATTCAGCTCAGCCTGGGCTGGCTCTCAGGTTGGGGCTGTGTTGATAAGCTTAATTGGGTACCAGTGCACATTAGTCAAATTAATCAATGGGAAGTGTGACTGAAGGAGGTGGTGAGAGGGAGAGCAGTGGGGTGGATGTTCATGGGCTGAGCAGGAGATGTTTGGGCCTGATATTACAAACTGCCCACCCAGAGCTTTCTCCTTGGCACTGCAGAGCTGAGCACTCCAGGGCTGAGTTTTTGCTTGACTTTGCTGAACCTCTCCCCTGCTGCAGCATGGGTTTTTTTTTCCCAAATGCCTGCTCTTCATTCACCTCTGCTTCTTACTGTTTCCAGAAACTTGCTCTTTTTTTTTTTTTTTTCTTCTGAGCAGCTGTCAGATGGAGAAGACCCAAGTGGGGAGTGAGAGCAGGATTGCCAGGCTGTGGGAAGGAGCGTGGCAATGTCCCTGTGGGAGACCTTGCAAAGGCAGGATAACTAGCAGGGACCAGTGTGTGCAGGGAGCACTAAGATGCGGAGGAACACCTTGCCTTCCTGTCCTGTGTGAGTCTGGTCATGTTTCTGTGGAGGCTGATTATGCCAGATCTCCTGCTGCGGGGTAGCACCTGCCAGGGAGGGCAGCGGTTACAGGGAACGGGTGTCAGGTGTTTGCTCTTGCCTGGCTGGGCTGTGGAGGCTGCCCGGCATGGCCCTGCAGCTCATGCTGGGCAGACACCAAACCTCTTTGCTAGGCTGGAACTGGGAGCTTTTAATCAGGTTTTTAATCTGTGTGAAGATAACAGGCCTGTTCTGATGCCTTTCCAGTTCTCCACGTAAGCTGGAGGGTAAGTAACACGTTTCTGGGATGGATCTTTCTGGCTACGTATGTGTGAACGGCTCCTTAAGCTGCCGCTTACAACAGGTAAGGTACAAAGTACAACCTTGTCTTGAATAGTATAAGGACAGCCATAAGTCATAACAAAGTTTTGCTAAATACTTTCTCAAAAATATTGTTACAGCTAATGATTTCCTCCAAGGTTAACTGTTTGCCAAGCTCTGCACCCCGTCCTGTTTACAGCCTGGAACTCCGGTGCGCTCTCAGCCAGGCTGGGTGACTGGACCCACTGGGAACTTAGCCCAGCATCCATGTGGTGTCTCCTTTCTCCCTTCTTGAGGTGTTTACTCCATGTTGCCTCAGTGCCGTTGCTGTGGCTTTTATGCTACAGCAGGGTAGCACACGTGGCACTGAGTGATAACTGTGCAAATGCCACTTCTAACAAAGCAGGAATTGACTGTCAGCTTGAAGCACTTGCCTGATTATGAGTAACTATTTTGAAGGGTCTGTCATCTTGTGGGCTGAATTAAGGAAGCAACTAGAATGACTTGTTGGCCTTTCTTCCCAAAGCTTTACAGCAAAGTGTGCAGACACCTTGCAGGGAGCATTATAAAACCTTCCTGTGCCAAAAGCATTGGCAGATCTTTCCCCGCTGCCCTTCAGAGGAGCAGGGATGAGCCTGCTTGCTCTGGGGCTGGAAGTGCCCTGGTGAGAGCAAAATGATTTGGGTCAGGGTAAAGCAAACTCCCTTCGATGTGCAGAGGTGAACCTCCCTCGGAGCCCTCCCACGTGCAGGTGCAACGTGCTTCCAGTGTGCCTGTAACAGCAAACACCCCAGGCAGGGCTTTGGTGGGTGTTTTTCCTCACTTGTTCCTATTTTTGAGCTCATGCATTCATGGTTTTGCTGGTTTAAGTCTACTCTGTGGGTTGAAGGGCTATGACTTTCAGAGCCCAGGGGCTGGTGTGGGTCACGGCAGGCACTCGTTCAGAGCTTGGGAGAGGCTGGGGGGATGGAGATGGTCCTCCCAGCTGTCCCTGCCTTCCCAGACAGGCAGAGCAGGAGCTGAGCGTGGGGATGATCCACTCCTTGTCCTACTTAATGCTGAGCTGAGCCAGGCAACTGCTAAGTTTGAGGCCAATCTGAGGGATTTTCAGGTTTCATAGTGCTGTTTGTGGCAATGGAGGCTCAACACTGTGAGCTGGCTGCATATCGGGGAACAGCACCGAGCACCAGTGCCCCGTGCCTGAGTGTGTGCCTCCCTCGGAGCAGCTGGGGGCTGCAGGGAGGAGCGGTTGGGCTGCAGGGCACAGTGTAGGGGTGCTCTTGGTCTGCTGCGGCTCTGCACCTCCAGACCCACACCGGGCCATGCATTGCAGAGGCCATATGCTCTCAGATGCTCCGGTCTTGGAGAGATCAGAAAATGACAGATGCTAAATGAAAAGATAACAGTAAACCAAGTCCCTGCTGAAGAGGGCAGGTGCTGAGCAGAGCTGTTGGTCCCTCTGCCGAGGATGGGATGTGGCACTGAAACCTCAGCAAGTGGCACAGAATAGTTTTGGGGAGCGCGAGGGGATGCAGTGGATAACCTCCAAAAGCCATGGCTGAACACGGCCCAGCTCCGAGAAGGGATTCTCAGATCTGTTACTTGTACAGGCTACATGAGGAAAGCTTTAGAAACTCTTCTGGGGATCAGGTGGGAACAAACATGGAGGTGCTCAGAGCAAGAGTGGCTCAGGGCCAGCAGTGTGCTGGTGAAGGGGACGGAGGTGGCATGTGGCTACTCCTACCCAGGCCCACAAACCAGAGCTGCTGGGGCAAAACATGGTTTTACCCTCAACCCCTTCGTGACTGAGGCAGTGTGTGGCTGTTGGCTAGTAACTAGGACCTAAATAGGCCAGGGGATAGCGACAGGAAGGATAGTGCTGAGTGCTTGCACGCTTGTGATGTGCTCTGAGGGCTCAGGAAGCTATAGGGGACCAGGACCTGTGACCAGCTGCTTCTGCAGCACTATGGTCCAGCGAAGGCTTTGGTGTCCCTGTGCTTTGAGCTGGTTTCCAAGGGTGGGTGCTTCCTGCCAGCTGCATGGGGCTGTTAACTATGTCAGGGACCATCTTGTCCTGGCCCCTTTCCCCAACCCCATGGCAGGAGCTTTCCTGCCACTTTTCCAAGGGATGTCTCTTTTGTCTCCATGGGTCAGCGTTTCCTTCTATCTTTCTGAGCTCCTTCACCACTGAAATCCACCCTGCCTGTGCCTCTGCTGTGCCCTCATCCCAGCAAAGTGCCACTTCCTTTCCCAGTGCCCTCTCACACCTTTAAACAGCAAAGTTACGGGGCCGAGCTCTGCCATGGCCTGTTGGGGAGGGCAGCATGGCACCTCTAGCTGCCACTGCACAGAGGTTGTGGGTCCCTGCACTTGGCACCCATCGCCTCACCTGGGCCCGAGGGGTGGGTGCCGTCAGCTCTGCCCGTGCCCCTGCCCGCAGGAGGCCACCGCTGCTCTCCCCTTCCAAGAGCTGTTCAGCTGCAACATGGAGCCGCTGCTTGCACAAGTCAAAAGCCTCTGGGATGATCGGAAACAGCAACTTTCCCTTCTGGAGAAGTGCGAGGGGTGTATATTTTTGGAGGTTTATTCTTGGTACTTGCTGGAAAGGCTCCACAAACAGCAGCAGCCGCCTGTGCCAACAGGAGGAAAAGATGGATGGGGGCGAGTGCCCACTCTGGGGAGACATTTCCCCTCTGGACGTGGAGAACAAGCTGCGAAACATTCCCGCTACGTGTTTACGGATCTGCTGCACAGGCGGCCGTTGCTCAGCTCTGGCACGCTCATGCGAGATGTGTCAGTGCAGGAATGGCTTCCCTTGCATCCGGCAGCACAAACGGGGCAGCTGGGCAGCTTCTGGCATGTGGCAGCCCCAGCCTCTGCTAGCCAGGGCAATGAGGCAGCCCCTGGCTGGGTGGCCTCTTTTTTTATCTGGAGATAGGTCTCGGGCTGAAGTAGAAACAGCTTTCCTTGTCTGAATGATTTAAAGAACCGCAATTTCATCTTTTCCTTGGCACAGGCCAGTGTAAATAAAGTAAGATGCGTTTGTATCTCTTGACTATTTTTTTTCCACAGTTGAAAATTTTGTATTTTCTTTTCCTTTTTTCCTTTGAAGGAGCCCTTTGAAGATTTTATTTTTAATTTCCGAGCACATCATGCTCAGAAGAAAATCTTGCTTTTATTTCTGTTAAGTCTTCCACCAAGAGCAGCTCGCACTTCCATGTTGGAGGAGCGGGCGAGCCGGGGACCAGGGGCTTTGGCTTTGCTGGAAGAGCCTCTCGGCCAGGTGGGCAATGGGCAAAGAGGTGGTGCCTGCCTTCGGCCAGAGAAGACCATGGGGTGCCCGCAGAGCCATCTCAGTAGCACATGCTACTCCTGAGCTGGCATATCCCTCCAGCAGAGCCTCTGCTGAAAGGAAAGGTGCCTCTTCTACAGCCAAATCTCTGCCTTGAAGAGAAGAGACCAAAGGTAAACTGAGGCACCAGGCTCCTCCATCCAAAACTGGCAGTGTTTGGGGCATGCGGAGCAGGGGAGGGCTCCATTTCTCCCCACTGCTGGCAGCTCACAGCTCTGGCTGCACAGCCATTGTTTGCCTGGTGTCACATGCAACACAGCCTCTGATGACCCTCAAGTGATTACTAAGACATGTCCTCACCTGATCTGGGGATAACCCTGAAGTCTTGCTAGAACAAAGAGTTGCGAACAAAAACAAGGAGCATTGTGCTTGGCCATGGTGTATTTTTCCAGGTTACCTCTCCTACTGCCATTGGATTTACCTTCCCGATGTTCAATTAAGTTACTTAATTTCACCTTGAATCCTTGGGTTTCTTTTCAGAAATGTAAGCTTCTCCAGAGCATCTCTGGAAAGCAGGTATTGAGCTGCGGGATGCACAGTGCTCAACCAAGTGCCCTGGATTTTCCCTAGGTGGTGGTCAGTCCTAGGTCTGATGGAGCCTCCTCAGACTCAAGGTGTTGCGATGCTCTGAGCAGCAGCTCTTTTAAACAGTAGCAGGAGCTTTGCAGGACTCAGATGGGGCTGGCTGCTGGCTTCCCCCAGCTCTCAGCTTTGCTTTTTAATGACAGAACAGTCTGTTTAAGAAGTCCTATGTGGCTGTTAGTTTTGTGAAGCAATTTCTTTGGGGAGGGCTGCGGTGAGCAGCCACGAGGCTTGTTCTCCTCTCTAGCTCTCAGCAGGGTGAATCCCTGCAGCAGTTACTCCCCTGCAAGCAGCCGCTGGGGCTTGGACTGGGAGCTTTAAAGGGATTTGCCTCTGGCCTGTTTGTTGTCTTCTCTGAGTAAGGGCTGATACATTCTGTGCTGGTCACCTGGCTCTCAGCTGGAGAAGCTGATCTGTTGGCTTGGGCTCCAACTTACCTGCATCCATGGGAAGATGCTCCTCCACTTACCTCCTGACCCTTCCTGTGCTCCCTGCAGTGCTTACTTGTTTCCTGCAGGTGAAGAGTAATAGGCACAAAAGGTCACAAAAGGATTCAAAATGATATCTTCTGGGTTTTCTTCTCATTGTGTTTTAGTAGCTTTATTGAAATTAGTCTGTTTTTAAGGAAGTTAACTTATGGGAAATATGTTTCTCTAACATGGTTGGTGAAATCCTCATGTATTTTGTAAAAAAAAAAAAAAAAAAAAAAAACCAAGCAAATAAAAAACAAACAAAAGTTGTAGGGTGATTTCAGAATTTCAATCTTTCAGATGGAAGGAAATCCTGGGACTGGTGGAACCAGTGCCTTCATGCAACTCCTTATGCTGCACCTTTCAGCCCAGTCCTGAGAGAGGCTGAGTTTCCCACGGGAGCCACCTGCTTCATGTGGAAAGCAAGTTACAGGACTGACTTCTCAGTGCTTTTCCAAGAGAGCGAGTCCAGATTCATGCCCTCGGCATCTGTATTTTTACAGCACCAACTCCAATATCCTATTGGATCAAGATCAAGGTCCTCAGTCCTTATTTTCAAGGTGTGTAATGGTCTGGGCTATGGATTTCGGACAGCCAAAAGCTTCCAGGCTGAATTAAACAACACAGCATCGCTGGCAGTGTGGATGGGTAGAGCACGTCCGTGCAGGATGTGGACCTTCCTCTGCACTGCACCGAGCGCCTGAGGGATGCCCAGGAGCAGAGGGGTGTCATGGACACTGCTCTGCCCTTCCTGAGAGCCACAGGGAGCCTCAGGACCAACTTCTCCTAAAGAAAGAACATAGGAATAATGCAAAAAATAAATTCAGGAAAGATCCTCTTCTCCACCCAACCCCAACAGTGCTTTTCCTAAAAATCCCAGGCCAGACCCAGTCTATGGGGAATGCAGCCCTCCCTTGAACATGCTGCTCTACCGGCAGAGGTGGAGAGAAAAAGCACCATGTGCCTGACACAAGCCATGTTGCTCTGAGCACCATTGAAACAGGCTATGATCATTGCTGTGGCTTAAAACCCACCCTTGGGGATGCTAAAATTGTGTTTTGGTTGCTCTGTCATGCCTTGATGGGTTTTTCTTGTGATCCAGGCCCAGCCTGCCGAGCAAACAGCCGTGCTCTGTGTCAATGGCAAGTTTTATGGCCGCCCTGTGCAGTGTCGGACCCCGTGTTCCTGCAGCCCCACCGTGCCACTGCTCTGGAGTGGAGCACTCATTGGCTTTTCCAAGCTCCAGCTTTTCCCTGGATACTTCAAAAGCATTTGTGCTATGCTCTGTGGTACTGAAACAGGATGCAAGTCAGTTGTTAATCACTTACATACCAGGAGAAAATACTGTTATGGGAGGCAGTGTCTTCATGGTAGTGCTGGATGCCTTCTACAGAAATGCTTTTTATTTTCCAATGTAACTGGAATTCAGGACATAAGATGACAAAAATCAGCAGTAATTACCCAAATCTATCGTTAACATCCTCTTTGAAGACCTAGTCAGGGCTGAGTTTGGGTACTGCAGCAGGATGAATGCCTTATTTGAATCTAGACATCTCTTGACTTAGTTGTTTGAGCTCACTCAGTTTCTCTGGGTGTTTCCACTATTAGTAAATATGTGGTATGTACCCACTAAAAGCTGTTAGTACTGGCTGAAATAGTTAATTTTTATCCTTAGAAGATTCTCCTTCCATTTTAGCATTTGGATTTTTTTGACTATTCTAAACAGTAATTTAACAAGTCAAAATTACAACTGAACCAAAGAGAGATTCCACAGAATTTTCAACATGGTTTGTGCAGCTCTGCACAACATAATTGGATGTATCCAATTAGGCATTAGAAACAACCACTTTTTGTCTTCTCTTTGATAATGACCTAATGCTGCTCCGCTGCCTTGTCTGAGCACCATCAGTGCTGTGGGAACAGTATTTAGTTACGGCTGCATCTGGAAAAGTTTGGAGTCCGACCACCCTCTCTCCACGTATCATCTTTCCTACTGTCTGATCGCGGCTGTAAACCTGGAGCAGCCCTCATGGTCGGGTAATCCAGCTGTGTCAGAGGAATGCAGGTCATTCTTGTCTGTGGGATTTCTGGTATCAGCACAACGAAGCCTCTCACCAGCAGATGAACCCGATGGTCTTGCAGGTCTTTCCTGTCTAAACACGATGTCTCTGATGAGTTTTGCATGTGTCTGCACTCTTCGCCCTGCAGCGTGCTTGTCTGCATTGCGGCGGCTTCTTGGAGGTGGTGTGGGGGGAATTGATTGAGAAAAGGCGCTTGGAGTACTTGACACACGCATCGTTGACTCCAAATCCCCCACGCTGGTTTGGCAAGTGATAGGCAAAGACATCCTGACGGCTCCTCCCCAGCACTTGTAGGCATCCGTTTATCTCGGCACATGCTCCTGGCTAGCTTGCAAACCCTTGTCACAGTTTACAGCAGATGCCACGAGACTCAAGCTGTGAAAGAAAAAGTCCAAACCACCAGCATTTGGATTGAAACGCAAACATTTCCCTCTTGAACAGGATTGCATTGAGTGAGGAAGAGAGCTGTGGGGAAGTGGCCAGGGTGGTGTTGCCCCAAACCTCTGCTTCCCCTTGGATGGGAGAGAAAATGGCTTACTGGTTTTGCATGTGGACCTTTGGTTTTAGAGGGAGATGCAGGTGTAGGTGGGCAGGTAGGCCTTGGTGCATGGTCTGGTTGTGATCTGCGAGGAGCCTTCATACATCCTGCTGCTCCTTGGCATGGTATCCCATCCCTCTTTGCAGCCCCTCTCCATTTGATCCTGGCCTAGATGTGGCCTGCAGACAAAAGAGGGGTGGGGATGGGAAGAGCAGCACAGTGGCCAGTGAGGAGCAGCCCTGTGGTGTGCCACAAGTGATGATGGCTGGGAAAGTTTGCTTTGCAGAAATGCCTCATCTGTCCTGGTCGATCCCATTTCTTAGACAAACCAATGTGGATCTTGCTCCAGCACTTCCTGGATGAAGAAGGCAATGGATAGCCAGAGTGACTCGTGAGAGAGCAGCCCTTTGCCATTTGAGCTAAATCTAACCTGTGGGATACCCATCCGGTGGTCCCAGGTCATCCAAGGCAGGGATGGATGTACAACAGTGGGGCCATAATGTTCAAAGCCCATCACTGACTGCCCCTGTGCCATGGTGGCTGTGCCCATCTGGCCTGCAGAGACCAGCTTTGTGAGCATGGGGCTCACAGCCTTCATGGAGCCTGTCCATCACTGGGGACCTCATTTCAAACACGGCCCCAGCTGTAGCTACGTTGTGGTGTTGGGGACTATTTTCTCTTCAGAGAGAAGTGAGCTGTTGTGCTTAGCAAGGGAAGGGTGGAGAAAGCTACTGCCTCCTGGAATGATGGCACTGGTGACAGATGTGACAGTGAAGAGTTGAAAATGCTGTCCCTGGTATCTGCATTAGAGCTTGTGCTCTGGGCTGCGTGGAGCTGAACCAGCACTCCTGGCCCTCCCCATCTGCTCACATCTTACTTGGGAAATGGAAGTCAGCAGACGTTGGTGGAGGGACAGCAGCAGAGAGGGAAAAGACTCTTCAGCCCTCCTCTGCCCTACCATTTTGGCTCTAGGACCTGGTACCTGTTGGCTGGGGAGCTCACCCAGGCACAGGGCAGGAGAGGGGACGTGCTTTCTGGTGTACGTCCCATGGGAGCCTTGGCTGCATCCTCAGGGAGGAAGGTAACCTCTGTACGGACAGGCTGTCTTCAGCTGCGATCAAGGGCACAGCTCTGCCAGGAGGTAGGTCTCCTCCCACCACGTGGCTGGTGCCTGGGTTGTCCAGACACCGTGGGCAGCAGCCCATGCAGGCCAGGCAAAGTCATGCATCTCCCCAAGAGAGCCAATGTGGGGTGTGTTCAACAGGAGGCTGAGCCATCACACCCATTTCTGCTTGGCTGTGATGACGGGAAGCTACTGAACACCAAACCCTCCCTCGGGATCAGCTTCTGCCCGCATATGACAAGGGTGATGCTCCACAGCACCTTGAACCCACTAGAAACTGTATGCTGCCATGAACATCCGTTGGGATGGATACAAATGAATATGAAGCACTGGAGGGCAGTGGAGAGACAACCTTCTCTTCAATGATGGCTCCTGCCTCTGTGCCTGGACGATGGATGTGCTTCAGAAGTGAAGTTCAGACCAGAAGCCAAGCGTCCTGGGAGCCACCTGAGCACAGCCACCTCCGTATTGCCAGTCCAGAGAGACCCTGTTGAGGACAGATGATGCTTTGCTTGCTAATCGCATTTCAGGACATATAATCCTTACTTCACACTTTTTCCCAGACAATATCTTTCCATATAATCTTAATGATTCCTGCTGCAATAACAAATAGGCAGCCCTGAGAATAACTTCACACTTAATTGCTCGTGCCAAGAATCTCACCACTTGGCCCTTCTTTGGGTGTTTTCCCTCCAATCCATCTGCACAAACAGAAGTGGGCCAGTTCTGTGCCTCAGGAATGAGGAGATAAAAAGGCAATAATTTATTTTTCCACCAAAGCTAGAAGTATTTTATAGAATTTGCTAAAGTTTTTGTTTCAGGAAATTTCATCATGTCTCCAGGAAAAAAAAGCGCCTAATTGGCCTCAGATTTTCTAACTCCCTTTTCATTTTTGTAATACGAGGAGGTCTAGGTCATCTCAAGGTCACTGCAGTTAGTGTTGCTTTAGTGCACCTCTGTGGATACCTCATTTCTGCAACAGTTTTTCCTTTAAAAACAGCCCTAGCCTGCTGCTGTAACAGCCACTTTCTTTGGCAACCATTTGCATTCCTTTAGCATATGGAAATATTTTTTAAAACACATACCAGTGTATGCTGCCTATAGGTGAAACTCTCCATCAGAAACAGAGCAAATGCTTCTAAGCTTTTTGAATGTTGTTGTAAAAAAAAAAAAAAAAAAATCCCTCAGCTTTTAACAGAAATCTGCCTTTTCCCATTATCTAGATTGGAATCTTAGTTAATGTCAAAATAAAATGCTGGTGGTTATCAAATTAATAAAAATGTTTTGCTTGGGAAAAATTTAATTTTACCACCCTCCCAAGACTTCCTGCTGTCTTGATGTGTTGGTTTACATAGCTTCAGCTGGTGAGTTCATTCCAGCCTGGGTTAAGCTTGATTTTTCTGATCTATCTCAGCAAAGCTGTGCACTCCAAATCTTTTACCTGAGGAAAAATTGTTATGTGGTAACTTGAAAACGGAACAAACGTTGAGTCTGTATATGCTGTAGAAACATACTTTAAAAAAAAAAAAAAGGTGTGTGTACCTGAATGACCAGATTTTTCGGATCAGATAAGGCCAAAAAAGGATGGGAGAAAGGAGGTACTATCCCTGTTCTTTGGTAAGGAGCTGCAGAATGGAGGAAAAGAGCAGTTTGCATCTTGGATAAAGTCTGTGGCCGGATCAGTGCATTGCGTTAACCTATGTGCCAACACTGTCTACAACAAGGCTTTTCTTTGGACAAGATCACCTTAGGCTGGAGTTACTGGGTGTTTCAATTGTATATTTATGGCAAAACCAATGCACTCTACATGTACCCCCACATTATCTCCATCTGGTTTTGTCTCTTCTTGCTGCTGGTGTCAAAAAAGGACAAAAAATTGCAAATTCACAAATGAAAAGCCCAAAAGCCAGCAAAAACTGGAGGGGAGAGCCTGGGCAGGCATAGTGAGGGAGAAGATGCTGCCACACAGATGTGCTTCCTGATCCCTTACTCAACGCATAACACAGTCTTCTAAATTTTCTGGTAATGCTGAGGAAGGACAAACTGCCTGGCTCTGGAAGAGAAGAGAGAAATGGAAAGGACCAGGCAGGGTGCTCCTTAGCAGTCTGCTACAGCAACAGCTATGGAGCATCTTCTTAAGTGTGGGAAAGGCTCGGTGGAAATATGGACCAGCTCCAAGAGCAGGGCATAGTAGCAAGCAGCTGCCAAGTAGCTGGGCTGGTTAGCTCCAACATCGTATGCATTTGGCAAAATCATGGAGACAGCTGCTGGACTAAGAAGCTGGGAAAGGACCTTAGAAGATGGCGATGCTACACCAAGGAGTTTAACTGTACGCAGGACTTGGAAAAAGATTGGTGTGGAAGTGGTTGTGTTCCCAGGGGAGCCTTTTTTTATTTTTTTTACGCAAGCATGTGGTTAAGCAGAGTGCCAGGCTGGATCCCAGTAGTGAGGTATCTGTGTATTTATTTGTTGTTGGCTTTTTTTTTTTTAAAAAAAAAGGGATGTATAAGAGAGACTGTGCTGCAGTTTGAATCTCTTGCTTGCTGGAGATGCAGTGGTCCTTGTGTCCTCCCAGCTCTGATTTCGGGTTGCACCTAGCAGTCCCTCTGGAAATGTGGCAAAGGCACAGGTCTGGGGTTGTGTGTGTGAGTTTGCATTGTTCACTTTGCAAAAATGTTGTCTTTTCACTCAGCAGCATCCTTGCTGCTCTGTGAAAAAGCTACTGTGTGCCCACTGCCAGTGATGCCTTAAGAGAAAGCTGTACTGGCCTGAAAGGCAAGAGAGGTCAAACTTTGCTTTGCTAAAGATCACATTTCAGCAAACGGAAAGGCCATAAATGCCTGCACTGGTTGTCTTGACAGGGGTTGGAAAGAAAATTAGAATGGAGGGAGAAAATTCATATATTCAGGGCAAGAGCAGCAATGAAAGCAATACCAAAATTAGCCCTGCATGACCGGCAAGGCAAACAGTGATGCTGAAGAATGAATTAGCTTTTCCTTCAAAGCCATGCTTACGGGGCCAGGTTTGCTGCAGAGAGGGACTGCAGCAGGTGTGGGGTTAGCAGGTCCCTGAGCTAATTTGCACACCGTGTCAAGCACAATAATGCTGTCATATGCAAGAACATGCTTGCTCACGTGCCCTCCTTATAGCACCTTGCGCTTTGAAGTTACTTTGGAAGATCTTGGTGAGCAGAATGTGGGCTTTCCAGAAAAGAGGGAGCAGAGGAAATATGCATCCTGTTTTATTTTTGTAAGAGAAATATTCTTGGTCCTGTCACGGGGCAAGAAAACAGACTAGATGCCTTCTTGAGTGTTCCTCTCGTGTTTACTGGGATGCATGCAGTCCCAAAACATTGGTATTTGCAGTTTTGAGTCTGCATATACGAACTGGTTTCTTGCTTGTACTGTATTTGTCTCTTCTGTACTGCACCTTCTGAATATTTACATATCTAAGGTCTTTTTCCTTTTCACAGTCCTTGAGGAAAATATTAAGCCTGCAGGCATCTTGCACTAGAAATGTTGTGCTTTAGATATGATAGGGCCCTGTTTGCCACAACCTCAGGATGTAAAGGTGTGGACAAAATGCCCTAAATTGCTCAGTGACCTTTTGTTGCAAGGACAAGCAAAGCCATCAAACAAGTACAACAAAGATCTGCCTGTGCTGTTTGTTTGTCTGTTTGTTTTGCTGTGGCTCTTTTGGAGTGCATAGTTATTTTGTATGGATGCAAAAGGGAAAGCAAACATAGATATTGTATTTAGTAATTAACCTTAGAGCAGCGTAATTTCTTGGGAAACAATGCCTCAGAGCAGCAGCAGAGCAGCAGCAGAGCAGACTTAGAGCAGAACTTCCTTCTACGTTTCTCTTTTTTGTGTCTTTTTTTGCTTATTCTCTGGTTGCTGTTAATCTGAAATGTACCTTTGTCAGTAATAGTGGTTTTGGGGTCTCCATGTGCTTTAGTAGCCTTCTACAGGTAAAAGCCTTTTAGTAAGTCTGGCTTTGTCAGGTTATTTCCTTGGTACAAACTCTGCCATGACACCACTTCAGATGGGAATCGAAGCGGTGGGGTAAATATCCCAGCCATAAGGAAGGGCTGGAGCTGGGTCGAGTTTCTGAGCAGCAAGCAGGAGTGTGGGCTGGTGGGTAGCCTCCCCTTGCTCGGAGATATGGGCTCTGCTTCAGTTTAGATACTCATGTGCTCATTCATGACTTTACATGAATCATTTCACTCAGCCACAAAAGGACCTTGATCTTGCTTAGGGGCCCTTATTCCACAACCATATACGAAAGAAAATTTTGTAGATATTATTCCAGGGCTTAAGTTCTCTCTCTCACGACCAGACACATGGCCTAATATCTGTTGGCAAGCTGGGAATACAAAATGAAACACCATTATATATGATCTATTTACAGCTGTATATGTGCTGGTGCTGATCCATCTGTGTTTCAGGCCATGTGCCACTTGGGGTATACTGGGAGGGGAGGCCATTTAGAAATCAAGGTTGCAGAGCAACACATTTCTACTGATGATCTTGGATAAGATCTTTCGCCCCCAAGGTTTCATTTTTCTCCTGCATCTGATGACCACTGTGAGACAATAGCAAGCCTGAAGCCACGTTATTAGCTTTGAATGGTTAGTTTCACCAGAGTTCAGCCCTCTTTTAGGGACCAAGTTGGATGGCTGGATTTTCAAAAGGGCTCTGTACATCTGTTTTCACATGCTTTTGGAAAATCTGAGACATGTATGGGGCTGAATTGAGCAAAGCTTTTGAAAATTGTGCCCCCCTTGTGGTTGCTGAGAGGTCCAAATCCTGCATGGCGATAAACTCAAGTGTTCTTCCCAGTGGTGTGGGACCCTCGTATCCAGCTGGTTTTCTGGTGAGCATATCATGGTTTGTTTGCACCTTCTGATTCATCCTTACCATGTTTTGCCATATTAGGCAAATAATAGAACTGGCAAAGATGCCAGTAATAAACACCATCTTTTTCTTCTGTTGATGAGTTTCCTGCAAACAACTATTTCTAAAAGTCTGCTAGTCAGAACTGGCTGAACACTCCATACAAATGTATTTCAGCTTGCAGAGTGCTGGTGAATTATTTGCCGTGACTAGCCTTTGGCTATTTACTGTGAGTTATGCAGAGTGAGTGATTAATCATGTACGTTGGGTGCTTTTGTTTTGTTTTGCTTTTTCACTCCATGACCGGATAACTGAAACAAGAGGAGTGAAATGAGGAAATTCAAGTTGCCACATAAAGACTTCCAGCATGAATGCTAGAGCCAACACACATTCATGTGAGAGCTGGCGAGACTTTTACTTCTTCCACTACCTCTATGACTTTTTGGCAATTCCTGAGCCCATTGCTGAGCTTTTAACTTGTCCCATGTGACACAATCCAAATATGCTGGGCCATGCTTCTTCTCAGTTACTGCAGTGATAGAACAGGCGTCCAGATGATATTCCTCTTTAAGGAAAATCAATATTTTTTTGTGCAGGAACTTCATGGACTGGATATGTGTCCTTTTTGCTCAGCCAGTGCTGCGGTCCAGTGTGAGAAGAGCATCAGCATTCATGTGAACAACAGGGCCGTCAGAGTTCAAGGTAAATGGGGACACAACCCTAAGACAAGTTTTATTTTAGCTTATTCTGAGATAGTTCAAGGTCACCTATGCCAAACCAGTGGTTTTAATTCTCCACCTTTGAGGACAGTTCAGCACAAATCCAGCCTGATTCCCAATAATAAAATCTCCAGTGGAAGCAGGATGATGGTGATTAGGAAGTGTATGTGGTGTTGTATGGGCTGACAGCATGAGAACTCTTCTCAGCTGAGACCCTCTGCTTGTCCCAGTCACATACAGGCTGGTGCATGCTCTGCTTTGGCTGAGTTTGGAGTAAGCAAAATGGCTTGTCAAACGGGAACATTTGGGCACTAGGTGGGAACTAGTTTGAACTGAAATGTTACTTGTGCATACAATATGAAAACTACTGGTTTAAAGCATGTGGTGCAGTGACCTCAAGCCCAGAGTTGGGTAAAACTAGCAGACATATACAGCTGAAGTTACTATTGCTCTCTTTGGATTTATATTCCCTGTATAATCAGTTTTTATTACTTATGTTTATACCTGTTCGTTACCTAGCTCCATCTTAGCAGCATCCCAGAACCTATTGCTTGTAAATAGTTTGTGAGCACCTTCAAAAAGCACGTCTTCCAAAACCCTCCAACTTTGCCTGGGGATAAAGATTCCCTGCCTCCTGGAGTAGGCGGGTTTTTTTTTGTCCTCATTTTAAACTCAAGAGGCAAAGATTTTGAAAAATGTCATATGATTTTGGAAATCACAGTCATTGAAGATTAATTTAGAGGCATTGGTGAACGACTCTGCAATCCAGGTATTGAATTTCAAGCAGATCAAGTCATACCCCAGACTTAAAATGTTTAAAATGATTAGTTGTTTTTGAAATTTTTACTTATGATATCTTCTATTATCTTCTTAAACTTTCATTCACAGAATAAAAAACACATTCAGCTGCAACTGTCATCCTGGGCAGCAGGGGCAGCAGGTACAATACAGAAGACAGAAAGTGACAGTCAGAGCTTTGGCAAGCCTGGAACCCACATGCAAGGCAAAGACAGAGTAAGAAAAGGAGCTGAGAAGCTGGCACATGCAAGTTCATTTAATTGCCTGGGTAGTTCTTCAGGTACACTCAAGTCAATTTATACCTGGATCTTTGACCACATTTTTAATCTAGGTTATTTTGTTGCATGCTTTCATTGCACAGTTGTTAATAGTTTGAGGGTCTGTTTTGTGCTTCCTTCTTTCTAAGACTTGTAATGCTCTGTCTTGACTTTTGAGTGGCCTGAAAGATTTGGACTACTTTTCTGGGATGTTTCCTTGATAGGGAGAAAGAGTGGAGTCTATTTTCAAAACCTCTCTTATTCGTAAGTTATTTACACCCCTGGACAGGATTTTGATGGCAAAGCTGATGCTAATAGCAGATGCAGATCTATTTTCAGAGCTACAGCAAGATCAGCACTGTCTCTCAGCACCTCCAGCCAACAGCAGTCGATTCTCTGCCCAAAGCATCCCATGACAGTGCGATTCGGAGTCCTAACTCTTCCCCAGCACAAAATGGGGCCCCACTGCAGAGAACATGAGCTTGGCACGCAACTTGGAAATGATTTCTCTCCCATATATTCAGCCACCTGGCTCAGCTGTTGATAAAGTAGGTTGTTCTCCTCACTTATTTTTGGGGCCAGTCCAACTGGGGTTGTCTTGCTGACAGAGTTGAAGGTGTCCCTATTTGCTTATCGCACTTGAAAGGAATAGCTAGCCTTTAGGCAGAGCAGGCACATCTCCCCTCTCCCCAGTGAAGCCATTCACTCACTTCTAAAGAGCATGTGAATGCAGGTACATTACACAAGTGTCCTGTCCCAGCAGCACACCCCCTTGAGAGCTTTCAAATACAGCTGCTTTCAAATTTTTACAGGGAAATGAAAAGTTGTGTAAAATTCCAAAGGAAGCAGGAAGTATTACTTTTTTCTTCAAAATTAAATAAAACTTCATAGCTTACTGATATCTTTTTGGCTAGTCCTGCTCCACTGCTTTATCATGTTGGCTTATGCACATCCATTGCCATTGTTACATCTGATATTGTCAAGAATACAAGCCTTTCTTTTGGGAAATGGGCTTTATTTGTTAACTTGTCTTCTCCCTTTTGGCTTGGCTGTGAAATCATATAATAAAAATCACATGCAAAAATAAGATCCTTAAAATTTCAGTTGCTGCACAAAATAAGGAGTTAAGTGATATTGCTGATGAAATGGAAGGGGCAGATAGCTGTGAAAATGTACTGTAACTATTTCAAGCAGCTGGTGAAATGTGAATGTTTAGCAGGATGAACCATTTTTTAGTGCTTTAGTTTCTCCAGTTTGGCCCCAAAGAGAACCAGAAATAGAGCAAAATATTATATTATAAATGTATTCTTAAGGTAAGTATAAAGAATAAAACTGGCAAGATGAAATCTGGCACCTCCAGGGAGTATGTCCTCTCCCTTGTCTAATTCCAGTGATTTGCGTGAGGCAAAGTTTCTTATGTCGGGGATTGCACAACTTCTGTGGTGTTACATGCAATTACCTTTTACTGCCTAGACAAACTGTCAGAGCATTAACCTGAGGTTTTCCATGTAATGTTCCAGATGCATGTCCCCCTTGGAAAAAGCCCATAATTCAGCTTATTTATAGCTGAATAAAAAACAATGCCTCCAAATAGAAGTCAAAGTTCAGAGGGATTGGCTAGTACAGCATTTTAAAGCCTAGTTCTCAGCAGGTTATAGGGCTGGGGAGAGGCCATAATAGGATATTGAAATGTTTTTCTTTTTCAGACTTGGCAATAAATTCCTTGACATCCTGTTATAATTTTATGAGCTGGTTGAGATTGTCATACGGCATTAGCTCCTGAGAAGCCTCCATGCAGGGAGGAGCGCAAGCCTGCGTCTGTTGTCCACCTACATGCAATGCTGGAGATAAGCAGGATAGGTTTTTGACTCATCTACCTGTGTGGAAGGATAGAATTGAAGCAACCTACAAACTGCCCAACTGGTGTGACATTTTAGGGCCACAAGAGGCTAACTCAGATCCTTTGAAAATCCTGGTCTGAATCTTGAACGTTGCTGCCAGTTCACACATGGAAACACAGGTGTGGAAGCCAAAACCAAAGGAATGAATATGTTAGCAGGATCTCGCTGTCCACGCTACACCAGTTGTCCCATGTGTGGACTCATATCACATGGTATTGCAGCCATGGTGATCTGCAAACAGTCCCACTGCAACATCTCACCTGTACGAACCGATTTTGCATCTGTTTGGTTAAAAAAGCATTAGCAGTCCACCTCCTATGCCTTCTCTGAGTGTTTTATGTGCTGCTTCCCTTCACACAAAGTAAACAAGTAAATGGACTGAAGGGAATTTTCTATGTGGTAGTTATATACATAACAAAAATGCACATATGACCTGTCATCTGTTTCTTTTTCCCAATGAACTGCAAAATCAACACACACAAATATGTTTATATGAACAGGCCAGAAAAACAGCTGGTTCATCAAATAAAAAGGGGCATGCTTGGCTCTGCTAGGCCAAGTGTTCAACTGGATCCCATGTATTTATAAAGTGAGAAAGTAGAGCATATTTGAAAATGCAGGTGTATAAATATTTCTGCCAGACCTGTTGGAGTATTTGAAGTCTCCCTCAAGCCGCTGCTCTGACTCACCACTTTCCAGCGTGTGTGGGGAATGCTGCCTTGTGGGCAGCAGCAGTTCAGATCCTGGAGATGACATGGGCTGTGGCCCTGGGGCCGGGGCTGCATTGCCCCAAGGGGGCTTTGCCCGAGGAGCACTGGAGGACACCCGCAGGTCTGACCTCAGCCTGGCTGTAGGAGCACAACGGAGGTGGGGCCAAGCAGCAAGCGAAGGCTGGGTGGAAGCTTCATCCAGGGTGGAAGCAGTAGGTTCACTCCATGGAGGTGCTTCAGGCAGATGTAGAGCTGACCGTTTGTTTCCTTGGCCTGCCATCCATGGAAGAAGGCTGCAAGTTAACTGCCAACATGGAAAAATCGTCTCAGTTCTTAAGTCTAAACTTCAAAGACAGTCATTATATTTAATGTTACAAACCCCCTAATAATCCCGAGGAGGGAGAGTGGAGCAACAACGTTGGCACCCTGACACAAACTGCAGACGCAGTGCAAATATTATATTAGATACTTCCCAGCTATGACTTCCTCTGGGGTGCTGTCACTGCTGCATATGGAAAAGTAAATCCTTTCATAATAAAACATGTGCACGCACATATACACACACGCGCCCAGGCACACACCTGCAGAGAGCCATAACCCAACAGTTGCATAACGCAGGCTTTCTCAGCAAAGCTCATGCAAGACCTCTGTCTGTTATAGAACAATCCTGTGGTTCATCTAAGCTGCAGCCAGCCAACACAGGGTAATATGCTTATACAAAATAAGTTTTCCAATATTTCATCTCCTTTTCTGTACGTAGCTAATGTCCATGACTAAATAAAACAATTACTAATAGCTTTTTCTCAGTTATAGCCTTTTTGTTAAACGGGCCTTCTATGTGGAAAGTTTGACCAAGTAATGAAGAACTTCTGGAGCTGAAGGGACAGAAACAAGTATAAGATCTAGGGTAGAATTTGAAATCACAGTAATGTTTAATATCCTGAAGCTCCAAAGCCAGTTGAGCATTGTCAGACAGGCATAATCCACTTTGTCTTCAAAGAACATCTAGCAATTTTTGTGCCCAACTAGATTTTGCAGGCAAGCTCACTGAGAGGAAGAAAGGGAACCCACAAGTTGGTTGTAATATTAATGCTATTCCACAGTTAACAAAAAGATATTTTAAGCTACAAAGGTGATAATAAACTTTCATGCCAGCATTAGAAGTGCTAACGTTTCTACCAAACTCTGGTGTCAGTTTTACTTCAGGAGCTCTGTGAGCGTTCCCTGCCTCTGCCAGTTTGGTGAGTGCACTGCCTCAATCCTGTTACTAAAAGGCCAATCTTGACTTTTTTTGGTATTCCTGAGTGTTAAATTAAGTCTGTAGGCAAATGTGTCCTGGCTGAAGGCCTGAGGAGCTTTGAAAAAAAAATTAATGTTTAAGACATGACCTTTCATTATGGAAAACTGTGGCACAACTCCTGCTTCTTTCAAAAGGAGCTGGGCTATGCCCATGGCATTTAGGCTACATGGTCTGTAAATTGCCTCAGACTGAACATTTATTTAGAAATTTGAGAATATTGTTTCTTTAGTTCATGGTGAAGGAGCTCCCTAGTGCGAACAATGAGATATTTGAGCTTTGATAAAGGAAGTCACTAATTTTACCTTTCTTGTTACAAACGTGAGCTGAAGAAATCTTTCACACATGTGTTATACCATTAGAATTTCCTAACTTAGAGTTTCTTTCCATTATATATTAGAATTTTATCATTTCAATAAACTCTGTAGACATCTTAGAACAGCTCATTCAACTTCCACTGACTCTCAACAATGGCATAATAAAACCCAGAACTGGATCTGTTTCCACAAGTCCTGCCAGTTGTGCCTCTCCCTCGCTCATCATGACGCTGATGAAAGCCACTAGATGTCACTACTATATTGCACTAATAAAGTTAAAATAATATTTTTCTGGCAATAAATGTCCTGACTCATAAGGAAGTTGGGTTATAAAAGCCATGGATAGTTTGGATTCCTTCCAGTTAAAAAACAAAACAAAACTTTTTTCTTTTTTTTTTTTTTTTTACTAAAAATATTGGATCCAAGTTCAAAACAGTCATTTAACAAATAACATTGACTTGTATTTTAAAAGGAAAAATACTTTGAAGTTAATACCAAGTAAAGAAACATGGTCTGTGGCTCTGTGAGCTGAGATGATGGGAAAAAATTATATCTGAAGGTCTACAGTGCTGAAGATGAGGCTTGACTAAATGCAGGGTTGGGGACATTCAGGAATACTCATATTCTCTTGCTCAACCAGAAAGCGAGGCAAAAGGCCAGTGAAATAATCGTAATAGCAGTAATAATATTGTATATTTATATGGTGCCTTTCATCTCCCAGGTTTCCATGCTGCAGTGTCTAGCTGACTGCAGATACAATAATCACTTCACTCACCACTGAGAAGGAACCACCCTTGGCAAGGCCATGGCAGCTGTCAAACAGCACATTAGGAATTGCCGCTCCAATTCAAAAGATCATGAGGGCACTTTTGAAGCAGGTAAAATGTATTTCAGTGGGCCAGCTTTGCATTTGTCCCTATTGCTGGGGCTAATTCAAGTCCTCTCATATGTTTCTCTCTACTGGAGGGGGAGGGTGTTTTGGCTTTGTTTTGTTTGTTTTAAGACTTTGGTTACTGAAAAATTGGCAGGTGAGCTCAACTTTTTAACCCTTCCTGGGAAGAAATTTAACGTGTCTCAAGTGGCTACCTGATTATACCTTACCATTACCTAACTGAATCCTTACGTTTTTTCTTTTGATGTCACCTAGGCAAGAACCAGCCAGCTCTGACTTACGCTGTGCAGGTAATGAATATGCTGAACTCTTGATGGTGGAAGATGCAAAGAATGTCCTAAATTCTAATAAGAAAATGCTCCGCTGAGGTAGGGCCTCCCTCCTCTGTCTAGTCAAGCTCTTTTCTGAAGATGAAGAATGCAAGGTTCAAGATGAGATGGGAGGGGAAGGGTGTTTTTGCCCCATTGAATCCTTTGCCTTTTGTCTACCAGTAAGTGATGTAGACATCTTCGTGCAATTTGGTAACCAGCATTTTGGTATGGATGTGAGCGCACATATTAGGAGGGCAGCCATTTTTGGCATCGTAGGATCCTGTCTCCACTCATTCTTGATTTTTTTATCACAGTAGGATGAGCTGAAGTTATTGATATTTTACAGAGGATCATTTACACTCAGAGGAACCTTAGTGCAGCTGCAGCCTGGAGTGGAGCCCCATCCCTGTGTCTGGGTGGGTCATGCTGCACAGCGTGAGGGGCTCTCATGGGCCTTTCACTCCCAGTAAACGTAGCTTCTCTGTGAGTCCTTGCCCAGAAAGATGGAGAAGAATTGTTCTGTACTACTGGGTACATGTGATCATTGAGAAAAAGCAGTTAGGTTCCCTGTCAGGATTTGAGTAGTATTAGTCTGTCTGCTGTGTAACATGAGTGGGCTACAGTATAAAATGAGCGTAACCATGCTCTGGCTTTCATCCACATGGGAGGAGCTAATTAACTGACCTGGAACTAGCATCAAAGGTAGGTGAGATGGTTTTTGAAGTGTCTGGAGCTGGGCTGGACACAATGCCTGAGAAAAAGCCCACTACACATCAACTTTGCAGGGAAAGTGCCTACTGTGTGCGTGCTCTTCTCCAGTGATGCTTCTGTTTTAATGTTAATTACGATAACTTAGGTGGATAAATCTATGGTTTGGAAAGCACTTCGGGGCTAATGGTACTCTATCACTGCAGGCTTCTATTAAATGCCTGGTTTCAAGCAAAAAACTCATCCAAAGACATGCACAGACACACATTGTAACTAAAACTGGAAGGCAAGCTAATTGGCCTCTCTCCTGATGGGGTAGTACTACAGTGTTCGTATGTTCTAGGTCTAGGTAAACTCCCAGACAGAGAAGGAATGAGACAGAGAAACAAGGCAAAAGCAAGAATAACTCACTTCCCTGGCTCAAGTTACCAACAAAGGCATGAAAGCCTCAGCCTGTAGTATAAATTATGACCTATCAACTCAACCAGAGTCATAATAAGAAGGGAGGAATCAGATGAGTAAGGCAATAGGGGAAAAGCAAATAGTGTGAGTAATGGCAACAAGAGGTTAGTTCCCTAGAAGTTGTCTAACCACATTAGATAGCCCAGCTTAGTGACTGAGTCTGGGCCCAGTGTCTAGAGAATAAATCAAATGGGTTTTTTGTTGTTGATAAAATATTTTCTCCACAGCAGATGGATTTAATATTTCCTGGATCCATACTGTTCAAGACTTGGAGTGGGGATGCTTTTCCAGGATTGCATTATTGATGTCTTCGTTTCCAAGGGATGCAAACTCAGAGAGTTCTCCTAGGATTTGTTGCTATAAACTGTTAAGTGAGGATTTTTGTCTCTCTCTTCTGTGTTTCCTCCCTCCATTTTTTGACTTAAGTGTTTGCTCCTGATCCACTTCACTTCTCTGGGACCGGTTAATTTCTCCCACTCTTACTTCTACTTGCTTCTCTCCCCTGCTCCTCCTTCACTGTCACTTCCACACCTTTCAGCTGTCCGGGTTTTGGGGACTAGCCTAGATTTTGCCAGGCTGACAGTGGTAGCAGGCAGTGCTGGTGTCAGTGTACTGCTGGGCTCAGTCTGCCAGCTCCCCCTCTTCAACTAGATCCCAAGTTACTCTTTGCCCAGAGCAGTATGAATGGTGAAGCATTCCCAAAGTGCAGTGCAAAGAAGCAGAATGACTCTGAAGTGCAATGTTCTTTTGGCTGAATGGCAAAGCCGAGGTGCGTACCATCTCCTATGACACAGGTATTATTCTTTTAAAGTGATGTAACCTTCAAGGGTATTTTTCTGAAAGATACCACCGAAAATAAGCCTCCTTAAACAATGTTCTGTATATAAATACATCCAGCTGGTGCATAAACGCGTGCAGCTGCCACAAGATCGTGTAAATTCATAGGTATCAAGTGGTATAAAGTGGTACATTGCCAGCTTCTTCAGTTGAGTTGTGTGATCTGACCAGGGCTCTTGAATGAAAGAGATGTAATGCATCTGGGCTAACTCATTACCAAAATGCTTTTTCACATGTGAATTTTCATTCTGCCATATCTTGTCTTTCAGTTTTCTCAGATGGTACTGGATTTGCAACAATCTCGAGCAGCATAACCTTCCAGTCCTGAAAATACATTGTGGGGACCTCTCCCTTCTATACTGTCAGGCTGTCAATTTGGTCTTCTTGCTGACCAGTTTACACTCTTACTAAACCTGAAATTCAGACTGTCTAGGTCAAAGAAGGTTGTTTGGCAAGTCTCGATGGAGGTGTATAGTAGACCAGCCACTACAGAAACCTAGCAGTGTTACAAGAAGGTGGTCAGAGCTAACCTATGGATATATATATATTTGTCTTCAGATAGACAAAAATTTAACTCCCAGAAAACTGTGGGGCCTGGGACAACCCGAGGCTGGCTGTGTGCATGACAGCTGCCCTGCTCTCCCAAAAAGAACTGCACCATTCCCATTACTACCAGCTCTGATTTGGCAAGCAGTTGTTAAATATAGCAGGAGGACTGAGTGGCTGGGAAAAAAAGCCAGCTTTGAATGTGAAGAAAACAGCTTTCCAAAATGGTCCATGACTGGCTGTAAATTCTTAAAGCCCATCTTTGCATACAAAATACACTGACAACACGTAAGTAAAGAGGAGAGCAGCCTTTTTATAGGCCAAGTACCCCAACAGTTGCTGTAGAATGTACACTGCCCCCCAGCTGAGACAAAGTTCGGATTATAGTTTTTTCATCAAGAATGCATATATACAATTAAGAATCAAGTTTTTCCTACAATGCCTGTGCTGTCCTTCAATTATATGAAGGCGGGGGGGGGTCACTGCAAAATCTTTTGAGTAACATGAAAATTTAGCTGTTAGTGATCAGTGCTTTGTTTTTTTTTTTAAACTAACTCATTAAGAGCAGCTGAATTTAATTTCTTACTCAGCCTGTAAATCCTTCCTCTTTGTCTATCTCTAGCCCACTTCCTCTTACTTCAGCTCTTCCTGCTAGGTATATGTGGTGCTCAGTGCTGGTTTTGGCTGGGATAGAGTAAATTTTTCTTCACAGTAGCTAGCGTAGGGCCGTGTTTTGGACTTGTGCTGAAAACAGTGTTGATAACCCAGGGATGTTTTCATTCCTGCTGAGCAGGGCTTACACAGAGCCAAGGCCTTTCCTGCCCCTCACCCCACCCCACCAGCGAGCAGGCTGGGGGGGCACAAGGGGCTGGGAGGGGGCACAGCTGGGACAGCTGACCCCAACTGACCCAAGAGATGTCCCACACCATATGACATCATGCTCAGCATATAGAGCTGGGGGAAGAAGGGGGAAGAAGGGGGAAGGGGGGGGGCGTTGGGAGTGATGACGTTTGTCTTCCAAGTCACTGCTACGTGTGACGGAGCCCTGCTTTCCTGGAGATGGCTGAACACCTGCCTGCCCATGGGAAGGAGTGAATGAATTCCTTGTTTTGTTTTGCTTGTGTGCGCGGCTTTTGCTTTACCTGTTAAACTGTCTTTATCTCAGCCCAAGAGTTTTCTCACTTTTACCTTTCTGATTCTCTCCCCCATCCCACTGCGGGGGGAGTGAGAGAGTGGCTGCGTGGTGCTTGGTTGCCAGCTGGGGTTAAACCACAATGTGCTCACAAGACAGTGTTATTCCACAATGACTAAGTTGTTCTGAAGTGTGTTATGGTTTAATAACATCAGGAACTAGGTTTGCTGCTACCAAAACCATTTTATTACAAGACATCCAAAGACAAAAAACTCTCTTGTGCAATAATAAGGGGAAAAAACTCTTTCCATCCACTTGTACAAAAGAAGCCTCAAGAGATTAGTACCATAATAAGAAGAAAACAAACATGATTCAGTTTAGAAAAATGTAGCTAATATGTCTAAAGAAAACTGCAAATACTTACTCAGAGAGAGATTTGGGAAGCAGTATTATTGGACATGACCTGTGACTTATAGGGAGACAGCAAATCAGATATTAAAGAGATAATTACGCTTTTTGCTGAGACGGCACTGGCATCATGGGATTTGGGATATTGTGTTCAGCTCTGTGTGTCCCAATTGGATGGAAGATATGAGTGAGGTGGGGATTAAGTAGCCATCAAAATAATCAGGTGAGAGAGACAAAAAAATTTGGGGGAAATAATTAAAAAGAAAGCAAGTTTTGAGAGTTTGACTAAGTGACAGCACAAGGATGGGTGATGGAGTTCAAATATATGAAATCCCTAAGTGGGTAGAGGAACCGCACAATGAAGCACATGAGATGGGATCTGAAGGGTATGAGGAAAGAAAATTTTAGGTTGACTAGCAAGAGGGGACTATGGAACCTCTTAAGACTCATAATGGCTACCCCATCCCTTCACTTTAAATAAAATAAGTACATGAAAGTACTAGGAAATACCAGACTAAACAACTTGCTTTGGGAAGGAATGGGAAGAAGGACTAAGAAAGGAAAAATTAGGTCAGTCTTCTCCATCTCTAATTTCAGGGCTGATTCAGTCTTATCTCCCTAATGTACTTTGGGGTTATCTTGTCTGAACTTCAGTGGATCAAAAGGTTGGGTCAATTTTAGCGATGCTTATCTGAGTTCTCTTGCAGAAGTGCTGTGAACTTTTTAATTGGGGCAGATAAGGGGTGGTTGCCTCTGGAAAGCTTCCTATTTACTCAGAGGTTTGAAACAGAGGGTATAACCTCCTTTCCCCATCAGTCCTTCCAGTCTTAGGCAACTAAGTGCTATACCCTCAGGGCTACTGCTGATACTGAGTTAAGGTTATCGTATTTAGTTAACCAAGGGAAAACTGTAACATACAGTTACAAACGTGACCACAGTTTTTCTTCTGTTTTGGCACTGCACCCGCTCTGGCTAGATATCAGAGATGAAAATACAATTGAAAGTTACATATTGTTGATAATAAAAAGTTAATGGAATCTTTTCAGACTTTACAGAGAAAGTAAGAACTGAACTTTGGTTCACTTCTTATTTTCTCCAGCCTATTTGTGCAGCTTTCCGTATTACAGAGGATATCAGATAAAAAAGTAAAAATGCTAATACTTGAGAAGTTTTCTGGTTGGTTGTGACCTCTGTTTCACCTGAGTAGGAGCCACAGAGATATACAACTGAAAGTTTTCAAGAGCCTGCAGTGCATGGGAACTGAGCCACATGACCTGCAACTCTCCTGTTTGGTGGCTTTCATACAGGCCGACAGTGAAGCAGACAGGAAGTGAGAGTTCACTGAGAAACAACACATCTTCATCAGTGTGCCGTGACGCAGGATGCCAACCTGAATTCCTGACATATTAGCATTTGAGCCATAGGCAACTGCCAATGGCTTTCTGGCCAAGCCAGGCCAAACAAAAAGTTCCTCTTGAATGTTAAAATTAGAAATAAGATATTACTCAGTTGGACATCACAATAATAGCAGTTGCTTACACTTGCTCGGAATCATTCTAACAGGTTTATGACTAACCCTCTCCCGTCCTTTCCAGAGGCTGCAGGTACATGACCCTATTTTGACCTGTCACAACTCTCTCCTAATACAGTTGCTGCAGTATTGCACAGTGCAGAGTCTGTAACTATGAAACAGTAATGCCTTGTTTTCTTGGACTTTGTAAGAAAGAAGAGGTAATTTTCTTTTTACTTAAAAGCCTTTAACAGAGCTTTGACGACGTACCGAACCTCTCAGATAGTTGGGTCTATTACTTATACCTGTTTGAGGACAGGGATGTAAAGAAAGGGGATGAGGAGCCTGCGGGAAACCAATCAGCAGAGCCTGGTGTCCTGTGGAGTTGTCTAGTTTAACGAACAAATAAACGACTTAGAGAAGTCCTGAAGTTTAATATTGGTTGTAGCACAGAAGGCTCTGTGTTCCATAACTTTTATCAGCACAATGAAAAAGTTCTCTGCATGACTGAAAATCACCTCTTTCCTCACATGCAGGACTTCGAGAAGAGGCAGACAGATGGGAAAGCACACACCCTGGTGCCTTGTTTTGTTTTCTTGCTCTACCTTGGTTTCAGAGTTCTTTGTCTCTCTAGCATTGGTTACCACCTACCTAACACGACAGGTCTTTGATGTAGAAAACATGAGGCTCTGCAGCTTGAAATAAAAAGCCAGCCTTGAAGCTAAGGCTATATATACTTTGTGTTGTAGATGGACTTGTCCCAGTGTGAGAACTGTGACACGCACCGAAAGCAGAATTTGTTCTTCCAGAGTTCAAGTCTTTTAGTTTAGATTAATAAAAAAAGGGCGGTGTATCCCAGCAGAGCTTGATTTCTCTGTCACTGTGGAACAATAAGCAGTTAAAGCTACATTAGCATCTGAACCTGGCTTGGCCGGGGCTCTCTGCAGCTGCAGATTTGAGAGCAACGTTAGAACTGGCTCTACTAGATACGACTGCAGTGGGAGTTTATGGGGTGGGGAGGGGTGATTGTTAACTTGAATTGCATATTTCTGGGTTATTTTTTCTTTCATTATTGGTAATGAAATGTTCTTTTCTTGCTAAAACTTAGGACTGCTCCAGTCAGCAGCATGGGTGTGTAGTGGGGACTGCACTGCCTGCCCACCGTGATAATAGCTCTTTCATGTCATGGCTGGCATGCTTCTGTGCATGCATGATCATCAATTTTTGCCATTGGGTGAGACTTCTACATCAAAGAGGTTTATAAGCAGAACCTCCAATGTGTTTGAGGTTTGCCCATCACTGCATGATACTTCCCAAGAGCATATTTCCTCATTAAAAAGTAGCCAGACTTGTTCCTGACTGCATTATGGTTAGTTTTGATTCAAGGCTGCCTCCAGAATCAATGGGAGTGTGCTCTTGGAAAGTACTATACAGAGATGGGGAAACCTCAAACATTTTGGAGGTTCAGTTTGGAAACCTCTTTGGTTTGGAAGTCCACCAAAAGCATGTCATGAGATGGTTAGAAGGCTGGGTGGGGTTTACATCTGAGGATAGAGTGCAAAAGTGAGAATTGTTTAGCTTGGAAGAAGAAAGGGTTGGAGAGTATGTGAGTGAGGTGTTTAAGAAAGGTATCATGAAAACTAATCCACTCCTCAAATTAACATTGCTCCCTAATATGAGAGCAAGGGGTCAGTTAGCAAAAATAAAACAGGGAAAATATTTCAGCATGGATTGTTTAACTAGACTTTTTAGAAGACCTGATCTCCAAAGGCTGTAGACAAGCAATTGGTACAAACAACACGATTTAACAGAAATGGCATTGATTTTGAGACTTTGTTGTGTGCCTCTAAGCAAAGTTTTCTTTCCTCTGTATGTTCCCCTGTCTCCTCTGTATGTCTTGCCTGTGAAGGTTATAAATAGAGTGGAGAATCAGTCCTAACTGTGTGTTTTTAAAGCAGTTCCCTCAACAGGGCTTCAATCCTGGTGGTGCACTTTAGGCTTTTCCTCAGTATCTGATCTAGCACAAGTTTTTGTGTAGCTTTGGTGGAAACAGTTGGGGCATTCTTTGGACTGTTTAGGCACTTAATGATGACGTTGGGTGTCTGATGGGATTTTTGAAAGTACCTACATGAAAAGATCCTGTTAGGAATCCAGCACCCAGCTTCTTTTGAAAAGTCTACCAGGTAGGTGTTTTCATCCCAAGAGCTTATGCACAAAAAATTCTGGTTGCCTTCCACTGTGCCTCCCAGTAACACACAGGTATATCAGCACCACCTCCTCTTAAGCGTACCTTGTGGTGGTAGATACGTCAATCTGTGAGATGTCTAGATAGCAGAAAAGAAATAAAGCTTAGAAAGATTGGATTCTGGACAAACTTAGGAAAGAAATCCCAGTTCTGGAGAGTGGCTCTTCATCCAGACCCTTCAGACTAGTGGTGGCATGAGAGTTTACTCCAAGAACATTTCTGGATAAAGTACCTTGCTGCTGAATGCATCATCTGTCAATTTATCTAAGTCCCCCTTCTGTTCTCTTCAGAAAGCTCATGATGCACTTAAATTGTAGGAAGGGAATGTATGATCAATTAAATGTCAGTTTGAAAAATGTAAAACAAATGACAGTATATAGTACAAATCCAAAAAGGGGCTGAAAATACAAATCAAACTGAATAGACTGGGGCTGAGGGATTAGTCCCTGAAGTTGCAATGGGAGACAAGCTGAATCAGAATAAAAGCAACAAACCAAATGTCATGTGTCTCCACTGGGGTGGTGGACAAAACAAAGCAGTGTAAACAGGCAGTTTTGTGATGCTGACAGCCTGGACTATTAATCACGGTCCAGATCTGTTCTGACCTCTTCAGGGGTGGGCGCAGCAGAGAAGGGGAGGAGAATTCTGTGCAAGTATCAGCTTATCCTAAGGGTAAGAAATAGGGGTTTATGAGAGGCTGTATTCTTAACCACCTTTTCCCTCTATCTTTCAGCCTGGAGCTGCTTCTCAGTCTGTGACCCAGGTGAGGCAGGGCATAGGTAGTCACCACTGGCACAGAGAGGAGAGTGCTAGGCAGTAATCTGCTCTGCTGGCACTGCAAGGTCTGTTTTGCCTACCCTGCTGAGAAGCCTTCAGTTGCTCATGGAGACAATATTGCTATCACCTGGAGATGTTTTTTTTTAGAAACTATCAAGTCCCTACTAGACTTTGAGGACCTAGCGCAGGGCTTCAGAACTGCAGCTGACAGAAAGATTCAGAGGCACTTGGCTTATCAGAAAAGAAAGCAGCGAGGACAGTTTTAAAGTCTCCAAGGACTGGAATAGCACTGCACATGGATAACGGGTACAGCAACTGATCCCTTCCCTGGAACAGGTATGAGCTGTGATTTCTTGAGACAGGGTTAATGTAAAGCTCCTGTGATTAATGTAACTCACCACTGGATGTCATTGTTTCTCTATAGGAAAGCATCAGGGACACTTTTATTTGGCAGTAAAATTGTTTTTATTGTCTTTTTTTTTCCTCCCCCAAATAAAGAGCCTCACATATGGGATATTCAGGTGTTTGGCACCTTTTCCACTTGGCTACAGCAAGCTCAGGAACCAGATTACGCTTCTTGTTTTCCTAGGGTGGGGAAGGTTTACAGCCTTGTGATGAATATGGTCTATCCTCAAACTTGCAGCTATCGGGCCAGATCGTCAGCTGGTGTAAATTGTACTGCTCTGTTGAGTCAAAGAAGCAATGCCAATTTAAACAGGCTGAGGATCTAGCCCGCTATGCCTGCTTCTTTCAAGTCTCGCTCAACTACAGCCAATCCTTCCTGCTTCCTCATACACCTCCTTCATGCCCCTGTGTCCCACTTTTTTCTTAGTGTTCTCTTACAACAGACCTAATCCTTTGTTCTTCTTTCTATCTCGGTCCACCGTTTGAAAATTCCATCCAAGTTTTGGTATCAGTCATTTTTCCATGTTCTTTCTGCTTTGGTTTCTATTGTCTTCAAGATGCCCCTTCCTGATGCAAATCTGGAAGGGCAGCCTTAGAGAGATGTGGTCAACTGGAAAAGGAAACAAGTCATATAAACTTAGCCCAGAATCTTGTCCAACTTAACATCTGCCTTCACTTTTTTGGTTCTGAATTTGCTTCTGATCCCATCTGTGTTAATTTTCCACACCCACCGCTCCATTTTTTTAAAATCTCAAAAGAGATGTTTGGGCAGGTATAAGGGTAACATGGAAAAATTAAAACTCTTCAGTATTAAACAAGCAGTATGGGATTTTACCTTGTTAGTTCCTGGCATGGGCACAGAGAAGGTCTGGGAGGAGGTTAATTTTAATGTAATCAGCAGCTAATCTGCTGATAAGGCTACCATGCTTCCTGTTAATTACTGCAGTCACAGGTGCCGTGTGCCATCCTCCAGCACAGAGGGTAGATTTGCTTTCTGGAGGATAAGGAACTGAATGGTGCCATTGACAGAGCATGACAGAATGGGTTCAGTTTTCTTCCGGTGAGTAGTTTCCTTGGCATCCTTTTGCCAAAGTTCAGTATCAACAGTAGGCTCTCAGGCTTGATGGCTTACAGTGTTCTTATCATCTTTCAATCACATTTCCTTGCCTAGAATGAAAAGTTAATTAAACCAGTTAATTACTCATATAACAACAAACAAGGAAAACATCTTTCAGCATCACAGTGATAAAATAGACCAATTCTTTTTTCTTTCTTTATATCTACCATATGTCCATCAGCTCGGGTAGAATATTATGTGAAGGATCTTGAAGACTGCTTTTCTGATCTTGAAGACTGCTTTTCTGATCACAGGTGTGAGGGCCTGCAGGAGAATAAAAGCCTACTCAGTCAAATGAGCTGTCATTTGTTTTTTAGTAAGTCTGCCTGCCCTCCTTGCGCGTATGCAGTGACAGATCTAATGCCACTTTACATTGTGCATTATCTTACTCAGGAAAGGTGCACCCCAAGGTCCAGGGTTGCATGCATTGAAGTTTGGGATGAATCTGATTGTGCCCTTCTTTCTACACCAAATCTGTTGGCTGTTCTGCTAGTAAAAGCACTGAACTGGGGCTACAGAAAGTAATTCAAACATCTTGTTTCACTCAGGATTCTGGAAGGGATGAAGAGGAGGTCCTTGCTGCTTGAAAAGAGGGCATAGAAATAGCAAAACAGTTCTGTGAGACTGTCTTTATCCAATTCATGATAGATTTTTTGTGTAAGTGAAGATTTGTAACTAAATAGAGAGATGATGGAGCTATTTGTGAGCTATAAGGATTTAGGAGGTCTGTGACGTAATGAAACCATGCAACTTCAGAGTGTAAGGACAGATCTTGCTCTGATGACATATAATTAAATTCTTAGTTTCCCTGCCAAAAAAAAGGGGGGGGGGGGGGAAGACTTGGCACCTCCCACAGAGAGTCTTTTGGGATTAGAGAAACTGAAAACTTATTAAGTCTTAAGGTCAAAGTGTTTTATAATCTCAAATGTGGCTGTATTAACAACACCTTCTTACCAATTAAATAGGTGGTCTGTGTGGGTTTAGGATCTTACTCAGTGGGTTAAAACCAAATTAAAAGATACTTCTAACTTGTTCTCCTATTACTTTACCAAGTCATCAGGGCTGCAGCAGAGAGGGGTGTATTCTGCTCAGATTTTATATCCATTTTATAATTTTCATTTTTATATGGAGAAATGGTGTCTCTGGCAGTGAGATGACTAGTGAACAAGGCACTTCCAGGGGCTGTTTGGTATGTCTGATGGAGTAGTAACTTCTGAATCCTTGCTGGCTACTGTAAAGGGCTAAAGTCTCAACCTCAGAGTGCCTCTCAGAGGTCACCTTGTTTCAGAAAGGAGCACTATAAGCAGGTGATGCCTTTGATGTGATATGTTAGAGAGAGAGCCATCTGTATCGGGCATCTGAAGAAAGTTCATGGTCGGAACCTCCATGATGTCTGACTTCGAGTGCAGTAGGTTTGGGTTTATTGTTTACTTATCAACACATCACAGGAAATATTTGGAATAGTTTTGTAGATCTGAAATAACAGGTGAAATGGGTTCTAAAACAGATACAGGAGGGGCTGGATAAGATGAATCATATTTTCAGGAAAAAAAATCTAGATTCAGCAATATGAAGCCATCTAACTGAGGCCGCTCAACAAGGAAGTAATTTAACTGAAAGCAGGACCTGTATTAGAAAGGTTTCTCTTGGTCTCTGACATGTTGTGAGTTTCAATTCTGAGGCCAAAATCAGTTATTTTACACTGAGAGAGTTCATTTCCTTATTTATTTTGCCAGCTGCTCTCTCTTCTCATCTGCACATATTCTTTGGCTATTATGTCAGTATCTTTCGACGTAATGTGTTCTGGTCCTTGCTCATTAGGCAATTTAGGGACCATAACTGAATAAATAATTGATAAGAGTGCTGAAGAGGAAAGACAGAAGGTATTAAAAATACAATAGACATAATCTGATCTTCGCCATGGAAGGCAATTTGCATCTCGGCTCTGCTACTGCTTAGGTTACGTACTCAGAGATATTTGTATAAATATTTATACAAATTTGTTTATTTATACAAATATCTCAACCAAATATAATAAGACAGCTTGTGTGGATATGGTTCAAAGTAATTACTCCTGGAGTTTCTGGTTTGTCAACAAACAAAACCACCATCAACAAAAGTTGCCATCTCTGTTCCAGACTGCTTTATGGGTCAGGGCCCTCGAGGAAGCAGTTTGTAAGGACACTAAAATGGAACGAATGAATCTTTTATTTATCCACATTTGGTCTGAAAATTGTCAGTTTGTTTTGAGACCAATTCAAAATTTTATATCTACAGTGATTCTTCCCCTGTTCCTAACCACGTTGGCATTGCAAATCACACGGCAGTTAGCATTCTTACTCAACAATCGATATCTTATATGCTGCGCAGGAACTTCAGCTTTACAACATACAGCTACCAGTATCCTAGGTAATAGATACGCTGCTGAGAGGTTTTAGCGGAATGTAAATGGTTTAGATATTTAACTCCAGTGAAATAAATAAGGCTTAGGCTGTTTTGTAAATCTTAGCTATCGTGCCTGTACATTCAATTTGATGACTCACTGCCCAGGCTGGAACGTGGCAACCATTCTGCACTAACAACTCAACACAGCGGTTTATTTTTCTGAAGAGGAGATGTGCGGAATAATTTGTCCAATTGAAACTGCAAGGTGAGTCACAAAGGTGATGACAGGGATTAACTTCCTGCAGCCTGGTCTCATGACTGCAGAAACATTTTAGTGAGTCTTGCAGGAGACAACTTCACACAGACCTGGAACACATCTCGATAACTGTCCATCAGAAATACCCTTCAGGAAAGCTAGCAGCATGGGCTTTTTCTCTCTGACTATAAAGATGAGACTTTAAAGGCTTTTGTCTGCGGCTGTGAATATTTTCAAATGACTGGCCAGGATTGAGAGCTCTCATCGATGACTTTAAAAGCAGGCTGGTGTTCATTTAAACACTATTTGTTTAGTGTTCCTTTCTGCTCCTCCAAAGTGCAAAGGAGGAGTTCATTACTTAAATACTTGTGGTCTTTCAAGAGGATTGTGATACCCAACTCTTTTTGGGTGCCCCAAAAATGTCCCTTTACAGTCCCACTGAAATGTGCTGTGCTAGCTGAAAGCAATTTGTCTCATCTCGCATCCTGAACTCTCAAGTAGCCCAGCTCTCGTATGGCTGCACTAGCAACCAGCCCCAGGAGTGACAGTACTTATTGCATGCTTTAAGAGAATGTCTGATGGCAGGAATATGCTGACAAAGGAACAATATCTCAGAGTCTCAGGTTGTTTGGGTAACAAATTAAACTTCTGCTTGTCTCCCCAAATTGTAGCTGTGACCTGGACATTTTGCAGCTGCTACACCATTAACTAGAAGTTCATAGTATTGCCAATAAAAGATATGAAAGAAATAATTTTCAAGTGGTAGATTTGACTTATCTTTGTGTTCTAGGGGCTCTAAAGTGGATTTCAATCAAGTTCAGTCACAGCCATGTCAAACTCAATTGCCCAAATTAAGCCTGTTCCCAACTGCCTAAAACTGTTTTTCTGTCAGGAGGTCTATGTAACACTGCTCAGAGCTCTGACCTAGTAAATTTGCCCTCTGGGGCTGCTCTTCTGATTTTTTTTCCCAACACCTAAAAACCCAATTCCTTGAACCAAGTATTCAGTAAGAGACTCGGTGACCATCTCTGCTGCACACTGTGTATCATGGAAGGCAAGGCCAGAACAAATCAACTACTGCAAGATATTAACTTAGACAAAACTGAAAGTAGCCCAAAATACCTTAAACAGTAAAAATGACTGTGCCACTCTCAGGGCTTAAACGCAGATTTTGATAATGATGGTAAAGAGCAATGATGCATTTCTCTTAGATGAAAAAGGAACAGATGTACAATATTCTTTCTGGCTTCTTTGGAAAAGCATTTAGGAGCTCTCATGTTATATGAAGAAATAGGGGGAGCAATTAGCACTGAAGCCAAACTGCAACTCTCAGTCTGAATGGTACTTCACACAAACAGACCTGCTGAACCCCGTGGTTTTATTCAAGTAATGAAGTGCTGCTCAGTGTAATTAAGGATTGCCAGCGTTGGACCCTGAAAATATAGTAACAGCTTTCATCATGTAGGATATTAAACCATGATGCAGACTACAAAACAAAGTTCTCTGCACTCTCTCCTTTCAGAATGGAATCAGATACATTTTCTGCTCTTCTAGGCCCCGTCTCCCATTTAGAAAATGTACTTTGTTGAGCCAAGGAGCAACTGCATTACTGGCAGTAGTGAATATCATAACACTAAGGAGGGTACTTTTGACAGTTGTATCATCCTCTCAGCTTATTTGCAGCTTCAGTGAAGGTTATTCTATTAGCTCAAGCTGCGGAGTCTGTCTCCTCCTGGCCTCTGACAGCCTGGAACCTGTTTTGCAGGGCTCACTGACAGTATGAAAAGTACAACTGTGACGATGAATGTTAAGACTAGCAGTGAAGTACTTTTCCACAGATGACGTCTATTTTTCTTTCCAGTGTGATTCTATCTACGATGCTACCCTGATTTGTCATTTTGGACCTCCTAGGCTATCTTGATGACAAATAAACTGCAGGTGCATTGAAGGGCCACCTGCTATGTCAGGTGGGATTGATGTAAATGTCTGAAGTATTTGCAAGTTTTATCCTTTTGTTAAATCTAATGTTACATATATGGCTGAATGTGCTATTGCACTGTGTGTGTTGAGAAGCAACAGACCTGACTAGCATACATGAGAAATGATGCACAAAGCCTGTGAGTTTATATACTCCTTTTTGGGCCAAATACTTTACTGAGGGGGATTATTGTGAGTTTTAACTTCTGCAGCTGTTTCTCTGTGTTCATAAAAATTCAAAGTTCAGTCTCATGTTACACCAGGGTAAGCCAGATGTACTTCATGTTTCAGGTACTGCCCACTGAAAATTACTCTCAGTTCACAGCAGCAAAAGCATTGTGCAACCGGGATGAATTTGTCTTTCGGTGAGGCTCCTTGTCCTTATCTCTCTGAGTAAATAGTCCCAAACTCCTCTGACTACAAGATCTTCTATGCAACTAATTCCTTCCAGTATTGCTAATTTTTACAGTTTAATCATAAATCTGCTGGAGCTGGATTTGCGTTAAGATGAAACACGTCAGTCATCACACTCTGTTCTTGCCTGCCCTGGGGGAAAGCCCTGTTTGAGTTGGATACATTTCCTGCTTCCTCCTTCTAGCAAAACAGATAGGTGCTGGGGAGAGCAGGCAATGCTCTGTTCTTCCCCTGGGGAAATAAAAGGAATTGTGAAATAAGAGAAGGGGACAAAAGGAAAAGAAACCAGTCTTATGGATTATAAAATATCTTTGCCCCTCTTTGAACAACAGGTGATTCTGCTGTATGTTCCTCTCAGGAGCAAATCCAGGAGAGAGGCTCCGAAGGAAAACAAACCGTCTCTTAGCTGTAAAGGGACAGTGGCTGGAGAAAAGAAGCACAAAGGCAAAATATTGGCAGAAGATGGAAGATAATTATGTAACTGTGAGTTTTGGGGACAGTAGCCATCTTGTATCATCAGGCAGCGCCTTCTGCCAAACCATAATCTTTACTTTGTTCCAGTGAGAGTTTCTGTGAGCCTGGGAGCACTGCTAACGGACTGTCCAAACTAGAGAGGAAACTAGGAGGGAAGTTTAAATGTCAAAGGGTAGGATACAAGCTATTTTTAAAACATCTGTTGTTTTCTGAACCTGAGCAGTTGGCCAGGTGGGCGCATCCCCAGGAGGTGTGCGGGGACCCTGGCAGCGCCCTGCTGCAGGCCCCTCGGGTCAGCGGGGCAAGCACAGCCCACTGCCTGCCCCCCTCAGCTCCTACTGACCTGAAAGCCCTCAGGAAAAGTCCCAGAACAGAGCACTTCAGGCCGTTTTTATCACCCAGACGCACAAGTGCATGGTTTATGTGAGGGGCATTGTATTATTTTTGTTTCTTTACCGTGAAGAACTGAAGAACACAGGGCCACAGACCCTCCCCGTTCTGAGGGGAGCCTTCCCCTCCGCTCACTCAACCGCTTGCTCCCAGCCGCGTTTGCTTTATTACCAGCTGGAATTGAAGAACAGCTAGGTAAATCACCACAGGTAAGGCGCGCCGCGCCGCTCCCACGGCTCTGATGTGCGGGAGGCTGGAACGAACCATCGTGCGGGAAAGGAAGAGTCGCTGGTCCTGGCGAAGCAGCAGGGCTAAATGACTGTCTGCTTAATCCCTCCGGCTCGGCCGTGGTATTTCAGCGTGAATGACAGAGCGAGGACGCCTGCAGCGGCGGCTCTCTGTCGCCTCTTCCCCCCCCGCTGGAGCGGATGGTACCGCCCCCCGCGGCAGGCACAGGTGCCTGCGGGGCGGGGCTGCACGGAACGTTCTGGACAGCGGCCCCGCCCCCGCGCGGCACCACGTGGCCGCGAGGGCGGGAAGGGCGGCGGCGGCAGCGGGCGCGAGGGCGGAGGCGCTGATAGGGCGCCCTTGCCTGCGAGGCCGGTGCTCAGTGATACCCTCGCAGCCGCCGAGCGCTTAGTCTTTAAAGGTTGGCTTGTACAAGGTAAATGAACTTAAAAAGATTTCTTCTGAGATCTGTAAAAATGCTTATATTACGAGTTCAGGTGCTTTTTGGAGTAGCAGAATAATAGACCCTTAAGGATTGCTCTGCATGTTTAAGAGTATATGTTAAGTCAGCTAGAGTAAGAAGTATCAATGTAAGATTCAGCATATGCAGTGTAAATAGTACCAAAATCCTTAGAGTCTTTTTCAGATTTCTCTTTGTCGTGGTTTAACCCCAGCCAGCAACTAAGCACCGCGCAGCCACTCTCTCACTCCCCCCGCAGTGGGATGGGGGAGAGAATCAGAAAGGTAAAAGTGAGAAAACTCATGGGTTGAGATAAAGACGGATTAACAGGTAAAGCAAAAGCCGTGCACGCATGCAAAGAAAAGCAAGGAATTCACTCACTCCTTCCCGTGGGCAGGCAGGTGTTCAGCCATCTCCAGGAAAGCAGGGCTCCATCACACATAGCAGTGACTTGGAAGACAAACGTCATCACTCCCAGCGTCCTCCCTTCTTTCTTCTTCCCCCAGCTCTATATGCTGAGCATGACGTCATATGGTGTGGGACATCTCTTGGGTCAGTTGGGGTCAGCTGTCCTGGCTGTGCCCCCTCCCCACCCCTTGTGCCCCCCCAGCCTGCTCGCTGGTGGGGTGGGGTGAGGGGCAGGAAAGGCCTTGGTTCTCTGTAAGCCCTGCTCAGCAGGAATGAAAACATCCCTGGGTTATCAACACTGTTTTCAGCACAAGTCCAAAACACGGCCCTACGCTAGCTACTGTGAAGAAAAATTTACTCTACCCCAGCTAAAATCAGCACACTCTTCCTTGCTATTCCCAGGGGTGGGCACCCTACCACAGTCTCAGAGTGACAGAAAAGGTAAGCCACTTTCCCCCCATACACCCTGAAAATATCCAGAGGTTGCAAACCAAGAACATGGCTGAGAGATTCAGTTCAGTGTCAGATTACCAGCTGATTACTGAGCCTGGCAGTGCCTCCTGTGCCATCTTCAGAGACTGAAGCCACTTAAAGTATGCTCTGAGCAGAAGACAATAACCTGGACTTGAGGCTGTTTTAGAAGATCTTCTGTCCATTTTTTGATTGGATTGGAGTTGTTCATGAAAGATGGGATATTGTAAGGCTTAAATTAGGGTCCTGTTGTTGACTTTGAGAAGTTGTAGTACATCCCACCTCAGACTTGGTACAAATGCACATTGCAGTACAAATTATCTTGCACCTCAGTCCTGTCTGTAACCACTCCCAAGTCCAGCCTCTGCCCCATGCAAACCTCTTTCCTCAAAGGTAAGTGGCGCTTGCCCCAGGCGGTACAGCTGTGTGGAGGAAGTGGCTTGTCCCCAATGCTGTAGGTGTTGTGGTACCACAGTGCTCTGCTCAGTTCTACAGGGTTAAATTTTACTTAATTTGTAGGAGGCTTATAAGGACCATTACTTTGCTTTGGAAGATACAGATATTAACTTAGGAATGATTCCTATTTTTACTCATGAACAAGTACCTTTGTCTTTTGATCGACTCTTTTTCCTTCATGGCCTCTCTTTCCCTTTCTTTTTTTTTCTGACAGTGTAATCAAGTCCCAGCAGAATTGCTGAAATTATCTCCAAGTGATACATTCCAGCAATGGAAAGGTAAGATCTCATTTCTAAGCAGCATTGAGTGGCTTTGTGCGTATCTGCCATGTGCATATCCATCGTCAGCCCTGGGAACATTGTGGGGTGGCAGATTTTGATATTTTTGTTTGTATTATCAATTGTCAAACAGGGAATAGAGTCCTCCAAAATGCTGGCATGCTGATAGTCTGCTCACGTTCTGTGCCACAAGAATATTTTCTGTGGCTTCTGATGGAAAGTTTATTACAGAGTGTGAAGTGCTGTGTGGTATGATGGCTTTTCTGGATATGTTCTTGCACTAAATAACTGTCTGTGTGGTTGCCTGGAGCAGATGACTCAAATGATCCCTCCCCTTCATACGCTGGAGTACCAGATGAAGCCCTGAGTCAAGGGCATTTGAGTGTACAGGAAAAATGCCTTGCTTAGGTGGGAGGAAATGTTGATTAAATGTTTAGAAAAGATCATGTGAAGGCTGTTCTTTGGTTATGGTCAGGTTACCGACTCAAGTCGGACCTTGCAATGATGTATGGGCTGAATTTTGTTCTGATGTGGAAGTAAGTAGTCTTTTAGCAGGTGAGGAGGTGTTTTCTATATGTTTTGGGCTTTGATTTGCTTGTTTGTTTCCAGATCTTTGGTTCTTCATGAGTTAGCTTGTGTGGAGTTATTTATGGGAGACACAGATGCTTCCTAAGACCCATTGTGGGTAGGGAATATCATTTCCAGGTCCCAGAAGTGGTGCTCCAGTTTGTTATCCTTGGGAGATAGGGTGCTGAAGGAGGTGACGGCAGAGTGGTTTCTATGGTTGTTGCCAGGATTTGAAGGTCCCAGATGGGAAGCTGACCAGGTCGGAAGGCAGCTTCCTACAGCCTTTATTTTGGGGAAGGGGGCAGAAGGAGAGGTGTGTGTGTGGATGCGGTTGTCTACATCTGTTTTTGCAGTGAAATGCTATGAAAAAGAAACAAGACTTTGAGTTTTCTCCCCTATTCATTTGCTTGCTGCTTGTGTTTTCCTAACACCTCCATCTCCCCAATTTTATTTATCTCTTGATTTTGGAGAAAAAAATGTTGAGGTGCTAATGGGCTCTAATTCTTTTTATTTGATTATACATGGAAATCATCAATAAAGAGTCTGGTTAGTCTTACTTGCTCATGTTTTACTCTTCTAGCTCTTGGGATGTCACCATTACTGTAGTTCTTCAGAGTGGCTTCTTGTCTAGGTCTGAATTTCTGAAAGCAAGTTTATTTATCTCCCTGTGCTTTTGAAACAGTGGTTCAGGGTAGTGAGGAACTGTCAGATTTGGAGCTGGTGTCACTCTATAACGGTAAAATGATTTGCCTCTCCAGTCTGATTAGAGTGAGGAACCAGTGTTCATGGGGGAGCAGACTTCAATGGTGGTAGTTCTGGCTGAAGACCAATAAAGTGTTATAGCAGGACATCAATAAACAGCATGAGCTTGACATCCAGTAGTAGAAAAATGACTGATTTGTCATGCTGTTATGTGTTACAAGTCTAAGGATATGTCAAAAATAGTGTTTTCTGGCAGGAAGAAACACAAGGATCTGTTGTTAATGGTGTAAGTAAAAAGATAATGTTTATAGAAAACTCTGAGGCAATAAATAGTTTTTGTAGGGCATTAAATGAGGAAGCGAAGTTATGAACTCTACCCCTATGAATATGGCTTCTGCTGGAGGAGAAGCACAATCTAAATGAATAAACTCCAACGTAATCAAAATACTTTTCTGTTTTCAAATGTGTCTGAAAGTTCAGAGATGCTGATGCCTTCGATTCTTCATTGAAAAATATTTAAAGTGGTATGTTTTTAGGGAAGAAATAGTTGAAGGCAAGTAATTGAGGGAGAGAGAGATGAGGAAGCGGGTGGAAGAGACGTGACATGACTGAACATGTTTTAGGGGTTGGTTCTTTTTTGCTGTCTCCCTGGAGCACAAAGCTTGCAACTCAGGTCTTTGTAAGCATATAAAACTCTTGTCTCTCTTACCAAAAAAAAAAAAAAAAAAAAAAAAAAAAAAATTTATATGCTGTGTGTAGTCCTAATAAATTTGGGGATGTAAATTTTTTTATGTGCATAGAGTTTTCTAGACCAGGTCTTAGACTGTAAATTCTTTCTGATTATATCTGCTTAAGTGTATATAACACCAGAAATTACCATTCTCTGTATGCAGTGAAGGTTGTAAGGCTGTGTTATCTTTCACTTACTGATTACATATTATGGTATGCAAATTAGTATCATTACTCAATTTATGGGTAGACCTGGATAGACCTAATACAGATCCTGTTCTACAGAAGTGGCACACACCTTCCCTTTTTATTTCTGTTTCCTCTCAAACAGAAGTGCTTTCCTGTCTTACTTTATAACCAGGTGCTATTTCTTTGTCCTGATGTCAGTGTGGCATTGGCCTTACAGCAATCCTTTGTTTACCCTGTTTCCTGATGTTTGTAGGTTCACAGAAGCCTTTATCGCTGGCTGCGTTTTGGCTTGTTTTCAAGAAGGAAGCCCATAATGCTCTCTGGGCTTCTACTTAAGGAATAAACAGAAGTAAGGCCTGCCTTGGTTTTTCTTTTGTTTCTTGCCTTTGCTGACACACTTTACATATGCAGCAATGCCCTGTATGGACTTAAGGTGTTTCAGCCACTTTCAACTCCCACCTCTTCATTTTTTTCCTTCTTTATTTAGTCTAAGTGGCTTCTGGTGTGTCAACAGAACCTGCTATTTTCTAAAATCTTTTCTGATGTAATGTTTCTTTTCCCCACCTTGCCACTATTTCTGCTTTGTTGCCTTCATCCCATCTACGCATTTGACACCTTCGTAATTTAATCTCCCAGTCAATGTCTTCCCTTACTCACGTCTCAAGCATGCCAATTACATTATACTTCTCCCTTAGCACATGTGCTTCTAATTCACTGTATTGTCACATACCAACCCCAAGCGTTGCTATGGATCATGTTCATGGTTCAGTCCTTCCTCGTCTGCTGCAAGGAGGGGGAAGTAGTAAGGTGTAGTTCATTCACCCTCCCTCTGTTACCAGTGTGGGATGCTTCCCGGTGAACTGAAGGGAATCATATGACAAATCTTCTTTTGCTAATGACCTTCACTGGGGAAAACAGCCTTCCAGCTAGGAGTCTTTAATAATGGGATCATACGTGCTACCTTGTTTGCGTGCAAAAACGTAATCCGAAGTTAAAGGTTGTTGTCTTTTAATGCTGACTTCTGCCATTACTTACAGTATTATGTTTTATTGTTTGCACCAGCCAGCTGCTACAAAACAGCTGGCCATGCTGTATGGCTGCTGCTGTAAGCTGCTTTTTGGTAAGGGGAAGGAGAGTGCAAAAGATGAGGGTGCCTCTCCTCTCCTTGTTCTTAATGCAACTTGTTCCACGTGTAGCAGAGTTAACGAATCCAGGTTCTTAAGGATTTGTTTCCAATAGCTGGGATCTCCAGTAAGAGTGAACTGTGAGTGGTATGTAATGAAGGCTGCAGTGCGAGTTCATCCCTCTCAGTCATTAAAATAATCTCTCTTTTCTATCTGGCCATGTGTTTTCATGACTTTTGCAGGGCAACCAGTTTCAAATAAATTGAATAGAGATGTAGCAATGAATGACACAGGTTGTTGGGTGGAGCAAACAGACTTTGTGGTTGCTTAAACCTTGTTTCCCTAAGAAAACAAGCCTAAAATCAGATGCCTCCTGGTGTGGGAGGACACATGAAAAATATTTGCATAAGGGATCTATGGTTCCCTAATTGTGGCGTTTTCCATGTCTCTCGAAACCATTTAAAAGTTCCTTCTGTAACCACTGGCTCTGTAGCTGTGGCATACTGGCTGGTATTTCTGGTCAGCACTGCTGCTCTGGCTGACATGGAGGTCAGGTTTCATTCACACCACAGTAGTATTACCCATCCTTGACAGCCTCTGGAATGATCCTGACTCTGGAAGCCTCTCTTGACTTCTGAGCTTTAGGCAATACTGCTGGAGAGCAGAGGCCAAATACATATCACAGTTCAGTCAGCGTGACTGCTGGTGGCTTGAATAACAGCTTTCTTGAGGTTGCTTCAGTCTCCATGAACTAAAAGTTGAGGAGAGTAATTCAGGGGGTACAGGACCTGACCATGAAGGCCACAAAACATATTGGGTAAATACTAGAGAGCAGGTCAGTGTGTTCTTCATGAGTAATAGCACATTAATAATACATATTGCATGTTAATAACACATATTTCTCTAGCTTACAATATAGATGAATGTGGCAGTTACCCCAGCTTTCTTCAGAGTTACAAGGTGTTACAAGTCTTCTGTGAAATGCTGTCCCATTAAAGCTGATGGCAGCGTTGCATGTACCTTATAGGATGTATTTATTTTCTTACATAAACACTCGCTCTCTTTGTCCTTCAGCAGTTGATTGTTTTCAACCTGGGGACTCTGCCTGTTAGGCTTGGGAGAATTCCCAGGTGTTATGTGTGTAAGAATATGGTTATGAGAAAGCATGTTAGTTTTTTGAGAGCGGATCTTTTTTACTGCAGTAATAAATCTTAAGAGATAGCAAACAATGCTGATTTATATGCAACCAGATTAAAGTTTGGAAATAAGAACATAATTGCTGGCATGCCTGCCTTCTTTGATCATGTACAGTGTTCAGCTTAGGTAATGACAGGCTTATCTCTCTATTTGAAAGCCAATGCCATGTTGCATTTACAGCTTAATACAAATAAGCAGAATTCTTTTGTGCTTCAGTGAGTGAGTGTAATTGCTGGCAGATGTGAGTTTTAGGTTAGCATTCCCAAATTGCTCACCATTTACAAAGTTCCCCTGAAACCATGCTGCAGCATGAGCCTCTGGTTCGGCGACGGGAGGGTGAAGGCTGCGCCGCTGTAATACGAACAGGCCGCGGAGGCAAGACTTCTTCCTAGAAGAGCCAACGCTGCAATACCGCTGAAGTCTGACAATGCTGGCAGGCAGCCTAGGTGTTCCTGATGAAAAAATGCAGCTTTGACAGTTTCTTCTATGACTTGATCATCCAGATGTTAGTCTGGTTTACTCTCGATGCCATGCTGCTATATTTTTGGTAGTTGAGGATTACAGTAAAGTTTACAGCCTGTCATTCTGTTGTTCCAGAAACCCTTTCCTGTTCTGTGATGTTGCATCTCATATTAAAATGTGGCTGTAAGAAAATCCCATCATTTTCATTAAAACACTGCACAGGTCTGATTTATTGGCTTGAGTAAAGACATTGTTCTCCCACCATGTACAGGAAACAGTCTGAAAAAATCTGTGTATTTTTATACACCAGTTATCTAGGATAAGTACTGTAAAAAATGCCTCATTTGAGCTGAATACTATCAGATCCCTCTGAATGTTTTGACAAAATTGGGTGCTATGGTTTGTGCGTGTCTAAAACTGCTCAATCATCTTTTCCCCATCCTTTGTTCCTCCTGAGCCTTCCAGCTCTTGATGGGAGCAGGATTGGGGGTGCCAGAGTACTAACACTGAAAAGGAGGACTAGGTCTATGGGGGGTAAGTAGCTTAACCCTTTCCTGAACTGCCCACAGTGCCTGTATCCCTGGACAAAAATATCTCCAATTCCTTAGTGCTCAAGAGCCCAATTTGAACCTGAGCTCCCAGGGAGCACAGGCAATATGGAGGCAAAACTGCATCACCCATCTAGTTTTGAAGGTGAAGGCATTCTCCTCAGGCTGGGTTTGTATGAAGTCAATATATAACTACTGCTAGTTCATTTCTGAGGTGGTTGGTGAAAGTACTCTAAAATAGGATGATTTCACAAGTGAAATGGTGTCCTGTGACCAGGCTGTGGAAGCTCTCCTGCTTAGTTGCAGCTTCCTTGGATGTGGTCATGTCAAAGCTGGGTTGAGTCTTATTCCTTTGGAAACCTTCCCTAGGATATAGGTAGAGAGAAATTATCACTCTTTGACTTTTCAGAGCAATGCCTTGAGCAAAAAATGTGCTGGGGTTCTGCAGTAAAAACAAGAGTATCTGGATTAATAGCGGAGGTTTTTAGGAGAGAGGGTAATGGATATATGCATCAACCAAGGAAAGATCCATATGTGTCGATCTTTATATATAAATATGCCAGCTGGAAGAGTAGTAAGAAGAACTTGCTTAACATATTTGTGTTAGAGATGAAATGAAATACTCTGAGCTTAGAGATAAATTGGATGTAGCTCTTGTCAGTATACCAATATATCAGACTGGCTCTGAAAGACCAGCTTTTCTGTGAGGAATTGCTTGCGTTTCTGTAATATTGGCCCATGGTGATGCAAATAGGTCAAAGAAATGCAGATGTACTCTGTAATTTTTCATACAAAATGGAGGATTTTCTTTACTATGAAGAGCAGCACTCCTTCTTTCAGCAGCTGAAGCTGAGCCCCTCAATGTCAAGTACAAGTCTGAAACAAATTTTTTTGGTTTAATTGTAAACTGCCAGAGATGCTTGTAATCACAGTGGCACTCTCTGGTTTAGGCAGATGCAATGTGAAATTTGCTGCTATAAATAAAGTTCTTCCACACTTGTTTTCATAAGGATGGTGTTGCACACAAAGCTTACCCTCAGCATCAGTTTTGAAAAAAAATAACTGCGGTGCTTAGCTGCTGAGGGCAACCTTAGCTTTTTTACAGTTGATAGTTGTTTCCCAGCTTTATTACATCATCGCTATTCGTGCTGCAAGATTGATGTAGGAAATTTTGTGCAAATACACTCAATCAAGAAGCCATTTTGTCACTGTGAGCTCTTAAAGATGTTCATTGCAATGTAACATAATTGGCAAGGTCACCATGGAACAAACCTGTGTGATTTATAAGTTACAAATATGAAGTCTTTAGGAAAGTTGGAGAAGTACTTTATAGGTCACCTTTATTTTTCCTGCCATAGATGCCTTGCCTCACAGGATTCCTTTATGTCACTATGCATTACTGAAGTGAATAAAGAAGTCACTGTACGTTTAGCCGAGTAGAATATTTGATATAGTTTTGGGGGGTTTGCTTCAAAAGAGGCAAACTGAAGACACACCAAATAAAATAGGAATGCTTAATTAAAATGAACAGGGGTGTAAATTTTGCTGGAAGGAATGCATTTAATCAACAGACAGTGTAGAGAGCTGGGATTTATTTCTGCTGTAGTAGTGCCTTGAAATCGCCCCAGGATGTGTTGCCATTGCTCAGGTGGTAGTATACAATGTACAGGATGAAACAGTGCTCACCTGGAAGAGCCTACTGTCTAACTGGAAAAGAGCAGGAGAACGGAGGTTATGATATTTATCCTTGAAAAAAAGGAAGCTGAAGGCCTGGAAGGGGTAAATGAATTGGTGTCGCGTTAAGAGTGTGAGTCTAGCCACGTTCAGTGAGCTACTATGGCCAAAATACTGGCCGCTCTCAAAAGAACTATCACGACTGGACCAATGCACACCGCAATTTATTTGAGCAACAGATACACAGATTCTTTGGATTGCCGGTGATGGCGATTGTCTGCAAAAGTATATATAAATATATAATATAGCGAATAGTAATAGTAGCGCTGATTAGAAATAGTCTAAAGTGACTCTATGTAGAGATATCTAAATATTTCCTGGGGAAACACTTGGTCTAACCGAGTGTTTGGATCTTACCCAAAGGCGTCCCAATGCGGGGGAAGAGAGGCTCAGCCCGTTGACTGGTCCCAGTAGTCAGAGTGGTACGATGGTATCTTCCCTAACATCTTCTCTCTCTTAAGCTATATTTATATTATTTTTTACCTTTCAGGTGGAGCTTGAGTGGCTCTAGTCATACATACCTTTGTTATGATTGGTGCAAAACTTTCTTGCTTTGCTTTTAAAGGTATATACTAGAAAGATTCAATGCACAAGCTCAGTGAGGGGTGGTCGCACCTTGGAGGCGGGTAACTTTTGGGATGGAGGTGTGTTTTGATATTATAATGAGGTTATAATGAGCAAAATTCACCCACAGGGCATGATTTTGCAATTGTACAGTGCTGGCCAGGGCATGGTTCCATGGTTCCATCTAGTTCCTGGACCTGCAGTGATTTATGGAGGAATTGGGCTGTGGAGCCTTTGCTCTACTCCCTCCTCCAATTGTCCCTCTTAGAACTAGTACACCGAGCATCCCCAGTGTTACCAACATCTAAGATTGCAGGTGGTGTTGCTTAGGGAATGATCACTGAACTGATATTCAGCATGTCAACCATATTCCACCCTGGAAGTTAACTTTTATGAAATGTGGAAATAACTTTAGCCTCGATAATTTCAACCTCAATAATCTTACCCCCAGTAATCATTCCACAATTGGCTAAAGTTAAACAAAGTTTGTAGTCAGCGAGAGAACTGGAAGCAGATCTCCTGCATCTCTAGCAAGGCTTTAGCTGAAAGCTCATTCTCCCTCTTGATGAATACATTTTGATTGCTAGTAGAACAAAACATAACTTGTCATTTACATAAGATATATTTTTGTTCTCTTTAGGAATTGAATAGATCAGAATTTAATATTGAGAGCATAAAAATTCATCCTGTGCTCTTGCAATATTTTCCTTCAGTCCCCTCACTACCACATTCAATTTTTGAGTTCCTGTAAATCATTCTTTCAATTGGTAGTCAGTAGAAATGGGGTGAGAAGCGTACCACCACCTTCTTCAGGTTATAAAAGAAACAGCCCCTACTGAGTTTCTACTTGGGGATTGTTTTACATACACAAAGAAAACTGTGAAACTCTAAATCACTGACTGTGGTAAGCAGTTTAGCATCAGACAGGAAGCTAGTTGTATATAAGAATGCTGCTGCCCCCTCCAACCTCACCCTCCCTGCCAAACTAACCCCAAAATAAAAAGTATTGTAAGGTCTGTTGCTGTCCTTAATGTTTCTTTGTAATCCTGACTGTGTGTTTGGACCCTAAGAATTCTTTAATATAGGTACGTGCTAATTTATAACCATACAAATGTTGAAGAATTTGATTTATTACCTGGCAGAGAATTAACTGAGTGTTGCAAGATAATGTTGAAATTTGTGGATTCGATGAAGAATAGGAGCTGAATGCAGAATACGTGCTGCAGAAGCCCATGGAGAAAGCTGGGACAGTGAGAATTCAGAGCACTGTGATGATGCCAGTCAGCTCCTTAAACACCAGGATATCTAACTGTCTGTTTTGAACTTAGTTCCTTTCTTTTTGAAATTCCAGGTACTAATTATTAGGTAGATCTGCTCATTTCAGCAGATCTGCTGAAAATTCTGTATTAATAATTTGCTTTTATCTTGAAACCGTCTTCTTGCAAAAAAAGCATTGCCTTTTGACCAGCTCTAGAGTTGACTGAAATATGCAAACCTAAAAATGTCCATGTTAATGGACATGTTCCATGTTGTGGAAACTTGAAACTTTTGTGAGTATTGAGATCCTTTGAAAATATGTGGCTTCTTCTACTTCATATCATACATGTGAGTTATTTGTTTGTTGATGTTGTTTTTGTTTTTTTTAAATAATGACTTCTATTTCTGATGGCTAACGCAAATAGCTATGTTGTAGTTTTGGCTGGGTTTGTCAAAGATCCTAGACTTACAAACACAGTCTGAAATTTAAATGTATATAAGGAGGTTCAAATACTTCTGTGCAGTATTCCTAGAAAAACAGACCTAGCAAAGCCAGTATGAAATTTTAGTCTTAAATATATTACAAGTGCTGCTGGTAGTGCTGCCTGTAATTAAGCTTGCCTCACATTTCCCATTATAAGACCCTGTTTTCAGTGGCATATAACTTTGCCAAATTTTAACTGTTTGGGCTGAAACTTTCCATGCTGAATGTCTGCCTCAGATGAATTGTTTGGAAAGCTTCAACAAAAATGGTTTCACCATTTCTGGGAATGAAATTAAGAGAAAAATATTTTCTTTTGCCCATGCAAACTTAATTCTGGCATTTCCGAAGTTTTGAGTGCTTGGGTCTGTAGCCTTGATGTTTTTGTATATGTATGTTTACATTTCCTTCAGAAGAGGAAAGTTTATAAAATGATGCCTACATGGATATATTTGGATAGCAAGAGAATTTTTAACTCAACGTGAAAACTGTAAATAATTTACTTAGGTTGGAAACAATCTAATTACATTGATTTATTGTTTATCCTTGGGCAAATTGCTTGAGGCCTGATTTCAACAGGCCCATCTTTCATAAGGGCCTGGACTATGGATTAGTTTTAATATTGATCTCTTAATATGACTTTTATTTCAGTTCTTAGATATGAAGTATGGCTAATGCTTTCCTCCTCCACAGTTTGCTGCCAGGCTGAATTCAAGTTTACAGGGTATTTTGATTTGAGTTGTTGGAATACACCCCAATATCATCCAAATCTGTTTCAGTAGCAGGCTTGATCTTCAGCTGTTTGAAGTGAGGTTGTCTTCTGTACTACCCTGTATGTCTCCAGATACTGAGACCATCCAGAAACCTAATTTTAGTTGGATCTCTGATGATTTGTACTAGCCAAAATTTGACTTGCCATTCCCTAAGTCTCTTGCTTCTCCAGAGAAAGAAGTTAAAGGAATATCCCAAAGCTTGGACTTAATAAAATGGAAAGGAAAGAGAAAATGTAATAGGCACTCAAAATGCTTCGGAAAAAGATTTTCTCCAGAAGCATATAAAATGGAGAGGAGAGGTGAGATAGCAGCCACTGTTATTGCATATACCATAGTGCAGTTTTGTCCTGCTGGCTGCAAACTCCTTAAACAACGAGGGATGAACTCCCTTGCTTTTGGAAAACAGCTTAGCTGTTGTTTCTGCTTATCGTGCTGGCTAGAATGATTTCTTTTGCTTGTGCTGCCTCTGCACTGAGCAGTTCCCTGTAGCTGTGTGTTTCAGTCCTGCCTCCTGCTCAGGAAGTGTATCTGCTGGGAATCAGCACCCAAGAGATTATGGGATTTAGGGCTTTTAGCAGTATAGCCAGTGCCTTGTGGTCCAGCTCTGACTTTACTGGATGCTTTGGTTATACGTAAGATCCCTACCAGAGTGGGCACTGCACAAACATGTAAAGCAACATAGTCACTGCCTAAAGTTCAAAATACAAGACCTGATGAGTGGGAGGAGGATGGAGAGCTGCTTGGACAGGCCTTGAATTACTCTGTGAGCCTTCAGTCAAAGGTGGAGTAGAAGTGGCACCTACTGCTGCATGTTAGAGGTCATCTCAGATGAGTGGAAATGTCACTTTATCTTTACTTGGCTTTAAATTGTCTCTCTGTGGTCTGACCTAGCCTAGGGATACATAGCCACTTTAGCATGACAGCACAACACATGTTGCTCCCTGAATGGCTGTTGAATGACAAAAGAGGATGTGAGCCAGTAGAGAAGATACTTGGGAAACAAATTACAAACGTGTTAGTATTTGTCTATGAGCTGACATGAGTGGGAACAAGGTGAGGGAGCATACTAGATGGGAGCACAGGACTATATTCTGTTTCCATTAAAGCATCAGGCCTGCAGATGGATGGTGGACAAGTCATTGCTGCTTTGAACCTGTTTTCAGCTCACCTTCACCTCTGTGCTTAGCGAGCAGTCTGTATGGAGCTGTGAGCATGCTGTGTGCCACGTGTGTGTTGGTGTGGCCACAGTGCAGCTGGAAACCTTGCCAGAGCCTCTGAGGCCCCATTACATGCTTGTATTTGCTCTTTTTCCATCCCAGCTTTGTTTTCTCCCCTTTCACCTCCATCTCTATTGGTTACTCCTGACTGTAACTGAGATCTGGCGTAGTCCTGCAGCCAAAACTCTGCTTTCTGTTCCTGCACCATCTTCCCTTGCTGGCAGAACTGAAGCTGAAGCAAAGGAAGGAAGCAGTTGTGACTCTTCTCTAAACGCAGGTCAGTTTGAGGGAGAGATCCAAGCTGGTACATGGGATCTGAGGGAAATTATGTTGATCTCTATCCTGAAAGAAGGACACTATTGGGAAATACTGTCTGTATCAAAAGCAGACCAAGCTTCAGAAATTGCCATGTGATGCCAGAGTCCTCAAAAACTGTTGTCCCACATGCAGGTTATTTAGATACACAGCTAGTGGTGATGGAAACTTTAGGATATCTTCACGTTCCGTGGCTTGTACCGTAGATGCTTATTTATTGTTTGTCATTGTTCACTTATCCAAAATATTTCAGAGAATTGTGCCTTCCACCAAAGTAAAGTTTGTAGTTGAGGCTTGGTTGGATTCCCTCATATTTTAAATCAAAAGTTTTGCTGGCTTACATTCGGGAAATGGCAAAAATCCCAGGAGTATTTTGTATCGTGGCTCCTAGGAACCACAGCAGACTTCTGGGACCATTTCCATTAGCCTGGACTATGGAAGAAGAGTCTTTGAAGTTCTTACAGTTTAGGGAGGGACACAAAGGTTGAAGGCAGTGAGACACAGAATTGAAAAGCCTTGTTCAATGCTATGTTAACTGGTCATAGCAGGGATGGGAATCTCCCCACCACCCTGCTTGTGGTGTGGACTGAAGAGACCTAGCTGATACACAGAGGCTGTTGGTAGGAAAGCATTAGGTGGATAGTTGTTCAGCTTATTCAGTAAGTTTGAACAAAGTCGCAGTTGGCTAGTTTAACTAACAACAGGGGAAAACAAAAACTAGTTTGGAGAACACAAGCATATGGCTTCATCCTGCTGAGCAAAGAGATGCTCAGGCTCCTGGGTGTTGTTTTGGAAACAGTTTAGAGACTCACAGTGTAACTTGCATCTTTGGGCCCCTGACAGGTCAGATGATCTAGTTTGTGTGGACATAGTTATTTTAGTGGTACTCTCAAGGTAACCTCTTTTTTTGTTGCATATTTGACTTTAATTAATAGAATTTTTTATGAAAAAAAAAAAGTTTCTGGTTGAAGTATTCGTGAAGTAATTAAGATGGATTTTTTTTTTAAGAGAAGAGTTGTTGGGGATTCATACAGGTGTGTAAATTATAACATTTGTTGTGTTAACATTATTATTGCCAGGGGTTTTTAGTTGCACTGCCCAGGAAATTCTTTTGGAGAAAAAAAAAATGGTGCCAGCTTGATACATTTTTTCTGTATTATTGGCAAGAGCTGTGACAACAATGAAATCATTTTCTGTCTCTGTGCTGCAGGCCCAAGGCAAGACTTTATTCCTTTCAGAGCTTCTTGTGTGCTTAGCTCTAAGGAAAATTAATCCTAAATAAATGTAGTTTGATCAAAAGAACATGCATCTCTATAAATTACCTTAACTCCCTCCTGAGGCTAATAACGACTGCCCTCAGACAGAATCGTCAGAGGTGCAGTCCTCTGTCTTCTAATGGTGGCCACTTTCCATTCAAAGAATTAAAAAAAGACTTTGCTGCAGCCTATCAAGGAAGGAATTACCAGAGGACTGTAAACTGCATTCCCACTTCAAAGGCTTTTGAGCTAAGTTGGATTGGACTCCTGTCTTGAATGCTCTCCTGTGCAAGGGCTCTATCCAGCAGCTAACAAGCTTGGCCCTGTTACGTCTCTGAACTTGGTCCCTCAAAGATGGGAGTGGTGGTATATACCAAAGGGGAAGTTGTTTGCATAGCATTTCTCTTGCAGTGTTGTCTCCGTCTCGCTCTGTTCCTAAACCACGTGTGCATTCTTTCTAATTAAATTTCAATGGATGTGGTATTTTCCTTCACTTCGTCTCCTGAAGGAGTGTTGATGTGCTATTAAGCAGAGCTGCTTTGTTCTGCTCCAGAGATGGGTGCCTTTTCAGAATGGCTGAAATAGCTCCTGCCAGCCTACAGCTTGTGTGAAGCTGTTGGGATTGCTCAGGACCAAGTTTACAGAGGAGCAGTATATCTTTGTGGCAGGTGATCTGGAAAGGTACTTTGTTGTGTACATGGGGTTATGCGTCCAGTGTGTATCTGTTACCACCCGTTGGAACCCATTGTATACCTTTTGTTCTCAATTCAACAAAATAGGGAAGCAATTCTATACATTTACTTATTGAAGCTCAAATATATAACTAAAACCCCGTTGTACTGAATAAGAGCCTTAAGAAATTAGGCTTTCTTCAAGAACATTTCTTGGAATGAATAAGACGGGAAAGTCAGCTTTGTATTAATTGTATATACCAGTGGTCTGCATACATTGTAGCCCTTGTTTTCCTTTCCTAGCTGCTCAGTGGTCTTTTTTTACATACTTTGTAGGTTCAGCACCAGAATGATCTTTCACTCTTATTTCTGTGGTCATCTAATTCTGGAATATTGTCATAATGTAAATGATACCTATAATCTTGATGGGCTTCTAATTAATGTCCTGCTTCTGCAGTTGAATCTTTCTAGGAGTATCTCTGTTGAGCACAACATGCTTTTGGGAAACTGGCTACCCAGTGTTTATTAATAGGGGAGTTTAAAATATGCTACCAAGGCAATCATTTAACACTAAATAAAAGATGTTCCTTTATTAAATTTTAAAGTAGTGTCATGTTTTGAGTTTTATTGTGTACTTAAATGCTGCTATGATCTTTTTCATGAACATCGTACCAAGGATTACACAAGAAAGAAGGCACTGCAGAAGTTGAAGACGAGTTTAAAGTTGGGCATGCTATGCTGATTTCCCCAGAGCACTCTCCTTCAGTGTGTGGAGAAGTAATTTCAATATTCATCTGTTTTCATTATGACATAATTATGATATAATTTGTTAAATTGTTTTGGATTATGCCCCCAGAAGAGGGGGAAAACCTGAATTAAAGTACATGAGGAAAAAAAGTATTGGGATCTAGAACAACCAAAAAATATGAATCAAGAAATAAGATTATTCTGCTTATTTAACATAAGACGCAGCCCAGATCTCTTTGATGGGAAAACATTGTGTTTATAGAGATTTTGAAGAAACTCTTCTCTGCTGCTGTGATCCAGTGCTGTTGTGAACTTCAGGGTTTCTTCTGGTATGAAGATACTGACAATTGTTTTGAAAGGCTGCAGTGGTAAGATCTGGGCCACTTTGGTAGAAGTCCTGCTGACTTCCCGAGGTCAAGATCTTTCTTTCCTGATGCCATCAGTTTCTCTCCTCAGTTCTCAAAAACTTGCAGCAGTTGGTCTCAGAAAACTGTTTTCTGAGGCAGTCACACTCTGCATGAATCTGACTGCTAACAAATGTTGCCATAAGGTTGACAATATTTGCCAGGCGTTGGCTGATGTTGTAATGTAGATCACACACATGACAAAGTTTATATTATCTGTCAAGTGGTTCACCATGTTTCATAATATCTGCTAAATGCTTGGGATGTTAATGGTGCATTCACCAAGGACCTGAGGAGTTCTGCAGCATACACCAGCTGGTTGGCCATGTTTGTGGTGTCCACCATGTGGTACACAGCTCACATATGGGCATGTCTTTATTTCTGATGCTGCTCCAGACTCACTGAGATTACTCACGTGGGATTATACCAGTGATGGGTTTGGTACAAAATGTCTATAAAGAGTGATGTCTGTTGAGAGGTTCTCTCTAGGTAGGGGATTTTTTTTTTCCCTTTCAGTAAAGCTAAATAGCAGTTAATTAATCCCTGAATTGGTGCATCACTTGTTTTTTGAAAGGATTGACTGTCCTTTTAGTTAAAGAATTGAACTCGACCTTGGGACCTGTAAGCTTCACTGTGTGTTTTATACAACCTTGATTAAATTGCTTCAGCTATTTGTGCCTCACTTCTTTTCCATATGCATTGGAGGCTCTTAAGACCTTCAGAAATAGTTTCTATCATTATGTGTTTGTATAGTGCCAAATGTGGTGGGGTCCTGGCTGAAGTTATATTCTCTGGAAGCTATCCTTACTTCAAGTATTCAGCCTCAGGCACGTGCGTCATACTCTAGGCTCTGGACTGTTCATCTGGAGGGTGTAGATAAACACTGTGCGCTGTTAGTTTTGTGTAAATAATTTGTGTGCCTTACAGAGCTTGTACAGCAGTTTAAGACGCTTGTGACCCTTTTTTTATGTAAAAACATAGATAGTTATTACAATGTATAAGGATACTAATGGTGACTTCAGTCACATTGAGCCCAGAGGTGGAAGTCATTCCAGTAAGCAGGAAAAAGGGGTATGAGACTTCAGTCAACTAGGAGAACAGCAAAACTGTCTTTTTTTTATAACTATTGTACAATATCTGGCCACACGTGCTGTAGCCAGAAATATAATCCTGTGCGTACCTCGCAGCAGAATGATACTCGGTGTGGTGTGAAAGCTTCAGAGATCTTCATCTTTCTGGCTGTGCGAATTGGGGTAGGTTCGTTAGGCTTCAGGATATGCTAGTATATAGCAGAAGGTGCTTATATGAAACAAGCTTTCCATTAAATATATAGAGAAATGTCTAACTTGGGGAATGGCAACATTGCTCTGAAATCTAGCATTCTAGCTCCGGTCTGATTTATGAAAGAGGTGTCCCATCAAGGTGAATGCATTGTACATGCGTTTCTGACAGTGGAAATTTGTTCTAAAGTTTTCTGGGAGCACCTACTGAGTATATGCCATGGTCTTGAATTAATCTTTTTTCCATAAGTGGGAAGTACTATTTCATTCTTTCGTCTTTCTTTTGTTATATGTAAAGCTGTGTTTTCAGTATCATAACTTCATTCTTAAATTCTCGCGGAAGAGCAAAACAAGTGAACAGTAGCTTTCAGGATCACTTGGTTTTTTTCTTGAGGGCTTTTTTTCTTGACTGAAAGCTTCTGAAACTTTGTTGCAAACACTGGGGCTTGATTTTTCAGCTTTTTCATAGTCATGTATTTTTAGGCTAGTAATTTCTTGGGTACAAATCACTGCAAGTGCAATTTATTAGATGCCTGAGGAATGGATTGCACCTAGAAGTCATGTACTTTAGTCATGCAGATGATGAAAATTTGTCTAAAACTTAGCCTACCATGCCATCATTCAGTAGCTGGACAGAAGCCCACCTACCTCCTCACTGAGCAGCAGCTCTTCATAGGAAACCACAAGTGTCAGAATGGACCTTTGATCCTTAATTTCTTTTGCAAGTGAGAAGTAATGCTTTGGATGTAAAATACATTGCTTGAAGAATAGCACAAAATGCTTTGTTATGGGAGACCAAGTGAGAACAGAGATCATTGTGGTGATAACTGATTTAACTTTTCTCAGTCTTGGACTTACTGTTCCTGGGACTGCCTGACACTCTAGTTTGTACAGAGGAAAAATGTATTGGTTGTGCCAGGGGCGCACGAGATGTATAATTAGGTTTAAAAATGCAGTATCTTCCCACTCTGTAAAGCTGCCACTGATACCCTGTCCCAGTTTCTTGGATCCCGGTTCAGAGTGCATTACAAGGTCTTGCTTTGACACACCAGTTTACTCCCAAGAACTGCTTTATTTGGTTTATAACTTATTTTTCTTAACTGCATAAAACTAGGACTTGACTTACAGGGTGCTGGTTTTACAGTTTTAGAGCTTGTGCAACATAAAAAATGACATTTTTACCATGACATTCTCATTATACATGAGCTGCAATGCTTTACATAGCACAACTGCAAGGTTCCCTCTGAAAGTAACGATCCCCAGCTCATACCTGTGAAAGAATTAAAGCAAACATTTAGGCTTTGCTGGGATCCATGATGTAATAAGAAAAACTTTCAACTTCGCTGACAGCAGTCTTTTACTTGGCTCTTGAAATGCAGGAGATGGAGGTAAGAACTGATGGAACTGGCCTATTCCTTCCCCTCCCACAAGAGCTCTATAAAATTTAGCAGCTCTGAAATGGCAGCAGTGCGTTGCAACCCAGTGGTGCTTTTGCTTTGCACAAGCGCGCTCTGATGCTGCCACGCATCTCAGCTGGCAGCCTAAGGTAGCTCTGCTCTCTGGGCATATTGCTGGAAATTTTACCTGCTTTTTTCTGTTGTTTTGTAGTTGTACGTTTCCTTTTGGTGAAAGGAGAACAGGCAGGTTAATTTCTTTCTTGCATAGTAGCAGGTATTTGTTCACTTCCTCCCTTCTTACAGGAAAAAACATGTGAAAGGTGGTAACTGTGAGCTGGAAAGTCAGCCTCTGATCTTCAGCTAAAAGCTGTTCATCAAAGATGCATATGTACAGAATTTGCAATGCTGCGTGCCTGCTGTTGGTAGAAATAAGAGGTGAAAAACTCGCTTTGGAAAATGTTAAACTAATTTTTAGCTCAACAATTTCAGTAGAAATCTGGGTATGTAGTCCTGAATCAATAATGCTATATAAGGTGGTGTAATAAAAGATGCTCGCCTCTCCCTACAAACTTTGCTTCCGCTGTTCCCTAGAAAGATCAGCAGCACTGCTAATAGAATGCATGAGGCTTAACTGGTGACCTTCATTGTGTCAGATAGGTGCAAAATGGCAGCTGCGTTTCCCAGAGACCATTGCATTGTAGTGGCAGTTGAAACTTAGCTTCTAAAAAAGCAGAAATAGTACCTAGAATTGATAGATTGAAGACCCAGTCATCTATCTTCTGGGGCTGCTAATATGAGGAATGGGCTTAACTTTTTCTTAGTTGCAGATTTGTAAAAAGAATCCTAGAAATATAGTGGATTGACTTACATTGCTGACACAAGAAGAATTTGTCCATTATAAAGAAAGAAGCTAAAACTGCAGAACTGATGTTGAACTTTAGTTTAGATTTAGAAAAGGATTTTTTTAAATTTAAAAAAGAAAAATAAAGTGGGATAATAGAGAGCACTACAAAAATGCGAGATTAAAAAGGGCAGTCTCGTAAGAGTAAGAAATCTCTGCTAGGAAATAATTTTCAGCTCAACTTGACATGTCATGTCCTGAACTTAAGGCAGATGTTTAACATGAAATGATGATGCAAAAGGTCCTTGCTTTCATGTTTACTTATAGGTGCTCCTTGTTGAAACTGCTGCTCCCATTATTTCATCTAAATCCAAGTAGCAGCTTTCTCAGATCATGGAGTGTTTTCAACCTCAGTAATTCATCTTGCCCTTCTCAAACAAAGGAGGAGGTCCTGTGCTCTCTGCATCTCCTGTTCTGCAGGGTGCAATGGATGTTGCAGATACGTCCGGTGATGAGGCTGGGTGGAGCAGGACAGGCTTCCAGAGCAAATGGCTGTTTCCTGTCTGTTTAAAGGTTTGGCTTTCCTCCTGATGGAAATCCCTTTCATTGCAAAGCAATCCAATCCAGTGCATAACTGTCTTTGCAGTTGGAAAGCTTTTTCTAATGTTTACATCCTCTTTGTGATTCTCAGTAGCTCTGTCTTGTCATTTTGAGAAAAACTGCAATGTAAATGGAACGCCCTTTTAGGAGTCAGCAATTTGTCTTAATGAAACTGACTTTAACGTATATCAGACAAGTATTTCTGCTTTTACTGATGCGATTCTGCTGTATTTCTACATTCTGCGTGCTACTTGAATATCCAAAGTACAAAACAAAGTAGATGATTTGGTTTTATCCCATAAGTACTTAAAGACTAATAGGGTGTCTCTTAGTCTTTTTTGTTCTAAATAACTTCAGGTTTCCTGGTTTTTCTTCAGACATTCTGTTTCTGAGATGTCTGTTCATTTGTTCCCTTATGTAGTCTTACAGATTTATACTTTTGAGGAGGAGTTTTCAAAACAGAATACAGTATCTGAGCTGAGATCCATCTGATGCTGAATACAGTATGTCTCTCATGCTTCCTTTTCATTTATTTGTACATTTTTTTCTGCATTGTGGTGTTGCTGCCTGATGTTCAGATTCTTCAATTATAATTCCACTATTTGTCTGTATGTTTGGTTTCAGATGAGAGGTATCCCCAGTTTCTGATTTATGTGACTGATTATTCTTGACTCAGGTTAAATCTTGCATTTTTCCGTATGAAGTTGAATCCTCCCCCCGCCCCCCGCAAATCACTTCTACAATTTTCTCTCCACTTTGCATAGTAATCCTCTATACTCCCTTTCCAGCTCTGTCTGGCTTTGCATTAGCGGTGTGTTTAAGAAGCATATTACCTATTCCATCATTTGAGTTATTCAAGAAAATACTAAATAAACCGTAGCTAGGACAGAACCAAGCAGAGCCTGGCTCAGTGCAGGAAACAACAATACCAACTTGGTCAGTTTGAGTTTTCTTTTTTCCGCCCGGCTTTGCACATACATCGAGACGAAGAAATGTCCTGAAAGGCAGCATCAACACATTATTACATCAAGATACTCCTGCTCCTGTCCTTGTCATCCTGTCTACTGCTTGTGATAATTTAGGGCGTGAACTACATCTGCTGCTTTTCCCCAATCTATGTAACTTGTCTGTCTGCTGTTGAAGGAAATAGACCGCTTGGACGCGATTTGCTCTCAAGAAACCCATGTTGGCTATCAGTCATCTCTGTTTCTTGCTTAAAATGTTTGTGTAATGATTTGTTCCAGCATTTTTCCAAGAACTGAAGTTAAATGAAAAGGCAATTGCAGCAGTCTCTGAAATTTTCAGATGCTAAGTACCCTATGATGTGATGCATCTGGGCCAGTTCAGCTGTAACAGTGGATCCATTTATATACCCTCTAACTCTTCTTTCTCAATGCTAATGTGAAATTGTACCTCTTTGTCTCTGATGCTGGGTTGTCCCACTCCGCCATTACTACTTTCTCGAACTTGCCACTTGAGTTTTGTGGGTAATATATCTAATTAGTTAAAACGTGTTCCAGACAACAAAGTCTCCAGCAAAATGCTGGGACTAACAGGAGGCATTTAGTGTTTAACATGAAGTGTACAAAACTTACTGTAATTTTAGCTAGTGCAGCTTTTGGCCTCTTGTCACTGTGTATTATCGTTGTTTTGTGCTTAAAGACAAAAGTACAAATAGCAAACAAAACGGTTTTTTTAATTATGAATTGTTTTGTAGAATAAATATAAAATAGCCTTTCTTTCAAGGCTCTAGCAGTTCCTGAAACCAGTCAGTGCCATGTTTCTCTGCAGTGGTTGAAATATGTCAGGCAGGTGTTTCAAAAGTCCTTATGCTGAAGGGAAATACACTCTGATGTAATCTGCCTAATTTGACTCTTTGAATTACTTTCAAGAACACTTGCTGTTTGTAATGGAAATAGCTCACCAACCACTTCAGAGAGGACTTTGTAATGTGAGCTGGTAAAACTCTGCAGGTGTAGTGGGTTTTTTATTTTATTTAACATCTTAGGTTTGTTTACTTTAATGTGTTACTGAAAAAGTGACATAAAAGTGGTTTAGCAAGTAATTTTTCATTTGAAAAATGTTTTCTTATTAACAAAGTTAACATCCAGTATTCTGCAATAGAACTACCGACTCCAGGAAACCACATTTTGCCCAGGAGAGTGTGTTTCCTGTGGCTGAAATTCCCCAAAGACTTTTGTTTGGGATTGTACATACCTGAGGTGTTTTGGCATAAGCATCAATTAAAAAATGGGAAATGGTGTTTTCCTTGCTAATTCTTGGCTACTGAATGGAGGTTACTGAAAGCCCTCTGTTTTACTGAAGCTCTGCTTTAATTTATTTTTTTTTCCCCCTAGTGTAAGTTTATGAATTAAACTGGGTTTGCCTCAGGAAAAAGATCCTGAGATGTCAGTGTTCACCACTTAAACTATGGAGTTAAGCAGTTGTACTTGACCAAAGGTTGTATTTTTTGAGCAATTGGTCATTTAGAGAAGTAGAAAAAGAGTCTGTGATGCTAACTTGAAGACAATGTTCGACACAGAATGCTGCTGTAGTAGCAACATGCAAACCCATTTAAGCTGCGAAAAAGCCAAATGAAAACTGATGATGACCAGCCAGTGCAGCCATCGGTTTCCAGTACTGCTTCATGAAAAGGTATTCCCAGTTTGATTAGTTAACTTTATTGGCATGTACACTGTTAAGGCTATATTGCAGTAGAGATAAAAACAAAATAACGTGCCGTTTCAAGGAGATGCTGTTTTACATGGTATTTAGTTGTGGGACTTAGCAGGGATAGCAGATTTCAGTAGATTTTTTTTTTTAAATGGGCCCTTACTGTATTTAATCACTTGTATGGCTTTGAATTGCTCTAAGTTCAAATATATAAATGCTATTGCAGTCTTTCAAATGCCTGACTTTGCACCTGCCAAGGTTCAGAGCACTTCTCGTTGGTATTGTGTCAGGTTCAGTAGTTGGTTTTAAACATCCATAAGGTGGTTATTTCAAAATTTAAAGCACAGCACTCGTTTTTCAGTCGAGGCTACCATTTACCTTTGCCAAGTCTGGAGTTTTAAATCAAAGCCATTTTTGAATTAACCAAGCACCAGAAAAAAAAGGGAACTGAAAAATAAAGTTGACAGCTGTGAGGGGTTTTTTCCACATTCGTCTACCTCAGAAACAGCTGAATGGATTTTATAAGACTTTCCAAAAATAGCCCCCTCTATGCTAAGGGCAGAGTTAGTTAAACAGCAGAAAAAATTAGCAAATCTACTACAACTCACTTCCTGTTTTGACAACACTTGTCTCTTCCTCATTTACCAATTGAGGTAATTTACGCAAGCGTGTTTTGTTTGTACTAGTATTTTAGGGATGGCTGCTCTTGGTATAAGTATCTGTGTTTACAGAAGGGTTAGTTGCAATTCATTATTTTCCAGTGCAAGGAGCATGGTGTTAGTCAGAGGTCAAACCAGTGACTGGAGCAGTTGTGACTTGTGAACATTTTCTAGCTGAAGTTAAAACTTGGAGTGACTCACAGACTGAAACAAGTCTGACGAAAATACAAAGTGAACAATGGCAGGTGAAGAAAAGTATTTGTAAAAAAAAAAAAAAATTTTTGTGAAAGAAAAAAAAATTTGTGAACTTGATGCATAGGGAAGGAAGGATTGTTGATATGTCCCAGAGAATAGTTCTGCCAGCTCTGATTGTGCCGAAATGAAAGGCGTTTCTGTCCCATGAGTTAATTTAATGGAGAGTTTACAAACGGGTCTTCACACTTGTTTTATATTTCAGTGACATTTTGTGGTGTGTAACAACTATTTTCATTTGACTGTTGTCCCTGTGAACTGTGTGTGCACGCCCCAGGATTGCTATGGTAGTTCTAATTAAGCAGAATAAAGAATTAACAGCGAACAGTGCCCCCATTGCATTCCCTTTGAATGAGCCATAATGATTTTATGCTCCATCATATGACCACGTTAGTGGGAAGCCATAATGAATTAGCTGGTGGTTGTTCCTGCGAGCGTGCGTTTTATTACAATAGGCACATCTGGGGAGCACCTCGTGCTCTGCAGCATCCACGGAAAAGGACCTGCATTCCAAACCATAGCTGATTTTGACTTGTAAATCTGATTTTATGAGGTGTATGTGTGTGCCTGCCCCAGGAGAGTGAATGCTGTTTCCAAACGGGCATTTGGATACCATATGCTTAGAAAATGCTGGCTATTGCTCAGTAAAAGCGAGGTCCCTCTTCTTGGTAAATGCTGTAGATCTTCTTAGTGAAAAGTTTATCTCTACAACATACTTTGAGAAATGATGAGCAACAGATGAAAAGCTTGAGTTGTTGTCTGTGATTCGGTCTGAAATTTAAGCTTTTCAATAGGTCTTGAAACTAAGGTTCATAGCCATGTGAAGTATTATATTTCCATGCGTTCAATCAAAACCACCCTAATGTCAACAAAAATATTCCCTTGTGGTTCAGGTGATGTGAATTTGGCTTCACTTGGGTTTGGTGACTGCATGGCAGCCTTAGTATTTAATTTATAAATTTAATAGTTTCATTTGTAAAACAGAACTAAAGCTCGTCTTTAGTTTAGGTTCAGCTTGATTACGGACTGTGGTATCTCAAAGCAAAAGTCAAAGCACAGTTCCTGGGAATATACAAAACTGGGAAGCATGAATTGCTGGGCAGTATTCTTTGTCTTGGCAAAGTCAGTAGTAGATAACTTCCTAGGGGCGGCTGGCAGGAGCTATTAAGATTCAACTGTTGTAAAGGACGTAAAGATGATATCACAAAGTTAACGGCATGAAAGAACTAGATTGTGGATATGAAACTGGCATCATTAGGACCTGCAGTCTAAGACTCTGGTGCTTTTTTCCCCCCGTGGCTGAGTTAGCGGGTAAGGCCAAGCACTGAGCAGGTGTGCGATGGGATGGGGAGATGCCTGCCCTAATGCTCAGGGCAGGAAGTGTTTCTGTGGGGGTTAATGCTGATGTGCTGGATTTGGGGGTGGCAGATCTACAAAATCTTCCTCATTCATCCCTCCCTTCTCTGTGTCCACACTCATCCCCAAAATAATTTTGTACAGGCAGGTCCAAAACCCCAGTCTTTTGAAGTTGCAATGGTACCGCAAAAGGCCACCTTTTGTGACCTGCGATGGGTCACAGAGCGCTGCGGTGGGGACAGACGCCCCCCAGGGATGCACTGGCATGAAGGCTTCAGTCTTAGGCAGGTCCCTTCGGCTGGGGACGAGGAGTGTGGGAGGGTGTTGACCCAGGGACTGGCCTGTTCCTGCGGCTCTGTGGAAAGCACTGGCCAATTCAGGTGCTTTTTCTTAGGTAAGAGCCCTAGGTATGATTTCTTTCTTAGATGTGGTTAGACTGGCTTATTGCACCTTACGGAACTAAGTGATCCTTGCCTCCGCGATACCAGCTCTCTCAATGGCAAGGCTTCCACTCCTTAATGTCACTGCTGATAAAGCAATAAATTAAATCAAAATCTTAACTTCCATTAAGACAGAAGGAATCTCAGTCTTTAATTTGCTGGGGAAAATGTGACATGAGAGTAGCAGTAGTGTCTAGAAAGCAAAAAGCAAGGAAAAAAAATCCGAAACATACTCTGAACACTTGGGGCTGGCAGTAGTGTAGCTGATGCACAGGTCGAGTAACTCATTGTGGTTACCGGACCTGTTGTGCGAGTTCACAGAAGCTTAAGTGGTTTTTGCGTAACAGCTCTAATGTTTTTGTAGGTGTTTTCACAACAGTGGAAAACCATGTTGTGTGAAGAAACAATAAACCACATGGGCAAATGCAAACATCTATTTCCATGTGTAAATACGTGTTTTGTCCCCCAGCAGGCAAGGAAAAATCCCTACTGCAGTCCCACCAGCTGACATAATACGTAGCTCCAGGGCTTGCTTGTTCCACCCAGGGGGAGGATCTCCTCTCCAAGTCTACCTTGGTGGCAACTTCAAGTTCAGGAGGAATAAATTCTTGAGATACTTGCAGCCCATGTCTGTAGCATGGTGCGGAGTGTTGGGGAGGCTTCTGGGTATTGACATGTACACTGAGAAATTCCAAACAGTCAGGGAGCAAGGGGGGGGAAAACCAGGATTTATCCTTTCAAAGAAAAAAAAAAAATAAAAACTTCGAGCATTATTACATTTTGGTTTTGGGTGATGCAGTCGGTTTGTGTCTCCCAGGTATTTCTGGCCAAATTGCTAGGCAAAGCAACTTGGACTCAATCCCTGCCAAATTACTCTAAGACTTTGACTTTATACTGATATTTCACTGTTTTGTGACTTGAAGGCTTGTTGCCGTGTGACTGATTCTTTGTTCTGATTATGAAAATACAGTTTTTCTGAGCGGTGAGAGGGTTTCTAGTGACACCAGGGGATGTGTTGCTGTTGGTATAAGGTTGAAGACTTGTTTGTTCAGTTATTTCAGGTAATTTCATAAGATTTCATAGAAGGCAGCTCTCTGGTTCTCTTGGTCCAAGAGGTGCCCTTCTTGGGCATCTCTGGCTTCCTGGTAGGTTCCAGGATGCTGCTGTATTTGTGCAGGTTGAGATCCTGTATATTAGAGTGGATGTTGACCATTTTGCCCAGTTCAGAGCTTTTCATGTGTGTCTCGTGCAGCAAGCAGACCCGCTCTTAGTGCGCTAAAAAGCTTGCATATCATGGCTAACTCGGGCTTGATCTCTTGTTAGTGCCCAGACTGCAGCGTACAGCTGGGTGGCTGGGTCGTGCCAACTAGGGACTGCGTGGCTTCTGGCCAGTGTCCTGGCGTTAGCGCTGTAGGTGCATCCATAATCCCGTTTTTGAAGCATTTTTCACTTTCGCAGTCTGTTTGCTCTGGAAGGGATACTCTGTGCAGGCAGGGATTTTGTGTAGTTGTTTTATGAAACTGAAATAAGTATAAAGATTGAGTAGCTTCTCTCATCAGGATGGCTTGCCTCGGGTCTGGCTTGAGGCTCAGCTGCGGGCAGAACGGAGTTTTTCTGCCCCAAGAATGAGGGGCTGGGACAGAAACTGGCATTTCACTGGGATTTTCACAGCAGAAAGGGACGATTCAGGCTTGCTGTACCTACCACCCTCAGCATGACAGGACCATGGCTGTTACTAGTGGGGGGGTCTGAGCCTTGTCATTCCTCATCAAGCGGTAGCTGTTGCTAAGCTCAGTGTGGTGACTCCTTGGCTGCCAGAGCAGTAACCAGCCTGGTTTTCCATGGCTCTCGTGTAAAGAAGACAAGTCTGGGTCAAGGCAGAGTAAGTGTTGCTGCCTTTCATGAGTTTCAGAGTTTTTCTCCTATTATTTGAAAGCCCTGTATTCAGCAATCACATGCCTATGTGCACCTGTTTTGCTTAAAGCATATTTTTTAATCCCTCAAAGATGCTTGAGAGCAAAAACGAAGAAGCATCCTTGGGTTCAGCAAAGAAAGGAGAAGTACAGAAAGTACAGTTATTGTTTTTCTGAAACTTGTGACTGTAAAGGTAATTTTTTGCTGTTTTGAAACCTGATGTTAATTAAAGGCTTCTGATTGCCATTGCTGGGTGAGTCGCTCTTTCTTTTAGTTCCCCATCTGCAAAATGAGGATAAATATTTTCCTACCACATAGAAAAATCATGTTAAAAATGTACAAAGTCCAGATACTGAGGTAGTGGAGACCATATAAATATCTAAGATAAACACACTTACACCGGGGTTGGAAAATGCATTTTATTTCTAGCAATACTCTTTCTGTCCCTTTTAACAGACCTGGTAATTTGGAATATTTCAGTGTTGAGAAAGCCATCAAGGCAGATTAATAACACTGTAGATGTTTTACTTTTGTATGTGGGCAAGATAATATCATTAATATCTGTCTTCCTTTGGCTGGTTTCGTGTGGATTTTGCACAGAGCACTACATTAAAAAGAGATTGCCCTGCTATGACCCACTGAGTTTCCCTTTCCACCCAAAAAAATATGGGAGAGCGCCAGTATGCTTTAGTTCAAATATAAACGGATGTGCTTCACCAGTGCTCTGGTATGCTTTGTAGTTTTTAAAATAAAATTAGAATGCAGTGCAAAATGTCTGCTTTGCTGCAGCATTGGGGATGTGATAGCCATGATGGAGGAGAGTGTTGGGGCTCGTTCTCCCTTCTGCTGAGCAGACGTGTGCATCTGTGTGGGCTTTCCAGCTCTTTCTGAACCAGGTTTAGTTCCTACACCATGTTCTTAGAAAATAAGTCTGGTCCAAAGCCAGAAGCAGACGATGGCAGTCTTCCCATGGATTTCTAGGGGCTCTGGATCAGGTCCTTTCTGTAAAGAGGTCAGGGTGACTTTTTTAAAGGTTTCTATGGCAACCTAAAAAATACAGCAACATAAACTTTGTTGTGTTAGCCTTAAAACCCAGGGAGAGATGTCAGAAGTGGAAGGTATGCGTTTGAATTCTCAGTCACTGGGGTACAGAGGGATTTGCTTTGGGTTGAGCTTCATCCTGGTTTCCTAGATATACACATGCAGAGGTCTCTGGGCAAACTTCCTTTATGTCCTCTGCAGCAGGTGAGGCTTTGCAGTGGAGAAGCAGAGGGAAATAAAAATTTCCCCAGCTGAGAAGGGCTCTAGTGCCTCCCCTTTTCTTGCCTGTGAATAGTGCGTCAGTTTGCTTTGTTATTTTTGCTGACTGTACTGTTAAGAGATGCAGGATGGGTGGTGGGGACTGTAGCATCTTCCACTGCTGTGGCCATCAAGCCAAAGCTCATCTGCAGGAGTCAGGAACTAGGCATTCTTCTTGGAGCTTTACTGGCTGTGGCAGCTTGCTATGTTATGTGGGGGCTAGTTATTTACTCTTCTCTTAGTAAAATTACTCCCCAAATGGGCTACATCTGGGGTTTCAGCTTTTGGCCTGTGTCAGTTTTCCTATTATATATCTTTTTAGGTATCTTATTGTTTGAGCTGGAAACTTTTCAGAATATATTTTGGTTTTAATAAAAAAAAATCCAGGTTATGAAATGGAAACTTTTTTGATAAAATAATTTATTTAATTTAAAATTGGTTCTATAAATACTTCAGGACTGCTACAGATACTTCCACAATTGAGCATTTTGACAATTTCAAAATTATTTTAGAAGACATCTTAAAGAATTGTAGTTTTGAAAATTTTAGAATAAATATAATTTGACAGAATTTGGAATTATTAGTGTGAAATGATTCCTATGATCTGAAATTAATTTTCTCCTGATTATTGTTTAGCAAAGTATTTAGTCTTTTTTTTTTTTAAACTGATTTTTGTGTACCAGTGTTCAGGGTAGAAACTGTTTTGTCATCTTAATCTTTTGTGGAACAGGAAGTCTGTTTCCCATTGGTTCTGGCCATTAGACAACTGGGAAAGTGCTTTCAGTCCCCATAGGTGTGGGTTTAAACTTCCCTGTACAAAAATAGCAGAAAATACTGATGCTTGATGAAGAGGGAGAGGGTTTATAAGCTTCTCCCCAGGAAGTAGCCAGCTACTAATGCTCACTTTGAAATGAAAAAAGAAATTTTAGTGAATTTATCTAAACGGCAGAGATTTTTAAATAAAACCATTCTTCTAGTGTTATTATTTTCCTTGGTCTTGGAGAGAATAGTTATTTTTTTCTTAGTTTTCTGCAGTGAAAAACACCCTTTTATCTGCTTTTTGCTTCACTGAGCTCCTACATGTGGCTTCATAATTTGTGGATGCAATAAATTCTGCTCCCGCTTAGGCCATGTACATATCCAGTTGTCCATGATTTATGGATCAGTCAAGGGTACAGATACCTGAGTTAACTGCATCTCTAGCCTGGCAGGTACTGAAAATTTTGAAATTGGAAAAATCTCTCATGCAGAGAGCGGAGCTCATGACACGGGAGCAAAGGGAGCTGAGAGTGAGTCCTCGTACGTAGGATAAAGAAAATGAGGTGGATGCCTCCAAAACAGAGGTTCTTAAAGAAGAAAACCCCTTTGCTTTCTAGAAACAAGGGCAGCTGGCCCTCTGCTTGGTGGGTGATTGAGACCTGTGTTGCAGGGTTTAGGGCTGGTGGTGGTTTTGTTTTAAACCTGGCAGTCTGGGTCTTGGTGAAAATACATCGTGCACTTTGAGGTATTTGTGGAAGGCAGTCACAGGAGTAAATCCTGTCAAAAAAATTTGTCATTGAGGTGCAGCTACCTCTCAGGGGTAATGCAGTAGTTGTTTAAACATGTGGTGTCACAGCAGGGTGGGTTATGTAGTATAGAGTGTCCAGTGTAATGTATACTCCTGAGCTCAGAGTGGTGGTGGCTCGTCAATAGGAACTGGCTGAAGCCCGAGCCTGGGATCCACGTGCTTCGAGTTATGGGGTGTTCAGTATTCAGATCCAGACATGACTTTAGACTTGAGCCTATATCTAGAAAAATTAGCTGTTAAGAGTACGCCTGTGAAGTCCTTTGGGATTCTTCCAGCTGTAAATGCTAACCATGAACTGTTCCCAACGTTATAGTCAGGTTTGAATTCCTTCTTCTAATGCCATACAGTACCAAGCAATGGGGGGTGGTTTTTGCAGTATGAGAAACGCTGCTGTAGTTCTGAGGTAATAGAAGAAAAACAGTATTTTTCAATCAACACGCTTGAAAGTGTATACTTTGCTATACTGTGAATCTCATAACCTTGATCCGGTTTCTCTGATCGAGGACCAGTGTGATTATTAAATGACTCAGTGTAGTCTGATGTTGTGTTGACATTTTGTGTCACTCACACCTTTTGTCATCGCTGTCTCTCTGTATCACATTTCAGAAGAGGATGCTAAGAAAAGCAAACCCAGATTTTTTTGCACGTGGATGATGTGAGTTGCCCAGTTTTCACAGGAAATGTGTTTATCCTTGTTACCGTTGCGTTTGTTTGGAGGTCTGTTGGGAACATCTCTCAGGGTTTAACTGAACCTCTTCTTTCAGTTGAGGGAAGCACGTAGAAAAAAAATTCCTTCAGTAGTTCTCTTTGCTTCCATGTTAAGTGAGACCTTGCTATTTGTTTTGTGCAGATGGAAAGCCACTGGAAGGCTTGTCATAAATGGAGACCATTATTTTTAGAAAGCTTGTATTTTCTATTCATTTTGATGCATTAATTTTCCTGCAGGCATCCGTTAAGTTATATTTCACGTGTAGCTCACTGGATGGCCCGGTTTTCAGGCTGGGTGAACATCAGAAACTGTCCCTAATTTCAAGCAGAGTTCAAATGACCTTCTGGGGTTCATGCTCAGAGCTGTTTAACTGTGCCTGAGACTGCATTGCAAATCAGGGGTGGAAACACACCTGGGATGCTTTCTTTCACATTACCTGACTGGTTCAGAGGTCATATTTTCCATGTTTGAGGCATAGCATGGATCATTCATTCCCAATGAAATATTGAAATACTGTGAAATAGTTATAATAGCTAAGAAAATTATAAACTGTCAATTGAAGTAACATGGTTATAAATAGTCTACTTCTGTTTTTGTTAGAAACCAAGTGGGTTCATCCAGGAAATAAAATACATGGAAGTAGAGATTGGTTGCAAGAGTCATTCTGATTGCTGAACTCTCCGGTCAAGCAGAATTATTTGCTAGGGAACACTAATAAGTAAGCCTACTGGTAGTAAAAGCATAGAGATCAGACCGCTACTAAATTCAGCATCAGCTGTCCAGCTGGTAGCAGCAGTGCAGGAAGATATAACAAACTGGGGACGTAGATTTTGCAGGCAGGAGACTTGGTTTTCCCTCACATTACCATGAGTATCCAGATGGTTTTGATGATAATTACAGATGTTTCACCTGGTGGGAGGGAGTACCTTAAGGACTCCTCCAAATGTATTGTCATTTGCCTTTTTTTTAAGTTTCCTAAAATAATATGAGGGTATTGTGAAAATAGCAAAGTATGTAGCCGTGACGTGAGGCTGGAGATGATGAATTGACTGATACAGGTCAGAATAACATCATATGTTCAAACATCTTGGGCAGAAAAGGCACAGGGCTGAGGATCTGCTATGAAGTGTTTGAGAAGCATACTAAATCAAAGCGGATTTGAATTTAAAATACCAATATATAGCAGAAAAGGATGGGTTAAAATCTATTTTGAAAATCATTCCCCAAAACCTCAAATTTTGTGTGCATTTGATGCAGAATTTTTTTACGCATGACATTGTGTTACACTTCTGTCGTGTCTCTACAGAGAATGATCATATAGCCTGCACCTTTCTGGGAAGCTGGATTAGACTTCAGACACGCAGTAATGAGTTCCAGTTTGGAAAGAATCCACTTCATAGTTCTCAAGAGTCAGTATACATAAAAAAACCCAAAAGATTAGATGAATTTCACATTTAGGAAGAACACACCAGATCTTTGCTGCACTACTCCAGTTCCGTTGATTTTAACTGATTTGTCTTGGCAAGTAAGTGGGGAGAATATGAGAAGGTAGCAAATTGCAAGATTATGTGAAAAGCCTATGATTTCACTTTACCAGATAGGTTCTCCTTGTTTCCTTTTCTATTGTATTACAATAATTAGTCAATAGTCTGATTGCTGTATTCAGGGATTAGTGTCACAGACAATTCATCACAAGCTGAACATATGTTCTCTTGGATGTACCATATTTCCTTGCTTATAATTACACTTTCACTGTGCACACTAGTTGGAGGAAAAACTCCTTCCTCATTAATATTTGGTTGAACATACTTGTACCAGATGCAGATTACTGTGGGTTCTTTTCCATCTGGGATAAATCAATACAGTTACAAGTTTAGCTTTTAAAGACAATGGACAGATTGTTTGAGGGTGTTTTGTACCTGTTATGGTTGTGTATATCCCTAGTGTTGTTAATTCATCTAATCTCATTGGTTTCTCTAGGCAAATGGCTTTTATGTCAGTTTTAATATTTTTGCAGTGGATATGGAAGAACTAACAATTAATGCTTCATAGGGCAAGGAAAAGGCACAAGCCCTAGAACTGTGCATGGAAATTGCAGTTCTGATCTGAAAGGTACGACCCTGGAGATCTGAAAAAAAAGGTGAAATCATATTATCGTTATTCAGCACTCTCTTGGAGCTTACAGCTCTTACTGCGACATATTTGCCAGTGTATTCTCAAAAGGTCTTGGTATACAGAGCCTTTAAATGTTTTGAATACCTGTCCCTTAACTCTAAGCCCACGATACTTAATTGGGACTCTCAGTTCTTCAAAACACCTCTACCCTGATTTTCAGCTCTTTTCTGGGATTTGTTAATTTTGAGGCAGTTTGTATGGGCAGTATTTCTGCACTTTTGATGTAACTGCTATTAGAAATTGAGCTATGTAGCAGTTCACCATTGCAGTAGTCTGGTCCAGTTTTCCAGGAACTGTATTGGATTATTCCAGTGGAGGACAGCAGAAACAGCACAGCTTCCCTGATGTGCTTAATGACAATGCTTTTTGAATTGATACACCCTCAATTTGAAATAGTCTTCTGGATTGTATTTTCCTGGAGCACAGATCCACTTCAGGCAGTTGAATGTAATGTAACAGCGAGGTATGGATTGTGGGATGAGGTTTTTCTTTATTAAAATCAAACTGTATTTACACAGTGCATGGTGCGCTTTGGAAGAAGAGCAAGGAGGCCCAGTAGTAATCAATATAGTATCCATATAACATTCTTCTCTTGTATATAAACTGTCAGTTTAAAACAAAACTGCTAAGGTTTATCCCCTCCAGGGTATTGGCAGGTTGAAAAGCTGTACTTCAGTGTAAAGCTAGGGGTTCAATGAAGAGATGAAAGAAGCCCTTCCCAGCTACAGGACTTCTCTAAAATGAGTTAAAAGACCCCTATGGTACTGGGTAGCTGAGTTTACCTCCCCTTCTTGATCTATTCCTGGAGGATTAGGGGTGTATCTGTTGCAGGAGAGCTCTCACACTGGCACTGGTGGGAACACATGCTTGAAATGTGGATTTGTGCTTTTGCTTATGGTATTAAACAAAACAACTGTTTACTAAAGCCCCGTAGATGGGTTTCTGTACAGCAGCCTCACATTAATTGTCTTTGTCAAGAACATCTTCTGTCCGTAACTCTGTGTAACACACAGAGGTATCTAGTGGAATAACAACATACTGCAGGTCCATGTGGTGTTAAATGATGGGCTGTTGGAGCTTGTTGGACAGGGGGCTTAATTTTCATGGAATTTTAAGTGAAAAAATAATAGGTTAATAGATGCTTGACTCTTACCTGAAGTTGAATATTGAAGTTGAATATTTCTGTGAGAAGATTCCATACTTTTAGCTGGTGTCACCTGTTTTTCATTGCAGTCCTCCCAGGGTTGGGTAGCCTTTCTTGGATAGTAATGAGCTTTAAGATGTGCCACGCATTTGAGTGAATATGAATTCTATTGTGAAATGTTTGGCCCCACTGCCAAATCCAGGTAAACTCCTACCAGCCCCTTGTAAAATGAGCAGTTTTTCTGTTGGATGCCAGTTAGGACTGTTTCAGTAGGAATCTAGCTTGAGTGGTAGCTGTGGAGTGGGCTTCCTGGAGAGGTACAGCTGTGAGCAGCGTTGTAGTGGGAGTTAGCTTGTCATAGCCTTGAAGGAACTGCGAGTTGGGAGTCAGAGAAAGTACCAACGTTGTTCTGGGCCTTGATTTTTTTTATTTCATCTGTGACTGGGAATTGTAGTTCACAAACCAATTGTTCCACAAGTGGGATGAAGGAAGAGCTAGAAGTGGAGACCCATATTTCACACATGCAGTTCAGTGACAGGCATTGCAAAGTCAGTAGCTTGACAGGTACAGAGGACTGAAGAAGCTTATGGTATGCCTGGAGCAAAGTGGAAGCAAGTGAGAAAAATGTGATCTGTGATCATCCTGCTTTTTGAGCTGCTGTTGGGGTGAAGCAACACACTGCTTTGTCCATAGCTTGAGCTTATAGCGCTATTCCACTCTAAATTGGTGGTTCTACTGCACATGTCACCTTAATATTTGTATCAGAGAAGGACAAGAGGGTGAGATATACATCAGAGGATTTCCGCTGCAAAAGTTAGAGGATGGATCAGTGGGCTGGTATGGCCTTTGAAATACTGAAAGCTCAATTGTCATTAAACATATTGAACTACTTCGGTTGTCAACCCAAACAAAAAAAAAAAAAAAAATTCAAGGTCACTAGCAAATGTTGCTGGACTGAGCAGCTGTATGTTTTGTAGGTTATGTGGAAGTTTTCAAAAGAAGATTGAGTTGTGCTTGGGAACCTGCAGTAATCATCACTCGGGGCTCTCATAGCAGTGGACTAGGTCACAAAATTGTGGAAAAGCAGGAGTTTTTATTCCATTTGTGTGTGAGGGTCCCTTTGTTCTGGCAATTTTTAAATTCAGTTTCTAAGGTAAATCTCCAATTTGAGAAAGATAAGTAATTAGAAGTGCCAAATCCTGCTCAGTTTGCTCATAAAAACACTACCATTCACTTCAGTAGTGCAACTTCTGAGAGTAAACTTAGCTGCGTGATTTCTTGCAATTATTCTTGAAATTAGTTGAGGCTCTGGGTATAAGTAGTGAGGAAAAAGTGTGATAGAGAAGTGATGCCAAGGAGAAGATCAGGGAGATCTTATTAAGCCAGAACCTTAAACGCATGGCCTAATTTTAGTGCGTGAGTAGTCCTGCTGTTTAACTTAAGCACAGATGATCCCAGTGACCTTGGCAGAACCACCAGTGTGCTTAGAGCAGGAGACGTCTGGAAGCATCTTGCAAGGTGGGTCTAGATAAGAAGTCCTGTCCCACCAAAAAAACCCCAAACCCACACAAGTCCCCCCCCTGCAACAGCAAAAACCCCCCAAAGCTGTACGTGCAACACCATGGGCACAGGAAGTGAGACTTGGATTTGCTGAGCTGGAAGCAAAATATGTAAGTAGTGCTTCCTTCATCAGGAGATGAATGCTCCAGACAAAAAGCAGTAACTGGTTATTGTAATGAGCCTCAGAAGAAGATACAGAGCATTCTCCTAGAGTTTACCACATGCCTGATTTATGCTTTCTGTCTGTTTTCATTATCCCTCCTAAATGAGCAATGTTCTGAAGTCATTGGTTGGGTGGCCTAACATAATTCACTGCTCCCTAACACTTAAATCTTGCCTTGCTCTGTGCTGTTAGGCATGTTGAAATAATAAATTATATAGTAATGATTAAAATAATAGTAGCTGTTTTTATACCTATTAAGTTTAAAATCATACTGCTCTGTTGCAGATGATCATTCCTTCTGCTTGATAGTGTGATAGTACAAAACAGTCAAAGACTGATGGTAGCAGAGTCTGTAATCTCCTCTCTAGAGGCTCTGCCAGCCTTCACTGGGATTTGTACCACACCTTCCCATATTCTTGGTCTCATTGCATTGCCACTGCATAAATTGATTTTAATTACATTTACTTTTAATAGTGTGACCTTAGAAGGGGATGTAGGTGAAATAAAAAAAGCCAAAAGAGAGAAGCAAATTAATTTGATGTAGTTTGGGGACAAGAGGAGTGTTTTATCAGTGGCATATGGGGAGAGAGGGTTAGAGACCCGGCTTAGCCAAAGGAAGTTGAGGTAGCAGTTAGTGCAAAGAAAGTGACACTCTCTGCTTAGACGGTAGCGGATGAACTGGGAAGGTTAAAGGCTGACATACTGTCCATCAAAGGTGTCTTAGTTATAGTGAAGTTGGAGACTTTCCTTTCATTGACCTTTTCAGGACTACAGATAGGCCTTCCCCTTTCACTTGCAATACTCTTCTCTTTCAGTTGTACAAGTGAACAGTAAGTAACAGTATGAGTAAAGCAGAATTTGTAGCAGTAATGTTTCTCGGGATGTTTTCCCTTCACTTGTTTAAAACAGAAACTTTCAACTTTTTTACCTTCTCAGGCTACATCTGTGGGTTGTATTTTATGTGTTCATGGTTAATATGATACCTGTCCTTGTCTCTGTACACTCAGTGCTCTGCAAATCCAGCTGACCAAAGTGAAGCAAACTGTTTTCAGACTGGAGCGCTTTTCTGTGGCCTTTGTCAGAGAAGCATAATCCCTGTTTTGCAGTTCATGTCTGACCTAAAACACATGGATTGCACTGTGAAGCCACTTCGAAATGTCTATTTTTGAACTTTCATCCTAGGTCAGATCCTGAGCAGATGTGAGCTGGTACAGCTTCATCTCTGTGCAAGGCTGCAGCACCAGGTTACTCAAAGTTTTCTAAAACAATGGCAAAATTCCTGCTGAACTCAATATAGTTATTACTGTTTGTCTTGTGACAGTGCATTGCACAGTGTATGGTCCCCGACTGTACAGCCTGCAGTCCCTGGCAGGGGTCTCCTCTGTATATAACAGGACCAAGTTTTCACCCCTCGTGGGAATCTGATTCTGATATATATTTTGACTTATCTGATGTTACTGAGATAAGAAAAAATTCTGCTACTGACTGAATGGAAATGAGGTCTGGACCAAGTCAAGGGAAACTGTGCAAGTGTTTTGTGAGCGCCTTGATAGAAACTGTCTTTGCAGAAGACCAAATACCATTTCCTTTTAATGTTTATACTGTAGCACTTTTCAACTCAAAATGATGTAGTCTCTTCTCATCACTAATTTGCTCTCGAGCCCTGCGGGTTCACTTGTTTTGTCTTGCCTTTCCTACATCAGCTGTTAATGCTTTGCACTGAGCTCCCATAGCAAGCTCTCCTGAACACCTCGGGGTTTACTTATGCTCTGGATGTGGCTGTATTTTGTCTGCAATAAAAAATAAGAGTTGAATGCTGTGGAAGTAGAGATCTTTGCGGTTTGCCTGAGAAATACCGAGGATGTTTTTTCCCCATTTTTCATAGCATTTGAACCTGTGGTTTCACAACTAAAACTGCGGGAGGCTGAGGACAGGTGAAGCTGCTTTTTCTTCATTCTCTTAGACAGTGACCATGTGTCTTCCAGCCTGAAGATTTGGGAACTGGGTGGTTCCTGCCTTCCCCCATGGGTCTGGGAATGTGCTGGCAGAGCTGGCTCCAGGCAGAAGCCGTGGTCAAACCTCAGCTCTGCCTGGTCAGTGCGGCAAGGCTCAGCCCCAGAGCTGGTGGGACAGGCCTGTGGCTCGTGCTGGCGCTGGGTTGGCTCCAACCCACCGGCCTTGCAGCTGGTCTGCCTGTGAGGGAAGTGCTGATGGTTGTCACCATTCACAGCAGAAACCCTCTCATTCACGTGGCTGATATTTCCGAATAGTGAGCTGTGAAAAAAGAAAGCGCATGATTAAGCAGGCACTTTGCTGCATGGCAGGCAGTTCTGGTGGGGCTGCCGTCTAATGCGCTCCGAGACGTACCTAGACATCCAAATCGCCTCCTTTTAAGAAGGCCAAATGCTCTTCCAGTTATTGTTCTGGGAAGCTCATGTCACTGGGTGTATAATTCATTTTGTTTGGAATTTCAGGGTAAGACATAAGTGTCATTATCCACTTCAGAGGAAAAGCTTTAGAAAAAGGAGGGGGGAAGCTGAATTGATATTTGGAAAAATGAAAAATGTTTAAAACATTTTTGAAAAAAAAAAAAAAAAAAAAGCCCTCAGTTGAATAGTCATTTCACTCGGCTTTTGGCCAGTCTCGGATGTTTCTCTTCCAGAACGTCTGAGTATGAATGAATCATGACACGATCCTGGGAACTCTGCAGCCACGCTCGTTATTCTGTGCATGGCATCAGGCACCACCTGCAGACAGAGAGACTGGAAAGCTTTGCAGTATCTAAGCCTCACCTCGTTATACCACAGTGTACAATTAGACCTGTATAGGCAGTTCATAGCTCCCGGGAGAGGGAATAAACCAGCAGTGTCGTAGAATTCACAACATGACTTGATGCTGATGCTGTCTTGGAAAACTAATATACTGACTAGATTTTGTAAGAAGTCATGGCCAGAAAAAAAGGCTTATAAGAGAGAAGGAAAAAAAAAAAAACGAGATGAGGACTAGTAGACTCTGATTTTTTTTTTAAATAATCAGAACAAAACAGCAGCAATATGAAATTGGAGTCAGTTTTGCAATTTTCAGCATCTGTTTATCTTCCTATGGACAAAACATCTGAATCTGCCTAAGGATCTCCTTGTTTAGCATTGAATGTCAAATTCTTAGGGTAAAGTTCCCTTAACTACAAGCAAAAACCTTTTAGAGGTTGAGTTCTTTTCCCAGGAAAGCTTGAATAAATCCCTTGGATAAAGAATTTGGTCATGAGCAGGGAGGAAATGTGCTTTATGGGTGACAGCATGAGCATAATGATTGGGATTCCGGCCTTCTGCTCTTCTAATTTATATGTTTTTCTGGGAGGAAAAAAAAAAAGTTGTTAAAAAAAATTGTTTGATCTTTCTATTATACCAGTCTGTTTGCTCTGAATTTGAGTGGATATAAGTGAACTCAGGAGTAGTTTTAATTACTTTATCATCTCATTAAGTGGATTTGAGATGTTTGGCTATCATATGATCAAATATATGGCACTTCTCTGAATTATATTGGAGCAAGGCTTACAGCTTTTTTGCCTTGCTGGTCTGACAGGCCTGGCAACTTACTGGTGGGCATTGTTAATAAATGAACATTTAGAAGAACCTGAAAGCCTTAAGAAAAACACATGTTCATTTCAGCCCCTCCTCTTCCCTAGTCTAACCAGAAATTCTAAATACAGCCTTGGAGAGAAACTTCTGAATCCAGGTGGTAAAAGGTTTTAGTGCTTTAGTGTATAACCAGAAATGTTGCTAATGCTCATAAAAATCCGCTCCCATTTCAGAATTCAGCCATGGGACTGCCTGCTGGATTAAATTCTGTAGATTAATTGTATGCTATTTGAGACATAATGATTCCTTATTTTAAAAGATCATCAGCTGTTGAGCTCACTCAGGTGTATTAATATATCAAATGGTATAAACTCAGTGGGTTTTGAAGTAGTTGTGTTGCCTAGTACAGAATATTTAAGTAAAACCTCATAATCATTCTGGAATTTGAGCTATGAGCAGTGTCATCTGGTGAGTATGTGTCTGTTGCAGATGACGTCCTTCCTCGTCCTTATCCTCCTGGCTGACATCCTCACCAAGGGAAGGTCTCACTATAAAATTTCTACTACGAACAGCAGTTTCGACCTGAGCACAGACGCTGTTACTTCTTGGTTTTTCTGTGGCACCTCCCTACTGTAACAAGTAACAAGCTACAGGACGAGAGGAAATGGCTTCAAGCTGCACCAGGGGAGGTTTAGATTGGCTACTAGGAAAAATTTCTTCACTGAAAGTGTTGTCAAGCATTGGACCAGGCTGCCCAGGGAAGTGGTTGAGTCATTGTCCCTGGAGGTATTTAAACGAAGTGTAGACGTGGCGCTTAGGGACATGGTTTAGTGGTGGACTGGGCAGTGTTGGATTTATGGTTGGGCTTGATGATCTTAAAGGTCATTTCCAACCTAAATGATTCTATGGTTCTACTGTGTCAGTCATCTATCACTGTCAAGGGGTCCTCTCCAGTCTTCAGTTTGCTATGGGATCCCAGGGCCCTTGAAAAAATTTTCAGGTTGGTGCCTTCTTGCATTCTTAGGTATTGTCCCTTTTATTGGTGAGGAGCATCATAGTCATCTACAGAAACAATCTTCTTAGACCTCCCCCTGCAATTGCCCTTCACTTCTATTTTGTTGATCTGCATAATAATCAATTTCTCCATTAAAGGCCATGGTTCTGCGATATCAGTCTGTGTCTTTTGTCCTGTCTGCTTTGCTGTCACTGATCAACTTAACTGAGTTTTTCTTCAGTCTGCTTTCCTTTGAGAATGCTGAGAATCACAAGGAACTTGAATCAACTTCTTCAACTTCATCTTGATCAACTTCTATAAAATTGTAATTTGCACTGCCATGAACTTAGTTCTGCTGGCCAAAGATGGAAAAGCAGAGCTGTCATACTGAGAAAAGTGTTGGTATTTGATAGTTTGCATTTCCTTAGAAAATATCAGGAATCACCAAAATTTGCAGAAGGAACCTTGCCAGTGTGATTGTATCAGGGAGATCAGATTTCAGGACAAGATGTGGTGTTCTTTGTATAATGAAGGGTCTGGTTCCTCAAAACATTGGATGGCATGACTTCTAGGTGACATTGTGGTTTATAGGCTAAGGTTTTTATGAAGTTGTCATGGAAAAGTTACATGTCAGTTGGGCAGATACTGATAGGTGTGGCATACACTGCTAGGATGTTTGTTCCTCTGTGTTTGATGAAATAGATACTGCATATGTAAATGTGTGTTAAGGCATTAAATGTTTCCTTCAAAGCATAATAAGGGCAGATGAGGGGGGATGATGAATTTTAATCATACCGTGGAGCTTAAATTGGGCAAAGCATTTCTGCTAAGCAAAGCCCTTGGGCATACGTTTTAAGTCTCGCTGTTTCCAATGAGACTCAAACATCTGTTTGTTGTTTTGCGGAATAGTGTCCCAAAAGCCCAGATTTTGCCTAGGGAAAAGGATATGCTTGTATATCTTGTGTGCTCTTCAGCAAGAACTTATTAAAAATTGGTCCTGGATGTTCAGTGAGGCAGCAGCCGAGCGAGAGGCAAGCCCAGTCAGTGGTGGGAGTCCTGAGCCAATGGGTTCCTATGCCTCTGTCTAGACCGAAGAGGTTTGGAAATTTTCAGATTAGCTTTGGATAAACCTCTGAACTTCTGAATGCTTCTCCTAGCCAGATCAGACCTCTAAAGAGCTTGGGGTTTGTCCATTGCTAATTTTCATATGCATTACATTAAAAACTCTTAAGTGGAAATATTTCTTATTTTAAAAATAGAATAATAAAACAATAAATCAGAAGGAAAAGCATGCCGAAAAAAAGGTAGAAAACAGATGAAAAGCAAAAGGGAAAAGTGAACTTTGTAAAAATACCATAGATGCCAGACCCTTCAAATATGATTTCCTGTGTATTGCACTTTAAAAAACATGATATTATAACATGCTCTCGCATGCAGGGGCCAAAAATCTGAAAGAATAAAGCCTTGTTTGATCTCAAGAGTTGAATGGATGTCATTTGACCCATCCATGATCTGATCCTAGGACTTGGACATGTCAGATGATTTTCCACTCGATGAGTGTCTGCACCACTGCCTTGTCTCTTCTCCACCCTCTTTTTGAGCAGATAGTGCTGACACACTTCCTGTTATGGGCTGCTGGGTACCGCTCTGGAGCATCCTGGCACCCGAGTGCCTGTGGGTTGGGCAGAGGACTTCAAAAGCAGTTTCTGGCACAGGGAAGAAATATTTTGAAGTGAGTTTGGGTGCTTCCCAAAGCGACCTGCTCCAAGCGAGTAGAAAGAAAGCTTACATTATCTCCTGTAAAAGACCCAGATCCTTTAAGGAGCCTGTCAGAGGTTTATGGAATACCGTGTTACTGCTGAGAAACCTTGACAAATGCAGTGACTGCTGATGAAAATAAAAAGCATAAACATGATGCAGAGGTAATAGCTCAGAGCTGTGTATTTGCTCTTAATTTCTGAGAAGCTAGAATATACTTGATGTGTATTTTGCAAATGGTAGAATGTTTTGTTATTAGTCAAAGCCAATTGAGTGTGTGGTGGAAGCTACAGAAGACAAAAGGGAGGGAAACTTTAAAAATAATGTCTGCTTAATATGACGAAGTACAGCCATTACTAATACATCTTCTGGAATTAATGTTTCATACAATTTCTGTCTACTTAGCGAAACATTGTATAATTAGAAGGACATTGGGAGCTTCGAAAAAAAGATACAGGGCAAAAAGCAGATACACATTGTATTTCAGTGCAGAAGTAGCACTTGCCAGAGTCCTTGAACACATAATCTTGAAACGAAGTGGAGTAATAACTACATTATTTTCTTACCCATGACTATCCAGATACATAATTTGCAGTTAAAAGCTGATTGGTTTTCTGGAGGTTTCTGCTCAACAGTTCTTTTCCCATAGTAAATAAATTGCAAGGTGGCTGCTTATGATTCTGCAGTTCAGTAGTGTCAGAAAATACCCTTCACTGGAAATCATTAGTGCAAAAGCTCAGAAAAAGGCTGAGCTATTTTTCTCCTCTTCAAGAACCTGTTTGGCAGTCTTACTGCAATGTGCACTTTGTGCCTGTGTTGCAGGACCTGGTATCATTTCTGCTTGTGGGAATTGTGAGATGGGGACAGGTCTCACCTCTGCTTATAAGCAGGTAGCAGGAGAATTTGAGCCTGCAGGGCTGTTGGCCTGTTGGTTTGTTTGTTTTCTTTTTTCTTTCTTGTTTTTTTTAATCTCTAAATGCACTTGTTAGTTTGTCTGATGTAAATTAGTCTGGATAAGTCATTTGGGAAAAATTGCCATGTAAGTAAAATTGTATAAGCAGCAATGTACTTTCCTCGGTCTTCTATTTTGAGTACAAGACTGGGAGAGCAGGTGGCTAAATGGGTGGCATGTATGAGCCTCAGTAGTAGATTAACAAGGTTCTCTAATGAAGTGCAATAAGCAGAGGGCCAGCAGCAGCTCTAGCACTTCAGAGCAGCAAAGATTTTTATGAAGGTGAGAGACCCTGTGCCAGACCATCGCACCAGGTGCGCCCACTAGTTCATCTTGCTTTTACCCTGTAGCATTTGTAAATACAGAGCAGCTGATAGGAAAACAGCTTGTGGTTCTTCATATGCCAAGGAGAAGCATAAAAAGAGAAAAGCTGAGCAACTATTTGTTATGTATTCGTTGTGGGTCCCCATTCTAGCAGGAGAGATGACAGTAGAAAGGGCAATTTTAGATGTTTAAAATTAGTCAGTAATTGGAGATGAGTATTGGGGAGGTTCTGCCTTCTCTAATAGTAGTCACAAAGCTCAACACATGAGCGGTTTACTGCCTTATATCCAGTGGCGTGCTGCTGCCCCTGGTCACTGACTTGTGCAGTGCTTGACTTCTCCCTTTGGTGCTGAACTCCAGCTCTCAATTGCTTCTGTTTCAGCTGGGTCCTACAACAGGCTGCACTTTGGGATGCCGAGTCTTCCTCAGCCCTGGGAGCATCTCCATCTCACCCATGTCCATCTGTATAACAAATAATAAAAGACGTACTGTGTGATGCATTTGGTATTGGCAGGCATCAGGAATTGAAATCCCTTTGTGCCTCCCTTCCACTGACCAAGATCTGGTGGCTTCTGGTTCTTTGCTTTGGAAAGCATCCAGGCCGTACTGTTCAGCACTGCGATCTTCACCAAGTTTCACTGTACACAGACGAGAGATGTACGTACATCATGGTCTAGCTAGTTTATTTTTTGCTAATTGGCAAAAGTGTTCAGAACAAGAATGTGCTGTGTGTGAGGTGCTGTGAGATACTGCTGACAGGTGGAATTACAGCAGGGAGGGCAGATGCTCAGTGTGTACTCAGGGTTGTGCTTTATCCCTTTGGGCACTGATGTCCTGCTCTTCAGGTTTTTTTTATTGCTGGTGTGGAATGAATATAACCAGGTAACCATGCTTATCTATCTTTCTACTTCTAAATTCTGCCCCCCCGCCCTGTACGTTCCTTATAGATTTGTATCATAAATTTAGTGGTCATTAGTGAGGTCTCAACTTGCGATATTTAGCTTTACCACTGTTTAAATAATAACTGCTAGATCACATTGTTGGTCAAGTGGTCACTTTTTGGAAAAAAAAGTATTATTTGTGGAAAAACTAATGCCGCCTTCTCTTTGTAACCAATATTACCAAAATGATCTAAAAATTACCTGTGCCTAGAGAGGCTGTACTGAATTTTTTTGCTGGTGAACTTCAGCATATGAATGACTCCAAGTGTGTGCGCACACTGATATCTGCTGTTCATTACTAGCTGTCACTAGAGTGACAGCTCTCACACAGTGTTCTGTTTCCCTACCTGGATGACCAAAACCACCCAGAGCGGAGCATCGATAAAAATAACACTTCCTGAGTATGCTTTCAAAATTCAGGACCATTTCTGTAAACTAGCTTTCTCAATATTCATGAAAAATTGTTACTATCCCTGCACTAATAAAAGCAAGCCACAGGGCGTAGTTTGTTTTCAAAGCCTTAGGTCGTTTCCCACACAACATTTACCCTTTGCTGACCTTGCTTGTCGACACTCGTAATTTGTGTCTGCTAGGAATCCCCTCCTGATATCTGCTGTATTAAATCCACCTTTTGAGACTTATGGCACTTTCAAATAGTACAGCTTTGGCTCCCCTTCTTTAATTGACATTTTCCCTTTGTTACTTATGCAAATCTGTCATATTCTGCTGCTCCATTTATTGACTAAAGTACCTTTAATATATGTCAGACCCTCCAACACTTTTTTCTTTCTAATCTTTCTGTTTTAACATGGGATGACCAAAACTGGCAGAAATCTGAGCAGAGATGCGTTCAGAGGAAATTTGTATTTTTTAATCGATTAAAAAAAAAAATGAAGTCTCTTATCTTTTTTGAGGATAACTGAGATGTGGAATTTTGTGCCCTATTTCATCAAGTTTCACTAAAAACATGGTGATCACTTAATCTTGGATCTTGGACTATGAATGAAATAAATGCTGAGCAGTGCCAGGTCATCTCATTCTGGCCAGGATCTCTAGCACGTAGCTGGATGCTGTCCTGTTGTAACGCAGCAGAGCTTGCTGGGCCAGGGAAGCAGCAGCACAGGCACCGGGTCCTGGACTTGCAGTGTTGCTCACGATAAGGGGCTACCCCTTCTTCTCAACCGGGAGTGGAGACATAAATGAGCCCAGATAGTGTTGTTTTGCATTTAGTCAGCATTTTTGTACTTTGAAAAACATTTGATACACTTGAGTAGTTGTTTTCTTGTGACTTTTCAAAGAGGCTTTAGGGCACATTAAATAATAACTTTGAAATAACTTAAAAATCGAAGTCTTATTTTTCAGATGATATAGATGGGGAAAGTATAATTTTACTTGAAAAGTCACAGAGGATAGATTCCAAGGTCATGAAGGTGCCTTTGAAAATATTACTATTAGATTTTTCAGTGCAGTATTTGTTGTTCTTCCAGTGAAGACCACCTTTTCTTTTATGCTGTATCCATCAGGAAAGTTTAGTTGTTTCAGATAAGTATAACTTTAAATTTTCTCACTGACTTGAGTAATAATTTTTAGTCTATCAGTTCTTTGGAGTTGTTTTGTTTATTCAAAATGCATAACTGATTGAACGTGTTTGTTTTGTTTCTTAATGAGTACATAATTCTCAAACAAATTTGTGACACAGACACTGTTGCAAATGCAAAATTCCCTTTTCATGAGCACCCTGCTATGTTCCTGGTTTTTAAACTCCTTAAATATTCCAACCAATAAAATACTGTGAAGAAACTGAGAGGCAGATTTATTCATTGTTGTTTGAAAGAGTCAGCGGAAGCTCTGTGGAAATGTTTTCTTCTAAACTTGTCTGTGACTGCAATAAAAGGACAGCTATCAGTGTGAGGACTTTATTCTGTCTGCCCCTATTCTGTGTCAGGGGATATTATTTCACAATGAAAAAAGGAATGAAGAGTAGCACTGGCTAGATAACAAGTGTTGAAAGAGCAGCTGTGTTGTTCATCTTAATAGCATGATCTACATATCTTGGTTGGGCAGAAAATATTTTTTTCCCCCATTTATATTATCATTTGAAGTAAAACAGGCTTTTTCAAGTGAAGGGGAGATGTCATAGTGTCTTGTCCTAGTGCTGTTTTTTTCTAATAGAAAAATACACGTCAGCGTCTGTGACTGCAAGGTGAGCCTTTACTGAGTATCAGGAAACTACCTAGCAGAGCCAGCTGCATCACTGCCCACCCCACCAGGAACTGTTGGATTTGGAGTATGTTAACAAGCACAGCAACCTGTTCTGGAGGTGCGGCTGTCATGACTTGCGCTGTGACTTTATATAGTTACTGGGCAGATAACACAATGCTCTTCACCATTGCCCAGAGCTGCTGTTTTCAATGATGGTACTGAAGTCCATGCTTTCACTTTGAAATACGTGTCCTTCTTATCATGCTTACTAATTTTTTCTCATTCATCAGAAACTCAGAATTTCCTAGAAAATGCCAAAAAATTAACCTTCCATCCCCTGGATCTTGGGCAGATCTTGCTTAGAAAGAAGCCCGTGGCCCAGGTTTTCTGCTCTGGCCAAGCTGTGTTTGAACCAAGACCAGGGAGGTGAAACAAATGTTACTTAGAGGTATTTTTGTTTGCTTGATCTTGGGACTAGTCCACCTTCTGAAGCAATTTAGAACTGCTCTAGTTCTATGCTAGCCATACTTGAATTGGAGGCTTCTTGGTATGCAAATACATGTCTCTCTTAGTTAGAGACTGTCTGTGGACTAGCAGAGCTGGTGTATTCACAGTGTGCCAGAGGGTGCATAGGTCATACAACCTTCACACTGTTGCATTTGTAATCCCCTAGTATCTGTAAAACACAAGCCCACGGTCAACACCATGAGATCCCACGGTTCTTCATGGAATGGTTTCCTCAGCTTGGTGAGTTCACGTGATCTAGCCCCATTTACAATGGCAGTGGTCGAGGAAGGCTCATACCTGCGCATGGTTCTAGCATAAAGTCAAGTAATGTGCCTGGGACATCTCACTGATGACTTGCTGTAAAGGAGTGAGGTTTTCTCCTTTTCCTGGGCTATTTGCTTCATATAGCAGCCTCATGCAGGGAGGCAATTGGGAGAGTAAATTCTCTGAAGTGTTCCTACAGAGAGAGATGGCTGTTCCTGAGGATGACACCAACAGGTAATGGAGATGTAGTCTTCTCTTCTGCCCTCTGCAATCAGCTTTGGTCACAGATCATCTTCTACTTGCTAAATGTCTGAGAAGAACAGGTCTGCTCCTGCTCTTAGAGCCAACCAAGTGTCCACCCGTGTCTTTTGTGTTATTGTGTTGCTTTCTAGTTAAAAAAAAACAACAAACCATATCTACTCTGCCGTGGCATGACCAGTGTTCTTATAGAAGCTCAGCCTGATTTTTGAAGTGTCTTTAATTTTTTTTTTTTCTGCCCTTAGAGGTCTGAAATGGGTGTTCAGAGGATGCAGCAATGGCTGGGAAAACTGAGTTTATTGAGATAGTGGGAGTGTCTTTCCTGTGCTAACAGCACTGAAAAGCCTCAGGGAAGGCTGAAAGCCTTAATGATAATGAGACAGGAATTTCCTTAATTTCTCAGTCTGTTTTAAAATTTGTAAATCCAAGAAGCAACAGATGGCTGAGGAAAAATGAGAAGAGATTAAGACCTACATCCTCCCTGTAATGCCAGGTACTATGGAAAATATTTCTGAACACAAAACTTAAGCACTTCGATTGTTTGAGCTGTCTGACTCTTTATCTACTGTCTGTGCTGGAAAGCACTAGAGCACATCAACTCTAAATGGATGTGTAATCCTGTAACTATTCCCTGCTCTGCAGAGCTCTTAAGCGTATACTTCAGTCCCAAAGAAATCAGTGAGTTTGAAACACATGTTCAAAGTTAAAGGCACATGTTGAAGTGCCTGTTAAATTGCTGTCCCATGCATTCCTAACAGTGTGCATTTTATTCCTCCTTAACCTTCTAGCTTTATATTCAAAGCTAGACAGTAAGAAGAAATAAAATGTTTGTAAATGCGATGTCAAATGTTCAGTCTCTAGCTACGCCGAGATCAATGGGACTATCCCCTAAAATAAGTACTCCTCACTTGCTTGTGCTGCTTTAGTAATTCATCACTTCATGAATTTTGCCTTTGCACAAACTTAAGGTCCAATTCAGAAAGATAAGACAGCTGTTGGGGTCAGTTAGGAAACCTGTGAGGTGTTGAGAACAGTTTCTGGGACTTGCCAGATTCCCCAGATTTGAAAAATATGGAGAAGGAATTTGAAGAACTTCTTATCGCTTCTGTAATAGCAGTCCCTAATGATGGCAGTTATTTTTTAACAAGTTCTTGTACGCTACTGAAGGTAGTAAGAGAAGGAAACACATGGTCTGAACTTTTGTTAGTGGGAAGAATGCCTTTGCTTTAGCACTCAAAGAATAAATGTAAATATGATGAGAACATATTACAGATTGCCAGCATCAGTGAACAGCAGATGATGATTTCCACTGCCTGAAAAAAAATAAAAACATGCAAAAAAGGGACAAACCCAGTACCTTATTATATAAACAGAAGTCCTCTGACACATTTATGTTGCATGGTGAGAAGCTTTTGAATCAAAGTTTTGAACAAGCAAAAAAAGAGTATGGGGAACATAGGCTAATTTGAGTGGAGAAATATATTGGGAATTTTTGTTCACCCTTCTTTCAGTGAAGTGCTTCACTCAGTAAGTCGCTCTGCCTTCATGTGGTATTGCACCAGTAGGTTTGCACTGCCTCGTGTAGGAAACCCAGAGACTGGCTGTGCCACGTGTTTGATGTGGTCCTGTGTGTGGTAAAGTGCTGTCACTGATGCTTCTAGGTGCTCTGCACTGATTTGCTTTCATAGAAATTAACACGTGAGGCACTCAGGCTCTTTATTAATGTTAGTGACTATTTGAGATAGTGGAGCTTTAGCCTGTACTCCTGCAGTGGAGCTGTTGTGGGAGGATATATATTGCAATAACTGATAGTATAATTGCTCTGATCTAAATAAAATGATGGAGAAATACAACATTTAGTTTCTCCAGCTAAGTGTGACACACCTGTTAGCTGTAGACCAATTCTTGCCATTTGTATGATGGCTGCAGTACACAGGACCTTACTGAGACCATAGTTACTAATACCATCACAGCCCTGGCAGAGCAGTTACCCACCACCTGACAGAGGCTCAGCTGCAACTTCACAGCTCTTCATCCTGATCTTGGGCAGAACAGGACAGGCTGGGAGTGCCTGTATGTATGTTACAGTTGTTCAGTTTGCTCTGTCTGTAAATTGAACCCTGCTTGCAGTGTTTGGTACAACTTTTGAAACTTGGGTGTCTAGAGTTGGTCCTTAAGTCAAGTATGTGCTTATTAAAGTGAATTCAGTATCATCACAGGTTTGTTAATGACTATGTTAAATTCTGTAGGTTCTGGGTGTAAATACTGTTGAACTCATGCAGAACACGTCTATATCTTGAGTGTTGTAGTGGGACTTTTACTGAAGGGAAGAAAAGGGAGAAAATAAGGACCTTTAGGGATAAAAAAACCCAACCAACCAAATAAATAAAAAGACAACCCAGTTCTGTTGTTTGTAATGGATCTCAGAAACCTTAATAATGGGAACATTAAAAATGTATAGCTGTATCATTTAGTTGTTTGAATTGATGGCTACAAAATAGTTTGTTGTGAGAGGCAGGCTAGCTGTTCTCTGTAGTGACCAAGCCCTCTAGCCAGTATATACAGTGAGAAAGTCCAGACTGTGTGATCAAGCAGTGTTTCATATTTTGTCTTTTCCGCATGCTTCGGCACACCCTAGCTTGAGGTGGGACTGGAAGCAAAACTTCTGGAATACATGAGGAAGACCATTCTTGTGGTATTGCCATCTCAGCCAAAACCAGGAAGCATTGGAAAACTTGCCAAAGGGGGGGAATCAGACTGCTAGGGAGAGTTTGCCAGCCTGGTTTCCGAGCCAAGGGGATTTGGAAAAGCATCTGAATGTTTCAGAGGTTATCCAAACCAGACCAGAAAATTTTTCTCTTACTGTTCAGTGTATGAATACAGCTCTCTGAGCTGTGCTGTCATTGAGGAGGTTCCTATATTTGGTTGCTTATTAGGAGCTCCGACCTACCAACCATAATAACTTATTTCCCCATAAACAAAGGAGCCTGCTGTCCAGCCAACCTCCAACTGCAAGTTAAGAAGTCTTATTCTTGAAAAGAGCTAACAGAGGAAAAAAAAAAACAAACCCCACCCCAAAAACCCATTCTTGAAGTTGTTCTAGAAGGGTCTTTACCTATCATCCTCTCCAAATGTCCTATAAAGGCAAGCAGCTCGTGTCCTTTCTTCTTCCACCTTAACTCTATCCACCACCAACTGGTGGAAGAATAAGTTGATCCTGCTTCTCCCATGGCAATCCCAATCCCTCTTTGGCCTCTCTTTGCTTTCCAGGATACCCATCTCTTTCTGATTTGCTGTCTTCCCATGTAGGGAGATGCTTTCCTGCTTTTCACAGCTCGGCTGTGAGACTTGGTGCTTTGGTTGATAGCACATCCTGAGCTCTGTTATTGCTGTCTGCATTCAGGTGGGACACCTAGCTATGCTCCTCAGCAATGCTTTATCATGAAGTTCATTTGCAAAGACTGGTTGTTCTGATGTCATTGCATCCAAAGAGGAGGCGTGTTGTTACAAGTTACTGTTGTTTGTGATGTATTGTTGAGAGGAAAATTAGTGAAAACTGTGCTGAAGTGTGCATTTATAGAGCAGTTTGAATTTTGACTTAAATATTCTTTTCTGACAGTCTTAGCCAAATTGTGTGTGTCAGTTTTACGGACCCAGCATGGTCATAAAAACAAGAATGTTAATGGGTTCTTCCTGTCAAATTAGTCTATGACTGAAGGTTTTCTTAATAACCAGAGATGATAGCATGAATCTAAACAAACCTATCCACCCTGGACTGCTCCTGACAAAGTGAATTATGGCTGCATGCTGGCAGAGGATCTGTGATGTCTTCAGGATAGATCCCATGTCCTCAGGATGAAGAAGAGGCATGCTTATAAATTACCCAACTGTGGCGTTTCTGTATCTTCTTACACCTTGCAAAGATAGGAGCTAAATAACTCAAGACATGAAGTATGGCTGGGATGAAGAATGGAAAGGGCTGTAAAACCAAAGCAGCAAATAATTATTGTGAACCCACTTTTCCTGATGAGTCTGCAATGTAAAGAAAACAACCAGCCTGATCCAGGAACTCTTGATAGGTGCAGGTTTTTTTGCCTGTACTGGAAGCACCTGGTAGCACATGACCTGTCATATTTAAAGAGTTTCAATGCTTGAGATACATCATAAGAAAAAAGTGGTAAAAAAGAAGTTTTCTTTCTAGAGAGTTTTATTTATAATGTATTTTGTAAGTCAAATTAGTAAAGTAATACTCAGTAAATAATACCACCTCAGCACATTCTGATTACTCAGGCATAAGGTATAATTAAATTGCAACAAAAGCCAACAGAATATATCATATTAGGAGTGGTGACAAGAAAAACATCCATGAGGACAACTCATCACCCTGAGTGCTTATGTCAGAAGGTGTCCTTCCGCAGGGTAACTATTTTCAAGATAAAATTAACGTGACCAGTTGAATCAGCAAACCTTCTGTTCATGTATCAGCTATTTGTTAGGATCAAATCCGAAAAATAATTTCTAGTTACTTGTTTAATCTTTGAGACTGGTGTCATAAGACACATGGTGCTTTCTCAGCAGAGAGATCTGAAGTTCATTCCATGCTACAGAACATGCCTAACTACTTCCCTTATCACTGCTAAATTGCATACCATCTGTATGGCCAGCAGGCAAGGAGGTGTACAGAGAGCTGTGTGAGGATGTGACCCATGGATAGAGAGGGGAGCACACGTGCAGTACAGCTGCAGCCACTGAGAAGGTACCTCAATAGCTATAACTTTGCATTTTGCTTTTAAATTTCTGCTGCTTTGCAAAAGGATCAGCAAGTTTGCTTCTCCTGTCTCGCTTGTCCCTTCTACTCATAGCTTTTCTGAAAAATCATTCTTAAAAGCTTGAAAAAGTGAAATACTCAGTTTTGACTTGAATAAAATATTCACTATATTAGGTAAATACCTTTTTTTTTAAGTTTTTCTAGGAAGTGCAAGGAAAATTAATATTTTTTACATCTCTGACTTTAGCTTGACTGCAAAAGGTTATCTTTAGTGCATGCAAAAACCTAGGCAGTACCTGTCAATAGTAGAAGTAGATTTGGAAAATGTAAGGTTCAGTAGTTTTACAGCCGGGTGAATGTGGTGGAGTGGGAATTATCTCTGCTTTTCTCCTCTCTAGGCAGCTGTGTCCTTTGCTGAGAGCTTTGAGTTTTCTAGCTGTGAAGATTTTCCTAGTAAGGGGCTTTCTCATCTTTTTTCCATTTTTATTGTGATTCTACCAGGAATAATAAAAGTCTTCAGCTCTTATGCTGAAAGACTTCTGACTTCACTCTAGAAATGACCTATTAAGGGAGCATTTTACACCTTTTGCTAGACCCACTGAGGGATAAAAAAAACTTCTGCAAGAAATCTTCTTACAAAAGGACCATTCACACCCCTTTGGTTGTATTTCTGTTTTCAGCTTGAACATGATAGGAAAAAGAACATTTGTTTGCAACAGCGTTTTAGGAGAATGAGCTGCATATGTGAAACTTTTCCAAAAGAAATAGTAGTGTAAGAATAAGGGTATGACTTATTTACCTTTTTATTTTATTTTTTTAGTGAAAAGCAAAAAGAAATGCACCCATATTTCTTAACGGATCTGGTGGGAGATAGATGTAAAGGCACTGGAAAAAGGGGAAATGAGAAGATAATTCTGAGTATGTGCTGTAATTCTGGGTATCAGTTATGTCAAAAAAAGAAAAGTGTTTATAATAGTTAATACGCACTCAGTTCACGATGCTTGATGTCAGTTACATCAGTGTAAGTGCAGAATAATGTTCCTGAAGTCCGAAGAATGCCAGCAAACAAAAAACTGGGCTGAGGTTGAATTCAGGCCAGTAGACTTGTCTCCTTCAGTGCCTCTGCAATGTCAGAGCAGTGATGGTTTAAAAAAGGTTCTGATGCTGCAGTAACTTAGTGTATGTGCTGCATACCTAATTACTTGTCTGAGGTCCATGTGAGTTAAATGTTTAACTAGAGTTTTGTGATGTCCTCGATACTACGTCCTTTATAAACGGCATGGGAGGAGTGGTTGGTTACTCTGGCCTGATAACCGTCAGAAGCCCATGTTTATTAATAGGCTAAGTCAAAGCTGCATGTTCATTATGGAGTGTCTCTTACTGCATTCTCCTACTTGGGGTGGGGGGGAGTACATCTTGTTTAGATCTTAGTGGGAACTACATTATCTTCTAGCTTAAGTGGAGGTATGCCAGCAGCAGACGTGACCCTATGCTGTTAAAAGGCATTGTAAGTAGCCAGGAGTTCTCAGATCTAGTAGGAATTTTTGAAAAATCTCACTGTAATTTAAAAGCAAAGGGAATATACCTATTTAGTTCTCTTTTTGTAATCTGTATTGGGTTATTCTTTGGTAGTCCCAATGTAGGCTAAGATTTTTTTTTTTAAGAGTCCACGTTTTGGGGTTACTGCCAGTCATTATAAAGGGTCACTGCGTGGTAGTTTGGCTCAGTATCCTGCTGCACAGTTAAGTAAAACAGCTGTAATGCTGTCAGCTGGCATTATTTAAACCTATTGAAATGTAATAGGATTATCAGATAGCCTACTTCTATCTGTCTTTACTAATATTGTAGTCAAATTTTTTCCTCATTACTTGAACGATAATCCAGGAGAACTATACTGTTATTGGAAAGAAAATATTCTGTATATGGATACAGACCACAGTAGGGAACTCTTCCCTGTTAGGATGATCACCTGTGCTGTTATTCAGGGTACATTGGGTACCTGTAAACTAATAATCAAAATCAATAATACTGGTATATTGGGCTACTATTATAACAAAAAAAAAGAGAAAAAATGGGAAAAAAAATGCACGTGTCTTTGAGAATTGAGTCCCATCCCAAAGACCTGACTTTGCTCTTGTTAAAGTCAACAGGTGTATTACTAGGGATTTCAGCAAGAACGTGGCTGAACCACGTTGGGGGTTGGACTAGATGACCTCTAAAGGCCCCTTCCAACCCAAACCATTCTATGATGATCTGTGATTCTATGAACCGTGTTGAGTACATCTGAAAACTTTGCCTGCAGTTAGTACAGTAGACATGAAAGCTTAGCTTGGTGGGCTCACAGGAGTATTTAGATTTGCACCATCAGAAAGGTGACACTATCAGAACCTAGAGCAACACTAATGTTTCTCAAGGACCCTGTTTTCTAGAGCACGCACTCTGTTTCTTCTTTATTAATAGAAGCTGTATTTTGGCACCATTGAAAGCTGCTGAGATATTCTTGTTGCCTTTTGGGGGAATTTGGAACCACCTTTGGTGTTCTAAGAAGCTCAGTAGAGGTTTGGTTGACTTCAGTATGGGAAGCAGAGCTTGTCTGCAGACTTGACTTAAAGTTTTGCCTGTGTTTGTGACGGAAAGATGGAGAAAAAGGATTATGGCTTTATTTCCCTTTCGTTTTCTGTGCATGCTCCATGGACCTTGGGTTTGGAATAGAGCATGTATGGATTCTTCAGAAGACGACTCTCTTAGCCAGATAAAAACATGCATTTCAGAAGCAAAACACGTCTGTGTTGCAGCATGGCAAGTTCAAAGGCACTTGGAGAAGTTTATGGGAAGCAGCTGCAGGTTGTCTTTGCTAATTATGAACAGAACATACTTGAGGATTTGACACAACAGGTTTACACAGTGCGATTAGGTAAAGAAAGTTAATGTCTGCTTTTAATAACAAGAGCAAGTAGCAGAGGTGGCAAAGTATTTTTAATGACATCATTTGCCCAGGTGTTTTACACATCTGTAATGTGGAACGTCGTTCCAATTCTATAACACTTCATCCTTGCTCTTCCACACCTTTGGGATAAGGGATAAAGTTACCTGTCTGGAAAGAAGCAGCCTGGGAAACATTCATATTTGTGGTTAGTTATCAGCATTGGTCATGTTAAAACATTGGCATTAGGTACCGCATTAGGTACATTTTTTTTTTTTCAGTGTGCTAATTACTTCACTGTGAATTTGGCACTTAAGCAGAGATCCCTGCGCTCTCGGCCAAGCTTACATCTAAGAATGAAACGTTTGCAGCAGCTGCAAAAATGTTTTTACTTATTTAGAGCATTATAATGTTTTATAGCCATGAGTAATGACAAGTATATAAATCACTCATTAATTTATAATGTTAGATGCTTCCCCTTACGATGTCTGAGACAATAATGGCACGGAAAGGATATGATAGGTGGCTGTACTGCATGTGTATGCAGGCACATGTGTTGACTAGGTATGTAGGGTCTGTTTCAACTCCTGTTAAATTCAATGGGATTTCCATTTGAGTGGGCTTTGATTCAGGCTCCTTTTGTCTCTTTCTTTTGTAAGGATGGTGTAGCTCTGTAGAACCACCATTAAGGTGGTGCCTGGGCTCCTGTTTTCAAAAGCCCTTTTTCTGTGAAGATGCCATGGCCAAGTAAGGATGGGTTCATAACTGCATCCAAAGCATTACTGGAGTAAATTTAATTGATTTGTGTGCTAGAAAAGAAGAATATAATAATTAAGTCTCTTAGGTTGCATATTTCTTTTTCATAAACCCGAGCAGTTCACTAGCTTACTGGGAAACAAGGGGAAATTTTCTTTCAAAATAATTTTGTGATTTGACATCTCTTTGGATCAATGTCTCTAGTGTTCCTCAGCCTAGTAAGCAGTTCAGAAAGGTTCCATCCAGCTGGTTCGCTCTGTTTATCATTTGGGTCCACTCTCACATAGCTATAACGTGTTTAAAAATTTTGTTTTTCATATCTAGTGTTCCTTATGACATATGGACTTTCTTAGAATCTATTAGTATATTGATAGATTGTGTATGGCATGCTTTGTGAACATAGCTGAGCTGTATGATTTCATTACAGTGTGAATTAGCCTTCAGTTTGTAAGAAATAATGAAAGCACTAATTTTGATACAAAACTGTAGTGTGCCTGGAGAGAGAAGTAAGATACTGACTAATATTTAAATGCAAAATAAAACAGTTCATGAGAGATCATGCTGTGGGTCGCAGAAAGAGGCACTGTTCATTGTACTATAGTAGTAGAAACCTTCCTGTTGTTTTTCTTTATTACCATTGCAGGGTTAAGGTAGATGATCTAAAACTTGGGGTCCAAAAAGATGTCTTTTTGAGAAAGACGTTCTTTGGGAAAGATGTCTTCTTTCCTTTAAGATGATGTTTAATATGGAATTTGCTGAAAGTGTAGGTAATTAATAAGTGCACAGATAAGTCTGAGTGCTCCTTTCAGCCAACAGCTCCATTTCATCATAACTTTGTATGTTCTGTTGTGTTAGTGTTTTTGCATGTATATTTTTATTTATTTGTGTGTGCAGTAATGGTTGACTTTTCATTGGCTTTGTTGCAAAAACACATGGATATTTTTCAAAATCAGAGGTTTTTCACAACTGTTGAAATTCATTATGAAATTCCTGCAGGGTTGGCAAGTCTGAAAACTTAATTTGCTTTTGAAATTTTACTTTATGCTGTGGAAGAAAATGAAAAGGTTCAGGTGGATAGCACAAGTCTTAAATAAGCAAAGACAAAATAGAATATAGGCATATAGATTCAAAGAGAACAGGAGAACATGGGGTTTTTGTAGTGAAAAATTAACTTTGTATACCTTGAGTTTTGTGTTAACTAAGTTAACATTTACAATTTTTCCTTTCAAGTTTCTTTAGGAGATATATGTGTGATACAATTTTAAAAAAACCCAACCAACCAACCAAACAAAAAAAACCCACCAAAAACCAACCAAACAAAAAAACCCCAAGCAGTGCAGTGACAATTTGCATCAGTGGGAGAGCTGTCATGCAAAACTGGCTGAAGTTTGCATGTGCTGTTTATACTTTACAAGTGGGAAGGTCTGTCCAGGTGATAACAACAGAGAGTCAATGTTGCACAGTTTGATTCCTGAGTCCTCTTGAATTGTAATGTGACCTTCAGATGAAGAACTCGGGCCAGAAGCCAAGTATTCAGGTAATATTTCAAGGGTGTACTCAGCACTGAAATTCTTTGTACTTAATACCTCTGTGGCTCAGGTATGATGGGAGGTTGCAGGTAATCTGTCTTGCCAGTCCCAGCCTCACCTACGAGCACAACTGCGTGTAGAAGGCTCTTTACATGAGGTTCACAAATCTGTCTCCTTTTCTAAACAAAATTAATCCCAAGGTAAGCGCTATTGTCTATTCTTGGAAGAGATGGGGATTTCCCATTTAATTTATCTGTGTTTGATTAGAACTACCAGTAACTTGCTGAAAAATTGCTAAGCTGTTTTTTAATAACTTGGATGATTCAAATCAAGACTGAACTTTTTCTAAAAATATATCTTATCTGAACCAAAAACCATTTGGCCTGACACAAGAATCACACATGAAATTCTGTATGCTGTGTTATGCGGGCGGTTAGCTAGATGATCATAAGTTTTCCTTTTTGGCTTTAGAAATCTATTAATGCTTCCTATAGCTTGAAAATATTGCAAAGCTTAATGAATTTGAGTAAGGAAAACCAGGTGAAAAATTCAGCTATGTGAAGCTGATGTGTGTTTGTGTTGGTGTAGCCCAGCAGAGGAGGGGTTAATGTGCACGAGGGTGTTTTCTGCAGTGGGTGCATGGATCCATCCTGTCCTGGGATGCAGAGGGATCAGGGCTGCCTGGAATGCAGTGAGATGCAGTTTGCAGAGCGCAGCCACGGCCGGCTGCCAAGCCATTTAACAGTCGGCTGTTTTTGTTGAAAAGGCAGCTTGAAAAGTTAAAACCTTCTGATTTTTTAAAATCAGCTGGAGAACATTATAGTCACGCAGAACTGAAGGCAGACAACTCATTAAAATTAGCATTGGCCATAATTAAAAACATGCTGGGGGAAAAAGAACATGAGAAGAAACAGACTCTTGGAAGGCTCCTGTGACATTGCTAGATGTCTAAATGGAAATGTAGCTTGCTAATTGATTTAAATAATTGCTAGGTTACTACATGCTTTACCCATTGCAGTAGATAGCAAAGCTGTCTTCCTGTGCATGATGGAGCCCTGGGTAATCAGGTTTTGCAAGCCTGGGAACAAATAAAGGACCTTTACAGAGGTGAGCAGAGAAACCAGCTGCTGCATTGCTAGGCTCCCCTGGACCCTGCTGGGGAGAGACCTGTTCCTCCTCTCTAAAATCTGTTACTAGTCTTTCATTTTTCTGTGTGACAGCTTTAGTTCTCATGCCAGTTAGTAATCGGCATTGCTTAGGAATTTGCTTCGCAGTTTGCATCCTCCTCTAGGACTCTCCTAGAAGTTGTGTGCTACCTTTGAGTGTAGGTTTGGTCCATGCCAGTATGTGGGTTCATACCTGGTCCACATTTAAGACTACAAGCATATACACAGGAGGGAACATTTGCAGGGGACACACACACACTCAGAATTGAGTTCAGCCTTTGATGTGAGTGCAGTTGATCACCACTGGTGATGCTGACAGGCTTGAGGACAACTTTGGGAAGAGTGGAGGGGAACACTGGACGTTCTAGGTCTGTACCAGCTTATATTGTGATGGGATGGGCGTTGTATGACCATTGCAGCCTGCTTTCCATTGCTGTGTTGCTGTCTGCAATGCTAGAGTTGTTATTCATCAACAAAATGGCATGAGTTTCCACTCAACCTGCTGCTCTCACCCCTTACCATAAGGGTCAGTAAAATTTGGTGTAAGGGTGAGGTGTAGTCTATGAATCTTCAGCAATGCATGTGCTTGCAAGGGCTGTGGGATCTGAAGACAGTAAAGTTGGAGAATACAGGTTGTGTCTACTACAGATGGCAATGCAGATGCATGATGGCAAGTCAAAGAGCATGTCTGGCATCTGTCTGCTCCCTGCTCCAGGTTCCTGAGGGTGGTGTAGCTGTAACTACAGGGAGTACAGTCAAATTAGCATTATCATCAGGTGCATTTGGAGTATTGTTGATAAAATAATGGGGTTGACAGCATTTATACCTGTAGGAGAAATTTCTTGCTGGGTAACATAGTGTTTCTTTTCCATTTGTTCTGGAAAATGTGCTTAGTTTTTACAGAAATGATCTTCGGAAGCTCCTATAGTAACTCTTCCTCAAAATAAACGTCATTATGGCTTGAGCAGTACCTCACACTGTCCTGCATGCTGGCTTCAGATGAACAAGCAGCTCAGGTGAATCCCCCTCCTTATTGTACTATTAGACCTGATTTTGTAGTGCTGCTAATTTTACATCCATCCTGTCCCATTTAGGAGGAATTTTTATTTCATAGCTATTGCATATGGTTAGGAAGTGTCCCTTTCCACACATCATAATTCATTTTTCTGTTGGCTTGCATTGTATAACACAACATAAGCGTAAAAAATCCTCTTTTCGTTTAGTCTCAAGAAGCCCCGTTTCATCATCATGCAGAGTCTCGTAGTTTGTATGTGTTGTTACGAAGATAACAAATCCCATTTCGTAGCCTTATGTAAGACCTACTGGCTTCAATTACGCGTTGTAACTCAATGACTACCCTATTAAAATCATAACGCAATTTATATTGGCTTTTACTGCACATTGTAACATGATGATAGGCCCTTTTTGTGTGATGCCTTTTGGCTTTTTTAACAAATCGAAATGTCACAGCTCACCTTTTTATATTCTAATGTAATGAACTCTTTCCACAGCTCTGTCTGATGCGTCTTGGCTGCTATGAGAGATCCTATTCCTAATTTAATGAGTCCCTTTTCGCATCATAATGTAATTCATGCTGGCTTTTACAGCATGTCCTTGCACACCAGTGCCAAATCGTATTGTGTCATAAAGCTAAGTGGCTTCTAATGGACATCACACCTCCGTAACCCTGTTGCGCGCTGTAACGTTCGTCTCTGCTTCTCTAACACATTGCAGAAGCCTGGCGGCTCTGCAGACTGTCCGCTTTGGATGTGAGCCCTGCCAGGGCTCACCCTGCAGACTGCTGCAGCGTGTGCTGAGCTGCTGCAGGCTCTCATGCATGCACAGTGTGTGTCGCAGGCATGTTTTGAAGGTTATTTTAGAGAAACGTTACCTGCCAGACTTGAATGACTCCCTTGGTCCTCCTTAGTTATCACACAAATAGTGGGCTGAGGTCCTTTTCTCTCTTTATGTATTTTAAGCATGTGTAGGGTTTATCCTGCATAAACTTTCAATAAGACATTTATTTGCTTCCTTAGCAAACTATAATTTTAGGGCTAAGATTGTTCTTTCCATTCTCAAACCATTTTGGGCTTTTATATTGTCTAAGAGAAGGTTTTTCACAGTGGAAAAACAGAAAATTCCTTTTTTTTATTACTGGCAGTTAGAGCACTCTTGTCTGGAGGCAGAAGAGACAGTGACCCAACGTTCTCCTCTTCTGGTGCTCAGCGATGCTGATATAAGTGCCTGCTCTCCCAGAGGTCGCTAGGGGAATAAATACAGTATTTCACTGATGTCTCTTGAAGCCTTTAAATGTTCTTCAGAAGAAAAGGATACACAAATATTTACTGCTTCAAGCTGGAACATTAAATAGCATTGGTTTCAAGGTAGGCAGGTAAGTCTGCTGATTTAGGGCTTAATACTGTTCCCCTTAAAGTGTCTCTCAGTAGGGTTCACATATCTTAAATATTATTGGTATTGTAAAGCAGATGCTAAAAATCGGATTTATTTTCCCAAACTTCAAGTGTCTGCATCTCGTCTAGTCCCCTTGGCCTACATTTGGAGGTGGAAGGGAGAAATGACAATGCGAGTACATGATCATCGGATTTAGTATAGAAAACTCCTTGTAGCTGAGGCAGATTGCTCCCTGAAAATGTTTTCTTTCAACTGATGACAAATGGGATCTGATGACTAGGTAGATGGAGAATCCCAGTCTTGGTAAGATGACTGTCATAAAAATATCATGGCCAGGTACCATAAATTACATAGTTGGGATTTTTTTTTTTTTTTAGATCTCCATCATATCTCCTGCTGTTCTAAAGTTTTCATCAACTTGTAATGACTTAGCTTGTCTCCTTTTCTTATCTGTTCCCTTGCAGCCTGTTCCCCCCTCCCATGCACCTTTTTTTCCCCACCTGCCACGCATCCAAGATGATGCTGGTTGTTACTGAATGCTCTTTGCCACTGTTCAGTAGGATCTTTGTTCTCTAGGTCCCTGAGAAGAGCTGGTGAAGTGCAGTTCAGCAGCCTGAACACAGGAACGTGTGCAGTGCTGAGAAAGCAAGTGCACTGGGAAACCACTGAAGGATTAGTGATTTTGACACATGCCTGGTCATTCCTGAATCCCCTTAATGAGCTGTGCGTTCCCTCTCTGACTCTCTGTGGTGCTATAAAAGAGTAATCCTTGGCCAGGGTTTCAGGCTGACATGGAATGTGGTCCTTCAAAGTGAGCTATCCTTATAACTCTTTATAAATCATCCATTTTGTTTATTGCATTACAGATTACAGATCTGATAGCACTAATTTTATAACTGAGCTCCTTTTAACGCTGTCATGGGATTTAATTCCATGTAAAAAGGCAAGTGATGAACTTTTGCTTTGTGCAGGACAACCTGTTCTAATTGCTCTTCAACCTTTGGTAAAAGAAAAACTAATAGGTCAAAACTTTTTTACAGAAATATGAACTAATAGCATTGCCGCTGCTCTTCTCCAGGTTTGAAGCTGGGATAGCTCATGTCCCTGCTCTCTTCTGTGGGCTGGGTTCGTCAGCCAGATTGTATTGGCATTGACTCATGATGACCTGATATTCCCATGAGATATGTTTTGTTTAAGTGGGAGGGAATATCATGGTACGTGGTAGAGTATGAAATGAGATCCATGGAAGGTGGTGGGTCAGAGGACTCAAGCTCCTGTAAAGACAAGCCGTGCTATTTCATCAACGCAGAGATTCTCAGCATAGCTGAGGTTGGCAGTGAGGCTGGACTAGGGGTCCCCTAGTCCATCCCCCTGTCTGGGCTGGGTCATCTAGAGCACGTGGCTCTCAAGTGTGTCCAGTCAGATCTTGAATTAGCACTGAGGATGGAGATTCCACAGCATTCCACAGATTCCACTTCAGGAAGGCTTTTCCAGTGTTTGACCATCTTGCAATAAAACCAAGGTTTTTCTTAGCTTTAAGTGGATTTCCTGGGTTTCAATTTGTGCCTGTTGCCTCTCATCCTGTAACGGGGCATCACTAAGGAGAGCCTGGCTCCCTCTTCTTTACTCCCCCCATCAGGTGTTTATAGACACTGATAAGACCTCCTGAGCCTCCTCTGCTCCAGGCTGGACAGTCCCAGCTTGCTCAGGCTCTCCATGTATGACAGATGCACCAGTCCTTTCATCATCTTCATGGCCCTTCGCTGGGCTCAGTTCTTATGTACCACACATTAATGTTGGAAGTACCGTTGTGTTCCTTTGACCTTAGCTTTGGATGACAGCTTCTGTGATCACTGAATGTTAAAGCATTGGCAGTGTTCGTTTTTCAGTGGCATAATATATTCTATGTAATAACTTGTATGGCTGTGGCCAGTGCAGTAGTATTATGCAAATATGTCAGTGTAGGTAATTGGTGAAGTGTTGAGTGGACAGAGCTATAATGTGAAAAAGGACATCACTGCTAAGTACTACTGTTCCTGTCAAGAATGCTGGTAACATGATGATAAATGGGAAGGCGTCATCATTTTAACATTTAGGGTTTTAGAGAGAGTTATAACTTTATAGCTAACAGAGGCGGAGCTTGGTGCTCAAGGTAATTTTGTTTTTATTATCTGTGCCTGACAAATTCAATAGTTGTACCATCTCCTTATCAATGTGAGTTACCTATTACCAGTTATTGGGCACAGATTGACTTGCTAGTTCTATAAAAATAAAATCTATGCACTGTGTGAAAACAAGAACAGATAATTTGAATAAATAGATGAAGAATCTGAAATCATAAGTAGGTTGATTATTTTACAGCTAAAATAGTACCAACAAAAATATAGAAAAAGTTTCATAGTAGAATATCTTCCCAGGAAGTGAATATTGCCTCCTTGTGTGTCCTGGTGAATGGTACTGTTATAACAATCACACATGACATGTCCTGTCTGCCAGCTAAGGAGGCCTGGATATGACAGTGTCATTGCCCATCCTTAGAACACAGGGGGTAGGTGCTGCTGGGAAATGTAAGATACTCCTTTCCAGCTCTTCTGTTTTTATACACAGTCCGTATTTTGGCTCTCAGTCTGGGCTAGCTTGCCTGAAGCAATTAACAATAACACTTGGAGCAAGTGAAGTGATTATTTAATATTTTCTAACTATTTTTGAGTCATGTGTTAGATGGTCTTCAAGTTTTTTGGGCAAGTATGCAGAAAAGATGATGCAAATCTTCACCTGGATTAAACTGCTCAGCTGGTCGGTTTGTGAGGCTGCGGCGCTTCTGAAGTGCAAACTCAATTTACGGCGTGTGGTCAGGGAACAAGTGAGCTGGCTCATGCAGCAAACCTGTCTCCCCACAGCCCCCTCAAGTGACTCACGCTCCCAGCTGCCACCCCCCCTTTCAAGTCTTGTATTACAGGTTGCAGGCACGGGCAGGGAGTCGAGCGACTCTGGTCACACCCCGACTAGTGCCACTGTGGGCAAGATAGCTGGATTCCACGTCCTCATGGGAGCAGAGGCAGGTCCAAAATCTTTCCCCCTTATTGCGGGTACATCCAGAATGTGCTGGTCTTAAAAGCAGGCGCTGCAGGATTTGATGTTTTTATTCTTAAGCCCAAATCTTATTAGTTACTTCATTTTACAAGTTGGAGAACTCTGCACTTGGTTGGTAAGTCTAGACAATTTATTTACTAAGCTCTTCTGGCTGCTTAGATACTGAGCTGGTTTGTGTATTCAGTCCTGTTATGAAACTGTTTTGGTGGTTAGCGGATCCCTTAGGTACAATAAGCAGGATGAGTAAATACCAGCCTGTCTGCCAGCGTGGGCACTGCCATTGGAGAGCCGTCCATGGGTCTCTGCGGGCAGCAGCGTCACCCTTTCAGAGCAGATGGGAAGCAGTCCCTGCAGGGAAGAGAGCTTGCAGCCATGGTGACAGCGGAGAGCGAAGATCTCACCAAAGCAGTCTTGTGTAAGTGGTAAAGAGAATGGGATATTTCATTGATCTGCTGCATTTCAGGTCAAAGATGCGCATTAAGCTTTGCCCATGCTGGAGGCTCTAGCTATATGTGTATTTACATGCATTATCCAAGACAAGGCCTCTCAGGTAAGGCTGATACCTTCTTTCCTTGCTGCTTTCTCCACCCTGCCAGCCTGTCTCCTTTAGGCATCATTACGCCAAGAAGAAAAACAGTGTTTTACATAAGCAGAATGATCTCTCCTGCTGACAGGAGATGACGTGAGCTCATGCACCTCACAAAAGTGAAGCACAACTGAAGCAAGAGCACAATAAATAACACCATGGTTCTTTCAGTCTGTAGCAGATGATGCAGAGAGCACACCATTGCTGCTCCTTGTCTTGCAACGTGGGTTTTATCTCCCACTCCTGCCCAAAGGAAGGAAAAATAAAGACATCTTTGAAATTCCCTTTACAGTCTTTCCTGAGGCAAGCTCTTTTCCCTGCTGAAGGAATCAGTCTTCAGTACTACTAGCTGGGTGTGCCAAAAAAAGCCACCTGCTTGTGTGCAGCCTGGTAACTCCCTTGCATAAACATCTGACATCCTCTGCTGCGGTGTGCTCTGTGGGCAGTGGTCCTCATACCCTCTGCTCATCTGGCCCCAGGTGGTGCTCTGCTCTCCTGATCCCCATCGACTTGTCCCTGCAGCACGGGGTGGGGGGGCGGGAAAGGGCACTCCAGGAGAGGACTGGTGCTCAGCAAATTTTTCCTAAACCTTGTAGAAAAGACAGTGGTGGAAATAAAAAATTAGAATTAACTGCTGGGTGGTGTGTTGCTGTCTGGGATTTTCGTTGTTAAAATGGAGATTTCTGGGGCATGTAGAGTTTATGTTGCAATGGTGGTTTTTTATGGGACATGATTTGCCTAGAGCTGGTAGATTATAAGAATATAGAATGGTGGCTTGATGAGGTTGTCATCTTTACACAGTTTGTATTGCATTGACATATAATTTCTTAGTATGTTGTGCTTATTACCTTTATTTAGTGCGTCAGGATTTGTTAGGACTGTGATCTTGGAAGCAATGGGTAAAGATATGTAGGACAGTGTTTGGATTTCCTACATTGGAAGGACATTGTGTAACCTATTCAAGGTAGAGAAAGATTGCTGTTTCAAGCTTCAGCTGTGGTAGGAGTTTTTCTATAAAAACAGGTGAATTAAACTTCAAAAGCTTCCAATCAGATAAAATGAGGAACATATTAAGTGAAGTAGACTGGCACTGTTTATTAGAAAATGGCCTATGAAGGAAAATTGGCTAAACTTTAAAGAGGTGCTGGAGTTGGCTCGGGGGGAGTGAATATATCTTTACATAAAACTAAACATAAAACTTTAAAACCAATGTGGATGAGTGATAAGTTGTTAAAGTTAATTGTGAGTGAAAATAGAGCTCTAAAGTGTACAGGGAGTAGTAAAGTATGGAGTTGTTGGAGGGTTTTATAAGGACAAAGCTGCTCTACAAATGGAGGATTTGAAGGGCAAAATGGAGAATATGTAGTTAAGGCCATTAAGCTAAAGAGTACTCTGGTGAATAAAGATGTGAAGTGAAGCAGAGGGACTGCTCTTGGGATACTTACTCTTTGTTCAAACCAAAAAACCCAAATGCCCCCCATGGATTTAGTTCTATTTAGTGCTATACCATTAAATGGTGCAGCTCTTAAAAGGAATTGTAAAGCGCCTGTATTCGATTACCTATGAAGCCTATTGTTATTACTAGTAATTAATATCAATTAATATATCATAATATTTATGTAACTACTACAAGGTAACGTGTATGATTATATATTGTGTGCTATAGCTACATAGTAATGTATAATGAGATATAGGTTAATATAGTGCATATAGTATGGTATCGTAGTATGATATGATATTTATCTAGCTTATTAACAGGCTTATGCATGAAATATATCCTGTAGGAGATTGTTACAGATTCATCATATTATGTAATAGTATACATCATGTAATATACTGTTATGATGTCATTATTATGTATAAATAATATTAATAGCAACAGCTGCTGGCCACTGATATCTGCAAGCTATATATAAATACCTATCGTTTCAGTCATGCAGGCATTGTAATTTTGCAACTTATTTTGCTATGAGCTTAACTTTTACTCACTCTCATGTGCATCCAGTGAAGAAAATGCAGTTAGATAACACCCGTATTATTTGCATCATTACACTCATTGGGGATATTGACAGCAGAGGTCAGTGCCTGGTCCTGCACAGTGCGGCACGGGTTTGGAGCACCCCTTCCCCAGGAGAGGGACGCAGGCTGGCACTCCTCAGGGCTCACAGACTGGGAATACTGTGCCCTGCTCAGGGGACCCTTCTGTGTCCCGCCCGCTCCCACAGCCCTGTGGCTGTGAAATTCTCTCCAGAAAGGTCTGAATTTTGTTTGTTTCAAAGAAAGATGGGGTATGTAGGTGGCAGGTAGCCCAGCTTTAAATCTGAGTTACCTTAAACAGTGTGTTAGCGTGGGCTGGTTTTGCTGAGTGAGGGAACACAAGTGCCCTTCCACGCTCTTTAGAGCAGCATGGGTGTCTTCAGGTGCATGTAAATAGATTGCCCTCTGCAGTTGCAGCCTCTGGTAATGGACCAGTTTATTTTAACATTTAGTTATCCATCTAATCGAAGCAGCACCTATCAAGAAGAAAAAAACCCACCTAAAAATAAATAAGCATCATGGATGGACTCAGACACAGTAACACTGGATTTCAAACACAAACGTAATGCAAGTATGGGAGCAGTAGAAGCAATCACTGAGCCCTTTTAATCAAAAAGGGTTGCTCTAGGTGGCCTTTCTTGAATTATACAGTATTTCAGATATGGTCTTACTCCTGTGTTTTCTAGTGGCATTAATATTTCTGTCTCTGTGGAAAATAGTTCTGCTGATGCCTCACTGGATAATATTTACCCTCCTTCATCTGCATTGTTTTTGCAGCCCTCAGTCATCACCAATTATAATATCTTAATCCTTTGCATCGTAAATCTTGTCTTTATTAGTGGTAAGGGTATTTATTTGCTCAAATTTAGCTCGCCTTTTAGTCAGATAGGCAGTAATCTTGCTCTGGACAGGAAGAAGTTATTTTTCCAATTTGTTGGAACTCAGCAGGATTTATTATTAAAAAACCTGAGATTACATTTAAGATTACTGGAGATATTAATACTGGAGATATTAAAACCTTGTTCATGGTCATACCTCTGTGTTGCCTTGGTCCCTCTTCCCTCGTGTTTTGGTCTCCTGGACTAAACTTGATGTGGCACCTGCATAATTCGGCAGAACTGCTGTATCCAGTTGCATTAGTAGTAAATCCATGTACAAGGGATCTCAATTGGACCTATGTGATCTTAGAAACACTTACTTCAGTGTCTCTTTTATTAAAAATAATTCAGAGGACACCATGCTAGGAAAGAAGTATTTGCTGATTGGATTTATGAAATGCATCTGAAGTTTGGGTTGTTTCTTCTTTTTTGCTTTTGACGTGTGCTGCTGATTTTGGCAGTTTGAAGAATGCATAAATAAAACAACATTAAAAACCCCAGTATGGATGGTAAGGAATTGGCAGTCATCTCCCTCTGGAAGAAATTTGTTTCGAATGTTTATTTGTAGCAGTGGTCACTGGCATTATTGGTCTACTGTGTTGTGTCAGGTCAGACAGCTTTGTGCATTTATTTTACAGAGTTTTTTCACATGGCACAATGCTTTTCCCTCTTATGCTAGAAAGATATGCCTTCATAAAATTATTCCAGTTCATTAGTCAGTGTTAGCTTTTCCTCATAACGGTTCTATTTAAGACTCAATTTGTTGGATTCTTATGTTGTATTTAGAAAATATGGGTTTTTTTTGATGTTAGGAGACAGTACAGCTAGTGACCAGAGTGTGTATTGAACTATATAGCTCTCTTTCCCATACCCACTGATACAGGCAGCAAAATTGCACTGAAATATTAATAGGCATTGAGGACCTTGTTCTCATAGTTCCTTGAAATGCAAACTGTTACCTTGTGCCTTGGAGGGATCTAATAGCAGTCTTCTTGCTAACCCAAATCTGTATGCTTTTACATGTTATTCTGTAATGCAGTTGACACTGTATTTTGTCATGATTGCCGCTCCTTTTGCTGTCTTCCACCTTGGTCCTCATCTACTTGCAGCTGCACCATCCACGTCATCTTTAACAAGACGATGATAAACACCTATGTATGTCTTTGCAGATCTGGGCCTCATTACTTCTCTCTCTTTTTTCCTTCAGATATGCTTTTTTCTGCTTACTAATGCTTTACTCAGATGCTTTCTTTTGGGTAATGTGTATGTTTGCTGTGTTTTGCCAGCTGAGTTTTTTGGTAGCCGTATGACAGACCCAGCCTATGGGGTGTTCCTGTCAAACTCTTTACCTTATCCCTGAAGGAGAATGGGAATGGCAAACCCTTGGGCAGTGAGCACAACCCTAATGGCTGAACACCTTCATTTTGTGTCCAGACATCCCCTTCATGTGGAGGAAGCTGTGGACTTGGGCAGGAGGAAGGCTTCTGCTAGACCTGCGTGTGGCCAGGCAGTTCTACCATGCCTCAGTGGCACGGTGATGCCAACCAGAAAGCAGGACCAGAAACAGGCTGTAGAGGATGGGCTGTCCTAACACAGTACTCATAAACATAATAATGCCCCAGTGTAAGCAGACAGTAAGTTTTTTTCTCTATGCCAAATACATTTTCAATAGATGTCTCCTTCTAATTTTTTTTTTTTAAGGAATGCATAGCGCTTTAGTGCATAGGAAGGAATGCATAGCTTTTTAAAGTAAGGCATAGCATTTAAAGTGAATTAGGGTTATTATTTATTTTTAGGATAAGTGCAGAGTAAATAATTGATTCATTCATTACCTCTTTGCTTTATGAAATGTCTCTTCCATGAAAAAATCCAGCACACGAAGTCTAGCACTGTGAGCTGAACAACAACTGCTCCATATAAAAACACTGGTGCCGGTAATCCAAGAAAGGATCACAATCTACTTTAATTTTGACATGAAAACAATAATTTGTTCTAATTTTCTTCAGAAAATTTTGAAATGTATTGCCAGTTCCTGATCTTTGAGGTTTGAGCTGTGTGAATCCGTTTGGATTGGCTAAACAAGTCTTGTGGTGGGTGCTAGCACTTAGGTTGCGTAGGGCACTGCTGTAGGTCAGGTGTAACCGGAGGCACGTTAAAGAGAAGCAGGTTTATGAGATCCAGAAGTGGTAGGATAATTTTATGGAACACTGGAAGGATGGAGGTCATAAAATGAACCATCTTCATGTCTCAACTCTCAGCTTCTTTCTTCTTAGCGTAATTAGAATATGGAATCACTAACTTTGCATAGCAGTTAATAATTTTTAAGCTGTTGCCATGGGATACCACACTTCAGATATACGCTGCAGATACACAGATCTGCATTTTGCAGACCTGGCTGAGATTAAAAAGTGCTTTGCCTAAGTTTCTGTGGCACTGCAAAAATGAAGAAAATTAAACAGACATCTTAAGTGAGGTTCCAGGAGGAGGAAAAGATGCTAAATCAATAGGAAGAAAATATGTCTTTAATAGCACTTTTCAATAAATATAGATAGAAATGAACTAGAATGTCATTATATTATTTCATTGCATTTTTTCCTACTTTAAATTATATTCCTGCTATTAAATGATACTTGGTAGCTGCTGTGTATTTTATAATTATTCCAGAATCACAAATCCTTTCTGATGTGCCTCAGCTACAATAAATACTGTACAAATAAACAGTGAGACATGCTCAACAGTGCAGAGTTTCACAGTGTTAGAGGTTTTGTGCTCTAAAAAACCATAGTACTAAAAATCCCATCCTTTCATGAGACAGAAAGGATAAAAGAGAGGTGCCAGTATTCATTCATCTTCACCCACCAACTTTGTTCTTCAGCTGGAGCTTTGGCCAAGCTCATTTCCTCAGCTCCACAGTAACAGCTCAGAGAAGTGCCTGGTTGGTATCCTTAGATGGAAAAGATGGTAAGTGACAGAGAAAATACCCATTAAAAGAGAGTTAAATATAGGGAATGGTGGTCATCATTTGTCTATTTAGATGCTGAAAGCTGTCATGGTTTATGGTCTATGTGCTGGTATTTGGCACTTTGTCCTGTTTCTTCCCGTTACGACACTAGCGAGATCTGACATTCTTCATTTTACTCAGAATCATGTTCTTGGGCTTTAACAGCATCATTGAAAAACTGTCATTATGGCTTTTAGTCTAGGAGGGAGCTTAAGAATGTTTCTGAGAGCTCAAACCTGCTTTAAATCATAGGAGCAGTAATGTCCAGGCAAATATCATTACAGCTACCTAAATGGTGATGAAAATAGATCCTGGCTTTTTTTACACCTTTTGGAACATGGTGGTAAATCTGGAATAAGTTCACCATCAGTTACTCTGATTTACACCAGTTTAGCAGAGCAGAATCTGACATGTTTGATAGGTTCCTAGGTTTTAAGAGCAGGAGTAGTCTCAGAGGCTAATCCCATTTTCTATAGAAATGAAGCCACAGTCTTTTAGATGTTAATGCACCAGTCCCGCAGAGATACAGTGAAATACTTTGCAATCTTACTTTGCATTTTACTGTGCAGTAACTATGTCGTGGGTTCTTATAATTCACTGTAAAGAAACTCCAGGGCACATGGTATTTGCAAGCAGCATCTGGCGCAGCAAATACTACCCGTTCTGTTGAAAGAATCTGTGCTGGACTTTGTGTGTTTATTGTAAAGATGGCTGGGCAAAAGGCTTGTGACTCAGGACAGCATTGGTGGGAGGTATTACTCAGATCCATGTGAACCCTCAATAAAGTTCAGTACAGTTTTTAAGCTGTGGTTTTGGCCAGGTCTTACTTTTTCTGTGTCAGTTCGTTCCTTTGTTTGGACGACGGTTGATTTAAACATTATTTTTGTGTGTGGATCTATTGACTTTTTTTTTTTAATCCTTTGGTTAGAAATAATTTTGGGGGAGATGATTTAAATAAGGACTGATGTGTCCTGGCTGGGCTTCCTGCGGCTGAGAAACACATTCTTCGCCACTGAACTACAGGCTTTCTGTCTGCTCGCTCTTTGCGGCCGACCAGGATACTGAACATCTTGGAACATGTAAAGAGTTTGCTTCTCTCCTTAGGGACACCTAGTATATTTTATGACAAAGGCTTTATACTAGCTTTAGCTGTCTGAGTTCACAGACCCTGTTTCTTCAAAGTATTTCAGGAATTTGACTGGGATAAGAAAGAGAACTCCAGTGTCTCTTTAAGGCTAAGCAAATGAATGAATTTAATTATGAGAGTATGCAGGCTTATTCATTTTAAGTCCCGTGCACTTTTGCTGGTGCAGATTTTCTGGTCTTTTTATGAAAGGTGGAGAAAACCTGTTACTGAAGGGGAGGAGGGGAAAAAAAAAGGGGGGGGGGAAATTTTGGAAAAATGCCGTTCCGTATACAAAGAGAAAACAACATGTTATGATAAGCAAATGCCTCGAGAGTAGAGAGTGCTCCTATGACTGGAGATGTGGCCTCAGAACAAGGATCCCAGATTTGCATTCTTCTTTCCACCACTGCTTGCATGTGTTGCTTCAGGAGAACTTCTGAACCTCTGAGAGAGAATTTGAACCTCTGAGACAGGATTTGATGCTTTTCCCTACAAACTACTTTGCTCCATAAACAACCCATGTTGTAATTTATTCATTGAGGATATGCTGTTCCAGGAGTTTAGCCATGTTTCAGGTGCTGTGAGGGCTTCCTAAGTTTTGGAAATCTGTTTGAAATCTTCAGTGCTTCAATTTTAAGTCTTCCCACATCGAAAACTCTGCTGGGTCAGTTTTTTAGGATATTGGGGTAGAGAGCCGAGGGCTGATGACATAACCTAGATAAAGCAAAAAAGACATGATGTGTGCATTAAGCTGTGAAAAGCTTGCAGGCATTTCCTTACAGAGCAGGTCAGCTTTACATATGTAACGGGCAGAGGAGGATGCAGGAAGCAGCAGGTACTCTATGGCGTGCCTTGCACAGGGCTGTGCTGGGTCTGTGGGGAGACAGAGCCTGATCCACCCAAATACAGGGAACCAAGCACTGATTCTGATGACATGAAAAAACTTCGTGAGCACAGAGTGGAAATGAAAAATGAGCTAAGAACTCACTCTCTGTTTTAATAACCCTTTTAACTATTAACAAAATTAAAAAGATATACTGAAATGGAAAAGGCAATTATCTTTCTCCCTCCAAAACATGTGTTGCCCCTTAAACCTTTTTTTCAAAGCTTTTAGCAGCATAAAATGGGACTAAACCGTTCTCTCAGCACATGTGACTGTGTTGGGACCGCTGCTGGTTGCTCTGATGTATGAGAGCGTCGATACGTGCATTTGAGGGAGCAAAGCTACTGGAAAGGAATGAGCTGTTCATCAAAAACTAGCTTGTGCTGAACAAATGTAATATCTGTCTTCAGTGTAATTAATGACTCATTTAGCACATAAAGGGAATTGAATAGGTATTATATTCTTGGCTCTTAGCAAACAGTTGATTTCCTGCCATATGAAAACCTACGATAAAAGCTGGATGTATAGCAAGCAGATACAAATTCTGTGGCATGGATTCTCTCTTGGCTGACATATAGGGAAGAGAGGAATCACTAATGCGGAGACCTCCGAGTGTGAAATCCTGTGAAGCCGTTTGCTGCGGATGTTAGTGCTGGGGTCCAAGTTCTTGCACATTTTATATACGAACATTTTTGTAGTTCTGCTTTTGACCCTAAACTAGGCTTTGCAAAATCAGGCTTTCAGAGTGTGTGATGGAAATGTTGCTGTGTTTAAAAGTCCCAATGAAAGACACTAAATAGCCACATCGTGGATGTCTCCTACAGTACTTGCAAACCGTTTCAGCACTGAGCTTGTGTTTGAAACTCTGAAAGTGACATTCAAGTGGAAACAATCACGACTATGCCAAGAGTGTCACTGACATACAGGACTACAAAAGAGTGACCCAGAAATAAGGAAGAATATTAGTTTCTTTCCCTTAGGAACCTCAAGAACTGTTGATAAACATGAATAAAGATAATGTAAAGATAAGTGAAGGCAATAGATTTAATCAGAGTAACAGTTGGAAAAAATAACTTGAGGCATGCAAGTTTTTCTTCAGATCAGAAAGCTTCAAAACTGTATATAAATAGTTGCTCTGATTTCCATTTCACTGAGCAGGTCAGGGTATTGAGAGGACCTGTTGTCAGTGTCTGGAGCAGAGGGAGGGTGTTGGAAGGGAAAAGGAAACAAAGTTGTTAGAACCTGTAAAAAAGAGACAGGAGTAAATTATTGTTTAAAATTGGTTATGTGTCACCTTGTTCACATTTTTGTCTTATAGACCCCAGCTGACTCTCTGGGATAGCTGCCTTTTGCTACCTCCCCCTTGTCACGTCAAAAAGCAAGCGGTGTAAAAATTGGTGGGAATTTAGTGGAATTGGTACTTACCATGAATGTCCAAATACATACAAAGAGTATTGCAGTCATGTAATTTCTACTTCAGAGACTCTTTCAAAATCATTTAAACAGGTGAAATTAAATGCAACTTTGGAGGATTTTGCAGTGTGTAGCTTTCTCCACATGGGTATTCAGGAGGTCTTCTGACAGTGAATGTGTGATACTACCCAGCTTCAAGAACATATCCAGCTTGGAAATGCGTATTGTCTTCTCTTTGCCAACTGGTTTAGCTCTTTCACAATGAGTTGCTTGGACTTGACCTCTTCGCTCCTTTGGTCATCTGGGACATCTGGCATTGCAGACACGGTGGGTGCTGCTGGCCGGGAGGGTGCAGGGTTTCCTTGTCTTTGTGGTAGGTTTTGCTTTGGCCGTTCCATGGTGCTGCCATGCCTGAGTTCAGGCTGGTTTGGTGTGGGTGGTGGGGCACTTACACTGACTATCCATGGAGCATTAACCTGGCTGTTGGCAGCAGGTACAGTCAGCCAGGGGAAAGGGGAGAGGTGATTGCACTGGGTGGTATTACTTCAAAAGGTACAGGATAATAGAATTTTTTTAATAGTAAGCTTTTAACTGCTGTAGAAGTAATTTTATTCTCACATCCCACCCCATAGAAATCTTCCGTTAGCTTTGAAAGCCTATACTGAGGGTGGAGATTTGCCTAGATTTCCCTTTATTATTGCTATCCAAAGGAACTGTTGGACACCTTCAAGAATAGTAAAAAAATAAATTGCATTAAACCACCGCTAGATTGAAGTAAGGAAGGATTGCTGCACATAAAGTAGCACCCCGAACTCCTGGTATTTTACAGCCAGTGCAGCCAGACTTTCCCATCTGCTGAAAACAGAAAACAAAGCCCACCTGCAGTAAATCATCCTGTAGCTTGAGAGAGGCTGGCCCCTGAGGGTTTAGGGATGCAGCTTTAGCCCAGCTGCCACTATTTAGCTAAGAGGGCACCTTGTTAAATGCAGAAGGAAAGAATCTCAAGGCAAAGAAATGACCATGCTCCATGTGTGGTGTCCCAGACTTTGTACAAGTCATGAGGATGGGCAAGGTTATGCTATTTATGCAACCATCAGAGTGAATAAAGAAAGTGTTCCTTTGTCTCCAGTAAACTTGAGTGAAAAATAGGCACTGGAGAACTGAAAATACTATGGAGTTAACACTAATAATAAAAATCAAATGAGTTAACATAATATGCGTATTTGTGAAATGTATTTGTCTTCTAGTTTTCTGCTCTGTAGTATTTGCTGAGACACCTGTGCACAGCAGTCATGATGCTCTAATGTGGCAAAGTGCTGGAGCCTGGCTCTGAGGATCACAGAAGTGAATTTTTTCGGATCCCCCCCCGCCCATGCATACTTATTTGCTCAGCTGTAGATGGTCTCCAGTTTATACATTTGTGAAAGTTACCCAAGGAAGAGTTGTGTAAGCCACAGCTATAGATGTCTGTCTTCTCCTCCTGCTGTGTCCAGTGCACGGTTGCCCAGCTGGGAGCGAGTGCAATGGCAAAAGCGAACAAACACGATTACAGTTGCATTATTTGTGCTGGCTATGCAGCATCGCTCTGAGATCAGTTCAGATCTTAGTACAGTGCATTATTCTTGTAAATAAAGTCTGAATAATTCTTCTGATATATTTTTTATTGCATTTTTACCTCTTTTTCTATGACTTGGGAGAGTGGAGAGATTCTTAACTGCTTTCATTACTGACAGATAATTTCAGTGCATAATTCTCGATAGGTAGGTAGCTGGTTAGCAGTTAGCATTTTGTGCTTATATTTACGAGCCATGTGAATGCAAAGAGTAGCATTTTGCTAAAAGCAAAATTATTTAGAAATTTTGAATGTTATTTCCTTTCCGAGAGATTATTCTCCTGGCTTGGTGTGGGTTTTTTTTTTTGTGGTGGTGGGTTTTTTGGGTGTTTTGTTTGTTTGTTTTCTTCTTAATGCCAGACATCCTGTTTAATTTTAAAAATTAACACATTAAACATTGCATTCTGGTGACTGAGAAGACTTTGACTGGCAAGGGCTTTCAGCGGTGTCTGAACTAGACTGGAACTAGACTGTATTTGTCTTGATGCTCTTCATACATCAGTATTGCTTTTCTGGATATTTGAATCAACCGCTCCCCTGCTATTTATTCTTTCTGGTTGCTGGAGACAAGGGGCACTACATCAGACCCTGACTTGTAAGATCTTGCTTTTAAATCAAATAAGAAGGGATAACCTATCATTCTGTGGTATTTGTCTTCCTTTTTCTTTGCATAAAGCCAAGGATAAGGACCAAGATGCCTGCTGGTTGGGGTGGCATCCCAGGGCTTCCCACACAGCTTAAGTTTCTTGTTATGTAACAGGAAATTCTAAAATATGGTAAAAATTCACTTTCTAACATTTTGGCATATAAATGAAAATCACTATGCTTCCAATTCAGGCAGTATGGTCTCACATGTGTTTTTTGTCTCGTATTGAAGGAATTTGTGCTAATTTGTACTATGTATTTACTCCACCCGTAGTTTGCATATTGTCTTTGTCTTTATGGTAGGGTTTGCCTATGAAGTAGAAAGACTAAATAAATTTAAGTTAGAGATGCAAAGACAACTTTATAAAGGCTCAGTACAGTGTAGGTCAGCTAAATTTTTATTTTGGGTTTAGGGTGTTCTGGGTCTCATGTGGAGTGAGGAATGGGTGGGTATGTTACAGACAAGGCTTTTTTCTGGGTCTGTTGTTTACCTGCTGCCAGGCAAGTCACCTTTTCTTTTCTCTGCCTCTCTTTTTACTGCTCACACAGATCTGTATCACAAAATTTCTAGAAAGATTTTTTTATTGTACAGTTAGAACAGAGTGGTCTGTCTTTGCTCTGAGCACAGAAGTGCCAGGGAAAGGGTGGATTTGAGGGTGTGGGTCAAGTTTTTTGGTTTGGTTGGGTTTTTGTGTGTGTGTGTGTGGGTTTGGTTGAGGTTTTGTTGTGGGGTTTTTTTTTGGGGGGGAGGATATTTTTGGTTTTGTCGGTGTGTTGTTCCCCCCCCCCCCCCAAATGGGGTACCTCTCTTCTTTTGTAATTTTCTCTGCTGTTTCCACTGATCTGTAACATAGATTGTATGACTGAATGAATTCCCCAAATTCATCAAGTCCAGTCCCTTGCTGTTAGAGGCAAGCACACCACAGCATTCTCTTCCTAAATTAATCAGACTTTGCCCTAAAAAATAAATGTTTTTTATACCTGCTGTTTCCTTTGCAACACCTTTAGCACAACAGCTTTGTTAGTACAGAGCAATACATAGCAATTAAGCTTGATTTTAACCTAGTTTGTTTTAGCCAGTTATCTGTAATTCAAGACGGCTTTGCCACACGTGATGAGATATAGTGGGACAATGATGACAGTACTCATGATGATTGGTGCAAGAGTTTTTTAACATCCCCAGTGCAACTGCTGTGGATGGTAAACTTCAGTTGGCTTTTCCCATGAAATGCTAAGTTATCTCCACAGGTTTTTTCCCACATCCTATTGACCTCTGGTTGTCTCTGTTCAAGCTCTGGCTATTGTCACAGGAAGGTTTGATTCGTTGCTAGTCCACAAAACTGGGGTATCCACAGGAGACGTTTCTGAAGGGTGAATAAGTCTGCCTGTCAGAGAGAAGCAGTGCCTTGGCCTCCGTGCCCTCTTCCGAATCTCCCTTCTGCGGTAGAAGGCAGGAGGAGGATGCTCAGTCCCAGGATCTATATGCGTTGCTGTGGGAGTGACGATGTTCCCCTGCCTCTTACCAGAGCCGTGCAGAGACTGACTGCTATATAGCTTTGCTATTTTCCCTACCACCTTCATTGCTGATCAAATCCTGCTCCTTTCATCCAGCCCTCCCTTCCCAGCTTTGCCATCCCAGTTCCGTCCCTAGTCATGAGGTCCCCTGGGGTCATTTTCCCTGCCCAGCTGCTCTCAGCCTGGGTTACCACCTTGCTCTGTAACCTCATCCTGTGCAATATGCCTCCAGTGCCACCTTTACAATTTCTCCAAAGCTGTGTTATGCCTTTTTCTTCTCAGCTGGCTTGTTTTCATGCTCTTTCCTCCTGCTGGGTGATAGATGGTGGACCAGGAATGAATGCATCTGGAAGGGGCCAGCACGTGCCCTGAGCACTGCGTCTCCTGCAGCACCGGCAGTGCCGCAGCATGGTCAGGATTTGTGATGTGTTACGGGGGGGTCCAGCTGCACAGAGTGAGCTCACGCTTGGCGGATGGCCAGGGCACAAACCTGAGCAATCGAAGCAGGTGTTGGGGAAAGGTTTGAAGTGCTGTTGGCCTGGTGCGTGTGTTGCATTTCTGCGCAAGGGTTGTCTATGGCTAAAATTAGTTTGGGGTGTGCACTCGGGTTCAGAACGCTGTGAGGTTTTTACCAGTGGCATAGTGCATCCAGTGCTACTTCTGGAAGAGGGGGGGAGAAGAAAGCTCTCTGGCCAATGAACCAGGTGTTGCTTCTGTGCTCTGCTTTTTCACTTTGAAAGAAGGGCTTATCTCAGCCCTACTTGGTGGAAAAAAGTCATCATCTGATAAAGACTGTTGATTTATTTTATATTTTACTTAAATTACCACCATATCACCAGAACAAAACAGAGAAATTATTTCAGCAAAGCCAGCAGAAAATACCAACTTTCATTCATGGAAATGTCCTCTCGTCCCACTGCATTTGAAGTTGATTTGATGGGATTAGTGTTCTTGCTGCTGCTGGAAGTACTCTCCTAACTACCTGTCTAGATAGTGTTACGGTCTTTGTTACTGTGGTATGAAGGTACTGCCCTTCCTGAGACATTTTCCCCTGTCCTTATGATATTGAGCAGTGTTAGCCCACACAAGCTATGTCAGCGCCTGTGCAAGCACAGCAGAAGGACACCAAGGAGCTTGCAGATGAAGCATCCTAGTCTATTGAGGATGTGTTCTTTCAACGAAACCCTTGTTTTGGCTAACTAGAAGGAAGCATTTTTTCTTCCTAAGATCCTCACAACATAGTCAAGGTGTAAAGAAGTTTGTGCTCGTTTTAAGAGTATCTTTTTGCAGTGGGTGCAATGAGCTTATCTCAGAAACTTAAGAACTACCACTGGCTCTGGCTTTTCCTCCACTGACATAAGTTCATCTCACTTCTTCAGAAAGATTCTGTGTCAAACCATGATTTTAACTTGCAAATGAAATTCTTACCTTGGGACTGGTGTGTTGAAGCTATCTGACCTCTGAAAGGCCCCCTTCCCTTATCCTGGGTGTGATGAGCTTATTTGCTTTCTGAAAGAGACACTTACAGACTCTGAGTGCCCTGTTACTGAGATGCCCAGAGCCCAAGTGAGGCCCTCCTGAAGCTGAATTTATCTATACTGTACAAGACACTTTACTTGTTAGAAGCGTGGCTGATTAAAAAACCAAATAATTAAAAATTAACATTAAAAAATTTGATATTTCCATTTAACCTGGTTTTGCTCAATGCAGAGTATACACGTATTGCAGAATTGGTGCTTTGCATTGCAAATAACACACAAAAATGTAAGTAGTGGAAGAAAGTGACTTTCACTTTTAATACTTTGCCATTCCTGTCTTATGTAACTTTGTGGGAAGAAGGTTTAGGTGGGAATTTGTGTTGTGAAACAAGATTTCTTCATTATGACTCAAAAAAAAAAGTCTGTATTAGTAATTAATTTCAAAGGTTATATATATGTATATGTATTTGTCTATATAGAGGGGTGTATTTTTGTAAACAGAGGTGAGAGCTGACTTGCAAAGCTCTTTTTGAGATATAGGTTTTAATGTGTGGTGAAAGAGCCTGGATCATAGGGGTAGTACTATATTACTCTGAACAGCTAGCTGCTTAATCTTATGGATACTAAAGGAAATTGTATTCTCCTGGGGAGAAAGGAGCTCCTCGTTGTGTTGTGGACTGTTGAGTCCAGCTCAGCATCTCACAGGGTGATACATTAAATGAATTCTTGCTGCAGCCTGGTGCAATGCATTTCTTTTAAGGTAACTGTCCCGGCCCCTCATGTGAAATGCAGCCTACTTCTGCGAAGGATTTTGATCATCTTCCATATACGATAATAATTTCTTATCTCCCTGTATTTATGTCTGCGATTATGCTGTTTTGTCAGCCTCATTGTCATAGGACTGTCCATGTTCATACCTATCCAGTTCCTCAGAGATGCTTATCTCAGCCCAGAGGGAGAAAGGCTTTGACCTCTGGATCAGCAGCTGCCTATCCAGTGGGGTGATGCAGCTACCTGATCCAGCTTGGTGTCTTGCTTCAGCTGGTGGGTAGTGCTCCCTGTAAGAAGGTTTGTATTTCAGCCCTAGCTAGGTGAAAAGTGTCTGCTCTACAAACTGTACTTTTTCCCCACTTCAAGAGGTAATGAAGCTACTCGCTCTAACCTCAGCCCGTGTGTAAACCTTGTCAAGTAATTGAAGCTGTTCTAGAATGATTTATACAAGTAACGGAGGCTCCCTTATCCCTGGCACAAACGCTTATCTTGGCTGAGGTCCACAGGAATCTTTTATATGCAGAAAGAATCCATCCTGTTGGCAAGACTGAGTTCTCCAGTGTGCAGAAGGGATGCTGACCTCATGGCATGACGGTATCTTCTTTGTTTGTCAAAAGAGATCACCCTTTCTCTGTTCTCTGTGTCTTGAAATGGAAAGAGTTTTTAGCCTTCTGGTAAGGATGATAGTGCCTATTCTTCAGACAACCTGGCTTGTATTGGTGGGTGGCAAATTAAATAGGAACTAGCAGCTGGGGTGAATTTCAGCAAATAACTTTTTAGTTCAGAGATGAACACAATCCCAAGGGAATAATTTCCTTAGGAGCAGTGGGGTGTGGGGGGGATCTTGCCGTCCTTGCCAATGCTTTGCTAAAAGAACTCTGTTTTTAAAAAAAATAAAAAAAATTATTTTAGCATTTTTCTTGTTATAGTTGTATTTGCCTGTTGCTTAGTGTGTGTAAATATTATGTTACTCAGCTAAGAAGCTGCTTTTTCATGGAAAAGCTCTCTTTTCCAGTCTCAACTAACAGAAGCAGGAGCCTGCTAGGAGAGTTGTGAGCCATACTGCTGCAGCTCCTTGCCACTGGTTTTTTCTGTCTGTGATTGCATCACCTTGCTGTAGGTTAGATTTTCACGCTATGCTGGTTGACGTACAGCTCTCTGCTGTGCTTTGTGCGATGCTGTTTGCAGTTCTCTCCAAGCTCACTCCAGCAAGGCAGCGGTTGTGCTGCACAGATATGCCTCAGGGACCCTGGGGGTTCAGGCTCGTTTCATCTTCAGCACAGGTGCTTTGGAACTGCTCTGTCCTCACCATGGCTGCACGGCTCTGTAAGCTGAAGAAGAACCTAGCAGTAATGAATCTATCTCTGACGTATCTGGATCCAGCCCAGGCCCAGTTGGCTGAGTGGTTTTCTGGCAAAGTCTCCTTTCCCATCCATATCCATTCTTACAAAGTGAGCTTTTCCCATTCAAATGTTTTGATCTCACTGAAATGTTTCAGTTCAATATTTCTTTTGCAATGCCATTTTCTGAAAATCAGTATGTTCCCATGGAAAATTTGGATCATGTCTAAAATACATGCTCATCTGGAAAATACAGTTAGGAAAATGTCGACCAGCTCCTTTTCAGAGGGGTCCCATTCATTGGCCAAGATCTGCAAAGCCGCGTCCTTCTCAGATAAATTTACTTCTTTTTCTGTGTCTTGACACTTCATGGGAACTCCCAGGAGGAAGTGCTATGCAACAGGCTTTTAACTCCTGGCCAGGCAGCTTGCATGGATGCAAGCCTGACCGGGGTGTTCTCCAGCCATCGTTGCCCTCTTTTGGGAGCGGAAGGGGAGCACTGTGGACCCAGGACTCCGTCTCCACTGTCACTTGAGCAGCCCCAAAGGTTTGGAGGTTCTTCTCTCCCTCTGACTACACATGAGTAAAAGCTAAGCAATATGTTAAAACGCATAAATCCCTTACCACATACGTATGCAGACTATCCATGAGGTATTTGCCATTTGAAAGCTGAACCTCTGGGCAGTCAATAGGTTACCATACAAACCAGGAACCCTAGGATTCCGCTGAAAGGCTTTTCATGGGGAAAAGTCATAATCTCTTCATGAAGAGATGTGTGTCAAGACAGAAGCAGCGTGGGGAAAATAAAGGGAAAAGACATTTGCAACTGGCCATATAGAAAAAGGTATGAAGCTGAGAAAAGAAGAAAGAAGTGGGTCCAGGACAGAAAGCTAAGGAGGAGAGGGGGAGGAGGAGGATCATTGTAGATTTGTTGCACTTAGCATTAGGAATTGCTACAGAGCATGCAGGTTGTAGTGATTTTCTAATACTGAGTAATATGTCAGAAAGGCTATTCTGGATTTAGACCAATATATACAGTTTCTTGTCTAAGCAGAACCATATGCTCAAATGAGAGATCATTTTATTTTACTAGGATGGACAGTAAGTAGAAACACATTCCAGATTTCATAAGGCTTCTTCCCCCCTTGGCAGCCACAGTGCTGCTTGTGCTTAGTCTATGGTTTTTCAACTGTTTGATAACCGTCCATTACTTTACAGGACTCAGAATCCTACTATATCACAATGTCTACTGAACTGTGACTAATGACTGCGTCAGAAAGCTAGTTCATCAGGTTGCCCCGGCTGTAGCTGGTAATTGTTAGTAATAAAACAAATCTGACTGATATGCACAATATGGCAACATACTGTACAGTAGACGATGTAACTTTTGTGTCCTTCCTTGAGTTAAGACTTAATGTTCTGTGTTCAGACTGACCTCATCCAAATCCTCTCTGACAGCCTAGAAAGAAGGAAAAAAAACCAAAACCAAAACCCTTTGTGGAGTGTGCAAGCTGGTGTTTAATACATGAGCCCTACACATAGCGGGTTGAGCAATCAAATGTACATAGATATTTATACAATTTGACACTGGTAAATAGTCCAACTCCCTTCTTCTCTTGCAGCCACCGATCGTTCTCGTTCCAGTTCTTCTATATTGCTCTGTCTCTGTAGTTTAGTGTCCACTGCTACTCATGCCTCGGTGCTGAACCATCCCTAGACATAACAAGACATTTTTGGCCTGATCCAGTCATGTAATGGACCCTCTGGCCATTCACTTGGCATCTCCCCAAGTAGACTGAGGACTTGGTGCTTGTCAAGTTTGCTCAGCATCCAGGTGCAGGAAATCCCGTGCCCAAGGCCATGCCGCAGGTCTGCCCTCTGTCCTTCCTGCGCGCCTCCTGTGGACCCTCTGGCAGTAACTGCTGGCCATTGAGGGGTGATACCCAGGGACTCTGTTCAGGGAGTCTGATGACGTTGCTTTATGAAAGGATGGTCTACTAGGTTTGACTAGCAACAAAGCAACTCTGGTGTAGCTGAAAAAACCTGCATTATATTGCAGGGTCTTGAAAGCAAAGGCCTCATCTCTTGCATGTGTTGTAAAGCCCTTAGTTACCCACACAGACTTGCTAGACTCTCACTAGCAAGAATGACAATATCAAAAAGGCTTTAGAAGGTTTTTTTTAATTTAAAAAAGAAAAGCAAGCTAAATAATGGGCATATTTGCCTCAGTCAGTAGGACAAGCAGAACATCTACAAGAATACTCGCTGTAACATTGTGCTGAGTAAATCCCAGATTTGGCTGCTGGGTACCAACTGCTTTAGCTGTCCCCAGGAGATTTCTCATCGCTGAATTTATTGGGATTATATTCTGGGGACATGTCTGTCTTCTGCTGATCTGCACTGAGGATGATCCTCTCTCACCTAGGTGGTGGTGCAGGTGGGATACAGAAGCTTGGTTTTGCTGACATCTAAAGGGTCCCTTTGCACACAAGCAGTGAGAGCCTGTATTTTTTTAACTTAATGATGGTTGGCTGCTGGTGTCTGACAGTAGGCATACTCCAGAGGCAATTGCAGTTAATTTTCCAGTTTGTTAGCTCAAAAAGAGATTGTGTTTAAAAAAAAGACAAAAAAGCAAACAAAAAACCCCACTAAAAATAAGAAAAGCGATAGAGACCAGACAAAGGAGAAAAAAAAAAATGCTCATGGTGAAACCACAACAAACCAGGATAATACGACTTGTGGCACATGAAACATCCATCCTGAGATTCCAAACCTGTCAGGTGGTCCTGGAATTACAAATACGGTTTTATCTGCTTCAGCTCCTTTTCTGCTTTTGCTGCGCAAGTCCCAGATCACTACTTAGGGAGAGGGTGGGTTGTTCTGTAGGGATGTCTTTCCCCTCCCTGGCCACTGCAGCCATCCTGGAAGGTCATTTGTCAGTGCCCAGAAAGATGTTTCTCCCTTTTAGCAAATTGAGCCCAGTAGAATCTGGTTTTATCTGCTCTCTTCTTGCCTGTGCCAAGCTATGAGACTTGTTTGATCCCAGATGTATTACACAACTGTGTTTGGTTTGAGGGTTTCTTCTAAACAAAGTGTGTCTTCCTGCTGGGGAAGTAATATGATTAAAGTATAGTGAGCAAGGGTTTGCAGGCTCACCTTTGCTTGGCTGATGGTGCAAAGCAGAGGGTAATTTCTCCTCTGGGTAATGGACCTCACCTGGAGCACACAGTGGGTAAGAAGCCCTTGGACAGCCTTGGTGGAAGGAGCAGGTGCTGATTCCCAGCTCCAAAATGGTTGCAATACCCAAGCATCGGTTCTTCCCGTGCTGTTCTTTACACCACAGCTTGTTGCTAGATCCCCAGCTATGTTATCCTGCTCCCTAAGCCAGGAGGTGAACTGGTTTTTTGTTTGTTTTTTTTTTTTTTTTTAGCATTGTTTTCCATTTAGATCCGTACGCTTCATTTCCACTCTTTAGCAAGACTTCTTTTAGCCTTGCCATGAGAAGTCCCCTGGGCCAGTGTGTCCTCCCTATGGAGACTGATAGGCAAACTGCTGAATGGTCTGTCTCGCAGAGCTTTGTCAGTGGAAATCCTGGGAAGCCATCCCAGCCATGCAAAGGGCTTAGACCTTTGCAAACCCTTGCTGAGCACAGATTCCTGGAGGAGCAGGACTCCCTCCAGAAGTTGCTGAGCAGGTGAGAAGATTTTGGATGGACAAGCATTTCAGAGGGAGCTCCAGAAAGGGAACTCTCTTTGGGAATTTTTGTACATGGTAGATCATCTTATGATGTCTAGGAGGTCTGAAGGAAAGCTATGATGCTGCCATTTCTTTGGCAACGTAGTTTTGTTGAATGTGGCTGGTCCCATTTACTGTAATACTTCTAGAGAAAACTTCTCCCACTTTATGCCTTTTTCATCAGAAACATTTTTGCATGGGTGGGCTAAAAGAATCTTGCAAAGGGATGTGTGTGTATACCTACGCTGTATGTATAGTATATATGCATATGTAAAAAAAAATGTGCCTACATGCATGGAAAAATTTTACATAGTTTGAAGCAACTGCTTTTAAAGGAGGTCAGATTGCATTTATTTCATGTATCTTTTCAAAATTCTAATTTCATACTAGAGGGTGTTCGTAGGAGCTTCATTACAAATACCTAACACCCACTTGAAAAAAGAAGTTAAATGTTTTTGGAAAATGTGATGTGTGTTCTGTAGCATGGATGAGTAATTGTGGCAAAGTCATAGTAGCTACTCGTGAGTTTACTGCTTTTCATTTACTAAGTTTATTCCTCAGTTGTGTAACTAAGTCTGTCATTTTTAGCTGGGTTCACATAGTGATCCCATGCATGGGAGCAAATACTATTACTGATCCGCAGCAGCACCCCACTCCGAGAAAGATCTGAATCTGTGGAAGAACCATCCCAAATGACACATGATCTGTGGGGCCAAAGAATTCATGTGTTCAAACACGGTATTTTGTCTTTTGTTGTGGCGAGGACCTGTCTTTCATTGTGCTATTGAAACATCATCAAAGCCTGGGAATCTGAGGGACATTCCAGTGGAAACCTTTGTAACGCTGCAGTGGAGAAACTGAAATTCAAAGCAGGTCTGTGGACTTGGCATCTTTGGTAGTAACAATACAAGATGTGCTGAAAGCCCGTCTTGAAGTAGACAGGAACCAGAGTTGTGCTGCTGTGGAGAGGAATGGGGCCGGCTCTCGTGATTTATTCACCTCTAAATAGAGGCAAATTGTACTGAAAGTTGTAGGATATTCCAGGAAGTGACTGTTTAATATTTCAGCAAAACTCTCTCAATTGGTAGGACTACTCTGTTTAAAATGGTTTCAAGGAAGATAAATATTTGCGTGTATTATCTCTAAGTATGGAGATAAACACAGTTGTTCTATACAAATATTGGTTTGACCTCAGATTATTTCATTAGTAGCAGCATGTAAGGCTGATTACATGTGTTTGAAAGCAGCTGCCAGCTCTTGTGAGCATCCAAAGTTTGTCGTGTGGGCTGCTGTCTGTAGTATGTATCTTACCTTTCAGTTTTGGAGGAGCGAGCTCAAATCTTGCTCTTGCTTCTCTGTGGCAGGGAATAAGCATCCCATCTGCTCCGGAGGAGATCTTACTGTGATCAATATAGTCAAGGAAATCACAGCATTTTGAAAATGTAAATGTTATTAGTGTAACAGGGGAAACCCCTTGTGTGACTGCTGCAAAGCCCTGAAACAGAGCCCAGGTACTGGGCAAGGAGCAGGCACAGACCAAGCTAAATGCAGTCCTGAAGCTGAAGTCCTTGCCTATAAGCTCTGTCTTAGACTTTTCCTTTGCTGCCAGTTGATCAGCGACTGGGTGTGTATGCAGGTAAGGGGCACAGTTAGGTCATAACAGATATCAAATGTTTTTCAGCAGTGATCGCGCCCGGAGCAGGAGCAGCCAGCCTCCCCGGGAAGTCAGTACAAAGAAGCCAGGACAGTTTAATGCTCCAAAGTAACTTCCATGGTTTTTCCACAGACTTAAGAGCATCCTTAGTGCCCTTTTGCATAGAAAATAACCAGATTGTTACTACATTTTTAATAAACAGCTCCATGTTGTGGTCTGTTACTTTAGTAAAACTGGAATAGCAAGGTTTCACAATAGTGGTAACACTGACGAGGATATATGGGTCTCATTTCTGGCTTCAAGATTATTGCTAAGCAATCAGCTTTGCGTGACAAATGCTTGCACAAATGGTAGTTAAGAAGGCAAGTTGTATGTTTTTACACAATACTACTTGCTTTGCCACAGTGAAAGGGCAAATACTCTTTACAATATTTATCAAGCACAAGCTTTTGTCCACATTTCTGTGTCCCGTAATTTTTTTTTTTTTTGTAAGGAAAGGGGCGGGGAAAACAGAAAAAGTTTCAGTGCTGTTTCAAATGATGGTGACAGGTGATTAGCCAATAACTTAGTGCAGAATCTCTATTTCATATATATATATATTTTATAAGCTGTATTTTACTTCCACATTCACCTGCTCCTGCCTTATGGGGATGGAGAGATCAGCTGAAGCAACTCTGGCGATGTTTATGCTACCCCCTTGTCAAGATACATTACATACATACTTTTTTGTGCAGTGTCTGCAGCCTTAATATCTGACACAGCATTGCACAAAGGCAATGTACTTTGAATCCTGTATAAATTTGTGTATTACTGGTCTTGTGATCACGTAGCTCTTCTTGATTGCCATCTGTTGGCACCGTGTCTATAAACCACAGCTGTTGTACACCAAGGCAGAGCATCTGTGTGGTACGGGAAGCCACTGTTACTTTCATCGTGGTGAGTCAGCTTTTTACATCAGTTCCAGCAGTTTGTGCTCCTGTGAAAGCTGGTGAACATGCTGTTTGCAAAGCCTTGTTGAAGCTGACATGGTGAGGGGAAAAAGGGTATTTGACCACTTTTCTGTCTTTGGTTTTATAATGCAGTGTTTTTAATGGATGATATTTCTAATTGACTGCAGCTGCATAACCTGGTGGAGAAAGTGCCTGTAGCAGTCACCGTGTCTCATCCTCTGCAGCATTTGCTTCCTTCTCTACATAATGTACTTCTGTTGCTGTTAAGTGAGTCTTAAATGTAGAAAATACATTTGCAGATGTGTCTATATGAAGAGTAAACTTGCACCATGTATATCAACATATGCTTCATGTGTTCCATGTAAGCGTAGAGGGGCAGGGTGAAGAGTGGTGAGAAGGCAGCGATCACAACAGCCTGTCTGAAATGGCATACGGGAGCTGCTGCTCTGCAGTTTCATCCCAAAGAGCACATCTCTGGCAGTTGTGAGGCTGTGCAGCAAGAAAGGTGGGAGGTGGGAATGAGGGCTTCCCTCTTACCTGAGCAACTGGCTGCGGCTGCATCTTCACAGATTCATTGGTAATATAGAGCAAAACGAATTGTGTTTTGATGTTTTCTAACCAGGCTGCTCTCTGTTTCAGCTGGTATGTTAACATTAGTGAACCCTGACCAAGCAGAGTATCTTTATGATTCCATATAGTGCCCTTAAAGAAAGGTATGGCCACATGTGATGGAGAATTTTAAGTACAAGAGTTGGCCTTGAAAATTATTTGTCCACCATTTTTTGTTTTAAACAAAAATAAGCTTTTAGCTGTTGGAGAAGATGAGAGATCAATGAAAAAATTGTTTAATGACATGTTGTAGACCTTAAAGGGACTTTTCTGAAACACTTAACATTGTCACTATATGCTTTTATTGTTGGATTGTTACTGTTGTTGGGTTTGGGGGTGTTTGTTGTTCGTTTTTGTTTTTTTGTTTTTTTTGTTTTTTTTTAAACTTTTCTGCCATTCTTGGGGGGGGGGGCATAAAATATGAAGTAGGTAGAAACTGTCAGTAAATCCTGATGGGGAACCTGTGATGCTAAAATATAAAAGAGCATGTCTTGTTTCACCATTGTTGGCATCAGAGGGCATTAATAGTATTATTAAGTGTATTGGTGCTGGATTATTTGGCAAAAGAAAAGATGCAGAGTTCTTCAAAACAATCTGTATTTTTCAGATACAGAGTTGAAACTTGCTTTGTGGCAGTATTTGTAGTGTAGGGATTTGGAGCAGAGCAGGAATGGGAAAGCTAAAAAGCCAACCTCTGCAGTTTCTAGAGAAGCAAAGTTTAGCAGGTCTTTCTCCCTGGTCTCGTCTTCTGAATCCAGAGTTGTCCTGGGGATCTCTGTCACCACCAGTGTGGCACAGTCACCTCTGAATTCTTCACAGTCCCTCACAGCTGATTTTTTTCCATCTTTTTGGCCTGCAGTACTGGTTAGAAGTTGTCGTGCATTTTAATGTTTTAAGATTCTGAGTTAGAGGGAATATGATGATAAATGTTGTGCAAAAAGGAAAATTTCTAACTGAACTTGTGTTTAGCTCCTTGCCAAAACCGGGCAGCCCAAACGCTCACGGTAAGCTGGTTCACCTTTGAGTTTTGAAGTCACTGGCAGGGAATTGTTGTGAATGAGGACTGAAAGTGGATGGGTGCCCTCCCAGCTGGGCAGGGAGTTGTGTGATGGAAATTAGAGGTGGAAAATTACCCCCTTCATAAGGACTCTATACTTGGATCAGAAAAATAATACAATAGAATATGGGAAGTCATGCTTAAGAAGATCATTGACTTACAATCTTACTACATATAAAGACCATCCTTGTTTGTTTAGCATCTAGCAGAAAACAAGAACAAGTTCTTATTTACATGCATGGTCATTTCCATTATTCATATTCTGCCCCGCCATGAACTTTGTTACTGTTTTTCAAAGTAAAAAATCCAGGTCAGTATTAAATGCAGCAAGGTTTAGTGTTTGACACCAAATGAATGGCAGTGCTGGTAAGAGTTTACAGTTCATAATTTTTCCCATTAAAACATTGATCCATCATGTATCATTAGCTCTTGTCGTAGCTGTTGTATTGCAGTGTTACACTTGCTTAAAAAAAGTAAATTTCATTAGAAGAACAGTCAAAAAAAGCCCCTCATCAGATAAAAAACTACTCACAAATTTTGACTGAATGCAAACAAGGTTTCTGGTTCACTTCATGTGCTGTACAGGAAGGCACAATGTTTTATCATTGGGGAACTGACTGTCTCTGAGGGCTAATGATGGATTGGGGGAATTTTCTACTCCAAGACTTCTTTAATTCCAGTTTGTGTATACAATTTTATGTATGGCATCTTGGAAAGACCGAAAATTCGTAAGAAGAGATAGTAGTAGTGAGAATAGATTTCAGTCTGGGACTTCTGTACCAGAGTACCTTTTTAATACAGATGTAATAATCAGGAGAGAATATTCCTCTTTCTTACCTGTTTCCTCTTATCCTTGTTGGGTTCCTTCTGATTTTCTTCCATGTACTGGGATTATCTGCTCTGCTGATTCTCATTCTTTGCCATTCATACAGTAGGGAACGATATATAGCAGTCTGCCATTTCTGAGTCAACTAGTGTAATTTACTTCTAATTCAGTCTTAAAACAATGGCTTACTAGCAGTTACTATCCATTTTTTTATAGTCTTTTCCCACTACTTTCTAAATTAGAACTTGAGGTTACTGTGCTGGTAAGGTGGATGTGTTGTTCCAGCTCACATTGCCCACGTAGTTGGGAAGCGTGCTTTATCACTTTATTTCTACCTGTATCAGTAAGTATGGTCATAAATGTTTTCTCTCTTTATACCATAAATGCTTCAGTGCAGATACCTGTGTCTTATTCTGCACTTTTACAGTGCTCAGTATGTATGATGGTTAGGCTCCTTAAATGTTTGAAAGCTACTTGCAAATATAATGTAATTTTTGAAAACTCAGGAGACTGAGGTATGCCAGAAATTTAATTTATTGAGATTTTACCCAGGAAGTTAGAAAAAACTGGACTAATGCACCATTTACCTGGTGTAAAATTAAGGTTCTTTAGGACTTCAGACAGCTTTTCTTTTCCCTCTCCAAATGTAGGTTCTTTGGTTGCAAAGCATGTATTATGTACATTTAGCCTTTTAACTTTATGGCTTGAAATGATCGAAATCAGTGTGCCTCTTAGTACCTGTGAATTTTTGCACTTAATTCTAATACATTTCAGGTGGAGCATTGAGTAATTTGTCATAGCGCGCTGCATACATGTACCCTAGTGCAATGTGTGCGATACATAAATAATGTAGGCTCTCACATACTGGTATCTTCCCTGAACTGTCTGGAGCAACTTGGTGATGCTTGATGGCAGCCTCCAAAAGAGACCACTGAGGACAGATAACAGTAGAAGCTATAAAATTGTGCAGCATGGATAATATAAAAAGGGAAAGGTAGTTTCTTTGTCTGGTAGTATAAGAATAACGGGCAATCAAAATAATAGATTAAAACAATTGGAATCATAATTGTGCACACAAAGTACAGTCACAGTGTGGAGTTCACTGCCGTGAGGTATTATGGATGCCAAGTATTTACATGGGCTTTGAGTCGGCGTACTCGTGTGAGACTGGGCAGTTGGGTATACTGAACATGCAGTCCTGAAGCCACACGCTTCTGGAAGCAGCAAGGGTACGTCAGCACAGCACTGCTGGGTGTAGCCTGGCCTGCCCTGTTCTTACACTCACCCTTATAGGCACTACCACAGCGAATACCTGGCTGAGGGAGGCAAGATGCTGAGGGAGATGATCCTTAGTCAGGCCTGGAGTTCTCATGTTCATCTGCTGAAAATGAGCTTGTTTTCTAATTTATTCTTCCTGAATTTCTAAGGGCCAACAGACCAGTGATGTAAAATTCATAAGTGGGGCTTTTTGTTAAAGTACAAATATATGGCAGAATAAATTATTAAACAACACCTCTGCCTGTTGCCCTCAAACTTTGCTGTACTAGTAATCAGGTGTTTGGTTTTAACATAAAATGTAACCCTATGAACATTAGTACAAACCCATATACCTGTTTCCCTTTTAGAGCTGATTTTTGAGAATTTACAATGTGTTAATGGGGGCATAGGTTTGTGGGGAATCTCCAGAATGTGATGGAAAGGCAGTTGTCTCAAGAAAACACTAAGTAGTTTAAAACTTACCTCAGAATACATCACAAAGCTGTCAGTCTGAGTTTTTCACAGCTAGCAGTGTTTTGGCCATGCATTTAGGAGCAGAACATCTAAACTTGCTAGGTAGGCATCTCTAACCTTTTTTCCAACTGCAGTATGTTTTTAGGGTTCAGGTGTCACAGCAAACACCTTTTGGTCCTCTGAATTTTCAGTTCTGTCTTCAGCTTTTATGTGCTGATTCCCTTAGTTTTTAGAGAGAAAGGTTACGTAACCTGTGGAGTTAGCTTGGTTGTAATAATACTGTCTATCCAGCTTCAGAAACAGCTCTGGGAATGTCTGAAAATAGCCATGTCTTACTCTGTGAAATTGCTGGCCTGTTCTAGCTTGGTTTCCTTTAGATTATCTGCTGGGATGGGATGTTCTGACTGGTATTGGTCAAGGTCCATATGACTTTATTCTGGTTTTTAGGGCAAACAAAGGGAAGCGCTACACATAGCGCACAAGGATTACACAAGGCACTGTGCAGAAATAAAAAGAAAATGCTCAACGGTGGATTGGATTTAAGGTTTATGGTCTAAGAAATGTATGTGCTAGTGGCTGTGATAAGAGAGTAAGAGTAGAGGAGGTGCTGCTGAAGCCTACAGCACCCGGGGAGGGAATCCCAGCTCCCCTCCTGCACAGCTCTTATCATCAGACTGCAGTTTTAATTAATTTCCATTCAGGTTCAGTGTCACAGTTGGCATGCTAAGGTATGTAGGTTGTGGCAATATAGCCTGTGTATGAAATACATTGCAGACTGGTGGGGGTTTTACTGCCATTCTTATTTCCAGCCAGCACCAGTTGTTGTGGGGTTGCAGTTGACAGTGTATTGCAGAGTTGGTTCAACTGATGTCTTTCCAGAGCATAGTGAACATCCAGTAAGCTTTAAAACTGCAGAGTTTCAAAAGCAGAGTGAGATGTGTCACCCCCCAGGTAAAATACCAACTCATACAATACCCTGAAAGAGATCACCCCCAAGTACTTGAAACTGGGGCTCTAACCCAGTGTCTGCAGACAGAAGGGGCCAAATTTGGTCGAGTCAGCACTCGAGTTAACCCCTGGAGAATCACAATCTGCCCAGAATTAATTCAGCTTAAGTTTTTTCCCCTGATTTTTATAGTAATACCAGCAGAACGTTGCAGCACTTGGACAGTCATAAAACAGAAATGCTACAGCTTGAAAAATACTTTAGCCTGCTACTGAGATTAAAGCAAGCCCTAGATAGCTATATAACTGTCAGACAAATCAAAGTGTGGTACGGTGTGCTGCAAGGGAAGATATACTGTGGCTGTTTAACAAAGTCCAAATAGTGCCTCACAGTTTCCAGCGTGGTTGCACAGGACCCTTCAGGAGGGAAGACTGATAATGACCAGATGTCCAAGAGCCATGAAGGTGTCCTGTCCGGTGAGCTCCTTGCTGACCTGGAGTATGACTCTTTGCAGGGATCCGCAGGCTTGTCTCTTCACTTCAGCAATAAAGACAGGAAAAACACTGAGGTGCAAATGAGAAATATAAACTGAGAGCATTATTGATTGGGAAAACGCAGTCCCCATCCTGCATGAGTCATGTAATCCACAATGCTTTTCAAGCTTAATTTGAGAGAAGCAGACGTGCATGGAGGATGGTTTCAATTTCCAAGCAGTGCTTTTTGACCACTCATGCTTTTGAAAAGTAAAAATAATATCTTGGCTCAGAAATGACTGTGAAGCAGAGGTATTCTGCTTTTGGCTCATTGCCTGCTCACCCTCTTGAAGCGGAGCTTATGTATTGTGATGGAAACATAACAGCTTACCCTGCCAAGGAACAGGTCATTCCTACTGGAGCCTGTGAATGAGGAGTTATTGCTGCAAGTAGAAAAGTCGAACCAAATGGGATCAAAGCAATTGAATTCTGGATACAGTTGCGATTTGGGGTTACACCTGAATTTTTTTTTTTAATAGGAAAAAGCTTTTGACTTGCTTTGGGGTTTGTGTCCTGCTGAAAGCATCCTGAAAACGCTAATTGAAAAAGTGATTAAGCCTGATTTTGAGGCCAAATGCACTTCTTCGGAGGTTCTTTGCTAGTGTTCTAACCATGAACCTGTATACTCTGAGCGTGTTCTCACACAAGCCTTCCCTTCCACTTGTGTGAAACTTTTGACTTTAATAAATCTGTTCCCAATTTATTCTCATAGAGATAAGATTGCACTGAAGTTCACAAGCCAGATTTAATCTCAAGTATGGCCCCAGAATACTGTAATGGTAGTTTAGAGAATTGCCACTTTTACTGTAGTTCGTTCAGGGTCTTGGTCAAATTCTAGATTGGGGAACTTATATCCTTACTTTTCATTTTCATACAAATATTTGTATCTTCATTTTGATACAAATAGGTTGTATCAGGGAGCCACAAAATGCGTGCTGTCTTGGGACGCACGGGCAGGTTGCATATTGCATACTTAAACTTTATGCGTAAGAAGACAGCTGGAGAACCTAGGTTACTAAATTTTGCACAGTTCAAGAAGTTCTCTAAAAGGTTGCGAGCACCCCATTCAGAAAGTTGGACAAGCCTAGCGGAAGTCATCAGGTGATGGAGCATCTACTGTACCAGGGAGGAAGTTGCTCCAGCAGTTTATTAGTGGAAGCAATGATTATAACAATGATTATTTTCTGACTATTCAAATTTATTTGTGAAGTGTGGATCAAATTGGCTCCTGATGGAAGTCAGTTGGCTTTTTTGGGGATATAGCTACATACAGAGACATGGTGTACTCTGATTTACAGGTCCAAGAGGGTACATTGGACTTTCTGTACCTGTGAATGCTTTACATTCTTTAGCACCAGTATGACAAATATTGGAAATTAGGACTGTACTACCTTCCCTGCTGTGAGACTGCCTAAATATCAACTCTGTTATATATTCTAGAAAATGAAATAAATCAGTTGATAATGGATTGTTTTGGATCTTATAAACAACTCTTTAATCACAATTACAGTTTTAATGGGTTTACATATATATTAAAAATATATTTTGCTACTGAGAGCAAAAGAAGTTTTATTTTGAAGTTTATGATGATTAGTTCTGATGTGTTTGTACCAAGGAAAAGGAGCTACAATCACTAGCTTTAGCCCCAATACAAAAGACAGGCTTCTCTCAGCCAGAATCTAAAAATATAAAGATATCAAGACTGAAGTTGCAGAGTGAGGGAGACAAGTGCAGAAAAAGAGATACCTCAGCTAGTAAAGCAAATCATCAGTTAGTAAAAACATAAAGATTAGCAAAAGAAATAGAAAGGAGGAAGGAAAGAAAGGGATTTATACATGGAGAAGTATATACTTGGAAGTATGAGAAATGGTAAGAATAACTGCAGAAATATTCAGTGAGGGGAATTTTATTGGAGAAGATGAGAACATTTACATAACGGGATGATTATTTCTCTTAAGGGAACAAAGATCAAGCATTAAAAACAAGCACACTGACTAATGCTCTGTCCTGCGTACTGAGGTTTGGTAGGTTGTAATCAGAGCCCCCATATTTTCTGTGTCTTCACAGTGGCAAAAGAACTGTAAAATCCCCAGTGAGCTGCAGCATCTCTTATAAATTGGAAGAGGCAGTGAGGCTAGAAAGCAAGGGCAGTGTTTTGGATTCCTTTTGTCAGCCCAGTGCAGGTGATGCTGCAAGCTTTGGAAAACTGACTGATAGCCCTGGCCTCTGCCACTGGAGCGGGAGCCCTGTGGCACCATAGCTGCTCGAGTGGTTGGGTCTCCAGCTCCCAATGGACAACACTTGTGGATGAGAGTCGGAGCCTGGCTTGGTTGTAGCTCTGCTGTAAGGTATCGTTGTTTGTCCCTGTTCAGATCTTTCCTTAAAGCCATAATGCTCCTCTGTTGACTTTCATGGCGTTGGGATTTACCTTGAAAACCCAGGGCACAACCCTGAAGGCACGTTCAGGGAGAGAGGGCAAGCTGGGCACTGTCCAAGGGCCAGTCCCAGTGGCTGTCAGTGGAGACCTGTGTGCTCCTACTGCAAACACTTCAGCCTCTTGAGTAAAGACATCAGTACAGGAGGATTTCTGTATTACTTCAGTTATACTGGAATCAAAGTACCTGTAGCATTGAAAGATGCCCAAGTACCTTGGTGTACGGGGCTGTGCTGTGTAGCCCTAGTGCCAGCTCAGGCAGGCATTCCCTATAAAGCAGGGAATATTGATACTGTCAGGGAAAGATTATTAGCAAAATGGACTATTGGTTTTGTATGGTACAGCTATTTGTATGATTTTGAGTGGATTTTGGTCTCTGTAAAGAAATGATATTATGTGTGGACGTTGAATTACAAATGTGAGCCTTTGAGGACTGCTGAGCCTCCATGACTTAATGGTAGTGCCCAAGGCTTTACATGGTTGGTTGTACTTATGCACACAATAGTTTGCTTATACCTAAAATACATGAAAAAATGTGCATATTTTAGATATAAGCAGATTCTTGTGTCCATAAGGTGCATTTACTGAGGACTCTGGGCATGACTGTAGGAGGAGGAGCCTTGCTATGCAGACACACATTCAGACCTCATCTGTACCACTGGTACGGCCCTGGATGATGCTTGTCAAATGGTTTTTTTCAGTAGCACTGAAGTAATAACAAAGCTGGATGATATCTGAATTACCTTCCCTGAAATCCAAGGAGTTATTCTGCAGTTGATGGTGAGATTTATACCCATTAAAGCTATTTGGTTTTTTAGTTGTAATTGGGGGATATTTAGTGAGAACCACAGAACTTTGGCCTGTGGGATTGATAACTATGCAGGAGTACTTTGAAGCATTAAGAGGAGACGAAGGTAATGGAAAATGTGAGCCTGGTGAGTACATACAGGGCAAGTTCTGCCTGTATATCCTCAAGAAATGAGAAACCAGGAGAATGTATCCTTGAGCAAGGACTATAGATTTCAGTCCTGTCTGGGTATAAAACAGCTTAAGGAATGCCATGAACTTCATTGAAGGGCAATGATTTTGGGAATCTACTTTAAAAAAAGTATAAAGTGTTATAAAACTTGCTTTGTTTTAAGAGCGAGCTGTGGAAATAGAACAAGATTCACAAGTAATTTATCTCAAGCTGTAGTCTGGTGTGTAGGTCTCTGCAGCAAGAACATTAATATCTGTTAAATTCTCCAAATTAGCTTAAACATTCCAGAGAAAGGATGTAATTCTCTGTTGTATAGGGAAGGAATTCACCCTTCCCCCAGTCTTTCTGCTTCCCAGGGACTTGAGAGAAACACTAATATCAAGTCAACCTTTTTTTTTCCCCCTTTAGTAATCGGGTCCAGATTGGTAGTGACTGAAGCACAGTCCCGTCAGAGCAGTTTTGCCTGATGGATCGGAAAGGGCTGGTTGCTGTCGGGTTGGTTGGCACTGAACGTCCAACCTAAGCTGGCAGCTCGCTCACAGTCTCTACAGAGATTTGAATTTAAGTTCACATCATGGTTCTCAGGTTTGTGGCGCAGTATCTGCCTCTTACTGAGGCAAAACTTGTAAGCTGCTTGTACTTACAAGTAAGTAGAGATGTGTTACTATGCCGAGTAATGTTTATTAATCTGTCATGAGTCCTTCCACTCGTATTAAGAAGGTACTGCCAGGCTTAATTAGGTTTGGGGAAGATTTTAGCTTGTTTTGACCAAGTGTCTGTAGAAAGACGAAGCAGGAAAACAGACTGTGTCTGTAGCAAAGTGAGGAATGGGGAGGAGAAGCACCAGGAGGACGGTGTTAAGGAGTCATGAAATGAGTGGAATAAACAAATTTCAAACCTGTCCAGTGTACCTGGCCTCATATTCAGCCCCTTAGATGGTCAGTGGTGCCATCTTGTGTTAAGTGAGTGGTATTTTTGGGAGAAGATGGATATAGATGCTTAAAATGTCTGGGGAAAGGGTGTTGGAAGAGCCCTTGCAAACTCCTGGCGTGAAGTGAGAAGAGCAGTGAAGCCCATAGTTCTGAGACAGAAAGGCAGAGGATGTCCAATTGTCACAACAAAAATAAAGCAAAAAATCTTTTCAGTTCAGACACTATTTGTGCACAAGAAAGTTTAGCAGTAGATTTTTCATTTAAATTGTGAATTTTTCCATTCTGTTACAGATAGAAACAGTGCATGTGATGGAAGCACATGGGCTTATCTGAAAATAATCATATAGTGATGATTTTGCTGATGCATCTTCTACCAGTGCTTGACAGAGAAGCAAGAAAAAACCTGATGAAAGCAGATGTAGTCTTTGCACTTTACCACCATCTCACGCTAAGGAAGTTTCTGCAGTGTGTCCAGTGCTGCTTCTAGGGCTGAAGTAAACTGTGATGTTATGGCTGTTTGCCCCGTTGCACGAGGACTGGCGTGGTTGCTAGTATGCTTAACCATTGCCACGTCAGAGCCTTCCCAGAGCAGCCTGGGCAGTGGGGAGGGCGGATCCTAGTCCTCCCACGTCCTTTATTTCACATTTCTGATACCTTTTTTCCAGGGTGCTGGTATAGCTGCAACTTGTATATTTCATTGTTGGTGAATTTTTACATCCTCAGCAATGGCATTTTGTATACCTAGCCCTTCTAGAAGTCAGACTGCTAATTTGCATCCATACAGTACTCAGACCAGCCCATGGCAAGGGAAATTCTGTTTCCTTGGAGAGGTATCAGTTCTCTGTGCTAGTGTAACATTTCCCTGCTTTACACCTATAATGTACTGCTCCTTTAAAATTCTTTTTTGCATGCATTCTTTATTGAAATATTTGTACACATATATCTCCTCTGCATCAGTTCCCACAGTTATTTTGCATTCATCTTTTCATCTTTTTCATCTGAAAAGCAATGTCCCTTTGCCTAGCAGCTGCCCTCTCTGAGCTCACCCGGACCGGAAATGTCCCGTGCAGATTATCTTAGTACAGGTGATTCACGACCCGACCCCCGTGCACTCAGCAAATTCATCGGCGATTCTGTGATGACCTTGTACAGCACCTGGGGAGGTGGGAAGGGGAGATGTTTTGGGGTCCCTGGAGGAGGCCGGTGAGAGGTAGTGCACATGCAGCCACGTGCTTGCTGCTTGTGCCGCCCTGCAAACAGATGGAGAACAGAAATTAAGTCATCAAATCTATGCTTCCACCCGCCATGGAAAAGCTCATTTTGTATCTGAAGGCTGCTAGAATGTCTTTGTGTCCTCCAAAGAGTCATTGCCCATGACTGGTGGGGTAGGTTATTGCTAGACCTCTATCTGGGTGCTGCCTGTACTCAAAGCAGAGAAGCATGACGTAGAAAATAAATGGAGAGCTGTGGTAATAAAGACATTATTAGTTGCAGTTTCAGCACAGTGTTCTTTATGCTGCACTTTTAATGACCCTTTTTTGGTGAGAAAAATAGTAGGTACTGTAATTTGGTGGTGTGTTTATTACTGAAAATGGTCCTTTACTAATTTTCTACTTAATAGTACTGCAGTAGTAGCATCTAGGGGCCCCATCTGGGTTGAAAGCTCTGTCATGGGAAGAGACTGAAAACCATTCCCCACTCTAAGTGTTGAACTGGACAGCTAGCTGAGAAGAAGGCGCTATCCATAACAGTTTCAGAGGCGATGAGCTGAGGTACAATGATGGGGCTGAGGTCTTTGCAACCAATGGGTGACTTCCTCGCACAGTTCTGTTCAATTTCTAAAGAATCTTACATAAGCCATCCAAAATTTTTAGATTTTTGGTTTTCTAGCACAAAGACTCATTTTTCAAGGAAAGCTAACACACAGGGAAAAATGCAATTAAAAAGAAAATTGGATTTTCTGTTATGGGAATATCTTCAGTGGAAGTGGTTTGAGCATTATAGGTTGTTTTGGGGCATTTGGGGTTTTTAATAACCAAGACAATTTTCAGCGGAACCAGAGTGTTTTTGCTGTTGTAGCTGTTGACCAAGTTAAAAATACTTAGCTGGATAATTCTTAACTAGGTCGACCTGCAATTAGTGTTAGGGGTCTTTTGACCTCTAATGGAGATTTCAAAGCTGACGGCCTGTTCCCATAAAAACGTTCAGCCTGGCAGCTTCCCCAAAGCAAACCAACTCAGCCAGACTTCAGCACATGAGGTTTCTGCACTAAGGTCTGACTTCAGGCAGATCAATTCATGCATAAATGTCTGTGCACTGAAGCCTGACTTCAGCGCATGAAGAACTTTGTGGAATAAAACCTTGGGGAACACATCTGACCTTCACATAGCCAAGGCAGTCCCTGGGAAATCTGGAAAACACAGGGCCCTGCAGATGACTAGGGGTTTTTGGTTAAGTGGTGTTCTGGCAATGAAAGTTTATAACTGTACAGGGAAGGCAGCCTAGGCCATAGAAGAAGTGGAAAAATCCCTAAAAGATGCTAGAGGATCTATGGGATTAACATTTCTGAGTGGGGAGGGCTACACTGTATGCAGAAGTTTCTCTAGATAAAAATAGCAAGTTGGAAAACAAATAGATTGGTAGGACTAGCCTCTTTGGGAGACCAGCAGAATGGGATGCAGACAACAAATAAAAAGGAGTAAAGAGGTAATTAAACCAAATAATGTTGTAAAAATGGAGGAGTGCTGCTGCTGCCGTATAAAAGGTGGGCTTCTGTGAATGACCAGTTTTAGAAAAGAAGAGGGTTTTACTGCTAGCCAAGCAACTGTATCCATTTGTTCTCCCCAAATCATAGACATGAAAAGTTTTATTTGCTATGGCACATTTATGTGACTCAAACCAAAATGTTAATTTTGAGGTACATGAAACTAAGTATATGTGGTGTAAGGGATCTAACACTAAGAGGCACCATCATACTGCAGACGTGCAGACCTTTTCTTTGCATAAAATTGCAGAGCATCTTCCTCCAGCCTCCTTGGCAGGAGATGCCGGAGGCACACCTGTTGGCAGGGTGGTCTACAGTTAAATTCTGCCATGTACCTGGAGGGACTAAACAAAAGTATTGGTAGAAATAAAACACTAGGTTTCCAGTTAATGCATAGTTCAGTTTCTACCTCATGCCCCTGATGAGCTCTTCAAGAAAGAGTAATTCCAGTTCAGTGCTATTTATCCCTCCCACTTGGAGCAGCGTGGCAAACCTCCAGCTTCTCTCTGCTGTCCCCAGAGGGATCTGCTCTCCCCAGGCCGGGTGCCAGGTGCTGGCTGGGGGCCTGACTGTGATTAGGGTATCACTGCAGCAGCATCTCTTCCCAAACACAAACACACCTCTGGGGAATGCCCGATTCAGCTGCAATAGCCCCAGTGGAGATGGTATTTGAGTAACGTCACTTTGGCTGTTGGCCATTTCAGCAGATGATTTATTATTTTCTGTATGAATCTGCCTTTAAAGCTTCTCATATAGTGTTACGGATGATATCATTCAGTGTTAAGTACTTACAAGATCCGTTTCAACCTTTGAATATATGCAGAGAAATGGTCTTGGCAAAAATAGTAGTCGGGTCCTCTCTGTTTATTGGTAAGGATGTGTAGCTTGTACCTCTCCCTTGTTGGGTTGTGAAAGTAGAATTTGAAGTTATTGTTGTATGTTCTCCTTTTCTTTTTCTGAGTGTATTCTGGGAGTGGCGATCCAGCCCTCTTTGTTTTATCATACGCTGTAGGCAATTGCAAGTACTGTGGAAGTATAAATGATGAGTATTGGAGACCAGTGCCTGAATGTCTTAAAGGTACACAGGGAAGCCACCCTTCCCTCAGGCATCTAGTAGGACAAGGGTGGTGTGGTCAAAGAAGCTCAGTCAGTGAGGTGGGCATGGGAGAGAAATGATTTTCCACTCTTGAAGGTCAGAAGTGAATTACTGACCTGGAAAGCAAGGATGAGAAATTCTCTGTCAAAAAAGATGCCTTGGAGCCTTTTGGGATTACTCCCAGGTGATGTACTTTGGATCTCCTCCCCTCCTTAAGGTTGTGCTGGGCTGTGCTGGGTCATGCATTAAGGCATCCTATAGCTCTCACTGATTATTAATGCAGAAAAGATCAAATATGCCAACCTGAGACTGGAAGTTACTCCTATGTCGACATGTCTTCCTCTCTATTAATAGCTTGGGATCTGAGCGCAAGTTTTATTTTCACTTGAATGTGGTGCCTGCAGCAACTGGAGGTCTCAGAGCTGGAGGTCTGTGTGTGTGCTTACCTCTACCTTCCTTGTAAGGCACGTGGGTATGGGTGGTCACAGTGGACCTCGCCACCGGCCGCCATGTGTGCCGTTAGGCCGAGCCCATGTTCCTGCAGGTGCCACGGGAGCTAGGTCGGGGAGAATAGGGAGCAAGATGCTGTGGGAGCACATGCTCTGCTGTGTGGCCTCTCTGGTGTCTCTTCATGTCAATGTGCGTCTTCTAGTGACAGTGTGCATCTTCCATTGACACTAGATGGAAGAAAAAATGGTTCCTCAGCCTGGTGCAGCACGGGAAGAGAAGCAGTTAAAGCATGCTGCAGCATCTAATCTTGCACCTTGCAGTGTATTTTCTGTATCCCATTATGCCTATATAAAGTATTACCTGGTCACAATTCTTTACTGACTTACGCTTGTGGAAGGAGTTCACAGCCCTTTTGTTGAGAACGAAGGGTTAGGTTTGCAGTGATTAAAAAACTAGAAGGAAAAAGTTTTCATTGAATTCCTGGGTTTGCTGTGAGCTTATATAAAGACACGGTGGTCAATACAGTAACAAAACCAGATGTGCAGTCTGGAGTGTGTGGAGTGGAGTTAACTTGTTTTTTCACAGGAGAACAAGGAGTTAAAGAGTAAGTGGTTTGCAGATAGGTGTCTGGAGAAAATCTGGAGCACCGGTATTGTCTTGGATGCTCCAGTTATGCATTCCTGCTGCAGCAAACAAAAGCTGAGGAACTGAGAATTAGGCTGAACCTGCCCATGTAGCTTACCTTAGTTTGTACAGTATGGTTTTGCTAATGAAGGGAAGTTATACTATTCATTACTTATGTAAAGTCCCAGGAAAGATTAATGGCTGTATATGCAACTCTTCTCATAGCCCATTAATCTTCACTGCAGTTAATGAGTCTTTATTGATTCTGTCAGGTCTGGTAATTTCCATTTCTTTCACTGAGGTGTCTTAAGTACATCCTTATCTACAGTTTTTCCAGTTATCTCTTCACATGTCTGACCAGCTCTGGAAGAAGGAAGATGGGCCAGAGCTGTCATTGATGGATGCACTGGTCAGAACCTCAGCTGAGCTGAGTGGTTTTGTCACATTTAGCTGGTGGAAAACTAATCCAACAGAAACATGGTGGGTTTTTTTTTTGTTGTTTGTTTGTTGTTTTTTTTTTTTTGTTGTTGTTTTTCCACCTTGAAATGACTCAGCAGAGGTTCCCCTCAGTACTGGTACTGGCACAAGGACAAGGGCATAAGCAGAAATATGAATCCCTCTACAGAACAGAGGCCAGAGGTAGATTCATTACTTCATTGAAAATATTGGGCTAGTAAATGGGTATAGCTATCATTTTTTGATTAGTCTGGCAAAAGGAACTCAAATACAGGTTTTTTGTTTTATGTTCTGATTTTTTTTAATTTTACCAAGCAGTTTGCACGAAAGCTGTTGGCAAAAACCTTCCTGTCTCAGTGACTTTCAGAGCCCACTTAGGGATTCACATTGTCTTTATCATCATGTCCCTGTCTTAAATACCAATTTACTCAATGTTATGATCAACATACAGGCAGTAACCAACAGATTACCACACACAGAGAATTACCAGATCAGTGTGCCTACTCCTACAAAACCATTCCGTGTGTACCCTGAATTGCCCATGATGCACAGCCAGACCTCGAGGTGGCACTCCTGATGGCTGTGAGAGCACTTGTGGTGCTTACCTCGTCAAATGGGGACATTTCTCTAGGGAGATGGATCATACCTGCGAGTCGCTCATCTGTAAAAGAAAGGAAAAAAAGGAAAATACCAACCAAAAAACCCCATTCCTGAAATTGTTTCTTCCCAGAGCCAGACTTTCTCTTGGCCTGTGAATAAATCTGCAAGTCCATCACATTTATCAGCATGTACAAATTTCTCATTGAATGGAAGCAGGCCTTATCAGAGTAATGAAGGTAAAAGCTAATGATAGATCTCTGCAGCTCTCATAGTAATTGCCTGTTATAATACAGCCATCAAAATACAGGTGTCTTGCATGCAGATCTCACACTGGACTATTTAATTTCGTGGTCTGGATGTTCTCATGGCAAATATTTTTCCATGTATCACTGTGCACCAGGAATAAGAACCAAAACAACAGCTCTAACACAAACCAATAATTTCGAATAATCTAGTAATTACAATTCATAATTAATTTGTATATTAAAAAAATCACTTAGTGTAATGAAGGATACTATATTTCAGAGTATCACCTTTTCCATATATCAGCGTGGTATCTAGAAGCTCTTTTTCCTCAAAGTTCCTTCTGGCATCTCAAGAGGAGGCTCTACCCCATCTGTTTTTGGACCAGAGGCTGTTACGGGAAGGAGTAGTATTTGGGGACCCTCAAACTAGAGCGGAGGGAGAAGCAACTGGTTAAGGTAACACAACCCTGTTGCAAGTTGTGCAATTTAAAACCATGTGAAGAGTTGACCTGAAAAATCTGTAAGAAACAGTCCTGTATCATTAGAGGCATTGGATGATCTAGTGACTTATCCCCATTCTGAGCCCAGTTTCTGGAAAACTGCCCTTTAATCAATCAAAAATCGCAAATTGGTGATCTCTTGAGTCACAAGAAGAGAAGACAGTGTATTTGTAGTAGAAGTAAAAACAGCTGAAGCTCATCTTATAAATGCTGAGCATTTGGCAGGCATGATTGAAGCACACTGAACTGCAAATTTTAAATCTCTTATAAAGGCTGTTGTCTTAGGGACAACATTGTTCAAAACACCTGGCAAAAAAAGCTGTGAAAAGTTTGCCTAGAAGCCATTAGTTATTCTAATTTTCTGCAGGAGATGAGGAAGAGCATTGCGTTTTCTGTTTGGTAAACTGATGACTGTGCTAACAACTAATATTATCTCTGAAATAGCAAACTGAGCATGTGCCGTTCCTTTGAAGGTCACGTGTTGAAATGCAAGGCGATCCATTCCAGGTAGTCTAGCATGTTAGCTGATGTCACTACCTTCAATTTGTCATAGGAACTTGCTGGAAGGAGGACTTTGAGATTAAAAAAAACAGCAACAAAAGAAGCTTAACATGTTCCAATGAAATTAAAACTGTCCCTAATGTCTGTGCACTTTGTTTAATTGATCATGGGACGTGTGGAATGCACCAGTGCCTGCAGTTCAACTCATCCACAAAACTACGCTAGGCAACGGTGGATGAAAGCAGAAACACACAGTGCTTTTTCTGAAAAGCAATTATTCACAACAAATGACAAACACACCTGACTTTACATATAGTTTAGGAGGCGATTTGATAGACAGAAAATTCTGTAATTCAGTCACAGGCTTTGTGGGGTGGGCTTATGGCAGGTGATGAAGGTGGTATTGTTTACGGCAGTTTCTGTAGGGCACATCAGTCCAGGGAGGTGGGGAACTCCGGCAGTGATGGCGCAGTAGCACAGGCTTCTGTGTGTGTTAACAGGAGTCTTGGAAGGCTGGTTTGCTTGTGAATGTTAAATGTCTGCGGTTTTGTGACCATACTGCGATTGTTATTCATACTCATCTATGCCAGTACATAATGTCATATCTTTATTTTGCTGCATAGACTTGGCTATCACTTTATCTATGGCGTTGTATTTGTTAGAAATCCTGGATCGTGTGGTAGGTGTAGCCTGTTGAAATTAGGCTGTCACTGGACTGACAGGAGCATCGCTAACAGCCCATTCCCTCCATCCCTCTGAGCACTGTAAAAATGAGCGTGGTCGTCTTCATTCCTAATTCATGGCTACTACAGTAGGGAAGCTGAACATATGTTCACCTGGCTTTATGGTACGGGATATTATTCTCTCTTCCTCCATTCATCGGTCATTCTCACACCTGGATCATCGAAAAAAGCACCAGAGTGAAACCTCTGAGAGCTGGCTGTGCTCTGCACTGTCGGGAACAGTGCATGCTTCACTGCGACGGCAAAGCCAAGGGAGTTTGCTGCCACTGGAGACCCCTGCGGCTGGCAGAGTTTTGCCCCCTGTTTTTACAGTAGTTTCTACGTAGTAGGGGATGGGAGGAGGAGGGAGGTGAGTGGGAAGCAGGGCAAATGGACAGAAAGAAATGTCTAATTCTAGCGCCAGTGGTTCTTATAGAGCGAAGTCTGTGTAGCTGCAAAGAGGAGTGTTGGGCAGTGCAGGAATTGATCTGAACCCTGCGAACTGTTTATTGTGCATTCTTGCCATGGGCTGGGGTACCCTCCTCATCCTCCTCCTTGGAAATGGGCATTACTGCGGATGAGCGCTCTCTGTCCTCATTAGAGCCAAGGAGCAGAAGTAGCTAGCAATGGGCTGCAAAAGTTAACGTGAAAAAAATCCTTCTCCATCCAAGAAACATGTACACATCTGGACGAGTAGTTATGAAGACTAATGTAATACACAGGGTCAGAATTCCCACTGACATTTACTCAGTTTGTCCAAACAAGTTAGTGGAAACCTCCTGTGAATATCAACTGCACTCTGCAATGCTGCACAGGCATTTAACATCTTGGATGCCAGTTTCATTGCAGACACATCTGTAAGACTTAGTCTTTAAGTGCTGTAAAATATAATACTGGGAGCAAAAAAGTCATGGAGACAGTGTGTAAGTTTTAAGACAAGTATAGAAAAATAATCAAAAATGAATTTATCCCTGTCTCATGACCATACTTGGACCTAAAATCAGTCCAATAGAGCCAGGTTTGCAAGGAAGATGGGAAATGCATGTCAGCCAGACTTGAGCAAAACATTTTTCTGCATTAATGATCAATTCATAAAATGATGCTGAGATGCAACAGTAGCTATGTAAGATTTGCGGAAAGGATATAGCTTCTTAAAGTGTGGACATTGACCATGTTAACCTAGCACAAAGGATTGGTGTCTGATGCTGAATGGTAACCATTCTGTCCAAAAGCTGGCCATACTTCAGTTCAGACACTCGCTAAGGTGCTCTTGGATCCTTTGGGATGATGAACATTAGATAAAAACAATCCATTTTTTGGGTCCTATGGGCAAGTAACGTGTGCATTGATCTCAGCATGCAGGTTTGGATTCAGCTGCTATAAGGATATTATTTGAATTTGGAAACAATGTTATATTTGCTATACTATAAAATCAATAAAAACATTTTATTTAGCTTCTAACTCCCTCCCAGTCCTTCCCAGCTTTATTTTTACAACTTTATCATTACAACAGTACAAGCAGTGTAACGCAGACTAAATCAGTGTAAAGGTGCTACGGGCTAATGTGCTTATTTCCATATGGGAAGAAATTGTATCATCAGAGAGCATCTTCCTACTGGTGTAATACCAGGCACGTTGCTGTTTTCAATAATATAATTATGATAATTGATGTTTTAAAATTGACAAGGTCACTATAAATGACTGCTACATTTATTTGGCAGCCAGCTCAGCAATATGAAGAATTGACACAAAATAGGGCAAAAAATACCACGTCCTGCTCCCAGGTCTGATAACAGCATGGGTACATAATTGAAATACCGTGCTGTTTAGTCAACTCCTTTGTCACAACATCTGTTAATTATGTTCTGTAACCAGGTGTGCCATGTAGCAGCGTAAGACAGGGTCAAACCTGAATTGCATTGCCAAATGGTAAAATTCTCAAATTGCAGGTTTTGCCATGACGAATTAATCATGTGATTTGCTGCTATTATTATTCCAACCCTTTTTTAATCGGATGTGTGCAGGTTCACAGCGTGAAGGCAAGATGATCGTTTAGTGTATATTAATGTCTGTAAGAAATATAGGTCCCAGTTTACCAGTTGTTCTGCCAGCGTTGAATGCTGAATCTCAGACAGGAACGTTTAGGGAGTGTTTTCTCGGCATGGTGCAGAGCCGAGGGAAGATAACCTACCTTTTTCCATGTTCAGCATTTCCCTCCCTGTGTGAACCTAAATCATGCAGATGTAACTACCAGCTCTGCAATGTTAACAGGAAGATAAGGTGGTAACAACTCATTTGTATCCCAAAATGATATAAGCCAGGAGCAGATCTCACCATTTGCAGGTGGCCCCCGATTAGAGGGGCACTCAGGGTGAGAATATCTGTACAGCTCTAACCCAGCAATAAGCAATGCTTAATAATAGTAAATCCTGCAAACCATATAAGGATGGCATTGAGTATAGTCCTGGGTATGAACACTGCATTTAATTTACAGTGTTTCTAATATGTCTCTGAAATGAAATTATTTCTTGTTCTCTGTCCAAGAAATCAACATGCATTTATATATTTTTTTCTCTTTTATGTTCAGGATAGGAAGTGAGTACCCTGCTCTTGTAAGTGAAGATTACTTCATCCACAGCATTATGGCTAGTAAAAATAGTTTTATTCTATTTTTGCATGTTAATTTGATTCCGTACTGAAATCATTGAAGTAAATGCAGCAGCCTCAGTTGCATTCAGCTTAGGATCATGTTCTGAATGATGATGAAAGAGAAAAAATGTGTTACACTACCCTAAATAAAAGGAGGAGTGGTGTCAGTGTATTGAACACTGAGTTTGCTCATTTGATTTTAAGCACATGCATTAGCCTGCCAGCTTCTTCATCTAAGTACATAAATTACTTAAATCCTGATTATGTGTTCTCTGTGTTTGCTGTTATCATTGGAAGCAGTTTTATCAGACTTCAGTCCCCACGGTACTTCAGAAAGTTGTAGGAATGCAAAGCTATCTGAAGGTCACTTGCAATCTTAGCTCCAGAAATTACTAGCTGCTGTCAGCGATTATAATAGTGTTGATATGTATTGTAACAGTTCTGCAGTGAAATGGTAGATGTATTAGAGGTATTCTGAAACAGAAGCAAAACGTGTGGTTTTCATGCATAAGCAGAAGGACATTTCACTGTCAGCTCTGAACACTATCCCTCTATTACAATGAGACGCAATGACTCCTTCATGATGGAGACTGCTGACAGTAAGACAGGCACTTGAAAGTTTGTCTTCACCAAAGAGTTCATAGGCAACTGGCAGATGTCCAGAGGTGTTCTGCTAGGGCCACAGAGTAGGCACATTGAAATAACCTTGGGTTTATGCCAGTTCACTACGTGGCAGTGGAACAAGATTCCCCAGAGAGGCTGTTCAGCCTCTGGCCTTGGGTGATTTTCAGGACCAGACTGGGTAAAGCCCTGAGCAAGTTGGTCTGATCTCATAGCTGACCTGCTTTGAGCAGGATTTTAGACTAGAGGACCTCCTGAAGTCCCTTCCAGTCTAAATTGTCCTGTTATGATCTCCTGAGTAGGCTCTGCTTTAAAATGGAGGGATTGGTTGGAAGAGTAGTCAGAAGAGGAGGTTGTCAGAAGCTCCCTCTGACCTTTGAGTCAGCACAAAGTTACTTGTACTGACATCAGAGGAGTTCATCCTGGGTACGCATCCATGTCGTGGGTATTTTATAGTTACGCCAAAGTAAACCCTAACCCACCTTCTATTTGAGGTACTGAAGTCCCAACTTGGGGGTCTCAGCCCTTGTAGGGCCAGAGTGTTATCATGTTGTTGGAATTGTGTTGTCTGAGTAGCAGAGGGGATAGCTTAGGTCTGCTTACCTCCAGCCACTCTGCTTTGTAAGCTGTACTCAGCAGTGCACACCTGTTCTCCAGTGAGAGACAAAAATGTTTAATTGTTGCCCTTTTCCATCACAAACCCTTTGAACTTAGTGTGTATTGACAGTAAATAGTTGAAGAGCAGAGAGCAGGTACCCAGAAATTTGTTATCTGTAGGCACTTCTAAGTAATCGTTAATGGCTGCAATGATTTTTGTCACTTAATTGTATTTTGTTACTTGGGATGTGGACAATAAGCTACAAATGCAACTTAGGACAGCTTCTGTGTGAATGAATGCATCCAGCTTGCTCCAGACTTGCTTTTCTGAAGTAGCTTGCTAGGGAACAAACTTCCTGATCCCAGCTGTACACTGGACAGGATTTCAGGTCAGTTCCTAATTGCTCAAGGAATAGTTAAGTTCCTGAATATGGTAATTAAAAGCATAGTTTTGCACTGCTTTTTTGGTAGTGTTGAGAATAGTGTGTAATGGCCAGGGATTCTCCTTGAGAAATTCTAAATTTAATTTCTGATGGGTCAGGCTGTAGCCAAAACTGGCAACACACCCTTCAATCCAAAGTCTGGATTGCCTTGATGAAGAGGTTTTGGTAGGCTTTGAATCAGTTTGTTCTCCTAAAATTTTGTATTGTTTCTTCTGTCAGACCTTAAACAATGTCTTAGCAATACCTCACTGCAAGAAACTCAAAAGGAAGATTGATGCTTGACTTTGTTAAGGATGTCTTGTGTTCTGAGGCCCTGACCTACATGCATTGCCACATATGAGTGCCCCATGTTATCTGCAGGTGGCGGTGAAAGGGGGAATCAAAGCTACAATTAGTGCTGTAGGAACAGCTGGACCTCATAAGATCTGCAAAAGAAGATTCCTCTTAACTCAAATATATCCTTGGAGAGCCATATGTGCATAGCTGTGACGATTTTGGAAATGATGTGGTGCAATGACAGGGAGATGACTGGTAAATATTAATTGGGAGAGTGGCCCATGCCAAGAAATTCCTTGCGATCATGTTACCTTCTCTTCATGCAAAATATTTACTGAGTTAGAGCAAAATACCACAGTTTAATTTGCCATAACTATGTGGTCATTATACACTGACTTCAAGAGTAGACATAGCCGCCTGGCAGCCCTCTGGCATGCTGTCGCATTGCCTCAGTGACAGTGAGGTGGTCAACACATCACCCCTTGGTAAGGAGCTGCTTTAATTCAGACTTCTACCTGTTGTTCCCTAATGCACTTTGATTTTGAAATTTAAAAACCTCCCTGTTGAAAACATCCCCATTTTTAGTTCTTAAATGTTAAAATTCTGAATTCAGTTGAAAATACCAGTATGTGAAAATCTGCCAAGCACATCTAATTGAAACACCTTTGACATCATCTATTGCTCCTGTAGGCTCTGATAATGATCAGTACCAGCATATTTAGCAACGGTTCTGAATTTCTAGCCCTTTTTAAACTTCAAAATTTAAGATATGAGCCTTGTGTTAATAAACATTGTTAAATAGATACATATCATAGTCACTAGAAGTTTTGAATTTGAGATGTTTGGTGAACCTAAGAAAATACTTGCCATTATTAAGTACCTTCAGATAAACCCAGAAGAGTCCTCCATAGACACAAAAAGTCCCAGCTATGTAATTTGTAAAGTCATGTCTTTTCCAAGATATGACAACCAGTAGGGGGTTGAAGCCCAAGAAATACTGAAATCTGAGGTGGGTGCACAGGAGCTGTCCCTGGAGTGTGGTGGTTGCCCATGGGGCCTGGTGGTAGAGACCCAGCTGGGAGGAGTGCCACTCTCGCGAGGCGATCTGGAGACTGTTCAAGTTCTCCTTGATAATAACCTTAAGGATGGTGGCTGGATCCCTTGATCATGGTTTATCTAAAAGTCCCTGACAGTGTAAAAATACGTCTGTTTAAAGTTAATTGGAACAAATTATTGTAAAGTTGAAGATGAAACTGAGGATTAGAAGAAATACTAGAAAAAGGAAGACCCTGGAAAAACACCACTCATCTCCTCTTTTGTTAATGCTTCGTGTCCAGAGATTTATGGGGAAAACTTGCTCCCATGCTGAAAGCAGGGGCAATGTGCATATTGAGTAATCACAAACTTGCACATCAGCATTACTTAACCTCCAGGCAACGTGCGGTCAGTTTTCATTTTCGCTCTTAAAATTGTTTCCATTTAACGGCCTTAAGCAGCTCTATGAATTACAGTGCAATAGAAAATGACCCTCAAATTGGCCTGCCTGATTGTTCAATCCAATCACTCCCAGCTCAGTGTGGCAATGTGCTTTTAATGTGGCTGCCCATATGCCCCGCACATGCCTGCACTCTGGCTCCCGGCAGGGTATGTTGTGATCCGCTGGCCTGTGCCAACTCACATATCTAAACGTTTTCATAAGGGGAACCCCTTTGTGTTAGTCATCTGGTTGTCAAACAAGACCTGGCTGCGATCCTGGACCTGGCACTAGATGAAATATGTGCACTTTAAACATTTCATACTTAAACCGATGGGAATGGGCAATTCCTCAGTACGTTTTCTCAAGGTTTTTAAACAATAAATGTCAACCTAAGGGCAAAGCGAGACAGATTTCAGATTAAAGGGATGGGGTTTGCTTAACGTTTATAAATCCCTTAGTCCCAACCTCCTTCATGTTTCTTAAAACAACGAACAAGGAAAGGCTGTCAGACGCAGTGGGCACTTTTGTCAACACAACTTTTTCCTTTAGTAGTGTGATAGAAAGATTTCAAAAATAGATTTTTCTGATGGATTCATGACTTGGCATCCCATAGAGAATCTAGTATTCTTCCAAGCAAAGCTAAAGATTTGTATTAGAAGACTAATAATGCCAGTCAAAAGCACCTTTCATCCCCAAGATAACTAAAATATTCCTTTGTTTATTTTTCACCCTTAATTACTTTTCCTGTCTTGGTTTAATCTGTAGTGCTGAAGCTTGTCAACACTTATAGCCTTTAGTTTAGGATAGATGTCTTAGGAGCATGAATAAAAGCAATTTTCATGTAGTGTCTCCCTGTCATGACTGCTGCCTGAAGCCCATTGACTTTTCGTTCAAAAGACCCGACTCTATGCCCGTATAAGTGGAACAAAACTTAATTGGAGTCAGTAGTTTTATATTCCTTAATATCAGGATGAGGCCTCGTTCTTTAAGCCTGGTGTTCTGTCACTTGCAATAAAAGCTTCTCATTTCTGTTGTGTCTCCCACTTTCCAAAGAAAAAAGGTCTCAGAAGGAATGATCATCTCAGAACACTTGTCTTGATTTTGACTTAGTAAAATTTTAAAACTATTTAGAATGTAAATTTTGGAGTTTACAGCTGAAGTGAGGAATAATTCTGAGTAAGAAAATGTACCTTCTGTTTGGAAAATTAGTTCTCAGAAACAAAAATTGCCTGTAGGGTTTGGATTTTGTTTTTTTTTTTTGAGTAAAGTGATTTCTTGAAACATCCCACATATGCTTTCTATCGGTGTAAGGTGGCACTTCCACACAGGAGAGAAGTTTTTCAGAAGGCTTCCAGGAAGTAACAAATCACTGAGCCTTGCTGTATCATCTCTTGGGCAGGGCTGTAGAGCCAGGCTCGCTCAGCCACAGTGGGACTTTCAGGCTTTCGTTTTTTTCATGCTTTGGTTTCTTCTCCTGTCCTTCACCTGTCCTGTCAGCTCGGGTGCAAGCTCGCAGGCTTGCAGACTCTTTTTTGCCATCTAGTTATGACTCTGTGACAGCTAGTACAAGGAGCCCTGACTTTTCCTTCATGCCTTCTTAGGTAACATCTTAACACAAATAATATATTTTAGGTATTTTCCAGTGGAAACGATGGTTATCCTGTCATGTTGTCCGGGTGGAAGGGCGATGCTCTCAGGCAACTTTTGAACCTTTTGGCCAGTTTCAGCCAGGTTTGACAGAGAAGGATGGTGACTGCTTTCTCTTGAAACCAGGTAGGACAGGACCCAGCCAGTGCCACAGCTGTATGAACATTAGAGCTTGCAGTCATGGGCATTATTTTCTTGCAGAGAGCAGGGAATCCATGCAGAAGGAGATTGCCCCAGCAGCAAGAAAAGGTTTGAGGAAGGTTCATAGTTACTGTCAAGTTAGAATTGTGCAGCAAAGCAGGTGTCATTGATTTTAGCACTTGTAAAGCCATGTGCCTGCCTCTCTATGGGTTCCAAAACCACATAACAAACCCAGCAGGAAAGCAAGAAAATGACAGGGGAAATCATGTAGTGATAATTAAATGTCACTTAATTAATTAATGTCACAATTAATTCCAGCATAGGGTAGATGTTGTCTTGTGGTCAGCACTGCATGACATCGGTGTGGAAGCCTGGGCACGCAGGTGAAGCAGTAGAGAGCAGAGGTCGTCGGGCTGCTTCTAGGGGGAAACAGGGAGCACAGATCTGTGTGAACCCTGAGGAACGGGGCTGTGGGCTGGGCTGGGCTGGGAGGAGGGTTTCATACCACTGTGTCCCCTTCTTAGAAGTTTCTTGGTAACTTGCGGGGTGGACTTTTCACATTTGTGCCATGCTGGAAAGCTGCCTAGTGGAGAAGGACCTGGGGGTGCTGGTTGACAGACGGCTGAACATGAGCCAGCAGTGTGCCCAGGTGGCCAAGAAGGCCAACGGCATCCTGGCTTGTATCAGGAATAGTGTGGCCGGCAGGAGCAGGGCAGTGATCGTGCCCCTGTACTTGGCACTGGTGAGGCCGCACCTCGAATACTGTGTACAGTTTTGGGCCCCTCAGTACTAGAAGGACATTGAGGTGCTGGAGCATGTCCAGAGAAGGGCAGCGAAGCTGGTGAAGGGTCTGGAGAACAAGTCTGATAAGGAGCAGCTGGGGGTGTTTAGTCTGGAGAAGAGGAGGCTGAGGGGAGACGTTATCGCTCTCTACAACTACCTGAAAGGAGGTTGTAGTGAGGTGGGTGTTGGTCTGTCCTCCCAAGTTACAAGTGATAGGATGAGAGAAAATGGCCTCAAGCTGCATCAGGGGAGGTTTAGATTGGATATTAGGAAAAATGTCTTTACTGAAAGAGTGGTCAGGCATTGGAACAGGCTGCCCAGAGAGGTGGTGGAGTCACCATCCCTGGAGGAGTGCAAAAAACACGTTGATGTGGCACTTCAGGGCATGGTTTAGGAGGCATGGTGGTGTTGGGTTGGCGGTTGGACTTGATGATCCTAGAGGTCTTTTCCAACCTTAATGATTCTATGACTTCTGTGATTCTGTGCACGTTTTCTAAAATGACTGCTACAGACTTCAGTTGAGCTCAGCTCAAAATCACTAAATAATGCTCAAGTCAGTCACCAGTTTTTCAGGATTTATGTCCACGTGTTTTCCTTGCACTTTCTGTCTTTTCACTGATAGTGAATCATTCCAGTTTACTGATGTTGATCACAACCACAAGAAGGTTTTTGTCTGTTTGCAGGCAGTTTTAGACAGTAAACAAGTCAGTACCAGCAGCCAAACAGTACAGCAGCAGGTCACAGGAACTGCAGCGTTGCTCATGTGTGTAGGCTGTAAAAATTAAATGAATTTTTCAAAAGCCCAAATGATGCAAAAGCCATATTCATCAGTATTAATGTAAGCCTGTCCTGGCTTAGAAGGCAGAACAGTGGCTAAGCGATGGCCTTTTGCTTTCTCCAGTTAACCTTCAGTTAACAGTATCTATAGATGTAATTGGACTTGCATTATCATGCAACCATGAGCAGGTCCAAGCCTGGTTGCTAATTCATATACACTGCTGAGCAGCCTTCCAAAGTGAGCACCGCTGGCAGCTGCTGTTCTGCTCTTTGTGGCTAGAAAAACTGTGGAGAAGTGGTTCTTCAAGTAATTACTTAGAGGAACCCATTCAATCAGTTGGACCTGTTCTTTCATAACTCTCATTTAAAACTGATGTTTTATTCCTTCCCAGTAAGCTGGACCAGACCTGCTTATCTTCTGGGGGAACATCTGTCTAGCTGGCTCAAAGGGATTGAAAGGGAATAGAGAATGTAATCACAGTTTATTGAATAAGAGAATAGTTCACGATAATACCTTTTACTGAGAGAGAGTACCTTCTTCCTACACCACAGTCTTTTTTTTCCACTTTGCCTGTTGTAGTGCCTGCTAATCAGGATGCTTTAAAACTAAGGAGAAGATAGCAGGAGGTACGAGAGAGTAAAACTGAATTAAAGGCAAGAGAGTGCAGTGGGGATATGGATAGTAAAACAGGCTACGTGCTGAGCTCATTAGAAGGGACACATCTGGAAAAATGTTTGAGAGTAACAAAACTATCTTTCCATTTATGTTTGCCGATTCTTGTGTTATTTTTCCCTGGTATTGCGTGCAGCATGGTCTCACCCTGCAAGGTTAAAGATCACAATAAAGTTTTGTGTAGGTAACAAAGTACTCCGTGTATGGGAAGTGGTACGTAATTTTACTTACTGAACAAAGAGATGTCATATTTTCTAACACATCAAAGAAAAATTGTCTACTGGCATCTGTTCTTGAGATGAAGTATTGGTACTTTAGCACTAGAGATTTTACTCTGGGCCAGGAGCTAAAGGATCTGTGTGTTGGAGGACTATGTGTGCAAAGCATGCTTGTGCCTGTATAGGATTGTGGCCTGTCAGGTTAAAAATACATATTGATACCTATAATTTTGGTCTGGTTCTCGTATGGAAAGACCTGAAGAATATATTCCCAGGATTGTGGCTGCTATATGCCTTGCTGACCAGCAGTTGTTTATGTTAACATGGTAGGAGAAAAAAATAGATGTACCTGTATTTAAACCAAGACTTGAAAAAACAGCATTATAAAGCTAGCTTGTAAGTTATTTGGGCTGGAGGATCGGGGGAACGTGTCAGTATGCAGCAGTTCAGAAATTGGTGTAACTGTGTACTTGTCTGGTTATTTAGCAATTTCACTGGAATATATTCACTTGCAAGTATGGGGACACTGGTTTGTCCTCTTATTCCGTGCAAATCTGTTGAGGGCGGTTGTCTGTGTTGCTGTAATCTACCTGCCCCTTCACACTTGAGCACAATTGTGAGTGTATTTGCCAAATGCAGATGGATCAGGCACTGATGTGCTTAGGTGGCACTTCATTTGTGCAGCATACCTTGTGCTGGTGGTTTTGCTGATCTCAAGTGTGGGAAATACCTGTCAGGGAAACCCTAATAAATATTATACAGGTGTCCTCGTTCCATTAGTTTTTTGCATTTCCCTCTCCTCTCTACCTTAATACCCCTTTAGTTTACGCTGACATCAGTTGATGCCAACAGAAAGAGAAGGTAACTCCTGGAAAACCCATAAGGTGCTTGGGCTAGATATGCATTTTTTAATGCACGTGTAATCTATAATTAGATTTTAAAATTTTTTTTAAGCCCATTTGAGAATAGTGCACCAAGGACATTTTGCATTTGGGCAGTCAGAAGTTACTAATTTTTAGAAGCTTGCTGCAAGGGAAGACATCAACAAAAGCTGTTGCAAAGCTGTGCTTTCACTTTACAAGGCTTTCTGGAGATATGTTCTTGGGTTTGGTTCATATAGGCTTATTTCTCTGACTTTCACTTTGAATTTGGGAATCAAAGGCATTTTAAAATTCTAGGTCAAACTCATTAAAAAACACGGAATCTCACCTGGTTTCAGCTCCCTAAATCACGAGAAACAGTAAATCTCCTGCTCTGGTTTTGATACAAATCTATAAATCATGGGGTGAGTGTATTTGAAGCTTGGCCCAGAACCTCTCTGTCCAGAGTCAGCATTGCTCCAAAAGTTCATGACTTTTTTCTAAACAAGCTCTTGGATATGCGGAGTGTCAGTGACACATGGAACATGTCAGATTTCTGGGGAGATTGCAAAGATAGCACCCAGCTTTCGGATTTGGGATTTTCCTAGCATAAAGCTACATCTCTTGAGACTGAGCCTACCTGCCTGATCAAAGACAGACACACAGTTTTAGGGAAAAAAGCCTCCAGACCTTCCTTCCCTATTTCTCTGATGTGCTAGGGCAGCACGGGGAGGCCTCTCCCCGTTCCCCACCGGCTCCTCCCTGGAGGAACATGGCTGCCCCTGGGCTTTCCCGGAATTCCCGCCTGCCTGTGGTTTCTTAACCAGTCCTGCAAAAATGTATTTTTTATTGAATGTTATTCTAACCATAAAACTTTTAAGCTGTTCAAATACTTTCCTTTGTACTGTAGACATCTGAGACTATTAGACATTAACAAGTAAATGTACTTTTTTTTTTGACTGCTTCAATCTGCTAAGTAGTTTTCTTTGGACAGACCTCCCTTAGTCTTGTACCAGAGGAAACATGACTGTGATCTGATATCGTATCTCCTCAGTATCTGTCTCCTCCGATTGTAGATGTAGGTGTGTTTCACTTTGAATTAAAAAAGGGACTTTATTTCATGGCAAACCATTTACTCACCCAAGATTCAGAGATGTTTAGAGCCAGGAGGTACCATACTGATTCTCTTTGATTCCTGTATTAAGCCTATAAATCTTTGTGGGAATAGAGCATATACTTTAGTAAGGAATATTTCAGAACATGAAATTCAGTTTTCCATAGTTATTTTAGTAATTAATATAATATGTTCTTTGACTCCTGCTACCAAAGCTTCATGTCACTAGAATTGACTTCATGTGCATTTTTACATTATTATTTGCATCACGGCTTAATCTGAAATTGGCCCTGTGTTAAATTGTGTGCTACAACTGCAAATAGCGAGAGAGCATTCCTGCCCCAGATTGTCTATGAGGAACAGAAAAAGCATTGGAGGAAGCAAGCAGCGTTATCGCGGTTTGGTGCATGAGGAGATGAGACCCAACATTTGCTTAACCTGTTCTGGATCTCACGGAAGGCCTTTGACTGACCTGGTAAATTATACATCTGAACTGGTTTGGAGGCATCTAAGTAAGTGACGTGTTTTTCTGACCTGTTGAGCCTCTCTAAAATGGGCTCTTTGCTGGGGATTTCTGGAAAGCCATCCTTTTATGGGATTAGGATGGGATCAGTTTTCCCTGACCCCTCTCAGCCCAGGCAGCCATGCGTTCCCATGGAATTCTTTCCCTGGCAGTTGCAAGAGGCTTGCTGCACACAGTGCCTTTTCAAGTTGTGGAAGAAAGGTGTGTAGCACCTCTGATCTGTGCTGAGTAATCTTCAAAATGGAACAAGAAAACTAAAAGTCTCAAATCATTTCTCTGGTAAGCACGAGTGAACTGTTATGAACCGTTCCCTATCATGCAAGAAATAAGATAAGGAGATAAGGGATGGCAGACCCAACAGGGCACTTACGTTTTTAACCTGCAGCAAGGTAGCTAATGTAGTTCTCCTCTGTTCTACTGGACAGAATGGCTAGAGGTGACACCTTGCGCCTGTGTCCATTATTTATACAGTTTTTGTGCCTGTAGATGCGCAGTAGTGTTGCCTCACTATCAAAGGCAGCCCATATGTAGCATAACCCAGGGCATGTAGTGTGGATTCTTTGTGCACATGAGCTGATGTCTTTAGACTTTAATGTAAGAGGGTTCTAGTCTCTGCTGTATATAGACAACAAAATCTTTAATATCTACCCCAGTAAAAATAGAATATGTGTGCATTTAATGCCTGAGAACTTGAATCATGTAGTACAAATGAGATACAGTAATTGACTAAATCAAAATACGTTTTTATGTTACACGGAGTGGACCGAACTTCAGAGCCGGTTCTCCTTTGAAAAAACATAACCTGTCCATACCCATCTCGTCAGTGGATTATTGCATTCTCTTCCAATAGAGATTCACAACTCCTTTTGACCAGAAATGAAGCTGGAACTGGGGATGGTGTTTTCTGTTCCCTGCTCTGACTATGAATGCACCTTTGCAGAGAAGGGATACCTGTGACAAAGTGATGCTCGTGAAGCATCTCTCTAAATCGGGCATTTTTAGAATACCGAGAGTGAAAGCACATGTTTTCGGAAGTCACCTTCATGGATTACAGGTACACAGGCAGGGACTGGGGAATTTTGTCTTAATAACGTAGCTCACTGATAACAGTGACAGAACAGAAATTAAAAATTGACCGTAAACAAAATTGTAGGTGAGAATTTTGGAAAGGAGTACTGTGTCTGGCTATCATATTGCTGGCTCAAATTATTTAAACAGGAGACCTGAAGCTGTGTATGGGAGTTTGGTTTTACCCCAGAAATCCTGGAAGATCGTGAAGGTGAGAGAACTTCAGCACATGCTGTACACAGTGTTGAATGGTGGCCATTGCTCTTTTCTCAAAAATAGCACAGGTTTAAGCATGAAGACCAATTTTTTTCCAAAAGGGCTTGAAGTAGAGCTCTAAAATTATACCTCAGAGGTCTTTGCAGTGTTAGATTTTCATTCCTAACTTCTTATTCAACCAAAGTTTTTATATGTTGTGTAGGAAATTTAGTATGTTTGTAGCTTATTGCCTGATTTGCATAAGCAAACTCACCAATAACACCTGATAATTTGCATATGACCTTTTTGCCACCTCTCCAGTGGGAAGTGTTTGAATTTTAACCAGCCATTTACTTGCTTCCCCTTCTGACATAGGGGCTGTTTCCTAAGGACTGATTACGGCAAGATCTTTAATTTCAAGCCCTGCTATTAGCAGTCGATAGCCTGTTTCCACATAACCCCAACACAGATCTTGACACATAACCCTCGCAATTGTTTTTCATCCCGTGAATGTTAATATTTACTAGGTAGAGTCAATCTCCAAACCGCAGAGAATGATTTGTATTGTTGGTGGTATGAATTACACATTAGCTAAATAAAAATGTTAACCTTCCACTAATATAATTATATAAACAGAACTCACACTTGAGCATGCGTCAAATACTTCTGCTTAATGCAGAAACGTTTTCCGTCCTCACTCTTACAACACTGCAGCTCCTGAGCGCAGCAGGGCAGGCGGCGGGTGAGAGCGCAGATCGTGGGGACCTCGTCTTGCACCGCCTCTGCCGAGCAGGGTAATTAATACCTGCCAGAAGTAGATCTCAATGAGCTGTAATTGTGTGAAGTCTCTGGGGCTGGAGAGTCACCAACAGTAATCCTCTGTGCACAAGCTCCCCCTTATGGAAATGAAAAATACTAAACAATGCTTTTTTTTTTTTTTTTCTCCCTAGTCGGACAGGTCTAAGAGCTGATTAGTATGAAGCAACTTCTCAAGCCTGCAGTAGTGTTTTGGGACTCAATGTTTGAAATGCAGATGATTTAAGGAATTGGCTTATGCTCCCCAGGACACACGTGAATGATGATGGCCTGTGTACGTCTTTATACCTAAAATGATTTGAGCTGCTTTTGAAGTTGGAATTTCTTGTGGCATCCTGGCAATGAGGAAGGGGAGAGAGGCTCTTTGGGTAGCAAGAGGGACTAGGGTGTCACAGTGAGAGCTGTAGCTCTAGCCTCCTCTGCCTTATGGGGAACAAATAATTTAGTTTTGGAATAGTTTTTACATCTGTTTCTGAGGACGCCCTATGATGTATATTTTGAGTTGGATCTTGATGGTAGAATTTAATCCTTAGCTAATAACAGTAAGAAGTTTCAAGCTGTTTGGGCGAGAGATGCTGCCTGTAGGCTCAGATGTTACATAGCTGTGCTCAGTAATCTTGCATTCTTATATGGGACACTTTACTGCATAACAGGTCCTGATGAATGTGAGAGTGATTACAGCTCTATGCTCACCGTGTTCTCGCACTCTCCATTAGCATGTCTGAATCCCAACAGTAGCCTACGTGGACCTTTGCACTGATTTGGTGGGACTGTTCTTGTGATTTCTAGATCTTTCGTGGTGTTGAAGAATGGCACTTTGAGCTAATGCCAATCAGTATCATCTCACCAATGTTTGGTGCTTCAGCGAGATGCCCTGATGGCTTGTGTGAATTGTTCTTGTGCAAGAACCTGAACAGAAAAGTTCTTGCTCTTGCAAAACCATTTTTCAGTTGATTTAAGCTATTTAAAGGGGGTTTGTTCAAATAATACCTGAATGATCCACTTGGCCCACTAACCTCAGTGCAAATCACATACGCTCAGCACCTTGCGGGATTTGACACTGGAGCTTAGCATCTGGCCTCAGTCAGTCATCTTGTAGGAGCAGGGAGTCTGCTCAAATTAGTTTGAAATAGTATTAAAGTTATATTATTAGTTATATCAAATAGTATTATTAGTATTAAAGATAATGAAGGGGGAAACTATACTGGAGAAGTGGACAGGAAAGATTTTTCTTTGTGGTAGTCTGGGGCAGCTGAAGATAGCTTGTTGCATTCCTCGTTACCTCTTTTATTGACTTTCTGGACAGGTTGAACATTACGGAGAAGTGGGGCCAGAAATACCACGGAACGCATGTGACCAGGACAGAGGAACTGGTTGGCTTTTTCTACTGTTGAATGCTCTGGCTCTGGCCCCTCTCCTGGTGTTGTAGACAGCCAGCATGCACTGCAGTGGCATGAATGATGCTCAGTAATTTTGATTGACTGGGAGACATGGACCAGCTGTGTTTAAGGGCAAAGTGCATCAGCACAATGTGAAAATCAAGAACATCATAGTAAGCACGGCTGGCGTAGGAGGGACATTGCTGAGACTGCAATATTCCAGAGCAGCAGTTGTATCTGAACTTCTCTTCAGGGTGACCTGAATATATTCTACGTAATGCAGTTACGTAGAATGGTTCAACCTGAAAATTAGGTTAAAAGTTCGTTTTGCACCTTTCCTATGGCTACAGCGGCATGTGCAATGAAAGTAGATTGAGTGTTTTCTATTAAAATAACTAAAAATCCACATTGATGCTGGCTGAGTGCATTGTGTTATATCTTTTTCACCCATTAGCCTGAGCTCTCTTTTGCTTGCCAAGTATCAAAGGAGATGCTAATACCAACCATAGAAAATACTCGCCAAAATACATGCTTCCCATTCCTTTATAGTCGTGGTGATTTTGTTCATAATGAGCACCAGCTCTCTTATCAGGTCTGATCCCACTGCTGTGTCTTTCACTGCAGAATTGTCCCTCCTGGAAAAACAAAGTATTCCCAGTGTACATATCTTCACTTTGGTAAGGAATTAACCCATATACACCACAGAAAATGCCTTGGACAAGGGAGTGAAAATTACATCATCAGTTACTGTTGAAGCTCGGCCTCTTGAGAGGCTGCAGAAGCAAGAACTGCAACAGTCTATGATGCTCACCTGAACCCAGTCAAAGCCATTTAAACCTTTCTGGCTTGCACTAGTAACCATTAAAATTAGGCAAGTACATTCCTGATAATTTCAGAAATGCTAAGGCCAATAGCAGGAGCTGGATTTAGCTGCCTGGAGGTGATGCATAGATTGATTTAATACCTGGTTATCTTCAGGCCCAGCAAAAGGCCAGCTGAGCCATTAGCACTGCCATATCTGTAGTCAGAGGTGGGAAGAGAGCTTGAAGAGGACAAAGCATTTGTATGTGACTTCTAAACTATCTGACTTTCAATTCTTTTAATTAAACAGTTTTATGATACCTAAAACATTTATAAACTTGCTTAAGATGTGCCACCTGTTTTCTGTGCTGCAGAGATGGGAAAACCTCTGACATTCAGAGCACTTTGCCTGCAGTTTTCCCATTTTTATTAACTTAGTTGTGTTAATTGAAATACACATATAAAACTTCTTCCAGTTTTGAGAAATATTTTTGCTGCAAATGTCATACGCTTTTTACATTTTGTTTACTGGCATTTTAAATCATATTTATTTAGTTTGGGTCAATTTAAGTAAAATTTCTTTTGTAGACCTTATCCTCACCAGCACACACAAAAATCTTGGACTTGTACAGTTGTACCAGGTAACACATTGAAATGCGGTTTCTAATGGAGGAGGGGAAGACAGTGTAATACAGCTAGAGCCAAAATATGTCTAATACATGTCTGGGATTCAGTTCAAGTTTTGGTGGATAATTACTCTTCCTTAACTCTGCAGTAGTTTAAATGGCTTTCAGTGTTACAGTCCAGTGTGTGATGGAAAGAGAGAGGGTCCTACGTCACTGTAATTGTTCACTTCTCCAAGCAGAGGCTGAAAAGCACCTTAATGCTCTAAATATGGCCAGGGGACGGTTATCTGGATAGGCAGAGAGGTTGTAGGTCTCAGGACCTCGGCACCCGGGAGAGGTTTGTAGGGCAGGACATGCAATGCTGAGGTGCCCAGCAGTGCCCAGCCGTGCCCAGTGCTCTGCTCCAGCAGCATTCAAGTCAAGCTCATTACGCCTGACATCCTTCCCTCAGCACTAATCATTTTTCCATTTCAACAACGGCTGTTTACAGCAGCTGCTGCCTTATGTTTGGTTTGATCCTGGTCCAGATTTTGCAAGTGATTAAAATGCTGCTAATAAAGATATTTTAACTAGGATTTACATGTTGACTTGCCTTTTCCAGCTACAAAAGATCTTCACACCGCTGCTTTTCCTCATCTGCCCCAGTGTGGCTGGCTGGCTTGCCATTTCAGGGGCGACCTGGTAGTTCTCCATTCCCACTGGTGGAGCTTCAGCTGGCCTTTGCTGTCCTCCCCAGGAGCACCGGGGAGGTGTGGGGAACGGCTGGATTCTGGAAGAAATCCCAGTGCCCTTGTACGCACACGATAGGGAGATTATCTTACATACATTCCCTTGTATGTTCCCTTGGTTTACCACATACTCGACTGATTTCTATTGGAATATTATAATTGCATTCATATGGTCTAATAGCAATGGCAGTTACAAAAATTTCCAGATAAAGCCCATGCTGTAGCTGTGGGCTTTGATGCAGCCTGTATCCCCAGTTACACCCGGACACTAGAGTTACGGAACAAGGAGAGTTTCCTGCCTTTTTTTTTTTTTTTTTTTTTTAAATCCTTTGGCTTAGAAACTAGCAGGTTTGCAGAATTAGTGATGGATGCGTGCAGGATTCTCATCCTGTGCTCCCTTGCAACCTGTAGAGCTGGACTGTGTGCTTGCAGAGCCTGGTGCACAGGGTGGAAGCGAGCCTTGGCAGAGGCTGGGTGCCAGGGTACCAGGAATATCCCATCACACTTGTTTGGGTAGGGTTTGAAAGATGCCAAGGGCTTGTTGGCAGCAGGGAGGAGAGCAGCAGAGGGTGCTCTCACTGCACCAGCGCAGCAGCCGGGAGCTTGGGGAGAGGGTGTTGTGCAAAGCAAAGGAGGAGCAGGAGTTCCTCTCCATCATGCTGATCTGCCTTCCCTTTCTCACTGCTTTTTCCTCAACCCCTCCCTCTGCAAATGTAAACTCTCCCTTCTGGACTGGAGAGGAAAAAAAAAAAAAAAAAAAAAAGAGTTTGGGCCAGTGCCAGCACGCAGCAATGGGATCGTGGATTGGCATCTGGCCGTGACACTTGAGCAAACCAGTTACCTCGGAGGAGGCTGCATAGGACTGCGGAAAGTGCACAGTGTGACTCAGGCATTTTTAATTACTGATATAGAATAAAGCAAAGCTCATGGTGGGTTTTGTTCGCCTCTTCGTTCATGCTTGTAACTTCAGGGTCATTCCATTGACTTGACTTGAATGACCCTGAATACATAGCCACTGCTATAGAAATAAGAAACGTGCTTATGTTTGCTAAAGGCCAGCTAAAATTAATGAAAATGTAAGGAGAGATAAAATTCTTTACAAATTAAGGTTCAAAATACTGTTTAAGGAACACATTGTTGATTTAATGTCTATTGAAAATTCTTGCTGAAGGCTGCACAGTTTGACAGAAAAAGCACAGGATTAAGACTGGGTTTCTGTGGCAGATTATCTGCTCCTTTTATACCACCTCACATCTCCTTCCTTTCTTTCTTTTTGTCTGTCACACCCATTTAGATTGTAAACCCTTTAATTCTGCTCTGCATATATGCGCAGCCTGGCTTGATGGAGACCTGACTTGAATTACGTCTTGAACTGCTTATACGGTACTAATTACATTAATAATAATTGACTTCACTGGGCTTTGGATCAACCTCTGAAGGAATACATTTGCATCTCATTACTTCCCCTGATGGAGTTCTGCATGTCATCTTTCTGCAGATGATGGGGAGCCTGGATGGGGGCTCATCCAGGGACCGGTGGCAGACTCCTGCGCGGTGGCTGTGGTGGTGAGTGATGCGGTTCCAGCCTGTGGTAGAGCTGGACTGACGAGGTCCCGGTTTAGAGCGGGTTTGTGCCTTGATGCTGATGGATGTCACTGTCTGGAAGGTACGCTTCCAGCTGAAGCTTTTGTGGCCAATGTGAAACTTTTGAGGGTTCTGTCCACCAAGGGATCTAGGCAGGTTAAACGAGTTATTTTCCCGTTTCTCACAGTAGAGGCTCTATCTCTTGAATTCTTTGAATCACAGCTAAAAATACAGACTAGCTCGAACAGATGTTTTAGGTTTGCTACAGTGGGATTTGGTAGGCTGCTGTCAGCCTGTGTTGTTCAAGAGGTTAGCTAATCTGAATGTCTCCTCTTCTTCAAAAAACAATGACTCTATCAACCCAGGTAAGGGATTAGTTGATTCAGTGAGTGTTTTGTAGACATGGAATTGTTGGGTCAGGTACTTACGCCTGCATTTCTTCTGTCTCACTGAAATACCTCAGTCTCTGTATTGCCTTGTAGTATTGCGTGAGCCCCCTCAGTTACTAGTGGAGAAAAAAAAATACGCATCTCAAGAGAGACTTTGAGTCTTAGGGGACATAGACTCTGGGAATCAAGGTAGTGTAGGGTATATATATAGCAGATAGTCTTGCAGTCAGTAATATCATCTATTAGTGTCAAAAAAAGTCTGGAGCTCTTTTGTGTTTGGTTTGTAGCATGCATACAAACACTGCTCTTTGATATCCACATTAGTCCAGGGGGAAAACATGCTGGAAAAGAACCTTTGATTTCAGCATTATGAAGGAAAATATGTATGTCTCTAGATCCCAGGACAGAGCAAAAGCAGGGAAGTTGGGGGATATTAGGAACAAGAGAGAAGCAGAAATAGGAGAAGAAAAATGTGAAGACAGAATACTCAAGTATTTGCAATTTTTCTTTCCCTCAGTTATACCTAGGAACTACCTCAAAATCAAAGGGGTGGCCTGAGAGTGTGTAAGAGATGTTTAACCCATAGCAGAAGGAAATAATGAGTGACCGTGTTTGTGCGAAACCCCTGGGCAACGTTAGGCTACCCAGGTACGAGTGTGAAAAACAGATACACAGATATGTAGGTTAACAGCAGTAAGAAACAGTTAAGCGTTAGCAAGATAGAAAATAAATGAGAGCTTAAATGCACCAAATGAGATATTTTTTTTTCTCTAATGAATTATGACTAAGAGAGTGCTATTTCCTTTTAGCATTAAAGTTCTGAATTTTTACAGAGTCCCATTTTTCATTCAAATGAGGACACAATATCAGTTAGGGTCTATTCTGGAAACATGGATCAAAACCTCTGTTAAAGGCCTTCTGGCTTTCCTGGGTGCTTTCAGGTCTATTCAGTGCTTCATGGACCCAGGGGAGTGGAAAATTTGTGCACTGTGATGCCTATTGTGTGTTTAATATAATGAGATACTTAGCTATATTAAACCTTCGAACACGTTTGTAGCTATTACTGGTTAAAGGAAGGGTGACTAAGCTTATGAAAGGTGTCCCAGGACTGGTTATGTTGGTGTCTGGAGCTGAGATGTTAAATGCACAGATTATCCCTCTTGGGTTAGTTTAAAAAACATTGCTTGGTCTAGCCATCACCTCTTATATCTTGATTTTCAAATTAGCATTATTGTAATAAAACACGCTGAGGTCCTGCCTGTTCCATATCTAACAGAAGATACATTAAGTGTGTATTTCATTAGCTAAAAATATATTGATATTACCCTATGATATTTGCTGGGTAATAATGTTTTGCTGCTCTTATCTCTAGTACATTCTCCTAAGGATTTCGATGTACTTTCAAATAGAGTGAATTTAATCTCGCTGCCCTTTTGTGTGCTAAAATTGTATTAACATCCTTGTTACACACATCAAAGAACTCTAAATTAGGTAACGTTCCCATAACCCACAAAATTTGTTGCAAAGCCCCTTACAAAATGCAGATCTTAATATCACTGTGGCAAAATTTTCTAGTGTGATGCAAGATTCCTGCTGGAGCACAGGTTTTGATGTTGATTAGCAACTTTAAAGGTGGGTTAGATGGCAGCAGTGGTGACTACTGCCAGGACAAATAAACTGTCACATGCAAAAAATTCTAATACAACAGAAAATCTGTAGCAGTGCAGGTTTAGAGTGCCAAGCTTGAGGTGTTTTGATGCAGGGAATGAACTAGATTGTATTTCTAGGTTGCTTCTGTCTTCCAATTTAGAGTGCTTCTTCCTCTGCCCCTTTTTGTCTCGTTCACGTAGACCAGAAATCTTGTTCAGTGGCTCTCTCTTGTTGTACGCTTCTCTAGGACTCCTGTGTGGAAACTTCTTGTGTTTGTGCTAGGTAAGGATTTTGTTTCCTTTCCCATTAAAATTAATCAAGTTTTTCAGAGAGGACACTCACTGAAATCTAAGTCTAGAAGTTTGCTAGATCTAAAACTTGTTCATTAAGCAAACACTATTCAGATGATTTAAAATACATCATTGGCAATTATAAACTCGTGCAACATATTTACTGATAATATTAAGCAAAAAATAATGTTAAGGGGCTTTTATGCTCGAAATGGTTGAAAGAGAACAAAGTGATTTAACCATATAAAGGTTTTTAAAGGTAAAAGCTGTCTGTTGTTCCGACCAGTTTTAGTTTTAACATTCTGGGGTTTCTTGTTGTGTTTTGTTTGTTGTTTGTTTTTGTTTTTTTTTTTTTGTTTTTTTTTTTTTGTTTTTTTTTTTTTTAAAAAATCCCAGCCAGCTGTCATTAATGTACCAGCTACTACCTTGGACTACTCAGGGATTGTACTGCTACGTCTTGCATGGAAGAGTCCAAACTCTCAAGTTGGCATTATTATAACCTGGATCTTCATCAGACTGTTCCCAGGGTGAGACCTATAATACACACTGTCTGTTTGGGTCTAAATAATAATTTGTCCACACTAATCAAGTTTCAGCTTCCAGTCAGCAATCCTGGTGCTAAGTATGACAAGATGTGGAAGCCACTGACTCAATGCTACTGTGTTACCTACTGATGATTGCCCAACGCATGCAGTCCTCCTCCTGTTGTTGAATATATTTGCAACTTGCTCCTTATCCCAAATTGCTTGTGGGCCAGGAAGATGATGATTATACTCTGGCTCCTGCTTCAGCTGTAGTTCATGACCTCTTGTTTTCAGATTTCATAAAGTATAGCAAAGCGACAGCAAAATGCAAGATGTGTATGTTGCAAGCCAGTCTCCTCCTGAACTTGCATTGCAAGCCTGTTTCAGCCAAGTGTGTTGCCAGTAGAGTGCCTGTAATCTATGGTGTATGTCTGGGGTTTGATGAGAAAATGTAATTCTATAGCCTCTGTGTGCTGATACGAATTCTCCTGCCTGTGTGGTATAGTGTGAGACCACAGCCAGTATTTTATGATGTAGTCCTCCGACAGCAAGCTAGTAAGTGAGTCATTTCCTACCGTCCTTTAGAATTATACTCTGTGCATTATGGGCAACTCCTTACATATGGTCCCTAAGATATAAGGATATGGTTCAGTGGTAGGTGCAGAAAGGCTTTAATCCCCTCTCCAAGTAGGTTTGCAAGGTAATATTTTGACAATGCATTTTATCTCCCTTTTATGAATCAGGCTTTATGGCTGCATTCACCTCATCTGTGGGCATGCCTTTGAGGCCAAATTTGTCAATTGTTTGCACTGTCTTGCTGCAGGAGTGCCCTAGAGAGCATCTCCATAGCACTCCATCTGTTACATCCTCAGGGGGAATATGAGAGCATCCTGCCCTTAAAGTGACCTCTGGACACCTCTGCATGTGATGTGCAAGACCTGCTCTTGGGGGCACTCCAGGCAAGGAGATCGGTACCTGGCCCAAGAGGCCAGTCAGCAGCACCTGAGCCGGGGAGGGTGCCTCTGCAGCAGCACACTCTCATGCAGGGGTGGCTTTTCAAAATGTTCCCAGCAGATTTCACATCTACTGCAATATCTCTCTTGCATGCTTTTGAGAGCTGCTACAAGAGCCCTGAGAGAATTTTACCTGTCTTCATCTGGAGGAGGTATGGAAGACAGCTGCAGAGAAGAGTGACCAGGGATAGGTATGGGAATAGAAACAAAGCTGTGTGACAGGGAAGGAGGCTGAGGATGAGTGTGTCTTATTTTAGGATAGAAACACTTTTATCTAGCATCGACAAGAAAGCTACCTCCAGCCAGCCTGTTGTGATGCAGAAGCATGTCCTTTTTTCAGAGTAGGGTTGTGCATCTCGTCATCTGTTGTTTGGAAAACACAGACATCTTCAGCCTCAAGAGCGCCCTTGATAAGAGCACACGCCAGGTAGCAGGCTGCCTAGCTGGGACCACTACCTAGCAGTAGGACACTTGGAGGTATTAATATCAAGCTCTTCTTGGCCCCATTTCACCAGCTGTCCTCCAGCCAGCTGTGGAGCTCCAGCTAGCAAAGATGAAACATGGACGTTTTCCAGGTGAGCAGATATCTTCCACCTGGCAGCAAGCCACTAAATGCCTGCCTGTGTTGGATGCTTATCCTGACACAGGACCATAAGCTGTAAATGATCCTTGATTCCTCCAAGGGAGTGTCCTGCTGTTACTGGCAGAGAACACCAGTGAATCCATTTTGGGGTTGGTGAGCTTCAAGCTCTGTGCGGGCAGGCAGGGGTCTTGCATACCATGCAGCATGGAGTGGGACAGCTGTGTGGTGAGGCCAGTGGGGTAGGAGCATCCCTGTTCGCGTGGAGTTTGGGCAGTTGTGGTGCGCTGCCACGGTTGGATCGTGCCGAAGGAGCAGATGGGGCTGCTCCATTGGGGCTCCATTGCCACAATAGCCCTGAGCCGTAGATCGCTCAAGCAGACCCCCTAGGCAAAACACATATGATTATTCAGCGTGATTTACCCTTGCCAAGCAATCTGTGTAATAGTTCATTGGTCATCATGGAAATGTGTGACTTTAAGGTACAGAACAATGCAAAATTTGTTCTTACAGTGTAAGTCGATTTCCATGTACAAAACCTTCGCTACTAGTGTGACAATATATAAGCCTGTAGCTAGTGGAAATCATATGCTGTTACGAGACTATGATAGATTTATGCCATTTGAACAATGGAAGTCTGTTGTTTCGATGATATGATATATGCTGAAAGTTTTCAGACTATATATTTAAATAGAAAATGTTTCAAAGCTCTGATATATGCAATAGAAGACTCATTATGCTATATAGATTTGTACTCTCAATAGTCTGATATGATTGCACCTCTACATCATCTACTGCCGTCTGTCAGTGCCTACTAGAGTGCACAGAGCTTGTAACTAATACAGCACATGAAGGATAACATCTAGGAGGGGAGTATGGGATTTTATGCTGATTGACTGGAATGCAGCTTGAGGCTGCATGTGCTACAGTGAGGGGACAAGTCTGTAAAAGGCCTTTAACTCAGCCTGTGAGTCGGGACAAATTTGTACACCCCAGCTTTCGTACATGTAGGTGTTCATTCCTATTTGGGCTTGCAACATTTCAAAGTTTTATTTTATATAATTTTTGTACTACATCCAACCTTTTCTTTGTGTCCTACAAAACATTATAATGCTTTACCTTAAATGACAGACTTGTTTAATGAAGAACGTAAGCTCTTGCTCCTATATCCCATTCAAACTGCTGTCCCACTAAGGTAAATCAGGAGGTGTGGACCTTGCAAAAAAGCTGGATCTCACTTTTTACTGTTACTGGAAGGTCGAGAAACTCAGTCCATCCATGACTGGAGTGGTTTGTGGGTGGGCAATCCCCAGAGCTGAAAACTGAGCAAGGGGGGAGGACTTTGCATTGCTCCAATAGATGCAGGTATCTAGAGTCTGGCATCTGATCCCATGCCATCTAAACCTTTAGGTAAAAACATGGAGGTGAGGCTGCTGACAACCATGGGAGTTTGTAGAGCAAACACTGTTTTCTGTTGCATCCAAAATAACTGTAATGGAGTAGCTCAAAATGCAGATTTATGCATCCTGGTGCAGATGCGAGGAGGTTGTGCACCTACCCATTGCACGCAGGCACAACTGCCCTTGCGTGCACACATCCAAAGTCCTGCCTGGGGGCGGAGAAATTGCACGGGAAAAAGTGCAAAAGAGAAAGAGAGGAGAAATTGCATGAGAACTTGGGGGTCATCTGTGTAGCAGGGGTGATTCTGATGTGGGCAAAAAGTTCTGCAGTTCTAGATCCCCTTTTTAATATTTAATATTTTAATATTTTATTAAAAATTAAATTAATAAATTTTAATATTCTTACATATCAAAAGATTTCAAAATGATGACAAGATATTGTAATTTTTAAAATGACTTCCAAACACATTACAGTATTTTCTAACCCCACTTCAGCTCAGGAAATTGCCATGGTCTAAAATTTGTTTTTTAAACAAATTTAAGCTATGTTTCTTTTGTGTATTTCATTTACTTTACCACTTTCTGTCTGAATTCGAAAACTTCCAAGCTACGTAGCTTAGCTGCAATTAGACAAATGGCATTTTTTCTGTTCTGGGTCTGTAGTAGAGTAGCTTTTATAATTTACTTTCCCCTATGTATTTTCTGCCCTTAATACTTGCTAAGATGAGTTTATTCGTCTGGTTGCTTATACTGCTTATATGTTGGATAAAGAGAAAAAGAAAACTGCACCACCCAGCATATTTGTTTAAAAATTATATGTATACGTAAAGGCAATTACCTAGGTTGATGATAGTTTCAAGTGTCACACTTCAGCTGTTCTGTGTCTCAGTTTGCCTACTTGTAAAAGAAGTATACCAGCTATTAACTATCTCAGGAGCTGCTCCTGAGATTTAGCAAACTGATGGGCAGGCATAAAGCATTTCAGGATCCTTGGAGAGAAGCCGCTCTATTGGGTTTTTTACAGAAAAGTTCTAGAGAGACTTGACAGTCCCCCAGAAAAAGTAGAAATTCTTGGCAGATACCTCCCTATGGTAGCTTGGTGCAGAACTCATTTCCTTTCACTGGTCAGTCTTAATGACAGTCTAGATCAGGACTCCAGGTTGTTCACAGGCTGATCTATGGCCATGATGTCATGCTCCAGCTGGGACATATTTTACGGAGGATTGTACATGACACTTCCTTCACGTTCCTGTAATTATGCATGAGGCCAGTAACAAGCACGTTTAAGCAGCAGTGAGCCAAGCTTGGCACATTGGGGCAGCTGCTCTCGTGCATCTGATGGCACGCAGGGCTGTGGCTCTAGTGGTGTTCACCTGAACGGGCCGTGTCTTGCAGCTTAATCTGTCTCCTTGTCTTGGCAGGTAATGCTAGCTGAAAAGCTGGCCTGTTGTGACTCATTTTTAGGGACACAAACAATTTTCTTGTTCGCGAGTACCTAGACAGGGTCTGCCACCATAGCTACACATCTGGGGAACTGCAAGATATCATGGGAATATGTGGTTGAGAGACCATTGAGCATTACTAGCGTACTCTAAAAAGGAGTGTTAGGTTTCATTGGAGAATGCTTACCATATTTTAAACAATTTTTCAAAAAGACATTTTCCAGATTTGGTGGAATTTTTAGTTGGATGTTTTCTCATTTGATTGGAAAAAAAACCCCAAAGTCTAAAAATTACTTATTTCACTGTGAACAGAACTCAGATATTTGTAGTGACACAAATTACTGACCTGAAAGTTCCTGACCTCCAAAATGGTAAGCAAACCTCCCCAAAATTCATGTAAGAAAAAAGCAAGAAGATAAGGTGACTGGTATGTGGGAGTCTGTTTTACTAGAGTAGTGGTAGGGACTAATGCCGGGGTCATCCACATCATAGGTGAGGGCCATAAGCACTTGGGCTTTGTTTCCTCTATTTATTGGGGCAGTGCTAGGGCGTGTGGTAGGGATGGCTGCAGACCAGTGAGCAAAGCCATCACTTGCGAGGGTAGGAGGCAGACCCAGCCCTTTGTCCAACAAGAATTGACTCAAAGCAGCGAAAACAAGAGCACACAAACTTCAATTTTTTAATGTTCCTATTCTGAGTGGGGTAGAGGAGTGTCCTGAATTGCCAAATTTCATGTCGGGGATGAGTAGCCTTTCACCAGCCTGCAGGCAAAGGGCTAAATGGCTCCTGTAGCTCTTGTGATGTTTCCCAAAGCAGTTCTGTGACACTCTTGGTTTCGAGGACTGATGCTCCTTCTGCTCATAGGGAGTGAGAAACAAGTCTCCGTCTGTTAGCACAGTCCTTACTTGAATTAACGTAAGTGAGGAGGGAATCAAACCTGAAATGAACGTTTGGATCTGGATCAGAATTGTGGAGCTTGGGTGATGGCTCAGGTCCCTGTCTAGGTCTCACCAAGCGAAAACAGCAGACAGGCACATATGCGATGAGTTGTATTTTCATCAGTGAAATAATATGTGCTATATCTAATAAGCTTGGGTACAACCTGACCGGGAGAGCTGCCAGCATGGATTGCCTATTTCATTGCATGACACTGTCTAATTTCATTTTATTTATTATCCCATGCAGCACCTATAACAACAACGTCTGGGCGATGACAGAACAATCACTCTAACAAAACACACAGTATAGTTTTTACGGCCTTTGAGACTTGTACTGGCAACTTCACGAGACGCAGTGTTGAACGAGGGAGACCACTGGTCTGACCCAGTCTGGGGGTCTCTGTGATGGACAAGTTGTGTGGCTGGGGCAGGAGCTCTGCTCTGTCCACCTTTATCCCATCTGCCAGAGCATTGCTTGGTGTCTGCATGGGCACCAGGTGATCCCTCTGATGCCAGGATCAGGACCAGGACTGAAAGCAGCCCTAAACAAAGTTCCGGCTATTGCACAGATTTGTAGCCCTGGAGAAGCACTCAACCTTTGCTGCTCTGTTTCTTTTGGATGTTATAGCTGTGGTATTTCTTCTTTGGCTACACATATGGTGGCTGCACTGATAGGCTTACCCTTCAGTCCATCCATTTTTGTCAAAATCCACCTGTGCTCCCTTCTTAAGTTTGATTTGGTCTGTTACATGTGACAAGCTTCAAAAATAAGGGCCATAAAATTTTTCAGAACCAAGAATTCTAATTCTTAGTTAAAATCCATTTTCAGTACTTTTTTTTCTTTCTCAAAAGCCTGCTAACAGTATTAGGATCACACAGAGAAATTTTAGGCTAGAAAAATTCAGTCTGAGTACATCTAACTGTCATTCCCCACACTTCAAAACTGGGAGTAGAGCTGAGGACCTTTAGATCCCACTATTTTCAAAATAATCTGAAATAGTTCACCCTAGAGTTGCTAAAAATGACCTCCCGGATTGCTCCCAGCCTGTCACTTGAAGGTCTGTAGCAGCTTTTCTCCCTCAGTAGTTTTAAGTATTTTGAATTAAATTGCCTAGTCTTAGAAGTCAACATGTAAAAAAGGTAGCAAACACTGTGCCTTAGTGAAAAAAAGAGTATAGAAGGTGAGTTGGTGGAATAGGAAGTGTAGCGAGACTGACTGACCTTGTTTTTGTCTTTTAAGTGCCATTTAAACGTCTGAGCTCTTTACAATTATTGCTTTCCCAAGCCTGTGTGAATCAGCAGTGTGTTGCAACCCTTATTGTACAGAAATGAAAGCTAGATTTTTCAAGCAGCTCATCTTTCACTTGGGAACATGAGAAAGGGGTGAGATTCCCAAAAATGCTCAGCAGCCTTCTCAGCGCTGTGCACAACGGCGAGCCCTGGACCATCGTACTGACTTCATGTGCACGGATCCTGCTGAAGCAGGGGAAATTTGAGCTGAGCTGTGCTGAAAATCTGTCCAACTCAAGTATTTTAAAGATATTTAAGCCTTGTTCCACTCACTATTGCAAGACTTAAGTGAGACAGGTTATAGGTTTAAATTCCCTTGAAACTGGTGGCAGGGAGACATTGAGGCATGTTCCAAAATATTCCTGCTCTGCATCTTCATTAAGTGTCTTTAAAATCAGGCTGGAGTTTATTTTCCTACAATCACGCAGGCTCAAGTTTGTATTTTTAATTGCAAGACTATTCCGTTTCCCCATGGATAGCCACAAACTAAAATTATGAGATGAGAAGAAAAAAGAGATTATTCTCTTTACAAATTCCTTAAAATATTTGAATAGGGCAGTGCTTTTCTGAAAGGCTGGGATGTGACCTGTTCTGCTGTGCTTCTATGAGATAAGCTATTCTAACAACTTGTCTTAGATTTTGGTTGCTTACTGAAAACCTAGCCTTTTTGGTTGGAAAAGATAATATCCTAAACATATGTCTAATGATTGATTCCTCTGTACGTATATTCAGCGTGTGTAGTGCTCTCTTAAGGAAACACACACTGCTGTGGTTGAGTCAGCAGGATGGGAACACTCATTTAATCAGTGTTTTTTAGTCAATATTTACTAGTAAGACAAAACAACAAGACAGCTCTGTGGGGAATATAACATTGTATTTCCTAATATAATAGCTTATGGATAAAATGTTTAGTTAACCCATTAGAGGTTCTCCTAATGCATCACTAAGACAAAAAATAATTGGTTTCTTTAAAGTATCACTTAAATTTGATCTACTATTAATAATATTTCCCTAGAAGTTTTCCAGTGAATGATTTTTAATCATCATCAATGATTTTTACTTCGTCGTAATAATCTGGCAGCTTCATTACATGTGATAGAGTGTCGTTCATGTGGCCAGACAAATTCTAGTTAGAGCATGGACTACTTGTAGAGCTGTGGCGTGTGTTTTCCAAAACTTTTAATCTTGCAGAGATCATCTGAACACCCATCCTCTGTTCCTGAACAGGCAGACAACCTCTAGTGCCTTTTAGACTTGGTTTGTAATTTCATCTACTGTTGTTACAAAGAAAAGCAATGGTAGGAGAATATTCAAAGTACAGTTTTCAAGTCTGAGAGTCATGCTGGTAGCTAACGGACATGAATTGCCCGTGCTTGAGAATATTAGAGGCATTGGTTATCCACAACTCCCTTTTGTTTTCACAAGACTTGCAAATTATCCCTTCTGTATAAAAATAAAAATTTTTTGGTCTAATCTTGGAATTTTTACAGCCAGTTATATTCTGTAAAGCCAGCCCCGTGATGTGTTGTGTGTAACTGCAGTACAAGAAAATAGATGTTTTCAGACTAGTTGTAAGGATACTGAAATGAATCTCCATGTGAAAACATGAGTCCCCTCTAACCAATGGCATTTGTGTATGTGAGTGTGTGTGTGTGACATCCAGGTTTGCTATTGTCTTCTGGATTTGAAGAAACCTCACTGGACTGCTGCAGAGGAGTGGGTAATTGGGCAAAACAATGGCAACGCCACAGAAACAAGCAACTCGTGCTCTTGGGGAGCACAAGTCAAGTCATTCTTGTCATCAGACATCCCAGTCACCTGCTGGGATACCTGGGGGAAAAATTAGGGTAGCAAAACACATATTGTTTCTTTTGTTAGAAGTGCCAAGTTCGGTGGAGATGAATTGGCCATCTGTTCCACTCCCAGCAACGTTCTGGCAAGCCGTAAAGCTCATTTTTATACGTTGCCACTTTCCATCAGTGCTAACAAAAGTCAGAGGGAATTGTTTGGTTTTTCCTTAGAACATTCTTCCTTTTGACAATGTGCAACCAAGAGCCTTTTCCACGAAGTTTTGTTCTCCCTCTGGCCTCTCTGTGTTTGCACAAGACATTCAGGTACCTTATCTCCAAGTAAGAGAGTAATCAGACACCTATTTAGGCTCGAAACTAAAACCCCTCAATGGACTGCCCAACAAAGAGCTCTTGTCCAAACAAACACTGTTCGTCCTGGTGTCAGTCCTTTAGCTGATACAGTCCCTGGGTCTGTGCACACTTCGTCTTGTAGGACAGTCCATGCCTCTCCATTATGGTTAGGGTCATGGCCTTCTTCCGCCGTTTTCCTTTCATGACACAGATGACATGCTATAGTCATTAGTTACATCCTAACTGACTGCTGTGGGCTGCAGAGATATCCTCTAGCATGCTTCTGAAGCTACAGAGTCCCTCAGTGTCTGGATGCTTGAGCTTTTCTTGCATCTGATAAAGTACATCTGATTCCATGTGCTAATCATCGTCACCCGGGGTGGTTTTATCAATGTGGTAATGTGGAATTTAGCCTGTGTGCAGTGTATCTTATATAGCATTATATATCATCTAAGATACATAAATCAAATGTATTAAATAGCGCCTTACTCTGCCGAGCTCATGTTTATGGTTTTCAAGACAGTCAGTAACACATAGCTCTGGCAGGCGGAAACGTCTCGCTGAGGTCCCACCTTTCCCCTAGCTGCTCAGGGGTAGCAACGAGGCTGCTGGGGAGGCAGAGGAGAGGGAAGTGACTCTAGTCTCTGAAAAGATGAAGCTCCTGTCTGGAGAAATGGATTTGTATATATTCAGATTTTCCAAATTCCTGTAAATACTTTTAATAATAATTCTTTACAGTATTTTTCCCTTCCTGAATGACTATTTCTGAATGCAGGCCAGCCAGCTGAATTCTCCTGTGTTAGGTTTCTGTACATATATACTTTGAAATTCCATTTTACTAAACAAAATTATACCTTTAAAAGACATTTCTGAGCTTTGTGAACTTGTTAATGAAATCTCACTTCATTGAGTTTGATATTCTTTTAATATTGCAGACAGCAAACAAAATCAAACACCGCTTTGATTCCAAAGTGATTTCTTACTGTTATGAAAAATATAGATAAAATTGCATTTGAATTTTCCCTTGAGATAGTTTTCATAGATAGATATAAGGAAAGGCCCTAGGAATTATCTCTTTTTTAAAAAAAAACCTTCAATGTTAGAAGGCTTGTGTTTTGCCCAAGTGTTTCAGGAGTTTCTATTCCAGCCCCCTTTCCTTAGCATAGCCGCCCAGTGTCCTGGCTGCAGTCCTCTGGGGGCACAGGCAGTGAGCAGTGGGGACAGTCAGGTGAGCTCTGGAGACCCCGCTTCTCAAAGAGAAACCCTCTGCCCTGATGGGTGCTTTGTGGAGGCTAAAGCCCCTCAAAAGCCTACCCTGCTCCGTCATGCTAACTGTGACAGCAGCAGCAGAGCACAGTTTGCTATCAAAAGACTGTAAAAATGAAGTAAGCAGTATCAGACAAATGTCCTATGATAACTGTCAGGACATTAAATTATAGAATAAATAATTCCAGCCTATTTAGATACCTAATTAGCTTCTGTATGATTACTAGAGTATAAAATAATACTTGGGTGCTGAAAAAGAGCCAGGGAATATTTACTTACCCCTCCCACTGCTGCATGGATTGCTGCTGGCAGGTAACTAAATCCAATAATTACTAGCAGGGTGAAGAAGAAGGAAAAAAAAAAAAACAAAAAGGCACGTCTGCTGTTCTCTCTCCAAATTGTTGACAATTCAACAGAAGAAGGGAGCTGAAAGAAAGACTTGGAAACTGGAGGAAGTTGAAACTCTATAGTTTTGGACATGGTCTCCTTCCCGCAGCACGCCTCCCCCATCCCACCTTCGGGAAGGGGACTCTTCCACCTGTGGCACAGGATGCAGCGCAGAGGCAGCAGAGCTGTGCATGCTGGGGTATTTTTATCTAAAGACAGCCTATCTATTTCAAAATGAGTGAGTTGCAAACTCCTGTGACTTAGCCTTTCGCCTGGCACACTTGTGGCTCCATGTTGTCTTTGATGCTATTTACAGTTTATACCGGTGAAGGAAAGGTAATCGAGCCCCTTAAGCTTAGTTTTGTAATCTGGGGTTTGTGTATATATATGAGAAAACAAGGAGACAAACTGTGATTCTTGCTTTGCATCTATCCACTAGCAAAAAATAGCACTGGGACATTTGAAACTTGCCTGGCATTAATGAACATCAAGAAGTCAGGCCAGAGTGTTGCTGGTAATGCACCAAAACTACCCAGTTTTGTGTTTCATCCTGAAAGTTTCCTAGAGCCGAACACAAGGAGCTGAACTCAGCCAGCAGCTGCAGTGCAAATCTCTGAGCTGAAATCCAATGCTGACAGCAAAGTAAAGCCCGATGGGTGGTAGAGAAAATCACTGTAGAGGAGGACTCCTCTAAAAAGTGTGCCGGTATGTAATATGGATCCGTCTTCTCAGATTATTTACCTTAAGGGCTTTGGCTGAGGCTTTTGTTAAAGGCAGGACTATGCAGAGCTGCTGGTGCTGTGGTCACTCCCATCCTTTGTGCATCTTTTGTGTGGGAGGGAATTTCCTTTTCCTGAGTCGTACCAAGCTGCTGTAACCAGGAGAGAAGTTGCACTTGCCTTGCCTGCCCCTGCTCCGGGTGAACATGTTAGCATCCCAGGCATTGCATCTTCCCAAGTCCTGGCGTTACTGCCTGTGTATTTTCAGAACCTGTTTTTGGCAAAGTGAATTACGTGACAGCACCTAAGGCTGCTTGAGGAGAGCGGGGAAAGGGCTCAGGAGGGGAATATTGGGCTTGGGTCTGGTGGCATTGCTGTCTGCTGGCAGCTGAGGGCAGGGATGCAGGAGCTCAGCTGCTCCCCTGGGAGGGCACATCCCTTTAGGGGCTCTGCTGCCTCTCTGCCCCTTTCTGCCCTGAGCAATAACCAGTGTCACAAGGCTTCACCCCATGTATTTTTCTCACTGCCTCCTGATAAGCAAATGCAATGCTTGGAGTGGCAGGGTGGAGACAGCTCTTAACCATGATGGGGGGGATTGGGGAGTGCAAAAAATTTACTGTCCTGTTCATCACTTTTCAGAGTGGTTACAGACGTACGCACTTGTCCATACTTCATAAGGAAACAAGCCCCACACATTAATTCTCTCCCCTGAATCTATTGAAGGCAGACTCCAACTGTGGTAGTAAATTACACACAGACATGACACAGATATATTGTCAGGCTAGGATTTTTCCACTCTGTGCATTTAATTTGACTCAACAGTGTCGCCCCAGTTTCTGCAGATTACAGAGTCCACACTCTCAATCATTTCTATTGCTCCCATAAGGAGAGAATTTTGCTTTATTTCTTTCTCGTGTGCTTCCACCTGCTGTGTTTTATTGTCCTCTTTAACCCTTTCATGGCACGGGTATATTCTCTCTCAAACTGGTGTGCAGACAGCAGCGGTCTTGCCATGCTGCAATAGGTAAGGGGTGTTTGGTGACTTGCATGGGAAAGCGCAGCAGGGAGGGTAGGCTCGGGAGGAAGAGGAGGGGAGACAGAGTGATCACTGTGTACGCTGGTGCCCTTCGGCTAATCCCACTCTGCAGTCTAGAAATGTGGTTTCAATTTTTCCTTTGAAATATGTAATGAGAAGTATTGCCAATGCATACTGTATCCCTCTTTTGTCAAGCACTTGAGTTGTTCTCCTATAGCCCAACAGCTGTAAGAATTACGTCTTTTGACAGTGGTATTTGACACTTAGTTTGCAAATTGGATTTGTATTTCAAAACCAAGAAGAAAGTAGGCTGGGGGTTGGTCACCATCTCAGCTTTTTCATATTCTTTTTGTTGTTTTGTCTGCTTCGCCATCCAGTTGGAAAATCATTTCAAAATAGCCCAAGTTTGACATTGTCTTTTCTGATGAACCTATGAAGCTGTGCAAACAATTTTTTACGACTTACTTTGGGTGCTCACCTGGTGGCTTCAGCAAGAAGGGACTGTTCTTTTATGTGTCTCTACTTTTTAAAAGGAGTTTTGTGATGCATGATCTTGGCTGGGTTCGATGGTCATTGGAGCTGTAACTCCCCATGTTACTGCTACTCTGCTGAAAGCATCCACTCTGCACTGGCTTTGAATCCTTTGCAGATCACAGACTCCAGAGGTCCTTGGTTGAAATTTAGGATTATCATCTCTTGTGTGTTTCCTCAACAGACTTCAACACGTCTTGCAAATTTAATTAATGCTCATCCATCTCAAAATGTGACAAATTGAGGCACAGAAATTTTAGTTTGGGTGGTGTTGTTCAAGATGAGAAGAGCTGTAACCTAGAACAGAACTCAGTACATAAGAGGCTCAGTGCTCATATTTCTTCCGTTACTAACAGATTGCATTTCTTCCTACTTCTTATCAACATCTGTGGTTGGTCCTTCCTCCTCCATTTATATTGCTTTTCAGTGAAAGTGAACATTTTCCAAAAGTAAAGTTCACTCTTAAGCTTTTCAGCTCAGTGTGAATGCTTAATAGTTTTGAAAATAGGAAGAAATTATAAAATTAAAATGGTTTTAAGGAACTGTTGTCCACCCTCAGTCACCCTTCCCAACTTTCAGTGGGTTTTGTGTGCTCTTTAAGACTTTCTAAAAACCATTCCACGTTTTTTAGAGTCCAGATTTCAGAGCATGATTTTCAGCATCCCGTCGCTACAAATCTTGGCTTGATATGTTAATGTATCCGACATACAGATGAGTATGGTTTGATACCTGTTGGATGTGTGTGTCACCCTATTCTGGTTCCCTGGGACTGGCAGGCGTGAGGGACCTAGAGCAACCTACCCTGGAGAAGCAGAGCTTTGTAGGCTGAACGTAGACCTCTGAGGCTGTTGTGAGGTAGGATCCACGTTCAGGGCAATGAATAGAGGCAAAGGATGGGGAATGCCCATTTGTCAGTCATGCGGAGGGGAAGGGAATTAGTGATGAACAGAGGAAATGTGTAGTGGGGCAGGCTGGGGAGAAGGGGAGGTCACGGTCCAGATCCGAGATCTACGGGCAGAACCAGCACTACCCACATGAGAGACTCCTCTGGTGGTGTGGAAAATATGGCTGTGTGTGCTCCCGTGCTTCTGGGGCATTGTTCAGATCTTCCTGGGATCCAGAATTGAACAGCCTGAGAGTTTCCTTCGGCTCAGCTTCCTGTATCTCTGTCCCCCATTAGGATTCACGACTTGTCCCTCTTCTTGCCAGCATTTTTTGGTGGCAAATGGACATTCACAGTGTTAATTAAGCTATCTTGTTACCTGTAGGTCTCCAGCCTTGGCTTCCATTGTTATGGCTGCTGCAGATCACACATCAGAGCTTCTGTTTTCTGTGCTGTAAATCTATTGCAGCATCACTTAAACCAGTCTGTGGTTTTCTTGAAAATAGCTCAGCTACTGTCGTGGCTAGAAAAAGATTAGATTGTGGAAAGACAGCATGAAAGCAGGAGCTGAACCCTGCATCAGAAGGAGGAAGACTCTGTGGTAGTGACTCTAGTGGTGTAAACTTGGCTCCTCTTTGCAGATACAGCTCCCCCCAGAGTGGTTGCAGTGATGTAAACAGAAGGAAATACAGGTTTGCTGGGGTGTGCATATAATCCCTCACTAGATTCCCCTTCTTAACTTAGCAGCATCTTACCTCCAGCTTCTCCCTCATGTATATTTTGATGAAAATCCCTCAGTCCCAGTCTCATGCAACCTTTACTGCTGCTGATGACTTCAGTGTTGTTCCTGTAGCTCATCCCAAACCTAGTCAAATATTTCCAGAGAAGGGTTTAATTATAGAGCATTCTTCCCATGTTTTATGACATTAGCTAAGAGTGAATTCCCATCCAAGAACTGAAGAACCCACATTTGTTTGATTATCCACTGTAATGTTTGTTTTTCTTCCCATCAGACAGAAATGGACTTGTCACAGCACATGTCACTCTAGGGGCAGGGAGGTGTGGGTGAGAGGAGCGTGTTAGCACATAACTCCTTGAATGAGTTGAAGCAGTGTTAATAATCCCATGCACAATCCTGAAGACCTTCCTGGAACCTCTCTCCAAGGCACAATTTCCTTCTGGGTATCCAATATTCCATCAGTAGGGAAGGAAAATGATGTCTGCAAAGGTGCTAATTGCTCATGTTTATCAAAAGTCCAAGAGTCTGCAAAAAGCAGGGGGGGTGCATTTACAGCTAGGAAACTTCTGTTTGCCGAGCCACGTCTGAGAACTTGGCCAAGGTGATTTATGGCCCCATTCACCAGTGAATGCTTCATGCGGGGCTCAATTTTTCTTTTAAGCAGTTGAATGTTTAGTATAGAAATTATTAGAAGTGACTAGACTAGTATATGACTCAAAGGCTGTAATAATGAACAAAACATGCAAATAGCTGTTTATAAATGACAAAAGCTGCACCGAATTAATGCTCCATAGCTTGGCTCTAGAAAAGTGAGAAAGCAAAGAGCAGACCACTTAGGTAATGGAGGTTAGCAGGGAGTGCTAATCTAGCTGAAGTTTGCATCTCAGTACTTGTAGCGTTTCAAGATGTGAGGGAAGGATTATCCATAGTTGAGCTTTATTGGGAGAAGTCAGCATCAGGAGGCTGATAGTTGTGACATTTCGTCATCCAGGTCTGGCATGGTTGATAGCATGTCCACTCCATGGACAAGGAAGTCCTCTTCCTGCCACACCAGTGCCTGACCAATTCCATTTAAAGGTGATAAGAACTTCAAATTTAGTTACAAAAGGATAAGGAATACAAAAAAGCAAAATTTACAAAATTTTAATCTCCAAGTTCTAAGGTATTTGGCTGGAGAAACTCCTGTAGGACTAACCTCTTGGTTGAGGATACAGTCCTGGACACAACTACTAAACTCTCCTTTGACTACTGCTGGCTTAAAAGCATTCCCTATGCAAATACAGAGCAGGAGGAAGTCAGTGACTTCTTGCTGAAGGAAAGGTCAGGAAAACTTTCAGTTTTATGAAAACTCTTGGCCATCAAATGTTGCTGCCAAAGGCACAAAGCAGAAATACATTTGCGAGTCACTCGGACTAGAAAAGTATTAATAGGTCTTTTTAATACATGGAAGTGTATTCAAGTTGTCATATTGTCATAAAAATCACATTTCAGTTGCTTATAATCCAGGTGAAATGCTGAAGGTCTTTTTGTTGGTTTTTTATCATTTCTCCAGAAGGGTGTGAAGGATGTTCGGCTAAAATGAAAATGTTCTCACTTGGTATTGCTGAACCAGCCTGCAGGCTAATAGACTGGTGAATGGGGTGTCCAGGTTTGGGTAGTGGGGTCCTCTGTTAGAAGAGATTGGGGTTGCCCTGTGCCAGACTCACATGTCCCTAGCTTGTTCCAGCTGGCTCTGCAGGGCACAGCTGAGCCCAGCAGTGACGCTGGTGGCACCTCTGGAAAAGCATATTTAAGAAAGGGCAAAACCACCAGACAGGCAGAGGAGGAGGGAAAAAGAGAGTGCCTATTTTAACAGGCAATAAATTAAATTGATTTTCCCCAAGTCGAGTCTGTTTTGCCCATGGCAGTAGTTGGTAAGGGATCTCCCTGTCTTTATCTCAACCCACAGTTCAGGTGGTGGCAGCCATATAACCACTGAAAGTAATTTTCCATGTGCAGTTGTGCAAGGTCCCCTCTACTTTGTTTTCTGTGTGACCAACACATTATAAAAAGATCAAGTGTCCAATGGGTCATTCCAGGACTTATCCTGAATACAGAAGAAAAAAGATCATCATGCTTGACTCCGGTGCTGGAGAATGAACACAGGCTAATTCAGAGCTTTATAGTTTTCCTGGTATCTTGGGAAAACCACCTCTCTCTTCCTGTGCCACGTGATTCCTTGTTAGTGCTCTAGAAAATGACATTAGTAGAAGAAAGGGACCCAAAGGATTTAATCAGAAGTTTTCCCCTGTTTTTTCTGGTAGCCTCCAAACAGGGATTTGCATTAGTCAGCAAATAACTGTGTTAGTGACTTCGAACACCACAGTCATGTTCTGGCACTGTCACCCTCTTTCCCTCTAATGACAATAAAATTGTAATTGGGAGCTCCTTTAGTTGCAGAAGCAAGTGCAAACCCTTCCAAATCATTGGGGTGGGAGAGAAAATACTTGTTTTCAAAGAAAGATACAGTGCTGAGCAGTTGGTAAACTTAGTTTTCAAGCATAAAAGACATCCCTGCTTTATGTTAATATACAAATTGAGGCCTGAAATATTCCACTGATTCTTTCAGAGCAGAGCAGATAACAATGTCAAATACTGACGTGAGAAATAATTTTTAAAAGAAACGGCAAAAATGGCACATAGTGAGAAAGGGTGAAATGGTATTTTGATCTTCTTCAAGTGCTTTTTTCCTTCATTTTATGCCACGCAGCCAGAAGATTGTATGACAGTGTATGCAAATAATGGCACGGACAGTCAGACAAGCCTGCTTATCTTTTCTGGCATAATTATACCTGACATCACCTTCTTGCAAGCTTCTTACTCAGATTAAATAGCAAAGTCTGGGAAAGGAAAATAGTCAAGTTATATTGCAGCACAGCAGCTGGAGTCCTTATATGAGCCAAATCATGCAGGTTAGTAAGTGCCCCTGGCTCCTTTGGGTGGTAAGATGATGGATAACGTTCAGAATCTCTTTATAAGTCAGGAGCAGCTGACTCAGCAGAATCATGCAAGGGAGAGATGTGTTCTCCAGCCAGTGAGGCTGTTGGGTCAAGACTGGAAACTGTCTGGAAGGTTTGCTTTAGCTAGCCACAAAATAGTAGTCTGTGTTCAGGGTTAGCCGAGTGATGTACAGTCAGTTGGATGACCAGCTGGGGCTGGCTCCGCAGTGGGACTTGAGTGCCTGAGTCCAAAAGCCCCAGGCAGCCCAGGTATCTGCATCTTCTCAGCCTCTGCCTTGGGGCTGTGGGTTGCACTGAGGCTGGGATGCCCAAGAGTGAGGGATTGCAGTACTGAGATGTGGATCTCATCGCTTCATTTTGCCTGAAATCCCATAGCATCCAAAACTACTTTCTGTGCAGGTGCATCCTGCCATGTACAGTGTTTTCCCTCATATCGGGATGGGCCTTAGACTCTGCAGGACACAGAGACACTGATAACAAAGCCAATTGCGGTGTAGTGCTTCTTGTTGTCCAGTGATACACTGCATTTATTTTAGCCACATATAATCGTAGTGATGATGTAAGGGAGTGCAAAACACCACAGTCCTACCATGTGGAACATGTTTCTTATGAAAGCTGTGCTACCCAGAGAGGCTGCATCCTCCTTCACTCTTCCAGGAAACCTGGCACTGGTTGTATTTAATTTAATGCTGAAAACCTGGTCCCAGGTTTTGTACTCCTCTAAAAGGTAAACAAGCAGGAGATACAGTGCGATATTAGCAACTTGTAGCACAGCTCCTCTTGGATGCCTTGAGGTCGTCATCCATACAGAGGTACATCACATCTGGTTCTTTCAGTCCTGGCCATGAGCTGTGCTTCACCTGTGCCTTTGCTGAGGACGTGTGTGTTTTAACCTGGCCTTCATATTTTTTATATATAAAGCTCTAGAGAGCTCTTCCATGGGTTTGCTTGAGTAATTCCTCCATTTAACCTTGTGCAGAATCCTTCTTATTCCCCCGATTCTCCAGACTGTAGTGTCGTTTCTATCAAGAGGTAAAAGCTAACTGAACTGGCATGGGTGAGAGCATCAGACAGGCTTGTGAGGTTTGGTAGATGACATGCAAAGAGCAAAGTGTGTTTGTCTGAGACCAGCTGGGGCCAGGTTTGCGTCCCTCCACTCTCATCCTGTACACATTATTCCTTGTGTGTTCCCTACAATTGCTGTTGGGAAGCAACTGCTCCCTCGAGGCTAGGTATGTCAGTCTGGCCAAGGGAAAGCAGTGAATGTCTATGTACAGAGATTTCATCAAAAACTGAGAAACATTAATACTAGTCATGCTCTGAATCAGTTTCCAAAATTCTTGGATTAAGAAGGATTTCACTGGGGACCAGTTCTGCTAAGCATCCATCTGACATTTCAACAGGGAGGCAAAGGAAAATGCTAAATTTTCTTTTCTTTAACATAAAGCTAAGTTCATATCTGGTGTAAATGGAGAAGACTCACAGAATTAAGAGATGGAAGGTACCTACTAGGTCATCTTGTCCACCCCACTGCCAGCAAAGAACTTTTCCTAAAGTATCTTCCTAAGAATATTAATGAATCTAGTTACAAAACAATTCAAGTAGTACGGCTATGCTGCTTTCCTGGGGGAAACTATTCCAGGGTCTAATGAGTTTTGCTCTTGGGTAACTTGCCTTGTGTCAGAGCTTTTTCTGTCACTTTTATTAATGAGTATTTGCTTTAGCACTACCATACTTTTCCGATTTTCACTGATTCACACATCTGAGGGCCACTAGGGACCATTGGCCTTACAGCTTGGCCCCTTCCTGACATTGTTGAATTGATTTCTGCACATTTCTTAGATTTTGTGTGAGAAAAACCTGCTGTGTTTGCAGCTAAGGCAAAACATCTCTTGAATTCCCTGAAGGATGATTGGGAAGAGACTTCGGTGCATGACCTCAGAGCAGCTCTGACTCATCCTGGTACCTGGCCTTTAGCTCCTGTGGGGACCAGCAGGTCCTGCCAGCAAGGCATTCCTGCTCAGGTGGGCTGTCTGCATCACGCTGCGTGGAAATCTCTTTCAGCTAGGCTTTTCTTTTTGCTCTGGCATATGAGCACAGGGATTAAATGGGTACCTGATCTCCAGCAAAATGGTCAATGCCCTCGTGCTACCTTGTGCTGAGGTCTGCAATGCTTGAGGAATGGGGTTCGCAGGGCATTTGGGACTTCCTCTGTTCCCACTAAAATGCCCAACTAAGCTGCGTGGAAGTAAGATTGGTGTCAGAGTAGGTCCAGACCTATGTGCTCAAGCATCCGCTTCCCAGCCAGCCATGCATGTCAGCATTAGAGATGACGTGAGGTACAGAGCGGAGCCCAAGTGCAGAAGTAGAGTGAGGTCCAACTGCAAAGTCCAAACTGCCGTGCCAATGGACCGCAGAGGCTCTGGCCGTAAGTACATATTGCTGGCAGGACAACAGCAGTGAGAAAAACAATCCCCCAAGCAGTAAATATGGGCAAAGCTCTCGATATAATGGAAAAATACAGATGCATCTGTATTAGAGTCTAAGACCTCTCTACAAGAGCTATTTCTAACCCCCACATTTCCTGTTAGCGTGGCTTTCCTAGAAATGGATACCACGTCCTCATTAAAGGACTCAACTGGGGCCTCTGGCTGTAGTGCCTTTCCCTCACCTGCTTGGATGCCCGTTTATTCCTGGAACTACAGCATCCGGAAAACAGCACTTTACAGAGCTCTCACTAAATTCTGTGGTTGAAAAGCCATGCAAAACAAGCTATGGAAGTAAGTGCATGGAGATAGTCGCTGCTTTCAGTGTACATTTAATAAATGGGGTCATTTGGGATTCAGCTTTGCAGAATGATCTTCTGCGTGTTATTTGTCTACTGTCTGGCTTTTTATGTGACATGATTTCTTAGTGTAGAGCAGAGCTGGTGTTTCTAACATAGCTTTTCTGAAAAATGCTGGTCTTCAAATACTTCTAAAATCTCTGTTTTGCAAATTTTCCCATTCTAGCAAAGCATTTGGTTTTTTTTTTTTAATGTTAATAGGGTTAAAGTACTTCAAATCTTATAAAAATATTTTGAACATTTTTTGTTTCTCTCAACTGGAATTTTTTGTAAATGAAAATTGCAGATTTGCAAAAGCACTCTGTTTTTGAAACTTATCAACCATTTCAAAGTATCTTTAGCCACTTTACCCTTCTCCTATTGATCTTTGAACCATTTGGCTGATTCTTGCCCAGTTGGAGGGAGGAGTAGAAGTCGTGGAGATAACTTCCAGGTTCATCGAAACAGGTCACAGCTAGAAGTTAGGCACTAAAGAGCCTGGAAGAAGCAGAAGGAACAAGATAACGAGCATGGCCGTGACTTCTGCCAGTAGCCTGGCACAGTGGTGGGCTTTAGAGAAAAGTGTCTTTACCTGGGTTGCATCCCTTCACCACTGCGTTTCCCTTCTCAGTTTCATTCTCAATGCATGTTGAAATAGAGGGCAAGTTTTTCTGGACAGAGACATCTTTTTCAGTGCACCTTTATGGCACCCAGTTTCATATACTTCCAATTTCAGATGACTGTCGCAATAAATAACAGTCATACAGACTGCTGGCCTGATCCATTCTCATATGGCAGGGATTTTCTTGATTTGTCTTCTGTTTTTCTTTTTACTACTGGTAATTCAAATATATGCTTCCCCAGAATTGCTGTAATCACTGAAAATGACGGATCTGTCCTTGTCAGTGTTTCTTTCCTGGCTCCTTTCTGAACACTTCTCTCTGTTGTGCTGGTAACACTCGTCTGTATGCAACTTTCCTTACATTTTGGCAGACACTGGGAATTTCAGCAGCAATAAATTTAAATGGATAGAATTAAGAAAGAAGACAGCTTTTTGGAACAGAGACCAAGGCTTTTTTTGGTGGGTTTTTTGGTTTGTTTTTTGTTTTTTCTTTTTTCTTTTTTTTTTTTTTTTCTAGATAGATCATCTATGAACTCTCACATGGGACTGCTTTTATATAGAAAAAAATATCATGTGCCTAAATGTCTATAGACTGCACCTGGAATTGAAAGTAGATTTCTGCTCCAGTCATATTTCTCAGTTGTCTGTCCCTGAAGGGAGCTCTCAAGATCAGACCTTGACTTGTCATATTTTTATTTCCCTGGGCTTTTGTTTGCAATTAACACTATATTTGCATTTTCCTTACAGTAAACACTTGGAATATGCATGAAATAGCCATTTCTTGCTTTTTTCTGACAACTAGAAAGACATTGTTTGTGGGTGCCGCTAGCATAGATCCACTTTCTTGGGGTTACACTAATTTGTGCCAGCTGAACTTGTGACCTGAGCAATCCCTCCTGCGCCCCAAGCCAGGGTGCGCACAGCACGCCGCCTTTTGCTTCCCAACCTTCCTTCAGATGATCCTTCTTAACAGGGAAACTGTACACATCCCTGTGCACTAGACAAGAAAAATGCCGTGGGCAGCTTTCTAATCCCCCAGCAAAGCTGGAGACAGCACCTACTGTATCAAATAGCTCCTGCCCTTGCTGTGGCTCTCTCCGGGCTCTGGCCTCGTCCAGTTTATGATGACACCAGCCATGGGTTGCCTCTTGCTCCCTGGGGAGCCCCCTCCCTGCTCTAGTAGATCTCACGAGTAGGAATATTTTCCAGATGTGCAGCCTGAGTTGGCCCCCGCTTTGCTCCTAGCTGTGCCCAGTTGCTTTGAGTATGGTTTTCACGTAAGATGTGTTTAAGCAAAAGTGTTGCAGCCTGGTAGGACCAAAGGAAATATTTTCACCAGTTCTGAAAAGAATTAATGGCTGAAGGAGATATAAAAAAAAAACCAAAACCCTTGGGAGGAATTGCTATCCATAAGGACTTGGAAGCACTTGGAGACTGGCTCTTCTTCCCATATGGAAACTCCACTCATCTGGCTCCTAAATCCAATGAGAAAGCAGAAACCTCTCATCTGCACGGCAGCAATTCAGTGCATCTCCTGGGTTTTGTCCATGCTTCTCATTCTGTGCACAACTGGATCTTCACGATATGAACCAGTATAAATGCACTGATGTCATCTGAGCTATGCTGATTTGCACCGGTGTCCTTTCATCTATATCAGGAGTCTGTTAGTGGTCCTTACCTGTGTATGGTAGGTAAATGCTGCCTGGAAGGACCCAGGCAGTCTCTTGAGACCAACGGAGCAACTGCACTTTTGAATCTCATGTAGTGCTCCTGTTTTCGTGTCATGCTTGTCATGGTAGTACTCAGGTATGGTCCAGAGGTGCAGCACGATGGTTGTTATCATCTACAGGGGAAGTTTTTATGATGCTTTATTTTTCCTGGACTGTGGTATATGCTGTCCCAGGGGTGGGCCGTCTGATGGTTAAAAAGGTGGACTAGGATCCAGCCCAAGTGTCTCTCTCTCTGTGTACTGGTTCCCCTTCTGGTTCCCTTAAAAAGGAAATAAGAACATCACCTGCTGCGTTACCAGGTGCATTTCAATCCTAAGCCTGTTAGGCCTGGGCATACCTACTCCTTTGTGTTTAAGGGTCAAATGAAAAAGGTGATGATGTTCTGATTTTGACTGGGAAATCTTCTGACCAGTTTGACCCTTCCAGCAGAGGACTGTAGTGTGCCAGTGGTGACACTGGAAGTTTGTGGGCAAAAGAGCTACAAGGATAAAGATGATGACCCTGTGTTGAGCATGAGATAGCAAACAGAGGACCAGTTTTACAAGCTTGTCACTCTTGTCATGAGTGCCAAAAGGGTGGGCTGAAGAGTACCGAGCTCCCTGCCTCTCAAGGAAGCATTTTGCTTTGTTTGATCTTGTTTTCATCCAGAGTGATCTTTAATCACATCAGCATATTTAATTAAGCATTATCCTAAAAATTGTATTTATCTATTTCTTCATCTGAGGATACTGAATCTGTAACTTTATGAGAAGAAAATGGTTGTTTGTTTTTTTGGTATTAATCCACATAAAAATTACCCTCTGAAGAAGAGCAAAATGTGTGCTGGAATGAGAGGAAAGAGTGAGAGAGACTGTGATGCAATACCCAGGAGCTCCGCTTCGGCTCTGCAGGCTGCATCTGCAAACAGCAGCAGCAAAAACAACAGACCAGCTCTTTTTGTGATATGTGAAGTGCAATTATGAGGTGAAATATGAAGCTGGTATCTTAATATCTTAACGATACTGAATTTATTTTCAAAGTTAAGCTGTGCAGAATGAATCATTTATCAGTGGGCCATATGGAAAGGCACTTATTTAAACCCCCTTCTTAGTCCCAGGTGTGCTTCTCTGGCAAGAACAAATCACACACAGCATTTGGAAGAGAACTTAAATTCCAGATGCACAATTTTAAAAGATGCATTTTCAAAAATAAAATAAGGCCAAATTCTGCAATATGTTATTTTTCTGCAGCTTCAGTGAAGTTAATGAGGTTCCATGGTGGTAACTGACACAAAATACAACTTGAGATCCCCTTTGTTACTCCAGTTTCACGCCAGCATTAATTTCTGAGGAGCCAGTCTATCATGGGGAAGAGAATCCAACTAAAAGTGTCTACCATCTAGTTCTTTCTTTATGTCCTGTTTATAAATATATACAGCTAGTCAGCAGTGAGAAGGGAGTGTTCATATTGATAGCGTTGCTGATTGATGCAAGGGTGAAAGCAGTAGCCCACCTTTCAGCTGATTTCAGGTGTGCAGCTTCTGGAGGTCCCTGACATGAGAAGGATGTAGTTACTTTTAACTGGCTGTGATATCCAGTGGTTGCAGCAAAGCAAGCCTTACCAATGAGAATTGCTGTCCTCGGGAAAGCCAGGAGTACTAAGTCAAGAGGTCAAGTCTGTCTTCAGCTCTTCATTGTCTTGTTATCCAGGAAATTAGAAATCACAGAGATGAGTTGTGTAAAGTCTGATGAAAAAAACACCAAACTTAAAATAACTTAAAAAGTATCAAGAAATTATTTACAAATACTTTCTCTCCACCAGGAACTGCAGTTTTGGTGGAGACCGAAGTTGCCCCTGTGCACAGATCCACTGCAATACTGTCTTCCACTGAACATTGTGTTTTATAGCAACAAACTGATGTGGTTTTATCAGAAAACTTGGGTGAAGCTGTTGAGCATTTCCAAAGTGCAATCCCTGAGCTGCATTTGGAAGGCTCAGAGAAGACCCTGGTTAGACATTGCAGCTGAGAGCAATGCAGGATGGACTCCAGCTGTGGAGGGAATATTTACTTGCAGATGCTGAGCAGAGCTCCTAAACTGATTGCATGGTGACTGCTATCAGTCAGAGCTGAGGTTAAATCTCAGATCTCAGCAGTGGAAGGAATCAAGGCCAGTAAACAAAGAGGAAGCAGTGGCTATGTCTGCAGTTGATTTGGTTCAACAGAAGCACATCACTAGATAAAAACAGTTGATGTTCAGGCCCCTAAACCTCCACTAAATGTATTTCGGGGTTAATGTTAGGCTGTTTTAAAATTAGTCTGTTTTCCTTCAAGCCAAGCATGTGGCTTGAAGCTACCTGCAGGACCAAGTGTTGGTTTGATCTCTTATAGCCTGCTTCTCATTTGGTGCACACCTGCAATGGGGCTTCCAGCTTCATAGCCCCTGAAAGCCCCATGGCAGCACTCAAAACTGAGCTCCCATGCGGTAAGCAGGAATAATAGAAAGATTTGATTCAAAGCTGTACCATTGCTCTGAACTGAAACACTATGGTTGCTAGCAATACAGTAGGGCAAGGCTGTGTGGTCTTGTGGAGGAATTTCTAGAGTGGAAATCAACAGATGCAGGTTTTTCCTCTCATTCAAATGCTGAATTGCTGTGTGACTTCAGAGCAGTTAAATAACTCAAAGCCTTTCTAACTTCCCTCTCGCAATGCTTTTTCTCTCACTGTTATACTAGGAAAACGACGGTTACATGGAGGCAGGTACAGAGTGTTGAAACCCTTTTGATTTATTCAGTTTTTTTTCAAGATCAGATAGAAAAAACTCAATTCTTACCTTTGTTGAATGAGTTTTAATTAAAAATATCCAAAGCAGTGCATATTAAGATAAACTAAATTATAATCAAGGCTCATGACAGTGTTCAAGAAGTGGTACTGTGAGGAGGTCTTTTTTATATAGGTGTCTGACTTGCTGGGTCATTACTGGCCTTCTTCTGATGCTGGTGACTTTGTGGAGTGGCATAAACCAAAGTGAGAGACCACCAGAGGAGGATGATGGTATCACTAATTGTCAGAGAGCAGCTGCTAGGTGGTGCCTGCACCTGTAAATGGGATATACTCTTTGCTTCCTGCCCTGGAGACAAACCTAACTTGGTCACCATCAGAAACCACAGCCAGACTGCAGTTACTTTGCTGTTTGATTCGTCTTCATCCCTGTGTCCGTTTAATCACTGCTGAACAGTGCAGGTGACTGTAGTTCAAAAGATATGAGCAAATTGCTGTGGAAAGGCTGAGGAGTAACTTGTATCTTGAGATGCTCTGAAACATCTGCCAGTTGGTTCAGATGATGGGATGGCCTCCAGGAGCCAACTACTAAGCTAAGTGATTCAGAGAAGCCTGACAGGCTACATATCCTAATAACACCAAAATACAATCATAGAATCATAGAATGGTTTGGGTTGGAAGGGACCTTTAGAGGTCATCTAGTCCAACCCCCCTGCAATGAGCAGGGACATCCCCAACTAGATCAGGTTGCTCAGAGCCCCATCCAGCCTGACCTTGAATGTTTCTAGGGATGGGGCCTCCACAACCTCTCTGGGCAACCTGTGCCAGTGTTTCACCACCCTCGTTGTAAAAAATTTTTTCCTTATATCCAGTCTAAATCTACCCTCCTTTAGTTTAAAACCATTACCCCCCATCCTGTCACAACAGGCTTTGCTGAAGAGATTGCCCCCATCCTTCCTAGAGTCCCCCCTTTAAGTACTGGAAGGCTGCAATAAGGTCTCCCCGCAGCCTTCTCTTCTCCAGGCTGAACAACCCCAACTCTCTCAGCCTGTCCCCATAGGAGAGGTGCTCCAGTCCTCGGATTGTTTTTGTGGCCTCCTCTGGACCCGCTCCAACAGTTCCATGTCCTTCCTGTGCTGAGGGCTCCAGAGCTGGACGCAGCACTCCACATGGGATCTCACCAGAGTGGAGCAGAGGGGCAGAATCACCTCCCTCGACCTGCTGGCCATGCTTCTATTGATGCAGCCCAGGATATGGTTGCTTTCTGGGCTGCAAGCGCCCAGTGTTGGCTCATGTCCAGCTTTTCATAATGGCAATTGAATGTCTGACTGCCTTTAAGTAATTTGAAAATCCTAGTCCTGTTATATTTGAGACTGTCTGCACCATGACTGCAGAGGCACCAAGCAGGCTCTCCATGAGTTCCCTCCATCCAGAGTTGTCTAGCAATATTCATACAGGATTATATGCAAAAGAAAAAGCTTTGCTCTTGGAAGAGCTTATTAGTTTTGGCACTATGCAAAACTAATTTTGGTTTAAACTCCAGCTGTTTTATCTGTGTGAAGATGCATGGTGATATGGACTCAGAGGGTGTATGCTAGCTTGGAGGGCTCTGTTGCATGCTGCAAGAGGTGGACATGGCTGATGTGTAGTAGATGTAATGCAATCAGGCCTGATGATGATCTCCTTCACAGCAGTGAGGTGACATGAGTATCAGTAGAAGTATGGTTTAAGGAGGAGAGTTAGCTGGGTTCTAGTTAGATAACCTCTACCAAAGCAGTAGAATGTCCCCCACAGGTCAAGGGCTGCTCACTTTTGTGGCCATGTCTCAGTACCCAGATGGTCCTGATTGCTGTTGGTCTTTCACTTGCAGTTTAAGTTTCCTTTCCCCAATTCTGAAAAAAATTCCTTTCCTCAGCCAGCTTAAAAATCCTCCACTTTTTCTCTTTGTTTGGTTTTTTTGTTTCTTACACATAGTGTAGCCTGGAGACCGCGAGTGACTGATTCCCAAAGAAAAATATCTCTGTTGCCCAGGCCCATAATTTATAGAATGGCTTTTCTGACCAGTTGTGTTTTCCATTTAATATATTTTCTGTTTTTCAAATCTCCCCCTTCAAAGCGGAAATGCAGTGTTTCTCAGAGCTGTGATGGGGGAACACTGCTGAGAGCTCAATTTAAAGGTCAGGGGCCTGGGGGACAGGGTGTTCCTTTGCTTTCTGCTCTAAAATAGGCTGAAGACAAAGGTGAGGAAAGAAAGGAGAGGTAAATGCCATAAGATCATAAACAGCACTGCGCGTGCAATCACAGGTCTGCGTCTCACCCTGTACATCACCACGGTGGGCTCATTAATATTCACTCGAAATGTTTCTGAACCGCCATTTCCCAAAAATCATCTGTTCTCGTGTACAAAAACAAATGAAGTCAGCCTTGCCGTTTCCCTGCAGTGCTTTCCCCTGGAAGAAGCCAGCAGTGGGGCAGGTGGCCAGCTGACATCCCATGGCAAGGGTTCTTCGGGCACACTCGGCTATATATTATGTGAATCATGCACGGCTGTGGATCGGGTGCTGCACCGTGTCGTGCTGCTCGACACCAGCCAGGGCTGATGTGGAAGGAATGGTCGTAGGAGGGTTGTGAAGCCATGTGCGACAGGCTGTAACCTATGCTCCTGCTCACAGCCATGGCTCGTCTCCTCTCCATGCCCGAGGCATGGTGCGTACAGCTGAAAAGCAAAACAGAACTGTTGCTGTTCTAAAACTTGCCATATTGGGTGTCATTAATGCCCAAGTCAAGATACTGGAGATCTGATTTTCTAATAAATTTAGATGCACCTAACAAAGGATGTAAAACTTAGGGAATCGTCTTTGTTTTGATGGCCTGTTTTTTATTTATACCTCTTTTACATGTATTACTGTAACAAGGCATTGCATGACTTTATGCTGATTAAAACTAAGGCCATCTGGCCCTCTTAGGATGTCCATGTGGGCTTGGATCCACGTTGCGGGAGAGGGCACTTACTGCCAGACTTGACCGTATTCTGTGGCAAAGTACGTTCCCCCTTGGAAAGCTTTACGTGTGTGCAGAAATGCAAGAGTCACCGAGCCCAAAGGACAGCAGCCACTGGAGACATGACTGCAGGCCAAGGCATGCACTGAGATGAGGTTCTCCACGTTCTGAATCTTGCTCCTCAGCCTGTTCCTGCTTCCTTATCCTGTGATGGTGTAACAGCCAAGCTGACATTTCTTTTAGGAGCTATAGCTAAGGCTCTGCTTCATTTTAGTGTTCCCTAAAAGCCCAATCAAGGCTCCGGACTGAGGATGAGACTTGGGGGCTGGCTGGGAGATGGAAAGTTGGGCTGGGAAACCATCTTTCCAGTAAAGGCAGGGAGGTTTCCTGAAGCACCCTGCCACTCTGCCAGAGTTTCCCATTAGTACAGGGCTGATAATCCAGTTCTGCATTGAATGCTTACAATTAATGAACCTCATATGTAGTTGGTAAATGGAACTGATAAGGAAATTTTTTTTTCCTGTATGAAAAATATAGAAGAAAGCAGGGTTTTTTTCAGTCATTAAGGTTATGGTTTTTTATAAAGGAAAATGTTTCATGGTAATTAAATTAACATTTTCAGATTAAAAAATTATGTTTGAATATTTAAGATGCAGTTGTATATGCCACCTGGGAGGTATTCTTCAATATGATGCTGTTGTTCTATGAAGAGCAACTGCTGACTCTTGAATAGCCTAGCTAATGAGCTATTGCACTAGAACACAGTTTTCTAGTTTCTTTATAAAAAGTTTGTGTATAGATATATACTCTGCCCTACTGAATTTCAACTGTGGCCTAATTCAGTCCCACCATATTCAATTGCAACTGCAGATAATCTGTTCACATTTGTGACACCAAAAAGCAAAAATGTGGTATTGCACAGCAGTGCAGGGAAGTCTGGGGCGTGAACCCTAACCCAGAAGTTTGAAGATGCAAGCTGTATTCATACAGTTAAGTTTTAAATATCCAAAATATGCAGGCTGCATAGTACAGAATTTATTTTCCTGTAACTACATACATACTAATTTATATTCTTGAAAAAAACCCAAACCCAAGCCAGAAGGAAAAAAAAACCAAACAAACGTTAATAGACAAATATGCATCTAGTTGCAAATGGACTAATTCTACTGCTTCAAATGTTCTTACCAGAATGCTCTCACATGAAAAGATTTTATTCATATTATTTAATCTTTTATCAGTAGAAAAATGCCAAAAAGAAGTGTCTGTAGTTAATCATAGAGATTTTTCCTGGCTTCAGATGTTTTTAGATCATGTCCATAGTGTAGGGACAAATATAGAGATGAAAAAGTGGAAAAAAAAGAAAAAAAAAAAAAGGCTTTTGCACAGAGTATGAACTGGAGGGCTTGAGCAAGGTCTCTAAGGAATGGGGCATTCAGTTACATCGAAGATGGAATGGATACACATTTATAATAATTTTACAGCAACACAATGTGTTTAAAGGGTCCTCCCAATGAATAATGGTATTTTGTTCTCATTAAAGCTTTGTGCTGCATGTCTCCCATCACACTGGAACGAGGCACAGGTTTCCTGGTTAGACCTCAATGTCCTAATGAGTCTTCAGTCCCAACTCAGCCTTGCTAGTCCCAACTGTAGGCTGCTGGCAGCCACCATACTGCTTGCTAACCCCTGTAAGGTCACCGTGGTGGAAATCACGTGGGCTTGATATAAAACACAGACCCTGAGCCCTGAAGCTATGAGAAAATTGCTGTTAGCAATGTTAGGACCAAGTATCCGTTATGGTATGTCTCTGAATCTAGTAGGTGACACGCACATCAGGCTGTCTGCCGATGCTCAGGGTCACCTTTCCCTACTGAAACAGAAAAATGGATTTGGTGAAGAGTAAGGCACTGTTGTCTGCCTATTCCCTTGAACTACCTGCTTTTCCACAGTGCTTGTGTGATCAGGATTTCCTCTGTCGCTTTGAGCCGTTTGACTGGTACTGGTTATGTGTTCTACAACATGCGCAGTTGTCTTCCAGTCCCTCGAGTTGGTTCATTGCAGGAAGGGATCCTTGCGAGCCAGGGGGGTCACATTGAACCATCAACTGGAAGGCATTTTCTGCATAATGGTGGAGAGGCTACGTATTTTTCTCTACTACTTTTATTTTATTTGTTTGGAATGTAATTTTATCTTGACAAATACGATCTGTTTTCTTTGTCTGACTTATGCTGCAGTTCTTTTCCCCATGTCCTGCAGGAGCATCACCACCCTGTGGGCTTGCCCTCCCCAAAGTTCTTCTGGAAAGGCACTTACACCCTGTTAATGTGCTCTCTGTATCCGTTTGTTCTTCACAATACATCAGCACCTGAATGGGATGTGTGTGGGTTTTTCTTTCCTATCCCCTCTTTCAGTTTTCTCTCTCTCCTTTCAATTTTTTCATAAAGAGAGGAAAACTAATTCTGGTATTGACTTAATTGAAAAAGGAAACTGAAGCCTATTGATTTAGTAGGAGTCAGAAGCCCAGATGAAGCTAACTCCCTGCCTCTTCTTTTCTGCTGTGAAGTTGTCACTAATACTGTGCTATATTCTTTTAAAATTTAATTTATGAAATATCATTGAAATTTGGAAGGGCTTTCAGTGACTGGAACTCAGCAAGAAGTAGAAGTTTATGGCCCCTAACAAGAACAAACAGGACCAGAAAATCCTTCATGTTCTCCCAGCTAACCATAGAAACGGCCATTTTTTTTCTTTTAAATAATCTCAAGGAAAGGTTAGCGAAACATAAATTAGAACGACTGCCGCTGATTTATTTTTCTGAATAAAAAGGACATTCAGTAGCAGGTCATTTGTTTTTGTTTTCTTTCAGAGAGTAAATGGAAACATATTCTTACCTCACTTTTCTCACAAGTACAGTAGATTTCCTAAGCTTCTGTCAAGGTTTTATTGCCAGGAAAAAGTGGTTGAATATTCAGCATTTGTAATGAGGGCATCATCAGACATGGAATACAGCTGTCAAGGCTGGTACGTTAATTTTCTAGGCGTGGGGCTCATTTGGTTAATGATCTTTGAGTGTCACTTTGCCGGACCGTTAATTACGAACCCTTTTGCACCTATAACCTTCCTTTGCAGGTAATTTTTGGAGAAGGTGTACTTCTGAATAAGAAAGTGCCATGCCTTGATGGACATGCTAAGAAACTGTGTCAGTTTTGGAGAGAATAGGGAGTTTTATTGAAGCACAAGCACAGAATGAGATCAACTGTACTAGATGGAACCACAGGTCTGCTGATCTTGGTTTCTGGTCTGTGGTAGTATCAGCTCTTTCACAGGAAATACATGTCAGAAGTTTTTTCTGAGTACTAACAGAAGCACGGAACATTCATCCCTCTGACAAATTACAAAGTCGGTATGATCAAGTGGATTACAAATAGGACTGGAAACTTCTGAGTTCTTATTCTGGCTCTGTCCTTGACTTTCTTCTGTGACCTTAAGCAAATCATTTGAACTTCTCTGAGCCAGATTCATTGCTCCTGTAATTCCATTTGATATAGTGAATGAGGAAGTGTATAGCCCTATATATCTTAATTTTCCTATCTGTAAACGTGGGTGAATGCTTTAGGTATGTAATTATTACCCACGGGTTCTGAGATGTTTCAAATCTTTACAGCGCTTTGATGTTAGTGAGCCTATTTGTTGATACATGGAGTATCTACATGGTAAGAAGTTTTAGAAAAGTTTTAAGCTTTCATCCGAGAGTGGGTGTAAAAACATTGTATATATATTATATATGTTTAATCTTGTTTTCGGCTTTCTTTTAAGTGTAAGCATTTGCCTATCATTTTTTGTCCAACAATTACCTGTGTTCTGCCGAAAGACCTAACAGCTTCTGGAACTTTGACTGTCTTGTAAAAAAGCCCAAAAGGTTGGTCTGAATATTGAAAAACCCTTAAGAAAGTCGGTTTGACTGCAGTGCCCTTGTTATCTACGCAGCTATGATCAATGAGTGGCAACAGTGGTAAGGGTAACAACGTCCATGATGCACTCTGAATGTACTGAACACTTCAGAGACTTATTGCAAGCTCATTTTACTTATTCTCAGCTCTCTTTTCCAGTGGGGAGATAGTTGGTGTTGATTTGTAGCTAGAAACATCTTGCTGTCATCTGTACGCTGGTTTTGGATGCACATACTTAGCTGGGTGTACCTGTACCAGTAGGTCAGCTCTATATGGCAGTTGGGTGGTGGGGGCTGTTGGGACACCTGGCAGAGGCTGTCCAGGCCCTTCAGGGCTGTTGGTGCTCCCATGGCATTGGGAAACTGAAACTAGGGGTTGTCAGAGCACGTGCTGGCAGTTGTGCTAACACGAGACCTGTCTTGCTGGGACTATGTATATCCCATGCTGGCAATTTCCTTATGGGAGCAGATAACACATGTGGCATACTGTGTTGTCATGACTTACATCCGAGTACATGGAAGAAAGATCCATTAGAAAGCTGTTGAGAGATGTCCTGAAGCCCATTGTTCAGAAAAAAAACCCCACTTCTGAAAAGATTTTGTTACTTAAAAAAGCCAGTATTTACAGTAAATGTACTTGGCAGCTCTGTGTAGATGTGACTACTTAAAGCTTGTGGCATTAAAGTTTGTTGCTGGGGGTCTGGAGAGTGTGGCCCAGGTGCTTTTCTGGTGGTAATGGCTGGTGCAGTGAGAGGTGACTTGGTGGGGTGGTTAAGGAGGTAGACACAGTCTCATGAGACTTTGGTTTTCTCTCAGGCTTCCCAATTAATATGTTGTACGAGAAGCCATTTTTCCTTTCTTTTATCTCTGCCATTTGCCTGGGGCGGGAAGTATCTCAGTATGCAGTTGCATGGTGCTTACTACAATGAGGCTTTGATCTCAATCAAACAATCTAGACAAAGAAATAATAATAACCCACGATTATGCAGTTGACTGTAGTATTGCTGCAGTGATGGAGACCATTCCTAAACAAATGCTTGTATTGTAAAACAGGCTTATGGGGGTCTTTTTTCCATCTTGGAGCACATGGTAGCATTGCTATGAGATGCAAAAGCCATGGTACTGCATTTCATGTGCTGAAAATCAGAAGTGGAAAAGCGACCTATTAGGTCATTCATTTTGTTGGCTCTTGACAGAATTACTCCCAGTGCCATGCTCTCACCGGAGCCTGATCCTGTCTAGTTTTGAATAATTCAAGCCCTGGTGCTTCTGCTACCTTTTACTTGGAAAAACTATTTCAGTGTCTAAGAGACCTCCTGGGTAGGAAACTCAGACTCAGTTGAGTCCAGTAACTGCTGTGTATGATTCCTTGAACCATCTGAAACAGTTCCACCTCTGTCTTGGGTGGCTAGGCAACTGAAATCCCTCGAGCTTGCTGAACCGCGCTCTTTAGTCACCATTTTGGCCCAGCTCCTTTGTTGTTTAATCTTTTCTTGTGAATCTGCCCCCCTAGGCCCAGAGATTCCCCCATAGCTGTCAGGAGTGATCAGTCAAAAAAATACAGGGGGGACTGGTCTTCATTTACACTAAGCCCTTTATTATACTTGACTGACTGTGTAAAGGGTCCTTAAAAATGAGTGCATTGTGCTGTTTCTCCTATATCAATTTATAAAGGGAGTATTTTCCCAAAGTACAGTAAGCACTGTTTCATTAAAATTACAGCTTAAATCCCCACTTCCTGGATTCATGTGTTTATCAACAAATCTCTTTTTCTTTTCTTCCCTAACATGCATATACCATTATTCATTGCTGTAAAGAAAGTTTTAAAGAGAAGAAAAAAAAAATTAGGTCTTGAAAGCTCAGAGACCAGTAGAACAAATCATAATAAAGGTGTTGGAGTGTACTCTTTTTCCTTTCCTGTATTTAATTGGTCACAAGCTCTTTGCAGTGTGGCTCATGAGCTCTTGAAGCTGGCAGCAGTTACTGGTTTTGCCATGATGGGGCATCAGCCCCCTGAGCATGTGGTGCTGCAGCTCTATTCTCTCCAGCTGGTGCCACCGTGGGGGTTTCCTGTGGTCATTTGGAGATGAGATGCAGCCAATGTATTTCTCCAATAGTCCTGTGATGTATAGGGGACTGCACAAGTGAAATGTTACTGAACTCAAGCAGTAACCTGAAAATTAGTAAGGAGCAAGTGCTTGGAAAACATTGGGCATAATAAATAAACCACACGTATTTGTCTTTGGTCAAAAGTTCATCTTCATCTCTGTGTAAGGGCCATGGGAAGAGTGTGAAACTCCCATCCCAGGCACTTTAATCTAGGGAACTCCTGCTCCAGTTTCTGCTTGATGTGTTCCTATGTAGTCATAGTCATGCTTATGGAGCCATGGCACAGAAAACCATTCAGAAGTTCTGCAGTGGAGCCATGCTGGGCTGGATGAGTATCTTGGCTTGAATGTGTGTGTGTTTTTTTTCTCCCTGGTAAAGCCATATATGCACTGAAGGGGGCACATGCACTCAGCAGAGCAGAACCGCAGCGAAACCTTCCCAGCTGCTCGTTCAGGACAGGGACTAAGTGCTTGTTAGCGGTGCATCTTCTATGGAAAAGAGAGCAAAATGACACCTGATATTTCATAAGTAATATGAGAGTTTCCTAATAAGGGCTACTTTTCTAAAGCTTTTGCAATACCATTATCTTCATGATTTTAGGTATACTACTGTGAGTGTAATTAGGCAGGAAGCTGGGCATGATTTTTAAACGCTGCGCTGGACCTGAAGTTGCAGAGATTTAGTCCTTTGACCTTCCAAAGGCTATCTGGGAACACCTGGGAATAACTGCATTTCCCAGGTATTCATTTTCCTTCTCAGCCTGGATTCTTACTGGACCATTTGACTGATGTTCAAGGGTAGTGACATTCTTATTGAATATCGCCCCGTGCTGGTGCAGCACACCACGTGCTAGGGGCTGGAGGCATCCCTGTGGCATTCGGTTAACACCGTACGAAGTGTTGCCCTAGACCCTCCCACCACAAAGGTTTGTGAAGAACAATATTGACTGGAAAAAATGTTGACCTTTAGGATGGTCACTTATGGCTCAATTATATGAGAGTCTCTCATCCCATCAGAGCCATAAAGCGAAGCAGTGAGGCCTGTGTAGACAATTAAATCCATCAGGGTCATGTCATATTTCTATCTTGAATATTTTGAATCAACTTCTCATGAATAATATCTGTAGTGAGCCTTAAAATTATTCAATAAAGTGTTTCTGCTATCAAATTATTTAAAAAAAAAAAAAAGCTTAATTTTAGATTGCCCAGTAGAATCTGAAGAAACCACCTCTGTGCAAAGGGGCTTTACAAAGACCTTTGCAGCAATTAATCCCCAATTGAAGTTTCTAGAGCCAAGTTCTGATTTCCAACAAGGGAAGGAAAGCTGCAGCTGTGATTTCAGCAGGATGTGGATGTTGCCTGCACCAGGTCTCAAGTTAGCACTTTGCCTTCTGACCCTTAAAAAAAAGTCACCTGCTAGCCTGCAAGAATTAAAATACAGAGATCTGCAAGCTGGTGAGCATGCTAAAACCTCAGAGCATGGCTCGTGGGAGCAAAGGGGGAGGCACACGTAAGTGTGCTCTGAGCATGCCGGTGGAGGTAGGCAAGCAGATGGCTGAACCCTGCACCCTAATGTGCACATGAGTACGTGGAAAATGACGACTTGGTGATTTTAGTTCAAAACTATGTGGACTTGGAAGCAATGTAATTTTCTTTCATGCATCTTTTATCTGAGAGTTGGCACGTTGTGTTGTGCATAGAAATTAAGAAGATGACTTGGGGCTCTCTTCTGTCGTCACTTACATGGTGTGTAACTCAATATTTTGTTTATTTATGGAAACATTCTTTTCTGCAGCTCCGCAAAGATTGTGCGAGAGCAAAGGAAGCATGAGGAAGGAGAGGGCCAGACCCCGCCGCCCCAAAGTGAGAGCACTGAAAAAATAAAACCTGGCACCCAGGCTGCAGCTGACTGAAAGCATCTTTCATTTGTGCATTAAAGCCAATGAATCCCTGGCCTCATCTCTCCCAGCCTACCCTCGGCATCAACCAGCTTGCCAGAAAAGTATGGGCCATAGGAAAATAAACTATGTGTGTATGAATAACTCGGATCTATCAGAGGCCAATAGCAATTAAAATGTCTCACTCGTATCTGATGATCGCAACACGTCTCTCCCCTGTTGACTTCAAGTGGTCCCTTGTAAAAACTAGAGAAGAAGTCTGCGTGGGTACAAGAGAGAAAACCTGTCATTTTTGCACTCCATTTGTACACCGAAATGCAGCTGAGAATAGTCCCAGCTCTGTGACTGCAGTATTTTAGTGATGTTTGGATCACTAAAATCTAAAGGACTAAAGGACAGGTTTGGATCACGTGTCCTTTCCCTTCTGCAGCTGAGAGTGTGTCTCTCTGTCAGGTACATTCCTTTCATGAGACAAGTTCTGCACTGAACGTTTTAGGGCAGAAAAGTGTAGTTAAGGATGCCAAATTATTCCAGGTGGTTAGATTATATTTCTACACACAAGGCTGGGCTGGTTAATGGTCTTTGAGTGTCACTTTGCCAGACTAGTAATGACAGAGGCACTCTGCAATTCCTGCCTTCTTTCTGTCATTGCTTATAATGTTGTTTGGGGATTTGGATATAACCTTAGGGGGATAAAATGCTTTGGCTTGGTAAAAAAGCTAATATGGACAAGTCACAAAACCTCAAGCTGAGAAAGGAACATTGACACTACAAAGAAAGAAAAATATTTATTTAAGACACTGCCTAGAATTTGCTTGTCTGAAAGAAGCTTAGGGAGTTTGATGTGATGGGCTCAAAACCATCAAGAAAATCAGGACATGGCTGGAGCAAGGACAAAGTAGTCCCAAATGTCAGTCTCAGACTACCTGCCCATGCTGCTGCCTTCACTTATAGAGGACTATCACAAGCCATCAGCCATCGGAAAAACATTGTCAGATCCATTTCAGTGTTTTATGAGAAACAAGTTTTCATTTCTAACTAGCCCAATCCTATAAACCTTGAGGCGAGGGGATAACTAGATTAACCAGGTGTCAGAAGTCCCCTGAGAGCCTGGGTGAAAACATCAGGCAACACTAATATCAGGCCAACTGAAACTACTAAACTACCTGTACGTTTTCACCTGTAAATCTGTGCATTGCTGGCTTGTCCCATTGCAGTGACCATTTCTCCATTGGAATAATACTTGGATCATCTCACGTGTTCAGGTCATGAGTATGTGTTACTCGGTGCTGGCAGCATATTAGTCACGATGGGGTCCTGGATAGCAAAATATCTAATTCCTTGAAAAAATTTGGCTTTTATTCCTTACACCAGTTATTTGTCCTGATAGGTATTAACACTAGGTAGGCTCAAAAACCCTAAAAAACAAATCCTACTGGATATTTTTGTCCCAACCTTAGTCTAAACAAAGTTCAGCCATTGAGTTTTCTGAATTATATTCCCATCACCACCTCCAATTCAGGGATCAACAGAGAAAATCAAATCCAGCTATTAGCAGGACAGAGCTGTGGCAAAATAAATGAAGATAGACACCAGCCTATATTTCCTTGGTTTCTTGCCCTAAGATTCATCCACCCTCTTTATTGTTCTCATTACTCCTCCCCATATTTGACAGAGATGAGTCAAAAATCTCCAGGATGTTTGAAGAGTCAGTAGCATAGCTGAAAGGATCACTGAGGTCATGTCTGTGTTTTTCTTGATACTTATTGCAGTAATATTCTGACTGCTGTCTCCAGCAGCAAGGACAAGATGGCAAGTCCTGGATGTTGGTTTTATCCTTGTTGGGAGGTGGAAACTGTCAATACCCTGGATGAGCAGTGCAAAGACATGTTGATATTGGCTGAAGTGGACAAAATGTTTTAATTAAAGAAAAAAATCCAACTTTATTACAATAAAGCATGCCTGATTTAGGGGTTTCTTACAGAACATCATGCCAGGGACTCATAGTGCTGACTCTAAGTCTCTTTCGTTGTCACTGAGATACAGGAAAATTTATTCATGGTGTCTTTGCTTGGCTTTTCCCACCTGTGCATTGAGATTACTGCTGTTTATCAAGCCCCCAGTAATAATGAACGATCAAGACTTTGGACATGTAAGGAAAAGATAGAAGGAATCTGGGTAAGAAACTTAAGAAAAAAAAAATTTATTACTAAGTGCAGGAAAAAGAAGTATTTCCAAGTAGTCATTTAACCTTCTAAAATATTTGATCAGTGTTTTTATTGCAGTATTTCTGCTGAATGTGTGCAGTTTAAAATGTTGTTGTACAGGAAGTACGTTAGTGTAGCTATTCAAAAGGACAGAGTGACCATAGGGCAGGTATTCATTGACTTGGAAAATTGACAGTGAGTGATTAGATGGCCTCTAATTTGGGGACAACGCAGTAGGGCACAGCTGGGACTCCCATATGTGCTACTAGGAAGTTCTTGTCTCAAAGGTGGCACTAGGTCAGCCAAGGAGTTTTAAGGCTGGTAAAGATGCCAGGAGTAATTTTTCTTAAGGGGGTTGAAAGGAAAGGAGAAAAATAGATGAGATTGTAAAGAAAGTAAATTACTGTTTCATGGAAGCCAGAGTTGCCTGATGTATGGGAAGATGCAAAGATGCAGGTAACTTGCTGAAGGTGCCAGAAGGAGTAAAGGAGACTTTTTCCAATTTCTGTTGAGGATTTTAGTCTCTACAATGATTTGGAGTCAGTTATTTGTCCTGCAGATCCCCAATAAATATTTGGGTTTATCAATGCTAAGCCAGCTCCTGTTCTCGTAGAAGGCATAGATCTGTTGATGTCAGTCTGTTGAAACCAAAAATGTTTGCAGAAAAATATATTTGCTCCAACTTCTAACTTAAAGAGAGTTTTGACATTACCAGAGTATTCTTTGTCAGTGTTGTTTATTTATTTATTTATTTGAAACCTACCTTTACACCGAGGAAGAATTTATAAAGTAGGTTGGAATCAGGCTTAAGCTTTCCAGAATCACCTAAACAAATTGGTATCACCAATCTCACCTTTGCTTGGGTGACCAGTTGGTGATTTTACACAAACATTTGTGTACTTATGCTTTTCCTTTTTTTTTTTTTTTTAAAAAAAAAAAGCTTCTGTCTCCACCTTGTGCTCTTCCAAGACTCTTCCTTCATCCCTGTATTTCCCAGATGCGGTGTATGTGTGTAATAACTTTTAAGGAGTCTAATAAACAGCGGATGGACCCAATGGTGTGTGTATTACCTTCCTCGCCCTGCGATCATGCTCTGGTTTTGATGCCTGCGTGGTTGCGTGGAAGATCCCTGTACCACGGCAGAGGTGGAGGGCTTGGCTGTAGTAGGTGCTCGCCTCTTTGCTGACAGCCAGCCACCTAGGACTGATCATTGCTTCTGTTAGCCCAGCAAAGCATTAACACAACCCCCCAATTTCTGCAGGGACAGTGGAAAAGCTAGTAAGGGAGCTGAAGTCATACCAAGTTTGTATTAACGTCCCTAAGCCCTCTTATTTAATTTTTTGTTTATTCAGCATTCTGGGAATTTGAATATATTTTTTTTAAAATTGCAATTGGAATGTAAACCCCGTTCTTTCTTTCAAGCTTTAAAACTGTAAATCTTAGAAACTAGAATCTCGGTTTATGTGTACTCTCTTCAAGCAATGATGCAGTATGGTGATAGCACATGGCTACATGGCTGAAGCGTGGCAGTCCTTCAGGACACCACATCGGGGTCCCGGGCTGGCCTCACTGTGCTGGGCAAGCACAAACAGCTGTGAAAAGGCACAAGGTTTGCATGGATCTGAAGGTGCATCACGTCATCATGGGCTCTGGCTCCATTGGTACTGAACGTGACACCTGAACGGGAAGTTAGGGCTGAGGTTATAATCTGTCGTGGTTTAGCCCCAGTCAGCAACTAAGCACCACACAGCCACTCGCTCACTCCCCCCACCCCAGTGGGAAGGGGGAGAATCAGAAGAGCAAAAGCAAGAAAACTCGTGGGTTGAGATAAGAACAGTTTAATAATGAAAATAAAATAGTGATAGTAGTAATGGTAATGATAACAATAATGATTATGATTCTGATAATAATAATGATAATGGTAATATAATTAAAAAAAAAGAAAATAATGAGAGAGAGAGAGAAAAATGAAACCCGGGAAAAAGAGGGAAAAGGAAAAAAAAACGACAAGTGCTGCAACCGCTCACCACCTGCTGACAGACACCGCCAGTCCCCGAGCTGCGATCGCTGCTTCCCCCGGCCAGCTCTCCCCAATTAAGATACTGGGCATGATGTCACATGATATGGAATATCCCTTTGGCCAATTTGGATCAGCTCTCTTGGCTGTGCCCCCTCCCCTCCCGGCTTCTTGTGCACCTGGCAGAGCATGGGAAGCTGGAAAAGTCCTTGACTAGTGTAAGCACTACCTAGCAACAACTAAAACGTCAGTGTGCTATCAACATTGTTCTCATACTAAGTCCAAAACACAGCACTATACCAGCTACAGTGAAGAAAATTAACTATCCCACCTAAAACCGTGACAGTATCCACCCCTTATTCCATACCATTTACGTCATGCTCAGGTCCCATACTATCCAATACAACCTCAATAACCACCACCCGCCTTCCCATCCTTTGATAACATATGCAGACATCATTTATCAGCCCCTTAGTCTATGGACCACCCCCATAAAATGTCTGTAGAGGGTCCACAAATGTCCATTGAGTTCCGTTAGTCCATAACTAAGCTCCATCTATCGTAACAGTCTTTCAAGGCAGGAGAGATGGTCTGTGTGGTGTTGGATTGCTGCATGCTGAAGTCAGTCTTTGTTCCATCACTGCTGCACTTTGCTTGGTTCAATCAAAGTTCATTCTTCACTAATTTGGGAGATTCTTACTCTGATACTATTGACATGGCATATAGCAACCATAGGAGTGATGACATACAATATCATATAGCAATTACCAGCATACCATTCAGTTCGTTGGCTATTTTCACCCAAAATCAAATCCCCTTGAGGTACGCATTGAACTCCTCCATCCTCCCGCATCACCCACCAATTGCACGCAGGTCCTCGAGCAAAAGCAATCCCATGAATGGGTTTGCCTTTGCCCAAGACAGGAATAACTCAGACTGTTTTCCCCAGCATATTTTTTACGTGCACTATAGGGACTTTATCCCCTTCCACAGTATGTAAGAGTTCTGACTGGGCAGGGCCAGCTCGATTGGCAGATCCCCTAGTGTTGACTAACCAGGTGGCTTTTGCTAAATGTGTATCCCAGTGTTTGAATGTCCCACCCCCCATTGCTCTCAGTGCAGTCTTTAACAGTCCATTGTATCGTTCAATTTTCCCAGAGGCTGGTGCATGACAGGGCATGTGATACACCCACTCAATGCCATGCTCTTTGGCCCAGGTGTCTATGAGGTTGTTTCGGAAATGGGTCCCATTGGCTGACTCAGTTCTCTCTGGGGTGCCATGTTGCCAGAGGACTTGTTTTTCAAGGCCCAGGATAGTGTTCCGGGCGGTAGCGTGGGGCACGGGATATGTTTCCAGCCATCCGGTGGTTGCTTCCACCATTGTAAGCACATGGCGCTTGCCCTGGCAGGTTTGTGGCAGTGTGATATAATCAATCTACCAGGCCTCCCCATATTTATACTTCAGCCATCGTCCTCCATACCACAGAGGATTTAACCACTTGGCTTGCTTGATTGCAGCGCATGTTTCACATTCATGGATGACCTGTGCAATAGCGTCCGTGGTCATGTCCACCCCTTGATCACGAGCCCACCTGTAAGTTGCATCTCTTCCTTGATGGCCTGAGGTGTCATGGACCCACTGAGCTATAAATAGTTCACCCTTATGTTGCCAGTCTAGATCTACTTGAGCCACTTCGATCTTAGCAGCCTGATCCACCTGCTGGTTTGATGTTCTTCAGTGGCCCGACTCTTGGGTACATGAGCATCCACACGACATACCTTCAGAACCAGGTTCTCTACCCGGGCAGCAATATCTTGCCACAATGCAGCAGCCCAGATGGGTTTGCCTCTGCGCTGCCAGTTGTTCTGCTTCCATTGCTGTAACCACCCCCACAGGGCATTTGCCACCATCCATGAGTCAGTATAAAGATAGAGCACTGGCCATTTTTCTCGTTCAGCAATGTCTAAAGCCAGCTGGATGGCCTTTACTTCTGCAAACTGACTCAATTCACCTTCTCCTTAGGCAGTTTGTGCGACTTGTCATATAGGACTCCATACAGCAGCCTTCCATCTCTGATGCTTTCCCACCAGACGACAGGACCCATCAGTAAACAGGGCACATTGCTTCTCATTTTCTGGTAGTTTATTATACAGCGGGGCCTCTTCAGCATGTGTCACCTCCTCCTCTGGCAATATTCCAAAATCTTTGCCCTCTGGCCAGTCCATGATCACTTCCAAGATTCCTGGGCGACTGGGGTTTCCTATTCGAGCCCATTGGGTGATCAGTGTGACCCATTTACTCCATGTAGCATCAGTTGCATGATGTGTAGAGGGGACCCTCCCTTTGAACATCCAGCCCAGCACCGGCAGTCGAGGTGCCAGGAGGAGCTGTGCTTCAGTACCGATCACTTCTGAAGCAGCTCGAACCCCTTCAGATGCTGCCAATATCTCTTTTTCAGTTGGAGCGTAGCGCGCTTCGGACCCTCTGTATCCCCGACTCCAAAACCCTAGGGGCCGACCTCGGGTCTCCCCTGGTGCTTTCTGCCAGAGGCTCCAGGTGGGGCCATTCTCCCCGGCTGCAGTGTAGAGCACATTTTTTACATTTTGTCCAGCCCGGACTGGCCCAAGGGCTACTGCGTGAACTATCTCCTGTTTGACCTGTTCAAAGGCTTGTCGTTGCTCAGGGCCCCATTTGAAATCATTCTTCTTGCGGGTTGCTTGATAGAGAGGGCTTACAATCAGACTGTAATTTGGAATATGTATCCTCCAAAAACCCACAACACCTAGAAAAGCTTGTGTCTCCTTTTTGCTAGTTGGTGGAGACATGGCTGTTATTTTGTTGATCGCCTTCACTGGAATCTGACAATGTCCATCTTGCCATTTTATTCCTAAAAACTGGATCTCCTGTGCAGGTCCCTTCACCTTACTTTGTTTTATGGCAAAACCAGCCTTCAGAAGGATTTGAACTATTTTCTTCCCTTTCTCAAAAACGTCTTTTGCTGTGTTGCCCCACACGACGATGTCATCAATGTACTGAAGGTGTTCCAGAGCTCCACCCTGTTCCAGTGCGGTATGGATCAGCCCATGGCAAATGGTAGGGCTGTGTTTCCACCCCTGGGGCAGTCGATTCCAGGTGTACTGGTCGCCCCTCCAAGTGAAAGCAAACTGTGGCCTGCACTCTGCTGCCACAGGGATTGAGAAGAATGCATTAGCAATATCAATTGTGGCATACCACTTGGCTGCCTTTGACTCCAGTTCGTATTGAAGTTTTAGCATGTCCGGCACGGCAGCACTCAGTGGCGGGGTGACTTTGTTCAGGCCACGATAGTCTGCTGTTAGTCTCCACTCTCCATTAGACTTCCGCACCGGCCATAGGGGACTGTTAAAGGGTGAGCAGGTCTTATTGATCACTCCTTGGCTCTCCAGTCGACGAATGAGCTCATGGATGGGAATCAGGGAGTCTCAGTTGGTGTGATATTGCCGCCGGTGCACTGTTGTGGTGGCGATCGGCTCTTGTTGTTCTCTGACCTTCAGCAACCCCACAGCAGAAGGGTCCTTCAAGAGACTGGGCAAGGTAGACAACTGTTTAATTCCCTCTGTCTCCAAGGCAGCTATGCCAAGGATGCAAGGAGCCTCTGGGCCAGTCACAATGGGGTGCTTTTGCCACACATTCCCCGTTAGGCTCACTTCTGCCTCCAATACAGTTAGCTCTTGGGATCCCCCTGTCACTCCAGCAATACAGATGGGTTCTGCCCCTACATAGCTTGATGGCATTAGGGTGCACTGTGCACCGGTGTCCACTAGAGCCTTATACTCCTGTGGGTCGGATGTGCCAGGCCATCGGATCCACACAGTCCAGTAAACCTGGTTGTCCCTTTCCTCCACCTGGCTGGAGGCAGGGCCCCTCTAATTCCAATTGCAGAATTCCCAACCCACTTCTTGTGAATGGGAATCAGAAGTCCCTCTATGAAGATCAGCAATGAAATCAGCGCTTCTACTCCTCTGTCTGGGGAACTTCTTACTGGAAACTGGAGCAGCAACTTTCCTGGAAGAACCCCCCTGAGTGATTGTTTTTCCTTGCAACTCACGTACCCATGCCTCTAGGGTCGAGGTAGATTTTCCATCCCACTTCCTCATGTCCTCTCCGCGGTCACGCAGGTAAAACCATAGGGTGGCCCATGGTGTGTATCCTCTCTCTTGAGCAGAGGGACGCTTACTTCTAATGGCTGAGATATTGGTCCGTACAGGTAGGGAGTAGGGCATGTCCTCTTCAAGTTGCTGAACCTTCCGGGACAGTTTCTCCACAGCTGAGACGAGGGAGGAAGAGACATGTGCTTCATAATCACTGAGTTTATCAATCACATCCCCCACCGTTGGTGCCTCTTCATCATTCCAGGACATTACTGCCAGGGAGTTCACATGGGATGATGTTGCGCTCCGTACAAATTTCTGCCACATGGGTCGTGTGCACTGGGCTTCATCTGGATCTTTGGATGACTGTTCATCATCCAGGTCACCATAAATCACCTCAAACACAGCTAATTCCCTCAGGTGCTGGATACCTTTCTCCATGGTGGTCCATCTTCCTGGGCGATACAGAACATCTTCCTTGAACTGATACCTTTCTTTCACTCTGGAGAGGAGTCGCCTGCAGAGGCTGAGGCCTTGTGTCCCTTTTCCAATTGCTTTGTCAATGCCCCCATCCCTAGAAAGGGATCCCAGTTGTTTGGCTTCCTTACCCTCTAATTCCAGGCTACTGGCCCTGTTATCCCAGTATCGGAGCAGCCAGGTGACAACGTGCTCACCTACATGAAAGCCGAAATCTTTCCGCATATCTCGCAGCTCACTCAAGGATAGGGATCGGGTAGTTTCCGTCTCTTGTACGAGTTCTGACCCTTCCTCCTCTTCTCCTCATGATGGCCCTGTTTTTCCCTCATCTCTTTCTAAATGAGTTGACTTTCTCTTCCAAGATTTCTTCTTTTGTATAGGAGCAATTGATACTGGGACGGGTTGATTCTCTGATTCAGCCACAGTGCCTGTCATGGGGGTTTGAATGGCCGCGGTGCCTGTCGCCAGAGTTGGAGTGGCCGCAGTGCCTGTCTCCGGAGTTGGAGTGGCCATGGTGCCTGTTGCTGAGGGTGGAGTGGTTGAAGTGTCCGCGGCACCTGTCGCCTTCTTTTTCTTTATCTTCTTGGATCCAGAGGCCTTCTCTTCCCCTTGAGGGTACTGAATACTGCTGAATAGGGCTCGGTAGGCATGGGCCAGGCCCCAGCATGTTGCAGTGATCTGTGTCTCTCTGGAGTTGCCAGGGTGACAACATACTTTCTCCAAATACTCTATTAGTTTTTCAGGATTGTGCACTGGTTCAGGGGTGAAATTCCAAAACATGGGAGGTGCCCACCATCCTAGGTATTTGCCCATACTATCCCGCATGCCCTGCCACTCATAACTATCAAGCCTTGGGGCAGACCTGTGGGTGACATTCTTAAATTGCTTATTAACCTTAGACAAAACCAAAACAATCTGCCAAAGAAGTACCAACAGATGTATCTTAACTACCCAAGGATGTTCAAGATGGTCAAAAGTTGTTGTAATGAAGGAGGAGACACCATAGACGAAGGTAACTACGGTGCCATTCTGTACTTCCTCCATAAAACAGCTCTCAGAGGAGGAGGTATAATTGCTAATTGTCTCCATGAGGTGGTACCCAAAGTACAGTAACGGCTGCAATATAAACTTCAGATACCAAATAAAACTCAAGGCCATTGTTTTAATAACAACTCTCCCAGGCAAAACATCGCTAATCACTGCAGAGCACAGCAGACTACAAAAACAAACACCAATCTCTAACATGTACAGCAAAAACAAGAGCATGGTGCAGATTGGATAAACTAATATTGAGAACAGAGTCAACGCTGTGACTAGCAACTGTTATTATCTCAAACTCTTTGTGCCCCACATTGGGTGCCAAAAAGAACTGTCATGGTTTAGCCCCAGCCAGCAACTAAGCACCACACAGCCACTCGCTCACTCCCCCCACCCCAGTGGGAAGGGGGAGAATCAGAAGAGCAAAAGCAAGAAAACTCGTGGGTTGAGATAAGAACAGTTTAATAATGAAAATAAAATAGTGATAGTAGCAATGGTAATGATAACAATAATGATTAAGGTTATGATAATAATAATGATAATATAATAATTAAAAAAACAAGAGAGAGAAGTTAAACCCGGGGAGAAGAAGGAAGAGGAAAAAAAACCGTCAAGTGCTGCAACCGCTCACCACCTGCTGACCGACACCGCCAGTCCCCGAGCTGCGATCGCTGCTTCCCCCGGCCAGCTTCCCCCAGTTAAGATACTGGGCATGACGTCACATGATATGGAATACCCTTTGGCCAATTCAGATCAGCTCTCTTGGTTGTGCCCCCTCCCCTCCCGGCTTCTTGTGCACCTCGCAGAGCATGGGAAGCTAGAAAGTCCTTGACTAGTGTAAGCACTACCTAGCAACAACTAAAACACCAGGGTGTTATCAACATTATTTTCATACTAAGTCCAAAACACAGCACTATACCAGCTACAGTGAAGAAAATTAACTATCCCAGCTAAAACCATGACACGAGGGCATGCAGACGACGTCATCAGGTTTGCTATAGATTCTGTACGTTACCCCCTCCTTCTGAATATGGACTGAGTAATTGTTCCCAGTCTGGGAAGGGGAGCCCATGCTCCTGCTGATGGTTAGGGAAGAAAAGTCAGGACCTGATCAGTTGTGGTAATGAAGAACACCTGTGACAACAAAACCTGAAGAGTTTTACCGAGTATCTTGGCTGAAGTTTTGTCTTCAGTACCTTGGGCAACTGTACAATGTTCAGCTGTATCCTCGTGGTGGGTCCCGTTACAGATGTAATCCCTCCCAGCCCAAGCTGCTGGGAACCACTTCTGTGTCAAGCTAAAAGTTGGTGTTCCTGCTTTTAATTTTTACAACCTAATATGACCTGCCATACAGGTAGAAGCACATTTGAACCATTTCTGCTCCAACTGGCTGGAGAGCAATCGCAGTGCAGCGGGTGTGCAACAGGCTTCAGTGCAAGATACACAAATGCAAAGTAGGACCCGGTGGCTGAATATGTGTTGTAGGTGTGCTTCCAGAGATATGCAAAATAATTTTACTACAGACAGCTCAATGACATCCGTAATGCTGCACCTACACTTTTGCATAGAAATGTCCTCCAATGAAGAATAATCTTGAGACAGACTGTAGTTTGCAAAGTGCTTGGATTTACTTTAGGTTGAAAGATTTTGCATTAATGGAAGTCATTAATTCATGCTTAACAATGAAAGGAAAAGACAAAATACTCCTTTCCCCCTCTTGTTCTTCCATTAGCCCCCATTCCATTTCTTTAGCTTCTGTAAATTCTTGACCATTCCTGCTAGAAGATTAGAATTGAGACACTGAACATACGTTCTCCATATGCTTTTGGTGTCTCAGCGTATCCAGTGCTTCACATAAGACAGCTTAGGTCCAACAGCACATCCTGCTACATGCTCAACGCTCCACAAAGATCAGTCACAGCAAACCTTTAGAAATCTGAATACCTTAGCAATTAATTTTCCTATTTTTAAACCGAGACAACACTATCCTATTGCGGGAACTGTGTTTAAAAATACAATGTACTTTGACACTGTTGTCCACTGGTATGTACAAATACCCATTGAAGAACTCAGACTCAGATGAGGATACTTGGAAAAGGTTCAAGAAAAAAGCAAGTAAAACAAAAAGTTCTCTTTTGGAGGTAAATTGAGTGAATTCATGGTGGTGCTCTCTCTAGAGAGAGAACAAAAATCACATAAAGGATGGTAATGTCAACTCCCCCATATCCAATGGGCCTCAACTCCACCTTGGAAGAACCAGCTCCATGGAGAGCTGGTCTCTCTATGCTACTCAAGTTTTTCTGTATGACAGTAGTTAATGTTTGGTTGCCACTGGTGTGCTAGAAAATAGGGTCCAGAGACTTTCCCTGCAGTCCACAACAAACACGGCTGACTCGAACTGCAGAGTTAATTCCCGTCCTCCTTTGCAGCACTTTGGGGACAGTCCAACCACTCTTGATTTCCTTCACAGGCCAACAATCTCAAAGTCACTGGGACATCAAGCTGTGCCCTATCGAACTACTCATGTTTTCTTTATTCCCATATCAGTTTTGTCTAGGCTTAACAGAATTATTTAACAGGAACACAGGATCTCATTGCCTCTGGCTCTCATGAAAATCTCCATTTTTTTCTCCAAGAAGCAGCTGTTTAGAAAAGTGGATCATTTCCCTTCTAAGTCCCACCCTTCCAGCTTCAGCAGATTAAACCTCATGTAACAAAAAGAGCATGAGATGCTCTTAAATTCCCACTGATCTCTCCACAAGTGTTGCATATTCATGAAAGCTCTGCTACCCCGTGGTCTCAGTCCCCTAAAGCCACTCCCTGAAAGTCTCCATGTTTCATTCATCAAGGTACCTCAATCCTGAGCACTCACAGTCCTGCGCTGGGGCATTCTTTTGGGCACAGAATGGACACCTCCCCACCACAAGATGAAATTTGTTTTGTATGGGGTGGCTGATATATTAACTTGTTTCTTACCAGCTGGAGCTGGAATTATACTAATACTCCCTTAAGTTCAAAGATGCTGCACAATGTGGTTTACACTGAACATGGAAGAGAAGTTTGAGACAAATCCTCAGCTCATGCAAGTGCCCACAGCTCTCCTGACTCCACCTGAATTGCCTCCCCTCTTCCAGCTGAAGATCTAGCCCACCAATTTAGGAAAGCACAGGAGTCCTAGCGGGTGTCATTTACTCTCCAAAAGCCAGTTAGTCAGCTGATGTAAAACACTCTTCCACTACAATAATTTCTATCAGAAGAAATTTTTTTGCCTTTAATTTACCTATGTTACCTATGTTACTGAAAACTGAACCCTCTGAGCATCCCAAGGTGTCAGAGATAAGCTTAGAGCTAAGGTAATAAAAAATCTGGGTTTTTAAACCATATACCAGTTCAATATGCTGTATTTATTAGTAGTCCCTGAATTTACTATCTTCTACTAGTTTACAAACAGCAGTGAATTAAAGACAGTGATGATACAAATATGCTTCCTTCAGTCTGGTCCTTAAATTCCTTACTCCATCCTTGGAAATCTTAAATGAAATATTATTTATGAGGTTCTGCAGTAAGGACACAGTCCGGGTGTAATAAATTACTAGCAGCAAGCTAACGTTTTAATTTTTTTTCCAAACATGGAATCCACTCCCTCCTATTAACTCTCTGTTCTCTACGGTTCTGTCAGAGAGGGCTGTCTGCCGGAGCGTTGCCCTCTATCAGCCTCCCCTGGCTGCCAGCAGAAGATGCCAACAGCCACAAAGAGACGAGTCACAGCCTCAGGGGAGCACCTCTTGTAGGAATATTATGAAAATTACTTCATAGGAAGAGGGGTCATAAAACAGTGAGGGAGCAGGCAATGGGAAGGAGGGGAGGTACTATCCCCACTCGGAAAAATTTTCTCATATGATGGCTCAATACATCTCTGAATCTGACATATATAGGCAAAATCCAGTGGCAATAAACATAGCTATGCAACAGATTTTGGTAGGCATGGCTCATCCAGCAGCTGAAGAAGCTGGATTTCTTGAAGCAGATCATACTATGATCAGTTTATACAACAGGAACAAGCAAAGTGTCAGGATCCCTATGTGCCAACACTTCCCTCCACTGTCACCAAAGGAGATATGCCAGTTTATATTCACCAAGGATCTGGATAGCATTTCAAATCTAATGTTAATATTAAAAATATTCTGTGTTCAATACAAATACAAAACTATTGTTTCAGAAGAAAAACAAAATTCAGGGCCATAAATAGTAACGCATTTAACACTGCAGAAGCATCCATACTTCTCAAGCGAAGTTCTCACTGAAGTCTTAGCACAAGATGGCAACCAAAGCTAATCTTGTTTGGTTCAGTATGACCACAGGAAGAACAATTCACTGCAGTCAATGTTTAAAATTAAGGGCTACTGCCACCTCTGAACTCATTTTGACACTCATTTTTCTGCCTTTCATAAACATAAGTTTCATTTGTTCTGAGGCTAAGTCATTATTTTCTTCCCTAACTAAAAGGGATCACTAAATGGTAATATATAGGTTTTGCATATTCATTTTTTATTATTTTAATATGGTTAGTATTCTATGTGTATATAAACTATGAATCCAGGTAAGAAAATGAGAAAACTTTCCAAACACAGACACCATATTTCATTTATTCAATGTGGTTACAAAGTGGGATTCAACGGAAACTGTATGGGAACTGAAAGCAGAGCACATATTCTGCACCCATGTAATTGGGAAAATGGAGAACTGGAAAAGGACAAATCAGACATATGATGTTTACATGTTCTTGTAATATAACTTTGTCTAGAGACTATAGAGTTGCACAGTTAAGTTCTCAAGAAGTCAGCTTAAATTCATTAAGCTTGTTAAAACTTTCATGTGTTTAAGACGCACTATAACACAGCTGTATTGCAGGGCAACCAACTACTTCTAAAAATACCATCTCCTCTTCCCCCTAATGATGAAAGACTCAGAATAACAAACTCATAACTGAATAATATGTAATTGGCATAATTTTAGCATGAAAAGAATCGGTTTCTATTACTTGAATTATGCAGATTAACTGGTAGGAGAAGATATAAATGTACCTTGTGTCTGACATGGGACAATATACATTGAAGCAGGAGAGTTTACCTGTGAAAGCATCTGTCCTTACCAAGCCTGTTTCTTTGTCAGCACCGTGAATGGCTGTAATGCTGGGCTGGTACTGGTATGAGACTCAGGGGAGGAGAACCAAACCCTTTATTACCTCAAATTTTAAAAAATGTCTTTTTCCTTCAGAGAAAAAAGTACTTTTCTAGGTGGTCCCCTCTACTCAGGCATTGTCACAACCCTGTTTGTTCAGTAAAAGGTCAAGTCACCATTTCTTCTGTGAGTATTTTGGGTTAGCTGTCATAGGAGAAAACCAAAAAGCTGAAGACAAGAGTTGCACAACTCCTGCTTGTGCGTAATTTGAAAAAAAAGAAGGAAGGAGGCATCATTAGTAATACCTAAGAGGTGAATGGAAGCTGTAGGATTCAGCTTGGCAATGAATCAAGCTGTCCATCAGAGCAGAGGAAACAGACTTGGAGTCTCCTAAGGACAAGCTGATCCTACTCGTAGAAGGGAAAGACAGAACGATGCCCTTTGGTTTTAGCATGACTCCCCTTGTCCTTGACTGCAGTGTCAAGAAAAGCCTTAGCTCATAAGCAGACAGTACCAACTACCTTTCTCCAGGCATCTTGCCTAGAAACGCTTCATCTCTGCCAAGTCACCCCCTTGGCATAATATATTCCTCCAAAGGAAGTCAACTGTCCACAAACATGTAGCTCTGCTTAGAGACTTTTTCAAAGAAGCCCCCACCCAACACCCGGTATTCTTATGCATGGTTAGGATTCCAGTATCCCATCTCTATCAACATAGATTTGACCATCCAGGGTGAAATATTTGCTTAAATGGAACTAATTTGCTCCCAGAGACCAAGAGCTTTTCTGGGATTTAAACTTTTCTCTTACATTGACTGGGAACCATTGCAAAGGCTCTCCAAACATGAAATACCCTGAATCCGAAACCTCACTGGATGGCATGAAGATACCTCCAAGTAGTAGCTGATGTTGGGGAAGCATGCTGGGCTAATGGCAATCTTGAAGACAGGGTCCTCCGCATAGCCACAGGAGATATGCAGTGTGAGCAGTGGCGATTCACATCTTCTGCAATACTCTTCCCTAATACGGCTCACTCTTGCCCTGGTGGGCTCAGCAAAGCATGGAAATTAATTCAAACTATTTTTATTAGACTGCTTGTTGCTACACAACATACCCATCCATTAGGAAGAGGAATACTGTAGTTCCTCTTATCCCCTTCCAGAGATATTTCAAATAGGTGGAGGTTTAAATACCACAAGTGAAAGCTACAGACGTAAATTGCATATTTGTTTGTGTGAATCCGCACATGGCTCACCCTACAGAATGTAAACCAAACCCTAATAATGGGACTCAGACTGAAATGGAAACCAGCTCTCCACAATGAGATACAGATTCTCGTGTCTGAGAAGTTTGCAGTCAGCTACAATAAAAATCAAGAGCTACAGCCCAGCCAGCCCCCAAGTCTCCATAAATATCAATTTTCCCTTTTTTTATTGTTAGCAGAAGCAGCTTGGCAGTGGCATGCCACCACGCTATTAGTAAACACACGTTATTATAAACACAAAACAGAGATCATAATAACCATCAAGAAAAAAGAAGGAAGAAATTACACAACCAACCAACTCCTAAGAAAACAATTTCAGGAATACAAGGCAGTTCCAGCTGGAAATGCCACTGTGGTACCCCGCACCTGACACCCCTCTCTGAACTTTGATGCTATTTGTGAAGCCAGAAAAGAAGCTGTGAAAAGGACCTGGTGGGTTTCTGTATTCCCTGAAAATGACTCCAGATCAAGAGACAATTTCTTAATTGCCAGACTAGCAGATACAATCATGTTTACAAGAATCAGGCTATGATCTCTCTGCCTTTTAACTATCACAAATAGTAACAAGATGTGTTAAGATAATTAAAGTAAGACAGTGCTTCTATGGGATCCATCCACATAGGGGACCAAAACCTCTTGGCTTTCCAAGCATCTGAGAGAGCCTGGTGCTTCCTGCAGAATGGGATTTCAGTTCAGGACTCCAGTTAACTCCCCCAAATTTATAAAGGCTAAAACCCTACATTCCTGATGCTGGTGTGTTCTCCTAACCCCCATGATGGCACTGCTGTGAGAGGAAGCTCTGGGCAGCCAGAGGCAGCAGCACTGTCACCGTGGCTGCACTCATCCCATCCCTCTCCTGCGAGATCACCTCCTTTCTCTCCACATGTGTGGGGACACAGGAAGCATTGACTACAAACGTGTCTGAGGAAGCAATGCAGAAACCACCGTACCACCTGTAATCCTGTACCCCATGGCTGTCTTCATCATAGGCAACAGCTGCACTGTACTTTGCCAACACTAAATGAAAGGAAAGCTTCCAAGTCTTGGTTTGACTTATTTTAGGAAGGACTACAGGTAAGACCACAGACAAAAGTGATCACAGATCAGAAAGTACAAGGAACAACACGAATGATATTACTCACTGCTACAACCTGTTGCACAGGGCATTGATAAACATTTTTAGGATTTTTGTAACCACCAAAGAAAAAAGCGACTTTCTGCAGTCAGAGTAAGTGTCAGAGGCTGCAGTGTCCTCTAGAGACAAGGAGAGACGATCCCTACAGCTATCACAGTATAGATGGATCAAAGTTCAGTTGAGCAGATGCCGGGCAATATCTCTACCATGGAGATGTTCTGCAGAGAGAAACTGCATGATTTTTGACAAATGTAAATATGGAGACCTAGAGTGAGAAAACCAAGAGATCAAGGACTGAGTCCAATGGTAGATCATGAAGGGTGATGATGGATCTCTGATTCTGAGTTTCAGCTAGAAAGTGACCCCTAAAGATATGAGACTGTACAGCAATAAGCTGGAACTGACTAGACAATGGCCAGGATGAAAAGGAACTCAAAATATATAAGAGGCCTTGAATATAACTACCCAGAGAAAACAGAGAAGCTGAGGGGAAAAAAGCATGGGATACAGTAATCTCTCCATTTGCCCAAAGGAGACAGAAATAAAACTGTATCGTGGAGGTAAAAGGAAGGCTTGGAAGAGGGCAATAAACTGTAGCTCCTATTTCTGAGACAGGAAAGAAGCAGGAGAGACTTAAAGCGGGAGAAGGAAAGGTACCCCAAAGAGAAGGAGAGAACATACTGTAGTTTTTCAGTCATCTTTGAATTTATCAGTAAGATCATGGATAAGAAGGGGAGGACAGAAGCAGCAAGTTGGAAATATCTGTGTCTGGGATGATGCAGACGGAAGATGTGGAAAGACATGCTTTGGGGGAAAATCTATAGCAACTTTCAGTATGATAATTAAAATTTTTCTTGATAAATAAAAATTAGTTCTGAGGCATATATAGGTGGTAAAGTAACTTGCTCTCATTTGCCACCTGACGAGCAAGCAAAACAAGCGTGCTTTACATAGTAAGACAGGGCCAAATGGGAGTGTAACAGAAAGAAGGGCATGTAATTTGTACGTTTGGTATTGTTTAGAAAAGTTTACTCTTACCTACATTTTTCAAAGTCCTTTTGGATCTTGCAGAAACATAAGTCAATGTCTGTCTTTATTTCTACAGAAGAAGAGAGGAAAATATGTCTGAAAATCCTCTCCTCTGCCTGAGGGAAAAAAAATATTCCACGACTTGTTAAAGTTCTCAATATTGGATGCAGATGAGCAAAAATTGCTCAGCAATTTTAGCAACATCCCTATGGAATCTGGAAAAATGGTTAGTTCACAAGAGGAATTGCTGGAGACAGCTTATAAAGCCGGCATCTGCAGTTCAAAAAGAATACCACTACTGGCCTTGGCTGGACTGGCCCAGCCTCTTACCTCTGTCCTGCTGCTGGACCATGCCGCCAGCAGCAATTTCCTCTGGAATGTCCACTCCAGTGGAAGGAACATCTGGTATGTCCATATGGGGCTGGACAACAAGTGCATTTGTTGGACATACTGTAGCAGGAGAGGTTAACACTAAGCCTTTAAGTGGTCACAAGTAGACTTTGAAGTTAACAGTCTATTAAGATGAAGGGGGAAAATTCACACCTCTTGGTGCTATTGTTTTAGTTGGTCTCCAGACTCAGGAACACAGCAGTGGGCTGATTTACATTAAGAAGCCTACAGTAATGTTGGCAACCAAACGAACTATGGAACTTAAAAAAAAAAAAAAAGTTTAAAATCTGGAAAGTAGAGCAAGATCTGCAGAAAAATGCTAAATCCACAGGATCCATAACCTTTCCAGTACAGCAAAGCTGGATGTCCTCAGTCTCTATTAAAAATAAAGACTAAATAAAGTACACAGTTGTTCAGTGCGTGATTTAAAGTTGATATAACGCATGCAGTAAATAAAGTAGCTGTTGCAGTGTCTAGCTGAGTGGGCTGAAGCAATAAAGGCAGATGGCAACAGATTAGCAAACGGTTTTTACTACTTAGCAAATGGTATATACTTCTCTGACCAGCTGAAGAAAACTCAAGATTTTTTCAGTTTCACATAATTTTCTTCTCTCATCCCCTTTGATGACAAAAATATAGTACTGTCAGGGGAGGGGATGCATTCATAGTGCAATACTAACTCTGAATTTTGATCAAAATCTCAGTCAGACCCCGAGCTTACAGAAATTGATGAATCACACTAATTGAACCTTGATAAACTATTTGTTGTTTAACGATGTATTTATAGTTGTTCTGAATCTTACATTAACAGTGCAGTTGGACATTTACCATTAATTCTGGAGTCAAAAAAAATATGAATTTTTCACAATTTCACATGGATTTAGCTATAACCGTTTGGAATAGACTCACAGCAAAATTTAAGTGATGGTGTGAAAAGGGAAAAAATTCAGATGTGGTTTCTTGTAAGGATGGCTGTGTAAGAGAGAAGATAGCTGGTAATCAGCACACACATGCAGCTGGCCCCTGAAACACTGAGGGAGCAGGCCAGAAGAAGAACAGGTATGAAAATACTGGGGCAATTAAGGGTAAAAAAAATGGATTAGTGATTTAAAAAGAAAGTATATTTGGCTCTAACATTGTTCGTGGTGTTGGTGACTCACCCAGAATAATATACCCAAGACACCATCAGTGAAAGGCAGCATGTGAAGATAATTTAAAGCTCTCTCAACTTAGGTACAGAGTTAAGTTGAACCTGCCTGCTTTAATTAAATTAAGTCAACATATCCATTTTCACAATAATTTGTGATTTAAAATGTACATTCTGTACACATTTCCCATTTAAGAGAAGAAAAAAAAATAGCATCTACATTGAATACTTTTGCCTATACTAGAGATCCTTTCCCAGTAGTTTCATATTCTTCTGGCTATCACAAATAATGTCAAGAGCTGGAAAAATTATTTCTGGAACATGAACATTCTGCCCTTTTTCAATAAAGTCCAGATTTCCCAAACACAGTCGGTTACCAGCGATGCCTCAGTACTTGGGAATTACAAGACTGGCTGGCACAGGCAGCTCCCAGCAGTTTTCACCGCAGAGAAGGTTCTTGGCGCCTTGGGACAGCACAGCCAGGAGAAAGATTTTCAGATAGAAGAGATCAGCATAATTTCATTTATACAAATGATGCTGTGTTAGGCTGAGCATAGGACCAAGTAAAACTGCAACCTTCTCCTACCTTGCCCCTTCCTCTCCTGAGGTCCATTTCAATACATGAACAGCATGAGGATTACTGAGACTTCTATTTATTCACTGGCATCAATTTCTTTTTTACTTTCTCTAATAAAGAGGTTAAGATACTAGCAGAAAGCTACATTTTGCTGAAGGAAAAAGGACTAAAAAAAGAGCGGATGTTTGCGAATGTGGGGTTAGGAAAAGCCTGGCAGAGCAGACAGTATCTCTAATGCCATAATGAAGATAAGCAGATGAAAAGGGCCACTGCGGATTGCCACTGGCTCGCAGTTAAGTGGTGGGTTTGTAAAATAATTCCTTCTGATTCATTTTCTGGTTATATTATGGTTCTTCAGTCAATTATTTTACCGCACAGGATTTTAAACCAGATTCCTGAGTAAACAGTGAACAGCAGACAAATTGGTTGAAAAACCCAAGCAATGTTCTTTATCGCACAAATTTTGATGAGTATTATGATTGATAATAGACAATCCCTCTGCTTCCTACTGGTGTGCCCGTGCCCTTCAGACTTATAAATGCTTTGTGTGGACAGACCCCGGAAAGGATTTTTTTTGCAACTAGTCCCAATACATTCACAGCTGCAGAAACCCCCCGATAAATATATAAGAAAAGGTATTATTTTTTTTGCTGTGAAAATTGGGGAGTGGGAGGAAAGGGGAGACACACAACTGTCAGCATGTACAAAAACGTGCTTTGGCATTGAAGGAGCTGGGCGAACTTTTATTTGGGGGGAAAGCCAGCGAGAACTCTCAAGGCTTGGAACAAGTTCTCGCTGGCTTTCCCCCCAAAGGAGCCCTTGTGTCTGTACCACCAAGGCTCCTCATTTGGCTCTCTGTGAAGGAGCTTTTTCAGAAAGAGAAATGATTTCATTACTGTAATTCACTTTGTTTGAAGAACTTTCTCTCCACTGTAATTAGAAAGCTTAGCCTGCGCGGTCTTGCCCCGTGCAGGCTCAGTAGTGTGAACAAGCCAGGACTAGGGGTAAGACAAGGAATGCAGACTGAGGGAGGGATCTCAGCTGGTTTTTGTTTATCCCCAGGGCTGCCAGGAAAGAGAGCCTGGGCACCTGGGGATCTGCCAACCCATCGCCTCCAGGCCTTGAGCATCCACATCCTTTTGGGGTTCAGATAGCTCTACCTCCCATGGTGCACCCCATTGCCCCATCTTGGTTAAGGGCATCTCATGGGACAAGGAACTTGCCCTCACAAGTCCTGCCCGTAAAGAAATAAAAGCAAGCATGAGGCAGCTCATCCAGAGCTCCCACGTAATATATTAGCAGCGCTTCCAGATAAAAGCATTTGGGGTTTGCACTGAAATATTCTGGTTTGCAGCTGAAAAAAAGGAGATGTTTAGGCTTCCAGAGGTTTGTATATGAAAAAAGTGAACTGTAGAAGACAGGCATGCTAAGCGAAATCTTCTCTATGCTATTCCATATTATTAAACCTATTTATTAATAAAAGTCTACCTGGGAGCTGCTGCCTCTCGCAAAACCTTTGCTAGAGCTGCAAAGCCCATGGTTTAAGCTCAGGAGCTATTCTCTGTGATTAGAGCTGTAAGCTGAAGCCAGACAAACCAGCATGTCCAACACATATTCCCATGGGGCACGGGTGACTTACACACTGTATGTACATCCCCCTGACACTGTGGCACCTTGCATTGTGCATCACTTTGCCTCTCCATGTACCAGCTGTTATACCACAGGTATTACTTCATCCTGTGCTCCCTGGGGAACTGTTTCAACACCATGCTGGAATCTACTCTGAGTTTTGGACTTTTTTTTTTTTGCATATTTTTCCTTGTTCCTTCTGGGAGTTAACATCTCATCCTTATTAAGGAAACCTTTTAACATCTCAGTCAGTAGCTTGTATTTATGAAGCAGGGAAGCGCTGGTGCATGCTTCTAGCTTTAACCCTGTGCTTAATTTCATTATTATTCAAGAAGGTGCTGCCCTTTAGTGGGCCATAATTACACAAATCTAGACCCAAGTCCTGATGCCATCAGGCATACAGCCTCACCACGGGCAGGACATGCTGGCTGCCTGCCCAGCGCATGACGGCTGCGTGTACGTGTGCAGATGCTACTTCAGCAGAAAGGATTGCTGCATACGGCTCTGCTCCCCACTCGTTTGGAGACAGCAGAATTAATTGCATGAGTAGGTTCTGCAGAACTTGGCTCAACAGTTTCCTCAACGGACTGCTTATCATTTTAACTCGTATGAAATAAAATCATTTCAGGAAGCAGCGTTACCTCCTCACAGCAGACTGGCAGAGTTAGCTCCCTGCTCCAGCCCTACAGGGCTGACAGGGTTAAGCCCTGACACACCAGACTGGTGCATCGTTAACTTTGGAAATTGCAGCTTTTTGTTTTTATTTCCTTGTGAAGGGCAGGACTGGGCTTTTAAAATACCTGCCATAAACTGAAGTCACTGAAAAACCTATACAGCTATTTTACTTGTGTTGCTACGCTAGTGAAAGTGATGCTCTGATCAGTTTCCATTAAAACATTTTCACTAGAAAATATGAGTTAATCAAAACAGAATCAGATGATCACCAGTAACTTTTTGTAATTTTAAATTAATTTTAAATTAAGTAATTAAGTAATTTTTAATTAATGTAACTTTTAATGTGTTTGGGGGTTTTTTAAGATTCACTGTGAAATTTCTCATTATGGAGAAAATAAAGACAATTTCTAGAATAACCAGCTGCTCAGCAGTCGCAGTTGTCACCTGGGAGACAGAAGATCCAACTGCAAATTTATTCACTGCTGTGTATCCAATAACCAAGGTGAAATAGCTCTGCTGATATTCCAGGACTGATATCCCTAACTCAGTGAACACATCTAAAAATACTGACATTTACTGGCCCCTAAAAATAATGACCATTTTGTCCCCTGTATGCAAATCAAGTTACAGTAATAGCTCAGAAATAACTGCAGTAGGTGTGACCCCTCTCAGGACATTAGAAGGGTTTCAGCAGACCCCCACATTCAATGTCCCATTCAAGCCTACTCTACAGATCAGGGCACCAAAGCTTTCTTCTCTCTCATGGCCGTAGATCCAGCTCCTGTGAAATCCTAAGTAGCCGAGCTTAAATGAGACAGTACAACAGAGAATGGGACCAACATGGATAGAGACCCCACCTCCCTTGGGTCACTTGCCTGTGTGTACATAGCAGTTGATATACCAGTGTTTTCCCATGGTCATCAGTTTTGCCAGGATGTCACCTTCTGTATCAGGAACCAGGCAGCCAAACAATGTCCCAAGAACATGCTTTCTAAAGAAACAGGGGCTGTGAGCTTTACAGCTGTGCCACCAAGGCTTCCCAGGGGGCTCAGAGGAACATATTTTCTGCAGTTACTTCCTTAGGAAAAAAAAAAATGCAAAATCACCTCTTTTCTTAGAGAAAGAAATGCTTCTGCTGTTGAGTTGACCTCTCCTCCCCATGCCCAAGTGTCCAACCTCTGCATCAGGCACCCAAGGGCTGCAGGATGAAAAGAGGGGGAAGGTTCTGAGAAGAGGGGATGCTCTGCCCCCGCTGCACAAGCTGTACCCATGTGGAAACAAAACAGAGGGAGAGAAACACGACTTCTAGAAAGATTTCTGCAATGAGTGGAGTAAAGATTATAGACAATGTATATACTGATTCAGAAACAATATGCTTACGCTTCTGGCAGGTGGCATTTGTTCAAGTCCTTCAAGAGGGTTACTGTGTTCAAGCCAGGCACTATCTGAGTGGCTAAAATAGACCCAAATTGAAGAAGGTGAAGAATGAGGGTGGAAGCATATGGATGTAAACACCTTATTTTGAGTTAGCAGATGACACAGGCCACAGGTTAGTTTTAGTCCCTAAGAACACTGCACAGTCTGAGCTATCTGCATGCATAGATCGACTGTATTTTAAAAATATCTTTGATAAATGGCACATCATCCTTATAAATCCTTTCATGCTTTGAATGCTAGTGAAGAAATACAGATATCTGTATTCGTGTAAATTATTACTACTCCTCCCCACCCTTTAAGCAATAAACTCAAAATAACCTCCCAGTAAAACCAAGAATCTCTTCTTGTCATTTGCCTCAATGAGATACGGGTCACAGGGATAAGAAAGTTGGAAACCTCCATGATGCTGCGAGTCAATGGTATGGCTCACGGCATGAAAACCTGCTCCAAAACTACTCCCGCTTACACGCACTGTGCTGGGGTAACTTCTACATCTGAGCCACTGCATCTGCACAGCGTGCTGCTCCACTGAGGTGCCGGTCCTGGCACCAGCCGAGGGATGCTATGGTACACAGACTGTCCCACAGTGTCTTTTCCCTCATTTACATATATTTTGCATTAACCCAGATGAAGCACAAACAGAGATCTGTTCTCCAGCCATTGCTCCTGGGAGTAAACAGGGATTATGTCACGGTTTTGGCTGGGATAGTTAATTTTCTTCACTGTGGCTGGTATAGTGCTGTGTTTTGGACTTAGTATGAAAATAATGTTGATAACACCCTGGTGTTTTAGTTGTTGCTAGGTAGTGCTTACACTAGTCAAGGACTTTTCCAGCTTCCCATGCTCTGCCAGGTGCACAAGAAGCTGGGAGGGGAGGGGGCACAGCCAAGAGAGCTGATCCGAATTGGCCAAAGGGATATTCCATATCATGTGACGTCATGCCCAGTATTGTAACTGGGGGGAGCTGGCCGGGGGAGACAGCGATCGTGGCTCGGGGACTGGCGGTGTCGGTCAGCAGGTGGTGAGCGGTTGCAGCACTTGTGGGTTTTTTTTCCTCTTCCTTCTTCTCCCCGGGTTTAACTTCTCTCTCTCGTTTTTTTAATTATTATATTATTGTTATTATTATCATAATCATAATCATTATTGTTATCATTACCATTACTATAATTACTATTTTATTTTAATTATTAAACTGTTCTTATCTCAACCCACGAGTTTTCTTGCTTTTGCTCTTCTGATTCTCCCCCTTCCCACTGGGGTGGGGGGAGTGAGCAAGTGGCTGTGTGGTGCTTAGTTGCTGGCTGGGGCTAAACCATGACACCTGGTGCAGAGACTGCCCCAATATTTGGCTGATCAGATCCCTTTTATGACCCAGTGGGGCCTATTCTGCTAATGCTGTACAAGCACATAGTAAATAAAAGTATGTTTTATATGTCTCTTAGGGAAATATTTTTCTGAAGGATAGCAGCTTGGATTCATACTGCATTTGAAATTTCAAATACGTTGGTTAGTTGTGATTAATGCAAATGATGGGTCATTGCTCCCAGACTCCATAAAGCATAATTGTTATAACCAAGGGAACTGGAAGAAGGCACTGGGAAAGAAGTAGGCTATCTACCCTAGAGGGATCCACGAAAATTAGGCTAAAACGTAAGGTGTGTTGGCTGGACCAAAGCTTAAAATAAATTTTGTGGGTTTTGCTTTCACACAATGTAATTGCGTGTATGTACATGGTTCTTGTTGGGAGAGCTCTGGATAAATCCCTGTCTGGATTGTTTGTGTCTGGGTCAGAGTCTGGTATTAGGTTTTGTGAAACCTGGTGTTGCATCTCATGTAGCATTTTTCATGTGAATATTAGTGCATGAAACTAAAATACACTTTTAATGAGCATTTGAGTGAATATAAAAGTAAACCAAATAGAAGCATAAGCACAATCAAAATGATTTTGTAAATTGTGGAAAAGGAGGGGGAAGGGGGAGTAACTAATATTTGCAGTTCTTGCCATGATTGTCAGACATTCATTTTGATGACATATGTGAAATGTAGTAGCAGCCTGCGTCTAAATGCAACAAAATTAGTTGGAGAGACATGGCTAAGTGCCACGCACTGCTCGATTGCAAAAACACCAATTTGCACATCTGTCTTGCAGCATGCCATGAGGAGGAACGGAGAGAAGCTGCCAGCTCTGCAGATGGGTAGCTGGCTTTCCTTTCCCAGGTTGTGAACACCTGGGCCATCGTCACTGGAGCATTACTTTTATTTTTTCTAATAATCTACCTGCCTATGTGGTGCTTAGACATGTGGCAGCACATATGATGGTTTGCTTGACTCTGAGCAAGCTAGCATTTTTAAGATATCATCTATTCTTAGCAATGCTTTTTGAAATATCTTTTTACTCTGTTATATGCATTTCTTTACTGGTTCTGCCTCCAAGAGGCTAACTGAAACCCCTGGATAGAGCATCCCTGCAATTGCTAAGGTTTGATACTATTCTGCAGTGTAGTCTTGGAGCTGTTCCACACAGAGTGGGTCCTGAGAGACAGGATAAAAGTGTTGCAACACCATCTGTCCCTTTCTGGAGGCAGGTCCTACTGGCTCTGCAGACAGTTCACAGTTCAGATAGTTACAACCCAGGGTCTCTCCTGCCAAACTCCCATATCCCTCTTGCACTATTCCTCTTCATCACTCTTATCCTGAAAACTATAACTGTTAGTATTTGTATTTATAGCAGAGCCTCCCACCCAAATCAAAATGAGGATTTCCTTCTGCTGGTCACTGTAAACATCTGATACATAGACTAGGGAGACTTCTCTGGTGAGCTGTGTTGTGGTGGGACAGTGTTCCCACACCCACTGCTGACCCTTCAGAAAGCTACAGGTATAGACAATCATGAAGTTACCTCCAAAACACATCAAAACTTACATAATTCTGCCCTGGATAAGTTCATTCTTGTTTATGGATTTCTCTGAAATTAAATTTCCACTGCCATTTTCGCAGCTAAATGTTACCATGATAGTCACAAACATGGAAAAAGATGGTATTCTCTTGTCTTCAAAAATTCTTACTTGTGTGTTCATGGAAAAAAAGTCGAGTCAGCCTAGAAACATGCTTCCTATTTGCCTACATCAAAAATATTCCTGGACGAGAGACAGTCATCATGGCTTCACAGAGACCTTGTGTCAAAAGAGGTGGCATTCCTCTTGGCAGTGAAAAGGCACTTCAGGAGGGTGGATGCCTTCCACAGAAATGTAGTGAGGAAGAGCCTGCCAATAGTGGGCAAAAGACTTCTGGGCTAATGCAAAAGAGCTCCTTCACCTTGTAGACTTACCAGAACTGAAACAATTGCTTGGGATATTGCATCTTTTAGTGTAGGTGAGTGCCTTCCTCTTCCACCTAGTAACTGGATTGTAGGTGATGTGTTTTCACGATGTTGTAGGTCTGATAAGTCAGGGGTTTTTTGGTTTGGTTTTGTTTTGGGTTTTTGGAGAATATGGGAGGAACTAGCAGGAGCAAGGATGGAGGAGATGGGAAACCATTTTGCCTTTTTCATAGAATTGGCTAGGAATAGGTAATATACCTACGGCCTGAAGATGTAAATTGTTAGTACTTTCCTGGAAGTTCATGACATCCAGCAGCTATGGTAGATAAAGTGCAGCAGCACAAGTTAAAAGGATCAAGAAGGACTTGATTTCACAAGATCTATTATCACCTGTGGCCAAAGGGAAACCTCAGAGCTGTCAACAAATTTTTCTGTTTAATATTTTCTGTCTTCCTCGGTAGGAAACAAGCAGAGCCTTTAAAAGCAAGCTGAATCCTGTGGTAATTTAAATGAGACCTACTCCATGCTTTTTCTGTGACAGGAGCACAGCAGTCCTTCCAAATGATCTACTGTTAAATACATAGGAAATTTGAAGCCTGTTGCTTTGTACCCACCCCTTACCTGTCTTTAGTCATCTGTGTCTATATCAGCGCCAAAAGGCAAATAGCTCAAAACAGAACTATGCTTTTATTAATGCAAGTGCTCCCTGGAGCTCATGGAAGAGACACATTGATTTGTAGCAAACTTAAGAACCCAGGAGCATGAGAATCCCACCCTGGATCAGTCCAAGGGTCTACCTAGTCCCCATCTCTAACAGAGAGGGAGTCTTTGATGAGGGAAAACATTTGAAGCTTCATTTCTTTTCACAAATAGGACATTCAGCCAACTTTAAAAAAAGTCTTGAAAGATACTTCTAAACCATTGCCCAATGCTAAAGAAAGAGAGCAGTGTTTTCCATCAATCTGGAAGATGTCTAATTGAATTCAATAGTACTATCTACCTGTCCAAATTAACAGGCGTAACAGTTTCCAGTACTGGAGCCTCCAGAAAAGTTCATGCTCCACACCTACAGAGATCATATGATGGCTGGAAGGGAATTTTGACTTCTTTACTGTTACTATTTTAGAAACACCTGGAGAATAGATTTAATAAATGTGAAACATCCCAAAACTTGTCTCTTCCTCTAGACAAAAGGAACTTGAATCCCCAAGTTTGAAGCCCTGCTATAATTTTACGAACTCTGCAGTGAGGTGAAGTTATTGCTAACAGGAATATATCCTCTTCTAGATGTGTGGTCTCAGCAAGGCAGTGGTGGGCACATCATGTCATTTATTTATGAGATTGTCTTCCTCAGGCATAAAAATATACTTTCCTCATTAGCACAGAGGGAGGAGGGTTGAGTTTGCATGTGCTGGGAGACATGGGGGCACCAGATGATGAAAATCCAAGTAACTCATTGAGGGCTCCAAGTTGGGCAGTGAAGGAACCTGGATTACTGTAGTGCTTGCTTCTTCTGCTTATGTTTCTCTGGAGTACGTAATTAATAACTTCATGGGCTTACTCGAGGCTTACATTCATGGGACCAAGAACCAAACTACTTCTAGGTCATCTTCCTTGGTCCTCCATCTCCTGCAAGTTATATTTAAATCATACAGCTTTGGGCATCCTGAAATAATATTAGACATATCCAGAGAGCCTTTTGGCCCTTCAGGCCTCCTAGACATCTCAGTGAGGGACAGCAGAGGTTATACTTTTTGGAGGGATGACTCATATGCTTGCCATGGGCAGAGAATCAACTATTCCATGGACTAAGATCCCCTGCAAGCTGGCCAAGCAGAAAAGTTGGCGTTAACTATAAAGGTAGCTGGTACCCTGCCCTTCACTTGGAGGTAAGAGGAGTTGGAGAGCTGCCACTATGGGAGTGTACTTCAAAAATAGGGACAGAAATGAGGGAAATGTTAAAATGGAGAGTAAATGCTGGTTAAAGAGCCTGTTATAAACACCTCTGAAGGCTCACCAATGTAAGGCTCAAGTGCTAATAGACATCAGCAGATCTCATGGCTAACTAAAAAAAGGAGGGAGACTTGAGAGCTAGCTCTGGATAGAAGTCTATTAAGAAACATACTTTTTAACATTCAATTACATCATATTGTTTCCAAAAGAAAGAAATTTATCTCTAGGTTTAACAAGTGATTTAATAACATGGATGTATCTGCAGTTTTGCTTATAGGGGAATTGGGAATTGCTTCCCCAGTCTAATCTCAGGGTTTGCTTCTTTTCATGCAGCTTCCTGAAATGCTGTGAGCCTCCAGTCACTATGTAATTGGTCTGCTTCTTACAGAAAAATTTAATCGGTAGATCCCACAGCATCGGTGTGTGGTCAGTGTCTTCTGCTGCATTTTACAAGTGGAAGAACTGAGGCACAGAGTGGGAGAATGGGAGAACGGGTGAAATAGTCTTTGGTACCAGCTCCTTAGAAATGGGGGGGCTTGTCAGCTCCCTAGCAAAGCTTTGTAATTTCAGTTTCGGAGGCTGTATCTAATCTGCCATCTTACCCTGGAACACAGATTCACACAAAGTCAAATGCTTTGATTGTTTACATTACCTACATGTTGACTCTCCCTTAGCTTCCCAGCTCCCAGGTTTGGGGACAGATGTGTGGCGTGCCATGGCTGGTACTTAGGGACAAGGCAGCATACCAGAAAGCCCGACTGCTGCATGGTTTGGACATGGCTCCTGCTGCTGTGGCTGGCACTGGCTCAACAGGCAGGGAAACTCAGATACATAGAGGGTCTTGCTCTGACCCTCCAAGCAGCATGGGCACAGATAGCTCGAGCCATCTGCCTCCAGCATCTTCAGCTTGATACTGTTGAGGTTAAGTTCGGTGTAGTTTGAACAGCAAAGGATGTCAGCACACATCTAACCAAAAGCACATCACCGGTGGGATTCCCTGAGCTGTGTATTTGTGATGTGGGACTTGCGTGGGACCAGACCTGCTGCCATTTGCTGCGGGCAGGGTCCTTGTCAGCACCTGATATGGGTGAAGTTGGTTCATTCCTTCAAACAATGCCTTTTGAAAAAGCACGTGACATCTCCTTTGGCTAAATGAATACCATTTGGGGGTTGTTTCCATCATAATTGGCTTCTAGAACGAATTATCTTATAAATCCTATTTTTAAAGGTCATTATAACTTTTCTGCCTTTTCTTTATATACAGTTGTGTTGTAAGCCTTGGGGTTTTCTCAGCTTTTAGTCATTTTTGTAACTTCAACCTTCCACCTGCCTAGTTTACTTCAAGGCATGCTTCAAATGTCCCAGACATAATGGCTTTAACAGTACGTCCCTCCTGTAAGTGGCAGTTAGCAGTGGTAAGACACCCAGAGACCAGGTTTTAATCAGCCCTGACTGAAGACTAAGAATGATTCACTCCTGTCAGCACTGGGCAACACAACAAACAGCTCTCCAGCAAATCACTTAAGCAGAAATATGTTGGCATGTTTCTATAGCAACTAAGGAAAAATATTTCACACAAAAGTCCATCTGCTGCAACATAGAGGGAGATCTGGCCAAGGATCCTGTTACAAATGAATCTTAATTTGCAAATTTTATTTTTGCGAACCTCACACAGCCACTTGCACAAAAAGGCAGAACGTAAGTAGAGGAAAGACAATTGATTTTTAGATAGAGGCTGTCAATCAACAAACTGGTCATTAATTTAGGAAGCAGTGATTGTCTGAGGATGAAAAATCACAGTGTGTTTGAGGGGTATTCGTCTTCATTGCTGTTTACCAATCAGACTGCATCACACCATCTTGTACACAGCATATTTGGAAACACACTTTGTTTTTCCAAAGGAAGCTAGTAGCAAGCATCCAATATTTTCTTTTAAAACCATTTTGGTTTGATTTACTTGTAAAGAGTTACTCAAATTTATTCAACCATATAAAATGCTTTGTAGAAGCCATCAAAGTGAGGAAAGGGGGAAAAACCAATGCGATAATTTGAACTGCAATGCATTTTATTTTATGTGATGTCAACACTTCAAAGCCTATTGGAGCTGTGCTCGGGAGATCTGAAACATTTTACTGGGTGCTTGGTGTCTGTGCTACAAACCATCTCCAACTATAGATTCTCTTGCACAATGTTCACATGCTGCTGCCAGTGTTTCTTTCTTTCTTCCTCACTAGCTGCTTTCTATGTCTCCTCTGGCAGTTTTACAGAGCCCCCAGAAATAAGTTAAAAAACAAATCCAAAAACCAACATGAACTTTCGTCCCGCTAGGAAGCATGCAGACCAGTGTCCTAGAAGGTGTGCCAGGTCTCCAGGGGCTGTGTCCAAGGGAAGAGGACTCCCACCTGAGTAGGTTCTGTCACCCAGAGCTTTTTATGAAAAGCTAGACCTTAAGATACTTCAGGAAGAGATTTTTGTGTCTTATGTCATATATCCATACTAAAATACGATGATATTTAAACACATATTGATAGAGCTGGCAAGTGTTGTGATGGTGGAAACACAGAGTTTCCAGCACAATGCCATATCGCTTGCTCCGTATCACCATTTCCCCTGCTTACTAGTGTCCTTAATGAGGAGGAATGGAAGCCTGTTTCATTTCGAGTGAATAAATGCACGATCTGAGCGGTGGCATGTTAAGTAAACAAGTGAACATAGAAATAGAGCTGCTTATGAAGAGGAGAGGGAATGTGAGAGAATAAAATGTGAAAAGTGGAGCACTTCAGAAGTCTTGGAAAGATTGCTTTTCCCCATTTCATTTCCTCTGTGCATCCATGCCTCCTCTCCCTTCAGCTCTAACTATTCTTATTAAATGCCATCTTCTCTATGGGGCAAGACTGGAGGGGAAAAAAAATTCTTCAGGTAAGTTTAGAATACCTTTTGATTTTAAGCAGCAAGCAAATGTGCATTTTCAAACAAAAAAAAAATTACAGGAACAAAAGACTTTTTGTTCCGTAACAGAAAGAAACCAAGTGTTGCATCTCATCCTCAATCTCTTTTGAGATACCTCGCACTGACCAGGTGGAAAACAAGAAAACATCTTCCTTAGCAGCAAGAAGTGTCCGACAAAAAAAAATTAAAAGCAACTGAATTACCAACATTTTTCACAATCCGTTAAAACAAGTTGTTTTCTCTGCGAATTTTGTGTTGCATAAAGGATACTATTAATGTTTATTAAGTTGTTCAAGGAGCAAATTGGGCCCTTTTGCCATGAAAACTGCACCTCTGTCCCCCCATGGTTGTTGTCTCCTGTTCTGCTCTCCGAAGCTGGTAAAATATTTGAGCTCTGCCTGATACACTGACTTTATCTGAAATTTTGATCCATGAATGTTGGACCTGTTGAGTTTTAACACTGAAGTAAAAAAGATTTGCAGCTTCAGAGTAAGAAGTATGAAAGAGTCTGCTAAGTACATTTGCTTACAAAAATGGTGCAGTCTGCTGTACTGTGGGGCCGTCAGAATAATTAGGGCTGAGTGGGTCAGGAAATTTGACTCAACTGGGCCCAGGCCTGGCCAGTTTTGAGCCCTAGAAGAAGGCAAATGTCTTTCAAATGCAAACGCATTACAGCATTTCATATGTATGAAGTTCCAGAGTTCCAGGCATTATTTAGGAGTCTTTGTACATTGGTCTGTGGACAATGAATGCAACTATTTGAATTTGGATTGACAAAGTAATAGCTAGCATGAAACTCAGTTATATCCGTAGCAATACCCAGCCACATACAGTAGTTTAAATGCCATGAAGCACTTGGTGCATCCAAGGTAGCGTTCCCAAGTGAAGAGCCACTTTGCAAAATTCATACTGGGAAGGAAATGAAGAAACTGGTTTGGGTTTAAAACAATCTCTTACTCAATCTCCTGCTACAGTCTCCCCCTTAATTCAGTTTAAGCCTGAAAAATCTGAACTGACCTTACAGTCAGGTTTGGAAAAGTTTTATTAAATTCCTTCATCCTAAAAACTGTTTTAGCCAAGGTTTATTCAATAATTATTATGATGCTCTGATTCTAAATACTTTCTGCATCATTCTTATGATCATTGTTCTGCATTATTATTAGTGGTGGTATTAGTATTCTGTTAGTTAAATGTATTAGGTTTTATTATTACTGGGGAATTTTTGCTGAACACAGTAATCACACTGTGAGCCTTAAATACAGTTTCCCCTTGCCTGAAAAGTATTGAACCAGGATTGACAGGGTGAGCTCCTCAGTGGGTGTGTGTCTCTGCTGGGACGAATATGCCATACTCTTAGCTGAAATAGGAAAGTGCAGCTAAACTGGAGTAGTACTGATGTGTAGAACCTAGTGATGTATTCCTGTGCCCGTACTAGCTTGTGCTGTAGCAAGTCCATGATGTATCAGCAGTGATCATGGTTTTGCTGTGGAATTACTTAGGATATAAATTCAGTCTTCTCTGAAGTCCATCCTCGGTCTGTCTTGACGTAATGCTCTAAAGAGCCTCTCTCCAAATTATTGTTTATGTAATGATTAGAATTTGCACTTTAATACTAAGGCTTAGATTTGATGATGGAAATACTAAAATCACTTTCCTCTGATTTCACCTCCTGTGTATTTTGTCAGAGCTTTCTGATATGTTTAAAATATTCTGTAGGTGATTTTCATTGCACTATTCTTGTGGGTAGGAAGTGGGCTTGGTCAAGTCATAGAGCATTCTGTCCAAGCTTTTGGTGTCGGTTGGTAAGGTACCATTGTATAGACACACATCTGAGATCCCTTTTTGGCATCGTTCATGAAACCGAGACTAGAGATCCCAGGAAGGGCTATTCCCCCCCCAGAAGCAAGGAAGTGCCAGAAATCTCATTAATCTGACACTCCTGTGGTTTTAGCCTGATTTCTGGAGTTAAAACATCAGATAAACTTCAATCTTCTGCAGTTCACCCATCACTAGCTCAAGTATCCAGCGTGCAATGTATTGTAATGACATGTGTCAAGTTTTCCAGAGGTTTAAAATTTAAGCCAGACTTTCTTCCAGCATAAAATAATATTGCAAGAATGGTTTAGGTGAATAGGACATTTTACGGCATGATATTATGTGAGCTCAGTAAACTTTTAAAAACTTTTTCCTGAAACCTGAAAAGCAGTTTTAAAAAGAAAATAGGAGTCCTGGAGTAGAGGCAATATAATCTGACACACGTTATTGCAGCAGCCGCTTGCTTTGTTTATAGCTGTAGTTGATAATTTTTTCTATTTTGCTTTGCCTTTCTATTTTTACATCACCATCACCACTTTGCTTCAATTGGATGGATCTGTCCACTAAAGCTCTGCAGACAGCCTGGCCACAGTCCCGGACCCATCTGTAGGTGAGGTAGGCTCAGGCACCAGCACTGTCTGCTGACCATCAGCTGGTTGGCACCCAAGGGCTGGTGTAGCTCCATGCTCTCCTGCCCTGATTCTCGCAACAATTCCCCATTATTCCCTCCGGGAAGCCTGTTGGTAGCGTTTCTTGATGACTTGGTGGCTGCTGTACCTCATCTATCAAATAAGACAGTTGGCAGGTTAAAGACTACTGCCTGTGCATAGCCAAGCTATCTTAAGTAGCGTAGGAAGAAGCCTAGCTACATAAGAACATGTTCTTTCTGCCCCTTCTACATCAGACCAAAGGTCCTTTCTCCAAAGCTGTCCTTTAGGGAGGCCTGAAGAGGAGTGTTGAGACGGTGAGCGTACACATGGCTTCCTCCTGTGCTCTTCCAACCTCCAGCTGCAGTCTCTTCCTGGACTGCACATGGTTTCTGCATATGCTCTAGCTGGCCATGGGTTTCTCTTCCATAAATATATCCAATGTCTTTTTGAAATGCAAACTTTTAGCACCCTTTTCTTCTGAAGGGCTCTGAGAGAGAGGGGAGACACTCAGCTACCCACATATTCCTGTCATCTCGCAGGAGACATTCAGATTTTGGAAAGTGAGGACACTGATGATGTAGGACATGCTATAGAGATTCAGGATTGATGAATGAGTAATGAGCATGAAGCAGGTGGCATGAAAAGAGGCTTTATAAAATTCTTGTTGTGGGATCTGTCTAGGAAGTAGCTAAACTTCCTAGAAAGTTGCATAAACAAAATGAGGCTTGGTTAGTGTCAGCTACAGGAACCAAGTTCTGTGAGCTTCAGTAACTCCTATCATGAGCTTGGTTCATTTAACCTGCTGAGCAGGAGAGAAGGTAGCACTAATCCAGTTGCTCCAGAGTTGGCATCATCAGCATGGCAAAAACATTTACATTTTGATGCTTTCCTGCCTCACAGATCTTGTGAGATACTGTTCTAGTCTCACGTGACTCTTGAAGACCAAAACATTGAGTTGATAGTTTCACCTCAAGCTCAGAGGGAGCCAGTGACAGCAGGGCACAGAGCTCAGCATTTCTAACTTAAGCTTTCCTGTCCATCTTCTAAGGACTTTTCCTTCGTTCAGGTTTGGTGCCAACGATTCAAACACTGCTGTTTGATTACAGTTCTGATTCCTTTGCCTTACTATTGGCTAATGTATTTTTGCTATTCACAGCTCTTCTCCCCTCACTGAGATTTTAAAAATAGTGGGTTGCTATTGTTGTACCTCACATTTCCTATGGTCATATGTCATCTTTGCAGTGGTCAAAGTGCTGGGTAGAAAGCTTGAGTGGGCGAGTGCTCAAAAGCCTTCCTGCCTCGAGGGGCTTTGTCAAGTACATCTTAATTTGGAAGACAGATTATGCCATGGGATTAATATTTGTATATATGACATGTTTGTGAATTTAGCCTCTTGTTAGTCATGATTTTGGCTCGTCTAATATAATTTTTATTGGGTGGATACCAGAGCTCCTGTTGAAGGATAGTTCTGGTTCTTTGGTTTAACTGTTGGGAGCAGCCATAGAATTTATTATAACTATAGCTTTCTCAAAGTATTTCAGGATTAACATTTTCCATAGTCAGTCTATGATAAATTCAACACCAAAACAAACAAACAAAACCCCAAACAGTCTGGCGATATCTGTCATTTTGGAGTTGTCTGGGCTAAACCCTCCTATAGCAAAAATTGGCATTGTTCCTTTTAGGTGGAAAACCAGCCGGAACGGGGGTACATAAGAAACTGAAATCTCCAGTAGCCTGTTTGGTGGGTTCCCTGTGGAAGGGCAGTATTTGTCCAGCTCAGGAGTTACACAACCAACTTTGTTCAAACCTGTTGGGTGTTGTGTACCTCTTGGTAGAAACTAGAAAACAGGGATAAAAAAGAATTTTTTCACTCGGATCTGAATTATGAGCCCTCAAAAATTTTTCTGGCATGTTTATCAGTTTATTTCCCTTTAGTTTCTTTGCTTCATCAGTGTCTAAGAATGCTGGAGGTGGAGAGACAGAGTGGATTTGGTAGTTGGTTTATCACATCATTGTAAATTGGCTTTGAGTGCTGTGAGACAGTTGTATATAATCCTCACACAGAGGATTGGACTGGAAAGACTGGAAAAATTTCCAAATATTTTTGTACATCTAAGACGTCTTTGCCAATCTGTGTGCCCCGAGTGTGTCGTGACATAGAAGCACTCCAGCTATTTCTGTCTGCCCTTAATATCTTGTGCTTCATGAACCCTTATTAATTAGGATATTAATTTCCATATGTAGTTTTGGAACAATGCCATGCTGTGAAGGAGCTTTTTCTCACATGCCATTATTCTGGTTTGGTTCACTTAACCCACACCCTGATGCTGTTTATTACAGTACGTGTCAGGTAGGGCTTAGGAATTTAAAATTTTGGTGGTGAGAACAGGGGTCTTGGGATGTTTTACATAGTGTCAGGTTATTTTTTAAAATGCTGTAGATGCAAATTTATCATTTCTGGTTTCTGCGTAGCAAATAATTTGTGAACAGATTTTCGTTTTTACTACTGTAGTGACATTTATCATGAGAGTGTATGCAAATGCACTTCATGCTAGCAGTTGTTCATTAAGGATGCACTCTGGCATTTGTTATTTGTTATCTATTGCATGTGACTGATTTCTTAAACAATACTGGATTCATTTCTTCTGCCTGACTGGAGAAACGAGCTCCTTCAATACTAGAATAACAAAAGGGATTCAAAATATAACCACCGTGTTTATGCAGAGAAAATAACCAAATTCATAAAGAAATGTCTCTAGATAGCTGCATTCACCAGTGTCTGCAACCTTTCCCCAAAAATGTCCATGAACAATATAATACCTCACTTTCCTTCAGGACACAGATCATGGTGTGAAAATCACAGCTGTTGTCTGTCTACACTGCTGGCTGCTGATTAAAGGCACCAATTAAAAGGAAAACTGTGTTCTATATGTCAGATTTACAGTCAGAAGTGAACTGCCATCCAAAGACCAGCGATGCTCTAGGGTATGCTACACAATTTTGGGATCTAAAACTGTCCCATATCTGTTACCTTGACATAAAGACCGCTTTGATTGCTTCAGTAAACAAGGGTGGCATCCTTTGCAATCCGTGGGGTCTCAGCCCACATGCATCAAGGTGGAGCTCGGTCATCACTGGGCAGCTACAACCAGCGCTTTTGGTGAACATAAAACTTGTTGAATTTTAATCTCAGTTTGGCATGTTGGAAAGGGAATTAGGTGCCTCTTTGACTTCTAAATGATCTGAAGAGGAATGTACTTGATACAGGTGGTAAGAATTATTCTTGGAGTCCTCAGATATTCCAGGCACACATCTATTTTCATTCCTCATAAACGTATCCCTGGTGAGAGGGGTGGGGACATCAATTAAGAGGAAAGCCATTTTCCACAGTAGTGAAGGATCTGAAACAAGCATTCTGCAGATTAAGCAGAACAATCTCCAGAGGTTTTGCCAAACAAATTTTTCAGATTTCTTCAGGATTCTAGTCATGGCCTGTGATCTGAAACACTTGCCAAGAATTCAGCAGAAAGAGGAAAAATACCCCAACTCTGAAGTTTTGAACAGGGAGGTGGTTTGTGGGTTTCATGGGATTGCATCAGAAGTCTGATCTTCCCGGCAAAAGATATTCTCTTTGCAAACAATGAATCCCCTAAAACCACAAGTGCCATGAAGTCAAGCAGCATGTGGTTTGGATATGAGCAGGCCAATTTGTCAACTCTGTTTCATTCAAAGAGAAGGAAATAGTGAGTGGAAAAACAGTGAGATAAAAAAAAAGCCACCTCAGGATACTTGCTACAGATTGATCCTCCCAAAGCAGAGTATAACCTTGTTTTTATTTAATGGAACTCCCCTCTGCTAGGTGATCTGAATAATACATATGTATAATGTATGGTTATTTTTTGACTGGCGCAGGGAGTTTTATTCTAGGTAATACAGTATTTTGTGGGAATTTCAATTGTGTTTTAGAATCCAGTCTAAATATTGTGATGAATTTCTAGCAGGTAGTCTCAATACACAAACACTGGCTACAAGGTCGTACTGCTGTTGTGCATCCAGGATTGACTGCACTTTGCTTCTGATGTTTAGATCCCATAGACAGGGCTGGGGATTTTGAGGCATCTGTCCCAATATTACCATGTCATTCTAATTGGTCACAGTATATAAAATTAGTCTTGGAGGCAAAGGTTTGTTTCTTTTTTTACTGTTGCTAAACATGCCCAACATCTTCCTTTTCTCAACAGTATTGAAAGCATTCAGAAAAGGATTTACCAGTTTTACTTATTTAATTTTTGGCTTCTTTGTCCTTCAGGAGATAAAAGATGGGAGTATTTAAATATTTCAATCTACAGAAGAGAGCAGTGCCCCACCTAAACAGTACTTTCTGCAGAACTGGTAAGTGAAATCTTGGCTTCATGAAGTTAAGGAGATAACAAGAATATTTAGGTATACCATAAGGATTTTGTGCACTCCACAGGAAAAGCAGAATTTCTCAGTGACTTTACTAGGATTGAACCAGGAGAACAGCTTTTTATTCTAAAAATAAACTGAGTAATGCAAGTATTCTGCATGTGCGATGATGATTTCATTCTGGAAGTTCATTCTGCTGTTTTTGAAACTGAAATCTTGAAACTCCTTCTTGCTGAAAAGTCAAACTTTTCATAACTAAGCAAAGCCATTGCAAAGGTGAGCATCACTGCAGTTTCTGCTCCCAGTTCCTTTAACTCAGGGGATCCCTCTTTCTTGTGTTTTAATCTTTGCTAATGGTTGCCAGTTTGATTTCAAAATGTTTTAGTGTTGGTATAAGCAGCAGGCAATCTCCACCCACATCTTCATTATTTTCTTTAAGAAATTCCCCAAAATCTGTAGCAACAGCTTTCAAAATCTGCAGGGAGCTTAATTAGCATTAGAGGAGAAAACTGAAACAGATTTTAACAATCATCTTTTTGTTAAGGGGTTGCTCACACTGACTCTCTTCTTGGTGCACGCTGGCTCCACTTGACCAGGAGTAATTTGTGGTCCCAGCAAACAGCTCAACAGGGTGGGCTCTGGCCAAGCACATGTCCTAGCACTGCCAGTTTACCAGTAGAGATGTCACCTTTGAAAGACAGCCTTTGTTAAAGCTATTGGTTTCAACTCCAGCTTTGTTAGAGACAAATCAAAACATAAACTCCATCACCAACAAGCCGATATATCGAAGATGTCAGGGATATGGTCCCTGGATTTAATTTTCCCTGGAAAGAACCAGACTAAGATGTCAGTTTATAAGTGAAAATAAATCTTCGAAGCATTCTCCTTCACTGTTTTAAAGTAGCAGGAGCATGGAAAAAGAGATTGATGACAAGAGAATAGTGAGTATCACTGACTAACACAAAATTGCGCCCAAAATCTTTTTCCTCTTTAATAAAACAACTAAAGAAAACAAATATGTAATCCATTAAGTAGCAGGCTAGATGGCAACTTTCATGTCAGCACTGGCTTTTTCCCACTGGGTTACTCCAAACGTCTGAGGCCCCCGCATTTCGAATTCAGTGCAAACTCCCATGCAGGTTGGCTTTTTGACTGACTTACTGAAGAGCAAACCTGGAAAGTTAGAGCTAAAAATTTAGGTTCTCCAGCAATGGGCTGTAATAAACCTTTGTGCTCTACGTGTCAGACATGGAGAGAGAACATGTAACCATTGGTCCTGGTTCTTGGAAACCCAGGGCAGAATTCATGCTAGCTGTAAAAATTAACTATTGAGCTCCTGTGAAAATCCAGTAGAGAAGCAGAAATGGATGTAGCTGAATTGCTGTATACATAATGTTTTTGTTATTTAGTTCCAACTTAAACAATATCCCACCCAGTTTCTGAGCAGCCCAGAGAACATGGTGATGAGTCAGTGGAGGGTAACCAGAGGTCATCAGACATGGGTTCAGTAGAAGTGTGGAGATCAAGACTAGCAAAATGTGGAAAGTACAGTGGTTTATACACTAATATGAGTGTAGGCGAAAGGTACAGGAGAAAAGTAGAAGGTTGCATTATCTTTGGGTTGCCCCGCTAAATGTTTGCTTGAAGTATAGTTACAGTAAGCAGAATGTCAGTGGAGAACAGGAGTTTCCTCAACATGCATTGTTTTTGTGCAGTGCTTTTCCTATCATTGAAGCTGTTGACAGAAGTGGGCGTTTGCTGTTTTTCCTTTTATCCCTTCAGATGCAATAAAAACTCCAAAATCAAAATGCTGCTGTCATCTGTGCAGTACCAGAATCTCTAGCTGATGGTATGCTCAAAGAGCCTAAACTGAAACAACAGGAAACGGGCAACCTTGGGTAGGGCTTACATGAGAATAGGGGAGAATAACAAACAAACAGCCTGGCATTGAGATCCTAGCTGTGCTGAGAACACAAGTAGTTAGAAAAACTGTATACATCATTATCCACTGGACAATTTGGTCTGCAGCAGCTGAGACAATAACAGATAGAAAACCTTTGGCGCTGCTCGTTGTCTCTGAGAGGAGTTGCACAGCAGTTACCACCACCCATTTGGCTGGTGTTGAAAGAAAGCATGTGTTTTCTGAATGTGGAAAATTTGTTTGGGAAACACTGATCCTAATAAAATGGCCAAATATGACTATGTTACTGAAATCTTAGGTTACCTACCATATCAGGTTTCTTTTTAGGGAATGTGTGTGCCCTCCCTTTCTCTGTGCTGTGATTCATGGGGGCTGAACTTCTGCCTTGAATCCTCTTCTCTTTTCATATTTCCAATTCCTTTTTTTACTCATACTCCTTCCTTTCCATACCTGTTTCCAGAACCAGGCTCTATCCCAGCAGACCCAGAGTCATCCGGTTGACTAAAATTACGGTTATGAGCAAGCTCAAATGGAACAGACAGGATCCGTTCTTTTTTCCACAGGGTGTAAGTCATGTCTAGTAAGGAATGAAACTCCAAGCTAGAGTTTGTTCAGAAGATAAAAGGGATGGGCCCAACCCAGTTAAACTTGAGATGGCTCAAGAAGTGTCTGAGCCACATCCCTGTAATTCATGCGGTATGATAAGTCAGCACAGTGCATAATATCCTTCACTCAGGCACCTGCAAGTGCTTTGTTTTGAGTCCAGTAATCCCAAACCCTGCTCTCAGATAGCTGGGTTTCATCCCTTTCCTTTTTCTCAAAGAGAAATTTGGATTGGCTCACTCTTTAATTTAAACCATTTGCCCATTACAACTGCTTTTATAGGCAGAAATCTCTGGTTTCACAAGACTTTTAAAATCACGGTTACCTGGTGGAAGTACATGTGCAGCAGACACATGGTCCGTTGCCGTCTGTAGCACATCTATGGGTCAACAGATTGTCTCAGTTCTTCCCGTGTCAGGTGTCTCATTCGTACTCTTCTCACACATACTGTTCTTATTTTTTGCTCATAATTTCTTTTCAGAAACTGAGTAGGGAAGCCCAAGACAACAAAGATCTTAACAAAAAACAAATTATTAGCTACAAATGAGATTGTGGACTTGAAAGATCTGTGTGAGGGTTACCGTACAGCTAGCAAATGTTGGGCTGTGTGGGTGAACAGTGGAATAGTGACGGGCTTCATTGCCTTTCTTTTTGCCAGCTGTTTGTGAACTGCTGATATAGGACAAGACTTTGTCATTTTTTATTAAGCACCTTTTGTTCCTTACCTGTTCTATCCATGTGATTCCCAGTCATGGAATTGGTTTCTTAAGTGTGTTTTTTTGTATTATAGTAAGACTCGGGACTTCCAAGGTGTTGTACATACCCTTACCTTATAATCCAAATAGACAAGACAATTCTCTTTATTCCATTTACATAATGTTTAGGCACCATGAGAGCACAGCTTGTTGAAAGGAGGTGGTGGCAGAGCCAGAAACAAAACCCAGGTGTTGTGACTTCCAAGCCAGCTCTTCACTCACACCCCTCCCTCCCAGAGTATGTTTTGTTTGTATTCCTTTCCAGTTTTCAGTGCAGAAAGATAAAAAGGGTGGGTTTCACCTCCCCTCACTTCAGAAATCTGAAAGTTAAGAAACTAGTCTGAACTAGTTGTTCGGTTTCCCTCTGGAGCTGGCACCTCCAGGCGGTGATTCAGCCTGTCTTGGGGTATGTGGGTAAAATCATCTTCTGCAGGGCACTCGCTGGTGTCTGTGACTACCTACAGAGCTGAAGGGACTAGCTAAAACTACACGTCTGTCTCCTGGGCCAGCGATATAACCGTCACAGACAAAAAAGACAAGGGGAATAGTCTGCCCATTCCCATAAGAGCTGCTGGACTGTGATTGTTTGGCAGATGCTATCCAGATGGGTTCCCTATGCCAGCTGAGCCGGTGAGCTCTCATCGACTCCCAAGAACCATCCCAGGCTTTACACTGATACCTTCTGATTTTATCAGAAGTAATGTTTCACCTAGTGCCTTGACCTCACCTGTCTTCCAAGTGAAGGGAGTTTTAAATGAAACCAGTTATGCATGCTTTATCTGCATACCCAAAGCTCCAGAATTTATAGCCCAGCACTTCTCATGTACATTAAAATTTAGGTGGGTGGGTTTGTAGTGTGTAAGAAGAGAGCACAAATAAACATAAAAACTTACCTACATCCACAGCTGTTTTATAAAGTGATGGTTGCCACTAGATTTGTTTGGGGGTTTTTTTGTTGTTGTTTTTTTTTTTTTTTTTTTTTTAAATTGTGGAACCAGGGAGTGTGTTTACTGTGAAGTAGGGAGAGGGCAGGCATTTTTCAACAGTTTCAGAATGCAGCCGGGGAGGCTGTGACACAAAACAGAAGAAGTAAAAACTTCCCAAAAATGGGTGCACTGTAAGGTGGCTTCTGATTGCATGGCTGGCACATCAGCAGCAAATCATCTGATTTTCACTGACCTCAGAACCAATACAGAGCAATTTCTGTGAAAGGATAAGCGGTTGTTGAATGGTTTCTCAAACTATCAAATATCTTGTGTATATTTTGTTTCAGTATCAGGCATTAATAGGGAGTTGTACACTAGGAAGAGCTTGTTCTCCGTGTCCCCTTTTTTGTACTTTTCTATCTGTACCTGCTGTTTGCTACTTCTGAACGAGTGTGGGCTGGGCTGACTTCCAGGCCTGAACCAGGATGGCTCTTCTTATTTTATATCTTTTTTCTTCCAGTCTATTAATTTTTTTGTGACACCTAATGATAGGAAAAATAAAACCCAAACCCACAACACTTCCTATTTCAACCCTTGACAACCACTCAAGGAGTTGCTTATTTTCAACTCTGAGTGTAATGTTTGTAATGCAGCTTCACCAGTCCGGTGTCATGGGTGGATGATACTGTTTACAATTTATCTCCTTTACCAGTTACTCAGGCCAGTTACTCAGTGATCTACTTTGTAAGAGGAAACCTTCTTAGGAACATAACATGTGAGGAGGTGTCTCTCTGTTGGCTTAGCTTAGCTTTGGTGAAAACCCGAGGTTTGAGATGTTTGGTGGCAACTGAGACTAAGAAGACTGGGGCAGTGAAAGCTGTAGAAGTATGGAAAGATGTCAGTCAGCTTAACCCCATGCTCTGTCTTAGAAGAGTGCTAAATGTGCTAATTGTTGAAAGGTGCATTTTCCAACACACAAACTCTCTTTATTTTACCTTGGGGTTTTGGGGGGTGGAGACAGTAGATTTTTTAACTTTTTAGTACAGTTAGAATGCACATTTCTAATTTGTAAATATTTCTGAATACCCACTCCTATGCAATTACTGTCACCAAAACCTGGTACTTGAGCAAACCAGAAGAATTTTAAAAATGCTACTTAGTAATTAATCATTCCATAAAACATGTTAAAATATTCTTTTTATTTTGTACTGACAAGAACAGGAATATTGAGATATATTTATGTTACGATGCAAGACTGATACAGATGTTCTGTCTGCAATGTCAGTTTTGAGTAACTCATCCTATTTTAGTGCATAGGAGAAAGGAGGATGGGACACACATGCTCTGAATTATGTAGAGACTTGTAATACTTCTGGTAAGAATTCCAGTGCTTTTACAAGTAGGTACATGCTGAGTCTCAGGTTGATTTCATTTACTCAGTTCTACATTAGTTCAGGTGACCGATGGCAGCAATGAGATGCAGTCCATCCCTGGCAGTCTCACTGGAACCCCCTCATGGTGAAGGTCAGTCTTGCCATTTTCTCATTTAGGTCATTAGTTGTCTTAGTGCAGTGTTTGCTGGAAGGATGTTGCACAAGTTCTTTGAACAGAGGCTCCACCTCGAGCAGACCGGCACCCAGACTACGCAGTGGGCAGCGCATGCTGTTGGGAAGCGCGTTCGCTTTAGCAGCAATGTCATGACCTATGCAGTGATGACCATTTGACAGAGTTATACCAGAGAAGAGAGAATGTGCTTACTTATAGAAATATTGTTGAAGATGTGACTGGGTGACAGGAATAGGAAGGAAAGGCTCTAAAGACATCAGAGAGAGTAGTTTGTATTATGGGAAAGGCAATGGTTTAGAGTCGTTGGGTAAGTTACTGAAGGGAGAGTGGAGTGATTGAGGCAATCAGTGAGCTTGTGGTGTTGGCAAATACCCAGCAAAATACGTGAGACAGAGAGAGTTGTAGAAGTATGAGATTGGTCAGATGATGCAAGACCAGTGAAGAAGAGGTAGATGGGAAATCAGACATACCAAAGGGATAGCTGAATCCCCAAGGTTTATCAACAATAAGCACCCGATTTACAAATTGCATCCATTTAGTTGCTTGCACATTGTTAACTCAGTTAAGTGTAAGGTCAAGTAGCTCCCCTATAAATTGTTTGCTCTTTTCTGGGAATTATATTTTTCTCCTGTATTTCCCTGCTAGGTAGTATACATTTTACATTGGCCATATGATCCAAGTTACGAGTGGTCTGAAAGAACTGTTGACAATTTGTCGGAGTTGCAGGAAAGGGTTCAAGCATTTCAAATCCTGACTTTCGTATGATTCACCTCTGGCTTAGGTGCATGAAGTTGCTTTAGTTTCTAGGGATGAAATATCAAAAGATAAAGTTCTTGGAAATACTATCAAGAGAGTAAAAATCCCTCATGTAAGTTATTTATATACATATACATACAGGAGACTTCTATCAAGCAGTGATGCATGCTCATGTGAAAAGCTTTCTTTTTCTTGGGTCTTCACATCTTAGTTGGGGATAAAGTAACTTGGTGACAAAAATTGTTTAACAAATCTTACTTGCTAAGTGGTGCACATTTGAACAGTTCTTCACAAACATACAGTCAGATCTTCCCACTTCTTATGATTCTTATATCCTGTGAGGGGAGATTATAAAGACTAAAGAAAAACAACAACCACAATCTCGCCACAATCAAAGGCATAATTCCCCTGAAGCCAGGCTTTTACCCTTTGTGTATTGACACTGGAAGACTGTTTAACTGTAGTATTTAATTTAAGTCATTTGACACTTGCATAATCTTCCCCGCTTATAGCTGTATGAATCCTTAATCAGAAGTTGAAATGTTTACTGCCAGATTTCAGCCCAGAAAGGATGCTAAAAAGGTTGAATTGCAGTGATCCTTGGAAAAATCTTTGCACATATTTGTAATTTTGTTTTATTGACATTTCTATGATTTTTGTCAGAAAGAAGATATCAGAAATGTACAGCTTGTGTCAGTAAGCATTCTGAAATATCTCTGAATAAATGCTGGCAGATGCTTCAAGCCAGAGATGCTGTTAGGCACTGTTAAGTATGATCTTCTTTTACTCTCAGTTGAAGCTCTGAATATTTCCTTTTCCCAAGCAAAAGGTCAATGTAAAGTAGGCAGACATCCATATAAATACATTAATACAACTATAGTATTTCATTGTTGCCGTGGTTTTGTGTGTGCAAATGATGATAAAGCAACCACTTACATTGAAAAAAAGCAGTTAATCACTAGACAGGAGGCAGGCACCACTAAAAAAGTTTCCCTGGTGTAGGTAGTATTTCTTACTTAAAAGCAAGTTTTATTTGGCTTGTGTGTGTGCAGAGCTCTGTCTTTATAAACTTTTAATCTCAGAGCTGTCAAACCTCCTTTGACCTGGAGTTTTACAGTAAATGGAGAGAAAAAAAAATGAGAAAGATGTTCCTTTGTAGAAAAGCAAGCTTAGGGAACATAGTTCAAGGTGAAAATCTTGCAGTGTCATTTTAGTAACATTGATAGAAATTGATTAATGTGAAACTTTTCTGGAACATTCCTGAATCTCTACAGCCAAAGCCTTGAGAAGAAAATAAACTACTGTAGATCGAGGATCTTCTAGGAAAGTCCTAAGGTGGCCTCTGTAGTGCGGAGCGAAAGGACAAGACAAAGTGGAGTTGTGCTAGAGACATGGCAGCGCAAAGCTCATCGCACGAGTGAGAAATTTGTGCCACATTCTGCACAGAATAGTTCTTTAAGTAAATCAGTTCATTACAGCATTTTTTTCTTAACCTCTTCTCATACTTTGCACATGATTGTGTTGTAAGGGGGTGGTGAAACAGATCTGGCTTGGTCTTCCAACCTTGTCCTGCAACCATGTTCCCCAGACTGTGCCTCTGTTTACCTGGACTTGCTGTGCTGCTCCCAGACTCACTTCTGGATCTCAAGCACCTTGAGTTTCCATCCACCACCTTAGCGTTCATTAACTTTCATTACAAATCAGATGATTTTTCTAGCATTAACAGCAACTTTGCATGTGTTCAACATTCACATAGCTGCATTAAGCCCTGCTGACCACTGACATCCCTATTAATAAGCAAAAGAAAGCTCACTGGTAATTTTACTCCTGTCTGTGATCCCCCTCAAGCATTTAGCTCCAAACTTCTGTGTAAATGTACATAAATGCAGCTCTACGATGCAGGTGTAAATCATTTTCTGTATTACACCTTTGGAGCGACTGGAAGAGTGCAGTTGTCAGGTACCCAGTGGAGGCATTAGCAGAGAGTTTTGTAAGGTTTTGAGGCACTTTGTGTTTCCTTTTGAGAATGAGAAGCAACGTACTGATAGTCCTCATAGGCCTGTCTCTGGTTCGGGTGATGGCTAGCCTTTGGATTTTAAAGGTTTATTTTGAATGAGTGGGTGAGGGGAGAATAATTGTCAGTGGATGTTAAGCAGCAATAGGCAGAAACAATCCATGGCGTGATATGTATGCCAGGACTCTGGGCTTGATTATTCTCCCAGTATTATAGAGGTCGAGGTTCAGAGTTTAAGGGATGGGAAATCTTTTAGATGATAAAGCATGGTGCCTAAGGCATTTCTTTTAATTCAAGAGGTTGGCTTAGAAGTGTTAGCCATACTCCATACGACTAGTAGTGACTAAAGCCTTAATATTTGGGAACTATGTTACTATGTCCTTTCTAAATCTATTTATATTTTTTGGCCTCCATACAGCTCTCTGGAAAGTCCACAGTTTAATTATATTTGCAGACAAACAAACAAATAGACCTTCCTTTTGTTTCTTTTAAACATTTCGGTTTATGCAGTCTCACCTCACAGAGAAAATAATCTTGTATGGATCCTCACCTCACTATAAGTAGCTAAAATTCCTGGAGAGGAATTGGTTGCTGGTGAGATGCATTAGCAGAAGCCGTTTGAAAAAAGAAACAAACCCTCATCAGCTTATTTTAATTTCTAAGACTTGGAGGTTAGATTTTTCCTCAGGAAAACATTCAGTGATACTGCATCTTCCACTTTTGCCAACAGCCATAGAGTAGATAGTAAAAAATGTTACTGTAAATGTTGAGGAAAGTTTCTGAAACAGGAACCAACCCTTGAACTTCTTTGAATAGTGATCAGGGAACTTCTGGCATGTGTAACACAGGGAGACGCCACCAAATCACGGAAGAGAGGGGATAATGTGCAGCAGTAGTCTGTTTAGAGAATGTGGTTGCTTCTTTCTGATCATGAAATGTTTGTAAATATCTTTTGATTTGCATAAATTATTTGGCAGATACATTTTTGAATTTATCCAGGTGGATTATTCATTTTTGCTATGTTGTTTTGTGGTGATTGGCCAAGTTAGTCACAAGATGTCCTTTCTTTGGCTTGGTTAGGGGAGTGTACACCTAGTTACAAGATTAATCTGGTGTATGTAATTTAAAATTCATTTTCCATGAATACTCCTGTGTATGATTTTGAAATAAGCTTTTTATATGCATTCTTGCCAGTAAAACTCACTCACTTTAATGTTGACAGAAAAAAAATGCAGAAAGGATTAAATAATTTCGTCATGTAAAATCACTATTTGTGGATATGTACTTTAGCATTATTAACCCAATTTTACTTTATCTTTTACTTCATCCTGAGCAATGAACAGCATTCAGACATGCAGTTGTGATCAGGTTTTTCAGTATTTCTCTCTATTATAGGCAAAACATGGAAAAGATCTAGATTGTTTGTGAGGCACTCTACTATTGCCATTACCTTTGTGCAGAGAATACCATCATAGTGTCAATAGCAGCATGGACAGACTGATAACGAGCTCATGTTTGCCTGGCAAGAAGCAGCCAGGAAGGAATCACTTCTCAGCAGATACTCTGGGGAAGATCAGGAAGAGAGGGGGGTGGTTTATGACTCCAGTACCACTTAGATGCACTCTGCCACTTCTTACTTGGTACATGAGATTTCGCAGCTGCAGTGTTTCCCAGGCTAAATCAAGTCATTTTAGATAAAAGATTAAAATGCAGAAAATATATGTGTGAAAAGAAGCAAATTAAGAAAGCGATAAAACTACAACTGTTCTTTCTAGATAGGAACATACTCATCATCCCATGTTTTCATGTCACAGGTTCATGTCACAGCTACAGGTTGTTATGTGCCAAATCTGCTCCTGGATTTATACTCATTAATGGAGAGCCAGAGTATGTTTTATTTTTTACTTTTGGGTGCCTGTGAAAAATACATTCAGTACACCCTTAACAGCTCTGCCTGGTCCCAAGACTGTAAAATATTCAGGTTGAGGCTTATTTACTAATTTTATTTTTTTATATATATATTTAATTTCAGTCTTGAGTAAGTGAGTGTATCTGGTAGAGAAGAGGTATGAATGGTGGCAAGGGGAAGGGTAGCTTTGGCTGTAGGAAACACAGGGTCACTACCCCACATTTTTTGAGCCAGCAAGAACACAGATAACCAGCATTTGAACAGTTTTGAAAATCCATTCCAGCTTATTTCAGGGCTAGGTAATGGGCAAAGATCACAAAGCTAACAAAAGGTGGCAGGGAGGGACAAAGAACAAGAGGATTTAGGTAAAGCACTCCTGAGTATCAAGTCTCTTGTCTAGATGAATAATGCTTTATGTGTGGTCTCTGGGACGTGCTAAAGGCAAATTAGAGATTGTGGGTTAGATAAGATGTATACAGAGGGATTGTTTGTTAGGACATACAATTTTTAAAATCTTGGAAATGCTGTATTGAAAAAGATGGTTTGGGCTAGAAGGGATGTGCTTTTATTTCTTAAAATGTGTTTTTATTTCTTAAAATAAAAACACATGGTGACCGTCAGAGAAGAGGAAGGAGAAAGCCCATGCGCGGCAGTGTGAGTCAAGTGAGTATGAAAAGAGGAGATGAGAGCAGAGCAGAGCAGAGCAGAGCAGAGGGGAGGGGAACTGTGTTGAACAAAAGGTGCAAGAAGGAGCTCAAAAATGCTCTGTACAGCGGGTGAGGGTCAATGAGGAGAAAAGTCGGGCAGGGGAACTTCTCTGAAGACTAAGCCTTGAGGTACAACCTGAACGGCCATGTTCAGGATGTCAGGAGAAGGTGAGTCTACCCTTGGCTCTTCTAACTGAGTGATGTCTAAAAGGTCCCAAGTGACAGTGAGAAAAGTTCAGTGCAGCCATTCAGGCAGTGTTATTTAGTTATTCTCTGCTTTTGTAGAGGTATTTTCAAGTTTTCGACCAAGAATTTGATCTTCGTCCTTGCTAGGATAAACTCTACTTGTTTTTCATCCTAAGCAAGTTTAGTCTTTGAAATGATACTTTCTTGAAGCTACCTAAGTAATACGGAAACAGCTGTGCTACTCATGTTTCCTTAAAAGCACAGAACAAGGAGAAGGTTGGAGATCCCAGGCAGGAGCTGTGCTGGGTTTCCTGCAAAGCTGGAGCTGCTTGTTTGAGGGGTGATATCACAAGGGCTGGACCCTTTGGTCAGGGACCAAGCATCAAAGAGGCCACGTTTTCACATTTCCCAAATTGTTTGAGGGTAGAGCTTGAATTGCTGGCAACTTTTGGCTGCAAGTGACCTTTTGGGAAAGCTGCTGATTGTTTCCTGTATAGGAAACCATAGACACATTCACTCTGTCCCGCTGAAACCTGTCTATCCAGGTGTTTCACAGAACCGCAAAACTAGGAAAGCAGTGATCCTCATTTGCTGCTGGAGAAATCTTTGTAGCATTAAGTGCGAGGCTATAGACCTCACACTGCGATGTAGATGAAGATCCTTTGCCTCTTCCTGTTTCCTTGATCCCTCTTTGTATCACTCTCCTTCTGAGAAAAGTAAACTACTCTTCTCTGTGTGTTCATCCACTTCGCCCAGAGGTGGTATTAAATATGCCATCCTTTCTCCAGTCTAGACAAGGCAGTAAGACGTGTCACCCTTCCCAGTTGCCTCTTCCACAAGCAGACCTGAACAACCAAATTAAAAAGAGAAGAAAGTAGAGTGGCTCAGATGGGATGTCTGCCCACTGCAGTTGGTGCTGGAGCAGAAGAGGTGGGAGGTGGGAGAGAGGGCAAAGCCGACTTCCCAGGGGAGCGCAGTCCATGCCTAATTTATTAATAATGAAATAGATGATTCCTAGGGAGATCAAACTCACTGTGAATGCACGAAAAGGACCCCACTATGCATTTTAACATGGGAGGACTGGAACCTCAGTGATTTTCTCTCTTCTCTTGAAAAAAGAAAAAAAAAACATTTTGACAAGCTGGTGCCAGATTTCAAGTTTCCTACTTGGGAATAAATTGAGGCAAGTGTTTCTTAGCATGCCATATATACAGTTAATAAAATGTGTGCAGTCTATATGAGTCCTAAAGATTCATCACCACTGGAGAGCCCCTAATTTCAGTTTTCAGTGTTGGGCTGGGGGCACCTGCAGTGTGTGCCGCTCACCAGGGAGCTGCTGGGGACCGGAGGAAGCCTTTGACAGGGCCAGGTGGGATCCTCACAGGCTCCGTGAGCCGAGTCCTCCGGGTCAGTTCACAAGCGCAAGGGATGGCCTGGGTTTGCTTGGAAGTTCAAGCTCAGTGAACTGAGACTTTGGAGAACAATTCCTCCGGCTGCCACCGCCGTCCTGGGAAGCCCTCTGAAGCACTCCTTCCTAAGAAACCCCCCACCGTCTCCCATGCCTCCCTCCCTTAATACGTTCACAAGTTTTCCTGACAAAAGAGCAATTGCAACCTGACGGAGATAACTCACAAAGAGAGTAGGGATGACCCCTAGGAGAGGTTTACACGACTCAACACATGGCCAGTCACTGACAAAGCCGGCCCCGATCACATTTGATCACAGAAGAGCCTCTCAGGCTGGCATGCTTGACCAAAAACTGGCTGGGTGACTCATTCGTCTGGCGGCTCTGTGATTCATGAGCCTCCAGGAGGAAGGGAGGAGGGAGGCAAATGCTTTTCAGATCTGAAGTTAAATGCAAGAGAAACACATTCCCCAAAAAGCAGACGCTCGACTGTGTCCAATTGGTGCATGAATACCCACACAAAGCCAGGGCAGGAGTCCTGGTGTGACGCATGGCGAGGCTCCCAAGGCGAGCCACGCCGCGGGCTGCACCTTCCCCAAGTCCGTGGTTTGGAAGATCTCAAGTGTATAAACAGGAATGGTGCCTTACGTCTTATCCTTGTGTGCTCCATCTGTTCTGGCTCCAGGATTTCCCGAGGAACATACCACTCAGGTGTGCATTGGAGCTGATATCGAGGGCTTTGACCTAGTATTTGGGTCAAAAACCTCAAATGGCTTTGACCAGCTAAAATTTAAGCTTCTGATCTGCACTAATAATTTTGGCTCCCTCTCTTATCTATGAAGCAAGTATAAATACGGGCAAGTGTCCCATCCTCAGAGGTGTTCACAGTAGGTAGGATGAACCCTCTGCTGGAAGCACCTGCCTCTCCATGTCCTGTAGAAGAGCCTCACCGGCTGGCTTGACTGATTGCCTTGCTCTTAGGTGACAAGGATCAGGTGAGGGGAATGCAGCCTTGGGTGTCCAGGAGGACCTTTGCTTCAGTGCGGTCTCCACCCCGCAGGGAGCTCGGGGCAGCTGCGGTGTGCTCACTGAAATGCTTGTGCTTCCCACCACCACACCTTTCCGAGTCTGCCATTGCAAGGGATAACGTTACTTATTGCTTCAGACGTGTGGGTCAAAATGCTAAATTATTTAGCAGCTGTTGCCAGATGGATTTTAAAACAATTAACAAGTGCTAAAAATAGGCAGCTTGCTCTCTCGGATTTTGCCAAAAAGAGTCTGTTTGCTGTTCGCTTGCCAGCAGTTTGTGCCTCATGCTCCCTGTGGCCGTCGGGGCCTCTAGCGGTGTCGGGGCCTCGGGGCGTGTTTCTCCCTCAGTGAGTGTCGGCTGCATGCGTCAGGGCACGGCTGCCCTGGGCCTGGGCAGGGGGTTGAAACACCCTGGTGTTATTTTTTTGCATTACTGTTGTTATTGCGATTCTGGGCGATAGGCATGCTGTATCATCCACCTTCAGTGGCTGGATTTCACTGTCCCACACTCACACTGGGGTGATGATGGCAGGAGCCATTAAAGCCCTGGCATCAAAGGGGCTTGGGGGCTTAACTCTCTGGGAGCACCAAAATAGCTTTAAAGGGCCCAGGTTTTAGCTTTTCCTTTCTGTGGTGTGGCAGGCAGGAAGACACCACCTGGGATGGGGAAACCTGCGTCTGGAGGCTGCGCTGAGGTCTCCAGTTCACACAAGGCTGCCTGCAGTCATCAGGGTTACCCATATCGGCCTGCCTTTGTGTGTGGAGAGGAAAGTGTCTGGAGGATGTTGTCACTCGCACCCATGTGATAGACTGTGAAACTAAAATCAGCTGCAAGTTTGAAGGCTGTGAATTAAGTTAATGAACCGGGGTCAAAATAAATCCAAGCCACTGTGCAGTTTGTTGGTGAGGCCCTTCCCTCTAAGGGATTTTGCTGTTTGCTTCAGCCAGCAAACCAGATCATCTGTAGTAAGACATTTTGGGACATGTAGTTCAGTGCTTCCTGAAGCTCACAGCTCCATGTTGTCAAGGCGAGAGCATCCTCTGACTATAAATGGACTATGCCTGTGTTTCGGGGCTCCACTGTCAGAGCCTGGCTCACAGGTGAGACTTTGGCCACTGAACATTTGTTTATCTCTGTGGCACAGGATGTGCTTTGTCCAGAGTCAAAGGGAGTGTTTGTTTCTTTTTTGAGTTTGTGATCACCCATAAAAACAGGTACTTTGCATTTAGCCACAGGTTTATGAGCCTCTGCTGCCAGCCTAGCTTTCATGCTTTGCTTGGTGGGACTTGCAGCCCTCAGCCAACGCGAGGGAATAGTGCAGATGATGGAGCACATTTAACTGAGTTTCTGTTTCTAAAAAATGTTACACTAGGCAAAGGATTTGGACCAGAATGAAAGTGGTAGATCTAATTTTAGACAGTACCTATGAATGAAACTTGAAACGAGCTGTTCAGGAAATGCCTTCCTCTGCACCAGTGCCAGGGAGAGTATGTGATTTAATGCTAAATTAGCCAGTGCCTATGAACAGTTACTGCGAGAATATTTTTTCCTACTTTCAACTAAATTATTTTTAAAAATGAAGTCTTAATTTCTACATATATGTCTATGCCCTTCTGCAAAAGCTGCAGATCTTTCACCTTTGGGGAGTGAGAGCCTTCTCTGCTTCAGTGCAGTATGTTACCTTTTGACACACATTTGTCACTGTGGCCCCACACTGTAGAGCTGTTTGGTTCGATCTGGTGTCGGGAGATGGCCAAAAGTGAATGGCACATAGGAGAGGATTTTGAGCAAACTGAAAGCCTATCCCAGGGCTCTTGCCCAGATGAGAAGCCACGCTGGCTTTCAAGAGGCCAGCTCTCTTTCAGTTATGCTTTGTTATATATTGTCCAAACATTCCTCTTTTTGTAACAAAGACAGAAGAGAACATTGCCTCTCCAGATACTGAGCAGGCATCATATCCCTGTCGCTCACACCTTTTATCACACAGCTTTTCATGTCCATAATTTGGGACCCTGGACACCTAAGGGTTTAGCAGAGAAATAAATCAGCCAAATAGCTCTGTACCTCCTGCGCAGTCTTTGCAGGCAAGCACCAAGTTATAGGCACCTTTCTGAATAAATGGACTGTGCATAGCAATAGATGCAGTAAAAATAGGAAAAAAGTAATTGCTAACAGTGGGGTATCAGGAGGTCTAAACCACACCACTTTATCAAAGAATAATTTGCAGGTATTGTAAGCCAACTGCTCCTATCTAACGCTCAACAAGATTCTCAGCCACCAGCAATGGAAGCTTTAGTTAGTAAAACACAGAAACCTTTTGTAATGCTGTTTTGTTCTTTATCTGAATAATCTGTGTCTTGCTGTTCTGGTTCTGGGGCTGTTGATCTCTCTTGGTTTAATGATGCAAACTTTGCTTGGCAGATGTTTCACATCGGATAAACTTTGCTTCAAAAGGTTAGATTCATACTTAAAGAAATCTCAGCTGAGATGTTCATAGCCTATAATATAGCAGATAAAAGACACTTTTTAATGAAAAGATAACAGGATGCCCCTGAACTTCCTCATTACTCTCTGTGGAAACTACCTGAGTAATCTATTTGAACTAATTCTGGTAAGATCTCTTGATTTCCAAGGGCTCCAGGACAGGCAGCCCAGACTGGGGAGGGAAAGCAGTGTGAGAATGTGGGTGAGAAAGCAGAGTGGGAATGTAGAGTTTTGGGTTGGCCTTCAAGAGGTATCTTTTGCCTCATATCTCATGACAGCACAAAAGTCACAAGGCAGGAGACATCAAAACTCTTGTTAATTGACTGCTACACAATCACAGGTCTCTCCCAGTGACCAGAGGCTTTAATTTAGGCTCTCTGTTCTCATACTGCCTGGCTGAAGCAAGCTAGCAGCGCTGTGCAGGGAGCTCACTGTTTTCTGCGAAACTCCTGGGATGATGCTCCAAGCTGATCATGCACTGGATGCACACCCCAAACTGTGAGACAGGTGCTGACTGCCTTCACACCTCACCTCCCTGGGATGCTCTCACCCAAGCTTTGCTACCTGAAAGTATTCATGCTAACCAAGGTAGCCTGGGGATATTTGTGAATATCTAAAAAGCACTTGTTTCTGCCTACTTTTGCTCTTTCTGAGCCGTAGCTGCAGTCGCTTTGCAGGTCAGGCAGGGCTGGCTGTCATGGGCACCTTCTTGGGGCTGCTGGTGGGGGCTGACAGTGCAGCTAGGAGAGGTTCTGGAGGGGAATTGCAGCTGCCCTCTGCTCTGCTGTTGTGATGGACATGGCCATGCCAGGGCTTCAGGTAGATGTTCAGCTAGAGAAATGTTTTCAGCTGTGGTGACAGTCTTGGATACTTCTTCCTCTGGAGGTGGGACAGAGCTAAAACCGAGGACTGGTGGAGAAGAAAAAAATTACATGTGTCAGGTCCCTGAGCTGAGTCAGTATCAGTTCCGTGAAGCTGTGTTGATTTATACCGCAAGAGGATCTAATGCACTTAGGAATCATCAAATGAAAAGCACAGTATAAAAAATGGGTGTGATGTTGGTGATTGCATTTCCAAAGGACTCTGTTTGTCTGCTTGTGCCCTTTTTGTTTTCCAGCATCCTTTTGTATTTGTGTCTCATCCCTCAGTCGTGGTCTATTTCATATCTCAGTAAATCTTCATAGTAAAGCTATAATACCACCTGACTACAGTACAGATAGGAAAGAGAGAGATCAGATACATTGCTTGTATTTATAGGTAGTAAACACCTGCCTATCCTATATTTGTGCTTGATTTATTGCTCTGAGCCTTTTCTGAACATACATATGGAAGGCTGCTTTGCCAGAACAATTCAGGCCTGTTTAAAAAGATGATGGGATCCTTAGAAGTATCCAGAAAGACTTTTCCCTCAATTTGCATGGAAGATATGGTGACCTGAAGAACTGAGTGGGAAGGAGTGAACTTGCCCAGCTAAGTAAGAAAACTTCAACCTTGAATCTGTGTCAACTGCGTGAAAGGAACTCGGGCAGTTTCTGAGGTTATGAAATATGTAGATATTTGCACAAAACCTTGGTCGTGTTGCAGGCACAGGAGGTTATTGATTAATGTCAGTGGAGTGAAGATTTCACTTGGGTTCTTTACCCTTCTCCTGTCCAGGCCAAACCCATATTGCAAAAGCCATTTCTTGTCTAAACACCTAGTCCTATGAGTGGTTAAGCAGCTCTTGGGAAGAGCTGACCTTGCTTCACTCCCCAGTGAAAAAAAGGCAGTTGAAAGCATTGAGCCTTTTGTAGCTCTTAGCAAATTTATCAGACTGGACCCGTTTGCTTCACTGAAGGCATTTCAAATGCTGAGATTTAAACTGGGATTTCCAGAAGATGTTTGGAGAGGCATGTATCAGTAATGTCCAGACTCGATGGGAATGACATGCATCCCTTGAGTTCCTTTTAGACCCTTATCTCTGCATGTTTCTGTTGTTAAGTAAAAACAAACTGTACGTCTTGGGATTTCCTTATAACTACTGGCTATCTATAAAATCCACAACTGCCATGAGCCATTACTTCTGCATCCCTTCCATAACAAAATTCCGGGAAGTAACACCTTTTAACAACAAGCAAACCTGCCTTAATAAGACAAAAGTCTTGTGCTAGAAGTCCAACTTTCCACTGGCAGCACTTTTGGTTAATACTGGAAATTCTAAATATCTGATTAAACATTTCTGGAGTTTCTGGGAATACATGAGATGCTGCATGGGCTAGTTCTTCATAAAGTTCTCAACAAAATAGCTTCTGTTGGGGCTTAAAGGAGCCCCTCCAAATAATCCATCTCCCTGATTTCCTAATGTGATTCCTTACATTTCCTAAGCTGGCTCCTTAAATTACTTATGTTCTCCTTTGCAAAATGCATAGACACAAATAAACTGCATATACGAGGAAGGAATGTTCCTCCGTCTCACAAAGCAAATTAAAGACATTGATCCAAAATCACCCCTGGGGTAACTCCTGTGAATTCAGACGAAGCGCATGAATTATGTTTATTAAAGCAGCATTTCTGATATGGATTGGAAATAGCAGTTGAATGAGGTTTTGCAATAGTAAAATGATTGTTTATTAGTGATGAGTGAATCACAAAACATCTGGCATGAATGTTGATCTTAGAAAAAGAACTGAAAAAGTTTGAAACCCGATCAGGTCTCTCTGAATCTGTATGTCAGCAAAACTGCCTCGAAGTAAGTCTGAGTCAGGGTTCTCGTTCAGACATACTTCTGAAACTTCCAGATTTATAAGGCTGGATATAGTCATATCTCAGCAAGTGCTAAGAAATTAGGGATGGTGAATTGAACTGGTAAATAAACAAGAACAAACTCATTCCTAAATTTTATATTATTGTGATCTTTTGGAGATAGTCGCACAAATCCCTCAACCATGCCAAAGCTGCAGAAGGGAATATAAAAGCAGAGGAAACAAAATTAGTTCCCAGTTCAGACTTAATAAATAAACAATGCAAGTCGTTTCCAAACTTTTGTTTTGTTTTCTTCTTAAACACTCTGTCAAACCACAAGTAGCTTTTCAGATGTCTCTGTATAGAAATCAGTTTTGGGGTTGGAGTAGCATGATTTTATTTAGGTTTTGTAGAAAATTTTGGGTCTAGATACTCTCATCACATGCTGGGCCACAGTATTCCTCCTGAGGGGCATGAAGCCAGAGTTCCTCCTGATACAATCCTTGACCAGACAGTGCTCTCACAGCTCTGACCTCTTAATTTCAGCTTCTCAATTGACCTTAACATCGAAGGACTTGTGGATAGACCTCAGAGAGGAGATCTGTACACACAGCACTCCTCCCACCTGACCCTGGTCTGCCACGGAAGTGCAGGCAGGAGAGGCAGCCCAGGAGAGGGCAAGTTACTATGTGGTTGGATCCTGGACAGAGAGGACTGGTTACTTGGAGGCTGCTACATCCCTTCATCAGGGACTTGAGGGAAGAGAGTCCCTTTTCCTTCATGCACCCAAGTGACCACTCTTTGTGGATGCCATTGAATCCATAGGGCCCATTGCTGGAACAGCAAACAGCTCATGGGTCTCCACCTGTCCACCTCACACAGGGATACAGGGTGGTTTGAGCCTCTGACTTGCAGTGCTGTCCCCTCACCATCCCCCTGATGGTAGCGGGTTTGTAGGGTGGCTTACACATGTAATCAAAACAAAAATATTGCACCATCTGGCAAGTCATTGGTTCCAGCAGCTGAGACCTATGTCCAGTGTAGCTAAATCCCATTACAAAAATAAGTCTTTGGGATACCCCACAATGACCTGCAGTAATAATCCTGCGTAGAGCTAGGCATCAGCTTAATTCCTGTAGGGATCAGTTTTATAGCAGCATGGGGGAACAGACTATTTGATTTGCAGAAGTTGGTTTTCATCCTTATTGTCTGTGATTCTGTGGTTCAAGAGCGGCCATGGCTCAGTGTCCCCATGTACAGTTGGATCCATCTTTGTGCTGCTTTCAGCAAGTTCCTGAAAGGATCTTTATTTCAAAATTTTTAAGTCTATGAAATCCTGAAATACTCATTTGTCTTTATTCAGTATTTTCTCCAGCGGACACCCATGTGGTCACTGTGGTACTTGCAGAAGCGTTTTGTTGGGAAGCTCATCCAACCTTGCAATGGGAGCAGGAGGGAGAGAGAAACTGTCAATAGATGGGTGCTGTGTGTGCTGCAGGTGTACAGAAGGGATGGTTCAGTGATGAAAGCCCTCACTGAAGCACCAGAGGGCCTGTTGTGTGTCTTTTTGCTGCCACAGATATCCTGTGAAACCTAAAGCAAGTATGCTGCCATTTTACATGTCTCCTGTTTGTACCTCCCAAGGATGCTGTAAGGGGAAATGCAGGGAAGAGGGTTTTGGGTATAGTTGGATGTTTGGTGATCCTGGCCCTTACTCCTCAAGACAACTGTAGGAGAAGCTGTGAGTCTGATAGGTGTAACTGAAGACTGTACAGTGGCCACTCTAACACACTCCTTTAAGGGAAGAATTTTCAGGGGACCCCAGCTCTGAGAAGTGCTGCTTTCAACTTAAAACCGAATTTCTCTTAGAAACATTGAAGAGTACTTTTCTAAAGATTTCAGGTACTTAATTAGAGATCTTGGACAAATAATAACATTAAGGAAAAATGTCTAAATTACAACTTCCAGTTGCATTTCAACAGCATGCAGCACACTGCATGTCCTATCCTAACAGGCTACAGTTGGTGTCACGGAGCATTGTTACTCCTCAGACCTGAAGTCTGGGGTCATCAACCCAGACACACTAGGTCCTTTGAGATCAGGACTCACCAGATCCTTCTATAGTCTTCTTCAAGACCTGGCATAGTAAACTGCATGGATTATTACTAGGTAAAACAGAGTCCCACCCTTCCAGTCTGGAGCAACCTTCTCCTCACTGGAAAGGTGTTAACAGGTTCTGTGTGTGCTCTGGCCATGAGAGGATCTTACCTGGCCATACAGAGACACATCTGTGTTCCTAGAGCTAAGTAAGGATGGCTAGTAATCTTCTGGAATAAGTGTAAAAATGTATTACCTCAACAAAATACTGGTCTTTTGAATTGAAGTGATTTTGAGCCTCAGGGACATTTTGAACCTTGGGAAGAAAAGTGCATATCTAAAGAAATATGTCTCCTAAACCAGTGATTTCCAGCAGTGGGAACAGGAGGGCAAAGTCTTGCACTGAATCACAGCCTGGAGAGCTGTACGAGCACCCTGGTGGTTTTTTCACTGGATGAAATCGAGAGAGAGATTCAAGCTTAACAAGGGAATATTTACCTAAGCAGAGTTTTATTTTTTCATATGCATCTTCCTCCAGAACCAGGAAATAAATCCATTCTTTGCTTCTATCTTCATTTAGCCTGAAAGGAAGTCAAGTTCAAAGTTATTCCATTGACAGTCTGCAAAGCAGGAGTGGCAGATCCCCCCTGGTGTGCCTTCCCCAAAATACAAAATTTAAGGTACTCAGGAGGCAAAAAGGGGCTTCTCTAATGAGCTGTGTGAGTCAGTTTGCAGGCTGGAGTCTTGGTCTTCGCATGACAAGCATTAGTCAGAGTGTTCCTGGCATGTGGCAGGACAGTGGAGAGAGTGCCTGGACCTCGAGGGTCTCCTGCGAGTTCGATGGCTCCCGCGATCCCTTCTAGAGGTGGCTGCAGTTCAGCAGCGTGCAAAACGATCCCTCTGCAGAGGTCACAGAGCAGTTTTCGTCTGCCGAGCAGGAGCTGGGGTCTAGTGGGCTGAAAAGTGCTCCACAAACATCCGTTATTATTCTTGATTAGAGAAACTATATATAGATCCTTTCAGGATCGACAGAGTTTGGTTACCAGGCAGACAACAGAAAGTACAAATTTATCAAAATTAAATGGAAGTCAAGAGAACATACTGTCTAAGGCAACAAGGCGGTTCAGACAGCTCTGCAGCAGCCTAAACACATGACAGACTCAAGCAGCTCCCACCGCTGCCAACACAACTGCTCGCGGGGTCTGCCAAGAAGCCAGATGCTGCTGCTGGAAAAAATATCTTCCAGAGTTTGGCATCAAGATCCTGTGATTACCATCCAAATGGGAGGAGATGGAGTGGTAGAATGTGAGTTTAGTATTTAGCACCCCAGAACTGTGCAGCAGCCTTTGAAGGCAGAGGAAAAAAGTTCAAGCAAAATATTTTTGCTAAAAATATGTTCAGAGAAATGAACTTTTTTTTAAATAGCAGAAAACCAAACTATTATTAAAACAACGCAAAATATTTTATGTCCGTATCAATTAAATGAGTAAAACCAAAGAGGATTGTGGATTCTTTACTTGAGTAAATTTTGTTAAGGAATAGTTTTATAAAGGTCAGAACATGAGCTCTTTGTCTCTCATGTTGTTGCTAATGGAAAGTTCCACTGCAGATAGCATCACAGCGACTCCCCTACCCAACACAAATAGAGATGGGTCGGAGCATTCCCGCATAAGTTTGGGAAGGCTTGAATTTAGATCCAAAGTCTGCAGCTAGCCCTTTGCTCATTGACAAACAGGCCAAATCCCTGAATCCAAACTGACCCAGGGTTTGGGGGAAAGTTGAGCCCCAAACCACCTGAGCTTGGTTCCAAATCTTGCAGCTTAAGCCCATGTTTGAAGGTAAAGCAATGGAGGGATGGGCCATTTCTTAAAAAGGTTTGAGGCTGCTCCTGAACCTCCTCCTCCTTTCTAACAACTGTGGCTGGTATTTTCATAATCTGTGACTATAAAAGGATTCAGAGTCCCTTCTGTCAGGTGAGGTCTCTCACCAGCTTGCCTGCCTTGCTGAGTGGACATGCTGATTACGAGTGCTCAGCACGTCAAAAAAAGCAGGCGAGGCAACGTCTGCTCCCCTGGCTGGCTGCACTCACCTCTTGTCTCCAGTCTTATATTTCTATACGTGTGCTGGTTCTGCTCCATGACTGGGAATCCTATTATTATAGTAATAGTAGTAATAATAATAATAACAACCCAAGTGGGAACTCAGAAACTTACATCTGGAAAGTTAAGACGCAAAGACTGTTTTGTTTTACTTGTATTTTTGGTTGCTTATTTTTATGACAGATCTGTATTTCAACAAACGTTATCTCCTTGCCTGTTATAACATATCGGAACAGAGTAAACAAAGCCATTAATCACCATCTCCCATACTGTGCTTTCTGGGCATGTCAGATTGTTTTGGAGGGGAGGTGTGTAGAGAAGCAGAGAGCATCTGTTCCCTCACCCGGGAACTCCCCCAGGGATGCTGCCGATCAGTGCCTTTTCCTTCGGGGAGGTTTGTGAAAGGGAGGAGGACTCCATGGCAAACGCGTGTGTGTTCTGGAGGGCTCAGGCTGTGTCATTCCTGGCCAGTGCCGTGCCTCTTCTGGGCACAGCCTGAGTCCTAACTGGCTTGGCTGGTGACGGTTGTCTCCTTGAAGGCAACAAAGATCCCAGGTAACTGCTCACCTAGTGTGATTTTTCCAGTTGCTTTTGACATAGCTGACCACATGAACTGATAAATTCAGCTGTTAATTCTACAGCAACTGGATGAGATAATCCAAAAATGCCCCACTTATCCTTTAAGGTCACTAATTACTCAGCCATGTGTGGCTGATATTTCAGTCCTCACCAGGTTCTGTTTGGAAATTGCAGCTTCATGAGGCTGACTTGGGAAGGGGGGAAGTGGAGGTGTTCTCAGGTGAAACGACAGCAGGACGCTGACACACAGCTCTGGTGTCCCATAGTCCATCCTGGAGGCCAGGACAGATCTGCTTCCCCAGCCCTCAGCCAGGCCGGGAGCTTTGATGGGAATGAGCTCTGAGAGTTTGATCAATATAAGATGATGGAGATCACTGCTTTAAAAAACACTAGAGAATGTGGGTGGCATCTTATCTCATGGACTCCCCTCCACTTGCCTGCGCATGCTGTAGTTCGGTTATGGTGTTGGTCCTGGCGGTGCTGACAGTCCCAAGGTGGATGGAGTATCTGGACATGCCTTTTTACTTCATAGAGGAAAGAAATTTTATCCAGTCCAATTAATAGATAGGATTGTTGTCCCTGAGACACAGCATTGCAAACTATAATTGATTATCTGTCTCTGCACTATCACTTTTCTAGATTTCCCCTGTCATTTGACTGCGTGTGTTCAGAGGCACGTGTGCCCTCCCAAGCTCAGGCTCAAGTTTCTAGCTTTAACTCCTGCCTTCCGTAAATGTTATTTCAGTATCACCAGTAGTAGCTCTGTTTCTGCTATTTCAGAATCCATAATGTATTAAAATAATTTGTTCTTCAGATCATCTTCAAGTCTTTTATGGTGATGTTATTCAATTATCAGCTTAACAAAGGCTCCTGAAGGTCCCTACATTATGAAGCCTCTCCTCAGTCACTAATTTTGATCTGGGGTTCAAGTAAAATGCTATAATGCTATTCTGGCATCCAATTTGTATACCAGCCACTGGAAATGTAATTTGGTTGTGTTTCACAAGGAAGGCTTAAACTGTTAGGATACTTTAAAGAAATGGCCATGTTTTCTAATACTTTGAATAGGTTTTCAGTTGAACTTTGGGAAAGAAAAGATGGGGGAGTGAGCCTTTGCAAAGATTAACTGGCCACCTGCCTCTCTAGGGAGCACCCTCCATGACGACTTCTGGAGGATGCTGTGCTCTCTATGCCTTTTCCAGCCGTGCAGGACATCTGGATACCGTATGTGAGACTTTCTGTTGGTGCCTGCAGGTGTTGAAGAATCTTAGCTGTAAATGTACTTGTCTGCAGTCTCTTGCATTAAGAGGCAAGATGTCTCTTGAAATAACTTCTGAAATTAAGATGCTGTAAGATTTGTGTAGTTTAAGTGTTAGCATATTCTGGCCACTTTGAAGAGGTGCCATAGCCAAACTCTTTCCTGGTCGGTGTTTTAACATCAGTCCACTGATGCTGAGTGTCTTAGGTTTTGTGCTGTCTTTGCACACTCACATCTTCATGAGTTACCTTCTAGCAGAGACTGTGAATTTGTGAACATCATTGAGTTACTGTGAGATTAACTTAGGTGTTAACCATCAGCATTTCAGCTACTCCTCAGTCTTCGCCCATGCTTGCTTTTCCCCTGAAGTAAAAGCACATGAGCTTTTGTTCTTAGAGTGACAGACAGCTATTAGGTGCTTTAAGTTGAATTTACACAATGGTGTAAATTGTGTTTATCTCACTGTAACTTCTCTATGTACCCACACACCTTGCAAGATTTCATACTGGGATGGATCCACCAGACTATACAGGGGACATGAAGGGAAAAGCTATGTATGATTCATGATACAGGACTTTTATCCTCAGAGTTGGCTGATTTAACCTCTTCCCATCAGTTTACTTGGAGCAACTAGCCTATTGCACAATAAGCCAAGCTAGCACTAGTTTCAAAACACGTGAGATCTAGGATGCTTTGAATCAGGAGCCACAGGTTTAAATCACGTATCTCAACTTCAGACAACATGCAGCAAGTCAAAGTTTGTCCTTCTGAACAGAAAGGTAATATAACGCATATCTGAAAAAATGTGCAAAAAACAAACCAAGCAACAGTTATAGCTAAACCTAGACACTCCCTTTGCCAGCTGAGAAAAATGCCTTTTCTGGGGAGCACTGCTAAGATGTTGGATGGCGGCCTGTCTCGTCTGCTAGCAGAAGGAAGGGAGCTCTGTTGAGGGGGTGGCCAGTCCCCTCGAGAGTCTAACTGCATGGAGCTTTCTCTCTCTCCTCCAAGGATGGCTCAGGGATGATGCCCTCCCTAAGTCTGTGCTAGCATTTGAAAACTTATGTGGTCTTATTTCTAACTCTTAAGTTTAATTCATACTAGAATAACCCATTGCCACTCACTGCAACCATGTTTTATTATGTATTGTTACAGACAGGAACTGATTTCAGGAACTGTTGGTTACTTCCTTGTGTTAGTATGTTGGCATTTGGTTGTCTAGAGAAATATCTGAAGCTCACCTTCCTGGCATGATCTATTTCTCATATTTCTGTCTGAGGAAAATACCTTTATTTTATCTGTATTGGGAACTGACTTAGTTTGGTTTCTGAATATCATACAGAGACATAATTTGCTTGGACTGTGAAACATAACCCTTTAAAGTACACATACCAAGCACTTTAAGGCAGTTCTAGTGTCCTCTTTTCCAGGGAAGCACGACTTTACTCATTAGGTGCAAGTCACCTAGACTGAAAAGCCGCTGGTCATTCCCTCAGGTCATCAGCTTCACTCCGGCAGCTCCAATTACCTTAGCAGAATAGTATCACCCATAACAACCTAAGTAAATCAGGAAGTCACTGAACAAGGGAAGTAATTACAGCTTCTTTCAGTACTGAAAAAGCAACCTGTTCTTTTACGACCCATCAAAACCATGTGTTTGCCTTTAGTGGTTAAAATAAAGGGTGTGCAATTTGGGAATAATCCAGCTATGAAGTTTCCTTAGTAATTGGCAAGTCCTGAAAGGTTTTCCCTTCTGCAATTTAGAGGTGGTGAGCATGAGATTAATTTAGTTTTCGTTTAGATTAGCCTTTAAGGGACACTACAAAACCAAATGACATTTTCAAATGGTGAACCCACATTTCACCCATTTGACAGAAAGATTATTTTGTTAACTACCTTTAAATTTCATTTATGATGTGATTTAGTCATGCTGTAAACCAGAATGTCAGTCACTGTAGCTGTATCAAACATTCAGAATTAAAAAAATGTTTACCACTTTCAGAAAAAGGTCTAGCATGTTACTCAACCCTAATAGTAGTATTATCAGTTTACGCAACTCACTCTTGTTTTTCAGTCTTCATTTCAACACACCCATTCATTTGATTCAGATTCAACTGATTCTAGGAGAAAAGGTATTTGTTTGAAATAAGTCTACATGCATTTTTATAAAGCACTTTTCAAATGTTCAGAGTACAGGCACATGTCATTGGTTTAATGGAGGGTACTTCTGTAAATTGGAGCATGAACCATCTATTCTTTTTTGAAATAAGAAGTCTGATCACACATGGTACTTAGTGCTGTGCTTAGACTGAGCATATGACTAATCTGGCTGAAATCAGTGGAATGACTCAAAATGCTTAAAATGATGTGCATCCCTGCCCCAGGGCCAAGATACAGGACATTTAATGCTGGGGGAACATTTTTCGCCTAAATTACAGTTCATTCACTCTTTTCTCTGGAAGACTCTTTAAAAAGAAGAATAACAAGTATATTAGAATATTGTTCCTGACCTTTGATAGGGAGGGTGTTTAAAGATGACATCTCAATTTTATTTTAAAAATTCAGTAATTAAATCATAATGTTACATTGTTCTGCATTTATTCAATATTTCTGTTGTCAAATTTTCAGTGTCCTTCATAACATACAATTTACTTGACAAAGGTGGCCTATTTTTTTCTGGTAATGAACTATCTACAAATCTCTGCCTGTTTTTCCGGTGTGTTTGTTGCTGATGAAGCAAATGGCCATATCTCCAGTAGGCTGTGACCAAGCACTGAACTGTGGAGACCTGGTCCTCAGATGAGGCAGTTGGTGTTCCTGACAATGAGCTAAAACCTAAGCAAGTGCCTTCATGCTTAGCCCTTTGTGAAGGCTAGATCTGCGCCTTCCCAATAAATCACCCCTCAGTTTCCAATATGCCAAGACCTTCCTACTGCTGGAAAATTTGCAGTATGTTATGTATTTTTCAGTTACAGCTAAAATGTTTTGAGTTTTGTCCTCTAAACTGGGCACAAAGGTCTTCCTGAACTAAGAGCAAGGGCAGCATCTGCTTGGAGCAGCAATACTGGCTGCTAATGAAAATTTAGAGAGAAAAGGAAAATGATAGCACCCTTTGTTGCCAAGCTGTTTCCAAAGGCTTTGCAATCGTCTCTGCTCCCCACACACTCCTCTCTGCTGGGGTTTTCCCAGGCCCACTGTATGTTCACTGATTCATCCTCTCCATTGCTGAGACACCTAAACATTTCCAAAGGAAAGCAAGAAACCAGGTCAGCAGAGTGGAAGTAACCAAGGAAAAAAACACATATCCTTGTATTGGGAAAAGTCAGAAAAAAATTGAATACAGTAAAGTAGGAATTCAAAAAAAAAAAAAAAAAAAAAAGAGAGAGAGAGAGAGAAAACATCCACAGAGTAGATTTGGAAACCGATGTCTGACAGCTGTAGTATATTCAGTGTCTCACATCCCAACAGCTCAATGAGAAAAGCAAAGCTAATGGTACAGCCTCCGAAAATCCCACATCCGAGCTATTTTGGGTTTACTCAACAGACCTTCTAAAATATAGCTGTGCTCTAATTAGGTTTGTTCCTTAAACTATTGGGGAGCAGTCTAACTTGAGACACAAGCTAAGGTGCCATGGAAAAGGTGTCAAAATATTCTCTGGTAGAAAGCAAGTGGGTGTCTTCCCTGTTGTGTGCTTGTCCCTCAACAGCCTGAACAGAGGCCACCACTCCAGCCCTGCATCCCTAGGCTGGTCTGCAGGACTATCAAGGGAATATCTGTAGTTCTGCGTAGACCAACCTGACCAGCATAAACCTACTGAACTGATGAGGGAGAATTTCCTGTTTGTTGCCTCCCATTAGCTCATACCTTTGACCCTTTCCCTGTTTCTTTCCAGATTTTGTTTTTCAAACTAGCTGCCCACACAGCTGGTGGTGTGTGGCTCACACGCTCACAGCGGTGGGTTCCTGATCTCTAAATGCGGACATTTCAGGCCAAAAACGTTTCAGACCTAACTCCACAAGCATTTATTGGCTCCTTCAGGACTATATTACAGCCTGCACCGAGTACCCACGAACACAGCTAGCTGATCCTGCCACCAGCATCCCGTTTAAACTCGGGCAATTGCAGCCACAGCAAACGAACTGCACGCAGATTGATTTCACTCTCATTTTTGTAGCTCAAGCCAACTGGGAATGTAAACCACACTGACCAAGGAAAGTTGGGGAAATTGCCAGTGAATGCAGAAAAAAGAAAAGGAAGGAAGATGTGGAAAGCAGGAGGTAAGAAAATGAACGCTGTTTATTCAATACTGAGCATGTTGATTTGGGTCAGGCCTCGCAAAGTGGTCAGATGTCTATGGAAGTGACCTCCCCTTTGGTAGAGGATAAGACCTCGGATCAGTCCTTCGGTCTCTGGGTGGGGATTAGCTGAATTAAGTGTTTGGCAGAGACACCAGGTGGGTACAAAAGTTAAAAAGCACCTATCGGTGCCATTTTGGGGGGTTGGTTCAACCCACTGTAAAGTACGGTGCTGGTGAGGAAATCACGATTCATGTCTAGATTCAGATGTGGAAGGAAAAGTACAAACATCCAAAATGCCTTTCCCACAAATTTTAAGAGTGTTCAGACCCAAGGGCTGGTTTTGATTCTATGAAGGTAAACTTAGTCCTCTAGAGGGCATGGTTACACTGATTATATATTTAATAATTAACTAGTATTACCTTGGCTTTCTGTTCACTTTTACTGGTGTAAATCAGGAGTCAATGAACTGGCACAGGGAGAGTTTCATTGTCTTTAAACCTTATTGTAAGGTTTTCCATCTAATCTTTCTTCTTGAGGAGGCTGATCCAGTACGGGCCAGAAGGTTTGGATTTGATCACTGGGGAAGCTTTCCAAGAGGTAGCTGTAATTCTTTCCTTGCTACCAAAATCCAGTGTTAAAATCAGTGGATCTATTTTTCACATGTATTTATGCTCCTGCTTTTGTTAATTCCAGCATCCCTTGGTAGCAGCCTGGGCTGGGTCATCTGAATAGTAGCACAATATGGGGTTAGTGTCCATCCTCCTCAGAAAGCATGGCAGCTCCAGACACTAGGTGGCAATTATTTGTGTTTGGGCAATCTGGTGGTTGAACTCATTCAGCCAAATTTCAAAGTTAACAAAATTGTGCAGATGTAAATATGGCCACCATCTGTCTCACTGCATGCGTTTCCCTGGTGTGCAAACAGAGGAGAGGTTTGAATCCAGGACCTTGTAATGCAAAGGAAGATGCTGCACTAGCTGATCCAAAAATCCACCTCCTCCACTGCGGCAGCACAAACTGTGCACGCCCTTTTAATCTGGAAGTCACGTCTTTGTAGAGCTTACACAAGGTTCACTTGTCTGTAATGCAAACACCTGCATTTTATTCAGTTTTACAATATTTAAATCCCCTTATAAAATAAACGGCTACTTGCTGGAACATTACCCATGCTGTATGTCCAAGATCTGATAAATTTAAAAGCTATTTTCTAAGATGCTTTGGAGAAAGAGAAGGACTGGAAACAGCCATCAGCTAATGTTACAAATAGAGAAGCATCAATCTATTTTTTGTGACTTCCTTCAGCTTCTGAGTATATTCCACACACAGAACATGTTAAGATCTCTTTCCTGGGTCATTCATAGTGCCAAACCAACACCTAGGAACTGAGAAGTGCATTAATCTACATTAATTTGCTATCGTCACTGAGCTGTGCCACACAGTATCCCTTTATTTCTTTTCTTTAGTTACACTTGGGAGTCATCCTCAGCTGTCACATCCTCCTTGTCCTGGACCATGATAATTATGGTCTTACATTTTCACAATTTGCTCACAAAAAGAAAAAAAAAAATCCATGTTGCCTTTTTTTGAGTTCTTTCTCATGGCTGAGGAAGTGATGTTCGTAACTGGTTTAAAAGATATCTACTGGCCTGTGGGTGAACCAGATTCCTTAGGTTGAATCTATGCTTCCCATTTCAACATGGAGCTTACAAGGGCTGGGCTGCCCTTCCCTTGGGCTGACCCCGCTCACAAACATTGGCCAAAGCCAATATGATTGGTTGCCTCACACAACTTTGTCATTAGTGGCTTTGCAGGAAGAATGCAGTCTAGAAGAGACTCGAGTCCCAGAAATTTGATGCTGACCTGATGATCTGACCTTTATCTGAAAATGGATTAAGGTGTTCTGAGTGATATCGTAGATCTCTCTTTTACTACCACAATGTCATCCGCTCTAGGCCAGGTGTGTGAAACAGCTAAAATAGCAATTGCTTCTGAAAAATTCAGGCTGGATGTTTATGGACAAGAAAACACCTCTTCATAGCTTACTTTCTAATAAAGATGAGAATTTACTGGATGCATCCAGTGAACTTTAATTCTTCACTTTAGGATAAGAGCCAGGCAAAACTCTCCTTCAAAATAGAAAAAAATGATGTAATTTTCTATTCTCCCTTTTGTCTTCATTTTCAGCTAATACTTGGGTTTAATAGCAGCATGGATTTCCTGCGAGAACTAAGCTAGCATAGATCTTCAGTTGATTTCTTTGTGCTCAGCCTGCTTGTCTCTCCTTATCCACTTGCTGTGTCTGACCTTACTTCAGAAGTTTTGGGGGCAGATGTGTTCTGTGTTTAAATCAGCAGGTCCGTGGCCTTAGACATCTCAACTCTGTTACAATGCTAATGCTATTATCAGCATTAAAAATAACAATGGAAACTAGTTATGGAAAGCAAATTCTGAAGCTGCAGTTACATGGCCAGAGGTACTCCAATTAGCTCATTTACAACTGATCCAGATACCTCAGCATTATGCTGTAGTCTGCGGTGTAGACATCCCTTGACACCTCTGTGGGCTGGACGTAATTGCATAATTCTTTGCAGCATACATGAAAATGCAGCAGGAAGGTCATTAAAGAGGAAGGAGGAGGTTGGAACAGGACTGTGTTGGCTTCAATACTGGACAAGCCGTCTCAGATCTTTGTTACTGCAACCATTTCATTATAATTCATCCATGTCAACCGTTTTTACGTCTTTTCAGCATTTCACTCTTGCCATCATGCTGAAGAAGGCTTTGGCCATGCTTCATTATGCTTGGCTGGTATCAGCGAAGGAGTGAGTGACACTGTTATCCAAGTCTATCTCTCCACCACAATGCAGACAGCCAAGCACTGTTGGCCCCAATGGATATTGCTCAGCAGATCTTTGTCAGGCTTGTTCAAACAAGATATGTTACCGTAGACCTACAAGCTAAAAGTTCATGCCTCTGACTCCAGGATACTTCTTGTCTTGGTGTCATTTGTTCATTGAAATAATTAGTTATTATAAGATTATCACATTAAGAGGGATTTTTTTCAGTTTGTTTTAAGAAGAATGGCATTCTTCTTGCTATCAGATGCCGGGTAGGTAGTTTATTCTTTTGCTTTCTATTCCAGTGTGGATTAAGGTTCATGAAAATGAGAGAATCTAAGCCTTGAACAGAGCCAACTGCTTTACAAACCTCCCCAAGCCTATGCCAATTTATTTCATTGCTGGTTAATGCAGCTCAGGCTTCTTTTAAGTGAAAGGTGCCAATCATGCAGAATTATACAGTGGTTTTGAACAAAGCCAACTCACCTGTTTGCTGGAGACTTGAATCAGACCACCAAACGCATTTTCACTTACGCCTAGAAATGAGCCAAACCCACAGAGTCCAGATCCAAATCTGGCTTCAGGCTCTCATAGTCTAATTCTGATGGACTCTATGGCTTCTTTACTTAAAACACCATGAGGAGATCAAAGAGTAACTTCAGATTAGACCTCTGAGGCATGACAGAGCATCCAGTCCTGGTTCAGAGCCACCACAGAGTATGGCCTAACCAACTTTTTACTCTCTAAACAAATGAATTTACAGATTTTGTTCTGATCTACTTTTGATGACTTCTGGGCTTTTACTTTTCATTTCCTCAGTTCCCAAATCCGTACAAGATCCTAGATCAATTCAAGCATTGCACATCAAAACTGGTGGTGGTCTATCTTATTTTCACAGTGCTTTCTTTACACGTAGAGCAGCATGCCTTTTGGATCTGACATCTGAAATAGCTTGTTTTCTTCATTTTTTTTGACTGAATTCAGGGGAGCTGGCTGTGCTGGGACTGCAAGGAGGAGGCTTAAATTGCATCAAGTGTTTTTTCATGAAAATTTAAGAACTAGCATTTGCTATGGGTGCTGATAAGCAGGCCTGTGCATCTCATTTGCACCCTCTGGATCTCAGGTTTGAATCTAACAGAACGAACAAAACTCTTTATCTTTCTAAGACAGAGGCACTATGTACTGTCCAGTGTACTGCATTAAATTATTTCATGGGGCATCTTGAGAGTCAAGGTCCTGTCATCTTTGTAGAAATACATAGATGCTTTTCACAAGGGGATTTGTCTTAAAGTCTGCAGTCTAAACGTTTCTGTGATCCATCAGAAAGTATTGGCAACCAGACACCTAGCATAGTGTTGAGGGGTGGTAACCATCGTGTAAAAAATTAATTTCTGAAGTGGAGCATGACTTCATCAAGCCCAGCAGCTCTGTGGAGGGTGCACGTGGAGGTTCCTTGGGAATGGAGGTCAGGCGTGTGGCTATAGGTCTATGAAACTGTAGCATTTCCGAGTTGAAATTATTATTACTGTGTTTTCAAATTTCCTTTGAAGTTCCTAATTACCAACAGCCAAACCAAACTAGCTTGAAGCCCTGATTCTCTCTGTCCATTCACAGCCTAACATCATTGCCAAGCAATATTCTGTTACACTACTTAGTACAAATTATTTTCTATCCCTTTAATATATTTCTGGTTTTAAATAATACTTCTTCTTTTGATTCTGTTTCTGCTTCTTTCTCCTTCAGTGACTTTACCTCTGAGGAGTCCCTTGCCATCACAGATCAAGGGCTAATTTTTTCAGGTCAGTTTGTGGGAATTTAGGTAAATAAGTGGGTATTCCCATAAATCATGTATTTTCAGAGGTCAGTGAAAGTGCATATATTTCCACTGCCTCTGGAGAGATTTTTAGCCTTAGCTTCTTGATAAATCAATTAAATTTGCTTTCGCTGACAAAAGTGAGAATAGCACTGTTTGCCAATTCATTGCATGCACATCTTGCATGGGACTTTGAGAATGCGGCTGCCTTAATTGCATTCCCCAAAGAGTCCATCCTGAATGCCTTGACCAAATTCCCACTGACTTCAGTGGCAGCTTGAGCAGTGGAAGGAAAGCAACAGCAAACACTAGCATGAAGAAAGTTAGCAGATATGGAGTGCACTCAGTGCAGCAGCAGGAGGTTTGGGTCGCAGAATAGGTGCTTCTTTGCTGCTCCAGTTCCCCAGTGCTCCCACGTGTCCCCAGTCTCCTTCAGCCCTAACACATGCACATGGGCACCACTCCCCCCTCAGCCTTTCCCCACTTAAAAACACAACTGACTTTCATGAGAGGAGAAACTATTTTTGCATGAAATGGAAAGGCCATGAGTGCAGAATAAGGACAGAGAGTGTGAAGCAAGGCATGCTGTCTCCAAAATGAGTAAAAAAAAGTACAGATGTAGAAACAGGTGTTCAGGATATGTCTTTCCCACCTTACATCCCTGTCCAAGCTAATCCACATTTGAGGACACAAAATACTGCAAGCATTCCACCTTCTCCCAATACAACTGCATTCATTCTTCCATCCCACAGCTTTCAGCACCAGGCATATTCCATCCACACAGAGCATAGCTTGCATACCTCCTCAACCACAAACACACATCCTACTCATAGTCTTCCATGCTTGCAAGTGCAAAGCGAGTGGAGAATATTATACTTCACTTAGATATTGGCTGTTGCTCCAAGGTATGTGTGTTAAGCAGGAGATCCTCTTCATCTTTGCATGTTCTTCTCAGTCGCAGAAGTCCAGACTGTACTGAATTGCTTCCTCTTCTTTAAAAATAATCTGTGAAATCAAGGGAGAAACTGTGATTAGGCACTTGTTTCAGTTACATAAAAATGAGTGTCACCTTCCGGTGGAAAAAACCTGTCTGATTACGTGTAGATCTAGCCCACAATTGGTTGTACTCAGTGAATTAAGAGTTCTTCTGAGACAAAAGGCAAGTCACAGTGTTCGCTGTAGACCATCTGATATGTTTGGGCTTCTAATCCTGATCAGAGTGTTTTGAATAAAAATGCTGAACAGTTCAAACTAGTAATAGTAAGGCATGACTATGATTTGGTTTTTTGCTCAGTTCCTGGCAGACAGACTCTCAGATGTATATTGCAGCATAAATATGTATGCTTAATTCTTTGTGGTCTCAAGATGTTGCAAAGTAGTTATCAAAAATACATGCCAGGTAAGGAATTGTAGCCTTCAGAGTGTTGAAGGTAAAAGGCTCACTAGAGTCCTAGGACTATCCCTTTATTATCATTGTATCATTACTATCTGTACTAAAGTCTCCAGGAAGAGGCTATGAGATGGCTATATGCAATGGCAGTATTGCCTCTGGCCTTCAAAATGCCCAAGGCTCTTCTTGTTTACTTGTTCCTGGCTGCAGCAGTAGTAGGTTTTTGCAGCATTTATGGCTATAGTATATCCCAGAAAAACCATTTGGGGGCCCAGGCCCCATGGGAATGCTGTCTGCCAGTTGTGCCAGGACTTTTTGCTTGTTTATAGGATGCAGCATTTGCTGCCAGTCACTTTCAGTTCCTACCTAATCAATCAAGTGAGGAGGAGGACCAACATTTTACCTGTCGCCTCAGGCCTTTTTACCTTTCTCTGCCCATCCAGGTAGCCCTTCTTTAGCTCACACCAGAAGATCTGCATAGTGTCAGATTATTTGAAGTAACATTGCTGATGTAGCGATGAGATGAAAAATAAATTCAGGAAATGTAGATTTAAAGGTTACAAACTAATGAAAAGTCAGGAAATCAGAAAATTGCACTGACGGTAGAAAGCCTTAAATGTCTGCAAGTCTGAAACTACCCAAATTCAGCCTTGAGTCCCCTTATTCTGCACTGAGAGTTGAGACTTTTGTACCTTGCTGGATGGGATAGTGAAGAAAATTATGTTTCTCTTCTGAGTCACTTTTCTGCAATTCTGTATGATATAACAGAAGCCCCTTGACGCAGGGATGTGAGAGTTCTGTGGCAGTCCCACACTTCCATCATGCTCCCTCTCCAAGAGGCTCATTTGCAGCTCGCACTTCAGTCTTCACCAGGTCTGAGGGGGTACAAAGTAAAAAGGAGGAAAAAGTATTAACTTGGTGTCTGTGGAAATACTACTCTTGAGTTTGCCCCAGCTGCCAGACATGGAAGTGGCTGGCAGTAGCAAAAGGGCTGCAAGTTTTGGACTTGAGCAGATTTTTAATTCTCATTGACTGATATTTTGCGGGAAGCTCTGAAGCGGTTCACACGTTGTCCAAACCTCCTCGCCCGTTTTCTTGGCATCCAGCACAGCTGCTGAGGGGTCTAAAGCTGGGCTGGAAATTTGCAGCCAGGGAGTCTCACCATTAATTCTACCATTTCGCCCTACAGATCTGACCTCTTTAAGAGTGATTTGATGTTTCTTTAAGCAACACCCCGTCTCTGTGAAGAAATGCCAACAGAGGAGAAGTTTCAAGCTTGCTATTTTTATTTAAGCTGTTGGAACAGTATGGACATAATGTAAGTAACTGGACTAGCCAACAGGGTGTCTGTCAGTCAGTGACTCAGTCTTCAGATCAGACAGATGCAAGCCCATATAAACAGGTTCAGCCCAAAAGTCATGATAATAAATAATTTATTTTCGTACATTTCAAAACACCAGATACAGTAAAGTGAGTGTTTTCTTTGGAAGCAGGCATTACTGGTCGGCTGTATTTGCTTCCTGCACCAGCAAAAACGTGTTCTGAATGAGTGGAGGGAGTCTCTGACCACCATTCTGCCAGAGCCTACTTGGTTCTTGGTTGAAGGCTGCTGAATCTTAGGAAATCACTCTGAAATAAATTAATGCACTGTTTCAAGGTACGTGGCATCAGCAGGTTTGCACTCCATCACTTGGAGCGCTAGAGAGATCGAGTCAGCCAGGTGGGCATCTGGAGAAAGGAGAAAGCTGACTTTTAAGGTGTTTTTTTCTCATCATTGTGGGATTGCTGAATCACACAGAGCAAATAGAAAATGTCCCAGGACATTTAAAGATGATTTTAGGTCATGTGAACTGCCACGTAAAACTGGGAAAAGAAATATGTGGCAAAACACTCAGATGAGATGCAGAAACATGGAAGCTTGACATGGAATACTCTTATGGACGTTGTCCTTCATCCAGAGTCCTCTGTTGGATCCAGGTGCTACTCTTCTTGCAAAGATGAGGGAGACTAACCAGGGGTCACCCTAAAATACTATTTCCTGGGATTTGGAAGCATGGTGTTTTGAGATCTTTTCTGTGCTATCAGAGGATACCTAGAGGTACCTAAATAGATCACATGGTGATATCAAAGAAGATCTCTTACTCAGGGCTGCTTTGGGGAGATCCATGGCACAAGGCATCTCTTCCCTGGCACCCTGTTCTCTAAGCCGGCATGGAAGGTGCAGGCTGTGGAGTTCAGGGCTTGGAACTGCCTTGAGGAATGTGTCAGAAGGAAAGTCCTTGAGCAAAGATGAGACTCTTGTCCCCAGTTGTCTCATAAAGCAGGGCTGTCTGGGATGGGAACACTGAAATACTCAAGATGAGGTGGACAGCAGTTGCTTCCAGGAGCCCATGGGAGCTCCAAGAGCAGTCAGTTATGCTGCGGGGCCAAACAGGCTGAGAAGAGCCTGGCTGAATCTACAGACGCATGAGTTTGATGTGAATGGAGCAGACTGATCTGTGATGGTTTAGGGTTCATTATTAGGTGGTCATGGAGTATTTGAGATCCCCGGTGATCTGACTCAAACGTTTTAATATCTTATTTGTTCCTAGTCTCGCAGGGTGTATGCTAGGTAAAATCCAATATAGGAGCAAAAATATATGCACAAAAATGCAGATAAGGTTTCCAAATATTTGAAATGCTCTGTGTAAGTTGTATTTAGAACAGAATTCATCGGTAAGCTGGATATGGTCTTGTTAGGAGAAAGGAAGAATAAAGCATGCAGTATCATAAGCAGCGTATTCCAAGATAAGTGGTCTGTCAGTCTTCTTAGCCATGCACCTAACTTAGAGGACAAAGAATATGAACTATCATGCAAATCTTTAGCCAATATTTCTGTTTAATGTGGTCATTTAGGAACACTTAAAAATGGATATTTATTTTTAATATTCTGTAGCTGTGCATGTATTGTATTTGCCTGATCAAGGAGAAGATACAAACTGTTTTTCTTACTCAACTCCCAGGGTAACTTGGCAGATGTCTGCTACCTCTTTGGATGTAAACCTGGGGTCATGTGCACCCTTATTTGCAGCAGCCCTGTTCACATATTTACATTTATAAATTGAGACATCGATCTGTCTCCATTTACAGATCAAATGCAGTAAGTTTACTAGTAAGAAGTGAAAAGCTTTTTGTAGCTGCTAACTCTGCAAACTCGGAGTGGGCTCTGCAAGTCAAAGTTGCTCATGTGTTTATTAGTAGTAGCAATGAGGGTCTGTCGCGTTGATAAGCATAGAGATGACTTGTCTTCCTTGTATAGCCTACAATTGTGAAAGTAACCTCATAGAGCTGATGGGTAAGAAGGAGCGCTTTTTAATAGTCATCACTCCCCTGGGTACATCTACACTTCCAACACCTGCAATGGCCAGTGAGCACCCCTGCCAACTAAAACACGTCTCTTTAGAAGAATAACTATTAGAATAACTAATGCTTCTTTGAAAAGTGGAGGAATAGGTTCATACGTCCTAGAATAAAGCACCCAAAATGGTTTGTTTGAGGCTTTTGGAAAAGGTGGAAGGGAAGAGATTATGGAGCAGATTGCTTTCACTTAAGATCCTTCATCAACAGGATGGGAGGGCACTTGCAGATTGGGGCACTGAAAAATAAATAGCAAAGCAGGTACAATCACCGACAAATACTCTTACAAGCCAGAGTCTCAGGCTGGAGGCTCCAAGCTATCAAATACTTTGTCAGTCTCAGCAAGCTGGTAAATAAAGAAAAGGTTCTTCCACATAAATCTTTGGAGTTGATCCTCACAAAGAGTGCTTTCAGCCCAAGCTCCTCCTTCAATACTCCACGGCTGGGGGAGAGCACAGTGAGTCTTATTTACGCATCCAGCAGCAGTTTATGACAGGCACCATCTCATCTCAAGGGTCTGACATATACATGCATCGTTGTACAATTCACAAATTCTTGCATCTAAAAGTTTAATAAGCTCTTAATTTGATTTCTTAATGTTTTTCACAGAAAGTGAACATTTTTCCTGGCAGAGCAGGGACTGTGAGCTCTTTTATCTGCACTCCATAAAGGGCTGGGATGTCTTTGAGCTTGGCCAATAATTTGAAAGTAATCCAGATTTTGTTTTTCCTGCAAGTTTAAATGAAAATTGAATGTTTTAAGTGGAGGAGTAAGAGGTACATTGACTTTAGAAATATGACCACAGCAGCAATGGAGCTGTGGAAAAATTAAAAGAGTTCTTAAAATCTTTAGAACTCGATTGTTTAGAAATTAGACACACAGCTTAAAAATGACAATTTGGTAAAGCTGGGTGAGTTACCCTTCCCATCATGTGTTACATTAAACCTCTGCCATATGTCCAGTCCTAGCTGGCCAGGAGCGTCCCCAGGAGTGTCCCCTGCTTGCCTCAAAACCCACTGAATGACCACAGCACAGCATTTCCAGCCATAGCTCATCAGCACTTGAAGAAGACTTGGTGCTTGATTCTAAATTACTGGAAGCAAAGGTGAACTTCTGCCATTTACATCATTTGGGAGTAGGTTTGAGTCCTTGGAAAGGGAGGCCACTGAAGGAGATGATCTTTCTCTCCCATGATACTGCAAGTATCATAAGCTAAGCAGCTTTGAGTTTCTTAAGGCTGAGCTGCTTCTCTCACGCTGGAGGAACAGAAGAACATCTGGTCTTAGCTACTGTTTTTCAACTGGATCATCTTGTGCCTCACTAAAATGAATGAGAAACACATGCAAGCTATATTTTCAAAAAGTTGTATTTCATTGATGCAACTAAAGTAGTGATTTTCACATGCAATTAGATACACAGATGTAGACAAGCAACAATTTACACACACACTACATTTCCAACGAGGCCCTATGTACATTCCCATATGCTTTACACATGCGAAATATGCACATGGTGAGGAGGCATGGGAAAGTATTTACATGTGCAATTGTATCTTCCCACAGCAATGCCTGGGAATTAGAAAGGACTAACTTAGACAATATTTTGGATGTAAAATCTGATGACACTTTCAATTCTGTTCTGCAGGCCCCACTATAAGTAATGCTAATTATTAATTATGATCTGCCTACAACAGCACTTCACCAGGCACTTTGCAGATAGGCCAGAGACTAGGAGTTCAAATCACTGTTATGTTATTCTGTTTTTGAGAAGTATTTTAGAATAGACATCAGTGTCCAAAGCCCTTTAGAAATAGGCTGTATGCAGACATCTTCGAGACATTGATGAAGTGTGAAAAACTGAAGAGCAACATAGTACAACCAAACCAAAATGTTCAGGAGATACAGGTCAAGATCATAAAAAAACATAAATTTTTTTTTTTATTTTCTTTCAACGATATCACATCTTGAGTCCTTTTTGAAAAACTATGGGAATGTTTTCCTTACTAAAAAGTTAAAAACCAAAATACTCTTTTCTGAAATGTGCTACTTCCTAGGAAGCAGAGTGAGGCTTTGGGAGAAGGTGAGTGGCTGGGGACTTGGCTTGGCCCTTAGCAGTGCGTGCTCTCCTGCAAGGTCCCTCGTGAGCTCCCCAGTCTTAGGTCTCCAGGTGATAGGATGGGAATATTAGCCCTTTCTTCCTTCAACATGTGTGAAGATGTTCTTTCATCATCTTTCTTTACTGATTTCATCAGCAGGGTGTGGAGGGATGAGGACTGTGAAGTGGTTGATAATGTCATAATAGGAGCCATTGATGGGAAAATGCACTCCTAAGAAAGTGCTTTTTGTCTTTTTATTAGTCAACTCAAATAATTTGCTCTTTCAAAACCAAATTGGTCTGTGATCTGATCTAGGACAGATCTGTAAGAACCACTGAAAAAACCCCAAACCCTAATAATATTAAAATATTTGGGTTTGGTTTTTTGGTGGGTTTTTTTTTTTTGTTTTTTTTTTTTCAAAAAGCATGGTGTATGCTGATAGTGAATGTCTAGCTACCATGGAGCCAGTACAGGGAACTTGCTCATTCTACTGTAAGTCTTCAGTACTGAGTGGGATGGGTTGTGGCTCACTGATGATACCATGCAGTGTCTCAACCTGTGTAGAGATCTACAGCAGGTGTGACTCTCCAGTGGTTGTTAAAATGTGCTGTTAGGATGCAAAATCATGCGTGACATCAGCCATGCAGGGAGATAGCAGTGAGGACCTTGGAGGGTAAGATTGTGGACAGCAGTAAGAGCTAATGGTCATCTTCTCAAAGCTGGGAGAAGGAACTGACATGGGATGGCCTGGAGAGGGCCCTTGGACAAGAGCCAGCAAAAAGCCATAGCAGAGGTCAGGGATGGGTGAGGGCAGGCTTCTGGGGGAGAGGGATGGGCAGATGGGTCGGGGGGACAAGCAGGCTGTGAGGGCAGTGGCAGCTAGGCTAGGGGATGGAGGGTCACAGCCACATGAGTTTCCAACAGCTGAGTGCTTAGAAGTGCAAGTCCTTACACCCGAAATTACCTGCTTGAATCCTGGCTGAGAGCTTGCAACAGATTTCTGCTCATTTTTCAAAACACATTATTTATGTGACCCCTTCAGTCCTTGTTTCTATTAACAGGCCAAACAAGTTCTAAGTGCCAATATACTGAAGAAGTGGAAAAGTTAGTTTACAGAAGGGAAAAAAGGGGAAGGAAAAGAAAAACAAAACCCAAGTTATTTCCACAATGTTTGCATTCCCATGTATTAACCACAGTATTCCCAACACGCGGATTTTTATGGTGCATCTGAAAACCAACCACAATGCAAAAGAAACTTCAAAGTTTTTAAGGAAAGCAAAGCTGAGAGGGAGACACCGGGAGGAAAGTCAGGCAGTGAGGAGCAGAGGATGGGAGCAGTGCCGGGCTTTGCTGCCTGTCTTGCACCCCACATTCCTGCAGTCCCAGCCAGGACCTCGCTCTGCAGGTGACCCAGGAAGGCAGCACGTGTTAAGGATGGGGAGATCTGCAGAACTCAGTTATTTAAAGGGTTTTAGTTCCCTTTTAGCAGCTTGATATAGCAGGGCATGACCAAAATATGTGTAAGTGCAGCTCCTTTGTCCCTCTAGTTAAAACAAAGCGAGTCCTGGTGCTGTGGATGTTACACAGGTGGGGAGAGGTGGAGGTCAGGGACTGGAAGGTGTCCTGTGCTGTACCTGTGGTGGGTCATAGCTGGAGAGAGGTGAGCAGAGGCACCTGTGGTATTACTTAGGTGCAAGTGTAGAACATTGATGGTGAGTTTTACTGGACTATGTATGTTTAAAAGGCCAAAGGGATTAGTGCATTTAGTTGCTGTAAACCTGTATAGCTACAAACAGCAGAGGTTGCAACAGCACCTACGTACTCACCACCCACACAAAATTCTTTTTTATTAATAGCATATATCCATTGCACAGCCTGGTTTATCTGCAGTAAATAAATTGCATTATGGCATTATGGCTTGGTCATAATCCACTGCATATCCAGTGACTCTAGAGACTGGATTTAAACATTACCTCAGCTGCTAGATTATGATCTGATCTATTACACTGCAAGACCTGAAGTCACATTTCTGCTAGTGAGAAAACCACTACTATGCTTGCCGGATGAACTGTCCTGGGGTTGCAGTATGTGGCAGCACAGACCAGCATCAGGCTGCTTAGGTGAGAGGCAACGAATTGTAAGAGTTGACTCTGCAGCGATTCCTTCCTTGAATGATACCAATACTGTTTGTAAATACCTGATATCCCACATTCAAAGAATCTGGCACCAAGAACATGGGTCAGGATTAGGAAACATAATACTAATTAGCAGATACCTGCAAAAGACCTCTAGCCCCTTTGGCTCCTTGCAGGCTGAACTCCTGGCTGGCTGCGGGTAAATTCAGAGAAGTGTCCTCAACAGCAGTGAACCAGGCTGGTCTGCCCAGGAGCTACTCGTCTAACTCAGTGTTGTGCCAAAAGGTAGCCAAGTACAATGAAGTATTTTCTAAGCAACTCTTATTTGTATTCAGGAGTCGAGACTTTCTGGGAAAATTTCCCAAATTAAATGGAAAACTAATTTCTTTAAGCCACCTAAGCATGACTGACATGACAAATGGTGAGGTGACTACGTGGAGCCATCGCTGCCTGTCCTCTCTGCTCAGTGTGCTCAGCTCAGCAGCTCGTCTTTGTAAAATGACTGGGATTATTTTGTGCCTCTAAAACCTCTGCCTGAGCCACGGACCAGAGAGAGACTCTCAGCTGGCTGGAAACAGCATAATTTTATCAAAACCAGTCAAGAGGTAGCAGGGTGCATCAGCTGTGAGTCTGGGCCGCTGTGTTCTGTCGAGTTTTTCTGTGGCTTTTTTTATTGCATTACACAGGTTTTCACTTTGGGACTCCAGTGCCTCTCCCTCGTGGTTTTGGATCTAACAGCACGTATTGCTGCAGAGAGCAGAGTATCAATGCAAGCACTCTGCACCATAGTCTAACACAGAATCAATATGATTTTTGTTACATTACTGTCAGCCTGGCTTCTGTAAAGATTATAGATCTGCTGGCTGAGACATTGTATGTCTCCAGTGTAGGAGGCAGTCAAAACTATTATCCCAATTTAAGGGAAGAAAACAGAGCCCTAGAAATAACTGAGATTTTCAAGAAAGCATGGCTCCTACAATTGGGGCTAGCTCAGATGTTCTCTGGGCATTGAATTAATGTAACCAGGCTTTCAGAAGGGCATCCTGAACCTCCCAGATTTGACTTTTTCTGGTGTAACCAGGGGGAATTTCACAGGTCTGTCCTTTCCCCCAGCATCACTATGCCCCTATTAGCACTAACGCTGCATTGCATCTGTAGGACATCTGGATGTCAGGTGGCCTGCTGAAAGCTAGAGGGGGACTTCAAGTGTATTTTGGGATATGTAGTGTGACCAAGAGCCTGGCTTACACATTGCCAGGGTAAATAGTCACTGCATGCACACATTGAACAGTACAGCACCACAAGGCTACTGCATCTCGGATATTACAGGCTCAAAGTCTATGTGCTAGACAGCAGATTGGCAGTTTGCACTCACATTTCCATCCCAGGCACGTGTGGCTAACTGCACACATGCTTCAGGAGCGTGCATCCCGATTCCCTCTGGGATTTCCTGTTAGGAAATACAGCAGCTCTGACCTCTCATTTCATATCTCAAGATGCTGCGAAACACCACAGCTCTGCAGCTTCCTGTTCAGGTGAGGGCGATCCTGCCTCCACCATTGCTCCTGCTGGGGAGCAGCACTTGAAGATAGTCGGTGTGATAGCCAATACCAGCTTATATATCCCTGCAGCCTGTTTTCCACCGCAGCATCCTCTCCAGGCACACGGTGATAGCAGTAGTCATCATCAGTGAGCTAATGAAACATTGGCCCCGACAACACCCCAAGCAGATGCCAGGGGCCACTTCCCAGGCAGTGAGTCCATCCCGTGTGACGGAGCTCCTTTGCTCTCCGAGGGTTTTGTCAACACCTCAGTATTATTAAAATGTTGTTTTTAAAGTCAATTTCCTTTTCTTTTCTTTGTAGTTTATAGAGTGTTGCTGAAGACCTTCTCCCAGGCTAAAATGAGGATCTGTTCCAAGTTTGCAGTCATATCAACAGTAGGTTTGTGATTTATTTCTAAGGTGCCTGTGTAATTACCCGTACCCCACATACACCTCCCATTCACACTGAGTTTCCCTGTAGCTAATGAGTCTTCGCAGAGAGGAGAAGGAGGAGGACTGGTTTGTTCACTAAACCCCCATGCAAATGAATGAGCTTCTAAAATGAATCCAGCCTCTGTAAAGACAGTGTGTCCCAAAAGCTGTCAGGCCTTACTGTAAAACTAAATGGCTCAGCTTTCTTAAAGTGAACATTTCTGCCAAGTTTTGCCAACAGCATCATGTTGATGTTCCTTTTTTCCACTATTTCTGTTCTGGTCAAAGTGTTGACAGATTTGTTTTGCCATTATAGGTTCTGCCATCGGTACCAGCATGTTGCCTACACAAGGCAGGGTTCGGCCAGTGGTGCAGAGCTTACAGCCCCAAAAGATACTCTTAAATATTTGGATATCTGAATCCAACATGTGCTGATACTGGGAAACATTTGGAGCAGTGGTTATGTTTCAAAATTATGAAGTGCTGCCTTTGGTACAAAGTTTAAGTATCTTTGCCACGCAATGATGGGATGAGCTTTTTCAACCTAAAACCAGGTTTGGATATCTTTGAGGGATTACATTTTTGCACCAGCTGCATGAATCTGGGCATATCTGTCCATTACAGAGAGGTGATGCAAAGCAGCACTTGTCAGGGTACCTGGAGGAGGTGTGAGGGACCATTTGGTAGCCCATTAGAGCAGCCAGCTGGTCACCAGCTCCATTTGTACAAGATAGCCCAGCGTGGGGTTGGAAGCTGAATCTGGTAAGAGGATGGTGCCAGCTGCTGACCTGGGTGCCGACAAGCGGCCAGCCCACGTGCAGAGCAGCTCGGGGCAGCCTTTGAACTCTGTCTGAAGTGAGCTGTGCATTGGCCCCCAACGTAAATGAGAGCAGCCTGGAGACTGTTATAAATTACAAGACTGCTTTAGCCCCAGAGGCAGGCACACATCTGGCCAGGTTCCCATCGGGGGAGCAGTGCTGGAGGTATTACTTTGGCTCTGTCTCACAGTCGGACTTCCCTTTACTGGGGTGATCTTCTTGTGGCTGCTTATACCGGGCTTGGGCTATCAGAGCCAGGAAGTCATTTCCATCTTTGCTTTTCTGAAAATATTAATCCTGATGTAAAGTGTTGTCAGCCTCCGTGCCTGAACTCTCTCCTGCGATCAGCTCACTGACCAACCTGCCCTAGGTAGGATCATTCTTCTCTCCCCATCACCCCATCACCAGCAGCTCTCTTCCAGATTCCTTGACAAGGACCTACCGCAACACTGGCTCTTTTTCTGCCCAGGGTGTGGATCAAAACCAGCAAAAACACATTCAGCTGAGGTCCAGGTACAATCTGAGTTCAGACACCCTCTTCTGATGTTGTCCAAGCCTTGTGCTGGATTGCTGGGCTGCTCTTAGCAAAGAGGCTTAAAGTGGGTGGAGGTCATCCAGGGTGACATCCCTGTTAGCAAGGGAGGGTGCAAGGTATGAGTTGTAGATAGTTAAATATTTGGGATCTGGAAAAAATGCCCCTATTGATGAAGTCCTGTCAATCTGACATCCAGGCTCACCTCTTGCATCAGTCCCTCGTCCCAGATGCTCTAGAGATGCTGCTCTAAAAGCCTCCTGTCCCAAAAAAACAGGGCATTTCCAAGAGAAGGAAGAGTGTTCAGTTTTTACCTTCTCAGCCTCATCAAGTGGGAAATTGTTCACACAAAGGCTGAGCCACTGCCCACTGGGCTCTACTCTCTGTGGTGGATTTTGAAAGACAGAAGATATTAATTATAACAACAAAACTTTTATAGACATGCTTAAGTATTTGCAAGATCACTTTAAAAGTGTTATACAAAGGAAGCATTTCCAGAGACAACATGTACTAAATGGACAATGATAATGATGAAGTAGTAGCACTGACAGAAGATACTGAAAATTTCAGTTTTGGGGAGAATTTCTAAAAAAACAGGTTTTCCAGATGAAAGCCTGCCTTTATTTATGCCACTCCGCTGGGTGCCTGGTAGGATTTGGAAGTTGGGAACTAGATGCTTCTATTCTTCTCCAAAACACTACATGTTTTCATAGTAAAACATTGTCTCCCAGTTCTCTTCACCATCTCCTGGTTCATTTTTTTTTTCCTAGAATTAAGGCTTTTAGATGAAAAAGGAACATTTTGAGGAATTCAGAGAGCTATCACAAAAGATTGAAAAATCGACTATGGAATATATACATAACCCTTATTGCAGATGTCTATGTGAGGTAAACATCAGCTGTATGTTGCATCTATGTTGCACATGGGACCAGGCAGTAAAGCACATGGCCCCATAGGGTACCCTCAGCAGTAGAGGGCTCTGTTAAGATTTGCCTGGCCGTGCTTGTTTTGTACTGGCCGCCTTTCTTGTGTGATCTTAACAATGTCTTCCATTTATTTGATTGCATCTTTAGGGCTGAATGTAGCTCCCAGGAAATCTAGTACAATTCAGCTGACCTCAGCAGACCTGCCCAAGAGAGCAAAATTCAGCTGTTTTTATCTGCTGTGTGATGTTCTGGAGTCCCCCAGATGAAAGGTGCTATGGAGATATGGAAAAATTTGATTTCTTTTAAGTGCTGGGGGTGCATGGAAGGGGGAGGAGGTCTGTGCATGGCTATGTCAGCCTGGGGAGTACAAAGTGGGTTCCCATATGGTCAGTTTTTAGGATTTCTCATGTTTCAAATCTGCATAAATGGCCCACTCAAGGAGGCCCAACTATTAAAAACAGCTGACAACGAAAAAGGGGGAGGTGAACGCCAAGCAAGCAGCAAGTAAACTATGTAACTGAGCTGACAGATGGCAAATTAATGTTGTCAAATAGAAAGAAGTACATAAAGCTAAGGAGCACTATGACCAGATTGCTTTCTTGCACATGAAGTCTTTAATCATATGGATATCCTTGCTATTTTTACTCTAATGAGATTGGGAAAGAAAAATAAGACTGAGGCATCAAATTAAAGATGAATTTGCTTTGAATCCACAAGAAATTGAAGCCCGTGCAGGAACAAGGAGAATTATTTGCCAGGCAAAATTAGTGTCACAGATGAACTTGTTTGTGCTTCTGAATTTTGACATGTTTATTTTATTGGTTATATTGCTGTAGCAAAAGAGCGTAATAGCCAGTGTAGGTAAGCATTCAGAGGAAGTCGAGTGAAAACTGATGTTCATGGAGCTTTTCGCCCTTAGGCAAAGGCAAAAAAACCCAACCCACCAAAACCCTTCCATCTACTCATTGGTGAAAGGAAAAAAAAAAAGAAAAAAACATTTCTGTTGCAAGATATGACTTGATGAAATGCCAGTAGGCCAAGTACACTAACATAAAATAACTGTTTGCCCATTGTGAGCTTTATACTGAGAATATGACTTTGCTTTGTTCCATGTATTTCTTTAATGGGAAGTGTGAGGATGTCTTTTAATCAAGAGGTTAATGTGGGCTCTGACAACTATTAAGGTATTCACACTTCTGATTAAAGGGAGAATCGGCCTGTATCTGAGCAAGGAGCTCAGTAAACAAATACATCAATCATGGGAAAATATCCCCCAGTATGTGTGTGGTCAGAGAAAGCCAACCAAGGCAGTTAAAAGGAAGCAATTTTCCACAGTGCTTGGAGGTAGGTAACATAAAATAATCCAAGATTAAGTTTAATCATGGTTTATCAGACCATTCTAGGACTGTGAGCTTTGTGGTTAATGTTTAACATATTACGTTTGCTATAAGATTTCTCTGATGCCATTTCATTGATACTACAAGCCTATTTTATTTGGAAGTGGCAGATGTGACAACTATGTCTGGAGGTCAGATTCGTAGCTGATATGACTCAGAATAGCTGCAGCAAGCTCTGATATTATGTGGACTAGATCCTCTGCTGATAAAAAATGGGTTTGCTCAATGGAGTCAACAGAGCAATCCAATTTACGCCTAAGAGCCTGGCCCAGATATTGTGCTGTTGCTGCATAATGGCCAAATCCAAGTCCCTAAATCAGCCTATTGGCTTAAGCTAGAAGCTGCTTCAAACCCCTTGTAAGGACAGTAGTCCTTTTACTTGAAAGGGAAAGTAGTGCCTGCTACTTGTAAAGAAGCATGTACCCTTCTCTTCTTGCCTGCATCCAGCAAGGGACAGCCTCTCAGGGGTCAGACCTGGATGAGGGGCTTTTCAGCTCAAGAGTACAGAACGTGAAATGATCATTGGTGGCCAAGGCTGTTTGCTACAGCTAAAGAAGTCTGCTGTTCCCCAACCTGTGCAGCCTGTGGTTTTACAAAATGGGTTTACGTTAGCAGAGTGTAAAGATATCTCGTTGCTGCGAATGGCCTTCCCATCACTATATTTTTTCTAAATCTTTTGGGAAATGGACAGTTTGTTATATCAGGCTGTCCTGCAGTAGGCAAGTTGTCCTTTCATTAAAGCAATGCCAGGTAAATACAGAAGCATGAGAGGAAAATGGTGTTCAGCCTCTGTGGTTTCAAACTGACCCAATTGAAAGTGGTCACCAGCTAAACCGGGGCATGGCATTCAAAGCCAGTGGACGACTCCAGAAACAGGGGTTCAGCTCTAGGCGTGAGGTGCTGTAAATGAGATACCTGGTGAGAGGATACAGTAGTGATGGTGAGAAGAGAAGCTTGTTGCTGAGCACCAACACCAGCGTTAGCAGCTTTGCACACTTCGTTAAGTACAGTGTCAAAGTTTTTTTTTCTAAAGGGAACAATTTACCAAATTTTCAAATACTAACAAATATTTTTTGCAGCACACAGCCAGCAGCAGCAACAAGTCACAAAGCAAACCTTAACCTATACATCCCTTTGAATAGTATATTTTAGCAGAAACATTAAAAAATTGGAGGCTAATGTGGGAGGATCTGGTAAACCATCCTAACCCCATCACTACAATCAATACTAATGCTGGGAGAAGGTTGGTTTACTTCACTTCTGCACCAGTGATGTATAAGATCTCAACCAATAACACTGCAACCGCAAAAGCTTTTGCTAAATCAGTTCCTTCAGGAATGACATGTTAAGATGACACCATTCAGGATTAACAGATCTGTATACAGAAATATATACAGTCCAGTAAGCTATGCTAATGGGCTAAATGCTAAAATCTTAATCTGATCCTAACAAGGGTTGTCTTAGTGGCCTGTGACCACTGGGACTTCTTAGGAATGTGGCTTCATTTTCCCCAAAATGTCAAACTACATGTGTACCTCTTAAAAAGAATGTTTTAATATGAGTAATCCCAGGGTTGGGCATGCTTTTCAGAACTGCTGCTATATATTATAAGTATATAACATTTACTTTAGTATAATGCAGCAGATCTTTTTTCTTAGTGTCTCAGCATTTAACTGAAGCTCAACAAAGTTTTGCAGGCAGAGGTTTTTGTTTCCCATTTCAGAAAGAAATCCAGTTTGGAGCTAAGTGGGAACTCTTCATTAATCAAAACATGCCATTTTAACACTGTCAAAATAAATGCTCTTATGTACAGAGATGACATTTACATAATTTATTTTATAATCTTTAAAATCAAAAAACACCATCCTGGAAAAAAAAAAAAGTAACGTTCACTGAAATACAAAATGTCTGATCTTAATTTTGATGAGAAAGTTGGAGATAATATTCTGGGGAAGGGATGCAGTTTGACACATCGTTGTCTGCTTTGGTAGTTCTTTGATTGACTGAAAAATGGGTTATTCGCAGAGTTCCCCTTTTTAATTAGCTGAGAGAATATCTGTTGACTGTTTTTCAAACCTACCCTCATGGCTTTATGTTTAAATGCTGTTTCCCACTTTTTCGTCTAGGCCATCATATTTTCCAGGTCCCTTTGAATTCAGACACATCTGGACTTAGGCAAGCCTCCTTCATTTATTTTCGCTCTGGACTTGCTGAGCCATGCCAGGGTTTTAGTGAGAGTGTGCATGATTTGCAGGCTCCAAATCTGTGAGTGCCAAGAGTCCTCAGCATCCCCCCAAGGCTTGTGACTCCCCACGGCACTTGGGGATTGACTCCTGATCTTGTATCACTGGGTTTCCACAAAAAAATCCTACCCTCAGCCTGCAAGCAGAGGCAGGCATGCTGATAGAGGGAAGGACAGAACTAAGAGCCAGACCCCCAGGTCAGTCGAGCTCTCCCATTAGGTGCAGAGTTAATGCAAGCGCTTCATCTTAAGCATGTCCCAGTGCAGCTATCTCAATTTAGGCATGTGCTTAAGTACTTTTGTGAATCAAGGCTTTAGGCCTCTCAGGACAGGACTGCTCTCCCTGCAATGCTGGGATCTATCACGGTGGGAAATTGGTTTTTGTTCAGGCTTCAAAGGTTGATCATGATCCAGGTAACAATAAGCAATTTGCAAGCAGCAGAAAAATCAGTGTAGTCTGTCAGCTGTTCCCAAGGCGCATAGGTTTATAAGTACCAATGGCTGTAGGTAGTCCTGTTTATCCCGAATGACGAAGCCTGGAGAAGGGCTCGGAGGGAGGTGGCAGCCATCCTTGCTCGCACTTGACCCTGGCACGGGATGGACCTGTGCCCGCCTGGCAGAGCCCCTTGCGCCTCTCTGGTAGTCCATGGCTTTGGGCTCACCTCTTCCAGAGCTGCGTGTACAAAAACAACAGCTAATAAATAAAGTGTTTGCTATTTTTTTGGCAAAAGGAAGAAAAGCTACAAAGAGAACACCTACAATAGATTTTTTCATTTTTTAACGTGGTTGGATGGGAGCTGAAGATCTGTCACAAAGACGCTTCTTTGGCTTTGATTTGACACTAAATTTCAGTCAGTCCAATGGAATTTTAATGCTATGGCCAAATATAACATCAAATAATGAAAAACTTCAATGGTAAACATTAACACAAACAGGCATCGAGTATATTAAACATCTTTTAGAACGCAACAGGCCAAATCTGCAAATTGGGAACAGGTCCCTGAGCTGGCACACTATAAAAGCAGGCTTCAGTTTGCCATCTCCAGGACCTGTCGATGGAATACAGTGTATATCTGAGTTTGACTCCATTACGTGTTTAGATTAAACTCTGTGTAGCATTGATTCAGCTATTTATTCTGGCTCCAAGGAGCCAGTGTTCAAACATGGGTGCCTAAATGGGATATCCATAGCCCAAATCTGCACTAAGGGGACTAAGTGCTTATTTTGTAAGTCTGGCTACTGAGGGCAGCAGCTGAGCCCAAGCCTTGCAAAGCCAATGTTGAAAACAGGGCCAGATTTTTCAAAACTTGGGGCCTGCAGTGTGTGCTTGGTTTTTTTCAAAAATGCAGAATCCCCTGCAGCTCCCACAGGGTGCAGGTGTGAGGGCTGACAGCTGGACCATGAGCAGCAACTCCCCTCTGGGCTCACAGCACGTTTCCTGCCCCAGGACGGGCTCAGCCCTCAGCGGCTGCCCCTGCAAGGGGTCCTGCCTGTTCCAGCTGCCCCTATCTGATGGGGTCACCCTCGACATATAGACTAGAGACTGGCCAGATCACCAACTTGTTTAAAAATTGCCACACCAAAATAAACTCAAAAACCTACCACATCTCAAGTTCTGTCCAGCTGAAATGGATTAATTTGTTTCTCTTTGACTGCCTAGGCTTTAAGTGATTGCTACCACGCATTAAGGTTGTAGTGATTAATGGCTAAAAAGCATCAGATGGGGGTCGGCTGTCCTGTTTTGGGGGACACTGGAGTTTTGGTGACTGGGAGTCCGATGCACTGGATTGAGGAGTGGTGCCCCTGCTTTTCCCCGTAAGTAACCAATAAATAATATAATGAATATGCCCCGTGAATAAGTCTCTGCCATTAAAATAATTTCTTAGCTACAGAACCAATTCGTGCATGAACCCCCCATAGCATGCAAAGGCACATACGTGTCGCCTGAGCATTGTATCCTTCTGTAGGCAACTGGGCTATATCCCAAATGCCAGCTTCCAGCAGGGTTGTTTTCCCCACTTTGATTTATAATTACTGATCACATGGGAGGATGGAGAGGAAAGGCCCGAGTTTTTTTTGTTCCTCATTTAATAATTTAATTTGTATTCTGATCTTCAAATCCCAATAGCATCATGTGAAGTAGAGGAACTTGGCGGGGGAGGGGGGAGGAGGGATAGAGGAGGGAGCCAGGGCTTTCTATTTCCATATGGTGAGCCTCTCCTCCTCGCGATCACAGCTTGTCATCTGTCTTCTTTTAAACTTCAGATCCCCTGTAAAAATCTTCCCAGCAAAGACTGGGCCATAAATGTGACACAAAGACAGTCCAAATGAAGAGATTACCATGGGGTAATCATGAAGCGTGATTTCATTAGAGGATTTCTTTACAAGCGGGCATGAATGCAAGAATAACCCGAGCCACGGGAACTGTGTATTTCTGAAGTGGGGCACATTTATTAATATTCTGGGGAGGTAAGCCTGTATATTTTTATTTATTTGGCAGACAAAATGATATGTGCCTTTCTCATAGTCTAAATTTTGGTCAGATTAAATGGCAACCTTGATTTACCTGGTTTTAAAATGGATAATCCTCCTGGCATGGTGGAGCTACCAGCCCTGCTGCATCACCCTCCCAGGGACTGCTCAGTGTTAATATCCCACCAGCAGAAGGAAGGAAATTGTTCTAGTTTAGAGACTTTCTGTAAAGTAACAATATTGTCATCATCCAATGTACAACCATGGGATAACGGAATAACACATTGCACGTGGTTTTTCTTGTGACCCAAATGCTGCTCACATGCAATGCTTCTGAGCATCTTTCTTTATCGAGTTACTTCATGTGAACTGTACTTAAAAAAGTAAAGTTAATAGTTTATAATCTAATTCAGTGTAATGCAAGCATCTCTGCAGTTGATTTTCATGCATGCCCCACGCTGCGGGTGCATGGGGAGGATGGGGGGGGGCAACGTTCACTACAGCTCGTTTGTCATGAAAACTCTGGACATCATCAAAACAATGATTTCTGCAGAAAGGCCTCGTTTTCCTCCTATGGCTAAGAAGGGTCTGCTCTTGCAGGAATGGTTTGCATTGATGGTGGGGCAGTAGTGCCATAGGCCAGGTCAAGTAACGGGAGGGGATTTCGGGAGCGGTGAGGGAGTGCACAGCCAGAGACTCTCCCGGGGGGTGAGCAAGGCTGCCAGAGACCTTAGCAGCCGTGCCACAAACACTGCCTGGGCATCTCGCGCATGGGGATGGTCTGCCCAATTCCATTTCTGTGAGGAGGTGAATAGGTTAATTGAAATGCATTTGGGAACTCCTGGCTTGGGTCAAGGCATATTTCTGATTTCAGCTACGCAATCAACTGCTGGAGATCCCTGTGTACTGGCACAGCCGAAACATGACTTTGTGCCCCACAGAAGACTCCAGACCAGAGCCATCACTTCTTTCTCTCCTTGTCCCATAGATGTGTTGCAGAGAAGACCCAGAAGACAGAAGCAAAGGGTGCAGCAGAGCACTGCTGTGGTGCAGCCACAGCACCTGGCTTACAGCTTGGCAAGGACTCGGCTGGAGGTGGCTCAGTCCATCCAGGTAAGGTGGTATGGATACAAAAGCTCCTGTTGGGAGCTACAGCCATGCAGCCCTCCACCTACCACTGCTTGTGCCCTCCCAGCCCTTCCCAGGACCACATAGCCCCTTGCATTTAGCAGGTGCCTCTTTTTCCTTCCATCTGCGCAGGCTCAGATGAAGACGTCAGGTCACCCTTCTGCAGTACCTGCTGTAGGCAAACCCAGGTCTTCGCCCTCTTAGAAGCTACACCAGGCCTACAGAAACTATTGCAGGTAACAAAGTGACCAGCTGGACCAGACCTGATGGGCCGCAGCGGCTTAGTCTGTGCCAGGGTTTCCCAATGTTACTGCTCTGTTCCGATGAAACATAATACAGAAAGATACAGGCAAAGCATTATGCTCACAGCCTTTGCCAACAAGTTATGTTTTAATGTAATTTAACTGTAATCTCAGAGTGTTTTTGTTAGCTATAATTAGTAAAATATGTCTGTTTTCTGTGTTCCTTGAAGACGTCTGAACTCCTGCCAGTTCCCTATAGTTTTCCTGACATGCAGTGTAACAAGCAGACCACCAAAATGTATTTACCAATAACTGTTTATTTACATTCCATGAAATCTAATAACATTTGCTGCCTTCCTTCGGGATAAATGCTGGCCAAAGTGTAAAGCGTAAAAAAATAAACACTGCCTTAATTTCTAACCCAGTCCACAGAATATTTTATTTTTGCTCAATTTGCCTTGCCTGTTAGCATTTTGGCGTTCTGCTGCTTGGAAGTTGAAAAAAAAAAAGTTGAAAAAGTTCTGTAATGTATCTTCCTGTTCAGTCCAAAACCTTGCAGGGATTTCCTGGACATTTTATTTTTCATTTCTAAAGTCTGCACGAGGCTGGTATTTCATTTCTTTGTTTTCAGCTCTTGCAAGCATTTGAAAACATATTGCAGAGAAAATGTCCAGGGCACTAAACAGCAACGGTGGTTGGTGTTGCAGCAGTGCCAGTGGAAAGCAATTCTCATTCTCCCAGAGTCATTGGCTTTGCTGGTGTAAAAATAATCAGAATTAGGTCTGTATCTTGTTACTAACCAAATCTGCTCTTGTTCAGGAAAGTGTAACTGAGGGCAGAATTGTCATCTGAAATCTTAAACAGGTTCCTCTCCTCCTGTATCTGGTTTTGTTTATATGAGTACATGCTTTCTCAAAGCTCAGAAAATTCAGATGGTGTAGGGAGGAGAGGTCATATACAACAGCTGTGGGTGGCATCCACAACTGGCAAAATCTGATGCAACCCTGTTAATGTCAGTGATGCACGGTCCTAGCCCAGCTGAGGAGGTGGGCTGGTGTTTCTGCCTGGTTCTGTAATGCCGATGGGCTCACCCAAGAGAGTGCTAGCAAGTGCTTGTCTCTGAGAGCATTGTAGGAGCCAGATGCATGCGGAGTAGCTGGATGGACTGTGACGGGCTGCGTATGCATAGTGGGTGCCAGACTTTAATGGTGTCACCGGTATGTTGTGCTGAAATCCAGGCAGAGCTGGGTAGAGCAATACGCTTGCTGAGTTGAGCAGTAAGATGGGTTTTAGAGGGAACCGGAGTTCACAAGTTGCCTGCACTGATCTGAGCAACACGCAGCAAGCAGAGAAGCTGAATGCCACCACGTTCCCTCCCAGGGCAAGCAAAGCCAGCAGAGCCCGGGCAGCTGCAGCTGCGGGGTGCCTGAAGACCTCATAAATTTGGCTGCCATTGCTGCTTCTCAGCTGCTGTGCCAGTATCCAGTGTCTGCTATTGCTGACCTACAGCCTCTCTCCTGCTTCAGGCTGTGCTTCGTGCGTGGAGCTGGCACAGCACTGCTGCACCATTCTACAGCCAGCGCTGGGCTTTGCTGCTGCCCGAAGGACCCTTCTTTGCGAATTCACCCAGCCCAGCCATCTCTCCCCGGCACGGGATCTGGGGTGCCTGTCACACCATCTAGAGAACATCTGTTCAGTAGGTCTGAGAAATCTGAGTCCTGATTTGGAGAGGCAGTGCTGTGCTGCCTTTCTTGGTAGGTAGGTCTTGATGGGGCTGATAGTCCCTTTTCCTGGGGTGCAGGGTCACTGCTGTGTCTTTGGAGGAACCAGCTCCTAGAAGAGCCCCAGACTACAAGTGAGACCATGGTACTGCTGCAGCTTTGGAGAAGTCATTTTTAAAGCTGTTCTCTGCAAAGCAATCTCCACCTTTCTTTACTTCTGACGTAACTGGTATTTTGTTAAGGCAGAGGCCGTTTGCACTTTTCTAGATGCTTTCAGTTAAGGAGCTCTGTACACTGAACATTAATGAATTAAGCCTCAGATTAACAGAGTTGTCTGGGAAATGCTGAGCAGCCCCATTCTGTGATGGAGATTATAGGAGACCTTCTCAGCTACATGTTTCCAAACTGCCTTGGGCTCTCTTATCTCTGTACTCACTTAAATTGAGGGTAAAACTTTCCCTGCCTTCAAATGAGAGCAAAATTTCAAAGATTTTGGAGGGCTTCCTTGAAAAATTTCACGCTCAAAGGTAATAAAAGTGAAATTCAAAATCCAGTCCAAGCAAAACCAGACACTGGTGCGGGATGAGGAGCCTGCCCTGTTAGCATCTCCCTCTGAACACGGCAGTGGTGGCACGGTGCTTTTTTTCCCCTGACAAATTGCCCATCTACCCAGGCAAGTATAGATCCTTTGGGATAATTAAGAAAAAAAGCCCTGAAAATTATAGGTTACCCATTTTTGGCTTTGATTACATTTCTGGGTTCCTGTCATTTTCTACATTCAATTTTCCTGTGTGTAAGGCTTGCATTGTAACTGGTTAGATGGTTGTGGAGTGGAGGAAGGAGAGGGGTTCAAAATGCATTAAAAAACTAAGAGAAGACTTCTCTCCTGCTGACCGCACTCGACAGGCAATGCATGCTGCAGCATTCCTTCACTGTTCCGGTAGGATGCTCAGTAAATTGAGCTGTAAATAACTCCGTAAACTGTTTACTGCTAAAATCATGTTTCCAAAAGCAGAGCGCTTTCAAAAGGAAGCGTATGAAGACACGGCACAATGTGATGGGGATGGAGATGAGATTAGTCAAGATGTGGGCATGCACGTAGGGCTGGTCCTGCCCTTCCAGCGCCTCACCATTCAGCCCAGCGCTAAGTCTGCAGCTGCTTTCGGTTACGATTTAGTGGGTGGTTTCGTGCTCTTCTAAACCGCATCCTGACATGTTGAGCTCAGCCAGTCAGGGAGCTGCCATGTGACTCAGCCACTGGCCAATCAGCAGGGCTGGTTTTGAATGTTAAACACTGGTATAAACCAGCCTGGACAAGGTAGAGGCCAAGAAAGTTTTCCAGAGATAATTATAAATACTGGGAAGTGAGGAAAACAGAAAAATAGAAAACTGGGATGTGCTGACAGAAAGAAAAACTAGAGCAAAGTGCTTTCACCCCGTGTTTACAAACGAGCCGTCCTGCAGCAGTTGCTGGGCTTAGTGAAGACATGGCTTTGGAGTAGGAGAGGAAATCACCTTAGGACTTTTGGACCACATGAAAATTTTCTGGAGACAAAGGCTGAAAATCCCTTGGTAGAAGGGATATTTCCTTCATCGTGGGGGATGGATTCACACGGATGTGACTGAGCACAATCCCCAAGCTGCTTGTCGTCAGACGCTTTATTGCAAATTGTGGTTCTTTCTCGTTTAGGCTGGACATTTCTCAGTTTGCTATCTGTAAGAGCAACAACAGAACCCAACGTGACAGTCTGGGCCCATTGACAGTGGTAGGAGATTTGCCATAAATTTCAGCAGACCCAACTTTGTGCCCCTGGTGCGGCTTTGCTGAGTTCAGCAGCACCTTGGGATCATTGAGCATGGCAGGAGGCCAGGTCCAGTGTGGGGGTTTTGTTCTTTAATTTGGGGTTTTTTGCTGAAGAAGCAGCACACTTTTGCTGTAAGGTACGTGCTAGCATGGGATGTTGCCGCTCAGCTTTCTGCTAGTCATTTTTATGTAAATACTGTCTACATTTTAAGGCATTTCCAGAGTACAGAAGTATTTCAGTGCATAGAAATGATTTAAGAAGACCAGCTTTTACATCATTTTAGCTGAAACTGCAACATGCAAAAAATATAAATAAAGTAGTCCAAGAACATTGAGTTGTAATTTATCGGGACTCACTAAAGTAGACTGGTCTCCTTTTTTTGCTTGAAATTAGGATTCTCTGTGGAGGCATATGGAGGGTGCAGAACTGGATGGGCTTGAAAGGTCGCCCAGCTGAAAGTCCCGCTGCCCCCAGCCGAGTGTCAGCTAAATCCCTTCGTAAAACGCTCGGCAGAGGAGGTGGAAAAAGTAGGTCAAGCTCTGCTCACAAATACACCTCTTACATGTCGCCAATTCTAATGAAATTAGGGAATGAATCAATATTAAAACCTGGGCAAAGGAGATCAAAACTTGGTCGAACTCTCATAGGGAGAGTGAGTCCAGCTGTAACTACTGACTAGTCCATGTCTAAAAAAGCTGTAGAAATAAAATAAAATGGACCTGTGTGTTCTTAGAGGGGAAAAAACAGCAAAAGCAAGGGGAAAAAAACAACCACCTTCATGCAGCTTTTGGTGCAGACACGGCCCTGGAGCCTCTCTTTGTCTGTACCCCCACCCCCTACTCCTTGCTCCCTCTTTCCAACACTCCAGCTATTTTTTGGTGATTTATTTCACAATCAAAAGCTGCTTTGCGAGAAAAAGTAAAACAACAACCCAAAAAGCTGTCTGACTCATCCAAGCAGGACCCAGTCTAGTTTGGATGCAAACACCAGGAAAACAGTGCGGGGTTAGGGAACAGCTGCCGGAGGAGCATTTCTGGGATGTCGTTTCAGCCCTGACCAAAGTAACATCGCCTTTTTTTTTTTTTTTTTTTTAAAGTACCCCAACAATTAGTGGTAAAAAGGTCACTAGTAAAAATGAGTTCTGTGGTTTTGCAACTTTGCATTAAAAAAACCACCACGCTTCTGGCACCGCGTCCCCGAGTTGGCAGCCTTTCCGCAGACCGAATTGAATAAGCATGCAGGCTGAAAAACCCGTTCAGATTGGTCCCTCTAGGTCAGGCTTTCGTTACGTTAGCAGGGTATTTGGGAGTTTGTGTTGCACCTGCCTGCAGTACATCTGGCTGGAGAATTAAAAAAAAGCAGGGGTTTAATGCTCCCTAAGTCCCAGCTTCTCACCCTCCGTGAGCCCTGGAATATATCATTTACAATTAAAATATAATGAAATCAAATTGTGAGATCATTTCAAAGTGAGTGACCCTAGTGTTTAACAGGTTGTGAATGTTTTCACAAAGGCTGAGGTGGTAGAAATATTTAATTCTATATTCTTTGTCCTTCAGAGACCTCAGGGTAATAAACAATTGAGTTGAATTCAAACTAACTGTGGATAGCACAAGTTCTCTTTTATTGGGTGCCCAATACATCGCTTTTTTCTTTGCGCTCTTAAAAGAACTGGGATGCAGGCTTGAGGTGTTATCAGAGATGACAAAAGCAACTAAAAATTACAGTTCCTTTTAAGGTTTTACAATGAGAAATGACATCAGATACAGCCTGGAAGGGATCTGACGCTGTCTAATGATCCAGTATCTCAAGGACTTCCAAACTCGCATTATTTCAGGCAAGTACATTGAGGGCTGGGGGCCTTGTGCACTTAGGACCTGTCTGAAGCCTCAGTGAGCTTCATGGAAAAAGCAACAAGTTCTTGTATGAGGTGCTGAACTTCCAAGCCTATTATCTCATGGGTTTTGTCTTCCTTTCAGTCTCGCCACACTTTCCTCTCGTTTCCATGACATAACCCTCTGTAGGAGAGCCTCAAGTGTAGTTGCATCAATGAGGTTTCTCAGTAGGATATTTTTACCAAAAAATGACCAATGCCAATGACCAACCCGATCCATCTTTGGACTGGCTCTGGTCTAGAAGTGAAACTATGTTTTCTAAGAAGTTGTTATAGAGATGTAATCCATTTTTTTCCTAGTGGGCAGAATGACTTCGGCAACATTTTGGTGGAACTCCAGACATATTGGAAAGCAACAGCAGCAGCATTTTTTTCCTTTAGCAAACTAGAATTTCATTTCTACACTTTCAAAGAAGGTCATGATGGGATCCATAGCAAAACTATTAAGTAATATAGGCAAAATCCTGCTGGGTCTGGATTTCCCCAGATGAAAATGCACTGGAGAACATGGTGTGTTAGGTCCAAGGACGCAGCTTCTTGCTCTTTTTGAACTGGGCAGTTCCCACCGCTGCAATGCCCAGATGGGTTTGGTGAGGAGAGCACAAAGGACAGTACTGCCACAAACAGCAAAAAATATTAGACAACACCTATGCAATACAGGTAACATTCAATGAGCAGCAGGATGAGGGGAAGCTTCCCAAGAGAAGAACGTTGGGGTGCTGTGGTTTGATGTATTGGTATACTGCTGTGCAAACCATGAGGCGTTGATTGCCAGCAAGTATTGACTGACTGCAGGGACACGACCGGTTCCTGTTCCAACAAATAGGATGTTTCAAAACTCCTGTGTCCCTCCACAAGAACTTGTAACATGCTTCAGAACCCTCTAACTAGAGAGTCATCTTGTCGAGTGAAGATCCAGAAGCTCCTATAGCAGCTCTTGCATGGGAAGCACTGGAACCTGTCTTGCAAGTGCACGGAAAAGCAAATGCAATGGATGTATTGGTTGCATAGTGCTTCCTGCATTGCTCCAGTATGAAACCTTTAGTGACTAACTGTGGACTTAGATGAAGGGCAGGTGTGTCATTTCATTTCCTGAGTCAGCTTTCGTGAAGGACAAAGCTCAGACAGCAGTCGTTAGGAGAAATGAAAGCTAACCAGAATGTACGTTATACAAACAGCTCGACTTTTCAGTTACTTTGAATTGCATTTTATTCACCGGTTAGAAAAATAAAACAACAAAATTATACAGCTATTTAATATCAACAGAGTGTTTGGTAAGAGCTCTCAGTAATGTCCTCCGGCACTGTAGTCTGGTTGTCGGAGCACACCACAGCGCTGAAATAAAGGGAGGGTGCGAATGAAAAGCCAACTGCTGGGACCAGGACCCTCAATGTACCTGGCTTGTTTGTGTGAGCTGGGGAGCAGGATTTCAGTGGAGATTTCTCTCAGAATAACTAAGGCCCAGGCTGCCCCCAAGCTGAAATGCTTGAGTGAGCCCAAATTTGTCTGGGGTTTTTATAATTTATTTATATATTTCTAAAACATGACAATCTGATGCAAGTGAAGAGTGATGTATTCCTCTTGTAAGCAAAGCATAACACAAACGAAACACACAGGGTGCATGTCCCCCCAGCTGCAGCCAGCCCAGGGAGACATGCACGCTCCAGAACAGGCCAGGACAGGTGGAGCAGGTTGAGCTGGAAATAACTTAAAACATGTGCCAGGGTCCATCCCGTTAACAGGATCTGAATTCGTGCCGATAGCTGAGCCATCATGCTTCAGCATCCTGCTTCAGCATCACAGACTGATGCTGAAATCCCAGTTTAAGCAGTTTGAGTGAAGCTTTTCAGAGGAAACATCTGGTGGGGCTGCTGCTGGCACCAAAGAGACACGGCTTGGCTTGGCCATTTCACCTGTCACCTTGGGTGGAAATGCTCATGGTGTAGAGTTCAGGGATCAGCACATGAAAAAGGGGAAAAATAATACGTTTTCTCTCTGGGTGCTGCTCCCCAGAGATGAGCAGATTCCCTCCAGCAGCCTCCCACCCCATCCAGCTATACCATCAACTGGCAGCTACACCGGTGACTTAGGAAAATGGGGAATTCATTAGAACATTGAAGCTTGCCCTCACTGCCGTAGCTGTGGCAGGATTTACACTGGTGTTTTGGGGTGGATTCGCGGTGCTGTGGTCCATCCGTATCGAAACACACCGGAGCTGGTGCCGGGGAGGGAGGGGAGCTCAAGTCGGGCCGTCTCCTCCTGCTCCCAACCTCGGTTGCTTTCGAGATGCACACTGCTCTTCTTTCATCTCTTGGATTCAAATCCACCATAATAAATAAAATTCTTCCTGTCTGAAAGATACATTAATTTTGGTGGTCTCAAAAGTAATGAAAATAAATACTTGACTTGGCATGCGGAGCCCCGACTGGAGCGAGGAGCAGAATGTGTGTACTTGGAGCTGTTTTTACAAGAACATAAGCTGTGGAAAAAGCTTGGCTTTTAGTTCATGGGCTCTGTACGTCTGAAGAGAAATGGGAGAGATTTGAGAAGTTCAATCAAACATACAGAAACATTGTCAAATACAAGTTTTCTATCTTGGTTTAAATGCTTTGAAAACTGCACATCAAAGCTTCGCAGGGGGAGGCACCGTCTGAATTCAGACAGGATGCTTGGGCCAGCCCTGGCACAGCTCTGGCTCTGCCGTTGGAGAGGTGGCAGGGCTGGCCTGTATTGTTTCAGGCCTTTTTATAACACATATGGGGAAATTGCAACGAAAACAAGATTAACTCAATAAAAGAGAACCTCAAACCACCATTCATTGTAGCTGCGGTTGTAAGAGCCTCATCCTGCGGCCCTGGGGCCAAGTCGCTGGGTGCGGGTGCGAGCAGGGAAGCCGCTGTGCTGCGTCAAGCCCAGCACAGCAGTGCTGCAGACCTGTGGGAACCACGTCTGGGAGCTGGACTGCTTCTCTGCACTGAAGGCTCATTATTTCAATTAATTTCTTTCTTTTATGAAGGTAATTTGTGTCCACTAGCTAACAACTTTGTGCCAAACAGTGCTGGCCCCAGCATCATTTCTTCGTATGGCAGCAGTAGGAAGGGCTGGGAAAATTGAGATGGTGCTCTAATAAAGTGAAACACACTCCCAGTGGGTCAGTATTTGAGTTCATCCTTTTCTTCCCAAGCACATGGTAGTGTGCCTTGCCTGGTACCCAGGCCTGGGGCGCTGCTGGCACGGGGGAGTCCTGGGGCCTTGGGGCTGCTCCGTGCACAACTCAGGAGGAAAATGTCTGGCTGTGCTCCAGCTACCTGCTCTCCACCAGAGTTTGCCGGCACAGAGGGTTTCTGGTCTCCCTGGACCAGGTGTGTGCACACACACGCATGCACGTATACACATATGCGCACACACGTGTCTCTCTCTCACCCTCCCGTCGTGCCGCACTGAGCCCATCTGGCAGGGCAGGAAGTGCCTGGGCACTCAAACTGCTCTTTTGCAACTGCAGGGAGTTCGGATCAAGGTGTCAGGCATTTGAATGTGACTCACACCAGAGGAAGGGAGGAGGAGAAGGAGGAGGAGGAGGAGGAGGAGGAGACGGCAGTGTTTCCGAAGCAAGCATGCACTGAGGGTGTGCTTAGTAGGTAAGACCCTGCACGGCTGTTGCTGCTGCAGCAATCAAGGTTGCTAAAGCCGCCAGAGCAACCACTAATGCATCTGACCCAGCAAGCAGTGGCATTAGCACAGAGGATCCCAGGAGAGTCCTTCCGGAGACGATGGGTGCAATAGCCCATGTCACTGAAAAGCTGAGCCCACCGCACAACCAGGCTTCACTGCTATTTAGCATGGAAGTGTTTTTAGCAGTCATGTTTCTAGAATGATCCTTATTATTTGAGAATAGATTAATTGTTTGATATTATGCATGCATTTATATGCTATTGCAAATCATAGTTATATTATTCAGAATATAGACAGAAGCTGCTGTTAATTTTGGAGCACCTCTGACCCTCTAACAATTACTTTTTCCTTTGTTTAAAAAAGATGTGTGCCTCAGGGTGTTTTTCTTACTCTGCAAGCTGAATAAGACCTTCTCCCATGGAATATACAAGCAACAGGAATGCATTGATGTGACTGTTTGGTAGTACGGTGAATGATGAAGTCTAAAACTGTGTTTTAATAAGCTTTGTAGAAAATATCTGGCATCTAAATGTCGTAGAAGGAGAAAGACATTTCAGTCTTGAACTAATGAGTTGCATCACAAAGCCAGCTCTGAGGCAGGCACAGATATGAATATAAAACAACATGTGTGTCTTACAAAGAACCCAATATCCTATAAAATGCTACAGCATAAAGATGTTAATAAAAAGCACAGCTTAAATTAGTAGTGAGTCTCAGGAATAAATCCAGAATTTCTTCTCTCTGTTAATAACCAGAATCATTAAACAGCATGTTCTGGGGGGGAGCCTTGATGAGTGGCACCTAGTATTAAAAATAACGTCCAGAATCACTGTCAAGATAAATGAAGGTCCCACTCTAGCAGTGAGCTGCATGAACCCAAGCTCTGCTCAAGGTCTGCTGATGGTGGGGCATGACTTGCTGCAGGCTAACAAGAGATGCAGCTACAGTTAGGCGAGATGTGTATACACGATTCATTCTTTGAGCCCACTGATTTCCCTTCTCTGGAAAAGCCAGTAGAGACCATGGTAGACTGGAAACAACAGTGGTTCATTCAACATTTCTGGCAATACTTTCAGCTGTATTTCAATGACTTGTTATTTTGATAAACAGCATACATGCCAAGACCTTTCAAGGTGAAGAAGCGCATGCTCAGCATTTCCCAGAAGCTGCAGCATCACATTTGGATGCAGAGTTCATGTGATTTCATCTTCAGAAGCTGCTTGGTTTCATTATAATGTTGCTTTGTGCTGGTTGTGTTTTGAAAAGTTGGCTACTGTGGTGGACCCAACCCATGACAGGGTTGAGAAAGGGTCAGTTTAGATACAAAACATCCAGAAAAACCAGCTGCGGGGCTTGGAGCTCACTGTGTCAGCTCTTTTTAGCACAGGCAGTGCAGCAGTGATGACACAGCACGCTCTTAGCAGAGGGAAATAGTACTTTCACCAGCAGTACAGGGTAAGGCAGAGGTGTTACTTATGTAACCATGACCAACAAGCCTGACCAAAGGAAGTCACTGGTGGAGACCATCGCTAAATCAGGGACACTGACGCCTCCATCCAGCACCACCAAGTGCCAGGCAGTATGGCCAAGGACGTTGAGTGAGGGCATCACTTACTGGCAGATGATTTGATTTGGTTGCAGTGGGATGTGCTCCTCTTCACCATCTTGTGTCTTCCAATGATTGCATCCAAATAGCCAAAAATTGTAAACTACTGTAACAAAAACCAAGCAAAAATGGGAAAGCCAGGAAGTCAAAAATATATACATGGTACTAGAGAGGTTGTTGAACATGACACAAAGGGAATTTAAATGTTGGGAGGCACACGAGTTACCTAAAGCCATTGCTCCTTACTGCTGCCAGCAGAGCACTGAATTATGCACTTAGCTTTGAGCACAGAAGGAATTGTGTCGACCAAGTGGAGACTACTAATTCAGACACAGAAAACCACAAGGTTGTCTGGTCTGGAGTTGATATAAATGCTAGGCTGGGCACAACTGTTACCCGCCCTTCTCTCATGGGAGCCAGGCTACAAGGGTGATGCTCACCTCCCCGTTTCCCCTGTTCTCACGCTGCCTCCCAGTCTGCACATGACTAAATGGGAGAGGAGCTTTGCAACTATAATTTCAAGCAGGTTAATTCAAGTTTTCGACAAAGAATTTAGCCCCAATGTTCTGGGTCAGATGATACTCATTTTTTGTGTTCAGCTTTGGGAAGCATTAACCAGGCTGTAAGTACAATGATGCAAAAAAAGCTGAAAAAAATTAATAAAAGCTACAGCGTTAACAAATACTGAACTAATGACCTTTGATATATGAAGCAAATGCTTCATCCACTAGCCTATACAATGTTTCATTACCAGCCATGGGAATTTACAGGTGTTAAATTAGCTGCAAGATAGCTCCCATATTGTTGCCTGACTGTAATAGAACATATTGAAAAAGTTAATAAGGAATTGAGCATAGGGGCTGCAGAGTTCACACAAAACCTACTTGCCAGTTCAGTCTGAGGTCTTCATCAAGCTGAATTCCAGTACAATCCATGGTTTTACATGTCATTCTGTTTGTTCCCTTTCCTAAGCCTGAAGGACAGCATCACCAGAGAAGTACCTACTGCCAGAGAAATGAAGCCACAGAGAGATGACACAGAGGGGATCTTGCACTGCTGTAGTCAGATGTTAATATTGACATACCTCCTCTGATATTTTTTTCAACCTTTTTACTACAATCAACAGATATGAAAATCGTTTTAAACAGGAAACTTGGAGCCCCTTTCCTAAATCGTTGGGCAACTGCAGAGATGGAAAATTCACCCAGACTTTCTAGTTAGATGGCTGTAATCAAAAAATAGCTCATTGTCTGCATCCATAAGTTTTGCAATTCTGGTTTGAAATCACACACAAAACTATATCCCTTATTATTCACAAATCGTAATAGAGACAGCACGGCATTGCTTGAAGTCTTTCAGTGCAGTTGGCACCTTCCATAAATGCTATCATGGCTTCCAGTTCTGTTGAAGCCACTGGTATCTGAAGGTGCACAGGTTTTCTTTGCCTCATGCCCTATGTACTTTATAGTTTTTTCGGGTGGGAACAGGCTCTGATCCACTGTTAAGAGTAATTACTCTTTTTCTCTTGGAGATAAAATCATGTTTGAAAAATACAATGTATTACAACTCGGGACAGGAAGGAGAGGTGAAGGGGGGAGATTTTACCTAAATGGGACTCTAAAAATTCACTATATTTTTTTCTTAAAACAAGATTTTGTGTATTCAGAAATCCCTTGGGATCACCAAACCCCCAGATTAAACACTCAATTTAATCTAATGATATGAATAATTTAACAGTACCAAGTCTTTAATATACAGTTCATATACATTGAAAAACGTGGACGGCTGGTGCCTTCAGTGGCAGTGAAAATTGCAATAAAAGGTGGGAGGAAAAAAGCAAAGAGACTAGATGAGTAGTTTCAGAAAGTCCTGTTAAAGCCCCAATGTGTGCTCAGAGCATCCCCAGGCATTTCTGCTACCCAGACCATAGTGTCACAGCCCAGTTTTCATGGTGGGAGCAGGAGATCAGGGGTCAGCTCATACTTCTAGATAGGCACTTGGTATGAGAAAGAATAGTCAAACCAAATTTGACTGAATTGAACAGAAGCAGCAAAGAAAACAGAAGAAGAAAAAACAAGGCAGGGAGAGCAGACCCACCTGGTTATTCCTCTATCCAATTTTTTTTGTGAAATCAATTCTTGTATGGCTTAGTTTGCACACCGAGCTTGAATGGCTTCACCACCAGCGAAGGTGGTGCACCTCACCAGTGGAGATGGAGATCCCGCAACTGGGCAGTGGGAATGCAGAGAGGGTGACTAAATTAATGAGCAATTACAGCTCTAACTTACATAGACAAGACCTCAAATCAAAGCAAAGGAGCTGGGGTAGGAGGGGAGGGGTCAGCCATGTCCATCTGCTGACATTTCTGTTTGCTGACTTCATACGTTCTCCTTGGTGCTACAGAGAAGCCACATGTTGTTCTGCAAATATAGTGTTTGTTTTCCATACACAACGGTCATACAATAATTTTAAAGCTAAATTAGCCTATGTGCATCATGCAGTGTCCCCCTGTAAAGAGGCAAAAATGTAACAGATGGGAAAATATAATAAAGTAATTTTATGACAGTTGTAACAAGCCAAGAAACTATAAAATGGCAGCAGATAGAAAATAAAATTGTAAAATGTATGCATTGTTAGCTCTTTTCACTGGCACAATGCTGGTCGGTGAAATCAGAAGACAATAACCAAAAGTCCCAAACCCAGCAGTCTCTGATTCCCCCCGTACACCACTTGCACCCCAGGAAAGACTGCAGGATGCCCCAGATTGTGAGGGGTGCAGCAGAGGTAGATAATAACGAGCATCCAAGTGCTGTTTGCCCTCGGAGAGCTTCCAAGCATGGAGGAACTGTTCTGCATTTGCTATTTCCTGCTGCTCAGGGTTGCCTTGCTGACCCCTCTCCTGGTAAATGAAACACCTCTGGCAGCGCAGTGAGTTTGATTAAAAACCAGGAAATATAGGAGGTAAGACGTTTTCAATAATGCCTTCGAAACTGCGGCCTGATCCAATGGCCCGTAACTCACCGAAGTCAAAGAAGCGATCACGTAAGTAAGGGATGTGCGCTCTTGTCCTTGGTTTGCAATGAAATCAGCTTTGGAATGAATCTCAGTGGTTTTTCTTAACCTTTCTCCTTTTTGGTTTTTTTTGTTTTAAACAAAAGCTCTATATGATTTTCTCTTACAGTGTCTCCTGGGGGTTTGCATTTTCTCTGCTCTTTAACACTGAATCACAGTATCTTACATTTATATGGTACCCAAAGGATCCCGAAGCATGCAGAAATTATAAGCCAAATTTTGCTCTTGGAAGCATGAGCTCAGCTCATACCAAAGTTAATGGGAGGTGAGCACAAACATCTAAAGGGAAGAATTTGCCCTTTCAGACAAAGAGGAATCGTTTCACCCACCGCTGAAGTGCAGCTGCCTTTGAGGCAAAACATGGCAAATGGTTAAAGGTTCAGACCTAGGAGGTGCTGATCTCTATCAGCTCTTGAAGACAACGAGACCTAAGGATAGTCAACACCAGCAGCGGGGTGCTGAGCTGTGTTCCATTTGTCTCGAGGCACTGTCTCATCAATACGCAACTTTCTTGGCTTTTACGGTCTAAAAATTAAAGGGCTCTTAAAATTAACTTTCTTTGTTTCTATTTTGAATCAGCTTGGACTTTTCAACTTGAAACATTTCATTTAGGGGCTTTTTAAGGCCAACATTTACAGGCTGGGAAGCCTGAATTAAGCCCTTTGGCGCTTGTGCAGAAACCATCATGTCAGAGAGCTGTGCTTGTTCCACTTGCACATCTGACGGGAGATTTATTTGCACATTTAGAGATTATACATCAGTTTTGTTGGTGGTGATTTTTTACTCCAAAGACCTTCAGGTGACACAGGCAAGTGATTAGAGAGGGAGTTTTAGTTTACTTCACTGGCACTAAACAGGGTATCAGGTTAGATGATGGTGGCTTATGGCGCATCAAGCCAGCTGAGGCACTCCCTGACTCTCCTCCCCTACCTGATTGCTCAAACACGTACAGAGACAGATCATGGGTTTAAATCCAGAGTCCAGCACACCAAGTAGCAAAGCAGAAACTCCCTTCCCGCACTCTTGTTTTCCTTCAGTTTTGCTAGCAATCACTGAATTTCCAACTGCTCTGTCTGAGTTCTTTTTTGGAAAACCCACCCCCAAGATGCAATCCAGATGCGTAGCCAAGTGCCTTAAACCTCTGAACTGACTAAACCAAATTATATAAAATCTTCTGAGTTTGCAGAATTGAGTTGGGAATCTCAAGAAAACAGGCGTGCTTAGGGGATTTCCAGCATTTCCTCCTCCTCCTCCTCAGGTTGGCAGTATCACAGAACAGCCTCTTCCCATGGTGTTCTGGCACTCCTGGGCTCCATCCCAGCCAGCAGAGTCATTTGCAAAGGTGCCCAAAGTTAAAAAATAATGGGGGGAAAATGTTATTTGGCTTCTTCAGAGCACAGAAAGCTTCTTTTAAGCATGGGACAAAATGATGGCTTATTATCCAGGCAGGTCCTCCTTTCCCTGACTCTTTGTGTGATGGTTAAATAAGGAGACTAGTGCTGGAAAGCCAAGCGCTGCAGGGACCTGAAAGCAAGACCAGAAGGCTTTTTTTCTTCCTGTTTCACTAGTGGATAGACTTTAACCAAAAGCTCAGAGCCATATTGAGGGAAAATTGGAATAAGGAGCTAGGACCAACTCTCACAAAAGGTCTCTCATTCTTCATCAGTGTAATTAAAAACCTGAGGTCAAACCTAAGTACTGGGAGCACTTGAAGGCAGCCCCGAGGTCTCAGTTTGTGGGCTTAGTGTTTGCTGGGGCAGTTTGGCACTTTGCTAAATGCAAACGTAGCTCCCCTTGCATTTCCAGAGGAGCTCTAACTCTCTCTGAGCTCATTGATTTCTTTGAAAACTTAGAATAAGCCAGGGCCAGGTCACTTAATACATATACCAGCTGCACCCACTCCCCATCCCCCCGACCCAGCTCTGCTCTTGGGAGCACAAAATACCTTGCTGTGCTTCGAGCGGGGACGTTCAAACTCAAGTGCTCTGAACTTCACTGGTTAAGACTTATCAGCAGCGCCTGGTAACTGGCCTCAGGATTGCTGCCAAACCAGTGCAAATCCACAGGAACTATTTTAGTTTAAATCCTACAGCTGAGATGAATAGGAGCGTGCGTGCACGCACACACACACAGAGTTGCTGTGGCTTGGCAGATGAGCAGCAACTCATTAAGCTGCAATAACTCAATCACCCACTATCATCCCAATCTCTATTCTCTAATGCAGTGGTTTGATTGTTTTCAAAGGCTGGGGAGTGCTCACAGGTCCCACTGGCAGCGATGGGGCTTGCAGGTGCTCCAGCCTTCTGAAGATCAAGGGGCTTTGTACAGATGGCTAAATATAGTCCTGTGCCTGGTTTGGGGTACCCAGGTTTCAAAGCCCTTGCACCAACCTCCTGCATCAGGAGCGGCCATGGTGCCCATGTTAGAAGCACTGATGTGATGAGCACTTGTAAAACACAAAGAAACAGGCTTGGTTTTGAATTAGGAAATGCAATGCTGGCCCAAATCATGGGGGATGGGATGGGGGGGAAGGGGGGGTGGCGCCTGACCTCGGTGTGACTCCACAAACCCTAATGTCTATTTATCGTTGTCATTCTGAGCTTGCTCTTTAGGCTTACAAATGCAATGAACCAGTTTCTCAGAGATCATGTTTTAAATATACTGCCCCGGGGCTACTCTTTAAAATTCAAAACATTGGAGGACACACAGAGAGGGCGTTTCAAATCACTTTTGACAAGCAGAAATTCTCCTTGACAACCTGAAAGGTGAGCACCAGGAAGCCCTGAACCCCACACACGGCACAGAACAGCATCAGAACAAGACCACAAAAATGCAGTTTTCTCGTAAGACATCGACTTTTTGTCTATGCAATTTGCCCACAAATCTGAACCACGTTGCCAAAGGTTTAGATGCTGGATAACCCTTACAAAGGAGCAGAGATGGCAGGGGAGCCTCTGTTTTGCACAGCCTGCTTCAGCAAGATGAAGAAATTATGGTGCTGAGGTCCAGAAAGACCCAAAGCAAGCTAGGGAAGAGCTCAGATGATGGACTTCCCATCTTATTCACTGGCCAGTCAGTCTATCAGGATTCAAAGCATGGGCAGGGAAAATACAGGCAGGTAGTGGTCTGTGCCATCCCATCAGAGCACTGTGCCTCCATCTGTCTCCGTGCCAGGGCTAAGGCAAACTGGCATGGTTAAAGCAATGATTTCAGAGTTCAATCAAAGCTCTGTATTTCTGCCAGCAGCCATCCCAGTGGACAGACCGTATACCTTTAAGTGCTGCTCACTTGCCCTCTGAAAGGGAGAAAATAACTTAAAAAAAAAAAAAAAAAAAAAAAAAGCTGTTAGGAGTTATATTACCTGCAACAGCTGAATTTAATTAGTACCGCAATCACAACAAATATTTAAAAGGTCTAAAAAGCCGTGAAGGGAAATTTGCTTTCCTAGGAGAGAGAGCCGTGCCTCGTGTACTCTGTGCACAACCGAGTGCTGCCATGAATGACTCACGTTGGAGACACTTCACACAACTGTGGATTTCTGTAATCATGGCGTGAACTGGAGTATGGAGGCAAGAGGTGGAGATTTTGGTACAAATCACAATTTTCTCATCGTGTTGCCATGCCCCTTCCAAGTGCTGGCCCATTTCTAGACGCGGGGTCTTTTGGCACCCCGTGTACTCCAGTCACCGCAATCTTTCCCTTAGCTATGCCTCCAGATGGGAGGAAAATTTTTTCTCCAATGAGATAAAACCTGAAAAAACAGCAAAAACAAGCAGAGGGTAGATGTTTTCCTGCTCAAGACCCACTGTTCCAGTACTGGGCTTTGGACAAGGCAGGATGGAGAGACTCTTTGCAGCCCTCTCCCCAGTACCCACATCGGATCAGGTAGAACCGAAAGATGTTTGGCCAATTGGGTAACACCAATACCTTTATTCTTAGGTTTCCATTGTGTGTGTGCCTATGTGTATTTACTAGACCCTAAAAGACTTAGGATGATGGATTTCTCCTAGGGATGGGCACAACAGACACCAGCCTCAGCATCCCTTAAAAACCTCATGGTAGAAAGTATCCCTGGTGGGGAAGGGGTCCTCACAGCCTTGGGGACTCAGGTGATGTGGGTTGTGGTACTGCCCCAGAATGTGTACTTGGAGCATGCAAAGAGTTACATTAGTGATGCCAGAGCAGTTTTGTAGCCCTGTCTCCAAGCAGCCCAAACCCTTCTTTGTCACCGGTCCCACTGGGCTATACCCCCTCATGTGAGCTCGCTCACCGATATTCATGGCCATCGCAAAGGGCCAATGATCAATATCATTACTGCACTGTGCTGGGTGCTGAGCTCTGCCCTGGCATGGTTACTGCATCCAGTAGTACTTTCTCCTTCCCTGAAGAGCCACAGGGCACCTTCTGCTAAATCATACCGAGCATCATGAATTACAGGGTGCTGGGGAGAGGTGTCCCTGTGTGGGGAGCACCAGTCAAGCCTGATTCATCACTCACTTCCTCCATCCTCCCACTCATCCCACCTCCGTGGAAACCCTTCTAGGAGTGCCCATCATAGCAGAGAGCTACAGTAAGATGAGATGTTGGTGCAGGCAACAAGAAGGCAGTTCTAGCAACAGCTACTTACTGGGCTGCATCTCTCAGCAGTGAAAGATGAGGTTTCAATTCCCAGACGTGGAAACACACAGCAAATGGGCGAAACACCGAGCAAAAAGGCTGGCTGCCCTGGCAAGGAGTGGGGATATTTACTAGCCTGGGATGATAAAAATGAAAATAGCTCCATGTCTGAGCAAACAGGAGAAATAAATGGTGCGAGTGCAGGCAGCCTGGGAGTATCTGGTGTTGCTCATTGCAGCCTCTTCCAGTGACCACTGTGTCTGTGGAAAGCATCTCCTTCACAGCAGCAAGCTCTGCTGGGTCCCTGTGCGGGACCGAGGGAAACCCAGGTCTCTGGGAAGGAGTGAGTGGGCTCCTGCAACGTATATCATGCCGGGGTGAATTCCTCCCCACAGTTGCACTCCCACAACCTCACTGAACTCAGCAGGCAAGGAGGGTACGTGGATTTCATGCCTGTGCAAGTACACCACATTACCACACACAGGCTCGCTGCCCCACACAAGCTATCTGGACCTTAGGTCTAGACAAGAATTGACTGCATGTTATGTCCTGATTTACTTCTTAAGTCAGATGGGTGAGTAGGAGTAGGGAATTTGAGGAGGTTTTGGTTTATCTCCTGCTCCAATTTCCTGTTGCATATAAGCACTTCACGCTTTGCTGTTGGTCTAACCCAGTTACTCTCGTCTTACGGCAAGGACGAGGAAGGAGGACTCCAGGCTCATGCTCGAGCAGCATCTTGAGGATGTCTTCTGAGGCTCTGTATTTCAGTCCTCCTTCCTCAGGGCGCTGTGCCACAGCCTGCCCGGGCAGCTTGGTTGGTCCTAACCCCAGCCAGGGAAAAATGGATATCTATTCTCTGCTCAACCAGAGGCACCTTGGGTGTCTTCTCACCCAGTAGTTACAGCTAACTTTTAAAACGTGTTTAGGCACCTATGCCACGACTTACATTTCACTTAAGTATTTCCTTTTGGCTGGCTCTAAACTTTCAGAGAAACCTTAACCAACAGTATGCACAGGGGCTTAAATGGACCTTTGCCATGCAGCTCTGGGCTCTTACTTACTGAAATGAGAAGGACATCAGTTCCTGGTTACCTTTAAAAACCAGCAAACTAACCCTTAACTTCTTCAAATCTCAGATTTGTGAGGTGAAGGTACAATCTTTGCTATGACAGGAACAGCAGATGCGTGGCATTACATACTGAGAGGCGTTCAGATATTACAGACATGTCAGACCTTCAGAAGAAGGCTACATCTTCTTCCTTCTTCCCAAAGGACTCCTGCCTAGCTTAGCAGGAGAAGTTTGCTTTATCTGCTTGGGACGGGATGAGGCATCAAGCAACTGAGATCCCCAGGAGAAAGGAGTGACTGCAGTTTGGAAAGCTCAATGCCTATCTCCCCTTCCAGTGAGAACCAGGGAAGTCACCCAGTTCTGTCGTGGCTTAGCACAATTTCTCTGCTTAACACCAGTTTCTCGATGCCACTTGTGGAACATCTCTATGCCAGGGAAGTAAACGAGAGTCCTAAGCTTGGCCACCTCTGCCCAAACCTGCCCCAGCTGGAGCTGGCACGTGGAGCAGCAGAAAGCTGAACACAGCCCCAGGTTCTGCAGCAGCAACCCTGTCAGTCCCATCATCTAGCAGCCCATCCAAACTCATTGCCTGCCTTCTGCCAATACGCTTCTGAGGTGGAGGGGGAGAAAAAGCCTGGAGCCAAATACAACGTCTGGAGCACTTGCTCTCCTGTGGGATTAGGAGCAGGCCCTCTGCCAGGCAGGGCTGGCCAAGGCCATAGGCTTCTTCAGAAGATCTTGGAGAGGCAGAGAGCCCCTAAAACTCCCCCAGCTCCAGGCAGGGCTGAATCCCCTGCCTGCAGGTATGTTGGCAAGCCCAAAATTTGCCATTTGAACACACCCAGTTTTCCCACATTTCCCTTCATGAATTTGAGTTTTTTAGGTGCAGAGAACAGACAACACAGACGTTAAGTTCATCCAGCTAGGCTCAATCACTTGAGAGCAAAAGCAAATACACTTTGAGCTCCAAGACCCCAAGGTGTCACTACCCAGGCAGGGTGACCAATGTGCCTCACAGGACATGCAGGTCTCTGGTTGGTGCCACATCGCACGTGTAGAAAAAGGGGTATTTCTCTGCCATGTGGTTGATGAGATGCTGGGAACTGCCCGATGGACAACTGGGTCAAGGGTCCAGGTGGTCCAAATCCTTCCCAAGATGAGAGTCAGGGGTCACTTGCAGAAATGGAAGAGAAAGAGGCTTTTTCCCCCCTCTTGTTCTATTTTAAGGAAAATATATGACATAGTATGTGACTTAACATGCTTTACATACCAAAAATGAAGTGAATGTAAAAGAATCATCTGTTTGGGGACGGAGTCTGCTAAAAAAGGAACAAACATGGGGCAAAGGAACCACATAAATAGTTAACTTAAACAAGACACACACTGGTGCAGCTTGGCTCTGTTCATAACCAACACATGGGAACTCTGGGCAAAACCATATTGCACTAGTTATAGACTCATCTCGTAGACTTAGAGATGGAAAAGACTTATTAGGTCATTGAGACCATCCCACCTGCCAGTGAAGGATTGCTCTCTGCAGAATTTTCTGTATTGCTTTGTATAGTCCAATTTTAAATGATCCAAGCGATGTGGTTTCAGCCACTTCCTTGGGGAGACTCTTGCACAGATATATTTTGTTTGACTCAATCCTTTAAATGGTTAACCCTTTTCTTTCCCAGTTCATCTTGCGTTTTCATTTTATGTTTCGCATGTACTGTACTTACTCAGTTATGGCCATACAGCTATCATCACTGCCTGTTCTGAAACAGAGCATCACATCCAATGGCTAAAAACAACAATAATGTATCACAGAAAATAAAACAAATCTGCTTTAACCATGTATGCAAATGAGCTCCTCAAAACCACAAAACATTCAGGATATTCCAGTACAACATGGCTATCAGCATGGCATGGATGCTCAGGTATGTTCCTGTTTGGTGGAAAATTAACTGATTTCTGGCTCAATATATTTAATCCTCACAGGTAGGATGTAAAGCCAGTACAGTTCAGAGTTTGATAAGGTTTTGAATGCTGGCAAACTCATCTGAGATTATTCCTATTACTTAAGTTCCAAGGGGCAAAATTTAACCCAGGGACAAACATGGCTTGTATTTTCCCCATCTCAGTGAAAACGATTCTTTAAGAAAAATATAATTCCAGCTAACCACAGCCTTGTGCTAGGTATCAGGAACAAAAAAATCCTGACCTGGTTCCTCATCATTCCTCTATCTTTCTCTAATTCCTTTCTTTCAGCATTCCACTGTGACATGCACTGTATGGAGCTGCCTCAGTTGCTGACACAACTCAGCTCCCATGGAAGTGTATGAAAATGGACCCCTAACATGAATATGAAGGAAGGGACTGATGCAGGATTCTTGAATGGTGGCTTTTTGTTTTTTTTCTTCACACTGCGAACTGCAAAGAAATCCAAGACATGCAGCTCTGTGACTTCAGGAGTTGCAAAGAAGGAATACATGCAAGGAGGACAACATATAGGTTATATAGCTTGTATATGTTCATCCCTCGAACTCCAAGAACATAACAGAGGATGTTGCAAAACCTTGCTGGTTTCCCACACATCAAAGGTCAGGGATTGCTCCATTAATCTCATAATCCACAGGAATTACAGAAATCGTGTAGTATACCTTTCTGGAAAGGAAGTTTTGCAAGATAAAGATAATATATTTTATCAGACAAACTGATGTAGATGAAAACAACCTTTAGGCCTACAGGACAGTTATGTAAGATATTACTTCTGTCTGAAGAGTTTGGGTTTGTTATTCCCCCAGCCCACTGCGGTGGGAACACAACTGCTAATGCTTTAGGATGGGTCGGAGGGGGTGGGTGGGGCGGTTCTTACCCTTTTCCCTTACACAAAAAGCAAATAGGTCCTTCCAGTTCAAACACTTTTTCCTGTGAGCATCAACAGAAGGAGCAAAGGATAACCTGTGAGGGAGGAAGCCTGAAGCATGTGTTCTCTCTAAGGATCTGCAGTCTGGTTTGTGTTTGAAATCTTTGTAATCCATGTGGAAAACTCACATCACGAACAATTCTGGGCTGGTGTTTGTGCTTATTGATACAAAGAGGCATGCAGGTTGGGCAAGGGATCGATCAGCATTGGAAAAAGCACAGGAGCACCAGTCTGACTGTGCAAGCACTGAGCACTGCACCAGGATAATTATTTCTGTACACAAACATGCACTTAGCACAACCCTGTTCATACCAATCAAATTTTCCAGCACACTCTGAGCTGCAGATTCCTAGAGGAATGCATCTGAGGGGAGCGTTGAGCAGCTCCCCACTTCGGGCAGCAATGCCTGTTGGGGTTTGATGACCCGACCAAGGGAGCACCAGCACAGCCATTACATAGCTGAATCCATTCCTGCCGGACATTGACCTATAGCAAAAGGCTAAAGAAAGAAGGAAATTAAAGTGCTGTAGAACTTGTAAAGAAAAGCAAGAGATGGCAGAAGCAACCTAATAACTGGGGCAGCCAGACAGTGAATCATTATCAGACAGAAACTTCAAAGCAATATATTCAGCCAAATTTTTCTTCACTCAGGGCTAGTGTGAATAAGGTGAGAAGGATTTGGTCTGTTCAGTGAGGCCATCACTGCTTGCCTTTTGTATGAAAGCCTCTGGACACACAGTGTAGTCACAGTGGCACCTTGTCATGCCAGTAGGGTCCTTGAGACTCCCATGTTTGCCCACCTCTGGAAGCAGAGAGCCAGAAAGCTGCTGGGAGAGACCCTGCCAGGATCTAGATCAGACAGTGGAAGTGTCACACCTAAAGAGAATTTTAGCTGCTGGGCATTGCAATGAACATTTTATCTGCTTCCCAACAGCAAATACAACCCAGAGTGCTCATGTGTTCATCATCAACAATCCCATGTTGCTTAAGTTGGTGGAGAACAATGTTCCTCATGTGATGAACAAGCTGCTCTAATGGCCACCTCCGAGTTTTGTTTTCTTTACCGATAACACACAACTCATGTATCACTGTAGCTCAGGAGGGTGGGGATAGGAGAGGCATTACAAGGACTGTGCTTCCTCTTCTGCTAGGACCATCTCAGATGACACACGCCCATGGCCATGCCAGAGTACCATGCCTGCTGTGTGCTAAGCTTACTGTCTTAGTTCTGTGCGATGCACAGCAATGTCTTTGTGCGAAAGGTGTTTTCTCACTCTATGTAAGCGAAAGAAAAGCAGCGGAAACCACAACCTTCTACTGGTTTTTGTTTGTTTGTTTGGAAACTCCCAAACCACAGAGCCTATTTTTAGAGGGAGGATCAGGAAGCGGTGGAGAGGGAAAGATGGAAGGTAGGTGTAAGGTGAGAGCTGGTTAGGGGAGGGGACTCCCAGGAGGAGATGAAAAACCACACAAGAGCCAAACTTCGCAAGAGCAAGCTCAGCCGCTGGCGAGCACCCGGTGCCCAGCTGCGAGGAGCTGCCGGTGGGGGACAGGGCAAGGAGGCCAGCACTGCAGGAGCAAGTGCCGGGTGGAGAAGGGAGAGGGGAGATGAGGTCAGGGAGGTACTGGTGGGTGGAGTGGGTCCCAGGAGGGAGGTCACATCCAAGAGTGCAATTTTATATAAGCCAGAGAGAGCGATTCTATTTAGTTCAACACAGATAACAGTGAAGGAGGCTGAGGCTGTCTCTGACTCAGGTTTCCTTATTCTGAGCTTTCTAAAGATCACCTTTTATTGCCTTGTCTACAGCCAAACAAATAGATAAATAACCCTATGCCTCTCCCCCAAGCCTTCTTATCATAAGGGTGTGAGTAAGCCTTGGTGCCTGGATCCAAATTCACACTCCCAACCTCCTGGGATGTCCATCACGCTACCCCATTCAGATCTACATGTATCCTCAGGACTTGAATGTACCCCCACCACGGGCTGTTCCATAAACCCTACACCACTTTCCATGGGAGACCTTCTAGGTGTACTTCAGTGAGTCCTCCCACAGTCAGTGGTAACCCGGTGGGCTCCCGTGAGCTACATAGTCAGAGAAGCCATCTATCAGGTGAAGGGAGGTTCTCAAGTGTAGCAGGAGCCTTCCAAACTTCAGACAAGTTAGTGACCAATTATTAATTCTATCACCAAGGGGTGGAAGTGATCCAGTCATTCACCAGTTTGTTGGGCATTTAGCAGAACAAACCTGCTGCAAAGAACCAAACACTGTTGTGTAAACTCACCATTTCATCCATGAAGACAACAGCTTTCCCCATCTCCCCAAACCATTCTCCGTTTTACTTAAAGCAGAGCATATGTTAGAGCATTGTCTCTTTCTTCCCATACAAAGGTGGAGGTGCATAACAGGTGGTAGCAAGACCCCAATCTCAGTGTTTTAGATAAAGCATTTTGAGGCTTGTGAAAGAGTTGATGTAAATGAATGATAACAGCCAAGATTAGACAACTGCATCTGTGTGAACACCACTGCTGCTGCTAGCTCACATCTCCGCGTAGGTGACCCACCAGGCCAAGAGGTCTCACTAGCTCCAGGATGTGTAAACATCACCATCCAGTGCTAAGTCAGTGAATCCAACCTACAGGCCTTCATTATCATCCTCCAAAGCCAACATGCCTCCTTCTGCTACAATCAAGTTTCAACTCTTTGAAGGTATTTAGTGCAATCAATGGGAATCAGAGTGCTAAATATCCTTGAGGATCCTGGCCTAAGGCCACAGTGTTTAGAGAAGTATTTAAACATGTGTTTCACTGTCAGCATGTTGGTAAGTGTTTTCCTGCATAGAGGGACTTACCCAGGCAGTTATGTTCTTTTCTGCATGACTTCTGGATGTGCTGTTGGACCAAGCCCTTGAGGGCTCAACTGTGGCCCCGTTACCACAGCTAACAAGTTTGCCAATCAATAGTAACCCCCTGTGTGTGCCCTCAAAGGAAAACCTAAACTCATCACATCTAATCACCTTCCCTGAGGCCTGAGCTAACCTGTCGTAACCTGTTGAACCACATGAACTCCATACGTCTCTGACCCAAGGGGTGCTCATGTACTTGCTACCTGGGTGCACACTCCTGGCCATTGCAAGGCAAAGCAGGGCCTCCCTGCAGGGCAGCCGTGGGTCAGCATGACTCACCTGGGGGAGAGTTACAAGTGCTTGTAGGACACAGGTACACGGCTGAGCAATCGTGGAGTTGCAACCATGCTTACCCTGCTCACCAGGCTGAAGGAAGACACTTCCAAAAGACATTACTGCCTGACAATTTGTGCTTGGCAAAATGAAATCTGCTAGTCCTTTCCCTGCAACAAGTGCTTCCCACAGGGGTTTCAGCCATCCCAGCAGCCTCCAAGCTGAGCCTGCTCCTCTGGACAAAGCATGAAATGCCTCTTCTCTTGTGGAAGCAGCAGGGCTGCCCACGGGGCACTTTTCCTGGGCATTACAACTTGTATTTGAGAGGGCAGGAAAGGCTGAGTAAAATGAGTGTGCTTCCTTGCTCCACCAAACTCCAGTGATTTTAAAATGGCTCCTCAGATTTTAAGTATACAGAAGCCAATCCCTTCATTTGTGTGCATAACACAGTGCAACAAATGGTGATAACAAACCAGTGGATGAAAAGCATGCTGCTCCTACATTGCAAGTGATGAAGTTAGTAAAACATATATAAAATTCACCACCCTTCAGCTAGAAGGTACCAACTTTCAGCTGAGACACTGTAGCAGCAGTTTGGATCCTCCTAGCAGGTACAAATGCAAAGCAAAATGGAATACTACCACAGCTCGGGGTGCACATCACCAGTTGCCATATCTCAGCCGAGAAGCCCGAAGTCAGGAGCTCCTGACCTGATGCAAAAAAGTGCCAAACGCTCTCGAATCCTTCCAAAGGAAACAGCGGAGTCAGCACAATCCTACCTACACCCAGGCTTCAGCAAATCAGCTCCGGATTGGAAAATCCCATTACCACCCATTGAGACACCGTTAAACAATTTCCCAGATCACGTATGGGCTGCTCAGGAGCCCAGGCTGCAGGAACGCTTCCACAGTTAGAGACTGTGCCTGCCTGGGTCACACAGAGGCTTTCCAAACCTGTTAAATCCACCCAATTCAGTAACACACCTTTTTGGCCCAGCCAGGCTCGGAAGCGAGAGCACTCAGCACCACCTACAACCAGGCCTGCTCCTAACCTGGGATTTTTTGGCCTGCTGCAGACTGGGCCATGAAAATACCGAACATACCATGCAAAGTGCTGTGCATCTCAGTGCTCGCTTGGCTTGAGGTAGAACTCTTCCCAAAGCAAGTATTCCAGGCTTGCATATAAATTAAAGCTCATAAATCAGTGGAGAAAAAAATCTTCTCTATGGAAATGGCCAACTTGTTAGAAGGGAGTTAAAGGCTACAGACGTTTTTCAATGGAGCCTTGCTTGCTGTCAAGAATGCACGAGGCAGTGGAGTTGTTTGGGTTGGGAGCACGAGTCGGATTTTTCTCCCCTCTTTTGAGGACAATGAAATGTAACAGCTTTCCTTCCCCTCCGAGCCGCACCGAGCGACCCAAGCCGGGAGACAACAGCACAGATAGAATCTCTGGAAATCATGAAGTGACTGAAGAATGGCTGAGGAGTTCTGAATAACTAAATAAAGTCCTCTGTGTTTTCTTTAGCAAGTAAAGAAAATACTTTTAGTGTTTTAGTGTGACTTTTGGGGTCAAGGGGGAATCTTGAGTCCAAATACAACAAACCGGTGTGGAAATTACTGCCAAGAGTCTGATAGTTAGGCTGGGAGCTTGCCTTGAGGCTCAGATGTGTGAATACCGCTCACAGAAGGCAGGCTGAATTTGAGGTTTTGTTCAGATCATGGGAATCTAGGATTTGCTGTATGTCTTTGCTTTTAAAAAGCTGACTGTGCTGAGTGCCCTTCAGCAGCCCGTGGAAACGGCAGGTGCTGATGCTCTGTCGCTCTCCAGAGATGGAGGAACACCCACGAGTCTAGTGTCGGGTCTTCACATCTCACAGCACACAAAGACACATCAAGAACACCAAGCACAGAGTCGCTATTTTGCAGCTTAAAAACACTTCCCTGCTGCAAAACACATATCCCCCTTGGGATTCTCAGGTCTGTTTCAGTACGCCTGAAAATGAAGCGCTCCCAAACTGTTAACAACAGGGCAGCACGGAGCAGCTGGACCCACTACCTGGTGCAGACAATTACATCACTAGCCAACTCATTACAACATCATTGGTTTGTTAAATTCTTTTAGGAAATACATAATCAGCACAGATCAATGCGATCAGGGTCACAAAGCATGTTAAAGGAAGAGTCAGGAGCCAAAGTCATGTGTAGGGGCTGCAGAGACGGAGTTCTGTGGAGGCTGAGGCTGAATATTTTTTAACTGCAGTTTCCAACTCTCCTCTATTTGTTTCTGAAAAACTATAGACCCTTCTGCATTCACCAGTCTCTCCCCCAAACAGGGTCTTTCAGGTTTCCTTCTGTGTCTGTGTCATGGTTTTAGCTGGGATAGTTAATTTTCTTCACTGTAGCTGGTATAGTGCTGCATTTTGGACTTAGTATGAAAATAATGTCAACAGCACACTGATGTTTTAGTTGTTGCTAGGTAGTGCTTACACTAGTCAAGGACTTTTCCAGCTTCCCATGCTCTGCGAGGTGCACAAGAAGCCGGGAGGGGAGGGGGCACATCCAAGAGAGCTGATCCGAATTGGCCAAAGGGATATTCCATATCATGTGACGTCATGCCCAGTATATTAACTGGGGGGAGCTGGCCGGGGGAGGCAGCGATCGCGGCTCGCGGACTGGCGGTATCGGTCAGCAGTTGGGGAGCGGTTGTAGCACTTGTCGTTTTTTTTCCTTTTCCGTCTTTTCCCCAGGTTTCATTCCTCTCTCTCGTTGTTTTCTTTTTTATATTATCATTATCATTATTATTATTATCATAATCATTATTGTTATCATTACCATTACTACTATCACTATTTTATTTTCATTATTAAACTGTTCTTATCTCAAACCACGAGTTTTCTTGCTTTTGCTCTTTCAATTCTCCCCCTTCCCACTGGGGTGGGGGGAGTGAGCGAGCGGCTGTGTGGTGCTTAGTTTTGCTGACTGGGGTTAAACCACAGCAGTCTGTCATGACGAGAGCAGCAACAACTGTGACACAGAAATAATAGAGTCTGGGGGAACACATTAGCACCAGCACAATATAGATGTGAGCTGAGAGGAACTAAAAGGCTCAATAAAGAAACAGGAAAGGAAGAATTCCTATTTCTTGGCTTTCTGATTTTTGATGCATTTTACTATTGGAATTGCCATCTGTACCCATCTCCCTTAAAGTCTTAACCTTTGTTTGGCTTGCACTGTTAAAACAGAGCCAATCTTCCAGTGCTGTATTCCAAATAAAGTAAAAATGAATAATTCTAGCTTCAAATATATATTCAACAGGTTTTTCAAGGGTTTGGGTTTTTTTTGTTTGCTTAGGTCATATATGAATACTTCTATTAACACGTCCACCAGAGATGCACCAAGCCTGGTTCCAGTTTCATTTATCCTACCTGTCTTCATTGGCATGGGTGGAACAACCCTGACCACATAAAGAGCAGAACTGCACTTCAGAAGCACACACTGTTTATTCCTTATGCTAGCAGTAGTATTGCTGTAGCCACTATAGGCTTTTGTTAGACAAATATAGCTGGAAAAAACAGACAAGCTTTCAAGCACACAATGGCTTCTGCTTTTCTAGTATCATCACAGTTAGCCTAATAAAAGATATTACCTCTATCTTCAAAATGGTCTCTGTTATTCATGACATTCAGTCAAAAGAAACCCAGATTACAAGAAATAGCATGATTATTTTGTCTTATTTTCTTCTGTTATATTACTGTATATGCAAATAAGGAGCACCTAGGGTTCCCACAGCGTTGCCTGTACTTCTTGGGCGGTTATACTGTACAGCTTCATCATGAGGCCATCTGCTCTCACAGAGAAAGCCGACATCTGACATACCATGTACCATGTACCATGAAACAGCATCCAAAGGACAGTAGTGGGCAAATGATACCCTGCATCTGCTCAGCTCACATTCATTTCTAGCCACCTAAGGTTTGGCTGAAACAGCTCTTCTAAACCCAGATACATATGTTGGCTTAGAGGCACCATAGCAAAGTAGCCTAACAAACCAAAGCAATTGGTTTTAATAAGAATCTTGGCTTGTTTTGACAATGCACTGACTCTTCATGTTGGCACCACTAATGTTTTTTTAGGAAAATGTATGCATCTTTGCAGCACTCGGCAACTAAATCCTCTCTTCACTTTATGGAAAGGGTTTCCTGGCTATCCACTTTCTAATGTATTCCAAGTCCTTCGCAGCTGATTGTTGTCTGGGCTGGAAATACTTTTATATTAAGCGCAACAATTTGCCCCCATTGCATACTGTGTGCGGGCCAGTGAACAGGGAGTGCAGGTCACAAACTGTGTCCTTCATGTTTCCTAATGTGCTCGCAAAAGTGTGCAAGGCTATGGAGGCATTTAGATGCTTCCTGCATCACATTGTGCAGATGTGTTTGTAATAGCTACGGAAGTGTCTGTCTCCTGCTACCCAGCCTTATTACAGGCAGTAGCAATATTCCCAGAGTTCAAAGGCATTTCATGCTCACTGAGCGTTTTTCAGCAAGAAATCTGAGATTAAATAAACTTGAATCCTCTCTGAGGAGAAAGCAGAAGATGGAGGGAGTGGAGCTGACTCTCCGCTGCACAGCATGCATCTCGGTGTACCTTGGAAAACACCCAGGCGAGGTGCACCTCAAACCCATGTCTGGCCAGGACATTTCACTACTGGGGCCAGATTTATGCCTGCTGCAAGGCTGTGGGTTTTAATGGGTTTGTGCCAAGGCTGCCAACCTGCTCAAAATCTGAAAGTCACCCAAGATGTTTTCTAGCCTTTGTCCTAACATCTCTGGGCTGACTCCTGAGGTGTTTGCTGAGAATAGGATTTACATTGGATTTACAGCTTTTCTCCCATTTTCATCCATAAAAGGTGATAAGTTAGTTTGTCACCAACAGAAATATTTAGCTTTTAGTGAGTACAGGCAGAAGACCCTGTCTCTCTAGAAAGAGTAACTGCTGATCTGCTCATTAGCAGAAGACCACATTCTGCTCTTGTGCTAAAGAAACAGTGCCCAGGGCACATCAGCGGCCGTGGACAAAAAGGTGACCCTGAGTGTTGCTTATCCAGGATCCAGAGAGCACAAGGAATTGAACTGTTTGATGTTTTTTTCTCCCCCTAACAACTCTGCCTCTGTGGGAAAAAGAAAATATTTGAGTCATACAACTGACCGAAGCATCATTCCCACTGATGAGGGATGTTTACACAGTCTCAGCTGGCAGAACATTGCCCTTAGCAATCTGGAAATGCCATTCTTGAGCACCCTCCACACCCCAAGCCGGGGGTGGGCGTGGGCTCCCTAGACAGCAGCTGAATGCATGTGATCTGGGACATTTTGTTTCAGTACATCTGCAAGACGGAGGTCTGGAGGTGAGACCTTTTCCTAGGAGCTGGGGGAAGCTGTGTGCTCAGCTGCCTGATTGGGGCTCTCCATCACCAGGCTTGTAAAGATGTTTGTGCTCCTAAAGATGCAGATAGCTGTGCAGATGTGTCCAAGAGAAGGGGGCATGGAGACCTACACCCTCAGCATGCTTCAGTGCTTAGTTCCCATTGACTTCACTGACACAAAGACTTAGAATACCACTGCGGATCTGGGCCCAATGTGGTTCGGAAAATCCCTCTAGATACCATTCCTCATATTTAGGTGACTAAATACTTCCGAAATCCCATCCCAAATACCCTCAGAGCCTTTAGATGGTCTGCATATAAGTCTTTCCTTAGACATAGATCACTATTATGATGCTGGAAAAACTTTCCACATTAGGCCTTACCTTGAAAATGCCATCATGCTCTTGAGAATGATGCAGTGCAATTAGCAAATCTTCTGTGCTGTAGACAATACCCTTCGAGTCCAGGACAGACCTAAAAGACTGAGAGGCAGACATACAAGAGTGTTATGTCCTCTGTCTGAGAGCCGAATCCCAGGGAGGGTGGAAATAGCAATGTAGGACAGCTGTGAGTATGCTTAGTATTAATATCAAATATAATGGTAATTCAAAACAGAGTCTTTTGGTACAGATCTGAACTGCACAAGCCAAGTTATGAAATGTTATTAGCATCTGGATCTGAGAAGCAGCTGAGACTAAGCTGGCCAGCATTTGCCATATGTCTCATCTGCAGAGAATATTTAAATAAGTAAACACAATGAGTTAATAAATACATGAAATAACTTTGCAAGATAAGCACCTCTCTGTGCTAGTGGCATGGCAGATTGTCAAAACGATCAAATCCAGTGGAAAGTCTGAAAGGGGAAAATTTAGATGGCACAATACTGGGTCTTTTTTTGAGTATTCAATTGACTGAATAGCGTAGCCCAGAATGGTGAACATTTACAATGATCCTTATCTGCTGGCAGGTGAGAGAATCCTGTTGCCATTGCCAAAGCCTTAACTTATCAGAAAATCAGTGGTTCTTCTTGGAAACATAAGCTGAAACCTTTCAAAGACCTTCTAGCTACATCCCTGTGTAGGCAAAAGGGACTATAATATTAAGAGCATCAAAGGTATAGAAAGTCATGCTGCTTTCCAGTAATTCCCTGATAACACCTAGAGGGTGAAACAAACCTGCTGGTGGTCTAATGTGAACAGGAGGGGGAAAAAATGCTAAATGCTGATTCTGGGAAAGAAATTTTTCCTTAAAAACAAGCCAGACAGATCCAGTGTCCTCATTTCATTTTTATTTGTGCATATATCTAAACGTCTCCAGCAAGGACTTAACCTAGAGAGGATTTCAGGATTTGGCCCAAGAGAAACTCTTGAGGGACCACCGGAGTTCAGGTTTTTTATTAAGAAATCTCTCCCCTTTGAACAGCAGATCGAGGGCTTGAGCACAAGGTCAATGGCATCCAGTTGCTTGGCCATATCCACAAGCTTCTAAACACATCCAACCCCCTGAGCAGTTCGCTCTGATTCTAAATCACATTCCTTTATTGACGGAGAAGGGAGAAAACTATTAATTGCATACTGAGAACATTTTTACCCAGAAGTTTTTTGTAACCTCAGCATCTCCCTAGAAGATGTCAACAAGTTGATTCTAATAGGCTCTGGCAATGCATCATGCTATCAGTTTATCAGCCTCAGCTTTTTTGCTTTGGGTGGTACAAAATGTTCCTGAAAATTGATGCTGCTATTAACAATAGGTGCTCAAAGTGATCACTTGCAGTAAGTTTTAGAAAAGTTCAAAGACAGAGTTTATTTTGGCTTTCCAAACTAGAACACATAACGTTATTTCAATTTAGAACAGGACCTTGCTTCAGTTCTTGCATGGATGGATACAAACAGGACTGAACATCTTAAAGATGTACAAGCTGAGTCCTCCTGACTTCGCTCCCCTTTTATGGAGGATATGATAAATTGGGTCATTCAATAGAATCAAACCACATACACTGAGGTTTCATGGGTTTTATTTCAAACAGGTGTAAAATCCCTGTTTCACGCATAAAACAGTACTGCCTCTCTCCATTAAGTCTTCCACCACTGAGAAAAGTTAACCCCAAGACAAACAAGGCAGGAAGGCAAAAAGATGCTTAAAGATCTGATACACAAAAGTAGGTCATATCTGCACAAACTATCAATATAACTCTTTCCTTGCCTCTTGCACGTAATTTGTGGACAAAGTAAAATTTTATACAAGATGGTTGTGATGCTTAATGGATTAAATGTTTATGATGATTAGAGGATAAATGTTTTTTATAAATTCAGTCTGAGTGGTAGAAACTGCGCAAATAAATTCAGTTGCTGTTCCAGCCTTCTTTCCAAATTTTGCTCCTTCACAGGGAGCTGCAGCTCTGCCAGACAGATAAGGCAGAAGAGCTCTGTGCTACAGGATTGTACTTCGGTTCGCTACCCCTTCCCACTTCTCCTAGCTCTTAGGCAATAACATGAAGGCTCCATACCCACAAAAACTGACCTCAACAGTAACTTGCACTTCCACCACCTGATTTGAAGACACAAAGCACATAGAGTGGGATTTTGTTAGTGATACAGAGAGGTATAAAATATATCCTAGTGCATGAAACAGAAGGGTGAAAAGGCTTGAACCAACTAGACGGAGCAATCAGCCCAAGAGCACAAACACACAGAAATATGATGGGTATGAAATCATTCAGAGCCAATCAGTAAGCTCCCAACTTCTAAAGCAATTTCATAATTGAGTAATGGGACACAGCAGGATCTGAACTATTGTGTATTATAATCTGAATGGAATGCTGTGAGAAGGCTGGAGCAATCTGATCGCACCGAGCCCTCGCTCACCAGAAATGCCTTTGACATATTTCCTTAAAGCGCAGCAACAAGAGCGGAGTAACTGCTTGTTAATGACACCCTGATGGGTTGTCTGCAGCACTGAAACTGAGATAGCATAGATTGGAAAGCATGTGCCTCTCCTTGGCTGGAGTTAACACACCAGCCCCCACAGACTGCCCACCCACTTCAACCTTAATCGCCGGCATGCCTGTACAATCACCAGTTTCACTTCACTACATATTTCCTCCCCCAGAACTTAGCTTATAAAACAAGAGGCACTAATAATCCAAGATGATACCACGCCAGCCTCCTGTCATGGCTTAGTGCTCTTGTTCCGTGCTGGCTAACTCATGGCTATCTGCACAGCTATGTAGGCTGGGCTCTCTCCCTTTCCTATTTTTCAGTCCCTCCTTGGATATGCTTGCATTAACTCCACCATAAAAATACCACCTCTTTCTGTTTTTAAAGACATCACCCATTCTGCCTCCTCTTCACCTCTTCTCTTTACTCTACTGGTAGACAAACCTGGAAGGAGACAAAAGCTGGACTCTTGAAGTGTTTGACAGTGATATGGCACGGATGGTTTTGGGTCTGGACTCCAGGATGTGCTGTGGGAGGGGAGAAAACCCTCAGTCTGCTGTGAGGCAAGGCTGGAACACATCCTTCATGTTCAGATCTGTTTTATAGATGTGGTCCATCATGGAAAAGGCTATTCCTGGGCAGCAGACCTGGTCCTGGCTCCTGTGCTCCAGACCAGCTGGAACCACTCTGGGGAGAGTGAGAGGGTGCAGCTTTCCAAAAGGCAAGGGACAGGCTCTGCTGGAGAAGGCTGCAGTGATGAGGGTGGGTGCAGCAGCTATGGCAGAGCTTGCATCATGACAGCAAACTGGGAAACTCCTGCAAGAAGCAGGAAGCCTGCTTGTGGTGGGGACCAGACTCACAACCAAGCCTCAGAGGTGATGGAAAGATGAGGAACCAGAGGGACTTGTGCAACCCATTGAACAAGCTATTGAACCTTCTTGGGTTGCAAGAGATCCCCTCTCCTCCCTCAGAGATCAGTTTGTTTTTCCAGTGCTTACACTATTTCAAGAAGCAGCTTTGAGCACTCTTGCTCTTGTTCAGCATTTCTGTGCTCTAGGAAGACATCAGTTTGGAAATCAGGAATCTCCTGGTGTCCTCGCTGTAACAAGGTCCTGGCCAACTGCCAGGCTGCTGGATGAGAGCAGTCTCAAGGCTAGCTCTCAGCATCCTCATGCTCTCAGAAATGGGTGCTCTTGTTTGTCAGTGTGATCTACTGTTGGAAGGGGAATGATGCTGCGCTGCCCATGAACTCATGAGGACCATAGCTGCTCTGCAACACACCACACACATAAGCATATGGTACATTAACCTCAGTCAGAGAAACCTTGGCCAGGCTAGCTGAGGTCAGCTGTATCCCTTATGCTTTTACAGCTCCCCTCAGGAGCTGCTATAAAATGCTACCACTGTTGGGTTGTGGGCTGCAAGGATCCTGACATCCTCCATCAGCCAAAGCCCCATTGGGTGAAGGACTAGAAATGGGAATGAGGGAGATTTTCAAAAGTGCCTAGGTGCTCCTGGGGACGGTCAAAGGGATTCACGCATGCAGAAACAGACTTTCAAAGCTACCTAAAGACACAAGAAAGCTCCAACTAGGAGTTCATAAATGGGTTTCTAACTCTTGAAACTAGTGATAGCACACACTGGACTGGACGTCCCAGGAGCTCCACTCTCAGCAAGTCTCAGTACCTCACTGTAATGGGTGGGACCTGTGGCCCAGATGTATGGATGCCCACTTCCTTCTGATTGTTCCGGGAGAGAGATGGGCAGCATGGTACTTCCAAGGGTTAGGAGTCAAGAATAAAGCCAACAATAAGAGCTGGAGTGGGCAGAACTGACGCAAGAGAATGGAAAGTGGAAATTGTGCTTCAAAACTGGAAAAGTGCTTTCAAAAAATTTATCCCACATAATTTTAGTTGTCTAAATACCAGGCTGTCTTCTCTCCTCTGCCCAAGAAGTTGGTTTCACAAAACCTGTTAAAAAATCTCTTGCTAAATTCTGAGCTTACAAGCCCAAAGCTCACTTGTGCTTATTGGCAGAGGAGTTACTGAATAGATTTTTTCCCTGAACTGACAGATTTTAAGCCAATATTGAAGAGTCTCAGCAAGTACGATGGATACCAACAACCAGGTGCAAGCATAGGAGAAAGCTGTTTCTGAGTACTGCCTGTACCCTTCAAATCAGGAGGTCCGCTGCATGGGCCATCCCAGGGCCTGGCAATGCCAGCGGGGAGGCTTTCTCTGACTTCAGATGGACTTTAATCAGGCCCATATGAGCTGTGTGCATGCATGCAAGACAGTCTGGATTTGGACTATCAAACACTCACAACAAACAACTCACTAATAAGCTGCAGACCAAGATTTTCTTTTTTTCAGAGATTATTCAAAAGACTGTTTCCAAATAGCAAGTTTCTCTGGGAAAAAACCAGCCTTTTCATACAGGCAACTCACATACCGGAAAAAAGGCAGCATTACTCACATAAATTATTCATTACAAATTACTCACCGGTTCTTGCAGCCAGTGGTGCTCTTCCTATACCTGGAGCTGTGGAAAAGCCAAGTTAGCATCACTTCAGAGAGAGGGGAAGGGTCGTTACGACCAGCCGTGTGACATCCAGCCAGACTGAGTTGATTGTGGGACCTCCTGACATGGTGTTTGTCACTGGAACCCAGTTTGCCTTCAGGATGCAAGGTTTTCCCCCTGCTTTCCCCTCACCCACTCAAACACACCTGGGCCAACAGAGCTGACTAAGGTAGAGGGGCAGCTCACGTGTTCAGCTAAGCCAGGCTGGACAGCTTGTTTGAAATCATGGGGCAATGTGAGAGCATTGGCAGGAGAAGGCACAGCTCTCACATTTGCACTGCACTGCCAAGTGAGAGAAGGGTTTGACACGAGAGAGAACCTGTGGCTGGGAAAGGGACTAGCTCCACTCTCAGCTGCTTTTCAAAGCTAGCTATTTTGCAACATTAATAAAACCAGTAAGTCCATCTTTTGCAATACACATTCTAATTTTTCTAGCAAACCCAGCAGCAGATGTTCACTCTGAGGCTGGAGCATCAGTAAGGCCTCTTCAGAGCTTTTCATCTGCAGAGGGATGAGCAGGTACAACTGAAATAAACAGTAAAAACAAAATTCACAACAGAGACTGCAGAGAGGCATTCAGTGGGTAACTAAAGGTATTGCACAAGTTTGAAGACAAATGCTTCACCAACACTGTACCACTTCTGTGGGGCTGGGATGACCACAAAGCAGAGACAGACTGGGTCTACATCGATACAGAGATGAAGGTATCTTTGGGACTCAGTGTGGGACCTTCCTTGCTGCCCCTTCTGTGAATCTCACTTGTATAGCAGCTTCCACTGGGACCAGCTGATCTGCTGCCTTGGGAGAGGCTTATGGGGAAGTCACAGACTGCTACTGAAGCCACAGCAGAAACTGGAAGATAGCTGGTGTTTGTTTGTGTGCATGTTTGTACATAGATATCTTATTTTGTAGGTCTACAACCCATTGCTGTGCACCAAAAATCTCCTTTTTTGCCCAGCACTGGTTTGCCTGTCCACCTCTAACCTTCAGTCCACAGCAAGAGGCAATCAGAAGAAGCCATCTAACATGTTCTCAGCACATCATAAAAACAAAAAAAGAAAGAGCAGGCAGTATCAAACCGGGTGATAAAACACCTATTTATTGAGAGCTTCCCAAGGGTCAGTGGAAGCAAAGCAATAGGACTTCATTGTAAAACAGAGCAAAGCTTTATAGGTTTTTCCCCTTGAAACACAGGTTATCTGCAAACAGTATCATCCATGTTTACTAGAATACCGTTGTTCACTGTCAATGCCAAAGTCATAACAGAAGACAAACACAGCCTGCAGAGGGAACTCTATGGGGGCTCCCTTATCTCAGCACCATGAAGGCAGCAGCCAGGCTGCGCACTAGCATGTAACAACTTCCATCTCCCAGTCCTGATTTGCCAGGTTCCTGTGTACCATCGATGATATGAGGCATGCCAAAGCTTCAGTGCAAACACACATCTTCCTTGGGGTCACAGCATTGCAGTGCATTAGGATTTTACAAAACAACAAGGCTTGCATAATTTAAGAGTTGTATTCTTTCTTCTTCATGCATCCAAAAAAGGTCTTATCTACTACCATAAATCTATCACACACATTTTCCAACTGTGAAACTCCTAAGAAAAATCCTCCTGTCATGCAATAGTCCAAATGTATGACAGTTGAGGAAACCACAGAGTCAGGCATTATTCTGCATCTGTTGTCTTCCTACATTTTTCCAGTGCAGCCACAGTCAGATTGTACAGTGTATGTGGATGTATGTGGCAGCTTCAGCTCCTCAGGTTGAGTTGAGCTTGCACTGAGTTTTGCACATAAGACAAGGCAGCACATCATTATGCACCCAAAAACAGGGCACATATTTTCACATTTTTCTGACTGACAGTTCTTCCTGAGTGTTAAATGATTATTATTTTTCAGCAATTCGAGTATATACTTTAACTAGTTTAAAAGGAATTACTGGAAGTGAGGCAGTTGTGGTCTTCAGCATTTTTGTTTCATCTTGCTCTAAAGCTGACAACAGAACAATGTGGACTTCCAGACTTACCAGACAGTTAAGATCTGTGTGCCATGGGTGTACATGAAATCCCTTCTGAGATTAAATGTCAGTTTGAACCAGCAATTCCTCAGAACTGATGTTCTCCTTTGGCAGAGGCCCCTCCAGCAGAAGACACGAGTGCACGTTCCAGTGTGTCTGTTCCAGCGAACAACTCTTCTTGCCATCTTCTTCCTACTTTCACATCTTGCATCTGCTTAAAATTTAAAGGCTGATTTAGCAGACCTAACTTTGGCTCCTAAGGAAGGCATTCTGACTTGTCAATCTCTGCAATGGCTGCTGTGAGAAGCCTCGATAACAACTTGGGTCGTATCCACTCTTAGAAGCCAGAGCCTAATGCTAGGCCATCTGGACACCCACAAAGTGCCAAACACTGTCGTTCTTATTTAGTCCAGCTCCCTGCTCAAGTCAAATGCTGTTTTGATGAGTGACTGCTAAAATGCTCAGGGTTTGACCCTTACATGTTTGCCTTGCCGTCTCTAGGCCCTCTCCAGCAGTGACGATGGTCTGCTCATCAGCTGTTGACTCAGTTTGCAATAGAGCCAGCTGAAAATTTTTCAACAGAGCAATTTCTCATCCAGTAAAGTCTATTCAAAAATCAAAATATTTCTCGGCAGTTTGTCAATTTCAATGAAATTTTACAACAAGAGAATGTCAAAACATGGTGTTTCATCATCGCCGGAGTGGTTCTTTTCAATGGCATTGACATGCTTCATTTCATTATGGTCTTTTTGCTTCCACTGCTGCACATAGTTGAATATTGACTCAAACCTTATACAGATTTCATATTTTGCACTGCCTAATGTCTTAGTTTTTCCATTTTTGTATAATAGGAAAGTAGAAACAAAACTAACATCATTTAAATAAGGCTTTCTTTTCTGAATAGTGCCAAAATTTTATTATATGGGAAACTACCAAATTTCACCTTTTCATCTCAGTTCATAACAAAAAGAACTGGGGACTGTCAGAGAGTCTCCTGGATTGGAAATTCCACATTCTGACCAGCTCTTGTTACCACTCAGCCCTCACCCAGCTGAAACCCTTGGCTCTGTGGGAAGGTCCAAGGTAGATCTGATTCACAAGCCTAGCAACAGCCGGAGAACACAACTGTCAAATCAGCCCTTTGCGAAACCCAGTGAATCATCATGGCTTTGATGCAGCCTGCCCTCCTTGCAAGGAAAATGTACCTCAGCAACAGAAATAAGATCTTAAATCAAATCAGAACCAGCTTGAAATATTTACCTACTGTTCTTCTGGGAAGAGGAATTGTACTGGAATAAATCTTCAGAGTTATTTTACTGCTAAAATGGGAGAAAAGAAATTCTGAATGTAGTTTGACCAAAAATGAGGTAGATACAGGAATGTGAAGAAATTCAGGCCACTGAAGTAATAATACCATGAGACATTGGACAGGCAGCCTCCCACAGGCTTTGGTTGAGGAGCTAGAACCCACACCAGATTCCACCACAAGGAGAGGAAACCCTTCCTGGGGTAGGTCATGTCACGAGTGCTTGTGAAATGCAAGACCACACAGTGCAGAGCAGCGTATGTGGGTGAGATTCAGCTAGTCTCTCCTCTTCCTTTGGACAGAGATACTCCTTTCTTTCTGAAGATACCTTCTTGACTGCTGGAACTCACCTGCCATTTGCTTGAGTTTACTGGTTTCAGATGATGTAGCTCCTTCCTGTGTATTTGGTGATCACCGGACAGTGCAGTGAAGGAGTGGGTGGGTGGCCATATAGGCTGGTGCAACATGAAGTGAAAGTCATCTGCAGAAAGACAGAGGAAGCATGAATTGGCAGGGTGAGATCTGATCTAAAATGATGTTGGCAAATCAAACACTGTTTTCCCCTTTGATTTCCTTTGTTGTTCTTGCAGGTTCCACACTTCTTTAGAGAAGCCATCCCAGAAATCCAGTAGTACCCAGGGGACTGTTTGCCTTAGAAAAAAACTTTGGACCTGTTCCAAGGGTTAGGGTTGTTTCTAAGATCACCTGTAAAATTACTTCACCTCTACAAGACAAACGAAGGGTGGTGTTATAGTCCTAGGAGCTAAAGAACCTTGCCCACCATTTGTAAGAGAATTTAGAAGAACAGGTAATTCCAGGTTGATCTTGACCAAATTGTTCCAATTCCCTCAGCCTTTGCTCCTACACCTGCCAATATTCAGTTGTACCTAAGCTACAGCCTTTGGATCACACTCAAGAAGAATGCTTCCAGTCTATGACCTGCTCTTCTGTCCACTTTGCTGAGGGCCCTACAGCCTTTTCCACTTGTCATCCAACTGGAGATGAGTCCAGTTGCAAAATGACCACATTCCCATCTCAAGAGCAGGGGCACTTTTTTCAGCCCACAGATGCCCACCCCCAGCCAAAAGGTTACAAACTACAAGGTTAGATCATAAGTAAAACAGGGTGGGAATTTCCTAGCAGAGCTAGGAAGCCTCTTAGGGCAATTTCAGTGCAAATAAACAAACAATAGTATATTTCAAATGTGACTGATGTGAAGCCCCAAATATTTGAGGCTGGCTACCCTCAAGCAGAGGCCTGAGGGCCAGAGGTCCCCCCCCCGAAGTGCTGTGATTAGAGTGCACTGACCATGTACAAGTAGGGAGCAAAGAGATGGAGCCAAGCTGCGGTTTTGCAGCTGCATGGTGCTGGCCTGGCCGATGAAATAAGGCCCAGACAGGAAGCAGTTTTCCTTAACAGTAAGTTGCTATTTTTATCCATCTTGCTTCTCTAACCAAAGACATGCTTGAAGTCAGTGGGCTTTGCTCTGCTACAAGTCGCACCAGCACCAACCTCCAGAAGTGTCCCCTTGCCCGCTGTGGGTCTGGTCAAGAAGTACTCTTGGCTTCCTGCTCTATCAACACCCCTCTGATCATCAGCGTTGCCTCCACACATCAGACCACTCAAGCCAAAAATCCCAGTGGACATATCTGCCCTGTGTAAGAGGAGCAAGATGGGTTGTGAAGGATCTCCCATGGGTCAAGTAGCCCATGGTGAGCTCAAGAGCCTGCAACTGGGCAGCTGGAGGTGTGATGGAGCCTGCTCCATCACCTCACCAGACACTGACCCTGCTGCTGCACCACCCAACACACAGCATTAGCCTCAAGGAATTACAGAGGAGGAGCTGCAGGGCATGGTCTTGTCCAGTGCTTTACTATTGCAGCTGCAATATGTGAATATCTCATGTTGCTATTTATGGAGGCAACGGTTTCCTATAGCTTCCCACACGCCCCTGCCCCTCGGTCACAGCCCTCGGTCCCCACCCCAGGGGCTGCAGCTGGGTTGGGCAGCAGAGGCAGGCTCCATCTCCCTCTTCGTGCAAGGTGACAGCCCTGTTTATTCCCCATTTCTCCTTCTCCCCACCCCCTGGCAGCGATGTGGGCTGAGGGAGTGGCAGCACTTCCCAAATCCCAGAGCAATAGATGTAGAGTGAAGTCACGAATAACTGCAGCTTCACGGGAACAAGCTGGAGAAAAGATCTGCGAGGGGGGAACATGCTGTTTATGCCAGAACCACTTGACATCTAGTAACATCGAAAAGCGGGGGGTGGGGGTAATATTATCATCCCTTCCTCTAATAGTTTATTTTCCCCTTATTTCAGTGCCTGGGTGTGGGAAATCTGAGCTCAGCTGGAATAAGACAGAGTGAGATGGGCAGAGGTTTTCAGCTCTGGCAAAAATGAGCCCCTGGCCCCGAGTCCCACAGAGGGATGTTTGGTGGAGGCTCCTGTGTACAGCTGAGGCAGCTCGCTGAGGATCTGTGCCATCCTCTTCCCTGCTATTCAGCATTACTTGCATTATTTCAGCTCTTTGCAGCCTCACTTGCTGTATCTGCATATGCAGTGACGAGAATGTCTTGTCACATCGCCGTGACACAGACAGTCTCTGTCCTTTTTAAGCTGGAAGTGTTTAATATGAGAAAATGCTCTTATCTCAAATGCTCTTGCCAAAGCTTCAGTCCCACCATTGTCTCCCCTGTTCACTGAGGACCCTGCAACGTTGCAGACTGCACAGACAAATCAAGAGGCCAAAGACTAGACTTAATGAAAACATATAAATTAACATATGCCTCCTTGGGGGGTTGTTAGGCTTAGCTCATTAGTGGTTTAAAGCATATCCAATGCTCTAAGTTATTTGTTTGTTTGTATTTTTGCAGCTGTCCTTAGTTCTCTTAGGTCAAGTAGAGGTGTGAGGTCCAAAATAGCATTGGGATGGCTGAGCTTATGTTTCCAGCCCTGAAAAAACAATGAAGTGCTAATAAAAAAAAAAAAGCCTTGTGAGAAAGATTTGACTCCAAAGCCCTTTGCAAGCAACACACACAACAGCATGGAAATGCAGGAGCCTTTGCTCTCTGGGGAGGGGAGCTGCTGCCAGCTACTTTGGGAGGAGAAGTGGAATCTTGGTGGCCTGGGGAGGAAATTTTGGACAGGGACACTGGAGTAAGAGAAGTCACTGGATCTTTGCTCCTTATCTGCAGCATTGCAGCTTGGCTGAGCAACTGACACGGGGTCAGAGGAAGCCGTCCATCTGATCTCGCTGGTTGTTACCACTGAGAGCCAGTTCTGCCTGCACTGGTTCTCCACAGCTCCATGGGAGCATCACCAGGTCCTGCAATGTGCATGCCTTTCTGTAGTGAAGGCACTTTAACCCAGGCTCATTCTCAGCGCATAACCCAGTGAGGGTGTGCATGCTCTCAAAATATGGGAACTCAGGCTACGGTGAGCAGCTATTCCCAAGAGATCTGCTTTTCCCCCCATCACCCTGTCCTTAAAAACAATAAATTTCTCAAAGCAGAAAGTGTTACTCCTTTTTCCAGCTGAGCACAGCAGTACAGGTCTGAAAGTGCATGTAAAGGCACAAGTAAGGTTTAGAAACCTCAAAAAAATGTTGTAGAGGTGCCATCGCTGCTCTCTGGAGTGCATTGCGTGCTCAGAGCAACTCCCGCGCATCCCTGTGCAGTCCCTGAAAGTGAAAAAGCTCTGATTTTTTCTCCAGCTGGTGATGTTGGAGAGGACCTGCATGTCTCTGTTCCTGAGATGGACAAACATCAAACCGGAGAAGAAGATCCACATTTCTTCAGGGAGCAGGGCCAGTTCTCCAAGGGGCTTGGTCTCCTTTGGATGGGTGACTGCATGTCACTGTTTTGAGATCTGTTGGATGAGAAGCAATACTGTAGGGAAGCAATGACTCAGAGCAGGCCAGGGCAGCATTGAAATGGTGTGCTAACTGCAGGGCAGCACATGGCTCTGCATGGTACATTCACCATTAGATGATACAAAATCATCTAATCATCTGAGTGTTAAGGCAGCCCGCAAGCCAACAGAAAGGTTATGTGAGGACCTCTCCACTCACTTCAGTTAACTGCATCAGGGATGTGCCATCATTTTTTAGCAAAGAAACTCCACTACAAATAAATGACCCCTCAGCTCGTGATAGACCCTGTTCCTGAGTATAAAGATTGCTGGGAGGTGATGGAAGAACAAACCGTCAAGCAACACTCCAATGGAAACTTTATCCCTGAAAATTACCCTAGGCACAGCAGGAGTACTACTCAGTATCCTGTCTTTGAGAAGAGTTCGGGAGAGTCTTCCCACAAGACCCTGCTCTTTCTACAACAGTCATTAAATGCAACCATCTTTGCCGTAAAGAGAAAAAACCTGCATCTTTAGAGCCTCAGAGGTAAAAGCCAGCCTTTCCAGAGAGGGTTTATCGCAGTATCTAGTGATGGGATGACTTTTTGAGAAGCAGTGAGGCACTTGGACTGTCCTTTCAGTTTAATGACAGCCTCTTCACAAGCAAACCCCTTCCCTCCCCAGGCATTCCTGTCCCTTATTCCACCTAATGGGTTTAATCTTAAAATCACTAATGGTGGACTCAGCCCTGGCAAAGCCACCAGGACTTTTGTTTTCTTTGGTGGAGCCAGAACCCCACCAGACAGATGTAGGATGGGACAAGAAGAGGTTCACTTCCAAGCACAAGAGATGCTGTGTGGTTGCAGAAGGAGTTAAATAAAACCTCAGCCAAGGCATGTTTGCAGGCTGCACACCCAGCGAAGGGGCTCTGCCTCTGCATCTAGCTGCTGAGTCCCATTCCAGCATGCAGGACAGAAGTTGGAGGCAGGCTTATCTCACCCTGGTCAAACTCAAGCCCATTCCAGGAGAGTTTTGTTGTTTTGTTCCTTCTTCGAGGGAATGAGCTCAGATGAAACTGAAGCAGGTGCTAATTAAAACCAGGACTATTCTTCAAACTGGGCTTTTAATTACTGTAAAAATATGTCAAGGAAAGTTGCAAAGGGGAAGAAAAATAGTAATTTCTTGTGCTACCTGCCATTTTCACTTGATTACCATCACACTTTTCTGTAGAGCAGAAACATCAGTCCTTCATAACAAACTCCTCTCTTGGGGGCTAGTGTGAATTGAGAGCTGTGAGGCCCTGCCATGGGTTCCAAAACTAGCAGCATAATGTCTGTAACAGACATGCTACCTAATTAAATTGTTAGGGAACAGGCTTTTATATCTTTAACACCTAATTTACTATTGTTTCTTTGAAAGTGTTTGGCTTCCCTGTGGTTTTTTGGGCCTCCCTTCTCAGTTTTACGACGGCTTTTAAGTTTTTCGTGTGTGTTTCAACTAAATAACCATTTTGGAGGTTTTGTTAGGGTCCCGGCTCAAGTCAGACCAAGGGAAACAGGGGCCTGTTTTACTGTTGTTCATGCTGGGTAAGTTACCACTACCGTGCTAATTATGTAATTACCCCATTTTAATAGCTATTGTATACTGCTTTATTGCTAACAAATCTTATTTCCTCCTTCTTTGCTCACTGATCGAACGGTAAAAGTATAAGGACACACACAAACATTATACTGAGCTATAAACCACAATACAAGCCTTGCAAGAGTTAGCAGGGCTCTAACCATAAACAAGCATCTTCAAAGCAACGGGAGGGTTATCCAAATCTACACAACAGTAAGGATGATATAATTTTTGCTTACTGGGAAGACACAAAATTGGATTCATTTCTCAAATACCAAGTGCTATGCTGCAATGACCATTAGTCTCTTAATGTGAGCTTATATGGCACTCACGGCAAAATTATACCTAAGATGTTTAGACTATGCTGTACCAGAAATGAGTAATGAACGCCTTAATCGATTACTTCCTCCCTGATATTTGAAGCAGAATGAAATATTTGTCCCTGGAATATTTCCAAAATATTCCTGAATTCTACATAGTCATTTGGAGTCCATGGCTGACAGGACACAGTAGGATACAGTCCAACACAGACGATATCAAAATGCAGCGGGGCAGGATGAAAAGGGGAAACATTACCAAATTCCTAGGAGGCATCTGAGCACCACTGAAATCAGAAGATGTGAAGAATTATGCTTGAGGTAGAAAAAGATGAAAAGCATTAAGCAAGGGTATGAAGATGAGAGGGGAACAGAATCCAGCATTTGTTGTCCATAACAACATTTGTGCTTAGCAGGTCAAACCAAACCAGCCTGCAGGCTCGGACAACTAGGACAAGAGGTGGAAACAGCTGCTGAAAGTACACCAGAGGCCAGCACAGCCCAGGGAAGAGTTAAATATCCTCAAAGAAGTTGCAGGTATTTAAGGGAATGAGCTGCAGGGTGGTGGAAGGGGGCACAGAGAGCTCCCAGGGGGTTTCCCTTGGAGAGTGGAAGCTTTCATGGCAGAATCCAGCTCAGGCAGCAATCCCACATCCTGATCCTATTTCCTGGAATAAGACCAGGGAACACATCTAGGGGGGAGCCAAAAAATTCGGACGGCTGAAATCTCAGATAAAGGATGCTGCCACGTTCCTAAGACGGTATACCAAGGTGAAGTAAAAAGCATGAGGCACCTGGCATGTACAGTGATGAGAGAGAACCTCTCCAGGATGCAGCACCCAGGACTAGAAGATGGCTTGTGACTGGCAGGGATGAAGGGATTTAACTGTGCATCAGAGGTCCTCGCACGTAGGGCTGAGGAGTGGCACTGAGAGAAGGACATTGTTCAGGGAGAAAATTCACTCACGTCTTGATTTCTGAAAGCTAAGCTCTGCTGTTATATTCTGTAATTATAAATACATATATGTACTGATGCTATGATCTCTTAGCATTAAAATAAGTCTATCCCATATGAAATTCCATCATTATAGCAAAAACTTATTTTTCGCCTCTCCTTGTTTTTCCCCACAGCCAGTCCAGATCTCATCCCCCAGTTTATCTGAAGGGGATCCAGTCTCCAGGCGGGTAAAATGCACCAGAATTCAGCTGGACTTTCACTCACATGATGCTGGTGTTGAGCACTGTAAGCCATCACCCCTGCTCATTTCCACTGACCTTGATGGGACCCAGTGTCCTCCTCCAGTCCAGCCTCTGCATGGGGAGGATCTCTGCAAACTGCAGCAAGCTCTGCCACTTCACATTCCTCCTTAAATCCATCCTTTGCCAGCATATCTACTTAAAAATTGACAGCAAAAAAAATTGAATTAGGCTGCTGGTGTGCTAAGACCACTGTCTATCATACTGAGCAATATTGGCTCATCGTTTCCCTGCGCTCGCTCTCTGTCTGCACCCATCTGCTGCCTTTCCTCTCCTGCTCGGGTTCGGAGTGCTGGTGCTGCATGTTGCCTAGGTCAAGGACAAAAGCTTCAGGATGCTGTGGTGGTAACAATAAAGACAGAGGCACACACACATACACGTGTATATGTACATGTATATGTGTGTGTATGTATATATATATGCATATGTATGTGTATATTTCTATTTCTATTTCTATCTATTTCTATTTCTATTTCTATTTCTATTTCTATTTCTATTTCTATTTCTATTTCTATTTCTATTTCTATTTCTATTTCTATTATTTCTATTTCTATTTCTATATGTATTCAGTGGGTGGACCCCACTGCCTTTGGCAGTCACTGCCTTGTTTCTCCTGGCTAGGTGGGAAAAAAGAAAAAAAACTCATCAGAAAACGGGACTTCACTAAAACCAAAATGTCTGCAGAATGAGCTCTGTTTGAGCAAATTCTTCCAGCAGGAAAACCAAAGTGTTTCATTTTGTGCTGGACCAAGAGATACTTCCAGCCATCACAGTGGCTCTAGAGACACATTGAGTAACATCAGCATGCCCTGATGTAGCACAAGATAATGGAACTTGTCTAAGCTATTTGTGTGGTCAGAAGGTTCAGTATTCTGAATTTTCACTGTGTGTCCCTACCAGCATCTCTTTCGTCATGGAGACTGCAGCCTTTGCTCCTTAGGCTACGGACAGGCTGGGCTGGAGAGCACAGGCATAAGCTCACCACCATAGACGTCGTGCACCTCCTGCCATCATGAAGTGGGCAGGAAAGCAGGGCAGCTGTGCACCAAGGGCCTCACTCTGCCATCTCTGTGCAAGACCTGTGCTCAAACCCACACAGAGCCGGCTTGCAAGCCTGAAGTATCATTTCATTATTAAAACAAGCTGCCACCATAGAGAGTCCTGAGCAGAACAAAAGGCCCAACCCTGGGCTTTTGAGAAAGCCAGCCTTGATCAGGAAAAGCCTTTTTAACATGAGTTCCACCTGAGCAAGGGCTGACAACCAGACCTGTGGCATTCGACATGGCTCCATGTGCTTTGGCAGAGCTGCCGGTATGGTGCTGGCTTTTCACCTTAGAGTGGCTTTTTACTCACTTGATAACTGTGTGGATTAAGGACTATCCTGGCTTGCCCCTCTGACCAGCACCGGAGCACATCAGGAATGGTCCACTATCATTTAATGGCTGTATGAGCCAAAAAAACCACAGTGACAGCCTATTAATATTGTGGTCATTCATGATTTGATCTCATCCATGGTGGTATAAATTCAGGACTATATTAATTTTTAAAAGTGCCAGGCTAGCAGTGCAGAAAGCAGAAGCTGATCCCTACATCTCCATTTCTGATACCCAGCTTGTGTTTCAGCCACTTTTGCTGCTTCTAGGACACACTGGTGAGTTTTCAGGAGAAGGTCTGGAGTCTTTTACTCATGGACTACCTCTTTCATACAGCCCAAATCAGGTCAGGAATTACTGGAAGCTGCTTTTGGAAGATGCAAAAGAGAAGAGCTGGTGAGTAGAGCTCTTTTGAGAGCACTTTTATGATCTCTCACTGTGAAAGATCACAATGTTTCAAGCCTTTGGTCAGAAGCATCACCTCTCACTGCTTATGGCGCTTCTCTGCTTAGCTCTTCGCTGCTCAGGAATCTCATGACAACTTCATCACCCTGTTTTAGTCTGAGGGCATCATGGACATCACCGTGCCGACAGCCATGTCATGAAGGGGCAAAGCCCCAGCCAACATTGCACAATCCAAGTTGCAGTTATTTGCCAACAAGTATCTATTCTCAACTGATGACCACATATTAATAGTTTGCCACTATTTTGCAGCTGCTGGCCCATACCCTGGGTGCTCCATCCAGGCATGACTCTGTGGACTAGTCCAGAAGAGCAGCTTTCCACCAGCTACTGCTGTGATGGCATCGATGGAGATATGCATTTCAGACCTCTCTTTCATTTCCCAGCCAGGCTTTTAGGATGCCCCTCAATTGATCAAAACCTGATCAATTTGTCACAACCTGTATTCCCAAGAGCTTTATGGATGTTAGGTCTCTGAGTTGAGATACCACCTGCAAAGCGTCCTTCCCTTTCCCCCATTTCACAGATGATTTCCACCGGCTTCTGCCTTCCACCCTCACACACTACCCTGAAAGAGTTAAGAAGAATTTACAATATTCTTAACTTATATTACTCACTTGTATTGAATTATTCTTGGATCAGATATTAAATGGAGTTTTTCCATATAATATCTGTCACAGATGGAAAAAACCCCATCATCTATGGATGAGTGTAATCCATTCATTGGTTTACAGATACAGCCCTCTCCAGGGATTGTCAGAAATAAACACAATGTCCCTGTTTGCTGGATTTTTGCATTTGGATTGCTGAGCTAGCTGAAAAAATGTGTGAAATCGCATGTAAGCCGACAGCTCCCTATTGACTAGGCATACAAACAAGCTCCCATGTGTTATTTATTCCAGCAAGCCCATGGACTGTGTCATGCACATGAAATGCTAGCCTGCTCTGAAATTCAAGGGAATAATAATCAATAACGCTTTGTTCATAACGCAGCTTTCATCTGCAAAGCCTGGAGCGGTGTCTGGGGGCATGGGCACCCGGGCTTGCAGCATAGGAAGCTGGCATTGAGTGGGGTGTTGCAGAGACCCTCAATCAAAAGGCAGAGCTGGAACCAGTCCCTCCAGCCCAGCAAACACCAGGGACAAGCTGCCTGCTGACAAGACACCTTTGGCATCTCTCAGACATGCTAAATACATGATTTTTGTTTGTTTGTTTGTTTGTTAAGGAAACAGTCTCTGCCAGAGAAGCTTTCCAGTTACCTGCTATGATGTATCACAGCAGTTAAAACTAACTTGTTCTTTTGGGAATTCCCAGGAGGAATTAAGGATATTGGTGTGCTCAAAGCAAGGGTATGGTGAGATGGGAAAAGCCAAGCCTATTTCCACCCCAGCCCCACTAGCACCTTGCTTTTATACCTGAACACAGGGTTTACAGCAGCATCCTCTTCCCAGGTTGGTCAGACCACATCCCCATGGGTCACCCTGAAATAGGTCACTCCACTCTCAGTGAAGCAATGCCTCCACGCCGCCACGCTGTGTGGCACGGCTCCAGGACATCACCCTCACTGCACAGCTACCGGCTTGGGGATAATTAGTATCTCCCCCATCTGCTAGATTAGCTTGGGGAGGAGAGGCAGGGGAGCGCTGCCAGGGTGCACTTAACTCTTCCGTCCTCAGGCGTTTCTCTGCTGCTCCCCCCTCGCAGGCTCTGTGGCAAACCCGGCTGGACCTGGCAAACACCAGACCAAGAAGGTCTGTGGAAGGTGACCAAATTCTGCCTCAGGGACAGGGCTGCTCCTGCCTGCACCACTGGAGGAGTGCACGAATGGGAAGGGTCTGTCCTGCTGCCATGGGGGACACCACCAAATCCCTGCGAGAGCCTATCTGTGGCAAAATACCCACTGTTGTGCCCCCAGACGAGCAGATTTGGGTTCCTCAGCTGGAAACCCCCTCCCCACCCCAGCCCACTCCAGGAAGCCCCAGGCAGGGCGGAGGGCTCCAGTTCCCAGCCCCAGGGCAGCATCCTCTGAGCACGGAGCACAGCTTTAAATAAGGCGCTTATGTTTGGGAGACAAGGGAGGATGATAACAACTGCAGCCCAAATGCAGACACAGGATTAATGCTGCTCTCGGCAGCAGACTCCTTTCCTGCATTAAAGTCAACACATCACCCAACACTTACTTCACACCCTCCCTGGGGTGGCCAGAGAGTTCCCTTTATAAGGTTAATACCTTCTCCTCCCCCAACCCCCCTAAAGAAACAGGATATTTCCTAGCTAATTTGTATGTGTCTAATTTTCATATCAACAAAACCAAAGTCATGATTCGGGGCTTTTTTGGATTTGCTTTATTTCTCACCACATTCCCGCTCTTATTGAGTCCTTTTCCATTCCTCTGCTCCTTTCCCAGATTCCAGTATCCACAGGTTTCTGGGTTAACAACAAAATAACACAGGCTGGAACCTGTTCAGATGATTTTTTATTATTATTATTTTTATTTTCTTGCTTGGAAAACCTTTTCCCCTCTCTTTCACCCTCCCCGCCAGGGAGTTCAAAGGGACGTGTTCACAAACACGGGCAGCGTTCTCCACACCCACACTTGCCACCTTGAGGGAGGGAGCGGCATGAAAACTCGCTGGTGAACATTTGTGCAAATATTCATTTGGCATCTGCTAATGTCAAGTCTGGCTGGATTGGGGCTAGGAGCTGTAGAAAAGCATAAATGAGTTGGGCAGACAGCAAAAGCAGAGCTACTTCGTTATGCAAACAGGAGCCTCTCACAGCAGCTCTTGCTGCACAGAGAAGGGGCTCGCACTCCACATCATTCTTTCGTGCTTTGTCTTACCCTTTAGTTATGATGACTTTTCTCATGCAAAAACCCTGGTGTGCTAAATGCTGTACAAACCTCCAGCCCAACAAAGCTTAGCCTAAATAAACTACAGCCTAAAGCAGGGAGCTTTGCATCCATGCATAAGCAGCAATGGCACCTGAATGGGGCCTGCTCTCGCCCCTGTCCGTCTGTTTTATTGCTGTTATCGTCAAGTAATTCTGCAAAGCGTTGCAGGGCTGTGTTCCTATGGAATACACCATGCTACATGAGCCTTTGGTCCTGCCAGCTCCCTGGCTATAGCAGACAATGCACATGGGCGCTCTCCTTTGCTTGCAGAGCAGGTAGCAACAGAGGGCTTGCTGCCAGCATAAGCAAAACATTCAAACAACTGCAAATAACCCTTCTATCTCAACCCCTGGCATTAATGGACAGCCACAGATGGGTTGCATGTCTCATTAATCAAATGTCCTCAAGTAATAATGGACCCAGGCCTAGCTACAGGGTACAACCTAAAAGGCTGGAGTCAGTTTCCACTCACTTGCCTGGTGGAAAACCTTCCATGGACATCAGTGGGACCTCGTGTGACATGGTCAACTTCCCATGGCCATAGGAGGGTTTTCACTGTAGAAACTTTATCCCTTTCATGTAAATTCGACAGCACAAGCACAGTGGTTAATGGACCACACAATCTATAATTTACTAGTAAATTAAATACGACCAGTATTGCTTTCTGGAAGTGATGCCTGCAACACTGAGCGCATGTTTGCAGAGGGTCCCGGGAAGGGGATCACAGCACACCCTGCTCTGGGGCTTCAGATGGATGGTTTGGAAACAGCCTGATGGCAACAGCTGGATTGGCCATGTCAACACAGTCCTGATGCATTCAAAAGCTGAACTCCTCACTTGTGCCCCGCTCTGGATGCGTGCCACCCTGCCACGGGTGATGCAGCTCTGGGGGCAGGAGATGTCCTGGCACTGCGCTTCTAACCATGGGAAAATTCAGCATTTCTATTTCAAAATTTACAAACTGAATAATCTATGTTAGAGCTTGCTGGAAATTTCCACACAATTACAGATAAGCAAAAACTTTGTATTAAGAGAAACCTTTATTTTTGTTAAAAGTAGAAAAACTGGGACCTGAAGTGCATTCTTTTCACATTTCAATATTTCTAGACTTTGTTTCTAGGCTGGAAAAATGCAAAGAACTTTCCAAGAAAAAAAAATCTGGTTTAAAAACACAAAACTTAATCCTTTAGCTGTACTTTTCAAGGCAAAAAGGAAAAAATTTCCAGTCACATTTCCCTGGACCCCTAGTGAATTCCTAATTCATTGTTTAGCCCTTGTTTAATCAACCCAATCCAAGCCCAGATTCAGCTCTGGCTTTGGTGAAGGTGTCTCCCGAGGTGGGTGCCAGCACCAGGCATCAAGCGAGGTTGTCACTACACACCCCAGGCTGGTGGTCACTGGGTGCACGGCAGGGTGGGAGGCTGCTGCAGGGTGCAGGCTGCCATCTCCCCGGTCCTTGCCCTGGGTCACACCATGAGTTGCCAGCCGAAAGGGATGCAGACAGCAGTGATTCTCCCAGTCTGGCTCCCTCCCCTATCCTTTTATGTTGTGCAAACAGGGATGACTGTGGCAGAGCTCAGGGGCAGCGCAGACTTGCTGCAGGGAGATAAAGAGTTAATATAGAAAAACCACCACTTGTTTTCTAGCTTTGCAGAGCAGGGACGTTGAGGAGTTAATGCCACTAATAACATTCTAATTTTTGGGTTCAAAAAGTCCCACTGTGCTCATCATGATGCTGTGTGGGACACCCCAAGCCAGCTCCTGCACCACATTTCTGATCCCTATCACACACTCAGCACAAGGATCTGCAGCATCAGATGTGTCAGGAGGCTCCTGCCCTGCAGCAGCAGGACACAGCCCAGACAGAGAAGCCCTGGTAGAAAACTCAAGCTCCTTCAGGGTGGCATGCTGTAGGTGCCAAGCTGAGAGCAGAGGCTGGTTGCTTAATGGTGCAAACCTGTGGAGCAGGACAGACGGATGAGGGAGTCTCCCATTCTCATGTGCCCGAGCATCAATCCCTGAGCTCCTTGCTGGCATCCCTCCCCACACTGAGAACTTCCACCCAAAGCAGCAGGGTCTTGGATTCCTGGTTTTGACTGGAAACATTGGGAGATGAATCTGAATTCCTTCTCATCAGCCTAAAGACTTCTTTATTATTTACAACTGGGAATGATTCCCACCAGAAACGTGTAGCTGGTTATAATTTAAATGTTTCTTCTAACTCGGGAAATTTCCAGGAAGGTCTAATAGTAAACACAATATTATGCCCACAAGTTACAAATCAGCGGTCCTGTTTGTTTAATTCATTTGCCCAGAAAAATAATTAATGCAAAACTGATGGTGGTTTTTGTTTGTTCCCTAAAACAATGTTATCAGTACATGCCCTCAGTGCATTTTTACTGCAATTATAAAGGTTTTTCCAGCTGGAAAGTGAGTCAGCTTAACTTTTTTCTTTTAAACTAATGACCATTTAATGTCAGATAAAAGGTTTAGAGGAAAGGATTAAGTACCACTTTAAACAGAGATGGTGGGAGATAATTGACTCAATTTACCCCTGACATGGTTCAGGGCACCTGCAGGTGTGTGTGTTGAAATACGGCAGAGAGAGAGAGAGACCCTGCCAGAGACCCAGCACTCTCCCCATGTGGGTGGGTGCTCACATTCTCCTCTCCATCATTCGAGCACATCTGACTCGTCACCTCTAGCAGGTGTCCCTGTGCCCTCCAGGAAGACGCAGCTATTCCTGGTCTGGAACAAGCAACAGCCTTCAAACAGCAGAGGAGAAGTTGCAGGACAGATGGGAAGCCGATAATAAAACCCCAAAAAGTAGATAATGAAACAAAATGCTCCAGTTTGGATATTTGCCAGCAGACACAGGCGCAGCCTTCCCCTGATTCTCCAACCTCCAGCCCTGTTTTCACTTACATCCGCCACTGCTTCTCTGGAAACTTCCAGACCAAATAACTTTTGCTGATCTTTCATCTCTGCATGCTCCTTTTGTTCATTTTTCTTTGCCCCATTGCTGCCATTTTCAAGGACTTGGGGTAATTTCTCCTGGAGCAATGTTTTTTGCTGTTTACCAGCATGGGCAACCCATTTGCATAGGATGGGCTCCTGCAGCAGGGCTGCTCCAGGTGCTGATGCTCCCATCCACTTGCTGCCAAACCTTCCCTGGAGGTTTTTCCCCATGTCCCAGGGCACAGTGTGGCCCTTTTTCCTCTGACTGTGAAGGCACCAGGAAAGGCTTTGATTGTTGTTCTGGTGTATGAACCACTTGGCTTGGGTGGAAAGGTATTTAATGAAGCACATACCGTAAAGGTATGCACCCCATCACAAAGTCCTGCTCCTGGCTGCCTTGTAATGCAGCGCTACACAGAAGCCACCTATAAATTTAAATATCATGAATTCCACCTAAGGGCAGGGTTTTGGTTTATTCCCCAAGTCAGCCACTTTTCGAAGGCGATCCCTGCCTCCCGGGGCAGCCGTGAGCTGGTATCTGGCTTGTCCCACGGATTTGGAGAGCGATGCCCTGGGGAGGGAGAAGGGCTTCTCCGCGGCTTGTGGCTGAGCTGGCAGCAGTCGATCCCTGACCACCTGAGTGGAGCTACTGTCTTCAGTGGCTTGGAGAACCCAGCTGGGAAGGGTGAGGGTCTGTTTTCATTGTCTTCTTTCAAGAGCATGACGTGATCTCAGTTCACACCTTGAAGAGGTACGAAGCAAACATCCAGCCCTGAATCACTTGGCTGCTACAGCAGATTGTAGATTAGAGCACCTTGGGCTGGGTTCAGACCACCTACCGTGACGTCTGATGGCAGCACCCCACAGCTGGGCTGGCCAGGCCAAACCCGCTCCCCATGCAGGCGATGGAGAGGACACCCAGTTACTCTGCAGCACCCCAGAGACTTCAGAGCCAGACTTGCCTCCCACTCAGCAGCTATTTTTGATGCTTTCCAGCAAATCACACCATGCAGCCATTTGGGTTCCCATAGCAAAGGGCCCACTGAGTGCACAGATCTCCTCCTTAAATCACAGGCAAAATCTGGCTGCAACATGCCAAACGGATGGGACTTGAACACCCAAATCCTCCGGGCGACGAAAGATCTCAGCCTGAATGTATGTGAGGAGCTTGTACAATCAGGCTCCAAAACACTGAGCTCAAAACTTGCCATGTTCAAGATCAAAGGAGTAATTTCAACTTCTCCACCCCCGGAATGGGACCACTTGCACTTAGTTCCCTGGCAGAGCTGGTGTGAAAGGCAGTGAGGGTTGGAGAAGACCTGGGTGACCCTGTGAAGGCACGGGCTGATAATTCTCCTTTTCAACTCCAACCAGCTAGTGAGGGTAACCATACAACATTGCCACGTGCCAGCACTGGCACGGTCTCAAAGGTGAGCAAATGGCATGGTGCCTGTGTGATGTGGAAAGGGGATCCAAAAAGCACCAAGAGAAAACACAAGCTAGGGTTTGCAAGTAGGGTGGCTGTCACCTGGTCAAAGGTCTTGCAGGGAGGTGACTGTGGAGCTTCTTGTGGGGGTGGAAAGGTAACACGGAAAGGACGGACCCTACAAGTGTCCTATGAGGCCATCACAGAGTGCCTTACTGCTCCTTCAGCCAGCATAGGAGTGTGAGAAGTGTCAGGCCTATGTGATAGGGATGGGAAAGGACCCAAAGCACACCTGGAGGTATCTTGTGCTTTCTTCAGAGCTGTTTAACATGGACAAAACAAGGACAAACCACCATGGCTTTTGTTGTGTGGGATGGGAGAAGCACCCATCCATAAGGGGGTATGCTGCCCAATGTCCTTCCCTCCCGAGGCCAGTCTCCAAGCTCTCATAGTCTGAACCCAAAGGTTAATCACCATGCCATATGTTGATTTTCCCAAGTCAAGAACAGTTCTTTTTCACCAGTTTTGAAGTTTGCTGCCTTTCATTGAATTTCCCTGCCTGTGTTGGGAGAGCAGGTGAGCAGGAGATCCCAATTTACTTTCTCTGCAGTCTAGACTATTCATTACTTTCCTGTCTCTAAATGAAGCAGGCACAGTCCTTTCAATACCTCCATAAAGCATTCCCTCACCAGGCCTCTAATCATTTTCATTGTCAGCCTCTGAACACTTATTATTTCCACTATATCCCCTTTTGAGATCAGATATCCAGAGAGGAGCCCGGCATGTTAGCAAGGGTCTCCTCCGGATCTCTGCTGTGAACAGGCAGGCTTTCAGGAATATTTTACATCCCTCTTTTTAACCATCCTCATATTTTGTTTTACTTTCCCAACACCAAAAAGGAAAAAAGACCCCGGAGTCATCGTGGATAGCTCAATAAAAGCATAAATTATTACAATTAATTTGGAGCCCAAAAACGTGCATGCATAGCTCAAATTATTCCTTGCCGTGCCTTGCCTTGCAGTCGTCAGGGGTGAATTTTATCTGCCATTGTGCTGCCCATTCACCTAGCTTTGTGTGGTCTGACAATATCTCAACCCAAGGTGGTATATGGTTGCAGGCACTGCCGCTCTCGTTATTTACAATGGCTAATTAAGATCCTGCTACAACCTTCATCCCACCCTTAATTCTTATGAAGCAGCCAACAAAAGGTTTTGATTTCCTTTTTGGCTGGAAGACCTTTTGGCTTCTGCAAAAAGGGGATTAAGAATGAAAGCACATAAAGGTATGTGCACAATCACAAAGTCATAACAGCTCTCTGAGTGCAGTCTCCCAGGAATGAAACGCAGCATTAGCAAGAAGGGCTAATTGGGACCGGTTTAAAGAGTGCACATTGTGTAGCTGAGTCCGGTAACACTTTTGATCAGGCAGACAACACAGCCACAAATTGCTTTCTTCCCCCTCCAAAATATCTGACCCCGCAGGAAACAGTGTTTTACCTTTCCCAAGCAACCCAGACAGACAGACAGACAGGCAGATGGATGGTGCGCACAAGCTGGGTGAGCGCTGTGGGTCGCACCAGCTGCTCTGCAGGGCACAGCCTGGACAAGCCCAGCTGTCTGCAGGCTCTGGGCAGATGCAGGGTCCCTGTACCCCACACTTGGCCTCAGGGTCCCTGGAGGCTGGTGCTGGCTCTGACGGTGATCGCCAATGTCACTATCATCACAACTTTAGGATCAGATGGAGCCGTACGCAACTTGCCCAGACTTTCTCTCCAGGGAGTGTTTTGGGCACTGCTGTTGGCTGTGGGTTTCAGAGTAATTGCTCTCCATTACCTCTTTGCCTTCAAGAGAGGTAGGTGCAGGTTCCCAGTCTCAGGTTGCTTCCAGAGAGCCTCCCCATTGCAAACCTTGCTCTGGACAAAGCAGCCCTCCCCACTGACTGGTCCTCCTGTGGGTGGGCACCCCTCGAAGGCTCTGCCTGGAGTGCTCCAATCCCTGAGCCTGTCCCTAGCCCAAAGGCCTCCCCTTTTAGTCCCTGCATCACCGAGCCAGCTCTGTGAGCCAAGCTTGGGAATCTGGTTCGTTAGCTCTTGGCAATGCCATCCCCCAAAATGTCATGGCATGCAGAAATCTATGAAAACCAGAGACCCGAGACATGTGTTTTTGTTTGTTTGCATGTGCCAACATTTCCAATGGCTCAGAAATGTGTGCCTGTGAAGGCTGCATGTGTGTTATTCATTTAGGATCATTTTCAGCCCTTATAATAGGAGGCTCATTTTGTCCTTTTGAAAGCTCTCGAGCAGAGATGATCATAGCCCTAAAGCCTGCCATGGCTGTAAACAACATTTAAGCTCCACATAACTGTCTCTCCTTGGAAAATAGTCCCATGAAGGAGTGGAAGGGTTTTCACTCTGTGCTCGTGTCAGATACATAGATAGATAGGCAGCTCATTCCTCTAGGCTCCTTTGTAAACCCCAGCCAAGATTTTTACATTCTGATTCATGCAAATATGATCATATGATCAAAGTAACATGTGCTACCTCCCAGGAACTAATGCACTAATCGTTGGCGTGCTGCAAGCCATGGCCTATGTTCCTGATGTTGCTTCCTCCTGTCCTTGCGCACAACATCCCTCAAGCAGACAGTTGGCTCTGAACCAGCCAGGATGGGGTCTGCTTCAAGCTGGCTTTCCATGTGGCCTCACAAAACACTCAGAGAGCCTTCACTTGTGTCCTTTCTGCGCCACCCACAGAAAAGTTTCTGATGGTATATCTCTCCCGGCTACTGATGGAGAGGCGGTGTACCCCCAAAATGGCTGCATGTCTCTGGATTCCCTAGCTGGGAATTCTTGGGGTGAAACCTCCCAATTAGACATTTCTCCCATAATTTCCATAGCTTCTTTCATTTGCTTGGGTTGGAAGCAGGTTCAGAATTGCCTTTTTTGGGAAAAAAAAACGTCACTTCCAAGCCTGGGACTGCACAAGCTGGTGAAAATGCAACCCAGGGGAGGAGCAGGTCCTTGGCACCCAGCTGGGAAAGGGAAACTGCAGCATCACCTGTGGTGCTTCCCCTGGCTGGGCCATGCTCTTCTTCACCCAGGATATCCCTCAAAACGCACCGGGAACCTCATGACACTTGTGCTGCTTAATTGAGGAAGAAACTCACATTAGAGGCTTCAATGTGGTTACATCTTCTGTTATTCCTGGCCACTGTGGTTGTGTTTTTCAAAACAAAGGCAGTGTTTTCTATCCTTTAGGCCCAAGCGGACCAGTTAATCTCTTTTCAGATTGGTTTGATGTGGCTTGGGAAACTCAAGCGGTTGTTTCCCAAGCCCGGTGTAACTCAGTTACGCTTCTTGTGGCCCAGCCACAGGTCCCCCAGACTGGCAGACACCAGGGATGTGCAGACAGTTACCCTTCTGTCTGCTCTGAAACTGGAAATCAGCTCTTGCCCAGAGAGGTGTTGGCCACCTTTGGGCTGCCCTGATTGGACTACAACTTTCCATAACTTTCTCAGTAGAAAAAAGTCCCACCCAAAACAAACATGGCCAGGTACTGCAGTGGTTGCCACCAGCCCGGACCTCATGGCTCGGCTTGTCTCTGCAGTTAACCACTAAATCCATGGGTCTTGACTGCCAGGGAGACCCCAGTATGTGCCAGACCTTGCTGCGGGACAGGGACTCTGCAGGTGACCCACCAAAGGGGATGCTCACGGTCTACATCTCCTTGGGTTGTACACCTTAATGCAGGTGTTGCAAGCTTAAAATGCCATTGGAGAAAGGAAATGGTGTTATGAGCTTTTTTTCCCATCAGCCAGGATTCAGCCCCTGCAGAAAAGGGGGTGGCAGCAGGGGGACAGCAGAAACAGGTAAGACGCGGCCAACCCAGAGAAGGTTTGGACTCTGGACCCCTCGGCAGGCTCCAGGAAAAGGCAGTGGGAGTTATCATCCAGGGCCTCGGTCAGTGAAGCAAGGTGTATTTGCTAAAGAAAGAGTAAACTGCCACAGAAATGGAGTTTTAGAGGGGGGCTCAAATCTATTTGGAGACTTTGAAAACAGTGTCAACTGAGAAATAGGCAGGTGAGATTTTTTTACACATCAAATATTGCTTTTTGCTTTCAAAGTGAAGCTTCTGATTTCTCATTTATTTCCTTTAAAATTACCTATATTTAAAGAGAAGAAGTAAATTGTTAACTAGGGTGAATTAAATGTTTTTGGTAAACCCAAATCTCTCCACCCAGTACCTTGTCTCACTTAAAAAAAGAAAAGTTTCAGTTTGACCTGATTTTTCCTCCCTAATTTTTCAGCTCACACCGTTGGAAATACCAGAGTCTACGTAGGTTACATCATTTGTGAGGAATCTCCTCTCATCCGTCTCCAAATGAATAACAACAAACATTCAAAAAATAATTGAAGTTTTATATATATCCCTTGGCCATTCAGGTGGTATGGCTGGCACGAGACGTAGGCACTTTAAACAGCTGTTGTGAATCTTAAGTATAAACTTCCACCCTTTGGCACTACATCAGGAAATTATGCATAGGAATATACCTGCTTTCCCTTGCAGCAGACAAAAATCATGATGTTTAATACCTTGAGAGTGGATGGGAGAGAAAATCTTTTTTCCTGGGGGTCACCCACACTTTGTCTGGCTCTTTCTGCTATGTTGGACAAGCGGGACCGAGTGGGACTCTGGGCTGTGCCGAGACAGGCAAAGGGCTTTGCAGGGGGTATTTACAGCCACACTGACATACACACACCTCCTCCTCCATCAGCAGATACCTGTATTGTAGAGTAATTCAGTGCCCTAGAAAAGAAAAACCACAACTACACACACACTTTTTAACATATTACAACCTCATTTTTCAAAGGTAGGTACAGTAACATAGCATGCTCTTAGAGTCAAATTCACATATGTTTTCTGTTACCCAACCTATCCCACTTAGAGCCGACTCCGTTTGCTCAGAGTCAGATCTTCCTTGGTGGACAAATTCTCCCAGACAAGACAAACTGCTAGACCATCTTCTCCAGCTGGAGGCTGAGGTCCTGGCTGAAATCTCATTCCACTGCTTTTGTGAATGTACAGAGACACCAAAATGCTCAGTGAATCCCGGAAATCTGATGGACATCCATGGGGCAAAACACTGCCCATAGCACAATGCATGTGCCTGTCAAGCCTTGCTCCAAGAACTGGTGTAGGCTGGCTGTTTGCTTAAACCAGACCTAACTTCCACCTTGCCATGTTTCTGCAAGCCAAGGTAAATAAGCTATTGCAAAGACCAGGACGATTTGAGGTGGTGCAGCTGGCAGAGGTGTGCTGAGCTCAGGCCTCGTGGTGCTTTCCAGGATCCTCCCCAAGCTCTCCTCCACTCCCACGTGCATCTCACTACAGACACATTGGGTTCATGGGCACTAGAGCATCCAGCTTATTTAGGCTATGGCCTTAACTCCAGAAGTCATGGACATAAAAACTTGGTCTTGTCTTCTCATCGCTGAGCATTAGGGCAGCATCCCTTCCCCAAACTTTGTTATTTTTGTCCCAATTGCTTCTTCATCACCTTGCCTCACCTTGTGATATTTGTTGGAGGCGTGTATCAGCTACGCTCCCAAAAGCTAATATTAATTGTGCAGATATTATACATGCTGGTGTTGAAGAGGTGATGTAGCTGAAGGGATCAATCCCTCTGCATAGGTAGGCTGTATCTTTGGGCAGGTGCAATAATCCCCTGTGTGCAGAACTTTAGCGGCCCAGCTAAAACTGTGAGCATGCTCCTGGAAGAGGCTTCCCTGCTGCTTCACACCTGCAAAAAGCTCATCTCTAACTGTGAGCCTGTGAACCAGCACTACGGAGATGATCCTGAGCTAAACGAGACTGTAAGGACAGCCCAAGAAAATGAGCACCAAGTTTCACGTGCTCACGCTCCTGAAAGACAGGTTGCCAAAAGCCAACTGTTGGCAAGAGGGGCAGATCAGGCTCAAATGGGGCAGACCAGGTGCAGCACCGAGCCTGCAATGGCACCTGCATTTGCATCAACAAGGCAAAGGCAGAACAAAACTACCAACTGTCGAGCAGGAAGGACCATGCCAGCTTCGGGGCTCCAGCTGCAGGCATGTCAACTTGGTCAACTGCTCCCACTTGGTGACAGCTCTGTGGTCCAGGAAAGGTCCTTGGTCAGCTGGAAGACACCTTGCACAGGGATCAGGACACTCTTTCTATTCTCAGCCAGTGGTGAGCCCCACGCAGGTCTTGACAGCACCATGATGAAAGGGTTGTCCTACTTGTGACCAGATGCAGAGCCCGGCTGAGCTTTGACTGCCAACCTTTCACCATCACAGGAACAGCATGGGAGAGACCCACCACCTGGAAGGTGTCACCAAACAGCAGTTTGGTTTGTGCAACACAGTCAAAGCATTGACAAGAAACTTTCCTGGACCTACAAAGCTTCCCTCCTGGGATGGCCTCACATTTCAGCGTGCCCAGTGGCACCTGTGCATGGCTTCATGACAATGCCAAACACGGCATTATCAGAGCGTGCCACTATCTGATCTCAGCTATGAAAACATTGCTAAAATCTAGCAGTCTTTCTGAAACAGTAGCTATAGTACGCTTTTATTAAATCCAATTAAACAGCGTATTTGTTTAAAGTGTGCCCACCCAGAGCTCCACAAACATTAATGCCATCAGTTGCTTCAAGCAATCACCTAGCATTACACCCCTTGCTGTTGAGGTTATTTCCACAATATTAATTAAATCCTCATTAACAATCTTCAATTATAAAGTAAATCAAATGTAATAGCCTACACAGGGAATCCTAGCTCATATTCAGGGAGCCCAAAGACTTTCTGAAAGGAAGAAATGTTAAACACCACAGACAAGCTGCTTCTTTAGTCTGGAGGTCAGCAGAGAGACTTTTCCAACGGGGATGTTGACAACCACTTGCAACCTCTGGCCTAACCACCAAGCACAAGCCAGGTGCAGGAACACCACATGCCTGGTGGCTGCAAGCACGAGGCTGTCTGTCACTGGGCACGCAATGGGTTTCCCCTATTTCTGTTAATTTCTTGAACATCTCGTCCCCAGAGCACCCTTCTGCCCAATGTGAAGGTACTTCAAAGGGAACCTGGTGTGAATTCTTCTCGTCTTTGCCCCTGCTTTTGTTATTGTTAATAAAGCCTGAAAAGCAGATGTTCAAACTCAAATTCCCAACATACACCATTCTCGGGCAACAAATCTCTCCGACAGCACCTAACCCAGGTACCCAGGTGAGCACCATATCTCCTCACAACACTGACTCTTCACAGCCCAAGGAACCCAACTCACTGCTGTCCAGTAAATATTCTTGTAAACCAACAACAGAAGTGCCAGAGGCCCCTAGTGACAATTGCATGGCCCCTAGTTCCCACGTGCCAGTCTCCAAGCCCAGTGGGCATTGCAGGACAGGCAGCAGGTCCTCCCTGGTTGCCCTCAGCCTCACAGGACATCCCTTCTGCCCAGCCTTTTCCAGCATTTATCACCTCCACCCCTTCGAATTTCCCTGATGGCAAACAAACCCTGTTGTTCTGACAGTGAAACCATCAGTGCCATAGGCCATGGTGATATTTCAAGGAGAAAAAAGGCACCCATAAATCCTTTCTCACTCTCGAAATCAACTGGGTTTCTCCTCTTGGAGACACTAACACAGCAAATCTCCAGCCGCTCCCAGTCCCCCACCCGCAGCGCTCCTCTGAACTTTCCCCAAATCTCTCCCACATGAATCAATCTGAAGACAAAGCTGGCAAAGCCTTCCAGCCCCCACCAACCAATTCCACCACTGTGCCATCAGGTCCCACTTCCGTGCTGGTCTCCAGGTGCACCAGGAGAGCAGCTCCTAGTATATTGACGGGGAGAGGGGCTGCCCGAGTGACCACCTTTGCTTAGCTGGGGTGAATGCATCACCTGTAAAGCTGCCCAGCTTTTTGTGGAGCAGCATGAAGTGACCCTGTTTAGCACTGTTCATTTTTCTCTAGGCTTGCAAGGTTTGGAGATTGGTTCAGATAAGCATCCTCAAGCTTGCATGCTTATCTGCACCATCTCCCAAACGGCTTTGATCTGCAGGATTTGGCTGCAGCTCTCAAAGTTATCTTGAGAAAGCTTGTTCTGGGGAGAGTCGTTCCTCTGATTAACAAGAAAAAGCTTTCTTAGTGGCTTTGAGCATTTTCATCCCTGGCTGGAATCAGGGAGTGTAACAATGTCTGCACACAGAGAGAAGGGTCAGGCGAGCTTCTCCTTAAAGCTTCACTTGGGCTCAGTTGTCATTTCAACTAAAATTTGAGGTCAGTTATTTCATCATCCTTTTTTCCCACTCTCTGTTTAATGCTGTCTCACCCAACCCACTGCGTGGGTCAGTCTGTGTATACAGATTCACACCTTGTGGCTTTACATCATCCAAGTCCTATGCAGAACACCTGGGAGGAAAGCTGGCTGAATTGACAAGGAGGGCAAGTCACCAGAGGGCTGGGAGAGCTACGGTGGGGTGAGGAAGAGGGATTTGGTCAGTCTAGGGCAATTTTTAAAAGATATAATATTGAATTAAATAGCTGAAACGAATAGCCCCTCTCAAAACCTCCAGGGAAGGAAACACAAGCCACACATCGCTATGTGTTAATTGAGTCAGATGCTAATTTTCCAGTTTACCTTCTGCTTGGCCAAAGATTTAGGAAATATTTGTTGGACTGAAAAGTATCAAATTTAACTCCTGCTCTTGAAAAATGTCAGCATGGATTCCCCCACTCTCAGCCCATCATCACCCCATGCAAGATTTCTTCCTTGTGGGAACAATGAGGGAGGAATAAGAAGACGGTATTAAGGAAAGAAGGAATTACAGAATTAGCAATGAAGCTTATAGTGGGGAAACTACCCCGAACATATCCTGCTGCCCTCGCACAAAAGATAAATATGCATTAAAAAACCACTACGCAGGGAAGGGAAAGAAGTCTGAACAGCAAAAATATATACATGTGTTTTAAATAATTTTTTTAATTGTTGAGGCAGTAATACTTGGTTCATGGAACTGCAATATACAGAGAGGTGAAATAAATAGCTTATATATATATAATATATATAATATAGCTGGTTTTAAAATATTCCCTTATCATTGGTGTACTAGGTCATCTTGTAGTCACTTGAATGTATTTAGCAGCATTCTCCAGAACTGAGCATAATGCAGGATCACGGAGCCGTGACACCTTATGTCGTCAGAAAGGTTACAGAAGATCGATGCGTCGAGAACTCCACGGAAACTCAATCACTGCGGCACACACCATCTTGTCTTGGGCCAGCGTGCAGCAGACAATAAATAGATTACTGCAAAACCGGCACTTTTCGGGGCAGGGTCTCAGTAACTTTGGGAAAGAACTTTGGTTTTCTTTGGCTTTATTTATTTATTTTTAATAATTACTTTTTTTTCCTCTGGGGATATGCTTGAAAAGTTGTCCTTTCCAAAAAAGCAAAATAAGCACCTGTGTGTCATCAACAACAAGAAGTCAATTTAAATAGAGCAGTTCATTTTGTTTTTCAAGTCACAATAAATCCCTAACAGCTTTTCCCCAGCGTTTGCCATCTAGTCTTTTATTAATTTTTTTTATTTTTATTTTTTTTTAAACACAATGTACAAAAATAGAGCTTCTTCCTTATTTTTAATGTAAAAATATTCCTCTGGTGCAGTTTTTTTTTTTTGTGGTTTATTATTGTGACACTGTTTTTGTCTATTTTTAACTGGGGTTGGTGGGTCGTATTCTCTTAGTCCTCTTGGTGACTGTTGTGTACTTGAAAGGTTTCTGTATCTCCACTTGCCCCTTTGGGTACCTCTTCATAAAATGTACATCTTGCTGGTTTTCCCGGGTCTTGGGCCCTTTCCGTGGCCTCCCTTTTTTGGTGAATCCAACATACCAGCCTGAATATTTTGCTGACATCAGTGCTGTATAGTTGTTTTCTAGGACTTTTTCAATGAAGACACACTCCTTGCTGGTGCCATCAGGCTGAAAAAGGGAAAAAAAAAAAAAAAAAGAAAAAATTCATTATCCAAATGCAAACTCAGTGACCAAAACTCAATTTGGCATAAATAAAATCATCACATCTGGACCTTGTTTTTGGTTCAAACATTGTTAATAGGAGCCATAACAAACATCAGCTGAAATAGAAATGAATTTAAAAAAAGCATGAAAGCATTAGGTCATCATGTCATTTTTTTTAAACACTTCTATCCAAGGAGAGAAAGATTTTTCAAATACAACAGTTAAGTTTATCCAGTCCAGCTCCTTCTACTGCAGGCAAAGAAAGACATTTAGCTTTGCTTTTTCCATTAGGAAAGGAGGATGAATTGAACTCATGCCAGGGAAACATCATACTTAATCAGAAAAAAATTAAAAAAATCAGAATCTCATATGGGCCAAACAACAGCATTGCCACTTCTACCGCTCTTTTGATATGTTTTCCAAAATACCTTATGGGCCTGCATCCATAACTACCCAAATCCTACTAAAATCATAACTAAGCTTTCCCAGTGCTTTGAAAACTCTCCCCCACAGCATCCTGTGCACGACACCTGGCAAATAAACTGTGCATGGAGCTCTGGGGATGAGCCGGAAGGGTGCTGCAGGCATCGAGGTCCCCAACCTCACTCCAGTCCCTGAATCCAACTGGTTATTTCAGAGCAGCATTGCACATCCCAGGCTTGGCTCCAACTCACTTCCCTGAGCAACACCAGCAGTGGAAAGGGCTGTTTCCACACCAGAGTGGCTCCCTGGATGGGCCAGCATCCCACTGGCATCCTGATGCAACTGCAGCTGGAAGACTATGCGGCAGCAGTGTCCTCAGCCACCAGATCCACCCCAGCTCCACTGCCAGAGGGGGTGACACAAGTGCCTGATTTTACACCTCTGCTCTCTCAGGGTTGATTTTTATTTGGAAAAGGATTTCATTTCTGGTGGCAGAGGGGATGTGGTCCTTCCCCTTTCCCCACCTTTCAATCTCAGCCTAAAAGCAGCCACCCAGAACTCAAGTGCCTGGCTTAGGAAACCATGTCCCAAAATTACATTCTTCCTTGCAGAGGGAGCCAGGATTAGACACAGAACTGGAGGTCAGAAGCTCCTGAGCATGACTGCTGCTCCCCAACCACCCTGCAGCAAAACACCCGCCCTGCTGAGACTCCTTTCCCGATACAGCCTCGTGCAAACCCACCTCCCTGTCACTGCCGTGGGCTGCTAGTTCCCCAACTGCTCACTGGTTCAAGATTTTGGCATACAGGGTGTATTGGGTTTGTGTGGCAAGGTTTTGGTAGCAGGGGCGCTATAGGGGTCACTTCCGTGAGAAGCTGCTAGAAGCTTCCCCTACATCCGATAGAGCCAATGCCAGCCGGCTCCAAGGCAGACCCACCGCTGGCCAAGGCTGAGCCCATCAGTGACAGTGGTAGCGCCTCTGGGATAATGTAGTTAAGAAGGGGAAAAGCTGCTGTGCAAGAGCAGCCGGAGGAGAGGAGTGAGAACATGTGAAAGAAACAGCCCTGCAGACACCAAGGTCAGTGAAGAAGGAGGGGGAGGAGGTGCTCCAGGCGCCAGAGCAGAGATTGCCCTGCAGCCTGTGAGGAAGACCATGGTGAGGCAGGCTGTCCCTCTGCAGCCCATGGAGGTTAATGGTGGAGCAGATATCCACCTGCAGCCTGTGGAGGACCCCACACTGGAGCAGGTGGATGCCTGAAGGAGGCTGTGACCCCGTGGGAAGCCTGCACTGGAGCAGGCTCCTGGCAGGACCTGTGGCCCCATGGAAAGAGGAGCCCATGCTGGAGCAGGTTTGCTGGCAGGACTTGTGACCCTGCGGGGGACCCACGCTGGAGCAGTCTGTTCCTGAAGGACTGCACCCTGTGGAAGGGACCCATGCTGGAGCAGTTCATGAAGAACTGCAGCCCGTGCGAAGGATTCCTGTTGAAGTTCGTGGAGGACTGTCTCTAGTGGGAGGGACCCCAGGCTGGAGCAGGGGAAGAGTGTGAGGAGTCCTCCCCCTGAGGAGGAAGGAGTGGCAGAGATGATGTGTGATGAACTGACTGCAACCCCCATTCCCCATCCCCCTGCGCCACTGGGGAGGAGATAGAGAAAATCAGGAGGGAAATTGAGCATCCAGCCAGGGGCAACCCGCCACACAGGGTTTGGCTTAGCTTGGAGATCAGGACTAACAGACCCAGAGCTGGACTTTGAACGTAGCACTATGTGGATCTTGGGATTCAGGACACTAATTTACACAGCACATGCAGCACTGGAGGGAGTTGCAGCATCACACAACATCTTTAAGTGGTTTGGCACAGACGAAATTCTTCTCGCCTATAATCTCCTGCCAGAAAATATGTTTTGTCCTTTAACTGCTGAGTTACTGGTGCTGCACCTAGAACATCCTGCATCATTGTGTGAACCGGTCCAATCCAACTCCCCAGTGAAGTCACATAATGAGTTTTTCAGTACTGCGGGCCTATGCTTACTGCTATGCTGACTATTAAACCCTCTCTGAGCAAACTAAACAGCATCAGACCCTCTCAGTCTTTAGCCATTTCACCCATCCCATCCCATCCCATCCCTGGGCAGGGAGGGCAGGAAAGCCACAGCAGCATGTCCAGCACAGCACCTGCAGTGATGGACGGTCCCAGGCTGCAGCAGCTCTGCTCAGGCCATGACAGCTGGCGCGAGGAAGCCCAGCCCTGCACGCTTACCTCCCCTTCCCCAAGGCCAGGTCAGCCTGCTCTTTCCTAGAAGCCTTTCTTAAAAGTCCTGCACAATCACAGCAGAGTTTGGTGCAGTTTGTGGGAAGGACAGGGATCACAGGAGAGGAGGGAAGCCCCCCAGGCCGAGCTGGCTCAGGCTTCCCCACACCTCTGATCAGCAAATAACTGCATACGAACCACGAATGGAGCAGCAAGATGGGAACCATCAGGCATGACAACCCAAGCGGGAGTCATGCAGGCAACAACAGTGGAAAAGCTTCATCATCACCAGCCTCCAGGACCAGCCATTCCTCCCCTGGCTTAATACCAATTCAATCGGTGCAACACTATGTGATGTTTATGTGTGGTACATACATTATGTGATTAATGCGCCATCCTGCCTAAAGGTTTTGTTACCACAGGTAGGTCCCATTAAGAAGGCGTGGAGATCATGGCAACTTTTGCATCAAACATGCCAATCCAGGGTCTGTGTTCCCTATATGTGACCCCTATATGGGGGCAAAGCCAGCTCTGCCATAGGACTGGCAATCTCCATACCAGGCTAGGCACAAAGGTCCTCATTTTATCACCTACAGTTGGAAGCTCACAAATGCTTTAATGAATGGCAGAACTGGGCAAAGCTCAATGGTTCCAGTTCCTGGGGGGGTCGTTCTCTGAGCCCTGGGTTTGATCAAAGCCACATGAGTGGGGAAGGGGGAAATCAGTCAACACCACGGGGTTCCACCAGGTTTCAATGGGAAGCCATAAAACCAGCCCCAGGTTTCTCAGGGCTCAGCCCACTACAAACCCTTCCCAATGAATGGAGAATTTTTAAACAATACCATGGCTGCGTTTCAAATCCACCCAAACCCAGGTGCTGATGAACCGACCGGATCCGTACCACAGGGGGAGCAGGTAATTGGAAGGGCCATTTCCCCCACGCTTATGGAAAGGTCCTGGATTTGAGCCCTGACCTTGTTGCTAGGAGAATTAAGGTGTTTTCATGCAATTTGGGACATTTCCGCTTGTACTGCAATGTCAGTTTCTCATGGAAAATGAAGACTGGAATGAAAAGAAAATGTGTGTGTAGGAGGGGGAAGTTATTCTATTAATAACAAAGAAGTATTTACTTATACTTTCAAATTTGCCGACAAAGCCTAAGACAGAGACAGGAGGTGGAGGAATAACAAGGTGCAATTTCAGGCCAACCTCAGGGCTAATTTGAAGTAAACAAAGCGCATGAGATAAAATAACTTTGTTCTGGAAGAGGAAGAGCTAAATGATTTGATAACATGAAATTACAGTAACATTTACAAGTACCTCGAGATAAATCAGGATAAGGACCTCACTTCCCCAAACAGAGCATTCCTGTACATGCTAAGACATGTCAGAGACAGACAAATGATTGTCAAATACTTCCAAGATGATTCTACAGCATCTGTTATAATCCCCAATAGAATAAATCACTCGCACACATTACCTACACCATGGAGAGCTGGACCCATGGTAATCTATTAGGGGAAAAAGCAATTTATAAGGCTTTTCAATAATTTTTAAGTGTCACCTTGTTTTCACCATGTGCCTATTACTTAGGTTCTAATCATGTCCCTATTTAAGCAACAGCAAAATGCTCATTGGGTCTGTCACCCATCCCCTCACTCCTCCAAAGAGAGAAGGATGGAAGAGAAAAGGGAGATGGTTTTGGCCAAGCGTCGCTCCCTGCTCCAGCCACCTGCTTGCCCTTCCCCAGGAGCTCCTAGTGCAAATACTTGCTGCTGATATGGGGCTGCATCCTCTGCCGCCGACGTCAGCTGGGAGATGCTGCCAAGCCACATTTCATACATACTTAGCTGTCAGGAGGCACCTTGAAGAGTGCTCGCCCTTCAAAACTTGGAGGTTTATGTTTTGAACTGATTCTTTAAAATAAAGAAGAGTTCTTGAAAGCCTCGGAGCTGTGCAGGAACCGCCTGGCCCAGCGCAATGGCATGTGCATGTGCAATGCAGTGCATGTGCATGCCCCACATGATGGGGCAGGACCCGCACCCAGCCCCGCATTCCCATCAGCCCCACAGATCAGGGCGGGCGCAAGGGCTTTGTGGCTCCAGGGCGTCCCACACATGCTCAGGGAATGAGGTGCTCCCGCATTTTGCTCACCACCGTCCCACAGGCAACGTCTCCAGCCAAGCTCCCTGCTCAGAGAAGGGTGAGAGCTGTTGCAGAGGCACAAATCTGCTCCTGCGAAAGGCAGGGGCTCTCTTCAAGTCAGCACCTCCTTGTACCTGTGATGAGCCATCCCCATATCATGGATTTTGCTCTTGGGAGCTGCTGCCTGGCCATGTGATGAGGCCGTGCCACTGCGGAGGCGACAACTTACAGTTCAGTTCTTTGCATAGAAATAATTCAGAGCATTTTTTGTTTAAACACACTCCTAATAGCCATGGGAAGATGCAGTTAGCCAGACTTCTGATAAACATCTTCTAAAATGCCTGATCTAAACACCACCTTCCACAGAAACCCCTAGGGTAGCACCCAGGTCTGCACAGAGGCAAGGGAAAGCACAGCCGCGCTGGTAAAGCTCAGGCAGCATGAAGCACTGGCTCTGACGGGGCATCTCAGGTAGCTAATAGCTGGGGACCAGCCCAGGAGACAGTGAGCCACTGCTCAGCGGCAGTGACAAGGCGGTGGACCCAAGCAGTCCCAGTCTCTTTACCAAGCAGGGTTAGAGCAGCAGCAGCTGCCCAAGGCTCCTGCTCTGGAAAGGGATATCTCTAGTGTGAGACTGTTCATGCACCACAGCCAATTCCATCCAGTGCGCAGCTGAAGGCAGCGGAGCTGAAGGAGCTGCGCTGCAGCCAGGGGCTCTCCGAGTGCCCTGAGCTTACCAAGGAGCAGCACCGGATTGTTTGTGCAGAGCATTTGGTGACGGGCTCTCCAGTATTAAACGTGAAACATGTTGAACTGACACTAAAGCAGAATTAAGTGCCAAAGCATTTGCTGCTTCTACAATTACACTCCTGAGCACTTTGGTGCTCCTGCTCTCCTTTTTATGACCCAACTTGGTCTTATTGTAGTTTGGCTTTCTCATTTTAAGTTCTCCAAATGGAAAGGATCAAAGGGCTCTTTGTTGTCGTAGCAGGAGTGCTCCTCCAAGTGAGGCATTACTGCCACTAACAGCTTGCTTCTCAGGGGGAATTCGCGGCAGCCTCTGTGCCACCAGCCTGAGCCAAAGCATTAGCAGGTGCAGCAGCCACCTCCGCCTTCTCCCTATTAGTCTGCCACACTAAGCCACCTGAGCAGCTTTTTATGGGAAAGGGAGGCCAGGGCAGGTTTTCTCATTTATGCTTCACAAATCTAGCTCAGTGGGCACCGGCAAATCCAAACTTCACTCAGCTTTTACGGCAACAATAAGCTCGCGCAAGCAGCTCTGGTAACACCACAGTGCAGGGAGAGATACCTCCAAGACTGAAAGGTTTCTCTGTTTGCAAAGATCAGGGCACAAATTAAGCCCTGGGAGTGATGCTGTGTTAAGCTGTTGTTAGCTAAGCTTATGTTAAAACACTTCCCCCTGCCTCAAATGCGCCGCAATTAGAAGCTCTCTGGGTAAGGTGCCTGAATGCGTTGGTGATGTGCTGCAAATAATAACAAACACCAAACCATAGGAAACATGTCTGTGACATCTCAGGAATGCCAGCTTGGCACAGGGTGCAGTAAGACTCAACCTTTCAAGTGAGACAGGGATGACTCTCCTGTCTAATTATCACCTCATTGCAAGTTCAGCCCCACAGGCTCAAAGTCAAATTGTGAAGGTGCAAGCCCTCCATACAAGCAGGATCACTTCCCTCTGCACAAGCCTCTTCATCCCAACAATCGTAGAGCAGGGAAAGCTACTGCTCAAGCAAAAGGTTTCCAAGAGGTGTGTGTACCTAGGTTTTTTGCAAGGAAAAACTCTGAAATGGACCCTTTCTGCATCCCCACCCCCACAGACAGACAGACAGAGGGGGTTCCCGAGCAGTGGTACCCGACCATGCTGAATCTCACGCCACCCCCAGCTGTGAGGTACACCCACTGAGCTCAGCAATTATTTCAAAGGCTTGCTGAAAATTTCCTTTGAACACTAGCACTGTTAGATTCACACACTGCATTATACAGAAGAAATCCTGCCCTGTATTTCCTAAACTTTGGAGCAGTGACAGCGGAGAAGCCTGGGGTTTTCAGATATGTGGCTTAGCAGTCCCAATAAGCCACTCCTGAAGCATCCCCAGCTGAGGACCAAGGGCTGGTGCACTGAGCATCACTGATACCCCCTATAAAGCCCCAGAGCTGTTTTACACAGCATGTACCTAGTGACATAGGATTTTCAGGAAGCATATTATTTCTCTGTGGCTTTGCACAAGCTCAGCTCAAAGTCAGAGCTCAGACTCATCCACATGGCTTGGAAAAAAGCGAGTGGAAGAAGGTAAGGCAGGAGCTATGTTAATGTCGCAGCTTTTAGGACTGCCACCTCTCCCCCTTCACATGTACACCTTTTAAAGGTAGGTCAGAAAGTGTGACAACAAGGTGGGTATGGCACCTGCCAGATCCAGCAATGCTGTGGGAAAAATTACCCCCTTGCAGCATGGCAAACCTGAGTGCTCTGGCCGCTGGTAAGCTGGGCCCAGCCATCCTCGTGCACTTTATAGGCATTATCAGGACAGATCCATAATAAGCATCCTGATATTCAGCATTCTAGATTTACGGCAAGGCATCCTCACCACAGAGACACCTCTTGACCCAAATGCACATTCTTGCTCCTAGACTGGGCTGTAAATCAGGGAAGCTGCATCTATAACTGCCAAGAGTTACTCAGCTTCATGCGCGTTTCCTCCAGCTCTCTGGCCTCTGAACCTGCACAATCCTCCGAGGAACATACTTAGGAGTCATGATGGGCAGTTCAATAAAAGTGTCTGCCAGTGCAGTGGAGAGGTTAATTATGTATATAGGGCATCTAAGTGCATTCATGAAGCAGGGGAAGTAATATAAAACCCATGCGGAGGAGATTCTCCAAAGAGAGGGTACATCTCCATTCAGAGGTCCAGTTTCAAAGTAGCATTGCCCATTTTTGCACCACCTGCCCATATGCACTGGGGGAATACCCCGTCTCTCCTGATAACATGCAAAAATGGGCACGGTCTTGCATGCATGGGATGGGACCTACAGGCTTTGCAGAGCCCTGTCCCGGTTTGTGCTGGACACAGCACAAGCTACAAGAACCAAGGAAGGAAGAGGAGGGTTTAACATTTTTCTTTCCTTGTACCTTTCATTCAAAAATTCCACTTTTCTAACTAATATCTGTTCAGTAACCCTCACACTGCCCTGGAAAAGCATTTTGTCACAGGATTAACAGGATGATACAGAGATGAAAGGAGTGTTTGTAGGGGTGAACAAAGCAAGGCTGTGGCTACACCAGGACATGCCTCCTAACCTGCTCCATCACAGGACCATTGATTGCCAATGGTATGGCAGGATGGCACATATCCGTAATTAAAGCAAACTAGGTTGGCTTCATCAGGAAAGATGTACATTTAGTTAATAGAAATTCCTAACTGCATCTCAGAGGACTATGTGTACTTAGTATTAATGATGAAAAATGTCAATCACTTTTTAAATGGAATTTATGAAACCAATACAAAATTTAGGAAAATTTAATTTAAGTCAAAACTGTGGGTTTCCTGCAATAGAAAGCTACTGCTTCAGGAGATCTTAAACCACAGGCAGGTTTCAGACATGACATCTGAGCAGATCTATGACATCTACCATTACCTATACCCACCCAATCCAGTTGCATGTATGCTTCTAGGTGCTAACTATGGTAAGAGCTGTGAAGGCATTTTCACCCATCTGTACAAAGCACAACCTGCTTGGTTAAATGCACTGCCAGGGTTTGCCATGTTTCTTTTTAGAGCAGTCATTTTCAGCCTCCACCAAGACTCACAGGCTAGTCCTGAACTGTCTATAAAAGCCAACTAAGAGCAGAAGTATATTTTGTGTAGGCTTGAATTCATTATATAGGGACCTATGCCACTATAGGAAAATTTTAAAAAAAAAAAAATGGTTAAAACATCAGGTATAGATGATGAGTGGAGCAAGAACACGGGACTATAACAGTTGCTGACCCCATCGCAGGTCTGGTAAACTGCAGGTTTATACATATTAAACAAACATATGCAATGACTTTTTAAGTTATCATTTCAAATGAGTGCACTCTCATTCAGCTGACATTCTGATAGTGACATCCGTTTCCCTGTGGCAAGTTTAAATCAGTGGAATTTAGGACCAAGAAAGGCCATTGATTGTTTGCAGGATGGCATTAGTTCTTTTCATGTCAAGTTATATTACTAAGAAAAAAGATAAATTCATGACCAAATCAGTTGCCATCCACAAAAATGATCATCAAGAATTGTTCCAGCCTGTGAATGACAAAATTCCACCTGTATGCAACAAATGCAAGGCTTTTGAGACTTGTTCTCCTTTAGGAAAACCTAATATCTTTAACTATCCAAAAGATAATGTAAGAAAATGTCAAGAACAAAAATATATTTGAGCAAGACGTACTTTTCTTTGACCTTAAATGTATTGTAATGGCCATATCAAATGGACTATCTTTTGCTGCTGTTGGAGCATAGGTTTTATTCTCCACTTCAGAATTAGCCTCCATTCTCACTTCATCTCCAAAAACCATTTGAGGGTCAAGTAGAAACAGTCCTTGAAGAGCAGGATCCACCTGAATGTGCACCTCAATTGCATCCCGTTGAGGAAGACAAGGATGCATTGCTTTGCTGCTTGCTGCAAGTTAAATACATCAGTGTATTTGCAAAGTAACATTTAGAAGAAACATCAAGACCAACAAAACTCACACTTGAGAGACAAGATGCTCTGAGGAAAGCAATTACATTCAACTTGATACAAGTGTCAGCACAAGACACATGTAGCACACCCTCTCCACCCAAACAGGGTGAGGCATGATCAGGGCTCAGGAATCCCCTTTCAATAATTTTGATTAACAATTAACCTTAGGGAACTGAAATATTCCAACATGACACAGCTGCAGCCACCAAGAAACACAGGGGACAGGATGTTAGCAGCTTTACGGTGACACTTGCTCCTTGAACACAGAAAGGATTAAATTAAATTATCATGTAGTTTTCAAGAAGGTGGTATGTTTTCCCTGGAAGGGGATATACAGCTTCCAGCCATGGGATAAGAAAAAGATTTAGAGGTCAAGCTTACAAGCTTGGTCTGCAATGTGAACCTTGACTTTGCAAAACTCTAATTTGTGAGAGAATTGGTGCTTCTTAGGAATATCCAAAGGAAAACATGAAGTTTGCTAAAGAGGAATCGCAAGAAATCTGTAAACCTGTTACACAGCTCTCTGGTGACCAGACACAGCCTGGAGATAAAGGCCAATGCTCACATCCTGAGCTGAGCAACTGCGACTCCCTAGCATAAAACCACTATAATGAAGAAAACTGTTTTTTTAAATAAAAGGATAAGGGACCTTTTGCTTTATTTTAGAGCAAACACTTAAAGCATTGTGGCTGTGCTGAGAAGCTTAAGTTAACTGGAGATATTCATATATGGCTAAAATGTGACTACGAGGACCTCTTGACAGCCTGGCCTGGCCTGTGAAATGATTTATTAAGCACCAGTCCCATCTCAGATGTTCCCGCTACCATTGAGGAAGGCCTCCTCGCAGGATTCACAGCTCATGTCATGCACAGCTCCTCTACACACAGTTTGGTTAAAGCAAAACCTCCTGTCCTTGCTCTGCCTGAGAGGATCAGCATCCACCCAGGGTTCTTAGAAGACTGCAAGAACTGAAGGTAGCACAGAAGGACTTAGCATAGACCTTAAATGTTCACATTATTCTTACAAGATGTTAGGTGATGTCCAACCAACACTGTGAATGTTCTGCCTGGCAAAGCAGCTAAATACAAATCCAACCCCAGCAACACTGCGTGGGCTTAAATGTGCTTAGTAATGTGCTCCATTTGTGAAACCTGTGACCTAAATCCATCAGACCATGCAGGTAAGATGTACACACAGCGCTAACAACTGATCAGCAAAGGGAAGATATTGGTAAATGCCTATGTGGTGGCATAAGCTTCTCTCTCCATTCAGTGCCATGAATACCAGTCTTCTGGCTCAGATAGCCTTCAGGGCTTTGGCATCCAATATTACATGCACACACAGACTCTGTTAAGAATTGATGCAGTTTTTAACCATTTGTGAAATAAAAGGATCTTCTCCATATAAGCATGTTTCTTCCATCTCCTCAGCCTCTTGTGCAATGCGTGAGCTCAAGCACCGCCAGCATTCCCCAGCATTTCCCATTCTCTCTGCAAACTCTCCTACCTCTCCTTCCCAAGCCTTGCAGCCGTTCAGTGTTTATCAGTAGCCACCAAACTGCTCTCCCTCTTCTGAGCACACAGAGCTACAAAATGACCTCTACTCTCTTGCAACACCAAGATCAGCTGCCTGCTAGCCCACACCACTACAAAACATCCAAACTTCTTCCACAAAATTCATTACCCACACTCACAAAATTTTCCCCCTCCTTCCCACCTCCAGAGAAACTTCTGTGCAAACCACCACTGTAAACAAATCATCACAAATACAGAACCAGGACAAGGCCCATTGCTCATAGTAAATATTAACACTGCAAAGGTCCAGTGAGCTTGCACAAACTCCTACCACTTTGAAAGAACCACTGCAGCATCAAAGCCTATCCACTTTTGTGCCAAGGCAGCCTCAGTGCAGTAAACACTGGAAAGTAGTTTCACTGGGCTCAACCATAAGCGGCTTCTTGGGAATCATTACACAGCTGTGCCATCCAGAGTGAGGATTCCTGGAAAAGCTGGCAACTGACGGCTGCCTCTGCTCAAGGACAGTAGCTGTTCCAGCAGGGCTCCTGCTAGCCAGGTGTGCAAACCCAGCACAACCATACCCACCTCAGGCTGCCACATCTCATCCCTGTGCTGCCTACAGCTTCACAATGGAGGGCAGAGCCATCGCAGCCCCCAGGGAAGGTGCATGATGGGGTCTGGCCAGCTCTTAGCACAATTACACCTACCGAGAAGTAACATGATAAATTATTGTTTCCACATACCCTGAGACAGCATGATAACAACATCCCTAGCATAACGTTTAGCAACCCCATCTTGGGGAGTTCTTTTGACATCATTTCCAGCACTGTAAAGATCTGAAACTGCAACAAATGAACCAGATGATACAAATTCCACCAGCATCCACACAAGTTTGAATGCAATGCTTCAGGTCGCCCAGCAATGGGAAAGGAGCAGCTGTGAAAGGTTGCAGTGTTACCAAGAGACCCATGATATTCAGGGGCTGAGAATGGAGGATGATGATTGCTTTAGATGACTTAAACTAAAACAAACTCACAGGAGAGTGAAAGCCTGGGAACAGTTCACTTTAAAAAAGGACCAATCCCACCCTATATGAAGAACCAGACAGCAGTTCAAAATGAGATCTGAGCAAAATCCAGCAAAAGCCATGTCAAGTTTTGCTTTCACATGAGATGCCAAGTCAGAATAGTTTATGGCTGAACATGTCACAGAGAGATCTGCAAAACGCACACTATTAAACCCGACACCCCACTAATTCTGATCGTGTTTTCATTGCAAATTCAGCATTCAGACCCAGAAATTGTTAGGTTTTACAAGCCCCTTTCAAGCAACCCAAATGCTGTGCAACTCTGGGAAAAATCTGGATATACATCAAAACCTTGTGAAACTCAGAGTTCTTCCCCAAATCCAATACGTAGTTAGGCGTGGTTTTAAATATACAAGGTGAGGAGTGCAAACACCTCATCTACTGCATCAAAGTTTCAAACTGCAAACCTCCGAGTGCCCCTCTGCCCTTGCCACCTCCCAACATCTTTGCAGCACATCTGGCTATTGGGACAGACCCTGGTGCAGGCAGGCACCAGGGAATACTCACGGCCAAATGCCATGCAGGACCTGGGCACACGAAGGGCACCAGGCTCAGAGCTCATCCCTGACTCTCCTTGTCTTGGGCTAACACAGACCCCTGGCTTTACAGCAAGGCACTGTTTTCCCACCATCGGTATATGAAAGGTAGCTTTTCAAGAAAGCTCAGCCTTGACCAAAGTCAACTGATGACAAAGCTGGTCCAGATACACTGATAAGGCTTTGGAGAACCCACCTGGTGTCTCCTACCCAGGTAAGTTGCCTTGTCCTACAAAGGGTGGCTCCCACTGAACCACCTGGAGCTCCTGTAACACAACACGCTCCTTCTCCTGTAAGACCAGAGAGCATGGGCCGTAGTGAGCCCCTTCACTTTTTGATGCTGTCAGAGTTTTTTTAGCCAACTTTCCTGACTAAACACACACACGCTTCAAGAAAACCCCTAGTTTAAAGCTGTAATGTAAACAACCCCAAATTATTACTATCCCCTAAAGGCTACTGCTGGCAGGCATCAGTGATAAAGCTCTGCCAGAGCAGTCTGGCATCTAGCAACAATTTGTTTGTTGTCCTGCAAAAATACAGAGAGCCTTGCCATATGGTATTAGCAACTTTCTGGTAACATTAAGAAATATATTGGCTTGGAAAGCAGTTATCACACCAGAATAAATCTTATGTCTCAGAGGCAGGTCTATGCTGTAAGCGGTATCAGCACAGCGGTGATGGTCAGGGGTGGGGGAGAGGTGATGGTGGTCAGCAGAGCCAGGCCACCTCCAGCCCCTGGCGCAGATGACGTGACCCTGGCACAGCCACGCTTTGACTGGCAGAGCTTTTCTTCAGAAGCTGGACCATGCTCAAGGGCACAAGCTCAGCACTGCTCATCCGTGCTTTGTGAGCACCAGGAGGGCTTCAGCACTACAAACACGGCATCAGCAAAGCTGTCCCCAGATAGCACCCAAGTTACCTGTCATCGAGCTGAAGCAATGCTTCAGCCATCTGGACCAGCCAGGGGGTCCTACCCTTCAACCAACAGCTTTTTCCCACTGTTCACATTAAGCATAGAGAAAGCAATAATGAAACTAAACTCATTAAAATGCATTTTCAAAAATAATGCATATGTACCATAATGATTTTCTGAGAGTGTGTGTATACCAGGTCACTGAGGGATTTTGAAAGAAAACCCAAGGAGAGATGGTGCAAGTCAGCATGTGGATTTGGTAGGAAAACACCTATTTTATAGTATCACACACTCTCAGGCTTGAATTCTTAGAAGGAGCTGAACCGATGTAATGAGCAGTGACTTCTCGGGATACAACTTTACTGCTCTCACTTTCTGGAGAGCTGGCCGGGATGATACTTGTGATAGACCCCATTCTGTCTATCACTTTTCTAACTCTGCCCCTATTTCTGGAGTTTTCTCCATATCCACATCCTAGCCCAGAAGAAGGCCTCTCCCCCATTTACAGTGGTGCAGGAGTTTCCTGCAGAGTCACAGTGTCAAGATTACAGCCACATTATGTGGAGCAGCGTCACACAGGAGCACATCACACAATTGACAGTTGCCACACTGTCCCAACTCTACCTGCACTCTGACTCCCATCCCACCCTGAGGACATGGCTCCAGCACCCATCACCTGCTTCTCCTTCCTGGAAGAGCTCAAGGAATGACTTAACGCACTGAGAGATGGAGCTACTCTCAAATTAAACCAACAGAGAACAATAGAAAGAACCAACAGGGAACAATATTGCTGCTGGATCTGGAAAAGACGTAACCTATCTAATGCCATGGAAGAACATTAGTAGGATTGCTTGGAGCATCTTCTGAAGAAATTTCTCGATCAAATTGAAGACGTGCTTAGTTCTTTGCCCATTCCTCTAAAATCTTCTGGATTCCTTCAAATCATTACTTATCTTCCCTGCATCTATATCTTGCTCTGAAAACTGATGTCTCCCTTGCCACTGTCTGCAATAAGCAGCCTCTCCTCCCACTCAGCAGCTCTGCAGGAATCCAAGGTCCATTCTCCTCTGTCCTTGGTCAGTTCAGAAAAACAGGCCTACTCTGTCCTTTTCCTTTATAGTTAGGAGTGCAAAACACTCCCATTACGGATACCTGCTATAACCTGAGCACTAGTGCTTGACCTGACTGCATGGTCCCATGGGTGGCTGCTAGAGAACCATGGGAAATTCCCTGGCAACAGTGCCTGGGAATTAGGAGATGCTCTGATTGTCATGTACCAGCCACTAGCCTTAGCAGTGCCTAAATGAAGGGGCAGGGCTTTGGTCACCTTGTAATGGTGTTGACAGATCCGGTTTAAGCTTCACAGAGATCTCTGACCTCTCCCAGATGCTCTCCTGATGAGGGGACTGGGACGGTGCAGGGAAAGGAAATCTCCACAGCATCCTGCAATTCTAGATAGCACAAATTTGCTGTAAGGACAGGCACAGCAAGAACAGTCAGAGGTGGCCAAGCTAATTAACAACCACCTGCTCACACCCTGGGCTGCTATTTCTTGCTCCGGAGACTTAAAAGACTTATCCTTGACAACCTTTTACAAACATGAAGTCCCCACTTTATCAACGTCCTTATCTCAATGCATGAGATAAGAGAAGCTGGGGCAGAGAGAAAAACCACAGAAGGACTCCCCAGGAGAACCACAGTTACAAACTCAGAGCTCCTCCAAAGACACCATTAGCTCCTCTTCTCCCCTAACACTGAATTATTGCAAATATTCAGAGTTCTTGCGTTCTAGGTGAACAGTCATGTGCCTTGTCACAAGTGGAGAAGTCACATTGCACCTCTCCTTGGAAGGAGAACTGAACCTTTCAGAGTCCCCTTCTCCCCTGTGTTTGTAAGAAGCCTGAGATAAATAAACACTAATAATAAAAAAGACAAAAATTTTTAAGAAAACCACCTAGTATTCCTGTTCTGAGTTTTCATATTTTAATCTCTCTCCTTCTAATATAACTCCACCATGAAAGTTCAGCGGTCCATAGAAAACCAGCAAAATCAGAAAACTCAGGAGCTACAATTTCTACATGTGTATACATAGAGGCACCAAAAACCCACAGGCAAAAAAAAATATGGTCAGAAGGAAAAATATAAAACGAAATCTTTCTTGGGCGTTCTTCAACATAACACCAAGAATCAGTGATGAAACACAATCCAATTTGTTCTCCCCCAGTGCTGGTCGCCTTTAACAGAAAAGGCACTCCATGTACAACACCTGCCCTGTCTCCAGTTTTCATAAGCAGCACACAGAGCATTGGTGACGCCAGCAGTTGCATGCTGTGACAATAAATATAGTTAGAAGCCTGCCCAAAACACCTCTGAGCCCTTTGACCAACATTGGCCATGAACACTCATGGGGTAACAACCAAGCAAGGAGGAAAACACAAGGTTTGGGGCTCCTGAGAAAGCTCCATCAGATGGCCTCCGCTCAGAAAAGCTGGTGTAGGTGCAATTTCTGATAAATAAATAAAAACAAGCAAAGGCTTCTCTTCTCAGTCCTGTAGGTTAGTCTGTTGGCCTACAACACAACAGGCTCCAAGGTGGGGAGCAAGCCCCACCTCTGGAGCTCTTGCATTCGTCACCAGTTCCAGCTGAGAACAACAACAACCTGCTCTGGTCTGTAATACCCTTTGTAGGTGATTATGGGAAACAAAAAGGGCTAAATTCAAAGCAGGTTTTCAACTGGGGGGGATCCAAAACTGCTGACTGAGGAGGAGAACAAAGCCAGATGGCATATGCTGGTATTGTTAGGGATTATGCAGTGTAAAGCAATAGGAAATGAGCAGAGAAAAAGACCCAGTTTGGTCCCACGGCTCCTCTCTTGCCAAATGAACATACCGGGGTGACTGTGAAACAATCAGTTTATGGGTTTCATTCCCCTCCACCCCCAGACTGAACTTAAATATTTGTATAAGCCCAGGCGTAACTTTTATCTAATGTTTTCCTTGGGGTTTACTAGCTGTTTAGAGCATTCAAGCTAAAAAACATTCCCTCAAACTCTTGCCACAAAAAGAGCTGAAACTATGATACTAATTAAAACCACACTCTTTGGTATCAAGAAGACATGCTATTATTTTCTTTTTTTGCTCATGAGAAGCTGTTAATATGGGCAATGCGTCTGGAACATTTTCCTTCCAAACGCCATGCTCTGTACCCCCTCCTGCTCAGGTCGGCTGGTTTATGAACTTGTCAGCAGTCTGGGGTGGGAAGGCTCATGTTTACAAGAATAGATTTATTATTTTTTTATAAAAAATTATTTGCCATCTTAACATTATGAAAAGCACATCAAGAAAAAAAACCAAAAGAACCAAAAGCTTTATGCTGTATGAAAGGTGACACACTAAAGAACTGTCCTGCCTCGGTGCCCAATGGGCCAAATCAAGGGATGAATCTTGCCAATATATACTATGTGTTTTGAAAAACAGCCTCTGACTTTGCCAGGACCCTCCTGGACACTCAGCGCAGACCAGGAAGGGATGTGGGTTGCAGTGTGTACCATTGCTGATCCACCCTGGGGTAAGGTCTATTAAAGAAAAAGGTAAGATTTCATGCTCATTTTACCCCATCTAATTTGGATGCTTCTAAGGTCTCCATTACTGTGGTATCAGCACCTCATAAACATTAACAAAATTATCCTTATAACATTTCAAGGAAAAATGCTATTATCACATTTAAAGGATGGAAAATTAAGGCACAAAAAAAAAAAAACCCAAACCCAAACCCAAAAACACAAAGGCCAGGTTTATGTTCAGTGCAATATTCAAAAGCATCCGTGTGTATCCTGAACGTCTAAGTCCAGTTAAAAAACTAATTTCCTTGTCCAAGATCAAACAACAGTGTCTCATCCAGAGCAGTAATTGCACCACAGAAGTGCAGGAAGCAGAGGAAACCAGCTGCTTGGGTCCAATCCTCCTGGAGCACCAGTTTCCAAGTCCCCACTGATTTCGAGCAGCGTCCTGGATGCTGCCTGCTTTGCCAACACAGCTCCACAGTGAGTCAGGCAGGCTGCCATGGCTAGCGGCTGCCTGCGAAAGATCTGGGCTTAGCCTCGACACAAGCATCTGCACTGCTCACGAGGAAAACAAAAGTGGCAGGAGGGATCCTCCGGGGAAGGCACTTGTCCCGCAAGTGTCACTCTCGGGACCACAAAAGTAAATAATGTTTCATCAGAGCAATTTGGTTTCTGGTTTCTGTTTGGGAGCGTGGCTTTCACTGTGTTAACTCAAAACAAAACTCAGCTTCCCTTTTTCACAGCCACAGAGATGCCAGATTTTAATTCCTGGTGGTGCAAAGTGCGGGCAGTGGAGGAGGGGGCCTTTGAGGGCTGAGATATTTTATTTTATATTTATTTTTTGGTGATATTTTAGCTTTCAGCAAGCTCCTGCCTGGTTAGCAAGCTTCTAGGTTCGCCAACAATACAGAAGAACTGCCTAAGTTACAAAAACAAGTTAATACATAAAAAATATGACTTCAGCAAAGAAGTTAAGCTAGATGGGTGAACACGCTGTAATTTTTTACATGCTTCCATTGTGCAGGGATCCAAAGTAATAAAATATTCCTGTAACGCTAGAACTGTGAGGCCCAGCCCCAGTACGATGTTCGGATTCCAGTATTAGCTCTGCCACACCATCCTCTGGCTCACCACTGAGAGAAGCCTTATGTTGCCTACCTCCCCAGCACAGTGCTCCACTTGCCCTTTTATTTTGAATTTCACTCCAAAGAAAGATCAAGTAACAAAGTTATTGTGGAGGTGGCCACGACACTGGGATGCTGAGATGACATCTCACATGAATTTAACACTACTGTAACACGCAAACCCACTCACATCCAAAGCATCATCAGAAAATCCCAGGGCTGGCTGCAGAGCTTGTGTTTAGGGATGCGGGGGAGGGCTCGGAAGGGCACAAGCTGCCTTGCAAACCCCACATCCCCTCTGCCCTGCTTTTCATTTGAGGTTGACAGGCAAAGCTCGAACACATCATTACAGCCTTGAGGAGGCTGCTAAAGGTAACACTCATGTTACAAATGAATTAATAGGAAACACTTACCTTCCCCACTAGCTTGCCTTTCCTGTTCATGCAAAGGTAGAAGTCTGTCTCCTTCCCTTTGATCCGGACTTGACTGCCAAAAGTGTCTGTTTCCACTAGAAGCTGGGCTTGTAAAGGAAGAAAAAAAAGCATTTACCAGTGCAGTCCCGTTAAATCAGAGCGTGCAAAGCTCATCAGCACATTGTCCCATTACCTCTACCTGAGCCACACCACACTGGGATGCTCTGCAAGGGAACAACCCGAGGAACCACCCAGGAGCTGAGCTCCAGGCTTGGTCACAGGTGCAGATCTGACATGTCTCCACTGACTCCTATGCGGATGCTCCAGATTTAATGCCAGTTTAGCACAGAACACGCATGTACACACATGTGCTCCATCAGTCCACACCAACCCCACCACCCCATCAGCAATATAAAGCTCAACGCTAATGCTCTCCTTCATGCTGCAGGAGGGTTCTTGGAGGGCAAAAACATGAATTTTATTCTCATGAAGATAAAAGATTAGCATGACAAGAATGAAAACCCTTTCCCCACAGCCAGCAGCCCTCAAACACTTCACAGAACTGGTCCAGCCACACGCTCGTGGTGCAAAACATAGCAGTGATCTCGCAAGACCACTGCAACAGCTAGCAGAGGAGAAATTCGGCACTGCTTGTTCTGTCTGATGAACACCCACCCTGCAGACGTCCTCTGTGTGTCTAACTATGTTCCCAGGAGGTCACTAATTGCTTTTTGGCAGTCCCGATCTGCAACTCCTACTCTAGCTGGGAGAAATATGGCCAACCTCATAGTGCCTCGCATGTTTATTGAAGCCAGAGCTGGTTTGCAGCATTGCCAGGAGCCATGGTACAGGACAGATTTCTGCTGCATCTTCATAAACCACCTGACCTGACACAATTGTATTTGCAGAAGTGGCCAAGCTGCCACCCATCAGCATCTCAAAAAACCTGACACATCCGAATTCAGCGTTTTATTCTGTCTCTGATCTAAATACAAATTCCAGTCATGCTCAAGGTTCAGATTCCAGGAATTTCCCTGGAGAGGCACGAGCATGCAGACTGGACATTTTGGTTCAGCTCCATCTCCGATATGCAGGGGGAGAAAGGAGACATGGTCGAAACACAATGCAAGAATGTGTAAGTGTCAGCAAGTGCAAATCCACGGTCCTGCTCTGGAAATACTCACACTTGTAAGACCCGAGCCTTACCGTAGAAACACGGCTTTTGCCAAACTCTGGAGAATGTTTGATCTGTGCTGCAAAAAGTCACATTCTTTTTGGCATTCATATTTCAAACTTTAAAACCCTCTAAGAGCAAATATGTTCTCTGTAAGGATTTACCATGGGGATAGAAATAGGAGTTTGTTTCATTTAAACACATTAATATTTTTCCCACTTGTAAAGTCAGCTTTTGGCTTCTGCAGCAGTACAAATATCACAAACCTTTAACTCACAAGGGCCCTAAATGGAGTTTTCCCTTTGCAACTCAGTCACATATGCAAGTTCAGGGTTTTCCAGTTACTAGCTGCTTACATTTACTTAGACATATTTGTTAAACCTTTATCACAGGGGATATTTAAATAATAACTTCTTCCTGACAGCAAGTGGGATAATGCCTGTACTATAGCAGAATATTACTTGCAATCATGCATAAATATGGATATTCATCTAAGTCTTTCAGAAATGCACCATGTTTTTGTGTATCTGTGATAGAGAGCAGCTTGCCAGTGACAGCCGGGTGCTGCAGGCTTTCTCTCCACACCTGCCAAGGTGGTATCAAACCAGTGACCACTTAAGTGAGGAAGGGCCACATCAACCAGAAATATCCCATTGTAGTAAGGCTATAAAGATGAGCAAAGCCAGGATGGGGGAGGATGGCACAGGGTCAAAGATGGATCTTCAAGGGGAAGAGGAGCAAGATGGTATATAACTTGGTGAATGCCCACTGCTTCAGTAAGTTCAGGGAGGCTGCTCAGATGCAACACAGCATTAACAGACAAGGGAATAGCCAAAGGTACAACTATCTTTAAACAGGTGACTGTGAAAGGTCTTCCCCTCAAATGAGCAAGGGCATTAGAGAGGACTAATGGTCAACCTCAGACGGGGAGAGCAGCAGCCCTCACACGAGGGAGGGTAGTGCAGCCAGCACAAGAGGTCCCAAAGATTGTCCCAAGGACCACGGCCAACACCCAGAGCACCAAGGAGTTGCCCACAGATCTACAGTGTCAAAGCCACCCAGGCACGCAAACAGACCCGGGGCCACCCACCAAAGGGGTCAAGTGAGGGCTCCACAGCTTGCACACAGGCAAGAACAGGACACGGCAAGTCCCCATCTAAACCGCAAGGCATTCCCCATCCGTTCCAGTCTCAGCACTGCTACTAAAGCTGCTAAGAATAATGCTGAATATCACATATGGATTTTGGCTGGCCAAAGTAGGAGCTAACATTGATAGAGCACTCCAACGTAAGAGCCTTGATCTGCGATCCTGCCAGACAGTTGGCAACCCGCACCTCTCCGATGCAGGTCCCCCCTGGCAGCCCGCATTCAGATGGACAAACATGGGGCATGCCGGCTCGCGTTCCCCACCCCCTTGCTCTGCAGCCAATATGAGTAATATCCAAGCTGATTTTAATTTGAAAAATATCACCTTAAAAAGATGCCGGTTCCCTGCTGTGAAAATTAAAACCATCTGGATGGAGTGATTTCAAATAATTAATCTAGGTCTCCTTTGACACCGCTACTAATTAAAATACGATACCTTCCTCCCCGTTTTTAAATAAAGAATTTAAATAAAGTTTAAAGATCTAATAAAATAATGTCATAATTCAGAACTAAATGGAAGTCACCTTTCTTGTGGGCTGCAATGGTTATGCTGGTGCTGAGATCCCTCCCAGGCTAGTGCCACAGCACAGACCGAGCAGCAGTGGATGGGCAAGCATCCACTGTGACACCCACACCAGTAAATACACTGGCATATATAACCCAGCACCCCAAGGAAGTTCGCGAGCCCCAGAGATCATCCTGCACCCAATGCCTAGGAGTGGGGAGCAGAGGGAAAGAAGCTCAACAGATGTTGCCTGCTCCCCGCTGTGACCCTAGCTGCTGAAGTACAGCCTAAGGTCACCCATAGGTACCCACTTCTGAAAAATCTGACTCTTAAGATGCTGGCAACTTATTCTTATTTCTAAGGATCCTTGACCTCATTTCCTATGAGAGATCAGTGTGGCTTTAGGATTGGGTTCATATCCCAGTTGGCTTCCAGCCTAAGGCACCCCTGATTCTCCTTTTTACAACAGACATATAAATGGGGGACAATTTGCCCCTCTCTCCCTTAAATCTCCCAGAAGCCCAGACAGGAACCTTGGACAACACATCTAGTCAGCTAAAATCAGATGGGATGAATCCGAGCCCTGAACGCTGCAACAAGATTTTCTGGGGTATGGAGCTGGCCCAGCAGAAGGGGTCTCCCACTCCACTCACACGTGGCAGAAGAGCTCAGTCAGCACCAACAGGATTTAAATTAATGTAAACTGGACTTGGCTTGCTGTCTTGTTTCTATGATAAAGATGCTATGGCCACAATGAAAGTGCCAGGGAAAATCTAAGAGAATTTCCATTGAGACCTCCGGTAAAATAAGCCCCACCAAGCTGGAGCAGTGTCCCCACAACACTCTGCTGCTCAGGACACCTGCCTTCCAGCTCCATTAGTCCCTGGATACACCGTAGAGAGATTACAATCTTTTCTTTTCAAAAGCCTTGCACTCTAGCCTTCAGATCAGGTATTATTGTTTAAATTCTTTGACAGCTAGATATTCTGATATATTTTCCGGGGGGGGTGGGGGGGGTGGGGGGGGGGGGGGTGGGGGTGAAGAGCTAAAGAGAAAAGATGTCTTTAGAGGGTGAGATCTTCTGCTATATGCTTTTGCCTTATTGGCCCATTTAACCTAAACCTTCCTGAAAACTCCCACTGGAAGAGATTGGAATTCCTCACATGTCTAGGTGAAAAGGATTACATATATATGTTGAAAAGCTATCTTCCAGCTAAGAAAACATGAAGTCAGGGAGATATGTGAAGGTGGCAGAAAATATGCCAAATTATCTTTCAAATATTTCCTGGGAGTGGGAGGATGGGAGCCAGAAAAGCATGGGGAAAGAAAGGAGAAAGAGGGCACCTGAGAAGTGTGAAGTTTACATGTACCTATCACAAAAGCCTAAACACCAGCCAGTTTCAAATAAATAAAGAGATAAAGGGGAAAACACACGAAGGTGCAGAAGGACTGGATACTTCAAGTCTATTCTTCATTGTTTTGTTTTGTGGGGTTTTTTTCAGGTATAAATCCAGCAAAAGGAACTGCAGAGAAAAAGAAACTACAGCCACTTATGCTGCCCACGGGCATCTTGAAGCAGGCCAGCTAAAACAGATTTCCTGGGGAAAAGGCTTGCAGAAGGGACCAAGATTTTGTTGCTTTTGTTGCACTTTTTTTCTCATGCAATTACAAAGTTCAGGAAACTATTCTTGGCACTTGAAACCATTTCCAGTGAATGAAAAGGAAGGATGTACAGCTATGCCAAGGCTGGGACCATAGCATCTGTGATGGAGAGCAGCTTTCCAGTTTTTTTTTCCATTTTTCTGATGCTATGAACTGAGACAAAGTGCATTTCCATAATTCATAGCACATATCACATCTGACGAGAGAGTAAGATTTACTCTCTGTTAAGACTGAATCTTCCAATGAGAACCCCACCATGGCCACGGGTGCTTAAAACAGTTGAAACCTGTTCAGACATGGCCTACCCCCTACCAAAACCACGTGAATCCCTTACATGACCACAACAAAGGAGAGAATGACCCTGTCTCCGCTTCACATTCATGATGCAATGATGAGGGAATACTGCCAAAATTAGGTAAAGTCTGGAGGGTCTAATAAAGCCCACAGGCTACAAACAAGTGAGGGAATCCAGGCTGCATCCTCAAGTTTTGTTTGCGTTCTTACATATTGCTCCAAACTGCATCATTTTAAATAGTTATAACCCATACAACCCAAACCCCTTCTCAATTATTCAGGTCCCAACCAGGAGTAACCACCGAAATCAATAAGGCTGGTGCTCAGGAGGGCAGAGCTCTGACCCACATACCACTGCAGTTAGCTCATCGAGTCTGTCTTGAGCGAGCATAGGATATGTATGTCAAATTATTAAAAGGGATGGTTGTGGGGAGGAGGACTAAAAGCACCTCCAAGATCCAGGCTCCAGGTATTTTATTTTTTAAGTCACCACTTTGCACAAGCAAGGGAACTACCCGGTGTTAGAGCAGGGGAACTGCACAGGGAGCAGCGCACCAGTCTTAACCCAGGCTTTTAAAAATGCTATCTGTCTAAATGAAGTTTTCTTTTAAACATTTAAACATCTTTTACTTTAAGTATCTTTTACTTGGTCAGCTGATGCAGTTAGGGAAAAAGACATGATTGGGAGCTCATAAGCCCCTCAGAGCATCAACACATCAATATACGCCAAGTGCCAAGTCCCCCACGGCACTTCTCCATGCCCGATTTTGGGGTGGGAAGGGGAACAGGACAGAGGGCTTTGTGTGAACAAAGGAAAGACTGCAGAAACCTGCCACCTGCGTAACAGCCCTAGTAGCTCTCAGGAACCAGACAGGTTAAATATTTGCATGGGAGACATCAGAAGAAAATCTATCATACAGCAAAGACCTCAAAGGCACTTACACTGCAGCAACCTGATTCTGCAAATACTTTCACACAAAGGACTTCACACACATCGGAAGTCCCTCAAGTGCTGATAAAGACACCTACATGGCTTCAGGGTCCTGCCTCCGCCACTGGCCGCATGGTTGGACACACCAGGAGCATGGCTTTGGACACAGAGGTGTGAGCTTCCCCTCTCCCCAAGGCTGTCTCCTCACCCTGCCTACCTGTAAGTGCTCCAAGGGCTGGATGTGATGGAGAAAAGTGCAGGAACACAGCACTTTTAACAGAGAAATGAGGGCTAAAGTTCCTCTTTCTGGTGCACTCTGGGACACCTTCCTCTGGGTTTCACCTCTGCACTAACTGATAGGAGCTTCAGTCTCTGGGAGATGCTTTCAGGCACTCTCATCTGCAAACAACAACCCAACACCAAGAAGGCATCCCGTCCCATTTCCAGGATGCTGACCTATCCCTTCAGCGCTCACTGGGCATGTCTACATGACACGAGGCCAAGACATGCGGAAATATCCATGCTGGTGCCAACCACGCCAGCCTGAGTACCCAGCCCAAGACAGACGTGCGAGCATGAAACACTGCTGCAGGCACTTAATCCCACAGGGCGCACAGACCAAGATATTCAGGTACTAAAATATCACTCACACACTAGTAAAACCTCCACTATTTAAGCCTGTCACACCATTACAGTGGTCTCACCCACAGGGACACCCATCCAAAAAATTCCACTACCAGTTCAGCAGTGGCTAAGAAAACATGCCCAGGGAACGATGCTGAGCTGCTGGTGTTCCCCAGGCATCTCAGGGACCATCCTGGGAAGAGTCTGCCTCCCCACCCTGTAGGAGATGTGTTGCTTAAGCCAGACTGGCAATATCAAGGAAAAAAGAATATACTGAAACAAAGTACTCTTCTCAGGATTGCCCACTCTGGCTCCTGAAGCATGGCAAATCTTCCAGACACAGTCCCTATAAAATAACTCCATTCACCACATTTTGGGAGAAGCTAAAATGAAAACTTGCTAATTTGAGGTCTTTAATCAGTCCACACACATGAAAATTGTTTGATATCAATTTAGCTGATGTAAGACCAGAATAAATACGAAGACAGGTCTTACAGATTTTGCCCAACTTAAATAAAGTTATTAAATCATTCTGTCAAAAACGAAAACTAAAAAATATCCGAGGACAATATTAAAATTGTGAGTACCATGTTACTGGCCCAAGCCTGCACTACCCACAGTCTGGTCATCGTTTACCCACATGAAAAATGAATGTAAAATACTGTCATTCTGACACAGAGCCATTTGCACCCATTTAGAGATCTAAGAAAACAGGATTAAGCAGTGGGGAATCAGACTTGGCTTCTTGCAGATGTTTTATACATAATTCACCATAAGAGACACTAAAAATATTTTGGCAGTTGCTTCAATGATGGTGAATAAGCTTATTTAGACAAGATTCAGTAAAACTGGAGGCGATAGGTTGTGTGCTTTAAAAACGCCTGGGCGGGGAGCAGCAGCAAACAAATTCTACACTGAACTTTGCCACCTGCACACTCGCAATGACTAAGAAGTAGGCCTGGAAAGAGAAACGTTAAAAATGTTAGCACAGAAATTCCTCTATCTCACCAGGGTGTCTTGCTGCCTCCAAACACAGCTCAAGTGGACAGTATTGCTACAGAGGCAGGAAAACTGCTTGACAAGCTGCCAGGCTCCAAGTCTGGAATTAGTGAAGGATGAGCCTCAGAAAAGTTCAGAAGCTATGTAATGCTTGAAAAAGCACCTAAAATGAAAAATAAAGGGCCAAACCCTGATGTCTTTGATCATTCTCATTTGAATAAACTCCAACTGACACAGTCAAGCCCAACAGACAAGGACCTCAGAACCTGGCCCAGAGTACCTAGCTGAAACGCATCCAAAGCACTGGAGTGTCCTGGGTCTGGAAATAGCGTGAACCTTCCCGTCCTGCAAAGGGTTAGAATTACTGCAAGAACAAACCCTGCTAAAGTTATTTTGACTCTCTTCTTCCCAGTCTCAGCTGAACCCAAAAAAAATACTGATGTACACAAAAATAACAATAAGTGGAGAATGACAGCTGTGGGAACCCCTGTACTCTTGCTTCTCCAAAGCTGCTTTATTTGTGGCCAGAAACATAGGACAGACCACATTTACTACGAAGCACTCACCCACCTCTCATGGGCAACCTGGTGGTTGGCTGCTCATCCTCGGCAATGAAGGAGGTGGTACGTTAGCACCACCATATCCTCTTACCGAGGAGCCCCAAACACATAAAGCTCTCCTGTATGCCAACACCATGAAGGTTTCACACACTCCAAAAGTCAGTCCATCCAGGTTCCACTGTCGTATTTGTGAGTGCTCAAAAATAGTGCTAATCAGCAGAAACATGTAGAGTATTTGCAGTGTTAGTTAAATTAAGATTATCAGCCGTGCCTGATATAAAATCATGCTATGTTCTACCACGCAGGTTTTATTATTCTGTGCCCTCCACTAAAAGTTGAAGTTATGACGATTAATTTTACGGATAGGAATAAAAGCACGCTCGTGCATTTTCTCAAAGGTGCTCATTGTAACTCTCCCTTCTTCCAGAAAGTAAAAAATATGCTGAAAATAAAGTTGCAGGATGCTCCTGTATTTTCAATGGGATTCTTGTGGCTCTGGAACCCAGAGGAGCAGAGGCAGCAGCACAGCCTACCAGATAAAACGTTATGGCACATGGGGGAAATTCCTCTATGTTTTAAGATTTCAAACAAGGTTTGCTCTTACAAATGGACGCAAATGCAGTTTCAAAAATATCTGACTTTTTAATGCTGATGCTCACTTTTGCCATATAAAAGATAACATACTATTAAATGAAGTATACACAGTTGTCACTCTTTGATAAGAGTATGTGAGTGCGACTATTTTTGGGTAAGGGTTGAAAGGGGTGGACAAGAACTGATCTTCTACAGCACCTGGGGAGACACATCCTCTGGAACCAACTGCAGCCAAAGCGAGTCCCTTGGGTGAAGCACCTGGAAGAAGGTCCTCTGCAATCAGTTTCTTTGAAAAGGTCTCTCCTTACAGACACAGGCCAATTGTTTCAACTATTCTCAGAGCAGCAGCAACAGAAATAACAACAAAATTCAGATATCATGTTAACTCTGCCTTTAGCAGCTTTGGTTTCATATATTTATTTTTGGAAACACATTCATCATGAGGCTTTTCTTAAACTATCACCCCCAGTCCACAGCATAGCTAAGACTATTTACTTGCCTTTCACTGCATTTTAATTGCAGGAGAAGTTTTAAAAGGGTGGGTTTTTTTTTTTCTCATTTCTAGAGTCATTTGGGACAAAAGGCATCTGGCACTAGGTATTTAAATAAGACTTGTCAGAACTGTAAAATTAGTTTTATGTTTTAATAAAGGTACTTTAAAAAAATCTCAACTATAACTCTGCATTCAAACCATAAGTGTTTGGATTAAGAAAGGGAGATCCCATGTTAAATCTTAATATATAAAGTAAGTCAAGTACTGAACTAAGTCAGTCCTCATCTGAGGCGTTATAAACAAGAGCAGCAAAGAAAAGAGACAATATCTCTGACAGCTTATTTTGGGGTATTCTGGTCTTAAAGAATCAGCATTGACAGTGTAAAATCTGTATTATATTATTTGTTACTTATCCCAGTTTCAGTTTATCTAGAGACCCACATCACCTATAAAGCTCAGTCTCAGCCCCATGTTTCCATCCAAAGTTTTCTCAGCCCCTTTCTCTCCTCCCTACACTAGAGCTTCCTTCTCTCCTCTCCCCAGTCTGGACGGGTGGCTTAATGGATCCACACAGGGGACAGTCCCTCAAGGCAGTGGGTGCCACACTGGTAGGTGATGCCACTGCTGTAGGTGTCCAGACTGTACCCATCCTAACACAGATAGACAGAGCTCATTTATCTTGGACGGCTCTTTGGCCAGCTCTTTAATCAGCACATAATTTGCTTTGAAAAATCTTCAGACATACAGGTAAAGGACAAAACTCAAAGGACAAAACCTCCTTCCAGCACTTACTACTCTGTGCCAGTGAGCATGTCCCTCCTCCCTGCCAGGACACCCTGCTGCTCTCCTATTTTATCTCCTGCTACAATCTTTGGAGCAGATAGGAGAAAGAAATTCCCCACCACTATTTATACATAGCAGACTTGAAATATTTAAAGGCAGCCCTGATGACCACTTCTCCGTGCCAAGCCTGAGGAGTGGAACTGCCCCTCATCTTTGCCATGGGAGGATGAAACCACCTTAGAAACCTGCCAAGGTGGCCAAGTCACCCCACGCTTGCTGCCACCACCTGAGCTCAGATGACCACTGTTGCTGCAAGAGGAGCTGCCAGAGCCCACAACACCCCTCACCGCCAGAGTCACGAGCACAAAGGAGCCCAAGGACACACCACACAACCCATGGGGCAAGAGACAGCCCTTGGCAAACAAAACCTTATCTGCAAGGGCTTTATAGCCAGCACAGAGTTGCAGCCACCCTGGGACTGACCCATGGCAGAAAAGAGTCATTTCTCCATCCAGGACCCCAAAGAAGAAAAGGAACCAGCTAACTTGAACTAAGGAGCTTCTGTGCAAGCTCCTGGTGGGGAAAGCAGATGGCTTTCCCTAAACCCAGGTGCCCACCAGGCCTGGCCCTCCACTGAGGTCATGAAGTGAGCAGAGACCCTTTGTAGATCGGGGAGCAGGAGGGGAAGAGCCACAGGTGCAAGCGGGCTCAGGCCAGCCTCCAGCCTCCCCACAGCAACTGCTATGCTGCCCTCCTCCCTGCCTCCAGCTGCCCTGACCTGGTGTTTCACTGCAGGTCCATCTCCGGTGTGAAGAATTAAAGCTCATCCCCCAACAGGCACGAATGAAAAGGAGACAAAAAAGCAGGATGCTGGTGAATGACAGCAGTGGGTGGCCGATGGCCCCTGGCTGGCGCTCTCTGCATACAACAGGCACAGCCAAGTGTGTCTGGCACCAGACAATTATTTCGCTGGAGGTGTGTGAGGCGGGAATGCCAAGAGCCATTCTCCCGGCGAAGCAACCAGCCATGTCAGCTAACAAAACCACTCGCCAGGAAGCGTCCCACTCCTTGCTCCCATCTCACCGGCATTTGGTTGGTTTAGTTTTGTTTTGTTTTGTTTTTTTTTTCTGTGTTGTCCTTCCTGCTGGGGCATTTGCAGCTCTGAAAAAAAAAAGCAAGTCAAACATCCTCAAATGGTGTATTTAGTGCTTCCCCTTGGGTTTCCGCGGCTTCCCTGCCATTTTCCTACTGGACTTGGGAGTGCAGCAGTATTTATGGGGTAGCGAGCTGACCCCTCGGCTGCGGTGGGCGAGTGCCTGACGTTAAGTGCTGCTAATGCGTTTTGCATTTGTGCTCAGGGGCAGGAAATCTCAACTTCCAGTGCCAAGGGGTTAATTATAATTTATATAGCAACATCTCAGGCTGTGGGGTTTTTTTTCCTCCAGCTAATTAAGAGGTACAATTACCTCTGAGAATCAAAGCAATATTTTGGTACCCAGCCCTTAGAAGCAGATTACAGGCACTTAAAACACAAGGACATCTTTGCTTTTCTATGCGTGCTTAGTTTTTTATTTAGATCATTAACAAGAAACTGTCGTATTCCTGATCCACTGTCACAATGTACTGGAGACCACCTATGGAAACCATTGCAGTAGGGAAACTTATAGCATTGCTGCTTTCCCAGTGATTACCTATGTTTCCAACAACATGTTTTACTGATACATCACCTGCCGCTCAGGGCTCTGGCAAAACTTTCTGCTTATCAATTAACAAAGCTTCATGATAACCTTGAGGTAGATAATACCTAAAGAGACCAGTCTGTGCTCAGGCTGTAAGCCCAGGACTACTTACTCCCAAGACAAGTAGCAGGTTGATGAATATTATTGCTGTATTAATAATAATTATTACTAAATTGTCCCAGACAGCATGGCAGCCCCTCTGCATTGCCCTCTTCTGCCCAATGGCCCAGTGCAAACAGGGGGGACCACTCGCCACACAGGCCTTGGGAACTGGAGCCGAGGGATAATTAGCAGCACTGGTACCCAGGGTAGTCACGAGCACCCAGCGTGGCTGGGCAGGCAGGGAGGCCAACAGGCAGCACCTGCAGGACCACCTCCAGCAGCTCCAGCCATGGCGATGTGCAGGGCAAACAGTGCTGGGCTCTGCTGGGCAGCATTGGGCAGGCTCACATCCTGCCTGGGGCTGCGGGATCACTGGAAAAGAGTCCATCACCTCCCGCAATCTCCCTCCATTGGCTCCTTGCTTTCATGTTTGTGCAGAGGTTTAACAGTTACAGGTCTCTTTCTCACCACTCTTGGAGGTGTTTGCTGAGCTATTTGCAAAAGGTTAATGCAATTGAATAATATTCAGATGTAGGGAGAGGGGGGTTTGGGCTAAAGACAGCAAGAAAAGGTTCTGGGGAACCCTTAAAGTCCTGCTCCGGGGAGTCACTAGAGTTATACATGCAATGCAGGCTGCAACCTCAGCTTGACTTGGCACAGGCTGAGCAAATACATCTTCCACCATTCATTATTTTTTAGGGATGCAGTGGGCTATTACTCTCTGGAAAATTAAGCGCTTAAGTTAGAAACTGATGCTGTATAATTGTCAGCAGATCACATTTGCCACAGGCTGTCACGCATCTGCACCAGCAGCCTCCATCCTGACCCAAAACACAGCTAGAAGCAGACATGAGGCTGGCAGTGGCAATGAAGACCAACCCTTTCTCTAAAGAAGGGGTCAGCATTAGGACCAAGAGGAATGTCTGTCCCCGTGGGTTAGAAATGAAGCTCATGCTGCCAAAGCCAACAGGGGAGCTCAGCAACTGGTATCCAACCTTAGTGACCCTCCACCTACAGCTTGATTACATCGTGGTGCGTTTATCGGGCTGCCCTTTGATGTGCCAAAAGCAGCAAACTTGCTGTGTTGAATTTGCCACAAAGCTGGAGGAAGGATACAAACCGAAAACACACTGTGTGAAGCATTATTCTTAAATTAGGAGGAGATAACGGAGTCGACACCTCAGCATGGAGAGCTGCCAACTGGTACTGCTCAGCTCAAAGGAGTTGAACAGTATGAGCAAATGAACTCTGAGAAGTTAATTTAGAAACCTGAAAATCAACACATCCTACAGGTATTTCCATCCCTTAAAGCCACTCTGATGGGTGATTGCCAGAGAAAGGGCATCTCAGTTGTCATAAGCCATTTTACAAGAAGATCTACAAAACTATGCAAACCTGTACTGAGCAGAGCGTTTCCAGTACTATGGGAGTCACCAAACAGAAGATTCTGTTTCACTGCAGGAGGCTAAGTGCAAATCAGGAAGGCTTTCCTATGTAAAGGTTGAGAATAATCAAGGTAGAAGAGGGGATGGTATTTTTTAGATAATTTATTACTGTGTACAGGGAGGTGTCTCTCTCCTCGCGCCAGATATGGCACCGGGTGCTGGTGCAGGCAAGAGGCTGGGAAAGGACCTGGCTCAGCACTGGAAAAAGCAAGACAGGGATTACAAAACTGTTCCTTGTAGTCCCAACTTAAGCCATTAACCTGCATGACATTCAGCGAAAAGGACTTGTAAATGCTTAATCAGCAACACGACCAAGTTATGTAGGAAAGAAAAAGAAGAGAAGATCCAGAGGGAAATATATATATATACCAGTGTTACCTTCCCCTACAGCTTGCTCTTTATTGAAGAAGCAGCAAAAGCTCTAGTGCACTTCAGAATACAAACGCTGACATGGAAATTCAGAGCCCTGAACCACTTCCAACAGGGAAAATATACTGACCGCAGTCTGTTTGGAGGTCAAACAAAATCAATAGCCTTTCTCTCCAGTCTGTCTCTAAACTAAGCTTCTTTCAAAGACATCCAGAGAAAATGGATCATCTTTTGTTGTCATGTGTGGTTTTGGGTTGGGCTTTTTTTGTTTTGCTTTTTTTAAGTGGTCAAACATTCATATGAGTATAAGAAACTCCTTCCTCCCTCAACATACTGAAAGGATTGTATAGAGGTCAAAACTGCCCATCAGTTTTACTACACGATAGATGAGTTATCCAGTTCTTGGAGAGGAAACCAAGCTGGAAGCTGCCTAACACTCGGTAAGAAAGGAAAAAATAAATCAATGTATTTGCTTGATAGGGGTACGTTTAAAGCTGGTTGTCAATTAGTTCAACACAGTTTGCTGTTACAGAGCACAACAATTTAGCCCCAGGAGCTGAAGTTTGCTGCATTTCCTCAGATTCCCCCTGCTGAGAGACAGATATTGGCTGCAGCCAGGTCAGGCACCAAGGAGGAGGAGTGAGGCTGGAAGTCACAGCCACAGAGTGGAAGCCAGTGAAAGGGAGCCTGACATCGGATACAGCAGGACTGGGGACTCCTTCCTTCCTTTCAAAGTACACAGTAAACCAGATTTGTGTCCAGAAAGGAGTAGAGATGAAAACTGGTTATTGCACTGCTACAAAGTGTGCCTCTCCACTCTGCAGAACATACCTTTTAAGATAAACTACAGTTTATATATCCTTGTGCAGATGGTATCATCTCTACAGATATAAGTGGGTCATCCCAAGCTGAGGGAAAGGGCAGAAGGACTAAAGTGGTAGGAGGGAAAACTTTCGCATACATCCAATTTTTTTTAAATAATATAAATCCTTAAAAATCTCAATACAAAAATCACAAGGAGAAAAGGGAGGGACAAACCACAAAAAGATACTTCCTAAGGGTCCCACTGAATGCATCCAAAGGTGAACCACTGCCTTCAAAGCAACGGATCACTGACGACTTTATCTGCCAGTTCTGTTCTGACAATCAGTGTTGAAAGACACTCACCAAATCACAAAATAATTTAGGCTGGGAAGGCTTTCCAGAGATCATCCAGCTCAACCCTCTGCTCAGAGCAGGACCATCAGGGCTAGAGACCATCGCTCCTCAGCTGTCCTCCAGCTCCCCTGCCACAGGTTGCTCTTCCCAAGAAAGCTGACATCCTTGTCTTGATTAAGCATACCTAAGGGTGCATGGTCATTGCATCAGAGATGTGGCTGGAGAGGGAAGCAAGAACAGACCTCAGCAGGAGCAAGCTGCCCATGGCCATGATAATGACCACAAGCCTCTGCCGTCTCTGCAGCCACAGTCCATGGAGCCACACTAATTCACGTTTACCTAATGGGCACCCCACACCACTGATGTTTGCTGCTATTGGTACCTATACTAGCTATATTAAGGCTATCATATGTCTCTAGCTCCCCTTCCAAGTGCAGCACACGTGCAGCATGCCAGCACCGGCAGCAATGCGCATCCTGACTCATCCGCCACCCTGCACTCACATATGCTGCAGGAAGAAGGGTTTGTTCTACCAGCCGCCATAAAGGGCACCTAATTTCTGAGTGAACATATTTAGCATCTTCTAATTAGGATCTTAGTTTCTTCTCATACCCACACAGGTCTATAGTTCCAGCACCAGAAAATACTGGCAAAGCTCAAAACAGGTTACAGCAATGGTGACTGTCAAAAGTTCACCCAAACTCATTATGGTTGCAAGAACAACCAAGGCTAACAGCTAGAAACAAAACTGCAGTTTCTTTGCAATGCTTTTTATCTCCCCTCTCCCAGTCCTCCCAGGTGGAACAATTTACCAAGTGACTATACAACTCATATATTTGCTTGTTAGCACCCCCAAATTAGTGGGTGTAAAGTCAATATCCTTTTGCCTATTTACTCCTAATGAGTCACCAGTCAGAAACTTAACTTGAAAAAAAGGTTACAAATGCAGATGCAGAAGCAAATGAAATAAAGGCAAGAATCACCGCTGAGCAAATGTCGCACAAAGGCAAGGGGCTGGGCACACCACGCAGCACCCTACCATTGTCACCAGCTAAAACCTAACAGCTTTGATTTGCCTCCCACCGGCTAAAATGGTTTGAAATGCAAGGTCTTAACAAAGGTGCAAGACACAGGAGGAATGGGAGGCACTGCTGGGCACTTAATCTCCTTTCAGTCTCACACAGGAGCTCCAGGAATGGCTCTGCTGAAGTCGGTGGAGTTTCATGAGTGTAGGAAAGAGGATAATCAGGCCTCAGTTGTAATAGAGATCCAGCCCTGTGATCCCTCCATGCAACCAGCAGAAACATTATTTGGGATTTATACTGAAGTTACCTTTAGGCAAGCTCCTTTGCTGCTGGAACCTGGGGCAACATCACTGAACCCAACAGGACAAAACCAGCTTTCAGCAGCTGTGGAGTTCACCCTCTGCCTTGACACAATATGTGATTTGAAACTAGGAACCCAAAGCACCCCTCAGTCCGCTTCAGCACTCACCCCTGCAAAAATCTGCCAGAGCAGTAACAGGGGGCATGGACACACTGTAAGCCTCATGACTGTCCCTGGTCAAGCGTTGAGGCCATTTGGACATTATATTTTTAGATTTATCTGGTGTTTACATGCCATCCTATTCTTAGCCCTTCCCTGCTGCTTCTCCACACTGAGGTCTTCACCACTTCCAGCGGCTGTGGGTGATGTCCCCTGCTGCTAGAGCTCTCCTCTCACAGCCGAACACCCATTTCCTCTCCTGCTTGTCCTTCCAAAAGCACTTGAGAACATCAGGTACAAACCAAACCATACCAGCCATGCCAAATTGAAGCCAGGATCCCAAGCGTATGTCACCTACCATATGCTCAAATGTCAATGGCTTGCGTCACCATTGCGCCACTCAGGCACAACATCCGCTCCTCCTCCATCCCACCAGCCCAGCTCTTGGATGAGGAACAGAAGCAGCCAAGCAGCGTCAGAGAACAAGGACTCCTCTCCATGGCACTACCTGGGACTGGATCCTTCCAGCCAGCACAGCTGCCATCCAGTTGTGATTGCTGGGAAACTGCTTGTTGGAGGAGACCCAAACCTCATCACAGCTAGAAGAAGGCAGGGTCACGGCAGATGGCAGGATTTTTTTCTTATTGCTTTGGGAAGAAAGGTACCCTTTTTGGCAGCTGCGAATGCAGAGGAGGAGATGGCCTTTTAGGCACTCATTTCAGCTCTCAGAGATGAGGGCAAAATAAATCTGAGTACTACCCAGTGATTCTTCAAGTTCAACCACTCCAGGAAGCATCAGCAAAGGACAGGTACATCCCCAAAGTGACTACAGCAGAAGTCAGGGACACAAATTCAGGAGACATTTAGAAGGTCTCAGCTCCTACGTCACCATAAAAGCATGAATTGTCTGTTATGGGCATTCAGAAATACTTACAATTCTTCAGGGACCAAAGTGTGCGCTATTTATTGCTGGCAGGGCTCATTAAAGGGATGCTCGCAGAGTGCAGCCATGCAACCATCTCCCTCCAACCCCAACACCTCCTTCTCTTCCCCACAGTATGAAAAAATAGGGTTTTTTTACTGGGCCTTCTCACTCCCTTTACTTCCAGCTCGCCTTCCGCTGAGACCGCAGACACTCTACACGTGTTCTCTGCATCCGACTGGCAGGCAGTCTGGAAAATGCCAGTATTGGAACGACCTGAATTCAGCGGTTTCTGAATGCTGATCGGACACTATTTCGTTCAAGCCACAGATAGTAATTTTTGGGGGGTATTTTCAGCTCCCTTTTTGGACTCTTCCAGATTTCCAAGTGTCATGCATCAGCAATTTCTCCTCTTTGGAGCTTCATTATTTTTCACCTTTCCACCGAGCCTGAGGCTTAGTGCAGTTTTGCAGGGGATCGGGCTCTTCCCTCCTCTTCCAGACGGCCAAGCAATGCTATTGGCGTTGTTAATGTTTGCTGTGCTCCACCTCACAGCTGCGGAAATTCCTGACTATCTGGTTTTTAAAAGAGCTGAGGTGAAATCTGAGCGATTAAAGTGCCTTATTTTTTTATAAAGTCTAACACCTTTCTTGAGGAAACCCCAACCTGAAAACAGGAATGGTCTCATAGCATCTAAAAACACCAAATAATTACTTCTAACCAGACTACTGGTGTGGTCTCCATTACCACCGACTCTTTAGCATCTCTCCATTTGCAAAGTTTGTATCCTGACAGTACACCTACAAGTGAGGGAATGGTGCAACCCTTGTTTTGGAGATGAGGGAGGGACACATGAGGAGATTGAAAGGATTAAATTTTTGCCACTTCATTATACATGAGCAGCAAAGGTGCTTCTCTCTCCACTGTCTACAGGGTCCAGCCTCAGTGTCCCACCACCTAACCTGGGCAAAGTGGAAGGCAGGAGATGCTCCAGCTGAGCGACTTGGCTAAGTCCACCAACATTAAATCTCCAGCAAAGCAAGCTACTGACTTTAGGTCTCTCAAAGGGCAACCTAGCAAGATCCCATGTTATCTTCAAGTGGAAGTGTGCTCTTTACACACCAAGTTTTGAATTTCCCATCCTGTCTTTAATTAGGCATGTTCTTAATAGGGTTATTGACATTTTTCATTTCCTCCAAACATTTCTTAAGAAGGACAAATCTCAGTGGCCACTTGACAACATGCATGGTAATGTACACCAAAGCCAAAATTTACAAGACAATTTGTTGACGATGTTTTCCTTCCTCCCTCTCCAAAGTAAAAGCAATTAAAAAACCCTCTCAGAAATGTAGACTAGCCTATTCACAGGGTACTTTTAATTGCATCCCAGGAACTGACTTCAATTCATGACTGGCCAAATGCTTAGATACAGGAAAACCGCAGATACCGCAATACAAGGCTTGATAACAAACACTAACATAAAACAACTGCAATAAACTCAAAGGAGCTCTCAGCATTTGTGCACAGAATCACTCATAGCCTAGAAATATATTTAAAATTATGCAAACTTCTTCCAGAACTTCATCATAGAATGGTTTGGATTGGGAGGGACCTTAAAGATCATCTCCCATTATCCACCAGGCAGTCTACAAATTTCAGACAAAATTAATCTTTGTACTAATATGCACAGTGCGTTTTCAGAGTCACGGAGGAGAAAGGGAAGCCCTAACTTTGTTTCTGCGTTATTTCATCACAGCCAGGGAAGAACATTTAGCAAAGCAGCTGCTTGAGTTTCATGGGAAAAAACGTAATCACAGCAAGGCAGGAACAGATAATATCATATTGACCTGTCTTCAGGGTCTGACATTCACATTTTCGTAAAGTGTCTCGGAAGATAAATCACTATACTAATAATATTTGTATTGATTATCTAAACTGAAGCAGCAATCGACTCCATTGTCTCACTTCCTCTTAAATTGCTCACAGATGGGATCCTATTTCCTATTCTGCATTTCTAATGGCGACACTTAAATCACAGCACAGAATCATATACACACACAAACTGTTAACAAAAAGCCTTTTATGACTTGCATGAAAATAAAGATTTTTCACTTTGTAGCTTACTTTTCACTCCACACAGAAATTAAAAATGACACATTATCAGCAGACCTCTAAATTACTTCTCCTTGTTATTTCTGGGTCCCTAATATTTACTGACAGACAGGCCTATGCTTTCCAAACCCTGATCAGTGATTATGGAGACATGAAGTTTGGACACAGAGCTAAAAGGTGGGGTTTTTTTCCCCGTGAAAGTCAAGGCTCTTTAAACTATCTCAAGGTCCAGAAGTAGGGAAATCAAAAATCACTGTCATGTCAGATTAAAAATAAACAACAGCTTCTGCTGTTATTACAGGTACAAAACAGAGACTGCTGCAGAAAGAGCTGAACTTCAGGTGCAAAGATGGCCACAGTGGGAGTTTGGGGTAGCAGCTGTCAAAACCAAAAGTAAAGGAAATTGGCAACAAATACATTGTTTGAAATAGGTTTGTCATGACTCAGAAAGCAAAAGGCTTGCATTTTTCCTCCCAAACTTATCCCGCCTAAGCAGAGCTTTCCCCTACCCTGGCATAGGCACAGATTATGGCAGAATAAAAAATAAAAATGTCTTAAATGTACAGATGGTTCATATAAGACGCCTACAGCACATTTCAAATGGCTGCCGAACCTTTTGGAGTCGCCTGAAAGGTGAGAGCAGCCGAGGCTCCTCGCTGCCTGGCGCAGCCTGGGAGCTCCAGCTCCAACTCCAGCCACTCCGCACGTGGTTCAACAAAGCAGCGAGTCGGCTGCAGCACTTCAGTTCATCCCCACACCTGCTTTCAAAGGAAAACTTTGCCACTGCCCCACTGCAGATGAGAAGGGGAGATATTTTAAGGAAAAAAAAAAAAAAAGATGAAGCAATGGGGAATGTTGGGCAAGAAGGGAAAAAACACCAGAGCCACAACACAGCAGCTGGACGGCGAAGGCTTCTCCGGCTCAGGCCAGTCCCCAGGACCCATATGACTGTACAGCTGCCATGGTGAATGATCATCCCCTACGCTGAGGTCAGCTCTGCCCCGGGGCTAAGTAAGTGAAAATAAATGGTTTAGAAGATAAAAGGTCTTTTAAAAAAATTATTTGTCTTGTTGTCATGTCAAAACTGTAATGGGAAGAGACTGGAGGCAGCGATATGTCCTTTAAATAGGAAACAGCCATCCTGATGGTTCAGCGGAATAAATTACAAAGCAAATCACAGTTCATGTGGGGTATCCGGCTGAGCTGCACTAGGACGGACAGGACCTTTACACATACCTTGCTCCTGGGAAGAAAAGCAGGTTTCTGAATGTCCAGCCTGTGGAAATACAGCTATATTTAACTAACCCCAATTGCTACTTGGGCTACATCTCCTGTCTTTCTTGCAGATTAATTCTGCGTCTTCCAGCCATAATGAGTTTAGTTTTTTCTCCCTGATCTTCCCAGGAGGGGGATCAAAATTGATTTTAACTATTCTAGGAATGTAAAGGGTTAATCAGGTTTCCCAAGGCAGCTTGCTATTAAGGTGCCAGAAATACCGAGGAGAGAGAATGACTTGCTAAAGATGGGACAATAGCACTAGTATTTTGCATTCGTTTCCAGGCTTTGAAATAGAACAAATGGGAGTCATTAGTGAAATGAGTTTAGGGAGTTCTAAATTAGCTGTCAGGCTGCCAAACCCGAAGAAGTGCTATGTCAGCTCATTAATTCTGGAGAGCAGAGGATTACCCAAACCTAGGAAGGAATCCTGCAAAATTTAGAGTCAATTAAAGGAGGCTATTTTGCTATAATAATATTTTCCACACATATTACACCTCCTCATGGAACAGAGCCCACTTCTACCACAAATGAAATCTCTGGCGGGATGGAGTGTGGCTGATGTCTAGACAGCTGTAATGTGCTCTCCATGGGCTTGTCCACTGGCATCTCTAGGAAGCTCCAGCTAGAACAGAAGGCAGAGACCACAAGCTGCACAGCACATCACCCAGGCTGGTGTGGCCCCAGGAAGGAGGCACCTGTCTCCCCGAGCTCCTTGCTTTCCCTGTACCACCCAAAAAAACCACATTTGTATGGGGCATGATGTTCCGTACCTGGAACGCCCATGACACGTGGAGGTAATGCCTGGCATCATGCATGCACACCACCCCTTGAATTTGCTTCCCTCCTCAGTCTGCCAGACCCCAGATTTCTCAACACCTTGCTAGCATAGCCATGCTTTGTTAACCTCCTCAAACCTCCTATCTCAGGAGCATCTCTTGAGTCCTGAGCTAAAACCCACTGAACTCAGGGGGAGTCTTCAAGAGGACTTCACTGGCTCACGGTCCATCCCACTGTGTGGCTGAAAACGCTGGCAGAGCTGGGATGCTGAGAAAGAGAAATGCCTTACCTGTGTGCTGCCCCTTCCAAGGGGTATCCTCAAACAAAGCCTCCTATGCTGTAGACTAGAAGGTTTATAAATAAGAAGGTTTATAAAATAGATGGGGACCCAAGAGTTTTTTTAAACTCTTATAGACTACGTCAGTGGACAAAATACCACTGGATAGCAGCCTGGAACGCACTGACTAATAATCTACCTACATATACTGCATCCCAGCTTTCAGGACACCCAAGCACTCACTGCAAATAAAAGTTACCTCCACAGAGAGGGCAAGACCAAAAACCTCTTACACCCCCCTCGCCTCTCTCCTGATGGCTATCACTTCTCATCACCCCACAGGAGAGCAGTAGCCAGGGACAAATTAAAACAAAAATCACATGGCTGTGAAATACAAACGAGGCAAAAAATGCCTTCACCCAACCAAGAGAGCTCTGTCTCCCCAACTGCGCCGGATACAAAGATCGTGAACAAACAGGATAGAATGTCTTCTGCCTTTTGTGAAATGAAAATAAATGAAAGGATCTAAGGTTTCAGGTCACTGATCCCTCTCTTCCCTATCTGTACCATTTATCAGAGGTAGAATATAAAGGTTCCAGGTTCTTTTCTTTTTTTTTGTCAGCACTTTAATGGTTGTTTTTTCTCCTTCCCCCTTTCATTTTCTGAATGAAAGGACCACTTAGGAACCTGTAAAGTAATAATAAGCTTATAACAGGAATATTGTTTTTCTGGGCCAGTGCAAACTCCTTCTGAGTAGGTTGAAGAGATTAAAGTAAAAATGCAATCTGTAAATAGATCAGTCTTCTAATTAGTTTATAGTCTGTTAAGAGATAATATTTTGCTCTTATAGATTGACCGTTATCTAAAGAGCTCAGAGCACTTTAGGAACATCAATTAAGCTTTTTAAAAAAAAAAAAAAACAACCTTGGGAGATAGGTAAGTGTATTTAGATTAATTAGAGTTGCTGTGAGCTGCAGGCATTATTATTAGATTTAATTTAGTCCAATAATTGACTTATCTGTTAATGGATTCTAATTCATCTGAGAAGGGATCAAATCCATCTGATTAAAAGGATTACATTGACTCAATTAATTCTGTTAACTGACTTAATTTGCCATTTAATAATTTGACACATGGGGCCAGATCTCAGCCCCAAAGAACACATAAACCAAAAATTACATACCAGAATTATTATGCCAGCAAAACTATGCATTGCAGAGCACGGATTTTTCCTTGAACATGACATTTGCAGACCCAGATAAAACATTAAGGGGGGCTTCCTCTGGCCGGATTGCCCCAGCCCTGCAGTATCTTCTCTCCTTGAACCAAACCTGGTCATTTTGCTGCACTCATGGTGGCTGCCTGGAAACAGGCAACTCACTGCCTGAGATCTGCCGCCTCCCCCCTTTTCTGGGCATTCTCTTCAACCAAGAGGTGAGAAATTTTACAGAAGTCAATAAAACCTTGCAATAAAACTAACCTCCCTTCAAAGGCAAGACAACCCTCCAATGCCAGTCATTTGGAAGCTGTGTACATTAAAAAAAAAAAAAAAAGAGAGAGAGAGAGAAAGAAAAATCAAAAAAACCCCATCTCTTCACTTGGACAGTGTTCTTTAACCAGTTGTGAATGTATGGGAGGAGAGGGGAAAAAGCTGCTAAAATGTTACTAGCTCCCCCATCCTTAAAACTGGCTAGTGCTAATTGCTGGTGATGAGCACTATGGACCTTAGCCACAGCCACTCCAATGGATAGAGCTTCCCACATTAAGACTGAGTCTGCGTTGCCCTTGCCTGTTACCTTCTCCTAATGGGACTAAGTTGCTGGGAGAATTCAGGGCTGGAGCCAGCTCATGGGCACCTTTTCCCTCATCTCTTGCCTTTTCTCAGACATTGGCTCTTGCTCGTCCTCCCAAAGCCTTCCCCGGGCTGTAATCCTTAGGACATCAATCCACATCACCTCCACCATCATATCCCCTGTCAGCGGGGACAGGGTTAAGACAGTGGAGAAGCTGCGGGAGACTGCACTGTCTGCAAGGGCGACATAGCCAAGAAATGAGCTGGGCACTCCCTGGTGCTAAGCCTGGCTCTGACTCACCATGCCAGTGTAAAGACAGTAAAAGAGGAAATAAGAGAAAAAGGACAGGAGAAAAAACAGCCATCTGCTGCATGAGAGGAAAGGTGTCCGCCTTCAGAGGCAGATCCAACCAGCAAGACGGAGATGTGGATCAAAAGTTTGCAACTGTTGAGATCCCCAGACCTGGTTTAAGCCTCTCTCTGGTCTTGATCAAAGGTTACTCCATAATAATGCCTCGGGGGGAGGGGTCCCAGCACATAATGAATCCTGTGTCATTGCCTTTGTATCCAGTTTTGGCTGTAACACAGATGGTTCTCACTTCAGTAACTCTGACATATCTTCCCCCTTCATTATCACAGCTAGGAGCTCTGCGTGGTCACATCCTGGACCTCCATGTCCCACCTAACTGCCTCCCCGATTATCATGTCCTAAGTGTTCCCGTGCCAAGCAAGATGATGAACAAATTTCCATAACCTTTCAACACGGCTAGGGATGGGAAGGCTTTGCAGCTTGATGCGTCGAGGAGTTTTATTAGGAGGCACAGGGGAGGGAGCAGGTGGGGGTGTCAGCAAATGGCCTCCACGGATGCCAGCAACCAGGAGCAGAGAGGGTTTGGTGGTAAGCAGTGATGCAGGCACCGGGGAGCTCCCCAGTTGGGAAATCTCAGGCTCTGCAATTGTGCAGCATCGACACTGGTCACGAGCAGGCTCCTGCGTGAGGATTTGTTGTTCAGACACGATTGCATATGTATGAAGGGGACAAGATGGGCCTTGACACATAAATTAGCACTTGTCAGCTGCTCATGGGCACACTTCCCTGCTGCACTCCACTGTAAATGCTGCCTTCTTTTATGGAGAGGAAAACTACATCACGTTACCTGACAGTCACTGCGGGCAAGAGCATTTCCTGGGAAGCCAGCAGCGAGCATGCAGCGACTAGTTTACATATCAAACCTTAGGAGGATGAATGCAACAAAATGACACAATAATTAGCAGACAAGTGGCACTTTCCATTCCTGTTTTATCTGGAAATTTGGGAATTACAAAAGACAAGGCTGATGTGACCTCTGGGCAGGGCTTTCTCTGAGAGATTGGGTGACTCTACACAACAGCCGTGGGGGTTTATTTCACACCAGCCAGGTGCTTTCTAGCTGTCACCTCCTGTGGCACAGCTCACCCTGGTCCTCTGCCCGTATTGGCAGCTGCAGTAGCTGCCCCCTGTGCTAGGCATGGTGTGTACCTCATCCTGCCTGAAGCTCCCTGAGGGAGCAACCGTTCCCAGACTTTGACCTGCCATCATCATAGCCCACCTCCACCTCACCAGTGCTGCACGTGAAGTCAGCTTTGCATGCTAGCCAATGCATACACACACCTCTGCAGCAATGCATGAACACATGGGGCTGTACATCCATAAGAGAAAAAGGACCGGTTCTCTGAACAGCCCTAAAATCCTTCCAGCAACCAACCTGAACAAAAGCATCTCTGCCACAACCATCTCAAAACGTACCAGAATTACAGAGTTTTTTAATAATTCAGCCTGCTAGCAGCATTTCTAGCATGTTGCCTGTGTGCAAATCACAAGAAGAATAGTTGAACATGCTGCTAGCCTGCAGAAAGTCCAATTATTCGCGTTCCTGCAGGATCCACACGCCCTGAGATTCAGCTTAAGCTCTGGGATACTATCAAAGCTCCGAAGTCTGCTTAATTTCAGCTCAAACCAAATATCCCCCCTGCCTAGAAAGATGAGAGTGCTTCATTGAAGCACTGGACTCACCCAAACTTGAGCCCAGAGTTCATGGGGAAAGAACATCCCCAATCATCCACCTGGGTATCATTTATGAATTACAGTAGACTCACTGCGACCTCATCCGTTGGGCAGAAAGGTTTTTCTCTTCAAGCACCATCATACACTGATAAATTGGGGCATGACACTACTGTGGGAACTGCCTGCAGCTGAGAGCCAGACTGACAGCCTGTTCCAACACAACAAATCACATGTTCTTAACCTGGAAAGGGTTTTTTTCCCTTTTATCTTGTTTTTTTATTGCTCTTCTTATTTTTCTCCAAAGAGGTTCTCAGTCCAACATACAGTATTAAAGCCTTTGACCTGGAGTCTGGGGGATCCCAGTAAATATTCTTACCATATTTATCTCCATCTTCTCCTTTGGCACTGATCCTCCTGCCGAGCACTTGGATGTGTTTCCCACTTGTCCTGCTGTAGAGCTGATAGAGTCGAAGCTGCTTCCTGCTTACGTCGTCCCTCGCTCGCGTCTGGTTCTCCACATGTATCCGAAAATCTACATTCTCCTCGGCAGCAAACATCTGAGAGCGGTTGGGGAGCAAGAGGAGAGAACAGAATAGACCATGAAACAAAACAAGCATCTTGGACAGAAATACTGCACACCAACCTGCCAACGGGCACGTGGCGCAAGAGGACTCGGATTTGGCTGCCCTTCCCATGACAGCTGTGGCCGCGGTATCAGGCACTCAACATGTAATTCTAGCCAGAGCTGGCTCTCGACAGTAAACCAAACCTGGGTTTTTACAATCAAACTGTGGGGGTTTTTTGAGTAAAAACTTCTGCTCAGTCCTGCTTTGATTTAATTCTGGTCAGCCACGCTGGCCGTAAATTAGCCTCTCCTTTGCATATGCATAACCTCTACCAGGTTACATGGACACGTATGGGAGAAAGGGGATGGACAACTCCATTTCAGAGAATTTGTGCTTCACCTTCAGCAGCTGCATTGATTCCCCGAATTAACTGCAGGGAAGAAGTCAAGGGAAAAAACTATTTATGCTGACATTAGCAGAATGGACACTAGCTTCGCATAGGCATAAAATCTAGTACTATGAAAGCCTCATTTGTACACGGGCACTCTTCAGCCTAAATTTTTTGCCAGCTCTGCTTTTCAGTGAAGCCAGCTCATTGGTGACTGTCTATGGATGCATCTCTGTCCGCCTCAGCAAGGCCATGGCTTGGGGAGAAATCACGAGCACCAGCAAGAGCCAAACCAGCACGTCCAGCCATGAGGCCGTTATCAGCAGGGGTCTGATCTCTTGAGCCACTTCATCTGTTTTTTCTGGCCAGTGGATTAAATTAACCTTAGTTCACTACAGCCTTAAAATATTACCAGAAACCTTCTCTGACACATCTGCCCTTCTCTGGAGGTCTTGTTTCCTATCTTAAATGTTCCCAAGAAACACTGAAACAGGATTCTGGATTTTGCTTCCAGAGAGTCGTCCTGCCTTGCCCAAGGTCAGAGGGCCAGACAACCCAGACGTTTTCAAGATGCCCTCCCAAAGGGCAGGCTAGGCAGCACACACCCAAAAGCACTTCACACCCAAACGATATTAAAGCCCAGAAATCACTCCATGGTCTGTCCCCAAGAGCGTTTGCACCACAACATCCATGCTGCCCACTCCAAACTCACAGATGGACAATATTTTGGTGGCAGACTCCCTTCACAGGATAATAAATCATTCGGAAACCAAAAGCAAAAGATTATCAAGTGGCACACACATGAAACCACTGCACAATAGGCAATTTTTAATTTGACTGAGACAAAGACCATTCAAATTCTACATGTTGTTGCTGAGCTCTAATGCTGTGTACCACTTGCGTGCAAGAGACAAAATCCACCACAAAGTAAGAATCACATGGGAATTTAATGATGCCTAGGTTTGGGACTGGCAGAGGAACGACATTTACTCCTAGCAGGGTTACTACTCCTCCTAACACATTCCCACTACAGCACACTTGTCCTCCCAGCCTGCAAGCAACAGTGTTCTGATATATTGGTGTGGGGATGGAGCTGGCAATGCAAATGAAAAAATGTCAATAAATCCTCATTCAGGTCCATTCCAGGCTAAAACACATAAGAGCAACTTATCCACGCAAAACAGCCCCACTTCAGCCTCCTGCATATGTCATCTCATACCAGCAAATATTTTGAAGCCAAATACTCCCTGAAAGTCAAAACCTCAAAAGAACTTTTTAGTGTTTCCAATTATCAAGTAGACACACAGATCAGCAGCAGGAGGAAAACTTCGGGCAGGCAGTGCTGCTTAGCACCAGACCTTCACTAAGCAACCCAAACAAAAACATTATATTCAACACAGTAGCAACAGCAATGAGGTTCACAGGGATGTTGTGGGATCGCCTTTGCTGCCCTTATTAAATGCTGGGATTATGCTATTTGAATCCCAAGTCCTAGGAGAGAAAGCGATTTAACTCTCTTATTTTACTGTCTGAAGTCAGGAGGAGACTGCAGGAGCTAAATGCACAGGCTGAGCAAAAGGAGATTCAGGGCAACTCTGGTTCTAAACAGACATTCAAGGTGACGATAGAGGTTACAGACAAGAATTACACAATTAATCGTAGCAATATTTCCCACTCTCAGAAAACAGCGCAGTAAGAAGCCATGACCCAAAGCTGAGAACGTGACAGGAGAAGCAGCCATGGCACCTGCCAGGAGGGCACTGCGGGATGCTGGTGGAGCTCATGGCCATCACTGAGCCAGGCTCTGCTCGCTTTCCTCTCCCAAGGCACCACAGCTACATCCAAGCACAGCAAGCAGGACTTGGCTTTTGACATGAATAATATTAATTTCTTTTTTTCTTCCTACATCTCTTCTTGCTTTCTTTTCAAATGATATTGTTGCAAAGGATGCTAAACTACTAAAACCAGAGATGTTCGAGTAATATTGACAGTCTGCCTCGTACCCACAAAAGCAAGGCTATTTGCAGTTAAGATTCTGGCTACATCATTTTAAGATTTAAAACAGATTTTAAATCAAGGTGACGTCATTACATTGCTTTCACCACACGTTAATGAATTTCACATTTTTCTAGGAAAAAAAACAAAACAGGTGGGATCTGAATTGGGGGAAGGGCAGGTTGCGTTTGCTTTCTTGGAAACTTCGAACAGAAAAGGCAATCTGTTTTCCCGAACATGTCTTAATTCTTTCTTTCAATTGTCTCTCAAGCACTTACACCACAGAGGCCCCAGCCCATAGCCGCAATGCCCAGGTGGGCTCTGGAGCACCCATGGAGCCATCCTGCACTGTGGTCAGCTCCGACCATGGCATGAACCCGCCTGCGCATGTTTGTCACAGTTCTCCTGCCTGAGATCAGCTAATCAAGTGTATCCTCCCTTCGCAAGAAGGGTACGCTGCAGCCCAGAGGGATGATGTCTCCTCCTCCCCGAGCCGAGCGCCTGGCTGGCATCACCCACAACCCCAACACCTTGTCCAAGCCCAGTGGTAGCCTGGCATGGGGATCAGCAGGGTACATTGACCTCTGAAATAAAGTCAGCCCAAGCGTGTGTCATTCCATCACTTCTCCAGTAACAGGCCCAGCTCTAATCCAGGGAAAGAAATCCTGGAGGAGGAACGTGCTACAGGTTCTCCTTGCAGCTGACCTGTCCCCTGGTCAAGAAACGGTGGTCCAGAGCAGCAGTGAACCCACGAGGATTTAGCTGCCTGCTTAAAGATAAGCACACACTTAACCACTCTGTTGAAACAGGATGCTCTGCTGGAGTGTGGCCAGGGTGAATTAGCTGTGCCAGCCTGGGCTGCATCTGGCCTGCAGCAGAGAGTATCAATACTCTAAAATAAAATTTCATGCAGTGTCGATTTCATGAGATAAAACCTATTTGATCGTTGCTGAAATCCATTCTCACAGTACCCCTGCTGTAAGGGTACAGTCCCTCAAGCAGCTAACTTTACTGAGATAAGAAAGTTCATTTATATATACCATAAGAGAGACTCTCTTTCATAAATCTCAAAAAAATTAGTAACATATGCCTCCTTTGGTAACTGATCACCAACACTCACTCAGGAAGGTCACCTAAAACCAAGTCCATCCACCCCCCAAATACATTTCTGTAAAAATCACAACCACACAAAAACGAATGCAGAAATGTCTTTAAGTCCCAGTCCCACTTGAAAAGCTAAGGGCTTCCACTTCTGTTCACCAAAGCAAAAGGAAACTTTTTTCTCTTTTTTTTTTTACTTTTAAGATGTTATTACTGCATGTAAAAACATCATACACAAAAGTACCACCTTTCTTTTTGGCCTTTCAATCTGATCATCTACACATCCATGCTGTAGGTAGCAAAACCTGCAGACTCTGGATTCAGAGTTCAGCACAACAGGTCCCTGAAATGAACGGCTGCTTGTACCTTCCAGCTCCTGACCAGCAACGTGCCCTGTGGGACACTCTATAGGGACAGGAAAAGGATTTTCTCTATTACTCTGTCTCCCTCAGCATTTTGGTGAGATTTGGAGTTGTAGTGTGGTCTATTTTGCAAATACACCCAATTTGTATGGGCTGCTGTCTATGAAGGACAACTTCAGCATCTCAGGATAGCGGGTCTCATATAACTCCACCTCATTCTTTGCCAATGGTTTATAGTCTGCAAAATCCCAGTCGTTAAAACAGAACATCAAATTTGGTTTAATTTTTATTCTTCCTCTCTTTTTCTTTTCAATCAGTTCCTCATCCATTTATTATTTATTTATCACTACATCTTTCAGTGATAACATACAGCTACAAAGACATCCTAAAAATACAGTTGGCAATACAGAGCTTATGCAAGGGAATAAACAGCATTTCTTTTAAAAAAAAACAAACCATCACCTCAAGCAACTGATGCATCAGAAATGCCTCACTCCTGAAAAGCAGCAGCTCGCTCTCCTCTCTGTTGTACTTGCCCAGTCATTCAGGGTAGGTGCATTTAGTCCTACCTCCTTTCCAAACAGTCACAGAAACCAGAAACAACATCTGTGTTCAGACAGCCCACACTGGGAGATTTTCGTGTGCTTTTTTGCTGAATGATTCTCAAACAATGAGTGGATTTCATTTTAAATGGCTTTACAATGATCCTTCAGCTTAAAGAATGACTCTCCTATTTGTTAAGTCCCAGATGGAGGGTGAGGGAAAGACCATTTTGCTGATGCAGCCTAAGGTTTCACCGTTAAGTAATCCAAGAAACGCTCAAGAACAGCAAAAGCCTCTGACAGCAGCACTGTGATGTTAGTCCTACACAAGCTTGTGCCACATCTCTGCAAACACTGATGCCTTGTTGTGAACGGAATGGAAAGCAATCACAGCCCCACCAAGGTCAATGAAACCCTCACAGTGCCAAGCCATGTTTATGGGTTTTGGCTTTCCATCCAACCAACCTCTACGCACTTCGAATTTTCTATTTTGAACTTTCCAGTAAAAGGGGATGTTAATCTGTTATTGTTCATGTCATAAAGCGTTACAGCATGAGATGTCCAAGGCCCACAGCATGGCCAAGTTAGCTGGGAGCTGGACTTCAGAATTTCCTGATTTTTTGCATTTTATCCCACGGAGCCTCCAAGCCTCACAGGAGGGCAAACCACATGTCATTCCCCAAACTGAACTAGGAATACGAAATCCCTCTTGCTAAGGGCCGTACCGATTGCAAAAGATAAACAAATCAAGCTATTCAAAGTCCTTTCAAACCCCATCTGATAAGCAGGAAATACTTATTACCTTTCAGCCATCAAATCAACCTAATATTAATGATTTTCTCCATGACCTTCTAAACACATGAAAGTTAACTCGATAAGGTCAACAAGAGGATATCCAAGACAGATCCCTCTCAAGTCCACAAAGGCAAGTAACAAACCACTTTGCTTCCATGATTTTGGCAAAATTCCTCTATGCCAATTACAGCAGTATTTGCTAGCTCACCATGACAGCCATCCTCGACATACAGTGAAACACAATGCACTCCTTATTTGATGCTTTTTCCTCCTCTTAACTGCAAAGTCAATCCATCACCAGGATATCGTTACCTTCAGGGTACAGAATCTAGTTCGAAGCCAGACACAAGTTGGTGTGCACTGCTTTGACGTATGCACTTCTTTGGGCTTAGGAGCACATCTGGAAATTCATCGAACAAAAAGCGGCTCCATATTCAGACGAGCAGCAGGAACTCTGAGCAAAGGGAGAGGGCACTTCAGAGTCAATCTCCGTACATCCAACAGGAGAGAAGCTATGGTGTGACAGTGCCAGAATTGCACAAATATAACTAAGCCTTTCAAAATAACAGAATCTAGACCTTTGTTTTGGTGTTTGTTTCTTCCTGCTATCCACAGAAAAATATTTTTTCCTTGAAAAATAAATATCTAAAAAGCTAAGTTGCACTCTCAATCTTGGCAGATGTCACCTTGGATGACGACTGAGTAACCTCCAGGATGCACTGTGAGAAAGGGCAACACGGTGCACCATGGAAGCGGTTGTTCAAAATGATGCAGACAAGAGACTCCACAAAAGACTCCCACCAATGGCATTTACAAAGTATTTCACTTGAAAGGCTTTTTGATTTTTTTTTTTGGTGGGAAAAATATTTCATCGGACAAGCATGAATGTCCTATTTAAAACCCAGATGCCAAAAGATCTCACTCCACAAGAGCTGTACTGCTCTATAGCTTGTTCATAAATTGAGTCATGAACCATCTTCTGTCTTTGCTTCCTTAGAAGGCTGTTTCAGAAACTGAAACACTTCCCTAATATTCTCTGCCTTAATTTTCTACCTCGTATATTTACATCCAGTTTACATCTGTTTATTCTTGTACCAACAGTGTCCTTCAGTCTGAATAATACTTTCCACCCTTGTGCTTCTCCTTGCTATGCATTCAGGCTATTCCTTTTCTCCACTCTCCTCCCAACCTCCATTTCACGATGCTGGGAAAGGAAGAAAGCCAAGCACCAGACCACCTCCACCTCCCCTCCTGTGCCTGCCCTCATTGCAGAGGAGCTCCTGTCTGCACCAAGGATAGGTGCCGAGCCCTCCCTTGGCACGGGCCCATGTAGGAGACATCAGACCATCACGGGGAGAAACCCAGAGCTCGCCCTGCTCCTGCACAGATATGCTTTGAAATTGAGCCCCTCATTTCTTTGACTTGAGCGCTTTCAAGTTGCTGCAGTACATGAAATTCAATAATGTTTGCTCTTTGTTTAATGCACTCTAAGGGAAGTGCATCTAGGGATGGAGCTGGAAAGGAGAAGGAAACGGGGTGATGAGGGGGTCGAGCCTGCCCGTCCCTTTGGATTTCAGAAATGTTAAACAAGACCCAAAGAGAAGACATTTCCAGGGCTTGGAAGAGGGGACATACAGCTCAGCGAGGTGACACATACTTGGATCCAAAAGCTGCTCTGCAAGCAGAGCCTCCTTTTCTCTGGAGAACTGCCTGCCACATTCAGAGAGGCCATACATTAAATCTCCTCGGGCAGAGTCATACCTTCATTCTCTCTGAAACACACAGCCCCTGAGAAATAGGGCTATCGCTCAGTCAAACTCCCAAGCATCTCCCTGAGATCCTGCCAGCTTTCCAAGCCATGTACCACTGCCATCCAGCTCCCTAAAGCAACGTGTCCATCGACCCTTGGATGGCAGACAACAGTGTTACTGAGCCTGGTATGAAACCATAAGGAAGGCGGGATGGAGTGCCAAAAAACTGGAACCTGAGAGAGTTTGAGGAAACGAATGTTTTATGGCTCATCAGTCAGTATTTGGCCATTTCTAGAGAAAGATGATGCTGCCTTCGAGAAAACCAAATTTCTCCTTTTGATGATGGAGTGATCCTTAGCCAGAACTGTGAAAACGCATCATTTGTGAGATGGTGACATTTTAAACTTGTTCCACCCTGGGAAATGGTTCAGTCTGGGGAATAACAGGGTTTCAGCTTTGATTAATGACTTTTAAAAACCCAGCTGTACTCATATGCAATCAGAGGAAGGGAAGGTGCCTCCAGCCAGCACTGCCTGCCGGTGCAAAGCCCAGCATGAGAGTGCTGCTGAAGTGCTGCAACGCAGCTCTCTTAAATGGACTCCAACACCCCTGTCCTCCACATCTCCACCTGCATCTGCCCATTCTCAGCAATTCAGAACCAGGTCACTGGCTGCAGCCCCCAAGTCACATTATTAAAATAATTACCATGAGCAACAGCAGCTCAGCAGCCTGCAAGAGGGAACCCAACCCTCCAGTGTCCATCTTCCCCCCCGCAGGAGCCTGCGTCATGCCATGGTGCAGCAGCACCAAAGGGGCCAAGACTGAGCCACCTCCCAGCACCAAAAGGCATCTCTTTTCCCATGGGACCAGTTCCTGCTACCTGTGCTAACCAAAGCAAACCAACCCTGTGCCTCTCAGCTGCAGGGGTATCTGCAGGATGCTGCCTCTCATCACAAGCTGTTGACAGTTTTGATTCTCCGGAAATACCATTCAGACTTTAATTCTTTTTCTTATTTTTCTCCAGCTGTGATATATTTTTTTTTTTTTTAAATTCAGGGCTGGTATTATTTTACCACAGCTATCAATCAGGCAACGAGCAAGCAGGGCTTTTTCTTTCTTCCTTTCTTTCTTTGTCTTTCTTTCTTTTTAATGCTTGTTATATCTCTGCTATATACTTCCTCTCCACACAGAAATATCCCTTCAAAGCTTGATATTATTGAGCAGCTTTCAACCATGCCCAGCAGAGCCATGTATTCTCTGCATTTGTCTGGCCTTTGTTTCTAGGAATGAAATACCAATGGCTGAACAGTGTGACTTCATTTCACTCCTTCATTCCAGTACTTGTTCTATTTCTATCCCACTGGGTCAAACTCACCTATTGTGAGACCTCACCGATTTCAATTACATCAGGGATTAATTTGTTCCATTGCGTTGAAGCTGTTAATACAATCCTTGCTGGCTCTAGATTAGAAAAGGCACGGTGGAGACCTCCCTCGCAGGCAGTGTGTTTAACAGCAGTCTTGATCTTCATTTCTGTTCAGTGGTGGGGTTTTTTTTTCTTCCCTTTGTGCCCCTTTGCCCTCTTTTCACAATCTTCCCCTTCCTTTCTAAATTGCCCTTATCAGAACTGGGTGGTCCTTCTGACTTCCACTGCGACTGGCAAAACGTTGCTTTCCAAAGCCGCTGCCCAGGGCTTGCGAGGAAGGTGAGAAGGTCCGATCTGAAGCCACCTGACACCATGCAGACGTGACCACTCCAGCTTTGGCACCTAATCTCTCCCAGGATGATTTCGAAGGGTTGCTGCAGGTCCCCACATATCCAAAAGGATCTGCAGGTGCTTGGTTCTGCAGGTCCAACTGTTGGCTGACCATCAGTGGACTGTGGTCTCAAGAGGAAAACTGAGATCCTCCATGTAGCAGATGGACACGCATGTGCATTTGTCAAGTAACTCTGGTTGTCCTTTCTGGGGTTCCCAAACTGGGACACAAGATCATGACAGAGCTTTAAATTGTCCAGCCCTGTGGTCTTGTAGGACATCTGTGAAACTAGTTTAAGGCAATCTCAGCAATCCTGACTCAAAGTTGTCAGTTATCCACATGATTTTGTCTCAGGAAGAAATACTGATGCAGGAAGACAGGGCTCACATGGGTGCAAAACAGTTTAGTTTTGCTCGAGTGCTAAAACTCTGTCCTGCAAGATCCACTGCTTTTCCATTTTAAAAAATCTAATCACATCTTAGTGAAACTATATTTTTAGGAAAGAGTGTGAAGATTCCAGAATAATAAGAACAGGAGTTTCAAAAAGATAAATATGGGAAAAAATAGAGGATATTAAAATAAAACCAAACAAACAGCTTGACAAACATATTCCTCCCTTGCTTACTGAAATACATTAAATGTCCATGGTGGTTTCATGAGGTCACCTCAAGCTTCCATTGGGCATCTCTGTGCAGCCTGGGCTGCAGGAAGTTGCAAGGGTTAATGCTGTAGCTGTCAAATGCGCCAGACAGAAGTTGGATAAGCTGGGTTTCAGGGCTCCAAATCTGTTCCTATGTTCAGCACCTGGTTTTCCAAACTGTACAACGTTCCCATCTACTACTGCACTAATTTTTTTCATTTATTTTTTTTTACTGGAAGAAATGTAGGAATAAGCTGGACTAGTATCACCCAACTGTTAATTTAGCTCTGCCACTCACCTTAGACCTTGGCAGAGCCATCCAGGGACAGGGTGAAGTGCCCATGTGCCCTCCAGGCACTGCCCCACCTGCCATCTCCCATTCCAGCCACCCGCTCAGGTCTCATCCCCTTTGCTGCCTGAACAGCAGTGCCTTGGAACTACATGGCCTTGACCTGGACTGTGTACGATCACAGCAATCCAAACCTTGGTGCCAGCAGAAACCCTTGCACCTCCCCAGGACCGAGACCTCACTGCACACACATTTCTCTGGACACATCCTACCATGCAGATCAAACCCACGCTGAGACACACAACCCACAGAGAGCAGACAGGATCAACTCTGGAGGATGTGTTGTACTACAATAGCCTTCACAACAGTCCTGATCCGCAAAAATCATTGCTTCCACAAGCCTAAGGTTTCCAAAATATTCCCCTTCACAGATGAAATCTCCTACCGTGGTTTCTCCCCAGATGGTTTTGCTGGGGAAGAGCTAAGCTCCCATCGTTGCCACTTCACCACAGTTATTTTTAACACCATCACGTTCAATGAGGGCAAAACAAAACCCAAAACTATTCCCCCCGCTTCCTGCCCTACATCCCAAGGGGTGAACTTTCTGCCCAGGGGCAAGCTTCAGTATTCATTAATTCCCCACATGCTCTGCTGACTGGTGGCAATGTCCCTCAGGCTTCACGCACGCCATGCATGACCCAGGACCGCTCCTCGCTCCTAGCACCAGGACGTGAATATTTTTCAGAAGTAGTTTCATGCCTGTGTCCTTCCTCACAACACAGGTATCACTGCAAAGAAAACTGCAACAAGGCTTTGCAGAACAGCCCCAACCAACCTCTGTGAGATCATGGATCCACAAAGCTAGCATTTGGATTCAGGGAGCTTGGCATACTACAACTGCCCTCACTACCTTAAAAAAAAAAAAGTTCCTTTTCTTTATGGAGAAAATACTCCTGCTGAAATAAACTGCCCTGATACACAGGAATTAAAACTATTCAGCAACTCAAACTGTTACAAGTAGTTGTCTATTAGTGTTTTTGAGCAGCTGACACAGGCATTCAAGAAATAAAATCTCAAGAGGAAACCATAAAGTCTCTCCAGCCCAAAAGACACTAAGAACAAACCCAGTCCCCCAACAAGGCAGCAGCACAGTAACCTGTGTCTGAGCATGTATCACCTGCACGGTGAGTCGCAGAGGAGGTCCTTTTTGAAGCAGACCAGCAGCAGCAGCCAACTTGCTCCCAAACGACTCAAAAGCCTTTGCACAAAGTACAGAGAGCTCTGCAAAGGTGAGAAACAAGGGTGAGGGGGACTGCCCCTCCCCTATCCCCGCTTGCCCCCTGGATGCTGCTGGCTGAGCACACAGTTTGTCCCCATCGCCCTCAGCTCCTTGTCCTGTTTCACATGCAGTGGTGGAGGAGCCCAGCTTGGCCATGCTGGTTGGCTTGCAGCAGAGACCAGGGCAGTCCTCCCAGCGGGGTGCTCCTGGGACAAAAGCTGCAGGCACCCCACTAAAAATACTTACAGCAATTTGTTTGTCTCTTCAAACAAGACCTGAGCCCAATTACTGAAAAAACTGCCAGGTTCAAAGCAATGCTGACCTTTTCTCTCCTTCCCTCCATCAGCAGCAACTTCCTCCCGAGGCAGATGCTCCACTCCAGCCGCAAACCCGTTTGGCCACAGCAGTAGGGCAGAAACCCCAAGCCCACTCCCCTGCAACCAGTCAGAGGTTTTCCAAGCCCTAGAAAAAGGCAGTCATTCACCTCTAGGACTTACAATGCCAGTTTAAAGCACAGGCCCATCAGGTCCAAGGTGACATCTCTGGCTCTTCTGCTCAATATCATCCCATCCAGGACCTCCACAAAAACAGGAGCAGAAGCACAAGACATAGGAAACCCAAGCAATACTCAGGAAAACACCACTGTCAGAAGGAGGCAGAAGATCACCAGAGACCAATCTCCCCATAAAAGAAATAAACACTTGCAGTGGCAGCACCACAGCACTGATCCAATGTTTTTCCCTGGTAGCTCCTTTCATCCTAGTCCCCTGACATTGTCCAAGGAACACAGAGATCCCTGCTCCCACTGCAGAAAAGCAACTCCCTCTAGGGTAAAACATGGCAACTGCCAAGCAGCACAGACAAGTTCAGGGCAGGATTTCCAAAACACCTTTTTCCATTGCATTTGCAAAGAAAAAAGAGATGTGGCTAACACCTGTCTCCCTGGACAGTAGCTCCCAAGCACTGATCTCATGTGAAAGGTGGCTTCTCCAGAAGCACCCAGCTGATTCAGCAGGGATGCCTGGAGACTCTTCCAAATTATCCCATGCCACTTTTCACCTACCAAGTTTCCTCTCTGGAAACATTTTACTAAGTTCCAACCGGTCCTGCTCCTGCTTATTCTGGCAAGATAACAGCTAGTGACCCAACATGGGAATGGTGCCAAGGGGAAAGGGACCTCCTCAGGTGTCGCTGCTCACTTATCCCATGATTTGGCAGCCTCTACGCAGTGCTGGGATATAAGAAAATGGTTGTGACCAAGAACAGGGAGGTTAATCCATCTAACAATAACTGGAGGCCAATCGGGGAATTTACTGAAATTGCAAGAGTCATTCTGCTGGGAATGTTTGTGCTGCTGATACCTCATTTCTGCCTTGTGTTCATTCCCACTAGCCTACCTTCAGTTTTTTCATGCCAGTTTTAGTACTGGCTGACATTAGCTGTTTGAGATCCAAAATCCCTCCCATAGTTTGCACTCTCCCCTCTGACATCTAAAGTTTGTCTTCATCATTCAGCTGAGCATCTTCTTTACTCCCACCGTCTCCAACAGCACCGCTCTGAAGGGAGACGTTTGCAGGTTCAGGGCAAGTATCAAATCCATGCTATGGAAACTACCAAAACATCACTGGAAACTGGTAAATACACAGCAGCCTCAATGGTTACATGTCTCCTGCACCAGACTGCTAATATTAGTATTGAGGGGGAAAAGTCCTGCCTCTCTGGGCTGATGTCTCTTTCAGAGCCTAATTAGAACACCTGATGGCGATGTCCAGCTTGGGGGACAGCCTCTCTGGGCTCTTCATCCTGACCCAGTGAAATAAAGCCTGTGACAGCAGGGCTGGTGTTGCTGAACATGGCTGACACACGGCAGCATTATGAGGCGTCACTGTGGATCTGCCCTTCCCCAACTGCCAGGCTGATCCGAAGCTTTTAGTGTCAAAAGAGGAAAAGGAGTTTTATGTGAAGATGATCTCTGCAAACTTCAAGCAATGATTCAGTGACAGTGACTTCTCCTCAGGTCTAAAAACTCAATAAAATACCAACCACCACTGGGCATTTCCTTTTCTCCTTCCAGTTCCCGCTTGTCAGGGATGCTGGCAATATGTAATAACATATTCTCTGTCCTTGTACGTCACCCACCATATCCAAATAGTCTATCAGATGAGCCCTGACTTGGGATACTGTTGGCAGAGCCAGGTGCACAACCCTTCCCTTTTAAAAAGTAAAGTACACAGCTGTTCCAAAAACCAAAATTCACAAAAAGGGGACATAAGGGACATAAGATTCATCTGCCCTGTTCATGCAGGGGCCCAGAGATGCCCAGCACTGCTGTGCCACAAGGAAGGCTTAGGTTTGGAAATGACGTTGGAGGCTGCTGAACAGGAAAGAGCAGGGAACTGGGACAACGGCACAGCACAATCCAGCAGGAGACCAGCTCCCAGGAACAAGCCACTGGAGCTCTCTGAAACCACTGGCACTTGTTAAAGGCAAGGTCGCAGGGTAACAGTGTTGAGGAAGAGCAGCCAGGGTGAAAAGTGGAGTAGGCCAGCAAATTACCTGAAAATAAATGGAAATTTGTGAAATCACAGCCATGGAGATGAGCACCCCCTTGTTCTTCAAACAGCTTTTCCCCATTTCCGTTGCACACTTTGCCAACGCATTGCTGATGAGTTTCCTTTTCCTTTCCCCAAGTTACCATGACCAAGCACGTGCAATATTAGAGTTGTTCCTGCATAGTTCTCTTCCCATGTACATGAGAAACACCTTTATTTAGAAAAGTCTTGCAAACTATTTCTGGAACAGGGCTTTCCAGAGATGATTTTGTTTAGTAATTCACTTATTTGAAACATAAGATGCAAGATTTCCTTCGTCTCTGCAAGGGAGATATTTTATTTTGATCTTGCTTTATGCTTTGCTCGCCTTGCAAAACCTATTTCATTAACTGTAAGGCAGGATGGAGCTCTCTGGATGTCCTCTGAACCCCAAATACATCACCACAGGAGCCCTGCTGATGTAGGAGGTGGACAGAACCAACTTCCATTTGAAAATGTGCTACTTACTTTAAATAAATCTCTTCAAATCAACTTACCTGGGAAGACCCACTTTTATTTAGCAAAACTGAATTAAAGTAATCATTAACAACAACCTTTTCATTTTCTCTCATGTCTCCAGGGTGGCCCTACCTGAAACCACGGTCTGAGATGCCGCACAGTAACACATTGCAGAGCTTCCAGGAGCAATCAGCAAGGCACGATTTCACACCAAAAACATCCCAACCATAAGACCAAGGTGTTAAAAAATGGCTTAGAAGTTCATGTTCACTGAACAAAACATATGGCCAGCTCCAAAATCTTCAAGGGAAAACAGAAGAGACGGGAACCACCTCTGTTTCAGTGTCGGCACCCAAGGTGGTCCTCAACAAGCCCGGTGCTCTCGCAAGCCCACAGAGAAGCTGCTAACCCTTTCTCCCCATGCCCTGCCAAAGGTGGTGAGCAAGGGCTGAGAGGCAGGTAAGTGCCGAACCTGGGCATCCCCTGGACCCAGACCAAAGGCATGTTTGAGGAGATGTATTCCTGCACATCACAATTCACTAATGCCCTCCCCAAAATGATGCTCCTGTACCACCACTGCTGCTTTCAGCCTGCTGCATGCTGCCATGTGCAATGGCAGAGTCCCCTCAGCTACATGTGGTGATGTGCTGCAAGACCTGCCGGCACCACCTCAGAGATGAGAAAAATGGCTTTGGAACAGTTACTTAGGGCTGCCAGTCATGCCAGCTCGGTACCTGCTAACAAAAGAGTTGAGCGTCTATTTAGCACTCCCAGTTTCCCTTTATAAAAACCCTGCTGCCACAGTGTTCCCTTTCTGAGGAAGCTGGAGGATACTTCATCACTGCCTGCTCCTGCTTGCAGACACAAGTGGCTGATGAATTCTGCTTAAACAAGTTACCCCTGACGCAAACCCCAGCCTGCTGTCTTGGGCTAACAGGCTCCGTGAGCATGTTCACTCTGACTTATCAACTGTGCTCCAGGCTGCTCCATGGAGCACCCACAAAATCCATCAGCCATTAAGAAAGAGCAATAAAAAAATATCCCAGCTGGGTTGGTCTGTAAAGGCTCTTCCTCCACCACAGCCAGCCATCACTCCATACCTGCCAACAACCACGAAACTTTTCCTTCCCCGAAATGTCTTTGAAATATATTCTCAAGCCCTATTATCTCTCCTGTTTATACCACACTCCCTCTATTATCAAGAAATCTCCAAGTAATTTATAAGCCCACAAGCTCCTGCGCTAACAGGGCAATAAATCACATTTATATACCCCGTCACCTACTGTTCGGAGGGCTGCGGTGCTGAGCCTGCCGGCCGCAGGGCCAGGCAAAGCGAGGCGGCAGGGAGCAGCCGCTGCCTTCCCCAAACCCTCCACCCTCAGCACATGATTTGTTCAGAGGAGAAGGCAGTTTTGTTCCACATCAGCCAGATGTATCCAGCTGAGGGATCCAGAGACGATTCCAGCCCGTGCCCTACCTTGCTGTGTTTTGCCCACCCGACACCAATACAAGCACACAAAAAAGAAAACCCTCTTTACAAAATCAAACCAAAGGAGGAGGATGTTTTTGGCTATTTTCTTCAAGGAAAGAAGTTGTCCATCTAATAATCCCTAAATGGGCAGTGGGTTGTTGGGCTTTCATGTGTGCCTCTGAGCCTCCCCTCACCATGCCAGGTCACTGGTTTTCTTTTCCACGGAGTTGCAAAACCCCTGAATAACAAGGTTTGTGCATGGAAGTGCTGACACAAACCTTAACTACAGCATCCTGAACATGATACCAGAATAAGGACGCTCCCTGTGTGGCCCAGTGTATGGATAAATAAAGCATTTCAGCAGCCAGCGCCGACAGATCATAAACCTCCACGAGCATAAATACCAACAACGACCCAAAAAGATTAGAGGGCTTATGGGTGAGGCAGGCTGGGATGATTTAGAGTTGGGGTGGAAGGGTCATTATTGCTGAATAGGTGGGGGCAAGCGGGCCAAAGAAATCAATAAACCATTCTGCTCCCAGGGAAGGAAGGGGCCACGCTAATTGTGCAAACACACATTTTCCGTTTGAGGCTGGAGATCTCCAGCTCACCCAACACGGATGGATATAGGGAACTCGCACCATCTTGCTGAGAAACAAGGACTTCACCCCGAGACACGTGCCCCAGGACCTCCATCACTTAGAGGAGAGTTCACCTAAGCATCTTGCTGGGTGTAACTCGGTGCTGGAGGCAGTTTCAAATGAATGCAGACACAGGCAATGTTCATCTCCAGCTCCATTAAATTCATTTTTTATTAAGTTAATATATAGTTGGGATTAGGATCTCAGTTGCTTTCAGCATTACCGTCAAGTCAGAGTTTTTCCAGTGCCCGGTTCTAGCAGTGTGCAACCAACCGACAGGTACTGCCAGCACCGGTTATCTTAAAGCACCGAAGACAAGCTTTGGGACCAACTTCACCCCTGATAAATTAATGACGTTTGCAAGTTGCCACGCTTGCATCGGAGGTGGAGGTGGCCCCAAAATTAGCCACAACAGACCACTGCATCCTACAGCAAGGGCAGACACAAAGCTTTGCAGCGGGATTCCAGGCACACAACTGCTTAGCCACAGAATTCAAAGGTGACAAGAAATTCCTCCTTTGCCTCTTCTCTCTTCTCCTTTGGTCATCCCCATTCCCAATTCTTCTACTTTTTTTCCCCACTTTCCTTCTAGGGAACAGAGCAATGAGAAAAGACACCAGCTTTGGAGAGTGAAGCTCATTTATAAACAGAATAAATATATACTATACAAATAAATAACTATTTGTACCTAATGGGCCAATGTACCTAAAAGCCCATCTTTGGGACATACCACAGGAGGTTGTTCAGGGAACCAGCAGATAGATAATGGCAGCAATGCCATTATTCCCATGAAGATACCTGAGCTCACAACCACATACAGGTGCAGTGACAATCTTCATTCCTGGCTAACCAGAACTGTGAGCTGATGCTGGTGGTAAAAGTACAGGAACCTGCTCTGATACTTCTGCATGTGCAAGTCCCCTCCTCTGCTGCCTTTCTAAAGATACTTAAAGAAAATGCTCTTTATATCAGTTAATAAAATAGCTCGAAACCTGCCCAGGTCATGTCAAGCGTACTGCCTGCAGTTAATGGATTTCAACTTTACTTGGGATCATAAGAGTTTTTAAAATCAGTAATTTCATTGTTCCAGAAATTGTCCTGGAAATAAATTCCTCAATGGTTTCACTGCAAAAATATTCCTAGGAATGGACAATTCTGCTGCCATGTACTAAAGACCGCACAGAAAAAAAAATCAGATGAATACTGAGCCTTATCAAAAGTATGGCATAAACCATGTGTTGAATTTAATCCAAACCAAACTGTCAATCTGCCTTCAGGATCAGATATAACAAACGTGTGAGCCTAGGGCCAGAAATGAAAAGCATGGTTTGTTTTCTAATAGAAGATTTGTACTGATCTCTATTAGCTGCGCTCCTGCATGGAAATCTTTACACTGCAAATGCTGGACAAATAGGATTTCTTATCTTTCTGCTTTGTTGAGCTAGGGAAAAGTTTCATTTGGTTTTAATTAATTTAGATTGCAGGTTTCCCATTTTCAGGGAACAATTCTCAACAGTTTTGGAAAATAAATCCTTTTTTAAATATTTTAAATAGGGGAAAAAAAGAAAAGGGGGCTTTACAATCACTAAGGCACCTTCTGAGGTTTGGGCTGCTGCGTCCCCGCACAGATTGCGGGTACCAAGGAGAGCCCAACACACTTTGCTGCATCTATCACTGGTCACCAGCAGTGGGAAAAAATGCTGCTGGGTAGAAATTCAGGCCAGCTATGGGCAAACACGGAAAGGAGACCTTATGGCATGAAGCTGGAGATTCCCCAACAGCCCCTTCTTTAAGCCACCGGCATTTGTGCCTACAGCACCAGGATGCTGTAAAGCGCTATGCCTCGGTCCAGACATCCCCATTCCCCTGCTCTCCAAACATCCTTCAGCAAGGGGACCTGTAAGAGCAAGCCAGAGCCCCGCGGGCACCTGGCAGACAAACGGTGCCAATGAAACAGTACGAACAGTTCCCTGTTTGGTCTGGGAATGCCTATAGCTCCTGTTTGGTCTAGAAATGCCTGTAGCTCCTCACCTCCCCGGGCCCACCACCTGGCTAACAGAGCAGCTTTGCGAGCTCAGCCTTGCTGGCCCTGTGTCAGAGTTAGCACAGATTTTCTTTAGAAGTGAAATCCAGCGACTTAACCTGGTGTTGTCCAGCTTCTTGGCATGCATGGTGATGATGCACGCTGGGGAAATCAGGCTCCCAGAAAGAAAACTATGCAAATAAATTCCATTTTCTTGTTTGCTAAATTCAAACAGCAATTAAATTCATATTACCTGCTCTTTCAACACAAAGAGCACAAAAGCAAGCCCTCTGCCTCTCTGGCAGACTACTGCCATTTATTTGCTCCCTCTCCAAATCAGCGAACGCAGCCCGGTCGACCCAGGAGCTGGAGGCGCTATCATGATGCTCACACTAGTGGGGTCAGGATGAGGTTGATGCTCTCGGGGTGCCGCGGGGGCAGCCCAGTCCCGTCCCCCACCTTGCCAGTGCTTTGGTGGCTCAGCTGCACCTATGCAGGTTAGGGGAACAACCCCAGCAAAGCACTGGAGCAGGCACCTCATTCACATCTGCAGGCACCTGCACATCTCTAAAAATTCAGCCCCTGCAATCTAGCTATCAATTTTGCCATAAATCGGTCAGTTTGGCTTGCAGGCTCTCTTGCAGGAGAAGAGTTCTCTCGCAGGGACTGAGATAATGCTATTTCGAACTCACAAAATAAATACACAATATAACCAGGGCAGACCCTCCATGCCTGCCCCGCAGACCGCGGTTGGGGCTGGACAGTGCTGCCGGGCAGAGCTGCCCTCGCTCCTCCCTTCCAACCTGAGACGTACCAGCTTTGTTGGTCATTGAAAACCCCAACGTAAAAATGCACACGCTCCCTTTTGCACTGCAAAGTTTTCCATCCCTGATTGCCCTGTGGTTAGGCTGGCTTGTTGCACAGCAAAACACCCAACACAGAGTTTCACATCTAATTTTAGGTGAAGTTTGTAGAAGAACTGCCTGTTCCCCAGGATAAAAATGCCATGAGTACACAGCATCAAACATTATTCCTGTAAAAAGCCCCAACAATCAGACCTGCTGGTTTTTCTATTGATTGCTGGGGGGCTGTTTGCTATTCTGATCTCAGCTGGTCGGAAGTCTCCCCAATCACCGCAAGGTCGCGACCACAGGGTCAGAAACCTGCACTACATACATCATAATTTATTTTACAGATAATCAATACCGCACTGCACCATGCAGTCTTACAGTACAGCCTCACATTGAGGGACTGATGCTACTCATACAGGATTGTAACCTTAAGGCCTGGCAGCTTAAAGATGTCAAAATCAGCTTTCATTTTATAGCTGGAAATCATGGCTGGAAGTAGAGTATGCACTTCACTCACTGTTAGTTCGTACATTCGTATAACTGAACCAAATTCTGCCTACAGTTTGAATCCAACTTGGGAAAAGAAATATTAGTATCTCTTCAGGTTCATATCTGGCAATTCGACAGGAGAAGCCCAAGGAGCAGCACGGTTAGCGGATTGCCCAGGGTTTGCAGGGAAGGAGGTGACCCCAGTCCCACCTGCGAGTGAGGGAACCCGTGCAATCGCAGCACTGCAGTGCCAGTTTTCCAGACCATCCCGCTCGTCAAATGGATTAATAGCAACAGAGAAGCAGCAAAATGCCCTTTTATGAATATTGTCCTTCATCCCATTTTCTAATTTATATTCCCAGGGCTTCAGATCCCGCCAGCCATGCCCATGGTCACAGAGCACACAAGCTGCAAGCCCAGTTATTTATCAAGCTTGCCACTGCTCCCTGCATTTTTCTGTTAATTCTGGATTTCTGCAGAAGAGTAGCTCAGGGTATTCCAAAAGATACAACAGCTTTTTAACAAGCTGTCCTTAAAAATGATGCCAAAGATAGTATTTTAGCAGGGAAGAACAGGATTTGAAATACGCAGCAGGAGAAAAAGGAACTGGGAGAAATAAGGAGTGCTGTAAATACCTTGTAGGAAGAGCAATCCGTTATTAAGTAATTGCTGCATTCTGGTATTTGTATCCATGCAATATGCAGTTCCCTGGGACCTTCACCGGGGTTTAGCATTCATCAATCTCAACGTGATTTGGATTATAAAACATGAACAGAGGAATCACAGGGCACAGTCGGTCCCTCGCCACTCTGCTTCCGCTCAGTGCCATCCCCCCATTGTTTGCAGGATGTGGCCCCCAGCCTGGCCACCACTTGGGGCTCTGCCTCCACCCAGGGCAAGCCCCAGCACCCCCAGTCTGCCCCAATGAACCCAGGAAAGCACTGCCTCACCTTCCATCTCAGCATGGGACGAACCCGAGGGCCGGGCTCTGCCTCATCTTCTGTCATTACCGGCCATATGGCGGTGAACAGGACCTGCTGGACTGTTCCCCACTGCCCGCTTCTTATCCTGTTTCAGCTGCCCCCCAAGGCAGGGGCTGTGATTACCCAACAGCCTCAGATCTTCCCTCTTTCCTCCCAGCTTGCCTCCGAAGCAAAGTTCACCTCAGCTGGCATCACCAGCGGGCTCGACGGGCATGCACTCAGCTACAGCCATGAAGTAGGAGCAGCACCACTCTGAGACAGGAGCTATATGCAGGAAGATGCTGTTAGATGCTGTTATTGCACTCTAATATCAGTCTGTTAAAGGCATTTTGGATTTCCCAGCAGAACGACCCCTTTTCCGCTGGCTGCAGCAGAATAAAGCAGATAACCTCATGAAAAACCAAATGCATGCAGCGAGCAGGGTGTAAGTGGCATTTGGCAAAGGGCACGGTGCTGTGCTGGGGGAGGATGTGCTGTCGCTACATGGAAAACACTGCCCTGTGGTTTAGCTTGAAATCCAGCTGTTTGTGTGGGCAAAACAGGCAGGGAAGTGTCGAAATGCTGCCTGGAGAGCCCAGCCCTGCGTTGAAGCGAGCTGGTGAGCCCGGCACCGGGGGCACGAACCCCACAGCCTGCCCCTGGCCAAGCGGGGAAGATTGGCATGTCAGCTCCCACCCACCAGAGCTCCCAGCACGGCAAGGAGCTTGCACAAAGGGAAACATGCAGACCATGACAGGCTAAGCCTCCTCCTTCCTCTCTCTGTTTCCCTTTCTTTCTCTTCATGCTATGGCGAGGCTGCTGAATGCCAATACGAAAATACTTTGGCAGAGCCAGAGAGTCTTTTCTATTTTTTTTTTTCTCTTTCTTACTTTCCCTCCAGCTGCTTTGCTGGATGCCTAATCCTCCATGGACATTGGGAGAGGTACCAGGACACAGAAGCAACATACCAGGTAGGCAGCATAATGCACAGCTCTGCAGAATTTCTGGTTGTACCTGCTGTAATGGCACAGCAGGTGACCAAAACACAAAAACCCAGGGAAGGAAAGAAAAAAAAAGTTTTGGACCTGTCAGGGCCACAGACTCCCACATGGAAGCCCCCCTGGTCTCAGCAGCAGAGCTTGGGAAGGTCATGCTTTGCAGCAGAGCATCTCTCTCTGAAGCATCTTGGGGGTGCCTGCCTGCCAGCCCCACTGGGGCTGTGTGCTGGGCTCACAGGCAGGAGGGTATTTAGGTGCCTAAAGCTTCCATCCCCACCAGCACATGTGGCATGACCTACCCCAGCCTTCCCAGGACGGGAGCAGTTGCAGAGACCCTAAGCAAAGGCCCTGGCAGCAGGTATCCATCCTCACATACCCCTGCCCAGGCACGACCAGCAGCCACTCCTTTTTTTTCCTTTTTAAATCACGCTGTTCACTGAACACATTTTTCACCTGCTCTTATCATAACTGATATCTAAAGTGTCCATAACTGGGGAAAATCAAAGCGAAAGCAGCTATTGCTCAGTGAGGGTGGAGGGAGGAGAGGAGAGAGCATGACAGGGGTTTTCCCAGCTCCTAAGGAAAGGAAGAGACCCATAAAAATACTCCCAAGGTTCCAGAAAGTAGCTTTATAGATCCAAAAAAATGATTTTCAGCCCCAGGGGAGTCTTTCTCTTGAGCTCAGACTCCCGCAGCGGAGGGAGATATCCACTTGTCCGGCTGACCAGCTTGGCACTATCAGCTTACAGCAAAATAAAATATTCTGAGTGGCCACCTGAGTCCTCCTGATGCTGTTCATCCTACCTGAGCCCCCAGAAGCTCTCGGCAGTCATCCCCTGCCTCCCCTTCACCAAAGGACCCGCCAGCAGCTGCATCACCACATCCCAAATGCACCCACAGGGCTTGGGAAGCATCACCCTTTGCCTGTTCTGCTCTTTTCTTTCCCGCCTCGGTATGCTACAGCCAAGCTGCTCTACAAGCAGAAAACAAGTGGGGTTTGATCAGGCATCCCTCCTGTGAAACCCAGCACTGCTCCAAACCCAGCATGCTCGCCTCCATCCAGTCTTGGATGTGCCAGGTGCAATAAGGAAAGCAAAACAGAAATTAAATATAACAACCACGATGCATCCAGCTATCTCAAACAGGGGAAATCTGAACCCCACACCTACTATACCCTTCTACGTGCTCTCCTCAACAACACCAGAGTCCTTCTCTGTTTCTCTGAAGCATCTTGCACATCTCTAGAGCTTTGAAAAGGCAAACTGCAGTACACGCAGGTGTGTAGATTGAAGCCTCCAAGCAGCAGCTCCACTTTGCTGCCCATTGCCACAACACACCCAGAAAATGCCAAGCCCCCAAATGCTGAAGGAGTTCACGTTTGTTTCTGCCTCACTGGGATGGGAATCTGAAAACCAGTTTTGTCCTTGCAAATCTTCCTGCTAAACATGTGTTTGAGGGGTTGTCTGGCAGAGGACCTGTCCCAGCACACTGAAGGGCTGGGGACCGTGGGAAGCAAAGGTAGCATGTGCCCAGGGCAGGCAGCTGACAGACACCATGGGGGGCACAGGCTGCATACCTCCATCTGCGTAGGAGCAAGACCCACATTTGCACTCACCCCATGCTAATCTCAGTCTCACTTCTCCCATGGGAGAACCAGAGCATGCATCAGCACAAGTGCCAGGTTGCTGCTGCTCATCGGGGCCAGGCTTCCCCACTCCAGCCTAGGCAACTGCTCCAACATGTCTCCTCTTTCTCCATGAGCCTGAGCTCTCCAAAGACTGGGAGGCAGAAGCAGGGCATGAGGGGCAGCTTCAGGACACAACACTTCATAGACGGGTGCAATGAGTCAGCAGGGGGGAATAAAAGTCCCTCGTGGCAAGCAGCATGGTCATTTCCTGGAGAGCAAGGGGGTTTTAAACAGGACCAAACGATTCAAAACGCAACCAAACCCTGCCTATGCAGGTTGTAGAGTAATGGAACCACACAAAGAGGCACTGCATCCACCGCCACAAGTCCAGCAGCAGCACAGACCCAGAGCCATGGACAATCTCATCAACTCCAGCCCATGGTGGGGTCACGCACCTCATCAGCATCGCAGAGCTCCTCCTCTAATTAAATCAGGCTTTACTTATGCAGTTTCTCTTGTCTTCTCACTGCCTAATAATGAAGTCAGCTGCAATCAGAAAGATCAACAGAAAACTTCCCAGCCTTTCCCAGACCACCTTTGCCATATTTTGTCCTTCACAGCATTGCTTCTACAACCTGTGTGTTAGCAGCCCCGCATGAGCGCAGGGTGGACCAGCTCAGGTGGGTATTGCAACACAGCAGGAACCACAGTGAGACAAGAGGAACTCACTTCAGACATTTTCATGGAGGAGCACTACCTTCATCTGAGGGGGTTCAGACACCCTCACAGAGCAGGAGGCAGGTGCTGGCACAGGGACGCTGTGCCGAGGACTTGGTGGTCCTGGCCCAGGCTGAGCAGAGATGGCAAGCACAGGATCTCCCAGCCTGAGAGCTGCAGGGTGCCCGGCCCCCGCCAAGTCTCAGCACGCAGGGCTTTGCCACGAGGAGCGAAGTGGTACGCTGCATCAAAGTAGCACTTGCCCTATCCCACAGCGTGGGCTTCAAGGGTGATGCAGTGATGCCCAAGTCCCAGAGCCTCCCCCTGGCAGCATATGCAGCCTTGGCTGCCATCTCAAGACAGATGCGCACACGACCCAAGGAGGGTGAGTGCAGGTGAGTGCCCATCTGCAGGGAGGGTAGACATGAAAATAACCCCGCTGGGGCCACGTGGTCCAGAACCCTGCCTTCGATGCCAGCCACCCGCGCTGCTGCCAGGAGGGCGAGGGCAGGGCAAGCAGTGACCCTTGGCTCCTGCACTGCTTCACACCCGCAGAAGGGGTGGCCAGGAGCCCCGTGACAAGGACCGCGCTCTGGCTTGTCCACAAGTGTCCCTGGTGCTATTCGGTGGCACTCGTGTCCAACCAGCCCTAGGGAGGATGGCTGCAGAGGAACAGACAGGGAGAGGAGAGGGAGACGCTCAGCAGGCTCACGCCTCCGACATGTGCTGCACACAGCTTCGCCAGACCGCAGGATCTGGCTCACTGAACGTGTGGAAGCAACACTTCTCTGTGTCTCACTTTACAAAGCCCCAAACAATAACTGTCTGTCACTGCACAGGAGCTTAGGAGAAACATAAGTTGCTATTGGCATGGCGCGCGGCAGCCTTCCTCTTACACAACACCAGCAGATGTGAAAATAGCCCGGTGCTGCCTTGTGTGCTCCTCTGACCTCCTGTTTGCTTCTGGATCAGAATCCAAAGCTGGATCTTAACCTACAAGAGCCATAAAAGCAAAGGATTTGGCCCTATCAGGGACATCTTCATAATCTAAGACAGATGCGCTTCATGTAGAAGAACATGTTGAGGTTTATCAGGGCAGGGAAGAGGCTGAGGCAGCATCAGCCTCTGCTCTACGGCATGGCCAGGGCAGCCCATGCCGGCATCACCCCATACTCCGGCTGACAATGCACTGGAGGTGGCCCAGGGGCATAAGAGCTGGAAGCTCTTGCAAACCAGAGCAGCACCCAAAACCTCACATCCTACTGCTCAGCCTACGCTGAAGCTGCCTCCAGCCCCTACCTGCCCCATCGAAGCGGGACCTCTGAGCTCCTGCGGTCCCATGTCCCGGACCCCAATGTCCTAAGGGCCACTGGGGCTGCCAGAGCCCGCACAGCACGGGAGATCCCCTCCATCCACACAAGGTGCTCCTGGGGTTTCTCGCCCGCATGCAGAGCGGGGACTGACTCCAAAGTCAAATCCAAAACCGCTGCGGGACATACAGAAGGAAAAAGCACATGGAGGACAAATTGCTCCTGGAAGTGTGAAAAGGCAGGGGGAGAATTAAGTTGAAGGATGCTAAAGATAAGCGATAGAGGGAGAGTTTAGTCACCAGTGGTGATAAATAATCTCTCCAGTGTCCCCAAGGATATCCAGCATCCCTGCCGCCTTTGGGACTGCAGCAACCCCAAGCAGCAGAAGAACTTCCCAAGGTGCAAGAGATGAAAACAAGATGGGGACATTGCTGCCACGGGAGAAGGGACCGGAGAACAAGCAAGGTACAGGGCTGTTCTCATGGCCGTGCCGGCGTGCAGCCGCCGGCACCCATTGCCTCCACTCCAGCAGCGCCCCCCTCTGACCTGCCACATGCTATTCCCCAGTGTCCCTCGGTGGAAATGTCACCCGACGGCAAAGCCCTGGAGGACGCCAACCCATCCGGGAGTCTCAATCCTGCTCCTGAAAATCGGAGGTCCCTCCGACCTCCCCACAGTCGGAGCTGGGGAACACCTCTCCGGTGCTGCCACAAGCCGCCCACGGGTGATGCTACACCCGACAGGGTCACCTACAGGGAGCTGCGGAGACAGGCTCGGGGTCTACAAGAAAGCTTTTACCCAGCATCTGAGCCAGCATACCACCTAACTGCAGGCAGCTTGCACGTCAACGCACCACAGTCTTTGTACACAAGTAGCTAATAGAGGATACAAAATACCCGAGGTATTTTGCCCCAGGATACCTCCAGCCCCAATGCATGCTGACGGGATTTTTACCTTTGCGTGCACAGCCACAGGGTAACAACACAGCAGCAGAGAAGCGTAATTCTAAGATTAACATGTAGGACGACCTGCTGATCATGGCTTGCACGGGAGGGCGAAAGGCGGCCTTAGAACATAATCCATTTCAGGCACTCTTAAATCTCCCCAATACAACACAGAGCCCTTTAAGCAAAACTAAACAATTTCCTTTAGCCTAAATAAATATTAAACCTAAGTGATGCATTAATTTACTCCAGTTCACCAAAGGCTAACTCCTACCCAAACTGATCATTATAAAAGAAATCCTATAATCCCTCGCTCCCATTCAGGCTCAAAACATGTAATCCTATGAATAAATCCAGAAAGAAAGTGTAACAAAATGGGCAATAAAAACTTACAGCATTCACATCTTTTCATCTACCATTAATACTGTAAACACTCACTCGAAGGCCCTTGAGTATGACTAATCTAATGTTTTGGCTCCCAACGCTAATCGCCGGAAGAGCTTGCCTCTCGGTGTAACACCCAGCGAGATCTGCCGCCCCTCCGGCCACGGCCCAGGACACCTCCTCAGCACCCATCTGCAGCGAATCCCGGCCTCAAATCCCATAAAATGCTGCAAAATCAGCACGAAATGGAGCAAGTATGGTTCTAATAGCACCAGAGCGCAGAGCTTTTTTTTTTTATTATTATTTTATTGCTTTGGAAGCCTGCAAGCTCCAACTGTATAAATGCCAATAACTTCCCAAGTTTTAAGGCTGCTGAAGTAAGAGATCAGATTTTAGCAAGTGCTTTCCAGGCAGCCAGCCAAACTTTTTCTGATTCACTAAAAGCACCAAAGGGAGGGGGAGAGGGAGGGGGCTGGAGGGCTGATTAACTTCAGTTACCGCACAAGCACAAAAAAATGTCTCCCTGCTGCAAAGGGTGCCGTCGCTGCGAGCCCTGCGCAGCCTGTTATTCCTCGGGCTCGAAAAAAAAAAACGCAACGGAGAAATACAGCAAACGCCTTCCAACCGCAGAGTAATTTACAGCTGTGGATCCTCTCCTGCTCTGCCGAGGGGAGGCTCTGCTGGTGTTAGGTTCGAGCTGCACTTTTCAGAGGGGATGAGAAAAAAAATGCGACTGGGGATTTTTTGGAGGGGTGAGGGAGCAAGGGATGGGGCTGGTTTGGGTTTTAGCTTAGCCGGAGGGATGGAGCCCCCTCCAAGGCTGCGGCTGTGCTCATCCAGGTCCATCCCTCGCTGCCGTCGGGCATCTGAGAGAGGGTGAGCAGGTGCAATCCCAGCCAAAGCACCACACAGGGCTGAGGGGGTGGCACGAGTGGCCCCCAGCCCCACTGGGACGGTGGGCTGGAGCCACCGGGGCAGCAGCACCTGCTCTGCCTGGCCCTGCAGGTGGGTCTGCTCTGGGATGCCTAGCTAAAATCCCCATCCCAGGAAGGTGCATGACCCCAAGGCTGTTGGGGGGCAGCGGCTGCCCTGGCACCCCCAGCACCGTCCCCGTCCCGCGGGTGCCTGGGCTGCATAGCCTCACCGCTCAGGGTGTTCCTCCAACGGCTTCATTCCTGCCGAGGCAGGATCAAAGGCGGGATCTGACTTGGACGGCTTTCTACTGAATAATGGGGAGGGAGCACACAGCCTCCTTCTCCTGGCTAGGGAAACTCGTGTTTTTCAAAGTATCAGTTTTTGGGAGCAAGTTCCGTAGGAGGGGGGGGGGAAAGAGAGAAAAAAAAAAGGAGGGCGAGCAGGAGAGCGCCTGCTCTTCCAAGGCAAGTGCATCAATCAACATTGTGCAAGGAGGAGAGTCCAGCACTCCCTCTCACATCATTAGCCAGGCTAATGCACTCCAGAGGATCCCGCTACGGCAAGGCTACTGGCGCACCGGGCTGCGCCCCAGCCCGCACCGGGCGGCCAAGCACCCGCAGCGGCTGCGCCGGCGATGCCTCCGTGCAAGCGGTCATTGAAAAGGAGCTTAGCGAGAGGGGCAGCCCCTTTCCAGGGCCAGTGACACTCCAGCATCTGGCGCGCGGATCACTTTAATACCGCTATAAAAACTAGAGGGAAAAAAGTGAAAGCCCTAGCCAAAACTGCCTGGCACTCCGAGGTCAGCACGCCGCCTTTGTTTCTATTTTACAACCAAAAGCGAAAGAGGACAGAAAGGACACGTACCTGTACCTGAAAGCACAGCAGCAGGAAATGTAAACATCTGGAGAGGAGAAAAAAAAAAGCAACAAAAGATCAAATGATGCGGTAAAATGATTAAAGTTGATTTTTTTTTTTTTGCTTTGTTTTTGTTTGCAATTTTTTAAAGGGTGCAGAGCAATGCTCTGGTTATAAAAAGGCTCGGGTCCCGATTACCACCTGATTGCAAGGAAAATGCAAACGGAGCCTCCAAAATGAAAGTTTAAAAAAAATAAAACCAATAATTTTTTTAAAAAAAATAATTAAAAAATATTTAAAAATATGCCATAATCCTTACAGGCAAGTGCAGGCTGAGAGCAGTGAATACATCGCTGGGCGAGGAGAGGGGGGAGGTCAGTGGCTTCACGCTAGCGGAGTGCAGTCCCCCACCGCCGCCCTGACATGGGAGCGATCCGGCCGGCGAGCTCCGCTCCGCGCCGCTCCGCACCGCTCCGCGCCGCCGAGAAGTTGTGGTACCGCCCGCTTTGCCTCCTCCGAGTGACTCGCTTAGGCATCAGCTCTCCTCTCCCCCTGTCTCTCCTCCTCCTCCTCCTCTCCCTCTCTCTCTCTCTCCGCCTTTGGGGGGGATGAAGGTGCTTATTGTCAGTAACTTCCGATCATCAGCAAGTGCCCCCCCGCCGCCCCCCCGGGCCAGCCCTGCGAGGCGGATAAAGCCTCTCCGCGGCCCCGCGCCCGCAGAGCGCCGCCGCCGCGCCCCGCTCCGCCGCGCTCCGCCGCCGGGCGCGGGCGGCATGGCGATGCGCGGGGCGAGGAGCGGGGGCGGGACCCGCCCGGGCAGCCCCCGCGGGGCTGGCACCGCCTGCGCGGGGGGGGCACCGCCTGCGCGGCCCGGCCGGCGGGGAAAGTGGTTTTTAAATAAAAAGAATAAGGAAAGGAAAAAAAAAAGCGGGGGGGGGGGGGAAGCGAGCGGGGCTGCGAAGGGGCTCCGGCCCCCCCCCCCCCGCCCTCTCCCCGGCCCGACGGAGCGGGCAGTGCCGCCGCTCGCCCGAAACGCGAGGGGACCGCCCCCCGCAACAGACCCGCCGCTGCCCCACGGCCGGGCCGCCGCTCCGCGCCCCCGCGCCGCCCACGCGTGTCAGCCGCGGCCGCCCCCGCACCGCGCTCGGCCGAGGCGGGGGGCGGCGGGGGCCCGGCCCTGTGCACTCTTACCTCCGAGCGGGTGGGAGCGCGTCCCGTCCCCGGCCAGCCCCGGGCGGGCGGCAGCGGGGTCCCGCCAGCCTCGGCGCGGCTCCCCGCGGGCCGGGGCACCCGCCCCCGCCGCCGCCCGGGCAGGCTAAGGTAGGGCAGGGCAGCGCCGCGCCCGCCCGGGTCCATGAGCCCGGCACCGCTCCCACGGAGGGATATTTACACCGGGGTCAGGTTGTCGGGGTTTGCCCGGCACTTCCCCGGCCGGCGGCCGCCGCCGCCCGCCCGCTTCGGCACGCTTCGCCTGCCCTCCAGCGGCCGCTCCCCGCGCCGCACCCGCCCGGCCCGGCCCGGCCCGGCCGAAACGCGCCTGCCGCCCGGGGCGAGACCGAACGGGCTTCCCCCTCCGCATTTTCTTTTCGGCAAACAAAAAAATTCACACTGTGAGAGCGTGCGGTAACTCCTTCCCCGTCTGCGAAAGCTCGTTTATAGCAGACAAAATGCCAGGAACCGTTAACCTTCACGCATAGTCTAACTCTCTGAAGAGAGCCTAACGTCAGTTAACACCTTATTAAGTGAGAACATAACCATAGCTCATAACTCTGAGCTTTCCAAATTCTCCACTCGAATAACAGCACACAGCGGCGCAGAGCATTCTGCACTGCGGCTCCCGCATCTGTGGGACCAACGCGCTCGCTCCCCCCATGCTCTCAGCCACAAATCAAGCAGCATCTTTAAGCCCCAGAGTTCATCACTGGGGACCCTTCAGACACCAAATCACAATGTTTTTCAGCCCACAGTTTCAGGCCCAAGAGGCACAGAAAATGTTAAGAAGTTTGAAAACCGTGACCAAAGCAAGTTCTTATAAACCCTCCAGGGCTATCACATGTATGTGATGCATCTAATGGACTTCACACTTCTGGTCTTATGGATTCACAAGTCAATAAAAAAAAAGTTCAAACCACTGTCACTGATGCCACCAACATCAGTGGCACCACACATCCCCATCACAGCAGTCCCACAGCACCTTGCCCCAGCTGAAGGCTGTTTCCAAGGATGGCCAAGACCATCAGAGCCACTTTCCCGAGACCTGCAAGTTGAGCTTACCGAGATGCCTGCGGAGAAATGGTACAAACAGAATTTGGGGACTCGCAGGATGAGAGCGTTTAGCTTAGATGTGAAAATACTCAAAATATTCCTAATCATCACCAATGTCTATTTTTCCTCAAAGCACTTTGGGTGGGGAGGAACCCAGCCTACACCACCTTGTGCCATTGGGCGCTGCTCAGTCACTCACGGGAAAGGCACCCCACAGCATGGGGTCAAGCCCAGCAATTCCACACGCATCAGCCCATCACCCCACTAAGTCCAGTATCTGCCACCCAAGGAGACCCTGCACAATGCACACAGCAGTTCTGCCAAGCCAGCAGGCAATAATTCCTCCCTAACACTCGCAGCCACTCATAGTAATCTGCGAGCATGAGCTCTGATTGCTTCTTCTTGGCTTTCCTGATTACCAAAACTCAGAGCAATCAGAAAATTAATCTGAACTGTCTCAGAAACAGCGCCAGGGCAGGCATCATGCCCCAATGGGTTTCTTTGGCCCTCCTTAGGCAATTTTTTTCCCTTTAACTCTTCTTTAGGCACAAATGCAAGGCTGTAACATCAATCTGCTGTAAATCACATGCTGAGGGAGAAGATGGTAGAAGTTGGCTGTGGGAAGCCTGCATGACCTCTCCTCCCAGAGGAGCTCCTGAAACAGCCACCGGGTCTCCCACAGATGGCCAGCGCACCACAGACCACACCAGACCAAGTATGTCATCCTCAGCTGAAACCAAATTTCTCCTGCTCCACCAGCAGCCCATGTCACCCTTCTGTCTTCCCGACCCCAGAGGTAACCTTGAGGAAGCAGGATCCATGCAGAAAATGGGAAACTGAAACTTGGTCCCCATCCTTGCCCCGATGGGGCCAAGCTGCTGCACTGCTACCATTAGCCATTAGGTTCATCCTGCTAAGCCTCAAAGCTCAACCTTTCATACAGGTGACATTTTGTGCCAGTTGAAAGCATTGCATTTTCCTCCTTCCACGACAAAATACTCAGCAACCATAATATGGAAGTCAGGACTACTTGGAGAGGTTTTCAAATCCAAAGCATCTCACACATGACCTGCCCCCCTCTCCCACACAAGCAGAGCCTTCAACACACTGATCACATCAGCTGCTTTACATTACCAACACAAGGGCTGGCCTGGAGGACTTCAGGGTCTTTAAGTAGGACAATGTTTTACACCTGTGCACCCCAGTGATGCAAACGGTATCTAAAGGGAAGTTCATGCTTTTCTACTGTGTGCCTTAATAAGACCAGTATGATGCAGAAATGCCACTGATGACACACTGGAGAAGGGATGGAAGATCCTACAGTGGCCACCAGCACCTGTCCCACCACTTTGGGGCTTTGCATCCTGGCAGCCCCATTACCCATCCCTGAGAAAAGGCTCCTTAGACAGCAACTGATGGCATTGCCCAATGCTCAAGCGGCCTAGGGCTGCTGCACCCTGATGGAAGCAGCACAGATAGAAAAGTAATTTGTGAAGCTGCTGCTAACATTTATAATCTCAATTCCCCCAACAGCAGGGAAAGTTACAGCAACTACAGCAGAGCTGCAAACTACACACGGAAAAACTCATCACAGGCAATGCTGGCCCAGGCCATGCCATGTGCCAGCAGCACAATCGCCTCCCACCACCACATCCTGGCTGGGGCTTTGGCTGCCAAAGGGACTGGATCTGCACAGAGCAAAAGGCACCTGGATACCTCAAACAGTGAGAACTGCCAGGTCAACACCTGGGGGATTGTTTTCAAGAGAGCACCCTGGATTTTTCTTTTTTTCAACTATGAAAACATTTCATTTGCAATCACACACAAGTTCTTTAAACTAGATCCGTGTTTTGTGCCTCAGTAGTCTGAGAAAGCCCTTTAATCTTTAAAATCCCAAGAGATACCTGGAGAATAATACCAATATTAAGTGAATCTCAGGCTACCAGCCTTGAAGAACACAGCTGAGCACAGAAAATAGATGAGGCAGCTCACATATATCTGTGGAAAAACAGAAATATCACTTAGCTGCATGTTGTTATGAATATGTGTATATGTATAATATTAAAGAGCTCTGTGCCCATGCTTATTGCTTCACTGCTGAAGGCTGCTATTTGATCCGATTCCCAACACAAACCCAGCCAGCACAGCCAATGCCTACTGGAAAATGAACCCCTTTATTTTAAGCTGTTTATTTTTCATACAGCATACTCAGGGTGCGAAGGCATGTACTTGAGAGCTTGATGTTTGCAACATTTTATTAAGCAAGATGCAGGCCAGGTAGGGTCTCTGCACTGCAGGGTGCTCCCTGGGATCTCCCAGGGTTACTGCCTTTCACTCACCCATGCAAATGCCTGAATTAAGACTATGTCTTACAGTGCCTTGGTGGCTTATTGGATTAGTGGCTGCTCTTCAGCAGCTCAAATCAAAGTCTGAGCAGCATGACCTTTCACTTGTAGGGCTGTGAAGGTGCCCCTAGTGAAATGAGTTTCCCTTGCCCTGCTCCAGTGGTCCATATCACCCAACAAGCAGACATTTCACAGAGCATGAAACGTATTCAATGGGGCCAAGGACTTAGCAGCATGCTTGAGTGGGAAACTTTCCCACCCACTGGACGCCCCTTTGGAATGTGAATGAGAAGCCAGCAGCAAAGGCCAGTGCAGGATCCGGCCCCGCTGCACCTGGCATGCTGCACCACTGGGGGCCTTTCTCCTTTAGATCTGAGATTTAAAGGAAAAAGAAAAAACACAGGCTGATGTTTTTTTACAAAGACCAAGTTCAGCTCTACATCTCAGTCCTGCCTCTGGCAAGTGAACCTGTGTGCCATTTGCTCCTGTCATCTTCTGCAACTCCAGCCTTGGGTCATTTCAATAAGTAGTTCTTACTGAAAATCAACTCAAAGAGGATTTCTACATTTTAACACTCAGTAAAAGGAAAGACAACTTTTAGAAGGGCTGTGGTACTTATTCTGTCTTTATCCAGTTTACACACAAAAAGGCAACTCCATCTCAAGGTAAGAAAGGATTTTAGATACACTTGTGCCATGTAGCCTGGACAGGCAGGGAGGGAGGGGATGCTTTGCAGTTACTGCCGTTTGACAGAAGAGCCACCTCAAAACAACCCTGAACTGATACACAGGAGGATAACATGACTTAAGCCTTAGCACCATGACATTCAGCCACAACCTTGCGGAAGGAACACTGTGAAGGGCAAACAGTCAGGACTTGGACTCAGTCAGCCACAAAGCGCCAGGCTAAAGCCCTGGTTTGAAGCACTGGAAGCACAAAACACAGAGCCATAGATATATAAAACTTGCATGAAAATTCTGCAAGCAATTTGCAAGTCATCAGTGCGGTAGGTGGCAGCATGGCCAACAGCCCTGCTGATACATACAGGAGAAGAGAGGGAACAGCCATACAAAAGGTTAAAAATTCTAATGTAATTTCTAAATGAAAATGCATCCCCTGAGACAGCGCCCTGCAAGAAACTGCATGAGAAAGGTGCTTAGAGTGGGGCAGGTCAGAGCAGCTAGGAGCAGCAGAGATGGACAGCTTTATTTACTTTCTGTAGCCCTCTTCAGCCCCTAACACAGCTCATGCACCCTGCAATGCTTCCCCCACATCATACAGGCAGCAACAGCAAGCAGCAGCTCCATATTCCTGCGTCAGCATGGTGTGAACACAAGAGCATGCAATGATTTGGCATTTAGCAATTTTGGTGCTTTGCACCCATGGCCAGTCCCAAGCACTTGCTTCACCATGGGCCAAACAGCAGCTGTGAGGCTGGAAAGCTGCTGGGTGCTGGTGCTCAGCTCCTGAAACTCCCAGACTTCACTGCATACCAAAAGGCACAGGGAAGGCTCACTTATCAGTTAAGTCCAGATGGAATTTAGGTTTTAGCACACTGAAGTTCCTCCTTGGACATAAACAAACCACGCGTGGAGGAATAAAAGCAATCCAAAACCATACGTCGTCAGCTTTTACAATGGGATTTCACCAAGCCCCAAGACAGATGAAGAGCCAGGGAGATCGGCCCAGACCCAGCGTGTGTCTGCAATCGCTCTGCTGGTTGCCTGGACTTTAAAAATACATGGAGGCATAGGAAATGAACTGAAACACCAAACAAAGGCATAAATACAGTGAAAGAAATGCTGAATTCCCACACCAAGCATTTGAAACACTAAATTAGAACATGCATAACAGAGCTTTCCTTCGCTACATTAAAAAAAGAACCCAAAAGAGTGCTTTTGCTGCTGGGTGCCTCATGCTCACAGAGTTTTTAGCTTCAGACCGTTGAGCTGTGCTTTGCAAGCCCCACAAATCAGATGCCAACCTGGAATATGTGAACTGCACCATGCCATGCCAGCCAGTGGGGATGGCACTAGGAATTAGAGACATTAATCCTGCAAATACAGAAGCATCAATCACATGCAGTGACCCCGGACCTGGGTGGGTTAGGGTCTTAGTCAGCAGACCTGAAGACTGGCACTATTGAGACACAGGTGTGGCATGGCCCCATCTTTTTAGCAAGAAGTATTTGCTGTTTAATCACTGCTGGGAAGCCCAGCTGGAAAGAGGTGAAGGTCTTTGGAGCCTGGGTAAAGACAACACAACCATCGTTCAGCATTAAGGAGAGAAGAGCTGTGAGGAATGATCTGAAGTCCCTTAACAGTTAATCAGCTCACATCAGCACAGCTCCACTGGATCTTTCCTTCCCTGCTATGACCAGGCGAGGCCTCTTTTGGCCACCAGGAACTCCTGCCTTGGAGAATGAAGACTGAAAACACACATAGTGCATGCCAAATAAACAAACATAAAATAACAGAATAATGGAATAATATAAACACAAATAACAGGATATCAAGCATGGCAGCTTTCATTCTTTAACATTAATAAGAGGGACAACAAACTGGGACAGCCTTAGGCAGACTGGAAGGGGAGGGAGCTCGGGCAGCACAGAACACCGAGCCCTGGGAGGACAGAGGTGGCCAGGAAATCCCAAAAGCTGCCACCAGCCAGCCCAGCACTGCAGACAGGCCATCCCAGCTCCAGAGAGAGCAGGGATGCTCCCAAGAGCTTCTGCAGGCAACAGCCCTTTCTGGACTTCTTGGGAACAGAGGCAAGAGCAGCATCTCTTCCAGCTCTAGACAATATGCATGTCTCATGACCCCACGCAAACAGAGAACCCAGCAAGCTACAACCCTTACAAAGTAATGATACACATCAGAGTAAGAAAAAAAACACAAAGCCTCTTACTCAGCAGCCAGGGTTTCAGGGTTTGCAAAGGTTTTTATCCACTGAAACACCTCCTGAATTTCAATGGCATTTGGGAACTGAAACCTCAGATTTCTCTGAAAGCTCCAGCACACTCATTAAACAAATCTCAGTGCTTTATCAGCAGAGGAATGAGGAAAACAAAGTCACTGAAAATGATGGACATCTCAAGCTAGAGGAGAGACCAGTGGACTAGTTCTCCTGGGTAGCCCACCTCTGGTGCCCTGGGCCCTTCAGCCAGTCCATGTCCCCCAGTCCATGTCCCCCAGCCTGGCCACCCCTGCTTTGGTGTCCTGCCTGTCCTGCACAGGGAGGATGCCCACAGGCTTTGCTTGGTCCCACCACCCTCTGAAAGCACGTGGCAGCTGCCTGAATGCTTCTGAAGGAAGGCAAGAACAGGCAAACCTCCGCAGACAACCCTATACAAACCAGTGGGAAATTCCACTTTCCAGCCTTTCCACTGCATTAAATCCTAGAGCTTGGCTTCTTGGATTTATATTCCTCCATGGTTTCATTTTTCCCTAAAAAAAAAATCACAAGCTGTTAAGCTTCAAAACTTAATATTTCCTTAACTGGGAGCTTTTCAGCTCGACAGCTCTTAAACATAAACCTCTTTGAAGTCTCCTGAATTAAGCTGTCTCCACCAAGTCACCATCTCAACCCCCATCTGCAGAGCCTCCTTCTCTCTGGGATGACCAATCCCTTCCCATGCCACCATTGTGGACTCCTGCCCAGGGCCCCTGCACTGCTCCAGGTGCTACCTCACAGGCAGGACCTCACATGGAGGCTGCATGACCACATGTCCCCACAGCTGGCATGTGCCACCCCAGGGCAGTTCAGGGTTGATACACACACAGCTGCCAGCTCTGAACAACTGGTGACATTCTGGACCTCTCAGTGCCCCATGTCACTGTCCTCAGTGATGGCACAACTGAATGAAGAACTTAGAGCCTTGGAGCAACTCAAGGTGGGCCTTGAGACAGACACAGGACAGCTCTTTCTGAAAACCACACTGAAAAAAGTATGTTTCTACTAAACCTTCTGAAGAGGAGCTGTAGGCCACACCTTACTTCGGAGAAAGAACTCAAAAAATGTAAGAGAGGTGGGTCATCTTTGCTGTTTACACAAAAATATACCCAAGCATGGCCTTTTTCTGGAAAAATCAATGTCACAGGTCAGCAAAGGTCATCTTTGGGAGACCCACTCTCCTGGGCATACACAAGCATCTCGCAGCCCTACAAGCAGGTAAGGCTGAATGCTCCATCCACTTGGAGGTACAGCAGCAGGGCAAGGATGGGCTTTTATCATCAGCATTCTTCACTGTGACTGAAACGAGGGCATCAGCCTCTGATGCTCAGGGACACTTTGCAAAGCAACACAGAAGGGGGAACAGATTCAGGCAGGAGCACCATGTTTGCAATGGAGTTCAAGATTTGTCTAGTGACTGAGAGCAAGACTGACAAGGGAAGGACAGTGCTGCTCACAACAGCAATGGGTAGAAGAGACTGGAGGAGGAACTGTTAAGGATCAGAAGACAGAGAGGAGAAGCCTCAGGAGCAGTGATGGACCAAGTTAGCAAGGAAAAGGCTCTGGCAAAATATAAGTGGGAGTAAGTTGGAGGGGACCATCCAGAACCATAAAGCCAGAAGGAACAAGCAGAAGCATCCCTCCCAGTTTGAGACCCTAAAAAAGAAGCCAAGATCTCCCATTCTCCCTGTCCTTCTATGGTCGCTGGAGATCACAAGGGCTGGGTCCCCTTCATTATGGTGATCCCATGACACGTTACTGCCCTTAGCTATGGGGGGGGGGGGTCATTTAGTTAAAATCTGTTTCCACGTGGAAAATTTGAAAGAAATGCTTAGAAGTATGGGAAAAAGAGTTAAGGTGCAGGGAAGAATGTCCTGAAGGCCAGAGGCGGCCTTATTACTAAATTAAAAGCTTTACCTATTAGCTATAGTTGTCCACTGTTCTCAATGTCCACACACACGCGTTTACACACAGGGAACAGCTAAAGCAGCAGGTACTTTGGGAAGCAACACTCAAAGCAATGCTGGGATAATATATACTGCCTCAGTATAGCACGATCTGTGTCACTAGAAGCCGCTCACTAAGAATGGTCTTTGGAAAAATATCACAATTATAAGCTTTGGGACAAATGGAAGGAGTAATGGGAAAAGTTACATGAAGCAGGCACAGATAAAGGTGGTTACAGCAGTGAAATGCCAAGGACCTCAACAAGCTACAATACGCCTTCAACTCTCCCTGCAGTTATTTCTCATGGAAAAAAAAATCAATTAAAAAACCTCAGGCTTAATTTGAAAATAGCTTCAAAAAATTTATATCCTCATTCAAGAGAAACTTCTTTTCTCTTAAATACCAGATAAGTCAGCAGAATTGGATGGGGCTCAGCAGGCTTAGGGCCCCAGCAATTAGTTGAAGGGATCTTGAGTAAGACTGCGGGACCCTTCTAAGAAAATTGCCTTCAGTTTAAAAAAAAAGGACTGCTTCTAGTACCAGCATAAACCAAATACTAAGTCTAAGATAAACCAGGCACATCAATTCTGTTTTGAGTGGCCTAGTTATGTTCCCTCCTTTTGCGATTTGCTGTTCAAGTAAGCTGATGTCCATCCCCTTGGCTGGACATGTCTCTGGGCAGCATCATATCACTGCCTGCATGGCCACCTCCGTGGAAGTGACAGGCACTGTTAGAGGTCCCCTACTGAGCATCCCACTGAGCATCTCCATCCTTTCTTTTGACCCTCAAAGCACCTTTTCCTTTTTTTTAATTCATTGCCCTTGTTCTTTGTTTTTTCCTGGCTATAAAGGCTCTTTTCTGGCTTGGTTAGGGAGAGCTGATAGAAGTGGCAGAAGGGGAGAAGAAAGTTTCTGAAGAAAGTAAGGAGCAGAGCAAAAGTCAATCCCATACAGCTGACCACAGGCCATGCATGCATGCAATTAGAAGAGTCCAGTGGTCTCCATGGCACACTTAGATCATCTTAATAAGCATTTAATATATTTGATTGATTTATGTGGTCCAAATTAGGCATGGCTTAAAATCCACTTGCATAACAGAACCCAACAGACAACTACTGAAGAGCTGATCCAGCACAACACACAGAATTGCTCCCAGAAGTGTAAATGCAGATAAAAAGCAACCAGCAAGTAGAGAGCAGGTGATTCCCTCTGCTGTCTGCAATAGGAAGGACAAGTCAGGCCCTTTCAGACACACCTCAAAGCCCAGTACCGTTTCTCCTGTGCCCAGTCACGCAAGCTCAGCTCTCCTTCAGATTACAAGAGCCAGGACTTAGACAAAGCAACCCTTAATAAATACCAGATCACAAAACCTCCAAGCCTCACTCAACACAACCAATTGTGCTTGCTGCTGCTTGCCAGGACCTACTGCCCATTAGACAAGGCCAGGGAATAAAGGCACTCCATCTCCAAACCATCCAATTCAGTTGCAGCTTTTTCTATGACATTTCATAAGTAGGATCCAGTCTCTAATTGCCCTTTGGGAAAACGGGAAGAAGACTAAGGATCTATGTGCTTGTTCCACAATGAAAGAGGAAAGGAAGAGTTGGAAGAGTTTTGGCTGCTGGTCAGTCTCCTTCCGTTCATTTGGAAGGAGAGGACATAGCTTGGGGTACCTGGGTAAGATTTCTAGAGCAGGAGAGGACAGAGAGAATGCTCCAGCATGAACTTAGCCCCTAAGGGACTGTCTGGGTGGCAAAAAGCCCAGAACCACCACCCATCCTGGCCCTGTTTTCCATTACCTCAGCCCACACACACTCCCTTCCACCCTCCTGCCAGCCATGCTAGAGTTGTTCCTCTCCAAAGGCTGCAACAAGCTGAGCACAGGCAAAATAACAGAGCCCAGCACTCATCATAACGCTTGGGCTCCGAGGCATCATTTTGGCAAGCTAGTTTGATTCACAGGAGCAAACAGAACCCTGAGACAGACCCAGAGTGGCCACAAGCATTTTTCTTGAACACCCCAAGGAATAAGACACAGACCAAGACCTCCTAAGGCTGAAAAAGGTTGTTTTACTGCAGGACAGTATCCTTTTATTATCATCTCCTCTGAAATAAGATGCCCAGAAACACCAGAGACTTGGAAACAAAATAGATCCATGTGGAGCAGCTGTAGCTGCAGCCAACACTGTGCAGAGGACAGTGCTGCCACACACCCTGCATGGTCCCACATCCCCACTCAGCTGTGCAGCCTTCCCCTTGTCCTGTGCAGGTGACCACCAGCTACCTATACATTGTCAGGAATAAAACGCTTATGGGATGAAAAGAAGCCCAGAAAAAGCAAGGAACAGAGGGTCCTGCACAGGAAAGGCAGCAGGGGGAAAAATGAATGGAGAAAGGAGAAGTCAAGGAACAGCCACCTGCAGAGGCATTTTAGCATCCTGTAAAGGGAAGGTGAGTTGTTTTCCCATAGTAGAGAAAGCCTGTATTTGCATCAATGCACTTGCCTGTGACCTCTCAAATAAGCCATTGTCAAGGACCAGGACCACACAACCCTCAACATTGCTATCAATATTACAGCTTTTCTTGCAATCATGCCATTATTACAATGGTAAAAACGTTTCAACTCTGCAGAAAGTCAAGAACAGTACTTCAATAACCCACATCTGTTATTTGGGATCTTCTCTTCAACTGGTATTTTCACATCTGTGCTTAAAACTAAACTTTTTTGAAATCAACCTTTGAGGCTTTGTTCAAAGAAGTGGAAGAACTGGCAGCTGTATGTGAATATCCTTGATGTTACAGCTGCAGAGCCCAGCAGCCCACAGGAGTCATCGGATGGCCAGTCCCAACAGGAGCGAAATGTTTGGAGCCATGACTGGCAGGAACAGGCAAGGTCTGTTCCCAGGAGGGATGGGGCAGGCCGCCATGCAGCCAGGAGCAGGGCAGCGGACAGCCACACCAACTACTTTTCACAGCTAGAGCTGTAAGAGCGTAAACTGGCAGAAAACAGTGAACAAGCTAACAGGGGCCAAGTTACCATTTTAATGCCACGATGCAGATGCCTCATAAGATGCCTCATGATGCTTAATGGCAGCCTGACAAAAGATTTGACTTACATACACATACATACATTATACCCCAGCTACAGCACAGAAATACATTTGCCTTTAGAACTGCCCATATGGGCTCTATCTTCACCCTGCAACCTGTGCTGAGCATGGCTGCGCCCCACAGACCTGCTTTGGTCAGTGACCTATAGACAGACAACACCCTGGGCTTTTTTTAAAAGTTTAATACTCAGAATATTTTATTGGCTGGATAGCCTCTTACTGAAATTACTGTACAATTTTTACTTGTTTCAGCCAAAATTGAGGGCAATTTTGCTTAAATAAGCCTGTCTGTGCCATTAGCTCCATTTCACCAGGGAAATTTGCTCTCACTTGTGCATATGACATCATCTATTGACATAACCCCACCGAAACAGGCATTTCAAACCCTTATACTTTGCCATTTCACATACTGCAATTATACTCAAGCTCAAGTGAATCTTTTGACACTAGACTTGCACTGTGTTTCGCTTCACCATGCACTTTGCTTGGCTTTGTTTTAAAAAAAAAAAAACAAAAACAAACATTTGCTTCTGGAGACTTGCTTTGGTTTCCATCAGGCCTAGAGTTTCAACTATAGAAACTAAGGTTTTTATAACAGCAAACCTTAAAAAGTATTTCCAGTGACAGTTTTACACCAAATTATACATTCTACTTCTAGAACAACTTGGAAAAAAGAACATCCAGTAAAAAAAGACCCCAGGCCCAATTAGCACAACTGCTGTAGGATCCCAACTGTGCAAGTCCTTCAAGTGGAAAAAACCTCAAACCTGCTAAAGCCTGCTTTTAATGCCCTTCTGTTTTCAAATAAGATTTTTCTGCTCTGGAAAACAGAAGCCAGTTGCATTAATTCTAACACATAGCAAGGATTAAATCAGTTTAATAGTTACCATAAAATTGCTTATATGTTTTAAGTATTCTTTCTGTCTTCATACAATTACTGCAGTTACTACACATAGATAAGCATTCAAGCATTTGAAGTGATAACAGCATTTAGACAAGAGCCTTGATGAAGAGTTCAGTGCCAGGCATGATATCCATGTTTTCCTTCCCCTTGATCTGAAGGAGCCCTTATACCTTGGCATTTCTACTTTATATGACAACCAAGAATGGTCCAAAAACTTGTTTTAACTCAGCCTCTTAGTATCATTGGTAGGCAATAATCAGGAAAGACCCAAGGAACTGAGATAGGACTACCTGCCCATCTGAGCTTTTGGGATTTGCTAGAGATTAGCTCCTCATCAATCCCAGGAATTTATCCACTGGCATTGATCTCCCTCAGTGAGCTCTCTAGGCACACCCTACAGCATTCAAGCTAATTCTCTTCTCCACAAAACCCTCACAAGAGTCATTACATGAGACAGCCTCAGAGACTGTAGGCCCTCAGAGGAACAGCACAGCCAGCAATTCCCAAATCAAAAGTATTACATTTTACAAGTGGAGTCACAAGCCCTACCAACTCAGTTGTTAGAGAGAAACCATAAACCAAAGAGCAATGAAGCAGGTCAGAAATCGAGATGCAGGAAAGGCTGTTTTAGGCAATTATATAATTAGTGGTCACTTCCAGACAAGAAAAAAGTCCCACTTACCACTTAAGTCTTCTCACCAATCATCTGCTCAGTAGCTGTAAAGCTCATGGAATTGGAGTAAAGTTGTTTTTAAAGTTGACAACATAAATGAGACTATCATCTGATGTGTACTTGGTAAAGAGAAGTAGCTAAAATACTTAACAGTAGTTCCTACAAGAACTTTAAAGCCCTGTTATGTTCCGGGTTCAGTATGCAGACTACCCCCAACCCATAAAAAAAGAAACGATAGTACTTTATTAAAATACTAAATTTTATTTTTTTCCACGTACATTTAGTCTCCCCACCATTTCCATTTGTCTGACCACCACCACCACCATGCCTTATCAAAACATTCCATACATACTTAAAATGAAGCTGAGGGTGGAGTCCCATCTTTAAAAACTAAGCAGGCATTTTGGACAACACATTCTTGGCAAGGTAATCTGGATGACATTTATCAGACACGGTAGGGAAAGCTCTTTCAGCATTTGTAAAAAGGACAGCCAAATAATGGTTACAGAAATAAGACTGCAGATTTTAATGAACTGGTTAAACTGTTTTCTTTTCTTACAGAGTCTGTCTCCACTGCCAGAGAGCTTGAATGACCTGGAAGTGTACACAAGAAGTTAGAAATTGAAATCCATTTTTCTGATTATTTTCAGTTTACTATTGCCAGTTACTCCACAAAATATTGACATTAAATTACAACAAAAAAAGCATTCGTTTCAGAGAAAAATCAAGTTCAAAGCAAAACCTTAGTCCTTCTGCTAGAAGGCTGTTATTCACTCTAAGTCACAATAGTAAGAATTCAGTGACGGTAAGTGAGAGGATGGGTGTGGACCAGCTAGGCAAATATTGGCTGAACTCTGCCTACCCTGGCTAATGTCAGACCAACTCCAGTAGCTGAGCCTAACTGCTTTTAAACATTCTTTCAAGAACCTATCAATTTGTCTATCAGACAAGTTTACTCTGAACCACTGAAGGAAGCAGGAAAGCATAAGGAATTCTGTCACTGGAAGAAAGTTTTAACTTACAGGAATTTTGATAGGGAAATCTAAGACACATTTTAGCCTAGTATATGTTGAATAATAACTAATTCAGAAACTTGCTTCCTGATACCACCTTTTGGCTTGCCCTCTTACAAGAGTTCAGTTGACTTTGGGAGAAAATGTAGTAAGAAAGCCATAATCTCAATCACAAAACAGTTCCCCCTCCCAGACACCCTCCCCAACAAAAGGCTGAACAGCAGACTGGCCTAGGTGGCCAAATTCAGCAGCAAGGAAAACCACAGCTCATTTCCTTAGCCAATATGGTGCCAAAAGGAAAATTCTGTGGGTTTAGTAAGCAAGAGATAATTTACCAACCATATAAAAGCTGGAAAAATGTAATAAAATATTAGCTTTCCCATCTTGGCCAACTAAACCCTTAAAACTGTTCCCATTTATTTAATTTGAAGTATTGTTCGTGGTTAGTAACCCTTTGAAACAGTCCAAAGCTTGTAAAGATTAAGAAGTGGAAAAGAATCCCTAAGTCAAGTTATAAAAGTTTTTGGACTTTATCAAGTTCCAATAAATTCAGTTACCTTCTGGTCCTCCGTCCTGAAGCAATTCTTAACATAGTTGGCAAATTTGGGCTCCAGCTTAGGAAGGGAAGAACCCTATTTTGAAAAAAGCAAGACTTAGCATATGCAGGTCATTTAATGATTCCAATAAATAACTCATGAAGCTTACACCCTTTGCAATACACATGGAATTTTACTGAATTCACCTTACAACATCCCAAACGAATCTGCTTTTGAACTGTTTTAAAGAGTTCCCTTCTCTACAGTACCCAGGTATTTCTCACAGGAGTGAGTGCCTACACACTAAAATGGCTTTACAAGCATCTTTGCTCATGCTCAAAAACTTAACAGCAAGCACTCACCACTTAACCTTGTTTGTAGTCAACATTCATACGCTATTCAGACAAACTAGAACTAATTCCATATTTATAGATTCTTACTACAGCATGCAACTTGAGACGTTACTATCTTTTATTATTACTATATTACTTTATTACTTTATATATATATATTACTTTATTACTATCCTACCGCAGGTAGGTTTTTGACTTCAGCTCTCTAAAGCAAAAAATTAACTGATTTCCCACCTACCCTTTAAGACTCATTCTAATACATTAGTTCTATGAATTTAAAGAACTGTTCAAGAGACATTTGATTGTCTTTCTGAAAATGTCTTTGTACATACTCAAATGAACAGAGCAGATTCAGTAATTCATGGATCTAGGGTTTATCTTCATGTATTCTCCTATCTCCAGGCAAAATAGAGCCCACTATTTAATATACCTAGCCAGTTATGACAGTACACTTGGCTGCTACTCAGCACATTGCAGAAGACAGCAATTTTATGTCCAAAGGAAAGCAAGCTACGTTAGGAATACCTGAAACTGCAATACTGCAGCCAAAGAGCTTGTATTTAGACAATGTCTTACCCCTGGGTTCTGTCAAGTACAGATGCTCTTCTATTAGCTTGCTGATATCTACTTACTACACAATACAGCAGTTCCACTTTAATAATTTAATAAAATATGAAGCGATTTTTTAAAGCTGCTAACTTGCTGGCTGTCAGCCAGAAGTGCTATTGTACAGGACAACACACAAACCTTTTGCCTAAGGTATGGTCTAGCACCATCTTGGAAAACATTCAATTAAGCTGCCTGCTATTGCTTCTACATATTTGTGCTTACACAGCATTTCCCAGTAAAAACTCTTCAGCAACAGAAAATATATTCTAAAGCTACTTGCCAGTTATCTGGTCTGCATGCTTCCCTCCATAGGGACATGTCTACTGTGAGCAGCTCAGGCACTTCTGCTTGCACTGCAGAAACACTAGTCATGGCTCCTCTGAGTCATGCAAAAAACCACCCTAGCATCCATTAGATCCAAGAGGTTAGTTTGACCTAGCAGAATGATACTATCCATCACTGTCAGGTTCACAATTTAGGGATATGGATTTCTATCCTGATCACAATCTGTCATTGCTCACTCTGCATCCACTCTATATTGAAACACTTGTCTTATTTTGCATTCCTGGGACAAAACTGCCTCAAAACATCAAGAATCTAAGAGGAAGATAATCCTAATTCTTGAAATGAGTTGACTGCCAGTGTAAGGGGGAAGAAGTTTATCTTCTCAGACCAAACTAAGAAAAAAATCCTGAATTCTTCACAGCACCAACATCAGTGTAGGCTTTAACCAAAAGTCTCCAGTAAAGAATCTGGTTCAGTCACAAATGAGCATACTATCTATAAGCACTCCCCTGAGCTAGTGAAGTAAAACCAGAACTCAGTCTAGACATCACGTCCTCACTACCACCTATTCTACAGTACATGTGTGTACTGAACTCCACCCCTAGCTAGCACACAGGTGTCCAAACTTGGCTAAGGGGAAAAGAATTGCTATTACCCGCTACACTTTTACCCAACCAGCCTATAACTAAAATGCATTTTTTTTTAATACTTAAATAGCAGCTAAGAAAAATATTCATATGCATAACCATGAAGTGCTAGTCAAAGCTGATAGCAACCAATGCCTGAGTGACTGCTCTGTGACCTTCAAAAGATGAAACATCCACTGAGGGAAGACTCAGTTATCCCCAGATCTCCAGTTCAGAAAGCAAATGCTTTCAGGTCTTCATTGATTCGCTAATGTGTACCACAGGCACCTATCTCCCCCTTCTGGAAGCTATAAAGCCTTACAAGCATCTGGATATCTAAGCTGGATACTGCTTTAAGACCAAGCAATTCCAAGGATGTAAAGAACTCTGCTTTACTCTAGTTGCCTAAACTGTGTACACTAGTTAAGACAACTTTAGAATAAAAATATCACCCAAAGTTTGTTGCTTTGTTTATTGTTTTGTTGTGTTGTGTTTTTTTGTGCTTTTGTTTTATTTTAACTGAGACAGGTCACTAAGAAATACCAAATTACTGAACACCACTACTGGAGGAATACAAAAATAAAGTAGGTGTTTTTGTTTCTCATGAGTACAGAGGCTTCTTTGTCCCAAACGTGTTTTCATTTCTCTGAGCTTCAACATCAACATATTCTGATAACAGCACAGCAATCAGTCACATGTAACCGCTTCTTAAAAACATCTAATTCTTCTGATCTGTGTAAGTATAAAAATAAGGCTGACAAACCTGAAGTTTACAAAAACTCACCTTATCTATGGACGCTTGCATTTTTGCTTTAATCTCCTCTAACGACAGAGGTACTTTTGGTGTTTTTGGAGTTAGAGATTTATCCTTCTTGGATTCTGGAGTCTGAAAATTATTCATTTCATTAGGAACTTGCACATAAAGCTGCTTAGTATACAAAATCAAGTTTTCTAAAAACAAGCATGTTAAAACCTACTGTATAACTTATATGAAATACAAGAACTAGCTATCACATAGATAATTCAGAGTTTTCAAAAAAATCACAGAAGTTAAATTTGTGCTTCCAACACATTCCTCAGAGACAAGGAAAAGAACATTTAAGTTTGGAGTTACTACAGTTAGCATAGCTAGTATCTTCAGCTTTTGGGCAGGTGCATACAAAGCTCTTTCTCCCAACAGAAACGAAACCAAAACCAGCCCAAGCATTCAGTGGTTTAGTTTACTCCATAACTGCAGTCAGATTAAGACATGCTTTAAAAAGGCACACATCTGCACCGCTTTTCAGATGCTATCCTGCCATCCATCCAGTCCACAATAATTTCTGTATTAACCTTCCCTGCATGCATGTTTTGAGTACATACAGCAAGGAAAAGCTGCATAAGGAAGCTTGACAACTACAAAGCAAAAGAACAAGGAAACTGTTAGTTCTCAAATGGACCAGTTAAGTGAGACTCCCTTATTAGCAGCAGCCTCCTGTTGTACTGCAGTGGCAACACAGTTGGCACTCATCCTTTTGTACAAGCAGCTACACAAAAATACAGGCTTGTATTTTAAACCATGGGATCACCAATACTCACAAGGGACAGCATGTCTGATTTCACATCTTGGCTGTTATAGTTACATACTGATCACTGAAGAGTTTCAGAGGGGAACATGAAGCAATGAAGAATATCCCCAGCATGCTTCATACTAAGATTCAAAAACCTAACTTAATGGTTAGTACATTATTTAAAGTTACCCATAGGCAAGAAAACTAGGTTCCACATTATTTGTTTTACTCATTTGTCTTCACTCACTTTTGATTTAGATGCTGGTGTGGACGGCTTAGAATCTTTTCCGTTCTGCTTTGCCTTCTGCATATTTTTTCCTGAAGCCTCACGGACAGGCTGAAAAGAAAGCACTTAAGGTCATTTGCCATGAAAAACTGCTAGTAAATGTTAAGCTCATTAATGTAATACTCAAGACTTAGTGACTAATACATACTATTTACAAATCAAACAAAAAAGCATTCTCATTGCCCATGCAACACGATCAACATCCATTATTTAAGCAAAAATCATGTATGCTACAGGAACTCAAATGAAAAACTGTTGGTGCAACACAATACATAACATAACCAAGATCAAGTTTTGTTATGATGCCATAAAACTATGTGGGACCTCCACTACATTTTCCTTATGTATTACATCTTTCCTTATGTATTACCATGCAGACTTTTGGTAGCAGATATTGCATAAGACTAATTCTAGATGGCACTACAATTCCGAGATCTGACTCAGTGCTACTTTTTAACACAACCATTACCTCATTTGGCCTTTCATACAGAAGTAACATCTGGTATACACATAGGCAATGTCACATGTATATTTAAGATTTGGATTCTTATATTCCTATATAAACCACAGGACCATTTAGTTCAGCCACACTAGATTTGATGGCAGGAAATCTGCAGTTCAGGCCTTCAACTATTGTGCACTATCACCTATAGAAATTCATTAGGACAGAGCAGCATATAATGAAGTAAAACATTAAATATTTGCTTCTGAACAGCAGATATGTAAACATAAATTCAAGCCAAAGCACACAAGTTCGAAAAAATTACTACCTTCTACCTCCACAGTTGCCAAGTTGTCTTACAGTTCATTTTACCACCAGATGGCACTCAAGGGCTGATGTACTCACACACTTGGCTACCTGAAGTGAACCTGAACCTTTTCCAATGGGCTCACACATTTAGATCCTTTTTTTATTGACAGTTAGGTTGCTAAAAAGACCTTTTTCACAGCATGCAGGACTAACTGAAATGGCAAAGCACAACCCACAACTCTGAGCAGGAGTTTGTTAGCTGCCCAATAGCCATACACGTATCATACCAGTCTGACAACTGCACACATGCATACACCCATGCTGTTAAGAACCCAGCCACCCCTCTGCAACAAAGTAAATAAAACATGGACTGGATGCGCATTCACATTGAAGCATTCTAATGTCCTATTACATTTATTTACACAGACTGAGCTAAATCAAAAGCATCGCATTCACACATTCCAAATAGCTGTGCTTAAACTCATTGGTTTAAAGGACCACTATGTCCCCAATTACTGTCATCCCTCGTATTGATATCTAGTCCATTACAAAACAGAACACTGCACAAAGAAGAGGACACTTCAGTTAGCTTCTGCATTACAATAAATGCAGAGTTCAAACCTAAACAGCTATCTCACTCATGCAAACACAGCTCACACACACAATTCTGCATTAGGGGTCTTCATACAAATCCTCAAAGACAACTCAAAATCAGGACAGTTAATTAACACCTATTAGTACATTAAGGGCTGTTAGCACTTGCTCCCCCTGTCTGAATAAACTTAGCTGCAGATATTCAGTCCACCTGGTGTTATCACTCACTTCCTTTTAAATTCATTAAACAGGCTATTTAATCCTTCATGGGTGAAGAGGGTCACAATGTGTGTATGTATATGTATGTATGTGCCACTTACTTTCTTCATTGGTGTTTTCATTTCTTCCTCATCATCCTCTAAGTCATCCTCATCACTACAATTAGAAAGGTAGTCACCATAACAAGATTCATACCCACAGCTTTAACCACATTAGAAATTAGTCTTCCCTCTCCACCCCCCATAAAATTTTTTTTCATGAAGGAAGCAAGTCATCTTCCCAAGTCTACCTTATACCTTGTTTTAACACATAGCAAGGTGTTAGGCCAAATACTCTTACTGCTGTTAAAAGCAGTTAAATGCATTCCCTTCTGCTTTAATGCTGAAGGTATAAATCTTCGGACTTCCACTACTACTAAAGATATTATAAATTTATTATAAGTTAATGAATTACGTGAAACCAAGTTTTATAACCCGTATGACATATTTGAATAGCACTAATTTAGATCGCATTGTGGAGATAAACTTGAGATAATTCTGCGTTTTTTGTAGCCAAGATAAAAGTAGCTTGCTCACTTAACATCCAGTTATGTCACACAATTCATGGTCTGAAAAAATGAACCCTGTATTTCAAAATACATTACCAAAACAATACATACTCATCCTCCTCCTCCTCATCGTCATCATCATCCTCATCATCTTCTGATAATTTTGCTTTTTTCTTAAAAAAGATCAAGTATGTGAAGTGTCAATACCATTTTGTCTTAAAAAACAACAACCAAAACAGTGTGGCATAATTACAAGACTATCTTCCATCAGTTTAGCTAAAAATCAACAAGTTACAGCTGACAAGTCAAAAGCTACTGACAAATTTACAGCATGCTCTGAGCACGTAAACATTTTCTTCTACACTACAGAGTTTCAATCAGCATTTGAACTCTTGCAGTACACTGGTATTTATACTAGAATCTGCATACACTCAGTTACTGCAGTGGACATAGCTTCCACATAAAAGTAGTCTTCGTATTAGACCCTCCAAGCAAAGCTTTGGAAACTCTTTGTACTTACCTACACTTCCATAATTTAGTACTTGTCAAGACCCATGTACAAAATAATCCTTCCCCACAGATGTCAAAAGACCACATATTAAATCATAGCAAGCCATCTAACAGCTTACTCCTAGAGGCAGTGTTAATACCAAATTCAAAAGAAAATTCTGCTGACAAGCTGATTGAAAGTATATATACCTGTGGTGTTTTAGCTCCTCCTCCACTTGCTGGTCTCTTTGTTGAAGTGTTCACAATTTTTGTATCATCTTCCTCATCGTCTGATTCTGGTTCTTCCTCTAATGCTGATAAAATGATGGCAATGTGTAAAAACCCACCTCATTTAACAATAGTTAAAAACAAGATTGCTAGTAAGAAACAAACAGAATCACCCATAACTGAATAGGCACAGTCTTACAGAGGTGCTGAATTGATAGGAGGAAGCTTCCTACTAGCAACATAACCACTGAGATCAGAAACTTTTCCAGCTGACTGTATGCAGATACTACTACACTGAAATCCAAAATGGGTGAATACCAACCATGCACTGCCTATAACATTCCTCACAGAAAAGGCATATAAAGTCAAGAATACAATTTTCTCCATTTCTAAGGAGACATATTTAAGAGAACCTCTAAGAGAGAAAGATCAGTTTCAAAGAATTCTACAAAGGAGAAGGCTAGTCCTGGCTTAGTTTTTAGTGCAAACTCAAAACTGTTTCATGGACAGTCTTCTCACGCTCTCAACTGATAAGCAGAAAGCTCACAGCTTTCTGCTGTGAGACACTAACACCGGGAACCATTACCCATTTTTAAGGGGAGAAATCAGAACTCAAATTGCAAGGCTGACAAACTCCCCTTATCCATACAAAACAAGAGGCAAGAAAAGGTATGCAAGCATTTCTCTGAACTCCTTTGTCCTACAGTTACCGCAGGCTTCTGAGGCTTTCTGAATTAAAGATTCAGAGGGCCACTATTAGACAAACTACTGCTTCAGATACTAGAGATATCACTCAAGTTCTGTTGGTGCTGAGAGGTAGCAAGATCACAGATCAGTAACTAGATTAACACATACCTACGAGATGTTGACCACTGACGTAAACGGGTCCTGAACCACATTTCAACCTCAAGACCACTGGTGGTGTGATCTCAAAGCCACCTAATGAAACCTAAGGAAAAAAAGCATTGTTATTTATTCAAATATTAAAGGCAAAGTGTACTCAGACAATTCATTCAAATTAAACCAAGAGCTCCAACACCTGTAGACTCCAAGGCCAATACAGTTACTCCAAGTTTTTATCTGAAAGATTATTCCGGAAGTGTTTAGTCAATTCAGGGTCAATAGGCCACAACAGGGTTTACGACACTCTCATCACTTATTGTAACTAAAGCACACTTTTCAAAGCCAGACTAATCCACATTTGCTTCTACTCATCTTGGCAGCAATGCCAATTTGAACATTATCCATCACACCTGCCCCCAGCATTGTGCAGTTCCACTTGTACACCAGCAACACTGACTCAAATTACATTCCAGATGGCAGGAATGACAAGTAGGGTGCCCTTAAATAAAGGGTAGCAGTCATCTTTAGAATCTCTGAAAGAGCTTGGAACCTGCAGCAAAACTAGATTTTTCTTATCCCAGGCTCAAAGAAAGCAACACAGGCTATAGATGCCTCTGCTTGCAAATGCATACATTTGTATACATAGAGATGTCATTCATAATTACTATCACTTCTTTAAAAAAATGCATAATTTGAACAAAAGTCTATCACCTCCACATGACTAGAGTCAGTCTATTAGGCACAAAAAATATATTAATATTTAACTTGCATTACTACACATGCTAAAACTGACACTTGTCTGAACCCACTGACCATTGTGCAGTTTCACTAAAACCTTTTCTAACTTGTCTTTCTTACCTGAGACGCAATTTATAGATTTGTCCAAGTTCCTATACTTACCGTAGGCTGCACTGACATTTTCAGAGATGCCAGTACTACTTTAATAGGGTTGCCTTCATAGTCCAATGCTTCTGCTTCTACAACATGTAATTCATCTTTGGCTCCAGCCCCTAAAGTAACCTGTGAAGTAAAGAACAGTGCACATTCTGAGAATGTTCCCAAATATTCTGAGTTCTTTTAAACTCACTATCCTCTATCTCTTAAGACTGAAGTTTGTTTTTCTGACTGCCAGAAAAAGTTGCACTCCTCCCCAAGCCAATAGCCTCTTTCCCCATAACACTGGCACTTGCAAAGTGCAAGTCAAGGCATGTGTTTTGACGAGAGTGAAAAGTAGACCTTTTGCTACTGGATCATTGCATTGAAATGGGTCAGTGACAAGTCCAGTCAGCACTGAAGCTGGCCCAAGGGAAGAAGCACAAACACATGCCAAGAGGAAGGGAAACAACTGCTATCACCACTCCAGAATCACAGCCTTTATCCTTTCCCTTCCCGCCATGTTTCATCTGCCAAGTGGTTAACTATCACTTACACTACACACTTTTTTGTTTACTTGACATTCAATGAGGAGTTAAGTCTTAACTGCTCAGTTCAGTACTGTCATTTATGCATACGCCTTCTGCATTAATTCACCAAGACTGAGAGCTGCCGTCCCAGAGCATTTCAAAACTCAAGTGCCTGGATTCCTTACACTGGGTACAAGTCTGGCACTTTCTGAAGAGTCAAAAACATAGCTGCAGGGAGGCAAATGAGTGACAATACTTGGGACAGGCCTGAAATTCCGGTTCTCTGAACCTCTAGCATTTGAGTCAGGATTACACGTAAGGGATGTGAAAACCAAGAATCCCTTGAAGTACTACAATTATTTCCAAGACACGTGAACAAGGTTCTCATTTCCTTTCCCAATGCCCATGAAAAGAAAGCTTTCCACCGTCCATGGAAGATGTGGGTGTAAATGCTTCAGGCAGAGGCATACCACTCAAATTGCCATTCTCCAAGAGCTGAGTTTTAGGCAGGCTATAATGACCCAGACTAGATGTATCAGACTGAAGGCTGAGAAACAGGATACAGGATTCACTACTCCTGGCAAGTTTTGTTAATGTAAATTTAAAGAGGTGAAATTGCTGCTCCGATCTCACCTCTCAAATGGGTTAGCAATAATACAAGATCATTCAGCCGGTGGGACTACCCACCAGACCAAGAATTTAAGAGCATACCCTCCACCCCAGTTACTCCTGTCATTTGCACCTGTTCAAGCAATACTACAGCACTTACTATTAATTTATTTACTGAGTGTCTGGCAAATATCTATTCATGTGCTTTCATTTCTACACTGAAGGTATGCACACTGGCAATAAATAGGTAATGAAGCAGTGACCATCCCTCTATGTTTTCAGCTATCATTAGTAAGACATCTATAGAAACCCTCAGGCCACTTTTTACCTCTACATCAACCCTCCTCCCTTTTCACTTTTACTCTTTTTTCCTCCCCACTTCTTTCTGTACCTCATACCCAAGTCCATCACCACATCTGCATCTTAACTGACATGTGTGAGTCAATCTTTGTGCACCTGATAAAAGACTAGATGTATAGAGATCAGTCACCAGGTATTTGCTACCTTCACACTTATCCTCCATCAACTCCTTCCTCTGCTTGCCAAGGCATTTTCTGTTTGTAGCTATGTCTAAGATCTTCCAAGCCTCTTAAGACATTTCCAGTTTGTCATTTGTTATTTCAACCCCCATTTCTCCTGTATAACATCTTTTCTCTTTAAAAAGATAGGTTATTAAATTAAGACTTTTTCCCCCCCGCAACCCTAAAAACTAAGTACTAGGATGCATTCAATCTGCTTCATCACCCATGAAGAGTGCGCAGCACCAGGAGAGATGCTGTAGGTAATTTTCCAAAAACAGGATCTCTAGATAAAGCCATACAACTCAAGTATCACTCAGTGACTAAGTTCATCTGCATGACAAACATCCAGATACGAGATCTATCCGTATGAACTTGTCCTATACATAGTTTACTGTTATATTCTTCCCTCAAAAGAAATTCTAATTGAGAACAAATCAGTCATTGTCAAGCCCAGGCTGTAATTTTCATAAAGTGCAAGGACTGAAGACACATGATTCACAAAACTGTAATGCCTTTATTAAAGTGTTGTAAATATCACTGTGAATAAGTTTGGAGAGATTATGCAAGTCTCCTGTAGGAAGCAATTCTGCTGTAAGAAGTAACCCACAATTATAAGACTCAATTTTATTTCTAACTACCATCAAGGTATCTCTTTGTATTTAAATAAACACAGTTATAAACCATAAAGTAGAGAGATACTACATTTCAATTCCTTGCCTGTGAAGTTGTGGCATATTATCTTTCTGCTAACCAGAATTAACATACTCAGCCCAGAACAAAGGCCTTGAAATATTGTCTTGCTTCTGTGGCAGCAGAAAGATCTAAAGACACAGTTATCTAAGAACTCTCAGTGTACAGATCCTGATTTCCAGGAGTATCCTGCTCAGTGAGGAGTCTGTTACATGAATTACCTGAATGAAAGACAGCACTCCCAGTTACATCCTTACAGAGGAAAGCACTATGGAAAATAAATCAAAACACAACCACCCCCCCCAATTTAGATGTCGTTATTAGCTGCTTACAGAAAAAAAAAAAGACTGGAAACATGTTTGGGGAACATATGGGAAAGCTTTTCAAAATAAATTTTCTAATAAAGTCTCCATCTCCTAAAATGTGCCCATCCATGATTCATATAAATCTATCCTCCCCCTGTGCTCCTGCAGCATCTGAACTATTGCATTAGAGTTGTCAGAGTGTATGTTCTGGCCTTTAACTGTTTAGTATACATTTATTAACCTCCTGTGAATTAATTTTTAAACTTTTCCAGCCCTGCATTGCTCGCTCTAAGTGACAAAACATTAGTGGATATTTTAAACTTTCTTCAAGACAGCAAATATTTCAAGTAACACAGCACATTCCACTCCGATAAGATCTTATTATTTAACAGATTCACATAAAACCACTTACCACTAAAAAAATTTCAAGGAAATAAATTTACACGTTAAAAAACTCACTTTTCACAACACTGCACACCACTGATTAAAAACACAAAACTTAAAAAGCAAACAATACTTGCCGTTCTCAAAGACAACTGATGCTCGTTTTCTTCATCGTCTACTTTGAACTGATACTCCTTATCTGCTTTAAGCTCGCAGCCTGTGAAAAGACCACTTAGTTGTAAGCACACCGTTTTACTCAGAGGCAGGCATTCGCTAACCACTTATTTTAAAACTCGATGCTCAAGGCCCTGCACTTACAGGGAAACCCAACGGCGCTGCAGGCAAACGAGACACGTGGGGCAGGGAAAACCCCACGCGAGCCCGCGGCCTGCCTGCCTGCCGCCGACCGCGCAGCTCCCGCCCGGCCCCTCGGGCCCACCCGCCCCAAGCCCCCCCTCACCCGGCCTCCCCCGCGCTGTCCGGGGGACGCCACCTCCCGGCACGCCGTGCGGGGGGCGGCCGAGGCTCCCCCGGGGCCGGCGGCCAGCAAGGCCCGGCCACCCCCCCCTCCACGTGCTCCACCGCCCGCCGCGCTGCCACGTGCTCGACGGCCACCCTCTGCCTCATCTCCGAGCGAGAAACGGACGGCGAACAAAAGCGCGCCGGGACGGGCCTGAGACGGGCCGAGGCACCGCCACGTGCGAGCTGCGCGCCACGTGCGGCGCGCGCCGCGGGGGAGCGCGCGGGGTAACGGCCGCGACCGCCGCGCGCCCCCTGCCCCGACAGGGCCGCCCCCCTCCCCCCGCCCCATCCGTCCCCCGCAAAGCGCGGCGGCGCGAGGCCGGCACCAGGCCGCAGCCCCCCCCGTGCGGGCCCCACCGCCTGCCTCCCGCCCAGGGCCGTGGCCTGAGGGAGCGGAGCAGCGGGGCCGGCGGGCGCCGGGCCGTTACCGAAAAGGAAGGTCTGCGGGCGCAGGGGGCCCATGCTCTCCATGTCCATGGCACTGTCCTCCATCTTCTCGGCCTAGCGGGCGGCGCGGGGCGGGATGCGGCGCGGGGCGGGATGCGGCGCGGCGGGCGGACGCGCACTAAAGGAAGGCCCGTGCCCGCCCACTCTCAGAAATAGCCCGCACGCTCTCGCGAGACCCGCGCTCTGGACACGCCCCCTCGGCCCGCCGCCCCGCCTCTGCGCACGCGCCGCCCCGCCGCGCGCGCTCATGCGGGGTGCGGGTTGCGAGTGCCGCTCTGTCGCGCGCGGGGGGCGGCGGCCCTCACAAAATGGAGGCGGCGGGGGCGGCCCCGGCACCCACCGCCGGCGCTGCGGGCCCGCAGGGCAGGGCAGGACGGGGCCGCGCCGCGCCGCGCCGCCCGCGGGTGGCTGGCCGGTCCGTCACGCGTGGGGCCGGCGCGGTTCGCCAGCACGCCTGGCGGGGAGAGGGCGGCGAGCGCCGCCCGCGCAGGTGCCCGCTTGCCGCTGTAACCTGAAGGGACCGGCTGGGCGGCGGCGTGAAATGGCTGTCGCGGGAAGGGCCCGATGGCGGAGGGGCCGAGCTGCCCGCGCCCCTCGGGTTCCTCCCCCGGCCGGCTGGCCGCACCGTGCGAGCGAGGGCGAGCCGCCCTGCCCGGTGGTGGGCCGGGCAGGCTGTCCTGGGCAGCCCCCCTCGGGAGGCCTTGAGCCCGGGGGCTCGCTGGGGGAGCAGCGAGCTAAAAGGCTTAATGCTATGGCCGAAGTAACAAACCCCAGTGAGAAATGGGGTGTGTAAGCACGGCCCTACGGCCTCCAAGCCTGAGCTGTGAGGGAGCTCGGGCAAGGCGAGGAGCTGCATCTACCAGTGCTCCTCCACGTCGAGGAGGGCCCTGTTCCGGTCAAATGTGTTCCCTCTCCTCTACTGCGTGTGCCGCGACCTCAGAGCCCCAGTCAGCGTTGATTTAGAAAAATTTTTAAAAAAAAAAAGCAGCCCCTTTTCCTGTCTCCGTACCTATTAAAATGACCTGCCATTCTCAGTCACTGCCCATCATGCCACTGGTTTCTGAGGACCAGGGAGCAACGATATTTTGGGAAATCCCCTTTCAGCTGCTATGTGATGCAAGTGAACTACTCTTTCACGTGAATTGGTGCGTGGGGACATCTGTGTGTCACAACAGAATTGAAAGATTTTTATTTTGTACTGAGAGCCACAAGCCCTGAAAAGGCTCGCGTGTGCATTAGCACAGATAGTCCATCACTGGCCCTAGGCAGGGCACGCCTTTGAGTTATGTTTCCAGGCTGTCCTTGTGTCCAGGGGCTGATCTGTAAGTCTTTGGTGCTGTAAATTAGCTAATATCAGATTACTTTTACCAGAACACCTGCTCTTCAAAAATAAAAGTACATAGCCTCTTAGTTTTCCATTTCTCAATTTCAATCAATCTCAAATAGTTTCTCCATTAATTTGAAATGTGTAACTTGTATTCATAATACCTGCATTCATATTCATAAAGTAAGAATATTAAATTCTGGTGCTGAAAATGAGACAAACAAAGAAAGAAGTGATGCAGTGCGAAAATGGATCTTACCTGTCAAAATGCGGCATTCACCTTCTGTCTCATTCTCCCACAAAGCTCACCCCTTTGAAAAAGAATAAATACAGTTCCACAGCACATACACATTCAGCTTATTTTTGAATGTAGTCTCCTATTTACAAGATACAACGAGTTTTCCAAATACAAGGTTACTTGAGCCATAGGTTCACCAGGATACATCCCCCTACAATCCTGTTAACATTAAAGCAGATTGTCTAGTGAGGTGTTTTCAAGTGGATTGCCACAGGCTAACCAAAATACAATAATAATAAAATTGGCTTGTGTGTGAAAACAAAGTATTGGAATAAATAGTAGTGCAGCTTACCAGGTGAGTGAGGACAGGGGATTTGGGCTGCTGTGAGAGTCCTCTTGTAGAGTCACAGGACAATTCCAGCTGGCAGGTACCTCTGGTCCAGCACCCTGCTCACCACAGCACAAATGTGGGTCGTGCTGCGAGGGCTCCATCTCTGCAGTTTGAGCCAGTTTGCTGCAGTAGTACAATAACTAACCAATACTAATTATAGCTGATTTGGAAATGCTGAAACAGGTTAAAATTAGTGGGTTTTTTTTCTATTTCTCTTCTCATCTTCCTACCAGCTCTTCTCTTTACTTAAATATAAGGTCACACACTTGTAGCATGTGACAACTGTATTTCAGCAAAACCAGAAAAACTAACAATATTTTTCCTTCCTTTGCATTCAGAAGTAGAGACACTCTTAATTTGCCAACTGTGCACCACTTGTATATATAGAAATAACATGCTGATAGATGCCAAAGTCAAAAAAGAGGAGAGCAGAGAGATCACTTAAGCATCATGAACCACTCCTCCCATTTACTTCACTTAAAATCTCCCCAGGAAACCAGAGAAGGAACAGTATTTATTTCATTTTCTAACCTTCGGTTTGGTTTATTTCTTATTATCTTTAAGAAGCAATTACTTCCTACTTAGTGTAGGAAGAGCAGCAGTTTGGCAATGCAGTACAGAGAAAGTACGCACAGGATTCGTGAAGGTCAGAGGCAGGAAAACCCACCGAGTGTGGTGGCTGGTGTCACTGGCAGAAGCAAGGCATCTCTAATTGATCGGACATCTCAGCCAAGGAGAGCCGTACAGATACAGATGTTTGATTTGGCTTGAAAATAGGAACTATTATCAAAATGTAAAATGAAGTTTTGGCATGACCCAAATGACAAACAGACTGGAGTGGGAAGGTGAATACTACACGGTAATAGTGAAAGAGGCTGCAGCTGTTTGCATGTACCTGGTGTAATGCCAACAGGAGTACATGGCTACTGGGCAAAACAACCCAAAAACCTGCTCCATGCAGCGCTTAGCAGCTCACAAAGCAGACTGCAGTTACAGAAGTCCACCCAGCGCTGTCGAAGGGGAGTGGTGCAGACACAGCATGTTCTTGTGCGTAGAGTCACTTTTAATTCAATTACAGTCTTCCATTACTGAGGAAATAAATGTGGGAGGAAACAAAGGACAGACACAGAGAAGCAAAATAGGGGTAGGAAGTAGGAGATATATGCTTACTGTGTCTCATTTGGCTCTATAGGGCTTTAGAAGGGCTGTCATACATCATGACATTTATTATTTCTGTCATGTACTAGGATGAGAAGTCCATTACAATATCGATCATTTTACTTTGCTCAACTCTACGCTATGTAATACTCAGCATAGCTGAAAAAACTTACAAGTGATTTAGAAATAGCTGTACAGGGAGGATTGAGGAAGAAATCAGAGTCAACATGGTTCCCTTTAATGGAATCCTCTTTTAAGTAAGCTTTTACAAAACTTAGGAAATTGCATTTTAAACACAGTTAAAGCCACAGCACAGTTGCAGTCAAGCAATCAGAAGGTACAGACAATAAAGATTTCCTATGCGATCTTAATTTACACAGTGACATAATGACATAATCTTCAGCTGTGTTGCCCCATAGCTGTCACATAACACCTTCACCGGGCTCCTCCTTTCACCAGTCAATAATTTCTGCCCCAATGAACTCAGGGCCAAAATCTTAAAAGGCATCAAAACACTTACCCTTCCTTGATATCAGAAAGACCACCTGCAAACCTGAAAATCCAAATATTTCAATTTAACCTGAAGTAACCGCTGATTGCAATCATCAGATGGGGCAGCACAAGGGACGTGCCAGCTAATGTCATTAATATACCATTAGCAATACCAGGAGGAGCAGCACGCTGTTCCAGCATTGCAATGGCAGCAAGGACAGAGTTGTCCTGCAGGGTGTCAGGCCAGCCTGTGCCCTAAACACAGAGGTGCAGCACAGGTGAGAGCTGCCCTGCCCTGCCCTGCCGGGTTGCTTTGAGAAGACTTGTCCTTGGGGTTATAATTTCCCTCCACATCCAGGCAGGTTTGCAGCCAGCTCAGTACAGGGAGGTGTGATGGAAGACCTTCGTTACCTGGTTGTCTTCTTTCTTACCTGCAGTCTGCTTTTTACTGCTGATCCTGCCATGGATGCACACTAGAAGTTTTCTTCATCATCCTTCTTTAATGTACTGTCTATTCCATCCCCAGCTTTGCCTGTAACACATTGTTTATGCAGAGCAGCATGAAGGTCTGTATCAGAAGATCCTTCAGCACTGGAGAAAGCTGCATACTGGAAGGGGAGCCAAGGGAGGCTAACAACCTGGCCTATGTGCTTATGCCAGCATGTGCTAGTGCTGCTCCATCTCTTCTATATTCCTGCATATAGCTTTCAAGGGGTCCTTCTTATGTTGGGGCCCGATTTCAGACATTCATCCCTAAAAGGGAGGAATGACAGACAAGCCAGGGTGTCCACAAGGAAGGCACTCAGGTATCACAGTGATGATAAGAAACAAAGTTACACAGATAGATTACACCAGGTGTTAAGCATCACAACAGTAAAACTTGAGATAGCCTGAAATTTCTCTTTTTCTTCTTTTTTTTTTCTTAAATACTCTAAAAGCCATACCAACAGGCACAGGATCTAAACATTTTATATGAATGATCAAGCCTTGAGTACGGGATAATTAGCTCTAATTTAGAAATAATACAACATGTACCTGAATATAGGTCCCTTAACAAAAGGACATCAGAATTGTACACTTGGCTTTTTTTTGCATGCAGCTGAGGTTCGGATGTGGCTCTGCTCAGGCCCAAATGGATGGTAGTAGCCTGGATCTCAGCCAAGGGTGTGCAATAGTAAACAGTCAAAGTTGGCTTTTTGTGGTGGCTTGGACCATAACAACAGGCCACGGACCAGGATACATACTAGGGTCAGGGCTCTGAGTGTCACAGGAGCTAGATGTTCGAGTACCTGGGTTAGCATGGCCACACTTTGGGGGGGGGGGGGGGGGGGGGGGGAAGGGAGGGAGGAAAGAAGACAGGGTGTAAGAAGGATGCTTCTCCCATTGAGTTATGTGACCTGATGCAGGGATGAGCTGTCTCCATTGCCTGCCTTCATGCCAGATGTGTTAGAGCCATACCTTTAAAGAAAAGAGAGAAAAACTGTGTACCAGATACAATTCAAGGGGAAAGAGTATGCTGAACATTTTCACTAGCCCTTGACAATATTCAGGACAGTCTGCCAAATTAGGGCCTCTGGTCCTTAAACAGGATATAATCAGCAGATAAACTGAGTTCTACCAAATTTATTGTGCGCATACACTGCTTTGCAGGAACATTTTCAATCAATGTGGTGGGTTGACCCTGGCTGGATGCCAGGTCCCACCAAGCTGCTGTATCACTTCCCTCCTCAGCTGGACAGGGGAGAGAATATGTATTGAAAGGCTCGTGGGTCGAGATAAGGCAGGGAGAGATCACTCACCAGTTACCATCACGGGCAAAACAGACTTGACTCAGGAAAATTAGTTTAATTTGTTACCAATAAAATCAGAGTAGGGAAATGTGAAATAAAACCTAAATATTAAAACACCTTCCCTCCACCCCTCCCTTCTTCCCAGGCTCAACTTCACTCCCGATTTTCTCTACCTCCTCCCCAGCAGTGCAGGGGGATGGGGAATGGGGGTTGCGGTCAGTTCATCACACATCTCTGCGTCTCTGCCACTCCTTCCTCCTCAGGGGGAGGACTCCTCACACTCTTCCCCTGCTCCAGCCTGGGGTCCCTCCCACTAGAGACAGTCCTCCACGAACTTGTCCAACGTGAGTCCTTCCCACAGGCTGCAGTTCTTCACAAACTGCTCCAGCGTGGGTCCCTTCCACAGGGTACTGCAGTCCTTCAGGAACAGACTGCTCCAGCGTGGGTCCCCCGCAGGGTCACAAGTCCTGCCAGCAAACCTGCTCCAGCATGGGCTCCTCTCTCCATGGGGCCACAGGTCCTGCCAGGAGCCTGCTCCAGCGTGGGCTTCCCACGGGGTCACAGCCTCCTTCAGGCATCCACCTGCTCCAGCGTGGGGTCCTCCATGGGCTGCAGAGGACAGCCTGCCTCACCACGGTCTTCATCACAGCTGCAGGGGAGTCTCTGTTCTGGCGCCTGGAGCACCTCCTCCCCCTCCTTCTTCACTGACCTTGGTGTCTGCAGGGCTGTTTCTTTCACATGTTCTCACTCCTCTCCTCTGGCTGCTCTTGCACAGCAGCTTTCCCCCTTTTTAACTATGTTATCCCAGAGGTGCTACCACCGTCGCTGATGGGCTCAGCTTTTGCCAGCAGTGCGTCCGATGGCTGGCATTGTCTCTATCGGACATAGGGAAGCTTCTAGCAGCTTCTCACAGAAGCCACCCCTATAGCCCCCCTGCCACCAAAACCTTGTCATGCAAACCTATTGGCACTCACAGGTGCAGTTTCCTCCCCGGGAACCATGACTCCAGGGTGTGTCTTATGCACAGACTGCTTCTCCACCTGCATTGTTTTCTGGATAATTTTCGTGGAAAAAAATTGCCCTAAAAGTCAACATACTTTGAAACTTTCCATGCCTTGCTGGTCCCAAAAGTGAGACCACTTCCCAGTAGAAGTAGTAGTAAAAGTTTGGAGCTGGTGGGGCTGAGATGTCTTAGGAAGGAATACGGCAGTGAAGATCTCTATAAGCCATGTGCATGCTGGTGAGGCAGACTACACATGACCTTTTCAGCTACCCTGCTCCAGTGATATCAGATGCCCTTGCCCCATAAGTTTGTCTACAATGCCTCCCCCTGGAATATTGTTTGCTGCTGTGCACTACTATACCTGCTGCCAGCTCATGGTGCTTCTCTGCTTGTTAAACCCAATGAACTTGATCCCAAAGGATGCTCTGCATCACTGCAGATGTGCATGAGCTCTGCTGACCACCTACAGGCATCCAAGGCCATGGAGATGGGAGAGAATACATGGTAATCCACAGAAAAGTAGCCTGTTCTGGTGGTCACTTTTCACATCTACTTATTCTGCAGTACAGGCTTTAAAATATTCTCCCCCGTGCCCCATGGTTCCTGCAGGCTCCAGGAAGGGCAAAGCTAAGGCCATGGGGTGGGGCCACAGCACACACTTGTCCAACTCCTGATTTTCCTGTGTTTGTTGTACTCCTTTGTCTCTATAGCTTCACTGTCAGAGCCTGAAGTGCAGGTCCATTTGATTTTTGGGAAGCATGTAAGACATTGTCAGTCAACCATAATTTTGGGCAAATGCTCTGGGTACAAGTTCAGGAAAGTCCCTCTTCTGAGCTGTCTGTTCTCATTTCAAGATCAACAGCACCATCTAGTGATCCCAAATCGGCTTCCTACATACCTGTCTGCCTTATCTCCCACTTCATACATTCCTCCAGGTCTCCCAGATGAGGTTTGTCTGACTGTACCTGTCTACACCTTTCCTGCTAGCGAGTTGCTTACTAGAAGGTTTTGCATGGTGGAGGCTGAGGGCACTCAGCCACAGTCACAGACCTCTGAGCTGGGGTGGGATGATCCAGATTAACTCACAGGGCAAGAAACATCACTGAGCTGTGTTCCAGACGCCATTTGGCTCAGTGAAAATCTTTCCGCCTTCCTGGGCACCTCTCACAGCTTCCACATTCAAAAGAAATCTGCTCAGGAAAAGAAAATAATCCTCCCTTATCCTTCCCTTGGTTCTCTACTGTGTTTGACCTTGCTCACCTGTTGTATAAGGACCTCAAGCACACCAATCAGGTCATGTTTTGTTCCACAGATCCCACTCGTGTACATAGCTGGTAATACAGATGTCAAGAGAGTCAAAAGCATGGCCAACATTATTTCTGGTCTCTCAACTTAGAGCAAAAGGCAGACAAGCAGCTCCACATCTCCAGAATGCAACGAGCCCTTCTGTTCCTCTCCCCATCACCTCTCCCTGCAAAAAACCCACATAAAAGAAAAAAATCTGCAGAATCCACACACAAACCTGCAGAGGCCAATGTCTCTTTATCATCCCAGCTCCTGCACTGCTGCATTTCACCCTCTCCACAACAGTCTCCAGGGCCCCCATGCTGGGTATAAAGACAGAAGGATGTCATGTTGACAGTAGTATTATTTCGTGCCTCTTTTTTTTCCCCAGCTAGGACAATGTGCAATTTTCAACCCTCTCTACTTCACTACTGCATTCTCTCGGTTCCTTGACTCTTCATCAGGTCACCTTGCAGGCTGAGGATGCTGCAGGGAAGGGAACAAAAGGACCCCAACTTTTTGACTGTTCATAGTAAGGAATTTTGATGCATCAAGTACCTCCTCCAGTGTCAAGGTGATGGCCAGGAAAACCATACTACGTGAGATATATGTGGTAAGCTCTTATATTTCTGTTTGCTCATCAGGCTAAAACAGGTCCATGTTCCCAGTTTGTGCTAGAGGGCACTCTTAGGGGCCAGGAGTCTGGAGCCATGTGGTTATACACAAGGATCTGGATCACAGCTCTCAAGTTTGCAGAGACAAGCCTGGGAAAGGTCTTTCAAAAGAAACTACTTCAGAATCATGAAAAAGAACAAGATGGATGTTTAAAGCCATCCCCATAAATCAATTTCTTTCCTGGACTTTACGGAGCTTATCTAATATAAGTGATAGTATTAAACCATTCTGCATTCTAGGTTATATTTGCTCAGCTGGGGCAACAGCATGGGGTTTTTAGCATTACAGCAACATTCCAGGGTGGTTTACTGACTCCTGCACACAAAACATTCTCAGTTCACCATATATACTTATATATGTATATGCTTATATGCTTATAGGCTTCTGGAGGCTTTTGGACAAAGATATTTACTGAACAAATTAATGTTTATCACATTTTCAAAGTACAGTTGTGAAATTTTTACAGATGAAATAATGGGCTCTGGTCTGATCACAGATGTGACTTTAGAAATGTAATACACAGCTCTATGATCTGTCTGAAGCACTGCAAAGGTCAAAAAAACAAACTGAATGTTAGGAATTACTGGGAGAGAAACAGAAAATAGCATTAGGTCAGTGTATGAGTGCAGGGTACAACCACATCTTGACTACTATGGGTAGCAATAGTCCTGTTGTGAAAAAAACCCACAAAATAAAGGGCTATTCAATAACAAGAAGCATGGAGAACAAGAAACAACTGTCTGCTGTCTCTCCTAATACAAGAAATAGAGGGCATAAAATGAAACTTGTAGGTGGCAGATTAAATAAAAAAAAAAAAAGGAGGAGGCAGATCCTCACCCAACACATAGCAGAACTGTGGAAGTCACTGCCACAGGATGCTGGGGACACCAGAACTGTACGTGCATTGGACACACACATAAAAGAAAAATCATTCAAGGGAGGATAGGCAAAAGGCATGTTCTCTGGCTCAAGAAGCCCTTGAACGGCTTGGGAAGATATTCTCGGGAAAATATCACTGTAATCTTAACCCGCTCTCATACATTTCTTCCAGTCATGGTTGGCAGCCAGACACTGGGCTGGCTGAGCATTTCATCTGATCCAAACAGGGAGGAGGCGAGGGGCTCCTCAGCCCAGACTCAATGCCGGATGTTCCAAGCAGACCTGCAGCTCAAGAACCCTTCGACCCAGGCTTGACTCCAGCCCAATGTACACTGCAGTGCTGGTTACAAGACACAGATCCAGAATCGAGCTCAGTTTTGAGATCACACACGGATCACACACTGCAGTGGGGTTTCAGGTCTAGCAGCAGAGGTTTAGGTATTTTAGCCGGCCATTTCCGTCCAGGCATAGCCATCTCTGACAGTCCCACAGTGGAAGACTGTTCAGTTATGGCAGGTGCTCCTAGATGCTTGTACTATCACCTGCATTGGAAACCTACTTCAAATGAAGTCTCTAAGTTTTACTGCTGGTGGTAATTTGCAGCAGGTCAGGACAGAAAGGTAACAAAATATCATGTGATCATCTTGATGCTCCTCTCACAGCTGCATCCTATAGTGGGGAAAACTAATCTCTAGAGCAGTTACATACAATGGCAAAGTTACCCATCTCCCTTGATTCCTGGATGACACAAAGGAAAACCACATGGACCTCCTGTTTAATTCTCTGCATTTCCCACACCAGTTGGGAACTCTGGTCACGAATGGTGCATGTCTGTGTGATCCAGACTTTTAAGAAGCAGGTGATGGGTTGGGGTCCTGTGGGATGTTGCTTCTCAAAAGAACGTAGAACTTCCTTTACAAGAAAGAGGATTTCCAGCTTCCTCAGGAAGAAAAAGATGATTTTTCAATACTTCTTCAATTTCATCTAAAATTTGGAAGCCTGAGTGCTGACAGCAACCTCAAAATAAGAGCTCCCATCTGTCTTGTACTGCACTTTTCAGGCTTTGCTCTCTATTTGCAAATCTCTAACAAGTTGGCGCAGAGCTCTTTTTGCCAACATCTTTGCTTTGCTTTGTTAAGTAAAAACATTAACTGGTCTGACACAACCAGATGTACTGCACACATCTCAGCAGCTTCCTGCTGCTGCCAGGTTGGGCTCATCTATTTCATTTGCCTTTGTTATGGTGCCTTTTAATATTTAATTACAAAGCAGAACTTCTCAGTCACTTTAGTTATCATCTGCCATTTCGGTCACTTCAGCAAGAGCCCAGAATCCCTCCAGCTTCTTCGCCAGCAGGGTTTCGAGTTGGGAAGGTCTGTTCCAGAGCACCTTTAATAGCTAGCTGTTGACAGATCAATTAGCACTTGGCACTCCCAAAATTAGCATCGCCCACGTGCTGTCACTGTGTCACACCCACTTGCAGGATGGTTCATCACTTTTGTACATTCCTGTCTAGCAAACACGCCTGGCATGTGGCGGGGATGCCTCTTGTGTGCCTGGGCATCCCTCAGAGCAATTAGCACATGGCTATGCTGGAGCTGAGCAGGGGACCAGGTGGATCAGCTCCACGATGGTGACCCTCTGTGCTCTGTCATGGTCATCATGGTGTCCACCTACAGGTTGCGTCAGACCTAAGCTAAACAGAAGTCACAATCAGCTGCAAACCCACAATGTGTATGTTGTCCATAGGGGAGCAAAGGTCAACTGAGGGGGCCCCAGGCACCCACTTGTTAGACCTGACATGCCTTATTGTCACTTGCTGCCAGCATCCAAGGTCCCTGCAGAGCCCTGGTACCTCCACTGGTCCTCCCAGCACCATGCTGTAACGTGCCTGCCCCTCCCTATAGTGCTGAAGGGCGCATAGTCTCTGGTCCACAGAGGCTCCACTGGTTTTGTTTTACAAGACATAGCATCATTGTAGACTTATGCTTCCAAAACTAATAGATTTTTTAAAAAAAAAGTCATTCCATGTAATGAAAAAAGGGATCAGATAGAACCTCATCCTCCAGGTAGGCTAAATCCATGGATGATAGAGCAAAGATTATTTTGGCTCACTTATTTTTTGTTAATACATTGGAAAACACAGTTCAGTTCAGCAGCCTCATTCGTGCAGTGAAGCTCACCGCCTTCAGTGGCATCACACCGAGAGGAGTGTTACCTCTTACACAAGCTGCTTCTCAAACTCAACTAAGGACCCACACTCCAGCTGTTTTTTCTCATTAGTGGCAGCATGAATCATGGAATCATTGTTTGGAAAAGACCACTAGGATCATCAAGTCCAACTGCCAACCCAACACCACCATGCCTCCTGAACCATGTCCCGAAGTGCCACATCTACACATTTTTTGAACACCTCCAGGGATGGTGACTCCACCACCTCTCTCGGCAGCCTGTTCCAATGCCTGACCGCTCTTTCAGACCATTTTCATCACGGTTTTGGGCTCTGATTTTGCCTTCAGATAGGCAGAACACTTTGTTAACTAATGTGAAGTCTGGGAGCTCCCAGGCTACTCAAGCTAAGTTCATGTCAGTGCGTTTACAGGATGGGGACTCACATTTGGCTCTGATGTCCCCTCGTAGGAAACATGAAGCAACAGGGATAAATAAATGCAAAGTGTTGCGAGCAAGTGGATTTGTCAGAGGGAAGAGGCATGAGTGAGGGCGATGCATTGGAGATGTCTGTACACCAGAGGGCACTCTGAAATTACATATGTCGAAGGGAAAATTTATCAAATTACTGGGGCTGGAAAAAGATGTAGGAAAGCAGGAGGAGTGGGGATTTCACCTGTAAACAAAGAATTTTTAACCTTTATGCCACCACATAAGGGTGACTTTAAAATATTAAAGCCTATATTAGAGAAACAGAATATTTTCTTAACAAAATCTTTTTGAAGTCTTGGAATCAGCATCAGTCCTTGCAGTGCTTAAATTTTGGCTTCATTTCCCTTTCATTTATGAAGGTATAACTTAGCATCAACTTTGCTGGAGTCAGACCCATTTAATCAACATTACATCTGGCCTTTTGGGTGTCTTAAGCTGTTACGGATGACTCTTCTTTTCTGCAAAAAAACCAAACTTCACAGTGCCATCATCTTTCCTGGAAAGCTATGGAAATACAGGCGCCCGAGTCAGGCAGGGAGCACCAGGAAATTCCTTTGGGTAAAATCCCTGTGCTCTCCAAGCAGCCCTGAATAAACAAATGCCCACGATTGCAGGGACTGCGGCAGCCAGACATTCGCTGGCAATCTTGCTGCTAAAAGGCAAAAGCAAATACGCAGAGGACCAGATGAGCTCTCTAAAGCCCCTGCCTCCAGCCCTGGAAACACTCCCCTGGGGCACACGGCATTGCCACCCTCAGCTCTGCTGACAGATTTCTCCTCTGTCATTATGAGTACAGTATCTTTCACCAGTGTTAGCATTTAAAATGATTTCCTGCTTGCACTCCAACAACCGAACCATGTAACAGCAAACCCAAAAAGGATGTTTTTTGGATAACAAACCCAAAAAGGATGAAATCTGCAGGAAAGTGCAGGACTGCCCGGTGGGTTCAGGCGAGCCCTGGAGCGGGTTGAATCCCGCAGGTTTCCTGGGGAAGGGAATCCTGGAGGTGGAGGGATCTCTAAGTCAGTCCGAGGATCCCAGCTCAATAACAGAGAGACAGATAATAGCATTTGAACACTATCTTCTCCAATTCAATTGTATTGATTTATTGCCTGTCCAATGAAGCCATCAAGTGTACAAAATGGTTAATCTTACATTTTTTTTCCTGCTGTCTTCTCAGAGGAGTGAAGTTGTAAACACAGACCCATGCAAGGGCAATGGGGGAGAATATTTGACGTTTTTCAAGGCAGATGCTGCGGTGTATCTATGCAAAGTGAATCCAGTTTTAGCGCAGGGCAAAGGAAGGACACAAGCCCTTCCCACTTCGGGCTCCCACTGCAAAGCTGCCTCACCTGAATGGTTTGGAGTTGCTGACAAACCTCACCGGCATCACAGCGCTGGCTCAACCTCTAGGAGCCGGCAGGAGCATCAGCATCGACAGCCTGGGCAGAGCCTGCCCCAGTGCTGTCCTGCCAGATTCCAAACCCAGCTGGGGGGATGCTGGGCTTCCTCCCTCCTGTTGATACATGGGACTTAGAAAGGCCCATCTGACCTGCACAACTTACCTAATTCAAAGCCTTACTCATCTAAGTGAGGGAAACAATATTCCAGCCCATACAAGCAGACCTAAAACATGCAGGAGTTATGCTGTTATTTGAAACACGCCACTTCAAAATGGAGGGTGGCATGTCTGGCTGGGGCGAGTGGGTCCCCGGCTCCAGCGCTGGATGGCTGGGAGAGAAGGAAAACGATTCATTTTTTAAAAAAGTATTTTCTTTCAAAATGTACATTTGCAATCAAAGGCTAAGTATGCTGTATATTTTATTAATGATGTGGGATAGTGAGGCATTTTAAAACTCTCTTTTGTTTTGATGATTTTTTTTTGGAGGAGGAGGGGAAGGCATTGAAATGGAAAGCTTAACACTTATAATTTCAAAAATTTGGCTTATATTTTAGGTTCTGGTAACATGCAATTACAGGCACTTAGAAAGAATTCCCTTTTTTATACTATGCCCTAGAGCATAAAATTAAGAGGCCAATTCAGGCTTTGTACTGCTTTCAGAGGCAGTTTGCTTCAGCATAGATCAACATGGAGACTGACTGTCGCCTTTCTATTGAATTAGGTCTATATTTTTGACAAGTATGGCAGCAGTATCATCACTTTAATCACCAACAATCCATTGTGTCTCTTTATGCTAATAAATAAAACATTCTGTGTTAAATATTTCCCAGTAAGCACTTGAAGACCTGCAATCACCACTCCTTCTATATGTTCCCAAGTAAAATAATATAACGGTAATAAAATCAAATGATGTCTAGGAGTTTTATAGACAACTAATAGCAGTTATTGCAAAGTGCACATCAGATACCAATTGAAGGTTACATTTCTCTTTAATATAATATAGCATGCATATTTCACTAACTGTCTCTGTATATCAAATAAATTAAACAATATGATGATATCGGTCAAAAACAGAGTTCTTTAGGAGAGGGCTTTAGGCAGAGGAGTTTTATGGGAGCTGTGTGTTAAGAGTGGGAGCCTCTGGAGCGCTGGATGCAAAACATGGGAGAATCATCCAGAGTTACAGAGAAATTGTCAGAGAAACCTCCTGCCCTTCCCGGCCAGTCTGTGCCCTCCTGAGGGCAGGGCCAGCCTTCTCCATGCGCTGGGGCTTTGCTCAAGGGGTTGATGGTGGCAAGGGTCTCACAAACCATCACAGAAATGGCTGGGAGAGACCCCCAGCCCATTACCATCCTCTGTTTTGGAGGAACACACCAGTTTAAGACTGACTCCTGGAAACGTAATTGCAAAGCAGAGATGTAGGTCTTAGAGGAAATACAACCAGATCAACAGTGAGCAAATGAAGGCACCCAAGCATCTTGCCACATGTCATCCAGGGGCACTTGGCCAGCAGGTCAGCCATGGCTCAGGGATGGGCTCCCGCAGCTACCAGGGACACAGGGTGTACCCCAGGGGTCCACTGTGTGCACTACCCCACTGACTTCCCCTGCTCCCACCACCCAGGTTACCCTGGACTCCCCAGATCCTCCTCACTCTTGCTGCTTGGCCATCCCAGGACTGTGCAAGCCCTGCAGCCCCCTTTGCCACTGGAGCAGCTCCAGCACCAGTACTAGGACCGTGCTGCAGTGTGAGAGCTCCAAAAGCATGCCTCATCCTCAATCTCCCTGATTTCCCTGGCTTCATTCCCACACTTCACTCTGGAGTTCAGGAGCCTTGGAGTCACCCTAAAGAAACCCTTCCTAAACTTCAGATCAGCTTGTTGAGAGATTTTTTCCCATCCCCGTAACTAATATACCTAATATATTCAGGGGGCCCCACCTCAGTCAACATGAATTGTAAACCATTTCTCTAATCCCCTCAACAATACCCTTCCCCAAACCTTTTTTCTATCTTAATTAGATATTCTATCCCTTTGGTTTAAAATAGTATTTTATTTCACTTAATGATTTCAACAAAAAATATTAGGATTCCCCAAACAGACATGTTCCCTCTGAATTCTCTCATTCTTTTTTCAAGGGCTTCAGTTTCATCTTTTTGTTGCTTTGTCAAAACACAGCTAATTGACTGTCCTAAAAGTACAATTTTAGTAATTTCTCTCAATGAAGCATCGCCGCCTCCTCTATTAACGCTGCCTAATTGGACTTTGAATCCCCAGCCAGCGACTTCACCCATGCTACGGGCCCAGATCACTGCAACAGTAAATATCAGCATCCCTGTTAAATGTAGGTTGGCTCACATTCCCCCAAAATTGGCTTTCTGCTCCTCAGAGTCCAATCTGATGTAATATTACATTAACCATTTTTTTTTTCTAGGGGAATTGGAGGAATGGAGGAGAAGCTGAAGCACAGATCTGCATTTCATCTCCTCAGTAAAAGTGCGTTTGCTCCCCAGCGCCTGCAAGGAGGGAGCGCTGCAGATCCACGGAGCCTGGCAGGAGACTTTATGGCCTCCCCAGCCTCCCAGCCGTCATTTCCAAGTTTGTTTCTAGCAGCTCTGACTCCAGAGAGCACACCAGGTAAGGAGACGGTAGTGACGATCCCCATGGGACCCCACAGCTCCAGAGCTGCCACCACCCCATCCCCGGCACATCACCTGGAGATGGATCCCAGGACAACTGTGCTGTGAGCAGTGGAAACCATTTCCCGTTCTTGCCCCTCCTTCTCCAAAATACATGCTACATGGCATATGGCTTTCAACCATTGGAGACTTTGGCACATAACCAGCGGGGCCGGGAAGGTTGACCAGTCACACCACACTGCGTGCGGCAGCAAATCACCCCCAGTGTTATCTGCAGTGACTCTAATTATCTTACAGCATCTGCTATTAAAATGCAAGCATCAGGCCAAGCTACAAGTAGAAAACAGAAACAGAACTCATTGATGCCTGTAATAGGCACCAAAGGCATATAACTCTGCATAATTGCTAATTGTTATTACTATTGCAGTTGATGCCAGAATTGCCCAGAGATGCCCTTTGCTGCTCACTTCCCTGTGGGACTTGGAAGGGCGCTGAATCCCCACCATGACCAGTGGTGTTTCCCTCGGCAGAGACCCCCCATGGCAAGGGAGGTCAAAGCCACCCTGCGAGCTTGCTGACCCCTTTCAGAAAACGTCGCACCAGCAGCGAAAATTGCAAGGGACAAAGTTAAATGCAAGTTTAAGTGCGAGATCAAAGCGTGCGAGGATTTACAAGGGGCAGGCCTTTGAAGCCCCAAGCACCAGACAAAGCGCTCCCCGCCATGCCACGCTCTGGCTTTCAGCTCCAACAGCAAAATCCTCTGGGGCCTAATGAAGCCACTTGACCTCTTGCTACCCCCATTCTCCGATCTGCAAAAGAGGGTATTAACACTTCTGACATCCAGGCAGTCAAGGGGAGTCAGATGGGTTTGACAAGGGCTGGCAGGGCTGCCCTAGCCCTGCTCACAGCTTCGCTGAGGGGCCACAACAGTGCAGCTTAAAAACACCATAAGATAGATACCCCATTATGTAGGGTTTGGAGAGCTCTTTAAGATACAAAACACTATCAAATGTTTTTTTCCCCTTTGCTGCTGCATACCTTTGCCCTCAGTAGGGATCAGCCACAACCTAAGTCTGTATTTCTGAAATGCACTGGATTTTCAGTTGCCCATGCTCAGACAACTCCACCATCCACACTGCTCCGGGTGTGAAGCCCTTACAAATCCTACCAAGAAAACCCATTTCTGCTCCATACTTACACAACCCACTTAAAAATTTACAGCCAGCCGAGCCCTTGCTCCCCCAAAGCGCTTCACCAGGCTGCTTCTCCTTGCCAAAAGCCTGGCATGGAGGCACACAGCTTGGGGGGTGGGGGGGTGGGTGATTTTTAGCCCTGATTCTGATTTGGTCCCAAGGAGACAGGGCTGTGCAGCACAGCAGAGGGCACTCCAGCCTGCTGAGCCCGCCCAGCCGAACAGGGAGGACTCCCCTTAAAAGATGTTGCTATCAGCTCTTTCCTTATTGCAGGCAAGTGCTCCAGCGATAAATGTTTTCTTGTAAACATGCCATAGATGGAGGTAGGAGCCAACAAAATGGAGATGCCAGAAGCTTTTTGTCTTCGTGATTTAGTTTCTTATTAGAACATGCTACTGGGAAAGAAAAGATATCATTGATAAGACTGACATTAGAGTCAGCCAGTAAAATTAAAACCCCAAGGACTGGCCTGGCCCTTTTCTTGTCAGGCAGGAATACAGATTCTCCGCCAACCTAACACTTTAAGATACTCATAAATGTTAGGGACAAAACTTTCAAATAAAGAAATGATTTTTGCTGCCTTCAGTTTTGGCAAAACAGTTTCAGATGCTTAAAAGGGCCTGGCTTTCCATCTAAGCACTCGCCCTCCTGCCCCAGAAGAGGACCCAGCCCAGGGAGGTGCCAGCAGCCATGGGCTTGGGGCTGGAAGCATCTTGTGTCCCTGCATCCTTCCAAAAAACTTTGGTGTAAATGATGGTAGAGAAAGCAAGCCTCGAAGCACCACAGTAAGCTTGTGGTTACATCCAGAACTTGAAAGGGCATGTGCACAGGGTGTTAATAGATAAAACTAATTCAAAAGCCAGTTTCTCTTGACGTCTGCAGGCTCATGGAGCTAGAGCAGGAGGTATCACAAACTCTGAGCTCAGAGGTGCTGGGAGTTTTGTTCCTGGCCAAATCTCCAGTTACTTTTCGGAGCTCAGATAAATGCTCTGATTTAGTCTCGCTGGCCTTATTCTCCTCTTTCATTTTTACATGGAGAAAACCTTGCCCAGAAAACACATTTTTGCATGACAAGGTTTGTGTCTGGGTCCTTTATCTCAGGGCACAGAGGGTTGAGCTTTTAAATTCAGCTGTCTTGTGCCCAACCCTGCTGCCAGCAGTGCACACCGAGGCTCCAGCTTACACCAGCCTGGCATGGACAGCCGTGCTCCCCATGAGCACTGGGCCAGTGTGGACAACAACTCCCCCCTTGTATGATGCAGTTTGGTGTCATTTGGGCTTTCTGGTGCCCCACCGCACCCTTGGTGCCCCTCTGTAGCAGGGTGCCTAAGCCAGCTCCAGGTCAAACAGGAGTTTCTCCTGTGAGTACAGGAGGCTGCATGCTGCAGGGCGGAGCTCTGCGCATCTCAGCTCATCTCATCTAGCTACTGCTTCATCTTCTGAGAGTAAAGGGGGAAACAGCAGGTTGATGAGGAAATATGGACCTATATGTGCACTGCTCACATGTGGATCTAACTTAGCACTGCTCCTTGTGCTTGCACACTTTATGGACGTGTTTATCTTATAAATAAGTCCTTACAATAATCTTACAGAAAGCACTTAAAATAATCTTACGAATAAGCACTTCTATATGTGTTCAACCATAAACACAAGGGAGCTGATGGCACTTGAACCCACCTCTGATTTTGCAGCACCACCCCCGTGGCCACACACCCGGCCATGAAGCAGCAGCAGCTAGCCGGGCTCACAAGAGGGTTTCCTTAATAAATTCTGATTAATGGAGAACAAGTTCCTCCTCTCCCTGCCCCTTTCACAGCCTCTCTAAAATCAGCCGTCCAAGCCTGCTTTGACACGTGTGTACCACCCCAGTCTTACACCAATGCTACATGTCATTAACAAAACATAAACCAGCGGTCATATCTTAACGGGAAAAGTTAAATCTCTTTATGCAGTTAAATAAAGATACCTTGTCCAGTCATTAAGAAGTGATTAGCTTATCTAAGAAATAACAGCGCTAGTGCTGTCAGACTGGCACACAAACACTAAAAAGAACAGGGATCAGATATCACATTATGCTCATTATAAAGAGAAGAAAAGACAAGCAGAAGCATAGAATAGCCACGTGGACAGTATTTTCCTGGATTTTTTCTTTGCACGGAAAAGGCTAAACACATTCTGCAAAAGAGAAATTTGAGTATTAAAAAAATTCCTCTTCTGGTTTTATTAATTTAGTGCTGCATGTAAGAAGGCAGCACACATGCATGCAGTCTTCCAGGTTGTGTGAAGCAGTGGACAAATCCTGATAAGGACCAAGTTTCTTAAACCTAACAGAAATCCTTAAATTGCTGCACAATCAACCTGCAGCACAATTCCAGGTCTTGGAGTCTTTGCACAACAGAAGGAGCGAGGCAGCACAGCTCATCCCGCACACCTCCCACTCGCCCCCTCGCCTTGGCCGAGTTCCTCCTCCTGCACAGCCACAGAAGCTCCTGAGCATTTCTGGAGATTGGGTACACTCAATTTCTTGCCAATTCTGGTGTGTTCACCACAGTCACCTTGCCCAGTCCTGAAGTCCAAAGATGCTTAATTTTCATCAGCAAGAAACTAAGCACCCTTCCTGCAATTTCTACCCTATTTATACTCCTAGAAATAAGGTTTACCTTCCCACTGCTATCCACCAGCTGGATGGTTTCTACCTGCATGTCCCCCTTCCCACCACACTCAGTGGCTTCCAGTGCACAGTCTGAGCATTGTTTCTGCAGCAACCACGCTGTCCTTGAGCCCCATAAGGCAATATTTATGGGCTGGCTGTCCTTATGCATTTCACTCACAGGTTATATTTAGGAAAAAGCTCAAATTTCTAAGACCAGGAGACAAAATCCAATATACCAACCCAGAAGCTACCCAAGAAGAAGAAGCTGCACCAGAAAGCACCAAAGCTCTTGGGTCCTTGCTGGAGAGAGGAGTCTGCTCCTACCGGGGGTGATGGCTGTGGCTGCTCTCCCTGCTCCCAGGTTTGTAAACCACATGCGTCTTTTATCACTCAAAAGACAGAAGGGATGTTGTCCTTAGGATGCTGAATACCCAGACTGAAGTCCCTCTTCTGCTCAAATTACAGCAGAAATTTGACCCTGTTTTCTGAAGGATGCCCTAAACACTCGTTGCCTTATAGAGCCAATACCTTCATCCGGTGAATATGGGAAGTCCTTGCTCTGTGCCCACCTGACCTGCAGACCTGCAAGATCCAGTCAGCTTTTTTGGGACACAGGCACTGAGCACCCAGCAGATCCCATACCAGGGGCCACCCTACCACCCAGGAATGCTGTCGTGAATGTGACTGAACGCCTGCTGCTGGAGCAGTGCACAACCAGGGTGCAGTTATCTGTGACAACATTGGAAATCTGCAAAAATCTTGGCACTTGAGAGACTTTGGAGGCACAAAGCTGGGTGCCTGGCAGTGTGAGGAATCTCCAGAATTAAGGGGGGTTGTGAGGATCTCGATTTTGAATTTAGGCTTAAGACCCAGTTTGGTGGGATCACCCAAGATGCCGACGCAGCTGTAGGCAGGCAGCACCTTGCTCCAACACCCAGCTAAGCACAGAGCTGTGCTCCCCCTCCAGCCATGGCCAGAGTCAACTCCCATCTCTGCGAGAGATGTGCCAATGCTGATGAGAGACCCATCCTCTCATGCCATGGGTCAGGACACACCCACAACAAAGTTTTCCAACAAAACTAAAATACTGGCCAAATAAGCAGAGGTCAGGACCTGTGTCTGAATGACTGGTACAGCCAGCAATATCTAGTCGCTGTTGGGGGAGAAGGGAGATGTTTTTCCATTTTTAACTCTTGCATCCTTTTTAGAGCTTTTATTTGCCAAAACCTAATATTAATAATAATGGCAGATCCTACTTTCCTTGAGGTAATGCCAATTTTAATGCTTTTTTTTTACATAACTATAGTATTATTGAGGAACAAGTAGTAAGTGATAGATACTTTAATGTGATATGAGTCAATATGTATTTATATGTGCTTTATGACTTAATCAATATTGCTACATTAGCAAGAATAAATATGGTGTTTCCTTTTCTGGCCTTGGAAAGAGCAAATAAGGAAAGTCACATTATGAAGTTTAGGAATGAATAAGATCTCTGTATTTCCCAGACAATTCAGTAAATCTCTGACATTCATTTGTTCTCCCAAGCAAAGCAAGTACCTCCTGGGGCAGGGCACGGGGCAGGCAGCACCTGGAGACTCCGATTGTGACTCTGGTTCAAATACTTCACAGGCAGCTCCCTAAGAGCAATTTTAAAAAAGGAAACAGGCCCCAGCACAGAGTGTACATCCACTTCAGCATCTCAAATATCAAGATGAAGGGCTTTGCACCCTGACCAAGGAAAGATTTTACCACTGAAGAACAAGACTGCACAGTTCGCATTGCCCCCATGCTTCCGCGACCAGCACTTTCCTGAGCTGCACACAGCCTGGCACCCTAGCAACGGGGAATGAGAAAGTGCTCGTGATTTCATACAGCTCAACCCATTCACTGCTTCCAAAGATGTAGGTTGTGACAGGCATGGGACTTCCATTTTTATTATGGACAGAAACTTTTTCACCAATTATTTGTACTGGGGTACTGGCCTCTACCCAAGGCAGCAAAGACGTCCAGCTCCACCAGCAAGACAGTCATCCTACACATCCTACATGTTCATCCTACAGTGGCAAGCCTTTGGCTGGAGCAAACGCACTGGGAAAGCTCGTCCCCAGCTCCTCTCTGCCCTTGCTGCCCCTGAGTCGGAGTTATGCTCCTGACTCCTCCTTGGGTACATACCCTGCATAAACAGTTATCTTTGCACGGTGCAATGCCGAGTCACCTTGCTTCTGATGGACCAATGCAGGGAGTGAGAGCCAGCATCTGCAAACTGAGTTTGAGCACCTTGATGCGATGCGGGACAAGACTGGCTTTTAATATTTGCTTTCAGTATCCCTAAACCGTACCAGAAGAGAGAAGCCCACTCCTATCAGTACTGCTGGGAGCAGGCAGCATCTGAGAAAAAAATAAAGATCACAGCACTTGTTCCTGCCCCAAAATCCAAGCAAGCAGTATGTATTTCTACTAGGACTTCAAAGAACGATGGCCCTTCTGGGTGGAGCAGAGTATTTAGCTCTTTTTCATATTCATGATCTACCCTCTAGGATCTGATGAGATGGATGCAGAGCGATACTGGTCTAAAGAAACAGCGCTGGGAAGCAGCTTACAGTTCAGCCTTCTCTAATGGCACTGAAAATGGCTCGAGCTCCAACTCTTATGGCTAATGATTCCAACACCACTTAGGGCTTTGTCTTGAAGACCCCAGTGAGACTCCTAGCCAGGTACATTCCAGGGAGTTTAAGGCAGGATCTTAATTTATCTCATCGGTCTAAAGACACTCAAAGCAGGTCTTGGCAGTGAGCAGTGTCCCTCAGTGTTGCCCAGTACACCTCCTACCCACGTGGCTACAGAGGGTCGCTCATTTAGAAACCTCTTTCCAACATTAGAAGACCTGTGTTTGAGACGGCTGATTCAGTGCCTTCACCCACCAACGCTCACCTGACCAGCAGCAACCAGCCCAACTCCACGAGACTCGTCCATCTTCGCTTCTGGTCAGCCACAGGCTCAGCTTTGGCAGAGACTGTCCCTGTGCCGCACAGGGCCAAGCTGCAATGTGAACCTGAGATATTTGTGACTTGAGATACCATTTGATGTGCTCCTCCAGAGGGATTAATCTCTGGAGATTCAGCTGCTGCTTATTACTTCTACCTTTGGCTGGAGCCAAGCTGGTTGTGTCTCCATCCTCCACTGTTGGCATTCTGAGCTACTCAAAACATGGGGTTTTTTTCTAGAGCTGGGATAAATGTTGTGCCCTGCGATGCTGAAGCTCCTGCTAGGCCCGCCTTGGGCTAGCTGTGGTTTGCATCTCCCAGGCAGGAGCTGCCGGCTCATACCCCAGTGACACCAACTGAATTAAATGCAGCCTTTTCCACCACGGTGGGCTTCTTCATCCCCCCGCATCATACCAGGAAAACCCCCCAAGGCTATCCTCTTGCCATTCTGGATTTACTCTGGTTTCCGTGGGGTCAGAGCCTGACCTTACAGATAACTGAGTTGGGACTCACGTAAGGACAGGAGCAGGAAAAAAAAATCTCCTCTGTCCTCAATTTGGAGAGTTTGGCAGCATTTGTTTATTTTTAACGGATCACCGCCACCACATTTTAGACCTTTTCCTGTTGTGATCGTTAGGACTTTTAACTGGATCATAAATCTTTTATTAACATTTGGTATTATACTAATTAAAACTGTTCCATATATGTATTATTAATTTCTCCAGCACTTCTTGTGAGGGTGATGTTTTTAGCTGGCTTAGCAGAATGTACCATAGTAAATAAGGAGAAACTCATTTCCAGGCAATTAGGCTTGCAGAAAAATAAGTTTCTTAATGGAGGGCATGATCATTACAAATTTTACCTAAATAAACAGGGTTTCTTAATGGTAACTCTTCAAGCTAAGTAAACAGATTGGTGTGGTAATGTCCTAAGCAATACTTAAATGTAACTGTTTAATAAATTGGTAAATTACTCATTTCATCTTAGAACAAAATGGTAATACTGTAGTAATAACCTAGTATATATTCTGTAAATATGAAGCATTATCACTTTAGCTCTGAAGAAATCACCACAGTGATATGTCAGCATTGATCTAAAACTGCAGCATTTTATCTCAACTTTATTACCCATTTTTGAGAATCGCTGAGATTTTCAGAGCATAATGGCAATAAAAGAAGAATTTAAAAAGCGCTTAAATGTGCATAAGTTAATCAGAGGTATCCTCGGGGGGAAAAGGAAATTTGGTAAAACATGAATTATAAGCATCATTTAAACTTACTTTGGACACTAGAGATAATAAATGGCACCATAATTTAGAAATAGCTTTTAACATCAATGACTGTAAGTAGCACTTTACTGTTCATAAGAATTGCAAAGCAACGGTGCTGAGGCCAATTTTATTAGCCATTTTTTTCTTTATAAAAGCAATCCAACCATTTCCAAACTGAGCAGACAGGAACAAGAGTTACGTGTTAATATGCAAAATGCATTTGAGTTTTTTTTTTAAATAGCCAGCAATAAATTTACCAAAAGATACAGTCTGGAGACAATTGAATGATCATTGAAGAAGAATAAAGCTTTCTCAGAGTTTACATATTTGGGAAAAGCAGAGAAGAGGAGGAAAAGGAGGGAGACAAAATCGTCCATACATCCCTATTTACTGGGGAATGTTGCAGCACTTCCGAAGCGAAGGGGAGCGGCAGTAAATCAGAGGGAGGCAGCACCGGAGGAACAAGGCTTCTCCTTGCTAACTTTTCATGACTGACAAAACATCCGAGGATCACAGGGGTCCATACAATACCCCATTAACACGCCTCCTTTCCCAGCAACAGAATAGCCTACAATGCATCTTTCAGAGCTATCAATTATCAGCCCTCACACCAATAAATTTTGGCCGGGCAGGACAAGAGCCCCTTTGACTGAGAGGCAGCACACGCGTTATTTGCAGGGGGGGAACTCTGTGGCTGCTGTGCTGTGGGGGATGCCGCATCCGAGCCTGGCCCCTGGAGAGCAGCGACCCAGCCCGCCAGGTATCTCGCTGCAATATCTTTTTCTGACACCCACCTCCCCCGGTGCCGTGCCAGTGGGCAGTGAACAGAGCAGATATGAACACAGGCTTTACCCCGGTGGTGCTGTGTTGGGCGCTCACAGAATTGGCAAACAAACTGAGCTCAAGAATTAAAATTTATTTTAATTGTTTTCAGACTAATCCTGTGACTCAAGAATAAGAGAGATTAATATTCTTGAGACTTTCTGTGTCTGAAGCATCCGAGATCCTTGACACATGAAGTAGCCCTGCTTGGCAGAATGGGTTGTTAACTCTGAAACTCAGGAGAAAGCAAATATCTATATTTTAATTATTTCACTCCTGGCCACTTTAGCATAATCAAGATCTAACTACAGTCATTATCCCACATTGCCAAACCAACTCCTCCGTGCTTTCAGAGCTCCTGGGAGTCTCAGCTCTCCAGTTTGTCCCCCAGTAGTTTCTGGGATGTGATGTGGTTATGCACCATCCCTAAGATAAAATAAGGTCACTTGTATTATTTTGTAGGGAAACAAATTCAAGCCATACTGGTAACAGACCATTACTAATTTTGTGTCAATGCTGGGAAGATTAATTCAACCACTAAAAGAAGAGCCTCAGCACAGAAACTGAAGCTGTACAACAGAATATGTAAGAAGGGGGAGCATCACACTGATTCATGAGAGCATCCTCTGCTCCAGGACTTTGCCTTGGCCTCCAGTGAAGCACATTTCCAGTGGGAGAGACCCCTCTGGAAGTAAAGAGGGAGGATGGGAGCACTTTTTGTTAGGTTGGACAAATGGAAAACCAGGAGGTGAAGCAAATCTGAGCCTCCTATGTAGGACTCTGAAATGGCAGCATCAAGCAAACAAGTGTGTCACCAGTTCCAATGGCTAGAAGCTAAAATTATACAAATTCAGGCAAAAAAAAAAAAAAAAAAAAACAAACCCAACCCAGGAGCAAGAGATAGATTTTTACTGTAACTGTTATTAGGCGCTTAAATATCAAATTGATTCACCATCATCAGGAATGTTTCATTCAAGACTGGATTACTTTTTAAATGCCATCTCTTAGTTCAAATAAGGCTTTATTCAGGAGAAACATAATACCTGTGTTATTAGGCACTGAATTAAGATGAACTTGCCATGGAACAACTATATTTTAATTTACTCTTCATAATTAAAAGCAAACCTCTAAATACCTTAAGCTGATTTTTTTTTAAGCATCCGTTTAAACATTCCTGTTTTTTAAGTGGACATCTTAAAACACCAAAGGTAGGCACCAAAAAAACTTCTAACACTGAGATTCCTTGAAATCTGGCAACACATTTTTAATTAGAGCACTCGAGTGCTGTGCTCCATGAGTTGGGAAAGCTCAGCTGAAGGGGTGAGTCTTGCAGCACTTTTTAAGACTGGTTTAAGATTGGAGACTCAGGAGGACAGACAGACAGGCTTCCCAGAGATGCTGTGCCCCCCAGGAAAGGTGCTGCACCGCCTTCAGCTCCCAGCAGCAGCGACTCCTGTGAAACCAGATCTGCCATACAGTATCTGGCACCAAAACAAGCAACGTGGAGCTTGGCTTTTGCATGAAGACAGCAACATTTCCACCTATTCTTTTTGCTTCCACATTAGTTGATATTTTGGCTTGTCACATCAGAAGCAAGCCTGCTATTTTAATGCAACTATAGAACCGGTATCTTTGCATTCAGGTCTGTGTTTATTCACTACATCTGTAAGCAGTACAGACTGAAGGGATCATCTTCAGCACTGCACTCGAGTGGCACACAAAGCCCACGTGGGGGCAGGGGCTAGGTGCAAGCCTAGCTAGCCAAAAATGTACAGATCAGTCCGACCTCTTAGCGAAATCTGCAATCCCACTGCCTTTCCCGGCTCCCCACATATGGCTGTCAGTCTAGACAAGTATTTGTACACGCAATCAGGAAAACTAAATGCATGCAGTTATGAAGATGAAAACTCAAACCAGAAACGTGCGCTGAAGCATTTGGCAACCAGCAGGATTGTTAAATGGTACCCGTGAGCCAGATTTTCAGTAAATCAGAACAGCTCTATGAATGCTCTCTCCCAGCGTACGAGTAATTATCAAAGGGCTCAGAAAACAGACTTGTACAGCAAACATCAGGACACAGCGAGTTCCTCATGCTACCCCGAATCAGACAGACCCTGTTGTTCCTAGCTGCCACTTATAGAGAGAGAGGAGAAAAAAATTCCCTATCTGCTCTCCCTGAATTACGGCAGGGCCGATCAGAAGTGAATGGCCTGAGTTTATTGGTGTTATTCTGAATTGACTTTGGCCTCTAAACCAGAGCTGACTGCTGCACAAGTACTTACTTAGCACAGGCGCAGGAGGCTGGATCCTCGGCTGCTTTCAATTGCTCTCAGTCCATTCACTCCCCAGCAAGAATGGTGCCAATTCAGATCAAACCCTATTGTACAATAATGACATTCAGATAGCACAAGCCAAGTGCTGAGAGCAGCTGAGCTCTCCCACTGCCTGGTGGGTTCAGGAAGAGTTACAGGTGTAGGATTTGGCTTGGCTGCTTTGTTCTTTTCCTCATCTATTTTCATACATGTTTGAACCTTCCATCACACATTGCTAAATTCCAGGCACAAAAATTATCTTAAAACAGATTTATTTTTTTGTGATGAAGAAAAAACAAACATACTGCTCTCTAACCAAGTGAAATCTATAAAAGGTAAAAGCACAACCCTTCCACAGCTACTTTAAGAGCCCCTCTCCAATATAAACCCCTGTGGCAGGTGTCAACCCCTTGCCATACCTGGGGGCAGCACACCGGCCACCCCTTCCCTGGGTCCAGGATGCAGCGAAGCATCCGTGGCGGCGCGCGGCCCCGGGGGACGGGCGCACAGGCGGCCGAGCAGGTGGCTGCGCACGCTGCCTCTCCCACCTGCTGCCCCGTGCCGAGCTACAATGAACTTGTCAGGCCGTGCTATTGTCACCGAACACAGATGTCGGCTGGGCAGCCATCACCCACGCCCCGCTTCGCCCGGGTGTGCTCCAGCCACTCGCTGCAAGTCGCTGGCGGAGCTGTTTTTAGGAGCATCCTGTTGTTCAGAGGGGCATTCGCCTGGGTTTCCTCATGCGCCATTTCTCTTCTTTCCACCTACCTTCTTCTGCTGTTTGTGTAACTGCTGCTTTCTCCACTCTGCAGGATTTTTGAGTCATTCTTGCTGTGTTTTAGTATGTTTGCTGGCTTCTGGCTTGCTCAGTGATATGGTGGTTTCACCATGGAGCTGTGCCAGCGCTCGCTATCCGATGGGACCCCAAAACACTGTGCACAGAAGTTACTCCCTTCCACCCCTCTGTATGGGCTCACACCAAACCAATCTCCATTTCTAGGGCAGTACCTGGTTGCTTGCTCACATATAACTCCACTGCACTTTGGCGTCAAACACAAAAGTTTTCTTTTCCAGCTGAAAGTCCTGCAGAGTCCCACAGCAGAGCTTCCCGCTACTCTGGGCAGCCCCGTGACCCTTCCCCACCACTGCGGCTCTGCACAGCCCTTCCCCTGCTCTCTCCAGCCATTCCCATCACTCCCACCTCCAGCTTTGATCTTTGCTTCCATTCCTGGCCTCCTCCCTCCCTCTCAGGTTTCTGTGCATGGACAGAGGTCTGGGATGTCTCCTGTTACTGATCTTTCCCTGCACCTCTCCCACTTGGTGCACTTCCACCACTCCCTCCCCTCCAGCCCCACCAGCTCTTGCTCCATCCACCCTCCATTTGTCACAGCTTTCCTGCGTCACTCACCATGCCATGACCAACATGGCCAGAGTGTGAATCACACCTCACATGCATTTCTGCCTCTGCCCCGGTGATGGCCATAGTTAATTTTAAGTAATAAGAAGGAAGAGTCTCGGCCAGCGAAGAAGACAAAGAGCAAAGCAACAAACACCCTTGTGAAGATGAGCCAACGCTGTGGGGAGGCGTTCAGTTTGCAGTTGGAAAGCTGCAGACTGGCAACAAAAGCAGGCAAGGAGGCAGAAGTAAACCGAGATGGACAAGACTGAGGCAGCTTCTTTTTTTTCCCATCTGAGACAGTGAACAGTGATTTGTGTTGTGCACTTCGACCCGATTTCCTCTGGTTTAGCTCCAACTCATGGAAGTCCCACCTGAGCTGTAGGGCCAGAGCCTAGATCTGGGTGAAGGACTGAAAGACTCTGCTGTGTGTAGCATACAGAAGAGCAGACAACTGCCTTTGCAGATCTGTCAGAGTATCTGGCAAAGCCACAGGGGAAAATTTGTCATCCATGTGAATTTTGAAGAGCACAGGAAGAGAAAAGCTTGAACTGGAGAACAGGAGGTTTGTGTCAGACAGGACTTTCCTCTCCCTAGGAGCAGTGTGAGAGTCGATCACGCAGAGGTGGTTGGAAGCTCCATCTAAGAAGGTTTTTGGACAACTGTCTGCAGTTTGAAAGAGAGTCCTGACATGAATAAGGGACACAGGCTGCTTTATTTTCCCTGCCTTATTCAGTATGGCAGTGAAAAGAGTGTAGTGATTTTACCCCAACCCCCCATACAGCAGAACTATATTCTTTCCCCTCTGAGCACTTGGCAGAGATTGAAACGGAGAAGGGCAACTTCATAAAGATCAATGTAGGAAAGCCACAAGCATGACAAGGCAGAAAAAAAAGCCCTAAAACCCTACGATTTCTACCCTTGATGAGTTTAGAGGAGGATCACATTTCAGCTCTCCAAAAAAGTCCTGCAAGTGTTTTTTTTCCTGAACACTTCACTTATTCCAGGTACTCCAGAATATTTCAGCCTGGGAAGGGTGGAAAAGGCTTTTTCTCCTCTTGCCGCATGGAGATGTAGCACAAGGTGTGTATGCACTGGGCTTGATGGCTCTAAAATGGTGTTTCAAAGTGAAGCCACTAACCCCGATGTGGCAAATTGGGCACAGAAAAGCCTCCTTACTCACCAGCCCCACGCTCGCCGTTGGTCTCCTGCTGAATAAAGGGGTCAAATTCAAGTTCAAAGCATTCCTGATGAACAGTCTGAGGACATGGGAGCCTCCACAGCTCCTGACAAGCTGGAAGCAATGCTGGGTACAACAGCTGCTCCGCTGGAGCACCGAAACGGCAAAGCTCCCCAGTGCAACGCGACAGCTTCGGCAAGCGAGTCCCCGACTGTGCAAACTGCTTTCAGAATCAATTACCCATCTCAGCCTCTTCTGGGCAAGATGCAACATCCCACTTTTTTTTTTTTCTGCAACCCTACAAAAAGAAGACAGAGCAACATTAGGATACCATTTTAGCAGTAAAATGCTGAAGGGGCTCTTGGCTCCAGGCGGAGAGCAGACCTGCACCTGTGCACAGAGGAAAGCTGGGAGCAGGGTGCTCAGCAGCTACCAAAGGACTGACTGAAAATAAAGGCTGAGGAACTGCACAAGACCGGAAAGACACAGGCTGTGACCTGAGGGAGGGCAACACGTGCCGCAGCCAGGTGCAGAGAGGCAACATGGAGACAGGATGCCTGCAGAAGACACAGATGCCATGAGGAGAAAGAATATTTTAAGAAACTCCAGGAAAAGCGTGGCCGAGTACTGCTCTGAAGCTCTGCTCAGGAGCACAGATTAGGAGAATCTATGAAGCAGGGTGCAGGGCTGCAGTTCCACAGACCTATTTTTAGATACCAGAGCCAAAATGAGATGAATTACCAACAGGTCTCCGCTGTCTATGAAGGAACCAGCTCCTACACATCAACCCTGCAGATCGCCACGTTCTGCTGGTGCACCTGCCTGCCTGCCTCTGTGCAAACCTCAGGGGTATAAAAGGCATAAGACTGGAAATTTGACAAAAAGGCTTGAAGGAGCACTGTTGTCTTCTCCCAGACCTGCAGCTCTGTGACGGCTAAAGCATCCTTGTCCTCTCTGCTTCACCTGTGCTCCCAGAGCCAGCGCTGGGCGCACATTTGGAGAAGACAGGCGAAGAGCTGGCGTGGAGGAACAGCACAGCCTGGAGCCTCTGCCTACAGGCTGCAGGCAGGAGGCTTCATCCCAGGCTGCTCCTGGGGTGCCTTTTGTCTGGTCTTAGAAACATTTTCTGCTGTGGCAAAATTCCCTATTTTCCAGATTTCCAAGAAAAAGACAGCTCATGCCATGGCTACCCACAGTGATGGCGCGGTGGACGGGAAGAGACTCTGCTCCGCCACCCAGCCCCGGCCCCAGCCCCTCCTGGCATGGTGCTGGTGCGGCAAGGGCTGCGGCACGCGCCAAGCCCCAACGCAGGTGCCCTCAGAGCTCTCACTCCTTTCCCTCAGTCCAAGGGAAAGATTTGAAGGCTTCTTTAATTATTAACCGTTTTGCTTTGTTTTCCCTCTCCACTTGAGAGCACCGGCTCTTTGGAGGCTGGAGAGCAGCTTTACGGAGCGCCAGCCCTGATGGGACCGGCCACGGGACCGGCACCAGCCGTACCCACCCGCGGCTGCATATTCCCTTACAGGCTGCTCCCATTACCATTAATGGGAACGACATGTGCAGATGAACGAGAGAAGAGAGTCTAATGTCTTTATATTATACCACCAATTAAGTACTCGAGGTCGTGTCCTCAGCTGATGTAAAGTAGATGAGATCCACTGAACTTAATGGATCTCTGCTGATTTACACCAAATGAAGAGCTGGCCCTCTCTCGCTTGTATTAAAGCAGCCGAACCGTTCCAGCAGTCTTCGTGTTTAACAGCCTCATACTCTAGCCAGGCTTTGCTATCACTCCAGTCCATAAACCACAAGCTTTATTAACTAATAATTAGTTTTTCAAGTTAAGTTTCACAGCCATGTTTTAAGAACTGCTGCCCTTAGGGCAGCTGGGGAATTCTGAAGAGACTTGAAGTAGTGGGAGCGAAGCAGAGGAGAGGTATTGCCAGGCTGCTGGGAGGGTTCAACCCCTGAAGATGCAGAGGGTCTTTTCACAAACACGTTAGCACCTATTGTCCCATAAAAGCAAATGGGAGTTACCTCGAGAGTTTTTAAACTCAAGTCGAGGCATTTCTCTTGCAAACACAGTTGATTTTAACCGCATGACCAGCCTCAAGGCTACCGAGCTGTGCAAAGGTAAGCCAGGGTGCAAGTATCTGCCGAGAAAGGCACAGTATAAAGGTTGGGGATCATTCAGTTCTGAAGTACCTGAGTGCACAGAGCATTTCTGGCACAGGGCAAGCAGGGTGATCTGGAAGGACACACTGATGGCTTCCCTAATTTTTTTCCAGTTGTACGTAACTGATCATTGGGCAGAAAAATCGTGTGATGCTGGGCCACGTCCTTCCCTTGTGTGCTGCTTCCTCTGGATACTCGGGTGTCTTAAACACACTAGCCCAATAAAGGGTCTAAGCTTGAGAAGCATATCGGATTAAATTATAAATAAAATACTATTTTTCCAATCATAGATTTGAATTGACTCTCACATTAAAACACAACTTCCCAAACTGGTATACATTAGCTTCAGCAGACACACGGCTCGCTCCTTTTTTTCCTTCTCTAACTGGGTTGAATAAAGAACATTTAGTGTATTTCTGCCACCAGAAGGAATAAAAGCAGTGTGCTGTACAGAACTAGGGGGGAATCACGACAGCCTACTAACACAAATGTTCTCAATGAGGAATGTAATATGGACAGCTCTTACAGAGACAGTTCTTGTGCAATAACTTAAACAGTACAGATTACTACTTGGGGAAATAAAAGACAACATAACTTTGAAACTTGAAAAGCTCTTTCTTCGTTGTAATCAATTGCAATAATCCATGTCAGTGATTTAGATGAAGATCAACTTTACCTTTCTTTGCTGATGACACAAAACTAAGAGCAATAAAAAACTTAAGTGCATTTGTGCACAACTAATGGATTGGATGTGGCATGTGCCAATGGAAGTCGGCATGTATAATGCAGCATACACTGGATGCCAAATTAATGGGATCATTTGGGCATTCTGGAACACTTGTGGCATTGAGCTTAAGTCATTTAAGGAGCCTGGCAAGGGTTGATGACCTTCCATTTTCAAAAGGCTGAAGAAGCCCGGTAATACTGTAGGCAAAACATTACAATGAATTTTGTCCCCTCCATCCAGCTGCTATTTAGTCCAAAGCTGAAAGACAATAAACCCAAGACAATGAGTCTGTGCCTGGTATCCCTAATAAAAAATATATAAAAATACAGATTCACCTGAACGTGCATGTGCAGTCCGACCTTCCCGCTAAGCTTGAGGACCTGCATGGGGCTGTGGGGCTCACACCAATTTTCCATGGTGTCTGCTTCCTACCTGGATTACTTCCTGAAGGAAGCCGGTCATAGCATGGAGGGAAATGCATCTCACTGCCAACATATAACACACAAATTTATGTGAAGAAGTGCATAAATTCGTTCAAACAGCTCAGAAGAGTGACAGAGCTGAAGACACAGCAATTTTCTCCCACATCCCCATTCCCCTCCTGTGCCCTACAGCACACTGCTCCCAGCAGGCCCAAACTAGGACAAGGCACAGGTACAAGCACAGGTACAGCTTCGCAGACCTGGCTCTCATGGGGACATAAATAGCTGGAACTAATCCCCATGGTCCAGCCACGGGGCAGAGCAGCAATGAAAGACCCATCAAACACCACATGCTGGTAATAATGAAGGTCCTGCTCCCACTGATTCTGACGTGTGAAGGTGCATGATGCTCCACAGCGAAGCAGAAACATTCAGCTGGACTCCCAGGAGGTAAATACTTGCAAGGTCAGCTCGGAAAGTTCACTGAGGGTCAGCATGGTACCGGTGATGTCTGTATAGATCCTCCAGGTGTTATCCGGAGATCTGCTGTGGGAGTCCACAATCCAGAGGCAGATTTCACTTTTTTTAATTTTTATTTTATTTTTTAATTTTGAAGGTATTTTGAAGAATGGCCTAAGGTCTGGATTTGTGAGGGTATTTAGAGACTGCTCTGCTCAGCACCCCAGCAAGCTCCAGCCACCGTTCAGTGGAGCACAGCGCCTGGACGTCCAATGTCACAGCAGTTCGCCGGGCTCAGACCACCCAGCGCAGAGCACGGCAACACATCGCTCCTGCAAAAGTGACGAAACATTCATCCATGACACCTTAAAGAGCATGAGACCCATCTCAAATGTCTCTGCTCCATGATCCCCAGCATTTCCAGCTCTGGGCACACCCTACAAAGGATGTGTGGACATTTCTGGATGCATGATGCAGGGATGCCTTTAGGCAGCTAGCTCCTATTTTCCACTATGACTTGGAAAGAGTATTTTATCTCTTATCCTTAAACAAAATTCACAGGAGTAAAATATCTAAATACCATTGCAGTTCTAACCTTAGCAGCAGATTTTTAACTGCTGAAATGCCTAGAAATACCTGAAATGCAGAGAGGACCCCCCCAAAGAAGGGGGGAAAACACATAGGTGACAAACTGCCACCAACTGCGCTATAGCCCTGCCCATCAAAGCTAACTGGGTGCCTCCAGGAGGCAAACTCAGATCCTCAAAAACAAGTGGGCTCCAAGTAGAAATATCTATTCTGCTGCTGTGAGTCAGGAAAAAGTTAGGAGCTTAACAGACTAAAGAGAGCGGGCAAGGGAAACACACAACATTGAAGGGAAATGCCCCAAATAGCCTAAAGCAAGTGGGGCGTGTACCCCCTCTCCCAAAAATGCCCACCTGCACAGAAGACGAATACTTTCATCCACCCGGTCCAACTTGCTCAGGCAACACATGAGGAGGGATTCTACCAACTGAGGAGGAGCAGCTATATGAGCAAGCTCTCACCTGGGTGAGTCATGGCCCTTAAATGACTCCTCATCAGCAGTGGTGATGACTGATTCAAGGAAAATTCATAGGCGTGAGGTGTAAATTTCAGTATTATTTATGCTAGCTATAAATGAGCTAAATTACAACCCAGCTGAGCAAAACACTTTTGTAAACCAAGGTTTTGAATATTGTGTAGTTTGCATGTTTAACAGGACTGGGGCTTTCATCACGGAGTGGAGAAGGAGAGCTAATAACCCATTGATTTTTAAGGCCCATTTGGGAAAAGAATTGCCTATACAGATCTGATCACCATGCATTACTCCGTAACATCTAATACCCTGGGCACAAAATAATGCTGAGAGATGCAAATTACGGAGCCATTTTTATCCTGAGAGGGGTTGTGCTTGTGCATGCGAGCATGGTACGGGGGTGCTTTGGGTTTGGGCTTAAAGCAAAGTCAGGAGGGACTCCAAGGAAATGGTCGATGCTCCTCCATGCGGCTCTAGTTACCCCGAGCTCTGCCTTGTGCATCCACCCACTCAGCTGCTCGGCCCTGTGTGGGAAATCATTTACACACATGATTAAGCAAAGTTCAGAAAGTGATCTGCCCATAGTTAAGTCCCTCTGATAATCCTTAACTCTCATCACCTTTTTCCATCCTTGTTCAGCAAACACGAGTTTTCCTGGGCTTAAAACTTCTGAACACGAGGGAATGTGAGTACACAGCATGGGCTTTCCAGAGCACAAGCGCACGGAAACAACATTTCACTTGCAGATTTAAGACTGCTTCGGAAAGATCATCCAAATGCTAAGAATTATCAATTTCATAGCAGCATCAATATATTACAACTCAGCTTGATGGGATGCGCAGCATCTTCAGCATTCTCAGACCACATCTCTATCACAAGACTTAAACTGCCTATGCTCGAATGACTCCCCCTGATTAGCCGTGCTGCAATACAGTTGCAGGAGATGCTGCTGCCCTCACACTGCCTGCACGCCACTGGTCTTTATCCTCTGCTAAGTGGAGTGTTTTAAGAAGTCTCCCATGGAGGTAAAGGAGTGTTTAGTAATGAGTGGGAAAGTGGGGGATAAACCACGCTCCCCCGGCAACTAGCCAGAGCTCACGCTGCAAGAAGGCTGTTTCAGAAATTGGGAAGTCAAACTGCTGCCTGTACACGACAGCCCGACTCGAGTTGTCCACCATGCAGCCCAAGCGCAGTACATGGATAGGACAATCAACAGGAGCAGCACAACAGCCAGCCCACTCCCAAAAGGTGCCCTTTCCTCCACAGGGCACCCACATCCCCCAGGATTACATTCCTTGGGACAGAGAGGCTCGAACTGGAAGGGTCTAAAGTCCATGCAAGCCCCCATGGGTGGCTTTGTCTGTTAATGGACCTTCAGAGATACACAGCAGGGACCATCGGACGACCCTGTCGCACCTGAATCAGGCTGGCAGGGAACACCGCTGTCATCCAGAGAGAGGGATATATTGTGTATTTGTTCCTACTGGGGTTTCCCTGAGGCTCCTATAAACACTGGGTTTACCGGACCGAGTAATTGGAGGTAACCCCCACTTCTGTCCCCTTCAGCATGACCACTTGCATCCGTACCCCCGTACCGCCCACGCGATCTTGTCTTACATGACGTGGATGCACGAGGCAGCCTGTCTCCCTCGTACTCAGCACGTCTCAAAACCTTGAGAGCAGCTCCTCCGAAACAAAGACACCAGCGATAACCCCGGCAAGCCCAAGCGCGCAGCTCCCAGTACGTAAGCCCCACTATTCGGTGAATATTCCAATGGCTGCAACGGAAGCTACCGGTTTCTGAAGTCCTTTGGAAAGTTGTCGTGCCCCGAGGCTTGATCCCGCTGCCACTGCCTGCGGCACACCCCGTGGGCAGCAGCGGCGAGGAGAGCCTGAGCCCCGCCTGGGCTGGCGCTGCCGAGTTCAGACCCACTTGCGCCGCTTTTAATAACAGGGCTGTAAACGCTCTGTGGCTTTGCACTAGATCCTTGCCTGCCACGAGGCCGATTACTGCAATATGCAGCATCGTTTGCTCTCTGCAAACACACGGCTTCTGGCTTTGGCTTACAGCAGTTTGGAAAAAACTGCAGGGAAATCAGGAATACAGAAGTTTATGGTCATGGGATGCTCGAACAGTTAAAGAACAAGGCTGTCTTGAAAACAACGCAGTTTATCGATGTTAGGGGGTCCAGATAAAATGTAACATCAAAAGCACACGTGTGAGTATGGACACCCGTTCATTGCAACCCCCTTGCATTATTCAGAGCTTGACTCTTCCACATTTTAGCTAACACGCGGACTTCTCCTGGCTGTTCTGCATACGCTACTTCGGTTTCTCCTCTCCGCTCTGCGTGCGGTGCTAATGCAGAGAGCAGCGCAGCCACAGTCCCCTGCCGCTCTGCCCGCGGAGCGGAGCGACCAGCGGGTGACAAAGCCAGCGCAGATAAGCCGGGCAGGACCCGCGGCTGCGCTCCGTGCCCCGCCGCCCCTCCGCCCCTCCGCCCGGCCGGCCGGCGCAGGGAGCCCGCGGCGGGGCTGGCAGCGCCGGCGGCACATCGCGAAACGCCGCGGGGGAACGAACGAAACAAACGGGGAAAGGTTTTGGCCGGTGCGCAGCAGCGGCAGGGCTCCGCGTGGGGACAGTGACAGGGCCGCGCAGTGCGGGACCGCGGCGTTTCCCCGGACCCTGTGGCCAGGTATAGATTTCCCTGTTGTTTTTGTTTGTTTGTTCGTTTTTTTTCAATTCCCTGCCAGACACCTCCCCTCGATCGCTGTTTTCTAGCGCAGGCTGCAATTTCGCGGCTGGTGAACGGTACCAGTCGAGCGGCTGCACGGTCCCAGCACCATCACCCACGGTGTGACAGGATTTGGCCCTGCCTTTGGACCTCCACAACCTTCCCCCGACAAACCAAATCCCGGCCACAGCCTGAGCCTGTGCGCTGGTACCGCCGAGAACGGGACTAGCTAGGGAAATATTTTCTTAATCCCTCACCCTGCCTGCCCGCCTGCCCCTAAAGTGCCCTTTGCCGTAGCCGGGCCGGGGGAAGAGAGAGCCCAGCACCGGGAACGCCTTTAAACTTGTGCAGACTCCCGGTGGCCGGGGCTGCGCTGCGCTCCTCCGCCGTGGGAGAGGCAGAGCCCCCTGCCCCGCGGGACGCGGCTCTCCGCCGTCACGGGGTGCTCCGGCTCCGGTCCGTGGCTGGGGGAAACCCGCCTGCATCACCGCTGCTTGCTAAAAAATACCATTTTTGCAGCTTCCCCCCGTTGCTGGAGGACCGGTCACCCGGAGCGGCAGAATTACACGGGAGTTTGTTCTTAAAAATACCGCCCCCCCCCCCCCCGCCCCCCGCAGCCAGGTTGTTAAACGAGCTCCGCTGCTGGCGAGCACCCGGGGAGCGGGCACCCCGGCGGGCCACGGCCACGGCCACGGCCAGGGCCAGGGCCAGGGCCGGTGCCACCCGCCGCCCTGCTGCCAACGCGGGTGCGCGCAGCGAAGGCACGGAAAACGAAAACCGTTGGGTGCCGGCCGGGAGGCGTTCCGGTACCGCGGGGCTGGGCTGGAAAAATTACCGGGGCCGGCGGGGCCCTGCCCCGGCGAGGCCGCCGGTCCCGGGAGGCGGCGGGCGCTGCCCCCCGCTCCCGCCCGGCCGCTCACGCTCCCACGCGGGGTTTCCGCCGTTGTCCCAAACCTGGGGCTGTTCCCGGCCGCTTCCCCCCGGCCGCGGCGGCGCGACCGGCAGCACCGCGTACCACCGCCGCCGCGGCCCCGCTCCGCGCCCACCCGCCGCCCCCGGCTCCCCACCGCCGCCTCCGCCGAGCGACCGCCGCCGCCTCCCGGCCGCTGCCCGCGTCCCGAGCCCGGCCCCGGTTCTTCCCCGGCGCGGCCGCAGGCAGGGAGCGGAGAGGCGTTTTTAAAGAAAACGTTTATTTACACGTCTCGGCAAGTATAAAGTATTATACATGGTCTGTGTCAACCCCAAATCTTCTTTATTATGAAACATAAGGCGCTTTCTCTAGAGTCGGTGGCGAAAGGAGAGGGTGCGGATGCTGTTTCGGTGCGCTAAAGCTCATCGCCTGGAAGGGTGAGGACAAAACGGAGTGTGTGTCGCCTGAAAGGAGCCCTTGTTACTACGGTGAATAAATTACAGCTGACATTAACTTCACCTGGGACAGATGGAAGCTACCGCTTTTCAGCTTAATAGGGTTTCCTAAGCTAATGAGTCATCACCGGCTCCACTTAGTCCCCTCCGCTAAGTGATAGGTAGGTATTTTTTTCTTTAGACTATCCTCAGAACAGGAAAAAAAAATAGCCTTTTGTTCCAAAGCCAACACAAAATACCTATGTTCAGATTTCGATATAAATAATCGAGGTTTTATATAATTCCATATTAATAGTGCCCAAAATCTCGATGCATAAATAAATTAAATTATTAACACTTCTTACAAAAAGTGACATATTTCCCTTCCTAGTGGAACATCGACACGAATATACAAGCGGAGCGCGGGGCCCCGCGACGGCAGCGCCCGGCGGCTCCGCTCCGCGCCGGCCTCGGGGAAGCGCCGTGGCGGCCCCGGCCCCGGCCCGGGCTCCGGCCCCGGCCCCGGCCCGCCCCGGGCCCCGGCCCCGCGGGCGCCGCTCGCCGCCTCCGCGCCCGCCCCGTCTGCGGGGAGCCGCGGCCCCGGGGGCGGGGGGAGCCGCCGGCCGAGCTCCGTGGGCGAGTCCGCTGCGTGCCCGGGCTGCCGGGCTCAGACGAGGGAGGTGACCGGGGGGATCTTGGCGCTCTCCTCCTCCCAGGGCTGCAGGTTCTGCAGCGCGAACAGCGACGAGTTGTGCAGGCACAGCGGGTCGGGCTGGATCGACTCGTTCAGCGACTTCTGGAAGGCGTCGTGCTGCAGCTGCAGCATCAGCCGGCTCGCCTGCTGCCGCTCGGCCTCCCGCTCCTCCGCCGTCTGCCGCCTGCCGGGGGACACGCTCAGCCCGCGCCCCGGGACGCCCCGGGACGCCCCGCCGGGGCTCCGCGGGGAGCGGCCGTGCCGGTGGCGGGGAGAATCGGGCGCCGCCGGCCGCCGGGGCACGGCGCGGTGCGGCCGGCGCATCCCTAGCAGGTAGCGGGGCAGCCGCCGCTTCCCACCGGGGCTGGGCACCGCCGGGCCGGCGGCGGCCGCTCGGCCTGCGGCGGAGGGGCCTCGGGCGGGGAGACGCCTGGGAACCCTTCGGCCCCCCGTAATCCCCCGTTTCGGAATATTCCCCCGTTTTCCCAAGGTTCCCCTGGTTTGTTCTGGTTTTTTTCCAAACAATTCCCCGTTTTCCCAATAATCCCCCGTTTTTACGAATAATTCCCCCGTTTTCCGAATGGGGGACTATAAAAAAGAAAAAGATAAAAACAAATAATAACAATAATGATGATGATCATAGTAGTAGTAGTAGTAATAATAAGGATAATAGTGATGATAATAATAACAACAAATCACCCCCGACACTGCGCGGCCGGGAGCCGGCGAGGGGTGCTCTCCCGGCCGGAGCCGGGGCTTCCCGGGGGCGGCGGCGGGACGGGGCGGCCCCGGGGGCGCGGGACTCACCGCCACTTGGTGCGCCGGTTCTGGAACCAGGTCTTCACCTGGGCGTCCGTCATCTTGAGGGACTTGGCGAGGGCAGCGCGCTCGGCCGAGGCCAGGTACTTCTGCCGGTGGAAGCGCTTCTCCAGCTCGCAGATCTGCACCCGGGAGAAGGACGTCCGCGGCTTCTTGCGCTTCGGCGGGGTCCGGTTCTGGTAGGGATGCCCGATCCGCCGTGTCACCGTGAAGGGCGTCAGCGCCGCCGCCGCTGCCCGGGTGGGAAGCACAGGGGTCAGCCCCGCGCCCGCACGGTGCCGGCCGCCCCCCCCCGGGGCCGCGGCTCTGCCCGACGGCCGCCCGCCGCCCCCCGAAGGGGACCGCGGCTCCCCGAGGTCCCGCTTCCACGTTTCGCCGAAGGGCTGCGGGGGCGAGCGGGGCCCGGCCGCCCCCCCGGGGCGCCCCGCCGCCAGCGCCGGGGCGGCCGCGCGCTCCACGGCGGCGGGAGAGCGGTTTTTCCGATCGCTACGAGCGCGGGGGAGGGAAGCATCCAGCGGGCCGCCTTTGCTTTTATGACTGGCCTCAGCAATACTGCTATTTCGTTTTCTACCTTTTATCCGCCTTTCCCTTCGTTGCGGGCGGCGGGGAAGGGGGGGGGGGTGTGCTGCGGGGCCGCGGCGCGGCTCGCCCGCTCCGCCCCGGCGCCTTACCTGTGAACCTGTCCTTGACGAAGCGCCTGCTGCTCTCCATCCAGGGGAAGTTGAGGCTGCCCAGGCTGGGCACGGCGGGCATGGCCGGGATGGCGCTGGAGATGGGCGGCGGCACGGCCCCGGGGATGGGCCTGTGCGCCGGCACCCGGATCACGCCGGCCGGGGCCAGGCTGAGGTTCACACTGTAAGATCCAGAGTCCTCGAAGGGCGCGGCGATGGCCGGGAAGGGGGCCGGCAGGGCCGGGTAGGGCGCGCCGCCGCGGCCGCCGGGGCCGCCCAGGAAGGTCGCGCCGTCGGGGCCCCGGGGGGGCGGCGGGGGAGCGCTCTCCTGCTCGGGGCTGTTGAGGATCTGGTCGATGCCGAAGCTGATGGGCTCGTGCTGGTGCTGGCCCTGCGCGCCCGCCGGCGGATCCATCCTCCTCCACCGCCGCCGCCGCCGCCGCGCGCCCCTCCGCGCCCGCTATAAAGGCGCCGCCGCTCGCCGCGCTCCGCCGGCCCGGCCGGCCCCGCCGTGCGCCGCGCCGAAACTTTGCCGAGCGCGCGCCGCCCCGGCAGCCGCCCCGTCATCTCCTCGGGGCCGCCGCGCGCCCCGCGCCGCGTGCGCCCCCGCCGCCGCCATTGGCCGCCGCCGCCCAGCCTCTGCGCTCCCATTGGCTCCCGCCGCTCGGCACCGGCCTCGCGCCCGGGCGCGGGGGCCCGCCGCCGCCGCCGCCGCCGCCGCCGCCGCGGTGACATCACTGGGGCGCACGAACAATGGGGCCGCGCGACGGCGGCGGGCGGGGGCGGGGCGGCGGGGGCGCCGTCGGGGCCGGGGCGCGGGGCCGGGCCGCACGTCGGGGCCGCCGTCGCGCTCCCGCCCCGCGCCCCGCGGGGGCCGGCACGACGCCTCCCCGCCCTCCCGCCGCCCCGCCGGAGCCGCGACCCCCCGACGGCCGCTCCGCCGGGTGCCCAGCCCGAGGTGGCCCCGGGCGGCGGGGCTCGGTCCCGGCACCCCCGCGGCTGCCCGGCCCCCGGGCTTGAGCGGCGGGGCCGGGCCGCCCGCCCCGACGGCGGCGCGGAGCGGCGGCCCCAGGCGGTGCCCGGGGCCGGGCCGGGCCGGGCCGGGCCGGGGCGGGGGTGGGGGTGGGGGTAGGCGGGGAAGGTGCCCCCGCGGGGCCGGATTCCGTTCGGGCTGAATTTGCGCCCCGGCGGCGGGAGCCCGGCGGGCGGCCGCCGAGCGAGTTTGCAGACGCTCCCTGACGTCCAAATTGGACTACAGGCGTTAAAAATTAAATAACGTTCAGCCGCATTTACTTAGGTTCCCCCTTATAAAGGGAAATGAAAACAGGGAATAGAATTTCCCTGTTAATAGAATGTAATGGCATTTGATCAGCACCTGGCAGGGCGATCCCGGGATGCCGGAGCGGTGACGGGAGGGACTTGATTAGTTTTTAAACCTTAGGATTCAATTACGGCGACGCGCCGAGGAGCTCCGACGGCCGCGGCAGCCGGGGCGGGCCGGCCCGCCCAGCCACCGGCCCCGCCGCCCGGAGCCCGCCCGCCCGCCGCCAAAGCCCCGTGGGGGCCGGGGGTGCCTCTCCCGCCCCCTTCCCTCCCCGCCCGGGCTGGGGCGCGGGGTCCGGCCGGGCCCCGACGGCCGCGGCGGAGCTGCCCGGACCCGCCGGCTGCCGCTTCCCGGCGCGGCGCGGGCGGCCGTCGGGGGGGTTCCCCGGCTCACCGCACGCAGGGGCACCCCCCGCCCTGCCCGGCGGCACCACCGCGGCTGTTAAACGACCCCCCCCCGGGCCCCGGGGGGACCGCCCGGTGCCGGCCCCGGGCGGCGTATCCGGATTGTCCCCGCTCGGTGCGGCGGGTGCGAGCGGAGCCGCCATCAGCCGCCGCTATCCCGGAGCGGAGCTAATGGGATTGACACGATCCCGGCATGATGGTGCGGGGCCGCCGGGCGCTACCGGGAACGGCGGCGGGCCCCCAGCCCTCGGGGCCCCGCTCCGGCCGGCCCGGCGGGGAGGGCGGGGAGGCGGCGGGGCCGGGGGGGGGGCGGGAGAGAAAAAGAGGGGGGAAAAAGGGGAGGGGGAAAAAGGGGAAGGGGAAAGAAAAAAAAAAAAGGCGACCGGGGGAGGATAAATAAATAAATAAAGTGACACCCAGTCCTGAATCAGGGCAGGCTTTGTTAGAGAAAATTGCAGCTTGATCTGCATAATGGGAACTCGGGCTGCCCAAGGCTATCTTTTTATTGCATGTGTGTCTGCTGTTATCAATTTTGTGAACGATTTCACAGGGAGCCTGGCAGACTTGAGCTGGAATAATATGCAAAGATGAGCTTTGAATAATGAATGATGTGCTTTTAAACCAATTCCAAAGTGTCTGTGATAGTACAATATGAAAAGGGGTGGTAAGTAATAGTATATTTAAAAGGCGCTAGTATGTTTTTATTACTATATTTAAAAAGATATCTATATTATTTTTGTGAAATGGATAATATATCACAGAGTCTTTGATAATCAGCTAAACAATACATTTTTCTTTGGGAAAACTCTCCCGGTTTTACACAGTTAAATATAGAGTATCGGCGTACAGCTTTGTAACGCTCGGCTACCTTATTAAATATTAACTCTATTTTAATATTAGCTTTTAAATTTAATATGTTGACGTTCTGCAGTTTTACTTTAATTATGTTTTATAATTAATAACCCGGGACGTATGGTATCCTTAAATGCAGCTCTCCCGCAGCCGCCTGGTCTCCCTCGCCCCTCGGCGGGCGGGGGCGCGCAGCCCCGCGCAGCCCCGCGCAGCCCCGCGCAGCCCCGCGGCACCGCTCCGGACCCAAAACCCGCCGCCGCTTTGCCGAGGGCCGCGTTTGGTCGGGGCCGTGCCGCGCCGCCGGGCTCCGCTCCCCGCCGCGGGACCCCCCCGGCACCCCCCGCCCGCCCGGCGCGGAGCGAGCGGAGCTGCGGCCCGACGGCGCGGCGCGGCCCGGAGCCGGGTCCCCGCGTCCCCCTCCCTCGGCACGGCGTGGCGCTGCGACCCCCGGCAATGACCGTGGCGGGGCGGTGAACTCGCCCACCCAAACCCGGGCTGCTCCGCGCAGTCGGGGAGCCAGACCCGGCTCCGGGCTGGCCGCGCCGGGCAGGGGGAGGCAGCGGGACTCCCGGGCAGGCACAGGGCGCCTGCAGTGTGTCCCCAGCGCCCTGAGCCAAGGCAGCCCCCTCAACACAGGGGTGAGGCTGAGCGCAAAGAGCCCCACACCCGGCAGGGCTCCAGCCAGGCCCCAGGCACGGCACGGCACGGCACGGCACGGCACGGCATGGTGCAACACAGCACGGCATGGCAGAGCCTTTGCGTGGCACGGCATGGCCTTTGCATGGCACAGCAGGGCACGGCATAGGCTTTGCATGGCATAGCATGGCCTTTGTTATGGCTTGATACGGCATGCCACAGCATGGCATGGCCTTTGCATGGCACGGCATGGCACGGCACGAGGCCAGCCTGTGAGTGCTGGCTGCAAGCAGCTGGCTGCAGGGGTGCCTCTAACCCGAGCACGGGCAGGTCGAGCGGGTGCAGCACCAGCAGGACGGTGCCCAGGTGGGCGGGGGTGCACAGCCAGGCAGCTCCACAAGACCAGCAGGGCAGCCACCAGAGCCACGCGGACAGGGGGAGGCTGGGAAGGCGAGCTTGAGGAGGCGTGTGGGGAGGCTGCTGTGGAGCAAGAGGTGAAACATTGTCATTCCCTGTAAAACTCAGACAGCACGTTGTATAAGTATTAACTGAGATGTAGTGCCGAGTGCATGGTGCCGGCAGAAAGAAGCACGGCGCGGCCACGCTGCCATGCTGCGGCACGGCTCCTTCGGCCCTGGTGGGGAGCACGGCTGGGCTGGCTCTGCTGGGCTGCCACAGCAACGTGGTTTCAGAACGTGCTGCACCCAGCCACCTGCAAAGGGTTAAGGCAGTTGGGGCTGGAAATTAAGTAGCACTACGTAGAGGAGTGACCACCTCCCCCGCACCACTGGGCAGAAGGGACGCCTGCCCAGTTTGTCACTGAGAGTCTCTGGGGGCAGAAAAGCAGCATGCACCTCACTCGCCCCCAAAACCCAGAGATGCTCCCAGGCCTAGCTGCCATGGGGGGGACATGGAGGGGGACGTGCCACAGCCCACCATGGCCACTGGCACATACACTCCTCCACCCTGGGAATGTCTTTGGGCTCAAGACATGGAGGGCCCTGCAGGGAGGGTGTCCTCACAGGACCCGCATCCTTGCAGGACCTGTCACGTGCCTGGCAGTGGCTAATGCCACTGTTCAGCTTTTCAAGTGCTTCCTGTAGGATGAGGTAATAAAAACACGTAATGAAATACACACTGACCCAACCACAAATGCTTCTGCCTTTCTAAAGCAAGGCAGCTCCATCACCCTTCTTCCACTGCAGCACCAGACATTTCTGCATCCACATTTGGAGTGGGTTTGCCAGCGGTGACCCCAGCTGTGCCACCAGCACGTGCTCCTGCGCCCCACAGGCACCAACGTGTGCCACATCCACAGCTGGGCCCACAGGCTGGCCACACAGGGAAAGAAACAGGGCTGCAACTCTGGTAGCGGCAGCCATTCCTGGAAAGCAGAGGAGCGATGGGAATGGTCTTCTCTCCTGGGCATGTCCCAGCACCATGGAAAATGAAATCCCTGCTGGGAGGAGGTTGGCAGTGCCAGGACGTCATTTAGTGCCCGGGACTGGTGAGGACGGGGGGGTGGCATGGGCTGGTGGGTAGCAGCATGCAAAGGGTCTGCAGCTCCTTCCCACCAAGGGGCCTTGGAGGTTCCCCAAGGACAAGCACACTACACGGGAGCAAAGACAAGCGGTCCCTGTTCGGACCAGACCCAGCACTGAGCAGCTGGAGACCGAACAGAGGAGAACCATTCCCCGTAGCGGCCTCAAGGATCCCTCCTGCCCCGTCATCCTCCCAGCACCTTGGGATGTGCCAACGATGGATGGCACAACAGGGACCCAGAGCAGCCCACAGATTTAAATCTGGCTGCACCCCGAGAGGGTCCCATGCCACTCGTGCCAGCCCCGGCACAGCACAGAGCCCCCTCCATGGGTGGGCTCAGCCTCATGGGCCGAGGGGGATGCGCAGCCCCGACCGGCACATGCAGCATCCCTCCATGCAGCTCAGCCTCTCTGCTGTAAAGTAGCATTTGGTTAAATGTTTACTGTCAAAATGTAGCGCAGGCCAAAATATCCATTACACTTTTTTTTTTTTATGTTTACCATTAATTATTTTTAAAATGAGGCATTTTGTTTCTAAGGTGAGAGGGACAGGTCTCTGGGCATGAGACCAAGAGAAACCACTGTGGGGCTCCTCCAGCCTTTTCAAACCAGTAGGCAGCGTTTTATAATAGTGGGCCATTAATTGATGGTGCATTACTGCGCAGTTTCTACCGAGCTGCCTAGCGCAGCCGCCTGAGAGCAGGGGGCCGCAGCGTGATTGATGTTCTCGCAGGAAACCCAGGGACAGGGCATCCCATTTGGACACTCGGTCGGGCTCAAGCAGCCACTGCGAGGCTGCACAGAGGCCAGGGGGCTGCTAATTACCCCCCTGCACCCACCATGGCTGCTTGCATGTGGGCTGTGATGCTGCGCCTGGCTGGAGAGGAGAAACCACCCTAGAGCTGGCAACCCTTCCACCCCCCACACTTTTAAACAGCCATACAGCCTGCAAATGCTGTGTATACAATGTGGCCATAGGGGTAGAGGTGTAAGTGCTGTGGGTGCACCTGACAGGTTGTGGCGATGCCCGGGAAGCGCCTCCACCAGCCCCAGGTCTGGGGTGCGTGGTGGTGCCCACAGAGCTCATCCTGGGACATGGCAGTGGCAGCAGTGAATTTGCCTCTGACAAAGCCGTGAAAATACAGGCTCAGGGTCTTCAGCAAGCCCAGGCAGTTAAGGGGTTGGATCACACCCGAAACCGCTGAGTGCACATGCTTCAACCGCTGCTTAACTGCTGCACTGGGGCTTTAGTCCAGCCGAGCACCGGACCTCTACCGCTTTGAGGAGCTCCACGGGGCATTAGCCAGCCCAGTGCATCTGTTCAGCTGCGTTTCTGCATTTCCAGCTCCTGTCTTGTCACCCCACCCCGACCCTCCGGCTGTGCACATCCTGGGCTGCTCCCCTGGCATCCTGTCCTGTATATCCAGGTGCCCAGAAGCTCAGATTTCTCCAAAAGCTCCTTCATTTGGGGCCTGGGACCGGCGATGGCTGCAGCGACCCTTGCCTGAGGTACTGCCTGACAGCTGGAAGCCAGTACTTAGAGGAAGAGGGGTTTGACCAGTGTCTGACTTGCAGCTCTAGTCTTCAGCAGCATCTTCATGCTGTCCCTCTGGCTGTCACACTGCCACAAATAAATCCTCTTTCTTTAAAGGACGCTAAAGGCCGTGTCACCTCTCATGTATCAAACTCCTCTGTTGTCCTCAGACCCTCCTTCAACACGCAGTTATTCACAGGTTGGGAACTGGTCTCTACCCTTAGCAGCTGGGAAGTCTCATGAACCCGAGACTGCAGCAAGTGGCTGCTGCTGCCAGAGCCCAGCGCAGAGCTGCAGGAGGCACCGGTGGCTGCGGGACATGCCATCTCCCTAAAGGCATTGCCTGTTGTTTCAGGTTTTGTCTCTTCCCATAGGGTGACAGGGAACAGTGATATCTCACTGCATGAGAAAGCAGCAGCAGACGCTGGGGTGTTTCTGCTGTTGCTCCTGGTTTTGGCAGCGGATCTTGGAGTGTGCAAGGCCAGTCCTGTTCTCCACAGCCTTTTCTAGATGGTTATTGCTGCATAAACCCAACACATTTTTGAGTGTTTAGCACATCACTGATTACATACAATTTGAGTGGAAGTCAGCATGACAGAGGGCACAATGAAGTCGTTCCTCAGTTGTAGCCCCGGAAGCAACATCCTTGCAGGGCCGGTGGGGTGATGCCGGTGTTCAGGCTGGAGAGGGACACAGGTGCTCTGCGTCCTGGCATGGGAAGGAGGAGGGGATGGTCAAAAGCAGCTTCTGCTCAGCAAGCTGTGACCTGAGCTCTCTGCCTGTACCCTGCTGCCAGCAGCAGCACCCATGTGGGGGGACACACTGGGCAGGCAGGAGTTGGGGTGTGCACACAGGGAGCCCCCTTGGGTGTGGGCTGCTGCAGCCCACACGCCCCAGGGCAAAGCCCTGGCCTCGCTGCCACATCTCAGTGAAGGAAAGGGACCCCATTACAATCTGGTCCGGGTGGTGTGCCCACAGCCGTGCTTTTGCAGGCAGGCAACTTGGTCCTTAGGGAGCAATGCTGGGGGTGGGCACTCAGCTCTTGGTGCTCAGCAGAGCAGAGCAGCAGTTTTGTCAGCCCACAAGGGTTAAATCAGCTGCTCTTTTTCTGAAGCAGGAGCTCTGGTGCTGCAGAGTCTAAAGGCCATTTCCCTCTGCCCCTTCCTTTAACTTCAGGAGGGCTGCATCTCTCCTGGCTCCAGCTGGGGAGAACTTCACCCCACGCAGGCAGAAAGGGAAGGCCAGGGGGAGCTGAGGTCCACCCTCATCAGCCCTTTCCCCATCAGCCAAGGTATATTCCCTGTCCCTCTCCACGGAGGAGCTCGAGGCAGCAGCCCCATGAGCAGGAGCTGACTGGCTGAACACGGACTCTGATAAACCTCCTTGTCCTCTGCATCCCAGTGGGTGGAAACAGTTAAACCCTACTCACAGACCAAACAGTTAAAGGTGGCTCGCAGCCTGACAGATGAACATGCCTTAGTGGTTTCAATTCACACTTCAAAGCACATCTTTATAAGGTTTGGTAACCTTAAACACACTAAAAAAGCCAAAACTTTGTTTTAGTTCAGAATCTATGCATCCATCCATGAACGCCTGAGACTCGATGAGATGGGGAGGGTATGAGGGAAGCACTGGGGAAGGAACCACCACGGAAAGAGAAGAGAGCACAGAGGATGATGGGCAGATGGGGCTTAATTTCTTTCTGCCATTGCTGATAAAAGCAGGCAGTTGCAAAACCAACGGAGAATGTCCCAGTACCGGGGACAAACCCTGGACGATGCAGAGACATCTGGTCTCCCTAAGCAGTGGTGCCAGCCCCAGTTTGAAGGAGAAGGCTGGAAGGTATCGCAGGTCTGTGCGTAAACCCGGGAAAGTAGCCAGGGTTTCAGTGTGGCTTCCTTCTCTCTTTTATTTTTATTTTATATACCAACAAGCAGCTGCTGCCAGATTTTTCTACTAAATATGACTTTTGTTGGGCAAATTACATTAGGATGGATGCTGCAGGTATCCATTAAGGTTTATTTATCGTGATAGTGTTTGGATCTCACGCTTATAAATAACTTATGTTATGGCTTTTGTTTGTAGAAATGTAACTTACATATTTTATTATGCTTTCTGTAAACCTCAGAAAGAATGTTCTCAAAGAAGTGCCTCTTAACAGCAGTCTAAACTATGGTACATAAAATCTACGCTAACATTATTTTTTAATATGGCAAGGAAGCGTGTTATCCCTCTGCAGTTTGAAAGGTTTGCTGTCATCATGAACTTGTACTACAATAAAACATTAACAAGTCTAAGGAATTATTTTGTAAGGTGTGCATATATTGATGGTTGAGTTTCTTCAAAGCCTCCTTATGCAAGCAGGGCAAGGTATTACAACTTTGTGTTTTCCCCAGAAAGCTGCCTTTGCCAGCTCTAGTGAGCAGAGCCTGACTTGTGGAAGGCTGCTCTAGGGATGGTCTGCTCTCCCTTGCAGAGGGGCAGACACTTACCTGAGGTTCAGCAGTTGGTGCTTTTCACTGTAACAATATAAAATGCATCTAGGGGAGAATCAGACCTATTTTACAGTCCCAAGTCGTTTGCATTATCAGACAGGCTCGCATCAGTTTCTTGATATCAAATCACACAGGGGCCAAGTGGCGTCTCTTTTCTGACGTTTCCCATTCCATTGTTTCCACTCTTTTTTTTTTTTTTTTTAAAAGGAAAAAAAGAATCTAACCCCCTTAAGGCAATTATGTCTTTAAAAAAAGTATAAGGCATTACACGTGCTTTGTAAACACGAGGAAATTCTGGGCTGTACTCCCTTTTACAGCGCCCTTTTAAAAAGCTGACGGTAAAGACTCTCAACAAAGAATCTGGAGCCATAAAACACGCTCTCTATTTGCTATGCTATCCATTTCCTAACCTAAAAGCAAGTGTATTTATATGGCCAGCTACTCTAAATAAGTTCCTGTTGTCAATTGTTAACCAAGGTTGAAATGCTGCTCAAATACACGTCTTGAGTTTGCCCACTTTGTAAGATGCTCTTTAGAATCTCACTTGTAAGTTATAGCAAGGGATGTTTTAGAAGGGAAATTTCAGAAACGTACCTGAGCAGTCCGGAGAGTCAGTAGCCGTATACTACAGCAAGCCCTAAAGCCTGAGTGCCGAGTTACGAGGGCACATGTCCTCTCCTTTTCGACATGCTGAACTCCAGCTCTCAGCAGAACAGCTAATTTACCAGTAAATGGGCTGGTCTGTGAGCACATGCTAATGGTACGCAATCACTGTTTATTTCTACTGTATGACAAAGAAAACGGAGTCACAGAACCCATCAGAGCCTTCAATGCCAACGTAGGGAGCTGCAAGGCTATGGAAGGGTTTATACAGCTGGAGAGGAGGCGGCACTGCTCGGCACTGAGCTCTGCGCCCATCGGCAAGGTGACACGGAGAAACCCTTCCCCAAACCCCAGCTCACAGGGAGACCTGCACACGCGTTCATGAGTTCAGCTTTGCAGCTTTTAAAATCTGACTTAGCAGCAGAGATTCCAGTTTCCTTTAAGGATCGAAATGAAAAGTGAAGGACTGTACTAATTTGTACACATTCAATGTGTTGGTAACGATCATACATTTTCTGCAAAGTTTTCAAACCTCAGCACATAGCATCAGCCGCGTGTAGAAACACCCCACATCTGCAGCTACCTCAGTTGATTTTCTCAGGTACTCAGCGCTCTTGGAAATCGGAGCCTTTAGCTGCAGATTAAATGCCTTCTCCAGCTGAGCTTAAATGTAAACAGAAAATTGCTTCACAAAATGACTTCCTTTCAGATTTAGTTCCTGTAATTTAAAAATATGCAGAAAAATAACAGTTGCAAAGAAAAAACTGGAAAAAAGCTGTAAGAAATATGGGTATGAACTTTGCCTCCCCATCAGCCACAATTAAAAATTCCCATTCTTATCTAAGCAGCTGTGAAATATTACTAACTACACAAATATAAGTAAGCATGAAAATCACATGAAATCAATTATTTACATAAGGGGGAAAAAAGGAAAACACCAATCCAATTCAAAACCAATACCAATAGTTTGCAATTGCACATAATAGCTTTTCTACATGACAAACTAATCAGCTTATTGCTTAAATAGTTCTAATTTTTGTTAGATCTTGCTTCAATTCGAGTATTTCCTCAGCCCACACAGTCCCTCCTGCCCACCACAGAACGATACTAATTGTTCCCCACAAAACCAGAGTGGTGAGTGTGAGCTTTGGACTGGAGGAGGGATTTTGTTCTAGTACACGCCCAACTCTTTACGATCTCTGAGAGGTGAAGACAAATCTGCTGAATTTGCCATTTCAGATGCACGCATTCATCTTCATTGTGCCACACGCAGTTTAAATATGGGCAATAAGTCTCTGTAACTATCTGCTTTCCTTTTTGTAGTAGTGGATAGATTTTATTCTTTTTAAACGGTGTGTTAACAACCTTATTTTCTTCTGTGTTTTTTTTTTTTTTTTTTCAGTTTCCAAGGACCTGGAAAATATGTACTTGTGAAACTAAAATATCATCAGTACTTCATTAAGGCTTGCTCCGTCATCTCTTATTTTATTACAAACAACATTCTCAATTTTCTTGCTATACTTATAGCCTAAAATGTTCATTTTTAGTCTTCTACTTTGTTGTCCATGTTGTCATTAACTGCCAGCGCTGAAAAGAAATATATAACATTTTGTAGAAAAATAGTAATTTCATTATTTCAAAAAGATGTCATATAAAATTTGTACTGGCTTTCATCTCATTCTCAAATAAATGAGACCTCAGAATGAGCTTGGAGTTTTTCATTGATGAGATATTATTTACTAGTATGTATAGAACTGAGAATCATTAACTGATACAAGTTTAGAAGGAATGCATATTTATTTTGTTCTTTGGTTAAGTACTGTTTCTAAACTGTTTCATAAAGATAAAACAACAGGATAATAAATTTTGATAAGAAAGGCTGAAAACGTTCTTCAAATGAAGGCTGATTTTCCATTGCTTTCAGTATTATAAATCCTTACATTTGGACCAGAGATATAAAAAGGCAGAAGATAGCTTAAAAAAATAGTTTTCACAAGGGTCAAAAATCTATCTAACAATATAACAGGGTCCCAAAACTTTCAGAGTTGGTTTATTAGTCGGTGCTCTGTTTCCAAAGTCATTGTCAACTCATCATATCTAAACTGCTGGGATCCGAGGCCCCTTCGCTGCGCAGAGCTTCAGCCATGTCTCTTCGAAAGACCGACATATTCTGAGTGAACCTGGGAAAAAGAGAACCCAGATGTTTGGTTAAAGGAGACCTGATATTGAGAGATGTATTTCAAGAATCGGTAAAAAGAATAACTAATGTAAATTTTAAATTGAAAGAAAAACAGAGGAACACTCACAAACAAAATCACCAGGTACCCTCAAAAAATGGTCCTATAAAATAGCAATGAACATGTAAACATGTATGGGCAGCATTATAAACTCAGCCTACCAACAGTGTGAAACATTTTAAAAGTCAGCTGGGAATTGAATGCAACAAGAAACCTTTCCCTTTCACGTGACTTAGAACATGTCCTTTCTCCTAAACCTCCAGCAAAGGGCTCTTTGGGACCTGTCCAGATGGTCATCAAGGCCAGGCTCTCTCAGACCTACCTTCCTCGCTCATGAGTGGTGTCAGAGTTCAACCTGTCTCTCAGTGAAACGTGGTACCATCACCCATCTGGCACAGAATGAATTCACAAAAATATTCCCGAACAGTTCTCTACTGGCAAGTGTAGGACAGGAAATCCGTCCGGTGTCATCACACCTGAGACTGAATGACAACTCTGACTCAGCTTGTACAACAGCCCAAATCTGATCTACTCCCTTGGTCTATCCTTACCTGAAATGAAGAGTTTAACTGCCATTTATCACATCTCATGTATGTATTTAGAAAAAACCCAACAACCAAAAAGCACACAAAAAATTATTTAAAATGTCAGAAACATATATTGCACCCTACATTTACAGTTCTTCAAGTGTTCTTCTGTTGCCTCAATGCCCTTCGCTTTGATTGTGTCAGACTTTGCTGGCTCACTATAACGAAGTTAATAAAGTTTCCCAAAGAATGGCTCCGGAGTGCTCCTTCCTGCAAAGGACTGGTGGACAGGTACTTGCAAAACTGATGGGATCTCAGCAAAGGTCTCTTTGTAGGACCAGGGGTAATAATCCTTCCCAACTGCCTCCGCTGTACTGTACTTTATAGGTACGTCTAGCAGCAGTGTGGTAAACTGGGGCTTGCTGTGTGTGGAAATACAGGATGCAATTATGAGTTCATTCTTTATTCTATTCATAATTTTTTATGTTTGTGCTTATTTCCTTACTAATGGAAATTGATTTCTGCTCAATTTTAAACAATCACAGTTAAAAGAAGCCTCCTGTTCCACAGAATACATCTGAGAAGGATTACAAATCAAGAGCTGAAAACAGAAAAGCCATCGTATTAACTCATGCTGCTTGTTGGGGAAGTGATGGCTTAAAAGTCTTCCCAAGTTAGACAGGCGGATGCTACTGAGACAGACGAGCTGCTTGTTCGACCGAATTATCTCTATCCCCCTCACACCTGCACCCATCCCTCCCCACCTGCACGTCAACAAAAGCTCTCCGAAAGCTTCCGCACCACTGCCCATCTGAGAGTACTCTACAGCGCTTCGAGATGAAAATCCCCTTTAAATCCACAGATATTTGAATCTAACACTTGCCAAATCTAATATTTGCTGGCAGCCCAAGTGATGGAAGCCTCTGTCCATGCCCTGAACAGGGACAGCACAGACAGCAGAGCTGGATTCCCCATGCTGCCCAACTACCATGCCTCGCTGCCTGCCTGGAGGTGACAGGGGAGCTCGGCCTCCTGCCATCCACCCTCCCTGAGCCTAGGCTAGTTCTCAGAATAAGACAGCTCAGAGAAACTTCATGTCAAAGTATGTTTTTCTCAGAAAACAATGTTATCTTAAGGACTTCTTGCCTTCAGTAAATATAAATAGATAGGGAACTAAGAAACTATTTAGTTATAAGAATGAGTTTTATTCAGGTTTTTTTTTTTTTAAAAAAATCCTGACTGACTGTTGAGTCAAATGACTCCCCTTGGCATTTACAGCTCTAAGCTCAGACTATGTCCTACAGCCTGCCACTGCCAGCTCAGTTTTTCTTTGTTTTCAAGGCATTCTCCTCCTTCCTGGTGGCTCTCTGCCTTTTCCCCAGGTTTTCTGCTGATCCATAATACAGGTTACACAGAAAGTCTGTCTGATTTATTAGTGCCATGGATGTGATCTCTGTGCTTCTCTGGGTTTGCTTCCAAATTGCCCTGTCTCTGGCTATCATCCACAGTCAGGCCATAAGGAACTTAAACCTTTAGTACCAGAATTTAATAGAAAAATGAAACAAAATGGTGGAGACCATAATTAACACAAAACTATTTAAGAATTAAAGAAGTTCAACATAAGTTTCACACCAACAAACAGAGAAGTAGTCCGAGAAATAAAATTACCAAATGGTTTTAGCTATCACTTCTCCAAGCCCCTTTCCAGTTTGTTTCAAGCTTTCCAGGAAGTTCTACAGTCTGGACTTAGATTGTGTCTCTATGCTTTCAAGGTTTGCTTTGGTTGAATAATGCACATGGAAGAGAAAATGCAGCTAGCTAGTAAGAAAATGTTAGTGTGAACATTAAATGCAGACAAACTTGCCATTTCTTTTGTGAAGGCTTCTATTCTATTTTTGAAATGAGGGCCAGGTTGGGTGAATTTGTTCAAGATAAAAAAACCAAAATCCTTGCCTCATTTATCTACAATGTGTAAGTGGCCCCACTGGATGCCTTCTCATTCTGGCATTTCACAAGCAGTTGCTTAACCCCAGCACCAGCAAGAAAAGGCTCTGTCAGAGCAAAAGCACCGCTGGAGGCTGGAGCAAGTGTTTTATCAGAGGGGCTTAAGGTTGGAAAAAGGCATCTCTGAGGCTCACCTGCTGAAATAAGACAGTTTTCCCAAATGAAAAAGCAGCAGCTGCAGCCTGGCAAACCTTGACTTTAGGATTAAATTAGTAAATACATTTCTGATCAAGAAAATACATAATTGTCAAATGTTCAGGCTCTAACTGTGAAGTCTAGGGATGAACTCTTTGATAGGATATTATCTTCCTTTCAAAAGGAACTGCAGTTTAAGGCTACCGGGAATACTTCCTATGTTGTATTTTTTTCCAGTTAAAGTTTCCATTTGTCTTTTATTCTTTCAGCTTATTTATGTGTTATGAACTTACCTGTCTCTGTTCTTTACCAAAAGGTTTTGCTCGACTCCTTCCATAAGATTCCTGAAGCACTGGTCAAGGACTTCACGTTTGTTGTCAGGCTGGGTGGTTATCAAGGTTGCCCTTAGTTCACTGAAGTACTATGACAGCAAAGCAGAGAATATTAAAAACGAGGTTTGGAAGTTTAAACCCAGAGTTACTCATCTTCATCTGGAGCACTCTTGAGTAAGTGCTTCATTCGTTGCCCTCTGGGAGAGCAGTTTGGCAAACAGCACACAGAGGTACCTCTGAATCGGGTTTCAGATGCTGCCTTCCTGAGGCATACCAGCTTCAGCTGTATATCACAACTGAAATTTAGTGCTAACAGGTGACATGCCACTTGACCAGTGGGTGTTCACCACCTAACCAGTTCCAATACAGAAAGCCACCTAAGAGAGGTGGCAGAAACAGCCTGGACTACTTTTCATGTCTTTTCAGAATGGTGCAGATTTGTGCACTTCACTGTGGGCTCTAATCACTTCTGTGCTGTGATGACACAGACTCACCTTTGCTTCTTTAGAAACTAAGTAATTTATATGATTTTCTATATACTATTCCCATTCTATTCTGGCAGATTTATAGACTAGTTAAAATATAACTTCTTACCATCTTAGAAAAATCTTGATTTAGTCTAGAAATACTGAACAGGAGGGGACCTCCAGTGTTATCCACTACCCTGCTACTAGAGCCAAGCAAGTCACATAGTCCTGTTTAGTCTTTATTATATTGGCTGTGTCAGTCAAAGCCTTGGGCATAAGCACATCTGTGGTATAAGCACTGATATATACAGTTATTCAGAGGAGAATGAACCATTCTGATGAACCTGCGTCCAAGTACCTGGCAGAGTTTCTGAGCAGTCTCCAGTCAAGAATAATACTGCAGGTATTCCCCAAATTTCAGGTGTATAATAAGAGAACTTGTTAAAGGTAGGATGAAGACCAGTTTTTAATATGCAAAATTTAGTAGACTTGAAGTTAATGTAACTTGTAGGGTGTCATACAAAGCGTCAGAAAGCACAGAAGTCTGTGATTGTTTGCTAGATTTTTTTAAAACCTTAACAGGTTTAAAGCTGTTTAAACCTTAAACAAATCTCAAATTAGACACACAACTTTTCCATCAAAGCTACAGTTCTCCTGTACAGGTGAAAAAATATGGGATAACAAAAGAAAATGTAGTAAAACCATAGCACTCTAACACTAAGCCCTGACAACTCAACAGGATTCTAAGAAGTGTTTGCTTTAATGTCTGGTTGGCAAATTACTTGCCCTCAATCCAGTTCCTCTCAAACCAGAAACATCCTGTATTACGCACCTTTGCTGACCACTGCAGCAGTACTGGAAGCGAAGGCAGCAGCTGATCAAATGGCTGGGTCCCAAAATACTTGGGAACTCAAAACTGAAAATCACCTGGGAGCTGGCATGAAAGATTAAATATCTGCCTGCAACAATCACATCCCCAGAAGCCCTGTCTCAAGGCGACAAATGCAGAGTTCAAGGTAGAGAAGGCCACAACCCTGAGATCTTGTCCAGTGTCCATAAGTTGTTTTTAGAAAAGAGGCATACCAAGAACTTCTTCAGTCAGCCCCATAATGGAAAGTATTAACACCATCCTCAAGTAACAGCAAGGAGTAACATATCTGTCTACCATTAATGAGTACAATCCCCCTGAAGACTCTCCCCTGGCAATCACTGTTTCAACACTATGGAGCTGTTCCGAGCTGTGGGGTTCCAGGGCTTCCCTGCAATAACATCACTTTCGCCTGTACACTCAAATGCCTGTGTTCTTTGGTTGAAGGACAACAGCAAGGAGGAGATGTTGTTGCTACATTATCAGTATATAGAGGGCTTTTTCTGCCAACCTTTTGCCACTAGAATTTAAATTAAACTTGCCGCTGCGCTTCAGATTTGGAACAGTGTCAGGAAGCGCGTGCAACCATCCCATTTCATACTAAGCTGATGCTGTCTCAAAAGATTTAGGTAGTTTTAGGGTGGACTCTGAGTACAATACCCATTTTGGCATAATTACCCCTATTGGTGCAAGCACGTATAAATCCCAATTTTTCTGAGTCCCCAAGCAAACCTGATGCCTTCCCTTTGAGATGAATTATGGGCAAAGAACTCATTAAAACAAAAGAAGCGAACAAGCAGTAAAACATGGTAAATGTGTGCTTGCTATCTCAGGAACTGTAGAGACAGAGACCCTACCTGAAAGAAAGGAACCTATTTTCAATAAATAAACCAGCAGTGCACTGAAATGAGCCAAGAAAAGGTGACTTTTACAGCCATATATAAGCACGCGTTCTACTTTTTCCAAACACAAAATAAATAACCATGATGCAAAAGGGGCAATACAAATATTGTAAATTCTATTTCCTGTTCTCCACCCTTCCAAAAGAAATGCAAGGCATGTTCATAAGTAAAGGTGTTTGTACATATCCATGTCTGCTAAGCAAAACACATAATCATTAGAACTAGTCTAATTTCAGTAAAAAGAATATTCTGCCAGTCACAAATTTATTCCTTATGATTTACAGCTCCATGGTTTTATCTTCAAGTGAAGTATTTAATTTCTTCTTATACTGAAGCATCAAAACCACATAATTAATATGTAGTCAGGCTAATACTTAAACACTATAAATCAGAAGCATTATATAAACAAAAGTGTCGTCTTGAACAAGATTGGGAATGCACAAAACTACTTATTTCCCACTTTTATAATGATGCAGTGACTCAGACCAGATAGAAAATGATTAGTTTTCCTTCCAAAGTAGGAAATATTGCTTCCATCTGTAAAGTATAATATTGTGATGTCATAAAGTTTTCCTAAACACTGAATTTGCCCTTATTCCCTCTCAATCATTTTAAAAGAACTGCTCTCTCTTATAGAGCTTGGATTTAAATCACAATAACACACCAAGAAGATGAATGACAGTGCTATTGGATATGGCTAAAATTGGATCCTTCAGCACAGGTGAATGATGAGACAGCGCTTCTCTTCTTGATGTATTTTCTTCTTCTATTAGTTTCCTTCCATAGCTGGGATTTCAGTTTGAATTTTAATGTATGCGGTTGCTGCTAATCTTAGTGTCTTCTTTTTTTCCAGCACCCTCTTATTGTATAGACAATTCATTCTCCAAAGCAGTAATACACTGAGGCTTGTGACTGCCCAAGAGATAAAGCAATTTGGAATAAAGTTAGAGCTAGCTCTGAAGTATGGCAAATACAACAGGTCAATATCTTCAGAAACAATGCCTTGCCATATAAAAAATGCACACATTTAGATCAACTCGCATTCATTTACTCAGATGGTTTCCATTTCAGACAATATTGTCTCTATTAAGTCACCAGGGAAACATGATGGGTATATCCAAATTCATAGTTTCAGATTTTATTGAAAGGGCAAATTGCAGAGTATTTCCTGGTTTACAGAATCTGCCACAGATGCATACAATCCAAATTGCAATCAATGCGAGTACTTAAGCTTAAGCGCTCAGATAATACCCCCCAAAGCTAGTTGCTCCTCTGAAACCTTTCAGAAAAAGAAATTGGTTAACTATTTTTCTAGGAAGCAATTTTTCTGATGTGATTTCCACAGTGTTCTTGTTTCATATTTCTGTCTAAAAGCTAGATAAGCTTGCGTAACTCCTATTCCTGCTTAATTCTGGAAAAGCAAAGACACAAAATTTATTAAAAAAGGGTTATTTATACACTTGCATGACCTAAGGTTGGGTATAAAAGTTGGGGTAAAGGTTTGAGAAGATTCTTCATCAAAATAAAGCCGCTCAGCCTCTGTGAACTAATCTGTAAAATACCTATACAGTACATGAGCTGAGCCCTACTCTCTACTCCTAATGTGAGCATAATGGAGCAAGGTCCCAAGGAAAGAGATGAGGGATTTGAAGGGCAACAGGCAGCTTTGTCCTATGTGAGAGAATTATTTTAACTATTTGGGCAAGTGAAGAGTGAACCTGGTGGAATTTCTTAAATACTCACTTTCTCATTGAGAAGTATAAGTCCAAGCAGTGGTCTTGACACAGACCATTGGTTTCTGCAGTCTTCAAAAATGATGGTGTTCATTAGGATTGACATCATCTGAAAGAAAATCAGACAGTTTACATGCATATGGATACTGTTGTTATACTGTGTGATGTGGTGAGAAGGAAAAATTAGTGAAACCTTTACTAACCATATGCTGAAATCACTGAGATTTCATATATGAGCATGGTATTACAAAGTCATTCTTCCAAACAAACATTTCCATAACCAAAACTAGCAGGTGAAGAAAGTTAAAGAAAACAAATGTCAAAGCTCAGCTCTAAAGAAGAAGTTGAAGTTAAAACAAATATGAATTGAGATTTAGAGCTGTGTTAATTTAAGGTACGGGCTTTGACTTTACTACAGGGATTTGCCCCGAGTCACACTACTTCTAGGAGAGCAATACATGTGTGACCAGTAATCTATATTAGTTTCAGATCAATCCCCAGCTGCTCTTTAAGATTTTGGCTTTCTCACATCCACCTTTCTTTGAGCATGATGCTGCAAGGCATTTGAAGAGAGCACTCCCTATTTCGATGAAGGCAATCCTGATTACAGCAAGTCTATAAACCTACACCATTTCCATCGCAGTTAGAAATCCAACCTCTGATTTTAGATATTTTACTTTACTTCTGTGACTTACTTTACAGAGATCTACAGCAGGGATAAAGCCACTTCTTAAACTTTAAAAAGCACTGAAATCTATCAACTCATACAACTAAGTTCTACTGGCACCCAAAGTGAAGGTACATAATTCACTTTGCTCATTGGCTGGCATGTAACCAGGGCATTCAGCTAATGCCACATGGAGTACTCTCCCTCTGAAGCCTCTTTTGGTCTTGCTGTGCTTCTATACCTCTGGTGTGTCTAGCTAGGGAGGGTAGGACTTATTTAGGGATTGGCATAACTTTTGTAAAAAGAACTTACAAAATAACTATAGAATCCATTTAAAGATAAAATGTTCTAAGATATCCTTCAGATATGTCAGTCCAAAATGCCAAAGGCCACGACATATACGAACCTAAAAACATTACTCAGAGATTAAACAGAGTGAAAATTTATAAAATGTCACCAGCAAATAGTTTGACTCATGTTTATAAAATATCTACACCCTAAAACAAAACAAAGAGGAAGTAGAAAATCATTAAATCCTTCCTTCTAGGCCAATGAGTAGCTATGAGCAGGGTCTCCAGAGAGCTGCCACACTGCAAACTAGCCTGTAAAAACTGACCAAGGCAAAGTCAAACAGCATGTTTCATCCTAGCACTACAAATCACCTGGAACAGAGATATCCACAAATTATTTGAGCTTTCGAGTTAGGAACATACAGTCTGGTGTGGGAAAGGCCAACTCTTCACCTGACTTTACAGTTTGTGTTATACAAATTATTTTTCATTACTCAGGACAAAACCAGTTTGATACTGCTTTGGAACTAATGCAAACAATTCAAAACCTCTGCACAAGCACTAATAGGGGCTTGTATTCCAAACATGAACAATAATTGCAACGTCTTATAATTCATTTATCATCAGGTTTTCATCTCTGTAGCTTGCAACAAAGCCGGCTGTTAGGACAGAAGCATTTTTTAAGTAATTAAACAAACTCACTCAAGCTGCGATTTAGAGCACCACAACTGACACACCCATATTTCTTAGAAAAACTGCGATGCATGTAGAAAGGCTTTCAATGTGATGATGCTTAATCTAAAAAAAAGGCATGCTCAGTGATGAGTTCACAACTGACCCAGAGGGAAAGTGCCACCTCTTCAACCTCCAGCTTTATGAAAAAAACTCATGAGGATGTCTTTAAGGTCTCTAGCCCAGAACTGCTACTAAATTGCAAACAAACTGCAAAACAAATATTCTAGGCAAGTTTTTGGCCTAAATATGGAAGAAGACCAAAACGTCCAAAATTCACCTGGGAGACACTTATTTGTCTCTGTGCATAAGTAGTACAAACAGTACTGAAATAAGCAAGGAATATGATGAACATTACAATTCATAAAAACAAAGCCAATATAAAGCAATCTACATAACCGTAACTACTAATTGTGTGTTTTGATATTAGCCAACCAGGACAGGAAATGGCAAAAGCCTCCGTCCCACTTCCACGCTTTTCCTCTGACAAGATCCTCCTATCAAACATTTTTAATTCCACTTCTGACTCTAAGGGTTATTGGAAGAGAATAATTTTAGAAATCATTAGCCATGTAGGGAACACCACTGCATTCAAGAGTTAGCTAGGTCTCATACCTGGACATGTATGTCCATTTTCTTCATGGGTCAACCCATTCCCTTCAATTAAACTAGACAGTTACAACACCACCAAGCGCTAATGCTTTCACACAAAGTTGCCTCTGTTTAACGAACTACTGGGACTAGTGGTACCACTGCACTAATATGAACAAGGTCGTAACATCTGCCCATGAGCTCTCTGGAAGAGTGATTAATGCCTCTCATGAAGTTATGCAAGTTTATTACTTGCAGAGGTGGACGATTTGGAATCCTATCATGTTGCCTTTGCAGATGTCTTAGACATCCCACTTCTTGCAAAGATTAAAAAAAAAAATCAAGGTGTACGGCTTGGCATTAAATGTTGCATGCATAAAATCAGGGCAAACTTATCTATCGGAGGTTGTTAGGAGTCCGTTATGGCATAGGAAGAAAATCAGCAATTACTGAGCCTAATTCCACCAAGATGAAGGGCACCAAAATCCATGATAACAGCCTTAAACTTCCTTTTCCTGTTTTCCATGTTTCTCTCTCACAACTATTGCTGCTGCTTTGTTTTACTCCATAGCTTTGGTTTCCTGGGCTACTTCTGCATGAGCGTACAGCAAGCTGTTTGCATTCCAGATCTTTCTTTGTTTTACAGTGCTACTGATGCACTCCAAGAGAGATTCTACCCGCGAACAAGCGCTAGGAGACCACCCCTGCTGGAAACTCGTCTAAGGGAGGCAGCCTGCACAGATTCATCTGCAAGGCAACAGAGCTCATCGAGATGCTGATCTATAATGAAGCTTTGCCTCAGCAAACAGCACATTTACTGGTGATGTACCAGACTAACTCCTTCTTGGGCAGTGGTATCAGGCTTTCATTTAATTTCACTAATTCTCCCTCTCTTGCCTCTCTACTATTTTCACATAATATAGAACACCTTCTTTCTACACTGACAAGTGACATCCTCAGCTTCCTCCTTCAGACCTCATGTGATCAGTGATTTGACTGTTGTAATCAGGAGAAACAGGTCAACCCATGCAGGAAAGAATTTCTAGATACTTGGCACACAGCTCCATATATATGCCCATTTTTGTTGCTCCCCTGAGTTGTTCAGGTCATGAAGGAACTGAAACTCTTTAAGCTTCTGAAGGAGGCTCTGAAATAATGTGCCTTCTTCATATTTCATTTGCTGACACACATTTACATATATTTGTATTTATGATGGCAACATGTACAGAAATGATAACAGCAATTTTCTGAAGATGAGATCTTGCCCAATAACATCTACAAATGAGGAGATGAATGCAGTCACCTGGCCAGCATCACTGCCCCAGAGTGACCCTGCTCGCTCCCAGGCCACCAGCTGGACCCAGGTACACGAGCAAGCATTCAGCAGCCAACAGCAGCAGCACTGTCTGCATTTTTATTTCACTTCTTTTGAGAACTGCAGAGCATTTCCCAGATGTTAGTTAGCTTCAAAGTGTGCCGCTGAGATACATCAGCATTACCATCACATTTTACAGAGGGGCTGACTGAGGAACAAAGTCTGTATGCAAAGCCACAGTGATACAGACTGAGCCTGGGGCACTCCCTCACCTTCCTCAGCTTCTTCCAGCCATCACCAAATCCTGGTCATGCTGTTGCTAGAGACCTGCAGTCCTCCTTATTGGGCAGCAGCAGAAGCTGGTGGGGTTCAGGTGGACTTGCACATATTTAGTGTGCAGGTGTCAGAGGGAAACCCGTGCTATGGTACACCGTCCTTGCTCCTACCTTTGCCAAAAGTCTCATCACCTAATTGGAGATCACAAAGCAATTCAATGGCAAAACAAAGCACAGAGCACAGAAACAGAATTGATCAAACATACAGATTTTTTTTGTTTTCTAGGTGGAAAATACCCTGTTGGTAGAAACTGAAACATTTTGTTTCAGGAAAATGACTTCTCAGATCCTGCCACAGACCCACTGCAGTGCAGCAGCACTCCAGCAGCCGGAGCAGCTGCCTGAGGCGTGGGGCAGACTCAAGTCTTCACACTGAGTCAGGCAGAAAACAAGGTCTCAAGGTGGGGAAAGACACATTAAAGAGGATGGAGGTGGGGGAGCAGATAATCTTATTTTCTACTTAGTTCAAAACAGCAACCTTGCCTCTGTTCTCTTATCTTAAACACAGGGCATCACTTTATCTGGTTCAATAATGTTTCTCCTGACACATTTGTTCTTTACAAAAGGAACTATTGACAGAACAGGCAAGAAAAAAGAACTGTTCTTCCAATAAATTAATTCTTCAGAGCCTCTTTCTTTCTTGGGTGGAGGAGGAACATGTCAGTCAAGATAACCCTCATTATGAAAACTTTTTCTAAAAGAAGCTGGAAAAGAAGCTGCCTTTCCATTAATGAGGCTTTTTTTTTTTTTTTTTTTTTTTTGCTGCTCTGTGTTATCAATAGAGAGCACTTGCATCATTGCAGGTCCCATAACTCATTTCTCTCTCCCATATGTTGGTATGAATATTTTATTTTGCTGCAACTAATCACATTTTAACATAAAGAACATTATGTTAACACCAGAGACAACAGTATGTATTCCTTTACAAAAGATTTAGAATGGTCTCAGAACATACATGACTTTTAACCAAACAGCTGGTTGGTCAGAGCACTCGTTTTTTCCATTCAGATCTGAAAAAGACTCAGATTTTCATTGTTTAGCAGATGAAACTTGGTAGGTTTTTATAGCTTTAGTTTCAGACAGCCCACTCTTAATTTAGGAGCTGTGATTATTTATTTAAATGTCCTTTGGAGTTCTCACTTCCTTCATCATCAATTCTTCCTGTATCAATAAATGGATCATCATTTACTAATAATATTAGGAAGATTTAAATGCTCCAAGATTATTAAATACCTTAAATTTTAATATGTTGTTTTAAAATATTTATTTTACTAGAAAGCCTAACTTTCAGATTGATATTTTCCATGTTCAAAGCTAAAATTTCCAGATGAAATAAGAAAACTAAAGCCTTTATTTATTATGAAAGTGAGAACCAGCCCATTATTCCTGAACTAAAAAAAAAAGATATTTAACTGCCAGAAACCGCAAATCAGTTGAGATTTGCAATATATAAGAGTTCAAGAATCATGCCTCTTGTCCCCCTGCATTATGAAATTACATGAGACCAACAAAGAGCTTTAAACAAGTTGTTCTGGAGCAGCAGAAGCATGGAAGGCTGGTGCTGCGGCTGATGTGGGCAGCCTCAACCTCTAGCACCGAATAACGGGCCGAGTAACATTACAGCAGATTTCCTTCTAGACACCCTCTCAACTCTCTCCCGTCCTGCTGCTAATTTTCATTACATGTATAGGAAGAGGGGAGGAGTTTTAGAAGAAGAGAGGGTGGGAGAGAGAGAAGAGGACATCAGACAGAAGTCACAGGCAGTCCGTGAAACCAGGCTAATGCAACCACAGAGCTCTTTCCAACAGCTTTTCTGCTCTGAGCCTTCTAAGCTACCCTCAGACCAAGCTTTTCTTTCAGCCTATATAGGCTAGATTCCTCCAGATTTCTGTTCACAGAATATAGCATTTCACCCTATTTATCCATACTTCCAATATATATATGTAAATAAACATTAATAACTAAAATTTCATGATTCAACAGCTGAAGCTTAAAGAAGCTCCAGGAATTATCCGACTTAATAAAACTGTGAGGGAGCCAATCTTGTACGTCAATTTGGAATAAACTGGGTCTGGCCTTTTTGTTTCCTTTTATGAAAAAATTAAGGTATAAATGGCTGAAAAAACCCAATCCTGATGTCAGACCAAGGCATCTGGGTGACACCTTGCATACCATGAACTAGTATATGCCTGCAGCTGATGGACTGAAATATGATTTAAGTGCATCTTTCACAGGGTATTCCTATCGGTTATATGTTATGTCTGGCTGGGAGAGTCTTTTCTCCCAGTGTTCAGAAGGGATGGAAATGGGATGGCTGTAGATGTAAAAAAGGAACAGTTACAGAGAGTGTGGAGCTTGGCATTTTCCTGGATATGTCTTTAGAACTGGCCAAAGGGCTGAATATGGGAGATTCACTTGAAGTAGGTCCAAATCATGAGCCAGCAGAAATAATCATAAAATAAGACTGTACTAACTTATGTCAAACCTGACTTTGTATCTGAAAGAGAAACATGAGCACATTCTCAAAAGCATACATTTATAATGATAGCTTAATGCTAACGACAAGCACCTGCAACGTGCCCATTAAATTTACTACCCCAGATCCACTGCAGTCTTCTATTTTTTCACTGTTAAAATAAATGTCGTATGTTAATAGCACAATAATATAGACCAGTAGTGCAAAGTGGACTTTTCAAAACTAAGGCTTACGTTCATCATTTCCTACCTTTAGCCAGTAGTGAACCGCCTTTCAAGCAGTTGAGAGGATCACAAAGCAGCTGTTGGTGCTACGCTAGGGAGTAACTGCAACACAGCTGGAACACGGGCAGCAGCTACATCCTGCGCACGAGCTGTTCACAGCGAAAGATTTTGCCCTACACTAGCTAATTTTCAAACAGCAATTTTAATCTCTTTCCTCTAATTTGAGGGCATATTCTAACATGACAGGACACGTTCTTTTCAAATTATAGTTGCATCTGAATTTTTTATGTGAAAGGCTGTGATACTTGGTCTAGTTTTGCCTGTCAGAACTGGGACCATCTATCCTAAGGGAGACGTGCTCCTGGGTGAGCTGGTATCCATCAGGGATGGAGAAGAGATGCCAGCTGGCTGCTACAGACTCCCCTATAGCAAAGCTGTAAATCTCACGGGATGGAGCAGTTTTGCCTAGTCCAAGGGTTGGCTACACTAAATACTGGAAGCGGAAGAGTTAACTGCAGCAACACTGAAGATGCCTGATGAATGAAATACCTGCTCTTTCTGCAGGGAGGAGGGGATACATTTCATTAATTATTACCTTCCAGGGTGTGCTGACTTGCTTCTGTCTGTGCTGAATTTCATGTAAACTCTCTGTTGAATGTCACATACTCATATGCTGCCTGAAGTGCTAGATTTTGTATTTGGATATCTGGTGTAGCTGACAGATGTTTACAAACTCATGTATCTGCACAGCTTCTTTTTTGCGTATCCATCTGTGGTCCTGATAGACAGCAAATTATTCCACCTCAGGCTGGAATAATTTAAAATTGTGACATCAACCCTTAATCTGCATCTTTTAGCTGGTAGCATTCAGAGGTTTTCAGTTACAGATACTAGAGTATCATTTTAAATTAACTTCAGCTGTTTATTTAAGATTCAGCCATTTCTAAACAAGTGGCCATGACTATACGGCGTTACAGCTGTTTTTAAAGATGACAGAACCGTGATTAACTGGGACTTTTGGAATGTACAACTTGTCATAATTTGTAACACAAACTTCAGGTAGCTTTGGCGTAGGAGGAGGCTGAGCTTTTTAAAAACCTTATAAAAAATTAATACACATTCCCCTCTGCTTTTAGCAGTATGTGAAGAGGCAGCTAGGTTCAGGTCTTTGTAAACCCACTTAGTCTCATCTTAGAAGATCCTTAAGCATTTTTTCCAGTCCGCATGGTGAGAGCCTCTCCCTTTCTTGGACAGCCAGCACTCTTATCTGAGAGGTGACACAGGACGAAGTCGGTGTCTGCTACCAGCATTTCTGAACAAATGATGAGTTACGGATTATTTAATCATCTTGGGAGGGGAGAACAGCAGTTTCACCTACACCAATGCCTTCCAGCAAGTCTATCTTCAGGAATGTACGTGGTCCTGTGTCTAAATCTTTCAGTCTTCCCCTTAACTTACACTAGGACTTACAGTGTGCATCAACCTTCAATTCCTCAAATGTGAGCTGTCACTCTTCTCAACTCCAGCTCCTGAGAAATGCACCTTGCATCAAGTGCTGTGAGTTGATGCACAAAAGCAGCTGGGGATTTTCAATGTTGCACCAGGATTTCAGCATAGAAATCGGGATCTTTACCTGATGGATCATGAGTTTTCTGAAATTTTGATTACAGGAAGGCCTTCCAAAATGTCAGTCATGTGGGGAAGGAAGACAAGGTCAGAAAATGCCATTACTGGAAAAATAAAATCATTTAGTCTAAAACCAATCTCAAACTTAATCTACAGAAATGTTCCAAAAATGTAAAAAGCTGCACATGGAGGGAAAGGCTGAGCATGAGATCAGCTCTAAATCCTTTGTCCAAGGAACTTCAAGGTATCTCAAACTGAGCATGTGTTTACCCCTGAATCTGAACGAGACTCATGCTGACGCCGAGAGGAAATGTGCTCAGTGCAACCCTCAGGGGTGCAAAGCCTACGCGCCAAGGAGCAAGTCCTTAAGCTGGGCTCAAGCTTGCACTCACCTGCAGGTCAAGTGCAGCCTGGCATCTATCACATAACCCACCTGGCCTTGCAGCAACACTAAGAGATTTGTAGATCTCTTTTACAAGAGCCCTGATGTTGCTTGCCACAAGCCAGCTGGGATTTGCAGGCAGCTTGAGCGTAGGCTCAAACCGCATGGATGTCTGCCAGCAGCAGACCCAGAGGCATCCCCCACACAGCAACAGTAACCAGTAGTACAGAGAAAATTAGAGCCCTGCTAATTATTTTACCCATATTTACCTTAGTTTAGCACTGATACGGAGATAATCATCACGAACAGGGAGGCAGGCTGGGCCTTTAAGCCACACCTTGAAGGAAATCAAGCATAACAAACCCAGGAGCTTGGCTATAACCACTATTCAAGGATCATCCATAAAGCAAAGTGACCTACTCTGCTCTACTGGAGCAGAGCAGCATACTAGCATAGAACTTTAAAAAGACTAATCCAAGTATTAATTACTGATTGCCTAACAGATTTCAAACCTCTTCTGTTTTCAAACTGTTCATAAATTGATTCTAATTTCTTCTGTAGAACAATTAAAAGTATTTTTGTTATCCTGATGAACTGAACTGTAACCACAGCTATTGCAAATAAACATAAAAGACAAATGATAAAGATGGTAATAAGCATATTGCTACTGTGTCCTGAATAGTCACCAACACTTCTTAGTGAATATCATCTTTCACAACAACAACAAAGGATAAGAGCACAAGGCTATTTCATGCAGTCATCAAAACAAAATGCACTGAATATTATATTTCATACTAAATACATTACCCTGGCAGTTTGACACTCAACATTTCAATAGATATTGCGTCTCTCTAACATTCTGCCTGAATTTCTGCAGATGGACTTTTAAGTATCAATGGAAGATTACTTTACTTGTCATGCTAAAAAGATTTTAAAGAATGGCTGCACACACTTCATTTTTAATTTTTTTTTATTTCTTTTTTTTTTTTTTTAAGGGAAACAAATCATGAATTCAGAAACATGGTTATACTGAAAGGCCAAATCCCATGTTGTGTAGTAGTCCTTTGTGTGTAGTGCTCTTTCAATAGCTAAACTGTCTCATCTCTGATGTGCCCAGCAAAGCACTGGGAGGATTTGCTGAAGTTAAACTAAGCTAAGCTAAACTATGCTAAAATAAGCTGACATAAACTAACAGTTTTCCCAAATCTCATCAATCTGTGGTGATATTGGGATTTTTTAAAAATGTATTTTATTTTATTTTTAAACCGTGCAGGTTGCTGCAGACATGTAAATATAAAAGAACCTCAGTTTTCAGTAAAAAAACCTCCACAAGTAAATGCCAGGGAAAAAACCCCAACAAACTAAGTTTCTGGATCTCATGATTTCAGAAGACACCCTAAGCACACAAATATATCTCAGGATCACAAACAAACAAAAATGACATTAATTTATTAGCCTAGGAAAAATGTGGATTTTGAGGTTCCATTCCAGAGTCCTGAAAATCAGAAATCTGCCAAGGTTAAGCGGGACACGTATTTAATGTATGTCAGTCATTACAAAGTTTTCGGTAACGAAGCAGCCCTCTTCACCTGACATATACCTTTGCATGTACTCAAAATGAACACTGACTAGGTCAGAACGCTGCAGCAATTGCCTCATCAAACACCGGATCTCTACACAAGCTTCATCTCATCCGCTATAACCTTTGATGGGCCACTGCTATCATATCCAACAGCAATTAAGCATCCTTGTAAGCCATTGTTATTCTAGAATTTTAAATTTGATTTTTTTTTTTTTTAAATGGGGGAAGGGGAGGGTGTTTGTTCACTGGAAGAGGGTTTCATTACTCACATGGCAAATCTGCCAGTAGCAGATCATGGAATGGATTGTTACCTTTCCCTATCCATTTTGTAAAGATATTGCTTTCTTTCCAGACTGCAAGCATCACTTCTAACTGGATTTTGAATTATAATGTGAACTTTACAAAATTATTGGTGCTATTCATATCGCTAGTTAGATTCTACAGAATGGCAATATTTTTTGCCCTTCCCCAACCCAGCACCTCTTAGTGTTTTATATAAAACAACCAGAGCCAGCAGAAATCAAAAACATTTCCAAGTAATGTAAAGTATTACATTGCACCGAGTAAACAAGGAATAAAACATTTTTATACTTCTCCTTAAACTTATATGCTTTTTGAAAATATTTATGCAGCATAGAAGACATGAAGTTATTGAGAAATACAGCCAGTTCTTCTTTAATTGAAACATTTATGCTTTTTGTTCTGCTAGCAAAACACAATGAACAGTAATAATGCAAGATAAATATACAAGAAACTTATAGATACGATTGTAAAACAACATCATCCTAATGTTTTCATTTAATTACCCTGAAATGTATTCTATTTAATATTCATTACTCAAAAGCCAATTTAAAAGAGAAAGAGGTGAAGGGACTTATTCAGAAAGACGGACTGTCATTCACTGCAATAGTTATCTAATATACAGAAGTTAATAAAGCAGATTAATCTACAAGTCCCTTTAAGCCATCACTGAGTTTAGAACAACTGCCTCTTTGACCTCTAACCCTCCCGCTGTGCACCAGTAGCAGGTGCCAGCTGCACGAAAATTATGGTTGACGCATTTTAAGGCAAAGTCTTTTCTTACTTTGCTTCTGACCAGCAGCTGACCCTGTAGGAACGATTGTTTCATGTGCTGGCCTAAAGGCTACATAAACCAGTAACTGATAAACAAAAGCATACATACACCAGCTGCCTAGCCTGAGGGTGCACATCCAACACTGACACCTCTAGCAGTTTGTGCTGCAAGCCGAATCGCCGCTTTTTGTTTCCATACATGAATTCTGTACAATACTTGTTACTTCATGGAACTAAACTTCTCTCCATCCCAAAACTGTTTGTGTAAACTACAGCACAGCTTCGATGATTAAGAGGAGATTCCCAATTTGATTTAGCACCATTATTAAGAGCGTGAAATCTTCAGATACATCACTAATGATGATGTATTTTAACATTAAAAGTCTTGAAATTAAATTACTTGATTCACATGACAACGAATCACAACAAGGCTTTAAACAAAGCAGAATTAGAGAAGACACTAAGCTCATTAATTTTTTTGATTTCTTAATTGACAGCACTCATGTAGTGATAGCCATACATTTAGCAATATACTTGAGACTGAGGCTGCTGCCTTTATACATATACAGTAAGAAGTACATATAAAAGAAGTAACCATATTTTTCATGAAGATAAGATGGCTTTGACATAGTTATTTTGCTGATACAAATTACACAACCACAAAAACAATCAGAGTAATGATTAAATGCAGTTATGTACATGGGAGACTACTAGTGCAAATGTTAACGTATTTAAATGGGTTCCCTTCATTAAAAAAATTATATATGATATTAAACCATCAATCAAATCGAAACACTAGAGTCTAAACGTATTGTCACTGGTTAAAATAAATGACTTTGAGACTGAATTTTGGCTCACTCAATATGGTGCCTTTTCTGTTGCTTAGCCACCCAAGTCTCTGCTGGCTTGGGCTACAGCTGGTATATCTCCATCCCTTTCAATTAATAAAGAAAGTTATGATAGTATTGGATAACATTTTTAAATTGTGCTAAGAGGCTGAAAACAGATGTCCCAATGAAAATCCCTCTCACTGCTGTATCAAATCTTTCAAGGCTCAAGCCGGCAAAAGCTGAGCACTCTGGTCCTGATTCAGCTGAGCCTTTAAATGCATTTAATTTTAAGCGTAGGAACAATCACACCTCTGGGTTTGATCTGCTCTTAAAATTAAGCATATGCTCACATATGTGGTTCAAGGTGCTCAGGTACTTAATGTCTTGCAGAGCTGACCTCTGTCAGTCCAATTCAGATTTCTTTTTGCGATGTGCTTATACGCAAGTGCTTCTGCAGGGGCCATGAAGCATGCTTTATAAACACACCTCCTCTCCATGTTTTTTTTTTATTTCAATTACTGTGCATAACTCCACACTAGCTGTATATGGCACTGAGGTTTATCTGAAAAACAAAAACATCACTGATTTTACTACATAAAAGGGAAAAAAGGAAAGTAGCAATTTATAATACGTTTTTATTTTAGTAATGTCACTTGATTTTTCATTGCAGCTGGCATCTTTACTTTCTGCTTTACAGTTGCTATGCAGTGCTGCTGTGCTGCTTCACTCAGTGCACCTTCGTCACTTGCTGAAGTTCTAAGTCATAAGCGCTCAGCTCCAGTGAGCAGCCTGCTCAGGTTTCACCTGTCACTGTTAAGCCACACATCCTCTTATTACTGCAGTACTGCCCACCCCATCCTTGCTCCCTTTTTCAGCACTACCACACTCACCGTTACCCACGCCCTCAAAGTTCTTTGTTCGCCCACATACCTTCCCATCCACCTACTGCAACACTCCTTTCCTAGAGATCCCCCTCCAGCCCACGTACTCCACTGCATTCCCCATCGGCAATTAACGCCAGCTCTTCCCACATCGCTGCCAATTTTCCCTTACTGCAGCCCTCCCCACCCATTGCCCCCAGAAACGCTGAACCCTCGGAAGGGCTCAGTGCAGGCACAGCCTCGTTCTACAGCCACCCAGCCCTGAAACAACTCTTCACCAGAACTGTCCCCTGCTGTGGGCCCACCTGGGCTGAGAAGCAGAGCGTACCTGCCAGCAGCCAGCCGGCCCGACCGCCAGCCAGGAGGCACGTGCCTTCTGGTTCCCAGCTGGCTGTGCCACGGAGGCTTGCAGTGCTGCTCCACCTGTGGGCAGGCCAAACAGCACTCACCGCTGCTCCTACACCAGCGAGTCGGAGATTGCTTTGGGCGCATGCGCTGCACAGATCTAATCCAAACATGGGTACAACATTCAAATTTACCAAAACCCCCTCCTTATTCTTATCCACACGATCCTCCTGAAAACGATGCACTGAATGTAGTCACCATGCAATACCTGCCCTCATTCGTTACCCCTACACCTAACGCACCTCTCCAAGGAAGGCCCAGGAAAGGAAGTGAACACTGCAATGTCACTGAAATCCTGTTTCTGTTCAACCAACCATTTATCCCCTTCCACATCCAGCAAGGAATTATTTCCATGATGACTACACAAACTAAGTTCTTCACCTATCGTGCGCGGCTCTTAGGAACATTTCTCAGAACTACAGATGAAAGATGCTACAGAAGTGATTGATTTTTGGGAAGAACTAGCATGAATAGTACTTTACCATACCAAAATTGAACTAACAGCCTAATGTGTACAATTCAGCACGATAAGCATCAACAGAAGATAAAGGTAGCATCTGAAAAATAAAAATTACACTTTCATTTATTAAGTGGGGCAAACACCGGCCTCAGCTGACAATCCTGGAATAACAGGATAGAAAAGTAAGAGCCTTTTAAAATTATTTATTAAAGTGCTTGTAACACAACATAATGTAACAGTAATAGCTGAATGTAATAAACTTCAACACTGTTTTCCATCCATATATCTCAAATTACTTTACATATGTTAATTCAGTTTAGTCATAAGACACCCATCATGAAGCAGTTGTTTGCAGATTAAGCTCAGACTAGGCAGCTCGCCTGGGGCAAAAAGTAGGGCCAAAGCCAACAGTGACTGTTATACTTTAAAAGGATGCTGTAACTTGCTCCTAAACATTAGGAAGTTGTTTCCCTTCCATGTTTTCTATTGCTCCCGTCTTTGTACAGTCGCATCTACCTATTAAAAAACCAGGACTGCTACGGGACATACGTAAGCAAAGGAAGTAAGAATTAATAGGGTTTAATTATACAACTCTGCTGCTCTGAAGAAGATGAAAGCCCCAGTCGTGGATATACCCTCACTGACTGAACTGCGTTCGGATGCTGGATCGCTTCATTTAGAAGCGAGCGAGCGCTCGGCTGCTCGCCGACCAGCAGAAAAGCACCGAGAGAACGCTGGCTGCCGAGAAGCGGCAGAGCGCCCCGCGCGCGGAGCAGCACCGCACGCCCCACGCTCTCCCAGGCGGCCGGGCGAGGAGGCAGGCGGCGGCTCCGCACCGCGCCGCGCCGGAGGGCGGCCGGCGGGATCGGGACGGGGCACGGCTGCCCCCCGCCGGGCCCCGGAGCCCTCCCGACGGCCGGGGGCGGCGCTCCCGCCCCGCCCCGCCCCGCCCCTCTCCCCCGCCCTGGCCGCCCCCGCCCCTACCGCCCGCCGCGCTCCGGCGGCGCTGCCTCCTCACCTCGGCCCCGGCCCCGGCCCCGGCCCCGGCCCCGGCCCCGGCCCCGGCCCCGGCCCCGGCGGGCGGAGCCGCCCGGCCGTCCCCGCCTCGGGCCCGGGAGGGCGGAGGCGGCGGGCGGCGGAGCAGCGCGGCCGGGGCGGGCGGGCGCGGCTCCCGGGGCTGCCGGCGCTCGGCTGCCGGCCGTCGCCGTCCCCGTCCCGGAGGGGGGTCCGCACCCCCGCACCCCGCGGCAGAGGAGCGCGGGGAGATTTCTGTGCCTAGAGGAGAGGGGAAAGGGCGAGGCGGGCCGTTGTGCAGCGCCACGGCGAACGGCACGACCTGAGGCGGGCTCTTCCTCAAGTGCCGCCGGAAATTTTAATTATCCGACTACTTCCAGAGATCCAACTTGGAAGAAATGTTCTAACTAGTAATAATCGCAGTTATCATTGCATCAGTTTAGTTTAAAGAGCTGACAAACCTCTCTAAACTCAAAGCACAATTAGTCATTAGGGTCTAGTTTTTCAGCACTGTTAAGCAATTTGTAACCTGTTCCTTTTAATAGGGTTATGCATTACTTAACCGACACAGATGCCTTGAAAACTGAAACCACTGGTTATGAAGCAGCAACCTTGTTCATTAGCTTCCATGATAGTCAAATCATCTATAAAACCAGTGTTTAATGGCCAGCCGATGAATAATCAATGTCTCACTTTTCATCTGAGTGTGAAAGCGAGAATAATCTAATACACTGTCTCCCTGGTAAAACGCGAGGCCTTGGGTTCCGTTTCTATTCAGGGCTGATTTATAACCCAATGGAAACCTGATGTAAACATATGATCAATGAGTCCCATCATTGCTGATAATAACCCCCAACCGGCCCACTCCCTCATCTCAAAAGCCATCCCTTTAGGCTATTAGTTTCGTCCAGCTAATCCTCTCTACTATTTCTGCCTGCTGCTTTTACCTTGGCCATCCGTTCAGTCCAGCAGACTCAGAAGTAATTTTATACGCAGCAGAGAGCGGGTGGAATTGATTTTTCACTCAGTGCTCAGTTCCCATCTGAATAATTATCAATTTTACTGCCTCATAAAGGGAAGAGTCAAAATTTCAAATCAATTCAAAAGAGCTTCTGAGACTACAGAAACTGTGCATGAGAATAAAGGTCAAAGTTGTCAGTGACCTCGGGAGATGATGTCAGATATTAGTACACTGAGTAGTTGACATCAGAGGCACTCAATATGATATGACTAGTGCTAATGCAAATCATATTTATGCTGACTACTGGAGACCAGCCATTAATATTTAAAGGAGTATGTGAAAGCCTGCATTCAAAATAAATATAACGTATTCTGCAGAATCTGAAGTTAATAAAGACAGATCACCACCTAGTCATATGCTGTGAAGTGAAAGATTACTGCATATTAACAGACAAGGTATTACATCAAGATTGCCACAAACGCAGGGAAGTCCAGAGCCCCAGTTGCTGTTCTGTCCTTTACGTTCAAATCACTGCGCGCACTGTACAATACTGAGCAATCTGACATACCCAAATGCTGACTTCATTGCTAGTTTCCATGAAAGCCCTATTAGGCAAGTAAAACATAAGAACCTGTAATATGACAAGGGAATCATCATATTCTGATAATGATGTCAATAATAAACATCATTAATATTCTCACAATATGCTATATACTGCCTGGAACATATTAGCTACCATTAGTTACTTTTCACCTTCAATTAGAACAGTAAACAAATGACAACAATAACTGCAGTGACTGTATGCCAGGCGTTTTCCAAATGACAGCGTACCTATTAGGGAAACACAAAGACGACCATACGAGTCATTTGCATTTTGTTAATAACTCCTGTTTTCGTTAAAGCCTCCTGACCGTCTCCTGAAATGGCAACTTTGCAACTGCATTAGGAATCCAGAGATTCTTGTAAATACACATTTTTCAAATAGTTTAATGAGATTTTAAGGGAACGCGGCACAGAGCAAATGTGGAGACATGTAGGCACAAATTGGAACACGGGAAGTTCCACCTGAATATGAGGAAAAACTTCCTTACTTTGAGGGTGTCAGAGCAGTGGAACAGGCTGCCCAGAGAGGTTGTGGAGTCTCCTTCTCTGGAAATATTCAAAACCCGCCTGGAGGTGGTCCTGTGCCCCCTGCTCTAGGTGTACCTGCTCAAGCAGGGACGGGATGATCTCCAGAGGTCCCTTCCAACCCCTACCATTCTGTGATTCTGTAGCTATGACCATCCTGATGGCCCTGTAATGCACTTGGGCTGGGACAAACCTGACAGAGCTGGGAAGGGGAAATCTCCCTCTATGCAGTACAGCAGCCACTTGCTTTTCAGAAGCATAAGATTTAATTTCTATTGTATTTACCTTTAACAGAAAAAAATCCCACTGAGTCACCTACTACAAAATAAAATATTCAAACTCGATAGCATACAGCCATTCAATTTACACATTTAATTACCAAAATGTGTGGTTCAATGCCAGAATTCGTTCTTCTTCCTCCTAAAATACCTTGGAGAGCTTTCCTTCCCATTTGTCTATAGAAATATATTGATGAACTCACGCACCTCTTTTTATGAGCAAAAATGAAACACCAAGTTTTAAGATACTGTACAGCCAAGTACAGTATCTACATTTTTTAGTATGACAAAAATATCTTCAATCTTTGGTTGTCATGAGACACGGCTGAAGCTACTCAGGGTTGCACACCAGCGTAGGGAGGTTTGTTCTGCTACTAAATAGCCAATGCTACCCTGGTGTTCAGTACCACAAAAAAAAATCAGGAAAATTCAGAAATGTAGTAATAGCCCATAGAAAAGACTGCTAATTCACCTGCTGTAGAACTTCTGGGTTCTGCTGCATGAAATGAAGCAATCTCTGTCCATCCTGTGAAATCTCTCTACATCTTAGAGTCTTCTTGCGTTCTTTAGCGAGGTGCTTGAAGAGGTAGGTGACAATGTAGTCTAAACTAGCGCAACAGCTGGAGGAGACAATTGTATCTGTGTAAAAAATGAAACAGTTTCAAAATTGTTTCCATGAAGGAATAATTAATAATGACATTTTATAGTACTTGGAGAGCTCAGCTTTAAATAATCTCTTTGACATTAGGCTAATCGATACATTGACAAGTCTATTTTTGATACATGAGTTGACTGGCTTTGAAGACTGCTTTTATTAACATGCAGCAGTATTAAACCTATGCTTTTGAGTAACTGAATAGCTCCATGTACTAAAGGTCCTATGAACTCCAGTGAACTTCATTCACAACTGTATGAATGCAGCTGCCCCTCTGCATACTGGAAAGTGCAGGATGAGGGCTGACATTTTACTGGTATTCAGTTTCACATTCAGAAGGCTCCAGATTTCTGGAAATGAAAATTCTGTTTTGATCTGCTTACTGAAAAGGCAAGGTTAAATCAGTAGAGCTATCGTCCAAGTTTTTCTCAAGTAGTATTTCACAACATTTCTCTGCCCCAAATAGCTTATAATCAATGTGAGGTGGCAAACAATGAACAAGGGCCATTAAAGGTAGTAAAAGGGTGACCACAGAACAGCCAGTCAGTCATTTTGCTTAACAACTAATAATTCAAGTAGGTTAAAGTACATTAAATATGGCTGCTGACAACACAACAGTAGTCGCTACCAAATACTTCATAAATGTCCCCAAAACTGAAAGTCATAACAGCAAAGGAGGATATTGTTGAAAAAAAGCAAAGAAGAAGCAAAAGCTACTTCATAGCTTTACTTACTGTTTCTATAAGTAAGGGAGATTAAAAGCTTAAACCTATTTGCAGAGTAAATATGTCTGTCTGATTTATGTAAGTTATTTTGTTGTTAGGTGTTGCCTGCTGTGCTGCTGCTGTGAAAGAGGATTCTGCTCACTTCCGTGCATCAGCACGATGATAACAGTGCACTGGTCCTTGGTTCTCATGCACGCTCCTCTCATCTTCCTCTTGAAAACAGTAGTGCACCCTTCCCCCTGCCCAGCTGCTGTCTCCTTCTGGTCTGACACCTGAGATACTCCTTGGCCCCAAGACCAGTGTCTGTGACTTAGACACTTACAACTGCGCTGCCTCCCAGATCTGGTTCTGTAATCTTGGCCAGAGCCACATGTTTAAACAACTGCCGGTTCCTCACGATACCAACACCAACTGAAGCTCCTTCATATACATGCAGTGGTTTAACCTGCTGGGTGCAAGGTTTAGCCCTAACTGATATTCTCTGCAATTTCAAACATCAGATACAAATGAGTGGAGCATTTAGGACTCCATCCCATTGCCACTGACTTCAGCTAGAACTTGTCTAGGCCTTTTATAGTTCACAGTATTTATTTTAGATGGGCCACTGGAGTAAGGGATGTGTGGGGGTTGCAAAAGGAATTAAACTGTTAAAATGCTCATTCTGAGGGAAAAGGGATTGAAGGATCCAATTAAATGTACCTCGAATTCTTTAAACTATGCTAATTTGGAGGCCTGCCAACCTTGCAGTGTTCATTTAAACACATCCCTCTAGACACTGAAGTATTTTGATCTGTGTCTGTTTAACTCCTTAAGCTCTGTGCTGACACTATTAACAGTTTACCATCTCAAAACTAATTGTATTTTGCTAAGAGTGTTTTGAAGTAAACACTGAAGAAACATTTACAGGCAAAGAAGATACAAGTGGTCTCCTAAGACTTGATCTTCCAAAGCAACCATCTGACTTAGCAGCAGGAGTTGAGAGTGAGCTAAGAGCTCACAGAAACGAGCTAGAACTTCTCAACCCTGTCTCCACTGGACCAGTGAATTTCCTAGGACTGAATTCAACAGGGCAGGACGTTAAGAGACATTGCTGGAACAAAGCTGAGTTCAAAGTTATGAGTCTTGCCAAAGTAAAGACCGCAGAGTCTGGCACTCATTGTGTTCTCAACCAAACCAGTCCTGCATATAAACTAGAAATGCAATTCATGGTGGAATTGAATCACCATCAATAACAAGTGAGAGATTTGAAAATACATATTTCATAGGAGGGCTCTGCTGTATTTCTAAACCAGTGCTTAACTCTATTTCTTTTTAAATTGAATAATACAAAGTAAATCACTATCATCAGTTTACAAAACAGCAGTAGTTCTAAACATGCTGATACTGTACAAGTAGATATTTTACATTCGACAGTAAGTGATTTTAGCAGGACAGCAGACAGGTCTATGCTATCATTTGCTCATGAGAATCTGATATGAGTGTTAAGAGCTACTTAAATTTGCCCATAACTATATATCAAATATGCTTCCCTATGCTCATTTTTCCTTTTGATTGCATGGATATAACAGTCAGGGAGCGTCAAGTAAAATCCCTTGAATGACTCTTCTGGGCATGTGGAACCTTGTGCTGTAGCAGAAAAGTGTTCTCACTAAATCTTAGTGAGACAAGCCAGCCAACTAAATAAACAGAACAAACAAGAGCAACAAGGACCTACTAATTCTGGGCTACAGACAGAAGAAATGGGTGGAGATGACAGAATAAAGATAGAATTATAAAACAAACCGAGATAAAAGCTTGGGATAATCAGGAAAAAAGCAGTCAAACCACATTTCTCACTTCTGGTCAACTCAGCTCTACCACTTGCGAACTAATCATTTGGATCACGAAGCAAGCAAGCTGTGGTTACAGAAAATGCCAAGACCAGCTCCATGTGTGTCAGCACAGATCCAGTAACAGTTCAGTAGTTTTGTCAAACAAAACTGAGCTCTCTGGACTTACTTGATGGCGAGGTAGGTGCTGGTGGTGGGCAGGGAACAAAGATGACGACTCCAGCACCAGTCACCATCACATTGAACTAGCTCTTTTGGTTTCTTCTTTGCCAGTATGCATTCATTTCATGTTCTGGGGGCTAACTTTACGTGCACTTTTTCATTACCTGTGTGTTTTTGCCTTATGTAGGCAATTCCAATCAGCCATTAGCTCAAGTAACTGGAAGTTGAGCATGTATGTTAGAATGGGTTATATTATTTTAAAAAAGCCAACAAACCCCCCCAAAAAATTGAGGATGCCTTTTGGTCTCAGCAATATGACAACAGCATGCTGAAGGGGAAATTATTTTTTAACAGTTTAATGACGTTGCTGAATTTCTGCAAATTTAAAGATTTTGTTTTGTTTTTCACATAAAGGCAAGGAGAGGGAGTTAAGTGGTATTTTCCCTGTCCGTCAATTGCTTACAGTTCAATACTGGCATTATTTGCCTTTGAGACTAAGCCTGGAAAGTAAATGGATTTAGCAATTTAACATCTAAATTAGGCAGCAAGACAGAAAAAATGTTTTACTTTTTCCTCAATGAATAGCATACTATACTATTAATCATATGAGAATTAGAAAAGCTTTGCAGAGATTAGTGACAATGTGCCAGGCAGACTACATTAAAAGGCTCTGATCCACTGAGTCAGCTGTGAAAAAGCCAGGTAAACACTTTAGAAGAGAACTATTGGAGTGTTTATCCTCGCAATAAAAGCTTAGATGAGGGCTTCCATTATAGCTAATTTACAGCTAGGTGCTTCAGAAGGAATACATGTTCTTTCACAGTGTTTATAAAGCGTGGAATCAAGCAAGGTATTTACTCAGCAACAGAATGAACACTCCCCAGAAGTAAGGATTTGGGGAATGTTTATCCTACAGCTGACAACGAGAGTCTCAAAGGTTTCACATACGTAAAGAGAAGAGAGAAAAAAGTCAGATACTTTTTGCTGTGAAAGAGAAGTGATCTCCTGGTATTTAATTTTTAAAATAAAAAAGACAGCTATTTCATTTTTATAAACATTTCTGAAAATGACTTGTATGTTCTAATCAGTTTAAAACACAATTCCCCCTCAGATGGCTTATAGCCCTGAGCCCTACTATTCTGAGATGTTCTTGTGGCACTGATATAATTCAGTGAAAAAAGGCAACACTTGGATCTACTTACCCATTTTCCAAGGGCAGAAGGATGTATGTGACCAAGTAACACATAAGAAATAAATTTGTATTTCACTGTCCAACAATTGGTAATGTCCCAAATACCAAAATTTTAAAAGGGATAAAACTTTTAGAAGAACAACTCTTACAAAAAATGCAGTAACAGGTAACTAACCCTTGAGATGATTAAAAATAAATAAATTAACATTAAGAGCTATAAACTGACCAAAGAGTAGTTCATCTGGACATGTCTTTATAACAGTATGGAAAATTATTCAGAACACTACAAAAATAAAACTTCTTGAACACAGGTGAGGAACTTAATGGCTGACGTCAATACGCAGTACTAACATACTGATACACGCAGTATTAAGAAACATGATATTAAGCAAAAATAATCACTTTATCACTTCAACACGAAAGGTAAAACCAGCATTTTTCAGTTGACTAATCATGGAAAGTAAATATTACTCTTAATGTGCAAGAGACATTCACAAGGATTAGGGGCTGCATAGGCATTTGGAGAGGATCAAAAATTGTTTTGGAAAGCTACAGAATACAACTGAAAAATGTAGGGAAAATACCAGTAGGATCCTAAAGGTGGTGGCAGAAACCAAATGGGACCATCCTCCAGTCCAACCTCCTGCCCAAACAGGGTCAACATCAGACAGGTTTCTCAGGACCTTGTCCAGTGTCTGGGAATATCTCCAAAGATGGAGATTCCACATCCTCTCTCGGTGATATGGAAACAGCCAGGTCTCACTGATAGACAGATAGATTTGGCAAGTCTCAAAGACTGAAAAACTACTTGAATTTGGAGGAATCAGAGCAAACAAATGAACAGGAAAGTGAGCATACTAGCTTTTCATGGACTGCTTTAAGCCTTCAGTGAAGTCAGGTGAAGGTAAAAATTCTGACACACTTTGTTTTAGTCTCATATGTTTGTATTTATCTTAGGTACTTCAAGGACATTAAGATGAGCTAAAGGAGAACGTTGGCTAAGCAAGTCTATAGTTTATGAAACGTGGAGAAAAAGTGAGCTGTTAAAAATTTTTCTTGATACTTTTCTCAGCAGAATGTCAAGAATTCCACCAAATAAAAGTTTTCTGGCAGAACATCCATGTTACTAAAAATTAATAATTCTTCATGATTAAGCTCCTAAATACCCAAACCACAAAAGTTTAAAGCTACAACTGGAAATACATACTTTTCTTACTCCTTCTCCCCACCTCGAGTGAGAGATCAACACTTTCTGAGGGGGAGAAATAAACATAACACATGAAAGCTGAAGCTTATATAGCTTTTAAATTTTCTTCTCTTTTACGTGAATTCAAAATGGGTTTCAAAGAGATGGTTAAAGTAAACTTGGTATGCTAGTGAATTATCAAAATGAATATATCCAGTAACTCAAATGGGAGAGATGTAATGTGGAGTGGTAACAGAGACCAGGGAACAGAGCTTGCTAAACTGGTAGCTGTCAGTCAAGCTAACATTCAGTACAATATATCCATTTGCAAATGATCAACAGGCAGACTCCCAGCAGAACCAGCCTATAGGCAGAAACTGCTGTACCATCATTACAGCTGACAAAGCACTCAAAATACCTGGGAGAAGATGGATTTCAGCATTATATAATAAAATGACCTGAACACTTCTTTACTACTGTTGCTTAGCTATTCAATACCCATTTTCTCTCTAAGAGTGATTTCCCTCTTGCAGCAAAAATTGCTGAATGTGTTTAACATAGCAAATGCTTTGTGAGTCTCGGTGCATTCATGCATTCCTATGGAGCTTGACTGACACTTGGCGGTAATGAGAAACACCAGGTATTACAGAATAACATCTACACACACTAATTTTATAGGTTGCTATTTTTTTTTCCTTAATAACCGCCCTAATCAATAAATACTACTGTAAGGTTTTGAACAGCTTCTCAGTCAAAAACTATATAAATGCATGGCATTCCTAGGTGATAAGAATCTAACTGGATGATTTATTTTTTCTTCCCCCAGATGCTTCGTCTCCTTCTCCACATTCCAAATGACTTTAGGCTTCCAACCACCACCCTGCCCCCCTCATCCCCCCAAACCCCAAATGTTTGGACAGTCATCTGGTTAAAAAGCATAAATTAAACTGTGCAAGAGAATGAAATAACATGCGATCAGACTGCTGTATTTTTATTGTTACTCCAAGTATGCTTCTGTTGCACTGATTCTCCTTTAAAGTATATTCAGGAAGTACTAAATAGTTTCTTTTTTCCATGGATAAAGATACCTTTAAACTTCTCAAATCATATCACAGCTGTGCAGAACAAGCATTATTCATACAACAGCTATGCTGATCAAATAAAAACAAAACCCCACAGATTCCTCTACACATATTAATACATTTTACTTCTGAATAACAAATGCATGAATTTTCACTACAATCCTAGTAGAGGCACATTAATAATTTTAGCAATTCTGGCTTGTAAGAAAAGACAATTTAAAAACACCATCTGTAAAAACCTACAGGTTACATATTTAAAAGAACTTAGCTCCATTAACTGAAATAGTCACGTTCTTAAAATGTTCAAAAGCCAGCATCTTCCACTGTCACTTGATATTAATTTTTTAAGATACAAATGAATGTGCTTCTTTGAAAATCCTAGATAGCTAAATATTTGAATTCTTTCTTTAGCTGAGTATAAGTAATTCTTACCTACTGCAGTAAGTCCTTCAGATATTGAGGTAAGAATATAGATTAGGACGCGAGGTTCTAAACTGGTAATGAAACTCATATGATCTTGGGTCAGACACTCCAAAAGCGGGTAATAAGACTGGCTTAGTTTTCGATATTGCTGAAAAAAAGAGTACACGTTCATAGAAATACAGATATTACCATTGACTAATATAAACAACTTTAACATGATAGAAGAATGATATAGTTTTTAAGATGTGATAAATTCTAATTTAGCCATTAAATCAGAATATTTAGAGAGACAACATATTTTCTTGTCTTCTGTAGATTTCAACTTTTCAAATTTACCATAGGATATCAACTCGCTATCAGTTTAAAATAAGCTGGGGATAATACAATAACGCTATCATGCTTTGACAATCAACACAGCTATCAGTCTAGTAAAAAGCAGTAAAGCATTCTGTCTCGGGTGTCAGTTTGACACGATTACGGCCCGTATCTTACCTTCTGCAGGAAATCTTATTAAGACTGATCACAGATTTCCCCAAATCATCTCAGAGACGGACTTTTTTTTGTGCTTAAGTGAGATCCTGTAACAGGCTCTGCGCAGGCAAAAGGCACTTGCTTGAATCCATTGGCCCAGTCAGCATCTTACTCTTAAGGACTCTTATTTAGGGAATTTATTGTTGGATGGCTAGGAGTGTGCCAAATATACACACTTTACTATACAACCAATACCCTGATTTTAATTGAGAGCAACTCTTCAGTTCCAAGGACTGACTTTATATGGCAAGCATAAATCTGGGTATTAACCATTTTTGACTCTCCCAAATTTGTCCCTTCTCGCAAGAAAATGATAGTTCTGAACTTAAGTGTCATGAAGAAAATGTCACAGTTCAAATTTTGCACAAGATCTGTTGTCTTCCCACAGAGAAGTGGGAACATGGTGTACTTTAATTTTAAAATTTTAAATTTTATGGGGATTACACAGTGACAATTTGCAGATTGAAACTAATTGCAGAGTGGCTGAATATGTGAGGATGTTTTACAGTGCATGCAAGCAACCTAAATGGGTTTGCAAGTACAGAAAAGAACAAAATTTTGCATTTCTCTTTTTCACGACAAGCCTAGTGAAAATTCTGGAAAAGCTTCTGTTTCACAGGGCAGGTCCATCATACCTGTATTTTAAATGTTACTATATAAATAAATTCAAGTAATTGAACTGAAAACTGCATTTGAGCTCTTCTAGATCCCTCTGTCTCATTATAACAGAACAAAGCCTGTGGTGGTGTTATTTCATATTTCACGTAAAGACTCCCAAGATGAGTAATTGCTTACTAGCAAGTCACTGTGGGATACTGAAAGCAGCATTTTGACAAAGGCCTGAAGTACATTGTCAAAGTGGTTGTCCCCGTACAACTTGAAGACGCCAAAGCTGACATAATTTCCACATAAGGCAGATTTGAGTGCAGAGTAACAGATGGAAATGCCCTTGAGTTTCAACGGATAAACCTGATCTTTTGACAAAGTCCCAAGAGAGAGGATCTGATTACCTGTTTTCATAAAAAGAAAGAAAGAAAGAAACTTACATAAGCAGCTGCAAATCTAAAATATTTTGATGGCACTATCTAAATTTATTTTTTGTCTTTATTTTCATTACTATTTGGAAGAAAAATTGTTTCTGCATTTGATGTAAAAGATCTGTTAAGTAAGCATGACAAGAGCTTAAAAGCTACCAAGGAATTAGTATGCAAAATTTAAAATATAACCTATGGAATTCCTGTCACTGATGTACAGCCAGACCATGATTGGGTCTATCAGGATGAATTCCTCAATCTAAACAGAGTTGCAACACATGGTTTTATAGTTTCTCATGCTGCAGCAAAGCCTGGTTTTGATCCATTACCATGACAGTCTCTTGGGATGGTTGCTGATGTATACACACACTAAATATATCCCTCAGAAAACAAATATGTCCAATACAAAAGCCTCTATTTTACCAGTCACAGATGGGAATGACTTTTTAATTAAAATCCATATTTATAATGTAAAAATTACAGCTAACTGTAAATATTTGCTGTTGCTATTAACAGGCACTAGCGACTTTTGGATCCACTGTGCAGCAGCACAGTAGATCCCGCTGCAATCCTCTGTACAAATTCAATTATTCACAAGGCCCCATTACCAAGTTTTCTAAGTATCTTGTAATAATTTAATGCTCATCTTCACAGCACCCCAGAGTTAGCTTGTCTTCACGACAAATTTTTTTTAACCTGAAGTAATTAATGAAAGTGAGCTAAAACAGTAGAATGAACACAGCAAAGATCAGGTATTTCAGTTCTACCATGAAGTAGCCTTACTAGGTTGAACCCATCTGATGTGGGCTTTGGCAAGCTTGGGCTGCACTAAAACCCAGTGCCAGGTCTTCACTCTGTAACTACTCATCATTCTTGGTAATTTTAACTACAGGAAAATAACACAAAACTGTACATTTTAAAAAGCATTCCTACAAACAAAAGCACAATAGTCTATAAATCGCTCGGCTCGTTTGCTTTCAGTGTCTAACCTAGTTGTCATGGCTATAATGACAACTTGGATCAAGGAGCAATGAGCGAACTGGACATTAACTATTCAAATTTCCAAACACTGCCAGTTAGGAGAGGTAGTTATGACAACTCAGTTTTGCTTTTATAATAGGCAATTAAAAAATGCCCCTAAAAACTTGCCTGAGATAACACAGATCTCATAGATTGCGTAGTATTGCTTAATACATATTGAGGCCTAATATTAACCTGGGTCTGCCTCTACACAGGTCTGCTTTGCACCTATGCAAATTTCCACCTGCAAATCATATCCCTGCCTTATTTTAATTCTTTCTCTTAATGCTATTGATTACTGACAATGAAGAATTTACATCATATAGTTAGAAAAATGAGGGGGAAAACCTTGTTTCTAAACACCCAACACAAAGTATCACCCATTTGGTATCATTTGATGCAAAGAGGGAAAGACATAAGTTACTGTTTAAAACATTAATGTTGTTCACCACTTCTAGCAAGTACAAGGCAATTTATCCATCAGGTTGTAAAGGAAAAGTAGATTAACAAAAAAAGACTGGGATTATGATTAGGGATTGCTTAGAAGAAATAACTGGGGTCTGCAAGAAGCCGGAATGGCGTCACTACAATTACGGCAGGAAGGAGAAGAGTCAAATATTTAGCTACGAAAGATGGTCACTTACAATCAAATTCAAGCCCTCTTAATTAAAAAAAAAAATTTATGAACGAAAATACAGAACGTTTTTGAAACTGTAAGTGGTCATATCAGCACCTCTACTACCCTGTGTAGTCATGAACACAGTGTAACTGGGGAAGAGGGTACAATTCCAGTGATTGCTACTGCATAGAAATTAATTCCAAATGGTGTTAAATCTCTGTTATACTAAAAATGACCGGTATCCAAAAGATCCTCTTTGACAAGTAAAACATAGCAGAAAAAGAATGTCTTCTAGTGTACTTGGATAGTCATTTATTGTAATACTTTACATTACTGAGAAATTACATTTATGTAAAATTAAAGATAAACTCCATTTAGCTTCCTACAGTGCCCCATTTAAGATATCCCAGCAAGGTCATCTTAATTAGCATTAATCTTTTTGACAAGACCTGGTCTAGTTACTGAGAAGATCAGTGAATTTCAAATTCTGTGAAAAAAATAAAATGAAATACAAAATTCTGTCTGTGACGTAAAGTGGGCAGGCGCACACTACTTTTGAAAGCCACTATGTGAACAGTGTACAATTTTTACGGCAAAAACAAGACAGAAAGGTAAGCATGTTGTGAGCTAACCTTATCCAGTCTTCTCCACCATTAAATTCTCTGTAGAAAATCTCTACTTCAATAATGCAAATATATATCCGCCTTCAGAAATAAGCAAAGACAAAGTTCTGGATCCAAGAAAGTAACAGCCTTGAGTTTACAGCTGGGCTCTCCAAGCATGACATTGTGCAATCCCAGGTCCTTGAAGTACCCGGTGTAATATGCAACAACAGATGGAAAGAGCTTAGTAGTTGTCAACAAGGCAATTATGTACTTAATATGGAAATTAATTGGAAGTCAATAGAAAAACCGGATGATGAGGAAAAGTTGGAAAAACCCTAGGAATCCTTTAACCTGGGAACATGAATTCTAGGAGATGTCCACTAGGGCCGATCTTTATTGTTTTTATTACGTCACCAAAAAAAAAAAAAATCACCCTGTAATGAAAACTTTAAATCCATTAATCAGCATAAAGCATTCAATACAGGAAGGCACAATCCCCGCTCCCTGACACTGCCTCACCCCAGGCAGGCATGGCAGAAGAGGAATTCGGTGCCCATCCCTGCTAATGAAAACACTGAGAAGAGTCTGGGTCTAGTGCAAGATTAAAAGCTGCTTTTTGCAAGTGGACAGAGTCCACAGAGAACTGTTCTGTGTTCATGGACTCATTTTAAAAGGGCCTAAGAATGGGAACAGCTGATTTCAAATTAGCAGCAGAGGTGAAAGACCACGCGGTGCCTGTTACCAATGCCCCAAGCCATCAGCCTATGATTCAAGGGATGCAGTGCTAGAACAAAGACTAGTGTTTTAGCATTCGTTATTGAAAAAAATATGAAGTACGGTGCTATGCCTGACTAGATAAAATAAGACTGATCTACTTGTAACATTTAGCAGGAGCTTCAGGGGAATATTTTTACACACCATGGATACTACTGAACATAAACTAATTTACTGAGGTACTTGGAATCAGGTCAAGAACAACTCCTCAGCTAGTGAGGATATGCTTACATTTATAATCCCTGTAGTGGAGGACCAAAATACAGTTTTATAAACTCCTATTGTTAAAAGAAACAATTTAAAGAAATTAAATCAACATAAAAGTGACTGTTGACACGCTGAATTTAAAAATTGTGTTTGAAATTCAGAGCTCCTGTCAAAATGAAAACTCTGTAGAGACTAATCAGTGAAGTTTCAGTGTTACTACCAAGTTAAAGATCAAATGAAAAAAAAATCTCACTTGCACCAATTTCTTCTCAATGTGGGAGAAATTGTATCACACAATCTTAAAATATACTGACTTTCAAAATTCTCAATAATTTCCTTTAATACAACTTTTTGTCCTGCATTTGACAGCAATGTCACTTACAAAAATTATAAACTGTCTGAGCCTCAGAGGTGATACAAAATTTTGACAGGAATAAGAAAAGAATTTTTAAAGATATTGGGCAAAACTACTAGATAAGAAATAAGGGCTTCAATTTGGCTGACAATTTAAGCATTTCATTACCGAAAGACTACTTAGCACATAAACAAAGGAGCCGGAAGAAAAAAGTGCGTTATGCAGAGGGGGAATACAAAGCCAGCAAAAAACCAAACTGGGATGCTCTGACCGAAGATAACATCACCATGCCTCAGAATCCCACAGGCAATATGCACCACAGCTCTTTGCACAGCTCATTCCCTCACTCCCTCCTAGATGCGGGAGCATGTCAGGACAGGCAGCTTCCCTTTCAGTTCTCCTCCTTAATTGCTTTTACAGTAGAAGCTATAATACAAAAATGATTACTTTATGGCTGAGTTTCATTTAAGCAGGGCTTGTTCTAGATTTCAGTCCAATAAACGCTATGTATAATAATACAACTAAATCATGTTTTAACATGTGTTAATTAGATGAAGATAAAAAAAGACTTTAGTGAGATTAAACAAAGGTTGTGAAAATTTATCACATTTATAGAGAAAAAGTGGTTTTTGCCTTTTCCCCTCTCCTATTTTTATTATTCACCACTGCCCCATAAAGATGGTTTTGAATGTATGCTTTCCAGGCATTCAGAATGCTAGGGCAGTATAAAGAAGTGGCCATATATAGAAAATGAAAGGAAAACATGAATCATAAAGATGAGAGTGAGCTTCAAAAACTAATTTTTTAAAGCTTCCACAACAACAAAACATGAATAAAACCTCTCAAATCAGCACAATGAGCATGCATAGTGCCAAGATAAATTTGCCAAAAGAAACTGATTATGAAAGCTGAGTCAGTAATGAAGAGCAATATATTCTGGAACCACTATCACAAAAGAGAGGAGAGCAGACCAATGGCAACCAAGACCAGTGAGCACTCCACTTTTAAGCTAAGATGCTGATTAAAAATACCTGTTCTACAGCAAGAATCACTTTAACCAAAATTCTGAAGAACTGTTATCTTATGAATTTGCTGGCACTGAATGGATTACCACACTAAGTTTTAAAATACATGTTCTAGAAGCAATTTAAAGCTCATTTGAAATAATTGTGTCTGGCTACTGGAAAATGTGGTAAAATTTAATCCACATCCAAATGCTACCTGGGCTGTGAGAACAGGAAATTGTTTTGTGCTACTGTGGCTAACCTCATCGCTGACCTTGAGCAGTAACTGCTACAACAGCTGAAAGCTGAAGCAAAATTAAAAACTTACATCAAAGTATATCATGACAGAATGTAGATAAATAAAAACAGCATATTGAAAATATTATTTTTATGTCAGTGTCCTATAATGAAAGGGAAGAGGTTTACTAAAATGTAAAGAAACCACAAAACAAAAATAGATGGTCCCAAGATGCACTGAAACATTATTCCTATACAACTGGGAGTTCAAAAACACATAGTAAGGAGACTTGTACATACAGAATTAAAAGTGAAATATATTGGGGATGAAGAATGGCAGACTGTACTATTCCAACTCCTTTCAATTTTCTCCTCTCAGTTGTTTATTTTAAATCACTCTATCACTCAGTCAGACTGGCTCTAGCCATAATGGACAAGACACAACACCCCTTGCCAAGCAGCTGCAGAGTCCTATCAAGGATAATTGACTATCTAAGTGCTTTTTGCATTCTGCGCCAGGCTTTACATCTTTTGAACATATAGCATTTGTAAAGACATCTTAGAATTGTCTTCAGCACTGTATCAGTGTCAGTGATAAATAAGGAGAAGGACAGGACACGCTAGTACTACCCTAATCACAAAGCTGGATCTGCTAAGCAGAATTAAGCACTCGCTGAGGTGCTAATTTTAAAAAATGAAAGTAATTAATATTTTAAATTTTATTCAGTGACAACTGAAGATGCTTAGCGTATCTTAAAAATAGGCATTTTGAATTTTTTCTGCTTTGCACTCAAACATATGAAATCACTATATGCTAGTCTAGAGGAGAAAAGAGTATATACTTTAGTCTAGAATTAAAGAGATTTCAGCATCCATACTCACAAGCGTTCACATACATTCACACTCTAGAAACAGAGTGCTACCCTTTTCTTCCCCTTTTTATTTTTAGCCCACGCTCAGATCTTACAGAACATATAGATAGTAAATGCAGGTACCATTCAGACATAATTGGACATCACAAACTTTGGCAAAATTTAAGATGGAAAGACAGCAACATGTTAGGTAACTGAATGTTTGTTGCAAAGTTTTTCCCATGTAAACAACAGTACAGGGTTTACACAAAACAAATCCACATATAAATTCTAGATGATTTTCATCACCTGAAGAAGGCCATATTTGCAAAGTATTTGTCTGTAATCCAAAACTGCTTTGATCAGTGTAGTCCAGACTTAGGAAAAATCAACATCATGTCAATAATCACCAGTGCACTGTGCTCTGGTGTTGGTGAGAAGAAACACCTGATGCCACCTCGCTTCAGTTACTAATTCCTTGTCTAAGTTTTGACAGGACAAAGATATATTTCAGATCACATTTTTATGTAGCTATAGGTTCATACAGCAAGAATACTCCCACTGGACCTAAGCCGTAACTGGAAATTTTTGTGTTTTATTTGGTGCAGGTGAAATTCCTGAAAAGAATATACTTCTAGCATTTTCTGTATATCATTACATGTGAGAGAGAAGAAGGAAAAATCCTGTTCTAAAAACAATTTAAATTTCACTTACCAATGTAATTATAACACAATTAAGACATATTTTCATTTATTGTTTGTGTGTTATATTCTTCTAAGAAAAAGGAGCAACCAGGCTAGGCTACACTGTCTGCAGGAGAGGGACCAGTTCTTTTCCTGGAGAGCTGCTGAGCTATGGGAAGGAAACTCTGACTGTCCATGGCAAGGAGGAAGGGTGAAAGGTAACAAGCAGAGTTGGAAGCCTGGTGTTCAGACAGGGATTGCCACGAGGAGCAATCACAGCCACATCTCGAGGTGATGGAAACAAGAACTTCTCAAGGATAAGAGGAAGTTGGGAGGGTGGGCTATAGCAACCCACTTGGTCAATGGATTAGCTGAAATGAGACTGAAAGGAAGGATCTTCCCACAAGGACAGTGTAATAAAAGAAAGAGATGTTTGCTTCTATTTTTCCCCCCCTCTGTCTCATGTCATCACTTTGTGTTTTTCTTAGTTTAAAAAGGCAATTATAGTATAGATTTCAATCAAGTCTATCTTGAGCTTCAAGTGTCTTTTTGATCAACTTTGAGGAGCTCACCATGAGCAGCACGTATATACAAGAGGTTTGGCTGACTTGGTAAGATAAATAAGCATATACTGTCTGTTGTCATCTCTTGACATTTACTGTGTGTCTTCTATTTTTTTCTCTAATGCTTCAGCCATAAAATCATGCTGACTGTGAGGATCTCAACTATTTTCAGAATTTTACGTTACTTGCAGTAATGGTACAGCATAAAACTTGAAAACTGAACCCAAGGATTAGAAGGCATGTACGTACTCATTCTTTTAACTGAATCACACAATTTTTCAGAATATGGGGCTGGAAACGTTGCTCAAGAACACCAAACTGAATTTTATGATCATCTTGGTTCCCTTGATTTTTTTACCCCAGATGTCTGCCAAGATTACATATGCTTAGAAGACAAATACACTTAAAAAAAATTCATAGAACATTGTGGATTAAGGTTTTCCTTAAAAGCACAATTTAGGTAATAAGATTTTCAGGAAGGCATTTGAAATTAATGCAAATTCCCTTAATTTCAATATTTTTATAGGAATTTGTATGGTCAAAAGATCATACATAACTAAAGTAATGAACCCTTACAACACATCTCCGGAAGAGTTATATCTTTCTGTAGACTGGAATGGAAATCTCATAAACTAGTAATTTGCGATAAAAGCTAAAAATGTTAACAGCAATTATTCAAAGCTGATTAATTGTAGTATCTTGAAATACTTATAGTGAGCAATAAAACCTTCCCAGACTGTAAGCCAGTGACCACTTCAGAACTAGCTGTAGCAGTTTGAAATAGCACTAATCTAGGATGTTTATTACAGTGCCCACAGCTGAGCCACGGTGATGGTCAGGCCAGTGCTGCCCATCTGTGCCAGTGCAGAGCCAGCTGGATTATTTGAAATCTCTGCTCGAAGTGGCCAATTCATCCGACTGCACTGGGAGGTCTTTCATGTTGACTTTGCAGTGAGTCCAGTCCTGGAATAAATATTGGCACTCACTCACAGAAAAGAAAACCTGAAAAATTCCTCTAAATGTCACACCTAAGTAGTGGAAAGATCACTGATGAGACCCTTGCAGACACTGATGATAGTGTGAATGTATATTAAAAGCAAAATGAAAAAGAAACCAAATGCACATACATTGAGTGGACGCTTTCTCCCATATCTATGTCTTTCCTTCACTTTAGTTGATAGGTGATTTTAAATTTTTCTTTTGGAGGACACTAAGAACAGGTCTCTTCTCAAACCTGTCTGTGTTGAGTAAAATGTCATCCCTCCATAGGAAAACAGTTATGAAAGACATGAAAGAGAAGCGTGAGAGAAAGCTCTTATGGTCGTTTCACTTCTTTCTGTGGCACACATCTCCAGATAGATGCCACATACACCTAAGTATCTTTCACATAATTTAACAAAGAGGGCAACAGGTGTTTGGACACAGGCGTCAACAGGCTCTATGGCTCCACTGCTTAGTTTTAAATCTTAAATCTGCACTGTCCTGAAATTTCCTTTTACGTGGCATAATTAAATTCTAGCATGAGCCAGAAAAAATGTTGTCTGGTCCTTATGTACAAGAGCTACCAATACTTCAGGGCTGAGAATTTTATGAACTTCACATACACACCATACAACCTGCAATTGAAGGCAAAAGGTTTCTTTACAAAGTGTTTTTTAGGCATGAATTAGGAATGAAGCAGGTTGAAAGCAACTAGTGCAGTATACTCAGCAAGGTTTAGAGTTTTGATGCCAACAACTGAGATGAATGGATGCCCAACAATATGGTATGTTTTTCTTAAGTGCAGAAAGGATGGTAAAGGCTGACTGAAATTAAAAAAAAAAAAATTAAAAAGGAAACTATAACTGCAGTGGGATCAGGTACCATAAGACAAGTAGGGCTGAGGCTGAAGCATCATCATTATGACTACACTTGATTTTTTTTTTTTTAAATCATCAAAAGAAAGCTTATAGCAATTAAGCACAAAGGCTAACATATTGAGTAGTAAAATCTAGATGTTTACCTTTTATCGTTTCATACATGGAAAACCTTATTTTTATTTTGCTTAATTGTAATCATTCTAACAAATTTACTTAAGAACATAGCTGAAAAAAACATGCTAGCTTACTACATGGTACTTTTGAAAAAGAAACAGAAACATGATTTTGCAGGGAGTAAGTTACTTGGGTGTAATTTTTTCTGTCATAAGTAAATGTTTTATGCATTCTGTATATACTGCTTCCATGCCCTACAGATCAAATGCAAAATTACATTTGAATTTTTTTTTATACAGTCATGTAACACACAGTTTCCAGATCCAAGAAGCAACCTTAATGCAGTAAAAGCAAATTTGATGCACCAATTTTCTTTCTTTAAAAGTAAAAGGACATTTATGGCCCTTCCTGGTCACACAAATGACAAATGAGGTTGCTCTACTAAAACTTGGTAATGTTCCTTTCAAAATATTTAGAAAGCAAAACTGCCAGCTACAAAGTTAGTTGCAGTGTAATATAAACTGCTGGTGTCAAAGACCTGTTGCAATTGCATGCATGAGTGGGAGCAGTAAAATGGAGCAACTTATTATAAACAGTTTTAACAGCGCTCCAGGGTAAAGCTGTTATGGTCCTATTATGTTTTGGAACTGCTGGGATATAATTTGAATACATAAAATCAACCCACACCTATCAATCAGTAGTCTAGATCAAACACCTCATGAGTATTTTTATCTTTGCAGTATACATTTACAGTTGCTGGAATACAGACGTTCAAGTTAAAAAAAGCGATACAAACAACAATGCTACATGAATGAATCCTGATCTATGAAAGTACATGAACTCCAAAGGTCTGCCATGTAAGCTCTGCACTTTACAATGGGATGATAGCAAATTACAGTCCTGCTGCGTATTCCACAAATCCATCAGTACTCAGGAATATGAACTAACAGGATTTTAATATCACAAGACAGGCAAAGAACAATACTGCAGAGGAAACATTAATGAATACCTACCATAGGTACAAATCATTTTACTAGCTTCTCTGAAGAGAAGAATTCCATTTGGAGATGATACATCAAAATTTAAACGTTGCGATCTAAAAAATAACAGCAAAAATATTCAGATGGTCATCGAAGCAGAAAACTGCAATGGATTCATTCCTAAAACAAAAAAAACATTTGCTGATTACAAAGTACAGTTATTTGATAAACTAATTCAAACTTTCAGTCCAACGACATGCACTCTAGTTATCTCCATATGTTGCCAAAGAAACAATCCTGTGACAAAAGACAAAACAATTTTAAGGAGAAAAGGTGATCAGACAATACATACACAGCTTTCAGTGACTGGTGAACATCTTGTGCCTGTGTACAGTTCAGAGGAATGCTACAAAGGTTCCATAATCCAAGCGGTTAAGCTAACTTTTACCGGGCTTCTGTATCTGTATAGCTTTCAAAAGTAAACTAATCCCCACTGGTTATTCTGCTACATAAAGTCTGTGGCAATCACAAGCCAGCTCTCCAAGTGTAAATTGTAATATGCTTTTTATGAACATTCAGACCTGAAGAAGATTGCACCATGTTGTTTCCCCTGATGCACAGGTTTTATCAAAGCCAACAAGAACCACTTTGTTCCCAATCTGGAAATGCAACAGAGTCCCTGGCGAAGTCCCTGTTGCATCTTTCCACTTTGTGATAAAAAAGCCTAACTCCTAGTTCAGGCCTAAAAGTTAACTTTGAATATAGGTCTTAAGCTTCCAAGTAACATTAGCAAAACTTACCCTTAATGTTTATTTGGACTGAAAGGGAAAGGAGTCATCACTGAGTGATGTAAACCAGAGTATCCCCTGGCTGACCTATTTGGTAGCCATCCACTTTTGATCAAATGTGGAGTCCTTCTATCACCCCTATCAGAGAGAACAGTAGGTGTCTATCTTTGCTGCAAGTCAAATTGTTTGTTGTCTGAGTCCCTATCTGCAGGGTCCTTTGCTGCAAACTCTGGAGTAAATCTGGGTGTTTATAAATGAATAAAATGTGCTTTGTATAAAACATTTGTGTATTCCATATGCACAAAATGATAACGGCTGGCATAGGCAAAATACCAAAACCAGCACATCATCTCAAAGTGGCATAATGCACAATCTGATACTCTGTAACATATTTTAACCATGTCAAAGTATATCGTATAATGCGTTCTAACCTGTAAAAGCTAATGCAGTACACAACTCGTGAAAAAACACCATCCCAGAAGATGTTTTCTAAAGGGAACAAGGCAGATTTTCTGAATAGCAATAGGTAGAAGAATAGCATGAATATGGAAAGTAGCTTGAAGAGCTGTCTTTTGCATAAGATTTATTGCTCCAGTTCCTCTTTGTTTTTGTTTACCGTTATTAGAGTTCTGTGTTTATGCTTAACAATCTCCTCCTTGAAATAAGTTGCAGCACTATTAGACTACATTGCTTGTGCATTGCATCGTGAATAAAACTAGGTTAAACTTCTCCAGGAATTTATTATAGTACTACCAGGATAAAAGACATAATTAGCTTACACAAACCAAAGGGGGTGGGTTGCTGGAGTCACAGCAAGCAAGTCAACACAAACAAGGAACAGGGAACTCTGCCTTAAGGTTTGTGTAGCCATTCAGGGATTAAAAAAAAAAAAAAAAAAAAGTGCATATCATACACATTAGCATCTGACTGGGAGCCAGGTCTGAACTTTAAGGCACCAATTTCCTGTCACTAGATTAAACTAAATATTTTTTTCTAATTTCAAATATTTCAACTTTTTTCCTTGTAAGTTTGATTTGCAAGGCAAAATGAGAAATTATGAGAACACATACTTCTTCACTGGAAACTCTAATTACTTTGCTCATGAAGATACCCAGCACAGAGACTTTAACTACCAATTTTCATTCAAAAATCTTTTTTCCTTTGGGCAGTACACTAAATATTTCCAAGCATAATGATAATTTCCCAAAATAAATTGTTCCGTTACTTGTGGTAAAACAGAAATTTCATTCTAACTACTGCAATGTCAAGTACTGAAGTAACCTCCCAGAATCATTCTGAGGCCTTTTTGGTTGGCCCACAGAGCAGATTTTAGATGTGGGAGAAGTTACCTACATGCTGATTATAAATATTGCTGTATTAGATACCATTTTTTCCTATTTTAGCTGGAAGAGTTGAGTTGCAAAAGAAACTGTAAAGGGCGTTGTGGTTTTACAGGCACATATGTATGCTGCTTGGCTTAAGGCAAAAATTCAGCCTGCAGCAAATCTTGACAGCAGAGGATTTTCTGATATTTAATTATATAGTCAGTATTTACCCCTGGTTAAAGCATACACTTCCACTAACATTGAATATAAAATCACAGTAGTCTCTCAGATATATTCCTGCAATTAATCCTTACCAGCTGATTTTGTAATGTCTACCATTTTGGTAAAACAATACAATGACACTGAAAGCTGAGTTCTGCTTGCAAATTTTCTTCCAAAATACAAAAGAAGCAGTCTTGAAGTCAGACATCATGAGGATAAGCAAAGCATAGAAAGATGGAACAGAGAATGCATACCACTGCAGTATTCATCACTTCTCATTTTCATGTGCTTCTTACCTGTTTTGCATGAATTCTGCCATCAGCTTCAAGATAGGGGTTGTACACGCAGGTTCACGGTACCACAGTTCAATAGCTCTTTGCAGAACAGAAATGTATGCAGGGTATCTTCACCAAACCGAGTTAAAGAGTGTACTGATAAAATAACATCTCGCAAAACAACTTCCCCTAAAACTGTACCACACCATTAGATGGGTGGGCCAGATATAGACCTTGGCAGCTTATTCTGACAGAGGGACTGCCAGAACCTATAAATTTAGGCAAATCTCTGCTTAGAAGTCTAAATGCTTTGGAAACACCAATGGTTAAGTAGGAAATAGTTAACATACCAGAGCTGCAATGAAGGAAAAGGAAAGTAGTTTGTATATGTGAAGCTAAGCTATAAGTACATATATAAAATGAGCTTCGATTTTTAATGAATGGCATAAGTCACAAATGGCAATTTAATTTAAAACCACCACAAATCTACACATTAGCAAATCCTGGCCCCCAAATTTCAGTGCCACCTCATATGTATTATATTGGCCATATAAATGGTTGGGAACGATTTGATTGCATGAAGTTGTTTCCAGATCATTCAAGAAGAGAATGCAGCCAAACTGTGTGTGTGGGAGACCAGCAAAGTTAGAAATCTAAGAACTCTTTCAGGAGAGCTGTTTGCTCATCAGCACCTGAGAGATATCTGTTCTTCTAAAGAAGGATTTAAAAGAATGCAATACAGAAAAAAATAAGTTCAGTAGACTCTGCAATACAACTTAAAAAAAAAAATCTTATGAGTTACTGACTGTATCAGAATATTTCATGCAATGATTTGATACAAAGCTGACCCAACATGCTGAAGAAAAGAGTTTTTTTGGATAAGAATGCAGACTGGTAAACGGAAATGAGGTAGCACAGCCTGAATGGCAAAGAATTAAACAGTTTTTTAATATTGAACCAAGCGATTTTAACTATACAATTTGCTATTAAAACATGACCATGCTAATCTAGTCAATGGTTTTGTTTAATAATGAACTTATTTTTCACTTTAACATTGTTTCATGTCAGATAATTCTGCTTTATTTAACCACATGAGAAATAGTGACTATTCTTAGGAAAATGCTATTGCCTATTCAGACAATAAAGGCAACTATTGTGAATCTTACAAAGTAGAATACAGGCCAAGCACTCAACGTGGGACTGCAAAATAAAAGTCTGAAATACGTAACGGTTTACACGCTTCTAGGACATGTAGACACAGTCATGTCTCAGTTCACTATAGCTCTTCTGGTGGAGGCTAAAGCCGTCAGACATAGCACTACTGATGAATGACAGTGCTGTGTAGACAGATGGAAGGCATTCTGGCTACTGCTGTCTGTCTGAGGCATCTAAAGACTTGTGCATTTTTGCTGCCAGCTGCTTGAGACATGGCAGGCATAACTATATATAGTGGAAGAGGCTGATGTGAAATATACTTTTAGACCTTATTTCTCTCTCCTTTATGGGGTTCTTTACATTTTAAATTGTGCAAACTAGAGTTAAACATACCATGGATAGTTATTGCATAATAAACTGGGATTTAAATTCAAATCCTACTTGCCTACAATATCTTCAGAGGTCATAGATGGTCTATGCCCTCTCTCATGCCTTTAAAAATTCACTAATGCCAGTTCCATTTTTTCTGAGGTGGACTTCCAATCCAGCTCACTCTCAGCAGAGGATGGTCAATATGCTCAAAATGCAGCAGATGACATGTAAGGTACAGAACTAACAGTGCTATTAATTCTACTAAGTCATGCCTCTTCCTTAGTGTTCCTCGAAGCTTTATGTACACTAAAGGGAGATGGTGCAATGCTACAAAGCCCCATTGCAGAATTTTGCAGGGCGGAAAGCAATTGCCTTTTCAGATTTCATTGGAAAGAGATTAACTTGACAGCCAAACCTTACAACCAAAATATAAGTCAGCAGTATATCCAATATGATTAGCTATTTTAATTCAAAAACTGAAGCACTGAGTCCACATTCATTGACAAGGAAAGACTGGAAACACTATAGTAAAAATTTTACAAAAGCTAGGGTCAAGAGAAAGACTTCGGCAATTTATTTTTTTTACAAATCCAATAAAGTGCAATAATAAATTGGTTTTAAACAGAATATTATTTTTAAGTGTTTTTAACCACAAGCTTCAAGAAATCTAGCTAATTCAGGAACTTAACCTGACCAGTCAGTTCAAGTTCAAAGGAATTCAAACTGCAAAAAAACGATGCTGAGGTTTGAATCAATGCGACTGGCAATAACAGCTATTACAAATGGATTACTGATCAGGTAGCCTTGTTTCATAAGAAAATGTGTTCTCTTATGATTAGGAAACTTCAATCCCTACAGCTGTTTGTTGGGCTCTTTAAAGTTTGTACCTAATCCTGAATCCTTAAAACATATAAACTTAAAAATTTAGTTCTTCAAAACCAGAATCACTTGGAACAAGCCATCTTATTGCTCCAAGTGGTTTTATTTTGTTAAGAAATACAATATGAATTTGGATAAACATGTAACAATACTAGTTTGGTGAAAAGATTGTTTTGCTTGTTCTAGGGATCCACATCTGAAGCAGCATATGATCAGACATCCGAATATCTAGGCCAGCTGTAACTTCTAAATGACCACCAGATAATCTCAATGGCAGATCACTTCTCTTTATTATAAACTTAGTGTGTATGTATCTATACACATAGATATTTTTATACAGGCAGACAATTTCATGCACTCACACATATACATTGTATGCTATCTAGCTGACTGCAACTCTGAGTCAACCTAGTAATTTAATTCTTGCGACCCATTTTCTTATTGCAACCTTCTTCTTTTACAGACAACAGAAGTCATTAAATACTGAGAATCAACTGGGAGGAACACAGGAAGGATTGCCTATGGGTTACCACCTAACTGTAAGAATCACTAAATGAAAGTAACAAAAAAGTGGATATGACCCTGAACTAACAATCTCCATGGATGTATCTGACTGTGAGACCAAGGACTTTAGACTACAGTCTGATATTAGTACGGAAGAAAAGAGATTAAACATTCAGCAATTTATCCAGGCAGTCTTGAAGCAAACAGCAGAATGAAATACATAGGGAGAATTATCACTGTTAAGAAAAACAGGTTTTGGTTCTACTCAAATTGGTATACAGGTTTTTTTCAGGCCACACCTGCATGTTCAGGACTGACCTACAAATTACAGAGACCATGTTATGATTACAAAAGGCAAATAAACTTTCCAAAGCTGTGGTACTGCAATCGTCATTGACAGCTTGACATATCAATATATCAGGAAGAATAAATGACTTTCATATCCAGGCTTTTGGGGTTTTTGTTTTGTTTGTTTGTTTTTGTGATGTTTTTCTTCATCTTCCAGTACCGGATACTTTGGGAAGATGCTATAGTTAACACCTGAAGCTGCTTAAAATATTTGGAAATATTTTAATGAAGTCTTTTGAGACATCACCTAATACAACTTTAAAACAAATTTCACTATTATTATAAGTATTTTCTCCTCATCCCTTGCCAGAGGAAAACTATAAATCTTGTCTCAGCTGAATGAACACCATTTATCATATTCATTTTCTTGTCAATACAATTATGAAAAGCCTTTGGCCTTTTTCCAAGGAGCCTGATTTGCTAGAGAAACTCAATTAGTATAAGCAAGCCTGCTACAAAACAGCCCTATTTGGCAATCCAGCACAGCTTCATCATACCTGACGATTCACCTCTAAACCATGATCCTAATAACTCAATCATAATGGTAAATACAAGATACAACGGTGTCCCCCGTGCCTCCCCTCCCCAGACCAAAAGGATTTAAAAGAAATTATTTCTGCTCATTTTTGCCATCTACTGGACAAAACTTAAATCCTACACATTGCGATCAGAAAAAAGAAGAATCTCTCAGGTGAGAGATTACCGAGTGCAATTTGTTTTGTTATGGACAGGGCTTAGACCCAAAATATTTCCTGCAGTCACCTGAAAAGTTTATGAGTACATTCTTCTACCAACAATTTACAGGTGACTATTTCTGACAGTCTTCAATATAGAATAAGCATCATCTCATGGTATATTAAAAGCTTAGCCTTTTAGCCCTTGCCTCTTTGTGTTGTTTATTTATTGAACAAATGCAAGTAAATCAGATTTATTTTGGCTAATATTCTGTATTTGACACTTTCCATAATGAAATACTAGGGCTTCAAACATAACAGAATAAAATCTGTTTGAAAAACAGCTTTTCTTTGCTATTAAAACCATTTTCTGATGATATATTTGAAACTATGAAAGAAATACGTTAATCAAAGGATGTTTAAACTTTATATGATAAAATTGCCATCTGACCCTCCTTTCTCCTCCCATTTACCTTTCTGTCTTTACATACAGTAAATAAGAGTTGCGATAATAGCAGCTTATTCTGCTGTAATGCTTTGGATCAATACCTGGATGAAGCTGGACTCAACCAAATGAGGTGAAATCCACTGAACAGAAACATGTGCTTATCCTTTACAGCCAAAGGTGATGAAGAAAAAAAAATTTTGAACATGTGCAAGGGAAAAGAAACTGAGAAGGCCTGAGCTTTGAATTCCACACAAAGCTACACTACAATCTATTTTTATTGTTAAAAGACAGGATAATGAAATCTGAAAGTTGATGGCTGTTTTTATTTATTTGAAATAAACTTAATTCATAAACTGGAAGGAATAAGTTAATTAAAAAAAATAAATTCAGGAAAGGGTCCTGAGGATTACATATCCTGGATCCTTGTATAAAAAACCGCCTCCATGGATGAATCCATTTCTTTCAAATGGAGAGGAGGTTAAGTCTCTGTTATCCCTCCTCCTAAAACTAGAGATTGCAGTTCTGCACAGAAGAGCAAGATACTCATGCTGTATTAGGAAAAAACAAAGTAAAAAGAATTTGAAATGGAACCAGCAATGATCTGCTTTTACACATCTTCCTGATTTTATTATTAAGTTTTAGGGTAACACAAGCACAAACAGTACTAACGAAGTTAAATGTACCCAATGGTGCCCACTAGAAAATGAGATGCTAATTCACAGTCTGGCTTCAGTAGTTTGTTTTGGGTTTGTTTTCTTTTTTTTTCCTCCAGTCCTCTAAAACTGAAATTAAGGGATGCTTTCCACTGATTTTAAGAGAAATAAAGATTACACTGCTTTATGTTTTGTACTTACTTTCTGCAAGCTGAGCCTGCACATAGACAGAATCACTGCAGCCTTACGAAGGTCTTAAATAGGGCTTGCTTATCTGAATGGTCATCAGGATCCTACCACACAAGGACATCTATCAGATCATACCAGGGTCTGCTGTACAGCCTTTCAGTCCTTAAAGGCTAATTTCCTAGTTGCAATTCTATATTGATGCATTTCTCTTTCTTAACCAGGAAGATTATTAGAGAGCAGTAGGGTTTCATTATTTACTTAAAATAAAAATATTTTTAAAAGCTTGATTTCTAGTAAAGCATGTAATTGTACTTGAATGTTATTTTTTCTGTCCATAAAATAAACAAATATATAATTAACTCCCACAGCTTTGTAAGATCTAAATTATAAACCAAATATTTTTGTAGTTACTTCCCTATATATTTCAGCAGTTTGTTACTAATATGACTGTATGCCCTGAAGAGAGAATTACAGCTACTGTATTTATAAAAATAAAAAACATTTCTCTATAGTATTAAGAAAATATCCATGAGTATGACTGTATTTGTTGGCATAAAAATGTATACAATATTTAAAGCAAACAGAGTTCCTTTATCATAACTTATTGGAGAAAACTACAATCTAAAGGTTTTGATTTTGTTTTCAGATGTCCATTTTCTTCTGGATCAAGACGACTGCAGGTGTTGCGATATTAATAGAGCTAACATAAATGGAAAGTAACTGACTAAATTAAAGACATGATTCATACCAGAGATAGAAATCTCCCCAGATAGCACTTGTATAGTATTTTTAAGCACTTTTGATGTTAAACCAAATGTAGGTACATTGTGTTTGTAGTTAAAGACACAGCATTTTTTTAATGAAAACATTATGGATTTATGAAGGGAAGAAAACCACTTGGATATGTTTTCTAGGTTAGTAGTGTGACACAACAAAAAAGTGACCTCTCTGTGCTTCTTCCCAGTTAACTGCATGGTTGCCATTGTGCTGTAATTTTAGCTGATTACACATTAGTTCATTTAGCTTTGTTTCCTCTTCCCCACTGTGCCATACTATTAAACTAATGCAAGGGGCCTGGTATCCCTCTGTGCACAGAGCTGGTATTGTCATAGTGTAATAAGGATACATCCAGTCAAACAGCATGGTGTAGCTGGTCTTTGTGTTTAGTGCAAAGGCAATCCCTCGAAGATCCCTTGCCAGCCCGATCAACATACGCTGTCAGTGGGAAAGAGACACAGTAATTGATTTTCACGTTAGCACAGAGCAGATGGAGTAATAATCAGCCAATAATGACCACATATCTGATTTTGATTCATTAGTTTAAATGTCTCGCTCAAATCTTTTTTTATAAAACACACAGAGATTCTTTTAACAAACAAGATTTCCACAAGTTTTATACTGGTAACACTAGCAAAATGGTTAGGAAATGCTTTTGATTACTATTTGATATGCTATCCTAATGAATAATGCAAATTAAAACATAATATATGAATACTGTGTGTTAAAGTTTAAAAGTGTTTCCTGTATTAATATATTTAAAGTAACAATAACAATAAAACGTTAATTTAAGCTTGTAATATTTTGAATGAGGTTTAAGACTAACTGATACTCATAACAAGCTACAATTAAGGCTGCACTGAGATTCTCATTGTACTGTTATTTTAACGTAACTTTTTTTTTTTTAAAAAGTAATTTTCCAAGTTAGGTTTCTTCAAAAAGTGACTTTTTTTGTTTACAGAAAACCATGCAAATATCTATCTACATTAACATCAGTTCTGAGGTGAATTTTTTCTTCCCTTTAATGACTGAACTGCGGCTTCAGAATCCTTCCAGCACAAATGCAGATAACATTTTAGGCATAGATAATTAGCCCCTACTAAGGGGATGTTTTCAGGATAATTAATAGGCATCAATAAGAAACACTAGTGAATGAAAAATATTTTAACAATATAAACACATTTTTCAATTTACTTAGACAAATATTCTTTTTTGATAATTAAGTAGTTTTAATAAATTTTATGCATGTGTTGCAGGTGGAGTTTGTACTTCCCCCCCCCATAATAAAAGAGCACAGTATTGCAGAGGCTGGTAAAAAAAAAAAAAAATCATAGAAGCATGGCAAAAAAAAAACCCAGTAAGGAGTTCTGTCTTTAAAACCAGAGTTTTCAATAATGTACCACTTGGTGCTAACACTGTAATATTTATAGTGATGAGAAATACAAAAGGCAAGATTCACATATTAATTTTAATTGATCACATAAAAAGCAAATGATGGTTGATGCCTTGTTAAACTGCTAAATGTAATCCTACACAAGGGCTAATTTCTACTTTTCATATACAGACCCATTAGTACAACTGATCTGGATGACATGCACATAGATTTATCCAAGGATAAATTGAGTTCTCCACAAAACACTGGTGAGGTTGCTAGGAGTATTTTAATATTTGCATTTCTTTTCTGTTGTGCATTGAAATGGCCTGAACTTGCAAGATGCTGAGAGGTCTCAACTCTCATTAACTTTAATGGAACTCTGAAATCACTAGAGAGGAAGTGTTCAATACTGAGAAGATGCAATATAAAATTGTAACTTTATCTTTATATTCATCTGTATTTTCGTACTTTGTGTGCCATTTTGTCCAGACAGAAAATAACTGTTTAGCAGACAAGGTAGCCGAAACTTAAAGAATTAAAAGAACTCGGCAGCAACACTTTATACTTTCTGAATGGATGCAGGGATGCAACAAGATGTACAAGGAAGTGGAAATCTTCCAGATTGATTTGGGTTCCTTTGCCCATTCTAGCCACAAAAAAAGGAGGCAAGCAAGACTGCATAAAGGAAAAGCTGGAGCAGGAAAGAAGGGGAGCTACAGCCCCTGGCAAGACATGAACTTGCCTTTGTTTGAGGATGCGCTCGGCGAGCAAGAGCTCACCATCTTACTGTGGTCTCTAGAACATGGATTAGAAAAAGACAACCAGCCCCAGTCAAACCCATATTCCTATAACATGCTTATTCTGTCTTTATAAAAACAACTGGTTGTAAGAAAACACTCTTTTGCAAATATATTCAAGAAACAGTTTGGTTGTGAGACTTCATTAATAAAAGACGACATGCAACTTTATTTAAACTATGGTCCCAGATTTCTGGGAACCTACACAAACACCAGGCAATTTCAGATACCATTTGATCTGGAATTCTAAAGAAAGGAGAACAACTACTACATAAACTACATTACTTGGTTTTCTATTCTTTAAATTCAAGCAGTGTTATTAAAAAGCCCATACCATTAACCACACTATACTTAAAAAGTGACCTCCATCTACAAGGCACCATAATATTCTTGTCCTGTAAAATCCCAGCAAACTCAGTGGTTTAGGTATTATCCATCAGAACACAACTTCATAGAATAACACTGCCTAGAGTTGGCCATGTCCAAACAGCCTATATAATAGAGCCTACAGAATTCCGAGATAAATCCCGATCCATTTAAGTCACTGGTAAAAACACCTTTAAACTCTAATAGGAGCAAAAATCATCCTAGATCCCATGCTTGCTTAAGTCACATTTAGTAAGAACCTCCCCAAACCCTAAAATGCCAAGACAGTCCAGTTTTAGTTCATCATGAGTTTTCAAATAGCACTTCTATGCATAAAATTTATTAATGACAAACAACATGATAAGCTTATATATCTACTTTTTGTCTGTCATCCCGTGGGATTCGAAGTGCCTTGCAAACTTAACGGAGTAATTTGAAGAATACATGAGGCTACTGCTTCATTCACAACTGAACACCAACCATTTCTGGGGCAAAGTGACAGTTAATAACACCACCAGCAACTGCAAAACGAGTAAGATGAGAAGTGAAGAACAGTAAATACAAGAAACATAGCAAGAGGAGCTTGTCAGTAGTATGTGGGTTTATACATTGCTTTTCTTGCTAATGAAACAATTTTGTTCAAATTTCGGTTTTGAAATATTCTTCCCTGAATGTCAGTGATAGGTTTACTGAAGATTAATTAAAACAAAGCAATTTTTAAAATAAATGCAAGTGTTCTGTTTCAAAGTCCCAAAGAGGATTTTTCAGAGGAAAGGAGCTGAAGATTTAAATATTCACAGAAAAAAACCTATGACTCGCCAACATGTGCCAAGTGTCTGACTAACACAATTTAAAACAGACGAGACTACTCACGCCACCCACCCCCAAAACAGGGCTTGTAATGGAAAGTCTGACAGACCCTTAACTATAGCGGCACTACTGGGTGCAGCTATAATATTACCCTCATAATTCTACTATATAATAACAACAAAGGAAAAAAAAGGTGAAGGGTCATTGCGCTTTGTCTTTAGAATTAAGATGGCTGTCTTCATCCTTACAGCATACTCTTAATTCTGGAGACACGTCTTAATAACCTCTAAATAGTTCCAACAAAAGAGCCGTGTCAGAGGAATGAGCAGGCCCCAAGGTGTTTCAACTGGAGTGTTTTCATCTGCCTTTATTGCTCTATCCCTCTCCAGAATTAAGGCAATAACCTGTGATAAATTATTCAGGAACTGCTACAGGGATCAAAGCAAAATCATTCTGTTAAAGTGCTGTTTGCAACATTTGGCACTTAGTGTGAAAACTTTTAATGTGTGCAAGCTGAAAATCAAGGATTTTAAATAATTTAACAGCATGGAGTTTCTACAAACCAGCTAAAGATAGCATGTTGCTATTTAACTGCTTTTTCCTCAGATCCCTTTTTTCATGCATTTCTAGCAAATCTGATGATGTCACAACTATAAACAAAGTACTACTGAGATTCTGGCTACCCAGTCGATACATTACTTAACTGGATTGTCAAGAAAAATCTTGAAATTCTTAGGAGAAAATTAGCCACTGTTTTAATACTAGACATTTTTCCTATTAATACAAAAATGTGAAGAAGGAAGTAGCAAAAAAAAAAAGACAAAAAAGGAAAGCAAAGCACATAATTACTTAAGCCATCTTCAATTATATTTGATCTCCCTGGAAAAGAAACCTAAACATATGTCTTGTATGCAGATTTAATGATTACAAATGTATTTTAAAAAGAAAGAGCTCCCTTGTTGTGACTGTTTTTTAATGGTGTATTTCAGAATTATTGAAAAACTAAAAAAAAAACCCTAGCCAGTTAGAAAGTCCTAGTAAAAACCACAAATTAAATGAATTTGGCAGTCCTGGACCATTTTCATAGTGATATTTTAACAGTGTCATCTCCCTGTGGATCAGAATACTAAGCATTTTATTGAAGAACTGAACTGTTTTTGTTTTCAGTACTTGCAAAATGAAGTACCTGAAAGCACTTTTGCATGTATTATTTATTCATCATGATAGAAAAATAGCTTTAACTTAATAAATTATGTTTAAGAGAATTTAGAGCAAAAGTTTTGTTTATGATAAAGCAACAGATTTAGTCCTTTATCAGTAGCTTAAAGCACCAAGTTTTCTTTATACAAATTAGACAGATGGTGCTTACAGTAGAATTTACTAAAGGTCTGTCACAACAAATGCAGCCAAGCTGCATATTTAATCACTGCAGAACCTTGTCTACCTGCAGCTGCCAACTGCTAATCCAATTTCCCTGATAAATGTGGCAAGAGACACGATCAGCAATAAAGAGCATCTAACTCCATTTTCCTGCAGGGCGTCTTTTGATGAACATTTAGGACGGAAGCACGGAGTGCACTGCGTGGCCCTGGCTTGTGGCAGCTGCATGCATTTTGAAGACACAGTTCTCAGGTTACTCACTTAATTCTGCCACTATCATTATGTTGCTATTGATCTCAGTAGCTCTTGTCTACACAGCATTACTCTAGATGAAGCTGAATCAGGCAGTTATCATGCATCAAACTTGCTCAAAAGCCTGGAGATTTCCCCTTAATTACTTGTGATTTTATTTGCAAATACCGTTAAAGTGTAATCAAGCAGTCACTTTCCAGGGTCGTTAAGAACTTGCTAGTTTAGGAATATATCACTGGCACTCCATTAAAATTTCTCTACTAAGATGGTTACAAGCAAACCAGACAGGACAACAGCAAAATTATTTTAATAAACTGAATCCTCACATGAGATAAATACAGTTTCCTAGAGAAATGGTAATGCTATCAAATGCCCGCTTTGTTCTAATTTTTAGGATTTATAACTTGAAAATATAAGAGATGAATCCAAGACAGATGAACTACATCTATTTAACAAAAAGTTATTAAAATTAAATACATAAAACAATAACAAATAAGGAAACCAGAATTAAGTAACTGTTGAAATAACCTCAAGTACTATTTTGTAAAAAATATTAGCTTAATTCAAGTGATTATTGTGAACTGTGCATCTTCTGGTAATGTCAGATGTACTGCAGACAAATTATTTACTCAATATTTCTAGCATATCTGTTTATTTTCTTATGAAAGGAAGTAGATAAATATGGTGATGTAGTATTTAAGTTTCCATCACATTTTGAAATAGCAAATTAAAAATTACTGTTAGGCTTTCTTCAAAATTACCCTGTGTAGCTGAAACGAGCACCCCAGTGTGCATTGTTAACTATTTATGCAGTGACGGTAGAAGGGGATCTCTTTAATGCAATAGTGCTCTAATATATTATCATTCCTGATGATGCAGCTTGTATCTAGCAAGTCTTTTTCTTCCCTAAAATATACTGTTGTTTTGACACAAACAGCTTGCTACACTTAAGGATTTTACTAATAAAACATAATGTTGTGTTAGATATTATGACTGTTGCCACAGCTGAACTGACTTGTCAAATCAATCCTAATATGGCTCCCACAGGCACATAAAAACCTTATTTAGCTATCAGTTATCCTAATCACTTTGTTCAGTTTAAGGGTGCAATACTTCAAGACCAGTTCCTATTTATACATATATGCCCAGCCATTTAATAAAGTCTTGATTTATATAATAAATTCTTGTTTGAAAAAATACTTTAAAGCAGCAGTGTTTTATCAAGTGCGTTAGAACATGTCTCCTCATACCCCCAAATAAGTATGTTAATATACACAAACAGGATACTTGCATGGCAAAGGGGGATATTACATATGAAACAGATAAGCTAACACTGAAGACAAATTTGTCTCTTGGACTATAAATGGGGATCAGATGGGGTCACTTGATCTGCAAAGCACTGAAAAATCCAAAGGCCTTTATAAAATCTTTGTTCAAAGTTTATTTAGGATAGTCATTTGTAGCCTTTGTATCTCTACTGTCTACATTCCTAGTTATATATATGTATACAGGTATAAATATACATATAAGTATACAGGTATATACATGCCAAGAGACACAGACAGAAGATGTGACAAGCTTGTTGCTAAATGCTTGCCCCACTATTAGATTTTTCCATCAATAATTGCTTTCCCTGTAATTGAAATAAACCTACCTTTGCTGCTTCTTGTTCAAAACTACTGTTGAATATCTGTGTCACACTTTCAAACGAAACTGTGAGGGGGAGCATGAAATTCTCAAATTCATCCTCATCTTCACCTACAGGAAAAGAAACCAAAACAAACAGCAAAAGCATCACATCATATTGACGCTGTTCTTCAGAAGGGTCAGTCTCTTAGGCTTTTATAGAAAAAACTCACTGACATCATGGGAACTTTCATATGACCTACAGGAAGAAAAACCTGAGGTTTGACATATTTTTACTGAGCTATAAACAAAGATGACAAATTGTTGATTACAGACAACTTGTATCCGAGACTGGCATGTCTTTGCATTTCACATCTTTCTGTTTTTCATATTTCTGTTTTCTCTGTTAATCTGACAGCACTTGTTCAGTACTCTGGAAGAATATTCATATAAGAAAGTCAAGATTCAACAGTTAGAAAATGTTAAATTTAAAACTGCAACAACAAATCAGACCTTTCCCACGTGGACTTTGTAGTATGATGTTTAAATCACAATCTTTTATGATCATATGCTATTTTTTCTACCTTCTACCTATTTAGTATACAGAAGGAAGCTGCTGTGGAAATAAATCTGAACTGCGTTTGGGGTTATTCATGTGACACTATTGCCTCATTTGTTTCAGAAGGTGTGAATTTAGAGTAAACAAAACAAGATGTTGTGGGTAGGGGAAAAAGAGATTGTCTTGGTTAGACAGTTGAAAGATAACCTGGAAGTCTGGATTGGTTTTGTTTTGTCATGATGCTGAACAAGAAACTGCGAACAACTTTTTAGAAATGGCAATTTGCAGGAGGATTGGTACTCATGCTACTTATCTTTAGGCCCTTAATGAGAGTAGCTTGCCTCTCTCATGCAGATTCCCCTTGAGAGTAATTCAGAGTAGGAATTTAATTTACGTTCTTTAAAGAGCTCTTTGCTATAGGGCTTCTCTCTCTTCTCTCTTCACTGGCAAAGTCTGGCAAACTAAGTTGCAACTGAAGTTAGGAGTCTGTTGTGTGCAAAACTGGTTGTGCAAAGTTAGTGTAAGCTTTACAGTTTAGTTTCTACACTTTATATACCCATCTCTAAAATGGGCCTAATTCCAGTCTCTTATCTCTAGGGATACTGCGAAGACCAAATCACTCATCCCCAGTACAACAGTAAGAACGATAGAAGAGGCCAAGAAGAAAAAAGGCCAGGAAGAAAAAATAGTCACAACAGAAAGCAAAAAGTGGACTAACACATTAATCCAGATGACAACACAGTGCGGGGGAGTGTGTGTGTCAAAATACTCAGTAGCTTCTCATTAAAGCTAGGATGACACATCTTCTGAACTGAAAGAGGCAAATGTTCTCTCAGACAAATAATTGTGATCCTGCAGTTAAAACTGCCTCATAACAATGTAAATATTTACAATGGAGAGGAAAGGAAAGTTGCAGAGGCAATCCCAATTATGGCCTTTCCTCATTTCTGAATACTTGGCTTTGCGATCTAAACTGCTTCCCTTTAATACAGGGCTTTCCTGCCCAGATTTGTTTTAAAAGCAAAGGAAATACTTTCAATAACTTCCTGCTACTGCACTGGTCAGCCACAGTTATGGAGCCTTCGAATTGCAATCTATGCTTGAGAACTTTCTTAAACTAGCAAAGTAACTGACCAAATCTGTGACCTGCATCCTGCACCTGCAGCAGAACCAAAGAGGGTGAGATACTTTGTGCTAGATTTCAAAGCTGCTGCTGGCAGAAATAAGATCTGGTGGACTTTGGGAAACTCTAGTCCTGTCCATCTTTGCCAGTCTCTTCTGCCATCTTCTCTGCTCCTTTCAACTGGAGTCAGTCTTTTTATTTGTTATTTCTGGACCCTTGTATCCTCTTCCGATTACTCAGAGTAACACCAGACTATTCATCCAGCTTTTTGTTTCTATCTCCTTCCTTTGCCAACTCCAGATCCTCAGGCAGTTCCAGTACAGCATTAGTTTCTGTGCTCCCAATCTCTTTGCTCGACCAGCATCAGCTTCCTCCTACCCTCCTAGGAGCTAAGCTATTTCTATATGCATTGCATATCCTGATGCTTTTCTCCTTTTAATTGCTTATCAGATTTTCCTCAGAGCAGAAAAATTAATAAATAAAGACCAACCATTTAGAAACAGTCCCATGCTGGTATTGTCCCACACCAGCATACAGACTAACTTAGAAGTCATTTGGATACTGCTCTATGCAGGATCAGGGCTCAATTGCCATTTATAGAGTTCTCAGGAGAAAGCTGAATTACCACGATGTAGCAGAAGTAATACTCCCTCTCATCTAGAGTGCTGCATATCATTAGAAGACAATCTCCACAAAGATACTATGTACACATCCAAATTCAAGAAGAACCTTTCCTGAAGGTAGAATCTGAAGCATATTTTGTTAAAAAGTTGAGAATACCAAGGAACTACCAGAATGTCCAATGTTGATTGGGACCAACACTTTAATGACATAGTTCTAGAAACGGGGTAAGGGGAAATCTTAGGTGCTATTTCTGTTTCAGATTTCAGTGTAGGGAATCAAGAAAGAATATACAATTAGGATCCTACATAGTATTGCCCTATTAATCAAATAATTTGTAACTTTTAGAAAAGCAACACAAATTACTACCTATACATTTCTTTTGCATTCCTGTACAAGCCACATTCACATGCCATGAACAGTACAATATTAACAAGGAAGAAACTATCCTGAACAAACCTACCATAGTAAATTGTTAATTTTCTATAATTCAAACTACGCATACACATCCTTATTATGCCCTTTGAAAGAAAAAAGATGCCTCGCTTATAAGTTATAGTAGATCTGTGTGTGGCTTACAGCAACAGTGTTCTAAACCAGCTTCACTTGGAGAGGTTTGTCACCGAGCATGACTGCATATACCTGTAAGTACAGGACACTGACAAATCATGCTGAATAGCTCCTGAAGGCATTTTCTACAGCTTAGATCTACTCCTTCTGGTAGTGCAGAAGAAAAAGTGATTAACATTTATTAATCCTAGTAAAATTTTTATTTAAATATAATTTTTAGTGGTGTTCTTGTATTAGTTTTGGTTACTATATACTTCACACAAATATTTAGTGTACTTTAGAAATCCTGGACTAAAAATCTTGGACAATATGATGCAATTCCAAATGCAAAAAAAATTATTAAAAACACAACCTGGGGCACAAAAGGAATTCAAAGTCTAATTATATTCCTATCAAGTAAAAGTAATTCAACAGAAACCAAAGTGCATTTTGAAGCAAATACCAATTAATACCAATTACTGTCCTTTCCTACAATTAAATTTTGTGAGTCACTCCAACAGCACATTGTTTAAAATGTAAATATTCTAAATTTACTGTATTCAACTTATCTCTAAAGATATTACTACATCAATTACTTAAAACAATCCCCACCAATAAAAATTCACCTTAGTTTTGTTTTCATGTAAATTGTTTGTCATTCGTATAAAAGGATTTTATATAAAGCTCTTAAGCTGAAAAAAATCTCAGAGAAGACAATTGGTACAATGTTTTTTGTCTAAAAATGCCACTTTGCACAGTTTGAAAATATCTTTTGATTCACAAGGTAAGAATACTGCCATTTAATGCTTGCAGAAACACACAGAAAGGACAGTTTGTGTACACCTTACTTTTTAAATCTGGACCTAAAATACAACTCATACCTGTTTGTGTCTCTAGATGTGCTTTTCTATCAGTTCAAACCCAAACACATTTATTCCAGCAGGAACACAAAGGACAACAGCCTAAAGACTGATGTATGCGTTTTCCAGATATTCCTAATCATTTCAGATCTTGTAGAGCTGTTGATCCAGAGGAATCACAACAACCTCTATCAGCTTGTAGCCAGTCATAAATCATGTGCCTGCATTTTGTCTGACATGTATGTACACAATCTCTACTTTGAGATGTAATTTTTAACACCTGTGATCTTGTTTTTACCAAATCTTTTTTTTTTTCCCCTGTAGGAAAAGTTACTGAAACTGCATGTGTAACCCATTTTACATTAGAAAATGTACCTATTGCTTATGTTATATGACACTGAGCCTGTACTGAAAGCAGTCAGCTGCAGGTCCAGCTCACAGTTGCCATTCTTTAAGAAAAAGCTGATAAATATGCTTCGGTCTTGCCTCAAAGTTAACTGTTTTCACCACTGTTCAGCAGTAGACAGTACGGGCACCCATTATCAGCAAGGAGAGTAACAACTACTGTTGTCTTATGACTGTCTGTGTCAATCTCTTCTGCACACATGTTGCCTAGTTAAGTCCTTGTATGGGGCTTGGAAATGAATACACTAGAGACTTGCCTTCTTATATTTTTGAAGGCCCTCAGCAGCAGGCCCCCTCGGAACACCTACAGGCATCCATCTTCACAAAAACAGTCTGTAAGGCTGATCCTCAGCAGACATAAGCCCACAACTCTGAACATCCTCTGATCAGAAGAGAGGCAATTTGAGACATGCTGCATTCTTCACCATCAGCTTCTTTAATGTACGATTTGTTTTCAGTGTTCATTCTGACAAACCCAGCCTTCCCCATTTAGACAATGGAGAGCTAATCATGCAGACAGAGTTCTACATTCTACTCCAGTGGCCAAGGGCAGTGCCTGGATTCGAAGTGACCGAGTCCTTTATTGCATCCAGCTATTAAAGCATGCTCTGGGTTTTACAAGGGTCTAACCTCCCTAATTTCCAAAGGACAACTCAACAGGTAACTCCAAGTGCATGTTTAAGTATTTCTGGCTGAACTGTAGAACTCTTATCAATGTCTTTTTGAAACCTGGATGGTCTTGTATATTGGGAACTTGCATGAAGAAGTGAAATAAAAAAACCCCTTCTACTAGAAGCTAGAAGGTTCTGGCATAATCGCTATGTCACCTGAAAACTCCAAGTACTTACCCAAGCACTTAATGTTGTAAATCCTCATACTTAATACAAAAAGTGCTTCTGTGAAAAAAATAACTCACCTTATTTCTCCAACAGAAGGCAACAACCAAATACAGTGTTATTGCTTAATGCCACAAGTCTCAAAAGTTGATAAGCAGTGATTGAAATACCAACTATAACACATTTACTGTACAATTAAACTGCTGTTTGATTGGTTTAATAACCCTGAAAGTTCATAATATTACACAAGACAGCAAGATGTCTCAGGGACATAGGAGGAGGATCTTACCTAAATCTACCATGAGAAGACGAGTGAGAGCAGTGTAGAACGCTGTCCGGCACCTAAGGTCACTGAGGCTGTAATTATCACTGACGCCCAAGAAAGGGAAGTGCTTACTCTGTTGAAACATAAGTGTATGAAAAGTTAAGTGTTCTACGAAATTTACTACACACAATGTTTTTTAATGTAATAAAAAACTTACTGTGTGATTCTGAAGCATAAATTTCACAGCCTCTATTTTCACAAGCTTTTTCAGGAGACTATAAGTAGCAGGTGTTAAGGAAAAATCAGCCTTGCAGCATTATGATTACATTATCAAGTTGTACAAACATGAAGGAATTTTTAGTGAGAAAAAAATCCTTACTGAAAAAACAACAAATGTACACTAAAAAATACCTGAATTTCATTTAGAAATGTGTCATGGAGATATTCTTTAGAACATTAAAGACCATGATCTATTAATAATTAAAGCAATTACCTTTCATGGCATATATTCTAGTCAGAAAAGAGACGAATGAACTAAAGGACTTTTATAATTAAACAGAGTTTCTCATAATAAATGGTGCAGTTTTTTCCCCAGATAGACCCACGTTATCAGCATGTAAAAAAAAAAAAAGTGGTTTTGCAATGCCTGTGTTGAAGATGACTGGCACTTTGCAATGGGACTGGCAGCATCCCTATGCAGCTCTGAAGTAATGGCCTCAAAATCACAGAGGTGATCTTCCAGACCCTCAAAAGTCACATTTAATTTGTTTCAGTTACAACAGACAAAAATGCATCTCATGCATACTAAGCTATATTAAACATTTAACCAAAGTATTTTCAGATATATAAGAACTGAATGGAAATTTCTTAAGAACATACAAAATCTCAGAGCCAGAGCAAAGTCCATAACAAGGTGGTACAGCTGGGAATTTTGGACCTATCTATGGATACCTCCACAGGAATCACAGTTTCTTCAACTTTGTACAATATAAAGCCAATCTGACTTACTGCTACGCATGAACCGAAATCTCCCACTCCACAAACTGGCTAAGTTCAAGCCAGTGACAGTCCAGACGGCAGGTAACTACAGTAGTACAGCGTTGGCCCCAGCCACCATGCTCTGCTCTCAGTGCAGGCCCCCAAGAAGGTCTACTGGTCTGGTCTATGCATTGCACTAGCAAAGCTACGAGCCTGCTGGGCTGAAGCTCCTGGCCCTGGTCCAGCAGGATAAGCTTGAGTCTGTTTGCACCTGCTTACGTACAAAGGCTCCCAGGAAGGTGCACGCTAAATGACACAGAAGCAACGTATTTCCTGGACTGCATATATTTGATGGATCACACATTCTAGCATGACTTACTGGGCAGTTAAACCTGATGAAATGTAGTATTTTTCTTAAGGTTTCTTTTAAAAAGTACAAGAAATAGTAATAAATCAGAAGTTGAGTTTGCAAAATATATGTTATAGAAGCCCTTAAAGTTCAGATGGTTAAGACTTGTTTCACAACTTGAATCCTCTCCTAGCTATGTGAATTATGAACATCTTTAATAGCATGAGGACACACTAACTCGCTGTCCCAGATGATTCAAACACTTGAGGTTGGGCAAAGGAGATGATACTGCGTATTGCAATAAGAGCCATGCTGACATCTTTGTGAGCTTTTGTGCAGATGTAACCGCTGCCGGGAGGGATGTTTGCAAACAAGGAGGGAGAGAATGGCCAAAGCAATGGCCTGGATTTTCTGACTCCTGCTTCTCCTTCATTTGACATAAAATCACTGTATGACTCTCAGCAAGTCAGTTAAATTCCACTGTCTCAGTTCTGCATCTGTAAAATGGGGATATAAAAAGCTTTGTGATATCCAAGTATACTAATACACTTTTTCAGGAATGCCATAGAAAAATTCAAACTCCAGAAAAATTCCTAAGCATTGAAAGCATCAAATGAATGTAATGACTTCTACGATGAATATTATAAAAACAGGACTCAGTTTACTGAACACTGTTGATCCCTGGCATTGATGAAGTTCTTGAAGAAATAATCAGTATGACTGCATAATTTTGATGGTACAGTAGTGCCTACAGTCATGTACAAACACAGAAGATTTTACAAATACCCATAACACTTATTATTACCTTTTTTTTTTTTTTTTTTTTTTTTTTTTTTGGAGTGCTTGCTTTACTCTGCCATTCCTGCACATAATTGATTGAAGAGTTCAATTACTTTTATGGGAATAAACAATTTCCCTTTTCATTTTAAATGGATTAAATTCTTTTTAAACAGTTAAAAGTGTAAGAATAGGTTTTATAGCTGCTATTGGAAAATCTCCTAATCTAGTTTTAAGATGATGCTGCTTTGTCAGTCTATAACATTTGACATAGCATTACCTGGTTTTATATTGCAAAGCTACATAGTTGGTTTTTTTTTTTTCCCCTGTTACAAGGGAGAGCCTTTCGTAACATTGTAAGGCTAACAAAGACATGGATAAAGAATTTTTGAGAGACTATAAATATTTTACCCCAAGTTATTGTATAAAATAACAATGAAAATGTAGTTATTTTGCTACAAAAATATACAGTGGAAAAGTTAATTATTAGAAAGAACTAAACATGCATGAGGGAGCACTATGGCTTCAAAGACATAAAGGAATGACTAACATATTCCATTATGTAAATGAATTCAAAGATATTTCACAACTGATCAGCTAGGAGGGACATAATGATTTATAATTCAAATAACTGAGCTTTGAAATCAAATTGGGCTAATATATTTCGAAATATGCAAACCTGGAATAATTGTGAAAGTAATGTAAACCATGACACCAGCTCCAAGCATTTGTTGCCTTTGTTGTTAATATTGTCTTACGTTTTTTCTTTTTTTTTCCCTGTTATATATAATTCCAGTTGCTGGCATTATGGTTTGCTTTTAATTCTAGATTATCCTTTAGAAAAAGACTATTATACACATAAAAAAAGAAAAATACCAGTTTATAAGACTGTGTAGAAGCTGACTGACATACAGGAAAGTACTGAAATTAAATAAATTATTATTTTAACCTTTCAGGCTAGCCACAATTTAATCTATATCCAATACTGAAAATTGATCCACTGGATCCAGCATCTTAACAATACACTCTTTCAAAGCAATATGTACTTAATGCCTTTTAAAAAAACCCTAATATAATGTGAAAAGGCCAAAGTTTGCAATGCCAGGAAGTAGTTATAAACTACTTCATATGTTTGAAATAAAAAGTACTTCAGTATTATTATTAAAAAAAAACTATTGGTAGAGTTTTTTATAGGAAAAAAATACATATCTTTAAAAGCCAAAATGACCAGTGAAATTGGGTTGTACATCATTTTCTGGGAAAAAGGAAAAACAGCCTCGACAGGTGTAATTTATCATTTTTCTGATTTAATACCAAAGAAATATATTAAAATAATAAAAAGAATCCTGAAATCCTCAAAATTTGTAGTGATAAATAGCCCTCCCTGTCTTTATTGCATTATGCCTACTAACAGAAATATTGCATGGTGGATTTTGCCAGACAAGGACGATTATTTTCCAATAAAAAGTTGCATATTAAATTCCAGCACAAAAGTGGGTGTCTAATACTTTTGAAATCTTTTACGGTTTGCCAGGGAACACAATTTTAAACTTAACTAATACAACATCACGGTGAAGTGAACCAGTATTAAAGCTGTCTTTGTACAACCCCACCCCTCTAAGCAGAAAAGCTACTGTTCTCAGAATTTTTGTTTCAAGTATTTCCATTGAAAATTGAATTGAATAGATTTTTGTAATTTATGTTTTTGGTTAATCTCTCTTTTTACTAGCCTTTAAACATTTCACACTGATGTTTAAGATGTATATTTATGAAGGCAGTGCTGCTTTACATCCTGACTATGCACAGGGGTCTGAAACTGCTCTTGCAACAGTTAGCAAGTTTCTGCAAAGGAACTTCTTCAGGTGCACTTAATAACCTAAGTATCTACTTTTTCATCCTTTCTAGGTCCTGATATTATTATATCTGTTTCATGAGCAGAAACTCATTTATTGCAAACATAATTTAATTAGAAAACTAAAACTATCCAGACATTTCAGCCTTGGAAAAGTATTATTTGCACCAATAGTTTATACTGACCTTCATTTTTGAGAGCTACCATGTGAAAACATGCCTTTGAAAACCTCCAGAAGACAATATGAAATGCTAGATGCTTGTTGGGCTTTAGCAGTAACATGAAACTGATTATTTCAGCAAGTATACATACATAACTAAACAAGCAAGCACTTTAAGTTAGGTGCACCATGTTAAATTTCTTGGTTATTTTGAAAGTGTTTTGAAGCCTACTGAGGCAATAAGTATGTAGTATAAAAGAGGAGAGAGCTCATGAGTCTCTTCATAAATCTTATTAATGAAATAAATGTCTCCCCTTCTGTTTTTGTCAAATTCCTTAGTAATGTTTCACTTTCAAGTCCTTTCCAGTCCTATTTCTGTGATGCCATGAGAACATAAACACATGCATATTTAAAATACCAAGTTAGCTGCTTAATGGTATTTCAAGTAAACATATAGAAGTACACATTGTACGATTTTCATTAAACTAAATTCACTTATGGAATGTGGAAACCCACACTCATCTTTCAACCCAAGGAAATATATTAAAATTCTTCTTATATGATTAGAGTTCTATGGAGAAATAAAATTATACCAATTGTCATACTCCAGGTACCTTCCCCTCTGCTTGCCTAACAATCTCCTCTAGAAAATTACTGAAAAGTTGTTTTTATTTTAAAATAGCGAAGGATTTCAGTATTGAAAGTTTTCATGAACTCTGATGGTTTATTATCTGTCGTATACCTTTAAATATTGTGTCACATCAAAACCAGCTACTACTTTTTTTAAATCTTGCTCAATTGACTGAAAATTCAAAAAGCAGACATTCTTCTCCAACTTACGATAAGTAACTGAATATTAGAACAAGATACGAAAGGTTTGCAACAGATAGCAAGTTAGCATCCATCATTTGGGTAAGAATTTCAGAAAAATACTTGAACCTAGACAAAAATCCACATGCAAAGTCACGGTTGTTTTATCAGTAGTAATGATGACACTGACACAGTGCGGAACTTAGAATTAGGCAACAATGAAGCATGTGAAGAGGCTTGTGTTTAAAACGTAGCTCATGTTTCGTATATTAGTTGACTCATCCTCAAAGCAGAACGAATCCTGTTCTCAATATTGTTGAACTCATCAGTGGTATTTGACTTCAAGATTAGGAATGGGACAGATGACCACAGGCAACTCGTTACATGATTTCTCTTCTGTTGATAAGAAGTAGGTGGAAATGAACACACCTTTTAAAAACTATGCATAGAAAAAGATGAACCAAGACAAATGAATATTAATAACCTAACTGGTTTAAAAATGTGGCATACAAAACAACAAAAGTCTTATATTAATTTTTACCTTACTATTTTCAAACAATATGTTATGCCATATGCAATAAAAAGGATATCCAACAGAAAGGTCATTTAGAAACTGAAGAGTTCTTGAAATCACAGGCTCACATCTTCCCCGGTATTTAAGATTTGTAACACTAGAATAAACAAAACAAAAGAGTGAGGTCTTATAACACATTTTCCTCTTTTTGAGAAGTGCACTACAAAACCTCAGAGTAGTAGCACATTATCCTACAAATGTATTTCTGTGATATGTCTTCGGATTTTCCATTTGAGACAGAAAATGCTATGAAAACATGTCATGTCTTTTTCCTGAACAAGGGATTCAAACATTTTTGTAATACTGTAACAAATACATTTATTTAAAAAAAATCCATCATCTGTCATAATGAAATAAATTATCTGAAGCTTACCCCTACTTATATCTATCTTACTCACTTTTCAACACAATATCTGGCCACTTCACTTCTGTAGTATTTATCTGCCCAATTCTTCACAAGATAAAAACAAATTGCTATAAACTCCCCAGGAAAATTTCCATAGGAGAAATGGGGCACAGAAAAACTAAGGGCCAATTCACAGAGCTACTGATATACCCAACTCCCAGTGAAACTACTTTGTAGTTCTTGTACTAACCCCTATTTTTCCTCTTCCCCACACCAAACACTTAACTGAAGTCAAAATACATAGGGAATATTGCATTTCCCTAATTGGAACCCCTCTCAGACAAAGGCATTTAGGAAGCGTACTCTGATTAATGAACCAATGCATACATTATGATATAGGATAACACTAGACCTATTATCAATCCTTGGGGAACACCACATAAAACAACTTACCATTTTTGACAGCAAACTCTTACAGTTAACCTACCAGTGAAATCATGCAGCTAACACCAGGCGATGATGACTTGCTCTACTACCTTCCAATAGGTTAAGCATGAGACATGGAGCACAGACGACCCTCTACAGCTTCTTCTGTACTGTGTGCAGGTCAGTGCAAAGACACCTAAATTTGGGATTGAATCTGTTGTGTTCACCTACTAGATTTACTACGAGGTGAAGAGGTGGCATTAACCTTCAGAAGAAAGGGGTAAATTGAAGCTAGTAAAGTGGAGGAATGTAATTTTTTTCAAATGAGGACTGGTTACAACAATAAGTTGAGTCACTGATTTTGCAGTCTGTCATTGCCTAGCTTTCTGGAATGTCGTGTAGGCCAGTGTCAACAATCTTACTGAAGTCCAAATGCCTGATATTTAGTGTTTCTGTTATAAACTCCAGCCAGTGAGTGCAAGAGAAATTACTCCCCCGTCCCCCAAGTATCCCAAATACATTTATCACTTAATTATACGGTGACTACTAGTAACTTTTTCTTGTATTCCTTTGAGAATCCAAGTTGGGCTGATCAGCCTATAACAAGTTGCTTCCTCTTAGTTCTCTTTTTTGAAGGCAAATACTGTGCCCTACTCTTCTGGGACATCCACCATCACCCTCAATTGCTCAAAAACCCAAAAGAAAGTTGAATGTCCCCTTCCTCCAGACAGGGAGATAATGCTGCTTGAGAGATTCACAGCAGAATTTCTGGTATTGGGTTCATCTGGAGAAATAAAAACAGGCCATCACAGCCTTTTGAAACATAGCCCATTCAAAAAAAAAAGGCAGCATGACTTCCTGGCTCAGAAGCCCTGCACCTACTCCTGATCGTGATATCAAATTGCTAGGGTGTATCTCAAACTGCCAGGTGATCAGGAATAAGTAATTTCAGATTTATATGCCTCAGTTTCCTTGTCTGTAGAACATTCATAATGATTCTGACTTTAAGCTGTCAGATCTATTGATGAAAGACCACAATCTAAGAGGTATAATCAGTACCAGGTATTTATACCATGAAGCAATAGGATTTCGATTTTGGGAATATAGAACTTGAAGAAGAGATGTAAATGCCTTAAAATCAGCATTGATTATTGCTTTTACATATTCATAGGCTAAGGAATGAACTACACCACATAAACTAAATCTCTTCAGGAAGTTATAAACTCAAGAATGCAGTTTAAAACACCTAACTGTTTAGTATTATTTGCTCAGGAAAAGGCAAATAACAATGCAATTACCAAAGCAGTATTCCTCAATTTAGATTTACAAACAAACATTGATTTACTTTATAAAATCACTATGAAGAGCTACAGAGGTTCAGATTGCCTTAAAGAAATAGCCCATTCTAGCAAGTCCATAATTCACAGTTTATCCATACTATGGGGAGTTCTGGAGATGTTTATAGTTGCACTAAATCCTTAACAAGTATATACCATACAAAGCAATAAAAATGAATTTGGACTATCCAGATTTGACATCTACATCAAAATCATAAAAAGGTTATTTTGCAAAATCTTTGTCCTTCAGTAGCCAGATGTAAGACATTTAAAGAAAAACAAGAAGTCACAGTGACAGCTTGAAGGGAAAATTAAAACTGTATAAGGAAGGCTCTCCATCCAACATTGAGCATACTTCTGTATACATCTATTATTTCAGTTCATGGTTGTATATGGATGCTGAAAGATGCAGTAATAATATAAAAGCTAGAAAGTACTTGTGAGTGAACAGAGGCTGGAAAATTTCAATTATAATTGTAGCAATTCCCATTTCTGTTTCTGCCTTATCAATATCAGGCAAGATGAAAGACACATAAAATGTAATATTTTAAGAAACATCTACAAAACATTGTAAGTATCTGAGAAAGTTTGTAAAGATCTAGAGAGGAATCTTATAATATAAAAAGCAGTTTCCCACTATGTAAGGAAGAGAAGCCAAGGAATGAAAGAGGAGAAAAATTTACAGCTCTTGGAGAAATCATGGCAAGACAGTACTTAAATCCAAGTGTTAGTGTCCTTGCCTCTTTCTCTCTCTCAAGTAGCTTATTGATTTAAAATATGAACTAAATGAAACAGACTCAAAGGAACCAATCATAAAGTTTCAGATGAGTCATGGAAAATAAGAGCTTCATCAAAAGCTACACCAGTACCAAATTCACCAAAACATCTGTGGTAGATGAGCGCTGAACACATTTTAAAGGCAAGTACAAAAAAAGTGGAAATAAAAAATGGTGCAATATTTCCAATTTTAGTAACAATACCAGCATCAAAATACCGAACTACACACACACAAAACAAAAAGAGCAACAGTAACACTGATCCATGCTGAAAAGCTATGAGAATAAAAAGATTAAATCAAACAGTATTAAGAATCCTGTACACTTTCAAATATTTGCTTTTAGTTTGCCTTTAGTAAGAAGACAAGAATAAAACCTTAGCTTCTAAAAGCTGCACCAAAAAAGCTTCCCAGCTTTCCAACCTCTGAACCATCCAGCTTCCTATGAGACTTTGTCTGTCACCATGACTGCTTACTAATGCAGTTCCATCAGCACAGCAAATATGTCTTCCCTTAATACAGTGACTTAAAAGTATTATTTTCAGAGGCTTTGTATTTTTAACCTGAAAGCTACAAAGGGAAGGTAAATAATGATTATCTACTCCAATTTACAACTCTCTGGGAAAAGGGTTACCACACCATCCACAGGAGAATCAAAATTCTTTGCATGTATCAAGTCATTATGATATTTGGGCAGGGAAAGAATCAAGGCAAATATATCCGTTTCCAGCCTCTTAAATCCATTTCATGACTTCCCCCCCCCCCGCCCCCCCCAAAAAAAAAACCAAACAAACCATTCTACTATCCTTAATTTCCTGTCCTGTCCTCAAGTTTACAATTTGGAGAAAGATCTCTTCAGACACATGTATTGTATCACGCTGCTCTTAGAAGTTTTGTGTGGTGCACAGCACAGGAGAACCCTTCATACAAGATCTAGCAGTTCTTATGGCAGTAGTGGATGGAAAATGATACTGCTGGAGCATAGGAGTAGAATGCCCAGCTTAGAAGAGAGAACTGAAAAACATGCGGTGCAATTTAAAAAAGAAAAACAAAAACAAAGCATAGTCAGCACAGAAAAGGGAGTGCTGAAGAATGAGTACATACTGTACAAAGAGAGAAAATCCATTTGGTCACACGGATGGTGGGTACCTTCTCCATTTACCACTGCATGCCAAGGTGCTCAAATATTGCTTACAGGCCATTTGTAAGTGCCCAAAGAATTCACCCATCCTCTTTCCAGGAGGCCTTGAACCCCTCCTCTGAAATGTAACAGGCAGGTTTGTTATCACAATAAAGCTGCACACGCATAGTTTACTGTACCTCACATGTACAGGAGATTTGGTAATATGACAAAGAAGCAGTTGCAAAAGATAAGTTGCTACCAACCAGAAGAGATGACAACTGCTGCAAATCAGCAAGTTTGGGTGTGGTGGTTTGTTTGTTTGTAAACCATGTAAATTTAGGAATAGTCTTGGTCTCAAGTTAAGGATATTGCAAATATACTTGCATTATAAAAATCATGAAGATAAACAAAAAAATCATACATTTTAAACAAAACTTTCAAAGTTGCTTAAGGTGTCTGCTATTCAATTTCCATTAAAGTGCAAGAAAAATGAGCATCCAAATCCCCTAAAAAGACTTGGAAAACCTCTTCCTTAAGTGGTACTTAAGTTTCAGTAATAACAAAGATAGCAATTTGTTGGCAAAAAAGCTCTGTACAGTCATGTTTTAATTCTTTCTTGTGGATTATCATCATTTACAATGAAAGCTCTCTGTGGCTCAATGACAGTGATTGGATATATACTTTTCATTAGAGCTGGACAAAGGTGAATAGTTACAAAAATGCACATTCTGTCATGAATAAAAGTGCCAAGTTTTAGTTTGCTATGATTCATGGAGTCATACCATTACAAGTGTTCAGAAAAATATTCAGATATCCAGACTTTCTATACTTATGTATTACTTAAACATTGCCACATGGAAAACTTCTCTATTTATATGTATGTATATGTGCATCCACCATAGTGAAATCATTACAGCAGTAAAAAAAAAAAAAAAAAAAAGACAAAAAACATCCAACAGCAATGTTTGAATATGCATCTTTCATTCATGTTTCAATTATTTTGTCATGACCAAAAATACTAAATATTTGGGCAAATATTTTGTAAATCGACCTCATGATAAACCACTTCCACATGAATTTGATAATAATTGAAAGAAACCAGGAGAGGCTCATAGAATAAGTGAAGAAAAGGAAAGGTGCTTGCAGCCAAAATAAATACAAGACACTTTCGGCCAAATGCCCAGGACAGGCTCAAGGAGCAGATGGGACTAAAACTACTCCAGTCTAAATATTTCCTTGCCTCCTACCTATACAGGGAAGGATTAAGGCAGGTAGGTAGCTACTGCTCAAAGGGATGACCAGTGGAAGGAGAGGACTACTACTGGTTTTGGGTAAAGTGCCTCATTCTTTGCCTGAAGAGTCCTGGCCTTGATCCACTTTCCAGTAGGACAAGAGGCATGAGAACATGTGACAGGGCTGTTTTCGGAGGAAGTAGGAGTGACAAGGGTAGAGAACTCCATAGAGATGGAGGAATAGTCTGTGCCTTTGAAAACCAATACCTCAGGGCAACAGGCTACGAAGAAGAAAGTCTAAGGAGACAGGCTGGGACCTTAAGCCATAATCCTCCAGAATCTTGTCATCCCCTGCAACCCCACTAGCTCCTTCAAAATCCCATTGCTCCCTCTTGCTTGCTGTCACACTCGAGTAACTCCTCCCAGCTTATCCCTCCCTTGAACCTACTCTACTGTTGCTATGATGCTGAATGCAGCTGAGAAGACTTAAGATGCCTTGAATATTAGTATTAGAAAAAATTCGTTTGAGATTAGGTATTTTTTCAGTTGGCCTTTCCCCTTCCACACATACACACCCTACAATGTGATGGTCAAAGCAAGCAATGACAGTGGATGCTAGAAGAACTATTCTATAAAATTTCTGGTAAGCCTGTGATGAAAATACAGCCATTAATGGATATTATGACTACATAAAACTCCATCCCTTCAGAAATGATTTAACAGGGATTCAGTAAAAGGCACGTTCACTAACTCCCAATGAAAAGGTGATAAAAGGTCTAGGATCTGATGTGACAGTAATACTTTAAACTACAGTCAAAAGGTCTAAAGGACACCTATTACATTGACAAATCTCAAAATATTTCTGTACTTTGAAGAATATCTAGTTCATGCAGCCTTTAATCCATAAACTGAACAGTGGCTATTGCAGCTACGACACAGGTATTTCAAATTGTTTTCTGCCAATGAAAGAACTCACTGAGTTTGATCACCAACCCTCCACTGCAAAGCTGCTACTTGAATTCAAAAGAACAGATTAAAGCCACATACATGAAAGTGAACTACTGAAAATGGAGAGACCTGGAAAAAGACAGCTCAATAGAAAATGTGTTCAAAATCTCAAGAAATCAAAGAAAAGTGCCATTTATCCATCTAAACATTACTGTGCTCACATCAGACTTCAGGAAACTAGAAACTCCATGCGTCAAGTAGTAAGTTATCACAAAAAGAGGTTAAGTCTCCAACAGCAGAACAGAAGAATAATTAATATGTGCTGGTAGACTACAACTTGCTTGACTACCATAAATTCAATTGCTATGTTTACTCCTCACACCAAGTATAAAATGCTTCCTGCATGCCTCCTTCGTTGGATTCTTTAATGGCAAAGTAGAAGGAAATAACCTGACATTGTCTTTTGATCATCCCACAGTGCTAATGGCAGATTATGATAAGGTAGTTTCTCCAACACTTTCTGATTGGAAAGACTGGTTGCCATTAGCCAGGCAACAATATTCTTTCAAGCATAACTCCTCTATTTCACACAATGCTCAGCATTAACGAAACAAACAATACAGTCTCAGACACTGTTGTGTAGTTACTATATGAGAACACCACCACTTTAACAAGAAAGTGCACACTAAAAATTCCCTAGTGTTTGCTTTTAACCTAATGTTAAGGAACAATATAAGACAAATTTCACCTCCTTAAATAAAAAAAATGGATGTGCAGGGTAAGACAGAACAGTAGACTAGTGGCTTTCTAAAATAACAGTGTGGTTAAAAATACTGACTACATCCACAAGAGGAAAAGGTGAATGGTCTCACAGTCACGTATCCTGCCCAATGCTGTTACGAATGTGCTAAGATTATTCTCAGTAATAGAGCACCAGAAATGCTGCCAGACTGGATTGCCCCATCAGACCCTAGTTTCTGGATTATATATCAGTATGTTACGGTTTCACACCCAGATTTTCCAATTGGCATGCTCTCACTGGGGAGAAGCTCGTTTATTTTAATTGACACAAACACGAATGTGTTTATACAGTGGTTTCGCAGCTAACTCAAAGCCACTGACTGAATTGTCCATTTCAAGCTGAAAAATCCATTCTGTAAAATGAAACTAATCTTCAGTCTAATCAATGAACAATTCATGTTTTTATGAAAATACCGTAAGCCATGAGGAAAGAGAAAACAAAAATATAGACTGTGCAATCTAAGAAGCAGCACTGATTTTTGCTTTTTACGTACCTAGTTTTCTTTTAAAATCTTCCATGTAACGTTAAAACGCTAACTATGTTTTTTCTTAATTTACAGTACTTATGCAAATACAGCCCTATCCAAACTAAACACATGTAGCACTTATCATACAACTTGTTAAATGATATACTGTTATTTGCTCAGTTGGCAAAGGCAACAGAGATTTCATCTCAATGGCAGCAGCAAGTAGAAAGAGAGAAGGAAACTGATGCATCTGGTCTCCAAACAACCATCCTCTTTCCCCACTTTTTCCTGTTGTTCATATTTTACTGTAGTTTGAAACAACAAAATGAAGTTTAGCCATCTGGTACCACGACACAGACTGTGTCATGTGTTCCAGAAACTGTACAATAAGTATCCATCAATATTTTTCCATTCATCACCTTCCATTTACCTGTCTTCAAAGCATACTCCAGATAAATATCAAGGTTTGATGGGTACTATTGTTACCCTAAGGCAAGATACAACACTCAGCTTCTGGTTTTGAAGAAGCAAAGCATTTATGCCTTGTTTTTTACAGAAAAGTTAAGTCATATTAGAAAATGACCTTGTCTTAATTGCTACTATTTCTCAAGCTTGGTAGTCATGGTAGCAAAAGACAAGCTATGTTTAATACTGTCCAAACAGGTCACGGCTAACCTGGCAACATCAGTAGAGATATTTCTCCAGTAGGTCAAAGTCTACTGAAAGTATTTGCAGGTCTTGTAAGTCAGATTCAGAGGACATGAAGTAAATGACAGGATGCAGCATCTTCTTCACCATAGAACAGAGAGGTAAGGTATGTGTTTCTCTTTCTCCAGGCACACACAGAACTCATTGTCTCCTGGGGACTCCCAGATTTTTTTAGTGGATATTCACAATTTTTCAGAGGAACCATTTTGTTTTGCTTCAAGAGCAAAATTGATTTTAGATGAAACTCTTTTGAGTCAGGAGAAACTATCAAATCTCATGAAGGATAAGTAATAAAAGACAAAATCTTGGTAGTTTTGCTGGCGCCCAAGGAAAGCAGCTGCAGCAGAGGCATAAGAAAAAGGTAGCTTGTCCAGAGTAATTTTCTAGGATTATTCTTAAGAGAAAGTATTGCAACACTTATCTGCCAGAATAACACACCATCTTATTCTGCCAAATGCTAGAGATGGGCAGACAGCTGATAATAATACCCTTTGTCTCCTTCAGTATGAGGCCTTAAGATCCTCCTCTGTGAATCTGTATTTTTAAGAGAGCAAATTTTGCCAGATGTTGCCAAAAAGCAACCCAAAAGAGCTTCCCCAAAACAAAGAAAGATTAGTTTAGCTTGGTCAGTTCCCCACTGAAAATTACCATGAAGCTTTACAGGCAATTCCACTGATATCTGAGGGTGCCAGGAAGGAGAAGTGGGGAAGGGTGGGGACTGCTTATGCCAGGCTGTCACTGAACACAAGTCTATGAAATCTCAGCTCTATTCTCCCATAAGCCATTTCCAGAGGTGATGCAGGCACTGTGGAGGACATATCCAGCTGCAAGTGTTTATTTAAAGGCCTGCAGTACCTTCAGAAAATAAAATACGGGTGCTTCTGAAAATGGTTATCCCTTACTTCAAATATTTAAAATGTACCAGAGACATTTTTCTAGCAAGGAGCAAACTTAATGACAAAATAAAACTTGGATTTTATGTAAATTTTAAAGACAGAACAAAATACATACAGAACAGAACCCAAGCACAAACTCACATTTTTGTCATAAATGTTTCCAGAACATGGTTGTCATCTGTTATTCCTAAGACTTCTGACATTCGGGCATATACCTGGAAATAAACATTTCAACAGTAACATATTACAGACATTTATAAGTACCAACATTTTCATTTTTTCTAAAACCTTCCCTATTTTGATTTTGCATGAGAAAAGTACAGGCACAAATGTTTGTCCATCCAACCTAGCTGAAGCATTTGTAAGAGATGGCTTATACACTCTCCGATAGCGTTTTGTGAATTTGGGACTGAGAGGTTTTTACTTGCCCTTGCATACATTTCTTCCCACAAAGGAGATGTAAATTTTCCACATTAAATTTACTTTCTTGTTTACCGAACAATAGAGTCTCTATTCAAAAAACCTGTTTTATTATAAAAATTTGCAAAGGGATGGAGAAAACATTCTTCTGTTGGTCTCTGTCCTCAGTGGGATGTGATTCAACACTGTCCTTTAGCTAGTATATGCAAGTTCTTGCACTGTCAGGCATAAAATCTGGTAAATTAGGTACTTTTCAGACATTCGTTTTTGTGTTGTCAACAGGAGAACAAAGGCTTTGGCAACAAAGTAACTTACAGTTGTATACTTTTTCCCTTTATTTCAGATCCAAGACATATATTACCAGCCAAGTTGTCCCAGCACCCTACCTATCAGATCAAACTACTGTTATAATGCAGTAACAAACACACAGGACACATCAAGTATATTTTTTCCTTACTGTGTAATCTTCATAAAATTTTTCGGTAGTTTTAGTAGCCTAACATTTAGTTTGTATAAAAATATTTAGCTGGGTTATATCAACTTCAGAAACAGAGAGGAGACACGTACTGCAGTATTTCTTTACAATCCTCTGACAACTCACTTTACCCTGAGCTCAAGTAACTCTGCTATTTGCTTACGACTGGGCTAAACGCAGATCTACCAGTCAGTACATTTTATTTCAGTCATTCTAACTTTTAGTGACACTAAAGCAAATATTATGGGTTATATATAATTCTTCCATATGATGTGATCACGTCAAGTATCACTAAGGTCTGAAATGAGAGCACCAGGCACAGCATGCGCAGCCCCAGTTACCCAGCGGTGAAAGCCTGGTGCCATCTAGCTGTCAATGTTGTTTGCTGACATTACATATTCCACAGAAATACCAATGGACTTTAGCAGAAAGGAAGTTGGTACAAGCAAGTTAAGGTACAGTAACAGAAGGATTAAGTTAGCTAGTGATATAATCCCATGACTTTACTTAAAAACCAAGCCAGCAGTATTCTACCTCTGAGGAAGTCAATCATAATACTACAAATAACAAATAATACAATAAAAATTGTATTTTCATGTCCCAAAAGACTTTAGTTTTAAATCCAAGCATAATAAAGGCATGAGGAAATAAACTTGCAGCTCTAACCAGAAATTACACCAAGACCAAGGGTAACTGAACTTGTAAGCTAACTTATTGTTTTATAATTGTACAAAAGTAATTTATTGTGACAAAATCAATAGTGAAAGTATAATCTAAATATGAAAAAAACTGTAATATACAATACAATCCTTCAAACGTTGCAAAATATGTTCACACTGTAAATGTGAAGTTATCATTTATAGTAATTACACATAGCAAAAATAATATACTCTAATATAAAAATAATATCTTCTAATTTAAAAAAATAATCTCTCTAAATAGTGCACTGCCGAAATTCTATAGCAGCTGCAATCTTAGTAAAGTTTAAGAATTTCTGTATTTGATAGGAGGAAAAGAGAAAAAGAGATAGCGAGGAATGTAAACATATCAGCAAACACACATTTATGTTAAGATCTTTCCTTTCTGCCACGGGAAACCAGTGGGAGAAAGAGTGTGAGCGAGTGCATGTCCTAGTAGCATTGCGCTCTGTTGTCAAACTAGGCTCTCCCCACGTCAGAGTTTAACAAATAAAATACTAAAACAGCAGTCAGTGTTGACAAAGAGCAGTGCTTTAATCCACAATTATCCTTGTAACTCTTACTACTCCTTTTATCATCCATTAGCTTTGATTCCCATTATCCCATCAAGAACTGTGTCAACGCTTTTGTCCCTGGGGATTTCCCACAACTACTAGGATCTGACAGCCAAGCTTGAGTGCTAAGCAGGATCATTACCTCTTAAATCCACTTATCTGATCCACTGAATAGTAAATTGAAAAGCTCATTAACAGCAACAATCTGATTTGTTTTCACATGTGACAGGGTCATTTCAAGTCAGCATGAATACAGTGCTTGTAATAAAAACTACCACCCGTTCTGTAATGTGACAAATTGTAAGCTAAAATAAATGTGATATTTTAAACACCTTCTTCAAAATCATTTTCAAAACCAACACACGCTCTTAGCATGTAAAAATAGAAAAGCAAACAACCCCTGACCACAACAATGAAACGCCCTTAGACTTTTAAGTACTATAAAAAATTAATGATAAAGCATTTTGGACATATAATAATAAAAAACACTTCAACAACGAAGACCATGCTATATATTCAAAAGGCGAAGAAAAACACTGTTGAAAGGGGTCATAAAAGGATGTGGAATCACATGTGGAAGTGATCTCACCTTCAGCTTCGTTCCCATCACGGTGACATGAAGGTAAAGGCAGCCCAGGGCCTTGGGGGGGGCCTCCGGGACCTCAAAGCCACACAGCCACTGGGCTTCCTCCTTTGAGACCTCCCCCTCCTTCTTCCAGCAAGAGAAAAACCCAAGGCTTATGTTTTTAATTCCCTCCAGACACTTCAAGTAAGGAGCAGGATAATTAACTTTCAGTAGGAAACAACCACTTTAAGACTTCTGGAAAACCTTTACACAATCATTCCCAAATCCTTACAGCTGCAGGATTTATTACTTCCAAAACAAATCCTGCATCAATGCGCGATGCTACGTGATCACACCATGATATTGCCAAAAATTCAAGCTTAACAGTAAAATATCCCATCATCACCACCTCATTCTTACAACAGTTATGAACGTAGGTGAAAAATCCACAGAAGTGATAACATTAGGCTACAATATTCAATGAGCTTCAGAGGTACAAGTACATACTAGAGATCCTTAAATCAAGCTCGGGCTGATACCACCGTCACAACCAATACCCACATGGCATTTCTGTATGCAAAGGTGACAGCAATGGTCATGACAGTGAAAAGAAAGAAGAGACCAGCAAAACACCTTCAATAATAATCAATCAATAACAATTTCAAACATATTAAAGCAAATGTGAAGGCAAGGGATCCAAAGATCCTTTTCTTTTGCCCCATTTGTACCATTAAAACCACCTCAGTGGAATCAGAATGTTTAGGGAAGACAGCAGGTTCACAAGCTCTGGTGTCAGGGAATTTTTTATGATCTAGCAGATTTATCAGTGGTTCAAATTATGTAAGCATATACATCTCAACAACTTGAACTGTACCTGCTGTGTTTCAAAAGGATGAGAAAATAAAATTGTGGAAGCAATGTTTTATAAAGGAATGCACTTGTATGTAAATACAGGGCAAGAAAACAGAGAAATAATACAGTAATCACAGTAAAACTTATTTCCCTGACTCCTCTACTCTTTGGCCCTAGATATGTTTAACTTTGCTTTGTCTTTTGAGGTGTTCTCTTTTTGGTACTATCATTATAACTCTGAAGAAGCTAATTATGTCAATTCTTAAATGTGAAGCAGATTACAGAACTGGGAAGCTCAGAATATGAGTTCCTAAAGGTTGTATGGCTATATAATGACAGTCACAGAAATTCAATAACAGCACTGTATGGAATGTACTCAAACGCACCCCATGAAACAAATTAAAACAGAGCAATGAATCTCTCACACTGTGCAAATAAGAAAACACAAGAAAATGTTGCTTTCTATATGTTTCATAAGGGCTATTATAATGAATTAGGATTTTGGATAATGAATCTTCAGAAAATTACAGTAAAGTTATTACCCGTAGGCACAGCGTAAATGCTTAGGATATTATAACTTCCTTGAAGCTCTCCAGGCCTTGCTGCAGAGAACTATCACTGCAACATTAAGATATTTTGTCATGAACATTGAGGGCAAAACCAGACTTTAACCATACTTACCCTACCTGACAGCAGCTGAGTGGGGACAGCTGCTACAACCCAGCCTGGAGTAGCTGGGCTGGAGCACATGGGACAGGTCAAGGAGAGCACCTCCTTCCTCACAGTCTGTTTGGGAATTCATGCAATGCAGGGGCGACTACAGCAAGTTTCTGAAGCTGCCTTCCCACCTCTCTGACTAATACCCCTGTGCATCACCCACTAAAACTCTACACTAATCATGAGTTTCTTTCTCGGTGTCAAGTACCATGACACTTTTAGTAATTTCCACTGCTTTTTAAATCAAAATCAGGTATTTTCCATTTTCAGCACTTAAAAGCTCCATTACAACACAGCAGAAATCTAGCTTCCAAATCCCACAGACAGCTACTGAAAATCTGAACTGAATCCCCTAATTAGTATATCAGGGTGCCAGATCATTCATCTTTACCTCCTGACGAAACTAAGGGCTTAAAAAGCTTTGGCTTTTCTATCCTCTCCACAACAGAGGAAAACCTTGGTCACTCATAAAACCTCATTCCTGATCAGCTGTCTTAAAAAGGTAAGATCTCAAAGCTCCCTTAACTCAGAGTCTAAACCAAGAGAATAGGCTAATCTGTTGTTTTATAGTTAGCTCCCTAAATGAAAGATGTTCCAGAACAGGCCATAAGAAATTGCCTCAGTTAGTTTCAGACAGGATCTCTGAAGATTATGTTGGGCTTTGCACTACAAAAAAACGAGGCTACTCTCCAATTCACTGCTACATGTGTTTGTAAGCAACCAGAGGACCTACACCGATTACATAAATTATATACTATCCACTGTCTTACCTATTAAACCTAGCTTAATTAAAATCCTGCATAAAGTTATCCTCAATTGAAAGAGATCTACTATAAAATAACATTTTAAAATTAGGGTATTGTTATTACAACAAAGCATAATGTTGTAGGGGAAAGGGCAAATATGCTGTGTGGCTCAGAGTCATTGTTAGGGATGTTATTTCCGTCCTAGTCTGTTGAAATACTCTGTCATCACAAGTTCCGGTAGTAAGAGGTATTAACAGTTCCCACAAAGGCCGGTTTCCAAGCCCTCTTCCCCAGTCCCTTCCCCATGAGCTCAACAGAGCAAGAGAATTCACAGGGATCTGGGGTGCGAGAGTGATTAACTCCCCACCTCTTGCTCCACAGAGTGCCCATGCAATGCCAGCAATAAACCTTTTCTTAAATGGAAATTGATCTCTATTTCAATGACTTTCTCTCAGCTTTCATTTACTAATTTATTTATTTCTTCCTTTCTTAATTCCTGTTTTCTGAAAATCTTGGAAGAAAGATTTACAATTCTGGTGAACTTACTATGAGAGACCTACTATGGACTAACTGCTGTTATTACTGATGTGGCATGAGAAGTATTCTCCGAAGAAAATAAAAATTGGTTTATGTGCTACATCTTCAGTTAGCCAATTGTTAAAAAAGGTGCTTAGCTTTAAAAGTCTTGTTTACACTTTCATTTTTGTTAAGCACTGTTAGAGATTTTTAATTCCACTGTATCTTTTGTTCCCCTCCAGGTCTTAAAGTACAAATAGTTTGGTGAAAACGGAGAAATACTATTAACAGCTATTACTTTTTGAACATCATCTGTAAGATTTTTAGTTTTCGAAGCACAGTTCTGGGCTGCACTTTCCATCAGAGCTATACACTGCACTGCAGAGATTCAAGCCATATATGCAGTCAGGTATTTGCTTAACAAGAAGCCAAAATGCTGCTTTAAAATCCTCTGATGACTGAAATGAACCAATACCACACAGATTACAAGAGTAGATTTCTGCCAGTCAGAAAACTCCAAAAGATAAAGTATTACAGGTACTTCAGTAGCGGTAATCAACACTCTTACTTGCCCCTGTAACTATTAAAAGTGTCCAGCTTAATTTTATTGAGTTCCTTAGTTGTATCTAAATGAGTGGCCCAGTCAGCATGTTTGTGTGCAATAAACCTCAATGCTAAAGCATCAACATTAGTTTGGCACTTAAAAACAAGTAGTAAAAACCATAGCTACTTATTATAGTTCTAAAATTTCTATATCAAAAACTATTCCATTGTACGGACTAACATAGCTGCAGGTGTTCCGCATCTCTCAGGATCAAGCCTTAAGCATACGGAATTTAGCGATATCACATATTTTAAAAAGGTTTTGCACCGGGGTTGTACATGAGAGTGCTTTTGCACATTTATCCCACGGCATAAGGAGAGGTGTTACAGCCACCACAGCTAATACTAGCAATTTGAACAACCCTCTTTGGCAAGCCAGAAATAAGATAATTGTTCAACATAGGCTGGCTCTTCTGAAATACTGGAAGCATTGCCTGTAATTATAGACATCTGTCATTGCTAGCCACTCAGTAGTAACCCTGACATCAATATACAACTATAACACTAAACTGCCTGCAGGCACAGCAATGGAAGCCAGATACGAGAGGCGGGCAATCATCTGCCTCATCCAAACTATCTGTCAAAGGTTCCTAACCACAAATAGCTCTTACGTTTTGTATCCTTAGGATAATATGTTGATTTATTTTAGATCCTCTAATATTTACAGTCTAGGCCATCTACTAAAATAAAGAAACAAACCTTATGGCTAATGGAGGCAGTTACTGTTCAAAATCATCATGGAAGGTCATAGCTCACCACTCCAATGTTAAACACTGATGGCTGCTTTGAACATGCACCTGTGTATAAACTTTCTCACCTTCAGAGTCATACATGCTCATTTCCAGCTACAACGTACACTGATTGCTATTCTCTCATCAGCCAACATTTTATCAACCAACCCAAAGAGATATGTACATTTTGAACCTTGAGAGTGTCTGTGCAAAAATGTGCACAGTAAGTTCCAGTATCCTGGAGTTCACTGTGTCAGTACAGAAGAGAGAAGCACTCTGCAGAATTATCTTCAACATGCAGTTTTGAAAAAGGAAGTGCATTAATGATATGAAGTATGGTTACAGATTAAATACTTCACCAGTTCTTAGCAGGAAGCTGACATACACTCTTAACGAAGCAATAAAGTTTCTTGAAATTTACAGATAAACATGGATAATTTCTTTTTAATTCTAAGGCGAAGATCATGCTGAAACCGTCAATCTCTACTTTTTTGTCTTCATTTGAAAATCAATCTCAGAAAGGGTCAAAAAAGATTGTAGGTTTAAACTAATTAGGAATTAACATCCTTACAATTATCATAATTTGTTATTAACAAAACTGAGATTTCTTAGTATGATTCACAACAGCCTCTGCTGAAGAGAAACTATTAATTACTAGACAGACAGTTAGCTTACAAGTGAGCTGCATTTTAAAAACCTCCTTTAAAATACAATTGCTAAATGCCTTACAGTGCTGTAATGTGAGACAGGTTCAAATCTTATTACTTCACTGAAATTAAAACCTAAGTTTTAATACTGTTCAAGTCGAACAATGATTCCACACTTTATTGCTTTTGAAATCCCTTGATGATCATAGGAAAAAATGCCCTCGAGAAAAAGAGACTCTGTTTTCGATAAACAGAAAATACAGTTTGCACTCTTAGCCTCTTTGTCATCACAAAAAAAGGATTTAATGCCAATTCTTTAAAAAAAAGACTTTTTTCACAAAATGTGCACCTTGTGTGCCATTTGTAAAATCAGCTCACTTTCTTTTATTTATTACTGCAGCGCGGCAAGGCAATAAAGCAGCTACTGATAGCTAATAAATTACATGCCTTTTAAAACAATTCTCCAGCTACAAAAACTTGTAACTACAAAGGCTTACATTTACATGGTACATCGTGTGAAATGTCTATATTTATGTTCTGTTTAACCACATAAATAAAATCTGACCCTTTATTAAACAGCCAAGTATGAAACAGGAGCTATGTGTGAGATTAAACAAAGGGTAACTTTTTAAGGCTTTTCTACAGATTAACATAATTAAACATAAAATGTAACAAAAAAAAAACTGGCCTCAGCAGTTCAGGTGCAAAGTATTTTTAAAATAAAACACATTAAGTATGCCCTTCAAGTTACCTTCAGGAAAAAAGCAATTTGTTAATTACTGCATGATAACAATGATTTACTGCTGAATCTAAAAATTACATGGGGTTTCAATAATAATTGCAACATATTACTGTAACATAAAACAATAATTCTCCATCACATACCATGAAAATCAGGGTTTGTATTTTTCATTAAACTAAATATCAAAGCTTTGGGAAAGCATTTTTTGGTTAAAACAGATTTAAAACCAACCCCCCTGCAGTCTTATTTCATCATGTATCTCTCCAAGAAATGCTTTAAATCCATACGTATCTATTAAACTTGAACTGCTCTTAAAATATTTTCTCTCCATGGCTGGCCTAGCAATCATAGCTAATCTGCACAGACTGCTGAGGTGCATTGTCTTTTACTTTTGTACTGCATTATTTTTAGGCTGATATGCTAAACTATTTTCACACATTTGTTCCTTACAATTTGATTGTCTCATAAATCATTAAACTAAGCATTACATTATTTTAAATTGTCTCTATAACATCATGAATCTAAATTTGAGATGTGTAGTTCTAATATTAATTTCCTCCACTCTTATTTTTATAGTATCTGTGGCTTTGGTTTTGCTTTGCTCACACAACTTCTTCTCATTGTTGTAGTTCCAAAATGGCAGTTCTTTAATTAAGCAAGAAAATAAACCGTAATTCCCTACTAATAAATAAAAACATTTAAAATATTGCTATTCAACCCATGACATGTTACTAAAGACGCTGCATGATTCTGAATTCTTCACCAAACACACCACCACCATGACTATCAATCATTCTGAATGGAGATGCTGTGGGGCAGATCTTTCAGTCTGACTGAGCATTGCTCGATGCAAAATGAGATGGGAAATAGTTTTCAGACACTTTTCTACCCCCCTAATCCTAATCCACTTTTCCCTATGGTAATCAAAGGCTTACTTCAGTAAAACACGTTTTCTTGTGTTTTGCACGTCATCAGTGCTTAAAATATCAAGACAAAGACATTCATTATCTAAAGCAGACAAAAAGGAGGTTTAACAAACCAAGCAGCCAGGACAACAAGCAAAGCAAACCCCATCGTTTGCTAATTAAGGTTAGTCTGTCTACTTGTGGGGATGAAATATAGGTGCAATTTTGAGATGGCAGAGAATAAAGAGTGAATGGAGCCTGGTGTGTCTATGCCAGGAGAGTGTCCTTGGCCAAACTTTAACAGGACTCTAATAAACAACAGTTTGGTTCAAGAAGGGTTACAGATAGATTTAAATACAAAAAGAAATAGTGATACTCAGACACTGAAAATTCAATAACTCCTAATTTCACCCAAGAATTTAAGCTAAAACACAGGACACTGAAATCAAGCAAGAAGCTTAGGAGAAAGCAGCAACATGAACAAGGAAGGTATTTGAGAGGTGTATTTTGAAGAGAAAGTTGTCAATATCAAGCTTTTACTGAAATTAAGCAACTATAATGTTGCCAAAATTTGAAAGAGCATACTATAGGTTAAGGAATTCCAAACAGACTGTACAGATAACACAGAAATAGATCCAGCTCTGGATCACCAGCAGGGAATAGAATTATGGTTACAGGAGTATTTATTGAAAAGCTTACAAAACTAATAAAAACTAATGAAACTGATCAATCAAAATTGGTCAAGAATCTTGATCAATAATTATTCTCAGTAACATGTGGGAAGTGTCAGGCTTCAGCCTTTCATGTTAAAGTCCTCTGGAAAAAAGGGTGACACCCTGAAGTTGTGCACATCAAACCACACAGACTAAACTGTCTTGGCTCTGGCTGGAGAAACACAGGCTATCATTCAGGCTAAGAGGGAAAAATACGGAACAAAAAAAAAAAAGACAAAAAAATCTCATCCAGCATTTGAATTAGTTGCACTAGAGCAAATACAGCACAGGATACAGTGGTTCCTGGTACAGAGTCAAGAAGCAACACCAGATGACCTAACAGGCAGCACCTAAACAGCCAGATGTCATACACATCTTTGGGCCCTGCACGACTTGGAAATGTGGCCATATCATCTACATTCTGTATGCAGTCCTTCATGTAATGCCATCTTTTTACAGTATGACTGATAGTAATGGTCTTTAATAATACACAGAGCAATATTTTGGTTCATTTTGCTGAGCTCTTAAGCAAACAAGATAAGAAAATCTATGCAAACATGACAGATAACACAATGCTGTCAAACACGACTACTCTCTACAGTCAAAAGAATTTGAAACACTTCAGAGGCAAAGCCATCTGGTAAGGCATTACTACCAACTGCTGACTCATGCTTAAGGGATATTGCAAAACTAATTTTTTAGCTCCAACAGCACATAAATTTAGATGATTACATAAAAATCTAAATAATATTCTAAATGTTATTACTATTCAGCAGATTAGAACAAAATTGCTTATTAAAGAAAATGCATAAACTAGACTGTATTTGTGCTGTTAAGAGCTCATCCAAAGATGGGCTATTATATTAATGCTACTTAAATCATCAATTCCTGGGCATATTCTTTTAAATTCATATTATTTTAGATTTTAAATCAACTTACATACAAAAGTTTCTACATATCTTGTGGTAAGCCATGTTATTGTGTAGATGATATCTATACAAATCATTTAATACTTAAATTGATATAAAAACCCTGCTTCGGAAATAAAACTTTTCTTCCCAGAAGACTTCTTTCTCAATAGAGCTACATGCCTCAAGAAACAACTCGTCAGTAGTGAGAATGCTCTGGAGAAATAATATGGAACTTTCCTCATGGCCTTCCTAACTGCAGTTCCTTTGATCCAAATTGATGCCAACTATCAACTCTTCCAACAAAGGAGATACAGATGAAACCTATGTGGAACAGATCACTGAAATACGGGGTTTTTTTTCCTCCTGGCTTCAGAATAATGGCAAGTGGCAGAAGACAGGCAACTGTCTGCCTTCCTATGATGTTTAACAAAAGTACATTTAAGTCTGAGAAGAGTACTTTAAAAATACGTTCCTGTATGTGAAACAGATCTATACCAGGACAACATTACTAACAATTTGGCATTACTCTATAAGCACACAAAAACAAATGTCAGAAAGAGCTCTGAATAGTTGGAGAAAAATAATTTTGGGAGTATCTGCATATCTAATGAAATACAAAGTATAGCTCAAATGGTGTACGTTCTGCAAAAATTATTTGAAGATATGCAAAATGCTTATACACAAGGTAAGTCACCACTGACCCAACCCTTGCACTGTCTGGGTGAGACAGCTGTATCATTGCTCTTTCACTGGTCAGACGCATGAAGATGAATCATTTGTCCTGCCTTCTACTAATGCAATTAGGTATGAAAATCACATGCTGCTACACAAGATACTGACCAAGTCTAACACAAACCTGAACCAGGCACTCTGGAGAAAATGTTTATTTGTACTTTTAACTGAAAAACATGTTTTCACAAGGGGGAAAAAAAAACCCTTCCTAGATCAAGCACTCCACATACAAAACTAAGTCATAGCGCTTTAAATATGAAGGTTGTCAGCATCTCCCTTTTTTTTGAACATGTTATACACAAGCTAAGGAAGCCAGGTGGCTCCTTTGGTGACTCTAGATACTATAAAAAGGAACATTCAACAATTAACAATGAATTAGCTCTTGACTTTGTTGTATGAAAGAAAGGGAGCTCTGACAGCCTTCGAACATCTGTGAATAAAGGAGACAGTTGGCTGTAAGGTGTTCCACTAAGTCATCATAAAGTATGTCAGTAATACTCAGAAAATGTTTCTCCTTTCTTTCACCCAACTTCATATTCAGTGCTTTTGGCAAAATATGTTCAAACAAGAAGAGTTTCCATACTATTATTTATTACGTATCTTCACTCATCTGTTATCAACTTGAAGACAGCTAGAGATTTTTTCCAGGGTGAAAGTGCTGCTATGATGGGTTATATTCCTAAGGACTGTTGAAAGAAATATATGAAACGTCTTAATTCTGCCATTTTAGTTACAGAATTATAGACTAAAATTGAGAGGGGGATATTTTTCTTTTTTGGCCCAAACTAAACACACACAGACCCTTCTCACCTCATTCCCCAAATCTATTCCCACAGCCACCCTTATATTAAAAAAGGGGCCAAGACTTGACTTATATACAAGTAACATCACAGTAAAACAGGCATAACTAAAATTATCTCAACTCCAGTCTTATGAACTCCAATTCAAGTTTGCATGGCACTCTAAACCCCAGAGTAAGAAACGACAACAAGTTATGGAATGTGAAGTGGTGGAAATGAACAATAGTATCAGGCTATACTCTATATTGTTATAGCTGATGCCTAACAGTATGTGTGATTTCAGCTGAGAGAGGACTGATTTTTAAGAAACATTTTTAAGTATTCTTTTCTCCTTCTCATCAGCATCACAGTGTAATTTAAGATGGCTTTATAGGCATTTCTTACCTGAACATCTGAATGTCTTTTAAATGAACCATACCATACATGAGCCAGCACTGTACCCTCACAGCAAAAAGACAAACAGCTTGCTGGGCTGCATTAGGCAAAGCGTCCCCAGCAGGTCGAGGGAGGTGATCCCTTCCTGCTCAGCACTCATGAGAGACATTCTGATTCAGCAATACACTTGTATTTTCTTATAATACTTACTTTTAAGGTAGTTCTTTTTTAACCATTATGAATTTTATATTGAAATCACTAATGTAAACTCAAATTTCATTCTATTTTAAATTTTTGCTCTGAGAATTATTTTAATCACTAATTTACATGTTAAACCTTTACATTAAAAATTGAGAGCCAGAAAAAATATCAGTATGGATTTTTTAGTAATTGAAGATACAAACAAATAAGTAAAAGGTGGGTTTTTTTTTTTCCCTTCCTACTTTTAAATGTAGATTCACACGTTGCAAGATTTTACTGGAGAATTAATCTGCATTTTCAGTTTGTAGCATCACCAGAATGGCACAAAGGAATTGAAGTAGTATTGCTGTACCATTTCAGAAGTCTGAGTTGCTAAGAATAAAATGGAAAAAAACAAAAGGTGAGGGAGGCCAGTTTTTACATAGCTGTACTTTCAGGATTCCCCCGTATGTCCCTGCTTTAATTCTTCCAGCACTGTTAGCAGGACCAAGGAACCGGCATCAGTCAGCCTTCCAAGTGCCAGTGCCCAAGCCAGAATGCAGGTACAAATCTTCAAATGGTACAGTGAAAAGACAGACCTATTAATACAACATAGCATACTACAACATGACCCATCATACTACTCTCCCTCTTACTGTACGGTCTTTACAACCAACAGGCTCATGGCATACAAATTCAGTGTAAGGGAAGGAAGGTAGGTGGTTAACTCTGACACTAAGGAAACCACATCTAACAGTACTGCCTGTAGCCTATGTACACCCAGAAGCCACATTAAATTGCTAATGGCTTACTTAAAATCTACGTTTATCAAGCTCAGCCTTTGTGCAAAATTTTTTCACAAGAAGTTGGGTTTTTTTAATCTTTATGCAAGGTAGCTTTTAATATCTGCAGGGTAAGTGTTGCCTCTTTCAATCTAAACATGATCAAATTGGGACAGATGGGTCCTAGTAAGTCCATTTACTGTATGCAGGACCCAACTACTGGAGCTGGTTATAAGTTTTACAATTTTTCCCCTTGCAAAATGCAACTCCATCAGTATTAAAAGATTCATTGCAAATATCTTGATTGCCTGGAGAGCTGCAGCAGAAGCCTGGTTTCCTGCTATCCCTCTACTGAGGCTAGCAAACTTGTCTTTTCCTTAGACTCCTTTTTACAGGAGGTAAATCCGTTCTGCTGTTAGATCTGCTATCTAAACATGTGCACTGTTGTATGCTCTTGTACACAATTAGCTATCTAAACTTCAAACACAGAGAGTGCCACTAGAGGGCTCACATTTTTATAAAGATATCACATCATTTCTATGCATTATGGAAGTTTACAGAATCTGCATTATTCCATTACTAAAATTCTTTTAAACACAGAAAAAAACCATTGTTGCCAAATATGTTATTGGGCCATGGTTTAACTGAAATAGACTGAAAATGGCCAACAATCAATTGCGTAGCTAGAGTGTTAAGTCAGCAGAGGTTACCTGTATTTTCCGTGAAAAATAAACAGTTGCAATCCTTGCTTTCTTTACAACACAATTCACATTAAATGCAGGTCAGTCAGTGTCATATGATGTAATGCAATACTATAATGACACACTATAGATAGCCTTACACACATAATGGTGACTTAATCTTGGTATTTTTTTAAAATGCAGGTTTAATTGGAGTGATTATATTCAGTAACTAGAAATGTGATAGAGATGCTGTCTCTGAATCACTTCACTTAGTGAGAACCATACAGAACTCCAACCTGCAACATGATGATGACTTCCTGTGCTGTGCTGTTAACTGTGATAAGAGTAGATGGTATGAAGTCCCATGGTGGGTCAGGCCTTAACTGCCCAGCATCCTCAGTTTTCCACTTAAGAGGCCAATACCCAAAACAACTGCTAGGACTAATGTTATACTTTCCCCACAGGAATAAGAGAGGAGATCTAGCTCAACAGGAATCAACAGGAAGGAAAAGAAATATATTATGTATGCATAGATATGTACAACACATTTTTATTCCTGTCCACATTAAATGTGCTCCAAGACAGCAAAACCATGGGAATGAAATATATCTATCAATTATTAAAGGAATTAAGTTTAAAATACTTTGTTACCAAGTGATAGACTCTAAACAAGTATTTAATTTTAGAGCTAAACACCAATACAGTACATTTTAGACAAAAATGTTAGTTGACAATGCATCCTGTTTGACTTAAAAATCAACTAAATAAAAATTAAGATTAACACAAGACTGTGAGAACAAAATTAACGGTCTATGGCAGATGAATCCTCTCTTGCACCTGTCCTCCACTGTGCGAAAGAACATCAGCCTGCCACTGATTATTTCTTTTTGACATGATTTATCGCCTACTATTCTTTAAACTTGATAAAGCAAATTAATCTTTGATTGCAGGAGCCACTGGAGGTTGTCATTAGTCATGTAGTTTGGTGAGGCTGCATGTGTTTCATTTACCAGTCACAAAGAAATGAAAGCCCAGCAGCCATCACTGGCTGCTTCAACTGTTTTCCTGATCCACCCAGGAGAAAAGATAACAGAATTCAGTACATGGGATTTTAAGTAGCTACTCTAGAACTGACCCACATAAACAGAACAGAGTGTTTGCTTTTCCAGAAAGAGTGCTGATCCCCTAAAATTTATATTCATAGGAAGAAAATAATTGTTAATGAACAACGCTTCGATCTGATTAACATATATTTCATGCTAGCAGTCTACTGAGTTGTATGAATAACACAATTTTATGTACTAAAAGTGAAAATTGAATCCTTAAATAATTGTGTACTCATCTAGAAGACATACTGGAAAAATCTGAGCAAGTTTAACAAATGTGCACAGATTGAAAAAGAAAAAAACCCACCACCTTAAATTTAAGGACTAATGCTGGACTGTCCGCACCAGATCCCTTAGCTCTCCTGCCCCAGTACATCTTCAGCTGTCTTTGCAACCATGCTCAATCTCATCATAACTTTCTATGTCCACCTCCCTCTATGCCCACTTCCTCCCTATAGCTCTCAACACACCATCTTCCTCTTCAACTGGTGAGGGTGGCAGCACCTCAAATCAGGGACAAATGAGAAATCTGAGTGATTTTATTGAACAACCTTCACATTCACTGGTGACACACAAAACTTGCTACTTTTGAACCAATCAGAATTTTGACATGTAAAACCCAAACAATTATGGGGCTATGCTGTTTACCTTCCTTAAGTTACATATTTAGAAAAAAGTACTGTAATGTGCTAGGAAGTTTACAGAACCAGGAAAACAAAGAACATGATCAAACAACTTAGGGTGCTCCTGAAATTTAGTGTTGCCATTATTATTTGTATCAACATTTTATTATTGCAACTTCATATGTTGAAGAAAAAAAAACTTTTGAGCTTTTTTCCTATCTCTATCTGCAGCTTGAAAGTTAAATAAAGATTTACAAATTGATGCGGGGTGCTTAATTTGATGCATTACTAGAGTTTTTTTTCCTTTTAAACTAAGTACTTTAATTTGGAAGTGTTTATACAAAAACTACATTTTGCTACTAGAGATGAGCTTTGTATTCTAGAATCAATAGTACCAAATACAGACAACAACTCTAGGAATAATCCTCAAACATCACCACCGGATTCTCTGTAGATACTTGAGAAAGCAGAATAAAAAGAAACAGTCACTTAACTGTGAATTATGAATAGTAGTTTCTCATATAAAAATGCATTTTAAAAAGGTGAAAACCTCTATATTCAGTAAATGTTCTGTTTTTTTCCTTAGTTGCACAGATAATTCTATGTTTATTTAACAGAAATACAAGTACAATAACTTACTATTCATATATAAATACACACTTACTGTTTGGCTCCATTGAGAAGCTATAAATTTCATCTATTGAACATTAGCTAAAAAATTACATGTGTTTATCATCTGGATTATTCTCAGATTAATAGAGATAAATGACAAAACATAATCAGCACCAACTCTGCAACTTAATCATTGCATCTGAGCTATAGGAAACACTTAATTACTCTCATTTACTAGGTGCAATCTAATGAGAAGACATTAGCCAAATGAAAAGAATGCAGTACAAACAAACAAAATAGTTATACCATCATTAAAAAGAAACTCTGACAGTGCAGGTGACAGCATATGCAGGATAAATTACCATAATGTCCTAAATGCTGAGCTGTCAGCATGCTAATGCAGTGATCAGATACCCTGGGAATCTCGGCACTATAGCTGTCAGAAACAGGTATCATAAATCACCTCTCTCTACTGTACTGCTCATTATCACAGCTTTCTTATACATGTTTCTCAGCACAATTCAGTACAGGCAGGAAAGAAACAGTCACCCTCATATAACACTAACACACAGCTGCTTTTAGCGTCCTTCAGAATAGATGGAGAACACTTTCTATACAGAAGGCTACATGCTAAAGCATTCAGTATCTACCTGTGCCTTTAGACTCAGTTTCACACTAATATACTAAAATATCTTATTGCAGATTCTTGCCTTTTGCTTAGAACAAACTAAAACCATCAAACCACAGTGAAGGAAAGGATATTTTCTCCTACTTAACACAACCAGTTCTTCTACATTAAGGTCAATATTTGCACATATTTTTATCTTGGAATCTTTAAAGGAACACACAAATTGGGAAACAACTGTGCTAGAATTGCACACCCAAGCATGCAGGTGTGTCAGTTCTGCCTGCATGCATTGCCCATGTGTGCCAACTACCTGAATATAGGAAATAGCATGCTCATTTTCTTACAAAATATATTTTTTTCCTCCACTATATCACTGGAAATATAATGAAAAAATGAAACCAGGAAACAAAGGTATGCGTTTATGTCTCCCACAAATACTCCTACATTTAATGCTGGGTAATACATACATCCACTGAAGCCATCATCCAGGCTAGGGGACAGCTAAAGAACGTCTTAAAGTGGACTCAACATTCACTAGGAAAAAAAAAACCAACAACCAAACCCAAACCCCCCACCCAAAATACACAGTACCTTGGGCTATCGGTATCTGAGCATATGTAGGTTAAAATATGCTTTAAGATCTTTCCTTTTTTAACTCAGAGAGATGGGCAGATGTAACATATTCATGGCTCAAGCTGGAGATTATGAGATGACTTTACTAGCTGGGAGGCCAACTGCTTGGTTTGGGAAGCATGCTGGGCATGGCACTAAATCATGCCTTGAACCTCAGACACTAGTTAGGGGATAGGTGAACAGAAGGCACTAATATCAGAACGTATGGTCATCTTGTACCCAGTATCTCGTACCTTTATAGCAGCAAAATCAGAGTGAATAAATTTTTAAGTCCTTCTATACAGCTTTTGAAGACATGCATGTAACATAAAAAACACTAGAAAGCAGATCTTGTGAACAGGGAACTTGCACCTTCAGTCAAAATCTTCTCCATGATGGGGTTTTATCTGATCTCTGGAACTAACTGAACCCTCAAATATTACTTACGATTCTACTAAGTATTATTTAGGTTATACTAAGTGTGCGTTCCTCTAAATGCACACTGAAGTCAGCTGTACTACCAGAAGGGGACAATTCACAAGCACAGAACTGTCTCTCATGATTTTTCTACAGCCACCTTCTACAACAGAACAAAATTTTTTAAACCACACTAGTAACTACACTTCAAATATCTTAAAAATTATGACTTAGGATTGAAAAATCCATTGTGAAGGAGCAAATAAAGAAAAAATACAGTGCAGAGTTCTCGTAAGTGAATGCAGGCATATCCGCACAAAACACTCCCCAGTCACATTTTGTGAAGCATAAGCAGTTGGGTGGTAGTGACAACCATTCTGCAGGGGTTTGCACAGTTCCCAGCACAGGAACACCCACTTGAATTGTGGATAAAGCCTCTTGGCCATACAGAATTACAGGTGGTCAGTAAATTCTTATTCACAGTATAGATGCTCGAGTTTAAGGTTAAGGCTTTTTTTTCTGTCCCTTTCATCAGATAATGCCACTTTTGACAAAAGTTTGCTTCAGATTGTTTTACACAACACAAAACCACAGCATCAGTCACAAATTTTTGGATGCAAGGATTTATCTCTTTTTTTTTTTCTTCTTCTTTTTTACCAGTAGTGGCAGTGATAAAAATCAATGAAAAAAGAGCGGACTAATACTTCTGTTTTTCATTTGACCTTTCAGATTTGCCATGCTGAGCACTATAAGCATTCATTAAACTTTGAGAACTGTAAAGTTTCAGATACCTGTGGGTGGGTCCAATTGAGAGTTCTTTTATACACACACATTCATCTTACCTTGCCTTTATTTTGAGAATCCAAGTCATAAGTGAGAGAAATGCTAGAGAAAGTGCAGCAAGTTTGAAAGATGAAACTATTTGATCTATAACCAAGCAACCATAAATCACTCTTAGATTGAGGGGAGAAATGAACTTGGAGAGCCGGAAATGATAAATCTGAGAACTGAAGAATTTTTAGGTTCCCAAATGCAAGGAAGAGATTCTATTATTAAGCAATCTGATTTTCAGATATGTTAATTCCTGCTGATTTTCATGGTATTAATAATGCTTATTGCTTCCAAAAATTAGACCAATGGGTTTTCTATTCATGTATCTTAAATATTGTAGCAAAAGCCTGATACAGAAAGTATTGTTCAGATATGGAAGCCTACTTTGTATTTTATACACTTATACTTGTGGTGAAAACTCTTCCCGTTTCCTAATTAAGATGTGTGTGTGTGGGGAAATAAGCACATTAAGGAATCTTACTTATCCAAGATTTTGAGCTTGTTTCTGCTCAAGCTAAAAAAAGAAACTGGAAGGTTTTTGTTTGTATAATGCAGATATCACCTATGTACAAATGCATTTGAGAAGGATAATTATTTTAAGACTGCATTTTATATATTATTCAAGCAACTCTTCATAATATCTTTTAGTAAATATATTATGAAGTCATCTATTTATCAGAAAGACAGAAGACGACGACAGAGAAAGGAATGACAGAGAAAGAAATTCAATAGGTAATAAAATATTCTTGAATTGCTTTCAAAGATTCAGAACTGAATTTGGGTGACATTTCAAGCACTGGTAACTGGTAATTGGAATCTTCTGTGAATGCTTGCATAGAGCCCTTAAGAATTCTTGCGGGACATATAAAATCTAAACTAACAAATACTGATTTCCCTCAACAGACTTCAAAAACAAGAGTTGCACAACATATATCATGTGATCACACTTAATGTGTTTGCTTTAAAAAAATAAAACAAAACAAACCTCCCTGAATTTACCACTGTCATCTCATTCCCAATGCATCCCTTCATTTGCTCAAGAAATCCTGCAGTACCTTATGCAAATTGTAATACACTTCCTCTAAATGACAAAGAGGACAGAGCTGAAGTTGGAAAAATAACATTCAGAGTGGGCAGTGAACTTTTGTGGAGACAGCAGAGTATGAAAATTTACATCATTAAATCCCGATTGAAAACAAAATTAAATCTTCTTTTTTTTTTTTTTTTTTTTGTAAGTAAAAACTTACGTTACTTGAATGTCATAGTTCAGGTGTTTTTCCTGTGTTCTACAGAGGAGTCAGTGACTTCTCTAAAGAGAATTTAATACAATTTTTTTCTCCCCTCAAATCTATCAAGTAAGGATACAGAAAGAAATGTAACATTTTGAGTTTATGTACCGTGGATGTACTACTCTTACACAAGGTTCATACTATTTTTAAATAAGACTGTGTTTAAATTGTGGGCTCGTAAAAAATCCCCGAAGTTTATAAGGCTCTTTTCTTGTGAGGGCAAATGGTCTCCATACTTCTTTGCTGATGGACAGCCTTAATTAAAAATATGACCCACATATCTTTAAACCAGTGAACAAATCCGTACTTAACAGAAAATGAAGTAAGGAAAAAGATTAAAAAAAGATGGCTCATGCATGGAATATGGGTATTATTAGTAGGTAAAGAAAATAATACGTTAAAGACCAAAAGTATGTTACAAGCCTTCACAAGAAAATAACATTTATTGCCTTTCAAAGATGACATATTCTAGTAATTCTGTGTTTATTTGTTTAAGTGGGTTTTAAAATCAAATTTTCAGTACTAACAAGAGAAAAGAGCAAATAAAAATTATTGAATCACATGCTAAAAATCTTCTATATATTATGGACATGTAATAGGATTTTTTTCTCTATCAGAAGATACTGCAGGGGTGGACAGATAAATTACTGTCTATATTCATAGAATAATAATGAAAAACTACTCTTAAAGGGAAATCCTTCCAGATCTGTAAAACACTGGTGACAGCAGCAATCAACCTAAGAAAAAGCAGTCAGTCCTTGACTGATAGCCTCATTTATTTTTATGATGAATGAAGTATATTGCAGGGAAAACAAATGTTAAAAGTTCGTTTAAAAATACTCTGCATATTCTTACTGTTCTGTGTAACAATAAAAACTTAAATCTAACTAGAATATAATTTGCTTTGTATATAACAAAGTAAGTAGCTATAAAGCATTATCATTGAGTAGTAATAGAAATAAATATATAAATTCAGTTTATCTGAGGACAGTTAAAAGATTTGAAGGATAATAATCTCAAATATTGTTTTTAACTAATGATTTTGTTTAAAAGCTACAATAAATATATGGACTCTGAAGTCCCTAACGCATGTAAAACTAATTTTCCACAGACTGAGCTGTTAAGCATTTGGAATATGGATCAAAATGTTCAAATTAAAATCTCAAAACATTGATAAAATTAATTTAAAAAAATGTGCATTTCTTTTTATGAAATATTTCCTAATTCAGGTTTATAACCTATTTATTTGTGAGCCCTGTTAATGACAGACACAGTACTGCCTGTGACCTTGTGCATATAATGCACCAAAATAAGGTGATATTAAAGCTATGAATGAGGTATTACTTATATTTATTATTTAATGAATTGTAAGTACTTTTGTTACTTTCTGAGGAAATGAGCAAATTATAATGTCTTTCTCTTCATAAGAAACCCTCTTTGGGCAACTATCAATTGAGTGTGACTGTAATTGATAACCTAAGCTGATTTTACATTCTGTTACAAATCCAGGTTCAAAAGGTTAATTATGGCCTGGCCACAGCTCATCCGGAAACATGAAGCTGCTTGCTGTATGCCTATTTAATGAAGATGTACTGCATGTATTACAGCAGCTCACTGACAAACGATCGGGACCTCTAACATCACTGCAACAAGCATTAACATTCACTCTGTCAGTTTAACTGTCAACATCATAGTTTACAACCCTGTCACTCTTTCATTCAGAAAATACATTGTTCTGTTTGTCCTTTCAGATACCTTTTTGCTTCACTTTTTTATTCTATTAAATCCAGGGATCAATAATACTGTGTCAGTCCAAAACTTGTTACTGATTAATATCCAACAAAATTAACATGAGGAAGGATCAACACTTTGCTACTTTTCGGTCACCTTCCTCTGTAACAATGAATTTAACTGTGCATCAAAGTAGTCTCAGTGTCTTTTAATGATACACACAAACAATATATATACATTTTAAAGACATCCGAAAATTACCATAACAAACCACTTATAAGGCAAGCAGTGATATAACAAGCATTACACTACAAATGAACAGTTAAAGGATTTCATCCAGAAGACCAGCGAAAATAAGACCCCCTTACATACTCCACACACAAAACACAGTTTCTAGTGCAGAAGAAAGAGGCTTACAATTTAACAAAAATCTAAGATGACAGAGCAGAAAAAAGACACGGGACCAAACTCTTTTGCAACCTAAACAATTCTCTAACTCTATGATCCCACTTAGCACTCAGTAACCGTACCAAATCTTATACTTCTAGCCACACATCCCATTTCATTTCTCAAAAAAAGAAGCAAGCAGAAATTTACTGCAGATGCAGAGTGTGCTTTTTTAGTTTTTCTTTCCTCGCAAACTGAAGATGAGGCAATACAGTAATGTCATGGAGATCCTTAGCATCACAATTACCTGTTGGGGTGCGCTGGAGAACAGTAATAGTATTTTCAAATTTAACTTGACTTATACTACAGAGCACAGATTAATAAAATCCTCTTTTGACCTACTGTATTGTACTCCTTATACAAAAGACAATCATGGACAGTAGCTCAGAAAGTAAAATAGGCAGTGAAAAAATAACACCAGCCAGTGCATTTTTCCAGCTAACTCAATGAGGATGTTCCATGTGCAGAAACACTACTACCTTCTTCAGAAGTCCTACTTTCTTTTTCTCTCCAACCTGAAAATCTTTGAGTTAGAGATTATTTAAGTTTCATTTTCAGATAGAAAAAGGAGACAAAAATCTCATTAGTTATACTCTATACTCATAGATTCACAAGTATTAACATAAGATTTTAAAAGGGAAATCTAAAATTAACTTCGATACCATTCAGTTGTGTAGAATGGTTGAAGTATATAAAGACCTAAAATATATAGAAGAGACCTTGTGCATGCCGAGTACAGTGTCTTACCAATACAGGCAACTACGTCACTTAATCCTTTTATAAATCACTCAAACTTCATTTTTAAATCTGTTAATAATTTTCCCTCCATAATTCCTCCTCTGGGAGGCTGTTCTGGAACCTCGATCTCTAGATGAGTAGAAACCATTTTTGAATTTCTAGCCAAAGGTTATTGATAGCCATATCCATTTGTTCCTGTGCCAACAGCATCCTTAGTTTAAAAAGCTCTTTCACCTCCCCAGCATTTTTAGCCCTCTCCCTTCCCTTCCCCCGTACATATTTATGGTGATCAATCATGCCCTATCTCAGCACTCATTTCCAGGGCTAACCAAAGCAGTAAGACAAGGTCTCCATTTCATGTTCATAGCCTCCATTCTATTTTGAATGAATCTCTCTCAAACAGACGTAACTGCAGTTATGACAGAACCTCTGACATTCCATACAAAGGTGGTTAATGTTCATGCATTGTTTTACCTCACATTTGCAATGGGACAGAAAGTCTCAGAAAACTGATTGCTATACCTCAGGTGCTATGCAATTAAGCCACTAGAACACAATATTTTGTCATCATCTCACCATGTCACTATTATAAAGATAAGACAAATAGAAACGTTGAACCTCCAGGCCAAAGGACGTGAGATTTTCTAAGATAACACAATCTCCATAAATGGATGTAAAAAGGAAAAAAATAAATAAATTGAGAAAAATAAAGTTTGCAACTTGCTACCGAGGCATTCAATGGTTAATCAATCCACAGAAAGCTTATTCATCTTTAGTAAAAAGACATGAAACCGTCAAAAAAAGGCTAGTAAAGAAAACCCATATTCAACATTGATATATTGCAGATATTAAAATGCTAAAAACTATATGATGATGGAAGGTTGAAAAACATTAAGAGAAGTGCTTGCTGTCCAGGGAAACCCTCCAAAGAAGTCCAAACTTCTGGCCCTGAAAGAGTCAAGGTGCCTCTGGCCTGGAGTCAAGTATGCATGCCTTTCCTCTTAAAATAATGAAAAAGAACTAAAGGCAAAACTTCAGCCTGTCATCACAGAGCAAGAATTCCCTGAATGTATAAAATCTACTACAAAGTAAGCAAAATTATCTACTTAACAATGGTAAATCTAGGACATGATCAGCAAAACTACTTAACATGAACTAAAGAGCTGGCATATTACATGCATATTTTCCTTTTTCTATGCTTCTTTGCTATGTATTATGAGTTATTAAAAATGAGTATATATATTTAAAGGCAAAGTCATCTGCAAATAAGGTTCCTGTTCTGAAATATCACTGCCATTTCTGTTAGCTCAGAGATTAGTTTTACGTTAAATGAAAGCACGACTGCCTACTGCCATCAAAATCCACATACTGGAAATACTTGTAGGAAAATGTCTATAGACCTGTCCTGTAAGGAAGATTTTCCTTATCTTCCACGCACTGTTCTCAAATCCAGGTACTCTGCAATGAGTTTGCTGGCTAACAAGAGACAATATAAACATACATTGCACACACCTCCACACCCACACTCTTCAAGCAGGTAGATAATCCCACAGATTTTAGGAGGACTACAGCCATGCTTAAAAATAAGCATATGCTTAAGCAATTTGCTGACTGAGGTCAGATTTCTCAGCACCCTGCAGAAAGAATGCGTTAATCTGATCTGGCTATATTACAGCTCCACCACTATGCAATACAAGGAAAAGCAGAAAGCTAAATGAAATGCAGGCAGAGACAGGCTGCTTCACAAGAAACAAGGAGGAACTGCTTTAAATGTTTTTCACCAGTCTGTACTCAATACGGCTAATCAATTGAGATAAACTACTGAAAATATTCCATCAACTTGTTGTAATAACTCCAGTTTAATAGTCATTGAACACAGTTGTAGCCAAACTACTGCAACCTTGTATCAAAGATCACTTCATATCAGGAGGTCTTAAGGGACAATTTTGTCTAAGAGCATATGTGGCATGCTTAGATATTAGCATAAAACTACAGTCGCTACAGTTATTTTCAATATAAAAGGTTGTCTACAAATCAAAATTAAATCGCCTTCACTTTATTCAGAGTAAATGGCTGCATAAGGATGCAAACAAATTAACTGAAAGCTTGAAAGTCAAGTTCTCAATTACTATTTAACAGCAACTTTACTATATTTGAATATAATTTACTGTATACTTAGCTGTTTTAAAATGGAATCCAATACTGTATAATAAAAACCCAAATAGCACAACAAATGATTGATGATGATGCAAATGTATGAATACTTGGGTCTGAATAGTACTGTTTGTGGATATATTGCTAAATACTGTACGATCCCAGCGTCTAATAAATCATTCATGAAAAGCAAAACTATACAATTTGTTGTGCAACTGCTCAAAACCTGCAACATTTCTAAATGACTGCTGATGCAATGACTTTAGAGTAGCTTTTATTCTCAGTTATTAAAAGAAGTTGAGAACTCTCACTTAAATAAAGCTATTTTTATTGACATAGAGAAAACAGCTAAAACTGAAAAAATTATAAACAGCCGCCATTATAATGACAGAATAAAGACATGAGTTCATCGGTTTAAATATCAAATACACATAAAATTATTTTGCTGACCTACACCATCCATTAATTAGCAACGTTACGAAGTAGCACCACATTTCTATGTGTAAAAATACAAAACATCTGCATTTTCATAGACAGACATATATAACATCATCTTTATAATAATGATGAAGTGTTCTATTTGCAGCGGTGATTCATTGTGCTAGGGGAAAAAATGCTGACACTTTGAGAAGATATTTTCCCGTAAAAGGTTGAAGTCCTTAAGCAGCAAAAAACACCAACGTCCATCATCTTTAAACTCTATTGATTTCTGGTGAAGATTTAAAAGGCTGTTTACTTATTTCCCATCATTTCTGTCAGAGCTGTAACAGTTCTCTTCCCACTGAATAAACCTCTCATGATCCTCTTGGTGATTAAGGTCAGACAAAATGTCAAACTCCTAATGCTAAGTGCTTTCACATTAAAAATTAATACCAAATCACCAAGTAAAATCCAAACAAGAACTCAGACATGTAAACAGTACACAATAAGGGTAATACTGACCATTACAAAAAAGAGCTATAATGCATACATGAACAAACATTTGGCAACAGGTAAGAGCACATTCTTTCACTTTTGCATCTTTAACCCCCTTTCTTATTTTAGAGTTATTGTACTATGTTTGACACAATCCTTTTAAAAATCCTTTTTCCATTAAAGCTTGCAGCCGTCTCCTCTATTTACCCCCAAATGCCATTTACTATATGACTGAAGTATTACAAGGATTGTTTTTATTTTATTCTGAACTTCATCCAGGAAGCAAGTATTATTTTTACAGCTGCTGCTGAATACAAAGCCAGTATACAGTTAACCAAAAGACATCCAAAGGACCCCCTAAACCAAAACCAAATTAATTGTTAATTATCTATGGAGTATTTTAAGCTAGAAACCATTGTACGCTTGAATATATACATACATGAACAGAGGAATACAGAACACAGCTTCCCATGGCTTTTCATCCAGACTGCTGCTACTTCAGGCAACCAGACCATATTACTTCATTCATAAACTTATCAAGTTCAATCCTAAAACTAATTACTTTCTTCAACCTTTTAAACAGTTACTCATATCCCGAGGAAAAGCATGAAACCAACATGTGTAGAGCCAAACTTCCAGGGCGATTGGAAGCCTGCAAGTAACTATATAATAAACTGTGAAGGTAAATCTTAAATAAGGTACAAAGATGGCCAAGGGTGAAAACGCTTTTTTTGTATAACTAACTCTGAGTTTATTTAAGCAGGTAACTTTAAAGTTTTGGTCTGGCTTGCCAATCTAACTATAAAAGATTGCTCTAGTTTAGAATACATTAACAATGTAAATGAGATGTTCACAGGCGTTAGGACAAGGAAAGAATCTCTTTATACTCAGTGGGTTCTAAATGACAAAACTTAAGCCATTTTTGCTTTTGTAATGTTGTCTATAAGCGGTAAGGGACTGTTCAGTCTTCTCTTTGAGTTCATCTGCCAAGCACACAGTATTCCCAGCTTGTAGTAGAAATAGCTCAATTTATTTATGCACACTGCTTACCTATATAACTATGCATGTATTTTGTTCATCTGCCTATAAATTGATGAAGAAAATAAGAGTATTGCACATGGATTTGCATAAGCAATATGGATTTGCTTAAGTCTTAGAAGAGTTAGCTCACTTATCAGCAACAACAACTGATTTAAGACCAGCTCTTGTCAGAGCTGTGCTACCTATACTGATAAGCTACCTAACGCTGCCTGCAATTTTACTGTACTGAAAGATGATAGGAGGTATGACAGGATGTCTTACTGGAGAAGAAAAAGGATGATTCTGTGATAGGTTTTAATATCAGGCTAGGAATATTAATAAAATGCCATCAGTTTTCACCACAGATCATGAAAAAAATCACAATGCATAGTAAAACCAAAGTTGTTACTCTTCTAATTAATAACCAACTGGTTATCTTTTAAAATCAAAATAGCTACATAGGGAATGATGGTTTGTTATATGCCAACTTTTTTTTTTTTTTTGAGTTCTGCCTTGCTCCCACCAGACTCTGATGTGCAGAGATGTCTGTGAAGGGTCACAAACCTTGACTGTAAAATACAATATTAACACAAGTTGTTCACTTCATATGCTTTGTTTAGCAGACAGGAAAACAAGGATAGATTATTAGACATGCTTATGGCCCAGCAGTGATATAACAGAGAAAATAGAGAATGTAGAGAACCTGTAAGATCTGCGTTAGTTCTGTGATATATTTAACGAGGAATTACGAGTTCCCATAAAATACTCCTTGGGAAGCACAATGAGCACCACAGCTCTACGTAAGTGTGTGCTGAAATTCTGCAGCTGAAACTATCAGAATAACAAAATTAAAAACCCTAAAAAAACCCCACACCACCATTACTTTTGCTATACATTATGGATGGTATGTTAACTGCAACATCAACGGAACATGAAATTTTATACTTGGTTATCTAACTATACACAATACAGTTGGATAAACATATAGATTACAAATATTTAGCCTATGTCACACCTTAAGAATTTGTTGGTCAATGAAGTGAAACATGCTTATTCAGAATATTGAATATGGGAATGAACAGCGTACAACCTGAGTTAAGCATATTACACATATCTTTTCATTACTACAACTTTAAAATTTGATCTGCAAATTGTATTTACCCTTGCTTAAAGATTAAACATGAAATACAAGTTTAACATAATTTTAACACATAATTTTCATGCTTTATCCTAAGAATTTTAGAGATTTCAAGATCACTTCCTATATAAACGTATATACTGTTTAATATTTCTTAAATACTCATTTCAGACATCAACATCTAAATGCTTTAAGAAAAACCTTGCATTTCTGATCCAACTAAAAATTTTTCCATTGTTTATACTTGTTCTCTTTTTTATTAAAAATAACAATTATCTATTAAAAATAATAACTATCCTGAATCTCAAAGGCTTTCAAAAAGTCAAAGAATTTTATTTCCTGCCTGTTAGGCACAAATTTGTATACAAGAGGTTTTTTTTGTTTATTTTAGAATGAGTAAAATTGCCTAATGAAATAATGATTTGTATAAGAAAATGTTACAGTTTACCAAAAAAAAGGAAATTATTGCTAAGAATCTTTAAAATTACAAATATTAGTTAGAACTGCTATAAATTCTTGCTACACTCTTTTCCTTGATGTCCTTGCCTACCATGATTGGCTAGTATATCGGTTATGATCCCTATCTCAGGATCATTTGATTTTATTTGTAAATCAATGAGTGTTAAATATAGAGGTATAAATATTGTGCAGTGCAAAGATGACCTCCCTCTACTCCAGACAAGATAACCTCTGTGTACAGAGGTACTTTCTTGCTCTTCTTCCAATCCATCATTCTTGTTTGCATAATGGCATTGATTGAACAAGAGAAGCAGAGGACATTTCAACACAGCGCAACTCGCAGTCTAGCAGTTAGGGCACCCTCTTCACGGGTAAGAGATGCGGACCTGACCCCCCACAAACTTACCATAAACTAAATAGCAGCCTTCTGTTTCCTGTGGGAAGTATTCTAGCTGCCTACCTGATACATACAAAAGCGGAAGTACAGAACATGTTGCGAGGCCGGGGAAGAAATTTGTATTACAAGGATTTCAGTCCAAAAGAAATATCTACTAAGGATGGATCAAGGAGTCTAAATTTCAGCCTTAATTTTTACATTACACACATTATGAAAATAAACTGCTGCCCTGTAAGACACCCTATTTCCTTTCTTTTCCTGGCTCTCAGAGTCCTTGAAGTTTGCAAGTCATGCTACGGTAGGCTGCAAAGACTTCTCATCTTTTTGGAAAGACTCAAGCTCCCAGTCGAATTTTCTAACAAGAGATTTAATGGCCTGGTGTGACAGCAACATAACGCAATATTTTCAGCAGACAGATGTTCCCATAGTCAAGAATCTGACATTTGGATTTGATTCAGTGGCCACACAGTCTCTCTACTGCGCTGTTGAGTCACAGCAGTAAGTACATGGAAAGAAGTTTAATGCTTCTTAATCAGCAGGTACTTGATGTTGATATTATAAAGAAATCAAACCAAAATTTAAAAAAATGTAATGGTGAGTTTTTTCCAAAGCCACAGGAAGAAATTCTGTCAAACTGAGCAGAAGAGCGAGGTTTAGTTCTGGACCTCCAAAACTAGCATGGAATTCCTGTAGTTCCTGTGGCATGAAGAATTTTCCTGCCATCATGAACAAGGAGACATGCCGTATAACAGGAGCTCCCAAAATCCTGAAGTGAAAATGTTGGCTAATCCTCAAGGTATTTGAGAGACTCTCACTGACTTTAATGAGATTTAACTGATAAAGTTTGATACATAAGTAGAGTCTAGGGACGTGCTAGACTTTACTTTTTAAGTTTATTTTCATCAATCTACAGTAGTCCAAAGACTACTATATATTCTCAATATCTTGCTCTCAAAATCCTCTTTGAGACTTACAGCGAGTCATACTAGTGATAAGTATACATATACCTGCTAAAGAACTATTCTTTATATGGCTGGATAATCAGGAGATGAAGAAAAGTAAAGCAGCCATATATCAGAAAGAATTCATGAGAATATGTTAATTGATAATACCAAAGTTTTTGTTTGATACTGTTCCCGCTCCAAAGCTATGCCTAACTTGCCATTTTGTAGCAGTTTTCTGTCACTTAAATAGATGAGACAGGACAGTCATCTTCATAGCAGAAATTTATGCACATAAATCTTAACTTTTCAAAGTCAGAATACAAACCTACATTCAATGACTATACATATACAAAACAAAAAAGACGTTCCTTGTTTCCTCACCAGATTTTCATTTATCTGTAAAACTAAGTTTCCTACGCTATCTAAAGAAAACTAAGGTAACAGACTGTCAAAATGAAAACTTCATGTGTGAGAAGGAACAATAAAACAGATTAATTTCTGCTTTTATAAGGCTGAGATTAATCATGAAGGAATATAATTAATAACACCTAAATTACTCTTCACTAATAATGGTTTGCTTTCCACACTTATTCAGGTTCAAACAACAGCCCTCTCATGTACATTTTATATTAAAATCTTGTAAGCCTTCTACAGATGTTTTGAAAATTCTTTTTTTTTTTTTTAAGGGAGATAGGAAATTTTTTAGACTAAATTAACTGGAAGCCTTTAAGACCAACTCTTCTTAGTTTGAATGTGCAGATTTTCATCTACTAATGCAATTAAGCATATGCTTAACCTTTGAAAACAGTGGAATTTAACTGTATTTGTGTTTTATATTATACATGGATAATCTACTGATCTGGAACCCCAGGGAATTAATTATATTACTCAATGATTTATGTTGAGATTGACCCCATCTCTGAGGAAAATAAAGTGATTTTTCCCCTCACTTGATAAACATTCAAGAGTCTTGAATCATATCAACTTTTCTGAAGTTGTATTTTTCAGAAAAAAGTTATTCTCCTCACATTTCACAAATCTTTCTATGCCAAGAATTTCTTCATCATTTGAATATTTTGAAAATAGAAATGTGTTTTCCAGAGAGGAGTCCACTGTGAGCGTTACAAAACTGCTGAAACTGTTTAAGTTATATATTCTAATTAGTTTGGCAGAGCTAATACAAATTACATTTACAGACTAACAATAATAAAATTGAAGTACTGGTTAAATATCTAAAATAATTAAAGGAATCATTTTTAGCCTGGCATAATTAGCTAATTCACTTTACAAGCATTTATTAAAATGAATTCACATGTTATATTCCATAGGTAGTTACACAATAGTGTTTATACAGGAAAAATATAATGAACCAAACTCTTTGTATCCAGCCCTCCACAATTAAAACGAAGACTCCCCAAGTAATATCAATCTAGGATAGACTAATTAAGTTTGGTTTGATAACCATTCATTTCTTCTATTGCCTCTGAGCAAATTGTTTATTAGAGAAAGTTATTTTACACAAATCAAATCAAACTGGGTAAACCATTATATTTGAGAGAAACCTTAGCCATCAGTCAATTAATCCATCATTTTCTCCAGACACTTTTGTTTAACGAGCAGATCATATTATCAACAATTTAGATATCCTATGATTCAATTATGACAGAAAATTTATTGACAGCTTCTCTAATACTTTTGTTATGAATAAATATTAAATGTTCTCCACTTTTGATGAGCAAACCAAATGCAATCGTGTTAAATCTAATAGTCAAAACCTGAGTGATACTTCCAAATGTTTTAAAAAATATTTTAAACCAAAATAATTTATTAAAAAAAAAATCAAACGTATCTCACAATTTCTAAGAAACAGGCAAACAAGTTATTTGATTTCCACTAACTAAATGAAAACACATATATAAGAATATTACCAAATATGTATGAAGAGACAAAAGGCATTATTATGTAAAAATGGCAGTACCACAACATAAAGGTAGAGAAACTTTCTGCAACTACATGAAAGAATTGATCCTTATGGATCCCTTCCAACTTGAGATATTCTATGATCCTATGAACTGGTTACACGTTAATAGAAACAGATTCTCCAAACCTAATATGAAGATATTTGCTGTTAGGAATCATGTCTGTTAAAAAAACAATTTGTGAGATGTTTGTAATTACAGCTGTCTTAAACTCAAGAAAAGAATATTGCCTAATAAAGATTACTCCCAGAACAGTCAAACCTCTTGACAGACATCTCTCTTTGAAGAAATAAGATACTGACTCATTTACAACTGAGCTAACCAATTCATGATGAAAGGACCAGAGGACAATGGAAAAGCTCTGCCTAAACTGATGTCCATTAAAGAGATAATGGAATTACGCAAACTTCTATCAATATATTAGAACATCATTATTACTTCAAAGTATTTTTCCTTGAGACAAGAAAGTTGCTTTTATAATGAGGGGGACTGTAAGTAGGTTTACAGCTGCAAAGGAAAAGTACTGCAGCTGAATATCAGAGAGCTAAGTACCCACGTAATGAAAACAGAGCGCACACTTATTGCCTGTCAGCATCTGAACAGAAAAAACTGCATAACAATGAATAAAAGAGTTGTTCACGTGAACCTCAGACAAAAGCTGCTCTTCAGGTTTTCCAGGTCTAACACATTCTATTCCTAAGAATGAAACATGTTTTCGTACATAGATTCCATATCAGCAATATCTTCTGACCATTTCTTAATGTGGAATGCTAGTTAGATTAGTTAAATCCTAGTTAAAAGTATCTTAAATACATGTTTTATAGTCAAACATCTATAAAATAAAACAAAACCATCATTTCCTACCCTATCCTTACCTCCCTTCTATCTGGTCGTTATATAATAGCATTGTGGTTTACAGACATTGCCTCTACTTCTTTAGGAACTGAAATGACATTGTGGATTTATGCCAAATGGAAGCAAAAGAAAGGTCAAATGTACTTTATTAAAAAGCACATATTTCCAAAAACCCTGGCAGAAGTGATTTCACATCAAGTCACTCGCTGCCTCTCAGTAATTGCATACTCTACACTGACGGTTTCACTGGTAGCTAATTAAGAAGTCCAGAAGCCATCATGCAGAAATATGGAATATTACTATTATTTTATGTTCTGAAATTTGAATTGTCAGGTACATAGCAGTACATTAACTTACAGTAATACTGTTTTACAGAACTCAACAGGACTCTTCATGTACTTAAAGGCCTTTACTTCCATATAAATACAAAAGTCCTGATGCATCAGTGCTGTAGCATACTTTCTAGAAAATGGGCATCTCAAAAATTTTTTTGTGGCAATAGTTGCTCAGGTGTGATGCACTCAACAGGAAGAACTGCATAAGTTCTTTCAATATAACTCCCAAATTAAGATCTATTGCTTTAATTGTAAACTTGTAATTAAAATTATGAAGAAAGTTATAAAATGAGTGAATGTATTCTAAAAATTCCTTTCTGACAGCTGCGCATGTGCCTGAGAACAGTAGTACAATAGAAATAAATAGTAAAGAAGAATGATTAATCAACATGTTTTTTCACAAGACTGCTTGCTAGCAGGACAGTCACATCTACAGTAGCTCCTGCTTGCTTTCTTGCATGGACACTAGCAATTATGCAGTCAGGACCAAAAGCCAATCCTAAAAAGAAGAAACAGTAATACCTACACAGCCATACAAACTGCAATGACAACACAAGCAAGACAGAAAAAGGGCAGAATTACCTTTTCAGCAGGAGAGTGGTTTTATATCAACTGAAATGGACCATGAAACCGTACTGTCAAACTTCATTAAGTGTGATTTCTGGAGCTGTGACATCTACATCGATTCCGCTTCCAACAGATCCTATTTCTACCATACGTCCATTTCAAGAACAAAATTAGCTTTTTAGCCAAATGAGACCACTTACCAATACTCAGAACTCCCTGCAGCGTAAGGTCCACTTATGTGTCTTACTTCAAATGTAAATATAGCTTATTACTTAAGGATACGTTTTTTTTCCCCTTTAGTAAACATAGTGTATCTATAAGATTAAACCTAAACCCTGACTGCTGCATTCATGGCAAGACTATTTAATGCAAAGTATGTCCAGCAACATTTCACTGAGTGCTAGAAATAAGTGAGCTTAAAAAGGGAAGACAGACAGGAAGTAGATGTGTATTTGGACTACGCATCTCAAAGATTCTTTTTATTGGTAAGTATTTCATCTTTTTTTTAAATAATAATTCAGATGGATATTCATACAGTGAGAAAAACCAAGTAATAACACAGAGATTCATATTTATGTTACAGAAAGCTCCAGATAGCTGCTCAGCGGATGAGAAGAATGAAGAAACTTTTCTGTGTGGACACAAATGTAGATTTATCTCTGGAAGAAACACTGGGATAAATGGACAAGGCTTCATTTTGATAGCCTCTGAGAAGTTTTAACAGTCTGTTACTTTTTTCAGCAATCTCTGCATGGAGATAACCAAGGCCTAAGGAGTCTGCCCTCCCAACACCTCAGCATCCAAATGCTTCCAACCCTTGCTCATGCAAAAATTCAGCTACTCATAACTTCCAGAAGCAACAGGTTTCTACCTCCCTAATATGAGAAACAGTTACCACATTTTGCTGTAATGTTCTAAAAAGTCTAGAAGGGAAGAACAGAATATTAATGAAAGATGGCACAGACTATAGCACAAATTTAGAAGGGTATGAAGATCTGGATCCTTCTCAGGAGGCTAGTAAAAAGGATGTTATAACATCACTAAAGGATGTTGACACCTTCTTGTCACCATAACAGGCTATTACGTCTTTTCCTCTTTCAGAACCTATCTTTGAAATCTCATGGTAACAAATGAGGAGTATGAAGAGAAGTTTCCCTCTCTGAAAGTCTCATGGCCAGAAGGCCTAAGTACTGGTCACAAATAAATAAGGAGGACAAATTTATTTTGCTTTTTGACCTTGTCATGCCAAGCCAGATAGGTGAAAAAACATCCATCTCCATCCTAAAACACCTATTAGAATCAATACTGCCCAAACCAGCTTTGTCAGGGCTTAACTACCAACTATCCCTGACATAAGTTTGCAGGAAAAGCAGTGGGAAACAAACTTTAGGTCTCAGATGGCAAAACTTTTCTGATTAAAGACAGGAGAGAGAATTTTTTTGCTGTAACCTGCCATCTGAGAAAGCAACCAAAGGAATGCAAGTTCAAGACATGGATGTCCACGTCTGTAGTGTTATAAATGAGCACACACATGGACAGGGATTTCGAGAGTGGAGAACCACATCCATGTTACACTTTGGACAGTGCTGAATACAATTCCTTCATTGTAGTTGATGGGGAAGGATTATCCTAGAAAACAGTGAGGTCTTTATCTATTAGATCAACAGTCATTATTGTGTAAGCAGATTAACAGTCATGTAAGCCTACCAGAAAGCACAGCGCTAATCTCAATTTTTCACTCACCTACAGTAAAGTATATCAACACTTTTCTAAGAAGAAAATCCCGAAGATTATCTTTCTGCACACAGCAAGAACATGGCTTAATGGACATGCAGGTCTTAAAAGTGGAAAGAAAATGCACTTACATTTCAAGGGATATGTCTCCCACAGAATGGGCAGACAAAAACTGCCTTCAGTTGGGTTGTCAGTTCAGGAGAGATGACCAAGCTGGAACACTTTAATGGTATGGAAGGCCAGAGGTGGAATTGAAAGAATACATGAAGAAAAGCTTTGTTATAAAAAAAGAACTTAAACAGAGCTAAGAGTATTTTGCCTTTACACTCATACTCATGCAGTAGGGATGACAGAGAACAGGGTGTGAGAACACATACACCAATGTTCTACCTGTATGACTAACAGCAGAGGTACTGTTGTAAACTGTTCTAGCGAGACTATACTATTTGTTTACACGATAGCAACACATGCAGAAATGCAGGGAGTTAAAAGACTATTTATACTTTCCTTCTTTAATAACAAACATTCACAATGAAAATGTTGTAACATCTGTTAGGTCACTTACGCATAAATACATTGGTAAGAACTATACAGGAACTTTCCCATTATGGGAAAAAAACCCAAAGAAAACATTTACTTTTGTAAAAGAATTGCTTATACAGTCAAAGCCTTATTCACACTTGCTAAATCGAACTTCCAATAAAAAATGGGTCATGACTCACCATTAAGTGATTAACAGATTAAATGTTATTTTGTTTTAAGAAACTTAGCTGAAAGCCTTAAGAAATCTCATTTATCTCCAAAATGTACCTACCTGAGCTTGACCATTAGAAAAACTGTTGGATTGACAATGCTAAAATCAGAAATATGTTTCACAAGAACGAGAAATCAAGCAGCTGTGTGTGGTAAGAAAGTTCTGAATAAAGATATATTTGACTCTAGGATCTTATATACTCACTAATCTGACTTTGGCTTTCTGCCTAATTATGGTGTTGGCAAAGCTAATTGGAGTATACTTTAAAATGGCTAAATATCTACAGGAACAATTGCATTAACATTTAAATACTCTCACTCATTCTGTCCTGTAGTTTTTATACAAGGAGAACGGTAGGAAAAAAGTCAACACTTGTAGTTTATAACTAAGCCTTCTGACCAAAAAGTTAGACTATTTTTCAAATAGAACAAGCAATGCAAGAAAATTGGAAATAATTACACATATTTATTCTCTCACACACTTTATACATTTATATGACACCAGTAGTACAGTTTTTAAAAATTAGCTTTGCTTGATTCTCTTTGTCTCCCAACTCATTCAGTTCTGCATAGCTAATGGGACAGGTGGTAATAAAGCTCTTCTATATAAAAGCAAGTATTAGTACTGCCCAGTGAAGTGAATTTTACACCTATATTTAGATGATTCCTCCAAAAGAAATACATTAGATGGTTGTTTTTAATAACAGTTACTAGAATCAACATACCTATTGCTACTTGAGAATAAAAAAAAGAGTCAGGAGCACACAACTGAGTCCCTGAGATCCCAGCCAAGCTACAGGAGGGTAAATTTGAAGATTTATCAGCACCCAGCAGCCAATCATTCAAGTCTTGTAACAACATAATACTCCCAGATGCTGAATCCCACTCCCAGACTATACAGGAGTACACAGTCACATCCTCATTTTACTTTCTATTTGTTGTAGAGATCTGCTGTCTCTCGCTGTACACTTGCCTACAGGCTCTCACAAACAATAATTATATTTTCACTATGGCTGATAATTCCATCATTAAAGCAAAGCATGTTTCCACACACCTCAAAATGTACACTAATAGTTTGGTACTTGAACACAACCAAAACTTGTAGGTCCTACTGAAACACAAGTAACTGATCATTGTAATAACCTGGAACCAATTCAGAAACTCTGAATACTTCCATTACTCCTCAGCCAAACAGTGCCTACCTGGCCTAGTCAGAATAAATCCTGTAATGGAACATCTTGAATTGTACACCAAAAAAAGTGCTCTAGCGTTATGAGTGAGTTATCTCATATGTCACTTCAAATTCACCGAAGAGACGTATCAAAAATGGAAATCACTGTGAAAGAAGCAGGAAAAGAAGTGTGAGCAACTAGGGAGAAAGGTGTAAGCAAGACCGTGGGAGAGAGTGTGTATGAGGTATCTCCAGATACAAATACAAAATTTTTTTGTATACAATACAAAACTGCTTTTGGAGCTGCATTTCTGTCTCCACTGACTCTTTGGGGATTAACACTGGGTGACTTATGGGCCTAAATTCACTCCAAAGTTTAGAAAATTAAAGTAAACCTGATTCTTCTTGTAGCTGGAGAAAGTAACACCTTGAGCATACCCTGCGAGTCCTGGTGTTGTACAGTAAAACCCCCAGTTCTTTCACAAGAGACTTAAAATTCCCCAAGTCCAAATTTAGTGTGAAATTCTTTCACTACAGCTCCTAAAATTCCTAATGTATACTTTGTATCTGTCTGACTGGAGAACTTCATCAATTCTTAACAGCTGATGTCTGTTGATGCAGTTTTTCCTCTCCGTTTCTTTTCAGCACAATACAAGTGTGCATTGCTACGGATGCCCTATCACCCACCCTGCCACCTCCACAACTACGCCAGTACTTCAAAAGCTGTCAATCTGTCCCTGGAGCTGAATGTTGCAGTGCATTTCCCAGGTTTTAAATGCTTAAATATAAAAGAAGGCCTATTTGAAATATGAAAAGGGTATGATTCATGAAATAAGGAAACAGTAACTTGATCATAACAAATATATTTGACCTTTAAAGTAGTAACAACAAACATTAAAAACACTCAAGTTCTCCTTTGCTGCCAAGTTTATTTTCCTCATAAGTTGTGCCCCATTATGCTGCAATAATCCTTCATTATTCCAGTACAATAATGCACAGTCTATCGTCTACCTATAGTTGTCTGGTGTCTATTTAGTTTTATAGCAAGCAAGCAATTTGAGAATATGGTAATAAAGCCTCAATCACAGTAATGATGTATGATGGGCTGTAATTTCTGTGTGCTAATGGTTTACAAACAGTATCACAATGATGACGGGAATCTCATTGATTCATTATATGAGTGCAATAATATCAAAATGACTTAATATAGATCACTATTTACTCATGCACATACTGATAACAACCTCTATATATTTCTATATACAGATATATAGAAATAAAATTAGTATTAGTCTTTCCACATAAAAGTTCACACGGCACAAAACATTTTGTGTTGAGTTTCCTAAATCAATGTTTAAAGTTGAAATTACTGCACTGAACGGGTTCTTTGAAAAGCAACCCATTGATTTTAATCTGCTTGAAGCAATCAATTACTCCCTGTCCTCTTTATTCCAAACTGTAATGAAAACTAAACTGCGTTGTCTTGAAAACTAAATGTGAAGATGATCATAAACAGAATTTAAACTCCATGGATTATTCATATCTACCCATTTAGATTTGCCATTTCCATTATGAGTACATTTGCCATGAGCATTTAATGGACATCTAAAAGGGAATTCATTAAAGCAGGAGCTGTTGGCAGCACTTACGGGCTTCAGACTGCTTTATGCTGGCCTTTAATAGCTCACTATTATAAAAGTGATATATTGTGTTCATCCCATTAGTAGTTTGCAGAAAGGTCTGTAAGACATAACAAATCCTTTTGAGTATTGTCAGAATCAAAACTAAATCACAGGGTATTTTTTTTTCAAGCAGCATATTACGACCCCAACAATGTACCATTTTAGGTCATCTAAATTTTGATGATCTTAGCCAAGTAAGAATTTAATGACCCTACAGATAGTTTGTGCTTTCTTTAATGAAACGCACACAAGTTATTAATGCTGTCTCAAATGCACTGATTTTAAAAAACTTGTCATAACTATTAAGGTTAAGCATGCTTAAAAATGAAACTTGGTTTCTCAGAAGTATTTTCTCACTTGTTTTGGGCCAAAGTAGTGTCAAGGCAAGTAGGAAGTTTAGTGCCACCAACCTGTAGGTGAAGACACTGAATAACAAGCAGCCTCCACCCACCTGCTTCCCTCCCCCTGGCCTTCCAGAGATGAACAGAAGGGATATATTTGCACAAGGTACTTGCTTATTTGGCAAATGAAGAAAGCAAAAGGCAAACTAGAACGAAGTTGAACTGCCTTGCAATCAACTGCTAAAAGTAATCCAAGGTTCACGATAGAAACACCCCTACGTATCATAGCTCAGTTCTACTTGACAGTTCTATATGTCTCTAGACATAACATCATATAGTTTACCATCTAGGTGTATTCAAGCTTGTAGTGTGAAAGTGTTACTGTGATTTAATCTTTATAGCATACAAAAACAAGTATTTGATTATTCATTGCTTGTTCACCAGAACCATTACCACCACCAGTCCATCACACTGAATACAATCCTGTTTGTTAACTCGTGCTCCCTCTGCTGACTTTCTAGTTATAAGACATATTGTATCTTTCTGAATAGATGCTATTTATTTATTTATTTGTAAAGAAAATGGTGGATTTCACAACACGTACAGTTTAAACTCTACTTTTAAAAAGCCTGCCACGAGGACTAATAATAAATATGAATCATAAATTGTCTCTCTGATTCCAGATATTGCTTCACAAAATATGAACTTCATTTAAATCCCAGTTGTTTAGAACACCTTTTCTCCTTAGCTTCGAAGGGTACAGGCAGCTTTATAAAGCAGTCCTGGTACTCTACTAAATTTAGCCACAGTACCATGACACTCAAAAATCACTTATACAGAAGGGCTATATAAACTAAAGTCAGTTGCAAAGCCTGTGTAGTTAGAAAAAGTCTCTCATATGACGAAGACAATATTCATAGTTCTAGCAAGCGACTTGTCTAAAACATGACGATATTGAGGAAATAAGCAGCATTTATCACCTATCAATGAATTTCAAAAGCGATTGACATAGAGCAACTGACTTTACCGTGTTCAGAAATTCCTGCTTAGTATGAGAAGAATGAAATCATTAGTATTAGGAGAGAATCCAGAGAAGCAGCTGGCCATTCTCGCGTCACTGCATTTGAATTTCCAAGGACCATAACTTACAATAATTTGAAGGATGATAAGTTAATAAATATCTCTGATTCAAAAAGCTACATACAATAATATACTAATATAGGCATCTGCAAGGAAAAATAAGAGACACTTGTATCTATGGGATAGATATGTAGAAGGAAACACAATTGCTAGTGAATTATTTCTGCTGTGGCTGTTGTCTAGTAAAAATTCTAAAATCCCTTCCTTGACCTAGGAACAACCAACTGACATCAGTGAGTTGGCATGTGATTATTTGAGATAAATGTTCATGAAATCAGTATTCTTTTGTAATTCACAGGATGTGTGTGTTTGCTTAAAAAGATAATTAGTTTGAAATTCTTTATACCAACTTCCAAGAAAATGCGGAAGTCTAAAATGATGGGATAGGTAACTATGAGCTCCTCAGGTCTGTATTAGACCATAAGAAAACCTGCATCTGGGACTTAGGTCTCTATAATAAGAGATGGCGTTTTCATAACAGCAAAAGGAAGCAGTACATCTTATTCTCATGCAAAAGAGCAGTAGATTTGGAATGACTCTCAAGAAGTCTTTGAAGAGCCTCGTTTGGATGTGTGGCTGAATATGGGCAACAGTGTACATGAAAAAGAATGATATATGTGCGCTGCAACTACTACAAGTGCTGGCATCTCTAGTTCATGGAAACTTACCTGCAAACTCACTTTCTGCAAGAAAATTACAAATTGTCATAGATTCTACTTGGAAAATTACCCAGTGCCCTGTATAGACAAGATCATGGACAGCACAACCAGAAAAAGTAGATGTATCATTTTCAATCCTGATCTCAGTTGAAATCATTGATTTCATAGCATGCTATGAACACCTTCACACGAGCCTCATTAGTCAAAGATACATAATCCAATATTCTGTTTGAAGGAGGAGCAGAAGACTGTATAGTTAAGTAAGACCATGGGAATTCCTAAACTTCAACATGTTCATGCCGTCAATGCCTTGAAAAAAACTTTTGAAGAAACAGGCTTCTTCAAAATATCTATATCAACCCTAATACAGATTCCTAAACTGAAGTTGCTCATCTCTCATTGCTTAAAACAATCCTCACTGGCTTACCTTACTTGGATGGAAAGCACACTTAAAGACATTGACCTGTCACCAGGACCTTTATGAGCGGTCCTGGATCTGAAGGCAACAAGCCAAATCTTCCCTAAGGAGGAGAATGACTCAAGGTAGGTTGGTTTGCCACAAGACCTCCCAGAAAGATGCCCATCTTCTGTGCAACACAAAAAAGGAAATAATATAGTAGCAATAGGTTCATTTTCCTGGAGAGAAAAATCATATATGGGTAGCCTTCAACAGCACGCATTGTATGCTCTTTTGATTGTGATCACCAAAGCCAACCACATCAAAGAAAAAAGTCTTTGTATCTATTATTAAGTATTTTCCCAGTTAAACTTGAAATTTCTTAAACTTTAAGACAAAAAGATCTGGTTTATCTGAGAAATTTTTACTCCTTTTCCTAATGGTACAATAAAATGGGATGAAAAGTGCAAATGATTCAGATATTTAGTGGAAAGGGGAAAAAAAAAATCATATTTAATCACCCAGTAAGCCTGCCTACCTTTGCTAATCCATTTCTGAATAGTTTCAAAGTGCTGCTGGGCTAAAAAACTCTCATACCAACTCCATTAAATTGTCTTGGTCTTTCAGTCTCTAAGTTAGGTAAACTTTTGTCTTTAATTTTTGTTCCAAATTTTCAAGGACATGCAATATCTCAAACTTTCATACCAAGAGCCCTAATACAGAAACTTCAGATAAAGCTGGTTGCCTTAGCTTCTGAACTCACTAGGTTGACTGAATAGAAAATAAGGCCTTAAATAGTAACTCACAGAAAGTTGACCAAATTTCTCAGAATTGCTAAAATTCTTCTTACCTATTTGTAAGGAAATATTTCTGCTGAAGGAAAGATAACTTCTGAGTACATACCTAAGTATCTTATGAAAAAGAAATAGTTCTGTTCTAATGAATAATTTTCTATGCTCAAAATCATCTCATCACAAAGAAAAAAATCTGACTTAAGAATGATTCAACATCTTGCTTTCACCTCCACTTTTATGAGTTAAGGCTGTAGAAAAAAACCCAAACCATCCCTATCCTATTTTTTTAGCAAATGACTGCAGTTGAATCTCAGTAAATACCTCCAGTGAGCACTGAAGCAAGAACAACTCTAATAAGGATGAGAAAAATAGGTTTAAAATACCCAGTTAAAATTCAGATGTCCATAAAAGTCACTCACAATTTCTCTGCAGTGATCTCTGCTTTTCTTTTCTTCATCATTTCATTGATTACTTTTAATGACAGGAACAGAAGATATTAAGTTTCTGAACTCCCTGGGCTTACTATAGAAAAAGTAAAGCTTAAAATAGTAACTAAGAAGAAACTCACCAAAGCAACTGACTTAAATGAAAGATCCCACTAGTGTATTGAAGGAACCTGCACTTAATTGATGTTTGGATAGACATTTTGAACTGCTGGTTTCGTGTGTTCTTAGCCCAAGAAGTCCATTCTCTTAGAAAAGTATGTTTTAGGGTTTTCATGTGTCCACCATGTAATCAAAAGAGGGACTAAGTGCAGTAGCCAGAAAAATTAAAATTAAGTTGAACCTTTCTGTCATAGAGATTCTCTAATTATAGCATGAACCTTTAAATCTTAACTGAGAAAGGGAAATTCCCCTGCACAGAATTATTGATCATCTGATCACCAACTATCAAACAAGTTTATTTATCGTCTCCTACTCCTATTAGGAATTAACAACTACTGTTTCTTCAATGTCCTTAGATCTCTTCAATTGACTTGAAGTGTAAGACCGTCTGTTGCAGTTATGCAGACCAGTACAAAAATATTTTCAATATTTGGGAAATTTTAAAGTGCTGAAAGACTGCACTGAGTCACATTAAAGGTCTAGCAAATATCCATCTTACAGTTGATGACTAGTAAATCCTCAAGATTGAAAGGCCACGGCTGACCTGCTAGTCATCAGAAAGCAATGCTGCTGAAAGCGTTTGGAAGAATAGATGTAAATTCTGAACCTCATCATGTCTGAAGTTTAATTTATTTGACTTTAGTAACAGTATACACAAGACAGGTAGGTAACAAATGATAAAGAAAAAAATTGGACTGTCCATATTTACATTAATGGAAAATGGCAGGAGCAAGCTAAAACCCCCTAACATCAACAGCAGAGACATCAAGAAATGGTTCAACTCTTTTTTTCTGTATTTGCAAACAACTTTCTCTAAATCCAGTTTTGCCTGGAACATCTTAATTCACTACAGTATATCTATAATTTGCTGAAAGCACTGGGAAAAGAGATTGCAGGCATTATCAAAATGTTTGGATGAGCCATGAATTGACACACAAATAAGAAGAGTGTATGCTGGAAGCCCTTTCCTTGACTGTGCAAAATGCCATTTCTGCAGAGATTTCTGTGCAAACCTTTCTTGGTAATTTTATTTTCATACAGATCCAATAGGAAGGACATAGGTACAACACCTCATCTGTCTCAGAGGAAGCTTTCACTTAATTCATCATGAAGCATTTTACAATGACATGGATGTTTTCTTTACTATGATAATCAGACAGCATATCAGGCCATTTACATAAGGCACGTGAAGCCAAGGGCAGTCCAAACAAACAAACAACAAAAAAAAAAACAAACCAACGAAACAACCTTGATTGAGAAATCTGATGACTTCATCATCCTGGAAAGTTTCCAGATCAAAGGAACTGCAAAATAGAGGAAGTAGTTGAAGCCTCATTTATAACTCAAACCCCAAAAGGTTTCTTATACCATATCCTGGATATGACTGCTGCTGCTCTGCAGGAAATAGTCCTTAGCACTTCAGGTCCATTGACTTTCTCTCTTCTAGAGGGGAAGTGATGTATTGCTGGTTAGACTGGATGGTTAGGTGTCAACAGCTTGATGAAAAAGAGACAAGGTTTTCTATACATGCTGCTCTGCAAACACTTGTCATTTTCATTTTTAAAGGATCAGGTCAACATTGATCATTCAATACCAATACTTGTAAATAAATCTAAAAAGCATGAAAAAAATGAATAAGCCATCATAATAGGAATGCAAACTATCCACTCCTGTTTAATTAAAAAAAAAAAAAGAGGAGTGACATGAGAGGAAAAGGTAAGAGGAGAAACAGAATGTTCTTTGCAATTCTGGGTAATACCAGAACTTGTGCCTGTAGCAAAATAAGCAGAAAACAGTCCAAGAGACTGACAGTTTACATGCAATGTTTAACACAGGTCAGAAACTGTACTTTTTTGTAAGCTCAAAATCAACTGACCTTGCGGTCACAAAGAGTGGAATTTTGTACTTCATCTACTCAATTATCACATTTGTTTCATGTGTAAGAATAGAAAATGTCAGTGCATAAAGCCACCTGGAAAGATTATTACTTGGGTTAAATATTTTTCTCAGGGGAAAAAAAACCCCAAAACTTTAAAATGAACTTAAGTTAGTACTCTAGAACAATTCCTATTTAAGAACACTGCTATACAAATACATAGTCTCCATGTAAATCTAAAATGACAACAATATTCTAGAGGAAAAATCTAGAGGATCATCTAGAAGATTATTTTAGTAATATACTAGTCGCTGGTAACTAAATTAAATTCTTAAGTAATTTTGAAGGAAATGCTAAACATATGATCAGCTAACATGAAACAAAAAACCTTTTAGCATTGCTGACCAGTGCAGACTATGAACACAGTACCCAAACGGAATCATGTATAATTCAACCAGTATCAACAAGAGTAATCTAACCTCCTAGGATTTTACTGTTTTGTTCTCTTTTGACAGATGTACTTATCATGTGTTATTTTGCATATTTTTCCTCTCTGAATTACACAAATATGCAATAAGCAATTTCATAATTAAGTTTAACTTGAGTCATAAAAATTGCCATAGTCTAATATTAAAGAATTATTCACTCTGCTCTGAACTCTGATGGCTAATTTACTTACTGCAAGGTCTGGGATATTAATTCATTAAGCTACTTAAATGAGGATATAAGGCAAACATAGAGCAACAAAACCAATATATTTTAGACAAGTAAGTCACAAGATTGCCTGTCTTTTTTTCCCCCAAGATGCCATATCTGCTGTTTATTTGTTCTTGCTAAGTTGGTATGGGATATACAGCACAAGTGGAAAGGTCCAACAGTTAGAAGTTACTCAGGAGAATCTGCTTGAGGTGAAATAACTGAATTATTAAACAAAGAACATAATCAGTGTAATAAATACAAAGTAGAACTTAGTGACGTGGACAGAAAACAAAGTAGTGTCCCTACAACCGAGTCCAGTCATCAAAGACAAAGCAGAGGCAGGTAAGCCAAAAAGCAGATGTATGTGCAAAGCAAAATTTGAAACTACTTTTATAAAATAGAAAAAGGAATTATATTAGGCTATATCAGATAAAAATCACTAAGCAATGTAATAGTTCATCTGTGCTAGAAAAATTTTAAATACACTTGCATTCAAAATAAGATGAAAAATGCTGAAAGATTAATTCTCTAACGTTTACCGCCCCTCCCCCTCCCCGCCCCCAGCATTCCCTAAACCTCAATTTCTGAGACAGGTAAGCAAATTAAACAAACTAATGGCTATCACTCACATACCAAGGGAACAGAACAGAAAATTAATTGATGCAAATACTTAAAAGTCAACTACTACCATGCCTATTTTGCATATAAAAACAAAATGTGGAAAAAAAGGGCATTTCATTATAGATCCAAACATCTCCACGTGTGCAATTACTTACAGGTGACCTGGCCTAGTTTTACAAATGAACTATCCACCTAACTTCACAGGAATTTTCAGGTTCTTCTGTCAACACAAATACTAGAAATTTTCAGAAAGCAAATCAATGAACAGACTCAATCTCATTCCTCTTTAAAATGTAACATTATTAGGAAAGTCTTTTCCTTGTTCTCTTCTAAGCATGCAACAGGTTTTTTTTTTTGTAGCTAAATTGCTACACTAAATTGTCTGAAACGTAACTCTACTACAAGAAAAATTAATCACGTTTGCAGCATTTTGTGAAATACTGTACCACTGTTTTAACAGCGCTTTGCTGTTACCACAGCTTCTCTCTTCTCCTGTCACCTTCCATTTGTTCTGGGCACTTGCTATTAGAAAAATAGTAGTCTCTCTCATCACAAATTATACTCATATCCAAATAACCCAATAATATATTTGCCAAACACTTAAGAGGTCAATAATTTGGCGTGGAAGTAGGATTAGTTTTTAAGTCTGCAAGTGATGTTATCAATTCTGAAATGTTTAAATATTAGTTTACAAATATTGCTTATAGCTTAATAGCATCATAGACGTAACTTCAAAGACATTGGCTCTAGACAGTAATTATATCCTCAGCCTAATGTTGCAGTTAATGGACATACACATTTCAATGATAATTGCAATGCCTGAACATGATAATGTGCCTTTATTAGCAGCTACAAAATAAAGCTCAGTTACAGCCAAGTGCAGAATTGAACTATGCTAATTTTTTATTTTTAAGATTGCCTGATTTGTTATAAAATTCTAAAATAAAATAGCACAGCACTTAAACCAATGCTTTAATTGCAAACATGTGATTAAATAGTATCTGTATAAAGATTCATACAGGTTTTAGTTGTCATGAGCCATGAGCCAAAAGATAACAAGTTAGTAAGATAAAGGTGTAGGTAACTGAACAACAAATACACTGCACTTAAGGAAAAAAAGAGGAGATTTTAAGGATTTAATGATTTTAAACAGCATTGCAAGAAAAGGAGGAAGACTAGGAGTATAAAATGTAAAATTTGGGAAAAGAGAAAGCAAAACAAAAATTCCCAAGTAAAGGCAGAAGAGAAAGTGCTGTATAGTCCAAGAAAAACACATCGATTCCTGCATAAAACAACCAAGTAAAAAATGACAGCATTGAGGATATATAAAATGAAGAATACTTTACAACTCAACCTGATGAAGAAACTAACGTTTATGACTCTGCAAAGTTCTTAGTGTTTGTCTTTATGCCCTGACAGGTTCTTTGCTGTACAGAATTTCCAAGTAATGTAGACATTCAATACAGAAATTTCTAAAAGTAGTTAAAGAACAGGCACAGTGTATTGTGATTTAAAGTTTGCCAAGGCATTGGAAATAAGAATTGCTGCCTAGTCCCATCAATTAAAAAGTCACAGATTCCAGCTCACTTGGTTTTGGTTTGTTGTTGTTGTTTTAAGTTAAAACAGAAAAACAAAAAGTTCTGCACGAACTACTTAAAGAATCCTTCAAAGTATTAGATTTCTTCAAAGGAAATCCAATTATTTTTCACATGAAGCAAGATGGTTGCCAGTGCAAGCCACAATCTAGAATTAAAATCAATTATACATTTTTATAAAAAATGGCACAACTAACTTAGCTTGTCCAATCTTTAGGCCATTAAATAAGTTCAAATATTTGTTCAGGAATATTTGCTGAAAGTTCTTTCTGCTCATGGTAGGATAGGAACTATGATAGAAAACACGAAAGGAGATCTGCCTGAGTAACATTTACTTGAGTAAATCTTCTCTAGCTCCTAAATTTGCTAGAAATTGGTAAGTCAGTCGAGAAGTCAGAGCCTCAAAGAGGAGAGAACCAAAGTAATGCACGTACATATGAAGCAACATTTTTTCTGAGGACTATAATAAAAAGACACACTCCCAATTCTTTTATCCAAAAAACCTGATGAATTCTGAACACTGAGCTGCTGCAAGCCACACTGGCAACTCCAATCCCACAAAAAGATCCTATGCTTATAAGTCTGAGCTATAGATTTGACTAGTTTTGTGGCTGTCTCCATGCTGGAAGACAGATATTTAGTTCAAGAAACATTAAATGTTCTCATCTAATTTTTGCTCTTTAAAGCTTTGGAAACAAGATTTTTCTTTAAAGGTATGACTGAAATCACCAGGAAATTACTTGTCAAATACTACAACTATATTTGTCCATTTCAGTCTTATCTTTCCCAACATTTTGACCATACTGAAGAATGCTGAGTGTATATAAAGGCTTAAAATCTCATTGAAATTTAAGTTGGTACCCTGTAACCTCTTAAGTTCTGGAGGTAAGTATAACAACTTACTTCCTCTATTTTAAAGCTAAAAATGCTTAGAAGAAAAAGTTTGCAAGAAAATAATTCATAAGATTTCTTAGGATGATTTTATCAGTTCTACAGATTTGGAAAAACCCTGAAATACTTTGATAACCCACCACAATAATATGTACTTATTTTGATTTCTATACTACCAATCACATTCTATTTAATTCAGCATGGACTGTCACTTGAATTTGGAGGCTTTTATGACCAGCACTATGCAGCGTTTCCCTCCCATCATTTATCTGGAAAAAACACAAACCTGTTGTGTTTGATAAAACAAACCCAGTTCTGCTTGTGAGATTCCTTTCCTGCACATATAACCACAGAGGGAAGGCTACACACTGCCTCAAAAGGAAAAGAATTTTTCAACAGCTGTTAAAGCTTTTCACAAGTACCAGATGGATCCAAGCCCCACTAAAGTCAATCCCTACTTTCTTTTCCTATATGAACTGCAAGGAGATTGGATGAGAACAGTGTGGTAGCTATGAAACAGGGTAAAAATGAGATTTGGCCCAGTGAAGTGAATAATACCAGTGACAATATTTCTCTTCTGAAACAACCGTTCTTTATACTTCCTAGAATATGCCATAGAAATAAGTTGCACCCAATTCTCACTATGATGCTTCCTTAACAAACTCTAAATGTTAAACTTAAATGAGAAGCATTTCATGCAATCTGAAAAATATTCAGTTCAATTAAAAATAATTGATGCATGGTGAAATAATTCTTCCCAAAGCTGCTGTAAAATCTTCAAAAAATAAAGCTACTTAATAATTTTCATCTCCTACAGGCTAGAGAGAAGCATTATTGCATATTAAAAATTGGAGTGTGGTTTTCCCAGAGGTAAAAGAAAGTTATTAAAACAACCTATTTATTGTTGATATAACTATCCATTTGTGCTACACAAAAAGTAACAATTTCAGTACATTAAAAGAAAAGCTAATTAAGGCATAATTAGTATTTTCTATGTTTTGATAATTAAGGGTTAGTTGGCTATTTCTTTTCAAATTTCTATTTGATGTACCCCAACAATGCCTTTAATGAGCAGCTAACACTATTGAATCCCTGATGGCTGAGGAGTTTAGTGACCACTACTACATTACTTTCATTTATCACTGCCTCTTTACCTATAAATTAAAGTAGCCCTGTAGCTATGTTGATCTACTTTATATCAATTTCTTCATCCATATCAGCTGAATATGTATGGCATTAACCTCATTTACTAGTTTGGAAAAGCTGAATTAAAATGAGATCTAATTTCTAGTGCACAGAACAATTTCAAAACTGCCTGCTAATTTCCAGCACCTGTCAGTGTTGTGATCTTCACCTCATCGTAATGAAATAAAACAGTATATATATTTCACAGCTCAGAAAAGGATAATAATTCATAAGTGTTAAGATATCATTAATCATGAAGATGCTAGGACCCAGAATCTTTTACGAGACACAGATCAAGACTTTACTTGCAAAGATCCCCACTAAAGTCAATGGGACCGCTGCAAATTTCTGGGTCTTATATTGTGCAGGGTGAAAAGTAGTCCCATTCTGTGCAACTATGGTGTTTTTTTTGTTTGTTTGTTTTGGTTTTTTTGTTTGTTTGTTTTGTTTGTTTTTTGGTTTTTTTTGCTAGGTCATGCTTTGTCTGCAGGCAATATAATAAATGAAATATATATATTCTGAAGAAATATTAAAATAATGTAAATCAACAGAATACACATTACACGTTAGAAGACAAGCCTGTGTTCAGTGGTTAGATGACACCTGGTTACATGCGGTTTTTGCTTTCAGCTACTGCAAACAACGTATAGCAAGGAAATTATATCTTTTCCTCCCCTCTAAACACACAGTAGTCTAAATTCTAAACTCTCCAGATATTTTTTATCATAATGCAGATCTACCTCATATGCCAAATCTATAATTTAAAAGCTTTAAAAACACATATAGATGCAATCCTAAATGTTAATACAGTAACTTCTTTATACTGACCACATAAGCAAATAAAATATGTGCAGCATACAGTGTGAAATACCATTGGCATCCCCCCACCGCACTTTTTAAACATGCTTCAACTTGTATTTGTAAAGGCTCTTTATGAAACATTAATCCGTACTTACTTCCTTCTCCACTCTCACATGCCTTAGATTGAAAAACAGACCAGATTCCCCAGATTACTCAACTGATGCACCTAAAGAAGGTGACAGCTCTATCTCTTCATTTGTACATGGGGCTGTTTCCCAGAAACAGAAGAATCAAATTCTAACTCCTACTTTTCTGCCTTGGGTCCCTATCACTTTTACTTAAGGCTGGGGCAAAAGAAAAGCATGGCTTGCTGGAACACCCTGTTGCCAGTGATCTTCACTTCTGGAGGTATCCCTCAACCTAGAGCCACCTGGTACAGATTAAAATTACCTCCAGACTTCCCTAAACACATTCAGACCTACTGTTTAATTAGAAAGAGCAGAACACGGAACCATTAATTGCTTCACAGTGGAGCAAAAGAGTTTATCTAAATGGATTTTAACCAATAAACTATTTTTATGTAAAAAACAAACACCAACCTTGCAAGCATAACTATTCCGGTTAAGATTATGGGTGGGATTTCTTAAAAATTGCTCTGCTTATAAAAGCTGAAAAGAGAACTCCAGAAATAATCTGTAATCTGGCTCTGCTAAAGAGCATAGCACAGTCTCAAATACTTGCCAGTACTAATATTGTTTTCACCATGCCACCTTTATCTAACATGTGAATAGGTTCCAGTTTTGACCTCTATGTTTCAGGAATGGCAATAGTAAACTAAAGGGATAACTCTAGTTAAATAGCGCCACATGCTGTGGAAAGTAAACATGACAAGTACAAAATTAAGATAAAGCCCTTAACCTCAATTAGAATGCCACAAAAAAGCTGGAGTGTAAATAAGTGACATGCTAGACAGTTCTATACCCTAATTCTAAGGTCTACTTAACACTTATTAATTACATTAATATTTTTAATGTAATTCCTTTCTCACATATAAATCCTCTGTAATTGTCCACTAAACGCTTATATTTTCAATCACAAAACATTTAACAACCAAAACCATTCCCCCCCAAAACTGAAGATGCAAAGGAACTAACAATAAAAAGAGCCTTATTTCTGTACTCGTACATTTTTCAAGAGCAAACTATAAGAATAACTTTTAATTGTATGTCAAGAGAAAAGTCTTCAACCAAAACCATCTTTTTTTATAAAATCCTTATAACCTGTACAGATATGAAAAACTGAACTGAATGCTGTTAAAAGTGTCAGGACTCCTAGTTATGAAGATGCCTTACTGTTAAACTTGTTTCAAGTTAAAAATACGATACTAAGTTAACGTAAGAAATTTTAGTAATTAGCATAGCTAAATTGAATTTCCCATGATAATCAGCAAAACTTATCCAACAAGTTGCAGTTTGATTTACTCTTGGCAATCTCTCACTACCAATTAGAGACAGTCAAAGAGCCAAAAACACCAGCCCATGCCATCAACTGCTGATCCAGCTGCTCCCCCAGGGGGGAGTTTGGAACAGATGCCGTTTGAACCACTCTAGGGAAGGCTACGAACCCCTCCTGTTGCTTTTTTTTCCCCTCCAAGGACAAATTTTTGATGTGTCTGGAAGCTGGAAAAGGTCCTGGCTAACAAGTCTTGCCTTTTTATCCTTGTTTAGCCTAAATTAGTGTCCCAAGTGCAAAAAAGTTGAACTATATTATCTGTGTGAACAAATACACTCTGCAACAACACAAGCAGCATTCAAGCTTGGGGAGACAACCTCAACATCTGGTCTACCTGCCACAGCAAGGTAAAAACTTGCATGTAACTCATGAAGCACCTGCTCATTAAGTGACAACTCAGCTCTAACCCACAACAAAAAAGGCAGCTAAAATACAGTCTTAGCACCCCCAACTTATTTTTTGCACTTGCCATGGGAAGTTACACAACTTAGCAGAGATGTCACCAGGTAGTCTCTCTAAACTGCAGGCTATCCAGTGAAAGTCCCACCTGTGGCTGGATCACTAAGAAGAGATCTTCCTCCTTAGCATGGATAAATGAGGACTGAACTCACGCTTTGAGCTAGAAAAGGAGTCAGTCTCCTCTGCCAACTCTCCATGTTCAAAGACACTGCAATTCCTGTCACTCTTAGTACTCATACTCTTTTTAAAATGGCTTTTTTAAAATGGCTGTAATGAGTTACTTGAAACATGCCAGGCTAAAATAAAATCCTGAAATAACAGAAAAATTCCTTATTGGTGGTTGATCGACATAACACACAATACAAATAGGAGGGCTTATTTCCTCCTTAAGCATGCTTTTCGTTGGCTAAGCCATAGCAAACAACCATAACCATTTATAATAGTCTTATTAGGAAGCATGAGATTAGACCGGCAGGGCTTCTGGTTTATTCTGTACTTTAAGGAAGAAAGAATTAAGTATACCTGGACATAAATCAAAAGCCCCCATAGCATCTTGGGTAGTATGCACCAGTACTCCCTTATTGGCATAGTTAAAAAGCTTTCCCTAAGTCTTCCTTGCTACAAATTAAGCCAATTAACATCCTGTCTTTCCCTTGAAGGGCACTGAAAACATCTGATCACTAGCTTTTCTAAAACAACCCTTGACATCCTTGATTTTTGTCCCACCCCAATATTCTATTTGCTAAACTAAACCAAACCAGTATCTTCTGCAACTTACTGGTGTTGTCGTACTCTCCCATCTGTTTCCTGGAAAGTGTGGTGCCCAAAATTGGACACATTATTCCAGCTGAAGCCCAGTCAGAACTAAATATTCAGAATTGAATAAGAAATTCCAGCACCTGACACAATATTCCTACTACTACATCCACAAAGATGTTGCATTTTTCCTGTGTGCAAAACCAACATGGACAGTTGAGTTACCCCTTCTTGCAACACACATCTCCACAGCATTTTCTGAAATTATGCTGAAATAATAATTTTCTGAAATAATGGTCAGAGATTTCCCAGTGGTAGCTGTAAGTGGTAATTTTCATTCCTAAGCATCGTGTTTCACCAGCATTTTAAACTTTCAGGGTATTTCTCCAGCTTATGAAGATCTTTCTGAATTCAAATTCTGTCCTTTGTGATCACATTTCCAAGTGACACTAGACTGGGAGGAAATACAAATAAATAATTGTATAGTTGTTGATATGTTAAGAACATTGCAAAGGAAAAGCCTCATTCAAAAGAGCAATGTTTTCTCTAATAAATAACATGGGTTTGATGTCAGGAATCAAATTCCAATGCAATATTACACTACTTACAGTAGTGCCTAACAGCAGCACACTACAGTAATGCTAGAGTTACCACACACAGAAGCTGAGACTACAATTTCAGTAAAGCACAGCACAGTGCTTTTCCAGCCAACTTATTTTGTACTACCCTGCCAGCATCCAAATCAGCAATATGCCACAAAAAGATGACTCTATGAAGGCTAAGTCATACCAGCATTAAAACAAAATATGTATTGATAGGCAAATAGGTATTAATAATGCTGTACAGTACCAGAGAATCCAGTCTAGTATTCAACAGAAATATACATATATTCATTCAAAGCTTTATCTGATCTAAAAGACAGTATCTTGATGTATCATTTTTGTGTTGCAAATGCAACGCTACTAAAAGTATATTACAGTATCACGGAAGAGATCTCCAAGGTTTTGCTGTTCTTCCTTAGACAGCAAGCCCCAGTGGAGTGTTTAATAAGAATGCATGAATTTTCTTTCTAGCCACTTTTCTTTTTCTATAATGAGTTTGCTTTTATTATATGCACATGCTTAAGAATATGAGTTAATTAATGAATAAAATTTGTATATTTATATAGAAGATGTTCTACAATTTCATTAGACTATTCAGTCTGTTTTTCTGTATGCAAGCATAGGATCAAATAGAGAAATATTCTCAAAAATTATTTCAACATGGCTGAAGCATGCAGAATTTCCATTATCCATTCTGTAAATAAAACGATTCAAGCAATCCTGAATATTTATATAAATGTGTATTAACTTAGTAATTTGAAATATGTCTGATTTTTCTGCTTCCAAGTGTGAGCCTTTTTATTGCATATTTGTAGATAGCTGCCAGCAAGACACAGTATCAGAGGATTTACAACTGTGAGAGTAGAATGCCATCTGCTGCTATACTTGCTGCTACAGCAGGATAAAACAGAGGAATCATGCAAGTGCTGCCTTCTGCCTTTCTCTTAACTGTAAAATGTATACAAACATCTCATTTTGCATTATTAAAAATTAAAAAAAAAGACCAAAGACCAAAACTGGGAGCTCAGATGCCTTTACACACAGCTTTTGTTATAAGATCTGGTGAAATAATTTGATATGGATCATGGGATTCTATCAGTGCAAATGACAGGCTGTTGTATCAGGCCTACTAGAACAAAACAAAAAAGAAAGTGTAATTTGACTACAAGATAAATTATATTGGTAGAGTAAAAAAAAAGCACACTTTAAAAATGCGTTTGCAATGAACTATGGAGTTGCTAGACTGGGGCTGGAGTTTAGAAATACCCCTCAAACTGTCATGCACCATGAAAGCCTTGCAAAATTCCCACTTTCCCAGTCTTGTTACATACAAGACACATGTCACAAGCAAAGGCAGTATACAGAATATGATATATTACCAGTTTGATTCATGTCCACTTACTGGGGAAGGGGGAAAATTCAAAACAATAAAACAAAACAACACAAAAACATTTTCTGAAACTCATCCTACAGTTTTCCCCCATGTCCTTTCAGTAAAAGTTAATCCTTTCTGTTCAAAGTGCTCTTCAATAAATCAAATGGAAACATTAGCCAGTATTTTACTCAATAATTAACCATTTAACCTTCCACACACAATGCAATCGCAGAGGCAGTCTTATGGTTATTCAAAACACATTCCTGAGCTGGATAAATTAATATGTATTGAATTCTGGTGTAGTTGGCAAACGTTCAAGTTTTACATTTTTTTCTACTAACAACAGAGCTCCAGGTGATTAAGTATAAATAATGCACTTCACGTTTTTTTCCGCTGCTTCACCCACATACAAAAGCTCCTTCCAGCTTTCTATAAAGACAGACATAAAAAGCTGGTGTATACAATCTCCTGTAAAAATCTGTTATAGCATACGCTACATTGGTAGGGTTTCTCCACACAGCTACATCAAAACCCTCAAAATCAGACAGAAAGAAAAAATAATCCTGGAATTACAACTACAGTACAGCCATGTTGCCTTTGAATTGCAATCAACAGGAGTTTTGCTAATAAAAAACACCAGGAGCACGAGTACATTTTACTGTGTACCTTTTGTTACTTAGCATTAGAGCAGTGCACCATATTCAAAAATAACAAATCAGCTTTGACAATTAAAAGGAACACACTGCTTTCGTGAAAAAGTAATTCGGTATAGTGTAAAACTTTATTTTTAATATCAAGTGAGGAACCATTCAATAAAGTTGAAGTACAGTTCAAACCTGAAGGGATAAAAGAATTCTTCAGATTGGGACCGTTCACCAGAAAGCAAGGATAGAGTGCTACACAAGTAAAACCAAATCTCAGTCACTGTCAGAATTCTTGCTAAAGATTTGCTTGGGGCTCCAACAGAATTCTTTCAGTCTTTCTCAAGATCAATTGATCTCATCTTACTGACATTCTCTTTACAACATCTATATTATGACTGTCCCCTACAGTTAAGGAGAATTAACTGCTGCTTCTTCAAAAATGCATCTTGCTTTTCCCTCTTCCCTATTTAAAATGCAGAAAAGCCAAGTAATGTGAGAAATACAGTGGAAACCACATAAATGAGTAACTGTCAAAAGAACAGAACTATTAAAAGAATAAATCTTGTGTACCCAGTTGTGAAATATAACACAATATAGCAGAACCCAGCTAAATGTTTGAAATAAAAAATTGAAATGCAAAGTAACCTAAAATTGTTTAATGAACATAGCTGTTAAAATATTAACTCCTTGCATGCCAAAACTCAAAAGCATACGTGGTAGGAAGCCTGCTCAGATGAACAACACATTAATAAGTTATCTGTCTCTCCATCTATCTCTCCATCTAGCCAATCAGCCACCAGCTAAGCTCAAGAGCTTTTATGTGTAAGATATATTGGCAGGTCAATTTCTGCACAGGCTTTTTATTTCAAATGTTGTGGTTTACAACAAATATTTACCTTTGAGGTGTGCTGAAGCTGGTCTCCCACATATGTTTTACGGAACTGATCCAAGAACCACAGAATTGCCAGTTCTACCTTTTCATTACTAGACTGTGGTAACTGGGCATCCATCAAAGATATCAGCTGAAAAACTCTTAATGACAGAAAAAAACATTTTCAGGAAGAATTCTCAAATTGAACAATATTGTCACAGCTAATTTCTTTAGGAACCCATCAGTCATTTTTTGTTTGTCTAAGTTTCTTCTAGGATTTTGTTTTGTTTAGATGCTAATTATGCTAATTGACCACTAATAAACATAAATATCAACATAATGCTTTTCTAATTACTTCATCACTTGAAATTTTCTCAGATATATATGTTATGCTGCGGTGAGTTTCTAAAATGTTTTTGTCTTTCTTAGAACATGAATTCCATGATGAAAGAAACAAAGAAATTTGAGAAGCATGGGTTTCAAACTGCAAGTGCAACATAACAGCTGTTCAAGTTCCCTGGAAATTGAAACTATTGTACTTAGAAATAAGTTTACATATGCAGTATACAACGCACTGTCTGCCTTGCTTCTTCCCACTTCTGTCTCTCCTAAAACATCTGAACAAACATATATTTTCTGACCTAAATCCTTACTTGGTATGTATCTCCATATCACCAGGACTGCTTTCAAAGAATCAATTTCAGCCTATGTCAGCTAAGAAAATTTAATACTTTTTTTTTTTTAAAAGGGATATTCCTTTATCTAATTTCCCATGTTGTGTTCTTCTGCTATCTATTCTTTGAAATCCTAATTCCCTAGCAATTCAAAAAATTATTCTCACCTTTTGCCAATTCTGAAATACATAGTCACTGGATTAGAAGTTGGTAGCTACTTCATCTGTAAGCCTGTATATTAAAACCTCTCACTTTTAATAAAAACATAGTGGAAGATTGCTACCACCACAGAGCCCCAGGGTAGATTAGGAAGGCAAGAAACAAAGCAGAAAATGTAAAGCCTGTTATCCAATTCTAAGTTGTATGCCCTTCTTCATGTGTTAGCTAGTGGATGTAAACAACAGGATCAAATATGCATGCCTTTGTTAACATACTTGTGAGTGAAAACAAGGATTAAGGATGTGTTTGCCACATTGGGTTTGCCACAAGGAATACGTGTCATTCACAATAATCCCTAGCTTACCCCTTGCCCTAAAACTTGCAGAAAGAAGACTCTAGCACGCACATTTTAAAATCTAGAGCCTTCTTTTTTATTCCAAGCTCTAGTCTAAAAATAAGTCTAAATTTTCAGTGGTTGACCAGCCGTTCCTCTGCACTTCTTCACCTGCAGTAATTAATGTAAAGGAAGTAGTGCAGAAAATAATAGCCATAACTCACAACTAATCAAATTAACACTGGTATTCAAGTATAATGCACAAATGAAAACAGGTAGCTACACAGGCATATCTAAACACTGCTTATAGTAAGAGACATATTTGCCTTTAATCCTCTTCTCTTCCTCTGAAACATAGTTTTGAAATTATAGCCTTAATGACTCCTTCACTGCTCATGATGATGAATCAGGAAAGATCAAAGCCAGTGGAATGGTCTCAACCCACAGGAAGTCAATACAGTCCTTGAGCACCCACTGTCCAAGAACTGGACAAAAATTGAGACATTTAAATTCAAAATATCTGCTGATACTAAACATCATTAAAAAAATAAAAATAAAGAATTCAAAACAAGCAATACTTACCGACAGGATAATTCTCCATCCATTGCATCATGTTCATCAGTACTAGTGTACGTTAATCGTCCTCCCACAAAAGTACCCACAAAATAGACAAGCCATGCCAGACGTCCTAACATTAAAAAGAAAAGGACAGCTAATGATATAAACCATTATGGTAGTACAATACAATTCCATAAGGTATCAGCAGTTCTATAAGGTATCAGACTGTGGAACGCTGTCAAGAGAATGGTTAGGTTTCTCCCTTTATCAGATTTAAAACCTACCCAGACAAATCAACTAACAAAAAAATTCTCAGCAGAACTGACGGATAAACTAGAACAGCCTATTAAGCTTGACTTGCTTATAAATAAAACACAGAAGAATTAACCTAAAATACAAATTAAGCAAACTCAGCCTGGTAAGATTAAATATATCATTAATCTACTATCCTCACTTGCCTGCCACAAGTTACTTCAAGGCATGGAACAATTTTATCTACAGTGAGGCTCTTACATCTACTTATCATAGCATTTGGAAGTAACTGAGACTCACTACAACTGACTTGTTTCTTAGTTCTATTTCAAATGAAGAATTCCTTGTAATATTAAACTACTATCTAAAGTGATCTAAACATAAGAAAATATTTATGTCATAAGCCAGACATATTCTTCAAGAAAAGAGTTTGTAAACTACCACATAGTTTTGAAAGTTTTCCAATAGAGTTCATCCATTTCAGGCCAAGCTGTCACGCCTTCTGATCTTCCAGATTATTTAGCTGTCATTTTCTGCTAAAGCACTTATAGGATTCACTGGCAAAGTCCTTAACAAGTAAAGTACAATGTAAGGATCACAATTTCTGTAAAGCTATGGTTCCATAAGTAACTCCTGGAGTTTGTGTATGTAGTGTATTTTGTACAGACTTTCAAATACTGAAATCCCACTTTATAAATATGGAACTCTTAAGTTTACGAACACTGAACTCAGGGGAATTCTTTTGGCCTCCCTCTCCTGGAAAATCATTGCCATGTTGCCAAACAGGGATTATTTTCATCTCTCTGCACATTAAGGTGGAATATCTTTAAATTTGACCTAGTGATACCTACTCAAGCCACATAGATTCCTACTTCAGCTTTTTAAGCTGTGAATCCAGTAACGAATGGTATCCTCTCTCAGGAAAGATGCAGTATTTTTCCCTAAAGTAAGACCAAAACTAAAAGACCTGAATAGCAAAGTAACATATAGACCTGTTAAAACTTCAGGATACCACAAAAGTTTCTTCCTCAACTGAAATGCACTGAGACTATAGAACAGTATAGCTACTTTTAGACTCCATCTTCATTTGGCAAAATATACTTTGTAATAAATTAAAATTAATTCCTTGAAAATAACAACACAGCAAAGACAACTTGGAAGAGTTTCCATGTAAGTTAAATCAAGTTACAAACAAGGTTTCCCAATAAGTGAGATATTTACATAAACTAGATGATGTCTTGCCCTCATTACTAGGATTCTACCAAGCGACATAACTTACAAGAGTGAAGACAATACCCTGAGATGCATAAAGTGTCTTTTGAAGTTTAACATAAAGGATAAACTACAGATAAACAAATGAGGTCATGTTATGACTGTAAAACAGTATTTTATTTTTGATATTTCTACATATGTATCAGAACATGCACAGTATCTCCCAAAAGTCTTGATGTTTTATTTCATGCTTGTTTCAAATCTCCGATAAACTAGTCTTTACATAACATTAAACTTCACTTAATTTTCCCCATGTTTTGCATTGTTGTATTTTGAAAAACCCAGAACTCATATAGCACTGAATGCTCTACTTCCTAAGCTCCTTCAACCAGGAATGATTAACAGTTCTGAGGTATTCCAGCACCCGTATGGCCTGAATCTGGTGACTATACAGCACAAGTAATTCTGTTTCAGTACAGTGTGTTCTATACACAAAAAAAATGCTGAGATCAAATATACATGAAAAGATAATGCAGAGTATGGAATAACATGCAGGTGATTTCAACACAAGTACAGGAAAGCATTCAGGTTTATTTTAAATCTCAGTCTTATTTAAAAAAAAAAATGCCACATGAATATGTAATACAGTCTGAGATCTGCAACAGAAAACACTTTGTGACAGGGAACAAGTGTTGACTTTTGAGACAAGATATATGAGGAAGAATTCCAAATATCTTCTCATGTTGTTCTTGTTCCATGCCTAATAATCTGGAAGGACAGTATCAGCTATCCTACAACCAACATATTTCCCTGTTTCAAGACCTGTGCTTCTTCACAAACAGGACACTTTCAAGGAAAACCCCATCAGACACACTACACATTGCAGTACAAACACCTGTTAATTTAGGACACTAAGAGATTGTGCCATCATTAGCAAAGCACCAAGGAGCTGAAACATCTAGGAGAACAGACATAGCTCAAATGAATTTAGCATTAACAGCTACTAAAGGATGGCCATTTGAAGATGGTATCAAAAAACAACTGTGAAGTGGTGCTAGCTGGTTCAAAGAGCAGAGACACCACTTTGGCCAATAACCTTTTTTAAAATAAAAACCTGTCTTCCTTTTTACAAATTGCAGTAACTCATTTTTAAGTACATAGTTATTTTTCTGATGATAGCCCTCTTCTTTTAGCACAATACCAATTAATAGGTATGACTTCCTTCCCTCTTTTATACCTTCACTATTTAAAATTTTCAGTGCATTTGCTTTTGCAATTACTGAGGCAGACAACATCTTTTCTTTTAGAAAATAATTATTGCTGTAATAATCTGTAATTATGGTTTATAACAGCAATAATCCCAAAGAAATCAGTCATTACCATAGATCACAAGTAATCATTAACTACTGTTAATGACCCATTTCTTGGGGATTATTGTTTTAGTAAACCACGACCGCATCACTATTGATACAGAGAGTAAGACAGTATAATAAAATGAGATCCTAATATTGCATTAACTTATTTTGTAACATTAAAAGCCATTAAACATCTAAATTTAACTATGTATATCTAGGGGATATAACAGTTATTGTTCGATATGAGCACAAATGTTTAGTTTGCAGAAAAGAAACACAATATTTAAACTGCATCAAATGTTTTTTAATGCATAATGGCAATCCCAAGAGCACTGACACTGAAAAACTCCAGCTGATTGTTTCCCTTTGGCCCCACCATGACTAGGGAATGGAGTATAAATTCAGACTGCAGCTGGTCAATGAAATCAGGTCATTAATGAAAGTATCTAGGTATAGAAAGATATTGGTATATCAACCAAATAAAAGTTGATGGGTACATGGAAGAAAGTGGAATTAATAAAAAAGATGAGCAGGAGGTCTCACATAAATTAGTGAAAAAATGGCTCCTACACAGGGGAAAAAAATCAGCATATTCAAACTGCCAACAATAGAACAGCAAAATCAATCACAGACATTTAATAGCATGCAAAGAAACAGCTGTATTACATGGTAACCTGTCTCACCTTTTCAAAACAACACCATTTATCCATGTAAAGATGCAACAGCCATAAGATAACTATATTAGGAAAGAGCCAGTAGTTATAAAAGACAATTTAAGTGAGACAGAGAGGACCAAAATAGGTATATGAAAAAATATGCAAAAAGTACTGATTATTTTTACAACTTACACTATAATAAATAACATTTCTTGAAAATTAGGTAATTCATCTTAACAGAGCTGTATAAAATAAATTAAGGTTTTTAATGTTACATTAATTTTTACACATAGATAAATGCAAAAAGAAAAGTCAACTTTTCATTTTCAAAAAATGTTCATCAAGGTGCAGCTGAGTCCCGTGAGGGCACCTGAAGCACTAAAATGTTGATTTTCAGAAATTAAAAGTTTTTACAGCTCTCATGTCTATAGTCTAAAGATGTATCAAGATGCTAAAACAAACACATCAATTGCCAATGTATCCTATTTAATACAAAGACAACTAGTGCAAATGTAGTGCAAGGTGACTTGGATCATTAATTTCTGGTTTGAGAAAAGGTTTACATATACCTGCCATAAGATCACCACTCTTTTTTCATATGCAAGTATACGGTTACTGGCACATAAAACACAGTCTAAAAATTAAATTAAATACTAACCTTCCTGAACTGTGATTTCTAATGGATTCCTACTAGAAGAGTGCAATAGTTTTTGGTAGTTTTGTGCATTTTGGTCAAACAGCTGTACAAGAAGTGTACAGGTCTTTTCGTATTCACACCTGCTAACTGTGCACAGTTGCTCCAGCTGTTGGAAAACTGTAGCTGTATCATCCAGTGGATCTTCTAAGCCATCTCTGGAATAGAGATAAAAAGTAACCACTTAGCTACTACTGCTAAAAACCTGATGCTGTTTTCCTATCCAGATCTTGAACTGCTTGAACAGTCACTGAACTGCTGAACTACAAAAGCCTTAGCAGCTGGTGCATACAACAGACGTAAGATCTCATTTTATTTCCATACATACCCATACACATCCACACAAACACAGAACAGTATTCTATTTATTCCTCTTAATGCATATTTTAAAAAGCAAAGAAGGAAGATGAGGTTGGCAGTATGAACATAGAAAGGCAAAACCTAAAAAACTAAGGTCTACTGTGCCTGAACAGATTATTAACAAGCAGCACCTTTCTCAGAGGATGATGGGAGGAAAGAATGGAATAATTAGTAGAAATGGATTTTGCATGTTCATCAAATTAAGCACAAGACCATGATACCAAAGCCAACAAGCAAGCTTCAGTAGAATTCCATGCAATTCCTTTATAAATCTTTATTTTATTCTGCTGTAAACAAACTGTGACCCTATGGAATGTCTGTAACAGAGAGACCAATAGCTCTTGCCGTAAAGTGTAGCTATACTCATTACACAAATCACAACAGGAAAAGGTTTACTCATCAGAAGGTTACCCTTTTGTTGCACAGGCAACAAACAATCTACATATAAAAATAACATCCAAAAAGCTAACAAAGCTAACAGTGCTAACATCCAAACTTTGAAAGATATACAGTGGCTGAAAATCCTGATGTTCAAGATGGGCTGAAACAGACCTCTTCTCAGGTATTTACAAATATTTGAAACAAATGTTCTCCTTCTAGTGTGTAGAAAAGCATCCTCTTGTAGACGCTTGGTAGGTGGTGTTCCCCAGGGCTCAGTTTTGGGGCCAGTCTTAATATCTTTATCAATGATCTGGATGAGGGGATTGAATACACCCGCAGTTTGCAGATGACACAAAGCTGGGCAGGAGTGTTGATCTGCTTGAGGGTTGGAAGGCTCTGCAGAGGGATCTGGACAGGCTGGATCAATGGAAGAGATCAATTGTACGAGGTTTAAGAAGGCCAAGTGCCAGGTCCTGCACTTTGGTCACAACAACCCCATGCAATGCTACAGGCTTGCAGAAGAATGGCTGGAAAGCTGCCCAGCAGAGAAGGACCTGGGGGTGCTGGTGGACAGCTGGCTGAACATGAGCCAGCAGTGTGCCCAGGTGGCAAAGAAGGCCAACGGCATCCTGGCTTGTATCAGGAGTCGTGTGGCCAGCAGGAGTAGGGAAGTGATTGTGCCCCTGTACTCGGCACTGGTGAGGCCACACCTCGAATACTGTGTTCAGTTTTGGGCCCCTCAGTACAAGAAGGACATTGAGGTGCTGGAGCGTGTCCAGAGAAGGGCAACAGAGCTGGTGAAGGGTCTGGAGAGCAGGTCTTATGAGGACAGGTTGAGGGAACTGGGGTTGTTTAGTCTGGAGAAAAGGAGGCTGAGGGGAGACATTATCGCTCTCTACAGCTACCTGGAAGGAGGTTGTAGTGAGGTGGGTGTTGGTCTCTTCTCCCAAGTTACAAGTGATAGGATGAGAGGAAATGGCCTCAAGCTGCATCAGAGGAGGTTTAGATTGGATATTAGGAAAAATGTCTTCACTGAAAGAGTGGTCAGGCATTGGAACAGGCTGCCCAGAGAGGTGGTGGAGTCACCATCCCTGGAGGTGTTCAAAAACCACGTAGATGTGGCACTTCAGGGCATGGTTTAGGAGGCATGGTGGTGTTGGGTTGGCAGTTGGACTTGATGATCCTAGAGGTCTTTTCCAACCTTAATGATTCTAAGAATCATTAGTTCCTCACTCACCCTTACTCAAAAGGGAGAATAGCTATTCAAGCCCCCAAAAGGGCAAAAATGATTTTCCTTCCATGGTTCCAAGCTATTTCTTTCTCTGTCTGAAGGACCAGCTGGATGGCTCCTGAATGGAGGCTGATATTACCAACTATACTGGTTTGTAAGAAAAATGGTCATTCCAGAAAACAGGATTTGTTTGCAAAGATATCAGTTAATCTCCTTGGAGCAAATAGAAGAAGTCTTATGAATCAGCTCCCAGACATCCGATGTTTCTCAAGAATGGTCTGGACGTTTGATATTAAAGTCTACATTTAATATTGCTGTCTACAGAAATGCCACAACTGAGGATCTTCATCACATAAGAGAATAAGACAATACCACAGTGGTATACAAATCACTTAGAGCTAGGAACAGATACATGCCAACAGCACTACCAAGACTGTCTTAAGAATGACACACACTGGTAGAAAAGAAGATCAGTACTTTCCTCATCTACTCCTTATTGGCTTTTTTCACAGATTAGAAAGTTTACTCCTCCACAACGTAACAAGGACATCCAGAAGAATCTCTCATCAGTGCCAAAGAAACCGAATTTTCAGTGCTGATGGTGATGCTGATGAAGACAACAGCACTTCAATGGAGCTGGTCATGCCAGATGGTTTGACCCAGAAGCTCAGCCCTACTGAGTGCTTCAAGTCTGGAAGCTGATACAGAATGTACCACTCAGTAGAGAAGAAAGCTGAGACATGAAGGTTCAACTCTGAGATTCCATTACAGAAAAACTGAACGGAGAACATAAAAATGCCAAAAGAAGTGTAGTCTGGTTGAGAGAAGGCCCAAGAAAACTGGCTGCACCTGCCATCAGCTGCTTATCCTTCCCTGTCCTAGCACCGGAACACTGGAAGCTCCCCTAGGTACTATTAATTCTTGTTCCTGAGACAATGATAGAGAAGCTCACGATTTTGAACCATTAGGAAGTCAGCCTTTAACATACCTATGGTGATAATATAAGGCAAATAACACCAACTATAGCTTAGTCACTAAACAGTAAGATGACAGATTACATAATTTGCAGACATGAGATTTTGGCCAAGTTGAGACAAAAGGACAACAAAGGTGAAGTTGGATGCACTTCATCACACAAACTGAACAAATGACATCATCTCAGTAATGTAAAATTGAAACAGAAAAGCAGATGTGGCTTGTTCTGCAGTCCCATAGTCTGACAGGAGATCTTACCAGCAGGAATTCATAAAAGCCCTTTGAGAAAATTAAATCCTTTCAGCAATCTAAACACGTTTTTCTTATTTGCTATATTACAGTGTGGACTATAAGGTCATTTACTTAAACTATTAAAAAGAAGATCTGAACTAAGAAATTTTAAATTGGCCAATTTCAATCTTGCCACTCTCTAGCTTGTTCTATTCGGTCTCACCCTTTCTTGTGCATGAGGTTCATTCTGCTTTCCCCCATTACTCTACCCTCCATGGCCCTAGAAAGTGACTCATCGAGAAACCATGTCACAGGTGAACAATATAGTTAATTTAGATAGTCTTAAAAAAAACAGGGGGGGGCGGGGGGGGGGGGAGAGAATAGGCTTTTTTCAAAACACAAAGGACCATGAGAGGAAAACCAATTAGGATTTACATTTGATTTTGGCATGGATTTAATAAGCAAAAGGAGTAAAATTGTATCAGCCAACAAATAATCTAAAGAAATCACCACTGTAATCTGAACCAGTGTACTTAGATTTTAAACATAACCAAAATATATTATGCCAACAAATCAGAAAATTAAACATTCCATATTACAGTTTTAAAGTTGCAATTACAAGTTTACCTTATAACTACAGGAACACATTCCAGTCTAGAAGTAATATAAGCTTTTGTTATCTCAGGTGCATATGTATCTAAGAGGTGGGGTTCTGCCGTTTTCACAAAAGGTACAGATGCTACCATTCTTTGCCACAGAGTTAGCAAATAATGAACACTATTTGGAGCGAACTCCCAGTGCTATAAGAAAACAAAACATACTTCTGTTAAAGCATCCCAGTGTGAAATTTTAGTTGCGAAACATGACGCCTTTATCTTAAGTAGTCTTATTCATTCACATAACTACTGAAATACCCAGTCAGAACTGAGACATACTATGGCACACATTATAGAGTAGATCCAGAATTACTTGTAGGCACTCTTGCCTCCTTCAAGTGAAATCCATGATTCAAAACTCAGAGCTAGGCCTAGATTCTTACACAGGTGTCCTGGTTTTGGCTGGGATAGAGTTAATTTTCTTCCTAGTAGTTGGTACAGTGCTGTGGTTTGGATTTAGTATGAGAATAATGTTGATAACACACTGATGTTTTAGTTAGTTGCTAAGTAGTGCTTACACTAAGTCAAGGACTTTTCCAGCTTCCCATGCTCTACCAACTGAGAAGGCTGGGGGTGCACAAGAAGCTGGGAGGGGGCACAGCCAGGACAGCTGTCCCCAGCTAGCCAAAGGGATATTCCATACCATATGACATCATGCTCAATATACAAAATAGGGGAAAGCTGGCTGGGGTGCTGCTGCTTGGGGACTGACTGGGCATCGGTTGGTGGGTGGTGAGCAACCGCATCGTGCATCACTTTGTATATTCTATTATTATTATTACAATTTTATTTTATTTTAATTATTAAACTGTTCTTATCTCAATCCATGAGTCTTCTTACTTTTACTCTCCCCATCCCACTGTGGGGGAGTGAGCGAGTGCCTGCGTTGTGCTCAGTCTCTGGCTGGGGTTAAACCATGACGACAGTGCACAGTGAGATTTAAGTGCTATAAAAGGGCTATTCAAAAATCCTAAATGTTGAGTACGAAACTGTCTAGAGCCGCCTAACAGGAAATGTAAAGAACAGAAATGCATCTCAACTTTTTCTCTTCCAAGCTTACGGAGCTGCCATTGGCAACTCAGGAATTCAAATGTCAAAATCCTCTCCTAAAGGTCACTATCTTCAGCTGTTATTCTGAAGACCAGAGAAAGACTCTGGAGGAAATGCTAAAATAACAATTGTAGTGCTACTCGAAACATGTGCATGCCTTTATCTTGGTGTGTTTCAAAAATAAATCTGTAAAATTTTTAACACTGTGAGAATCTTGTTCCTGTGTTATGCATCCTCCTCATACAGATGTGCATCCCTCAGAAATGTAGACATTATTCCACGTAGCTACTGAATCCAGCTCAGATGGGAACTTTGTACTCAGCAGCTCAGCATATAGGCAACTCTGTGTGTGTACACACACACACATCTCTATATATGCACAAAAGCAGAACTCAAGAACCTATGCAGTGTAGGCACTTTGAAGTTTACATGGGAGTGTAGCTGTAAGTATTTTAGGGTTGGATAAAGGGTTTAGTTTGTTGGATTTTTTTTTTGAGGGTGAGGACTAAGGCTGAAGGAGTGACATCCATCTATCTCCTACTTCAATTGTCATTTTTGTCTTTAAATCTGCTCCCATTACAAAACTTCACAGGAAGAGTGGGAACCAGCTCTAGAGAATTTAGAAATCTGAGTTACATCACTGACTAAACATATTTTTACATAAAGACAAGCCTCACCACCTCCTCAAAAAACACCAACAGAGAACCAGGATGAGTCCTCTTTGTCATTCAAGAGCTGAAGAAAAGAGACGACTTCTGTATATATTCTTACCTGTAGGCTAGTAATAGTAAAATTTGCTATAAGTTGGATGACTTCTGGGTAATCTTTCACCATTACTAGCTCTCCTAGTTGATAGTTTGTCTTTAGCCGAGCCAAAAACCGACAGAATTCATGGTAATTACCCGGATCAGATAAACCCTAAATTTGAAGAAGCAAATTTTTAAAAGTTAACAGCTTAATCTACTAGAAAAATTAAGATCACTATTGCTAATTGGGTGACAATTCTATTTGCATAGGGGTTTTGCTTTGTTTTGAATAGAAAAATCAAAGCAAACAGATGTCTGGCTGAAAGCGGTTTTGATAGATTCAGTAAATTAATGAAGCCTGTAACTAGAAAAACAAATCCACAGCTATTTTAGCATTTTAAATAAATAAAATGACAAATAAAGATACCTGTGGATTTTCAAGTATTTGTTTCACTCCTTTGATTAGATTACCAAGATATTTGGCACGTTCTGGATTGCTGAATAAAGATCTCCTTGTGGAAGCAAACTGAACTAAACAAGAAAGTGCCTGAAGAATAAAAAAAAATATTGTAAGATTAAAAAAAATTTAAACTTTCAGAATAGTCTTCTCTTAATGTTTGGAGCAATCCAACCTACTACTGTATGTAGTACATTCTGTGGCTGAAGATTATTTTTGCAGCAATGTCTATACAATCATTGAACAAAAATATGGCTCAGTTTTAAAATTCCCTTTTACAACAGCTTTTGACTTCATCAAAATAATTAGGTGGATGTTTTCTATGTGGCTGAGTAGTGCTGAATTGGGGGAGGAAGGATTTGAATGCTTTCAGATTCAGAAATAAAAACTGGGGCTGAAGTTCAAAGACAAGGCATCGTGACTGAGCAGTGAGCCAGAGGACTCATAACATGCCAATACATAAAATAAAATAGGATCTTTTGGACAAAGTACATATGTAAAAAGACTATTTTCCATAATTACTTGAGTAGAAATCACTACACATCACTTACTAACTGAGACAGCATTGGCGGAAGGGAATGATACAAGTCAAAAAACAGGTCCAAGGTCTCTGGCTCCAGGAAGACTACGGAAAAAGATAAGTTGGTTTTATCACTCTCTACAAGCAATAATTATGTATCTTTATTTTAATAGAATCATCTTTTTAACAGAAACAATGAGTGAGATATCACTGTAGTTGAGAATAAACTATGAATAGATGCATTAATTAGTTCATTGTACAATATTAAACAAAGCACTATTCTCTTTTCATCACATTTAATCTATCCTATAGCTCAAAGAATACTTCCCTTAAACTGCAGATGATGCAACACTTTGTCAGTTGCTTTAAGAATGCTGTTCTGTAATAGATGTAGGTAAACGGATTTCTTCAGGTTACTACAGTAATACACTAAGACAAGACAGATTCCAGATACTAAGGATTAGTTTAGTCTGTATTTAAACAAAAGTTTTTAACAAAAGTTCCACAGACTAGCCTGAAGCCTACAGATCAATAAACAGAAAAAAAAATACTTTAAACACCAAGTCACCAATTCACCGTGGAATCACATCAAATGAACTATAACATTACCCTATTTTATGAAGGGGTAACAACACTGTAGAAAAAGTTCACCAATAATTCATAATTAAGTAATCCCACAAATTAAGTAACATTTCAAAGTTGTTCCATTTATAAGCATTATTTTATATGAAGACTTGTGTAAAATATAGCATCACATAACAATGGTTAATTTCCTTAGGCACTCTTTGGGTTTAATGACAAAAGGGAGATCTGTCCATGGACAATTTAAAGTATTTAAACTAAAATCTTGGGAAAACCTATGCCCTTCTCCTTCCTAGTGGGTCTTGGGAAATTATTGTCACTTGCCCAAATTCAGCCTTTTGTCAGTATTCTCCTGCTTGCCATATATTCTTGCTCTTCATCCTTCACACTGCGATTAGAGGCTACTGTACATTAATGGAGAAGGAATGGAGTTATGCATGGAAACTGATGAAGAACAGTATTGTTGAAATGAGGAATATCAAACACTACAGAGTATCATGCTATACAGGTAAGCCAGATTTAAACCTCCCATCTTGGATATGGGAAACTGTACCTGCTTTAGCTAGATGTAACAGACTTCCAATCAGGCTCATTTATTTTGCCAACAGGCAAGATAAATTAGCCTACAAGGACCTCCATGCTGCTAGTGCTAAACCGCATCCATTACCCAAGGTAATTTCATTAAAGCTAGCTTGGATGTATTTATATTAGACCACAATCTGCACTGTATGAGCCCAGAAAGTCAAACCTCTGGAGTCTAAGAATCAAGATGCAACCCTTCTGCTGCCTTCATTAACAAGCTCACATACTAGAGCAAACAAGCACACTAAAAAAAAATTCACACAGTTTTCTCATCAGGAAGAGGACAAGAGAAAACAGACATGCTACAAATGCTGTAGCTCTTCAACATGTTCATATGTCAGGAATGAGAATAGTATTCAGTGTCTAATTAGAATAATTTGATTTACTGTGAATATCTATGTTATAGACTACTTTTATTATTTCTCTTTTATTATTTCTGTCTGTAAAAATAATAGGAAAAGTGTGAGAGAAATAGAAGAGGAGGTTTACCAATAACTCACCAGCAAAAAACTCTACTCCACATTAAAAATTATTTTATATTTGCAGGTATTGTGACAAAAGTTACACAATCCACTGGGTATAGACTTCAAACTACTAACAGTTATGATCCTTTCTTACTTGTTCTCCAGTTTGTTGGAATCTGCACAGTGCATAGGTCATCTGCGGATTCATCAGCTGAATTTCCAATGAAATCAAAATTAAGACAGTTTAATACAAGCTTCAAAAGTTGCATTGCTAGACTTTGTTGCCGTTGATCCTGAAGGGTTAAAGGTTTTGCCAAGAGCTAAGGAGAAAGAAATCTTGTTAGGTCACTTGCACAGTATATGCTTTAAAAACAATTTTGAAAAGGAAAATGTTTGGATATAAAACTGCAAAGTTCAGAGCAAGAGTACACATACTAAGAGAAAGATAAATCCTTCAACAATAAAAGGTATTGTCTCTCCTTAGAGGCAAGGGGAAAATCATTATTACCACCTCAGAGACATCTTCCATGTCAAGCTAAAGCTCCCAGACTTACAAATAATTTTTAAAAGCCTGGTGAAATAATCCTTTTGCATAAAATACTTATAGGTAGAATTCAGCATGTCACTGATACTGTCTGTTAACACAGTGCTAATGTTCAGTGCAAAAATTAAACACTAAGGTTCCATGTTCTTCTCTTTCGGTTACTCCAGACCAGTGTGGAGTATATGTCATATACATCATATGGGTAGAAAATATCTCAACAATTGGTTGTTTTTCAGTTTGATGTCCAGGCTGCTAAACAGTATGAGTTTCACAGTATGCATATTCAAAGACTGTTCCTTTGGCAAGTCTAGAAAAACATGGCATTAAAAAGCAATTAAATGAACAGTCTGTAATCTGAATGCAGCTATTTACAACGCCTGTATAAATACAGCTGTCAGTGTCTCCACTGCTTTATAACCCCTGTAGTGTCAGAATAAAAAGGTACTTTGTAAGCAAAACAAGCTGTTGGGATTTGGAGGTCTATACTCAACATAATGTGTGTAAGAACACATTTTTATCAACCCCCTTCAGTAATTATAATAATTTAAATAACATTTTATCTTAAAGAAATTACTACCTCAAAATTACACACACAATAGAAAGGCACTGAAAACAAACCTCAAATTCATTAGTTATTGATGCATAATTTTGTCTAGAAAAACAATAAAATAAATGCAAATGCAACAACTTTATCTAGTTCATCTGTTCCTTATTTAGATTCAAAGTCGCATCTCAAGTTTATTAACAAAAAGTTTTTAAATTCAGATGATAGGAATTAAAATCAACTGTGTTTCATTAGATGTCTCATTAACTTGATAATAACTGTTGCACCACATTAGAACTGTCACTAAATTATGAATTTGGCTTTGAAATGAACACTGAATTTCTGTATGTCTCGTATAAACATAACCTGTTTTGCCACCAATCCTTTCTGTAACTTTTAAACTCTTGGAATTATTTTAGTGATTCCACATTTGTTAGTTGAGTGTATTTTTCAGTGTATTATAGACACTGAAATATTTCTAAAGCCAGTTTCCTATACTAAAGTTGGCATTATGAAGATACTAATTATAGTTTTCTTATATTTCTGTCTGGAAATCTGTGTGATGTCACTCAGACAAACCTTTCAACATATGAGACACTAAATAAGTACCTGTAGACCAGCTGAACTTGAAGAAAGCTAGGAAGTGGCTGCTGCAGGATACAGGTTCTCACAAATACATTTATTGTTTTGATGTGTAATGGGGTTTACTATATCTAAGAAGGTTCTTCCAAAAATATCCAATTCTTCTTTAAAATTATATATGATTTCTCCAGTAATACGCAATTCCAACACTGATTTAAAATGTCCTGTGTGCATTAGCAGAGCGCTCCCTCTTTAGAGGTGAGGGCTTACACATTATTTAATTGCTCTATATATTAAAAAAAAAATACACTGTTTGTCATCTGAGCACTGGTAGCTGACCACACGCGCCCTTTAAACTTATTGCGAATGTGAGGTAAAACATGCTAGTTAGACTAAAAACTTACTGTGAAACTTAATCTAACACAGTTTATCTCATTTTTTACAGCAGTACCTCAATCACGTACCTCAACCTTAAGAATTATACCTTTAGCCAAAAAGTAATTGCTATCATTATCTACTGACCCACTGTCATGGCATCTGTGTTTAAATTCTTAGCTTAAGTGCCTGTGTCCAAATTTCAACACCCAATTCATTTGTTTTTCAGAAAAACTGAATAAGCCAGCACTCCCAAATAAGTCAAAGAACAGAAATCGGGCAATTTTTAAAAAATAAGCTGCTCTCAAAAGCAAAGAGTTGCTTGAGCTTGAGGCAAGTACAATGGTACCTCATGGTGCCACTTCCACTGCTATGGAAGGCCTTGATCAGCACAAAATGGAAAGCGCAAATTCCAACTTTGGTCTCAGTTCAACCTACCTGGTCCTGAGAGACCTAGCTTACAGTGTGCTGTTCTTCACCACCTCCTGTCAAGGCTTTTGAGAGGCTGCAACCTGAACTACCCCAAAATGTTACAGAAAGGATAAGGGAACCAGTGGCAGAGAAAAACCATCTTGGCCAGATTTGACTGCGCTGCCACACCACAAGATGAAGAATTTGTCTTTCTTCTTGGTCACTCCTAGTTTAATAAATAATTCTTTTAGCAAATACTGAGATGGTAGGCCCAGCAAAATTGAGATACAATTTAATTAAGATAAACATCAAAAAAAGAAGACAAGCTCAGAATTCAGACAGTTCACCCTTTATGGCAAGATAGAGAGGGAGATGGCACAGAGAAAAAGACAGAGAGAGCAAGAGAGGAGGAAGATTGGAATTTTTGTCTTTGAACGTTTTTTGGTCACTTGAGCTAAATGGATTACATGACACCCATTAAAGTACAGGATTCATCAACTCAGAAAATATTAAGGACTCAAACTGGGACAATTATGATGTTAACAATTCAGGTTCAATTATAAAAAGCCTCACCTCCTTCAAAAGAGAGCACGCAAGCATCAGTATGTCCTTTAGAGAGGTGTCACGGAATGAGGTAGCTATTTTACGGTGTTTTGCTGAAGGTCTTGAATAATCAACCTAAGAAAAGTTAGGACATAATAAACAATGCTCCCTTCTTTGCTAAAACTAGATGACAGGTATATCTGGCAGATGAATTATCTGATACTAGAAGTTAAATATAAATATAGATCTTGACAGTTTACTGAAGCGCCTCCTTTTTTCCCTTTAAGGTTATCTCTCCTTCTGATAGAAAGGCCTGAGGCACTTCCTCAGGTTAAGATGTAGGCAAAAGAAAATCATTAGCAGAAATACAATTGAAAAAGCTGATCATTCACTTTGCTTTACTAGTTCTAATGACTGTGACAAGAGAAACTTTACCCCATATCAGATATGATATGGTATGTATCTGGTGCAGGCAGAGTCCCCGCATTAAGAATTTCTTGTCTCTAAGTATTTTGGCAGGCAGAGGAAGGTGTTAATCCCTTCATGTCTAACAAATGTTTCTCCAACCATTTTTATGAAGAGCAGAAACATTCAGCACACTGCTTTATCAGCAATACACACATCCCTTGCAGAAGAAAAAAAAACTAAACATGCTTACTAGATTAATTTCCTGAGTCAGTTCTGAGAGAATCATTACTCCTATTATATAATGGTCCACAGTGCCCTACAGGAAAAAACAGATAGGATTGCTCAAACATCACAGCTTGTATTTAGTATTTCCCAACATCACTAGAATCAAGAGTAATTTTTAGGCTGAAATATCCTAAGCTGTTTAGAAGACTTTCATGCCAAATTCTATCGTTATTAATAGAACTAGACATTCAAACTCCCTAATTAGCTCTGAAGAAAAACCTCATCATAAATTTTAAGAATTGTATGATAACAAAACCCATCTGAAAATAGACTCTAAGTAATCGCAATTTAGAAATTCACTATTACACACTTCTCAAAGGTCTGTTCAGTATGCTAGAATAGCTAAGCATGAAATTCAAAACATTAAAAAAATTAAGCCGTGCATGGATAAAAAAGATCACAGGGCACTCTCAGAAAAAAAAAAGTTTTAAAATGCTACCCTATCAAAAAAACCTAATTCTCCTCCCTCCACAGTAGTATACAATGCATTGGTTCGAACTGAATGATATATTCCATCTCTGAGATCTTGTGTCTAAAAAGTGAGGCAGTAGGTGTCAAATGTTTGCATCTGAGGGTACGATCTGATCATTAGTATTTAAGTTCCTTGGAATGTTTCAAAATTCAGATATAATGCAGAATTTTGAATTTAGTTAATAAAATGTAGCTGTCTTCACTGAGCTACTACAAAGCATTTGTAGAAAAATTAATCTGCTTTGTTAAAAACAATTAAAATCAACTGCAATTAGGCCTTGCCATTGAGTCGGGGGAAGATCTCTGTGTCTACTTTCACAGTTGCAGTTTGCAGCCGCAGCTCCCCCGGTGTCCAAAAAGCAATGTCATCCTTGTCAAAATTTTCCTGATATTTGTCATCACCACACTCATTTTCACAACTGTGAAGATCACCCAGAGTTCAGCTAATGAAGAATCTGGCTAGTTATCAAGGGGCCCAACTTTCCACTGTCATCTAGTTTGTATTATCACTTGCACCAAAGCAAATAAAAAGTGAAAATTTCAGAGAACTCAGGTAAAATTTATATTGTTGCCCTATCTGCACCGTATACTGTAATTTGAACACAACTTTCTGTTACATTTCAAATTCTTAAAATACTCTATACGAATGTTCCTTAGATCACACAAACCTGCAAGAATGGAAAATGCAACCTCTCCTTTTTCACAGGTGTGAAAAGCTGTGTGGTGAATTATGAGGGAGTTGGGAAGAGAACTGCAGACCTAGCTGCTAATGCCTTTTTCTATATTAAATCACACTCAAATTCATGCTGGATGAACTTCAATCTGGAATGCTAATGCATATGCATTTGAAACTACCATATGCTAATTATTAACATATATTAGTATTGTTTAAGGATTATTTTTTCAATTTTTATCTACAATTTAATTCACTAGTAGATCTACGGCTTAATCTTCTTTTCCACAGGAATTCTTAATTTAACTAAAGAAATCTCTTAAGAAGCTAAATTTTGTACTTAAATCTCTATTTTTAACGAGCTACACACTGGAGTCACACTGCAATCATTTTAATAATAAATGCAAAATCCAATTACAGTACATTCATAAAAATAACTGCAATATGGTGGAGAAGTAGACTTGAGTTTGTTTTTAATAAACAGAATATTGCAACTTATCTTTTATTAGACATTCCCAAGGTAACTCAAAAAGGACATTAACTTGAACGGAATTATAAACAAAGTAAGACTGAAAAACAAATGAGAAACTCATTGGCAAGAAACAAAGTGTTAACTTCTTATTTTCTTGTTGAGTTGCCAGGATCACCAACACATATACACATAATGGATCATTTTGGAAGTAAATCTTCAAATAGCTGAAATTTTCTGATTATTTTTCCTGAAAATAAGTACTAGGCTTTACATTCACACAGACGCTGAGAAAGATTAATCAATATTAACTTTTTAAGCAGATTAGCCATCTCCCAGAAAACTTTTTAAGAACCTTTTTAAACACCTTAAATGTATGAAATAACATGTTGAATGTGTGAAATAACCAAGTCTGGCTTAATAACCCATGACACCCAATCACTTTCTCCAAACTTACTTCACAGAAGATGCTGTATATCTTTAGCCACTGTGTCTGACAGTACTTACTCTAGAGATTTGACATGTAAATTTGCATAGTGGACAGTCCATAGCAAATGACTGCACTTTGACATTAGGAGAAATTATTTACAATTTTCAAATACTATGTACCAAGATCACCTGTATACCCTGTAACACATCTTCTTTATAACAGTAACCAGTGCAGTGGGGGAACAGGAAAAAATGTGGAAGGAAATGTAAAACAAGAACATTCCTGCCTCATCCAATTACTGGAGAGGGAAGATGAGTGATCTTTCCATATCCCTACCTAGAATGCATAATTTTTGTGATATGTTAGATTTAAACACATATGCTAAAATAGGTAAAGTTATAAAAACACTTCAAATTTATTATTTATCTCCCTATATTGTACACCATAATCCTAACACACACAGAACGTCTTTTTTTTACTTTCACTCCTCTTTACATGTATGGAGAGAGAACATACATATATGCAGGTATCTAAGTACCCACGCACACAAATATGAACCATTGATTTCTCATAAAGTGAAAAAGGAATGGGGCAAACAAGGACCACAACCACGTAACAAATATATACACAGTATCTTGCAATTTTGTGTACCACCATTCTATCTTTGCACAAGCTTTCCTCAGTAACTTCAGAAGCAGGGGTATCTAGCGATTTCTGCTAAAGCACAGTTGGAGGTCCCACTGCTTATATAGAAAAGCAACAATGTAAGACCGTAACAGTGAACACTCCAACAAATAGCTTATGAAGGTATCTTTTTGATCAACCCTCTATGACAGGCACTTGAAAAAATATATCTGAACTACTTCTAGAACTGAACAGTTCAGCACAATTTTAGCTGTCATTATTACAAGAATCACAATCAGACTCATGCTTTAAAACATTTCACAGTCTTACTCTTCAGATGGTGCCGTACCAATGTTTCTAACCAGGTAACTGGAGGTAACACTATCAGAAACGTTATCTCCACATCAGTTGAAAAAAATTAAGGCATTAAATAGAATGGCTTGACAACAGGGGCTGATGTTCTACAACCACACTATGAAAAAGTGCTTTGGAAAAAGAAAACCAACAAAAAAACATGACAGCACTATGAATACTGTGAGGCATCAAAACCCACAAACTCGCACAAGTATCAAACCTGCCCTTCATTGTAGGGCCATCTTCTGTTTTAAGCAATGCTTTTCAGACTTTTTCCGCCCAAGTGTGTAACAACTCAGTAATATAACATGCCAATCACTAGAAGTGAAGAGGTCCAAACAGAAAAAAATGGTAGAAGTGAACAATTGTTTCCTACCTGCAAAAATTTTTTTACATCAGCAATAATGTCTCTGAAGATGAGCTGATCTTTTAGTGCCTCAAACCATCCTAATTTTGTAATTTTAGCAATGACTTGAACAAGAGCTTGGATGACAAAAGGAGCCAGTTTGGGTTGAGATGCTACATAGTTCAGAATGTAATTTCCTGTAAAGAAGCATTTTAAAATCAGCAACTCAGGTCTTCTGTAAAGAAAATAAATTAAATGGTTCTAATAGAAACTTAAGGCATGGATTTAAAAAAAAAAAACCAAACTATATTCTTATGGTTAGTACAAGAACTGTAAGTTATGTTTAATCATTAAATACAGCTAAACATTTAGTAACACAAAGCACATTACATACATGATCATTATTCTAGGACATACATGACAACAGTTTGTGAATTCAGAGAACACTGGCAGGTAAAACAGGGTAATTTTCCATTACAGTCCCATACACTGGGCACTGATTATTTCACTATATAACAGCAGCTCTCACAGCCAACTCAAGATACACAAAAGTTTTTTCAGACAAGAGTCCCTACTGAATGTTCTCAATTCAATCTAGAACATCCCTTTGGGTAATGCACACTGCAGCTGCAGAAATTCCTCTCTAACTAGAAGGAAGTTAACCTGTTCCAAAAGCTGTTGAAATATATAAAATTAAAGTTGATTGAAGTTAATTTTTACCTAAAAGAACATTGAAATCTTTTATCAGAAGTGGATTCTCAGCCACACATTTCAGAGTACTACTATCCATAGAACTGATACAACAGTGCAGATCTTCTAAAAATCGAGATTGAATCATACACTCCTTGCGCAAAGCCTTTCACCATTAAGGACCTAACACATACCTGCTTACTCTTTTAGAATATAGCAATTACTTTTAACATAAATCCTAAAAAGTAAGGAAAATTTTGTAGGATCTTAATCCTGCAAGTAAGAACCTGCCCTGCATGACTTTTACAGATGTTAAGAGTTGATCATGAGCAATGTTACATGTAAGTGACTGGCAGGTGTACTAGCAGTATGTGCAACTTTCATCCTTTACAAACATGAACTAAATCTCTTCAACATCTTGTGGGATAAATACAAAATGTCTATCTTGACAAATGAGTATTTTTTTTAAATATGAAGTAATCTGAGCTAACATATTTATTTATTTTAATTTTGAAACAAGGAAATGTTACTTGTGAGCTAATTCCAGAGAAATTATGACAGAGTTCACAATCACCTTTATGTTCACTCTCTCACAACAACTACCTTATGAATAACAGGCTTGGTAAGTGGAGAGAACTAGAGAAAAAAGAGACTATCCACTGAGGGGTTACTGTGCTAACATGAAGTTTTAGATGCAACTAATATAATGAAATTTTAACAATAGACTTTACTTACGAATGTCAATCCTTTGTTCGATAGGTAATGGAGATGCCCTGCTTACAAGCTTAGACAGGCACGTTGCTGCTAGAAGCTGAGCATAAGACGTCTACAGAAACACATCAAAAGATATTATTCAAAAATAGGCTAATTAAAGACAGGGACAATAAGTCAAAGCCTGATAAATAATCAATAAACCAGACTGGTTATCAGGTTTTGGTTATGTTTGTTAAGTGTATCAAAAATTTACAAAAGATGTATTTTAGTAATATCTTTGTTTCATTATAAATAAACATAAATTACAAAACACTAATAAAATAGTGGAGACCTAAAAATATCACCCCTGTTGATGGAAATCATTCATCTAAAAGTAATTTCAGTATTCAGTGGAGTTCTTTTGTTTTGAAACCTGTTTTTAAATCACTTGATAATTTAGAACCATGAGAAGACTACCATTGGTCCAGCCCTGGATTAAAGATATATTTTCAAATGTGTTTCCTCTTTTTCTTTCTCTCTCTTTTTGAATGATTTGAAAAAACAGAGCAAGAATTATACTGGACTATCAAATCAGAAGCAACTCCCCCATCATTTTTTCTAGAGTTAACCACATAATTAAACACCAAAAATGAAAGTGAGTAATGGTAAGATAATTTTTTAAACTAACAGACAACAGATAAGCAGTTTAAGGATTTTTTTAATACAATTTTTTTTCATTGTAGCTAATAGCTAGAAGCAAGAACAAGATGATGTTAACACCAGGTTATACCACACTGTGTTCCAACACTGCTCTACAGATGACACAAACCCTGATTAGATCTCTTCTGAAAGTACTGAAAGCTAAGATGCTTTCCCTTTTTGTCCCTGACATCTCTAACACAAGGTATTGTCACTTCTACAAAGACCACCTCCAAATGAAAAAAATTCTAGAATCATTTATGAAACAGAATATGTATAGAAAAGGGAAAAGCATTTTGCCTTGATTGTACTATGTAGTAATCACCAGTGACTGAGAAACCTATGTAAGCTTCCACAAGCACGATTACATTTATGGAAAAAACATCTTCCAGATACTTACTGTTCCTTGTTCCAATAGAAGTTGGCATTGGCTAAGACATTCTGGGCTATCAATAAGCTCCAAGAGTACCTTCTCAGCTTGCATTCGCTGTGCTAGATCAGTTCCTTCATATAGGTGGTTACATAGTACTTCTAGTTCTGCCAGACTCTGTTAGGAAAGAACACAACTGAAACTTCCATGAAGACTTTTCAACCACATAAGATTTCTTTAAGTATTTATAAACCTACATACCAGTAAACCTATACCAGTAACATGAACTGTTACCTATGCTAAGCTTTCTAGTTGATTTACATTTAAATGACAAAAAAATAAGAGGCTTTCTGTGACAAGAGGCCAAAAATAACTGAAAATTAAGTTGCCATTTCTTATTCTCTCAGCTACAGAAGTATTTTTTAATATGGTTCAATCCATCTGTTTTTCTGAGTCTTCAGATGGGAAGTCCCTAGCTTTTCTAAAGAGAGATGAAAAGATGGAGAACAGTGAACAGTTTGAACTATGCTACTTGGAAAACTTCCAGCAAATTTCATTTTAAAAGCTATAATTACTCATCAGATTACTACATCTGGAAAAAAATACATTTGTCTCTATCTGTTGATGCAAATATCAGTGAAAGATGGGACAATTCAGAAGCTATAGTAGCAACAGAAGAGCTAAAATTCCTCTCCACTTAGAAGCTGAAGAAGTTCTCTTTGGTAAAGAAGGTGGTGGGGGTAGGAATATCTCACCTATGTGAGGGATATGATTTATATCTACTAATCCCTGTCTCACTGAAGAGATGAACTCTTTGAGCACGTTTCAGAATCATTACACAAACAGAAGTTTTAGCATCCATCAGGTTCCCAAAGCCTATGGAACTCTCATCCAGAACCAGCCATGTCATTAGAATGTACCCAGTAAATATTTCATGACTTGAGTGTGGCCTAGAAAGAAGAGTAAAAGAGAACACCCGGTATTTGACTGGTCAAAGTTTTGAGTCAAAATCCTGTTCACCAGCCATTCCAAAAAGATGTTTTGTACTTGAAATAAAATATTTGGTTTAGCAAAATCTAGCATCACTTACACCGTAGCTCAAATGCCTTTTAAAAATCCAAGACAGTGATAGCGTCTTTGGCAACCTAAGTACATTTGGCTTTGCTAATCAAAACGCATCATTTCCTAGAGACACGCTTCTTATCGTAAAAAAAAAAAAAACCAAACATGGTCTTTTCCCCATTTTTTGTTGTTGTTGTGCATATGGAGTCCCTGGCTTTGATCACTTTTTTCTGAATTTCAGTAATAACAACATTTTAAGAGTCCCTGATTTTCAGTCAAAAAGTAGCCATGTACTTGTTCCTTTGGAGAAATTTTAAGAAATAGCACATTTGATTCTGCAATGAACAGATCACATATCTCCAAGACTGAGCTCAACAGAGACATCCTTTGTTTTTGTCCCCCCCCGCCACGTCCAGAGAGAGCGGAGGAAAAATAAGGAACAGGTAACAATCCCAGTAACACAATTTTAAAGGAAGCAAGATCCATGGCAATTAAAGTGAAAATTAAGACTCATAAAATGCAAGCGTACACATTATGGAAAATATAATACAACACAAAAAACACATAATTGGGATAAAACATGGGAATAAGGACATTAGCAAAGATAGTCTTCAGACATAAATTATAATGCATCTTTCCATAATGGAACAATTCCAATACGATCCAAGAAGCATGAACCAAATTATCATGTCATAACCAGCAAAGTTAAAGACCCTCCTTTATTTGATCTGAAATCTGACTTTCAAGTCTGGACAAACTTGGCAACAAGTCTGAGAATAAAACTGGGATATCAGCCCAATCACCAAGGTCTAAAGCATCTGCATACTAACTGGCATTAAAATAGCAAACCTCTGAAGGACAATGAGGGAAACCCACCATAAATTTTTAAAGCAAGCCTGAACAAAAACTAGATAATGATCGTCAAAGAAAAGTTGGTTTATTGGATATTGAGACTGATGACCTTCAGCACTTCGAAATGTTTAACCTGGACCTGTTTGGTCTCAGGAGAACGTTATAACAAAGTTTCTTATTGGTAGGCTTGAAATTGGTACTATTGCTATGGCCAGAAATTGCTCAGAATTCTGAGACTGCCAAAGAACTTGTTAGATGTTCTCTGGGTTGTATTTTACATGTAGCACTGAGGAAACGTTCTGATTTTCCTTGATTCAGAGAGTGAAACCAAAACGTACAACCAGAAATCAGCAAATACAACCATCTTGTGTATGACAGCAACTCAGCTGAGCAACAGAGATATTATTCAACTTTATTAAGAAAAACAAAACTTGGAGAAACCAATGAGAAGTCAAAAACTAGCTCTCTATATTAGATATATAATTTCTTCAAGAAAACAGAAGAGTGTCACCATCCCTTTTTTATTAAGACAAAACGTGTGAAACTGATGCCTTCAGATACCTCCTTTACTCAAATCCTTATCAACAGCTGAAAGGTGATTCCTAAGAAAACAATAGTGTCAATGAAGAGGATATAGCAGTTAGATGCTGGCTGCTTTAAGTGAGTCAGGAGTAGAAACAGAGCTGTATAAGAAGTGTCATTTTCAATCACAAAGAAGTGTAACTTTTTCCAAGAAACAGATTCACATCCTAATGAAAAAGGTTAGATACTGTGCTATTTTTTTTTCTCCTGCTTGTCGCACTTTCGTAATATTCCAGAATAAGCTAAATAAAGCTCTCCAGATACCTGATCCCACCTCTCCAGCTCTCAGAAGCCCCTGGCAGCTCTCCTACTAGCCTGTGAAAGAGCCAAGGGCCAGAAATGCTGGGGGCCCGGCTCCACAGCAACCCACCAGGCAGGCAGCCAAGGAGCCAAGCAAACTGGCAGGAAACCAGGTAGGTTCCTGATTAAAGTTTTGCTGACACTGACAAATTCCCACAGACATTTTGATTTTAATCAGCATTTTCTGACTGAAAACATTATTAAGAAAGTTCCAACAAGATGGGCATAGCTGCTGAAATGCCACAGTTTAAAGAGAAAAGCCATTCGGGTAGGAGGTGATAACAAAAGATATTTTAGTGGTCCTTTTAAGTGGCATGCCGGGTGCCCAAGTATTTAAATAAATGCCTAAAATGGCCTCTCCAACACTGTCAAAGGCTGCTACCGCCAACCCAGTGAAACCGCAAGGGACTCCGGATGAATGCTTAAGACGTCGGCAAGTGCCTTCGGGGGCCCTTTTCGGCCCCCCCCTCCCCTCCTCCGTTGTTTGAGACACAGTTTCAGTGGCCGGTGCTCCTCTCGGACAAGCCCCGGCGAGGGGCTGCCGCTGGTTTTCGGGGACGCGGCGGAGTAGGGAGCCCACCGATGCCTTCGGGAACAAGTGGCGAAAGGAGAGCAGGTGCGGCTAGCGCACACAGGCGGGGAGCAGCCACGAACTGCGCGTCCCAAGCGAACACACGCTAATGCGATGGGACGCGTGAAAAGCTCCCCACGCACGGCAGGCAGCCGCCCGTCACCCCCTGCAGCCCCGCAGGTACCGGCGCCGCGCACGCTCCGACACCGCCGCTCCAACTCCCACAGCCAGGCCAGCGTCACCCGTGCACCGGCCCAGTACTCTGACACCAACCCCTGCCCGCCGCTCCCGCCTGACTACAGCCCACCCGAGACCGCGACCTTGGTTCAGCACTCCGGCGGAGCCCGCCGGCTGCCGCCCGTCCCCGCACCGCCCGCAGCTCCCCGGGCAGCTCCCGGGCACCCTTCGCCCTTCTGCCAGGGCGAACCTCCGCCCTCGGCGGCCAGCGCGGCCCCACGCCGCCCCGAGGGCTCCCCCGCCCCTCTCCCGCGCACCTCAGCACCTCCCTTCCTCCCTATGCTGCCCCGAGCTCCCGGCCCGCCGTCCCCCACGACAGCCCCATGGCGGCCCCGGCCCCGCACGGCCCGTCGCGCCCCAACGGCCAGGCCAAGTCCCAACGGCCCCCGCCGCTCCGCCTGCCCTGCCCTGCCGTGCCCTGCCGTGCCGTGCCGTGCCGTGCCGCGTCGCGCCGGCTGCACTGACCTGGACGGGCAGCGCCATCTTCCCGAGCGGCGCCGGGAGCGGGCGGCGGGGAGGGGCCGCGGGGCCGGCCGGGGATAGGGGGCAGTGCCGAGTCGCGCCGCGCCGGGGCCGGGGCCGGGACCGGGGCCGGCTGGGGCCAGGGGCGGGGCGGGGCGGGGCCGCGCCGGAGGCGGCCGTTGGGGCGGGGCGGGGCGGGGCGGGGCAGGGCCGTGCCGGGGGCGGCCGTTGAGGCGGGGCGGGGCGGGGCCGTGCCGGGGGCGGCCGTTGAGGCGGGGCGGGGCGGGGCGGGGCGGGGCAGGGCCGTGCCGGGGGCGGCCGTTGAGGCAGGGCGGGGCGGGGCGGGGCGGGGCGGGGCCGTGCCGGGGGCGGCCGTTGAGGCGGGGCGGGGCGGGGCGGGGTGGGGCAGGGCCGTGCCGGGGGCGGCCGTTGAGGCGGGGCGGGGCGGGGCCGTGCCGGGGGCGGCCGTTGGGGCGGGGCGGGGCCGCCTTCGGGCGCGGGTACCCCTCGCGCGGGTGGTGCGCGGCACGAACCTCCCTGGGGCCGGGGACAGGGCCAAGGGCCGCCATTTTGTCCGTGCCGGCCCCGGTCTTGTGGCGAGTGGCTTTCCTTCCTCTCCTGCTGCCAGCAGCCAAGGAGGGGAATCATCCTGACTGAAAAGGTCATGATTCTCAGTAGTTACCGCATTTTGGTGTTGCTGTAAATCTCTGTTTGGCCTTGCACAATGCAGATCAAGGCACAGTTTCCAAAGAATTTACTCTCAGATTGTGACAGCACCAGCGAAAGGAAAGCTTTCCTCAGTGGATGTGGGAGCTTCAGGTCACACAGTCCATGAGAGATTATAAGAATGTTCCCATTTTACAGCCAGTAATTCACAAGTTGCATGCATGTAGTTCAATATAGCATCAATTTCCTACATTTATAAGTAGTAAATAAATATGGGCCAAGCCTTCATGATGCTGCTCTACCTGTGCTGCTTAAAAGAACCAAACCAAAGCCTGTGGTGCTGAGGTGGTTTTCGGACCAGGGCATCAGCCAGCAGTTTCATTGTGCTTTGGAAAGAGCTGGAAGGTTGCTGAGAGTGGAAAAACCCAAGAACACTGCTTCAGTCCAGAAGGCCAAAGAGATGGCACTCAGGTGGTTACAGCTGCATCCAAAGGGACAGGTTACTCTGGGACAGTTATCCCAGAAAGGAGGGAATCCCCATCTAGAGGTGCCTATAAAGGATCAAAGAAACTAAATTTAGAGAATTTGGGGGACTTTCTGATGCAATACAGTTACAAACTGTCTGAATAGCCAGACACAGTTTGCCAATACAAGTCAAAAAGGTAAGAGGAAGCTCATGCATATCCTTCAAAGACCTTGAACCTGTGAGCAGAGTGTCAGCTCTAGCAATTGACTATGTATCCTGCTCCAGGTGACTGGCCATTGCCTAGGCTGTGCTGCTAAGCTATGCAATGACATGCAGAAATGAGGTTAATAAGTTAAATAGTTCAAGAGCAGAGCATGATCTATGGACAGCATATGTAGTTAAGTGTGAGTGAGAGCTTGTGGCTTCTGCAGCAATGAGCCAGTTTCCGGCTTGTCTGGAGCAAGTGTGTTTCTTTTTAGCCAGAAACACACACTTCCCTCTGGCCTGGATCTCCTTCCCATGTCAACAGATGAGCATGGACAGAAGTTGAGAGCACAAAGCTTGTACCACGAGGTAGGCAGGGAGCACTTGTTCAGCTGTGTGCTCAGCTGCACGGTGCAGCCATGTGACTATTTGTACCTTATTTAATCACCAGTTGAATCATATTAATCTCTGTGACACAGACAATTGCATTTCTATATCCGATTTCTGTCGACTATAGCCTGATTATTTTACAGGGAAAAAAATTGGTCTAGCTAAAGAATTAATGGATTCCTAGACTAATACCTGACAAAAATTCTGAGATTTAACACAGCAAGTAAGAATGTTAAATTGTAAAGCTACCCCAGACCATGTCAGAGTCCTAGTCCAAAGGACAAAGCTGCATTAAGGAGTGTAATTTATTTAGGAACTTTTATACAGTTCCTTTATCTTTACATGGGAGGGGGAAATGACCCAGTGAAGATGCTTGTGTGTCAGGCTTCAACAGGAGGGAAGTTGTGCCATGAAAGTTCTGCCATGTTAGCTTTCATGGAAGATAACAACAAAATTCTTGCTGTGTTCAGTGCAAGCTGAATTAAAGAGGGGTTTTAGGTCTGCGTCACACAATACAGTACTGAGACCTCTGTGCAGTATTAATATACAGTTTCCAGCTCAAGTCTCTGTCATTTTCTGCTAGGTGGAATAAAACCAACTTCCTGAATTTGGATTATGCGAATAGATCTGTTGCTACAGGCAATGCATTCGCAATTAGATCCATTCATTTGCCATGCTGCTTAGAGAGGACTGAATCTTCTCCATGCTTTTTTTATTTAATTTTAAGCGACTTGATTAAAGCATATAAACAAAACCAGCCATTTCTGTCCCCCAGTGTTCCTTCTTTTTTTTGTATCACATTGGGATTTTTCCTAAAATGCAGTTTTCTCACTGAAGGGAATGGCAAATAATTTACAACAAATTATGAAATATATAAAAAAATACCAAGGCAAATGCAGTATATTTAATTTAGAACCCTTTGCTCTGGGAAGGTTAGTTTTTTTTAAATAGACATAGTCCATCAGGCCAAACACTCGCAGACTGGTATTTGATACAGTTCTGCAACACATTTTCTTATTCAAACATTCTTTTCTTTCTGTTTTTCATTTTACATTAACAACAGCAAAAGGCCCTGAAGAATTCTGATTTATTTCTATGGTTAATGATTTCAAGATTATATTCTGTGCCACGTACTAGTCTATGCCACTAAATTGCCACAATTTAGTGATTGGTTTAGTAATCTAATTCATTCATTTGCAATGCAGATCACAATTGATCTTGAATATAGGTCTGCAGATTAAATAATTCCATAAGAAATAGACACTTAAAAAAAATACAGTGATTTGAACCAGGCAATTTTATGTTCAAGTTAATATATAAGCAAAAAAAGTTACTAGATAGATCACTAAGAAGACCAGGAAGGGCCCATAACAACAAAATCAGTAGTTAAATACGAAGCCATTTAATATTCCTAGTTAAAACTGATTAATCTTTTCAATGACACAGTGGCATGCTTTCTACTCATAAGTTGACAATAGTCCAGGAAGTCTGAAACAAAACAAATTATTCTTTGCTTGTTTGCTACCTGGCCCAAGATCAATAATATCTAACGGCAAACACAGTCTATAGGCAATCTCTTAATGTAATTCAAATTGAAAGAAAAATCTGCCTAATGGCAAAAAAGCACAAAAGAGCACATTAAAGGAGGAACTTGTGATGCACTGTATATAAATTAAGAAGTCTACGCAGCATGTGTATGCATACAGTAAGATTGCCCTTAAAGCTTCCTTAACACCATAAATTTAACTTTGAGTTACCTCAGTATGTGCAGTAATCGCTACATGGTTTTGTGTATTGGATAAAGAAGACCGAAAATACAGAGGCTTTACATGCAGACGCCTGAACTTTTGCTTCCTTAGTCATTAATGTTGTTCAGTAATTTACTGCTATTCATCTGTCCTCAGCCAATGGGAACCAGTAGGTGTAACTGCTTCCCAAAAGTGGTTTTCATAGTTTAGTATCTTCTATCACCCATTAGTTCAGAGCCAGCCTTCATGTAATTAGTTAACAAAAGCAATTGGAGAAGTTTTTCAGGGTGATCACTTCACACTTTGAAGTCTTGTGTTTTTTAATTGCATTTCATTTGCTGTCTGGTTCGTGCTGATCAAGAAGTGGTTGAGAATATTTGAAAAATGTGCATGTGTTCTGGTGGTTTTCAGAAAGAAAACGATGCTTGCTTTTTTGTCTGCTGTTTCCACAAGCATGGCAATGCTGAATGCACTTTAGTTGGACATAGTATAGATGGGTCAGATATAGGAGCAAGTCTTGGACAGTCCAAGACAAAGGACAAATATGGCTCTGTTGTGCAGATCTCTGTGTGTTTGAAGGGCATGCACTGAGCTACAGAACAGCCACCTTTAAACTGCAGAAATGCTCACCAAACATGATACTATTCAGAGTAAAAACAACGATCCCAAATCTTGAAGCGTTGCCTAGGCTGGTGGGAAGAAGCCGACACTGTTATGAGTAGTGCAAGAACTGCTACAAAAAGAAGTCAGAAAGTTGTGCTTATCTGTTTGAATGCACAAGAAATCTTTCCTGGGTATTTTTGAGTATTGCTAGTAAAATAGCACTTACTTGCTATAGATGGTGATTGCTTCATGTTATCTATTAAAAGTACACAAAACACCCTCCCAAAGGGCAGATAATTTGCCCTTGATGAGACTAACCATGGAAAATTTCAAATGAGGAGGAAAATCTTGCTGAAACTTGTGAGAAAATGTGAACTAAAGAGATAAAGACTGTTTTGCAACCTTCATACTTAGGGTTGTTGCCATGTGAACAATCTCTTGAAATTTCTTAGTATGTTATAGAAAAAAGGAAATTGATACAAGGTAAAAATTTTGTTTAACTCTGCAAATTTTTGCTCGACAAATTAGAATGTTTGAAAGAAATTATGATTTACATTTTAAAAATTAATATAAAATTTGATCCCTTCAGTATACTTAGTAGACAGGTGCATGTTTAAAATTTTTATTTGCCAGTCTAAATGTGTGGATTTACAATTGTTCTTATTTCTGGTAAGTAGCATGATACACTTCAGCCAAAGTTGAATTTCAGGAAGGTGGATACACAAGTGAATATGTGTGTTATCAGAGGAGCCATTTTTAGCACAGAGTCTACTACTAAATGTAACAGAGCGTGAAAGGTATTGGACAACAGATATATAAAAATTATTATTCAGAGTTGTTTCAATTTTTGTAGTCCCCAGATTCATATTCTTCCTCATCTTCATCATCAGAATGGTCATAATAGTCCCCATATTCAATGCTGTAGCTTGCACTTCTACTGCCAGCAGTAAATGCAAATGCAGGAGATGAGCCTGCAAGACATAATTGAATCCAGGTTAAATTAGTTGTAGATAGAAACAAAGAGGCAAGTATGGCTTTGGATCTGTACAGCAAGCTCAGTGTTTCTGAATCCTTGTTAAGCCATCTATTAAAAGGAAAGGGTTTTATTCCAATGACTTGACCTCATACCATCAAAGTGCATGATACATGAGCAAATTTCTGTATCATTCACATATTAAGATGTTGAAAATACATTTAATTCCCAATACGAGTAAACTACAAGTTCAGCCCTTTGCAGATCTGTGCACCTGAAAATATGACCAGAGCCAATAAAGCTTTGAAAACCATTTGCTGAAACAAGGTCAGTGACAAACTAGACCAGTGGCAAACTCCCCTAGACCAGGAAGCAAATACAAGACAATGCATCTTTATCCTGCATTTGCCAGGAAACCCAGTTCTCCCTGGAGGAAGAAAGATGTTATTCTGCAGGACTGGGCCCAATGCAAAACAATAGTAAAGTTATTTCTTAGATCTTTCTAAACACTCTCATTAAGGAGCAACAACCGTTTCCTTCCTAACTTTTTGAAAAACAAACAGCTAAGCAGAACTGCCATGGTTCCAAGAGTCCCTCCGGTACAGCAGCTGTTGTTCTGGGTGCAGAGCTCCTAATAACATCAAAGAACTTCTGTAGGATAAGGCTGGCAGAATAATACGTGTCTCGGCTGTGTGGCTATAATCCGCAGCTTTCTGTTTTCTGGAAGCTAGTATCATTTGCAGCAAAATATTACAATATTAACAGGTAAGATTTTTTTTCCCAGAATTCATAAGCATTCCCAACTTTTAAATACCTAGGACTGAATCTCCCATTAGGGGATAAAGTAAAAGAAAAGCACACAGAAAAGTTAAAATATGGACATCTTTAGGTAGTTTCTCATATCCTTCATTTGCATTCTGACAAACCCACCCTTTGCAGCCTCCTTGTATGCATTTTTATATTCCACACATGCAAATAAAAAATATACCATCAATGACTTTCAATCTTGCGGAGGCGTATGTTGCACCATACTTATTTTTGGTGTGGCAGATGTAAACGCCTTCATCTGATTTTTTGAGGCCTTGAATCTGCAGCCAGCCTGTCACACCATACTTCTGAGGCCCACCTCTTGCCTTTGAGAAGAGAAAGAAATAGTTGAAATTAAGTAGCTAGGCGATACCATGATATTTCTCAAAACAGTTGTGGCTGGATTAAACATCATTCCAGTCTTTGCTTTTTGTTTATTGCCATCATGCTTTGATTCTCTTTGATTCTGCTGCCTTATATTTTAACACCCTATTGTCTCTGTGCCTCCAAGTTCATGCTTTCCCTGCTCTGCAAACCTCACTGCCCTTCACAGTGCTCCAATTCCTCATCCTTTTGATACTTCTGCTTCCCAGCACTCCTCCTGTCTCTTGTCACAGCACTACTTCTTGCTGCTGCTTCGAAGCATTGCTACCTGTTCTCAAGCTCATAATTTTCTTCAGGATGAGAGTGGCTGGTGGGTCTGGGTGAGTTCAGGGCCAAGGGGCCTGACCAAGCTGGCACTCTGCATCCAGGTTTTAATGGACTGGCATGAGATACCATGAGCTTTCACGCTTCCTGATAGTCAGTTTCAACTTGCTCAGGCTAAAGCCTCTTAAAAGGGGTGAGCTTTCTTTTCCAAACAAATAACATAAAACCATTAACACATGTGATCAGAGATGCTCTCGTGCTGACTCTATTAATGAGATAGGTTAACAGGGTTCAGTTTAGCCTCTGAGGTGACCAGCGTCTGGATGTACCTCCTGGCACCATTTTTTCTGAGCAAGTTTTAAGTCCACTATTCCCAGTTGTGTTTATGCTGTCTCTGGAAACATTTCTAAATAACTTAGACTCTTAGTACTTCAGTACTTTTGGTACTTTAATTAATCCGTGCTTTTTCTGTCTACCTTTTTGTTCAGGTTATGCCCTGTGTCCATTGGATCTTCCATTTTTTGGGTTGTGTATCCAGAAAGCTAGATTTTCCATGCATTTCTCTGCATAGTCTCTGTTCATATTCTTGGTCCATTGGAGAAGGCATGTGGATGCAGGCTTCAGCCTTACTGCAGTCTGCCTGTACATCTGGCTTTGTTAGCTCGTCTCCCCAGAATGTTATTTCCATTTAAAAATTAGCATTTTGATTTATTTAATTCTAGCTCAAACTTTCAGGCAGTTTCCAGATTTGCTTGAAGCCTGTACTAATACCATTCTACTCTTTCCCCTCCCCAGATTAAAACACAGTGTCCTCCATAAAAGGAGCAAGTTTCTTTACTTTCCTTTTGAGCACCTCAGGGACTGAACCCAAATGGCAGGTATCTAGAAACAGCATCTTGCAAAGGAGAAGTTTAGATATCTGCCAGAACTGTGCTTCTTCATCGAGAGTAGAAAAATAATTACCAACAGCCGTCCTTCCCAGAATGCTGCTCCTTTAGGTAGTAGCCTAAACGGTTCCATTTATATGTTCATTCAGTTTTTCTAGTATCATAGAATCATTTAGGTTGGAAAAGACCTTTAAGACCTTTGAGTCCAACCATTAACCCAGCACTGCCAAGTCCACCACTAAACCATGTCCCTAAGTGCCATGTCTACATGTCTTTTAAATACTTCCAGGGATGGCGACTCTACCACTTCCCTGGGCAGCCTGTTCCAATGCTTGAGAACCCTTTTGGTGAAGAAATTTTTCCTAATACCCATTCTAAACCTCCCCTGGCACAACTTGAGGCCATTTCCTCTTATCCTATCACACCTACATAAGGAGAATCTTGCATCTTTTCTTTCCCTGAAGTGGGCAGGATGGTACCCTCCCTTTTATTTCTTCTGCTTGGACTGCCAAAGTAATGATCTTTGCACTGTCTGAAATCAGAATTCTTTATGTAGTTAGAGGGCTCCTATTGGGAATCTATTTATTGCAACAGTATTGTATCCTGTAGGAGGAATTATCTGATTAACCCCCCTACTCCGCATCCCAAACCGTATGACATGGAAAACTCAAGTTTTACCTGTACTGAGATGTGGGCATCATCTCCTGGCAGAAACATTTTATTCCCCCTTTTTTTCCATTCAAGGTGTGGCATAGGATAGGCTGACACCTCACAGCCAAAAATGACATCATTGCCTGTGAAATTCTGGGCATCCTGAGGTGGCATAGAAATAACAGGAGCTGCAAAGAACCGACATAACGGTGCTTTAGAAGAGAGTGAGCAAAAGACGCACAAACACAAAAGCATATAACATTAGTTCCTATTTTACATGATAAAACCAGTTTGCCTTTTGCCATCTCACAAATTATGAAGAGCCACATAATTCCAGGCAGCTTTTAAAGCTCAGAACACCTTGTGTCTAATTAAAGGGTGAACAGGCTTTTTAAAAACACTTCAAAGACCCGTCTGTCCTTCCCTTGCACATGATCGTGCAACTTAAGCTGAAATTAAAAGTTCAGTGTCCCATGAGCCATCACCGTGGACTAAACTGAAGGCCCACCAGTCTAAAAGCCAGTACTTAGACCTTCAGAAGTAAGTACAAGAAATTCTGTAGCAGACAATCACAAAGTAACTTGATTGTATGTGATAGTTCTTATTTTGTTATCTTTTGCTTTGCTCAAAAGCTAAAATACTGAGATTGCTAGCTTGTCAACATTTGTTTTCTGAGTACATCATTGCCTCGAACTTGCTAAAATCTTGTCCCCCTCTGTTACCCATGGAACTCATTGCAGCAAGTTACAGAATAACAGCATTAATGCATTTCGCATTTATCCTCAATCGCTATCAGTTTCATCTGATGTTCTTATTATGAGACAAATAATAAACGTGATTGAAATCCATTTATTTGTATAAGTTTTTATGTTATGTTTATTATAATTACTAGATTTGTACTTGTTTCCTATTGTTCTTTTACTCTCAACCCCCTCCACTGTTTATTTATTGCTTCTGAATTATCCTCTCCCACTTTTTCCCAAAGAAAAGCTGACGTCAGCCACGAGAGGGAGCCAGTCCAGGGATCTGAAGACATTGGAAAAAAAAAAAAAACTATCACCTGATGCATTCGTACATGATTTAAATAGATATCCCTCTGTAAGCATGTAAGATCATACTGAATGTTAACAGGAGATGATGATATTTAGCAGCAGAGAGCAAAATAACATATTTACTGTTATCACAGCTTTCCTGTTTTGGAGATCTCTGTTTTTTTTCCTGATCTATTTATCCTCAGCAAGAAATGTTTTTCCTTCTAAAGTCAGTTTTCTTTCTATTTCCATACCAGTGTTTAAAAATGAATGCATTTTCTGGGCCATTAGCCTTGTATTTAATTATTGCATTTATTTTTGTACAGATCCCAGATGCTCAGAAATAGAAACTTATGGTAAATAATTACTATCTTTTTACTTGCAATATTTGAATCAATATGTAGGTAAAGCATTTATGCTTCAGTATTTGAAATTGTAGCAGCCTGTTCCAGGTTTTCAAGCAATGTTTCTAATACATTTGTCAGTTTTTTAGGATTGCTATTTGTGCAGAAAATATCAAATGCATACTGATTAAAATTAATTGCAAACAAATTATACAGCAAAGTATCAATTTCCCCATTTATGAATGTCTCATTAAACAATCCTGGTACTCATCAAAGGTAAGATTTTCAAACTAGGATACTTAGACCCTAAAAATGCTTCTTCTTTCCTGAGAACTGTACATCCAGAATCTGTATATTGTTTCAAAAATCTTGTCTTCAAATCAGCATTAACTGAATATCTTGGATGAGAAATTTTTTGCCTGTGAATTTATCACGTAGGATCTGATGTTAAAACATACTGAAATATTAAAACTCTGTAACCACACTCCTTTTAATGATACATCTACTGTAGTTAAGCTTAAAAGTGTAAAAAACAAACCAAATGTCTATGTTGACTCACATGAGTTCTTTAAATTATTCCTGTACAGAGACAGCATGAAAAACTTTTTAAATAGGCAGATGCTGACTTGTTAGTACTTTTGTTCCGGTGCTAACACAGGTGTCCTACAGACACATGGACAACACTGAAGTATTGCCAAGAACTGAGTCCTGCTTATGTGACTATCCACAGCCGGGCTTGGCTGTGCGAGGCTGAGGGCTCTGGCTTCACCACGCCATCTAAACACATCCTTAGCCTTGAGGACATAAGGGTCTGAATTACAAATCTACGTTACAGCTGTTCATGTATGAGAAATTTGTTTAGTACTGTCTACCATACACCAAGACAAATTCCATGCTGGAAATACCCCCTCCTCTGTTAACTGTAAGGAGAATCCAGATGATAGCTCAGATGGAAATGTCTAGATATGGTCTGGGTCCCAGCAAGCTGAGTACTTCTACAGATGTAGTTAAGGCTTTGCTGGACCAGGGTTGACCAGGACTGGCATCATGTGAGATCATACTCATAGCAAGTAGGAATAACCACAGTTTTTGTCTAACCAAACTTCCTTTTCTGAAGCTGAACACACAATAAATACTTGCATTATGTACTCAAACTTGAAGTGCCTCCAGAAATAAAATAATACATGTCTCACAACACCATTTTGCTGAAGAAAATTGAAGTAATGATACAGCATTTTAACAGAAATTTACAGACTTCATTTTTGAGTGTTTCAGATTTTCCATTCAGCCAAATTCTCACATGCATATCTGTGTGTACTTTTTTTTGCATAACTGTGTCTTTAGAAACAGATCTTTACTGTCATGATAACCTGTCATTTTGATTCCTGGAGTAGATAAATTTTTCTTGTTAGCTATGGAAAGCATTCTGATGGCTCAGTGTCTAGAGGTAAATGTGCAGTAGTTGCTCCTTTCCTTTTACAGTCCCAGTCATGAATTATCCTTGTATGCTACAGAAGACATAAACCAGAAGCCACGAAAAGTCAAAATACTGCTTCACCTTTCACAATCAACATTAACCCAATATCATTCCAAGCTAATTAATTAGATAATATGATTTTTCCCCCCCGTAACTCATATTAAGTTTTGCTAATCTATGTCTGATTTGATGAAAATGACAGAAAATTTTGTGGATTGTTTATGTGTTTTTTACTGCAAAATTTACATTTAAAATAAATTATGTGACACAGCTAAATATAAAGAGAATCACTGCTGTTCTGTTACTTTGTTAACTCATCAGCAAGAGAGGTTTGAATGTGAATGGGGATGGATTAAGTGTGGAGAATCTGTATATAATCAATGTACTTAGTAACCTTGGTAAATTATTAGATAAACGGATCAAAACTAGCTTTCAGGAAAAGAAGGGCTTTTTCAGTGTTTCTTTAAGGAGCTAGGCCTTTTTCTTCCCCTTTTTCTGGTGACAGATGAAAGATAAAAGGCTATACTTTTCTGATGAAAGGAGTTTATTGTTGTTTATTTATTCCTCCGTTGCTGTATACAATTAATCCATTTGGCGTCAATAGGAAACAGCAGATGCTTTGAAGGAGAAATAACAAAACCAAGTACTCTGACTTGAGTGAAGGTTATATTTATAGCTTGGTACCAGAACCCACAGTGTTCAGTGTTTGTTTCTCATGCAAATTGGAGTCAGCAGAAAGCGAGTGCCCCAGTGAGGTTGTTACTCTTAGAGCCAGACTCCCTGTTCTTTTTGTCATCAGTTGCAGCCATGAAAAACTAGTCTAAGTCACAGTGCATTTTCACATGCTCACTCTGCTGCTTCAGATAGCTGTCACGGCAGAAAGGGGGCTTGCTGGTAGACTCTTACCAGGGACCAAGGCATGGTGACCCTGTGGTAGCACCTCTGCACCCTGCTGCTTGCTGAAAGGCCCAGGCTCCTTCCAGGCTCTAAAGCACAATCTACAAACCCAGCATGGTCAGCTGCTGCTCAGAGAGGTTGAGAAGAGGGGCACTTGTGCTCTCCCTCCCCAGCGAGCCCAGCGCTCATCTCAGGCTCAGGTGCTCTGCTGCAGCTGGGCTCATATGCCAGCTGGGTGCTTTCCTCTGCAAAAGGAGACAGGCCCCCATTTTTCTTAACTAAACTCTGCACAGAGCTGACGTGGCTATGAACTTTCCCCCAGGCGTCGGTGCAATTCAGTAAGCTGAGCAATCCTAGGAAATTTCTCTGCATTCCTGGAGAGAGGGTCCAGCCTTTCTGGGGACCCAGGGAAGCAGTGGGAAAGCACTGGGTGTGATACCTACATGCAGAGCAGCTGAGCTCATTCCTCCTGTTTGGTGAGCAGTGTTATGCACCTCAGGGGTGACTGCAAGGCCTGGTGGATGACAACACCAGCAATTAAAAGTGATAGTACTTCCAAATTAAAGCTTTTTGTACATGGCCAGTTCTGATTAATTAATTAGAGCAGACCATTGCTTTAAACCTGTTTGCCTGAACAGCTTCCTCTGCTGCAAAGTTAACATCAGTTGCTACTTGAGTGGCACTTCTAACTGAAATCTTCCTGAAGGGGTTATGCTGCAAGAAGTAGTCCTATTTTAATCCCGAATAAGAACACCTACCTGAGGGCTAAAAGGCTTTCAGTCATACTATGGACTGGTACGTATTGTTTTCTGAATGTCTCTTTACTGACAAGCCTCATTTCCCAACTTAATACCCTAATGGCAAATAAGGGATTCTTTAATTGATGTTTCTCTTGCAACTAAAGAGGAAAGAAGTCTAGTATTAGCTGTTCATCACTTTTCCTTTTAAGTATTCAATATCCAGTGTTCATTCAATATAAAAATACAGTGCACAGTCTAAATTGGAGGCAACAGATTGCTAGCAAGGAGTGGGTAAAATGTACCTGTGTTACTCTCATATATGGACCTTTGCCAGAGATGCAATTTTCGATTCCCAGAACTGTGACCCATTTGTGACCCAGAGACCTCTTCTACTTAGTTCATTTGAGAAAATATTTCATTAACTTTAAAAAAAAAATTTCATTCAGAAGACAAAAGCCTGTTCTTTTTTCCTTTTCATTTTATATTCATGTGACTTGGGTGAAAGGTGCCCAGGAGTAAAGACTTGTAATAATGTGAGGAATGAGAATAGCATATGAGCAGGAGGCAGGATTCTCCCGTACAATCTGGCTAAGAATCCTTCGACTAACAATCATTGCAGAGAACTGTTCATTCACTGTAATGTGTTTAGGGAAATTATTTCAGTTTGATTTTGCTCTAATTTTGGATTTCTATTTCATGGGTTACCTAGATTTTATGATGATTCTGAAATTTGATTATTTTGGACTTTTTTGTAAAAAGAACAGACCTGTTAATTAAGCCCTATCTGCTTCTGTTGCCTCTACTTCACTGATTACCATATATGCACACAGGTGGATACACACATGCGTACATACATATATATGTGTGTGTATATGAATATCTGTCTTGCTATCACCACTTTAATATCAAGTCAGTCTTATATAATAATAATTGTTTGTCCAGTCCTCCCAGACTATCCTATCTGTTTACCTACTCCCAACTACACATAAATTTTTTTGTAGAAAATGTCTCATACTCTGCTTATTCAGAGCAGGGCTGGTCTCTAGATCTATGGCTTATTAGTCACCATGTGATTTGAATCTACTAGTCTAATATAGAGGCTTATAACATACAAGATTAAGTACCAGCTGCTAAACCACATTTAACACAAAGTAGTATTGTAACAAAATAATGATAATTATAACAAAAATGCAGTATTAGTTCAATAAAGTTAGACTAGAGCGTTTAGTGACACATCTAAAAATAAGAATCAGATCTTTTCTCAGTTTGAAAGTGTCTCTGTACATATTACCTGATTCACATGGTCCTTTATGTTTCATGCTGATATTTCTTTTTGTAGCATAAGCCTTGTTGAATTGACAGATGTTGTCATAGGTTTTCCCTTCAGGTCCGCAGATGCTCTCTTGAGACTTGCACACACACTGGGGTTCAGGGACTTCCCCAAACCTTGCTTCATCAGCATCCAACCTGCACTCGAGGTTGTCCCCACACTGCCCGTAAAAATGATTGCCCTGGTCCAAATCGCAGATCTGACCTTCCACATTTCCACATTCAGGACAGCAGCCACAACGGTCCAATACAGTCCCGGCTGAACAGCCTTTAGGCTCAGAGCAAAGTGCCAAATCGCATTTTCCACAACTATCTCCTTCCCTTAACAGCCTCCACCAACTTCGGTGGTACAAGGCAGGGAAGCTCTGAGAAACCTGCACCAGTACTACCAGCACTGCTGTAACCATCGGGTGCTTCATCTTGAGAATGTAACGAACAAGCAGAAAAGGTCCTTGGAGTAAAGCCAGGGGGGAGGAAGACAAGAAAAGAGTGAGCTAGCGAGAGAAAAACATCACAATCCCTTTTTTTTTGTTTTAGAATATAAATTCTACTGCAAGCACAGGCTTTAAGAAGAAATTAGCATCACATTCCTAATCTGGAACTGATCATAAAAATGCATACAAACCCACTGGCTTTTCTCTAATGCAGTTTGGAATGTGAGTATTGCTTGCACAGAAACCAAACTGCCCCTTCTGACAGCTGAGTTGAAGCTCTCTGAAAAGCTATTTGCTCAGTGTCTCCTTGAGCCAAATTTGCAAAGCATTGCTCTACTGAAACAGCATTATATTGCAGCTATTGTAGAAAGGGGAACATGGTAAATTAGTGTAAAATGAAGAAATTAACTGCTATGAGCCTTTTTTTCCCCTCTCATCAGTGGAAAAAGACAGTCACAAAAAGATAAACATGGGTACAAAGTAGCACCCAGGATACAGGTACCCTAGAGCTGAGCCAGTGCTCTAGGGACTGGAGCAAGGTTTAACACCAAATTTCATCCGTTAATGATCAGAGCTAGGGGGTTCTGAATTAACAGTTTACTTACAGGCTCTTTACAAGCAAGGGACAGTATAAGACAGGGGGAATTGACTTTAAACTCTTGGATTTAAGATGAGAGGTTGCTAGACCCATTAAAGAACCCGTTGTTCTCTCTACGTTTAGCTGCTTTTCAGTGTTTATGGGTGTCTGTGGTTTGCAACCCAAAATAATATGGTCCATGTTTGGCTCTAAGAACAAAGTGCAAAAGGTTTAGAACATAGGCAAACTTGAGCAAGCTGCTACAGCATCTTTAGAGACACCAGAAGGAGGTTTTGCTGAAGTATTAGGTGCATCACTTGTCTCTTCATAGCACTTTTCTGTCTGCGTTTCTTAAGACGTACTCTCACTGTGACTTATGAAGGAGGATGAGAGAAGTAACTCTGATTTCTTTTCCCAATTTTTCTGGGCATAAGTTTCTGCCAGTTCAGGGAGATGGGTTTGCAGGGTCATTTCTCACCAGGTGTTGCACTTTGTACATCTCAGGATTTAGGCATGCTCCCCATCATCCTACCTCATACCAGAAAACTCCTCTCCCTCTCAGTGCTGCAGAGATTTCTTGTCTATAGACCATAGGCTGCGGTTACCACTGTTCAACCCACCTGCAGCTCAGCAGAGATGCATCTTACTGTCTGTTGGAGGTAGAAGTGAAGCATAATGGACTTACAGACCCTGCAAGTATGGCTCAATAGCATGGGTTAAGGATCACCATTCCCTACAAATGAAACATCTGTGTGTGTTTGTTAGCTTAAAATAACTCTGTGTGCATCACATTTTCAAGACATATGTATAAGACACTGTTAACAAGATGAAATGAAAGAGAAATCATGCTTGTGCCTACTTATCCTGAAATCATCCACAAGCAGCTTTTTCTACTCTTTTTATATCCATGGTGCTTAGCTGCTTATATAAGCTCAGCGAAAGATGCATTTTGTTGTACCAGCCTTACATCCTCTGGTCACATCCACAAAGGCATATCTTTTGGGGACCTATGTTTACTTTCCATCCCAAACATCTCTGTGGCTTTTCCCAAGTTCAGCTTCATACCTTCTGCACCAATTGAGGTGACCTCTTGCTTTAAATGAAGTAGCAGGCTGCTTCAAAATCACTTCCTTCTCCCAAACTGCATATAATGCAATTTTCCTCTGGCCTCCATTGTTGGAGCACTTCTTAAAGCCAGCCTGGAGAGACCTACAGGGCACCGCTTATTTCTGTGTGATGGCTGAGCTAATTCATATTCTGTAACACGTGTTTTTGCTCTGAACACAGAATCAGACTGTAAAGGAGTAAATTATGTGTGTAATTGATGCGTTTAACATGGAGAGTCAAAAAAAAAGTAACCACTTAATTTAATTGGAAATTGATTTCTTGTCCCACCTTCTTAGTCTGTTTAATGTGTTTTATTTCACGCTTCCTCATCAAATTCTAATTCGACATTTAGTTTTGCATTATAGGGTCTACTCATCACTGTCTATTTTATTATTTGTGCCTACAGCTGTAGGGGATCAGTATCTAGAGGACAAGGATTTGCTAGGCTCATACAAAGTAAAAAAATTGTTTATAGTGGTGAAACAATATACACAAAGTGGAGCCAAAGCAGGGAGGGGCTGCAGGCCAGCACTGCCCCGTAAAGGCTGAGCTTTGCCTGTCGTCTTCCAGGAAATGTGTGATTTGCGGGCTGTAGTACAGACATATACAAGGAAGTACCTCCTGTGTTCTGGCGCTGAGGAAACCCATCATAAATATCCTAGAAAGCATTTTTGGCATTTATCTTACTAATGTAATCTGAGTTCTTGGTGGGTTCAGCCTCTAAATTAAGAACTGGGTATGCCTGTGGTCATGTTTGAACTGCTGCAGTTTGGCAGGTGATCTACAGCTGAAGGTTATTTGGCCACTGATTCCTGAGCTTACCTGGAACAAATTGGGGTTGGAAGAGGGTAAAGCACTGTGGTATGACTTGGAGAAATGGCCTGATAGCTGTCTAAAACGTCTTTCATTAGCTAGCCAGCTGTGACAAGCTGAGAAGAGCATTGCTGTAACTCTCCACACTGGATGGATGTGCGGTGGGGTCAGAGCAAGGGGACTAAAGAGGGAACAAGGAAAGAGAGCAGGATGTGCAGCTGGGTTTGAAGCGGCACATCTAAAGGCATAGTCCCATCTGGTTCAGTAATAAAATATGCATTATTTCAGTATGTCTCTAATCCCTGAAACTTGATTTGGTGGGTTCAGTGGAAAAAAAGTGTTGATTTTCATCACAAACCTTCCATTATCTTAACCCTAAATATCTCCCAGAACAAAACACAAGCAGCAGTGGATTAATGTCACTGGTGGAGCTGCAAGACAGGCACCAAAGTACATTGTCTGCTTTTCAGACACCATTCCCCAAATGCTGCCTGGAGAGCTGACAAGCAGTGCAGATGAGGCCTCCACAACCCCTCCAAGGAGGGGAGGAGGTAAGCAGCTGAAGTGCATGAGGGAAGCTTTCTACTATCAGCTGTAAAATAATGTTTTGGTGAATAATTTCTTTAACAGTCACGTTGAACAGCATTAACATACCTTTGGTCTCAGCAGACAGGGTAGTGCTGGCCATGCAGCAATTTCCCTGGCTTTTTCTGGGTATTTCTATATGGTGTGATCAGTGCAAGGAGTTCTGCCACCATCTCATGGAAGGGGCAGTACCTGAGTTGGATGATGGGCAGTGAGGGGACATGGCAAAATGGCCCAGAGCTTCCTGTACCATCAGACTGCATATTCCACCAGGATACGGGCATCATCTTGCAGAATAATTCCTGTAAGTGAATTGTTAAGGAAATTGTATTCCTGTTCATTTCCTGCCTTCTTTTTAGGGCCCGGTGTTATGCTAAGCTGCTGACTTGTATTGCATTATTCTACTTTGCATGGTAATAAATAAGGTACATGGCTGATGCAATTTGAAATCCTATTGCTAGTGACTCCTGAGGTACTGCTCTTTCAGACAAAATGTGGTTCAGCTCTTTATTCTGGTTTTATTTCTGTCAATGTGAGTTTTACTTGAGTAAAGATTTCTGAATCTGGCTCCTGCCAGACTGCAGATCTGGTTCTTAGACAGACGCACACAGGAGCCCCATGAGGAATAATGGCAAAACACAAAAATTTTTGAAGTGCCCCTTCTGCCTTCTCTGTTCTGCAATCGTTCCTCTCCTTGAATGGGCAAAGTTAAGTTTGGAAACTATAGTGTTCTGCCTCTTAGGTTGTGTTAAGTACCTGATCTTGAGGCTCCTTTAGAGAGAGTAAATCTTGGCTGACTCAATGTATTTCCATCCAAGAAACTTTATTCTTGTATTACATGCACAAAAAAAGCATTAAAGAAAATTAATGTTTAGTCTGTTATACTGAGTAATAGCAGACTACGGGTGGCTGTGCCTGTTGGGTATATGCATTACCCGATACTGTACCAATCTCCTAGGGTAATTCACTTCTTTCCCCCCTCCTGGTATCCAGAATTGAGCTTCAGTTGAGGTGCTCAGCTCACCTGAAAACAGTATTTGATTTTGTAAAAATAAGTGGCAAATGATTAATGACAGATGAGGCAAAAATGGCTGGATGCCATTTGTGGATTCCTAACAGAAACTGCTGACTGCCAGTGATACAGGCACAGGCAGTCCTGGGATCTCCAAACATTTCTTTTTTTGGTGCCAATCCTATTTGCTGACACATTGCTTTCATGAATCTCATCATTAGTGCTGTAAGCACATGACGTATAAGTTAGTTCTACTGTAACTTGATTATTAAATCCATTAATCAAAGGCAGGAGATCCATAATTAACTTATTCTCCAGCATCAAGTAAATGATTCTGCTGTGAGCTTTAAGAAAGCAATTGTTCACTAATATGCAAAATACGGTGGGGCTATTAGACTATAAGGCTGTGTAATTATATAATTCTGCATATTTTAATAACATATTTTAAATATTTTCTTTGTAAAGTTAAAATGGAGTATCATCTTTGCCTTTTTTTTTAAAGGTTTTACATGTAGTTTACCAAAAAAGAAGGGGGGGAAAAAAAAGAAGTTAGTGTCTGTGTCCTGCCTGAAAGTTGACTGTTTTCATGTAAGGCTTTGGCTAGGCTTTTGGTGACTCACCTTGGACCTAGCTCCAGCAGTGGCTGACTATAGATTTCTTCTGTTTCACATTTCAGCATCATCATTGTCAGTGACTGGAGGCATTCAAATTTTAACTTGCAAAGACAAAAGCAGGGTCTGCTAGCACTGTTCTAGCACCAAATGCTTGGGTTTGATTTAATACTGGCTTACTGATGCCTTTTCACACAAACAAGTCTGGAAATCCTTTTTCACAAGCTTGTATTTCCTTCAAAGGGGCCAGATATCTCAAGGGTTCTTTTCAAGCCTGCTTCACATTTCTGCTGCCCTTTTAAGTAGACCAAATTTCTGAAAGCTTTGTAGTTTTACCCAGAAACACCCGAGCCTCCTGTCCCATAAGAGGAAGGTGATACTGGAAACATTTAGGAAATCAGCAATAGGTAATCAAGGATTTCTCTGACACCATTCTTTTGAGAGGTGAGAGTTACAGTGAGGAAACTTGCACAGAAGTATCACGAGGGCATTTCATCCACGTGTCCTGTCCACATTTCTAGCCCAGCAAATCTTAGTTGCTCATCTTAACCTTTCTTTATACACTTCAATCATAAGTGCAAAACAGAAGCAATAGCCAGCATCATTCTCCTTCCTTTTGAGGGAGGGGGGTGTGAAGGTTTGTCCACCTTCTGCCTTAATTTTGGAGAGAGCTAATGGAAAAGCATCCCCGTGTTTTGTGCAGACCACGGTATTTTCAGGTGTCATGTTTTACTGCAGCAGATGCTGCAGTTTAATGCAGAGTGAAACAATTTGTGTGTCGAAGGCAGTTGCTCTCTACATCAACAGTAACACAGTAGTGCTATCAGGTACAGCAAGGCTTCAAAGACACCGGAGCTTGGGGAAAACGTATCAAACCTCACCACATAAAAACAGACAAAAAGTGAAGAGCACAAGAAAGCGTGTCTTGCACACACTGCCAGCTACAAGCAGCAGGACAGAAATGGGGCAATGGGCTGGGGGCCTGGAGGCAGCGAGAAGGAAGGGGTGGGAGGTATAGGTAAGGCCCTGGGATTCCAGCCTGTCCCAGGGTTGTGAGTGGCATCCACTTACCCATGTCACCAAGGGATGGATGATATGCATGTAAGAGTGGCTAGCAATGTCCCTTTCTGCCCCTTGCTATTCTCAACCCCTCTTGGATGCTAACTTTCAGCAGTTTGTTTGAAGACTGGCCTGGTCCTTATTGTGGACCTGCAACAAACATTCTCTAAGCATTTGGACAGGGGCTGGAAGAAAAAAAAACACAACACCAAAAAACCCTCCCCAAAGAAAAAAAACCAAAAAAAACCAAAAAAAAAAGAAAACCTGCAAACCCAGCATGATTCTGGCTCTCCAATGTTTTGAGGTGCTTTCACCTAACAAAGACTGAAAAGTAATGTTGGCTCTGGCCAGTGGCTGCTGAGAGCCAGGTGTATTTGTATATATCTGCCCATCCATTTTTCCACCAGAGAGACAATGAGAGGAGGCAGACGAGTAGGTTTAAGCCCAAAGATGACACTGGTGGTGCTATTAGTTGCCTGTACCAGTGAAGTTCTTAAAAAGAGCAAAACAGTGTTTCTTGGGAAAGCCTAACAGAGAGAGGGAAATCTCTGAAAGTTGCAGACGATGAATATAGAGTCATTTTTCTTGGCAGCCTTAATGTTGATGGATAGGACAGTTTGCCTTGTCCAGTTTATATAAGAGCAGCTGATATAAAATGACTTCATAGCTGGATATTTATGAGAAGTTTCATTTCAAATAATATAGTTTTTGCCTCTGGCGGTGCTGTGGTTTAGCCCTGTTATTACTGGGAACTAAATCTTCAGGATATTCTAACTATAACTGCAGGGCCTGTTTGATCTACCCAGCAAAGTTAATATTTTCCAAAGCAATGGAAACTTTATAATGGAAAGTCTCATTAGCAAAAACTACCTGTCCCTAAAAGCAGCCAGGAAATCAGGGACAGAGAGGAAACTTGGGGATTTTCCTTCTGCTTCACCTGCTTTCTCTCACACAGCAATACTGAAGAAAGTCGTGTTTTCCATTACAGCAAATGTCCAGATAGACTGTAATGATCCTTCTCCAGAAAACTAGAAACCAATTTCTGATATAAAGCAAAGTTCTTGTCTCTTGCAGCAGCTTGTCTCTGCATATGGATCTTGCATAAAATACTTTTAGCTCTTGAGGGAAATAGGATTCACCCCTGGTGCCAGACCCTTCACCCAGGCCAGCATTGCTCTGAGGTCTATGCAGGAGAAGGGCTAAGTAGGAGGTACTAGTACCCCCACTGGAACTTCCAAGGTTGTTTTTTAAAGTGTGAGTCTTTCCTGGTTTGTGCCAGAGCAGTGGTATAAATGGGATATTCTCAAATGATTCGCTCGCCCCTTTGGAGCATGCAGTTAGTGAGGCCCACAGCCCGCATGGTGTTCGCAGGGCCCCTGTAGTCCTGCAACAGTCGGGAAAAGCAGAATAGGACCTCCTGGAGCTGCCAGCTGGGCTGGAGTCTCCCTTTCCTCAGGCTAAACCATAAATCAGACTCCAACCCTTCTTCCCATATATCTTTCAAAGACATAATTAGCTCTGACAGTTGTTACAGAGGGAAGTAAGTCTGCAACAGACGTAGGTTCAGGCTGGGAGCTGTGGTAATGTAGCTTCCAAATAAGTCTTGCAAAAAGCCTACTGCCTGGACAATGGTGGTCAGATCAAAATGACCCAGCAAAGAAGCTGGAGAAGAGAGCAGGAATCTGCCTTCCACCACTGTGCTTTGGTTGGAATTGCTCCAGAATTTAACGTTTCTGACAAACATTTATGTTCATCTGTGACTAGAAAGCTTGAAAAGAGATGCACTGTGCTGTCCACTGGAGAGGACATGCGGGCTGTGTGTGGGGAGGGAAGGCTTTGCTGGCTTTAGTCTGGGATGGTTTGGGCACCCATGAGTTATGCAGCGGTAGGAGGTGGAAGTTGTGAGAGAGAACAGGAGAAAGCTTCAGAGTGAACAAGGAGAGAAAGCAATGCTTGAGACAAGCTCAGAGGGGCAGCACTTACCACTGAAAGAAGGGCTGAGCGCACAGGCATTGCCTGTTGCTATTAGATTTCTTGCTGTTCTCAGGACTTTGTGTGCTGTCTACAAACAGGACTGCATCAAAGAATCCTGCAGATTGACACCCCTGGGCTTTCGGGCACATGCCTCCAGTCAGAAGGAGTAATCTCCAGACAAGACTATTCATCTAAACAGTTGGAAGTTAAAAAAAACAAACAAACAAACAAAAAATCAATGGTAGATCTCGGTCACAAATGCTGAAGACAACATTGTGCCTCTGGGAAGATCAGGCTTGTCTAAGCATATTTGCTACTCCTACCTTTCATTAATGCTTACGCTCTTGGGGTCAGGATGGGGCAGGGCTCTGGGTTAGATTTGCCAATTTCTAGAAGCCCAGCGCTAGTCCTGGCCCAGGACTAGTAAAGTATCCTGCTGTTTCTGAGGGTCACAGTAACATGGGTAGTTCATCTGTGATAGCTCTTAGCTTTGCATGTTTGTTCCTAATAAAAGGCATGGAAGCTGGAAACAGCATTAGATGAGGGGAATACAGGTGAAAACTGTGAGTGAGCATGAGTTAAGTAGTAAAGGCCTGAATCCATTTAAATCAATAGCCAGATTCCCATTAACTTAAATGGGCTCAGGATTTCACCCTGCGCTTTTAGCTTAGCCGACTTCCTGTTTGAGTTGGCAGGGCAAATGTCTTTGTCCCTGTCCAGCAGGGCGTACTTGGGATTGTTTTTCTGTCCAGGCTGATGGAACACTCTTAGAAGCCTCAGTCTATTCCAGCCACAGCATGGCTAGAGATACCAAACACAAACATCTTGCGTGCACTGGAAGTCATAATGTTTTTTGCATTAAAAGCTGACCTATTTGTCCTAAAGTAGATATCTGAAAGCACAAGCTGTCTAGAAGAGCTGGTCTGGTCTTATACTGTCATTACATTTCATGACAACTGATACGAATCTAAATCTGCACTAAAGAGGATTTCTATTAAGTGACTACCTCAGCTTATAAAAAATACCAGTTAAATGGTATCCATTGATGCTGTGGGAGTGGATTGCTCTTATTATATCAGTAGAGCGAAAAGGATACCGCTGTCTTGCTGCTCTCCTGTACTGCAGCACATTGCAAAGGTAGAGCCACTCATATTTGTGCTTTAGAGCTGGGGGTTGTGGACTGCAGGGAGTGAAAATGGCAGGACATCTCTGGGAAAACCTGAACTGATAGTATAAAACCAAAACTTACTGTCTTCTTGGATGGGGGGAATAATCTCTGAATTTAAAACAAGGCACTGCAGGTGGGCCTATGTCTCAAACTGGATAAACTTAAAATTCTGGACAGGTGGGAGGTCTTGGTCCTACAGCAGTGATGAGGGCCATCTGCATGGTCTGACCCTACCTGTGGAGCTTTAATTCCATGTTCTCTGAAGTTTGAGGATTTGTTTTCTGGGGGTCTCAATCCAATAAATACATAATAGAGTACCAAATTAATAAAAATCTACATGTTTTGTAATTTAGTAGAACTAAAAAATCCATTGAAACAAATAGAGGCCATTTGCATCCAAATCCCTCTTCTGGTAGAGGTTTGGGTAAATGGAGGGACTCTGCAGTATGACTGACAATGAAACCCCTGCAACATACTGGAAAAACTAAAACCAGATGAATTCTGGATTCGCAGGCTTCTAGAGGGGCAAGTTCTCAGGTTATGCCTCCAGACAGTTCAGTGCTAAGCAGATGCAGCTGCCCAGCAGACCTAGCTGAAGCCCTGTCCCTGTAAAGGCAGGAGTTTGGACCTTATCATGCTGGTACACCCTGAATCTGAAAATCTCTTCTGTTTCAAAACCGTGCCCGTATACACACGTCTCTGCTTAGGATCTGGGACCTCCCTGTAGAGTACACTGACATTATACAAAAGCCTTTCTTTTTGGAGGAGAAAAAGAACAACTCTGTATCTAGAACTAAATTTGCTTCCTCTTCTCAGTTCACAATTCATAACTCTTCTGTTCATTTAGCTTACTAGCAGGGATGATCACCCAAATGTTAGCTCCCAAGATATGGACTTCTTGTTTGCAGATATAAGTACCTGCACTAATCTGATGAAGAAAGTAAGACATAACACAGATTTTTTGTGCCCAACCAAAGCAGCTTGCAGTTCAATATTGAGTTCTCCTAGTGAACTTCTAAGTGAGTAAAACACAATTAAAAAGAGTTTCAAACCACAGGAACTTTGAGGAAAACTGCAGTCTGTTTGAGACCCAGATCTCAAAGGGGTAAGGAGAAAGAAAGAAAATGCACCAAATTATTCATTACAGACTTAACACTCACCTCAGATTAACAAGAAGCCCATTGTCTGATCCCAAGTGTAACAACAGGCTGTAATTTAAAACAGCTTTTGCTCATTAATGAATAGAAAAGTTATTTCGGTGAGAATTTGGAGAAAACGTATGCCAATTACCAGCACTTAACAGTCTTTCCTTGTAAAGACGTGGCTTGCTGGCTGGCTGCATGTTGTGACACTAAATACAGTAAGCAAATGAGAGTGGTTTCTGCTACCAATTCGATCGGTAGGTTTGAAATGGAATTAACCTTTTAAAAATGCAAAGTATTCCTTACAGCAGATGGTAGCGTTTGCGTATACAAATACCTCTTGGAAATTATAATGTAAACCACATGCTCTGAAACAATAGAATTCCTGAGCTGAACCCTTCATCCTCCTGAAAATGAAAAATAACACTCTCCCAGCTCAGACTGGTGGCTGCTGCAGCAGGACCAGCTCCTGCTTATGCTGGGGTGAAGTGAGCACAAGAAGAGTTAGGGGAAAAATAAGGGTGGGGGTCATAGAAGGAAGCAGGGGGATGTTGGGATTTACTAAAAGGTGGTATTTCTCTATCACTCAATGCTACACTCTTAGACATAGATGTATTAGCTCTAAAGGAGGGCTGCAAATAGGCTGTGTTAGCCTGTTTTACCTCTCCTCTGTAGCGCAGCTCCTTCATATTTTAAACTGGATAAAATTAATCCCAAAAATGCTTTGTGCTGCTGTGGCTAGACTGCTTTTGGTCCCTGTGCTAGCTAGGGTGACTCTCTGTAGTATATGATGAGGCTTTGTATTCCTTGGGGTTGCACCAGATACAAGCATGTGCATCTCTTGAAAGCTCCTCAGGTTAACCGTGTTGCCTGACTGCTGCTCACTATCCATCATGCTTTCCTATGCTAACACACGTTCATAAGCATTTGTCCACAAAGGCTTAAACTGAGTGCAAATGTTCTTAAAAAGAGACAAAGATTCCAGAAGCTGCAGCTTTAGGAAGTATATGTAAGGAAAGGTTACAGCAGACTAGAACATTACTGCAAAGCAGAATTACCTCAAAAAGCAAGTCAGTCTTTTCCGCCGTACAGTCACATTCTGCCAAGAGCACAAACTGGCACCATGGTGTAATAGTAAATGTTAGAGGTAACTCTGTGCTGTTGCTTGTCCAGATCCATGGTGCCAAGTTCCCTGAGAGCCATAGGGCAGATGTGGTCGGTGGGAGGTGAAGTAGCTCCCAGCTCAGGAACCATCAGCCTAGAGGCTCTTTCAGAGAGTAGGCTGCTACTCAAAACCCCTCTGTTCCTTGTAGAGCCTATGCAATACTGAACCCTTAAGCAAAACAGAGCTGTGTGCAGGGCTTACTTGTGGCTTTGTTCTCACCTGCAGCTTGCATTTTACATACCAGTCCTTTACGGGAAATGCTGATTTTCAGTTGGTGTCTGTCAAGGTACCGGGGCTTATCTTTGCACACCAGTAACAGGGAAGCTGCTCTGCACTCCACACTTATTGGGATATGAAAGTCTCGTCTTGAATTCAGTGGTGCTTCTAGTTTGTGTTAGACAACACCCGAAAGAGACAGGAAGGACTTGGGATTGTGCAGTGCATCATCCTGACTGCTCTGAAGGACATATCTGGGCTCACAATGCTCATCTGTCACTGCCCTCTGCCTAACATCACGTGTGGGATTCCAGCAACACCAGTAATAACACCAGGCTGCTCCAGGACATCAGTGCAGCTAAGCCGACTTGCTTCATTGGAGGATATATTAGCAAAAATTAATTTTGGTCCCTCTGACATGCCTGATGTACCTGCAGTAGGATAGAGGCTGGATGGCTTGCTTACTTTGTCTCTTACTTTCCATATCTGGTCCTTGCTGAGCATCAGCTTGACCACTGAAATGGTCTTAGGACCACCCTGTGTGCACCCCACTGAGGGGAGAATTAATATCTTGTGTTACAGCAGGGCTGTATAAGGAGGCAATCACATGTGAGGTGTATTAAAGCAGTGAAGTCCATCAATGAGACAGAAAATTATATGTAGGAGCAAATAAAGCAGGAGTCCACACTATCTGGATTTTAAGCATTTCTGAAGTAAGATGTTTCCCCTGGCCAAGGGGAAGAGCTCTTTAAGAATATTCTCACAAGGCATCTGAAAAAAAACCCCTTCTTCCCCTACTACCTTCTATCCCTCCCTTCCTTCTTGACGTTACTAAAATTGGCAATAAATGTGAATAGACAGAGCTGACGCTTTTCAAGACAATGTGCTGTTCACTAGGCTGGGTCAATAAAAAAATTTTGCTGCACAGAGGTATAACTTAGCAGCAAAGTTGTAATGAAAGCTGCATCTAATGAAAGCAAGCCTTGAGAGTGGCAGTCTACAGCAACGTACAAAGAAATTCCTTTTGTTAACGTTAATATTTGGCAGCCAGTGTAGAACATATTAGGGCATTTTACTTGGGTTTTAAAGAAAGAAATTGACACAGAAAGAAGGTAATGATTTTTTTAATAGAGGATCTCTCTGGGGATTTGTGTTCATATCACAAACATTCACTTTATTACATTTTATGGAATGGACTTTAAATGCCAGTATATACAAGCCAACATTTCATTATTGGAGTTTGTGTTTATTCACTTGCCATTGTCAGTCTGTTCCCCTTTGTCGTCTTATGCTGTTATTTGTAAAAGCTATGATTTATGTATATGTGGTTTAGATCCTTCACAATATAGTGTGGTGAAGTGGTTCGATAAAAAGTTATTAAAGTAAAAATCTATAGTTTTGTGTGCTTTGCCCACCTTTTATAGGAACCCCCAGTAAGAGACTCTTCCACTAAGCAAACAATGCGTGCATGAGACTGTAATATAAGCTGCATGCTGAGAGGCCTCACTCAGCCAGAACTCCTGCTGAATAGTAGCCACTGCAGGCAATTACAGTCTTGCCTACATAACTGCAGGATTACGCCCTCAAAGTTATGAAAGTTGCATAGACCAAAAAGGCGGAGGGCGGGGGGGAATCTGCCTTAAAAAGTTCATTTTAAAATCAGGAAATAAAGACTTCTAGTAGCCTTAAGCTACACAGTACCAAATGGCATTTGGTTCTCAAATGTACATGCCACATATTTAATTTATTTTAAAAAAAAGCTCTCAGTCCTGCTGATTGCAGGATAAACAAAGCTGACTGGCAGTTTCCAGAGCCCACTTAGTATCTGAATTTCTGCAGAAACATAATGCTGTTTCAGCCTAAAATAGAGAGTGAAAGGCTGATTTAGATCATCGTACCTCAGCCCACGCGTGCGTTTCTCACCCAGCAGCACTGCTGGCTTGCCACAGCTGCACAGCCACATAAAAGAGGGGATGACAAATTGGCCACTCTTGCATATAGCTGGCAAGAAACAAGAGCTGCTTATAGCAGTGAAAGCTGAAGGAGGCACTCTTCAGGATGAAAAATAATTTGTGAGGAAGACACAGAACGTGGTAGAATCTGCTCAACTGCAGCACAACAGAAAGAGTATAAGAGATGGGTTACAAAATAGTTTTGCTGCCTATATTTCATGTTCCTAAATCTCTGAAAAAATGCAGTTCTACAAATAAAAAACCCTCCGTCTGTCTCAGGGATGGATAACTTCAGCAAGTGAGGATTACCTCAGTGAGTCTGACAGGTATTAAAAGCAATGAGGCATACCACTTCACTGATGCCAGCAGCACCGAAATCACTGGTCTGGCACCGCATCAGCCCCAGGACAAGGAAGCACCATACATGGGAGCTGTTCATCTGCGCACAGCACACTGCTGCCTTCGGGTTCTCTTACTTGAACAGAGGAGCTATTGAGACATCAATCACAGTCCCTCTGTTACTGTTATCTCTGGCAAACAAAGAATAACAGCTATAATCCTACATCCTCTTGGAGATCTAAACTAGAAGGTTCCAACCTGCTTCAGACTACCAAGATAGTTTTGCCACGTGTAGTGCTCTGTGGCCTGCCACATGCTGTCCTACACACCCATCTCTGGCCAGGTAAGAGGCTGGATGCTGGAATGAAAAGCAGGTATGAGCACAAGAGCCCAGCACAGCCACTCAGCTGAACAAGCAGTTGTCCAGAGTCAACGTTGCTAAAGCTGAAGCACCAAGGCTTTGCATCATCTTGCATACCTCACACAATCTTCTGCTCTGTACCTCAGGAAACACAACAGAGCATTTTGTCCATGTTGGATGCACTGAGGTTAGATGCCTAGATGCCCGTGGGCAAGATTCCACTCCTGCTGAAGTAGGAGAATGAAGCAACTAATTTCTACTAAAAATATAGGTAATAAGCCCAATAAAACACATTGACCACCATGAAAAACAAAGGGAAAAGCAATTTGGAGTAGTGGTCTACATTGCTGGGGTTCTGAATTGTGAAATAACCAATAATCCTATGCATTTTGTTTCTCAAGACACATTTGATTTTCTCATGAGTTTTCATGGTGAAGTCACCACAGTTAACAGTATTGCTGGAAATCTCAATGCTTGTAAGGCTAATTTTCCGTTTATAGCTGGCGATGGAGCTGTTAAGCATGTTAGTGATGTTGACTTCTTCCATTTCTTTAGTGAGTTCATTTGCAGGCCCCTAGGAAACAAGAGTGTACAGTTAGTTTTAGGATTTGTCTTATCCTGCAGAGAAAAAGTTCTGTAATGAATAAGGAGACTGTAAGGATAAAGAGAAAAGAACACAGCTTCATATATGTTCATCCCAGTGTTCAAACATGCCTTTCAGCTGCTGCCCATTTTTAGGAGTGCCTGGAGTCCCCAGGATGCCTGTGTTTCCACCACTGTATTTCTAGAGGTATTTTGAGATCTCTGAGCAAATCTCACTCTGTCACTGAGCAACCCAACATCCATCTCCTACAAGACATCCATCTCTTCATGTCTACACAGTAACTTAATGGCTGGGGAACTCAGCATCAAGGTGGGAAACCTCTTTTCCCTCTGACAGGATAGGATTTGGACCCTCAATGACCACTGGACTATAATCATACCTGACTATTTAATTTCTTGCACTAAAGCAGAGCACTTTGAACAAATCACTCTCTCACAACATGCACAGAACATTGTGGGACTGATGTTTGGTACTGTCTTCTGGGAAGGGAGGAAGAAGGGTTCAGCTTTCCTCTGGTAGAGGAAATTACCTTCCAGATCAGTGTTGTAATCAGAATTATTTCATAGAATAGCGAAGGGATGTGTTATACTGGCTCTTCTTTGGCTGTGTCTTGAAAGGAACAGAGGTGCTTCATGCTCTAACATGAGCTCAGCTCAGGGCTACAGACCCGATTCTGGTGGTAGGCTGAAGTGTCTTCCTGTATGTGGTCCTAGAAATCTAATATGATTGTCAGCTAAAGCTGCTGCTCTTTTGGCTGGTGTGCAGAAGTCTATGTCAGACACAGTGGTCTAGTGCTATTCATGCGTTTGTTGCACACAAAAATTTAGATGTAGCAACAATTAGGAGAAGCAATTGTTACTGTATCCATAACAGGGAGACCATTTGTCTTATTCAGTTAATGGAGGACTAATTATTGTCGATCCAAGGTAACTAGGCTTATTAAGGTAGATCAGGCTGTACCTCTTGAGGTGCTCCAGCTGCACACTTCTGTGATGAGCTGTAGTGAGCCACTGCATATTCCACAAGGGCACCAAAGATGAAGCTGAAGCAGATGCCGAGGTAAACATCGATGGCCTTAATGAAACAGTTGGTTTTCGAAAGTGAACTTCGTGAGCCAATCATCAGAGTTGTCATGGAAAGCACCGTTGTTACTCCTTGGAAAGCAGAAAAGGAAAGACCTCCTCTTGTGGACACTTTGGAAAAGGTTGGGCCTATTCTTCTGCACATGTTGTCAGTCTCTATTGCTAGCCAGATAGAGCACATCACTTCTTACCAAATCCAAATCATCCATCAACTGAAATGCTTTTGTAGCACTAGCTGCTAACTTCACACAGGCTCTCCCTGCCTTTTACAATGTGGCTCCAATAGGCATTTGGCTCTTTTATTTTTCTTGCTTTCGGTAGAAAAATCCCACCCACCCCCGCTGCTCGCTCCAATGTCCTCTGCTCTTGGCTGTGAATCTACCGTGAGCCTTGGCCATACACAGCTCTGCAGGTGGGCAAGTGTGCCCGCCACAGCATATCTTCCATGCTTCATACTGCTAACCCAGCTCTGCCACAAGTAAAAGCAGAACGTGAGCAGACCATTTATCACTAAGCAGAGAGCTCAAGAAAACTACCATCTATCCAGCCCTCAGAGGCTCCCCTGCCTGCTTAAATCTTCTCCCTTCCTCAGGCGATAACTCACCAATGCAGGTTCTTGCAGGCACTGAATCCAATGTGATCCAAAAAGAAACCCAGGACAACATGACGAGCAGAGTGGAGGGCACATAGGTCTCCAAAATGAAGTAAAGGACATTTCTTCTCAGCTCAAACTGCAATATCAGTCGTGGGTAACTGCCTGTTCGCAAAACGAAGAAACTCAGTGAATATGAGATTCCCAAGGACACTTGAACTGAAATTGGGACAGCCCAGCACCAGCCCTTCAGCTGATGTACAGCAGTAGAGCTGCACTGAAATTGTGGGAGATGCATTACTTATACAAGCTTGACGTCTTGCCTCAGAGGTCTTACTTACCTAATGTATCCTAGATGAGAGGACACATACACAACAGCATTGCTGGACAAGAGACATCTAAAACTATGCGTGGCTTGCAAAGGGGCTCCTGAACTTAACGCACAGTGGACACATTTTATACCAATGTCTTAACTCAGAGTAGAGAAGGGCTGATGCTTTCATCTGTTTGCTCATGCTCAGCATGGCATGTTTTTCCCAATAACTGCTTTGAAGGGGCATTGCCAAGTTCAGTCTTATCTGATGGCTGAGAAATAAACAAAAGATTTTTCTCTCAGTTTCAGCGGGCTCTGGCTCACGTCTCGGAGCATCCCAATATCTTATCATCACAGGGAATTAGACCCCGTATATTCATTAGTAATTTGTGATCTTTGATAACTGTGTCTTTTTGTGCTCAGAAAAAATTCAGTCAACTTTTTAAAATCAATTCATCATAATACTGACATAAGGGTTCTGGGGCTGGATTGCTAGTATTTTCAGGAGCTTTTTCTGCTGTTTAAACAATAGTTCCCTTTGAAACACAGAAACAAAACCCATGTTGTTTGTGAGCTGCGTACACTACAGTAAACAACAAAACATTGTTATTTTTAAAACCTGGTCGTTCTAAGGAAGTTTTGCTCCCTTTCATAGTGTCTGTGATTGGAGAGAAGAGTATTTACACTGATAATGAAAAAGACATTGAATTCTGATGTACAAAGGGATCTTATTCCATCATGATAGAACTGTAATTTACAAACAAAAGTATATTTTAGAAGTTAATTTTGCTCCCAGTTACTGTAAGCATGGCGCTCTGCAGTGTTTATAGTCAGCACACCTGGGAGGAAGAGAGAGTTTCTTCAGGTATGTGTGGAGAAGGAAAGAAGTGGAGAATTTAAAAAAAAAAAAAAAAAAATTGAAAATCCATCAAGTAAATACAGTGTAATAAAACCCCATCTTTCTGTGGATTTCCATCTTACAGAATATCCTGATTGCAACTAACTGGATTTTGCCATCTTTCTGTCCATCTCTTTTTGTGAGATTAAGATTTGCTAAAGAATTCAGTGGTTCAGGCTTGATTCAAAAGATACTGGCCCATAGAAGGGAAGGGGGGTGGGAGGGGAAATACTTGAGAGCTTTTCTTGCTTTTCTCTTTCACCGATTTACCTGTTTCCTGCTGTGACTTTGAGACCAGGGTATAGTAACGTTCCACTGTGTACTGAGAGAGCCGCAACTTTTCTATGCCATGGACAGAGTCATTTCCTCTCAACCATATGAAGATGACATCATTTTCATCATATCCCCCTGAGGAGAACATAAACACCCATATTGCTGTGGTTTAGCCAGTAAAAGCCCAGCTATTGCCCTGCCCTGTCTCCTGGGTGGGAAGAGAAACACGATCCAGGCATTGTAGGCTGGACAAAGACCCTCTTAATTGTGTCAGACTATGGGTGGACATTGGCTGTGCTTTCATTGCTGTACTTTCAGTCTGCTGGTTCAGATTTCAACACGAACACATGCCACTGTAAGTGATGCATAACATGCAAGGCTGCTGAGAACGTGGGGTATTTCTATTTTAAAATATTTTAACATTTTAAAAGCTAATATATTCCTGTCATACACAGCAGGATAAAACTACTGCAGCGATCAACCCTTGAACATAGTCTCTTCAGTCATGAGAGGAGAGCAGGAGAAATGCAGTGGTTAAGAAAGAGAATATAGATCCCACTGAGCCCCTTACCAGGTAGCAGAAGCACATTTCACTGACTTGAATAGACAAGTGCTTAAAAATACCGGAAAAGGCATTTTCAGTTAGTCAACTAACTTCTGTTTAAGTTGCAAGTAGCAAACTGGAGCTGAGACGGCTATGTGGTTATGAAGCAGGCTCTTCTGACTGGGTATGTGTTGTCCAGAAAACTACCCCCAAAGGCTTTAAGTTACTGGGGACAAATAAATGCAACCGACATTTAGGTAACACTGAATTCCTGCCTCAAAACAGTGGAACAGATGAGATCAACAATTCAAGTATCAGTAAACTCCATATATGCTGGCCGAGTAATTGCCTCCAGGAATGTAAATGATGGCATAACATGACCTCAGGTTGGACTGAGGGATACCTCAGTCTGAGGGATAAAGGTGCCTGCCATTCACTTAAAAAAATTCACTTAATTTAGGAAACAAGCCCATCAATCTCACTAATTTGATTCTTTTATTAAGTGCCCTTCTCTGAGAAAATGAGTAGGGATGCTTTGATTCTGATAATACCCTGTTCGTTGTGGTAGAAGGAATAAGATGCAGTTGCAGCTCTATTTTTATCTAATTGTGTTTTTTTTTTATTAGACACAAATTACCAGAGCTTGAGTGTGATGAACTCCTAAATTAGGTGTCCAGGGTATGAATCCCTGCGTAGAATCCTAAGCATGTGACTTTTCAAAGTTTCTAAGCAGTTTTATAAATTGTGGTTACTCAGGAAAATTTTATAATAAATGATAGATTGTTGTTAATTCATCTGGCATATATTTAAATAGCATTATTTCTGGGCACTTATCCTAATGAAATCTCCAGTGGGCAATGTGCATGTAATTTCATTGGAATTATACAGCAACTGAGCATGATGTAGGACCCAATCACTTTCAAAACAGGCCCAAACAAGCTATGCTTTAGCAGAAGAGGCCAATCATTATTATTTCAGGAGCTATTCTTTGTAATAAAGTTAACCATGGTGAAGTAATATGATTTTAATGTGAAAATAATATGTGCTTCCCTAGGTGCTTCACGCTGCAACCCCAGAAGTTAAAATCTGGTCTTTTCAATATCAAGATTTTTGATGTTTCTTCTTGTGACATGAAGTGGGAGAAGGTTGCTTGCTTGTTGTGGAGCTTTGCAGATACAGAAAAACAGCACTGCTCTTGCTGAGCTCCTGGGTAAAAGCCCTATATTGTCCTAAATTTTCCCGGAGTCTTTCCCAGCCAGCTTTGCCATGGTCGAGCTTTTAGTTTAACTGAGAGCAGAACTCACTGATTATTCCTTTTCTTAAGACTTCCAAGGCTGAGACTCATCCTGTTGACAAGGGTCCCATCATCTGCATCACTGTGACAGACAGCCCTCATGGAGAAGCAGATGCCACAGAGTTGAGTTGGGCCTTAGTTTCAGTTCATGAGTTTGAGAGGCATGTTCAACTCATATTCTAGTAAGAACCACCTTTCACACTGTCTTCTTACAGTGGAGGTTTGGGAGGTGTAACAGGTGGTAGATAGCTAAAAATGTGAAAAGTTGTTCCTTGCTGTCTACCCTATGCACTTGCTCCACAAGTCAGTTTTGAAGAAGCTGTGTGGGCAAAAGGGACCGAATTTGGAAAACCAGCTGTTACTACTTCATCCTTTCTGTGCAAAATTGAACTATCTACACTTTAATAAAAATATTATTTATTACCACTCTTTTTTTAGAAATTGCACAGTGACAGGAATCCTCTAAACTGTGGATTACAACACAAGCATTTGAAGAATGATGAAGCAAAGTTGATTTCTTTTAGACATTAGTATTTGCAGGAATAAAAGTCTACTTGAGAAAGCCACTGTGATGAATCCAAATATTCAAGATGTGTAGTTACATATAAATAAACAAATTTAAAGTAAAGTCAGTCTTTTCTAGAATGTTATACTTACAGCTTTCTAGCTGCAGTCTGCATGTTTGTGTGTCCATGGGATATTTTGACAGGTCCATGTTACAAGCAACAGTAGTAGTGATTCTGTAGGAAGAGAAGGAACTCCGAAAGTTGCAATAAAAGCACATAATGAAATATCTATCTCTGTTTTTCATAGGAAACTAGACCACAATGACTCTACTCTGTCATTTAGATAATTTTGACCTATGAAATGAGGAGACTGATATAATCAGAGAGAACCCTCCTTAAGAAGATATGCTCTCTGCAGCCACACTGATGAAAATGTAACCAAAGGAGGAATTTTGCTTTGCTGTGGTGGGAGATTTGGTGTAGATTCACATGTTTTCCAGTGCTACAGTTTGCACATCATGAGAAGTCACCACTTGTCGCCTGAGGTACAGTAACTAACTGCACGCATCCTCTGGCTTGCTCTGATGTGAAGGGTAAATGGGTCTTACTTTGCAGCTTTACTTTGCAGTTAACTGGGACATAGTTACTGTGAGCTGAGAAGAGATAACACTGTATGAATTGCTAATGCAATTACAGCGCACATTTCTGCAGTACATGTACAAACATGCTTTTTGCTAAAAAGCACAAATCATGGCTATGTGACACTGGATAAGCAAATAAGTTTCCCACTATCTGTTAAACTTTTACTGTTATGATGTCCTCTCTCCATTCCTGCCCTGCCTCCATCTGACTCTACTTGACTTGTCCTGGGTAACACCTAAACTTGTGAGATCTCTGAGTTGGCACTGTGCTCAGGACACAGTACATACCATGACGGGGAGTCCTGATCCTCGACTGGCATTTTCAGGTGGCCAGAACAGGGGGTAATGGATCAGAAGAGTATGATCACGGTTGGCTTGTTGACCCCAAACTCACTACCCGTGACAGCTGGTATCTGCTCCTGTCCAGCATAATTCTGGAAATCTGTTCTGAACCATCATCAGCAGCAAAGACAAAGGTTGGTTTACCTTAAGGCATACAAGATAGTGCCATTAGAGAACAATCTTATGAGGCGGTTCCCCACAGTGACGTCATGCAGGAAGGACCTTTTTGACTCCACAATATATGTGTCTGGTACCCAGAGCAATTCCACTAGACGAGCATCTAGTGTGAAGCTCTTGTTGCCGTGAAAGACCAACCGGGGGTCTGTCCAGCGCTGCCGCAAATATATAGTAGCTGTGTAATCCTGGGAGAGAGAGGAAAACCTGTGAAGATGCACATCCAGAACACTTACACAGCATAGCTGTGGGTACGCCGTGTACGACAAGAGGCAGAACACCCATTTGTTCAACCTGTCGAAGCTTCGCTTCAAATGCATGCAGTAAATCTGAGAGATGTTCATCATAGTTTTATTTACTCTATTACATTTCACATATACTTACACTCTAAGGTGGAGTGTTTGAGGACTAAAGATTATACTCACAGTACTTTTTAATGAGCAATTATTGTAATTGATATTGTTGTGTCCATTTTGCAGGTAAGAAAATAGATGGGAAGTGCACACTTGAGGCCACTCAGCAAGTCACTGACGATAAAAATCAGTCATTGTCTAGAGTTGGAGAATTGCATACATACTATAAATGTCATCATGAAAGAGACATTGGCACTTCAGAGAAAAAAGGTAAGCAAATCCAACCTGTTACTACAATGAGGTCTTAAAAAAACAACCCAAACAAATGAGAAATTGAAACTTGTAGCATCTTTTTTAATAGGAGTTTTGAATCTAAGGACACTAGGATTAACTTGAGTTTAGCCTGCCAAAATCTACCTGCAGTGACTGGAGTATTTTCACAGTGCCCCATCATAAAAGAATAAGCAGTACTCAACTCTAAAGATAATTCTTTACTGAGCCTTCTGGACAGACACAGACACTGTTGTACTATTTCACTTCTTTCCCTATAGATGAAGTAAATGCAACCAAGTAATGCCTTTTATTTGCATAACATCTCTGTCACAGACAGACTGATACTGGCGATCGTGTTAACAGTGAGGAGTCGCTATGTTTTACCACAGATATGTTGCCTGTCTGTGGAGGATGAAGCAGTTCTGTTTCATTCCAGCTATAATTTGTAAAATGCTTTAAGAAAAAAGGTCTAAGTATCAGGTATCAGCATTAGCTTTTGCAACTTTTAAAATTTTACTTTCAGCCCGCAACAGAGGAAAAAACATGTCAAATACTGCACTGTTACGGCTTTTGATACAGTGAATTATAACAGTGACAAAAGTGAAGAATCCTAGTTGATTTCCAGCTTTTATCGAAGCACAGAGTAAGCATCTGCAATGTTTTCCATGTCGTCAGAGTAATTTAGATGGACCATCAAGAAGAAAAACTCCAGAACAGGAGCTATTTTACAAGGCCCTTTAATTAAGTTAGAAGTATGTGAATAATTGATTTTGTTGGTTCTGCCCCTTCCCCAAAATAAAGAGCTTTAGCAAAGTTACAATATTTTATTTACTGAACATGTTAAATTTGGTGGCGGGAGAGAAAGAGGGAAAAAAAAAAGTCAGCAGTGTTCTTGAAAATGGTGAAATTAAGTGTTGAAATTGTTCCTGACTGAACTACTAACTGTTTGGACTGAAACTATTTGCTGAATTTACCCAAGATGCTCATAGTTTTGGTCGGCCTGAAACAGCAGTTTTCAGCGATTAGTGTTTGAAATCCAGCTGTTATCAGAAGTGGAGGGAACCAGACTCATCAGTGGTGGGAAGACGTGCTCTATGTATTTGGAAATGGTTTGGTGTTTGTTTTTGTTTTTTGTTTTGTTTTTGGTTTTTGTTTGTTTGTTTGGGTTTTTTTGTTTTTGTTTTTTGTTTTGTTTTGTTTTGGTTTTTCTTGGGATGACCAGTCCTTTGAGCCTCCAACTGTGTCGCAGCTCAAAACCTCATTTCTCCTCCTTGGGAAGAAACCCTATCTGCATGTCTTCAGTCAGCGCCAGCACATCCAGTGCCACACAGGATTGATTTTTTCCATTTCAAAGGGTCCTGATTTCCAGGAGGTGCTGAGGTTTTGACCAGTAGGACCTTTGGAGCCATCTCTATTTACTTACAAGCCAACATTACCATGGCAGCTACATAGTCTGCAGTCATAAATGAGCCCTGTTCTCATCACACCTCTGAAAGTCAACAGACACAGAAAAGCAAAGCAGCTTGAATATGACAGTTAGTTTCTGTGCTGAACACCCAGGAATGATAAGTCTCGGGCAGATCCTACTCTTATCTCTTATAAAATAAAAGTTCTTTCACTTACCATGTCGCTCTCAGATATGCTAGAAATACTTGCAATGTCCAGACTCATTGCAATTTGAACAGGTTCTCCTGTGGAGGGAACGAAGAGCTTAAGCAGAGAGAAAAGGAAGAGTGAAAGGCACAACAAAATTGCTCAGGATGCTGTGCAGTGTGGGCACTGCTCGCAGCGTCCCATGCACACAACGGTATCTCTGAAACTGCAGAAGCCCAAAGGGTTAAGCACAGTTTCAGAGCATTAGATTCACGAATGATGTCATGATCCAAAATAAAGTTTTCACTGTTAGGGAGCTGGAGTTCTGTATTTGGTGATGGTAGCAGAGAGCAAATATCCATCAGCACTAGCTATGAAGATCAGCAGTTTAGATAAGCAGCATTTCAGTGGCATTTGCCAAGGGCAAGCAGCCAGGGCCAGTTTATCCCTTGTTACCCAGTCCACAACACCTGCACAGTGGCAAGAACGGTGAACTTTGTACAAAGTAGTTCTCACACACAGCTCTTGGAGGACTTTCCACAAGCAGGTAGCAATCAGCATCCCTGTTTCTCAGAGAGGAAAAACTAAGAGGCAGAGTAATTCAGTGATTCCTGAGTCCATGCACCGGGTTACAAACCAGAAGCGCAACAGCCTTTGTCTCTTTTTATTTATTATGTTATTGTTCTATTTACAAGAAAATTTTCAGTATTCAAGCCCCGAATCTTGGTAGACCCCGTTGTCTAACACTAACTCTTAAAATCCACCACAAGAGGGCAGCTCCTCCCCAGAAAAATGTCAGAGCTGGGGGCTGGAGAAGGCCCATCAGGTCCTGCCGCAGAGTAAACAGCTGGCTCTGAATAGAGTTATTGTTATAGGAGCAGAAAGACACAAGCTTTCCCTTAGGCTGTGCCTGGCTTGTCTAATCCCCAGTATGAATTTAGGGCTTTGAGTACGGCTTGGTGCTTTCCAAGACAGCCCTCTCTGCCTAGGTGACAACACAGCAATGCCTTTCCTCAATGGGACTTGCTGAAACTCCTTTTCATCATCTAAATCACATTTAGGAAAGTCCAAGGGACACAGTTTCTAAATCTCCTTCCAGGTGGTTTACAGGGTTTTTTTTGTTTGTTAGTTTTAATTGTTTTAAACTGTTCCAAAATCCAGAATATATCTTATTTGCAAAAGATGTATATTTTTAAAAGTAGAATCATAGAATAGAATCATAGAACATTAAGGTTGGAAAAGACCTCTAAGATCATCAAGTCCAACTGTCGAGTAGCTGTCATTCACATCCTCCATCTTGTTTTTAGATATTTAGACAGTTGAAGCCCACTCAAATTAATGACCAGAGGGTAGATCTGTGAGGACTCAGGGCCTCTGGAGGAGGTCAAACCAGAGTCCTGACCATTTTTGTTTAACATTTATGCAGTTAATCTCCATTACGCAATTCAGAAGCATCTGTTTTCTGATATGACAGGATCTAGAGGAGCTTTTCTATTCCTGCAAGAGATCTGACAGTCTAGGCATAGAAAGCTGGTAAATTCTGTATTGTCCCAGAAATTTATCACCATGGAAAAAAAAAAGCAGCTGAAAGCTGCCAGTAGCAGAAGGTCAGTCTGCAGGAGCTACAGTGGGAAACATCCAAGTCCTGGTGAAAGCTGGTGGGGAATTTTTCTGTTAAGCATAGTTTCATTAATGGGTTCTGGCAGAAAAGCAAAATTGATAAAAATAAAAATTGTCATGGCTGTTTTTTAAACTTTCATTGGTGTTTTTCAGGTGCTGAATGTCATTCTGAGAAACCTTTCCTCTTTGCAAGGGTGGGAGACCTGACACCCAAATTGAACTATAGCCTCGGTTAAGTTCCTAAATATCTGACTGTCCTTCAGATGCTTCCTGCTTCGTAGAGTTTCACGAGGGTTTAAAGCAGGTTTAGTTTGTGTCTCAGTGCGAAGTGAAAACGTGTCAAAAGTCAATGTTTCTGGTAAGGAGAATGGCTTTATTCCTCTATAGCCACAATCTGCTAAGTAGATATACATGAACAAAAATAAAGGAGAAAATCACAAGGATCAGATTCTAAACAAAAGCATGTACAATTAGAGCAGAATTTAGTTACTCTGTCAGGTCTTTCATAGTGGTATTGAAATTTATAAATTCCCTATTCTTAACCTCATAGATGGACATGTTCTCATGCCCCACACGTGCGTGCACAATCTATTCAAGGCAACAGTGGATACACAGAAAGGAGTGCAGCCTTGGTTACTAGCTAATTTAAAAGGAACACAACCTTTTAAACTGCGGCATCCTAAAGAAATCTTAAAGCATGCTCTCCCCTCTCCACAAGCCTTACAGACTGTTCTTCAAACGGTCAAATGCATGCAGCCAACATACCACCAAAGTAGGGCCTGAGGTATTTGTTGTATCCCATGGTGAGGTTCTCAAATCCAGGGAGGGATGTTGTGTCACTGCTGTGCAAGTCAGATACATGACCCAGGGAGCACCTCCTAGGGACACAAATACGTAGTTATGTGTGGCCGGGCATGCTGGGCACATCTGCTGTGCAGCTGCAGCTGTGTTTCCAGCTTGTGCTCAAACAAGCAAACAAACTGCATAAAATGCATATTAAAAATAGGGAGATTGTTGAAATCACAAGCACTTGGTCACATTGTTTATCTTGTCTGAATAATTGGCACCTTGAAGAGGTGGGAAAACAGCAAATTACCTCAGCTGATAGCTACAGGTTTGCATACATGGTAGCTTAAGAACGTTCTTAAAATGTCCCAGACAAATCAAGCAAGGCTTATATATATCACAAGTCTTAATAATAACCCACAATCTCTCCCTTCCCACTCCTCCTCAGTCTATATAAGGAACATGCATTTATTTTTCCTCCTGCTTATGACAGCTTGAGACAAATCTTACTGACCAACAGCACCTCCTCCCTAATTACTAGTCCCCTAAAGAAGCTTTCATCATCATATGTTAGTGTCAGGCAGAGTCCCTGCAGCTACTGGCAGGAGTAAAACCTCTGAGTACACCACAAGGGAAAGGTAAAGCACTGAGCGCTTCACAGACACCAACAAAGCTTTGCAGGCTGAACCACCCCTAGCTGCTGTGCATACAGAGGATTCAACTCTAATTTACTATGTCAAAATTAATGTTTTGTGGATGGACGATGAAGCTAGTACCTGACATTATGAGGCTCACAAATCTGTACCATCATATAGACAGCTAGAGAGACAGGGGTTTTGGACTGTAAAATGTAAGTTTTATGGTGCAGTGTCCCTGTGTGGTCATGTGCTTACTTGATGAAAATGTAAATGAGTGAATCATTAAGAGTTTGTCACTGCTTTGTGAAGGGCTGAAGGAGGTGAAAGGCAGTGCCTCTGCCTCTCCCCAGAGTCTCAGGACCACTGGTCTGTGCAGTAAGAAACTTAGCAATGTAGTTACTCAAAGCTCTGATGAATTTTTCTCTTCTGTCCCCTTTAAAGCTGGGTTAGTGGCCCTTGGAGCTTTGCTGCAGGACCTTACAGCAGAACTGAACCAGTTAGTCCACAGCATAAACATAAACCATTCAAGAAATTTAGGACTTGTAGTTCCAGGGATGGTAGTAACACAGCTGGGAGTCCTGTGGGGTACATTTCCAGCAAAAACTGCAAACTATTCTGGTCACGAGCAGGAAATAAGAGGTTGCACTGTTAATGTACATACTGTGTTTTGGGGACCTATGCAGGTTGCTCTCTTCTATGCCACATCCCTTACTGCACCCAGCTTTCTTTGGATGGGCTGGATAATTGGAAGCATAGTTTCCCTTTGACCCACATTATTTATATGAAACATAATTCAGATGTTCCCTGTAAAACAAAACAAATGCTCCGCTTACCTTTGGGTTGGAAGGAGAAGACACCAACTGAAGAAGCAAAAATATCTGCAGAACATCTCTGGAGATTATTTCTGTGTTTGCTCTGCTTGTCTGTGAAGCAGAAAAGAAAAACAAAGTTTTGTGGTTTAAGAAAAACTATTTTAAGGGAAGGGGACAGGGAGAAGAAATCCTGCACAGTCAGAACCACACACTATGGGATGTTTAACATTCCCAACATGTAGTGGCTCCTGCCCTTTTTTCTAGTTTGTGTCATTTTTCAGCACCATGCTATCTTAACACTTTCCACATAAAAGACAGTAGTGACAACTCAGGTCCTGAAGTCCTTGACAGGGTCACCAAATTTTAGCTGCCACTTTTTTTTTAGATAGGGCTTTTCATCTTTCAGCATGGGATGGTGATTAGCTGAAGTTGAGAATGGCACCATGGGAAGGGATTTATTAAATAGAAAATGTTTAGGCAGTTCCTAAAGGCAGTCAGACTCTGAAGCCAAGTGAGATCCTGTCCACATAGGACAGATTCAGCATCTTTCAGTCCAGGGCTCCACTAATCAGCTATACAGAAAAGCTGCAGCTCTGCGCTCCATTAGCTTGTACCTGGGATAAACCCATGCTATTAATAGTAACATAAAAGTCACTCAGCATGCAGTACAGGATGAAATCATTCCACTTTAAATGGGTTTCGTTGACTTTTCTGGGAGTGGAACCAAATCTTGGCCTCTGGCCTGAGACTCCCACAGGCTTGTGCTGGCCTTGGAGCAGGCGCCACGATAGGCAACTCTTAACTGTGCACTACTCCGCTCTGCAATTTTGTTCCCTGCCTGAAATGCTGCATCAGTTGTACACCTTTTCTTGAGTATACAGATGGTGCTCTGCCACACACCTAGTGTGTATTGCCTCAGCAAGCTGCTGCAGCATGGGCTGGTGAGTACGACTGCCACAACTGCCAAGGGGAGATCGTTACTCAGCCATCGTTCGTTTGAGCTGGAAACACAATACTGCTTGACCTGCTCCGCTACACTATTTGAAGTGTACCCCGTGTGTCAGAGTTTTCCTGCAGATACTGGTAATGCAACATCATTCTTGGATACAAGTCTTCCTCTTCATTATACTGTTACAAATTAGGAATGACTATGCAAATCTTTAGTCCCTGTCCCCCTGGCAACAGTGAGAGCAAGACCCCAGCTTCAGGTTTATGCCTTTCGCATCATGGAGTTCGGGCCACCTGGCTGTTCCATAGTAACCCAAATATCAGGAATTTTCTGCTTGGGTTAGATTCTTCCTGCAGGAGTTCACCACAGCCCGGAGGACACTCTGCCTTCTCAGCTAGTTTTACAACTCTGGTGCCATGGGACAGTAGGGTTCCAGGCAGGGTGAACATCTTGGCCCATACCGATCCAGTAAAAACACCTGAACATTCAAGTGCCACAAATGCAGGGCATGCCACTGGAGAAAGGATGTTTTTCAAAGTAAAATATGCTGTCCAAAATCTGAATTCTTAACAAGCTTTGCACTTCTAGCCCTTTCTCTGAACATGGTGTTCAGATGTTTCCAGACGTTACTGAGTGCTCCTCACTATAACATGATCATGCAGAGCTAGAGAGAGAATCATTTACCTGCTCACAGCAATGTTAGACCACAATTTTGATAGGAAACAAGGATCAGTCCAGGTAGTTTAAAGAACTTCTAGGAAGAAAGGATAACTCTACAAATTAGCATTTAGTTGAAGTGTGAAAATTTATGAACTTCAGCTGAGGAACCCCTCGTGAGCATCCTTCATGAGCATCTGTTTCACACAAGGGCTGTGGTTGCTAGCATTTTAGTGCATCAGAATAAGTTTCTAAACAGTTTTATTCTATCTGATCCTAGTTACTAAGACATTATTTTAAAAAAATCAAGCCAAATTCTATTTATTTTGATGATTGATTAATGAATGGAGACTCTTATGTAGTAAAAAGCCTTCTTGGGACCCTGTTGTGTCTTCAGTTAACGCAAAAGAAACGTGCACTGCAATGTGTGCTACCACTACCTAGTGAAGACAGTTGAAAGAAACCAACTCAGATAAATTTATAGCTGCTGCCACAGACCTGAGTGAACTACACAGTCTAAATTTCAGTGTGACTCTGATAATTCTTTGCAAAACAAGGAAAATCTTGTTTTCCTCCTTCAGAGGATGGCTGTGGAGATAATAAATACATCAAAGACTGTGAGACAGTGAAAGAGGGATCTGTAAGGACCTAACAGAGCTAGAAACTAGGCATACCAAAGTACTCGAGGGCAAGAAGAAGGTGACACCAGTGCCCAGAGCTGACTATCACCAAAGCATTTTTTTACTATTCAGTGTATCAGTTAATACAATTGCAATTCTGCTTTTACAGCGTGGGAGCTTTCATCAGAGGTTACCAGCTTCTTTAGTATAGTATACTGGGAAGAAATTATTGTAAGATGGCATATAAGAGAAACAGAAATATGTTTCTCTGTCCAGTAAAGGATTTCAGTTTACTCTAATAGAAAAAAAACCCCAAAACTGTTTAATCTGGACATTTTTCTATGGTCAGTGAAAGCACCGCACAGACAATACCAGAACAGCAGTAGTCATGAAGGCAGTACTAGTACAACTGATGGAGAGATTGCTTCCAATGCCAAAGTTATATAAAAATCATTCATTATGTAGACTCAGAGATAATGAAAACCTTGAGAATATAATAGCTCACTCAGCTCTGTATTCTCCCTATTGGCTGTGAAAATTATACAAAGATGCAAGTATTGTAGTAAAATAGATCCAGCTAGAGTCCTCTGTGGAAGCCTGTGTCCGCTTCCAGAGAATTTCATGAAATAATGCTTCTTCACACCAACCAACAACAGCAGTATGCGTCTCCACTACAGCTCAGTCTATGCTTCCTCAATTCTGCTTTATTCTCTATCTTTGAAAGGGTGGTAAGAGTGAAAACAGAAAAGGAGGAAAAAATCACTGGCAGCTTCAGTAACTCTGTTTATAGAGAATGGGGTGTGAGGTAACAGAGATGTACACTGTCACCTGATGGAGCCTGAAATGGTACCCAGGCTGCTTTGCACCACTGCCAGGGTAGCCCATAGTGACAGGCTCCTTCATCTTGAGCAGTGATGAACTGTGAGGGAAGCCGGCAGGAGCCACTACAGTTCTGTGTTACCTCCCACTTCGCCTCTGAAATCACCATCTGTGTCTCGCTGCACAGAGCAGAAGATTAGCATATTCTGGAATTTTCTACTGCCTGATGACATCCCAACGCCAGGCAATAGGAGCATTTATGAGAGTCTAAAAAGCCACCCAGAGGACCAAACCCATATGAACAGTTTGCTAAGCTTAAGGTAATAATTCACAAGGTCAGATTTTACTAGAGCCAAATTGCTGTGACTGCAGAACATGCCACACAGGCATGCATGCATCTCAGAATAAAACCTGGCTAGGGAAGAGGGAAAACAACATAAATGCTGAAATAAAAACAGATTGCATTTAGTTTGCCCATTTAGGTGTTGCCTCTATTTATTGCATAAATTTAAGATTTTCATGATGAACTCAGGCATAATTTGTCTGTTCTACTTCCCTTGCACTGTAAGTGAAAGCTCTGCAGGAAACACCATGGGCTGCTTATGCTGTGGGCAGGGGTGGTTCACGAGCACTGCTAGACATAAGTGGTCCAAGGGCAGCCTGCGTCCCATGTACCAGGTCCTCGCATAGACCCCGCAGCACCCGGGACACCCTTGCACATGAATCCTCAGCATGCCTGAACCAAACGCAAGTGAGTCTGTAGCTGAAAATTTTAGGCAGCCATTTTCACTGGTGTATTTTCACAAGTGCCCCAATTCCCAGGACAAGGTTTGGTGGATGTCACGTGAGGATGCTTATTTTCATCTCGGACAAGGAGAGATGTGGATTGTTTGGCTTTGTCGTGGCTTGGCTCTGCTGGAGGACCAGCGCAGCCCTGGCAGCAGTTTCACAACCTTTCCCCTGCCCAGGCCCAGGTTTGTTGCTCATTCGTGGTCGACACAACCAGTACACAGGAATGGTACTACAGAGAGAGGGTGGACAGAGTCAGACACTCCCCTTTTGCTCCCTGTATTCACTCCTGAGGAATAACTTATTGGGAGAAGGCATCACTACACCATCACCAGGATTTTCCAGCTTCATGACTGACCTGTGGCTGCACTGTTTTGTGCTGAGCTTTCTTTGGCCACTGACATGAATGCAATAGTTGCCAAATAAAATTACAAAATTATGAAAGAGGCAAAAAGCATCACACGCCCTGGGATCAGACTTTGCTGGCTTTACCAAAATGTCACTTCAAGGTCAATGTATTTGTTTACCTAGAAGAGGTTTTGAGTGATTTAAGACAGAGATAATGTCTTCCCTTTTTTAATGCTTCTTTTTTCCCTTTGCCCAGCCTGAACTGTGAGCAGTTGTCTGATCTTGAAAGACGACTACTTTGGGGATGTGCATGGGCAGGGGATTTTGCAAGGAAAGGTTCATGGCGTGACAGCTGCTGTGAAAGAGTCAGGTATTTTGACGATTTATGATGAGAGCTGTTCAAATTTTAACTTACTGACCAAACAAATCATTAAAGGCTTTCATTTTCAGTGGATATGAAATGATTTGCCTCTCAATTTCCTCAACTGTACACTTTAACTTGAAATATGTTTTTTTAACTTTAAAGCTTCTTCTTCCCCCCACAAAAGTTCAATTGCTATCTTTTTAATTTTTGAATATTGAGAACCTATTTTGGCAGGCCAGGAGAAAATCTGAAGCAACTGCAAGGAAGAGAATGGAGTTAACAACAGGGGAACACTTTTGTGCATCATTTTTATGCAAGCTACTCTTACTGAAAACCATAGTTATTTGATACTAAAATCACTTTACACAGAATGAATCCCATTATTACAGAACTAAAGAGCTAGTGGGATCCTGTCATGTGTCAACAGATAACACGAGCTCAACTCTTTGGCTGGTCAGGACAAAAAGGGACATTAGAGGCTGATGGAGGAAAAGAGGATGGGAGAACCTGGAAGCAGTGCCTGTACCAGCGGGTGGGTGATACTGAAATTAATTGTTTCTGATCTTTTAGCTTCAAAAATCTCTTGCTTGTAATATTTGCTGACTAAAACAAGAAATTGAGAAAAGACTTCAAGTGTGTTAAAGAAGAGAAGGGAAAAACAAAGCACATAATTTTGGGTTGAAAGGAATGTCTCATATTAAGTCTTTCATGTTTTTGTATTCCAGCAAAACCTCAGAAAGTTTATGTTTTGGCTGGAACTCAACCTATTTCTGTCCTGCTGGTTTCCCTGTTTGAGAAAATCTGAATTCAACCAGGTTGTTTAATAACTTGAAGGTCATTAACAACTAGGAGGTCATTACTGGCCCAGATTTTGCCTGGAAGAGCAGGAGGTGTGTTTCAAATCAGACGCTGTGGGAGCCCAGGCCCCAGCAAGGCACGTGCTGGCTGTGGTGGTGTGTGACACTAGTGCCGAAAGCTGGCTGCTCAGTGACAGACGCCAAGTGCTTCATTCTGCTTTTTGTTTTTTTCAGTTGCCTTGAGTGGTTATCTGGAATCATGGAGAGTTAAACAGGTGACTTCATGGTACTTGTAGAAGTCCTTCAAGAACTTTTGTGAACTTCTGCTCGGTAAAAAAATAAGATTCTTTCAATCCAACTCACTGTCATTACATCACATGAAAAATTACCTCTCAATTCCAGAAACAGCAGGCACCGCTGAGGTGACTCCCTGAGGCCATAGCACACACCTACGCTTGCTCAAGGCGACCCTTGCTGCGTTTCAGCGCAGGGCTGACCCTCAGTGCTGTGTGGGGACCAGCCCCCACATACGGGCTGGTCTCCCATGGTGGGTGACAGGGAGCTGTGCCTGCACCCACAGGCCATCGGCAACCACCCAGAGGGAGTCCCGTGCTGCATGGGAAAAACCAACACTGGGTAGCTTAAAAATACAGAGCCCACTCCCAATTTCATATGCACTGGTGCCATGAGTGGCATGTACACTTATATACTTAGACTTCATACATAGTTCTGCTCTTGGTATGAGAGAGAGTGGAATCAGGCCTGTTATTTATATGACTCCCCATAAACTGCAGGCCTGATTCCTGTCTTATTTATTGCAATGAAAGTCAGAAGCAACTCCAAGATGTAAGAAGGTTTTTTACATAAAATTAGATTCAGTCCTTATGTAAGAACGTTAAACCCATGCCTGAGTAATGCATTTATGTTTTCAGGATGTAAACTGTCATCCTTCAAGCTACCTGTGGGAAGTGGCAGCTTATGCTCACATCTGCCCACCCAACATGGTACACAGGTCTGCCTGCAGCTTGCAGGACTGAGTTCTTTAAATATATACAGAAAGTCTTAAATTACATCAAAATGAAGGTTTCTAAGATTTACTTACGTGAAATAAATTCTTCCTCCAAAGTGTCAAGTTTGGCTTCTGTTTGGTCAATTCATTCGCTCTGTTTGAGCAAATACAATGTACATAAAATTTATAAATCATTATACTTTTATACAGAAATCTGGCATGCTCCAGGCAGCTCTTTCTCTCCTGCACTAGATACCTTAACTCTAGCTCTAATCTCAACTTGCCTGCAATTGTCAATCTCCTGTGGCTGCAGATCCGTGAGCTCACAGCTGTCTGTGCTCAGTCATGTTTGAGCAATTATTTCAGGTTTCATTCACTTGGCAGACCTGCCCCTTGCTGCAGGCAGGGATCCAGGGCTGGGTGCAAAAAGTTCATCTTCCCTCCTCTAACAGGCAGACAGCTCACAAGCCCAGCAACGTTGCTTTCTATGATTTTGCTTTCTACTTGCCAACCCTGTAACTGTAACCCTATATATATGGTCCCTCCCACCTCAGCAGTTCTGCTCACTGAGTCTCCTCTATTGTGTATGTGCAGGTATTTTATGTGAGACGTAATTATTCTTGTTCCTATCAGCTGAGACAAGCATGCACATGATTAACTCCCTCATGGGACACAAAATGGTGTACCCCAAGTACCTTCCGACCTGTACATACAAAGAAGAGGATAATGACCGTAGGCACTTGTTACATTAACGGTAAATAAAGCAAAGGTGGTTTACTGAGGAGCTTTACTGAGTGCTCCACTCAGTTCTGGGTATGCTGGAGAAGGAAATGGGAAATAAAAGGGAATTATTATGGGAAGATTCTCATGCGAGCAGAATTTGGGAAGAATGAGAGTGTATCATTTAGACAGAAAGGAATTGGAGGGGAACAAAGCTAAAATAAAGGAATACATAGAGAAAATACATCAGTCGTTTTGTTTGTGATTGTTCTCACATTCTATCAGACCAAGGGCATGGTCGATACACCAAAAGGCTGCAGCAGACACACAGCCACAAAGTCCACAGTGAACATGTAGAATTTTTATTTCCAAGCTTCCAGATAACAGGTAAATGTAAAATAAGAAACCTGCAGATGTACTGGGTAATTTTGGATTGCTTTCCTTGGTCATCTTTGATGGCCATGACAAGGGGAAGCGGTTTCCCTTGTGGCACTGTGCTGGCCGGTCTCCATCGCAGTTTTCTGTACCGTCTCCTGAAGTGTGCGTTGCGGGCAGACCCGCAGGGCTGTTAAGCAACGAACGTGATTTAGTCGAGCACTTGCTACGTGCTCTGGCCCACCCCTCCAGGAAGAAAAGCAGGAGGGACTCACTGACTTCTCAGAGGAGGAAAGGAGTGATGGACAGAATCAGTTTATTTTGTCTTCATTCTCGCTGAGCACCTGCTTCCTTGAAGCAGATGGGTGTCATGGTGTGCCAACCTCAACAGCACCTTGCCAAGGAGGGGAAAGGACCCAGCATGGTTGAAGGGGGGGAGTGAGGGTGAATAGAGTTGCCAGTAACTCATTAATTGAAGGCTTGACAGCACACTGACAAATGATCATGTAAGAAAAAAATATCAGATGGGGCCCCTAGGAGCACAGTTCAGACATAATCATTCATCTTACACATATATTAGTCTGAATTTCTCTGTCAGGCAGTGAAACACTCCTCACCACAGTAAGTTTTAGGGAAAAACCAGCCACGTGATGTCTTGAATACCTCCACAGCCCACTTTTTTCCCAACACATTTATTTTGCTCTTGCAGACAGCACAGTCAAAGCTGCTCTGCAGCTGCATGTCCTTTCACGCCAACATTTGCTTTTCCTCAATAAATACTCAATATCCACAATAAAGCCACACACAATAAAGCTGCTGCCACAAAGTGCCAGAATTTGACTTGGAGCAGAATTTAGCTTTTAGTAGATAAATGCTTTTACCTAGTGCATTAAGAGGAATAATTTGTACATGAATAAATAATACCTTAAAGTGAGTGAACACCCACACCATAGGCCACTGCAGCTTAGTATGAAAAATTTAGGGTTTTTATAACACTTTTAAAGCTGTCACAATGCTTTGGCATGGTAGGGTTACCAGGCTGTGGTGACTGGCAGGCCAGTCCCCACGTGCCTATTAACTGTGTGACCTTGAAGCCACAAAAAGCTTATTACATGGAAAGAGTCACCTCTGGACAATAATTAGAAGCAGACACAGTACTGAAAAAGTGTGACTTACTTGCCCACAGTAGCTGCCACTAAGAAAACTGGATTTGAAACCAAGTGCCCCACATGCTGTTTGCCTTTCGCTGGCTCCATGCAGCAAGGGGGACGTGTGCCAGTGTCCCGGGGGTCCCGGGAGCAGAGCTGTGGACCAACACAGAGCCACGTTCAGACGCTGTTAATTTTACTCAAGTCCCTGCCGTTAATGCTTCCCACCAACTAGGCGCCTCTGTGGGTTATAAGAAAACTTAAAAGCTAGTCCACCCAGAATACCAACCATGGGGTGACAGACTTTGAAGGCGCCTCGGTATCATTTCAGGTTTGTCAGCTTTTGCCAACAGTTTGGTGGCAGCTTTGCACCACTTGCTCACATTGTCCCCCTTCCCAGGCCACTGCCTTGCACGGTTCAGTACCCTCAGCCTGGGCTGGGAGAGTTTCACCATGCCCTATCAAACTCTGCCTGGGCCTGAGTGGTCCTGTCATCCCTTCCCTAAGACAGGCTTTACCTAAATGTATTTAATCTAGACTTATTTTTATGTTACCTTCTTTTTAAAGGCCATTCAGCACCATGTTTCATAGTGCAACATGTCATTTAATACAGCAGTAAAACAACCAAGAATTTTTTTTATTTGGACTTTTCCTCATCTTCTTAAATCGCTCAAGAAATAACATAAATATTCCCCATTTCTAAGAATAGAGAAATTAAGGTAGTAAGAGGTCAAGTTATTTGTCTCTATTATCAATAACAGTCAGACTATCTGCCAAGACGAACAAGCCTCCTGCAGAACACGTGCTGACACCTCCTTGCTTAGACCAGTACCTGATTTCACCTCTACAGGAAACCCTGAGCGGCAGCAAGACTGCTGTACACACGAAGGCATCGCGGGCTTTCCCCATGCTGCTCTGCAAGCCCGGGGTTGCGGGAGCAGCAGCCACCCTGCAGATTTGCACTGTGTTATTTTTCCTCCTCATTTCATTCGTACCCATTTACCTAGACCCTGAACCCTCTCCCAGCCGTTGTGGCGATGTGGCCCTGTGGCACTCATTGGTCTGCGGAGCACCAGCTTTATTTAAGATAATCCTTCATATGAGCAATCATCAATAACTGCTAACCTACTCCCTAAAAGACACAGATCAATTGACAGGTTATTATAACCCCTTAAAATATTAATGCCCTAGCAGGGACACAATTTCACTGGGCCTAGAGACTCTTCCATTATTAGAAATTATGACCCAGCCTTAAATAAATTAACTCAATAAATGTCTTACCATGAATACAAATTCCTGCTTAGGGCTTGCAAATAAAATGATTTAGAGCTGTTCTGCGAGGAAAGATGAGGTGTTTAAACTTGCAAAAGAGGAAGGTCTACCATATTCATTAGTCTTTTGTTTTAAATGGGCTTCTTTTTTTAAACTGAAGGCATCCCTTTCGGAAGGGAGGGGGAAATCTTTGGAAAATTAAGTTGTTATATTTTCTTACACTGGGCTGCACAGTTTCAGTTCTGCAAATACACAGATCTCTGCTCAACTTCAAAGGCAGCTCTGGGGCCGAGACCACACCAGCCTCGGGCAGGGGCTGCCCAGCGCCTTCAGCACCACATCCCTGTGGGGCGCAGGGGGGCACAGCAAAGGATGTGAGGAGGAGTGGGCTGGCGTCCCCAGCCAGCAGCACTGCACTGCTGCCTGCTTACACGGTGCGGGCAGGAGGCAGAGCGTGCTGGCAGCCTGGACACAGGCCACCAGCTCCGAGAAACTTAATCTGGATTCCCAAGGCTGGAAGGAGCCATTCTGCCATTGCCACGAGGTTGAATTTTGGCGAAAAGGAGCTCTTTTACTCGCTTCCTGCAGCTGTGACCACATCCTGCCGGCATTGGGAGGGCACCTCGACTCCCAGGCAGTGGAGGCTGAGCCAGAACTGCCCACCAGCAGCACAGCAGCTGCTAACCCAGAGTGCAAAACTTACTTTGTTAAGAAATGCAACGCAGTGCTGTCTGTACTGAGGAGAAGCCATGAGCTGCTCTCAGGGCACAGAGTGCAGCAGCAGCCTTTCAAACCTGAAAAACTGCTTTTATGCTCTAGCTAGCTCAGTTGGCCATTACTTACCTATGGTTAGATAACATGAACAATGTTTAGGGTAACTTTTTCTGTAATATGCCCTTAATGCTGAGAATAGATGCCAGGCTGGACCACTGTGCTACTGTTTTCTCACCTGGCCTCAGGTCACCTAAGCTTCAGCCAAGACCATACCACATAAAAACCATGAGGCTTGACATGGCACTGGTTCATTCAGTAGGAGTCATTCAGCCTGCGTCCTGCCATCTTCTACTTACATATGCCCAAAAGAGCCCACAGTTCATAGGGTGTCCATTAATAAAGCTTCAGCCTTAGCAGGTGTTTGTAATTGCAACAAAACATAAAGCATGTGCAAGTCCATTAGTCATCCCAAGCTTCCTGTCAAAGCGTTTGTCCTCTTTGTATCAATGAATAGACTGTAGCAACGTGAAAGCCACTCTGTCACATTTAATTAGAGCTGTATTTCACACCAAAGGCCCCTGATGTTTCAAGAAGACTGTTACAGCTCTGCATTCTTTTACGAATCTGAGCCAGCAAGGTGAATCCGGAGCATCAGCAGAGTAATACCTTGGCTGGCCACAGTATTTTGGAGAAGTTACACGCATGCACACACTGCCTTTTCTGTGCGCTATCGTACTTCTACCAATGCATCACCTGAGAAACTGATTTTCTCAAGTGAGCACAGCCTTTTTTGCTCTATCTGTACTGTCCTTAAGGACAGGACAGCCCTGGACAGGTAGCCTGCAATGTCAGAAGATGTGTAGGTAGCACCCCATGGCTTGGTTATCTGCCTGGTAGCAGCTGCCAGATGTCACTGCCTGCCTATGGGATGTCCAGAGCCGTGTCTGTACAGCCAAAAGAGGCACACCTACATCTGTGCTGCAGCAAAAGGATGACAACGTTTCCCCAAAGGATATGCCTTGGCTCAAAATACAGTGTAAAGACATACGTGTTCATAAGACAGCGCAGGTGAACAGATGCCTTCTGCAGATAATAATCAAAAGGAATACCATGGGGAAGATAAAGTCTCTCGTCTTTTCTTTGTGCTCAGGTATCGATTTGATGAGATTTTAATTTTTGATAACCAAAGCACTGTTTGCTGGTTAAGAGCTCACATGACTTTCTCGGTCCTGGCTTAAGAAGATCAGAGCATGCCTTGAAAATGGATGCAATGTTTCCAGTTCTTACTTTTCAATTTGTACATACATCAACAGTTCAGTCCTAAACTGCAAGATACAGATCAAAGACACAAGTCAGGATGAAAAAATAGCCACACTGGACTGAATCAGAAAGGTTTGTGAAAGAGACCATAGATTCAACCTTACTTATTTTGCCTTGAGAGAAATTCCATCAAAAGCCACCCACAGAGACCCTTAAACAATGGGAATTTTACAAGCAGATCAGGGAGACTGCCTTGGCGGCACCCTTCTCCTCGGTGTCTCATCTTTGTTGCATTAACTTTGCACTTGTACCTGTTGCATTCCCAACTGATGCATCAGTGAGCTGTTGGGCTGGTGACATGAAACACTCCCCAGCAGGAATGCTTCCTTATGTGCTGTAGTGTTTAACTACACCATCTGAATTAATTTCTTAGCACCCTTGAGGGCTGGGATAAATATAACCCCAGCTTTCACAAGTGAGAAGTTGAGAGAAAGGGAGCGTGTGGGCAGGGAGGGGGGGTGCGGCCTGCTTGGGGGTGGAGGGGGAGAGGCAAGCAGAGGAAAGAGCAGCTCCCCCTCACCCCTCCTCCCACCCTCACCGAGCCCCCACAACCCCAGGACTGGGAGCCCACTGCTGTGCCTGTGCTACCACGGGGCCTTCGGGCACCCACTGGCACCTGTGGTCACCACTTCCCAACCACTGCTCTCAGGTCAGAATCATCCCATCTGCCTCAGTTTCCCCACAGACCTCACATTTAGCAGTTATATGCAGCCACCAGCTGCCGCTTCCCCCAACAAGAGATGCCCCACATGCTGGCTCCACTGCTCGGTGGCCAACCCTCATCCATGGACAACCCATGCAAACGAGCAGCACAGGTCTATATTACATTTAGGGCCACTTAGCTCTTAAGATACTGGGAAAGTGTATCTGTGCAGTAATAAAAAGTTTCAAAGCAATTTGGCAAAAAGTAAGGTTAGAGCAGTGACTTCCCAGCTCTGTGCAGCAGGTTGCAGCCTCGTGGCTTCTTGGGAGAGTGGCAGGTAGGTGGCCACCCCCTCCAAGGCCCTGCTGCCACCTCCCTCCCATCCCCGGTACCTGTGGCTTCCCGCTCTGTCTCCAGCCGCCGACCAGGCTCTGCTCTGCCACGGTGCAGCCAGTGGTGATCCTTGCTGAGGCCGGCTGATGCTTTGGGAGATTATTCCTTAATAGGCTGATCTCTGTGCTAGTGAAGGACCAAGGAAGGGAGGAATAACATTATCAGCTCTGATCTGGCATTACAGCGTGCTTGCTGCTTTGGTTCTGCCTCGCAAAAGCAGATTTAATTGCTGGGCTAGAAAATGCAGATAAATCAATCAGCTCATTCCACATTTATTTTCTGTAGCTATGTGTTGGGCTCCTGGCAGCTTAAAACAGCAGTGACACTCACTCTTGCTACAAAGAGAGGTAAAGGTCTTGCCAAAGACTACCTGCAGAAAGGAGTGGTTGCCCAGCACACAGGCAGGGCAAGGTGGTGGCACAGCTACAGCAGTGACCTGCAGCTAGACACCACCACACCAGCAGTATTTCTTCCCCATTTCAGCATTTAAGGCGACCGTCAATCCAGACCCATTGCATAACTTATCTTTCTAGCTTTTCTAAAAAGAATGCCTGAAAGACAGGCTAGAAAGAGGAGGCAGAAAACTGATACTGTGAGAAAAGAAATGTCATATGTAGACTGATTTACAGCAAACTCTATGACGTGACAATGGTGTCTACAGCAACAAAGAAAATAAAACATTCAGTCGTTACCAGTATGCTCTTCTTGGATGAAATGATAAAGCAAACACACACCTCGAACCAGATTCCTCAGTCTGCACAGGAACCACCTTCTGGCCCGTGCTTTCTCACCCAGGGTTCTGGGCCCTGGCTGTGCTCCCCAGCCATGACCATCAGCTGAGGCCTTTTGCCAGGGAGCGTCTAAATCCGGGAAAGGACCCTTTCTTCCCACTTTCCTTCACTTCACCATGTGTCTGATGTGAGCAGAGCAGGACACACCAACACCCTCAGCGCCCCACTCCTGTTCCTATATCACCTCTGCTCTGCAGTTTCCTCCTGCGCTAGAAAAGGGACTTCAGTGTAGAAGGTACCTCCCACAGCTCAGAAAACCAAAGGTCTGAGAGGCATGATTAACATGGCTATATTTTTTCCTATTAATTACAAGGCAGATCCACCACAGCAATTTTTTCTCCCCACCTTTTCACGTTGCTCAATTGATTAACTGGAAAACAAGCAAACAACCAACCCTTTTCTCCCTATGCCTCAAATGCAATTCTCATTGTTAATGGGAACGGCAGGAGGAGCGGCCGGCCAGGCTGACCTAACACAGCTGTCTGCCACAGGCTCTGCCCTCCCAGGGTGCCCATTCCCCTGTCCTGGGCCTCGCAGCACTGTGTCCCCACAGCACCATGTCCCCACAGCACGGTGCCCTCCCAGCCCAGCCTGTCCCAGCACCCTGCCGAGAGGTGCCTGCGCACACTGTGCCCCAACACATTGCAGGACAGAGGCATCCTCCAGGAAAAGAGTGGGCTAAAAGAGGAACATGAGCTGCTGAGCAATGTCACAGGTTGGAGCAAGCCTCTGTGTTACTTTGAAAAATTCTGTCACTGCCCATGCCTTAGCTACCCATGTGAAAAAAAAGAGACGATAGCTGTTCACACTGTCTCCTAGGGACCTCTAAAGACAAAGCGTCACGGAAACATGCTTTTCTGTTGATCTTCTCTTATTTTGATTCTCAATCACCAGGATTTGTGGTTTGTTTCTCTGGCAAACTGAAGGGTCGGGTAAGCCAGGTGCCCCACCCAGCTTTGGTGTGAGTCCAGGCTGCCCATGGACGTTGGCCCCAGCAGCATGGCATCCTACTCCAAAACAGAATTTATGTGTCACAGAAGTAATAGGTGACGTCCTACCTTTTATCCAGTATTTAAAACCCTTGTAATGTGTGAAAGCTTTATGAACTGCCAATGAATGGAGACACAGGGCACAGGGGAACTGGGCTGCAGGACAGCTGCCCGTCAGCGTGGTTTCCTCAGCCGATGTGTCCACAAGAGCAGCCAAACACACTTGAGCAGCCCTGAGCCAACCTCACAGCAGCTTCGTGTCCAGCACTCTGCAAAACCTTACCCGATGCTGTAAATTATTCATGGCTAGGCAGCTATTTGCTGTAAAACATATTTCAGGTTCCAGCTGCTCTTTGAAAAACAAGCAATGCTAACAACAAATTCTCTGTCACCAATACTGTCTTGTTCCTAACAGGTCTAATGTGCCAATACTGCTGATACTTGAACCAAAAAAACATTTCAAGTAGGAACAAAAGTTCTGGACTGGTACCAGGCATATTTTTTTCCGGTCCGAAAACCCATTTAATTATTTCCATTATGACATTGCCATTTACAACCTGAAAACGTTATTTTATCTATGTGCACATCAGCACCCAATGTTCATGCCTAGATTCTTGTACAGCTTTCTAACTTTGCTTTAAAGAATACACTTTAAAAGTAAAAAAAGGTCGGTGTAACCTCTTGTCAGATGCAAGAATGAGTTTGGGAACAGACAATTAATTGGATGCTCAGTTTCAGGTGCACAACATTTTCTAATTATTTCAGGTTAATGCACAATTGTGGTTTAATATTTGGCCAAACTCTTACCTGGTATGAAGTCATATATTTAATATTAGGAAGCAGAAAGGAATATTTCATGCATGTAAGTGACTTCAGCTGTGAAAAGCTGGGCAGATATTTCAACTGGCACTAGATTAGGATCTATTGGAAAGTATTGCTTATTTTTATGTTAACAGAATGAAATACACTATGAGACAGTAGATCAGATCAAGATGTACTTATCAGACAAGCTGTAGTAAGTACTAGTTTCTGGTTTGCACGTTCATGAGAAGGAAAGTTATCTCTATTGGTAATGCATGTTTTTTTGGAACTGTTTCAAACACCATAAACATAAAAGAAGCTTAATCAAAAGACTTTTTTTTTTTTTTTTAATTAAGAACTTCCCCCCGAAGGACGTAGGCCTATATTTTGTTATATTGTTTTCTTTTCAAGGCTGGGGGGGAGACATTTTTAAGAAAAAAAACTAAAAGCCAAAATACTTGGATGAACGGTTTAAATTACATCATGAATGCTTTATGCTTCTCTCCAAATGAGATGGCGCTTATCAGTGGGATTCATCCCCTCTGCAGCACAGCAGTGTCTCCACTGGAGCAGCAGACACTCCCCAGCACCTCTGTGCCTCTCACAAAGCACTGCAGCAATGTACCCAACTCAAAATCTTTTGGTTTTTCATTTTGTCCCAAACAGTCACAGAGAGCTGACATGGACACACTCTAGTATTTTGCTTCTGAAGTGGCTGGATGTTGGTTATAAGAAGATACTTTATATTATTATTTTCATTATTTCAAGAATAATAATTCTTGCTTTATGTTATTGTGGAGCTGAGGAATCCTGGATAGTGGAAGACGTTAGATTCACATTATCCATGTGGAATATGAAAGCAGCAGTGTGTGCTACCATCAGATGAGTAAAAAAGAGCAGATAAATGTACTACCTGAAGCTCTTGCCCTTCCTTATATGTTGAATCCCAGTCCCACAGCCGCTCACCTGAGAGGAGCTCCAGCACAGCGGGCATGGGAACTGCTCCTTGGCGAAAAGTCATTCAGGTACACGCTTGTCAGCTGCATCAGGCCCAGGTGTGCACCATGTTTGGTATCTCCATTGGAAAGGACGTCACCGAAAAGCTTACTCATAGAGCACTTAAGTAATTCCCAAGATTAATTTCCAAGGAACAAGCCTTTTCTGCTTTTGGGTGAAACAAAATGAGGTGGAAGAATCACCTTGAGGTTCGCACGGGTTTAGCTTTATATTTAGCTTATAAAATAGAAGTGGTAGGTTTGCCACCAGAAAGACAGCTCTCATTACCTAGAATAGGTTGAGGCTTAGCAGTCTTAAAAATGCCTCGGCCATAGGCAATGCAGTACAGGAACATATTTTGTGTTTAAAAATAGTCTCAACTGTTGTTAGAAGGGATTAAGCAATGTTTTCTTCCTTTAACAGCACAACATAGCAGTGCGGACAAAGTAAAAGGGTAACTGTTGTTACTCTGTGAATGAGGAACTATTGGTTTATCTAATTTACTGCAGCCAGAGGTGAAACATTAACTTAGCTTTGAATTATGATGGGATGTAAAATAGCCTGAACAAAAAAATTGCTGGGCTTTCTTCTGAGGGCATGAACTTACAGGTCTTCAAAACTGAGTTTAAGTGGTATCACAGCACACACCTTTCATTTTACTGAAGTATTCACTGAAATGTTTACCTTTGGAGTAGATTATTTTGAGCACTGTGGAAATAAGGAAAAGGAAAGAAATTTTATATGATGGAGGTTTCCCCAAGGACTTTGAAAATATTTTAAAAGGGTATAAAGAAGTAATTGCAGACTTACCTTCAGTTTTGCATTTCAAAAGATAAAGAAAAGGTCTTAACAGCATTTACATAGTTCATTACATGCTACCTGCAGAGTTCCCTGCCCCTTCTGTGTGTGATGGAGCTGGCGTCAGCTTCCCATGTGCTCTGGGTTGGAGCCAGATCGATGCTCCTTGTGCATCTGGGGTAAAGTAGGTTTCAGGCCACTCCTTCTCAGGGTCATTTGTGATCTTTAAAATGTGTCAGGCACGTATACCTGTCCGCCAGGGAATGCACACACCAAACCAAAAGGAAAAATTGCAAAAACGATGGAGAAATCTGTCATTTTTGCTCCTGTAATTATTTACAGTTTACATTTGTTAAAGTATAAAGTACCTCCAGCCCTGGCACAAATAAAATAACAAGTTCCCATTACCAAAAATCATTGAAACACTTGTGAGCTGATGGAGAACATGACTTTTGGCATGACACTGATAACTATCTGCCAGAGAGAAAATGTCTGGTGTCCTTAAAGGCCCTATAGCCTATTTACTGCTACATCTATGGTCACATCAGATCATCACACGCCCCTGAAGAAGTTATGTGGCATCTGGAAAAGTACTGACCAGTGTGTCCCCACAGGACTGTTGGCACCCGGGTGTCCTGGCAGAGCCCCAGTACCATTATCAGAGGGAATCTGCTTATGTTAGGGCTGTATATCTACCTGCCAGTGAATGCATGCGCTATACCAAAAGGAGGAATAAAACTGACATTGTCACTCATGCAATTATTTACAATTTATTTCTGTTGCAGTATTAAAGTAGCTACCCACTCAAATAAAAATGGCTAATGAGAGAAGCTATACCACCACCCCAAAATATGCTGTGCAGTTTTTGTTTCAGCCCAGCAACCCCGGTGAATTGTAACCATCATTCAGAGCTGCTGGATTGCATTACATGGTATGAACGACAGAGTGACAGCAGTGTCCCCAGCCACTCCTGCCAGTGGCTCAGGTGCCACCCTGGCTTGGGTTAGCTGGCTCTCTGTAAGTCTCGTCTGCTAAAAGCACTTTGGGGAAATTAATAGCTACTTTGGGAACACTGCACACTCTTCCCTGTAATGTCCCACAAAGCACACTCTTGAGACAGAAACCTGATGGCATGTCACATTTGCAAGGGAAAATTTAACTCAAATAAAGATTAATATGTGGGGACTAACCACCACATTTTTTCTAATTGCCTTTCATTAACATTCTCACCAACCTTGAACAAACAACACGGCCTTTTGTTTTTCTGTTTGCCAGACAGGGACTGTACAAGGCATAGCCTCGAAACAAAACATTTTCACTATAGACTCCTGTATCGAGGTACTCCAAACTCTTTGATCCCCAAATGTCCCGTAACAGCCTCTGCCTAGAGGAAAAATCTGCTTTGCAAAGTTGGAGCAATGCAGTATGAATTACCTGTGGGTGAAACAAGAAGAAAAATTATCCTTTCTCCTCTGTGAACACCCTCCTGCACTGGGGCCATCCGCACTGTCCAGGAGCTGCTGCCTGGGACTCAGCACCAGGGTCGGCCTTGTGCTCCACAAGCACAGTGTCTTGCCTGGCTCCTCCCTCGCCAACTCAGCTCACCACAGTTTCACTGAGGCCCCTTGAAGATATTTTTCAGGACGTGGGTCTTCCTCATGGAATGGGCAGAGGATATAGTGCATTTGTGACAAAGAAAATAATAGTACATAGAAAGGAAGGAACTTGTGAAAGACCAGATGGACTTATGGTCCCATTCTCATGTTAAATGAGTCCCCTACAACTTTCCAGCAAAAGCCGTATCATTTCTTGTACTGTTTTGCTGTCGCTCTTCCGATCCTCCCTCATGCATTGCTCTAAAAGCCAAAATACATTTTCATAACTGCCTGAGAGTCCCTATTCATGGCCAAAGACACCACTGCACTGGCAGGCCTGTTCCTTCACCTGACTATCAAACACCAACAACATCCCAAAATATCCCCAAATGTTGGGCGACTCAGCTGCAGATAGCAGATGGCTGCTCCTGCAAACTCAACACAAGCAGTGCGAATAAAGGAGCCTTTGAAGGCTGTTTTATTTTAATGAATGACATTTGGGTGTTAAGAAAAAAACATTGTACTGGGATATTCAGACTATACTGACCTGTGTGGTGATATTTTCTGGACAACATTGGTGACTATAAAATCTATTACGCCATCACAATAATGACGATACTGGATATTTTGCCCAGCTCCAGGCAGGGAGTAGGAGAGCACTCAAGAGGTGCCTCAAGCCATGGGATGGGTACAGCCTATTCCCCATGGAGATCTCAGACCATTTGCTTGCTTCTGTGCCAACACCCCAATATCTGAATGCCAGCTGTCTTCTGGGTTAATTCCTGGCTCTGCATGTGCCGTGGGTGGAAGCTGAGGGTTTGAGAGAGCTGCAGTGCTGCCTCTCAGTGAAAACAAGGAAGAAACCTGCACAGCCAGGGCCCAGGTGCCCATATATCAGTGCACAAAAAATACCTGGAGAGCGAAACCATAGAAGACCAGCCAAACAACACCTATTTCTCCCCTCTTTGCCAAGTGCTAAAAAAAAGCCAAAGGAGAAAAATCCCAGCATGAGGAACAGGTTTGACTAGCTTTGTCACATTTTTGTGCTCTCTCTGCTCTCTAACACAGACCCAGGCAGGGTTTTGTCTATCCCTTCCAGACTGTGTCAGTACCATGAGGCACCCCTGGCACCTTTCCAGAGGGAGCTCTAGCCCACTGCTGTTAACTTTCTCCACACTCCTACAACAAGGCACCTTTTTACTCCATGGACCTGTCCTTGGAGGGAAGGAATAGCTAATGCACAAGGATTCATCTAATATGTGACAGGTTGGCTTAGTTTCCGGCTCTGTCAAAACTAGTTCCACAATCATATGGCTTTTCTCAGCTCCTACACAAATGCGGGCACAAGGCAGCACCTCCCAGCCTCACTGAGGGCGCTGGAGATACACATAGGAGATGGCACACTGTTCAGACACTGTCAACATGGAGGTCATACAAGTATTATAAATACCGTACCAAACCCACAGTAAAGCTACAGTAAAGGAAGAGTATGTCTCTCCTTGTCTATTAAATTTTTGAATGTGGCTTTTACTGTATCTAAAATTACCTACAGGTCTCTGCAACATCACACCAATTTCTGCAATGATATTTTTTTGCCCTGCTGGGCAGGGCTGCTCAGGTCCTGGAATATCCTCTTCACAGGCTGTAGTGGGATTTCTGTTCCAAATGGGGATTAAATGTGCTGTCAGAAATGTGAATTTTCAAGTTCTGAAATTCTGCTTTTGGGCTTTGAGGCTGCCAAAATCCAGACCATATTTTCCTGGGTTTGGCATTCTTACACATTACTTTATGGCATACACTAAATTTGCATTGCTACAGCTTAAATATTCTGTTAGTTTTAATTTATTGCTAAAAATCACTGCAAGACATTGCTCTGATTGAAATCTTTTACCTTCTTTTCATTTCAGTGTCTCTCCTTTGCTTGTGTCCAGCTGTTTCATTTGAATACAAAAGGAGATTGATCTCGAAAACAGTTCAATAACTTGTTTGTAGCAGATGTTCTTAAAGACTTTAGCATTATGATATCACAGCTTAGTGCAAAATAAAACAAGTATAAGGCAAATTAACTACTTTAAGATAAATTTTTAAAAATCTGAAACAAAAATTGAGAACAACTTAGAAGTATTTTTGCAGCTTAGGTTGTCATAGAAACACATAGGTTTTTCCAAATGGGTTTACTAATTATCAGTTACAGCAGAGATAGTTCTTCTCTCCCATCAGTGCAATGCTCACCCACTAAAATTCATGTCACTTTTCTTACATACAACTGGTTGGTAACATAATGACGAATGGTTTTCCACAGCAGCTCGTGCCATGTGAGGGAAATCTGTCTCTTGGACTTCTTCATGTTCTGAGTTCCCTAAAATTTAGAATAGGTGTTCAGACAGAAAATATTATGTTGACTTCTGTCTCCTTGCATACGTACATTGTTATTTATTTTCAATTTATATTGATTTATAAGTAAATCAATAAAGTAATTAGAACAAAAACGTTGGATAAGTTTCTGTGAAAATGTCAACAAAGTCAATCTAACCCTGGGATTGTAAAATCAATCTTCGATTTTTTTAAATCAACACTTTCCAATAACTTACTATCCTTCTGGAAAGTTCTGGGTCAGCACTAACTTTTCACAGACATTTTAACAAAAGAGTTGACTGTACATTAGTAGCAGCAGTCCTTCTACCTCCGTCCTTTACATCAGCATACACGCTCCTTGGCTTTCCCTGCAAATATAAAGACTAAATACATACTCTAAAAAAACAGGAAAGTGGCAACGTGGCTGTATCATTCTTATGCCCCCTTCAGTTGCAGGCAGAGGAACCCGAGATGTGGTTTGCGTTTTGGAGACAGTGTGGACATGGTCAAAAGAAAGCCTGTGGCATAGGGAAGGATGGTCACAGGGTTTCATGAGGAGTGCTCAGGCTGACCAGAATGGCTTCATTCTTACATTCTTTTACCTGGATTCCTGTCCCTGGGTGATGGTAGTAACCATCCAGGCTGATTTTCTTCTGCAGCTAGACTTCAGATCAGAACAGATTCCTACAAGCAAAACACTGCTTTGTGCTGCAACCCTGTTCCTGTTCTCCATTTCATGGCAGCTGGCTGTTGTTGCAAATCCCAACAAGAAATAACTTTAAAAGCGTCCCAGGTTTTTAAAGGAAATACTCCCCTCTCCCCACTACCAGAAGCACTGCCAGCCTCTTGCAGAAGGCCTTGTCCTGAATTAGGGGTGCAGATTGCCCTGGCATCACCTTGGCTCTTCCACAGGCCTCTGCATTCAGGATGGGGAGCCGCCTACACTGGCCAAATGCAACCCCAGGGACAGGACAGCAGATGAGTTCCCAGGGGGATTTCACAAGCTAATATGGCAATTTATTCTGTGCTGCCAGGAGGCACCTTCCCCCTGTGGGGGTTTCCAGCCACAGCCGCCCCAGTGATTCCGAGTCCCTACAGTAACGGATGGAGAAAGACACACTTCCCTTTTACAAGACAAAAAGGAAAGTTTAAACAAAACAGGCTGGAAATAACCACATCCATTGAGGATCTGGAGATCCCCAGTTCATTTTCCACCCCCTGGAGGGTGAGTGGGACAGGTCTCCTGTTTACAAAGAACCAGCCTCTCCTGGTAAAGCAGTAGGAATAGGTCCGTCGCCAGCTCTCCAATCAATTAGAACACGCAGGATTTCTGCTTATGCAGGTCCCACACCTTATCCCATACAGTACACACCTGATGTGATGAAAGGACACAACATTTTGCTTCAGTTCCTTTTCTGTGAATTAGAAATAATTAATTTCCCCTAGATTCCATTCTTCAAAGTTCACCTTCCCTACTCTTAGGTATATCTGCATTTTAGACATACCTCTAATGACCACATTTATAAAAAAGTATTACATGCCCCTGTTACTTTAATTAGTTCTCAAAGCCAGCTGTTGAGGATATTTATGTATGAAAGCGGTTAAGTTAGCACTATGTGACACCTGACACCTCCTGCCCCTCCGATAATTAAATGTGATCCATGCTGGAATCTGCCTGCTCCATTGGCTGGCCCTGGCCGCGCACACCGGGAGGGATCTCGGTGACATCTAGCGTTCCTCGCAAGAGCCCGGCTGGCAGCACACACCACTGCACACGCAGCCTCCTCGCTACCTGGTCAGACTCTATCTTCTGAAATCCAGACATCTATTTATTTGCTGCATAAACACAAGTTATTTAAGCAGGAGATGTAAATTATGGTAGGGGTGGTTAATTTCTACAGAAACCAAACCCATTCTCCTAGCTGAAAGACAGTGCATGGGATCAGTGCTACTGACAGGGCACCTAACATGTTAATTCTGAGTAAAGTAAGAATTACTATTGGGACAGCTCCTGTTAGCTAACCTGACATCAGGGTCTGTGCTATGATGAGATACAAGCAGTATTAAAAATTATCATGGTAATATTAAAAAAAAAAGGCAGCATAATTTAGAGCAAACAAGAGGCTGCTCAGTCCCATTTGATTATTATTATTATTTTCTTCCAAATCTAAAATCAGAGTAGTACACAGAAATACAGGTATGATATACCTGGATTTGTTAAAGGTAAATGCAGGTGAAAGATCTTGACCTCTTATGTATGTACATATTTATCTTAACCTCCCTTTTTTCTTTTTTTAAATATTTGAGAGCTATCCCACAGCTGGGTTATTTCAGGGGCTGAAAATGTGTCTGACTCTTCTTAAAGAGCAATTGGTATATATATGAACAGGAGAGCCCCATGGGGAGGTGACGGTACCTGACCCCCTCCATCTAAACCACCCTAACTCTAACTCCTGACTTGCAAGATGCATACTTTTGGGACAGAATTCAAAGCAGGAAACTGCCACTGGAAACCGCCACTGGAAACCTGTATGTGCTCACCTGTGCTGTGCAGACTGGGGTGACCGTCACCCGGACACATAAGGAAGGATGCATCTCCGCGGCTGGTCTCAATGCTGTCAGCTGGAGACAAGCAAATATCGGGCTTCTGCTGACACCTGATTTCACTGTACTTACTACATGGGTAGTTTATAAAGGGATGTCTATCCTTGACTGGCCTGTTGTGGTTGATAACCTCCCATGTTATCCTGATGATTTAAATACATTGAGTATTTAGTATCACTATTATCGATACCTTGCCAATCTGTTTTTACTTTAACTGCATTTTATTCTTTGACCTTTAATTAGTGTTACACAGACAATTAGCAGCTGTTTCTTCAAATTTGTCTGGTAATTTCCATTTATTTTTAATAACATGTATTTATAAAGGCTTTCTTACGTATTCCTTTCATTTGGCCTAAACGACTAAAGACCATGCTAGATATGACTCACCTTGTCCCATGGCCTCATTCACATCCTCTGTACTTGTCTGCTGTCACTCTGTTGCCTGTCACCAGTTTGAATTTGCTTCGCAAAGGCAAAGGAGTTTAAATAATCCTGAGCAGTGAATTGAGGGGCACATGCTCTGTTTTCAGACAGACTGCAGCTGAGGAGATAATTCAGGATGGAAGACAGAAAGTTAACAAGCTGCCCTCCCTCCAGCAGGAGTGGTCAGCTCCATTTAGGTTTGGACCTTTCAGAATTGATCCCAGATATTTGGCTTTAGAGCTGATGATAATCTGGGATTTCTTCCCTTAAAGCAATTAGTTAAATTAAATCTAACTTGCAGACCAATAAATACCTGTTATCCCACAGTCCTCCCAGACACATTCCAATCTAGCAGGATACATGCCTCACTTTCCCCAGCATGCTGCATGGTTTCTACATGTTTCTCCATCTCAGCTGCATCTTCTGGTCCCAAATGCAAGAAAACCGGGTAGCCGGTAACTTCTACTTGTGTGGAGAAGTAGATCTTCATGCGCCAGCATGTCCAGGCCTCTTCTGTTTCCAGCTTTGCTGGACCTGCATGGATAAGCAAAAATTACAGAATTAATCTCACAGTAAGTAAAAGCTATCATTGCATTCAAAAGTAACCTTCTTCACATGCTGAGTTGCAGCACATGCCTCAGTTTCACCCTACTGTGCTCTGGAGGACACTCCCAGAGGTGCTGTGGGGACAGCCCTCATTGCCAGTGCATACCTGCCCTCTGCCCCACTGTCCCTTCAAACCGTCAGATGCAGTGCCCCAGACCATGTATAGGCAGCAGGATGAGATGCTCAGCCTGCAATGGTGAGGGGCTGAGAATAAAATCAGAGGTATCTAATACCTCACAGCAATAACTAAGGCTTTGGACAGCCACTCAAGCAAACCTGATGCCGAAAAATGAATGAAAAGTGTACATACATGCCGGTGAGCCAGTATGTACTTTGTCTAGCAGCAGCTGGGTTCACTTCAGAGCTAGTGAGGCAGCTTCAACACCTCTTCCTTCCAGGGACAGCGAGAAGTCAGGTTTGGCGTTTTCCACAGGGAACTGTCATCTCTTCTGAGCAAGCTGGTGCCTTGGTGGCAGAGGCGGCCGTCCCCAGGCCGCTCGCTCCCTGTCTGCGCAGCCGAGAGCTGGCCAGAGGGAGTGGTCAGCTGGGCAACACAACCTCTTTAGGCACTGGAGTGAGACCACTACCACATTTCACACAGATATATTTATTTTCAAATTTCTGCATGTATGCAAGAGAATGTTCTTTTTCCTGGGATGTGCTGGTAGACATATTATACCCTACGGAATGGAGTTTAGCAATTTTATATATATATATGTATATGTACACACATATATATAGTGTTGCAAAATTTCTTCTGCATTTCTCCCTGTGTCAGAATGGATGTTTACAACAAACCAGAGCTAAAGGGACACTGCGAGGTTTTGTTTTATTTTTCTTATCTCTAAAATAAAATAGTGCTTGCATTTTTCAACTTGATTGCCTGTTCTCCTGGTTATACTTAAGCAAAAATGCTGAAAAGACATGCCTATAAGCTTTCGATTTTTACTACTCTGAGATACTATCAGTGATGTAGGTAGAACATTTTTGAACTCTTATTTACACAAGGGCCAGACTATCAGTTAGGCGTATGTCACTGCACCAAATGAATCAGTGATGCAAATAAATCATTAGCAAGTAAATATTACGCTCACAGCACAGTTCAGCAGTTTGACAGCCTCTATGCAGATAGCTATGTGTTTATAAGAGTCCTGCTTCTAAAAGTTTCCCTGTAGATTTTTAACCTGACAGTGTCCCTTAAGAAAAAAGTACATACTGGGCTTAAGAAAGGACACCCTCCTACAGATATTTTCTTTTTATTATTAAAACCATTCAACAAAATTTAATACAAATTACTGTTGGAGAATAGCATTTGTGAAGCTATGCATTGCTGCTCCATTAACATGGCTTTATTTATCACAATTAATATTATTTGCACATTTCCTTAGGTCTTTCATGGCACTTCCATGAAGGAGAAAAAAGGTTATTACCCAGCTGCTACCCTCTTATCAGAGGTCACACACAGACACAAAGATGTTTGTTCTCAACATGTGTCACAGTCAGGCAATGCCAAAGTTCTGCCCACAATGCTTGAACCTTAGGATATCCGTACCCTCAGGTTTATAGCTTGACTTGTGATTACTCACAGTATTGCAACGCATTCGAAGTAACAGGAAAACAAACATCGACAGTAACAGGCACATTACATTTTTTTGCATTATCGTTAATCACATTCCTATTTTTCAACAGATTGTTGCCTAAAACGCATGTTAGAAAGGCTTTTTTTAGAAAACACTGGCATGAAGATGCAGACTAATGTTTGTAACTAATGAAACAGTCAGACTAATGATTCAGACGTTATTTAAACATTCACAACTTTGAGAAAATTTGCACAGCTGATAGCACTGACAGATAGTCTAACTGTAACTTAGAAGCCAGCATAGTAACTACCTTCCACATACTGGCAGTAGGATTTATGATGGTATGAGATTAGAATAGCATACTATGTTTTATTTAGAAAGCCGTAGTAGTAAGTATTTGCCATAAATATTGCAAGCCCCATTTATGAGCGATGGGAGGCTTTGCAAGTATACAAAGTAACATTCACAGAAAACATAAAAAACAAACCAAAAGACATTTCCATGCAGAGTATGATTCTCTCACAGTCACTGGATCTCTGTCATCTGTTGGCTGGAGCACACAAGCCATATACACATATGCGGCTCACAGAAAACCCAGAGGCCTTCTATGCACTAATGCATACCAGCCTCTGGCTGATATCAGCAGGATCAGAGACAAACACAGGATAATAAATGGTTTTGCAAAGGCAACGACTCTGCCACAGAGAAAATTTACAATTAGAGCTATGTGAAAACACAACTGTTGTGTGTCACTTTGCCAGTCCTCCTATCTCAGCCTCAATGGACTTCAAGTGGAGCAGAGAGGTAGCAACCCAGGACTGAACATCAGGCATGCGCAGGTGGGGTCTGGACTCCTGCAAGACTGAAATTGAAGCTAGTTATGCCTCAAGGGCAGAATCAGGACCAGTACGGCTTTCAGCATCTCCCTCTCTGCCTAACACACCCCCATCATTACTGGGAGCTGCAAAGGAGATGCCAAAACTGCAGGGTCACTAATGGTAGCCTGATTTCAGCAATGCACTTAAGTACGTACTGAGAGCAACATCCAAATGTCTGAAGCATGCTGCCAAAATGGGGCCACACTCAACAGAAGACAGTTACAACCCCTGACACAGGCATGCCTGCACCACCGGTATAGCACTTCTGCTAGTGGAGACACAGAAAACATAGCTGAGGCTGAATTAATCACATTAACTCCAGAAATTAATTTAGCTTCAGGGACCATGGTGTCATGCAACTAATAATTTCTTTTGAAAAGGGCACATACAAATTTTGCTAACTGTTCAGGCTGTAGGTCCCATCTCATGAGCACATTAGGAGCAACACTGTTAGAGGAGAAAGGCACTGTGCTAGCCCAATGCAAATGCTTGTTTTCCATTATCTTGACCACTTTCCCCTCAGCTGAAATTAACTGCTTAGACTGACAATAGAGAGATGCTGTTTTGGTGTGGGAAAAAACCAGGTTATTCATTATATTAAATTCAGTCATTTGCTGAAGTGATTACAAGAAGAATCAAGAAGGAACACTGTAAACATTGTGCATTACTTCAGCTACAACTGATGTCTTTATCAAGTGCCTATTAAATAAAGAGGAAATAGACAATACCGGACAACTGGAGGACAAGGCTACTGTCACGGCATCGCATCACTTCTGCGAATCACAGCACATTATTGGAGTTGCTATGCTCTGCATCATTGCTAGGAAGGAATTAATTAATGGTATTTGTATGAAAGGCAATAAACTGGATAGACTAGAGTGTCTTTCCTGCATACATGTAACTTCCCTCACTTTAGCAGCACTTTTGGTGGCAAGTGGGCAACTTAAAGGAATAAAGTTAAGACTACATAGAAGCATATGGAGGAGCACAGTAAAAGGGGAAAATGTCCCATCTTGGGGAATAAGCATAACATTGCACTAGTACTGATCAGACCTACTTCTATAATCAGGAATAGCTCAATAGATTAAATTTTTATAAAATATAGGGCTACAGAAATGAGGCATTCTATATATTTTTGTATTATAAAAAGCTTCCACTTACATAATTTTTAAAATATATCTTCACTGCTAACAGTATACTTGTAATATAATATCTAATATCATAAAAATATATGCTTACTGGATGGGAGCAGTGTTGCACTACGGCAGGGACTCTCCTTTCTGTGTGGTTCGAGCAGCTGGAAAAGTTGGCTGTTCCCTCCTTCCCTTTGTTTCTCAGCCATCGGCTGCCTGGAGACTGCGACGGCACTCTGGTGTGTTAACTTTGCTAAGAGTCCTCTGCAAAGCAGGCTCTGACATGTTCCTCAGCTGACAAATAATCTACTGGGCAAAATCCAACCTTGTTATAAATTCACTACATGATTCTTTCTGTTTTACTCATTAAAAAAACCAAACTCCCAAACCGATGCTCTATTTGGCATTAGTAAGGAAATGAGACTTGTACAAGTCATGCAGCTGTCTTGGAGGAAAAAAAGATTTTGCTATAGAAAATGTTAAATTACCCAAAGGGACATATGGGCCTGGCAGCTGATTCTGAGATTCTAAGTGGGCAAGATTTTACTGTAACTTCCGATGGAAAAATACAAATGTTCAAATGATGAATCTAGAATGCGTGTGCCAAACTACACCAAAAGGACCATATCAGATGACCACAGTGCTGCTGAGATGCACATTGGAGAATCACATTGTGTCCCACCATGTGCCAGGACTGCAGAAGGTGGCTGGGACCAGAGCAGGTATTCATTTTCCTGTACCAGCCCTTATAAATCTGCCTGGTCTTGCAAGAACTTACCATTGTTGAGCAGGATTTGTACTGTAGTTTGAAAATTTATATGTACAACACATGTTGTGCTCCTTTCTGGCTCACCCTGGCATGAGGATCCTCTAGTTAAAGTGGTCAGGAAAAACTCCACCAAACTCAGTATGGTGGCACCAGTGCATGTGAGAGGAAAAGTGGGATCTCTGCAGAAATGGGGATATTGGCTACACAGCCTGTCTGCTTAATGTCCTAGGTACATTTACTGTTAATTTTTGCAGATCGCCCTGGTAGATTCTACTTTTGTCAAAGCAGATTAATGGCAAGGCATTCATAAAACATTTTGCCATATGGACTGAGCTTTTCACTTGCAATAGATGGCTGAGTAAGCTATCAACATGTGCTATCATATGTAATCAAGCTTGCTAGATTAAAAGCAGGACTTGTGCCGAGCAAACAACACTGTATATTACTCATTGAACTTTGAGCAGCAGTCCTCTCTTGTCAGGTTTTATTGAAATATTCACATGCTTCCAAAACGAAACAAAGGTCCACCGGCGTCTCTTGGGAAGAAGAGGTGGGATCGGTTGCATTCAGTTGCCGTTTGGTTGGAGATGTCATACAAAATCCTCACACACTGAACATGGCTGAATTGTAAAAAGCTTTCACCCAGAAAGGAGGTCTTTGTTACACAGAAAGTCTCTGACTCCTCCAGTGCTCACCAGACACGGTTACATCACATTCTCAAAGAGCTGTAAGGATCGCATGATGTTGTCATCCTGAAAGCAGAGAGAAGACATTTTCATAAGAACAGCGCTGACAAGCACGACTTGTAACTTTGCATGGCACAGGAGGGGGTCTGCAGCTGCCACTGCAGGCAACAACAGCCTTGCTTTCATAATGCTTTTCATTCTCAATGAGCTGGAATTGATTCAGTGATCAGGTCCTGATTCAATAAAGCAGTTGTCTCTTACTTTGGCACCTTGGTTAGTTTGAGGCATGCAAGCACAGGATGTTTGCATAAGCTTGACATTCAGCATGGGCTGTGCTTTACTGAAGAAAGCCAGACAGACACCAGCACTGAGCTGGTGACTGTACTGAACCCTCAAACTTCAGCGCCCAACTGCATTTCATTGATCCTGACTATGCAAATATGCACTTAGCTAATATGCTTCAAAAGTCCAAATGAAATTGCAGGTTTTGAACTGATAAGCAAGCTGCCTTGAAGGACCATTTAATTCCAGAAATACAACCAGCTCAAACCCAAAATACATGCAGTCTCAGCCTCTCAGAGGTTCCTAGATCCAAATGAGAAATTTGTAGGCACACAAAGGAAATCCTGGATTGTTTCTCATGAAGTCTCAAAATTGTACTTCAAGGTAATGACCAGAGTAATATTCAAAACCATGATGATTCCCCTCCCGCCTCCTCCGGGTATTCAGTTACTCCAAAAGTTAGAATAACTGTTTGCCTGTAACATGAAAATAATTTTCCACATTGAACAAATTAAGAGATCTATTGCATCTCATGCCTCTATTCTACTTTGAGGCTGCATCCCCCTATCTCACTTCTAACACAGTTTGGTGGGTACTAGTACAAGGTATTGCCTTGCACGGGAAACCAATCATCCTCTCCAAAGCAGTGCTAGGAGTTCATGCCCATGAGCCATATCTTCAGAAATGGCAGAGGTAAGCACTGTAGTGCACTTTGGTTTCTTTTTCATAAAGAAAAAAAAAACAAACCCCAACATCTTAGTGTCGCAGGGCTCACTCCTATCTGCCAGGAAACCACACATGACAGCGCATCAGACTGCACAGCTCCTAGTGCAAGTATGTCAACAGAAGGAATCAAACCCAAACTAGGACAGAGCATTAAATGAGCTCTAACAGTTAAAAGTAAATAAAGCTGCTTCAATACTGAGACCACTAATCATGCACATGCATCCAGCCTGAAGGTAAATTATGAATGTGAAGAACAATACTCAACACAAATGGTCAAATTAAAGATGAGGTCAAAAAATAAGCTAAACAATCAGGAAGGACCAAGAATGAAGTAACTGAAAAAAGTTAGCCTTGTATTATGCATCTGCAAACAAGGATTTTGCCTCCTGAAGTCCCTGACTGAGAAATAATATGGATGTTGCCAGAGCCAGACTTAACACAGAAACAGCAGAAAGCCAGCCTAGCCCTCCTCAGTGAGTGTTTTCCCATTGCTCAGGTACAGAAGAGCTGTCTGACTGCAGAACAGAAAAGATTTTCCAGGGAAAGTAAAATACACAGGAGGGCTGGTATGCAATTATATGCACCAATGTAAACTTTCTAAAATGCAGAGGCCATTATTGTACTGATTAAATATTAGAGATATCTCCAAGCAAACATCCACATAGTTAATTACAGTCCAAGACAACAGACACTTGGCCAACTGCATGTTAATGCAGATGCTTGTCTTTGTGCCAGTGCTAAAAATACCAGCAAATATTTATTACAGCCAACCTAACGTATGGAATTTGCAAGAGGCAACTTATTTCCAAAACAGAAAAAAATAATCCTTGCTATGATGACAGCATTTTCTTTTAATATTTAACCATGAAAACATCAACTGGTTTTATAAGTCAGTGCTGTAAGTACAAGATTTTTAGAGACCTTCATCTCTGGGCAGTTCCAGCAACGTGGTACCTGCTAATGACATCCAGGGGCAGCACACAGAGACAATATCAGCCTCTTCAAAAAGAAAAAAAAAAAGGCAAACCAAAACCAAAGAAAAAACACTAAGGAAGGTTGAGGGCATTATGAGCTTTCTCTAGAGTCTTCTGCTTCTCTACAGAATCAGGTACTGCAGTTCACTCAGGAAAATAAAAGCACTGGCCACCAGCACTGGTAATGAAAAGGCCCTCTTCCATGATTCGCCTGACCCTACTTTCCTATTCAGTCACAGACTTCACAGAGCACCACCAGAAACTCAGTCTTGAAGCTGGCTTTTTCACAGAGCAAAGGAAACTTGGGATCCTGAGCAGCATCTTGTTTCAAATTGAGTTTGTCTAAAGGGAAAGCAAATGCTGTAGCACGAGCTAGACCTTTCATTGCAGTTACAATTTTGTCCTTACCTCCTGACACGATTCAATAAACTCATCTAAAGTTACAACACCATCTTTGTTTTTATCCATTTTCTGCAAAATAAAATAAAAAAGATATTTTTGTTTCCATAGGTAAGACTGCAGTTATAGTATAGTATATTTGATGCAACCTGAATAAACCCAGGGCACTTTACAAGCTTAGATTACAGACTCAGTGTCATTGGATAAATTTGCCGACTGCTAAGGACTTGTTTACTCTGGTATTTGGAGCACTTTTGAGGTCATCTCCAGCTATTCCTTTCTTAACATACACAGCAACCTCTGCCCTTATTACGTCGTTTATTTATTCACTGCCTCACCAACCAGCACCCATATTCCTGTCTCTCATTACGGGCGGTTGAGAGAAGCAGCACAGAAGGACTGCAACACATGCAGAGGCTTCAGACTTGCAGACCCAATGCAGAGGGTCTGGCTAAGAGATAAATGGGATACCCTGGAGTCAGGAAATCAGCAGACACTTAGGCTGAATGACTGTTAGCGTTTATATTGGAATATATAGTGGGGCATAGGACTGAACTTGAAGCTTACCTTACAGTAAAGTATATCAATGCATAGCTCAAGTGTTAAGAAAAACACATCAAAAATCAAGTACCTGGAAGAATACTTCTACATGCTGCCTTGGAGCATCTTCCTTGAGCACTGGATATGTGTACTTTCCCATCATGTCGTAAATTGCCTTTACGATATCCATCATTTCCTGCAGTAGTGGCATGCCAGCACAAACACAAAAGGGAAATTAATAGAAATGATAGCATATTTCTTTCTTTTACTACCCTTTACCCTCCTTCTCCTATTACAAAACAGCATGGAGAATGCCTATACACATGCATGAAGACAGATGTATCACCATATACAAATTCATCTATAAAAAACAAGTGCTTCTTTCTGACTGTGCCATGCCTTTGCCACAGCTGCGTTGGAGGTGCCTGCAGTGCTCACTTCCCTCCTCTGGCCAGGCAGCACTGCAGGATGTGTGCTCTGACACGGCAGCTGCTGGGGATGGTGCTGGGCTGCAAGTGGTGTGCTCGGTCCTGAGCACTGTGGCACTGACTTTGTCCCAGAGCCTCCTCCAGGGTCAGGGAACTTCGCGGCAGTCACTGGGAACCCAGCCCTTCTCCGCACCTTGCACAAACTGCCACACAACTCCATGACCAGTAGCAGTAACCACAAACCCTCAGGTGTGCACAACAGTTTTGAAAAGATAGACCAAGACGTATTTGCAAAATATTCTGGTTGCCGTGCTCAAAACCAAGGCTTCCCACAAAGGGAAGAAGCAATACCAGATAAGAAGATAAAACCAGATGATAATGCAGGATTTGGGAGTGGTGTTGGGGGCTTGTAGTGCTTCGGGTGAGCCCACACCATACCTCCCAGTACAGCCAGAAATCCCTTTCGCCTCAGTCACGGAGTAGCAATTGTCACCATCACCCTCCCATTTGCAAAGGTTATGTTGTTCACAGCTGTAACTAGGATTTTGCTCCTGGCTAAACAACCCATTAAAGGCACTATAATATAGGAAAAATATGTCTACAAAATCATGCAATATAAGATCACTGTGCACTTTAGACACAGATAAATGCTCAAGTCCAGTCTGATTTGCATTTAATTAGCTGCATGCAAAATTAATTGTGCTCTGCAACAGAAACCAGTCAGCTCTCTTCAGGAATCAACCACATTTGTCGGAAACAGCCTTACCTCCTTGTTTATATAGCCATCCTTATTTATGTCATACAGATTAAACGTCCATCTTAGCTTTTCATGAACAGTTCCCCGCAACAGAATGGACAATGCCATCACAAAATCCTGGTTCAAGGCAGAGACAGAAATGTGAATTTTCATAGCATCCTCTTCTAAGTCACCTTCTTTATATAATGCCAGTCAAAAAACTTATCTTTTTAGGATAGAGCATATGGTTACCAATATCTTCTGACTCCCTTTTTCAAAAATGTGTCCTCTCTGACTAAACTCAATGGACATAGCATCTGCTAAGATGTTCTGAATACTGTCACACTAATAAATGTGTATGAGGTAACCACAAAAATCAGAAAAGTCCTCAAATACTCAACTGCAGCCACTGTAAAGGCCAAGCTTATGATATGGGTTAGGCAGCTTAGCAAGGCTGGAAGGACAGGAAGACCTAATGGGTGCTGCAGCTTTAAACCCTCCTAAGTCCTGGGGTGAGGGGTGTGAAAACGGCAGGGGCCTAATAGCAGATCCAATCCAAGTCAGGCAGACTAAGATCCTAAAGTCGATAGGACAGTGGCTGCTCTGGCTCCTTGGACTGTGCCAGGAACAGCACGGTATGCTCAAGGCCAGAAGCTGGGACACCTTCCTTGCTACCCATGCAAATTTATTATGCTCTAAACTCTAAATACTGCATGAATGTAAGCATGGCAAAATATGTCTGGTTTTTAAGAGCACTGCGAGATGCTCCAGTGGCAATTTCCCTCCTAGAAATGGTCTGCTGCAAGGAGTCACTCAGACTGCCGCTGCCTGGTTAAACACAGCTGGACTCTAACTGCAGCAATGGAAGCCGATGCGTTCATAGCCCCAGACCCAGGATGCTAGTGAAGGAGGAGGAAAATCCAGCATTTTCTCTGTGTCCACCTTGAGAGAGACAGAAAGATCCCAAACTCCTCTAATACAAGGAGCCTCAGGTTTTATTCTCTGGCAAAATCTGTCAGACTTGACCAGATGTGATTCCCACCACTAATTACTCAGTCTGGAACACAGCATTTTAATTGTATTTTTTGTTTACAGTAAAGTTATTGCTTCCAATAACTTTGATTTATTGTTTATACTGCATGGTGGCTCAGGCATTGTAAGTAGCATCGCTACAGGGATTTATTAGTACAGGCAGAGCTTCAAGCTAACAGAGCTATACAGTTCCTCATACCTCATTTAATGTACTTAGTCCTTCCTATGGTATCTCCATTAGCTCTGCATGGGGCAGTGCATCACTTCTTAGAAACCTTTGCTCCTTTTACCCAAGTCTCAGAGGAATTTGGATTTGCTGAACAATGCAAAAAAAGGGGACAAAACACTTGTGTTTGACAACCACTAGAGAGACAGCTTTGCCAGGAAGGAAAGCTCAGCACTTTTTTTTTTTTTTTAAATAAATACTTACCTAAGCATTTTGCTGTGTCTCAGTCTGTTTAGGTTTCTGGAAGTCTCTAACTACTGAGTAGCTGCGATATGCAAAAGTCCCACTGCAGCCATCACTGCAGACACACGCATATACATATGGTAATGTTCCCATTTTACATTTGATAATGAACTGATTTCTCAGCCCTACCTGGAAATTATTGGAGTTCTTAGCCATTTGATGGGAAAGGCAAGACTTCCTATGATGTCTAGTTTTATGATCACAGTAAACTGTCTTCAAAATGATGAAGTTCATCCTTCACAGGCGTATGACTTAACATATCCCTTTGCTGCACTCCAACTACGTGTGTGAGCTTGAAGGATGGCTATTTGTAGCCACAGCAACAAGCCTTTTAGTTAAAGGGTGGATTTGGTTTCTCTAGGAATGAAGTACCCGAGATGCTTGTTCAATATATCAAATAAGCTAAAAATCCCCCATATTTCAGGAACATACGAATGTATCCCTGCAATGCATGATGACTGAAGATGACACACGACGTACTGGCTTTTCTTTGACATCCAAATCTGTGCAAATTACTGGACAGGAATGTCCTCGACCTCTCCTCTCTGCTACATAAATCTCTGTACTTTCTCCTCCTGGTACTGAATAACGTGATCTATACGTTTCTTCAGTGAAAGGAAACATGCAACTCCATCTGCATAAACCAGAGTGAACCAGATTTTAAAATATCAACTGATTTTAGACTGAAACCTCTAACCCATAATCCAGCAAGTCCTACTAGTTTACAATGAATGATGGAGAAGCTTAAAAACACAAAACTGAGAAAGAGGGATCAAAGGAGGATGCAAAACAATTACCTCAAACTTCACGGAGCCATTTTGTGCAGTGTCAAATGCATTAAAGAGATAATGTGCATACATGCTAGCATCTGAAAAACACAAAGGGCGCTGATTGATACAACAATTCATTATACACTAATGGCTCTAAGCAACATTTGTGACCTTTATTTTCCTTATATTCCTCCATATTCTATGACCTAGTAAATGGACTTGCATACTCCCCACACCCTCCCTTAAAACAGCCTTGAAATGTAAAAGCTTTTTTTACAGTAGAAGTGATCTGGATTATGGAGCTTTATCTGAAAGAATGAGCAAAAAAAAACCTCCTAAGAGTGTCTCTGGGGCAAATGGAATATTAGCTCTGGTGTGAAATGCAGCAAATGCACCAAAGAGATTGCAGCATGTGTGCTTCCTTCCTCTACGTTTTGCTTTGTGTGAGATACAGCAGAGATCCCCAGGGACTGTCCAGCTTCAGAAGGGTCTAGTTCCAGTAACTTGTGTTTGGTCCATGACTGTTAAAGAGCAATCTCATCCGAGGCATATTTTCATCCTTTTGAAACTTAAATTGCTGGTTTTAGAAAATCTTTTCTATTGAGAAGAACAGTTTCTATGGCCATGTGAAGGATGGCTGTTAACAGGGAAAAACAGTAATGGTATGCAGAAAAAAAATCAAATAGGTGTATGACCTTACGACCTTCACAGGCCTTTTCTCTGCTCTGGAGGCAATTCCCATGCCTCTCTGTATTACTACAGCCCAACTTTTCAAGATGGAAGCAACTGACATTAAATTCCCTTAATTATTTCATTGCTATTCTAGCAGCCATGCACTTTTTTTGTTTCTTCTATTCTTTGCCTCTAGCACACAGCATTAGTCAAGCCTGAGTCTTCATACTCAATGTATGGGTATTCAGGTGAAGCCTGGTACCCTGTGCTATGCAGGCAGTTAGGTGGAATGACCCAGCATCTCTTTACTCTGATCTCTAGGAAATTATTAAATATTTTCACATGATTCAAATCCAGGAAAGTGTAACAGTGTGCAGAAAAATGAAATAGTTAAGTTACTGTCATCCATTAGGATATAATACACTGGACCGTAGGGGAAAAAAAAAAGTTTCTACTACATTTTTAAGAGAAGGATTCTGAAAGAAAATAGCTCCAGAAGAAAGCCATAGAATTACTTATGGGACAGTCCTACTAAAAACTAATTAAGCTAAACTAAACAATGAACTAAAAATATTAAACTAGAGGTCTTATTTTAATAGGTTATGATGTACATTAAGAAATACTAGATCACTAGTATCATTTCATGACAATTAGCAAAAATGAAAACCTGTCAAGGATAGGAGCCCTACATAACAAAAATATCACTAGCCTGGGATGACACTGCACAAAGTTTTTATAATTCAGAGCTACTTTACTACCTCTGGGATGTACAAGTTTATCTGTACAGAGAGCCATAAAAGTGAAAAAATCTCTGAAAAATCTGAAATCTCAAAATTTATGACACTAAGGTTATACAAACTGTTTGGAAACCAAGTGAAAGAAAACAATGTAAAATATGAAATCATATCTGCTCTTAAGCTGGTTTATTATTAAGTGTGGTTGTACTACCATTATCATTAACCAAGAGAGAATCACATTTCAAGGGAGTGGGACACAAAAAAAAAAAAAAAAGAAAAGGCAAGTCTTTGTCAACCTCAGTAGAGGGGAAAAATGTTATCTATCCATGAAACGATGAAGCTTCTGTTCCTGATTGTTTTTCACACATGGGAAGGAAAGAGTCACTCGAGGTGTGTCTCTTAAAGGAGTTACTGCAATTACTTGGGGTAACTGGAGTTCCGTGGACTTACTGGAATTTAGGTTGAAAACACAAAACACATCCAGAAGTACATTAAGATAATAAATACTTAAATTTTTGCATATTTGTTAAAAAAAAAAAATAGACTGGTTGCTTGGTTGCTTTTTATAAAAAAACAAAAGGCAACCACAATAGGAAGTCATCAAGTCCCTACTGAAATTTAATGTAAACTTTTTATAGGTCTACATCTTTGAGATCACATGCATTGTAAAACATTAGCATAATGTGTTTTATCTTCACATTTAGTTGAAAAACTGCTTGTTAGTAACCTTCTTAAAGTAAATGCACATTCACACATACATGCAGAAACTTCAGTCATCATTCCACAATGAGTGTATTCTGCAGCTAGTACAGAGCAGGATATATTCAGAAAGCCTCAAATACTGAATGTTTTACTAAAAAGCCACTTAAACCCATGACTCATTTCTTTCAATTTGAGAACAGTATCCCCACAGAACATATCCAGTTAGAAGAACATACAGATTCTTGATGTTTTTAAAAGGCAAGAACATACATTATTTGAGAGGTTTAATACAATACTTTAATATTCCAATAGATGACCTGACCCTATCTTTATCACACAAACACCAAAAATTATCATTTCAGGTAGTTAGGAGTTCACGCATCAACTAAGAACTGCTTTAAGAATTTTAGGGAAGTTTTGATTAATTTGCAGGCCAAAATGAGGTCTGGGACTCTTCTGTGCTAGATACTACATGCACAGCAGTCCAGCAGCAGGGAAACAAAGACACACTGAGGGGAAGTGATTTAGCTTTCTGCCATCCAGAAAGTCAGTAGAAAAACCAGCATCAATCCTCAGTTTCTGTTTTGGACTTGGGGAATAAAAAGCTGACAACTAGGGACAATCTTTAGTGTGGGTTTGTCTATATTCTTCTGAAATAACTGTTCAAAGGGCCTAACTTAATTTTATTACCATGATGTTTATGTTTCTGTTTAAGGTCCTACAAAGCTTAACATCAATTGACATTTCTTGCACAGATTATCTGAAGTAGTTTTGCAACCAGCTGGCAGTAATGAATGTTAAGGCATGCTTCAATAAACCTGACAGATGCAAAGTAGTCTGCTTACCTCCATGAGGAAAAAACTGTGCATAGATCTGTTTGAATGTCTCTTCATTAACAACCCCACTAGGACATTCCTGTTGGAAAACAAACAAACAAACAAACAAAAAAGTCAAGAGAAAAAACCTGGTCTGTAAAGGTTCATTTGCAAAACTCTACAAGCCCGAAGAGAGCAATTAAACAAATCACATTCCTGTTTTCACAGTGCTCTGGATGCACAAACTGTGCAGCTGAAGAAGTTAAAATAATTCAGACTGCAATTTCATCTTAAGCATCTCATAGACTCGGTTTACCATTATTAACGTTTTTAACAGTGTTTTCAGCACTGTTTAATTACTGTCTTAGAGGACGACCTAAAAAGGCAGCTCATGCCTTCTGTCAAATGAAGCTTTCATCTAATCATTGCAAATAATGCTACTGCCGGCTAACACTCCCCTGTCCGATGTCTCCACATATATGAATTCATTAATCCTCAGCAGAATACTGTAGCCAGATACCTGACACCAGCTCCATGGAGGATAGCGGTACATACTATACTTGTAAGTCCTTACAAACAAGTATTAGTATTAGGCTGAAAAAGATTAGATAATTTTTAACCTGTTTATCTGCTCAGCCTTCTGTGAACTTCTGAGAAGCCAGACTGTGCCCATGCAAGTTTTCTAACCTGGCAACCTGTGGGGTTATTTTATTTTTAAGCTCTGGTGCTGAATGTAAGGCATTTCATTTCACTTTTGGCTTCTTTGAATAGGGGCAAACACTTAGGAAGAGGGCAGCAGATTTTCTGCCCAGGACTTCCTGACCTACTAACTAATGCTGTGGGGTGGCATTCAGGAAGGGAAAAGGGGATCCCTGCCTGGAGGGCTCGCACTTGTGCTGCTACAGCCAAGCAAAATCCAATCCATTATGGTAGGTTGGGGTAGGAGGTGCTCCCTGGGCATGTTTGCAGAGTCTGGACAGCACCCGTGAAGAGGGAGATAGGGCAGGTATGAGGAGCTGGGCCCCCAGGTGCTTTGTCCTGTAAGTGATATCTGAACCGAGATCCTCAGATCTCACCCAGCAGAATGCAAGACCACAGGCAACGGAAGAGACAGATGAAAAACAGCACAAAACCTGTCTCTATTTTGTGAATCCTGTTCCTTACTCTCAATTCTTTTTTTAAACTTAAATTACTTAGACAATTCAAGTAAAATTCAAGAGCAAATTTAGCTTAACTATCGTGCTTTACCACCCCCTCCAACAGCTCAGTGCTGTCATAACACACATTCATGTATCACAGAGATCCTCAGGCACTGCTGACTATGTGAAGTTTTCAATTATGTAGAATATTTCCCAGTTGATGACACTCTTCCTCACAGATTTGCCTATCAACCAATTCTGAAAACTAAACCAGAGCAAAACAATAAAATAACCATGGCACTGATCCTTTTTCATAGAGCACAGGATTATAGATACAGAGAAGTCAGCTTTCTCCCACATTCAGAAATACCAGCTGGCAGAGGCACTGCGGGTCTGTCCCCTGCTGCAGGCATTTGACCCCATTCACAGCAACTTAAATTCCTCAGCCCCAGCTGAGGCAGTGTGTCACATGGAGGAAAGAGGGAGCAAAAGCACTGCCACTCCTGGTAGAATACGCTGAAGATGGATTATCTGTGTAGGTTAACTCAGAATCTCTCACAAAACTAGTGCGTATGTCTTGGTTGGATGCTTATGATTAAGCTGAAGGACATATTTGGGGTCAAGAAAGTTCATCAGTTACTGGCAGTATATTCATTCCATGCTTTCCTCTTTCTGCGTTGCACTGTGATTGCTGTCCCATTTTAATACAGGTCCTTCAGCAAGGAGTTTCACAGATCTATACCCCTTTGCACAAGGAATCACCACCTTTCAATTTTTGGAACCTGACTCCTACTACCTTGCCTGATAGCCCTGAATTCCTGTGTAGAGAGTGAGTGAGCGAACAATTGATCCTGACGCTTTTTCTACCTGCCACTTGTGATTTTGTAGATCTTCCCTTCATTATCTCTTTTCCAGCCTGAAGCATCCCACTCTGAGAAGCATGGAAGGCATTGCACATCCTTTGACCATCCCTTCTCTGCATCTTTCTATTTACACCATACCCTTTTTGAGACAGCATCCCAGGACTGGAAGCCATGTTCAAGATGTTGGTATACCATTCATTTTTCCTGCAGCATAATGGTGTTCTCCCCTGTTTCTCTATTCTTTTCCTAATAAATCCTAATTAGAATTACTGGAGAAATGGGAGGGAAACTGTTTTTCGGATCTTTTCAATAACGCTAAGGCTAATCCAGTCTATTGGCTAACCCTGGCTAGTTTTCAGGCAGCATATCATATTTTCCTCCTTCTGAAGTAATGGAAATTCATTTAAGAGTTCATTCTTCTGCACTAACACATCTAGGAGGGCCATGTCTCTGTGCAGACTGAGATATGGTGGTAGCACAAGCAAGCTTAGGGATGAACAGAACTGAGTTTGAAAGAGCACAGAGCTGCACAGCCTTTACATCCAAACGCGCTACGCCATGTTATGCTACCTGGAATATGCCTGCTACACCACATGATGCTATTGGGGTGGAAAACCCCCTAATCCCCCTATAATTCTGTTCTTGGCTTGGGCTTCATTAAAGAGCACACTTGGGAGTGCGTGTCATGGCCTTAGGTAAGTTTGCAAAGCAGGGCAGAAGCCAGTACTGCTATAGTTACTCACTACCAGCAGCCTGGAGCTGCCATAGATGCATACACCCACTGCATGTTACACCCCACTCTGCAGATCCAAGACAGACAAATGCTTATTCTGGTAGCATTACAGGTTGTTGAATTTGAGATGAGTAAACTTAGGAAGTCTACGAAAATCCGTTTGAATCGGTGACACAAAAAGCTGGAGGAAGATTCAAGTCTATAACTTATTTATTGATGAGTTCTTTAGATACCTTTTAAGAACAAAAAGAACTTTGACAAGAAAGTCCTCCACCATGAAAAGCCTATAAAGGAAAAAAGGCATTTTTTTTCAAGCCTCTGATCTGCCAGCATCACCTGCTGCTGATGTGCATTCACTAACGACGGAAAAGGACAGAACAAACAAGAGAAATCACTTTATCCTGTGCAAGTCACAGAAGGAGAGCAAGGAGGGGTACTTCAAGTGACATCAGAGGCAGTTCCTTAATCACATACCTGTTTGCTATTGAAATTAGGGTGATTAGATATGAGCTCCTTCCTCCAATGCAGAAGAAATCCTGCTGTCTTCTACCCACTCTTTGGGTAGAAAACCATCAGTGATTTGGGACAGATTTGAGCTCAATAAAGGATAATTTGTTGCTTGAAAAAAAGCCCTAAAATTATCTTTTACTCTATGTCTTCATGTTCTGACAACTGTCCTTCCACTGGTTATATTTAAGTGTCCCAAATAAAACCCAAACCTGGCACTGTGGTCTTGATCTTGCTGGGGCCACCCCTTCTCCAGAGTCAGTGTTCAAGGCTTGTTCCACAGCAAGGGGATGAAAAAGCCAACTGAACTATCTAAAGCCAGTGGCTGCAGGACCAGACCTTGTTTTTTCATTTACAGATAAAACTAACAAAACTTTCTAATTCTGTAAGGCAACATTCGTGGTTAGATAATTATCCTCCAAACGTTCCAAAGCTCCTAATAAAACAGCCATTGCTTGGTTTCTTTGTCGTGAGAAAATTGGTTACTGTTTCATCTATTTGTACCACTTCTAATAAGCTAGAAATCATTAAAAGAAGAATAAATTATAGAAGGTAATAGCTACCATAAAAGTATTCTCCCAAAGTTCATGTTTCCTAAAGCTTGTAATTTAACATACATTAAATAAATAATCTGATATTTATCTATTATAATAGATCAGAACAAGTACCCTATCAACAGCCATTCTTGGGTAGAAATTTCACTGGAGTGCCACTGCTCCAAGACCCACACTGGGTCTTTGCAGAACTTCAGAGTATTTGACCTAACCATCCTTTCCAGCATAGTGCTACTGGCCAAACACACTAAAGTGAGGATGTATGTATTTCTCTCATCTTGATAAATGCAACTATTATCTTCACTAAGAACCATCACTTCACATGCTTAAAGACAGTTTAGAAATTTAGGGACTGATCATTATTTTCTCTATACTTTCCACAATGCTATATTAATAGCCCTTGTTTACTAAGAGCCCCAGCCCACCACTAGCAACCCTGAGAATGAAGTTTAAGTCTGCGAAGGGCAAGCACAGAGGAAAGGCTGCTGCTGCAGGCACTCTCCTTGCAGAGACAAAGTCTCCTGTAGAAGTTTTGGCCATTTTGCCTGATTAAATTTTCTGAATTACCATGTGATCCTTATTGGTTCTGATGCTCCATCTGAAAGCCAAATGAAAGTTTGCATCAATGCTCCAGGAGTGCTGGGGAGAGGCAGCGCTGACGTTGATCAGCCTGTTTACCTCTCTGTAACTGGATTGTTTTCAGACACATAATGCTAGTACCAATTCATTTGCACTTAATTGATCACAATTTTGTTTTTATAAGAGTCAAATAATGCTCAGGAGGCCTCATTAGCGCTACAGTACGACTTAATACAGCTGACTCAGAAGAAATCTCTCTTGTGACAAGGAGTAGGTAAGCTTAGTATCAGTTTAAATTCCACTGAAGATATAGGTTTACTCATTCAAGAAAAATTGCTCAGCAGTACGAAAAAACACAGTCCTTACATTCGTAAGGCCTTCCTTCAATGGCAGGGGGATAGTTTTCAGGTAAACACCTCTCATTTCTTTAACCTATGAATTCTTTTAAAATGTCCAACAAGAACAGTGAACATTTTTCTGTATTGTTGTCAAGCACAGAAACAACCCCTCATTTTCAAAAAGCTAGCTAACAAGCATTGGCAGTGACAGCATAAGTCATGTGCATGAATTCACCCTCTCAGGCTTTTTTTAAGATATTAAACCACAAAGGAGCTGAATCCACATTAAAAAAAAACAACAACCAAACAAACCCAAACAAAACAACAACAACAAAAAAATCAAACAAAAGTTGCACTTGCTGTTCTTTCTTCTGCTGGAATCAGAAATTAACTTCATTGATTGCTTTCAAAGATGTGCAATGTGGACGAGAAGGGATCAGCAGCAGAACTGAAGTGGGGCTAAACATAACCTGCCCATCATACTGTTCTCAGCTAACTTGGCCAGAACATGAAAAGGAGTACTTGGGGGTCAAATTTTGCTAAACTAGAGGTATTAAGTTAGCTGACCACAGACAGACTAATGTATTCTCCTTCAGGTTCCACAATCCAGATCCGCATCTTTAGGCATTCACACATCCCACATATTTTGTTGCTTTTACCATGTTCTCCCAGTTTGGAGATATTTTGGGGATTATTAAAGTATCAGAACATTTCTACCTTGCTCTTACTGCTTGCTTTAGTCTCCAAAAACCTGATGTGTTACAGATGGTCACATCTTATACTACACTCCATTACAGATTTGCTAAAATACTCACACTAAAGAAAGGTAAGAATGTCTCCAACAGCTCCTCACTTATTTGGGTTTCTGTTTTCTGATTTATTATTAGAAAATTACCCCTTGCAGCTAACAACCATTTCCCCTGACAGCACAGAACCCCCCCAAATTGAAGAAAAAATCCCATAAAAATCCCAATCCTTTTAAATCCATGCACTCAGTTGCAAAGAATGTAAGCCATTAGAAACATGGACTGAATGGGAGGTATTGAATTACTGAACTGAAACCTCTGTCATTGTTGGTCACTTTATTAGTCATCAGTTTATCAATTTTAATCTTAAAAATAGTTTCTTGTTCCCCTCCCTCCTGTTCTATAACTGTTCCCCAAACTTTGCTCCTCTGGGGAGCGGAAACTTTCTTCTAATTCCACCCTATGCCTATTCATGGCCATTTTGTTCCTGTGCCATTACTGTCTTTCAGCTCAAACAATTCTCTCTTCTGATGTATTATAGACAGAAAGTATCACATTTTATTTTGTAAAGCTAAACCAAGGCAAGACCAATTAGAGGTTCTGCTGGTTTTTGCCATCTCTGTTACCTTGCTTTTGCAGAACAACAGCCAAAGCAATCAGGTCAAATGCCTTGTGTTAATCTGGCTCCAGCCGGACAGCAGCCAACTCTAAGGTGCAAAACAGACTATTCTGCATAACACAGAATGCACCCTGGGGACAAAGATAACTGCTAAGACCTAAGTGAACTTTTGGTCCTAGCACCAAGAGATATTGGACAACAGGACCCTTCCACAACTTGAAAAGAAAGCTGAAGGCAAAGAGAGAGAGGACATTTGGCCAGGCAGCAAGGACACTGGCCTGGTTAGCATGCTCTGCTTCTCTGGAGTGGCAAAGGATCTGAATTTGGTGGAAGCCTCCACCAGTCTGGTGCAGAAACACCAGACCTGACCAGTGACACACTGGGAAGAGACTGGGAAGGTTTGGAGGGAGTGAGGAAGCAGATTTCAGAGATTAAGAAAAAGCAGGAATAAAAGTACGAAGAATTAGGACCCTGGTCAGCCAGGGCAGTAGTCCAGAGGCTACCCCAGGCTGCACTGAACTGCCTTTGGCCAAACACCATCCATGTTTATGAACATCCAGCCTTCAGCTCCTGTGCCTGCAGCCAGCCTGAGCAGGGCCTTTTCTCTCCACATCCATTACAAGTACCTGTAAATGGCTCTGTGATAATCCAGGTGTTGCCTCATGATTAAACAGGGCCTGTGCGATCACTGAGAGCAAGCAGTAAGTACAAGTCAGAGAGAGGAAAATTACTGTATTCCCACAGGGATATTGAATCTCCAGATGGCACTGTAACATCACCCCTAAAAGCAGACGGTTCGGTACAATAGCAAATATGGTAACAGCTGAATCAGTTTGCCTGCTGTGCATAATTACTCATCCCATTGAAACCATGATTTACAGGCTACAAATGCTAAAGTTGCCCTTTCATTTCAATGTAAACCTTAGATATTAAAGCTCCATGCACATTGTGTGCATAGCAGCTGGAGGAAAACAGGCTGATTTGTCCTACAACCTGATACAAAGCAAGATCTTGCCAGCACTGCCAATTAATACCAAGATCTTCAGTGAGGTCTTAGGAAGGTGTTCAGGTCACAACTTAAATGCACTTGTCTATCATTATTCTTGCCCTAGGAGGTAATGCCTCCATACTGCAAAGTGATAGCAAAATTGGGAGGCTCAAGAGGTAAATGTCAGATCTGCTGAGAGTTGCAAGGCTGCCTCTCTGTTTTGCATAGTAGCTGCTGGCACAGCCAGCTCCTCCTCTCAGCATGGAGCAGCGCTCTCCCACGCAGGATTCCCACCAAACACAGCAATACAGAAAGCATTTCAGAGATGTTAGCAAAACACAGCGGTTAAGAACTCTCTGAGTTTAGTCTCCCACCGTAGGCAGTCATGTCATATTATACTGTATGTTAACTTGTCAAGCTCTCTCAAAAGCCATATGATTTCTTGCTGACTGCCCAAAGCATGAAGAGGTTTCAGAATATCAGCCTTCAGTGGTTAGAAAACTTCACACATGAAATGACCTCCTACGTGCAGCAAAGGCCGTACAAATACAACACATGCACCAAACAGAAAAATAGAGAAAGCTGAGCTATGCCTTGGCCTGCTTAGGTGAGCAGTGAAATAAAGGATGAAACCACCAGACTCCTTGGAGAAGTCAAGTATACATTGAAGATGTGATTCAATCAAATGTCAAGAATCTGTCAAAAAGAAAGGCCCTTCTCAATGTCCAGCAGGTTTCCCTCAACGCTGCCTGTATTTATGGTAGCTCAGCTTTCTTTTGGCAAGTTTTTACGCAATAGACTTGACTGTCTCTTTCCAAGAAATTTCAGCATTTTACTGTGACAGTAGCTGAAATGCTGGAGCTGTCCTGCAAGACAACTTAAAAACCACACTGTGTTTATTGAGCTGGCTTGATACTGATCTATTAATCATCATAAAAACATCAGCTGGCACGAACCACCTGGGTGACTAAATCCAGACCCTCAGGCAACCATGTAATGAGTATTCATTCTTTAAGGTCCATAAAACATCTGCTCCATGTAGCCTCAGATTTCGCTGTTTCTATTTATTATGATGAGTCCCTAAGAGGCAGCAGCAGGTGACATAGAAGCTGAGACTCACAGAGCCGCAGACTCCTTGCTACCAGCGAGGGTATGGCTGGAACGGTGGTTCACAAAGATGAGCATGGTGCTGTTCCATGCAGGCAGTCATGACAACTGGGATGTTTCCTGGTTTCGCCTAAATCTGTAGCCTCTCTCTTGTCTCCTCAGTCTTGATACCCATTTACTTTTGATTTCTTTTTGGCTCCTGCCACTCCAACCTTATTCCCTACTTACACAGGACCTTATAGTCCTAATTGCTCTAATAACATCCTACTACAAGAACAAGATTTCTCCAGCTAGAGAAAGAATAAAAAAAAAAATCCTGGGCAGCTAATCACAAGCAAACAGTACCACTCATATTTGAACATGAAGAACTGACAGCAAGACTTAGATAAGTAACCATAAAAACATTTCCAGGTTATCCTGAAGTACTGGCACTGAGAAAATTGCAGTGTGCTTACTGACATTTGGGGAACAAATTTAATGAGAATATTATGTACTGAATATTCACCCAAATCCAGTTTTAGGCAGATTATGGTGTCATAAATATTAGATAGAGAGACTAATTGTGCTCATTTTTGCTGTGGTAGGGGAGATGTAGCACAAAACTCCTAATGTTTAGCGAGGGAATGATACAAAATGCAGCTGAGCAGTAGAGGCTGGTGGGGACATGCATACTAGACTCGGTATTGTTCTTACATTTTTAAATCCTCTGTAAAGCACTTGAAGTTCTCTTTTAGTGAAATTGGTTTGTGCTTCAAGCTGTTCCAGTCCTTCGGGTCTATGGCACACCGTAGTCATTTCTAATTCATCTTCAATTTTATCTGAAAGAGAAGACAGGAAAATATTTATTTTGGTTGTTGCCTTTCCTCTATTAACATGATGGATAGCACAGACTGGATTTCAAGAGCAATAGAGAAAAAAGAAACCATCAACAGAGCTGATCTATATAACTGTTTTCAACCTCTTCAAAGCAAAATAAAAGCCATATGAGTAAAGCAATAGCTCACAATTCTTACTGGGCTGCCAATTAGCTCCCCATTCACAAAGCCAAAACTGGTGGTGAGAACAGAAGGGCAGGCAGCAGATAGGTTGCTCCAAGAGGCAACAGCAGGTATTTCATATCTAAATATTGAAACAGCATGGAGGATTAGGCCTTTCAAAGTACTAGCTTTAAAAAAAAGCTGTGCAAATATAAGTGAGAGAGCAGACATGCTTAAGCATATTAGACAGCGACATTATACTGAGGGTAAACAGTGAGGGAAACTGTTCTGTGTGCTAACTAAAAAGCTTGCTACAGAGACACTAAAGGTCACTTTAATCCTAGGAGAAATTCAAAAGATGCCCTCAGTTGCTGAATCTGTAATGAATCCAGCCTGCATTTGCATGGACTTTTTGGGGAAACAGATAAGTAAAGCAAAATACTTATGTGCATTTTATTCAAGAGATCACTTTCCCACAAGGAATCAAAATACTTGAGACATATCCCATCCTGTATTACCGTAATCTCACCTCTTTTTTGATGCATGTTTTTACCTGTCAAGCCCATTTCCCCAGCAGTACAGGTAATGTCCAAATTTATACAGATGTTTAGTGTACATCAATTTGAGATTCTTTAAGCTTCAAGGACCAGATGCAGGTTTCAGCTGACATGAAAATCCCATCTACATCAAAAAGTTGCTTAGCATAAAAGCTAACACTCCCCTTATTATCAAAACTGCACAACTTTTGCCCTATAAAAATATTTCAGTTTATTGGGCTCAAATATAGTATAGTAATTCCTGCTGAAAGACAAGGATTTCACAAGAAATGCGCAAAGAAATTGAGTCACTCTGAAGAGACGAAAGGCATGAATTCAGAGCAGACTGGCTCAGTGAAAGAACAGACCAGAATAAAGCTAACTTTTAATAAGTTAATTAATTCTGTACATATATGTGAATGTTATTAAGGGAAGACACACATAAGTGAGTGATAATGGTTAATTAACACTGGTTCGTTGCTTTAGTATTGAGAAATCGGCTTGAAATATTGGTGAATTTGGGATGAGCCATCCTCCTAATCCTCTGTCTGGAGTTTCAGTCAGCATTTGTGGGGCTTAAGCAGTGAAAATACATGCCTAAATACTGGGTTCAAGATCCCTTGGCACAGCAAGGAAATAAAGGTAAGAGACTGTAATAGCGTAAGACAGAAGAAGAGTATCGCAACCATTTATGATGCAGAAAATATTACTGAACACTGGCAAGTGGCCAGAAGAGGCCTGAAGGAGACACCTTCCCCACACAAAGGGAAAATGCAGAGTTTAGAGATTATAGCTCCTGTTAGAAGAAAGGGGATGGAAAAGGATATCTGGTACAGGAAAAAGAACTGATAATGTGAAATAAGGGGGAAAAGCCATTTTTTTTGAGAGAGACATGCCACAAAATGAAGGAACGTAGAAGAAGCTGTAGAGAGAGAAAAAAGTGGGGAAGAAATTCCTTACAATAAGGGAAGGGGAATGAGTGAAAAAAGGAGTGGAAATGCATTTAGAAGGGAGCCAGGTTAGGGAGACTTATCACTAATCCATACATTGTATAGGAAATACCTTTTTGCTTACCTTTGGTTAACCATAAGTTACCTAAAACCCTTTACAAAATGCATGCAACCCCAGACTCCTTCCCCTGCGTTTCCCTGCTGGCCCCCAATGCAATAAGCAGGTTACACATGACCTTGACCTGTGTATTATTTTGTTTTTCCATAGGAAGCCATGCATTTTGTGCTGTGCAGTATATAAGCAAGTTAGGCTCTGAGCCTTTCTCTGCTCTGTAACCAATTAAACATGCCCAGCTTTTCACTGACATTTCGTATTGATTGAGTCACTCTAAAGTTATTTAGAACTTCAGTTAATGTAAAATACAAGTGTAAAATACTGGCCATCTAGTCTTTATATCCTATAATATACAACAGAGAGAAAGGAAAAAAAAATATCTATGCAACCTCATGAAAGCGGTGAGGCTAGTGAGGGAAGCCAGCCTGTTGGATTACTCTCATACTTGGTTTTATTTACATTCCTACAATGTGGCTGTTCACATGGTTTCTACAGAGGCAGGAAAGATCCAGCTAATAAAAGCCACACTCCTTTCAAAAGCATTTTGATATGACTAATTTTTTGGTGGCTATTTTATTTGCCATATACTCCTTAAGCAACACGTTTTCCAAAACACTTACTGGAATTTGTGTTAGTAATTAAAGAAAAAGGTCTCACTCATGGAGAAGTTGCTCTATAGCTCCATGCTAGCTTTAAACAAAATCTGCAGAGTTACAGCTCAAAATTCTTAGTTCTTTGGCTTATCCAGATGTCCTTCGTATAAGCAGACCCAAAATTAGGGTCTTGGAATTATTTTTTCAAAACATTCTTGAATAAAATATTACTAGGTGAACATTGTAATTTAATAATGATATATTGTCTTTTGACAATGCTAGCCTCATTCAGTGAGTCATTATTTCAAAAGAGTGCAATTCATCTTTTTCAGCTTGTCCTGCAAGAATAGGTTTTTCCGGCAATCAGTTCATGAGCTTTGGTCCCACAGGGTAGATATTTCTATGTTAAAAATAAGCCAGATCATTGTTGTAGATTTGATTCTACTTCCCATGCTGAGAAATATAGCTCTTTTCTTCATAACAAACGGCAGAAAGGAAATTATGAAAAATTCTTCCCGTTCTAAGGGACACTATTTTTTCCTTCCGTTCTCTATTCCAGAACCAGCATTAATCTCTGCCTCTGAAGAGGATCTGATGGTTCCCTGTGGTTTAATCCTTTCATTTGCTTCCTCTTCCTTTCCCAAGGGAAATATTTTGAAACTTAGCAAAAAAACTTGTGAAGCTTTAGAACTGGCCAAGGGGGTACTCAGAATGACACTAGACCAACAATTTTCCAGTAAACACACACTAAAAATGGTAGAAATTGTTCCTTCGGTGGAACATGCCCCAACGCAACAGAGCAGTCCTAGGCATTTCTTGGAGCCTCACTGCAGAAAATAAATACAAGAAAGACTTATTAGGTCATTTTGTCTATCACTTGCCAACTAAGAGCTATTTTCTGTGGTGTTTCACAATAATATCTGCTTTAAAAGATAAAACTTATTTTAGGAGTAACTACTTCACATTAATAGGCCTCACAGATCAAACATTCCCTCCCTTGAGTTCATCAGATATTTACATTTAAACTTTTCTTGGTTGTTATCCCATATTCAAAGATTTCCCTTCAGCAGCATCTCTGTTTATCCCTCCTCCCTTCCTGGTGGAACCTTGCAGTGGGCATAGCACAGACCTCAGAGCAGGGGGGCACCTCTAGCTGGAGACCCAAGAACACAAACTCCTCTTCTGTGCAAATCTATTGTTTCCAACTCAATAGTCCCCACCGCCCACAAAGATTTTTTTGCTATTATTTGTTTCCTTTCAGTGTTTTCTCCTCAGTCGGCTCTTTTAAACCTTTTTCTTCCATTCTCTGACACCCTATAAATTAACCACAGTAACCTCAATGGCAAAAAAGGAGGTTGTCACTTCCTCATCCGCCCTTGCCTTTTATCATATATATTGTATTTCCTCTTATTTAAATTTTCATTAGCACGCTGGTTCAGTCCCTCACAGCTCTTCAGCGATGTCACTGTATGAAACATGAGCCCTTGCATTTATAAACACTGCAATTTTATTAAACTGAAGCTCACTTTAGGGTGGTGAGTGCAAGCAAAAGTGTATATACATAGATACACACATGCAAATGTAAAGCTTTATTAGGAAAGCATGATGCTAAGATATTTTATCTTATGTCATGTTCTTCCTCAGTTTTGCCTTGTTTACTTTCTGAACACCCTGAGAGATTTGAGTGTGGGAAACAGGCATGCCACTGGTTTAAAGGTAATTTTCTTCTTCAATTTGCAAGAGCACAAACGGACCTAGGGACTGATTGCAGACACCACAAGGGATGTGTGTAGTCACCCCCCAAGCTCAGGTGACATGTGACCAGCCGCAGCAGAGCTGAGATACAGCTGTTGCTTAGAGCATTCCTTCTGAGCTTGAAATAAGCCCTGCCCTGCTCTGTGGAGACACCTACCTCAGGGTCTGGGTACCATACAGCTGGATAGTGAGCACTGCACCTTAGCAAATAGGTCCACATTTATTATTCTGTATCTCAAATAACAATTTTTTTCTGTTGGATCATCTGTCCTTACCACTTAGGTGGACTCAGTAACTAAAGTAGGAGGTTTCTCCTGCTTGCAGGTACTGATAAATGAGAAATAATTTTTTTTTTTTTTTTTTTTTTTAGTTCCAGTACTTTTGCACTGTTTAGCTGGAGGAGAACATGCTTGTGCATTTACTTACCTGTTTTTCTAGCAATGTGTTTAAAACTGGAGGAATGGAAAGTAGCACTTTCCAATTTAGAATTTGCCTCTGCTCGTAGTTTGATGGCTGCTTTAATAGCACGGTATGAAGTATGGGTCTGGTAGAAGCACCTATGGCAATCTTACTCCAAAGTAGGTCCAGGTTATAATAACTACCTAATTTTGCATTTTCGTGCAAAACAGTGTCTCTATGTGCTTAGCCCATATGATAAGCACATTTTGTATATCAGACAAAATAAATAGTGGCTTACCTTTACAAACAAAAATCATCCTGACATACTTGCATGCACGTGCATATTTTATGGATTGTTGCTAATGAAAGATATTGTATTTCATTTCTCTGCTGCTTGCTCAAGAGCAGAGAATGAGTTTTCATTAGAGTCAATATTTTAACTGAATACACTTTGGAAATTTCTTAATGAGGCTTGGTTTATACATCCTTTCATATTTGTTCTAATGTTACATTTTGTTATCTCTACAGCTTGAAGATTTCCATACTTAGTCTGCCTGCAAATGGCCCTGTGCTTCACTGCTGTAAACTTTGCTGAACAGAATTTGCATTTCTCCAAGTGATAAACTGGAGTAATTTAAGCCTATTCATGTAAAAGCTGTCTTGTATGTCTACATGCCTATGGACAGAATTGCTTCATCATTGAGGAAAATGCATTTTTCAACCACAGCTGAGTACTTCACAGAACCAGGCAGAGGACTCCGTCCTTCCCTTACCTATGGTAAAGACAAGAAATCTTTTGATTTTGAAGGAAGACAACCTGTTCCAATATTTCACTTTTCCAAATCTTTCCATTCCACTGGACACATTTATCTGCCATGTTATGGTAAACATTGTTTCATTGTCAATTTATCTTAAAAATACACAGGTGACACAATGCACATCCAGGACAGCTGCAGGAACTAAGGCACCACCCAGAACCAGTTCCTAAATGTGCGACACCCATTAGAGACCCAGTCAGTAACTTGCCAGCGCTATTGGCAGAGGGCAGACGACATGCCACAGTCAGCAGAGAAGTCTTCTGTTGACAGCACATCTTCTAGTGTCATTAGAAGGTCACTTTAGTGACCTATTTCCATACAAAACCACCTAATCAATATTCTTCAGATCCAACAATCCTTTCTGCAGAAGTGGAACAGATTAAGTTGGTCACAGACAGTGCCAAAGTGGTATTTGTGTACTATAAAACAGGAAACAATTATGTGTTATTTACCAGCTGCTTTCTTGGCTATGGTTTTGAACATCCATCAGGCTCAAATTTATTAACCTGCCCGTCCTCCCTCTTGCTGGCAGCTGCCTCTACAGAAGCAACATCTCGCACAAAAGCACAGGGCTGGTTTTGCTGGGCTAAACTCACTTGTGAGACACAAGAAACATCAAACACCTTTCCCACAGCAGCCACCTACAATACTGCAGCATTTCCAGCCCTCCAACTTGTGCCTGGCAAATGAGCTATAGTGAGTCCTCATTATATTGTTAGGGCTGGCCAAGGACAACCCAAGGCCTAAAAAGTAGTTTAAAGGGAGGGTATAAATGATGATTTAATAAAAATGCAAATCACCCTGTCCTCTGCTTCCAATGGCTGCAAGGTGAAACTGTAATGCCAGGCTCCATGGGTAATGGGAGGATTTTGAAAACATGTTGCTTATAATAAATTCACTTTTTGTTAAAGAAAAAAATCAAGATGCAAAATACAGCTAATGTGCCGAGTGTTAATTGTAAAACTGACAAGTATTAGATGAAATGGGTAATTTTACAAATACAGCAGAAGATTAAATTATGTGCAAGAATTATTAGACTGCATCTTATTTTTATTAAAAAAAAATCAGCTATATTTTAGGAGCAAGGACCTGAAGAAAAAATGAACTCTAGTTTATCCACAACATCTTTGAAATTTATCTCCAGACAGAATACTTGCGTGACCAGATCTCACAGGAAATAGATCCTGCCTGTGGGAAACCAGTTGCAAATATCTGAAAATTTCATGAAGAGAAATAACTAAAGGCCTGAGTCCATAAACGCTCATTACAGCAGAAAGGTGTAGGAATGGGGGTCAGGCAAGAGCTGTATTATTGATGCAGACCCCGTACACTGGCTTCAGCATTCCCTCCATTGGCGTAAGCAGGAGCTGTAGGAAACAGTGCTTTTGTGAAGTCCTTTGAGGTCTGTGATTCCAGATCCCTGAGGCAAAGGCAGCTACCGAGTACAGCTCCACTATCTGGAACAGTCAAAATATTTCTGTGCAGTTCCATGTGCTTCCACCAAGACAAAAATCTAAGCGTTAGCCTTGAAGTGACCCCATCTGGCCAATACAAATCAACAAGACTAACACAGCAGATAACGAAAATGCTGTGGGCTTGTTCCCACTGATATTCCCAGAATGACAGCTCAGATAGAACTTAAAACCATGTATCTGCACATCTATGAATCCTAAAAAATGGCTAACTAAAATCAGCTGATGGCAAACATCAATAAAAAATGGCACTAAGATACCTACTGAAGTATCAGATATTAAACGCATTTAATAGAACTTGAAGAGGCCTTTATTAATAAATTTTATTATTATTTTATTATTACTTTATTATTATTATTAATATAATTGCCTGGCTGGACAGATCAACTTCAAAAGGGACTCTCCAGCCAATAAAACGAAAATAAAACGATGTCTCCTTATCCACTCCTTTTCCCTGAAATGATTCTTTGACTCTTTCAGCTCCATTTTCACCACTAAATCTGCAACATCAAATTCATTACACAGTCAAGCTTAATAAGGGTGTTCTGCCTGTGTGAACCTGGAACAACACCAGTTGCAGAGAAAAGCTACATGAAAACCGAACACTGAATAAAATTCTGAGATTAAAAAAATATAATAGAATTTTATTATTTCTTGGCTAATCTTTGCAATGATCTATGCAAAATGTAATGTATAAGTATTTTCTTCTGCCTCTATACTCCTTTTATTAGATTCACAGTTGTGCACAGGGAAATTAGAGCAAGGTTATCTCTGAAAAAAGAGGTGCATGAATAGTCTGAGGCCACAGGTACCTCCAAAATGTCTTTCTACCTCCAAAATGTCTTTCTGGCACATAACTAACATCAGGTAAAATTATTTGAACCTGAACTACACAAAGTCAAATTTGATTTTAAGTGTTTCTGCAGACACTTATTAACTCTACTCATCATTAGAAATAGCATTGCTTTGGCCTTTCCCAGGGTAGGAGACAGCAAGGCGTCCTTCCAGTGCACTGGACCTTACTTGGGACAGCATTTTCTTTTCTGTTTTCCTTGCACATTCCCACCTGTCTGTAGCAACATTTATAAGTGAAACTACTTGTCAAAACAGGTTGAAATCCACTGAAAGATTGCTGGGGGCTTCTCTGCTTTTCCATGGGGATGCTGCAGAAAATGTGCTTTTGAGACAAGTGCTTTCCTCCAAGCAGCTGTTCAAAGGTGAATTTGCAAATAAACCTCTTCTAGAAGGGTTTGAAAATTGCTTCACTGATGATTTTTGGAAAATACCTACTGACACCACCTAAGAACTTCACACAGAGAGTACCCGAACTTGACTTAGCATGTCATGCGATAGATCACTGCACAAACAGAAGGACTTGGAAGTTGAGTGGAAGCTCAACCTTCATCATAGGGGACTCAGATGCTCCCTAGAGCTGCAGCATTACTCAAGACCTGGGCAATTTTGAAGTACCTATAATTTTGCTTGCTGCCAGTGTGGAAATAAACTCAGCCGGGGGAACCTGTTTCCTGGCTTAAGAAAACTTTTGCTACAAAAATTATATGACCAATAGAGTCAAACTGGTTTAAATTTTACCTCTCTGATACACGTAAAACCATCGGGCGGGGTCTAGAAAAAAGTAAGAAAAAAATTTAACAAAAAGAAAGTGACAACCATACACAACTTAGTCTTTTGTTAATTTTAAGGTGACATTGGATAGGTTCTGCAAGTGCTGTGGGGTCCCCTTTCCCAGTGACTGTAAGATTGTTTCCAGGTGTATTTTACGTGTTTTTTTTTCTGAATTGCCTCTTTCCCTTACCCCAAGGGACAGGAAAGGAAGTCAGAGCTTGCTGTCCCCTGCATGACCACGAAACTCGGGGGAACTTGTGAGGGGAAGCATGCACGCAGTCATGCACCCATGCAAGCATCCATGCATACGGCAAGACAGCAATGCAGCAGTCATCCTAGCAACACTGTTAAGGGATGAGGAGAACTTTGCATGCAATCTTTGAAGTCTGCTGAGGGGCAACAAGAGGGGCACACAAGCTTCTGCTTCCTCTCCACAGCTTAGTTCTTTGACAACTGTAGAAATAAAGGGATTAGTAAGGGTGAAGAAGACTCAGGTGGTCTGGAAGACTCTAACTAGTGCTCTTTGCAGTCACTTCACTTGCAACATGGTCATTTTGTACTATCCTCACATCCCGTAGGAGAAAATTTCATTAGCAAATTAGGTTAAAATTAAAAAAACCCAAATGATTATTTTAAAGATATACATATGGCTTCTCATGGCATCAGTTTCTTTTTACTGAGAGAACTGGATACACAATATGATCTGCAATAACCTGCAAAAGGCACAAAAGTTTTGGTCAGAATATTACTATCTGTGGCTCCCTCAGTCCATCTGGCATCACCTATTTCCTTCGTTTCCATGTAGTCTGTGCTTCCAGCTGCCCAAACCTTCCTGGATGACCTCTCACCACTCTATCAGCTCTACAGTATCTTGCCTCCTGTTGCTGCTGACTGGGAAGCACCAGTGAGCCCACCTGGTTTTGTCTCACACACCAGCCAGCGCATTTTGTCCCCACAGATGGTGCATCTATATGCCCCCAATGGACATGAGGATCAAGTAGGCACCAAAACGGAGCAATTCTCACTGCTCTGTGTTTCTCTGTACAGGGGTGTCATGGTTTTAGCTAGGATAGTTAATTTTCTTCACTGTAGCTGGTATAGTGCTGCATTTTGGACTTAGTATGAAAATAATGTCAACAGCACACTGATGTTTTAGTTGTTGCTAGGTAGTGCTTACACTAGTCAAGGACTTTTCCAGCTTCCCATGCTCCGCGAGGTGCACAAGAAGCCAGGAGTGGAGGGGGCACAGCCAAGAGAGCTGATCCGAACTGGCCAAAGGGATATTCCATATCATGTGACATCATGCCCAGTATATTAACTGGGGGGAGCTGGCCGGGGGAGGCAGCGATCGTGGCTCGGGAGGCTGGCGGTGTCGGTCAGCGGATGGTGAGCGGTTGCAGCACTTGTGGTTTTTTTTTTCTTTTCTGTTTTTTCCCTGGGTTTCATTCCTCTCTCTCATTATTTTCTTTTTTATTATATTATCATTATTATTTTAATCATAATCATTATTGTTATCATTACCATTACTACTGTCACTATTTTATTTTAGTTAAACAACTGTTCTTATCTCAACCCACGAGTGTTCTTGCTTTTGCTCTTCCGATTCTCCCCCTTCCCACTGGGGTGGGGGGAGTGAGCGAGTGGCTGTGTGGTGCTTAGTTGCTGACTGGGGCTAAACCACAACAAGGGGTTTACACGAAAAGCAGTGCGTGAAGACTGTCTAAGCTCACGCTGCATGTGCTGCACCAGTCATTGTTTTTCTATGAGTAGACAGAGCCCCGACACCTTGCTCCTCAGCTAAATCTTGCAGCAGGCCACTTCTGCAAAACCCTATGGTGCCCCTGAGCGAGCTGTGACCAACTCAGGGCCTGTACCTGAAAACTTAAGGCTGAGAAATTCCACCATGAATTCTTTAAAGCCATTTAAACAAACCTCATGCTCAATACTTTTCCCTTAAATAGAAAAAAAAAGTTCAGAAGTGAACATGCATTTTCCTTCTGGCATGTCAGAGAATGTGACTTACACACATTGCAACAGCATTAAGCTGTTGGAGGGGTTGAATCTTCATGTGACCAGAGTGACCTTCATTACTGTCACTCTGAACTTTTACTGTTAGAAACTTAGCTTGCTCTTGATGGATCTTTGGGATGTGATGTTAAACTGGTGCAGGAATAGAGAGAATTTAGTCTCCATTGAGGAATTTACTAATGTATCTGGCTGCAGACAGAACTGGCAGAAGAAAATATCAGAACATCGCTTCCCAACAGCATCACCTACATGCTGAGAAAATGCCTGGTCAGATAGTACTGCTGAGTTGTGGTGCTTGGCCTCGCTAACTCTGGCTCAGCTGTTCTCAACCTGAGAAAGGAACAATTCAAGCAAAAACCAAGACCAACACAAGAAAATCACAGCAGATGCTCCAGTTGGCAGCTGCAGTGCAAGAGTGATAGTGATATAAGAGCAATCACATGAGATGATCAATAACAGAATTGAATCCTGAATGACTGACTACTCACACAGGGATATCATAGATAGATTAGCAACTACAGAAACCTCCACACTTTCCCCTTTTTAACTGAAACTTCAAGAATACTTCCAAAAGAAGCTGGTTTCAAGAGCAAAGAGCCTACAATGAACCATGGATTTAAACTGTATACGTAGACCACAACACATACTAGAGACAGAGCAGTACATTCTAGGACCTTAACTGAAAACATATAAAAACAGGTAGTAAAATTTAACAAACTCCACTGTACCACATGCACTGTAATCACAAGACTTTTTAACTTTCTGAATCCACCAAGATAGGTTAGCAATAAAGAGAATGATGAGACGGTTGCTTAAAGAGGCTCTGAATCTCTGCTGAAGCAAAAGGTGTTGTACCATTAGCCACAAAATCACCCACTGCCAAGGAAATCCTGCTAGGGAAATCCCACTTTGTGGGGTATTCTGAGGACAGGAAAGAAAAATCTCCCGCTTCAGGTCTAATAAACATAGTTCTAAATTTTCGTGTTAACACTAGCTGCAAACTGATTTCCATTGATGAGAACAAAGAAATGTAAATGCAGTCATTAGAGAAAGCATGATAATAGTGTCCTGATTCAGTAAGGGTGACATCAATGAATAAAAAGGACTAGAATACATGGAGAGGTCCCACTGTAAATATTGGGCTTAAAAACATGAAGATGCATCAGAGGTGATTAACAGGAAGACAATAAATGTGCTGCAAAAAAGAGAAATATGATCTATTTTTTCTGTATTGAGTAACCTTGTGGGTTATCAAAACTTTAGACTGTAGGTAATGCCTTCTGGATATAAACAATGGTTTCTCTTCCTCTTTAGAGAGATAGGAAAGAAGCCCTTTAAAAAGAGAAATAGAAAAAAGCTTCTTGTAACAATATATTTTTCTTCATTATTTGAAAAACTTCAGAGTCAACTTTCAATGGTTCAATTGAAAATTAATTCCCTTTCAGAGTATTCAAATTAGAACTAAGTTTTTGGTTCACGCTCTATATTTTTTATTTAACACTGAATTGTTCTTTTTTTTGAAAAATGGCACTTTTCAATAAGCTCAACAGAAAAATTCTTAATCATCATCTCAAATTCATATGCTTATGTCTACTTAGCATATTGAATAGCACAAATAGGAGAAAATATGATGTTGCTACCACCACTTTGAAAACCTCTTCCTAAAACATGCAGAAGCAGTTACTGAGGACTGGACTATTTGTTGTCTCTTCCAAGAGGAGTCTTATGATTTCCCCCCACCCCCAAAAAAAAAAAACCAAACCAACCCAGGTTATGGATTACTGTCTGGGCAGCAAAACAGAGCAATTTCTGAGCAACTATGGATCAACAAAGAGGAAAAGAAATTAGCAGAAGATCAGTTTATAATTTCTGAGGATTATTTCTAACATGCTAGTTGTTTACAAACAGCAGGTAACACCATAAAGAAACCATCAGGGCTGTACGTGTGAAATGGGGCTGCCCACCTATACCTGACCAGGGCAAGCTGCAACAGAACTGTAGTAGGGAACCCAATATAAGACTCTACTTAAACCATATAAATCCAGTTGCATTTTTCAATGTAATTTGACTTAAAATATTTTGTTTCCTTTGTAGCCTAAAGAAAGATGAAGGAAAACCAAACATAAACCTTGCAGGTACCAAAATAAGATGCAGGAAGCAGAGATGGAAAAATGGAGAAAAGAAAGATTGAATTTGCAGCCACATAATCATGTTAGTGACATGCTAATAAGATGGTTACATTTTCCCCGCAACATCTGCATGGCAGCATTTTTTTATTTGTACCCATGCCCAATCCTCTGAAAGTTCAGAAAATATCTGAACAACAGTGGATTTTATGTTGTTCCAATTGTGCTGGCCGGGAAGCCATTACACACCCCAACGTTAGTGTTTGACTTTGTTCCTATTATCTGAGAAAATAAACATGGCAGACAGTATTTATTTCAATGCCAAAACCAGTCCTGTTGTAGAGCAGAATTCTGGTATAAGGTTCCTTTTTGTCCTACTTTTAGGAAACCAGAGTACTAGAGTGCTGTAGAGTGTGATAGGACATTGAGCTGGCCCAAGGTACATCTGCCTTTGAAAATCAGAAGGCAGGTTTTTTAGACTCAAACAATTAGTCTGGTTTAAATAGAATGAATTTAAAGGAACTCAATGGAATAGACATAAAATGGCTTATGCACAAGTCCCTCACTGCCAAACATACTGAGGGGATGGGCCCTTTACTCCAGGATGGTTTTCTGCCTGCTCCGTTGTTTTCTCAGTTACAGGAGCCCCAGCACAACCTCCCTGCCCTCAGGGAGAAATAAATTTGTTTCATAAACATAATAGAGTCAGTGGAAAAACTACTGTCCTGCAGTTGTGTCCCATCTGTTACGAAGGAGGCAAGTAAGAGCCTACTACAGGAGCATTTTTGCCCTTGGCAGGCTCTAGTTATGTCAGTTGAAAAACTTCCTCAAGTTATGCGATCTGCTGCTTCTCTGGGTAGTTGGGGGGGAGGCGGGGGGAAGAAAAAGATCTCAGTACCTGCCTAGTGGCAGTGGGGGGCAAGCTGCATGCTTGCTGCAGCACTGGAAGCAGTAAAGACCTCTCTTGCTGCATGCTCCCAGGCAGAGCTGCTCCAGCTCCTACACCTCACAGAGAGGAACCTCTTCTCTCTCTACAGACCCGAGCAGCACTACCTTCATGTCTGCTGAAGGTACCACTGTCTGGTAACATAGAGCTGGACAGGGTGCCCTGCTTAAATCAGACACCTCTGCCCCACCTCTCCTGATTTGTAAAAAGAGCCTATCAGGATGAACAGCCTTTTTTTTTTTTTGGACACTTCAATCTTACTCACTTTTGAGTGATCTCATGAGTAGATTAGTATGAGCACATTCAATTTCTTAACGTTACTCCTTACTGTTTACAAAGCCACATTTCCCTACATTGTCATAAAACAGTAATTTATGCCACACATAGAGCTTCATGTTACACTATCCACACTGGAAAGTGAAAAGCGTACTCTTGATTATTTTCATGCTTTGTAAGAAACATAGTACATCACTTAGCATTGAAACAAGATATCGGAATGCCGTTTGGTAACACACCAATTACTAACTGAAAAGAAATACAAAATGAAAAATATTTACATGCTAACTTTTTATATAGTTGAATAATTTTTGTATGATTTGTTAAACAAATGTATTTCCTGCAATACATACATTTTACAGGCCACGGAGCCTGGCAGCACCTTCCATTTTATTCTGTTAATATGAAATTGTGAATACATTCAACATCACTTCAATTCAACTTCGAACATCTCTGCACAGAAGACAGCTCTGGCTGACATACAGTCGCCTTCTGAGAGTAATTCTATTTTGTGGGTTTTTTTGGGGTTTGTTAAAGGCTATCTCCCCCAAGTATATATAATTTTAGTTCAATAGATGGGTATATAGCTTGCAGTCTCTTAGGTTGGTGGTAGTCTGGATACAGCTCTAGGCAGTGTCTAATGAGTTAAGAAATGTGGTCATTCCCACAGTAAAACCCTAGAACATCTCCTTGAATACCTCTTCTGGTGGGTGGCCGGGCTGGGGTGTGCCAAGGGGCACAGACACTATGTGCAGAGCAGTACACACACACTAGGTACTTTGGGAAAACAGTTTTCAGTGCTGCAAATCATCAGCATCATGCTCAACCTCAAGATCTCAGGCCTGGGCGGGAGTTAGGGCAAAGGCATTGCCTAGAGCTGTGTCCAAACTACCACCAACACTGCTTCTGTGTTTTGCAATGTTTTCTACTGTTTTCTAGAAATTCTTTAGCTGCCATGACAGCAATCCAGGCTTCAGTTTGTACAATTTTTTCCCAACCATCAGTAATGAACTTTACAGAAGAGAAGATTCTCTACTCTGTCTGAAACACAATTTTATATCCATAGAGGCCCTAAAAAAGCCTGTCTGAAGAGTTAACCCAAGGACAAGCACCCACAATCAATCCTTTTCAAACATTAAGTGGCACTTAACTCATGGCTACAATTAAACTGTAGGATTGCAAGGGGACAGATGATGAAGCATTTTTCCCACTCCCCTGAAAAAAAAAAATCCCCAAACCCCAACTCTCTGCTCCTTTTCAGATGCCCTGCAGCAGGAAACCTCAAGCCCAGCAAGGAAATCCTCTCAGCACATTAATGGCCTCACAGCAGAATTCACAATAAGTCATGTCTCTTTAGGGGAATCAAAGAAACAAACATTAGAATGTATCACTCCCCTGAAAGGGGAGTTTTGCGGAACTTGCAGGTTTTTTGCTGGAAACACAAAACAGTTTATGCAAATTAGTTCTTACATCCTTAGCAGGACTTGGACTGCAGAGCCCAGGTATTCGAAAAGGCGAACATGTAACATGAATTGCAACACAACCTAAAAGCTATCTTGCTTGATAGCACTGGTGGCTTCTTTCAAACTCCTAGTCATGATCATCAATAGCAGCAGCAGCGTTATTTGCTCACAATAATGCGTTACAACCAGGAGTGCCATTTCACAGCATTCAACTCCTTATGAATCTATTTTCAGCCCTGCCATAGAAATTAATTATGCCTCAGTAGCTCTCTGGCAGAACAAGAAGGAGTAAAGGCAATTTACTCATCAGTAAAATGGGAATAACAACACTTATACATCCAGACATGCTTTCCCAGTGCTCCATGCAAAGTCCCCTCAATTTCCTTGGCTCTCAGTTAATGCATCTCCCTTGTTACTGATGGGTCTAACTTTGTACTTTGGTTCTGTGCTGTTGCATAAGACAAAGCTCCACTCCAGTTACAGCAAGGATTCTCCCAAGACTTGAATTTTTTCCAGGTTGATATTTAGGCAGTGCTTAAAGTATTTGCTGCCAAACCACTCCAAGTACTTCAAAGAGCAATCTAAGGAATGCAGCCAAGATTAACATGAGTGATGAGGCCGAACAATGACCAACAGGAAGAACTGATGGCAAGCATGCATTTGATTAAATACACATAAAAAAAAGTGACTCATTTGAAAGAGGTGCACCAGATTCTTTTGCCATATTCCCAGAGCTACTGGCAGTAGCTGCCAAGCTTCCTTTGACTGTAGCACTAGTACGTCAAATCAAGTTTAATATGGCTGGCATTGTATGAACACGTCTATACATCCATTGTGTTATCCAGAAAAGTGGACATGTGGCTTCCCAAGCAGAGAAGCAGACACCTTTCATGCCATGCTCCCTCACAAGGCTTTATAACAAGAGCCATGAATCAGCCATGTGGAAAAGTGTAATCACAAAAAAGAGCTGGACTCAGGGCTGCTACGACAGGGAAAAATCCAGCTAGCAGAGAGGAGAAATCACTTAGCCTACTGTACCAGCATTGGTCTGAGAAAAGCATAGTGAACCCCAGGGAACAGCTCTCATAGAATGGTTTGGGTTGGAAGGGACCTTAAAGATCATCTACTCCAACCCCCCTGCTATAAGGTCTCCCCATAGCCTTCTCTTCTCCAGGCTGAACAACCCCAACTCTCTCAGCCTGTCTTCATAGGAGAGGTGCTCCGGCCTCGGATCATCTTCGTGGCCCTCCTCTGGAGTCGCTGCAACAGTTCCATGTCCTTCTTAGGTTGGGGACCCCAGAGCTGAATGCAGCACTCCAGGTGGGGTCTCATGAGAGCAGAGTAGACGGGGACAATCCCCTCCCACAACCTGCTGGCCATGATTCTTTTGATGCAGCCCAGGATATGGTTGGCTTTCTGGGCTGCAAGTGCACATTGCCAGGTGACGTTGAGTTTCTCATCAACCAACACCCCCAAGAATCAAGGCTGCTCTCAATCCATTCTCTGCGCAGCCTGTATTTGTGCTTGGGATTGCTCCAACCCATGTGCAGGACCCTGCACTTGGCGTTGTTGAACTTCACGAGTGTCGCACGGGCATACCTCTCAAGCCTGTCAGGGTCCCTCTGGATGGCATCCCTTCCCTCCCATGTGTCGGCTGCACCACACAGCTTGGTGTCATCTGCAGACTTGCTGGGGGTGCACTCAACCCCACTGTCCATGTCGCTGACAAAGATATTAAACAGAGCCAGTCCCAATACTGACCCCTGAGGAACACCACTTGTCACTGGTCTCCACTTGGACATCGAGTTGTTGACCGCAATTTCTTGAGTGTGACCATCCAGCCCCTTCCTTACTCACCGAGGGGTCCGTCCATCAAATCCATGTCTCTCCAATTTAGAGACAAGGATGTCATGCGGGACAGCGTCAAATGCTCTGTACGAGTCCAGGCAGATGATGTCAGTTCCTCTTCCCTTATCCACCAACACTGTAACTGTCATAAAAGACCATCAAATTTGTCAGGCACAATTTGCCCTTAGTGAAGCCATGTTGGCTGTCCCCAATCACCTCCTTATTTTCCATGTGCCTTAGCATGGTTTGCAGGAGGATACGCTCCATGATCTTGCCAGGCACAGAGGTAAGACTGACTGGCCTGTAGTTCCCCGGGTCTTCCTTTTTTCCCTTTTTAAAAACGGGGGATATGTTTCCCCTTTTCTAGTCAGTGGGAACTTCACTGGACTGCCACAACTTCTCAGATGTGATGGATAGTGGCTTAGCGACTTCGTCCGCCAGTTCCCTCAGGACCTGTGGATGCATCTCATCAGGTCCCATGGACTTGTGCGCTTTCATGTTCCTTAGGTGGTCTCAAACCTGATCTTCTTCTACAGTGGGTGGTTCTTCATTCTCCCAGTCCCTGCCTTTGCCTTCTGCGACTTGGGTGTGGGTTGAGCACTTGCTGGTGAAGACTGAGGCAAAAAGCCATTGACTACCTCAGCATTCTCCATATCCTGGGTAACCAGGTCTCCTGTTTCTTTCTGGGAACCTTCCTATGAACCAACACGTAATGTGGTCACTAACCTTTCCAAAGGTAACACGACCAACTTGTCCTGAGCTATCTGTAGGAGCAAGCTGAGCAACCCTGGGTGATTTCCAAAAAGGAGATGAGCATTCATGATAGGGGCACGTTAATTCTGTGACTAGGCTTGCTCCTTTTCAGGGACTTTTGCCTGCTCAGGCTCTGTAAGAATGCTTACATTATGGGTTGTTTCTGTGCTGCAAAATCAGGTGCTCTCTAAATCTGGCACAGGGGCTGAACTCCAGCTAGCAAGAATCCTTTGCTGTGCAAACTAGCAGCAGAACTAAAGCCAAGTACCATCCTGTCTGCAGATTGAAAAAAATCAGTATTCCAAAAAGCTGCAGTTCCTGGCACTTCACAGTTTAGCACAGTGTCCCCTGGGAAGAGCCTTTCAGCATTATTCTCACCTAATCAGTGTTCCTAATTTCTATCAATTTATTCACACTTTGTAGGATTTTCTTCCTGGAAAAGGTGACACATAAGAATGGCTGTCTTGGGTCAGACCAAAAAAATCCATCTAACCCAGGGAAGAGAATAAGAACAAGATGAACATAGAGTGATACTCCCAAGAGCCCCATCCTGGTCTCCAGCAATCTGAGCTCAATTTCCCAATCCAGAGCTGATGACTTTGTACCCATGATATGCACAGCTGTTGAGTAAATTTTAAGCCTATGTACTTTCTTAATATGAACAAGTATAACATAACAAGCTTACCTGCTGTAATAAAATGTAATCTGGATAGCACTGAGCATCATCACAGGGAACAGTAATGTTCATGGCTGAGACATTTATACCACTCAGCTGGGCTCACAGACGATAATTCCCCTTCTGGAGTTTGACTTGATCCTAGTCTCTATCAGTTATATCAGTGATCCTGAATTCAGCGTCCCACCATTGCACAAATACATAGTAACGACAGCTCTTACATCAAATGTTTGTCATCTCAGCACAAAACAAAACATAAAGATAATTCTTTCCATTTTAGCTGCCAAGAACGAGTGCTCAGAGTGGAGCAGAGGAGCTTTTCCTGTGTGCCAAGGCTGTGGCATGCCTGGGCAGCCCTGGCTCACGAGCATTTGGTTTACAGCTGCCCCTCTGTCAGAAGATTTGCTCATGTTCACACAGGGAGCCTAGGACAAAGCTGAGGTTACTCTGAGATACCCGCCATCACACCTAGGTAGAGGAAAAAATCCGCTGTTGAAGGTCATAATTTGTAATTTAGTGGGTTTTTTTGTTTTGTTTTAATTGGTCCTGGATAGAGGTAAAGAACAGAAAATGGAAAAATGTTCAAACAAATCCTATTTCCTGAAAAATTAATATCTGGCTAACTGCAATGAAGTGTCCCTTTCCCCTGACAGTCTAATAGCTGGAGACATGATAGGCAGCAGCAGAGGGGCAGCCCCAGCCTCCAGCAAGGGGCACAAAGCCCCACATCCCAACAAACATCAGTTTTGTAGAAGATCCATTTCTTATTAATGGGTAACTAGCCCAGCAGAAAATTCCTACCACAGCCACTCACAGCACTAATCTAATAGCTTGAACATATTACTATACTTTTACTAGACTAAAGTTTAGATCAGTAATTACTGCTTAGGAAAAAAAAATTAAATTGTCAAGTCTCCCACACACTTTTTGGTAAGGTGCAGAGAGGGCAAATAAAGGATATGGAGGTGACAATCTCCTCAAAAAAGCAGCACAAAGCCACTGGCCTTAAACAGGTTCCCCTAGCCTGAGAAATGCAGGGTGAGCCAGGACCAAGGCAAGATTTTGATTCCAAAGCAGCAAGGGAAAAGGAAAATCAAACTGCGATGCTTTTTTCAGAATAAATATCAGAAACTCTTCAGAGGGCACTTAGTAAATGAAATAGTCATAGGAGACTTCTGAATTATAAATGAAGTAACTGAACATAATTTTTTTTTCTTTTTTGGAATATGTTATTCATCAAAAACCTCTGATGAGCCAAGACAATGCATTACAAATGAACTTGTTCTCTCTGAGAAGAATTACTGCTGCCAAAGTTTTTTTTTATTTCTCATTGAAAAGCAGATCAGACACTTCAAGTCCCTGATTTATTAGTGCACAGATTTCCATGAACATTGGTTTGCTCTAGCTTTGAGTTATAAAAAGGCTTTTAGAAGAATAATTAATGAATATATAATGTGGGGGAACCAAACAATCAGAAGTAGTAATTAGTTCAGTGCCTAATTCAAGGACGTGTTATCGTTAGGTTGTTATGGGAAAACCAGAATTTTATATTTGTGCATTCAGGCAGATTTTAACTACAGTCTAAAAACTAAGTTGTTTTCCCCCTCAGAGGCACCTTTTTTGAACAGGTGGAATTATATATATTTGGCACTAGCTACAGAACTGACACAAGAACTAAGCAGACATTCAGAAGACAAAGGTGAATAGACAATGGTGCAAGGCCAAACACAACCTGAACTACAGAAAACCCTTATAAGGGACACTCTTAATCACATATGTGGTGTTTGAGGTTGTGATTGCAGGGGATGACAAAGCTGCAGCCTCACCTGAGATTTCTGTATTCTGGACTGCGACTTTTCACCTGGAGAGAGAGCATGTGCGTTCGTACATGCGTGCGTATGCATTATCTTTTCATCAACAGCCTCGCTGTGCCTTGCCAAAGGCATGCCTGTGCCCAGTCGCTGCAGGCTGCTGGTGGGAGTATCTCAATGCAGCTGCAGATATGAAAGACTGCCACAGCAACCTCCAAGCGAGGACAACCAAAGCATACTGGTCCATCACTGCCCAAGGACCAGACGCTGCTGCGGGCTAGTGCTTCCAGGTGGGTGCCCCACAGCCATGAGCATGCCAGGAGGGGCAGACAGTCCCTGTGTCTGAGCATGGGTGCGTGCACAGCTTGGGCTGAGCTCCCAAACAGGGCACTGAAGCTGTTCGGAATTCAGATTGTTTTGTGGGAGATGTCACTCTCCTCCAAAGGTGACATTCCAGATTAGGAAAATAAATTAAAAAAAAACCAAAACAACCCCAACCTTATTTTTCCACAAAATGAAAGTTTTAACTATGATTTAGAAAACATCAGTTTGGAAAATCTTTCAAATTTCATTTCTCACAAATGCTCACAGTTCATTGTGGTACAGGCAGAAGCCATCTCCACCTGCACCATGCTTGTGGTCAGTTTGTCTCAGTCTATTTACAGCGCAGCGGCTCTTGGCAGCTTTTTCTCTGTTAAGTTACCTAGTTCCATAAGTTTTTACTTCATTCCTCAGGAACTACCCAGTGAGTGAGCAGAGCTATAACACGTATATGATCATAGCCAAGCACCTACACTGGAATTCTGCACAACAGAAATTTCATGATAAAGATCTAAAAAAAAAAAATAATAAAAAAATTAGTCTACTTTCTACTTAGGCCTTAAGTTTTAGTTTTTTAAAATTAGTTCATTTATTTTTTAAAAGGAAGCTTTGTTTGGGTTGTTGGTTTTAAAAAAAAACAAACAAAAAACCCCAACAAAACCCAAAACCAAAAAACAAAACAAAACAAAAACCCCAGAAACAGAAATAGTTCTTTTCCTAAGCTGAAAACATGTGTGGGCTTGTTCACATTAATTAAAAAAAAGAAAAAAAAAGAAAAAGAATATTTTGTTTATTAACATACACATCATCGTGTTTGGAAACAGCAGTGTGTAAAACAGAATTTGCCATATAACTATAAGGCAATGCTAGCAGTCCCAGCAGGATTGAATTTGGGAGCAATTTTCCTCCTATAATAGCAGACAGGACAGCTCACCACCGTGATATGGCAATTCACCTATGCAAAGACTATAAAAAGTACAGATTGTTTCTGGTCCAGGCAAAATTGAGGACTGAAACACTGCTATTAAATAAGCATGCTACAGATCACATCCAAATGAGACATCACCACCCAAAAGGATTACTTCTTTCCACTTCACAGAACTGGTGTTTAAGTTGAGCAGATTGCTCCAAAATGTGAAGCATAATTAAGCAGAACGTAAGTACCAATTAAGCTCTATTTGCACAGCAGAAACTGCTCAAAAAATATTGTTCCAATACACATCCGGATTTTTCAGTAGGACATGAGAAACTTCACCGAAATGCATTTGCTCATGTAAGAAGGCTTTCTGCTGAAATACACAGTATGCAACTGTGGGGGAGCTGGCAGGATCAAACCTCAGTTACAGCTCTGGCAACGGAGAGCTGGCAGTGGGCATGGGTTATATTTCTGCAGATACGTTGTTCGAGGGCAGCACCTACACCTCAAGCATTTGAGTGGGTCTGATCTCAGGTAATATATGGAAGCAACCAATAGTGTCTGGACTTCTTGTTCATAAAAAACCATTAGCATCCTAATTGCTGGTTTGCCAAGAAGCTGAACAAGAAATGGGTCTTCAGAACCCCAGTGTAAATGGACAGTGCCTAAAACACCCTTCTGCCACTAGTGTCTCTTTAAATACAGCCTACATACTTCTTCCTGACTCAGAAATAGAGCTGCTTTAAGTCTCTGTGTATTCATTCTAATTCTTCAGCCACATCTTTAATTGTTGCGCTCAAGTGTTTTGAAAGCAGACAGCTATAAATCAGGCATTTGCTTTTATACGTACACAGCACTGAGGGCATTAAATCACAGAAACTCTTCATCCAAATAAATGTCAGCTCCTGACGTTAATTAAAAAAATAAGAAAAACCTATCCAACATACTCAATTCTTTGGAGTTAGTAAGACTCCAGTGTGAAAGCAATAATTTGTTTCAAGACACCTAACGGAGATTTTATTTCCCTACAAAGAATCCTTTTTCCCTTTTGCCAAGGCTGTACCTGGCCTGTGGTGATGCTCCCAAGAGCGGCTGCTTCAGTCGACTTTCTTGGCCACTAATCCCTCCCAGTCGTCCCAGTTGTACTTTGCCCCTCACCTTCCTCTGTGCTCCTACCTCTGAAGAGCAGCATGTGCATCCTCCAGGCTGAGGGCAGGCTGTTTCTTGTTTTAACTGGCTCTGAGCCACTCTACAGAGAGGAAGTGATCCAGAGCAGTTTCAGACACCCACTGCTCCCCAGGATGCGAGCATGCGCCAGGCTGCTCTGCAAAGCCTTGTCAATCCACAGCCATTGGTACAGCAGGCAGCTTCCAATTTTATATGGGGGCAGAGCAAATCTCACTGGAGCATTTTGATCTAGTTTTAAGTGTTCAGAGAATTAGAAGAAGACCATTCAAAACATTTCCCCTAGGAATGAGACCTGAGTTTCACTAGGAATTACTAAAAACTGATTTCTTTTCATTAAGATATGACATGGTAACACTCAGGGAAGCAAACAGCTTCCAGCTAGCCTTGCCTTTCACTCGGGAGTTCAGGTCTCCCTCCCATCACTTGGCAGGCTACAGTGGTCTGCTGAAACCATACAGGTACCCATTGAGATATTCAGTGCAGTGAGAAGATCCCTTCTGGAAGTGCGCTTAGCCGATTGTGCCTTTCTTAGAGTGAGCAAACAGAAATACATGCACAGTGTGAAGATGTAAAGATTTTCCACATGGCTTTCTATGTGCCACTGAGAAGCATAAAAATTGGGGAAGGGGGAAGACAAAAGATCAGACACATTGGTACCAAGCAGTAAGCAACCCCATAAAACAGGAGCTGAAACCCAAGCCTGCCACACGTGGCAAAAGACCACTCTGCTATGGTCAATATACCAAATACACCAGCACTGTATACCAAAGCAGGCGCCGAACTGAGCTAGACCTCCCTAAACTCCCACGCAGGAGTCAAACCACAAGCAGTTACCAGCCAGACAGCAAAGCAAACATGCAGGGAGCTAAAACCCCAGCAGACAAGACAGGAAAGTTTCAAGAAACAGACAATAACTTGATTTCCAAAACTTGGCCCAGCTAGTGGTGCTGGGAACCTTAAAACTTTGTTCCTGCAGCAAAAGGTTAATGGGACAAGCACAAAACTTGCTCCCATTTTTCTGTCTTTATTTTGCTTCTCCTGAAAGGGCAATAGGGACTGCTGCAAGGCTGAACACTGTAAGATACCCCCAGTCTAGGATGTAGATGTAACCAGCGACGCACTTGATGAGTTGCCATGAAGTCAAAATATGTAATTGTTTAAAACCTTGCCATGCTAAAGTTAGAAGCTTTAAATTCCACTACTTTTTCTAAGGATCTCTCTGCTTCTGAAACATATTAGTTTTCAGACTAGAAGGGGAAACCATGAGGTTTATGGCTTCCCAGGCTGGGGTCTGGCTCTGATCAACCCTCCTAAAAATACTGGGAAATTCAGGGATCTGGTCTGTTTTAGGAATACCACCACCAGAGAGTGATTTGAGGCTAATAAACATCAGTGCTTGTAAACAAGGGAGCTGTTCTGGTTGACAATGTCTGAGGACTTCTGCAGGCACAAAACAAATACACAGTTGAGAACATGACCAATGCCAGAATGCAGCTTATTAAATTTTCATGCTGACTCTGATTACTTTCATTTAGCAACACAGATGTGCAACCAGGATGAGGAGATATAGTGCCCATGAGTACTGGGAAATGGCTGGCAATACGAGCAAGATTTGGAAACCAGGCACTTAGAGCAAATGCCACTCACACGTGCGGTTATCAGCTCTTACCAGTGACTTGATTTTAAAGAAGCCATGAAAACAGTTTAATATATTAGGTTTCATAATTCTGATTCTTCCGTTCTGTTTTAGGGAAGTCACTTAGCAGTCCACAAACTAGTGAGAAGCACAGGAGAGCACTGCTAAGAACAGTTTAAAAAAAAAAAAAAAAAAGGTCTAGGATGTACCTAGGGAAGCCTAACCTGTCTGTGCAAGTGCTCCCTCCTATTTATTTTAGGGAGAAAGAAACATTTAGCTTGAAATATTTTAAATGGAGTGCGTGAAGAATAAAGAAGGAAAATTTCTCTTTCTGAACGGCTTCAGCTTTCATCTTGTAATTTCAATTCCCCTTTTAATCATCTACAAGAAATTTAATAAAGCTTTGGCCTAATCCCAGAATAATAGAAAAATGGAGAGTTAGAGCTTTACACATACAAAGACACATAAAGGGAGCCTCTGCAGCTGGAGTCGGTGTGTGCTGCCAGCCCTGCTCCAGTAGCTGGGAGCCCACCCTCCTGCCCTGGGGCAGCCATACCCACGGGTGTGGGGACAGGGCACTGCTGCCCCTCCCGGCCTCCCGGACAGTCTGGCACTTTCACCTTTCCTTTCTACTATTTGTGCTTAAAAAAACCCCACTGACTGTTAGAGGAGTACTCAAGCCTAGCAGCAGATGCATGTGCATGCCACTGCAACAGACCCACACAGAACCGGGGTCAGCACTGTAGGTACAGCCACTGCCCCTCATCACCCATAGGCACCATGAGTGGCTGCTTTACTTCCCACTCCTGCTGCTGGACGGGATCATGGACTGTTCTGGCATTGTTGTCAGAAGTGTGGTGGACATAAAATGGACAAATGAAATGTTTTACTCTTTCCACAGTGTGAAATCTCATTTTAAGAGAGAAAGGATTAACTGTTTAAGTAGTTAAATTAATTAGGACTTAATTAAGATACATTTGGACATGCATCCTCAATTCAAGGTTCCCATGTGTAGATTTAAGAACCATAGGAGAGGGATTAAGGTAATGTTAATTATGTTCCATTTATATTGGCTATTTAAATAGCTATCCCTTTCCAATTATGAGCCTCTTTAACTCAATTTCTTCAAGAAAAGCAGCCTTACCCTCAAATTATCAAGAATGTTCTTCAGCCAAAAGAAATAGCTTCAATAAATTTACAGTGTAGAGGGAGACAAGTGAAATGATTCCAGATTTCAAAACATGGCATGTTAAAGTAACTCTCTTGGGGTTCTTCCAAGTTTTTGAAAACAAGGAGACAAGCAGGCACACACAGGTGTGTTAGCATTTAGGCAAGTGATGCTTCATGTCAGTGAGAAGCAGTTCAGCAACAATGTGAGAAGCTGGACCACAACTCTCATTTTGAGACTTGTGGTCACATTAACAATGTGCCCATGTTAACTTGGGAAATCAGCAAAAAAGATGAGCAAGTTTTAACATCCCACCAGAGCAAAACCATCTCTAACACTGCCCTGGGGCCAGTGCAGGGATGCGCCCTCGAAAACCAGGTAGGCTCTTAGAGAGCTCAAATTATCAGCCTCAGGTGACACTCTTCTTGTTTCTGCCACCTTAATGCCCCCTCCACTTTCCTCCCTCCTACTGCAGATAAAGGTAAATCTCCTGCCACAGTGGCACACATTGCTTCAGGACAATTTGCCTGCTCTCAGAGGCACTGTGAAGGCTAATGCTGCTCACAGGAATTTCTGCTCACAGCAGAAAGCATAGCTGACTGCTCTTTACAGACTGTATTAAAAATTATTAAAAAAAAATCTGTTTATAAGATTCTGAACACTTTTCGTGTAATGATGATCTAAGTTATCATTAATGGCATATGTCAAAGAACTTTAACTCTGTTTTATTTAACCTGGCCATGTCTCTTTAAAATGAATGCTGTTTTCACACTATTTAATTTCTGTAATTCAAAGATGCACGGAGAGAAAAAAAAAAAAGGACTTGTTTTCCTTTGTGCTGCAATAAGAATCCACATTTATTTCATATAAAAATTTACCACCATTATTTATTAGCAGGCAGAAAGCTTCTGGGTAAAATAAAAATTTGGTACATAAAGCTGCAGCTGCCTGAGGAGAGGGGGAATTAACTGTAATGAAACTGGTTTAAAAAGCCTCATAACATCACTTTAAAAATACCAAAAAGACGGGGTTAGAAGCAAGAGCAAAAAATAAATATTTTTTTTGGTAAATCACAAAATATCATCTGTTCTCCCATATGAAAACAAAAGGCAAGTTTTCTTCTCATCTTTACATTTAAGATGTATACCTGGAAGGAGCATTTTCTCCACATAAGCTAATATTGCAACTCTTCACAAGCAGCAATTTTGTCCGATAAGGATTTCTTCCTGAGTGGCAGATTTATTTATTCCTAGTTTAGAGACTTTTGCTGGTCAACACATAGGTGAGTGGTCAGCTCTTTAACCACTAACAACTCTAACTAACCTCCCAGTTACTTGTTCCTTGGAGATAAAAGGAGCACAGCTCACAAAGCTTCACTCAGGAAAATAATTCCAGTAGCATCTAGAAATGGAATAATTTCCATTTGCAATGCAGTGGCAGGACTGAAGAACATCAAGAAATTCAGTTATGGGGAGACTGTACAGTCACTTGTGTACTCAAACCTGTGCCACAATGATAGCTGAGAGCAGGGTATCTCTCTCACCCAGCTGAATAAGGCAGGCAATGATGCATTTCACTTACTAAGGTATTTTCTTTTAGATATCTGGCTGTATCTAGATTTGTGGATGCTTTTGTCTTCTTAACTTTAGTGTTTGGTAAACAGCTTTGGTGCAAGTAACTTATATGTATTGAAAGTCCTGAGTGCAACAGCTCTATAATTATGCAAGATTTTAGAGAGATTTACAGCACTCAGATTCAGTTACATTATAAAGGAAAATAATTTTTCTTAATCCATGGGATACCAGAGGTCCCTTCCAAACCAACCATTCTGTGATTCTGTGTCTGTAACCTCAGACCTTTGTATTTCCTTGTCAGACAGGCTCTGCAGGCAGATTTTGCTCTGCAGCCTGTACTGTGGTGCGTCCAGCCTGCTATGTGGCCCCAAGGAGCAAGGAAACCCTGGCACAAGGTTATTCATCTTCACCTTAATAATGTATAAAATTCAGGTCACAGTATATTTATAAAAGCTAAAAGAAACTATTACTATAGGATGCAACTCAAAGACTCAACAAACTGCTTGTTTCTTTTTTGGCTGCTCAACAGCTAGCCAGACCTTTGCATTATTGAACTCGCATAAGGGTCACCTTCTAAAACTGAAAGGTAAGCTCCCAAACTTCACCCTGAAATAAATCTGCACAGCTGAGTTATAAATTAATAACCAAAACTCACTAGACAGGATCTCCATGTTTTTATATTTTTGTTCCTGAAGTAACCTTTCTCTTTCACTCTTTCCATATGGAAAACTGCTCAGGTCCACAGCAAATAAAGAAAAAATAAAGTATGGGCCCTGTGTATGAATTTCAGCAACATGCCAGCTGATAAAGCTGGCAGTAGAGTGTTCAAAGTACAGATGGGCTTGGAAAAAAAAAGTAAAAATCACTACATTGTGATGAGTCCTGGTGCATGATACTTCAGGACAACACAATGACTACATGGCAAGCAGAACTGTATTTAGATTATTGTTGCAAATGACATCCATTAATCACCATGACCAGCCCAGATCCTAACATGCTCCAAGATAAACTGAATTTAATTTCCTAATTCTTTATTATACTTAATATTAGATATTTCTATTTAGTCCACCATACAGCCCAGATGTGACTGCTGACACAGACAGAAACAGCCCAAACCTATCACACAGCACCAGTAAGAGGGAACTGCTCAAGCAGTGGAAGCAGAGACAGGTATCTTGGGAAGAGTATAGGGACACTGCCCGGTTGTGTGTAGGGATGGGGTCAGGAGGGCCAAGGTGTGACTGGAGCTGAATTTGGCAAGGGATGCAAAGAATGACAAGAAAGGCTTCTACAGGTACGTCAACTGGAAAAGGAAAGTCAAAGAAAGCATAACCCCCCTGATGAACAAGAATAGTGGCCTACTATCAACAGATGAGGAGAAGGCTGAGGTACTCAACAACTTTTTTGCCTCAGTCTTCACTGGTAACCTCTCTCCTCACCCCTCCCAAGTTGATGGACCGCAGGATGGAGACCACGGGGATAAAGTCCCTCCTACTGTAAGGGAAGATCAGGTTTGTGACCAGCTGAGGAACCTGGATATACACAAGTCTATGGGACCTGATGAGATGCATCCCAGAGTCCTGAGGAAATTGGTTGATGTAGTTGCTGAGCCACTCTCCATGATATTTGAAAAGTCATGGCAGTCAGGTGAAGTCCCTGGGGACTGGAAGAAGGGAAACATTGTGCACATCTTCAAAAAGGGTAGAAAGGAGGACCCGGGGAACTACCGCCCTGTCAGCATCACCTCTGTGCCTGGGAAGATCACGGTACAGATCCTCCTAGAAGCTATGCTAAGGCACATGGAGGACAGGGAGGTGATTCGAGGCAGCCAGCATGGCTTCACCAAGGGCAAGTCCTGCCTGACCAACCCAGTGGCCCTCTATGATGGAGTGACTACATCAGTGGACAAGGGAAGAGCCATGGATGTCATCTATCTGGACTTCTGTAACACCTTTGACACAGTCTCTCACAACATCCTTCTCTCTAAACTGGGGAGATACGGATTTGATGGGTGGACTGTTTGGTGGATAAGGAATTGGTTCGATGGTTGCATCCAGAGGGCAGTGGTCAATGGCTCGATGTTCAGATGGAGACTGGTGACAAGTGGTGCCCCTCAGAGTTCTGTACTAGCACCAGTACTGTTTAATATTTTCATCAGTGATATAGACAGTGGAATTGAGTGCACGCTCAGAAAGTTTGCAGATGACACCAAGCTGAGCAGTGCAGTTGACACACCAGAAGGACGGGATGTCATCCAAAGAGACCTAGACAAGCTGGAGAGGTGGGCCTGTGAGAACCTCATGAGGTTCAACAAGGTCAAGTGCAAGGTCCTGCACCTGGGTCGGGGCAACCCCTGGTATCAATACAGGCTGGGGGATGAAGGGATTGAGAGCAGCCCTGCAGAGAAGGACTTGGGGGTACTGGTGGATGAAAAGCTGGACATGATCCTGCAATGTGCGCTTGCAGCCCAGAAAGCCAACCATATCCTGGGCTGCATCAAAAGAATCGCGGCCAGCCTTGAAGGCATACAAGCAGTTGCCCAATTGAAATTAAGAGAAAAATGTCATCACCCTGCCAGGGTTTACGTGTCACAAAACCTGAAGGCATCTGAAGTAGCTGAGAGAGCTGGAAGGATCAACAGAGATACTTGACTTCCTTCCAAACAAAACTGGCTGACATTTCCACCCCTTGAGAAATATTCTGAAGTATTCTTCAAGTGTAAGTTCCTGCACCTGGGGAGGAACAACCCCACACACCAATACAGGTTGGGGGTTGACCTGCTGGAAAGCAGCTCCACTGAGAAGGACCTGGGAGTGCTGGTGGACAGCAAGTTGACCATGAGCCAGCACTGTGCCCTTGAGGCCAAGAAGGCCTATGGTACCCTGGGTGCATTAAAAGGAGTGTGGCCAGCAGGTGGAGGGAGGTTATCCTGCCCTAGTGAGGCCACACCTGGAGTACTGTGTCCATTTCTGGGCCCCCCAGCTTAAGAAGGACAAGGAACTGCTTGAGCAAGTCTATCAGAGAGATATGGAGATGATGAGGGGACTGGAGCATCTCTTATGAGGAAAGGCTGAGAGACCTGGGTTTGTTTAGCCTGAAGAAAAGACGACTGAGGGGGGATCTTCTCAATGCTTATAAATATCTAAAGGGTGGGTGTCAAGAGGATGGGGCCAGATTTTTTAGTGGTGCCCAACGACAGGACAAGGGGCAATGGGCACAAATGGGAACACAGGAAGTTCAACCTAAACATGAGAAAAAAATTCTTCACTGTGAGAGTGACAGAGCAGTGGAACAGGCCGCCAAGAGAGGTTGTGGAGTCTCCTTCCCTGGAGACGTTCAAAACCCACCTGGATGCAGTCCTGTGCCCCCTGATCTAGGTGTACCTGCTCAAGCAGGGGGGTTGGACAGGATGATCTCCAGAGGTCCCTTTCAATCCCTACCATTCTGTGATTCTGTGATTTTCCAAAGCCAAGTCTGCCCAAAGGAGTTTTACAAGAGGACATTTAGATAGATTTAGTGTCACAAGATGGCTTCCTCAAAAAGCTTGCCCTTGCACAGGTGCTCTCCATCCACTCCAGCAACAGCCCACCACTTCCTCATCACCTTCACCAGTCAAAGGATGGCTGCATTCAGGTGTAGCTCAAAACTCAGACATCCATTCTAACCCCCTGCAATGTGACAAGCTTCACTGCAAGGAAATTAAACCTCTTGACATCCAGATAGCTTAGCTTTTCATTTAAAACATCTTCAACTTGTGTCTCTAACTTGCTGATACATATTAATTAAATTTATTGGCAAAGATGTGCTTCACAGAAGATTGTATCTATCCCCCTGAGGATTAGTAGATAAGGACAATTAGAGGTTAGACTGGTTCCTTCACATCTGCTGACACTGTGCAACTTTGCTGCTGTGATATATTTGAAAGAAAAAAATAATCTTCCTGAGAAAATGAAATCTTTCCAGGTTATACTTAAAAACTCTGCTTTAACCTTCAGAAGGTTGGGTGTTTTTGATGACATTGTTTTGGAAACACTCTGCCTGCTAAACAAAGTAACCTGCATGGGACTGATGCACAATCATGCCTGAATCCCCCATCATCTAGCTGCTCTTCCGCCCCAAAATACATCAGAGAAATGTCTTGAAGGGGAAGAGAAAATAAACAGTGAGAGAACAGACAATCAGGCTCATCAAATGTACCTAATTTGATCTGTACCGATCAATCACAGACAGTATGGCATCTGCCAAGCAGCCTGACACCTGGTTCAGTAGCATTGGGGAATGCCTAACTTCTGTAGCCAACACTTCCACAGGTTATAAATTAAGAATAGCGTCGACAGCCTCTCAGAAATGAGCTTTGCGCAAGGACAAACTAATCTTCAATAATGCTGCTATTGAGTTTAGAAAATGCTGTGGATATATTTTTCTTAACCCACACTAGCTTTTCCTTAAAACAAGCATCTGCTTTGCAGGCACTACATGCACCAATGTCTCCACCCTTCTCCACACTGACTGCATTTACCCCAACTGCAATTTGCTATGATGTGGATCCACATGTACAAGGGCATCACACGGTATCAAATCTTGCCTCATGCATGCTGTGTTTCTGAAGTGACAGAGGCTACTGAGGTGGTTTGGATGCAGCATGTTACAGTCCACAGTCTCTCTTGCAGCTCTAGAAAACAGGTAAAGCATAAGATCCTCCTCTTAAGAAATATGCTAGAACAGGTTATCATCTATGTCTTATCTTTAAAAAAACAAAACAAAACAACCCCACCCCCCCCCAAAAAAAAAAATCATTGCAATGAAACTGAGGATATCCATCAAGTTTTATGCAATTCTATTTAATTTCTTTTAAAATAGTCTACAGAATATTAACCTCTTCTAACATCTTTCTATCCAGCAGATAAGGTGGTGTATTTAGGGAGGGAGTCTGAAGGGAGTGAGGCAAGATGGAAGGGAAGATACATAAATAGATACAAAACTCATGTACTATTGCATTTTTATAAACATGGGGAATTAACTGAAGCATGGAAATAATGGAATTATGGTGTGTGATAGGTTAAAAGTTTTGCTGTAGTATATTGGTATATTCTTTTTGCATGCCTACCATGTTTTTTAAAAAAGGCCCAAGTAGCCCCCTTTGAAGTTATGCTTAGCAAAATAACTAATTAAGATACTTATCTAGCTGATTCATCACTATCACAAAGGTCTGCACTTTTCAAACCATTAACAAACTTCTAAGTCAACTCAACACCCAAGTTCTTCAAACACTAACACATAAAGCACAATAACCACTTTATTTCACAGAGTAGTTTACTTTTTATCTCCCCCTCCAGCACTCCATCTATCCCACTGAAAACACATCCCTTTCTTCTCTTAGCCATCTGCTGCAGAATTTCATGGAGGGCACTTCTATACTTTCAGTCACACTCACTCCTCCAGAACACCTGAGTGCAGTCCACTGTGCTTGGGTTTTCTGTTGAGGGCATGTACCTTGATTTATTAAAACATGTGGTTTGTGCTTTCAAAAGGAGGTTATTTGCATCAAAAAACAGAGCAACGTCTTACTTCACTCCTATGTCTTTCACCACTACACCCTGATGCACCCTCTTCACCAGAATATGAATGAAAACTAAAATAGCATTTCTTGGCCTCTATGCTGCCACAGGTAATTATTATACAAATCTACTTTTTTTCTACAATACTTTGTTGAAGAAAGGTCTGGTGATGCTGAGATGCTTTCTGAAGAGAAAGGCTTGCCATCCTGCATGTGGAACGACTATTGTACAAACGGACTAAAAATAAAATCCGTATCTATTCAAGCAGAACTGTTAAAGCTGAAGGGAAAACGCAAACACAGAATACATCCTAAGGGATGACTGATTGAATTACACCTCTGTGATAGTCCCACAAAATGTTATTGAACTCAGACTGAATGCTTGCATAGTTGATTACTTAGGCAGGAATTGTAAAACACAGGTGGTGTATTTCTGTCACATAAAAGAGGAGGAAGGACATTCTCTCTCTTCTCGGTGTTACAGTTGTCCTGAAATTATCTGTTAGTAATTTTGGATGGACAGTGTGGACCCCCAAACAGAGTCACACATCAAAAATGCATGGACCAGAATTAAGGAGCCGTGGAATGATGCAGTTCTTTAAGAGCTATACCAGCAATTAAAGAACATAAGGGGGGGTGGGGGGGGAGGGCGGTGCTAGCCAAAGAAAACAGTGTGAGGCAGCATCCCTTGCTTTCAAACTTCTTATATAGCATTACTATCTCGCTGTAATCTACACAAACCAGGAGTCCAGACCAGTTGCTCCTGCACTGCCATGCGATGCCTGTGGGGAATTGACACTGCACTATCTCTTTGCACCACACAGAAAGAGAAGGGGAAGAAGAGAACAGTATCTCAGCCAGAGTCTTTAAAAGACAATCTAAAACACAGGGCTGTGTGAGATGTCTCCCATCACATTCTCATCCTGTTTTCCTTCCTATCTTCCCAGGACTGGCAATCACTATGTTTTCCCTACCTTCAGAAAACTGGGAGACCAAAGGCAGGACCTTCTATTTTGTCCTGGTCAGGACAAACAGCTGAAGGAGAAGGAAGGATTACAGGACCACATAATTTTTTCATCTTTCACTTCAGTTCTTGAGAAATACTGAAACAACCAATGATGTATGCTTACAAGCGTGGGTCGCTGAATTGTCAAAACTGCAATAGAATAAAACTGAATTAACATAGCACATCCTCGTGCAGAGAAGAGAAACAGAGAATGCATTACATCTTCCTCTGAGTAATACTTTTTGGCCCAGCCTCACATGTCATTCTCCTCTGGAAGCTGAGGAAAAGAAGGGTCTACAAAACTGCCATGAGGTAGATGGAAATTGGCTGGATAGCTATTCAGAGTGCAACTGTCAGTGGTTCAGCATCAAAACAACAGGAAGGATCAAGCAGGACTCCACTAAGGTCTTTCCTGGGTCTAGTCATGGTCAATGCTGGATTTATTATTAACAAGCTGGGTGATCAAACAGGACAGGTATCATCACGTTGGAAAGGACTGCAGGAGATTTTCACAGATTTGAGAAAAGGCCTGAAGGTAACTAGATGGAATCCAGTAAAGACAAATGCAAAGGACTACAAGTTTGACAACAGAATAAACCACACAAATACAGCTGGCCAAGCTGGTGATCTGCACATTACTGTGGGTCACAAGCTGAACATAAATGACTGGTCTTGTGTTGCTGCAAAGATGACAAGCTCTTCACCAGAAGTACAAACAGAAATACACTTTGCCAGCTGTGTGAAATAATCCCTCTGCTGTGCTCAGTGGCAGTTAGGTCACAGCTTCAAGACAGACGTGTATTAACAACAAATCCTTCAGGTAAGAGCAATGAAAGTGATCAGAGGCTAAATCACATAACAAACAAGGAAAGACTAAAAGAATTAGAGTTATTTAGACTAGCAAAGAAGAACTTGCAAGAACATAACACTCTTTACAAGGCTTGTACGAAGATAAAAGAAAACATCTGTTCTCCACGTCCATTGGTAAACTGAAGACAAAATAACACTTGTAATGTGTTTGCCACACTGGCACAGACAGGTACAACCCTACTTGAGACAGGAGGATGGACTAGGAGACCTCTTCACCTTCCGTATCTACTTTCCTATAATTTTATGAAGCATTTACATACTTTTCCCATAAGAGCTTCCCTCCCACTCCCCCCAACAACAGTTAAGCTACAGCTTTGGCTCTGACCAGGTAAGTATAATGCCTCAAACAGACTTTCAGAGCAAGTTATGGGGTGCTTGTGGGGTACTTGTACCTACTGATGCTAACCTTGAATTTGGAAAGTAAATGCTTTTAAGTAACTGAATTGTTATATCTCACTCAAGGAATTTGTTAGAAAACAACTACAAAAGTTTTACAGTTTCAGCATTATTGAGTACCCCTGAAGAAAGATGTTTTTACTGAATTGCTGCAAGATGTTAGCAGTTTTCTAAACAGTGCTTTGCATAAATTAGTACAGAAGAAAGAAGCTGTTAGGCTCTAATTCACAATCAGTATCACAGTTTATTGTTTCGCTCTCTCTTCCCTTTTCGAAGAGTTAGAAAATGCTATAGTGTCACTTGGGAACTGGGAAAAGATGATTCTATCTGTAGAAATGTTACAGGTTTTGGCAATAGCTTTAATAATCTTTTATAAAGATCAATATCTATGGATTTGGTTTAGGAGACATGATAATCTGCCACTTTCCACTTCTGAGTACTTTACTGTTTAGAGTGACATACAGATAATGTGAGCATTAGCAGAGCTAGAAAAGGGGTATTGCATTAGTTCTACCTCTTAATAATAAATAACCAAATAAAAACAAGATCCTGATTGCTTAAGCAGGAAAGCACTAATCACTGTAGGCAAGGAGACACTAAACACTTGCAGTGAAGTCTCTGGACCAGCCTATGTGCTAAAGGAAAAGTAAATGTTCAAGAAAGTCTACATGGGAAAGAGGACCAGCTAGCAACTTTGATGTTACTTTTTTTATACACATAGTTTGTGCTAGACATGCTTGAACACAGAAATTCAAGTAAGCAAAAAGAGTAGATTTTAGTACTAAGCTGGGAGGGTGGTTTTGCCCCAGGGAGAGAGACTAAAAGAGCAGAACTTCAGGTCAGGTCATAAGTTCTGTAAAGCAGTAACACATATAACCTTTTGACAAAAAGCAGAGGGACAATAACATGACAAAATGCAAAAGAGAGGGTAGCATTTCAGATGAACTGAGCCAGTCAGCACAGCTTTGCTCCTTGAAGGGCTGTACCCCACTGTCATACAGACACTGGATTTGAGAGCCCCACAACCCTGATCACACTGCAAGTGTGCTGAGGGACAAAACCCTACAGGTGTGCAAAAGGAGGCAAAACAGCAGCTGCAGTAGCAATGGAAACAGTGTACGTATCTAGATTAAATCTGAAAGCCATGAAAGTGTGACATGAAGAGAGGCAATTTGATAACCCTAAGAAAAATAAAAATTGGTATGCACATGTACAAACATGGGTGGCAGTTTTACAGAGACACAAGAGGATACCAGACAGAGAGCTGTGAAACATGAGAAGCTTTACAATGTGAACAAAAATGAATAAGAAATTGCTATTTCAAGAGAAAGATTAGCAGTAGAGTAACTATGATAAACATCAAAGTACAAACAGCAGAGTAGTGCAATATGCTCTGGGAAACACACAGCCATGAATAATTACAGCTACTAACGGAATCACTCCATAGATCCAGAGGGTTGAGGCAGAATCTCTGCTGCTAAAACAAACCCCTTCTAGTTAAAAGGCTTAAATTGTCTGCCTGAAAAAGAGTGCTGGACACAAAAAGCTTCAGTGTTAAGACAGCAATAGCATGAACAACTCAAATTCAGTTCCCTGGGGAGTGGAATGACTGCAATTAATCCACAATGTCAAAACTTCTCCCACTCCTTAGCAGAGCTGAAGCTGAGAGAAAAGCCACAGAACATCAGAAGCGGCTGTCAGAAGCTAATTGAAAGAGACTCTTTAAGCACTAGCAAATGCCACCAGGCCTGGGAAATCAGAAGATGATGTGCAGCAAACAAAATTCACTTCATCCCCAGCTGGGAGCCAACAGCTCATGCTGTATCAAGGCTACCAATCTTCAGGAGCTTCTGCAACAGACTGTATAATGAAGTCCAGGGGCCATCTAATTGCATGAGAGAGGAAACCCTGAAAACTGAAAGTGCTGCAACAAATTCAGAGATTTCATTGCAGGATACCTGTAATAATTAGTTGGAACAACTTTTTAAAAAGCTAACCAGAAATAGATTATACGTGCATTTAATGCACTTCCCCAAATTTAAATGGGCAAAACCCTATGCAGGGAGAACACAGACAAGATGTCAAAAACCCAGGAACCCTCAAGTTAATTTTGGCTGCACAACCCTAGTTCTGTCCCCTCATGGGTATAGATTGTGCAATGTTCTTTTACCATACGGACATTAATAATATCCTCATGAAGAAAGACCATGCTCAGAAGTATTAAGACTAAGCAGTAGCAATAGTTTAGGCATTTATCTTCTGACTGTTTCTGTTTGTAATGTGGGACTTTGTCTGACAGTTTATCAATGTGTCTAAATGAGCTGAATATTTTCAAGTGTGGTACACCTATGCAACCATGGACGTATGAATACAATGTTACCATGATACATCTCTGGCAAAAAAACCCTAACAAACTCCAAAACACTAAAAAAAACCAAACCACAACAACAACAACAAAAAAAAGCAAGGTTCTGAAATTGATAATCTACCACAGGTTTGTTGTTTGTTCAGGTTTTTAAAAATATATTTTTAGTGCCGTATCTCAAAGTCAAGGTCTCACTGCTTCCAGCTGAACAGTAAGTAATTGCATAAACTCACTCAGACCAATTTTCCATGAAAAACCCGAGATCTAGGGGAGATGCTGGGATTTAATAGTTGCAGTAAGAACCGTAGCCCAAAATACCGATCTACCAAATTGATTCAGTTCCCTACGTTGTCATGAACAGGAAAAAATAAAAATTTTGCACAGAATGATGAAGACATGGGCCTGCTTATGTATACCACCACAGCTTATGCACAGCTTGGGGGCTAAAAGCATTCAAATTCACACTGCTGCAAGATGTGGAAGTGGATGGGGCTGAGAGGGAAGGGGGGAAGGCTACTACATCCTCAGTACTCTTCATACAGATGGGAAATGATCCAGGATGGCCTCATAAAAAAACTCCTTATAGCAAAACCACTGATACCTCTAACATAACTAGTTACATGACTTAATGTATGAGAGGAAAGAAATGTACCACCTCGTATGCAGATGACCATATATAGAAGAGCAAGGGGAAAGTTTATCAGTGGATAACATCATCAAGATCTCTGTCCCAGATCAAACTATGCATGCTTTCTATCAGAGTTCATACTGAACCATGCACAACACATCCACCTTTGCTAGTCCCTAAAATGTAGAAGTTCAATCATAATGGGCCAGTAGAAGGCTAACTTCACCCAAGGAGCTAGGGGAATATTCTCATTTCACTGGCATATTGCAACATATTATGTTCTATTATACAACTAACTGGGGTTTTCAGAAGTGCAATCAAGCAATCCTTAAGACTAACAATTGTTTTCCTTAAAATATGAAGGAGTCTTAGCTTGGAAAATTTTATAGGTCCCTGCCTTTCCTATAAAAAAGTTGTATATGTACCTGCCAGGAAGGCAGGTATGTGAAATAATGGAAGCCATTTTCAGGAACTTTTACAAACATTTTGTTTTTTACTCCCTTGTATTTAAAGGTAAAATTGTTTGATTTGCATTGTACTTCTCAGCTCATTGCAGAAAAATGAGAAACAAAAAATTTGCATGATCCAGCCAGCAACTGTCATCAGGTATACTGTTTATTTAACAAAAAAATGGCAATTAGTGTTGGTGGGAAAGAACAAGAGAGAAACTGCATCAAGGAAACCAATAGAAACAAGATCCTACAGTGAGAGTAACTGAGGACTGGAAGATGCAGTGCACAGGCTCAGGTGCCTGCTACCCTGTCCTTCAGGGAAGATGTCCTGTAATTATAGATTGTAATTTTATAACACTTCTCATTCGAGCCCTTTGAAAAGTATGAATAATATAATAACATAAATTCTTATCTTCCCTATGAGGTAAAAATAATTGCATGAATATAGCAAATGGAGGAATTAGCATAGTGGGCAAAGGAACTGGACTCTTGTATCTGTGTACTGCTACAACCTCTGCCAGCACTGACTCTACTGAGGCACTTCAGAATTGCCTCCCAACACAGCATCCTACACACAGGCTGCCCACACTGCTTCAAGGGGGCTGAAGTTACCCCTGGCTGATGGTGGAGGTTCACACCAGCTCTGCCTGTCTCTGGACAGGCTGGGGTGGCAGAAAGCAAACATATGGTTTCTGCCTTGGATGGTGAAAAAAAAAATCTGTACAAGGGTCGGAGTAATTGGAAAGAAATCACTGGGAAGGATGTAAAGAAATGTGCTGATTCAGCTATAATACAGCCTCTGCAACCATGCGGTATTAGTGGGCTGAAACCAGCATTTTCGGTCCCTATTACCTCAGAGCTGAGCACCTTCACAGGGGATACTGCAGAGAAGAAAGAGATTCCAGTTTTTAGTCTGCTCAAACCTCTCCCCTCTTTCCCTCTCTCTAATGTGGGTCTGAAGCTCCCATCTGAAGCTAGAGGAAAGAACACGCTCTCAAAAGAGATTTTATATAAGAATATCCCTGTTCCCCATTGGGATTAATCAATACCTATTAAGTGATGAGAACAAGCCAGGATATACATCTCACTGCACATTGGCAGTATCTTGCCTATAAACATAATTGTAGAGTTGGGCTCAGGGAGCCAGAGCAGGAACCCTGGTCTGCCCCTTGTGCAGAATGGATCTCCTCTTCAGAGGCTTTAACCTTTACATACTTACTTAAAACCACACAGTACCTTATGAATCAAATCAATATCAGGTATGATTTGCCTTAGGCTACTCCCAGCCCCAGCACTTGCAACAGTCCCACAGACAATAATAATACAATTTGAGGTGACCAGTTACCAGATTACCTCTTTGTGATTACTTAGATTCTGAACCCAGGCAGAGTTCCTGCTTCAGGCTTCATCTGGTTTTGTTCTAAGCTCAGCTGCTGACAAGTAAAGGCACTATGAGGAACAAACCTCTAAGTCTGAGGTCTGGATTACATTAGGGGTTACTTGCTACAACAGTAAATGTCTATCTCGTCTCTCCATATAACATCACGTGCTGGACACATGACATGAAAACACCTGCACTGAGAAAGACTTGGAAGCACTTATTCTAGTGAAGTTACAGAGAACTGGCTTTAAGACCCCATCTCCATTGGCAATCATATTAAAACTACGTCCTCTCAGTGGCAACTGAAATCTACCAATTGGCAGTATATTTTTGGCATACTGTTGAATTATGTAGACACATATAGTAACAACCTCTGAAGCATCTGGAGATAGCTGATTTGTAAATTTATTTATCCAATCAAGAAAAATATTTGAACACCTACTTCTAATCTTCTGTCATAAAATAAGTGACTACAACTAAGGAAAGCAGGCTTTCCTGCATTAAAAAGCTAAATCCCTGACTATGTACTTGATGGTATATTTTACTCTACTTATTTTCAGGGGTTTGTACCCTGCCATAGCTATTGCTGAATCAATACTAGTCCAAAAGCACAATTCATATTTGCTCTGGATCTCTCTAATTTGAAGAAATATGATTTATGAATGCTTCAAGGGTATCTGGAGGATGGATGGATGTTCAGCAAAGAAGTTGATTTAAAGGCGAACTCATGAAACAAATGTACAGCCAGAATTTATTCGCACTTTACAGAGAAGGTTTTTGTACTAACTTATGGTTGGAGACCAAGGTTTCACCAGATGTTTCCCCAAATGACATGCAATGCATATAATTGTTTGTAGATGCATTGTTACACTTAAGAAAACTGATTTTCAACTCTCAGCCTACTCTTTTGGATGTGGTTTTGTGTAGCTTTTACGAGCTGGGAACTAACCTAACAAGACTGCAGCAGCTCTCTGTCAGACCACAGAATGGCAGCAAGGACACAGCCAACAAACATGAAACCCCAAAAGATAGAACAGTGAGAGAGAAGCTTAAAGCAACAAGTCATCAACACTTCTATATCTATTAGGGTCACAAAAATTGCCCCATGCTTTGCAGAACTTTTCTCCTGAGTTAAGCAAATTTTGCCACTTAACCGTATCCAGACACTACCCCCTCCACACCCCCCGCCGGTTTTAAGCAAATGGGAACATTTTAATGCATAATTCAGAAGCACAAACAGTGCAACTGGCAAAGGTCTGATCTTGCTGGAGCTCTTCTGTTTGGCTGAGTTTTAGGGGATCATTTCACATAGACTTGCTTCCCCTGCATTTCAGGTGGAACAAAAGAAATCAGAAAAAAAAAAAAGATTATTCTTTTCTATTGGTTTAATATTTTGTTTAAAAACGCTCAACAATTTTAGGTTGTGCTCGGAGATTAAAACTGCCACTAATATATCTGGTTTTGGTCATTTCCAGTTAAAAACCTGAATGAACTAATAGCGAGAATGGGACCTCACCTCTGGAATATAACTAACAGAGAAGGTAGAATTGAGCAAACATGCATTCAGCTGCAGTGAATTCTAAAATTTCACACTTTCCAAATTTCTGTCTACACTATTTCCCTCTCCATAATTATTGCTTCTTACATTAGACTAATGAAGAATCAGCACTCAGGGTTTTTGTTTTGGTTTGGGTTTTTTCCTTTAAACAGCACAAAGGAACACTGTTTAAGCAAGCCTGTTCCATCTGCAGAAGACAGAGTAATTCTAGTTCTAAAAAAGAATAAGAATATAGCCAATTTCAGTGTCTTAGTGTTATTACACACAGCCATGAGAAAGCACATGGAATTTCTAGATGTTTATAAATAAAAAGCAATGATCATTTCTAGTGAATATAAAGATGCTAGAAATATTTATGTTGCAATATAAGCAACCACTGTACCTTTCCCATCACTGCCACCTAACACACCAAAGAAAACAGTTTAATGCCACCTTTAAAGATTTTCAAGTGACTGAAATCTGCATTGCACTACATTAATGACCACCTGCATTATATTAATGTTACTATTTACACATCTCAGTGATTCTTAGCACAGGTACAGAGTCAGAAGGGAAAAACACAAGCTCATATAATTTAATGAGTACCAAATAAATATATCTTGGCCTCCAAGCAAACTATTTTGCAGCCAGAAAAAAAGAATTCCAACAAAACTTATCCAGAGCTAAAAAGGTTTACAGTATCATGCTCCTATACACTGTCAGGTAATCCATCAGCAATCAGGAACTATGTGTATCAGTAACTCTGACAGTGTTCCCTTACAAAGAGTTAAAAGAAAATGCTACACCCTTCTACACTTGTTCAGATTGAGTGATTATTGATTGATGACCGCAAACAAAATGCGGCCAGAGCTGTCCAGTGAAGACAAGTTGGGGCTATTTGCTCACTTTTGCTTGTTTCGTCTTTGAACAGAAAACTTTCTCACCTGTCACATATTTGACTTTGCTGGGGAACACTGGTGAGACTTTTCTGGCGAAAGCAATTGCTTTGAAAAGAGCAGACACTGGAATTACAGTAGTTAGATCTGGAAAGAAAGTATAAGAATGTTCTTGCAGTTGAACAGGTAGCAATGCAATTGCCTCAGCATTTAACTTGATGGCTTATTTTAAGGTAAGCACTTCTGTTGCCATTATTTGAAATTAGTTGTCATTGTCAGATATCTTAATTTATTTACAATTATATAATTGAACTCCAGTGACATTCTAGGAGTAAGCTAAAAGCTCCCTTGATATTAATTTTGTAATCAGGAATATTAACATTCATGTAATGACAAATACATGCCAATTTATATCTTCTCTTAGTTTAAATAACTTTTTTATTTAGGCCAGTTTTCGTATTTGTTCCTAATCCTGCAGGAGTATTTCTAGGATTATGTGATAGCACTAATTTTTACAGTAGCAAGGTTAAAATTCCATCTGCTTTTCTTGCTTTTAACATTATCCAGTAAAACATATTTAATATATAATTTTCCTCTACTTTTATTCAATCTTTCATCAGCCTTAGCTTACCCATATTTTGAAGATAATATCTGAATAAAGTATCATAGGTGTTTATGCTAATATTTTATCATTGCTATTTCCTTTGCTACATAAGCTTGGCATAGTTAGTGATCAAAGCAAGAATGCACTCAGTGACTTGGGGATCCCTTTGTTTGAAAAAAAAAAAAATCTCATTTACTTCCTAAAGAAGTTATCTTCTTTCAAAATTCAGTGATACCTACATCCCCTTTAGGAAGAGATACTATGATCACCAAAGCTCACTTAATTGTTACCACACATATGCTTTACTCAGCCAGGAAGACCTTTAAGAAAAAAAGTTCATTACATTGGTAAGATGAAGAGAGACCAAATCTTCCAGTTCAATACATGAAAACAGAAATTTCTCCCTAGGTTATTTTGCTTCCAATTACTTTACTGAAGTGTCTAGAATAGCAAATACAGAGAAGTTTTGTTTTATTCACATTCATTCCATCCTGTCTTTAATCTGCAAATGTCACAACAGAATTTTTTTAGGCAGCCATATGAAATCATGCACTTAACTATCAGCTCTACTTCTATTATCTCAAGAGAGACTTTCCTTTCTCCAGGTTGGTACTAATTTATTTTCAAGAGAGAAAAAGATTTAACAATATGAAAAATTAAGGAAATTGGCTAAAATACTACACAAAGCAGAAGAAAAAAAATCACAGCTTCAGATTCTCTCTGGCTATGGTAATATACCAAAAGCAAACAAAAGCATAAAGCATAATTCCTTCTTTGCAGCCTGTATAACTCTTAATAAAGATGAAGACAATATTAAGAATCAGTACAATGACAGACAATGCTTTCCTTCGCACAGCCTATCTGCTAATTACAGTGGCTTTCCTGAAACAGATTTAAACAAAAATAAGTAGGAGCTGGAAAACTTGGAAGTTCTCTTACCATCTGACAAGTCAATTAGCCCGAGGTAGTGCAAAAGTTTCAGAGAGGAGCACACCACCACCACAATCCCTAGAGTCTGGAGTCCCTCTGACTCGCCTTTAGTCCACATCCTTTAAGGCACCACACAGGTACCTACTGGTGTGACTGCAAACAACTGGCAGACATCTAAAGCTGAGAAATCCTCTGTTTGAAGCTTTTCTTCCTGCTGCTCAGCTAAGTGTACAGCACATTTCCCTCTCCCCCCCCGCCCCTCATTCTCACACTCCCTCTGTTTCTCAACCTCTCCCCCTATTTCCAGCTCTCCTCTCCCCTGCCTCTCTCTTGCTTTTTTAAAAAAAAAAAACAAACATGCAAGCAGTTTCTGCATTTAACACTAATCTGTGGTTTTATTTTCTTTCACTTCAGGGTAATTCTCTCAAGAGTTTATTCTGCCCCTGAACAACTTAGCACTGTGCTGCTAACCTCAGCAACATCTCACACAATTTTTTTTTCTTTAAATATCTGCAATACCAGTCAATTTTTGCATTTGGGATTTTCTCAGTAATCCTGCCAATGCAGAGGCTTTTTATCAATGCTTCTTCTGTACTGCATAAGAGAATACAGCATATTGTAGGTGAGAAAAGGGCAGGTCTTTACCTTTCCTGATTCCTCCCCCCTGACATGCTGACATACATAAAACCACACTTCCCACATCCATGTGTATGCTTGTATAGAGCCCAGAACCTACACAGCAATTCTGTTTGCAAGCAACAGCTCCAAACTCTGTTCCTCTGGATTAGCTGCTGGACAGCAAAGAGTGCATTTTGCTGGCATTCAACACATACCCAGACACCAGTGTGGACCAGTGCTGGCCTGGAACATGTATCCTTTGCAGGCAGCTAAGGAAGACAGACAGATGCACTTTATGCTTGTTCATCTTTGCAATATTTCACCAGGCTGCTGGCATTGGGTAGCACTGCATGTTGTTCTCAAGTTAAGTCAATTATGTATTTCTCCATTATCACCACAGATGAGTAAACACTTGGCAGGTTGAGTGTTTTATCAGGATGGCAGGTGCAAAATTGCAACACCAGTAAAAGCCGGATTTTTCAAGCATGCTATTAGTGGAAGATGGTGGTATGCCCCGTGTGGGATGTTTAGGAGAAAAGAGATAGCCAATGCCTTTTATTTTACGGGACTCAGAGGCTGTCATTTTCCCCACACTGTTCCCACAACTCTCATCCCCCACCAGGCAAGCTGTAGCTTCCTTTCCCCACAGTCCCAGATGAGCAGGGCAGGCTGGCTTTCACCCCGCCATGCTGCTCCCATAACATTTTCTGATGCTGCCTCTGCCTTAACATCAGCTGCAGAACCTCAGAGGGATTTTGTATATCACATTAACTATGTAATGCACTTGAATTGCTTAGAGATCTTCATATTAAAGCCAGGTTGGAGGTGCAGAGATCAAGTCAACAAAGTCAACAAGTAATGAACACTTAAATTGAATTTGAGCTTTGTTTCCATATGCAGGTGGCCAAGGAAGAGATCACACTTGCAAATATGTTACCCATGAGGGTTCTCTGTCATTGGCATCTACCTATCCAGAGCTCAATGGCGTGATATCAAAGCCACTTCTATTGATGAATACTTTAGACCAAAGGACTTTTTTTGTACTCTGTAGCATCTGCCACATTAGGTTTTCATTGCCCTGGCTGTATGACTGGCTATGATGCCTTTAGGGATCATATTTCCCAGATTAACACATTCAGCTTTAAAGCTATCAAGGAACTGAAATCACTGCACTTTCAAATCTCTCCCAGGCAAAAGAGGAGAATTTGAAGGAGAAACGTGATAAACTGACCTCAAAACATTTAGATAATTTCTTGATATATCACATCCTGCTTCCATTAAAAAAAACACAAAACCAAAAAACCCAAAACAAAACACAAAAAAACAACCCTACTACTACCACCAAAAAAAAAAGCCACCAACAAACCAAAAAACAACAAAAAACCACCCCCAACCAAAAAAACCCCACCACATTAAATTTGGCCAGGCATACTGACCACAAAAATAACCAGTTTCCTTCCTGTCTAGAGAAGAGATGTTTGACAGATTTACTAGCTGCCTGGTACACTTTGCACTGTTTTCTCAGACCCCAAGTTAATGGATTTTAAGGAGTGCACAGAATGAAAGACCCCACCTTACTCACCCATTCATTCCCAGGCACATTATTTACTTGCAGATACATCTAATGAAAGTTTCTTTCCAGCAATTCTCTCCTGAATTTACTAATTACTGCAAAAAAAGTGAAACTAAAAAATGATGATATGATGAGCAATGACACTTAGAAAGCCTGGCTTTCTACAGGTATGCCTTGCAGTTCTACAATTCTTCCACCATGATATCCCACCTCTGCATCTTCTAAAGCCCGGCAGCAGCACCTTAGCAACAGGCATGGGGAAGGGCATGAAAAACTGGTAGTTCCATTGTTTGTGTTACTGCAATTTATGCCAAGTCTAACATTTTTGATTCTTTTGGTGTTCTTGATATAAGCAACTGCAAAAGAACATTGGGTTTCTGTTCCTATAGTCCTCGTTGCATGAAGACCTCACGCATACCAGAAGTCCAGAATCAATTAGACAGTATATCTAACGCTGTCAAAGCCAAATAATGGTTCTTGTGAGGTTGACTCTGTTTTTAAACAGGCTTGGAGGGAATGTTGAAGGAGAATTTTTCCATTCATGATCTTCAGACTGGTTTGAGATCACCTTGAAGCCAGCAGTTCTTCCTGGATGCTGTTTCTTCTCCCTCATTTCCCAAAACTTCCCTCCTTCCCAGCATTTGGCTCATTCTTCACCTGCTCGTTACTGTCCCGAGAACCAGGATTCCTTATTAGGAACATTAGGGATGTGTTGGTCTCATGTTGTGCTAACTTTTTATGGAAATTGCTGCCAGTTGCCTGACAGCCAGAGCACCAGGTCCCTCCATCCATCCAACTATCCTGCTTGGAAGCCACATACTGACCTACCATTATGGTGCACAATTAAAAAAAACCAAACCAAAACAAAAACCAAACAAAACAGCTTTCTGCTGCTGTTTAAACATTCAAATCATCAGGAGTGACTGACTAGAGAGTTTGCTACAGATGTCTTATGGGAGGCAAGTCCTATGGACCTAAATACTCATCTGTGTTTCCCCCACTATAAGAATTAATTTAAGTAAAAGATAGCATCTTTCCTCCAAAGCTTACCTCCCAGCTTGGCCCATTAGTTACAACAACATTCATTCTTTACTGTAGTATTGAGCTTATGAGAGAAATCAGTTTTGTGATTTAAACTGAAGGAAGGCTACTCTGTTTAGTTCTCCAATAGAAATCTGCACAGAAATAGAGGATCACCAAGTCTTAACAAGAGCCAGAAACATTAATCAAGAGTTTATTAGGTATTTTATTTGACTCATTCCTGGGGCAATGAGGAGAAACCCAAACCAAAGCTAAATAAATAGTGGGATTCAAAATTTTTGACTTCCACAGAATAAATATTCTACAGCCTAAAAACCGTTCTATGGATCTGTAGTAGCTTTTGGATCGATGCTTCCCAAACATTCGTAAATCTGCTGCAAAATACATACTCTTATCCTCAGAGAGTGGCTCAAGGGACTAAATGATTTTAACTAGAATCACACATAAAACAAATAGCACAAACGAGAGTGCCTGTTTTTTTACCGTAGCCACTGAACAACAGATTTTGTAGAATGGCAACATTTTTGTAGTTATATACAGACAAGATTAAGCTCACCAGTGAAGCAGTAAGCTTTATTTTTGCCAAATCCTAAAAAGGAGGAATGTAAACAGCCAAACGTTTAAAATACCAGATGTCATGATAAGAGAGATAGATGTTGTTGCTAATGCCTAGCGTACATATCTCTCGCATGCAGCAAAAGGGGTTGAATGCCTCAATTAACTGTGAAAAAGGTTTACGCTGGGTATGCACAAAACGTGCCCTCTGGGAACATAACTAGGAACTTTATAAAGATCAATCAAAATAACATGTAATGAAAAGGATTTTGTGTAATAAGAGAATTGCTATGATGAATCATATCAATGATTTATGTAATCTATAATCAGCTCTTAAAATTGGTTGAGGTAAAAAATACATCATATGAAGGTACAAAAATCACAGCAAAATAGAGAATAATATTCCCCACAGCAGAAGCTTCTCCCACTGACCAAGCTATTTGGAGCACATTTATATTTTCAAAGAGGAGGATTTGTGTCCTTGCTTTGTTTTAAAACAAATGCTGCATGACATGCTCTCATTACCCACACCTTTAAGAAAACTCCAGTAGTATTCTGTGATTAGCCTGGTATAAAACCCTAAATATTACATTTTTGTCATTTTGAATATTCCTTTGCTCTTGTGTTATGATAAAGAATAAACAGGAGCATCCGATTGATTCTTCTTCTACAGTTTATTATTTCAAATATCTCTAGAACACCTTTGTTTACAGATCTTCTGATACTTTGCAGTCCTGAACATGGCTGTTGAACAACAGTTCTCACAGAGCTATTGTCCATATATCTATTTTCATTGTAGTTCTCTGAAGCCCTTCCATCTCTGTTGTATTTTAGAAATGGCATAATGAGATCATTCACAGTATTGCAAGTGGCTACAACATCAGAAGTAAGAAATTACTATTCCATACATATTTATCCAATATGATTTCTTCTGTGCATGCATAAAGTTAGTGGGTTTTACTCTGCTGTTTTGATTTTAAGCTAAACAAACCAAAATGAAAACTAGGTCTTTCTCATGGGTGATTTTAACTTACATAGTCCCAAGCAATGCATTAACGGCTTAAATTGCAGCTTTTTATCAACTTGCCTTGGTCAACAGTCATTTATCTGCCCTGTTCACCACAGGTGATTAAGCCCCTTCTCTGTTTCTCAGATTTCTCTGGATCTGACAAGCCACAAGTAATTTGTGCCACTTGCAGATTGTGTGGAGAGAAAACCATTGACTGATAACTGCTAAATACAATTTCAAAAAAAATTATGCTATGAGTAAATTAGCAAATCTGATATCTAAGTAATTGATGGTTTAGAGCCCCCATCTAAAGTATGAGCAATTTCCAGTTAAATTAACAGACATTTGATGACAATGAGCTCAGGTCCTTTCCAATTTGTACCACTACAATTCCACCCTGACCCCTCTTGCCTGCAAATTAATTTGGCTTCATATAACACTTGTGTTTCCCAGCAGTTATTCACCAGCTAGGATGGTTTTGGAAGTCCTGGATAATTACCAGTTTTTATTTTTGTCACTAGAGGTACATTCTGTATAATGATAGGTGAACCACAAATGTCTCATTAGTTGGCTTGGATAATACAGAAATTTGGATGCTTTTCTATTAGTGCTGCACAGGAAGCTGGGAATAAGGACCTCAGTTCCTCAGTCTGCCGTTTCCTTGCTGTGTGAGTGCAGGGAAGTAACCGGCAGATGAACCCTTGTCCTGACATAAGTTGTTCCGCTATAACAAAACCAGCTATAATTCCATCAAAAATTTCCCTCTTAGTTCAATTCTTCCGATTCATGTGAAGGACCTATCTTTGTTCTATCAACGTCTCCCAGCTTGCTAGCAATGGTATGATGTTGTTGGGTCTAAGGACACATGGACAGTTTATGCAGAGAAGCAGGAGAACCCCACACGTTTTTCCCCTTAAGAGGACTGTCTTGAGCTAGTGATTCCCTGCTTTCTGTGAGCCTATTAGCACAATCCACAGCCAACTTTGAAAAATGTGGGAATATTGTTGAAATATTCCAGAAATCCAATACATCATTACTGACTTTTTCTAGGCCAGTCGGAGGTACAGCCAAGCACATCCTACATTGAAGTTACCATAAACTCCTGAATGGAAGACTTGCTTTACTCTGAACCTCATGCTGGTAAAAGCTGTGAGGGTTAATGATGCACACACAGGTCAAAGTTAAAGCTAGCCTCTTATCAAGCTACAAATTGTGAGAAGATCAGCAACTAATGAAGAAACCATGTAACTTGCAGGACTAACTTGAACCACAGTTTATACACACACTGTCTGAAATTGGGTAGTACACAACTGAGGTAACATATAATTAATGAAAGGGTAATAAGAACCTCTCCGAACTATTAAATAACTGACAGGAATTCAGACAAGCTCTATTGCACTTTTTCCTTCTATTTAACTGGTTTTCACCTATTCCTCTAGATTTTTATTTGTAAACCAACATAGTCGCATGAACCACAACAGCAAAACCAAAACCAGCAGCCTCCCTCAAGATCACAGATCACTATCAGACATGCAGAAGTAAAATGGCTGCTCTCAGGACTGACCCAAGGAAGTTCTCCAGCACCGAACTTGCTCTCTTTTCAGGGCTGTTGTTTAGGCTGGATGAACTGCTAGCAACTGCTTAATAACCTCAGCTGCACTAGGAGGGCAGATAGGGAGAGGCTGCAGGACTTCTCTCACTGTCCTACTTTTTAAGCAAACAACAAAAGCTGAGGAGGACACATGCTGTGGGGAAAAGAAGAGTAGGGGAGAGGAAAGTTAAAAGAAGAAACAACACAAGAGGGTATTTCAAGTCTGACATAAGGAACACTGAACCAGGGGATATAACGTGAAGAACAAATCTGGGAGGGACTGGGATGGGGTTGTGTACATCCTAAAACTGCACAAAAATATAAAACCTGATGTTTTAATTATAGTGGAGGTTCATTCCCCACACAGGGAAAATGGCACTGCACCAATCCATGCAGCCAGTCTGTGCTGAGCCCCACATGCAGCTAAGCATTTCCCCTGGAAACTGTGCTCAGAGGTGAACATTCTTCTCATCAGCAAATATATGACGGCAGTAAAGAGCAGCCAAAAGAAGCTGTTAAAAACTACAATAGTCAGAGAACAGATGTGCTTTGCAGTGGCAGTGTCTTGCTTACTGGATTTCTGCCACAAGCAAGAGGAGACGTGACCCCTCATTTGTGGCCCTGGCAGTAACTGCTTCCAGAACCTGAACAGTAAAGAGGCATAAAGCTAAAAGCCTCTGCTATCAAGTTGGGCTGCAGTGATTTTCTTATCATAGGTGGATTTTCCCCGATATTCTATATTTCCCATGGGCATCAGCTTGTCACAGCTTCACTCCCAGTCTTTGTTTTTCCCAATTCATATTGAATTGGATATATGAGAATGACAATGAACAGGTAGGTTCCCCCTGCTGAAGACTTAACAGATCATAATTTTACATCACAGAAAACTGATGCCTGGATGAATCACAGGTTAAAAACAAAATTAAACTTGCTTAAAATCAATCATACCCAGTTATTTGATGTAACCACATTTATTATTTACAGTTTCTTCAGTGACAAGTGTCTTACCTTTCCAATGCATGTCAACTTGCTGGTAACTGCTAAGATGCTCCTTCTTACCAGGTCTTTCCCATATTCCAACATTACTGGTAAAGGAAAAACCCCTGAGGGATAAAACCAGTAAAACCATCCAGCACCACATATACTTTAGTACTCTGACACTCCTCTCCCTGATGGACCTTCTCTTGACATCAGTCACAGCAAGAGAATAAGGATATGGCTATTGGGGGTTTTCACTAAACTTATGCAGAATCTACTGGTGCCTCCAGGCACTTCATAATTTTACAGAAATATTAGTTGGAAGAATACCAGATATCATCTACTCCAATCTGCTGCCCAGAGTACGAGCTGATTCACTGCCAGCACAGCACTTGCCAGACTAGTAAAGGCTAAGACCTCCAAGGATAGCGAGCCCACTACCTCCGAGACAGATGCTCGTGCCAGTGCTGCATCAATCTCCTAGGGAAGAGGTTTCTCCTAATGTTCAATCTAAATCTCTGACGCTGCCACTTCTAGCCACTGCCTCTTCTGTTATGAAAATAAATAGCTTTCAACAGTGCACACATAGGGTCACCTGTAATCCACAAACCTTCCTCTGAGCTGTCCAGCTTTTGCCCACAGTAAGAAAAGTACAGGCTGCTCTTTGCAAGGCAGCATTTAAAGCCAATGCTTTTGAGTGTGTTTTTTAGAAAAAGCCCTTGAGCATGAACCAAGTCATTTTGCTGCAGTCTGTTCTGCTCCATTGTTGCCATCCAAAACCTTTTAATTATCCCAAGAAGGGATAGACTACAGGCCAACAGCACAGGCTCTTCCCCATCTCAAAGCACTTTCAACTAAATTGCAGAGAGTTTAGTTTCCTAAATCAGTGCGCTGGTCATAAAGTTATCTATTATTTCAAAGTTCCAACTGTAAAGTGCATAGAACAGAGCACTTTCTGAGGGGAAAACACCAAGGCTATCTTCCCATGCAGTCTAATCAGCAAACAAGGGAAGTGCTGGTTTGGATCGTAGATCTGAAGGTTGCACATCTGACTGCAGAATAGGATTAGAAATATCAGGAGCTGTAAAATAAATTTTGTCAACATTTCACACATTGCCTGGCAACTCAAGACTTCATATGTGATTCAGTCCATAAGAACACACAGTGACAGGAGAGTGGCTTTGCACCTTTAAGATCAGTGGGATTTTGCACTAGTCTTGAGGGCAATGGAATCCAAGTAATCATGAAAAGCCAGCAAAGAAATTTAACTTTTGGAACTCTGAGAAGTTTGTAGGAACAGTCGCAAATTTGGAGAAGGAAGAAGAATGCCAGAAACCCTGGCCTTCACAAGCAGCTTGCACCCCTCCTGAAAAGCCATGGAACTACATTGAGTGCCGTAAGATATGTCTCTGTTGGTGACACCTTTGCCAAGCAGATGATTAGCAACTCATTTCTTTGTCCCATTAAAGGTCTATGTAGTTATTTAAGGCTTGTACCAAGGAACATGATTACAGTTCCCATTATTCCACTATGTGAACACATATAATTTTGTCAGCCATAGTCATCACAGCTCCAGTAGTCTCCAGTCGAGACATCGTCTTCTTCCCCCTTATTTACCCATTTCCCTTTATTTTTTAGTAGTGAACTAGAGAATCAGCCTGTTTGGTGCATTTTTTTCCTCATGCTCTCATGGAATATTAAACTATGCTCTTATTTTTGCATGAGAATTATGCAAAATATTGCCCAGTAGAGATAATCTTGTACATTTTTCTTGGTTACAACATATGTATTACAGGCTTAGGCACTGAACAACACTCTCCACTTGAAGAATACTGTTCCTTTGCCTGTTATATTAAACGATGTCTCACCATTTTTCATGCTGTTCTGGCTTTCTTACTTTTAAGTGGCCTCAAGCAATGAATACATGCACACAGCTTTCTTAATAAGCCTATATTTCTTTCACTTACTGATCTGTTGTGTGAGGAAATACCTTTAAATAATCTCATTGACTCTTTACTGGCATCTCATCTTCATTGTACCATCTATGCATTACTTGCACTTAAGTTTTCATTTTATCATCTGTAATTTGTATTCCTGTTCTCCCCTCAGCTTGAAAAACTTAATTAGTTATTTGCATAATTATTTTGCAAAAGATAGTGCCACAAAAATAGGGTTACTACTGGATCAGAGTAATAAATTCATGAAGGAATTATGAAACTGTACAAAACTAACCACATTTTAGATACATCACAGTAATTTAAGAAATAGTACAAACCTAACTATTTTAGATACATCATGGTCGCAAATCACATCATCCTGAAAACGTCTGGAAACCTGGGCCAAGTAGCAAACCTCTCAGCAATTAATGCTTTGCAATGAACCAGAAACCAAGAACAAAAAGGTCAATTTACAAAGCCAATGTCTGAAGTTAAACTTTCTAAAGAAGTAATACCAAGTTTGTAGAGTATAACATAGACAAACAAAAAAAAAAGAAAGCTGTTTATGCTGTAGTTCTAAATACACAGAAAGTAGCAGAACTTTTGGAGGGCTTTCTGAAAAGGGGGATGGTTTTGCTTCTGCCAGCACAGCTCCAACTATTAGGTGCATGACAGCAGTAACTTGCACTCAGTATAGGGGTCAGCTCTCCAGAGTTTACCAGACTGCCTCTGATTTATGAATTATAGTTTAACTGCTCCCCTAGTGGCACCACTGTTTAAATTCTGCTTCTGGGCACAGCACAGATAGGCTGACATTCACAGAAATATGAAGGTCTGACCAACAAAGCACTTGAAGAGCTGCAATACAGGTGCACGTGACAGAAACTATACTTAGGGTGTTAAAGCTAAGCAGTAGCCTGAGATAATCAACCTCCTTGAAGCCTCTTCCCTTAAGTGTGTCTAAAAATATTCCATTATCAAGCAAGCTGGACATTGGTGATGGAGCCAGCATCCTACTCACTCTCACAGTGCTGCTACCAGTCATACAACAGCAGAGAACAAAAGGAAAACAACATAGCAACAGCATTTACTGTCTGTGCAGGGGAACAGCAAGGACAACAAGGGAAAAAGAATCAACCCTAGAGATAATGCCTTCAAGAAAATTGGGAGATCACGAATAAAAGTAAAATGCTGAAAGTACATCAAAAGATATGAGATGCATGGAAAAAAGCAGTAAGGAAAATGAAGGTGCCAGGAGTTTTCTGCAAGCAGATTTACATTCACAATTTAAGCTGAAATTCAAGGGCAAAAGCAAACTGAAGTAGATTTATGACTACAATGTCACGTCTGGGAAAGGGCAGCACAGGTAAAGGAATGATTTGTACACAGTGCATCCCAGGCCCGTAAATATGCATACCTGGGGTGCACTATGTATCATACACACCTCAGCAGCTAGAATACTCCCCCAATAACCCACAATCCTCTTGAATAACTATATGTATTACAGTTGCATTTCTATGGTTGAAGATGATATCAGAAGTATAGCGGGGGGGAAAAAAAAGGTGAATATCTAAGTCCTCAGTTGCGCAACTCAAAGCCTAACTTTTTTTCCAAGAAAGTATGAGACACTTGAGAGCCAGCTCTTGGCAAAAGAAATATGCATCTGCATGAAAGAGTTTGTTGGATCTTATCGCAGAGGCACTTATCCTCTGAAGCAACAGAACTGCTCATCTGTTGGGCTAATCCCAGTGTCAAATGGGACAAAACCAGGTTCCACTAAAGAGGGACAGAGTTCAGTGCATTTTAGAAGTCCTGGGCCTTGGGACTGTAGGGTTTCTTTCAATATCTGCAGAAGAATGGCAATTACATAGGCTCCTACCACAGAGCTCTCCAGGGACAGCTACTGTACTGTAGGACAGTGCTAACGTTGGTGCTGTGAGCCAAAAGAGTTTACCCTGTATCTATATAGATATAAAACTCATCACACTGTCATTTACATATATTATTTGTACTATGCCATTTCTTAATAAAAATCAAATACACAACATGTAAGGTATGAAGATGGAAGGCCAAATCCCATTGGGAATTGTGCTGGTCCGTTCCAGTGTCAGTCCAAATTTTGGTCAGTTCAAGCACAGGAAGATCATTGCTCTTCAGAACATTATAACTGACTATACAAAGTGCTTTTTAAGGAAAAGTTGATTAAATATGTCCATATCAATTAACTAGATATTTTCATGATGGTCTGTAGTATTCATTGGAGATTTTAATAAACCTACTTAAACATTCCTGTCAATTTGCTTATTGGAACACATTCTAATTAAAGGAAGAGAGTATGATAGATGACACTACTTTCCCCTCCCTCCCCACAATTTAATTAAACTGCAGCTTATTAATTGCAAGATACATTCTTGTGGAAAAAGTATAATGCATAATTGCCATTATTAAACTAAATATCAGTTTGGATAAAACAGTGGATGCTTTGCTGCTGCTCAGATATATCATAGCTCAGGCCTAGAGGGTAATACCTTTTGATGAAATGAAAGGGCATTTCAGTTGTCGGTACTTATTCTGTTCAGAGCTCTTTCAGGCAAACCCGAAATCTAACAATGATGCCAAATTATGTCCGGGGGTATTGGAGATGATAGTTTAGTTAATCTAAAACACAAAACACTCTTCAGTACATTGAAAAAAATCCCTGGCTGGAGCTTTCTCTATCCTTAAGCATTTTACATTCACAGAGAGTAACTAATTACAATTAACCCTTCTGTTAATCATCAGGAAACCATGCACTACAATAAATTTGTTTTCATATAAGATTTATCCTCCAGTTACAGCTTAAAAATTTTGAACAAAAATATTGATATGAATTCTAGAGATATATCCCTAGATACATCTCTGCCATTTCCAGAGAGAAAAAAAGATGGCACAACATCTAAGCACTTAAGTCTTTACCCAGTAAGGAAGTACTGAGTAGTATCGCATCTCCAGCTGGCCTTGAAAATTGAAGGATGCTTCTCTGCAGAAAAAGAAAAGCATGCAGGGGAAACATTTGGGAAATGAAGGCAGGCAGAAGTTCCTCCAGTTCTGGCAGATCATGAAATCATTCTGCCAGTTTAGAGTCCTCGGAAGCGCTTTGGTGATGTAAATTTAACCAATTAAGCAACTATATGAAGGTTTAGTTTGCTTGAGGGAAGCTAGATGATCTATGCTGAAAAAAACACCCTATTTTCTGCCCTCCATTCCCACTGTTTTGTGTAATATTGGGTTATCAGAAAGGCAGCCTTTACAGACTGGCCACCACCCACAACTGAATTGGAACAGAGGCTCAGACGGCATGATTAGCATCTTTCTGCATAGTTTCACTATTTCAGCTGTATGGGCTACTTACAAGAAGGACTGTTTTTAGGTTAAAAACAAATAAGTGCATCTGTATCTTAAGGCATCAGGGAAAAAAACATACATAATGATTACCTTCTTTTGGGAAAAAACCCATAAATATATTGGGAAAAAACCCATAAATATATTCATGAATATGTGAAGCTTTGTGAGCCTGAACACTGTTTGCAAGACTCTCAAATCATTCAGTTCTACAAAATACACTAATCATGATTCAGTTGCTAGCTCCAGTATCATCAGAACAGGAAAGTGGAAAAATACTTGATTTCACACCTAAGCGCATAGGCAAATTGGCATGGATTCTGCTAATTAATTGATCTGAACAGGACGGAATTTTCTAGTGTCTAGTTTGTTAGCCAGATTGAAAAACTAAAATCTTTTGAGCTAACATGCACAAAAATTTGATTCTTGTGTATTTCTCTTGAATACCAAGTAGGTAGTCTGTAGCTTTTAGAATATAAGCACCAGCAAGCATTAATATTTAGGTTTCTTCAGACCTGGCTATAAACTATTTTCCAGTGGGAGATATATATCTATATCTATATCTATATCTATATCTATATCTATATCTATATCTATATCTATCTTCCTGAACAACAGAAGAGTGCCTGGAGAGTCAGTTAAGAGAGAAATAGCATCTTCTCAAATAACATCAAGTCAAATCTACTAAAAAATGCACTGTTATAACTCTAGAAAGAGAAGGTGAAGTTAGCATATTTATTCAGTACATTCAGTTCAGTTTATACAGTAATTGTGCTCGGAGGGGGCATTAGACAGTGCATAGACTTGGAAATGCCACACAACAGCCTTAAACTTTAAATGTCAACTGAGGATTCTGTTATCACTTGTTTATGGTGATGCTGACTACACAGACACTCAATTGACTTTAATGGCACAATGCCATTTCAGGCTTTTCTTTGGTCTCTGCTACAACTCTAAAGTACAGAGACAGGGGAATTAGCTGTGCCACAAAAGCTGAACCAACAAATCTTAAACGGGGGCTTTACTTGAAAGGAAAGCTGTGCCATACACAGGTGAAGGACTGCACCTTGCATCATGATGAATTGTCAAAGCTGATCCTTCACAGGAACAATTTCTTCAATACCTCTCCCTCGGTGGGCTGAAAGGAAAGGATTCAGACTTCTCCACTCATAGCCAGGCAGCAGCAGAGCAGGATAAACTCTTCATTCTTTGTATCATAGACATACACAAATGAATAATAAGAGCATCAGAGGTCCCACTGTGACTTGGTGGGCACTGGCTGTAGATACACCAGAACTGGCAATATGACCTGGATTGGAGGTACGTGAAGTCTTTTTCTGCATACCTGTATTGTGGCTGACTGCCCATAAAATCCCTATACCAACAGTTTGGCTTTGGGGATAGCGCTCTATTTCTACACACACACCCCCCTTTTTTTTGGGGGGGGGCATGTTTAAGTCAACACCACTTTGATACTGGAATTGACATTTTCTCCTTGACGTTCAGTCTTGCTTAGCCAAAATGTTGTTCTGTGTCACTGCCACCATGGCACTCCTCAGTTACTGCTGGCTTACCACTCACATATTGCTTCAATCCATTAACAGCATTTAACTAACAGGTGGTCAGTGTCAGTCCTTGCTTGCTCCTAAGAGGGTCCCTAACAGGGATTCACAAAAAGAGAGAAAAGGTGGATGTTAGCCTTAGACTTCAGAAATCTGATTGCTCTGCTGGGGAGAAGTTGTGAAACCATGGCCAAGTCACAGACACCAAGATGCCCCAGTGTGTTCAGGGGCCCAGAAAGGAGGTGCACATCTACCCTGAGCTCTGTGCTTCACTCCCCTTTTTGCAAGCAGGCTAATGGCACTGCCTCAGAGGGATCTTATGAGAATGTGTGCTAAGTGCTGTGAAACACAAGAAAGTTACAGCATGGGGGCATTTAGAGAGTCTTGAAGCAGGGCTAATAAGGTGATACATGGATAGAGGAAAGGTCAATTTGAAACATACAATGCACTAATTGAAGCCATGAAACATCCACTGGTATCACATAGGCCTTAGCCCAAGAAAATAACTGTATGTCACAAAATCTTAATAACCTCTTTATACAAATTTCATCATCTCAGAGCTTGGCAAATCACTGCTGATTTCCTCACAAGCAGCCAAGGACACCTGTCTTGCAGGAATTAATTTCGGATGAGACTAGATCCCTTCCCCAAGTCTCCTTGGCACAATTTTGAAGCAGGTTTCTTGAAAAATAGTTCTGCCCTGCTCTACCAAGGAGGTAGGAAATAAATATATTTTCAGCTCACTCCATTTCAGAGACTGCCCAAACTGGGGTCCCCTTTATGTAATGGGGCTCAGTAAGACATCAGCTGCTGGGTATGTTGTGACATGGGTTTGCTGTGACTATAGGGGAGGCATAGACCAACATCTCCATTTTAATAAAGAAATCAGTTACAAAAGATACCATCGGGGGAAGGTAGTCCCAGTAATGGGGAATTAACAAGTTCCCATAAGTAGCCAATTAATTATCTTGAAATTCATTAAGAAGTTGCATGTTTCATTCATTTCTCCTCCCGGCCTCCGCTTCCCAGCTAATTCTAATTGCAGAAAAAGGTGGGAAAGGTAAGACCCAGCAAGAGACGCCTAGTTCAACTGCTACACAGTCTCCAAGAACACTCCCTGAAGCTGACCCACAGTGCATAGTCATCCCTGCTCCAAGGAAAGCTGGAGGGACTCAGCAAGTGGCAGGTTAGCCCAGGGCCAGCTGCCATTACACAAAAATATGGACAATTTTAAATAGCAGTCTGAACATGATATTGAACTATTGATGAACCAGCCCAGATCGAGGCAACACCTGGCAGCACAAACCTCTGTGCAGGGTAACCCTTGTGTATCAAAACATTCAGGATGCACTATCTAGAGGTGTTTTAAAAAGCTTCTCCAAGTCCCTGCTCTGCCAACACTGCATATGCTCAATACTTCGCAAAAATCAGCAAGGGCAAAGGGACAGGTATAGGAAGCCTTAAGTCACACCTTTCTATCTGCCTGTCACTGGATCCAAGCCCAAGTATTAAAGCCTGATGTTTTCAAAGAGTGTAAAGAGAGCAGCACTTCAGCTCTGCCTGAAAACTGCTGATGGAGAGGGAGTGCTGAATTCCCTTTTGCAGCAAATTTTTCTAAGTTATCAGGTCAGCCCTCTGCCTCCTTTCTTAGCATCAAAAAGAAGGAAAAATCACAAAATGCTGGTTTTGCTTTTATTGCTGCTTATAAAAATCAACACACAAAATCTATCTTAGCCTCTATCTGTTAACTAAGAAAACATTCACTGGCTGCATTCTGAACCTGCACTGCAATTCGGTCTTCATTATAGGATTATTTCTTGAGAAGCAAAGCTGACACAAAGGTCTCCATTTCCCAGCTACAACGAAATGGAAATAAGTCCTGAGAACCTCCCTTTGGTAGTAAGTCTGCAGATTATTTTCCCATTCTAGATGATATGGTTTGTAGACAATGTTGCTTAAATGGGCTTTAAATTTATACAGTGCATAAAAATTTAGCAAGTGGCTAAGAAATGGGAGAAAGTGTCCACATAACCTATGAAATAAAAAAATAGCTGCAAAAGAAAAAAAATGGGCAAATTCTTTTGGTAGAAACTCATCTTATGTAAATACCAACCAGGAGATAATTACCACTACAATTATAGAGCTTTCACCTATAGCTTTGGAATATTTTACCTAATAAGGAAATTGAGAGAAAGCAAGAGAACATTTCCCAGAGCTCTGAAGGGAAGACAGGGCCAGAGGCCAGGTTTCCTGAGTTTTGAAGCAGCTTAGTTTGGTACATTGCCTTATTCCTGCTGTCTTACCTGAACCCCTTAATTCAAATTATTCAGGCTCAGGTTTAGACATGACTTCACCTTCATTTTGTTCACTCTTAATTTTAATGCTGTTTTCAATGACTTGTTCACTAAATCCATTCAAAAATCACTGATTTGAAATCTTCACTATTCCTTGGCTGCTGTTGAACAGTCTTATCCTTTATAAAGCTTCAAAACAGAAGAGAAGAATATGTGGTGGTGGGGGAAGGGGGGAAGGCAAAAGGCAGGAGGAAATAGTGAAAACTGAATGATAAATCAAGACTAAAAAGGAGAGAAGAGAAACATCAGATAAAAGCCAGTTTATCCATGCCATATGTGCCAGCCAAACTTATGTTGATTATTCTTCTAACTCTAAATAGAGATGCTTGCCTTTGTTACAAGAAATGTGTCTATTTACTGAACCAACCTTGAGGAAAAATGCATTTCAAAGTCAGAGAAAAAAGTTAAAAATAAGGAGACAGCCTGCCATAGCCTCAATAAGCAGCTCAAAAAACCCAGGGTGGATCTAAAGCGTTTATCTACATCCAAATATTTCTGGAGGTAGGAGGAACACAGTCTAATGTCAGGTACTCCTTGTTTAAATCTTCAGTTATCCAACAAGAGCAATTCTGCTACCCCTGCAGATGATACTGGGCATAGACAAAGACAAAGCAGAGGCCAGCAGCAGGTTGTCCCAGTAGGATTTCATTTCAAGCAGTAATTTCATAAACCCACTGAAAATTCTGCTGAACAAAGATCGCTCTTGGACTCAAAACTGAGCAAGACACAGGCAGACTGCAGCTCATTAAAACTTACGGGGTAGTTCTTGAGGTCCTTTGCTTTTACCAAATACCCAGGAAGCCATTCTCACTTTGCAGAGAGAAAAAACATGACAATCATGGAACAAAACAAAACAAGAAACTGCACAGAAGCACTAAGGCGTAGACCGTTGAAAGGGAAATAAACACTGAAGGAGAAAGCGGTATTATACTTCTATCTCATGGCTGAGCGTTTTGTTTGTTGAGCTAATGCAAAACCCACAAATTCTTCTCTGAACAATAAAAGGTTTAACTTCATTGGGAAGCTACTTGTTTGAGTGAAAAAAAATAAATAAAATTTGCTAATTGTATTTTCTCTTCAAAAGACTCTTTTGGAGTGAACTCTGATATAATACAGGAAAAACACATAAGTGGATTAGCAATAATGATTCCTTTAGCAATAACGACAAGCAAATGCTGCATTTGTGCTGAGAAGTGTACCAACACACATCACCCAGAGAGCAAGCTCACTTCATTTCAGAGGATGACTGAGACAGCTAACAGACACATCAGCAGAATAAAGGGGTTGTCTTAAAAGACAAACTTTTGTACAAACCACTGGATATTATGTATCCATGGATTGTTTTCTTTTCTTCCCTTGGAAGCAGAGCAAGGGCAGTCAGAGGATGAAACCAATAGGCAGACAGCAATAACTGTGCAGGGTGGGAAGCATGCCGAGGGGACCCTTGAGACAGCACAAGGTGCATGTGTGAGCACAGGTTGAAGGGGATTTTACCTCCCATCTCAAACATCCCAAGTCAATTTTCTAACCATTAAGGTTTTGTTTAGGAGAGCTGTCATGCTTTGTACCAAATGTACCAGACCAGTTCATGCCTGTGGGGTTTAAAATGGCAGATTTGAATTGGAGGAAATTTGGCAAAAAACCCCAAACATACTTGTTAGGCACATCAACAAGGTTTCTGCTGTCTGCTTTTTATTAAATAAGAATATTAGAGAGAGGGAGAGAACACACACTTTAGGAGGAACTTAAAGTTACTTATAAAGATAATCCAATTGGGTATTCTCAGCACTGTTACAAAAAAGTCTAAAAACTAGTCACTTTGTTTATATTGATTCAGAATTTCCTGTCTCCCAAACCATCCGTACACACTGAGATGGATAGTTATTTCTGCTCTGGCATTGATTACATGCATTCAAAGCAAAAGTTCAGTACCACATTTGGAAAAGAGTAGGTCACCTTTGGGACAGAAGAGAATTCTCTTGCTTTCATTCCTGAATCTGCATGTATTTTTGGGTATCCCCAGTAAAGAAGTAGATTTAAGCAGATTAAGTTATTTCCTTAAAATGAGGCAACCTATTCTCCCAGCCCAGGCCCCCTCCAGAAATCTGGATTTTAAGTGAAATCTATTCCACAGTCCAGTGGTTTTCAGCACTGAATTTAAACTAGAGCTTCAGAAGCATGCAGTAAAGTTATATACATTCCTGTAAGTTGTTTATTTTAAGCCATACTAAATACTGTTTAAGCCATAGGAATTTTAAGCCCACTTTACATTAAGCTGGACCTTTGCCTAATACCAGCTAAAGCACTCTTTGTAGATGCACAAAGATATTTTAAGTCCCTTTCCAATAATATTTTTTGCTGGTACCATAATAAAGACCTTGAAAAGCCATGCATAATGCACGGATATTATGCCATCAGGATTTACTCAGTAATATGTAAGACAGAAAATTTTTATGCATCTTGATTCTCAGAATTATGCTGGATCACTTTTCTAAGATCATTTGTAATCGCTGTCTGCAATGACAGCAATGCCTGCAGTGTTTCTCCTTCCAGGTCTTATCACAGGTCATTCCTCTCATGTTTTCCTATACTATCCTAGGAAAAAAAAAAAGAAAAATTTTGGCCTGTTCCAGGAAGACTTTCTTTCACCAGTACATCCTGTGCTAAATTCTCAGGCAATGATATTTTACTCCAGCAGCTTTACACCAACCCATAAACCCAGGAAATTAATTCTGGACTCTGAGTTATAATCAAGAACATAAAAAGGCAGGTTACAAATAGACAAGGGTGCTAATGTACCTGAAGTGATGAGCTCCAAGGAAGTAATTTGAAATACATAATCTCTCACTGTTCAGGAGAAAGCAACAATTTAAAATTGACACAGAGGTAAGCAATCCGTAACAATAAGGAGGCATTTACATTTGGTGGTCTATCCAGAAAACCATTCAAGGGCAGGCACTTTATAAGAATTTTTCATGAATCATGTCCAGCATCAATACAAATGGACAATTAATGTATTTGGAAAGCAATACTTTTCCTTTTGCATGGAGAATTTTTGAAGTTCTATGTAGAGAGAGAATAAAATAGCTGTAGCTGAAAAGCTCAGGATAGCAGATTTAATAACCTTCACTCAGATACATTATAAAGCTATTAAATGTCTGCCATTCAGGTAATTATTGGAGGTTTGCCATACCTTTTACTGTCTCCAGGCCAAGATGTGAGGAAAAGGAGCAGAAAAAAAAAAACCCAACCAAAAAAACCAGGAGGGGACCTTAATGGATCCAGCCAAGGCGCTTCTCTCAGTAATTATGCCTGACTGAAAAATTGTCTGAAAATTGTCTGCTTCAAAGAACAGAAACCTGAAGCTTTATTAGTAATGAGAGATATCAAGTTCTGAATTAACTGAAAACAGAAGTACCACACGTTTCACATCGTACATTCTTGTCACACATAAGCCCCTGTTTTCAAATTACTCTCTGAAGGACTAATTTGTGCGTGACATGATGGAGAGGGGGATGGGAATCTTAAAAATAAAATAAATCCAGTGGTTCAGGAAATACAGTTGGGCTTGTCTAGAAATCAGGCTGTTTAACTGACCAGTTAACTACCCTAAACCTGCCCAACTTCAAGTGCAGATGTATACTACCTTTTATGCATACTTTCATGTGAGAGAAAATAAACCCAGGCTTATCGTGAAGCAAACCAGCAAGACTATTTGAATTATATGCTTTTCTACATAAGTAATAAGCTGGAGCTGCACAAAGCTGGGGAAGAAGCCTGCATGGCAGAGGGCTAACTCCTGTGCAGGTTATTTTCACCTGCACATTAACACCCATTCCCCTCATGCCTCTGGAAGAGCATAATCACTTTCTTTAAGGAGCAATTCTGTTCTTACAGTTGCCCACTCTGTGCACTGGGAATAAATGTTGGGAGTTTCTGGTTGAAGCCAGAAGGCCCACAGGCGAGAGACCTACTGCAAACACCCACCATATAAGAACCTCTGCCCACAGAAGCCCAACCCAGCACAAAAATTTATCCCTGCTCTTGATTTCTGTGTGCCAAGAGCTATCCTTCACTTTCACTGAGGCTGGCAAGGCAGAGCTAAAGGATGGGACCTGGGGGTCTCCAGAGAACCAAGGTATCTGGAGGACACCTGAGCTCAGTGGAGACTGGACATTACACATGCCTCAGACAGACAGAACTATTTCCAAGTACCTGGTTGTGAAATTCTGTACTTGGTGGTCAATTTGCATTTGGCAGCCTCAGTATCACCTTTAACTGAAACAACACTTCAGAACAGCAGCAGTCCTTGCACCAATTCACATGATGGCCTAACTTGATCTAGTTCCCAGGTTTTCAACTTCTATCCTATTTTTGCAGGTTATTAGGACACTGTCTGCCAGTATTAGAAGTAGCAGAAAAGACATTTTCCTGCTAGATAAGAATTAATGCAGAAAACAATCTCACCAACAAGGAATTGGGAAGAAAGAGAGGTAAATGCTTCTTACTAAGCTGGGCTGCTCGCTACGTCCCAAGTGAGGAGTTTAGCCCATGAGCAAGCACAGGAGAAATGCCTCATACTGCTTTCAGTTAGTGACCTCTGCTAATGGACCAGGTACGTATTTCAGAGTCAAAAAGTTCATCCTACTGCAGGTGAAGACATCATCTTCTCATGGCATCTCCCTGCAGCCTGGCATTTCAGGGCACACACACTGTCTGCTAGCAACACTGGCACTACCTGCACACCTGTATCTAGTTAGCAAATCTCTGTACAGCACTGACCACACATGCCCCAGTGTGCTAGGTAGTTCCCATGGGGTTTCAAAAGATGCTACACCTACTTGCTGCTACACCTACTCACTGCTGATGCTGACAACAGAAACCACTTGAAAATTGATGCCAGAGTCACTGTAGACCTGGGAGACAGACAAAATGCAAAGCAAGTGCCCCTGCTGGACATGGAGCACAGAGCTGACATCACTGCCGAAGCAATATGCTACACTTCTGTGGTGCAAAACTATATGAAAAAAAGCGGTGTGAAAGAGGAGGCACCAAGGTCATTCAAAGCTGGAACCACAACCAGACGTCAATAACGAAGGGATAGACAATGCTGTTTTGAATTCCCAAAGGGGAGATAACGGCCTACTCCTACCCCCTTAGAGCACAGGAAAAACACAACAACAAAAATCAGCATGGAAAGACTGAACTCAAGAGAGGGCATAAATGAGGGTATATGGACATACCACCAATGAAAACAAGACTGTTGGTTTCTGCAAATCTGTACAAGAGAGTGGGCTATGTCAAAGACCAACTGAACATGACTGGATTTAGATTAGAAATTTCTGTATGCATCTGAAATTCTGGATTACATTAACAATTGAAATTGTAGTTACAACATTGGCCGGGGAAGGAAATCACGAAGAACTACATTTTCTAGAGCATTTGGAAGCAGCTGCTGTGTGCATAGTCTCTCGTAACATGACACTGAGAAGGAAACCTCCACAAGACTCCAGGGCTCTGAGTGACCACTGAAGAACACAATTCTTCCACTCTCCTAAAAATTATGACAATTCACTATTGCAAGGCTAATTGCTTGTACTTTCAGAGATTGTCATCAACCTGCCACTGGATCACAGCTCTTTCTTTTTGGAGAGGAGCTGTAACATACAATTTCTTCTTCAAGATAGGCAGTATTGTTATTTAGCTACAATATTTTTTTGGCTTTTCAGATCTCATGGAAGAGCTCTGAGGGGACCATAAGCTACACATACACTTCAGCTTAAGTGTGACTTTACAAGGTTTAGAGCACTAAACATAAATTTTCCATGCTGTTGAAGATGGCACTGGTAAGTCTTTTCTAAGAACCTTGCTGAAATACGTAGCAAAGTCTGGGCCAGGATATTTCCATGCTTGATCTCTTTGCCGATATTATCAGCAAGAAGATGCATCACATCCAGCTGTGGAAGCAGACAGAGGAGAGCTCCCCTGGCCAGTGACAACTGGAGTAAGACTGTGTTATTTCACAGATGGTAAATCCAACAGTTATTATCTGGTAATGACAGAGCCAACATTTAATCTATCACCTACAAGGACAATCAAAACCAGGATGCCTGTCAAACTATGTGTCCAATGGAAACAATAATTACATGCAGAGAGGGCAAATCTCATTCCCCATTATATGCAGCAGCAGTATAATAGAGGTTTGTAAACTTTCTTCACCCCCTGCTGGAATGGTCCTGAAGTCGTCCCTATACTTCTCATTTCATCAGAATAAACTAGGAAAGCTTCATTTATTCCAAGATAAATATACCATTCACTTCAAAGACCCAAGTTCTCGTCTCCCCTCTGTTAAATACTTGATTTTGCAATTTCACCTCCTCATTCTTCTAGTGTAAGGTTGAGACAGTAACTTTTTTTTTTTTTTTTTGCTTACACAGAATCACAGAACAGTTGATCTTAGAAAGGTTGGAAGGCACTGCTCAGAGGAGGATTAACTACAGCAGTTTGCTCAGGTTAGCTTACAGTCACGTTTTGACTGTTTCCAAGGATGAAGACTCCACAACCTCTCAGAGCAACCTGTTCCAGTGTTTGACCTAAAACCTGCTAGAGTCAACAAGCAACCTTCTACTGACTTCAATATGTTGTGAGTTACCTTGCACAATCCTACTCATTATTTAGGCTTATAGATACTCTAGAAAGATCTTGGAGATTTTCTGAAATCAAGTGCTTTTGCACTCTACTTCATAAGACAGCTTGATGCGGTGGTATGGGAACAGTACATAAATCATTCAGAACAAGCTGGAGTCAAATAGCTTGATGGTGTATATTTATCAATTTTCCATGTCTCATTTGAAGACAAAAAGCAATGTAAATCTCTCAGATATGGTCTCATCATTCACAATTTAAAAGCAGATAACTTGTTTTCTGTTTTATACTGAATTTTTGAAGAAAATCAGTATGTGGGAGCAAACAAATTTTGACAGAGCGCCAAGTTTTTCTCACCCCTCTCTACATTTAAATACCTAAGTCTATAATAAAAGCAAACACTTAGCTAAAGGCTTTTTTGCTGCCTGCCCCTCCCTCCCTTTTTTTTTTTTTTCCCCGAGTTGTCCTAACTCACACTGATCAATGCATCAGTAGCATCAGAAAAAGCTAAAACACAGCGGCTAAATCCAGGCAGTTCGGATGGGGAAAGTAAATTATCTGGGGCAAAAGTGACTTTATGTCCTTTTGCCTCTGTTGACAGACTCAGGAGACAAGCACAGGCTTGGGTTAGCCCCTGATTCTGGCTGATGAGACCATGAATCTAAAGCAGTCTGTTTCAAGTTTCTGTTGAGTCTAATATATTAATTCTATTCTCTACACCTTAAGGAGGGAATAAATTCTACTATTTTTAACAGAAAGGAACTACTGTGGGACAAAAATGTTGCTTAAAATGTTCAAAACTGAAATAATCTCCATCACATTAACTACTGCAAGCTAGCTCCCTTCTTGTTAGGCTCGGCAAAGGTGGTAGTGCATTAAATCACACACTCCTGCAGACGCAGCATGGAAAGAAATGGTGTACTATCATTCCTTGGGCTTGCCATATTTTGCAAGGCAATCGCGTCCACACTTGAAGAAAGGAGTTTGTGAAACTTCCCACCTCTGACCCACCCCAAATGCATTATATTCCTCCCAACTCCTATTTTAAAGGGAGATTTTTAGATGAAGCTTTTTACTTATCTGCTTTATCACAGCAGTGTTAATAGGCCTTATAACTTTATAGTAAAACTTATATTTTATATAATACATGTTACATATATATAATTAATATAAAGACATTATATTGAAACTACAGAATGGATGAAACTCAAGTGTAGGAACAAGATTTGGGGAAGGGGGGATAATGAAGGCATCCCAACAAGACTTGACAGTCCGTTTGTACAGTTGTTCATTATTCACTTGGTATCCTGTGAGTGCTAAGCAATGCACAGCATTAGTTCTTTCCCTAATTACAAACCAAATGAAAGTGGTATTAACTAAAGGGATGATGGTTTAATTAAAAAGAAAACATTTCATAACAAAGACGCAGCCATGAGAAGCAATTACAGAAACCTTCAGAGATCATTGAAAGCTGTGGTCAGACCTTTTAGCAGGGAGTCCTTCAGCTAATTCTATTAGTCAACATGCACTTTCTTACAAAAGTCAAACTGTTTCACTCATGGAGGACTGCTACAAAGAAGTCAACATTAAGCTCATTGTTTCAGTCTGGATAGTTAGTTTATCCTTTTTTCTTAACATATCACATAAGCAGCTAATAAATAGACATTATTTTAAAGAAAAAAGCGTTCCACCTCAGCATGTTCAAGTTAATTATTCCGTAACAGTCAGGGCTCAGAAAAGAAATGTACTCACAGTAGCATGATTAAAAGTCAACATGATAACAGTGCCCTGCAAGTTGTAGGGTGTGGTGGATTGACCCTGGCAGGACGCCAGGTGCCACCAAGCCACTCTATAGTTCCCCTCCTCAGCTGTAACAGGGGAGAGAAAATGTATTGAAAGGGTCATGGGTCAAGGTAAGGACAGGGAAAGATCACTCACCAGTTACTGTCATGGGCAAGACAGACTCGACTTGGGGAAATTAGCTTAATTTATTACTAATGAAATCAGAGGAGGGTAATGAGAAAATAAAACCTAAATCTTAAAACACCTTCCCCCCACCCCTCCCTTATTCCCAGGCTCAACTTCACTCCCGATTTTCTCTACCTCCTCCCCAGCGATGCAGGGGGATGGGGAATGGGGGTTGCAGTCAGTTCATCACACATCATCTCTGCTGCTCCTTCCTCCTCAGGGGGAGGACTCCTCACACTCTTCCCCTGCTCCAGCCTGGGGTCCGTCCCACTAGAGACAGTCCTCCACGAACTTCTATGTGAGTCCTTCCCACATGCCACAGTTCTTCACAAACTGCTCCAGCGTGGGGTCCTCCATGGGCTGCAGGTGGATATCTGCTCCACCATTAACCTCCATGGGCTGCAGGGGGACAGCCTGCCTCACCATGGTCTTCCTCACAGGCTGCAGGGCAATCTCTGCTCTGGCGCCTGGAGCACCTCCTCCCCCTCCTTCTTCACTGACCTTGGTGTCTGCAGGGCTGTTTCTTTCACATGTTCTCACTCCTCTCCTCCGGCTGCTCTTGCACAGCAGCTTTTCCCCTTCTTAACTACATTATCCCAGAGGCGCTACCACTGTCACTGATGGGCTCAGCCTTGGCCAGCGGTGGGTCTGCCTTGGAGCCGGCTGGCATTGGCTCTATCGGACGTAGGGGAAGCTTCTAGCAGTTCCTAATAGAAGCCACGGCTGTAGCACCCCCACTACCAAAACCTTGACACACAAACCCAATATGTAGTGCTAACTGGATTTCTTAATTGGATTGGATCGAAAGGGTTCAGTTCTATTTTTGCTGAGGGAAAAAGTAATGAGACAAAATGAGAAAAGAAAGACTGATCCAGATATCTAGATATTAGATACAGGTTTTATTCCCAGGTTGCCTACTCACCTCACAAACAATGTTGGACAAGTCACCTGTGTCCCCAAGCAGCTCAAAAAAATCTTAGATTCTGACAACCACTTAATGATGCAAAATATTACTCTTGGACTGATCTTCACACTGCACAGAAATTTTGCTAAAACCTTCACTAAATCTCAGCTTGTCACAAGAAAGCCACAAGAATGCAAATGTGCCAAGATGCAATAATGCCCAGCAGGCGTGAAGATATGAGTATAATAAAAAGCAGGGTACTGCTCTAATGTAATAAGTACTAGCTACTATGGCCACAGTCATTAGAATGAAACTCTGAAGACACAGTTTGAGTGATATCTCTTTTCTGACCCTTTACCTCAAAGCTGATCTACACTTGATTTTTTTAGGGATAAAGATCCGTAGCTTCAGCCCCAGGTTGGTAGAGCAGAAACTTGCCGTTTCTCTCAGCAGGTCTCAGCTATTGGTTGCACATCTTGGACCTGCAGACCTGAACTTAGAGGCTCCTTCTGCAGCTCTTTATCATCTACATGATAAAGAAAAAACCTAGCAAGGACATAGCAGGACATCAGTCTGTCTGCGAGGACACAGGTACTACACCTTTGTCATCAATGCATTGCTGCGAGCAACCTCCCTGGGCAATAAATTAACCTCATATAGTAAAGGTGAAAGATTGACACTTGGAAGAAGTTTTAAAAGGAAGACAAGGTCCTTAATTTAATCGTTAATCTTCAGAAAGATTCTGAGATCCACAGTGAGAGAGGCTCTTTGTTCCAGCTGTTCAAATGCAGGCTACTGTGCGCTTCCCCCAAAGCCGAAAGAAAGCTGCAGGCTTCCCACACTGTCATTAGGAGTTACCCTCTGCTTCATGGCTTTTTGGAACTGAACTGGTATCCAACAACTGTGGTATGGAAACAGCCCAACTCATCCTTGAATAAATGGATTTGGAGACAAAAATCCTGAAAATCCTACACCACAGTATCAGGTTGCTGAGCTATCTCTTCCCACAGAATGAAATTAAATATGTGTTATCAAGCAAACTGATTGCATATTAAAGATTCGCTGAATCAGAATGCACTAGAAATGAGTAGGCTCGGTTGAACAGAAGCCATGCTTTATTTCATGTAACATTGTATTATTGATTTTCCTGAGGTCTATGATTTATTTGAATACTGAATTATTTTATGGCATGGAGATGAGTGAGTTTAAATTATTAGTTTTTTTGGTACTTTTGGTGAAAGCTGAATTGAGATTTCGGAATGTTTTCATCCATTGCTACAAACAGAATAAGCTTCAGTTTGCCTTCTGATCAAGTTTGTACAAAACATATATTGAACAAAGGAACTTGCACCTTTTGAGCGAAAAGAGAAGGCATGTGAACTGCTAAGAGAAAACGGAAGTGAAAGCTCTAGAGAATAAAGGTCTTTCATTTATCCTCAGAGTAGGCACAACAGCACGTCTGTGCTGTGTCTCCATCCACAGCCACTACCCTGTGCCAGCCCGGCTCTGCAGTGCCCGTCACGAGATTTATATATCTGCTGTCTCTGAGCGATCTGTTACATTATATGAGGAAGAGGCTTTGGCTACCTTCATTCAGATGCAGCCCTTTCATTAAGAAATTCCATATTCACTAAATCGGTGAAGAAAATCTGGGACAGATTTTAAGACAGCAGTCCAGTCACTGAAATCCACCACCACCCCCCCCCCCCCCGCCCCACTACACAGAACTTATGGGATTTAGTCACTTTCCTTCCCTTGACTGAAAAGTCAAAAAGTGTGTTTTCCTTCACAGCCTTTCTGATAGTACATGGCTACATCACAGGGGTTTTTCTGTCAATTGCTGTACCAACAGGAAAATAGCAATTCACATGGACCACCCAGGCAGGACCATCAACTAATACTTAGCGACTGATGAGCCAGGTTCTGTGCACACAGATTCATCACAGCCCTTAGAAATGGCATTTGGTAGACAGTGATCAGCTAAATTGGTATTCCAGAGTGAAACCTTTCCACCACATGAAGACCACAATTATGATTTGCTACTCTCATCCTGTACAATATGTAACAAGCATTGATGCATGCAGAGCATTTACCAGCTCAACCACAAGCCATACTAGAAAATAGTAGGTGCAGCTTTCCCTGCGTTGTAAGTATGCTTTGAGAGGTGCTCCACACTGCAAAAGTAAAAACATTAAGTTAGGAATTGGTCAAGCTGGCAGTTACCTGCAGAGGCAGACAACTGGGGGCTGCTGCCTCCATTGCCAGTGGTGCTCAAGGGAGCAGCTGGTGGTAAGGTACCACCACAGTGGGTAGACTGACCTTATTTGCACCCCATACCATCCCTCTGGCTGGGAGAAGCAGCAAGCCTGGCTTCCCAAGCTAGCTGCTCCCCCTCGTCCTCTCTTCCCACCTGCCCCTTGTGCCAGGGACACAGAAATGAAAAGCAGAGGCTGCTTAGGCAGACTCCCTGTTCCTTCCCAGATAAGAAAAGCAAACCCACATACAAAATACCCATCTGTTTCCCCTTCTTCTTCCCTTCCTCTCCCCACCCCCCCCCCCCAAAATGCATAAATCTCTTTTCAATGACATCTACCTGTTCAGCAGAATTTTAAGAGCATCTCAACATTTCACTCCCTGACAGACATCCTAATCCCTTCCAGCTCTTTCAGCCCTGAGAAATCACCACCTTGAAAACACTTCCTGCATATCTAACACACAAGTTCTTATTTACAGGATGGCATTCCTAGTATTAGTCACTGCTTTGCAGCCTGGCCCCGTGCAGGCAGTGGGACTGGATGCAGTGTTAGCACTGCAATATCGGGGGACTGCACGCTGACGCCTGCAAACCAGGATGCACGGGGAGAGCTGCATGGTTCTGCTGGGCACTTGCTTCAGATGAGCACAGGTAAGTGTAGGTCAATGCATTATTCACATCTCCCAGGCACTATGCAGTGGACCTACAGAGGCTTTGAACAGTGACAGCAGAAGCTCCAAGAGCCAGCAGCTGTAAACCAGCATGGCCATTTGCTAGGCAGAGTGTCCCAGCCCACAGAGCCTGGGGAGCAGCCTGCACCCTGACAGTTCATACTGGCTGTGCTGTTCCCCAGGGACGAAGTGAGGGACAGAGTTGATTCCAGTCTCAAAAAGTTTATCCAAATTTTTTCCCACCTATACCAGATCTAATGAAGGTAATCCTTTCCCTTACAGCCTTTGTTCCTCTTTTTAAACACCAGAACAGATAAACAGTGCTGTCTTCAGCTGGTTGTCACAAACATTTTATATCCATTAAAGAATAGTAAGTTAAAAAAAAATAATTGAAGCAGGCTGAAATGTGGCTTTAGGATGCTCCTCACAAGTGGAGACAGATGGTGAGTGTTACGAGCACAGTAACATTTGAGAAATGACAGCACAGTGATGGACATCATGGGATTAGGCTCTGCAAAAGATTTTTCCTACCATAGGTTGGAATAGTGCTTCCTCCTAATGGTACCTCCATTTTTCTGGCTATTCTAGAGCTGGAATAAATCTGCAACCTGCTTGGTAGATCTTTAGTTCAGGAAGAAATATAGGTCTTCAGTGCAAGAAGGTGTGAGGTGGTTCTGGCACCTACCCTTTAAGCACTTACCAGAATTTAATAAGGAAAGCTCCAGTATGATTATTCTTTTGCACGCACACAGATAGATGCAAAATGTAATCCACAAAATGGTTATCTTTTTTAAAAGGGTTTCTGAAAATGCATATGGGCCACAGTACATTCAGAAGAGTTCTACTGTATGTTTGTGAACGCTGAATGATTTAATTTTCTATTATAGTTAAATGGCACTAGTGCTTGTGAAAGTTATTAGACCTAACAACTGACATTTTGTGCCCCTGATGTCAGCTGAACTTTATCAGCCTCTTTAAATGCTAAAACTGACACCTAAGAACAGGAAACAAGTGCTTCAAAAAAACTCTTTTTGGTTATGCTTGCTTATACCATATAAGAATTTCTCTCAATTTCCTGATATAAGTTATTTTACACACTTACTGGGACAAGTACTTTTCAGGAAATCACGCGAACACATATAGGCAGTAGTGAGCCGTCTACCTACATTGTTTACATTGTATGCATCTTGGCTAGAAAAGCGATTCTACTGTTATACTCGTCTCTGGATGTTCAGGAGAATTTATTACACTCTTGAGTAGCCAAGAAAGAAGTTTGCTTGGAGATAACTCTGCTGCAATATTTGCAATGCCATTTGCAGGAAAGCTTTCCTTATTTTGCTCAGATCAACCGTTTAAGCCAAAACCTTGCATAATTCTGAAAGGCCATTTGGCCTAAAAATATTCAATGGATTTCATACGTGCAGCAAGGAAAACCCCAAAATAGTAGATTTTTTTTCCACCCCCACAGTTGTGGGGGAGGGTTCAAATGTCAATTGCCATTAAAACATCTTTAAAAAACTTTGTTCAGTACAGCAGTCTGAAATTCAAAAGATAAGACTTACTTCTCTATAGGAACAAACAGTGTGATATATTTTAAAATGGAAGTTTGGGGGGTTTTGATGTAAATTCTCACCAAAAGCTTAATACTCAAATACATTTCACAGTTCATTCATGCTGAGAGGCACTTATCTTCTGAACCTCCAGACTGTAGGGCTGAACAAAATGCGTACAATTTGCTTTTAACTATTTTGGTGCATTGCGCGGGGAGAAAAGCAGAATGCCAGAGGGATTTCCCTGATCCAAGCAGCAGCCATTTAAACTGGAAAACCCAGTGAAAATCTAAGTCATTCCATCCTCACTGCTATTTTAATCTAAATTAATCAGCTCAGTTTGGCCATTGTTAATTAAGAGTCTCTTTTCTTTCTGGAAATGTATCTATCAGCTGTATTACCATTTCAGCTGTGGTTAAAAAAAGTTAAATGACTCACTGTAAGGCAGAGATAATAAAGCATATTGCAACTCTACCTGTTAGAAAACATAATAAAGACAAGACCTGGATATTCTAGAGAAGGACAATGAATGATTTTAAGCAGAGATGGAAATAGAGCAAGGACTTTCTCTTATTCTACTCAAATTCATCAGTCTCATGTAATACCTAGCTAATCTTACAAAAGCAATGGATTTTGAGGAGATTAAGAAAATAAGTCTGTTTTTACCACAAAATTTTTATCTAAACAATATATTGTTTACTTTTGCAAGGTATGACTGTGCAACTAAGTTTATATTGTCTTGTTCCCTTTCCTTTAAATTCCTGCTATATTCTTTGTGAACAGAATAAACAAACAGACCTTCAGTATTGTTGCTCAGAGTAGTCTGCTGTTTTACAGAGTGGCTTTTGCAGCTCTGCTTCCTATCCCTGCTACAACACAGTTTTTTGTAAAGACAACGCATTAAGGCCAGTATTTCCAATCAGCTGTTCTCTGCAACATTAAGAAATCATTAATTCCCTTAGGAGTGAAATCATGTAGTTCCTTCCAATTTGCATGATCTTGTAAGTATAATTTAATACAAACAACTCAGAGATCCATCTGCATATTCACAGAATAAACGATGAATAATCGGTTAATGATTGTAAAGCATTTTGAAGACAAGAAGTGGCAAATACTCTCATCTAACCAAGCACTTTGTTTAAACTTGCCAGGGGCTCTAACAACTGAAGCACCTTGCAGAGTGAATAAAATTGCTAGTTTCTCTATTAAAACATGTAAAATAGGACTCTAGAACAAAATCATAATGAAACAAGCAACAAAACCAAAACATATATGAATTTTGGAAAAAAAACAAACCAAAACACAAAAAACCCCAAACAGGGTGGAGGGGAATAAATCCTGAGCACTTTTGCTGGCAAATGCCATAATGATTAGCCTTTGGATGTTTTTAAAAGTAGTCTGATGCTACAAGAATCTTAAATAACAAAGAGGTAAAAAGACATTGTTGTTGAAAATGGCATTTCATCAGGTCCCTGGATAACAACAGACACTACAAAATCCTGGTTTCTTTAAAGTGTTTTAAGAGATAGCTACAATAAAAGTTAGGCTTGTAAATAAGCACTGAAGAGGAGAAATCGGATTTCTTTCAGGTATTTCCTCCAGAGGCGATGCTGTCCTGGCCATCCCCAGCTCCTGCCCCATCAGCTGCTGGACTGGTAACCCTCTAGCCCTGTGCTGGGGTTGTTCCCATCTGAACAGCATTTGGGACACAGGCCAAGCCCAGGCTTAACCTACACTCACCGCAGGCCCAAAGGCTTAAGATTGCCCTTGGGCAGCATCAAGGAGGAAAACGCACGCATAGGTCCATTCTGTCATGCTTCTGGGCAAGGGCTTATGAAACTAAGCCAGGACACATGTTATTTCTGCAGTGCAAATCAAAACCTCTCTCAGCTACAAAAATAAAACCATTTTATTTAAGGCATTAAAGTACTCTACAAAGGCAAATGAACATTTTATCTCATGCCCTGGGCCAGCAAAAGTGAATGTTCTGTCTAGCAGAACCAATGAACTTCAGTTTCCTTTGAAGCCTACCTCAATTTTAAGTGCTTTTATTTAGCTAAACCTCTCACTTTTAAAAGAAAAAAAACCAAAACATGCTCTTTAGCGCACCACATGGACATTAAGATCACACACCTCTTTTGTCTTCATCCATACAATAACTGTCTACATTGTATTATTCACCTACCATTACAATTACAGTATTTCTGCCAGTTGTCTGCATACCACCTGTTTTACACACATTCTACAAACACACAGGCACAGATTTGTGTATGTTAATGAAGTTCCTTTATCTTTTAAGAATATTTATTCCCCCTTCCCTCCAGTAAGACACAAGAAAATCTTCCTAACCAAGAAAATGTCAGTATTCATGAAAAAGAAGTTACAAAGAACAAATTCAATGCCCAATTTACCGATTTTCAGTCCTCACCTCTCCTCTGTCTCTCCAAAAACTCTACTTCTCTCCTCCCACTTCAGAGAGGAGATTTTAACAGACACCATTTATTTCTGTGGACTGTATTTTATCATGGCAGCCCGTTTCTCATATCACCCTTTACACTTCAGTTTAACAGCCTGAAGCCTCTGTCTGTATGCTAACATTTCCCCAGGAATTCTTCTTTTAATCTGTTGAATGGAGACCTGCTTGAAAGCAAATTCAAAATGCTGAAACCTTATTCCATGTTCCCTGTAAGAAGCGACTACAACAATGCAGATGTAAATGCTTGGAAAACATGGACTGGATTTGCCCTCCAAGGGATGGTCTGCACTAGGGCTCTGCCTTGGAACAAGTGCATGGCCTGAGCTAACAGGGGATGTAACTACTGGCATTGGCCATACTGCAACCCAGCATTAACTGTCCTCACTGCTATTATAAACAACCGACATGGTCCCTATAACCCAAATCCACCTTTTCACCAACAGCTCCACCAGGACATAGTCCAAACTCATCACAGCTTTGGCCAAACCAGAGTCCGTCCCGTGCAGCATCTCCTTTCATAAGGTTCTCTGTAACCATCTGCTCTTTCCAATAAGCCTTTCTCTCCATCAAGGATAGTGCTTTTTCTATTCATGAGTGACATGCCAACAGTGGCGGGCGGGGAAAGAGCGGATGGGCCACCCCTAGCTTTTCTAGGGGATTTCTCCAGCTCAGTCCTCAGGGGCAATAATGAGTGCTCCCCCCCCAGATCCCCTCTGGAGCAGAGATCCTCCACTGCCCCATTGGCTACAGTAAGCACCATTCATAGTATTTTCAGCAGGAGAAAAATCGCAGTCAAGGTCCATTTCCAGTTTGAAAACATGAACTCTGTAGCATACAATGCAAGCAATTTTATATATGACAGATTCACAGGACTAGCTTATTAACATTTCATTCAATAGAAGCAAGGTAGCTAAAAATAACTCTAATTAGCAACTTTCTGGATATTCAGAGTTATCTTTTTTTCTGATAAAAGACCAAATGCCCAGGAGTTTATAGAATAATTAAGTTTTTAGATCAGATGTGAAATCTCACAATAAAGTTTCAAACAACATTCTAAGTCACCCAGTTCATTCAAAAGACATCAGTTCTACAGCATTATGTCATTTCTGCTGTAAACGCAGAATATTTTAACATATCTGCAACCTCACAGAAATTTGTGAGCATGCACCTCTGATTTAGTCCTGATTTTTCTAGTGACACAAAGTGATAGTCTCCATTCTCTGACCAGGGCCAAGGACTGAAGGAGGGTCTGTTAGCAGAACTGAGGAACCATTTTTGCTCTGAATCCACCCAATAAATTGTCAGGATTATTTTAGAACAGAGGTTGTATGAAGATGATTTAAGAGTTTAGGGTGGAGAGGTCTATCATACCAAGCATCTTAGAATTTTATCAAAAGCTTTGATTAGATTAGGATATACAAATCACAGTAAGATTAGGCCAGACCATTTTCCATTTACAAGCTTGTTTTCCTGCAGCTTATCAAAAAGCAACTAAAATAAATCAAGGTACCCAGGAAATCTAAGATTTATGAGATTACGAACGGCAATAGCTGGAGCTTGTCTTAGCCAGTAATTCTGATAGATACATACAGTGGAAAGTGCGAAATTTACTCAAACTTCATCTGGATGCAAATGTTGAGGTTTAATTATTTGAAAAAAACAATCTTTTAGGCAAACTCGAAGCAAGAGAAACAAAGCAGAGGAAGGAAGGATAAACACATACATTTAGACATGCACCATTTTAACATTTGGTCTAAGGGAAATAGAACCAAGGTTCCCATGTTTTTTTAAATTTCAGTAACATTTCAGTTGTCATGATTCAGCAATGGTTTCATAAATGAGAGCTTTTACACACACACTTTTTTCTTAAATGATTGCCTTCTCTTTCCACAGGGCAGAGCCATGGGAGCTGGTGGTGGTGGTACAGAACAACAAACTCTTCCTTCTGTGCTCCAGGGAAGAAGAGAAGACTTACAGCAGCTCCTATAAAGTCACTTGGTGAAAGTCCTCCTATTCATCCGGCTCAGCACCAGCCTCCTGCTCCTTGGCTTGGTGCATCAAGGGTATGCAAGGATTCATGTTCTGGGTGTTTGGAAAGGCTCTCCCAATCCTGCCTATGATTAAAGGAGTCTCTAACAGCTGATCGAGACCACAGGATGCACATAACTGAGAGGAGCCTATTGTTCATCACAGATAAGTTTTATTGTCACTTGTGCCCATGAGCCCCATGCCATCTGGCATTGACGCACCAACACACCTGCCTGCACCCACCGCACCTGAGTGCCAGGCTCCGATAGCTCTCCCACCAAGCAGCCCCGGCCTGCCAAGAGCTACAACAGCAAGGTCCTTCCTCTATGCTCAGAGGGAGAAAAAGAGCCAGTGCTTGCATAAAAAGCAATTATGCCTTTCTAAAAAACCCCCAAGCCTCAACTACATTCATCTCAGTGCTTATTGCTCATCATTAGTAATTCATTTTGGGTGCACTGCATTATAATAGCAAAGCCATTCAGTATTCATGAGGGCTGGGAACATAGGCTGAGGTGCTCACACACTGCCTGAGAAGGATGCAAACTTTGCGGCTCGCTTTCTAATGAGGAGGTTTGGCTTTGTGCCCCAGCAGCAGAAGAGTGAACTATTCTGTGTGCAGTGAGACACTTTGCTTGTATGTGCAGACCCCAGAAAGCAGTGCCCTAGGGAACAGGACAAAGCTTGGAAATCTTCATAGACCTGCACCATATTTCTCCTTCCTCAAAGGTTACTCGGTGGAGTTTGAACAGGACAAGGTGGCTTCTGACATGACACATGCTGCCCTGTGGGCACCAGTGACTTGACACCACCTTGTCACTGCATGCCACTACACCAGAGGTCTCCCTGATCTTCCCCCACAAACACTGGAATAGGGCATTACCTCAACTGATGTGATGAAATAGGAACAACTCTGGTGTCCTCCAACACTGGCAGCAGGGCCTGACAGCCCTTCTCCAGAGAACATCTAACTAGCTCCCCCTGCTTGGAAGCTCTCCTCCTGCCTGGAAGTCTTTTGCCCTTCAAGCTGCGAATCACAACTCTGGGTTGATTTCCATCACCCCGGTCTTATTCACTGCAGTAAGCACAACCAGGTCCTTGAGCAACAGATCACCTGCAAGGTACAGTCCTGCACCCATACACAGGCTTCCAGCAGTCTTGTCACATGTCTGCAAGTGAACCAGACCCACTTGGCTGAGAAAAGCTCAGGAAAGCTGGTGCAAAGGCTCTCTCCCAAAATTCCTTCTGAAACCACCAAATCTAAGTGTTATATGGCAATGATGTTGTCACCCTAAACATGGATTAACAGGGTTCACGTTGAAAGTTAGAGAGGAAGGATCCCTTTTCTGCATTCATTCCCAGTAACAAACTTGTGCTTTAGTTTTATACACTATGATTCTCCAGGGAGATTCAGAGAAGACTAACATATTTAAGGTCTATAGCAGTCCCAAATTTAAAACAAAAGAAAAAGAATTATGTATGGACCACCATATAATTTCCATGCTCTCTCCCATCACTCCTGCTTTCCTCATTTAATTTACAGAAGGGCCAAAGGTAAAAAGCCTCACTTGGTGTGGAAAAGAAAATTCCAGATGAGTTTTTAGCAGAAGCAGAATACAACTCCACAGCAGTGACCAAGTACTCTGCCTTCAGGAGAAAACAAGTGTCACCAAATCTAGCTTCTGTGATCTGACCAAATATTATCTGCTTTCTAAACACTGTATCCTGAGTGACTATACTTTTAATAACATGAGGAATACTCTGTAGCTCTGTTTTTAGAAAGTGAAAGATCGATCTCAGGTCATTTTGATGCAGTCTGCTCTTGGCTATGATATTGCTTCACTGACAGCAATTAAATAAGGCCAGGAGTATAATTTCCCCCTTTTTAAACTGCAGTGTAGAAACACTGCATAGAGGAGCACATAAAGTGCGTGAGATTTAGCAGTGACCTGGGAGCTCGATCATTAAGCACACAAGGGGGCATATTCTCTTCACTCTGAGTGCATTTCCCATTAATGTTAATAGCACATTGAGAAGAAAATATACTCCATAAACTTTCATTACTCACTTTCTCCCTTGCTCTTTGACAAATGAGTTGCTGATGTAGACTCAGAGGTAGGTAATACATCCACTTGTCTCTATGCCAGTGCTACTGAAAACCAGAAAGGCTTTTCCTTGCAAGTGCAGACACTCCTACATCTCACACTGTGGATTTGATTAAATCCTGCTTTTAAGCCGTTCAGTTCCAGTCAGTATTTGAGTGGGACTCACAGATACATTAACAAACACTGCCAGGAAGGACAATCCTCTTCCCTTCTCACTTGCTGTCTTCACACTTCTGCCCCCTGCGCTGCACCAGCTGTGGTCCTTGTCTGATCCCTTGGAGACTCAATTCACTCCATCAACTGAGCAGAAAAATAAGAACTTCTCTTCTAGCCTAGCAGAAATCTTGGGTATCTCTAAATTTCTTCTCACTCTCAAAGAGGGTATTTTTTTCCACGGTCAGCTGGTAACCTGGTGGCATTCCAAGTGTATAATTATTTCTGGCCGTTCGCATTCCCATAACACTTCTCTGTAAGATACAGCTTTTTTATTTTACGTCCCAAACCAACTGTGAAAGAGCTGCCACATGTCACTTTTCCAGTGGCCAAATGTTGCTGATGAATAAGGTAGCTCTGAACAAGGAAAAATATTGACCCAAGAAGAGGAAAAATTGCAGGTGTTGAAATGTCTGCTTTGGGTATCATTACACAAATCACACACAAATGGGAGATCTGGTCCTTTTTCACAGGTATGAGGGACCTGTAATGGTGAAGTTGTGACAGCCTCTCAAGGAGGAACATTCAGAAGCAAAGGCAGTTATGGGACAAGACAGTCACCAGAGCTGTAGACAGAGTAGAAGCCTCTGCTAGCAAGGGAACAAAAGGAAATTTTGGGAGGGTTACCCAGGATGAAGGCGTCCTGCCTCCCACAGCTCCCTGCTACACCAACAGCTGCTGTCAGAGCTCAGAGCTGAAGCTGTCATCTTTGCAATCCAGGGCTGGGCAGGACACTTGGTGCTGGCCCAGGAGCCCTGTTTGCCCTGGCTGGACAGCCCATTCCTGCTCCCTGCCCATCGTTCTCTGCAGAGGAATGGGAGCTGCAGGCAGAGGTGCTTTGCTCCATGGTGCTTCTGCCAGTTCTGCCCCTCACCTCTCCACATTTGTTCTTGGCATCAGCCTCATTTCCTCTTCCCTCCTCAGCTGCTAAACAGGACTGTTTTGGGTAAAGAGAGGTGGAAAGAGCACATCTGGACTAGATGCCCATGGGTATTTGCTTTATAGAAGTGTTTGTTTTTGTTAGGGTGCAAATTACACCTTTATTTCTTTGGCTGCTGGATTTTACAGCGGAAGGAGAAGAGGATGTTTCTTGGAAAACTGACTGGAAGTAAAAGGCTACATGGACAAATGTGGGTACATGGAAGTCACAACAAGTAGAGGAAAACCAAGCTTGAATGTGCATTACCAATAGCACCCCATGCCCCAGCTCTTCTATTGCCATGAACCCACAGACCTTCTTCCTCCAAACTCGCACTGGCCCCACATAATTTAATTTACTAAACACAGTAGTCTCACCAACAAAATTCAGTAACAAGAAGCCCTGACCAGGTCTAACTTCTTGAACCTGATTGCCTCCTTTCAATCTGCATTTCCATATATTGAGAAAAACCCCTGTAAGATAGTGAAATAGAGCAGGAAACTCCACCCTCTCCCAAAATTTGTTGCTTCCAAAGCCTCTGCCAAGCTCCTTGTGCAGCCATACCGCATTCCTCTTCCCTGTAAGCTGCCAGGCCTCCAGCTCATAAACTACGTTTAAGTCCTTGACACAGCACATCTGCCTCGACTAAAACAAAACCATGGAGACACAGACTTCTTATTATCCATACATTTACAATCTAGTTGTTCAAAGCCCTCTTGGTTCCCTTGAGAGTTGAGAATAGTTTGAGTCAAGAACACAGCATTTAAAACATGCAGGTTGAGAACAACTCCACAGCTTTAGACAATCAATATTTATTCTGAAGTAATGTCCACAGTCCACCAGGATTTTGTGCCAGACAGAGGTCTAGCAGGGAATCAAACCTAAGCAACACATTTAATTCTGCTTCAGAGCAGTCCTGCTCTCTGCAGCCCCGATTCACCTGTGCAGCTACACAGGCTCCCTAGCACGCAACCCAAAATTTTTGCTAGACTAAAACAATTGACAAGTCTATTTACAACTTAATAACCAAGTAAAGAAAAAGCAACATACAAAAAAGGTTTCAGAAGCACTCAATATACTTTAAAAGAAAAAGGCTTTAAAATTTACACATGGAAATCTTTAGCTTGAAAACGTCTGGAGAAACAGACTACTAAATAAATGGTCTTACTTGAGAATAAATAAGACAAATATACCTGGAACATCTCTACTGCATCTGAGTATTCCCCCAAGCCATTCAACAGTGCCAGGGTGGATAAACATTGCACTTACCCCTTTGAGACTTTTCTCTTCTTGCCTCGTATCCAGCCTTCCTTGCACTAGTACTCAGCCCAGGTGCTCACCTAGCAGCAAGAGCCACTCCTAACAAGGGGCCATGTTTCACACAAGCACATACTTTTCAAGTGGAAATGTTGCATAACAAATGAATCTCAATAATAACACTAACATTATATTAGTAAACATAACTCTAGCATTTAGCAGAGGAATACATACACCCCCAGAACACACTCACATTGAGACACACTGCAACAGATGCCTTTCTTAACCTGGAATATATATCACAGGTTTAATGGAAACAGCTGCAAATAAACCATAAAGAGGTAAGCTGAGTTATGGGAAGTTTTCTCCCTGGCAAAGGAGCCTTCACCTCAACAAGGGTCTGCTTGCAGCAGTTGAAGCTGATCAGAGCCTGGGCTTGGGGGTGCAGAGCTAGGGCAGCCTGTAAGCAAGCACTCAGTGCTGGTGTCCCAAATGGCCCACTTCTTCATCCAGATACTGTCCTTACAAGCAGGTGCTGCCAGTCACTTTGTTTTGCCATCAGGCAGAGCCCTTGTCTCCCTGAGCAGGGACAGCACGCAGAGCTGCTCTGCCCCTCTCTTCCCACTCTCTCTCAACCAGCAAGCACCAGTCTGCCTGATCTCAGACTCCTACCAGTGTGCACACACAACACATTTTCATTTTTGTGGGGTCTCACGCCATATCAAAGGGCAAAATAGGTTCTATTGAATCAAAAGCTTTCAGCAGCTCACACATAAGTACAGAAAAGGAAAGCTTTATGGAGGTAAAAATTGCTGTCTGTTATCACACACAAATTCCTCTTAAAATTCACCTGCTATGCATAAAGTAGTAGAAAGTGCTGGCACTGACAGGCATATGAAACCAATACCTACATGAGCAGTTTTCATATTAAGCAGGTCCTCAGAAACCACCAATAAACTAGAAAGAGCTGGTGCTGCCTGGTGATGAAGGTTGGATGTTTTTTTTTATTTTGAGGGGACTTTTTTTTCCCTAATTGTAGGTCAAAATTAGTTGTTTTAATGAAATAACTTGACTTTCAGAGCTACTGAAATCCATAAAATCTCTGAAAGGTTCAGGACTTCAGAAAACCAGGTTATTCCTTTTCAGGCCTAGCTATTAACATGGATTATTTTTAAAAATAATTTTGTTTTAGTTTCTTCAGCAGCTATTTTAGGAGACATTTCATAGTCTATCCTGACACTTGATCAATTCAAATCAGTGTTAAACCTATCACTTTCACCAAAAGTACATTCATTCCAAACTGGAAAGTGAGCATCTTATATATTTAATCACTGACCATAGTTCTCATAAGAAGATGCGTTGACTTGTAATACAGCACATGTGCTAGAGATTAACTGGAAACTACTTTTAAACATTCAGTATTCTATGTGATAGTATCAGTGATCAAAGATGCAGAGAAATTCCACTTATAAGTTAATAAACCAGGCTTTAAACCACAGATACGGAGCAACCAGAAATAGGAAGCTGTCATTCATGAAACATAAAACAACATTTTCCATTTCTTTTCCCACCTAGCTAATCACAAACAGTAATGAACCATGGACAAAAAACTTAATGGCTTCTTGGGGAAAAAAATCAATGCCAAATTGGCCTATTAACCAATTGATAGTAATTGCATAAAAAACATTATCTAAACTTCAGTTTTCTGACTAATTACTGTAACAGGGAAGGCATGAAACTAGGAAAGAAAAGAGAAGGGATTCATGATATTTTTATGGCAAAACCTGCAGGGAAATTGAAAACCTGGTCATATTGATGTTGATATTCCCAAGAATTTTTATCACAGATCACTCACATACAAATATTTACTTTCTTAATGGACATTCTTCCTTGAATGAATGCTAAAGTGTATACCGAAGCAGAAGGTTATAAGTTAATTGCTATTGTCATTTCTACTCAGTTACTGCCTACACTAAAGCTGTCATGCAGTAAAGGCAAGAGAGAGAAAAATACCATCACTAATGGTGAATTTCCTGGCTTTTATCACTGTGTCAAAACATTATCATTCTGTAATCACAGGCTTTCATGCAAAATAGCTCAAATGGAAGCAAAGTCCCAATGCAAAGCATTTTTAAATATCAGTTTAGTGATGGCAAGGAGCAGGATTAAGCACTAAAGCACTGCTTAAGTTTTTAGTAAGCTGTTACTTAGAGGAACTCCCAACCTAAGCGTGGGCCGACCTTTCCATTACACAGGGAGACAGGCTCCTCTGAGGGGCTTCTGAATGGTTACACTCTGCAGAGGCAGCAGGAGGGTGGTGGGAAAGGAGAGAAGAGGACTGAGCCTGTAACACAGGTGTGCTGGTTTTGGCTGGGATAGAGTAAGTTTTCTACACAATAGCTAGTGTGGAGCTATGTTTTGGATTTGTTAGTTACTGCTGAGCAGGGCTTACAGAGAACCAAGGCCTTTCCTGCCCCCCACCCCACCCCACCAGCGAGCAGGCTGGGGGGGCACAAGGGGCTGGGAGGGGGCACAGCTGGGACAGCTGACCCCAACTGACCCAAGGGATGTCCCACACCATATGACATCATGCTCAGCATATACGAAGGAGGAAGCGGGGGACATTGGGAGTGACGGCATTTGTCTTCCCAAGTCACCATTACATGTGCTGGAGCCCTGCTTCCCTGGAGATGGCTGAACACCTGCCTGCCCATGGGAAGGAGTGAATGAATTCCTTGTTCTGCTTTGCTTGTGTGCGTGGCTTTTGCTTTACTTATTAAACTATCTTTATCTCAACCCATGAGTTTTCTAACTTTTACCTTTCTGATTCTCTCCCCCATCCCACTGCAGGGGGAGTGATTGAGCAAGTGGCTGAGTGGTGCTTAGTTGCCGGCTGGGGTTAAACCACAACAACAGGGAATTTGGCACTTCTGTCTGAGGTATATTCACTGCCATGAAGCCTTTCCTGGAATTCAGCTACAAAGTCTGGGGACCAGGAATCCTGGCATTCATGAAGAACACACAAAACCAAGTTTATACTGCTCTCTTGTGCCTCAGGTTTCTAAACCCAAGTTATCCTTGGAGCACTCTTGCTAGCAGACATCAGGGTTGCTCTCTGGCTTTGTGAGTATTAAAGCTGTCTCTATTACATGATGAACCTCAACTTAGGATGCCGGAAGAGATCTGGACCAGAGTGCCTCTTGGGGTGAGATATGTTCTCCTGAGAAGGGGGAACACACACTCAAATCTCACTTCATAAAGAAGTAATTTCACCCATAAACCAGAATAGTGCTCCAGTCTCTTGGGAAAGGATTTTCCTCCTCAGGCTCCACAAATCTAGCTTGTGGTTTCCTTAGCACCTGCTGAGACTCAACTCTTACTATTCTGTGAACTATCTTTACTTCTAACATAAGCTCAAATGAAATGTGTTGCATATATGTTACTTCAGTAGTTTATTTTTGGCTAAAACTAGTTATTTAAAGGTGTCAAATTTATGAATGAATTTGACCATTCTGCTGCATACATATTTCAATAGAACAAATTCAACACCAGTTCCACAGCTGAATTCATCAACTCCTTTCAACCTCAGTGCCATGCTTTCCTCTCTGTCACAGTTCAGCCCAGAAACAAAGTAATCTGAGATATACAGAGAGTGCAGGTGAGAAGACATCATGGTGTTAATGGATCATGACAGCAAATAATGACACATCAATGTATTATTTTATTAATAGATCCACAGCTACCCAAAGCTCCAATCATTAAACAGCAGCTCAATCTACCTATCCAACTGCACATGGATTGCACACTTTCAGATATGGACATTTTTGTATGGCATTTGCAAATCTCCAAGACAGAATGTCAGATTAGCATTTGTTACTTTTAATCACATTAGGCAAGCACACACGCTTACCATACCTCTGCTCATGTAACCTTTGCTCCATACAGGAGGTTCTGCTCCTGTCTGCAGACCTTTTTATGTTGCATTTAGATTTGCTTTCTGCAGAAACCATGAGTGCTCACAGCAAAACTTCTCCAAGACACAGGCCCGCTTCTAAGGAGGAGTGTTTATTATAAATGTATTTATATGCCTCAGCAGCTCTTTCCCCTTAAGTCACTCAGACATGATTCTTTCCCTGGAAATTAAGCACGAAAGTGTGGGAAACTATTCACAGCTTGATGACTGCATTTCCTTATGTCTGCGAGCCAAATTACTAGGAGTGTGTGAATACACAGAAAGCTCATTTACAAATTAGGCTTTCAGAAAACTGAGGCATCTGTGGGTTCTCTGCATTACAAATACTCACATTAGGTTGCCTAAAACTGCTTGTTTCTTTAGGTACTGGGTGATATTAATTTATGAAGAGGTTTTCTTAGACAATTGTATCTAAAAAAAAAAAGCACAGCCATTTATAAATAATGATTTCTTCTGCTTCTGAAATGTCCAAGGAATATCAGTGGGTCAAACCATCAAACCATTACCAGACTCCCTGGGTCTGGAAACCAGATCAGGAAGGGAGAGTATGCAGGACTGTACAGTTCCCAGATTGGGTGTTGGAACATGTCCAATATTGAACATTTCTCCTTTGAATTTCAGGATAAGCATCCCCATCCCCAACTAAAAGGCAATCATAACAGAGGCATGTAACTGATACATTCCCGCACTGGTCTTACAAGCAGTACTGCAGTTTTCAAAGTACTTGCTGTAGCACCAAAGAAAAACAAACCTCAAAAACCTAAGAAAAGAATTCAGTCAAATGGCTGAAGTCTTGCATTAAATCCAGCTAAGGAGCAAACTTCCAACAGTGTTAATTTATGGTGCTTATAGCAGTGACGACCAAATCCTCTGAGTACTCTACACACAGAGATTAAAGCCCGCCAAGCCAACGTGAGTTAGGGTTTAGTTACCAACTCATTAAAATACATGGAATTGACATGGGTGAATTTCCTTGTCTGCTTTCAAAATCCCAGCTTTTACAATTATGCTACATAGCTTTTACATATGACTCAACAAAAATCCAGGAATCCAAGTTTTTAGAACTTTTTTCTTCACTTAGGATCAGATTTTGTCACTAATACCACATGTATTACAGATCACGGCAAGACGGGTAGCTGGAATCAATTTTATTATAAGAACCACTTCTTTGTTTGAATTGATCCTTGGAGTAATGAGTAATTTACTTTACCATTAGAAGGGATGACAGGCACCAGAACTTGCAGCAAATCATCATTAAAAACAACAGATGTTTTATTCACACTATTGAAGAAAATTTAAGCCTAATATATCTGGGTGAAAGCCAGGCTTTCATTGAGAAAACAGTAAAATATATGTGTAATTGAGAGGGTCTCTTGTATTTTGCCGGTCTATGCTGGCAGTATGTACTTTCCCAAATTAGACTAATCTTCAGAGATAAAGAACAACAGAATCGAATTATGTTATTTGTACCATATTTTTTAAAGGCAAAACCGTTTAAAGGCATCATTTGCTGTTAGTTTATGTTGTTAAAGAGTAGGTATTTTCACTGAAAACTTGATAATGGGAGAAAGCCAAGTAGCTTGTTGTGGAATCCCATACTGACCTCATGTTTATTTGGTTTATAAGTTGGTGTTAAGCTTTGTACTACAAGCTGAATCCCATCACCTGAGAAGCTCTCAATCCTCCCATCCCTTCTCAAGTCAAAAACAGAAATGTTATTTGGGCATTTTGTTCATGTGGAGTCACAGATTGCTCATTTAGGAATTACTACGATACAATGGATATCCCATTATATGTTTTTCAAACAAAAAGTCTTTTGGTTAAAAACTAAGACATGTTTTGAAAAGTACCTTGCTTTTGAGGAAAAAGGCAGTGAACTTTTCCATTGGGAATTTTGGGAATTCATTTGGAAAAACCAAAATGGAATTTTCTCTCCAGCATTATATTGTGAATTTCACATTCATTTATGTGATGTTTATGTCTTTACGTTTCTGATGAGCACTGACATACAAAACCTTTTATATTTTCTTTAAAATAAGGAAAAACATTGCTATCCAGAAACAACTAAAAACATCTTCAGCTTACCTTCTTCTAGATCAAGGCTTTTCTTCACTGTGTTTTCACAAGTTTCTTCTGGGGGGGCATCTTGTTCTCCAGGTCCCCTCTGACCTGTCTGTCCCTGGCCCGGGGTGAGGGTGCTCAAGCTCCTCCCTGTGCAGGGTAGTTTAATTTTCCTCTTCCACCCTTCTCATCTCACGTGAATTCTTCCCAGGACATACAGCAGAAATCCTTTTTGAACAAAGTAGGACACACAGAAACTAAAATGTCTATCAGTGCCTTGGGTGCCCGTGCCCAGGCGCTGGCAGCGGGGCTGCAGGGGCCTCTGTGAGGAGAGGCCGGGGCTGCCCGTGCCAGGCACAGCCAGTTCCAGACAGTTCTGCAGCAGTCCCACCACTGGGCGCAGATGAGCCCTTCGGCGAACCTGGTGGCACCTCTGGGAAAGTTTATTTAAGAAAGGGCAAAATGCTGCCCAGGAGTGAGGAAAAAAATGTGAGAAACAATCCTGTAACACCAGGAGGGGGAGGGGGAGAGCGGCTGGGTGGGGAGCTGGCAGCTGGCCAAGGCCAACCCACCACAATCAGAGACATTCAGCAATTTTTGATGAAGAGAGAGGATTGTGTTTCAGTTTTCTCACAGTTGGTGTATCTAAGAACAGCAAAGAGAAGAGGAGAGGCAACAGAACAACAATTTATTTCCAGTAACAGATAGTGGTTCATACTACTGGTCCAGTTTCACCATGGCAATGAAAAGGAAACAAATACTTTTCTGATGTTGCTGACACCCATTTGGATACTGCTGTTAGGCTTGATCTCCTGTCACAGGATTCTCTCTCTATCTCTCACAAAAAAAAAAAAAAAAAAAAAAAAAAAAATCCCTGTAGACAAGAATTTGCCTTTCCAGGTGAGTTCTTCCCCAGCAGGAGACATCAGGCATGCCTTCTGGTCTTGTTCAAGTCTTTCTCATGAATCAGCAACTGGCAATGTACCACCTTAGCCAAGACAGCAGGCTGGACCTTAACCTTGTAAAACTCCTGCTTTTAGTTAGTTGGCTCATCTTTTTTACACAAATGTTGCCAGGACTGTAAATTGGGGAGAGCAGGAAATGCTCATCATTCTGCAGAACAGCGGAAAGGTCACGGCAGTCTCTGCTGCTGCCTTAAATAGGCACTAGAAAAGACATGAGACGTAGGTGCAATGGTAAAGCCCACAGGAAAGGTAGAGAATAACACTTCAAACTATTTTTTTGACAAGTGGTGTTTCAATAAACAGAAACGTTCCTGTCTGCAAACATGCCATGTGGTCTTCCAGCACAAGCCCTCTTTGCTCTGCTTGCTCTCGTGAGCTGGCAACAGCAAGATGAATGCCTGCATAGTCAGTTGCTGTACGTCTTTGCTCATGACACAAACAAGTTCACTGTTAAATGCCCATTCCTCAGTGATTTGATCTTGGCTCACAGGAAAAAGAGATCCAGTTATATGTGTAGGAAATCTGAAGTGCTCAGAAAGAACGTAACACTGCAACAAGCCGTGTCCTCCATCCAGCCTTGTCCCACCACTTACATATGAGGGAATACAGGCCATTTACACCAAATTTATAGGACTTTGAAAATACCAGAAGTCCCTGTGCCTCTGAGAGAGCAAAACTATGAGGGGTGTGGGTAAACTAACAGGGCAGAGACTATCAGGACTAAGCAGGGAACAGATTTTGCATTTCAACTGAAATACAAAACTTCTGAGTTAGCTAAGGATTAATCTAAAACACTTGGCTTGAATCAAAAAGAAGTGGTTTTGGGGGGTTTTTGTTTGATTATTTTTTGTATTTTTTAAAAATAGTGCTTTAAGTAAATATAATTTCCAAATCATTCTTTAAAAGTCATTGTGAATGGTTTAATATTTTCAAAAGCCATCTATTCAATTTTCTAGTCAAAAACTATTTCCCTGGTACTCTCTAGATTTGTAAAACTATTGGGAGTCTCCAACTGATATTTAGGTTTCACTTCAGGCTTGGGATAGTGCAGGGCAAACCTGGCTCCACTGAAACGGTCAACAGTTGAGCGAGGGTGGGGAGGCATTGAGGTGGGAGCGGTGGGCAGAGCAGCACTGGCAGACGTACACAATAACACCAGATCAGTGATGTTCATTTATTTTTACTTTCTTCACTGTTCTTTAAGGACCAAGGTATCATAAAGGTCTATAAATTGCAGTTTCCTCATTGTAATTTCAGTGTTTTCCTGCCATTCATGCTCAGGAAGGACAGAAGCAAAAATATGCTCCTGAAACATATTTTTACAGTCCCTCTGTTTAATGCCACATTAATAAAGGACTCAGTTTAGGCTTTGCTGATATTTTTAAAAACATACTTTAATTCTATGAATTACAGGTCACATCTTGTAATATATTTGGAATTGTTTGAGACTATCCTAAGAAACTGAGGCATTTATTCAGAAAAGAACTTACCTTAGTCTCTTTATGGGTTTCTAAAAAATCTTTTAGAATCACTCTATCTACATGTTTAAGCTGTATGAATATCTTCAGAAAACAAGTATCTTCTGATAAGGTAGAAACAATTTCTCCAACTTTATATATATATATCAAATGCAAGTGGGGTTTTTTTGACTGTCAAAGACACATGTATAACTTTGGGAACCTCAGCTATTCCCTAGTAAATGGCTTCGCAGCACCAAGACAGTTGTGAAAGCTTATTTATGGCAAAGCATCAACAGGTTTTCTTCGACTTTGTCATGGTTTAGCCCCAGTCAGCAACTAAGCACCACACAGCTGCTCGCTCACTCCCCCCACCCCAGTGGGAAGGGGGAGAATCGGAAGAGCAAAAGCAAGAAAACTCGTGGTTTGAGATAAGAGCAGTTTAATAATGAAAATAAAATAGTGACAGTAGTAATGGTAATTATAACAATAATAATAATAATAATGATAATGATAATATAATAAAAAAGAAAACAACGAGAGAGAGGAATGAAACCCGGGGAAAAAAGGGAAAACAAAAAAAAACCACAAGTGCTGCAACCGCTCACTACCCGCTGACCGACACCGCCAGTCCGCGAGCCGCGATCGCTGCCTCCCCCGGCCAGCTCCCCCCAGTTAATATACTGGGCATGATGTCACATGATATGGAATATCCCTTTGGCCAATTCAGATCAGCTCTCTTGGCTGTGCCCCCTCCCCTCCCGGCTTCTTGTGCACCTCGCAGAGCATGGGAAGCTGGAAAAGTCCTTGACTAGTGTAAGCACTACCTAGCAACAACTAAAACATCAGTGTGCTATCAACATTATTTTCATACTAAGTCCAAACCACAGCACCATACCAGCTACAGTGAAGAAAATCAACTATCCCAGCTAAAACCATGACAGGGTGGAATTGGTCTGGCTGTTTTTCTTTTCCTGAAGGAGAGCTGAGACCAAGAGAAACATTTGACCAAGAAATTTCATAAAAGGTAAAAAAGCTACTGAAAATTATCTTAAGAGTAGTGTCACACAACCAGCCCTCATGACAAATACTGCCTCTGGTACATGACACTCATCTACAATTTTTGTAATATGTGCTAGAAAATTTCAAAGGTGACAAACATTTTATTACCCTACAATTAAATAGCAAATTAGTTAGAAAAAGCATTAAATCAAATGGTATCTTTAGGAAGGTCCCCAGAAGGTCTAATCTAGAAGAATTGAAAGCATCAGTGGAAATGGAATTTTCTTGTCCCAACTTACATTTGTAACCAGCACTGATTAAATCACTTCAAAAGTGGAGTGTTAAGTGCCTGTTTTATGACATCTTAAGGTCAGTTTAAAACTCAGCTAAAACTTAACTGAATGTCTAAAATGTATATCTATATAATATAAAAGCTGACAAATTACTTCACCAGTTTCTGCACAGGACCTATACTGGCTTGTATATTACATCAGTCGAATCATTGCAAATGATATGCGAGCTCAAAAGACATGCACAATTTTTGTTAATAATTTGTTCAGAATGATATTTAAAGAGAAAATTCAAGACTTTCATGGGGCCAATTAATTATGTTATGCACAACGTCTTCCTAAAGATACAAACAAAATTCATTAATTGATTTTCATATATGCATGCAACTTATATTTGAGGGAATATTTTAATTTAATTAAGCTCTTCACCACTGAAAGATGTTAGTGTAATCTTAATGAAACTGGAAGCAGTGAAATTGGAAATGAAGCACAAACTCATTTAGACTGTCAAACACATATTAAATGGAATAATTTGTAATTCCTATTATTTGAGTTGGATACACATCAGAGACCTTTAGCTGCAGCATTGTATTTCTTTACCAGTAATCTCCAACAATCAATAGTCTCCTAGAAGAAAGCCATATTACATATGTGTGCCCACCATCCTTCAATTCATCTGACACTCTCCCTTATCAGACTGTGCTTTTAATTGCTTGCAGCTGGGATTTTTAAGGATACATGCCTGCATCAAAATGTCATGAAAAAACAAAAACTGAAAAAAAGTATCAAGACAAAAAAATGTATGCTTTTGATCATGGGTAGGTTTAAAATACATTATTTCTCTGTAAAAACTCCTAGAAAATTATGGAGGCAACGTCTTGCTGTGCACTAAAATAAACAGGACTGCATGGGAAGAAAGGATGGGTTTGCTTATGAAGTATTTGCTCAGGGCACTAAATTAAAGCTCTGCTAGTGAATTTAATTATAATATTTTCTAACTTTCTGAGAGCCTTTTTTTACAATTTATGCAACTTTTGCATTATGTCACACAGCACGTGTTCACACAAATGCTACAGGCTCTCAATAGCAAGGTTCAGAAATCAAACACTCTTCTGAGGCCACCGTAATCTTCATTCTCCTGTCTCGAACCTATGGAGCCTTTCACTGCTAGGAGACGCAGGCTTTCCCATGCCCACCCCAGCAGGTCCCCTGTTTTCCCTTCTGATCCCTCACATGGTGGGTTTTCCCCATGATATCTGCACAGTAATGCCTTCCAGCTCTCAGACCAGACTCTTCTCTAGCAGGTCCTCCTACCTGAGGGTTCCTTCTTCTAGATTCTTACTTTGATATTGCCTCCAGTTTAGCTCCTTAATTTAACTACTGGCTAGATCTTAAGCCATTTAAATCCTCAATCTACCCTCTCCACTCTCCCCTTACACTCACAGTTCCAGGAAAGTCAGGAAAACCCTTTTTCTCTTGTGAGTTAAGCAGGCTTTCCTTCTGCCCAGTCCCAATCATGTGCCTACACTTTTTCAACTGAAGCCAAAAGTTTTGCCCATTGTCCAAACTGGCTGTGATCACAGCAGTACTGACTCCAAGATAAAGTGGAATGCCTAATGATTCACACTCAGAGCTTTGCTACCCATACGGCTACTCCCTGAATTGCAGGAACCAAGACTCGTTGCTAATACAACCCTTCACTGCAGTGCAGCTGCCACAGCAACAGCATCTCGGGGTGGGTGCCCTCACTGCCTCTGAAATACAGGTCTGAAATATCTCAAGTCAGACAGTCCAAAAATAACCCACCTTGCAAGACAGCACCTTTGTCTGAAAACATAGCTCTTCACTTTTAAAAGGTGTAAGTGGCATAAGGTTTTTCAAAATGGAGTTGCTACCTAGCTTCAATTCTAGTATACTAAGCCTGAGTATATAAATTCTCAGTGAGTGAAATGATTGACAGGATTTACAAAGAATGTTAGCTCTGAAATACCGCACTGTCTCATGGTTCAAAGAAGCAATTAAACTTGATACAGTTGGGAGAACAAATAATCCCAAAGCGGAAAACACACTTTCAGTTTTCAATGTAAGAAAAAAAAAAAAAAGCCATAAGAATGATGTGGTAACATACAGATCTAAATCACACATGCTGTTTCTGCTTCCATATAATTTTGCTGCATTGCTTAATAGGAAACATTCGGAGTGAAGAGCTGTCACCAACTGCCACTGGACCTGCATCTCATCCTTTCTCACAAATTAGCAGAACTGTAATGCTGCAACTATTACAAACTTTTTAAACACTTAAAATAGGCCATTTACTACTTTACCCCTTTGGCCAGTAAGTTAGTTCTGCAAATACTGCAAACTGATTCCAGTAGAGAAGAGAGAGGTTGGTAGTTCTTTGGTATGACCGTCTCTATTTAGAAGGGTTTTCTTTGCAGCAGAAATTTGTCATAACAGCACTAGTTCCAGCTACTGTGCCAGAATATCCCACTTCCAGCCAAAACATCACATCTGTACTTTTGAATTAACCTTCTTGGCTTAACTCAAGGTCATTTCATTTTCTCCTTCAGCATCATTTAGCCACTTTCCCTCACAATCCCCAGAACCTCAGGCTACTTCCAGTTCCTGCCACGTTTCATTTCCCTTCACACCTCCTCAAATGCCCTTTCAGTCTTTTCATGTTTCTAGTCAATTCTCCCCTAAATGATCTTCTGGTTTCCTGGTTCCTGTAAGTCTTGGCTGAGATTTTCCTTCTGCTTATGCCATTCATGCTGCAGACAGTTGTACAAGCTCTTCTCTACCACTGCAGAACTACTCTTGAAACAGGCCCATGCACAAAGGCTGCACCCCAGATCTGCCCACAGACATCATCGCCTGAGAGTGCAACACCCAAATGTGCACTGCCTGGTGTGTACCCTGAGGGCAGGCTCCCACGCCAGCCTCCACCACAACCTGAGTGTCCAGACAGAGCTGTGAGGCTCCTTGTGTGCAAGCCCAGCAGTCCCTTTTCCTTTATCCTCCCTGAAAAATCTTCAGAGTCAATGAGGACACCACAGACTGGGATCTTACCTGCTCTGCTGCTACAGGCAATCTCTTGGTCCAGAATACAGGAAAGAAACACAGTGAGTATGGTTTTTTTAACATTTTTCTGTCATGAAGAGAATCAGCTTGTGATGTATCCTACCCTTTTTGGTTTGGTGTCATCTTCTAGAATACGAATTTTTGCCAGAAACTTCTTTTCAGCTAGAAGCACCTATTGACTTCTAATATTTTCTGGTACAGGATGGCAGGTCTGATATAAAATTTAGATAGTGGCTAATTGACTATTTCAAAGTAAAGGAAAGATTTGCTAAAGATGTCCCCAAAGTAATTTTGGATTCATTTGTTTTCTTCTACTTCAAATAAAAGCATGCTGTTATAGTAATGTGTCACAGAGTTCACAGTAAATGTCAGCAAATCCTATAATGAAGCCTGCTGTATTTGCATATGCAATTAATACTGCATATGGTAGCATTCAGTTTGTTAGTTATCTCTTTAAACAGTGTTCAGTACTCTGTACTTCAGGAAGTAACACAGCATGCAAAGCTTTTAAAGTGCTTTACAAACATATTTCATTAATCTTCAGCAACTTCCTGAGGTGTGCACTATCATCCTTTGTCTACCAATGCATAAAACTTTGCACAGAGAATTAATGTACAATTTTTCAAAGGCATTTAGTGCTTAACACTTAATAAGGCTTAAAAACCTGGTCGCATATCAAGGTCCCAGAAGGAAACTGAAAAGGTCCAAACACTAGCAATAGAAACAACTAAGGCATGGGAATATTTCCACATGAGGAGAGATCAAATAGAGAAGAGTTAGTTAGGAGGCATAAGCAACCAGAGCACAACTTGCCAGTGCCTCTTCCCTCTTCATCATGGTTTAACAGAAAGCTGCAAGTGAAGGTACACTGAAATTCAAAGGCAGGTCATTTAAAAAGGAAACAATACTGCATACAGCTAACACAAACCCATGACCATAAGACCTCTGTAGGGCAATAAAGGGCTGGGGCCTGGGCCAGACCCTGGGGGGACAGTGCCAGGCGCAGGGGGAGGCAGGAGTCCCCACCCCCAAAGCTCAGCAGCAGCATCTCCCCTCCGCAAGACTGTAGCTCTGTCTCAGCCTCTCCACAGGCTGCGGGAGAAGTCAGTGCAAGCAGCAGCTCTCAGTGAGCTCCCCTCATCACCCTGATCATGGCTGTTCCCTCCAAAACCACTTGTGCTCCAAATAAATGCAGCATGCCTTCCTCCTCCATCACCCTGCATAGGATACAAACAAAGTGAAGATACGCCATTATGTTTGCTAAAATACATAGCTGGAATAGAACCTGCTTTAGGTTATTAACAAACAATACACTGTGCAGGGTTTGGAAAGTACCCCCCAGTGAGCATATTAATTTGCAGCTTTTGGGGAGGATTTCATACTTTTCTTTTTAACCCTACCACTTCTCTTCCACTGAGGTTTCCTACTCCTGCCTCTGCAGCTGTCACTGTAAGAGTCATTAGGACACCAAGGAGAAAGGCTTGAGATGACTGACTGCATCTGTGCCTTTCAGAAGAACAGTAGGAACAAAACAGGCTTGCGGCCAGGGCTGAGTGGCCTGCGGTTTGCACGCAATTTTCCAAGTGCTCTGAAGAAGGTAATCTGGCCTGTTGTCATGAGAGTTGTAAGGCAGGGAATTATTTGATTGCTGAAAGTATTTGCTTTATGAAATCAATAGGAAGACTACCTCAAAGATGAACATCTGAAATCCATACTGTAGGAGAAGGCGCTGGCTGGGGAAAAAAAGAAACCTTGGCTCCTATCATGGTAGAGAGTTTAATAATCCAGACTTCCAAATCAGGAAGATAAGGGGAATGCAGCTTTTTTGTGTGTGAGCATGTGAAAAAATGACCTTGAGCAACAAAGATAGCAGCCTTTAGGAAGTGGTAATGTAAAGACATGCCTGGGAAAAGCATCATATTTCCAACAAGGTTGTCAAATTCAGTAGTTTTTTGCACACAGGATGTGGAAAAAACCAACTAGAAAAGGGGTCATCCAGACTGGATTCTAACCAAAAGTATGAAAACGGATAAAATCAATGACATGGGACTAGATTTTTTAATAGGTAAGGAGGAGGTTACAGGACACTTAGATAGGCCAGAGGTTTTGAAATTGGCTGGGCCTGATATAATTCATCCTTGGCTGATGAAATCTCAGGGCTGTTAGCAGTTATTGGCAACCCAGTGCTGAAGAATAGGGCTGAGGTGCAGAAGACTGAAGTAAGATAAATACACTTCCTGTCTTTACAAAAGGTGGAGGATGAGGAGATGGGGAATTAGATATCTATCAGCTTAGCTTCAGTTCCTAGAAACAAATAAAACCAAATAATTGGTAAGCAGAGAGAAAATCACAAGAAAATGAGTGGCTGCCTGATTGGATCTGTTGAGAGTAATTGGTGCCAAACCGATCTCATTTCCCTCAATAGTAAGACGATAGATTTTCTTGTATATCAGCTAAGAAAACACAGTCTGGATGAAAATACAAGGGGGTGGATGCAGAACTACTTGAAAAACTACTCAGAGTAGTGTAAAATGTTCATTCTCAAAACAGAAGATATAAAAAACCTGTGCCTCATGGGGGCCTGTCTTAGGTCTGGTATCAGTCATTCTGAATGGCAGATGAATTAGTGTACTTACTAGATTTGCAAATAATACCAAGCTGGGAAAGGGGGAAAATAGGTTGAAGATCAAATGTAGATTTAAAAAAATATCTTAAAAGTTGAAGTTTGAAAACAAACAAAACCAGGTTTCTATTCAATAAGAACAAATGCATAAATCTACTCCTGTGCTGGAATAATCATCTGCACAAATGTAGGGCAAGAAAGAATTTTACTGGTGTTAGAGCTCCTTAAAAAAATTCAAGAGCTATAAAGGATCAAAACCCATATGTTACAAAAAAACAACCAAATGCTCTTCTAGAAATACAAGCACAGAGACAGCTTGCAAGACAAATGAAATAGCCCTTCTACTCTTCTCCACACTATCAAGGCCTCAGCTGGAGTATGAGATCCAATTTTGGGTCATGTACACCCAGAAAGATAAAAGCCAATTAAAGAAAGTCCAGAGCAGTAAGAATGATCAATAGTCTAATAAGACCTAAACAAACTGAGGTTGCTCAGGAAAGGAGAGACCAAAAAGAGATGATAAGTACACAAAAGACCAGTGCAGAGGATGAGGTTAATCTATTCTACGTGTCCTCAGTGAATGAGAGAAGTAACAAACTTCAGTTTAGAAAGGAAGAATCAATTTGGTATGAGGAAAAAGCTTTCCACTGGAGAAGGTAACAAAGCACTGAAATAAATTGCCGAGAGACTGTGGAGCCTTCGTGTTGGGAGGGTTTTATGAACAAGTCAGAAAACAGCTGCCACAAGCAGCCTTGGGGCAGACATATGGATCAAATTGGGTCCACAGGAGTCTACACTATCGCAATGCCTCTGCTGCCTTATGCCCACACTGCAGTCTGCCAACTCACTTTCATACAAACCATGGGAAAATAATCGAAAGCAAACAGATATTCTGTATTTGGTATGGAAACTACCTAAAAAGGATATCTTCCCCTTTCCTACTGAAGCTCTTCCATACCTTAATACCTTGCACATCTCTAATGCCCTAAGTGCTAAAGCTCTATACATACCTGTAGGTATTAAGGGATATTAGGAAATGTGATAGAAAAAATTCCCAGCAAGAATGTGCAAGGTCACAGAGAAAGTCAGTGCCAGAGCAAATAATGCTCTTTCCTCTGGCTCAAGCACCCTTGCTGTTGCCAGCTGCTCACTCTCCCCTCAAGTATTTTAATATGGATGTACAACATTCATTAACCTTTCTCACCAGACCAGAAAACTAAAATCCAACTCCACTTTCCTGAGCTGCTCAGGAAGTTATTGCTGTCTTGTTCCCATGCATAAATTTAGAACCAATTTAATTTTCTGGACAGTAAATTGTTAATTATCAGAGTTCAGGCAATAGAGCTAGATATTACAGAATTACAAGCTCTGTAACAGCTAGCTGCCATGGTCTGGGACATGTCCATACTGACTACCTTCTGCTAGAATTAGCACTCACTTTACAACACAGGAAAAAAACCCAACCAAACCAACCCACCTATTTGCACCTCTCTAAGCCCAGTTCCCCACACAATACCTTAACACAAAACCGGGCTCATGAATGAATTTAATTCTCTCTGTGTTCCTTCTGGTGCACCCTGGGACACACTCCTGAGTCATATCAGGAGGTAACTTCTTTCTTGTGCAGCATGGGCTGTGGCCTGCTTCCTGAAAATGTCATTTATTAACAACCATCCTGCTACTGCACAGACCTAGAATTCAATGCAGTTGCAGATTTTTCCTGCTTTCCTGGCTTTTGGTACTTTACTAAGTTTGCTACAGAAAGTCCTGCAGTGTTCTGGAGAGAAAATGCTCTACGGGGTACCTGGTGGCCTGTGACTAGAAAGGGCTGGATTTGACATCAGTATCGTCCCTTCTCAGGTCCCTTTACCTGTGCTCCTAGCTAAATCTGGAGTCAGCCAGCAGAACCCCTGGGTGCTGACTCTGTGCTCGTCTATTCCTCCCACCTCCCTTTTCCATTTTCATCGCCTGTGTCCTGGTTTATGGTGGAGGGTGGCTGTCGTACTGCTTCACTTTACTGAGAGATTTCTTTATAATTTGCACGCATGTGTATTTGCGTAATGGCATGCTGTGGAGTTCAAAGCTGTTTTCTCACTTTCAAAGTAGTCCTTGCATGTAAGTTGTCCCAAGTCTGATGTGCACCAGGCTTCTATTTTTGTTCTTGATTGAGTACTGCTGCACTATATTCTTTTTAAAACTCTAGCTATTCTGGGAGAGGTGTATAATTTAATATGTTTAATAGATTTCTTGTCAGGCATTCATGTACAACTTCCTTCATCTTGCACTCAGATGTTTGATTTTCCACAGCAATTGAATTTGCTGCTTTTGTGTTTACTTTTATGACCTATGGTAAATACTGCTTTTTTAGCTGAGGATTATTAAAGGGTTTGCCGAAGCCTGAAGTAACCAACCATGTAGGTTTTCTGAAACTTACAATGTTAGTTTTCAGGCAATTCAGAATCCTTTTTACACAGGGTATTAATGTACAAATTAATATAGCCTGAACGCTACATTAAGCAAAAGCTCATCTGTACAACAGTAGCTGTGGGCATGCAGTGTTACATTATTAACCTGCTCTATGGCTAGATGCATGGCAATTCAGCATTTTTGCAGTGGGCCAGCCTCAAGTATCCAAGCAGAGACCAGGAAGAATAACTTTGCTCACAGAAATTGCTCTAAAGCCCATTCACAGGCAGAACTGGCCTCCCCATTGAAAGCAAAATGAGAAATCTGAAGATACAGTACAGGGGAGACCTTCAAAACCTTCTGCAGGGACAGAGCCAATGTCCCAAGGAATCTGGAGCCATGAAGCTGATCTAGAGCTGCAGAAAACAAAAGGTGTGAAGATGAGCGCTGTACGACATCTGAAGCCTAGTCACACCAACTCCGCCTGTAAAATCAAAATCAAGATAAACAATCTCCTTTGCAAGCATTATGAGACCTGCTAAGGACAGGTGAAAGACTGTTACCATTGGGATGGGGAGGCTGCCATCCCATAACTAAGCAAGCAGGCTCTGCTTCTGCCAGCTTTATTAGTGCACTACCCAGTTCTTTATTTTGGAACCAGTTCCTTTCCTATTGAATAGATGTGGGAGAGTTGGAACTGCAGGGATGAAGGCAGGTAAGGAGAGAGGCCAGGAGTAATGATGGCTTAAAAGACAGGACTTCAGGAAATCATGCACAGGGCACACTTTTTAATTTGTCTCTGATGCTTGCACTGGTGGTCATCAGGTTTCTCCTACAAGTCCCATCACATTTGTTTTCTTTCTTCTTCTCAACAATATGTGCATGTTGTATCTGGGGTTGTCATTTGTGCTCAGTACTTGAGGTAGCTGCTTTCAACCTTTTCCTTTTGTATTTAAAAAGCCCATCTGGGAGTTCTAAGTAGCTGAGCTAAAAAAGATGCTTTTAAAATCAAGAAGCAAAAGTGCAAACAGCTGTGGGGAGCACTCCTGAAACCTTCAAAAGGTGGAAAGGAGCATAAATGCTCCAGTAAAGCCTGCTAATTCACTGCATGTTCATGCAGGATGCAAACATGCCAGCAGTGATTGCACTCCGTATGGCAGTCCAGGTTGGCTTGTTCTGAGCAGGACTGACAACATGTTCCTCCTGAACGCCTTTGCAGGGACAAGCTGGTGGTAGGAACTTGGTCCTTACAGCACTCCCCACTCTGAATCAAACTCTCTGGTCTGCAAGGATTCTCAGCACAGGATCCTCAGGTTTTATAAACATGAAGAGAAAAATCAAGGAAAGCAAGTGTCTAGCAGTAGGTAAAGGACAGGGGATGGTGAGCAGATGGCCAGTAACAGCCAATGCTCCTCCTGACAAGGAGAAACAAGCCAGCATGCAATCCCACTAGGAAATAAACTTAGGTCAGCAGGAAGCAAGTGACATGTTCATGTTCCTGGGAAAGAAAAACAGAGAAAGCAATTACTGGAGCTATTCTTACTTACAAAAGGAAAAAAACATCATAGGGTGTGGTAAAGTGTGCTGGTTGGCATAACCCACCATAAGCACTGGGTGGTGATTAATTGCTGGCTGGAGTTAAACCAAGAGGTAAGGGAAGCAGATAAGTGATAGTATGGGCAACAGATCCAGGTCCCCAAAGTTCCAGTACTGTGTAATGACAGGCTTTTATCACCCTAGTAAGCTTTCAAGTTACATTACAGTGGTAGAGCAGCTCACTTGCTGTCCTAGATATGATGCCCCTTGAGTTGCAATGTATTCCCCCTGCCAAAAGAAAGCCCCAAGATGTGTCCACCAGCTGCTGCTTATGCAGACATCAGCCTGCCTTGTGCATGAACATCAGTCCCACACAGGGAGGCCCTTAAGGACTGGCCATGGACAAAGTGGGAAAGCAGAAGGAGTCCTCTGGTCCGTAACTTCTCTTTGGTCTACTGAACTCTGACCTGTCCATTCTCAAGGCTGTATTTAACCTCCTAAGACACCACGGAAGTGCTTTTCCTTCAGGCTATTTCACTCCTGTGGGCTCCCTTTATCCTTTTTTCCAGTGTGGGAAGATACCTCCTGAAGTGGGATCCTCCTCTTGTGTTCATCGCTGCGCTGCCTCTTCACCTTGTGCTTTTGGGTTCATACAAGGCAATGATCCTCCACCCTCAAAAGATAACTCTGATTCTCATACAGGGTATAACACTGTGATGTCTGATAGAACCACAGTAATATCACCTCTGAGGTAGAAGAAAATGACTTACCTACATGTTCCCTAAAATACATTAATTCAATGTATATTACCCAAGGTACTACAAATTAGTGACCGCATGTGAGCTCAAAGCATTGAAAAATGTGCTATAGAAAGCATGATATTTTGAAATCTATGGTAAATGAAAACTAAGATGCATCACAGTTTTATGGGGTACCTCTTCTTTTTCCTCTCCTAAAATATGCATGTTGTACAGTAAAATTTCACAAGAATGAACTGGGGGAAAAAAAGCTTTCTGAAGATGTCAGAATTAGGCCATCTCAACATTGTTGGGATGTTTATTGAATTCATATTTTTCCACTTCATCAAATGACACAATAGAAGACATTCTTTAAGAATAGTAACAATGCAGAAGTCAGGACAAAAGGCAAAAAAGGGGGACAATTTCAACAACTGGTAAAATCCTTTGAATCCAGGAGAACTGAACTATGAAGCAATTTTAAGCACAGAAGCATCCAGTTAGGACAAAAGTGGGTCAGGTGTTTAACGGAAAAGCACAGACTAAAGCTGAAAGTTTTTTTCCACTTCACAGTACAGCGGACTTGGATTAAATAACAATCCCAAAGCTAGAGGTTTTTGCGATATAAAAATAAAATTGACATTCTGTCAATATCAACTTGGTATTAGTTAGTAAGTAGAATCCTGCGAGTGCCCCAGAGAGATTATGTCCACCACAGCGGACTCTGTGGGAATCATGGGGCCACAGAAGCTCCCCTAACCTTTCAGAAAGATCTGAGATGATGAAGCTGTAGAGACAGGCTTTCATATCAGCTCACTGTATCTTGCATCTAATTTCCACCTGTCTTGTCCTATGGTAGGAGTTTTTAGCAATACTTATGTGCCCTTGTGAATGGAGGTACAATGCATGCACCATTACCGACATATGAACAGCAGCTCCACCAACACAACAGCTTGCAGTGACATTCAGAGCTCATCCTTTCTTGTGCTGATACAATTTCCTGTGGGGACACACATATACTAGCAGCTCCTGCCTCATAATTCTCATATTATGTCTCATAATTTTTTGGAGACTGATTAGGATGATAAAACCTATGCTGTTCCAGCTGTGAGCTTCTTCAAGTTTTCCCAGCTCCTCTTGAGCTTTAAAACTTTCCTCTAGAGCCTCCCAGGGCACTGTCTCCAAGGATCTCCAAGCACTCTTATGCTCAGGGGCATCATACACCACTATGTATTGTGAAGACAAATATTTTAATCTAGTTAGGATAAGAGTATGCATCACTAGTGAGCCTCAGTGTCTGCAGCACTGAGCCTGCTGTACTCACTATATATAAGCTGCAGCTCAACAGCACAAATCCACTCTTTACCCCCTAGCTCAAGTACCTTCTTGGTCTCTGGGGCAGATGGAGTTTATAGAACTGGACCATGAAGTTTTGTGCTATTTGTGAGGCTTTTTTATTATTACTATTATTTTTAACTCCTTTGTTGGGTGTTTAGGCAAAGAAGCTGCCTGGTATGCACTTAAAGGGACAGTGTACCAATTGCTCATTGTTGCAAGACACTAATGTAGAAGTCAAAGAGCCTGTACATGCTTCTGACTTCTCAGGCACAATGAAGCAGTGCTTCAGCATGGCTGAGGGAATCTTTTACAGATTTTGCCATGTGGCAACTTATATAAATCTTTTCATAATCTACAATTTTAGTGACTATAGGAAACAGTATACTTATTAATGTGAATGCATCAACATCTCAGAAGTCTTCTCTCAATGAAAACACCAAAGAAATTAAGTGAAAAAGATTCATGAAATACTTCTTTTCTTTACAAGAGTTCTAATCCAAATCATGATACAAGTGAATTTGTGATTGCACAAGCCTATTTTAAAGCCCCATAAACCAGGGCATTTCACTAGCTCACAGCAAAACGACTCCTCATCCCCACCTAGTGACAAAGGTGAAAAAATTGTCCCACCTCCATTAAAAAACAAACATAGGCTCCACTGAGTATGACAACTATTCACACACAATGGTCACTGCAGTCCACCTGCAACTAAACCTACTTCAAGCTAAGCTGAAATAAATTATTCAAACTGTTTCATTATCTCATGAGATAAGAATATAGAGTGGTTTGACCATACCTGTATTAAGTGGGATTTTTCAAGATTGTAGAAACTCTTTAAAATATTATTTTAAGGGCCAATAAGTTAATCTTACGTTGCACCAAAGCTGCCTCTGCCTTTGAGCAATTAGCTATGCTTATAAAACCCAACTGAACAACTGGACTTTATATACAGCCTCCTTTTGTATGTACACAGATAATTTTCCTGACAGAAAGGTTGATCAAACAACACTTGAAACGAGGGCAGCGATCCTCAAATCAAAGTGAAGAAAGAGCTGCGTGCACACTTAACCTGGAAGCTGTGCAAATATGCTCCCAAAAATCAGGGCCATAATACAGCATTTCTTGTTTCAGGAGAAAACCTGTGTGAAGAACAGCATGAGAATTCCGCATTATTCTAACAGCAGTTTTGAGTTACTGTTTATTTCCTTGCTTTTGCACAATACGTTGATGGGCTAACTTCTGCCCTGACTCCTCTACCTAAGAAACAAGAGGAGACTTGATCACGCAGAGCACCACCAGCATACGGGCTGTTCTGTACCTCCTTATTAGACTGAACCTTCAGCATGGAATAAGGAGGTGTGAAAAATGAAAGAAAGGTCCTTGGAATTCTGTTTAAAAAGGAGACTGCATGAATGGGACTAAAAGGACCCCACACCTTCAGGCTCCATCTCGCAGCCCAGTGCTGCAAACTGCTTGGGCTAAGGTGGGCAAGCTACCTATCTGTCCAAGGAGAACCCTCGATGTTTAACTAGAGGCAGTCATACCAGCGCAGCACGTTCATTAACCTGGGTCTTTAACTGACATGCTCTGCAGGTGGATACCTTATTTCTGAGACTCAGCTATTTACAAATGCCCTCAGTGGAGGGGACTTTTGTAAGGAACTAAACAAACCCCTTCCAACTAAAGGATCCAAAGGAAGAAATGACAGTGCTGATGCCTGCTGGTCTTGGACTTTCCCCAGACAACCTCAAGCCAGCTGCACCCTGTGCCTACTGTGGGTCTCAGCCACATGCTGCAATTTATCATGGGACGTGTGAGGAGCATGATCACAGTACGAGACTCACCGTGCAAGCAGATTTCCAAGGTAGAGTCCAGTGTTTTAGCATTGCCTTTCGAGAGGAAAGAAGGAAAGAACACTTAATACTAGTTAAAATGTCTGCTTGCCATATGTGCTGCCAAGATCCATTTGGATTTGTCTTGTTACCATATTTGGCCTTCAACTACAACTTACCCTTTGGTCTCCTCTGATACGTGAAACGGGTTAGCCCCAGTTACATCTTTTGTCCCTCCACACTCTGAGCTGCCTGACAAGAAGATGTCAGGCACATCTAGATGATGTGTAAGAAACAGACTTTATCTCTCCCCAAAAGTCAATCTCGCTCCTATCAGAATTATCAAATCCTCTCACCCTCCTTGCTGATGTCCTCTATCTAGGATGCTTGGTAAACTGAAATAGGAGCACAGACTGTCTGCCAGAATAAAAATAACCTTTTAGCTTGGTGTAGAGGAAGACCAGGAATGAGAGCAGTGTGCCAATGAGGGGAATTAATTCCACTCAGCCACTGTGATACAAGACAACACTGAAAAATGCATTTAGAAGACAGAATTTTTATAATGTCTTTAGAAGTTCCCTTATCTTACATAGTAGTAGGAGTCAGGGAAAGACTATTCTTGTCTATCCTGCTCTATCTGCAACATACGGTCCTCCCCACCCAAGAGAAGAGGTACATTCTTCTGCTCTAACCTGCTTTGCTGCCTTCATCCTGACAGCTTATTAGGAATTACACACTAAGACAGAATCTTATTTTGTTACTTTCTACAACTGAAGGAAGTGTGCATGCCTGAGGAGTACACTGAATATGAGAAAGGTGCAGCTCTGTATTTACCTGGAAAGCACCAGCATTTTCAGTGGACAAATTTTTCAAGTGTAGGTGATAAGCAGAGACGTAAAATACCCAGCTGATATTACAAACCAAGAGCAATGTAAGATTAGTGAAAAAAAGTTAGGATCCTGTTTCTGCATTACACCCAGCAAGTCGTCTGTGACGTCTCTCACCCAGCTTCTAAGGAGTGAATTAGATGATTGCTATGATGAGTCTGTTAGCAGTGGCAGAGCAAAGAGAGAAGGTTATTATGAGCACAGCAGTACATAGTAGCTAGCACACACTTAGCAGATTCATAGGGTTTAAAGTCTACTGATTTAATACCTTTCCATTTAAAAGTTCCAATTATTTTATGGCCAAGGTTAAGCTTGGGGGAAACTGAATCTGGTCATTACTTTTAACTCCATTTTACATATGGCTAAATTGAGTACGGAGAGAAAAAGACACCCTGTCTGTCCAAGCATCATCTTTGACAAGAGAGAAGAAAACCTCTGACACACTCCTGTCATGGTTAGGACATAGAAAACCATGGCAGACAGTAGCAAACAAGCTTATTTCTGTTCAGGAGGTCCTTGTCCTTTGGTTATTCTGTGCTCACAAGCAGTGGCACCGTCCTGTTAGTTTACATGAGTGCACAAATGCACAAATGATTTGCAGGCCAAAGCTCCTCTGTAGGTATGAATGCTTTCTAAAGATTTTATCAGCCACTCAGAAAGCCAAGAACGTGCAACAGGTAAAAATTCTAAAGGTGGAACAGAAAACTGTGTATTTGCTACAAGCAGCTCATACTGAGTCCACAGCTGAACGGTCCACCCCCAAAAAATGTTCATTAATGACACCAAATAACACCACTCATACTGCCCATTTTTAGATTAATGGTGGTAACTTGGTGCAGACCAAAACAGAGGTGCTGACTAAGAGCTGAAGACTCTCTTGAAGGCATGTTTTGTGGCATGCTGTGGGCAAAGAAGTCAGTGCACACCAGGTGCGTACCAACACATATGAGAAGAGGGACAGCAAACAACCATGCTGTAACTGCTAGGGTAACATAAAGAAAACATTACAGCTCTGGTAACGATTTCCTTTGAGCCAGCGAGCGTGCAACAGCTGGCCAGCTCTGTTGCCTTTTGCAAGTACAGTATGTATCTCATAGCTCACAAAGGTGAATACATACACAGATCTGACTTGTTTGTTATGCTGGAAGATACTGTTTTGGCTCAGCCTACCCACAGCCAGTCCCATACACTCAAGGGCAGCCCACTGAGCTCATTCACGGGCACTGGCCTGATTAATTTTTTTTTTATAGAGAGAAGAGCAGTCACAGATTGGCCAGATAGGGGATTAGCAAAGGGAGAAGCCTGAGTGTGGGCACCAGGAAATACAAAATCAGGCCTTGCAATCTATTTTGTGACCCTGTATTTCTGGCAGTGCTCTTGCCTGTTGCATAAAAGTGCTAGTGCAGTCCAAGGTGTCCTGCTCATGTTCACACATTCCATCCAGTTAGCCACACACAGAGCCATGTGTACTGCAGCACCGTCATTCACACCACTGCCTCAAGAGCACTGCAGCTGGCTTTTATGCAAAACACCTTGTCCAACACCCAAGAACTGCCAAACAGCCAGGCCAGAGCAAAGCAATGTATGGGAAGTGACCCAGGGCCTAGTCTTAAAAAAGGCGCCTTCTTAAAGAAAATAAAAGAGGAAAATGAAAAGGAGCTAAGAGATTTGAGGAACAGACAGCTAAAAGTTCAAGATTACATGCTATTGGCTCCAAAAAAGGTGGGAATTAATATACAGGTATTCAAACCAAACTGAGACTGCAAAGTCCACGTGGAGATTTGAACTTCCATTGTCAAGTGAATCATCTCATCGGTCTGCCTTTCTCTGGAGTCCCTTAGCATCCCTTCCCTTTCCCAACACATCGCAGCTGTACACTGTGCATTGCAGACACTGTATAGTTGCTCCTATGCAATGTTCACAAGAATGCTCTTTCCATAACGTCAGTTGTTACTACACAGGAAACACCCAGGCACCCTGCCTTTCACAGGGTAACTGCATACACCTAACACAGTGTTACACCCTGCAGGGAGCAGTTTCCATGATAACTGGACCCCGGCGGTTTGAGTCCTCTGTGCTCATGATGTAAGTACTGCTGACCCATGGGGTTCTTCCTTGGCTCAGAGGTGGCTGCTGCTGCGCATGATGGCACAGTCTCACAGTTGAGCACAAGCTTGGCCCCATGTGAAGCAGTTATGCGAAATCAGCATGCAGGGTTGGCTGTCAGCAAAGACAACTCCCTGCAAAAGGCTAAAATTTTATGTGTTAAATAGTTATTACGAATAAATACTGCAGAGTTGGTAGGAAGGACAGAGTATGCTAGACATGCAAGGCACAAGAGAATTTCTGGGAGAATGCTGGGTGATATTTTAGACCTGTCAATTCATGCACCGGGCTGATTCTTGGTGCAAAATACTCACATTTGGTCTGGACCAGCCTACAATAAGCTTTTGTCTTTAACAAAAGTGGTTTATGAGCCTGAACATTTATCCAGTAGCTGAGAGATAATATAAATCAGTCACACCATCAGATCACTGTACTTTCCAGTGGCAGAAGAGATGGGAATTATGCTAAATCAAAAAGAAAACACAAGTTTGGCTTTTAACAGCCCAGAATGAAATCTCAGTTTGATACTCCCTGCTAAGTCATGGCCAGTACAAGAGTCTTTGAAGAAGTGTGGCTCCTCATCACTGAGAGACAGCCAATCTCACATCTCAGGGAAGCTGGAAGCTGCCTCGTGGTCTGTTGGGAGAAACTTCAGTCCTTCCCTTAACAAATTTGGGCACCTCATAAACCACAGGCTGAAGCTGAAAGGCAGTACTTTTCCACAGGAACATCTAGTGTTGGGCAGCTGCTACAAAAACTGTCCTCTGCTGTATTTTAATACAAACGGAGCAGATGGGGAATGGCATGGGAGGATTTGGTTTTTTTGTGAACTTTTGTATGTTGTTTCAAAACCAGTTTTGGATACAAACAAAAGCTCAGTTAGGGAAACTCTGAAGTCCTCCCCTTCGCTCAGTTAATGACAGGTGGTTTGACCTAGTAATTTTGCAAAGCAGTTGATAAATTTGAGTGCTCCACATGATGTTTAGATAGGGGCACTTTCTCAGTAGCACAAAGTCTTCTCAGCTGGCTCTCTTGTCCAGACGCCCACAAATGCTAGAGTAATAGCAAAAGGCCAGCAAGAGCCGAGAACTTGAACTCCAAGGTTGGCATCCCTTTTTAGTGACAGTGACCTTCAGAAGAGCATATTCATTACTGGCTGGGAGGGTGCAGACTTTCAAGAAGTTTAGCTTGTTTCTGCCCACAGTAATTCTGGTCCTCTTCCTCCATTTAAAAATGTATAGATTTTAAATTTCATATTTGTAAACGTCACTTTGAAAGTCTCTATATAGATAGTACTGATGAGTTTAAATAATAATTATAGTGATTTCAGCATGTAGACGGTATGTTAGCAGTGTACTTTTGTAAGCTGTTCAGTATAAACAAGGTCCACAACTCTTTTGGGAAGTTGGAACTGCAGCTATGAGTTATTTAGGCCAAAGGCGCCTGCCAGCTATTTCAGCTGTTGTTTGCTAGCACTCCATATGCTGTGCTTGAGATTTAGTGTGCACCTTTCTACCGCTGTATGTATCCAATACCTGTTTTCTCTCTGCTTAATAAAGCATGGCCACAGAAATTTGTTTTTTTGCTAGGATAACCCACACTTGAGGAAGTTACACTATCCTGGCAGCATAGATTCCTACATAGCATCATACTCTGTAAGTCCTACAGGGTCAAGCAGGGCTATTAACATTAATAAAAGTTAATAGCAGTTAAAACTTTTTCTTACTAGAATAGTAAGTATAATTTCTTTGTATAACAACCAGCACACAAGCATTAAGAATTAACCTATTGTAACAAACAGTCAATAGTCTCTGCTGGAAAATAATGAGTGACAACCTCATTCAGGCCATCTTACCATTAAAACAAAGCAAGCGGCAGATTTCACAAGGACAAGACCGTCATTAAAGTATGTGTATGCTGTATGTTCTTACACAAGGCTGGACATTGCAGAAGCAACTGCAATGAAGCCCTCATGGTGTACCTGTTCAAACTACAGAGTCTGGATATGTCAACTTCACCTGAAGTGCTAACATCTTATTGTAAAATGTACTTTATCCCTTTTTCAGTATAATTCACAAAGTAACCCCAATCTCCTGCTCATTATTTTAATTTGAACTTCATCAGAAAACAACTAGACATCATTATGATTCACTCTGAATTATTCAAATATCCCAAACTTTCTCTCTACTTAGGGGTTAGTGGTACCAAATGTGAAATTCCCCCTCATTACATGAGTATAGCTCACAAGTATGTGAGGAGACTGGGCACCAGGAATATGCAGCTACCCAAACTCAAGAAGTGCTCTCTCCTAAAGCCTCCTTCTTTGGTGCCCTTGGTTTTTTTTTTTTTTTTTTGTTTTGTTTTGTTTGTTTGTTTTTTGTTTTTTTCTAACCAAGTTGCTAAATAGCATCTGCCCTTTGAATGCATTCAGGCAGGCAACAAAAGGATTCCAAAAAAACAGGTGCTCAGACAGACCAATTCATAACGGACTTTGCTAGGACCGGAGACAGGAAATTAACTGTACATCAGATACGTATAACACTTTTCTGTGATAGAAGCACAGACTTCTGAAGGCTCACAAAAGCCAGAATAAATACATTTTTCAGTTGGCCCTCTGTCTTGCTTGCACAATAAGATCATTTCAATAGACCTTGCAAACCTAGAGCTGGTACATAAAGCAATTGCTAAACAATCTGTATTACTGTCCTAGCTTCAAAATGTTGTGCAACAATTATCAGCCGACACCTCTTAATTAATCCAAGCATATAAGAGGTTAGGAAAAATACTCAAAGCAGCAGGAAGTAGGAGAAATAGGTACATGCATGAGAACTAAAATAAAGCAAACAACTGATGAACCAAAAGTTTTATAACTTTTTTCCTCCAGTAAAGTACTTGCTGCTAGTCTCCAAGGTTCTTTAAACCTTGTACTAAATGTTATCAAGTAATTAATATGAGGCCAGGAACCTCACCTTTTCCAGGTTGTCATGAGCTCTGAAGCAGAAAGGAATAATTGTTCGGTACCTGTGGGTAGCTGAAGGTTATTTTAATACCTGCATACTTCTAGCTTACCATGAAAAATGACTCTCAAGTCTCTATAAAAAGCAGCTGTTCAATGTATATCATATTCAGGAACATTTAGGAACACTGTAAATCTGCTCTTCCTATTAAACAGTGAGGCTATCTGCACAGACATGTTTTGATTTAGAGACCTCACTGTCTAAAATTCATCCCCTCTGCCTCTATTTAATATTTCCATGTTTCTACATGAATTACATTGTTTATAAAAACAGAGAGGTAACAAGAATTAAAGTATCTTTAGCAGTCAGCTCCCTCAAACTATCTTTGACAAAGCATATTTACATTTCAATTGGTAGTGTTTTCCTAAATCATACACAAAACTAGAGAGAAAGACCAGTCAGATTTGTTAAAGATAAATATTCTGAAAAAGGGTTAAACTGATTACGACAGAAACACTCATCCAAATAAGCTCAGTAAGGGTTTTGGATTTTCTGTTAATAATAGCTAAGAATAAGCCATGATGTTTCAAGCAATTAGAACAAATTGAGAAGTTACAATGATAAACTTACTAAAATGTAAACCCTTCTTTCACTCAGAGCTTCGGGATGCAAGCTGTTTACTAAAGCATACAAATCTGTACTGAAGTTCCTGAAACAATCTTAAACATAGACAAAGAATGGTTTAAGATTATGTCACATTTATTTTCAGAACTATGAGAGCTACAATACTATATCGACATATAAAAGACATTTCATTTGTCTAAAGAAAGCATTTAAAGTTTTTTCAGCTACTATTCAGCTCCTCTGATACTCAAACACTGCATATGCACATACAGATTAAAGTAAAATGCTCTGCAGCAAATGGCTTTCAGAATAAAATATTTTCTATTTCTTAACATCCTACCTTCATAATTGCCTTCTAGGAGACCCAAATGCTCAAGTGCCTTCACAAATCCAACAATTATCACCAGTACAACAATCATTTCCAGTCCCTCCAAGTTCATCTTGAAAAATTATTCATGTAAAAGCATCTTTTCTTAGGGAGCGTCCTGACTTCAGAGTTAGACTTTAATTAAAAAGCCCTCCTAGTCCAAGACATGCCACACAAACAGATAAATACAATGCTAAAGAAGCCCAGCATATTCCCACCATAAAACATTTCCATTGACAGCAAGATGAACGCAGGAATGTAAGGAAGTCAAATCTTACCATGTCTGCATCACTTGCCTGCATGGATACAGATGTTTCAGTCTCTAAGGCAACGGAATATACAGTAACCACTTTGTTTAGCATTTCCTCTCTGTCACAGCCAAATTTCACCAAATCTGTCCGATATTTAGTAAAATCTGATGCTCCTTTTCCACACCGAATTACAGTTTTAGAGACATCCCACAGTTTAACAACACAGAGGAAAAAATCCAAACACATTATTTGCTTGATACTAAAGTGAACTTCAGAAAACTCAAAGCAAAATAATTTCATTTAGAAAAGGACCTATTGCTGTATTTCACTGTTGAGTGAAATACAATTACAGGTTATCAACATATCTGAGTATCTTGTTTTCCCACACTGCACACACATTTTACATCAAAATACAGGAATCTAGTGAAATATTAAATACGGTAAGAACAGACTTGTTAGAGGGAAATCAGTTTTAAAGTTTGAGGGATATGTGAGAAGCAAAAGCCTTTCCCTCTTGCTGCCCAGCCCTGGGGGCTCTGTGCAGATGGTGGAACAAGTGCCCTTGGTGTAGGTCAGCTGCTGTTCCCATGGCTGTTTCCAGATGAGGAAAGGCAAGAAATGACATCAAGGACACAGTATGCCCATGGCCAGAATAGCATGCAACTTACTGCTCTGCCTCAGGAAGGACTTTTCCAAGCACTCAGAAAAACTGAAATTTTTTCCAAGTCCTTGGACCTGACAGTTAGGAAATGATTCTCTGAAGGACCTTGTTGTCACCTGAGCACCTTAATAGCAGACATCAGCAAGCACTTGTCTGTCCTTCGTACTTACCTTCACTCAGCTCTCCGTTTTTGCAGTCAATTTCAGACATGCACAGAATTAAAAAAAAAAACCAAAACAAAACCCCATGTGAAAGTCTGGCGACTTGTTCTGGTAACTTTTGATTATTTGGCCTGCAATGGCTGCCACTCCTGTGCACAAGGTCACCTACCACACTCATTCTTTTAACTCATTTTGGGATAATCTGACTTTGCAAGTAAGACACACACATATATATAAAAATGTCTAAACTTACGTTAATATTGTAATTATTATAATATTAAATTAATAATACTCATCTGAAAGACTGAAATCTGATTCATTGTTTTCAGCTATTGTTTTTTAACCATTTGTGTACTTCCATCTTTAACTGATAGTTTCCATTAATGTCTCCCAGGATATTCTTGTCAAGTTGCATTAAGTACTTAAATGATGTTACAAGGACCTGAATACCAAGGCCTTCTGTACACATGCTAGCTTACCCTCCTGGAACTACAAAATGGACCCCGTATTGCTGTATACGACAGAATCAGTCCCACAGACTCTTCTGAATGCTGGTTAATGGTTTTCTTACTGGCTTCAACAACGCTTTGCTGTGTTGCAGGGTGTTGTTAAAGGCCTAAATGAAGCCGTTTCCCATATGATTATTCCAACGTATTGATATTTTAGAGGTATTCCTTCATTATCAATATAATTAACATCATCAACATCCACAGCTTTTCTCAGGTATCCCCATTCAAAAATAAATCTTATACTTTTCTTTTAACAATCAAACTAAATTTGAGGATCTTACAACTCCCTACCAAATTTCTCATTGAGCCTGAACACCCCTAAGCAGAGGTTAAGAATTTACTGAAGTATCAAATCCAATTACCATGGAAATGAAACCATCTTTGGGACAGTCCAGACATAAGGTATTATAATTTACAACAATAAATAATGTTTTAGTACAGAAAGCAAAAGAAAGAAACACTACCTGATGGAAATGGACGGGGATGGAGGGTAAAAAGAAGAAAGTAACTTAAGCTTAATATTGGTCAAGCTTAAAACCTCTGCTCCTACTAAAAATGACATGAGCTAGGTGATGCCAATAAGCATTCAAAATTAATTTTACTTCTGTTTGGAGAGGGGATTTCTCACAGTCCAGTGCACTTGTACCACTGTTCTGGTTTGCTGCTGCTCTCAGCTGAGCCGTCAACACAACAAATTAACAAATATATAATTTCTTTTTCTTGTCAAAAAATCCATTTTGTAGAAAATAAAAAATGTTACACATAAATGGATCTTTTTGATAAAAGTTGCATTTCCAGAGCAGCCCAGCTCCTTGACATGTTGAGGCATCCTCCCTCTCTGCTTGGATTCAAGAGGCAAAGTCCAAGTTCTGCTTCAGCCTGTGCAGGGCAGAGAGCTGCCCTTGCTCAGTGCCAGAGCTCCAACCGGGGAGGGCCTCTCCCACCCCCAAAAAATAGAGGAGGGACTTCCACAGACCCTACCTTCCTCTGGTGACACTTTTGTTACTGAATTCTTGGTTGCTCTGCTCCCTACTTCATGGAAGATATTTGAAAAATTTCCTCTTTTTTCAGACAAAAAAGCAATTTTTAAACCTCAGGTTACTTCCCAGCTGTTTTCTGGCTGGCCCAAGCCACCAGTAATAGTGTCTTTGGGGAGAGAGAAAGAGAGAGATAGAGAAAAGGAACTTACTCAAATATACTCCAATCAAAACTTATTTAGCTTGGGTGAGCTGACAGAACAAAGCTGCAGGCTGTGCATTTCATACTAGTTACCTCCTCATAGCAATATATCACATTTGTAACAAACTCTCAATATAATTTTCAATTGTTCTTTTTGAGCCTCAGCAATTCACTGTGAAGGAAAACATTCCTGTCAAGTGAGAAACACAGGAGAGTGTCTAGGAGGAAAATATCCAGTTACCGCTGATCACAGTATCTGATTATCCATTCACCTATCTACATGCAGTGAAACAGTGGGCACTGCTACCTTAATTCCTCCTCTCTGTTCAATGAGGAAGGTTGAGTGCCTGGCCAGCAGTGTGCTGCGATGCCAGGGGGCAACTTATCCAGCGGACTTCCAGGCCACCACAGTGCACAGGAGGGACACAGAACAACAGGAAATCAAACTCTGTTTATCACTGCAACATGCGCACAAAATCTAGCATTCCTGGGAGTTGATTATGTATGGACGCTAGCCCTAAGTATCTGCTTAATTAGCATCTGCTTTGCAGTTAGTTTTCACAGCATGAGGCAAAAATTAAGGTGCATGAAGGATAGAACAAAAAGGAGAAAGAGGAGAAAAAAATCAGTAAAAAAAAGCAAAAGTACAGACAGCTTTTCTCTAGGCAGACTCTCTGGAATGTGCTCACATACAGTGCTCTGATGTCGGATAAAGTTTGAACTGGTGCAGAACTGGGCATCCAGATGGGTCTGGTAGGTAACGTGTTGGGTGCAAGGCTGGGGACCACACAGATAAATGGCTCGTGCCAGTGTCATCACCATGCTTGTGAGAAACATCACCCTTCCATTCCTGGCAAACAAGGAGAGATCTCTAAGCTAACTCACACGTGCATAGAATGATAGAATCGTTTAGATTGGAAAAGACCTTTAAGATCATCAAGTCCAACCGTTAACCTAGCACTGCCAAGTCAACCACCAAGCCTAAGAGCCATGTCTACACATCTTTTAAATACCTCCAGGGATGGTGACTCAACCGCTTCCCTGGGCAGCCTGTTACAATGCTTGACAACCCTTTTGGTGAAGAAATTTTTCTTATTATACAATCTAAACCTCCCCTGGCACAACTTGAGGCCATTTCCTCTCCTATTGCTAGTAACTTGGGAGAAGAGACCAACACCCACCTCACTACAACCTCCTTCCAGGTAGCTGTAGAGAGCGATAACGTCTCCCCTCAGCCTCCTCTTCTCCACACTAAACACCCCCAGCTCCCCCAGCTGCTCCTCATAAGACTTGTTCTCCAGACCCTTCCCCAGCTCTGTTGCCCTTCTCTGGACATGCTCCAGCACCTCAATGTCCTTCTTGTCCTGAGGGGCCCAAAACTGAACACAGTATTCGAGGTGCGGCCTCACCAGTGCCGAGTACAGGGGCACGATCACTTCCCTACTCCTGCTGGCCACACGACTCCTGACACAAGCCAGGATGCCATTGGCCTTCTTGGCCACCTGGGCACACTGCTGGCTCATGTTCAGCCAGCTGTCCACCAGCACCCCCAGATCCTTTTCTGCCGGGCAGCTTTGCAGCCACTCTTCCCCAAGCCTGTAGCATTGCATGGGGTTGTTGTGACCAAAGTGCAGGACCTGGCACTGAGCCTTGTTGAAGCCCATAGAGTTGGCCTTGGCCCATCGATCCAGCCTGTCCAGATCCCTCTGTAGAGCCTGCCTACCCTCAAGCAGATCAACATTCCCACCCAACTTGGTGTCATCTGCAAAGTTACTGAGGGTGCACTCGATTCCCTCATCCAGATCATTGATAAAGATATTAAACAGAACTGGCCCTGATACCAAGCCCTGGGGAACACCGCTTGTGACTGGCAGCAGGAATCGGGAAAGCAATCAGGAGAGCACCAAGACAGTTTTATTTGTTAGTTAAATTTTCCTGTACAGTTACCCTTAAGGGTATGTCTAAGATTTGACTCCACTGTGTCAGCTGACAGTCCAGATACACTGTTCCTCTCATTTCCATCTGTTGTTACTCCCCTACACAAACCTTCTTTTCTTATCTTTTTTCTTTAAATCTTGGAAACTGGGCCAAGTCCAGAGAGAAGATGACGACCCGTTCAGCATCACAGCAGCACTCTGATTAGTGTAGCAACCGACAGCAAAGCCCTGATATTGCCCTGTTATGTTCAAGCCCAACTGTCCTGATGGCCTCAGAATTACGTCTACCAACAACTGTAAACAAGGCAGACCACTGCAGAAAGCCCCCACAGCACTCATGGGGATCCACACAGGGATGGCAGCAGCACAAGCAGAACTGCAGACCTTCCCTCTGCTCCCTGGCCTCTGCTCCCTGGCCCTACACTTCACACAAGGAATAAAGAAGGGGGCAGTACCAGCTGCAACATGAGACTGTTTTGCAAAGTCAGTGTATTACACAATTACATGGCTAATTCAGGACAGGGATTCCCAAGCTAGCACATATGCTTCTGCTCCTCAGCTCTTATGTTGCTTCACCCCTCTAGACAGCAACCAGTCTCTCAGCTGAGTCTTGTTGCAGCAGACTCTGGCTGATCCATCATTTTATTAATAGTATGATTACAGTATAAATATTTCATTCTGTGCATTGTGTAGGAGGCTTCATTATGCCTTGGTATCTTTGCATGCACATCTTTTTTAAATACAGCTCTGTTAAACTTATGGCAAATGTGTCAGTTCCAGCTCTTTAAATATTTCCTTTTACGCCCTCAGTATTTTCTCAAATACTAGTAATGTTAAATTCCAGGCCAATTTATTCAGTGAATAAAATCCACATCCAATAATATAATTTCTTTTACAATACAGTCATACAAAAAGATGCAGTGAGAATTTAATGCAAATGGGAATTAAGTCCTCAAAAACGAGAGCTGTCATTTTCCTACTTTATGCTCTGTATAATGAAACAGTACAGTAAATATTGGCTAGGTGGCCAGGGCAGCATTTTCTCATTTCAGTGTTTCACAGATAAACTTTGCCACACTCTTGTTTTTTTTTTTTTTAAAGTGTCCTAGTCATAGCCTTAATACAGATAGTGTAATCTTATTTTTCTCAGAGTATTAACCATGTTCTTAATATAGACACAATTAAGTGTTCAATGTTTTAGTTCAGGAACAAACAGCAGTATGAATGCTGAATTGCACTTTCCACACAAGTAACCGCCACATTTCTGTTTGCTACTCCATACTAGAAAAGGCAGTGCAAAGCACTTGTAAAGTGTGTTTCAGTTTTCCCAGTCCCCAGGGTCTGCTAGCAGTTCATGCTGTAATACTTCATTTTTACAGTTCTCTATTTCAGGAGCAATGTGGGGCTTTCTCAGTTTAAATAAATGATAAAATATTACATTAAGACATCTCAGATAGAGGTTTAATTTTCAGGAGAATGCTGAGGAGAAAATCCAGCTTGAGTCACTTAAAATATAGCACTTTGATTATGGTTCAGTGATACCAGTGATCTCCAAAGTGATTATGAGGCACACATTTAATTCCAAAGTAACAGTTAACATTCATACTAAACTTCTAGTTACAGCATGGTTCATTTTTTGAAGAGGCTGTTTAAAGCTGACTTAGAAACAAAGGTCCATGGTTCCATATGCATGCTTGCTGGATGCCTGCACCTGCAGCAAGAGAGTGCAAAATCAACTGAGCAGCGCAGCAGCAAACCAGCACTAAGAGCTGCTGTGGAAGAAAAAGCTGAGAGGCAAGAGCAGCAACATCACCTAATGCTTGGTAATGCATTTCATGAACTGTTTCCAAGGGTGTGGGTGTATCATGGACCCAGGTTACAGGTGGAGTATGGGATGCATGGTGTGATGAAGTGACTCGGCCAAGGTCTTTGAACCTGTTCTGGCAGAGCCAGCAGTGGAAAATGAGGCTCCCAAATCTTTCTTCAGTATCCTTCCAACCATACAAAGCCATTCTGCTCTCATGGATTTAGCAAGGAGAATGGATAACAGCAGGCACGGAAAGCAGGTGAACCTCTTACATTACAACAAATTAATGTGTAAAGGTGACATGAATGCCTCCTTGTGTAAAATTTCATTTTTCCTGTAATTTCAGATGAAGCATGAAATTGGGGTTAAAACAGAAAAGCACCACAGGCTTGCATAGCTGTCAGGGGTATGTGCTGTTTGCAAAAGCACTGCTTATGGATTCTCATTTCCTTCCTGAAGCTTTAGTCAAATTTGCTACACCTTACTGATAGGGCTTTAGAGAAGCCTCAGCTCCCTCAACTGAATGACAATGGAGAGTGTTCCAGATAACCAACATAGCAAATACCACAACTGTCTTTTCTCTGCTATAAGAAGCAGATAGAGTGCTAATGGTATGAGAAAAAAACCCATATGGTGCATAGCAGAGCAGGGAAAAAATAAAGAAAGTTTTCAGAATTTTGGTGAAATTTTAGTTTGAAGAATTTTTCTTCTAAGCAATCATCACAGCAGAGAACAAGGCTTAACAACAGGATCTGCCAGCAGGAAAAACCTGGAACATCCGGCATCTGAGCAGGCGGTCACCTGTTTGTGACAAGCAAAACGGTGTTGAGTATTCACTGCACAGAACTCTGTCCTCACCACAGACAAGGCTTAAATGTGTAACTGTTGCCATTACATAAATGTGCACAAAAATCTGTGAGAAGGATCCCCTTCACTGAAAGAACTGGACAAGGAAAACACGCAACTCCTTTGGTTCTCTTGGATACACCAATTTTTTCTGCTTTTTAAAAAGTCTAAAAGTGGCTATCATAATCATCTTTAATTTACAACAGGAATTTCCTAGGGAAGAGAGTCAGTGAACCAGGAGTCTGCTCAAACATGAAGAAGCACCACTGGATTGAACCAATCCTGCCTCAACAAGCAGTGTATGATACCCAAGAGAGGAAATGTTTTGCCTTTTTCACATTTCAGTCCCAATTTATGATATCATATAGGAAGCTATTTCAAGAGGCTTTGTTGAAGACAAAACCCCTTATCTGAGCACAACATACAGGCTTGTCAAAAAAAAAACCAAACCAAAAATAAAATGCATTTTTAATCTTAGTTACGTGAAGCTCTTACTGGCCTGGTCTTATTTTAAAAAATGAACAGCCCAGCAGTTAAACCCCATACTTGGCTTGCAGCTGGATTGTGAAGCCAGCTGTGTGACCACTGAAGCAAAACACCTGATGATAGCTGCAGGGACCTTGCCACATTCCCATCTGAACTACGACTCATAGCCAGACCATGATGCCTGACCTGCAGCTTCTGCCATTAATTTTTAAAACTGCGCGGTAGCATTAGTAGGCCTGTTGCCTTCATTTTTTGACTTCTAATTACAATGAGAAAAAAAACCCCTCTCCGTGTTCAAAAGGAAAAGAGAATTATACTTGAAAACAAAGTATCTTGCAAACTCTCGCATCTTAAGTATCAACTTCCAGCAACAAACATCCTATAATCTAAAGGAGCTGCTATCTGTTCCATAAAGAGGCAAGTTCATTCCGGTAACTGGCCATGCCTACCTATTTTTTTTTTTTTTTTGGCTGTGGCCCTAGCACTGGGTATCAGCTCAGCGAAACTACTCTTTTGCCATTCTCATGTCTGCAGCCATTGGGGAGGTGGCAGCAAACGGCACCCTGCAGGCTCAGGCCACAATACAACTTCTGCATCCCAGCCCTTACGTAAGAGGTGACTACAGCTTAGCAATGCATGTGGTGGTAGGGGAGGAAGAAGCTCCTTCACACCACCACCATCCCTGCTGGGCACCTCCTGAGGGCACAAGGGGCAGGATGTTCACTCGGCTCTCCGCTTACTTTCCAAGGTCTCCTCCACTCCTGGGAGGGATGTCTGCACCAGGTACAGGCTTGTATTTAAACCTACCTCATCCAACGTGTTGATGAGAATCAAGGTCATGTCTACGATTTCTATCTACACCATTAAGAGTAGCAGAACTACGGCCTGAAGCAAAGGTTCTGACTTGGGCTAAAAATTAAGTACAAATGCAATATTGTGGCACTGGCACACTTTCAAAGACACAGATATCACAATGTATTAATATGGTTTTGCATGGAAGTCTCTGCTTCCTTTAGATTCATATCTAATTCTCTTTACATCATTTAGAAAGCTTTGGCACTTGAGAAACCCATTGAAAAACCTTCTTTACACTGTACTTTATTGACTCATTTAGTATCTCCAGTTGCTGATGTTGAAGGATGGAATTGAGTTACCCACCAACATTCCTAATGAGCTGTGAAAGCACTCTTCTATCACCCAGTCAGCTATGAAACTTAATATTTAAAATATATATTCAGACTATATGTTCAACCCTAGTATTCAATTGATAGCTTGAAAACAGATGTAACTTCGGCATTCTTATTAGAGGAAAACACTGCAAGAAGCTAGCCTGTGAAATAAAGCATTTCACAGCAACGTATAATGGCATAACACTCTCTTTCTAGCGGTTAAAAAGTGAACAGGTTTACAGGTGGAAATAGTTCTTTCTTCACCCATGACTGGTAGCTATTTTTATTTAAATTGCGCAAGTTCACATTTCAAACAGCTAGAGTGATTCTTAATGCAAAATAAACAACACAGAAGATTCAAAATTGCCTACAAGTAGATCTAGTTGTATGATTCCTCAAAGCTGATAGTTAGTTGTTCAAAGCACTCTGCATTTGATTAAAGTTTGTCCAATTTATGGCAGAAGTCCCAAACTATGGGATTGTTATCACAGGAGGTCCTGCCCCGGCCCAGGGGATCTGGGAAACCCAGTCTGCCCAATGAGACTGGTATTCTGGACATACTGGTGCTGGGGAAAATAATGAGAGGATAAACCATTGAATATCTGAGAATCTCTTGGTTCAGCACATCTCACAAAATATGTTGCTTTTGGCATAATTTTAAACTGGTACCAAAATCAGGACTACAAAAATACCCTGAGAACCACCACCTTTGTTTTGCTTCCAGATCTACTGCAAGTCCCTGGTGATTCAATTTTATCAGAGAATCCAAAATACCACTTCCTTTTTAAAGGAATCAAATCTTATACTTAATCACTGCTCTCTAAAATAGCAAGTTTAGCCAATATCATGTCAGATAACGTATATTAAGAGCTTAGGAAAGGTTATGTATTAATGGAAGAAGACACTATATTTGTTTTGAAGCAGCGTTCTGAAAGACATATCTCACATTTGAAGGCAGCCTGTTACGTTAGCAGGTATTTTCCTTTAATCATAGCCCCAAACAAAATATTTTAAGAAACAAAGATGCAATGTGCTGCTTGTCAAATAGATGGCACATAAAGTTACCTAGCTTGTCTTACGTATGGAATCATTCATTTCTCTTATAGCATTTTCTATTAGACTCGCTTAGTAAGAAAACCATTTCAAAGTTACTCAGTGGTGAATTTTTACTTTCTCCCTTTCTCTTTTCAGACATTAGAGCTGTAAATTGAGCTTTGCAGAAGATATTAAAGTATGCCCTCTGCAGCTTAGCAGGTCATAGAAATTCACATCCAGGGCTTACATGCCATACAGCAATTGCACCACCATGGCCCTGGACAGTTTCCAATTGCTTAAAGCAAGACTCAAGCTGAGCGGCTGATCCTGTACATCAGCAGGAATGACAAGGTTGCATCCACAAGGCTGCTAGAGATGACTTACAGAGATAGATTAAAAAAATAAATATTTATGACTTGACTCAGGAAAAGGTGTTAACTGTCTATTTATATTTAAAGGGCATAAATACCAAGGAGGGAGAGGAGTTGTTGTGGAGGTTTACAGAGCATGACTGAAAATAATGGGATGAAGCAGTGTCAAAGGAAAGAGCAGGTCTGACCCTGATTTTTGTATACGGGCAAGATTCCCACTTAGACCCATAGAATTACACTGCTAGAGTACTCTGTATCTGAGTTAATGAAGATTTTCTGAAATATTCACTGAAATCTGCACTCACTGGCTAAGGGCATCAACAATGCATTTCATTGAGACAATTTGCTCTCTGAGAGCACTTTTAAAGGGCTGATTAATCTCTTCTTGTCTTGTCCCAGTCTGTGCTGGGTGTACTTTGAATTGTACATGCAATGGAGACACTTTCTCCTGCAGATGCCTGAACAGAAACCCATGGAAATGAAAGACCTTGTTCCATGCAATACATATCAACACATGTCCTTACAGTGTGGGGGAAATCTGAGTGTGGTGTTTGATCTTTTTCAGTACAGATTAGTGGATACCATGGGGGTCTGATGACAGTGATGCCTAGACTCTAAGAACATCAAATAAGAAGTGTGCAAACATGGTCAGCAACCACATTTGACACCTATTTTACAGAGGAACGGTAGTTGGGTGGAAACCTGCAGTAAGACAGCAGAAAAGCAAAGGGACGTTGACCCCCAGGACCAGTGAGGTACTCAGTTTTTAGGCTCACTACATCCCACAAGAGGGAAGTGTGTAATGTTATTCAATTTCCTAGAATTCATCCTTAACAAATAAATGGTCACTCTAAAAAAAAAATAACAGCATTTATTCGATTCCAGATAAACAAGAGATTCAGAAAGGTTTATAAGGACAAAGGTGACAGGAAAGGAAAAAGAATGAAATTTAATTTTTTCATCTCCAAAACTGAATTCAACAGGCTTTAGAGAACTGGCAAGCTAGCTTCCAACCATTGTGTAACCCAACAACGATCAACTCAACAAAGGAGAAGGAATCGCAGGGATTCTCCAGCTTCGCTTTTATGACATAGTTTTTCTTGATGATAAATTTACCCTCAAACTCCCCCACTCTCTCATGGATTGACTAATTCTTAACTAATTCAAAAGAAAATTCCACTTTCTCCTCCCAAAGCATTAGCTGGCCTCAATTCTTTAGAGGTGCTAAAAACTTTCTGGTAGGCCAAGTGCCATTCCCTGGTCTTGACTAAATTTTTAATGGGCTGTAAACTCAGAGTGCAAATATGTTTTTGATTTTGGTAAGGCAAAGTTTAGTAATTCCATACACTGTGCTTATGTTTAAAAGACATATCAACAAATAAACTTTTCTGAAGCATGTAGATAAATGCATGAGGCTCATTGACACTTCTCAACTCAGAACAAATACAACAAAAAGAATCACTTTGGGGCAACTATCTCTGAGAGATACAGAGAGACATCTAGAAGATGTAGAAAAACTATACAGAATTAAGAAATCATATTTTGTCATGATGGTTGCACCATAGTGGGAATTTATTCACCTGCTAAACTGCTTATGGCTCTAACAAACAAGGAAAGAAGAAATATCACAGACCTATACAAAGAAAAACTATGAAGAACAGCACACTGTGGTTAACAGCAGGGGATGGTTACAGCAAGAAACAAGTTACTGATGAGATACTTGAACACACAAAAACCAATACTCTCTGGCCATAGAACAGAACAGATGCATCCTCTCTTAAGGCCCTTCTGCCTGAGAGAAAATTTAAATGGATTGAATCATGGGGTTAAAGTCGCAAGTTGAAAGCAGGAAAAAGAAGCTGATATTTTACATTCATGAGTCTATCTGGAATTGAAGAATTTACTTGTCGTCTGAGATTTCACAGACAGGCTACCTTACAGCCACACTTCCCAGCCACAAGATGCATCACTTTGCTTGGTGTAGAGTATTTGTCTTTCACTGTCAAACATTTTTCCAATAGAAAAAAAAAACTGCATTTATTGAGAGCAAAGTGTTAGTGATCCAGACACTCATAACAGCTTGAGTGGCATGAGTGAATGCATAGCTATGCTCAGTGTTTTCCACTTTTACAGGAAATAACATTATGACTGAACTAGAAAACAGATGGGCAGTAATCTGATAGTTTTCAAACATTACAGTTACATATCAGTTGGTTGTACGGATGTTGCCATTGCTTTGGCATATAGGAGACAGTGGCACAGAAAACATTTTCTTACATACGTTATTTTCCGCCTTTTTTAGTAGTGATAATTTCAGACAATGACAATGAAAAGATGCTGAAAGATATCTGAAATACAGGAACCCACCTGAAGACAAAGCTGAGCCAGTAGGATTAGCAAATGTAACAAAATCAGAGGCTACCTGATTTTGTATTACTGAGGGGAGTTTACGTTCTCCATTGGAAAGGAAGGCACTATCGCAAGATGTGTAACATTCTTATTGTGTCTTAACATCATGAGGGAAAGTTGCACCAGGAACACAAGGTGCCAGTTTCATTCTCCTCAGAAGACTAGAAGTGATGCTGTGAACTAAATATATGCTATCCCAATATAGGAAGCCTTTTTGTCCTCAGAAACTTTAGTGTAAACCTAGTCCCCTAGTGAATAGGACTAAAGTTCTGTAAAATCTAAACTATGCTCAAGACAGCCACAGATATTTGCAATTTTACGTTGCCACAAACACCAGAAAAAAATGCTTCAGAACAAAACAGACTTGCCTCTGGGTTTGGCAAGAACCAAGCTGTGCCTATGTTCATGATGTGGCACTTAATATACATCTGGACACTAATAAGACATTATTTTAAAAGCCTGTGTACTCTGCAATATATAAATGACTACTGAGCATTCAACTTCCACCTTGGGGAAGAAAATGTTTGAAGAACACATGGTGAAATGGAGTTCCAATATAAAGGTTCAATTTTTACATAAATTACATAATTTAAACTATGTTAATTTAATTTAAATAAATTACTTAACAGCAATCTTAAGGAATCTTAAGACATGTTCTGTCTTTCAGACACTTCTTATTGCCAGAACCATGTTGTGTACTTCAGAAATAGGTGGGTTATCCAGACACCCTGATGATGTACCACTTTCCATCACCATTATAAGCATCAGCAGTACAGAGAAACAAGAAACTCAGGGAGAATTCTTTAGTCAGGATTTTTTTCTGATGCAAGGGAGATGTTGTTGTAAGAAAAGAAATACTGAGAAATAATGTAAAACAGTGCAAGACAAAAACAAATCTCCAGAAAACAATCAAAAAAAAGCCGCTTTTCTTCTCCACAGTCTGTTTCACAATAAATGTAAGCCATTTAACTCCAAAGCATTAAACAGCTCTACTTCAGGTGTCAAGTCGTTTGATTCCAGATACCAGTTTTGTTCTTCCCTAGCTACCGAATTGCACCAGAAACCCAAGAGCAGCTTGAGGTTTCATCTGGGTTTTTACTAAAGTTGGTTACTTTATATTTCAACTTAAGGTTACAGGCTAAAGCATTTCCACTGCTGCATTACTGCTCACGCAATGCCCATGAGAATGGTATCAGTATGATTTTTCACCTAGAAAGGCCTCAGGGAGTTGACTGGCATTTCAAGGACCAGAACAGCTGAGCCTGTTTAGAGGAGATTTAAAATACTCTGTTCTTCAGCATCTTGCGTCATGTCGGGGCTTTCAAGACCATGCCTGCCAAATATATAAATCTACAGTAGGAAAAGCATGAAATTCTGACTCTATGGCTAAAGCTGAGCAAACAGTTCTATCAATTAAACAGAGAAGTCATATTTCATTTCATTCAAAATCGGCAAAGTCTTTATACATTAACATGAGCACAAGCAGTTCCCTAGCCCATGGATACTTGGAGAACCACAGCAAAAGAAAAAGTGCAGTAAACATAACTATGGTTAAACTACCATTGCTGCTTTATCTGGGCTAGTGAGTACCGTTTGGGTTCCAGAACTGCAAAGTTTAAAGAAGAATAAGTATGCTTTTAATCTTACAACCTTTATTTTCTTCCCCTCCCAACCATATTAGTAATTTCTCTTGCAAAATTACCTAGCAAGCTCAATTAATCTTTAAAAATACATTTTAGGTCACATCACATTCACTGAAATGTCTTGCATTATGCTTTGCCTAATCAAGTAGGCAAGACTGAAATTGAAGATGTCCCCTGCACCCTGCAAAGCTCCTCTACTGATCCCAGGACCACAGACAAACACATTTAAGAATATGTTTTAAAATGTATTTTTAAATGCATTACAGCTCTGCACTCCATTCCCCTAAGACCAGTGCAAAGACCCCAAACAAGCAGAATTCTCTTTATAAATAAACATAGCTCAGCCTTTATAAATACTGATTTGATATTAAACATAAGAAATAAACTTATTCATTTTTCATATTAAAATTGCAAATATATCAAAAGAAGGAACCCTTTCCACCCCTTCTCTCTGCTGAATTTCCTTGTTGCTTTTCCACTGGTGGTATCTCAGTATTGTGCCTGTTCAACAGTCTAATCACAACCCTCTCCTTCCTGCACTTATCCAAGAGCAATAGGCTCTGACTTGTTCCCCTTCTCTACTAAAACAATGACAAGGAGGATTTCATCATCAACATAAAGGTATAAATCACAAACTAAAGGCTGTCACACTAGATTTCTAAGTGCAATACCACAATCAATCCTCAGAGCACACCCCACCAGGTGAGCTGGAGTAGATGCTTCCCATAAAAATTCTCTTTCCTATGAAGGACTCCCACATATACACACTTCCCAATGCTCCTTGTTTTGCAGCCTACCAAGGTCTAAATCAAGAGTGCAGCTTTCTATAGACGCCTCACAAATGAGTTCTTACTGAAGATACCTGCTAATCCTAGTCTTCCAGGTTTTAGGATCCGTTTTGTTTTAAGGCAGAACATTTTTCTTTGTATATTATCATCAGCCTGTGGGCAACAGAGGAATACTACTCATTATCTGAGGCTTACAGAAGAGGTATATTTTTAAAAATGAATTCTAAAGCCTGATGAAATCTGCCATAGTGCTGAGGTTCTGAGATATGCTGGGGTAAACAATGGCTATATATGCACAGCATTTTCAAAAGCATTAATTTTTAACTTATCTCCTAAAACCCTCAGCATCATTTCTGCAGCCAATGTAAGAATCATATCACCTGAATATTAATTTTGACTTCAGTGGATCTGCAGAAAGTTATTTTTTGTATATTTCTTTAAATTTGAGCTTCTTTCCAAAATTCTGCTTAAAACTTAGACTACATCAGATGTTTGTTTTTAAGGCTTTAATTTTTGATTTGTCAGTATTCATATTCACATCTAATAGCTTTTTATCTGCTTACTTCTAAAAACCCTCGAAAGAGGCATTTATACATTTCAAACAGAAATGCTGAAATACAAGCCTGCTTTTTATTGCAATGAGACATGACTGACGGTATTTTCACATCCAATCCCTCTTCCATTAATAGTTCCAGAGTTCCTTAAAATAAGAGAAATACTACACAGCCTTGTTACACTACAGCATATTTATTCCACTGATAATGTGCAATATGCCTGGTTTAAAGCGATGCTTATTGCTCTTGGAGGCAATGAATAAATTGTTTAAAAAGTGTGGAGACTGCTCCTTGTGCAGAACTCCCCAAGCAAAGGTTGACGAGGGCATCTAAGGAGTACAGAGCCCGAATACAGCTGGGTACTTAAGGTATGAGCTCAGTATGTCGTGTTTGAAAAGGCACTGAAGTATCACATACCATGACAGAGTCGATGGTACACACACTCATTAGAAGCTGATCAACTGCTGCAGAGGAAAAGAATCTGCTCACCCAGGTTCTGGACACCAAACTGATTTCAAAAGCCAAAAACGGAAAGTTGGAATCAAAAGGCTTCAAAAGTGTCAAACTTAAAGTGTAACCCTTCTGTGGTGAATTACTTAGTCTATACCAAGTGCAGGATGCAAGCTAAGGTATAAAATTGGTAGCCAGAAGGTTTTCAAAAGTGGATGTGAATGCATATTGAGGATGTTATGTCTAGTATGTCCAAAGAGGCAGGAGAGCATGACCAAAATCACTGTAATCTTTCAGAAGAAAAAAATACAGCAGCTACTACAAAACTACAGGTCATTCAAAGATAGAAATATAGCATATGTGAATCCAGTAACACATTTTGCTACCATCTCAAATCTCAGCTTCACTCCAGAGGCGAGGCACTCGCTAGCATGGGAAAATACTCCCTTGTTATTTCATCCTCAAAATGGTAGCGGTGATATAGCTGTAAAGAACACGTGGCCCCTTTTCTCAGTTGATAAAAAACATCCTAACATCAGTCAACAGAAGTGCAAAGGAAAAAAACCAAGCATAATAAGTTTCTTAGCATTCATATAAAATTTTGCTGGCTAATCTGAAAAGTAATGGAAATGAGATAACCAAATGCATAAAATCTGGAGTGGTGCAGAACTAATCAATGAATTTGAGGACAGTAGCTTTTACAGTGTCCAACTGAAATATGAAAAAATCTGTATTTGGAAAGTGAACAATTTTAAGCTTCACATGACTGCAAGAGAACATGCTTTGTGTACCATTTTCTGTGTATTGATCATCAATATCTGTCCTGCAATTAGCTTTACAATAGCACTGATGTGAACAGATATCACAACATACAGAAATATTGCAAAAAGATTTTTGTTACTGGTACATGAATAGGAATCAGAGATTAGGACAACAGAATCCTTCACAGAGTGGACTTCTAAAGAAGCCACAGTTTGATTTACACAGACAATACTTCAAGAGAAAGCCAACACCAGAATTTGACAAGAGGTGAATTTAATTGTTCCTGGAGACAATGGGAGAAGAAAAGAGAGGAAGAAAAATTCAAAGGAAATAATTTTCAGCTCTGACACAATAAACATGACACCATCTCGATGGAGTCTGCTCACTCCAATGCAAGGAAGCTTGCAAGGTTAAGAGGTTTCTTGCTGCTAGCAGGGGTTGTCACAGGGCAAGGGTTAGGTAGGAAGCAAAGCATGCCAGTCCAATAGCAGTATCTTACTGACTTACAGTAAGATCCTATTACCAGGTGATTAATAAAAGATAATCAGTTCTGAACAATCCACAAAGTAAGCTTTTCAGCGTGTGACCTGTTAACTTGGCCCTATTCAAGAGGAGGCACTGGAATTTTTATATCTGGGAATCTATCATAACTAGAGAACCCATTTAAATGATCAATGAAAAATATTATAAAAAGCTGTATTACCCTTTAGAATATCAGTAACATGAATATTTCATATTATCTCCATCCAATCTTGGTTTAACGATGAACTAGAGAAAGAGTAGCCTGCATAATAATTCTCAATAACACATATTTGTTCTGTGGCTATCACATTTGACATAAACAGAAAGATTGCATTGTGTCTGCATAGCTATATGAATCTGCAATTATGTTATCCATTCCATTTTCACTTTAATTTAAAGTATTAGAGCTCAGAAATAAAGGCAACACTCTGACCTTGTTAACAGGCTGGGACAGCTTGAAGAAGGCTTACTTTGTTCACTTACATTCCCAAACTGCACAGTTCAAACAGACCAATCCAGACTTACCTGCAAGAAAACAAAATACAAATTTTGGGTTACAGCTTCAAACTTAACAAAAATCTGTCACTGAGAAGTGAAAATAAATAATGGATCCCTGAAAAATTTCAAAGTACTTAGAGTTGAAATAACTTTTTGCAGTATAATGAATTATTTATTTGACTGCATATTTTTCCTAGCCCTTAAATAATTAAGATAGCCTTTTTCATCCTGCTAATTTAATTACAAAAGGTTGCATCGCCAAAGGGCAAAACATAATATCTGTTGGCTTTCTTAATACAAAGTACTGTTTTGTCTGTTCATATAGTCTTGCCCCTGACCCCCAGCTTTCCCTTCCCCTGCTGCTTCACAATGCAACAGAGAATTTCAGCATTGCTTAAAACAACATGAAAGTGCAAGGAGAGCAGATAGGGACATATGTTTTTTTGTGCACTTTAATTGAGCTTTTCAATAGAGGAAATGTAATAAGCCACCAGCCACACAGTGAACTTCTCTTCCTACAATGGAAGCAAGTGCTTGGACCCCAAACTACCAAGTGGAGTCAGCTGAGCTTTTATAGCAAAGTCCTTACAACAGTCCCCCAGCCGTTTTCTTTACAGAAGGAGATTTGGGTGAAAAATGTTTGAGAAACATTTTTTCCATTTGCCAAAGCACAGTAAATGCATTAATGATGGTTTAAAAAGCATAATGAGAAGGGCATCTCCCACGATGGGTGGCATGTTGTCATTTCCAACTCAAAGTGCTCCATGCGATACATCCCACCCCGGGTTTCACAGATTTCTAATGCCACTGGCTGCCCAATGCATTGATATGACCTAGACACCAAACCACAGCATGCTCCTTTGTAAATCTCAAGGATGATGATAACACAAATGGCTATCCCGTGCACAAGGTGTCCACACCCCTTCACACTACAGCCCCGGGTGCTGCAATAAGTGTTCTCTAGCACAAGCAACACAGCAGCTGCTGTGCAGCTCCCACACAGCAGCACTGGGGTTGCATCCACCACTGCACGTCTCTGAAGAGACTGTAGTCTCTGTAGCATTCCACAGTAAAACCTGACTAAGGAGATGTTTTGGCACCCCCAGTATCAGTGTATTTTGACAGCTCTGTAGGAGACATCAGCCTATTTTTCAGAGAGTGGAAGATGGAGATTTTCCTACTGTGTTTCTACCAGTACACAGGATCTGACTATCCAGCTGGCCCAGAGTGTGTTTGTCTTTCCATGTCAGATGGGCAGTCCTGGTCTCCTTTCTCCTCCTCCTTCTCCTCCCCAGACAGGCAAGCCCTGCAGGGAGGCAGGAGATAGTCCACAGTTCAGAACTGGTGGGGGAACACTGGTGCCTGACGTGGGGGTCTGTCTCCGTGGGGGTAGTGGTGTTTGCCAGGAGCCACCACCCAGGGGACAGCAATCCCGTCACTGAAATGAGAAGGCACAGGTCCAAGAAATGTTCCTCAGCTGAAAACTCAACATTTACATAAAAATATCCTGAAACAAAATTACTTTCAGGCTCAGCACTCTGCCTCTGAGATTTTATTAGAGCCCCGTGCACCCGGTACTTGGTATGTCAGAAAGCAACAGTGACGCTGCTTACCAGGTACATGTTACATGGATGTTTTCACTCCTTGTTCCTCTGCTTTGGCTGATTACGGAAAATAATTATTGCCATCATCTGCCATAAAGAAGGCGGTAAAAAGGAAGTTCTACTTCTGCTACAGCTGCTTCCCTCAGGAATGAACACATGGCTTTCTGGGAGACCTACTAGCAGGAGTCTGGAAAAAGAGGCATGGTAAACCCCAGGGACCTAAAAGGCAGCATTCTCCACTGCACAGGGAGGACTCCTCCATCATGTAGCTTTATTGCAAATAGCAAACTCTCACTTAGCTGTGAGAAGAGGAGCAAGAAAACCTCAAGGAATCTTAAAGTTAAGTGGAATTTGCACTAGAGCATTAATGCATTTCAGAAGAGTTGGTCTAAAGTGAAGTCAAAAAGTGGATAGTTTAAAGTTAAGGATCTCAGCTACTACATTTTGGTGCTAGAATCATTGACACCCCAAACATGTGGACCCCTCATTTTGCATATACCCGGGCTGCTGAAATTATTGAACTAAAACACTCACTTCCTATTTTTACTTTAATAACTTTGCACAGAGAGCCTCCTAATACCATGCTTAGCCGCCTATGGAAAGCCAGGTGTTCACCTAACATGACATGACAATGAAATAATTTTTTTGTAAAAGATTTTGGGACAAAGAGTACTACACTTTGATCTGAGTATATGGAAAGTAGAGCCAATCTGACCAATGTTAGTATTTGGCTATACACTATCCTTCTACTAAGACAGCAACTTAATGCAACTGTTTGTAGAAATGTTGGCATAAACTGATAAGCAATTTACTAATAAAGACAAGTCTGCAGAAGCCCATGATACTTGACATTACTTTGGCCACCCTCCGTTGAAAATATTGTTTCATATTGTTTTCTTGTGCACTTCCAAGGTATTTTTCCTCATTAAATTCTGCAGAAATTATAAGATTCAGCATGCCACTGATGGCATGCCAACAAGTACATGGACTGGCTGCTGATGCTATATAGGAGACAGTCTGTTGGTGATTTTGCTTATAATATCAAAAATAAATAATATCTGCCATTTTCTGAAAAGGAGAATGCAAACATTACAACCTCAAGAAGCATTTAATGGCCTAACAAGCTTGTTCCCAAGTTCCTGCTGTATATCTTCTCACCATTGCTTTCACAGCGTGTGTGTGGAGCCATATTCTGGTTGGCAGTTGCTATGCAATTCACATTTCTGTTATATTTCTGTCTTACATTAACACAGAAAGCAACATCTGTGCAAGAATCCTCAAAGCAAAGGGTTTCTTGGAAAGTGGGGCAAGAACATAAGCGTATGCAAATCACTCCATCAAAGGAGCTCAGAGAGGATGCTGTGGTTGAAAGGGCTCTTTGAGAAACAGGGAGAAACAAACAGAAAAGGGTGGTTTTATACCTCTCTGCTAGAGACTCAAGAAATAAAAAAAGATGAAAAAAATAAGACAAAATAATATCAGGCTAAGCCTTCTATCTCCATTTGGTGGTAACTCATTTTTTCCTCCATTATAAGAGCTATAATCTTTATCTAAATGCAGGAGATATACATATATATACACACAATAGACTGAAAAATAACCAACTTCATTCTCTGTTATATGGAACCTGATACTAGTAGGCTCTGCCAATGTTGCCTAGACAAATATTGAGTAATAACTACAGCAGAGTAGGACAGGAGATGGGATACTTTTTTTGACCAGGCAGACATTCAGTTCTGAGTATTATGGAAAAGGACATCTGCTTCACCTGATATGAAAAATGAAATACATTTAGACATAATTCAGAAAGCACTGGAAATGCTTGCCTAATGTGATACAAAACTTTCTTGCTATTTAGGATATGCAGCCTTAGTCAAAGAGGTACAGAAAGACTTCAGATTAAAACACATGAATTTCTACTTTATCAGCCAATAAAAAATATATCTGTAGGCTATCAGAAGCATCTGAAATAATCAGTCTCTCAGAAGCTGCCAAATCCAGGTTATTCAAATGCAAATGCTATACACTACAACACAGTAACTCCATGCCCTCGAGGTCTCAGCATCTGCAGTAGCACCACAGCAGCTGGAAGGGAAATTACTCCTTTGCTAACCAGCACTGAGCTCCCCCAGGTGTGAGGAAGCACAGTCTGTTGGTTGGGCTAGCGGAGATGTGACTTTGGGTAAGTCTAACTTGCTAAAACTACCACCACCCCAGTGCTCAATCCACGAGGAAGAAAGCACAGCCTTGTCCCAAGAGGTATTCTGAGGTAGTCAGCCAATGAAATGGATGAAAGGTAAACCTGAAGAAATTTATCTTAATTGATGGTTGGAAAGGGCAAAAGAATGAGTCTAATTTACCTGCTTTAAAATTTTACCAATATGCTGCTGATTCAGCCACTACCGTCAAGGGGCTACTGGAAAAGGCCCGTCGGAGCCACAGGGTCTGGCATGGTCGCTTGGACAGGTAACCTGCTGGTAGAGCCGTGTGGAGAGACACCGGCAGCACCACGGAACATACCAACCCCCCAGGACTGTATTTAAACACTGCTGGAAGTCCCAAACCGGATAAGTAACTGGGAAGGAAAATCCAATATAAATCTAAAAAGGATCTTATCCCCACCTGGTGGCATTGATATAATTGTCAAGAAACAAAAGCAAAGAGCCAGCCAGTCAGCCTTAGCTCGGAAACACCATTTTCTCCAAACTGCATTTCAATCCTAATGTAATGGAAATACGCTACTTGGTATTTGTGAAACACTGACAATTAATGGCAGATAGAGTTAAAGCATCCTCAGACTCCTGGTGTCCAAACTTAATGAAGGACTTTGCAATCTCTTAAACAGAAAAACGCCGTTGCAGCTTTCACTGTTTAATCCGCACCTTTCCCACGGTGCCGCTTTCCTTGTACCTCGTGGGCTTGATTTAATGCTGGGAGATCGCAGGATACTGCTGCCCTCTGCTGTCAGTATTTCACAGAAACAGAAACCCTGCGCTCCGTGCCCTGGCAGCCCAGGAATACAAGTAATGAATACTGCAGGAGGAAATAGAAAAATGGTGATAACTATACAAATTTAGGTGTATCTCTACGAGGAATTCTCCTCCTTCCATGGTGAATAAATGACTCCAACTTGTGCTTTACTGACTTTGCACGTTAACACTCAAAATTTCAAAGGGGCTGTTTGGACAATCCGACAATAACCTTATGTCACTGTACGAATGAACTTTGATGTTTGTATGTGCAGTCCTTGAAAAATCTTGTCTTCCTTCCTACAGAAATTTGCATTTGTGGCCCAATCCTCAATACACACACAACAGCAAATATGCCCCAGTTGATGATAGCAAACAGAGAAAAATTTGTGACGGATTTCTAGAGCACGCACTGGTCCGCACCTCCTGGAGCAGGAGCAGAGCAGCCTGCTCGCCCAGCCCAACACAGGGTGACATTAGCTGTCAGCACCCCGCGGGGCCTCGCTGAGAGGGTGCTGTGCCCCTGCGCCCGGCCAGGCAGCAGCGGGCTCAGCATAGCCAGCAACAGGTAGCAGCCAGAGAGGAATGTGGAAGCCAGAGCCAAGAAAGCAGCAGGTGGGAGCAACCAGGGCCTCTCTCTTTTTGTTGTTGTTTTATTTTATTTATTTCCCCAATGCCAGCCAATGCAACCCCAGATAATGGCAGGAAACAGCTAAAAGGCAGAGAGCTCAGCCCCAGCGTAGCTCTGGGTGCCACCAAGCTGGAGCAGCCATGACTGGCTGGCCTGCGGCCCAGGGAGGTGCCAGCTCCAGCCAAGACCATCCTTTAAGGCTTATTTCATACCACAGCCTTGCCTGGCTCAAAGGCAAAGCATTTAAAACTTTCAGTCAAATGAAGTCAATGCATGTTAAAACATGCAAATATAGTTATAAGCATCCCATCTTGTTTGCATTATTGAATTTCTGCCCTTAAAACTAACTACTGGCAATGGGGTGCTGAGACGTGATAAGAACATCACAGTGCCTGTCCCAGCCACAGGATGCCTCCTGGACTATGTTTGTCCCTGGCGGCAGCAAGGTTTAAGTCAGAGCCTCTTCTAGTGAGTACGGAAGGGTAATGGTCACGGACAAGAAAGGACTAAGGTCAGAGATAAGAGGGCTATAATGGAGAGCGCAATGACATGCAAGAAGTGCTGGTTCCATGTGGATGTGAATTAGATCAGGCTGCAAGGAGATGAAAGTATAGCTCTTAAAAATGAGGATGTAGGAAGAAGATAAAGAGATGAAGTCCAGACTGAAAAGAGAGAAATATACCAAGAGACCATTTGTGCCAGCAGCTGGCAGCATCCATAAGGTCCCTTTATGGCCTTTGTTCCTTTCCTCTTTTGTCTAGCACAGCACTGAAATTACATCCAAGTCAGGACTATTAAAAATATTTGTTGGTCCCTTACTAAGGAGTATCCTAAACAGCATTGTTTTCTCCTTCTGGGAGAGCAGAAGATAATGTGAGGCAAGGACAAGACAAGGTGCTTAAACAGAACAGTTACCTGCAGACCAATTATTGGAGAAGAAATAGACCTTTTAACCTGAAGTCAGAGGATGGTGGTACATTGCCTTCTGGCTGAAACCAGCTACAGCAGATGCCTTGATCTTACCTTCTTACATAACATAAAGCATATACTTAGCGTCAGTAGGGACTCTGATAACTGCCAAAAATTATAGGCCCTGCACTGCTTAATATTGCCTTGTTGGAAAATTGCACCCTTAACACTCAAGCCTGTTTTCTGTTTTCATACCCGGTTTAGGAAAGTAATTCAAAACCAAAGCGCTTACTCAGACACATACTTCTGTCCCTGAGCAGTGTAGGCCTATCTTTAAGTGACCAGTGCCCATGTAATGGGCTCATTCTGACAGTAGCACTTGGATATACACGCACTGCATTTCACAGTTTTTAGGAGAAATGTAAGAAAAGCAAAAACTCCTCGTTATTAGAAATTCTGCCTTATAGACTGGTAAGACATCTTCCAGGTACAAAGAAAGCATTGGGAGAGGGGGTCAGTTTTTTCACAGCATAATCCACTTTGTAGGTCCTTTCTTAACAGCTTTTCTCTATTTATGACTAAATTTACAATCCCATGAAAGAAATCATAACCCTGAAGCTAAAGCAGCTTTACATTCTCAGGGTTGTTTTACTAAAAAAACTATAGCAATATAGACACCTTCCGGAGTAAATTACCAAACATTTGCCAGTGGCATAGGCAGGCACCAGACGTCCAAACCGCAGGGGCAATAAATAGTTAATCCGCAGCAAACACATTAAATATTTGGCCAGTGTTTTCTATTTCTGCTTTCAATTTCTTTGCATTTCCCAACAAAACTTGTTATCCTGTGGTAATTTCCTTTCACTCTTATACCTCCTAAGGATATAGAACTGTTACCTTAGGTATAGGTACACATGGCAATGTGATATTTTAGTACCCAGTACATGTATATGCAAACCATGCTTGGCCATTGTCACAAGGATTTAAGGCCTTGTGCCAACTGCTCTGGCATATGAAAAAGGAAGCAGATCCCAGCTAGACAGTCCATCTGAGGGAGCCTTGTGTCACACTAGAGACGCAGGGATCTACAACTGATCTCTCACAGGTCCCCCATGAAGTCCTCTTTGATAGCAATTACTGCACAGTCAAGTTAATGATCCAGACCCCCCAGACACCCTCTTCTCATCTGTTGTAAGCTCAGAATAAGGCAGCAAGGGTCACCCCCCACAAATCCCAGCTTTTATGCAAGCACAGCAAAGCAGCTTCTTCCTTGCCTGACTCCTTTGGAATTAACTACTCACAACTTACAGGAAATGAGGGAAATTTTGTCATTTATGTCTGACCTCTAATACAGCCAATGAACTAAGCATCTTTAGCTTTGAGGGCACGCTGCGGAGCAGGAATGGAGAAAAAACATCCTGGAGTACAGGAACTACCCAGTCGAAAGCGCATAGATGGTGTGATGAACACACAGTTCGTCTTAGCATTACTGATAACCCACTGCACCAAAGACAAATTGTCATAGTGCAAATACTACAGGATGGGTTGTATTCCACATGGTTAACCCTATTTAAAAAAGCATTTGGGCATAGGGGTATTCCCACCTCTACTCAGAGCACTCAAGGATCTACTTAGCTTTCTGGCTGATGAGATCTAAGCACATGCCTAATTACTGATTTGAAAAACGTCTGGAGATGCTGCAGTGATGGATAACACAGAAAACCCTAAGTGAAAGCAAGGTCTTCTGAAAAGTGAGTGGCTAAATTGAACGAGCTACACCCCTTGTAACTGCTAGGTCAGAACATTTTGCAGAGTAGCCATCCATAAATTAACACATTTCAAACAAAGCCATATAGCTCCCAGCTTTATGGTATTAAAGACTGTCCTTAATATTGCTTTTATTCAATGCACGCAAACCAAGTCTTTCATTAGCAGCCAATAATTTACAACCAGCAGGGACAGAAGTGATTGGAGTCTGCAGTCCCTGGAAACATTATCTTTTCACCCTTTCCTCACACCAGGGAAACTCCTCCTTCTTGGACTAAGCCAGCGGATAGGGGCAAAGGAAGAGGGACTATACCAAAGGAAATTCTGTACAAGCCTAGTGAAATCCATGTCATTGAACTGTGCCTGCAACAAAATTTTTCTATCAACATCAAATATTACAGTATGAAACACTTCATAAAAGTGCAAAAATGTGTCTGGGGAGCTCCGGAGATGGAGTCCCTCAGGTCTTCGGCTGTACCAAAGAATAGACAGGGCAAGGCCTGTCTATAACACTAGCTTTTCTTTTACTCTAGTCCTTCTCTCACAATATATATGGCAACAATTCCTTTTATAGAAGACCCAAACAATGTAACTTTCTGTTACAGATGTAAGAAAAAGAGATAAAGGTACATTTTGTCCAGTCATTCTCAGATGTTACTTTTGCTAATATGCAACTGAGGAGACTCCAGTCACACAGACAAGAAATAAAAACTAGTTACCTGATGATTTTCGTATTTTTTAAAAAAACATTTTTATAAAGAACATTAGAAAAAAGAAAAACAACAAAATAAACCCCCACAACTTTTTCCCTTACACAGATACCAAGTGCAGCCCAATCTACAGTGATGTCTGTGCTTCTGAGAGACTGAGAAATCCTCTTTTGAGTACATTGCTCCCTTGGTTTTCTATAATGGTTAAAAAAGTCTTAATAAGCAGCCTGAGATTTCTTACTGCCATTTTTTCATTTCCTGTGTTAGCACAGGCAGTTGGCACAGCAGCTGATAATCTTAACAGACTGAGAGAAACACTTTATGAAGAGACTTACAGGAACTAACCTATCTCCAGTGAATTAATTTCCACTTTGAGTTTTCTACAGTCTCAAAGGCCATCCCCATTTCACACTCTTGGGCGGCTCAGATGATGTAAAGTGTTTTGTCATAATAGCATCAAAGTGAGAAAAAGCATTAAATCTCCTCTCGGGTACATAGACGTTTAAAGTTCAGGAGTTTGCAGCAAATGTGAAGTTTCTGGGTTCTTTAATTTCCTTTTCTATTTAAAGTTACTGTGCAGTAGCTAAATCATTTCCTGATTTTATGTGGTTTGTACAGCCTCATTTCAGTAGGGTTACTTTACAACACACTATAGGTACAATTGAAGGGACCAAAGACCAAGGCCATCCCAGTGCTCCTCACTCACAACCAGTGTAATGCACCCAGTGTCCCTCTTGCCTGCAAATCCCGCAGCGTCCTCACCCACACTGCCATGCTAATGACACACGGACACTGCCTGGGAAAATCACTGCTCTACCTCAGGTGGAGTATAATTATGCCAGTGGGTGGAAACTTAGCATAGACTTCTTGACCTAAAAGGCAATTGCAGTCCTGTAGATGGCTAGACACAATTAGTAAAAACAACTGAAGAAATGTGGAAAACAACTTTCTGCTTCACAAAATGAAGGAATAGCTCTCAAGGACTAACCCTAGCAATTGCTGCAGGAAGGAAATGAGAAAAAAGCTAGTGCCAGGCAGATAGAGACAACAGAAGCAGCTGGCTAACTACATTAGCAAAACAGCTGGTCCTGAGCACTTTCGTTTAAACTTCTGTGTACAAATTATAAGCAAAAAGATTCTCTTCTTCTCTGCTGTATTGGGAAACACAGCTCACAAGAATGAAGCATGGTTTTCAAAGTGACATAGCACACAATAAAAGGGCAGTAATTTGGATATCCTACCAGCATATTACAGCAGTCCACCCACAAAACTGATTCTGGAGTGAAAGCAGTGCTATTCCCATTAGCCTGAAAACATGAAATCGGAGCTGTTCTCGAATGGGGGTGGGGAAGACAAATAAAAATCCTTTTATGTTTAGTAGGTTGGATCAATCTGATCTGTTTCTGACCGATACCAAATTCAATAGCTAATTCCAACTTAAACATAAAACCAAATAAAAAAATGTTCCAGTGTTCTGGCTTCCATTTTGAAATGATGTAGAATAAATTTGGCTGCATTTAACTTTTTACTTTAACTGTTTTCCCCAAAGTAGGGACTCCCCTACCCTAGCCCTTCAGTGAATTTTTGGTCAAAATAAAATCTTATTTATTTATGGTTTGCTTTTGCTAGTAGAATTTGAATCTATCATTAGATAACTCCTGTCTTAATAACAGCTCCACAAAACTGGTATTTTAACAGCCATGTGCCTCTCAGTATTTTTCCATCAATCAGTGCCTGCAGGCTGATAGCCACTAACAGCACTTTGTTATACCTTGCCATACTTCAGGGAAAAGCCACACACCAGTTCTTTCAGAGATCAAGCTCCAATCTTATACCCTACAGCCCTGATTCTTCTGACAGCTGCACTCTCTAATAGTGTGAGCTTATTCTTCATAAGATAGGTATTGTGTCTATTGCTGCTGCTTTTTGGATGTGTTTTTGATCCTCAGTAGAGCTCACTCTCATCATGAAAGCCTGCTGATTTCACATTAAGTTGAAAATGATCCACCAAGCCAGAGGGTGGATGTTTTCTACGATGAAACAAAATCCAAATGTAGTAAAATGAGACCCCTTTCACTACTGCCCAACATTCTAGTGTAATTCATGTGAACCAGAGCCCGCTTTAACCACCTTTTTCTCCTGAGAGCCCCTGGGAATGGTCTAGTGTCTAGAGGAACTGGTTGCGCACCTGCTGCATGACCAAAGAGGGCTGCTCACCCAGTGTACACAGCCCACTAGCCCTCTCCTTGCCCACCTCTGAAAGATCCTCAATAAAGAGGAAAGATTGGACAAACCTACCACTAGAATAGGTTTTAGGGCTCCTAACAGAGCTGATGGGATGCTGCCACTCTAGTTCTTCAGGTCAGCACTGGAATGCCTTAAACTCCAACAAAGCTGTCCCTGCAAACTAGGGCAGCAGTCCCATCTCATTCCAGGCAGTGAGAAGAACAGAGGCTGGTTTCTCTCCTTCTCCAGGGCCAGTGTGACAGCTGGCGGGAGATGCCCTGCTTCTCTTGTTCTGCATCCCACAGCATGTCCAGCCATGTCACAAGGCCTTCTCACAGAAACACAGATTCCCAGAGCCTGATAGCTGTTCTTTGGGTGCTGATTTCCATAAGCTATAACTATAAAGCACCTCAGGATCTCCTTGGATTTTATGTCCAGGTATACCCATTTTTCTCTTCAAAGAAGGAGGCTATTACAGTGATCAGTAGCTTTCACACAGAAGTCCTGCCTTTTTCAGGGGTCTCTGCAGATTTCCTCTGTTGTAATGACATTAGGAACTATCCCAATGAGTCCCTGCTTCCCAGTAATGTTAGAAGTGCTCATACTCTACCAGAGACGGAAAACAGCCCATGCTGCAAGAAAGAGTACTCTAGCTAAACTGAGGTCTCTGTGGCTTGCGCAGGAGCAAGAAGTAAAGCTCACTTCTCTGAGCTACATTTACCCCAAGGACTGGCTAGGCTACATACAGACACCAGCATTTTCATCTCTGCAGAGCTGTCGCCTTTGGAGAAGAGGAGCACCCTGCTCAGATAATTCCTTTCCTTTCAGAGAAAAAAACATTAGCAGTAGACTAAAAGCATATTTTTCTTTATGTATAGGATGCATTATCTTAGTCTGCTGAGCTGAATCATAGGCTGCTAAGTGCTCTTGGCATTCATATCTGTGGCATCCATAGCTCCATGCGTGAATTACAGTGTTTTGTACTGGCAAAGATGGGCAGGGGGGATTGGAATGGGGGCATTAGTCACAGTGGAAAAATAGCACTGTGAGACATGATCGTCTCTCGCACATTTAGAGGAACATGCATTGAACTACTGGTTGTTACTTTTCAGTGGGAGGTATTTCTGCTTTTCTACCTCTAAAGCAAGCTGTTTTATGCTACGCAGAGCCTTTTGCATAAGTCCAACCAAATTTTAAATACAAATACCTGAAATAGGATTTATATAAAATAGAAGCACAGGGATTTGCATATTAAATACCTCTAAAACAAGAACAGCTAAATATGGAGATCTGGATACAGCATTTTAACTTAAAATCCTGTTTCAGGTGGTAAGCACAGAATAATATCCCTCCATAGGGGTAAGACAGTCTATACGACACTGGTGATTTGATATCACTCATTAAGAAGAACTGTCACTTCATATTAAGAATGAGGTAGTCAAAACAGCTGTTATTTTAAGTGCAGTCCTTCTAAATTATTCTGCAAGGTCAGTGGAAGTAGAGCTAGGCCTACACTGATTCCGGACGAATATTTGCATGGCAAGAAAAGAACCTGTGAGAACAGAGTTAAAAAATGAGATGACCCATTTTGGTAGGGTTAGAGATATGCTTGGCTAAAGCAAATTAAGGAGAATCATTCCCAGCGGCAGTCTAAGATGAAGCTAAATGCTGGTGATCCCTGCTTTGGGCAGACTACTGCACAGAACCATATGTAGATAATTCTCTCAAATCCAAGGCTGTCAGCCACACATTTCTGCCACAGACCACCCTGACTGCAGAGTGTCCCCTGACTTTCCAAAGGCCAGGAAGCATCCCTACCCCAGCACCAGAATCTCTTCCTCTCAGACTCACACTATGAGCTCCTGAAGCAGCCTGTGTGGTCAAGTGGGCACCACCTATCCTGCTGCCTTCTGCGTATTTGGAAGAAATATGTCCCAGGCTCTGCACGAGCGGTCAACCATGTTGGTTACAAGCATCAGTACAGCGATTGCATCAGAGCTCTCCTGTTACTTCAAAATCACCCTTCACTCAAGTCAGTTATCTTAAAAATATAAAAGTGTATTTAGACCACACACAATAGGCACAGTTAGAAAAAAAATTTGCAAAGACACAGGTGCTAAAAAGGAAAGAAAAATAACACTTGAGCTACTTCATACAGCCTCATACTCAGAAACCTGCCTTTCTTTCTCTTATCAGCCCCAAACTGTAGGCACTCACCTCACCCCGGGGTCTGTGCTTGTCCTGGCCAGCAGCCTGCACGCCTTCCCCAGCAGGCTAGTTTCCATACTCCATCCCTCTTCAGGGTTTGCCTGAGTTGTCACCGAAATGTCCCAAGGGTTCCTGAGCTTTCAGTACATCAGGAAGCAGTTTCAACGCTCCTGCCTCCACAAGGACTGTCCTCCCTTCTTCAGAAATAAGAATATCTCTTTGGCAGACAGTCGTAGAGTTCAGGAGTCCCACCTCCTAGTACCTTTCTACTACATCAAGGCACAGAATTTCTTTCTCATTCCGTGAGGCAATAGGTAAGTCTCTGCAGAAAACCTTTTCATACACTGAATTTATAGTTTGCATCAACATGTAAATTGAAACCATATTTGGCATTTAATATATGCAGCTCATCGGTAGCTCTTGATTGAGATCAGACAATAGCAGTCAACAGCTCTGGGAGGGAACAGATTCGAGATGACCCCCATCAGGTCCTTCACTACCATTTACATGCGAATGTAAAACACACAGCCTAATCAGCAAATATTTTTCCAGTTCAAGCTTTTCTGATGATCTGTTTTAGGAATTAATCTCTGACATGTTTAATCAGGCAGAGGTGATGCTCATTTGTGACTATATTTCAAGCAGACATTGATCTGCTGGGATGGATAAAACCTTTCTGTTACAGCTGATGCAGAAGGGAAACACCTATCCAGCCACACCGGATGAATCCCACATGGTGTTTTCCAAAGCGTTACATGTAGTTACGGGTGAGTCTGTGATCCCCCTTTGTGAGCTGCCTCATGGAGAGCCAGGCTGAAATGGGAAGTGTTGCCAAATTAATTCTGTAATGCTGTAGATGGTACTACAAGCTACACACATTATTGAGCTAAATTAATTTCTGCTGTACCTGACCTGCAGCTGAGGAATGTTGCTTACTGGGCTGGGAATAGCTTGTTTGTTGGATCTGTAAAATATTGTTACTTAAACAGTCCAGAGAGCTCCTCTGACACAAGTTCTCTCTCCCCTGAAGGGTTTTCTTTCTAACTGGAGTTATTGATCCCTTTGGCTTCAGACAGGAAACAACCACTGCATTAGCAACCACCAAAATTGTCTTCAGTCCCTAGAGGCTGTTACCTGACATGTCATTGATTTGAATTTTTTGAGCTGGGAATGTTGTTAAACTCTTTTCTGATAAAGAGCACAGTGATGTGCAATGTATTTTACATCTGACTTTTTTGACCTGAAGTTTCAAAGTGTGTGTGTGTATTACTTTTCAAGCATGTCTCAAACAATTGTTGCTAAATTCTACTGCAAAGTAGTGCTACTTCATTTAAGATGGATGAAAACTCAATCAGTGCAAAATAGACATCTCCAGCTCCAACATGCTGGGTTTGCTTTCTTAAATCTGCTGCAACAGAGGGGATCATAGCAGTTCATGGGCTAATGTTAGATTCCCATTAGTATCCGTTCCTCTTCAGAGACGTCTGACTTCAGCAGGCAGCTCTACCAAAAGATCATATAATACCTGGTAAAATCTGGAATTTCCCACACACTGCACTGCACCATTAAATTTTTGTATTTGCCATTTACATACAAAATAAACACTCCTGAAATTGTATCATGGTACTTCTACATTCACATCTTAATCTGAGCCTGGCTTCACTGCCCAGTGATGCAATCACAACAGCCTGCTCCAAATTAAACACATTATTTACTCTTATTGAACCCAGATGTGAAATAGGAGCTACCTTTAACTGGTGACACAAACAGGCACTACCAAACCTTGTGCTCTGTTTCCAAGCCCTGGAATGCAGTAGCCCCTTCCCAGCATTATCCTCAGTACAGTGCCAGAGCCAAGAGAAATATGGATCCATTTGATGAATGTACCTATAACTCACATCTTAACAAATACTGCAATTCCTTATTAATAGAAAGGGTCCAAGCTGTTGATGTCAGCACAACATAGCAGACTGTCCAAGCGTGCCTATGGATGCCTCAGTGTGCCACCGGGTGTGCAGCTGGATGCACGGGGGTGGGGGGGGTGGGGGTGGGGTGCAGTGCCTACATTACTTGTTCAGCAAATCCATCCTGCTTGGATTTGTTTCTGATGCGGTATGCAAAACCAGAACAAAACAAAAGACTTGCGCCAATCTGCCTGCAGCATTAAACCAGCTTTTAGGGTTCTCTGATGAGTATCTCAAATCTAAACCAAGAAGGTATTCAGTGGTCTGACCTTTTTGTAGGAAATAACTTTTAAATATTTTTAACATGCCTTTGCAAAATGGTGATGTTATCTGTCCAAAGTGAATTTAACAGGCAGCTGAGGCATAGGGGAGAATCAAATTGTCTTTATTACTAGCAATCACAAGCTACATTGAGAACAGATTCCCAGACAGCTAATCAGGTGAAAGCAAGGGTTCTAATTCGAGGGAGATTACTAGGATAGTACCAGGGGTGCAGAACGTGGGCATAATCTTGGCTAGGAAGGGTTAAATCTCACAAGCGTCCAGTTACACACACAGAGACACCCCCCTCCCCCTGGAAATTGTTGTCTTAATGGGTACCTCTGAAAATGGAAACTGCTATGCTCATGGTACAAGTTTGCTACAGGAGCTACCTGCTGGATTTCAGGAAGTGCCGAGGAACCTGACACAGTCCTGTCACAGTTTATCAGTATGCCAGTATTGTAAAGGACAAAGGAGGGAAACACTTCTCACATGTGGAAAGCAGTGAGCTTTCCAGCAGAGTCCCCTGACTTGTTTTTAAGACTGTACATATTTTCACAGATGTTACGGAAGAGTTTTGCTCTAACTTAACAGTACGCAACTCTGAATCCATGACATTTGCACTGAAAACATCCCACTTGAAAAATGTGTGATGGGGTGCTAATGAAGTGCTCTCCTGAGCTGCAACCTCATTTATTGATAACATGAATCCATTAAAAATGGCTTAGCTTTCACAAGAACCTGCATGACCTCCATAGTAATTTCAAATTTATAGAGCAATTTAAGAAAATGTTATTTGCAGGACATGACTGCCTTGGCAAGACACAGCAGCATAAATACTAAACTACAGCAAGGGCTCAGAAGGTTCGTAATCAACAAAGTTTCAGCATATCTGGCTGAAGCTAGGTCTTCTAGTGTTGATGACCAGTATTGGCTGAGTCAGTGTAGTTCAAAGACCAGCAATAACTATAGTTTTTAAAGATTTGTCCTAGCAAGGTTATCTACCAATTTACTGATGTTCTCAGAATCAGCAAACTGACCGCAATTTTCCAATTTCCATATTTTATGTGGGAAGTAATGTGAACTTTTTGAGTATAGACTGGTCAAACTGAATTCCTGGTGAAAGAGTATGAGCTGGTTACAGTACAAGCCTCCAGATCTTCACATGTTGATATGTGAATATTCTTTGTGATTTATTTCAAAACAGAAGCTTTTCCTATGTGTGGTATAATGAAACAACTTGAATGTTAGCAGCAGGTGCCCTGTATTTAAAATACCATTTTGATGCCTCTACTATGATGCTACACAGATGCCTTGAAATGACATAAAACAAAAGGGAAATACCCATAAAAACAATTTCACTTTCTTGTACAAAAAGAAAGAATTATTATGGGACATTTTGTAGACAACAATAATTTCATGAAAAGAAAAAAAAATTGGTTTAATCTACATCTCACAAAACCTGTTTCCACTAGCCAGCTGCTTTGACCAAATCTACTATAGTCTTTTTTTTTTTAATTGCTATCCTCAGTTCATTTTAGCATCTTGGTAAACAAATGTAAATTCAAGTCAGCAATTAAACAAATGAAGTGTTGTCATAATATGCCACCTCCATTAATAGACAGCAAAGTGCTGTTAAAATCCAGGCTAAACTTTAGCTTTCCTCCAAGATCAAAAAATGTCCAGTGTAGCTTCAGACATGTGTTACATTAGATAGCACTTTTCATACCTATCTTTTTCAATGTAGGCATTATTTTAAGTCTACTTATTAGTGAACATTTCATATCCATAAGCACTTAATTTATAACCCTCATCAGCAGGCTTAACAAGCCAAAGTCAATACCCCATTAAACCCCCATTTTACGTTCCTCAGGTTTACAGAGTAAACCTCAGTAGCCACAATTTGTTTTCATCTCTTAATCGGTTGATAATAATTCAAGAGTAATTTCCACTTGTGCTGCACTGTGGAGTTGTAAACATTTATGGAGATGTTAGGAACTGGCCGTCAAGAACATTAACGTGCAGATTTTTACCTCCTACGCCATTTCCCCACTGTTGAGGCATCTCTGAATTCCCTGGTAGAGCACAGGCAGGAGGAGCAGAGATGGTGAATGGTTTGTTTGGCAGAATGAAAAACAAGTTCAAAACCAAAACACATTTTATGCAAAGTAGCAAATTTGCTTTCTTTCACTGAAAAGGGCATAAGACTCCTGGGGAGGGCGGGAAGAAAGTGCTTGTCCCAACCAGAGCAGCCCCTTCCCAGCCATTGCCTCCTGCTGCAGGCAGGGATGGCGGGAAGAAGGGATGGTGACAGTCATGCCCCTGGGCTGCCCCCACTGCCCCCATGGCACTGTGGGGCCCCCCGAGTTCCTGTGGTCCCTGTCAGCCCACATTCCCCAGCCGCAAGACCAGAGGGGCTGCAGCTTGGGTAAAGAGCTGTTAAAAGCTGTTTTGGAGGGAAATGCTCTGCAGTGGCCATGTACGGTCGCAGGGGAGAGCAGCAAGGCCCTACATCAATCCATCCCACTGCCTAACTGCTATACCCAGCCCTGACAGCAGCCCCTGGGGAGGCAATTATCCTCTAAATTCACATATTTGACTTACTGCATCTGAAGTGTAACTGGTGTGCCATGGGGGTGCTGTGCTTCACAGCAATGGCTGGGGAGGGATGTGGGAGTACACCCCCTGAGGTGGCCACCTCCCAACCCAGGAGCTGCTGGTACCCCCAAGCGCTTGGACACACACGGCCAAAGCAGCCCACGTTGTGGGAGCCTGGCAGAACCCCATGTCCCACCACTACCAGCTTCATCGAGCAGCTTAAAAACTACTTCACCCTTTCATGCAGCAGCCTAGCATGGGGATGATGGCACAGACACTCAAGTCTACAAACATGAAGCCTCGGAGGCCAACTCTGCTGCAGCGTTTTTGGGCCTACACAACAAAATGAGGATTTGCCTGTCCATCCCGCATTGTATCACTGGTTACAGCTTGCCACAACCATCTTGCTTTTCTCTGGTTTTCTGCTAACAGGAAGGAGAAACTCTGTCACTGCCTGACAGCATCAAGCAATCTGCTTTGGGAGAAGCTGCTTAGAACAGCTACCAGGGATTTAGGGCTATATTTCAGTGGTTTCTCAGATTTCAGCTCGTCTGAGACATTGAGGGTCCCTCCTACAAGACATGTAAAATTAACCTGCAACAAACAGGCCTTTCTGCACTGACCAGACATACCTGTATCATACACCTAAGGCAGTGGTATCTGCTATGACAGAAGGCTTGTTAGCTTGAAGCTGAAGGCAAGAAAGATACCTTACTACCAAGGCAGCCAGTGTGTTTCTAGCCAAAATGAGCTCCTCCCCATGAGATGTTTCGGAGCAGAGGAGGACAGCTTATGGAGGGGGTTCATTTCTGAAGACTTTTTAAACTGCTTGTCTGAATCCAGTGAAGAAGAGGGAAGTATATTAATTTTCGTTCAGGTCTTTTTTTCTGCATAACTCAAAGTGATCAAAGATTAAAATCCCTGCATCTAATGAAGGAAGAACAAGGAAATTAAGCCAGCTGTCCTGTATAAGTGCTGTTGGTCTCAGGTTTCTTGGGCTCAGTCATTTTTTTCCAAAATCAAATAATGTTGGTTCCTCAGAAAAGTTCCAAAGATTCCCTTTTAGCTTCATATAGGGTGTGAAGCATTGAAACTTTGATAATCACTATGCAAGAGAGATGGTTTTTGTCTTCAGCTGGCTTATTCCTCTGTAATTCTGAGCCCCTGTTAGACAGAATATAACATATAAAGGACTTTTAAAGCTTTGGGCAACTCTTCAAACTTACTTCATCAGTTTAACTTCTGGAAAGTCTATGCAATATATAAGCAGGCACTGGGAGCTGGAAGTTATCTGGTGATCCCCGTAGATAAAAGTCAACCAGAAGCATAAGAGTTTAAAACTTGTTTTGAAACAAGAGTTTTTAAAATCTTGCTACTTGGTTAAGCACTGCACAACTTGCAGCAAGGGCCTTTGTGAAGATTTAACAGGATATAAATGTTTATTCCAAGCATAGAGGAATGGTCACTATCAAAAATACTGCCTTTACATGCAATTAAATGACCTTTCTGCTCTTACAGTACCTGAAAAATTGCATAGCAACCACAAGGATGAGTCATGGTTTATAATACTATATACAACATTCTCTAAATTATTTAAATGTCAAAATGAATCTGCACTGAGCATTCTTAGCATTACCCTCAGCCAAGTAGTTCTTAGACATGGTAGTTTGATGAGGAGATTGTACAACTAGGAAACAGCCCCAAAACCCAACAGGTGTCTCCTCAAAGTGTTTTTTTAAAAATTAAGGAACCTGACAGTAAGTTGCTTCCTCTCTGCAGACTCTTTAGACCTTCTTATGCAATTAAACACATAGTTATATCCTGCCATGAAAAAATACAGATTGGTATAAAGAATTCTGTTGAAAGGCCCCTGATTAAACTCTACAGGGCTTTTAAAGGTTAAGACCTAACCTCAGCTCCTGTCAGCTCACCAGCTTCAATGAGAAGTTTGAAGCAACATTAATCAGCATGAAATAATGAGGCTGTGAGAGGCAGCATGTGATTTCTTTATTTCATCTTAATTATAATTTAAAAATTTAATGTCAGGAATTTGACAAGTGTTCGAGCAAGAAGAATTATTGCCTCTACAGCAGTTAAGGTCAGGCAGAGAAATGTGTTCAATCCCAAAGAAAAGCAATGAATTTGTTCTGTAACAGCAATGCAATTCAATTTGTTCTGCTCTTGACAGCAAATGGTCTGGTTCAGAAGCCCAACACTCCTTCCAAAATGTGTGTCTCTGGTCTCCAGCTGGAAGTAGACCCTACCACAAGGCCAATTTTAGGAAATAACAGGCTTTTGGGAAAGAAGTATCCAACCCCACCAAAAGGGAATATGGTCCTATAACACAAGCAGATATGATTAGGTTGCATTGCATGGACATTTTCCTGCAGCAGGTCACAACATTGGTCTTGCTGGTAAGGAAGAGGCAGGGAAGGTGCTCTCAGACCTGGCGCAGGAATTTTCTCTCTGATTCCTGGTCTCGCTCAGCTGGAGAGTAAGGCCAAACAGAGGTCTTATCCCTAAAGTGTTAGACTGGAGATGTCTCACCCCCAGTGGGAAAGCATGCCAGCATATGGCCCAGCCTAGGCAGTGAGGACAGCATAGGCTCATGGTTTGGGTTATTCCCAGGACTGGGGCTCTTGTTCCTGTGACTGCATGAAACATTTACGTATGTGTGAAGCTGTGTTCCCTAAAACATGGGATACTCTGACAGCATGGCCTAAGGCCAGCACTGCTCCTTGGACACTTGGGTGGACTGAAAGCCAGTGTCACTGTCTCCTTTTCTCACTTGCAGCACATCACACTCCCTAAGCAATGCATGACGTCTTACAAAACCTCTTATTTTGACTGTAAAGGTTCCAGGCCAGAGTTACAGCAAGCCCACATCCACTTGTTTGACAGCCTTCACAACAAGAAATAAATTCCTAAAACACAGGGATCAAATTCTATAGGACATCTTAGGCTGTTGGGAGGAAGGACCAGGCAGTATTGATCCAAGAGATTTAAAAGAATTAGTAGAAATGAAAATGAAGACTAGAATGAGTCGCTATCTAGGTAAATGGTTTACTTGAGAAGATCATCACAGCTTTCTAGAGAGCATATCATGCCTTTCAAGTTGACATTATTAGAGACATGACAGAGGCTATCAACAGAGGACAAGCCCCCCCCCCAAACAATCTGTGAAGTACTAAAAGAAAGAAAAGAGTCATATGATGACAAGCCTCTTTGCACAGCAGAAGAGATTTCAATTCCTTTGGCAGCAGATCTGTTTTTCATATAATAGCACCTCTTTGAAATGAATTTTTAGAGGCAGGGTGATTAATAATAGAGGATGGAGTAGAGCAGCATTAGTCCCCGGTAGTGCTAAATGAGCAGCTGCCACAGTAGATAGGCATTACTGTGGGTACTTAAGCAGGGCTAATAAATGGGGTTTTTAAGAACAAACCTTCTCATAGTGAGTTCCTCCAAGAATGTATATGAGCAGGAAAACAGTCTGTTAACTCAATTAGTTGTAACTGTGTACAGAATTGCACTGCATTTATATCACTAACCCAAGACAAGCAGCCTTTGCTTTGATAGAAAGCAGGTTTATATCACAACACCTGGTGTGATGCCAGGCAGAGAGTACTAAAGCTAGTGGATGCAGCAGGGTACCTGTCTGGCAGAAACTAGGAGCAGAAATTCAAAGTGTTTTTGTAAGACCAGCAGAACCACAAATAAGCTTATTCTCCATCTCGGCAATAACTTAAAACATGTTTTTGGCAGTGCCACTGACATGGCCAAGAGACTGCATTTGTAAGGTTTCAAATCATTTGACATATATCATGTACTTCCTTAATTCTTGCTTATACTTATATTAAGGAGCTAATCTATGCAATTTGCATTGAAACCTATTAAGAAATGGCAGATTCATAGTGAAAAATCACTATCCCTCTTTTAATACTGCCACAACACAGGCTGTCATTTCATAAGGCGAATGAAAGTCCAGGGCTGCAAAGATCTGGCACTCAAGGGAAAGGATAAGCCCAGATTATTATAACACAGCCAGTTCTCCCCAGGCTGGTGTCAGTTCTGCCTTCCGCATCACCAACTCATGAGCAACAGCGGGAATGTGTACCTTTCCGTCACGTTAGACTTTCAGCACAAGGGCTGTGCACCTGCTTCAGGATCTAAGTGGATATGTGAATTATCCACATGAGGTTGAAAAGACAGAATTAGACTGGAGTGAATGTTATAATGAGTAATTTGAGTGTCTCATTGAATCAACGAATAGTTGAGTTTGGAAGGGACCTCTGGAGCCCAAATACTTAATGGAGGATTAACTGGCATAGGTGTATTTGTTTTCCATGCAGCACAATCCCCCCTAACATTTTAAATTCAATGTAGAGCAAACCGATGGGTTTCTTTTCCAAAGACAAAGATTTCTCCTGTGAATTTCACACTCAAACTCAGAATCGAAACCCAGCCCAGACTACAAAGCCTATGTGCTCACACTCCAATTCAGCCAGCCCAAATTTGGCTGTAGCCTCCCTGCCCATGTCTTTAACAGCCTGAAGCCAGCTGGCAGCGAATCCTGAGCATGGGGACTGACGAGAGCCTAACTACACCACTTACCATGCTGCTGCTACTGCAGGGGCCTGTTGTGGTTTAGCCCCGGTCAGCAACCAAGCACCACACAGCTGCTCGCTCACTCCTCCACCCTTGTGGGATGGGGGAGAGAATCGGAAGGGCCAAAGTAAGAAAACTTGTGGGTTGAGATAAGAACAGTTTAATAATTAGAATAAAACAGCAATAATACTAATACAATGAAAAGGAAAATAATGAGCGTGAGAGAGATGAAACACTGGAAGAAGAGGGAAAAAAGAAAAAAAAAAACCCAAAACTAAACAAGTGCTGCAACTGCTCACCACCCGCCGACCGACGCTGCCGGTCCCCGAGCCACAATCACTGCTTCCCCCGGCCAACTCCCCCCAGTTAATATTCTGGGCATGATGTCACATGATATGGAATACCCTTTGGCCAATTCGAATCAGCTCTCCTGGTTGTATCCCCTCCCCTCCCGGCTTCTTGTGCACCTCGCAGAGCACGGGAAGCTAGAAAGTCCTTGACTAGTGTAAACACTACCCAGCAACAACTAAAACACCAGGGTGTTATCAACATTATTTACATACCAAGTCTAAAACACAGCACTATACTAGCTACAGTGAAGAAAATCAACTATCCCAGCTAAAACCATGACAGGGCCTCACCCTAACGACACTGGTTTGCAGGAAGGTGCTGTGCATAGAGTTCTAGCTCAGGAACAGCCCCAGACCTGCTATGGATAAACCATATAGAAACATCTGTGAAAAGTTTGTAAAGCAACAGATCACATCTCTAAATATGACTGCACAGTTCTTGGGCTATGAAGATATATTTTTAAAGGCTTTTCTCAATACCTTGCTTCTGAAAAACATTATCGTGACGACAGAAGATTTTGCCATTCTGACCCTTTGTACTTTCAACAATTAGTCTTCGAGGTGAGTGTCTTCCACTACCCCTTAATCGAGACACTTGAAACTTAAATAACCAGCTTTGCACAGCTGGATATAGAAAATTTGACTAACAATAAAAGCGATGGTGCACAGGGTCTGGTGTTTAAAACCACAGCAGAGAAAATGTTGTGCATTAGTACAACAGCAGGTCCAACACTAGGTTAAGGAGCTCAACACGTTATACTGAGCCCTCACCATTTGAAAATGCCTTTTGAAACAGGACAACACAAAGAAATAACTGTCTGCTGTTTTGTGCCTTCTTGTTGTTTTATGTTCAATGAATAAATGCAGCCTCCTACTTTACAGCTTGGAGGGAATTTCAAAAAGTTTAGCAAATTGTCCTGCAGATTTCATTGAACTGACACAGGAAATAGTTCAGATGTTCTGCAGGCACCACTGGAAAACATTTCTTAAGCATAAAGCACTTAAGCTGTTCTATTTTCTATACAGTACTGATTGATGTTACTGTTTTGATGGGACCAAACTGGCTTGCTTCTGCCCACTTCCCCAGGTGAGTGCAAAGGCCCTGCCCACCTGGAAGGGGAGAGCTTTGCCCCATGTCTGTGCAAACACGTACCTCAGGGCACATGGTGAATCCTACAGAGCCAGCGCTGCTGTGACATCCATGCTTTCAGATTTGGAGAGGTTTTGGAAGAGCAGTGAAGGATTACTTCTTAATAACCTAGGATCTAAATCTAGTGTAAAACAACTGTAATTTTGCGACAGAAGTGGTTTAAATGAACCCTCAGCATTAATTCCAACAGGCTAAACTCATACACAACCACTCTTACTTCTCAAGGTGTCCACCAAATCTATTAGATACCCCATTTACTTGCCCCTGGCCCTCTAGATTTTAACCCTGCCCAGCCTGAATTGTACCAAACATCATTCTAGCTCCATAATAGCTCTAAACACAAGGCAGCAATAAAAGGAAAATCTCAAATACATAAGACTGTGATAAAGATGTAGCTGGCAATCTTTCCTGAAATGCTTTCAACAGAAGTGGTTTGTACAAACCTACTGAAATCATATGACGCTTTAATGTATTTTCAAATTATTTAAGTTGAGTTTCCATCATATTGATTGCAACAAGCATAGTAAATATCTTAAGGATTTTAATACTTATTTTCCTAATTAAGCCCGCTCTTTGTGTGCCCAGTAGCATAAAATAAGCAGTGTTTTAATGATCTAATCCCCAAAGAGATGTATTTCATCTTTTCTTCTTTTTTTTAACTAAGACTGTACTTCAAAGTGAGCCATATTCCCTTGTTACCTAAAAACCTGGCTGTAATTCTTGGGGGCAAGGAGTGAATCATATTCACACAGCCTTCTCTCATCTTTTATCTAAGAGCAGTACAGCAGCTCAGCCGCTGGGGCCCAGGATTCATGCCGGGATGTGAGACAGCAGCGTGGAGGAGCCACGGCCATGGTTTGGACACCAGCCATCTCTAGGTTTGGGAGGTGTAAGGTGTGTGCCAGGGAAGAAGGATGGTGCACGTGGCTTGGGGGATCTCTCCACAGAAGGTGTAAAGCAGCTGTAGTTGCAGAGAGGGTGGTGCTTGGCATCACATGAAAAATTTAAAAAGCATCTCCAAAGGCTATGAGGTTTAGCTATTCCCAATGCAGTACAACCCACAGTATATCAGAGTAATCCTTGTGGTTTATGCCCTTTGATCCTGTTATGGATCTCCTGTTATTTTTAAAGTCATTACCCATGAGATAAAAGGTCATTTGTTTAAATATAAAATTACTAGCTCCCTTATAGCAGAAATTTATGGAAAACAAGGCTTGCAGGGCTGATTGAATTTGAGCTATTAAAATGATTACAGATTTATTGATGAGGGACTATAATGTCCTTGCATTAAAGAAACAGAAATTCCAATGAGACTTACTTGTTAAGGAAGTGAGTTAACAACCTTTGTATTTAAAATTTTTTTTTTAATAATCTTTTTTTTTTATTTGGCTGTTTGCTTTAGCTCTAGCAGTGGGATGCCTGCAAATGAATTACTAGGTTTCTATGTGACAAATTACTTACATTGTCTGTATTTTGAGTTTGAGATAGGAGAGTTTAAAATATGCAGGAAATTAATCACTGAACTTCCCTCCCTATATTCTCCGTAGTCGAACTGTAATGAAAATATTGAGGGAAATTACTGACAGGTGGATATTTGACCGAAACAACTTCTGTACAGAATCACCTACAAACAGTGAGCAAAGAGTGTGAGAATAAAGCCAAATGATCTGGTCCCTTCCACAGTCAGCTCCATGCTGAGACGCCACGGATTCAGATTTGTGTTTTTGCCCCAGTCACCACTATCCTAACATTACAGATGTGCAAAACCTACAGCCAAGGCAAAAGCTTCAGAAAGAGACACAAGAACATGTTAAACTGGAAACTCTTTGTCTTTCCCTGGACGTTACCCTTTCATGGGATAGAAAATCTGTGCTGCAGAGACCCTGGGAGTTGTACAGACATAAATTTTAAAACAAAAGGTAGATGTAAAGTCAACCCAAAGTAGGCATGGACTAGAAGAACCACAATTTGCTTATTTTCAAGACTAGAAGTTGTGTTATGGGACAAGGAAGGACTCAGAGTGGTGCCTGCCTAAGTGACCCAGTTCACATGAAAAAAGACATGCATATAATTAGGTAATATCTTAGTGTAAATATCTTTTGCATATGGAAAGAAGGTGTAGAAAATAGGAAGGTAAAGAAATATTTTGGCGCACTTGATATTTTGTGAAGCTGTTCCGGTAATTTAGCCTTCCACTTTTCTGTACTTCGCATACATGAATGTTGATGAAACATAGTTCCTTCCAGGAAAGGTTAAATAATAGATTTGAATAACTTAAGAAGAAATTAGAAATCCTGTCATTTCATTTAAAATGACACGAAAATTGAGACTGGCCTAATTTATGTGTTGAAAAGCCTTGCCTCTTTTATAAAATTGCCTTCCCTGGAGAAGGAGAGACCGGGCACCGGGAGCTCCCCATTGCCAACAGCAGCAGGGAAAGCTCAGGGCCTGTGTGTACCCTTATATCCAAATTATCAGCCAACAGTCTCAGCTCTGGGAATCTGGAATGTTAAATCCCACAGTGAGATAAACCTTGTCCTCGTACTGAAGCCAGGACAGTAAGGGCAGCTGCCTTCACTCGGTGTCTGCCTGCATTTTGCCAGATGAGGTCAGCAGCACCCAGCTACACTGAAGTTTCCCACCAGCATCCACGTGGAGAGGCAAAATTACATCTACACAAATGTCAAGCTCCTTTTTCCCAGTCATCTTATATGTTTTAGACTGCCTTTATAGTATCCAGACTTGCCCTATCCAGGTCTGCAGGAAGCACAGTTTTTGCAGTCTAGCTTGTGGCATGGACCACAGAGTGGCAATAATTCTCATGCACTTAAGCACCCTTAAAAAGTGCTTAATTTTATTCAGAATCTCTTTTTGTGATTTTGATCTTGCCAGAGTGGTTTGCTACCCTATACAGGCACGAAGCTGTCAGTAAGAGGAACCACAGGGGTGTCAGAGAGGCATAGCAGGTTAGAGCTGCTGTAATTTTTTGTGATGTGTGTTTATGTTTCAACAGGTACATGCATTTAAAGAGCAGTTTGTGTTGGGCCTTACAAATCTGATTATTTTACACCATCAGGCATAGTCTTAAAAGCCTTTCCCATTTACCAGGTACCATTCCTCCTGTTAGCAAATCTTCTTGTACTTGTCACTTGACCCAGAATGCAGTCACTCGATATGATTATTTCCACAATTTTAAGATAGCAATTATATTTTAAAAATATTCATATATTTTATAAATAAATATATATATTTGTTTTATATTTTATATATAAACCAAAAACTTTAGGGCCACTGCAACTAAATTTAAGCACCCTTGTGGCATCCCTGCACAACATACCTGGAGAAACTGGCCTACCTTGACCTGCCGATCTCATCCCTCCAGGGACTTTCTTCTCTTTTCATTGCCCTTTGCAGCAGAAGTGCTGGGTTTTCCCCAGAGGTACAACAGCTCCCTGCAACGCCACCGGCAACACAGGCAAAATAGTGTGACACAGCTTCAGGACAGCCCTGCTTACTAAATTGTTTAATTCCTTTAGCACTGTCCTTTTTTGTGCACACAGGCACATGCATACCTACTGAGCATCCTGAAATAGGCACTGAAGTAACTGAAGCATTTCCTTCCATCCCTGTGTAACTTTACAGTTTGGCTGTGCAAATAATTAGTGTTTGGATTGCTACCAGGGAAGAAAAAAAGCAAAGATTTTAGCTTTATCTTAGCTTTGGTAGAGCTAAAATGTCTCATCCAGTCTGGAGGGAAAAGTTACTTTCAAGCACTTGAAAGTGGCTGGAAGCATCACCCAGCTGCTGGAAGAGTGGGATGAGCCAAAAACGCTCCTGCAGCCCTGTGGTCAGAGGCAGGTCTGCCCCTCCATCCCTGACGCCCTGAGCAAGTGCTCAGACCAGAGGAGTTTGCAGATTCTCCCCCAGACCAACTATTTCAGTAGCTGGCAGGTACAGCTGAGACACTCACACTGGTGATTTACATGAAAAAGCATTAATATGGCTTTTAAATGATATAGATTATGCTATAAAATGCAGATTATAGACCCCATGCTGTTGCTGAAATTAAATGCTGCCTCATCCTTAGCAACACGATTACTTCAAGAATTGTCTGTTGAGTTCATTTTCAGGTCTCTTCACTGCTCCTTACTTTCAGTTATATGTATACAAATACATACATATATGTACACACAAACATTTCAAATACCCTAAATTACTTACAAGAGACACTGAACATTTTATTTTTCTGCCTATACAGTCCACAAGAAGTTGACAAAAAGAACAGGGACCGAGAATTATGTGCTACAAAAGAACACATCATCTCACATTAAGACCACTCCAGCTCAGTCCTGGTGTCCATCTTCTCCAAAGGCAGATTTAATTTCCCACTGGCAAGCCAAACCCATCCAAACCAAATGTCTATACACGGACTCCTGACCCCAACGGCAGCGTTTGAAGGACCGGCTGGAGCTCTCAGAGTCCCTGCACATGCCAGCACAGCCATTGCCTCAGGCTGCACAGGAGCCGTTTGCTGCCCTTGCAGCTCAGACCAATTCTGCACATGCTTGAAGATGCTTTTATAGTCATCAGCTTTTACATGGGGCTGCACACGAAAGGCACAAGAGTGACTGGGAAGACTAAGTAACATCTGCCACGAGAATTTAGGCTCCTAACACCTTTGAATGCTTTTCAAAATGTTGACTAAAATCTTGCCTGTAGAGCATCATCGCAGCTGAGATTTCCATCTCAGAGAAACTAACCCTTCCCAGGCAATAAACCTTCCCATCCTGCCTGCCTGCCTGGCATCACCAAATGCATCTGACTCTGGTGTCACAGAAACTTGAGAGGAACAAAGTGAATCACTCCACTTCCTTGTACTGTTCATCACATTAATTTCCATCCTTTGCTGACCTGCACATCATGCCCCATGCTGCCGAGTCTTTTATCACACTCTGAAACACAAATTTTTAGTAATTAGGCCAAAGCTCCTCACTGCTCCCTGAAGTTGCACTCTTGCTTATGCCCCTGCCAATAATAAAAACTATTTTTTGCAGTACAGTTTTTTTCCACTGCAAAAAGCCATAGACTTAACCTTGCTAGAGGCAGCTAGCTGCTTTTGAAGGATACTGTTTTCTGCTGTTCAGACCAAATAACATGGGACATATCAACAATATTATCACTGAGCACAGGACGCCAAACTGCTGCTTCCACTGGGAGGCACAATCTTGAGAGTTTTCTTTTGAACTATCAGCTGAAGAATTAAACACCAAAACACAGACTGGGCTATAGAAACGTCAGTGGAAAACTAGAATATGTGGTTTGCAGGTTGTGGATTACCACTGGAAGAATAAAATAGGAGACGGTTTGACAGTTATGATTTGCTCCTTATGTGCTGACAATATGGCTGCTGCTGTAAGAGACAGAGGAGTGCTCTGCCTCCTTACATTTACAAAATAAAGAGCGCAAAAAAATAATAATCAGAGAAGACACCCACTTAATAGGAGATCTCAGAGCTAGATGTAAATCCCTGTCCTTGTAAACTGCAAAGGTAATGACACAATGTATGCAGACTAGTACTTGTGAACCTCAGAATAAATGGGTTTTCAGAAGGGATTTGACTAATGAGTAAGTGAAACTCTTCTGGCAAAAGGAGTTAATGCCTAAAAAGCAATGCTTCAATATTTTTTCAAGCACAGAATTCCTTTTATTTATTTCTTTGCAAAGCCTTTGGCATTTTTGGTGTCTGCAGTTAATAGCAAAGGCTGATCCGAACGTGCTCACAGCTGGGTGGAAGGTGCAGCGGGTGCCCTCCATGCTGGCTGGATGCAGGCAGGTGAAGATGAGGGAGCACAGCACTGGGTTCATATGCTGCCACAGTGCAAACCCGGCAGAGGAAGGAGGATTAAATGCGCCAGCAGCCCATGGGCAGCCTCCGGGGCTGCTGTGGCTGCAGGCAGGGGCCTGGAGTTACGCCTGCCCTGGGGACAGGAGGGTCAGAGCTTGCCTTGCGGCTGTGCTACACAACATCTACACAAAAGAGAGTTAATAAAGCCACGTTTAACTACCTGATTTATGAGAGCACATCATTTGTATAGCTTAAGGGGGCTGTAAACAAGGAATGTGTTTATACCATATGGTGGGGGAAGTAGTTGTAGTCTTCCCCTCTAAACCTGCGGCTGGAGCGTCATGGTCTCGTAGTTCAGTTTGGTTCCTTGTATTTCTTGTTTTAAAATAGACTTTTTTTTTTGCAGTCTTCCCTGCATACAGTGAGGATAATAGCATGAGAGTCTTTTCTGCTAATCTTGGATCACGATAAATAATTATGTTTAATTGTCTCCTCTTAGAACAGAGACAGAAGAAGTTCTGCCCATTTACAGGTGGGCCAGGTTTGTTTGTTTGGTGTTTTTTTTTTTTTTTTTGTTAGTCTGTTTTTTTGGAAGGGCACAGTTGAAGAGGATTTCGAGACAGGTGGAGTCTGATTTAGTGTAACATAAAGGATGGGTGCAGCCCCACACACAGGCCCTTCCCCAGTATGAAGAGCAGAGCAGATGCTTGGAGCACTTCCTTCACCTTCACACCAACTGAAATCTAGACAGAAACCCCAGTGTTTCCCTCTTTGCATGTGTCTAGATACCTAGTGGTTATGTTCCCTGCACCAAAACAATAGCAAATACTAAATCACAAGAGGTCAGAGACTATCGCCATGGCTAGGGTATCCTGCTGAGATGTTACAAATCAATGAAGCATAGTTACCTCGGTGCCAGGTGTGCCAAGGATGCAAGCAAAGCTGGACTCCCACTAGCAGGAGTTGGACTGGGTCATGCCAACAAAACCTTCAGAGTCTGCAAGACTTGGGAAAAAACTGAACTAAGATCTGCCAGGAAAACACAGGCAGCTTTCACCTGGGGCAAGGGAGCTTTGCAGCCTGCCCCGACTCAGTAAGTTTTATCAGTGGGGTGCAGCACAAAAGAGCTGCTCCATCAGAGATGGTTTTTCCCTCATGACTCACCCACAGCCTCTGCAGCAATCTCTGTCATGCCCACAGCAGCAGCAGGCAGGTTACTACGGTTTTATGGCAGCTACCTTTTCCCGTAACTCATAGTTGTTAAAAGCTCAGCTTACTGTAAATCCCCTGTCTCACAAAGTCTGAACATGGACCCTACTCTCTCAGGAGCCTGAGGTGGGTAACTACTTAGGAAAACAAAACGTGCAGAGAAGAAGGTTTCAGCCCATTTTATCCATCTTTCAGGATGGGCAAACCAACCTCTGTAGCATGCATAAACCTCGCATTCAAGTACTAAAACTCAGTGATATTCAACTTCCCTTACTCCCATTGCATATTGCTTTTCCTCCTCCTACCACTTGGAGATGAAAGAACAAAGGGCCAAGCAGATGGGGCAGGAGCATCAGTTGCTGGAAAGGAACGAGCAGTGGAGCTTAAATCAGCTAAAGGAGGCCGGTGGCAATTAGTCAGCAGCACACAGCAGGGCCACAGTGTCTTACCTGCAAACCCGCTGGTGCACACGGCTATTTTAGGTAGAAGCTTTTAAAAGCTCATCTGTGAAGTCAACAAACTGTGGTTCGAGATGGCTCCCTCATGAGGCAGCGCCTGGATTCTTCAAACAGAAGAACAGCAGAAGATTTCTCTTTCACCACATGAAGTTACATCCCCTTCTACGTTTAACTCTTGAGTAGATCAATACCTTTTGCGATCACAGCTGTGGAAAGAGTCATGCCACACCAAGCATGAAACACCAGGAAGGATCCAAGAGACTCAGGCTCCAAGAGACACACTTCTCTAAATAAAAATCCTTTGGCAACTGTTAAGTTCAGAAACTGTCTGAAATGCCAATTTTATATGTTAATCTGTAAGAGGTAGTATATCTTTCTAAAATAAATCGATGGTGTGCTACTGAAATCTGGTCAGCTAAAGGCCCTGAAACTCATCTCTATTCCAGCTGTATTCCACTGTTGGCTGTAAAGGCCATTACCAGGACAAGACGAATTTCCCCCCTGCTGTCACTACTGCCTCTGCCAAGAAGGATGCCAAGCATGAGGGGAACATGTATTTTCCAACTGCCATTGTATATACACTGCCAACTTATTTTTTATAAACCACTAACGAATAAGAGGGAAGGACCTTCCAGCAGCACAGGCAGGGAGTGTGTAGTGTGAAACACTCAAGTAGGTGACTGTAGGTACCAATTTTTCTCAAGATAAAGTAAACACCATATGGGACTGTACACAGAGCATCACCTTGCAGCTAGAAGTAGGGCTGGTAGGAAATCTTTGGCCACAGCAAATGCCAGTTTATCAAGCCCTGAACCTGCTGAGCAGCCCTGTTATCTGGGATATGGGAAGAGCTCTACAACTCCCATTGAAACTCATGTTCATGCCAAGAGTGCCCAGAGGCTTTCAGGTTTGTGAAAATCTGGGTTTGTTTCAACTAAAATAAATCAACTCCCCCACCCCGAAATCTAAGAGTTTACATCTAAGAATTTTAAACTGGAAATACATGCTACCTGTCGCTATCAACAACCAAAGTATGATACAACCAGTATGAAACCTGCTGTGAAAATGCATGGAAAATACAAAAAAATGAAAACCTGGGCATCTAAATTATTTACAGAAATCTGCTTCTTTTTCACTAACTGTGACACCCAGAGGAGAACGGGAGACAGAACCGCAAGAGCAAGGCTGTTCTCTGTCTGCAGCACATGGACCACACACTGAAGGATCGCTCCAAACCCGCGTTGAGTGCACAGTAATTATGGCAAGGCAGCATGTGCCCACATTAATTGTGGCAGCCAGCTGGGCCAGAGTGATTCACTGCTGTTCACGGAGCCACTGTCGCTGGCAGACCAGGAAAGCCTTGAGCCATACACAAAATGAAGCTCTTGCTATAGGTTGCTGCTTTCAAAGACATTTCAAAATAAAGTCCATGTAAGGGTAAATGTCATTTATTTCCCCCCTGATATGGGCAAACCTTTTTCATCAAGACATGGGTATTAATGCCATCTTGCAAGCATGGCTTGGAATCCAAATATGGCTCTTAATCGTTTCAGAGAGGGTGGAAGAGATGGAACTGTATTAAAAATATTTATTGTCTGTAGTAACACAGAGGTCTCCTGCAGTCTAGCAGTTCTATGATACATCTTCGGTCCTGTTGTGGAAGGAAAAAAACAAAGGTGCTTAAAAAAGAGCCTACATTTCTAGGTAAACAGCTGCAGAATTAAATCAAACTAGGATGGCAAATGTGAAAGAAATAAGACAGAAATCATAATACACCATTCTTGATCTGCAGATTTAAGTTTTAAATTGTATTTCAATTGATAATTTTATTTCACTTTTTGTGTCTTTTTATAACAACCAGGTGATTAAAAGCCAGAGAGAGAAGTTCTGCAGGCAAATCCTGACATGATTCACTACTGGAAGCAGCTCAGCTGCAGAACCGGTGCCCTGGGAGCCCAGCACCCACAGCAGGATGCATGCCGCTTGGCCTGGCTGCCCCATGAATTACTCAGCCTTGTTCCTTCTTGGGGGACATTGTGGGAGAGAGCATTTGGGTTGCAGCACCCTGCTTCCCCTCTCAGGCTGTGCCACAGATTCAGCCATTTCAGAAGTACAGCTAAAGCCCAGTTTTAGGCAGAAGAGTTTATTTCCATGGCTTTCTGCCAGCATAAGCCTCAGCCTGCCATAGAGCTACTTGCAGGTCTGCCCAATGCCTCACCGGTGAATGCATCTGTATTGGCAGTACCTTAAAGAACACTTATCCTGTGAACCAGTTGCTGAAGTTTCACTTGCAATTAAGATTTGTGCAAAAGGAGTTGAAGGCCCTTGTGATTTCTATTCATGGCATGTTTTAGAAACAGTCAAATTAAAATCCTTATCATTAAGGAGCTGATAGCTCCAGTAATCGCAAGCATCATTCTGAATTAGCTGGAGGGAGCAGCATGACTCACTGGCTAACAGAAGTATATCTGTTCATAAAACAGGAAAATTTCTAACCAAAGAGGATTTCCTGAGCCATGAATTGCTTTAGAGAAAGCACTAATTTCAAACAAATTACTTATATAATTTGTGCTGTCAATACAAAACTTTCTTCTAAGTTAAGAGTCTTTTTGCCATGTACTGCTCTAAATTACCTTTCTGGCTGACCTACAGTGCATCAATTCATGATTCAAAAGAAAAATTTTCCCTGAGGGATGAGTCACAGCTCTCTACTGTCCTTCATATTTCCCTTTATTTTCCACAGAGTATATGTTTTAAGAGTTGACGAGTTCAACAATTGATATGTTGATCCATTTAACCAGAATAATCTTAAAACAGATATTAAAATATTCTCATTCAAGGCACCTGTCCACTATGTGGCTATGTTTCTCTGTGACAGAATGGTCTATCACTTGAGGGAGAAAACCCAGGAGGATATAGAGTTAGTGCAGGTTTAAACAGGATTTTCAGAAAAATAAAAGGAAAAGGTAGGATAATTGCAGTATGCACTAAAGGGTTGGCTTGTCTCACAGAGTTCATTTCATGAAGACTGCAGTGCCAAAATGGGGTGGTTTTGCTCTAGGAAGAGGCTGCAACATGCAGCCAGCCAGGCAACCAATTTAATATAAGTGGTGACAGGTCACAGCCCCACAGGAGAGCAACTAAGCCACTGTCAAGCCTGCTGCAGCTTCAGAAAGAGCTCAATTTACTTACAAGCTTTGTCCAATTTGGAGAATTTAGCTCAAGACTAAAATTAATAAGTGGTCTGACTGGACGAGGTGACTCTTCTAACCTCAGGACTGCTTAGACTGAGGTTTAATACCAACCTCAGATTTCTCATTCGAAAAATTTATTCTAACACTGGGGATATTTAATGTAGCTGCGAGTTGGAACATCCAGTGTCCACCACCAGAATTTCAATACCTTCTCTTGGTTCCTGTAGGGCTCCATATTAAAGAAAGTATAATTTTAATGCTCTGGAGTCTTTCTACTGCTTTCTCCTTAGCAGTACATGAGTGCGCAGCGGTGCATGGGGAGGGATGCAGCCCAAACATGAGCGAGAAGGAGAAATTCCCCAGGTCTGCAATGGAGCAGGAGCAGGACTGGGCCTTGGTGCGGGATGGGGAAGGCACCTGGGTGGCCCTGTGGCCCCTTACCCACCCAGCACCCAGAGCAGCACCCAATGCTGGAAATCATGGAGAAAGATGAGTGGTTAGAGCAGTTCTGGTGGTAGAGTTTGATCTTGGAAAACACCTAAGAACAGAGAAGAGAAATGCAAAACCTGCTGATGTGGCCAGGAGCACCCTGCGCTTGGGAGCAGCGGGAGGGCAGCTGATGATACGTGCAACAAAGAAGAGAGCATGAATCTTGTTGCAGCCCTTTTGCAATGAGGTATCTATCAGTGCTAGATTAAATTGTTGACGTCGTTTGAAAGACAAGCACCAGGTTTTTCTGTTACGGACACATTGCCTTTCAATTGGAATTTAATATGAAATGGAGCAAAGACCCTATTGGATTGCTGTAGAGCACTGTTTTACTTGAGAAAGGGAAAATTATAAACTGATTATCAAAACTGTTCTTAATCGTGAGATGAGTCCTAGATCTGTTACAAGTGTGAAGAAGCCAGAAGCAAAAGCAGTGTGCATGAAACAAAAAAAAATATACAAAGAGGAGACAACAGCTCTCAATGTACAGGACAAGTGAGAGCACTGAAGAATAAGCAAGTGAAATTAAAGCCCTGGGTTGTTGCACACAAAACCTGAAAGACAGAAGGCACGTTTTTCTAAACAATTTGCCCCATCAGACTACTACTAACTGGAGCTATGGGAAAGCCAGGCATTCCAGCTGCATCCAGCTGCACATCACCAGCAGTCTGCTCCCTGTGTGTTCATTTCAATTACTATTTTTTCCTTTATGTGGGTTTTTCACCTTTTTCAGGAGGGACGTGAGAGAACCCGCCTGCCCTGGTCCAGAGCAGTAGCAGTAGCTTGGGTCTCTCATTCCTACAGCTGGTGCCATGCTGTCAGCAATGCTGTTTCCTTGATAAGTTTTCTTTGAAGAAGGAACAGCCTCATTAAAGACACAGGATTTAAAAGGGGCAGGTGGCTTGTGTGGCTTTGGCTCAGTGAACCAGATGCTCAACATCAACCCTGAATGTCAGGCTTACCCTAATATAATCAGAATTACTTGAGGACAAATGCCTGGGGAGTTCCTGAAGAACCACAGCTTGTGGAGTGCTTCCACGGAAAACTCATATAAATCTGAAGAAATAGAATAATTGAAAGATTTGCTGGTAAGGTATGAATTGATACCTTTAGCTGGGCATCCCTGCTGACAGAGCCTGACTCCAGCAGCTACCGCTGCAAATTCCCTCGTGTGACACCTTTATAGAACAGACATGCCCATTAAAAGAGAGTAGAGACTTGGTAAAGAATACCAACATACCAGGAAAAAGCCACAGTTTGATATTACAGGAATGGAAAGAGGAAAACATACGATATATTACAATATTATTTGCTCAAGCTCCATAATTTCCATATAATATGCAGTTTACTTGCCGCAACTTAAGGAAACTTCATTGACATGAAATAATTTTGATTAATATTTGCAATAGTAGGAATAAAAGACATATGATGACACTAAAATTAATCTTTTTTAGATTACTTTCATGCTGTTTTATTGTGGGTAGAAGTGTTTGGTTAAGCCTACACTTTAAAAACCAAGAACCGAATGCAACAAACCACTTAGAACTGTATGGTCTCAGAGATTGCATGTCAAGACTTGTAGCTTTATATTGTACATTCTGCTTCCAAAGGCTACATCAGAGCTAAATATTCCCTCCTGGTGTCACTTCATATCAGCTTGCTTTTTAAAAATGTCCCTGCTTAAGGAATGTACTAAAGATTTGCAAAGTCCCCAACGAGGGGCTGGCCCGAGGAAAGAAGCAGAAAGCTTGTATGAAAACCCAAACTTGTCACAGGAGAGTGGCAGCACAACAGCAAAACAAAGCAGCCACCCTTTGGGAAGTAACATCCAAACCAGACAAAACGCTTCAGGAGAGCAACCGGAATTGGTTCCCTTTACAGCATGCTCACTGATTGTGGTTATTACTACGAGTGCTGGAATGCCAAGCTCTGTGCGGGAGGAGCCAAGTGTAAGGATGGATATGGATTTTGCATACATGCACAATTACAGCTCTCAAAATGAAAAGAGGCATTGCCACATGGCTCACAGAAAGTCAACGAGCAGCAAAGACTTTCAAAACATAAAACTTGAGTAAGACATGTATTTTGTGCCCGTAGATGCACGTTAAGGACTAAGCGTCACTCTGGATCTCCAACCTGTAACGGCGTGTCACCCAGCAGTCACTCAGGGACCATGATGGGCTCGACCTATTTCCTCTGGCTCCATTCCCTAAGCAGGAGCAGAGGAGAGAGCCCTTGCAGGATGGCCAGGCTCGTGCCCCAGCCCTGAAATGCAACAGTTCCATCTGCATGGGACTGCTTTTGTCCAAAGTCCTCACTTAACACCTCGGGGCTGTTGGCAGCATTTCCTTGGCACCGCTGGTTATTGCATATTTTCCAAGAGTTTCAAGCACTCTGGATGTGAAACTGCCTTGTAACACCCAAACCAGGGCTGGCGACCCCAAGGCATCCCAGACCAGTGGTGCAAGGCTGCAGCACCCCGGAGTCTCTGTGTTGCGTATGGTGTCCAGCAAGGAGAATCTTCTTGGTTTTCTGTCTTTCTATTTGTGTTTCATAAACTCAGGGGTTTAGATTTAGCCCTCCCACAGCTTGCAGTGGAGCTCCATGATTTATCACTATGTGGCCATCAGGACATTTTTTTCCCCATCTGCTTTGGTGGAGATGTCATTCCCTGCACTGTTAATGTGGAGTGGAGACCAGCTGCCTGTGCTATCACAGACTGCTAGCACTGAAATACTTTGCCAAGTTTTAAAACAGAATTCAAAACAGCACAGAAGAGCCCTTGGGCTCTCTGTGCTCTCCCTGAAGCCACAGTAGCTGTGCCTGCTGTCAGGAGAGACCAGCTGGACCGTGCTGGTGCTAGCCACCTTCCCCAGGCTCGCAGGGAGTATGGAGTCTGCAGACTAAGCTGAATCTGGCTCTCCAGGACCCTGGAATGAGGGAAATCCCAGGAGACATCAATATCTCTGCAAATCCCAGTGCTAGACATGAGCTCCTTACTCCCGTATCTCCTACTTCATCTGGGCAGGGAATCACAGCCATGCAGGAGCAGGAGTCTGACTCAAAGCTAGCTACAGAAGTACGAGGACTTTTACATATACCCAAAATGACTTATTCCAATTCTGCTGACCATTGTACAACCAAACATCAATTCTGAATTTGCTGTACTGTTAATGAATGACCAAATATAGTAGTATTTCATCTCAGAACCAAAAATATATGGCTTTGTAATTATTTATGCTTCAAATTATCTCAAGCGTACGGAGAGACCTTCAGAAAGCAGCAGTGCTGATACTCTGGTCCAGCTTTGCAAACATCACAGTTATTGTCTAATTTTAAGATTCTTCCATACTGAATATTCAAAGCCCTCCCTTACTACCTCACTGCAAATGCAGCGGTCCAGCTTTTGCAGCATAGCCCTTAGTAGCACTCCATTGCTACTGAATAGTACAGCTTAACCTTCTACCTGGCTGCCCTGCGCACGACAACGTACTGCTGAAAGAGTTTCTCCAGAGCCTGTTCTGCCCCTGAGCCTGGGTCATCCACATTCCCCTTAAGCACTTGCAGCCACACACTCCTGAGACCTCCACAGCCACTCATCTCCTGATAAGTATTTGGGGCTATCCTGTGAAGTCCAGCCCCAGGCTGGCTACTGACTTCCATCAAAGCAACCCCTTTTTCCCTACCAAGTATCACCACAGGAGAGTCTTGCAGCTCCTGCTAAGACATATTAGGACAAGGAGACTTTAATGCATCTTTTTATAGGCTTCTCTCTCATAGCTTATCCAGGCACATTCTTATCTGTGTTAATGTGGTCTCTTCCAGGCTAATCTCATGGTTTTAGCTGGGATAGTTAGTTTTCTTCACTGTAGCTGGTATAGTGCTGCATTTTGGACTTAGTATGAAAATAATGTTGATAGCACACTGATGTTTTAGTTGTTGCTAGGTAGTGCTTACACTAGTCAAGGACTTTTCCAGCTTCCCATGATCTGTGAGGTGCACAAGAAGCCGGGAGGGGAGGGGGCACAGCCAAGAGAGCTGATCCGAATTGGCCAAAGGGATATTCCATATCATGTGACATCATGCCCAGTATATTAACTGGGGGGAGCTGGCCGGGGGAGGCAGCGATCGCGGCTCGCGGACTGGCGGTGTCGGTCAGCGGATGGTGAGCGGTTGCAGCACTTGTGGTTTTTTTTCCTTTTCCGTCTTTTCCCCAGGTTTCATTACTCTCTCTCGTTGTTTTCTTTTTTATATTACCATTATCATTATTATTATTATCATAATCATTATTGTTATCATTACCATTACTACTATCACTATTTTATTTTCATTATTAAACTGTTCTTATCTCAAACCACGAGTTTTCTTGCATTTGCTCTTTCAGTTCTCCCCCTTCCCACTGGATTGGGGGGGAATGAGCGAGCGGCTGTGTGGTGCTTAGTTGCTGGCTGGGGCTAAACCACAACAGCTAATTACAACTCAATGTACAAGACAGTCTCATTAAGATCTCAGCTTAGGTTGGATATTTATATTCTCAGTATCCTCAGCAAAATTTATAAGAAAATTGCTATCAGGCACAGACATGCCTGCAGATTAAAGGGCACATTCATTCCCTTCAGCAGCAGACAGGTAATCACCAGAAGCTCCACATATGAAGGCTTGAATTATTTGTGCCCCGCACTTAGGGCAATTACATGCCCAGTTCCTTAGTGTTAAGGCTATACAAACACTTCATTCCCTTTGAAAAATCCTGCCTTCATTTTGGTGCAAACAGAATATTTAGCTGCTAGCAAATACAAAACTGATTGTCTGAACACCAAGGAGTGGGAAATGTTGAGGTTTTGAATAAGAACAAGAAACTCTGACACTATGAATACTTCAATACTGAGAGCTATTAGGGACAGAGCAGAGGGAGCTGGTGAAATCCCACTGCTTGGAAGGGTTTGTAGGGGGAGAAATGCACAGGAGAATATTGCGATGGAATATAAAAGGCCAAACAGAAGCATGAAACCTTTTGACCAGGTTTCCAAGGTAGAAGTTCAAAATTTTAGACTTTGAAAAATCCTTTTTAATTACTGTGACACCAATGAAATAATATAATAATTAGTTGCTCAAGAAATACAGGAGTGTTCTTATTCATAGGAATGTTACACACCAGTTGAGTAGTCTGAAGAATATTTTGAATAATACTCATGAATTTCAGTCTTGCACAAATTAATCTCTCTCCTGAACTTCACACTGAAAACTGGTTTATTGTTACCTCTCCACTGATGCAGCCTGAGATTTCAGAGACCCACGCAACGAGCACAGATATCACTGGTAATTAGATGACCCATCATTGCGGCAAACAGTCAAAAGAAAACATTCATGGACTGAGACTCTCTCTCCTGTGAATGCTTAGTAACAAACTACTGATTTCACTGAAATCAGAACTGATTCAGAAAATAACATGGAAACCGAAAAGAATCTGAAATAAATAATTGAAGCAGCTCCCTTTCACCACAACCATTTGTGTTAACCATACTACATGCCAAATTCACCATTTGGCATGTAATAGCATTCTGTATCATCACAAATACTTGGCTTGCTTGTTTAATTCACATCCAGATCTGGCAGTCGTGCACACGAGGAGATAGCTGTGGGATTTTTTTCCCAATATTTTTAGGGAAACAGAATATAACGAAAAATATTCAAAGAAACACAAAGGAAACAACAACAACCACAAAGTGGTATGAGACATTCTACCTTTTGAATGCATTTTTGTTTCATAAAATGAAAATGCTGTTTATTCACTGCAAAAAAATGATAGAGATGTTTGTGTGTCCAAAAAAATGGTGAGAAGTTACCCAGAAAACACAGTCTGCAGTGACTAAATGGGACAAGACCAAGAATGGAGCACACTTGCTGTAGCCTACAGCTGCTGCCAGGATGCCTCGTGTCACATGTGGAAACGGAACAGCAGAGGTTTTGGGAGAGTACACAGACGGGGAGGGATTATTTGCACAAAGGACACCATAACTCCATTCATTCTGAATGCCCAGATAATGTAGGTCAGGATGGGAGAGGATTACAGCTGAAAGCATTTCTTTTTCCATTTCAAATCAATTATCATAGAAGCTGTGCGTTCCACATATTTCATCTGGGTGTTCCTGATAATTTGGTTTACCTTTATATCAAAAGTCAGTAAAACACTGTAACAAGGTGTGATCCTGGATGCAGAGGAGTCACCCTGACATTTCCATTCTCCAGCAAGCTTTACATACCATGCCACCTCTGTAAGCCACATCACAGCAGGCAGTGCCCTGGGCTGGGCAGTGATGGGAGCTGATACTTGCCCTGGATGTGCAGCCCCAGCCCTCGAAGGACCAGCATCACTGCCTGCAGACATGTACAGCCCCTCTGCAGTCTTTAAACCAGACACATGGGACAGATCAGACACACACCATACAATATATATCAAGAGTTACAGGCACATTCTCTAAATACAGACTTTAAACCTTTCCTCTTAGTATAGTCCAAGGAGCAGCAGTAAAAACTAAGGTGTATCAGCGCTAACTGAATATTAAAGACTCCAAAGCAGCACCTACATGGAACATTAAAATTAAACTTCTTTATTACTAGATCATTACAGAATAGGCTTTCCCTGTAAAAAGAGGGAGAAGCAATCTGACTGGCAGCACTGGATCATGTGCAGTGGTCAGTCAGGGACAATCGTGTGGGTGAACAGGTTACAAAAAATTCTTTAATGAACTGAAAAATAGTTTTACTGAAAAATATTGTTCTTTAAGTGGCTTTTCTTGAAGGTGAAAAATAATAAGTTGTTAGTAGAAGTAAAGGTGACAAGATTTGCAGCAAAAGGTAGTATCTAGACTAACTGAAATAATAATCAGTCTAAAACAGACAAGGGACTTGAAGTGCTCGAACCTCCAGGTTTTGCTTTGTTTGCTGGTTACATTGGTTGGTCTAATAAGACATAAGACTCCTCTTTTCAAACCTTGTCACCTAGGATTATCTTAGGTAATGACAGTAGAAGCTGCTCTTTACTGTTTGGTGTCATGATTGTCCGGGATGTTAAATTCTGTTCTCCTCTTATTTTAAAGGGAGTAATAACCATGGCTTATTTAGTCTACAGATATTTGTCCAGAACAGAATTCCAATTTTTCATTAGATTTCAGTTGCCACTGCGTATATACAGCAAAAGGCAGTATTTTACTGGCTGCACTCACTTTCCCTCCCCTTCCACATGTACCATGGTGGGTGACTCTAACCAAACCAGAAGGGCAGCGATTTGGGTTCACTCAGAGCAGGAAGAAAAAAGGCTTTTACTTAAGCCATAGGAGCAGGGGTTTAAGTCTTGGAAAAGTTTGCATACCTCAGACAATGTATTGATACATTAATAAAGTTCAGCACAGGCATGTCTGGCAGTGCTGAGCTCGGCAGTGCCCTCCTTGCAGAGCAGAGAAAAAGGATGGATCCTTCTGGATTATCAGGTTAAGCATCACCTGGAGAAAACAGACTCCTGTCGCACCCTTTAATAACGATGCTTTTGAGTCACCATCAATCTTTACTACTTATTAATTGAATTTGCTGTTTAGCTGATGGTGCACTGGGTGAGCCTGTGGGCAACACAATCCTTTTTCATATATTTTTTTAAAGACACAGAACCTTGACTGTAAAAACACGGCGTTAGAGCAGGCAGGCAGATAATCCCTGTGACTGCACTCTTCGTGCGACTGATGTTAGGAGACCGAATAGGAGATGAAGGAAAGGAGCAAAAGAATGGATGAAAGCAAAGCAAGGTGATTCTGCCTGCAAACTGGCACCAAAAGAGTTTTTGATATTATCTGTTAGCTGTAGTGACATTCCCCCTACTGACAAAAGAACTACACACCCCCGACCCTGAATCTTTCATTAAACCTCAAAAAGCAAAGGAAGCCTCTGCTCTAATGCAAAGGGTAAAATTTAATGGTGCTTGTCAAAAATGAGAAGTTTCAGGCAGACTGGCTGGTACGCAGCATTTCAGCCTTTCACCAGAGAGTGGGTCCTCCCAACAGGCTGACGTCAATGGGAAGTGGCTGGAAGACCTGACTGAGGATTTGAGGGGCCACATGCACTACCAAGTATGTGATACTGTATGTCCCAATAGTTACAAGGTGAAGATTCAGTGATTCTGAAAGCATTGTCAGGGTAGTGAAGGATGACCAAGCTCTGCAGATGCTGATAAGAAATACTTACATTTGAAGCCTTTTCCCAAATGCAGCACAGAGATACTTGGGAGCTACATCACCTACATGCGCAAGTGTAGGCAATGAAACTGGTTTTTAACTCATCAGGAAAAAATGTTTTTGTGAATGAAATAGGAACTTCCATGGAATGGCTCCATCTTCTAGAACTCCTCATAGCTACGAGCAAAACACAAGATCACTGGTTTTCAGATCAGTAGATGGGTATTCCTCTTTGATTTTCTTTGCTTTCTATACCAGACAGAGATTTTCTAGAAGGAAAAAAAGATTCAGAAACATTTCCCAACTATTTCTTGGTTTAACCTTGTGCTAGTAAAGGAGCCAGCTATTTCCAGTCCTGTATAGGAGAATGTAAGAGGTAAAATCTTCTGAAACAACACTGCATACCGTCAAAAGCACGTGGGGCTCTCAATTTACAGCATTTTGCAAAAGAGCGAAAGAAGAGAGAATGCAGCCGGTGGTACACCTCCATAAGCCATCTGGGATCCCTGGCAGATGCAATTCGCAAACCTTTGCATTCACTGCCCCTTGCTGCTGCTGCCTCCCTCCCAGCACCCGCAGTCTCCTCCTAGCCGAAGCAGCAGCCTGTCAGGGAGGTATCATCTACAACCTTGTATTCTGCTTGGCTTGCAGACTAATCAAACTTCCCACCATGCCTGTAGCTGCAGAATACAAACACGATGCCCAGCAACTGCTCTTCTACAACCAACTCCATACAGAGAGAATTAGGGATCAAATCCCTTTACACTTAGCCCTGTAGCGTCCTTAACACTATCTAATGTGGCTCAAGGCCAATACCTTCAATAAGAAAAAAGAAACACCCTACAAGAGTAAAATGTAAGGGAAAACTGTATAAATAGTCTCCTAGAGTAACTCACATTTGTTCAAGTCATCAAAGGGCAACACAACACCCTCCTGTTTGAGCAGGTATGATGCTCAAATCTTTGCACAACAGTAAAGTTCTCCTCTGTTTTGTAATCGAAGGGATTTTTCTTTTTATTGTGCAACAGCAGGAATAGCAAAGATTAACCCTGACTGCATGTGGCTGAATATGAACAATCCTAACCCCATCCTTCCTACACATGGTCAATATTCCTGCAGATATCTATCCTTCCCTAGCCTGAGATTTCATTGAGTATGTTTCTATTTAAGCAGCTTTTTTTTTTTTTTAATGAACATAGTGTGGCGAAATAAACTCATTGCTGCATAAAGATGATGTAGCTCAAAGTGAAATTAGAAGAGTGTCCTAAAGGACATGTTCAAGGCCTATAAATGCTAATACTGTATTTTCCACAGAACTCTGTTTGATAAACTTCTCTATGAATATTCCAGGCATGATTTCTATTACAGCCACATTTCCCCACTCAATTGCTGGATTTCATTTCACTATGAATAAGTAACTATCCAGGGATTTTTGGCAGCTTAGTGTTGTTCTAACCCGTTGCTCTTGTAATTAGCTCCAAATGTTGTTTTCGTGAAGCCATATTCTTCTTGATTTATCCTAAAGTCCCCAGCTATCTTCTATACTTAGTCTATTATATTAATGCTAGGGGACATTAATATATAAATAGCATTAAAATTGCAAAAAGCTACTGCCTGGATATTTTCCAGGTACATCTTTGAAAAGGAAAAGTTTTTAAAATATTCTACATCTGAGGATGTACCCAATCTCTATATTCTGGAATATATTTGTAGCTTGGTATTCAAAAATGCTGGGGTTTGCTCCACAAGTCTTTCAGGCAGAGTGGCTTGAGATGGTGGAGCTCATGGCATAAACAACGATCAAATGTTGCACAAATGGGGTCTTCTTGAGAGACTGTCAGTGGGCATAGCATTACACTTGTAGTTTCACCCTTTTTAATTCACATTCTATTTTACCACCTAAATATGACAGAGTCACAGAATGGTAGGGGTTGGAAGGGACCTCTGGAGATCATCCCATCCAACCCCCCTGCTTGAGCAGGTACACCTAGAGCAGGGGGCACAGGACCACCTCCAGGTGGGTTTTGAATTTTTCCAGAGAAGGAGACTCCACAGTCTCTCTGGGCGGCCTCTTCCAGTGCTCTGACACTGTAAAGAAATTTTCCTCATGTTCAGGTAGAACTTCCTGTGTTCCCATTTGTGCCCATTGCCCCTTGTCCTTTCGTTGAGCACCACTGAAAAGAGTCTGGCCCCATCCTCTTGATACCCACCCTTTAGAGATTTATAAGCATTGAGAAGATCCCCCCCCTCAGTCTTCTCTTCTCCAGGCTGAACAAACCCAGGTGTCTCAGCCTTTCCTCATAAGAGAGACGCTCCAGTCCCCAGTCATCTCCGTAGCTCTCAGCTGGGCTCTCTCCAGTAGTTCCCTGTCTTTCTTGAACTGGGGAGCCCAGAACTGGACACAGTACTTCAAATGTGGCCTCACTAGGGCAGAGTAGAGGGGGAGGATAACCTCCCTCCACCTGCTGGCCACACTCCTTTTAATGCACCCCAGGACACCGTTGGCTAAGGGCCAGCCTTAGCACTAAAGACTGAAGAAAAGAAGGCATTCAGTAACTCTGCCTTCTCTGCATCCTGTGTCACCAGGGCACCCACCTCGTTCAGCAGTAGGCCCACAGTTTTCCCAGTCTTTCTTTTACTACTGATGTAGTTGAAGAAGCCCTTTTCTAGAAGCTCTTTGTTCATCCCTGTGGGTCTCCTGTCTCCTTTGCTTGATTTCTTCCTCCTAGGGATACACCGATCTTGAGCTTAGAGGAAGTGGTACTTGAACACTGACCAGCAATCTTGGACCCCCCTACCTTCTAGAGCCCTAACCCATGGGATTCCTCTAAGCAGATCTTTGAAGAGGCCAAAGTTAGCTCTCCTGAAGTCTATGGCTGTAATCCTACTTGTTGCCCTGCTTCTACCACACAGGATCCTGAACTCCACCATCTCATGGTCACTGCAGCCAAGTCTACCCCCAACCCTCACATCCTCAACTAGACCTTCTTTGTTTGTTAGTATAAGGTCGAGTGGCACATCTTGCCTCGTTGGCTCATCCACCACCCGTGTCAAAAAGTTATCCTCGATGCTCTGCAGGAACCTCCTGGATTGTGCACACCTTGTCATGTTGCTTTTCCAGCAAATATCAGGGTGGTTGAAGTCCCCCATGAGAACCAGGGCCTGCGATTGTGAGGCTACTTCCAGCTGTCTGTAGAAGGCCTCATAGACTTCCTCTTCCTGATCAGGTGGCCTGTAGCAAACGCACACAACAGTGTCACCCATATTTGCCTGCCCCTTAATTTTTACCCATAATCTCTCGACTTATTCTTCCTCCACACCTAGGCAGAACTCGATACATTCCAGTTGCTCCCTCACATAAAGAGCAACTCCCCCACCTCGCCTTGCTGGCCTGTCTTTCCTAAAAAGTATGTAGCCATCCATGACACCATTCCAGTCATGCGAGCTATCCCACCATGTCTCTGTAACTGCAATGAGATCGTGGCCCTGAAACTGCACACAGATCTCTAGTTCCTCCTGTTTATTCCCCATGCTGCATGTGTGGGTGTACAGGCATTTCAGAGAGGTAATTGAGCATGCAGGTTTCTCTGGAGGGGTGCATGAGGATCCACTATAGCCATGCACACACTTGAGGTGGTTGGTCTTCTGATCGTCATCTCGTGAGGCAGCTAAGGCACCTTTGTTCCTGCTCTGGTTGGCCTGGCTTATTCCCCCTTTGGATGTGATGGCATATTTTAAGACTGATGCTGGGACTGAAGTATCTGAGGGTACAATTTCATCCTTGTTATGGAAAAAAAAGCCCCACACACTGAGACAGATGCCAGGGGAAGCTATTCACAGAGCAAGACTTGATCACTGTCCAAGTTCATCAAAGGCTTTCTTCAATCTCGTGATTCAGACTGAACATATATGTATTTTTTTCATATGTTTATATATTCATGTAGGTGTACATACTTATGTAAGTATGTATTCTCGGGACCACATCAGCCTGAAAAACTGTTTTGCCCAGAAGTGAGATCTAATGATTAATGAGTTCTGACTTTGGCTTTTATCTTTATTGCCACCTTATTAGGTGACACCAGGCAAGTATTGTACTTGCTGGCTGCATATTCAGATGGGAAAAACAACACAGAGAGCATTTACACTGTGGGGTGGAGAGGTGGGCAGGGAAGGATCTCTCCATCACTCACAAGGGGTGAGAGAAAGGTTGCTATGGGCAAAGCGCCTTAATCCAGTTCTGACTTTGACCTCCCTCCATGAAATCATATAAAATAGTTATTTAAGGACTAATTAAGGTAATTTTCATGAGTGCAGTCCTGAACTTTCCAACTGTCCAACACTGGAAAGACCATACAGCCCAGGAGAGATGGGAAAACAGCATCCTCCTAGATTCTGGCAGCAGGTTACCAGCAGCAACAACACAGCCACCAAAGAACTTTCTTTGTGATTTAGTCCATCGTGTCAGGAATGAGGAAAAGCATTGTATCAGTTACTAATACTGGTTTACAGCTTCATTTGGGTTTTACTTTCAAAAAGGCCAGTGATAAACCTGCATGAATGGATTCATTTTATAGCAAGAACAACTCCAGCATCCCTCGGGGGGATTGCTGCACAAGTGCACTGAGTCAGCAAAAAGCCTAGCATGGTTCCTGTCACTGTGACGAGCAACGTGCTGACACTCAACAGAGGTTGGTTGACTGCTCTCCTTGCCGTTTGGCAGTTGCCTCAAGTCACGGGAAAGTTGTTAGACCACTTTAATTTGTAAACCTATTGATGAGCATTTAATGTTAATGAAATGTTACTGCTGAGTAGTTCTGGCGGATGAAACTCAGTTAGCTCATTGTGCATCTAGTTTATTTAGTGTTAAATGTTTGCCCTTATTTTCTTTACACACTGAAAAGTCAGATTTGAATAAAAACTTTGCATCTCAAATAAGACAATTCTTTATGAAGTTCAGCAAATTTCTATGTAAATGCTTGTGTTTATGTTTCACATAAAACTCTGCTTGGGGACCTATATCCTGCCAAGATGGAAATAGAAGGTATAGGCTGCTCCCGGTGCCTACATACTCATAAAACCCACGATGAAGGAGATAGTTCTCATCAGCAGTGAACAACTGAATGAGATCTTACACAACCCCACAGGTAGGGGTTGTGTAGGAAGAACTCAGAACATGAAGGTTCTGGCTGTGCTGATGGATAAGGAAGAGCCTGATTCTGTCATCTCCGGGTACCGAATTGAGAGCATCTATGGTATCCTGCACCATGACCGCCACAACATCCTAACTGGCCAGCAATTTATTACATTACACACAACACATTAATTGTGGTAGCCATCAGAAAGAACAGACAACCTCAGCGTCAATTGGGAGGTATATGACATCCTATGTACCAGTCCCGGCACGCAGCACATGGCATGCATGCCTGTGCATGGGCAGGATCTGCAGGAGCTGCCCTGCTCACACACACTGCTCCTGTGCACACTCCGCTGCGGTGGGTGGCTTTTAACATGCAACAGGATAGGTGAAGAAATCTGATATAACACCTTTCAGCTGCCTTTCTCAAAGAAATATGATCGAAATAGGACAACATTAATATTTCCCCCTGCCCAAGAAAAACAAATCCAGTTTTGCTAGCATACTGTACCATAATCCTTTGTTTACCAATGCCTTCTCTATCTTCAACTGGCAAAAGTAATCCTGAGCTAAACAGATTTTTCAATTATATCACTTTCTAAATGACTGACTAAATCTAACAAAATAGATGGAGAAAAATCTGCCCTATCGCAGATCCCTGCACAACTGCATGAGAAATGTTTTCTGACTTGTCTTACCTCTACCTGAGTATGCTGACCCCCGTTAGGAGACCAGCAGTGAGGAGGCAGCTTGCTTCAGCTGGCAGCTTACCTCCTCCAGGCCCTCATTGCTATTCATGGACTTTTATAATGTTATTTAGACACAGCTATGCAGTGAAGTTTGGGCACATGTCCCTTACAAACTTCACTTGGTTTAAGCAGAAAGCTGTACTCAGGGGAGAAGGGAGGAAACCCAAGGGAGGTGTAGCTGTAATTTAATTGTTGGATGTTTATTTGCCAGCAAATCCCTAAATGGTGATATTACATAATGTGCCAGCCATTAGCTCAGCTCATCCCTCTGTTTTACAGGGAGAGATAAAGCACTGAGACTTCCATCGGAGGGAAAGCTGGTTCAGAGTGGTCAGCACCTCTAACTGTTAAGCTCAGTATAGAACAAGCCAGCGAGTCCAACTCCTCCCCTTCCGGTGCCACAGAGCTCCTGCCAACCTACCAACCCCAGCCTTGCAGTTTGGCACACAAAACACCGGACCTTGCGCTGGCATCAGCGTTACACCTTGTCAGAGGATACAACATGGAAAAGCCAATGTTGAGGACTTTTTAGTACTGTGGAGATGGGACTTTGCTACAGCACCCCCAAAAATAAGCTGTGCTTTTTTTTCCTTTTCTTTTCTTTCTCCTCTTTTTTAATAAAGGAAACATTTAATGTAATCAGAATAACTGGAAGACTTACAAGGAGAGATGGACATTGAGGCAGAACATCTCTTCACCATAAAGGGTAAGAAATAGAAATAACACTTAGTAAAGTGGTCTGTTTCTTTCTTTTTTCTCATGTTGGCCAAGGTCATGCCTTGGAGAGCCCAGACACTTTGCAGCAGGCAAACTCTCTGGGGACACGTGCTCCCCCAACCACTGCTAGGGTGGAGCAACCACTCAAGCACGTGGCTGATTTCCAGAGATGTTCTTTGCAATGATAGTGAAACTTTAAGCTCAAGCAGCAGCTAAAATGAAACCAAGACAATAAACAATTGCTCTGCAAAGAAAGATACCAATGCTGGGTGGGAGTGAGCAGAAAAGAGTGGGGCGGTGGCATGCAGAGAGCATGTGCTGGGGGTGCTCTGTGGGCTGGAGGGGAATAGTTCACTTTTCTACTATTTCTCATGTTGAATAGATGTGCACAAAACTGAGACAACAGACAAAAATAAAATTTGTTCCTCTCTGAGATTCCTTTCACAGTCTTCTAAATGCAAATACCTGAGTTACCACCTTTTCTATTTGGTGTGTCTGTGAAATGAAAACAAGGCTTTCTGCAGGTTTTCATTGTCACTGTGTTTTGCTTTTCCCTTTGTTGTGAATGTTTCTGAATGGAAGGTAACAAGGTACACTGCTGCAGAGAAAGCAGTTAACAGCCACTCATTCTGTGCAGGCAAATATACAGAGAGCTTTAGGGTAGAGAATGAAAGCAAATAAGGAGAGAGGAGGCATTGCACTTGCATTCCTCTCACATTTAATCCCCCAGTGAACTTCAACCAACATTTGGTACTAGTTTACCAATATTTTGCTTTTATGGTTGACTGATAAATTATTAGATTTATCTGATGCCTAGCAACTATCAATTAACACTTTGAGACTAGATTAATTGATATGGCTCAATTTCTCTGTTGTTTTCTTCTAGACAACACACCTCCAGAGATCTGAAACCCCTCCTGCTTAGAATGAATAATATTCTTCGTCTCTGCTCTTGCAACACCACATAGAGGAATGGATGTTTTTGCAACACATTTGTATTCATTCAGATTGTCACAACTGCATTCTGTGTCTGACACAGCCTGAGGTACATGACTGATGGTCCCATCCTTTAAAACATGATCACCTTTGTGAAACCAATCAATGGAAGCTACTATGGCAGAGAAAACAAGGGAGGCTTTTCTCAAAGCAGGTTTTGTACAGACATTTTATTATTTAATGTTTTGCTACTGGTAGAGCAATTCTGAAAAGTCTCTGTGATGGGCACTCCCTGGCAATAGCTCATCTGGTTGCCAAACTAACTTCAAAGTAACATCCATAAGAATAACTATGGAGTCAGTAAGTATAAAAACAATAGATACAAGAAAACATTTGTCATGCAAAAATAAATCACACAGACACTCCACTACATTAAATCTTTGCAATAAACTGAAGCATATGTGGGGCTGGGAGCAGTCTGTTAGCGCTGCTGCCTGCACTGCCCACTACAACATCCTCTGCTCCCTGTTTAAATTTAAAATTTTACAGAATTTGAAAAGTATGTTAACCTAATTTTTCTGTTTGTTTGTTTTGGAAATTCAGCCATAGCAACTCAGCTAGTTTTTAGGTGAAGCTGCAAAAAAATCACCTGCTTTTCCTTTTATTAAAATAATTGAACAATCTCTTTGGCCGCTCAGCCGGGGCTTTTCCTTTCCCTTGGCTCCTGATGTGTTTCTCCCCACCCGACCTGCATTTCCAGGATTTACAGCCAGGGCTGCAGGTTAAGTCTGTACAGAAAACTTTCATTCTGGCATCACTGTGTTTTGAGTGCTTAACTTGGCAACATTCATATTCTGCTGATGGGAAGTACCTGTCTGCATACGATGGAAGATCAACATGAAGCCAGTGTCCCTGCTAGAAGAACCATCGTGTAAGAGGTAACATAAATCACACTTTTTATTTAGCTATTACAGCCAAAGTACAGCTCACAATAATAAAGGAAGAGCACTTTCCCAATAAACCCAAGGATAAGTAAGGGCTGAAATGTTGCAAGTCAGCTATTTGGAGCACAAACACAGACTGCCCCTTACTTCAGATAAACTGTATCTAGTCCATCAAGACCGAGCATTACACGGTGCCTACCAGCTCAGTGGAAATGCCACAGAAATCTCTTTATAGATACTGTTAGCCTCAAAAAAGGACTGTTTGGGAAAACTAGTGTGAATGCTTACCTTCAGTATTCATGATTTTTACATTTGCAAACCCACCTGCTGTGCCCCCTGTTATGCAGGATGCGTGCCCTTTCATTGACAGAAGGAACCTTCATAGCAAGGGGAATATATAAATATGGATCACTTAATCCCTACCAAGATAAATAAACCACCATATGGTGCCGCGAAAAGGTGGTAATTTCATCTCCCTTATTCCTTTTGCATTTTTATGACAGATGCCCTTGGATTTCCTTGGAGGAGTTCCCATGAGCTCAAGCACAAGGAGCAACCCACGAGACATGGCATGAGGACAGACACTTGTGCTGAGTGCCTGGAGCATGCTGGGGGACTGCAGCCTGCCCTGCCTGCACCCACATCTGTGCAGACGAACAAGCCTAGCCTGGCTTTAGACTTTCAAAATGGTCTCAGGTGAGGTACTGGAGTCAAAATCTACCTCTGCAAAGGTACCTCTGAAAAAGGCACCTCACTTTTGAACACTCCAGCTGAGAAATGCTCTTCTGAAACTCTCTGCCTACAGCCATGCGACAGACATGTGCCATGCATGGCTGCTTCCCTTCACACTGCCCGGGACAAGGAAGAAGTACCAGCTGAACACACTAAACATCACGCTAGGAACCATGATAAAGCAAAGCGTACATAAAAAAAGCAACAAGGTAAGCTACATAAATAACCATTTTAAAGGTCCATGTTTACTAACAGTCCCAACCTAGCTACTCCTTATATTTGGCACAACAACCCACACTAAACTTTCAAAATATTGTTCTTTTCCAAAACAACATCCAAATGCGATCCATCCAGCAGCATGCAAGTACCTGGCAAACAGGGATCGTATCTGAGGGAGAAAGGGGATTGCTGGGGGGGTGAATATCTCCTTCCCCTCCAGGACATGTGCGGTGGAGCTGCCCTTCACACCCAGGAGCCAGAGTTGGCCCCGCGGACCTGCTAAGGCCAGTGACAGCCTGGCCCTGGTCAGGGACTGCACCAGAGCCCTCCCGCCATCCTGGCCTAGAGAAATTATTCTGCGCCTCTCCAGTGTTGTCAAAACAGTTAGCAAATAAACAACTGTCGTGGTTTAGCCCCAGTCAGCAACTAAGCACCACACAGCCGCTCGCTCATTCCCCCCACCCCAGTGGGATGGGGGAGAGAATCGGAAAAGCAAAAGCAAGAAAACTCGTGGTTTGAGATAAGAACAGTTTAATAATGAAAATAAAATAGTGATAGTAGTAATGGTAATGATAACAATAATGATTATGATAATAATAATAATGATAATGATAATATAATAAAAAAGAAAATAATGAGAGGAATGAAACCTGGGGAAAAAACAGAAAAGAAAAAAAAAACCACAAGTGCTGCAACCGCTCACCACCCACTGACCGACACCGCCAGTCCCCGAGCTGCGATCACTGCCTCCCCCGGCCAGCTCCCCCCAGTTACGATACTGGGCATGACGTCACATGATATGGAATATCCCTTTGGCCAATTCGGATCAGCTCTCTTGGCTGTGCCCCCTCCCCTCCCAGCTTCTTGTGCACCTCGCAGAGCACGGGAAGCTGGAAAAGTCCTTGACTAGTGTAAGCACTACATAGCAACAACTAAAACATCAGTGTGCTATCAACATTATTTTCATACTAAGTCCAAACCGCAGCACTATACCAGCTACAGTGAAGAAAATTAACTCTATCCCAGCTAAAACCATGACACAACTAATAAGAAGGAGTAGAAGCAGCATTGCTGAACAACAGATTGCAGAACTGGAATGAGATTCATGTCTGTGTTACAGTCGTCTTGTTCTGTCTTCAATATTTTAATTCAATGACATAAACACGATTTTATTAATTGCAAAAAGCCATTTGGGGGGATGCTGAATTGTTTATTGTTTGAAGCGGCCAAACAAACTGCTTGTCAAAACAGATTTTAAATCTTAAAACAGAATCTCAAGTAATGAAGTGCAGTTTAAAAGGCTCAGAGTACACCCTCCACATTTTGAACTCCTCTCCAAAAAACTGGGCAAAGGAGCTGCCTTTGAATGTTTAGCTCCCAGGTGCTGGTTCTTAGAGCAGGCACGTGGCTGCACACTCTGCAGTGCTCTCAGCTTCTCCCATCCCATCCCATCCTGAGCAACGAGGGCTCTCCAGCATCTGCAACACCCTCCTGCGAGGCACACCTGAAGCGTGTGCTGAAACCAGGGGCAAGTTTTTCTGCTTGACCCATCCACAGTCCCCAACTTTGCAGAAGCATTGGAATATCTTAAACACTGATTGACTGGGTCTGGGGGATCTGGCTTTGCAGCAGAGCTGCCTGACTCTTTTTTAGTGTGTTGGATTCAAACACCAATTTGCTGGGCTTAGAACCCCAGCACCTAAGTAATAAGTTTAAAAAAAAAAATAAAAAATAAAATCTTTCAATATCTGTTTCCCTCCAGGACTGAGTTTCCCATCTAAACATGGGTAAAGCACACTCTGTTCAGCACTCCCACTGGAGACTTCACATGCAGTCAGGGAAGCTGCTGCCCTTCCTCAGGCTGCTGATGGGGCACGGCCAGCTGTGGCCGATGTGCTAGCTACTGGCATTCCTCAACAAAGGAGCGGGACACCAGGCTGTGGTTGGACATGGGGCAGTGTTGTGGTTTAACCCCAGCCGGCAACTAAGCACCACGCAGCCACACGCTCACTCCCCAAAGTGGAATGGGGGAGAGAACCAGAAGGGTAAAAGTGAGAAAACTTGTGGGCTGAGATAAAGACAGTTTAACAGGTAAAGCAAAAGCCACGCACACAAGCAAAGCAAACCAAGGAATTCATTCTCTCCTTCCCATGGGCAGGCAGGTGTTCAGCCATCTCCAGGGAAGCAGGGCTCCGTCACATGTAGCAGTGACTTGGGAAGACAAACACCATCACTCCCAGTGTCCCCCCCTTTCCTTCTTCCCCCAGCTGTATATGCTGAGCATGATGGCCCTGCTCAGCAGGAATGAAAACATCCCTGGGTTGTCAACACTGTTTTCAGCACAAGTCCAAGACACGGCCCTACGCTAGCTACTGTGAAGAAAATTAACTCTACCCCAGCCAAAACCAGCGCAGAGACAGACCATGCAGCTAGACCAGAGCACAGCGTCCTCGTGGCACGGTGCTGCTGGTAGGCAGCAGCTGCCTCCAGAAAATACCCATCCCTAGTACAGCCCCAGCTAAGTCCTCACTCACATGTACCACACCACTGGCATGCAAGTGACTCACTGACAATTGCTGTAGTTGTCTCAAATCTTGTTACAGAGGCTAACATAAACCACATCTAATTCTTATTGCTCGCGGTGGCCTTGAACCAAATGACTGTAACAGAGACTAATGTAAACTAAAAGCAAAAAAAAAAAAAGAACTGTCATGGAATTTTGCATAAACTATGCCAGAACATACTGCCCAACCTCTTAATTTCACCAAAATCAGTTAACACCCTATTGCTTACAACAAAAGTTGGAGGTAGCCCTCAAAGGACCAATAAATTCATGCAGGCGGTAGGTGTTTATCTGGTTCCTACACTGAGGAAATGCGAGAGCAGAAATGTTGGCCACATATAGTGCTTTAGATGACTTCTGAGTGTCTTAAGGCATGCTGCACACAACATTGTTAACCTGAACAAAGGTCCCCAGCTGCATCGTACCAAGATAAGATACAGAGCAACTGGATGGGGGAATACTTGACAGCAACCTGAATCAGCCACGGAGCCTGTATTTTTTTTTTATTTGGGACTATCCAGAAACTGTATGTGACTTTGCAGTACCATTCTGATTAATGCTCATATCTGTAATATTTGTGGTTTATTATTCTTACACTTTATGCCTCCAGATGCTGAGCTTTATGGTTTTAAAGATTTGAGAGAATGGACAACACCTGCTGGCAGAGCATCTGCGCTGGGAGTGGGACGGATGGTGAGAGCCCTTCCCACAGGACTTATGCTGGGGGGAAGGGTGGAAATCTGCCCCCGGAGCATGCAACCAACAAAAAGCTCACCAGCAGCTGCACTGAGGATGTTTGACAGAAAAACTGAAGATCAGGAAATCTGAAGCTCTGCCACATCTCCCCGCAGCTTCCGGCACTCCTGTGAGTCCACAACATCCCCACTGCGAGGGTGCATTTCTTGCATCCACTGCTGCACATCAGCACTGTACGGGAGGCTCAAGATGCTCTCTGAGCAGCACTTAAATTCTACATCCTTGTTTAAACATTCATAGGATAATATTCTTTTTAAAGCACATTTCAGGCCAATGTCTATGGGTCCATCCAAAATAGCAGAAAATCTGGATATAAGATGTCAGTCAGGCTTGCAAAATTGTCCCCAGAAAAATCCCAGGATCAGCACCAAATCTGCTACCAGCTTTTTACCCTGACAGCAATTACTCTGCAAGCTTTCACATCTGTAATTTTCAATTTTATTTACAGTTACGATTGCCAGAGCCGTAAAAGAAACAGGAAGGCTTTAGCATGAAACTGATTCCTGCTGTTTTGAAGACCAGTCAGGTAGTACAGACTTGATTAAACAACAGCTCTTATATATTTTCCCATTTCCCTCTTGTTACCTAGCTAAAGTTTAAACATTATTATTTAAAAAAAAAAAAAGGAACAAAAAGTAAAAGGTAGTTCCCTGAATTTCATTATCAAATAATTCAAATAATTTACTTTTCTCCTATGAAATGATCTCACTGACTTTTCATTTGTATCACAGGAGAATAAGGATGGGGAAAAAGAGCTTCAAAGGATTTTTAAAAACACAAAATATTATGTAAAAAACCATGCAGGGAGATACAAAATTACAAAGTTGTCCATCAAGAGGTTTTCACACCTAAGAAAGCATTTAGCAAGAGGTGAAAGAGCTATAGGTATATTTGAAAAGTCATGGCAGTCAGGTGAAGTCCCTGGGGACTGGAAGAAGGGAAACATTGTGCACATCTTCAAAAAGGGTAGAAAGGAGGACCCGGGGAACTACCGCCCTGTCAGCCTCACCTCTGTGCCTGGGAAGATCACGGTACAGATCCTCCTAGAAGCTATGCTAAGGCACATGGAGGACAGGGAGGTGATTCGAGGCAGCCAGCATGGCTTCACCAAGGGCAAGTCCTGCCTGACCAACCCAGTGGCCCTCTATGATGGAGTGACTACATCAGTGGACAAGGGAAGAGCCACGGATGTCATCTATCTGGACTTCTGTAACACCTTTGACACAGTCTCTCACAACATCCATCTCTCTAAACTGGGGAGATACGGATTTGATGGGAGGACTGTTTGGTGGATAAGGAATTGGTTCGATGGTTGCATCCAGAGGGCAGTGGTCAATAGCTCGGTATCCAGATGGAGACCGGTGATGAGTGGCATCCCTCAGGGGTCCGTACTGGGACCAGTACTGTTTAATATCTTCATCAGTGATATAGACAGTGGAATTGAGTGCACCCTCAGAAAGTTTGCAGACAACACCAAGCTGAGCAGTGCAGTTGAGAAGCCTGATGGACGGGATGTCATCCACATGGACCTGGGCAAGCTGGAGAGGTGGGCCTGTGTGAATCTCATGAGGTTCAACAAGGTCAAGTGCAAGGTCCTGCACCAGGGTTTGGGCAACCCCCAGTATAAATACAGGCTGGGGGATGAAGGGATTGAGAGCAGCCCTGCAGAGAAGGATTTGGGCGTACTGGTGGATGAAAAGCTGGATGTGAGCTGACAGTGTGCGCTTGCAGCCCAGAAAGCCAACCATATCCTGGGCTGCATCAAAAGAAGCGTGGCCAGCAGGTCAAGGGAGGTGATTCTGCCCCTCTGCTCTGCTCTGGTGAGACCCCCCTGTAGTACTGCGTCCAGCTCTGGAGCCCTCAGCACAGGAATGATATGGAACTGTTGGAGTGGGTCCAGAGGAGGGCCACAAAAACGATCAGAAGGATGGAGCACCTCTCCTATGAAGAAAGGCTGAGAGAGTTGGGATTGTTGAGCCTGGAGAAGAGGAGGCTCTGGGGAGACCTTATTGCAGCCTTTCAATACATAAAGGGGGCTTATAAGAAAGATGAGGACAGACTTTTTAGTAGGGCTGGTTGCGATAGGACAAAGGGTAATGGTTTTAAAATAAAAGAGGGTAGATTTAGACTGGATATAAGGAAGAAATTTTTTACAATGAGATTAGTGAAACACTGGCACAGGTTGCCCAGAGAGGTGGTAGATGCCCCATCTCTGGAAACGTTCAAGGTCAGGCTGGACGGGGCTCTAAGCAACCTGATCTGGTTGGGGATGTCCCTGCTCATTGCAGTGAGGTTGGACTAGTTGACCTTTAAAGGTTCCTTCCAACGCAAACTATTCTATGATTCTGTATTAAGAGGTATGTAAAATTAAAAATAAATGAGTGAAAACTATTTTCCTTCATCTCCTGCATGCAGAAAGAAGCCATGACCTTGCAGAACCTGTATTTAGCTGGATGTAATGTTTCTTCTACTCTATAGACACAGCTTTCAGACTAGGGGGCTTTTTGGACCACCTGGCATGAAAATAACAGCTGTGATTTAGCATCGCTTTTTGACGTGAAGAAAATGGTTTGCCAGTGTGTTCTCAACATCTCAGCTGTGTGCCTGTATCACCATCCATCATGAGATATGGCAGAAAGAGCATGTGTTATGCCTCGGGGTCATTTTGATCACAAATGCATTTTCTTGCAATTTGTTTCAGATTATTTTCTATTATATGCCAAGTCTTGGAATACCATTGGGTTCAATTATTGTCCAAAAAAGAACTGGAGCTGGAGGTGACAAGGGTGTGTATTGGGGACTGTGTAATAATGTGGAAAACGTTTGGTTTGAACTTTCTAGACCAAAGGGCATTTATTTCTAAGTATGAATATCAGAAGTCATGAGCTTTTCAGCAGTGGTGGGGAACGGTAAAACAAAGAACAGTCTCAGGTGGGACAAGTTCTAGGAATATTTTAGAAACTTTGAGGAGAAAAATAAGTACATCCTGCACATGGATGAAAAATTGTTCATTGCCAGCCCTATTTGGAGTGAAGAGTTGGAGGAAGCTCTCTTGCATCTCCGGGAGGACGTTGGGCCAATTGGGCTGTCTGGTCATGCAAACTCTTCTTGCAGGCTGGACATGTTAAGAGAAGGAAATAAAATGTGGAGAGCCAGCAGCGAGAGCATGCTCCTGGAGAAGGGTGTACAGAGAGGAGCTCTCCCACACCCTGCCAAGTGCTCTAACCACTTGGCCAATGGGCTTTGGCGGGGGAGAGATTACTGCCACCACATGCTAACAAGGCACCTGCCTCTCTGCTACACCGGATTTATTATAAGGGCTTGAAAATTAAACATTGTTTACATGACAAACGAACAATTCCAGCATTTTCAGTAAACTAATTGACAAAAATCATTCCCCCGCTCTGCCCATCCTCTGCCTTTCCTGCTTGTTCTCTGCACACATTGCCTTTGCTGTGTCTAGAGCTCCTGTGAATTGCAATTCCTTAAATTCACTGTAGTCAATCCACTTTGCACCAACCAAGAATTTAGCCTCTAGTCTGTGATTTTGCCCTATACCAAATAGAGTCAATAAAAACTTCAGTCCCTGGGAGGTACCACAATCTCCCCAAAAATATTTCCTGATCTTGGTTGCTTATTGCTCACTCATCTCACTGGCTCCATAGCTGATGAATTTCAAAGCAAAACCCAGCTCATTTTGCATGGAGAGAGGATGCTGGAATACCATCTCACAATGACACTGGACAAAAAAAAGCCATTAACATTAAATTATCTGCTCCCAGATAATTTCCCAGATGAATCACCATAAAAGGCTCTGAAATGGTCTCTTGCTGTTTTTCTTTGCATAACATTTCACTGTACTCAAGACTTGAGGAGCTCTAATTCATCACGCTTTTATCTGCATCAGGGGATTGTTTTCGGCAGAATCCCTGATTATGTGAGAAGTGGCAAGGCCAAGTTTGCCAGGCTGGAGGATTAACCTGTAAGTGGCAGAGCACAGGTCATGGATCCCCTGTGAGAGGAGGAGGCTTTTACCCCCCAACATCTCATCTGGGCAGCACTCACGCTTTTTCCTTTGTGGATGATTATTCATCAGGAAAGGACATGGCATGGCATGGCATGACCAGTCCAGGCACTGGGCAATTGCATAGCTGTTTGCAAAGCTCAGAGAGGCCACCTCTGCCTCTCTCTTGAATAAGACCTAAGCCATCACGGTAACTGCAGTGATTGGTATCATGGGATTTTTTCTGAGTCAGACATTTGCCTGCTGTGCTCTTCTCCCCCACCCCTGAAGCCTGTGCCAGCCCCCTCCCCACCCTGCTCCAGCACTGTCCTCCTGCACAGCCCCAGACACCCTCCCAGCCCTCCACATGCAGCTCCCACTGAAGGCTTGGTGACTGGCAGCGAGAAGGGTGTCAACGGGGCTGATTTCCCAGCCAGGCTGAACCCGGGCCATGTCCTCCTGCACAGCAACGTCTGAGACACAGAGGGAAGCCAGCCCCGAGCCAGTGCTCCCCATAGCATGTCTCCCATCATAGTGGGGAGAAGTTTATTGCACTAATAACCTCTGGGTGCTACCTGTCAGCCTGAGGCCCGTGGTGGCAGCAGGCTGGGTGAAAGAGTGCGGTACCCATGCATTGTTACTTTGCAAGCAGCAGCAGCAGGCCTGGAGGTATTGGAGTCCAAGTCAATCTCCTTAACACCTTGCAGTTCTTCCTCCCCATGTCCCCAAGGCCACACTGAGCTGCCACTGCCTACAGATGGCTGTCCCCTCCCTGTCTACCCACCACTCTCAGGAACACTTCCCAAAATCACAACCCTGTGCCGAAACAGCCCTACAACCTTTTATGACTGGCAGAAAGGAATTAAGAAAACAAGGTCTTACCATCCACATTCAGGCGTGAAAATAATTAAAGAGAATAATTGCCATGACAGTGGGCTCCACATCACGCAAGAGTAATGGGCCTAATTATAATCTCCGAGGCAATGCTGAGCACTGCTTGCTAAACACACCCTGTGAAATTCCAGCTGCCTCCTCAACAGAGATAAACACACAAAATCATTTGCTCCAGGTGCATGTGTGTGGTGATTTTCTTATGTAGGGTAATAAGATTGCTACAAAGTTTATATATTTCTGTTTACTGAAAAATTTGGCCAAATCAATAGTTTGTGACAAAACAAAGTAACACAACCTGTAATAAAACCATGTGATAAATAGATATTTGTCAAAGAACAAAAAAGATTTGTGCAATTCATTATCCTAATATTCTTGCACCAAAATCACCAAATGTGATTTTGGGTGGGGAGAGGTGACACAGTGACAACTATTAAAAGAGGGCTTATCAGATATTTTTTTCAGTGTCCAAACTGTGCTGTTTGGCTTCCATGCAGACATTACAGACAGCCAGACCCACAGAGCCAGGGTGGCCTAGCTTCAGCCTCAGTCAGTACAACACCAGGAACCTGGCAGCAGGAATTCAGGTTTCTTATGATGGCTCACAGCCCCTACACCTGCCAGCCACCGAATGCTGGGTGGTTTGCTGCATGGTGCTGAGTTTTGCCACTTTATCCCTGTGTATTGCCAGTGCCATCTGGCAGCAGCTCCTGCACTCCAGTTTCTGTGCAGTTATAAATGGATCAGAGACCTGTCAGGCTGCCAAGTGAACAATCATTATCATTCACGATATCATTTAGCACATATTCCACATGGCAGTCAATTGCTTGCGTTATAATCACCTCGTAAAACTGTGACTCCATAGATATAATATCCTTGTGAGACAGTCTTTACCTGTTACATTAAACTTACAGATATTTAAAATGTCAGATAATCTTTCATCTGAATTGCACTGCTGTCTAACACAGTCAATCAGCGATCTCCGGCAAGCAAGTTTTGGTTCTCAGGAAAGAGACAGGAGGAAGCAGCTTTTCTGCATTTGCTCACAAATGTCCCATTTGTCTTCAGATGCAAGAAACTAATTTTGTTGTGCATAACCCTGCGTCCTTTGGATATTACACTGCTAAACTTGAAAGTCCTCTTTCGAAGACAAGGCAGCTTATCACGGTGCAGTCTTCTCTTTTATGTTACCTTCACTTCTAGTATTGTGTGATAACCTTAGTTTTAAAGTAAAATTATGTTAAAAAGATATAATAATTGTCTGTGCATTTTTTTAAAAAGTGTTTTTCACTGTTAGTATTTAGACTATTAGAACTGGTGTGGTTAGTAAGCTGAGGAGCCTGGTTTATTATCTACACCAGCTTCCAGAGAGGACAAAGCAACTCCTATATCGCTTTTCTCAAAGGCGAGATGACAGAGTACTCAAGGAGATGAGAAACGTGGCTTATCCCTCCTCCAGAGCCTCCCTTTTTCTTCAGCCAGGATTGCTGATCTCTCTGGCCTCTTCTGGTATGAGTGCAACCGCATTTGCACAAATGTGCCAGTCCTGCCGCCCAGGTTTCCCTCTGCTCACAGGCAGTGCAGCAAGCAGAGCCATCGCACCCGAGCACTACCAGAGGAGCAGAGCTGGCCTGCAGCTATGCCTGGAGACCACAGATCTGTGTAAAGGGTCTCTTTCTATATAACAGGCACCTGCTATGCTGGATTTCTTACTTGGCTACATAGCCTGCTGACACAGGCAATACACCACAAGCCACGCTCCCTGTACATACCAGCATTCACACAGACACTCCTATTGTCCTTTGGGACACTGGCCCCTGCAAGGTCTCCCCATGCCTGTGTAATGGCTGTGCCTGAGCCTCCCTCTGCTTACTGGGCAGGGCCAGTTTTCAGCTCAGCCGCTCTTGCCAAGCCTATACAGAAGTTGCAAACCTTCTCTTCCCTTCCCCGCTTTTAGGGGTTTTGCCCAACTCCACATATTCCCCAGGTGTGTAGCCGGGACTGAACTAACAGCCCTAAATCTAAGCCTGGTGAAAGTCAGTGCTACAATGCAGAACTAGCCCTTGGCACTTGCTGTCATGAGATGCCAGTGCCACTTCCTTTACTGTGTTCAAGTAGAGGAGGTATTCCAAGCAGCAAGATAAACAGGCTCAGAAGCAATATTGGTATTTATAAGAGTTGAACTCTAATCCTTGAATGTGCACCTTTCATAGATAGGTTGCATGCAGCATATTGCAAACCCTGACACTGTGCTCCGGAAGCAGCAGCACTGTCCCCTACAATAGCCAAGGCCACCTTTTTCCCCAGACACTGTTAGGAGGTGGCAACAGAGACAGGTGTACAACTACTGAGACAAGGAGGATTTGTAAATTGGGTGTTCAGAGCGCAGCAAGGTGCCAAGCGTGCCTGCGGCATGCCCAGGGCCTCTCCAGGAGCTGGGGCAGGCTTCTGTGTGCAGCAAAGATTCTGCTGTCATACCTTGCTCCCCTGATGCTCAGCAGGCATTTAATTTATATTCCCCAGAAATTGTAGCAGGAATCATCCCCGCCTCTTCCGTGTAACTCAGTTTACTGATAATTACATTTATTGCTACTATGCTGTCATTTACATGTCTTTGTTATTAGATTGCTTTGTGGGGAGCTGGTTTAATACAACATTTGACACCTGGGTTTATACTACTCTGTGTAAGCATCAAAAGGCCAATCCAAGAGACACATTGTACGCTCTTGCCCAGCTGCTTTTCCAATTCCCAGAAAAGCTTAGTCAAGTTAATGTCTCACTGAGGCATCTCTAGATCAGTTCCTAGGGATTTCTGTGTCTCTTCTAGCATGCAAAACATTTCACATTGGCCACAATGTTGTTATGGCAATACGGGGTTGTAGATTTGGACAAGAAAAAGAACTCACATGACAAGTCTCAGTTTGAGACATACAGGATGCAATTTCAGAGGACTTTGGGAAATCATTTGCAATTGTACTTTAAAGCAGAAACTGTGCTTAGAATGAGCACTGGAGTTGGGCAGGCTGATCTTCTACCACCAAAATTCCCCTAAAGTTAATGAAATCCATGGACATTTAAAGAACTACATCAATTACCGTGTGCACATTCAGGACTAGTGCTCATGAATGAAGGTGCTCTTTGCAGGAGCAATGGCAATTTACAAAGAAGCCTGTTGTTATAACGTCTCCAGCTCATTTTGCAGGTCACAGAGGCTCAGTGAAGCCCAGCCTGAGCATCTGCCCAATGTCAGGCCATGCCCGAGGTCCCACCACGCAGCTCTCGGGCTGAATGAGGCAGGCCAGTGGCATTATTTCCAATGGAAATCATGTGGACTTTGTTGCCTTTAAAAAATCAGAATTAAGAATTTGATGCGCTATGGTCACAGCAGACCAGTGTAAGAGAACATAATTTCCTTTGTGGAGGACAACTGCTATGTACCTGCAGCAGGGTCAAAGTCACCTGACTTCAGTCTGGGGGGACCAATCTCTCTCAAGCAATGCATTTCTAGCTCCCTCTTTCTCTACTTCTACACACACCTTTCAGCCAACAAGATGATGAATAGCATAGACATTCACACACTGTACCGTCTCAGAGTATCATCATCTATTTGTTATGAGAAATAACAATTTTTCTATATGCCAAAACAAAAAACTGCAGTGGAGTGACAGTTCTCCTCCTCCTCTTTCTTCCCAGCATGAGTCAAGCACTATTAAAGACCTGCACACTTCAAGTATGAAATTTGACTTTCTATTTCCCATTGGCAAGGTACCTGGGAAGCTCCAAAGCCAGTCAAGAGAAGTGACCAGACACAAGGATCCAGCTCTGAATTTTTTTAAGTACTCTCAAAATGAGCTGGTGTATAAGCACAACCCAGCATTTACAGCCTTTCACTCTTGGATGCAAATTAGCACTTCTGAGCTCAATACCTGCTTCCTACAGGTAATGTTGAACCCTCCCATCTCCCAGCCATCCCCATTTGCTGCATGGTGGTCTCGGCCAGATGCAGCCCAGCAACCTGGTGATGCAAACAGCCACCAAACCTCTTAGCTATTTGCATCTTTTTAGCTCAGATCTGTTCTGCTCTGCACACAGGTCTACATAAAGCTTACTGCTCCATCCCTCCCTCTAATTTGAGCAGACGGTTCCTGTGAAGCACAACGGAGCCAACTACAAAAATCATCTTTACAAGAGTCGTGGGATAAGCACAGCAATCTCACACCCAGAGTCTGAGTACTTCCTCATTTGCACTGCAGCAATGTGCTGCAGGGCTTCACCTTCCCAAGCCCTGACAAGGCAACACGTGCCCAAGCTGCCAACTAATCTTTAGCTTCTTAGAAAGGGGTCCAGCCTCTGAACATGCTACTTAGAGCTGCACTGTTACATAAAGGATGTGATATAGCCAGTTGTACTCTCTTCTTACATAAATCCTCTATTAACCCAAGGAGAGACCAACAGAAGGGAGCAACTCCATTATGAATGGAGGACGGCTCCTACGCCACGTTTACCCCACAGATCTTGGAGGCCTGATTGCATGGAGTGACCACAGCCCTTTCACCATGGCATGAGGTGGAGGTGCTGTGGCTCTGAACGTGGGAAAGCACAAAACGAATGCTTGTAATTATAAGCTTTTCAAGCAAAATAAAGAGAACTAAACCCTGACAGCTGGATTTTTAAAGAGAAATTTCTCTTGTGGTGTTTTCTGTCCCTCAGAATATTCTGTCACAGCTGCAGAATACTTTTAATTTTGGTTACACTTCTGCTTTAAATTAATACTTACCTATTAACAGTGATACTGTTGCTTTAGTTATCATGTTCTCAAACAGTAAAATACATCCTATGGCTGTATCTCAACACATAGGCCTTGAACATTGTACACAATCAAAGAATTAAATTGCACAGGAGATTTCCAAAAACTTCTCTAAGCAGTCTGGGAATGCCAAGTTTTCAGTGCCACAAAAATTCCTCTTAGGTTATGGAAACATTTCCCAAGCTGATTTTAGTCATGAGAATGGGGCTATATTGCTTAGTAAGTTCATTTCAAAGTAGGTGAATTCTCCAGGTGCAGAAATACTACAGGTGACTGCTTCTACTGCCAACAAAACCAGGGCCTAAGGAAAAATACTGTTATCAAAAGAAGTATATTTAAAAATGATCAGCTCAGTGCTCAAATCTCCACCGTAAGATAGACGTTTCAATCACAGAAGCTCAACAGGTGAGGGACTGGGCTTATTCCTGGGACTGCAGCAGTATCAGCGCCCACATATTAACTCCAAATGCAGACTCAGTGCTCAGCAGTGGGAAAAGAGTGATGCTTGGTCATTCAGATCCTGTGGGGAGACATTAATATTGGCTATGACCAGCCTTACCGCAGCTGCTACTAGGTGCTTGAGTAGATGGTCTGTAACAGACTTTATTCATCTTGAGGCTCAGTTCACACTTTGTCTTGCATGTGTTAAGAAAAGGGAAAAAAACCCTATTCTTTATCTTTCCTGAGAGGTACGTGAAAGTAGAATCAACACAACATAATACTAGGACTTCTTCTGGAAAGGGTTAAAATTAAATACATTTTGCACAATGTCAGTTGGAAATTCCAGGCATGGACCATCCAGCTCAACTATGGGAGCACCAACTTCAGTGTCTCCACTGAGCACACCACCTCAGCAAAGCAGAAGCTAACAGATATATTCTTGCTTATCCAAATATTTAAGTATTGACACTGTTCAAGTCCCTGGTAGAGTCTTCATTTAATTGGTAATGTTCTTCCCAAGGGACACATGGACTGGAGCCATGTATCCAGCCCCTTTCTGGTAGCAGCGTTTTCTTTGTTCCCCTGCATCATTAAGCAAGAGAGGACAGCAGTGATAAACTGCTTTTAATACTTACCTATATTGGCTACGGAGAAGTCATTGTCAGCTAAAATAATTGGCAACTGCCACTGTTCTTGCTGGTGAGCTCTTTCTCCAGAATGTTTTAATCTTACTGCAGTCCTTGGCACATGCTGCAGACCTCTTGTCCTGGCTTTTCACTTGGGATATTTCTAATTATTATTATGCTTATTTATGGTGTCCCTGAAGGAAGACATGTAAGGACTTTAATAGCAACGTACTAAGAAAGTTATTGTAAAGCTCTATAAAGAAGATTGGATCTTTGTGATAACCCTGATTTTTGGCACAGAGTGGACATAAAATTAACTTCACCGGACTTCACTGCCAGAGTCCCCAGAGCACTGAGCTGAGACAGCAACCTCAGGCCACCCGTGCCCCAGCTGCGAGAGCAGCCTGAAGGCTACTGAGCCTCACACAGGGGACAACCTGGTCCCACCAGTAGTGGGAAGATCAGGATGCAAAAATGTCCCATCTCCCCAACAATAATCCCCAATTGCTTTGCAGATGAAGCAGAGGGTGCCATGCCCAAATCTCCATCTGTTTGATGGAGCTCTGAGGACATCCTCAATCCAAGGGACCCCAGTACAAGCCCTTCTCACCAGCTAACTGCCGTTCCCCTCACCAGTAAGGTTTGGATCCTTAAATCTGAGTGTTGGAGCCCAGTGGCAGCCCCAGCTATTTGCCTTATCTTAGCAGAGGCAGGAGCAGGCAGGAACGGGCAGGAGCCGGTGCTCTGGTGGGCACAACCTGCAGCTTACAAAAGTCCTCCTGAGGGCTCCCAGCCCCCATGCCCCATGCTCTCTGCACTGCTTCGGAAATCACAAAAGCAAGTCAAGATGCTCCTTCCCTAAAATGAAATTCGACATAAGTAGCTATCTGGGTCTTTGTCAGCAGCTCCTTGCTTCCTCCTGCCCAGGGCAAAGTAATAAATAAGTTTCTTGCACTCAGGAAATGTGACAGTTATTATTCAATAACTGAATTATAGGCTCATTCTTGGAAAGGAATAATGGCAGGCGGGGAAGGGAAGGGACGGTAACATTTTACTTCACAGGAACTGAAATACCTCGAAGAAATATTAAATCCATGATAGGAAACACTGGTGAGCACTTTATCCTTTAGCAACTTTCTCTCATTTTGGTATTACTGCTTTAATTTCTAAAGGTGTTTGTGATGTATAGAATATAGAATAGCAAATGCATTAAAAATGCATTTGCCTGTCTTGTTGTGTCTTTATAATGTGCTAGAAGTTGTGGAAGACGAGAAGGCTGGGATTTGGTGGAAGGGTAGGGAGTGCAGGTGCCTACTGGGGCCATGTCCCATGCTGCCTGCCTGCCTCCTCCCTGGAGGCCGCCAAACTCCAAAACAAAAACTTTCACTTAAAATGCAAAACTTCTAGGTGGGGAGCAGGGAGCTCACCCCATTTTTTCTTGTAAAAGAAAGGATGTGAGAGTGGAGAGCCCTGCGCTCACTGTGGGATGAGGTGTCCAGAAATGCCTGTCGGCTGGAGGGATGATGCTAAAAGTTGAGGCTTTGTCCTTGAAAGACAAACCTGGAAGGGAGACATACACGGGAGCGGAGCTGTGACTGCCATCGTGTCACACAAATACACGGGTTTCTCTTGTTGGATCCAACTTTTCCTGAACGTATCCAGGCAAAAGGAGTCCTGGATTCAGTAACAGCTGGTCAGCCCAGGGCACAGTGATGTGCGTAGGAGTGGGAAGAGATAGACCCGTACACCAATGCACGCAGTGTCTGTTCTATGTCACGCCTTTGGTTCATGAGTACGCTCACCAAACAGCACACTGATTCACTTGGTGTCTGCAGGGTTTGGTATGTTTAGGTTCATTCATCATGAAAAATATGTTCTGTGTTTACATGTCCCTCGAAGGGACATGTATCTTACATGCAATAATCACCTGCCGAGCCTGCCAGCATCAGCCTTCCAGTGTGCTCAGCAAAGCCTCGGCTTCTCCAGGTGCCTGAATGAGGTTTCCTGATCCCGCCAATGTCCCCTGGACAATCAAAATCCATCTGTGGTGCAGGGGGGCTGGGGACCACAGACACCTGCATCTCACCTCCCACCGGCCCCCAGTCATGCAGGGATCTGCATTAGGGCTTAACAAGTCAATGGCAGGAGCTAAAAGCACACAATACTGGAAATATTCCTTTTGTAAGTAGTGTGTTATGGATCCCTCCAAACCAAGGGCTTGTCCTGGGAGCCCTTTATTGAAGGCACTTCCATTCTGACGTGCAGCCAGACCTCCCAGCTGCAGGTAGAAATGCCGGGCAGGTTGCGTGCGCCTGCGGAGGGAAACAATGCAGCATTTGAACTCCTCAGGAAGGTGTTATCCTGTATGCTCCCATTTCGCTTCCGATTAACAACAGAGTTCATGACTTCTACAGCATCTTTGTAATAAGTCAAGCTGTTTGGAAAGAAATGGGCCATGCTAAAGTTCTTATTACCCATGGAAAGAAACGATCCAGCATCAATGAAATGGATAGCAAATTTCCTTATGCACAGAAAATGATCATTGCTTTAGATCAGGAAATAGCAACAGAGCTAAAACCAGATGATATTATTAGTTGAGAAGTGATCATTATGGGGACAAGGTCTAATAAGGCACTGTAGACAGTAATGAGGAGGTAGACAGCTCTTGAGCTAAACAGACTCACTTAGACAAAACAGCTTGACAAAGAAAGTAGGGAATGAAGGTGTAGGTAAGTTATGTCGAGCACTGCCCTACTACTGCATGCTTATTAGCAATTTGGAACAGCAAACAGTGAATCAAACGATATCAAACAACACTTTTTTTCTTCCATCAAAAACTATCCTTTTTCAAAACCAGAGGCTTTCCAATAATTAGTTAGTATACGTTTCTCTTTTTATTGTTTTCCCCCTCCCCATTCGTTTTGTGGTTTTCATTTAGGTCTTCCCTTTTTTGGACTTTTTTTTTATCCTTTGTAATTTCTTTCGGAAACAGCGGAGTCTAAGGCATGATTTGCAGCTCTCTCCATTTAAACACATAGACTCACATAGAAATGTGTACTAGCACATAAAATCAAAAAAAAAAAAAAGGAAGAAAAGAAAAAAAAAGGAGGAAAAATCAGAACAATAACTTTCCAAAAGGAAGGCAGGAAAAAAGCATCGCACTTCACCTCCTATTCTGTTAGAGGTTTTAGCCAGTCTATTGGGATGTAGCACACAGAAGGACAGGGGACCTGTGCCCTGAGTAAGCCAGATGAATATTGCGTTCAGTCACCAGTCATGGTCTATATCATTACGTATCCAACACACACACTTGCACGTAGCCCCAGTCCTGATGCTGTTTTGAGCTTTCTAGTTTGTTCTCCTTAACCTTTTTTTTAAATTTATCTTTTAAAATATATTAACAATAACTTCTTCAGAGCTAGATTTTATGGCAACATGTAAATTAAAGCACAAATGTTCTGCATGCCATTGCTGCCCCTTGCCCTGCAGTGCCTGGCAGCACAAGGTGCCTGCCTGAGGCACCGGAGGAGCCCTGGAGCCCTCGCTGCTCTGGAGACGGTGGTACCTGTGTCACCACTGAACCTCCCGGGGTAAAGGAAACCCCACATCCCTCCAGAGCCCCATCACATGCCTTGCACTGGGTGCTCTTCTAATCACAGAGAAGCTGAAGCAAAACCAGGGCATTTTACGGGTCCTTACATCTGATTTTCTCAAGGCATAAAGCCTACAGGAACTAAGACCCAAGTCCGAAAGTTTGTCAGGGAGACTTGAAGTCCTAAATCCTTACAGCCCTTCTGACAAGAGACTTGATTGCAGGTTTATGAAGGGGTTTAACTACCTAAAGCCACAGCCAGGTAACCCCATACCCCCTGACAGGTATGTGCCTAGGCCTGGGGGCAGGGCTCTCTCCTTCCCTTCTAGCTATATTTTTACCAAGTGCATTTTCAGACTTGACTAAATCTCCCCATTTTCATAGTGAAATGCAAGAAGCAGGATCCTTTTAACTTGGAAACCTCGCCAATTGTTCTGTGCTTTTCAGATGGGAAAGTAACTAAAAAAATAGTAGCGCCTGAGTCACGTGGAAGCATTTTGAAATGTCAGGAGCCTTTTCAAGCATTACCGGGTGCATCTTCCCTGAGCTGCTGCCAGCTCAGCTGACTCCACAAAAGACTGGCATCTGTAGAGCTTGGACTGGTAGAGGATAACCCCTGTTTCAACACTCCCTGCCCCCATAGACATGGGACCCAGCTCCTCCAAGACAGCAGCTCTCGCTCCTGAAAGTCATCCCCATGGAGCCAGGGTGGGAGCTCAGCTCCCACATGCCACAGACGCTCCCATTCATAGCAACTTGTGCTGCATCTGGGTCTGTATTTCTATTCCCGTGAATAATGCTGAAGAGCTTTTAGTGGAAACAGAGAGAATTATTGATGGTAACAGTAAAATTATTTTATCTACACAAGCTGGAGACAGCATATATTGTCTATCAGGTGCATTTAGCCTGCCACAGAGATTAAAACATTTTCATTAGAAGTTGGAAAAAACTTCTTGAATTGATCTGCCATGATAAGAAAAATGCTTTCTTTTTCATGCTTTGCCTTCTTAAACTCTACTAATTTAGTGGAAACAAGAGTTTCACAGGCAGTCGTGAACTCCCTAATTGTGCTTTGCATGCTACCTGGGCTCCCAGGGCAGGGAGAGGAAAGTGCTGTTCCTCTCAGTGCAGTGTGTAGCTGCAGACCTAGCATGCTTTTCCTTTGGAGAGGCGGCGAGCATGCTCTGTACCACAGTCACAGTTCCAAGATAAATTCCAATAATAAAAAAGTTACAACATCAGAAAAGAACTGCCTCCTTGGTCACAAGAGATAAACTGGATGGGAGCAGCAGAGGTGTAAAACAATGCGATCGGTTTGACAGAGAGATTACAGACAGCAAATCCTGAGTGGCAGTGCAGAGGCAAACGGAGTACAGTGGCCAGGATAAAATAAGCAAAACATCTTGGGAATTGAAATGAAATATTTTCTTTTTTACAAGCTGAAATGAATTAACTTCATTTCCTGAGGGACTGCAGATTGCTTTTGTGCAGATTTTGCCACCCCCCCCAGAAAAGACATCCCTTCCCAAGCTTGCTTTCTCTTGAAATGATGCTGCTAATCTGGTGCAACAGATTTTGTGCTGTAGTGAGTACATTCTCCAAAGGTACTGCTTTGAGCAAAAGAAAATATTAGTAACCTGACTCATTGGAAGAGTTTAAATATCTAATTAGTCTAGCTTTGAGCCAAATCCTGCTGATTTTCCACCCACCTGAGTGTGCAACTTCCTGGCCATGCTTGCTCAGCGCACAAGAGTGCAGTCGGAGGCAGTGTCAAAACCTCCAGGGCCCCACTGCTCCTGCCCTCCCATGGGTCCCAGCCCTGCCACGGGCCCTTCTCTAGAACAAATTACAGACACTGGCCAGAAAGACACCTAGAGCTGAGGAATATATCAGCCTTCAAGCAGATAAGCACTTAGAGTCCTGAACTATGGTTCAGTGGGCCCATGCACAGCAATAAGGGAGTTCCAGCTGGTACCCACACAATATTAAATGCTTTGGGCCCTTCTGGCAAAAGTGTTAATATTTAGGCAAAATGACAGCAGAACATGTCATTTTTATTTTTCATAATATAAATGAACTTCTGGGAAGTTATTTTATTTTCTGGGAACTGCACCTTCTCTTATGAAAACTGCTTGAATGGGAAGTTCTCAGCCAGCTCTCCCAAAGTGCCGTTATTCAATAACACCTTGGTGAGCCTCTTTTCACAGCTGCAAGGGGACCATCTTTACAATGAAATGTAAATCAGGTCTTCCATTTCCTAAATTCATTTGTCATATTTTAAATTCACTTCCAACAACCCCCTTCCAGACACAGACTGCTGTGTTTCTGTTAGAAGCAGTTTGCTGCCTTTTCCATCAGCTGGAAGCCAATCAAGCAGAATGACGACTATTCCAAAGCCAAATGGAGGAAAAGTAACAACGAGCATGGAGAAGCACAGAGCATGTAACCTTCCATGGCAAATATCAATTTACTTATCAAGCTGCACAGCTGTTTGGAAATACGCTAGTTCATCTGTGGTGAAGTTTTATTTCAGGCCTGGGAAGAAGCTGAGGAGCTTGGCCCAGAGTCCTTCTCAGCGAGCTGGGGAGCCTGCAACAGGTCCAGGAGGGCTTGGTCATCTCTCAGCAGCAGCACTGTTGAACACTCCTACTGCTTTGGAATTTGAAATGCTTCTTCAGAGCTCTTAACTAAAATCTTTAAGGTAAGTGTGGGCTGTAAAATGACTAATTACCTTAACTATATTTGTAAGAGAAAGGAATTTATTGTAATGAGAAGCACTGGAGTAGAAATCATACAAAGAACAGGCAGTTTTAGCAGAATATACCTACACCTAAAGACATAAGCAATAAGAATGGATGTGTCTGGGAGATTTTTGGGGTGTTAGCAAGTTTAAGACATCCAGGACAAATGCCATGATGAAAACACAGCCTGGGATTGGAGACATCCTTTCACAGCCGGCTAATTCTGTAACAGCTGCAAGGCACCCAAGGGAGCCAACACAGCCTGCCCCAGTGCCCTGCTGTGCCAGCCCCACAGTGGGAACTGCCATCTCCCACTGCCTCTGCTCAGCAAAGCACTCAGACACATTTTGCACCTGCAACATCTGCGAGATTGAAACATGTTTAAATGCATTACTGAAATGGGTCTTCACAGTACCTACATGACACCCACAGCCTCAAATCCTCTTTATTAATATATTTAATAGGCAATTAAACAAACCAAATGGTTTCTGCTCCCTCTTGAAGAAGAGTTTACAAGATGGGGCTGAAGAGAAAGAAAACAATAATCCCATACTGCAGCAACACACAAGTCTTTCTACCCACCCCATGCAATCCAGGAGGCACTTGTAAGCCTTTCTTAGGACTAGAAAGGAATTTTATGTTTTAGCTGCTGGGGTTGTGCTTAACTGGGTCAGTACCAGCTTCAGGCATGAGGCCATTATAACCGAGGGCTGACAGCTTATTCTGTGGTGCACAACCACAACCTCATGCTACACACGGCTGAGGGCCAGGCCTGTTGGGGATAGCCCAACGATGCCCTAACACAGACACCTGCAGTTCGCAATATCCCTCCTTGGTTTTCCTCCAAAATAAGCCAATTGAGCTGGTCTCTGAAAATATCTGTTTCTGCAGGAGCTTTCAGGGATGAGCTTAACCAGGGTATCTAACATTTAAGCACTTTTCTAGTGTCTGTGAGTCATCCAAGCTCTTTCTACTCAAAGGAGAGGAAAAGCAAATGATTCATCTCCTACTAAAATTGGTGCCCGAAGGAGGTGGGATGGAGACTTGTGTGGAGCTGCCTCTTTCTTCCAGGGATCACTGAGAGTGCCTGCCTCACTTGCCCAGTCACAGCTCAGAACATCTACATTGTTAATTCATGCAAGATTATTTATGCAGAATGAATTAATACAGCTACCCCCAGCCTTTGGAAATTATTATTGAACAGCATGGGGAACCAGGAATAAAATGAACTAACAAAGAAGAAGGCAATTAAAAATATGCCTATGTTTTAGAGGGGAACTGGAAAAAGTTTAGCACAGACCTCCCTCTGCACCTGCAAGTGACGGGTAGAGCCAGAAGGCAGAGAGGCGAAAGTCTTGTTTTTGACAGCACCTACGTTTGAAGCACCTGGTATTTTGACTGCTTTTGAGCTAAATTCAGTGAAAGAGATCAAACCTCAAGCTTCAGTAGACAAATATGAAAAAGATGCTATTTGATGAGGAGGGACAGGCTCAGAGCCAAGGTTAATTTAGTCACGGCCCAGAGGTGCAAATTCTGTGCATATCTCTGAACTCCATTAATACTGCAAAATGCTTTCTTGCTCCTTGTTTTACTCCCATGAGCTGGAATACAGCTGGATTAACTCCTGAATCGACATTACTAGGTCTGCTCCTTTAAGATACTGTTCCTGGCTTGATGGCTGACCTGGGCCCTTAGCCAGGATCTGGACGACAATGGAGCAAATCCTGGGGCAAATCAAGCAGAACCAGATTCACACCCATTTTCCACAGTGCAGCTGCTTGCTTTGCCCACAGGCCTGTTCTGCATTTTATAAATCTAACCATTTTACAAAATTTCTCAATTTTATCCCAAAACAAAATTAATTTGAATGCTAAAACCTCATCGCTCTCTTTTCATACCGCCATTCCTATACTTCGAAATATTGCACCCTGACCCTTTCCCTCACAGCATTAGATATTGCCAAAGTAAAACCACACACAGTTGTTGCTAATGGTACTAATTATTGTTGCTAATGGTAAAAGTAACAAGAAGATGATTAAAGAGTATACAGTATTCACTGTTATTTTGAATTGCCTTTAAGATAGTGATCACAGAATCACAGAATGGCAGGGGTTGGAAGGGACCTCTGGAGATCATCCCATCCAACCCCCCTGCTTGAGCAGGTACACCTAGAGCAGGGGGCACAGGACCGCCTCCAGGTGGGCCTTGAATGTCTCCAGGGAAGGAGACTCCACAGCCTCTCTGGGCAGCCTCTTCCAGTGCTCTGACACCCTCAAAGTAAAAAATTTTTTCCCCATATTCAGGTGGAACTTCCTGTGTTCCCATTTGTGCCCATTGCCCCTTGTCCTTTCGTTGAGCACCACTGAAAAGAGTCTGGCCCCATCCTCTTGATACCCACCCTTTAGAGATTTATAAGCATTGAGAAGATCCCCCCCCTCAGTCTTCTCTTCTCCAGGCTGAACAAACCCAGGTGTCTCAGCCTTTCCTCATAAGAGAGATGCTCCAGTCCCCTCATCATCTTGGCAGCTCTCCGCTGGGCTCTCTCCAGTAGTTCCCTGTCTTTCTTGAACTGGGGAGCCCAGAACTGGACACAGTACTCCAGATGTGGCCTCACTAGGGCAGAGTAGAGGGGGAGGATAACCTCCCTCCACCTGCTGGCCACACTCCTTTTAATGCACCCAGGATACCATTGGCCTTCTTGGCCTCAAGGGCACATTGCTGGCTCATGGTCAACTTGCTGTCCACCAGCACTCCCAGGTCCTTCTCAATGGAGCTGCTTTCCAGCAGGTCAACCCCCAACCTGTATTGGTGTGTGGGGTTGTTCCTCCCCAGGTGCAGGACCTTACACTCGCTTGTGTTAGGTTTCATTAGGTTCCCCTCGGCCCAGCTCTCCAGCTATTTGCACTGATTTGTGGAGTGATTTGCATTTCTGTTTAGCATAGATGTCAGGAGAGCGAACAGTTATATTTTAAGAGTGCTTATGCAAAATATGCAAAACATAATATGGAAAAAGATAGTTGTGCAAGACTTACTCACTTGCACTGTCACTGAGAACAGGGTGAATATTGATCACATTGAATAATAACTGGCAGTGTTAAAAAATGACTGCACAGGTGGAATAAACAATAAATAAATAAATCACAAAGAGAAATTCAAGCTCTTACTTTCCAGACTTGAGCTCAAACATTCAGATTGTTCCTTGCCTTCCTTCCCTTTCCCCTCGCCCCCATGCTAACGGCTTAAGTCTTTGGGCAATTTTATTCAATAGATCTTGGTTTAATATTAAGTTAACACTGTCCTATACAAGGAAGGATTTGCAAAGGAAAGGAGAGAGCCCCTTCATGTTCTGAGATCGTTCTTAGGATCCAACCATGACTTAGGATCCAATATAAAGCAGCAAGTTGTATTTGGACATGACACTGAAAAAGCTTAACGGAACGAAAAACAACAACACCCCCCCCCCCAAACCCAAATAATAAACCAGAGGATGTATTTCCTTGGTAAACAGAGGAAAGTTAATAATTGGTATATCTTTAAAAGAACCCAATTGTTTCATCCTTTGCCATCACATCCTTGCCATGCTAACTCAGTAGAGGAGGTAATAAAAAAGACAGAATAACAGTATGAGTAAGGCAAGGTATGTATTTTGAAATCTCAAATGGTTGTGGACTCAAATAGATCATTCTTATTTCCTAGTTACCTTGATTTTTTTGGAATTTATCTGCAAAACTACATAAGCAGGGAGTATAGCGCAGCGTTCTCGTGCTGTAAAAATGAATGGGGCATCTCCTCGGTCCCTGGAGCACCCACACCTCTAACATGCCAGCATGTGCCAAAAACTTGGCCCAGATTTCCTTACAGAAACATATTTAAACAAGAACAGATATTTGCTTCTGGAAGACACAAATAAATTTGGGCTTTTTTAAAGGTATTTTTGAATCAGGGTGAGAATTCTTAGTCATGTGCTAGCACGCATTTATGGACGGACAGACCAAAACTCTAAGGAACCCTCTATTCTATTTTTTGAGGATCCTGTTCAGCAAGCAGAAAGAAACAACCTTTAGAAATGTACTTTTAACATTAATTAATTCACAATGAACTCTGCTTAGTGCAGTGCCCCAGTAAGAAGCGATCCCTGATCAACTGGCTGTAACCCTCAATGTACAACAAAAACGGCCCAGCAGCACCATTACTTAAGCACAGGAACAGAGGCGCAGACTCTCCTGAAATGTACAACCTGATACAGGACAAGCTGATACCATCAAAGTAGTTCACTCAAAGTGAACTTCAATCACAGTAGCTTTTGGAAGGTTCCAGCTTAATTTCCTTGGTTTGTCTGCCTTAGCTTGCAGTTTATATCAGGCTGCTTCTCAAGGCAACCCAGCTGCTCTCCTACGGAAAGGGAACCCAAGGTCCTTCTGAGATAAAACAATTGCTAGAAACAGTTCACACCTATGTTCAATTTCTTCTTTCTAAGTTTGATTCCAAACCTCAAACAATGAAATTAACAATTATATTATTACTTTATTTATTACCTCAAGAAGGAACAGTTTTGATCAAGTACAGCCTATTTTTAGATGTTACAGAGCAATTGAATTTATTTATAAAGGATTTCAAACTGTCAGTACCAGATCTAATATAATAATCTCAGATTTGAAAAAGACAGATGACATCAATTGTCCCCCACCAAATGTGCATACATTATTGATTATTCCAAAGCCTCATGAATAGGGTAATTTGTAATCATTAAAAATTAAAGAGAAAGCTGCTGAATGGAAAACAAGAAGGGCAAATTTTGCTCTTGGCTCTATTGCTATTCCCCTGCAATAGAAGTGGAACCATTTTATTGCATCATAAGAGAAAGAGAAGTAAGGAACATTGCCTCTCCGCGTGGCAGACAACTGCTCAGAGCCACTCAGGTGGTACTGCCCAACGAGAAACCACAGGGGCAAAGGATATCTCAAGCCCTGCTGAAAGACCAATCACAATGCAGCCTTCTGTGTTCAAGCACAAAACAGCTGTGTCGGTTGGCCTGCAGAGATGCCCCTGCTTTACCCTTTCCCTTCTGCCCTGCATTTGCCTCAGGAACAACCTTCAAAAGATAAAACAGAACCACCAATATACAGGATATGTATGGACTGTGGTCACTAAGGACGTTTATCCTGTGGTCACAGGATAAGCTGCTGTGGTCCTTTATTATTTCCAAGCAGATTTTTGCTCAATAGCAATTTAAGTGTTTAGAAAATAAATGTTATTTTCACAAGTATTCCTAGCCATATTTCATAAAAGCATCGTGGTTCTCCAACGCAGTCGGTCAAACCTTCCCAGTGCCTGTCCCCACCTGCCTGTGCACACAGCAGCTGCTGTACCAGTCATTATCAACTCCATAAGTTATGTAGGTCCTGGGAATAATTAATTTTAAATTCTCTCTTTGTAGAACAAACTGTGGCAAGGACCTGAAATCACAGTCACATTATCTAGCTATTTGTGAGGCCATCCCAATAATGAAACACACGTCCCTCTGGAAATGGTACCAGCTCAAGAAAAGGATTTTAACTGACATTTAAATGTCAAGCTACTATGTTAAATGTTATGGGCATTTCATTGCTCAGCCCAGGAGAAGCATGAACACATCAAAATCTCCTTAATAATCAACCACATTAAAAGTACAGCTTCAGCACCTGGAAAGACAACTACAGATGACATGTTTAACCAGGGCTGATGGATATCTGCTTGATTCAGCTGCATGAGTGCAAGCCTAAATGCATCTTCAGTAGGCCACAGGGAGTCTATCAAAATAATTATTTCAAGGATAATAAATTCGTTCCTTCTGAAAAAGTCCTATTCCCAGAGTTATGTTGATTCATTTTGCTTTCCTTGTTGTGAGCCTACTGGTATCCTACTGGAGCCTTAAGGGCTAAAGCCAAGTGAAAACTTGCTCAGTTCATCTTAAGAGAGTGTAGTAACTCATTGTCCACAGCTGTGTGCTTGCCGAGAAGACAGTCAGCAGTGCTACTCCATTTACAATCTACATTTATCTGAAATGATCCATTAGCCTTGTACATGTAATTCAAATAATCTCCCTGAAATAAAGTAGTACACTGCAGTCCAATAAATTCTTTAAAAGGTAGAAGAGGAATCAGTCATGCTTGGCAAACCCAACAACATGTTTTTCAAAGCTGCAAAAACATGCTAAATAAATGTGAGAGTACATAACCGACATAAAGTGCCAAAGCCCCCAAGAGATTAATGAAAGATTCAGATCAATATTTGAAATTTTCAAACCCATCCCCAGAGAGCCTGCCATGGCTGTTAGAGAGTGGATCACAATAACAGTCATACACATATTATTTACTAATATTTGTTAGTATTTGTTAATACTACACAGTCATTTCTGGGAGTGCATGTAGCATGTCAAATTGCTAATTTTAATTTTCATTAGTCAGAGTTGTGTTATCATAACTGCTGGCCAAAAACATGAATTTCTTGAGCTCACCTAGAACTCAAGCTCTCTCCCCTGGCTACAGCAGGCTTTCAAAATACAGCCACTAGTGTGGGAGATGGGGAATCAGCTCTGGAAAGGGTAGGCTGTGTGGCATTGATCTCTGCAGTCTCCCCCCTTGGAGAGAAGCTACCAGTATCAGGGGAAATCATAGAGGGACAACCATCAGCAGGTTTGCACTCCTCTAACTACCCTCTGATACCTTCTGCCAAGGTGGTTAGCATCTAAGAAATAATCCTGCTTCCTCACCCATGCCTCTGGCTTGACAGCTGAAGTGATAGAGGATACAAAAACATGCCAAGGTCCACAGCCAGCCCAGACACCCGTTTCTGTAGGGCAGTGGCTGTGACACCAAACACGTCTCCTCCTTTCCCCTCATTCTGATTTCCGATGCTTGCAGTCTCAACCGGGTCTACAGTCTTTCGTTAAAAACATATTAACAAATACCAAAGATTGGGATGTTTTCTGAGAAAGCAAGCTGAGTTTTTCCTGCCCATCCCTAGCAATACAAAAAATAATGAAGATATAGAAATAATTAAGACATCTAATCTTCCTAATCTCCACTGCTATGCAAGTGTAACTCCTTTCAATCTAAGAAGAGCCATATAGGTATGTATTATTGGGCACACACCTATGTGAAGATTACATAGTGATTAAAGAAGTAAGCTAGAAAAAGGGCTGAACTGATATTAAGAATTATAAAAAGATGTAACAAATGACTTGGTACACAGCAGGTGACAGTTCTCCCAGCAACATGCAATGCTCATCTCAGAAATGGCAGAGATGTTGAATTTAAAAACTGCCTCCAGTATTGTCACTGATAAATGATCATATCATGATGAGCACTGAACCATGCATCACTGGGGATGTGAACTCGATGCATTCTCTGCTCTCTTCAAGAACTGAATGACTAATTTCTATATATTGTATGAGATTGAAAAGCTATGGAACAGTCTTTATAGTAGCGGTCATTTGGCTCCTGGGATTCATTAAAATATCCTTGCATTATAAGACAGCTGAATAGCAGCACAAGCCAAGAAATTTAGCAAATTTACCATGGAGTTTCTGTCAATAGCAGCACTTGGCAGTTGTCACATTGACAGAGTTAATGAAATTCGTGGCTGGGGCAGAGAGAATCACATGGCTGCCTTCAGCCATCATCTCAGTTTTGACAAGTGAGGCAGGATTATTATTTTGTACCTGTGCCCAACCGGATAATTAAGCTGTAATTTTAACGATTACAGCTGATATTATTGGGCAGAAATGCCCAGAAGATTTATATAATCTGTGCATACACACCACTAGTTTTCTATGTGCTTGCTTTCTTATGGAAATACCCTATATAGAAAGCTATACGTGGTCATTTAGGTCTCTGCTATGAGCTCACTTACAAAGTCCCTGCAGTAACACTTGTAGCACTCCTGCAGACTTGCCTTAAGGCCTAGCTTGTGCCCTGGCTTTTTTTAACCTGAGTAGTAGAAGAAATTGGTCCTGCCTTCTTCCACCGCTGTTTGTTGGGCCCAAGGATGCTAATGGGATGCTTCAAACCCTTTGCCAGTTTTGGACCAGGGTAGCTCCCATAAGGAGCTGGCAGGGATGTGTGTCCCCCCCATGCAGAAATAGGAAAGAAGAGAGGAGGAAATACAGGTGTCTTCTGGGGGTGCTTTTGCTGCTTTATGTATTGAAGGTTTAGAAGAAAAATGGGTTCTGCAGAACAATATTGCACTCAACCCTAATAGGTACAGCAGTTGGAGTAAGAAGAGCAGGACCTTTATGTCAACCAAGCTGTTGGGGATTTGTTTTTGTAGAGATTAGGGCCAATGTGGCATGTAAACCCTCGATAGTGTGACTGCTACCTTCTTGCTCTTAGCTGGTTTTCTATTAAAATAACCACATTACATTTCAACTCTGTGCTCAGTGTAGCACAGAAATAGCTAACGTGGTGGGAGCTAAAGATTTCCTTCCCTGCAGGATGCCTTTCTATGTTTTGTGCAATAATTCATGCTCCTCTCTCTAAAATCTTGGTGGAGAAAAGTATTTAAAAGACGACGACAGACCCCTTGTTGCTGATGCTGCCTGCAAGACCTATGATCTGTGCATAGCCCCTCTGAACCAAGTGCGGAGCTGTTTGGGGCAGGAGTGTACAGCATCCCTCCTCTGACCCCCTTCCTGACTAGATAATCCTGGTAGGAAGTGGGTATTTGCCTGACCTGATAAATAAATTCAGTAAAAACTCAGAGATGCTCCTGTTAATAATAGTTTCCTTTTCCCTTGGTCAGCCTAATTTTCATCACACTTGTTTTCTTAATGCTTATTAGCACTCATTTCTTTTAACAGGAAGAGGTTTGCTCTTAAATAGCAGTTTGAGACTCAGATTTTCCCAAATTGCCTTCTAGTGTGGCTATGTGATGCCTTACGTATGGAACACCTTTCTCTATTTTATTCCACAACTATAAAATGAAAGTACAGAGATGCTTTATTGTTGGCTACTCTGTTTATGATAATTCTCTTGCTATAGACAGCTCTGGCACTGAATTACGACTGGCTATTGGAAATTTCTCGTCTTTTAGAATGAATGCCTTTGAATGGCATTGGAAAGTCCTGTTCAAAACACAAAAGAAAAGCCCTGGCCCTTTTAAGAAAGGACAATCGACATTTTTCCTTTGTTTATCTATTCAGGACTACCTCAGGACTAATTAATTCAGGACTAACATACCTTGATAAAGTAAAGAGGATCTAAAAAATTACAAAATGAAAAGAAACATAGTTTGCTTAACATTAACATATGTATTTAAAAAAAAATAAAGCTACAAACCAATCCCAGTATTGACTGCATACATCTGTCCTAGTTTCTAAAGAATATATATCTTTGATTATAGAAATACAGTGGCAGGCACTAATATTTCAGGCATGTAACTAGCTTACATATAACTGGATTTGATAATAACCGTCTGTATCCAGTCAATAAGGCTGTGATATAGAGGCATAACATCAAGCTGGTAATAAAACTTTTTTACTCTCATGAAGCCACAATTTCAGTTAGATAAATGTGATAATTAATTATACCAACTGCAGAATATCTATTATGATTTTAGTATTTTAACAGAATGTTTTAATTAATGGTTAAAAAGCAACTCTAGCATTACAGGCACTCAAGCTTCACGTGCAGGGAGCACTTAGTTTCTGCTGAAGCTAACAATGCCTGAGTCCTGTCAGCAGCATTTAGAGCTATTAAAAATTTGACCATAAGTATCTTAAACTTTATATTCTCCTTAAAGAAACTTATGAATTTTTTCCCTTCTAACATTACAAAAAATGGTGATTGAAACAAATTGTAAATATCCTGACAAACCCATACAGTAAAACTACCTGATGCAAGCATTGAGGAGTAATCGTATTATACTTGTAATCAGAGTAGAAATATTTAAGGTATCTTGGTAAGTCCTGCACCAGTTTTATAGCTACAGTATCTTGTCCCTGTTTGAATTTTGCTTATTTCTGTCTCCAGTAATGGGAAGAAAAAATATTGATTACACAATGTGCTGTCTCTGTTAATCCCATTATGTATCAGTTGTGCCAGATTCTGCACAATCAGTAATCTTCTAGTAACATGAGACTGGAGCACGGTGTGCCAAAGGGAACAGTAAAGCTCCTCACTGTGCGGGCTGAGGTCACTGGCTGAGACATCTTTAGATGCACTGGGATAGATCAGGCTGCCAACAGTGGACATGACTCCACTCTGCCTAAGTGCCATTAGATATATGGATTATATTACTGAAAAAGGGGAAGAATTTATTTTTATGCTATTTTTGTATTAGCACAGTGTAGGTTTCCTCCATCACCAGTCCGACCAGCTCCCAGGTCATGCTGTTCAGCTGCAGTGTTTCCCTAGAGCATGACAGGTGGGATGGGAAAAATTGGTCTGTCGAGACTCAGCCCCTATTCTTTGGCTGCATGTTCCCACCTTGGAAATATCTACCTTTTCAGTCTTTAGACATTGCAAATGACCAGAAAGAAAAAGGAAAACAGGCCTGATTTCCTTCAGAAATGAGCCTTCCAGGAGATACCCTTCTCTGCGTGTCTCCCTGTCACCCCTCCATAACAACTTCTGCACATTCCAGCTCAGTCCAGCCAATTTGATCTGCTGGTGGGGAAAACAGGAGAAGAGCCTCAAGGACAGTTAAACTCCTACAGGTGCCATGAAAACAGGTGATATATGAGCAGTAGCCAGAGGAGAAACTTCCTACAAGTACCTCAATGGAAAGAAGAGCTCCAGCTTCAGAAACTATTAGAGACTTTGTGTGAGAAACACATTGTACAAAAGTTGTGGCCAAAAGCAAACCTCTGTTCGTACCAGTCCCTGCAGCACATGGCCCGAGCAGTTTTTTATCCTGTTTCAGGTTTGTGTGGCCACCAGACAAACAGCAATCTCACCTCTCCTGAGTGCCAGTTCCTGCCTTGCCACCATCTGGCCCTAGCCCTTGTGCAGGTGGATCCTGCCTTTTTTCAGGGACATGCAGACACACAACCAAGCTAAGTTTTAACATAGAAGACCATTATCCAGAGGAGGTGGGAAAAACTACTGCTGCTGCTTTAGCTCCAGAGTAAGAATTACAGGGAGTACTGGAGGTAAATAACAGTCATCTGTATTTAGGTTTTGGTTTTCAGTCAACACCATTTAAATTTTTAAAGCACCCTGAGCTGCACTGCAGAGTTAATGAATTCGGCAGAAAACAATACCGGCATGAAAAGCTAAACTCAAAGCACACATCTCCGTTTCAGCCTGATCAATGGTAACTGCGTTCCTCAGGAGCCAGAGCCTTTCACACATACAAACCTCCCACTGCTCTTAGTGCAGAAATGCTGCCTGTGATGAGGCTGAAGGCCCCGGCTTCCAGCCTAGGAAAATAAGGTACAATGAGACAATGGAGCAGGGTGGGCTGCTAGCACCAACAGAAGAGCTTAAACAACAGGTGTTTGGGGAGTGAGACAACCCAAGTGGAAAAAGCCACTCTCCTGTGCTGTTCACTGAAGAACAGAGCTTTCTCATGAGCTGGAGGCATCCTAGCTTCTCTGGGTGCAACACAAACATGGGACTTGGCTGCCACAAGAGGTTACTGCATCTTCAGATTGTCTCAGACTCCCTAATGATCTCTAATAACTTATAAGGTTAATGACCAAGACTAATAAGAAGCTAATGATTAATCTGAGTCATCAACAAGGCAAGTCAGGAGCTTGGCATTAGAAGATGAAGCAGCCTGTCTGGTGAGATGGACACTGATAAACTGACTTTCTGCACACCCCTGCACTATCATGTCTGCACATAACCCCCTTTGAAGCTCACAAGAAAGTTAATTACATTAATAGCTTTAAAGCTTTCAGAAATAATTGAAATCAGTCTCTGTGCTAGAGGGTTAAGGGGATCCTCAATGTATTGCTTAACTGGTAGAAGTTGTCATAGCTCCATGGGACTGTACCCATCTTAACGAAGCTCTGACCGTTGCCAGCAGTTGACTGTTTCTCCCTTTGACTCCAAAATCAAAAACCAGAAGAGGAATAAAACACTCTGGAAATTTTGCTGGGAGAGCAAGTGGGTACAGGTTACAAAAATGCAAGTTTTCTTTTTTAGTCAATCTCAGATCATCTGAAAAGCTGGGGTGCCTGGCAGGTCTCTGCATCAGGCAGCACCTACTCTGCGGGCAAAGATTCAGTTTTCTTTTCACCTCAGTTGAAAAACCACACAAGCTTCCTGCAGGCAGACTTGGTAACCGAGGCCTTAATTCATACCATGGAAACTTCAAACATTAACAGAGAGGCTTGCTTACCATTACTGCCTACTGAAAGATGGTGTATTACATCTGATTATACAAAAGCCCTTTCTGCCTGTAATCCACTATAATTTCTTGCCCATTTAACAGTGTACTCAAAGCACCTCTTCTCACTCAGCACCCTATCTCTCTGTACGCACGTCACTAAGGGAACTGCTTATAGTAACAACAAACACTGGGATTGATGTTCCCTTCTGCTGCTGGGGACCGGTGCAAGTCAAATATCCTACAGGTGGATTTAGAGGACCAGGAATAAGAACTGGACCTTCGCAGAACCTCCCTCCATGCTCCTCGGCCAGGCAAGCACAGCCAAGCCAGGCTCACCTTCTCGCTCTGCGAGGGACATGCTCCAGGCGACATGGCCTCTCCCTGCTAATCCTGCGGCACAGATCCCTGGCAGAGCTGGCTCACGTTTTGGTGAGGTACTTGAGGTGGGTAGGCAACAGGGAAAGTTTAAGTCATTAACATAATATCATTAACATAACATCATTAACAAACTGTGCAACAAAATCAGGAAAACAAGTTTTACCATTTCAAGTTCTTACAAAAATTCGGTCCTATATTTTTACTTGCAAGCGCAAGGGGTCTCAGATTAGTGCAAAGATGATGTGACCATATCTGCCTATTATCAGAATGAAAGGTCAAATTCTCTCCCATAATAGAGATCATGGACAACCAAGCAAGTTTTGTTCTATATGTTGATAAATTCTGGGTTACCACACTGAGCTGCCACCAATGGGTCCGAGACCTAAAACCAAACCCTCCAGAGGGAGCTCTCAGATTTAAACAACATTCACTGTAAATCATCAGTTCCTCTCATTACCCTGTTAATTGTTGAAAAGAATTCAGGAAGAAGAGATGGGTGTAGAAGAAAGGTATTGTATCGGGCTGTTGTACTCCAAAGCACAAAGAGAGAGAACTATTCCTGACACAGTGCATGTCTCGGCTCTTTCAGCATTTGTGTAATTATAGCCAAGTCTTTTGAACATTTGATGCATCTCTTAGAAAATGAGGCATCCACATATTGTGGCTTAATGAAAAGAACTGAAGGAAATGTACCAAATTATTGGTTAACAGGCAGCTGCTTCATAAATGCTTTCTCCCATCTGTTTTCTCCTCCTTATATCGGCTCGTTCAGCCTAATGCCTATAAAATGCTGAGCACAATGTTTCAGGCCTTCTCTAAACTCTCCTGTCAGCGCTCATGGACAGCTTCAGCAACCATGTCCTGGATTCAGCAGCTCCTACTGCTGCATGGGTGCCAGGCACAGCCAGGAAGCACGTGCTTTCATGCAAACACACCCCATCGTGCAGGGGCATGCTGAGAGCAGGGACAGCTAACTCTGCTGTCAATATCAAATAATAACAATTAAAAAAAAATATTTTTTTTTTTAGTTCATTCAGACCCTAATGCTAACAAACCTGTCAATACAGGGTTGAGTTCTCCCACCTTTCTCTTAAGCTCCCTCATTTCCATGGAGTCACTGAGTGATTAGATAGAGCTGTGTTAAGTAAATGCCGCATTCATGAATGCCTCGCACAAGTCTGCTCCTGGGAGAGTCATTAGACTAAATACTTTGTTTTGCAGACTGATAACATACAGAAAATTCCCAGCAGCACAGCCGCAGCAGGACCTTCTGCTCTCCTGTGAGACCTCAGGCATCAGCCACCGGTGGAGGACTGCTATTGGATTTACAAGATTAATAATCGGATCCAACAAGACATATTCATTTGCAGCTTTTTGAACAACATGAGCAGCAGCAAATGGATACGGCATGTGCCATGTCCCAACCCATCCAAAAGATCTGCCATGGAAGCCCTCATGCAGGAAGAGCTTGGTGGCGAGAGGTCTGGGCTAAGGCTGTCTTGGAAACCAGCCTGCTCCACACCTGCTGCGCTCTCCAAATTGTTGCTTGTCCCCTCTCACACCATCTACCTGCTGCCACACATGGTATTAAGATCAACAAACATTGATAAGGGCCAAGTTTGTTCAGACACAGGTGTGTCAAAGGGATCAGTGGATGGTGGCTACATTGGGTAAAACCCCTTCTGATCTCAAGAAGATTCTTGAAAATCATGACCAGACAGGCAGCACGTTGTCTGAGGAGGAGAACATGCTTTTCTTTTCCAGCTATGCTCTACCGCTCACATGCAGGGCTACGTCCTGTCCCACTGATCCAGCTTAATCTAATTTAAGAGCAGACAATGGAAGTCAAATCCCCCCAGCTCCGCAAGGAGCACGGGAGAGCAGGTGTTTGCAGAAGTGCGAGCAGTGAGAGCCATCAGCGAAATCCTGCGCTCCCTGCTGTGGAGCCTAGCCCAGTCATCTGGATAATATTGACACTAATTCCTTCCTAATTTACCAAGCTAGCAAAACTGCAGAAGCAAACAGGTGTGTGTACTTGTTTGATTTTTTTTTTCCTCTAGCAAAAAGAGAGCTTATATTTCTCTTCATTCCAACTACAGCTGCTATCATAAAATATTCAGCTCAAGCCATCCAGTTCCACATCACAATTACCTGCCAAAAAATTGCTAACAGATCTGCTTCTGCCATCAACATGAAGCTGGCTAATCCTCTGGGAACCTCTTTTTAATTAAACACCTCATACAGTATTATAAACATTGAAAATATGCACCGGTCCTCTATTAAGAATGTGGCTTGATTTCTGAAGTGCACCTCATCAATTCAGATGTAATATTTACCATGGCAGCAAATCTTTAGGGCTTAATATTTCAGGTAACAGTTGTTTTAGCGATTCTATTAAGAGAAGGAATGCGTGAGCACAAATAAAACAAAAAAATCCTAATTCAGCTTGATTGTTTACTCCAACCTTGGGTTTCCCTTCTCAGCTGCCTGCAGTGACCAAGCACACGAGTTCAGTGTGCCAGCCCCGGGCCTTTCCTTTTCCTCCCTTGTCTGGATTGGTAATTTTAAGTGGTAACATTCACCTAATCTGTAAAGGCATCTTCCACCTCTCGCACAACATGTCAGTGGCTGTGAATATCTCATGTAAAGCAAATTAACAGTTGTTAAGTTCTGGCTGTGTAGCTTTCCCATCTCTTCTGTCCTTTGGTCCATATCTCACTTCCACCTCAGTTTCACAAAGAGCCAATCCTGTTACCGCAACCTCAGTATCACCAAAATGCCCTTGTGGACCCTCCATCACGATCAAATTGTTATTACCTATTTACCTGATAGGCTTGGAGTGCACCTCTCTATCTGGTACATCAGAAGAGTTTCATAAATCTTTTGACTGCAGGGATTTTACTAACGAAGTTGCTGCAAACCGTTGTTTGTAACAGGTAGGGATGCCCACAGGTGCAAGGGTACAGTGCCGAGAGTGTCACCCTTGGTGTCAGGCTGAGCGGGGACGTAAAGAGCCAGACCCTCTTAGCCTCCCAAAACAAGATTGGAGCACAGTCCTAGGGACCTTCTCTCCACAGGCATTCCTGGTGATATTATTGAATCTAAAAGTCCCAGAAAGAAACCAGAGGTAAAGGATTTTAAGGATCAAACAACAAAACTACTGATGACAAGAGATAGTTACCACAATTAAGACAGATCATCTCTAAGAATTGTTATACAAAAATCTTATTTTCTGGTGAAGAACACAGCCCAATGCAAATTCATGAATTGTTTAAAAGCCGTGCAAGCCGATCTGGTTATTACTACAGTAAGGATTTGAACAAATAGCAATGTTACAGAAATTCCCCGTGTTTTGAAAGCAATTCACCCAGTATAATAAAACCTACTTTTGAATGAAGAGGATGTACAGCCTAGGCATACTGATCTGTGCTCCTTGAAAGGAGGCACATTCATGGCTGTGAATGTGTTACTGTTAGTCTTAAGGCTCTGAGGTAGACGGAGCGAGATTAACACTTGTCCTCTGATTCGGAAACTCAGCTCCCAGCCCAGAGATGGAATTTTCCATGTGCGAGCTGATTTCACAAACCATATTTTCCTGACGTTTTGTAATCAAGCTTTTCATACACCTGGAGACGGGGAAACAAATGAGGCTGAGAAATCCCTTTACTCTCAGCTACTCTGGAGCAACCTCCACAGCGAGTGCTTTATGAAGTGTGGCAAAAGCAGGTGCTCCTTTTGCCAGAATAGCAAATTTCCAGGGCTTAAGCCATAGCTGCAATGTCCTATCTGGAATAGGATGTTTAGTTATAATGTTGCATATACTCATGTAATAAGCAGAATCTTTTTTCACTCATTTGGAAGACTGAATTGCAGAAACAAATCAAGCTGTCAGGGAAATGAGGACATCTCCCCTCTGCTGATAGCTAAAGCCACTTATTTCTGATTCAGTTCACAGGTGCACTCTCATGCATCTGTCACTGAAACCAATGAGACTTGAACTTATAGATCCCAGTATAAATTTATGGATTGAAATTATTCTGGAAAAGCATTAAAATACCATGAGGCCAAAGGTTGTCTGAAATCACATTCGCATGTTTTTCTGTAACCACATCAAGTAGCAAACATAGCCAGTGTCCCTAAGCCAGGACAAATAAAAGTACTCAATACAAAATAGAAGAAAAAGAAAACGTCAAGGGAAAATACATTCTAATGGCATTTACGCGCATTTCTTCTAACCCAGATTTCAACTTTTGCACCATTTCTGCTAAGTGAGACCAAAACAAGCTGGATTGCAATCAAAAAGGCACTATTGAGTGCGTTCAATAAAGACCATCTCAGCTCCTCAGATACAGTCTGTTCACAGATGCTAGAAGCTAAACACCAGAAAGCTTTGCAGAGGGTATCATGCTCATAAATGATATATGACTTAAATTCATACCATGCTTAACAATACTCAAGCAAAAACCAACTAAGAGTCTCTCTGGACAGCCACCCCCACAGGCTCAGCAGTGCAAGAGTTTGAGGCAAATTTGCAGAAGCCACAGCTACTGACTTTATTTGATACCAACTCCCAGGCATTATTATTTAGAGGACAGGGGCTGTGTGAGACATCCTCTGACTGCCAGCCCAACCATCACATCACTGTAGGGGCTGCCATTACTGTCACCTTGGTGCTGGAGACAGTCAACGGCACGAGCAGCAGTGATCTCGGCAGCGTGCAACTTTTCTTAACGTGCAAACACCTGGTACGGGGAGCAAGGGAGGCACACTAGACCACCCTGTTCCTCCCATGATGCAAGGAGGTGGCACTACCATTCTACCTAAAAGCAATGTAAAGAATGAATTAGCTACTGTTTCTTGCTCCTTTGTTATAGATACTTTTAAGAAACACCATAAATGTCAAGCTCTGTTTTCCTGATGGGGTTTTCAAAGGACCATTACTACAGTGTCAGACCTGTCTTGGCCTCTCCAAGGAGGTGAACGGGCAAGAGATCAGCTCGCTTTCCACCTGCTTGTTCCACAAGACATTTGTTCACACATGGCTGACCCAAACCTTGCAGTCATATATAGGCAATCATAGCAGTGGGCTGCCCATGGGGTTACACTCAATACTGCATCCCGCTGAACACTCCCCTCTCTTCCCAGTGCACATACCTGGCTCAGGCCCTTCAGAAAGCAGCTCTTATTCCCAAGTCTTCAATATTGGTTACAGGTTTCTCTGGTTCATCTATTTACACATGGACTGTAATGTCTGCAGGACTTAGGAGCTACTTCCCACCTTTGTTCAATCCTCAGTGTCACCATCTCAAAATGGAAAAGGAAGAACAGTTATAATCTTTCCCCTTGGTATTTGTTTCTAGGAAGAAAATAATTTTTTCAGTCCTTTTTCCACAGCACCTTCATCCAGAATGGCAGCACCAGAGCCGAGCTGTTCCCAGGGCATTGCACTGCCGTTCCTGGGGACGGCCAAAGAGCACGTGAGCTGGAGAAAGGTACAAGGCAATTAGTCAAATATACCCACCAGCCTCTGAATTGCAATGATCTACAGTGAGGATCAAACAGGCCCAAATGCCCCAAGGCATTTATTAGAAGCCTTTGTTGCTATTCTCTCTTCCCCCCGCCCCCAAAGGAAAGCTGATATTTCAGGCAGGCGGAAGAAAGTACTTTTAGGCTTTTTGTATACATTTTTGTTGTAGTTAAATAAAAGTGAAGAATAAATGGGTCTGCTTAAGTCAATATTGGACCAACCTATGGAGCACGTAATGGATAATCATATTTATACTGGTGTTATCTTGGTTGATTGCATTACACTAAGACTGCGTATCCATGCTATTTTAACTGCTGTACAAAGAACCGTGCTGTCTGCAGCTGATGCCAGCCAGGACTTGAGAGAGAAACAAAACACCCGTTCAGCTAAGAGAGTCATGCTAGCTGTCTAAAAACATGTAGTATTTAGTAACGGAGAGAGATGTCTACCAGTCCTCTACAAATCCAGAAAAGACTTTGTAATTCTTTTTGTATTTATGAAAATGAGCACACAGGAGAAAATGTACATGCAAATAGATCACTCATCAATTAACAAAAAAAAAAAAAAAAACCCAGAAGAATTTAGGTCATGAATATAAACTTCCCTGCTCTGAACACACTGAAATCTCTATTAGGTTCCTTTTAAGTTTCAGTGAAAGGAAGGGATTGATATCTATTTTTCTGACCCTATCAGTTTCACTAAGTTATCAGTCCAATAAGAACTACACAAAACTTACAGAAATCATCCTGGTTTTGCATTTGCCATGAGAGACAGCAGCTGTTTCATGTGCCATGGCAATCCCCAGGTGCCAGAATGACTCCTGATGATCACTTCTCTGACACTATGGGAGCTCATGCTGAACCGCAGCAATTTGTAACAACCAGGTGTTGACTGACGGCAATGATAAAATCCCTCCAAAACTCAATAATAATTCAAATGAGATTTTCTTACTAATATCTGTAACTTTCAATGCTTTTTCAAGCTTTAATGAGAGCAGATTTTCTACAGGAAAACACAAGGAAAGCCAATATATGCTTTTACCTGAGCCCTTCTCTGCAATTTGCGTGCATTAAATAAGCAGAATGGCAGATGCCTGAATGGGGATCAGGCCACAGAAATAATGTGTAAGTTATATACAAATTGATGCTCTTGATTTTGGTCCAAGATTGTGTGCTGCCTTTTCATGGGAAAAGAACACTCTCTTTTCCACATTCAAACAATGATCAATTATTTAAATCATTTGTCTAAAGCAAAGCATCAGGAAAAAAAAAAAAAAAAGGCGGGGTGGGGGGGAAGCAGTTAACTTCACTGAAAAATTTTCTTTCAGTCAATGTCTTTACAAAAGCCAGAGCAGCCCTGCACTCACCTCTTCCTGCTGCAAGGACTCACTATCTCCAAATAAGCTGTGTGTTATAGAGCTCTGCTGTTGTCAGTTAATTATCCCAGGTCACGTTATAAGAACAAGTTTTGAAATGAAATTTTCATCAAATTAATGGATATTCTACAACTGGGATGAGGGGATACACCTGCCTGTGTCTGATCAACTGCAGTCAAGAAAAAACAGCTGAGATTTTCTAGCAAAGCAGCGCTGGTATCACTCTTGGGTCCTATAAATGATGACCTAATTCAGCCTACCCTTCCACCTGGAGATCAGGGTTATACCTACAGCATGACACAACATGCAGACCATGTGACAAATGCAAAAATGACAAAATGAGCTCTGGATCCTGAAGCCAATCAGTCACACAAACATGGAAACGGCTGCCACAGCTGTTAACCGCATAGAAAATTAATGCTCCTTTACTCAGGAACAGTGCCCTGCTAACCCCTGCCATCCCTGTCTACTTAAAACCAGTTTGGATACCTTCACACTGGCTCCACAAAGCGCTCTAGTTTACTATGGCTTTAGGAGAGATGGCTTAACTAGAGACAGCATCTGTGAGCGGGTGTCCTCCCACCTGTACAGACCAGTTTTCCCAGACACTGAGGCCCGAGGGATCGCGGCCAGCCCGCTCCTGGCGTTCCAGCTCAACATGGCATGAATGTCACCCGACAGCTGACCCAACGCAAAAGAGAATTCCTTAAGTTTCCTATTTGGATGTGCCTTCTCATTAAGCTAAGTTGTCTTTCATCAACTTAGCTTTTGAGGATAAAACTCTCTTGCTACTCTGGTTTCTGTATCACCAAAAATTTGCATTTAATTGACTTCAGAAAACAAAAAGCTGTCCCTTGCTTCTCCCTGCCAAACTAAGCAAAGAAAAACAAACTTAAAAAAAACCCCAAGCCCTACCACCACCAACATAAAGTCCCATATCTGAAATTTTATGCAAAGCCCTTCCGGCGGGCCTCCCTTAGCCGATCACTGTTGGGATACACATTTACAAACCAGGCTTTGGTTTCTAAACCCAAAGAGCAGTTGTAACTTCTCCCTGCCTCTGACCTCCGCATGATTTGCTAAGGTGGTAACACCTAACCGGTGCAACTCCATCAGTTCTTCCCAAGGCAATCATCGCACAGATGTGAATGTCAGTGTCCTGTTTGTAACCGAAGACCAGTTTTCCTGTTTCTTTGAGAAAGTTGAGTATATGGGGCACTGTACAGATTTTAAGCACCACTCTTCAATCAAGTGAAATATTAAAGCCAAAACTAATTCAGTGGCAGGCAGTAAGCATTGGGGGACCCTGCCTTATCTAATTTGCTGTCATCTGCAGTAATCTCTGCTATTAATATTACCATGAAGAATATGTCAAAAGCTTAAATTCATCACTTCAGCATGGTCATTCAGGGAATGTGTGCCAGCAGGAGCGATTACTCCTCTTGCCACCTCAGCCTCTGGTCTGAATATTGAAACCCCAACCGCAGTGCAGCAACCAACGTAAAAAATAACTACCCAAGTGGCTGTGGAAGGTGTACTGCCATCAGAGTGGTGATAAATATTCAACAGAGCTCAAGGAATATGTGGGGGTCTAAGTCCTTCCAGGAACAGCTACGCATCATTAAATGTGGGATGTGGAGCTTCTGTGGTTCCCGATCACAGTATGGACCCAAAGGACAGAGACAGACCAACCATCGTCCCTTATCTGATGTATCATTTGCCTTTTTGGTTTGTATTGACAAAGATGGTTAGAAGATGAGCGGACCAAGAGGTTGTCAAACTCACACAACGTAGTGAATTGCTGCTTCCCTGGGGATGTGTTCTCTGCTAGAGTCACTTGGTGTCCCAAAGGTCACACAACTGGGGAAGAACAAGGAACAGAGAAGGCCCAGATCAGAGATGATATGGTGGCACAGAAACAGCTAGTTTAGAGGAGGTCTTGCTGGCTACTACCTCGCGAGACCAAATCCAGGTCTCACGCCAGCTTGGCTGGCAGAGTCTCCCTTCACATACGTGCAGTTATACTGACTCGCTGGTTCAGGAGGAGAAAACTGGGAGGTGGATGGAGGGCATCGCGGGTACAACTGCACTGCAAGTGAAGGTGTACATTGTGTCAGGGTAGCCATCCCTGCCCTGGCTTTAGTCTGGCAACACAGATGAGGATAACGGCAATGGTAGGGACCCAGGTGCCACCGCATGCTGCAAGATCCCTCCAGGGGCTCCCCCAAATCCCCCCTGCAATTCTCAGCTATTGATGTAGTCACGCTAACAAGACTGTGCCTGCACACACCACAATAACCTCTATTTGCTCTGCAGACATACTGACAGTATTTCAAATCAGACATTTAGGCCTTACCCCACACCTTGCTAAGTATTAAACTGTGCTGCGTGTTCTGACTTCTTCTCCCAGTTAAACCTTCACTTCCTACAAAGTATACTTTTCATTTGATCTAATTTAATCTTTCTATTCCTTATTGAATTCCCTGACCTAATAAGGTAGTGGTACCTTATAAAGCACAGAACAGCAAATAGCAGCTAAATAATGTTGCTATTACATCAAGGAGAGCTGAAACATGGAGAAAAAACATAAAGGTGATGAGAAGGATACATCTAAAGCTATCTTGGAGCAGAGTTGTTTACTGTACGTAAAAAATCTTGGACAGTATGCCCCATGTTGGGGGGCAGAGGGAGGACATTTTCCTGCACCAGTTGTAATCAGAAGCATCCCCTGCCAACTTGGGCACTAGCACTGGTAGATGGTACATGATGCTTTTCAGCACCTGGCAGAGGGCTGGAATGACGGATAGGAAATACAGTTCAGCATTATTCAGCTGCTTTTGGATATAATCCAAAAGAAATAACCCATTGCTTATCTCATGGAGAAACCACACCACTGTGCACTAACCCTATCTTTATCACAGTGATTATACAAGTCAAGAAAACCCCCAGAAGGATCCCAGCTACAATTAACTGACATCTAAAGGCCCTCGCAAATTGTACTTGATGCTCACTGTACCCTTAATACGTTTTGCTGTTATTAACTATGGTTGCTGATTTGTTGCTGTTACTCAGTCTAATAAATAGTACAAAATATTTTGTCCCTTCAGCCAGAGCTAGAAACCACTGAAATGTAGTTTTAAGAGATCAGAATTATGCTTCAGAGTGGCGAAACACCAATCTACTGAAAGAACAGTTGTTGGGAGGGAGGGAGAGCCCCACTGGTGCCTGGGCAGCTGTTAACCTGGCTGATACACACGACACAGCTCAGCTTCCACTGCCAACCCCAAATCTTGTGCTTTACTGACAGGCTTGGGCCCTGTTAGAACCAATACAGAGCCTAATCACTAGACCAGGAAGATCTTAAAGTTTTATGCAGAGCAAATGCTGAACTCCCTTATAGGGCACACAACAAGGCAGCCACTGAACTCTCAAACCTCGCTAGACATCACTGCCTACATGTCACAAAGCACAAACACCAACAGAGGTTAAGAGAAATTAAAAAAAAAGACATTTAAAAACTACCTGCTGTGCTTCAACACATTTTTTAATACAACCTTCTGGATTATTTTTTTTTAAACCTTCATTTACCAATTTGGATTAATGACAGATTTTGAAATACAGAGAAATTTTCTGCAGAAATGTCGATACTGAAGCTCATACAACTCCTGGTATTGGAGCTGACTACAGGTAACAGTGTAAGAAGTTACAAGACAGGCTATGAAGACTTAAAAGTGAATATAATTATTTATGAATAAAACTGCCATCTTAAGCCTCAAGAAGTTCTTTATTACTGCAGGCATGCCCAGCCATCCTTCTATTGTTCTTCAGATCCCTGGACCCTGTGCAGCCGCCTCTCGCACCAGACCAGCTGACCACGGCGCCCTGTGCCCGTTGGCTGCAGCGCAGGGAGATGCACTCACCACCGCCTCAGGCACAGCAGGATGGGCAAGGTTTGACTTTGACCTCCTCTCACCCCGTGCCTTGCAGCAGGACCCAGTTATCAGACGTGCTGCCTTTTCGCTTGCGTGTCCTGGACCAGCTCTAAAAGAAAAGCGACTGAAATACCAGAATTACAGGTAGGTGCCTAACCAGCCAGCATGGGCCCATGGCTGCTCTCAGCCCTCACATGGCAACTTTGGTGTTCCTGAGCTGAGGCACATACGCCTCACCTTGCTCTTTTTGGAAATAAGACCGCAAGGAGAGAAAGCCTTAACTGCACCATCTCCACATGGGGATCCCACCATGCGCAACAACAACAACAAAAACAAAGCAGGAAAAATCAAAGCAAACCAGAATCCAACCAATGGTCTGCAGACCATGAAAGAGAGCCCAGTTTGTGCAAAATGCTTCAAAGTTCTGCACTGTTTTTTCATGTTCTGATATTTGGTTAGGGTTTTTTTAGCATTCGGGCTTCAAGCAAATCAGTCAATAATAAGAAGTCAGCACAGAAGACACTCAACTCTTTGCTGATGTACTCTAATGCTGTCTAATTCATGCATTTATTAGGCACATTAAATATTTTTTTATTCACTTTTTCATTATCTCACTTTTCAACCTAATGAATGTATTAATCTGTTTACCACCAGCAGCAAATAAGAGTTTGTGGGATTTTTTTTTTTTTAATTACTCCATACCACTACCCCACATTGCAAAACTTTAACCACACCTCTCACTGACATTGATTAGGTTCTGAAGGATTTTAATCAATAATCTTTATAGGTCTGAATGCATCCAGAGGGACGAGATGGTGAAAGGGGTTTAGTGTGGCTAACGTGTTACATTCTCTTGAAGAAAAAGAATCCAAAGAATAATAAAACCACAACGTAGGTTGAACCTTCATACAAGGTGCCTAGTTTTGCACATTTTTCACATCAGACATCAAAGATATTTTTGTGGGTTTGGGGTTTTTTTGTTGGTTTGGTTTGGTCTTTTTTAACTTGATGGCATTCAGTAGTATGTAGAGCTTCGGCTGCTCTTGAGAAAAATGTTTTCTCAAGTCCTCCCATAGCTATTTTTCCAGCAAACTTTCAAAGACTTTTCTGTCTTTATAAGGAAAAAAAATACTATGAAGCTGAGGCTGATTCAGATACTTTGTAGTGTAACAGCAGACTCAGAAAATAATCCAGAAATTTTCTGGTTTGGGTTTTTGCTGTATTACATAGTTCAGAAAGAAGGCACCCAAAAAAGGCAATCATAAAACCTGCAGGATGAGTTTCCAGAATAAAAGACCTTTCACCAATTAACTAACTGGAGATATTTTTGCTGTTTGCTTGCCATTGGGACAGCGTGAACCAAAGTACATCCTTTTCCAGGGTTTCTGAAAAAGGACATACTAGAACTAAGGAGGGAAGAGAGGAAGAAAAAGTCCCCTCAAAATTATTCACACCTGAGAAATGAGTGCCACGTACTCATTGATGACAAACTGGCTGAGATGAAGGAGTGAGACAATGGATTAGGTGCCTGTCAAGCTCCCTTCTCCCAGACAAGCTGAGCCAGAGAGGCTCCTGCCAGCTGCCCGCAAGGGCTGCTTGACTCTCCCTGTGAGCAGAGTGCGGGTGCTACAGAGGGGAGACCAGCATGGAAGAAACAATCTGGGAAAAGATACCTGAGATTAACTGAGATCTGTATTCAGAAGAATTTGAGAGATTTAACACTGAACAGTAAGTGGTTTATGTGCATCGTAGTAGGCATCTGCCAGTACAGACTTTTTCCTTTCTAAATAATTGCCATATATTTTAATTATTTTTTTATTCAGTCCTTTCTGTGTCATGTAATGCACTTATCTTGCTGTTGGTATTAGTGGCTCAGGGCTGCCATTCTGTATTACATTCTGTAGGGCTCTTATCGATATGGGATTTAGGTACACAGCGAGATGCTGGCAGGCAGTCTGAGGACTTGAGCAAGCCAGCTACGTGCCCAGGGAAGGGCAGCATTTGACCCTCTCATTATTGTTTCATATTCTCTTCTGCAGAAAATATCAAATGGCAATTCACTGGGGGAAGGGCAATCATTTTTCAGATACCACATGAAAGAAATACCAGTCTGGTCTGCACTAGATTATGTGGGACAATATGTAATACATTCCTCGCAAGTTATGACATTGATTCATTCCTTGTATTGAATTTGTTCACAGTAATGAATGTATTACTTGTTCCCTGAAGGCCCCAGCCTTTTCTCTCACCTTTATTGATCAGTGGTTTATAACTTTGAAGCTATTTGCAAAAAGTGATTAATGTAACTTACTTTCTAGTCTTAAAAAGAGCGTAAGCAATTAGGGTTCATACAGCAAGCCCCTGCCCAGCCAGGAGTAAAACTGCTGGAACCAGGTAGCATTATCTGACACATTAGACTATATTTCAGCACAGAAAACAGTAAAAGGTTGCATCAACACTGAACTGAGGAACATTCATCTCTCTGAAATCACTCTGTAAAATATGGAGGATGGACTAAGAAGAATTAATGGCTACTGCAAAATCTCTTTATAATCTTTAGAAGAACTGCATGGAAATAACTGGGAAAGTGTGATTCTTAATCAAAAGCAATGGCATAATTCTTGGCCTCTGCAAGACAACCAAAGAATTAATAAAAGCTTGCAGTTGTTGGGGTGGGAGGACAAAGGAAGGTGAGCTAAACAAAGACGAAGAGAGATGCATCATGTAGCTGCAAAGGTAAAGATGAGATTGAAGGATGCACCTTAAAGTAGATGAATACCACTCTTGAACCTTTCAATAATTTCTTAAAACAAAGTAGTTAATTAGGTTGCAGTCAGTAGTAGAGGTCTATATAACTCATTCCTTCACCTAAGGTCTATGCCATAAAGAAATGGCAACAAATCCTCCAACAAACTCACATAGACAGCTGCTTGGCAAAGCTGGCAGCTACTGGAAGAGCCTGAATGAAGGCAGGGGGGAGGCAGGCAGACAGAATGCCTGATCTGAGACAAACATGGCCATGCCTGGAGCTCTTCAAAAAGCCTTAACATGGAAAAGAAGTTACACTAAGTCATGCTAAAATCGTTCTCTGTAAAGCTGCTTCATTTGCTCACATTTGTAGAAGGGCAACAATCTATGGACATTTGATTCACATATGAAACAGGCACAGTGACATTGCCATAAACTGCTGTAGGTTAAGAAACAACAGCCTGCATCTAGGTAACATTTTCAAATGTGATTAACTTCAAGGAATCTATGCTGCAATTGAAGAGTGATAATTTTTTTATGCAGTCCCAAAGAAGGATGTTTTCTCATTTTTAACAAACTGAAAAGATAGAAAAAATTATTTTGCTGCTCAGGATTCCAAAATGACTTCAGAAAAATGCAATACATTTGTAGAGCAATAGCCATTAGTTGGACAGTCATTTCTACTTCTAATTACAGATAATCAGGATGAAAGTGATCCCTGAACAACAGTGTTCACAACTGTAGTAGGGAGGAGTAAGAATAGCACAATGAAAGCAGTGCAACAGAGAGCCTGAAGGTGCAAGAGAGCGCACTACTTTGTTTTAGGAAGTTTCTATCTAACCTGGGTCCTAACCCCAATGTCAGCTTTCAAACTCCATGTCACTCCACCTGAAGAGATCATAGAAAGCATTCGATATAGATGTCAAACATTAAAATTGCCCCAAAGCAAGGATCCAGGCTGGATGGGCTTGGTTCCTCCAGGGGACCCACAGTCCAGGGCACTCAGAGAGCTGATTCCAGTCTGGATTCGGGTGGACTTTTGCCAAGGCTTCAGGCGTGGGATGTTCCTCTCGGTTTTGTAGATGCTTTTTAATGCAAATGCTTTCTAATAATATTCTAGTCTTTTAGGGGGCAATCGCCAAAGTTTGCACTGCGTGTAGTGAGCGGCTATCAAGCTGGTGGCCTAAAAGCCCCGAAACTGCGCTTCATGGAGCTTGTAATGCTACCAAGATAATCCTCAGGGAAAAAAGCAGCAGACTAGATAAAATTATCAGAAAAACCCTGGTGAAATTTGGGGAGCCCAGCAGTAGACTGTGAATGTTTTGAAGCTTCTTGACATCTTATCTCCCCCTCTCCAAACACAATGTGCTGTCAGAGCAGGGCTGCAGTGCCGCATGCTTTCAGAGAGCAAGCTCAGAAAATGAAGGTTTTAAGTGGGAAGAAGAAACAGAAAAATGATCTCTTTATGGACAATACTTAAAAACGTGTGTTTTGATAGAGGTTGCAGTTACACTGGAACTGCTTCACCTAGACACTATATTAACTCTGCTCTCAAGGAATTTTGTTGATTCAACAGAACACAAGCAGCAATACTGCCCAACTCAACAGGGAGTGCCCCTGTAGCACAAAGCTTGCCTCTCATTCTCACTGACAACAGCAATGTGTCATTAGCAGTTCTTCTATAAGTGCAATTTGACGATGTGTCAGACTGACCAGGGGGCTGCACTCCCCCAGATTTCCCCTGGGCTCTCAGCCATGGAGACACAAGGTGTTTCCAGAGCAGAAGGGGACAGGCTCTCTCGACAAGACGCAACCAAGCACCCCAGGAGCCCTCATGGGCTTCCTCCTGCAAAGAGTACCCAGCTGGGCCAGCAAGACGTATCGCTATCCCATGGATCTCCTCGAGAAGATAACCCAGCTGCTGTTGTTGCATGCCAGAAGCACGAGAACTGGGCTTGGGCTTTGCATAACAAAAGCCCTCAAGACACATGGGACAGGGCAAGCAGCCACCCCACAACATGCTCCCACTGGTACCAGGACCTCTTTGCCCCTTTCTTCTCCCATGTGAGACAGTGCTCAGATCATCTCAGTGCTGCTTCTTCACCTCAGATGATATGCACCTACGGGAACACTATTTCTTGCATTTTTTCTTCATTATGCTTATGAATTATCACTCAGTGAATAAAAACACATCTCCCAAGCTCTGTATGCACCATGAGAAGGAGGTCTATTGCCCCAAGGCTTCTCCTCTGATAAACCTACATTATGATATAGTTTAAAAACATTAACAACAAAAAAATCAATCCAGTGCCTGTAGGAAGAAATGTTGTAGCCTACTCTCACAGGTAGTATGAAAGCATAACATAAGCATCATTGATCTAGAAGAGTACAACGGCAGGCACTGCTCAAAAGAACAAGATTTTTGTTGATTTTTTTCAACGAAAGTAAGTGCAAGCCTACAATATAGCCAATCATCTCCCTGCAACTGCCTTATATTTCTTGTGCTGTATATATGCCAGAAAAATTCTAATTCTAAATATATTTCCTTTACAGATATGTCCAAATCCCATAGGGAAAATTAGTCATTAGCATAGTTCACTTTATGTTACTAGAATTACACCAACATGAATAAACACCACTGTGTGTCTAGCAAAATGAAATAATTGGAGGAAAACCCTCATCTAAATAGAAACATATCGCACTTTTGCATTCAGTAAAAACACTGGCTACCTGAAATCTCACTTCATGCACTGATATTTAGGTCTTACTGTAATACATGCTGTTTTCAACAAATCTAAGATAATTTACCAGAAATTAGTTGTAAGGTTGGAAAAATGTTTTCTAAAACAGCGGCTTCCTGTGGTCCAGAGCTTTGTCCCTTACCAGGCTGTAACTACATCCATTTTGCTAGTCTACGAGCTACTAAACTACTAGGAGAAGTGAAGAACCTGAGCCTGAGAGAAGCACCAGCATCATCCTCCACATGCAGAAATCCTACAAACTGAGATTTGGAGTCCAGAAAAGAAGTGACTGCAGTCAAGGCAGCACATAAAGATGGCTGAAGCACATTTTACAGTGAAGATGAAGATCACCATCACCAGTTAATAAGGTTACAGAAACTGAAGACAAATCAGCTGAGTTGAAAGCAAAAGCGGGGAGCAGGAGGATGTGCTGGAGAATTACTGCTCGTGCACAGGAGCGCTTGTTTCTTTGTCTGATGTTGCATTGCCTATGAAGCCAGCTTGGAGCACAGATATGTGGCATGACTACTTTCTAGGAGAATCATAGTGCAAGTCACAATACAAGTCAAAAGAGCAAGTTATCATAACATGTGCAGTGGAAGTCAAGGCAACTCTTCTTAAAAAAATAAGAAATCAGTTTAATACTAAGGTAGAAACAGGGATCTGAAAATTGCCTTTACTTACACACACATATACATATAAGGGCTCTCTTCCCACAGTGCATGCCATGGTTTTTAACTTGCTCCTTCTAAGACTGAGGCATATGCAAGAATCAGGGGACAGCCAACTGCAGTAACAAATGGGACTATTTTGGTCATCATTTTTAAAGACATTTAATGCTACCATTTGTTCAGCTGATCACAGTACTCATTGCTAGGTATACGGGTCACGGGACTTCCATGGGATTTTCTTGCCTCATACTTACAGGGATGCACTAATCACAATGGTAAAACAGACTTCTCCTAGGGAATGTCCCTAAATCAGGAGTTGCAGGGTCTTTGGGACAACTGCATCCTTTTGACTAAAACCAGAAGCTTCTTAAAATTCAGACCAAAGAAAACATGCTTTTTTCATGTTTTGAGAACTGAAATCAGTTTAAGCATTTACACAGAAACTGCAAGAAAAAGCCATTCTCTGAGCCTAACATTTCACATACACAAAGTGTTTCTGGTTAGAAATTCGTGCTTGTGATGCAGCTTCACGCTCCACATCTAACTGTGAAATCACTTCTCACTTTGGTAAAGCAGTTGCTAAGTAAGGAATCACATGCAAAAGAACCAATGGTTCTCTAACTAAACAGCTACAGAATGACATAGTACTGAGTAATAAGCATAGTACTGAGCAGAAACTACGTCAAACCATTAGTAAAGTGTTCAATACAAATGAAAAAAACCTCTATGTTTTACTAAAATTGCATGCTTAACTGAGCTTTTTTTTTTTTTTTTTTTAATTTTTAAAGATACCCAGGTCAAGTTGTGCTGAGTTTTTTCCAAAGCCTCTCAAAGCTTATACACATTCATATTGGCTTGCAGCCCATCCTGCTTTGAAAATGAAGTCTCTTATTTGAGTTACAACCTGAACACCCAACCCAGCTGAATAATGCCAAAATTTTGAATGAGTCAGCAAGCAATCACCAGTTGAACAAATAACTGAGATTCAACTGCCTCCAGAAAGAGCTAATTTTCCTACACACATGTAAGAGAGCTGCCTGCCATGCCGGCACACTGCCCTGGTGTTCAATTAGTAGCTGCCACTGTTACTAAATGAGGTCCTAAGCAAGTCATCCTACCTCACATTTCCAATGACAAAGAGAAATGGTTTTTATTTGAATCACTGATTCCGCAGGAGCTCTAAAACAGATCACTTCTGTACTGGCCACAAAAGAAGGATCCTGAAGCCTAATGTTAGACACTGCTTTAAAAGAGAGAAGTAAATGCAATGGTCACATTTAGTAACAAACAGAGCAGCTACCTTAGGGACAGGGAGACACATTTCCATATTTACTAACCACTGGTAGCAGAGAGTGGGGCCACAAACATCCTCTATCACATCAACTTTTTGTTTGGGATTCATTTTTCCTGTTTTGCCCATCAAAAATTTAGGCATAGAATCTAAAGAACAATCAGTGAAGAGCAATAAGCAGTTTATCCCATTTTCTTTTTGATGGACAGATCGTCCTTCGGAGAGATGGATCATTCCCCATTGACTGTAACTGGGCCCTAGAGTAAAAGCTGATCTAAACACCTACCTTTCAGCTAGCTGGAGGTAGGGGAAATGAATCATACCATGGGTACTTATACACATACTACAGAGATAAAAAAAGAAAAAGAACCAAATGGCTGCCACTTAGAGGTTATAATCATCTGGGGGCTGCTGCAGCTGCACACTTTATGTTCAGGTGATAGACACTTGTCTGAAATTAGTACCTAACATTCAAATACAAGCCTGAATGGATAATACCTCCCAGGTGTTACAGACGGTATAAGTTTGAACTAGAAGGGTAATTCTTATCTAAAGCCATGTTCAAATACAGTCAGGAGATCAAAAAGCCCCAAGGTCTATGTTTAAAGGACACTTACTATAAAAGACAGCAATGGGATGGGTGCATTCAACTGCAACAGCACTTTGTATTTTGCATATTCTAAGGGAGATCGATTCCTAGGTTTGCTGGCATAACAGTGACAAAACAGGCAGCCTTGGGAAGTGCATGTGGAGGGTAAGCCCTGCACTGGGGGAAGCGGCTCTGGGCAGAGTACCCTGACTTCCACCCGCTGTGGTGATGGTAACTGGGGTGTAAGGAGGGCACCTGGAAAGGGTCATCTATGCGCATTTCACCATTCTAATACATAATGACAAGTTGATAAAATGAGGTATGAAAGGGTTATAAACAAAATTACTACAAACAAAAGAAACTAAAAATTACAGTAACACTGAATCAAATTGACCGCTACTTGGGTACTAGAAATTAGGCCCAGCTAGCATTCAAAATAATGAAAAAAGGTCTATTTTATCCATCAGGATTCTCAGAATTAATGCACTAAAATAGAACTCTAAATACCTTCCCAAAAGGCCAATAACTGCTGCTTTACCACACAGGCTTTGTTCCTCTTTGCCAAGTTCCCCAGTTTTGGCCACTGAAGCATCACCAAAAGCAGAGAGGAGCTTTCCCTTCTCTGTCCTCCAGTCTCTTTCTTCTGTAGAAGCGCCATCTCATAGGCTTTTCGTGCTTAGGATGGCTGATAAGAAATGGAGACTTCTTCTTTCACCAGGAAACAAACCACAGTCCAGAGCAAGGGCTGTTGCAGCTGACCTAGCCCACAATCTTTACTTGCTACTGATGGTCTTTCACTGTGGGAGCTTTGGGAGAAGCCATATAGTCTCCAGTTTATCTCCTCTCCTGCTGCTCTTCCAGATCATCAAAAGCAGAAGGGTAAGCACAGTCCTTGGTCATCCAAAAAGTCACCTACAGAACCAAAGCTTTCTTCATAATGAGAATAGCAGCTGAGCAAGACAGACAGGAGGCAGCTGATGACTGGGGTCAAACAGAGAAGAAAAGCTGTCATTGCTGTCAGTCTATGTAGCTCAGATGATCTATTACTTAGTGGTTCAAACAGCATCTAAGTACCAAGCAATTCAGCAAGAAAGGCTTTCTGGCCCCCAAATCATATGACTTTAAAGAAATGCAGAATCAAAGCACATTTAAATGAGGGGAAATCTTGATTTTAGATCTAAATTTGTTCATGATAAGGTATTTTCAACTTATTATCTGGATTGTGATGTGGCTTTTGAGTACTGCACTGTTATAAGTAGTAACTAAGGCACAGGAGGAATAACTAAAGAATTCACAGCAAGTCAGCTCTGCAGACTACAGCTTGTTTAGCAATTACACAACATATGAAACTACAGGAATTTAAAAGCAGGAGCTTTTGGAGACCTATGCAACAGCTCACCCGCAACCCCAAGTCATTAAAATGACAAGTCAAACAGGATTAAACAAGATTCACATGTCTGTTCTGCACTGATTACAAGCTCACTCCATCACACCCAGGGCATTTTACTGATTGACAGCATACAAAATAATTGATGTTCAGGCCTGACCCGATTGTCCTTGTTGACATACCTGTTATGACATTGCTTCATTACCACCTAACCTTTTTTCCCCCCCCACTTGGATACAGTAATGAGAGAAAGATGCATTTCAGAAAAGAGAGACTTTAGTATAGGAAGCAAAGTGTGGCAGGGTTTCACCTGTAGCTCACTTCCAAAACATAACCGCCAATTATTTACAGGAAACAACTTTGCAAACCTAGGCCACATTATGTCACCTTTACCAGCAATGACAAACAAGCACTGGAGCAGACACATGACAAATCTTATCTGAACAAGGAGAAAGAAAGTGGGCTGTGCAACTCTGTGCCCAAGCCCTGACAATCACAAGTTGAGCCAAGGATGAGAAGCACTAACCCCACCGGTTTATAGCTTTCCCGCAGTGAAAATTTCACACCAGTTACTGCTAATAGGGTGAGTTCTGGCATTCCAGGCCACTGTCTGTAACATTTATTAACCATTCTGGAAGAGGGTAAGTATCTGCAAACTCTTTGGTGTTGTTTTTTTTGTTCAGAACCTCTCCATGAACTGAACATATTCTTTTTTAAATTGCCATTGATCTTTGGATACTTTAGGATGTAACATAAAAATTTTAAATTCTTTTGATTAGCAGCATAGGATGCCTGAAACGTTTCTTTATTCAGTTTTGTAGCCAGTGGTTTTCATGGATTAAAAACATGCTTCTAGAAAATGCCTTAAAATATTTCCTTAAGCTTTCTTCATTCTACTGGGAGCATCCCTTACATGGTCACATTCAACTACAATTCACCTGAAGCTCTTATCTTCTTGTGTTTCTCCATTTGTATGACAAAAAAAAATAAAATTCTGCTGTCTCCTGGTGCAGGCTCACCCTCCAAGCTCTGCCCCACATGGGGACATGAACACTGAGGCACTCAGTGTGGCTTCTCACTCATGACCACTTGCCCTCAACACAGAAGCATAACTTTTGCACGCTGACTTTACTCCTGATGCAAATGTTTTGATGTAGTTTTTCTGAGTGTCCCTGACTACAAGGTTGTCTCTTGCCTTGTGCTAAGGCACATCCACACAGGCATATAAACTTAGTCTGCTCTCCAGTTGAGATTTTTCAAAGCTTCAGCCCGTAGGTGGAATGATGTGTCATCTAACGGGCTTGTGAGCCATCTGGTTACGTGGGACAGCATTTGAACATGAACACTTCTGAACTTCACCTCACAGGGCATAGGTGATATGGGGACAAGATGTAATGAGCAGGGCCAGCAGCCTGCCCTAGCTGTGTTTCTTCCCCACACACTTGGTGATACCAGGATGCTTGAATGGCCCTGCAGGAACATATTAGATAGAAGAAATTAAAAAGAGGGTCTATTTAAAAACAAACAAACAAACAAACAAACAAACAAAAAAAAACACAAACAAAAAAAACCCCAAACAACCAAAAAAACCAAAACAACGAACCTGTACAACAGCAGAAGTGCTACCATGTATAGGGAGACAAAAGAGTTCTTGATAAGACTATAGGCTCTGAAATGAAATACAGTTGTTAAGAAAGTGTTTGGAGATCTATGAATGGCAGGGCTATGTTTCTGTAGATAAATTTGGAAGGTTCTATATACATAGCCTCAAGCTACAGAGTGCATAGCTTTTTATCATAATTTTAAACTTAATCCAAAGATAGAATAAAATCCTGCAGCTTTATGTTAACATAAAACATGCAAACATTAAAGTCATAAATGATCCTACTTAACAGTTTTTTGTTTGGTTTTTTTTTTTCTTTTTTTTTTTAATTGAAGTCTTTGGCAAAGGTTTTCTGGTGTCAACAGCCTTATTTATAGTTACAAGAACAGAAGAGCGTATGCTGACTTTTGATGGATGCATTCTGAAAAGATGAAGCTGCAGGGAGGCACAAGGATAACACAACCACAGGGAAAGACCTGGTTTGCTGGTTTTATCAGGCACCAACACTGGAGAATGAGAAAGTTTGAAAGCTTTGTGTGGAAGGCTTATGGCCATCAGAATTTGAAAAAATCCATTAAAGCCTTCCATTTTTCACCAGGGCAAAAGTGGAAGGAAAGATATTCAACAAGGAGGTTGGTGAATAGTTTGCGTTAGTGCTCCTTTCTGGACAGAAACTCCATTCTCTTGAGGAGGTGAAGGAGTGTCTGAATAGCTACAGGGAACTATTGGGAGGTATTTTTCCAAATATTAAGCTTTGATGACACCACAGGAGGTATACCAGAGCTGAGATTATACCAGTCTCTAGGATTTTATCCTGAGCATGCCTATGGGTTGACTTCTTTCCTAAGCCCATAGGTCAGTCATCATCTTTGTGCTGCTGCTGAATTGACCTGGTGTAAAGGTATCCTTCAACATCAGTTTTTTTTCTCCTAACCAGGAGTCACAGCATATGTCAGCAATGGAGTTGCAGGCAATAGAAGGATGCCTGTAGTAGTCACTGCTGAACACCTTATTTGGGTAAAAGACTTCACAACAATTTCACATACATGATCCTTTTTTATTCCCAAATAGTCCTTATACTTCTCCTCACTGTTAGGAATTAACCTTACATTTTCTGAACCATCCTACTCTATTTTACAGAGAAGAAAACAAAGAGAGTGTACCATGAGCCAAATTTTTATATGTATTTAGGTACCTGAAAAAGCAAATAGGCACCTGCTTGGATTTTAATATGTGCCAGAGCTGGTTAGGTGTTCAAACGAGATAAAAGGCAACTGAAACTGCTCAAATACTTCTAGGGGGGGAAAAAAATAAAAAAAAAACAACCAACCCCTCCTGCCCAGTGTCTGACTATCTATATAAAAACATTTTGGATCTAAATCCCTTTGATCGTGCAGACCTCAAAGGATTTGTCCATGCTCACAGAGGGTGTGTGTAGCTCCCCAGGGATCAAAGTCCCCACCCCACCTGTCTGAGCCCATTCATTCCCAGCCATGGGCTCACAGTTCACAGCTGTAGCCCCACAGCTCTGCTGCTGCACATCAGCCCGAGTCAAGTGATTCTGTCTGAAATGCATCAGGGAGCAGAGGTAGCTGGGGATAGACAAAAGGACATTTTCCTCAGGGGACCTTTAAACTAAGATCAGAGTTTCCACAGGCAGCAAATCTGCTCTAAAGTATGTCTCAGCTTTTATTTTTCTTGAGAAAAATATGAAGAGGAGAAAGGCAGCCAGCTAGAGTAGCCTTTTATCATTGCCATGGCAACGAGCATACACAGTAGGACTTTGGGGATAACGCCAGAGGGAATCCTTGCACAGAAAGATTAATTAGTAAGCTCCAACATGGGATGTTACCTGCTTCTTTCAAACCCCTGCCCCAAAGACAAACAGGGGCTTTCGCTGGAGACCCCGACAAAGTTGCTGTCTCAAAACATTCAGCTGCAACTAGGTTGGAGCTGCCATCAGTCACAGCTGTTGCAGAATAACTTGCTATAAATTGAGCAACTGTCCACAGACCAACTGGACTGTTTTATTTTATTTTTTTAAGATACTATATTTGGGAGTATCTCTTTCTAGAGATGAAGTTCTGCCAAAGTATCCAAAATAAGTTGATGAGTTTTTGCTAGTGAAAGCGTTAATTTGGAGCCCAGCTTTTCTGTGTGAAGGGCTGAGGCAAGCTGGGAAGTTGGAAGAGAGATAATAATTCACCACGGGGGATTGGAAACTTTGGTGCAGACAGTATTTTCTGAAAGCAGCTGCTGTGAGCTGCCAGGCTTCCCACAGACAAGGTGCCACCCACATCCTCCCTTGCTGCTGGTGGGGTTGCAGGCAGAGGCTGAGCACTGCACTGTGAGTGCACAGCCATCCTCTGCTGTGCTGGGAACCTGAGTGCATCCTTCTCAATGGACTGAGATAGCTTTTCCCCTTCATTAGTGCACACAGCAAGAAAAGAAGTCAGTCTGTCATGTCCAGAGGCAGAGGGGGGAAGCCCAGACGGAATCTCAAATCCTAATGTAAAACGATCAGGCTATTGGGAGTTAATCATCTCCTAAGAGAAAGCATTGGAAGGGAACTCTGCAATAGCGCTCCTGTATTTTTCATCCAACCATAGGCCAAACAGTCACTTTATTTCAGTAGGTAAGAAAACCTACAGTGAAACAAACTGGAAGTGCAGAGATTTTTTCCACTTTAGTTCACAGAATGTGTCCACTGCAGCTGTGCCCTTCCTCCTCCTCCTCCTCCCCCACCTCGGGCTGCTTGGCTGACCTGCTGGGGCATGACCCAGCATCACCACAGCAAATGCAGCCACTCACAAACAACCAGGCCAAACTCCTCCCTGAAACCTGTGCTCCCTTTAGTACCCTAAACTATATATGTTGAGGCAAAATGCTCTGATTAACAAAAATAAAAATTAAGGTGAACATCCTATTGAAGACCAACAGGGTAAATCAGACTGGATGAAAAGGGTTGAGGCTGTCAGCATCAAGGTGCTGCAGAGAATTACTCAAGCACTGCAACATTGAGGTGGCCTAATGAGATAAACAAGTGGTTGACCAGTAGGTGAAACAAGTTGGGAAGGGAATAACTGATTGTAAGAAAGGAGAAACATGAATAAAGAGCCAAATAACCTCCAGTAAAGACATACTGAGAGCTGACTGCCCATGGTAGATATATTGCAATAATCTGCACAATTGATTAAGTCTTTTTTGATCTCACATTAGCTTTTAATAAGCTTTTCTGAAATATTTCCCCTTGACTAATTCCATTTTTATCACAAACGCCTATGGAACAGAAATACATAGAACTGAAATTTCCTATCAGTTCATACCATCATGAGACCCAAACTTTCATTCTTGTTTGGCCCAAAGCCCCAAATTCACAGCTAAGCCTGAAAATCAATCCAGATTGTAACTGGGCTACTTTCTGTCCATGTCTGGCTGCAGGTTGCAGCCCTGACTCCACTCTCCCTTCAATAATCCTTCAATCACAGCTAATAGAGTAAAACCCAGGGGAAAAAATAGTTCTATATAGTTTTCTTCACTGTTTAAATGTTTCAGTTGTCTGTAGACAACCTGAAAATAAAGGAAATGTAAGAGTTAAAAGGTAGCCATTCCTGCGACCGTATTTTGCTCTGTATTTTGCCTGTGACAGACAAAGTGAGTTTCTGAGACAGTCATTTTTGGCTTCAGTTACATTTTTCCTCATGAAGTGTCTCCCTGTAGTGCTGGCAAAGAAAGCCCACAGTTAATTAGCAGCTCTGCAAGCCATCAGCCTTATGAAAAACTGCCAATATACTATTATTATACTGCATTTTCCCAAAAACGCTAGTTATGGTAGATTTTTAATTCTGAGCATTCTTGTTGGCATGTGCAAGATGATGTATTTTTAAATAGATCCTCTGGATCATCTCAGACATTCAAGCACTTCTGCCTGCAGGTCTGCAACACCCTGGAAAAGGGGAGAAGTGCTACACAGGCAATGGCAACAACTCACGCACAAAACAGAGCATCGTTTCCCAGGGGAGATCATTCAGAAATACATTAGGTCTCATCTAAACATTTTCTGGATATGTGACTGAGTGGGAAGAAGGGAATAGAGTGGAAGTATTTTTCTGGTCTGGCTAATACTCATAAGAGTAATGTTTCACCCTTTTAAGATAAAGCATAAACTTACCTTGCTAAAGGTGGTATTTGTAAACTTTTGAAAATTCTACAGAAAACAGGCAATAAGTAATCACTGCATAAGGATTTCATATATAACACATGCCTGGTTCTCTTAAGTCAAAGGGAATCATCTCAGGGCAACATGGGGTTTGGATGCCAAAGGCACCCATCAGGATTATGCCAGTCCCACCTGCCTGGGTTGTGGTGAAACAGGGAGCATGGCAGCAGAAATGAGCAGAGGCTGATGAGAACTGAGGTTTGGGAGATGAGAGGAAAAGGACTCAAAACTTTGCCTGTCTGTATTTTTTTTCTTGGCAGAATACTTTTTTCACAGCTGTCTTAGATACAATGCACCTGCCATCGCGAGAAGGCACCCTGAACATTTGGTAGCAAAACGCAGTTGTCCTTAACAGACATTGCCAGGCCCAGCCAAGCCATGAGGGAGCTCAGGTGCTCCGAGAATCCAGGTCCCCTGCTGCATCCTCTGCCTCTGAATGCAGCACATACCCTGTGCTTTGTACTAGAGAATATCTAAAGAAACACATAATGCATATATGTACCCAAAAGTTAAAACAACACAACAGGCTACAGATAATCTGCTGGCTTGTACTATGCATGTTAGCAGCAAGGTGTATATATATATATAAAACTCAATTTAAGGATGACAGATGACAACATGATAGGTGTATGTCCCCAGAGTGTACAGCCACCAGCCAGCAAGCGAGAAGTGCACCCACCAACTACTGAAAACACACAGTTGTGTGGGGATAGGGAGACACATCAGCTACTGCCATTAGTAAATTCAGGCAGCAGCAAAAGGCACCACGACCCTTTTCTCCAAGTGCCGCTGGCAGGCTGACCCCTGCCCAGGCTGTCGCACCTCAGCTCCCACGCTGCTCCTTGCCTGTGCTGTACTCTCCTCTGCTCCCTTTCTGTGCACTTCTGCGTCCATTAGGAAACAGGACAGGGTCTAACCAATTTAATGCATTAAAGACTGCTATTGTTTCTGGCTACATCATTATTCCTAACTGCAATCTTTTCTAGATATAAATCACTTTCCCTAGGCTTGCAAGCTCAGTCAATGTTAAAGATCAAATAACTGCCTGGCACATGTTAGAGCTCTGACAGGTCTATTTATAACCTCACGAACAAACTATCAACTACAAGCGGTGTTTGCCAGTGTTAATCGAGCTGTTTGTTAGCCTTGGGTATTTAAATATAAATAGGATTCTTCCTAAAGCTGCAGCTAGTGGGAACCTCATTGTATCATCTCTATGTGGAAAGTAATATTATTTAAGATGAAGCATGAGAAATCTTGAATACAGTAAAAAAAAGAAAAAAGGGAAAAGCAGATCGAAAGTCTCCCAAGTCAAGGCATAATTGTTTGCTAGTTCTTTGAATGATTCTGTGATTTGATGTTAGTTTTAAATCACAATTCTGGATCCCACACATGCCTGTAACATTACATAGAAAAAGGGGTCGGAGAGGTAGAAAGGACTCGCATTCACTTTACAGCTGAGTAAACTGAAACATGACTGGAACAATTTCCTCGAGTCAGCAACAAGTCAGGGCAGAGATGGAAGCAGTGACACAGCCTCTCCTGCACCAGCTGGGCTCTTGCCACCACGGTTCGGGCAGGCTCCTGCTGCCCCAGCTCCTGCAGGGGCTGCCTGGGCCACCAGTGAGATGCTACCATGGTCCCATGGCCCGCTGGGTCTCCCCTGCATGCCGGTGCGTTTGCAGGTGGCAGTGGTGGGAAATGCATGTCTGTGTAACAGTACGTGCAAGGGATGCACTGCCCAGTGTCACTGTCACCTTCCCACTGCCAGCAAAATGAAAGAAACAAGGAATTTCCTCCTTTTTAGGGGGAAATTTAGAATTTAAGATGTTAAGAAGGCAACAAAGTGTTATAAGTTGGTTCAGATCTCTGCTGGAATTCTGCAAACTTTTGGTGTTTCTTTTTATAGTTTGGACCAAAATTCAACTTCAACTCAGTACATCTGTGGTGGAGATAAACTTTGGATGTGGGATGCAAGTGAAGACATTTAAAGACACATTCCTGAGCATGCCCTGGGCCTCAGACAGGAAACTACAAATCAAGTAAAAGAAGAGAGAAAAGCAAGATGTGAGCTGTGTAAGGTGGTACATCTCAAAAGCTATTGTTATTACCCAAGATACCGTACAAACTCAGATCCAACCAGCAGAGGAACGAGATAGATGTTCACAGAAATGTAGCTCATTTATAGTCCCTGTCATGGTTTTAGCTGGGATAGTTGATTTTCCTCACTGTAGCTAGCATAGTCCTGTGTTTTAGACTTGGTATGTAAATAATGTTGATAACACCCTGGTGTTTTAGTTGTTGCTGGGTAGTGTTTACACTAGTCAAGGACTTTCTAGCTTCCCGTGCTCTGCGAGGTGCACAAGAAGCCGGGAGGGGAGGGGATACAACCAGGAGAGCCGATTCGAATTGGCCAAAGGGTATTCCATATCATGTGACGTCATGCCCAGTATATTAACTGGGGGAAATTGGCCGGGGGAGGCAGCGATCGCGGCTCGGGGACCGGCAGCGTCGGTCGGCGGGTGGTGAGCGGTTGCAGCACTTGTTGTTTAGTTTTGGTTTTTTTTTTTTGTTTTTTTTCCCTCTTCTTCCAGTGTTTCATCTCTCTCTCGCTCATTATTTTCCTTTTCATTATATTAGTATTATTGCTGTTTTATTCTAATTATTAAACTGTTCTTATCTCAACCCACAAGTTTTCTTACTTTGGCCCTTCCGATTCTCTCCCCCATCCCACAAGGGTGGGGGAGTGAGCGAGCGGCTGTGTGGTGCTTAGTTGCTGACCGGGGCTAAACCACAACAGTCCCACACAGCTGCTGAGCAGTACGGCACTTGGAAGAGAACTGCTGAGGACAATGTTTGGTTTTGACTCTGTTGCAGCCTCTAAAATATTCCAGTGAGTGAAACACACGAGTCCAGCATTAAAAACAGCCCTAAAAATGTTTGGGTTTTTCTTTTTTTTCCTTTTTAAATAATAAATGTAAATTATTTCAGAAACCTGTTTAAGGACCCTGGTACTGTCTTGGAAAGCTTGCTAGCTTAGCAGGGTGGGGAAGGTGCAATCCGTATAAGCTGTCAGAAAGACTCCCTTTGGCTTCAGTGGGTTGGATCCAGTGTCTTATATAAATATGCAGCAACACCATTAAATAATGATGGAATCAAAAAACAGCACACAAAGGTGGGGAACAGACTGCCTGGAATATAACCAAAATAAATTCGATTCAGCAAATAAAGCAACCAGATGACTTCTTACAAAATAATGGGGGACTGAGTGCCTAGTTTTTGCTGTGAGGATTACTTTACTCATTTGTTTGTTTTGAGTAACTGTTGACTTTCCATTAGCAGCTCCCTCCTATTTAATTTCAAAGGGTTTCTACAGTCTAATCAGTCTGTAAAATGTTCCCCAGCCCAGGACAGAGGTGTGATTACAACTGCTGTATTGCTCTGAATTACATCTTTATGACTCTTGGCAAGCCAAACTGTGGTTCACAGAGTAAAGAAAATTCAAAAATGTTTCAATTTGTTCCTTGCTTATAGAAAGTTCAGAGGAATCTGAATTACTGCACCAGACATGTATGTTAACAGACCAGTTGTGAACTGTTATAGGCTGCTGGCGACACACTGCACCGTGGCAAACCCTGCTACATTTGAGCACAATTGAGAACGATAAACTTGAAGCTACAGAAACATCTGTCTCTACTTTTATTTGTGGCTTAGCTAGCAAAGTACCTGAAAGTGGGGCTGTCCTGGAGGGGGAGGTTGACTGGTGTTGCAGCCCTTCCCAAGCACTTCCTGGGGTTCATGGCTCTCATCCTGGGTCAGGTTCCTGGAATGTTCAAATAAGACTGAGGGTCATGGCCCCAATCTAATGCACGTGACAGATGTGCCCTTTGGGTCTCCTGGAAAGCTTCTGAGGTGGACACCCGCTCCTCTGCACAAGAGCTCAGCCAGGGTGCTGGCACAGGCACTGACTGCTGCTCCCATATCCTGAGCAGAAACAGCTCTGCGCTTTGCACTCACACCCTGACCATCCAGATGTGAAGCCATGCAGCTAATGGCCAGTTATGAGATGTGGCATAAGCTATCTAAGAGCCATCACGATACGAATCTGAAGCAAAGACTGAGGCAGACCTCATTTTCCAATGCAGATGTTATTTACCTTAGCTCAAAACCCATCTCATTCACCCTTTGCTGCCTATCTTGCACAGGACGTACATCCTGGCCCACCAGGCCCGGTCCAATCCCACAGAGCATGCTTCCCACACACTGAGGAAAATAAATGTGATCCTGTCACTTATGCCAACAAGGACTTTTAACCTGGCTGGACAACAACTGCCATACAGCTTCCAGATCTATGCTATTAAGTAAAGGTTCTTCTAATGCACCTAAAGCTTCTTTATAGACCTGAAAGGGAAATGATGGCCATTTCATTACAGGTGTCCTAGACATTACTGTAATACTTAAAGGCATTGTTAAAAGGCTGCCTGATGACAGCAGCACCATAAATTGTCACTCGATGGTGCACAAGGCTCCCTCCTCCTGTTGTAGCACTGAACAGCAAAGCAGCTCCAAGATGCCCCGTTAAAAGGAGCTCGGAAAGGGCAGAATGAACTAGCCAGACTCCGCAGCTTCCTACATACTGGTGAAATTCTGCTTTTAACCTAACAAGGGCACCAACTTAAATCTACAGGTACAGACATATACTGGACCAACCTGGATTCAGATGCACGCAAAAGAACCCAAAATAACTGGTTAGCGGAGCTGGTTAGCAGGGCTGACCAGTGCAATGCACTTTTCTCAGTCCTCATTAATGTTAAACACCCACAAAAAAAGGGAGCAGGGCAGAAGTGAGGCAGAGAAACCACATTTGAGGGCAAGGCATGTTATGTTGGGAGATTTTTCTTACCTGTCTTTCTAGTCATGATTTGGTAAGATCAAGATTTCCTTAATAGATTTCCCCCATGTGGTCTGGTATAGCTGTATCAGAGCCCTATAAACTGACTTCACCACCGCCAGACAGCTTCAATGCTCTCAGCCCAACTTCGGAGACCAACACTTCTACTACTGAATACGCTCTGCAAAGCTGTGACCTGGAAAGGGTTAATGTTTCCAAGCACTGTTTTACTATAAAATTAAATACTACTCTAGAGTTCACAAAGCCTTTACCATATGTGCACACCCCTGCAGGCAGCACCTGCAAGGTATGCTTTGACTGAAGGGAAAACCATACTCTTTCTAGCAGTTATCCTGTCTCCTCATTTTGCAGAAGCCATGATTGTGATTTTAAATGCACATTGATGCTCCACCATATGAATGACAATGTATTGCCAGATAACAGACTTTGTTCTTTCTGCTTGGTTTTTGACAGTTACCTTACAAAGGCGAGATAAGAAAATCATTTACTACATGGTCATTTCACTGGAAGTTCAAAAAATGCCAGAAGAAAGGTATCTGTGCAATACTATTTGGAATCTGCATATGCCTTATGGAGTAAACAAATACTATTCTTAAGTAGGGCCCTAGTTTTATCCCTTTGGAGGGATGGAAAAGCTTTGGGAATAAACCCCCGGGCTGTAACCAGTGAGGTTACTGTCTGCAGGAATGTTGGGTTCTCCCTCAGTTCAGGAGTGAAAGGTGGAGAGGGAGGAAGGGAACTGCAGGAAGAGGAATAGATGATCTCAAAATTGGATAACATTATTCTCCTGGAGAACAGGCTATACCTCTGCTACAGAGTTCTTGTTAAATCACTAATTGCAAATACAGTCACTAATTGCACGTTCATCATTCTGTGCTCAGCATGTGAGGCTGGGACTTGATTTGTAAAATGTTGAGTACTCAACAGCTCCAGCTGAAGTTGATGTGAGCTGTGCTTTGATCCTCTAAAGCACTACAAAACAGGGAATAACTTGAAAAGTGAAGCCATGGTAGTTCCCTCTGCATGGCCAAGCCCAGCATGCTGATGGTCCATGTGATCACAGCTTCATTGCACTGGAGTGCTGTCAGAATAAGTGCATTTGGGCTTATAAAGCACAGGGTGCTACAGTGATGGACAGCTTGGGAAGGTGAATGCGTAATTAACTACTTACAATTTTGGAAAACACTTTTCTATAGCATTTGTGAGACTTCAAATTGACCATCCACTTTGGAAGTTGTGCTATAGATGCCCTGAGCTATAGACAGACACATTAAACATACCAAAGACTTTAATCTCCAAACAATATACCTCCAAGCACAGCATCCTGTGAAGGTAACGAACCTCTCATGAGAGTTTCGCTGCTCTACAGAAATCAGCATTAATCCCTGTCTGGAACCTGCTCCAGGTTAACCCTTGGCTGGCAGCTCCTGCAGGTGGGAAGAAACACCGTTTGCAGACACTTTCTTCTTGGCAGCATGCTGATTTCTCACAAGCCATTAGAACAAAACTCTCAGAATAATGATCCAACCTTGTGTTAACCACAGTGGTGGTACAGCCTTGAACCAACTGCGAGAGCGTGGGCACTGCAGACAGAGTGATAAACTGGGAGAGAGAGTCTGTCACCTCTTTTAACAACATGCAGAATGTTTAATGCATTTCCAAACTACAGATGGTATTCCTCTCCTACTCTGCCTTCCCTGATGCAGGGCACACAGGTAGGTGTTCTACCTTCACTAGGTAAAAACTGAAGCACGAGAAAGCACTTTATCAAACACAGAGATCTTTCACTTGTTATACTTCGTATCCCAAGTTCAGTATGTGCTTGTTGCAGTGACAAAGGTCAGAATCCTTGCCTGGAAACATAGCTGGGATATGTTCCTAAAGGATTCAGAAGAAATTATGCCACAGAGGAACCAAAGAGGGTTGCCCACATTTTTAACACATGCTGAGCTTTTATACTATAGCTCAACTGAATAATAGATAAAATCTGTCTCAGCACAGGCTGTTACCAAACTAGGGCAGTCTGGTGAGCTTTAGGGACAGGAGGAAGGTGCTGGCTGTCCGTGTGGACACTCACCTCCACCATGTACCCTGGAAAGGGAACCTGCAGGCCCCAGGAGAAAAGACTGTAGAGTGAAACTGCAAAGCACAAGAGAAAGGAAGAAGGTGGGAATATTTCCCCTGTTCCCTTAAAATGTGTCACAAAGCATTTCACCATAATTTTTACTAGATTTTGCAGAATACTTGTATTCTTTTCACGCACTACCAACATATCTATTTTTGTTTCTATACAGATGAATCTGAGGGTTTTTGGAATATGCTTCTGTCCTTCAGGCATGTTTTTCAGACAGGAGCAGTAAACAGAACTCTTTCCAACCTCAACCAGCAGAAACACACTTCCCAGTCTGCGAAAATACCCACCATATTTTCCCAGCTCTTTGCTTTGTTCCCTTATTTAATATATAGCCACAATAAATATCATACATTTACTAAAGTCACAGTGAGCACCTGAGAGAGCCCTGTTGTCATGGCATCTCCAGGGACTTGCCATGCTAAGGGCAGAGAGGCTTCTGTTAAACAAAGCAATGACTGTTTTAGGGAACACACGTTTAACAGATTGACATGCCTTAAAGCACCTCTGCCCCACTGTGTAAGGCATTTTTTAACTAAAAGCTGGGTTTGTGTAACGTAGATGTAGGAGCAATCCTTACATGTTTGCAGCACAAGCCACCCAGTGACACAGTGCTCCTAGCAGAGCACAGGTAGGATGTCTTTTTAAAGCTGGTTCATATTTGGTTTTACTAAGAGAGCTGTTTACCAGTTTTACTTTTAAGTTGATCTCCAAAATTTCTAGGGTTTTGGGGTTTTTTTGTTTGTTTTTGGTTTGTTTTTTTGTTGGTTTTTTTTTTTTTTTTTTTTTTTTTAAGAAAAAACCTTTCTAGATTCAGGTGCAAAATACAATTTCAGGCTAAAACATACCAGCGCGAGCCTAGCCTTTTCTACAGAGAAGCCAATAGCTGGAAGCTGAAATTGTGACCTGGGCAAGAGAAGATGCAGGTACAAGTCCTATACTGCCTGCTTCAAACTGAGGTCTCAGCCCAGACACTGCCAGCCCGTTGCTTTGGTTGCCTCCCACCCTCATCTTTCTCCTTCATGAAAACCTGGTTTGTCTTAGTTTCATCCTTATGTGGAACAAAAGAGAATGCTGTAATATTCTCAAATCCTGGTCTATGGCTGAACAAGTATTCCACCAATCTTCTCTAGTTTATGGGTCTTTTGAGTTGGGATGGTTTGTGTGTGGAGATTTACAGGACAAAAGGAAGCCAGGGAAAAGTGACAGCGTCAAGCAGGATCTTAGGAAGATCCTACCAGGCAGGACGTGGCTGTGCCTACCAGCCACTGACACAAGCTCAACCAAAGAAAGAGCTACTCATCACCTCCTGCATCCTCTGCCTCCTCCCCCAAAGATGAGCAACTCCTACCCAGAGCACACAACAGAAAGCCAGACCCTCTCAAGCTGTAGGACTAAATCCTGCTACAGAAGAGAAGAGCAGTTCACTTACTATGTTTGAAAAAAATAGATTTCACACTTTCCCAGCAACAAGGTAAGAAACATGTATCAGTAAGGCAAAAAAAATATTTTGACATATCCTGCTCCTCTCTAATGGAGTGGAGGTAAGAGGTAGCCCAGCAGGCTCACCAGCCTAAGCCTGTTGTCTGCCCAGTGGGCTGGCATCAGTAGTACAGTTTCAGGACTATCTGGGAGTGCAAAGCTACTGGTAAAAATACAGGAGGACTAAGAAGCAAGTGGCTTCTCAGACACAGTGCAGGTTATAGGCGATGAGCTCCAGCAGCTCCACAGACAGCGACACAACTGACATTTCCCTGGGTTCTCCTGACACTGGCAACCTTTGATTCTCATACAGAGATGTACAATTACAATTACTTTATGAAAAAAAATTTGAAATATATTATTAGAGACAGGAAGAGATAGCGCCGTCACTATGCAACCCAAATTACATAAAAAGACCTTTATTATACATCTCTGAAGCTTTGAATAATTGCAGAGACCATCCACTGGTACTATTGGCAGCAAATTTGAGGGCACCAAAGTCTCTGAAGGACTTCAGTTCCTGACAGAACTCAAAAACATGGCAGTGCTTTTCTTACACCCACCTACTCTCATGTTTCAGGCTTAAGTTTTCCCCTGGTACAGGCCACAGGATCCCAAATGCAGAAGGCTTGTGCACTTCCAGACCATCTAACAGCACCACAAATCCACTTGAAAGGCTGCATCTTCCAGATGATTAAACACACTCTTATGTGCCTAGACATTTCCAAGGTGCACTCACAAGCTTTAGCCAACAAAATCCAAGTCTGCTACATATTCTACTATTATTTATAGAGCAAGTTCAGGAGCTCCAACGTATAGATGTGTTATCCAAACTGCCCCTGAAACCAGCTGAACTTTTTGCTCCCTGACATTTAGAGTACGCCAAAATACTTGCACTGCTTTTGGAGGAAACACTGAAATCCATTTCAAAAGAAGCAAAATTACATAGGAACATATGTACTAGATCAGACAACAATGAGGATAGAAAATACTTGGGGAAGAGTCTAGGAACAAGGGAAATACACAGATACACCTTTCTAGGCTACAGCTATTTGTGACTCAGGGACTTCTTGACCTAGAAGTCGCTGTCTTTGTACTTAAGAAAGCCTATTCAAACACACAGTGTACTTGGAGTTTCATTCTACCGTGGAATATGCTCACCTAAAGAAGCAGCTGATGTTTGATGTGGAGAGCAGGAGGACATGCAGTGTCATGCAGTGTCTTTGAAGCTCTCATTTCCTGTCACTCGGTGTCCCCATGTTACATGATCTGGATACCAGCAGCAGTGAACAGTTCTCAGACTAAATATCATCTCTGAACATCACAAGCCAATTTGGTAAGACAAGTCAAAAGTCTCTGTCATCTTCAGAATGCTGTATTAGGCATGTAAGAAACTGTAAAATTAAGGAATTGTTTATAAGTATGGGAAATGTCAATGCCATGAGTGATTATATTGCAATTATGGAGAATTAATTTGTCCAATCCTGTACAAAGCAGGAACACCAAGCTCCTCCACTGAGGTTTTAGACCAAGTCAGAAAGGTATGTTTAGAAACTGCTCATTAGGGATAAAATCCAGCCCAAAAAAGCCAGAGCACAAAGCTTTTATACCAAACGCAAACCACATAAACCCCTTTTGGAGGTTTAAGTGATCCAAAGGCTTTTGCACTGGCACCCAGCTGACCCCTTCCTGGATGGCCCTTAAAACTCAAGCAGTGTAGAAAATGCTTTTCAACAGGTTATCACAGAGGGGGGGTTGTAGGAGGAATTAGTCTCAAGTTCATTACTGGTTTTGTTTTGTTAGACACTTAAAATCCCATTAAAAAAACAGAGTTCCTGCAGTGAGGAAGAAACCAAATCTGCACAAAGGTAAAGCTAGAAGCCATCTGAACATTGCACAAAGGGAGGGTGTGGAAGGAAGCAAGGACAAAAACATGAGCAAGGAAGAGAAACTTGGCATGGAAAGGAAGTGCAGTAGTTACCGCAGAAATTTGTAAAGTGGTTGACAGTTTTAGAGTGCTTTGAACCCACAAGCCACTCAATACTGGCCCATGGAGGGAACCACAAGGGCAACCAGGGTCAGAAAGGCTTTGCAACATTTTTGGTGATTGCTGTGCTTTGAAGAAAACAGAAATACCAAAGCCAGGAGAGCAATGGTAGCTGAGGATTGGGATCCCAGGGCTCACTCTTTTTCAGGTGTAATCCATTCCCTTTCCTCCAAACCACCCAACTCTGAAACAAATCTCTGCTCTCCTGAGAAGCTGCACAGCGCCAGAGCAATGGGAAGAAGTCACAAGTTACCTCCCACAGCAGGAACAGAGAGGTAGAAAGAGGTAAAAAGGAGACAGCAAGACATCCAGAGAAAGAAGAGAGGATCAGGAATACAAAAGAGAAGAAAATGAGGAGAATCACATGGCAGGGAAAAAAAGTAGAAATTTAAAAAGATAGTTTTAGAAAAGAGCAGGATGTTGAAATCAAGAAGCAATTAAAATAATCACTACCCAAATTCCTGGAGACCAGCCCAGAGCTTTGGCAGCAGGACAGCACGCTGGCAGAATCTGCCTCAGGAATAACTTCTTCACCAGGGCCCTTTTATTATTCAAAATACAGCAGTTTTGAAGCTGGAAAAAGAAGACTAGAAAGTATTTAAGTGCTTTGTTAAAGGCCTCCAGAGGTGCCTCATGCAGATACAAGTTTACTAATCCTATAGAAAAACTACAAATCCCCTCCTGAAGTGTGACACTGAGCATTTGCCACAGCAAAGAAACCATCCCACCACCCAAAACGCTGTTTTACCAGCCCATAACCCATTCTCTGTGTCTATGTGGACAGCAGCATAACCGTAATATCCCCCACAACATCCACAGAGAAGTTTCCTTCAGTTATCTTTAGCTTTGCAAGAAAAACTGTGAGCTTTGACAACAGAAATATTTGTCTCAGTTTGAGCTGCCGAGGAGATTCCCCCAGTTCCCTGGGTTTTGCTGCTTCTCCAGTTGGGCAAAGGACAGCGAGGGAAGGGAAACAGTGCTGCGCACACTGCATATCAAGCTAAGCAAGTCAGGATTTTTAGGTATGCAACTCTGAAACTTCACTGTTTAAGATAACTGCTACATCCTAAGCGTGGTGCACAGGAAGGGAATACACCAGCAGCAGAGGAGGGCAGGGAGTTCTGCACTGCTAGCCCAGCAAGTCCTCACTGATTTGTCTCACCAGAGACTTTGGACAAGAAGAAACCAAGAGGAAGAGAGATGTACCGGAAGGACACACAGAGGTGGCTGAATTGAGAAGGAATGTTAATGTTCACACTTTTGTGTTGCCAGTGATGCAGCATCTAAGATCCTGTTATCCTGCATACGCTTACATGTGGAAGAGACAGGAAACATCAGACTTTAAAGTTCCCCACCTAACCCATTCCAACCTGGCTACGCAGTGGGAAACCCTGCTGCTTATTGAGCTATTTCAGCCGGCCTGCACAAAGCCTTCAGTAACAACCTGACCACAGAGCCCATCCCACAGTCAGCTTTTTATCCTGTTCCTGCTTTCAGAGACCATCTCCTCACCTCCTCAGGTGCTAGTTACTGTAATAGATATAACTCAGCAGTTTGTTGATGCAATTTAACCACTGAAAATAAGAGAGAGAAGCCATGCTCCACAGCCTACCAGTGATCCAAAGCTGAGGGATTTGGATTACAGGGAATATTTTTTTGCGCTAGCCTAAGGATGGGCTGTATAACATGAGTTAATTTTTCCCTATCTATTATAGCCATACTTGATCATCAAGCCATGGAAAAGAGATTAGCATCCAGCAGAAGCACAGGACATTGCTGTGCCCAGGCAGCTGCTTATGCTGTGGAGATCCTGCTGCCATCAGTCTCTGTCCCCACCTGTCCCATCTCACATGGCTTGTGACAACAATAGACCTCAAGGTTTCTGAGACCCAAACTCTCTCTTTATATACGGGTAATACAATAGCCCAGGCTGCATCGGTCACTGCCTTTCCAGAGAGTTCCTCGCTTCTGGTGCACGAGGCAAAGTGCTGAGAACAACACAGCGTGAGGAGTAAGAATAAGCAAAATGCCTATCAGAGGGGTCACTTCCTTCTCCAGCTGAAATCAAGATCTCAGAGCAGCTCTATAGCACATGTTTTATTAGGGCCTGATCCAAAAGCTCTCACTGACTCCTCTAGGATGTATCCTATCTGCCTGCATGCTTTTACAGCCTTGTACAACAGAAGCAAATTGTTTCCCTACCTTTTCTTGGCTGAGCTAGACAGACCTTCAGATTCCCTTTGACATCTTGATAACATTATCTGCTTTTCTCTCTTTCTTTTTCTTTCAGCATTTTGCTTTTACAAATTGATCCAAAACAACTCTTCTCTTGACTAAAACTGCTGAAAAATATAGAAATAATGTTGATAATAGAAAGTCATACCATTTATACCATTTTGTTAACATGAAAAAAAAGGTCTTGCTTCTTCCTTGGAGTAATTTTGCATGCATCCATACAAAAGTATTATGCTAGCTTTGTATAATACTTGTTTGTTAGACTGCATTTAAACTTATAAACACGTATAAACCCCAGTGAGATAATCCTGACTGTCCTAACAACAGACTAATGTTGCACCTAAAAAACCAAACACAGGGGTGCTCCTGACACTAGCTTGTACACTCGTGTTCACAGAGATGCAGTCCCTTCCCAATGAATTTTCATGACCCCTTCTTCATTCTGGTCCTAACTTCTTACCATGCTCCTTAAGACAATGCTGATCTACCTCAGGGACATACAGGGCTGTAACTCAGGCTGGAACTTCTTGACCTTCTTCTCAGTCATTTCAGACCTGGATCCCAACAGTGGCTTCCCAAGGCATGTTAGCTCCAGGCATGACAGTGAGGGAATGAAAAAATTTATTTTGCCAAGGGCAAAACCCTCATTCCCTTATATTCTTTTCTTAGCTTGTCCCTGAAGCTCAGGAAGTAGTGAAACAGTGAGGACAGCCCATCATGGAAAGTAAGAGTTGGGACTAGACCTTGGACTTCTTTTTAAGAGTTTAATAAAGTGAGCCTTCACCTTTCAAAGGCTTAATGGCTTGAGTTCAAGCAAAATCTAATCTGCTTATTTGAAAGGATGAAAAGAGGAAGTGGAATACTCAGAGATAGAATGGGTACTTCTGAGGCTGTGTAGCTGCATTTTTTTCTCAATATCAATCACTCCTATTCCTACTCTGCTTGATTAAAATAAAAGAAAAAGCTGCAAACTAGGACAAAGATTCAAAATATTTGTCACCATAAAGGCTATATTACAGATAGACCAGGTATTTGGACAAAGGCAATAGGGTCTTTTTTTAAACAAACAAAAAACCCTGCTTTTAATTTTATAAATTTATGACCTTAATTCAATAATCTTTCTCTGTAAAAAATGGTACCGTTTCTAAGCAGCACATAAACAGCTTTCTGAGTGGTATACACAATGATCTCACGGACCTCGCAGTGGTACCAGGCAGCTTGCCCCATGCCAGTATCATAAGGCCATTAAGAGCAGGGATGGTATTTGCAGCCTCAGGCAATGCAGTTGCTTTGCTTAAGGTGTGACTATGGATGTATTGTAGTTTGGCAAGTAACAAGGGAAAATGTGTGCCCATACATCCTGTCATTCCAGAGGCTTTCTCTATAGCATGCTGATCACATAGCTGCTAGGAACTTATATTTAGCAGTACTAAGTTATAATCTGTTTAGGGAGGCAGTCTACAATTTACAGCAAAATAATTTATTGAGCATAGGTGATGACTGCGTTCGCAACAAACTGTACATGAAAACAACAACATGGCTGTAAGGTACAATATCCCCGCACATGCCTAAAAGTCAGTGGAGAAAGCCAATAGCTTTCAGCGTGTTCACCCATACAGCAAACTGCAGCCCAGTTCTGCCAAGGCCTGCAACAACAGGATGGAAGAGCACAGCCTGTAATGAAGCGGTCCGGGTCCTGTGGAGGGCAAGTGAGAAAAGAGCAAGGTTGGGAGCTGTGAGAGGAGATGCAGTGTTTACAAAGAGGCAGGGCAGGAGCCCTGTCAGTGTCCTCTTGCAGAAGACGGTTAGATACTGGACAAGTTCAAAATAGATTTTGTTTAGTGGTTTAATGACTTTTTTCTTTAGTGCAATTTGCCCAGGCAATGGCTAAGCCTTTACAGGCTAATGCAGAAAATCAACTGAAAAAGCTACCCTCTAGAAACACTTGCCAAATGCTTTGGAAAAGCAGGTGGCACCAAACCCCTCTGGTTTCCACGGGTCTTGGTGAATCTGCGAGGTCCAGTTCGAAGCTTCCTCGGAGGAACACTGGTCTGAGTTTCATGCATGCAGCACAGCTGCTTTCACCAGCTAGAAACTCACCACTGAACTTGACTCAATATATACTGCTACTGGATTTAGTGACTCCAATCCAACACTTGGCTTTTAATGTTATGCTATTTGCTTGTCACTTGCCAAAACAGTGGATCCCTCCCACTTTCCTGCAATAAAACAATCCAAACTGTTGCTGCTGACAATAGACCTAATATTTGCAATTAATTACTGAAAATACTTTAAGTTTTGTGGATCCTTCAGTGAAAGATGACAGAGAAATTTACAAAATAAGGTGTGAGTCACAATAGACAAAATTCCTTGGAGAGCTGGTATCTAGAGATATTTAAATCATTCTGTAAATCATATAGACATTGTACATATAGAAGTTCTTTTAAAATAGCTGATATGATGATTTCTGCCTCATGCAGGAGAAAATGGATACATCAGAGTGAAGCTGTATTCCTCTTCAACCCTGCACAAGCGCCAAGGCTGATGTTGGGTGATTTATCATCCCACGCACTTGCTAAAACTCCTTCAGAAGACAGTAGCAGTGTGTGCTCCGTTGGGCTGGCCACACTTTCTTTTTTCTTTGGGCTTTAGAAATGAAAAATGTCTTTTTGAACAGTACCTTTCAAGGGAAAAAAAAACATATAGGGTTCAAGAAGTTTTAGTTGAGAGTGAATTTGGATTCTCCTTTTTGCCCTCTTTTCCACCAGGGAAGGAAGATATCAAAACATGCTTTGTGTTTTACACCAAATACAATATTTGCTGTAATAAAAAACTAAATTATCTCCAAAGTTTTGTCATATTTTTAAAAGTTTCTATATCCTTTGGAACATTTTTGTGATCTGTATTAAGAGTTCAAAAGGACAAAACCCTGTCCTACTTCTGCCTGCCACCCTTGCACAGAAGCAGATGTTCTATTTGGCTTTAAAGGAACTTGTGGAAGCTTTCAAACAAAGTACATTTCTACCCAGAGAACAAGGACCACACCATTTATTGTTATACAAGTCTCTTCCTTTCTTTCCAACTATGGTTGTTGCAACATCTCTGAAAAAGCAGATGCCTGGGGCCCCACTCACCTTCCTTGAGCAAGAGAGGGTTTCCATTGCTTGACATGTAAATATATTTCTAAGCTGGCTGCTAAATAAAGGCTCTGTGTTTCCCACGCATCCGTAAGTGACAGTGGTGGTATACAGCAATTCAGGCTGACCAACGGGGAAGGGGACGCTGCTTTTCAGGGCAGGTGCCCTGAGCCAGGAGAACCCTTGGTGGATGCTAAGAAGCCCCTGTGTGGTGGGGTATAGGGAGGGAGCAGCAGGAGGAGGAAAGCCTGCATGGGCAGGGGCTGCAGCCCCCCCCGCCCCACACCACAGGCCTGCTCCCAGGGAGGTGGCAAGAGAAAATCTCTTCCCAGCCCTCCGCAAAGACTTGAAGGAAGCTGCAGACAAAGACTTTGCTTCCACTCCTTTAAGTAGGTTATTGACACCAAGGGGAGCAAAAGCCTGTAAATTAACCTGTATACTCATCTTCTCTCTGCCCATCTGCAATACCAAACTGTGCAACTCCAGACTAAATGGGAAGGGACTCACTGAAGAGAGCTGCATCTGAGGTAGAGCCAGCCCCAAACTTTCCAGGCTGAATCAAGCTCCATGAGACTTGAAGAATTTACAGACAATTAGTTCATGCCTTCAAACTTTCTCCTAGACTCGGAGGGTGCTGTAAAAGGCAGACTAATGTTTTTCCTATACTTGCTGAAGTTTAAAAGCTGAGGCTCAGGGAAAACAAGACATGTGTCAGCTTGAGATTTTCAAATTGAGAATCCTGCATATGTTCCAGCTGGGAAGCAAGGAGGTTTTGAGGGCTGGATTTTACAAATCTGCATTTCTATTTTATGGAGGTGCTAAGGGTGACTAATTAGAGCCCTGCAAAAATAAAGCTATCCAACTTATTTATAGTGTTCCCCTACACTGTCATGTGTCAGCAGGTTTAGCACCCAACACTGTTCACCGATAAATGCCTTCTGTAATGGGATGTCAACAGCAAACTGTATTACAGCGAATATTGACAGAAAACAGTAACACAAGTGATTTTCCTCACATTTGTGAGCAGTTTCTTTCTGTGAGTATCTCCTTTCCTATTGCAGTCCAATAAACATCTCTAAGATGGAAACAGAAGGCAGGTGAAAACTCATCTCTGGTTTTGAGACTGAACTTATTTACAGGAATGTAAAATCTCTACTGTCATTCCTCTAAATTCTCTTTAATTCTGCAAATATCTTACTTATGCTTTAGGTTCTCTGCTTCAAAGCTACACAAGCCTGTCGAGACTCCAAGCACGTGCACTCGGCTGCATGCTCCAGGAGCACGTGTCCCAGAAATGCATATGCATGAAACGGAGAACCAAACAGCAGGAAAAAATGTTTTGCTCCATTTTCTGGAATGCCTACAATGAAAACAGAGGAGGGAAAGAGAAAATTTTGGCAGCGTCTCCACATTTATGTGGACCATGAAACACAAATCAGTTTGAAGCTCTCTTACTAGTACAAGAAATATTCGGATAACAAATGCATTGTTCTCTGGGAACCAGACCTAAAAACCACCTTAATATTAACTTTGTTAGAATTTATTTAAGTTATACTCTGCTGTCTTCTCCAGCACAGACACTAACACCTCCATCTCTCTCCACCTGGGCTGCTCTCTCCCTGCTGCAGGTTCCTTCACACCACCTTTCACAGCAGCAAACAGGTTAAAATCCAAAATGCTATTTACCAAAAGATCAGACCCAGAAAATCAGGGAAATGAGAAAAATAGAAAATGTACATTAGTTGGCCCTGTCCCTTAGCTTGAGGTAACTCCAACTTGACTAAAGGTACATTGCCCTGAATCAGATTAAGGAGACATTTCAAAATGAACACAGAATTTAAAACATAAGGATTTGAGCAGTTACAGCTGAGTTCTGTTCGCTCTGAACAATATCTCATGGTAAATGGCACAGATATCTCAGGACGGTGATGCTCATTTCCATGCACACGCAGCCCAGCCCGATCCTGTGAGTTCCCAGCTTTCTCTGTCCATTCCCACATCAGGACACACTCAAATATTCCCTCTTCTTAATGATCACAAATGTTCTCGTTGGTGCCCTACATCCATTGTGCACACCTATTCCTGGTTTCAAAACATCACTACAAGAAATCCCTTCCCCTGTGTGAGACATAACTCCTCCAGCTATTCAGCATGCCTTACCCACATCCCATCTCACTTCTCCCTCCAGACCTGGTACAGAAGCGCAGGCCCTTACCACACCTGAAAGGTAGTAATGGGAGACGGCCAAGCTGTTCCACTACAATGTGGCTTAATCTGCCAGCATTATGAGAACCACCACACTGTCCTGAGCTCCTTAAACTACAAAGGATTAAACTTGTTCCTTCTCTTCTGTCCATGTATCTGGTAAACGAGCTCCTAAAGCCAGGAGGTGCAGAGGAAATCAACTCTCCCGAACTGTTGGAAAGGATCATAACTCCCATGACAGGATGGGGAACAAGCATTTACCTGCCCACTTTGGGAAGAGACCTAGACCTGTAGCTATCTCTATTGGATTTGTGTGGCAAGGTTGGGGGCGGGGGGGGGGGGGGAGCTACAGCTTCTGTGAGAAGCTGCTAGAAGCTTCCCCTACGTCCGATAGAGCCAATGCCAGCCGGCTCCAAGGCAGACCCACCGCTGGCCAAGGCTGAGCCCATCAGTGACAGTGGTAGCGCCTCTGGGATAACGTAGTTAAGAAGGGGAAAAGCTGCTGTGCAAGAGCAGCCAGAGGAGAGGAGTGAGAACATGTGAAAGAAACAGCCCTGCAGACACCAAGGTCAGTGAAGAAGGAGGGGGAGGAGGTGCTCCAGGCGCCAGAGCAGAGATTCCCCTGCAGCCTGTGAGGAAGACCATGGTGAGGCAGGCTGTCCCTCTGCAGCCCATGGAGGTTAATGGTGGAGCAGATATCCACCTGCAGCCCGTGGAGGACCCCACACCGGAGCAGGTGGATGCCTGAAGGAGGCTGTGACCCCGTGGGAAGCCTGCACTGGAGCAGGCTCCTGGCAGGACCTGTGGCCCCATGGAGAGACGAGCCCATGCTGGAGCAGGTTTGCTGGCAGGACTTGTGACCCTGCGGGGGACCCACGCTGGAGCAGTTAATGAAGAACTCACGTTGGAGAAGTTCGTGGAGGACTGTCTCCCGTGGGAGGGACCCCGGGCTGGAGCAGGGGAAGAGTGTGAGGAGTCCTCCCCCTGAGGAAGAAGGAGCAGCAGAGACGCAGAGATGTGTGATGAACTGACCGCAACCCCCATTCCCCATCCCCCTGCGTCGCTGGGGAGGAGGTAGAGAAAATCAGGAGTGAAGTTGAGCCTGAGAGGAAGGGAGGGGTGGGGGGAAGGTGTTTTAACATTTAGATTTTTTCTCATTACCCTCCTCTGATTTCATTAGTAATAAATTAAGCTAATTTCCCCAAGTCGAGTCTGTTTTGCCCATGACAGTAACTGGTGAGTGATCTCTCCCTGTCCTTACCTTGACCCACGAGCCTTTCAATACATTTTCTCTCCCCTGTTACAGCTGAGGAGGGAAGTGATGGAGCAACTTGGTGGCACCTGGCATCCAGCCAGGGTCAACCCACCACACTATGTCAGCATCATGTAGCCTGTCCACAGCACTGTCAGCCTCTTGAAGCTCAACCCTGAAACTACCATCAACATCAAATCTGCTAGTTGCTGGCAGAAAGCAAAGTAGGTGGTGACACTACAGAAGACAATGGCAACACCTCTGGGACAAGCTCTTCAAAAGTGGCCTTTGTTATTCCAGCCATCACATAACAGCAGTGACTACTAGCTGAGTAAGACCAGAGCATTGCTCCACAAAGAAAAGCTTCTGTAGGTGAATGCCAGAGTAGTTGCTTAATGTCACCCTTGCCCTTCACCACTGGCAACTGCTGCAGCGAGCTCCCGAGCCAAAAGCCCCGTCCACAGCAAATCCACGTGCACAATGTCTACCTCGCATGGTACTCAGCAGGGTGATCTCTGTACTATCTGACACTGGAAAACAGCACTCAGTATATGAATAACGATGCCTTAGCTTTAACCTCCGACTCTCCTAAATCTCACATCCTTGGTAGCTATCTCATAACGCTTTACAAAATACAATAAAACTAAATCAGAGCAAGCAGGAAAGCAACAAGCTATTAACTTAGGCAAAACTCTACGGCTGTAAAAGTTGTCACACAAAAAGGACAGCAAACTGGTGAGGATGACCAAGGGTGCCAAACCTCACACCAGCAAATGCAGAGCAGCAGGTGCTGCACCAGAAGGCTGTGCTGCCATTCAGCGAGACCTGGACAGGCTGGAGAGCTGGACTGAGGGGAACATCATGAGATTCAACAAGAGCAAGTGAGTGTAAGGTCCTGCACCTGGGGAGGAACAACCCCACGCACCAATACAGGTTGGGGGTTGACTTGCTGGAAAGCAGCTCCATTGAGAAGGACCTGGGAGTGCTGGTGGACAGCAAGTTGACCATGAGCCAGCAATGTGCCCTTGAGGCCAAGAAGGCCAATGGTATCCTGGGTGCATTAAAAGGAGTGTGGCCAGCAGGTGGAGGGAGGTTATCCTCCCCCTCTACTCTGCCCTAGTGAGGCCACATCTGGAGTACTGTGTCCAGTTCTGGGCTCCCCAGTTCAAGAAAGACAGGGAACTACTGGAGAGAGCCCAGCAGAGAGCTGCCAAGATGATGAGGGGACTGGAGCATCTCTCTTATGAGGAAAGGCTGAGACACCTGGGTTTGTTCAGCCTGGAGAAGAGAAGACTGAGGGGGGGGATCTTCTCAATGCTTATAAATCTCTAAAGGGTGGGTATCAAGAGGGTGGGGCCAGACTCTTTTCAGTGGTGCTCAACGAAAGGACAAGGGGCAATGGGCACAAATGGGAACACAGGAAGTTCCACCTGAATATGGGGAAAAAATTTTTTACTTTGAGGGTGTCAGAGCACTGGAAGAGGCTGCCCAGAGAGGCTTTGGAGTCTCCTTCCCTGGAGACATTCAAGGCCCACCTGGAGGCGGTCCTGTGCCCCCTGCTCTAGGTGTACCTGCTCAAGCAGGGGGGTTGGATGGGAAGATCTCCAGAGGTCCATTCCAAACCCTACCATTCTGTGATTCTGTGCTGAGAGACACAGACCCGGCGTCAGGTCACAGGGAAAGCACAGATGGAATCAGACCTCCTGCAGCATCGTCCCCACCTCATCCTGCCTCAGAAGTTTGATTTATAGGGCTGTGAATCTCCTTAGACTGCTTTACATTCATGGCTAACAGGACAGAAACGCACCCGTTAAGCAAATGGGTACGATTTGTGCAGGCTTCTGCCGAGAAGCACCTCTTCACAGAAACACAGGGAGGTGATCAAAGGCTCACTCCTCGCTTCTTGTTCTCTCAGGAATTCAGCAGAGTTTGAAACATTCTTGCAGGTGAAAAATATTACCAGATATGCAAATGCCTCTAGTACTTCCTTATAGTTGTTTAGCTATTTTTTCACATATAATTCAGGCATATTAACTGCAAATACAGGGCCTCACTATAAACCATGTAGAACATTTTAGGGCACTTGTCTCCAAGCAGGAACATGTCCCTCAGAAATGCCAGATACAACACTAAAGCAGAGAAGCAAAGCTGCACCTGTGCTTCCCAGCTCTGCCAAGGCCATTAACTTGGCCTTGGCTCCAGCACTGCTGGAGCCTCAGCAGAAAGCAAGGCGAAAGCATCTGTGAGGTGGGGTGAAGGGGAAGCAGCCGAGGCAAAAGAGGGGAGGCTTTGTGTTTTCTGAGTGATCAGAGCCTGAGATGTCACTGTCAGTGTGGGGATCATGGGGCTGAGTTGCTAACTTCACATGCCAGCAGCTTCTAACAACTGTCTGTCTGGTTTTGATCTGGATGGAGGTTAAGAACAACCTTTACTGGCTAAATCCCCACTATCAATAATGTCCAGGGAACAATTCTAAAGAGACACAATTTTGCTAAAAACAAACAACGCAAAGAGATGTGACAAAATTCATTCCAAGCCAGAACATTTCCAGTTTCCAAAACATCTCACAAACTCCATGGGGTAAAGGAAAGTTTCAGGTTTGGACCAAATTTTTAGTCTAACAACTAATTTGCTTTGTAGGTTTTACAAACCAGTAGTATGCAGAACACAAGAGTGCATTTGCTCCAACAGATACAGCACCACATTTTAACTTATGCACCATTCATCTAGATCTGAGTTGGGTTGCAGGTGACATTCAAAACAGTACATTGCTGCGTTCTCTCTTGTGCATTGCTGAACAGCAGCAACAACCACTGACAGGAAAGCACACAATGCTCTGATTTCCTGCAGCACGTGAATTTTGAACTGCAAGTACTTTACCTCCATCAACAGTCAGGACAGAGGGAAAAGAAAAGGCAGCATCAGCTAAAAAAAAATGCAAATGTAGCTATGTAAAGTGCTATAGCTGATGGCACTGCCCAGAAAATGCCTGATCGGAGAATTTCCTTTGTTTGACAGCATACTTTCCTGGAGGGCTGCAGTGAACGACGTGCAGCCGAGTGCTCCATCTCGGAGGTGATTAGAAATGATAGGGCAGTAGCTTAGCTGTAATGTCCTCACTCCTGCCAAGTGGAAGATGCCAAATTACTATTGGAAATAGCCCCTTTTAATGCCTTAAATGGAAGGCTTGGAAGTGAGAGACACTTTCATGAAAGATCAGTCTCCGGTTGGCTTTCTGTCCCAGCACCAAACCTGCTCTGTGTGCAGGTCTGGTTGCTGTCTACACAAACAGGAATGGACCTTGTGGAACCAGATTTCCTTTGTAGAACTGCACACGCTTGCCTTTGCCCATCATTCGGTACATACAAATATCCACCCAGGCAGGATTTTCCTCATGCCCTAACGCAGCTTTGTCTAGCTGCCTGCAGCCTGGCTAATTCTGTATGCACAGGACTGCAAACTAGACCTTCTGCCAGCTCACATGTTAAAGTATCAGAGAAAAACAAACACCATGTTACAGGGATTCAGATCCACACAAGGACATGCTTTCAATTCCTGGAGCGCTAGTGTCACAGTTTGGGGTCACATCTGACTCTCTCCCTGCAAAGCACGTAAAGTAGTGTTCCAATTCAATTACACTGGCTTATTAGGATTAGCAGACAGCAACCCTCTCTGCACTGACACAAAAGTTTCCTGCTTCCCATTTTTTCATGTGCTGCTCCTAGTTCAGATGGCAATGTGCAGGTCCCTTGAACTGTGAGGATTAAGAGTGCAAAGGGGTGTTGATGCTCCCTACTGCATCAGGGGGTTCACCTGCATAGGATTAAACAGTTTCCTTAAGGGAAATTGTCCTTTCCTGCAGATGCTGTGCTGGCTCCCGACATTTTGCAGCTGGGGAGCTAATGGCATTATCCTTCACATGGCTGTGTGCGTACCCTACAGAGAGCAAGCCTCAGCTCATGCAGTTTGATGTGCTAAATCAGGGGCCTTGCCTGAGGTTTCAGCTGATAATCAAAAAATCTGTGGGGCTGATGTGTAGCATTGCTCACTAGAAGAAAGCAACAGCAGCCTGGGGAAACATACCTGGGTGCTCGGCCCCGAGCTGCAGGCAGGCAAAGTTAGAATTGTTGTCAAAATATTTGAGCTCCCCTTCTGAAACCATGCTCTAGCTAACTGGCTAAATCTTGTGAACATGGCTTCTTTCATCCATATCTTCCTGCATATAAATTTGACAGGCAGAAACATTTATTTTGCCAGAACGCTAAAAGCCCCTGGCATTCAGTACTGATCTCTGGCACGCTGTATTTCGGCTCCCCCTTTCGAGGTGACACTCTCCCTTTCCACTAAGGACCCTTCAGCAGAACGATACAGGCATCTCTCTGGTTTCCTAGAAACCTGCCTCCAGCAGCACAACACATATCCTCACAATCATGTTCTCCATTAGCTGTTCTCAGCCACAATAAAAAATGTCCTGTGCCTACCCATTGGCTTTTAGAGACCATAGCTGTGGCCATCTACGGAAATTCTAGGCACTTCCCAACTAGCCACCTGCAGAATGAGCTTGGGGGAAGGAGGGTTTTCATGGAGCAAGAGAAAAGCAAACACTGGTGTGTGTGAAGAGCTGCGGTTGTTGAATATGTCAAGAAAGTAATGTTTGGATTGAGGAAAGCCAAACAGATGTAGCAGAGCTCTGCCAGCAAAAGATGGCTCTGTTATCCAGTTCATGTCTTTCTTAAAACTACCCTGCACCATGGCTGGGCCAGCTCTCCTCCTGCCTGGGCTGCCTCCCTCAGCCCCCCATGAAAGTACCAGTGCAGCCTGCTGGGCATCTGTCTGCTGGCATACAGTTCTTCCCTGCCTCCCCACCAACCACACTTACTCCCCATGAACTTCGCCTCATCTCTGCTGGAGTTTTTTAAACTCTTCAGACTAGCCCCACCATACTCTCCCTATCCCAAGCAGTGCCGGCACAAATTACATCCCCATTTTTATGAAATGCAGTTAGAAATTAACTAACCACTATCCATATTGTTTTCAGTCCAGACCAAAAACATCACCCTACAGTGACGGCTGCAAACTCAGATTGGAGATATCTGGGCACAGCTTCCTTCATTTCTGACTCGCCTATTTTGAAAATGTGGATACAGTTTACACTTTTAATAATTTTTGATTTGTTAAGCATAATCCATCTTACAGTAACAGTTATTTTCCTTCCCTGGGGCATCTCAAAATTAATAAAAGGGGAAAAACTAAATACCTTGCTTAGAACTCGAAATGTATTTGGTCAGAAGTGCTGCTGTGGTACCATATAGCTCTAACCTGCATTTCCCAGCTGGACAAGACCCCTGCCATACATTTTGGTACCTTTCTGCAGGGGAGGATATGGGTTGCCTACAGCACCCTGCACCCACTGGGAAACACCTCTCAGAAATGCAGAAGTTTCTTGCCTTGCAAATAGCCACAGTGTGAACAGCGATGTAACTCAGAAACCCTGAGCAGGTACTCAAACTTTCTGCATCACTGTGCCATACATTCTCTGGGTAATGATTTTGAATAAGAAACATGGCACTTGACATAAATACCCAGGTCTGTCCCCTGCCCCAATGGAGGGAGTACTTTATCAGCTACACCTTTCTATTCGCATCTAAAACTACAATAAATTTACAAGCCAATAAAGTGTTCTGAAAGTGTTGGTGAATAACCACAATTCATATAAATTTTGCTTAATGAAATATTTCAGCTAAAAAATTAATTTCATTTTTGAAAAATTTGTACATCTTCAGGGTTTTTAGTAAACCTTAAATAAATGTCAAAATAAGTGACTGTAGAAGAATGTTAGGTTTATAAGTGGAGAAATAAAACATCTTTATTTTTCCCCTCACATTTGACCAAACTCAGCATGAGTTTATAATCTGCTTTGGTTGATCTTGGTCTGCTTTTTTATAGGTAAGTTTTTCCTCAAAAAATGTGTACAACCCAAACTGACTCCTGTTTACATATTTGGTGACATTAACCACTGTAAAGCTGGGAATTGGCCAAAACTCTGCTAAGTATTAAGTTCCAAGCTTTTCACATCTATAGTGTTAAACATTTACATTTGCAACAAGCCAAGTGCTTCCTAGTGCCCATTCCAAACATCAAATATCCAGTAATTCACACTGGAAGAGCTGATGATGATAAAGATTGGAAGATTACCAAGGCTGGAAGTTAAAAGTTGGAAAATATTTTCTCTTTTATTCTTTTGCATTATTGTGGAACAAAAAGAAACTTCAAAGCACTACAGCCTACTGGCATACAAAGCTGAAGTCTAATCGCCTCTTTTGCGGTGGGATTTCATGGCTCTGCGTGGATGTGCTGCACTTTCGAGTGGCACATAGTACCTGTACTCAAGGGCAGGAAATAAGCAAACATGTATGCTAATGCAACATAACATAACACACTATATAGTGTGCTAATAAGCACACACATATGCTAATGTAACCTAACATATAACACACTATATAATGTGCTTTCCTCCATCCATTTTTCTTTATTCCAAACCTCCAAGTTGGGTCTGACTACAGCGTTTCAGGCAGGCGCTATGTGCCTGTGGGAAACAATCAGGGACATGCATAGCTTATTTTAATCAGTGCTATCCACTCTTAAGACCAGCTATTCGAGATCCCTCTGCCTCGCTGCCAGGTGCTGTATTTATAGGGAAACAAGTAGGAAACTAAGTAAGAGGCAAGGGAAGAAATTGAGAGGTAGTAACTGCACAGGAGGTAAAGAAATTTTGGCTGAAAGATGGGAGGATGGGGAATGGAAGCAGTCACAAGTCCTACCCACCTCTAAGCAAACCCCACTCCCAAGGGAGCTCTGGCACAGGGCTGCTGAGGACACGGGAAAGCAAGGTGCAAACAGGTCCCACACCTCTGTGCCACCCATCGCCGGTGCATCCCAGCTATGTGGCCAGGATGTATGGCTACTGCAGTGCCGAGCAGCACCCCATGCACCTCTGCACTTCAGAGAAACCAAAGTGTTTCATGCAAAGTGGCATGTTCTGACAAACACTTATTGGTCATCATTATATTTCCAAATTGCTTCTGATTGAGTGCTTACATCACATTCTTGTTGCTGGGAGCTGTTCTGTACATCCATTACAAAGACAATTCCCTAGAACAAACTGTCTGTCATACCCTCAGTTTTCAGTGCAGGCAGCTGGCCACGTACCTGACCTGCCAGGCTGTACCAGATGATGATCAGAAAAGACTAGGGAGAGAAAATGAGATGTCAGTGTCATGTACTGGCTCTTGGGCACTGCCAGGAGAAACCAATTCAGCCATTTCTTCCATTCACTCAAGCATCTGCAGGCTCAGGTCTCCGACCAAAGGAAAGGTGCTCTTCTTGCTCTAGAAAGAAAATGTGTAGGGAACTGAGATCTTCTGTCTATTAACAAAATACCCAGGGCACAGGGCTGTACGGTCAGAGTCTTTAGGATATACACATTTGTTCACAACAGTGTCAGGCTGTCAGGTTTCTTTGAGGAGCAGAAGCAAGAGAAGGGCAACTTCCAAAGCTTTTCTTTCTGCCAAACCTGCACACATTTTTGAGGGATAAAGGCAAGTCTGTCACTCCTCCCAGATGAATTTCAAAGGCGTATTGAGAATAAATCTGCCATAAAATGGCTTATAAAAAGTTATTTTGTAATAGTACAAAGTGAGCAAAGTAAATACCAGGACAGCTCCCCTGCCCAAATCTATCATCTCCATTCTGCAGCTGTAGGTCTAGGGCTGAACAGGACTGATTCCTTGAAACACTATTGAGCCACTTTTTCTCCTTTTGAGCAGAGAAGCAGATTGTTCTAGTGCAGGGCACTGAAAGGGCACAGCCATGACCGGCAATCTTCAGAGTTCAGTCAGGCCAGTCAGATATTCTTATGAAGACGGATGAGTCAGGCAATGTTGAGTGGTTTCCTAGTAAGCAGAACACTTGAAGAGCCAGCTGGTCAGACACAAAATCTGATGCTTTTGGACAACAAGCCATTTCAAAGCAAACTTTTCTTCAAAATGAAGTCTAGAAATTGGTCACTATAAAAATGGCACAACTGGATATTTTAAGCAAAGTGGATTCCTGCTGTTAGCTCTTAGTAAATTAAACAACTGTGCCAGGCTCCTCTTGATAGTTTAGGTTTGGGTGGTCTTGGATCAAAATACAGTTACTCATATTCAACAGACTCAGACTCCCAACTGAAAGTGGTGCTGCTTTCTGATGGTGCAGTCAGGGTAAGAGCTGGGGCCTGTAGCTTTAAGGCCAAAAAGATTCACGTATTGGAAAGTATTTAAGTTATTTTTTACTTTCATGGCGGCAGGAGGCAGGGTAGAGAAAAGAAAGAGCAAACATAGCTAATGCCTTATTCCTTGATTTTCCTTTTCTACTGTAATTGAATTTGCCCAAAAATGGCAGTGTAACCATCCCCACTGCACACTATTGTGGAAGTACGAAAAGCAGTCAAAACAAGAAATTCCCCCTGCTTTAACAATCTGCTAATCTGAACGTTTCCATGATGAATACGGAAATGTCTGATTCTAGCCACAAATTTGGTCATGATTGGCTGCAGACTGTAAAACCACATGAAAAATCTCTATTTCTGCAGCTAGTTGAAACCAGAGATGCATTTGTGTGTGCATTATCTGCTGTGCTGGCCCTCTGTCTTTTAGTGTTGTTATGGTAAAAAAAACCCAAAACCACAACTCATTTATCATTTTATTGCTTATGTTTGCTGGAGGATATACAAGCAACTTGAAATTCTCATGTCCATCTCAATCTTCTGTCTAAGCTCTAACTGCTAACGTACTAAGAGGAGCACTCCCTCTCAGCTTCATTGACGTTTGTTCCATACTGAGCTCTTAATGTTTTTTCCTGTTCCCAGTACCCCCAAACCCTTACATCTTTAGGATTTTTAAAGTGACAGTAATCCCAGAGTCAGAGGGTGCATGAGGTTGGAAGGGACTTTGGAAGATTGTCTTGTCCAATTCCCTACTCAAGGCAGGGTTATCTACAGCAGGTTGCTCAGGACTGTGTCCAGCTGGGTTTTGCATATCTCCGAGGATGGAGACTCCACAGTCCCTTTGGGCAGCCTGTTCCTGTCAACCTCATGGTAAAATTTTTTTCTTATCTTTAAGTGGAATTTGTTTGTGTTTCAATTTGTGCCCATTGCCTCTTGTCCTGTCACTGGGCACCACTGAGAAGAGCCTGGATCCATCACCTTTACTCCCCTTCATCAGGTATTTATACACTCTGATAGATCCCCCTGAGCCTTCTATGCTGCCGGCTGGACAGTCCCATCTATCTCAGCCTCTCTCCATATGTCAGATGCTCCAAACACTTAATATTCCTCATGGCCCCTCAGTGGACTCAGCCCAGTAAATCCCCATCTCTCCTGTACTGGGGATCCCAACACCAGACATGGCACTGAGGATTTCTCACTAGTGCTGGGCAGAGGAGAAGCGTCGCCTCCCTTGACATGCTGGAGATGCTCAATCTAACACACTCCAGGAGGCTGCTGGCCGCCTTTGCTGCGGGGACTCATTGCTGGCTCACAGTCAGCTTGTCCCCCAGGACCTCAGCCAGGCTCCACCAGGACCCCAGGAATGCTGCGCAGCTTTGCCAGTCTGAGATACAAGCAAAGCAAATGTGGTGGAAAGAGGTATTATCTTTTACTAGGCCAACTCAGAATGCTGAAAAAGGCAGACAAGAAGAACCCCAACAGTGGACAAAGTTAAAACACCACCAATTGAGGAGATCAGAGGAAATAATTTCTAATGAAATGTACAAAGGTCTGTAGAATTGCCCCGAGCCACCACCAAAGCAAACAGCACAAATCTCGTAGACTTTCCAGGGACACTGCAGCAACAGGGAAAGCTTCTGCAGCTTTACTGATAGGACTGCAAATATAAGAAGTAGAAATCTTTATCCCACAGGACAGGGCGCGTGGTTCATAACCTGCCTAGACAAAATGCCCAACTATATTGGATGAAGTTTTCACATTCAAGCCAATTGAATGATCTCCTTCCCTACAAACCCACAAAACTGTCCACTGCCAGAGAAAAGGTCTTGCACTTGATGGACCACTGCTCTCAACTTTAAGGCAATTTCTGTGCTACTCCTGCCTTTATTGATTCAGGCTTCCCGTTTTCATTAAAACAAGGAATTAAATCTTGTACTCTTGAACAGTGCTACAATATATCCTCCAGCATTGCTGTTTGCAGCTGAAATGACTGAACCAGCCACCAGTCCCACTGCCAGCACCCTGGACCCAGCCATGAGTGGGGTGCGAGAGGGACCAGAACAAGCGGAGCAATATCCTGCACTGAAGCTGGAAGGGTTCAGCACGGGCCACTCAAGCCCGCTCTGCCAGGATCCACCACGTGCTTACTGATATTAACCAATCTCTGGAAACTCCTCACTTTAGACATGACCTGTTTATTTTACCTATTCTTAAAACAATATACATGCATGGTTTTTGCTTTTAGTTTATTACACCAAAGATACATAGCTTCAGATACGTGTGTGAGCTGCTTAGCTAGAAAAGCCTATACAAATTATCTTCAAACTACTTGGAAGAGCACATATTTACCAAGATGACAGTGCATTTGCAGAGGTGTGGATCTGTTATAAATATTTCTTCAAGCCCTTGTTTTAGCAGCAATATTTAACTCCTGAAATATTCAAATAAACACACAGCTAAATATAATAAATAATTGTAGATGATAATCTAATAATAAAATAGATAATAAACACTTTACTCAATAAAAGATAGACACAGCGATAGCAAATGGAGCAGTTACACCTGAGCATCATTAGCAATGTGTGCCTTCTGGCACAGAAGGAAACCCCCAAAGCAGGCTGCATCAACAACCACGCAGCCAGCACTGGGACAAGTGATCCTTCCCCTCTGCTCAGCACTTCTGTGAGCACATCCAGAGTGCCGTGGCCAGTTTAGGGCTCCCCAGTACAAGACAGACATGGATACACTACAGCATGGTCCAGCGGAGGCCACCAGAATGGTAAGGGGCTGAAGGAGATGCTGAGGGAGCAGATGGGCAACATTAAGGAATCCATCATGTAGTGGTGATCAACTTCTACTAACTACTTAGCTCACAGACAAAGAACAGTTTCAGATTGTATTCAAGCCCAGCACATATTAGTGTTTCTTTGCTGACAAGGTGAAGTGCTCACAGTCAGTGTAAAACACACCAAGCAGCCCACACGTATGTGTGGCAAACATGCCTCCACCACTGCTGTTTGGAGATCTGGGGGATCCTCTGGGCATTGGTCTAGAGGAGCATCTGCAACTGGCTGAAATCAGCTGAAACCAGCAGCGTTGTTATGTAATGCTCTTTCCTGCCAGGTAAATAGTGACTAAAAGTTGTGAAATTCTGTACCGGTTTTGAAAATAGCCAAGAAAATCAGAGGAATTTGTTCCAACTGGCTTTTTCCAACTATGCGTCCCACTAACCAGCAACACCACGTGAATAACGCATCAGAGCCAAGAGGAGATAACTCTGGGAACACAAGTTTTGATAAATATAGCTGAACAATCACTGCCAGCAGGCATCAGCAAGATTGAATCCCACTGTAAATGTTCAAATGTGTGACCAGATGCTGGATTTTTACTGCTTGTGAACTCCAACAAAAAGCAATTTCTTCTATCCACTAGAGAGTTGAGCCAATCACAAGACAACAAAGTAGCAGAGAAAAGACACATTCAGCCAAAAATTATCTACATTTAATGGAAATCAGATCCAGCTCCCAGGTTTCTGGCAGGTGGATAAGACACCCCTTGGTGTCACAGCAGACACCATGCCCAGTGCATCACATTCAGCTCTCATGTACTTTGCAGTGCCTAACACAACTCTCACAGCTTCAAGTGTGACTCAATGCTTAGACAATTAGAGAGTTATGCTTGCATTTTAAATAATATCATACACATTCCAGACGATTGTACAATTATGGTTGCATTATAATAACACAGAAAGGTGAAAGGTAAACCTTGTACACACACTCTAGTGCAAAATTTTACCCTGCCCTACCTGTCTTGTACCAGGAACACAGAATTTTACACTTGATCACAAACTCGCCACAATCAAATCCCCTGCACAGCCCTTCCCCGTTTCTCTTTAAAGTGATTACTTGATATTTAATATTTCCTAAGACAATTTTTAACTTCAATTGTTAGAAAATCCATACCAACTTGCAATTCAAAAGTATCCACATGAACTGAGCAACAGATCCAGTGGAAATAGAGACCTACCCTAGAAATACTAAGAGACTGTTAAATGCAGAGGTTCTGGCAGGGAATATTTCCAAATAGCAGAAAGACTTGCCCAAGTTACAGAGTCTTTCTTTTTGTTTTCTAAACAATATTCATTCTGTATGGTATGGACATACCCCTGGACAGTGCTTTCAACTTTCTGCTCAGCAGCACCCTGGAATTTTTGAATTAACCCTGAAGAAAACTGAGCAAAGCTCAAGCAAACACTACACAAGCCAGACCTCCTGAAAAATCAGCATTTCACAGCCAATATTTATGGATTTAAGGATCAAAATCCCTGGGATTTCTGCTTGCTTTCTCATTTTTCATGAGCTTCTCCTCCTCCCTTTCTTTATGAAAACATCCTAATTTTTTTTCCCCCTCTTGATAATCTTTATAAAACACACATCATTACTACTGCACACTTGGTGTTGGATTACTGGATGTGCAACACTGCCTCTAACAATACTTCCTGAGAGAAAAAGCCACAAGGTATTGGGAAGAATTTGCTGTGTATCTACATTTTATTCCCTCATCAAAGGGTTTACAAAGCATGGGATTTGGGAATAAACAGGTCTCTTCTGCAACTGCCCTGTATATGGAGCCACTGAGTTTCTCCTCCTCATACATGTCTGTATGAAGGATTACAATATTTCAGATGCTTTTCACCCCCCAAGCCCCTCCACAGCAATTTCCTCATGCCCACACGTTTCCTCCACCACCTCGCATCCCACTCTCCTCCACAAATTACACCTCACATAAACATTGCTGGGTTACTTGCAAGTGGCACATGTTCATTCTCCTCCCTTCCTAATATAAATTTATCTCCTAGCAAATATATAGAAGGGACAGTAAAAGCAAAACAGGAGGTCTTACCTTTTGATGGTCTTCTTTGTTTCGTTTGTAGAGAAGAGAATGTACCCATTACAGCACCCATTGCAAAAGCTACTTGTGAGTTTTTGGGGAGGATTTATTTTGGCTGGTTTTTTTTTTTTTTTTTTGATTCTTCTCACCACAACCCCCTCACTGCCAGTGAACAAAATCTGTGTGAAATGCCCCCAAGAACAAAACAAAACAGAGGAAGTCAAGAGAAGAAAGAAAAGAAGAAAGGAGGAGGGAAAAAGCAAAGCACTGCAGCTCAGTGTTCAGCAAGCGTTAAGCTTTGAGGTTTTTTTTTTTTTTTTTAAGTCAACACACATGCACTGACTCACAGCCGGCTGCACTGTTATTATTCAAAACAGCTCCCCATCAAAATTTAAATGCTAGGTAGATTCCTTCAGACCAGAGCTAGCAGCAGATGCATCAAAATATTTACTGGAGCACAGCCACATAAACACACAGGGTAATTCTTCCTCCTGTTCCCTTATGGCTCCAACCAGCAGCCTGTAGGTCTAGCGAGGGAGCATCAGTGCATCTCTTCCAGTAAATACTACACTGGAGTCCTGTAGACATGCTGAGGGTCTCGGGGGGAGGCCTGGGCTTTGGGCTGGGTACCAATTTGGAATGAATAGAAATCTGAGTGGGAAACGATAGCGAGCGAGGCATCAAAGCCCCAGCTGCGCGGACTGCATGCTCCTGCTAATCAAGAGTCTGACAGAAAGGTAGGAAGCAGCAATCCCTAACAGTCTTCTCAAGCAGAAAAGTCAGGGTAAAATAAGTGCAATGGGGGAAAACAGAAAATTTCACCACAATCCCTTTCCTGCACATCCTTTCTCATGCACCAGAAGCACGTGCAAGACAGTTGTTAATAACCTATTTTTCTGCAAAGTATGTATGTACACATCCTTTTTAAAGACATTAAAACAACAAACTGTTGAACCAAAATTCTGCAATCATCAGGTGGCTCGAAGGAGGTAGACAATTCCCAGCATTTTGTTCAGTTCTTTCATATTTCAAAAAATCAGCTGTGCATCTTGTTATGTTTTCTCAGAAAGTGGGATAGCAAGTGCTCAGGTACAGAAAGAGTTAAAGATACTGAGGCAGCCATCAGAACCAGAATTAATTTGCTATTTGCACACGGTGACTGAGACTAAGGCAGCACCTGTGCCAATACTGTATTTGTCTGAAGAAATTCATTCCAACACCAGAGACCAAAGCACCTTGTCTCAACAGGTTTCCCCAGCTTCCCTCTAACTTTGGAGTAAAGATTTCATCAACCACAGATCCCAGAGCCCCCAAGATCAGAAGCTGCACAGCATCGGTGTCCCTGGAGATAAAGCCCCATGTTCCCTTCTGCTCACACGCTGCCAGCAATGCTGTCTTTGCATGTACAGGTGTACTCGCATCCCTTGTGTATACCAGCAAAGAGCTTTCAGTTAGTTGCTAGTCACAAAAGTCATTACAGAAAATGTTTTTTTCTTTTCTTTTTTCTTGTTTTACATCTCAAAATACAGCAATTAAACTTTTTCTGAGCAATGTCTGAGGTAAAGTCCTGTTTAGATGCCAAAGTCCTGAACTGAAATGTATTATTTTGCAGGCAGGTGCAAAGTGCCCAGAACTTAGGGCACACAGTGCTGCCGTTGTCATCATGGGGGAGCCTTTCTGGGTTTGTGCAATACTTCTGCCCCTCAGAATTCCTCCCCCAGGCTCGTCCATGGCTGTGGTCCTGCAGCCCGTGGGCTAACAGGCTTCTCCATCCGCCCAGATCCAGATGGGGGTCCCTCAGATTAAGGTGATCTCCACAAGCCACTGAAAAGCTCTATGGGATTCTTAAGCTTTTTTTTATTTAAATATTTGTATTTTTCATGAATATTTTATCTGTGTTTACACATTAAAATATTAGATAGGTTACAGCACGCATGCGGAAAACCACCGCTCTTGGTATTTGTGCACACAACAAAGGCTGGAGTGTGACCAGAGGCCACGGAAGACATGGCCTCACGTAAGAGTGGCTGATTCATGCCACGGTTGCTGAGATGAAAAACCAGCAGCTGAGGATGTGCCTGGATATGTCATTTCTAATGCAAACAGTAAGCAAAGAGAGATGGTGGGGCTCCTGTTCAGCAGGCTGGGTTTGCACCCCCTGCGCCACCTCAGTGATGCATTACTGCCTTTACTGGACACAGGTGCCATGACAGAGCCTCCATGGGCTGAGCGGTCACCCCTAGATCAGGCCTTCACCAGTGGCCAAGGATGGTCCTGCCTCCCTGCAGCAGGAGGTCTTGGTGCCACCTCTGGACCACTCTATTAGCATCAAGACAGCTAAAAGCATCCTACCACAAAAAGCAACAGCTGCCACTGGGATGCTGTGCTTCCCTGTCCTCTGCTTCCAGGTGTGATGTCTCCAAGATGTCAAAAATGGGAACCTCCTCAATCCAGGCAAAGTTGTCACTAGCAGGAGTCAGTGAACCGCAACTCCTGTCACATTGTGCACTCACAAAACCACACCTCAGTTGACTCATGCACTGGGAAGACCAGTGTTATGTTTGACAGTACTGATGTATTTAAGAGCTCCAAAGTAAATGGTTGCAAAAAACTACACAGATTATCATAGAATTATTTAGGTTGGAAAAGAACTTTAAGATCATTGAGTCCAACCATAAACCCAGCACTGCCAAGTCCACCACTAAACCATGTCCCTAAGCACCACACCTACGTGTATTTTAAATACCTCCAGGGACGGTCACTCAACCACTTCCCTGGGCAGCCTGTTCCAATGCTTGACAACCCTTTCAGTGAAGAAATTTTTCCTAATATCCAATCTAAACCTCTCCTGGTGCAACTTGAGGCCATTTCCTCTTGTCCTATCACTTGTCACTTGGGAAAAGAGACCAACACTCACCTCACTGCAGTCTCCTTCCAGCAAAAAGCACCTAGAAAGGAGCTAGCTTCAGGATTCCTCCTGACATCGGCTGGATCCCAGCCACACAGAAAGAGCTTGGCCTAGGAGTGACAGACTAGGCTGCCCATATGGTAAGATACCCTAGAAAAAATTAATTTAGGAAGATAAAATTGCACCCCTGACGCTGCACTGCTGTTTACTTGAAACAGCATGGTATATGAAGGCAGAGGTAAATGTGAATATTTGGTTTTCTTTGAAACTTGAAAAAAAGATTTGTCTTGGCTGGAAACCAATATTGACAGATCCCTATGAAATCATGGGGGTAAACTGTTACACACATTTTTGTTTGTAACACTCAAATATACAAGAATGGGGACAAGAGGAGACACCACATCTGTGCCTGGGCAGATGAGCACAGTATCCCAGATCACCAGTTCAAAAGCAGCCACTTTCTCGACCAAAAATCAAGACCTCAGAGGAAAAGAAGTATCATAAACACTAATTAATTTGGTTATTTGCAACAGCAGGCAGGAATTATCTTTCCCCAAAGGTGATCATCCAAATTTATCAACCTAAGAGATAATACTTGAGACTTAACAAGTGCTGATGGTCACTCTCTATCTGAGGAGCTGAATATTTTTTAGAGTATTTCCTTTAGAGGTAAGATGAAGACTGAGCTCTGACTGTGATGGTGAAATGCACCATTCTAGCTGTGTGAGTACCTAAGCCAGCATCCTGGGTAAGAGCTGCTATCGGAGGATCAAAAGTACCTCCAGGAAAGGAGATACTGTATTGTGCTGAACCTGACTGCAGCCCCCAGTATTGATTTGCAGTGCCCCAGAACCCAGCCACTGCTCACTTCCCAGTGCAGTGAGAAATCCCAGCTGCACGCTGTGGGGCTTTCTCACTGCACGATCTACACACAGTTCTCAAGCAACTGCTTGAACAGCTAAAGGCATGTACCACTTCATGAGGCTTGTGCCATGCCTAAACCCACTCAGTTTCCCACAGAAAGTTCACCCAACAGGTGACTTACATGACCATCCCAGCAGTCATTGCTTAGGAGGGAAGAGTTCCCGCAGGAAAGGGCTGCGAGTGCTTCACACAGGTGATGGGCAGACACACGCTAGGCACGCACGGATACAGCAACACACGAAAAGCGTTCATCAGGGTATGCCTCTGCCCCAACACAAACCTGTGTACATACCTGACCAAGCACTCAATACTGGGTGCTGATCTTTCGAGCTAGACTGGCAGGGCAGACACGTCACCACTAATCCATCATTATTATCTGCCACCTATTAAACCCCATTCCATCCCTTTACCACTACTATATACTGTATTTTAATAAATTCTGGGTACTGACTGACAAAATCATGACTGAATACTATTCACTGACCCTCTTCCTGATTTCTTTATGCCTTTTAACTCTATATCACTATGTTTAATATGTATGTGAGCCTCAAACATCAGAGCAAAATAGACAGACACTGGCAGTGATGTAGGTGCTTGTTTGTTGGATGTAGCCAGAAGGTTTGGTCAGAATAAGCAGTTCAATATTTTTAATAAATGCAAATATAGCAATTTCAGTTAGGGAGTCATATCACCATCTAGCTGATATCACTACAAGATGGAAATCCCCTGGGAGCAAAGTCCCAGGATTTGGTACAGCTCTGCTCCCTGATGCAGGATCAGGTCATCTTCCCACTAAAGACAACAACTGGTGCAAAACAGAGCTGGACCTCGTTTGCATTACATCTATCCTGAACTAGGCATTTCCAATATTTTTGTGGATATATATATAGGAAAGTAGAGAGGGAGGGTGGTTTTTTCATCATGCAGAAATATGGACCTTGCCAGGAGAAAACACCCTCCCTAAGCACAGTATCTAGGGATGCAATCTCTGATTTATCAGTCATCTGCTCCTGCAAGGCAAAGCTGGCAATGTCAATCTGTAGGACTAGCAAGGGAATGCCTCAGACACACCCAGATTTTAAAACTTAGGGCATTGGGGAAATTCATTCTGATGTATTTTTTTTTTGTCTCCCAAAGTACAGCAATGAGCATTTGCATAACAGGGACACAAATAAAATGTGAAAATTGCCTGTTATAGCAAACCCTTGTCATTCACTCTGTATCTATCAGCTTTGAGTGGTTCCAGGTAGCTTCTGCTTTAAAAAGCCTAAATAAAGCTGGAAGTGACTGATTCCTTTTCCCTTCTGGGTATTTTAGGAATGAGATCTAGGCAGCATTGGCCAGAGTTTCTTTCTACCTGCTTAAGACTAAAGGAATTTCATCTTTCATATTCCAGTAACTAAACTTGTTGCAGAGAAGCATTTTACATTTACCCCACGAGGAGTGCTTCACTTCAAGGCAGAGGTGACTTTCTGTTCACCTGAGCAGCTACTGTTTTTCTTGAGGCCGATATGTAAACAAAGTCCTTCTAACAAGCCACTGAGAGCGTACAAGTAGCAGACTGGGAGCTGGGATAATGCCACATGAGCACCAACACAGAAATACCAGGGTTCCTGCTTTCAACCATGTCCACTCAACTGTAGCCTGGTCAGATGTTTGTAATTGGGACCCACCGACACTGGCCCAATTACTGCTCAGTGCTCTGGCACAAAACTGCCTCCAGCTGTGGCAACAAGCTGGGTCCCCCCAGCAGCAGAAATGTTGCTCCTGCGATACTCTGGGCATGGATTCCCCCATGAGGGATGACAGCCGGCAGGGAGCGGGAGACATGAATTTTGCATCAATTGCACAGCTGCCTGTACACCATGAGGGCTGCCCACAGGCTCTTGCCCTCTTTTCCAGCTCTCTCTGATTTTTAAAGCAGTTTATGAGACACTGAGACTTGGCTATCCGGGGGAAAAAAAAAAAAAAAAATCAAAAGCAAGAAGGAAAATGTTCTTTTCTAAGAGAATGAAATGAGAGTTTCTGTTGCTTAGCAAATTTTTAACCAGTTGCTGTCCTCAGCTATCTGTTCCAGAACATCCTCTGCCAAATGCTTTGCATGACCCTAAGTCCAAGACTCCACAGGAGACCTGGCAGGACCCCTTCTGAGCCACGATCTGCCCAATTGCCAGAGTAACTGCTTGCTTGGGGGTGAGGAGTTACAAAGAGCATAGCTACCCCACTATGCCAGAGCACTCCAGACATTGCCCCAGCACCACTGAAGGACTCATCCTTCAGGTCATCTTGGTGCTGAGGCTCCAGGCAGCAGTAGTCCACACAGTCACAGACCAACTAATGAAGACCAAGGTGCAAAACCATGGTAGGAAAGGAATAAAAACTGCCTCAGCTGCACCCTGAAGAGGAAGAAGTCATCACCATCATGACCACATGCATAGTGCTTGGGATGCTGACAAGTCCCCCCAGACTGAACCTGCGGGACTCAGAGGCAGGAGAAAGACGAGCACACCATTTCTCTTGCAGTAGTAGTCATTGTTTTCCTTTTCTTTATTTCTGTTATTATTAAAAATAATTCTTTGATTAGACTGCTAAGGTTTCAGTTACACTAATGATACCTTTAAGGTGTGTTTCTTCACTACAAAAATATATATTATTAACTTGTTGAAATTGTTCCAGTTCAAATCAGGAAGGCAGACAGCTAAGAAAAGTCCATCCACCAAACAAACACACACAGCCACTGCAAAGAACTACGGGGATAAATTGAAGCAGCATGGGATAGTCTGCTTTGCCACTGGAAACCAGCTTGATCACAGAGAGACCAAAGATGAGGCATTTTTTTGCTGGTGTATATCCATAGAAAGTGTTTGGGGATATTTGTGGGCCATTATTTGCCTTTTTATCTATGTAAGGACATATCAGGTCTTCCTACTCTAGGTTTTTACCAAGTCAGAATTCATCATGTATGTATTTTTTTCCCCAGCACCTATTTTTTGGGAATGTTTCTTCCCAAAAAGCAAGAACACACAAGAGCCTAATTTCATCCTCTTTTTCTTCACTCATGAGCCATTATAATAAACAGGGACATTTTCAAAGAAATTTTTTTGCTCTCGGTAAGGACAAGGTAGCAGAACAGGAGCTATTAAAAGATTCATTACTGTACCTCTACAGGCCCAAAGCAAATTCTCATGATAGCTAAGCTTTGCTCAATCTCAAAAGCTAGAGATCCTCCCTTCTATTTTGATGGAAATATATTTTTCATTACATGAAAGCCAGTGAATAACAATGCTGAAAAGTTAGATGGAACAGATGAGGCTTCAAGCTTTGGGAAATCTAGTTTTTCATGTAAATAAGACACTGACAATATTAAAGTGTTGGAAAGCCACTTGCTTTCCAGACTATAGCAAATACAGCTATGCAAAACCAAACAAATAAATGTGATAGTCACTTAATGCCACCCAACAGGGAACAAAAAGCCAGGCGCTGAGGTCTGGGCAATAAGGGGTGCTCCTCCTCTTTAACATCCTGAGAAGGAGAGCAACAAATGGAGCTGGCATTTTGCATCCTATTGTTCAGAGCAAGCAGTCAAGCACTGGTCTCCTGAAATCAAGATCAGATGTCCCTGCTCTGGGCTTTCTTCCTGCAAATACCAAAACAGACCACCGGTGCAGCTGCACATAGGTATGCATTGACATATACATTTGTGTACTTAAAGAAAATAAAAATAAAAAAGACCGAGGTATTGTTCTGCCTATATAAGGCAGCATAGTGAGAGCCGAAAATAAAACTACATTATTGTCTGCTGGTTCTTCTTTGTTGCAGTAATAAAACTGGGCAGAACTCCACAGAGCAGACCTAATATTTGCCCTAAGGATGTCACACTCAAAAACAGAAAACTGAGAGCTCAGGAAGGGGGTACTTCACTTTTCTAGCAACAACTTCAACAAAGCATGAGGTAGATACTGGTTTACATCTTTGGTTGGACTATTTTTTCCTGTAAACAGGGGGAGATTGTTTCCAGATAAAAACCTGAAAGGAGAGGGAAGAAACCTGGGCAAAGGGCTTGCCCAAAGGGTAGCATGGAGAAAGGACTGACAGCAGGAAAGGAGGGATGCTGCGGGAGCACCGAGTGGGGTCATCCTGGCACACTGTTGCCGGTGGGAGGGAGCAAATGCTGACAGATAGGCAGCAGGACACTGTGCTGAACCCTGTAGAGGTGATGACAAGAAACTTCAGCTAGGCAGAAGGCAAGAGAGGCAGGAAATTATCAGAAAAGACTGACAGCATTGGTGTGCTAAACAAAAAAGGAAGGTAGTGAACAACAGGGATGTGAACCCAACTGGTGAAGGGAGAGAGCTGAGCAGAGGCCAGGAAGCAGGAATAAGAAACAGATGTGCTGCTTCCCAAAACACAAGGCTTCAGCAAGGAAACTGTCAGTAAAAGGTGGGGTTTAGTGATAGGGAAACAGAAAAACTGGAAGAATTTCATAACAGCATCCATCTGGGAGGGGAAGAAGGACAGGGGTCAGTCCTGAAACCACACTGCAGAGCCAGAGTGCTCAGAGGAAGAGCATCTGACACAGCCAAGGAAGCCCAGGAGGAGGCTGCACACAGAGGAACCGAGAACTGCAACCTTTTGTTCTCAGGATGTCATTACAGTAATGCCTGAGGATGAAAAACTCACATTTCAGCAATGAAAACCATCTATTACCCACATGAAATCTGTTTGAACATTGTGCCAAGTGAAGTCTTGCCTTTCAAATTTATAAAATCCATACATGAGAAACTTCAAGATGGTTTGAAGCAGGAAATCATGAGGAATATTAGCCATAACCATCAGGCCACAGAGAAGGCTGAAAAGCAGGACACCACTGCAGTAGCTGCACCAAAAAAAGTTAATGTCATTTGAAAAGTAGTATATGGATGTGAATGTAATATGTTAACGCATCTCACACATACAGAATGCGGTTTTTAAAGGGAATTTTGGCAGCCAGTGGGAACAGAAGATCCCAAAAGTCTTTTCCCTTTGCAGGAAGATAGACCAGGGCAGAGATGCTGGAGCTGCATCACACTGTGTCCCACAAAGCCTGATCAACACTGGCCTGTGTAAGGGGAATACAATAACCTGGCTGCCAGATAGGCATTTAGTCCTGCTCCCTGCGATGGCACTGGCAGCAGCGATGGCAATATTCACAAAATAGGCACTTAGCTACTAAAAACACCGCACGGAACATCAAGCAGCCAACACCAAGTACCAGGTACATACACAAACACAAAACTCAGTAAACAACCTTTTTATCTTAATACATAAACATTTCTATCCTATCCACAGTCTCTATGAACGTTACAGAAGAAGCGTACAGCTAAAGTAACAGGCTCAGCGTGACATACATTGCAACCAAATGCAGCAAATGATCCTGGGGAAACCTGTCCTAGTCATGTGCATGATGACAAAGACATCTCTCCCAACACCTGGGACAGGCAGTTCTGGTGTGTGGCATGTATGTGCTCCCTTGCTCGCACAGCCAGCACCAGGTTGGCACTGTCTGAACTTACAAACTAAGCAAGCTGAGCGACAGACAGGAATTCAATGGTGTTTTCTACCCAGAAGCATTAAAAAGAATATGTCAAAACTATATAAATAACATGAACAACAAATATCAATCCAGGTCAACAGCCAGTTTCATTTCTGTCTTGTGATAATGGTCAAAGAAGCCTTACTGAGAAAGAAAAAGCAATTTTTGATTATTTGGTATTTCCATGGATGGACTGATAAATTGACTCCAAACAATTCAACAGTGAGTTTGTTTTGAGGAGGAGAAGAGGGTGGAGAAGACATTTATATGATCTTGGATCTCTCCTTTCCTTTTGCTTTAGCGTACTTCAGAGAAATGTGCCAAACTAACCACATATAATTCAGGTCATTGAACAGATGCACATACTGCTGGGTAACTAACATGGATAGTTAACCAGCTATTTTTGTTTCACATTTCACTTCTCACCATAGAGACTTGTGAAAGAGAACAAGAGCAGCCATTAGATACACCTAGGTAAGTTCATCTCGTGTCAAGTGAAATCACATCAGGTGAAAAATATGCTAAATAAAATGATATTCAGTTTGTACATTTGTGCTGTTTCATTCTGAACGTGCTAGGAATGCACGACAGGCATGGACATTTGCCTGTCCAGGCCCTGCTAGAGGATGCTCTAGAAAAGTCAGAATTTTTAGTTTTCTAATTATTAATGGCATCATGCTTTCACTGAAATGACATACAACATCTGTTGCATCATTTCATAACTTTCAAAATAAGCATGACTTTCTTAATTCAAGATTCATAATTTTATGTTTATGTTCTATGCTATAATCTTCCATGCTTGAAAAAACCTGATAGAATTATTCTACTAAAATGTTTGCTGTTTGAAGCTGGATAAAACAATGAATTAAGATGGAGATTAGCTTGGCAAGTTTCATTAAGGTAAGGTGAGCACCAACACCTCCCAAACTCATCACATCCTGCACACCAAACAGCCAGGTTTGTGTGCGTCTGAATTCTCCATCCTGCAAATGCACATCTTCCGATGCTCCACCTGTACAACCTGCTTGCAGTAAATTAAGAGTTTGGTTTTGATATGAAGGTGCCCCTCAGTATATTAGCATCAGTCTAGCATGTTGCCTGGGAATATTTTGATTCGTTGTTAATGTGTATTGAACTACACTATTTTTGTGCAAGATGGAGCAGACTCTCTGCTGCGGACTGAACATAAGCAGGCTTTGAAGTTAAGATGTGGCACCTGCCCTGAATACCCAACCAAAGCCAGATTATATCCGATCCTCCACTATAGCTATAGCAATCCCAGGCAAAAGCAAGCTTAGGAACAAATGTCAGATGTGAGCAGGGCAATGGTTTACCAGTATCTATGCAAGCAATCACGGGAAATCACATCGTCCCTATGGAAACCTCAAGGTCTGTGACATGTGCAATGATAACTGCTAGCAGTTAATATACTGAAGTCATTCAGCAAATTGAAACAAAGATTAAATTGCACCAGAAAGATCATACTCCAGTTTACACATACAAGTAAATGTAAAATTTACAAATAAAGGTATAAGTGGAATTGGGGGTAACTGAAAAAGAATTGTAGTAGTAAGATCATTAAACTGAAGCCTCTTTACCACTGGACCTATGGGACAAAACAGGGTTTTGTTCTATGGTGGTTTTCACAGGGGGAAAAAAAAAATATGATTACTTCTGGTAGCTTCCAAGTAGTTAAAATCACTGACATTGTACACTTTAACTAAAGATTTTCAGGATTGAGGAAATCCTGAAATTGTAATGGGACCCAAATCCTTCCTACTTTTGACCAAAGGAAAACAGCCTTTTTTTGGAAAAAAAGCATTTGGAAAATCTGTTTCTTAAGCAGCTAGTTTTTACCTAGATTCACTTGCATTATAACATGGCAGAAGTACATAGAACTACGAAGTTAAGATGTGAAAAATACAACCCTAAGACACTCAGAAAATCTTGACAAATTTAGAGGTTTCTGCATTTTGCAGAGAATTACCTGTTTTGGGGAATAACTGCAGTGTCCCTGTAATGTGTCTCTCTCAGCAGTACCAGCGAGTATTTCCATCTATAACTTCATCTTAACTTTGTTTATGTGAGAGAATTCACAGTAAGGTCGCAGCAGATGAAGAATGCTTCCAATAAAGGGGACATATGCCATTCCTATAATGCTAGCTGGTGGACAGAATTATTATTATTATTATTACAATTATATAAAAACTTTCATCTTGATGCAGAAAGGCTCCCCAAATCGCATCAGTGATCGTTATTTTCAAATTCTGTCCAATACACCAATCCAGATACTCTGTGGAGTTATTAACTAATTAAAAATATTCCATTTCAAGATGTACCAAGGGTAGGGTGGAGACAGCTCTGACACAAACTGCTGCATTACTTCCATTGCTGGCAGCACACTGGTGTGTGCAACAACCCCAACATCAAATGCAGATATTCATGTCAGAATATCTGTATCATTTTTAATTAACCCAGTCAAGGGTATCTTCAGAACACGTCACCTTTAAGGTGTGAGCTGAACCAGCCATGCTGGCAGAGCAGGATTTCTCTTAGCCACAGAAGGGCTGACAGGGAAGCAGTGTCCCTGCTGTGCTACCAGGGCCAAACCCTCAGCTGGAGAAGAGGATCAGTGCACCATGCCAGTTCAGGAAGCTATGCCGATTTCACATGTACAAAGAAGTCAGTCCTATGTTTCAACACCTCATCCATAGCCACACAACAGATACATACGTATGTGGAGTGCTGTGTCCAGTTCTGAGTCCCACAGTTCAAGAAGGACAGGGAACTGCTTGAGCAAGTCCAGCGGAGAGCTACCAAGATGATGAGGGGACTGGAGCATCTCCCTTATGAGGAAAGGCTGAGAGACCTGGGTTTGTTCAGCCTGGAGAAGAGAAGACTGAAGGGGGGGGGATCTTCTCAATGCTTATAAATCTCTAAAGGGTGGGTATCAAGAGGGTGGGGCCAGACTCTTTTCAGTGGTGCTCAACGAAAGGACAAGGGGCAATGGGCACAAATGGGAACACAGGAAGTTCAACCTAAACATGAGAAAAAATTCTTTACAGTGACAGAGCACTGGAAGAGGCTGCCCAGAGAAACTGTGGAGTCTCCTCTGGAAATATTCAAAACCCACCTGGACACAGTCCTGTGCCCCCTGCTCTAGGTGTACCTGCTCAAGCAGGGAGGTTGGACAGGATGATCTCCAGAGGTCCCTTCCAACCCCTGCCATTCTGTGATTCTGTGATATGGACAAAAGAAGAAATTTCTGTTGGCAGAATAAAATTTCCAAAGCAAACAGAATTACTCCCTTGTCCATTGGGTGCTTTTTACATATGCAGAAAACTGTACTGTTATTTTTTGCCTTTTTCCTCCCTCTAACATCTAGAGCATACCTTCCAGTAGCCTAACAAGTTGACCCATGCTAGATTAGTGTAAGTAGTATATAAAACTCTTATTTGTTACAGGAGACTCATTTGAATACACAAACACAGACTGCATGTACATCAAGAGTGGCACTATTCTTCTCTGGGCAAAGCAAGCATCTACCACAGCAAATACATCGTTAGCCAGTTATTGTCTAACCTGTTTGGTGTTCTTGCAAGCAAGCCAGTGTTTTATTCCTTTGCTGGACAATGGGTGAGTGATTAATGTTCCCATAGGTCCCCTCCTCAGTAAAACCCTGCTGCTAATCCATAAGGGGCGGGAGTTTTTGCACCTCTGCAGGGTAGCAGGGTGTAACTGGGAATGCCTCTCAGTGGCAGAAAAGCTACACAAAGCTTTGCCATAACACAAAGGGTATGTTAAATAGCTGCACAACTATGGCATTGGCAATTTTCTCATGAAGCTGATGAATAACTTCTCATCAGGCACAGATCAGTAAATTCCAGTCAGCCCTTTGTTTTCTTTCCAGGTTCCCTCCATTTGGCTTCTGCAGAAGACTTATTCCTGGGCTTAGATTTCATTCTTGCCAAAGGAATGACAGTAAAAAAATTAATAGGAAATTTATAGGAAACAAATCTTCAGCAATCTTCTTTTGTGAGCTATGAAGATTGTCATCAAGATTTCATTAATCCAGTGGAAAAAGCCCTGGCGTAAAACAGCCAACAGGAATCTAAAAGATGCAGGTTAGTTCGCAGCGGTGGCTGCTGTGTGCCCGGCCCGGGGGGAGGGTGGGCTCTGCAGGGCCCCGAGGACAGAGCAGGTCTGGGCTGCTGCTTCTCTGACTGCACCTTTACCCTCCCAGTTTACAGAAGCTCCTGGAGTGAACTTGCACAGCCAGTTAATACAAATTGCAAGTAAGTTTGTCTATGAACAGAGGCAGAGAAAGACAGGCAGACATCAGCTTTAAATTAAATATGCAAACCCTAACTGGACAAACACAGAAAAGCATTATGCATGAGGTTATCATTTTCCCAATGACATTTGGACTACAGTACCATTTTAAGAACTGAAATACATATTGTCTTCTCTCCTTTATGCATCTAGAAAGTCTATTTTCCTGCCCTTCCACATGGCAAGATAAGAAAAATTCCAAACTCAGCACTAGAAAAAAATGGGAATAAAGGTACACTGCTCCTGATCTTAGTGGAGTCACTGGCTTCATTGCTGTAACATACAGCAGTAAAAAATACTCAAATAAAGTCACTCTTTGTTCCTGCTGTGAATATCAGAGCACTCCAGGAACGTAAATCTGAGACTCACCTAACCACTTACAATAAAACACCTACTGGGATGCACTGACCTTTTCTAGCCTTCTAATATGGGGCTTGCAATCCAAACAGAGCAGCACCATGTAATAACTAGAAATTATTTCCAATGACAGGGAAGGGGGGGGGGGGCGGGGGGAACAACCCAAAGGAAAAAAGAGATCCGTCTTGCAGCAGGATTGGCCCAATTCTACCAGAATATATTTTAGGGAAATTCACAATGACAGTTTCATAAACTGCTGAAATTTGAGCAAGTGTTACACAAAGGTTGAGCATATTCTGTATCTTTTTTGCATGAATCTTCAATGTTCACTCTAAATATACATTTGTGGGTAAGAAAATTATCTCCTAAGTCTCCTAGTTATTATTCTCCTTGCTGCCATTTACATGAAGATAGAGACTCAGATCCCAAACTGAAATTTAGATTATACTTTGCCAAATACTTAAGATTACTTAAACATACATATAGCCATTGTTCTAGAAACTGGATACAGAAAAATACATGTATATGCACAGCTGCAGGCTTCCCTAGTAAACAGAGTTCTTGCACAGATGCTCACAGTACTAGACAGTGAACATACAGGTCTGCTTACACGTTTACATATCCACAGTACTGCATAACATACACATGGAGTTAGTTCCTAGTCCAAAAAAGCCTGAAGGAGCTGTCTGTAACTTTAAGTTGAATTAAAAGTTTAACCTAACTAGCCCCAGATCTGAAAGATGTATAGATCCCAAGAATGGTTCTTTCAGCACTGAGCTGCTATAGAAAAAGTGCTTGCATCAGGGCTAAGCCTGACCTACTGCTGAAATTCTCCATTTCAAATAAGAGCCAAGTCCAAAGGGGCTTTTCCACTGATTACTACTTTGTGTATCAGCTCAATGGGATAGATGGTATAAAGCTACAACATGATACATTTTGCAGCAGAAGAAAAAAATAAAAATAAAAATGAGTAATGAAAAGCATTCCTCAATTTAATTTCTTCTCATGTTGGCAAATAAGCAAACCTTTCTGGCTGCAAATCCACACTGGTTAGAGAACTGATGCACCGTAAATCTAAAATGTTGGGACTTGTGTTCTGGTTGTTATATAGCCATTCAAAAGCAATTTCTCTGTTGTTTCTTGATTACAAATATTTGTTAAAATTATTTTTCATACCTTCCTGTCACAGGAAAAATAGCTGTGCTTAGCGTTTAAATTATGGCATTCAACAACCTTGCTTATGCTAATTGATACTAAATATATTAACAAGGCATGGATTAGCATAACATAAGTATTCACACGTGAAGATGACTGGTCCAGACAGCAGCAAAAGAGATCAGAAGCAGCACATGCATTTGAAATTGTTCCATCAGTACACCCAATCCAACATTAATAACATTTAAAAAGGGATGTCATTTATTAAATGTGCTGTGCCATGTCATAGATAAACCTGAAAAAGAGCTCACTGCTTTGGTGACGAGCAGAAAATCTCTTGATTGGATGAAGTTACAGAAATTCACAGGCAGTGAGGGTAGAGACTAACTATTGCTGAGAAAAGCTGTTTTCCACAAAGAGCTTACATACCCTGTCCCTGCAAGATGCTGACCATAGCTCAGAAGCTGGGAGAGGAAGGGGCCGAGCTCTAGAAAGCAAACTCCATAAGCAAACATACCATTACAAGCAGCAAACTTGAAACAATTTAGATAAATTCTACTTGTGAATCAATGCCTCTGTATTTCATATGCACCAATACCAAAGCTTTCCTCCTTTACTTACTAATCAGTATCCGAATATCTGACACTTTATCTTGTGCTCAATCTAGTCTAATGCTACCTCAGGTCCCTATTCCTGGTGTTTACTAAGCCTCAGTTGCACTCTGTGTCCAAGGTCAAACAGCAATAAAACTGGAATTCAACATGTACCAAAGGCAGCTGAAAGAAGGAGCACGGGGCTGAGCTGTAGGGCATCACGTGGGAGGATGAGCTAGATAAGCAAAATACCCGACAGGCTTGTTAAAGCCAGGCTTTGCCTTTAGTCTCTCACAATCAGACATGCCCACAAATGGTAACAGCACACTAAATATTGAATTTGGGTGGGGAGAGTGAGTGTACACAGAGAATGAAAGAAAAAACAGGAGAGGAGGATTAAAAATCTTTCTTTTTTGAAATTACCTGATCCTTGGCCCACTTGAAGTTGATTAAGCACCATTTCATGAAGGTTGTCTTCCTGGAGCGCTGGGAAGCATCACAGGCTCATTATATTTTGACAGATCCTGGACAAGTGTGATTTCTTCCAGCATATCCTCCCCTCCTCGTGGCAGGATTTAAGAATTTGTCAAATCCCTCTAAAAAATGTCTGATGCTTTTGTCAGTAAATTGCTTCTTGAAGCCTCACTGAATGTTGGGTTCTTTAACTTCTTCTGCAATCTTTTCTCCCTTTAGCTTTGCTTTGCAGTCTTCTCCTACATTGTGCTCTGTGTTGCTCTTTGATCCTTCTTTTGTAATTACATCTGATGCCTCCAATCACCCAAACTTTTCTGAAGCTGTTTTGGGAGGTTGAATTTACTTGATGGTTAAAAAAAAATAATAGAAACATCACCAAATGATTCTTTTAAATGTGTGGTTACCTAACTCAAAGGTACAGTGCAATTTTTGGGTAGAAACTTGGATATATTCTGTATTGAATGACGTGATCCTTTTCATGTTTATTGCAATTCCATGCATCTAGTACTTTCACAAAAGCTCTCGGCTGGTGATTCTGAAGCCAAAAGAATAAGGATTTACTGACAAGTACCTCTTGAAAATAGATAAAATACAAAACTAGTGGGATAAAAAATAAATCTGTTTTTCAAGTATCAATATAGACACAGAAGATATGGTAACATAATTTTAGGCCTACTATGTGTTAAGAAAATGCCATGTAACTCTATTCTTTTTGAACTAGTGTCTTTATTAAACAACTGAGATGTAGGTATCTGGAGCAAACTGATTTGAGAAAGTCATTGTTTGAAGCATTGCTAAAGAGACTGTCATGATGCAATAACTTAAACAGCCCTAAGTAACAGGAATAGAAACTTTATCTCAGCAATAAAGGGCTGAAAGGATTTAAGACTTCTTCCAATCCCTTTTTCTTCTTTTTCTTTTTTCTTTTTAAACATTGACTTCGTAAAACAGGGAATTGTTTTTTTCCAATACGACTGATTCCCCTCTGCCCTGACTGCAGCCACCCCTCCAGCACTGCTCTGCGAGCTCCTTCTGCTGTGCACAGCCATGGGCACACCCAGGCTTCTGCACGCCTCACCTTGAGATTGCTCTCGAGGACAAAGTTGTATAAAACACTGTTACCACGCCTTCAAATTCAACTCCAAAAGACACCTAAACCTTCCCTTAATTTCCATGTGGTGTTGCTTTACAGCAAGTTTTATTAGCCTGCCAGGGATTACAAACTGGAGCTCAAGTTAACACAACTCGCCAGCTGCTAATATATTTACACTGTGTGATTCAAACATTAGTTGGTGGAGTAGCAGCACTCACACAAGCTAAATTAATTCTGTAGTAATTAATACAAGCAGGGATGGCTCAGGTTAACTCAGCAACAAAAACATAGTCCAAAGGACAATTTACATGAACGTGCTTCAGGCAAGGAAACCAGTAAAACACTTCCTTGTGGGTAAATGAGCAGGGCTTTTTTTTCCCACGGAGATTATGTTCCGGCCTTGAAAATACCGCTGAGATGGTTAGGGGACATGTTAAAGGGATATGTCTGCTCTTCTTTTCAGAGAAGGCAGAAAGGCTGACTTGCGGCAAGAGGGGAGGGAGCTCTTGTTTGGACCGAGCCTGACCCATGGCACAGTGCCTGCCTATTGAGCCTGCATGCAGACAGCCAGAAAGGCAAACAGCACCTGCATGATCGTGTAAGAAATCACAGGAACACAGGATGAATGCAATCCACTGTTGTTTTGAACATGTCAATAAGGGTTTTCCTCATGCCCTGCTTCACCCTCCTCAGCATACGTAGGCTCCTTGTGTGGTAAATGCTGTTTTTCTTGGCTGCCAGAGAAAAGACTGAAGTCTTGAGAACCACCTTCTCCAGGCATGCCAGACACTTAAGCAAGGATTGCCAGGCAGAGGCATTACACTTTCCAGTGAATACTGTCTTGACCAGCAGTAATACTATAACAAGCCATATTTTTCCTCTTGATTGCATATGTAATCAAATATTCACTCTCACTTTCTGTTTAATGATGGTGACTCCAAAGAATTCAAAGAGCTATTTTAGTTGTAATATTTTCTAATTGTTTCCCTCGGGAGGTGGAAAGACTTTAACTAGATGTTGTATCACATCTTCATCATAACTTTGAGGTAGATAATATGCAACTTCAGATGTATCACAATTAGTCCCTGCAATTAATACTTCCCTTTCATTTTTTGCCATTAATATAATTTTCTGACAGCCCAGTTAAGTGCTGTAGCCTGCATTTATTCCATCACTGATAAAGCTATTGGACAAACTAGTACAACAGACCCACATAACTTGTCTTTTCTATACTATTAGTTTATTACTGATTTAATTGCAAAATATCTGGACTTGCTAATTATGAGTTAGAGACCATTCCAGGTCCAGGAACATTAGGATCAACACATCCAGTAGGGCAAGACTGCTACTGTACAAGGGCTGTTAACTTTGCTGACGTGTTTTTAAAGTTGCCACTTGCATTTTCTCTAACTTTATTTTCAATATTGGAGACCTATGTTGGGTTACTGCTTATATCACTTATCCAGACCAAGCTGAAAGCATGAACAAGAAAATAACAGACACTACCTTGCTTTCTTCATTGCAAAAATGACAACAACAAAGCCTGCCATGTTTATAGAAACCAAAACCACATTTATCTCTGTGATAACCTGTCACAAACTAAAAACCACTTCATCTTACCCCCCCAGACCCCAGGTAATTATTTGCTAGCTTAGACAGGTTGTCTCTTCTATCTTTTTGTGTTTATGGCATCAGCTTTTAGCCAGGTAACAATCTTTTTAGCTTATTAAATAGCAATGGATGTAGAAAAGCTCGATAGTTCAGGACAGCTTCTTGGGGAACCGCCTGTACCAGAAGTGCAGGTGAGGGAAATGGAGCAGCATTGATCAATACAATGAAGGTGCCCATCAAAAGCACCCAGCCGGTAGGCCCTTGGCTTTCTGTGACTCATGGATCATGCTCTACTTTAGGTTCAGTCCTGTGGGAGTATTTTGTAAAAACTCCTATTAAGGTGGGATACTTAGGACTTTGTTCTGTGTTTTGCATCTTCAGAGGATAATGGGATAAAGACAGTCCCAAGATCTGTCACTTGAGGGCCTTTTATGCCTAGTAAATGCTCTGCATGACAGAAGAGACATATATATGACAGGAGGCAGCCACTGCATGTGGTGAATGCTGACAGAAACTCTTGTGCTGCTGGCATAAGGATGCCACACAAATGGGCACACCAATACCGCACCAGCCAACTGCCCTGGGCTTGTTGGATCCACTGACATCTTCTCAGTTGTGATTAGGCAGCAGCCTACACCTGCATTTTCAACTGACATATCACAAAACCAACAGTCACCAAGAGTCTTAGTTCTAAAATCCAGCTGAAAACTCCTTAAAAGCAAATTTGAAGACCTTTACTCATATAAAACAATAACAAATATTTCAGACTTGCAGAAGCTGAGGATTAACTAAGCTTAACATCAGTGCAGTGTAACTCTGGCATGTTATCAACCTCCAAAACAAGGAGGGCTGCATATCCATCCACCCAACACTGAATTATCGCTTACATCAACTAACAGACCTACAGCAACTTTCTTCTCCCTGAATAACTGCATTGCTGCCAAATGGTCTTTCAGGGCTTGCAGAACAAGATAGAAGCAAACTGCAAAGCCAACAAGGTACAGCTAACAGCCTCCTACAACTAACTAATCACATCTCAGAGCAAAGGGTAGAGAGTGTTTTGCCTGAGCAGAGAAACCTGGAAATTCACCAATTCTGACAATTCTGGTAGCCAAAGGTGGGCAATTCAAATCTTATCATGTTAGAGACTTTGGACAGTATAATTGGCTTGAGTATAGACGTACCTTTTTTGTGGGTGGCATATTAACAGAAACCAAATCACTTTGCAGTCTTAGAAAAGGACTCTTAGAAACGTGCTGTGTTTTTCGTTACTGACATTTCTACATCTTAGTCTTCTCAGAACAGCAGAATTCTTCAGTAAAACATACCATAATAAATAGCTAATGCTAGAACACTTTTCAAAGTTAGTCATATTTGCAAATAAACACAATTTGTGAATTTAGCTAGCATTAAGAAACATTTCACCCAAGTTACTTCACTATGTCACTACTAACATCCTATTAAAAATATCCTGGCATGGTTACTTTCTTTTATTTCTAAACTTTAGTCCATGCTGGTACACGAGGCGTGGAAGTGCTGTGCACATACAATTTCCACTCTTCTACAGAAACAGTGGCACGGGACAGGGTATTACAGAGTCAGGAATGTTTATCTCAAAATATCTTTCAATAGAAATCAAAGCATACAAGAACCAGAATCACAGTGCCATCAGCTTCAGCATCTGTATTTGATATGATAAGTCAGTGTGAAAACTCCACAGGAAAGCTCACACTATTCACCCCATTCATTGTGCACGCAGATTCTCTGCTGAAGTTTCCCCATCCTTATGACAGTTATTTTTATATTACTTGACCAGCATTTTTTACTGTGCAGAAACACAACAGGAGCAGAGGCAGCAGCAGCCATGGCATGCCCACAGCAGAGCTGCAAACAGTGGCCACAGCTCTGCTAAAGACATTTCTGTCCTTCATCCCTTCTTCCCCCAGTCCACCCCTCCTTTCTGGCCGTGGATATATCTGCAGCAAGGCTCTGCAGAGCACCGACTAGCTCCAGGGGTCTAACACAAGGGCACTGCATGGGGACAGCCTTGGGCTCCAGCACTCAGCATGAACATTATTTTTATGTAGCTTCTTCTCTGTAATTATAAAAATGTCAGCTCAAAATTGCATGGCAGAATTTCAATTCATTTGCAGTTCTGTGCAAGATGATGGTGGCTTTTAAAAAGTTCACTTGATATCAAAACAGCCTAGAAAGAGCAAATGTAATTAAAATCTTCCAGGAACATTGTGGTTGATTAGAAGTTTTTATCACCAGCAGCCAGTGAAGGAAACTGCAAATACCACCTCCACTGCCATCAGAAAAACAACTCGGCTGCTCCCAGCACATATAGTCAGCTCCTGATTTGATCATGTCTGGATTTTTACAGGTTATTTATGATTGCTATAAGCATATGGAATTTTCACCATCTGCCCATAATTACACCACTGAGCACAAGAAATGGGATATACCTAACTTCAAATATTTATTTATGTATTTCCAAAGAATTCCTCATCAGGTGTTTGTGCTGAAAACAAAGTTTTCAACTCATATAAAAACTTCATGCCATAGCTGATGCTGACCAAGGTACGAGTTCGCAGCCAGTCAGCAAGAGACTTAAGTATTACCTAGGCATCGCATACATCTTTTGCTCCTTTTTTGTAATAAAGATTGCAAGGTGACTGCATGGGCCTCAGGATCGTTACTGTTTGCAAGTTATCTAGGAAGATTCCTAGTAAAGAAGTAGCTTGATGAAGCCAGAAGTAAAACATTTGTTATGCTTTTTCCGTTCTTAAAAAGAAAGGAAAACACAACTAGTCATTGCACCACTGAAGCTTCAGTAAAAAAACCAAGCTCCTTGTGTAGTATATGAAGGAAGCAGAGGGAGATCAAGATCATGTCAGATTTTATCATCCAACTGTTATAAAAATATAGGTTTCATTTTTTTTCCCTGATTTTTGTGTGAGCTTGCGGAATGTGAGCACTGCCTTGCAATATCTGAAAGTTACCAAGGATAAAACAAGTTCTCAGTTGACTTTATGTTCTGAATGACTAAGGAAGACTGAATGACAATACTTAAAAATTATTCTTTTGGTTGAGTTACATCTGTGTTTGCACACAAATTTTCACAGTGGGTAATTTCACTATTAGCTTATTCTTTTTAAAAAATGATTTTTTTTAAACTTGCTACTTACACACATTTTAAGAAAATCCAGATTAATTCTCCCCCACCCCTTTTTTTTTTATTGAGAAGCCTCTATTTTCAAAGTAGCATATTTAAAGTATTTCATCACAGCATGATCATAATCCCACGTTAGTGGCAAACTTTATCAGCTGTTTGCCACATACTTCTCTATACCAGATCAGAGTAGATTTTCTGGCACATCAGTGAACATAGCTTATAAACCAATGGGAAAAGTAACCTTAAAACAAGAAACAGAAAGAAATTTGAATTTTGATGGTCACCAGCAGCAAACACAAATTCTTATTAGGTCCTATTGGGGCTGTGTTAGGTATCTGTAATGCTGTTGGTCTTCAAATTAATAAAAATCAATGTTTTAATAAGCATAGTTGTCATGCACTGATTACTGATAGCGAGCAATAACACTTGCTCTGACATTGACTCAAGGCCAATCAGAAGAAAGTTGGGGAGGAAGGATTGGAAATAAGAAAAATACACTCTATAGTTTTCAGGGAAAAAAAGCCAGGGCCATTCTGAGTGTAACTTGTTACTTATGGGTAACAGGAGACATTGCTTATGGGAGAGTGCCTACTGCGATTCTGCAGCCTTAGCTCCGTGTTATGGAGATCCTATAGCCACACAGAGAATTTAACAGTAATTAAATCTGAATTTGCCCTTTAGCTGTGGAGGTGAAGGATGATCTTTTCCGTAGAGCTGCAGGAAAGAGAAGTATTTATTAAAAAATAATTTCCTAATGAAGGAAACATCAATAACACTTTGCAATAAACTATTCAACCAGTGTTGCTTTTTGACAGACTAGGAGTCACAAACTTTGCATGGAGTTTTGCCTTAAACACCAAAGCCAAAACCCCACAATTTGCAACCAAGTTGGGTGTCGTCACCCTTTAACAGATGCAAAACTTGACAAAGACACCAAATAGAGAGGAACAAAACAAGTGCCTGCCCTCGGTGTGTTCCTTGCACTGGGACAGTCCAAGCCGCTGTTTAAAAGGAGTTAATGCCCTGCTCAGAAAGGGTATTTTCAGACACAGCTGCCAGAATTACAGTGGCTTTTTTTGTGGCCCAAACACACAGAAATAGAACATTCGATCTGCAGTGAGACATCCAGTACAGCATTTTTACCCTCTCTTCAGTGTTATATGTGATAATCTTCCTTTAGAAATACTAAATTTTTCTTTTTTTTTTTTATTTTCCCCTAAAATGAATCAGTTCTTAGTAGATATTCCACACATTTTTCTAATGGTCATTGATGCCTTTTAAATTTCTCTCTCTTCATTGGTGTTCCAATGTCTTCCAATTTAGTATCATCTGCAAATTTCATTAACATCCTGTTTAACACATCTTCCCAATCAGCAATGAACTTGATTCAAGTCCTGCAATTGATTCTGGCAGCTGTCCACCAGAAGCCTTCCCCATGTCAATGCACTACCTTTGTGTAAAATCTTTCAGCCAGCTGTCAGTCCATGTGGCCGTAGTCCTATTCAAACCAACTGGGACTTTTATTATAAAACGGAAATCTGAATGAGGAAATATCAACTGAGTTATTAAAATCCAAATATATCACATTAGGTGCATTCTCTTAATCCACTCAAGCAGTTACAGCAATAATTAAGTGAAAGTAAATTGGTCAAGACCATTTATAGATAAAACCTCAGAAAAGAGCCCTGGGGAGCCATTAAAGCACGTATCTGAAGAGAGGAAATATTTAAAAAATGCAGTGCAACCCAGCTAAACTACTTCAATAGCAATCACATCATCAGCTGTGCTAGACTAATTATTATTTAAAATAAAGAAATAAGAGGGAGGCAAGTATTATTAGTTAGACCACTATGTAAAGACCCAAGGTGGATCTGGGGGAGCTGTTCCTCTGGTCCAAGCAGTGGGCATGGCAGCCTGAGTAAACACAGCTACTGGACAGGCTTTAGTGGTGGAAAGCCCAGATCAAGTAAGCTCCTGAGTCATTACTTGTACATAAACCCAAGATTTGGAGACATTTGTCACTGTTGAGAAAATCACTGTTTGACCCTGAACACCTCATTTAGTTTCTTCAGAGCTCATTTGCATCCCAGCTGTTTAATATGTTACACGACATGATGCTTAGTGATAGAGTTCACCCTCTCTTTGTGTTTGATGCACGGGCTGTGAGTTCACCAGGCAGGGATACAAGCAGGGAGTAAAACCAGCTTAGGCACGGCCCAGCACAAATGCACCAAACTGAGGTCTGAAAATTTAGCATCATCCGCACAACATGCACAAAAGCATAATTTCTGCTAGAAATACGTAGCCACAGATCTGTTACCCGAGCTGCACTGCTGGAAGAGCACAGCACAGAGGTGACAGCCAGAGGGAGTATGGCTCTGGGGAGCCTGCTAGCTCCAAAGCTCTTGCTTACAGCTGGTTTTACCTATCCTCATGATGCTGCAACTGATTTCGGAGAAGTGTAATATGACCACAAGTCTTAAGGGACTTAGAGCGGCTCCTTATTATTGGGTATCCACATTTCATAAACACCCTAAAATATTTAACATAAATTTTCCCAAACATGGGAATTTCCAGAACATGAAGTCAAAACACCAAACCAGCAGTTTTGTGAGGCTCACAGCCAAAAGATACTATAAAGTGATCTTTTCTTCTGAAGAAAGATCTTGATCATGTCTTGTTCTGCCACATACAGAGTCCCTTACTTGGAGCACTAACTCTGAACTTCCTCAAGTTCTGCATTGCCCCATTGTGCAACAAGCACTTAAATGTTATTTTACAACTCTCTGCTTGTTTTTAGCACTTAAAAAAGCATTTCTTGCTTTAATATGGTCTGCTTTCACTCGGAGCTAGCACTTCAGGAAAATGCTAGAAGCACTGAATACTAATCATCAAACAATATCTAAAGATAAGCGGTATCCAGGCTGTCGAGATATGATAACAAGTACTGATTTTGCATCAGCTTTCTCAGAAGTTGGACTTAGGTTTTGAAAAACATCACTATGCATCCTACACTGATATTAGCAGAGTCTTAAAACCATCAGACCTCAGGGAAGACTTACAGCCAGTTACTTGTATTAATCAGTTTAGGACCTGACTTTGGTGCAGTCCAGGCTTATATTATTTAGTACTGACATACGCTGAGTTGAATTTTTTTCTAACATTTCTGCCTAATTCATAAGGACTCTAACAAGAACATTAAATATGAGCCATTAAATTTATTTTTACTTGACTAGGTTGTCTTAATAATTAAGAATTCTATTTAGATTAATACAAGGAAATCTCTTGACATATATTGCCTTGCAGCACTAAAAAGATTATGGGAAATGACTGTGTGTAAGAAGGCTTCTCTTTGAAGTACAGTATTTGGGTAGAGAGAGCTTGAGCAATGCCTGTTAGGCAAGCTTCACGTTCCACTGCTCAGGCGTTAAATTAAAACCACAAGGTTCAAGTACCTAATGTGTTGTGAGTTCAAACACCTGCAAAATGACAGCATTGTCATCGTGCTGCCAGTCTAACAGCAGCTTTTTCTCTTGCATACACATTGCATAATGTTGGTCAGGTGAGGAAGGATGGGTGGTTTCCCCTCGCATGACAGTTCTAACGCCGCTTCCCAGAAGGGAGCATTATCGGTGTCCTTGCTGTGGACACCCTTCGTCTTCCCCCTCATTGCTCCCACACACATTTTTAGCAGACAGCTGCTCAAAGGAACCGCTCTCCTCTTAACCCAGTAGCTACGAATGGGCTGCAGTCCCCTGCACCTTGCTTTGCCTCATGAGCCTTGTATCGGAACAACAAATGGGTTTTCATGGCTGCTCTGAAAATAAGTAAGCCAAGATGCTTTCAGAGATGGAAGGAAGCAAATTTCAGATAGGAAGTCTCTCAACAAGAAGCTCTTCATCTCTGATGAGTAGCTCAGATACTGGCAGTAGACACATAAATGCCCATGAAGAAGCTCAGACACTATTTGCATCTACAGAAATGCAAAAGTGAAAATTAAATTATTTTCCAACAGAAGAGTTTCAAAATCCTGTTGAAAACTTTATGATACCCTAAATCAAGAATGAAAAATGCCCTCTGGGCCAGCTGGCATTTTTGTCTGAAAGCAGCTTCAGTGGAGAAGCTCCACTGAGGTTCTTCATGATATTTAAACTGGATGCAGAATACAAATGGTTCATGGGTCTTTTTCTAAACCCACTTAACATTACAAATTTTGTCCAATAAGGTATATTAAAGATTTCTTACTCTACTGTGCACATTAACCTCTATTGCTTGGCTCTAAGCATCTCATTCCTATTCTCCTTCCAAGTCACGTAGGATCTTTTAGCCAAAGTTACAGGAGATGTGTTACTTTTCTACAAAGCAGCCCTCACTAGAAATGACATGGTACCACTCTGTTTGGGTTCAAATTATGCAGACTTGAACATCAGGAGCACAAAGAACCAGTGTAGTACCTCTGTCTCATTTTCAATGCCTTTCCATCCCAAGACAGTCTCCCAAACTCACCTCATTCAAAAGAGCTGCCTACCTGAGATTACAAAATAAAACTAAAACCCCCAGCAAATGTAGTCCTCTTACACACACACACGCTAACCATTTGTCACCCACCTCCATGCAATATGACTCACAGGATCTCACGGAAGCACTTTTCTTTTTTCAAAGTTGTTTTTTCCACCTGTTTTTTCTACAGTCTGTTAGAACTTCCGTTTTACTTTCAATTAACCTACTTCCTAGTTTCCCCCATCTACATCTCTCTCCCAGACCTCACCTGCTTTGTTCTTCCTCTCTTTCCATTGCCCTCACTTCTCCTGCTGAGATCTCAGTATGGACTTCTCTCCCTAGCTAGGTTTTCATCTCATTTTTCTTTTTTCACACAGAAAACAGCCTGTCCCCCAAAACTCATTCTTTCTAGGGCAAGAGAGCATTTCTTACCTTGATATATTCTCTTCCTCACTTTGATCAGTTTCTGCTACTTTATTTCCATCTGTGCATCTCACCTACAAGCTCTGACTCTGTTCTTTGCTTTGAATCCTGCCAGCAGGTACTGGCTGGTGGGTGAGCCAGGGGTGTTTGAAAGGCCTGCAGGAACTCAGCAGGAGTCTCTACACCACAGCGGACCACAGCGGGGTCCCTCCTCCCAACAAGGAGGTGATAGGTGCCAGCTGCCTCTTACTGGGTCCTTCTGCTACCAGGGCCACAGCTGGTGAGCTGCTAGCTTTAGACTCACTGCTTCACCTGGAGATAATGTAATCTGAAGACTCTCACTGGACTCTGAATTGAGGATCTCCCTGGTTCTCCTCTTCCCTTTCCGAATACTGGAATCACAGTCAGCTGTGCGTTGAACACTCAATTAACCTTGCAGGAATCTCTTGCTAGACTAAATCAGGTAACCAAAGCCAGTAATAAAATTATCCATTCCAATACTCACATTAAATTTTATAAATAAAATTAATCATCAAATCAAAGACGTCAATTACAGATTTTAAGAAAGTATCAAAATAACTCAGATATTACATTAGCTTGAAAAGGACCCACCAGTAATAACTGATCTGACAGGAATATAAATGTTGGCATTGGTGGAGGCAGTAAACTAACAGAGTCTGGGTGTTCCCTCCTTACCCGCATAGCTGGTCCTTTCATCATAGCAAGTTATATACCAGACTCAATCTGTGCTACTGTTCCTGACTGCCTCCTTGTCCTCCCAGTTTTGGGGATGGTTTGCAAAAGGATGTGCTCCCTGCAGGGACTGAGGCAAGGCTGGTTCCTGTACCCCTGGTCCTCCTTCTTGCCTTTCTTAAACCTGAGTGTAATAAAAACCACCTTTCTTCAGCCATCCACAACTGTTCCTAGTTCTCTTGTTTCTTCATAGATTATAGACAACTGCCTCAATTGCTTTGACTAACATTTTCTGCACCCTCCAGCAAACCCCATTGGGTCAAATACATCCATCTTCTTCACATAGTCCCCAGCCTGCATTTCCATGGCTGCCTCTCTCCCTCTCACCTCAAGTGGCTTGCAGGGGTGGCTGGGAGGAGGCAAAACAGACATTGGGAACTACGGTCTTTCCAGTATCATCTGCTGCTGGGTGTCTCTGCCAGCCACTGGCGCACACAGATCTCTGAACATGGTTTGCAGAAAGCCTCATCCAGTTGGTGAGGTGACCTGCACAGACCCCACCACAGCAGCCCCCCGCTGGGCACGCTCCTTCCTCTGACTGGCACCAGGGACCTCCATGGACTCATCACTGGCTTTGTACTGGAACCCTGTGCAGTGTGGGAGATGCTCCTTCTTCATCATAACAGGTTTCTTTCTGCAGTACAACTATTACAGCCCCTTAATGAAACTAATTGGTATTAAAACCAATTAACTTCTTCAATAATTCAGCCTCTTGCCATTTATTAACCTAACAGTGAATTGTATGTATTAATAATATTAAAGGTTACTTGAAGTAAAACCTATTCATATTGTTAGGTGTGCCCACAGTTAGGGCATCACGTGTGCTCCCTGAGCACGTCAGGTGAATTGAACTCTCCATCGCAGTTCTTACAGCCCCAGCGCATCCAGAACATGAGGAACACAATTCCCTCAAAATACCACAACATTTATCAGTTACTGGAGATCAACTTCTAAAACCATTCAACACACCTTTCCCCATTCCTTGCCTGCTCTGCTACCTTTTTCTTAAATGTTTCTTAACAGTTTTTCTTAAATGGTTTCTTAAATGTTAATTAGAATGCTGATCTTCAGTTGCACAGGTGGAACATCATCTCTGTCAGTGTGTTTTAAGAGTTTTTAATCTATGGCAGAAAAAGGTTGGCACTATGAAGTTGTTTACAAGACACCACTGTTTTTACACTGCTCCAGGGATAAAAGCATTGAATGCAAAGCACACAAAATCCAACAGTTATTGAAAATGTACACCACAACAGCTTCACAAAGTATTGAGAAGTTGTGTGCAGCAAAGATGCTTTTCAAAAACACATGCCTCATTGCTGAAATAATGCATATGAGGCAGAGGCTTGGAAAATTATCAATATTTCTTTCCCAAAGCCATTACATAGTTGAAGATCAAAATATTAACATGGGAAAATTCTTTTCCCTAAGCCAAGCTCAAGGCATGTGACTCAGTTACAAAGAGCTGTTTCATGTTTTAGACAGGCAGTGGAGGGGTAGCTGAACACATTCTCTTCTATCTGGTTTTACTTCTCTAATGAAACGTTTCAGATGTGCACAGAGATGTCACTCAGCTCCCACGCTGAAGCAGGCTTTGTGTGGCTCAAGGGTATTTATATTATTATTCCAAGGCAGCATTCTCAAATCATAGTTTTTGGATGACTTTTTCCATTTCTTACAAAGACTTTCAGTGTCCTCAGAAATAAAAAATTTCCATGGAAACACACACCCATGAGATACACGTGACAGTTTCTGAGCTGGTATATAAGGCATTTGGCTGCTGTAGTCCTTCTCTGCAGAACGGAATTGCTGGTTCAGTCATTACAGGTTCTTTTCTTCTTCCTATCATCTGTGCTTCTCATGAATTTGGACTAATTACCCAATTGGGTCAGCTTATATTCCAGCCTTCCATAGACATTACACTTAATAGCTACTTAAAAAAACAAACAAACAACAAAAATAACAAAAAAACAAAAAAAAAAAAAACAAACTCAAAACCCTAAGACTTATTTCTTATAAACATTTTCTCAAGTTTGTTTTTTTAAGACCTGTAGTTGTGATTTTACTATGCTTGCTTCATAGGGCAAATTTGTTCCTTTTATTTTCTTCAAAACTGTGAGATGACAGGATGTGTGGTTTGACGATACAAATCCCCCCTGCCTGCAATTTGCTCTGACTGGCTGCAGCCTGTTATGGGATGAAGAAGCACATGTGTTGCCCATACAACTTTCCTCCTTGCTACTGCTGTTCAGATCCAGTAGGACTTGAAAAAGGCAAGGAAAGAAAGTGAGAGAAGAGACAGGAATTGAGAAATAGGAGGAGAGAGAAACAGAAATGCTTCAACACAGAAGACCCTGTTTCTGCAAAAACCTGCAACTGCTCTCACAGGCCTGACCTCACCTTCCCTTTTTGAGCAAAAGCCCCGTTGACGGGACAGACTCAAACGTGTTGCAGTGAAACTGTTTCTTTGCATTTTCAGGTTTTGTTTCTAAAATGAACACCTTTAATTAGGAAGGGAAAAATAACCCAAAGACCATCCACCATCTTCCTCCTACAGCAGGTATCCTGACAGCACGCCCCCAGAGCAGCAGCACCCCAGAGCAGAGGCCAGGCAGCCCTCCATCTCTGCAGGCTTCCCAGGGCACCTCCTCACAAACTCTGCCATTGATTCTTCTCGACCTGCGATGTGCTCACAACCTGAGGGGCTTTCAGAAGCAATGTGATCATGTTCCCTTCAAAAGGGATCTCCAAACCACAAATAGCAGCTCTAAAAAATACTTAGCCTCTTCTGAGGCTAAAAAACCAGTATCTCAGATTTTTCCACCTATATCAGAACAATAAGATTTTTTTCTTTAAATAAGTAGATTTTACAGGGCAATAAAAAGGAATAAGCACCATTAGGCAAAGGATTAGTTCCTAATTCAGATTAACATCATGTGCATGCACATTAAGCATCCTGACATGTAAATACACATTGTACTAGAATACAGGGTTTGAGAGGCAGGACACAGGATCCCCATTCTACCTTTTTCTTTATAATGATCTCAGCATAAAATACTTTCCTCTGAACTATTCCTCTGTTTTGTCTCAACCTGGAAATGCTTTTCTTCTGGAGGCAGAATAAACCTTTCATTAAATCCATATAATCTGACTATATAAGATTACAAGTGACGTTTTTTGTAAAGGTTACACATGAAAGTGGGTTCTTTGATTAACGATGTTATAGGGTTCAGGTGATCCTAAGTTACTACTGTTGCATTTAAAGAGGACATTTAATAGCTAAAGAAAAAATCTCTGTCGTTTTACTGATGAGTAACAATATTTTCTCATCTGTAGAAAAGTTGCTAAAGATTATGTTAATTTTTCATTGGGTGGAGTAATACGAGGTCACAGCCTTAATTAATTTTAAGGGAGAAAACCCAAACTGATTTTAATTTTTCTTTTTTTCGTAAGTGAAACTCACATAGGTCAGTGAAATGTTATGATCAAAATAGCCTAAATTTACCACATAGGTACTCTAAAAAAAGCAGCAATTGTTTTTAACCAGTTAGTCATTACTATACAGAGAAATAAGACATTTAACTCAAGTTTCTGACGTGGAAAATTTTCTGGAGTTTTTTTTTTATTTTTTACCTAATGCATTTGAGAACTAAAAATGTATTCTATGAGGAAAAAATTTTGAATAACATTTTTTTTAAAAGGCATAGGCACATCTTTTATAGTCTCTGTGGTTACTGAATACAGGTCTAGCCAAGGAAAGGAAATTCCTCCCAGCAGCAGCAGAGGCTCATGCTGGGCTGCAGGAGGCAGGAGGGGACTCACCTGCCAACATTTTAGGACCCTTTCAAGGTTTTCTTCCCTCCGCCCTCCAGCCTCCCCCAGGCACAGCCAGGCAGCTCTGCTGGCCTCCATGGGGGAGAGCTGAGCCAAGCTTTGCACACTTCTTCCATAGGTTCTGTCAAGGGCAGCATTTTTTCTGCTTTATATGCCATGGGTTGCAGCGTACACCATGCTGGCAGGAGATGATGCTATTCCCAGGTTCCCTGCCTGAGGCTATGGCACAGTCTCTACAGAAGCACTCACTTCTCACTTCTCCTCCACCACTGCCAGTCTCAAACCTGTCAATCAAGCTGCCACTGAAACCCAGCAGGCCTCAAAAGCCCGCATGAGTCCATGCACACAAAGACACCTGGACCCAGTTAACATATCACATTGCCTTCTCAAAACATTTGAAATCCTGGAAAAGACAAGGTCTGGGAGACACCATCCTCAGCTTGCAAAAAATATAGTTTCCTCCACTCTTTCCAGCAGCGTGCGGAGTTAATGTGCTCCAAACATGCTTTGGACAGATACAATATCTGCAGCAGTTAGGTTAGCTGCATGTATGTATCCCACCAATCTAGGACATCCACAGACAGCAAGAGATGCTTGAGTCCCTGTGAAGCAGAGATGCACTAAGATTCATTGCAGACAGACTCCATCCTATGCACCATTATGTTCTAGACTATTTTTCTTTCTGTCTCATAGGTTGGGAAATCCAGCTGATTTGGGGCCCTCCTCCAAGAGGGCAATTCTCTGCTGTGCCCTCTGAAGTCGGATAACTCCTCCCCATTTCTTTCCTCTGCATTTCATGTCCAGCTAGTGTAAGCAATTCCAGTGGAAGGAGTTTCTGGAGAGTTTACCTTCTGCCACTCTCGGCATACCATGTGGAATGCTGCCAGCCCCCGAGTGTCGAGGCTCCCAATAAGTGCCAACAATACAAGAGATGAATGTCTACATTACTATAGGGCATTGCAGACAGTGAGTGCTGAGGCTGCTCTGCCTTCACTACCCTAGAAATATCCCTCAGGGGAGAGACCATGGAGGTGCAACTTTCAATTCGACAAATGACCATAAAGTTGCCCATTAGTTTTCTTCTTGGGATTAGAGCTGGAAAATAATGTGAGAGAAAAATTGCAGGTGTCAAAATTCTTCCTGCCTGCTATATTCTTCTTCACTGTTACAGCAGACACCCTGCTGAAATTATCTTCAAATTGTTATGAAGGCAGAGCTGGAAAGCAGAGCATTCTGTGCCAAGAGCCGCTGAGTTCTGCAGGGGCACATCCTCAGGGGACTACACGCAGGACACCTCTCCCTGCCATCAGCCTGCCTAAAGCAGGCTGTGCAAACAAGGTTTACTGCCCTCCCTCTCTCTCTGGAAGAAGGCTTGCCAATATAGTCAATTAACCCTTTTCTAAAAATAAAGAAACAACTCCTGCCTTACTGACAAGTAAAAAGTGGTGGTGCAGGTTTGTTAGCATTTAGAAGCAAACATGGGCAATCAAAGCAATCGGGGTTAGTGATGGGACTGACACCAAGAACAGGGCCTGTGACAAGGCAAATGGACAACTTTCCTGCCAAGGTTCCAGCCGAGCTCTTCGGGGGGACACGTACAAACACATACAGTAGCTGAAAACCACCAAAGAGCGCACATTCTCCATGCGGTGTATATTCACATTATAATGGAGTTTGCAAAATTCTTCCTTATTTTGAGGATTTTTAAGGACAAAAAAAGAGAGCTGGTAGGACATACATGGAAGCACAGAGGTACGCATCTTTGTTAACAGCTCCAGGGAAGAAAGGAGGAACTTGAATTCAGGGCAGCAGTTTGGATAGGTAGGAGCAAAAGGCATAGTATCTGGGAGTTACTTCAACTTTCCTCTTTTTTGGCTATTGGATTTGGTGATGGGAGAAGTTGTTAAATAAAAAAAACCCACAACAACAATGAAAAACCAACCCACAAACATTCACTTTGGTATATGAAAAAGGTCATACTTTCATGCTGTCAAACCCCTTCAGGCTTCTAATCCTGCCATTGACGTTAGAATCTGAAATGGCAGAGCTGGGTTCTTGGCTGGACTTTAGAAATCAAAACAGCTCTAGGAATTTACTGACATTACAGCCAGTGGGGTGAGCTAGCAGAGAGCGATGCCTGATGGCTGTCTGCACCTCCTCTTCATCAGGAGCCACAGAAAGGGGTTTGTCCTAAGCAAAGGCAAGTGGCAGAGTCAAGCACTGACTTCGCATAGGACAAACAGAATTTGTATTTCCCGTGGGCGAGCAATAAAAGGACAGAGAGGCAGCTGAGTTAATCCTGTCTGAAATTCAAATTACATACTCAATACTAGACCTTAAATAACATTTTCAATTAATGTCTAAATATACAGTGGATTTTACAAGGAAATTAAGTTACTACAAACACATATGTTACTGTCAGCTGAACTCTTTTTCTGCTCAGAAATCTATATGCAGTGTTATTGATGATATAGCACACTCACAGACTTATGACATCATCTATTATTTTTCTGACTGCTGAACACCTCACACACAGCTCCGGAGCATATGCTGCATGCGGGGAGAGCATCTTACGTGCAGATGCAGGGAGGCCTCCGAGGAGGCTACGACAGCATGCAGCTGAGAGCAGAGGATGTGCAGAAACCAGCTTGGGGAGCACAAGTGTTGAGAGATGAGCAGAAAGAGAAATACTGAACAAGATCAAGCTGCCATTCACTGAACAGCACCCTGTGGAAAAAATACTGTGTAATCATGTAGCTGAAGACTGTATCATAATGCAGGCTCACAAGGGAGGGAAATAGCATTGCACAAACAATATTAATTCTCTTCTTCTACTTCAGAGCACTTGGCATAGTTAAAAAAAAAAAGTGACTGATCACAGTGTATTGTATAAAATTTCCTCTTTTAGGAAAAGAGGAAAAAATCCCATTCTGTGTGACCCGAGGAGGATCTGCACACCATAGCACACATCTCTATCACTTGGGCTGAAGGTCAGATTACAGAAGCACACATGAGAGGTAGGTGGTTATCCCTCTGTGGACCGGCTGCTCTGAAGATAATATAATAGCAGGTTAAATGTGTTTGAATAGCTCCATTTTACATATTGAACAGATACGGATCCAGGCATGGTAGATTTTTTCTAAGAGACAGAAGGGTATTCACACAGGTTATCTTTAGCCTAACAAGGATGCTCTCTCCAGACTTCTCTCCACAGCTGATGGTCAGAGCCTGGCTCTGGAGGGTGATTCACAGCAGCTAAATTGGGCTCCTGCTCTCAGTCCCTCTCCAGAGGGGCTGCTCATCCTCCGCTCTCTTTACAGAGGCCCCTGGAGAGATGAGCCTCACCAGGCCGAAATTAGCCTTTGCGAATACCTTCCTGTATCTAAGCAGCACAGAGTCATACTGATCTCCGAATTCGCTGCCAGCAGGGATTATTTTCATTGTATCGTGTTGGCAGGGAGCATGGTTTTATTCCTTTCCTCAACCAGTGGAAACAGTCATATCTCATTTCATCTCAGTTCTTTGCTATGGCAGGACTTCCAGACACAGGCAGCTTCAGGTCTTACCTGATCGCAGCTTGTGACACGTAGGTAGGCTATTCTCTAGTTGACCAAAATACTTCTGGTCTTCACTACCTATTTTTGACAATGAAAATTGTCTTCCTAGATATGACAATGCTCATATAAGCCTCCAAGCCTCCAGTTTTGAGCTTGCCTGCTTTTAAGTTGCGTGAAAAAGTGAAAGAGTTGAGTTCTTAGCTTGAAGGCCTCCAGAGATCGGAAACAGATTTTAATTATTTCTACCTCAGAGGACATCCAAGGGATAGAAACCGCCCTCTTGTCCAGTGCCCTACAGTGACTAATCAAAAGAAAAAGTAACACAAGCAGATGTGTGCAGAGACTGTTTGCATGAGGTTAGGTCTGTTCAGTGAATTAAGGCAGACAGCCTGATGTGCCACTCATTAAATGCACTTCGTATTCACGCATTTGGTATAATCTTCACTTCAATTTGACTGGCAGGCTGATTTTTTCTCCCTCTTTGTTGGCCTGCTCCCCCCACTCCTCCAGCTTAGCCAGGCAGTACTGGAAATCAATAGTTACATCAGTATTAAACCTGGGTTAGTAAGAGGATGACAGAAACTGCAGAGTCTTACTGTAAGTATTTGATACACTCACGTCAGGAAGATGGAGCCATTTTCCAAAAGAGACTCGGCTGGTTTAAGCTGCTCCTTTAAGGAGAGCCAAAGAATTTCATTTGGCAGTGAAAGGTATAAAATGTAATTCTGTTAGGAAAGTTAATGAGAGTTCACAGGCAATAACTCATTTGTATGGCCCCAAACAAGTCACAGAGATCAAAATATCTTTCGGTATACAGTGGAAACTGTTAAAAATCCTATAGGCTTCCCACGCTGACAGCTTCTAAAAATTCAAAGAGGTACCACACTACAGGCAGCAGAATCCATATTTCAAATACAAATATTCTAGTCCTGTATTGCTCGTAGGAAAGGCAGTATGGTTTATTATGCAGCAGACTCAGCATGCAACAGAGTTTTGAAGAAGAAAAAGTAACAGTCCCTTCCTCCTGGCTCAGCAGCCATAGCAAAGAAAGAACATTAAACCCTGTGAGAGGCTCCATGGACTCTCTTTTAAAGGCCAGCACTGGGCATAGCTGCCTGGGGTTTGGAGCTTCAGGAGTTTAAGATGATCCTCTACCCTCTCAGATGCCACAGGAAACAGCAGAGTTGTTGTCACCAGATGACTGGCTGGTAGTGTTTTTACAGAGAACTGGCAGAAGAATTCTGGTGAGCCATGCCTTATCATTCATCTGAGGTTTCCACACGCAGAGAGAAATATGTTAACTACCTAAGAGGACACTAATAGAACAATCCAAATATACCCTGGATTTTTAATAGAAGAGAAAACATTCCTTAAATCAAAAAAATTAAAGGACCCTGAAGCAGTGCCATGCCTGTGTAGATGAACTGAATCATTAATATTGAACAAACAGCTGGAAGGCTGTTTAACTTAGCTGTGCTATGAAATAATCAAATACATAACCTTTACCCAACTGCTTTCTGCAGGTTCCATCTTCTAGCAAATTTTTGACAAGTGAAGCCGACACGGAGCCTTACACCAGACTCCGGATCTGTAGCTCTGCAAAGTACCTTCCCCAATGCCTTGCCAAATAAGATCCTGCTGTGTCTGCAGTGAACAGCCCCCTCTGACAGGTATAGCTGTAGAGTTTTCCTGTTACTGTGTGCCTCAGCCATAACTATCAACATAAATTATGACAGCATTAATCTTCCTCTCTTGCTTAAAGTATGATTTGTCTCAGAAATGAAAGGGGAAAGATGACACCCCCAGATACCAGAGCTGATTATTCATAACCCCTCACAGACCCTTTATTACTAGAACTGCATGAACAAGCATAAGGAAAGGTAAGTGGGATTGGAAAAGGAAGGAATTTGCTTTTGCTCTTTTAAATTCACCTGTCATCGTTGCTACATGAATAAATAACAGATGTAAAAATTACCTTTTGGGATTTTCTAGCACAATTTAATCTGTCACTCTAAGAAAGTGAACAGATCTTTCCTGAAGCTCACTTTATTTACTCATATTCTATGACTGTTACAAAGAGGGAGAGTTCAGTCATGTCATCTCGTGGCAAAATTTACCTCAGTTATTACTGCATACACTTAACTGGCTTGTTCCTTTCCTTAATTTCACATTAACAGTTGCCCAGTTCTTTCATTCCAGAGGTAATTTTTAAGATCAGAATTTTCTGAGATCAAGACTTCCTAACAGGTAAAACTGTCACATTGCCTGTTTGCCAAGTATAAAAACACTCAGCAAAAAATAATGTTGGAACATGAAGAACATTATATAAGCTGAAAACTTGGCATCTTATCACTAAGAAAATCTAAGAAAATCTAGAAACAAGGCTGAGGAGAAAACAGGCAGTGAACACCAAGCTGACAGGATACAAAGCATGCTTGTACACAAAACTGTACAACATACAACTATACTTGTTTTACCAGACTGGTTAAATAACCCCACAATTACTGGCAAATAAAAGATTTCTAGCATTGCAGTCTGATGCAGTACAATATATTTTCTCCCGTTTCTCTTCTTGCAATTCCCACAGCAACAATGAAGCAGCAAAAACTAATAAATTTTGTCTGACTTCGCATGCATGCACACATCCCCATACCCCCACCATAGCCAGCATTTCCGAAAGGGAATGAGCAATGGATTTTGTCTGAGACACCAAGTCACATTACACAAAGAATGGTAAGACAGATAAGTCTAAAAGTCTCACGTCTGGCATGTGAGAAAGACAAGCTAAAAGGAAAAAGGAAGCTTTAGTTGCACAAGGGCTTCCAACGGGCTGCATTCAGGACCACAGGTATAGGTGACCCAGTGACACAGGCAGGTGTGTGTCTCCTCATGTCCCCAGAGTGGCCTGGCTGCATGCAAAGGAATGAGTGAATCTTGCCTTACCTACAGACCATCAACCTGTTCCCCTTATAGAAGAACAAGGTGAGGAAGGGAATCCAGGTAGTTTATCCTCTGTCAGCTGCACCAATTGGTTCATTAGTGGCACTGGCTCCCGGGAAGCCGAACTCCTTCTGCAATGTGCATTCACAGAGTTTTTAATCAGAACTTATCCCTCCCCCCCAGCTAGCAAGCTGCCAAAGAGTGGGGAAAAAAAGTCTTCAGGAAACATAAAAGCAGCTCATCAGAACCTTTCTTTTAGAAGGAGAAACTGCTGAAGTCCATTCAGGAGGCAGGAGCCACTTCTCCAAAACAGTGACCATCAGAGGCAAGTGCACAGTTAATTATTCAGCAGCAAAGGCTTGTGATAAAACCTCATCTCCAGATGGATGCTGACCACTTAATGCAGCTCCTAGCACGCCGTTCATCAAACATACGGCTCATCTGACCTCAATTACTACGGCTGTCTTACAAGTTACTTCTGAGAAACTATTCCAAAGTTTTGGTGGAGCTGTGAACAAAGGGTTGTAATAATAAAAGTTCAGATTTATATAATCCTCCGTAAGGTCACTTTGGCTATGCAAAGTCAGGAAAACCATTTCAGAACGTACCCGAATGTTCATGCAAAGGTTCGACCATCTCTTCAACTCCTGTGTCAACACAAGCAGTTTGGCTATTTGTTCATAGCAACTGAATGTGCAAATAATTAGAAAAAAAAATATTTGATATGACTTGTGAGGCAAGTAAACATGGTAACATTTTTCTTTGGAAAAATCTGGTCTACTACGGCCATATCTTTTGTCTTAAGTATGAGCTTTTTAATAAATGAATGCTAAAATACATAAACAGATAATCTGTTGCTGAAACATAACCATCTCTTAGAAAGACATTTTTTCTTTATTTACAAAACAAAAAGAGAACTCTGTAAATATTTATAAGAGAGTGCCCATACAAAGTTACAGATTTTACTAAACTTTACAGAACTTGCACAAAGATGCTGAAAAACAGATTGGCCGCCTGACATAACACCTGTAACACTACCGTGCCAGCAATTCAATATCGTTTTCCCACCTGCCAACTTGCATCACCTATTCGCACCATCCTGAGCATCCAAAAACCAGGCTGACAGTCAAAATGCAACATTAGCAGGTTTGATTCTGATACAGGAATAAGAGCACCACTTTATTGCCTCTAAGTAACATTAAAACTGGTCATCTCAAAATAGGTATTTAAATTTTTCTTACAAACAGCACAGTGGTGTGCCCACCACCCAGGACACAGGTACAAAGCAAAGGAAAGCCATTAAATTCATTCCCAGCCTATGCATTAACATTCCTCCTTGCCAGGTCCCTGCAGGAAGAACTGTCCACAGGAGGTGACATTCATCCAAGAGTTTGAGAAGTTCCTCACTGCTGTCAGATTGCTGGAGTAGAAAACCAACACGTGCCTCCTTACTCCATTCTGGTGGGATTTACAGCTCCAGCTCAGAGCACCTCTGACCTTGCAGGATAAGGGCTAAACCAGGCAGCAGGCACCACTGCCATGGAGGCAATAGCACAGCAGCCATGCAGACAAGTACTGGCTCTGCACAAAATTTCAGCAATCATTTATTTCTATATGTTAATGAAAAAGAGTATGATACCATTACTGCAAGAGACATGAGGGAGTGATGTGAGGCTGCATTCATTGGGCTAAGACATCTTTTCTAGCCCTAAGACATAATAAAATTTTTGGGTGTTACTACTATAGAAAAAGATACAATAAGGGTGATGCTGCTCTGATCACTAAGCTATTAGAAAAAAAAAAAAAATTAGATGGAAGCCCATCTTCAAGAGGCTTGCAGCAGAAATGCTGAAGTCCTGCTGGAAAGGTACGGTGCTGCCAGGATGAAATCGCTACTCACCAGAACACTGTGTGTGACGGGCTGCCCAGACACTAACTGGCCAGAGAGGCTCGTGAAGGCAGCCCCTGCTCATGCCTTCTGGCTGCAAGCTCAGCAGGCTCCTGCGCTATGGCCAAATGCTTTGGAGGAAGCCTATTTTGCAACATGCTGGTAAAGTGCAGATTTCTGTAATTTATCAAACATGTGGCATACTTGGTCATTTGACACAGATAGCATCCTGATGCTGCTTCTGCTCCATCAGAAAACAAGTTATCAGTGCAGTTTCTGAAATCTGATTTCAATTGTAACAATGAAACAAAAGGTCCATTAACTTCTATAGTAGAAACTCATGTTTACCCGCTTATTCAGCCAACCTTCGGAGAAGATTCCCTATGTATGTAAACTCTGAAGTTTCAACAGACCTGGGTAGAACAGCACATTTTTTAATCTAAACCACATGAAATTCACAATTTAAACTAATCAGTTCATTTCTGCAGTTTCAGCTAAGGTCTGTTTTGAAGTTTAGATGAAATCTCAAACCAATACTTAGTGGCTTAAGCCACAGAAAGAAAAATGAGTATTTTGGGGGCAGTTCCCATTGCCACCAAGAATCGCTGGTTTGGCACAGGATCCAAGGTCTCACTGTAGTTGCTAAAGGAAACTTGTTTTACTTTCTAGCTTTTGGATATGTTTTGATACTCATCACTTCTGACACATATTATCATCCTCCTCATCATGTCACTAAGATGGTGAGCATGAGCTGCTTCACGTGGTATGCCATAGCAGGGACTCACTGAGGGGGATAGGGACCACATAGGGACAAGAAAATTGTTTTTCTTCTCAGTTGTGTCCGTGATATGTACACCCTGGTCGACTGAAATTGCTACATTGTCCAGGTATGAAGCAAAGACAGGGAAACAGAGATGAGGATATCACAGAGATTAAAAAACAGAAGAGGAAGTAAGAACCAACAAGTCAAGGCATACTGTGCAAATCTGAAAAGTGTATTTGAGAGAGTGTATCTCACTTTTCATATTAGTATTGAAACAAGCTGGATTCACTCTATAAAAACCACTTGTCATTCTACTGGTGCTATTTTCCATCCCAAAAGACAGATTATTCAGGCCTGGACTATGTCAAAAAGCATCATTACAGAAGGAAGGTAATCTTTCTTTTTTAAAGCTAACGTAGTTAAATCAGCAGCTAGTAAAGCTATCCTAGTGTAAGTATGACTTAGAGCAGTTGAGCTCAATAGTATCTTGCATGAGAACAGATATACTTCCAGAAACGTGGCTACTCTGATATAATTGTATCCACCATGGAGCTATTTTATTGTCTTACACTGGAAGAGAGTTAAAGCAGCTCAATTCTGATGCCTCCAGATCAGGTTGTGCTGCAAGGGAGAAGCAGGAGCAATAACTGAGGTTTGAGAGGGCATATATTAACACTTTAAGGCTTAACTAATATCTTCAGTAGTGCCAGCAGCCCTTTAAACATCCACAGAAAAGCTGGTCAAAAAGTTAGTCATCTTCAAAACGTCTCTGGTGGCTCATCCAGCTGCCATCAACCTCTTCTGAACTGAAGAATTCTTACCACCAGACAGGTTTGCATTTCCATTCATGAAGTGAAGGAAATGCAACCAAAGATTTATGGAAACAAATTTAATTGTCCAGGCCAATCATACACCTTTATGGAGCAGAGGTGGCATCAGAAATCTGGCATTTCCAGCACCACAGAGTAGAACTGGGCACAGCAGCAACTACAAAACAAACTGCAATTTCTACTGACAAACCAGGGCTTTGGGTTTTCCCAGGTCTCCTCCCTGCACTTACTGACCAGAACAGATGCTTTGACAAGTCCTTAGCACACTGCGGCAAGGCAGGAAGGATCCAACACCTTTAAGGCAAACTCAGAAATGTATCTTTTATTATTATTATATACTCTGTAGATCTCTAGCATATGAAAAGCGATTTAGCTGCCACCCACTACAGCCATGGCTCCAGCCCCTTCTACTGCCATTGATTATGCACCAACAGGTATGCTCATTCAACAGTCGTTCTGACCCTGTGGCTTTTTGCATAGAGTTCTTGACCATTCAATGCACAGAGTGGTTCAAACGTTTTGGTAGCAGCCATGGACAGAACCTGCATTTCATCCCCTACACCTTGCCCTCAAGCTTCATTTCTCCCCATTTCCTTACAACAAGTTAACATCACCACTTTTCTCACACCTACCATTGCCCCCCACCCCTTGCTGGTGTGAGGAAGCAATGAAGAAACATTTGGCTATTTCAGCCTTTTATTAATGTCATACTCAGCAAAACGACAGGGAGATTGCTGACAGCTTTTACCCATCAGTGCAGACATGCTGGGCAGCCACAGCAGCCCTGTGCAGTTTGACAATCCCATCTGTCCCCGCTGCGGGGCTCCCTCGCAGCACACCGGCCAGGTGCCAGTTTTCACTATTCATCCAGCTGTTACCAGGCTAGGCTGGCAGCCCTCTCCTATTTGCACATCTCCCTTCCTTTGTTTTTTTTTCGGGGGGTGTGTTTGTTTTGATTTTGTTTGTTTGGTTGGTTTTTGTTTTGTTTTTTTTTAGGGACACACAGTGGGGTACATCTCTCTGAGATGAGTCAGAAACAGAAAAACTTCAACATGCAAGATTCCCCCTGTGATTCCACTGATGTGAAATGGTGCACCTTTCCTCTGTGAGATCTAACCACATATTCGAATCGAAGCTCAGAAAATAACTCACCACAGCTGCTTAAGAAAACAGCATGCAACCCATGAATACCTGCCTCAACAAGAAGAGAGATGACAGAACAGTACTGCTTACATATCCACAGTGAGAAATTGGTCCTCCCAGACTGAAGGAGCTGTGACACAAAACACAACCAAAAAGCACATTTGGGGAGAAAAATGAAAATGCAGAAAAACTAAGACATTTTATAAATTCCTCTTAGGTTGCTGGGATATTCTGAATGAAAAATAATTCTAAGATTTAAAGATTGCTTCTGTATATCCCAGTGAAATATCCACACTTTTCTCCCTGCAACTACTGTCTCCCTATTTCCTTGTATTTTAGTCAAGGCATAGGAAAAAAAGATTTAGAACACCGGAACTCCAAAGAAAGCAGCAAAAACCCAGGAGAGCATTCCTCACTACTTCCAACTTTTCCACCCGTGCTTTCAGAAATGCCACTCCATCAGAAAATCAGTTATTCTCCAGCCCTGACCCAGAGACAGCTGCTTTGGGTGAGGCACCCAGTGCATTCCCTGTGTTCATCTGTCACAGGAGCCCTCGGAGAAACAAAGGCTGTGTACTAGAGTGGGGCTTCTAGGAACACGTCACTGTAGTTGGCTTGACTGAAAAAGGTAAGCTGCCTACAAATGACTGCCTCAATGTTTTGTATTTTAGCTATCATGCATACCATATACAGCAAGTGGGAAAGCTGCATCAGGTTACAGATTTAACCTTAAGGAGACAAAAACACACCCAAAACCATTTCCAGCCTGTGACTTTTGATTAGTCAGTTCTCTTGGCTGTTGTACATTGATGTAACACCACTGGTTTCAAAGCTGATCTCTTCCAGTTAAGAATATCACCATATGATCCAAGAATGGTGACTTCCCACCATCTCCTAAATTTCTGTATTTCTACCTATAAATACACTGAAAATAGCAGTATTTCTCAGTTGGTAGGGTACTGAGAATGGACTGGTATTTGCCAGCAGACCATGACAAGAGCTCAGAAACAAAGATCTCCACTTTCATTTCCTACTGCCAGACTAACAGGTACCTGCCACGCCAGGCTTCCTCCCTGCCTCAACTACTGACCTGTGCTGAACCACCACTACTGCTTGTCACCACTTCTTCCCCCATTTCCTGACACAGTCACCACTGACAATTGTCCCAAAGAGCCCAAGAATCTATTTCTCAACCTAATGGGGAGCACTGCTTACTCTGCTTCCTAGAACGTGCTCTGACACTAACCCAGGGGATTTACCTGTGCACAGGGGCTCAGGAACCACTCACCCCGTGACTTCCAGACCATGCCAGATGCTGTAAGAAGGGTGGCAGCTTCAGTGATGGGAACGTCCATCCCCACAGCTCGTGTATTGATCACTGTCATCAACACTTTCCCACTTCCACTTAGCTGGTAATAAATTTTTATTTAAGACTTTGACATCTTAAACCACAAACTTGTTCTTTCAATGTACCTATCACATTTTATTTCATACCAAGGTACTGATTTTCATGGCATCTTTGTCAAAGTCTGCCCTATGTGCTACCTGAGCCGTACAGCAGGTAGTCCGCGGGGGGACACTTCACCTCTTGGAGGGTGCTGGGTTTCACATCTCAGCCACAGCAACAGCTCTATATAAACATCATATCCTTAATTTTAGGAGATTTAGAAGGAAGCTACATCATAATCTTATTGCTGCAGAAAGGTTATAGAGTAGAAAGGACAGGACTGAACCAGATCTCCAGAAATAAGCAACATTTAAAAAAAAAAATCCAGACAGCTGAGTGGCATTTTATTTCTGTTCTATGTCCTTGTCGAGATAATTTACTGAGTAATTTAAAATAGTTCACCATCAAATTCTGCATTAATCTCCTAACCTTACTGTTCTCCAAAGGATTATAACATTCATTATTATGGCTATTGAAACCAGTCCCGTAGATGCAGAATTTCAAAAGGCCTGGATAATTGTATAACTGTGAGCATAACTAGTTATGCAAGATGAAGTAGTGAGGTCAACAAAGTACCGTGCTTCAAGGCATACATTAGAGGGGTCAGGAAGGAATTACACTCTGTGTACAGCTTTGCAGACCTGGCTACACTGTACTGTCTTCTGTAGGAGAAAAGATGAGAGTTTCCTGCTCCTACACATTTTTCTTTTGAGTCAACTAACCACTAAATCCCATTGCGTTTAGGAGGCAACACATGGGAAGGACAAGAAAACCCCAGCTGGTGACCTCCTTTGTTAAGGAAAAGCTGAATGACAGAAATATGTTTAACTCTATTTTAATTTTTTTTTTTCAGTCAGCTGCTGTAAGCCATCCCACTAGATATTGTCTAAGGTTTTCTTTAAAATTCCTTAAAGTACATCCCATGGAGCTTTCCTGCTCCCTGCAATGTTGTGTTGATGGCCATGCTCACACTGACACTTTTCAGCTCTGTGCTTGGGAATGGTAAAACAACAAGTATGAACCAAGTGCCTTGGCCACGCAGAGCTGCCACAGGGCTGGGGCTCAGCACTGGGGAAGTGTCCTGCCAGACTGCTCTGCAATTGCACATGGGGGACTACAGCCGTGTCCAGGGGCAGCATGCTTACTCTTAGATACACTTTTATATAAATATATATACGTATAATACACGTGCTTCCATGTTATTTGCCTTTTTTTGTCCCCAGCTGTAACTACAACCTTATACAATCCTTGGCTGAGAATGCTTTGGTCAGGACATGATATTTTTGTGAATACTTTTAAAGCTTCAAAGAGACCTGATACCTTGTCAAAGATATGTTTCTTGGAGCAAACACCTACATAAGTTATTTTAACACAGATAATGAATTACAGAGATGGCAACAAACCAAACCATGTATTTATCTGCAGACTCACTAGCCCAGCCAGTCTACCTGGCACAGGGGGTATAAATCAGCTCTGGTCCTTGCAAAAGCTTCCGAAACTTATCACAGCAGCCATGTAGCAGCCCTATACCGCTGTGCGAGAACAGATTTTAAAACGATAAAGTCTTTCCATGAAAAACTGTTAAAACAGCCTTTGTTACAAAAGCAAAATCACCTAACAATTGGGCATCTTTTGTAGAACAAAATTATTTGTCTCTTTCTTCCACTGAGGAAAAAGCAAGCATTCAAACAAGGAAAAAACAGGTAGGAAAGAGGAGAAAACACAAAAAAAGGTCAAAACTTGGATACTTAAGTTTGGTCAGACATGGACCTTCTTCATGAAAGATTCTACTAGCTTTGAAAAATACATTTGAGGGGAGAGAGGAAGGCAAGAGAAGCAGCAGCATTTTCTGACCTGATCTATAAAAAAGAAACTATTCCGCATACAGAAAAGCCCCTCCAGCCCACAGTGCTGTCGCTCCCCTGGAACATGATGCCCCCATGTTAAAATTTGCTAAACTAGAGTCCTTCCTCAGCGCAACATTCATGTGAAGGTGCAAAACCCTTTGTACAGCTATGGAGCACAAGTATGAGGCTTAACATTAGTCTTGAATGCAAACCTGCATCCTCACTCCCCTGCTTCCCCGTGACAGGCAGCAGAAGGGGCCACACCACTGCACACAGGCCAAAATCAAACTCAGGTTTTGTGTCACTCAGGTATGTGAGAGATTAACATTATCCCATCTGTTATTATTTATATTCTGCCAGCAAAAACTCAGACCTGTCATTACCAAGTTATCATTTTTAGTTTGGTGATTTTCTTGCCCTCTCCCTCAGTCCTGAGTCAGTGTCTTTCCCTTTTCCTCTGGTCGCAGTGACAGGAGGAGGTGGCACTTGGTACAGAGCAGTAGCCAGCTCTGCCCTGCTGCTCCCAGCAGCAGCTCTCCCCTGTGCCACATCAAATTAGGAGAAAACTGTTATCAGCACTGAGTGCCAGGGGCTCAGGAACAACCCTCGCCACCACTGCCCGTGGAGCTCGCAGGAACTGGAGCTCGGAGGCAGGTAATGCACATAAAAAACATATATTTATGAACTTCAATGCTTCAGCAATGTGCTGGCAAAAGCCTCTTCTTTTCCAGTCCAGTTAGCGGTTATAACACTAGTGTCCAACCAACTGCTCCTTATTTGCCTTGCTTCCGAGAAAAGCAGTGATTCTCCCAGGATGACTGGGGCGATGCACACCGCCGCAGTGGGCTCCAAGGAATGGCAGGTTGTCAGGGAACCCCTCTGACGTGGCGCTTGTATCCCACTAGCACACACCCCTGTTCTCCTCACTTTATGAACCTGCTCAAAGGAAAAAGACGACCCTCAAAGATGGTTTCCAACCTTGCCATCAGAAGAGACAACCTCACCTTCAAATCTCTTACAGAGGAATGAAAAGAGGCCAGCTCTGCACATGCATATACCAATGCTCTTCAATAAGATGCATGAAGAATAAAGATATATAGATATATTAAACCAAGCAGAAAACACCACAAAAGTTCATTTCACTATCTATCTATATAATGTTATGTAGATAGATTAATGGTTGTATAATATTATATAGACAGATAAAAGTATTACGATCTAAATTCTCCAAGGTCAGCCCTCTTGGGCACCTACAGGCGCTTTTATTCCAGCCTACACCAACTTTGCCCAGTGTACATGGCAGCAGCACTCACTGCTTTGTTTTGGAGAACATGGATGGGGTGTTCACATGTGGATTGTGGGTTGTCCATAAATTCATTTCAAGCAAGGCAAGCACTTAACATCATTAGGGAGACAGCAATATTTTATGGTAATATATTTTAGTAACAGAAACATCAGTTTTTAAACATTTACTAGGCAGAAGGAAAAAGAACACATGGTTCCATCCCTGACAAAAGGGTAAGTCATGCTAGAAATCAGGCGGTTTCACAGCCAGATCTCAGTTACTGCAGACTAAATGCCTCCAGACACCATCACTGCGGGAGGATCCCCCACACTTACTGCATGGCTCACCGTTTATAGCCCCAGTGCGGCCTCTCACTTGCAGTGCCTTCGCTTACCCCCACGGAAAATGTTGGTTAGGGAGGTCTTTCCCTAACTGTTGTTTGTTGAATGATCTGTGCTAATTTAATCTAATTATCCATTCTGTTTCAAATAATCTGAGTACAAAATACAATGCAATATCATGATGGGCCTAGAATATGGGATACCAGTCATTGTATTAAACAACAGTTAACATTAAGGTAAAGAGAAAGTTTTAAATGCCCAGATGACTTTTTTTTTTTTTTTTTTTTTTTAAACAGATGGTATTTCAACAGTTTTACACTATCTTTTAGAAACATCTTTTAATTTCGCTTTTTTCTTGCCGATTTGGAACTTCAAAGAGACTATAACAGCAACAGTGAAATAAAGATTTTGATATCAGCAAGAGTTTTGCCTTCATGGATGTAGAATTTAAACTGCCAGAATTTTGGAACATTTATGATACAAAACATAGTCAGTCAGTAATAATTGTGTCCCTGAAGACATCTACTAATTTGTTTTATTGCCTTTTTATTTTTGTCCCCTTTCATTTTCTCAAATATAATCATAGTTCAGTGACTTCATCTGCAAGGAATCCAGCAACAAAGCTTTTGCTGTAATGATGTACAACAAATGAATCACAATTCCTTAATCACCCTGTTCCCTTTATTGTTGCCTTATTTGAATTCATGGGTTCCCAAAAAAATTCAATTATATTTGCAATTTCTTTACAAAAATTACACAGATAAAGAACTGAAAGCATAATGGTCCCTACACTTTCTGAAAATTAAAGCAAAAATAAAAAAAAATCATAAGTTACTGCAGAAGTATAGAGCATGTTTCCAGACATCAAAGCTTTCCGCATCCTCAGAGGGAGAATAAATGGCACGGTTTTTTTTCTGCCACGTGATGCTACACGGTGCACAAAAGCAACTTTCCCCACTGGAATAAGACCAAAGGTGCCATTACAAAAGAATCATGAGATGAGACTGGAATTAGAGTAGATTTTTTAATTCCCATTTTAGACTTGATAATGGCTAACAATATACTCCATAGCAAGAGGAATCAACACCCTGGATGTAGAACTGCCACACGAACAGCCAGAGACACGTGGCTTCAGGGCCTCATTATTGGCTGAAGAATCATCTTGAAAGTAATTTCTTAGTATTTGCATGGAAGGAAACACTTGTTCAGGCATTTTTATTTTTTTTTCTTATTGTCTCTTGCTGTCATGATGATGAAAACAGTAATGAAATTCTCCTGTGCTGTACCTCAGAAACTGCTTTTTCTGTTGAAGGACACACTCCTGCCTGATAGTTTTGATCTTGCTTGTGAATCTTTTTGGTTCAGAGCATGTCCCACGCCTCATTTACTTTGGTATTCTCATGAGATCCCAAGATAAAAGGCCAGCTTCTGTCATACCCTCTAAAAGACTTTCTGCAAGCCTCAAGGGACAGTTTTTAAGAACTTCTAATAGATCTAGTGTCCCAGGGCCTTTCAGGAACAAGCAGAGATCCAGCCCCCTGCCCCATCCCAAAGCAAATCACTCCTAAGAGGCTGAACAGGCTTGGCACAATCCACAAAGCCTGTCAAAGGTTTGTGGAGTTGCAGCCTCGTTCTAGAGTACAAGCAAATGCCACATAGCAAACTCCCTCAATGTGCTCAAAAGATAAAATGAGACACACTGGTATGTACCTGTTCTTTCTTTGAGATAATAATCTTCAATTTCAACCAGTCCATTTTCATATTTTGGGTTTCCAGTCCACATCCCCAAAAGAAAATTGCACATAAAAACTGGGCAAACAGATGTTGCTCCATGTGATCAGAGCGCACATATGCTGTTTGTGCATATAATTACATTTTTCTATCCCCAGAAAATTGACACACTAAAAGGAAAATGATTTATCTCTGGGCAAGTCAAGAGACATCAAGACTAAATATTTAATCATGCAACTAACTTTAAAAACAAGGGAATCCTACCAAGTTTATCACATTAAAAAAAAATCCTTACCTGAATTAGGACCACTGTACTTAAATTGGATGCTAATATTAAATGCTTACATTAAGACCACTTGAAAATTTGGCTAAGGAGCTAAGGCCATATCCTGATCTTACTGACACTCTTGTAAATCCACGGACCCCAAAGGAGTTAGTCTAGGTTTTCACCCAAGGAATGGTAATTTTGACCCATACTTGTGTCAGTTTTGTTGGAAGATATGCCTTTGAAAGGTCAACTGTTTCTCTCATTTAATTGTCTATTTCTGTTTTAGGGGAACAGTGTAAAATCCCACCAGTCCAACTTTCAAGGTATTCTCTTCCTGGTGAGAGAGAAAAAGACTTTACACACATTGATGTAATTATTTCCCATAAGCTCTATGCAAATCCAAAGCTTTCATTTATGGGAGATGAGGAAACATTGTGCTTCCAAAGCAACCACCCCAGATTTAATTTTACAGAAGCAATTAGTTTTAAATTTGAGAACAAGAGAATTTAATTCTTCTCCTAAGACACAGTAATGCTCCTTTAAATATATGCACAGGCATTTAGATATTATATGCGCACTAGAATAAAAGTAATTAATGAATAATAATTCACAGTTTGCTCTCATTCTTCCCATGGCTTTGGTTTTCAGCCCCATGGGGTCAGACTGTACTCCCAAGGACAGAGAGAAAGTAGCAGTGCTGAAACTACGAATGCTGCCCAGTTTCTCATTCTACAAACCCATCAATATGCCCAGCTCCTGCAGCTTCACACAGAACCAAAATTCAAAGCTAGAAACCAAATCTTGGAAGATGTTTGCACAAAATTCTCAGATATGTAACTAAGCCTTTTTAACATTCATGTTCCTGATAAGAAAAGATATGATGATACACAAACCTCCAAGCAAATGTCAAGCTGGCAGATTTTAAGGAGGAGCAGGAAGGATCTGGGAGAGCCAGGCCTGCTGCCCAAGAAGCTTTAAACCAATGGCAAAAGTAGCTTAAAACTTACTGAAGAAGTGCAGTAGGAACCAATCCCAGGCCTACGCAGCAGCAGTGACTTCAGGTTCATGCCCCTTCAAAAACTGTATGAGGAATGCCAGCCCATTAGGCTAACCTCGTCTTGAATGATAGCTATTTAACCCATTCTGGGCAGAGTGAAATGATTTGTCATTGCATCTTTGATAAAACATCAATGTCCCATTCAAATACATCTCAGTAACTTTAGTCTTATTTTTAGCTTTCTAAAAATGTAACTATTTCTCAAAGGGCTGGATCTCAATGGCAGCAGCTCAGGCCCCTGTCTACCCCTGTGTTTCCAGTCACTGCTGAGGACCACCACCTCCCACTGTGAGCAAGTTCACAAGGAAGAATGAGAAATAAGGAACCCTGACTAGTCCCACAATTTACCGACGTGATAACTGGTTGGAGATGGGGGAGGGCACACCAAAACCAGAAGGGAGTAGATGTGCATAAGTCAGAGAGAAACACCCTGAAGTCTGCTCATGCATATGGGGGTTACAAAATGGTGTTTTGCCCAAGATTAACTTGCATGATTGATTAAAAACAGATCTCTCATCAGTCCTTTCTCATTCCTCTCCTCTGTAGTGATGCTGCCCCAGATCCTGACTCTGTGTCGGTGCTTAGACCGACTTGATTGGGAGAAAAATTATCTGCCAAAAAGTAAAAAAACCAAACCCTAATACTCATGGAACCAGAGGGTAACTGCCCATCTTCTTCTTATTTCGCAGTGAATGTTTTCCTTCTACCTTTTCCTCACCTATTGCAGAATCAGCTGAGCACCTTCATCTTCAGATTGCATTCAACTCCCAGAAGGCAGACAAGCATTCAGAATAGCTCAGATGTCAGCAACAGTTTAAATAACCTGCTCATTTAAGATGACCAGCAGACTTCCAGAAATATAAGAATCCATTTTGAGAATCTAATCATATAAAACTGGTTTCAAATGCAATACCAAATCTGATATAAAGATATCAAAATGAGCATTCAAACACAAAAGTAGCTTTTTTTTTTTTTTTTTTTACATGCATGAGTATCCAGTCAGGCAATAAGATTATCCTAAAGTGTGCTTACATTAAATAAGTTAGGTCTTCTATATCTGGTAACAAGACAGAAGTATAAAAATATAACAACTCACTGATTTCTTGGTTTGAAACTTCAGCAAAAATATTTAATACACAGGGTAGTTTTCAAAACTGACTTGATTATAAGAGGACCTGCAAAAAGAGGAGCTATTCTCTTATGTTTATGACTACTTTTGTGAGAGCATGCCTATTTTTGCCCAGTTGTGTAAATTAAAGGTGTTTCACTGAAGGACTACATATTCACATTAACAATCTGAATTAGTATGAATTTTTGCAGCAGCAACTTCTCACGCGCAAGATTTTGTGCTTCGTTGTGCACAAAAAGTGCACGTACAGACACGCAGAAAGCTTGTAAACCACTGAATAGGTTTAAAAGCCCCTTGAACTCCCAGTCCAGCATATCTGCATTAAGGGCCTAAATACAAAGAATATAACAGCAGAGTCAAGTCATTTCACTGTGATTTCCCTAATTGCACCTAGATTTCAAAGAGTTATTATTTAAAATTACCCATTTGTCATTTAAGCCCCAAATACTGCTAATAGCAGATTATATTTAAAATTGCTCTAACAGGTCTAACTCCCACACAATGAACATTGCAACACAGAATGGGAACCCTGGGAAAATTTTTTTCCCAGGTAGAAAAGTTTAGACTGTGAAGCTGCACAAAGAAAGAGAATAACCAAACATTTGTACATGGAATAACATTTTCTCCCAATAGAAGTCTACTTAGGGAGTAGCCTACCAGAATGAGGTAGGGGATTAACCTATACCCCTTCAATTTCTATTTTGGCATGGCTCTTTTTTTTTTAGCTGACTATTCAGTGGCAGTAAGGAAATTCAGGGCAGCAGGATAAGCAGCACCAAAAAAAAAAAAAAAAACAAAACCAAATTGTCCTGGGACTTTGCTACTGTGCTGCTTCTGGACCATTCCTGAAGGTTTTCATCTTCAGCCTTGCTTTTACATCATGAAGGTAGAGCATTAAAACTATTTACCTCCCCTTTTTGGCTACCATGCCTCGCACACTTGTAAATAAGCATATACCTTTGTATCTCCCAGTAGCCTCTGTCCTTTACTGCCTTCTGTTTTAATTCCCTGTCCTCTTCCACTTCTATGACACTACACACTTTTTTTTAGCAAATGAGAATTATACTTTTGCATGATTCTTCATAAAATCTTAGCATAGAAATCTGGTTGTAGAAAAGTGACCCTGGACAAGTCTACTTAAATTATTTTCCTCTACCTGAAACCACCCCCTTACGAATTGTTTCTATCAATCTTGTCTATCACCCCAGAAAAAAATGCTATTTCTAAAAATGCTATGAAGATAACAGCAAAACTATTCAGAGTTATTATATGCTATATGATGCGGAAAAAGGAATATGTGCACTTGAAGCCTACAGTTACTTATGCCAGCACTTGAGCCTCCATGCACCACAGTTGCCACAGCTTAAGGTTACATGGAAGTACCTAGCAAATATTAATAAGGCAAAACAAAAATTGAAAGAAGACATTTTGGCATATCCACTTTCCCCATATGTAAGAGAAGAACAGCAATTATTTGCTAAAAACATTTGCAGAAATGTAAGTAGCCTGTGTTACTGTGCCTCCCCAGCATCTTCACTGGACTGTTCCCATTTATTTCATACTGGCAATTGTCAATAATACATTATTTGATTTAGTTCAAAACCTCTGAGAAGGCTTATCCCCCAGGTTTGCATAAGCTGCTTCCCTTAACAACATACTCTATGCTTTGAAAAATCCCAGTGTGACTCCAGGTTTGGCACGTTTCACTCAGGGGGCTAAAATAAGTTATTGCAGAGTAAATAGTGTGGCTAGTGAAGCTACACTCACTCTGTGGGCACCTGCCTTATATTGTGCTCATACAAACGCATACTCAAACCGCTGCTAGAAAAGTCTCTAATTCTCAAACCCCATCTTCACTTGCTGCATTCAGAGCCCTCACCAATAAAAATAACACTTTTCAGCAATGCTCTTCCTTTACCGCGTGTACAGGGGACATTTGTTTCCTCACTCATGGGATCCTCACCACCCTTGCCTCCACCATCCCACTTATTCCTCTAACCCTACCAATCTCCAGTGTCCCCTCCCTTCTGTGGCACAGGCATCACTAGTCAGGGCAGCTCTGACAGCTTCTGCTGATGGGGAAGGCTTAAACCCTCTCCAGAAGCCCTACTTGACACATTAGGTGGCAACTCCCAGGCAGCCTGTACTCTGACAGCTCAATACTTTTAATTCTTGAATGACCAAGCTGCCATTAAGCACATGATGCAGAGCGTTTCCTATGAGGGAATTCCAGGGGCACCCACTCAGCTGTGTTGATAACATAACGTGTCCAAGCTCAAGCAAAGACTGTTCAGGTTAAACCAGATTCAAGACCGAGTAAAGAGAATATAAACAAAGCTAGAGAAATCTGTCTGACTCTGCCTTGAACATACGGACATGGTACCTGTCCATGATCCCACCTGTATAAATATTTAATCCACTGCAGGGATTTGCAGAAGTTAGACTCAACATTTTAAAGCTATTCAGTTTCTTGGAGCCATTCAATAGCTCATAAGAAAGGGCACAGGCTACAGTTCAGAGATCCTGGTGTGAACCCAGGGTCTAACTTTCATGCATTATAGCAGAAATATGTCCATTTTCAATATTCCTATTTTTTTCTTTGAAAGGAAGATAAGGGTAGCTACCCGAATACTAGATTTTCCATTATTTCCTAAAAGATACTTCAACAAAAAAGTCACCTCTAGACTTTGCTCCAAGCTAAAACAAACTATTTAGTTTTCCTTCAATTGATGAAGAAAGTTCAATTTCGCCTTTTGCAGATTTTACAAGGTAGAACATCAAAGAACAATGTTCCTGTGTGTGAAAACATTAGTTTTCCTCATATTTTTACCAGGTACAAAAATAATTTAAAACATACATTGGTACAGGACTTTAGCCAGAACCAGTACAGATGCAGTGAAATATTTCAACATCATTTACAACAAAGAAAGATTCAAAAGGATTACCTGTCATGCAAGACATGAACGTTATGACAGTCAAAACCACACAGTTATAAGGAAGTGTTCTTGAACCATAAAAAATAGATTTCAATTTTTACTTACTTACATATGCATTCATATTTTATTTTGAAGCTTTAGATAAGCTGTATTAAAAGATGCATGTAATAAAACCTGAAGGCAAAAATGGTTCAGAACTAATCTCAAACTGAATTTTGGAAGCTCCTGGATTTGAGTTTGCTAATATGCCCAGTACAATGAATACTTCTGCATACAAATAGCATCATGGGCTATCAATAGCCCATCCTGGGCTACAAAAGGAGAAAAAGAGACAACCTAGAAGCATTTCCAGAATTGTCTTCACTGTTGACTAGACCCTTTCCTCTTGCTATCTCTTTTCTTTGCAGTCATGTGGTCTGTGTTAGTAAGAGAAAATATAAGAGTTTTGAGAGCAATTATCTGAACCAAGAAGAGATGTTATGACCGCAAGCTGTAGAGACTGCCCAATACAGGTAAATATGCTCTACAACACAGACAAAAAGCCCATTCTCAGGCTCCTCTCAGTATTACCACATGCCAAGTATGGTTTGCACTATATTGTCTCAAATAGACATCTCTCTTGCCATGATGAAATCTTACACCGCATTTTATGCAAGATAGAAGATCACTGCAAACTACAGAAATACCCCAGTGACTGATCATTCCAACGAGAGATCATCCCAGAGAGAAAGTTTTCACATTTCTGTCAGGAGGACAAAATGCAAGCATAGATATGCCATTACCCACCAACAGACCTTTTCAATACAATAAAAATCTACTACTAAGAATCTAGTCACTGAAAAATAATCTGGCTCATCAACTGCTTTCATTTTGCATAAGTTAAGCTGTAACAAGATGCACATACAGTCAGGCTTGGTTGTCATGTATCTGTGCCCTCTCTCTAAATATAAGTCCCTTAAGGTGTCCTAGTTTGGAGTGAAACTACTGACAAGAATCCAGCAGGATATTGCCCTTCCCATCTGTCCCACTCTCAAGGTCAAATAAATCAGTCTAGTACCTTCCAGAAAAGGTGAAGCAAATAGACTAGTAGACATGAACTGATCAATAACTGAAGTCAGGGCCTAACGTTCTGGAGAGAAGAAATCAGCTCCATCGTGTTCACGGTTGAGCTTGTAAACTTTTTCCACTCCACTTCCACAATGAATGATTAAATTCACTACAACCCAGGTCCAAAAAGAGCCCAGCACATAGGGGCAGGTAGCAGCAGCAGGTTTGCTGCGTGCATAACAACACAGACCTGAGGTGGAAGAGCCATCCCATAGCTACATGACTAGGAACACAAACCCTAACACAACTTTAGGCATGAAAGAGAGCAAATTCAAGGTTGTCTTTAGAAATAACCTTCTTGAAAAACCAAGGTATTTCCTTGATGACAGCTTTGTGTGAATTGCTATAAGAAAGATCTTCAGCAAATGTTTTCCTGTCAGTGTTAAAGCCCAAGTTTGCAACACCACGTTTGTTCTCTATCAAAGGTGAGAGTTTACTTCCAATGTCAAAGCTGAATGAAACACAAGACTAAGCAAGCAATTTACAAAAGAAAGACGACTGTTAAAGTCCTTTTGCTCTTAATTAGTGAAGATTTCAAAACCAAAGGGAATTTTGCCTTCACATTTCCCCAAAACTTAGCTGAGATTTACAACATCTAGTCTCCTTCCTGGCACACATCTAAAAGGAAAGAGGGAATTTACAAGGAGACAACAATTTACAATATTGTATTTTAGTGCTGTCATGACCTACCCTTCCGAGGAAGTCTTTTCTGGTTTTACCACAGAATACCTGGCTACGCCAAGGCATCACATTATATGTTGTAATATTTCTGTAGATAGCTGCTGTGCTGTTGAAGTCGTGTAAGCTGTAAATGTAAATGGAAAGCAAAAATCTTGGAAGAAGAGATGCAAACGTTGCTATACATTGAAACTTTTACTTATTTTTAAATCAGCCAGTGTCTCTGTATCAAATATAATCAGAAAATGTTATGCATATGATGGATATCAATAAGCAATGCTTTACTCCTTCCTGCATTACTAATATGCAATAACAGGCAGGTAAAGAAGGATTCTCAATACTTCCTTTAAAAATTAAAAAAAAAAATGAAATTTTAGGTGTAAATGACCAGGCTAGGAGGCATTTTTACTCTCACAGAATATTTTCTTGGCAACAACTAAGAAAAAAACCTACAGGCAGCACTGCAGTATGGGGCAGGGAAGACTGCATCACCAACAACACTAAGCAATTATTTACATCTGCTCAGCTGAGGTGTCCTTGCACCTCTGTGCTTTGTTCAAGGGAACCACAAATTTGCAACCAGGCAGTTTTCATCCAAGTTATAAACGTTTGAAAAAAATCTCATCTTGTACATGCTCAGTAAAGACTAGTTACAGTTAATTAATTCCTGTGTTTATGTGTTCTTCCACACCAGATGGCTTGGTGAGCCATTCAAGCACTCCCAAACAGGACATTTTTTGGCAAGTTCCTTACGGAGACTGGTCACAGCAGTTTGGCAGCGGCTTCGTACCGCTATGAACAATGAATAAATAACACTGACAGGCTTAGGTGTTCCTCTGTTCCAGGAAACGTGCTTCTGTCTTGATAAACTAGCTTAGTGAGCATAATAAAAAGGCAGATCCAAATGGGTTTGGGCTGAATATTTATCTGTAACCTCAGAGTATGCAACCTTTCTCCAGTAGAAGCCATTTCCATGGAAATTCCAGCAAGATGCCATTACAAATAAATACTCTGGTTTTAGATCTAACTACAACTCAAAGTGAGAAATCACTTCGGTGTGTGTGTCTTCTGTATATTCCACAGGAAAATGAGACATCCAGTTCACAGATGAAATAGCACATATCAAGATTTATATTAAGCCTTTAAAATGTTCTTGGTAAACGTGACTAACAGCTAAACTTGGAGAGCACATAAAGGTAAAATAGGGCAGAAGATTGAACTGTCAAAAAGTCAGTGTTCTGTAATTTTTCTGTGGAAAAGTCAAATCTATGTCAGGGAAAAAAGGGACTATTTATGCAAATAGAAAATTCCTGAAAATAATCAGGAGTTATTAAAAAGAGAGGAATTTGGTTCAACAAAGCCATCCATTTTGTAGGTTTCTTATGTGCCTGTACTCACAGTTTTCTCTCAGATGTTTTTCTTTTCATCTTTAAACTGAGAATATCTACTTATTTCCAGTCCTCTGCCACACAGTTATATACACTGCTTTGAATTCAGCAGAGGCCACAGGGGAGCTGGTAAATCATCTTCCTGGATTTTTTTCATATCCTGAGTAGGAAGAGGAGTACTCGCAAAAAAAAAAAAAAAAAAAAAAGTTCTTTTTAAGATTCAGGCTGTAGAACTTCATGGAACTTCCCGTGAAGTTAGAGTGACCTTCTCCATTAAATTTAACTGATGTTAGATCTGGCGTTCATTGAACACGAGCAAAAGTCTGCCCCAGCTGGTTTCCAAACATCTGTGAAAGGGGCTTCCATGCTGAAAGCGGTACCTCCAAATAAGAGTGCCTCAAACAACAGCCCCCTGCAGCAAATTGAACAGGCTGAACTCATTAAGAAGAACCTCTGACTCATGCAGCAGTAAAAACTCAGCAGCATTACACCCAGAGTTGGTTAAATATTTATTGCCTGGCAATTATATCTCTTGCTTACATGTTATCCACTAAGAGATCATAATTATAACAAATATGTTTATAGCTTATTGTTTTCGTGTACGTACGTGGGTTTTCAACAAACTGAAGAATCTCATATCCATCCAGACTTACTGTTCATATTTAGACTAGTTTTATACAGGTTAATTGTAATAAGTCCCAAGAGTTATCTCTGATTTCATCACTGACAATGAAATGGACTCGGCATAGTTCCCCAACAATCCCATATGGAAAATACATGGCTGCAGCTGCAGGGTCAGCCTCAGTCACAACTCTACTGCCCGTGGCCATAACCTTGTCTCTCAATGCTTAAGAAATTGCCTTTTCATAACTCAATTCTTGGGATATCATACAACATACTCAAGAAGCAGCAGGAGATAAAACAGTAACAACAAATGATGGAATATTTTAAGCTTTACTATTGCTAGTATTTCACATTAACTTTTTGCAGGATATGGCTATAATCTCCAAATAAAAAAGATATCAATCACAACCACATTGTGCTCCCAGCTAGCCATCCACTAGAAAGAAGAATGACACCTTAGTGCTTGCATGGTGCTGCAATATTCAGACTAGACAAGACAGCTCCTGCTGTGCTGCCGAAACCCTACTGGACTATTAAGAATGCAGTTACTCCATGAGGATCATAAGGACTGTGTTCCTCCGGGTGAGAAAGGTAGAAGCTCAAACTTTCTTTAGGCTGTGCAGTTGGCAGTGAGCCCCACCAGAGCTACCTGGGGTGTGACAAGGACATCCCAGACCAGCAATGCTAATGAAGAACAGAGCAGGATAAGGACAGACAACCAAGAGAGTATCAGGTGTCAGAGGAGCAGAACAGAAATAACTGGTTCTCCAGGACAGAGAAAGGCAGGTTTGCACTACCAGAAAGCAGTTTCCCTAATGCATACATACATACAGAGACAGAAAAGTGTTTCACCTTTGCAGAAAACAGAAACATGATTTTCTTTTCTAAGCTGAATTCTGAAGCAAATATTTCCCTGGTGGACAGCAAGTGTCAGTCAGCATTTCCAGCCTCAAGGAACTATCACCCAACTAAATTTGAGAATACTATAGTCCTTCATTAAAATTTTTATTCTCCAGCCTTCCAGCTTCACCTCAAAAATAATTTATGAGCTTTGTGGCAGATAAAACCTCCCTTCTTTTAAAAGAAGGTACACCCTTCTACTAAGAAAGCAGCACTGAAATGGGTCCTTTGGTTCATTTCTTTTTGTAACATTCACCTCATACGCATCTCTCTTGACATATAACTACATTATGTGTGACTGAGATGCTTATGATTACTGGATCCAGTTAAAAGAATATGAGACCCCAGGAGCACAGAAATCTCCATGCACTGAGGCATCACCTCCCTCTTCTGTTACCGTCTGAAACTGGAATAGACTCTGATTGCATTAAGAGAAGATGAGACCTCCAAGCAAAATTTTCAAAAATGAAAACTGGGGTGGGGGAAGGAAAAAAAAACAAACCAAAACCAAAACCCACACCCGAAAAACCAAGCAGATGAGCAAAACCCACACCCAAAAAACCAAGCAGTTGAGCATGAAAGAAAAGAAACAAGAAGTGGAACAATTAAAGTTCCTAAATAGGTAACTATCAGTAGTGAAATTTCAAAATCCTGGAACATTTAAACAGAGCCCTGGTATCGATAAGGAAGGAGATGGACCAAGCACAATGGAGACATGTAGAAAAGAGCGATTTTTCTTAAATGTTCCCCTGAAGCCCTGAAGATATTGATTTCCTAAATATCATTCAAGTAAACCAGGATGAGAGGGCAAGCTATTAACCTCAAGTTTGCAAGTCTGAAAAATATCACAATCTGGAATACACCTGTTAGGAGACATGAATATTAAAGAGGCCTGCAGAAGGAAAGAGCCTGCTGAAGCATTTTTGATTGCTCTTAAATTAATGAGCCAAAACAGAACTGTGATACTTTGGCAGCTTTTCTTGTAAGACAGTGACTGTGCTCAAAGAAGAGACTGCTGACAAATACAGGTCTATAGGCAAGGCTGTTTCTGCCTTCAGAAAAATCATATTATGTAGAATGAAAATGTTGTAGTGAAAGCAAGGTGAAACTAGACTAAACGCTCACCATTTAGACAGGAAATTGAAAAGTAGGTCATAAGTGTAAGAATTCAGAAGAAATTTCACAGGTCAAAAGGCAAGAGAAATCCAAAAGAAAGCATTGCAAAAGATATAGCAAATGTACAGCCCCAAATAACCTGCAACATTTCAAAAACACTGTACCAAAGATACAGAAATCACCATTAAGAAATATGGAGCCCAGCAGTAGCAGATGCAAAGGAGACCACCACACAAGTGGACTGCTAGCTCTGGAGAGGCAGCACAGGGGGCAGCCAGAGGGATTGCCATCAACACTCTGCGAAAACAAGAACTGAGACGATGCCTCAGTACTCTCAGCAGATGATAATACAGCAATATTTGATATAACGCTTTGAATTATCTATCAGCGCTTGTGGTTCAACTTGAAAATGTTGTGGAAATCTGAATGAAAAACCTTATAAACTGGTGAAACCAAAACTTTAATGTAAGGACAGTTCCTACTGAAAGACTGAATCGAATACAAGCTACAGTGGAAAGTTAAAGATGTGCAGCTAGGCTTTTTATAATTACAGGGAATATTAGGATTAAAAGCATGTGTAGCTTTGGGCTTGGCTCAGTGAACAGACACTATGAGACAGAAAACAATTACTCAGTCCTCAGAACAATGTGGAATATGTTTACAAAGTCACAGGCAGACATAAAACCCCGCAGAAAGCCATGAAGGATGGTAGGACTACAAAAGCAGGACAAAGCCAGCCCACACCAACTCATCTGGAGTTCACAGAGCAATCACACAATATATAATACAATACACAATCACAGAGCAGTGCTAGTGGTGTAATTACTGCTTATATGCCACCGAGTTTCTTAAGAGAGTCGATGCTATTTATTTAAAAAGGAACATGGTCTCAAAACCCTTCAGGCAGTTCTGAACATCTCAGGTCATGATTTCCTCAGCCTAAATACGCATGTTTCAAATTTACCAGACACAGCAGCTCATGCTCTGTACATCTTTCCTAGGCTTGTGGGAGCAGTACATCAGTTCACTGTCTCGTTTGCAATTTGAAGATTACGCTTATACATGAGTTTTCAAAATCTCAGGCCAGATCCTCAGGTTCAAATGAATATAAACCAGGGACTGATGAATAATCAAATTTACTCACACAGGACATCTGATGTAATCCTTTCAAACACAGTCATGTTACTACAGCAAGAAATGACATTTCCTATAGATGCCAGAACACAGCCTGCAAGAGGATGTCACCATGCACAGTTATGCAAAAAGAAGCTTTTAGTGGTTTTAATTGGTGTTGGCTTTGTACTTTCTGTTTTCTATCATGGGTGTGAATGAACCCAAAACTTCAAAACAAAATTCCACTGAAATTAATGAGTTCTGCATGACAAAAAGAAACTTGCTGAGCTGATATAAAAGTCCACAAAAATTGTTGGAAATTACTCTGAGGTTCAGGTGAAAACTTAATAAGTTTCAATGAACCCAACTATTAATACAGGTTCTGAGTTTCATCAGTATCATGGCCAACCAGAACCACAAGCAGAACCTCATACAAAGAAGGAGGTATCCTGAATCTCAAGGAATGCAAGACTGGAGGCGGCTGTGGAAATGTGTGTAGATAATGGCATAACTGTGCCTTCTTACTGGGTGAAGCAGGACCCTGATGACCTTCCTTACCATCCTTGATTTACTTTGTTTATACCTTCATGATGAAAAGAGCACAAGGGAAGTATAGCACTTAGCATCTCTCTCCATTGTAGCAGAACTGTAGAGGATAAACGCTGGAGCCAAATGGAAGAAATTATATATTCATGAAGTGCAAAGTGACAAATGAATTAGAAAGAATGCCCTGCTTGGCACCTAAGCACGAGACCACAGACAGGTGCAATTAGAGGCAGATGAAAGTCATCCAGAGCAGCAGGCAGTGACACCTCTGGGGATGGTTTGCAGAAACATGTTTTTCTAGGACCTCCTATGGGCAGCTGGGTTGTTTAGCCTCTCAAATGAGCTTTCTGATCTCTCCTGGCAATAATTCGCAACTTTGTTCAAAACTTTGCAAATGAGAAGTCTGCTTTCTCACTATTCAGTGGTGAAATTCCTGTTTTGCACCATGCCCAAACTGTGCAGAAGTGAGTGAAAAATTAAACAAATGTGGCAAGTCATGAGCAAATCATACAAGGAGCAAGGCACAGGCACAAATCAACAGAAATCTGAATCCAGTTAGGCACATTGCTGCTTTCTTGCACAAGTAGGACAATCTTCTCCCTGCTGTTCTGGCAGAAGGGAACCATGAAGATTTTCCATCAGCAATTTTCCACAGAACTTGTTGTTCAGACAATTTTTTACGCTCTAGAAACACGCAGAGAGATTGTGGTTGCAATACTCCACTGGATGCCTACATTTGACTGCAGGGCACAGGAGCTCCTGCTGTCTCCAGCTGTAACGAAGGAGCTCATTACCTGGGGAGACACAGTTTATGGAGACTAGGCTCAGCTGTCCCCCACACAAAACTGCAGAGCTGACTGTAGTATTTGCTTTAGGTAAGCAAACATATACCTATGAATGATTATACGATAGGTACAGACAGGTGTTATTTGCATGGTCAGGAATAGTTCCAACTTCTAAGTACTCTTTAGAAAACAAAAAATAAATCCCAGAAAACCAGGCCATATATTGCTGTGTCACCTGCATTCGTGTTCATTAGTCATCTCATTTCTAGCACCTAAGACCTCCTGCACCATCAGTGTGGTTCTGCTGCTGCAGTAGAGAGAAAAATGTCATTTGTTAAACAAAGAACTTTTACTGACAGATGTAACATTCATTAGGGTTTCATGTTAAAATATCAGATCAATTTGATTAAGTATACATTCTTATGGCACATGTCAATGTAACAGATAAACAAACACTGAAATTAAAAAAACTGCAGAAACAGCTCCCACCTAAGGCTCGATGCAAGAGCATTTACAGCTAACAGGCCCCCAGTCACAACATCAGACAGAAACATCTCCCTGGCCTGGCAGGAGCTGGGAAGTGCAAGTGTCTACATGTGCCCATGTTTGTGGAGGGTGGGAGAAAAAGCATATTGAAAGTCAACCTCCCTTTGGATGCAACAAATAAAACGAGCTTCTCGGATTTAGTCTTGGACCAAATCAGACCTCAGATCCAATGCCTCGAGACTTCCAGAGTGTCTAAAACCAAACTGGAAGGTTTGTTTTTAGAAACTTTACTTAAGTCTTGATCCTGGCATTTGAGAGTTCGGTAAATCCTCAAAAGTTTGGTAAGGATGATGCTCGATGCTTCAAAATTCAGCAGTAAAGTAAATCTCCCACTATCACAAACTGAAGCTTGAGTAAGAGCGGCAGGAGCAGGCTTGAACTGCCTGGTGAAAGCAGCACTGCAGACATCATCCCAGCACACTGCACTGCCCTTCCCAGAGCTGCCACTGCCCCTGATGAACAGCCTTCCTCCAGTTGCAGACAAAAACAATTCACATCTCTCTAGGAATAAGCTGCTACTGCAAACCATGCTGTATAAAAAGATCTTGCTATTTTTTCCAACTCATTTTAATAACTATTACAGTGTAGCTATGCTTGTCTCTATCCATTTGTGTAATAAAAGTGGTGCGTACATCTGCTGATGGGGACAATGTAAAGCTATATTTGGTAATTTGTGCATCCACCTAACAACTTCAGTATTCCCAATTACAAGTATGCTGTTTTATGTGAGAACGTATCATATCTTTATTTTTGCCAACGCAGGAGGTGATAGCATATTTGCACCTCTGTCTATCATGAAGCTGGATGCTTCTTCACGACTTAATGGAGCCACATACTTGAGAAAATGCCTCACAAAAGTGGTCTTGCATCTTAATACCAAACTCTGCAAGCAAGCCTCAAAGAAGCCAGCACTTTAAGGAGAAGGAAAACAAACCAAAACAAAAAGCAACACTTCCACAAACACAGCTCCATAACTGAGAAGTACTTTGAACCAAGATTACATTTGAACTGAAGAATTTTGCTTCTCTATTCAGCTGAGTCAAGCTGTTTTAGGAGGGCCAAGTTACTTGGCTCTCACTCGCTGCCACTCATCTTTTGCCAAAAGAAGTGGTTGTTTGGAGAGGGTCGTGGTCTCCCAAAGGAAAAGGCACATTTTACCATGCAAGAGCTTACCACAGAGTAGACTGTCAAGTGCTCCATGCCCTATGTGGAAAAGGTGCAGGAAGATTAGTCTCCTACATCTACAAGTAGAGACAACCTATCAACTGAATTCTCAGCAAGGCCACAGAAGTGCAATTTGCCCCCTCACCTCCTCACATCACCTGCAAACTGTCAAACAGGCCCTTTGGCAAACTCCGCTCAGCAGCCTAAGAAAGCAATCTTTTGATTGTCTCATTCACTGGCTTAACAACGGATTTGATGCTCCTGTGACACGTATCTTCCTTCCATTCCAGACAGACCTGTTAGCACCACCGGGAATGTGGCTGGCATGCTGGTTTTCTGCAGAAGAACTTAAATTATGTATTCTTTGGGAAAAAAACTCTAAGGCATAAATGAACACAATAGGATATATTTCTTGCTAAGAATGATCATTTTGGGTTTTTTTTCTGAATACAGTCCCACTGATCATATATTTTTTTACATAGAAGATAAGTAACATTTGTTTTCACTACACGTGTGAATACATGGATAAACACACACATGTTTGTTTTTAATCTGGCTGGGCTATTACATGCTCGTTGACTGTGGTAAATTCAATAACTGACACATAGTCTTAACCTGCTGAAAAGGACATAGATTTTTATTTAACATATCTCTTATTTGCTGTAGTTTAAATAGAGACAGAAACATGGAAACACAAGAGTGAAAGAGTTTATAAACTACGATAAGTCTCAGGTAGGTAAACTTAATTAGACTAAAAGGAATCAGTGCAAGAAGGAGCCATCAGAGGTGCCCCTGAGAAGCGAGAAACCAACCAGGCCTTTATATTATCATCAAGGTTAAAAAAAATTGTGACCCCAAAGAGAAAAATAGGTATATATGCTTGTATGATATTTATAAATACTTATTATATACTCAGAATAAGGAAGTCTGAGCTGGGACTTGTTCCTTTTACTCTGATCTCAAGTCAATACAGATGCATGCCCCAAAGCCCTGTTTACAGTGCTTCAGAACCCAAGTCCACCAGTGATCTCCGAAGCCACAGTTAGAGCTCTGAAGTGTCAAGATATTGGGTTTATCTCCCCCACTGTTACCAATCACTGTATCTCGGTCCTACATGAATTCTTCATGAACTATCTACATTGCACTCACAACACTTACTCTTATATTCATTACAGCACATCAAAAATTTGGAAACAGTTTTCTTACAATCCAGTTAGACTCTTATTTGTGTAGAGCAGATCCTTGAACTCTCTCTGTTCCCAGCTCATGTTCAGAGAGTCAAAATTCACTGTTCTTTCTAGAGCTATGAAGTATTAGAAGCTTCCCACAATCACTCTGCTACGATATCAAAGAAATCAAAGATGTCTTAGATCTCCATAGTCTTAGGTCTTAAACAACAGCAGGTGGAACGCTACAGTTTACAAAAAGTCTTTAGATAGCGTTAGGAGGTATTGCATCCTGAGGCTAATGTTTCACATGCTTGCCATATAATATTTAAGAACAGGTTAAAAAAAATCTCTTAATATCTTAGGCTCTGCAGCCACATCATATTTTAAGCACTACAAAAATTTATGTTCTCTCAGACTGGCTAAATGTAGCAACATTTAAGTGAAGAGCATTCTCTCTTTTTTTAACAGAAGCTTTACTTTTTCTCACCCAGTTTCTTAATCCAGGTTAACCCAAACACTCAAAATTCTATCTGCTTAAAAAGGTCTCTTTGATTTGAACAGTAGCAAATTCACCATGCTTTTGATTTAAAAACCATCTCCAGATACTATTAAAATGTCATTTTATAGATGCTAAAAGGCAAAAAAATAATGGGATACCCTGTCTGAAGAAATGAGAATATTTGGTATTTGATTTAAATAATTATCTAAATTATTATAATAATACCACAAACAGTCCTGTGAGTGAGCGTATTTTGCCAGCCCTTACTCACACTGGTATTTGTTACAGTTCAATGCAACACATGATCCACTTCCAGTACCATAATTCATTTGCCACATTGAATCCAATAATTTTAATCTTCTGTAGCAAATACTGTTAAATACATGCCCTTGCTTACACATGGTAATTTATTTGGAAATTTGTATTTGCTGATGATTTCAGATTAGACTATTTTTAGAAAAGATGTTTTTCTTCTCGATTATAAGATCAACTATTCTTAATAAGAGATGTTTTGACTTCCAGGCCCACGTGCATAACTTACAGCCCTGATTATAAAATTCATTGCGCCTTCCTGTTTTTAAGTGTAGGGGTATATACACAGAAGCTTAGCAAAAGTTAAGCGGGTAGCACATACCAACGGCACTGTGAAGCTAAACTAATAAATGCATAGTCTTGAAGTTTTCTCACAAGAACTAAAAAAATGCAAAGCAACAAATGTGTTGTATTAAGCAAAAAGAGATTGTGTTGTATCTGCAGACACCAACGTTCATTCTGGGTGCTCTAGCTCAGGGCGACAAAGTCCTTTTTGGGAAGGAAAACAATCAGGCCTTAAATCCTTTCTTTGTTCAGCACTAAATGTTCCTTCTCCCAGGATTCAAGATCAGGCTGTTTCTGTGTGGAAAATCTTACCTTAAAGGAGGTGATAGAATCAATTTTCTGGTAAGTGGGTTTTTCAAGGTTTTGTTTTGTTGTTTGGTGGGTTTTTTTCCTTCTTCCCTAAATGAGCAGCTGTTGGAAGTTGCTTGAAGGTTTAGACTGGCTGGTACCAGTACCTGTAGAAATGTTTGAGGGAGCAAATAGTGGAGATGGAAGTCAATGGTGCATGAAATATTGAATTTATGACAATGCTGAAAAACACATTCTTCCAGCTACTCAGGGGAGCGGCAGTTTACCCCCAAGGGATCAGCATATTCATCTGAAAAGGCACACCCATGTCAGCAGCACCAGCTTACGGAACAAAACTGTAACAGTGACTCCTTGTTCTACTCAAGGACCAGATGATCAGCAGGCTCTGAGGTGGGGAAGAGGGGAGAAAGACACAGGGAGACAAAGCAGTGGTGGATGGACAGAGAAGACAGGGCAGATAAGGAGCCCAACAGGAGCAAGTAGGAGCTGAAATATAAAGCAGAGGAGGAGCGACATTGTATTTTAAGGCCTGGAGCAGGGAAGAACTGGCACCAGAACCAGCAACTGTATTTTAGCAGGAAGGCATGATGGTGATGTGGAAATGGGACCACACAGTGGGGCAGAGATGTATGCCAGCTCACTAGGAACAAGTCATTTCAGGCATCAGGAGCTGTATAACTACACGATAACATATCATAGAAACCCGATCAGCATCTTAAATCGATGTTGTAGGCTGACCTGACACCGTGTATGTATAGACCAAGCATCTCTCTAGCAAAGTAGAAATGTCTTAAACAAGGTTTACAAGTTCATCTCCCTTGGTGGTTTTTATTATCTTTTTTTTTTAAACACATTTTAATTTATCTTCCTCTTTAAGCAGCACAGTATTTAACATTCAGCTTTTATATGTGAAATAACTAATCACGTCATCAGAGAGAGAAATACTCAATTGTATAATTACAGTTGATAGACAATACTTAAAGAAAATGCTCAGAACATGATGCCAGCTTTGGTGAGAAACAAGTTAGTTTCAGGAAGTAGCAATTTTTTAAATAAAAAATAAAATGAAGAAAAAGAAGGGGAAAGGGCCAAAAGGCAGGGGAAGCAAGATAAGAATATGTGAAGAAAATATGCAAGACTGCATAGGAAAAATTTTTTTTAAAAGTGATTCTACAACTTCAAAACTAACAGAATATGAGAAGGAAAGGAAAAGAGCGCCGAAATACCTTTTAAATCTTAAAAGCTAATTTATAATGCAAACAAATGAAACCATGTATCGGCATTTCCTCAGTCCTGTCCCTTGACATACAATTTAAAGATCTCACTCTTGCAGACTTGTATGAAGATGAAAACCCCAAACGTGTATAGGATCTTCAGCACTACAAATGTTTGCTGCATGTAGCCTCGGTAAAGCACTGTGAAGTTGCCCACAGAGCTCATTTTTTTTAACCTGAAAGACAAGTCCTAAAACTTTTTATTAAATTAGATACTTGGTGACTGAAAAATCAGTGCCATCTCTGAACCGGGCAACGTATACTTGTGCAAAGAGGTGTTCACACAGATTTAAAGCAATCTATACATGAAAGTAATCTGTCGGGGACACTCTCCACTCAGATTATGTTCTACCCTTTCCTATCCAATGACTGACTTGCGGCATTAAAACACTCCACAGAAATCGTTAGCAGGCTTGTACAAACTCTTCTCTTCCCTCAACCCTCAGACAATATTGCTTCCAAGCAAACTATCATGTACAGAGAAATCACATCTAGGGGTGACTTAGGAAGTTCAAAATAAAATACAAATCAAGCCAAATAATTGCCAAGCAATGGTTTGCCACACTAGATTAGATCAAGAGCTCATAGAGTCTGTCATCTTTCCTGAGGTACTGCCCACTCTCTGGTATTCAGTGGCAAGGTAGGGGGGAAGGTCTAGTTATTCCCCAGTACGGCATACACCACATCTGCAGGTCCAGCAGCACAGGCCATGTCACAGCACCTGCTCAAAATCAGAGGGGAGAGATGGGACACAACAGATCCAGCTTTCAAACATAAGCGAGACCCTTAAAAATCTAGCAAATTTCAGTATGCAGAACTACTTATCTCATCTCTAAGCTACCTATTAAGCCGGTTTGACTTTCCTTTTATAATACTTTAAAAAAGTCGGCATTCAGTTTTACTATTTCTTCCTGCCTTGGCAATACCACATTCTTCTGTTAGCTACTGAGGACACGCTGGTGTTGAAAGCACTCAGGAGGCCCAAGGGATGCGGCACACTCCTCGGCTCAAGGATTTCAGCTTTCAGCTGGCTGGGAGCCATCGCTGCCTCTCCAAAGACCAACTACCAACACAGGCTCCTCTGCCAGGTCAAATAACACTTTGACCTGGGGCACCATTGCATCAGTCAGCCTTGGTGGAAGCAGCACTGCCCAGGGGCTGCAGGATGGGGAGACGTGCGGGATGTGGGGCTCCTGCCCATAGCTCCATGCCAGGATGGAGATCCCAGAATTGCCCACCAGTGGTGTTGACCAACTGGGAACAGTAACTACATGGTTGTCTTTAACTAGGTTTTGCTGCATATTTGATCTCATGCACCTGGAAGGCAGTGTCTTCAGAGGAAACGCATTGTGTGACATTCGAAAAAATAAAATTTTACCAAGAATAAAGCACTAAGACAAAATGCTAGCAGGGAAAGCTATTACAGGTGATACAGGAATGCTCTCAAGAAATCAGCAGCCTGATAAGCTTTGCAAGCTAAATATCAGCACCGTGGTACAGAGTTAGAGAGCTAATGGGTTGTATATTTGCTTCACAGAAAAAATATTTTCAGTAAAGCAGCAAAGTTGCATATATACGTCTGCTATAAATATGTAACAACTCCACATCAGCTTGAAACAAGCAAACTAAATACATGCATCATTTTGAACCAATCTCCGTTTCCAATGGTGCAGACACAGGGAACACTACCCTCTGCTGTAGGAAACTACAGAGTGCCTGCCCAGACTGCACTGCCAGCACAGCCACCAGCCCGAGGGAAGCCTCTGGACACTGTCTCCTCCTCACCCACGGTGAGCACACCACTGCTTTCCCCAGCGAGTCACCCATGGCCCATCCTGGTCAATGCTCTGAAGCTGCTGTGTGGGGTGTGATGGCAGTGGGTAGCTCTGAGGTCCCCATGGCTCTGGCCCACATTGTGCCCTTAACTGGCCTTGCTGCCGCCCTGCTGCCTCTGACTCTGAAAGCAGGGAATCGCTCCTTGGTTTTAATATGGACTATCAGAGGTTTTCTAAAAAAAGTGCACTGAATTACATAGTTTAAAGTGTGTCTATTCTGAAATACACTCACTTAGGCCTTTGTTCTTCTTTATATTCATTTATAATTTATATTGCATATAAATGATTTCTAAGTTGTGTTCAGTCTTTTACTACCCTTTCCCCATGCCACATTCTGTTCCCTGCTCAAATCACAAAGTGATCTGACCCAAATATTTACTTCCTAGAAGACTGAAAGAAATATAGTTGCTCTGTTGCAATCAACAGCCTAAAATAAGAGCCTACAGCTCAGCTTTTGCCCTAAAGAGCACTGGCCAGGGCTGCTGAAGCGTCTCTTCTTCCAGGGTACCTCCGCTTGTGCTGAAGGGTCTCTCCTAACCCCTCAGGCACCCTCTTCTTTCCATCAGGACAGCATGCAGACAGCAGAGAGCACTGTTATATGCCTTTCAAATCTGAGTCTGAGAAGTTCCTAACTACCAGGCTGCATACTGACAACAAGCAAGAAGGATTAGCTGAAAGTCAGATCCTACATCGCCCCCTGCAGCAGCGTATGTGTGTGCTCACAGGGTAAACGAGGAGAAATCCAACCGAAAAGGGCAGCCGTAATCCCAGTCCCCGGGGCTCCTCTGCTAGAAGTTGAGGCTAGACTTGCAGCCCTGGGACAGTGCAAGATGAGGAGGATCATCCCACGTGGCACAGATGGAGAGGCAGGCCCCAAAGTGTGCTCCCTTTAGGCAGTCACACCTGCCCAGCCAAATGGCAAAGATGCAGCCCACGGGAAGCACAACTCAATCTCATGAAATATTTGCTCAAAAAGAGGTGAAGCAGAAAAGGTTTGGACCTGGCTTTCAGCCCACCAACTCTCTGAAAATTCAACTACTGTGCCCCTGGTACTGCTGCTGCCTATTTAGCAAAAAAGAACCAGAAGTGCCAAGGACAACTTTATGGGAGGAGTATGATGCTTTCAGGTTTAGACATTTCAGGAAACATTACAAAGACAGATGGCACCAGTGAATTTGCAGCATCCCTAGCTGCACTTCTCACAAGAAAGCAAGGCGGCTGGACTGCAGAAAAGGGTTCAAGCCTGAGGTTCTTTAGTCAGAAGATGATTTTATACATGTTTCAAATTGCATGAATACAACCTCAGTTTCTGTTTTGCAAAGACCAGATTAGACAGAGCAATAACAACTCAATCCATTCAACAAACAGGATAATAGATATGGAGCTTTCCTGTAGCACATTAACACCCTCAACCAAGGGCAAAACCACCTCTGAGCTGAGACTGCTAGGGGTGCTGGAAGGACATGTGTAAAGAGGACCTGCAATGGTAGCCAGTATGCACTGGTGTCAAATGAAAATGTGGGACAAAAGAGAGCTCTTGCTTGCATTGGTTTATGTCCAAGCTCCAGAGCGGGAGCTGAGACCTCTGAGGTAGCTAAATAATATCTTAAGTTGCTTGAAAGATATAAAGTCATGTTATCTAGTAGTCTTTTTTCTCTAGCAGCTCCTGCACTGAAGGCACCTGAAACCCCACACCTTTACATAGGTCGGGGCAAAATGAGATGGCATCAAATCTTTCTGAGTGTGAAGGAGGTGGGGGAGACACATTCAGCCCAGAAATATTTTCACAAATTCACACTATTGTGATTGTGCACACTATGCACAAAATGGACATCTATTGATCTTGATTACCCTAAACCATCTCCACACAGCAGTATCCATCACTGCACTACTTTCAAACTCCTGCAAAAGCCTGCAAATCTTATACACAGCTCTGTCCAACTGCCCTCAAACAGCAGCACGCCCCTTCCTGCATGTCCTTTTTTGTCCCAACCTCAGACCACAGGTCTGAGCTTCTCATGCTCAATGAGGACAAGAAAACCTCAGACTACAGAAGTTACCCGAAAAAATGTTTGCATCTAAAATAAGGCATCAAATGAACCTACTGAGATGGAAGATTCAGCACAGGGAAGGTATTCCATTGGGTAATATATAATGAAGCTGGGGAAATCCTTCCCACAGCTGTTGCAGGTTGTAAATTCGTATTGTTTCAAAAAGTGACTGAAAAGAACCTTATGGACCAAAAAAAACCAAAAAAACAAAAAAAAAAAATCCATTAAGTCTTGTTAAATTCAAAGGTCTTACTTCTAGAGTTCAATAAGTTTCTAGGTTACTGATTTCTAGAGATTAGGAGTTTATTTAGGGAAGTAGCTGGATATGCTTGCCATGATCTAACAGCCTTGCCTTGGCACCTGGTACCTGGACCACCTAAGATAGACTACTGAGCCTAATAGGCTTTTGGGCTAACCCAGTACAGCAGCACTTGTGGCCAACAAAAAACATTTTAGGGATTGCACAGTTAAAAGGAAATGTAGAAAATTATGCAACTGCAAGGTTTCTGTGAAAGCAGGCAAGGGTTTTTGCAAGTCTCAGCCTTAGGTTTTATCTACAGACATCAGTCAGTAAATAACATTTGAATTGCTTTAAAAAGTGGCTTAGTTATTATGCATTACACCCACTTGTTCCTAATGCTGATGGTCTTTAGCCAAAATGGAAGTACGCTTTGTTGGATTCAGTTTCTTTTATTTTGAAAGTGAAGTAAAGGGAGAATTATGGGTACTTGAATACTGAGAACGAGTATCAGCAGCTCTAGGATTTAACGCTCTGTAACAAATGCAGACTGACTTCACACATTAGGTCAGCATACCATAAACAGAGCTGACCTAAACTAGGAAACTGAGGCAAAGGTCAGGAAAACAGCTGCTTGAGGACCTGAAGTAACAGAATAATTATGGCCATGGGAACAGAGAATTTCCCAGGGGACAGGACAAAGGCTGGACAAATTGGGGGGACCAAGCTGCCCTCCTCAGGAACACAATTCCTGTGTGACCATTTTAATTTTCCATCTGTAAGACAGAAATTACAGCATTTCCTTTTGTCACAACACTTATGCTGAGATGAGCTTATTAAAGACTGTAAGAGTCTCAAAAGCTATGGCTACAAAGATCACAAACAGCTGAGGTAGATCTACTGAACTTCAACAGGGATTTTTGGAACTGTTTTGCAACTACCAGATGAATAATAGCTTATCTGAAAGACTCAGAAGAACATCATTCAGACTCATGCAAGAGGTCTTCAAACAGGCAATTCTAGCACCAGGAAGGAAAGAGTAATTATGTGTAGATATCTGTGATACCAGAGTATGTCCCTTACAGCAACTTCTACTTACTAGACTGCTGTAGTCTTTCAGCAGGAAACTAAGCTCCCAAAACTAACAGGCCAGACTGTACACAGCTCAATTGTTTTTTAAACACTCTTAAAACAGCACTGCAGAGAAAATTATAAAACTTAAATATCCAGAATTTCATTCATTGGCTGCAAAACCAACCCAAGTCCAGAAGGTTGGTGGAATGACGCTTCCTCAGCTCTGCTCCAAGAGAGTAAATACAAGCTCTATGCTGCAGAGCCTGAAAATGAATTCAAAGATGTGGCACACCACAGGCACTGCTACAGCTCTTTTGCTTATTAGTAAGGCATAAACTAATAACACCCTTAAATGATTGCTGTATCTGACTATGGGAGTGCTTTTTAATTCTATTATTTTTCATTCAAGTTTCATTATTGAAGGAAGAGAAACAATTAATGGGAAAAGACAATAAACAAAACCCATGTAGATAAAGAATCACCCATGCTCACTTGATCCATTGCTGCAGGCAAATTAGATAAGAGAAGAGGCAGGCAGTTTTTTGAGCAATATGTTCTATTGCAAGCTCAAAATCTTAAAATTCAGACCTTGAATGTATTGAAACAATTATTATAATAAATAATATTCATTATAACAAATACACCACAGTGCAGTAGGCTGTTCTGTTGCTTACCCATCCCCCGCAAAAGCCTAACAAAGGGTATTAAATGCTCTTAAACCTGGCTGTGAGATTTGGGTCTTTTCGTTAGAGATTTACACCAACATTTGCTAAAGATATGTTTTCTGCCCATGGGCTCATTTCCTTTGCTCTCTCTCTCAGCTTCTACATCTATGAAATAAGAGTGACAACCCAGAGCCTACCTTTGGAAATGAGCCCTGTCCTACTATCTAAATGGTATCGAGCTGAGGATGGGCTTTTCCAAAGTAACACCCCAAGAAAGATCATAGAATCACAGAATCATTAAGGTAGGAAAAGACCTCTAGGATCATGAAGTCCACCCATCAACCCAACACTACCACGTCTCCTAAACCATGTCCCAAAGTGCCATGTCTACACATTTTTTTAACTCTTCCAGGGATGGTGACTCCACCATCTCTCTGGGCAGCCTGTTCCAATGCCTGACCACTCTTTCAGTAAAGACATTTTTCCTAATATCCAATCTAAACCTCCCCTGGCGCAGCTTTAAGCCATTTCCTTGTGTCCTCTCACTTGTAACTTGGGAGAAGAGACCAACACCCACCTCACTACAACCTCCTTCCAGGTAGCTGTAGAGAGTGATAACGTCTCCCCCCAGCCTCCTCTTCTCCAGATTAAACACCCCCAGCTGCTCCTCATAAGACTTGTTCTCCAGACCCTTCACCAGCTCTGTTGCCCTTCTCTGGACACGCTCCAGCACCAAAATGTCCTTCTTGTACTGAGGGGCCCAAAACTGAACACAGTATTCGAGGTGCGGCCTCACCAGTGCCGAGTACAGGGGCACGATCACTTCCCTACTCCTGCTGGCCACACTGTTCCTGATACAAGCCAGGATGCCGTTGGCCGTCTTGGCCACCTGGGCACACTGCTGGCTCATGTTCAGCTGGCTGTCCACCAGCACCCCCAGGTCCTTTTCCGCTGGGCAGCTTTCCAGCCACTCTTCTGCAAGCCTGTAGCATTACATGGGGTTGTTGTGACCAAAGTACAAGACCCGGCACTTGGCCTTGTTAAACCTCATTCAGTTAACCTCAGCCCATCAATCCAGCCTGTCCAGATCCCTCTGTAGAGCCTTCCTACCCTTGAGCAGATCAACACTCCTGCCCGATTTGGTGTCATCTGCAACCTTACTGAGGGTGCACTCAATCCCCTCATCCAGATCACTGATAAAGATATCAAACAAGACTGGCCCCAACACTGAGCCCTGAGGAACATGGCTCGTGACTGGTTGCCAACTGGATTTAACTCCATTCACCACAGATGCACAGCAGCAGAGAGCTGAGATGTGAAACTATTAACTATTCCAGCTGTGCCATGCCTACACTTCTGCCACACTGTCACCTTACCTAGTCTCAATGCGTACAGACCCCACACGTCTCCCTTTGCAGCAGCCCTCCTCTCAAACTCTAGAGAGCATGCATGCTTTTGCAAAGCTCTTTTTGGATGAGAAAGCTTGGTATTACTTTGTGATTTACTGTTTAGGAAATTCTGTAAATCATAGAATCATACAATGGTTTGGGTCAGAAGGGTCCTTAAAGATTATCTAGTTCCAAGCCCCCCTGCCACAGGCAGGAACATCTTCAACTAGATCAGGTTGCTCAGAGCCCCGTCCAATCTGACCTTGAACGTTTCCAGAGTTGGGGCATCTACCACCTCTCTGGACAACCTGTTCCAGCATCCCACCACCCACACAGTAAAGAATTTCTTCCTACCATCTAATCTAAAATCTATCCTCTTTCAGTTTAAAACCTTTACCCCTTGTCCTAACACTGCACTCCCTGATAAAGAGTCCCTCCCCATTTTTCCTGTAGGTGCCCTTTAAGTACTGGAATTCTGCTATAAGGTCTCCCCAGAGCCTTCTCTTCTCTAGGCTAAACAACCCCAAATGGTGCCAGAACAAAAAAGTACAGTCAACCTATTTATCTAGGGCAGAGTATAGGGAGGGTTGAAATACTGCTTAACGACTGAATTTGACATTGCAGAGAAGATATTCCTGCAAAATCACAAATGATTACTCCCCCCTCACCTCATCCCGTTATCTTGTACCAGCACCTTTACACAAATAGTTGCAAAAATGTACGGAGGACTCCTGATTATTTGAACTGGTGGGTGAAAGCAGAGCACTGTTAGGACAGCCTGGTAAGGGTTAGGGCTTTGGCAGACTATGCATTGAATGGTTTTCATAGCATTTGTCAACAACCCCTACATTCACTGCATTGCAACAAGGGCGGTGGGTCCTGCGACAGGCAGATCCTGTCTGCTTGCACAGCTTTAAAACTTCTTTCTAAATTCAGTCCATAATATTTGTGTTGCTCAGGTGAGCATACCAGCACTGTGCATACTTGAAAGCACAAGAGTTCAGGAATCAGGACTGAACTGAACCCGCCTGCAGTTTTAGGATGAGTAGAGCGATATGAAAAGCCCTTGATAACACTGCTGAAGTTGAATAAAAGCAGTGGGAGATGTGCACAAATGGGGTTTTTGGAAGTGCCTCTTGTTGGCTGAGCTCTCTCCCCCCTGACACGAAGTGGAAAAGCAGTTACTGGGGGATTACAGTTCCAAAAGCTGCAGATAAACACATTGCCCCCCAAAGCCCCCAACAGCTTTGCAGTTCAAATCTACTTTCATGGGAGCTGTACTCTCTGCTGTTCCGTTACGGAAAGAGCTGGGTGTGACACCTCTCCCTTGCATATAGCTAAAGGCTCGTGGAGTGAGGGCGATGGGAAGAGAGAAGCTATTTCTCATGTAACCCACCAGGCACTGCTCCCTGCATAAGGTTTGCCTGTCACCACACAGCATCTCTTTTCCCTCATTTACTTGGTACCTTCTCATTTTAAGGCACGGAATTGTTTATCTACTGCATACAAGCTGGAGCCTAAATGCTAAACTTTCCCTGTCCTTAGGCTGTGCAAGAGCGGTGGGTGAGCTTGGTACTAGGATTCCTGGGAAGAAGAATGTCAAAAGTCAATATGCAAGAAATCCTTTTGGATTTTTTTCCGGAGTCATTCATACAGCTCCACAGTCCTATGTAGTCCATTGATCAGCATGTGCGTAAATAGTGAAAGACTGCAAGCTTCAGAGCAAGGCTCTCCAAACAAAAAAATGATGTTGTGCATATTTTGAGACTGTGGATTTCTCTTCAAGATGAAGAAGGAATTATTTTAACAGTCTTATCAGGAATAAAGAAAGCATTTTCTAAAGGAAATTAGAGCAAGAACACACTAGCACATAGGAAAATCCACTAATTCTATACACTACTTTGTTTTCATACATTTCAAAGCACCCCTCCAAAGAAAGCAAGCACCATCGTCCATTTACAGACTGAGAGCCAAAACACACAAAGAACCAAAAAGATCTCGGGGTCAGCAGCATGCCTGTGGCAACAAGGAGTCATCTCCTGAGACAAACTCCACTGGGCTGTACCACCACCATGTGGCACGAGTGTTATGGCATCAATAGTTACTGACGGTATCAATACAGACAGCCTGGTAACGTTATTAGGCTGTTTCCTGGTCAAATTAAATTTCAAGCACACACGAGTACGATGTATGCAGCAATCAATCCCATATCATCAGTTATCATGAAATATACTTTCATTCATGTCTCATCATTCCTTTGCTTAAGGTTATTAGGATAGTTTGTTAGTTCATCTGAGTTAGTGTTATCTTAGTGCTGCAACATGGCCAAATGATCTAAATATAAAAATAATTTTTTTAAATCCTTGTTTACTATTAGTTCATTTGCTTCATTAAAGTAAACTACTATCAAGCAGCAAATACAGAACAGAAGAAAAAAGAGTCCCCAAACAAATAAAGACAGACTCAACATTCACATGCAGCATCCATAATAATTCACAACTATTCATTAAGTATTCACAAGCACCCTGAGTGTTTCCAGGAAAGAACTTAGCTCAAGCAAATTCTTAACACCGTAGAATTTCTCACTCCACAGTAGCCCAGAGCTCTTTTCTGAACACAAATTTGGGAAGTAAATTATTTTTATGAAATGCTCCATCATGAAAATGGAAGCAGAAGTTACATTTTGGTTGCCATAAATGCCATAATTTATTTATTTCCTGTGCAATGGTTACAGAGGCAACTGCTGTATTTTAAAATTATCATGCAGACAACATGAAACATTTATTTAAGTGGTTGCACACTGCAGAGAGCTTGATTTAACCAGACTTTATTGCGCTCCTCACTGGAATGAAGACTGGCTGTTTGGTAGTCAGCACTTTTCATGGAAGCTTAAGCTCATTCAGAGCCACTGAACGCAAACTTTTTACCCTGGCAACTAAACACATATGCAGCTTGGCGCAGCATGACACAGCCAACTGTACACAAATCTGAGAAAAAGACCATTTACAAATAAGAGCCATGACTGTGCCCAGACGTAACACAAAACTTCCAAAATCCAAACTATAGGTAAAGACAGAAGACAGGGCAAAAATCCCATCTCAGAGCCAAGTTCTTAGCACATCCAGATTTCACCTCAACCAGAAAAGTCTCATTTTTACTCTCTTCTAGTCACATTTTATTATTCTGTATGTTCTGTTTACAACCCTTGTTGTAATTTTGCAGATTACTTGGGACTAAATTAACTGGACTAGACTCCATTAATTATTTTCAATACTGCAAATGTGTATTTCCTGCTGATTTTCCCACGTTATCGGTGCATTATTTTGGTTTTTTTTCTTTAGGAGTTTATAAAACGTTTTTAACCCTCTGGATTAGCAGATCTGAGGACCAGACATTTCATTAGTTTACATCATTTATCCAAGTAGCAGGACAGCACAGGGGACCTGTGTCATATGAAGGTTTGTACGCCTTTGCTAGTGCTTCTGCTTTTGAGTGCTAAGTATCAGTAACTCCTAATTTGACTTTGCATCCTGAAGGTAAAAGCTGTGGGTTACACGAGCACAAGCCTCCATACAGTCAGACAACATGCAAATGTTGCTCAAGTCTTCTGCGTTTGGTTTTGGATGCCTTCACCATGGTTTTTCCTATAGTCAAAGTAATTTCTCCGCACATGCTGTTTTCTTTGTGAAAATATCATCTACTGCACCCAGGAAGAATAATTCTAAGAATCAAAATGAAAACGCACTCTGCAGGTGACACATGCTCAGCACTTGGAAGAATTTGCACCCCAGGCAGCAAGAACTTTCTGTTCCTTGAGGACTCCAAGCCAGACAACCTGCCGTGGTGCCACCTGGTGCCGCTCAGTTACATTACACAACCACTTTTTTAGAGCAAGGAAATATGCTTTTGGCATGATTTTCAAACACACAACTAAATTGCTATTTAAGATTAAGAGGCCCCAAGTCACCCACCAGGTTGAGGATGCACACAGCATAGCGCTTTCATGCCTATTATATTACCAATATACAAGAGGAAAATATAAAAGCTGCACATGCAAGAGAGATTGCAAATACAGAAACTCAGATTGTGGTCAACAGTGAAAAATAAAAGGGCAAATTGCTCCTTTTGGATGAGACATGTTCTCTTCTGGCCCAGTCTCTTCATCTCTGTATTTACACAGTAGACAACAAAAAAATGAACAGGAATACCTGCAACTCCACCAGTTTAGACAGAAATTAAAATAAGTGGCAATGAAGATAAAATACTAAATTTATTTTGGACAGAAGTACTGTTTGAAAGAGACACATAGTGATTACCTGAGGCAGGCACATGACTGGCTGAGTAAGTTTTTTAAAAAAAAGATTTCTGTCAGATGCCTGCGCACACGGCGCAGTACACCCTCGCTCCGCTGGAGTGTGCTGTTTGTTTGCAATAGAAATATCAGCTCTCGGCTTCCCGGGGCTGCAGGTAGCGCTGCGATCTCCATCCCTCGGCACCCCACACGCTGCTGCCTGGATCTGCAGCAACCCCTGCTCTAACGCGGGTGTCTGTGTGTTACAGGCGTTGGCAGGGGCCTGTATCAGCAGCAACAAGGCAGCTACTCCACCAGTGCTGCTCATCTCACAGCAAACTTTTACCTGGGACTCATCCCAGGCTCTGAACTCAGCCAGCCTTGAGGCTAACAGAGCTGGTGAGTGCTGTGACACCACTGCAAATACAGACCTTTCCTTTTGGTTGCTTATTCAATAGTTCCACTCATTAGCCATTGTACAGGTTAATTAAAACAGGAAGCAAAGAGGGCAATGGCAGTCTTTACTTTTATTGAGGACTGTAAAAAGTCTCAAGTTTGCTTCCTTTCAGGGGCGGGGGCGGGAAGGAATAAAGATCATTGCTGTTGCAAACATTCAGTGCTTGAATAACTTTGCCTTCCACAGCAAATATCAAGAGCCAAACCTCCAATAGGGTAAGCTGGTCTTGATTCAGTGAAGCCAGCACAGGTTTGTACCACTACAGGCTTTGAGCCCAATTTATAGCGGCTGCTCATGCAAAACACAGTCAATCAGTGGGAAATCAGTGAAAAAGAGTAAACTCTAAAACTGGATATCTGAACCTTTTATTCTCTCTTCACAGTATACATTAACAGGAACTGCTCTGTATAGTAGCAGAGAACTTAAGGAAGCACTTAACATTTAAACTAAGAAGAAATCCTATCACCAACCTTCCTCATTCTTTCACCTATTACTGGTATAAGATCATCACACTCCTGGCAGGCATCAGAAAGAAAAGGGGCCATGGTGAGTAACTTGCAAAGTTTTGCCCCTGTGACCTGAGACCATCCTCTTAACAGACTTTCAAATTAAAAGGCATTTGGGTTCAAGCTTCAACAGCTGCTGCAGGGGTCAGGATGCTGAAGTAAAGCCAGGACAGAGACAGTGAAGTCTCAGAAGAGAAGCTTTCCACTTGCAAATTATGACATAACAAGAGAGAAGCCAAAAGACCTTGCACAGGAGGGTAGAAAGATCATTTGCTAGACCTCTTCCTCACTTATTTCAAATAAGAAATGAGAAAAGTAGTCAAGGAAGCCCAAGGCTTTAGGCAAAACACTTGATGCATTTTTGAAAGAGAAATTACACACTGGAGCAGCAATGCAATGAAGACATGAATTTACCCAAATTGTGCAGTAAGATTCTGTATCTACTCGTTACCTTCTTTTACTATTCCATCCTCACTTTTCAAATCCCTCGCAACTCAGCCTCACCCTGGAGAATAAGACGGGCTCCTACAGCCATGCCATCACATCTGAGAACCCCTACCTTCACTCTGAAACAGCAGCAACTTTGCTGGTCCTCACAGCTCCAAGGACAGGCACTGTATGCACCATAATGCCCAGGTCTGCAGAAATGCAGACAAATGCCTGCCATGCCTGAGTGTGCCTCACAGGGCTGGTGCTCTTCCTGGGACCCCAAGGCTGTCCCTGGGGAAGACGCTGAAAAGCAGCTTAACTCACTTGCCTGGGGTGCTGTATGTGCCCAGAGCTCCTTCCCTGCCACCACCACTGCCGGGTGAGCAGGGACCCTGGCTGCCTCCTCGCTGGCATGGCCAGATCTGGGACATTTCTGCTTCACAGGAGGATGGGACAGCAAGGGAGTTCCAGTCCTTTCAGGAGACAACAACCACATCCTCTCTCCCCAGCAGGCGGTGATAGGGGTCACAGCCTCTGTATAAGGGAAAACACATTCAGTCTTACTTGAACAAGTTCAAATAAAGATGACAAGACTTCAGCTTCTTCCTCAAAATTACCCAGTAGCATGCCATGTGGCTATAAAACAAACTGACTACCATCAGTTTTTACTATACCATATATAGTGTATACATAATGAAAACACAATCTACTGCCCTAGCCCACAGGAGGGGACAATTTGTTTCTGAGATGAAGTTCACTCGCTAATAATGGCTGGCAGCAACTGCTGCTGCTGTCATAATGATAGCGCTTTCTTATTTTTATGTCTCTATTCCCCACAACAATCTAGATGCCTCTCCATGAACTAATGCTGCCATCCAATAAAACATTAAAAAAGGCATTAAGTACAGCACCATGCCAAAAGCTACTGCAACTACAAACAGAAGTGTCTAAATGATCCTGTTTTAAGAGTCTGGAGCATACTAAGGAAAATGTTTTTCTTGCTCACATCACGATGTCCACCATACATTCCTCACTGAAAGCCTAGGTTGATGAGGTCAGGAGCAGGTCCCCAACAGGTAGGGACAAAGACAAAATTTTAGTCTTCGTACCAGTATAAATGGCTAGGAGCTCCTCTAGTCCCAAGCGCTGCTACGGATCACGCATACCTCCCTGTGGTCCCTATACGCTGTACTCCCAGAGCAGATGAAGAAGCAGCTCGTTAAAACTGCTGCTGCAAAATATCATTTGGATCTATGCACTCTTAAAATGTACAACCGATATAACAGAGTATAATAAAGTATAACAGAGTAACAACTTTTCCTCTGTAATCCTCTGGGACATAAGAGCAGCCCCTATGCTGAGAACATTGATGAAGGAGGGAGACGTTACTTTAAAAAAAGAGCAGGTGCATCCATGAAGCTGAGTGCAGAGCTGACGTTGCACTGCCCATCCTATGAGCGGGGGTACTCCTGGTCTGGGCACTGTGTAGCCATACTGGAGCAGAACCAAGCCCACCATTACATGGTGCATTGTTAGGCCACAACACACAGGCATTTCTGCTGATCAGCATCATTTGCACATTGTCCCATGCCTACCTGTTGGTCACTACAGAACAAGCTTTACATCCTACAGGATGTTAAATCTTTTGAGGAGAGTTATTAGCCCACATCCCCCAAGAGACAGCTGTTGCGACTGCTGAAAAACAAGATAAAACAACTCAGTCTGACCCCGACACCCATGCAGCAGCCCCCAGTGAGGAGTCAGGCTCACCCTGCACAGGGGGCTGCCCAGCATTCAAAGTGGTTTTCCCATCCTCAGGGTGAACCTCCACGACTTGGCCAGACCAGCCAAAGAGTCAAGAACAGCTTACCCGTGATTCTCAAGTCACACATAGCTTGGAAACATGAAAGGTAAGGCCTGTGCCATAGCTGTTTCACACAATTAATGGCATGGCTGTGCTGGATAATCCCTGCTGCCATCTGTCAAATGGCCAAGGCCAGCAAAGCCAGCTTAGTCTTAAGCTTACAGTCTAGCATCATCCTAAAACAGAGCAGTGGGTCTATTGCAATCATCTGCCGCAGCCTTCCTAGGGTACGTGAAAAAGGAATTATACTGTACACCACACAAAGAGATTGTGGTGTGCTGTTCATAACCTAGGGGTTACTGACCAGGAACTCCAGTGACCGTCTGGGCATGAAGCACTAAACTCTTTCAGCCTCTGAAAAATCCTGCTGTTTTCCTATCTAGTCTTAGCACAAGCAGAAAGTGCAGCTTCTTGTAAAGTCAGCTGCTGATGAAGCAACTTTCTGAAGAACTGTTTTAGCTGTGTGCAGGAGATGAAGCAGTGAGAAGCCGGGATACAGGAAGTGCCTTCTCAACCGTAATGTCAACTCACTGCAGTTCTGATTCTCTCCAAGCCCAGGGCAGAGATATGAACATCAAATGCAAGTAACAGAAGAGACAAGCTGGACAGAAAGTAGGAAGAGTGATTTTTGTGTTTTGTTTTCTTCTCTAGTTCTAGTCCTCTCTGTAGAGTAACCACTGTGCAGGTTAGTTAAAATAAGTAAACAAAAAGAATAGCAGCTGACAAAATACAGCCGCTGACAAGTCTGACCGCACAGCCGGAGCCTCAGGTACTTCCCTTAGCTGGAGGCAGAGTATTCAGCCAGAACCAAATGCTGCAACCTCAGCACTTTTCTTATTTTTCCCCAAACAAATATTGAAATTGAATAGTCAAACTCCCTAGTGTGGCTGAAGGGATACTTTTTTTAGCAGATTAATAATTACCATTTTCTTTCTGCACTGATACATTATTATAAGGTTTAGAAATACACAGAAGGGAAATAATTTCCCCCAGGCTGTATTAAATATAAAATCCATTCATTAAAACAGAACACCCTTTTTATTACAGACTGCACTTGGGAACAGCTTGCAGTTGTGTTCACATTAAGATATCTCTTCAAAAGTACAGTGAGTTTCTTTAGAGGACATGTTGAAAGACACCGCCCCAAAGCTAATAATTTCTGAGGAGAAAAAAAAAACCAACCCCAAAACCAAAAACATCACTACCTACTCAGAAGCATCTATTAAAAGTCCTGAGGCATAGTTATTTTAAGAACATGAAAATTATTTCCACACTATTGCTAAAAACGTTCTGACACTTTGATATGTTCCTGTCTCCAGAGAACTCCTGCCCTCTCTGGAGGGGCTGTCAGAAAAGCAGCTTCAGACCTAAAAGCTCCTGTGTTGCATATGCACTGGGAGAACAGCAGCCATGGAGTACCTGGCAAATATTTTCCATAAGAAACAGGGTGAATACTTAGGATTAGCTCAGAACACATTTACCTCAAATTCCTGAAAATGATACTACATATACTGGAATTCTTTTAAGAAAGATATGCAACTTGGCTGCTCACATTTCTTTTTTATTATTATTTATAATTACAATATATACATTTGACAAAATATTTCTTTGCTTGACTGTGGAGGCTATTTGTTGATTCAAATGATCAGGCTGCTTTTTTAGGAACTGGATTTATCACAAGCAAAGGGAAGGAAATTCTCGGGTATCCTTGCTAGAATAGGCTGCAATTCCTAAGGAACAGGGTCAATAAACTTAAAAAAAAAAAAATCCCTATGGTTTAGATCCCCTGGTCTCATTTCTATTAGAACCTATAGATAGCTCTTGCTATTAAAGAATATTCCTCTCAAGAGGGTGAGGTGAGCTGGCCAAGAAAGCAGATCATTACAAGAAATCAAGGCAGGTGCTCAGGATGAACTGAGAGAATTCCCATAGCCAAACTGATAGGAAAAGTGGCTGCTGCTGACTTCCAAAGCAGACTCTGCATTCAGAAGTTCAGGCAACACTGCTACAGAAGGCATGTGGCCTTCTTTAAGGTTTGCTGGAACTCTCAACTTTTCGATATCAGTTAACTAAACTACTTCAGCAAAGAGTGCTACAGCGAGGCTAAGCAAGACGAGCAAGTACCTGCTGTGGCAGTTCCACTCCCAAGGGTTTTCCCCCAAGCGGTGGGGGCCCACAGAGCCAAGCACATAGCCACAGATCCTGGACAGCCATCCTGCTTGGCTCATTATATTTCACAGTTTTCCCTGCACAAATATGAGGGAAAGCCAACACTACATAAGTAACGTGACTACTAATGCCTGAAAGTGATAACCTAACTCAAGCCTGTAGTAAACGATACCTAGAGTTGCTTGGAAAGAAAAGGAAACCTTCAGAGTGTCTTGGCCCAGCTTCTTAAGGAAGTAAGCTTTATACAATTCAGTAGCTCATCCCAGACCTCTTGCCCATGTGGCCAATTTCAACTAAATCTGATAGAGGAGAAGTGATCCCCGAAATGATAATCACCTCCCAAAAAATCAAGAAAACAGACAGGGAGAGGTGAGGTGCCGCATTAATGCCCCCACATAGGGCAAGGTTTGGTTATTGTCATGAATCAGAAAACTCACAAAACAGAGAAAGGTATAAACACTCCAGTTACAGGAAAAACTTTAACTTTCAAGTTAGACACCACCCAGCCCAGACATGAGAGGGAAAACTAGATGAAATCAGAATATGCCTGCACTCAGGGAACTACTTGCTTGGTTTTACACTCTGATAGGGTCTATGTGGGAAATCAAACTGTACCAACCTCAGCAGGCTTAAACTCAGCTGTACAGAGTCACCAGAGGTAAATGTAAAATTTTAAAACTTTTTTAGCTCCGGCTCAAATAGTCTCAGCTTTCCATAAATATGGTGATGTTGTAAAGCACAAGGTGAATGAATACCTAATGAGACTGATTAAATCAGTGGTTAAAAGTGTTAAAGCATTGGGCTTCACAACAGAATACCTAAGTTACTGTCTTAATATTAGCATTTCAGCAGCAGCACAGTAGTGCTTGCAACATCCAGCTGTGGGAAGGAGGCCAAATACCCCAAGCTGACACTGGAATCCCAGGTGCAGACACCAAGGACAGAAGCTGGAGAGAGGCAATGGTCCCCCAGACACTAAGGAGCAACAGGGCTGAAAGTCTCCTTGGTGAAAAATGTAGATGGCACCCAAAAGCCATGCACTGTACTACAGCCAAGCAAATCCTCTCCGCAGCCTTATTCCACAGGCTGTGTGCCATTGCATGGGTCACTCCTGCCAGCACTCTATGTTGCTTCTCCAACAGCTTGCCTTTCTACCCAGGTCTAGCAGCATTTAAATACCATACTGAAAAAAGGGCCACAATCCAGACAACAGATGTTATATGGTTTTCCTGTTTACAACACTGTTATTTATATTTTCCTGACAGGGTATTTAAAAAAGGGAGGAAAAAATTAAAGTCCAAATTGAAGCAAACTTCTACACAGAGTGTGAAGAAACCACACAGCAGAGTGGATAATTGCTCTGCAAAGCTGCTGCCTGCTGGGGATAGTAGTCTTCAAATATTTACCAGATCACATGCTAACAGGGAGCTGTCTAGTACTTTTGCCCACCATATCTTGAAAATAGATGTCACTTATTTCTCCACGTTATAAAAGTGGTAATATATTTTCTTTCAGAATGTACAGATTCAGATTTGCTGGTATGCAGATTCTTGCATTTGTCTCACAGTTGCAGATGACAGGAGATTTGTTTCCCAACAAAGACACTACAGTTGAAGTAGCACTTCTTGTCTCATTTTATGTAATTACAGCAGTAACAAATTGGTCAGCTAGGTCACACCCAAGAAAACTTCTCCTGTAACTATTAGCTTCACCACAGAAATATAACTTCAGTTTTCCAAAACCACTCGAATTTAAGTCAAATTCAATACAAAGTTCGAGCTGAAACAGCCCCAGGGACCATTAGGAACAACCGGAAGAGACACGTGAAGAAGCAGGTGGTGCCTCGCCCTGTGTTCAGCTCTGTTTTGCACAAGTATCTGCATTCACAGCACCAACTTGGGAAAAGGGATTCCTGGGTCCCAGTGCTTGACCTGACAAAGACCTAATTATTCATACAAAACTACATTTAATATCTAAGAACATACAGAGAACATGGCCTCCCATCTCCCCGTCTAACAAACTTTGGTTCTTGTCTGTTCTAAAAAGTAAGAGAGGAGGGTTCAGGCATTCAGCAGTATATCTCATTGCACTTGGATCTCTTCACCCTAAATGTATACTGTCAAACCCCCTGCAATATTTAGTAACCCCCTTTTCCAAATATTTTGCTTTATTTCTGTCATTTATTCTATATGTGGCCACAGTAAAACTCTTTACTCTGAAACAAAGGGAGATTTCCTTTTAAAAGAAGAGAGTTTTTCCAGCATTATATTTAGCAAGTAAAATAAAAAATTTACATGTTTATTCTAGTCTAAAATGATTTCTCATTTGCCAGCTCTGGGTACAGCTGTGAAACTGAAAAGCCTTTCCACAGCCCTAATCATGGCATCTCCAAAATCATGGTAGAGTTGGGACCAAAACCAGAAGCACATCCCAGAATTAACGCAGTGAGGAACAATCACAGGAATTATTTTGTTTGCTTAAGCCCTGTTTCTCCATAAGAGCTCAGTAATTTTGGTAATCCACAAGCTCCAATGTAATATCTTTTTCTCTCATTCAGGGTTATTCATACGTTTGTCAGTGTCATGATTTAACCCCAGTCAACAACTAAGCACCATGCAGCCCCTCGCTCACTCCCCAAAGTGGGATGGGGGAGAGAATTGGAAAAGTAAATGTGAGAAATCTCATGGGCTGAGATAAAGACAGTTTAATAAGTAAAGCAAAAGCTGCGCATACAAGCAAAGCAAACCAAGGAATTCACTCACTCCTTCCCATGGGCAGGCAGGTGTTCAGCCATCTCCAGGGAAGCAGGGCTCCATCACGCATAATGGTGACTTGGGAAGACAAATGTCATCACTCCCAATGTTCCCCCCTTCATTTTTCCCCCAGCTCTATATGCTGAGCATGACGTCATATGGTGTGGGACATCCCTTGGGTCAGCTGGGGTCAGCTGTCCCGGCCGTGTCCCCTCTCAACCCCTTGTGCCCCCCCCAGCCTGCTTACTGGTGGGGTGGGGTGAGGGGCAGGAAAGGCCTTGGCTCTGTGTAAGCCCTGCTCAGCAGGAATGAAAACATCCCTGGGTTATCAACACTGTTTTCAGCACAAGTGCAAAACACAGCTCCACACTAGCTACTGTGAGGAAAATTAATTCTACCCCAGCCAAAACCAGCACAGTCAGAAACAGTAAGACACAAGGAGGTTGGAAATTTGGCCTAAGCACCATTCAGCAGTGCTTAGGATAGACACTACAGTTAGAAAAGAAAGCAGATTAAGAAGAAAAAGCTTGACTTTGTCTTTTTTTATTTCTTTTTTCTTTTTTTTCTTCTTTTTCCTTAAACTGCCTTTTCCTTTGTACTTTTTTCTTGAGAGCCATTAATCTTACAATCCATGCTTTCTCTTGAGCTGTAAACTATGAACTTGAAAATCAAGTACCCACTTGTTTTAGCAATTAAAAGGCAATAGAAGCCACAAGACCACAACCTGTTCCTGTTTTGCTCTCAGTAAAGGTGCAGCATGTAACTTGGAAGTGCATTCTGAGTGATGACTGCCTGGCTGCCTGCATGGACAAAGCCACAGGGCATCACGCCTCAGGGCAGTCAGCAGGGAATCCCATGCAGAAGTGTCCTCAGGTTTCCCCTCCTTCTTCCCAAGGTCTCACAAAATTTTGCATGCATTTTTAGGCCATGGATAATATCCTTAAGTGAGCTACATATTTTATCAGCACCGCAAGTAAACCATGTCCAACTTGTTTAACTTTTCCTTAGCGATGCAAGAATGCAGGCAGTCCTTGCTGGATGTAGATGGCACATGAACTACCTGTGCCAGACAGCGCTCTGAAATCCACCCTCAATCCCAATTCCCACAGTCCTTGGGAAACAGTAAGAGAAAAATGAACACAGCGACTTTCCAGTGTTTAAAGAGCAGGACTGCTCACCTGGCATTCCTTCTGCCCACATTGCCAAGTTGTTTTCATGCGTCTGAAAGGGGCCTTTTACCCCAACCGGTGCAAAAAACAACAGGAAAAGCAAAGCAGTGAGTGATATCTTACTCCTGCAATCCTAAAGCTTTCCAAGGACCTGTGTGCCGATGAAGGTGTTACTTGGTGACAGGTAAAAGGACACGCAAGCAAAACTTCTTATTGCTGTCATTTCTCTTTTATTCGCACACATATTAAACTCTGATGATCAGATCAGAAACAACTGCCAGGACAAATTCAAACTCCCCTGGAAAAAGCTCTACATCCTGCCCCATGACTTTCAGAATGCTGGGTTCATAGCTAATGCTTAACAAGAACAGATAAACAAATATATTAGTATAAATACAAATGAAAAAAGCCCTCTCAGTCCTATGCAATGGATATGCTTTCTGATGGATGTGCCTAACTTGATCTGAAATCAGATAAAACTTTGGATCAAGAAAAAAAATTCTAAATTAAGACAAACCAGTATTTCATTTTACAGACAGGAGAGAACAGCTTTGTGCACAGCATAATATCTCCCACTGCTCTCAGAGCGACATGCAATAGAAATGACTGAGGCATCTGCATCCTTGGTGATGGCCAAGACAAGGCACTACAAAGGACCTGGGGTAGGGGGGCTGCGGCAACTACAAAGCCTCCCTCGGAGATGCTTGTTGCTGCAGAACTGCCTGAACAGCAAACATATGGCATCACTGGATGGCTTTGTCCCTGCCAGTCTCACTCACATGGGCCTCCTCCAACTACTGTGCTCTTCTCGTTAGAAGAGGGGAGCTGCCAGTACCATGATTGGGTCACAACCTATTTTTGTCTTGTGGGCATTAACTAAACTTTAAAGAAAGTAATAGTGATGAAAAGGCATAATGTTTTGTGTGACCCAAAAGAACAGAGAAAAGCTAATTGATCCCTCACTGTCTGTGTTCTCAGTACCTAAAAGTTATTGTAATGGCCTTCCAAGTATTTCAGCAAGTTGTACAGATAGATAAAGGTTATCATAAGTCTAATCACCAAAGGCCAAAGCAACCCTGGAACAGAATTTCCTCAGGAAATAGGATACGAGAATCAGTTTTAAGAAATATGACTGTTTTCAGCTCCTCCTTCCCCTTATTTCCAGGGCAGTAGCATCCAACTCACCAGACTACAAGTTTTGCTAGTCTGACAAAAGAATGAAAGTAACCATGGCCATTTGGAAGAGCATAAAATGCAAAGAAAGCGCTGGGGTCTGCAGAAATAGTTCTATATAGCATCTGGCTGCCTTTGCAAAGTTTGACATTAAGTCTGCAGCTGGACAATATTTCAGTTTATTGCTCTGTGCAAAGCCTCACATGAAGCTCTTTGGAAAAGGCAACTATTAATTAGTCCTAATGAGGATACAATTTGCTTTCAGCAGGCTTACTTTATTGAAAACAGAGGAAACAATTGAGCTGAACAACAAAACAAGCTGCAATTAGAAGCTGAATGTCCACTGGCCCTAGAGCAACATACACAGCTGACGGCTAATGACAAATTAATCCACATCTCCCATACTAAATTTTGACTGTAATGTAGAGCATGGAAAAGGTATGGTATGTATCCTATCATAGGATCATAGAACGGTTTAGGTTGAAAGGGATCTTTAGAGGTCATCTAGTCCAACCTCACTGCAGTGAGCAGGGACATCCCCAACTAGATCAGGTTGCTCAGAGCCCTGTCCAACCTGACCTTGAATGTTTCTAGGGATGGGGCCTCTACCGCCTCTCTGGGCAACCTGTGCCAGTGTTTCACTAACCTCATCGTAAAAAATTTTTTCCTTATATCCAGTCTAAATCTACCCTCCTTTAGTTTAAAACCATTACCGCTTGTCCTGTCACAACAGGCTTTGCTGAAGGGATTGCCCCCATCCTTCCTATAGACCCCCTTTAAGTACTGGAAGGCCGCAATAAGGTCTCCCCACAGCCTTCTCTTCTCCAGGCTGAACAACCCCAACTCTCTTGTCCTGTCCTCATAGGAGAGGTGCTCCAGCCCTTGGATCATCTTTGTGGCCCTCCTCTGGACCCACTCCAACAGTTCCAAGTCCTTCCTGTGTTGAGGGCTCCAGAGCTGGACGCAGCACTCCATGTGGGGTCTCACCAGAGTGGAGTAGAGGGGCAAAATCACCTCCCTTGACCTGCTGGCCATGCTTCTTTTGATGCAGCCCAGGATACGGTTGGCTTTCTGGGCTGCAAGCACACATTGCTGGCTCATGTCCAGCTTTTTGTCCACCAGTACCCCCAAGTCCTTCTCCACAAGGCTTTTCTCAATCCCTTCATCCCCCAGCCTGTATTGATACCAGGGGTTGCCCCGACCCAGGTGCAGGACCTTGCACTTGACCTTGTTGAACCTCATGAAGTTCTCACAGGCCCACCTCTCCAGCTTGTCTAGGTCTCTTTGGATGACATCCCGTCCTTCTGGTGTGTCAACTGCACCACTCAGCTTGGTGTCATCTGCAAAATTGCTGAGGGTGCACTCAATTCCACTGTCTATATCACTGATGAAAATATTAAACAGTACTGGTCCTAGTATGGACCCCTGAGGGATGCCACTCATCACTGGTCTCCATCTGGACACCGAGCCACTGCTCTCTGGATGCGACCATCCAACCAATTCCTTATCCACCAAACAGTCCTCCCATCAAATCCGTATCTCCCCAGTTTAGAGAGATGGATGTTGTGAGAGACTGTGTCAAAGGTGTTACAGAAGTCCAGATAGATGACATCCATGGCTCTTCCCTTGTCCACTGATGTAGTCACTCCATCATAGAGGGCCACTGGGTTGGTCAGGCAGGACTTGCCCTTGGTGAAGCCATGCTGGCTGCCTCGAATCACCTCCCTGTCCTCCATGTGCCTTAGCATAGCTTCTAGGAGGATCTGTACCGTGATCTTCCCAGGCACAGAGGTGAGGCTGACAGGGCGGTAGTTCCCCGGGTCCTCCTTTCTACCCTTTTTGAAGATGTGCACAATGTTTCCCTTCTTCCAGTCCCCAGGGACTTCACCTGACTGCCATGACTTTTCAAATATCATGGAGAGTGGCTCAGCAACTACATTAACCAATTTCGTCAGGACTCTGGGATGCATCTCATCAGGTCCCATAGACGTGTATATATCCAGGTTCCTCAGCTGGTCACAAACCTGATCTTCCCTTACAGTGGGAGGGGCTTTATCCCCCTGGTCTCCATACTGCGGTCCATCAACTTGGGAGGGGTGAGGAGAGAGGTTACCAGTGAAGACTGAGGCAAAAATATTGAGTACCTCAACCTTCTCCTCATCTGTTGATAGTAGGCCACTATTCTTGTTCATCAGGGGGGTTACGCTTTCTTTGACTTTCCTCTTCCAGTTGACGTACCTGTAGAAGCCTTTCTTGTCATTCTTTGCATCCCTTGCCAAATTCAGCTCCAGTCACACCTTGGCCCTCCTGACCCCATCCCTACACACAACCAGGCAGCCGTCCCTATACTCTTCTCAAGATACCTGTCTCTGCTTCCACTGCCTGTGCAGTTCCTTCTTGCTCTTTAGTTTGACCAGCAGGTCTCAACTCAGCCATGCTGGTCTCTTCCCTTCCTTGCCTGATTTCTTACACCTGGGAACTGAGAACTCTTGCGTTGTATGGAACACGTCCTTAAAGGTCTGCTGGCTCTCTTCAGTTCCCTTGTCACTGAGGACCATTTCCCAGGGGGTCCTGCTGATTAACTCCTTGAATAGCTGGAATTCTGCTTTCCTAAAATTCAGGGTCCTGACTATACTCCTTGCTTTTCCCATATCCCTCAGGAGTGTGAACTCCACCAATGCATGATTGCTGCAGCCCAGGCTGCCTCCAATCTTGACGTCACTGATGAGCTCACTTGCATTGGTGACCATCAGGTCTAGTGTTGCATCCCCTCGGGTAGGGCTGTCTATTACCTGGCTCAAGAAGTTATCCTCAACTCTTTCTAGGAATATCCAGGATTGTCTACAGCTTGCTGTGCTACTTTTGCCGCAGATGTTGGGGTGGTTGAAGTCCCCCAGGAGGACAAGAGCCTGTGAGCGTGAAGCCTCCTGGAGTTGGAGGAAGAAGGCTTTGTCAGTATGCTCCCCTTGATCAGGTGGCCTGTAGTAGACACCAACCCCAAGGTTCCCTTGGTTGCCTCTGTCTCTGGTTCTTACCCATAAGCTTTTGACCTGCTTATGGCTATTCTTCAGGGACAGCTCTTCACGCTGTATCGATTTGTTGATGTAGAGGGCAATGCCTCCACCCCTCTTTCCTCACCTGTCCCTTCCGAACAGCCTGTAGCCATCGATAGCCACATTCCACTCATAGGATTTGTCCCACCAAGTTTCAGTAATGGCAATCAGGTCGTAGCTTTCTAGCAGCATGGTAGTTTCCAACTCCTCCTGTTTGTTTCCCATGTTGTGCGCGTTACTGTAGAGGCAAGACCCCCTCCAACAGCCTTGGAAGGTTAGTGATGGAAGAAGAGATAGACTAACCTGAGGAGGGAGGAGGACGAGGACAGAGAAAGGGCTCCTGAGGACTCCAGAGGAAGGAAGATGAGAGATGTGAGAGCTCTAAGAGACGGGGGGAACAGGACGGGACATAATTGCTGAACTGGGACCCTTACTTACTCCATCTTGCTGTTCAACAGCTTGTACTGCTTTGGCAATAGTACTAGGATCTGTTTTACTTCCAAGGAATCAGCCAATTAGTACTCTACATATATACTATTATTTGTTACCCTCACTAACCTCCTCTAGACTATTGCTGTTTAAAGTTATCCAATACGATTTTAGAAGAATATTTAATTCATTAGACATGGCTTTAAATTTTCATTTTACCTTTTCTATACTTATAGTCATTTCCCTTTCCTCACTTCAGTATCTTAAAACACAGAAGCAGATAATTTGTTTCAACCACTATGATTTTCATCCTAGGATGCCTTTAACTGTATTGAGTTTTGAAAAAACCTTTGAAAGGCACAGTTATCTCAGAATTCTTATCTCCTGGAATATCTCAGAAACATGCCTGTATGTCTGGTTTAGTTTCTTTGGCCTCTGTAGATCTTTTGTACCCCCAGGTGATCCTGTTTGCATCTGGAAAGGCAGCAGAAAAGACACCAAGAGAAAAAAGCTTGACAGGTGTCACCAAGGCTATAATCTGATGTAATAAAGTTGTAGAGGAAACATTAAAAAAAAAACAAAACAAAAACCAAACCTGAGGAAGTCTGATTCTAGCCATTTCCACACATGCTTTTTCTCAATAATGCTTATTTTGCTCCACAGAATGTTATTTTCTATATTTCCAGTAGAAGTTAATCCATCAAACTAATACAAAAAAAGGCTTTTTCAGTATCTCGTAACCTTAGATCATGACTACACTGAGTTGAACACCACAGCAATTTATATTCCTCTCCAAATGCTTTAATGCAGCAAGAACTATTCTAACGCTCGTTTGCTGAACCTTGGTTATTTGTGGAACTCTCTCTGCTTGAGGAATACTTTAAGAACTATAGTCAATTTAGCTTCTACATGCAATCAATATTAAGATTTTAAATAGCTCCTACTGTAGCAAAGCAACCTTATGCAATCCAAAAATGGACCCAAAATAGAAAAAAAAAATAATCAGGATTTAACAAAGATAAAAAGCTGTATAGACAGCGGTACATGCCCACTTCAGAGAATAAAGGACATGTTACACATCAGAAAACAAGCAACACTAAAGAATAAAGTGTAAATTTCCTTAGTACCAATGAAACAACTTTTTCCAGTACTCTTTCTTTTTTATTCTGAAATTTATGAAGCATGTAGTTTTGAGAAGCCAAAAGAGCTGAGGCTTGACCAGTCTCTCAAAGTTTGGTTACAAGGATACCCTTGAGCCAGATCAGTCTGCCAAAACCCAGTCTCCCTTCTGTATCACAACCTACTACTTGCGTTCTCTTAATCTAGAGGCCACAGAAGCCAGGCAATGAATCCTGTAGCTTACTGATTTGACTGAAAATTAACCATGCAATAAAACAAGTAAGTGGAAAGATCCCTGACTTGCAATATGTTCATGGAATCTTTGGATCCAATACAGAGGAATGACAGGAAAACACTACATCCCTGTTATTTCATCAAAGGGGAATCTTGTCTGTTGTGCTTGGCTGCTTATACAGTTTGTATCAACTCGCAGAACTGGGTGAAGAATGAACTTTGAAGGAGATTAGATACAGAGGGTACAAAGATGGGTTTGGATACAGAGCTCCCAAACGGGGCCACTGGGTCCTACCAAGATCCCTTGCTTTTTCTTGTTTGAATTCTCCAAGCTTCAGCCTAATCTAAATCCATAAGGTCCAGTTTGTCCACATTTAATGCCTTCCATTCTTTTAAGGTGTTTGGCATTGAGAAATAGAATTGTTAAAAAAAAAATCAGTCCATCAAGAAACCACAAAAAACAACCCTGGAGAGACTAAATACCCAATACAGCTTTTCACTTAAAAGGTTCAGTTAAGGAAATAACTAATTAAAAAAAAATACTGAGAACACAGGAGATGATTCCCTGTTTTCACCACAAACTTTGAATGTTGGAAGGGCAAATCTTGTACTCATCCTAAATTATTAATGAAAATTCTTTCCAGTTTTCTACTATACATATATATATATAAAAATTTAAATAAGAGTTGTCTGCGTTGTTTCCTACTCATTTGTTCTGCAAAAGCTTTTTGACTTACAAAGAAGTCGAAAGAAAAATAGATTAGTATATTTAATGTGTGAACCCTACTTTCAGAATGGCTTTGCCACTGTTTTTATACATCCTTTATGGTATAACATCAGTGAAATGAAAAGTCTCACCAGTTTACAAGTTTTGAAAACTCAAGACAGTCTCTAAGGAAAAGTATTAGTGCATGAAATTAAAATACATATAGAATTGTTCCACTTGAAATATTTGAGCATGACTTATTTTATTTGTGATAATGCAGTTTCTTCATATTTGCAGTAAAATAAATACTGGGCAAAGAACAAAAGGTGTGAAAACTGATTGACTGATTACCGACATTTCCCGTACACCCAAACAGAAATCCTGCTTTCAAATGCTTTCCAAAATGATTTGTTCACAGTGTAGTTCTGAATTCTTCAATGGCCAGTCTCCAGTTGAACTAACTGAATACTAACCACTTAAAAATTTTGAACCCGATATTCAACTGACATCAACCGAAGTTTGTTTCAGTGAGTTCACTGCATCTATTTAAATAAGCACAGCCCAGTCTTTCTTTCTGAACCCTAAGTGCAGTGACATTTCAAATTCAACTTTTTAATAAGCAAACACGGTCTACACTGTCTATATTGTAAAGTTACTCTCTACTACACTTCTGCCTTAACCTGTTGAGTGACAGATAAGCTGATATAATTTAAAAGGAAAATAAAAAAAAAGAAAAAAGATAAATACATCTTCCAAATAGAAAACAAGTAAGAATTTAGTGACCAAGACTGTTAGGGGACTGGAGTCAAATAGCTTGGTACCTAGTCCCAAGTAGACTAACACGATATTTGAGCATTATGCTCCCCCCTTCCACATCACTTACCATTTTATTGTTGCAATTTATATCATCAATACATATTTTTCTCTCTCTCTCTTCCTCTCCTCAGAAAGCTTCCTTCTGATAATGGATATGTTACATATTCATGTTCTTTTGTAGCAGCTTCTAGCTGACAAGAACCATGAAAGGCATTTGGTTACAATACTTACAATGTCAAAAAACTCAATGCAGGACTAAATTTCTCCTCTCTGATCATGTTTAAACTAAGCTGCTTCATCCTGTGAAAACCAGAGCTTTTGGGGGAATGCCGAAATGCAGTGCCAGATGCTCCAGGGAACTCAGAAACCTGATGGTGCCCAGCCCTGGAGCTTATACATCTCTGAGCTGAGTAGGCGACAAGGAGTCATTTTATGGCTGCAAAATGACGACACTACTTTTAGCATATTATAATCCTTCCTTGCATCTGGCACTAACTAAGACCTCACTGGGGGCTACTCAGCTTCATTGGGTGTTTACAGGCCAGGTACTGAAGACAATTACCACAGCTGCTATCGTTATTAACAAAATATCACCAGCAGCGAATGTAACAGCTAGCCATCCCTGTTTAGTGAGCCTGAGCCTACTGGTCTCATCTGGCATCAAACAGATCTGTTCTTTTACTAACTTAAACCCAAACATTGCTTGTGGCTTCATATGCTTATTTTATCTGGAATAGTGCTGAAGGACCACCAGCGTGTTTTTCTTACTGCTCCAACCACATCGGCATACAACCTCTCCCCTCTGCAATCTTTTGAACTTGGAGAACGATAACTGTCTTGCACTTTCAAACCAAAAAGTTCCTTATAGAACTCCAGCATCTCTACCTGCAACAACTGAAGGTTTATCAAGGTCAAGCACAGAACAGTTTTTCTGCCTACAACTAGCAGACTCTCCGGGAGGCTTATTCTTTACAATAGACTCTCTCATTTAAAGCATAGACTTGGCAATATTTAAGTATTTAATCAGATGCTGATTCCACTGTTTTTCTGACCACATATAAGCAGGTTTTGAAAGATACAAAATTTTGTAATTTTGAAAGTGCAATATTTGATTTCCCTTTTTGAAATAACTTTCTCTTCCATAACAATAAAAAGTTTTACTTCTTGTGTCAAAAAAATTATTCAACTTACCTTTGTTTTGCAATGTCTTAAACGGATGCATATTGAAAAGCATATAGTATCTTTCTATGAGCTTACAGTATCTCTCCTATTTTTTTAACCAGGAAAGTAATGGTTTCCCTACATGGTTTGCCTGTGCAACAGTACGAACTGTTAGAAGTGATGCTCTGCAGCAAAAGAAGTCAGACATGAGGTCCGAGTTCAATATGCAGACCTGTTGTTGGGAAGTCAGAATAGAATAATCATTTATTCTCTCTGCATTTCAGCTCCTGTAGCAAATCTAATACTTTCACTCTCCCATCTTGTCTTTTGAGATTTATTTTCTGAAAAATGTACAACATCCAACATGTCATGGTCTGTCACAGTGAGGCTACAATAATAGAAGCATGAATGAGTGGTATATATAGCACATGTGCTGTATGCAGTAGCTGAGAAACAGGTTAATTACCTAAGGCAAAATCTAAGGCTCCTGTAATAGTTTCAGGCACAAGAAAAGATCCAGTGCATTCACAAGTAGCTTCCGTAAGTCAATGGCACAATGCAGTGCTCCCTCATCCTACAGAGTTATAACACAACATTGGGAGCTTTAACAAATGGTTCAGTGGCTAATCCAAAGGAACATTTGCCTGGAAGCAGCTTCTTATTCACTGCCCTGATTTACACCGACTGCTGTGGTTGTCTGCACCGCCAGGTACATGTTTACACAAATGTTTCATGCACTGGCCACAACCGTGTACTTCAAAGCTACAGTATTTTTACAGCAGTATGTCAAATGCATAGCTTCACAGCATTAATTTTGCAAGTTTATCCAGATTCACTTAACTCTGAAAACACTGAAGACAAGTTTTACAACTGAAAACAATGTTTCCATAAGGACATGCTTTAAAACTGTGGTAATATAGATGTACAGAAGATACTGAAGAATTTTTCTCTAACAGTTAAATGATATTGAATCACATGGTAGCTGAATATTCAGGAAAGAAAATGCTTGAATAAAACACACAAGTTCCCACTCTGGAGTTGTACCATTGACATAAACTGTCATCTATAGTTATCAATATTAATGAAAATTAGCAATGATTAGTCAAGGACATCCATTCAAATGTTAAAAGTTGTTTTGCTTGAATACATTACAGCCCAAACTATTTCTCCTGGGAAAAAACTGGGAACTTATGATTGAAGTACTTATTTCACATACAGAAGCCAATATAAGCCAGGGAAAACCCAAACCCCAAAACCACCAAAAATTATGTCTATTGAATGTACATTTAGTGAGTTCCATAGCCTTCAACAAGTTCTTTACAAAACTCAGTATCTAACCCAGGATAAAACATAGATCTTCATTTGAAGGAAAGAAACTTCTGCTGAGAGCACAGGATAATGTTTAGTAAGTTCAAGCTCTGCCTCTTGTACTGAGGCACAGTGCAGACCTGGACAAGATAGCTAACACCTCGGTGGAATTCATCCTTTCTCTCCTGCCTCAGCCAAAATGCATCCAAACCAAAGGACATACCAAAGCACCATACTAGTTCAGAGAAGCTGCTACCCCATTTCTGCAGGTGAGAAAGCATCCTGCAGCTAACCTATATTACAGTACCACACAGCAACCTGATTATAACCCCTCACTGCTGTCACAGACTTCTAGCTTTATATCTACAAGCCTCTCACAATGGCAGAGCATACACTACCAAATGCCTGGAAAGAGGAGGGATTTTCACCTAGTAGCTGTCCCAGCTCCCAATGTGTACAGACCTACCAGGCACCATAGCATCACAGAATCATAGAATGTCCTGGGTTCGAAGGGACCTGCAAGGATCATCAAGTCCAACTCCTAGCCCTGCATAGGACATCCCCAAAATTCACATCATGTGTCTGAGGGTATTGTCCAAGTGCTTCCTGAATGTCATCCCAGAACAGACCAAAGCATACCTAACCAAATTTTTCCTAACAGACTTTTCATATAAGTAGAATTCATTGAAGGGAGGAAAAAAAAACCCAAAAAACACCACCAAGAAATCAAAGTCACACAAGCTTGCCACTCCTGAATTTGCCTGCTGACATTCAGATAAAATACATATGTGCATGGATGCTATGGAGCCCTCACAGCAGATAAGGCTTTTGACAAGGGCTATGAGAAATAAGCACATGCGTAACACTCTCTACACCCTGCAAGTTCCTGAACACGATTCAAGAGTCACCATCCAGCTGAGCTCTCAAACAAAATTGCTCCAGTCAAGAAATGTTTTCTTGTAGCAGTTTTGCAAACTGCACTGCAAATTCACCATGTTCATCCCTGGTGGAAGAGCCTGAGCCTCACTTCTTGTTTGGGCTGCACCTCATTGCTTGTGGCTCTTCCTTTCCAGAGCAACATCAGCCCTATTTCAGAAATACAATGTACTTAAATTGTCTGTTCACTGCTCTTACATGGGGGTTGGGGTGGGCAAGGAAAAGGAAGGAAAAGGCTATGCTTTCCTCAGCGTAAGTTGCACAAAACAATTGCCAAAGGAAGCACTCCAGGGTAAATTTTGATTTCTAAGAGAAGTCAACCTCAAAGGCTAAGTCCTGGTTTGTTTGTTTAAGTCTCGGGCCCAGGAACAAGGAACTGGTTCTACCAGACTGCCCTAGCTGCATACACAGCTGTACCACAAGCATGCTGCTGGGCTGTGAATCTCTCCCAAAGCAGAGCCTTGTTCCTAGAGGACATCAACTGTAACAGTGCATGCTGCTTTTATTGTAGCTTTTCAAGTATAATACAAAAGAGCATGAATTTGGATGAGCAGCATCTAAATTACAATCTGAACAGGCCTGCTGGCATCTTGCAACCATGTGTTTTATAGCTGCTTGTTTCCTTACTTATAATTGTTATTTAGACAGAAAAAAATTTACTCATTTATTAATTAAATTATTCCTGTTACTGCTTCCCCATGAACAGGCTTATTCTCTCATGTACCTACAGAGACCTTGAATAAATAACCTTTGCCAGATACCTAAAAAAGGAAGAAAATTTGTATTTCCCAACTTGATGTGCAAGGCACCAGGAAGGTTCACTGACCTCACATAGCACATTGCTTCTCGGTGAAGAAAAAAAAATATCAGGGTGGCAGATGGACCTAGGGCACAAAGCTCCTGAATTAGGAGGACTGGAATTGAGCTCGTCCCCAACCCTTCCTGGTCTCCTTGTGTCCTAAGCCACCCATTGGTAGAAATGGGCTTGCCACAGTCACCTCCTTGGTAAAGCACTCGGAAATAACTCGCTGAATAGCCCAATGAGAGTTGTTATTGCAAATCATTTTCCACCACTCTGAGCTACAAATGTATGAAGACAGACCACTATAACTGAAGTTAATGGAGCTTTTTATATACTTTTTTTCTCTGCACCCTCCCTTCTTCTAAAAGGCTCATGTTTAAAGATCCCTGCATTCAGGGTGGGATTTTAGTCAAGCAAAACCAGACAGTTGCAGAAAAGGTGCCTGCAGAAGAGGCTGCAGACAACAGGGACCATGCTACAGCAGCGCTCCTCAGTAGGGTGCTTCTTCCAGTGCCCGCTCTCCAGCACCAGTCACAGCAGGTATGGACATGACAGACACCAGTGTCAACTTTCAGGAACGCAGGGCAAACTTAGGGCTGTGCTGTTCCTCTTCCCTCACATGCAGTCCACCCGCAGGATGACATGTTATGACCACCTCTTCCATTTATAGCTTTTTTAAAAAGGAAAACAAAACCCCAAGCCCCAAAAACCAAAACACTCCACTGAAGAAAAAAAAAAAAGAATTACATCAAGCATTTTGACTGATTACTTTTTTACCAAAGAATGGCAAAATTTCAACAGAGGCTTTGAGTCCAGGCAATGTACTCTCAGGATGGGCAAATACGCCAGAATCTGAGACAAAAAAATGCTTTTTAAAAAGTTGCTTCATGGTTATTTGCACTTTCTGGCATCCAAGCAGCAACATTTACTAGTTTCTTAAAATTTCCCTTCTGTTCACAGTTAGCTTTACTTTCAGTTGCCATGTGCAGTACAATGCCATTGTATCAAGATTTCATCTCAAGTGCTTGAAATAAGTGATTTAGCTCAATGCCGTACAAATGATTAAGTCAGTCACAATTATGCTTCTGTTCCCTGTCCAATTTTTATTCAAAGTAGCTTTTTATTCATTTGACCATCAATTACTCTGCACGTATTTAAGCAGAGACAAAGTGTTTTAAAGTATCTGAACACAAAGAGATTTAAACTAATTTAGCCCATACTATACTACCATACTGATGTAATATTAAGACTTAAATACTTCATTTTCAGAGGTTGGAGATATAGTTTTAAAAGAAGCTGAAACAGATAATGGTACACACTAATAAGATTAAAATTGTTATAATTGAGTAAATATTTATGAGACTTGCTGCTTATCAATTATGTACATCAGAGCTTCAGAGCAACATGGCTTAATGGAGGTTTTTCCTCACAAACTGACAACAGGCCTTCAGCTGAGGAACAAGCATGTTCTCGAAAAAAAAAATCACATGCTGCTCATTTTTTTCTTCAGTGTGAAGCTGATCAGCAAAATACAAGCTCAATGCTTGAGTAAGTTTTTACCTTCAGTAGTTAGTTTTAGAAACAGAGTTAATCTATTTATTTCACATTTGGCTTCCTATTTCCTTGCACCAATATAAAATGCAATTTGTAAATATTAAAAATTCATACAGAAAAAGTAATCATTATAAAAATTGTATTAAGCATTAATTCAAGATGTTAGTCACTCAGCAAGAGAACAGTAGACAGTACATCTTTTTCTCCTTTTCAATTCTTTTAAGAGGGCAAAGAACCCAAAGCACAAGAGGGAAAGCCAGCCAATCTGATGAAAATAATATTAAGTGCATTGAGAAAATTCCTTGCTTCTGAAGTCCTGTTCATTTTAAGCCAGTCCCACCAAGGACAAATACCCTAACCTACTCTGTATAGCAACATGTTCACCCTTCCTGCTGTGCCTTACATCAGGCTCCCCAAACCCCAGGGCGGTGCCGGGCAGAGGAGCTGGCCGCCATTCCAAACGATGTCAAGGCAATGGCAGCCTCTGCTGCAGGGTCCCGTAGGTAGAAATAGGCTCAGATTAGAGACTCTCCACATTCGGTTTTCCACTGAGTAGATGGCTATTTCTTTTTTCCTTTATAACGATTGTTTTATTAATTCATTTTATGTGGGTTTGCATCAGCCTACATCTGTGCGTTTCTCATTAAACAAGGCAGACCAGACGAAACAGGTGGAGGATGGTGAGATAGTTTGCTGTTCAAACTCATCCCCAGCTTTTCATCAAATGGCAAACATTCGTACCAACCTGCAATAAAGCTTCTGACCTGCAGAGGAAGACTTGTAACTTCAGTCCTACACTCCTAGTGCCTGTACACCTTCATGGTGGAATTTCAAGATATTTCTCCGATAGGAATTTCCTAAAGCAGAAGCAGTAGGGTTGGTTGTTAGACAAGCTAAGGAGAAAACTGATACAAGACACCGGAGTTAGGTTGTCCTTCATCTCCTAAAGAATAAACACATGAACAATTTTTGTTCCCAGAGCAATACTGTGTGCTGAAGAGTCTCTTTGATCCAAGCACGTAAAGCCAGGTGGAAGCTAGGATAATATGCCTTTTCCTTTCCATGGAGATAAACCCTGCTACCAGAAAGCCTGGTTTTGGAACAGAAGGACACCATTGGAACAGAAGATTACCATTTGACAGGATCTGAACAAGAAATATGTTTTTGTTCAACTTTTAGATGTTGCATACTGCACATATTCTGCAATTTAAAAAAAAAAAAGGGGGGGAGTGCTTCTGACATCTAACTGGAACAGTTGCACAACAGAGGGTAAATTTGCCTGGATAATTTTGGCAGAGTAATGCCATGCATCCTCAGTGTAGAAACAGAAAGGATAACGTAAATGTATTGGACTGAGACATCGATACAGTGTTAGAGACAATCTATTCTTCCAGCTCTGTGTTAGGCTTTCAGTACCTAAGGCAGGAGAACTGCTTGCATCTTACCACCTAAGGACTTCTTTTATTTCCAGAAAACTGGGAAGAACAAAAAAACCTACAAAACACACACACGCATACACACAGAACTCCCATAAGAAAAACACAAAAATCCCTGACAAAACAAACAAATAAAATGCACACAAAAGAACCCAAACCCAAACCTATTCATGACTTGCCTCTTCCGAACCAGGAATTCTGGTTTTATCACCTGCCAGGACAGTCCAGCTGAAAAACACTCTTTGTGTTTTACAAACTTGGCTGGTACTGCTGCACTCTTAACGACATTGTCAAGGCTGTCATGACAGTTACCTACATTCCGTTTAATAAATGTACAACAACCCTGGACCTCATCAGATGGAAGAAGAGACCCCAGCTGGGGGTCCTCGCTGTTACATGCTATGCTGAGCTTTTAATCCTGAATTACACTACAGTATTGAAACTGCACAGAAATTCCACTAAAGGCAAGAAGGTTTTGTTAAAGAGCATATATAAACTATATCAAGATTTTTTTTTTAATCTAGTTGATTTTTACAGAAGAGGTCTAATATTCACATTTCCTTCTTGTACAACGGAGAAAGGCATGCACATGTATTAAAACCAGAATATAAAAAAGGAAATGTTTTCTATAAGAATATAGCAAGTTATACTATCTTCAGCAAAAGGTGGTATGAAAACAGTCATAGACAATAGCAGGGTTGTTCTTTCATTCTTTTATGACTTTTGAAGGTAGATGTATACTAAATTTATGTTTTCATTATTTCATAACTTTCATTTCTAATAACAGCATATGCTTTAATATTGCTTAAGATGGTAAGTTTTGCAACATATACAGAATTTGAAATTGATCCTGCTAAAAGTAATTACATAAGAAAATAAATCTACGTCAAACTCACTCCGATGTTCATGTGCATACTAGAATACCAATATTGGAAAAAAGTAATAAATAAAACTTTTTTTACTATCTTTGTGAAGGACTGTCCTTGCTTGAAGGAGTCTTGGGAAACTCTCAAGCAAGCTTGTAATCCTCTCAATATTATCTCTTCTGAGTGTATGTGGCAAAGAGACACTCATCCTCCACCAGTTCTACTCGTGGACATACTAAAAAACCAGCATTGCCACGTTAGACTTGATTTTATTTCCTGACTAAAAAGCCCTGCAACTCCACAGAGCTAAACCACTTGGGCCCAGTGCCTCATTGATGTAGCTGCACTGTTTTTGTTGCAAAGCAAAGAAAACCCCAACTAGGACAGACTTTTTTTTTTTCTTGCAGCTGCTCTACTACACAGCATACCACATCGTGAACCAGTAGCAACACCTCCGAGCTTGGTGGGCAGTACACTGCCATTTTGTATTCTCCAAAAATTTTAACAGCCAAGCAAATTTAAAAAATGAAGGACAGGTCAAGTGAAATCTAATGCTTCTCAGAGCATACTGCTTGTTATATAAAAGACTGTAGATGACATTCAAATCATTCAGTACTACTGGTTCCTAAAAAAGAACAAACCATACCCTTGCACAGTATAGCAATAACATCGCTTATATGAGGTAGGATCAGTTGTGCTCAACCCCGAAACAAAAAGGAAAGCAATGGGGCCCACACCATGGAGCAAAACTCTACTCTGTGAGAGCATGCATCACCACATGCATGAACCCACCGATCACCCTCTCCTCTCCTGTGCAAATGGACTCCCTTTCCTGCTTGAACTCTTATCCCTACTGATATTTTATAATTATGCTTGTTTTCTAACAACTCATTTCCTAACTTTTTTTTCCATTTGTTTAAAATGACAGTGGAATAAAACTAGGCATATTTTCACAGACATACTTAGAGACACTGGCATACATTTCACTGCAAAAAAGATCTATTTTTTGCTTCTTTTGATCCTCAATAGGTAAATATTCTGAGAATATTCTTAACATTAGGCAAATTTTAGAAATGCTGGCTAGCTGGCTATTTTCTTGAGAAATCTTTCTCAAGTAACACAGATGGTTAAAATAACAGCAATTAAGAATGCGTGAACCAAATCATACAGAGCCCAACCTTAAAAACAAGCAAACCCAAAAATATTACTTTAAACAATTCAATTGTACAAGAAAGCATTATCTGCACAATTCAGAGGCTAACCTAGTTTCCAGTTTCAAAAGCTGTAACTTGTGTAAGTTCAGCAGAGCAGTGAGCCATGTTTTAACTACAAGAAACTGCGTAGATTTCTCCTCTTCATGATGACGTTTGTTTGAAATCCTATCCTTGTCAGAGAGTCTGTACAAAGATCCCCATGATTTGAGAGGGCAACAGTTTCTGCATCTCATTTGTCCTGAAATGACCTGGTGTTTTCACAGTATAATTTGTTCCTTAGTTATGAGATGATTTTCATTCAGCATAGATATAAAAGTCTAAATTGTGGGGATTAAAGAAATAACTTCACATAAGTGTTACACGGAGCAGCCCACTTAGGGAGGCTCAGTGTCAAAATAATGTTACAAAAGAATATCTCCTGGGGGAAACATGAGTAGTGAAAAATGGAAAACAAAGACAAAACACGATAAACTAATGTGAGATTTACTGAGTGTGGCAGATGTTTACACATCTAAGACTGATTTTGTGTCATTGGTATCCATTAGCACTGTGCTTTTTGAGGAGGGTATGTTACAGGAAAACACAATCACCAGTAAAGCAAAGCAATGTTTACTGGTTTAAGAGGAGGAAGTAAAAAAGAGCCATGAGATGGAGGACAGAATGAAACAAAAACAATGCAAACACAAATAACACCAAGACATCTTTCAACATCTATCTTACAGAAAAGATAGCTGCAATAACAGAAAAGAATTCTGATTAATATTAATCAGGCAACTTTCATGAGCAAGCTTTTTGACCTTAACTGACAGGCAAATCCATCTTCTTAAAATAATAAAAAGATACACACATAATTTCTTTAAAATTGCTGAGTTTAATTAATACAAATTAATGGCCATTAAAAATATAACTAAATTATGTACAGATTAGTGGCCAAATTCTCAGACTCCATTTTGTACTTAAGGATTGAAAATCTTTAAAATAGATTAAACAACTTTCAGAATCTCTCTTTTCCTTAATGTCTGAAGCAAGCAATGGCAGAGAGAGTTAAAAAAACCCAAATGTATAGATATCTCTTTACTACATTTCAGCAAAAGAGGAGTTTTAGAACTATGACTGCTTTGCACTGATGCTAATAACCTGTGCACACCAAATGGGTTACAGACATGATCACGAAAAAACTCTCCCAATTCCGTGGAGCTGTTTCACAGAACCTGCTCCAACCTAACTGTTCTTCGCAGCTACCGTCACTGCCTTGGGGACCAGAAGAGTAACTTTTGCTCACCTGGGCTTCATGAGCAACCCTTTCTGTAGTGGTGCTCATGGTCAGTAAGGCAGGAGGAATACTACCTTGAGGAGAACATCCCCACTTTCTGAATTGGGCAGTGGACATCAAGGCAGGTGACGAATTTTAGCAGACTGCAGCTGCAAAGGCACACAGGACTCCACAACTGCCTGACAAACTCAAGACTGCTTCATTATTTTCCCCTTTCTCGCTCCAGGTACTGTTCTGTGCCTGTACAAACTTGCATGTAGCATGCTGTGGCCCTGGAGCAGAGTACTGCAGAAGCGTGTCCCTCAACCCCATACTGTCTGGGACAATGTCTGAGACTCAGAAGCTACAAACCAGTTTTCTACCTTGCCAGGGTCTCATGCAGTCCAGCTCATTAGACATACTTCAAGCATCCTGAGAGCCTGGGAGGAATCTAATATTGTTTTATAAATGTTTTGGGGGAATTTTCCCTGCTAGCACATCCTTATAGTTTAGCATCCTCAGCACAAAAAGTAACAGCCACTGACTGACCCTGTTCAGTGCAAATCATACTCCTACAACAATTACACCATCTTTCCTTTCTCCCAATCAATGAATTTACAAAAAGAAGGCAAGGAGATATCAGAACTACAGTATAGCTTATATAGTTACAGCCAAGTCAATCTATCTTCTTGCATGCTCTTTTCTGTTATCTTTATGTAACAATTTTTCAAATATTAAAAATAATTTTAAAAAAGAATGAAAACACTGTGGACTGGACTCTCTGATCTTCTCTACCGCTAGCTGTCTCAGCAAGTACCTAGAATCCTTTACCTCTGGTAAATCCATTCTTTCATCAAAGAACCAGCAGTGCTAATCCCAGACATCAAGGCAATCATTGTCATATCAGTTATATGAGCCAACCAGATTTAAGATCCCATCCCAGTCAAGTGACCATGACTTAGTAATTTATAACCTTTGCAGCATTTAGCAGCTCATCACTGGTCCAGGTAACAATGGGGAAGGGGTATTTTTGGTTGTTCTTTTTCGTAGTTGAATCCACTCTTGAGGGACAGAACATGTCTGTGTCAAGCACATATGCTCATCCGAAGTCTTGGCTGTGCTCACAGAAAGATACCATACTTCCCAAAATACAAAAGGCTCATGCTGCTCTAGATACAGATCCCAGATATAAGCAGATATCCTAATCTTCCTAAACCAGCTGCCAGTCTGTATGTATTTTCCTCATCCTACCTTAGTTTTTAAGCCACATAGAATTTGCCATTCTTAGTAATTGATAAAAATACTGTCAACATCCCATAGCAAACTTGGTATTTTGATTGCCTGCTCCATCCCCATGCAAGTCATCAGTTTAGCTCAGTAAAATTCATCCTGCAAGTCAAGAATATTCTTACAAACCAGGAGGAATTCAAAACTAAGGCTGTGACTTTCACAGGGGAAGTTAAGTCAGTAAGAGGGGGTGGTGGAGGAGGTAGTAAGAGTGTAGTATTTTGCAATTTGCATGTTAGGGGAAAAAGTAATAATAAAAAACCCACTTCAGAGTGCTCCCAAAACTCAGAGATCTTTCCTAAATAGGTTTTGGAAATGTTTTCCCCATATGCAACTTTACTATTTTCTCAAAAGAAACCCCAGATCTTTAAAGCAAACGGTATAAATCTAAACATTAGTTAGGATTTGCTATTAGCAGCCATCTGTACAACAGACCAGTTCCACTTACTGTGGGCAAAGATGTAATCTGCAGTTTACCCGCAGGTAATGCTCAAAATTGGGTTCCCTTTTTCAGCTGAAGCTACCTCTCCACAGCTATGCATATCTCACCGTTACACAGACTGTATTCGTAATAGAAAGAATTTCCACCAAGGTACATAGCAGGCAGTTTGCCTTGCAATTGAAATGGTTAAAGAGAGAAGCAAAATTTAAAAGGCTGCACATATCAAGACAGTTCCTGAATTCACATTGTTGCCCCTGTTCTTCACTCTAAAGAAATATGAGAGACCAAGCACATCCCATAAAGTTTAGCTCTACAGCACAGCAGAGAAGGATCAAGGACATGTGCTAAGCCCTGAAGCAGGTGGAGTGATGGATGACAAAGAAGTTTTAAAGTATTTCAGCTTCTTATCTACCTCTTTGCAATATACTAGCTAATAAAAATCAAGAAAGCATCCATTTCCAAAAGCTATTCACAGGCTTAGAGATAAGCAAAGCTCAGTGTGGGGTGTGATCTGAACATGTACTTATGGAAACATCAGCTTTCAACAATGTCTTATGACAGATTTTGGTTCCTGTTACTAATCTTCCCAGCCGGATATCATCCCCACAGAGTCATGATTACTGAGCTCCACAACTATCACAGGCATGAAAAAGGAACCTGAATATTGCTCCTCATTTCTTCTGATCTTTCTTATCACCCTCTATTTTCCTCTTCAAGTAAACTCTTCTTATAATTTCTCTTCTCTCCCATTTTTTTTTCCTTTGGTCTTTTTTCTGTTTCTCAGGAGGACAGATAGCAGCCTCAATGACACAACAGAAAAAATACTTGCATCTCTGCTATTCTCATTCCCATAAACCTACAAATCATAACAGTTCTGTTCATATGGCATATATTCCAGCATAAAAACAGGCCAAAAACTGACTGCTAGTAGAAGAAAGGAAGAAACCATTTTCCCCAGTTTGAAGTCTGTTGTCATCAGAGAGAAGATGTGAATGTAACAGTACCAACACATTCTTTATTTCATTGTGGAAATGATCCTTCATCACTCAGGTTAGTAGGCTACAGAGTAACTCTTTTCAGGTTTAAGTATGTTTGCTATTAAAGAAAGGTGTCACAGCACATTTACTTGCAAACCTTTACTGAAGACCACTGGCAGGCTCAGTAGGCATGATGCATACCAACACCCTATCTCAGTCCTGCCTTGGAGGCATCACCTCTTCTAGAACTTGACCATATATATTATTTTGTTGAACTACTATGTTAAATATAAGAATGCCTTCCCCCATACTGGTAACTTTTGTCTATAAAAGACAAAGGATCCAATATGTTATTTCCAAAAAATCTCTAAAACTCAATAGTCCATACCAAACCCAAAAATTCATGCTTTCTCTTAAAAGCCTGTTTCTGGTGTTTTCAGCATCCCACTAGGATGCTATTTAAAAGAGAAGACACTAAAGAACTCAGGTTGTTTTCCATCTAAGTTACTTTCAAGAGAAGCATCACTAGATATGGTCTATTTTCAAGTTCCACTAGGATGCTATTTAAAAGAGAAGATGCTAAAGAACTCAGGTTGTTTTCCATCTAAGTTACTTTCAAGAGAAGCATCACTAGATATGGTCTATTTTCAAGTTCCACTAGGATGCTATTTAAAAGAGAAGATGCTAAAGAACTCAGGTTGTTTTCCATCTAAGTTACTTTCAAGAGAAGCATCACTAGATATGGTCTATTTTAAAGTTAGTGTCAATCTTTCCCCCTCCTTCCACTTCCCTTTTTTAAAAAAAAACACTGTTCAGAAGAATTGCAGCAGAATGAAAGCAGTCCAAAGACATCAGAAGAGTTGCATTACTAAGCTCTGTGTATGAAGTACATTGAGAAAAGCCAGAACTTTCCCTGTAAACAGAAACATATTGATAGGAAATGCAACAATAAAAGGCAAAATCGTGACTCCTGAGATGGTACAAAGTGTGGGAAAGCTCTTTTTGAGGGACTTGGAAGGCTGAATTCAGTCTCAGAAGCAAGTCCAACAGGCTTAATGTGAATATGGATCTATCCAAAAGTTTGTAACATCAAATATTCAAGGACCACTTCCTCTGAGCTCAAGATTGGTGCATCCCTAGGAGGAAGAAATCAAGCAAAGGAGCCAGGAGACCTGCATGGATGACCAAAGAGCTTCTAGAGAAACTCAAATGGAAGAGGGAGGTTCACAGTATGAGGAAAAAGAGACTGGCCACTTGGGAGGAATATAGGAATGTTGTCATGGTATGCAGAGATGCAGTGAGGAAGACCAAAGCCCACTTGGAACTAAATCTGGCAAGGGATGTCAGGATAACAAGAAGGGCTTCTTTAAATACATCAGCAGTAAAAGGAAGACTAGGGATACAGTGGGGATGCTACTGAACAAGGTGGGGGCCCTAGTGACAGGATGCAGAGAAGACAGAGTTACTGAATGCTGCCTTTGCTTCAGTGTTTACTGCTAAGGCTGGCCCTCAGGCATCCCAGCCCCCAGAGGTGAGAGAGAAAATCTGGAGAAAGGAAGAATTCCCCTTGGTTGAGGAGGATTGGGTCAGAGATCACCTAAACAAACTGGATCCTCACAAATCCATGGGCCCCGATGGGATGCACCCACGAGTGCTGAGGGAGCTGACAGATGTTCTTGCCAAGCCACTCTCAATAATCTTTGATAGGTCATGGAAGACAGGAGAGGTGCCCGAGGTCAGGAGGGTAGCCAATGTCACTCCAGTCTTCACAGAGGGCAAGAAGGAGGACCCAGGAAACTATAGGTCATTCAGCCTCACCTCCATCCCCAGAAAGGTGATGGAGCAGTTCGTCCTGGAGGTCATCTCCAGGCATGTAGAGGAAAAGAAGGTTATCAGAACTAGTCAACATGGATTCACCAAGGGGAGATCATGCTTGACCAACGTAATAACCTTCTATGATGGTGTGACTGGCTGAGTCGATGAAGGGAGAGCAGTGGATGTTGTTTATCTCAAATTCAGTAAGGCGTTTGACACTGTCTCCCATAACATCCTCATAGGTAAGGTTAGGAAATGTGGGTTAGATGAAAGAACAGCAAGGTGGATTGAGAACTGGCTGAAAAACAGAGCTCAGACGGTCATAATCAACGGGGCAGAGTCTGGTTAGAGGCCTGTAATTAGCAGTGTTCCCCAGGGGTCTGTACTGGGTCCAGTCCTGTTCAACATATTCATCAATGACCTAGATGTAGAGACAGAGTGTAACCTCAGCAAGTTTGCTGATGGTACCAGGCTGGGAGGAGTGGCTGATGCACCAGAAGGCTGTGCTGCCATTCAGCGAGACCTGGACAGTCTGGAGAGCTGGACTGAGGGGAACATCGTGAGATTCAACAAGAGCAAGTGTAAGGTCCTGCACTGGGGGAGGAACAACCCCACGCACCAATACAGGTTGGGGGCTGACATACTGGTAAGTGGCTCTGTTGAGAAGAACCTGTGAATGCTGGTGGACAGCAGGGTGATCATGAGCCAGCACTGTGCCCTTGAGGCCAAGAAGGCCAATGGTATCCTGGGTGCATTAAAAGGAGTGTGGCCAGCAGGTGGAGGGAGGTTATCCTCCCCTTCTCCTCCGCCCTAGTGAGACCACATTTGGAGTACTGTGTCCAGTTTTGGGTCCCCCAGCTCAGGAAGGACAGGGAACTGCTTGAGCAAGTCAAGCAGAGAGCTAGGGAGGTGATAAGGGGACTGGAGCATCTCTCTTATGAGGAAAGGCTGAGACACCTGGGTTTGTTCAGCCTGGAGAAGAGAAGACTGAGGGGGGGGATCTTCTCAATGCTTATAAATATCTAAAGGGTGGGTATCAAGAGGATGGGGCCAGACTCTTTTTAGTGGTGCTCAACAACAGGACAAGGGGCAACGGGCACAAATGGGAACACAGGAAGTTCCACTCAAACATGAGAAAAAACCTTCTTTACTGTGAGGGTGTCAGAGCACTGGAAGAGGCTGCCCAGAGAGGCTGTGGAGTCTCCTTCCCTGGAGACATTCAAAATCCACCTGGAGGCAGTCCTGTGCCCCCTGCTCTAGGTGTGCCTGCTCAAGCAGGGGGGTTGGACGGGATGATCTCCAGAGGTCCCTTCCAACCCCTACCATTCTGTGATAAGCAATGAAGAGGACTAAATATTCTGGTTTCCTTTAGCTCAAAGCATGCCACCTGTTTTGCCCAACAAAATGGCTGGCAAAGACATTTTTTTGCACACACAAGCCCAACATCATTGAACTCAAAGCTGAAGTAGTTAACTACATGAAGCCTGCTTGCCAATGCTTTGAAAGAGTCTTCCTTTCTACATGCAAAAAGGAAAATAGTAGGAATTAGAAAACACTCCTTTTTCAGAGCACCTGCTGAGGCTACACAATATTGTCTCAGCTCCCCTGCTATAAGTAAAACATAAGGAAACTGGAAGGGGCTAGGATACATCTTGCAGTAACATAATGCAGGCAAATGAGGCAATATGTTAGAGCAGCTGGATGTTGTGCCATCATAAATTCTTGGCATGCCCTCGGTTCTAGTCCCTGTGCTGTCTTGGCTCTCCAGCACCGATCCAGTGAGCACAGCCAGAGTTCAGACTTTTTTAAAAGTTTGGATGCATTTGCTTTCTGGCCTGTGGAAGAAATTGGCAGGGCATCATATAAGAAATTCATTTTATTATTTGGGCATCACAGAGGTCTTATCAGGTGACCGACAGGCAGACATGGTCTGCATGTTCTGAATCACAAGCACACAATATGAACACAAGTTGTAACTGTCCCTTTATCTTAATTTCCATTACAATCATTTATGGATCATTTTGATGTCTTGAACTTGGCTCTAAAATCTTACAAGAAGTTTTCAAACCCTGCAAAAAATCCTGATCAATTCTCTTGCTTGTTGCCATGGATAAACATCTGCCAATTTCTGCAGATTTTGAAGTGGTTTTGGCTAGCATGTCCTTAGTTATTTCCAAAATATTTTAATGAAGAAACTATGGAGGTGTTCCCATATGCAGCTCTTATCCTGGCATAATTACCTTTGCAGGAATCTGAGCTCGTTAATTCAAATGCAAAATGTAAAACACTTTATATAAAGGGCACCTTGTACACAGAGCTATTTAGTGCAAGACCAAAAACCCCCAAGTCATATACAGGAAGCTTATCACACTTCCTGCACCTACCATGTCAGTGCCGGCAATTTGTAAGGTTTTTGGAGAGCACCTGCATCAAAAACAGGGTGGGGAATGGGGAGAGGGGAGGAATATAAACACATTATTGGCTCTCATTTTCATAGAGAGTCTGATTAGCCTCAAACAGTTTACACAGTAATATTTGATGATTACTTTCAGTTTGAGAACTTTATTATCACCCATAAGAACCAGACAGCAGGCTTCATTTATTTTGTCAAGATGAAACAATAATAAGTCATGGTTCTCTGTAACAGGATTATTTATCAGGAATGCCCAGGACAGGTACCTGAGCACTCTGGGACAAATTCTAGTCATATAAACACAAAATTGCACCTGGTATACCACAGACACTTAGTCTATCCTCTACTATGTCACTATTCACTATTCCTTTAGCTTCTCCACCAGGCAAAAAAAAAAATGCCCATACCCATACATGGTTGGAGAAAAGATACTACAGACATCGACCCACTAGAGTACTGTTTTGTGGCTTTGTTCCCTACATTTTTATTCTTTTCAGCAAACCTGCAAGAAATGCACAGTAACAAATTCTTCTATCAAAAATTTGCTTCAATTTCTTACACTAAGTTTTAAATAACACCACTTAAGGTCTGCACAGGCTGTCAGCATACATCCTCTTGCCATTGAAGTAAAGTCCTGAAAAATCTTGTAGAGTCAAGAGGGAACATTTTTCTTTTTATCTAGTATTCTTTACCCACCCTTATATGTTAATGTTTAAAAAAAATCCAACTATTGTTAGAGACATCACCATCCATCCCCCCAAAAAATATCCAAAAAGTCAAGAACATTGACTTGAGGCCCAATTCAAAGCCTGCTACTGCAGAGTACCTATATTTCACACACCATCCCCATGAGCACTGCAGTTTTTCATAACTGATCACACATATTCAAAGTTCAGAAAGCAGTTTTCACTTTTTCTTTCCTTTAGCCTAGAAAAAACGCTTATTCACCTAGAAATTGAATGAGAAAAGCAACAGACTGAGAGAACCTGAGGGGGATAAAATAATTTTGCTAAGAACAAAGAAATCCAGGGGGAGTGCAGAACTGCTGAGCAAGTACAACGAGAGATAGCAAAGATTAAACATTGCCACTGTTTATGCCCTAAAGTAGTGAGCCATAGCATTTCATCAAGAGGTTTCCAAATCCCGTAAAATGTCTCAGAAGCTCCTATTAAAGTGCATAGCATGGTTAATGAAGTTCACTAATGAAAGACTGGGGTTTACAAGTTTGTTTTGGATGGAAACTGCGTGTTGAGACCAGTAAAATTTAACATAACAAAACTGTATTTTCATAAGTCTTCTTAAAACAAACTCTACTGAGAACAGTCACGTACAAACAGTTGATATTTCAGTTTGGAGACTGAAATAATATGTTTGATTTGGATTTATTTCCCAAGGCCAAGCAGAAAACGTTTCTTTCTTAATTCAGAGCAAAGTTTTGGGCAGAGGTCTTGGAGTTTTGCAAGTCCACAGACATCCTCCTATTCTCTTCAATTTTATAATGTGACAGATAAGCATCTCAATTTCTCATTTATGCTGGAGCTTTTCTACTTCACACACAAACAAATCCATGGCAGGGATCTCTCTGGAAGGAGGAAAGTATCCATAATCTGCGAAAAGGTCACTGACTTGCGGCTGGGATAGCAGATTTTTGGTCTCTTCTCCAAGGCACTTTATTTCACAAGAAAAGCTCCCCTAGAGATAGTGGGAGGGATAACTTATTCCACCATACTCATAGCTCAAAGGTTTGGGAGCTGTCCTAAAATTGCTTTTGGTTCCGACGTCATCTCTGGTTTAGGCATTCAGAACTGTGACCTGAAACTAGTTTTCATATATTCTTGTTTACTGCTCTCTAATTAAAGTACCATGAGATACAAAAGGGGATGAGAAGAATAAGAAAAGTAACTTTTTAGCATTCAACTCCATTCCTCCCCAAGCAAAAGCAAAATACACACTGTTGGGATCCAGTTCTCCAAGTACTCATTTTTAAGTGCAAGAGAAACATTTCACTCTACAGGGAACTCTGTTCAGCTGCAAAGGTCTTCCCTCTCATAATCCCCTGCTTTACAAGAAACTGAGTCTGTAAAACCAGGCTACGAATCATACGAGCATCAGCACTCACTGCATTTGATATTGGGGAAAAAAAAATACTCAACCTGGATTTATGGGAATAGAAGGAATGTCCTTACTGTAGTCACAATTGCATTTGTGGTTAAGAGCAAGGTAAACCAGGGCAAAGCAATTCACACCACATCCTGGGTCAGACGTCCTTCTCAGGGCGTCTCAGAGGCTTGTTAAACATATCCAGCCCTCCAGAGAACAGAACATCCCACCCTGAAGGAAAGGACGTGCTGAAGCATTTAGACCCTGACAGTTCAGTAATTCTTTCCTTCCATCTGCATTTTTAAAACAAGCAGAAAACCATATCATACCTCCTAAATGAAACACTCATTGTTTTCACTTCTAGCAAAGCCTCCTCATATTGCAGAGCCTCTTTACCTCTACAGCCGCCAGTTCCTGCAGATCGTATGCACAAACACCAAATTCCTCCTGATGGTCACAGGTTTCTATCTTGGTTCATCAGTGCATTCCTTCTCACAACACTGCAAGGTCAGCAGCAATAACACAGAAACCAAGAAACTAAACAAGAGTGAAAACAGTAAGGTCCAAGGGAGAAATACACAGTTAAAGTAAGGAAAGCTGACAGTTACAGAGTAAGGTCTGTTGGTTTCTTCTCCCCACAAAGAGAATTTGTGCTATTTCCTCTAACAGCACACATTTTATTCACGTCTTTGAAAACTGACAACTCAGCCCGAGATGGTTGGCAAAACTAAATCAAATTTCAATTGACTTTCTTTACATTTACATATAATCATTGAGAGGAGGAAGAACTTACACACTGAAGCACATTTTTATTAACAAAAGGGTAGCCAATATGGTGTAATTGAATCTAAGCAAGGTGAATCAGGTCCACACAGATATAACATAGCCTATATATATGTATATATTTCCAGTAGAATATGTGTCTTAGTGGCCCAAATAATTTCTTTTGCTCAGCTTTCATTCTCCTTTTCTCTCTGGGAAACTTAAATTTGCACACAGAACTCATGTTTTCTCTATGTTATAGAGTATGTGGGTGTTGGGTATTTCCATCAGCTCTATTCTCCCTTTCTCTAAGATGCAAACACATCCAAGCAGCACAAGAACCTCACAGTGCCAGGTGCTGCACCAAGAGAAGAAAGGCCTGCAGTAAAACTGGGGGAAGCAGTGACACTGAAATGACTAAGCACCACATAACCTTTCATCCTTGCCTGCCCTGAAGAATTGCTCTTCCTGCCCAATATCCATGCCTCATCTTTATATTTCAATCCTCAGCTATCAATAAAGAAAGCAAGCAAAAAATTGTACTAGAAGCACAAAGACCAAGATGACAGAATAAAAGTGCTGCCAAAAGGTGGAGAAGTCCGAAAGTTACTTCTGTATCTGCCTCTATTGTGCCAAGATAGGAAGTTAGGGCTTCTGATGTGTGAAAAAGACCATTTCCCAGCAATTCTCTCCACCAAATTCCTGCCACGCATTTCCCTCCAGCACTCCCTTCCCATGCTCCACACACAAAGCAGCTGAGGCTTTTGTTTCTCTACATTAGCACAGAGTAAATGTACTTCAACCAGGGAATCTGCAAAAATACAAATCACAAACTATGTTCCTCTGATCTCCCATGTATATCAGGCACTCTTCAGCTGAGATCTGCCACAAGTCATGGAGAAGTCCAGTGCCAGGTTGCTGTAGTAGTCGCCTGCATAACCTTCTTTCTTACACAGGCATCATTAATGATCTCTGCTACTAATGACTCACTTGAGTTTTTAATCACAGTGGAAATTGCTCCATAAGCCTAAAACTTATCTGCTGTTAACTTCTTGGGGCAATGTTACTTAGAAATGGATTAAACTTCCCCAGGTAAAGGAAGAGCTCAAAGTAATTATGTTACTTTTATGAAAAGTATATAGTAAAGCACATAAAATACCTAGATATTGGGACTGCACTCCAAAAGGAAATTTAAATGCTTCAGGGAACATAAGATCAATGCTATTATTTATAGACGACAGTCTCATTTACAGTCACTTTCCTTAACATCATTCTTTTGTTGCAGAAAAGATGATTTACTTTAATTCCTTATAACAGTCTGACTTTGGGCAAGAGAAAGAAAAAACAAATTGTGAACTCTTCTATATAGAACAGGTGTGGAATAGAAACAAAGAGCATTTCATAATATATTTCCATTTGGGGTGTTGTTTTTTTTTTTTTTTTTTGTTTGTTTTTTTTTTTTTTTTTTTTTTTTTTTTTTTTTGTTTTGTTTTTTGTTTTTTTTTTTATCCTGCCCTTAAGCAATTTAATTCCAGAAAAAGAAGGAAAATCACCCCTTCCACCACTATATTTTGTATCTCTTTTCTGGAGACTTCATAACTCACTGCAGCAAGGCTGGTACATTTACAGTATTGTTTGTTTTGGGAGTATAGGAAGCTGAGGGTTAGTGCATATCCCCTCAATCCCCCTTTCCCAATACAGAAGCGCAGTAAAGGTGTGACAGCAATAAAGGGTGTCCATACCTGGACATGGACAAACAGGTAGGAAGCACCTTGTGCCACCCGGCTCACAGTAACAGCAGCAACAGGTCACAGAACAGAGCTCCCAGCAAAGGCAGCAATGGCATCAGGGATCATAGCAAGCAGCAATAGGCTCTTCCAGCTGTGGGATTTCAACAGGCAGTTCACATGAACCATACCAACTGCCCTGATTTCAAAGTATTATTTGATAAGCAACAACAAAATAATACCTATGGTATATGCCTTGTACTCAAGTTACCAATATCCAGGCTCCTCAAAACACAGAGGTTCTCCCTCACACCAGAAAAGGAAAAAAGTTTTTATCATTTCTATATGACTCGCTATAACCAGCCTGTCTGATTTGCAGAATTTAGGCAGTAAATTAAATCATGCAGAACATGCTGGATTTGCTTAACTTAAACTGCTCATCTGCAAATTGCATATGTAGTAGGTCTGACATAGCCAGAACCTGTTAGACTGCACATAGCCATACTGCTTCCTGGGGTTTGTTAGGCATAAATACAGGAGATCTATTTAGTTTCAAAAAGTAAAAAGAAAGAAGTCATAACAATGATTCTCTCATCTCTTCTGCTATACAGTGCTATGCAATTCTACTCATCTGCTCAGAAATAATATTCCCATAGGCTTACTTAACAGACTGTCATGTCTAAATATCTTATTTTCTGAAAGCTTCTTTACATTTCTCCTCTTTTCTGCCTGCATTTTATTAGTTTGGCAAACTATCTGATACAGGGGAAAAAAAACAATTTTCCTTTCATTGGCCAGGCTACATACTGAGTTATACTTCGCTAATACATTGAGTGCCTTCCATTACAAAATTACATTTCATTAACGTATTTGGCCTTAGGATAGCAAGAAAGGAAATAGTGTTCCTATTCTACAGATGAGGAGTTGAAAGCCCTTCCTTCAGATATAGTACAGACACTGAAGAGACAGAAATTTACCCATTTCACTGCAGAAACGAACTTCACAGATGACAGCAGAGACCATTAGCAACAACACTACCAGAGTCAGCACTCCATGCTAATTTGTATAAGCATCTGCCCTGATTATTTGGCAATGCTTACGTCTCCCAGCATGAGCACATGGTACCTGTATACCGTATTTCATACTTCATTGTATCAGAGAGTTGCTGTACTAAGTTTGCAAGTTCAGGAAAGACCTTGAATTTGCTCCGTTTTGTAGCTAACCTCAACATGAGATGCTGAACATGAGTTTAAGTTCCTAGCAGCTTCTGTTTATCTGAAATCAGATACCACTCAGTCTTTGCATAAAAGTTACCATCAGCATCAAGTGTACTGTGATACTCATTACATGCCTGAGACACACTTTCAGACAAACGCAGACAACACGGTTCCTGACTAGACTGACAACTTGTTATTCAGGTTTGCTTGCTACTGTCAGTACAGCTAAGCATAGAACAGTCAGATAGCGCAAGTCACTGTGACAGGTAAAAGCAATAAGGTGGAAGAGGCCATGGTCTCAGAGCAACCTCCGTGACTCCCCTGTACTTCTAACTACAAACTGGACAGAGAATGGTGCAGAAACTCGGCAAACTCAGTCATCCGATAGCCTCTCACTTGCCAGACAAAGGCAGTTATCTCCTTGTGCCCATCTAATAAAGCAAGGATAAATAATAATGACCTCTCTTTGTAAAATACTTTTACATTCACAATTAAAAGTTCTATACAACGTGGTGTGAGTTGGTTTGTTTTGGGTTTTTTTGGGGGGCTCCTCTGTCTGGAAAACATTATTAAGAACTGATGGCACATAGAATCGTAGAACCACGGAATAGTTTGGGTTGGAAGGGACCTTTAGAGGTCATCTAGTCCAATGCCCCTGAGATGGGGCAGGGACATCCTAAACTAGATCAGGTTGCTCAGAGCCCAGTCCAACCAGACCTTGAACGTTTCTAGGTAAACATACAAGACCCAAACTGAGAAAAGAGCATATGCACTTACTCTCTGATTAAAAGCCACGTCCCTATTCTCTGAAATCAGTTAGTACGTAACCACAGAGGGTTGGATTCAGCAAACAGTTAAGCATCTTCTCTAACTTCAGTTTCAAGACACAGCAGTGAGAGTTACAGTAAGACAGTAACTTCAGAGAGAAATGAAGTGTTACCACAGTGTTATGCTTTACTACAGGTACAACACATCGCAGGGAGGCCCATGATGGCACAGCTACCTTTCACTCAGGGAATCATCAGAAGCGCACAGCCACCACAATGTGAAGCTGGAAGCCAAACAAACAATTCCAAATCCCTGCTTATGTATCTATGTGACAAGTTCTGAGGACTCCCTCAGCCCTCATGAAACTGGTGAGTTATCAGCAAGTCCAGCAGTTTGTTAATTTAGTTACTCAGAAGGAAGCAGCTAAGCCCTAAAGTTTGCCTGTGCCTGATTTAGACATGCCAACACTTAGGACATCCTCCTCCTTCTAACTTGCATAATTTTTAATACGTGACTGTTCCTTGTCCAAGAGCCACGGCTTTTCTTTAAGATGCACATTAAAAATTACAGTGTAATACACTACGAATATGTTTCCATTAGGAAGGGGGGGAGCTAAAAACTTTGCAGGGCTCTCTGAAGATCCAAACAACTGTTCTCATTTCACAGCTCACTGATTCTTTAGAAGCACCAGAAAGTCCTGGAAATAAAATGGCAATACTTACTAAACTGGCTCTGTCTCACAGCCATTAAGTTTTTCTTATATCCTAACATGAAAACAGCCCTTATGGATTATCAGGTTAGAAGAGTGGAATAAGCAGTTCTGACCAACTACAAGATATGGCTTTTTTTTTTCCTTTCCCCTTTTTAACTCCTGAATTGCTCTTTACACCAGAGCCAAAAGTGAGTTTACAGTTTGCAAATCCACATCACTTCTGCTTGCCTACAGACACTATTTATATAATCTGACTAGGACTTCCAAGAAGATCCAGCTGTCACAGAGGACAGCCTAATGCGTAACAGGTCACCTGCAAACACAAAATAAGTTTAATTCATGTGTTGTCACAGCAACAAACTGTTCAGTAGCATGTGGGGTCGAACGAGACTCTCTGGAGCTTCAGCTCCAGAATCACAGCAAAGTCAGTCCGATTCCTTGGGAGGGTTAAGAGTCCTCTGAACTAACACACACCTGCAATGACCGGGCCCTATCAGAAACAAAAGGGAGCTGGAACAAAGCATTCTCCAATCCAGATGGTGCACAAAGGACAACAGTTTGAGTACTCACTACATAGGACAGCAAATAAACACCAGAATCTCTTTTCCCTTACCACTGCTTTAATGTTTACTGTCCATTCACATTTTTATTTACAATACAGAGCACTACAAACCTTTTATGCTAATGTTTACACAATTTCTCTTTCAGAGCCACATGACTTCTCTCCCATGTTTTTTCTTCTGCTAGCACTTAGAGAGAAAATAACTCCTCAGAAATATTTATCTTAATTCTCTTTAATTTGTCTGATAGCTTCTTGCAGTTCTGGAGACTGATAATTGTAAGGGTAGATACTTCACTAACTTAGTCACAGCAGTTTTTTCCAAGTTGAGGCATTGCTCATTTTTTAAAGAATCATGGAAAATTATCCCTCACGTTTAATTTATTTTGGTCTTAGCCAAAGGGTTTAATACATTGGAATAAAATAAGTGGGAAGCAAGACATTGAAAAGAAACTTGTTCACATTCAAAATAGAGTATCTGAAGTTCAGAAAATACTACTCAAACATTGTTTGTCTTCCCTTTTCCTTCCCTCATTTATAGTCAGGGATCAAACATTAAAACAGCACCTCAAGCAAGGCTTGGAAAGGCACCTGCAAATTTTTTTATCTTGGCTAGAAACTAGTGTTTGCAAAAGGATCTTAGACCAACAGGGCTACTGCCTTGAGCTCCAGCGGAACCTAACTGGCCTCAAGTTGTTCTGCCACCCATACTCAAAGAGCACTCCCAGGAACTCAGCCTTTCCAGCAGTGACCCTACACCCTCTCTCTGGGTCAGTGTAAAGCCAGAAGGAACTGTGCCTCGCCAGTCATGTAGCTTACAAATAAACAGTGAATTAGTGTCCCAGTAGCAGATCATTCTGCAGAGGCTACAGCTGGCCTCGTGCTCCTCTGAGACCAGGGAAATCCTGCCTTGAACAAGCAGGCAAGTGGGTTCATGGTGTCCCACCATGATAGTCAGGAGCAAGGCTAGAGGAGGAGAGAGTACTGCAGCTCCTGCAAGGAAAAAGAGCACCAGGGTAAAAGCACATGGTGATTTCAATCACCAAATTGTTCCTTTTTCCTCCCTTTCCTCAAGTTGCAAAAAAAAAGTATTCTATGTGATTTTAATAAGACAGGCTATTTTAGACTGTAGTACAAATTTACAGTTTATAATATAACAAACATTTGGTTTGCCATTGATACAGCTCTCAGGTATACACATCACTCGGTGGAGGTCAGTTACACATCAAAATATAGGTTAGAAGTAGATGTCAGCACAGCACCTTCCTTTAGCACACCCACGTTATTTTATTGAGTTAGTTCTCCAAGAGCCAGTGGCCACCTGGACTTGCACATCTGCAGAAACGTGAGAGGAAAAGAAACAAGCAAAAGGTAATGTGTAGCAATAGACGTGGAGCATAGCTTCTGTCTAGTCATATAAATCACCATCGTACCTCAAACTGAGCCAAAGCACTCTACCACCACCTCCTTCAGTACACTGAGCAACTTGAAAAATGTAATCTCTGTTTTGCCTGTGGAATCCACAAGTTTTGTGTTAATTTTGCAGTAGAACTCCTTAGTGCAGCAGTTAGGAATTGATCCATGTATATTAGCCATTGGCGTTAAGGAGAGCAGGCAGAAAAGACAGCCAGAGTTGGAGATTCATGAATTTCAGTCAGATGGGGTTACCTTGTTTTCTACCTTGACTCCTGAATTACACAGCCCAAAAATCACTTTTAATAAATTCCTCATTAAAAGCATGACTTCTGCTTGAGCCAGAGCCTGCATCTTTGAAATATCCAGTCTTTTTTCCTATTTATCAAAAATTACATAAAACTCCACCCAACCAGATCGTGTTTTATCTGGGAATAAGCTTTGCTCAGGCTCTTTTTCCAACCTTCATATGTCATTCTTAAATTTTGTTACATCACTTCTCAAATATTAAAAAACAACTATGATCATAAATCTTCCTAATCTAGATGGTAGTAGCAGGCTTCATCTTACTTAGCTTTAAGTGTCTAACAGACAGTTATCTAAATCCAAGTTAGCTTTGTGTGCTCTCTTCTGCATCAATAATAATAGAAAAGGTCCTTTTGGGGGAGATTCATCTGTTGTCTTCAGAAAGCATGAACTCTCTGAACATGCCAACTTCAAATCTTTTACCAAAAGCAAGCCTGGAAGACCAGCTTAAGCTGAAACAGCTAATTATTAAATACCTAAAACAGTGTAGAAGGGAGCCTGCCCTTGTTTACAATGCTCAGAACACTCAATACTTTTACTGGATTAACTCATTTCAGTTCCTTCAGTCTCCCAATAAAAGAGTTTCTCCCTCTCAAAAAAATATTATTTTAGCTCTTCTCTGAAGCTCTGTGCTAGGAGTTACCTGTTTTTATGTCACAGGAGGAGGCTTGGTCTTTTGGATAGAGGAACATGCTGGACATTTATCTATGACATGATGGATGCTTTGTTCTTGACCATACATCAGAGCTCTATAGACAAAATTTTAGCATCTCTTGCATCCAAACTGACCAAAACTAGTGGCAACAAAGCATTCACACGCAGCTGTTAAAAGCTCAGGTATTAAGAATTAAGAATCAATACCGCTGGTCATTGATACAGTCAATTCCTCAAATCTTACCCAAAAGACCTATCAAGATTTCTAAACCAAGAAGCTGTACAAAAGGAGTCAGAGCACAGCTTAAGACAAAACTGATGGGATATGTAGTAAAGGGTCCCCAGGGTATGAGAAAACTCAGTCTCCTCAGCTGTAGTTGGTCTTAGTATTGTGGCTTCCTGGTTTTCAGCAATTAATCTCAAAAAGGACAGTGCTCTTTCATACCTTACCATTTATGGTTACAGAAAGCTTCATAACAGGGGAACTAAGTTAGGAGTTCAGTCACAGCAAAGCAAACCCAGAGAAATACAGGAAAGAGAAAAAAAAATCCTTTTCAGCTCTAAGTTCCACTAATATTCCAAGTCTGTCATGTAACAGGGTTTTTCTTCATCAGAGAAAGCAGCATTTCATCAAAAACAGTAAGTATATTTCTAAGCAATTGTTTTTCCTTGGGAGTATGCAATAGCTTTGGGTTTTGAAAGTACAATGTTTTTGGAAGCAACAATCTTTCTAAATCTGCAGCACTATGGAGGACAGCCCAGGTAATCCACATGCTACAGAAAAGTTAAATTGTTCTCTCTTTTGTAGCTGGAATCAATCTGATAATTCTCCATAATTATTAGCAAAGGTAATGGTAATATTTTCACAAACAACAGAATCTTAGAAGTCCGCAGCCCATGAGATCATATCTTTTATTCATTTTAATGGCAAAGACACCTTTTTTCTCAGGGGTTGCATGGCTTTCAGTGCTCAGCATTCCTTTAGGGGCTGTGCTTGTCTACCTCTAATTAAGTTAGAGACAAACTAGGCACTTGGACTCTTTCAGACTTCCCTGAAATCTACTCTTAAATTGATTCATTCTGTGCAGCCCTGTACTGCACAGAATCCAAAAGAAGCACTCTAGAAAAACTTCAGAACTGCTGAACTGAGCAAGTAATTTTTTTCTTTTTTCCTTTTTTAAGAACCAACAGTTTTAAAAGCTAACAGAATTACTCTTAAACAATTGCATATGTTTTTAAGCAAAAAAGCTAACTTCTTTAATTTACTCTAGTGTCACATCAGGTAAACAGTTCATTAATAAAGCAAAATGACACAGCATATTTCATAAAATAAATGCAGTTGTATTATATTACACAGTCAAAATATTGCTGCTTCAGATTTGCAAGACAGCTACGTAAGTACGCGTCAGAATCTTCTTTTCTGTGCACATTTCCATTGAGGTTCAGCATCACCTTATTCTGTAATACACATAATTGTGGTCCCAGCTGCACAGAATGCTTTTTAAGTAAGGGGTTCTTTTTGCAATTTGCAATGAACAAAACTGGTACTCCCTGGTCCCAGTACACCTGGCAAAGGCAGACCTGTTACCAGCAAGAAATGCATACAAATGCTAGAGTAGGAAATGGAGGGCAGGGAGAAGGGAAGCGAGAGCCAACACAAATGTAATTTTGACTTCAGGCCTGTTGTCTGGAGTATAAGTGGTGGGGCAATAGGTGAGAAAATGATGAGGGCAGGATTGAAACAGAAAGGAAGAAGAATCTAAGCAGTGTTAAAATACTCACGGAAACACGTAACCAAGCATGAGTGATCAAACTAATTCTACTGAGAGACAATAATAAACACGTAAGCTGTGCAGCTCTGACACAGTAGCATAACCAGTACAGAGCTTGTATTTATAGATTTAAAACTTACGGTTGCCTTCTGGTTCCTACACAAAATACTTGTCCAATAAACTGGCAACAAATACTGTGTTCCTCTTACACAGCCAGCAAAGCCAGCAATTTTTATGTTGTCTGCACAAGATGTTTTGAGAATAAAACCAGGTGACTATTAAGTTGGCACTTGATAGGAGAAAGCAAATGGCTATTTTGTATGCAGAGGCAGTAAGGACCAAAGGATCCATGCCTGTTTAAAACTCCTCATTGCTTTAGAGGTGCGGATGACTCACATCTCTCTTCTTGGTGTGATGTAGTATTAGCGCTTGATGCTCATCTGAAAGCAATACATAAATGCTCATTGGAAATTCACCATATGGTGTAGGATAAACCAGCTCAAAAAAATTAGTAGCTCACTGTTAATATTTATTCCCAACTAAAATTTCAGAGAAGGGTTTAGCACCCTTTCTGCAAGCAAGGGAGATGAATTCGTCAGTGCTACCGATACTGCCGTACCCAAGTTAAGAGCAGCCTGGAATAGCCCAAGAGAGAGGGGTCCCATCTAAACTCACGGATGTCACAGCACTAGAAACTCCTCAAGAGATGGGGGAGGAGGCAGAGACTTCCCACCGAGTATCAAACATGACTACTAATCAAAACAGGGGACTCTATTCCAAACCTGAGCAGATGGCATCCCTAGGATTATCACCAGCAGCTGTCAATGCAGTGATTATACATTGAAATTGCACAGCTAATGTACTGTATAATTTAACTAGACTGAAAAAGAAGATTAGGGAGAGGGAACATTATGAAAAGATTTGGGGCTTGTATTTTCCTAATAATTATGGAGGCACCCCACAATCTTCAGTGCAAAAGACACATTTAGATTTGCTCTTGAAGTCCGGACTAAAACCCACGTTATACACTTCAACATCTTCCAACTCAAATAAGCTCAGAGACTTCCTGGGCCAATCAAATCCTCTGCAGTGCTTCATTTTTCAAATATTTAACTATTTTGTCAGAGGAAACACTTAATTAGCTCTTTCAACAGTCCTCCTAATGTTCATTGACAGAGCTAGGAGACAGAAGAGAATGATTTTTAATCTGAAAAAAATTAACCTTTCAAACACTGGGGAAATTCCAAGTAAATATGTTTTTCTATATGTATGCAGCATTCCTTTGTCTTGAAAGCCAGAAAAAGCAAGAGTTTTCAGCACAAGAACACAAGAATATTTACATACGAAAGGAGAAAAAAATGCACATGGGGTTTCCTTCACTGACTTGGATTTCCTTAAATTGTTCTGCACATAGATGGTGTTACAGATTTTTCTGGTCTTCTAAATTTTAAAGCATAAAAAATGCAGCAGAATGTATGTATTTGAGTTTCAGGGACCACATTTACAGCTAATCTGGTGCAGCAACACAACAGTGACATGAGCACCTCTGATTTACATGCCTGAAGACCTAGCCGGTTATTTTTTATGTTTATAGAAGCATTGAGATATTTTTAGACCAATCTTTCTTGTTAACATTCTCTGCATAATTCATATGACCTTATTCTCTTTGGGGCGGAGCAGACATCTGAATTGGGGGAGCAGAAGCAAACAGGATCACCCAGCAGCCCACGCAGAGAGCTGGGGCCAGGCAGCCTGGCTGGTGTCAGGATAAGGATCAACACTGCACATGATGCTGGAAAACCTCTTGGCCACTTGTGAAAATTTCCAATTTACACAAACAAATTCCTTATGTGTCTTAAAGAGGTAGTCTGGCAGTTTAAGATGATTAGGAAGGATGAGGTTACTGGTACTTCTGTTGCATATGTGACTGACATTCAAGCAGACTGATAGGGCAATAACATTTCTTATTAATTCCTTGGTTAGTAGTCCCACAGTTCTTGTTTTCCATGTAAGAAGGGGTCTGATTACCCCACTATTTCTCAGTGTAACTAGGACAGCTATGTAAACATTATGGTGCATCTAAAACTCAAGAGATTAACTACACTAGGCCACTAGAAGTTTTCCACAAGTCATGGTGGAAGTACTAGACTTCCACTTTTTCATTTTCCCACAGAACTAATCAAGGATTAGTCACTGTTACTGTATGCAAGAATTTCTTGCTAACAACGCGGGTTTTCCCTTGTTTATCATTAGCTTCCCACTGTATTAGGAGGAACTGCCACTCAGGTACCACATGGTCTCAGGGCTCATGCTCCAGGACTGATTATGTTCCTTTATTCCATTTTCCCCCTGACCAAGCTGCACAATAGGTAAAGGAGAGTCAGTTTAATATCAGTTGTTCTTAAGGTGCTGTATTCTACAGTGTTCCAATATTTTAAATATTTTGGAATTCTTTGGTTTTAGAAAATGCTGTTTCCACTTCCCCCCCCCACAGAACTAAAAGAAATAACAGAAGTTTCCAAGGAACAGTCACTACCAACATTTTACCCTGGTTTCCTTATGGGATGCACATGCCTCTGTGCATGGTTATACCCAAGCCACAGCGCACATTGACAGTGCTTGATGCCAGATGTTCTATTTATAGCCCCATAGACTAAGACACCCCCAGTAACACCACAGCTCTGCCAGCCTGGGGCAGCTGGAGACCATCTACTCAGAGTTAACCTGAAGAGCCTATTTGCTAACTTTGGCTTGTGCTTGTCTTATACTATATCATAGAAACATAAAGGTTGGAAAAGACCTTTAGGATCATCAAGTCCAACCGCCAACCCAACACTACCATGTCCTCTAAACCATGTCCCAAAGTGCCACGTCTACATGTGTTTTGAACACCTCCAGGGATGGTGACTCCACCACCTCTCTAAACTTAAGTCTTGGTATTTGCTCCACTGCTTAGGTGAACACAGGTGGATTTAGGCAGGGACTACACCATCCTGAAGGCCAGCCAGTAAGGATACACACTAAATAGTCACACACACCTGAAGCCGAAATCCTGAAAATGCACCAGCTACCGCATGAAACTGTGCACCATTGTCTTTGTCAGGACAGAAACCTGTTTCGGCATGTAACGTATTTTCCCTTTCTCCTTCTGCTCTGCTCTCCTTTCTCCCAGAAAAAACCACACAAATCTTGCCAGTCTCATCATTTGCCATAACTATGGCTTGCACCGCATTTTCATGAAAAAGCAAAACCCTGCAAACCTTCAGTTACAGCTCTCAGTGCAACAGATACTGGTGATGGGTTGAACTCTCAGTGACTGTTATGGCTCATTTATATATTAATCCTATACATCAGTCATACTGATCTAATGGCATATAGATTCACAGCAATTATTTTCAGACTCTCTTTATCAAAGCATTAGCAAGATAATTTAAAATACTTTCTTTGTCAAGGGAGTGGGGGAGAAATGCCAGTCACTCCTGAGCTCAGGTTCGGACAGCTCTGCCTAAGAGTTCCCCCAGTGTTACACCAACACCAGCACTTTACAGTTTAGACTCTCCTGCTAGTTCCAGCAACAGTCCTTACCCAGTGCTTGTGGTGAAACGATAGCAGTTGTAACTGCTGTGTTTTCTAATCCTGTTCAATAGTGTTTGGTGGCATCATATTACTTCTGTCTAGAAAACGTAGCTTTTCTCCACTATTTGGTCAGACATTGTTCTGAGCATCCCCGAATGGGCAAGGCCAAACAACAAATATGCAGAAGTCAGAACTGGGCATCTCAAGTGTTAAATTTTAAATTATTTCAGCTCTTTGGAAATAAGACAACATTTCAGACTAATCCAGAAGAAAAGCCATAATGTAAACAGGATTCTACTGTGGGAGGATTTTCCCTTCATGCAGCCAACACACAACCCACTATCGCTTAGTTCAGAGAAGAAACAACATAAAATAGACTGAATTAAGGCTGAGGACAATTGGGCTGTTACAGAACTCTCCCAAAAAGTAATCAGGTTTTCCTACCCCATCTCCTAGCCTCCCACACAGACATTTTTAAAAGTACTATATAGCAAATATCAGAAAGTAAAAAAAAGGAGTCTACTGATAAAAAAAAACATAGTAACTTTTTTTAAAATTCTAGTTTTGGCAAAAATGGGACTTTTCCTGCACAGGATAAACCTCTTACACAGCTGTGATACCTGTAGCCAATCCTAGTCATGTTTTCCCTCTCCTTTCTCTATTTTATTTTAAACCAGAAAGAGATTGTTCACATTTTACAACTCTAAACCATGTTGGGAAAAAAGCTGGTGACTGCACAGAAGCGAGGGGAGACAAGAGCCTTGTGCCTGGGACTGGGAATGGTCACATGCTCCATGATGATGTACTTTTTTATTGGGATCACCATTGTACCATTCTACGCTAGAAGGTAATAACAGTCACCTGTTTAGGAATACAAAGCTATTTCTTTTTACTGTCAGCATCAAATACAATTATTAAAAGAGTGTCAAAATATATGTTAGTACTTTGTACAATAAACAAACAATATGTTCTTGAAGACCTCATAAGAATTTAAGACAGAAGAAAAGAGCAAGAAAAAAGTGAGCCAAGAAGTTATCAGGCATTTACAGGTAAGCACAAGAAAGAGGGAATGATCATCTTCAGGGCTAGAATGCAAACAGACTAAAACAAAACATTTACTATGAAAACATGTAAAATAAAAAACAACCATGCTTATCAACGCTTGATAATGGAAAGCCAAGTCTTGCATGAATAAAAAAAAAGCAAGCTTCCCATGTGCAGGATGGTGTGTTGCTTTTAATAAAACCATAAAAACTTCAGCAACAGAAGTCATGGTAAAATTGTTCAGTTGAGAATCTGTATCTTACCTCCAAATCAACTATCATGAGAAATGAGCACCTTCAACAGCCCAGTCTACCACAGCAAATGTTGCAGACTACAAAAAATGCTGACGAACTTATGATTACCCACATTTTTATTTCATTTTGCAAGTTCTACCTCCACACAAAAAATAATTTGAAAAAAAAAAGATGAAGAATGCTGCTCAGTTTTTCATGCTTGAAGATTTTCATAGAAAAAGCAAGTACATTCACCTCATTCTTCTTGATAAGAGCACCTTTAAGCTCAAAAATGTTTGGAAAACATTACCTTTAAAACAGAGTAACTGAATTCTTTTTTTCATGTATTTTCCAGCCTCCTGATTACATTACAATATATACTTGCATGTAAAAAGATTAGTTTCTTAAGAACTGGAGTGAGGCCATTTCTTTACTTTTTTGTCACCAAAGTGCACTGCTGTAAGTGAAAGCTTACTGTGGTATCAGTTAATAATAGAGTAACTTTTGAGAAAAATGGGATAAGTAACAGCAAAAAATGAACTTTTGCCGGACAAAACCATGCTACTTGTTCATGCAAAAGATCCATGTGATAAAGAAGAAAAGTGGGCGAGGGGGGAAACACAGGAACTGATCTGAGTTCTGAGAATTTTTGAATGAAATTAATCCAAATATTTCTGAGAGATCAAAAGCTCCACTCTACACAGCCAGATTTCAGGTCAAGCTTTACCAGTGTACTGCGCTTCTAAATATTTACTACCAAACATTAAAATGCATAGCAATTTTTCTTTCTTGAATAACTCTTGAAGCTGATTACAAATGGGGTTAGAATCTGACTTCAAACCACAGAATGCATAACGAACAACAACAAAAAACCCTCTTTCCTGCACTGCTTTCCTGTGGCAGCGCTTCGCCAGGCGCAGCCATCAAATCAGGGTGGGCAAAGTGGACAGCACCAGGACTGAGCAGCCATGAAATCTACCCATGCCACCACTCGCAGCTGGCACACAGATATATCTCCAGCATGCCACTTCATAACGGACACTGCTAATGCATTTAAAAGCAATACCTTTTGTTTTGTTTTTGTAGTGTTTGGACAACACAAACTACGTGCAAGGTACTTAAAGCCAACATCAAGGACAAAGTTCTCTGCCCAAACAATGAAGGCTTAGAGGATGAGGATATCTTTCCTTATCCCTGTCTACAGGTGTGGGTTAATCTGACAGCCTCAGGACAGGAGGTTATGCTGTATCACACTGAAGATACACTGGAAAGAAATCCTAAGGTACTTGCAACACAGATTGAATAATTGCTCTCTGCTGCTGTCTAACACCTTTGAGGAGAAGGGGGTGATTGTTTTTAAACCAAGCAGCAGAGTAAGAGTAGGATTTGTTCATCTTTAACATGTTAATGTCTGTGCTTAGACCAAGGCATTTTTAAAATATTCCAGAAATTACACCGTTTTGGATTTTGTTTTAAACATTGCATCAAACATTAAGGTAGTACTTGTTAAGCAATTATACCAACTAAACATGAATATTTAACATTTATGAACATTTAAAAATATGCAAAGCTCCAAGTTGAAGACCAAAGGTAAGAAATCGTTTATAAGCTGTGGTTTGCTCAGTTGCTTGTTGAATTATCACAGGAGAGACCTGAAGTTAAGAACAGTCTTAAGTAAGAGCACAAATCCCAATTTTAGTTCCATTTTAGGTGTGTGATATGAAGCAGGGAATAAAGGAAGCAGAGAAAGGGGAAATGAGGGTATTGTTGGGAACATGATGCACTTTTCAGACAGAAAGGAGAAACAAAACAGTAATTTGGGAAGATAATTGCCCAGAAAACTCATTTGTCTTTGGTTTGTTCTGCAACTGTTTCCGGCCAGCCTGGCAGCATAAACCTGGACTGATGGAGAAGGCAGTGGCGCTGTAGGAAGCACCCGTGTAATGCAGAGTATTGTTGGGGGTATAATGCTGGGTATTGTGTGTGGTAGAGGTCCCTTGGTCAGTTGTTTTAGGGATCTCTTCCCCAGAGAATGAGTGCAGACCATGGGTGGGACAGAAACATGGGTGTGCAGTATTCATTTGGCTTTAGAGGTGTGGGAAAGATTGGGGAAGGGGAAGAAGTAGGGTGTTATCCTTTTGTTTCTGCCAGTGTTTCTGCTTGGGAAACAGCAGAGCTCAACGTTTTCAGGCTTGCTCCCTCACAACCAGAAGTGCTCCTACAGGTACACTGTACCAAGGAAGGTCAGGTTCAGTCCAGTTCTAAAACCATGTGTATTTCAGAGGCCTTATTCCAGCTCAACACTCTCTAAGGGGAAATAAAGCAAAATTCAGATCTTGGATACCCAAGACTGAAGCACTTCCAGAATTCAAAACAAACATGCTCAGACTACAAGTGCTCACCTTTGCTAAAGAAATTATATAGAGTTTCACACAGTGCAAACCTGATAGCATAAAACACTTAAGCTGAAGAGAATTTTGCTAGCTAATGTCTGTCTTTATAGAGACTATCTCAGGGAAAGCCACATACAATGAAGTGGCAAAGCAGAAATTATGCACTGTAGATTGAAACAAGAGCCTTGTTTACTGCAAGAGGAGGCGATTTGCTGATTTCCTACCGTTTGCATTACTACAAGTACAAGCCTTCAGGTCAGGAACCATCCCCTTTCTGCCAGTTTCCAGCTTAAGACACCTAAGCATTATTATGTATGCAAAATCATATCGCAGAAAAGAAACCATTATGAACAACAAAAAAACCCCCAAGTGCTTCAAGTTCTAATAATATTTCCACTGAAGACTAAACAACTTTGCATTATTACTACAGGTCAAAATAGTCTGTGTTACGAGGACAAGTAGGGAGCCTCTAACAGCCATGCTTTCCTCTTAATTGTCTACGAGCTACAATCAGAGGTGCACAGTGAAGCAACTTCGTTCTCCTGCACACTGACAAGCCAGCTGTGAATTTCTGCACAACTAACACAGTTCTGCTGTGGTGGTGCCTAGAAGCTCTGTTAGGAATCCAACGTTGGCACTGTAATAATAAAGTGACAGTCCCAAATACTGCAGCTTTATTTCAAACACGTATGTATTATTGGTTTCCAACATTACTCCAACCTGTAAATCTGCAGACTGGGGGCATAGACACACTGACAAAAACAGGGAAGCATAGCAAATAGGTTATGGACATAAGGAAACCAAGACTATCTCCAGGGAAGCTAGCCAAACCACAGAAGATTCCGTCAGTACTAGCATGTTTGTTTTACTTATTCTGACTTAACCACAAAACCTGCATTAGAGTATCTGTTATAATGAATCACCTTGATTTCTTATTCCAGTGCTCGTACATCCCAGGCAAGTCGGAGAACTCTAAAGAAGTTAAAGTGCAAATAGAAACAATTGCAACCAACTTCAAAAAGCAGCAGACTTTCCCATGCTACTATGACCCTGGAGGAACACAGACCAATGTCATTTTAAGCAGACTCTATCCCCCAAAAGGCCTCCTCTTTGCTTTCCTTTGGCCTACACTCATGTTTACTGGTGGATGTCTGATTATTGTTCTGGTAAAACTTAGTCAGTATGTTTCTGTTCTTTCTGCTTGGCAGTAGAAAATAAATGTCTAGCCTAGATTGTTGCAAGATATTAAAGTGCCTTTGTTCTGCCTGTCTTTATCTGCATTTTGTGACTTGTAATATACCAGGTGTCAATCCAAGGGCAGGCATTCCAGAAAACTGAATGGCACCTACTATGGATGACAATCCATTACATGAGTACAAAATATAAAATTGATTCCCAGGAATGCCTGCAAATACCTCATAAGAGCACAGACTGAGTTACTATCTATTGTTTCCTTGGGTTTTCTGAGGTACCATTGCTTTACAGAGCTACAATTCAAGTTTACCTCTAAACTCTCGTTCCATCTTTTAGACAGGGTCCTAATTTTCTGTCTGGTTCAGACCAGATCCACATACATTGTTACTGGCAGACACACCCTTTACATACTTCATTACCAATACAGTACGTATTCATGGCATACTCTTCTGGTCTGCTGAGAAAAGAAGTTTTGTTATGGTCCAAAGAGATATTTGTTATCATGGATCTCTTTGCATTTGGGAAAGTGGAGGGTGAAAACCACCTGAAAACAAAATACATACACACAGACATTACAAAGTTTGCACTCTAAATATCTAACACCAATTGTGTAGAATTAAATATATGCATAAAGTGTAGGGTATGGGAAAGTAGTAAATTTTAGGACTTGTTTCAAAGTAAAGCAAAGGTAAGATTTGAGTTAAGTGTACAACTCAAGGAAGGCTACCTGCCTGCCATTTGCATATATTATAAAACAGTTAAGGAAACAAAGTCACGATATAAAGAATATGATTATACAGTAGAAAACATCCATGATGTCTTACTAAATACAGTAATCTTACGTAACCACAGAAGTCTGCATGCTTAGCACAAAGTTATTTCACAATAGAGGCACGTTTGTTTCTAACGCTAAGACTCTTGGGAATGCTCTGATGCACGTATAAACACATTTTATTTTCTCTGAAAATAACTGTTTCTCTCAGCCAGTTTTCAAATTTCTACTGGACACAGAAGGTACATAACATAATTTCTGCATGCTGTATTTGACTGGCACTTCGGACACAACTAGTACAAGCTTTTTCATCACACAGCTGATGAACCACGTAGTAGCTATCACTCACAGGAAAATTTCAGGGCTTAGATACAAATTCATTAAATTGTAGTAGAAAAAAGTTACTCTCATCAACATGGCACAATTCTCTATTGTTTATTGTAAAAAAGAGGAAGGCTGAAATATTAACCCATTACATGCATTTTCCCACATTACTAATGAAGCAGAGTCAGAATTTGCTTTTCATCATGATCAGCAAATCAAAATTAGACCAGGATAGCACAAAATAGCAGTTATTAACATCAGCAACACTCATTCAACATGCAGCCTGATACCTGTTGAAGCTAATGCACTGTACTGGTACCAAAGGAGGTGAACAAGCTAGCTGTAAATAGAGAGGTTTAACAGGTTCTTTCAAAACTCTACTTCAAATTTTGCTTTTCAGCAGTTTAAAGAGTCTCTAGTTTGCAAACTAGAACTTGCTCATGACTACCCTACATTCAGTCCAGCAAATCAGTAGCCCCCGCCACCTTGCTCCCCTCTCAGTTCAGCAGAGGTGAATGAAGGTGGGATGTTGCTGTTCCTTCTAGTCGTGGTCCTCATTGCCCCACTCTCTCATGAATCACTAACTTGTCTCTGGAAAAGCAAAAGCTCTTGATCTTGCTGAGCTGAGAACTCAGCATGAAGCATGAGGATCAGGAGCTCCTGCTCCTGACTCCCACCTTGGCTTCCCGAGACCATGCCTAAAGCCACACCCTGCTCACCTCCCGGCTCAGAGTTATCCCTGATTGGAGTAGATGAAAATTTATTTAGAGTGCAAGCTGTGTTTCCAGATTTACCTCTACCAAAAATAAAGCAAGTCAATTATTACATGAAAAGTTATTTCCCTCCAACATGTACACTTTGTAAGTACATGAAGAAAAACCTTACACAAATTTTGTTCCCTAATAAAATAGCATTTCTACTTTGGGCAGGAAGTATTCCAAGTGAAAACAGCCGGTGCAGGAGAAAAACCACACACAAATTAGTAAACTATTGTTCTGGACTCTCGCCAAACTCAGCTTTCTCTTTTGCCCAAATGAAGCAGGGGTTTTATTCTAATGTAGAAAACAAACACACAAAACATAGGCACCACAGAAGTCTGTTCTTGTTTTTAAATAATGCTTTGCCCACGTATACTGTGCTGGTTCTTTTCTACAGTTCTGAGAAAGCTGAATATTAAAGTCGGATATTCTTTCCCCTTCACACTTTTCGCTTTTGCTTAAAGTTGAAACAGTTTTAACAGTGTGTCAGGTTGCTGAATTACTTTTGAGCTTTTGTAAACATATTTCTATTATTTTTCCAACTGCAAAAGTTGTAATTCACTAGAGAGTGAAGTTTTAATAACAGTATCCTTCTTACAGGAACACACAAGGAAGCTATATAGCCTTTAGGGGTTTTTGTTTGGTTGGGTTTCTTTTAATATTATTGGATTATACCATCAAGTCTACAATAAATCTGATAAATAAAATGCTATTTTTCTGAGATCCAGCAAAACGCTTCCTATAAGAAATGCTTCCATACAAGTAGTGACCACTGCAGTGACATATGTACACAACTAACATTCTCAAGGCAGAATAGATGATCAAGGTATATATTACAACATTAAAACTCCTGCCAGGGGAAGAGAAGTGACAGTATAAGCAGTTGGAGATGAAAGTCATACTTGAAATCTGTTTGACTATACATAGCTTTCATCAGGACTGATGCTTAGACCACAGTAATAGTGCTTGAGTCGACAGGAACATGCAAGGAACACAGGAAAAATGGGGATAGATTTTAGACCCTGATGAATACTTTAGTTGCACAGGCCCTTTATATGTCTATATGAATAATATTGTTTTGCTGAAACTATTAAAAGTCCTATTTTTTCAAATGCTGGGCACAGACTCTCAAGAGTAGTTTTTCTTTTTGATGCCAAATAAGGCTTGGACATGGTGATTCTACTGTTGGAAGATGGAAAAGAACAAAAGCTCTGACACTGTTCATGAGGGAACTCGTATTCTTCCCAGGCAATAAAAAGAACTAATTGCAAAAGGTTGTGAAACGAAGCTTATCTCATAACTGGGAAGATATTTTTCAGGATGGGGTAGATTCAACTTTCATCAGCTTTTAATAAGATCACCTTTCTCCAACTCTGAGGACGCAGTGACAATGGCAACTTAAGAGGAAACTATAGGGGATTGATTCACTAAGAACCCATCTGTGAGTCACCAGCATATCCTTAACATACATAAAAAATAGCAGGTATCTTCTGGCTACCTCTGACAGTTTTAAGTATCCTGCTGACTGGTGCTATTTTTATTACCTGATCCTCAGAGAAGTTAACATAGAGAGCAAACTACTCATTTCCCGCCCCACCCCCCACCCCCTAAAGTATTTGTAAAGAGTAAAAATGCTAAAAATGCATGGGCGGGGGGGGGGGGGGGGGGGGCAGGAGGGGGAATTGTTTAGTTTTAGATTTAGATTTGTTTAGTTTAGATTTAGTTTTCCTGGAGCCAGGTTTCTTTTACTGTGCTGCTGTAAGACTTAAGTGTTAAAGACTTAAGCTTTGATGAATATGTTATATTGGGGAGTTGCAATATTAGACGTTTTATTCCTTGGTGACCCCAAATCTCCATACTCTCAAGAACATTAACAGAAAGGAAAAAGATAACAAATATCAGATACAGTTGGCTGTACTGAACTTCCATGTAAAATAGTCAGTGAAATACAGATTAAAGAAAGTGTCTATTATTATTATGCTCCACTAGAAGAAATAGCAATGAAAAAAAAATCTTGTTGAAGTTGAAGCACTGACAAGCTGTTCTTCCAAAGCTTCCTAAAAATATCTATACATTTCTTAAATAAATACAAGTAGTCTCATTATACCCTGCACTTCTTTCCCTAGAAGTGTCATACGGCATTTGCACAGACATTAAGCTGTCATACAGGTAAAGACATTCACATGCTGCCATACCCAAAGCAGCACAGGTATGTTCCCTTTTCTCTTTGATCACATATCTCTATACTAAATCCAAAAATCTGATATAATCTTTGCTAGATACGCGTTACTGTAATTGCCTTGCCTAGGAAAACCGACAATTAAAGATGTACTTTCTACTTCTTACCTCTTATAATTCCAGGCAGATTTTCAGAAAGTTTCAGCATGCTGAACAAGTTATTCTGCATTCAGTACCAAGGGCAAAAAAGAGCAGCACCTGAAAATACTTCAACTTTAGCAAAAAGATAACTCAAGATTAATATTACAGATGGGGGCAGGGGAGAGAGTTGTTGGCAAAGCTCCAACTCTTCAGTATTTGTACCACACTTGGAACAAGACGACGTGAATGAGGTAAATAGAGGCTGTTTAGTCCAATCAAACTCAAGGCCATTCTTATATAAACTCTTTGAATAATCTTTAAATAATCTCATTCATGTGCTTTAAAGTCTAATGAGGCAGTAAACTGTATTAAAGAGGTGTCTCCAGAAAAACCTCAAAGATAGATGTTGAGCAAAAGAGTCGTGTTTGATGCACCGATTGGTTTATAGTTTGCTAAAGCACCGCATAATTTTCTCTCTGCTGGAGCATACATTGGACATGCTTATTTCTAGAGTAAATAAATAAAGAAATCTTGACTTCATTTTGGACACTGCTCTGGATAATTATGTGACCCCTAAGTCACCAGTGCTCTCAGCCTCAGCAGACTGAAAACATAGGACCAGTCTTTAAGCCTAGTCTGCAGAAGATAATTACTGCTTCTTGACTCATGAAATAGTTGCAATGAGCAAATGCCTTCAATTAATTATTCTTATGCTATATAGATTGACAGAAAGATGATGATTGGACAGGCCTCGAAATTGAATTACCCTCTGATTTGTGGGGAGGAAATCCCCACAGCCATGGTCGAACCTTGTATACCCAGAATAATGTGAAGACTATAAAATACACAGCTAGGAAGAAATAGTTTATTTATTCACATTGTTTACCTATCTGACCTATCCAGAGTTTTGTCATCACAGTTTTTGCCCTTACTGCACTTTTTTTTTAAAAAGTATATATAAACTCGTTAGATAGAGTGTTGCATGAGTAAGCGTTTACTGCCTGTACTTAAACATACTGTTGTTTTTTTCTATGATCCTGAAGCCAGTACAGGAGTAGAGGAACCAACATCCTTTTATCCCTATCTATCAATAGTTGGAAAACCAGGGAGTTACAACTGCAAAACCTAGATTTTTGGCGAACGAAGGGAGACGTGAACTCCTAAAGGTGAGGGAATTGAGGTGATTCACTGCTGACACAGGAGATCACAGCAACAGCTGATCAAGATTCCTCCTTCTCTACATCTGACCTTACCACATCAAACTTTTTTACTTGAACTTGACATGAAAGAATAGCAAGCCCTTTAAAGGGATACTTGCATGGTTGTTTTGGGGAGGGTTGATTTTATTTTTTTAAGCCTTCCACAAATGCATGTTTATCAGACAGACTGTGAAAACAGATATGAAACCTGTATGAGAAATTTTGTATCAAGCAATGAATTCAGAATACAGCATTGAGGCAGCTGCATAAAGATATACATTAATAGAAGCTTTAAAACAGCTTATAAAAGTTTTAGTCTGCCTTTCTACAGATAAAAAATTTGAAAAGTCTCCATTGTTCCTTTTATAGCTACTGTTGTTCCCCTCTATAGCCACAGAAATGGTTCTTCATGCCTCACTAGTGGACAGGAAATAATTCATTGCCTTCTCAGCTGCTTTCAGTAAAGCAATGAAATAGCACCAATGAATAGAGCTTTTAAAGGCGTTAAAATATGAAACAATCAATCAAATTACCTGAACTTGAATAACATATCATTTACTCTTCAGAAGTAGCATGTTAATGTGGAGACTCAACACACTATAAGCAAACTCAAGTACACCCCCACACCTCAAGAAAAGAGTTCTTTACAGTCAGGTAAGAGCACTATCTATTGATTGACTCTTGCCTGAAGAACTCCATACAAGCAAATAATTTAGACTGGAAGAATCAAGTTGTCCTGGCAGGACTGAGGTTATGGGCCTATGCTGTTCTGCCCTGCCTGCATCCACAGAGCATTTTCATCTTCCCAATAGCTGTTGTGCCCTGCCTGCATCCACAGAGCGTTTTCATCTTCCCAATAGCTGTTGTGCCCTGCCTGCATCCACAGAGCATTTTCATCTTCCCAATAGCTGTTGTGCCCTGCCTGCATCCACAGAGCATTTTCAACTTCCCAATATTCTTGCAGCATACTCTGGGGCAGATTAGCTGGACTTAGAACAAAACAAAATTGCCCAACCAACTGTAATGGTTCCTGGCAGCTTCTATTCCATAAAGTTATAACAGTGCTGCACTCAAGAGTCTTTCCCAGAGCAGCAGAATATGCTGCAAACATCCCTCAAGTAAATGCTCAGCACAAGCTTAGGAACTGATTTATACAAGGTGGCTTTATTCCCCCCAAAACTGCCACCCTAGGGCGCACTTGTGCATTTTCTGAATGAATACAGGTCCCTAAGAGTGTCCTTCTTTCTGTGCTTTAAGCACAGGACCTCTTGGCTTCAGTCTTAGTGTAGCAAACTATATTAGAAGATTGGGTCTGCCATGGGAGATGAGAAAACTGAAGTGAATTTTTGGCTCAGATGTGAGCCACATACGTAAACTGCTCAATGCTGTGGCTCAGCCTGCAGCGTTCTGAGACACCAGCTCAGGAAAGCCATACCTTGTACAACACTGTGATGAGAAATAACAGTGTACACTGTGCTGTTACTGCTGACTTCAGCACAAGCATCGAGTATTTAATTGACTCATAGCTGACTCACTGACTCAGTGGCAGCTTCAGGCCAGGGCTGCTGAGTGACACCTCATTTTTACCATAGGTCGAGGAGGCACTGAATGCAGATGATCAAATTCCAGTATTTGTCACATCTACTTCCCAAAAGTCACATACTAAACTGGGTTCAGAAAACCACAAAACTATTTGGTCGATTAATAGCTAAAATATCAGTTACTTTTCCAGGGCATTTAAATATGCACTACATAACTAGCAATAGAGAAACTAGCAAATAGCAGGGAGATTACAGAGAGAGATAGAGATTACACTGAACTGATGAGGCAGACCAAAGCTGAGAATAGGATTTAAGGCTATGGAGTCAGGAAACTGTTGGGATAATATCACACTATTAGTCTTATAAATGAGGCTTAATGTAAGAGGATAAAAACCAGATGCTTCACCAGTAGATATTACTATGGCATAAACGAATTAATGTAGTTCGCAACATGCTTGAGTTATCAACTATGTTGAAATGCCAAAAACATTATGAATTTGTTTCAGAATGACAGCTACTAAGTTTGCTTAAAGCTATTAAAAAATCCTAAATATTTCAGTTAGTACTGAAGAATAGCTAAAATGCATTTAACATCAGCAAGCATGCAACGTCTCCATGGCAAAAGTGTTTTGTTTAGTTGGGGTTTTTTTCCAAACATTCTCTACACAACACTGTACCTAAAAGCCAACTACTTTCAAATAGTCAAAACATTTTGCCTGGACTAAAAAGCACATGAGCACTCTGGAGGTTCTGGAAATCTTCAGATTCAGTTCATCAGAACCGTAGTCCTGACCGTAAAGGTCATGTAACACCTTCACCAATACATTCTAGTCTCAGAAATGTACTCTCACATGGATAGAAAAAAAAAAGTACTGCACAAATCTGTCAAAATGAAGGAGCCCAAAATGCAAATAAGAGACAGAAAAGCCTTTAAAAAAAGACAACAAAAACCACAACCAACCAACATAAGCCCTCTGCTATTGGTATTTGTCCATTCCCAAAACACTCACCTACAATTCAGGAGAGTTTAAAGCATGTTGGGCTTTTTTGGTGGTGGTAGTTCTGTTTTTAAAGGGAGGGGGGAGGGGAAGAACCTTTCAGGCAAGGTGACTCAAAAATATGTATCTCTTGTCACATAATAGACATATCCAGTCACATGCTGTGAAAGAAATCAGCAGGCCACCTGGATGACTGATGCAGCCTGCTTCTCAAGCGAGCCACAGCTGACAGTATGCTGGGTACCCTATGCACAAGAGGATCCAAATTCCAGATTGCACTGTGTATACATGTGGTTGTCAGCATGGGACACCTAATAACAGTCACTTTAAAAAATTCCTAATAAATGTGGAGCTCCTGTAGTGTCACAGCCTCTTTGAAAGTTCAATCAATGGATCAATACAAGAAGTCTGATGCCCAGCTGGTTCTTCAATGGAAAGCAGGATTTTTTTAAAAGTTATGAATAAAAACATAGAGTAGCTGTTTTGGAACAAAATTAACAACATGCTTGTTCCATTATTTTGTATTCTGAAAAATCAGCACTGGTTAAGTTCATGTTTGCACAGAATTTATCTACATGGAAATGCAGCAAATCACCCATTCAGCTGACATTTAAAGTCTCTCAGATGGTGTTGAGAGCAAGTATTTTATACAGCTTTAAAATATCAACTCTACAGGAAGGTAGTATAAAAAAAGAATTAAATTTAAAGACTCAAACCAATGACACTATGATTGCAAGTTATAGCAGTGTACAGGAGTATAGTTATGCCTATTAAGATTAGAAAAATTATTTCTCAGAGGATAAAAATTAATTCAAAACAAGATAAATCAACAGATAAAGTGTAATTCTGTTGCCTCCACCTTCTCAACTCAACCTAACTCCATGTCAACACTAGGCACTGGCACCTGATTGCAGTAGCCAGAAATATGAATTCAGAAATTAAGAATTTATCTGACTGCCAAAAATGAAGGTACAAATGCCAGCTGTAAGAATAAATACATGCTTTTTGCAGCATTCAAGAGCTAAGTGACTAAAAGACACATGATTAATTCCATGAGACCATTCCCATGTGTATCACTGTGGTTGAAAGAAACAATTTCATACAGGAGACCAGTAGCATTTACCAGTCTACATCTGCCTTATATTTCCTAGTACCTGGAGATACAAGCAAGACTGGTGCCAATCTAAGCTGCTACTGCAAAGCAGCTGTGCTTTCTCCCAAGTCCTACCCATGAGGGACTATATCATAACACTATCTAGAAGCAAGTTTGCAACAGAATGAGAAGAGGTCAAAACCAGAACAAGATATTTACTTTGCTGGAAGTAGTACAGTTTAGGGGAAAAAAAAACAACAACGAAACAAACCCAAAAACAAACAAGAAAAAACAAACAAACACAAAACCCCCCAAAACTTCCCAAACCCAAACACATAAACCCACCACACACCTCACCAGATACTCCAAATAATCACTGACAAGCTGGGGAGAAGGAAAGGTCAGGAAAATGATGAAAAATATAAGAGTAAAGTTATCACTAGTAAACTAATCAGATAAAAACACTTTGGAAAGCTAGTTGTAAGAGCTCAGACATCACCAACAGAAGGAAAAACAATCTCTAACCTCCCCCCGGAATACTACTAATTTTTGTATGATACTGAATATTAACACATATTCTATAAAGTTGTACAGAGCTGTCATGCTCCTAATCTCAATTTCTGTCAATTTACCGACTGTAAAAATGCAGAGTCCCCAGCTGCACACACCTAACCAGAGCAATATATCACCAGATTCAGCTGATAGTAGAGCATATTTAAGTCCATTTTAAAAAAATCGATTTTTAACAGCAATTTCAACTGTATGATATTTCCTCAATTCTGTTATAACATGTCAGGTACAGTAGTTTCAAAACAAAAACTAATAAAGCAGTGCTGCATCTAGTGTTTCCAACATTTTCACTAGAAGAGTTTTGCTAATGAAAACACAAGTGGAGGTTTTTTGTTTGTTTTGTTGTGGGCCTTTGCATGTTTGATTTTTGAAAAAACAAAGCTGACTAGCTGGGGGGGTGGTGTGTATTGGTTTTTTGGGTGGGCAGAGAATGGTGAAGAGGAAATAATTTCAAAATTGGCTCATCTCTCAAACAGTTGGGCTTTTTTCCATAATTTATTCTATTATCTTTCTGTTCAGAAAAGCTAGGCTGGTTGGCCTATACATTCTTTTTTCCCCACACCATGTTACGGATACAATAATTGCTCTTCCCAAATTTCTGCTGTTCTCAGAAATAAATTCTAACAGCTAAAAGACTGCACAGATTTAGCCCTCAATAGTGATTTTTATCAGACACTATGAATTCAATCACATCTGACTTATCCAAATATTTTTTAGCCATTGTTGCCATCTGCACTTCTCTTTCCTTGTAGCAATTAATTGCATGAAGCAACAAGTCACATAAACTGTTTTTTGAAGGCTAAAGGAAGAATCAGTCATTACTTCAGCCCTGAGCCACTCAGCACTCATGATCCTTGCCTGTTGTCTTTCTCATTTCCAGTGTATTTTTACAATCTTTTATTGCCATCTCTTAAGTCCTTTGCCAGTTGTAATAACTCATTTTGCACCTTGGCCTTTCTGATCTTATCCCAACATGCTTCCACTATTTCATCTGTATCAGTCTCTTATAGTGCTGATCTTCCCGTACAGTCAGGATTGTTGCCTGCCCTTTCCAGCAATGACCTGCTTTCTTAATATTATCTTCCCAGAAGACTACCTATCAGCTTCCAATCTTGCTGAAATCTTCTTTGAAGCCTGTTATTCTCACACTGCTACTGCTCTCCTTTCTTCATGTAGGACTGTGAACCCTGTCATTTAAGAAATGCCTTCACTTAACACTGCCACCCTCCCTCAGTCCATCCTAAAATTATGCAGTTCTGGACAAAGAAAAATTATAACACTTAGTTTACTAGTAAATTCTTTAACTTCACCTGCATCTAGTTTTATCTATTTTACCATAATATTAAATCCACTGCCTAACTGACTGACATAAAGAGCTATTTATCACCCTTAATATGTTTATGGCCAGTAAAAATATTGATATTTGATGAAGACAAAACAGAAATGTCAAAATAAAGCACATATTTCAAAGAGATTAAAGAGGTCTACAAGATACTGCAGTCTGGCAAAATAAAATTTAAGGGCTAAGCAACACAAACTGGTGTTTAGCAACCTTTTTGGTTTCATAATGAGAAAATAAATTAATAACAGCCTGTTCAACAGATGACACAGGACTACTCTCCTGACTGATCCAAGAGCCTCAAGATCCAGCTAGCGTGCAGCTAAGACTAAAACATTTGACTCCCTTATCTGTACCTGTAGTGATAAATGTAGCATTTAGTGTTTGGATATAGTAGAATGGTGTTTGAATATTACCAGTAGCAATCCTTCAATGTAACAACATATTTGCACAGATTACAGTCCACACACACACACCCCCCAGCCCCTCTTCACCTCTCATCATGCAACTACAAACAATAAGGAAAAAGAGCAGCATTTTTAGCACACGATATAAGTGGGCTGTAAGACACATTTGGTTTAAGTAATATTAATTTGCTCTCCAGTTCCATTAAAACTATGAACATGGTTGAAGAGATAAGCAGAACTAATGCTGAGTTTTATCAGAGACTGGAGAACACAGCCTGTACTTCAGTACTACTTTTTAATCATGAAAATAGTGGGATTTTTCTTTTCTGTTTATATGCAGATTTGGCAGAAACAAACGGGACTCTCACCTTCTTAGGCAGGTGGGGTTGGGGCTATATATTTTTTGCACTTATTTTCTTCTTTCTGCTCCAATTTATCTTTTTTTTGTGGGGGTTGCTTTTGCACCGATTTCTTCTTCTCACTTCAATGACCTTCCTCCTGCACAATTCATTTCATAAGGAAATTCAGGCTATAAATTCCAAAAGAAGATATCTACAACACCATTCAATTGTATGTAAGGAAAATAGCTGAAGAACGGATATACCTGAAACAAAAACTGCGATGAGAGAAGTTTGTATTTCACATGACCATTCTTAGTGGAACTTGATAGAAACTTATCATTCAACACTTAAAATTTTACCAAATATATTCCAGTTTTGCCTCTCTGATTTTTTATTCTTCATTAAAAAAGACTTTAAGAGCTAACAGTCAGCAAGTCTGACTTACAAAAGCAAATTAAAGTTAGAAAAACCCCACTGCATTAAATTCAGAGAATAAGAAAAAAATAGTTTACATTTTCATAGCTTTCAGCCACATATTACCATTTCAAGACCCACCTCACTTTAATTCTCTTTTGAATATAGCCATAGTGAATCCCAGCGAAACACTCCTCTAATGCCCTACTCAGTAGGAAGGGATGTCAACCACGTGTATCAGACACAAGCGATGCAGCCTCCTGCCATACAACTAAGATTATTTTTCTTTTGTTACTCAGGTCATTTCCCAGGCTCTCTCTCCCCCAGAAGAGAAAACCAACAACTACTGTACCTGCTCCACGTCTAACGAGACTAATCAACCCAATCAATTAAAATGCACTTTTCACTGAAGCAAACCTCAATGTTTGTCATTAATCATGACTATTTCCATATTAAATCTCAACTTTCTAATCTTTTCTGCATTACTGCTGCTGTGTCATTTGAAACATGATATTGCTGCATGGGTTTAAATTCTCAGTGTAATACATCTTCTGACAGGCATTTATAGAAAAAGATCACTGAAAAAGAAAATCCTATGCAATACCAAAGGGCAAAGAGCCAATATGCAACATACAAAAAAACAAACAAAAGCCTCCCCAAACTTTGCTTTTCTAAGCAAATAGTTGATATACTTTATGTCTGGGAAGAAAAATTATGATAAACCTTTTCCACCATAAATCAAGCCATTACATTTCCATTTTTTATTTTTACATCCCATAAAACTCTCAAATATACTACATCCTACTGGTCCTCTGCTCAAGAAATCAAAGCTACTCTGAGAACAATATACTGCTTTAACATTCTCCAACCTGTTATTTCTTAAACACTGTCATACATCTATTGCTTGATAATATGGTGCTCTTGAGAAACAAGAGATCTTGGCCTCAGAGTCAATTCCTATCTAATCCTGAGAAAGGAGTCAATGAGGGCACTAACTCTTGGTCAGGCTGCTGAATCACCCCCAGTTCTGAAACAGTCCTTAAAATGCTTAAGTATGTCAACAGGTTTACAGTTACCTGTCCCAAAATACCTAAAAGCCTGATCACTGGAGTACTCTGATGGCTCAGTCAATGTTACAGGTAATTTGATCTAACAACTTTTCCTGAAAGGACAGACACACCTCTCCCCTCTTCCTGTGTGCACAATGTTTTCCTTATGAGGTTAGTTTTAGGCCAGTCTATCTCTTAATTTAACAGAAGGGTGTTGTGGCATTCAACAGACTTAACACAAGTGAAATGTAAGATTTCAGCATGGAATTTAAACAAGTACTGCCACTAACAAATGGGTTAATATTTTCAACAGAAGTCTGGGGATTTCTGCATTCACATAGAACCTCACCTCTCACCCTAAGTTAGGATAATTAGGAAATTAAGGGCCTGCTGATCTCTGCTTCCCAATATACACATATTGCCAAAAATTCAATTACTTTAAGTTAGCAGAAGACATTATTATTAATCAAATAGATGACCAGGAAAAGGCAATCGATCAAGTCCTGTGCAAGACTGAAGCAATGATTTCATTCAGACATTAGTCAGCTCCCTTCACCAAAAGCAGCACCCAAGCAGAATATTAGCTGTTAGATAAACACACTATGCTTTACAAAGCCCAGTAATATAAAGGCAGCCATTAGCCTTCATTTCTCAAATCAGCTCTTACTGGCTGGTATCTTGCACAATTTACTTCTTCGTTCATTCTGAAAAGCGGCATGTAATAAGCCATCCTGACATGTATTTATTGGATGCTCTTCACAGCACAAGTGCTGTTAAATCGCTTCCTACGCACCGAACTTTTCACCATCAATATTTTCGAACTGCAAATTTGAAGGTCTTTCAGCTCTAAAACCTCCAAGTCTGTACAATGTATATTAAAGGTACATTGCAATATAGTCTCATTGTGATATAAGGTAAACTTTGGTAGAAAGAGAATTGCTGCAAACTGGAATATAGGACATGTATTCTCACAGTATTTTAAGCTTTTTTTAAGACAGAACCATTTGGAAATAGAGCTTTTAAAAATTATTATGAATATAAATAACTGCACATACCACCAAATAAAGAACAAAATGTTTTAAGAGGTGGATTGGAATAAGTTCCTTGGCCTGTATAACTTCCAGTGTTTGTTATTTGCATAATAGGAAAACAACAGCATTTTTATATAGAACACTACATCCTCCTTTTTGCACTTGCTGGACAGCCCAGGAATAGCAATGAGCATCCATTGACGAGCACAGCTCATTCCTGCCCAAAAAGTCAGGTCTGGAACAAGAGTTCTTTCACCTTGATCATTCAAGGATTCAGTCGGAGATACATTAAGTACTAACTACTGGTAAAAAAGGCACATCCTCAATACCTTAAGCTGCAGCAAAAGGTCCTGTTCTGTGGTTGTGATATTGAGAAAAAAGTATACTTCTCCACTCTTCCATCTCCTGTTAGCACATTGCAGTAAAGCCAGACAGCAGGCACACTAACACCTCCCAAGCACTGCAGCTGCCAGGCCAGGAGAAAAGCAGGGCCTTTTAACAACATGCAGTGCCGAGAGTAACTTAGCCAGTAACACTGCCTTCCCAATACCTCCCAGCAGGCATGCCTACATAAGAAGCAGATAGGTTTTCATTAAAATCACTGAGGATACTAGGATGTTTACAAGAGATTTGCATTTACGACATTCCATTTTGGATGAGTGAGGACGGTACACTCTAAAAGTTTATTTCCAAGTTTAATGAATTCAATAAAGTGTCATTAACTTTCCTATTTCTCTTCCTGTTGCAACAGAGCCTAGGAACCCCATGCAGAGACCAAGAGGTCCCCCATTGGAAAGATTAGCATAACAAGCACTTTTTTTTTTTCTTTAATACTACACCGAGCAAGTGACTTTTGATACATAGTGTGAATGTTGAAAGTTCTTTTACTGCTTGAACCCTCAATCTGCTCAGAATTATGCCTCCATTCAGGATGTGACTGACAGGATGCCAGTGGTCTCAAAGACCAGCACACTACTCTTACACAGTCTCCATAGAAGTGGGCAGTGCTGCAGGCTTTAACCTCCAGTGAAGTAGTTTGAAATGGCATTATTACCTAGTCAAACCAAACCAAATATTATTTTGATCTGAAAATGGAATAGTGCTGCAGCTGATACCTATGTACATGCAATGACAGACCTCAGAGGAGGATCACAGCTACACCACAGTTAGCAGGTTTAAGCCCAACATACCTGTATACCACTACATGAATCTACTAAGTCTGCTACAAATTTCTTCACATATAATTCATTCTGCACCTGTAATGGACTTACTTCAACAGTTAAGCTGCTTCAGATATGCAGCCAATACTAAATAGCCTGGCTGTTTGCAGTCTTTTTATTTTTCTTATCTTTTAAATATATTTTTGAGCTGACTCAAGTCTAAATGCAAAGTCTTTCATGAAGGCTTATCAGCAGTATTTGTGACATTTTCTTTAAAACTTTCAAACCATAAAGAAATTTCCAAATTACATTGGAAACAAACGCTGCATCATCATCTGTGATGGCTAAAGTCATTACAATATTTCACACATCTAAAAAGAAGGGGTGGGGGCAGGGAGAGCCTTCTTTCAATTCTCAGCCTGAGTAAATTGTGACAGATATTAAAAAAAGTCATCCTTATTTCTATTACTGTCATTATGAAATTTTGTCTTCAAACACAGATTATGCTCAAGTCATACAAGAAAAAACACTTCCTGGGAAGAAACGATCAGGGAAATTGGCTGAAATTTTAACTCATTCAAAAATCTGGTAGGTGAGAGAACAGCACCAAAGCAGGAATTTCCGTGCAAACCACTTGTAGTCATGACTAAGTAAAAAACAGAAAACCAAAACAAAACAAAAAAAAAACCGCACACCAACCAGCACCCAAAACATAGGGAATTGATAATATGCAAACACGGTGCTTGTTCATAGGCTAATGGAAGACACATAAAAGAATACAACAAAGCCATCAACTACGAAACCAGAGCTCTAGAACAACTGTGAATCCGGAATCAGGTGAGAGACAGCACCAAGTTCTCTTCTCCTTCAATGCCAAATCAACTCTCAAAGTACAGCTTGTGGGGAGAATATTCCCATTAAGTGAACGGACTAAGTTTGCTGCAGTTTGATATCCTGAGCAAGTACATCCCTGAGCTGTCTGACTGTCCACCTAAGAGCCACGCTGTATGGTTGTACCCTGCATAGCTCCAGGGAGAGCAGCCTAGGGTAGGTGGGAAATGGGGGCCACTTAACTTGCACTTCTCTTCTTTAACTGATGCAAGGGAAAGTTGATTCTTAATGTACAGCAAACAAATTAAAAACAATCAATACTCATTACAATTAAGCATCGTATCTTTCCTGCCAAGTAGCATAAGATAGGTTTTCCTATAAAACCTTCTTACCATATGAATTCTGTGCAGGGGCATGTTAGCACTAATCGAAAATCATTAAAAGAAAAGTCTCAAGCAGACAGTTTTCTTGGCTTTCTCACATTATATTACTGGAAATTCAACAAGAAGCAAGGGCAAAAATTAAACAACTAATGAATTTAGAAAGGAAACACACACATATGTTTGTTTATACGAAGTTTAAGTTACAGGTAAGAGATGAGGCTTTGCCATTTCAAACTTGGGGATGGAGAATAATGAGGAAGTTAAATTATTGCTCATGCTTTACCTGGAGGAGAGCAACCAAGACAATTTTGTACAGAGAGGACTTGAAACTGAGCACAAGTTTAAGCCATTCTCTAGTTAGGACAGGGTCTTCTCCATTAAAATGTAGACACTGGCACCTAAATTATTTCATTTCCCTAGCCTCCTCCTTCAACATCTCAAAACCAAAATATCCATTTTATAATTCTAACAGCATGAACTCTCATACAATTGGAACACTGATACTTAAAATTAAAAATTTTAATGTTGTGCAAGCTGAAAAACTCCGAGAATATGATGCAGTATTTTCAGTGTGATAACACTGCAGCAAACAAGGAAGGAAAAAGCATAGCCATTTGCGATGATTCTCCTGAAACCAGGACCAAAAAAGAAAAAAAGCTCCTTTTTGAGATTCCATTCCATGCTGTTGCTGCTGTCATCAGAAAAAAATGCCAACTTTAATTCCTACACAGAAAACAGAATGGAGAAGTCTGCATTACTGTGCTTCCATGCAGAAAAGCCAGTTGATTTAAGCTGAAAAAAATGTTTTTACACAAAGGACTTCAGAAGGGAGAATAAAGGTAGCTTACCTTAATTGTATTATAGTTCACTAGGGCTCCCACATCACCTGGAAACGACTGTGATAGCTGGTCTATAGAAACTGCATTCCCCTCCTGAACACAGAGCAGCAAACTTGCTTCCAAGGTATAAAAATCCCACCTAAAAGCTGCTTCACAGAATTTTATTTAGCATAGGAAGGTTTGGGGTTTTTGTGTTGACTTTGTCGTTGTTTAAGAAACACATAGGGGAGCCCTTTGATCTCTGAAATGCACTGTTTAATATTAGCGTAATGCTGTAGCAGGGAAGAGACACATTTTAGTAAAGTTGCACCATGACAACGGCTTGCATAAAATATTTCTTTGCCTGGCTTCTCTGTACCTTTTCAAGCTTACAGTCCTTCCTCCTTCTCAGTTCTTTATGTAACTTTGTTCTTTACTTTCGGACGCTGTGATGTCATTACAGCATGCTCCATCATTTACAGCCGATATGATTTCCACTTTGGTTGACTGGCATGCCTATAACAGTTAACATATTGTTCCACTGGAAAAAGAAGTGAAAACCAGAAAGATTGCCAACAAGTGCATTTCTAGCCTTTTTTTTAGTTTAGACTATCTTAGATTAGATTTGTTTAGTTTAGTTCAGATTTAGCACTTTTTTTAGTTTAGATAACCTGGGTAATCTGCATCCTAGTAATTATTATGAAATGGAAGCAGCAGGACAGGTGTTTGTGATAGGAGATGGTCAAATCAAGAAGTAAGTCAGTAGCCTGTTGATAGCTTTATTTATCAGTATTAGAAGCAAAAAGCAGATAGAATGCCAAGAAACATTGCTGTGGATAAAGTGGAAAACAAAAGTCCCTTGCAGCATGGGCCTGGCAGAGAGAAAGGCTTAGCAAATGACAACTGCAAGATTTCCAGTCATCATCTTCCTAATAAATTAAAAAAAAAAGGACGTGTCCATAATCTTGTTTAAAAAGAAAGTTTTGCATGAAAGACATAGGCCAGTTATACCATTACACCGTTCTCTCTCTTTCACAGTAAGTCCTAAACTAAGGGTAACGTCTCTTGTCATGAGAGGCAGTCAGAGCCTCTTGCGTTTTGATTCTCCTCTTCCGTTGTGTCGGCAGCCCACCCTGCTGCCCCATCACTGCCGCAAGTCATTAGTCTTTTCAGGCTCTTCTTAGGCTGGAGAATGTTCCTGGCTGCTACATAGCATTTATATCATCTTCTCCAGAAGCCTGAAGCCAGAAGGTATGTCCTCTATGCAACCCTGTACAGCTTAGGGACAGGAGGGCAGAGGAAGCTGGGTGCACAGCACATTCACCTTTTAAAACACTTACTAGCTCTTACTAAATCAGCATCTATTTCATTATAGCTCCCCCCCAAAACCTCAAGACAGTAGCTTCTAATGCTGCTTTGCTGAGTCCTTGTAAACACAGTGTTCTTGGCTCCCAGTCCCAGAGCACCTTCAGCCCAAGCAGCTCAGACTACGTAGGCAAGGCCACATTTTGGTATCCATTTTGTTGAAGCTACAGTTTTAAAACCAGCTTGTTTTTCAAAAGTTGTTTAGCTATTTGGGTAAGTCAATGGGAATTGTTCTAAGAAGTTTAAGGCTGCCAACAAAAGCCAATATTTGCAGAGGAGGAAGCATTTTTTACTGGACTCAATTATATTATTGCAGTAGTGGAATTCAATTTAGCTTAATTCTCTGCATTTATGGCTCTGTATTAATGCCAAACCCCATGAAATAAAAGGGGTTTTAATGTAAGCTGGCTTATGAGAAGGTGTTTTAGAGCCACATAAAATTTTCCAATTTCTGAGCCACAAGTCCATATATCTTTTTTTAGTTCTTTATACTTATGGCATCAAGTTCAGAATTCAGGGCCCAGGATCTGAGGTCTTAAACTGTTCCTTCCCTTTGTCCTCTTACGAACAGCTATTGCAAGTAAACTCAGATTTCACTTCTTGGTTTGCACAACACAAGGCATTCCTATGGCAACATCAGCAAGTTCAATTCATAAAGAGGAATGGATCAGCTTGCAAGTGCTATTTGTGTATACAGTACTAGTAGTTTAGTTTGCTTTGAATTTATCTGACTGCCAACTACTCAGTGCTTTATATATGTACTAATACTATATATAGGTAGTTGTTGCTAAGAGGTTACTATCAACATTTGTCATAAAGAGCGTGCTAATGTAATACATATTTAACTTGTTTAGAAATATATTTTTAGAAAGTAGGATGGTGTATGAAAACATGGACTACGTTACAGCACCACTGCAGCCTTACAAAGGGATATCAATGGGAATAGACAAGATACGGACTGCAGAAGTATATACAGATAGAAGAAAGAAAACCCATGGAGAATTTGATTTACATAGCACACAAAAAAAAGTATCTCAAAGTTCCAGATGTTAGTGCTCTAGTCCAATTTGGTAAAGTTTAACAATTAAGCTAAAAATACAAATACTTGCCAAAATAGAATCATAAATAGGAAGACTTAACCAGAACAGTGTCACACAACCTCCTTCAGAAATTCACTTCCTACTGATTTTATGCTTCCCAAGTGACTTCCAAGTCACACTTTAAGGAATGAGCAGTTGGTCTGATGCAAGAAGATAACTGAGCCACTCCATCAGTTCAGTACAGAGACATGGTGCTTATTTATTCAAGTTGTACATAGCTAAAGCCTAGTTGTAGAGCAGTTATGAAGTGAGATAAATACATAAGGAACTAGACTGTCTAAAACCAAGGGATCTTCTACCTTAAAGAGGGTGTCAGAAGAAATGGACCCTTGGAAAGTAACTGCTTTTAGATAGGATACAGCATTTTGGAAAGAGATGTTATAGTGTTTTTCCCTTACTTTTTTGACCTGAAGTGTACATTGGGAATCTCTGAGATGAAAAGGGTGCTCAAACTGAAAGAACAGCCAAAGTTCAGTAATTTATATCTTAGTTTATTCCATTTGCTTTCAGAACTAACATGTTTCATTTTAGTTTTAGCCCAGAGAGGACCATGTGACACAAACAAGCTGAGGAAGTTGCCATTTTTGCATTATGCAAGGAGGGAACCAAATGCCTTTTTTCCCCCCCTATGGGCCATTTCTCAGGTTTTAGTTTTATTCTCATTTTGTCAGTTAACTGATAAAGAGTAGCATAGGGCTAAATTATAGCTGAACAACTGTTCTTATCTCAACCCACAAGTTTTCTTACTTTAGCCCTTCTGATTCTCTCCCCCAACCCACAGAGGTGGGAGGAGTGAGCGAGCAGCTGTGTGGTGCTTAGTTGCTGACTGGGGCTAAACCACAAGACATCTAAAATTGTTTACCAAAAGAGAGACCAGTTTTTCAAGCATCTACCCCTTAGGACCTATAACAGTGGACAAAGGATATTAAAATACTTTCAAGGGATGAAGACTTAAAGAAATTACACTGTCATTTAAGTGTAAAACCAAGATTCTTGTATTTGGGAAATATATATACTAACAAGCATATTATGCTTTGGCTGGGATAACATTTACAAAACCTCACCACCCAGAAATAGCAAGTCAATTTTGCCAATGGTAGCATTTCTTTTCTAGCAGGACATCAAGTACCAAAATAACAATCAGATCTTGAAATGCTGCACAGAGCTGTACCACTTCACACATGTTGGATATCACACCACTGTTTTTTAATTTAAAGCCCCTCGTCTGACAGATCAATTCTCCAATATTTGTGTTGCTCCCAAACAGAAGAAAAGTACACCTCCAATAAGCATCTACATGTCTATGGATCCATAATATCGAGTATTTATTGCTGGAACAGACTTTGATGCAATATCACCCAGCTCTAAAGTGCAGCTGTCATGAAGGACACCACCAGAAAACACATCACCAAGAACAAGTTCATAATTATCAACAAACCACCACTTACGGTAGCTCTCAAATAAGTTTTAAAGACTAGTCTGTATTCAGGTTATTCTCTTCAGCACAGAAAAATATTAACTATTAGGTCATTCTCACAAATTATTTTTTATAAGAACATATTTAGCCTTCAACTAGGTAAAGGCTGATTTTGGCTGGGCTCAAGGAGATACCGTGAGCATGCTAGAAACGCCAGGCTTTGCTACTAGGCCTGTTTGTTGCTACAGCTATTGACCAATCATTTTAACAAATAGCTGTAAGAGATTTTGTATTTATGTAAAACGCTGCAAGTATACAGAGCATTTTTCTTGGAACGCAGATCAAAAACACAGGAAAGACACACTCCATGTCAAATTCATTGTTGGACTAACTCCTCTGAAGATAACAAGCTCACTTACAGGATGAGTTGTTTGCTAAGTCTCAGTCATTTAAAAAAAATAAAAAGTAAACCATAAAACTCATACATAGAGGTCCTGAGCAGTAAAGCTCACTATAGATTCTAAGACAACTTGGTCAAAAAACTTACCCTGAACATTGGTTATAATTCAAGTAGTATGGGGGTTGTGGCTTACTATTGTTGCCATCAACTGTAGAATCATCTGGTATTGTGTCATTAAATGCAAAGCAAGTATTTCTGCATAACAGAAAAAGATGGCCTTTCACAAAATTGTCTTCCTGTTTCTGATTCCCTGTAAAGGCATTTACCTCCCAACTTGCAAAATTCAAAGCCAGTGTTAAAATAAATCCTGAAATGAATGTTCTCAAATAATCTTTACAGATTTATGCATGACAAGGCACTTTTGGTATATCAACTATAAACAAACAAATAGAAACCATAAGAAGAACTTTTGCTTACGATATTTTTCTATAGGAGCTGATCCAGAGCCTCATCCCTGGAGGTGAAGATTATTACAAAACAACAGGTTGTTTCTTCTGTTACTTGAGGGTTATCCAACCTGCACATGACATGCTATGGAAAATCCAAGCCATAACAGAAGACATCAAGTTCATTCTGCCTCCCACCCCCACCTTGCATATATTACACCTCAATTTTTATGCCTTCAATATAGACATCTACTTTTGTCATACACCGAGTGTGTAGCAAAGCCAGGTAAGTCTGAAGATGGACTAAAACAATTAAGCTCCTACAAAAGCATTTAAAAAATGCTAAATTAGGCTCTGTAAGACTGGCAGCACACTGAGTGTCTCTGAAAAATGAGGTACAAACTTTGACCAGGCTCCAGCCCTCCATACCCCACCCTTGCTATGCAGAATTACTTCCTACAGATCAACATTTTCACATCAGCTCACCCCTTACAGTCTGATTTGCTGTACTCCATCTGAAGCAATTCTTGGTTTAAATAACATTTCCTTGCTTGTGCTATTTGCTGCATGACAGTTAGACCCAATAATATTTAGTAAGCATTTAAGGTTTAATTCCCCTCTCCCCCAACTTCCTAAAAAAACCCAGAGACGGTTAAAAGTCATCTCAGCGATGTGCTCCCTTTTTCTTGCTTTTATACAGTTTATTTGCATACTATAGATTGTCAAGTAAGTTAGTCTAATATTGTCATTTCTTCCTCTTATAAAGACAAATGCACAGCTTATCACAGCTGCCTTCACAAGACAGTCTGCAGTCTTTGTTTTATCTCTCCATGAAACACTGCAAATATGTTCAGCTTGTAATGGTGATTTTGCAGAAGTAATATTCATAATGCAAATGCCTCTCCTGTCTTCCTATATTTATGAGAAGACAGAAACTCACGACAAGCAGAATTATTTCTAAGATGAACAAAGGGCAGAGCACCAGGTATTAACCCATAAATTCAAATGCCAGCCCTTGATGCAAACAGCACTTCTTTCAGTTTCTGAAGGAGTGATTAGCATCACAACAGTTGCATGAAACCTTTTGAAAACAAAGGACCCGAGTTATCACAGCTCACCATGCTGCCAATAACAATCACTACAGCATCCTGAGTTACCACATCTGCAGTATGGATTACATTTATACAATGCTTTTATTCATTGAATCTCAACTTGCTTCTCATGAGACAAGTGACAAAATTGCTTTCAGGTCATCAACATAAACACACAGTTCAACAATTGGGGAGCTTGCAAACATTTTCAGAGCCAAGTCAAAAACTCCCTGACATTTACGAGCTTCCCTAAAACACACAACCTAAAGAACTGCTACTCTCCATATGCATAGGATGTGAAGGTATGGGATTAAAAAAAAAATTAAAAAAATCAATACATCACAGCAAACAGAATTCAAGTAAGAAATCAAGAAGGCTATTTTACTTTTTATGCCTTTGTCAGCCTCAAGTTTACCCCCTTGGTTTTGTGTTTGGAAATGTGTTTTTTATTTTTGCTGGCCTCCTCTTAGACTGAATCCAGATGGTTCTTATACAATTTTTATCAACAGTCAGCTGCAGTTTTACTACTTTAGGGTGGTGTGACAAGAGTCTTATTTTATACTATTAGGCTAAGCATTTTGATGTACAACATCTCATGCTTATTCCTCTGAAGTAATGGGTTTAACTTCACCAAAATGTAAATTATAAAAATCTCTCCCACTTTTTATTCCCAGTTTATTCCAGGAACTCCATGCAACTGTTGGAATGTTGATGGACTATCAAAGGCAGCTGCTGATGAAAATCATCACTAGCTTTACTGTGCAGTAGTAATAATGCTTTTTCATGGGTAACAACAAGGAGTTGTGAATCTAAAAGGCAAAAACCACACTGTACTTCTCTAAGCATTGCTATGCATGATTTAATTATTCTTTGAAAGACAGATGGTCCATGTGTTCATAATTTACCATTTATTATCACTAAAGCAGAGACTCAATCTGCTAACAGCAACTCATGTTTGTGAATAGTTATGTTAAAGTGTCCGTATTTCAACAGATAACCTATTCAGATCTCAATATTTTTGTCTACTCATTTTCTTCTCCAGTTCCCCACATCACCTGGTAACACTGGGAATTAAAAGAGTGGGAAATTATTGCCTAACTAACCACAAAGCTTACCATGTTCCCCTGCACTTCCCTGGAGAACATCTGATTGATATCAGAAGCAAGATAACAGGGCCCTCACAGTCCTCTTCTCTGAGCCCCACTGGCACTGCATACAAATCATGAAAACTGCTGTCTATTTGTGAAGTAGCGGGAAGAGTGAAAGACACACATTAGGAGCACTTATTTAACTGGAATACTGCCACCCCCCCAAGCATCATCCTCCATTATCATCTTTCCAACTGAACATACAAAAACACTTAAAAGAAAGAATGATATTCCCAGTAGTGTGGTTTTCCCAGGTGCCTATTATTAATTTCATTTGTAGCCAACACATTTCTAATTTAGACTGGGTAATGCACGTGTTACTGTTGTGAATTGCTACCTTAATCACAAAGCATTATGCAAACATAAATGCCATAAATGGCATTTATACCAAAACTATGAGGGTACAGACCAAAAAATTCTAGAACCTGTCACCCTCAATAGAAGATCATATGGAAATACAGCCAATTCAAAGACATTTTTAAAGCCATATTTATTTGATGAAGACCAACACCTTCACTACAAGGTCTGAAAGTATCACAGAACAATTTTAGGCAGGCAAAGTATTGCATCACTTACATTGCATTCAAATGAGTTTCTGTGCAAGTAATGCTAGATCCACAAAGACAAGTAAGTAACGCACTTCTCTGGATCCTTACCTTGAAGTCCACTCCTGCTAGTCACCCTGCGCCCAAGTCATCCAATGGATATTTTAAAAGGGTGATAGTCAGAAGCCCATAAAGAAGAAGAAAATGGTCCAGCCTCATTAGCAGGAAAGCTGCAAGAGGGGCAGAGAAAGGCAGAACAGTCCCACATAGTCCATGCATCAATCACACATGCATTCCAGATCTACACCACTGCTATATAATCTTCTCTATAAGCTGGAGCAGCTTCAGCAGAACGGCTCCACTCAAACCCCTGAAACATGGTCACCCCTACCTGGCCTAATTCCATAGATTACTTTGGCTGTTGATCTGGGTAAAACTTTCTTGGCTTCAAATTTGAACTAGGGTACCAAGAATCTTTGTCTGGAGTTCATGTGATTTTCCTCACACTTACCAGCAGCTTTGACACATCAGTTCATAGCTAGAAGATGAAGGAAGCAGACAAGTTGAGAGTTTGATATCCTCCACATCGTCTACTTTTCTATGTAGATTTAGCCTTCTGCATGCTTCATAGCTCAAGTTAGTAAAACAGTTTCAGCATAAGATGGTTGCTGTTCCACCGAGTCAAACACACTGTACTGCCTTCACAATGGATGTATTTGTTCATTACGCCTTCCATTACTCAGTTTAAACATGAATCTAGCTGAAATAATACAGAAACAAACATCTGCTCTTCCAGCTACAAGAATTTACAAATGGCAAAAGAAAACGCCATCATATCATACAACAAAAAAAGCATTAGAAAAATATCATGCCCTTATTGCACATGTGAAAGACAAATTTACCTAGTAGTTGAAGGTGCCACTCAAAAATTTCAAAGGCAGGCAAGTTAAACACTTGTTCTTTACTAGATTTTTACATGCTAGGGACAATTTTCAGATTGCAATAGATTAAAACTGTATTAACTTTTGCTAGGTGCAATTATGTAAATTATATAAAATGGATTTTCCCCCCACACACACACACTCTCAAAACTCTATTTTGGCTTTGCAAGATTAGCACCTCATCAAGCCTGTGGTAGCAATTTCTCTCTCACTCTGTAATGTGGAGCTACTGCACCAGGTCTCCCTTTTATAAAAAGAAAACATTAATCACTTATTTTAAACCTCAGACTACTTCTAGTTATCAGCATTAAATATACTCCACCCACATGCCCTGCAAGCCAAATGTTGTGAAACAGTCATTACAAAGAATGAAATTAGAAGTCAAAGCCAGCTGAGAAGTGAAAGTCAAATTATATATGCATACTACTGGTTTTTAGTAAAGCTGTGCAAATGTGGAAGTAGTTGACCATGAATATTCATTCCAATTACATCACGAGCTTAAATGCTGCCATAGTTAAAATCTTCGCATGCCTGCTTGCCATTATACTACCATTTATGAGTTTTATTAATCATATAAAACAACAAAAAAAAAGGTCCAGAACAGGAATCCCACAAATACTATCACAAAGAAAAGTCAGGACAGAATTTTGTTTGCATCCCTAACAATGGGATTCCTGCTCAGGAAACCAATTAGCTTTAACATGCACCCAGCATGGAGCAGAAGCACCACTGCATGTTTTGTTGCTAGCACCAAGGTGATCAACATCTGAAAACACTCTACAGACCAGGAATAATTCATAAAAATAAATAGAGAATATAGCCCAAAACAGAGTTGACTTGCAGCTCAAGACTAGTTTCTGGGCACAGAAACAAGACAGACAAGCATTACATTATTGTCACACTTTAGCACTGTGCTATTGCAGATAACGCTACATCTTAAAATTACACTTCATGTGCTAATTTAAGCTAATTTTAGGACAATTTAATACATGCTACTATCCACTTATGTTGAGCCATCTTCTAAAGTTATCCATTTACACTTAAATCCATTCATTAGGTGGATAATAATAGGGTCCATTAGGTCAAAACATACTGTAGCATGTTCATTTTGCCCCATTTTATATGACAAAACATATATGAAAAATTAGCATATCAATATAGCTACAGCATGGGTATAAATTCCTTTGCCCATTTGCCAGCAGCATACTTCCTGTCTAGCCCACTGGTTATGAAAAAAGAAAAAACCCACATGCACAACAGGATACCAAATTTTCATAAGTTGTTCCAATGCTATAGAATCTAACATGATTGCTTTATTGCTTTTCTAAATTTTTTTTGTTAGACAATCTGCAGAATAATCTATCAGTTATGCAAAAAAACCCACTGTAATATTTTCTCTAGAGAAACTGTCTATTACTATAGTCATGAATACAGACCTTGTCAGCTAAACTGATATGCCTTGTATTTTTCAAACATATTCAGAGTAGAAGTATCACAGTTGTACCTAATATCATTAGTTTAGATGCCAGAAGAGAACCTGGTTTGCCCACTGATATGACATCTAACTACACCCCACATTCCACGATATTCCTTGCTATCGGACACGATGTACACATGTGCTTGTTGCAAAACACTATTAAAAAAACCTTCCTGAATAGTTTTGCAGAGGGTAAGAAAATATTTTCTTGTTTTCTGAATAAGTGACATTACATACTTACCTTTTGGGGCTGCACCACTGCCAACAATGAAGTTCTTAATAAATTTCTAGCATATATGCAGCCATGTTTGCAGAGGCATTAGTTTCTAGAAGCAGAGGTTTATAAAGAGCTTTGAAAGGAAGACTAGAGTATTACCAATCCCTCTCAGTTCTTAAAATCCATCTTGCTCCTGATGAAAGCAGAAGTGGAATGCATGTACATATATTCAGATTGCTCAAGTATTACAGCCTTTGTGGAAAAGACTGATTCGCAGTTCATTTTTCATAGACATACAAACATGTGTAATGTGCCAAACAGAGGTGTATTTTACTTAGTGGCTCAAAGGTTCATCAGTATTGAGAAAATATAACTAGATACACTGAGTTTGTAAAAAGCAAAACAAAAGCCATAGACACACCATGCAAGAGTTCCTACCAGCCATGCAATGAAATAGGAGAGCTTCACTGGGCAGAGTTAGGATCAGGTACTGAAGCATCAGTAGTTGTGGACTCTTCTGTAAGATGCACAGTGAAGACAGGTGTTCTGCCCCTCTGTAAAAGGGGCTTTACACCAGCATTTTACATAAAGAAACTCACTTACTTTTCAGGACCATTTGGAAAACATGGACAAACTCTAACCCCGCTCTCTAAGAGCACAGCTGGCCCTTGTAACCACTTTCCATGTAAAAGAACATTTAAAACACTCAGAAAAGTTTTACAGAGAGAAAACTGACACATAAGAGCTTTTATAAAAGCCCTCTGAAACAGAGTTTCTCTAAATTTGAAGGCAGTAGCCAGAATTCAAGAGGTGAAGGTGGGCTACACAGCAGCAGGAGAACCAAAATATCTTTTTATATGTCACACAGGTGCAGGAACCCTGGCATTGCCTGAACTGCGATGAACCTTCCTGTGTCTTTAGGGCATCTAGCAACATTTACCCTACCCTTGACTCCAGCCTCTGAAAATGCATGATGACAATTTAATGCAGTGCCAGTATGTTGCAAAAGAACAAGATGAACTTCCACTGAGAGGAGACAGAGCCTGTGTATGACTAAAAGGGACGATGCACTTTACTTACCATCTCATAAAACATCTCAGAAGACTAGCTGCAATTTGGATTCACAAAGAAGCAGCAAAACAGGCCACATTGCTATAAAACACTCAGAATACTTTTCTTTTGTGCTCAGGGAGGCTGTGTGGAGAGCGAGATGTTTGAAGACTTTATCACTGCAGTGGAACAGATAATTAGGCAATTAAAGCTATGAAAAGTGGACAAATTACCAGTTCCAGATGAATTGCATTGCAAAACGGAGCAGAAGAGCATTTTAACAGCACGACTAGAAGAGGGGCAGATCAGGAACAAAGGTGAAAGTGTAGTTAATTTGCAGAAGCTTATCTGTTTTTATAAAGGAACGTTTTGAAGGAGTTGGTCCCTAAAATAATCTTGCTTTTCTTGCATGGATAATTAGAACATATTAATAGAAATCCAAGAGGTCTCATTCCAGCTACATTTTTGGTCACTCAGCAAGGCCCTCCTGCACTAGGTTCTTAATGACATTAGCAATATCTTCACACTCACACAGAGGCTTGTTTAATCATTCTGCTCAATAGGAAACCCCCAAACTCATTGTTACCACCCCTACTTGCTCCCAGGGCATAGCAGATGAACCACCATTTCACATACCACAGTAGACGTAATGTGAAACACGACCGAAACCTCACACAAAACCTTTCCCCACCCCCCTCTTCCTCATTCGAGGCAACTGTGGTGAAGGTGCTGCTGCTCACACACTGTCCATCACCACAGTAACTCACTTCCAGAAGCCTCTCCTGGACTTTTCCCTGCAGATGTGAGACCCCCATCCAAGCCAAGAAGGAGAATAAGGGATTTATTCTGCTCCCACCAGCTAGAAATAGGCATGCTTCTCCAGCATGTTTTCTTTACTCTATCTCACTACACAAAGCTCCTGGTGGAAGAGGCCTTCTTTCACACAGCAGCGGAGACCTCTGCTCTGTGACTAAGGTTTTCCAAATAAAAAGTCACTAAGAGGGAAGCTGGCAAAATTTGCTAGTCCAGCTCTGCAGAGGTACTGGCTATGAACTTCTTGGCTTACAACCTCGTAGATTTGCTGCAGCTGCAGATTTTAAATCAGGACATACCAAACAGGCTGGTGATCACACTGTGGTATCAGGTGTGCCTATTCCCTTACTGCTGACTGCAGGGAGAGGCTGCTGTCTCATCACACCCTGTTACTAAAGAAAGGAATTAATAGCTGCAGCTCAGTCAGTCTCATTTTACTATTGTAAATAATCAAGGGGAGAGAAAAATGCTATTATTAAGACAAGCAGAAGCCACAGAATGCAGCTAAGGATTGCATATCATTGAACTGGGGAATATCTCCCAGTGCAATAACCCTCAAAAATGGAAGCATAAGAAGAGAATGAATCTCACGCCTCACAAAGGCTTTTCCTTGTAAAAAGCATTTAAAGTAAAAATTAAAAAAACCCATTAAACAGCATGAAGGAAACGAGGCAGGAGTGGGATGAAGATGACAGGGGATATTGCTTGAATATACAAGAGCATATATATATGGTGTAAGTTAAAAACCCCATAATAATAGCGATATGCAACAGTTTATTTCTTGGTTTTACATGCAGAGGTTTTAGTAAAAGAAATACTAAACAATAAGTTCTAGGATAAATGTACAAACAAATGTCAACACTTTTTTATAATTCAACACTCTTGAGCAAGACTTCCAATCAGTTTTTTTCTAGTTATGAGTTTCATAGGTAATGATATGGAAACATTTATTTTAATTATAGCAGCTCTTTGGTATCTATGCACAAATTGATGCACATGTTTTAGTCATTCCTGAATCTGGCTCTTCTAGTTCAAAACACAAGCAGCTGAGTAGAAAAAAAAAAGTTTATCAGAGTTTTAGATTCTTTGAATCCTAGGAAGCCATTCTTATCTAATCCAAGCAGCTTGAAATGAGACGTTGCCATAGGAAAGATGTGGGTAAAACTGTATGATACCATTGCATTGGCTGCAAAGACAACGACAGCACAGTGCTGGCATCTTTCAGAAGAAAGAGGGGGGAGGAAACACAACCCTTGGACATTTTATACTTTCATTTCTAGCTCTCCATATAGTGCTATGCTACTGTCAGACTCGAAAATTGATGTATCCCTTTGCCAAAACAAGACAAGCAGTAGAGGAACAAGGGCTGCTTGAAAACTCCCCATTAGATGAACCACTCTAGATGAGCACATGGGGAAACACCACCAGAACACAGGTTTCCCCTTGTCTTAAGGGGAGCTCAAGCAAAGAGCATAGAGTTTACTGTTGATCACTTATGACTATGGCAGTATACACCCTATGTTCTATTGTCTCCTGAAAAAAGCACAGACGAGTACACCAAATACACCATACTGACATGCTGTAGAGGATGAGGTCTTGCAGACAGCATCCTACTGTTACTTTCTCTTCCCTACCATGATAGTAAATCATTTCTTTTGCTATATTTTCTTCTGTGAATTTCTCTTTTGACAGATTGAATAAGTTTCCCCAGTTCCTATAAAAGCAAACTGCTTAACAGTTCTTGGCACTTCCACATTTGCTGTTTTAAGTCACCTCAGCCTGCTTTTGTTTATCCTGAGAAACAACTTAAACATTAAAATTCATGCAGGAGAATGTGCTCCAGACAGCCAACACAGCCACACACCTCCAAGGATTCTAAACTTATCTGAAAAATAAATACATCTTTTTTGCTCCTTGACTATGAACACATTAAAAAAACTTCAGACTTTGTATTTAAAAAAAATCAGCATCATAACAGAGACTCTTCAGCCTTATACAAATCTCTCTGCTAATAATTGTCTGAAATGTATCATCAATTCCAAAAATCACACCCCCTACAGCCAAACACATACACACAAAACTTGGAGAAGTCTGACCCTCATCTGAACATTGTCCACATTTCAACAGGCAAACAACAGTCAGGTATAACATTGTTCATTATTGTCAGGAGTTCCCAAACAGATCACCAATTTAATCAGCTGCCATAGGTGGTGCTGAGTAGTATCATTGTGAAAGGAATGACCAAACAATATAACGTAACAACTTACCTCAGTGCACCATCACAGGAACTACTAGATTTACAAAGAAGAATAGAAGATTTATTTTGTTTATTGTCTGAATTTAGTGAAGAGCACAGCATAAATAAGTTTGGTACTGTTCCACCTGCATGTGGTAAGGCACACAGGGTGGAGGTGACAAGCAAAACTTAGACAAAAGGTACTCAAATGCATGCGATAAGCAGCAACCTAGATTTTGAACCAAGGTACACACATGCTTCAAACAAGCAGAAACACTGAAGTGGAAAATAACACAGAAGTACCGATTGCTGACACTTATGAAGTCTTTAAATTTTTGAAGCTGCACATCAATTGCTTTCAGAACCACATCTCTGAACACACTGAAATAACCCACTACAGTTGCGAGCTATGGCAGATTGACAAATACAGGTTACAAACTACACAAGTTAGAAATTATTACGTAAGGCTTTACAGCTTAGCTCCAATCTTCACTGCACACAGCAACTTATTTCAGAGCAGCCAATTCCCAGAATTAAACCAGAACACCTCTGAAGAGACAATAATAAACTCCATCGCAAGCCTCCTTAAAGGATACAAAACTCCCCCCACAAAGCTAACAGCACAGAAGAACAGTATGAACTAAAATATTTCCTCTTACCTTTGCTGAGGGTGCCTGTGATGAGCTTAAAAATAGTCTGGGCAAATTTGACAATCCCATGCTTGCATCTCTTTGAACAGCCGCTCATGGTTCAGACGGGCAGAAAGGCTCTTCTCTCTTAGAAAGTCCAGGAATAATAAAAAAAAAAAAGCAAGTCCTTTACAAAGTTGAGATGGCAGTTTGTGCAATGCACAGAAGTCTGCTCTCATGCACTGAGCCCCAGCGTCTGCACTGATGTTTGCTTCCCTGAAGCTACGAGGAAAGAATGCAGAGGAGAAATTTGCATCCCCTTTTCGTTAAAGGTATAGCTCTCCCCTTCAGCCTTTCGGCTGTTATTGCCCTGATGGAAGTTGCTAAGCTCAGGCAACACCTCAGCCAGGCAGGGAATAAGGAGGGGTTTTTGCTTCACCAGGCTTTACAGCCTGCCACATCGGGCACTGGTAATGCAGCAATTAATGCTGGAGTCACAAGGTGGTGACCGCTGCAAACAAAAGAAGCTGCTATTTGAAGACCATTTTCTTGGTGCTCTTTTCAAGCTGATTTCAATTAAGTTGTCAATTTTACTCTCATCAGGCCCAAGGGAACCAGAAAATAACACTTTTTTTTTTATTCTACCAACACTGTACTCACACTTTGCATGTAGAAGGCTGCAGAGTATTCCTTTGCAAAACCTGTTAGAAGTAAGAAAGCAAAGCTGTGCCCAGAAAAAGTCTCTTTTCTTTTAATTTTACCAGCTTAGGTGCTGCTCAGCTGGTTATTTGCTCAACCCTCAGGGTTGTGCCAGTCAGCCTCCCGGAGCCTGTGGGGCTCATGCTCACACCTCTGTGCAGCACAGCACTGCTTCAGACCTTTACTTTCTGTACACTACCTCATGTTGTGCTCACCCGATGCTCACAAGGCTCCCTCTTACCGTACTGTGAGTTTATCCCCTAGCAACAGCCACAGCTCTGGCTTCTCCCATCCAGTCAATTATTTCTGCGTGCCTGGAATACTTTGAATAAAGCAACAAAGCAGAGGTGCCTCAAAGCTTCTGACCCCACCAGAGCCCTGGGTAGAGTCAGGCATCTTTAGGCTTTAATTCATGCTGAAATTCTCTCAGGTGCCTTTAAGCAACCCCCAAAATGCAGTATATGCTTGTCCCGGAGTGGGTTAGAAAGGAGATTACCTCAGGTTTTTGCCTACACCCAGCTGCTACTGGTTAAATGACTTGATCAGCCCCGTCTCTAACAAAGCCACCTGGAGCCAGCCGCCACCTCTGAGTGGCAACAGCTGAGTCCTCTCTGCCTTTACCGAGAAACAAGCGCAACAAACAGCTTTTCACTTCAGGGAACAAGGATAATCCCCTGCACTCAGGGCACTAAACTGCTTTACAGTATAACTTACATCCCTCTCAGGGAAAATTCAGAGCTTTGCCAAACAGTTCACCTTGGTGTGAGACAGGGTCTGTCCTTTCCGGATGGAAGCGCCTTCCTCCTCCTCCCTCACACGGGCACTGCCGCACCGCCGCTCATCTCCTCCTCGGGCAGGGAGCTGCTGAGCCCTGCCCAGAGAGGCTTCGCACCGCCTTGTTTTACCTCAGAAAAAGGTACTTTGGCACGTAAAGAGAGACATACGGACAAAATGCTTTCAGTAATAGCCACCATCAAGCTTGTGCCTGGGTTGTCACCCCTCCAAGCTGAGCTGTCAGACACTGGACATTTTGCTGCCCACTGACTTCCACCAAGGTGCTTCTAGCCTTAAACACCTAACACTCAATTTAACGTTTTTTTCAGATTTAATCATCCCCAGGTAAAAACTTCCAAAAAGCCAAAGGAAATATTCTGTAGAAAGCAGTAACAAGCTCACAAAGATGGTTGACCCTGGCCAGCACAGGTGGTGGGAGACCTCCAGGGCTGCCACCGGCCCCACATGGACATCCCCTGCAGCTGCAGCCTCCACCTTGGGGTTGTGCTCCCACACAACCTTTCAGGTAAATTTTTCTTTAAGCTTCTCATAAGTCTTTGTTCTTTCCTTTATTATGCTCCACAGGTCCAAAGTCAGCCAGCTGAGCGCTCAGACATTGCCCTTTGAGATGCCAGGTGGTGAGCACTGAGGCCACCCCTCCTCAGGGCATTGCAGGCAGAGAGGAGGAGCAGGGTCCCTGCTGCCTCCCAATCCTCCCCACCTGGATTTCAGCAAATACCTAAAGGTCTTGCAGTTCCTGCCACCATCATGTCCACATAGCCCAGAGCATTTATTATATGTAATATGACTTCCCCATTTCTCAGATTATTGTAATTGCCCAAGGTTATGAATGGGAAACTGAGGCAGAGATTAAATACATTCCTGAGCATTGTAGAAACATATGACTAAAGAGAGAGTGGTGCATGGATTTCAGGTGTAAAGTAGTATTTCTGCCCCCTACACCACAGATTTCTGACCACTAAGGTAAACAGTAGAGTGATGTGAGGACAGAGGGCAGGAAAGGGCAGGTGGGGTGTTGAAAAAGCACAGAGCCACTTTTCTCTGGACCATTCTTGGCTTGATAGCCTTGGCTGATTACACAAAATAAATGGTAGATTTGTGGAAAAAACAGTGCTAAGTAACTCCTTCATGAAGCCATCTCCAAGGCTGTCTTTTATTCCCAGAGATCCATTTCAAAGCTGGAAATGTGATTCTTCAAAAGAAAAAATAAATTGTAATAAGGCAGTAAAATGTCAATAGGGAAATCAAGGAGTCAGCAGGTTGTTAATTAGTATATCTCTGTATCAAAGGTTTGCAGCATGTTTAATTGCATTTATATATATACATCATGATATAATTTGGGAGGCGGAAATGTAGGACAATGGACATAACAAGTGCTAGGAGTTGTATTAAAGGAAGTTATGGAAACCGAGAGGTCTTACATAGTGGGAGACAGAAACTGTGTCATATCCCAGACAGCACTTCAAGTCTCCCTGGCACTCCAGTTTCACACAGAGACAGATTTTCCCTCAGACATTTATTTGCCTCTTTTGGCCCATACCACAAAGGGAAAAATGGGTCAAAAGGAACACAAAATATACATTAATAGGAGTGGATCATCTTAACCACAGGGCTGCATAAAAGCTGCAGCAGGTTCAGTAGATTGGTAAAGATTTGCAACCCCATAGCTCAGGGAAAGCTGGAGTTAACCAGGCTCCCAACAGAAGTTTCAGCAGTCAAAAGGCCCTCTAAATGTAGCCTCCAACACTGACAATCTTAAAAATAGTGGGCACAAAAGATATTATGAAGGACCTCAAATTACTCACTGCTGTTACCTGTGGGAAAGTAAAGGCAACTTATCCTGGTTGCAGGCAAATGTAGACAGTCTTCAGTAAATGACTGAGAACATCTCTGAGAAACAAAGGTGTTATGTCCTTGATTCATAATGGCCATTTCAGACAAGAAGATGAGTATAGAGAGATAGTATTTCTGTATATTACTAGAAGTTTAAGGAGGTCAATCAAAGGTAGAAAGGCATACAAAAGTTATTCAAAGGAAAGGCTGTGAGGTAGTAGTATTTTTCTCTGAAGGCTTTGATATAATAAATTCCAAAATAATACACAATATGCCCTCTAATTTTACATGGATTTTCAGCATGCTTCATAAGGGACTATGGTAGTTACACAGCATTCAGAAATGTAACTGGTTCACTCACACCCATGCTTAGTTTAATTTTCTGCATGTAAAATCTGAGAACACTATATAACAAGTTAATTGACATCCCAAAGATATATAAAAGCATGTTGTAGGAAATTGTTCTTTCATAATTTGCCATTCAGGATCACGGTGTGGGTGGGTGAGAGGTGAAAATATTCTCTGAGCATGTAAGACTCATATGAGCGAAGTGCAACCAGGGGGTCAGGCAGTATGGTTTCCACGGACATAAAAGACCACTGAACCTATTTGCATCAGGAGAAAGTTTAATCCCATCACTTGAAACCACACAGCAAAGGCTCAAGAATAATCTCTGCAATAGGTATGAACAAATAAGACAAACTGGACACCCTGCTTTCTTACAGCCCTCTCCAGGATAAAGGGAACTTCCCTATTTTTTTGGGGGGTACATTAGGTTTGGAAAGAGCAGTTCTAGAGCTAACTGCTGCCAAGGATGTCAGGGTATAGCATTCACAGCACCCAGTTCATCCCACAGACATTCTCGTCATGCTGTGAAGGCCAAAAAGGCAAAGGGGATGATGGTTGGGATGCATCATAGATCCTGGGCACAGTCAGAAAATACATTCTAGTATTTGTATCTTTTATATTCTTTTCCTACGTTTCTGCTACTTGGCATCATGGGAGGCAGTTGTCAACTAGTTGGGTATTTGGTCTGGTCCATTCTTATCTCTGGCTGCAGAAAGACTTTTGCACAGAAGTAAGTTCTCACCCTAAGAAGGATAATCCAAGTCACTCCTTTTCCCTGTGGTTTGGGGAAGTGTGTCATTGCAGAAACTACCTCCTCTCAAACTCCTTCCCATAATTTTTTTTCTTAAAAAGTTTTTCCATGTTGGTATGATGCACTGTTACATTAATCCAGTAAAAGAGAGTAGGATCTTTCCTCCTGCACTGGAAATGGTTTTCAGACTCCACATATTAATCCTGAGCCAGGTCGTCCCTTATGTTCCTGATTGCTAACACTGGTCACTCGGCTGGAGCATGCCACAGATTCCTACCCAGCATCTGCACCCAGCTCTCCTTCCCAGAGAGGAGAAGTATGCAGATGATATGCACCAAGTCTCACCCAGACATGGAAGTGGAGAGGTGCCAGGTGTTCTCTTAGATTCAAAAGTGTTGTCACAGACATACTGTATCATCTTCATTGCACTCCCAAAGGCATGGCTGTCTCAGGATAGACCATAAATGAAATTTTAGTGATCTCTTTGGAAGTAAATCTATCAAGTACAGGCAATTGTTCCTACTAGCTGTGTCCTAATTACCTCTAGATTTGAGGTAACCTAACCCATCAAGAATCATAGTTTTATTGGCCCCTAAGAAAAGTATAACTTTAAGGAAGAGCTTTGAAAATTGATCTACTTAATGAAGAATCGACACCTTACTTGAACACATATAGCCTGTGTGGGTAGAGCTCTCAGCATGCCATACCTCATGCCATTATTACTTGCCATAATACCACCATTAATACTGAGCATTTTCCATGTATAGAAATTCAACTACATTGGACTCCCAAGGAACTTTGTACTAATATCTGCTTTTCAAATTTGGTAAGCTGACATACAACCAGATGGACTCACTTGCCTATGATTACCAAGAACAAAGCAGGAGCAAGTTTAGAATCTCCTTTGTATCAGCCTAGCACTTCAGCAGCAGTGTCCCAGCCCTGGTATTATCTTCTCCACTGGTTTCTGGCATTGCTGCCAGGCAGATAATGACCATACTGCATTTTCATTCACTCTAATTCCAGTTAGTATTACCAATCAGAGCCTCAGGAACATTGCATGGAGATTTCCTCATCATTATAGAACTTGGGTTTTTTATGGCACAGTATTTATCTCTAGACTCAGGCATCATTCCTCATTGGAGAGGAATGTATATAGATAGCAACACATCAGTATTTTCCACAAACTGTCCACTTAAATTGGATCATCTGTTTATTTGATATCCCATCTGTCAGGCATGACTAATTGTTTATTTATACAGAAATCTAGGGGAAGAAAGGGTGCTTATGAAAAAACACACAGTATAATGGGCTTTTTAAAGTGCAGTGAGAAACTAAGAGAATCAAGGTTTGTGTACAAAACCTTTTGCCTGATGTACAGGCATACACATACAGAGTGCAAATAAACTGAAATTACAATTCTGACCTTTTTTTTTTTTTTCCAGGAGCAGCCTGACACCTTGGACTTGGAAGTCACTCCAAGCAGGTGGTTCATCTCTGCCTGTGGAAAACCACATTAACTTTGTGCAGAGCTTTTCCCTACAGAGGCAGCTAAGGCTGGTGCCTAGATCCTTCTTTCCAAGCCAAGCATAGCACTGGCCATGCAAGTTTCCTGCAGAGAAATTGGCTGAAGTTCCAGCACTCGCAATATTCCAGCCCTGGACTTCTCTTGAGGTAGGTTGTCCCTCTTGCTAAAATATACTGGTAACATTATAATTCAGACTGGGATGAGACTGAATACTTTTTCAGACTTGAACAGATTTGAATACATGCAAGGTCTAAAGCAAAAGGGTGCTACACCACATCCCTGAAAATTACACAGAGCTTCTGTCAAAAAAAATCATGACAAAACAAAACCCAAACCCAATATCTAGCCAAACACTGTTCACAGTTTCACAGCTTTTGGCTATGAGAGTACAGGAAACACTCTAGTGACATGTCTTAGCTTTCATTATGTCTTCCCTTATCACATGAGTGTCAGTAGGAGATTAAAAGCAGCAGGAGAAGCAGAGCCACACAGCCTCTAAAGAAATTATCCACAGGGAAGTGAATTCTGCTCAGTAGATAGAAACTTGATGGTTTAACATATGAAATGCACACTTGCTACCATGCTCAGCAGTGAGGTGATGTCAATATTTTAATGAATTCCTGCTTAACTTCCACTTTACTCCTGTATTCTCAGGATAGTTGTGCTGTGGAGGGGGGTTAGACACACTCTTTCTTTGTTCTGTCATTCAAACTCAATCACAGTTCGCTTAACCATAACTAAGAGCAGAGGAGCTACTTGGCAAATACAAACCACCTCGAAGAGCAAACAACATATACTGAACATAGTGACTGTAGACAGCTTATAAAGCTGGGAATGGGGAAAGGGTGGTAACAGTCTTGGCCTTGCACATAGGTTAGTGGGAGGTGAAGGCAGCTGCCCCAGAAAGACATCCACCATCCAGAAAAACTGGTCTAGTTCAAAGGCAGGAGGTTTACTTCTAATAAATGTGTAAGCTCCATGGATAAGTCAATCTTGGCAGAGGTGATTGCAGAGGACCAAAGTAGGAAGAAAAAAAAATTAAACCTTGCTTCCCTTCACTTTGGTGGCAATAATTTGTCAAAGGGGTCTCCAGGCTTGTAGGTTGGGAGCATTTACGTTGAATCAATGGCTGCTCTTATGCCTCCCAGCTCTGAAGACATGGAAGCATGCACACATTCATTTTTAATTTATAATAGTATCAGATCATGCATGAGCTTGAGCTGCCCCTGAGTGAAGAAGGAGGAAGTCAATGGCTAATACGTTAGCTGTGCTTCAGTGGCTTAGTAGGACAGGTCAGAAAAAAAATGAAATAACACTGATGAGAACATCAATTGGAAGAACAACTAGGGCAGTAAGGAGAGCATAGCTCCTTCCAGAGGCACTAAGTCATGGAGTTTCCAAAATGACATTTCTTCAGCATTTCAATTTCAGAGAAAATTAGAAATATTCACCCTTCACCCTCCATTCCTCACATACTAGGTTTTCACTCAACTTTGAGTTAGTTCACTGATGCATTCATTGGTCTGGACCTGGTATATACATTCACTAGACAAAGTGTTTGCTTTCATTACATTGCAGTAATTATCTCAGAACTGATTGAAAATACCCTCTCCATTTCCTTTATCTTGTTATGAAATGGATCTAAACATGTGTCTACCTCATACTTACTTTTGGCATCCCAAGAATCTATTTGCCTCAATAAAATAAGGTTTAATGACTTGGCACCTGACAGTTTTATGACAAACTGTCTTTAGCTTGGTGCAGGCATTACAAAGCAAAGCACCTCCAGCCAGGCTTCTTTCTAAAGTCAATAATCTTGTACTACTTTTTGCATCCTACCCATTCTTGAGGTGTAAGTACATTAATTTATGCAGCAGATACTGAACTTCCCAGAAAGCAGCAAGAGAGATTATATGCTTATACATTTTAATGAGCTATAACTTGTTCTAGTTCAGAAAAAGAAATTCTGATGAAAGCAAGAAGACTTACATAAATGAAATCAAGCAAGATAAGGAAGCACAGGTCATACTTCCTGACTGATCTCCTTTTACCTTCACCAATCTTTCTTCTTTAGGCACAAAACGGGTGCTGAAGCCTTTGAGCAAACAGTTAAGCTTACAACTGAAGTGAATGAAACTCACCTATAATTTTGAAGCTATCATTCTTCAGGTAAATGCAGGGAATAGCTGTATAAAATTAATGTTTCAGCTGACAAAAAAAGTAGAGGAAGAAAGACTGTTTATAACAACCCAAAACAATTGATCCAAACATAGCTTTCACAACCCTTAAGCTTTCTTTGTTTTCATCTTAATAGAACATGCCTAGCCTATTTTGGCAATTTTATAAAATAATAGTTTCAAAGTAAACAAACTGAAAAGTTTTTTTGAGGTTAAAAAAGCTATTTGAACTCTTATAGAAATATTTTCTTGATTTGAAAACTTCAACATGTATCAATATCTATCTGGTTTTGTGAATAGGTTTATACCCCTTTCAATTACATTTTTAGCAGATCTTTGGGTACGTGCATAAACTTATGTGGCTGTTAACAGCCTGATTCTGATAATGACTAAATGGCAAATCTCTAATAGATGGAAAGCTATAAATTGCTTTTGGACACAACCACCATTTGAAGAAGTGTGTCATAGTTGCCCTGTGAAGAAGAGCCCTGAGGCCATTATGATACAGAGCAATAAAATTCAGTACAGGCTACAATAATTTGATTATTTCATTTGTGAATTTGTAGACACCTGTGAGATTTTTCTTTAATTTTCCATGACTTTTGAAAGTTCCACTAATAAAAATATAATGATAGTTCTATTATCATCTTGTTTAAAATTTTTCAGTCAGCAAAACACAGAGTAGGCATAATATCCTGAAAGGAGCAGATTAACCATATGTGTATGACTACCATATAATCAGAAGTCTTTAAATTACCCTTGGGTGAAATCTGTTCATTTGGGCAAATCCACAAATGTTTATAAATACTCAGCATTTGGAAGTTCAGATTCATTCTTAAAAAAGTCAATCATTAATTAAAAGGGTAGATTCATAATAAATATTAATCAAATTGGCTTTACACATAATCTTTTTGAAGTACGTGTTCTTCAACTGCAATGCTCTAGGAAAATCCACCAAGGGAAGTAATCCTGGCTCATCTAACAATGACAAACTATCTATTGTCTTGAACGAATGTAGGGTTTCATTGCTGATACTTAAACAGTAGGAAATGGAGTCTGCTGTTTTCTACTTATTGCAACTCATTTTTCTGCACATGGTACAAGAGGCAGTACTCTAACCATCAATAGCCTTTGTTTATAAACGCCACATATCAGGTGCCCTTTGCTCCTTTCTGATTCCAATACATGGTAAAGCCTCATTACTCTAGTTTTTAATTGGGCTTTATTGGTTTTTATTTACACTGGGTTTTAAATTTTAATTTATTTTTTAATCCAATGAATTCTGATCACTAAATCTCAGAACACTTTGGAAGCACTAAGAAGGTAAGTGCCAAAAAAGATGGGACTTTCCCTAGCTGCCAGCTGAAGAGATCTGGTGCCAAAAGGCTGACATACTCAGTTTCTTGCAGTAGCAAATGACAGAACCTATATTACAGTCCACTACTCTGTCTACTAGATCTAAATAGACTTTGAGGAAAAGAACTAGTCAATCACTAGATACAGGTGATTGAGAACCAGCATCCAATTCCAAACAGCCCAGCAATGTGATATGTCAGCTGGCTCACAGACTAAGGATAGTTTTTCCCTACTTTTCCTTTGTACTACTTTATTTTCCATGTGCATTTTCAGGCACTCCAGCACAGAACAGGTACCTGCTGAGATTTTGAAATTTTTGGAAGTAGGTGATAACTGCTTACTTCCATAAGTTCCTCCATAATCTGCCAAATATTTCTCCAGCTATTGCAGCTAAAACACACTCAGAGGAGGGAGCGGGATGCTTACCTAGCTTTCTCTGAAGATGCTCAGCAACAGTATTCTGAGTTATTAAGCACCATACTCCTTATCAGTACCACAAATATGATTCCTTCTGTATAAAAGCAGCCAACCTCCCCCACAACCACCCTTCATACTGGACTTTTGCAAGGCTCTAATGGTCTTTAAGGGAATGTTCCTTTGTACATCAACCCATACTCATCACCTGAATTAATTTAGCATAATGTGAACTTTGCACACTTGTCCAAAGACAACTAAGTTGATTTCTGTGGGTCAGGAATCAGAACAAGACAGCTTTTTGGCTTAAGGACCTTGTGAATCGAAGCAGCATGCTAGGGAAAAGCTGTCAGAGTTCTGAGCGTTACTATTCATTGTGTGGAATTTTTGTTGCTGTTTTGTTCTGTCTCAAAGCTGATCAAATGAAATCCATCTGAAATGAAGTATAAACTGTGCATTGCACAAGTTTATCAGCATTATTCTGAATTATACCAGCCAGAGAAAATTTATCCAGACTAGCTAGGATCCAGAGATATGTGCATCTCCCATTGCATCTCAGATTTAATAGTGATTTTATTTAAACTCTACATTAGCTTATGAGAATTTGGAGAAACAGGGAGAACTTCCTGTACGGTTTTACATTTCCAAGCCTTTACCAGACCCCAGAAGTATGAGTGGGAAGCAAGCAGAACTTCCCCGAAGATTACTTACATCTACTAGCTTATGGTAGACACACTTTGATTGCCCTCCATCCTTCACAGATCATGACAGAGGTGCTTATTTGCTGACAGCCCAAACAGACTGTCTATCAGATTAGTTTTGCTATGGGGCCAAACCAAGGTATGAATAGGCAAAATAAACAAATGATTGGAAGGAAAGAGGGTAACTAAACTCAAATTGGCATACCCAGCAAGAACAGAAATTTGTACCTGGGGCAGCTACAGCAGGCAGGTCTCTTAGCTCCCAGTCCAATAACTTCTGCAGAAGGACACCTCATATCATGAGCAATAATGTCTTTTCCAACCCCACATTTATCTTATTTGCAAGGCTTTCTGCAGCTGGTAAATTTAATCTAAGCTGTAATAATCCCCTCCTAGTTAATTATCAGCTAAGAGGAAGTGATGGTCCAAGTTTACTTCTCAACACACCCAAAGCAACTATTACTAGAGCAATAACACACATCCTTTTGTGCCTTAGTATTTTATTAATAAGCACTGAAACTTACCTATACAATTAAAAGGGAAACAATGTTTTCTTCTGCATTTAGACAAGCTCAGTCTTTTAGAATGTTTATTGGTATTATATGCTGTTCCCACTGTGTGTTATGCCATCAATTCCAGTGCCCTACAGTAACACTTCTCACTGCATATGTACCATCCAGGTGGTCTGTGCTAGAACACGGCTATAAAGGCAGCCATTTATCTGGTAACTCTAGTTCTGAAAGATAAAGATCAGAAATACTTTCAATTCAAGAAGTAAGGTCTAGTCAAATTTCAGTTTCCCACGTTAACAGTTTTCAAAAACAAAGCAGAGACTATGGCATCTTGCTAATTTTAGACACTTACACTTTAAACCACCTTCTCCTCCTCTTTCATTCACTACAGGCTTTTCCTCATTATAAACCTTCCCATCTTGCCACTGTGTAATGGGAATTATGGTGGATCTGCAAGACTAAGATCAAGACAAACAACAAGCCTACTACTAGGAAAAGGCTGACCTATTTCAATCGTCATTCTCGTCACTTCTGGCTATGGATCCCAGGAATCTAAAAGCTTCCCCCATCCCCCTGAGTGAAACATGTAAGGTTTGTAAGAACTATAGCAGCTTCAGCAGTTAAAAGGAGATGAAATGATAACTGATCTTCCAGACTTTGTTTGTACATGATTACATGAGCATCACATTCACCTACTGACTTTCTGCATAACACAGACCAAAGAACTTGGTTGCCTCACTGAGTCAAGCTCTTTATTGTTGAGTAACAGAAAATCCATCTTACCCCTTGGTAAATTGTTGGTGTTGCAGAAGTGGGCTCCAACTCAGAAACTGCTTCCATGAACATTGCTGTTGGCTGCTCTGAGTCAGTTATAACTTGCTATACAGAAAAAGCAATGGGTGATAGGTTTTTGTTTTTATCCTATTTTTGTCACTTCTATTTTTGAAATCAATTAAAGCTGTTGAAATTCATCAGAGGCAATAAAATGACAGACTGTGTAACAGCAGGAGAAGACCGATAGAAAACCTACCTCTCCTGCAGCTGTGCAATCAGCTTGAAGATAGACTAAAAGTACAGCCACAGGAGCTAGGGAGAACTTTACTGAGGCAATGCAAAAAGAGCTCAGGAAGTTTTATATTCTGTAAAAAGGACAGCTTGAAGAGAGGAAGGATAGTTTTCTTTATTTTTGGTTCTAAAATGAGTGGGCAAGACTCAGTAGGCCCAGTTCTTTTACTATCCTCAGACAACTGTACTACTATCTTACTATTTTTATGGATTATTTTAAAAATTTTTCTCCCATGATTTTCCTTATCCTTTACAAATCCCCTTTTGTGCCTTTCCATGCTTTATGCATCTACTTTGAAACCCTGGAGTTGCTCAGACAGCTGCTTAACAAAATAATTTTTCCCAGTTTGGCATTCTAATGTCAACGAAGAGGATTTAAGTGTATTTTCTCTTTTAGCTTCTTATGTCTTCTAATACTGTATACACAGCCAGCCCTTAGGCCACTATTTCAGTGTTGTCACTGCCACAGAATAGCACAGATGCATTCCCAGATATCCAGAGAGGTAGAAATAACTGCAATATGATTTTGATTACCCCCTGCTCTTCATCTAACAGGATTAAGGAAAGGTTGACGGTTTATAGAGCCATCAGATCCATCAAAGAAAAAGCAATAGTGTTTTTCAAAATTCAGCACCAGTGGGCAAAGCTTGTGAATTACTGAGTTGAAAAATTCAAAGCCAAATTAAAAAATACAAAAAAATCCCACCGCTCAAAAATTTGCTTTGTTCTTTATTGCTAGCCAAAATCCTGATCATATTATTTTTATGAGTGACTATATAATGACATATCAAAGGATTTGCTTTGGTCTTAACGCCTAGTAACTATACTGAGCCCGAGGCATCATACTGTCAGCAATGTACCTGAACAATGCATGGGCTTAATATAAATTATATAGTAAATTTGATCTGTGTCAAGCCAGCCAGACATCTGCTATCTTTTTATTAAAAGATGTAGGAAATACATTAAAATGTCAATATTTCCACCACAAAGGAAAATTTGGATCGATAGGAATTTGTGGTCATGGTCTTCCTATTTCAATAACCAAGATTTTGGGTCAGTTGAACTAGGCCCAGAGGGTTGAAATCTGAAAGTTGCTACCAAGCATGAAAATATTCAGGAGGCAGGAACTTCTGGAGTAAATACCAAACATACTTAACTGGCAAAGATAGACTTGCAGTGACAAAGCAATTAGAATAAAAACAATTGTTGGAACACTTTGATTGCAGGAAATCGGAGCTTCACTGACTAAGACTGGCCCGACATCTACTTCTCTAATACCACTTTTTCTTTAGATAGAAAAGATGTTTTTTTTCCAGTGCAGAAACAGTTTTCATTAACTGTACTTAATTTTGATGTTAAATATGCCTTTAAAACAGAGAAGTTGATATTTTCATTATACACTACCTGAATAAGACATTTAAACATTAACTTGTGTCAGAAATGGCTTTAAAGTTGCCGCTAAAGTGTACTCTCTTCTAGCAAATAAATAGGTCATTTTAAGAAGTCTAGGTCCTGGTTAATTTTTATGGAAGAAAACTGACAGTGAGATTAATACAAGGTTTGACTAATGTATGTCAAAGAGGCGTTCTTGCCCTGGACTGTTTGACTATCCCCAAACTGATTATAAAATACTGTTAGATCAGGGTAGTCACAATGTCACATTTGTGGTAGCTTAAACAGTGTAATATCAATGACAGTAGAGAACCAAGTGTCCTGCATGAACTGGGGACAGAAGACAAGGAAAACTGTCGGCATTTTGAGAAAGTTGCTGTTAAGTTTCTCAAACGAGGGAAGGTAGGACTAATCAGTCCCTAAAAGGTGGGCCCATGGCACCTCTGGGTCTCTGTCCCTCTCTGCAAAGACCTGGCAAAAGTTTTGCCCAATCTGGCAGTAAATTTGAAGATCACACTCACACACCTACTATTACTTCAGCTTCATACGCACAGCTAACTAGAGAGTCACCAGGATATTAATTTTCATATTAAAAGTGCAAGCATCCAGTTGTATTAAGAGGTGCTGAGGTGAATATCAATTTTCAATCAAAATTTGTAGACTTTTGTAGGACCTTAAGACCTATGACATATATGCCCCTTTCCCCATACAGGATTAGAAATACATGATCACTCACGTCTGCTGGTTATGGCCTTTACAAGACAATTCATAATCATGGCACTACTGAATTGCAATGCAGTATTTGGTGCCTGATGCTTAGTCTGCTTCAGTATACCAAAGCACACAGGAGTAGGTGTAGTTCCAAGATGCACGCCTGAACTCTGAAATCTTTGAAGGTTTAATAACCTAATACATAAAACATCAGACCTGTGGAGCAAGAAAGTCTTTATATTGTCCAACTTTATCAGATTTGAGGGGCTAGAATCTAGATTCTGGCACTCTCCCTGTGGGTCATACCATAGCAATGACCATTGGGTGATCAGCACTTGTGGCACTCAGGCATAGGCAGGTGGCAGCAGCCCTTCGGTGTCACCTTTTCCTCTCTTGCAGATGTGGTAGCTGGCTGCAGCAGGGTTCAGCTGCCAGGACATTATACAAGAGCACATGTTGCCCAAGGAAGAGAAGGTGAGACTGCCGTGGGAAAGCACTGTGCTGGTCACATCTAGCAAACTATTTGGCTGTTACGCATAAAAGCTGATGGCTGTGTATTCAAAGTGCACTTTCAGTGGAAAAGCTGTAAAAATATCCTTCTCTCTTTTCCTTGCAGGATGATAAGTATAAAATCAGAGCAACTCATGCTTTTTCATGATCCTGACATATTTTAGAGTAATGGAGCTAGTCATGATACGCTATTTTAATCTGACACATGATACGAACGATCTCTCCCCCAGAAAGGAATGATTCTAAGCAAGCTTAATACAAGATGTGGTCCAAATACTTGCAAGAAAGGATTATAAGTCTGTTCTGTGCTCTTGAAAAACTCCTGAGGTTTTTTCCTGCTGAATGTTCCCCCTCCTGTATATTCATACAGTAAGAGATACTCAGATATACTTCTTGAGTTTGTGTGTGTCTGTGCCTAATTAACCCTGTGCGTTGAGCCACTAAGTGCTTAATTTTCCCTATCCTTTATGGGTCTCTTGAGAGCAGTTTAAACCCAGACTGTCGTATTTTAATTTGCTTACATACATGTTTGTGCAGGGTAAAATATATTGACCTTGAGGTGTTTTAGTTTGCCATTGGCTTTTGTTGTCTTTAAGCCAACCATGTTCACCAAACAGAACCTGCCTCTGGCAAGTTGCTCCCAAATATATTATTTCAATAGTAAATACACTTTTTGCCCCAAACCTGATGTTAAGTACTCTAAAAGTCAGGGAATGCATTTTTAATTTCAAAATTGAATACTAATTGTACATCAATAACACCTACAGGCACCACCCACTTTTTTTGTACAGATACAAAGAAAAACCTGGCAATTCTTACCTCTGGAGTTTCTCAGTTTGTCTCTACAGCCTGAACCTTGTGGGAGCCCCCTCATATGTACCAGCCTGAGGGCTGTGACTGACTGCAGCTGCCCTGACTTACAATTGGAAAACTTATGAAGTGAGAAAAAGTAAAATTGTTTCCAATGGAATCAAAAGCAAATTTCCAAATAGTTTTAAGTGCTTAAGTACTGAACTGCAGTTTTGCTACTTCAGTTATTACAGTACAATTACAGTGGCCTGGCCTGCCCAAGTTAAAACATTGTATCCCAGGATAATTCTTCCAGTATGGGAAAAGAAATATTTCTACCAATGTAAGTCCAAGATGATTCCCACTGTCACCATTTCTGTTAAATACAAAAGCGATGCTACCAGGTAAACTGCTTGTATTAGTGAAGTTTCTAGGTGTTTTGTAACATGGCTCAGATCTCTTCAGAAGGGTATCTTATCCAGGTCCTAATCATATAGGACCTTTTCCTTTCTACTTAGAAAGTTACAATTTTGATACATTCTCTTCTATGTTGCAGGTATGTTGGTTTGTAAAGCCCTTTATAGTCCACCTGGATGAAGCTCACACACCTCCTTGTGCTTTCATATGGTGATGAAGGGCTGCCCAAGGGGTTCCAGTGTCTCTGTCCTCCACATGGAATAATCAGTGTCAGATGCTTGCATCAAATCAAAAGGCTAGAGAAAGGAAAAAGCGGGTAAATTGCCAGACAAAACTGCTACGGAGGAGTTAAATATATTTTGCTCACTACTGCAGATCTTAAGCCCTTTAAAATGTGTAAGAACACTCAAATCTGCTGGTCTCGTTCGTATATTCACATCTGTAGAATATATCTCCATAACTACTAATTTCCCCAGGGTCTACCATATCATTCTTTTTCAAAAGACCATGGGAAAGTAGTGTTTGCAAAGACATCCCATAGCAATACTGTGCAAGAATAAGTTGCTCTTTTGACTAAGTCACTACAGTAGTAATCAATAAATCTGTGTTTCTAAGCTCTGCCTCAGTCTTTCAGTATGGCACTCAACTGCGCATGAGGTTCTGTAGGGAAAATAGAACAGTCGCTGCTACATGGAGCCCACCAGTCTAAACAGACAAGGCTGCAAGAAGGTAGGGGAGAATTGTAGAAAAGCAACCTCAATTTCCTACCTTAGCGCCTCCCCCTCCCCCCCCCCCCCCAATATTTCTTCAATTATCTCTCCTGTTAATGCAGACTGGAAGCTCTAAATCCAGGACTAACTTATTTATACTAGAGCTAAGACAATGTAGTCTCAATTTCAGAGGAAATTAATGCTGCTTTGCTACAGAGTATGAAAAAGAGTTTAGGAACAAATAAATGGTAAACCATGAGATTACTTATATATTCATTATGTACTTCCAAAACCTCATAAATAAATGGATGTTAGGACTTCTATTCACATCAAGTTTCAGATAAGGCCTCTGTTATATCTACATTAAGCTTACTGCTTCACCCATTGAAGCAGATTATTTTTCACCCATGGCATTAAGATTTAGCTCAAGTTAACAACCTACCTTTAGAACAGGTTCTCTGAACATTGTTTTAATTTTGAAACCCAGCAATAACACATTTTTCAAAAGGTTTATGATCAGGATTTGCAGTTATTGGCACCTACCCTAGATGGCAGATTTTAGAAAGAATTTAGCACATGATACACTACGTGTCACCACCAATTAAAGGCCTATCAATAAAGCAGAGATACGTAAAGTACTCAAATCCTATATGTTTAAGGCAACAGGATTTAGTGCATTTGTGCATATCACCCTGGCTAATACCGAATATTCTAAATATGGATTTTGAGGGAGAAAAACTAACTGGTTATGTTGTATTAATACATTTAGTTGTCTAAGCATGGTTAGTTATTCTACTACAGATTGAAGCCTTTCATTAAAATGGGTCAAATCATCTGTGGTGATACTGACAAACTGGTTTGTCAGGGCTGTGCCCGACCATCACCTATTGCAGTTTCTGGATTTGATTTTCATTCCAGATACACAAATATTTAGATCTAAACACATTTTAGGCTGAAGTGGGCAGAGAAGTCATAATCTGTCAATTAATTCAGTGTTTCAGCCCAAATTAATATAGTGTTTTCTTCCGAGTTGTGGTTTCGAGCATTCTGCATTTACACGCATCTTAATTTGATTGGAACTTGCAGATTATCCTGTCACCTTCCTGTAAGAATCTAGAGCAGAACTCTAATTCTGATTTCCTTAGGTAGATGTCCTGTGTAGGCAATCCACTCACCTGTGAATGTGATCCTTCCTGCTTACTGTCCTGAACTTAAATACAGTAAACATATATACTTCTTTGGGGTGATATAAAGCATGTTCTCTCATACCTAAAGGGACCAGATTGCAGAAGTAGGGAAGAGTGGGTAAAATTTGCATTTATGATACAGCCAGGTGATTTCCTTTAAAATGAGTTCTTATGCATCAGGCCAGGGTTTCAACATTTTATATAATAATTCAAGCATATAAGGCTGATTCTTTCTGTTCCCTGCTGACTTCCAATGCATGACTATTTTCTGGAGAAGCCTGTTAAGTGAGTTCAACCAGCACACAGGATATATTAGTTTCATTTTCAGATGATGCAGCAGTGGACATAACTACTGTCTTCTCTTGAACTTAGTAGCAGTCTAAAGTTTTAGATGAAGAACTTTCTGCCCTTTCAGAAACAGAGCCAAGCTGCACCTTGCTTTGACACTAGACCACAGTCAACTTTTAAACAACTCAGAGTACATGAAGTGATTTTCTATAAAAAGATATAACTATCCATATTGAGTTGTAAGCTTCAGGCTGTCATCCACTTCTTCAGCTACATATGCTTATGCAGGAGAAGGGATTTGTCAAGCCTGTCCAAACTCTGCCAGTTTTGTTTAACACCTATGCATAAATTTATAATCTATCTTTGTTTTCAATGTGTCAAGCATAAGAGATCATCACAAAAGAGTGAGAGAAAAAACTACAGAGGGTTTTTAGTAGTTCTCAGAAGGTTTATGAAACAACAATTATTTCCTTTGTTCCATCTCCCATTTGGCTCTTAGACTCAATCACATGACAGATCTGAGGGGGAAGATGTTTCAGGATGCAGAGTACACTTATTTTCAAGAATCCATTGCACATTCTGGGACTACCATGCACGCTGGTTTTGGCTGGGGTAGAGTTACTTTTCTTCACAGTAGCTAGTGTGTGGCTGTGTTTTGCACTTGTGCTGAAAACAGTGTTGACAACCCAGGGATGTTTTCATTCCTGCTGAGCAGGGCTTACACAGAGCCAAGGCCTTTCCTGCCCCTCACCCCACCCCACCAGTGAGCAGGCTGGGGGGGCACAAGGGGCTGGGAGGGGGCACAGCCGGGACAGCTGACCCCAGCTGACCCAAGGGATGTCCCACACCATATGGCGTCATGCTCAGCATATAGAGCTGGGGGAAAAATGAAGGGGGGAACATTGGGAGTGATGACATTTGTCTTCCCAAGTCACCATTACGCATGATGGAGCCCTGCTTCCCTGGAGATGGCTGAACACCTGCCTGCCCATGGGAAGGAGTGAGTGAATTCCTTGGTTTGCTTTGCTTGTGTGCGCGGCTTTTGCTTTACTTATTAAACTGTCTTTATCTCAGCCCACAAGTTTTCTCGCTTTTACCCTTCTGATTCTCTCCCCCATCCCACTGGCGGGGGGCGAGTGAGCGAGTGGCTGCATGGTGCTTGGTTGCCAGTTGGGGTTAAAACACGAACCTGTGATATTGTAATCAAAGGCTTTCAAGCACCACTAAAGAACTGGTATGATAAATCCCAGGGGGGTTGTCTAGAAAGAATTGATCTGCAGAGAGATAAACAGTTTTGGAACGCTATCTCATTTCATTATAAGCGGCTCACGTTGATCTGTATTGTTACCAAAAAAGGTAAATTGAAACCTAGCAGTTGTGCTAACAGCTGGTCTTTGCATACTCTGCTGCACACTCCCAAATCACAGTAGTGATAACAGGTACTGAGGAATTCCCACATTTAGATCCCATTATCCAATTTTCTAGTATTTATTCAGTTGGGAAGACATGATTATATTGAAGAAAATATTCCTAGAACTGACTGCAATATCAAATAAAGAAATCAAAAGCGGGATTGTTAGAGTAATAGGTATTAAAAATTGTAGTTACTAGAAAATGGAAAAACCTAAGACCCTCTGAAGGTTTCAGAAGCATGTACAAAGGGAGTAGACGCAGCCAGGACCACTGAGCCTGAACTATTTGACACCAGAAACATGGTAGTCCTATAAGTAGGTTCTTCTGACAATTTTTTGAAAGTCATGTCATCAAAATCTAGTCTAGATAAACACACAAAAGACAATTGATTTTGCTTTTTTCCAGAATGTAACATTTTATTTTCAAGAAGGAGCAGCATATTTTGTATTCTAAAAAACTCCAAACACACTTTAGCAAGATGTTAATATTTATGTTCTTTATGCAATTCCATATGCTACTATTAGTGGGGTGATTAAAAACAAGGAAGGTGCTTGGAAGTAGAGATGTAACTTCTGTCTTGTATTTTGGCAGAGTTATCTGCGGGAAGGAATTATGTATCTTCACATGGTGGTGTAGCAGAAACAGCAGGAAGAAGCTTAAATGTGGGAAAGCACACCTATCTTCAAAGGCACACAAGGTGCCTGATGTATGTGGAAGTTTGAGCGCAACTTCTGAGAAGTTGCAGGAGGTCCTCAAGAAGATAACGTATTGCACACAGCATCACTCAGCCTTAGGAGTGAATGGGGAGCATCGCAAAGCAAAGTGCCAGCTGCAGAGAGTGTGGGAACAAGCACAGGGACATTATTTGCTGCTGTTTGAGACCTGCAGCATACAGGGGATTAAACGTCCTGTAAAAATAAAACTGCATCAGGAAACTGGCTCTGCAGCCAACTCCTCTTCCTAACTAGGAAAATGGTTTTTGCCAATAGCTCGGCTCAGCACTGTAATTGGGAACTGCAGGGAAGCTTACTCTCTAACTTTGTGGGAATGCAAGACCAACAGTAGTCTTCCTGAGTACTTATTAGATAATTTGTGCCGTAAATAGAATGGGGTGCAGGGACTGACCCCACAACTCAAACAAAACACTCAGTTTTATCTGATTTATCCACTCTAGTTATATCCATTAGTCAGAAATATACAGCTACTGAAGAACCTATTACCCACAAACACCCCTGAGAAAACAAGCATTCACATGTATTACTGTAAGAGACATCACTGCAGGGGAAGCTCTTTATTAGATCAAAAGACTGTTAATAAGCCTGTCATGGTTTAGCCCCAGTCAGCAACTAAGCGCCACACAGCTACTTGCTCACTCCCCCCACCCCAGTGGGAAGGGGGAGAATCAGAAGAGCAAAAGAAAACTTGTGGGTTGAGATAAGAACAGTTTAATAATTAGTAAAATAAAATAGTGATAGTAGTAATGGTAATGATAATGATTATTATAATAATGATAATATAATAAAAAAGAAAACAACGAGAGAGAGAAATGAAACCTGGGGAAAAGACGGAAAAGAAAAAAAACACAAGTGCTGCAACCGCTCACCACCTGCTGACTGACACCGCCAGTCCCCCGAGCCGCAATCGCTGTCTCCCCCGGCCAGCTCCCCCCAGTTAATATACTGGGCATGACATCACATGATATGGAATATCCCTCTGGCCAATTCGGATCAGCTCTCTTGGCTGTGCCCCCTCCCCTCCCGGCTTCTTGTGCACCTCACAGAGCATGGGAAGCTAGAAAGTCCTTGACTAGTGTAAGCACTACCTAGCAACAACTAAAACATCAGTGTGCTATCAACATTATTTTCATACTAAGTCCAAAATGCAGCACTATACCAGCTACAGTGAAGAAAATTAACTCTACCCCAGCTAAAACCATGACAACGCCTTTAAGCACATAGCATGTTTATGAGTGAAAGAAATGTACTCTGAGCCAATCTAGCACAGCAATATACATTCCCACTGTTGATCTCTTCAAGAAGTGGAATCAGGTATAGACCTTATGGATTTCAAAGAAAATTTCCACCTCATTCTGGACTGATCAATATGTTCACTCTTTTCTGGATTAGTTAGGTTAGTATAACTGCCCCCAGGCTTGTGCAGGAAAAACAATTGACTCAACAAACAAGTTGACTGAATTTAAATAAGTTCAAATTAATGCTTTAAGCACTGGCAACAAAAAAGCCATACCACCACATCTCAAGAGATTTTTAAAGCAGAAATCAGTGAAACTGCAACAAAATATTAAAAATACTAAACTTTCTTTAAGATGAGCAGTAAGATATCTTAGTGCCTATTTGCATCATTTAATTTTATTCCTCCAGGCTAAGCCAGTCACCTCAACCCCCTTGAAAGCCCATGAAGAGAATTGCACATTTATAGAGGGCAAATGAACCCAGTTATCTTGCAATGATTGCATTTTAGACAAGAACTATTGAGTAAAGGAAGAAAGAAATATGAGATGCCTCTCTCTCCATTTCCTAGATGCCACCTTGAAGATTAGGTAAGACAGGTGTCTAAAGATAGGTGAGCTAAAGCCAGTCTGCCTTGATTCATTATTGAATGATTATTCCAACCTTAATTCACCCAGTGGAATCCTTACAGTTTACTGGTGGTGTACATAACCCAGGCCAGTACAGGTACAGCATATTAATGCGAAAGATTCATTGATGTGTTCCTCTTTAATTTTAAGAATATGCCTACCTGCACAGCTGAACAATGCTAGTCACAAGTCAACTTACAAAGGAGCAGTCCCTGTCTGGCAGAGCTCTCACTGTCGAGGGAAGCAAGTACAGATTTCAATTACTTTTTCTGTTTATTTCCTGAAGAAAGGGTGGCATCCATCGATTAGTGCTGTCTCTGGACTCTTAACCCACAGGGTCCCTTCTAAACCCTGTGTTTACTTTGAAAGATTTATTCTGAAGACATCACCTTTTCATCCATTTTTGCCTCACCAAGTCATTCCCTTGGCTTTCCCTTTCCATTCATAAATTTTATCCCTTGCTCTTTGAAATAGTGCCTTCTTTACTTGAGTACAACACTTTCTCTTTGCTCCTTACAGCTGTCACTCCATATTGGGATTCTTTCTTGATCATAACTATAGGAGCTGTTTCACAAACGGACAGGTTCTGCACTGTGGTCTGAAATGTTCATATGTCTACTCTCTCCTTCTGTTTCCTTCTTTACTCAGCAGTTCTGAACTGAGAACATTTTACCTGTGCCTTAGATAAGGAAAAAGCATATACTGCTCTAGAATGTAGAATACAGGCGAACATCACCACTACACCCACCAAGGCGCCGTGGGTCTGCACTCATGTCGAGGGAAAAGGAATTTTAGCACCACTCATTGATAGAAGTGGTACATAACTCTTTGTTACTATGGTATTACAAGGTCAGAGACATCCCAGAAAGCCATTAATCAGCCAGATAGGCTGACTTAAATATGTTTCAGAAATTCTTTGAAATTAGTTGGAGTTTTATAGTTTGCCTCAAAAGTGGATCATACCTCCAATTAGAAGCAATTAAAATATTCACCTGTGATAACAGAGATTTCATGCAAAGTAAAAGGCATGCTTTACTGGATAACATATTTAGATAATGTGAGGTAACTCCTGGGGAAAAAAAACTATGATACATTTAATCTATACTTTTGCTAAATAAAAATAATGGCTCATTTTCTTTACCTTTCCCTATTCAAATAAAAGCATAATTTGAACTTGCCCACCATTTCCAAGTGCCAGAATGTACTAAATTTTGTTAGTAATACTTGAATGAGTAAGGATTATATAATTTTACCTTGTTTTAAATAACAAGAATTTAGATTATTAAAGGACAAATGTAAACACACTCAGTCCAATTCTGAATGAAGTGTTCTCAGGCCATTCTACTGATTTTTTTAAGAACCAGGACGAAGGCAGCATTACCCAGTATCTGAAGTCATACACTGATGAAGATTGATTTTGTAATGAGCATTTCAGTTTCAAAAGAGCTGAAATTAAATTTAACACATAGTGATAGGAACTGCTTGGAACAAATAAGTTAGAAGTGTCACTAATAGTAGTCATGATACAGTGAATATCTAAGTAGTGCAAGACACTAATGGTAATGAAATAAAAGAAAGAATGAACATCGTATGATTGCTTTAATTTCCATTCAGAATACTGGCAGCCTTTTGACTGGATTCATTACAAGATAAATCATCCTCCATTTATGGCTTCCAGAACCTGCTAATAACAAGGTGTGTGCCAAACTTGTTTAGTAGGAGGATGAAGGGCCAAGTAAGGTTCCCCATACTATAGTGGCAATGTGCAGTTTATTTACATCCTTTTAAGGCAATTCAGTATTCTAATCCAGGAAAACTCATTTAAACTTGTTACAACTTGTTATAACGCAGAGCCTTAAATCTGGGATAGTTGCAAAGAGAGTCACAACATGGGGAAAAAACACAGACTATACTAAGTGACTTCAGTCCATAAGATCACCAAGCAACTCTGAAGTAATACTAGCTTTATATTCTTCTACTTCCATTAAAGAATCCAAAGTAAATTCCTCCCTTTCCTTTCCTGGAAATGTATACTAGTAATTTCCATTAGCTAAAACATACCTGCTGAGTCTAGCCTGTTACTGTCCTGCTGGGATTATAATTAGGAGTGAGTGAATTTGACAAGGAAAGGCTCGTTACTTCTTACAAAAATTCATTTGATTTCAGTGTTTCACTTGCAGATTTCCAGTGCATTATTTTGTCTTAGTGACAACAAGCTGTTATAACAGACACAGTATCTTACCCCTGCATAATATGTTAGAATCACTGTGTGCTTACTCCTATATCAATCACTTGAAATTAGATACAGAAATCTTGAGTCTTCTAAAAACCTCTGGCTTTTAAAAGTAGAAAAATTAGAAGTCCCTTTTCCTGCTATTAGTAGAACAGCGTATTTGTCTCATTGTAGTCCTCCTTAGAGAATCCCCACTGCAGGTCTGCTTCCAGTCCAGTGTCATTATAAATAACCCGTGCTGATGAGACATTTCTGCTAGCTATGGTTTTTCTGAAAAATATTACAGTGATTACAGAAGATATTATTGTACCCAAGCATATGTGTACTAACATGCAAAGCCTCCATAGAGGGCTGATTCTTTTACATCTGGCATCCTGAACCAAGAACCTAATTTCAAACACCTTCTCCTTCACAGATGTATTTTTATATATTTACAGACAGAAAACTGCAGTAATCAAACGGGGACTTAGGCAGCAACCTTTAAGTTTTGTTTGAGCTGATCTATTGGTACAACCCTACAGAAGTTATTTCCTTGGCTACAAGAAGGTCAGTATTTCTATAAAATGAAAACAAACTGTGAGCCACTCAATATGCTTCCCACAGGCTAGACAGGTAACAGACATAGTAGTTACTTCTACTGTCATAAGACAAATTAGTGATCCGGAGGATCAGCATATAAGTCAAAACCTAGAAAAAAGTCCTGTAAAATCATACAGTCCCTCTCAGTCTCAGAACACAATGAACAGGACAGGATTGCATAAATTCTTTGCCCATCTTACTTTGGAGAGACAAACTGCAAAGTTTCTAGCCAATTAAAAACTGTCAGAAAAACATAGACCTTAAAAGTCAAGACTAGCTGACATGTTCATTTTTTTTGACTACATACTTGATAGATTAGGCAATTTTTTATGACATCCTTACTGCTAGTAAATGTTTTAAGTTCTTCTTTTATGCTGGCTGTTGTTTGTAACAAAGTATGGATTTTGTTTCACAGTTCAAGTGAAGCTTGGCATTGTCTCCAGTTGTGAATCAAAAACCTAAGCATTGTTAGTCATGTCCCCTATAGTCTTTAGGGATTTTTTTCTTTTTTTTTTTTTAAACTCACTTTAAATTGTGCTTCCTGTCATCATCCAGTTGCGTTTTCAATAACATGATAAACAATATTCCAAGTCCTCAAGTGGAATAACGGAGCATAAGTAAACTAAGGGACTGATGCCTAGTAATCATCTCTGGTTTTAGAACCAGTTTAAGTGTTAGCAGTATATAGTGTCTAATCTTTACTATTAGAGACATCTGATTTTAACCTAGAAAAAGATTCAGCTCATCACAATAGATTTATGAGTAACTAAAGATGGAGTGAGTATAAATTTGTGTAACTACAAATTGTGTAACTACAAACTACAGGGTTCACATTTCAGAAACGTTTAGCAACTGTTCATAGTTTGCTTCAACTGTTCTGAATATCTTCATTAAAATGATATAGTTACAAAATGTTGCACAGCTTTAAATGGCTTCAGTTAATACCTGCAAGTAAGAGAGATACCATAACAACTGACAAAAACACTGAACAGTGACTTCGCATTTTCAGTGTTTATAGTCTGAAGTGGGTTTGGTGGTTTTTGTTTGTTTTTTTTTAAACATAGAAAAAGCACTTTCCTGTTCCAGACACTAAGCACTCTGTACTTGCATGCTTAACATGGATCATATATACCAAGACAGATTTTCAGCCTGAAGTCCACAATAAAATGACTCGGTGTTATTCATTAGACTTTAGTCCAGCAAATAGCAAGCTACATAAATGAGTTTTTACACATTTAAGTGCATTTTAAGTGTGCTTTCAGGTTCTGTTATTTGAGATCTTTGGATTTTCATCTCTACTGCAAAGGTCAGAAATTATTTTTTATAAAAATCTAAACACTCTAAACACTAAAGCTTTAAAGGAGAAAAATTAGTATTGTAAGGTTCATAATAAAATTGAAAAAACCTGACCATACAGTTTTCACCAATTCAGGATACAAACCTGTACACTGGAAGAGTTTAACCATGATTTACAGTAGTAAGAGGGGAAAAATGGCAAATAGAATTCCTGCATAGGATTTATGAAAGCTTCTAAGTTAGGAGCACAAATCCTGCTGATTTACATTTGAAATCACAGTGGGTTCTTTTCTACAGGCAAAAACTGAACTCCTGATACAACATGACCAGCCATAATTCAGGGAATTCACAAATGAATTATTCAGTGTACATTTGCAACAAATACATATTTATATGTTAGTGTTCCCAAAATAATGAGCAGTAATGGAGTGTTCTGTACACGTCCTTTCTGCTGGTTATCAACCAGAGCCACCAAGGTCCTAGGCACCTCCGTGAGTGACTTCATGTTTCAGTGAGGAAACTCAGCAAGCGCTGGGGAACTCAAGACCTATCAGTATCAGTCCTGGAAATTCAGCCTCCCATGATGAGGACATTGGTAGAACCATTTTGCAGATGACTGATCAAAAGCTCAAGACATTTATCTGATTTCATCCATGTTTAATCTCCTGCTCCTATCACTAGATCACCCAGCTTCCTGCTGTAATCAGTCTAACTTTTTGGGGAGAGGCCTATAGCATGCTTGAATGACAGGTACTGAGGTGAGAAAGTACAGTGTTCTTACTGAAAACCTGAGAACATCGCTTTAAATACCTGTTTTTTGAAAAAACTAAAATGTTTGCATAAAGTAAGCAGACAGGAAATCAAGCTTGAACTCACATACAGTTTGTGTTTATGCTGTGTGTAAATGCATCTTTGTAGAACCAGGTTTAATAGTTATAAAAAATAGCAGTTACTAGTGCAGGAAGGAGTAAGGAAGGAGTAGAGCTAGGCAGAAGTTCTGTATGAAAAAGGCAGTGTGCTGCTCGTAACAGCAAGCGTGAGAATAGATAAAAAGCAAACACTGGACCAAGTACAAAGCATAGACTGCAACAACCTATTGCCTCTAGCCATTATATGAAATTCTTAAAAAAATCCTGAAGGTAATACACTTGGATCAGAGAGTGGGCAAAGAATATTCTTAGAACAAACTTTACTGCAACAAACTTTCAGAGGGCAGTTTCATCTGGGGCCCAGATATCAGCTAGCATGTATTATTGATCTTAAGTGATTTTCAGCTTCCAGTAATTACAGCCTCAGTGCTCACTGATTCCTTATTGAACTTTCTACTTAACAGTACTATTTTAATTCTGTGATTGAGACCATCTGTACAGCAGACCATAGTAAGCCTGTAAAGCCATTCCTCTTCTTTCTCACAAATGAAGAGGGCAGCACAGCTGAAACAGCACAGAAAGGGAAAAGGCTCCCAAAGGCTACCTTCCTGCTGAACTAGTGGGAGAATCAAGTAGTGGCAACTCCCAACAATCTGGCTCCCAGTGCAATCCATGGTCTATTACCAGAGCTATGCACCTCAACATTACTACTGAAGTTATAACCAACCAGCCCTGTCCAACCTTGGCAATCACCGGGGCTCAAAAATATTCAAAATAGAACTTCAACTTCTAGGCATCATTAATAAGCTAGTGCCTGCCACCACTGATCTCCTCAGAACATAAGAATTCCTTGTTAAGAAACCAGGTGCGATTTTGGGACCAAATCGTTCTCCATGCTTTCCATGCAGAGTAATCCTCCTATTTATCTCAAGGGACACGTTAAGATGAGTACAAACAGACATTTCACAAGGAAGTCTGATCTCCAAAGGTGGCTAATGCAAAGCATTAGCACTACCCTTTCTTTCAAGTATTCAAAAAAATGCATAGTTTCCACTGGCATTGAAGTAGTGCCTAGAACTCAAATGTGCCCTCATCACAGGGAGAACTGCATTTCAAAGTGGATAGTAAACTAGCTTATTTGACTATATTTCCAAGGAGACCTAACCTTTATACAAAACAAGTGGATGATGAACAACATTATGCTTGTTGCAAAAGTGACCATGTGTTATGCTAATAAGAAAAATGTTCAGCTGCATGAAAATAATCTTCCCCCTGAGATTATTCCATTAAAGTTTAATGTTTGCTCTATACTTTCTTTTGAATACAGATCATTTGTTTGCAACACTGCAGTCCCATAGAATCATCTGGTTTTTTCCCTTTAATGTCAAGGCCTTGCTAACACTGCACTCCATCCCCATTATCAGGCTCACTGCACTACGCTGTTGTTCATACGCTTTCAACAGTGGGAAATCTAATTCAATTTCTTACCATATTTCCCTTTTCAGAAATGTTCTTTTGTGAAGGGTGAGGTTAAATTTAGATGAATTGTGTATCATTTACAACTCCTTTTAAACACAGCTCATCAGTAGCTACCTATAAACAGGTTCAAAATACTTCTGAAGTGGGCCTGTCTTACTGCATTCAGCCTAGCAAAGGCTGTTGGTTCCAAGTCATCTGACAACGTTGAATTCATGTCCACTCAAAGCAACCTCTCATTCACACATAACACGTAACAGAGGGTAAAAACAGAAGAATAGGACTTGAATAAGGGAAAAGAATGGATCTCCTCAAGCCAAAGACAATCATGGCTATACAAAGCTGGCTCTAAGTCATCTTTACACTCTCGTTTTCTACTAGTTGCTCTGGGCATATCAGTATCTTCACACAAATCAAACCCGCCACACTTACCTGTGCTCTCCTAAGTCTATTGCCAGGCACTGTATTGGTAAGCGGATGCACAGCAACCCCTTGCCCACACAAGAGATACTTTCTTACTAAGGATAAGTAATAGCAAAATGGCTTCCTGACTAAATATGGATTGAATGCTATCACAGCACAGGAAATACCTGGTTTAGTAACTAACATCTCTACTACAAAATCACAAATTTTCAGAATTGTTCAGTTTTATACCAAGCGATGACTAATTCTGGAAGACACTTAATGCACTGGAACTCAGACTACATGGATTAAAGCTGCTGCTCTGCTATATGCTTTCTGCGTGACCTTGGTGATATTCTATGTTATACAGGTTCTTATAGCATGCTCATCCCTCTAACAGCGAAGTACCTTGCAGCTCACCCACACCTGCACATCTGCATTAGCAAAAAGGTGAAAGGAACAGATCTTGCCCACACACAGGAGGATGTTGTCTATGATGGCAGTCAGTCATTCCTAGAAAATTAAATTGTTCTGGAGAAGTTTTCAGTTCCTCATTTGTGAAGTGTAAATTAGCCTTTCTCTTCTCAACTTAGCTAGTCATGCATATTACAAGGTCTATAAAATGATACGGCATGGTGTGTTTAATCTCACAACACTTTGCACTAGGCAGCTGTGAGGGATGCAAATTTATGACACTCCAGCCAGCACAAGAACAGCATGTACATGCAAGGTACTTCAGTAAAAACATAACATGTCTAAGCAGGCTGAAATGCCTAAATATTAGGTAGTGAACTTTGTGGATCTTGAGATCCCAAGAAGTTTCTATAACTCCTGAAGGATCTTTCCATAACTTATCCAAATAAGCGAGAACTGTGCCTTTAGGAAGTGGCTGCTACAATAAGACCTATCTCAGTCTCAGCAAAGCAGTACTGTAAAGCTATAAAGGCGGTATTTAAAGTATCATTGTGGTCTAGGTGGAAATAGACACTATTTTCTTCCCTGCTACACTTTGGATGTGTGTCCTCTTTGCATGCAGAGCTTGCAGGGGAAAATAAGTGTAATGAAAAACAGCTATGCAGACACTTACATTCCCCATGCAAGATTCCCCATCACCTGATCTCTGACCAGCAGCTTATTCAGCAAATTAGCTTTCTCTGTTACAAGACTCAGAATATGACTTACTGCTTTTCAGGAAAAACATCTTTAGAAATAATTAAATTACTAAAATTTGAACTATGCATACCTTATTCCCCAACAGTTTGCTTTGGAAAATGGTGATATGCCTGGTTGGGAGAGAAAAGCTAGAATCTTTCTGTCAAAGATCAGTGTTCAGACCTGATTTAAATTCATGAATAATTCTGGTATAACACACACTGGGAAATGGAAACACTGTGGCTCAAGACATGAACATAACTCTGCCTCAGAAAGCACTATGCTTAAAACATGATTTGCATTCTTTCCCAGTTTTAGCTCACTTACTGCTTTTTCATAAATAAAAATATTTACCTTAAAACACATTGTAGCCATGGGAAAACTGCTCCCATAGGTTACATTACAGAATTAACAGCAGCCTTTTGGGCTTCCTCTGCAGAAATATAGCAAGTATCATCTCATTGTAAGCAATGCAGTTACCCAAAGCCTGTGCCCATTTAAAATACAACGAAATTTTGCACGTCTTCCAGCAAATGCTGCAGTAAAATGAATACCTCTAATCCTATAATCAACTTTTTTCCCCTTCCCACCCAGCCTTCTCTTTATATATTCCCCCCATGGGAATGATTCTTACCATTTGAGAAGTCTCAGGTGATTTTTCTTCCTTTCATCAACCCTTTCAAGCTCTAAATACACAAAGCCACATGTGAAGTGGATCATGCCCAGCCTCCACCACAGTGTTTTTTCTACCCTGGTCCTCCCAACAATTTCTTACTACAATCCTTTACCTATGAGTTTGGCAGAAGTTCAGGATGTAATATTAACTGCTGGAACAAAAGTATTTTTAAAGTTTACACAGTACCTTTATTAGCAGCAAAGTATAGTCCAGCTGTAGCCAAACTGCATAGGAAGCCCCAGCCCAGGTCTTCCCACACCATCCACCTGGCTTTGGATCAGGCCCTCTGTCACCTGTCAGTGACCCATAAGTAAAAGGCTCAGTTTTTTTAAGGCTACCAGCATATAGCACTTAAAGCAAAGATGAAGCATTTCAAGAGAACTGAAAAAGATCGTGTCCAGGTGAAGGTCTGAACTGATTTGAACCCTCAATGACTGCAGTTAATGCTCTCACCTTTCTTACTGCTCACGATTCTGTAAACATTTGTCCCAGAACTGCTCTATTTTCCTACCCCTGCAACCAGTGACTCTATACACTGTACAGTAATTTTATATTACCCCTAAGAAGATGGGATATAAAGTTTCTCATGTTTTCTGAAGAAAGTATTTCTTATTTCATTAAGGGACATTTCAAGAAATTGCTTTTTTCTGAACCTCACGCAGCTTTCTGCTTTGCACATGGCTTCAGGCTGGAACATCTCATCCTACAGTAGAGCCTATGGGGAGACAAGATGAGCCTGTCATGCCCCGTTTCCGCACCTGTCAGGGGCTGGGGCTTGTCCCTCTTCTCGCAGAGAAATCATGGAGTCTGTCTTCAAAACAGGGAAATTTCAGCAGATCACTGGCCATGTACCTCCATAACAGATCTGGCCCTGAGCTCACCACCTCCAGTTCCATCCCTCATAATCCAGTTTCACTTCCTTGCATGAGAACTACTCCTAGGAACCTTTTCCTCAGTAACGCTACACACACAGAGCAAGCAGACAGGGTGTCCTTGCTGCCCTCATCACCTCAAGAGGTGTCCTCAGCACATACCTGTTTTCCCCACCAATACCTCCATGTTGCTTCTGCCACACACACACACCCCCCAGCTCCTCCTCCATGTAGACTTAAATGACATTAACCTGAGCTCTGACAACCAGCCCAGGGTAACAGAGCTTGATTTGGTCCACAGAACCAGAAGCACACTGTTGACTTTATTATTTAAAATGAGCTTCTGCACTTACCGAAAGTGGTCTCAATAAATGTTGAAATTTACAAAACTGGAGCCTGAAGCTAAGAATACCTAGACATAACTGATTTTTATTAATATACAACTAATACATGCTCTCCTGCAAAGTAAATGTGACTATAAGTGCAGTTGCAGTAAGACAGATGTTGTGTTAGCATAGCTCTGACTGGTGTTGAGCACAAATGGGAACCTGAGCTCCCTTTGTACAAATGGCTTCTGTTGTTAACCTTCCCACCCACTAACACAGGCAGCCAAAGCACATTCTGGAACTACGCTGTCCATTAGACTCTCAACATTATCCAAAAGTAGTCGACAACTGGCAGCTGTTCATTTGACTGAGCAGCAAAAGCACTTAGCTTAGCAAGTTGTTTACACAGGATATGTGCCATGGAAGGTATCTTCTCTTTACTCCTATTTATAGATATTTATCTCCACGTAAATAGTAACAATTTTAGTTTAGAAATGGTATCTGAGGAAAGGCCAAGTAAATTCAAGATTTGTATACAGATCCATTTCCAGGAGCCTTAACACAACATTAATCTCTTTACAGAACCTCATGCTGATCAATAATGATTCTGTCTTGGTTGGATTAAGACAAAAAAACCCCATCAATTCACCCAATAACCTCTGGAGGGCTGCATCCATACCACAGAACACATTAAAGCACAAAGGTAAGCCTGTTGCTGCAGAAGTACTCAAAAGTGAAAAGAGATACTTTCTGTATATTGCCTAGATAGAGAGGAAAAAATGGCTCCAAATCTGCTCCAGATTAGACTTACAGGGCATTTGCTTTGGGGCAGAGGAATAAAGGACATGTCTCACCCTGCACCTAAGAAGTTCTATTCACAAGTTTTAGGAAGGGTTTTAAATTTACTTTGACTAGAGGTATCAGTGTCTCATTTTGCAAGAATCATTTAACTTGCTTCTGACCTAAAAACACTCAAACTAGTAAGCAAGAACAAGTCTGCCTCAGTGAATGAGTACCTGGTTCTGCCAGGTCATAATAGGTATACTGACCACATCCAGTCTCACTTGGGCTGGTCTTAAAGTCACATGAAAAATTCAAAGCTCCTTATTAAGTTCACCTGTTAATCAAGGGACTGCAAAAAACTTTCCATAGCTGATGTACATACATAGCCAACCTTTAACAGGACTTTACACAAATATTCAAGCAGCCTGGGCTAATCAGGCTGGACAATATATAAGAAATTCAGTAAGAGTGGTCTGGCAGGTGTAACAGTAGGCATGTCTACAGCCTACAGCCCTTCTCATGGCCTCACCAGCCAGAAGAGTGACAACTGCAATCAGAAAGCAGTTATAGCTGCACAGTTGTGACACAGGGAATATGGAGTCCCACTTCCTATCAGGCATTAATAGCCTATGCTTGTCTGTCAGCTAAAATAGCTACAGAGCTTCTGAACATGAGTTGCACCACAAGCATGCAGCTTGTGCGCACCCAGCTGCACAGGATGCACTCTTGATCTCTGTCATCTTGCTCCTGTATGCTGTTTATACACCTTACACAGCAAGGAAACAGATTCATACAACTCCTTACCTACATTCCCTCTTATCTACAGGAGAACTAGTTCAGCTCCCCAACACCATTAAATCAGAGCAAATGCTGGGAAAGAGAGAAAGCATCCAGCAGTCCCACACACACTTAATAACTGCATCAGGGAACTTATCCTCAAGTTCACTCCCCAGAAACTACCAACATTATGAAGTCATTAATTTTCAAGACCATTCCTAAAGTAACATGGCAACCTAACTAAGAGCACTGAGCAGCCCATGTCTTTACTTGGCTATAATTAGAGCAACCCACACATTTATCACCCCCACTTACATACTATGTCAAGCCTCTGACTGACGCAATGAAGAATGGAAAGCAGAAACTTTTGCTTGCAAGCAAAAGTACTGGAAAGCAAATATTACCTTACACGAGAGGACCTCTCTTGCCCATTGAAGTGTTCAGTGACAAATATCTTAACAGAGCCCCAAGCCTTCTCATGTCTGAACTCCTGCAAGCCACAGCACATACGCCAGAAATCACATCTGAATGTGAGACTTTTGTAATCACCAGAACTTCATCACAATCCAGTGTGGCAAGCAGAAGTGCTCAGTAGGCTAGTATATGGACACTAAGAAGGAAAATCTGTTCACAAAGTCTAAGATCAGTGAGAAGCCATGCCTTTCTATAGCAAAAAAATCCCAACCCACGTAAAAGACAAATAAGTATAATAAAGAGCAGTTCTATTTCAGATTTCACAGATGTGGTATCATATATTCAGTTCACACAAACATCCAGGAGCTTAATGCAGAATCTTCTTTATTGCACCTGAATAAATTAAAAGTGATATGGGATGAGAAACAAGCGGGAGTTTTGCAGAATAGTTAAAAATAGACAGTTGTAGGAAACTTTCAACACTTATTGTGCTAAGTAGCAGACAGTTCAGACACTTTGGTGTCTGCCTTCAGCTTTCTTTCATTGCCACAGCTTGTTATTTATGATCACTTATAATAAAACTACCTGAAACTAAAGTCTAAATTCTGCAATGTATTAAACTATACAGAAGATAACAGTTAAAACGGAAGAAGAACATAAAAGAAGGCTCAAGTTTCTCTGGGAAATAGGATTTTAATTCTGCAGGTTTAAATCCTAAACACAAAGTAGTGCATGCCCCATCAGCCAGAACAGGATGGTGAAATGAGATTAACTACACAGTAAAAATGAAAAGAGTTCCCATTTTTTTCTGGTCGATTCATTTTGCCTATATTATAATTCAATGTACAGTCTGAACTGGCATTGCTGCCAAAAGAAACAGCCCAGACTTCCCTGCAGACCCAGCGCCAAATATTTTTCTTGCTATGCTACACCTCCTACTCTGGGCAGGCAGAACCACTTGCACAGTCATACAGCACAGCCGTATCAGGGAAGAGCTACAGCCTGAAACCAACCATTTCATCATTATTTTTTGTTAGATTAGCTAACACAGCCAAATCCCTGATCCTGTTTCCTCATGTGGTCATGACAATGCTTATGCTGGCACAAGCAGGAGCAGCACAAATACAGAACCCAGAGTTTGGGAAAGAACCACGTCTGGTGATTGCAGCACCAGTTAATGCTGTCTTTAAGTGTATGTGAAAGTTCAGCAGTCATGGGTCTTCCCTCTGAGGCTTGGAGCTTTCACAGCACCGTAGCCAATGAAAGAAGCCCAAGTCACCTTCTTGCACTGCTCTGGGCACTCCCGTCCATAGCAACAGAATGTGTTCTATCACTTATCAACAAGCAGCAAGGTGAGATCTTACTCTGACACTGCTGTTACCTTTAATCAAATCTTGGATGAGAGACCTAACTGATTAGGACTGCTCCAACTGGATAATTATTTTTGATCTGTGCTGACCCTCCTTCATAATGAGCCAGAGGATTAAAAAGATTAAAAGATTAAAAGATTAAAAAGAACGGTTTCTAATGGTCCACTCATAGTACTATACATGTATACAGATTAAAATATATGCAAAATACTTGTTTATGAGAAAAAATACCTCTTATTATGAACATACTTTATTTTGAATATAAAGTGGTACTGAAAATTTGAAAAGCATGGAGTGTTCAAGAATTCAGCTTCTTGGAAACTCTGAGTGAGTCATAGAGAGGAATACAAATATTGAACACAAAACCAACACTAAAACCAAAACTATACCCGAGACTATGTTGGTTTGCAACAGTTCTCCTAGACATCTGTGCCTCTAGGTTTAGATGCACCTAAACTACTGGTTCAGAAGCCCTCAGAAAATCCACAGAGGAGGAAATGTTTTGGCATTCATGGGATGGTGTCTCCTCTGCCTGCAAGAAAAAGTGTGTGCTGCAAAGATGAGAATGCTAAGCATTTCTCCTGAGTCCCAGCTTCTTACTAAGTCTACTAGAAACACTGCAGGAATAAAGGGAAGTGCCAATAGCACCACTGGGTTGCAAGCATAACTGAGAAGCTGAAATATCATTATTTTCATCAAAATGGTCTCACAAGTAACATATTTTCTCATCTGGCATGAAATTCACTTTCAAAAACTTTCAGTGTTGACAAAAACGTTTCCCATGAAGGTCTGAAATAAACATATATCAGCGTATAAGTTGTTGAAGCTTTCTTCTTTTTCTCAGCATTGCAAAATCACTAGTGGTTTTCTAATTGTTCAGTAAGCTGATTAAATATTTAGAGAATTTGAAATATACTAGGATTGGAATCCCAGTCTGAGTTTGGGTATGGACAGGATGCTCTGCAATTGCAACATTCACAAAAAATAACAAAATGGATTGAGTTAAAATAATCATCATATATTTAGCTGTCAGAATAGTTGGATAAAATTGAAATACTGCTGTTGAAAAAAATGATGAAATAAAAATTATTTTTTTTGTTACTGTTCAGTCATCTTGCTGAAAAAGAACAGTTTGAACTTTTTTTTTTTTTAAATAAACACATACCAAAAAAGGCAAAGCAAACTGTAAGTGTACTGCAGAAGTGCTGAATGGGAATACCCCGGGCTTCGGCACCATCAAGGGATAACAGCACCTCTGGATGCTGATTTCCAGTATGAAGGGTAGGCAAGGCAGACCAACCCTGGGCATGGTTTGCACAAATGTCTCCTCTTCCATTTGCAGTCCTGGAAGCTCCTTTCAAAGCCATACTCTCAACCAAAAAAAATCAAAAACAGTTATCTTACATGTATTTTACCCAACTGTAGTGAAAGCTTCTCCTCCTTGCAGCTTAGGATCACTCTTAAATTCAAAAGTACTACTTGTGATATTGAGAGCACTGACGTGGGTTCCTAGGGCCTGCATGGCAGCCCTGGGGCTGCACCTCCTCACAGCATGTGAGAGTTCAGCATGAATGGGGACCACTGCTCAGGCAGCATCTAGTTAACAAGCCGTATGCAACCTTGATACACTGCATAATTACAGAGCTATATATAACCATTACCAGGTGCTGTTTCACAGCAAAGAAATTAAATAATGGTAAATACTCCCCAGTAGCTACCTGCAGCATTGTGCAAGAGGCTGTATTAGCCCACTCTCAAACTGATTCAAAAGGTTTAAAACAACAGATTTCTTTCAGGGAAAGGAGAAACCACACCAAAAAACCACAATCTGGTAAGTCCAATGGCAGGCAGAAATATCATCCTTTAAGGCATACTTTAGCAACAGTCCTGAACCCTGCCTTTTTCTCCATCCTTCCAAATAGCTGCAGAGGTGGCACTTTTCATTTGTCTCACCACTGATGGCCACTGCTTGGTACCGCTCTCTGCCTGCTGCTGATCACGTCACAGCACCTTCCACCCTGCTTCGGCTCTTCAGAGGAAAACCAGGGCACAGAGGACCCAAGACACATAAAGGAAACATCCCTAGCTGGATTCACTTTTGTCCTTTTTCTTCCTTTCCCCGCTTTTATCACTTTATTCAGGGACTGTTTGGTTTACCTCTTTTGACTACAGCATTGATAAAAATAATCTGAGCCTGATCACCTCTCCTTACATTTAGACATGAATAGCAGGCTTTTACTCACCATAACAGCAACATTTAGCCTTGTTTTAATTTTCCTTTTTAAGAAAACCCCAAATGCTCAAAGCAATTGCCACTGGGGGAGGTCTGGCTGTACAGTTGGCAGGTTCCCACAGCACAGCACAGCACAGCCCAGTTCTGCAGTGGTGCAGAGGAGGCCGGAGCATCAGGGATCAGGTGAGAGCTCGAGCAGAAGCTGTTACAGCAAAAGGGAGCTGCACTGGTGGAAGAGGACCTGGAGGGGAACCAGACCCCTGCAGAGCCAAGGCCTTGGCAGCTGCCCCCTTGGCAGCAGTCTTGTCTGGAGCTGGTAGGAGGAAAGCTATGCTTTTTGATAGCACGGGTGGAAAGGGCCTGAGCAGTTACCCCAGACTAAATAGTATATTTCCAACTTTCTTCATCTTCACATTAAAAAACTCCCATGGCCCTGTCTAACTTGGATATTCAATTACAAAACCTGTATGTTCACTGTTAGAGTTCTGTACCTGGAAGACACTATACTAAAATGGAATATCATATCCAAAACTGAACATCCTTTCCAGTTGTCCTTTTGGCCCACTTAGTTTCCTTCTGCATCACAGCACAGCTGGCATTGTTTGGCAGTTTATGAACTGAGCTGTTGAATTGTACTGAACAGTCCAAATACTGGGCAGGAGAGTTCTTCAATCTGCAATACCTACTTTTCGAGCTTGCAGCTGCTCTTCTTGTTAGCAGAGCCTTCCACAGGTCACAAGAACAACTGATTGCTGTCACCCAAAGTCACTAAATTTGCCTTCTTTTTCCTTCCCCCATCTCCAACTTCCCTTCCCCACAGTAAGCAAGTCTCTCCTCAGTAGACATCCTTTCTAAGGTCTGCTAGGTGTTCTTTGTATTTGTTTGCAGTGTCTCCAGACAAACTAGACATGTTGTGCAGCTTATGGCCCTAACAGAATAGAAAAAAATATGTACCTGAAAACCCAGTACTCTTACTAGAATATCTCCGACTACTGCCTTTTTTTCACAGCACCTTAACAGGTATATGATTCTCTGTTTTCTGAATAGAGTTCAGCTGCACTCTAGTGGCTGTATTCTAGGATTTCAGGCATTTCAGAGTTGCCTAAACTCCATATTTCCACCTACTCAAAGTAACACAACTCACTAGCAATGGAAAATATGCTTCTTCGAGTGTGCACATTTTTTTTTCCATCCAGGAAAATCATTGCTGAGGGTTGAGTTCAGAAAGAGTAAGCAGAAATTTTTTTTATTGTGAAATTGGATTTGAAGCCGATATCACAGACACAGTTTTATTCAAACCATATATTTCAGATGCAGGTAGGTTGGTTAGCATCTACCTCGACTGGTAGTCCCATTGGAGGGCTATATATACCACCCAAGTATCAGATTTGTACAGTGTCAGCAATTCAGTGTCCATCCCTGTTCTCAAACATAACGGTTGTTAGTGCCTGGGTCGGTCTGTGACTTAGCCACTAGGTGGTGAGGAAGACTCGTAGTTCCATTCCTATGAAAGAGCTTTTCTAAGTTGGCAGAGACTCAGTTTTGGATCTTGTATTAATGCACAGACATTGTAAAGTCAAGGTTAACACTCGACTACAAGAATTAAGGAAATAATGAATAAGAACATTTGAGAAATAGAAAGTGTGGCTCAGTGATTATTAAAGACAGCAAGGAATATATAACAATACCACAGTGATTTTTAAAGAGTATAAAAATGAAATCATTTTTTCCATGTGTTATAGATAGGTATACAGGTTGGCAATAAGGCATGCAGTGTTAAAAGGGGAAATATAGGCTGGCAATTGTAAATATTCCTAGGATGAAAGGAAGAAAGTACCCAAATCTTTTAAAAACAAAACCGTGCAGGGCAAAAGAAAAACATGTCATAAAGATCCTACTTTGCTTTGGGACTGAGATGAACATGAAGACTAAATTCTTATGAAGTTTGAATTTTTTACTTTGCTCTAGGAAAACTGACACGTAAGCTGAGTTATTCTAGAAAAACAAGCCGTTCAGAAAGCTGTTCAAAGTAAGACCTTAAGTCCTTGACTCCACTTAAAATAGGGTGCAGTGGGACAGAACACCACCAGAAAGAGGTGAGAGAAATGGAAAATACTGAGGCTTTTTGAAGGCAACAGAATGTGGGCAGCGTGAATTTCCCTCCTGCAGTGCCTGAAATAGTTACTCTCACATTTTCAAAGATCAGTCACCAGACCATCGCTCCATCTGAAAGAACTGTACCATTGGCAGCTGTTGTTTGAAAAGACACATTTTTTATGTGAAGGTTGTATCACTGCAGGCATCAACTATAAAAGACCTAATTCTTTAAAAAGAGGAAAAGAAGGTCACAACAGAAAAGTTATGCATGTGCTAATAGTTGTAATGTCAATGTTTCTCAGCATTTGAAAATATAAGAACTTAAAATCCGTTTCATGGAAGATTGCCACCTGAAGCATAGAACAAATCATATTCTGGAACAGATGTATCTTATGCTGCCTACTTATTGTGTCTCATTGCTTGCAATAAAAGGTTAAACTACTAAGATTCAAAGCACTACCAGGAGACAGTTGGGATTGTCACCTCTGAAATGTATTTAGTTATCAACCAAATTTCTGCATGTGGTCTGTCAAACTTGACATTCTTCCCCAGGAACTCTCTGTGGCCCTGTCTGCTGGCTTCAGTTCATTTAACTACCCTAATGCTATCCCTGCAGTCATTCTGTCTTCCTCCATAAAAATCAGATATGGTTGCTTCCCAGACATCCTCTCTTACTATCCTACCCAAATCTGACTAGAGATTCTGGTATGCGGGCTTGCGCGAGTGTGGACATTCAACGTTTTCTCTCTTGATTTCCTTTCTTGGTGACCACTAGTGTTGAAATTGCCTGCCTGAGCAGAAGACACTGGAGGCAACAGGAGCACCTGGGGTAAAGCGTCAATTCTGGAGGTACCAACAGTGATTCTGAAGGGAGAAAGAGAAATAATAAACAAGTGGGAAAATATGGGAAGAGTGACCAGAAGAACAAAAAAAAAGAGTGAGGAAATAATGTGGGGTCTTTTTTGCAGGATCAAGAATTTCCTTTTGTGGAGTATGGGATTTGCCGCATTGCATTTCTGGGCCACAAAGACAGACATTTAAAAGCATCTTTCAAAACAACTCTGCAGTCTGGGACTGGGGGCCATGACTCATGCATGGGTATTTGTGAGTTGAACAACACTTTCCATTGATATGTTCAAATACATACATAGGTTGAAAATGCAATTTAAAATTGTTACACTAATCTAGCAGTGTATCTGAAAATTCAGATGTAGAAAATACAAAATGATGTTTCCTCAGCAAGCCTCACTTGGCCACCACATCCTATGTGTTTATCACATTACAAAAGAAGTTCTGGAGAAAGCTGAAGCTCAAGTACGTGTGCAGCTGGGTTTTGCAAAATGCATGAAATATGCATGTAGCTATAATGTACTCACAGTGACATAGGCAGGATCCAAGCAAATAATAATGATTAGATAAATGTGTTACAATTTCTGAGTTAGTTGCTCTCTAAACTAGGAGATTGACTTTAAAGGTGACTGCTTTTCTCCTATCTCAGCATCAGAATAAATGATCCTATGATTCTTCTATAACTTCATCAGAATAAATTTTGACCAGGCTAATTAGTTTTATATTAGTACAAATAAGGAATAACACAATTGAAATTAGAGCTGCTACGCTGGATTTGGGATAGAAATTAGATTAAAAGGTAATGAAATACTGTAATAGAATAAACAATTATAAATAGCACAGGCTTCTTCCTGTCTCTGTACTCTAAGAAACTCTTTTCTCTGTTGAAAGACATGGTGTGTGATTGTGTGTCTGAGATGTATGCTGTGTAATCTCCCCTTTGCCACTGCTGATAATGCACCATCAAACAGCTTCTCCTTTTGGGATTCCTTGTCACAAGTTAATTTAGCCCTATTTTGCCCCAGACCTAGATTTACAATGAAGAGGTGATGATATTTCAGTGATACTGTTAGCACGTCTCAGATAATTCATATAGGTTGTTTCAAATAAGAACCCATAAAACACAGCTATATCATGTGTTTGATAAATGCCACTCTGTTTAGAACAGCTGTTACAGCAGTTTAGTTTTAAATTCCATGCTGCCATCACTTACCAAAATTTCTCTAGAAAAAGTAGGCTACTTTAAATCAGACTGTGAATTTCAAAAGGAAAACTCTTACACTCAATACTATAGAGACATGTAGACACGATCTCAACTACACGCACTCGTATGCAACACACTTGCAAATTGCAGACCGAAGGTTAGGTCTTCAATGACTCGAAACAGCGAGAGTGATGCATTTAATTAGAAACAAGGGAAACTTTCCTTTCCAGTGCTTTGAACTACACATCTATTCTTACTAATATAGGAATCTCACAAAATAACACCTTTTGTGCAATCTACTGGAACAGATGTGAACAGCGACCCCAAGCATTCATACCAGCACAACTTTGGAAGGAAGCTCTGTATCAAGAAAAGGGGGAATGGACATGGTAGCTATTTTTAAAAAACAGGCACGTTTGGAATTACTAAACGTAGTCTCACCAAAGGGCCCTACCGATAGGATGGTGCCTGAATTGGCTATACATGAGAGATGCAGTCTATCATGTCCCTGTGGTAATATTATGGTTCTGTGGATTCTTTTTCAGACACAAAAATCCTCATTAGAGGTAGCTGAAAAATGGAGCACTGAAACAATGACAATGTAATAATTTTTCCTCTAAACTTGTCCATTTTTTAGTTTCACTGAGAGATTCCTTATTTGAAGGAATGGTGACTGTAATTCCATCCCTAATTCATGCATTCCTCTTTATGTACAACTCCAACAATAACCTTTTATTGTTGTGCAAATCAAAGAAAGAAAATGTGACACTTCAGGTAGTGAGGTAAGTTGAAGTTTCTCTTAAGCGAACGTTTTCTTCTTTGGGGGGGACTTGCCTGGGCTAGACTTGAACAAAAGCAGTAACCAATATCTGTGCAGATAATATGCCAATAATTTTATACTGTACAGAGTGTGTAAATATGTCAATATTTATGTATGCAATTACAAGCAAATAGGGTCCATAGGAGCTTACTTATACGTAGCAGGCAGAACATTTTCAACCCTTTGCTGTGCTTCCTTGTTTACTTATTTATATTCAGACAAAGGAAGTGGTAAGGCTGACTAGCTGACAGCTTTTCTGAGAAGAGACCATTTTGTATTAGAGGAAGCAGTATCTCTCTTGGATGTCCTAACAACGTAGTCCTAAATTAAAAAAAAAAAAAATCCAGGACTTAGACAGAAGCAGCTGGGCATTAGGCAAGGAATTCTGGACACCCTGGAGGTCATCACACACAGGGAATATATGGCTGTTTCATCAATAGTACTGCTATGAACATTCTCTAACTGCCTAGAGGAGAAAATTTACAATGGATTTGCGAAACATTCCCTACCGTTCAGACGTGGTTACATGGAACCCGGATGACTTAGCAGAATATTTTAGGACGGTAAGTTTAGCTGTTTTTCATCTTTGTATGATGGAGGAGCAAACTACTCTAACATTGTTTGTGCTGAATTTACATGCTTTTATAATGGGCAAAGCTTGCTGCAAAACTAAAAACAAAACCACTGACAATTAAGAAGCTGAGCTAAACTGGCCAGTGAAATCTATAAATGAAAGTGTGTTTTAAATTGGGTGTAAGAGAAACTCATGGCTTTTCAGAGAAAATATACACTTTCCTACAGCAGTTTTTGATATATTAACAGCTGTAGAAGGCATTAATGTGTGAAGATTGCAAGCTTTCTAGGTCTTCAATGATTTTCAGAAGAGAGATTTTTTTTTTTCAAATTGCTCGGTGTTGGTGTTCACAAATGAGCCTCTGAATGTCTTCGCTAATCACATCCATGAGACTCCAGCCAGGAACTTAACAGCTGTGGATACAGGGACTCCTAATTTTTTTAGGCTCAGTTGGAAAAACCTTTCGCCTTTTGGTTTGGCTTCCCTACTCTAAAACTTCTTGGGTAAAACTCATGGCTCAAGATTACTAGCTACTCCTTCTTTCTTGTCACTGTTACTTCTTCTGATGTTTCCTTGTGTGACTAGCTAGGAATTTCTGATTCTTTTGACACCTTTTTCACTTGTGACAATCTATAAATTTCATTTTATAATGCCAAGGAGTTTCCACACTGAAGAAATACTTTGAAAGGCAATACAGGAATTCACTGCAAATATATATCCTCTGCACAGCAAAGCTGACCCCTTTGTAATTGCCCAGGAATGTGTAACTGAGCCAATTTTACTGAAATTTCATTTCTCTGTGTTCTCTGTAAATTGCTTATTTTTCAATTCACATCAGAGATAGTGCTTGCTCCATCTCCCTTGCAACTGAACACATTCCTCCCAAAGTCCAAAACTGTCAGCCTGAAATTTAACATTTGGATCAATCAGATGATTTGGGAAGATGTTCAGGTAATGCCAGCATAAATGGTTAATTTTCAAATGAACTGTCAGACTAGACTTTGAAAACCTGGAACAGTTTGGGCATAATTTTGAAATAATGTGAAATTTATTGTTTTCACAGCTCCTATAAACCTGTAAGAGTTTTCTTGGAGGAGTTGAGGCAAGTTTGATACTGGAATGCAAAACTAGCTAATAAAGACAAGCAGATCAAACACAAAGTCTGTGTCTACCAAATCTCCAGAGAAGTGAAACTGCCAACTACTTGCAAACCTCTAATTTTAGGGTGCAGGGGTTAGTACACACAGGAAAGTGAAACGAAGAATTGACGATGGAACAGATGAGATCATTATCAACAGGCAACTTCAGACAAATATGAAAAACATTACAACACTGGTGCTTTGGATCACCATTTCTAAAAGACTAAGAAGGGAAATGGCTTCCTGAAAGAGTTGATAATAATATTCTTAACAGTGATAAAAGTATTAACTGTAAATTCTACCATAACTGAATGGGCCAGGTTACAGTAATTTTTGAGTACCTCCCCTCTACTGATCCAGATACCCCCCAGGATAGAGATAATCTTGGCATTCCACTGTTGGGGAGGTGAATCAGGGCAAAAGCTGTTTAAAGTAATCTAAGAAATCTTTGTAAGACAATAATGTCAGCCTGTCAGCCAGCTCTGGGTAACTGCTGTAAGTGACCAGATCTACTCCCCTGATAAACTCATGCAATTTCCCTCACACATACCATTAAATGGTTGAATGTTATACCTTAGGAATGCTTTATCTGCATCTGACTACTATATTTTGCCTGCAGCCATATGTGTAAAGTCCAGGATTCAAGTCCAAGAGAGATAAGCAATTTTTTCCTCCTAAACTGAGATAATTGTGGGATGATTTTCAAAGGATAATCACATTCAAATCTTCTCACACCTCAAGTGATTGGTCATGACACAGGGCAGTGGTAAGATTTTTGCCAATTCATTGTTAGCTTACACCTTCATATTAGCAAAATTCAGTGAGCGTACACATCAGTAATTTATCTAAGTATACTATGATGTATTACTAGCATGAATAAAGTCCTCAGTTTCTGTCAAATAAGAATTCTTCATATTAACAGTAATAACATCTAATTTATAGTTCTAAGTGTGTTAACTTAAAGCCTATGTTAATTTAAACCATGCATTCAAATTAGGGAAGGACCAATAAAGAACCAATCCTTCAAATAATTTCTAAAGACTTAAAATGTTTTTTTAGAAAAAGCAAAAGTGTTCACATTTGTAATATTCCAAGGGTTATTTTTAATAGCTAAACAGTATTTTTCATCAATTACTTTAAGAATGAGATTAGGTATCATTCACATGGATGTATTCTATGAAGTATAGCTGTTGCTCACAGCTGCATACAGACTTCGGCTGTTAACGTCATGATAGCACTCACTATATGAAAGAGACATTATTTACAGGCTTAAATTCTCAGTCTGCACAAAAATCTTAATCTGCATCCCAAAATATTTAGCAGAGTTAGGTCTGTTTCTGCATATGAAGTAACTGAAGGTGGCTCCTAAAAATATTCTCAGCTGTTCAGATGCTTTCAGGATTTGTTCTCAAACAACACCAAATTACAAGATTACAAGGTTAGAACTTAAGAAAGAGCATACTGCTCCTTATAAGATGTTGCCAGCAGCAGAGGATCATTTGTCTGCATAACTTTAACTAACTAAAGTTTCAGGCAGGACCAGAGCCATTCTTCTGTCTTGAAGGCTCCAAAAAGTCACTTTGTCAGCCTGCTTTTTGGGTTCCTTCTGGTATGGACTTGATCAACTTGAAACAAAAAAAATGCATTCTAGCCAGATCAGAAATATAAGTTGTGTTCTCATGTTATGCTATTACTGTTCAAATAACAAAAAAACCCTTAAGACACCCACTGGAAATATTTAAGACTCATGTCTTTCTAAATGCAGCTAGTTTTTTGCCCAGTAGAACCAGGAACTTTCTTTTCTTATGTACATGATCAACTTCTAAAATGCATGTCCTTGTCCTAGATGCTACTGTAAAACATAATATTGTGGAAGAGCTTTCCAAATATTATAGATAATTTCCAGGATTAACAATCAATATTTCCATCCAGAAGGGGAAGCTTTCTGGTCACAACAATGAATTCAGTGTCTGGGATCGGGGCTTCAATATTCCAAGAAACTAAGGTTTTTGCTCTACTTCCTGTTTTCCCCAACTGTTCATCCCAGTCAGTACTACAGCTATCCATTTTCCAAATATTTCTTGAGCCAGGCAACCGTAAGGTGGTTTTTAAATGTGAGGAATTACATGTTCCTAAATGGATGAAAATCCTCAAGTCCGCTGAATAATCTTTGTCTTAAAAATCCATGCTTACAGAACAAAATGAGCCATTTAGACATGCTCTAGCATACAAAGGGTAACTTGAAGCATCTACTCGAAGCTAGCCATATGATTAAGTGTCTTAATCCATTCTTATAATTAAGGGTGCAATAATCATCATCTTTTCATTGACAGTTAAAGTATAAGGACTGTGAGAAAGTCGTGAGAAAGCACAGCATAAATGGACAAAGGTTTTTGGTAAGTAGAGTTGTAAAATTCCTTCCTATAAAACTCCAATCAAGTGATTGTTTTGACTTCTCCTTACTTGGCATTGGCAGATGCAAAGTCCTTAGCTCACAGATGGTGACTGAGGTATGAGAAGTAAACGCCTTTGCTAAAATCAGCCTGGCATCTTGCTTTAAATATGGAATGCTGGGAACCCAAGCATGTTGTTTAATATACTTATTTTTCATTATTTTTTAAACTGTCAGGGAAGTTATGAAACCACAGTCTTGTCTTGAATTAATCTCTTCCTTTATAGGAAGTGTCTGTTTTCAAATACTAACTACAGAAAACTCACATTTATTAATTGCACTCTCCTACTGCCACAGACCTGGTCAGAATGACTGGCCTTCTATTGATTCACTATTTCATGCCTCTATACTTAAAATTGGATTTCTTCTGCAGCAATACACAAAATCAATGAACTTTAAGAGCACCAAAACTAGTAAGCAAAGTCCCAGTGGGTTTAAATCAACATTGCTCTAGGCTTTACCAACAACTTGGCTTAACTTTAGAAAAGCTGACAACTTCCATTGACATAGTTGCTGTTTTCAGGTCTTAAATACACATCCATGTAGATGTGTAAGGGCTTTTATTATGACTTCATTTTACTTCTATTTTATTTTATTTTATTTCTAAATGTTAACTATTCTGTTTTCCCCAAAAGTAGTCATTTTGATCATCTGTATAACTAGCCATGGGGGAAATCTATGCATACCTCTTCTAAAGCCTTTGTATTTTTTATTTACTTGTCCTAATGTATCAAGCTTTTTGACATTTCATTGAAATGTGACATAACAATTTTCAAAAACCTTTTGTAGGAACAGGATATTACACCTCCCTCCTACTGGGTGGAATCAGAATTATTCAGATGTGTGTCGTAGGATTGATCCTACTCACCCCTAAGAGATTCTCCTTAGCTCAAGCAGTTAGGACCTGTGGCTGGAGTGGGAGTTCTGGCTCTGGAAGCATTATGAAATTCTGGAAGTTGTGAGGTACAAATAACAAGAGCAGTAACTGTGTGATTTCTAAGTGATTTTTGTAATTTTTTTATTATTTCTAGAGTGTTTCTGTAAGTACGTAGCGCTTCTTCAGAAGCATCCTAGTAGAGTCAAGGGATGCTTTTCTATTAAATAAGCAAGCGGCTACTCAAGTCCACTGATATTTTTTTTAAGCTTTTGACCTACTTGTCAATTGTATAATGCAAAAAAGGTTGACATGTTAAACAGAACAACAAAAGGAGACTTTAACCAGACTATTCTAGAGTACAATGCAGTCTTGAAAAAAAATTGCTTCTCTGTATGAATGGGTTTTCTAAGAAATATCATTTTACATTTTCTCAGTTCTTGGAAACTGCCAAATTACATTTGCACGGAAGAAACTGTTAAGACAGTGTTTGCAGATTCTGTATCTATTGTCAGATCTATATGGTAAATCTGACTGTAAAAATATTGCTGTCTTATTCATCAGAATAATGTGCCAATTTCAAAGTCACTTTTCTGTATCTACTGGCTACTGCAAGGAAAGTCTGGTTGAGATGTAGTAGGAATAAAACCAGAGGGATTCCATGTAACTTATTCTAATAAAATTCTCTAATATTTAAAATGGCAACATGGCCCTTTCATGAGGTTTTAAACACATAATATTTGTCAAGTTTATCACCAGAATTGAATTCCAGAGAGAAGCTTAAAAAGTCTTTAGAAAAAATTATGATTCTTCAGTAAATCCTGCAGGACATTTCCGTAAAGGAATACATTTTTCTGTGTTTTACTCCTGTGAGTAGTCCCAGAGGCAAAATAGTGCTGGAAAACACAGAAAGGATTTGTTCTGTTCCGAAAATCATTGATAACATTATGAACCAATGTGTAATTAAAACCCTCTTACTGTTGGCACTAAGAAAGAGAGAAAGAACCAGACTATCATCCATGTTCCAAAGAGGGTTTGTGAAGCTTGTGATTAACTAAACAAAACACTTTCTTAAAAGTTTTCATAATGCACTAATCTGTCCTTCAACTTGGAGCTGTACATGATGGAAGAAGAGAGGGGCTGACTCTCTCTGCAGGAACATCCGTAAAGCTCTCAAGACTTAGCAAATCTCAGCTCAGGTCAGGAGTAATCTGCAAGCTCATTGTTATGTTATGGTTGAAGGGGGAAGAAACACTCTCCCCACCCATCCCAGTTTCTAGAAAGATTTTTGTTAGGCTGCCAAGGCTGATCTGAAGTCCAATGCATTTTCCAGCCACATCTCTGCTAGAACAAGAGATTTTACATACACTGTGATCTTTCAGATAAAGCTCTTAGCACAAAACTCCCCTCTACTCCAGCAAATGGTGCTCTATTTTAAAATTTAGTTTTACCCTGAAACTTTGCAGTCATGCACAGCTTTGCCTGATTTCACCATGCAGGCATGAAGGGATTCAATATATCTAGCATCTGAAGTCACTTAAATACCATATTTTTTAGCTGTACTAAAAAGATATGAAGCAAAATAGCATAAAATCAGAATCTGTTTTAGAAGTTTGCTTTCCTTACCAGGAACAGCTCTTTACAAAGGGCATTTCATTGCATGTTGCTTTAAACCTACAAGTGTTTAGAAAGGCTTTTGAAATATTCTGTCCTTTTATATTCACTGTGAGAAGCATAATTCCAAAATTGTCAGGAATAATGCCACTGATGAGGATTTCAAGCAGACCATATGTGTTCTGTTGAGCTCACACCCATAATCAGTAGCACAGGATGTTACCAGGATGTAGCTCTCCATTAATTGTTTGACACTGTCCACTGAGATGAACTATACTATCTCAAGACTTCTTTAATAATAAATACATAAAGGATATGTTTTTCTGTATGCTTGGTGATGATGATGTACAATGAAAAGCAATATCCAGAAAGCAAGAGAAAGAAAACAGGAAAAAAAAAAAACCACAAATAGAAGACTTAAAAATAGTTCTGGAATTTTTTGGTTTACTGTCTGTTCACCTGCTCTAGCTTAAGTATCTCTGACAATCTCTAGGGAGGAAGCTGTTGCAGAAGAGGGTTTTATTTCCAGTTCTTTTGAGATGCAGAGTGGGGATGGATTTTAACCTTGCCTGTAAGTCAATATGACAATATAACATCAATAGAGAACTGGATTAGAACCCAAATCAGAAAAGCAAATTACTTTAACTTTGCACAGAGTCCCATTAATTTTATATTAATGCTGGAAGGATGGCTCAACAAAAAAATAGAGAGAGGCTTTTTTATTAAAATGGGTTCACTTCTTTTACGAGCCATGGGATGGGCAGGCTGTTATCTTGCATTGCTTCTCTACGCACTTTACGTTCCTACCAGTTGAAACTTTGTGCCACATTTTTGAATATGCAAACTTCTGTAAGTCACAGGGTGTTCCATGTACAATTTTGTGATATATACCATGTGTTTCCTTTTCAGAACATGTCTGAAAATGATATTCAGAAATTTCCTAAACTCAGAGTGCCGTAAGTAAAGCCAAACCAATTTAACATTAAAAATAATCTTAGCTGGTCTGCAGTGAAAACTCATAGGAAACATCAGGCAAATGGTTTGCAAGTGATTAGTTAGAGACCTGTTTATTGCACTGCACTGAGAGAAAAAGAAGAATGTTCCAAAATGAAAGGAAATGTTGTCATGACTGCTCAAGCACAATGATGCAATAAAAAAAGTTGTCTGGGGGATGTTCAAAAGAATTCGTCCATATATTCTTTGACTGACAACAGCTACACAAAGGTTAAACTTTTTTGCACATATTACCTTCCAAATATGATTTAACTGTTCACTGCTTAACCTTTGACTTTAACTCAAAGGAGAAAAAAATGTCAGGTATGTACACAACAGTTGAGGAGTTCAAGCGATTTTCATCACGTGCTTTTCCTTTACGTAGGTGTTAAAGATAAATCAGTCTGGAACTTTGCTTCAGTGTTAAATATCTTTTCTTAGTTCCTGTGGACTAGGCCTTGACAAAGTTTTGCATTTATCTGAATAGCTTTCATAATTTCATAGAAGTTGCTAAATGAAGAAAAATATTCCCATTAAATCAATACTGAGTAACAGAGAAATTAGCTTCTTCTAATATTTTGTGGTGAAAAATGAAGGATTTTATTTTGCTGTGATTTGTCTGGTACATATTTAAGCTGGAAGTTAGAAGGTTCCTAACCATGAGACACATGGAGCTCTTCATGGTCTTCTAAAGAAAGTAAGGAGAAAAAAATAATAGAAGGAACTCAAGTTGTTCCAACATGGCTGCTTCTTTGTTGCTCATTTCCCAGTTCCAGACTCACTCCCTTTATGTGTATCTTGATTTTGCTATGGGAGATACAATCTGCTTTGTCTTTTCTGATGCATCAGAGGTTGTGTAAGATGTTTTGGTGAAGCTAAGAATACTGAACAATTTTGAAATACCTGTGTGGTGTGTCACTTCCATGTGCTCATGGGTAAGCTGGTGGCTAGATCAGAGGGCAGGAGGATACCTCTGTTCAGATCAGATAAGTAAGGACTTGAACTTGAAAGCCTTGGACATGACATGTTTCTTAAGATCATATCTATATTTTCACACAATAAATTTCCCAATAATAGGGATTGGTAGTGTATGATGTGTTAGTAAGGGGGCCCAGATGCTATAAAAAAAAAGATGCCCAGATGTCTCAGCACTTTTGAACTTGCTGTCAATTAAAAGCATCATTTGACTATGGTTACTGAGACTGAGGGTCCAGAGTTACACCAGATTGTCTGTGAAAAACTCACCTTACCATACTGTAAAACACATCGCTTGTAATTCTCTGACAATTTGTCCCTCCTTAACAGTCCTTTGGCAAAATTGCCTTGTGTTTTCCTTGTTTGAACTTCTAATTTTAAGAACTTTTGGCAATTTCCTTTCAAAATCATGAGTCAGAAGTGGTCAGTGAAATGTCTAATAAACACACATCCAAGAGATATTAATGTCATAGGTGAATAGCTAAAATGAAATCTAACAATGTGGAGTTGCTCCTATCTCATCTAATCTATTGATATCTCAAAAATGTTTTGAAAATTTGATTTTCACAGTCCACTTACCTTGTAACACTCTAGCAGAACGTGAACAGCCTTTTCTAGTCAGATCTTTTGGGTTTCTCAACAAGAATAAGAGCTTTAAAAGAGTGAAGCTTGGTGCACAACCTGAAGAACTAAATAAATAAGTAAATTAATAAACCTCAGTGAAAGTTCTGGAACTAATGCCCTTGTTCTCAGCTTTCTCCATACTTAGAAACAGGGAAACAATTCACTAGAATATTGTGAATATACATAGAAAAAGGTTGGTGTGATGTGGGGTCCTCCATGTAATGCCACTGTTTAAAACAAGAATTTAGAGCTTTGATAGGGAAGAGAACTGGTTGCCATTTAAAAAAAAACCAAACAAACAACATAATAAAATTTGTGGGTAGAAGAATCTGCCATTCTTTTTAACATTAATTTCATTACTCAGAATTTCATTATTCAGAACCTCCATGCTCTCACCAAAATGAAAAGTGCTTGCTGTTGACTTCTAGTAGAACACATTCACTCCTTACTTTTATATCATAATGCAAACCTCATCTAGTAGGAAGAGTGTTTCTAGAAGATTAAATACACATTAGCATATTGGAGTTATAGTACCTGATACACAACTGTGCTAAAATCTGAGCATATTCTGTAAAAATGTTTAATATAAATAGCAAGTGTCACACTTACAGCATTGCCCAGTGGAATGAATAAAAAGTACATATACAAGATTGTTCTCCAGTAACTTTAGCAGGATTATGCTGACCTACATGTACTGAGAACAGAACCCAGCACTTGCAAATAAACAAGGTTTGCAAACCACAGCCTACATCCATAGATACCCTGAGCTAGGTATGTGGTTTTACTAAATATATACGTTTGAGCAAATCTACTGATCAAGTTTTAAATATAACTGTGTCATTACTTGGGGATGATTCTGTGGCTTTTACAAGAATATTTAAGTGCTATATTTTGATTCAACATGGAAGCCTTGCTGTCATTCCCACTTAAGTGCACAGTAGAATCAAAGGTCTAGCTCAGGCACTGCGTTCCAAAGCAAAAGGCAGAGTACACCTCCACTCACCATTTTACTTTCCACCTTTGCTTTAGGCAAAAGAGAGGTGAAAAAAGCCACTTGGTCTTTGTCAGTTCTGTGTTGTAGTTGAACTGCTCTGGGTGGACACAGGGAAAAGGGAGTGAAGAGAGATTCTTGGACTGGTTTAAGGCTCCAGTTCAAAAGGCAGTACTTGGACACATGCTGAGCAGGCACTCCTTCAAGCTAAATAGAAAATGCCACCACATAGTATTTCCACCTAAATATATATATTTCTGTTTGAAGATACAGAGTATCAGCTTTAAATCACTTGGTAAAAATTTACTTTTAAGAATACTAACCATATCTCATGAATTTAAGCATAGTTGCCACTCTGTGAAAAGATATATGCCTATCTGTTCCAGCAACCTACATAGATCTGCTATGGCACTGGTGAACGATCTTTGAAGACCTGATACTGCATGATTACATGTGGTAGAATCCAGTCTCCAGGTTCCAGACCACCAAGGGTTTTCCCTACTTCACTTGTTCACAGGTTTAGTGGAAATCTATGGCCCAGGAGACATTCAGCCATTATTGCAAAGTTATCACATTGCCACAGACCTTTAAGGAGCAGGAACATTTGGACTAAGTAATCTATTGGTAGGAACACCTAACACATACATTTTCTCCCTCTTCCCACTGAGAAATTAAAATAAATAATTGCAGCATGACCATCAGCTTTAGAGACTGGGTTATCATGAATGTAGCTGTCATCCTAAGTAGGAGATAGCATCATGGTTGACCTAAAAATTTGTTCAGTTATTCATAGCTTAGCTCAGTTGCAACCTGTTTTCTTCAAACATACACTATTCTTAACACTTGGCATTTTTGTAACAATATGAAAAATTGTTAAAAACTGTAGTGTTATGTTTTTTGTTGAGCTCATTCATATTACTCTTGTACTTGCTATATAGTTAGTATTAATAGCACAAGGTTAACGTACACATCTAAAGCTTCACAAACAACACACTGCATTCTGAAAGAGTAAATAGTACTTCGGTGAAACAGGGAAGGGATATGGTATATTTTACACAGAGCAGACATTGAATAACTGTCTTAAGCACTAAATGAAACTTAGACCTAATCATGAGGGTGTAATTAAAATTTTGATAATAAATCTAATGAAACAAAAGGCCAATTTTCAGCTTAAGGACACATGGAGTTTTCTTATTGCTCTTTATCATTATTGGCAAACACAGAAGGTCATAAAGGTTTATACTTCTGGATAACAAAATATTTTAAAGCACATTCAACAGAATGTGCCTTACTTAATGTGGTCAGAATTAATGAACGAGAAAAAGCAAAGATCTCATTCAAAATAATGTCGATGGTTGGTTGATACCTGAACCATGATCTAAACACTGAAGGTAGTCTCTGCCACTCTGATTGTTTACTATCTTGAGATAAAACATTTCCAGGTTTCCAGTAAGTCAAGGTACTGAGACAGGCTGTCGGTCCCTTTGGCTATCTTCAGTGGCAGCTTGCTGGCAAACCTGAGATTTGAAATTTTCAACCTTGGTCAGAAAGCTTATGGCATATACCATAGCACTTGTGAAAATTTCCAGTGATAAAAAGAGCATCATTGCATTAAAGTACATAATTACATCTGCCAGTTCAAACATGGTAAGTGTGCTGAGTTCTGAACGGGACACATTCAGAGCCTACAATCACGGCACAGTCTGAAAGTTGTTCTACTTTCAGGAGACTCAAAGTGCAAACCTAAAAATTAAGAAATCTTTGGTGACCTTCTCTCTTAAAAAGGTATGCCTTGGGCAGAGGTGAATGTGTGTGCGCACATGCTCTCTCCGATGAGATGCTAAAAGTTGTTGAAAGGTTTAGAACATAACTGATATTCAGTCAGTTTTGAAGCCAACATAATAGCATTGCATCTGCCCAACAGACTTTCTTCAAAGGTCAAACCAAAGACTTCATCACAAACTATGCTCTTGGCAGTGTTCAACATGCAACTATGCAACTTCCTGGTCCTACAGGACTTTGCCTTCCATCTCTCTCACCCATCTTAATTCCTTTATCCCAATACAGGTAGATTGGATTCTACTCGTGACAACAATATCTGCAGTTAAGCGAACAAAAGCCAGTTTCGGAGTACTGCTTTGGGGGTTGGTTGTGTGGGTTTTTTTTTTTTTTTAATTTTCAACTTCCTGCCGGTTTTAGGCTAAGCGTCTGGTGGAGGAGGTAGAAAGAGAAAGAGAAGTCTGAGTAACATTTTCTGCAAGTGCTGTTGCCTTATCCTCTCTTATCATCCACTCCCACAACTCAGAAAGCAGTGTGGTTTTGGTACTTCCTTCCTCACATGGCTACAGACTCAGCTGCTCAGTGCACAAATCTTCTGTAATAACATTGCTTGTAAAGTGTTACCATCCTAAACTTTGCTTTCTTTTAATAACCTCTCTGAGCCATTGGTTTGAAGCATTTCAAACAAACTTGAAGTAAAGATTAGACACTGTATTTTAAGCAGCAAAAAATGATTAATTTTTTGGCAGGAAGATAAGATGAGCAACTTTTTCCTTTTAGTTTTTCCTCAAAAACCAGTTGGTGTAAATCCTCATAGCAGCCAGCTCAGGTTTAGTCCAGAAAGCTTCCAAACACTCAGGTTTCATTCATAGCCATGGAAGTCTGAACTAAAAGAATTATTGGCTCTAAAACCAGTGATCTTCAATTTACTTCTTTAGCTGAAAATAAACAAAATATTATGAAAGATCCTTCCTCTACCTCTTCTACAACAAAGAATAAGCCACACACATGTTCCGTAATCCACTTCTCAACCAAGTGCACTGTTCACCCCGTAACGTTTCCTGATGTTTCACATGGATTTTATTATTCACATAGCAACTTCCTTAACACCTGCAGCAGAAGGAAATTTCTTGTGCGGAGGAGTGTTGATTGCATGGGAAAGAAGAAGAGCAAGAGGAGTCCTATGTCCATAACTTGGCATTTTTCTTGCTTTATTCAATTTGCTTGGGTAGCAATGTCAGATTGAGATGGCTGTAATCCTTCTTAAATTATTAACATTTGTCCATGTGCTTATTTCAAAAGGGGCAAGTATGACAATATTTTCTTCAAATCAGAAAGTTGCAAAGTACTGTCTTAAAAAAGAAAAACCCAAAAATATTCTTCCTCTGCCTTTCTATTTTCATACTTTGTATCCTTGAGTACATATCCTTAACTTTAAATTACCCATCTTCATCCTTTTCAGACAGCATAACCATACTGATCTGACATTGCTTGTTCTCTGTTACTTGCTGGCAGCCTGATCTGTCTCCATAGCACTTTCCATAATCAAAAAGAACAACCCTATGCCTTGAATTTATCTCTTAATCTGAATTACAGTAAGGTAAGTATTAGGAAAGTAGCAAGGGCAACAGAAGAGATATTCAACATAAGAGAAAGATTTTTAGCATGGTTCAGGATCAGAACAAAATAGCATGGTTTTGTTGGCTTTTTTTTCAATATTAGATTGCTTGAAAGCTTGTCTTCCTCAAGTCTCAGCCCAGAAAAGCAGTTAGACAGGAAAGACATGCACAAATGTCATTTGGAAAAAACTACGGGATTATTATTGCTGAGTACCAGAAAAAGACATGAAAGAAGAAGAAAAATAAAATAGAGCAGTAACTGCCTGGCCATAAAAAAAGATTTTACAATACTGAAATAACGTTTGATTGACCAGATCTAAGATGTATGGAAAAGAATTCTGCACTAACAAACCATAAAGATAAGATTTTACAGAATTTAGAATCTGAGATAAACAGACATGTTGAGTTCCTGATTTTTTTTTCATGCTACTTTTATTTCCACAATTACTGTCTCTGATAGACCTAAATAATATAAACTAGATGTAAAATGGGATATGCGGTATTTTTAACCAGAGGCATGTAACCAATTTCCTTTGATTGTCAGAGGACTTTGTCGGCGGGTCTCTCCTTGAAAAGAAATATTGAGAATTAAGAATCAGACTATGACTTACCATAAGTTTTCTTTGAAACAAAAACTTTCTTTGAAACAAAAACTTTCTTTGAAACAAAATAATCATAGAGGCAAACTTCATTACTAGCAGAGCAGGATTCTGTTGCTCTCAGTGGACTTAATTCTGTTAATCTCAGTAATGACTGTCCTGTAGCCTCAGAGCTGTTCTCAGGGAGTCAGTCAATATAAAAAACTCTCAGTCTCAGATGTCTGTGCTGGCTATGGATGCCAGCAGTATTAGCAGCATAAATGCATGCTCCTGACCAAAATTTTGCTCAAGATTGCATTTCATTGGTTGCTATTCACCCTAGTGCTGCATACAAACTATGCATGAGTGATGACAAACACATCAGCTTGGAAAAATCTCTCTAGGCATACAGCTATCGTCTTCACAAGTTCCATGAATATTTCTGCCCTGCCCTGCAAACATCTTATAACATGGCACTAAATCAACCTTTTCACCTTCTTTACTAGAGGGATTCTGGATTAGGTGTATTTTGGTTGCAGAGGGAGGGAGACAAAAAGAATAGAGAGTAGACACAGGGTACATTTAATCCCTGCTTTTGTAACCATAAGCTTGGTAGAAGCTGTTTCCTGAAGCATTATCTGCTTTTTCCATGCAAAATAATACAAATGCAATCACCATTATTTAAAGCAGTGTTCTAGGGCGTGATGTCTACCACACCCAAAGTTTCTAAGGCTTGCTGGGTTTAATGTTTATTTTTAAACTTGGTCCAACAGTATGGGTTTTTATCTATGTAAAAAAGTGTGGTTTTCTATTGAATACGCTATCGTGCAACTTCGCAATAAGATGATAAATTCAATATTCTTACCACATAGTAAATAATAATTCTGAATTACCAGATTTAATTTAATAAATATTGAGGGAAACAGCTAAGAAAATGACTGACAAGTTTCAAGGAGTTTTTTTAAAACCATTTTTGTATTTTTTTAAATAGAATTGTAAGTAAATTAAGTCAAGAAATAAACAGAAATGAAGGGAGGCTATCTTTCTTCCCAAAATGGTAAGTAAAACAATTCAGCTTTCTTTCTCAAAGCTTTCACATATATCTTTTCTGGACTGTTTTCCATTTGATCAATAATACCTGGGTCAGAAGGACAGCCTGGAAATTACATAAAATAAAACTCTGTTTTGCTTACATCATCTGTTAAGAACAGCAAAGCCTGAGCCCATGAACACCCTATGCTGCCATTTCCAGAACCAAGTAACAGATAAATTTCATGCAATTTTCCACCTGAAGTAAATTAATCTTTAGGAACGCTATAAAGCCTAGGCAAATACTATTGCATTAATAAATCGTCTTTAATGCATTTCACAGACCTGTACATCATTACAGTTTTTAATACTTTATGACTTATCATTGAATATAATATTCTTGCAATAGAAAAAGAGCAAAAATTGCAAGAACATTGCAAGAGAAAAGAACAATTTATATTCATATACAATGAAAATCTAAGTGTAGTTTACGTAATATGGTTTTACATCGTCTAATAACAGGACTCTACACCTTTGCATTAACTAGAGGTCAAAACTAGAATTGAAAACCATAAAAATATTTATAAACCCTACAAATATTTATGAACTTGACTTTCAGCAGCTTGAATGGAATTAGTGAAGCAAGTTTCTAGTTTCAGGACTGGGGCCTCTTGTAAATTTATTTACTGAGTCCCCTTTGTCTCTAAACACTCGACCTCACTGACGAATTTTTTCAAGACAGTTTAGCTTACATTAGGATCCTGTACATGAAATATGAAGTAGTGTGTTCTTTGCATTTTGGGCAGAGTTAAACTCATCTATATAAACTTCGTCCTACTGTTAGAGCTAACTATTACCTTTATTCACAATAGATTTTATCATGCTTCAAACATTTAAGAATTGCAAATGGAAGGAATTTATTTGTTTGTATCTTTGTTATAGGGCCCAAACACAAAAAAGTCCTGAAAATCCAGGTAAGCATGTACTGCCAGATAGTCTGTAACAGTGAAAAGTGTTTAAAAACATTAAAAGAAAATATTAAGTTAATCCTTCCAGGGCAGAGTAAATGGGCGGTGGGGGGGAGGATGACAGTACCCAAAACAACAAACAGGAAAAGATGAAGGCATAAAGAAGTTGCAAAAACAATAAAAAGTAGTTACAGGAGAACACATAAGAAAAAATATTTTTAAAATAAAAAAGATAGTGAAGAAAGGTAAGAGCAGAGACATTTACATGAACATCCCCAAACTGCCTTTCTTTAACCCAATACATAGTATCAGCACTTATATATTTCTGTTCTAACACCTCTGCTGCCTGCCCCTACCCCTAGCAGCACCCTATATTACAGAGGTAAGCTTCTAGATGTCTGCTGTGTTCTGAATTTTTATTTCAATTATTTTCTTACTAGGCCACAAGCATTTAAAACTTCTGCAAGCTACAGTGTTCCCCCAATTCTACTGGAATTAAAGAACCTTTTGATATGAAAGCTAAAATAGTATAAAACAGAGATAAGAAGTCTGTGCTCATTCTGAAAGCATTCTACTTCAAATTATATTTAGAACTGGAAGTGTAGAACAAACTTGAAGTGACAGCACATATACCATCTCATACAAGGATAGCTATACTCTTAGTTTTGAATCAGAATATTATTTGTCGTACCTTTCATGACTGCCTGACTGGCTTTGAAAGACCTACCTTGGTCCTGTGACATAGTTTTGTGGTTCAGAACTCATCTGGGATTTGTTGCGTCCTTTTTGTCAAGTTACATCTTGATAGTTTAAAGTTATACATGCTAAGAAGCCTGTCGTTATGCTTCTTTACGCAGGATACAGTCAAGAAGATGGTGGCTGGTCTTCATTTGTGAGTACCAGGATTAACAAAACCTACTGGTTGAAAAGGTTACCCTTTCTGTTAGGTCTATCATTTCTTGCATTATCTACTTTAGGCAGCAAGGATGGAGTGAGCAATGGCAGGGGGTGTAAGGATGAGGAGAATGAGAAGCAGGAGTATGAATGATTGGTGTAGCTGCATACAAATTTCTTCACTGAGAAAAGGGTCTCCCCCAGTAATGCAAGGCAGAGCTTCAGAATGGCAGTCCTATACCACTGGCTCAAGTAGAAGCTCACAGCCTATGACTAGGTCTCCACAGAACCTTAGTTGAATTTTATATACCTATTTCAAGCTCTTAAAAGAGGTGGCTAGTAAAGGAAAGGTTGCTACGTTATTCAATGGCAAATTCTTGCCATTATATTCTCGAGAGTTGGTTTGTTGAATAATCTAATTTTTTGAAGCCCACTAGACTGCAAAAGTTCCTTTTGCCTTTTGGCATAGAAAATGCATTGGTAAACGTTGTTAGATGAAGCATACACAACTCAGCTAGCTAAATGAATGAGCTGACTGATGCACAGTCCGGGTTTATGAAGATCTCTTACATTGACCAGTGCCAATGGTTTTTTGCAAAAAATGGACAGGGATTTTTAAAAACCCCTTGCTACTAATTTTGCAGGAAATTTGCTGCTATTTTAAGAGTGCAAGAGGTAAAAGTAACCACCTATATAGCACCCGGGCTCTATGTCAATACAGAGCAGGTCTGGAAATTTCAGCCAAGACACCAATGACAAATTAAGTGTTCTTTTTCATGTAAGCCTTGGCAGATTGCACAGAAGATGTGTGCAATGACCACTACCATATTTTCACTGTGATCTTACTAGGTCCTGCAAGTCGCATGAAGCTGTTTTGGTTCTGGTCAGCGGAGGGCACCAAGGCCCATGTCAAAGACCTCATTTTTTCTGAAGCACTTTTAAAAAGTTGAGTTGCAGGCTGTAAAGTACATGCTAAGTAAGAATGAATACCAACAGGCATCAACTGCTACTCCATTGTGTTTCTAGGAAGCACTGAATTGTTTGCTGGTGCCTTGTCTGTCACCTAAAACAAAGGCACTGTGCATTTCAATAAGCTATCACCTTATCTTGACCTTCCACTGCAGTTACTGTTATGAAATTATACTCATTTCCTTTCTTAAGCTGTTGAATGCAGTATGTGCTAATAAAATGCTGCCTCCTTTCCCCATTTGATTTCAACAGAGAATTTTTTCACTCAAACTGGTTATAAAAACTTGATATCCTCCAGAGTGAAAAATACCACAGTGAAAGGCCACAAGGAAATTGCACTGCAGTGTTTAGTATCCTGTTACTGCATCCATCTTTTATGTACATTTGCCAGGATGAAGAAGATGATGACTATGAAAGCCCGGATGATGACCAGGAAAAGGAAGATGAAGCTGACTATGAATCACCAACAGAAGAACCTGAGGAAGCAGAACACGACAGTGATGGCTATGAGCCACCTCCATCCAATAACGATGAAGCACACCACAATGTCATATTTCCTGCAAAGTCACTTGCAAACAACACAGATTATATAGGTAATTAGTAAAAATCAGGTGTTATTAATAATTTGTAAATTATATTTTCACGCATTATCAGCCAGATTTTAGGTGGCTGGTAGTGGAATACAAAAGGTTTTTCCTTGAAGTCAACAGTATAGCTCATGAACAAGATTTAGTGACACAGACTTACTGCATGTTGGTGGCTTTATGACTTTTAACGCTAAATTTCCTACTTCAGACAAGCTCTGTCCATTAAAGATTATTTTTGTGTGATGTGTGCATTATTTGGCCTTTGGTTTGAATCTGCATGAAGTTAAACATATGTGCATACTGTATTAGCTTTAGTAGGGCAACTTTGAACACAGCAAGTTGTCAACAACAGTGGCAAAAAACTCTAGTGAAAACTGGGAAAAGAACGAGATCAGCTTTCTCTGCTAGTCATTTTTTTATGCCTGTTTCTTCAGCAGCCTGCAGTTGTGGAGTCAAATACAGGAGTCCAAAACTGCCATTTAGACTGGCTGGTGTTTTACACGGTCACTGTACTGCAGTGAATGAAAAAAAATGGTGTGGGCACACAGACTAGCAGATGGAGTCACCTCACCACCAAAGGAACAGACAAGCCTTTAACTCCCGAAACAACATTGATCATAAAGCAACTGCCCATTATATACAAAAACAATGTCTTTATAATAGATTAACTTAAGTATGCAGGTTATCGCAAGGGCTCTTTTTCATAAACATCTAATGAGAATAAAATAACCAAACTGCTTGTGTAGTTGTTTAGTTTTGGATTTTTGTTGTCTTTAGACAGACCTCCAACAACTAGATCATCACATCAGCCTCCAGTACCACCCCAGCGACCTGGCCCATCCCCAGTACCAGCCTCATTTGGGGGAAGAGGTGCTTCTGTACGTTTCTTTCTTAATATTTCACCTATTTCCTTTGCTAGTACCTTCTAAGAAGTCCAAGTGTAATGTCATTTTTATTCAGATAGTGTATGTAGAGGAAGAATTTCAGCCATCAAAATAGATTTGGACTGTTACAGGGTGGTCATTTTTTTATGGAACAATTAAATTTCATGGGACAAATATATTATTTCACATTACTTGGCTGTTTCTTACACTGGAAATTTGTATCCACCTGTGAATGCCTCTCCCATATAAATTATAGATTTGTAATAGATCCCTCTTTGTTTCTTTAGTGGTATTTATAAAAAGAAAAAAAAAAAAAAAGCTAAGTCTTTCCAAGCTTTACTGGTACCAATTGTCCAATGAATTAAGACCACATAAAAGCATAACAGACTGTATAATGAGAACCCTGATGAGCCAGGTTTTTTTCCTTTTTTTTGTCCTGTGAATACTTGAAAACTGAAAGCTATTGTGCTGTTCACAACTGGCACTACAGGTTCACTGTATGCCAGAACAGATGTACATTAGATCTACCCGTGTACACAAATAAAGGTAATTTTAGGGTGTGATAAAGGGACTTTTGGTCTGACCCAGTGTCATAGTTCATATACATAAAACACATAGGACTCTTAGGTGTCATGTGTTCTCAAGACTTATGTCCTAAATTACTGCTCTGTTTTTCTGGAATAAGAATGAACATTGGAAGGCATTTGTCTGGAGAAATCAAGGTTTAGATGCAAACATCTTTCACAGCTGCTGACAATACAATGCTCTTTGACCCCAGCTCTCCCAGGAACAAAGAACAGTCCTCTCTGCCCCCACCTCAGTCAGCAACAGTCAGTAAAACAGACTTAGTACATCTTTCTCAACTACAAATTTACACCCACTAATTTCAATACCAGTCTTCAAAACTAACACCTGCTGCATTGAAGGGGCAAAGATACAGCAGCATTGTTGAAGCTCCTGTTTCTTTCCTTTGACAATACTCATGCCCTCCCCCAAAATATCATCCCACTAGAGTATTTCTTGTGAGATGAAATGGATGGAGACAATTCAGGAGTGTTAATGGCTCCTATCCTTCCTGCGTTGATCACAGACCTATTCCTTGTGCTGTACCAGAGACAAAGATCAGCAGATATGGTGTGGTGGGGTTAATATATGAAAATTAAAACAGAAAGGTGAAGACACACTTTAACCACATGTAAAATATTTGTTTTAGCTGCCAGCTTTTCCTCCTCCACCAAGCAACAGTGACTTGAGTAGAGACAAAAATATCAAGCCTTTGAAACGTAAGTACAGCTGGTTTTCTCTTTATAAAGCTTTTCCCACGGGCTATATAGCACTTTTGCTTATATCTCCTCAGTTCCACTCTCTTCTCCTATTTATACAGAAGCCTCACTTGTTATTCTAAGAAGTAACACCAGTTCATGGCTATGCAAAATAAAGATATATTGACCAATATTAGCAAATTATCTTACACAGCTTTTGTGTTTAGCCCCAGCTCCTTCTATAGACAGAAGCACAAAACCCCCACTGGATCGCCTTGCTCCACCATTTGACAGAGAAATCCCAGTATCAGGTCAGCGTTTGCTTATGCTAATATCAACGGGGGGGGGGTTTAATTATTCAGAATTATCAGTTTGAATATCATTCATGCAAAAGAACAAGGCTCAACCAAATATACTGTAATCCAGTCCCATCCAAGGTGACGTGTTTATGAATAAATAATGTGAGCAGTACTTATAAAGTGAGAGGAATTCTATCTAGAAAGTAGCAACCCTAGCTCAGGACTAGTTGAACAGAAAGACATTATGAGATCCCTGTGCAATAAAGGTTTGATGTAATACTTAAGTGAATGAACAAATAAATATTCAGTAGGTTAAAAGAGGAAATAACTTTTGCGTACAAATCTAATGAAACTCTTCACACACCACTATATGTAATTTGGCACCCAGACTTAAAAGAATACTGAGAGCTGAAAAAAACATAGGAAAAAAAGACATTTGTTTCAGACCTGAAAATCATATTTTACAAATAATCTAAAGAGACTACTCTATTATTTTTAATTAAATTATTTTAATAAATATTATCTGAACACTTTCATCTGTTATATAATGGCATAGAAGTATCCAGTAATTCAAAGTTGAACCATAGAAACTATATTGTAAAACATGCCTCTGAAAATTTTTAAATTTTCCTTTAATGAGAGATATTGCAATTCTGCCATCTCTTGCAAAGCCAAAACATTTTTCTGACTTACATTACAGGAGGCTGAGTGCTTCAATCTGCAAAATTCCCTTTCAATGATAGGCAAAACTTGTTTGTTTCATAGAAAGATTAATTCATTATCTTAACTTCAATTTTTTCTAAGTGTAAGCTTTTACTGTTTTCAGGGAGGAAGCCAGGCTTTCCTGAAAAGGTAAGATCTTTTTTGTTTGGTGCTTATTGATGTTTTTCACTTATTTTGATACACTTACACATTCTCTTAACTATTCCTTGTTGTTTTACAGCCTCTGACTTCACAGCTAAGGTAAGAGTTTTGCCTCTGGAAATGAGACTCTTGATACCAGTATTACCCAGTTATTTCTTAGTAAGCAGCTTTTTGCCTTTATTTCATCATCTTGCTTTTGCTTTAGATCCCTGGGGGAACAGCTAGCAATGATGCCAAAACCTCCTGTCCCACCAAGTGACAGATATGAAAGAGGCAATCCACCTCCTCTAAGGAAGCAAACCCCTGTAAAGTAAGTGTTCATTTAATTGAAATTTAATAAAGGATAAATTAAATTTAACAAAAATATGGATAAGCAACACAGGACAGTATAATTTACTGCTACTATGTGTCAGCATGTCTGCAGATATAAAAGTTTTGCTTTATGAATATGCATGGATGTTCTGTAAGCTACAGAAAAGTGTGAATGCAGAAAAAGCTCTCTCTCCAGTCATACCTGAAACAGCCATTACATAGGGCATGACTCACTTCCAAGTTGCACAAAGAAATATACAAACCGTGTTTTTTCAACCAGACCAAGTTCTTGCTCTAGGGAACATTCTTTCATGAGTTTTATTGCTATTTTTTTTAGGATGTTAGAAAAAGAAAGCTTTACTTTCCTACTATTGATTTTACTAGCCTGAAAAACTCCTTTGTAATAGCAAACAGCATTCTCTAGCAGAACTAGATAATTTTCTAGCATTTTCTAAATAACTTGTGGGCTGAACAGTGTGACTGATCTTAAAAGAAAATAAGAAAGTAATTGAGATCTGCTAATCAGCCAGGATAATTCATCAGAGAAACAAAGACTGGAAGGCTTATCATGTGCTCCAGCAATGTTGCTAAGTACTATAAATGAGTTCAAGACTTGAAGTCTAATGTTTCATCATTGTAAAAACTTGTTTTAAGCTCTAATCTTATAATTAATTAATCAGACATTTTCCTTGTTGATAGAATCAAGATGGGCTAAGGACTAGCATAATGTCTTAGATTATGGCTGAAAAGTAGAATCTTAGATATTTTTATGGGGGGAAAAACAATGTTTCTGCATTCACTGGGTCTGTAAAACTTACTATAAATTCATGTCTTAGTTGAAAATATGGCCTAATATACACAAAGTGAATGACTAATATTCCACCTATGATTCGTTTTGTTTTCTCTGTTTCATTTCAGGCAGGGTTGGCCACAACACAAAAAAAATGAAGTAAGTATAGTCTCAAAGCAAATATCTAAAGGTATAGGGACTACAATAAAATGAAGTAACTGTATAAACTAATAATTCTGGAAAATGTAAACTCATTTCTTTCATCAGTAATACTGAATACTCATGGATCTTTTATAGAACAGAGTTTCTCTTCTACATCAAGCTCAGTTTATTCCCTGAGTACTTTATCTTAGCTAACAGGAAGAATAAGGCCAGATTTTTTTTTATGACATAGGAGAAGTGATTTTGCTTACACTAGGTTTTGGGGTTTTGGGGGTTTTTTTCAGCTTAAGCTGACCTAAGGATTTCACTTTCAGATAACTCTGAGAGCCTACACTCTCAGAAGAGTGAGGAATGAGGGAAGTTTACATGTGTTGAGAGTTTCTGGCTACTTTGGGTCAAGATCCATTATGGGACATCTACCTCACCACTTATTTGTAAATAAGAGCTGCACTGTAACGCAGGAACTTTAAAAATTATTTGGTGTTACATGAAGATAGAAACTCCAGCATTTTAGATGAAAGTGACAGTATAGGTATTAGAGTCCTTGTATACTCAAAATTCACCAACTTCCAGGTTTTTGTTTTGTAAAATATTCCTAAGAACTGTGTTATAATATGTTGCTAATGTTTATTTTCTTTTGGCTCCCCAGGAAGAAGACGACAGTAAGTATTTCTACAGTGCTTTTTAAAACCTGAAGTCTTTCTTTGTCTTAATTCTAAAAAAAAAAAAAAAAAAGATTGCGGAGTTGTTTCTTTAGAGCCATTTCAAAAAGTCAGGTGGTATCTTGACAGGTTGTAGAACGCTTATAAAGTACCCCATGCAGATGTGTTTATCAAAGCCACAAAACAGATGAAATCAATAGCTAATAGCTTCCTTAAGTCAGCCAGTTAGAAGACAGTGGGATTTCTTATTTTGAAACACATTACATTTTAGAGATTTGTGATCTGCACACAGCAGCAAACAGCTGGGCATGTAAACCTGATATTGCCCCAGTTCTCAACAAAACATTCAGTCAAACCCTGCTGGTACCTGTCTTCTGTGGAATTCTATTTGCTCTAACGAACAGAAGCAGAACTTGTTTCATGTAATGATAGTATTTATAAATTACTTCAGAATCCTGGTTCCTAAAATTAAGTTGGTAAAGTGATGCCATAAGAGAAGCAGAACATTTGGCCAAGACTCTATAAATTATCACTGGCCCTAAGACTCCATAAAGAATAGGGCTATTTAACTGTGCAGAGTGCAGTTAATCTGTTCCCCTTTTACCAGTAGTTGATGTCTGAGGACACTGCAGAAAGAAAACATTTTATTTTATGCTGTTGTTTATGATGATATGGGAGAAATCTCACAAAGGAATGAAGTTCAAAAAAGTAACCTCAAATCCACTATTTAGAAGCATCGTAACAGAGAACACATGGTTATGTACCACCTTCAGCTCTACTGCATTTAAGGTACCTGAATTGTGGTTTATCCAAAACAGAAGTTAGAAAATGTAAATGTTGCTCAAGCCTGTTCCAGTTTATTATTAATACTTAATTTTAAGTTCTCAGTTGACCATAGGAGTTTACTAACATATCAAGGACTTATTACAGAACAGTTTTTACTCCATTATGTTTATCTAATTAAACAGCAGTATCTCATTTAAGAATGTCTCACATAAATTTTAAGATTCCTTCTCTTCCTTTGCACAGCTGCACCCCAAAGACCAGTGCCACAGCTATCTTTGCCCCCGTACAGCTCCAACACCTTTCCATCCAAATCTGTCAAGCCTCCACCTAAGCCAGGATCCAACAGTATGCCTGGTGCAGAAAGGTTTGTTTCACCCATTATTGTGTCATTCCTTTTGAATCTCAATCTCTTTGCAATTTAGCAAATAATGGTATGTATGCAGCTACAGGGTTCTCAGGCAGACACAAGGTAACTACTTGAAATAGTCCATTATTTTTCAGGCTATACCCTTGCCTCCACTACATGCTAATTTGTGTTGTTCCTACTATCAAGAAGAATCCTTCATATAATTGAAGATCTGTATTCAGTGAAGCAGATAGTGTCCATCGGGCAACCAAGAAAAAAATGCAAAACACTCAGCTTTATGTCAAGGAAGTATTTTAGGGCCTACATGGTACAATGCTTCCATTCTTGAGACATCTCTCCCATTGCCTGCAGGATCCATAGGAATGACAAGCCCTTTTGGGAAGGGATCATCTTCTCCTAGAAAAGTATGCAGGATGTAGGTCAAAAAGGACCTTCTTTAAAAGAATTCTGCATAACCTAGGAGCTTAAGTGCTAGAGCTGTGACTACTAATTGCTTCAAAACTAAAAAAAACCCACAACCTTACTTGTCTAGAGTTGAATCTGAAAGAATTTTACCACCCTTTCACTAAATTTTACACTAATGGTTAATAATTCCTATTTAAAATTGTGAACCTTGCTTCAACTATGATTTTTTTCTAGCTTCAACTTCCAAATATTAGATTTTTATGTCTTCATTTGCTAGATGGAAGAGCCCTTAACTAAATTTTGATTTCTGATGTAGTGTGAAACAGACTTAGCCTTTGCTGAGTTGGAGTGGGCTCCTTCAGTTTAAGTCTGAAGTACATTTTCTAATCTCTCTATTTTTTTAATGGCTCTTTGATGAATTCCTCCCATTTACCAGCATCCTCTGGAACTGCTCACACCCCAGTAGAACAAATATTGCAGTAGCAATAGCAAGGTCATATGCAAATATGAACTATTCCTATGATGAACACTTCTGCTTATATTCCAACAGCACTGCCAAATTTTGCTATAGCAGAGGCCCCCATTTGGCTGATTCTCTCCCATGAATCAGAAGTCATGATAGGGTGGTTTTGTTCTGCAAACATAATTAACATATTCATCCCAGAGCTTTTGGTTCAGTTCATTTAAGCAGAAGAGAAACATGAACTGTAAAGGAAAAGCATGCAGGCAGTTTGTTCCCTATTTTGTGAAAAATTAAAAAAAAAAATAAAAAAAATTGAAGATTGGGACTCTTCTCTTTGAGAAGATTTGGGTGTGGGTTCTGGGATAAGGTCATAAAAAGAAATTGTAGATTTTCTAGCAAAAAGCATAAAAATGAACACAGGAGGGGAAACATAGGCACATGGAAGTGTTATGGTGCTGTGGGTATGAGTTCTGTGCCACTGTCAGCTCATAGCTCACAGAATCACAGAATGGTTGAGGTTGGCAGGGACCTCTGGATGTCATCTGGTCCAATCCCCCCTGTTCAATCAGGGTCACCTACAGCAGGCTTCCCAGCACCATGTCCAGACAGCTTTTGAGTATCTCCGAGAACAGAGACTCCACAACGTTTCTCGGCAACTTTCTCCAGTGCTCAGTTGCCATCACAGTAAAAAAGTGTTTCGTGATGTTCAAGAAGGAACTTCCTGTGCCTCTGTTTGTGCCCACTGCCTCTGGGCCTGTCACTGGGCACCACTGAAAAGAGCCTGGCTCTCCCTTCAGGTATTTATATGCATTAATAAGATCCCTCCTGAGCCTTCTCTTTTCCAGGCTAAACAGTCCCAGCTCCCTCAGCCTTTTCTCATACATGAGATGCTCCAGTCCCTTATCATGTTAGTGGCCTTTCTCCGGACTCTCTCTAGTAGCTCCACACCCATATTTGCAACATTAGTGATGAGAAACTGCATTTTCATCAACAATGTTATAGAAGCCACAAGAAAAATTACTCTATAAGTGGAACCTCACAGAAAGAAACATCTAGCAAGCTGTTGCCTGCACTTCCTGCTTCAGGAAGTAAAGTAGTCATTCCCTGTGAAAACTCAACAAGCTGAAGTAGTTTTCTGCATTGATCCTGATACAGAAGTCTTGGTGGTCCATTACTGATTCCCTCTACCTTATTCCCAGATACTGAGCTTCAGATAAACTTAGTGGTGGATCTACTTACATAAAAAGAAGGAAAGAAAAACAAAAAGATGAAAGAGAAGGCTATCCTCATCCTGCATAGGTCTCAAGAGGATCTCACATTCTGTAAAACAGGCACAAAGTCAAGATCAGTTCTTCAGAGCACAGAAATGTTGTATAGCAACGTTGTATTTATACTGACTACTTTTTGTTTTTTTTAAACAGTGTTAGAAACCTGTCTTCAAGTGGCTCACTACCACCACGCTTAAATCTAGGTTTGTATCCTGCATTCCTGCATTTTTTGTACAAAAAATGACTGAAGGTTGAAAGGTGGCTTCAGTGCAGTTAATAATAATCTTTTTTTTCTGTGGGTATTTCTGGTTGGACTGTGAACAGAAAACTATCAAGTTCCTGAGAGATTTTCTGTAACTTAGTCTGAATCAAAGATGGTTTTTTCCCATGAAGTTTGGGCTTACTGTCTAGTTAAACCATTGTCAAAACTTCATATAAGCATCTTTTTCAATATAGCTAACACTACTGAGAGCTGAGCAACACTACCTGCAAGTCACTGTGGTATACTAATACTCTTGAAGAAGGGAGAAAACACTTTATATGTGAAATACTCTGCACATTTGTCTCGTTATAACAAGTAAAAAATAAAGGAAGCTTAAAAATCAATTGCTTTGCAAATAATTTTTCGCATATGTTAACAGCTGCCAATGTCTTACAGTGACATTTTTTAGTTTCTACATGCTAAGAAGGCAAGGAATGCAAGGAGACAACGTTACTTCTGTCTCTAAAGAAACCAGAGATGCTCTCAACTGAGTAATTGTGGTATAGAAGCTAAACAGACGTAACCTCTATTTCAAGTTCATCTGATTTTAGAGAAACCTGAACTGCAAGAGTTCTGTTAAAGTCCCTGTGCGCTAAGGACGAATTTATGTAAAGAACCTGATTTCGTACCATAGCCTAAATCTGATTTCAAATCAATTCAAAATATCTCAGTATCAGAGCGATATAAATTCTTCATGCCTTATTAAATCAAGATTGTACACCCCATATGCAATCCACAGATGAAATTAGTTTCCTGGTTTTAACATTTTTTTCTACTTTTATATCTTTGAAGGCAGCAACAGCAGATCTCCTTCAAGAGGCGCAGCTGACATGAGACCTCCATTGCCAATTCCTAGCAGACAGACTGCTCACCAAACAAACATGGAGGAAAATGAGGTACAAACTATTACAAGTGTTACCCATAACTGCTAAACACAGCAAATTTTCTGATTTTTGAGAGAGAACATTTTTCAAAGTTGTTTTCCTAGTTAGTAGTCACTGTCAGGATGTTAGTAGGTGCTTTCAGTTTCCTTTTCTATGTCAAAATTTAGTGACTTATTTTGTCTTCACCTAGAAAAACAAAAATAGCAAAAACCCAGTAGAACAAAATAAGAAAAATACTTTTTTGCTGGATTACTTGTTTTGCACAATTGCCTTCAACTAGCATTACATATTCAGTTCTCCTTCCACAAAATCTTGGTAGAGTAAAGAATTCATACCCTTTAAGTGCATTTTTGTTTCACATTTCTTTAAATATGAAAAGGTTAGAGCAAACCAGTCCTGTTGATGATGCTGCTTGGCAACCATACATGGTACGTTCACAGGAAGTCTGCATTATTGTCACAGATATGGTTAAAAAATTAAAATAAAATACAATAATTTTTTTTAAAAAATCCAGAGAAATTAAGGCAAAGGATGCTAGTGTCCCAGCAGACAAAGGAGAATATGTCACTTAAAATCTATCTTTTACTGAAAGTAGTTGGAAATATGTTTTCCTAGCTTACCTGCAGACATGTTATAGCTAGGTCTGTAATATTTTCAAATTTATCCAAGTGGGCAAATAATTTTAAAATCATTTAGTGCCACTTATATACTAGTATGATCCCTGAAACTCATACCTTCAGAGATTCTGCTCACAAACCCAAATATCAGTCACATTCAAATTTCTCTCTACTTATTTGTATGTTGTTAACATCACAAGCTAATTCATTGACAGCTGACTTTCTCTTTTATCCTCTCTCACAAAAAACATAGGACTCGCTAAACGATGAATGGTACGTTGCTTATGTTAGCCGGCCAGAAGCAGAAGCAGCGCTTCGAAAAATAAACAAGGTACTCTTTAAATCGTTGGTGATCCTCACCATCTCCTAGCTAGATGTCCTTGCGGTCATATGGGAAGAGTGAAGGTATATAACATGGTAAGGTTATAGCCCCAATACAGATACCTAGAGTGAGGGATTCACCTTGAATATCTTTACCCACATAGAAGTTACACATCTAGTCTAAACCAGCCATGAAGGCTGTTGTTTTCCATAGCCCAAGAGAATAAATTATGTGTCTCCAGAAAGCAGTTTCACCTCACTTCTCTTAGGAGCAGTGACTTATTCTCTGGAAATAGTTCTCTGTTCCAGTGAGGAATTTGTTGTAAATTCCAAGTTTTAGATAGCTTGAATTAGAAGAGATGAATCCCACCCTTTTCTAGGCCATATTTACCAGCAAAATGAAGTACAGTTTCAAACAGATGATACCCAGACTTAATTGTGCATGTGGAGATAAACCAACTTGTAAACCATCACTGTGGGGAATCTGTTTACTCTATGATGCACATGCAATGAGCTGAAGATGACATGTACAGCATTTCAATGACTTGTACTAAGGTCCAGCTTATGAGATTACATTCAATGCCTTTAAGAAAGGGTGTTTCAATGGAATACTTGTTAGAACAGATCTGAAATGAAGAAAAGCACACATAGAGTGAGGCAGTATCACTGCCTTTACCAAAATTACACAGACAGTACCATTATTTTAGGCTGTCTATAAATAAATCGCATAGGAACCTTGACTGGTACTTAGCAGAAATGAACTTCTGGTTAAAGTGACATGAGGTTTGGCCTTTGATATTTTACTTCCTCCTTTAACGGAAACTCTCCCTCATAGAACACCATCCCTCCCTTCCCTAAAAATCTACATCTGTATCAGACAGGAAAGTTTTAAGTAGCAAACTGAAAAATGAAATGTTTGAGAAATTACCTGAACTCTTTAATAGTGTTGTTATTCTTACTAGGAGGAAAGAAGTGTCAGAAAGAAGAAACACTTAAAAGCACGAGTGCTCTAGTTTAGGTTTTATGCTGATCAAACCCCAAAGTGATGTTTATTTGTCACCTTTCATTTTTTTCATCTTTCAGGATGGAACATTCTTGGTAAGAGACAGCTCAAGAAAAACCGCTACTCATCCATATGTACTGATGGTACTGTACAGAGATAAAGTATACAACATCCAGATTCGTTACCAGGAGCAAAATCACATATATTTATTAGGAACCGGCTTAAAAGGAAAAGAGGTACTATGTGTTTTTCACAATATTTCCCTTTGTCTTAAGGTACCTCCTGTCTCATTCCTAAGTGTCAGGCTACTGAACCTGGCAGCTGTTTTACTCCAGTGGAATTCTGCTTATTGTCTTAGAGTTATTCCTGATAGAATATGTTACTGCTGGAAGTAAAATCTGATACTCCTGTTTGCACTCAGGGAATGAAGGGATAGCCTTAGAATACAGCTATTAGAAATCCATATACCTGGTTAGGGAATGTTTGTTTATCACTAAGATACCAGATAAGGGAATATACAGTTGAGAGCAAATCCAAAGCTGCCAACTTTACTGCTTTGCTCCCAGACTGTTGGTTTACCTACGTCCAGCAGTACCGCGTTGGATTTACTGGCACCAGACAGCCCAGTCAGCATATGTACTGCAGTTCTGATTGAGTTGGAACTCTCTGAATTTATCAGTCAACTTTCTTAACTTTCAAGTGCAATCATAATGTCAAGCAGAATGACAACTTCATATATTAAACAGGCCAAGACTGCATAAATTAATTATGCAACACTGCTGTAGGTTGTACCCACACTAGATTAGCAGTTATTGAGCTACAGATCATGGCAAGAATGAAAACAGTGGATCTGATAGTATTTATTGGACCTTATAAGACTGCTTAAATATTTGAGTTTAAAAAAAAACAACTTTTGGTTTTATTAATTACTAATAATTCCAACATTTTTGCCATAGCGTTCTCATTTTTTCCATCCCACAGGATTTTTCTTCTGTAGCAGATATCATTGATTACTTTCAAAGAACACCTCTTCTTCTGATTGATGGAAAAGACAGAGGTTCAAGAAACCAGTGCATGTTAAAATACGCTGCAGGACACATTTAAATGAAATCTTAATGAAGATCACATATAGCATCAAAGCCTACTGAAGTTTGTAAACTGCAGAATATTTCCTTTTTCAGCAAACTAAAATCATGAAGTCATTAAAAATCTTTTTAATTTTAAGGAAAAAGTACAACATTATTTTTAAATTATGCCTTAACTGCAGAACTCTATAAATCTGATTTTCCTGCAATGTGTTTATTACTGTCCACTAATCATACAGTACATGAGAATTTTTGTTCTTCCAACATATGTGTATCTTCTGGAAATGATTACCATGCCAAATTAGAGGACCCATGAAATACATACCAATACAGGTCTCTGCTTTCATAGGAGAGAAAAAAAAAAAAAAAAGTAAGCTATTTTTCAGATCAGAACTGCAGCAGCAATTATGTTATTTAAAGTGACACAGAGTAGACCCAAACCTTGTCAAAGTTGAGGAGCAGACAAAAGACAATAAAAGCCAAATTTTTTCCCACAATACATTCCCAATAAATCTCACTATGGCCACTTTTATGAAAATACTCCGACCTGGATCCTAAAGACACCTAGGTTTCAGCAACACCAAAAAAAAATCCCCAACCCTGGATATGCAGCTGCCTGACAAGATCTGTCTGTGTTATTCAGCTCTGAAACTGTCTGTTCACAGTTTTCTACAAAAATAAAATATCTACAGGTATCCTGTTCTCTCTGCCATACCACTGATGATTCACTGATGGCATGTCTTAGCCCACAAATGGGAATTATCTCCTAGGATCCTCTAACCTCACTCAGAAACAAGCTTTTCTCCCTTCACACAGACCTCTCTTTAGCTGTGTCTTTCTGACTCTGCATTAAGCAACTACTTTTTTGTAGGAGACACGTCAACAAGATTATCATCATGTGGTTCTTAATTGGCAGAACACACCCAAATCTCTTAGAAAGCAGACAGACACAACTCGGCTAAACATAGTTCCTCTTACACAGCTGCTCTCTGTTTTTACTGTATTTTTCCACAAAGAGCAGTAACATTCTCAGTTCTAAAATATAAATTGCAACTGAGGACCACTGAAGCACACTATATCAAGAGTTTTTTCCCTCTCCTTCATTAAGTGGGATTTATCCAACTCTTTGCCTTGGTTTTCTAGTAACCTTTGTTTTCTGACAAGACTTTGGTTTGATTATTATGTTAGACTTTGCCACACTTCTCCTTTAAAGCCATTTGTGTGTATATCACTTGAAACATTTGAACCAAAATTCAAGGCAGAAAAACATATTCCAAGTAATCTTCATGTGACAGCTTCTCCGATAAGATAATCAGATTTCACAAAGAGTTTGATTTCAAATATGTATGTTTTGTAAATGTTATCTTCCTTTCTAATACATTTAGTGAGGGGCTGGAATTCAAGTTAGCAAATTTCATTTCCATGCAACTCTGAGTCAAAAAAATTATTAAAAATAAAAATTAAAAAATTCTTCAGCTGAGAAAAATCTGTTTCTAGCCCAATATTTTAGGAAAGCTCACTACTAATCTTGTGACAGAAAAGTCAGTTATAAGGTATGTTTTTTTAAAAAAATGCTAAAATTAAGAATAACATCCGCTATGTCACCACTGATTATGTGAGCTGGAGGTTGTAATTCTAGTCCATTGCACTGCCTTGAAAATACTGACGACCCAGAAATACCTCCTATGGAATTGTGTTTTATTTGTTTTAAATCATCTCATTAGTGAAAGAGAAATAAAATGTAAACCAGCATAACAAATTATAACACTGCATATTTTTTTAGCAGAGTAGGTTTTGATTTGATTATTCAGATAAACGTATTTTCTATATCAATAAAAACACACACCAACATTCAAACATGTCCACTAATAAAGTATGATTGAATATTAATTGTAATGAACTACATGAAAATACTGGCTACTCAAATTTTGGGCCAAGAAGATTTCAGGATAGAGTATTTAGACCACTAACTCTTTCTTTCTTTTGTAGCTAGGTGCATTAGAAAGTCACTACAGAAACTAGAATGAAAGTACTTTCGGTTTTCCAGAAGCAATCTGCTCTTTGGCTCCCTTCCTCAGCAACTTTTTTAGAACAAGGAAGGCAGATCAAATGACAAGTTGCAGTTCCTCCTTTACTGACTGTTTCTTATCCCATTTTCTGGAGCACAACTGAGATAAGAGAGCAATGACCTGAAGCAATTTAAAATCTTGTGTTACTGTTCCAATAAGTCTTTGTTTAAAGAGAGACAACCACACCGGAAAAACTTCATGCCCAGTTTCTTGACCATTCTATTTAATGAGATCAGTCTTTCCAGCCCTAGTGGGATTAATTTGGGAAATTTGGGTTAAAAAAAAAATCTCTCACAATAAATAACCTACTTATAGCATTTTTCCACTCCACATTTTCAGTTTAAAATAAAAATAGCCTAACTGCAGGAAACCGTACTACTATTTCACAGTTCAAACTGAAGTACTATTAATAGAAGATGATGCATGAAAATGGATGCTATTACTTAATATGTCAAACTCCAAGTTTTTTCTTCAGCTTCTCTTAAATCTTTGGCCTTCATAGGATGGTTGAAATTCAAAATAAGGTCACAAAGGAGTAGCTGGCTTTCCCCTGAAAGACAAAGGGCAATGGATCATCGTGGTACTTGTTGAACGGTAGATGCTAAAGGAATGGCAATTTATATACAGCACTTTTTGAAGGGTTCATCTATCAACTCTTTCAAAAATCTGAAGGGCTGTCTTGTTTTGTTTACTTCAAGAATGTTAAATAAAGTTTGGTATGAGCACACTGGTAATATTTCTAGTAGGAAACTACTACTGTCCCTGCAAAGGAATGACTTTGACTACCTAACAGATTTTTTTCCCATGGTTAGCTGACATGATTCCATTTCTATGTAACTGTTGTTCATTAACTTTTCAAAACAAAAGAGCAACTGTATTGTTTCATTAGATTAAAAAACAGTTGTATGACATGGAAAACATAAGCCATTCACAATTGCACACTTTTTAAAGCAATGCCTCAAACAGCTTCCTGTTTAGCTGGATGATGAACTCAGAATTACCATTTAGTTTCTTCAGCTCATTGGACATTTTGTCAACATTTTTAATTGCAGCTTCAAGATTAAACTGCTCAGCAGCAGCAGAATTTTTGAATGTCTGTAAGAAATAGAAGCAAAACATCACTGCCAGTGTATGTATGATTCATAAACTCATCATAACTTCTATGAATTTTATTAATTTAATTACTTCATAAACTTTATGAAGTTTATGAAACATAAATTAATCATAACCTTTATGAATTTTTTATCTGATTTTCTAAAATAATATTTTAACTAAAATGTCACCCCTTTTATAATTATCCACTGGCAAATTGCAACTACTGAAGGCACCTACTAAACACTCAGGCTTTATTTTTATTTTCTGTTCCTCTGTTTCTTTTTTTTACAAACAACTGCAATGAAATTAAACATATCTAAAATTTCATCTCCTCACCAGCATTTTTTTCATTTTTGTTTTCGACCTTAGAATCTCAATGAAAAGTAATCGTCACGTAATATTTAGTCAACCACAAGATGGAGCTATTGTGACGTTAACATGCATAACTGAACTTCATGTCACTATTAGCACTGAATGTTAATGAATCTGCTAATACCTGCCTGGGAACATTTGTGTCTGTATAGGCAATTATTTTATAAACAACATCTTTTTGCTTATTTTGGAGATCATCTTCCCTCCCTTTAACATTTTATTAAAAAAAAAAACAACCAGTCAAAATCTGGAGAAAATTAAGACTAGAAACAATTTGAAATTAAGTATAATTTGAATTTTTAAATTTATACCACACTATTCTTTAGGATTTTTCTTTGTAGGAAAAATATTAAAGAAAATTATTGCACATATCATGTTTTCTGGCCTAGTTATCAGCTCTCTATCATTCAGAAATTCTAAAAATAAAATCTGGAAAACTCTGGGCGATTCGTAAATACTGCTCACTATGTAGAATACCTCAACACATTGAGAGGTACGACAAAAAAAATAAACATACATTTAGCATAGATTCTTTGTCCAAGTCTCTCTTCCCTTCAGACAGTGGCTTTGCATTGAGGTCATTAGCCAGGGCCAGAGATCCTAAAAGGACAAACCCCAAATTATTATGGAGTAATATATATATATCTCTCATATAAAATATAAAATAACATTTAATAAATATTAGCCTTGTTTTCATTAGTGTTATTTGACAGTAGAGTCTAAGGGGTTGAATAGTTTTATTTCTTCTTGAGGAAATTTTTTTGTTGTTTAAATCTTGGATTTTATGTATTCTACTTTCTTTTAGAGACAGTGTTTCAGAAATTTTTTAGGAGTTAAACATGGAATTACTAATAGTGTATAAGCATATTTATAATAGTGATGAAGAATTCCTCAAATAAAACTCTGGTTTTTTTAATTGAAAATTTTATAAAGGAGCTAAAAAGGCAATGCAATTGGTTTCTATCATCAGTTTATGGAGGGAAAATCTAAAGCACAGACAGAGAAAAAGTCAAGTGTTTAATGTCTGCTGGTCAGTAACAGAGCTGAGACTGAATACCAGATCCCTGGGCTCTTTTGTCCCCCATTCTCTCTACTCTTCTTTCTTTACACATTAGGACACCCTCAGGTAAGTGTATGACATCACTGTAAAGCTGCTTCAACACTGAAAAGAGAAAAAAAAAATAAGGGGGGGTGTTATTTCACCCTGGTACTGTGTGTGTTCAGAAAGGACGCAATGCAATGAAAAGGACCCTGCTCTTAGCTAAAAGAGCAGACAAAAGAGCGTGCCCCTCTCCCCGCCCGCCCCCCCCAAAATGGCGTGTATGAGCGCAAAGCCCTCTGTGGGGCTGGCGGGCGGGAGCAGCGTCCCGCTCAGCATGAAGCACCTCCGCAGGAGGGCACCAGCTCTGGTGTCCACGTGGGCCACCCTGAAGCCTGCAACGAGGGAGACCCACAGGGCTTGAGGCCTTCCCTGTTACCAGCAGCTGTCCCCAAAAAGCCGTAGTGCAGGAGGGGTGCCTCACGGGAAGGCCCGAGGGCTGAAGTGCAGCGACGGCAGCTGCCTCAGGTCAGGCCATGGTGACAGCGCTCTCCTGTTCTTGGGGGTGCTTTGTGGGCAGGTAGGCTTGCGGAGAGTCAGAACCGCTGGCACCTGTGGCATGTAGGTGTATAAAACCTCACAGCTCCCAGGGCGCTGGTGCCCAAGACCCTACTTGCAGATGTAGCCTGCAGGAACAGTCCATCTGCTCTTGATGGGCTTGACCAGGCTGGTCGCACAGCCAGGCCTCCCGGTTGCCCCCATTCCCCAGCATGCACCGTTGGTGCTAGCAGCAAAACTTGCAGAACACCAGATACCACAGGGTGATTTTGCTCCTCCTCCCCTGCTGCCACAAAGGCAAGCAGGGCTGTGCCTGAGGAAACCACAGCCTGGCTGACCCCCGGCGCCTCAGTCTGCAGGCAGGCAGCAACACAGCCCTTTGCACCAGAGGTGAGGGGCCTGCCGTTACCGCAACCTGGCTGTGCCGTGGCTTTCTCCCAGCAGGCAGCAGAATGAGCTGGTCCCTGGGGCAGGCAGCAGCCCGCACAGGCAGGAGGAAGCACGTGGCCCCCTGCATGGGCAGCCCTGCTGCTTCGCTGCCTTCTGCTTTGCTCAGCAAGGAAAGCCCCATGATGTGTCCCTCTTCCAGCACATGAAATGTCAGTACATTGCAAGAGTTGAGATTTTAGGAGTGGGAGGTAAAAAGTAACAACAAATGGTGTAAGAGCTGAAGAAGAAATGGAGAAGAGAGGACTGAGGTGTCAACGGGGGAGTGATGAATGGTGATTTTCTCTCATCCTTTGAGGCCCTGCCTGTGGAGCGCTTATTGCATGTTGCAACAACTAATTTATAAGCAGTCAGTTCCTTTTTGTCATCGATTTAAATTCACATGGAGTAAGAGTAATTTATGATGATTAAAGATCAAATAATCAACCTAAATTCAGGGAAGACAAGAAAGGCATTTTGCTATACTGATTTATCAATTTAGACTACAACAACTATCGCTGCCCTTAGATGCACATATCTGACTTGAGTTAGAATCAACATAAACTGCTAAATAATAGCCTGCAGTTGGAAAGCTTTCATTTCTTCCCCACTGTGTGCCCCGCAGTACTTAAAGCCAGGGACACCAACCAAGGGAATGGCTGTCAGCACTTTTACTTAGTTTACTGCAACCACTTTTCCTGCTGCTCGGTGTTCATCTGTTTTGAACTTGCTGTTTGGCACCAGTGGAGGAGGGTTACTGGTACCTCAGATGAGAGTGGAATAACTTGGCTGTGCAGTAGAGGACAGATGGACAGAGAAGTCAACTGCCTTCCATTTACTTACTCTTTCATTCTCTGTCTTTTTCAGGGGTGTGCTTTCACAAAACTTGTTTAAACTAAAACATTATAAATGTATTGTTTTGTGACTGCAGGTGAAGCTAAATTGCAACTCAGAATAGCATTTTCTGTTAAGGTACAATTGAACTGTGATTCAAAGAGAAAACATGATATGCTGCTTAGATTGTGGGGCTTTCTGAAAATGAGAAATGCAGAGCAGGAAACACTTTACACATGCACTAATTCCTGTACTATAGTCTTTCGGTCTTGCAAGGACTCCAGTGCAAACAAGTTAGCTGAGCCCTTTCTGTACGCCTCTAAGGAGAAAGTCTTCAGTGGTTTGCAGCAGCTGGTGATTTTGCTGGCAGAATACCAGTGTATAGGTGTGTACAAAGAAAATATACAACAAGGTGTTTTTATATATCTCCTATATATATAAGAATATATAAAATTGTATATAAAATATATGTACAAAAAAGTAAAACAGTAGATTAGCAAGTTCCTGAAAACATTTGTGTTACTATAAGCAGAAGTTATTTTCTTAAATAACTCGTAAAGGAGAATGCTTAAATGGCTGCCAGGAATGTGGTTAGCAGAGGAAGCTATAACTAAGAAAAACAAGAACCTGCTTTACTGTGTAGATTGCTAGGAGAAGAGGTGGTGTATCCTAGTAAGGTAGTAGAGAAAGGGAAAGACATAGCTGGCCTCAAGAGAAGTGAATTACCAAGAAATGGGGAGATTTTTCTAGACATGGGAGGCAGTTACACATTGACCTCTGTTCAAATATTTTATTTAAGTTTACTTCTACGTTTGCTTTTTTTCCCACATCCTATAAATAATGTCTCACATCGTACTTAAATTCTTCTGTGAACTAACTGTAGAAGGAAAAATAGAATATTGCAACCACCAGAAAATTAGATGCAAAATATGTACAATAAACTGAGTTGCCAGAACTAATTGGACAAACCAAGTAGAGTGGTTCTTAAAGGCAAGGGCTTTCTAAAAATAATTTTCAATAATTTGAGATATTAACAAGCAAGATGACCAACAGTGTAGGAGGTTGATTGTGCAAGGCATTTTCTTTTAAGAAGAAAAAATAGAGTAAGAGAGATTCAATTTCTACAGTCAAATTTACTTGGAATTGAAATACTTTCTGGATTTCTTTATAAGGTAATACTTCAAAATGAAAAATTGAAATTGATAATTTAAATTATTAAGTTACACCCCTATGTGGGGAGCATTCTCATAAGTGTTGCTAAGAATTTAATATCGGCATGTCAGTTTACGAGCTGCAGTTTCAGCTTTGCCTGAAATAAACCTCCAGCTTTATGTGCAAAGATACATGCAGTTGAAGTTGATTGTAACTCTTTTTGATCATGGGCTGATCTGCTGTGTGGCTACTTTAAGACGTGTCTCCCTGCAGTCTTTCTGAGAACATGTTCAGTTATGGAAGGTGAATCTCAGATAAAGACAGAATTACTACCAAACCAATTCTCTAAGGAAGGAAGAAGATGAGGAAGACTAGAAATATATTTCAGGTCATGAATTTAGGATTATGATGTGAATCAGCAAGCACTGCAGGCAACTAAACCAGTGCAGATCACTTTACAGAAATGCCTTCCTCACCTCTGCAGCAAAATTACTCTGAATATAATTTCAGGCAAAAATAAAGCAATTAAATACACAACCACTGAACAGGAGGATTTCAAAATAAAGGATATCCAAATTTATTCTCCCGTATAATCAGAGATGAAGTAAAAAGAGAGAGACCATGATATCATGTATCTCACAGTTCTAAAAATATTTTAAAGAAATTGTTCTAATGGGAGGGAAAAAAAAATCTGTTCACTTCAAAGACAAGCAATATTTTAGTGAGTGGCTTAATGAACATTAATAGAGCCTGTCTTTTATAAACACTGCAATACACAGGAGATGAGATATACGGAAATAAACTTTTACTGCAAACATAACCATTTGCTGTCACTTTAAAAGCTTTAGCATTCATAAAATTTTCCAAGTGGATCTGATAGGAGAGTTTGAAGTTTCAATGCATGTTATGAAACTTCCACGTGAAAAGCTCTAACAAAAGAGGAACTGCTTTTTTACCATTGCCTGAGTATAAAAAATGTTAATGCAGATTGCAAGGAAAGTCAAATAGAAATCAAAGCAACACACCCACAGAATCACGCAACCTCAGGATACGACAGTTATTTCTGATGAAAGAATGTATTTCACAAGCTTTAGAGCACATGTAGGATTTTCACCAATGAAAACTGGTAAATGCTGAAGGCAAAAAAACCAAAAAGCCTGACCAGATCATGGTACAAAACAGTAAAGCAAAAGCCAGATTTTGTCTTGAAAAGTTTACAATCCAATTAGTTGAGGCAAAGAGTGACAGGTAGAAAAGATCACTAAATGCACTGACTCGCCTTAATACCTGCTCATGAACCAGGAGGAGTAAACCCCAAGTTAAAATATATATTTGTAACATGGTCTATTGGGTTGTGAAAATCCTTTGCTTGAGTTTTCAGCCAGAAAACTTCAAGAAATTATATAACACATAATACACTTTTCTGAGAATATTTTAATAATACTTGATTAAGAAAACATTAAAAACACTAGTTTCCGCCTACAGAATGAAAACCATTACAGCATTTCACAGCAGCAATGTAATTAAGTCTGTGTTGCTCTAAGAAACTGACTATATTAAATGCATACATTTTATAAAAACCAAGCAACTGTTCAGACCATGTAAAATCCTGCACTTAATTTAGTAAGTGCTTGTCTGCATACTTAAGTTTTCTGATTGCTGTATGCATACCATTATCAGACTTAGAGGCACATATCATTGCCTTCCACTTTAGGTACTAATTTTCATTTAAGGAGACCCTGAACAGCAGCAGATTATAGAAGACAATACATGAGGATGCCTAAAGCATCTCCTTTAGTTCCTTCCCTACAGTGGGCAAAGAACTAAGAAAATACACAGTGGCATCTGAGAGGAAGATGGACATCACTATATAGAGCCCTGTTTCCTTCTGTTCCTGGACCAGTAAATATTTTTCTGGTCAGTGCTACATTTTTCAAGGTCGCAGCACATCAGGTTTTAACATCTCAGATGTTCTTGTCTTCTCTTTGTTTGCACAGACAGTTTAAATTCTAACATTAAATCTTACAAGTTGCTTCCTGTTGCTCTGAAATATGTTTCTGAAAAATATTTTAAACAATAAAAAGCAGAAGCTTATGCTTTGTAGATACCCTGGAAGGCCTCCACTTGGTGTTCTGGAAAGTTTTTTTTTATGTGGTAATAGGTTTTAAACTCTAGTTTTTAAGTAGTTCTTAAATGCAGTATTTAAGATAATTATATGGGATGCTAAAGATGTGAATAATCAATGATTGAAGATAAGTGCATGTACAATGCTAATACAGACAGAATTGTCTGTTTAAACTGCTTAGTTGGTGTGAATAACTTTTATGTAAAAATAAAGGCATATTTCCTGCAGCTCTTTCCTATATAACATTTGCAGTTTTTTAGTAAAGTCAGGTGATTAGGTGGTGAATTTTTGAAGAGATAAATGGTAAATATCAATCAGGTTCTGGTGGGGTAGTTTGGGCAATTAACCATAAATGTTATTCTTAATGGAACTTTGGGAGATTCACAAATATTTTTGTTTTCTTCATGGTCCATACGTTATGGAAAGGGAGAGCTACTCATGAAAGCAGAATCCTGCTTGGCATGCAAAGTCTGAACGAATGGAATATGGAAGCAGAGCTAGTCTCACAGGCTTTTTAAAGTGAAATTCAGATACATCCGGCAGTTGGGTGGAAGATTTTCAAGAAGCGTTCGGGAATTCCTCATGCTTTTTGGATTTCACAATAAAAGTGATTTCTGATGTTACTATATATTTTTCCAATTCATAATAAAACCATTGAAATGACACAGGACTTCATAGCAACCCTGAACCTTTACTCATCAGCACGCAGCTATCTAGAGCTGTAGAACTATATCTGCTTCTAGTTCTTACATACACTCACATATACTTCTCTACATCCTTTCATGTACCACATGGCATTCAGTGAGATTTTCCTCATCCACACAGGGAAAGTAACTTTATAAAGCAAGGAACTGTAAAATTGTCTCCAGATCCTAAGAAACCAGTGATTCCAGATTGCCTTCTGGAAAATGCTGAGCCCTTTTGGTTGAGATGGCATTGCTTAATAGTTCAGTTTTTACAGATATCTTACCATAGAGCTGTTTTATCTTCCTAGATTCTCATAGCAATAACAGCATACTGCCTGAAATACTGCAAAGAGTATGCTAACATCAGTAAATCAGGTTTATCATTTGCTACACTGCAAATTAGCCCTTCTTCACTTAAATTCATTTAATACTATAAACTGTAATGGTTAGAGACACAATGTAGATATTACAGCTTCTATTAGCTGTTTCTATTGTAATTATCTACATTATTTTTCATTTGCCAGCTTGCATACATTACTACATGAAATAGCCTATAAGCATTAGAGGTATAGAAATGAGAATTAAAAAGAACAAAATAACAATCTGCTCAGGGAAATTCTATTATTATTTTGAAATTACAGGCTTGATTACTTTTGTTGCTTTATCAGAAGACTTCTTTTTTGTTAACTCATGAAATGGCCAGTAGGAAGCACAACAAAAGATCCTGAAACAACTCCTGTCTCAGCTGTTTCCCTGTAACTAAGGCTTTTCATAAATTGGCTGTCTGGAATAAAAAACACAAAAGACTAAATTTTTGCAGTGATGTTCATGCTGTATAAATACAACTGTGTCACAAACTCTACATAATGCACTCTCACTAAGTATTACAATCTCTGAAAATTGGAATGGTAAAACTACAGAGCAACAAAAGAGAAGCCACTAGAGGCCCTCCTTCCCACAATTAAAATGCATTAGGCAAAAGTAAATTGAAAGCAGCAATATGCTTGGCTGAAAAGGTTGGTGATTTAGTCCAAACGTGAACATGACAAGTATGTAACAGATGTCAGATAAGTAATGCCACTGTCTTAATATGTATTGTATTAGTTTCCCGCTCAGGGATATTGTAATCCTAGGGGGAAGGGATGTAACAAGAAGAAGGAAGACACTTGCAGAAGCTACTCACACTAGGCTCTCTCTAAGCTATCAGAGTGATTATCCCTCACAGTGCCATCCACGGTAGGTAATTCAGGCTTATTCAAATAACCCAAAAGAGAACCTTTTCCTTTCTCTTGACTATGATGGCAGTTGAGTGAACTGGATCTCCCCTTACTGAAGTTAGCTTTTGATGAATACAGGTCTCCTGTCACACACAAATGTGCTTTGTTGTGTTTTGTCTGTGTTTATAGCGTAAAAAAAAAAACCAACCACATTTCATACAGGTTGTTTTCTTTACTGAACTCAGGAAATACCATCAAGTTTAGAGGACTGCTGACTCTAACAAACTGTGAATCGCTAGTCTTTGACTCCAGCTTTTGCCTTTATCTTGTGGTAAATCTCATATTTACATAACCCGGTTGTGTCTGTGTCTGCACAAAAGTCATCATGTGTCTACCTGGATGAGCTGCCATAACATACATGCAGACATTGACGAAGTTACATTATCTTCTGAAACAAATAAGTAAACTGAAATAGTAGCATTTTGTTCAGATTCTTTTATCAGAAGAGAGAATGTGTGAAATTAGTTAGTTCAACTGGAGTTTAACAGTCTTTCAAATATGAACAAGACTGTTCTGAAATAACTATGACATAAGTTAACAAGTTATTAGTTGTGGTCATTTTGTGGCATCAAAGACTAAGACCTCATCTCCCCACATCTGCATGTCCTGGCTTGGATTTCTCCCAGTATGACAATGGCCACATTGTGTTAAATGAGTTAGGACAGGTACAAATGTGAAGTTAGCTTGAAAACAAATATTAAAAACAGAGCATAAAAATAGAACTTATTAACAGAAATAAACGTCAATATTTATGTTAAAAATAGTTTCAGTGAGAGAGGGAGGAACTGGATATGTGACAAGTGGAGAAGGACATGTAACATACCTGTACAAAGGCAGTAGATACAACTCTCAACATGTTTCTGACCCAATATCTGAAACTCTGTAAGCTGAATCACATGCTAGGGGGGCTGTACCTGCAGGTACATCACTTGGCAGAGGAGGGAGTATGGAAAAGAAGTAACAACAATGGCCTCTGTCTCTCATGCATTTGGCACCTGGGATCATTGAGCAAGAGAGACACTGTGGTGCTGCATGGTTAATGTTGCTGAGCTCCAGGTGCCAACTGAACGAACTTCACACATAGTGTACAAGGCCTGGTGGGTCTAGATGGGAGCAAAGATGAAAAACTTAGTTTTGTCTCCTGGATGTATCATGAGCAATGAAGTATGCCATATTATTGTTTAGTTTTACAAGGATGTCAACATGAAAAACAGTTGAAATAAGACACAAAAGAGAACTTTAAAAGTCTAATCAAGCTTCAACTCCCTGCAAAGGATAAATGGACTCATTAACATCTCAGAGGTCTGTCCAGTTCACAGGCCAATTAAGTTCTGATAATATAATCCTCCCAGTGTTATTTCAGACTCCACTGATGAGCATTAATAGCAGACAGTGTTTAACAAAAGCTTCTACATGTCAAAGTTAAGGTTTCTCCTGAGGTTCCTACACAAACTAAAATGTAAAGTGAACAATTACATATCTCTTCATAATATTATTGATCATGTTTCCAAAAATGGGAAGTGAAGTCCTTCTCCCCTTTGCTTCACCACACTTGGTTTATAGCTAAGAAATTAAATAAATATTAACGCTAAAATTATGCTTCTTTTCAGGGTCTGTCCTGTTCAGATTTATTTTACATAAATATCATTGCTTTCATTTTTTTCTCTGATAAAAATTATTTAAAATGTACCATCAAACTGTAAAAGAAAAAGAAAAAAGAACCTCAAACCCCTCAAAAAGACAAAAATGAGAATTTAGAAGACTGTTCCAGGAACCAGTCTGAGAGTTGATAATTTCACTTGTAAACTCTAAATGGGTAAAATCTCTTATGACATGACTAGATTTCTCTGGAACCACAGAGAAATTATTTTATGACAAATCAGGCACATTTAAATGCAGCAAAATGTCTATCGTTATACATAATACCCATTTCTGTGTATTCTGATATATTAGCACTGACATTTAACCACAGAAATGTTTCGCAATCCTTTTTTATTATGCTCATTTCTCAAGAAGTTTGGAAGCTAGATAAATCATAAAAAAGATCCGTGTAATTTGGTTGCCAGATTGATGCATGCTACAGACACACACTTGAATAGCATCACAGCACAAAGAAATGGTAGGTGCTTCCAGTTCCCACAAATAATGCAGGAGCTCCCTTTAGTTGTAAGTAAAGGAAGTCAGTCCTAACATTTGCAAATTGTATGAACAAGAAATAACACCATATCTAAATTTAACAAAGTGGAATGTGGAATAAGGCTGTCAAGAGTTATTAATAGCTAACAATATAGCTGTCCCATGAATCCAGGCATCCTTTCAGAGCCCTCACCTCTTTCTTTCCCTGCACATGATGGACCTGTGTATCATTCCAGGAGAGTAAGAAACAGATTCCAGTCATCATTGAGTACAAATTATGGCATGTTAGACATACCAGCTGCCTCTTTGGTTTCTGTAACTACGTCAGCTCTGTGGCAACTCCAGTAAACTCACAAAAAATATTTTCTGCTGGAGTCTACTGGAGTCACCATACAGCTGACATCAACAAAAGGATCAATAAAAGCTTTTTCTTGGGTTTCAACAAATCCAAAACTAACTAATGCCTACACATGGTACCTTCTACCCGCATCACAGATACTCTAAAATCCAGAATGTCTAGATCCTCTGCAGAACTGCATTATTATCTGAATGCTTGCAATCAAAATATCCTATTCCAGACCAGGCAGGTGCTTTAGTTACCCCTCAGCAGGAGACAAGTCCATTTCCTGAACCTTCATAAAGTTATACTGTGAGGTTTTCTCCCTTGACATCACAGGTATACCTTCTGGAAGCGTGATATAATATTTAAATAAAAGGGTGCTCTATTTGCTATATGTATATTACATCCAGGCAAGACTTACTTCCTGAAATTAGCTTACTCAGTTACAACCACCAACAGGAGCAGCAATGTCTCCCAACTACGTGCTTGGATAAGGTTAGTCATTCAGCCTTGCAGAGAGCATATCACAAAATAGTGGGTGTGCCACTAGAGTTGCATACCCCCAAACATTTCCAGATCCATGCACTCTGATATGCCCGCAAAGACTGAAATTACATGTCCAAAGCCACCCCCTTTTCTGCTTGGCTCTCACTGAAGATGCAGGAAGATCCTTGCAGCAAAGAATTGTTGGTTCAGCCAGAAACAACTCATTTATAAAGCACTGGATTAGGCTTTATATGCACCAAGAAAATAAAAATGGCCGACTGAAAGTGGATCTTTACAAGCCAATTCAACAGTAGGTTATTTTTGTTCCTTTCTTCCTCAAGCACTTGAGGAAGTTAATATAAAATAGTTTAACTTTTTAGAGTTCATAGACATTCACACATTACATTACTTGACAGGTATAACACCAATTTCCTAATCCATTCACATTATTCCTCTGCACACTCCACAGAAGGAATGAAAATAAAGTGAGATTATTTCTTTATGCCTGAAATATTGCTTAATACCTCTTTTGACACCTCTGGGACATGTAAATCACTATTAATTTCCTTCTAAAGTTAAATGAGATCTACTGAAATTAAGTAAAACATAAATGGTAAGAATATTCTGACATTAATTGCCAATTTATGTATAATATTACAGGTTTTTTGTTGCTGACAATTATAAGAGCTAACTCTAAATAAGTAAGTAACCTATGAAATTGAAAACTTCTTTACCTGTGTAAATATTTACTTTTCCTGAGCAAACTTATCTCAATATTTTATTCACATAAACCCTCCTGTAATTTTCATTTGAATTAGTATCGCAAAAAGATATTCTCTTGTGAATTTACACTCCTGCAATGGAGATTATAAAAAAAAAAAAAAAAAAAGCAGGCAAAAAATAAATTGTTCACTGCTGGTCAGGCTCCTTGTCCGTGGTTGTAATGAATCTGCAGGTTTTTGTTACAGAACCGCAGAGCTTACTGTGCCTCTGCTTAGATTTTCTAGCTCCCTGACAGTCCCATCATGCCTTTTTATACAGTTTACCAGTTTTGTTTCTCGTCTCTTTTTAGGTTTCCCAAGCAATTCTTTCTTGAGTGTATTTTGCAATGTACTCCATTCTGCATGCTCTATATCCTGCAACTCCAAAGCTTTCCTGAAATACAGTTCTGAGGAACTCTGTGCTACCAGTTACCGGTAGGCAGGCTATGTATGATGGGACATATATTTAGTAGTATATATAAAGCAAAAGCATGTTTATTGATAGCAGGTTTGCTTTTAAAACATCACAGTAGATTGAAAATAATTATAACAGGTTACAAATGCTGCAAAAGAATCAGCCACCTCTCTTTTCACGTAATCAGTACAGTTGATCAAGATTTTTTTTATAAACTTACCTCCTACTTATTCTGTTAAAAAGCACAGACTAAATATAAACTCTGTTTATAAAATTGAATCAACACCAGTGAATTTGAATTTCAAAAGTCAATCTCCACTTGCCATCTTTAAAGTATCACAAGTAAATGTTTCCATTATTCTGACATAAACATTTTTTGCTTTTTTTTTTGGTCGTGATTTGTCAAGTCATTATTTTTTTGGTTAAGGTTTTGAATTTTGGCCCAATTAGATCAGAATTTTTTTTTCACAAACTCGAGAAATCAAGATTATGACATTCATTTCCTTCATTTGTTGTGACAGTCCTTCGTTGTGACATTGTGACATTCATTTCCTGCCCAGCAACTTTCCTCTCTTCAGCAGGCAAGACTACAGATTCCAGGGTGTGTGTTTGTGTGTTTATTTTCTAAATGGAATCACACAAAGACTACAGATAGTGATTGAATATGACTTAACAGAGATCTTGCTCTACTAACTTTTGTCCATTTCTGTATCTCAGGGAGAAGAGAGAGAGCACAGTGTAGATTCACACACACACACCCTTTTCATGAGGAGCAGGCGATGTAACAGTCAAGCAAACATCACACAGCAGTGAGGTCATTAACATCATCTTTTGCCGCAGGATAACTAATGCTGTTAAGAATCACCCAAGCCCACCTATACTTTTAACAAACCTATCTTGTTCTTGCATAGGTAAGACAGAGGCCAGAAAAGCAGTGGTTGAAGTAGGAAATGGTCCAAGAAGTCATAAAATCTCTTGATTTGAAAAGTTATGGAAATTAGTCGCTATCTCGAAGTGGAGGCCTGGACCCAGAGCAGGACCCAGACTCCAGCCTGAGCTTTGCCTACAAAAAAAAGAGACCTTGAGGGACCCTAAGGAGCTGCCTTAGAATCCAGGCTCTGCTAAAGAGTGGAAGAACTGGAACTAAATCTGTGAGAGCACAAAAATGGTGTTCAAACAGAAGTAGAAGATTTTTCTTTTTAGCTTTGTGTTAGTGAAGATTTGAATATAACAAAAATTTTGTCCTTTAAGGGCTACGTTGTTTCAGCAACCAAACAGTTAAAATCTGTGTGTGTCTCTAAAATCAAAAAAGAAAGTAGGAAGAATAAGTATTATCGCATAAAAGGGCTCTGCTTTGATAGTTATATTAGTCTGGTACATATCCCTCAGTAATTTACACAGTAATTTTTATGCCTCATCCTATGACCAGAAGTTGTGGTCTTAGCTACCTTGGCATGGCTGATACCAACAACTGACACTAAACTTTAGGACCATTTCAGAGTCACTGCTCTGTGCTCATAGCCACATGCTCTCCTGGCCCCACCTTATTACAAAAAGGAAGCAATAGGCCTCCACTAAAAGACATGAGAGCATTTATTTTCTGGAGAAAAATGATGACATTTTACTGCCCAAGCTTTTTGTAACACCTAGATTATATTACTTCAGTGGCTACTTTTATAGCTTTTTCCTCTAACAAGAACTTTCGATGTAAATGTTTAAAAAAAGTATGTAAAAACACTAAAGAGAGGAGTTTAGAAGTATAAAATCCCATGCTGACTTATTTCAATCATAATATCACATCAGAGCAATGTGCATTGTGTACATATAACAAATCCTAGCCCCTCTTGCAAATCAAACTTTGGTGAAGCAAAAATTCATCAGTTCTCTGATACTCAATGTTTTATTATTTATTTGTTGGTTTTACTCTCAAGAAGTCTGTCTCCTAACTGTTATACATTTGTTTTTGATAGCTATACCAGTGGAAAAAAAAGACTGAAAGTGCCATAAAAACCTTCACAAACAGAAGTACGTAGCCATTCCAAAATACGGAGGTCAATTTACCTCACCAAGATGATCCACGTAAGGTTGTTCTACTGCTGCCTTCTTAAAAGTTTCTCTGACACAAATCTATCAGCAGGTGAATGTTACTGCTTAAGTAGCATGGCCTTGGCCACTTTTTGAAAAAGCTGCAAGAACCGTCTTTTGTGTCATTGTTCATTAACACTTTGATTACATTAGCAAGGATTTGTTGGCAACTGCTGATGCAATAAAATATATGTCTGATAGGTCTTTTAAATGCTTTAGATGTAGAGTCTACTGTGCCTAATCAGCCTGGCATTGCCCACTGTTGGAAAGCGTTGCATGATTTACCACTTGGCCCAGGCACTCTCAAGTGATTAAATCCCTCTTTCCTTGCTGCTGGGAAGCAGAATTGGCAGCAATGAAGCATCTTTAACATTCTGTGTAGTGCAGCTCTATAGATCCTGGACCATGTAAGTTCAGTCTTGGTATAAAAAGCTCCCTAAATTTGATTTTACTTGCTCAAATGGACAACCTGAAAATGAGCAAATAAAATATTACAGCTGATGCAGAATAAATTTAAACTTCCACCCACCAATGTACTTCAGTCTAAGGTGAAGCTTGATTGTGAGTAAAAGCATGAGTCACTGATGCGTTCACACCTTGTACCTGCAGAGCTTGCGAGCCTAGCAAGTCTGCCACTAGTAACGTAGTAACTGCAGGGTACAGTAGCTGGATAAGTGACATACAGTCACTTTAAATAAAGCTCTGTAACACCTGTCAGGTGGCTAAAAATTTTGGACAGTGCAAACAGCTTGTGATGTGAACTGTAACCTGGCTAATATGCCTTGTAACAACCCATTTAATTGTTTTCAGAAGGAATCAATCTGAATAATTTCAGTAGTAGGGGTAACCTGCCAGTAAAATGTGACTCTCTATTTGAGTTCAAAGAAAGGCTGAGCTGTATTAGAAATAACTGAATAATAAAATGCCTTTGAGGAAAAAAAATCCATATTTGAACTATGATATGGATATAATATGGACAGCAGAACGAGTCTTACGGTCATATTTCAGATGATCCTGCTGGGTTTGAAAAATACAGCTTTTTATTGTTTATGTGGGTGTACATAAAATATGATGCACATCACTCAGGAATGCATGTGCCAGGACATATGATTTATTAATAATTAGCAATTCTACTGTTCCTATTCATTTGTCTAAGTCTTAATGGTGTGACCAGTAAATGGAAGCACTAATTGCTTAGATGTTAATTTGACTGCATCTGAAACTATTCACTCTAACACTACAATATGGATAGCTATGCAAGCAATGAGATTTTGGGCCAGAAACAGAAGGTATGGCAGTTGGCTCACTGTGACTCTCACACAGAAAAGAAAAAGGGGTTGATTTAATCTATGGATATAAACTTTTCCAAGGATTTCAGGGAAAAATTTAAAGTTTTTCAGCAATTATGTTCTTATTCCGGTATTCTGCATTTTTGAAAGCATGCTTACAATAGCGATTATTCCTTTGGTATCCTCAATAAAGAAAGTAAGAAAGAATGAGAGGTAGGTATTGTCTTTTGTGACAGCAGGAGACGTTAATTAATTATACTTTTTAAACCTCTCTACATCAATGCATCCAAGCTACCTAAGACAAAATGAAACTTCCTTTAAAGCAAGACTACCATCTGAAATGAACTAAGGAGCGTACTTCCTCACTCAACAAATTGCTCCTTGCTTAAATTTAGAATCATGTCAGCTCTTTGTTCATTAACATAGATTTTTCCTATTTTTTGTTCCCTGCAAAGCCAGCATGGAAACCGGATTTTGTGCCAGCTTGTGCATCACTGATGGAATTAATTATTTCAAGAAAACATTTCTACTGTAGTGTCTTTATTGTTCATGATCTGCAAGCTGTGAGGAACTCAGTGTAGCTCTTGAATCTCAAGTTGGCAGGCATAAAATGGTCTTGTTTGGGAGCTGCTGAGACAAGCAGTCTGGATTCCTGTGGCAGAGTCAGAGCAGAAGCCCATACTGCCATTTGAGACTCAGTTTTACAGATGTGCACTTTGACAGATCTAACGCAATGCTTGTGAATGAGAGATATCAGAATGTCACTCGAAACATTATTTCCTTTCAATTCCCAATCTTGTCCACCTCTTTCTATAGCCAGTACTAAAATAATTCAGTGACATAAGCAAGGTGGTGCTTATTGTTAGTAATAGTGTTTAATATTCCCTCCAGGAAGGAACTCATTAAAATGAGAAACTGATCTCTACATGAGCTTTCAAACCCAATATAATCAGGAACAATAACACAAAACTCCCAGCAAGGGGCACCGTTTTACTAAACATCCCTCACCACCTATTTTACACTATAAGACCCTTTATTGTACAACTCATCCATTTAACATGAAACGTAGAGCCACATACACCTCACAAAAATGTTGAACCTTTTTTCCCTTTTAGATGAACGTAATCACTTTCATTAAAGCGTTTCTGCTTATTTTATTCCTCAGTTTGACTAAATTAAGATATACTTTTGGAAAATGAGATGGAATTTACTTATTCACAATTGCTTGGATACTTCAGAGAGAAATAGAGGTGTATCTATAAAGGATGAACTGTCAAGAAATTTGTGGGGGACATTGGAAGGTGTTTGGAGACATGATTCAATTTAAAGTGTGAGTTTGATATGCAAGGAAGTAACAAATCCTTTGTATGTTAAACACCATCAAAATTAGGAGATATTCAGCAGATCTTACTTTGGGCATTCTAAAAACAAGAGTAAGCACAAATCTGAACCAGTGTGATATCATGAAAAGGATTCCTTTGGAGATTTTGGTCTTCTCCAAGACTAGGAAGGGAAACAGAAAAACTTTGGTCATTAAAATAACAGATTTTCCAAGAAGGCAGTTAGAAAAATGAAACGCAAGACATATTTTATAACAATCTCTTCGCAAAAAAAATATCAGTACTAGATTTGGTATTTTTTGTCTCAAAAATACATGACTACTGAAACCTTGCCAATGTGTGAACATTCATTCCAAATTAGAGTACATGCTGCAAGGAGGGCAACACAATTGAACTCAACAAACTTCTAGGTAGAACAAGGCTGTTAGGAGAAGCATACCATTAAAATGCTGTTGAGGAGCTGAAGTCTTATCTCACATTTTTCTTACCTTCTGTTATCTCTGGGGTTGTGGCTAGTACAGTCAGATCTAGCCTACTCTCCTTAGCAGCAATATTTTTTTCCAGATAAACATCCTCCTGAGAACTTCAGAAGTTTCTGGAAAATGTGGTTGTCTTATTTTTAGGCTACAATTTCTTCCTTTCCTTATGATGTTTCCTGGCTGTTTTTCATATACTTTTTGTAAAGATATTTGTAAGAAAGCATTGGATAAGGACTTCTCTATGTGTCTTATTTAATGAATTTGAGGTTTACTCTGAGGAATAAATGAATATGGTAAACTAATCAGGGTGCTTCTCCAGTAGTTAAACACAGCAGATTTCAGAGGTATTTGCCCAGACAGCAGTTGGGAAATGAATCATGACCTTACTTCTTGAAGCATTTAAAATATTTTAATCTAAGAATTTTGCTTTTGAAACAAGGAAGACGCAGTAAGTAAAACAACTGTCCTCTTACCTCTGTTAGTCTGAGCAGCCAACTGGTCTCCTGCAGATTGTTTAGTTCCCGGCAAGAAGGGAACGATGTAGTTGTGTAATCCTTTGCAAAGACATAATGCAGAAGCAATGTTAGACAGTTTCTTTGCCACCACTTCTAACCTACCTCATACTTGGCTGTAGAGCACTCCCTTCCCTACTCTGCTTTTGCTATGATCTAGAGCTATGCTACCAGTAGTTTTCCAGCTGCCTGTAAGACTTCTTTGCTGCCTCCCCTGAGCATGTTTTCACACACCTTGACAAGTCAGGCTAGGAAAGAAGGCCATGTTTCGGATGGATATAATTTCTTCTTCAAAGAGGCATTATGGTTCATTTACTCCTGTCTGTAATACTGTGGTGTGGTTACAGGTGAAGTGACAACTAGGCAGTCTAGAAGGGCTAGAGGATGAAGTGGCTTTTAAAGCTTTTTAAGTGGTCAGAATTTGGTCAGTTCTGGGCCTGAAAGATTGGGTGAGGAAGCAAAAGACTGTGGCTGCTCTATACAAGAGAAAATTACATTTTTATGAGGTCTTTTCTTTCTTCCTCTCCTCTCCATTTTTAGCATTATGGGAGGGTTAGTCTGGATTTCTGACATCCTCACAACTTGGGATGTTCAGGTAAGGAGTTTCTTTTCATTCTAACAAGAAGCTTCCATACTACATGCAGTCAAGAAGTACTTTCATGGTTTCAAGGTTATAGCAACGCTTGCAGAGCTATTTCTGAGGTGTGTTCTAATTTACGGTATGTTGCAGAAGTACTGCCACAAACCAGTGTAAGGGCATGCTATTAATGTCAGTAAGGCACAGTAAGTTGGAGGCTGTTACACTGATTTTACTTCAGCTATTTCTACTTAAAGGAACACATGAAAGAGAATTTTTTTTTTGTTTACTTTTATAGCTCTCTTTACTACATAAACTCAAAGGAATGAAAATGTGCTATATACTTTTCGCATGCTCAAATCTATCCAAATCCCAGATGACTTTTAAAAGAAGACTTCAAAAATTGCAGGAGGAAATCTGTTGTTTCTCAGCTATTTCCTCATCCAATATGCTCAGAGACATAACAATGTGAATTTGTGATGCACTTTAACTCAGCAACTGCTCTGCATCAGGATTTAACATTGTACCTCAGCTCCTGCATGCATGCCTGTACCTCTTCAGGAAGACTATAATTACTTTTTCATTGTAAATGGATTGCCTGGAATAAATACATGACTCTTATTTTGTAGGCAGAGGAGGTCAATAACAGTCTCTACAGAATCTCTCCCTAAAACTTGACAATAAATAACAGTTTAAGCTCTCATCTGTATTAACAGAATACCTTTATTTATTGTTTGACTTGTGTAAAGACAAAGACAGGTAATCCAAAAGAAGCAGTCACAATAGAGGCTAATGACCTTCTTTTACAAGAACGTAGATACCAGTGGACAAAAACCATTTCAGCTTCAGCATCATGCAAAGGGCTATTTTGCAAAGAAACACTGTGTGTTAGTTGTTGAAACTTTTTTGTGCATTCCCCGAAACAAATTACACTATTCTGAATATTTTCTTTTCTGTGCAGTAAATAAAGTCTTTCGTGTTGACAATGCTAATATTATATTTTAAAATATATTTGCATTTGTGTTTTTTGTCATTTTTTATTGCATTTTATAAATCCCAGAGCAGAGATCCACTAAGCTCACTTTGAGAAAGCCCCGTTTCTTGGGATAGCATCATGCAGTGACACAGGTGATCATATGGCATTTCAATATGGTTTACTGGTTGAATCTATGGGAAAGTTATTTCAACAAGAATTGTGGATATGAGTTTGGAGTACAAGTCAGGAAGGTTATTTTTAAGTGATTTTTTTAGTTGAATTATTGCATATGAATAATATTCAGGGGTGAATATTCCTAATGCAAAGTAATCTTAAGATATTTTAGACTAATTACTGCTTTAAATCTATCAGATAATCATGGGAAGGATGGGAAGGGGGGCCAAGAAAATAACTTTATTACTATTTGTAATTCTGGGATTTAGCAAGACACTGTGGCATTGACTAGTTAACATTTATTTTGAAGGAAGAGTTATGCACATTTTGTGCTCTAACTAATAAATGTTTTCTAATGCATGAAGATATGTGTGTAATTAAGTTTTTACTTGCTTTTACATTTTAGTGATGCATAAGACAGGTAGCTGAAAATTCTCTTCAATCTTAAGACGTGTACCTAGAAATAAGAAGTCCTTTTTTATTTACAGAAATACTGATCCACATCTGCTGGTTATTTAATTTGTTTTTAAAAATACATCCTCTTGTTTAAGAATACCTTAAAAGCTCATTCATTTCATTTTTTAGTCTCATTTTTCAGTAAATGAAATAATTAATTTCTAGATAATTTTTAAAGATTTTTTCTTCCTCTTCCTGTCCACTTCTTAGTGTAGGAAATATGAAAAGAAAGCCACAACATTTCTGGGAATAGAAGATTTTAATTTTCTTTTCAATTAGTCAAGGAGTTTGATACCAGTTCTGTAAATGTACAGAGTGTGTCTTTCAGACCTAGTCTGATTAGTAAGAAATGATGACAGATCTTGGCACTGGGGGATACTTCAGTGACACTTTTTGAAAATGAGGCCTTGGAAACACATTGGCCTTCCAAAATGGAGTCACCCAAAATTGCTAGTCTTTTTTTCTGCCACTGTTGGCTTTGCAATTTAGCTTTCTGTTTCTCACATTTTCATTATGCTCAGTATTTTATATATCCATCCCAATAAACTCTGTTACTTGGAACAATGAGGTTGAGCATAATTCAAATCCTGAATTAAATGCAAATCTAGCACCAGAAAAAATGGATTAAGTAGTATGATAGAATTTGAAATGTAAATACTGTTTCTTTCCTGAATATAAAGTTTAATTAAATAAAGGAAATGGATACTTGTAAGGACTGACAAATTCAAGCTAGCATTTGTATCTGTAAGCAAGTGACTAATAAAAAGTGTGCACTATGAGTGGAGATGGAACACTGGTGCCTTTGGAAGCAACATACAACTGCCTTTGTAAACATTCTTACTCAATGGTCAACTGGAGGAACCTTAGGAGAAGAAGTGTGTCCTTTTTGCAGGGCCAGCATTTTTTTTTTTAATATGACAATGCACAAGTATTTAATTTTTTTGTGATTGAAATAGTGAAGCCTTTCTACCCAGTGGATTTACTATAAGACTATTGCATTGTTTCTTTGAATTCTGAAATGGAAGAAGAAAAGATTTCAAATCATAGCAGCAGCCAGATAATTGTGACCTTAATTGTCATATATATGCAATATCAATATGGAACAACTTTAAAGATTTATGGCTGTTTAGTCCTGTGTACTAACATGTGACTCTGAGTAATACACAAAGGAGTTTGGCTATAAACCCAGGACAATATGCCTAGATTTCTGCTCAGTAATCATTCTTAGTTGCAGGGGAAAAAAAGATGCTGCTGTTTTCCTATTCTTTTCTTCGGAAAGGGCTTTTTTTGGGGAAAACACTACTTTGTACATGGACAGGGGAATTCAAATAATTATTTGATGTTTAGAAACATGGAAGACCATTGTGCTGTCATTTCATTGCAAGTACATAAATCCCATAAATATGGAAAATGTACCCCTGAGGAAAACAAGTGTCCTATTTCCATTATGCCAAACAACTTTCTTGACAACTTCACACCTTTTGCCAAACAAGATTTTGGCAATATAATACTGCAGATAATAATTATAAGGCCACACAACCCAAACTAGTTACTTTTCTCAAATGAATCATTTCTAGCAAATAGGAAGTAAGAGAACATGAGGCAAAACGTGCCTTCTGTGTTAATCCATTTCTTTCACTGAAGGTGAAGAGAAGTAACTGCAGGTAGACTTTAGTTGGCTCTGATTGCATGTATATAGCACATAATTCCATTTGTCATAGTCTCATGTCAACTGGAGGCAAAAACATAATTGCTCAACATATTCAGAATACACAACAACAGGTCATGACTAAATTCTGCTCTACTCCAATTTAAAGTCAAAGAGAATCACATATTTGGATTTAAGTGCAAATTCAACCCTCTGAATTTAGCCCATGTTCCTTATAAGTAATTTTGTCAAATATAGTTTCTTTAATGATTCTTCACAAGCAGAAATAGATACAGAAATCAAGACTCATGAAGTCCTAAGGAAAGCCAGATTTTGCTTATAATACTTTAAAGTTAATTTGAAAATTCCCTGATTATCACTGACCAAAAGTACTTGGGAGTTCTGCTCTGTGATATAAAAATAGTTATGTTGTTTTTAGCTCAACTCTCTTTCAAAGACATTTATCTGAAATTTTGGTTAAATTTGCAGCCCCTAAGACAAACAAAGAAGATACTGATAAGTAGCAAAGATTAGGTAAGACAAAATTGGATGTAATCTTGTTTTTCTTTCAAGGTCATTAGAATTTTTACGTTGCAGATAAATAATATGACCCATATCTTTATTTGAAAATAATTACAATATTTAACATATTCTGCATAAGCTACTAGAAAAGGTCATCCGCTCTCTGTGTAGATGGGATTTTCTTGTAACATAAGAAATGTTAATGATGATCCAAAAAAAAATTGTTTCAAAAATGTCCCAATTGAAATTTGAAAGTAAATACACGTATGTGTTCAGGTTTCCACTTCTATACTATAGTATCGCCTAGTCACATAACAGAATCACTTCTGCACACAACAAGCCATCAACTATTTCAATCCAAGCCTTCATGCAAAGTATTAATTTTCTTTGCTGCATAATAGAACCAGTTCTGCTACCACCGCAGAGAGGTGCTGTGCATTGCATTAGAAAGAGGTATGACAAACTTCAGCAGAAGCAGTGTTAAATCTAATGTCTAGCTTGTAATTTTGTTCAGTAGCACCTTTGTACATCTGAAAAATGTGATTTTTTTTTTTTTTTGCTTGTTAGACAACAGACGACATTTTGTTTTGCTAAGAAAGCTTCCAATTTATGAAACAAAATCAAGGGAAAGGCACATTGAAAGTGCCACTTGTGTTAACGTAGAGGTGTCTGAGGTAGTGGATAGAACCTAGCCACAAAGCACAGCAAACAAAGCTAGTTTTATCTTGCTTCACAGCAAAGTAAATTAGTTTTTACTTTCTCAGTAGGTTTTCAGTGCCAGATAAGTTGATCCAAAGATGGCTCAAGATCCCAGCAGTATGCAGCATACTGTATAAATAAAAAATTGAAAGATCTGTGCAATTTGACCTGCATTAGTTGCCCTCTAGTAAATACCCACAAGCCAGCGCTGGTTTTCTGTGAGTTTCTCTCTGCTAACAGAGCCATTGCCAAACTGGGTTTCTGCAGCAGTACAGCATGTCACCTGGGAGCCCCTCAGGGAATCTATGCTCAAGAAGCGCAGCTGCTCTAGTGTAGAAGGCTGCCATGCAAGTCTACTAAAACCAAGATGAAGCAAACGAGAGCATTTAAGCTGTGTGCTACTGCCTCTGTCAAAAGCAAGGAATAGGGACACTTTTCATACAAAACACTCGTCCTTTTCTGTTCAGCATCCGGAACAACTTTTGCAACATGATTGCTCTTTTATTTGCCAAGTTATGTTAGTTCCCACAGACTCATCATTGGTCCATACAGGGCCATAATAGTACAATCCGGCATTACAGTCCACTGAAAATTAGCCTGAATATCTACTGAATATTTTTAATACTTACTAATTTTTACAAAAATACTATTAACCAATTCAAGTTACTTCCTTCTGGAAACGTAGGCAAGTGCTCTGACCTAGATTTATGCATTTATTTCCCCACTTTCTTTTTATCCCTGCCCTCCTAATTAAGTGGACTCTGCGCTGTTCTCCCTAGCTTTTGGAAACTTCCAAAACATGAAGCGATCTCTGAGAAGACAACAAACAGCACACTGCAAAACCTGAACAAATGTCTATCCTATTTCACAGAGTACTAAGTCTAATGCGTTTTGAACCTCCAAAATTTAAGATACATCCTGTAGCATGATAAGACAACCTATTTAAATAACAAAGCCCAATTTTGCTGAATTCAAAATATAAACATTACATTGTTTGAGAAGACTGAAAGGTATAGATTTTGCACTTACCAATGTAATAATAAGATTTCCTTAAAAATAGATTAACTTAAAATGTCTTTATCATTAGCATACTGGTATTTTCCATTATTTGCATTTGCTAGCAACCTTTTTGCCCTTCCAGGAGAGAATGCTTGTGCTTATTTACACAAAATAAAGATAGCTTCACTTCGTAAGTTCAATATTTTGGGCAAGCAATAATATACCAGTTTGCTAGCCAGCCTTAGCAGGAAACAGTCCTAGTGCTAATCACAAGATGACTTGTGGTATCAGCTCCTTTTGAAAAGTTTAGCAAACACGTTATCTCTAGCAACAGGTCTGATGTAATGTTTATAAGTTCAGTCTGTCCTCTTTTGCCATTGTTGGCCATACACTTGTTACCAAAACAACCTAAAAGTCTTTTCTTCATCATGATCTTCAGAAGGTCACATACAGATGATGTTTCATCATGATCTAATAATTGAAACATATGTTTAAATAGAAATCCCTCATGCAGTCAAAATATTTTCCTGAATTTCAAACTTTAAATCTTACTTATAATGAAGCTTGAACAACGTTATACTGTAGAAGGTTTTTAACTGATAATCTGATCTTAATGTAAATAGGTTCCATTTTGTCCAAATAACGAATATGCCAAGTTGTATGGTGGATTATCTGTTTGACTGCAAATGCTTATTTGAAATTATGGTTAGATGGCCATCTATATTTGTTTAGTTAAGGACCACTACATATCCTCCAGGACATTTGAGCCAAGGCTGACTCATAATCACAGAGAGAAAAATATATGCAGTCCGTATAATGCATTTCTTCAAGATTCTGAAAAGGCATCAGGTTTGTTAGTACTCTTTTTACACTCAACACATATTTTTTATTTCAAGCAGTGTCTTTAAAGTGCTTAAATTGTTACTACAATCATGTCACACACGTTTTTTCCCTTTAATTTCCAGTCTTATGGACTGTCAGTTCAAATGAGTTCTTTCTAATCTGACACTGCCAACACCAGGAGAGATTTGCAGGCTGCAGTGATTCCATCACCTCTGTGCTGGCAAAGCGTCTCTGCTTATGTGCCACCATCTGGAACCTCATAAGAAATGCTGCTGATGCAATGGAAAATGAATCCAGCTCCCTAATTCTTAGCTGAGTTGGGTCAGTGGGACTATTGTTTGAAGCAATATTTCTTTAATCCTTTTTCTTCATCTAAAGTATGAAGTGATAACTGAATATGCACATCATGAAGATCTGATTGATAAGGAAGAACAAGTTGTAGTCATTTTCAGAGTAAAGCAACACTTCACATTTCTCAGTATTATATAAGTACAGAATATTCATTATAAGTAAATTCACAACTACTCCTCTCATGCTTCAGTGTGGCAGGAATGAGTAAGAAGCCATAGGGCAAGTACTCTGTTCAAGATCTCAGCAGCTTCTCTAATTACCTCCATAGACAGAAACTTCCTTCAAAGACAGATTTTTTTGCATTGTGCAAATGTATTTTGGTTCTTCCTACCTTTTCCTTGTGGTTAAGGTCCTCAGGAACTTCCTTCATTACTTCGCTAGGAAGATGCCCATGACAGCTTAAGGGAGAACATATAATACTTTCTATTTGCTGTGTACATTATCTTTTATCATTTTTGTCTCAGCTGTCTGAAAAGTAGGGGTTCTAGGTCTACGTATAAAACAACAGAACTTAACTCTGTGTCTGGACATCTGAGAGGGTTAGAGTTGTACTACTTCAGAAGCAACGAGTATACAGTAGCAGAATGAAACCAAGTAAAACAAAATGCTCCATTGCCAAGAAACAGAATCTGAGATGACAAATTGTATAACTTACTATTAGTAATTACACTTATCTAAGGATTACTACAGCAGTGTAAAATATCTTACCTTAAACAAAGCCATTAGAACAGTTGCGTAAGAAATTCTAGTCATATAATACTGGCTGCTTTCAAGCCTACAATGTCTACAGACACTTCTTCTATTAATAAGACCTCCAAAACATGTGACAAGCCCAGATAATCTGCTGAAGTCACATTACATTTTCTTTTCAGCTGCATACATCTTTGCAGATGTGTGCTTTTACAGGAACTTGTGCTGAAAATTAGAATTTTGCTCTCATAGGATCTCTATATAAGATTTAGTCAAAAAATGTACTTGGCCCTGTCAAGAACAAATTTCTTTCTGTTTACACTCCTCAAATTCTGAGACAGAAACAACTTGTTACTAGTTAACAATACAATAATACTTTACATATAATTTGTTTCATATTCTGATACAATTCTCTAGTTTGGATATAAAAATGCAAGGATAGGAAGAGAAATCTTATTATAATTTAGAACAAGAGTGAATACCTAAGTTTTTGATGAAATTGTACTTTGGCCAGCATTTTTAGTAAGAACACTTAGCCTCCCACCTTGTTCAGTACCAACTCAGGAAAAAGTGTGTCCTTACTGAATGATCATATGTCCTCTCTGAACCAGCAGTAAGCATTGTTACTGAAGGTCATTTCCTGTTTCTTCACAGTTTAGTACCGATCCAGACCAACCTTGTTTAGCCTGAAATCAGACAGTGTTGAAGTTCAGGGTCATATGGCTTCAGGAAAAATGAACAGGGCCTAGTCATTAAGCCAAATGTTATGTACAATTTCAGTTTAAAAAGAAGAATAATATATAAACCAGCACAGTTTATAGATGCTGAGTTCACAGCTGCTGCTTTTATTTACCGATACATATTTCTACTGCATACAAAAGCTTGAGCTTTCCTGTGTTAAGGCTATAACACACTGGTTCGGGAAATAAGATACAGATGGAGGTTAGCAGAATAAAATAGGTGAAATGTAGCACACAAATCTACAGATACTTTACAGCTCCTACTAAGCATGCACGTCGGTTTCATGTCAGACATGTTTCACCAGGATAACAGCAGATATTAAAACTAAGCATGCATCAGCAATGTTCCTATCTAAATGTTAATTTGACAACAATGAAAGGAAGACTAGGAACTTTACAACAGGACTTCCTATGAACTTCTGGAAACCAATAAAACAAGTATGAAATTTCATCAATCCCAACAACAGCTCTACAACAGCTTTTGCATGTGAGAAGTCTAAGCAAGTTTTTCACTTGGACTATCTCGGGGTCCAGAGAAAATCTGAAAAGCGCTGCTCTAGAGGTTATAGGCAAAATGTCATCGAGAGTACATTTGGCTTACAAAGTTACACATTGACCTGTCTGCATACACATTGTCTCAAAGAACTTTCTGAAGAACTGAGCTGCCATTGAGACATAAAATATAGGATAGGTATTTTTAAAAATGCCTATTTGTTACCAGTTCTCGTAATGTCCCTAATTCTATTTCTGAGAGTTCTTCCAGAAATTTTGCTTATAAAGAAGCTCTGCATTCTGGCCATGTTCACAAAAATATTCTTAAAATTTATCCTAGAACTGTGCATGTATCACATTTTATTGTTTTGAAAATAACTTTCATATCTGTACTGCAAAGGGAAGAATATTTTATCTGGCAAGGTCTCCTGCTCCTGAATATTTACCCCAGATGCTAGGTATGCTTGTGCAGTCTGGGTTGCCATGGCTATATTCTTGTAGATACCATGTTTGCTTAAGAGGAGTGATTCTGCTCACTCTGGAAATGTTCTGGGCATGGCTGAGTCCTGAATGGGCAGAACAAATCCACCAAGGATCTACACTGCTTTCCAGCAGCCTGGAGCTGCCCTTTTTTGTCAGAATTGGCAGTTTTTACAGAAATTGTTTCAGATGTTAGGTGTTATATTAAAAATTCAAGATTCTTTTTTTGACAATTCAGCAGTCCTAAAGGTCACTGTGTTTGGACAAACTGTGGTGGTACATTGTCCCTTTTGAGCTTTTTCTCATCCAACAGGCATTGAAAAAGTCTCTCTAATAGTGTCTCAAGGAGTCTAATTTGTGTGACGTTATGTAACACTTACCAATTTTAGTTTCATGAAATAGGAATCTACATAGCTGTGTATGGTTCCAGACATCCATGGTCACCGTGGGGACAATGAACAGAGGAGGACCACTAGGGAAAACTGTCTGATGAGCTGAAAGATCCTTCCTTGTTTAACCTAGCAAGCAAAGGTTGAAAGGAACAGAAACACATTTATAGAAAACAGCAGGCAGGAAGAAAAGATGCATAAGTCCAGGGAGAACATTGGCTTAAAAATGATAAGGCAAAATAAGGCTGGAAATCAGAAGAAAATATGTGAAATTCAAATGAGGGGCTGAGCACTCTAGTAGACATAGTAGGGGTGAAAACCTTGCTAGCTTTAAGATGGAGTTTGAGCATAACATGGCCAGCTGCAGTAGAGTGGGACTAGACTGGGTCTATTACAGTAATCGGTCCCTGCTTGAATCTTGGAAGTACATGAGCTGTGCACGTCGAACTTCAGGACTACAGGGAGGTGTTCTAGTGCCTGGGACACCTCCTCTGCACCCGTTTAACACTTTGGGACTTCTTTCAGATTGAAGTGCCTCTTTGTCAAAGTCAAATTCGACCCTAAAAATTCTGCAGTCTACAATGGTGAAGATGTAGCCCAGATGTAATTGAGTAAGGTAGACTGTCCTGTTAGAAATTATGCAATAGGATTGGGACTAGCAACAGGCATTGAGTGCCTTTTTATGCTCACTATGTCTCCCATCTTCTCCTCTGCCACAGTGATGTCAGTGGTATCAAGAAAAAAGGACTAAAACAGCTCTAAAGTCCCCTTAACTTTCTTTCCTCTTGCATCAGAAATAGTGTGGCCAGCAGGAGTAGGGAAGTGATCATGCCCTTGTACTCGGCACTGGTGAGGCCACACCTCAAATACTGTGTACAGTTTCAGTCCCCTCACTACAAGAAACACATTGAGGTGCTGGAGCGTGTCCAGAGAAGGGCAAAAAGCTGGGGAAGGGTCTGGAGAACAAGTCTTATGAGGAGCGGCTGGGGGAGCTGGGGGTGTTTAGTCTGGAGAAAAGGAGGCTGAGGGGAGATGTTGTTGCTCTCTACAACTACCTGAAAGGGGGCTATAGCAAGGTGGGGGTCGGTCTCTTCTCCCAAGTAACAAGTGATAGGACAAGAGGAAATGGCCTCAAGTTGTGCCAGGGGAGGTTTAGACTGGATGTTAGGAAAAACTTCTTCACTGAAAGGTTGTCAAGCATTTTAACAGGCTGCCCAGGGAAGTAGTTGAGTCACCATCCCTGGAGGTATTTAAAAGACGTGTAGACCTGGCACTTAGGGACATGGTTTAATGGTGGACTTGGCAGTGCTAGGTTAACAGTTGGACTTGATAATCTTAAACATCTTTTCCAACCTAAACAATTCAATGATTCTATGATTCTTTTTATCTATTACTCCCCTCTCCAGTAAACAGACCTTTAAAAAGGGAACATATGAGAGCAACATCACAAGAGAGATGGGAGGCAGCTGAACATAAGTCTTTTCTCTATTCAGGATTTATTTTGCTATAATTATGCACAATATCCTAGGGCATGAGGACTTATATCAGTGTTTTCAATTTGCAGGTCTCTAAGATGTTATGAACAACACAAGCAAAAAGACATGCTATATCAGGGAGGAAAGCTGCTGAAGAGCCACATTGCCTTGAGGAACACTATTCTGCATTAGGGAAAGGAAAGAGTTTGTACTCAGTTAAGCTCTCTCCGTGTTAAAAAAAAATAAAATAAGAAGTTTATTTTGTGAAAAATAACAGTGTCAATAAATAGGATTAATTTTCAAGAAATTTATGGGCTGTGTGTCAGCAGTCCTGCTTTTCAAATTATTTCTAAATACGTTATTCCATACTTGAAATAAAACTCTGTCAAGTTCTTGGGATCTTTTGGGTATTGGTTGATGTGTTGGGTTTTTTGCGTGGTTGCTGGCGTTATCAGGTATGTCCTGATCTGGGAATAAGCATTTGATGATTTAGAAGTGAATGTAAATGTTTGGCTTTCAAACAGGCAAGCTGTGAAAAAGGAAGTGATTTTTCATAGTTAGGTATAAACACTTCTAGGTAATTTTTACTTGGCTTTTTTCTTATTCGTAGTGGTGTTTACCCATTATATGTGCCAATCATTACAGAGACAATACAAGAATACCTGAAAATATGTATGAGAAAGTACAGTACAGAGGGCTGGGAAATTTTGTGTAAAAAAAGACTGGCTAAGGAGCATTTATATCTACTCTTGAAAAAATAAATACATGGACCATTGCCTATTTTTGAGGAATTTTAGAAGATACCAGAAAAGGGCATTGGCTTTCCTTTTATATGGTATTAAGAATACATACTTCTCCTATATTTAGTAACACTAATCCCTGTAATGGGGATGGTTTTGAGGTTCATTGGCATTAGTCATTCCATGGATTTTTTCCTTAGTGAAGTACAATTACTAGTTTCTAGTCAAGGCAGGCAGACTGGAGATGCACTACAGGGACCCGAGATTCCTGTTTGAGCAGCTGGAATGGAAATTTATAGCATAAAGGCTAGCATTCATTTTGGCATTGCTGTTACAACTGCCAGTCATTCCCACCCTCATTGCCAAAAAATTGTTGTCTGGCAAGCATAGCAGCCAGTATGAAAGAAGTTTCACCAAACATTGCACTGGCTCTGAGTCCCACTCATGTTAGCACAGCTGAGGCTTGAAAGGAACCCTTAGGGACAGGCAGCAAATATTCTAAAACTAGATGGACAAATGGAAACCTTTGCCTCTTGTCAAGGCAGTAGAAACTCTGCCAAACTTTCTGCCACTAGAAATCACTCCCAGCATATCTCTGCTTCTAGCTGCTATCATTCATCTTCTCTAGGAACCCCTTGGAATGGCACAGGCACTCTGGAGCAGAAGGGAAGAAGACAGATGGCTGAAACGTCTTCTCATATCCTGTCAGATCCCAGCCTTAAAGTGGCATAAAACCACACGGGACCTAACCCGTTCCCTCCTCTTTTGTTCCAGTCTGTTTGTTTCTGATGAACACACTGTACCATAAATTGATTCCCAGAGCAATGAAAAAAAATTAAGCAATTAGGCAACCTACTTCATCTAACTGTATTCCCACCATTGTCCATCTGGTCTCATGTTAAACAATTCATTTGAGAGAGACTATTACACAGAGTCATTTCAGTAACTTTCCTTTTTTTAATGTTAAAAAATAGAACCTCTCAGAGGCAGTTTCTATTCTATATAGATGCTAATGCTAAATAATGTGATATTCCTGTATAGCTACCCTATTTCTACTCCCAGCCATTGGCACTTCTGCACATGATCCTCTAGATCTTTTGATGAGTTAAGGTGGAGAAATGAAGACAAAGACATTTGCAAGGAGCACTTGCATGCCTAGTTCCTTTTGGAACATCCAAAACACGGAGATGGCTTTGAAATGCTCATGCCTAATCTGCTTATTTCCATAAAAACCAAATTTTCATTAAAATGTCTTTTTCTTTCCAGTAACTGGCTAAGAAAAACCCCAAACCCAAAACATATATTATGCAGCCTCAAGAGGGCAGCATGGTATTTCAAGAATCACCTCACAAAAAGGTAACATAACAGCAGGCTCTGATGACAGCACAGAATTAAGGTTGTTGTAAACATGAATTATTTAAAAAAGGCAAAAAATAAGTTAAGTCCATGGCAGAATCATTAGCTCACCTGTTTTGCCGCTGTCCATGTAGTACCACATGACTCATAGTAGCAGATGATGCAGGATTGCAGTTTCCAGATATATGTCCCTTATGCTGTAGCAGCTACATCAGCATAGCCCTCAGCGCTAGTTCTTGCTTAACCAATACCTCCTATGAGCAATATGTTCAAAATTGTGATAGCATTGTGTCTAGAGCAAGGAACAGCAGAGTTCTGCGATAATGAAATTCTCACCTGCAAGTGGTAATAATTCTCTTCATGCTTTCAAATGGTACACAGAAATTTAGGATTGTAGGAACACTGACTGCAAGGTGATCTCATGAGTAACTGAGTACAGTTGCCTTCTATGGCACTACATCATTTCGTCCTTTCATAAAAGTATTACGTTCCACCTTAAAATTAGATTATTTTTCTCTCTCACTACTTCTCTTGGAAGACTATTTCAGAATTTCTTTGTTCTAACTGACCTTATATAAAAATTCCACTCCAGATTTACTTTTAGACAACTTAAATCTTTTGGTTCTTGTGTCAACATTACCTTTTAGCCCCTACACTGCCTCCGTTTTGCTGAATTAAACATGTTTGCTGAATTAAACATCCCCAAATCACTGGCCTTAATATTTCTTCAAGTCTATTGGAAATTCATCATGTCACCACAGGTGCCTTTCATAGCACTGATGAGTTAGGGATGGCAATGTTAGCATGTATTCTGAAGACCTGGAGGAGGAATAAACTTGAGAGTTAGCTGCAGGTACAACTTCCAATTCTGCCATCACTGTGTAATAGTTCAAGACAAGCAGACTGCATCTCACTCATTTTAGAATGGTGATCCATCCATGTTACTATATAACTCATACCACAACTACAGAATTACATAGAAATCTAATATATACCATAGGTCTTAATAGCATACTTTTCAGCTCACTAAAGTAGTATATCTGCTGTAATTCTCACGGTGATCTGTCCAAGGTCAGCTAACAGCTTTGATAGTAGTATATCACTGCATTACTCATAGTAGTTCACATATTATGATAATTTCTTTTTTCAAGTGAATTTTCTAAAATAGAACCTCTCTCATTCCAGCACAATGCCTTCTGGAATTATTCTTGAAATCGGTGTGATTAGTTTCACCATAAATCCTGTGTACTAAGGAGAAAATTTCAAACAGCACTTTTATGACCACTGTTTCTCAATATCTTTCTCTCTCCCAATTGTAGTACATTGCAAAATAAAAACTAATTTCTTCCTGATTTCTTTGCAGGTTATATTTTTTTGTTAGTTTTGGGTTTGTTTCTGAGAAAGTATTTGACCTGAAACACAAGGGACTGCATCAGAAAAGCCTCCAGTGATTGCCCAACAGAATAATCAGCAAGATTTCTCATATAATCAGGATCTGATACTTGATATCCATCCCAAGTGTATCAATTCTTCCCAAATTATTTGTGCTTAGCACTGTGTGTTTTGATCTCGCAGCAAATTATCTATGTCTGGGCTAAGCTAATGGGGGATATTCAGATAGCATCAAAATACTGCAGTACTTGTGTTGGCAGGATTTCAGTGAGTGCTAAACCCCACCTAGAGACTAGTGCACTGGTAATATGTGCATCTCTGGCTGAGATGTATTTAGTGCCCTATCAGCCAGAATCCTATTAAAGACAGCTTTGTGTTTGTGACTTGGGTGGAGATAAGCAGTGCTACAGGGGAAGAAGAGCTACCACACCCATTGGCCTTATGCTCATATCTAACAATCAATCCCTCTGCCTGCGAACATGAAATAACACACTCTGAAACAACACAATATCCAGGGTATCTGGTGTTGCACAGCATCCTAAACAGAGTAAGTTTCATTCAGTCCTTGGCCTAGGAGCTCAGTGAAGCTAGATTCCAATTCCAGCCGTACCAAAACACAGAGAGTTCTGCAAACCACTGGATTCAAAAAAGGGTTCAAGGAAGTGGTGGCAGATATTTTATCTCCTGCATGCTATGTAGTTCAGCAACTTCAGTTAACACAAAGAAAATGCAATAGCGAGTTATCCTTCTGACATTCTTTGTTCAACAAATGGTTTGCAAGCTCATTTTGTCTATCAGAACCTAACACTGCCTCTTCTTTTTCTAAGTAGGCATTTGTCCTGCTCTCCTGAAGTTTATTGGGGGAATCTGTTCTAAGTCTTCTGCATTTATAATAACAATCCAATTAGATGCCCCTGATTTTACAAGGTTTCTACACATTTAATAAGTGATTTGATGTGAAATAAAGCAAACATAAAAAAGCTTCCAGACTGAATCTCCTTACAGCTGAAAAAGCATACCAATGACCAAAAAAAGGACCTATATTTTCATGACTGATCTATACCACTCTCTAATCCAAGTGGGCTCTGCAATTACGTAATTCCTAGGAATTTAAAAGTAGCACTGATACATGCCTGGATCACTGGCTCATTCTGGTACTGTTTAACACTACTGCTTCTTGTAATGTATGGCCTGTGCAGATGCAACCTACAGCCTTGTCAACATTTAGCTGACTTCTCTTAGAATCCTGATTCTGAGATCAGTTTTCTTGCAGAGAAGGAGGAGTACACTCACACCTGTGAGTCCTGGCAGCTTTTTTCTAGCTGAGAAAGGAAAAGAGAGAAAGTAACAGGCTGTGACTCTTCAGAATAAATCACTGATTCACACCTGCAATGCTAGAATGCAGCTCCATGAAGGTGGGAAATCTTCAGCTGTAAAAGTTTCTGGTATATTTTTTTCTAGCTGATCTCTATATTTCATTGTCCCAGGTACCTAGCAATATTCAATTACACAAAGAAAGAAGACACATATGATGCCATTTGCACACATGCAATTACATTACAGTAGTGAAAAAACATGAGAGTGGGATTACCCAGTACTGGATACTATCATCATTTATCCTGTTGAGAAGCCCGCATACCATGAGCTTAGACCTGCACTTCTTTCACTCCCCTAACTCCTCCTGAGTCAGATTCAGGGTGTAACCATCTTCTGTTGGACAGAGGCAGGGATAGCAAGGCTATCGAGAGGCAAGTTATGGCTCCCTGAATCTCTTCCCCAAGACCCAAACCTGGAAAACGTTAAAGGAGATGGAAATCTGCTTTGACACTTGCCAGGTGGCAAAGCTTAAAAACGTATCCTCTGAAAACAAATAGCAGAAAGACATGCCTCTAGTCATGTTTTCCTCCATTCCCAACACACATGCTGTACCAAGATTAGTGTTTCCTCAGGACTGGATTCACATTCAGCCTTCCCAGCTGGAGAATCCTAAGTAATTTCTGGTCAGTATGTACTGTTTCAAACCTGCACTGGAAGAAGAGCAAAGCCAAATGAACTCCTTGAATTCATGCTTCATTCCAAATGCCTGGACTGTACATCCATCCGCACCCCTCCACCCCTAACACCAAGCTTTACATAACCAGAGTGTTCACTTTGTTAACAGTTAGCAGGTTTTACACTGCATTGTTTATTACCTTGAGAAAAAACAAAGGACCATCACTGGGTCTGAAATTCACTGAAAAAACATTAAGTGAGCCAATAAAAAAAATGCTTTTCACACTTGAGGCAGATATTCAGTGACTTCCTTAATATATATAAATATGTTCTGATCTGAGAGGTCATTTAGTGGTGTCTCTGTCTTCTGCTAATGTCTTTGTGGTATTATTGGGTAAAATTAACTCATAAACAGAAGGCTTATATATGATGAACAAGATTTTTGGCTGGATGGTGAAAAAGATAGTAAACAGCTTTTACACCATGTCCTACAAAGACTGAAAGCAATATGTCAGCCCAAACCACTCCAATTGTGAAAGCACATTGGAAAATGAGATGGAGAAAAGTAGGCTCTGAAACAAAGATCATAGGGCAAAATAACAGATTAACAAAATCTATGTAGGTGTCCTGTTTCTTAACATGTGTTAAGATTTCTATCATTGCTGATGTTAATAATTGACTTGAAGTACAGTGAGAGTTAGATAACAGCAGGAACGTTCAGGCCAGGAACTCATTTCATTTTCCAGTGGTGTGAGGCACTGGGTAATAGGGAAATGCGTAACCTCATTTCAGAGATGATCTTGCTTCACTGCGTTACATCTCGAGGAATTTTATACTGTCTAGAAAGAGATTTCTGTTTGTGGCATGTAATAAGAGGTGTTTTTCAGAGAGTGGAAAAAGAACAGGATATGAATTTTGTGCTCATGAAAGTGAGGAATTAATAGCAAAGCCCTGAGTCAGATATAAGCTGTGTGGGTATTGTGCAAGCCTCATCACACAGCATTGCCATCTCACCCTAATTTATGACCTGGAACACAGCAACTTTTACAGCTTTTAGCTGGAGCTGCAAGTTGTACCAAAGCATACAATGATTTTATAAATAAAAGGGAAGAAGGTAAAGCTCCAAATTTCTTTTGCTCTTCAGCCTAGCTCAAGTATAAGCTCGACAAAATCTGATGACACACTGCACTTCCTGAGCCTGCAGATCACATTGCTGGCGTTTGAGTTCAGGGTTTAAATACAGCCACTCTATTCCCTGATCTAAAAGTGCATGTGCAAGCCAAGATTTATTCTCTAGCACAAGCAAGTACAAGTAAATGAGTAGGAACACCTTTAGCATGGGTATGATCTGCACTTTCATGTGGGAAGGCCATAGTTTCATTTTCACCATCACATCTGATATGGATAACATTTTAATGGCCTCACAGAGTGCCAGAAAATCTCAGCCCGCACAGACTGCTGAGATCAGTTTCCTCTGTCTACAGCTTGCCAGCCCCCAGAATTCACCAGAGAGAGAGAATTCAGGCTTTCGCTTCTCTTTACACTGCCAGAGTCCCTGCTTTCTGGTTCATACTACCAAAAGCCAGCTTAAACCAGAGGTGAATCTACTACATGATACAACAAATGACTATTGCTCGTATTTGTCCTGTATGTTCTTATCCTACAGTTTGCAATTAATCACCACCCTGGAAATGACACACTAAGGTATTTGTACATTCCCTTTGAAAATACATTTCAGTTTCCTTTTACTTGAACTGCCCTGTCCTTCGTCACACCTGCTAAATGCATCGTTCTGCATAGCACGCACTACACATACCTGAAGAGTCTGATGACTCATGCTAGAGAGGGAACGTAATAACTATAGAAAGACTATAGGATTGACAAGTGTGATGCAATTAAATATAGAGGGATGTCTGTTCTTTAGCAAATAATCACATGTGCATGGTGATGATAGTTACAGTACATCATGACTAAGGACTAGGTTCTGATCTCAGTAACATGAAATTCTCTTCAGTGTGTGACCATACAAGCTACATGAGTACCAAGTTTGTGCTAAGCACCACAGTCATGTACAGGAAAACTGTAAATCTGATCCCATCTATTTGGTATGTACACATTTTTTGATGCACGTTAGCTTAGCTTTTGTGATTGTTGAAAGCTAGCTTATTCTCTTCTATCTGGAGTTATTCTGCTCTTTGCAGAGAAGATAATTGGGAGAGGCTGATTTTACAGGAACAGCAGTGCAGATGAATTGGTCTGCTATCTAACATTTATAGAGAAGGTTTCCTTGGTTTCAGCATAGCTCACAGGTACAGTTGAAGGTACAGCTAGTTTCTCTGTACTGCCATTAAGGTTAGAGTACTCATCAGGTTTTAGAATAAATACCTTAGTTTCCCAAAGCCGTCCTTGTCCCTCATCATATAACCTGCAGGGATTGCTCCAAATTGCTCTGTTACCTCCCTCAGATCATGATGGATTTGTATCTTTTGTTTTTAGTACTGAAATATTTTTGCCATTCTGTGATGTATTTCCATTACGAATTAATAAGTTGTATTTTGCAAATATGCAAACAGATGTCTCTGGAGATTGCTACGCTTCTGTGTGTCTGAAGGACAGCCACAATATTGCTGGAAATAGTCTCTGTTTATTTGTTTAAAAGAACTTGATTTCTATACAAAAAAAGCCTGAAACAACTGGAAATGCTGAAAGCAATACTCCAATCCTTACACATCCTGAGACTGATTCAGTGAAATTCTTGTTACAGATGCAACGTCATGTCCAGTCTGAGATCATCTTGGTGATTACTCTCAAACTTCCATGAAGGAAAGCAGTTTTAGCAGTAGCAGAGCCGAGAAAGAGCTTCTTACAATTTCATGGACTCACTTCAGTCAACAGTTGTTGATCAAAACTTCCATGAGGATGGAAGAACAGTGGTTCTCTGCTGTATGGATTCAGTGATGTCTGTAAGTAGGCACTGCGGCCTTCACTTGTGCTGAGACACTCTTGTGTGTAAATCCTCCTTCCCTTTTTCTCCTTCTCAAAGAGGGTGGAACTGGCCAATATGGTTCAGAAGTCGTAAGGACAGAAGTTGGAAAAGAAAGACACCATGATCAAATAAACCCTGTTTCCAAGGAAAATAAGGCTAAAAATAAAGTTATCTATTGTATTTCAGAGAGTCTACTTTGTTATGAGGAAGCTAAAAAAGCACACATTTACAGACTTACACTTATGCATTACTTATATTAATGCGGTGAGAAATACCACGTCTCCTGAACCGATACAAGGACTGAGTCTGCTGAGCTTGTATTATGAAGGAAGGAAAAAGAACTAATACTTTATTCAAAGTTTTACTGGCAGCTTGTCTGTTCTGATGATTTAATGTTATTTACCCTGAAACCGACATGCAAGAAGATTGTAGCTTATGACTCCCAAGGCAGCAGCTATGGAATTTTTGCATTCTGCAGAATGTTATGGGTTGGCAACCACTCCTGTGTGCTACACAGATCACTTCAATCCCATGTGTTTATCCTATAAACAAGAAAGTGCTCCACACTGTTGTGCTAAAGAAAATAGCTGAAATCTAAAGCAGCTCAGTCCTGTTTAAGCTGTCCCCAGACACACTGCCTACCACGCGGGTTTGTTTTTCATTTATTTGTTAATGAAAGCTGGCAGCAGATGCTACACTTTTATAGAGCACATTAATCATTGAAAGAAAACAATATTTCTACTGCTCTGGCAGCTCCTGTACTACACATAAATAAGGCCTGCTGCTTTCCTGTTAACCCTGTACATAATGTAGAGTCCCCTAAAGCACTGTGTTTCTTTGGAATAATATATTTCTGCTCTAAGACTGGATGCCTAGTGTGGATTCAAGTAAGATCTGAAGCCATCCATCTGGCTTCTGATTCAAAATTCAACTTGTGGCAGTAAGTACAAAAAATGTGTGACAGGTGCTTGGATGCTTTTGAGAAATAAGAATGCAATCTTGATCCAGTTGCTAGTTTTCACAGAATAGTAGTAAGAACAACAGCTTTACACTACTGATTCCTGACATTCACAGCTATATTATAGCACTCATAACAGTATGTGCTGAATGCCTGTAAGGCATTAGGGAATTCCCTGTGCATATGCCATATATACCCTTGATAAATATATAACCACTAGCATGTTCACTTGCTCATCTTGTTATAGGGTAACATGAAGGGGTATGTAAGTGCACAACCTACCAGAGATCTAATTAGCCATTTAAGCAGGCCTTTTCTTCTCCCCACTCCTATTTTATGGGTTATGTTATTAACGGCTATCTTGGGACGACCTTCTCTCTTGAGAGCAAGCTACCCTGCACACACTGTTCCAACAGAAACTGCTTACAGCTCAGTACTGTACCTAAGAGCTCCAAACATTTAGATTCATTGCACTTCTGCTAATTTGTGCCATGCAGCAGAATTACAGCACACTACCTGTGGGGACCTCTCCAGAAGATAGAATGGCACTGTTTAGGTGGGGTAATGGGTCTTAAACTAGTGTTAACAAATACTCTCTTCAGCAAAGCTGCACTACTGCAGATGATAATTATGACCTTTATATTCTCATATCCCCACATTTAAAGTTTTGACTGTATTTTCCAGGAAAAAGAGTAAATCAGCCAAATGTAGTTCATGCGGCTGTGGAGGTACCAGTCTAAGACCGAAGGAGCCATCAAGTACAGGCTACTTTAGAAATATTTTACTGATCAAATAACCTGTTATTCATATACAGTTTCTTTATCTCCTGCAATGGAAAAAAATCCCTAAAGCCTATCTATTAAACTCAGCGGAGACACCAAGGATAAATGTAATCCTCTTTGTGTCTCTATTATTTTATACTCTAGGTTACACCGAAGGATGTACCTGCCTGATGACCAAATCCTTTGTGCTGCAGAATTCTGGAAAATTATTCTAAGAGTTGAGTATTACAAAGGAGGTGACAAGCAGTCATTGTTGGAGGTCTGTACATACTAGTCTCCAAAGAAAAAATTACCTCGGAAGCCTCTATAATACAGAATACTTTACTGTACTGAATTAGGCATTACCTTCTTTTTATCCCCTCTAAGCATAGCTTCCAGATTGCTTTCTTAAATCAGCCCTAGGAGAAATCATTTGAAAGAACAAGTCTTCATTAGTCTCTGTAATGAATTCAGTGCAAATTATAAATATACTAGGTAAATTAGTTTTACTCTGGTCTACTTGGGAGCAGGTCTCAGTTTTATTTACACTTCTTCCCTCTTTGCCCACGTGAGTACAGTAGCAGAGAATAGCCTGGGCTGAAAAAACAATGGTGGCATGTCACAGAAGCAGAACAGTACTAGCAGGTACTCTTCAGTTCTCATGGCACTTACAGTAAGCACAAATTTCAGTTTCTCATTTTAGACACCTTGGCAATAGATTTCCTGATAGATGGAAAATGCAGGACTTGTTAATTGTGCCTGCTTAGTAGTTAAGTTTATATCTCTCCAGTAGATAGTGCATTCTCCAGCCTGAAACAGGTGTTTTCTAGTAAGAACTGGCCTAGTCCAGCTTGGTGTTCACAGGAATTTGTGTACAATCTCTAAGTTTGTTATTCTTCAAGTTATATTTAGTTTTCCTCTGTCCTGCAGGTTCACCCTAAAGGTGTAAGTTTACTGTGAACAGTATTTATTAAATGAAAGACAGTGACAGCTGCAGCTCCTAGAATAATAAATGATGTTTGATTTTGTTATTTCTTCCTATATTAATGTTTTAAGATCTGCAAACAAAATATCCCCGATGAATACAAATGCTAGAATACTGATTTTCTTTTTAGTTCCTATGATCTCCAGCACAGGAAAATAGTTAGGAGTGATCAGAAAGCAATTCCTTAACAATTTTTAAACTAATTTTGCCACATTTCTCACTGAAACCAAACTGTTCCTGGTTTATTGATGTCAGTCCTGAAGAAATTCCTTCATATCAGATTACAAAACTTCTGTTATACTTTGCCTGAATTGTTACCTAAAAATCCTAAATATACTTGTGGGAAAGGGTCAGTGAATTAGATTTTAGACTAACAAAAGAATTTCAAAGACCTAAGACAATTATGTCATTATGCCTGCTGTAGCTTCTCTTTGCTTGTCTAAGGCAGGTAAATCTATCGTTGCTGTTATGAGCCAATATTAGTGTACCTCAAGTAGCAAAACTTAAAAAACCACTTGATTATTCTGCATGCTTGAAGAGTTTGGATACACAATTTAACATGTTTTATAGAAGTCTGATCACTGGAAAAATCAATCACTAAGTGTCTTAAGCAAGGAATTTTTCAATATTCAAAGTCTTGGCTTCAGTATTTTGCTGATCCTCACAATGTTAGCTTTACTATTGCTCTAGCTTCCTAGAAGAGTTGAGTTTTAAATTTTTATTTCTGTCTTCCAGATATCTGCAAAGATTATGAAACTCAGACTGAAGCTGAAAACTATGTGATGAATACATAAACACTAAGTCTGGCTCACCTCCACAAACTGTTCCTTTGAATAACATTTTTTGAAGTAATAACTGTTTTTTCTCACCTAAATAGATACAAACTGTTGACAGAGAAGAAACAGAAGTATCAAATAAGGAGGTATTGCTTCTTACAGCTACTTTTTCTAGTGAAACCTATGCATTAACTTCTGGGTTTCCATCCACATTTCCTGGGTAGATCCCTAACTGGAGAAGCACATACCCATGCACCCATAACTATAGAAGGTGACAGGAGGCTCTTCAGAAACTTTCCAGTCTATCATAAAAGAAAAATACTTTTATGTAAAGAGGATGTCATTACTTCATAATACATAACACTTCAACACAGTGGCCTACATTTCCAAATCTATTTGTCTACTATCAGTCATATTTAGAATTACTATCTGTTTATATGGGAGCAATAGTGTGGCAGTACTTTGCAGTGTAAGTGTTTCAGTTCTGATGACTGTGCAAGACATTAAACAAACAGTACAGCAAGAAATGACAGCAAGCTACAAGGAAAGAAGATGGAAAGGAAAAAGGAAAATAAGATGATCTGTGATATATTTTATGACCTATCACGATACATGTTCATGAGCCTGTGAACACAGAGGATACATTTTACATTGTTTCTGTTTACAGGCACATCGAAGTCCATTCTAGCCAACAGAATTTATCCTTAGTATAAAGCAGTGTATGTCTGGGCTAAAAGAACTGGGCTATTAATTTCTGTTCATGTTAGACTATAATTGGGAGATAATTTAAGCTTGGTTTCTCCAGCAAACCCTATGTAACTATACTTATTTTTTTATAAAATTTGTTTATAAAATTACAAAACAAAAAACAAGTCCATTATTTTACAGTAGACTGTTTGGAGCCCTTGGAAATAACTTAAGTCCTCTAACATATTTGGAGCAGGGTAAAAAGGAAGAGACATCAGGGAAGAGAAAGAGTGAAATTAGGATATTCATAGGTCTACTAAACCAGCTTAGAATATTAGCTTTCTCTTCCAGGAAATAAACCAGAGTTAATTGTTTTTAAGCTCTCCTGTATTGTGTCTTTAAGCATTGAGTCTTTAATTATTGCACTGTGCACTTAAAAATTACTTCCTAACTGAATTACCTGATCTTTTTGTGGTAGATCTGTTTAAATTTTTTTTCCTTTCTTTTTTAGCCTCTGCTTCAATAAAGATAGATACAGCTGAAAAATTCCATCCTTGGTGGAATTCATTTGTAGTCAAAATACAGGTTAGCTGGATCAGTAATTATGTGAGAATGTGACTATGTGCCTTATGAGTTGCAACTGCAGAACTGCTAGGTTATAGTGATCTCTAACTACTGGTGACTTTTGCAAGCAAGATGATCTAGCAGACTTGTACGTGTCAAAATAGCAAATCACCAAATAGAGGTCAGCACCAAAACAACAAATAAAACAAGAGTAAAGGAATGGCCAGGACAAAAGTTACCTAGTTAACCATCACAAGCATTTGCTTTTGCTACAGACCTCTTCCACAAAAGCTGTCAAGGAACACAGTGTTCTGCAGCATTTCAGAATGTATGGTTGAATCAAAATGCACAGGCACATAATAGGCTGACAGTCCAGAGGAAGGCATTTTTACTTTTGTAATGCCACGCTTTGATGTTGCTTCAGCAGTAATACCCAACTACTGAATGACATTTAAAACCAGTAGTGCCTTGAACCTTTTATACCATATCCCCAAGACAATACATTGAAACACCAGTCAGTTTGTAGTTAGAAAATATATCAGAAAAATTTGTTGAGCATAGCATGACACAAAGGCCTTAATTTGCTGCCATTTACACTCACAGAAACATACAGTCTCATTCCTTCTGAACCTTTCCCTAAATATGGATGCTGGCATGCACATCAGAGGCTGTCTGTGTACAGATGGATTTAGAACAATGAGTCAGCCTCTCTACTTTAATAAAAAAAGAAACAAACTTGTAAAAACACTCAAGTGATTTTTAGTAAATCACACAAGGTTATACAAATAAAATACAATAGCTGTGTCATTTCACTAAAGCCAATTACATCTAAATAACCACAATACATAGGTGTGAACTGTTCTTTGCTAGTTACTCATTAACCAATCTTCATTAATCATAAAAAATGTTTTTACATGATTCTTGTCTCTGTAACTGTGATCTCCCAATCAGTGTTTTGCTCAGGTCGCCCTAGTCCAGCTACTATCCCTTCTTCCCTTGCTAAGATATTTTGCAATAGCAGCTGATGAGTGGAGTTAGAGAAAGAGGTTCTAGGCTTACACTACAGACGAAATCTCTTCCAGATTAATCTCAATGTTTCAGGCTTGTTTTTTTTATCTTAAATTTTATAATTAGAGACGAGAAAACTTTTCACTTACCAACAGAGAAATCAAAAGATATTTTATACCCTTTTCATCAGAACATTTATAGCAGTTCATTAGCGGTGGGAATGTATTTTATAATACTTTCCAGGGAAAGCACAAAATGAAAAAAAATGGAAAAGGATTAAATATATTTCATTTGTTGCAAGGACTGACAAACAAAACTGAGCAAAAGCAAAAATCAAACCCTACATGAAGTTTTTTCCCCACTTTTCAGATCTAATTCAACGACCTATACATCATACCCCAGAATAAATGGAAAAAATATTAATACTAAAAATGCAGGAATCAAAACTCAGTTAATCCTGTGAGTGCAAAACCATTCTATCTGTAGCAGCTAGCATTCCAACTTTGTGCTAGGTTTTATTCCTTTCAGTCACATGATACTATTCAAACCTCTTTATATACAATGGAATCAATACGTCTAGAGAGACACAAAAAAATGGAAAGGATTGTAGAGTAATTAAAGTAATTTAAAACTAAGCCAGGAGTAAAATCTGCACGTACTAACAGTCTGCATGCAGATAACAAATGTGTTCAGTGCTCATGCTCCAGATGCCATTTTTACCTTTGTCTACATCCTGTTCATTGCAGTGCCTTTGCAGTTTTATCTGTCTATGAAAATAATGGTTAACAATTACAGAAGATCTATCCTAGCAGGTGATGCAACTGGTCATTTCTTAGGTTTCAGGATGAAAAAATGTTAATTTAGCCAGAAAAATTTGTGTGTCTATTTCATTATTCATTCTAGGTATAAATGCATGAAATTGAGGCAGGTACAATGATATAATTAGGCCAGGTTATGATTTCTTTGCAGAAACATCTAAAAGGAAAAATCAAATGGAAAGAATAATTCTAGGAGCACGTCAGATCTTCCTCAGCCTCATGCTCCCCAATTCAGACAACTTCAGCCGCTGGAAAGCCTAGACCTCAAGAGAGCTGCTGAAGACAATCAGCATCAGAAGCTTCACACATCTGAATTACTTCCTTGCAGCTTCTTGGAAAAATCTTTCAAGTCACTAACCCCCATGACAGCTGGAGAAACAACGTCTCCCAAAGGACGAGAAGGTTTACACATTACAGAGGGTAAAATTCTCCAACCCTGACATCCATGATGATATGATCAGGCAGACTTGGAGCAGGGCTAATAAACTGCATGGAGAACACCATAAAGTCAGGCTGGTCAGTGACCTGCTGCCAGCAGTTATACTCATATAAACAAGTATAACCCCACTTGTGTCATTCCCACTCAGTTTTGCTTGTCCATGGAGTTATACTGTGTAGTTGAGTACAGAATCTGATCCAGGAAAACCAGACATTTATTCCAAGAAACCTGTCTTCTTACTTAGAAAAGCTGTAGATAAAAGTTAAGATTCAAGGCCTAATGAGAAACATTCTGATTGACAGTGGAAATAGCCCCACAATGCTAATATTAATACTGTGCTAACCTGATTAGTGTTTATGTCAGTGACTTGTCTATACACTGAGCTCAACACTCATTTCTGTAATAACTAGAGAAAAGATCATGTAGTCAAAACTTTGTCCGGATACATAAGTGAAAGATCAGACTATGTCCATGATGAATAATTAATTTATTCGGATTTTTACCTGTGTGGTTCAGAGTAGAACTTGATGCATCAACATAATCAACTTGTATTAATCACTAATCACCTTGCATTAACACTTTTAATGAAGTTACATTCAAGTATATTTCAAGTGGTGATTTAAATAACACTGCGAGGCACAGCTTTCCTTAGAGCTATTATGGCAACTATAATAGGCACTTGAAATATATTCCTCAAATCCAACACCTGAAGTCTAAAAAATTTAAAGGTGATCTTTTCCCCCAATCAGACACATTCTTCTTTGTCAAAAGCAGGAATGCCAGAAGCTCAGCCTCAAAACTTGCTTAAACTATCCTGCCCTTTTCTTCTGCAACCACAGCTTTTTGCTTGCTGCTCTTAAACTTGCAGATAGGCACGGATAACATGATGCTTATCTTACAGGCAGGAGGTTTGGCAAGCTGCTTTTCAGAGTCCAAAACAAACAGTCCTCTGTGGATTGGTCAGCAGGACACTATGGAGTATAAGGCCGGTTTGGCCTCTCCCCATGTCCCAGTATATCAAGGTTTAAGCTTCATTGACTCCAGTATAGGGACCTTAATCAAGATTTTTCATGCCTCAGAGAACAGTACAGCTGCTAAACTTTCTTTAATAAGTGTTTTATAGCTGGGGAAGCTGAACAAGAATTAGCTGAAAAGAGATTACTTACTTCTGGCCTTATTAAGCATCAATTTATTATAACTCGAGCTGTAACATTGTTTTGCTCTAACTTGAAAGAGGAATGTTGGTTTAAGTCATTTAGCTAAGTCATTGATTCTGTTCCAGTCATTCCCTGCATTTTCTTTTGCAGTATGGGTTTGCTTCAAATTCAGGAAGCCAAATGCACTGTGATGCAGTCCTCTGAAGCAGATGCAGGCATCTTCTCAGGACTTACTGGCAATACAGTCTTTATAAAGCTCACCTTGAGACTTCATAGCTTTTTTATTTTAAATTAAATTAATTGCCTATGACCTTATTGAGCCCGTGTTGGCAATGTTAACAGAATATTCTGTTAAAAAAGACACTGGTATAGGGCAGGTGATGAAAAGTGGCCACACTCTGGAATTTCAGTCAAGTGGCACTGAAGATTCTTCAGCAGAAAATATTTTGCCTTTGCAGACAATTTTATTGTAGTAGATTATTAAAAATTCTCTTATTAAAGATCAAAAACTTTTTTTTTAAGCGGTATGTGACTGGTCTTACTACAAATTTTTAAAGGAATGGGCGTATGGTAAGCATGACTCAGCATTTAGTAACACTGTGCACACACTATGCAATATGTTGGCTGTCCAATTAGCCTGTCTTGCCACATCCATTTCCATAGCATTATACAATTACTGTTTTTCAGAAAATGCTACGTTTTTATTCTAGCTAAATCTTTCAGATATACATACCTCAATTGCATCTAGAGTGATATAAATAGCTGTACTTGCAATTCAGCAGTGCATATGTTTCTGTCAGACTCAGCAATGAACCCTTGTCATGGGATGGTTCTGTGGGCACTCTGCTCCTGAAAACACTATTACTATTACTACTGTTATAATAATATAAATTCCTCTAATAGAGAATCCGGGAGTAACACTCATGCAACAGGATGCCACTATAGTAGATGCTGCAGAAAGACAAGTTTCAAACTGAAACACCTTGAATGAAAGTAAATATTTAATCCTAAGCATCTATAGAATACGACAGAAGGTTTGGTTTTCTTCAATAGAGCTGAGCACCAGCAACTGTTTTAATTACTTTCTGCCTCCTTATCTTACCCCCACTTAATATAGAAGAAAAACTATTTTTTTTTTCCTGTGGAAGAGCTGTGTGGGGAGATTCTTATTGTAAAAGGAGCCCCTTTGTGATGAGAGATGGTATATAATAAATAATCATAGGCTCGTTAAAGGTTATGAAGAAACAGAATGACGACCAAAACATACCTAAAATAATCTTCACTCTGAAGCTACAGCAAATTCTTATGAACCTGAGGACAGACATTCATCTAAGGATATCCAAGGAAAATTTCACTCTCTGACAACAGAAAGACACAAGAACTAATAGAAATTTTTAACTTCATCCTTTCTGATTTCAACCAATTCTTAGCTAGAGTTTTAGAGGACTAAGAAGCCTTATAGCTTCTTAGATACAGTACTGTGTCTTTGAGTGATTCAAAGCACAACTGCTTCAAATTGGAAGCTGTCCAGTGCTGTGCCAGCCCTTGAAGAATCTAATGGCATCCCAGCTCCTCTCCTACTTGTCTCTGCAGATGTTGCACAGCGTTCCTCTTAAAATAGTTCAAGCAAATGATCTCTGTTATTCCTCCCACTAGCCAGGTCAATGAGTAGCTCCTGTTGAGGTAGAACAGAAAAAAGTAATTCTCATCCAGAATGGGACATTTCCACTCAGTTAAGGATGGGCCATATGATAAGGTTATGCAGAGGAGACATACTCATGTGTTAAAACTTGAGACTGGCTGTATACAAACATCCGACTCCTGAGGAGGAGGACTGTCAAGCATTTCTCATTAGCTTAAAGTTCCTTGATGTTCTCAGCTTTTGTCCTTTGAGATTAGGACCCTGTAGGAGGTACACTCCACAACAGCAGCAGTGCATTACCTCCTCCTTACCCTTCCCTTCCTCCTTTTCCTATGCAAATACAGATCAAGGATCAAGTTAAACAGATTCTTTCCAGCTGGCACCTAGAGCAAGGTAAAAAAATCAAACCATTGTAGAGCAAATGCGTGCGCTGCAGACTCAGTAGTCTGGAACTGTGGAACTATGAAAAGGAGTTAGAATGTGTTGAATATATGTGATCATCTGCATTTACATCTACCTTCTGCTTTATCTCTGAAAGGCTGTTGCTCATCTCATCTCTGCTGATCTTACAGGAGAAGAAAGGATCCCTTGAAATGCATGCAAGTGCAAGATGGCATGCCATTCAGAAGAAACTCAACACTGAGACCTGGAAGCTAATCACATCTCCATTTCCCTAAGGTGTTATATCTCCTCATGTACCATTGTTAGTCTTAACTGTTTTCTTAGTAACTGGCTCAAAGCTTCCATTAAGGCCATAAAGTTAAAAATCTTACAAAATCTGCCTATAATGAAAATATATAAATCTTTCTCTTGCAAACTGCTCATTAAAACTATTCTCACTGTTAGCAGGATCTACTGTTGGTGAATACTGGGTCAAAAAGCTAATTCCCTTACAGTCCTTTTACTGTACTTAATGATTAGTGAGAGTCTGGAAATGAGAGCAAAAATATTTTATTCTTTATTCAACATGAAATCACCTTGATTTATATTCCTGGAAAATTAATAAAATGCCTCTGAGACAGACTAGCTCTGCTGCCAGGCTTCCATAATGTATCTGCTTTTTGTGCTGACCTGTGCAGAAATGTATTAGAGAATAGTATTTCTGCTTTCAGTGCTGCATTTTCCGTAAATTTGCATTCTTCCAGGAAAATTCTGACAGACATATTTAGCATCTCAGACCTGACTTCAGCAGGAGCACTTAGCTATTACTGATTCCACTAATCTTTTTTGAAAGAAGACCTAGCAGTTGAATTTGATGCCAGGGCTAAAGACACAGACAGGACCTATGCAAGATGCTGGAAAAGCAGGCAAAAAATCTCCTCCCCATAAGATGCAGACCCCTATAAGCCATCACTTCTTCTGAGCTCACAACAGAGGCAGTGGCCCAGATGCTCCTTCCATACCAGGATTCCTCTTTCCATAAATCACAGCGCCCTCACATGCAAGCAACAGCACCTACTCTCCTGTACAAAGCTTAATTGGGTGTTGTCAGATTTATCCAATTCTGCCCAACAAAGAGCATTCCAATTATCCTATAATTTATTACATGGCGCAAATACTCAATTAAAAGTAGCCCAAATTCTTGGTTATTCTTGGTGACAACGACACAGGCTTCACTGCCAGTCACAGACTAAATGGCATAGTTGATAGGACCTTTCACAAGGGTGCCAGGGAGAGAAAAAGTAGAATAAGTTATTTTCAGACTTTCAAACTTTAGGTAGATTTTCTTAGCAAACCATTCATTTATTGCTCTGCTTTATCCTGTTTCCTTATGATCCTACTTTTCTCTCCTGTGAAAGTCTATTCTGTCCTACCAAAAAGGAAGCATTGTCAAGAACGTCTACATCCACACAGTTTACAAAGTAGATTTATATCCAAGGTACTATTAACATAAATGTGAAAAGTTACTGTGTTTCTAAGAGGGCAGAATGGCTGATAACTTAAAAATGTTAGGGAGGATTAAATGCGAGCTCTGGGAGACTGGAGCTACTGTTTGAATGGAGAAAGCATCTCCCATCACCATCCTATCCACTCCTATATTACTGATAATTGTTCTTAGATTCAGATAAAATCCTTGTTTGCTGACTTCCAAATAACCACTGAATAAGTTAATCAGCAGCCAGTGACAAAGATTCTAGAATAAGGCACTGACAGTGAAAAAGGAAGTCAAGCACAATTGCTGTACCATCTTTTGTACCCTTAGCTTTATAAAGTCTTAGCCCTTAAAGCTGGAAATGTTAGTTATTTTCTACTGTGTCACACATAATGGCTGTATTGGTGAGTCAGAAACATTTTTGCTAATATCTCATTCATTTTCACGCACTGAAAATTCTAAACAGAGCCAAAATAAAAGTACAAATGCAAAACAGTTAATAAGCAATAAACTTCTCTTACTTTACTACAAAATTCTTGAAAAGTTGTCCTTCCACTCGCTCACAAATTTAGACGAATACACATGCACAGTGACACACACACACACACACACACACACACACACACACGTTCAGTCTGTGTTTGCATGTTTGCAGATCAGTTCATTACTACATGATCTTTATCAGTGATATTACGAAATGTCTTTGCAGTCTTGTCTGTGACACAATTCAGAAGCTGCCGAAATAGGTTTCTGGTTGCCAGCAGGCTTATCTTTTATCTTTTACCTCTGAATAACAGAGCAGGGAGTCTATTATCTGCATTTTTCACAGTCTGATTTTTTAAGTACCATTTTGGACAGCAAAGATATAAAGCAAATTCTGTCTTTTTCATTCCTCTAAAATGACTGCACTCTGTCCTTGGAGCTTATCTGAAAGCTTGAAATTGAGATAATGCATATCTCAGGAGAAAAGAAACTGTACAATAAAATGCATATACAAAAGGATCTGAGCATCCTCACTCTAATGCACTATTCAAAGAAATCGAAAAATCTTTTAACTCTTCCTCACCTACCTGCACTAATAAATGCTACACATGCATCAATATCAGTATATCATGCAATTTTGCTTCAGGTGAACCATCAGATGAATAAATGTTTCTCTTCCTAAGTGAAGAGCTAATTTCAGAGAAAAGAAATCTAGCTCCTGCCGCTTGTAAGCTCGGGGAAGTTGTTACTAAGTGGAGGGGGCACAGAAGCAGGGCCTAACAGGATCCCACACAGGCAGAGAGTGCAGCGGGGCCTGACAACTCTAGATGCCCAGCTCCACTCGTAGCTTGCTATTGCACCTTGACCAGGTCTGCACTGAGCAAGCAGCCCGCTGTGTGTGCGAGCACCACCTCAGCGGACATTACAGTGTTCAGAACATATAGTGATCTCTAATGAGCAAACACTGACAAAATATTTAACGTTTCCAATGCCTCATAAAACTTCAAAACATTTCACAAATTGCTTTCAATTTCTGTCAGCATTTTATTGTATTTTCATCATCCTACAGCAAGGGCAAACCTTATGATTCACGCTCCACTCAAACGAGAAACATCAACCTCCACTTCCTGGGAAGGTACCTGTGATTTTGTTTTGAAAAAAGAGTTTTTTAATGATTAAATAAACTTCTGAAAAAAGCACAGTAAGTCCATACATCCCCCTGAATTTGAATGCAACAGAAAGCCAAACCACAAAATCGCTTTTTTCATATTTCAGAAATATTAAATTGGACACACACAATATAATTTATAATGTATATGTTTTTGTTTCCAAGACTTCCACATATTACAGGCAAATGTTCAACTGTGCCAAATCAAAATACCAAATACTGGACCATTTAATCTGTTAATTGATTTTCAGAGGTGTGGGGCAGTTTGTAGCTTGCTTTGCCCAATTGTAAGTTTCTTCTATCTAAAGTAAGATGTAGTTCTGACTATCAGTTCATTATGCTGTAAAACAGAGAAAGAAGAAATAGAAGATACCAGTGGGAGAAGCAAACATTATCAAGGTTGACAGGGACATTAAATGAGTTGTCTCCCAACATCCTGTGTTCAAGATCCAATCATTTTAGTAATGAGTGAAATGAATTATAGACATTCTGTTCTTTAAGCAAAAAGTTACCATTTCATTTTTCTAAAGATGCTTCAGACAGGAAGGAAAGAATAGCTGCCAAAGGTTCTTAATTCTGAAAGACCCCCAAGGGAGTATAAAAAACCTACACATCCAAGCTCTTGGCATTTATTATCATAACTCCTGTCAAGAAAGGAACAAACTGTTCAGCTATATTGCATAAGTTTCCAATACAGAATGCATAAAAATTAATTCATGGAATAAACCTCTTGGCAACTGCTTTCTAGTTAAGTCCAATTAGTTTATTTGCAGATCGGTGATCTTGCTTTGTACGTAATTACATTTTAAAATTACATTTTTTTCTCCATATGGCTTCTAAATGTCTCTTTTTTAATAGATCAGTACATAAGACCATGCTTCTTAGTTCTTCTGGTATAAATTTTGATCAATATTTAGTTATTTTAGTTACTCTCAACTAAGAGTGCCCATATTCTGGCGTTTCATACCAACTTTCTCTATGGCTGCCATTCAGATTCCTCTGTGCCTTTTGATAACATCTACAGCAAATCAAAACAAATTTTCAGATTTTTTCCTTTAGTCATGCAGAAGGGCAGTGGGTTTTCTTTTCCTTGTTGCCAGAGACATGTCTAAAAGCTGTGATATTCCCTAACTGGGGCAATTTAGAGCTGAAAACCACACAAGACATGCATCTGTATTCACACTACACCCAAGAAACACAACACAGAGGAATAAAGTTGTGACAGGCCACAGCTGAACATATTTTAAGGTTTTTTTGGAACAAGTATTCTTCCTTGTGCTAAACTGCTGATAAGAAAACAAAATGCTAAGCAGAAAATATGTTGTCTCCTCATTTGTTACCAGAAACATTGGATAGAAAATAGAAACACACTACCATATACAAAAATATCCTGCTAGTGCCCAAGGATATTAAAACAACAGACACCAGACACATCTGTACAGCCTTGGCACTCATGTGGGACTATGGAGTGGCTCCTGGCCATTCTGGCTGAGAGACTGATCCCTCTTGTGGCTCTTCGTCTCAATTGGAGATCATTGCTCCTAACCTCTATGTCAAATATTTAAAGAAAAAAAGAACAAGTTTGTGAACTTTAAAGTTGTGTTGATTACTGAAAAAAGATATAACTAGAGAGAATAGAGGTATATTTGTCTTATTTGACTAAAAATTCAAACAGCTATCATAATTTCTAGTCATGAGTGGAGATAACTGAAATTTCTGGACACACAGGAAAACACATAGAATACAATATGTGACTTGAAATCTTATCTTGGTTCCACTGACATGCAGGGATGCCCACTGGCTTTAACAGGAGTAGGGTAGGCTCCTAAAAGTTTCTCTTTTAAAACATGAATGTTCACCCTACATTTCACAGGCTGACTATAGCTCCATTAAAATACTGTTTGACCAGCCTGTGAAGCTTTTGTGAACAACACCAGGCAAAAAAGGCAGCTGTTATTAAGAAAAAAAATCATACAGCTCACTTCCTTTCTACTTCCTTTAAGTCCCAGGTAAAAAAAAAAAAGTGGCCAAGTACAGACAGCGTGACATATTCTGATGATGGGTGCCGTTTGGGACATGTCAGACCAGTCGATGGTCTGATCATGCAGTAAGGAAAAGACAAGCAATATAACTCTTCTGATCCCTAGAATAAGACAGGTCACCAGTTAAGATGGATAGGAATGGGTAGATTAGTTCAGAACAAGCTGAAAAGAAACCTAGAAATATTTTATTCAAGCAAAGTCCCTAATTAACTTGCCACGATCCCAGTTGTCAGGCAATAGGGACGAAAAAGCTGATGAAGGCAGCACCAGATGGTTTCTACTTCCCAAAACTTAGTGCGTCGCTACAGATATAGGAGTGTAACTACAGAATATATGGGTCTTAGCTGTAATTAATATACAGCAGCAAATACAAGGAAGTTACCATTTCAAATGTGCTTTTTCATTAAAGATTTGAACATTTCCTAGTACTAAGCACTACAGCAAGATCCAGTTTCTTCTTTACAGCTCTCCAGTGCCATATGTGAGTAACATCAACCTCATAATTATCCCTTATTATTTGTTTTTTTACCCTTTTCATTACCTCTTCTCTGCTTTTTCAGAAATTTCATTTTTAAATTACTGATCTCACTGAAAGCCTTGATCTTGCACTGTGTTCTCCTATTCCAAATCTTTCCTTTAGTGCACCAGTTTTCTCTCTAATGAAGATTTCAATCATGTTACTGTTTGCTTTTCTGTCAAGTGCTTTGACTAGCTGCAGCATAATGAACTCTCTGAACCTCAGAGGAAGCAACTGTAAATCTGTCAGGGTTAATGGTCTCACAGCTTGGTGATTTCACTCCACGCTCTCTCAAAGGCAGTGGGAGAGTCCTGCAGCCTGACCTCCATGGCCATGCTGCCTGCCAGGGAGTGAGAGGGAAGGAGGAGGTATGGATAAGGGAGCTGGGCATGCTCCTGTGTTGTCAGTAAATACTGCCTGGAAAATGGGCCTGCTTTATAGCCCAGATTAGAGACTAAGATAGCAGCGGGCTGTGATGGAGAAGCCCTCTAAGGGGAACTGCAGGGTTTGCTTGGGGAAGAACATGCCAGGGAATCAGGCAGCAGTCAGTGCAGAGAGATGTAAAGTAATGTTGGTCTTGGGGTGGTAGCTGAAGGTTGTAGTGTGGGTAGAGAATTGAATTAATGACATACTCTGCTACCATCACAGCTGTGCAGCTGCTCAGTCACTGCACAAACCTTCTTTACTGCTTTCCTGCACAGCTGATCATGCATCTGGGCCTCATTTGTTGTAGTTTCAGCTCTCTCCCTGAAAATTATTTGTGAGGGCATACATACTATAGTAACTGCAGCTTGTCTAGGTGAGTCCAAATTAACACAGTATTTGAAAGCAGTCCCCAGCTGTTTGGCATTCCATGGTGCTGTGGCTACATTGCTAGGAGTGTTGGAACTAGCTAGTTCAAAGATAGCTGGAAAAGGCTGCACAAATTGCAGCTCGTAACACCTCCTGTCTCCACTATGAAAACAGCCTGACCCAAAACAGTTTGGATATGCAAAGAAAAGCAACATGAAATACATTTCCAGGCAAGACATTGAAAAGGCAGTGCAGGTCTCAGCATGCCTTTCTACTGAAGAGATGACCCAGCCTAACTGGAAGTGTGGGTACCGATGTCACTACAAGTACAGGACATGTCCTGTGTGGCATGTCCTCCCGGTAGAGCATGATCTCAGAGTATCTGATCAATTGCTGGCTTAAACCTCAATTTATTTTCTGACTTTGGTCATTTAAGTCACACACTTTCTTAGTTCATAATTTGCAAAATTAGATTGTATTGTATAGGAATGTTGAGAGGACAAAATCAATTAATGATTCTGAGATACTCAACTGGAGTGGTGGTGCAGTGGGCCATCTAGTTAGAGAGCGATTAAAAAATGTACGAAGTAGGGTCTTTTCCAGCAATTTCCAGTTCATACTTTTTTCTTACTTTAGTTTTTACTTTAAACCTTATAAAAGTTACAGTCTTCCAAACCTGAAAGTGACAAATGCTGTAATTCACCCATTTCCTCTTTTCTTTTCTTACCTGATGTTTCTGGCTAAGGTACCATCAAATATCAAGAGATCTAAAATGAAGTATCTGCTTAAGTCAGCCACAGATTCAGTGTTCTCATTGTCCTTCTCAAGACAGTTATTGAAAGCATTTCAGAGAATACTGGCATACAGTTTTGCCACCTTTTTTTCCTTCTTTTTTCTTTCTTTCTTTTCAGCTTCTGGACTGTTGTTAAAATAGCCCAGCACTCACATTTTCCCTGCATTTTAAAAATTCTGAGTGAATTGCTTGCTGCATCTGGCAAGGCTGGAGAAGCAAACTGGTTTTAAACTTATTTTCTTTTTATTTCACATTGCACTGCAGACACTTTTTTCTAGGTATGTATTGCACCCTCACTTACACTTCCTACCTCCAGGAATAATGTTTTTGAAAGCAACAGAATCAGTCTGAGTTTAAATTCCTGTACAGTATGAACCCCAAATATGGTCTGGCTCTTAGCATACGAGTGACAAAGGCGATTCAAATTTCTTTTGTTCATTTTTGGTGTTCCCATAACAAGAAACTAATTTCATATGCAGGATCAGATACAACATACTGGTCAATAAAGGCATCCAAAAATGAAACACAGATCTGGAATCTCTTAGCTGGGACACTGGTAATTGGATTTCACCTTTCAGTAGCCACTCCTTGCTTTATAGCCCCTGACTTCTGTAGTCCTAGGAGCCGAGGCACTACCTACCTACTGTGATTTTGAGCAATAACATACTAACAATTACCATCTTTTAATGTCATATGCAGAAAGCATCTTATATGAGGTTGATACTTGGAAGACAGTTGTTTGCCTGGGTAAAAAAGGAAGTAAACTTAAAAAAACAAAAACAAAACAAACCCCCACCCCCAAAACAACAAAACAAAAACCCAAAACCTAACTTAAAGTATCACCTATGATTAATGTATGGTGTTTTCAGTAAGTAGCAGAAATGTAACCATACTGTAGTTCTCACTCTACGGAACTAGCCATTGCATACACACATAACTGATTTTGGTTTAGGGAGATTATGGTTACACTTGTCTAGGGCATTATTACCTATCACAGAATCATTTACATTGGAAAGGACCCTTAAGATCATCGAGACCAACTGCTAACCTAACACTACCAACTCCATCACTAAACCATGTCCCTATATGCCACATCTACACATCTTTTAAGTCTATTTTATAACTACAGAATAAGGCTGTGTTTTCAGTGAGGAAATAAAGATTTCTGGATGGAAGCTGCTGTTTAATCAGCCAGGTATCCAAAGAGTTTATACATTACAGTTAAACATTCATTATGTTTTGTTCAGGAAAGGCATGTGAACGTGAAAATTCTTTTGCTTCGTTTGAGAATGACATTTTGGAAAGCATGCAAAACTAGCTGAGAAAATATCATTACTATATATGGAGTAGAAAAAACAATAATTTCCAGGATACTTAGGCACATCTGGGTATACAGAATCACACAGGATTATGAGTTTCTTCTTTCTGAACTCATAAAGACTTGACATTTCACTGCAAAGAAAGGTCTGTTCATAGACTGATTTTAAAGGAAGCAGCCTTGAGGTTGCCCTAATCCTGCTGGGGACATTCAGTACAATAAATCTCAGATTCACATCACTTGATAGGATAGCAGCTAAGACAACTGGTTCAGAAGGTGGAATCAGTGGAAGATGCAGTCTTCAGTGGACTGATGGGTCAGGTCCTCAGCTACTCTAAAGAGATGGGCTTCAGTGCTTTACCTGCAAATATGATCCTTCTTCCCCTGGTTAAGACACTGTATGTTTGTGAGAGAGGTAGATGTACAAGCCTATTTCCCCCAACGTTTCATTTCTTCATACCGCTGTTTTTCCCAGAAAGCTTTTAATCATTTCTTACATGAAATGCTGGATTGAATCTGTATCTCTGAGATGTCTCATTTTCCTTAATGCACATAGTTAACTGAAATATTAAATATATAAAGTGCAAGTCTCTTATTATTTAAAGCCTAAATTAACATAATTACCATAACTAAGACAACTGCTTTTTTCAGTCTGTTACATATCAGCTTTTCCTGAAGGCAGATTCAGTGTCTGCAGGCCAGCTTTTATCTATCAGTGAAAGAATTATTGAAATTGCTACCTTTAAAGTTCATCAAGATATGTGCATCACCACGTACCTTAATATTACCGATTTCTCCACTGATTGTCTAGGTGACCAGTTTGTGGCTCATTAGAAAGACCAAGTGTTAATTAAAACAACTTATCTTAAATAGAGTCATCAAAACAAAGGTGAAATAGAAAAGGTTGTACTGGCAACATTAAAAGGAAATTACAGGAATCTTTAACACTGACTGAAAACGCTAGTGGTCAAAGCCATGAAGTCAAAGATCAAATCTCAGTATGTTTCCAACTTGGAATTTACTTATCCTACAAAAAAGAGGAACAAAAGAGTACCCACAGACATTTTTAAGTTAGCCAAGTGGCATACAATTAAGAGATTTGCAGCACAAGCTTCCTCATTGACTGTATTCAAGCCCACCTTGACATCCACCATGGCCTTGAGTTCATGGTAATAGGCATGGAGATACCTTGACTATCTCTTTTTCTAGGCTTCCAAGATAAACACAATTAATTCAACACAAGAAGTTCTGATGGCTTGCCGTCCAAAGCAGAATAACTATGAAGACACATTGCATATCACTAGTGGAGCTGCAGCACAATGCCTCTACACCCATAGCCACTGCTTCATCTTGCTCTTGAGTAATCAGCTACCTGGAATACCCTTGCAGCTATCAGTACCCAATCTGACAGCTTTTATCCTTCAGAAGAAACAAAATCCAGTTAAACTCTTCTTTTGGTTGATAACTCATATCACAGTGTGCACTTATAAAAGCAGTGCTATTTTATTTAAATATCATGTCTCAGTTATGGTAGCAGCAATATAAAATTTACTGAATTTTTTATTGTTACATAGCATTCCTTGCAGTAAAGGTGTCTCAGTCACTGTTTACTCTCCTGGAAAGGACTGCTTTTTTGTAAGATCAGTCTGGCAATAAGCATACCTCAGTATGCCATTTCCCTTACGAAAATCCTTTTAATGTTCCACTGCATGTTTTCTTCTTTATAAAAAGCCTGAGGAACTGCTCAGAAGCCAGGGCAATGCAATACATTGTAGTGCAAAAGCGGCGCAGGGGGGGTGGGTGGGTGGGGTGTGTCTGGAGGGAAGGACCAAAGAAAAAAAATTTAGAAAGTGTTTCATTGCAGATGTTATATTCTTTTATCATCCAAAGAAGTACAGCATAAACACTAGCAGCTCCCTGTCATCACACCTTAGCTCTTCCTTCCATGAAGCCCATAAGAAAGCAACTCGTTTCCTGAGACTCTTCTACACTTGCCTTTCCTGGTGAGAACAGCAGTACAAAGGAACATACTAGAAGGTTGAGCATGGATACACCGTATTACCACTGTCCCTACACACCTCCAGGACTTTCAGGTTTGCTGACTGCAAGGGTATACTTGCAAAAAACTCACCATGCTTGCCACCTCTATAACTTTTCGGGTCTTCTCTGGCAAACCTGAGTCCTGGCAATCAGATACTCAGAGAGGATCAACTGAGGCAACAAAATTAGCATTCAGATTTTAAAAAAATTTCATCACCACGCTAAAATTCAGGACCTTCATTTGGTGTATTCTGCTGCAAGCTGAAAACCCAGACCGCACTATCACTGGCTGCCCACTGTCACAGTGGCTGCCCACTATCAAATCCGTCCTTACAAATTAGTTCTTATCAGAAGTCAGGCCACAAGCAGAAAGTTCAAGTGGGGTCTTTGGGATCTGGATATCTGGTTTCCATTTTTAGGAGTAAAAAACACTAAAATATTCTACCCTTATTTTCTTTTCCTGTTTGGTGAGTTTGTGGTATGCCAGGAATGCTAGCTGTTCATTTAATACCATTCATTACTGTATATAGACAATATTTCTTTCCCCTACAGCATTACTACTAAAATTCATTGGCAAGCCTATATTAGTGCAAAGCAGAACCTTTCCATGGCAAATGGTGCTATCTACAGAAGTGTTTTTCTGCTACAAATGATTAATTTTTGTGGCAGTCACTTTGTTGGTCCACCTAGAATTATGGTTCAGAGACTGTTCATTTCTGGAACTGAAAGAATTTTGTTAAGTGATGTAAAGATCAGCAACTGTCCTGACTTGTTTTCCAAGGCAGTTTTCCTGCCTTGACTGCTAGAGTAGCCAAAACCCTATCACCTTTTCTGGAAGATCAGAAATGTGTGTCTTTAATAAAACTCACTATACATGCAAAGCTGGATTTGACAGACTTTATCATAAATTGCATTAAGTCTCTATTACATTTATATAGAGTCCTTTACCCAAGCAGCAAATTATTCGATTGATGCTTTTCCACTGTAAACAACCAAAACACCAGCTCTCATGATTCCACCACTTCTATCAACAGGGTCTACTCAGCAACAGCTATTCAAACATTTGGTAAATCACTTCACAGCAAATAACAACATGGTGTAGTGTGCCTGTTCCTCATTTCAACTTAACCGTAGCAATATTTAACATGCACTAAAACCCATATGCTACACACACAAGTATTCACAAAAGAAAATTCATCTTAATCAACAACATCCTGCAAGTCTCAGAGGATACTGGAAAGTTCCATAGGTAAGTAGCTTCTAAAAGGCTGTGAGAGATGAATAGATTCATTCATCCTAAAACCTAATTCCTAAGAATGTGCACACCAGAGACCAAACAATCTGACTTTACACTTTGGTGCCCAAAGGCTGGGCCTCACTCTGTATTTATTAATTTATCTTGTATATATTGTAGAAACCACTCTCCATTAAAAATACCAGGATCCTGTTATAGACACTCAGCAAACAGTGAAAAGAATGCCCAGCTCTAGCACATTAATGTGAGAAAACAGAGACATGAAGTGACTTGCTGAAAGAAAATCATCTATGAAATCAGGGAGCAAAATTCAAATTTTCTGACTTTTCTGTTAATGCCGAAGCCCCTGGATCCTTCTGGCTTCCCAAATATGTCCTGATCTTCTAGAATTTCTTAGCACCGCACCCTTGAAGTTTAGACAAGCAAATTTGGAAATTTTGTCTTAATTACTGAGGTCTGAGTAAGGAAATCTTTCTTTCCCTGTATCTTTTCCTTTCCTACAGGGAGCTTAGCAAGAGTTTTATTAATTAAATAAGAAAAGAGGTCATCGACTTAACTTGCTGATGCCTATTTCTATGCTCCTGCTCCAGGACTCCAGAGCCACACTATACCTCCTGCAATTTGCCAAGAGTAATGTAATCAGTAGCCAACCCCACTCAAAGCTGAGACTGCAAACACAGATTGTTCCTTCTAGACACAGTCTTTAGATGGGCTGCTGCTTGGCAAAATGTCAGGAACCATGTTACAATTTTACACACGGGTGAACGCTGAAGAATCCAGGCAGCCTGTTTTCTTGCAAAGCTGTGTTCAGTCTCATTGATGAAGATCTAATGCAGCCGGCTACCCATATAAGGAAAATGTATATATGCTGTCACCTAGCAGCTCAGGACTACAGCTCCTTTCTCAGGACTGTTCTGACTACCCACTCGGTGTCTTTGGAGAGTCCATCCCTCTTTGTTTCCCCTTTTGGAAAATTGTGTCTTGTCCTTATACCCTTACTATCAAATGACAGAAATTTCCAAATCTTTCCACCTTTCTGTCTTCCTCTCTAAGAAAAGTACAATGCACTGTATTCATAAATTTTAACACCGCAATAAATACCCTATTCAAGGCTGCATTTACTACTTACATCAAATGTATTTGTTTTCATCAGTGGCACTCTTTCAGCTGCTATGGCTTACAACCATCAGACAGCACTGTCACTTAGGCACCTCTAAAACAAGGAATCAAATTCTCATAATTCACCTAAGCCCCCTCCTCTCATGGAATTGGCAGTCAGTTGTTTTATTTTAATATGATGCATAATGACATAAAACATGTCATGTTAGTATTGGTGCAGACACGGTAACATGTGCCTTGTGTTCTACGTGTTGTCACATGATGTTAAGAAGATACAGAAACCAAAAGTATCAATAAAAGTATTGCTAATATTTTCTTTTTTGTAAAGCATTTGCAAAAAAGCATGTATCTTTCGAGACAACTTTTTTTTTCCAATATAGTGTTCCAAATCATAGGACCCGTCTTACTTTTTTTGCCATCCCACTAAACACAGGGAGGTCCTTCTTTCAAGTTACATTGCTCCATAGAACAAGAGCTGGAGGAACAAGTCCCTTGAACTATCATAAAACTGTATGAAAATTAATATATAACAATTAAAAAAAGCAGTACCCTGAAATGTTTTAAACACTGACTTGGACAATACAAATATCACATATTTATTAGTAAAGGTTGCTCTTCTACAAGATCAGACCATAATAAAGGGTATTCTACAACTTGTCCTCCTTCAAAAATCCCACACAGAACATACAGCTGGAAAACTGGGCCTCACTGGACTACAAGATTACCTGGGAATTGCTTGAAAAAATATACAGAGAGCTAACTTTAGTTTGAAAGGCTGAACCCCCACTCCAAGCAGTTTGAACAAATAGCTTCATTATGAACTTTTAGGTCTTGTGCTAGTTAGGCACCAGGCAAGTGCTGTAAAATGATTGGAGGAGTATTCCCTTTGGTCAGAATGAAGATTTAGGATTAAGTTTTGACCTTTGCTGGTAAATCTCAGGGAAATGTTAATTGATGTATAATGTCCAGTCCTGCAACTGGTGAGGCCCTATAAAAAATTCTGCTGGTTCCAGTGGGTTTGGGATGCAATCATCAAGCTTTCTGTTTCAGTGCTAAATTCAGATATTAATAATAATAGTCTAGGGAAAAAAAGTTTAAGATATTCAAGTAACAGACTGTGTTGAGTCCTAATGCACTATTAATGCACCAGTCCAAAAGCAAAAATTACGTGTGAGAGGAGAGTTTTCAGCAGCTTAATCATGACTTTGAATCCCAGTGAAAGAAAGTGCTACTGGACAAATGGATGACAGCAAACCATATTCATATGAAAGTTACTTTCTCAACATTTAATAGCTCTTTAATCTTGCTGATTATAGCTCTTTCTTTCAAAATTCTACAAGAAAAGTAGATGACAAGAAAAGCCAAGCATCCAGAACAGGTTTGACTCAAGGAAGAAGAGGAAGCCCAGGAGCCCAGCCTAAGCTGTTAGGTAAACTTGGGTTCAGTTTGCCTTCCGCAGCTTTAAATAGAATCTATAAACTAACAAAAATCCTAAAATCAAAAGGAGCTCCAAACTATGTATTTTATGTCAGGATTTACTCATTGTATGCTTTCTCTCTGGCTGCTTCACCACACGCATCTTGATTGTCCAAATGCTGATGTCATGGAACCTCGAAGATTTTTTTATGCCTTTCTCATAAAAAGACAACTTTTGTAAAATCTCTGAGGTTGAATCATGTTTAAAGAAAATTGACAAATTATAAAGGAAAGCATCAACCCTACTAAGCCAAGCATCATTCTCACAGATATCTGTACTGTGTTTACAGACATGATATTGGAAAGTTCTTAGCAAAGCTTGCTGGCACTTTCACTAGAAAAGCAGTTGTACACATTCTGCATCCTACAACCATATTTAGTGAGCCAAATGCCACAGGAGTTCCTTTCATTTTTTTTACTTAGTCTAATTAGATATACCTATGCTGCTTTTCCCATCATAATGTTCTATCCTTGAGTTGAAGAATTCAGCACATTGTTCAGCACTCCCTGGAGAGTATCATTACTCCCTCAACTTGTACAAAAAGTTACTGCTTTTCCAAAAGTTTTCTAATGAAAGCACAGAATTCCTAAAGCATAGGCGCCTGAAAATAGATAGCACAACCATTGCATATGAAATCAGAAGTCATATATAAGACACTGCAAACAGGGGGTTAACAGCCTTTGAAACACACTCATTCCCTGAGAGATGGACATGACAAGGAAGTAGAATTACTGGGTTAATTAGAGTCTTTCAGGAAGTAGATCTGCTAAACTAGGAGCTCTGTCCAAAATAAAACAAAACAAAATCCCTCAGAGAAAGAGAGGTTGTGAAGAGGTTAGTGAAAAGTCAGTGTGTCAGCATAGGGAAGCTCTCCCAAGCAGGCTTGTGGGAATAACTTGCCAAAAGTCTGAATGTGTTGGGTTTGTTTTGTGCGCTCTAGAACAGGAGATATACATGTAATAGTAAGAAAGTATTTTATACTGTGTTGAAAGAGGGCTAAGGCCAATCAGATAATTGCTCCTTTGTTTTGCTGAGCTAATGCCTTACAAACAGTCACTCTCCAACACTTGTAAGTCTAGTCTAACAGTTATTAAGAATAAAAGAAGAGAGCACTTTGTTTTTTCAGGTTTTTTTTCCTATGTAGTGGTTCTACCAAGGAGTGGTAACAGTCCCTTCTCTTGAGAAGTACTCTGAGAATATCTGCTTATGAGAATGGAGTCTGGTAACAAAGAGAAGACTAATCTTTTAATTGGCATGTTTTTTAAACTAGCAGTGAATGTATCAATTTATTCTGTTTGGATCTCTGAGTATCTTTAAACTAAAAGCATGTTTCAAATTTTGCCCACAAAAATTTAGACTATTTCAATAAGGGTATGTACTCTTTTATTTTTCAGTTAGACCAAGAATCAGAATTTAAAGGCATTCTGTTTTCATCAATTGCTATGGGTTTTAAATGCTTAATATATTGAAAATCCTAATTTGGCAAATTAGTTACAGTCTCAGTTCAGAAAATGAAGAATGCAGCCATAGCACAGGACTAGCTTGATTTAAGCATATAAAAGAGCACAATTTATTTGGCTATAAGGATAAAGGGATAGTCTTTGCATTGAAATAATTGGTTTTTTACCTGCAGTTTATGTTCCTATACAGATGCTAATTAACCCATTGTTGAGTTTTAATAATTTTGTAATTTCAGAGCTTTTGTAACTGCAAATATTTAAGGAAACAGGGGAGATGAGGTTGGCAGTAGGAGGGCAGATTCCTTACTAGATTTAAATGTGTAGGTGCGGAGACTTAAACAAGCCAAACAAGGCTTTAGACACATAGGTTCAACTTGTTGCTGTATTTTTCCTTCTTTAATTTTCTGTTTATGCTACTTTCCCTAACAGAAAGTTGCACCATTTTTCAAGTATCAAAATTAATTTTAAAAGTCTGTTTCTAGGAAGGGATTCCAACATGAACACATTACAGAGACTTCCAACACAATTGTTACAAATAGCACTGGAGGGAAAAAATGTAACTGTGTGGAATGGGTATTTTTAAGCATTTAGGCTGTTATCTCTAACTGGAATTCACTGTGACTAAATTCTTTTGAACTGTCTTGAAATTATAAACCGTAGAATATAGTATTTATCTATTAAAATAAAAAAGAGGAGACATGACCCCTTTTAAGACCACAGTCCCATCTGTGACCACTTAGACTTTGTTATAGAGCTATTTATTCAGTTTACAGTGTGTATTTTGAGTGTATACATAACATAAGAACTAGATTTCATGAGTGATACAAGTTTGTTTCTGAGGACTAAGGGAATGTCATACTGGAAGTTCTCTATGAACTGTCTGAAAAGGTTTTCTGAAGGGATTATGAAAGCTTGGGGGGGGGAAGCTAAACAGAGAAACATGTAAATGCAGTTTGGGTGTCAGCAAAGACCAAGTCGATATCACCTTTTATATTTCAAGATCTCTATCTATTTAGAAACTTCATTTCTCAACCTCTAGTTTGCATATGCTTGACAACCTTCATTCAAATCATATGCAAATTCTAAATGTGTTACTGTTAGGGGTAACATGAGATGATTTCTTATTCATTTAATCAGATTAATCTGTTAATTCCAGAAGACTGCAGTTTTGAATTATATCGATATTTGCATTACCAGGAACTGGGAGTCAGTTAAGCTTGTGGTTGGTTCAGCTTTATGGAGGGCTATTCGAGGGGTTTGAGTACTTTGCATATTGAATATAGACTCCTTTAGGATCTCTAAGGAGACTGCTGACTTTCTACTTCTCCCTCAGCCACTTATGGCCACTGTTAGATGCAGGATACTGAGCTAGATGGACCACCAGTCCAAGTCAGTGTAGCTTATCATACATTATACATACATTTCATGTATAAAGACCATGTAAGATATTTACACTCTATAGTAGCAGGTCCCTGCTTCACACCAAGGATCCTCCATTCGCCAAAAGACTGGAGTCATACAAGTATTGTTAAGTAGGTAAGTTAGCTGAAAATATGAGGTGAATCACTGTTGCCTCTCCAAGCACAGCACTTTTATGTCAGCTTAGAAGTATCTTCTACTTATTTGTTTGATAAACTTACAAAAGCATGAAGTTGTTCTAGCCAAGATAATCCCATAAAAAGTACTGTCAGATCAGCTGCAGAATGTGTACAAGGAGCTGCAGAGCTGTAAGAAAGCTCAGAGTAATGCTGGTTGCAGCATGTCCACAACCTGAGAAGATGGGCTACACCCCTGAATGCGCCACTGCATTTCCATAAACATCCATTGTGTTCTTTCAATTAACAATATATTTTAAAGTTGAAAACCATGAACATGTATGCTTGGAACATTCAATTTGGGAAACTGGGAAAATGTGTTCATCTCCTGTGGCTCCTTTTTCTCTATGTTCTTCCTTAATAAGGCCTCAGCGTTTCACAGCCACTGAAGAATTCAAAGAATGCCATTAACGAAGATACCACCCTGCTAATTAAATCTTAATACTTGTTCTGAAAGAATTCCATAGCAAAACTCAAGTCTTACACACAGAAACTGCTTTTGAAGTCATAATATTAAAGCTTTCTGTTTTCCAGGTGATGTCTCGGCCTTTTTTTTGCCTTCACATACTTTGTCCAATAATTACTCCATCACAATCATGAGACTGGAGGCTCCTGTATTATTATTCTTTGATAACTTATAAACCCCAGTTTTCAAGTTTTGGTCTCAAAACTTTGTTTTCTGCTTGATGGGTTGTTCTTACAGTGTGGCTATACCTGTCTTTATCATAGGGAAGAAAAAAGGAGAAGAAAAGGAAGGATTAAAGGGTGCAAGGGATGAAATAAACTGCTGGAACTTGCATTCACTTGGGGCAAGGAAAGATGTGTTAATGGCTGAAAAAGAGGAAAAAACATCAAGAGCAGCCCCCAAACACCTCACTTTCTTGAAATTTACATATTTTCCATAATTTTCTATTCTTCTGAACAGACAGATGAAAACTGCAGCTCAGATTTGTTTTCTGTGAGTTGTCATAGATAAAGACTCTGAACTGGAAGTCTGCTTAGAGCCCCAGGACCGGCAGGAAGCCTAAAAAGTCTTTTGGCTACCAACAGTGAAAATGCTGCTGCATTCACCCTGAGAAACAAACGTGGGCACAACACCTACATGTAAATATTTCAGGAATCCTATCTCCTTGCTTCAAAAATCTAAGCCATGCCTTGTTGTTAACTTTAGGAGGAAAAACTTATTATATGTGTCATAAAATCCCATTTCCTTGAATACAGAAGAACCAAACAGCTCAGAAGTTGAGCACAACCTGCTCAGAAGCAGTTGCTATTCTCAGAGTCTACTCTCTCTTCCATCACAGACAGATGTAGCTGTAAGCAGTAAAATTCAAGGCAACCCCTCAAGATCAAGCAAAATTTTTGCACTGAGTTTTGCCATGTACCTCTATACTTTTGGACAGCAGTGTCTTCTTATGACCATAATAGTGCTCCAAAATATTATTTAATGACCCTTGCTTTTACACCAAAAGGAAGGGAGCTCACCACCCTGAGCAGCTGTAACCGGGTTTTTAATTGAAAAAACCTACTTCACAGCAGCTGTGAACATGCATAGCCTGCTCTGCCTGTATTCAGCATTACGGCAGCTACGTTACATCCCCAGTCTTTGAACGCAAGGAGGATGGCAGAAGAGGTAGGTATGTCTGGACATAAGTAAAACATTTTCATGTCACTTCCAATATGCGTGCACATCCCACTTGCCCTCATATCCCCACCCAAATGAGAATAAATCACTGCTACAGTCGTTGATCTCTATTTACATGAAACAAACATATCCTATGGTATTGTTTTGATACATGTGTCACTGCTTTTTGGCACAATACATAAATTTTATGCCTATCTGAATATGAAAGGTGACTGTATAGAAAAAGAAATTGGTAAATACAGCCATATTTAAATTTTTCAGTTCTGTGGATTGCCACAGAAGTTCCAGTTCTCAAGGCTTCTCCAAGCTCGTTCAGCTTTAAGACTTTAGAGAAGGAAAAGAGTCTGTGAAATAACTAAGCCTGGAGCTCAGAAACTGCATCTCATTTCAAAAATGTTTGAAATGCTCTCATTTAACATTTTCTGAAATGAAATACAGCAGACTTCCAGGTCTGCAACATCTTGTCCTAATTTGCAATGCAAAGTTTTACAAAAGCTTAATGGAATTTAAAGGCCTTTTTTTTTTTTTTTTTTTTTTTTTTAAATTCAGAGAATCATCCTTCCGGAATCTCAGAGACTGGCCCTGGCAACAAACAAGGAGGCTGAAGTACTTCATTCATGTTAGATACCACATCTCAGGGCAGTTTAAGACAGAGGAAGACACTGATACATGATCCTTCCTATATTAACAAATCGCTTTACATTGTGGTAACATGGTATTTCAAATTATAGTCAGTTCAGTTTCTTGCATCAAAATGAGAAATGTCCAGTGCACTGTACTAAACTTTATGCCTTTCTAGTAGGTGTGTTAAGATCTAATCACATAACTGAGATAATGACTTTTATTCGCATGCTAGCAATTAATGTTGAAACAGGCAAACTCTACAAGAGAGGGAAATATGGCTTAAGATCCTTTTTCATGTATTATGAAATACAGGACTCCCTCTTCCAATCTTACCCTTACCACAGTGCTGTAGGTGATGTTGCTGTAAAATATGAGGAATTATGGGGTTTTTTGTTTGGGTTGGGTTTTTTTTCTCCCCCAGGGCAGCAAACATTCCTTACTAATATCTACAGTGTTTCAAAGTCCTTAGGTGCAGTCAGATTACCAACACCAAGTTTTCAAAATGTCTGGCTTGTGCAAACTGAGAGAACTGAAATTCCTATATAACAAGGGGTCAACTATTTCTGGTTTCTCAGCTTTGAGAGCTGTCTCTGCAGCCTATGAAGCCAGCTGATACCATCACAAGATTTTCAATCTAAATTCAAACCAGGAGCTCTAAAAAGCAGAGATATGCAGTCACTGCACTTTTGTTTAAGAAGAATTTAACAGCAGTAGCTGCACCTGAAAAGCTCTACTCAACTCCACTTAAAACCCATTAGAGTAAAGCCCAGGTTTTGCTCACACTTGCTCTATAGAAGTGAAGTGAATAATTCAAATGTTTCATTAATTTTGTAGGAACAGCGTAATGCTACAGCAGTACAAGTCTATAGCCTAGAGTGCAGGATGCAGGCGCAGTACTGAGGGCTTGCCTGAGATTGAAATTAACCCCTTGGGAGCATGGGAGCTTTCAGTTCCCAGTGGAGGGGTTCTGTGAAAGGAGGGAGGACAGCGCCTGGAGGAAGCACCACCTGTGAGGAAATAACTGCAATGAAGGCACAGCAGCAGAAGGAAGACGCAGCTTAGGGATATTCAGAACAATCTGCCCAGTGTTGTGCCACTCATCACCCAACCAGGGACACAAATATCTTTTTCTTTTCCCCTGTCCGACTTGCTTTTTTTCCCCTCCAGTCAGGAACTGCCACATTAAATAACCACGCTATTGTTTGAGGCATTCTATGCAAAAGGGTGGTTTTAGATGTAGAGGTTTCAGGGGCTTTACCAAGCTCATGTAAGACCCTGGTGAAAGGCAGGGCTGGCCCTGTAACTCAGTACACACAGCTCGGCTCGGAGGGTTGGAGCTGGCGCCCTTTCTGCTCCAAACCTGGCGTCGGGGGGGCACTGGGGGGTCCGGGAGCAGGACCCTGGCTCGCTGACGGGAACCGGCCACGGGCTGGGGGCCGGGGGACAGGACCCTGGCTCGCTGACGGGAACAGGCCACGGGCCGGGGGCCAAGGGACAGGACCCTGGCTCGCTGACGGGAACAGGCCACGGGCCGGGGGCCAAGGGACAGGACCCTGGCTCGCTGACGGGAACAGGCCACGGGCCGGGGGACCGCTGGGAGGGGGCGCGCGGCGGCCCGTGGCGGGAAGGCGCGCTGAGGGGAGGTGGCAGCCCGGGCTGGCTGAGGGGAGGCTGTGGCCGATGGCGGCTTTGGTGAGGAGCCGGCTGGGGCTGGCACGGCTGTGCCGCGGGGCATTAGGCGTCGCCCGTGGATTTTCCACGGAAGCCTTACGCCTCCCGTGGCTGCAGGGGCCGCTGGGCGTGGGGCGGGACCCGAGTCCATCCTCGGGGACACCAGCAAATCTCCACAGCTCCGGCAGGATTGACAGCACCCGTGTCACTGCTAACAGCCCTTGGTCTGAATTTTCTTTGAAAGTACTGTGACAGAGGTACCAGAACCTCCCTGGAAATCTATTCTAGGTGTTTGCTACTCTTGCTATTTTATTTATACATCTATGAGGGGAGACAAGGGTTGTATGTATTTTGGGAGTTCAGCAGAATAGCACCTAAAGCTTGACACAGTGTTTCAGGTGAGATCTTACCTCTCTGCCCTCATTTCCATCTGGCTGAGTTTGAAGTCTGTCTTCCACAGCACTTGTAGCCCCTGCAGCCTTGCTGCAGTCCAGTTATGGGACAGTTACTGCTGTTTCTGTTAGGATGGTGGTGGTGCCCTGTCAAAAAGAAGGCGGTTAGACTGGTTTGGCATGACTTTTTCCCCCCTCCCCCGACAAATTCAGGTTAGCTCTTACTTTCATTTTAAAGTTTCTTGGCATGTGAAAGCTATGTATTTGCTAGCACGGTCAAAGGATTTTTCTTGGAGTTCAGTTTAGCTGGGTGACTTATGAAAGGTTTCTCCTTTAGCTGGCTGACTCATGAAAGATTTCTCCTTTCCCTCTCTCTTAAAAAAAAAAAAAAAAAAAAAAGGAAAAAAGTGTGTACTTTCCAGCCTTTGTAATGCTTCAGCCATTTTCTGTTGTAACCTAGAATGAATTGTGTCAGGTTTTATTAATTTAATAGTTCATCTTAGTACAACCTAAATTGCTCTTTCTTCAGGTTAGCCAGAGTTTTTCATATTTGATCTTCATATTTTCTCCTGAGAAAAAATTGCTAAGCTTTTGATAAAAAAACATAATATAACTAAAGACCAGATTGGTAGGCTTTGAACAGGAGAACCTCTTCCAAGGAGATCTTTTTTTCTGAGTGTGGGGAAGAGTTTCTCACAGTTGCAAGCTGTGATAAACCATAGCAGCTCCTGTAGCCTTCAAGTCTTAATCTTACACTGCCAGTCACACTGTCCATTTCATAAATAAATGTCCACTAGTTTCGTTATACCAGTGTTCTTTATGATAACTTCAGCATTTTGGCTTCATGCAAACCAAATGAACTAATTTAGCAGCTGTAATCCAGCTTCCTGGAAGAGGGCTATAGTCAAAATACTGACTGCAGAACAAACTGATTAAAAATGAATACAGGGATCCTAAAGGAGAAGTGAGGTTTGAAAGGGAGGATACCGTGAAGGACATAAAATGTGATCTAGGCTAGAAGGGAGGCACTGGACTTTCTTCATCACATAACATCAGACACAGAAAAACACTTTATAAGCAGACTTGAGATGTAAAATGGTGTGAACTGTTCACAGTATTGAAATGACATATACATATAGTGATTATATGCAAAAACATGATTTGTGAGAACGCTTCAGTATTTACTCCCGATCTCCACCTGAGCTTTCCAGATCCTGTTGAGATTATCATAATATGTAACATTTTGCTCCTGTACAATAAACACTAAGTAGGAAGCAATTTTAATTTAAAGCCAGCCATGGTTTTGCTGTTTTTAATCATTAGGAGACAATGACTAAGTATACAGTATCCATGAATAAGAAATTAAAAATAATAATAATAAAGAAGCCTTAATAAAAGGATTGCTGTTCATTACATCACACACTCGGCATGAATGAACACATCCTTATACAGATTTTACTGGTTTAACTACATATTTCTGTTCCTAAGTGAGCAGAATTGAAGTGATAACTAAAAATACAAGAAATAAGATTTCTGTGTTCGTAAAAGCAACTCAGCTTAGATCTTCCACAAATTTGCACATCTTTATTTTGAAGTGACTTCAGTGCATAGGAGACTAGCAGGACTGATGTAAATAGTTATAGCTATCTGCACAAGAAATACAGATTACATCTATAAAAAACATCTGCACTCATGGAATTCCAGTGTCTATGCATATACAAACCAGTTATGACTGACTGGAATTTTCAGGGTCTGATTTTCTTCAAAAATAACAAGTGTTGCATTTCCCAGCTATATCAGTAACACAATTTATGATCTTCTTAAAGATCACTCCCATACTTAAGTGCATATGCTTGACACGGTCCCCCTTTTGCCCTGTACCGTTGATTACAAGGTCTCTCCTATCCACATCACCCTGCATCCTTTGCTAGCTGTCCCAGTCCACCACCTCATCACTTGATTTTTGGTCATTATCCTGCTCCCCTGTCATTCGTAGTTTATCTAATTTTCTGATTTTTTTTTTTAAACTATGGAGCATAACATATCTATTCTCTATTGAAGACTTGATGATAGTCTATTGCAAGGTTACAGGTGTCTTGATTAAGAACCTATTGTTGAAATATTACTATTTCTAGTACTTCATAGTCCTTAGTCTACTGCTCTCTGTAAATGATCCAAACTCATTACTGAGGCAAAGCCAGTTTTTGAGCTTTCATGAGTTGTTCCCACGCATGGCAGAAAGAAGAAAAGTTTATTTTGTAGTAATCTGGCTAAAAGACAACTAAAGGTGACATCTCTTTGTAATAACTCCCTGGATATGTTTCCCTCAAAGTCATATGTAGAAAAGACAGAGAGGAGAGACTCTGTGACGCCTTGGTTCTAGCTTACAGTTCCAGATTTGTGATGCAGAATTGTCTCCTGCATATGTGGTTGGCCTCAATGTGGAAGTGTAGCAATCTAGTTTTAGATCTTCAGAATGGGAAGTGGGGAATCATGTTTGTTCAGGAGACAATTGTGTTTTGTTTATGGACTGATAATATCAGTAGTAGAATTATAAACATGGAATATAGCCTATTTTTTGGAGGCTAGAGAATTGGAAGCAATGAGAGTTGAAATAAAAGACAGCAAGATACCTGGGTTTAAAGCATAACAGTGCGAAGGACCAGGAGGAAGTCACCAACTAGTAGTTTTTCTTGTTATGCCCGATCTGCGGCAGCCTCACCATCTGTTGTTTAGGTCTAAACAGTTCAAAGTCAGACTGTACTTTTCCTGAAATACTGATTTATTTATCTTTTAAATTAATATCTTCCTTCAGCATTCCCACACAGAACTCAAACATTTGCAGAGATGGGCCTGTTTTTGCCACACCTAAATTGAATAATATATTAGTAAAAACCAGCTACTTTCAGTTTAGCATTTGTCGACATGTATGTCATTTCTATGTTGCAGTCAAATTCATACTGACTTTAGCTTTAGGGTTGTCCCTCTATGCCATGCTGTAAGTGGTGGTGGAGGAAAGGGAGTTCCAAAGACTGGCTGGGCTAAAACAAGTTGGGGTGGGGGGGAATCAATCGATCAATACTTTGGAAACTTGGACATATATTGGGCAAGTTTTGATTTGCCTCAAAGAAGTCAAGGTGACAGTAAATCCACTACAAAACCATGCATGCTGAATAAAAGCAGAAAAATCAATCCTAGAAACAAAATCCCAATAAAAACAAGCACTTGCCTTTTCACTTAAGGCTTAATTTTATGCTACAAAACTGACATCATGACCTCATTTTAAGTAAAGCCACTGCCTTAGACAATAAGCCTCACAAACTTGTTTGTAAATACAATTCATGACCCATTTCTCCTCTTTAGTCCTGGTTTTGTGCAAAGTTCTCTTTTGGTACTATTGGAAAAAAAACTTTCAGAGCTAAAGGTGGTGTGTCCTTTATGTTGCTACATCTAGGATGTCAACCATACCACATAAATAAAACCCAACAACCAACCAACCACAAGAACAACAAAAAAAAAACACCAAAAAAGTCCCATCCAAAACCCAACCAAAAAACCCTTAAGTTTTACCACAGAATAAAACTATCTCTTGCTTTATAGCAAATTAATGTACCTTGTTGCATGGGCACCACATATCTTAGATATATAATGACACAAATGACTCCTTTTTTACAGCAGCAAAGACAGGCATGAAATGCCTCATGCAACGAATTATTATTTTGATTAAGGCCTAGATTACCTTGGCCTGTCTGGTAATTTCTACCAAAGGGCTGATTTTCACAATAAACATGGGTTTTTAATGAGAAGTTTTCTACAGCCCCCCAAAAAACTTCTCATATAAGCTTTACAAGGCTTACTAGCTGTCTCCTCCTGTGTGCAGGGTGAGGCCATAAGCCACTTTGATCTGCACAGGAAGCAAGTCCACTGTGCAGAACAGATGCAACTTCATAGTTCTGTGTTGTCGTCCTATCCCTTAGTGACAGTTCGTCATTTCCGTACAGTTTGCTGTGTAGCAAAATTGACGCCTGACCAACAGCAATCTCAAAATTCATAGGAGAAAGGCAGCCTTCTTTCTAGTGAAGACAAACTCAGACTGCTGAGAGCCTGTCAAGCTTTCACTAACTGGCTTTCAAGGAATGGTAACATTAATTTGACTCAGTTTCCTCTGTACCAAATGAGCCATATCAAGAAAAACTGCCTGACTGCAAGTAAATCTTTAATTTAAATTTCATTATCAAACTCACTATCTGTGACTGGAAGAGGTAACTGGAAGCATTATCTATTATGTTTAAAAACGCAGTTTGAGGATGCCATGTGTAGTATAAATTCCACGTTTAATGAATGACCTGAAACAACTTTTCAGAAAAGTATGAGAAACACAGAACCTTCTATGACCTTCACCTCTTTATACTGCTTGGGAGATCCAGATATCTAATCCAGGAGATACAGAGGGAGCATCTCCTAGATTACAGTAGCATGCCTGAAGAGGCTTGTCCTCTCTGCACTACCAGAAAGTGGCACAAAGAAGTCACCGATGGTAGCCAGACCCCAAAGGAAGGCACGTGGAGCACACGTTGTTCTGCATTGACACGCTGGCAGCAGGCTGTGCACGGGTCACACAGCTCTCCTGAAACAGAGTTCCCATGTAGATTATTTGGGCAAGCTCAGATTTCTGCCTTACTAGTTCCCTTGGCCCTGATCTATGCCTAGTCAACAGTCTGTTTATATATGCGAACTTCAGCTTTGACTGGAACTTCACCTTGCATTGCCTCTAGGTAGTTTAGACAATTTAACTTTCTCCTGTGCCGGCTGGTTTCTCTAAACCCAATGCTATCTCACTGGGGCTTTGTGTGCTATAACATTACAATGCCCTAAGGCAGGATTAGGCCATTTGTTTACATATAAACATGTGGCACACTCCACCTGTACAAATGTTTGTTTTTGCATAGCTAGCAGATAACAGGGCTGTAAATTTTATTGCTAAATATTATAAACATAGATCTATGATTTTTTTCCCCCAAGAACTGTGTTTTGGGCCTGATTCTTATCTCACTGTTACCAATTTTAGGTGGATATAGCAGGAACCTGTGACATACACGTGCATGAAATTAGGGTAAAACTCTGTGGTTTGTTTTTCAATAGCACTGATATTACTTGTAAGGGGTTTTTTTTTTAACATAATGTAAACAAATTTAAAAAAAAATCATTAGGTCATTTTTCAGCAAGATGCAAACATAAATGATTAAAATAATATATTTATTTCCATAATTTTCCACTGAATGCCTTATTACCTACCCATTCTCTATAACGAACATGACATTTTTCTGACAGAGCTACAAGAATGACTATGTCTGTTTTTCTGTATTCTGTACATTACTGGGTTGTGTCTTTTACCTGATAACATCTCTATCTAAATGACTATTAACACAGATATTTTTCTGCATTGTTTTTCCTTCCACAGATTCTGAATTCATCACCTCAGAGAGCTGCTATTGCTGCATGGATCCTTCTCCACATTGTCTCAAACTGCCCATGATTTTATAAGGTACTTTCAGTACTGTCACATCACACTTGAAACAAAATACCTAAAATATGTGATTGTGTTTTCTTATTAATATAACTAACATTTTGTACCGTTCACGTAATTTCTTAAGTTTCTGTAAAATGAAATAAATCATACACCAGAAGCTCTTTTTTTGTAAGAATACTCAAAAGTCTTGTGGGAAAAATCTGAACAATTTATCTGTAGAAAAAAAACCATAAAATTTGTTGATTTCATTGCTCAAAAAATACCAGTGAAAACTTGAATTTGAATGCCTTCATGGCCTTCCTACAGGAAAAAAACATATGCAGACAAATGGGAAAGGCAAGTTTATGAGACATATTTGTGTTCGATTTCAACCTTGAATTGCACAAGAATTGGAATCATTACTGCACTGTTGAGTTTTCTGTCTTTCCTGAGTGGCTTTCAAATTTTGTTTCTAGTTTAGCTGCAAAAACTAACAGCAGTATTGCAGTTGCAGTGGTGTGCAAGGGTTTGCTCTTCCATTTGTATCTCTGGGCACTAGGAAACACCTTTTCATACATGTTTCCTTTTCATGAACAGTACATATGGGGATGGGATATTATGTGCTCCTTTGCATACTATTACGAGCAGAAGTTCAAAGGCTTTAAGACCTACAATAATTTAAACTCAAATATGTCTTCTGAAGAACCCATGTCAAGACAGGAAACAATAAGTAAAACTGAACACAACAAATATTAACTTCATAATGGTTTTAGGTTATTCAGTCAGTATTAAACTGATAATCTAAACAGAAGTAAATTATTTCAGAACACAACTTTACAGATTTATAAAGAGATTTTCATGATGAAAATAATGCATAACTAAAATAGTGTTTATTTTTGCATGCTTCACTGTAATTTTCTACATTCTAAGATCATTAATATGCACGATCATATCTTTTTGTGCTTGGATTCTGAGGTTGCATGTGCCATTTATGTTTCTAGTGGTATAAAAGGTTATTTTATTTGAATGTACAGTGTCTTCACTTATTACTTAAGTGATCGTCTATTAGAGAAGTGCTACAAATTGCATGGTAACAGAACTAATGCAGTCACGAACTATATGCTGTAGACACTGGGAAACTGCAAATGCAGTTATGTTTGTATCACCAACTCAGCCAGTGGAGAGCCTCTTTATCAATGTGCATCGTCAACATGTGAGGAATGTCCTAACAGGGTTCAGCTATTCCACAGCTCTTCTGCCTTTGTCTTACAACTATTATGTGAAACATGTTGAATTAAGGACTATATGTCTTGCAAAATGCACCTGTTATACCATGGCAGGTGTAGGGTGCACCCATTTACCAGCACAAATCAGAAGTAACTGCTGAATGAACTGCTGAATTAAGTGGTGCTTAAATTCTGGCCCATTAGAGTGTTTTCTAACTAAATAATGACAGATGCAGAAGGTTAAAAAGAAGACAGCTCCTGCTGAATCTAAAAATCTGTATAATGAGGTTAAAATACACATACATATTTTGTAATTAAAAGTCTGATGTTGTAATTCTTTAAAGAGCCATCACAATTCAGTTTAAGTAGGTCTGTTCACTGGAAATGCATGTTAACTCCTTTCTGCAGAAAAGGTAAGGAGTGGTTATTGTTTCTTTAGGGGGCTGCACCAAGGAGATAATTACATGCTGTAAGATATAATCACACAGACACAATAAGGAGTCTAGGGCCAAGCAGGATGATGATGTTTCTACTAGTACATTTGACTGCAGTATAGGGAACTGCATTGTGTTACAATTTTTAACCAAGCACATAATAACCCAGGTATGCTATGTCCTTCTTGTCCTCTCTGTGTCAGCTGTCATGGTAACAACATTGCTGTACAGACTAAAAAGGAAGGGATTTTAAAGACTCTTAAATGGGTGAAATCAACAGGCAGGCCTTGGGGGATATGTTTTGGGATAATGGGGTCCCACAATCAGAAGTGGGCATAGCAGTTTTGAAATTTCTTCGAGATTTCTAGCATAGCCTTGATAATTGGAAAAGACATTGAGAATTATTCTTACTTTCAGATTGTTGGTCTGCAAAGCATTTAGATTCTAGGTTCATAACAAAGTTAAAAGGCTTAAATGAATGAATGAATTTTGAATTTTTCAGAATAATACCCACTATTAAGCAGAATCCATAGCATTAGTGAATTGTTTTTTGTGATATCTTTTGAAATTGAGATAATGCTTCAGAGGAGGGTTAGTCAAATCACAGCATGTCCTTGCCTTTCCCAGAAGGAACACTTACTGTTCAGAATGACTGCTAGCATTACATGTCAAATTTAGAGAGCTCAGCTCTAAATTTCTTTCAGTCTCCTTTCTGTTCAACACATGTTGAGACAAATGAGTGAAGCAGAACAGTACTTTAATATTAGCAGAGCATTCTCTTGCAATCCTGCTACTCCAAGTGATGCCATGTAAACCCTGTTGTACCACACATAGGGACCACACTATTATGTACTGCTAAAAGAAAGTTAATCTGACCCAGAACTATGGTTTCTAATGCTGAGAAAATCAGAACAAAATCTCACTCCTCCAAGATCTTTATTGTATCTAGTTGAACACTACTATGAAATGCAATGGTTCCTAAAACTCAGGCTGATGACTGGAAAACCTTAGTCTTCTGCTGTTGATGATCCTGAATCCTTCTAGACAGCAAACAGCAGAAAAATGCTGCTCTATTGAACAGACAAGAGAAGCCCAATCTGGGCCTTTACAAAGATACCCACAGCACAAGAAAAAACCCTGTTAATTCTCACATTAAATTTCAAACTTCATTCATGCAGTCTGTGCCAACTTACTGTCTCACCTCAGATATGTCCATTCATTCCAACCTCAGTTTTCAAATTTAAAAAATGCAAATAAATGCATAATTTGCAGGAAACTGATATTTTACAGGGAAGCCTAATGAAGACAATTTTATAAACAATTTTCCTTCCTTTGGAAGCAAACATACACTGGACACAAAGAAAAAAGATTTAGTCTACAATTATCAATCAGTGAAATCCTAGAGGTTCCCAGGCCCTAGAACTCTGCAGAAACTCTAGGCAACAGAAGTGGGTGCCAATGCATTTCACTGTGTGGAGTGCAAGCAGATACATTCACTTTAGTTCACAAGTCTACCTTAAATTTGTAATGCAGCTTCAGCTACACTGGGAGATAATAACCAGCAACTGGCAAAAGCCTGCTTCCAGTAGTGACTTCTGGCCCTTTTCACCAACTCTGATGCAGTTTCATAAGCAACCTTTAAAACTGGGCTGTTCCATTATTTGTATTTAATTACACATGTATTCAATTTTCATTTTTAATTTGTACATGGCTCATTTTCTCTGTTGTATCAATGTAATATCCCATTTTCTTAAAAATAACTGCCAAGTCCAAAGTGCCAACGACTCCTTTGCAACCCAAGTGTGCATCTACATTACATGGTTAAAGCTTGCAAAAGACCCAGAGGACAGAGTGAATCTAGAGTATAAGCTGTTCTGATATCAGGTATGAACCCTGATTCAGTATAAATTGTACTCCTTTGTTCATCAGCTTTGGGAAGAAGTAGTGAGCAAGTATATAATGCAGACTGTCTCCCTTCCCCCAACACACACCTATTTTTAAAATATTTAAGAATCTGAAACAGCTTAAAATGCTCATATATTCTTTCTTGGAATATATGATGAAAATGTCCCATAGAGCAGTTTAGCTAAGTACAGAATTTGCCTAGAATTATGTGAGACTGTGGATGAAACTTTGTGACTTGGCGGCAATGTTAGTTTGAGTTCCTGAGTTATTTCCCAGCCCCTGCCCATGCAGTCTTGCCCTTGCTCCACAAAGTACTGCTCCTGCCATTAAATCCTCCAGCTCATTATAGGAATGGGAGAAGCAGTGAATGGAGACAGGGAATGCTCTTGGGTTTTTTCTTTCAGGGGGGTTGGCTTTTTTCCTTACTGGGAAAACACTGAGTTCAACAATCACAACTTAGAGGCATTATACTGGGGCTTAAACTTAATTTTCACTGAACTTCAGGAGTACTTAAAGCTTAGCACCTGCTTAACTGCTTTACCTTTAACTGCTTTCAAATCCAGCCTGTACATATTTGCAGAATTCTTTGCACACCGTACACAGACCTGTGTGTTTTGTACATGGAACTGGCCACTGAAATCTAATACCAAACCTTTTTATAAATTTTAGATGAAAAATGTCCTTTCCAAATATAATCTGCAAACCCAAACTAGTTAGCAGGTGAATAATCTCAATAAATATATTGTAAAAATGTAGTAATACAGTGGACAACTTTAGTGTTGGATCACATAGATAAGAATAATGACACCCTAACCACCTCAGGAACTCTAAAAGTCATGTAGAAACCACTATAACATTAATGTTCATAAATTACAGGAGGTAGTTATATACTTCTGCTGTCACTTGTGTCTAAAACAAAAACTTAAAAAATTCTCAAGTTGCAGACCTTTTATTTGCTCATAGGTGCTCTGAATTCACACTCCAGGATTTAGGTTAGCCCTTTCTCTGTCATATTTGTTGATGTTATTCCCTCTTTAAGCAGTTATTTGGGGTAACAGACCATCCTAGCCATCGCCTGTCCCACACAGCAACAAGGAAATAACAGCAGTATTAAAGGAGTAATCTGACCACAACTGGTGGCTTCTGTTTCACTCATGTTCCAGAATTTTAATGTTTCTATCACTGCATTTCTGACTTTGCTTTTGTTTAAGTAGACCTGGCCTATGCTATCCACAGCCTGCTTCACTGCTTCATTTTCGTATTATTAGTTATCATCAACAATTTTTTCCACAGCTATGAACTTATTTTTTCCCCTTCTGTGCAGTTAGGAATGTTAAATACACTTTCATGGAGGGAAAAAAAAATATGTCCTGATAGACAGTAGTCCAAAGGCTTTCAACATTTAAGGGCTACCTTACTAACTTGCCAGGGGATAAAAAGGCCATGCCTCTTTGCATATTTATTTGCAAAAATAGTAACAGCCAAAATTGCATAAATTTACAATATTTGCTTTAAATAACATTCTATACAAAAATGAGAAATACCGTATTGCAAGCAAACCTGCAGGTGACTTATATTGTCCTATGCTTGCTTGTGGGGAGAAGATTACAGGTTGCCATGCTCTTTGGCTGCATCCATTTCGGACCAAAGTGGTTTAGAAATACTGAAGGATACACACAGTATAGCAGGAAAACTATGACTACTCTGCATGCTTGCTTATCACATATCTACTTAAGGTGCATGGAGACAGGAGTAAATAAATTCAGATTTGAAGAGCATCTTGCTCCATAACTAGCCAGAACTAGCTCATATTTGCCACTTCTAAGCAGAACAGGAGATGATTTTGTGGTCCTGAAAAAACGTTCAGGTTTTGTAAGCTTTGCATTTTTCCTTAGAAATCTAAGGATATCTACAGGAATCTAGAAATCTGGGATCAATAAAACTTAATGCTTAGACCAAGTAAGAAGTGAACATCACCAGTTTACTAATGAGGTTGTATGTGAGATGACATATAAGTTAAAATAGTCTCAGTATGTAACATCTTTTAGAGCTGTAACTCTGTACGCTGTCTACCATGAAAGGAGATGACTTTCAGTGCAAAGTGAGATACTTTTTCAGAGAAACAATTAAATAGGCATGCTAGTCCTATCAAAGAACCTGGGATTTTAGAACACACAAGACTAACCCCGGGGCAACCTGGTAAGTTTTCTATAGGCAACAAGAAAAGTATCAGATAAATTTTGCTCTAAAGTTTTCCTGTTATAGAGAGGCAGAGAGATTAAAAATTTAATGGAAAATAGTAAGGATCATGTAGCATCCCAGGAACTGGTTGTTTTCAATATTTGCATTTGCATGCAGGACATGTGTTGGTTCACTATCTTTTACAAGTGTGATTCAGTTCACATAAAGAGACATATTTCTCATTTAGCATGCATGTTTGTGTTGTCAACCTGATAGAATTGCATAGGAATTAACCCAATAAAGTTAAATGAAAAATAATGCTCATTTTATTGCTTATTAAAAAGTAGGTCTACCCCATTTAACTCAAAGTAAGATCTGTGATAAGACCAGCTTATTAGTATTAATTTTAACTCATCCTGTAGAATTTTGTAGTTATACGATTTTCTATTAAATTATGTAGTATCATCTGAACAAAAAAAAAAAGAAGAAAAGACCCTAAAACCCTCACCTTTATGGAATTGTTACCTATTTCACTACAGGAGGCAAATCATCATGCAAGTTCAGGGGCTAAAGAAGTTTGAGCATCCCAAAGACATCCCCAATCTGGCCAAGGAACACTTGTTTCCAGTGCCAAAACTGAAGAGCAGGTCCAGGGGAATTCCTCAGACCTGAGCTAAACAGGGCTATTCACAGTCGTGGCAGGCCTAGGCTAGGGAAGGATCTCAGAATACCCTCGTTTGCAGCTGAAGCCACACTGTCCCCTACAGAATTCTACAAAGCAACAGGCAGGGAGACTCAGTAAAAAAAACACCCTGCATCCTTTCTCCTTCCATGCAAGAACTGTGCTAAACTTTTTTTTTTTTTTTTTTTTTTTAAATAAGAGTAAGATCTGTAAATAGAGATCTGCCTACTTGTGATATAGTGAAATGCAGGTATGTCTTATGGGTGTCATGGTTTAGGTCGAGTTAGGTGATATCAGCATTAAATAACCAGGTTCCCAGTTGACAAGGATAAAAACGATATCACTCCACCTTCTTTGAACTTCTTGCATTCTTAGCATTCTTTCCATAAATCATTTAATAGCTGCCCTATTCATAGGAAAATATGTTGCCGAAGCTAAAAGGTGTTTGGTTTTTTCCCCTCTGCTCTCATTGGAGGGAAACATAATAAATTAAGCCTGATTTGCATGCAAGTTTGCATACACAAAACTCTTGTCATGAACGAGCAAACAATAGCCTACTCACGTCAGAACACATTGGTCAAACAGCAGCATAAAAAATAGCTACTGAGCTGTGAGGCACATCAGTATTACCCTACTGCTCTGTGCCACTGATACTTTGCCACAACAAATCTGCACCTCTACAAAGGCAACAGAAAGAAATTAACTCAGCAGCTTTGTACCTCTCATGGTGCTGCAGTCCAAATAATCGCCATTGCTTTGTGGGACAGACTGACAAGAGGGAAATTCTGAGTCCTAGATGAACCCGTAAGCAGAATGTATAAAAAGCTTTCCCTGATGACACAAATGTTATCCCTCTCTTTCAGTGTGCTGCCTGGAAGCGCACGTCAAGTCATTTATTGGGCAATGTATAATTAGCTACTATCTGTATAATGTTGCCATGAAACTTTTGGCATTACAATATTGAGCAGATTGCTTCTGCAACTGGTGGCATTGCAGCAGTAAAAACATGTTACTAGTCCAGCTGGACGTGCTGATATCATAGGACACCTACACAATTTCAAAAACTTTCTTGACGTGGCATGTAGTTAAATCAGAGCTTCTGACAGCTCTTCATGGAAAGGATTAGCATGCCAAGCTTTAGCTCTGTTTACCTCTTGGAACTATACATGCAGATTTTGATGCTAACACCTGCTTAGTGCCTGCTTACCTTACCCATCTTCTGGAATCTGTCAGAGGAACAGAAGCAAAGGGAACTAATTACTGTAAGTCATTACTAGTAACTAGGAGGCAGCAGGAGAGATTTTGGCTGGAAAGGATTGAATGAGAGCAGTACTAACAGTTCGGGGCAGTTACCTAACAAAAGCCTGCCCAATATTTGAAGAATATTGCTGGCAGTCCTTCTCACATAGTAAAAGCATATTTAAAAAAAAATTAAAAATTAAAAGGCATTAAGTGCAGAAAGCTTCTGTCATCCTAGGGTTAGGGTGTTCCCTTCAGATTGCCTATGAAACATTTAGCAGAAATGAAGGACCACTTCCAACATTAAGAAACCGTGCAGCAGACAGATTTCATTATTTGTTTTGGCAACCATCTCCATTTAAAATGCATTCAGCTTACAATGCATAAGCTATTTATTTTCCTATGAGCAAAATGCATATAGAATTTCCTAGCCTCCTGGTTCTATGCTTGTATGACCTGAGGTAGCTGATTTTGCACTGCCTCCTGTACTTTCCCCTGTGACTTTTGACTTTTGGCTGTTGTGTGAATGTGCTGCCCTACTAACCATGGGTCTGTTTCAGTCTACTATGACAATCCTACATGCCCACTATAATATTTAGATCATTCACACTCCCCACTTCATCTGCCAATAAACTACAGTTGCACCTGGTACAAAACGGGTGTTTAACAGCTGAAAGCAATGCCATGTTACATTTTAAGGACATGATGTTAATAAGCACAGCTCCTCAGCTTAAATCTAGAAACCCAACCAGGGAGCTAGAATACTGTTAGGTAAGTTAAGATATGACAAGGACAGTACAGGCAATTCAATTATATGGATCACAAACTTTTAACTGGGACCAAAATGATTAAGAGCTCGGTTATATGGCATTCTCTTAGTTTTGGATTGCGTCACTACCTGCTCACGCTGATCTTTTTGACTCAGAGAATAATATATACCTATAATAACTCCTTTTCCATGGTTGTCAAAGGTGTGATTCCATGTGATTACAAGTAACATGGGTACATCTGTTCTAGCAGAGGGGTTATAATTGTGCAGCATAGAAAGCACTCATTTCCTAAGCACCACCTCAGAGCGTATGTACTAGCAACTGCTTTGCTGCTTTGAATTAAGAGGAGCAGGTTAGCAACTGTCATCCATCCTATGCTAAACCTGAGACTAAAAATCATGAGTAAGAGAATGAAAACAATTAGAGGGACAGATGGGAGACAGATACAAATAATTTCAGAAAAAAATGTAAGGATCATGGCATGAACCAAAATGATTCTGGTGTAATTAACATGTCCTCAACAATTTTTTTCCTTGGCATGTTTGTTTACTCATATGCTAATCTTAAAAATTGACTCAGGCTTATGCTATTCAGCTATCAGTGATGATAATAGTTTAAAAAAATGGGGTCTATTAAGTTAAAAAAGAGATAAAACATCAGATCAACTCTGGCTTGATTTTTGTGCTACTAATTTAAATCAAAGCAGTTAGATGGCCTGCTTGATTTGTGGGCATGTTAAGAATATCAGATGCCTAACATCAGCTGGAGACATAAAATTATAAACTAAAAAGCTGGTGGCTGTAAAACTGCTGGAGCAAGAGCAGAAAAAGGAAGAGCAAATGAAGTTGAAAATAAGATCTTATTAATGTACAACAGGATTATGAATATGCTCTGCTACACATACCCACATCCTACAAGTGCATTAGAGACCTGTAAAGATTCTTCAGCTCTCCATTCATTTAGTTTCTGCTACTACAAATAGAAAATTAAGTATCTGATTTCCATGTACTATTTCCAACACTAGATTTTGGTAAGGACTTAGCAGGCAACAGGTTCCATTTTTGCTCATCTGATGGTCATTTCTGACAGAAGACAGCATTTATCTCTCTGAGGAGAGAAAAATTTCAGTGAGTGGGGAAGCATCTTTGAGTGGTATATACAAATGCCATTGTAAAAGAAAAATCAGGAAAAACAATCCATCAGCTAGTCACTGCCTTAGGCCCCAATTCAGCAAACTACTGTGTACTTGCAGGGGCCTTCTGAAGCCAAAAAGCATTAAGAGGGGTTCTGATGCCCACACATTGGCGGTGTACTTTGTGGGATGAGATGCATCAGTCAGTCAGTGTTGGCTTAAACAGGGAAGGAGCTGACCTCTCCAGTTTCAGTTTAAACAGAGAGGAGTTAGGGTTCTTGGTACTTTGCAAGACTGCTCCATGAGAGAAGATTTTATCAGGAACCTTTGTCAAAGGAACAATTAATAGTTTTTTACCTTAAGTTTTTAACTTACATAGGAAATAAGTAGTATGCAGGTTAGAAATTACTACTTCTAGAGTTGGCTTGACTTGCTGCCTCGCTTCTTAAAGAACAATGGATATCATATGATGCCCAAGACTAAAACCATAGTTTGCTGCAAAGAGATTTGGAGAAGAATGCTTTTAGGATTCAAAAAGAATTAAAACCAAGCTGAGGTAAAGCATAATTTATATTGCAATTTATCCAACACAAGACACACAAAAATTAGTTTGAGAGAGCTATTCTGCAAATTAATTTGCACAGGATAACTTCCTGACGCAGCTGCTAAGTGACCCTACCGGAGGAGGTGCCTCGCTTGACCTGCTGTTCACAAACAGAGAAGGACTGGTGGGAGACATGGCAGTCGGAGGCCGTCTTGGGCTTAGTGACCACGATATGATTTGAGTTCTCTATTCTTGGTGAAGTGAGAAGGGGGGTCAGCAGAACCATTACCATGGACTTCCGGAGGGCACACTTTAGCCTGTTCAGGGCACTGGTTGGGAGAGTCCCTTGGGAGGAAGTCCTGATGGGCAAAAGAGTCCAGGAAGGCTGGGCTTTCTTCAAGTAGGAAGTCTTGAAGGCGCAGGAGCAGGCTGTCCCCGACTGTCGCAAGACGAACCGGCGGGGAAGATGACCGGCCTGGCTGAACAGGGAGATTTTACTGGCACTCAGGCAAAAAAGGAGAGTCTACCACTTTTGGAAGAAGGGGCAGGCATCTCAAGAAGAGTACAGAGACCTCGTTAGATCTTTCAGAGAGAAAATTAGACAAGCAAAAGCCCAGCTAGAACTCAGTCTGGCCACTGTTGTAAGGGATAACAAAAAATGTTTTTACAAATACATTAACAACAGAAAGAGAACCAAAGAGAATCTCCATCCTCTATTGGATGCAGAGGGGAACATTGCCACTGAGGATGAGGAAAAGGCTGAAGTACTAAATGCCTTCTTTGCCTCAGTCTTTAACTGTCAGACCAGTCATCCCCGGGGTATTCAGTGCCTTGAGCTGGAAAGCAAGGAAGGGAGTGGAACAAACCCCCCATAATCCAGGAGGAAGCAGTTTACGACCTGCTGAGCCACCTGGACACTCACAAGTCTATGGGACCAGATGGGAGCCACCCGAGAGTACTGAGGGAACTGGTGGAAGAGCTTGCCAAGCCACTCTCCATCATCTATCAGCAGTCCTGGTTAACAGGGAAGGTCCTAGACAACTGGAGGCTTGCCAATGTGACACCCATCTACAAGAAGGGCTGGAAGGAGGATCCAGGGAACTACAGGCCAGTCAGCCTGACCTCGGTACCGGGGAAGATTATGGCGCGATACATCTTGGGTGCGCTCAGCAGACAAGTGCAGGACAAACAGGGGATCAGGCCCAGCCAGCATGGCTTCATGAAAGGCAGGTCCTGCCTGACCAACCTGATCTCCTTCTATGACCAGGTGACCTGCCCAGTGGATGAGGGAAAGGCTGTGGATGTTGTCTACCTGGACTTTAGCAAAGCCTTTGACACAGTTTCCCACAGCATCCTCCTAGAGAAGCTGGCGGCTCATGGCTTGGATGGGTGTACTCTTCGCTGGGTAAAAAACTGGCTGGATGGCCGAGCGCAGAGAGTTGTGGTGAATGCAGCTAAATCCAGTTGGCGGCCAGTCATAAGCGGTGTTCCCCAGGGCTCAGTGTCGGGGCCAGTCTTGGTTAATATCTTTATCAGTGATCTGGATGAGGGGATCAAGCGCACCCTCAGTAAGGTCACAGATGACATCAAGTTGAGCGGGAGTGTTGATCTGCTTGAGGGTAGGAAGGCTCTACAGAGGGATCTGGACAGGCTGGATTGATGGGCCAAGGTCAATCGTACGAGGTTTAACAAGGCCAAGTGCCAGGTCCTGCGCTTTGGTCACAACAACCCCATGTAATGCTACAGGCTTGGGGAAGAGTGGCTGGAAAGCTGCCTGGCAGAGAAGGACCTGGGGGTGCTGGTGGACAGCTGGCTGAACATGAGCCAGCAGTGTGCCCAGGTGGCCAAGGCGGCCAACAGCATCCTGGCTTGTATCAGGAGTCGTGTGGCCAGCAGGAGCAGGGCAGTGATCGTGCCCCTGTACTCGGCACTGTTGAGGCCACACCTCAAATACTGTGTTCAGTTTTGGGCCCCTCGCTACAAGAAGGACACTGAAGTGCTGGAGCATGTCTAGAGAAAGGCAGCGAAGCTGGTGAAGGGTCTGGAGAGCAGGTCTTATGAGGAGAGGTTGAGGGAACTGGGGTTGTTTAGTCTGGAGAAGAGGAGGCTGGGGGGAGACCTTATCGCTCTCTACAACTACCTGAAAGGAGGTTGTAGTGAGGTGGGTGTTGGTCTCTTCTCCCAAGTTACTAGCAATAGGACGCAAGGAAATGGCCTCAAGCTGCGCTAGGGGAGATTTAGATTGGATATTAGGAAAAATTTCTTCACTGAAAGGGTGGTCAGGCACTGGAACAGGCTGCCCAGAGAGATGGTGGAGTCACCATCCCTGGAGGAGTTCAAGAAACATGTAGACATGGCACTTTGGGACATGGTTTAGGAGACATGGTAGTGTTGGGTTGACGGTTGGACTTGATGATCCTAGAGGTCTTTTCCAACCTTAATGATTCTATGATTCTGTGATATCAGCAGGCAGTATATTGTGCAAGTCCAGTCAGGAAGGGTTGTTTGGGTAGATGAAAGTCCTTAACACCTTACACTTAGATCCGCAACATAAATAAGAAAAACTTAAGTGTCTTTCCGTCCAGGTACTGACAGCCCCTCAGGTTTCTAGCACATGACAAATACCAAGCGAGATGTACTTAACAACAATACCTCCAGGACTGCAGCAGTAGAGATTCTTGCAGTTGTCAGCCCTTAAAGCAGAGAAAGGTAGAGGTTATGAAAGCGTACAGCAGGCTCTTGGTTCATACTTTACAGATCTGGAGGTGGGGGTGCTAAGGCAAAAAAACCCCACATAGGTCTGGGTCAGCTGTTTCCAAGGTCCATTGGAAACAGTTGTAAGCATTGCTATAACGTGCCATAAACTGGCAGTTAAGAATTGGCAAACCTACTGGGAAGATGTTCATTATTTTCCTCACCTGGGAGTGCTTTCACATGAAACAACAAAGAAACTATTGACACTACTAAACAGTAAAGAATTTAATAATGCATCCCATCATGAGAGAAAGGTTAGTGCATTGTAATTCAGAATGCATCTGGCAAAGTCCCCATTGCTATTTGCTGGAGAATTAAATACTGGCAGGACTGGAATGTGATTTTCCTTTACAGATACCTGCACCACACCACTTGGTATCATCTTTGAACAAGGAGTAACATATAAGCTCTCATCAGTTTATCATCTGGAAGGTTAGGCGTTCCAGAATCCTACAGTTAAAGACAAATCTTTAAGTCTTGTGGTCTAGTTTTACTCTCCTTCCACTTTGTAAGAACATTACAGTCTTAGAGGTTTGCTTTATAGGGCAGGCATGAATGAAACCTAAGGTATTTGCAGACTCTTTTTATGATATTTTGCACAGTGTCCCACAGTTTCTTTTTTTAATATTTTTTTCATACATGATCAAAGAATGTCATGCTACATTTGGAAAATGAGGTAAACAATAAGCATTTATATTGTTGATTGTTTACCGACCATTGAAAGAGTGTTCATCACTGCATCAAGAGGCTGCAGCCGTTTAGATTTTTTTGGTGAGTGATTTAGAAGTCTCCCATTGTTTACAGAAAGCACCAATGGTTTGTAATACCCACACCAAATTTTTCCTCTCTCTTACAAAATGGTTTCACAGGGCAGTGTGTGCTGGCTGTCACTTGCCACTGATGAAATGGGGAAGGTTCTGTCCCGCAGCCCTGCAGTCTGTCACAAAGTATGATGCATCTGCACACTGAAGTCTCTCGTCACAATCACCCCAAAACCGATTCAGCACAAACTATTTAGGTTAACGTTAGCAAGTCTTAGTAGCATTTTTCTTGAGCCTTGTTCACTTGTACTGAATCACAGTAAGAAATTATTACTTAAGCATTTATGCAGGTAGAGTTATCAGGATGCGAAAGGCACTAACCACCTACAGGAGTGGGCAAAGAGTGGTGGAAAGTTCACATGCAGGCAGAACAGTGAAGCAGCAGCTTCAAAGTGAATATTAAACCCTTCATTCATAATCTATGCAAACCATTACCATTCATAAAGTAAATACCAGCACAGAACGATCTTTGATTACTTTGTCTAATCCAGTAAAAAGCTCCACAACAAGCTTGGCCCTTAAAATAAATACAAAGCACAGAGTAAATTGCCATGCAGATTAATTACATTTCCTGCATATTGACTGTAACAAGAGATTTAGCAGATCTTAATGCTAACAGCTCTCCATTGTACCCTCATCATTAGTGCAAACTTTGCATATAATGTTGCTCCTCTGTACTCTTCTCCTAAGCAGTTTCAATTATCTAATCAACAAGCTGGTTTGGATTTGGCAGATAAGCGAGTCTCACATTTATGTTACCTTGCTGTGGCTTCACTTTGCTTAAACTTAATGGGTTGTTTTTGTTTGGTTGGGTTTTTTAGTAAATAAAGATTGATGATTACAAAACATTTTGTTCACAGCATAACTGTTTAGCAAAATTTCTCGAGTTGCAGGTGCGGCTCTACCTGGACTGCTGGGGCACAAAGGACCCTAAAAGCTCCGTGTTCTCAGCTAAAGCAGCACCTTGCATTGCAGGACTCCAGGGTTTGCAACTGATCCCATGGCTAGGTGGATCAACCCTGAGGCTGTGGTGCAAGGGATCCCTGGCTGCCCAGATCTCTGCTGTGAAACCCCAAATCGCTAGCATGGTTTGGGTTTCAACACCCTCCCTGGTACCAGAGCCAGGGCTGAAGGGACACAGGCTCCACTGCTGCAGACCCAGGACACAGAACCAGGAAACTGTGGAATAAGAACCCAGGGAAGGTGTTTCTAACAAGGTCAGTGATAGTGAAGCTGCCCCAGGGATTCAGCAGCAGTATATCTCAGACATACGTAGGAACTCATTACTCATTTATCATTACTCAAGACACACTGCCTGCCAGTGAAGGCTTCCAGTATTTGCAGTTTTAGTATGGCAGAAGGAAAGCAAGTAGTAACCTATTCTGACCACTTTAGGGCTGGATGTGTTTGTGGTAAGATGGGAGCAGCCTTTTGACATTTAAACCAGTAACAAATAATTGCAGAGTCATGGAACACAGTGTCCACAGCAGCACAAGAAGATAGCTGCATTTCAACACAAAACTCACTCTAAGAAAGAAATAATCAACGAAGAATCTTTACAGACAAAAATACTCAGAGTTCTTGTAGCCCAAATTATTTTTTCAAGGAGCATCAATCAATAAATAAGTTTGTAAATCAGACTATAGGTCTGTAAACAGCGTTTTAAATATATTTTAGTTACAGGTCCCAGCTTAATGGCTTCTTTAATAGCATACTTTAAAGCAACAAAAAAAAAAAAAAAAAAAACAAAAAAACAACAAAAAAAAAAAATCCCACCCCTAAAAACCAGATGCTTTTCCCTCCAACAGCCGTATGTTTACCATATTGGTAAAATACACAAATAGGAGCATTACCTTCGACAGAGCAGTGCTGCTGCTCATATAAGAACAGTAGTTAAGCTTCCATGCAGGAGCTACACTGATGTCCAGTAGCTCCAGGAACATATCAATACAGCTGGTTATCAAAGCCAATTCTCTCTGAAAAACACAAAAATACAGATGAAGAAGAGTGCTCCTAATCTGGTTTGTTACGAAACAGTTCTGTTTTGAGGAGAAATAGGATTATGTCCCATGCAATCCTTCAACTCCTCCTTGAACAGCAGCTTCATCAACTGAGCTGATGTGTCAAGCTAGCTGAATGGTCGCAGGGGAACTAATTAATCTCTGTGCTCAGGGAACCCACTAGAAAACATACCTTTGTCTGTGAAGAGCTGGCACGTTGGCAGCACTTCCTCATTATGCCAAAAGTGGTATTTGGCAGACAGCATCTGGGAAGCAATGAGGCACAAACTCTTGTCCTTTTGCATGCCTATATGGATTTCCTTTTATTATTTGGAACAGAACTAGGAGAGTCAAACAAAATGCTGAGTGACAAAGGAGTTGCTTTTTACTGTCTGCTGTGGTTTAGCAACATCATTCTTCTTAGCATAATTTGCACCTTCTTTGTCACCACACTTCTACTCTGTAAATCCATAAGGAACATTTTTCCATTTCAGCACCAAAGAAATCAATTTCCTCTCAGTTTTGTGAACTACGTACTCCACAGGAACTATATTTCTAGGCAATTTGTTGTATGTCTGCTGAATCCAAGACATAACAGGACTGACTGAATGCATTTCTCAGTTGTCACATGAGCAGGTCTCTCTATAATGAATGCTGCCAGCTGCCAAGTTGCAGGGCATGTTATGGCCCACCTACTGGGCTGAGACTCTTGGAAGGGCTGTAAAATTCTGAGGGTGAGAGTTACAGCTCAGGCCTCAGCACATGCCTGACTTCAGAGAAACTTAGAGTCATGGCAGAAGGACACCACCAGAAGGACATTTTTTTTCTTAAGCAACAACGTTAGCGGTGTAGGTAGGCTTCAACTTCCAAGTAAGAACTTATCATAGTGGGTACAAACCTATGAACAGTCAGGGCAGCCTTGATAGTGAAAAGGTTTAAACATAAAAAATAAAATAAACAAGAACGCAGAAAAGATTGTAGTCATATTAGCCAATTACCATGTGAAAATATAGTCCAGTTTCTGAAATTTTAAATGATCAGCACCACTTAGCTCCAGCAGGGAAACTCTAAGGATGATTTTTATTTAATGATAATATTTTGCATAATAGCAGGCAATTACATTCCTCAGGCATGCAAATTTTGGTTGCCAAGATATATACTGTCTCAGCCTCTGACCTTCTGTGACTATTATACTGCTCTTTCCTCAGGCAAATTACTCAAGTCAAACTATTAAGGAGACTCTTAAAAATATAAGTAGTATAGTACACACATACAGGCACCACACTCTTCTATACAAATGCTTTATTAAAAATGCTTCTGGGGTGGCCCATAACAAAACTATACCCATGTAGAGGTTAAAAAAAAAAATCAAGACAAAATGGTATCTATTACAATGCATTAATATGTTTTCTCTCATTCCAAAAATCCTGTTGGTGCCCAGATGTGAACAGTTAAACTTGCTGTCTATGTATGCTGCAGGCTATCCAGTTTGAGATATTACTCCACATAAACGTGGAACTTGATTCAAGTCTTGTTTTGAAAAAACTTCATATATATTTTGAAATTTTGTTTGTGGCTACAGTACAGTACAGGAAAAATAAGCATTATTTCTAATATTTACACAAGGACAAACAGCACAGACTTTTACAAAATAAAAAAAAAAACCACCACCACAGTACAGGGACTTTTTACAATATCTGCCATTGATGTTTTAAAAGCTCCAGCCTTTGGAATTGAAACTCAGACAGTTAAACCTTCTACCTCCCCTTTCTTCTCCTCTCATGCCCCCCCCCAATATTCAAATTCTTTACTCAGTAGATATTATTCATGCAGAATGTTAAGAGAGAACAAATGTGTTTTCTTCTTAGAAAACACATGTGTTTTATATATATATATATTCAGGACAGATCCTGTTTTCCTTATGTGAATAGATTTGCATGTGTAAGGCAAAAAAAAAAAAAAAAAAACCAAACCCAGCCTGACCCTGTAATTATAATTGAAAACATTAAGGTCCAACTGCACCAGCAGAAGACAATTCCATTATATTTTGCTATGCTTCCCTTCAGTTTCAAAATGACTGTTGAGTCCATGATGATGCCAGCTTGCTTCACAGCCATATTTCCCTTGGGGCTGAAAGGGGATCAAAATTTAGACAACGTATGCACTACTATTAGAGAAAACCAAAGACAGCACTCACCATTCAAATGTTGGTGGTTACTCACTATACAGTAGTTTTTATTATAGATCATTCAGTGTCTCAGAATAGCTTTGGCCAAAAAAGAACTTGCTAAGCATGTCTAATACAGGCAGCCTATACCAGCAAGAGAGGATATTTAGAGATATAACCACATTTCTATTAGCACTTTAAAAGCATAGCAATATTAGTACCATGCCAGAAAAAGCTTCATGCCTAAGGCAAACAGCAACTTCTCAAGGAGGTCTGCAGAGGACGTCTGTAGAGGACCATAGTTGGCAGCAATACAAGCACAGTGTCTCAGGAAAACTCTTCACTACTCTTGCTGCTATGATTCCTGATTTTTTATGTGAGGCTGCCGAATGTGGAGTGTTTGTGATTTGAATAAGTATAACAGGTATCAAGTTTGTGGCTGTCAGAAGGTAGGATGCAGTGTGGGTCCCAGAGAAAACAGGCTAATGCTAATTACCTGCCCACAGATCATTTCCTCTCATAAATAGCTATACTTTGGTGTCTTAGAATCCTTCACTTAAACCTCTGTTCCTTCCCTGGAATACAGAGTGTTATTTGTGCTGATACTGCTGTAAAAATGAGTGTTAAACTGATTGAGCACAGAGTTGCTGTAGCCAAGGTGGCTAGAAGGCATAGAATTGGACCACTCTCCCACACCATGACTGGGGATATTAGAGAGTGGAGAGTAGGAATTAAAGCCTGCCATATTCTGTCCCATTTTGTCAACGGGTTCAGAGTTGAGTCCCAAAGGCACGGAGCGGCTCACTGAGTTAGAGCTGTTAACATATGCAGTCATACTGGAGAGGAAGTTACTGAGGCATGGGCTACTGGAAGATGGAGGTGGAGATCCCTTCTCAGGTGAATTGTCAGTCGCAGGGGATGAGTTTTCCAAGATATCCTGATGCTCTACAGCTTTGGGGCTGCCAGTCAGGGCACTGTCCTCTGATTTCTCAGATGCAAGAGTGGCAGCACTAGCCCCGATGTCAGACTTCCTTTTCCTCTTCCTGCGAAAGTTTCCATTGTCAAACATCTTTTCACAGTTTGGGTCCAGAGTCCAGTAATTCCCTTTTCCTGTCGAAGGGGACAAAAAGCACAATTTTAGTTTAAGAATGCGCACACAGACAGCAAAGAGCAGTCTTCTAGGGCTTTACAATGTTGCTCTTATTTTACAGAAACAGAACAATTGCATGAGCAAATCCATATATATTTTTTAATCACCCAAGAGCAGAAGTCTGTTGAATTTAGAAAAAAAGTGTAAAGTTTTGGGCTGTATCCTTTAGCCCTGCCTCTTCACACAGATAAAACTACAAGTGGAGCCACGGGAGGGCTTTTTGTTTTGTTTTCTTGGTGAGGGAAAGGAGGTTTTTGGTATATAGCTGGTCCTCTGCATCTACAGCAGAGAGTAATCAAATCCCATACTGGGCTGCTCTTCCAGTGGGGTAGGATAGGTTTCTAACAAGAAAGAACCAGATTTTTGGCCCTCTGTGACAACATAATTGAATGGCTTTTAAATGTTCCCAATGTATCTCAACAGCTATTGACAGAAAACAATAAACAAAGGAATAATCTGACAACATATCAGGCAAGGGGTTGGAAAGAGCACAGGTGTGATTCCAAGCAAAACACTATTTGAAACAAACAAAATAAAAGCAGCCTGCTCTCCTCTTGAGAATTATTGTTGACTCTCTAAAGCTGTTGGATTTGACAAATCTGAGTTTGCCTTATCACCTTTCCATTAATTCCCAGTTAAGTTTGACATAAATCATACGCATTACACCAAATGGGTTTTGAATGTGACTTGCTCAGTTAGACTGCTCCCATGCTTGCTGAGCCTTGTGCTCATCACATTGCTCAGTTCTCAGGAAGACCTAGAGCAGTAAAGAATCCCCTTCCCTGGAGAGATTTAACAGCAACACTGATTCAGACCTCAACTATGCAATAGTTGCCTTCTAGTTCAGTCCTATAAAAATAGAAGAGCTACTATGTGTATGTCCTGTATCTAGGCTACTATGTCTCTTTACAATAGATTAGGTGTGTTCAATTAATCAAGTTTAATGGGGGGGGGGGGGGGGGAAGGGGAGACAGTTATACCTGGATCATCTTCGTCTCGAGGCACCTTCTTGAAGCAGTCGTTGAGGGACAAGTTGTGCCGTATGGAATTCTGCCAGCCAGCTTTGCTTTTGTTATAAAACGGGAAGTTGTCAGCCACATACTGGTAGATCTGACTGAGAGTCAGCCTCTTTTCGGGTGCTCCATGGATAGCCATGGCAATAAGTGCAGAGTAGGAGTAAGGTGGTCTAACCAACTTCATAAGCTCTTCTTGGGATGGGAGAGGAAGCCAGCCAAGGTCAGTTCCTCCCAAGCCATGCATGTTAGGCAAGAGCTGCCTTTGCATCCCGTAAGACTGAGGAATGAAGGGACTGGCATTGGATCCTGGGAGATATGGTGGTGGGGTAATGGAAGGTCCATTTAGCCAGAGGTAAGGATTGGGAGTGGCATTGTAATCCGTCGTCTCAAAGGTGCTCGGTCGCTGTGGGCTAGGGATGTTCTGTGGATGGAAAAAGTTCTCGTAGTAGACACTCATCTCTGGAGGTTCTTGACCAATATTCGGAAATTGTGGACTGCAGCGTGGTGGAGAGTGCGTTTGTGGATCAAAGGAGCTCATGCTCTAACACAGGCAGCTGGTAAGTTATGAAACACCTGTGCTAGTGCTCCTTTCCTGAGACAGGTGCATCACCTGTGCCCTTCCCTACGTACTTATGCACCTGTAAGTGTTTCAGCTTGTGCTGCAGGCTCCACCCCACAGCCCTGAGTGGCTGCAGATGAGGACGATATCCTTTTTGGAATGCTGGCAGTCCCAGCCAGTCACTGATGTCACATCAACCAAACCTGAAAGTTACAACTGTTTATCTTCTTAAATGAATGAAGGAATTTTCCACTAATGTGATGCACATAAAGAAAGTCTAAGGTGCCTTGAAGTTACAACCCCTCACCAGAGATCCTCCTCTTTCCACCTTCCACAATGAAGTTTTAGCATTTAGTATTTCTTTCTTTTTAAAGAAAAGCCATTTTGTGCTGCTGCTAGTAACACCTCAGAATGCAAAAGCCATTGTCACTCATCAATGAAACAGTAGGCACATATATACACTTAAGAAAAAAGAAAAGGTCAGACCTCCTTTCCTTTCTGCAATTTTAATTGCAGAGTTGCTTGTACTTCCCCCTAGGCAATCACAGCACTACAGGCAAATTCTGTAGCTGGTTACTCACGTGAGTAATCCTACTGATATAAATGGAATTACTCCCTAAAGTAAGGATTAATCTTGTGATAAAAAAATTTCAAGCTTAATCATCAAACCTTTCTTTAGAGCTTAAATTAGTGAACTGAGATGGGAAATCATTATTTGCTGCTTCCTCTTTGCTGCAGGATTGGTGCAGAGAGCTCATAAAACCTCTTAGCAGAACTTCCAAACAGGAAAGAGGCGGTGTTCAGCACAGCTGTTTTCAGCTAAGTTCCAATAACTTCATTTGTATCTATGCAGACAAAAGCTGATTCCATAAAATTTAGTAACAAGGAAAAACCTCTAGCCCTTTTCTGACTTCGAAAAATACTTACTGCCTTGCATGCCACCCTGCACTTTTGAAGAGGAAAAAGCAGAGCTGCAATCTCACCAACACCCATCTCAGGATGAGGACAGCTCTCACAATGGTGGCGCTGCATGAATGACTGCATTGTAGTTAAAAGCATAGTTGCAGTTCCCTTCAGAAGAGATATTTGTTTTTTATGTTGAAGGCACATACATACATTTGGAACGTCACTCAGCTTTAATAACACATGCAATTAAAGAAAGTCCTGGTATGACAAGGCCTTTAAGGTGGCTCTAGTCCTGTCATTTCTGCAGAAACATGAGTTTTGACCTGTAGATCTGAATTCCCAGCTGTACCAGAGACTTTTTTGCTTTGTCACACATTCATCAATTCACTTAATCTTTTGTGCTGCAGCACAATCAAGATTTCCCTCCCCCCCCAAACATTAGTGATTCCCCAATGTCATGTTCATATTGTTGTTGCTTTGAAAGGTACAAAAAAGATTTCACTGGCAATACAACTGAAATATTGAGTACAGAGTGACAAAGCTAGCCAATTTGCCAGCTCAGAAATGTGTCTCTACAGCTGTGATCTAAAAAAAATACATGCTTTCCCTGCACATAAAATAATTTGTACTGCAATTACGGACAAACAAGCTTCTATTTTAATTTGAATGACTGAGAATTCAGAGTTTGTAAATGCTAACTAGCCTATGCTGAGATACGAATGAACAGACAAAAGTGGAACATAGTGGGGTTGGCTTATTTTCTAAGTGACAACTGCTGTGCAAAAGGCAACTTGGACAAAAAAAAAAAAAACAACTGATGATTTGTTTTTCAGGAAATATGAGTACCTCCCTTCTCAAGAAAGTTATCTAATTTTTTTCTCCATAAGAATCTGAGTTACAAACATGCAAAAAGCTGTTTGAGCAACATTGCCTATAGCTTCCTAATTAACTTAATAACCTATAGATATATTTTAAAATTATATCTGTAGTCCTGTAAGTATTAATGTTACAAATAAGGCTAATAAAACCCCCGATTATTTACAGAAAAGTCAATGGAATAAAATGTTTAAGAAATGCTCAAATGAGTAAAAACACTTTTACAATTAACTAAGACCCAGAATATAGTGTAAAAAGTAAACAAAAATTTTTGATCCTCTCAACAAATTACATTTTTGCCAAAGAAAACCTTGAAAATGAGAAAAACTTGCAAATTTATTACTGCTCAAGGTTTGTTTATTCCAAGAAGTGAAAATTCACCTAACTGCATCATGGACTTTGATGAGTGGCATCCAAATACTTATTCCCTGAGCTGCTCTGCACGCATAGTCACAGTTAAAATAGACTGAAGTGGCTGCTGAGTGAATACATGCTTTGAAAATATGCCAGGCTTTACAAAGGCAAAAAATATTGCTTCTGTAACCAGAGACTGATGAAGGTTGTAAAACTTCCTCTGCAAATTGATCTTTATGAAGTTTTGGTGCTGTGCATTTTAGGAAGGTCAACCCCTAGCTGTGCTCTGCAGCTGCCTGAGAATGCATGTTACTACCAGACCCACCTTGATGTAACACCTGAGCAAAGTATCACACTGAACTAAGTAAAGCAAGGACTGAGGTGAAGAATGGCAAGTACTGCTTTTAGAGTAAAGACAAGTGTAAGCTTCTGCCTATAGAGCTCTGAAAGAAAGTGCAAAGGTCTGATCCCTCCCTGGCATGTGTGTGCTGCCATAGTTTCTAGCATAGACACGATTCGATCAGCAACATTTTTCTTCCAACTAACTGTGCCCGATTTACTGAGATCAGAGTATAAATAGCAGTAAAAATGGTACTTTGTCAGTACTACAGGCACACCTTACTGCTTGAGAATCACTGTGATACATGCTCCTGTGTAGCACTTCAGGTGCAGATGGTCATACGCAGGCAAAAGGCAGCAAGGAAAGAATAAACTTTGCCCAAGCTGTGATTGCCTAGCAGGGCTGGTCAGAACTGGAGTTAATTTGTGTCTAGCCAGGAATGGTGCCCTGGTGTCCTCATCACTGAGACACCTGTTCCTGGCATGGCTGGAAGCAGAAGGTAGCAATCCCAGAATTGGAGAAAGGACAAGGAAAAATGGTGAGGCTTCCACATAAAAAGGCTGGGGAAAGGTGATATGCTGACCAAGTTATGCTAACAGATCACGTTTAGGCCTGAAAAACTCTAGAAATAACATGGAGGCTGATGCTGGAGTCATAATTTAGTGATCATTACTTCCAAATGCATCGGGCTTGGTGAGGTCTTTGTAGGCAGCATGCATCATGTTTTTAACATTTCTTTTTACTCCAGTGCTGTAGAGCCCTGAGTGTATGTCTTACCAGTTGGAAGCCTGATCAACCACAGATTGTTGGTTGGTCAACTCTTGTGCTGTATGAAGAGTTGCTCCTCTCGATTTCCTAAGTAAAGCTCCAAAATCTGCAAGGCTGAGGCCAAGGCCCTGCAGAACTGTCATTCTCCATATATTTTTTTTTTAGGTCAGTTCCTCTGTACCCCTCTGCTCCAGCCAACAGTAATATTTCTTCACATTGATTGCCCATTTACAAGGGAAACCAGAATTGTCTGAAATCTTGGATTATGAAAAGTTCAAATTTCATTTAAACTGGGATTCCTCAGCATTTTCACTTGTACTCCAAAGTAACCTATACATTCAGTGTTTTCGAAATGCAGAGACTTGGGAGAAGCACGTACACACCAGCACACAGTAGGAAGCAAAAGCACAGGGGTCAAAAGGTAGAGAATAACGTGGGGAACTCTTTGTACGCTTTTGTAATATTTTGGCTGAGATACTCCTAACTGCCTTCTTAACTGGACCTTTTTGAATGATAAAGCAAAATAAATACCTGCTGGTCTCACAAGCACTTCTAGGTCATCATGCTGTTTCACAGTGTGACAGTTTTAGAGAACTTACATCAAAAGCACCATGTCTGCATGATGCAAAGCACAACATAGCACAAACCCACTCTAATGACTCAGGTTCAAAATTTTGTAGTGGTAGCTTCAGCCTGGCAAACCTTGTAACATACTGCATACCATTTGTTGCCCAGATAGTCAACATAAAGCACTCAGCATCAAGTATTTTAGCTAATTAGTCAGAAATCAGATTGACTGTTTACATTTGATCCAGATCATAATACATACTGGCAGATAATCCCCATGGTGCAGAGATCTATTTTTAATGAACATGAAGCTTTAGGCTGTACTGTTAACATTGTGTATAACCCCAATCCTGGTGCATTAGCACAGTTTAATACCTTGCTGAAGAAAAGTTCACACAAGCTATTCACGTGGTCACAAAGAGGGAAAAATTGCTTTGCAAAGAAAAGAGTTCATCTACAACTCAGCATACCAAGCAATCCACCTTGTTTCAAACAATTCACACACTGAATTCAGAAACAATTCAGTAACCATTGATAAAACATTTTCACATCATGACAAATTATCTATATCGATTGCCTAGCAGATTACTTGTAGAAGTCTTCATGTATTACTCCAATAATCATCTGCCCAGTGTATGCACAAAATAAACCACACCGTCAGAAGAAACAAGGTGTAGCAGACAAAACAATGTCATCTCAAGGTCTTTACAAAAGCATAGGAATAGTAAAATACAGTATTGCAAAACAAGGGAACTAAGCTTTATTTCTAGAAATGGAGGTTGAACATTAAATTAATGGAAAAAGCAATATCATTTGGATCTGTGCCATAAGTACTGCAATGCTAGAATGCCCTTACACTTTTTAAGTCTTTCAGAACAAAACCACTGTGGATTTTTAAAGCAACTTTATAACTGGGGTTTTAGAAGACTGTAAAACCTTACAAGGGCTAGTAGCTGCTTTCTGACCATGAGAACTATGATAATAAAAGCAGTCATAACTCCTGCTTCAACAAAGGCCTCCCACCATCTTGCCAACATATAATATGGTAGAGGGGATTAGGTGTCCCCTGACTCATGTATTAGTCATGACAGGCCACAGGCAGGCCAGAAATCCATAGCTTCCATTTGGCTGCCTATGGCTCCCATGGGATCTGCTGCATTCAGATACACAGCCATGCTCAGCCCTGCAACGGATGGATATCTCAAGTCCAAATCAGACATGGAGAGATTCTGCAACAAATTCCTCTCATGTTAGAATAGGAGGCGTCTCTGAATTATGGGAAATATACAAATATGGATATTTCAATCAATCATACTCTGACAACCTCGCTGCTATTACCAGCTTCCAAACAGCTGAAACGCTTGTCTCTTTTAGATTATCTGCTTATTCTTCTCTGCCTGCCACTAAATATTTCTTTATACTATAAATAAATGGTGCTAAAATCAAATGAGGTGTTGTATGACCATCAGTTGTGTTTACCAAGGAAATTAATCTATACACCTTTCCAAAACCCTTCAAAGTACAAATTCTTGTGCATTTCAATGAGATGCACAACAGGATTTTTACCAAAAAAAAAAAAAAAAACCCCAACAAAAAAACCAAAAAAAACCCCCATGCTAATACTTCTGTTTCAGTCAGATTTCAGCATCAAGGTATTTGCTTGTATGGCTAAATCAGCTCCTCCCACTCAACAATTTAAATGGAGATCTCATTGAAAAGACTTTTTAGAACCAAGGATTTTTCAGAAAATATAACTTCCTTTTTTTTTTGTTTGTGTTTTGTTCACAGCGTTTTACACCCTTTGGTACTTGTACAACACAAACACTTGGTGAAAATTAACTAGCAGCTAAAACTGATAGGTGAATTGGTACAATTTTAAGTGCAGTGAACTACTCTATGGACACACCCAGTCATAGATAAACTTAAGGTTGTTTTAATGTAACCAGGGTTTAACTGCAGTAAACTAAGATCATCTAATTTGTGAGTAGGATGATTAACAGTGTTATAATCCTTGCACTTCCAGTTGCTCCACTTTGGTTTTGCCGGTATCTGGGTAGACAGATCAGTAGTTTTGAGTTCTAATGTATGGGCAAAGTATTACAACTACTTACCTCCCCCTAGTGACAATTTCTGAAAATGTATTGAATTAGTCCAGATCTGCCCTAGAGAGAACTTAGTAACAAGGTCTTATACTTGCATGATCGCTGTCCCTTAGCAATATTATATAGATCTAGATTTGCAATTCTGGGATCTGTAAAAATAACCAATGGTATATGTAAACATTTTTACCTTTCTCATATTAAAATCCTTCGTTTGCTTTGAAATTCCATGCAGAAATTTGATAAGTTTAGAGACTTATGCCTTTCTTGTAGGTTTGTTTCCTTTTCTGTTTTCTGGTACTGGTCTCTTCTTTCTTGTCCTGTGAAAGAAGTCTAAATGCAGTTGTTAAGAAAGATTCTACGAATTCAGGCATTGTGCATTAGTACTACTGAGCATGTGAAAGCACTACTGAAGCACTGCTGAGTGTGTCAAAGCAACCGAAGTCATGTGGTAAAGACCTGACATTCTTCAGTATTTGTAGAATCTAGGTGTCTAAGCACAACATGCTTCATTGTATGATAAAATGCAATATTCCTGGCTAAAGGAGCTTCATCTAAAGCAGCTCTATCCAGGGCTGTTTTCTTATGTATAAAAATGTATGAGCAAACATTCTGGGGAAAATCTTCCCTCAAAATATCTGTCAAACATGGAGGTTTTTTAGACTCTTTCTAGTTCCAACAGCAGTGCAAGATTCTTACTACTTCAGCTAGATAAGTCTGTTTTTTTGGCTGCCAGCCTGCCAACTCAGGGCATAGATACCTTAAATGACTGTTTTTTTGATTCCCATCACCTTTCCTGTGCCTTCTGAATCAATCACCACTTAAACCCATTGCAACACCATCAACAGCCACCTACCATCAGCTGAACTAATTCAAGTTAATGGGAAGGCCTATGAAATGTTACCTGTGAATAAGAGGTCCTTTATGCCTCCCACATTAACCTGTAAGTAAATGCAGGCTGAATACCCACATGCACAACAGGGCACATGGAGCTGCAGCACACACTAATACTCACGAAAAAATCATTAACACAGAAACTATATTTGTTAAAGCACAGGCACTCACAGTGGCTGTCTAATTCTAGGGTCAGCCATATGAAAGATCACTCATGGCACAGCAGAGCTTTCTGCTACCCTGTAAGACAAAAAACTGCATTGAAAAGGGGTAATTCTATCCAAAACACAATCAGGTTAAACTGTCCTCACTTTAAAACCATGATTAAATTTATCTAATATTTTAAAGTTTATGAAATCCATGGCCTACCTGAGGTTTGTTTGCAAAGCAATTATTCTTTTACAGTGTTAATCTTTAACACACACTGCATCATGATAGCAAATAAGAATAGAAAATTACAGACTGAATCAATAAAGAATAACTACTCTCCTCACCCCATAGCAGTAAATATTGCCGATGCTGAAGTCCTTACAGCTGAGGGCAGCCCCTGGAACATTGCTCAATGTTCCCTCTCAAAAGGACACTGAATGCCTAAGAACAAGTAGGAACTCTGTTCTGGGAGGGAAATATATGTAAATACTATAATACTAGTGACTACTCCAAGTTATCCAGGATAGGAGATGGCTGCAAGCTTTTTTCATGGAGGCAACCGCATTCCTTTGAAAAAAAGATTTATGTAACAAGATGCACATATCCACCTCCAGAAATTAATGAGGGAAAGGATCCTTAAATTGTTTATTTTTCCTCACTCAGAAATGGTTTTAAAAAAAGGGATGATGCAAAAGACAACTTGGTTTTAAATTGGCTGAATTCTCTTGATTTCTACACGAGAAGGATCCTGTGTTTGCCTAAGTTATTCCTTTTATCTTCCCACACTCTGGAGGATTGACCTGTGCTGTTGTTTTGAACAGAATGCCCTAGGTCTAGATGATTGCCACTGAGGTCAGCATATACAGAACCAGTCTCTGGGATAAATGTTCCTTCTGCTAAATAGTATGGCACTGCAGCTGGAACAAAAAAGGGTCTTTTGGTCTCTGCATGATAGTTAAGATAAAATCCTTTAAAATGGAGGAGCAAGTTAACATAGAAAGTTATGTGAGTAGATGGCTTTAAACACAACTCCTGGACCTCAGCTGACTTAAACAGAAACCAGATTTAATAACAAAATCACCTTCTTCTGTCCTACCTTGCTATTTTAAAAGCACGTTTAACAGCTTTTCTTGTTTAAAAGTGCCCTCATCCCATGATCAGGGTGAAACAGACCTACCTGGGAGCTTGACTAGCTTTTAGTGATTTAAGTTATCTCATTATTTCAAAGATGCTTTCATTGCTTTTACTTGGGTGGAAATAAAAAGCCCTTGATAATCAGCCAGACATGATACAGCTGCTGCAATACTGTGATAGTAGTGAACAGTTTTGATTCAGAATCGGTATAGTTGTAACTACAATAAAATACTTGTGGATTTATCCTACTCCAAAGCAGAAATTTATGCTCATTAGTGCAATCAATGTAACATCTCATTATGACTCTGGGTATAGATTGTACTCTGTGATTTACCAGCCATCAGTTGTTGAATTGCTAAGAGACTTCATATGCAGACTGATCAAGTCCAATCATCTAAGTCCACTTCACTTCCTCAGCAGTTTCCCATCATCATTCCAAATTTTTTTCTTGCAGGATTCCTTGCACATACCTTCAACTCATTTTGAATGAAAGAGTCTGCTCCATCGCCACTAGCAATGAAGCAAGCAGCAAAATAGCCAAACAAAAGCTGTGAATATTAAATGGGCCAAAGATAGCAACCCAACCTCTGAATCCATTTTGTCATGGAAATTTCAGTAACTTTAGTAACATGACACAAAAGCATTAACCTGTCTACCCATTCCCTGCCCTTCTAAGAGCTGTGACAAGTGCTCAGCACAGGCTTATTGCTTTTTGCCAGCTCAGATTAGGAACTGCTCATCAGCCAGTTTTTACAGTAAAATGGATGTTGGCTGAAAACACTGAGTAGAATATAGTAGCTGGTCCTAAAAACTCCTCGTCACCACTCTGGCTACTTGATGTCCTCCAGACTGAGGAAAATTTTCCACTGTTATTCCACTACAGCTTCCTTGTATCAGTAATTGTGGGAACAAACTGCCTCTGCATCTCAAATCTCATCTGGAAAGCAGAACAGTCCACCATGTCAGTTATATGAGTTCTTTTCTTCAGAGACCAGGATAGCACAAGGTTCCTTCAATTTAAACGTGATGAAATTGGACACATTCCAGACTCTCAGAGTCTTCTACACTACTAAGGCTACCGTTCATGTGATGCATTAGTAACACATCCAGGAAAATCTGCTTACAGAGTGTTGTACTGCCTTTAGTTGAACATATTGGTATGAGTTAATTTGTTTGTTGTGACCTTCTATCAACTATGAGGCTAGAAAAGGAGAATCTTTAAAGAAAGGTCAGGGACTTGATGAAACAAATCTGAGAACTAGAGAAAAAGCCAAAAGCCAGACCAAACAATATCAACAAGGGAAATGAAAGCAGAGATCAAATTATCATCACACAGTGTGTCTGTGGACTCCATACAGAATAACCACTATGGCACCCATTACCCCCAGTGGGGGTTTGAACCAGATGATCTTTAAGGTCTCTTCCAACCCAAACCATTCTATGATTCTACTCACCCAAAATTTCCACTGTCTAATAAAAAAGATTACAGACTGCATGTGATACAGATAAAAAGTTCAATGTCAAGCAGTACTTGCAGCAAATACATAGGTCTATCAAACATTAATTCTCAGTTAAAGAACAATGCATTCCTCAGGTCTGTAAAGTCTTTAATGAAACTCCTCTTCCTGCTCAGAAACTTGATCCTTATTGACTTCTACTCTGAACACCTTCTCATAGCCCACCCCAGCTAATTTTTATTGAAATTTTAAGAGCATTAAATTCCCCACCAAATAATAATTAAGCCATAATTTCATAATGAGGACTTGGACAGTATCATCATGGCCCAAACAAGGGCAGGCTGGATACCCAAGTTAGTTAAAGAATACCTGAGAATAACTCGATGTAACAGAGTGCTAACATTTGCTGTCTATGACCAGACCTCATGCCACATTGACACAGCAGCTCTTCTGGATCTAGACCATTGTTACTAACATAGCAAGGCACTCCATGAGAGATAAAGCCCAGGTGCCTGTGCCTAAAATTCAGACATCTGGCTAACTGAACATACATGGCATATAGCTTAAATGCATCTTGCACTGTTGCAACATAACAGCTTTCCACAGGTCAGCACATAAAAATCTTAGCTGCACATGCAGTCTTTCCTACCCCATGCTAAACATCATTTACTACAGGCTCACACTACCCAATCATTATCTTAGTGACATGCAATCCAGAAAGCCAGACTGTTACTGTCCGGCCTATCCAAAATGTACAAGAGCAGTGAAATAAACTCTGACACTGAAAGCACATGAAAACGTTGTTGTTTCTGACCTTGCATGGTGAGCAGTGGTAGGGCTATATAGATTACAGGTAAAGCTACCCCTGCTTCATTAATTCCCTAGGGCAGCAGCCAAAGCCTGACCCTATCCTGGAGTAAATTTCCGCCCTCTGTCCTTCACATCAAAAAGTGTCAAATACACAGGTTCTGTGCTGCCCGAGTAGATCTTCCTCTGTATACATGAACTAAAAGCCTGTTTAGCTTGTGACAGAAATGACAATAATCAGTACTGATATACATTTTTAAACAGATGTTGCCAGATTGCATTTTAGTATCCCAGGGCATCACTTGTTGTTCATGCTATGTTGTTTATTTGGACTAAACGTCAGTATCCAGAGTTTCTGGAAACTTGTGAATGGCTGGAGCTTGTCCAAATATACTTAAAATCCCCGTTCCACATATGACCTGTCCTTGGCAGTTATTTTTTCTTAGTTAATGTTGCTTTGCTGCTCAGAGTTGATTTACATTATTTCAGGCTTGAAACAGATCCAAAACTGGGCTGGCAAGAAGAGGACAACCTGTGATGCGGGACAACTAATAAGATTTTTGCTGATATTTGGTAAATTAAGCGCGAATCTAAACTTGTCATCAAAAATTATACTAAAACCTGAGAAAAACACAAGCATGAATCTTGAACCACTAGCTAAACACTCAACACCAAACTTCCTTTGGACATTGTGCTCCTGCCTTCCTGGTATGTGTCTCTGGACTCTTCCTTCCCTTCCATTCTTTGTACTTTTTTATTTTGAATCACAGTACTTTAATTATAATTTATAATAACGGCTTGAGCTAAAAGTTTTATTCCACTTTCACATGAAAACATAGCTGCAAAATACAATAAGCAAAAGATAACCTTTAACAGTTATCCTTACTAAGTTGCTGAATCATCCTTTTCTTACTCGTTCCCAGTACAACCAAACCTTTTCTTTTAAAACACTTTTTATTTTGTGATATCAGTACTTCTTCAATGTATCTGCAAATAATATTGAAGGACAACCCAGGTACCCTCCTTCTTCTTACCCCAGGTTAGCAAGATGTAAAACACGCACCCCTCAACCTTTCACTTTCTCCCACTCACAGATAACCTACTCTATTGAACTGAGGATTTTTTGTAGAAAGGCATTGTTCTTCCTCTGTGCTTCCTCGGAAACAGTATCATTTGATGTCTATCAGTATCCATGCCAACAAACACTGTAGTTAGTGTTAAAACTGGACCCATTTTGTTTTGCTGTCTACGGTTTTTCTAGTGAAAAGTACTTCTTGGCGCAGTATTAGTTCCAACTGTAAACATTTCAAACTTCTCACAGAAAACAATCGCTAATTATTTCTGTAGAAAACAGCTTCTCACTGACAACTTGTAAAGAGAGTCTAAATTCATTAAATAAACTAGTCATGCTGAACATAAAAGTGTTTATAGAAATAGTTAGGCTTAGAACAAACTGAAGATGCCTTTCCATTGATTCAACCACTCAGCAAGGAATAATTTTAACCTCTTTGTCTTTCCCATATCCATACAAATGGCAACAAGGCCGCTCTCTCCCACCCAGAACACTGTACGTGGTCATATTTTATTTAATGGACATAAACCTATGTAGGTGTCTGAAACAAAGGGATGAGTGACGGAAATCAATTATTCACCTTTTAGAAACCTTTATATTTGGATAACATACTTGCCTTTAGAAAGAACTGACAGGTTATAAACCCCGCCCCCGAGATGCTGACCTGCAGTGCTGTCTAGCTTCATGCCAATAAGGCATTATCTTCCAGCTCTACCTCATAAGTTGGAGAGACACAGGAAATCAATTTGGAAAGCAGAAGACTTGGACTTGTAAAATTCCATTTGCTGTCTGTAAGAAACTATTACCCTATATACAATGATACCTAGAGATTTCAGGGAGAAAGGTTCAAGGCAAATAAAATAAATTTTTAACATTTTATTGATGAACAGCAGACAATGGAGCTTTTGTTTATTATAGTGCTGGATGTAATATCAATTTGTACATGTTTTCAACATAATAGCTGCTGTTCTGAAAATACCTCAGGCATATGGTGTCACCGTCATGGACATCACCCTGAGAAAAATTGAGGATACAGAGCAATGTGGTAGGAGCAGCAGAAGGACCTAAGGACTGTAAATCCAAATACTGCCACAGAATAAATTGTCAGTGGCTATTTTATGCTGAGCCATCTGTTGCCTTGACTACACTGCCAGCAATGGTTTAAAGCTAGCTGGAGTGTCCCTACACAAGCTACACAAAATGATAACTTCTACACTCTTTGGAAAGAACAGGATCCAACGTACATCACATAATAAAAGCACTGCAGATGGCCTTTTAATACATCTCTCTTCCTAGGAACAAGTTTTGTCACCAGGGAACACCCAATGTCCTTTGACCTGTATAACCTGAGGCTCAATAAATTTCTGTTCCATATCCTAGCAGGCACATCCTGCAGTATTTTCTTCACATGTTATTCCTATATCTGTATTGCAAGTAACTTGAACATAGTTGTTCATATTCTCTATTAGCCATCTACGTTATCAGTCCCTTTCTTTAGGGTAGACGGTGCTCTAAAATATGATATATATATATATATATAATTATTTTCAGTTGAGAAGTGGTCTTGTAACAGAATGAATTACAGATCTGTAGATGAAGATTTGAAATGGTGCTCCACAGACTGCTTTCCATCTTCTAGAACTTTAGAAATGCGCTGCAAAAAAACAGAAACAGAGTACCATATATTAAAATGACTACTGTCTTGGATTTAGCAATATGTATATTAATTACTAGCTTGTGGCCTTAAGTTGCGGCTAGAGAAAAGAGATGTTGACCAAATCCTGGATATTTTTAATTAATTTCTCTATCCTGCAAAGCTATAAACCTGTATTTAAACCTGTCCACGTGATTCCAGTCACACTGTGAAGCACTATACAAATTGATTTTTAGCTTTATTCAGTCCTTTTTCAGACTTGTAAAAAAGGACATTTTGTCCTCCGTGTTTCGTATGCTATTTAGGTTTAAATGTGAGTGGATGAGGTCATGCTAAAAAGCTGTTTCTCCTGGGTCTGAAAAAAACAAATATGTGATAAATTGAATATAAGTGAAATCCTACAGACTTCAAATTAACAGGTTATTCTTGTTCCCACCAGAAAAGTATGAAACCTATTCACCAGAAAAAAATCAACCTTTGCTTTGAAAGATCAGCAGACTTGACATGTAAAATACAAGTGTCACAGAATGCTTATGCAGTATGCATATCAGTAGCTGCCAGCATCTGCATTAAATGTCACCCTCCCACTACCTGAAAAAATAAGAAAACTTTAAAACTTTTGAATCTTAATATCTGCACTGGATATATATTTTTTGCTTTCAAACACTACATTAAAATTCAATAGTTTTAATTTTGTGAAATTTCTACAGAAATCAGTGAAAGGTTTCCTACTTTAAAGGAAGGCAACTTGTTTTAAGCAACATTAATGACTAGTGTAAGCCAATTTCTACCTTCAAATAAGCATCTTTGACATCAGAAATTGACTCACTGTGCATGTTTTGCCATATATGCTTTGCTTACTCTGATGCTAGTGCTAAGTGCCCAGTGTAATTAAATCGAACAAGAAATAATTGCTTTCTTCTTTTGCTAACAAATGTTATGTAAAGTAAATCAGAAAAAATCAGTAGGTCGAATGAGACCTCTTGCGGTGCAGATGCAGAACTGCACATCTGAGCCTTCCTGTTAAACACACACAGGATGTACATCCGTACTCCAGAAAGCACAGTCAGGGGCAAATTTTTGCTTCCCCGTAGAGCTTCCACTCCTCTCTCTGAGCAGAGAAGTAAGGGGGGGAAAAAAAAAAAAAAAAAAAAAAAGAAGTAAGGGTTTGACTTATGATCTTATGGTGTTTTAAAATGACTTAATTTTCAGAGCATAAAACTTCTGAAGAGGTAACACTTTCTTTTTCCCGCATAAACACACAGAACTTACCATTGTTTTAAATAACTGGTTCACTTTCTTTTTTTTGGAGGTTTTCTTGTCACCATCTGAGGTGGAAGGAAACACTGGTTGACTCAACCTATGTGATGCAATTGTTTCATCAGGTGCCACAGAGCTGACGGACAGAGTTAATCCTTAGAATAGAAACACATTGGTTGCACAAAACAAAATCAAAAAAAGAGTCGGAGTGTAAAATAAAGCAGAATTCAAAATAATGAACTACAGCAATTATGAGAAACAAATGAGACATTTTTAATCTAACTATATTCTTAGAATACAAAAATAAGTAATGGGGAAGCACTAAACTTCATTACATTGAAACTGAATAGTGGAAAAAAATGAACCAATCCGGTCAAAGAAGAAAAAATAGAAATACGTGAAAAAGAAGTGGGCCTGACAGTCTGTTGTGTTGTGCTAAACATCTCCTACATGCATCTGGAAAGACAGGGACAATGAGAAGAACAGATGAAGTGCAGGCTAAGAAATGGGATGTGCTGTGGAAGAAGTAGGGGGTCAAGGATATTGAAACAGGACACATTTTCTCTACACACCCTAGCCTAGAAATGCGCCCACCTTCAGTTACACTTTCCCCTTCTCTATCATGCAACTGTCAGTCTTTCCAGTGGGCAGTTATGTTACATCGTTTTCCCTTCCTCTTGCTGTGAGGGAGGCTTATGAGATTCCTCTCTAACATAAAAAGCAGAAGTTGAAACTGTACTATGGGGCAACCTTTGGGGATATTCATCTGCCAAAGCAAAGTACAGAGCATTTCTTCCTGTTTCAAACGCTGCCCTCAGCTGTGAGGGCAGACTTGCAGAAGCCCTTGCTTCTGCAAGTGAGACTGTACAGAGCGAGGAAGATGAATAAGATCCTTGCTCTTTCAAGGCAGGGGGAATGCCCACACTATACAAGGAAGAAAAATTAAGAGCTCCAGAAGTAACACTTTTAGAATTTGCATGTTAGCACCAGGCAGCACAGAGTTATCAAGCAGTAGTAGCAGCCCAGCTTCACATGCACAATACACACTTAAATCGTGATCCTTGTCTCAGAGGCACAGGGCCACACAAAGAGAGCTACCTGTTCTGCTTGGAACAAACCCTTTATTGCTAGGTTTTCTTAACACAGCAATAAAGGAGTGCAGAACTCTCGTCTTACTGTAAGCAGCTTACCTGGGATAGTTGGCATAGAACGACTGACAGAACTCATCTGCTTGAGGACAGATGTTTTCTGAGGTGCCACTACATGTTCTGAGAGGTTGGTGTCACTCATGAACTCATATTTCCTTGACAGCTGTTTAATTAAAAAAAAAGTCGTTAATGATGAACTGAGATATGAGCAACAAAGATCTAACCAAAATAATATTTTGTGAAAAGCATAAAAGAGAACAATTAATAAACAAACTATCATGTCTAGCCTGAGTTCTTTATGAGATTGTTTGCTGAGTAAACAATAAAAGTAATTAGAAGCAGTAGAATTTGGTCCACATACAGTATTATACACTAGTTAAAAACATGTAACGATTTTGCAGATGATTTATAGTTATATAAATACTTCTCATTCCACATAGAAAAAACATTACTCTAAAAAAGCTAGCTAGAAGAGATTCTGTAATCTGGAACTGTGGGATGGTATTCCTACCATGTCTTTGGAATAATACCATCAACCAGCTCTGACTGATCTGCAAAGTAAAATGAAGTTTTGAAAACATTTTTCCCTATTGCATTAACATAGCCAGCTCGGCTGCTGCAAGGCTTGTCACTATTTTACTGAAGCATAAGAAAATCCTGTAACTCAGTATGTTGTGAGACTCCCAAAGTTAGGTGTATGTCTTACCTAATTTAATCAAAAGACAAAGGTGTTGCTTGGTTTTGTATATTAATGCTGCTCAGAGCATACTGTGCTTTATATCTCTCTTTTGCACGAAGACATGTAGTGTAAGACAATCATAATCCTCCATAAGTTTCTCCTTGTTCCCCCAAAAGAATCTTAGCTTTCTACTGAATTGACTTTGCCTTTGATGATTCCTCCAAAAATTTTTCATCAAATAACTTAGGCTCTCTCCTTTTATTCAACAATCTGTTATTGCCTGACATTTTAATTTAGACAGGGCTTGTGTATCAAGAGGACATCTTTCAAATTTTTAAAAATTATTTCTTTTTATACTAAAAGAAGAAAAGTCTCCTGAGAATTAAACTACCAAAAAAAAAAAAAAAAAAAGGCCACACATTGTAAGTTATATAAGTAATTCTAATGATCTAGCAGAGCAACAAAAGCACTCAGATGATCTATGGAGCGAGAGATGCCAGTACTTCCAAACTTCAGTCTGGCACCATTTAAGGAACACTGTTTGCAATCTTGCAATTTTCTAACAGCTGCGTGTTCCATAACAAGGTACAAAACATACAGGGCTCATCACTTTTGAAATAGCCCTGACTGCAAGGAGCTGCCACGAAATGTCAGCACAGTCAATTGCCTCTCCATGGGAAAGCTAGCTTAACCCTCCCAATACTGTACTCCATTTTAAGCTAACCAAGCTTCAGAATTTGCCACTTCAGGGCTATATTATCTGTCGTCATAAGCAAGTAGAGATGTTCTGATTTTTCCACGGGTTTGTTTCCTCCTCAACATCTTGCAGGTTTCATCATGGCAGGGCAGACCGTTTCTGCAGCCTGCATATTTCCCTTTATGACAGCTAGAGTTCTATGATATATTTTTCTTTTCCTAAGCAAAGGAAAGGTCCTCTTTTTTATGGATTATAAAATACTACTCTAAATCAGCAACATACACATTTCATGTCAGAGGTAGAAATATCAGGTGCTGTCTTCTCATCAGCAAAAACCACACTGCTTCTTTTTGTTCTTTTTTTGGACCTTCTCATCTTTACTTCAGGGTGAGGATTAATTGGCAGAACAGTCTCCTCTGATTCTGCTTTTACTTGCTTTGGTAGCACTACTTCCAGATCAAAGCTGCAGGAGCAAAAGAAAAAAGTACAAGTTGCTGAGTGATATTTCAAAAGCCACTGGTATTCTGATGTCATTTCACCATGAAATATAAATGCAGGTCATCCTTTCCTTTGACTTTCTATGCAGCCTTGCAAACTGTTGGCAAAAAGTGTATGATGTACTTCAGCTGGCAATGTAGATACAAATAAGATGCCTTCAGGAGGTATGACGTTGTCTTAAAATGTTGCAAAGAATCTAAAATATTAACATGAGTGCAAATCCCATTTTAAAGATCTGTGCATTAGCTTAAGATCTCCTAAACTAAACAGAGTTAGAGCTCATATGGCAAGTTTATGCAGGGTGATGATGGTGCTGAAAGCAAGACAAGCTCTTCTGGTTGTTGAGAACAGTGGAACAAAGTATTACTATTTATTGTCATATTTTAAATGCATCCTCCTATTTATTTCACCATATTGGACAACAACACACATACCCAGTGATAAAAAAAAATCTCCCTCCTCTCTTCCTCTAATTTTTATTGTTTAAAAATCAGGCTATTTTTCATTACAAAAAAACCCAAATATTAAATTGGTGCTGCCTTTACACCCTTCTCTGCTGATGTAATTAGCCTATTGAACATGGGGCTGAACTTATTTTACAACATAAAAATTGATAAATCAAGTAGTATAGTGAATTTGTTGACTCCTTTTTCCTAGAAACAAATTAACATCATAAGAATTAAAAACAGGTGCACAATTCAGCTGCTTAAGTGTAGTTATCTGATTCCATAGGAGGTGTCCTGCTTTCTTAGAGACATGGGACTGGCAGATATGACACAAATCATGTTTGTGTGCTAGACCTTTCTTGAGAGGAAGCTGAAGGGCAGGAGGAGCGGCCTGGAGCATCTCATAACATGTCATGCTACACATCTTTGTTAGACAACTCAAAACATTTAAGTAAGTAGTATGAAACAATGAACTGGCAGTCAAACATGCAAGAATAGAGGGGTGTCTTAAGAAGAAACACTTCCAAGTTAGGGTCCATACACCTTTGGACTTTTTACTTTTAAAAAGTGAACTACTCAAAAAGGGAGTTTTTTTAAACATCAAAAGATGTTTAAAAAAAAAAATCACAATCAAACACTGCTCAGCAAGATCAACTTTATACATACCTTGTTTGGGAAGAAGATCTATGTGCCCGAAGGAAAATTTATGAAGTGATCAGATCAATTTGTGGATGAAAAAGCTAATCAATACACCTATAACTGTTCTCTCAAACTTAAAAGGCTTTCTGTTTCCCAGGGCTGCAGTTCAGAGAGCATATTAGGCAAAGCATTTTACATTACTACAGGCTTTACTAAAACATTCTACCTCCTTACTTGTAAGCTTGTAAAGGTTGACCTCTTCCTCTCCAATTTTTACAAGCAAAAAGATGCTAATTAAGTTAAAAGCTGTATAAAGAGAAACTTGCAAAAAACTCAGATCTTTGTATTTTTTTGAAATGTCATTTAAATTTTAAAATACTTGTTTCCTGAAAATAAAATGGCACTTCTTTTCAGTGAGAGTTGAGTGTATTTTGTCTATTAAGGTTAAATACTGTAGCTTTAAGCCTAGAGGAAGGGACAGCTACAGTTAAAAATAATTTTGGCATAGCCTGAAGAGACTGCTGGTGGTCTTTATCATTAAATGTCTTTTTTTTAATCTTTTAGTTTCATCCCATAAAACTGGTTAAAAAACAGGACTGAAAGAAAACTTGTACTGTATTCATAACCAACCTTTCTGAAGCAATTTTGTTTGGAGTACTGCAGTCTGAATTCATGGAAGTCAGTGAAATAACTGATAACTGACGATAGGATCTCAGCATTGATCTTGGCCGTCCTACTCTCTTGTCATCAAAATCTGGCTACAGGATGGAAAAAAGAAACATTTTCTATCAAACAACTTTGTGTGAACCTCTTTTCATCCCTTCTCACCAGGTCTTGAAGACAGAACAGATGTTTTAACATTTGACATGAAAGAAGTTATTTGCTACCATTAACTACTGTGATTGTTTCTTTCTGTCTGGATACACTCTAAGACCTCTCAAACTCAATGATACAGTGAGTAGCTAGTCAACTACAATTGACGTAATTAACTGTATGTTTGAAAAAGAAATTAAGAGAAACAGTGTCTGCTGATCTTATTTTTAACAGACCTGGGGCATGCCATTAAAGTACTTGCTTTAGCTAGTCCTTGCTCCAAGACACTAAACATGCTCCATCTTCAATACAACAGGTTCTGCCACCTTACATTACTATAGCCTTTTTGAATTACATGTTTGCAAATGTTGGACAAAATTAATATTTCCGTAATAGCCAGACAGGAAGAACAGGAGGATTCTCCAGGTCATCATGTATCCATATTGCACAAAGCCTTGTATGCTGCACCATCTCTCTGCAAACCTTGAAGCTGGTATGCTCTGCACTGGAAGGAGAAAAAGGAGATACCACTCCAGATCTTCTAGAAGAAGGTTTAACTATCATATTGGAAATATTCAGCTTAACGTTGAGGGTTATTTAGGCTTTGCAGCCTGGTACAAAGTTAACTGAAACAATCTGACTAATTTCCAAGTGCTTTGCTGTTACTCTTGCTAATAAGGTAGGGACAAGGATCACATTTCTTGGCTAATTCCAGAACTGTTTTCTTTCTTCAGGGGTGACTTCTGGGATCTAAAATTGTAGACTGCAGTTAGCTCTTCTCTCTTTTTCTGTCCAAGCATCTCCTGGGATGAGCATGCCTCCCCCTAGTTAGCTCATCACAGTGTCACGATATGAGGCAGGTTTTTGAGAATTTCCTAGTGTGTGCATGCCATAAACTACCCTTCCACACTACTTCAATTTGTAACCTATAAACAGGATATGAACAACTTTTAAAAAACATTTCATATTAACACACAAGGTTTTGTTCTGATTATCCAGAAAATATTAAAAAATTATGCATAATTTCATATGCCAAATTCCCAAATACTTTGCTTCTGATGTCATTTCTCAGTAAGACTCTGATGTCTAGCAGAAGACTTGGAAACATTTGTAGTTTCAAGAATTATTTTCAAGTGTTTTTCAGAGTTTACGTGCAATGAGTTTACATGCTGCTCACCCTTTGAATGGCCAGAATCTTGTGATAAAGACACAATAACTGCATAACTTCTTTTTTCTTTTCTTTTCTTTTAATAAAAAAGCTCAGGCCAGCCACCAGAGAGAGTCAGACATGGTAAAATGGCAGTAGTGCCATTCACAAAGTACATTCTTTGCTCTTGCAAAATTTATTTAAAATATTTAAGGTTGCTATTTTTAAGTGCTGACATGTAAGAGGTTCAAGCATCAGGCAAGATTGCTAATTGTGGATTACAGCCTCTTTATTATTGCAAAGATGGTGGCATGGGACTGAAAATAAGAAAAACATACTGAGATAAATATACAGAATTTTCATCATATAGTATGTAACACAGCACAATATCCAAAATTTAGGTTAGAAACTTGCTGCTTTTCCCCCTATAACAGAAGAAATAAATCCTCTTATAAAATCATCAATGCTGAAAGCAACAACATAAAATAATTTCCAGAGCAACTGGTGTTTAATCACAAAAAACAGCCAACATCATTCTTGCTAGCCTGCACAAGCTCAGATAGGCTATTTTATTCAACAGTCTGGAGAGTTTGTGTCTAGAAGTTATCCTTCAATTCCCATATATTTCAGTTTGGTCTCAACTAATATTTATAGTATTATACACGATAGCTTTTACTTCACAACACAGCTGGAAGTGGCTAGCACAGGGAGACATCAACTGCAGATCAAAGCCCTAAACCAATAAGAAAAATTACAAAGAGGAGAAACATGAGAATTTGCTTTTACTTCCTTAATAAGGCAGAAAAGAATTGCAATTTTAATAGACATAATAAAATATTCCAAATCTTCCAGAATGAGGAATATCTGATATGTCAGAGAACTGAATCAACTCTTTTGACTACAAAACTCAGGTCCTAATACCTTCAGATCACAAGAAAACCCACAAGCAACAAAAGTTTCGTATGTGTTTTTGTTTAGAAGAACAAGATGTGTATTAAGTAAAAAGAAATTGCAGGAGAGGTTAAAAGGAGAGCAATACCAATTCTCTGGCTCCATATTGTTTTTCCACTTTAACTTTTAAATGCTTGAAACATTCCTCCATACGGTCATGGAAAGGGCGAAGATTATCAGAAACTCTTCTTTCATGAATTTTAATTCCAGCCCCAAGGAAAGGTATCTTGAAGAGGGGAAAAAAAGAAGAAAAAAGTGAGACTATTAAACTGGGTCTGACAACCCCTCTAGCTCCATTTAAAGTATCTGCTAAATCAACTGCAAAACTCTTACTGTAGCTGGCAGACAGATATGTCAGTTGATCTCAGCTTTTACAAGATGGAAAACTTGCAGCAACTACAAGATGGAAACAGCTCTTGAAAAATGGTGTTGCTCAGTAAATTTTTGAAGAGTGTTGGCTGCCTCATAACAACTGTCTTCTCTATGTATTTTAATGCTAATCCCTTATGAGATTAAACACACAGTGCGAGAATTTAAAAAATTATTAGACTACTAGCCCACCTGCTTATGAAGGTGCCTGCTGTAGTTCACAAGAAAGAAGGTAGGGATGAAAAAATATCCAAGTGGATTCCAGGCAGGCGGTTTCAAACTATTCTCTTTCCAACAGAGGATTAAGTGACTGAGAAAGGTTTAAATCAATCTACTGGGGGCTTAATCATGTGATTACTTTGAAAATTGCTGCAGCAATTTTATATGTTAATGCCTGGTTACTGAAGGTGACCTCTTCCTTTCTCCTTGATTTTACTCTGCAGATTTCCTCTGTACTCCCCACACCTCAAGAAAAATTTATTAAGGTAATGCTTCAATACAGAAATGAACAACACAATCCATGAACAGAGGCAGCTTGCACTAACCCAGCTGACTTTGCTCAATTTTAACCCTGTGGTTTTCTTTTTTGCTGCTCATCCTTTGGCTGGGGTCAGTGACAAATAACCGAAGGGGTTAAGATCGCTGATTCTTCCTACTAGAGTTGAAAGAAGGTACATAACAACAGTTTTTAGAAACTGGGGCAGGGGGAGACAGGGGACTATAGATACCTACTCTCTCAAAGAACACCTGATTAAAAGGTTAGGAAAAGGTCTATCCATTCACTAAATACGCTCCTCCACTTAAATTTCTTAAGAAGTCCTTCTCCTTTGTCAGAAGGAATGGCTTGCTTACCAAATAATAATTAAAAAAAGTCTTGCAATAAAGCAAATATGATAGTAATACTACCTTCTGAACGTCTCTTCCCTACACTGGTTTCCTCTGCAATTATATTGCTACTACCGTCTTTGCTGTTATATTAGTGTAATAATATCCAGTTAAAAGCAAACTAAACAAATCTTATCTTCAAAGATAATGGACAGCACAGTTTGACATGCTGTTTAATTAATAATAAATGTATTCACAAAGAGAAACTTTGTAGTGCTTCTCTTTAAAATATAAAGATGGTTCATTACTCTTCAGTCTTTGAAGATGGCGATTTACGAGATTTGTGCAACATACTGTTAGCTACCTTTCTGCCAGTAACCTTTTCTAACTGCTTTAACATTTACTTTCAGCTATTTTGCATTAATATTTGGGGCTTTTTTGTAAAATACACTTAGATTGCACGCTTCCTTTTTGTCTTCTGACCCTATAAATACTCTTGATGTTGTATACATCAGTCCACCGACTGACTTGATCATATTTTATGGAAGTTCGATTTCAATATAAATTTAAAAACATGGTATTAAAGCCCCTTTAGAGGGATTTACAGGGATAGATATAAATTACCACTTTATTTCATAATGCCAGATGGTATTATGATTAATTTATACCACTGCATCCACTGAGTACTTCTGATGGTCAGAAAGCAACCATATAGAGAGCCTGTGGTGGGCAAGGATACAGGAGAAAGCTGTCAAGGTTGGTGACTGAAACTAATAACCAAACTGAGACGAATCAAAATGAAACAGGAAGACATTTCAAAAACATTAAGAAAATAGTACAAAAAAAAATCCATTAAAATTATTGGGAAGATTCATTTCAAGGCTGACAAGAATAAATGGTTAATTCTTGCTGTTTCTCATCTATGAAGCAGAGAGAGAATTATAGAATCATTGAACAGTTTGTGTTGGAAGGGACCTTTAAAGGTCATCTAGTCCAACCCCCCTGCAATGAGCAGAGACACCTCCAACTCGATCAGGTTGCTCAGAGCCCCGTCCAACCTGACCTTGAACGTTTCCAGAGATGGGGCATCTACCACCTCTCTGGGCAACCTGTGCCAGTGTTTCACCACCCTCACTGTAAAAAACTTCTTCCTTATATCTAGTCTAAATCTACCCTCTTTTCATTTAAAACCATTACCTCTTGTGCTATCGCAACAGGCCCTGCTAAAAAGTTTGTCCCCATTTTTCTTATAGGTCTCCTTTAAGTATTGAAAGGCTGCAATAAGGTCTCTCCAGAGCCTTCTCTTCTCCAGGTTCAACAACCCCAGCTCTCTCAGCCTGTCCTCACAGGAGAGGTGCTCCAGACCTCAGATCATTTTTGTGGCCCTCCTCTGGACCCGCTCCAACAGTTCCAAGTCTTTCCTGTGCTGAGGGCTCCAGAGCTGGACACAGTACTGTGGTGGGGTCTCACCAGAGCAGAGTAGGGGGGCAGAATCACCTCCCTTGACCTGCTGGCCACGCTTCTTGTGATGCAGCCCAGGATACTTTAGCCACCTCACAAGGATGGCATAAGATTAAATCAATGAGGAAGAATGTTTTAGTGAGTTAGTACAAAGAATGAGACATGGAACATGACAAGAAATATCTTGAGCCACTCACTTCTGATAGTAAAATTCCAGATTAACTCACACTATTTCATAACATCCCTCTTGAAAGGGGGATCGCTATACTATGCATTGATATAGCAATTAGTATACCCATTCATTTACACAGCAAACAGTTCTTTCTCACTTAAATAATCTACATTTCAGAAGACTTTGCAATTAGTGGTTTCTTAGCAAACTACCTATGTGCAAAAACATAAGTCTCTTCTCCCATTGTCATTCGTTTTGCCATATATTGATGGCAATAATTTTTATTTGGACCAGATAATGCAAATAGAATCGATAATTTCTGAGGTCATGTTTTTCTTCCCTCCACTACCATAACAAATGCTTAGGTCAACAAAAAGAGCCATTTTCCCTTGAATCTCAGCAAAAATAGAGCTTTTTCTGCTACCACCTCCCGCAGGTGCATTTTCCTCTTTGACGACAAAAGGGTTCTGCAGGTTGGTTGGTTTATCATATGCACACTATGTATAAAATAATATAATAATAAATAAAAAAATAACCTCATTGCTGCTAGTATAGACAGAGTATTCAGTTTTTTCTCTGTAGATATAGCTTAAAATATTTATTAATGGTCTTCCATGCTATTTTTAACACAAAAGGCATACAGCAGCAATCATTGAAGGGTCACTGAGCATGAAAATAACTCCTGTGAGCAACTAGCACTCCATTAAGGTTTCTAATGCACCCACCCCCCCCAGCCAACCAACCAACAACAAACACCCACCTCTAGGAAAGAGTTATTTCCCAAGAGAATTTCTGACACTAGCAAATGCTTTTTTTTTCCCCAGCAATTCGTGAAGTCCTTATAACTTTTGTCATGCTCTCAGTTTTGTCTCCAGGAATACGACCCGAGTTTGAAAGCCTGGCCCTTTTAACCATAAATGTAGCCCACTATATATGTGGCTTTTGATAAAGCATTCCAAATGATGTGTTCTACAAAGTACTTTTCTGGCCTACTGCTTTGCCTAGGACATAAGGAGATATATGGGTAATTCCCCTGGTTCTGGTAGCATTTCATCTAACTCTTAATGGACACTATAATAATGATACTCCTCAGGAAATACGATGTGATTTTTGTAATTAAGCCATTTCTCCAGTTCAGGCACAGATTTTAAAAAACGTGAAGGACAGGATTGCTTAGATCCCCAAGAATGTTTTATCAGTCACATGCCACATCAGAGGATGAAGAATTATTGCTGTGCTGTTTCATAAGTGATCTTAGTGGATTAGTAATGGAATAAACGTTTCCTGTTAAGCACATTAAAATTGAAGGAGTAGAAGTCCTTTTTCCTACTTAAGGGAATCTATTAATATCTAAACAGGATAATAAATAGATCATCCTTTTACAACTATACGTACTCTGAAACATAAGGTTTAGTCTAAGAAAGAATATTTTACTATGAGTCCCTTTTCAAACAAATACTATGAATTCATCACAGAACTAGGCAGGAAGTTTGTAACAAGAATCTTCTCATTCTTCTACCCCTCCCTGCTTTGGGGAAATAGTAAAACAAACAAACAAACAAAAACACAAAAAAGAAACACCCACCAAAAAAACAGGTTAAAAAAATGACACAATCATCTAAATGCTATGTTCTCGTGCTAGAAAGGGACAGAGAAAAGGAATAGCTGATGAAGCCTCAGATGACTGCTGTCAGTAAGAAGTTACCTGCCAAGCAATAAGATCTCTGAGTCTATTCAGCTTTTCTTGATCCTCTGGATGGTCTCTGATATATTCTTCTGTAAAGAAAGCCTTAGACAAAAAAAAAAAAATAAATCAGTCCATCATTTCGACAGGTAAAGAAATCAGTGATTACTCCATTGACTGTAGATGGTGACCATAATGTTGGTCATCAAATAAGAGACCCATACACATGCTCCTTAACCAGACAGCGCTAGTGATAATTCCTTATTATATCAGCTGAGAACTGAGGTGCTCTTTTTTTCTTAAAAATGTATTCAGTCTTTATCCAACACTTCCGAGTTTGAGACCCTCACTATGAAACCCAATTATTGTCTGTTTTATTAAGCTTGCACTGAAACTAAAAAGGCACAAATTTGGAGTATCATGATTTACATTGATAAATGATCATTTCATCCAAGTACCCTTACTTACTGACATTAGCCAGTGTTACACAATAAAGAAATTGAACTCTCTCATAGATTAGCAGAGCCAGATATTGCATACACACTGCCTTTTGCTGTCCAAAGACTTTACACCCCAGGTACAAAAGAAGAATGTAGCTATTTGTCAATGACTGCCAAATATCTAAACAAATTATTCTTTACAACTAACATAGCGTAACTCATACTCCTCCAGAATATGTCATGCTTACATATAATAACATGCATATTGTTTATGTGTGTACTTATATACATATATGGCATCTTTTCAGCACTATCGAAGTTTATCTGACATGCTGAGCCTACTGAGCATGGCACATGCTTTTCATCAGGAAATGGCAGGCAGAAATAATAGAGCTCTACAGCTGTGGGGTAGCCCCACATTGATTTCCATCCAAAACTTTAATAACTAATAATTTAGAATTTAATTTTATATGAGGTTTTAACATTCCTGTTTTCTCTCCTGCCTCGCCTTCACAAGGTGGCCTCAAGGACAAATTTTCTACAGTTCAGTTCCTCAAGACATTCCATTTTCCATGTATTTCCAGAACAGTTTTTATTTGTATTCCCATTTTTTAACAACAAAACCTGCTATGCAGAATGGCTGCGGCTACTGAGAAAACCTGTTGACAGTTTAATTGATAACCCACATCTAAATACTCCAGACCTACTGTAGGATAAACTCAATTCATTTACTCCAGACCAAATCTTTTGATATGTGAGAGCCGCTTTCATTACAAAAGGGGTATCCTGTCTCACATGTATATGCAAACCCTCATAACTGCAATTAATAGAGCTTCAGTTACTCTAGTTTGCTAGTTTCTGCTTTCAAATACAGATGTAACCAGGACATGAGGATCTCTTAATCGGTGGAGTTACGTCTTTCATATTCCCAGCCTGCATTCCGTTAGCACTTTGAACAAAGGATGTTGGAGGATTATGAAATAATATGTCTGAATACGTCCTTGGAATGACTTAAAAGCTCTTACCTTCTCATATTTAGCAAAGCCACCCATAACAGCTGGATCAACAATTCCATTCAGAAGCATAGAAAGTGGATTAATAGGAAGGTTCTCATCACTCTGGTATTGGTTAATCATCATCAAAATTTTTTCATTTGTCGTGGACATAGTCTCAATAGCATTCTCTAAGGGACTAATTGTAGTCTATAAAGAAACAAAAGACTTCTAAAGTTTATAAAGCGCTAAAAAGGTCTTTCTGGTTTTGTAAAACTTCACGTATTTGAACAACGTTCTTACAATCCAGCAAACCAATACAGATTTGTTCAATTCTCTTAGGACTTGGTCCTGAAACTATAAATCTCATGCAAGATATATTGATCCCAGCAGTAGCAAGATACAACATAAGTAATAACAATTTTGTATGTATAAAAATAAGTTAATAACAATAGCCTTGTGTGATAAATTCACAAGTTATTTTGTACATGAGAATTCATAGAGATGTTTCACAGTTTTTAGCATGTTAATACACACCTGTGACATGGAGACAACCTCAAACCATCGTAAAATTCCAGGAAGTTTGTATGCTGTAACAAATGACGTTCTCTCAATCCACATAGACTATTGAAAAAAACATAGCAGGGAAAAAATGATACTTCAGGATTTAAACTTTAATCTTTTCTGCCTTCTGAAATCTCAGAGTGAAAAGAATGTAGATTGAAAACATATGCACATTTTTGCATAAAAGGACACTGCAAAATGAATCTAGCACAGCACTCTGCACAAATAATTTTTCTGATTTCAGATTAGGTCATCTTCAGGCACTAAGCCTGCACAAAGCAGAGCAAAAGAAAATGACCCTTGAATCTTTTAGTATCTACTCCTATTTTTGCCATTACAGATTGAATGACTGTGACAAAATGACCTACTCTCACCTCTACCCAGATTACATTTCCTCCCTCCAATTTCAAAATGAATTTCTGCAATTAAAAGCAGCAATAGCCCTACAACAACTTGCCAGCATTCTTACTTCTTTTTTCTTTTTCCTCTTCTGGGCAAGACCAGCTGTTGGTATTTTAAAATGCCACTGGTTCATTTACCCTACTGCTCCTTATTTTACCAATATCAGCTCATCTAAATTGCCAGTACTGAGAAACACAGTAATGAATGCAATGAAGACATACTCCAACTATCCCAGTTTCCAACTATCTGAAGTAAGTATGCATATTATCTATTGTCATCAGCAATTAAAACATTAGCGATTTAATTTTTATAAAATTGTTTCAAGGTTTATTCATAAACGGTTTCAAAACTCTCCAGCTTGCAAAGGAAGCCAACGTGCATCATGAGTCTTGATAATACAGTGTGAAGCTGGGATGTCAGGGTGGAGTTTGCATCTGAAGCATTTAATTTAACAGCAGGTAAGAAGCTCCTTACATGAAACTGTTGACACTACTAAGGAGCATGCACATAACTGAAATTGTACATTTTTGAAATAAATGGCTTTTCCCATCAGTATCCCAAGAGCACAGCTTTAGCCATAAATACTGGATGGTATGGCTTTCACGACAAATGATAAAATACCAGATATCTGTAATATTAAAATACAGAAACTTAGCACATTTTTATGTATGACACTGAAAAATAACTTATGGTGTTGCAGGTGCCCTAGAATATTTGAACAACGAAGACTATTTCTTAGCATTACACCATTATGCACGGGAATAAAAATGACATAGGTAGTGCTCTAGTCTGTCAAGATTTCACAGGACTGATGAACACCTCTCATTGCCAAGCTGGCAGCTGACAAAAGCATTGTAAACTGCAAGAGGCAAACAATTTGTTAATTATTTACATGTCACCTTGTTTCATAATGAAAATCTGTACCAGAAAATATTACTGCTTAACACAAATGTGTTGAAAAGACTTAACTACATAATGTTTACCTGCAGTTGAAACAGTGATGTATCACTGAGTAAGTGCACAGAAGTAGTGCTGAAATAGAGTAATCTTGCGTTTATTTTTTTAAACCAGATCCTAAAGTTAGGGTGTCTGTAATGAGTAAGCTGAGACTAAGAAAGGATCTAGATCAAAATTCAGTCACAGCTACCAGAACCACAACCATCACCCTGTCATTCATTTACTTACAGCAAATTCATTTTCAGGGTCAACAGATCCTTTTCTGACAGGTCTTGAATAGTGGAATCGGTGCACATTGTTGGACTTATAAAAACTGAAAAATTTAAAAAAGACTATTGTAAAACACATAATTCAGAAATTTATGGATCTTGTTATCACAGTGATATATTTCATTTTGAGCCAGTTGAGTTTTTAATTAAAAGCAAATTTACTGCACAGAAAAAAAGCACTTTACTGAAAACTCAGGAGACAATTACTTTATCTATAAATCAGGGTCAACACACAGTATTTTACAAGTATTAAGCTTCAGTTTGTCACTGGGTGTAATCTCCAGGTATAAAAATTCCAGAACTTCCAGATTAATGTTAAAACCTACAGAAGCAGGTCTAGAAAAGATTTTTACTTTCCTGTATTCTTGCTGTGGCATGCACACTGCTTGCCTGCTTTATAACGGCATACAAAAGGAGTATATTTTGTTAAAAATAACTGACTGAACAGAGCAGATATAATCACCTGAACTGAAATACATGAGTTTTTTCATCCACAGAGCATGCCAAATTTGTTTAATCATGTCTAACAAATCTGCTCACAATGCAGAACAATAGTTATTTAATAAACTAAACATTTGAAGCATTAATAAAAATTTGTTGTGATAGACAAGAAAATGTACATAAATACTTGTAAAGGAGGACATCAGTGTAAAGAATCTATTGCAAATTCATGTTATGGTCTATTCTATTCAGCTAATGAATCGTTCTCAATCACTGTGAGCATGTATTTCCACTAAGCTCATAACCACTCGGCTTTTAGCACTGGCTAATTTGAAAGAACAGAGATTGCATAGTTTTGGCTAAGTATTTTGCTGTCCACAGAAGAAGCTCTCCTTTTAGTTTTTAGTTTTTGTTTCAAAGATGAATTAAATTTAAAGCCATGTTAAGTAAAAGCTAATTTTGCAAGGCCAAAAAAAAAAAAAATCTCAGTACAGTAAAATCAAGCCATGTTTTGGAAGCCTAGAGAAACAAATAAATGGAGAGACCCCAAGCAGTTGAGCTAAGCAAAATTCTGGAATGTTAGTTCATATGAACCTATGACTTCTGATCCAAACTAGTAAGATTATCTTCATCAATAACGAAAAGAAAGTTGAAAACACGGCCATACCGGGTCAGATCACTTTATACAGTTCCATCTGAAAGGACAGATACTTTGAAGCTCTTTGATAGAATAAATCCATTGCCATCAACTAACGTAACTAACAACTAAATATCCAATAAAGTACACTCATAAAAATAAATCTGAGACCAGATGAAATTAGCAGTTTTGTTGAATTTTTTTTTTTTAATTTTGTAGTACAAGACCTGTGCTTGTATGTGGGGAGATGATTCTTATTTTTCCACTCTGAATCAACTGCATTTTCAGTAATGATTCTATAGAGAAGGCTGCAGACAAAGGTGACATCTGGTTTGAATCCAGCTGTGGAACAGTTAGAGATGAACTCATCTCAGCTGACAAAAAGAAGCCTTCTCTCTTCAGTCTCTTTTTGGAAAGTCATAATACAAGTATTATTAAAGGGTTTAGTCTGAGTTTTTGTTTAAATGTGGAAGCATTCCAAAGCCTCTCTTGCATTAAAAATGCAGGTGCCTCAGTTTACCTGGAGAAATTTTAGCTTAAGATGCCCATTTTAACCAGTTTCAATTAGGGAGATACAGTCCTACCTTGTGTTTTCACATGGCACTGACAAGAACAGGGAAAAAATATGGCCTGCCTTAACTGATGGTGCTTGCACTTTTTGCTGTCCTTAAGTTACAAGCTAACAAATACTATCTTGAAATTTTTCATTCAGGTGTTAGTGATAAGCAACAGCTTTTTTTGACCATGTTTGCAACCATATAAATCATAGAATGGTTTGAGTTGGAAGGAACCTTTAAAGATCATCTAGTTCCAACCCCCCTGCTGTGGGCAGGAACATCTTTCACTAGATCAGGTTGCTCAAAGCCCCATCCAACCTGGCCTTGAACACCTCCCTCCAGGGATGGGGCAGCCACAACTTCTCTGGACAACTTGTTCCAGTGTCTCAACACCCTCATAGCAAAGAATTTCTTCCCTATATCCAATCTAAATCTTCCCTCTTTCAGTTTAAAACCATTGTCCCCCATCCTGTCACTACAGGCCTTTGTAAAAAGTCTCCCTCTATCTTTCTTATAATCCCCCTTTATCTATTGATGGATTTGGAGCCAAAAATCTCACAAGCCTGAAATCAGCCAATATTCCGGTAGGTACTGTATGCAGTCTTGGCATCAGCTGTCAGAATGAACCATCACTTTTCACACATGTAGTCAGAACACTTAATTAGGAGCACGTAATAAGTTCAACCTGTTCTCCATTGGGTTAGGAGTTTGGAAATGTTAGCCAGCCTGTTCTCAGAATACTTTGGACACTTCATTTCCTTTATTCCTTTACAAAATCTTGACTGTAATACCAATGGAAACCATTTTGCCACCATGTCTTTTGCACTTAGCAAAATAAGTCGTCACAAGATTCTGTTGTACAAGTACCTTCAACTCAACCGCTCTCATACTGCCAGTCACCTCTAAGATCCCTCTCTCCATCACTTGTCTAAGAAGAGGTGTTGAAAACTCAATAGCTTGGACCTAAAGCTTCCAAGGACCCAAAGATCCCACCTCCCTACCATGTAATCATATTGCTATTCCTTAAGTGGTAAATGGGCGGATGTTCTTTCAGGAAATTCCTAGGGAACATGTAAGTCAGTAAACTAAGACAATAAAAGCTCTAAGATTCATTGGCCAATGACTGAGTTCACAAAATAATGGCTCTCAGTTTAGGAATATGGACTGACCTTCATTATACTATCTATTACAGAAATTCACTTACTTTATAATTTGATCAGGTACTGCCTTATTTTTGAATCTAGGTTGTTCCTCCAGGACTGGCTGCACTGTAAAACACTGGATATCTGAAATTGTGAAAGTTAAGGGCATGTTATTAACTATCAGTATGAAATACTGTAGGCTGGGGGGGGAATAAAAAAAAAAAAAAAGGACAGACATTTCCTGATGAAAAATCTGCAGGGTTCACGGTTTCATTTGTTGAGCTTTCTTGGCAAAAAAAGGAAAAATCTGCCAGTAGTAACCAGTGAATATATATTAATATTAATTTTGAACTGCATATTTTTATTATTTACTGAGCTTGAATATCTGTAGCTGAATTTATCACACTGAATTTTCATTAAATTTTAAAGCCCAGTCAGCTTACAAAAATCATATCAACATCTGATGTTAACAGTTTCACTATTTTGCTTTAGGCATGCATAATGTCATGATGTTTAGCATTTCATCTTTGTAATCTGTAACTGAGCAGCCCTTTTACTTGATATTTCCATTTTCTATGGAAGTGTTATTTTTTCATCTGAATACTGTATTTGTAAGTCAGTATATCATATTCTTACATATTTCACTATATTTGAAACTGATGCCCCCTCGTTAGATTCCGTAGCTTTTTCTTAGGTGCATAAGTAGTGCACATCTGTTAGTCACAAACAGACTTGTGCAAATTCTACTTTAAGAAAGGACTGAAACATATGATCTCAAAAAAAAATTAGTTAAGACACAAGACAGACTTATGAGAGCTTGGCTCTCAAGCTTAACGCACTATTTTAGACAAGCCTGTAATGTTCTCTGCTTCAGTCCCAGTAGTGTGAAAAGAAAGCAGTATTCCTTTTCTCCTCCAGCAGGTTCCCTCAGAACAGACTCAAGAGAGCATGTGAAGTGTTACAACATCACCTTGAAAATTAATGAAGGAAAATCAACACACGAAAAAAAAATGTCTGATACGATGAGGTGATCTCATATCTGCTCAGCCAGTAATGACTGAAATCAGAACGTGAAGAAAAAGATAATGTGTGCAAGCAACTGTTAGAGTACTTCTAAACAAGAATAATTTAGGGCACTCTAAAAGGTGGTTAATGATGTTTATGAGTTAATTTTCCTAGGAAAATTTCTGAGTGACACAAGGCATATTTATGTTGCCAAGAAATACAGGTGATACCCAAGTGCAGTGCAAGTCAGAACAATGTTCAAGGAAGACATGAATTTAATATCAAGACACAACAGCTAGCAATGTGAGGTAATAGATAATTTGCTGCTTTAAAATTGGCCAATTCAAGTGTTTATCAATGGTTTTGCCATTTAGACAAAATAAGGTAAACCATGCGTGAACTTGACTGAATTTTCTTCTTCACCAGAAGGGTTCTCAAGCATTGTAACAGGCTGCCCAGGGAAGAGGTTGAGTCACCATCCCTGGGGGTATTTAAAAGACGTGTAGACGTGGGACATGGTTTAGTGGTGAACTAGGTTTATGGCTGGACTCAATCTTCAGGGTCTTTTCCACCCTAAATGATTCTATGATGACTGAAAGAAACTGACTCTTTAGAATTGTGGGAAAAAGAGGAGCAAATATCTTAGGAACAAACCATAAAAGACATGCAGGACAAATAAGAAAAACCACAAACTGAGCTGCCACATTGAAAGACTTTCATCCTTTTTAGGAAATTATTGTTCCGCACAGATAAACTCTTGCTAAAAACAAGGTTTCCCCAATCTGCATTCATCCTGTAATCTCCCATGTGTTCAAGGATACATTGACCAGGAGAGTTTTTCACATCCTCTCCAGGTGCTGAGGTGGTGTTCATCTTCTCTGCATTGGGAAACTGGCTCATCAGCTGTGCCTGGAAATCCTCTCTCCTCTCATACTCCTTCCCACGATAGATGAATACTTTGTTCTGCAAGGAATAAATAGCTGATTTCTAGGGCTGTATGATGCGGAGGCAGAAGTTATACATGCAAGTTTATCAGTACAAAGACACAATGGGGTCTCCAAATTTTGGAATAAGCGTTACTGGTTTCTGAATATGAATTAACTATCAAGCAAGGCACTATTTTGACCAGGTGCTGGAATGCAGCACTGACTCTCCAGAGACCCTACTTTATGCTGTTATACAGAATGAAGATAAACTGGCATCACCACCGAGGATGCTCCTGTACAGCAGAATAATATCAGAATGGGAGGTATGAAAAGTACTGAAATTCCTTTTCTTCTTGTCTGTCAAGTAAAAGGATTTGTTTTCAAATACATTCTGGGTCCAGGTTTCACAGCTTTCTAATACTAATATATAGGTTTCCTCTGCCTGCTCCTTCTCCTTTGTATTATGAAATGTCTACATTTACAATACAGTCTAACCCCACATATGCTCATCTATGGTTCAGTTTGCTTCATTTAACAGGATACTTCTATAATACCAGAAACAAAAGGTGCATGCTCCCTTTGGTGTAATATTAGCATATCATTTCACTATTTTTCCAATGTTTTCAAGGCAACTTTGGCCTTTAAAACTGGGAATGAGAGGTCTTTCATTGCTTTTCAAGGGTGAGGAAAGCTACCATAGTCATTGTAGTATGTAAGGAAAGATTCTTTTTTTTTTTTTTTTTTTTTTTTAAACAAGAAAACATCAAATATTCAGGGTAGTTTTATGCTCTGAAGACACGCACTACTGTGGTTAAAAGAAAGCAATAATCTTTTAAAAAACTGAAGTAAATCCAGTTGTGCATGAATTCCTAACTTTGACAGGTTTCTTGAAAAATCAGACCCTTTGGTTTCTTGATTTCTCACATGGTAGTAAAAAATGGAGAAAACTAAAGAAAACTGAGAGAGTAGATTCAGTGTACACAGGTCTGTTTAATGAGAACAGTTCAAACTTACCGTAATTGTCCTAAGATATCAACTAGCTGTTACCATTCAGGAAAAAGCTTAGAGTAATACAAGACAGTTGGTATGAACATGTCAACTCAATGCATACTAGAGATCAAAAATGCAACCTGAACTTCAGTCATTACGAGAAAAACAGGAAAACAAAGGAAGAAACATCAGTATGACACTGAACAAATTCATCGTGTATCCACATTTCAAATACTATGTACACTTCTTGTCCTACCATCTCATGAACTAGAAAATGGACTGCCAGGGAACCAGGATGTTGAAATATATGAATGGTTGCTGTGGAAGCAATGTTTAAACAAACCAAGACTATAATGAACAGTATGTCATGAACAGCATGAGGAAGGCGATTAAGGAACAACTGTTCAGTCTCTCTGTAAGAACTAGTGTAGAGAAATTATCAGATGACAACAAAGAGGCAACAGTATATCTCCAACATACACAGTTGTGTACTGTGAGGCCACAATGTGTTCTGGAGGGCATCAGTTCAGAAAGCAACTAGACAAATTCACCGTAGAACAATCCAAGAAGGGCTAGAAAACACAACTGCCACCTCCAACCCAGGAAGCAGTTTATCAGGTAAGTAGGAAATATATATCAGATCAATATCACTACACATCTGCTCTATATCTTATTCTTCCCTACCCTTCTTATCTACTGTTTCCCACTGTTAAAGACACAATATTTGGCTATAGAGTGCATTGGTCTGAAAAATACACTGTTTCTACATTCACAATGTATTTCAGTTGTAGCTGAGAGGCAATATAAATCTGAAACACTTGTCAGTTCATGATAAGGTCCACTAAAAATACCAACCTCATGTGAAACAGAATTTTGGATTTAATTTGAACACAAGTTAGTTAATGACATTCTACTCGCTATCAATAGCCTGTGTGGGCATTCAACTGAGAAATACATACCATAAGAGCTGCCCATACCAAATTACATCACATTGCTGCATTTGGCTCTATTGTATCACCTTCACTACCTGATATACCTTCTAGTTTCCACAATCAAACTAAGAGAAAGAATCAACTTAAACACATCTGAAAATATTTAATGCATATTCTTAAAAGTAACAATTCAGATTTTGACTACAGTCCTGCATCCAAGCAAAACTAAATCCATAGCAAATATCCCCAGAGACTCATTTGCATTAGTAGAGTAGACTCATACTTTTAGAAACATATGAAAATAGATGAAAAAAGTAAGAATTTAAACAGGTTTACCCTTAGAAATGTGGGGAATCCTTGGCCATAATACCCAACAGCAAAATAGTCTGGTTTAGGTCTCAGGATTTTCATGATGTTTTCATAGAACTTTGCTTGTTGAATCTGAAAGCAAAACCAACTGCAATTACTTCTATTCGGGGGTTTTTTTTTTCCTTTTTATTACCTTTATAGTAGTACTACACTATGTACTGCAGCTATCAGTGGATATGCAAGAGCAATCAATTATCAGTTTGTAAGCAACAGCAATAATCTGTTAGCATGCACATGACACTGCTGTGGTACATTAAATATTGTTTACATTTATATGCAAATATAATACATAGCTAAATGTGTATGGCTTCAACTTTAATTCTTTGACTGCAGAATCAGGCTTACCCTTAAGGTACTAGCATGAAAAGAAAAAAAAAGCAAACATCAAAGTCATACTTGGCACTTCACACTTCAAACACTTAACAGATAACACTACTGAAATAATATGTTTGGAAAAACTCCCTGCCTCAAACATTTTCTGAGGTACAGATCAACTCAAACTTTTGCCCTAGCATCACGCTAAGGACACACACCATGTAAAGGGGTTACAACAACATCTTCCATAAAATACTAAGTGTCATTTAGGTTTACTATTTTTATTTCCTGTTATATCTATGAGACATGCAACACTGCAACTTAAAGGGAATCGGCAAAAATATTGTCTTTATCTTTTAGTTTATGATAAAAGCAGAATTGATTGGGAGGAAAAGAAGCTTTCTTTACACACAACACTGTTCAAGAACATCATGTTTTGATTCCCATGGTTTCTTTGTGGAAGATTCAGGAATATCTACTGAACGAGCCCCAAACTTTTTTAAATATCATGCAAGTGTGGAATCTTGGGGATGGAAAAAAAGAAGGTATGTGGGGGAGGGGATTCTTTTTAGATTAATTCAACTTTACTGAAAACAAAAAATTGAACATTTAATCTTCCTTTAAAATCTTCCTTATAGCCTCTGGACCTAGTTCTGATTCCTTGTGATGTATTACTTGCCCAGTCCCTGATCAGGGCAGAATTCTTTAGGCCTGTCAAAATTCAGCTTCCTAAATTGTAAAGAAAAATTTCAGGGAAAAAATGCATCCATGTGCTTTTCCTACCCTAAAGCAATACAAAGGCCTCAAAAACCTGTTATATTTCTCTTATACATGGCCTTTAAATTGCGCTAAGTGAGAACACGTTTATTTCATCTATAGAAGTTTCAAAATATCTCAGTAAGCAGATGTCCATGCAACTTAAACAAACGGTTCTTTATGAATCTCTACGTTACCACTGGATTGTTGAAATTAAACACAGCAACTCTTTGACAAATGAATTAAAAATCAATTGTAGACAACAAGCTCATAAGCAGCTCTATCATTTGATAGCTCAAAAGTACTATTTTCTCTGACTGAAATAATTTGAAGACCTGTGTATCATCTTACCAGGTTTTGACTTAGAAGTTCATAGTCAAAAACTTCCTTTTCATATTGCTCTGCAAGTTCTTTGCATAAAGATATGGCTTCTTCCCACATCTGCAATGCAACCACATATCCAAAAAGTAAATCCAATACCAACAAACAAGTTTTTAATGTATCACTGTTCAACTACAGTTTTATTGATTATGCTATCTTTAAATTGCAGTCATTTATGAACTGCACATTTAGAATGGAAGACTCAAGGCAATCATAAACTTTAGGAAAGCAGATTAATGTAAAAAAGAAAGTGTTTTATGGTTCATTATAGGAAGGAATAACTAAACCTACTTTATTCTCACAATAAAATAATATAACATCACCTAAACTTTTAGATACATTAAAAAAGAAGAGTAAATCACTAAGGTGCATAACATCCGGAACATAGGCCAAGCATCAGAGCAGTGTATGAGGGGCCCGACACCTGCCTCTCCTTAAAACAAACACACTTCATTATACAAGAAATTCTGAAGCATACATAATCATAGGTAGCCTTGCATATGACAGCTCTCCTAATCAGCTAAAAATTTACAAGACTTAAATTGCCACTTGCCCAGAGGAGCAGCTTGTTTCTTTCCACACAACTTAATAGCTACCTCTGAAAATTACTGTGAGGAATTACAGAGCTGCATTGGAAAGACTAGGACAGCTTTTCTCATCTGCTACAGGCACTTTATGCATACAGCATGGAAGTGGTCTTAAAGCAGACAGAAACTCCCTCTCTTTAGGATATTTCTCAAATTCTGTCAGTCTTCTCATTTATTCAGAATAAAGGAGACAAAAGGGGCTTTCTGAGCATAATTCTCTACTGATATAAGGACACCGGTGGTCACATGCATTATGATCGTTTTTACATGGTGCCATGTACTCCTAGGCTAGGTAGTTCTGAACCTGACGGCTGCATTCAGCTGCCTGCAAATCTCCTCTGATGTATCTGAGGAGAACCCGAATGCTAGGTAGATCAGGAGTCACGAGGAGTTGATTATTCTGATACAGTGGGTGGGGACTGCTACATTGTAGTTATTTCAGATGCCAAAAAAAGCCCTGTGAAGTTATAAATAGCACTGCATTTTCCTGCACTGTGCGGAAGTGCCCAAAACTTTCTACCTCCCGAAATATACACGGGACTTTCATGGGGCAGTTATGCCTTTATTTTGCAAGAAGCAGTAATGAATTGCCTTCCCCCTTCATATCTTTGGCTACAGCTGAACAAGACATAATGACTTATAAACACTAATAATGACATTATGGCCTTATTGGGTCATAAGATTCATTATCCAGCACTGCAGAATTTTCCCCTGCTTTCTAGTCCTTTGCTTTATTTCCAAAAATCTCAGCTCTACTGTCATCGTATTGACAGACAATTTTGTTAACAGCTTTTTTTTTTTTAAAAAAGCTGAACTAAACCTAGGTACCGAACATCAAACTATTACATTTTAAGTTTGGGATGCAAGTCTCAGACTTCTCTGAAACAAATATGTCCTTTTCAAACTGTCTGGTTTTTTGGGAGATAATAACCGACTGGTTTAGAAATGCAAACTGTGTAGTCCGCATTCCTTTCCTAGTAAAGGAAAGTACGTGCAACATTTTTTATTTTATACTGCCTCTTCTTTGTGAGTGTGGTTGTTGAAAGAGTACGTTCATATAGAACAGATATAGTCTGTGAACAAGCCTTCAGGACACAACTTTTACTTGACCCATATTTCAGACAGGATTTCCTACACAAACACTTTATACAGAGCATATTCATTAAATACTACTATACAAAGTAACAAAGTAAAAAGAGATTTGGCAGGGGGAAGAACTCTACAGACCTACCTTTCCTTTGTCAAAGTACTCTATGATCTTCTCATACAGATTCTCTTTCAAGTGTCGATAGGTCTGTGAACACTGGAACTCTGTTGACATGACTTGGGGTGCACACTGTTCATCTGACCACTGAGAAGAAAACCACATTAAAAAAAGCATATGATTTTGGAGTTCAGCATTTCACACACACATCTCCCCTCCTCTTCACAGTGTTTTTCCCCCCTGGTCTTTTTTACCCTTCCACAAAGAAACCAGGAAAGTCACTGGGAATGTTTTCATTACCTCTTCAAACAAGTGCTGTATTTCAGGTGATAACCAGGACTAGACATAACATTGTCAAAACCTGTGTTCCTTCCTGCCCCCCCCCCAAAAAAAATTTGGATAAAACCCTAAATGAGAAAATTAGTTAATTTTATTTCTGTGGTGTCATCTTGACTGATTTGGTTTTGATTTTTTGTATTAAAATATTTGCATATAAAATTATCTTTGTCTATACCAATACATACAATATAGCTCAATTTTGTACAATCAGAAAAGTCAAAATGAAGTTTAAGCAATACAGTGCTTTGAAAAGCCAAATTTATATGGTTCTGCACTAAAAGAAATTCTGTAAGAAATCTCTAATTTTTGCTGAAGAATATTTAAATTTTGAATTTTCCCTTGAAATGGAAATGGATCTTACTGACCATTTCTATAAATAACCTCAGGTACAATGAGAACAAACATTAGTTGTAGCGAAAAATAATTACCGGCTACAAAAAAAAGCAAACGTAATTTGGCAGAGTGATCCATATTATTTAAAATGAAAAGTCAGATGTCCCCCTGCCATAGCTGGAAAAAAATGCATTTACTTTTCATCATTGTTATGTCTGGGATAAGTAAGAAATTACCAAAATGAAAACCACATGGAAGTTAAACAGCTTCAGTATTTGCACACAATGTTCTCACTATAAAGTAAAACTATTTTTGCTACAATATTTAGTTTCACCAATATATGGCTTTTAATCACCTCTTGAAAATACAATTTCAACAATTAATGTTGATTTTGTATGACCTACTGCTCTATTTTTAACTAGAAACTTGAACACTCCTATGGAAAACTTGAACACTCCTATGGAAAATAACTAATATGCAGTAAATCAGAGACTAAGACAATCACTTTTTAATTTATAAATTTGAAAACTGCAAAAGCTTATTTATGTATTGAGTTTAGAAAATCTAACCTTCAAAAGCCACGTATGGAGTAGAAGGGTATATGCTGCTTCTGTGTAATTCTCACAATCTAAATGAAGATCTCGCAATTTATATAAATATCTGTTAGAGGAAAGAACAAGAATTAGACTAGATATTGACATGACTGGAATACTAAGTGTCAAAAAAGTTCTAGATAAACTTTGTAATGGAAACTTCATAGGTGTCATGCGGTCACTACCCAAAGAGTCTTTAAGGACACTATGAGAAGAGTTAAAGCTCTGTGCATTTGTTCAGACTTTTTTGTGTTCTCTTTCTATGCTGAAACATTTTGCACAAAAGGAGGAGAAAGAGCTAACCTCCTTCTGTGAATTGCTGTCAGCTCCACCTCTAAGAGGAAGAGGAAGAACTACTAGACTCAAGGTCTAAGTCAGACTTCTGAGTCTATTATTTCTGGACTGTTACTAAAGATAGCTGCCTTTCTCTATAGCACTTTTAGTTTGCACATAAACATTTTCCATGTAAATAGATGCAAGCACAACAGACAACACAAGGTAAAGGAGAAAAATGGAAAATACCAGTGCAGAAAGACAAAGAAAGTCCCTGTACAACTGGGAAGGTTGTAGGGGCAGAAGAATTGTTATAAGTTATATGCTGCCAGTGTTCTCCTTGATCCCTAGGGCAGCACTGCTGCTACCAGCACAACCGTTGCCCATCATGCAACTTAAGCCACATCTTTACCAGCAGCCAGAATGAAAATGTGCATGCCATTCTCTTACACAGAACAGGGATTTTGACACAGAAACTCTGATGCCTCGTTGTAGCAGTTCAAGGCATTACCATTCCCAGCTGTCAACCCAACTAAAAACGTGTTCCCCTCAGCAATTCCCACAGAGGGAGTGTTGTTTCCTCCCGGCCACTCCAGCTCATAGCTCCAGGTTTAGCTCTGAATCACCTTCAGTGCTCATTTCAGCCGAGATTCTGGACTTTGTACTGCAGTGGCTGAGGGGCAGGTCATTCTGCAGATTTTGCAGGAGTGAGAGGAGAGGCAGGAAATAGTGAGCTTTTGAAAAGCAAGATTTGCTGCAGCTTATATGCAAAACTGTTGGAGACAGTAAGAGGCCATGTCACATCTGAAATGATTTGCCAGTATAGTTATAGCTTTTATAGAAAAATGCTTTACTAGTAATTCTGCATTGCATGTAGTGTTGCATATTTAAAGAGACTTGGCAGACTGCATAATTCTACAAAACTTGAATGTTTTTTCTGCCATTCTAAATGTATGATACACCCTCCATCAAACCTCAAACCTAGCAGCATTTTCTTATTGAAAACAACAGACAATGAATGTTGAATGATTTGATCAACTAAAAGTTGATTCTTGGGGGAAAAAAATGCTGCTGATGAATACATGATAGATTCCAAATCACTGAAGGCTAAGCAAACAATGGAGTAAGAATATAAATGAGGCCAGGGCTACAACAGAGTCGTCGTGGATAGTAAACTAACATTAAGTAACAGAAATCCAAGTACAATGATAAAAACAGAACTCATAAGAGAATATTATTGCCCTCTCCAGAACAAATCCAACAGAACAACTGCCATACCTGATATACATCTCTTCGCGGTTGATATCTTTGTAGAAATTCTAGGGACACAAACATTTAAAAGTTATCTCCTAATGTCTTTTATTTAACTACAAGATAAATATATATATGCCAAAGTTTTGCTTTCCTTGCTTGTTGGACAGTGCAAGAAATATAATATTTAAAGACCATCTTACGTTTAAACCTGGCAGTACTGCTTCAGTTAATATTTTAATTAGTTCTTAGGATGTGTTATTATTATACATACATGTGTATACTTCTCCTAGTTCACTAATGAAATAATTAGTGCAAGTTCTTCTGTCGGAGAAGAAGAAAATATGGTTATCTAAATACATTAACGTAATAAACTACATGCTCTGGCTACACTTGATGGCCAGAAAAGAAGCTGGTATTTATTGAAGTTTATATGTCACACTGCTGTGCAATACCTCCGAAGGGGCTAATTCCAGGATGAAAGCCCATTTTTGTCACCATAACAATTTGCAGGTATATGAATTGCTAAGGCTGTGCAAAATGTATGACAAGAACTGCCTCCTGAGGAGCTGCAGAAATTTATACCACATTGTGCAGTGATTACTGAGGAACAGAGAGTATGCGAGTGCAATACATTATTAACCATGTTCTCTTTCCAATCTTCAAATTTGACGAAGGTTCCTCTTCAGCTTAGAGGAATTTTCTGGTGGAAGAATCTCTATATGTGATATCCTCATGACAAAATAGTAATAGAAAAAAAGACAGGGTGGCCTAGAAACAGATTAGAGACTCAAATCTTCTTGGCACCTTACTGCATGTGTATGTTGCAGGTTTCTTCCCCAGATTTAAAACCCATAATTGTTGAGTTGCTAAAGCAGCAAGCGGGTTAGTTCCTCACGCAAAACTTGACTCTGGCAAAAGCTCACTGTTACATTAAGCCTATCAAAAAGCAAAGGTATGTGAACAGTAGACTTCCTTATTTATCCACAGAATCAAAGTGGATAAAACACACAAGCAAAACCAAGGAACTGAGTGGACACTGCTTTCAGGTTTGTGCATATATCCATGCAAAGAGATATAAAAATCTCTTGCCTCAGAGTTTAAATCACTACTGAGCTTTGTCAACCACTCCTATCCCCAGGAAGATTTACCTTTATCTTTAGTAAATGGATTCTAAAGTTCTTCCCCATTCTCACACAAGATTTACGAGAGAGAACATACCAGTAAGTTCACAGTGCAGCTCATGCGATTGTCCTTGCTTTCATCATTCATCACAGTTCGGTAATCCAGCAGTTTCTCCAAGAGGCCTTTAACTAGGCTGACGAAACTTTCAACCAAGTTAAAAATGCCGGAGGACTGACACGCACACTCTGTAAGACTGCAAACACACAAAAAATTGTTTTTACAGTACTGTGAAAATTAGTGACCGATCAGCTGAAAAACTGTTTGGACCTGAAGGCAAATACTGAATTGGGGCTAAAGCAACTGCAGAATGCACTGGAAATTCCCTTTGTGGGTTGGTAATTCAGATATGCAGAAGACAGATGGGCTATAAATGAAAAGAAAAAAAATGAAACATTTACTTTTCCTGTCTGAAAATGACTTCAAATTCAAGGGTATACCCACTACTTCAGAATGCAGCAACTTGCATCCGTGGTATAACACACCCAAGTCCTGGAATGCCATACTAATGCACTAAACATTAGACCTTCCTTTCCTCTGGTATCACACAACATGAAATGGAACAATTATTTCCTTCTCTTTGTACAGTTATGTTTGAGTAGAAAGTTCAAACTAACATAAATTACAATTTTAAGTCAAAAAAGACATTCATGAACAAAACCTCACCACAGCAATTTGCCCCTGAGAAATAAGCAAACCCAAACAATAACCTTTCTTTAAATAAAAAAAAAGCAGTTAGTTCTCTTTTGAAAAAAATATAGGAAAGTGAGTTTTATACATCATCAGCAGATTCCAATTTACATCAACAAAACATTATCATATGCTGTTTCCAAAACATGCTGAAGTGATTTAGGAGTAGATATTTCTCTTTATTATTATAGATTTGTTTTCAGAGCTTAACTGTTTAAAGATTATGAAATGATTACCAGCATCTCATTAAGGATTATTTTCTTTCATTGCTTAAGAGCTTGTTTCCTCTCCTTAGCATTCTAGTTTTCCATTGGGATTCTTTCCGACAAACTGCATTTTATTTATATATATATATATACACACACACACACACATACCTACATATATATATTCACATATATATTTATATATGCACATATTGGGTCTGGCTGAGATAGAGTTAATTTTCCCCATAGCAGCCCTCATAGCGCTGTGCTTTGCGTTGGTACCTAGCAAGGTGTTGACAGCACACCCGTGTTTTGGCTCCTGCCGAGCAGTGCTGGCACAGCACCACGGCACACTCTCACACGTCCCCTTCACCCCAAAAGCCAGCAGGCTGGGGGTGCACAAGGAGTTGGGAGGGGGCACAGCCAGAACAGCTGACCCCAAGTGACCAAAGCGGTATTCCACACCATATGACATCTGCTCAGAAATAAAAGCTAAGAGAAAGGGAGAGGGGGTGGGGGGCATTTGTTATTACGACGTTTGTCTTCCAGAGCAATTGCTATGCGTACTGAAGCCCTACCTCCCGGGAAGTGGCTGGACATCGCCTGCTGAGGGGAAGTAGAGACTAAGTCTTTTTTTCTTTGCTTCTGCACACGGCTTTTTCTTTATTAAACTGCCTTTATCTTGACCCATGAGTTCTTTTCCATCTTATTTTCTTCCCCCACACCCTACTGAGGAGGGGAGTGATGGAGCGGATTGGTGGGCACCTGGCATCCAGCAAAGTTCAACCCACCACAATGCACAAAGTAATTACATGTATATTGGGCATATTCTATTAATAACATATAAAAATCACCATGTATTCTCATAGGAAAATAGTAAAAGCAAACTAGCATTTGCAAAATTATCCCTGAAACTACACTCTGTGCTTAAGCTGAGCAGATTCAATGACACATTATTATGAATTTCTGACTTCTTTGTATTTTGTTAACAGCACTCAATTTATAGACAAATAAAGATTAAAAATAAATTATTAAATGTAAGCAGACTATTATTTTTTAAACTTCCATTATAAATTACTAAGCTTTAATTAATTCCAAAAATCATATACATGTTCATATTAACTTCAACTGCAAAGAAATCCCTGAAGCTTTGGCCTGGAATGGGACCAGCAAAGTACCCAGTCTCAAAGTTCTAACTCAAGAGAAGTAAAACCAGCACCTGTTTATTCCTTTAATTGTACAGCCAAAACCAGCACAACAGATCCAACACAGAGTTATTTTGCCAAGACAGAGGGAGTGTGTACGTGCACGTCTGAAAGAACATTGATATTGTACAAGATGTGACAGACAAAGGCTAACAGATGAAACCAGAATACTTTAATTGCTGTTGTCTGACTAGTCTGAAACAATAACTGAAATATTTAAATAAATTACTGAAACATAATTTATGACATTAAACATATTGCAAATGGAATACTAAAGGGTCTGAAGAGTTGACAACGGACAGAATAGCCTGGAACACATGAAATTATGTTTGTGGAAAAGAAAGTAAGAAAGCCTCAGAATCATACAGGAGACTGGAATTCTATACAAGAAAAATGGGGTTATTTTACATATGTTAGTATCAGAAACAGGATAAGATGCTAACAAAGGAAAGTACAGTCACCATTTATGTGACTACTACGAATTTTTGCCGTAAGTTCATTTGGAATGACAGCAAAAAAGACAGACCTATGAACATTACTTGACTGTAAAATGAATGTGAGTCACCAAGGCGTCACATTTCCTTCCAATACAAGTAGAAAAACATTGACATAAACCAAAAAGCTATTGCCAGATCTCACCCAGGACATAGCACATAGCTCCAGTCACTAAAGAAAGATGAACTGGAGTGCCCATAGAGGAGAACTACAGAATGAACAGGAGAGAGGAATACCCATCCCATGAAGGAAGATTTCAAAAGTTGTCTTGCTCAGCTTCATACAATAATCCCAATAAAAAGGACCCATAAAACTTCAGATGATTTTTTTTTCCCCAGGAGGGAGCAAGAAACCTTTGAATTTTTAAACAGAGCTTGAAAAAAACAGAAGTTTTAAAATAAAAAGTATTTTCAATAAAGCTCGAGAAAACAACTGCAGAACGTGGGCCACTGCAATGATGGGGAACTGGAAAGCTTCCAAATCCTCTTTTCTGTTGTGCCTATATTAATAACATAAACATGCCAGAATTCGTTTTCCGAGCCTGTGGAAAAATGGCATAGGACAATGTCCTGGTTTCAGCTGGGATAGAGTTAATTTTTTTTTTTTTTTTTTTTTCATAGTAGCTAGTGTGGGGCTATGTTTTGGATTTATGCTGAAAACAGTGCTGATAATGTGGAGATGTTTTAGTTGTTGCTAAGTAGTGCTTACAGTAGTCAAAGACTTTTTCAGCTTCCCATGCTCTGCCGGGTGCACAAGAAGCCGGGAGGGGACACAGCCGGGACAGCTGACCCAAACTGACCAAAGAGATATTCCATACCATATGACATCACGCTCAGTATATAAAGCTGGGGGAAGAAGGAAGTGGGGAACATTTGGAGTTATGGCGTTTGTCTTCCCAAGTCACTGCTATGTGTGATGGAGCCCTGCTTTCCTGGGGATGGCTGAACACCTACCTGCCCATGGGAAGGAGTGAGTGAATTCCTTGTTTTGCTTCACTTGTGCGCGTGGCTTTTGCTTTGCCTGTTAAACTGTCTTTATCTCAACCCAGGAGTTTCCTCACTTTTACTCTTCTGATTCTCTCCCCCATCCCACCAGGGGGGAGTGAGCGAGCGGCTGCGTGGTGCTTGGTTGCTGACTGAGGTTAAACCACGACAGACAACTTGTATTCATATAGCTAGGCTCTCCTCCATTTCCCAAAACAGGGTAGCCTTGTGTAACCTGCCTATTGAGAACAGCCTCCCATCTCTTTCACATTATCCCAACTCTTCCTTGGTGTTGTCTGGGACAGCATTCATTAGCACAGGTCAGAACCCTGTCAGGGCGCATACTAACATTTAGGACTACGGACAACTGCAAGGCAGTGATTAAACTTCTGCTCATCCTATTTACTTTATTGGGCATGGGGATGTTCCCAGCAACCAACCAGTGTGGGTAAGTGTTGGTTACAGGGGTAAGCATCAACACCCAAGACAGACACTGACTACTGCTAAATATCTGTATTCAAGGTGGCAACTGGAATTGTGCAGGAATGCAGACAGTTAAAGGAAATTAGTTGATGAAAATACGACCAAAAGAATAACTCTAGAGTCCAGTTTAACTGGGTTTCTATCCAGTTGGGACAGGGAGGTGGGGACAGAGGATGGAAATCCGTCTTTGAAAGGTGTAAAGGTAAGAAGATTTAAAACAAAACAAACACACACAAACAACAGAGAGAAGAGAACAGGGTCCTACCACAGACAGGTCACCAGCCTCTGCTTCAACTGTCCCTCTACAAGCATTATTAAACAACCTCAAGGACAGAACAAAAAAAATTATCTGGAGATAATATGAAGTGACATCTTTAGAAATGTGGAAACCTTGAAGTCTTGTAGAACATGGGAGAGTATCAGGGGGAAAAAACCCCAGGTAAGTCAAAAAAAGAAGGGTACCTTGGAAAGGCAGGAAGATTACATGCTATGTACTATGCTTGATGAGACTATTTAACTGCACTATTGAAAGATGTGGTTTAACTGGATAGGTACCAGCTCTCTAGGAAAATATTTGACTGTAAGAGTAAACTGCAAACAGGACAAGCAAACAATGTTACATAGCTCAGAAAAAGTAAACTTCAAAGAGTCTCCTACACAAGATCTGAAGGAAACTTTTCTCTTTGCATTGATAAAGTCTCAGTTTGAATACTCTCTCCAGCTTTAAGGCAATGTAGTATTTCAAAATAGATGTAGACATTGTAGGAACGTCCAGAAAACGTTGCATATGATAAACTGAAACATTGGGGTTGTTTACCCTAAAGAGAAGACCAAAGGAAACTTGACAGCAACTTTCAAATTTGTTAAAAGCTGCTGCAAAGAGAAACAGAATGAACGATTCTTTATGTCCCCTGTGGGTAAAAAAAGAAATAACTGGCTTAAACTGAGGCAAGGAAGATTTAGTATGGATATTTGGAAAAAAAACTTACTAGCAGCAAGGAAAGTTTAGCACTGCAATAAAAGTCCACTGTGTCAGCTGAATCCCCAGTATTGGAGATGATGAATTGTAGTGACGGTTCAGGCTGGCATCGCGGTTGAGGCTTTGCAGCAGTGTGGTTAAGAAAACTACATACTTGCAGGCCTGTTTTCAGTCATACCAAGAGCTAGTCTGAACATCTCTGCATCACCTCTTAGCTATCCTAAGATGTGAAGCCAAACAGTAAACATTTAAAATTGAAAAATTACTTTATTCCTCTCAGTCTACATAGTCATTGCATGTTAGGAAGTAAAACAGACATTTTCAAAACTTCATCTGTCCTTGCCAGCATATCTGTTTCAAAGAATAGTTTTATATCGCCTAAAAAGTGTCAGTACTTCTACTTTATTCAAGTCTACCTCTCCATATTTTATCTGCCTCCTTATAGGACAGAAATGAAACTAACATAGCAAACATTTAAATCGCGTTTGACTTAAATTATGTTTCCTTTAAATTATATTATTTGATTAGAATATAATTACATATTTTTACCTAAGATGACATTTACATATTATTTAATTATATTATTCAGTATTTTTTACAAAATTATGTTTTCACTGAAAGTAGACTTTTTTCCATTGTGGTATACACAAAGATATCGTGCTTCATCTGGTGAGGAATGTGACTTTGCAAAGATTGCTACCTCCTCCACAAAAATACAATATATACAAGGTAGCAGGCTTTAACAAAGTAAAAACATACACACTCAATGTCACAAAGTGTATATCGATTTTGTCATGTAGCCAAAGTGCTACAGCATTTTTATGCTTAATAACTACTAGGTTATCGACGCTTAAGAAAGTGTATGATGAGCGATCTACTTTCTCACTCTTACAGTCTGAGGCACAAAGCTAGGAACAAATTCTCAGAGGTAGGTGCAAGGATTCCACCACTGCCCAATACATCACACACACAACCCGCCACAAGTGAAGACACAGCTATTAAGTCTGAGAATAAAACTGAATTTGGATGGCCAAGAAGAGAAGGAGATGCTATATCAGGCTTTGGGACTGTTAGAAATATGGAAATAGAAATATTTTTATCAAACTGTAGCACTTTGCAATATTCTCATTCCAGGATAGTCAATTCAGATAATAACCTCTTGAAGTCCAATCTAGACATTGAGAAAAGCGAGTAAGACATTTTAGAACACCTTCTTATTAGTGTGAAATAAAAACAAGAAAGGTTATAAGGAAAAATGGGAAAAGACTAAAAAGTGGGGTGAATATTTTATTATCCTGGCGTGAAAGTTGGATAGAGAAATGCAGGTTAGGTATAATTTCTTCTTAATTTAGCTGGAGCAGAAAATACCGAGAAGCAATCAGGAAAATAGTTTTAATGAGCAAAACTACAATTCAAACCAGGTTTACTGAAACAGTGTGCTATTTCCAGTCCCTTCATAAAAAAAGCTGCTAAGATTCCATTTTATTTTTAAGTGAGGTTACCAACTTGAAAAGTGGGAACAATAAGATAAAAACGCATCCTGACGACATTTATTCTCACGCAGTACTTACATGGACTCAAACAACTGCATGTAGTGTTCATCCCCACGTCCTCCTTCCACTTCATGGTCCAACTTCAAAATGATTTCATTTTCAAACTAATAAAGAAAGAAAAATCAAAACACTGAGCAGATATCCAGAGGTCAAACACATTTCAATATGGCATCAAAAGAATATTTTTTGTATAGTTATATAACATATTCCCTCAGGTTAAATGCTTGAATATATTCCAGTTGAATACTGCACATCTGACTATCTCCAGATACCTGTTTCTTAGTACCAACTGATAAAATAACCTGAAGAAACAGGCTTACAGTATGTGTATTAGAGGTTTTCATAGAACATCTCTGATTTGAAATGCAGGCTTTCAGAGTAAGTAGAATCACTTCCAGCCAGATAAAATATGAACAATCCTACGGTATGCAATACCGTATTTAATTGCTATTTGTTAGGTCTATCTAGACCCTAATTAGGAAACAGTGACACATAAACAAAGACAGCAAACAAGCTATTTTTGAAGTTAAACACTATTCTTTCCCCTCTACTGCATCATCTTTTAAATTTTACTTTACAGTTATGACACTGCTTCCTTTGGAGCCATCTGAGCAGCCTTATTTCTCTACTTGTAAGGTTAAAAAGTACCTTTTTTCCACCTCTCTAAATTCAAAAACAATCTATGCAGCCTGTGTGCATACAAAGAGAGAAAACCTGTTAATATTTCTGCACTGGGCACACCTTGTTAGCTGTCACTAATCAGCAAACTCTTAAAATTCCAAGGCTTCTAGGTTTCCTTTTATCCCAAACTTAGCTTACAGAGAAGCACTACATCCCAGTCTGCACAGTCGCCCTTGAAACTTCAACCTAACCACTGGGCTCGGTCATTCCTATAATAAATTTCCTGAAGCTGGGTATCTGAAGATGTTACCTATATTATTTACTTGCCATTCCTGTTACACCCTGTAACAAACGCTCATATACTCTTCAGGTAGTTTTACATAATTAAGCAAGGGAACAATATGTCACAATACTCAGAAAAAGATATAAACCCTATTTTCAAAGTTTGTCACACAGGTAAAGAAAAAGTTATCTGGGAAACTAATGCTAACTTGCGAAACTGTTGTTATAAATAAGCATGCAAATTGTCAATGACAATAGCTTGACATCTTTAAAGTGTAACAAACTCTGACATCATCTCTGGAGAATTTCTAGATAATATACCGTTAATATACCATAGGAATATACCATTACCTCTAAAAGAAATGGAGGTGTATTTTCTGATTATATTTTAACCAGGCACTTTGCAGGATCATACCTTAATTATATAAAGCCTCTTTAAAATGTTATTGTGTTATTGCAATATAAATATACAATTGTAATTTGTCGTTTCAAAGCCTTTGTAATACATTATACACAGGGAACTGCTTTATCATTTTGAAAGGGTTAATCCAATTTAACATGTTTAGATCAGATTTTGTAATTAGTTTGCAATGCCTTTACCATATATTACACAGACTGCATTCAGGTCTGGGAAATTAAAACCGTGGAAACTATAATACATGCATGTGGTTGCTTTGAGGTTCTCCCCCCCACCCCTCTTTCCAAGCACCTTAAAGCATTAAGATTTGCATGTCGGAAAAACATCCTCAAATAGTTGATATTTATGTATCATACTCATAACAGAAATACAAGGGATGAGGGTTTTTTGGGTGGGCTTTTTTCCTCAATAAAAAAAGAAAAATAGCAGTTGGAAATCAAAAAAAAAAAAGTAACTGAAGTCAGCTGGAAATTAACTGGGAGAGGGTTCCAAGGAAAATATACCCCCATTAATATTGTCCAGTGTAGACCCAGGCACTTTGAACCACATTACTGGGTGTACTAGGCTACTGCTGTCCTTCAGACATGATCTGAAACAACTAAAAGAAAATAAAGCATTCAAAAAAATAAAGTGTTTTAAAATAACCTAACTGATATATAGAATCATAGAACATCCTGAGTTAGAAGGGACCTGCAAGGATCATCGAGTCCAACTCTGTCCCTGCATAGGACAGTCCCAAAATTCACACCGTGTGTCTGAGAGTGTTGTCCAAGTGCTTCTTGAATATTGCCAGGCTTGGCACCAGACTACCTCCCTGGGGAGCCTGTTCCAGTGCTCCAGCACCCTCTGGGGGAAGAACCTTTCCCAATATCCAACCTAAACCTCCCCTGGCACATCTTCCTGCCATTCCCTCGGGTCCCATCATTGGTTTCCATAGAGAAAACTAATTAAAATTAATGTAATATAAAAATATTGCATGCAGAAAATAATTTAATTCAATAAGCTTAGCAGAAATAAATATTAAAATGCTGCAGGTTTTAAGAAGTTAAAAAAAAAAAAAAAAAATCACTAAAAGGCAGCCAGCCCATTAACATAGTTTTTCCCAAGCTTCAAATATTATGTTATGAAGAAGCAGGTATCTTTTTGCACCTGCAGGTTGGAAACTCAGCACAAGTAAGTACAACACCAGTGGATATCCCCTTCAAGGCAGAGCCATTCTTTTATTACACAGTCTCTAGCTCTAACCACAATGGGAACACTTTTTATAATCTCTGGTTACCTAAGTCAGTCTGACCTTGTTCTGTGCTTAGCCTTTACTGAGTACCTTCATTGCTTCTAAGCAATAATTTTCTTCAATTCTTTGTTGACATCTCTTTTTGGCTTGTTATATGAACACCCTAACATTTATAAAAGCATTCCAAGATTCATCAGCTTGATTCATAGTCTGGGCTTTTAGCACTGCTGAAAGCCTGGACATACACTTTCACTAAGCTCCCATTTCATTTGGGTATGCCCTCTGAAATGCAGCGTGACACGTGAATCTCAAAGTCTTAGGGCGGCTATAGTAATTTTTTCTACTCATCCAACTAATTGTATCATGTCCGGATATCATCACATGAGATCATATGTGAACTTCATATAATTTGTAAAGAATCTGCACAGTTAGAGGATTACAAGTTTTTAATGCCAACACTTTTTTAAACTTTTCTAACGTGGCAGTCAATGTCCTTTTTATGCAGTCACAACATGTCTCAATGCCCTCACCCCAATATTTCTACTAAAATCTTTGAGTATCGTATGAATAAATTACTCAGGTCTGGCAAAATTTATATTCATTTTTTATTTCTAATATTTTATGCAAGTACTGAACATTTCACATTGTTACATACAGTGTGGTGAGGTAGCAGAAAGGAAAGACTGCTTGTTTATGTTTGTTCTATTGCCCTATGAGTCAGCTAGAGACATACTAAACGTGAGAGATTGCTCGTGCTCTGAGAGTAAGCACACATGCTAGTGTGAGAAGCACGCAAAAGAGTGCAGATAAGAAGACATCTGAGAAAAGCAGGAAGCAAGTCTAAAAGAGACTTTTCCAGGTGCTAAAGAAAAATTTGTGTCCTAGTAAGATCTAGCTTCAAACAAAAGAAACCTCGGCATAGTATTTTCAAGAAGAGGTGGGAAAGATCTACCACAAGGTCCTAGACAAGCCATTAACCCATCAAGAGGCACAGAGAAAGCACTAGAAAACTAGGAGATCTACACTGAAATAAAGCTCTGTCGCTTTACATAGATATAATTATTAAAAGCAGTGTAAAAAGGACAGAGAATTCACCACTGTACTAACACAGCAAATTTTCACGTTTTTCTCTCACACAAAATTTCACACAACTTTCAGTGTATGGGTAATTCTGTTTTCTCCCCGGAGTGTTTCTGTGCAATTTAGAGCTTTGGCAGACTGGGATCTAGATCATCCCATGTGAGAACTGGAAGCCTTTCATGGTAGAAAGAACTACTATAGTATTTTACATGAGGTGTTATCAGATAACTGCAATGCAAGATACTTTTCCTTATTTAAATATATCCTCATCAAAAAGTTCAGCCCTGAGCTGAAGAAGCCAAGCCCAAGGCTACATATAGCAAAACAGTTTTTTCCCTACAGAACACCAAGCAGGTCATGCATTTCTCCAGACTTGTTTGGAAGGGGCAATTCCTTCACTTATAGAGAACATGACATTCTAACTGAAAACATGTTACTGCATGTACTTCCTTCAAGTAGGTCATGATTAAAACTCTCCACCCAGAGAAATTACTCAGCATTTTTCAAGAACAAAGGCCAACCATTCCCCATCTTTCTCCAGAATATTTGCAATATTTAAGCAGCAAATATCAAAGATCAAAATTATTCCAGAATAAGCCAATCAAACGATATTGCCCCTAAAAATCAAGAAGTGCAATTATGTTAAAACAGCTTCTTAAAGAAACAGATTTATAAGCTGCATACTATGTAAAAATCTCTATTTAAACATCCTTAGGTCTCTCCATGAGAGCAACCTAAACAAAAAAAAAATCCACATAATATTCAAATTTAGAGTTTTAAGAAAACTGACAGATGTTACATGCTTGCTACCCATTCACTGTAGAATTTCCCAGGTTTCACCTTCTCACAGCAACGAGTACAACTGCATACCGAGACAGAAGAACTAGCAGGATTACTCAAGTAGTATCCTTCAAAGACAGCAGGAAGCCATGCATCCAACCCCAGATCTACTGGGTCATCCCCATGCTGCAAACTGCACTTTAGACAAAAGACTGAAGTAGGCTGTTACTTCTTTCAAGGAGCTTTGAAACACTGTCTTGAGTGGTCTAACTTCTACACTCATCACACAAAAAGCAAAAAACTAGGTGCAGAAAATTAAGCAATACAGATACACTCCTCTTTTCTCTAGAAGGGGCAGGGAGGAAGCAGCAATTTCAACCACTTCATATTTCTCAGACCAAGTCCAAACAACAAAACCACAGCTGTAAACGTGTGAAAACAAAGTTGTTCATATGATTATAATGCAGCAACGGATAGACATGCTTCAAATAGAAATATTTAAACGCTTCACAGGGGGATGATGTGATACATGAGAACTTGGATACAAGTTGTGTACACACTCTACAGCAGCATGGACAGGCAACCTCTCCAGCTCAGCACCAGGTACAGTATACTTTAAGATGACTGAGTAGGAACGTAATGTTCATGAAAACATGAATAGCACTCTTTTAAATGGACATAGAATGATTAAAATATTCTGCTGTCTGGATGAAGGGGAAAATTGAGAAAATACGTTGCTATATTATCAGTGAGATGCCTACATATAAAAGGTCATTGCTGAATGTGAATTTGCAAACGTGTAGTATGCATATGAGAAAGATTAACAGCAGTATAGGACTAACTCTGGCAGAACTGAGCAGCATGTAGTCATCCAGTATTTCAGCAGAAGTTGGCAGTACATGTTTCATCTCTGTGGCATACTGAATAGGCTCTACACTGCTCCTCAAAATACTTAATGACTTCAGATCTCAGTGTCTTCATTTAAGGGACACTTTCCATAATGTTCTCAGAGGAAACTATAACTTGTTCAGAAACAGCAATCCCATTTTCTGATTTGAGCAGAAAGAAAGGAATACCACATTAGTACTATTTCTTAATTATTTCTAATAGGAGTATCAAACAAGAAGGAACCTTATTTTTCTGCTAGAGGCCACAAAGAATTTTGGTTTTTTAGGAGTACTGATACTCTGTGATCCAGAACAATTCTTTTTCCTGTTACTCGCAGGTTTTGCTGCTCCAATATTAACTCTTTCTCTGTAATAAGAATACAAATTAAAGATTGCCACTGGAACAGGACATACTATACCAATACTAGAGAATACAGAGCTGTCATTGAAATATAGAGGAACAGGAAAAAAAATTACTCTGGCTGGTCCAGGCTGAAAAAAAAAGTTTAAAGGGCTCAGAATTAACTTCTATCTGTAAGTAGTATGTCTATTAGTGTATATACATGTATTAGTAACGGCACTTTCAGGACAAGGCAATATTAAGCAAAAACATCTAATCCAATCATTTTCTAGAGCTGAAATCTGTGGACTTACTGCAGTAAGACAGAAATCTGTGAATGCAGTGCAAGTCAGGCACCAGTTAAAAATCCTTCACCTCTTCAATCCTTCCTAGTACTTACCCAGCAGGTAGAGAATTGATTACTTCTCTAAGAGGCAATAATTTCACAGATGCTGGACCTGAACAAAAAAACTCTTCCTAAGCATCTTCCTGCAGTTTCTCAACAAGCTGCAAAAAAGCCAGTTGCTTGAACCAAAATAAATAAAAAAGCTGGCAGAAATATAGAAAAAAGTTTTAACATGTCTGTGCCACAATTAAGCCCCAGAAAGGGTATTTCTCCTCTAACATAAACAGAGTGTGTCTAATTGTCATTGACACCAATTTGGCTTTAAAACTACCTCCTTATCTATCTAAGAGTTCCAAGGAACCTCCCCATCCCTAAACACATTTCAATACCAAACCACAAAACATCTCCATTTTTTATACACAGATATGTCTGAAGCACCAAGCCATACAAACTTGGTTTCTGCTAATGGGATGATCTCACATCCTTCTGAAATCCTTATGCATAATAAAATTTCAAGAACTGAGAGTAAGAAATATGGGTATTTACAGCAATTATAAATCAAATGCACCAGACGAGCTTGCTGAGAACACCTATATTCACTCATTTAGTAACCTTTTACAGCTCTTAGCTCAGAAAGATAGGAGACTCCAATAGGTTCACTAAGAATAAACATCTATTCTCTAACTCTATCAATATCTATGTAAGCCCAAGAACAGACCAGAAATGTAGAAAACATTTGTTGCTCAGAACCTTTTTCAGTAAAATTTTGAAAACTTTGATAAAGATCCTGCAACCTATCTGGGCCCCTATTCCAGCGTCTTATTGATGTCATTGCGACAAAGGTTTTACTTAAGTCCTACTAAACCTGTCTGGAGAGCCTATATTCACTTGCAAAAGAGCTATTCCTTTTGTTCTTAATATTTTGGATTTTACTTTCTCTAAGCAGAAAAGCCCACACAATACATATTTCCCAGAAATAAATTGACTACATCATATTTTATTGAATTTTCACACAGAGTATTTTTAATTACCTTTTTGAATTCTCCTGTCCTTTGATATTCACACAGCATCATGTCAAAGAAAATTGGGATCGTGGCTTTTCGTAGTTCAACTTCTGGAATAAGAGTCATTTCCAAGATGGGACCAACCATCCCTGGAATAAAGCAAATCTTGTTCTGGCCTGAAACAGAAATGCAAATTGGGTATTTGAGAGGAGAGAGAAAAAAAATTGTTTTTAGGAAAACATTTAGGACATGCAATCATTTAAAGCAGTGTTTTAAACCATCTATGTTGGTAAAGTCTTAACAACTTAGTCACTCAACTCTATTCCTTCCCAAAAGCTGAAAACATGTTAATGGATATTGTCTCATTCTAAGATGTTAGAATCCAATGCTAGAAACATGCGTGAATGCCAGCTGAGTTGACACTTTCAGTGAACATTTCAGTTTTTCAGATTTTGACATTTGATATGTGGAGCAGACCACCAGCAAAATTCAATGACCCGCATTAAGAATGTCAATACTGCCTAAAACTTGTAAGGAGATAAAAATATTCTCATAAACAAATACAACTAGACTTGTTCCATAACTAAAAAGTACTCTGATTCTGATTTTCCTCTCATATGGGTGCCAGAGTGTAACTCTAAGCATAACTGAACTATGACTTCAACAGTTTTATGCAAGATTATTTTTTCTTCCAGTCACATTGACTAAAATCATTATTAATCCTAGTTAAATCAGTAATGTCAATAAGATTAAGAAGAGTCTTATACTGACGGAATAACTTCCAATACATATATGTATTAGACCTTACAGGTTTGTAATTTTTGAAAACCGCAGAAATTCATGTATTACATAGCTACCCATTCTCCTCTCAAAATCTTCACTCTCCCAAACAATCCTCTTACGTGAGTAGAAAAACGAGAGGAACTTTTAGCTAAATGATAGCAATACCTATTGCTTGACTAAAAGACTAATCTTACACTTAAAACCAAAAGACGCTAGCACATAACTTTTTAAATAAGTAAATACATTTTAAAAAATAAAAAAATTAAAAAAGGCTTTCTGAAGACTACCCTGCCATCAGCAACTGTTATTTCCATTTCAGAAATCAAGAGTAACATCTCATCAAACCTCACAATGACTGAATGACTGAAATGGACAAAGGATAATCTGCCCCAGAGAACAAGGCAATGTAATGTATCATTTGAAAGGCAATCTAGAGGTCACAGTATGAGATTCTTCGACACACATTTGCCTGTTTCAATCTTGCAGTATATGTATCCCTCAAAAGTGCTTTATATTTAAGGTGCTCTACTGCTTTTCAGAATGCAGATTCCTTTTTGTTAAAGCTACAGAAGGAGACTGAAAATTAGAAAATAAATGGAAGGGATATTTATTATTAAGTGAGAATTATTGCATAGTAGTTTGAAACATTTCTCAATCTGTATGCCTCACTTTTTCCATTGGTTATGTAACACAATAATATTTAAATAAGGTGATGATGCATTTGAATATTAGGAAACAATCCTTTACTCTTCAACATTATGCTAGACAAAACTGTTAAAGGCCCTTACATTTTTATAAAGCCATTGTGTTCGCTGTTTTTAATATGGACTCTCAGATTCAGCCTGAGTAGGGTGCAAGCAGCAAATCTCAAACACATGCAAGTGGAAAAGTGCTTCTGCAAGATTCGTTGTATTTCGTAGTAAAATGAAAACTTAAAAGTTTATTTTAAGAAACAGATGTTAATGGTTCTAGAATCAAGAGTTCATTTGAAAACAATTAATTTCAAATTTACACCTACCAGTATTAAAAAGGACAACAATGGTGTCAAACTAGAGAATTAATGACTATGCTGAAAACAGGTTGGAGAGTTCATGAATCAATCAGCAAAAGTATCAAATCCTTTAAAATCCTGACTACCTCTTTTTGATACATCAGAGTATACTGATGCATTAAAAAAAATCGCTACTAAAAAATATTAAAATAAAAAATTTAAGAAAAGAAAGATTGAAAGGGGTATATATCACCAGAAGGAGTATGTGCAAGGTGATGAAAACATTTAAAACCAGGCAAGCAGTGATATGCTGGTACACCTAGGAAATTAGAAAGTTTAATAGAGATCAGAAAGAATTTTCACATGTCCTAATAGAAGAACTTTGCAAAAATTTTCCAAGATAAATATTCTACATAAATTCAGTTAATAAGAAACAATTCCTTTCAGTGCATTTTTAAAATCATAGTTGGCTTCCTTGTGTAATAATACAGGGTGATATTGTGGCCTCTCCATAGCTTATTTTACCTTGCAATATTGCTGTGTCAGAGCTTCAAACACACTGCAAAACTTACTTGACCAACTCAGGGGTGAAAGGAAAGGTAACTAGTGGAATGTGAACACACTAAAAGGAGAAACATGGAATTACTTTTGCCTCTACAGCAGGCATTGACACCCCACCAAGAGAAGAAAACATCCCCATTTTGAGCTAATGTTTCTTTACAATAAATACCGTATATCAGGGAGGCAGGGATGTGTGCTGCACTACACTGTATTTATGAACAAAACAGTAGATTATATGGAAGAGGAAAGCATACAACGCACTATTCACATTAATACTGTGTGTTGATTTCTGTATGGAATAAGTTGTATACTTATTCCATGCTCAAAGCTGAAGAGCTGTCCTTCAGTGATAACACTGACACTATCCCACTGGACATTCTATTCTGATATAAATACCTGAATAATTTTTTACTCTTTAACCAAATAGGGCCTTCAAAAGACTTTTTCCTCAATATATCTCGACAATGCCTTGCTGGAATTTGTGCATAAGCAATAAAACATTCATTGGAAGATGGATCTCTCCTTCCCCACCTCAGAGAAGCTAAGGCTCAAGTTCATCTTCAAAATCAATCACAAAAACCATCTTCAGTATCCTACAAAATAGCTTAACTATTGTGTTATTGCCTATTTGGTGCAAATCAAACTGGAGAGTTCATCAGCCCACAGAAAAAAAATAATATCCTTCTATCAGCAGAAAATTTCCTGCAAAATCTAATTGAAATAAAAACTTTTTAAAAATTTACCTAGAAATTTAAAAAGAAAATTCCTCAATCAACTCACATACAGAATGAAGAGAACGTAAAAACCTGGTTCATCTGTACACAGTTACTTTGCCTAGCAGGTCACTGAGATCAACAAATTGTGTAGTTATGAAGTTCTTAACATTCTTCATATTCTGCTTATGTCTACTTGGTATTTAGTTCTGAATAAATTCTGCTTCCCATTCACTCCCTGTCAATCACTTTAAATCCTGCCATGTATTCATGAAGGTGACCCTTTCTATTCAAGTATATTGAGATTTTGGATAGTGTGGGTATATTTTGGCTAAAATTTTAATGACATGCAAAAAATATTGATACTACTGGAAAAACATGCTCTTTTATTGCAGGCACTGAGAAGATTCCACACCATTCTTAAAATATATCTGTGTATCTTCTGATACACAGAGATTACACAAGTTTTCCTGGATGAAATTAATGCATTTTAACTGAGTCAGAACAACGAGGACTTCAGAAAAAAAGGGAAAAAATCTATTAGGTTATGCTCAGCAGTCCACCAAACTGGCACATAGGAACAAAAGACCAGAACTGGCTTGTGGTCAACAGATCTCAAACAATCAGAATGGTTGTAAAGCCTTTTCCTCTGTCTTCTCTCTGTTAATAAACTGATGAAATCTAGTCTTTTCATGATTGTCTGAAATTTTACATTCAACTTATATTTCAAAGTATAATCATAGGTATCATCACAATTGTCATCCTTCTGTATTTCAAAAAATCTCTGTAATACATATTTTCATAGAACAATACACTGTTGTTCCCTTTATTATGAACTCTCAAAGGAGCAGTAGCAGAACATGGCTGTACAACAAATATAAAAACATTTTGGAATTTTAAACCAAACAGATGCCAAATCTGAACCTACTAATTTCTGGAACTATAGATTCAGACCGAGCAGTAACCTTCTTGGGGAGGATTTATCTAGTTCTCAATTTCAGCAAAATAAGGTTTCTGAAATCTTCTGATTTCAGACATCTTTCAAATCTGAGAGAAGGTTGTGAGTTCTCTTAGAAATAAAAAATAGGCAGTAGTCAAACAGTATCTCATGTCAATTCCAAGCTTAAACACACGATTGAAAACATATTTTAAGTTCAAACAGCAAAAATATTTACAAAAACACTTCATGTCACATATTTTTCAATGCAACAAGCAGTATGCTGTGGATTCAGTTACAGTTAAGTTCATTTGCCTACTCACCAAGTTTGTACCACATGTCACGGATAGCAAAGCCAATTAAACGTCTCATATCTCCGTATCTAGAAAAAAAAAAAAGAAATATGAAAGGTATTTTTATCATTATCATAATTTTACTACAAAATTAAAGACATAAGCTAAAGTATACATTTTTGCTTACTTGTTCTGGATTTTGTTGTATTTTGCATGGGAAAAGTTTTCTAGCTGTAGTGAATCTTGGGTAATAAAAGCCACAGCCAAATGAAAATAGTTGTTCCACAGCTGTAAATTAAATATAAGGAAATTATAATAGTTTTGAGAAAAACAGGAATAACATTAAACTATGCATAATGTTGAATAATTTATGAAACCAAATGATGCAAGCAATATGAGATTTTTATATTATGCAAAGATGTACATCATTGGTATTATGCAATTAGCAGAAAAGCAAGAAAGATGAATTTTAATAACCACTACTACACATTTGCTCTTAATAACACAGCAGCTGAATTGCTAAAAAATGATTCATATGAGATTCATTAGCTAACGACATTAAACCATGAACCATAGCAGGACTAGTGAAATACATTACATGCCAGTGAATCTTAACAACTTGGAGCTAAATGCACCCAATGTAATTACACTGTATTTGAGAACTACTTCAAAAGGCATCTACAGTCTTCTCTTTGGATTCTAATTCAATTACTTGTGTGAAATTCCAATATATTTTAAGAGCTCTCTAAGTGAAACAAGGACAAAATACATCCCTAAATAACTACCAATAGTACTGAGTCATGTACTTGAACTAGAAGAAAAAAAACCCTAATATTTCCAGTGCACAACCCTTCGTTTCTGAAAGCAAATTACTTGTTCTCCAGGCAATCAAAATTAAGTACTTCTCTCACATGCTAGAGATGAAAAGAGAAAAAAGAAACTTCACTAGAAAACACAAATTCAAGGAAGTAAATACTATATTCAGAAGCTTCTAAGCAGTCAGCAACGGCTTTCAACACTTCTAAAAATATAGTGCATCTAAAAATATGTGTGGTAGGTATCAGTGAGACAGTAGAAAGGCAATGGTAAATGTATTCAGTGGTAATTTAAAGGATGGAAACAAAACATATAACATTGTTACAGAGCTCTTAATTTTGTATGGTGAAACACAACCCTTGATTGGGAACCTACACTAAATAGCCTAGAAATATAATGTTTCATCAAAACTTAAGTGACCTTTGTCCTTTATAACCTGGAAAACTCTCTCGTGGACAAATAACCAGGAAAAATACATACCAACACACAAAACCACACAGGAAAATACAGACATTTCCTATAATAAATAAAATTCTCAAACGTTCTCTATAATGTGAAGAAGATCCTGCATTTAATTTTTTCCTCCTTTCGAGGCCCAACTAAAGCTCTCCTTAACAGACTTGCTTATTTAAAAGCCCTTAGGGGGTCTGTTTCTATCTTTTAAGTATTCACAGTCCAGAGAGCAGTGCCCTGGTGCAGATACACAGACTCGAGCAGCATTTCACCGGAGACAGTTATTAATGTCACATATTACACCATTCAAAGACATTCTGAATTCACCCAAACCAATCACAGCCTTATTAAAAACTACATTTGAATATAAGTGCTAGTAGGGCAGCAGCTTTTTTTTCCCATTAATACAAACATCCAAATTATGTTCTTATCTAATTTTTGACAGTATACTAATAGTACATACTAATACAGAGCCTTCTTCTGAGGATGTGTTATTTATGACCTGAAAGGCCTATTTTCACCCCTTATCAAAGATTTTAAAAGACTAATTTGACCAATTTAGAGTTTTCAGTCCCTTGAGAAGCTGTATTTATTGATGTGTAGGGAATACACTTTGCACATGTCAATTACACAGTAAAATGGAAAATTTCTCAAGTTGTTCTAGATTATGGGGAGAAAAATGAAGCCTTATTACTACAGTTAATCGTCTATTTATTCACTTAACAGCTCCAAGTTCAATGCCACCTTTGTCAGAGACACACCTTAAAGACTCAATATCCTTAGTGATAAAACACATTTCCTTTCATCCTCAGAGTACCGGTATGATGGCTGAAAAAATGCGATCCTTTGCATTTCAATAGCATATTCAAGTTAAGGACTTGCAAGCTTTTAAGTACCAAAACTAACTTTAAAACCCTGTGAGGCAAAGTCTCTCAGAAGTACAAAGTGGCAAAAGCCAACAGAAACAGATTTTTAGAATGCAAAAAATATATGCTTATGAGACCTGCTGTGTTTTCTCTTAAGCCCACAATAACATTCCAAGATGTTTTGCATTTGAACAACCAGTTATCTAGCATGTGGTAGGGCTGAAGTAGCACAGTGGCAGCAGAGGACCAGAGCTCTCGTGCTCTGATGTGTGTGATCCTCACACTTTGCTGCCTGTTGACATGAACTCCAGTGCTCAGTTGTCAGCTAAGGAGAGAGTGCTGGGGGACAAAGCTAGAGCTGAGAAGTGACCCTTCTCTGTAATTAGTTATCAATTATTCATTGCAAACTCCTACTGAGATGCAGCATCTGACAGTAACAGCACAGGTTGGCTTAGTGGGTTGTAACACTTCAAAACATGGTGACTGAACTGGCTGAGCATGGTGTTAACCACATGAGCTGCGGGGGCTTCAGGTCTGTCAATACCCTGCTACATAAGGGCTAAGGGAACTCAGAAGAGGAGGATCTCTCATTCCATTTTTTTTTTTTTTTTTTTTTTTTTCAGAAAACACAAGGTGCCTTCCCCCTAGGAACTGTGACAGCTGCCATACTGGAAAATGCAGAAGGAATTTAATAAGAAATTTCTAGCCAACTCAAAAGAAGAGATCTGGATGATTTTTCAGGATAACTACCAAAAGTAAACACTGCTGCCTCCTCCTCCATACACACCTCTGAAACCAATGCCTCGTTTGCACTAACGCCTACCTTTTAGCCATTGTTTCCTCTACAGACATCTTTGCTCAATTCTTGTTGATAATGTAGGAGAAACATGAAGTCTTTGGAAGACTTCTGAATTTCTGACAAATTGCAGAGAGTAAATGTGCTCTAGCATTTCATAAAACAGACAAGATGACAGTTTTGTTTAATTTTTTTTCCTGAAATATTATGGTGAAAGCAAGCCTAGCCCCTCGAGACCAGCAGACATAACACATTTCAGATAGATACCGGGTTCATTACTTTGATTTTGTAGAAAAATGGCACTTATAAACTTTCAGCATGTATACATAATTGCAAACTACATGCAGTACCACAGCTATTGAGCCAGGTTAGCTAGAAATAACCTTTTGAACTTTTGAATAACATTTATAAGAAATGATCCATTATTTTTAATTCCATGATCCATGATTCTTATTTCCAGGATATATGACATTCTCAATATGCGATGATTTTACCTCAGTAATGTTCTCTTTCATGTACTGGTTCATCACTTAAAACCAAATAATTTTTTAAAAAAATCTAATTTTTACTATTTTTGTGAGCCTTTTGATTACAAACAAATTTAAACAAATAAATAGCAACTTGTGCTTTAAATAAATTGCTTAATTGGATCAACCACAGATACTGAAATTCAGTCACAAAGATAGCACACACAGCTGCATCATGCAGTCTTAAAATTCCGAACCAACATTCATGAAAACTATTCTGCACTGTCTTTTAGAATATCACACTAGAAAAATACAACTTGCTAAACAGAGGCATAAGTGGAATGTGAAGGCTAAAATTCAGAATAGCTCACCAACTGATAAACATTAAAAATTAAGAAAAGAAAGCATTGCATTCTGTTTAAGCGGAGTCTTAACAAATATAATTTTCAGAGTTACAACTCATTCATAAATTCTGGAAATTACAAGCACAATATTTTGGGCTTGTTCCTATGGTATGCAGCCTGGTTCATGACAGGTGTGGTGTTTACTTTGAGGTGGAAGAGCGAGTACTAAGCATCTCAAAGAAAGAATTATGAAAATCCTTTGGGACTGCTGCCAAAATTTCTTTGCATTGGTTATGTACTTCAAAAGGACAGAACAAAGGTAGAATATTTTCAGGTTAATGAAAAGAAGTTTACAGAAGCTTTGAAGAAACACAGTACATCATATAAATCAACAGAAGTTTGTTTTATTCATTTTTAGTCTTTAAAGATTTTCATGTCATAATCCCATTCTCTCCTTGTTTTTGTCATATGCTTCTTGTTTAATGATGCAACTGAAGAAAAAGTACTTGCAAATCATTTCTACTCCAGACATCTACCATTCCTATGTTGGAGAACATCCCAAACCTCTGAAATATGGCTCTCCCAAGTCCAATAAAAATTAGTTTCATGTACACAAAACTTTCCAGAACTTATATGCTGTGTATTTCTTTCCATTCTGAGCAATGAGTCTAAAGTCCAAAGAAATTTGCAGATGAACATCAAAAAATCAATTACTTACCACAGGTCACTCTAGGAAGTCCCAGCTATATGTTGGTCAAAGTTTGATAATTTTCAAATGCACAATATGGTATATAATATATAAAAATATAACATTTCTAATATTGCTAATATAGTTAATACAGCTAGCTAAATCTTCTAACAGCTGCATTACCTATTAACTTCTGCATCAGCCATCTCCTAGGGTTTTCTACAATGTCTGTCACTATCACATATATTTTTGCACAATATAGTGCGTATTTTTCCCTGTATACTTGTAATGCAGTGAAGCTTTTGACTTTGGGGTTTCTAACCAAAGATTTAAAAATAAAAAATAAGTTGCGCAATTCTGTTTGTGATGCTAAAATACACTTCATTACTGCCGAGTTATTAATGGTGCCTTACGCATGCAAGAAAGATGGAAAAACATGAAAAATAAGCATTTTCTTTTAAATCAGACTGGCGTTATAATGGAATGTGAACTATGCCTTTTATAATAACATTCTGTGGCAGGAATATAGATGATTAATATGACATTGCAATTGCTACAACAGTACAGATTTTGAAATATAATCCTTTCTAATGCCCTGTAAAAATACTGCTAACAGAGGGGAAGGGTAAGAAGGAACAGGACTCAAAAGCACTTTATTTTCCAAAATAGAAACTCTATGATAACTATGCCTGACCACAACAAAATGGTTTCTATTTGTTCACTCTTCCCTGTCCCTAACATGTCAGAAGCTGCCATCTCCAATCAGAAACGTTATAAAAGGAATGTTCTGTTCTCCTAGACAAAGGTAAAGCCTAGCTAATGACATCAGCGACTAACAGAAACAAAAAAATGTCACACAAGGTCTAAATAGGTTCTCTAAAGGTAAACACACATACCAGAAAGTTTAACTGAAATTTTGAAGTGAACCATTAAACACTGCTATCATCGTTTTTCTGTTGATGGAAGACTGGCTTATGTATCGTTCAAACTAAATGAAATTAAGAGGAAAAAACCCATGACTTGCAAGTTGAAAAACAAACTTCTGCTGGCACAAAAAAAAAAAAAACAAAAAAAAAACCAAACCAAACCTTCTTTCCTGGTTCCGCATTCATAAAAGTAAGAAAACTGCTGACAGTTAAGACATGTCTGTTAGATAGAAAGGTCATTTAATGATTGTATTTCTATATAACAACAAATAAAATGTTAATTCACATTTGAACTTACTTTTTTATTTCATACCTACACCCCTACATCTGTATGGACAGATAATACAATAGTGTTGGGTCGATGGTTGGATTTGATGATCCTAGAGGTCTTTTCCAACCTTAATGATTCTATGATTTTATGACGCTATTTGGCTTAAAAATTGAACTACTGTCAAATAATTGCTTCCTTAAAAATCCTTGTAAATCAAATAAATGGCAAATCCACTCACCGAACGTTCTTCAGTATAAAATAGAAACAGGTGTACAAAGACATTTTTTCTTTGGGGCAAAGGTACTTAGACCACTTAGGGAAGCCACATTACTCCCTGATTATTCACCCTTATTTAACATGCTGGGCGGGGCTACCCTTGAGGTATGCATACAATATTGTGTCTAGAAACACAGAAGATTTCAGTCAAATGAAATTAGCATTTTTTTGATTAAGATGGTACAGTTACCACAAAAAGTAAGAGAGAAGTGTACTCAAAAGTCCCAGAATTGTACTATCTACCACAAATGAAATATACTTCTTAGACATTTATTGAGATACGATGAATATATATATTGCGTAAGTATGGACCACACAAAGTTTTTATTAAAATTAAACCCAAGAAACCAGGGTGACTTTCAGGAAACATTTTTTTCCAAAATATATTATACAATTTTTAATATTTTTGTTTGTTAAGTCTCTTCTGAAGAACCCATCTCAACTCATACATCCTAAATCCAGAATTTACACATTATTGTGGTGCATCTGTTCTGCTATCCTGCAAAAGCCCAGCCGCAAAGGAGTGATCTACACAGGTTGTCTGAGCTTCGCATTTGAAATTGGCAAATCCTTAAAAAATTGTTACTTGGCACAAAACAGCAAAAATGCCAACACTGCAATCTCCTTTAAAATTGTGTGCTGAACACATTTGAAATCACCTGGAATGGCTGTATTTCCAAAGCAAAATTATCTTTACTAGTGGAAGCTGGTAAAGAAAAAGAGCCAGCCCTACCCTATATCACCCCACTCACGCACCCGCAAAAAAACCCGAACACCAAAGCCAACCCACAACCGGAGACACAAATCCTCTTAACAACTACATAACATGATCCTGACTAGTGAGCACGAATATGTGGCAAGTGGTATGGATACTGGCTGGCTGATGAGACAGTTCTGCAATCAATTAAGAGAATCCTTATGAATATTATTAAAAAAAAATATGATATTGAGAACAAACATAAAAAAATTAGAGGGAAAAGAGAAAAATATAAGCAATTTCCAATCACACAGATAAGACTTTTTATTGACACAAAATGCAACAAAGAAGTCAAAGAAAAAAAACTAAACACCATTAAGACATATATCATCAAGGCGTTCAGAAAAGTCTAACATCAGACCTGCTTTCCTAACTTATTTTTTGTATTTTTCTTGTATACTATCAATAGATCTCCTTACACTATCCTAATATGCTCATTCTGAATAACAGTTCTTAAATTATTATACTTTCCATAGTTGCAAACCTTCAATGACATGATTTACACTTCAGTGAGCTTTTTCTAGGTGTAAACATAGACCATATATCTGGAAGGAAACCTGAGAGGTCAGCTAATGCAGCTCCATATCCCAAGGCAAGATCTGCTAGCTTGCTTCAGACAGATGTCTCTTGAATCCATTCTTTAGAATGTTTAAGTGAGAAATATTTCCTAGCCTTTCTAGATAATCTGTTTCAATACACAACTGTCTTTATATCTAACATAAACACAAGTAAATAACCTATTTCAAACACAGAGACAGGAACAGAATATAAATGGCTAAATATTGAAAGCTTTCTACCTATTCCAATAATTCCTACTGAAACTCCAGATTTCTGTGTATTAAATCTTAATGTTCCTGTTTAATTTCAGTACTGAAGAACGCACATTCATGTATTATGCAAGATTCTTTCCCTATTGGTACTGTATTCACTCACAAGCTTAAGGTACCATGAATATTGTGAGCCCTCGTTCATTCTTGCTTCATGGTTTATTTTTGGTCAATCACTTAGTAAAAATTCACTCCCTTCTGCTGTAAAATTACTTCCTCTGGAGCTAACAATTTCATCTTATCAGCACAACAGTAAATATTCTGTAACAAATGCCTTTTAGCTAGTCCTTTCTTTATTGTTCTAAGTTTTGCTGTATTATGACATCGGAGAATACCTGCTGTATGCAACCTCTAAGTGTGGCTTATTTCCTGAGGTCACTGACGTACATCTGAATCCATCTAGCATGTAAACTCTGCATGAAAAACTCAAACCCCAGAAAAAAACACCTCCTCACCCAGCAGGCATATAATCTCAGACATTAGGTGGCTATTTAATTACCTCTAAAATAATGATTCTCAACCCAAAGAGCAGCTCTGGCACTTCCTGCCTGACCACTGCAATGACAATTTCAGTGTCAAAACACTGGAATTTAAAAAAGGGATCTCTACATAAACGGACTCATGAACTAAACTTATTACATACTAAGGCAGAAAATTTAACAGCACATCACTGCTGTGCTGTGCACAGTTTTGGTATTCATCTCTGAGGTATATAACAGCTTCATCACTGAACCTATGCCTTTAAGTTTATGCAGGGTTTTAAACTTAAAGATTGCAACCACTGTTCATCAGATATACCACATCCTTTCACAAGTCCTAAAAGATACCACTTCTTTCCTTTCTGCCTGAATCACATAATGAGTAAAAAAAGCAGTTTGGCTTTGGAAACAAGAAAAAGGCCAGGAACCTTTTTACCTCTATTTCACAAGCTTCAACAGAGGAGCAAAAATTTCTTCATTGCTTTTGTCTAGATTTAAAACACCCTTTTTTAGTTGCTCCATTACTTCAGAGTCTACTTGTTTTGTTTGGTTAGATTGTCTGCTGTATTTTGTCATGTAATCACTCAGCCAAGTGAAAAACCCTCAGATCTACTTCACTGTGCTTTAAATTGCCTTGTTTTAAATTTATTTTTGAAATTAAGACTTTTCTTCAACTACTTGTTAATAATCAGATTTGAAACCACCATCCTACAAACTTGTGCTGGTTTTGGCTGGGGTAGAGTTAATTTTCTTCACAGTAGCTAGTGTGGGGCTATGCTTTGCATTTGGGCTGGAAACAGTTGATAATACAAGGGTGTTTTCGTTCCTGCTGAGCAGGGCTTACAGAGAGCCAAGGCCTTTCCTGCCCCTCACCCCACCCCACTAGCAAGCAGGCTGGGGGGGCACAAGGGGTTGGGAGGGGACACGGCCCGGACAGCTTCCAAATTCTTGAGACATTGTTCTTGCTGCATATGCTCAGTAACGATCTGGACTTTACTCATCCCTTTTTCTTTCAAACCAGAAAATCAACAGTACACATACCTCTAACAGGAGACTAGATTGCCTGAAGGCTGCTGCATACTAAATAACTGACCCTTGAATAAACCGTTCTTGTTTTGTTTCTTTTTTCTTTGAATGAAAATCCATTTGTTTCACAGAAACTCTATATGCAATAATTTACTTAAGTTTTAGATCTGTAGTAGTCACTTATGTAACACAGGCATACAAAATCTTTCAAAAGTTAGATTAAATTTAGATGCACAACTCCTATTCATATCAAGTGAAACAGCTGGACACTATTTGTAAAACACATTGAACGAGCTCACTAAAATCTGTCAGGTTCAGCGATAGCAGTAGCACTTTTCAAGGTCACATTTTTTTTTTTTTTCTGGAATTTGAAAAAAGAGCCCAATGTAAAGAGTGGAGGTTAAGTTACACTCCATGGTATGTAATTGCATCAATTCCAGGTTTAGGAAGCATATCCTAGATTTACTGTAATCAATATCTGGCCCACTGTTTCTAGTCATAAGGGAACCCACTGGTGTGTACTGTGGCTCTTTTTTCTGCATATTCAGCTCCTCCTGTGGTACTTGGGACCTGACCAAAATGCACCTGAGGTTAGGAACGCATGGCAGGCTGCCCTTGCTCCATAAGGCTGACTATGGAAATGCACAGGCCATGTAGCTCTTAATGAAACTGAAAGTTACACTACTGCCAAATGTTCTCCCAAATCAAAATAACAAAAGTTTTTTGTCCCAATTCATAATTTTTCTATATGCATACAAATAAAAATAGAAATATAGCTAAACAGAGAGATTCCAAACTGGTTAGAAGTTTTTAATGAGCTTCCATCAATTGCCAATTTTCCCCCACTGGTACTTTTGTTCCACTCTAACATTTATTATCAGATAGTTTGAAGTGAATACTAAAGAAATAACATACCAGCATTTGCTTTCATCTGCAGACTTATTGTATCATTTTTGGCAATGACTACATTCTCTGTGGAACATGAATGTATTGCTTATTTTCATTAAAGCAAATATTTCTCTAAAATCCTAAATTTCTTTTAAATACAGACACCTGAAAGAAATCCCAAAGATTTGCTTGCCTTTGAAGGAAACTACATCTCAAATTTTGCTTTAGCTTCTCATCACTATTCTGTATCCAAGAAGCCTAACAATGAAGCAACGGATAAATGATAATGGAAGTAAGCTTGATTCAGAGTTTTCTTTTGCAAAGCAGCTGCTAAAACAAAAGCTATTTTATGATATTAGCCTGTTGGTACCTTAATTGCTAAAATAAAAACATACAACACTGCAACAGCTGCACAAAGAAAGATTGCTTGTTTGTTATTAACTAAAAATACTGCAAAACCACTGAGGAAACACAAATATTAAATCTGAAGAGAATAACAGCCCCAGAGGCTGAAACAGTAAAGTGAACTATTTTATAAAGTACAGAAGTTTCTCGTTTACTTTGAGTTAACCACTGCTCAGGTTTGCTTACAGCCTAGATATATTGATATAAAAAAAAATACATTGTCTTTCTCTTTTTTGTCATCTGCTCATTTTGTAGTGATGCAGAAAAATTTTCTTGGACTATAGAAAATGACTTCAGTACCCATCCTGTTAGAAAACAATTCAAGTAAATGCAATCATGAAAAATTACACCTCCAAGACCAAACTTTCCACAGCCAGAAAGGACAGGACAGAGAGATGTGGATTTATACTGCAGAGTAGGAAGATTTAAGCTATAACTTCAAAAGACAAAGTTTTTATTAGAAAAATTAGTTGAAGTTACTCCTCCTTCCACCCCTTACTATTTGTTCCTGCCCATTATACCTCAGTGTTTTAGAGCATTTTAAGAAAATTTGTTTAACTTTAAGAATAGAGTATGTTTAGGACAGACAAAGACTACTGTCTTACCAGAAAAGGCTCTAGAATAGTTGGGCAAAATTCTTGTTAGAAATTATTTGGATAAAGTTGAACCTCAGAAAGTGAAGAATCATAGGATCATACAATTTTTTTGGGTTGGACGGGACCTTAAAGATGATCTAGTTCCAACACCCCTGCCATGGGCAGGGACATCTTCTACTAGACCAGGTTGCTGAAAACCCCATCTAACCCGGCCTAGCCTGATCCAACATAGCTAGTTGAACAAAGATTAGGTAACAGCATGTAAGTCTACCTGTATCTGGTAACATGCCTTGGCCAAACCAAGAAGGTCCACTAAAGCACTTCTCAAGTTTCTCACTTCAATTAATAACATTTTTAGTTTTATGTGCGTCTCTACATTCAAGTTTTCACAGTCTGAATAGCTGCAAGACAGTGATTTATAGATTTTTTTTTTAAATGTAAATATGAAAAACAGTAAAAGAACCTTTAAAACATTACAATCTTCAGCTACCAATGATCTGAATATTTATAGATAATAGTGGGAAATCTAATTTTAATTTTTAATGAAGAAAATTAGACAACATGCTTTGCACTATTCAGACTCTCTTTAGTCCACCAGCAGCTTTTCTACAGGTATATTTAGGGCACTGTTAGAAGGTTTTCAGAGCTTTAATTCAGGGAAGAGAAGTAAGGTATCTCCCTGACTTGTACTTTTAAGTCTCTTGTGAAAACTATAAGGGTATTACAATTCTTTAGATGGCAGTACTTATTTACTGTAACATTGTTTGGTTCACTCAAAGCCTCCAGATATTTGACAAGTCATGAATAAAAGAGCAAGCACTAATACATTCCCTCGAACTACAAGGTTCAGTGTTGACCTACAACAGCCCTGGTTGTTTGATAACATTCTGGAATGCACAGAATTGCCACAGGAAACTTATCTGAAGTAAAAGTTCCAGGTTTAGACTGCTGCTTTAACATTTGAAAGAGGCAGTATACACCTTAATAAAATTTTGACAGATACATAGTCTTTATAGTAGTCTGCATGGCTTTGGAAGCCTACACATACTGATGTCCACCAATCCTATTTTATTTGCTTTTAAAAATTACTGACACATCGTACAGTAAAAATGATCAAGTGTTATAGAAATGATAGGTTACAAATTTTTAGGAAATTGAAATAGCCTGAGAGACATTATATCATAAATATGTCAAGGATTTGAGAGTTTCCAGCAGGGATATTTACTAAAAAGAAATTTTGTCAGAAGAAACATCTTTCCTTATGATTCAAAAATCTTAATTAACATTATACATATATACCTTGGTAAAATCACACCTTTTGAAGGTACAAAACTTTTAATGAGAAAAATGAGGAAAAAAACTCTGCATTTCATGCTCAGAGACCATTGTAACTGAGTATGAACTGAATGTTTTACCTTTCTTTTTACTATTGTCTTTTAAACTCTTCCTGTGTAACCACTTACATGAGGGCTCTGTAGCTATTTGTGACCAAGGTATTTTATGTTAACTACTGAGACACCAATACCCAAACAGTTTTTAGCATAGTAAGCCTGAACGTTCACATGCAGTAGAGTAGAACCACTTAAACCAGACTGCAAGTTGCAAGATTAACCATAAAATATAAACTCCAAGAAATCAAGAAAACAGAGCCCTGAATTTGCTCTGAACTTCATAGTTAGGGTCAATAAGTTATTATCTAATGAACAGATTCAACTTTTGTAATCAGGAAGTGTTTTTGGGCTTAAAACATTTACTCATAACTGCAGTTAATACAGACAGTGAAATAGAATAATTTTTTCATACTATACTTCGTGTGTTTTCTATCTATAGCACATACCCTAATCAGGCAGCATTTAGTGACAAATCCTAATTCTAAAATTGTATTTTCATTTTAATAAAAATTTATTGAATGTGAAAACTACAGATATTTTCATTTTTATCTGAAGCAAGACAAACATGGTAAAATGCATGATCAATTATTTAAGTTATAAAGAATAATGTTGAGAGAACTAAAAAAAAAGCAACCTATTTCTAAATTTTTTCAGAAAGAACCACTGAAAAATAAAGGAAAAATAAATGAATAAATAAAGATGGACTTATCAGGGAAGACTACAAGTTAAAAATAAAAATAAATTCTAAGTGCTAAATACTCTAGGAATCAAACAAAGTTAAGCTCTTTCTGCCCTACATACATAGGAGTGACATTGTAAAGACTATGTGCATTACATCAAAGATTGCCTTTCTGAATACACTTGGCTGGCTAAGAAAATAGTGAGTTTTCTACTTGCCAGTTCTGAGAAAATCACAGTACAAAATACTCTGTTTCGGTGCTTTATCATAAATAATCAAAGAACGATTTTCATGTCATATCAAAGTTGGCCTAATCCTGCCAAACTCAAATCCACAGTCATTTTCATACTGATATAAAGTACCAGAAGGGGCTCTGACAGACCAGAATGATCATACCTGCGCATAATACCTCGACTCAGCTAAAAAGCCTAAACACTTACTTGGACTTCAAAATTCATATTCTCCAGAAATTTCTGGTTCATTGTCTCTGCAAATTTGTTGATGGCTCTCAAGAACACCCTAAAAAAAAAAAACAAACAAACAAAAAAAAAAAAAGGCAATTATACAGATAAATGAATGTAATGTCTGGGAACCTATTTCATTCATATGTGATATGAGGATATCATATCACATCACACATATAACATCATATACGTACATGGTATGTGGAAACATTTAAACACTGAACACACTAGAAGCAGCAAAGTTCACACATACGTGAACACAGCAGATGACATTCTGTGCAATGGCATTTAATTTATAGTCTGTTATAAATAAAAAAAAATTAAGCACGTCACTGTCAAAAAGTTTCTTGATCTCCATTGAAAAATTCAGACAATATAATTTCTTTTCCTCTGCTGCACACTTCATTGCATTCTTGAGAAAATAAAGACAGCAATTCTTTCAAACACAATTTTACCTTCTATGTGACAAAACCAAATAATTTGAAAGAGTGTTATTGCCTCCTCCTCATGGGTTTGACAGCTGAAAGAGTTCCTTGTACTTACATTATTAGTTAGGAACTGCCACTGCATTTTCCCAATTAAAAGATATTATGTACAGCTTTTTGGTTTTCTCACAGGTAGTGAGGGGAGGATGACACCTCTGCCCATCTTCCTCCTCAGGTTGATTATAAAAACACATTCAAAGCTGAGTTAATATACAGTTATTTCTCCAAAGAGGAAGAGGGTGAACATTACCCCTTTAGCTTGAAAAGCAGCACCTATTTATGCTTATTATTAAAGCAGCAAGATTAAGTCATGTTTCTAAAGCTAATTTCTTTGCCTAACTTTCCAGCATAGTACATTTGTAAAACAAAAATCAATTGTATCTCCAAATATTTATAAAGTTTATTTAAATAATTGAGTTTGATTCAATTTACAATTTTGAAAACAAACAATCCATTTTCCTCTGCTTCATAAGTAAAATTTTTAAAAGTCTTAAGCTGAAATATTTCTATGGGAAACTGTGAGGGCAAACATACTGCAACCTGAAAGCGGTGAACAGAAAGTAAACACAATCCTAACTGTTCAAATACAATGACTGACTGTCAAATAGCTATTACCAATCAGGAAAAAGATTTAACAGTTATAACAGACAAGTCCACAAAACCCCCATCTTAGTGTTTAGCAGCATCAGAACAAGCAATAATTCAATAATTAGAATTATTAGCAAAAGATTAAGAGAGCACAGGATATCCATATGTTACTGTCAAAGGAATGTTGCATCCTTGTGTTGGACACTGTGTGGTGTTCTGGTCTCCCATCTCAAAAATATAAACAAATACAAAAAGTAAAAAAGAGAGAAGAAAACAAGAAAATAAATGTGAGAAAGAAATGATCAAACACATTTAATGGATTGGGCCTGAGACCTGGTTTCTTAAATCAGGGGACACTACATGACTGAGGAGGGATATGGTAGAATCTATAAAATCGAAAGTACCACGGAGATGAGACTTACTGTTCACTGTTTCTCATACAAGCACTGGAGAGCATTGAAAAAAATCAGAATATGCATTCAAAATAAGCAAAGAGAGAGAGTTTTTATGCTAGTCTTGCTCAGTCATGCAACTCATTTCTACAGGATGCTGTGAATGCCTGAACTGTATACTGGCTCAAAAGTGATTAGACACATCACAGACAAAAATGAAGGGAGGACTACTAAATGTCATTGGCCACTGGAGGCTGGGAGAACACAGCAGTGTTACTTCTTCCCAGTTCTGTTGTTATACTGTTCCCTAGGCAGCTGTTTATGAGCCACTACTAGAAACAGAGTAGTCAGTGAAATGAATGTTAGTCTCACCACCAAAAAAAAAAAAAATTGCAAGGGCTAAATTCAGTTTCTTAATGAGGGAAGTAATGCAAAAGTTCAGCTTTCAGCAGGCTTATGACAGGGAATCCTATTTAACCACTAAACAATAGTCCAAAGAAGCACACTGCTTCATTAGGGCAACAACTTGACTGGCTAGATGGAAACCTTTTGTTACGATTATGGTTTTCCACAAGGAAAAAATTCTTTGTGAAAACCTAAACAATATTTTCTTTCCATCCACGTAACATTCCTCTGTAACGTTGATGTGATCAAGGAAATAAAGTAATTTACATGTGGTGTTACATCTTGCCAAGTCCTTTTTTTTAACGTGATCAGGTCACTACAGTTTTAACTACGACAGTAACTGCAGCATTGGAAGGTAATGGACTTCTAAGGGTGCTGTGTTGCTCTACTGCATCACCCCACACATTCAGATGAGCTTCTTCCGAATGATCTAGGGCATGGCCTAGCTAATCTTCTAACACTAGCTCAGCTAATCGTGCCAGCTGAATTAAGGGTCTGATCTGTGAAATGCTGAGTGTCATCAAATCATCTCAAGTTCAAGAAACCTAATTTTGCTCAATAGTGTTCTTGCTATCACCACTCTCCTAAACAACCTCTGTATAATCACAGGATTGCCCTGTGTATCCACTGCAATTTTAGCCTATGTTGGTCTGAACAGGCTATCGGACTTTCTTTACAGCCTTTTATGTGATCAATTCTTGTTCTGGAAAATGCGATTTCCTCTGCAAGCTGCCCCACACTACCCACAAGAAAATAAACACATTCTTCCCTAACGCTTCACTCGCATGGGTACATTTATCTCTACAAAACTGCCTGATGCTTGACACAAACAGTTTAAGATTTTGCAAAAAAAAGGGATTCTAAAAAGAATGGTCTACTTTAGACAGCACAACAAAAAATTCACAGCTAGGCAGAATCACAGACACCCACGTTATTCTGTCTGTCAGCATCCCCATTACTCTTTCGAGTAGGAGTTTTGGGTCAAGGCCTTTTTAGCGTCATGTCTTTTCTGTAGAACTATATTGCTCTAGATTCTCCTTTGATTTACAAAATATGTTTCTTGCCAACTCACATAATCAAGTTCTTCAGCTCCATCTGCTCAGACAGTAGCATTTCCCTTCACTCAGAAAGTCTTTTGTTGGGGTAGGAGGGGGTGTCCTCCAATTTTGAGACTTTTATTTCCCAACTTCTATGTATTTATACACTACTCCAGCACCTATGGTGAAACATGTAACCTAAATATCCTGTCTGGGCACAATCTGGTACGGTGCTGATAATTTGTCTTATGTTAAAAAACCCCCACGCTTCTAGGTACTTTCTCTTTTAGCACAGAAATATCATGCAGGATGCAGTAAAAATAATCATAACTTAAACACACATGAAATTTATTAGTGCAAATCTATTTCATAATCTGGTCATATTTCTCGTGTGTCATATTTTACAATTTTTGTGAAGAGCTTGTGGTTTAATGTTAGCCATACATAAAAAGTCCCAAGGACACCCAAGAAATACCAAGGTACTTAATGTCCAGTAAAAATTACTAATAATATTAAAAATATTTACAGGATTCTACATAATATAATTATATGTAAGCTATCTTCTGTGAATATCCCTTTCATTCTTACAGATATTTTTATCTGACATACTGGAATGACACATCTGCAGGAAGCACGCAATAATTCCAGGCTGTGAAGTTCCAAATATTTTCATGCATTTGTATTTTGCCTAAAGGGTGTATCTATTTCTGTCATTGGAAGTCATTTAGGCAGTAGGTTTGAATTCTGTTCCTGGCTACTGCCAGTGCCATGCTGTCCTACCTTGATGATTTCATTTCTATATGCCTCAGTCTCCCCTTTCACCAAAAAGGGGTACTAATTAACTAGCCACAAGTACAAAGCTAAACAGATATTTATAATACACTTTGAGATTTTGATGAAAACAAAAGAAAATATAATTTTAATTATTACTGAGAGCATATTCCTTTTTAAAGAACTAAACATTTCTCCAAGAGGAGAGAGTTAAAGTCATTTGATTGGAGAAGTCATTGCTCCTTAAATGCTTATTCATATCTTCAATTATCAGTTATAACTGACATAATGGAGAAGATACAGCCAGAAAAGAGATGGTAAAAAAGTGTGCCCCAGAAAAGCTCAGAAAAACACAGTATGTACTGTTTGACTTCAGAAGTTATTGAAGAAAATTACTGAAAGGGATTATCTTGTCACAGTGTAATATAACTTTATTTCCCTTGCTTCTATAACAGATCATTGGAGCTTACCTTTTCTCTGAACTTGGGGATTGCTGCTCAGTTTTGCTTTGCAAGTTTAGACTGATCTAGACTAACCAAAGGACAGGATCTTGGCTTCTCATAAAGATAATGTCATTAGGTGTTTTTCCTGTTTAATGTTCTCCTGTTGTCACATTTTCCCTTAATTCCCTTAATAATCACCACACAGGGCTACAAATACGTTCTTTCAGGTGTTCAATTATGATAGCTTTTCTACAGTTACTTAATATGGAATGAATTTCTCATCAGTTTAAATAATTGTGATCTAAAATTGTTGGAATTCCTTTACCCACAATAACTCCCATGATATTTCCTGAGTTTATGGGGATTGATGCTTCTAATTTCCAGTTCATATGCATCTTTTGGGCCTGAAGATTTATGAATGATCTTCAAAGGCCAAAGTCTCTGGGCTTAATCCGGGTATAAAAAGACAAGGTTTTGGCTTAAGACAGCAACAGAATTGCCATGGTTCAACTGCTGCTATCTCCTTTACCTTTCTAAATTTCCTGCTGCTTCTGCATTGTTTTATTTTATTGTCAGAGGAATTTCTTTCAAATTTTGGCTTGAAAGGAAGCCCAGTGAATAAAATCCTGTGCAACTATACTTAGTTTCAAATACTTAGATGTATGTTCTAAACAGGGATAGAGCAGTACCTTAAGTAACATATATAAATAATTTAAGATGGACAAAGCTGAAAATTTCTAAAGCATCCTAAGGTAAAAATGCGGTTTCAAACTGATTTTACCTCAAACAAAATAAAACAGAGGGGCAGAGATGGAGCAAAGAAACAACTTTGTATTCACAAACAACATGTTGTTAATCAACATAGGATTTCAAGGCTATTCTTTAGAAGATGATGATGATCTTTAGCAGTAAAATAGGTCTGCACATTGTCCTTGCCTTTGAAGTGCAAATAGGTGATGAAACCAAAATAGAGAACTGGAACTCCAAGTTATTTTTAGCAAACAAGCTCTTTGCAGCATAAAACAAAGAGACGATTACAGAAAAAAAACTCAGACCAAAAGAAATCCCAAAAAACCTTAAATTGGCATTGCCTGTTCTTAGGTGGTTTTGCAGAAGCTGGCCTTTTTCTGCACCTAGTTTCAGACACAGAACACTTCTGGGTCCACAAAATTATTTTGGGAACGGTGCCTAAATCAGGCATTATAAACTTATTTAAATTATAAACTTTCCCAAAATCATGAACTGACCCTTCCTCAGACTCTTCTTACACATGAATTCTTTTAAAGCAGTGGTCCAACAGCAGTGAGGTGCTCTTCAATGTCTTTTCAAGTTCACAAGACTGTAAAATTTGGGAGTTCACTGCTTCAATTTTGAGATGTGTAATCCAGATACTGAGGTGAAGGCTGAATTAGGTATTTATGACCAACTCAAACCCATGTTTGCTATGTCTTCTAAAGCTGTGATTACACTGATGCAATGACAGGTAGAAAAAATTAATAAAGTATAAACTTGCATTGGATAATCAGACACAGAATAATGGAGATAAGCTTTAAAAGAATATTAAAAGAATATTATTTCCTGTGTTATTGTGAAAGCTCTTACTGAAAGAAACCATTAAAATGCTGGAATATATGTTTTTTTTTTTAAACCACATCTGAAAACCATTGAAGACACGGACAGTTTTTAAAACTTAGAACTTCTTCCCACAAATCCTAAGTGCTTTTCCTTCAGAGAATTTGGTCCACAAATTGAAGTCAGGAGTTACACTAACTTCAGTTTGGCATGGGTTTGGTTTTTTTTTTAATCCATAAAGGCTGATCAATCAGCACTTTCACCAATGAATCCTCTACCTGAGCAGATGAGAAATGTAAGGGGAGTTCTTTCAAAGCCTAGGAGATGCACTGACTATTATTTCGAAGATCTTTTCTGAGTTCCAATAGACATGGTCTTGCCAGTATGCCAATTATATGAAATCTGGAGTAGGGAACAGCAGACAATACTCCCATATAATTTATGTTGACTTGATAGTAGCATCCTCATAAAATGCTTTGCAGAAGACATCTGATAGGTATTTTAACATGAAGCAAGCAGAAAGGAAAAGCAGCTGAAGTCAACTGATGCTCTTGTAGGCTTCTGACATCTTTCCTCTTCCTTCTTGTGCGCAAAGCTAGAAGAAGGCATGTTAAATAAAGAGGAGACTAGCAAGGTGGGTCAGACCCAATCCCAAATGCTGATCATTGTCAATGACTGAAACAGTGATCAGCAATCATGAACTAAACAGAAGAGAGACCAGACAAACAACTAGTGTGACAGGAGTGATTTAAAATACACGTTTACTATTTCAGTATACAGAGCAGCAGGAGAAAGCCTGAGAAAACAGGTGAAAAGATAATAACAAAAATCTTTACAAAGCAACAGCAGAAATTATCTCCAAATAATGTGGCAAGCTACTGTTGTTTCAGAAATGAAGAGCAATACAAGATGGAAACACTATTTAAAAACATTGTAGCTACGTGAAACCTAGTTATTAGGAGCACAATAATGGCAACACTTAGGAAGCAATCCACTTCCATGGTAACTGGAAAAATATGGCCAGTGGTGCAAAGAAAGTAGTATAATTTATTCATATTTCTCCCCTGTGTTTACTCAGTATTGCTATAGAGTGAAGAATAATTTTATATACCATTCATACTGAATTCTAATGATAAAGGAATTGCCATTTTCCTAAATTCTTTTTCAATATATGGCCAGAGAGTCTATCCAAATAGGATGGTCAGAAAATAACTACCTAAAAATAACTGCTATCCAGCTTCTCTTGTCTCAATTATACATTGTTTGTGATGTAAAATTAATTTTCTTTATTAGTATTATTTGAAAATTTTCCTTGAATAGCTATGCCAAGCAAAAATAATACATGCTATAATGTATCAGAGTGAAGTTGACAGCAGTACAAAAGCAACAGCTCCAGAAAGATAAGAATGAGCAATTGCTTTGATGTTATACAACCAGTTTCCTTTTGAGATCTCTTGACTTTGCCAACAGTCTCTTCATATGTAGCTTTTCCTTCAGTATCTACCTTAAGCATGTTTTAAAGACTGCTTATCTCCCATTTAGGAATCAAAATAGATTTTCAAAACTGCATATTAGGTACACATTTATGTCAAACTCTCTTGAAAATGTGATGTTTGGCATGCTTTAAGAAACCTCATAGTTTGAAAACTAAGCGTACCAAAAGCTGTCATACTGGACTCTGGTATAAGTAACTTATTTTGAAAGGTATTTACGGTGATTTTCCTTATATTGTGAGTATCTTCTCACTTCAGCCTACTCTCCTTTTTTGTGCATTCCAGCAAATTGTTTGCAGAGTAGAAATATTCTGAATTAAAAAAAAAAAAAGGAAATTAATAATCACATGGTGTGTTTAGTGCTAGATCAAGTCCGGGAATAAGATACAAAGCTGAAACCCAGTTAGTATACAAGAATGTAATGACTTCATACGGTTATATCAGGATGTCATACACTAATAAAAACTCTCATGGCCTTCATTTTTGAAGGAAGTTTAAATTGATATCGCAAAATTATTTCTCCATTCTTCCACTGATTTTTGTTTTTCACCTGTTGAAAATAATTTACCCTTATGTAGTATTTGTACGAATCATTTAGTCTTCATTTCTATATATCTAAGAATGGTGCAGAGGTGATACTTTGGTAAACATATTTTCATGGTTGTTTCTAGGGCTTACTTCTAGAAATACTTTTATTATTTCACACGTCAACAGATTAAAATTGGAGAATTACATTAAACTAATGGATAAAACTGTGGATAACGCCATCTCTTGGGAGGTTGGGGGTGGTGGGGTTTTTTTTGTGGTTTTTTTGTTTTTTTTTTTGTTATTTTGGGAGGGGTTTTTTGTTGGTTTTGTTTTTTTTTTTAAGTAACTCTGTATTTTGTTCATAATCTCACCATAAAACTTTAAAGGTAAAATGTAGTATTTGGGCTTTACTTTTTCTTTCCCCCTGTTACATAAGCTTTCTGTATTTGAAATCCCTTCTCTATACCTGCATTATATTTTAACATAGTACATGTAACTTTTGATTTTTCAGATATTCTTGTTGAAAATATTTAGCAAGTGAATACATTTTGTCTAGAACACATAGTTTCTTTACTTTTAGGGAAGCCTAGCTTTTTCTGAAGCTAAAAATATGATCTGTAATTACCGGTAATATGCATCTGCCTCTTGTATAATTGTTGCTCACCTGAGTTTACTACTTAACAGCCAAAACTGTATCAATACAGAAGAAGTTGCATTGAATCAGCAGATTATGACTTTGAAAAGAGATCACTATGCAGCAAATGCATAATACACCAGCAGGGTTATTTTGTGATGTTGCTGTTTAAAAATATGAAAATAACTGTTCAAAATAATGTTAAATATGAGAAAATTGTATATATTTAATTTCCTGATAATCTCTTAAGATATGAAGTGCTGGCCAAAGTTACTCGTCAGAAAAGCCAACACAGAAAGATTGCTCAAAAGCATTTACAACACCTGATGAAAATTATGAATACTGAATTTGTATTTTCAGTCTTTTCTGTAGTGACATATTTAGAACAGTTTATGTGGGTAATCTCTTCATTATTTTTTTACTCATTTGCACGTATGTTCTACAGAGTGGAAAATACTACTCATTGTCTAAATCCCCAAATGTTTTACTAGAAAACATAACAGGCCACACAGCAAAGAACCTTAGAGACTTCTATATGCAAATCAAAGCTGTATCTGGAAAAAGAACAGTTTATCTTACTGACTTTTTGAAAACATCAAACTAACAAGTTGTTTTTCTGTGTTGAGTTGTCTTCTCCACTTAAGACTTTGCTTTTAGTTCAGGAGACCTCACACTCTAGAAGCAGGAGCATCCTAGCAGTCAATACCGAGAAAGATGAGATACTGTGCAGTGGGAGTGGGAAAGGGATATCTCACAGCATGTTTTCTCTCTGCATTTTAGATAAAAGACTAAACGACTGCAGTCAAAATGTAATAGGCATCCATTGTGTACCATGACCACGATATACAATAGCCTATCTTGCTGAGCCAATGATCTGCTGCAGTCACCACGTAATTAAGTGTTTAGATTCTTGGTAAGCAGATAATTCCACAACATGGGTAACAACGAGCAACATGCAGAGTTAGTACAGAACAAGCATCTTGTAGTATTTGGTGCTGGAGAGATGCAAGTGATTGAAAAGTGGGGTTACATCAGGCTCAACCAGACTCAAACACCTACAGATGGAAGAGATGTTCTCTGCTGGGCTTGTAACTGACATCAAAGCATTAAATGACTCAGTCAGACATATCAGCCACAGCTGGAAGCGTAACTCTCCATGAAAGTAAATTTACAACCCACAGAGAAACAACTGTCTCTTCTCTTTATCTGCCTTATTCCATTTTCCCAGGATTAACCTTATGCCATTTTCCCTATTAGAAGTACGGACTTTTGTAAGGCCTGGGAAAGACACCTAGGAAACAGAGTTACCTAGATTTAATGGAAAGAAAAAACAAATCTGAGAATACTGAGACACTGCGTACCAAATAGCCCAGCAAGAAAAACAATCAATCAATCAATCAATAAATAAATAAGAAAGATGTCCTTTGCCCCTGAAAGGGACTTTATATTAACAGGGAAGTTGCATTTCAGCAAGGACATTTTTAGTCTCATAGCAAAATCAAACTGTCCAAGGACACATCTTATTACTACACATGACTAAAGCAATGACTAAAGAGTACAAACTGTTGGAGATTGTTAGAATACTTCATTTATCCTTTTGTGCATGTGTGCATAAAAGAATATTTTCATTAGACATTTATACTTGTTGCTCAAAATACTTTTTCATATATTAAAACTACAAAGTTCTGCAACGTTCCATAAGCCTATATGTAAATGTATTCTGACCCCTGAAAATTCAAGCCCTTAAGAAAAACAAGTGCATTTCTGTCAAGTATGCCTAGGCCAGTCAAAAGTTGCCACAGGAAAATGAGATCAAAGAAAGGAGTTACTTGGACACAACAGATGATCCTTCTAAGTTCTGCCTTATTTGCGCAAAATAAACTGAAATACTGTCATCCAACCTTAGTTACACAAATTAATCTTAAGTTCCAATACATCTTTGGAAAACAAAAGTTAAAATTACCTACCTAAACTACTTGTATTTTTTTTTTTTTCTCTTAGGAATAAATAAATAAATGCCCCTTTTTATTCTCTGCAAGACAAATAATGAGGCAGGCAGGGTTTTAAGCAAACTGTTAAGGCATAGCTGGACAGAATAAATTTGAGTTTTCTTCTACATTTCCTGTGAGAGCAGAACCACTTCACATTAATAATCAAAGAATTAAAGAGGACTTTTTTCCCTTGTTTTCCTAATTAAGATGGTATGCTTGATTTTAAAATCTCATCACAATTGTTTTAAGTTGAACACAATACTACAGCACCAGCTGGAGTAAAGTATAACGCCTACTCTTATGAACTGAATTTGTGTACCTTGTGTATAGTCAGATCCATTAGCGTCTGTGAATAGTCACACTACCCACTGACATCAATACGTATATCACAGCATCAAATATTTCTAAAACATGAAAATATGACAAGCTTTCATTTCCACCAACAGATAGATGGAAGACTGAGAAGAAGTTCTAATATTTGAATTAATTTCGGGTTTTTTTCCCTTCCAACTTGAGATACTCAATGATTCTATGAAATCTAGTGTAGTAGCAATACAGTTTGTAGCATCTCTCCCATAAATACTAAAGCTTCTTGCTTGAAAATGGCACAGTTCCCTTCTTTCTGCCAACTGTGTTCAGTTTCCCTTCTTTCCCAAACTATTATAAATACCATTCTTGAATAATACGCTTGAATTGTGACTACCAGCTGTTCAGGTTGTCTCTTCAGAAAATTTAAAAGAAAAAGCAGTCCAACAGCCACTGAATTTATGTGTGCTTGTTACTTAATGATTGAGACTACAACTTCAAAAAGCCACCTCCTCATAATGCACAAGGCAACATTTTGTCGAGTTTCACAGAAAAATACTATAAGCAGCTAGTTCTTCTGAAAAGACTTTTTCTATTCAAAGGTAGAGCTGTTCAGAAACATGCCTTATAGCGTGGAAAACATGTTTTTCAGAAGTCATGTTTAACAGAGCCATTCACAGATGATCTATGAAAAAAACCCATGTCTGGAATCTCTACTGTCTCTTTCTTAAAAAGAAAACCCTGCAGTCCCTTGCTAGGTGATGAATAGGAACTTATTCTGCCTCATTTTGCTGGCTGGCCAGGACCTAATGATACCAACAGAGTCTACAGTTCCTGGCAGTCTGAGAAATGGTAAGGTACTTGGAGATGTGCGTGGCGCTGATTTGAAGCCACCATGAGATTTTGCTGAATTAATAATGCTGCTACAACATGTGAGTTACATGAGAACCAGGTTTTGAGGGTGTTACAAAGCAGTTCATCAGCAAATAAGCAGTTATTTTTAGTATGTATAATGAAAGAAAACTGGCAACATTTCCAGCTGTTTTGCCAAATACCTGCAGCGCTAAACCTTTTAAGTTAGACTTAAAAAGGGCTGGGGAACACTTGACTCTGACAGATGTCTGAAAACACTCAGATATACAGGTAAAGAAAACATATTTTAGAAGAAGTCTAACCAGTGGTGTTAGAAAATACCCTACAGTGTTATCTCAACATGAGTTTTTCAGCAAATAGGATCTGACCTTGAAATGTACTGGTGAAAAACTGTTTCCTTTTATTTTTAAATACCTAAATATAATGTCAACAAGGTTCAAAAAACAACTCAAATGGACACACACGCAATGCAACTGCTTACTAAGCCACTTTAGGCTGGACACCAACCAAAACTGATGCCAGGTACTAATTATGATATGATCAAATATCTTTCAAACTCTGTCTGAGTAATTACCATTTCAAAGCCCAGAGGAACAGAAAGAAGGGAGGTGAATACTTCCCTTTACTTGCTAACCCCCCCAACCATTTCTTTTATTCAGCAAATTTGACTCCCTGTGCAATTCATATTGACAATAAGGTACAGGAATTTCCTGGGAGGAATTATGTGCCTCTAAATTAAAATTATGAACAGCTGAGAGTTAAGCAGACTACATGGTATTACCTAAACTAGCAAAGCATTTCCCCACAAATGCCACGTACCTAGGAATTACTGCTTTTAATAAGCTAATAGCCAACAGTCTAAGTACCATAAGTGGAATAAAGTGCACATACAAGCAGTAGCAACTAGTAAGAAGTGTGCAGTAAGCAACCTTCATTAGAACAAAAGTTAATTAAATCTACCATGTAGGATCACAAAAATAACTCAGATATTATATCCTCATGACCTCAATAAGGATTTTACTATTTCCCAAAGTGTTCTGCCCCATCTAGCATGCCACAAAAAAAGCGTCCTTCCTATCTTGCTGTTAATAGATGGGGAAAAAAACAGGAAAAAAACCCAAGTAGTTCATTCCACTTTTTGATTCTCAGTTCCTAATAGAATACTCACAGTCCAGTGAGACTATTACACGCAGCCTCTGCCTCCTTCAAATGGGCTTTAGGAATCACAACATGCTTTGGGAGCAAACAGCATGTTATTTATAATAGTGATTTAAAGTAATTTGAGTTAAATCATTCCATCCTGATACAGGCAAACCTTGACTAAATAAGTTTAGTCAATTAAGCTTCTACTCTCATTCTTTCGATGCTCCTACCACAGTTTCTCCTGGATATGAATCTGTCCATGCTCCCTTCCCTTGGACAGAGGCATCTCCTGTCCCAGAGGGTGTGCGCTCTCTCTCTCCAATTAAAAAAAAAAAAAAAAATTCCCCAGGACCTTAGAAGAAGTCAGTCTCTCATTCTTTCCCCTTTTTTTATGCCAGACATCTAACATTTAGTAGAAATATCTGATATAATGTATGCACTGACCGTCTGCATTTATGTTTAAGAGTAATTAGAGTGTCCTGCTCATTAGGAACAGCGTTTACCCACAAACAGGACAAAACTTGCAGTAGTAGTTAAGCTCTTTCCTTTCCTCTGCCTCTAAGTAAAAGTACTCTGGTTTTATGTTTCTGTACTGAAATATATCCTACAGCAAAATTCCTCCAATGCCCACTTTCGCTGTGTCCTGGTTTCAGCTGCAATAGAATTAATTTTCTTCCTAGTAGCTGGTAGAGTGTTGTGTTTTGGATTTAGGATGAGAATAATGTTGATAACACAGAGATGTTTTAATTGTTGCTGAGCAATGCTTACACTAAGTCAAGGATTTTTCAGCTTCTCATACTGCCCTGCCAGTGAGCAGCCTGGAGGTGCACAAGAAGCTGAGAGGGGACACAGCAATGGCACTGTGCATCACTTGTGTTGTCCTTTTCTCTCCTATTAAATTGTATTTATCTCAACTCACAAGTTTTAACTTTTTTCCAATTCTCTCCCCCATCCCACTGAGGCATGGGGAGGGGCAAGCAAGCGGCTATGTGGTGTTTAGCTGCCTGCCTGGTTAAACCACGCCTGACAAGAGTCACCTCCAGAGGCTGAGGGCTTGTGCCCCCTTTCCAATTGCTTTGTCAATGCTCCCTTCCCTAGAAAGGGATCCCAGCTGATGATAAAAGAATATACAAAACAAGTGACGCACAATGCAATTGCTCACTACCCGCTGACCAAAGCCCAACCAGTTCCCAAGCAGCGCCTCTGCCCCTCTGACCAACACCCCACCCCACCCCCCCCAGTTTTGTTCAGCATGACATCATATTATACAGACTTCTGCTTAGATGCCATCTTGATCTACAGAGGCAATATACTTGAGTCTGAAGTAATCAATCATGACAAAACCCCAGATCATCTATAGTATAGCAATACATTTCCTCAATGATACAAGCTACAGTAAGTACTGTGGATCCAACCTCCTCCTACAAATAGTACGTTGCGCTCAAAGATTTGGTCTTTATCATCAGACCTTTTAGCAATCCAAGCAACCATATCATTTCAGAAAGAAAATTGTGTTTGATAACTCTTGCATCACAGTGAACTTGCTGACATATTAGTGAGGACATTCTAACCCTGTGCAAAAATTCTACGTTTAAGATTCAACAGGCATTTACAGTTTGGTTTCTGTCAACATGGAGACCAACAATGTACTTCCACTTTACTGTTAAATACATTTTTTTTTCCTTTTCATTGTAAGTGGGCTCAAAGCACAGGCAGCTAGCTATTTAATGTATTGTCAGTAAATTATTTCAGATTATGAGCGAGCTTCTTGGCATTCACCAAACTGGAATGATATAATCACCTTAGACTGCACACCAAAACTTTTTGTAAGATATGAAACGAGTTCACTTTTCACAAGCACGTGGAACATGAGCGCTGATGCTCCAGCCCCACTTTACCTGTTCTGCACCATGCTCATTGCAATCCAGTCTGAAGGGTAAACATTCTTTCCGATGAGATCTTTGAACATTATGAATGTTTCCATCAAGAAGTCCTAGAACAACAAAATACAATAAGTCTGTGACTGAGTAACACAAAGTTTAAGTGTTCCCCTGCTGTGATTAAAGAACTAAGAGAGAGGGCTCCACTTTGCTCCCAGTGAAGTCAATCGAAAAATTTCTGGTGATATCAGCAAGCCCAAGATTGGAACTGAAGCCCTGTAAAACAGCAGTCTCAGATTCCAAATGAAAGCTAAAACTCATTACATTGGCTCTTAACAAAAGATAAGCCATAAACGAATAGAAAGGAAAAGTTATAGTACTTTGGAGTAAAGCTCTTGAATTTTCTATTAATTAGCAAAACACTCTCACTATGCATAAAGAATTAATAGATTTGAAAAATACAGGATTTTTTTATTTAGTCCATTTAGTCCAAATTTAGTATTCTAAATTAAAAATTGAAGGCACTGAGAGAAAGTTTACGTAAAAAACAAACACAATTTCTTTTCCAAGAATTATATAGAGATCACTGTGTAATGAACTTAAAATGAACATCATAATTTCAGGTCTATTTCACGTATAGCACACATATGCAGTTTTACCCTTGAACTTCTAAGCAAGTCACCTAGAAGTCTGTGACACTAACAAGCTGCAATGTCATCATCTATTACCAAAACCTCACAGGCAACTCCCTGCAAAGTCTGTACTCTTTCTTGTCATGTTACTTACAAAGAACAAAGTGAATAATAGTTCTCAACAGCATTATTTGAAAACAAATCTTTGTCATCTTCGCTGACATATACTTATGGTGTGGGGAAAAAATGAGAAGACAACAAACAATGCCTTTACAAACAGCAAAACTGAATATATTGATGTCTTGTCTTTTTAAATTTTTTTCCTCTGCAGAGCTGTTGAAATAGTTTGAGGATTACTAAAACTTCTAGGACCAAGTACCCAACCTGCTTGGAAGCTGGAATTATGTTAAAATACTGCTACATTTCCAAGTAAACTAAAGCCCACAAAGAACTGCAAAAGCTACCCAAGATTTGATCTGTTAGCATTTCAGTTATGGCACCACTATGACTTTAAGAAAGAAAGTAAAAATGGACCAATCTTGCCAGCTGAAAATAATACCTCCATGGACAAACTGTAGATGGTGTAATCAAAACCTTTGCCGATACCAAGGCTTATTTCAGAGTTACGTCAGGAGTATAAAAGGACAGATACAGGACTACTGAAACCTTCTAGAACATAGTGACCACTGGTACAAACCAGAATATAGCCCAAGTATCATTAAATTATGCCAGAAGCAACTGGCATAAAACAATGCATTGCAATAATAAGGCATTTACTGCATTTAGCATGCAACATTATCTGGACCAGGAGTAGACTCTAGTGAAAATGAAAAGTGAAATGGATCAACATGTGCAAAGTAGGGAGGGAGGGTTCAATTAGTTGAGGGTTGGTTTTGTTGTTGTTTCCTTGTGGGGATATTTTTCTCCTCAGGACAGTATAACACAAAGATCCTATTACTTATTCTTGATTAGTATACTACGACCTTGGTGCTCAGTGCTTCCCAAATTTGGTCTTCCCAAATTTCTGATTACAGTATTGTCCAAGGTCACCATCAGAAGAGGGAGGCAACACAATGACATAGAGGCATAAAGTATACAGAAACAGACTTCATTCTAGGAAGAATCAGACAAGATACTCAAATACTACTGATTTTTCACAGGAAATAAAATCCTTAGAATTATTTATGACCTCCATGATTATTTTGTACTCACCACTAGTTCTGAACTTGTCTGAAAAGTTTCAATGTAAACTGAATAATGCTGGTTGTTCATCTGGTTTAAGATAGCTGTCATGCATGCCACAAAATGACTCTGAAAGAAAATCAGACAGAAATCAACACATGCAGATTATTTAAGATATCGGATTGTATTCTTTCTAAAGTTGAACTACACTAAATGACTAATAAATCCTTTTATGTATGTAAAAATAAAATACTCAAGTTTTTGCAAGCCCAGATGAAAGAAACATACTAAGAACTTGAAAAGGGTAATTCAAAAACCACCCTGACAAGGGGTAGGTTCTGGCAAGAAAGCTGCATCATTTATGAAACACTGCATAGAAACACATATTGTGACAAGAAAACTTTTTATATATATATATACACACACACACGCACATATATAAAGTATAACTCAATATTACCTTAAGACTCCTAAAAGGCATGTGATGTTGCCCAGTATTCTTCCATTAGGAATTCATAGGAAGAAAACATATTAGCATCAAAATTTTCTAATCATACTAGAAACATAGGCTATTAACAGGAAAAAATATTGCAAGAAAGAGTATTTTTTACATTCAGCAGGCGTTTAAGCAGGTAATACAGTACTCTGTAAAACTTCGAAAGAATACTATTACTTTCATCTCTCAAAACTTTTCACACTTCCTCAAATGGAAATACTACATTTTCTTTTTCTCAATTCCTAAAGCACAAATGCTGAAAGATATAAAATTATTTATAATCCTAGGTTTTCACTGTAATTTACTGAAAGTCACAAAGAGATCTATCTCTCATGCAATAATACTAAGCTTAATGATTTGCAGTGTTCCTTTAAGAGAGCGAAGAATCCTCCTTATTAATGTCTTATAATTTGCTGAAGTTTTATTTATTGTTTTAAAAGTGAACTGGCTTTAAATGATTCGATTTTATTAAAATAAGAGACTATGAAGTAGATGAGCATGCAAAATAATTTTCTAGATTTACTTGGATCTTTTCATCATACTGGTTTAAAATTGATAAAAGGGACTCCCAGCACCTCTGACCAGAATTTAATTTCCACCTGGTACCGATCAGATTCTGTGTTTAACTCTGATGCACTTTATACTTCTGTTACATCAGAAAGGCAACAAAGGAACACATTACCAAAGTATCAGCTGCAGTTTGTCATACCCAACCATTTTGTCTACTACTTAGAGAAGGGAAGCCTTCTTGAACTTCAGGTTACGGCCACTAGAGGTCTTCTACTTTCATATGTTAGCTGCTATTCAGTTTGTACTGCCTTTTTTTTTTTATTTATTTATTCCTACGTGAGCAGACCCAGCACACTTCTTGCATATAAACAGTGAAAATTACAATATAAAGGACCCATTATACCTTCTTTTGGAGTAACATTAGTGCTAGTGAGAGGCTTGCCTACTTTTTAAGACTAAGAAGACACATTTTCTGCAGGTAAACCAAAAGCTTTCAGGTAAGAAATTGTGTGTTCTCGGGTACTGATGCTCTTCCAAAAAGAAATGCTGGTTTTCCTGCTGTAGTAGTTCACTTTTACAGTTATGGATGAGACAAATCTTTTCTGTGATGTTAAATGTATAGCTGAAAGTAGTAATACGTTGCAAAGGATTCAGTAATGAAATTGTGGGGGGGGTTTCTTCTGATGTCTTGATTTTGAAAAAAAAAAAAAAATTACTGACAGAAGTTAGAGAATTGTACATGAAAAACAGCCTGTATTTTTAGTAGTCAAACATTTGCCACAGAATGCCTTCCTATACTCATGTTAGATAATCACTTCTTGAAATAAGCAGCATTTCTTCACAAGCATTGCATAGATGTATTATGTTGCTTAAAGGCATAAGGACTTTAAGAAGGTTATTTCTTTTGTTGAAGCCAACTTCTAAAATGTGTCTAGCTATATCTGTGATTATGGTACAGCATGAATGCCTATTCTTAGTAACTGTGTATGGTGATTTTAAAATTAACAGATGATATGCCTTGATTACTGGTAAGAGCCATAAGCAAAGATCACATAATGCTGGCCAGTACGTCGCACCAAACCTGTCAAATTCGCACCAGTGGGACTGAATGATGCATTAAGAAAGAAGGTGACAGTAAAGCTGGTTTGCTACAAAAACTTTCTCCATCATTTCCATGTAACTGTAAAGCAGGAAAACACAGACTGTTTGATCTTTAATAATCTTCTCAACTATTAGAAATTAACTGCTAGCTTCTTTATAGGTTAAAAGCTTGCCCCTCCCTCCTAATCCCCAAATGCCAGCAATAAAGATTCGCTTCTCAGATGCAGCTTCGGATCTTTGAGGCACTCATGCGCTCTCAGCATCACCATTCTCACTGGTAGAACTTAAGTGTAATACAGGACTATAAAGACCTGCGATCAAATCTGCAAATATCTCTATGTATTCACTTAAATTCTCCTATGCTGATAAGTACCTCTTACCAGAACTTGCAAAGCACATGAACTGCTTAAAAATACAGTAAGTTCTGCACAAGAACAATCTATTACACTTGGAATGCAGACTGCATGCTCACTAGAGGGACAGAAGGAATTCAGAACCCAGCACTGCCTACAAACATCACAGTCTAATGCTTATGATTCAAAAAGTTTTTCATTAAGTCAAGCATTGTACATAGGGATTGAATAGTATAAAAAAAGCCTGTGGCAGAGAAGGTGAAGTTCTTCAGATGGAATCCTAACAAGTCATTTCAGCTGTGCTTAGGCTTGTTAGAATTTATCCTGTGAATTACAGCCAAAAAGGTTGATTAGAACGAGGTCAAATGTATAAAAAAATAAATGTATCAAAGTAAACACTTGACCGATGAGAGAACACTAACAGAAAAATTAACAGAGGTAACTCTGAATACACTGCACTACTATGAAGTGATCTAATAAAATGTATGTTTTCCAACCTAAGAACATTCATTTCCATTTAAATGTAAAAGAACATGGAACAGAAACAGCACTGAATTCTAATTTTTGAATTAACCAAATGGCTGACAGCCTTTCAAAAAATGGGTAAAGAAATAAGGAAATCGATAGTATGAACATTGCACTTCTATTGGGAGCAGGAACATGAGTAAATAGGTAGTCAAATGAAAATGAGACAGAGGAGAAAATGTCTCAGGAAACATTCAAACTCCCTGTCCACTTAAAAAAAGCATAACTAATATCAAATTTAAATGAACTATAATGCTGGCTGACTTTAGTATAAACACTGCAAAATAGTGACTAAAGTAAAAGAAATGCTGTTTTGGTTGAGTATATACAAAGTACATCAAAAGGGATCATAGATGTATTCCATAAAACACATAGGGCTTTCTAAGGTCAAGGGAAAAGAATGCAGAATCTTTTCCACTGTCGCTGAAGTGCCTATCGGCTGTGGATGCAACATGTACAGGAAAAGAAAGATCTGAAAAACATTAGGGTCATACAAGTAAGATGACAAACTTCAACACCTAGCAACTAAGTCCCAGCATACTTTAAAATAGCTGATGGTGACAGGTTACCGTAGTAACTTCAAATAATACTAGCACCACAAGAATAAATACCACAAACACACTGGAAAAACATACAGCAACAGAAATAACATAGAATGAAGCTACACTTGGATTCTAATCTAGTAGAAGTATTTCAGTGGCTATAGGATGTGTAATCCTCATGCAGGTGTACTTCTGGAATGACTAAGGAGGATATTTATTTCATGTGGGCACTTAAGTAACATTTAGCCTCATTAATAGAGTGCTTTACCGACTTAGAGCCCGAGTGTAACTATATAACCACATGTACATCATTAAAAAGCAGACAAAACAGAAACATGAATAATTCCTAATAATTCAAAAACTTATGAAGGCCAAAGATGATGCAGTTATTTTTATATCCCCTTTTTAGCAGAATACTGAATGTTTTAAATGCTCATTTTACTTACCCTCCCAATTAATGTGAGGTAAAAGGACTCTTTTACATACCACCATCCTCACAATCTGTAACCCTGTATTCACTAATGAGGGTTTACATTTGATTAATGCATGGTTTTCTGTATCAGGCAAAGAATCTTATCCAGAAGATCCAACAATTTTGTGGTGTATGAAGTGACAATGCTCCACAGATGAGATTTCATTCTGAACTGCCTTCCAGGTTAAGCCAGAACTTTCAAAACTCATCGTATGTTAGTGACAATAACTGTAAATGGTGCACATAAAAAGGGTGACCAAGAATTTCTACGGGCCAAACAGTTCTCTCTTTTTTTTTTGTTCAGAACAAGTGCAAAAATCTTTCTGGAGGAAAAGTGATAAATATGTTATCTTTAATGTAATTAAATAAAAGCTAACCAATCACCTGTTTCAATCTAATGTTTAAAATCATCAAGATTTATGTTGTAGCTCAAGCATATAATTGAGAAGGCCTCCCAATATACTGTTTTCAAAGAATTACTGAGTCATCACACCTGTTTAGTGTCGTGAGCTAAAGAGCAACATAATTACCAGAAAAGTATGGAAGATGCTTAGTGATGCCATGAAGAACTACAGTGATCTGAAGTCACAGTTCCTGAGAAAACCACACTAAACCTTGAGAACTGTGGCATATGTAGAGGGTAGCACAAACATCTTTATCATATTATGCAAACACTAAACAACAGCACTCTGAAAATAAAAGAAAAAGCAGAATTTGAAGTCACCTGCTAATGTAGTAACGTTTCTTCTCCAGAAACAGATGTCACTGCCAATGCATGTGCTATGTATGTGCTGTCCTAAACTGTACTGTTTCTAGCTGTAAAAGCGCAAAAATGTAAACATTAGACTAGGCTGCTATGCAACAACAGAGTATTCATCACCTGCACAGAGTACGTCTGAAATGGAAAATAGCTCGAGGTCCACACAGACTTGTTGTAGCTTGCCAATGAGTGCATCTTACTAATAATTAATTTACAATAACAGATTCATCTACTCTTAGTAGGTCCGAGTTTTTAATTTTCCATTTATATATTCATATAGGGCATTGGTTCTGTCGTCTTATTATTTACAGCTGACTGAACAGAAGCTTAGGCATCCTGTTTCTACATCTTACTGACAGCTTTTGATTTCTGACTAAAAACATGCTGGGCTGTTTTAGTTTGTTCTACTCTTTTCTTTACATGCATATAATTTAGCCAAAAGGATATACAACTATAAAAACAGCAGACTACCAGATGGAAAAATATAGGACAATTTATAACACAATAAAACAGTAATAGCAGCTGCTCTGTAAGATTTAAAGATATGTTACAAGTTAGACAATCAAAGCAATTTCAAAATTATTTCATTTAATACTTTTTCAGACATAGATAAAACCAGTAAGACAATAGTTTATGGTATGACAAAAGTAGCAGGATTTTTTAGAATATATCCTCTGCCATCTATTTTTATTTATTTATTTTTAACTTTGTGTTTATTTCCCAGCAATATTCCAAAAAGAAGATTTTTCATTCTTTGCAGTGTTTTTGCTGCTGCTGGGTTTTGCTGTTTGGTTGGTATGTTTGTGCCATAAATCCACTCCAGAAGTTCTACTACGGTCTCTGGGTAGGATCAACACTCAACTGTAACTTATTTAACTTGTGCTTAAGTCTGTGCTCACACACAGTTGTGTAATTTACTACTTTTCCCAGAATATTAACATTGTGTTCATCTTTAAGGTGTATGTACAAAAAAAAATTATGGATAACATTATTTAGTATGAAGTGAGAAGGCAATCATTTGGAATGAGCAATCATTGCTTGAAAACTGAACTAGCTTGTCCAGAGCACAGTTACCAAAAAAATCAGCTCTTTCACCACCTCACTTAACCACTGCTGTCTACACTCCCAATCCCAGCTCTGCTCTATCAGATGAAATCTTCCATCCTTGCTTTCAGGGATCCAGGCACCTTCATGTACATCTCTTCCCTCCTCCTCTGCAATTCACTAATTGCTTCACCACAATTACTGTAGCTACTTTCCAGACTGGTCTCACAGGCCAGAAGAAACTTCCTGCCTGGTATGTAAGATATCCACTGAGAATCCCAAGTATCCCGGTGCTGTCAGGCTGCTTATTTCACTAATTTCTTATTCAAAGTGCTCTTCCATTTCCCTGTTGCCACTAAACCAGATGGTCAGTCAAGCTGGCAAAGCATGGCTTGTCCTGCCACATGTCCCAGTACGCTCATTACCATGTTAAAGATGATGCAGTCAATATTCCACAGAAATGACAGCCCATACACAAAATACAAGCGAAAAGTAAGATTAAAAATATTATCCCTGGTTTATTTACTGTAGTAAAGCTTGGTCAGTCTCTTGCATTTAAAAGGACTGGAAACCAAACTGGGAACTTGAAGGAAGTGATACAATAGCTGGGATGACCTGGAGCTAGTCTCCTGCCCAAAGGTATAATACTTAACAGCTGAAAAAACCCAGAGGGGATTGCCAACTATGTAGGACACATATGGCTGCAAGGGAGATCAACAACTGGGTCAAAGCGAAAAGGTAGAACTGAGCAATTTAAGTTCATTAAAGTGCAGTAACAACTTTTATTTCTAAGCCATATATTTTGAATTTACACATATTGTGAAGATGAATGCCTTGGATGCTGATTCACTCCCTTAAAACTAAACAGAGCCACCTCCTGTATTCCCAGAACTAAGTCACCCTCTAATTGATTTTGTTCTTTTTCAGCTGCATTCACTGAAGACAGAAAAATTAAATTAAACTTCAACAACATGATCAGAGATGAGACTAATACAATATATTTGTGAATGGTTAAAACAAAGCTTTATTATAATAGTTCTGCCTAAAACTGCTGAAATTCTTATAGCTCCAGAAACTTTCCTGTTGCTTTTAAGTTAATCTTACAAAGAAAATAAGGCCCAATAAAAATAATTTTCCAACAACTCGCATCCATTACACTAACAAATCTACCAACTGCGGATGTCTGGGATTAATTAATAGCAACCTCTAAGGAATCCACCAATACACTTTACTGTAAATTATGGAGATTTTATTTTATTATTTCTTTTTGAGCAACAGCACAGCTGCACCTGAGCTTCCAAAAACACAATGTTTTTTGTCACCAGGCCATCAAAATCTCACCAAATCCTGAAGATATTAATGGAAAAACCTTTAACTCTGTTTAGTACCAGACATTCTTGTTGAAGAATAAATACTGGTTTGTCAAAGTACATGCAATCCAGTATTGAAACATTTGCAAACACCAATATGCAGCCATCTCTTCAGCTGAGATTAAAATCAGCAATGCCTTGCCTGGTTGATAACCCTTCTGCTAGGTTGGAGTCTGTCCTTTTACTTAGGCATAGCTAAGTAAGCCATTAAGATCCAGGTTGCTGAGAAATTAAAATTAGATTTATTTAAAATCACTATTCCTTTTTTAGCAGCTGTAACAACCAGATAAACTTTTATGTGTGGAGCCTGGTACTTTCTCCTGATATTTTAAATGTACACTAATGCCAAAGTGCTTTTAATTTGGCAGTTCCAATCATATTTGTCCCCTTCCACATTAAAAGCATTGCATTGGTACTCTGGTAATTTCTTTACTTTTGTAAAAAGAATAATAAAACCAGACTGTAAATGATAAGAGTCAATAAGCTACTGTTGTATTTATAGCTTCTTTTAAAGAATAATTTCTCTTTACCTCCGTATTTTAAAATTGTTTTGACTACTGTTCTTGTGAGTTGAAAACTGTCTAAATATGGTCTATTCTGGTCTGTGGAGGTGGTGAAGGGTAAACACAAGACCTACTCAGCACACCCTGCAAATTCACATTGACTAAAGCCAGGGGAACTGTTTTCCTTTAATGCAATCCTTTTATTTCCTTTAATGTTCTCCTTTAAAGCAATCTTTCACACTCAGACTGCCTTCAAAACAAAACAAACAACAAAACTTACCACTTTGTTCTTCAGGAAATTACACAAATGTTTTTGAAGAGGTTTTTCCAGGACCTAGACAGTGAATATATGAAGGGGCACCAAAAAAAAAAAAATCCCCAAACATTCCAAACCTTTCACAAGGATCCTCAAGATTCTGGTAATAAAACAGTTGAAGTAAATGGAGATGCAGAGGTAATTGCCTTGAAGCTGCCCTGTTAACTCCATTGTTTACTAACACTACCCTGGCAAAGGGACTCTCACTAGAATAATGTTGCTCTCTGATTTTTCACAGCTACAGTAGAGGAAAAGAGAAGAATTCAAATAGATTCAAGCACATGTACACACAGGAGCTCCAATATAGATATGAATTTACCCACAGAGTTTAAAAAGCATTCATACTACATCAACAATGATGTAAAATGCATCCAGTCTGCATAAATGGGGACTTTTCTACCATGGAAGGAAGATAGACTAACCAAGATTTATGTCAGTACAACACAGCATGCATACAATTTCATATAATTTTCTAACTATATAGCTCCTACACAGAATAAAATACTGTACAGCTTTTAAAGCCAGCTAGGCTGTGGAAAGGTGTTCTTTCTTCTTCATATTGTTCTGTCACGTTGGTACTCTCTGCTACAGACGAAAACAGGGACAAAGTGCACAGAAATCAAATTTTCATTTTAAAGTAAAACCAAAGGAGCAACTAGCAACTGCTGGAACAGTTTTATTTCATATCTGAAATATGAAAAATATTTAAATTATGTCCAAGATGGGTTTTTTTAATTTTTTATGCAATAGTGGGCTCCATTTTTAAACCCAAAAAAAATCTTGGAGTGTGGTTAGCAGAGTAACTGGCTAAAAAAGAAAGTTCACAGAAAAAAAAAATCTTTCTAAGACAGAGACCTTTTCTTATTGAATCTTGGGTAAGCTGGTTAACAGAAACCATAGGGAATACTCAGTGAAAGGAGAAAACCCCATGGGAACACATGTATAAACATGGAAGGATAAAACTTCAAAAATTACAGATTGACCTTCTAGTGGGTGTTCTCTGCAAACTACTGCCCAATAAGCATCCTTCCTAGGTGTGGCTCTTTTTAAGGAGTGCCACTTCTAAGATGTCCCAGTTGATTTAGTTTCAGTTACAGTATCACAGAAACAAAGAATCCTGAAACTGTGATAATATAGAGAGAAACTTAAAATAACATTGTCTGCACCAATAATTTGTCCACATGCTCATCTCTTCTGGAGGTATTGTGTCATACTAACACATTATACCTGGGCTCTGGCAGAATAGGGAATACTCCTTCAATAACTCTTTGTACCAGCCCAATGAGAGCTGAATTTATTGTGTACTTACTAGAAAACTAGGATGAAGGTGGGAGTAGAAATTTCTTTGAATAACTAAGTCAGGGAATACACTTGTGCTCCATCAGTACTGTGACTGTCCCTTAGTTGTTCAATGACTGCAGTCTAGGAGCCTCCAAATCCTAAAACTACAACAGGACAAGACTGAACTCCTGTTCCACACAACCCACTCAGAGTTCAAGTGCTTTTTTTGCATCCTTCTTCTCCCCTCATTCCCACTAAGCAAGGAAGAAATCACCACACAGGTGTATGAACAAATTTTGGCCTTACTTCCCATATTGGTACCTTTTTTTTTTTTTTTTCCCAACACATATAAGTGTGCTCAAAGGCCACACCTCTGCTACCTTGGCATTAAATCCTTCTGACAACAAATGATATCCTCATTTTGAAATTCATTTCACACAAAAAACCCCACCCAAACATAAATCCTGCTCAGAATAAATGGTGAATATAGATAAAACAGCACTGCGTTTTAACAGGTCTTCCCAAACACAAACTGACTTTCAAACTTTTTCCAGCATTTTAGCAAACATGAATATCAAAATATTTTGTGGTGCCATGTCATCTGGCCATATGAACCACTTCAGAGGATGACAACTATATGCCAAAGAAAGAGACACTTCTTTCTTTGCGTTGCTTTACTGCCAAAATATTCAGGGCTATTTGCAGTGATTTTTTATTTTTACTAATCACTAAACTGGGATTTCATCTAAATAGACTGTCTTGCTAACAAACCAGGGTGCTAACACTTTCTCCCTAACACCTTCTCCTGAACCTAGCGAACAGAAATAATGAGCATAGTTAAATATTAGGGAATTGCATTCCTAACAGAAAACAAACAAAATCAGAATCACACTCATGTATAAACAGACTCGATCAATGAGTGAGAGTGCCAGAGAAATGGCATATATGAAAAACATAATTTGTTATGCTTCTGACATTTAGTATATGTATCTCAACAGTCTTATAAGGCTCTTGTTTTTATGATTAGTTGCTGCAATACAGAATGTGTGGAGCATCAGTATATAACTAATGACACATATGGAAAAAAAGATTACGATTAGAACTATTGCAACCTACACCTCCACTAACTGCATTTCTAAATTAATGTTATTAGACATAATAGCAGTTTCAGAACTATACTACTGAAACTGTTCATGAAAGTTTATTAGGTGATGGTATGTAGAATCACCCTTATTATACCACTCCACTGAAATGATACAAAAGGACCTGTTTATGAATGAAGCAAGTGATTTTTTGTCGTTTTAATTTAGTAATGGATATACTATACAATCACCTCTACAGTGCTGAAAGACAGAATAAGCATTTGGTAGATGCCATACCATCACATATTCAAAAGAATTTTCCAGATACTTTAAGAGAACTAACCTCCTGACATCATTACGGTATGTTTTACAAACAAATTCTTTTCTCATTTAAGTTAGCATAAACCCATCGAGCTGAATGTTACTTTACAGCTTCCTCAACCTGTATCTTGTGATCTATTGTGCAGTTCCTATTTGATCAAAGCCCTCTCAGAATGATGGTTGCAACCTTACAATATTAAGAAAAGAGTCTGGAAAACCAGGAGTGATTCTCATGCTCTTATTTAACTTTAAAGGGGACTGGAATCAAGTTTCCCATTTAGATCATTATCAATTTTCAAGGCATGTTTTATTGAGAAGAAAAAAAAGTAACTTGTTCCACTCAGTTTTTATTTTAAAGGATACTGTTAATGTTTTATAGATTAAAACAGAACTTACTAGACTGTAGAGCTTAATGCCAAGAATTCAGTAGCATAGAATATTTTTTCTTAAAAAAAAAAAAAAAAAAAGCACAAGGTGCTATACAGTCTTTCCCACATAATTTCTTTTATTTAGAAAACATGTTGCAAAAAAAGCATTTACTATCATACCAAGGCCATTTATCTTTTTTTAAATGGTACTGTAGTCATGTAAGATAAGTGACTTTTATTTAATCTATCCTTGGTACAATGTCCTGACCTCGGAGATTACTAAATACAGTAAACATTTAAATATTTAAATAATTTTAGCAACTAATTACAAAACATTTGTAAAAAAAAATGCAAAGACGAAAAGGAGTTTACCACCAAATGAAAGGAGAAGGAATATTGTATATATGGCATCAATATGATGCCAAATGAATAAGGCAATAGAGAAGGAGCAAATCTGAAATACAGGAACAGTAGTGGAGGTCCCTTACCCCTTCCAGATTATCATAAAACTCTAAATGACAGTGCTGCAATTAAAGAGTTCCAGGACATTAGGTCAGACTTAGCAGGTTGTACAGCTCAAGTCGCAGATGCTCTGGAAGAACAGAGTAATCAAGCATGAAAACAGGAAACCAATAACATAGTCACCAGGATTTTGGAGGAGACAGAAAAAGAACTTGCATTCCAGTGAATTCAGGAACATATTCTTCAGGATTTCACAGCACTGTGTAGGGAAGAGGTTCTTTGGTGACAAAGAAACTGAAGAAAATAAATGTGTAGAATATGGACAGTAGGCTAGCAGAGTAGTTCAAACTGGCCACTGTTAGCAGCCGAAAAAAACCCAAACCTAGCCCTTGTTCAAATGCATTTCTCTGTTGCTGGCTCTTCCTTCTTTATCATCGGTGCTCCCCCACAGGTTTGGGGCACATCAGCATTTCGAGACAAACTAAAGGAGGAAACAACCTAATGTACAAGCCTAGGTGGTATCACGGGGACATGCAAAGTGTATGAGAGTAAGTCTTCGCAGTCCGGTAACAGATAGTGAAGTCTTAATTATTGCACCAGACATAACTATGTGAAACCTATGGTTTTCTGGAAGCTATCCATGAAACAAATAATACTAGGAACACAAACATCTCTATCAACATATGACATTTAAAAAATAAAAAGGGGGGGGAGAGCATATTCCCACTGAACTAGGTCACTCCTGTTATACAAAGATATACACGCCTTTAGGCTGCCAGTTAGACAGCCTTGTATTCCTGCCTTATAAGGCTTTTTCTGTGCTTTTAGTTAGGAGAATAACAGACCAATATTGACAGATTACACACAGCAACATTTCTGTGGGTTCTACCAAATATTTTTTTAAAGTGTTGTGGTTGTTTTTTTAATTTTACAAGACAAAAAACAAACAAAAGAAACTGAAATGCATACCTAGTTATTTTTGCTAACACAACATAAGATAACCCAAGCTTCTCTAACAGATTCTAGGTTGCCTGCCTTGCTCAACTTTGTGGCAATGTAGTCATTTGGTTTCTTGTTCAACTTTATCTGGAAAACATTGGAAAAACTGCATGCCCAGTCATGTCTGAAATGAGACAAAGAAATCACACCTACATGCTTTATGTTTTACCAGTCTTGTTAATAATGCAGGAACATGTCAAAATTTTCATTGAATCAGACTGCTCTTTACTCAAGTTAAACCTGAAACTATTCCCAAGGAGACCTTTTAAAATGAAATTATTGTTTAAAATAAAAACCAGCACAATTCTGTGACAATGACCTCACTATAGAGCCACTGAGGCAATGTACTGCTTGTATGGCATAATGAAGAAAGGAAGTAACATCTGTGAAATTACTGACATCACAACAACAGCCCCAGGAGAACATCCCAGGGGTACAAAAAAGAAAGCTGTTCTTTATTCCAGAGACACTGAAGCAGAGCAGGCCATGTTACATATTATGCAGCCACTTATGAGCAGAGATTGCTGTGTTCTTCTCTAACTCACTAGAGGTGCTACAATCATGTAATAGATAATACATTTATATAAGTAGATAATATATGTATATTATCTATAATATAATAATATAAAATAAAATACTCAATTGCATGGGCCATTCTGCATTCTTATGCTTAAAAGAGCACCAGAAAGCACAGGGGAAGTGATTTTAAGGTAATATGGATTTACTTATGTAATTAACTTACATATTAATTTTTAAGGCTTTCTCATATTTCACAACATATGAGGAATAGGACTTTCTATTAATTTGTAAAGCCTACTTCATGTATTCTATCTTCCTGTCTCCTTTGAAGTTTACTGCCTTGACTTGTGGAAAACTAATTTCAGAATACAAGATTTTTTTTAGGATACTTATTTCCATGCAGTTTTTGAGTTACACTTATTTCAGTTCCCACATATAACTTTGGGACTTCTTCAAAATGCCAGCCTGAGTAAAGACTGAATAATAAAAAATTCAACACTGAATGACAAGCAAGTGCCACACAGCTCAGGACAGTGCAGATTTATTAGAGATGTCTATCAACGATTAACTTCTCTGACTATCTGATAATAACTTTGTTAGCTAAAAATAAAATTGAATTTATACAAGTTATAAAGTTAGTTACAAGGTACAGATATTAAGAAATATCTGACATGAGAAAAGGCAAAGAAACAGGCTTTTGTTTTACCCTGAACATTACTGGGACATTTACTTACATTGCCCAGAAAAGTAACATGCTGTTAATTTCTTCAGCAAGGTTTAGAGCCCTTAGTGTGTTCACAGATCTTAATTTTTCCTTTAGTGACCACATCAGTAGATCATTAAAGGATGACCTACCATCCTTTGTGTTCTGTAATCTTAGAAACTTAACAAGGTTAAGCATCCCCTTTCACAAGAGGACAGTGAAATGCTTATCTACATTTTTGTGGCTTTTGGGTTTGTTTTTTTTTACCAGATTATTGCAGCTCTGCTTTTTGGAGGCATTCTAGGACAGACTAGGCACAAGATCCAGTTGATTCTAAGTGCCTCCAGCAGGAGATATTTATGGATAGATAGATATAGATATAGATGATAACATAAGTCATAAAATGATACTTTAGTATGTTTTGAGATCTCTCTCCCCCTCCCCAGCTCAACACATACTGAAGAAGTATCACCTCACTTTTTTTTGCCATTGTAATGGCTTCCTTTTAAATATCATATTGATTTTATTATCTCAGTACATGCACTAAAACCACTTCATGATCTTACTGTATTTTATCCTCCTATGATTATGCAATTGCACAGAATTTGCTTCATCCTCTGGTTCTATATGTATAGTTATGCAGCGTGCCAATGACCCACAGCCACTGAATCTCAGCCCTTAACTTTAGAACATTGTGACACCTCGACAAGAACCTCTAACTGCAGAGACTCATTTTCTTTACGTAGGTGTTTTAAAACTAATACTAAGAGATGGTGAATATTATCAAGATTAGGAGCTGAATATACCGAAGCAATTAGTTCACAGAGGTACAAGGTTGATAGAAAAAACTGTAAATTTATTCTCCTGGGTTTTGTCTGTAACACATCACCCCCAGCACTTCAGTCACCAAGGGCATTTGGGTTCCAGTTGAGTGTCCAGTCCTTATGTAACTCAGACCTTTTCCAGCATATTGCATTGACAAATAAACAAGCTTTGGATAAAGAAGATAAGCACAATTTCTTTCTAAATGCCAAGGGACAAACTTGTTTGTTTCTTTTTCTTTTTTTCTTTTGAACACTCCATATTCCTACATTCCTCGGTACCTATTAGTACTGAGACAATAACCTGTCACAAGTCTCATAACCTGTCTCAAGTCACTAATAATAATCAAAAAAAGATAAAAGAATAGTGTTTGAATGAAGTGTGAAGAACAAATCATCCCGTTGTTTGTCTTACCACAGTGGGACCAGATTTGACTGATTTGTCATTCTATTACTTTCGAGAAAGAACAATATTTAGCCATGAATATATTAAAATAATGCTACACATGGTAATAATGCTGTAACTTAGAATTTTATCTCAGTCAAAGAATGAGCTGCAGAGAAGCTTACATTCAGTGCCTGGGGCTCCTACCATTGGGATTGCACAGCTTAGAGAGCAATTGTAAGGCTACCTTATTTTTCAGGCTGCAAATAATTAACTCAAGTGGGCTTTTTTCAAATCCACTCCTCACAAACAGCAAGGCTTTTGAAAAGCAACTTCTCTCGACCTTTAGAAAAGATGTCAGGCAATCATGATACTACAATCCAATTTTAAAGAGACCTGCCCTGCATAATAATCTGTGCATCTCACATGCAACATTGAACAGCAAAGCATTTAAATATACAGGATGGAAGTGGTCTATAAAGTGACAGAATAAAGTCACAGAGAATTAGGGATAAGTTGGTAAACCACACTGAAAAAATTGCCTTCAGAATGCTCATGAAAGAAACTAAACCTGCAACCTCTCTCATGGATTGAAAGAGAAGTACTACAGAACAGATCAGATGCAAGCAAAGCAAAATATACCTGTGTTGTCACTTCCCTTTATTCGTTAGCAACACCAAGCTGTTGGGTTGTTAAATAGCTGGTCAGGATACTAACTGTTGTGTTTTTAACAAATTCTTGTAAGTCTTATAAATCTGAACTTTGAGTTTCCCTAATGTCTACACTACAGACAATACGAAACAGACCTAAAATTTGCAAATGCAAAGTCAAAGGAAGAGAACAAGCATGCCCAAAGATTTTTCTATCATGTAATTCTCATGCATTTAATTGTAATTCCCCAAAATACATGTCACTGAACTCTCCAACATCATCAGGTTTCTGTATTTTGAAGTAAAATGACTTACAGCAGGAACTCGTAATAAACAGAGGTTTCTATCTTGCTCTACTCTTCTCACCAGTCCCCCTCAAAAACAGATAATTCTGGCTCACAGCAGGTTGAGGACAGAATGAAACAGATTTCATACAAGAACCCAAACTACCAACCTTATTGATAATTTTATCACTGCTTCATTTTGCAAACATTCAAAGAAAAGTCATGCCAATACATTAGACTGTCTTAGCCTACACTGCAGAATGACAAAACCTGAGAAAAGATTCCTCTGATATTGAAAAGTAGCCATTATCACAACTGATACCAGATTTTCTCAGGAGCCCCCAGCTCATTATATCTCAGCCTACATTCTTTCTCCACCTGCAGCTTTTCACACCAGAAGTAGGGAGCTTATGGGAAATGTCATTCTCTGCATATATCCTGCCAAAGCCAATAAGCATAATTTCAGTCTCTCCAGCAGTTACTGTCAGCCAATTTCTTGTAACCCAGTCTCTACACTGCCATAATTAAATTCTCTCACACTGAAAATGTTTTTCAAAACCAGCAGCTGGAAAGAAATACAGCAAGGTATATTCAGCAAAGTACACAAAATACATCTCATGAGGACAAAATATACTGCCACTTGCATTTCTGATGTCATTCGCCAGCCTGAAGGAATACAGGTAAAAAAGCCTCAAGGTGCAGATTTTAAATTCCAGCCCTGTGACCATGAAGAGATCTGGCACAATCTTTCCACATGGGTTTCAATATTTCCATAGGAAACCCAGAACCCATGGGAGAATTTATTTCAGCAAGAACGTGGCATGTTTTCTTCTCTCACTGTCTCCCAGTATATCCAGAAGGTCTGTGATATAAGTGAGAGTAACAGTTGACTCCTTACATTTACTGAATACTCCCACGTACTGAAGTGGCAAAAAAAAAAATAAATATTAAGTTATAGAGATCCTGAAGAATCAGAACTGAAAACACAATGCTTACAAGGCATTATGTACAGCTGCAGCACAGCAGACTGCTAAATATTTTTGGACTCAGCTTTGCCATGTCATTCTTGCTCTGAAGTGATAAATTAATTGAAAAAACAGAATACAGAAACCAACTGAAAGCAAAGGGGCTGCAGCAAATACACTCAAAAGTTGGTTTTTGGAAGTAAATAAATACTGTAATGATGAAAACAACTCAAGTGTAGAAGTCAATCTTCAGGAAGCGCTTTATTCTGGTTTTAAATGGTTGAGGATAGGAATAGTCTTTTTTCCTGCAATTCAAATCTCTTAGATACATCCCACGGATCTATAATTCAAAAGGGAAACAGCTCTTAATGTACAAAAGCAGTATTACCGCCATAGTATTCCTTTCATATTCACCCAACAACTGTAATGTGAAGAACGTGTTAGGCACCCTCCAAGTAGACAGGAACAGAAGAAACAGTCCATCAAATACAAAGACATGCATGGATACAAAATAAATACAGCTATACTTTTAAAAACGCCTAATACTGTAACTTCTTGCTTGAGGAATTCAGAACAAATCTGCACAGAAAATTAAAGTATATAAGCCTATACACAAAAGGCATAATACTCTTTGAATACCAACACTCACTCTAGTTACAGTTTGCACATCCATTTTAGCAAGGAAGACTAATAGCAGAGTCATGGAACAAAGACAAGATATTTTTTTCCCCCAGTTGTCCACACAACCTAATGCTGGACTCCTCTCTTTGGCCCTGGTATCCTCTAGGCCTTCTCACTGGACACAAGAGGACAAATCACAGTTGTTCCTAGTCATATTCTCCACAGGTTCATTGAGAGCCAATTCTGACCTATAAGTCATACTTTCAGGTCAGCTGGGAGCTCTGCAGGAAGTAATAACACTGTACCTCTCAGCCAGGCTTAAACTGCACTGTTAATGCAGTGGCCCACATATTTTAAATGGAATCACAGTATCTAGTATTAGGATTTTATCCAAGATTCCTATATACCCACCAAGAGCACAGTGCTGTACTAAAAAGCCTATTTAGAAAAAGCAAAATTGTCTTCAATAATCAAGCGATGTTATGTTAACCACAATTATTCATAAATATACACAATGAAAAATTACACAACTTGGGGCAGATGGTGTCATATTACTAGACATTCCCAATATATATAGTTACTGTAGGAAAATATATGAATTTTATTATGATGTTTTCAAATTCCAGAAGCACAGCAATGAAAACAGTAGTGTTTTGTAAAACTTGAGAACGTTATTAGAGAAGATGACAGAATTTTTCCTGTTACTTTAAGTCTTCCTGCACACTGCATGGATATCTTTCTCAAGGGCACACAACCATCCTCATAACCTTTCATTAACGGCTGAAACGTAACAAAGCATGCAATATCATTTTGCTAGTGTTTGAATTTTATTTTGAGAGGAGCACATGCAATCAAATCAAAGAATTCTGCAGCTCACAAAGAAGACAGAAGAATCATGTTCAGTGCATAAAAGTCTAGGCAGAGATTATGTTTCTTTTTCCTAAAAGGAGCTTTACTTACAGGAAGAGAAAGTAATTCCAGTAAGGAAATAAATGGTTCCTGTGTGTCTGAATCAGTACGACTGAAACTAAAGATACCTTTTCTCCGTATACAATGGAATGGAATTCAAATTTGAATAATACATTGCCAGAGTTAGAACAAATGGAAATATCTCACAACCACAGTCTGGACCCTTACTGTTTATCCCTCTCTATGCAGGTGGTGGCTTCATTTGGATACTTACTGAACCACACTGTGATGCATTTTAAAAGGTGAAAGTTATCACTGCATGTTACAGCAGACGTGAATGTAAACAACAGCACAGGTCTGTGCATAACACAAGACACCCATATTGAAGGAATTCCTGAAAATATTAGTGTGAGTCAAGCACTGAAAATTGAATTCTGTAATTAAATTACTCCTATGCCGTAACAACAAAGTCCATCAATTTCTGTTGTTCTGAGGATAGCAAACAAGATCCTGAGGGATGATGGGAAGGGATTTTGTTACAGAATCACCATGAGACACTGCAGATAGTTCTGGCCTCTTCATCTTCTGTCTAGAAAAGACACAGACTGCCTATGCTTAGAAATAAACAGTAGTGGTAAACACTGCAAAGGAAGAAGAAATTCAGCACGTATATTATGAAGGAAGGTTAACTTTCTGGAATTCCAAAGGAGTAAAAACACACTTTTGATCTTTTTCCTCACCTGCACTACGATTTTGAGTAAACAAGCCCAAGAATTCAGACAATAAACACAAGATCACCAGATGTTGCTACTTTTACCTATTGTTGATACTCTACTAGAAAAAAACAACATATACTATGAAATAGGACTGAAATATCAAGGAGGATAATGGACCAGCAGGAAGGGCGGGGGGGAATAATCAAGGAACTCGCCCCTCTCACCCCACCCCACTGACATATGGAGAAGAGTCTTTTGTTAATATATGAGCAGCTGACATCTGAAGAATAGCCACAGCTCAAAAGTGTCAGGTGAAGGTAGGGGATAGCAGAACAAAGATGCCAAAACCCACATATTAAATACATGGCATACATTTCCTATAGCAGTCTTCTCAACAACGACACACAGAAAAAAGGCGGTGGGGAGTGGCAAACTGTCACCACAGGAACCACGTAAATGAAGCTTTTAAGTTTGCTACTCAGGAAAAATATTAAGTTGGGTTGTTATAACAGGCATAGTTGTTATAAATAGACAACCAAAGAGAAAGTTCAAAGGTAAGTTTCATGAACAAAATACACCTGTAATCAAACTGCAGAAGCCTGCAAACCAGCATGCTCTCTCAAAAACACAGATGTGCGTGTCTGCCTATGCACAGGCTACCTATATAGCTATATCTACATGTAGATATAGATATGTTAACATTTTATAAAGCTTGGATATAAATTTACATTAATCTAAGATGTAATACATCTGCATACTTTTACACAAACATCAAGTACTTCCCAGTATTTTTTCAACAACCAAGAAAATAGTAGAATACTGGATTTATATGAGAAAGAGCACTGAAATTTCATCTTATGAACCAGCTATTTTGGACACTTTCCAGCTCACCAACCTGTCACATTGGATAACTTCCATCTCCCTGTGGGCACTCAAGCATTTCTTGAAGAGAAATTCTCAGTTTTAAGTACACTTGTCTTTGCAAACTAACACTGCAAAAAAAAAAAAAAAAAAAATCCAACTTGCGTACTGTATATATGTGACTAAAGTTATTCACTTAAGAGAAAAGTATGTGTTGTATCTTATATCCTGACAGTAAACGTTGTATTAACAATTTCCAATATAAGCTCCAAAAGAAACAGAGATAGAAATGTTTTCTAATCCGTGAAGCCTTTTGTTCTGAAACAGCCAATGGAATGTATCATCTTTTCAAAGGAGATGGTTGAACTTTTATTTTTATTAGAGTAGAATAAAGGAATTTCAAGTAGCATGCTTCTGAAAGTTATATTCAGAAATGAGATCATCATGATTCTATCTTTCAGTGCATCTTCAGCACTTCCTGCAGAATGGCATTGCATCATCTCAATCAAAGCATAGCCAAACCACACTCAATTTCCATTCCTAAAACTTGCTTAGCTAAAGTCCATTTTTCTGCTGCAGTAAATATCACGTCTTCTCTACCCAGTCTCACCAACCTGAAGTAATTTTCAAATCTTGCTGTAATACTACTCAGAGATAAAATCCTATAATCTCTTCCATCACTGAAACATTCTCTTTCTGAAGTCAGAAGTTTACATCCTGCCTTGTATTACCTCTCCGTTAGATCCTCCTCTCCATTCACCTTGATCCCACCTTAAGGTGGTTCACAAAGCATGCTAGCAGGATTTGTAAAAAAGCTCATGCCTTCTTCTTAGGTCCTCGTTTCTTACGTGCTCAAGCAAGGTTCATTCTGCATTACCAAAACCATGGCAGTAGGGAACATTTGAGCATGTACAGGAACATGCACAGAACTTTTCTGTGGCAGGGCACACCATTGGAACAGGACATTCTGTGTACTAGCCAATGAGAACAAGTAATAGAAGAATACTGCACAAGTCTGTGCACTGGAGAAGACTCCAGATACCAAACTATGCTATACAAATTATTCTGTCTCTTATAATAAACACATTTACCTTCATAAATAGCTTTTTGCTTCATTCTGTGGGACCCAAAGCAATAAGACTCCTTGTTGTGATCAATGATTGGCCCCTGTACACAGAGGCCATTTATAAATCTCTCTCAGCAGCTTCATCTTTCCTTTTCTCTGCCAGCTTTTTCCTGTGTATCACAATAAGCTGCAAATTTGCACTTTTGGAGAATTGTTTTTACTTTATAGGCTCTGCATCCTTCATCTGTTTTTATCTGAAACTATTCCCTTCAGAATCCTCCTTGCAGTTCATCTGTAACTTCTGGTACATTTCCACCCATTTCCTTCTGCAAGAAACACCATCTAAAATCTGTCTGCTAAAACTTCTTCCTTCTAGTCTTAAAGGGTTTTTTCCAAGAGAAAACCTTTTTGTTTCAGTGCCAATGAGATTCTGGAAGAAAATTTTGTGAAATCATCAAGATTTGTATACCAAGCCACTCACTGCATGACAGACGGCCCTTACTCTATGGTTTTTGCTAGCAACAAATACCTGCAATCACCATGTGCTGCCTCTAAGTTAGCTTCATAAAAGGAAGAACTTGAGTTTCATTTGGGTCTCTGACATCCTTAATAAGTTTTGGACATTTGCAAGTTGAAGAAAAGTCATCACTGGAAAATAATTAGACTATGGTGTTTCATGTTAACATTAGCACATAAAGCTGGTAACTGACTCTGTTCAGTAGATACTGCTTATATCGTATATTCAAAAGGCAAGGAAAAAGCGATATAGTTTAGAGTGTCTAACTAAGCTGTCAGAAAGATACTATATAAGTCCTCTGAACATTAAAACCTTGCCATTTCAGAATTTTGCCATTTTGAAATTAAGCGTGAAGCTCTAACTGAATAAATATACCCCTCCTTTTAGAGATTAAATTAGCTGAGGTGTTGTGAATAAAATCACAGCAGAAACATAAAACTTCAGCCTATATTTAAAGAGGCCATATCAAGGAAAATAAAGCTGTACTTGGCTGGATTTTGCAGCGTTTGGGAGTGTGTACTATTTTTCCTGTAAAGGCAGATGTACTGGCTTTTTATGCAAGATTTTTAAAAAGTAAAGCTTTCATGTAGAGCAATACAAAAGGAAGCCAAAAAAGTTCTGACTTTGCCTTTTATTCCTTTTCACGTTTCCCTTATTTTTTTTAAAAGCTCCAAGAAACTTACACAGTTTCTACTTATGTTAGAAAAATACCTCCTGCCAACAGAGTTTTTTTCATCAGTCCATCTGTCCTGACCAGGGAGAAATAAATTTGAAGCAGCAGAAATCTGTGGCTGCATCTGTAGTGCTTGACTGGACCCTCAATGATCCAGTGGGAGCTCACCACAGCTAGCCCTTTGCCGAGGTGCTAGGCATAAAACCAGGGTACACAAATGGAAACTGAGGACTAAGACTGTGCCACAATGTGGGCCAGTAACGTAGAGGATACTTGGCAGCAGAGATGCAAACAGTGAAATAAAACTAGAAGAATTAGTTTGAGGACTCTCACAATCCGTTCTTACAGCAACATTATTAGTGGGGCAAGCACTACACAAGTCAATTGTAATTGTTAAATCCAAGAAACAGACCAAAGCATATCACCGAAACTGCTGTACTTCAGTAACATCATAATGAATAAAATAATAAAGGAAATCTTGAAAGAGAAAAGCAACAATGTATCTATGGAATTTTTAAGACAGTCCTTTGTAGACCCTAATAAGAATTTGGGGGCCGAAGTTCAGTTTGTTACTATTAACGACTATTAAAATAATTCAGCTGTTAATTATGTCTGTGTCCTAAAGAATATAATTGGTATATCAGGTAACTGCAGAGTGGACTATGTTTTTGTCTGTACTTTCGACAACCAGTAAAAACGCTCTCAGATATGACAGAAACTAATAGTACCATCCCAGCATATTCTGGAGCGAAGCTTTCCAACAGAATTGTTACAGTGACCTGAAGAGCAGGCTATGTACCCTAGTGGCTAATAACATGTATCTGAAGAGATATTCTGTGGTCTAGGCCCAAGATATCCACTCATTACATATGATGATGATCATAGTTCAGAACTTCATTTCTCACGTGCAGTTCAGCACTTCATGGGGAAACTTTTAAGACTGACTTGGACTCTTAAAGGACTGCCACAAACATTAATTATTTCAGTTATCTCCAACCTGGAAACTGTAATACTGTGAAATTAATTGGTGAAAGTGCCAGATGAAAGATAGCACCTAACTGCAGTGTCCATATTACAGCTGCAGCTGTTGACTGAACATTAGAATTAAATGCCACCTTTTTAAAATGCAGACATGGCACCAACTCCAGACTTAATGATTTGTGGTTAAATCAACAGCGGTAGTTTACCAACTCCATAGTCTGGTAATGGTCCACGCTAGTTCAGACCGGGGAAGCCTAGGGAGTTGCCAGGACAGTTACGAAATGAGTGGAGCAGAACCATGCTACAGATGCTGTAAAAACATGTAACTGGATGTGGAACAGTTCAGACAGCAAGAATAGCTGAGATGTTATTCTAACTTAACCTGACAAATATCCAAATCCAGCTCCAACCCAAAATAAGTCTATGATAACTTTAGAAAACACCCTGCAACCTGAGACAAGGCAGGAAAATATGCAGAGGAAAAACCTATTCAGAAGCAATTTGATCTTTTTTTCCCTCATAAAATGAGAACTTCAATTACAACTTTTATTTTTCCCCAAAACATTAACCTAGCAGTAAGTACTGATAAGGTTACAAACTGCATTTAAAAAAAAAAAAAAATCCATCACTGATTAATTAAATAGTGAAAATGAATAATGTTTCAAAAATACTCAATAGACATTTTAGGATGAGAAGAACATAGGAATGCTTTCATGATGCAAAAGGGTAGGAAGTTTTCAATGAAATGTGAGCCTTATTTATTTTATCTTTAAGGCTACTCACATAAAGGGAATGCTACAAGTTGCTTATAAAATGGTATTCTGTTATTCTCTTAGCATTCTACTCCAGACACTCAAAATCCCAGAAGCCTACTATTAAACATGAAGGTTACCTTAAATTAAAGGTGAAACTATTAAAAACCATTCTGCAGTCCACCAGACTGTGATGAATTCCTTTCTGGCCTTACTGAACTTAGAAGTTTGCAGAAAATAGGACTGTAAACTCCACTGAGGTTTCTTAGGTTATAAAAATGTTAAGAAGTTCATTATAATCCATCCTAGATGACTTACTGTGGTTGTTGCTTTAGAGGTTACCTTTGAGAGAATACTGAACAAAGAAAAATTTGGGTAATAACATTACAAATTCTGACAGTTACAGAATCGCTAAATTATTAAATTGCTTTATACTTTTAGATTTTAAAGATTGCTACCACGTTGGATAGAGTATTTTTCATCCCAGCTGTAAGTTTTACATCTCAAAAGAAAAATACGTAGCAGTCTGTCTCATCATATTTTTGCAAACATGCATGTTTTAAAACATGCGCTGCACTGAAAAGAAGAAAGAAGGCAAAGTATCTAAACTTGACTCAGGTCTGCACATGGAGGGAGAACAAAAACAGTCAACTTCAAACTACAGTTTACATTTAGACTTGGGGAAAAGGGGAACCCAATGCAGTTTAGCTAAGGATGTATTACTGTGACAAAAGGGCAGGAAAAGGGGAAAAGAGAGAATTTTTAGCATCATCCAATTCCCTTAGTTTTAAATCCATCTCTAGTTCTTCATGCTGGAGATGTATGTTTCACTTTAGTCTGCAGGGATTTCAGAAGCATATCTAAACTTATTCTCAACATCTCTCATTATTTTGAGGAAAAGCACCAACACAAGATTTATAAAACTAAAGATATGGCTAAATTAAACAGCTTGCCCAACATCTATTGTCAAAGTTCCTGACAGAAAATGAGCATGAAGACAAATAGCATCCAAACCAATGCACTTAAAGCATGAATTCATACTTGTTAATCAAAAAAGTTTCATTTCAGACACTGATTTTTCTGTTTGAAAGGCAGGGGCAAACCTGCATATGGAATGAGTCCTCTGCAGTGTTTAGTCTGTCATCCAGCCATTAACAAGCATGCAGTTTAGAATGGCTGCAACACATGTAGCCTCTTGTCCCGCCAACAGTTTAGGGATATCGGAGAGATTTGCAACATGAAGGGAAAGTGACAGTCACACAGATTTCTTAGAAACTGAGGATCATGATTCTCCTACCTAGGAAACAGCTTATTATCAAACACAAAACATAATTAAATAAATCAAGATGACACTTTAAAATGAAAATGTCCATCTAACTGCATATCATAGAAATTCTATATTATACAGGATGAAACACAAATCAGACATGACATAAAACTACTCAGTCTGAATATATTATCTTAGAGTTATTACAGCTCTGTCAGCTATCACCACTCTATGTGGCATCCCTCAAGGGTCCATACTGGGATCAGTACTGTTTAACATCATCAGTGACATAGACCGGGTGCACCCTCAGCAAGTTTGCAGATGACACCAAGCTGAGTGGTGCAGTTGACACGCTGGAAGGACGGGATCTCATCCAAAGAGACCTAGACAAGCTGGAGAGGTGGGCCTGTGAGAACCTCATGAGGTTCAACAAGGTCAAGTGCAATGTCCTGCACCTGGGTCAGGGCAACCCCCAATATCAGTACAGGCTGGGGGATGAAGAGATTGAGAGCAGCCCTGTGGAGAAGGACTTGGGGGTACTGGTGGATGAAAAGCTGGACGTGAGCCAGCAATGTGCGCTTGCAGCCCAGAAGGCCAACCGTATCCTGGGCTGCATCAAAAGAAGCGTGACCAGCAGGTCGAGGGAGGTGATTCTGCCCCTCTACTCCACTCTGGTGAGACCCCACATGGAGTGCTGCGTCCAGCTCTGGAGCCCTTAGCACAAGAAGGACTTGGAACTGTTGGAGCAGGTCCAGAGGAGGGCCACAAAAATGATCTGAGGGCTGGAGCACCTCTCCTATGAGGACAGGACAAGAGAGTTGGGGTTGTTCAGCCTGGAGAAGAGAAGGCTGTGGGGAGACCTTATTGCAGCCTTCCAGTACTTAAAGGGGGGACTCTAGGAAGGATGGGGGCAATCTCTTTAGCAAAGCCTGCTGTGACAGGACAAGGGGTAATGGTTTTAAACTAAAGGAGGGTAGATTTAGACTGGATATAAGGAAAAAATTCTTTACAGTGAGGGTGGTGAAACACTGGCACAGGTTGCCCAGAGAGATGGCAGATACCCCATCCCTAGAAACATTCAAGGTCAGGTTGGATGGGGCTCTGAACTACCTGATCTAGTTGGGGATGTCCCTGCTCACTGCAGGGAGGTTGGACTAGATGACCTCTAAAGGTCCCTTCCAACCTAAACCATTCTGTGATTCTGTGATTCTATGTATAATGCTTGAATTCATCTGCTGTTTAATCTTTGGTAGATAGATCATCTAGAAGCGGCAAAAATTTAGAGTGAATCAGGGGGTTTAAAAGTGCTGATGCTCAAGAGTACAACAAGGTAAATTACACTAAGCATCTTCCTGTTGAAAGCCCTCACAAAATGCTTTTGGCCTACTGACTTGATTTATTGAAAAGGGTCTGTCCAAATTTGTTTTTCAAGAAATACTGGCTTTAACACAAGCGTTAAAGAAAAGCAAAATACCACTAATATATGTCACACTTTCACTACAAGGAAAAACACTATGGGTTTTTTGAGCAAACTAGTAAGAAGGAAAATTAAGGTGTCAAACTGTTGTAAGGGGCCTCAGGCAAGAATGCACTCAGGGACATAATCTTCGCAAGCATGATGAGGGACATCCTGGAGGGATGCAAACAACCTAGCAGCAGGTGCCAGTCAAGACCAAGACAAAAGGAACTAAGGACATCTCCATCTAGATAAGTATCAGAACACCAGTTGAAACAAACACACCTTGCAATACCCTGTGGCAAGATTACTCGATGGGCCAACTCATGACCATATGTGGAATAAGGACTCAGAGTTCATGGAAAGGACACAAAAAACATCCCTTCAACAAACCACTAGGGACCACCGGAGACCACCTGATACCTCTTCAGGGGCTCCTAAGGGACTTAAAAGACACGGGTAATTAAGATGCAAGTATTATAATTAGTTCCAGGAAATCTAATGTGTATGTATATAACTGAGCAATATAAGCTCTATCGCGACTTGCAGTATGCACGTTAGGAGGAATTATCCCCCGTGCATCCGGCATCGTAATAAAGAATGCCTGCTTCTTAATACTACATTGGTGTTAAGGAGTTTTATTCCTGATTTCTGTGACAGTTTTGGCACCCCAGATGGCACTCTGCTCTGATTTCGGTGACACAACTGCAACTGAATGAGGTTGAAAACCATGTCAAATATTTAAGTTTTTCCACAAATGGCAGAAAACCCCCAGAACCACCCCACTCTCACATCTGCACTCTTCCAAAATCCCTACTGCCTTTGCTACATGCTTTTTCACTTCATGCAGTTTCCCATAATCTCCACTTAACCTTACCAGCTGCACTCCTCTACCTACTGCCTCAGTAATTAAAGTGAAACATGAACCAAAAAATGTGTTTGACTCTCTTCAAGAAATCAGGAAGGCAGAGGCAGGAAAGATGGAAGAATAATTATAAAAAAAAATATATCTCTTGTAGTCAAATTTCCTCTGCCTGGCTCGCTAACTGAACTGTGTGTGCATTTCTAAGAACTCAAAAACAAAATCTTGAGGTTGGAAAACCAGTTCCATCGCAGTTTCACGTGGCAGGCTTTGCACCTTAGTCTTTTCCAGGCAATTCTCTTATCAACACCCTGAAATACAACTACACCACAGCTAGATTAAATTTACACTGGAAAGTAACTACCATCGTTAAGAAGTGTGGGCACAAAGCATGTAGAGGCTTTAAAAAAATCAATATTTGCTTTAACAGTATAAGCCAAGCATAAAAGAAAAAAATGCAATTATATCTATCAGTAGATTCACCCACTCCAAACATTGAAAAGAGGAGCAAGAAATATGCACTGTTTAAAAATAACATTAACTATCGAGCACCTAATAGGCCACTTGCTTCAACAACCAGTGAATGAAGAGATTGGAACAAATCCACAGGGCTAATTAAGCAAAACAACCAAGGCACAAGGCATTTCCTCAGGACTGATGAGCGGCTGCCCAGGGAAGGGATAGGGAGGAAGAGGCTGGATAGCTAGATGAGAGGTCATGGAACCCTGGCAGACATTAAACCCCAGTAAATTTCTCCTACCAAAACTGCTACTATTACGACAAGACATAAATTTAAAACTGACATATACTTTTTGTTATGAGTGACATAAGTTAATACATTGAAAGCATTTCTATAAAATAGATCCTTAGAATTTTTCGTACTTCAGTCAATGTGAAAGAAGAAGCAAAACAAGACCTGTAAATTGCTGTGCCAGAAAAGAATGAAGAATTATATCCCGGGCAAGGGAAAATACTACTTAAACTTTGTAACTGACAATGTTACACTGATCTGTTAATCTAAACTCAGACACCTATAACGCACTGAAATTCACTAGTTTGGGTTTTCAATCCAAATATTTGAGCATTCCTATCTATATGTTTTTTTATTTCAGCTTGATTTAATATTTAATTTAGTAACAGCATCAAAACTTTCATTACAACAATTCATATGAACCCCTGACTAGTGGATGCCAAGGTAGCTAAAAATCACAGAGAATTAAAAAAGCAATTTGCAAATTAAGAATGCAAGAATCTAGCTCACATGCCTCTATAGCCAAAGCAGAGAGCTCTCCTAAAACGCTTAAGGGCTTTTTACTTGTATTAAAACACAAAGGATTAGATTTCCTAAAGCTTCTTTCTGAATTTAATTGGGCAAGTATAACTTCTAAAGTAGTCCATCTGCCTGGAGCACAGCAGCTGTTATAGGAAGTGGAGAACACTACTGCAATATTTGGATAAATACTCAAACAAAACTGTAGAAAGCCTCCAGTAATTAGTGGATGATGTGAGAATTCAGAACTTGGCACTGGAACTTTATTTGCAGAAACTGTTTGACTTGTTTATTGTGTATACTTGTTTCCGGTGAACAAGCAGTACAGTGATTGAAGCAACTTAATGCTAGTGCACCATGAAAGTAAAATTTGGTATTAATGTACATATTTGTTTCTTCGATATCTTGCGCAACACTTCTGTCTGCAGTGAAATCAACCAACACTCATTTTCTTCTAAAACTTAATAATAGAATAGTATCACATAATTACTTTAAATTACATTATATTGCCTGAATGTTACATGAGGTTACACAACAGTTTGCTACATTCTGTAACAAGATCTTTCCCACTACACCCATCTCATCAATTCTTGTAAATTAATTATGGTAAAGTTTGTGCAATACTAAAGTAAAAGGTACACTAAGATAATGGAAGTAGTAAGGCTAATAAAACCACCAGTGAATTAACAGGGAACAGGATTATTATTAAATTAACACTATGCTTGGAATTTAGCCCCAGTCTTAAAAATCACTGTAATCCTAAAAGCAAACTATGTTGGGTTATTAAAAATCCCATAGAATATTTCCCATGTTTTGCATAAATTTCTCCTCTTATCCCTATTCTGTTCTAACAGCTGGTTTCAGATTTAGCATAACTTACTAAATATAGAGGAAAGATATTTTACACACAGGTACACCTCATGAGTGAGTTTTGAAAATCTGCTACTAGTCCAGCACTATTAATTGCATATACCGAATTTTGGCTCAAACTATCCTGGAATGTTTTGTGTAGGACAATTCACATTTGTGAGGAAGTCTATCACACAGATTATTTGGGTAAGAAACAGCAAAACCGTCCTTAACACCGTAGAAATCTGGAGTGAGAAGTCCTGGCTAAAATACATAGAAGTTAAATGTACATAATTTCAACAAATTATACATGGCATACACTCACCTGTGTGTCCTATCTCAGGAAGCCATAACGAATCTAAATTTGTAACAGAAAGCTTGCTAACAAAAGTCAACCAAAGTAACTTACATTTTGACATAAAAATATTGAAGCAACAAGATTAGTCTTGACCTATCTGATAGCTAGTTATATGTGAAGCTGTCTACTCACATGGATGAAGTCTAAGACTTAGTTTTCACTTTTACTGTCTTTATATTTTGTTACTGCAGCTCTAGTACATCACATGCTCATTACCAATGCATTGTTACATGTCTTTCTCATACCCTGTCATGCCACCAGCCAACACATCATAGCACACAGGTTCATATTCCAGGAAAGAGGAAACAATACACTGCACAACCCTTCGATCAGTAAAACGTACCATTAAACAGCCTGGGTGTGACTGCCTAGCTTAAAGGAATCATCCATGTGTACACTTGAGCACAAACTTACAAAAGACCCATCCTGGTACTCAATGCAGAGGATGCATCCATAATCTGCATTTGGAGTGACAATTCATTAGCACTCCAAATTTCACTAATAATACTGTTTTTATAGAGTAAATACAGAGAACTTGAAAGTGGTCAATGCTCCTTACACCTTAACCTATGAATAGAATGCCTCTGTGGCAAACATTCTCACAACTGAAGACCCAGCTGCAACAAATGGGTCAAAGCTTTATTTTTTGGGGTACAAAAAAGATGAGTGGTTATATTACACTTGAAAAAAACTAAAATACTCACAAATAAAATTTTTATAACAGCTGGCTCCATAATAAAATATGTTCTCTTACTTTCCTCCAGTCTTCCTACTGGAATACATGGTCATTATAACTGTACTATTGTCCTAACTGTTTTTCAGAAAAAGTTTTAGTACTCACTCGGAATGTTTAATATTTGTTTTTTTCGTGATGAGCTCTGGACAAACGTGACAAACCACAGCTCTACAGGCCAGTCTCCTGCATGCAAACTGAGCAGAACACTTTACACATATGTGCAGCCAATTTCAATCTTGATTCCTGAATAACTGATACTGCATGGGAAAGAGATTTCATCTCCCCAGAACAGGTTCCATTTGCATTAATCACATTTAAAAATAAACATATTTTTCCTTGACCAAGAGTTGTCAACTCTTGAGTTAGCAACTCTAGTCTAGAGTTAGAAACTGTAAAAAATTAAAAATAAAAAAATCTGAGTTTTGTTTGAACCTCAACTTGCTTCCAAATTAGGAACTCACATTTGTATTCTTCAGTTCTTTGATATTTCATCCATAACAAGATTTAATAGCCATTTTCAAATCTGAACATTTAAGGTTTAAGATCTATATTTGGAACCAGATTCAGGCCTGCACATGGGTACTGATCACAAAGAGAAAACTACTACTCTGAATATTTTATATCCATTTTTGGTGTTTTGTATTTCATATGAAGAAAACTCTAGGCACTTCAAAATTATAAAACATTTTTCAGTTTCTATACAAGTATCTCACTGCCAAAGTTACAAAACCCCTGGAGATGAAAATTTGTTAGGAGACAGCAGAAGAAAATTACAGTGTTTGGCAGTTTGTTTATCTACAACTGTTGTCTTTTTACTTTCAGGAAACATTTCCTGTAATTCTGCATTTGCTGATTATTCAGTCTGGACCACTCTTCTGATGCCAAAGTGTTTACAGAACTTCCCCTAATGAAACAGTCCCTTGGGTATGATTGGCCTTATATTTGCATGAACTGAAGAAACAACTACACATCAGTAACTTCTCTCACTGAAACCCACTGGATGCTGTCTTTTTGCCTGGTCAGAAGTGGCTACATTTTGCTTAATTGTTTGGGAAGATTAGTTTCATTTGCAACATTAAAAAGATGGCTGAAAAGGAAAAATTCTCTCTAAAGAAAGCAATTCAGTTTGGTATTAATGGATATATTCCATCAGTAAAACCATGCATCAGAAATGAAAATGCCCCCAAAAGTTATTCTGCTTGTTTAGACAACATGCAAATAAAACGCATGTGACTGGTCCACCATAAAAAAAGCTGGATCGCTAATGGAGAGCTGACTGTCAAATAAGAGCCATCAGGAAAGCCATAGACTCAACCTTACCTTTAGTTAACTGTAAGCATAACGGCCTGTTGCAATTTTGTAATACAAAGATCATGTTAGCTTCAGAACACAAGGATTTCTGCATTCCCTAGCTACAAGAAATCTTTCCTTAAATTTGATATTTAAATTCTTTATCTCAGCGTTTGGTCTAATGAGCAATTAAATTTGAAAGAGCATCCCTAAAGAGATCATGTCAGTTAAAAGTATACATAATAACAAGAAGAACGAAAAGCTTAGCTTCTTCAGGAGCAAGCTATTCATTTGCATCTTAGGAACAATCTTAATATACAGTTCAAATGACAAATGAAATGGGTCGCAAAGAAACACGTTACTTCCAGACTTTAAATTGCGATTCAATGGCCCAGGAAAACATGAAAGTGCGCCCAGTGCTACTGAAAAGGAACAGTCTGGATTCAGCTGATTTTATGAGACAGCCACACCACCGCAGGACCAAATCTCAGCAAGTTCGATTCAAGGATGATGGTGTGAACACAAAGACAGAACTGGATACTAATCCTGCCCAAGATATAGCATTCACAACTGGAAAAACAGAAATATTTAGGGATCACAATTTTTTGCTACATCAATCTCCATCTTTTCCAAGGGCTCAGAAGGGGCTTCGGAATATTGCCATACAAACATCTCCTAGCCTCAGGAAACACTTCCCGGTTTTCAAAAAGAAAAAGCTGACAGTAAGCAAATCATTAACAGAAATGACAACTGAGCCTACACATTCTATCCAAGTAAATGGCAATCTTTCTGAACAAGACATTATGTCTTCAGATCTCTGCTACTTAAGAATAACTAATCATTTGGAAGATGGGTTTAGGAATAGTGAGGTGGACGGTCAATTAAGTCAAAGACCATCAAAAGCACAAAGCAACGGACCTACCCACTCAGACGATTTCTCAGTATCAGAGAAGACAACTGTATCTACACAGGTGCCTGAATACATACATGTGAGTTTTCCACAAGACGGCAATGTTTCCATGGATGCATCAGACACAACCATGAATTTAAGTAATTCACTGCATTTTTCTACTGTCATAAATAGCAATGAAAATAATGAAAACAGCACGCTGTCGTCCAATTCTGAAAAAGCATACCCTTGCCTAAGCAATTCTACTAACTGCAGTGAATGTAATCATCATTCTGACTCTTGTGAAGCAGATAAAAGTGATTCTGGGTTGCCTGTATCCAGCGAAGATGCAAGCAGTAAGGAAACTACTCCATTATCACCTCCATCAAATCACAGTTCATTCCCTTGTTTCCTCAAAGACTATCAACAGGCAGGAGAGCACAAAACAGACTCCAGCTGTGTGACATTAACAAATGATGATCACACAATAGTGTCATTGACCAGCAGTAATGCGTCAAAATCTATTCTGTCATGTAATGCTGAAATCGAGAAAAATTCTACCCAGTCAGATGTTTCCCAGTGTAACAGCTGTTTAGAAGGATTTCACATAAAGTCTTATCTGCCAATGAATGAAATAAAACCACAAACCAACAAAGGGATTAGTGAAATAAATCAAATTCACTTGGCACATGGCGAAGTCTGTGCCCTACAAGGCAGGCTGCAGTCTGTAGAGGAATCCTTGCAGTTGAACCAGGAGAAGATTAAAGTCCTTTTGAATGTAATCCAAGACCTGGAAAAATCCAGCGCCCTCAGTGAAGGGTATGGTGCATTTTAATATTAGTAATTCATCTGAAGTGTAAAGTAGATGTTAGCATTCTTTTAACCTTTGCTACTGAAAACAATCTTTCCTGTGATATTTAAAGATGAGTTTGCAAAAATGGTACCTTATGCCCTTTTTCTGGTATTTGGGCCTTGGCAGAGAAGGAAGTCTCTTTACAGTTTGGCTTTAGTTGACACTACCTTTACTAAACCCAGTGTGAAATATAGTTTAACAACTCCCTTTTTTATTTAGATTTATGGTGTCAGATACAAAGCCACTGACACCGGAGAGTTGGCAGTCTCCATCTAGCTCAAATCTGTATGCAGTAGAGCAACAAAACCCAAGTCTGACGTGCTAATGTAGTACAATAGAAACCTATGGCAAGCTAACTATCGCTTACTAGCCAGGTCAGATATGCATTGAGTGCCAAAGCAGTCCTATTGCTGAAACAGTTTATATCAGCAAAAACATGCTTCTGTTCAATAAATTATTACTGCTTTCATAAGCAAGCAAAAGTATTAGTGGCTAAAATATAGCATCTGCAGACATTTGGCAACCACATTGCTAGTTATATTTCACGACACCACAAACACCACAGATGCTTAAAGGGAACGTCTTAAGAATAGGAAAAGGCACAATGCTAGGTAAACTTCAAGAGCTTCAATATGTCAGGAAGATTTCACAGAAAGTGGAGGTAGGTGCTTAAAAGGGATTAAAACTATGAACATACAGCATGTGAAGATTGTTAGCAAGAACTAACTTCGGAATCTCAGATTTTAGAATGACTGCTTTCTGCACTAGCATGAGAATGTATGACCTGCATTTATTTTTAGTATGCTCTCATAGTGACTATTAGCCAAGGCTGCAAGCATTATTTATGTAACTTACTTATGCAACTGATTTATGCATTAGAAATACTAATAATAATACTATAAATGCAACTAATGTCTAAAGATTGGACTCCTTTGTAGGACAAGGTTAAAATAGAATGTTAAATATTTCTGTGCTCAAAACAGGTTTTAGAATATCCTAATAATGTTTTCCAAACCAGTAACAGCAGCTCCCACTTACAGTAAATGCATCTAGGATACATTTTAAAGTTCTGTTCTATGACAACGTAGTATATCCATCAAATAATTTTTGTCTTCGAAAAACCCACAAATAAATCTTTCAAAGTGTCAGGAGAATAAAGGTTCCATTTTACTTTATTTTTTAAAGATAAAACAACATGAAGACTATGTTATCATACATTTACTTTTATATTTAGCACAGCTAGCTTAGGCATCTAGAATAATCTTTTATGCACAACTGGTTTGTGCATAAAACTGCATCCTTAATTTTAAAATCAGAACATGTGTATCGATAGTATTTACTGACCACAATTAAGGAATAAATCTGATAATCTTCCACATTTCCACAAACTCTGCGAACATCACAAAAAGAAGGCTCCATTGCGATTTTTGTGCAGGTTCAATTGCAGAGAAATAGCACAGAACATGACACTGACTTGCTCGCCTGACTCAGCACCAGGTCTTTGCACTTGTTCCCATGTGGGCAGAAAAGGTTTGTGCAGCTGTGCAAAAACTGTCAGGATATAACTAACTGAAGCCTCAATTTTATACACCCCAATTTTCTTACAACTTCTGAAAAAATATATATCTCTCTTGAAGAATTCTTCAATTCTCAAAGTATTTTATCTGGGAACTGAAATTACCTTCTTGCATTTCTGATGAATAATTCTCCAACTCATACTCCAAATACAAATTTACACTCATTTAAAAAATTAAAATAATATAAATCAAGTTAACATGTAATTTTACTCTGTACAGATTACCTTTTATATCTGGAAACATTAACCAGTAATGTCTATCTGGCTGTTAGCATCAAAATACTTCCGTTAGTTTCCACTGTGCCCACATAAGTTTTTATTCCATGTAACATTTTTCCCATACAATTCAGCTCCAACTATCCTCTCTCAGAGGGTTGTTCTTAGTCATTTTTCTCTATCTGAAAAGTCCACACAATTTTCTAGCACCAACTTTGTAACAGCCTAGACACAACAGACAAAATCCATCTAGACATACTGATAACAAAAATGCAAAAATGTTTATAAAACACCAAAACCCAAAAGTTCAGTTTAGAAGCAAGATGGGAGGGGCGGGGCGCAAGAAAAGAAGTTCAGTTTAGAAGCAAGATGGGGGGGGGCGGGGCGCGAGAAAAATCCAAGTATGTGTCAAGCTTAAGCAATCACTTGCCTATACTAGAATTCATACAACTACCACCTGACTGTGGTTCTTTAGGAAGTTACACAAAAAAATTCTTTCTGCCCTGCACGTAGTTATGTATGACAGAGTGGACAAGTTTCAATTATGTTCGCAAATCTGACCATTACAAAGAATAACTTGCAGTGAAGCACAGTCAGATTATTCCGCAATATTTATAGTCCATTTCTGTTCCATTACCACATGGCCAAAAACAAAAATTTTGCCAAATATCTTTAAGTTTCACACTGAGTTTCAATGATAAGCTTCAATCCATCTTGCTAGAATCATCTAGCAGTAACACTGAACATTCCAAGTTCTTGTGGAGGTAGCACAACAACACATGTGAAGAATCTCCACTTTAATTCCAAAAGCAATGAGAAAATTATTTTGGTACAAACTGAACTCCCCTAATTCAAATAAAACTCATTAAATATGTGTTATGCATCCTTCAGACGTAATGTGCCACCAACCTCAAACTGTTTCTAATGCAGATCTCTCCACCATAAAAATAATTCAACTCTAGTTGGTGTTAAGTACAAAAGTCACTTTTCTTGTCTTCTCAACATTCCAAATTTGTATATTATCAGCAGTAAAAATATGAGTTGTTTATACTCAAGTGAGGAAACATGAAAAAATGAAAGAATGGAAAGCGTAAGGGTAGAGATCAGATTGATTCACCAAAAGCATGGATAGTCAAAAACTTTAAAGCGTGTTTATAAGAAGCAGTCACATGTCTAAGTGTTTTCCTAACAAGTATTCATGCAAGAACCAACAACCAGAATCTTAACAGCATGACGCAGGCAAGACAAAACCAAAAACCAACATAGGATTTGGGTTTTTAAAGCAACCTTCTAATTTAGAATTTGACACTAGAACTTATAGTAAGGATAACAGAAGTGGTGAACAGAATTACTTTTACTCATGAAAGATGCAGAGATCTGTTAATGTATCTATAAATACACATTACACAAACTACTGTCTATTACAGGCGTAACTTCTATCACACTGGTCAAGACCTCAACAACTGCAGCACCTGCCAGAACACCGCATGTATCATATACAGGTACTTCACTTCTTCACACAGTTTTGTATAGTCTGTATATCTCTCACAAATGTACAACACCATGTTTTGCTCACAGCTATAAAAGGTCTTAATTATTATTAATCCAGTTTTTACAAACAACCAAGTGGTATGTGTGGGGTGGTTTGTCTCCCCAAGTAGAAAATAATTAATATGGGTGTTATCTGAAAGAGGTACTGTACTTCTGAGAATTCAAATAGAAATTTCCCAGTAATGTTTCAGAGCATTATTATTACTAGCATACTTTGAAAACCTTTGATGCCATTTCTGATTATGAATTTCCCTTTGTGTGTTACATTTTTAAAGCTAGGATTTCTGTAATAAATTTAGATCTTGGAAAAGATAAACATTCAATTCTCCAAATGCCAGTAAGCAATAGCTACAGTTTATGTTTGTGTGCAAAACAAAAACAGAACTCCCACACTTCTCACTTCAGTAAATGTTTATTTGTTATTATTTTGAGAGAGTGCAGTTTGAGTGTAAGTTACTCCAAATTTAAACAGCAGTTTATGTTAAACTCTTATGATCAAAAAACTTTTTAGTCCTGCGTTCAGGAAGCTGTACATGTTTCAAATGCTATGTCTATACAAACACACTGAAAGAGTCTTCGGCTTGCCAGCCACTAACCAAAAAGCTAGCAGGTACGAAGTCCTGGTTATACTGCACACGTAGCTTGTCCACTCAGCAAGGGATTTTATAGGGCTTCCACCAATTTATAAAGACATCATCTAATCTCTGCAACCTCAGTTATGAGGCAGAAAATACACATCTTCAGTTATTTGAGTCTATAAGATTCATTGGGCTCTTCACAGTATATGAAGTAACATATTGCACAAATGCAGCATAATCAGCGCTGGAGCTCACACTTAGCCATTTTAGATCCTTTCCAGTACTGCCATAGACTGTAGACTTAAAAGATTGAAGAGGAAGACGAATGCATGGTCAAAACTTGTATCATAGGCCTCATTTGGAGAGGTAGAGAATATCTATTCAAACCAAAAGGCAGTGGAAAAATTATAATACTGCTATTTTAATCCTGTCTTTTTGGGTACCTTCTTCATGAGGGACACTTCACTTAAAGGACTTAGCAGCTGATGAGCTAATTACTTAAATCACATGCTTGTTTTCCTTGCCATACTTATCACATTTCTGATATGCTGTACTGTTTTGAAGCTTATTTTTTTAAAAAAAACTCAGTGGAAAATGAACTTGCCAGTCACATATTGTGAAGATCAGGCATTTAAAGTTAGATATTACACTGCAAAATTAAGAGGTTGATTTGAAACATCTCCCTCCTAGAAACTTTTTATCCTTTCAAAGATATTCATACATATTAGTATTCCAGAGGTTTTTGATATTTAAACATGTTTACATTTACAAAAATAAAGGGTAAGAGAATTTCTTTTAGGTCGAAAACTTTTCAAAGAATAAGGCAGACAATTAGCTTCATCAGTTTGTAAGCATCATGACTTTAAATATTTTTATGGATATAATGAATAGACTATATCCACATGGAAGTGTTTTTCACACTGTATTTTCTGCATGAGCCAAATCTATTAAAGAGCTTAATAAGCTAGATAAGTAAAGTCAGGGTTGGACACAGCATTGGAACCTATTGTTCAACGTGCAATTCAGTCAAGTACTGATGTCCTAAACCTCTGGTAATTAAATTGCAGAGTAATTGACTTGTCACAAATTAAACACCACAACTCCTCTGAGACAAAGTTGGTAGTCTTCCCCACAGTCCACTGGATGCTCCACGAAGTTACATGACTCACCCAAGAACACAGACTGAATCTGTATAAAAAGGAAGATCCAAGACAAAACAGTTTTCCTTTACTTGGTCATTGTCTCTGAACAAACAATCTCTGTGCATTTTTATTGGACTACACAGGAACAGAGGTCACTCCCTAGAATTTATGTACAAACTACCCTTTACCGCAGGATGCCTTCTCTCTTCAGAAGAATAAACTATGATGCTTACCCTGCATTTGTAGTTTACACAGTATCAATACAGGAAAGATGCTGAGCAACAAGCACAGCTTGTGGAATGGCAGAAGTAACAAAACATTGATGTGCCTTTTTGATTTACTGGGTAGTTTATAATGATAACAGTGCCTGGAGGCTTACAATGCAATGATTAGTAGAATATGTACAAGAGAACAGAGTTCTAAAGAGTTTCTAGTTTTGAGAGACAAAACAGGAGAGAGCAGGGAAACATAATAGTTTTCACCTTACAGAGATGTTCTACAAGACATGGTTATGAAAAAAGTAGTCTGACTATATTTGAACTTCATAACATATTCATTAGACAACATTCTGAAAAAAGTAATTGTTATCAGTTTTTGCTCTAGCCAAACCCATGCAATTCCTGTGTTTTATGTAGCCTAAAAGATCCATGCAGGTATTTTTTCCACTAATGTAGCATCACTGTTCTCATTAATTATAGAATCAAGTGTTCATCTTGCTTCCCATTTTCCTGCTCTTAAAGAACCTACTCATCAGTGATTCAAATACTCTACAAGCAGAATGTTGGGTTAATGTCACTGAACCATCATGCACATTTTAAGCAGTCCCTGAGTCAAACAATATACTAATCTCATATCAATCCAAGTGTGGATTACACTGATTGGTAAAGTAATAAAGAGATTTTCAGTCTAACAGCGACCAGCTATATAGTGGCTGTAAATTCAGCCTTATTAACTGTCCAGCAGGGTTATGTGAGATGACTTGGGACTTTCAGTCTAGATCCTGTAAGACAAATGTTTGTAGTATAATAAACAAATGCAGGTAGCAACTGAAAACAGTTATTATCTCAGCATATGAGGGACATTAAATTAGAAACTGTGAAGGAGGGAAGAAAAAAGAAACATGAGCAGATGCTATCCTTACACATGCTATAAACCAATCATTTCATTCTCTAGCGCTCGTGATCTGTGACTACTTAAAAGTATTAAGTTGCAGTTTTAGCAATAAGCCAAGAAAATTGAAGAGACACTGATCAAATTTGTCAGTTATATCACTTTCTTCTACTTCTTTTATACGTATTATTTATTGCTCCCTCTCCACAGATCCCTCCCCAGTTCTTCTAAATTAGAATAATCCCACTGCTTTCTTTTTGCCAGCTCAGTTACTTGATTTCATTAAAAAAAACCCCAAACATACTAATTATAAGGGAAACAAGCTTCTACTTAATTTTAACATATTATTCAACGTTTATGGATTTCTATACACATGCAATTACTCACAATTAAGAGTGTTTAAAGATAGGCATATTTACTAATTTTACAGATTTCTTCTACTCAGTGCCCAAATCAGGTTCAGGGCCTTAATGTGATATCCCAACATCCCATTGATGATGCCTTTTTCCTCCCAAAGAGCTTGCATTATGGAAAATAAAAACCAGATCGTTTGTGCTTTCCCCTCTGCCTGCTAAAACCCTCCACAGCAGACATAGCTGATACAACTCCCACTCTCCTACCCAGAAAAGACGGTTGTAATAAAGAAAAAAGCATACAGCACTGCATCTTTTTAATTAATTTTTTTTCTTTGTTTTTGTTTAACTGTACCAGTTGCATAAGACTGCTTAAGCACTGTCCACATTGATTCTTCTGAACCTCACATTTATTTCTGTGCACATATCTGCTCTTATCTAATTAACATCTTGGCTCTCATTTGACATCAACAACAATTATGGGTTTCAATAGAGAAAATGAGTTACATTCTACTTTCCTGTTAACTAATAATTCTTATCTGCAAGACTTACATATTTGCTTAATTTCATGTATTTTTGGTCCTACCAGGTCTCCTAGTGGGAGACATTTACATTTAACAAAGTTAAGCACAGGAGAGTTTTGAATTCATGCCAAGCATATGATTGAGTTAGAGTACAGTATCAGAATCGGACCATTGAATAAAATGCATTGAGAGGTCATCCCAGTACATTTTCATTTTTTCTCCCTGAAATTTTGTCCCATTGTTTTGGGCACAATGCTGGAGTTCTTAACTCACATAAAGAAAAAGGTTTCCCTCAGAAAAGATTAAGAGATGAACTCATTTTCAAAGCAGCAATGTGTATAGCCTTGTGTTTTAACCAGGCTCTAATACTGAATAATGCCAAGTTATTCTAATGAGGTAAGCATCCTTTCCACATGTTTTTTGAAGAGGGAATTTCTCACTGACTAGCTTAAATCTCTTCATTTTTCCATAGTGTAGAATATGACTTCAGACAACAAGAAGGAAGATTTCATCAGATTTTGAAAACACTGGATCATGCAGAGGAAAATCCAGCTTCAGCTTCACCTCAGAAACTACCATCTGATCATCCAGCTCCTGAGAAAAAGGAGTTAAGACGAAAAACAAAAAAGGTGAAAAGAAAATGCTTCTGGTGGATTTGACTTCCTTATGGATCCTTTTACATTTCCAAAGACACCAGAACAGAAAGAGGTTTGAGAGCACACACCTGAAAATGTGCTATTATAAAATTACAAAGTTAAAGAATATTTAATTAGAATATCTGAAAAATCAAAAGAACTGAATTTACTTAAATCATCTCACTGAATAAGGGCACATGAAGATACTATTTTCAAACAGAAGTTGTTTCTTTCAAAAGGGAGCCCTCTCATTTTTTCCAAGGACACTTTCATATGCTTTGTAAATACTTTTTTTTTCAATTTTCCAAAAATAACAAAGTTTAAATCTCTACTTTAAAAAATAATGGTAGACAAAACTAAGAGTGTCAAACAGTCGTCTTTTCCTGTTTATAAGCAACATGGACTAAAAGAAAAGAATTTCATTGATCTTTAAACAAACCACGTAATCAAGAACAAATTCAGGGGAACCTATGTCATTCAAGCAAATCTCTCCTCAAAGGAGACAATTACAATTATTTCACATCCCCACTGAAATATTTTTGTTGCTGTCATGTCATCTAATATTTAACAAAAAAAGAGTTTCAGGTTAAGTTTTACTCTGACCTTTTATTGGTCAACTCTAAAAGCAACCATTTAGAAGTTTCAGCCATTTAATAGACTTCTCTGAAAAGAATTACAGAATCATAAAACAAGAGGATATCTCAGTAATTATAGTCTTAACCCCCTACCCAAGCAAGGACCAATTAGGTGAATTTGAGTTTTGAGCATCTCCCAAGACAAGAATCCATAACCCCTTGGGGTAACCTGTTCCAATTTTTTTCCTAACATCTAATCTGGATTTCCTATGTTCTAACTTGTGTCCATTACATCTTGCCCTATCCAAATACACCTTTCAAGAAGAATTAGATGCATAATAAGATGTCTCTCCTAAGCCTTCACTTCTTAAAGACCGAACAAATCCAATCTTCACTGCCTCTCTTCACATGTTACGTGCTGCTAGCCACAGTCATCTTGGTGGTCTCCCACCAGTAAGTTGATGTCTTTCATCTACCAGCCTAAAACTGGACACAATGCCTCAGATGTCATCATGCAATTGCTGAAGAGAGGGGAATAACCACTTGCGCAATTTCTCCATTTAAGACATGTATCACTATATCAAAATATCCCAAGATGTGGTATTTTGGCCTTAAGATATAAGTCGCTAGATGATACAAAACTGATCATTAAAAAGAATATATTTAATGAACTTATCTGTACTATATAAAAAAAATCAGATATGCTGAAAAGATTTTATCATATGTCAATGCAGCTATTTCTTTCCTTCAAAAATAGCTGAGTTATCAGCTAGCCCAGAGTATGCCAATGAAACCTAATTTAGGGTTGATGATACTATTACTTTGCTCATGAAAACATGGTCATCTTTCATATGAGGGGCAGAGGGGAAAAGGTTTTCTGAAGCAAGTTTAAAGGGCACACTGTAAAGCCCAAATAATGTATTTTATGTTTAGTGGAATGTACTGCAGACCTTTTCTTAGAAGTTATTCTTGTTAATTAGTTCAAATGGTGCCAGGGTATTCAACAGATTAACCCCTGGATCCTATTTTTCTAAATCATATTGTATTAATTGTGCAATGTTAGTTTAAAATGTCTGTACACTTTTTGTACACTTCTGTGTTCCTTGAATTCTTAGGGTTAATTACACATTTGAAAACACATTAAAAACAACTTTGCACAGAAGAATTTTGTCTGAAAGAACTAAGCTTTTTGATAAAAGTAGTTTTATTTAGAAGAGAGTATGCTATGTGACATGGCTTAATTTATTAAAATTCTAAAGGACTGATAGTTTTAAAAAAACATTTCCATGTTAAGTTCAGTCAGTACTGAAATGACAGGCACAAACTTATCATTATTTGAGAGGCTTTTCAGAAGAAAAGCCTTATATGAATTTTTACTAGCAAAGAGGATGCCTTTAGTGAGACGGAAAAGCTCTTCAATAATAATTTGTGGGTATAACAAAAGTTAGAATTAAATTATTACATCAGAACATGTCATTATATTACACTCAAATACATGTACTGCTTATGCTAGTATGCAAACAGCATTCCTATTTCGCATTAGTCTCTATAGTTGATATAATTTAAGGATTTATCAGTGTGTAAATGTTTCTTGTGTATTAAAATAACATTTTAAGATTAATATCTTCTGTGATAAAAGTATAATAATAAGCAATACCAACAGGTGTTAACACTAGCAAAACCAGTAAGTTTTTTCTGTAATGAACTGATTTTCAATATTTTGTTATTATACGAAAGCAATTTTTCTGTATTTCCTTTTGTGAATAAGCACAAAAAAGCTCATTTTAAGCTGTCTGATTTTGGTTTTGCATGCATAATGAATATGATGCCTTCAATATATTTTCAAAGGATCCAGAATATTCAGTTTAAACAAACCACAGTATTTTGATTCACCACATAGCACCAATCAATTCCTGGGGTCAGTACAACTATGCAAGAACAGAAATACTCTATTTAGTTTAAGAAAGACAGTTCAACCAAAGACAGTTGTAATTAAGGCTTTAAGTCTTCTTATGACCTGAACAAACATCAATATTTCTGAAAACTGAAATATGCTGATTTAAATTATTACAGGTTTTATATATTTTAATGTCCGATCTTGATGGAATTTAGAACTGTAGACAATTTTTAATTCTTAATCTACCAGTCAAAATTACCCTTTGTATTCCATATTCCTCAGTCAGTTGTTCTTCAATTCTCTCTCAATCAGTGAAATACAGATTATCCACACGTGGATATGAAATTCTCTTTTTAACATATGCACACACACAGCAGTAGGGAAACACTTAAGATAGCTAGGCCAGGTGACTGTCCGCTCCCAATGCTGTAATTTAAGAGCATTCACTTGTCTTTCAGCCTACCCTCTGTTCAGTGTTTTCAAATTCACCCCCTTCAAGACACCTGTCTTCCTTTAAAGAAAATATGAAATTACAGTGCTGCTGCTAGAGCACTGTCCTTCAGAAAGGTTGCTCCTAGGGTTCTCTACTTCAGGACTTCAGTACAACAAAGGAGATTTTTTTGAGTCAGCAGTAGTAGCAAGAGCCAGCCAAATTCTAAAATATATATTTAAGATTCAAACAAAAGCTTATCTGAAACACAGACAGAACTCCCTCATTCTTCTTGCAGAGCCTCTGACTACCATGAACAAAACCCATGCAACAATTTAACTGAAAATAAAGTAAAAGTATGCCTGAAGTAAATTATTCCTACAAAAGAAAAAGCATCACAGTTTCACAATAAAACCACACCTACTAAATGCAAGAAGTTATAACCAGTCTTCTCCACAGTATATCACACAGAACAGGCTTTCTAAATATAAAGACAACATTGGAGCGAAAGGCTATTTGTTACATTAAAAGGTAACAGCAGGAAAGTGTCAGTCATGGTTTGCATCAGCCACAGCAAGAGGGTAAGACTGCTGAATTGCTATATGTTTTGTTTAGATTTAACGTAGAAATTTGTATATCCTAGCAAGATGAAGTACCTAAAAATTAATAGTTTTGTAAGACATAATTAGAGAATCTAAACTATGTGAAAATGTAATATGTAAGCACTGGTTTTGTTTTATTGTTTAATATTTTAAAAATATTTTAGTAATTAATTATTAATTCATATAGGAAACAAAAAATTAGCAGACACTTACTATGCAATTTATGCTGTCAAGATTGGAAAAGCTATAGAAATTGTTAACTGTTAGAAGATAATAGTACTGGCTATAAAAATTTCTCTGATTTAGAAAGTTATGGTGTAATGCCTAAAACCAGCTCTCAGAGTAGGAAATAAATGTTACAAATACATACAAACACACTCTTAAATAAAATTTAAAAAATAAAAAACACAAAAACCCCACAAACCAGCAACAAAAAAACCCAAAACCACAGCTACTTGACAGCACTTGCATACAAAATATTGTAGGCTTCTCTGAAAGACATGTTTAAATGACAACTACAATATCCTATTTGTAAAACATTGCACAGAACATGGCATATTCCCAAATTACTGCATTTGAAATTGCTGTTTTATGGAGTCACCATACTTTCTTTAAAAATTCAGAATGTATGAATAAAATACTGATTTCTCTCTGTCACGTAACAGCAGTTCATACATTCTTTTTATAGTTTTGTGCACTATAGCTCTTTCGAAAAAGCCACAATACTTAGTAATTATGCTAGCTTAGATACAAAACATCTTCCTAATGAAATGTATTATCTAATGTACATTTTGTAAATCCCTAGGTTCTTTAAATGTGATGTTACCTTTTGCAATTAACTGAGATACTTTTCTTAGGCTTCAGTAGTCAATAAAAAACAACATTTAGATTACAAAGAAAGTGAACAATTGTTTTTTGGAAAAGGAAAATTAATGGTAAATTAATAAATACGTATTTCACAGAATCATTCTGCAGCTTTTCTAGGTAGAGAAAAGATTTCAATTTGAATACTGAATAAAAAAGGCTGTAATGTTTAGCTAGACCATCTGTGTATTTGAACACATCATCTTCTCCAAGCACGGCAGCTCTGCAAAATGGTTTCTCTGGTCATTATTTCCCCAGAGAGTACTGTTTTTTGCAAAAGTACACTATCTAGAGTAGCTTTGGTTAACAGAGCACACTGTTTTCTTTTCAGCAAAGTCTTTATTTGTATAGTATCTTATATAAATATTGTCTAAAAACTTTTCTGTGTAGCATAACTACACTCTTTTGATCATGCTAAAGTGATATTGTGAACAAAATCAAGTCTGGGAGTACCAAAGGAAAGCTTTAAAATTTATATGGTGGATTTATAGTATTTTTGTTTACCTAACCAAGCCAATACCAAAAACAAGTACTTCTGTATTCTACATGCTTCTACACATTTTACTTTTACAATTACTGTAGTAGGACTTCACTGCATCACGATGCCCTTTAACTAAAAGTCTAAATCCTATAAAGTATTCAAGATAAAGCTTGAATACCTAATTTCAGACAATACACTTGTCCCTCTTTACTACAGGTTTAGAAGCACTTCTACAACTACAAACTCAAGGCTTTTTTTTTTTTTTTTAATAGTGAAAAATAACGAAGCAGCTGTTAAAGCCTTCAACTGCCAACACATCAGAATGAAGGCAAGAGTGGCATTTAAGTAAGTCTTCTCTGCAGTATTTGCAGAAAGCCAAATTACTTTTCCATCACCAACACCTTTTCAGTCTGACTCCTTCCAGTAATTACATGAACAAAGCTCACAGTATGGCTGAGCACAAGGCAGTACCTTCCCTCAGGTCCAACTGGCACTGCAGCAAAAAAAGATAAAGGCAACTGTACCCAAAATCCTTTAAATTCCTCCTCTGCCAAAAAGCTAGAAGATTGTGAAAAGGACACCTGAATATGAAAATAACCTGCTTATCCCTGCCAGAAAGCAAAATCTTGGGTAAATAAAATCCAGTACTCAATCAGGTGCAAGACACTTAAACTTGCAAGGAATTACAGGTCTTATAAATTATAACCATTGTTTTTATTTAGTATAACATAGAATTAGTGTTATTTTTCACACCACTTTCGAATTCTAGAAAATTACACAGCAGAAGATAATAAAAATACTTGCAATATTCAGAAACATCGTAACATATTTAGGAATCTAAAAAGTAACCTGTTCTCCTGGAAGTAAATAACAGATGTAGCCCAATCTGAAGTGTCACTCATATCTTTATATCAGCTACATAGTCTGACTGTAGCTGTTCCATATGTCCCACCTGTACCTGCAGAGTTTACCGTACTTTAAGCTCACCTAAGCATTCTGCAGAAGACCATAATTCCTGGCTATCTGCTTCATTTTTAAAAGATTAAGCATTCAGGCTTTCAACAAGTTTGGCCCTCTCAAGAACTTTTAAAGCAAACCTGCAGATTAACTGAGTTAACTAGAGGAAGTACACAGAACATGAAACAAGGTGATTTTGCCAGTTCCTTCTGAATGCAAAAGACTATTTTGTTCATTACAAACAATTTCTTCACGTCACATGTAAAAGACTACTCTGTTGAGAGATCTTGCCTCAGCTCTAGAAAACTTTGTAATTTAGTGGAATTCTGCTTTGAAAAACCTCTAAAATGCCCAATATAGACATATGCATAGGTGCTTATGAGCATTATTAGCATTCAGACATCTGCATTTCAAAATTCACACTGGATTTGATCTTTTTTAGGTAAAAACAGCTGAACAAGTTACAGTAGATGAGAGAGAGAAGAAAAAAAGAAAATCAAACAGATTTTCCAAACCGTTTTAATTGAGTGTAACCAGCTTGTTTCCTAATGGTTTCCTAATGTTTCCTAATTATAAGGATTCTTTTTGCAGGATTACTACAGCTTCATTTTGCTTCTTCAATTACTGTTTATGGTATCCAGAAATATTCCTTAATAGATTGATTACATCATCCATGACACACATATGATGCTTTCTTTGCAAGTACAGAAAACATTTGCAAACACTGTACAGAACTGAAAGGTTCACTGGCTCTTCATTCAAAACAACTTCCTGTTATGACCATGCAGAGACACCAGAGGATTACACACAGAAGAATAACAGACTGGAGTTCTGATAAACAGTTAAAGATATGATTTCTGAAACGTTTAAACCTATCACCCGGGAGTCTGAAGCAAACATTAGCAAATATCTTCTCTGAAGAACTCAATTATTAGGAGACTAATCATTAGGAGACACACATGCTCTGACTGACAATGCTCTAAACTGGTTATTTTGGTTTTCAAACAGAAATGAACAAGGAAACAAAGTACATTTTAAAGGACACACAATGTACCTTTTGTGGCCAAAACAATCAAAGTAAATGCTGCGTGTGATTTTGCAGAATAATATAAATCTCTAAAGACTAAAAATTAATATACATCTTCTCTTAAGCGCACGGTCTGAAGGGCAAGTTCCATAATTCCTGCTGAACACAACTGGCTTGCCTTCTCACAAATAGTCTAAATCAAGATGAGTACTCACGAGATATGTACTTAAATCTGAATAAATTACAGAATCTGTCCTTGAATATAACTCTCAAACCATGGAATCTCCACAAAAATCTCAGGTGCATGCTCTGTACCAACGCATCCCCAGATATTTCCCCTGTGCGCATAGGGCATCATCTTCCCCCTCCAGAAACAGTGCCCGGATGGCAGCTGTTCCATAGCAACTCTAACACACCAAAAAGTAAAGCGTGGAAAAATTGGGAGAAACAGAACGTCCACCAATTATCTGTATAAGCTATTCAGAATAGCTTTTTTTTTTAAGTTTAGTTTTACTCAGACACTTCCACTTTAGATTAGTAGAAACACCATTTTCAATGTGTTAAAGTGTGCCCTTTATGCACGTTTATGAAACATTCTTCTTTTTGCAAACAGCAATTAACTTCAGATTTAGTGTTTGGTCTTTTTAAAGAATGTACAAATGTCGCAATGTTCAACTACACTTCAAAAGACACTACAGTGGCACAGATGAATGAAAAAAGAGTAAAGCTTTAGACCTTTTATTTTAAATCTAAAAAAGTCCACAAACAAGGACTCCACAAATACCATATTTGCATTTTTTCAGTATAACTACAAAATTACTTTCAAGGCATTAAAATATTACTCACAATTAAGGGATCCTCTCGTCCCATTGTAATAACGGTTCTGTTCACTGTGCGTAATAACTGTATCATTATTTCTTGAATATGGTGATAAGTTGATGCCTGTAAACAAAAAAAAACAGTTTTGGTATTAAATCCATATCTCTTGTAAAAGAAAGAAGAAACCAATTATTTCCATGTTGACAGTTCAATTTGTATAAAAGAAAGAAAGAACAACACTAATTCTTCTTTCGGTGACACTGCTCCTTAGTTCCAGCAATTCCAGTGGAATACTCATTTCAAGTGGCACAGTGCAATTTTAGCCCTATCTATCCCATAACTGGTTTTTGTTTCAAATAGTCACTTCCCATCCTTCACTCAAGGGACTCGTGTCTTCCCAGTAACTGAATAGCCTATAACTTGATAGCAACACCCTGGTAACAGACAATTCAGGCAAATTGTATCATGGTTCTCTACATCTGTCAATGGCGTTCAGGGTAGTCTGGAGCTCAGTAATATTCTTAGCTTGCAGTGACAAAGTATACAATTATTAAAGGAGAAAGTTATCTTCATTTCATTTGCAGCTCTGTGAGGGCACAACTGAAGATGGTCTGCTCTTTGGCCCCATTGCCAAAGTACTGGTCAACCTGGCTGAAAGAGACTACACAAGAGACCCACTACCTGGCAGCACCAAGTTTTGAGTGATCTTTGCAGCCCAATGGCAAATATTCACCAACTCACATCAAATGATAAGTACCTCTGGCATGTTGTCTGCAAAAGGATATTTGATTATTTATTTTAAAACACTGAGCATGGGCGTATAACCTTACATTTACCAATTTCACTGACCTTACTCGGATCACTAGACAACTTTGGAAATTGGCATGAAACAATTAAAGAAAGAAAAAGTCTAAACAAATTTCTAATAGGAAAAAAAAATTAGCTTACACCAAACAAGGCACCCCTTTAACGTCACATGTAGTATGGAAAGAACCACAACCACAGAAGTCATGGTGATTTCTTAACAATATTTTAGGTGGCTGAGCTCCAATACCACCCCAGGAGAAATTGCTTCTGACTCTGTTTTTCCTTTGAGACATCCAGCATTGTCTCCTTTCTTTCTCCTGCTTTGATTAACCTGGATGAGGCCAGCATCCCTTGCAACAGAGACCTTCCTCATATCCAGCCATTTATTTACTGTTACCATTTAGTTGTATTGCCTCCTTTGACTATGACACATGCACATGCAAGCTTAAATGCTCTTGCCTGTCATAGCATTTCAAAAGTTACTATATTCTATAAATGAACAATGTATTCACAGAATAATTTGTTTGTGGTTTGTGTTTTCTTTTTTTAATTTATCTGGTACAGTCCCATATTTATAAAAAGACTACACCTGAGAGCTGCTGCACAAAAGACAGATTTGTTGGAGTGCTTTCACAAAGCTGCTTCCTCTTCCATCTCCTCCGCTTCCCAATATGCATACTGTGAGCTTTAAGGTTTATGCCAATCAAGGAACATGAAAACCATACAGTGCATTAGCTCTTTTATTTTAAGAACACTGGAAAAAACAGTGAAATTAAAAATAAAAGCCTACAGTGCATCTCTCCCCATATCAACTTTAATAATTAACCAAATACTCTTGTCTCTTTTTTTTTCCTCTTTTTTTTTAAATCACCTGAAAAACCTCTGAGATAAAATTGCACTTTCCTCCACAGTAAAACATAACTGCTTTTTGTCACACAGCAAAGCAAACCAAATTCTTCAGGCTTACGCAAAGCTGTAATCAGAAAGACACTATCCAAAGGGCAACAACCAGAACCTTTTGGCCTCTATGTTGCAGAAGCAGCATACCTTAGTCTGCCTAACGAATGCATTGGCATAGTTGACCTCACAGTAGAAAAAGGAAAATCTAGCCTTGCCACTGGATTGTTGAACAGTGGCAGCCCTTGGCACCACAGTATCTTCACAAGCTTTTAACTTACGGGCTGTTTTATTATACAGCTAGAAAGCAAGACATCATTTGAAACATTCTTTGTAAAACATTATAAATTTTATTGGACTAAGAGGCTACACAAGCCACTCTTTCCATGTCAAATATTTGTCTTTCCAAGGCTGTGCTGATGCATGCCAGATGCATTTAACTGTACACAGATTCTTCACTACTGTTTCACCGTACGATATAATAGTTACTGCACCCCGCCTGAAACTGAGAGCAAGGGGCAGAGCATAATAGGAAAGAAACAGAGAGGGATTGCATCTCACAACAAGCCGAAAAAGGAAAACAAGCAGACAGATGTTGACAGCATGAGGAAGAGGGGACTAAGGATGTCAAAAAAAGATGAGCCAACCGCAGGAAAGAAAAATGCCACCAAGGTGCTTGAAATAGCATAATTTCTTGGACTACAAAACATATAGAAAAGCTATGTCTTATCCACTGCCTTCAGGACCTGAAATATAACATGTTTTCAAATCCTACTCTTCTACTGCAAACACTAGTGATAAGTACTGAAAAAAATATATTCCATTCAAGTATTGTCTTTATCAGAGTTTAGACATTCTCTACTTAACAAATACAGCTTACACAGTAAAAAAATAGACGAAATGACAATATTGAGTACACACACATGGAATTGTTTGGTAGCCTTACAGTGAAGACCATCTGCCTGCTACAGATGCTTGCTTTTTTCAGCAGGATTTTGTGTTTCTGTGAAAGGCATCCTATTTGTTCTTTGAACTTGAATGCTTTCCATATTCACCAGCATTACTATAATGTCAAACGTAACTTTCAGGAAATAATTAGCTTTAGATAAACTACACGCTGGGTAAGTTTTTGATGTGTCTTCAGAGTATACTCTTGATGAATGTTGTTTTATTTACAGAGGTCTTTGCAGATCTTCTGTTTTGTTTTCAAACCTTTTTTGTATATTATTCTTGAACTTTGACTATAGCAATATATTTTATGACTGTGCACTTTTGTCCGAAAGCAGTTTGCCATCTCTTATTCCACAGTATTGCACTTATTAAATAATTTCAAGGTTTGCTTTGAAGTGTAGAACATTCGTTACCCTTGTGCATTGGGGTACCAGTCAAAATTTAGCATTTTGTTTCAAACAAGTGTTCTCAACTGTTGAAAGAATGCATCCTAGGCCAGCAGAGGACCTATGGCAAGCCACCTGCCATAAAATACATAATTTTATCAAGCTACCAGTTTACACAGCAGTAGAGGAAAGAGGAAGCAACCTGGAGTACAACACGCTTATACGATTACACACCCTGCCCCTGAATTTTTCATTTCTTATTTATATCAATTGGAAAACACAAACATCAAATTGAGAAACTGCATAATTTTTGTAACTTCCTCCCCATAACTACAAAAATTAAATACAGCAATTATGTATACCTTTATCTTAAGCACAAATCAAGCCCCTTAAAGTTATCTGGCCGCGCCTATATCAGCAATTTGGTTCAGAACAATTCTGAGGCAAGTTCCTTGATCACTTCCATTTACCATGTACTGCTTCTGAATAGTTTTGTTGCACATAAACTAGATTAATTCCAGGTAGAGGTAAGCTAGAAGCTGTTTGACAATGCTAGAAATTAAGACATTAGATTCTTGATCAATGTTTGGGTCACACCAATATAAGTCCCTCAGCATGTTTCTAAACTGTTCGCCTTCAGAAAGCTGAGCCATATGCATAATGGAGGTGTTTGAACCACAGTATGAGACCATATCTTACTGTAAACTCCCCAAGTCACGTGTAACAAATTAATCAGGAGTCCCACAACAAACCACATGACTCTAGTGGTACACTTGTGTTGTGACACATTCCTTGCTAATGCAGACATTACCAAAACATCCTACAGGGCCAAGGCAAAAAAAGCACCATTAAAGGGGAAGCCACATTAAATGAAGTAAATGTGGTAGAGATTTTTTTTTGCTGATACTTCTTAATATTCATTTGAAGGTATGCAAAGCAACCTGCTATAAGAGTGGCTGCCTTTTGACAATAGTCTCTAAAAGCACTAAAAGTAACAGCATGTAGTTTACAGACAGTATTTTCTTTTCACCCAGGAAAGATGCTATGTCTCACTGCAAGAACTGCAACCCTTAAAAACCTTTCTGGTTAGAGCTCTGTCCATGCAGCTACCATACTAAATGCAGAGATAAAAACTGGCATCTCAGCTGGAATTGTTACCTGCAGTGCTGCAAGAAATATTCTATTATTTGGCCTCTGTTACAATTCAAGATGTTTTCATTAATCATAGTTGTTCTTATAGTATTGATTACCAGTATAATTTAAAAAAAAAAATCAACAACCAAAAATTACAAACTACATAGTAGCACTTCACACACTTTCCTTGGGCACAGGGAAGTCACTTGTTCATTAGTTTACATTTTTGGGTTTTGTTTTTTTTTTTTTTTTTTTTAAATTCAAAGGTGAAGGCTCTTATAATCTAGCTTTACTTCCTTCCACATTTCAGTACATGCTATATTATTACTAGTAACAGTTCAAAACATTACATAATGGTTTTAACATTTAGCCATGACTGTGTTATTAAAGGTGAGCTCTATTCTGAATTCATAAGTAGCACATAACATACCTTTCCTGGAAAAAATGTAACATATGCTCAAGCATGCAGAAGTTAAGTTCTGTTAAGCCTTTGAACTTTCAGAGAAATGTTAGCAAATGAATTAAATTTGTTTCTTTATGAAACTGAGACTACTTTTCTTCTTGATAATCTAAGAAACAATTAGGCATTCAATATTGACATTGCTAACTTAAAAAAAAGTGTTTTCACACATTGCCTATACACAAGATGTCAGCTTTTATTTTAACTAACAGTTTCTAGCTTCAGAAGACAGTCTAGCAACCCACTGTACATGTATTTTCTTAGATCATATTTCACTTCACAATGATGATTTTTTTTTAGTGAAACCTGGAAAGATCACCATTTGGCTGCAATCCATTTGGTTAAGCATAAGACTTTTCAGAAGCTCAATTAACAACCTGTACCTTATATAAATGCTCCCTTGGAAAACATGAATTGTTTTGAATTATTTCATTTAATGGTCATCAAAAACGTATGCTTGTCTTCACTGTTGAAAAGGATTTGCTAGGTGACCAAGGCGCAAAACAGTATCAGAGCTCATACGTGGTATGCAGGTCAGCAGTAGGAAATTCTCTCACAGAACTGAAATGCCTTCAGATTCATTGATGAGATGGACGGCACACATTAGCACACACAAATTAGTTAATAGAAAATCCAAACCAAACAAAATTTCACACTCTGAAAATATCTGTGCAGGGTAATAGCAGTTAGTGTTTGATTTAGCTTTCGTGTTCTATTTAAACTTCTACAAGGTTGGGACGAAAATTAGAGTAACTCCATTGTCTCAGAGTCAACCATGCACTTCAGAGTGCTCATTTCTTTGGACAGTGGCAAACATGGGCTAACTGAATGGCTCTTCAGAATTATAACATTACACAACCTGTACTTAAGCTATCCACTTGAGATACCTCTTTGGTCAATTCATTTCAGCAACCCCAGCTGTGTCCCCTCCCAAACTCTTGCCCAACTCTAGCCTATTCCCTGGCATGGGACAGAGTGAGAAACAGAGAAGGCCTTGACACTGTGGAAGCACTGTTCAGCAATAACTAAAATTTTCATTGGTGTGTTATCAACACTGTTTACGTAGCAAATCTAAAACACAGCACCATATGGGCCGCCATAAAGAAAATGAACTCTATATCGACCAAATCTAGTATGCTCGCTCTCTTATGCATCCAGTTCTATAACTTTGTGTTCCCCTTCTGACATACACACAAAAAAGCATATATGAAAAGATAAAGTTGGTTTTTGTTTGTTTGTTTTGGTTTGTTGTTTGGTTTTTTTGTTTGTTTTTTTGTTTTTTTAAATCACATGTATTCTTCTGGCTGAAAATTGTCTGCAGAAGAACTTAAGGTAACTGGCCCTAAAAGAGCATGAAGGCTCCCTGACTAAATTCCTTTGAAATTCTCTTTTGCTAAAGTCTTAAGATCTGCCATAAGTTACGCAAATGCTTTACAAATTTCTGTACAATTTTAAAATGCTTCCAGACTTGTTTGCTAATATAATCAAGAGCTTAAAATGCAGCTGCTGCCAATCACTGACTTTGTGCACAGAACAGAAAGATTTACATTTCAATTCCACTTGTAGACTCAACCAAGATTTTATCTTAGATTCCAAGAGAAAAAGTTTACCATTACATTTAATCATGTAAGCACTATAAATACAAACTTGTTCTGATACAGTAAATATTAAACTATAGGATATATGTCAGATTAGAGACAAAGTCACCTTATGAAGGGCTGTCAGATTGCACACGTCAAAGTTGTTTGTAAAGGGGGAAAAGGGAAGTGTTTTTAATTAAAACAGAAACAAAAAGTCACAGATTTCACCATGACCTTCGTCAATGAATTACTTGCAGTTCTGAGCCTTAACTGTATTTCACAGGTGCTGAAAGCACACAGTCTCAAGCTATGAAGCTAGTTTTAGACGTGATTCAGTGAAAACAATGTCAGCTAAGTCCAGAAGTTGTTTGCTGTAGAGGCAATTTAAAAATCAAACATAAGCATCTCACCCAGATGCCTATCAATGACTGCCTATTCATAAAAATAAAGTCCTTACCATAAACCAGCATTCTTAACAATGTACTTGCTACCTGCATAACCAAGCAGCTAGACAGCAGCTGAAGAGAGCAGTGTTTGAACACAAGGATCTGATGATTCACATGTCCTCACTTGCCATACAATGTAGGGCAAAACAGTAGAGCAGAGCTGGTAATATCACATTATCTTTTTCTCTGACAAAGAAAACACATTCTTCAAAAATTCTGTTACAGCTTCAAAGATCACCTCACAATACAAATTTTGACCACAGAAAACACAGGACAACTACTACTGCTTTACTTACGTCCTTTGTGTATATTCTACTTCTGGTGATTTTCACGGAATAAATCCAATGCAAAAATATCAAAGTTAAGTTTATAAAAAAGCTTTCAATACTAATTCAAAATGAGATTTCTCTATTGAGATGGAAAAACAGAGGAAACATGGACAAGATGTTGGTGTTTTCTAGACAGAGTAAGCTTACAATTAATATTGTAAATTGAGTCTGCCACTAACACCTGAAGTTTTCTCCTTCAGCAGGTCAAATCATCCATTTTCTTAGAAAGGTGCTAAGGGATACAGGAAATGAATTGTTCAATAGAAAACTGCATTAATCTTAACGTTCAAGTGCAATCTCATAAGAAATAATTCGGTTAATTACCAAAACAATTCCCTATATATATATCACACTGAAGAAAGGCATTCTGAAGGAGACCACCTAAATACTACTATGATAATAATCTGACCATATAGTGAACCTTTTCCATTTGCCTGTACGAGTACAAGATACGAAGTATTTCCCATTGCAAGTCAAAACTGTATGTCCTTGAAGCAAGATTTTTCACTTCAGCTGGAAAGTAAACATCTATGTTGCACTCAAGAGAAATCTGTACTGTCTCTTAAAGACAAATTACTGTCTGATGCCTGAAATGCTGCTGTATTGAAGGTGTTTCCTTCCTGTAGTCTTTTTTTCTCTCCTTCACAGAAGTAATCTCAAAAGCAGATTTTTAGTACTGAAGCATCTGGTTCTTTTGTTGATGTCCCAACTATTCTACAATGTTTCTTATACTCATGAATACAATGCCTCCAGAGGGGTCATCATATGCTGCTACCACTACTGGATTTAAACCTACTCCAAGGGATTCTTCTCCTTATTTTAGAAATTCATCAGTATTTATTGCAAATGCGATCTGTAGGTAATTGCCACCCAAACACCTCACAGAGAATCTCCAGTTTACAGGTTACCTTCCTTAAAAGAAGCTACTGAAGAAATGCCACTGTTTTTAAACGAATGTTAATGTGGGTTTTTTTTAAATGCACATATTTTAAATTCTCAGCAATTTTCATGACACAATGGGTTACATGTTGCCTAAAAAGCCATTGTTTGTCATAATGCAAAAAGATTTGCCTGGCTACCTCCTTCAATAGGAGTAAAAGCACAGAATGCATTACATGCTTTTATACAACATCATTCTATACAAATTACATAATTTTAATTGAATTGTTAAAAGACTGAAGTCCAAACCTATAACGAGTACAGTCACCCATTAAAGCTCTGGTCTCCAGCTGTGTTTAAACTTACATATCATACTGATTGGTGAAAAAACCAACAAAAAAATCCCTAGAATTAAAGGTAACGTTCTCCTCAGTGATAAAATGCATTTCACTTTAAATACAGCTAAGCATTTGCCTAATATCAAGGGAGAACATCTGAAGGAAAAAAAAAATTAAGAGCTTTCCAAAAGCTTTCACAGCAGCATCACACTAACCAAATAGTTTTCAACTACAATGTTCCCAAATGAAATATAAAGTATTTAATTTTTTTTAAGTTCTTGAGACATATGTACATTAACTCATTCACAGAACTGTCCAAAAACAGTAGTTACAAACCTCTCAAGCATGGAACTTATTGAAACAAACACTTGTTTTCTTCAATCATCTTTATACTTCCTTTACACCTTATTTCTATAGCCATTTCTATAGGAGATTTATCAGTTCAGATATAGGTCATCTTCCATCCCTCAAGCTTTACGTTTTTACTAATATTGATGAATTTTAAAAAAAAAAATCCATCTATACTTTAAATTTTTTTCCCCAAGATGGAAACCTACAAGCATTTCCAAAAATGAACAAAAATATTTATTAGCAAGAATTCTACTTAGTAACTAGTTTTGTGCCAACAGTCACACTTAAAATATGAATTAGACACAGGTTGAAATGGGTGTTTTTCTTCGAAACAGTAATTTGAGAAATAAATAAAATGGAATGCCTTTTTATGAAAACCTACATTTTCAAATGTTTCTTCTCTAGTAAACAGCCCATCGCGTTTCTACATAATTCTGAATATATCAGTTCCTACTCTTGGAAACTGGACAAGTTAGAACCTACAAAATAGTCTTCAGACTGCATGGGGCTACATATATGCGTACCAAGGAACACGAATTCGCCTTCTTCATGCTGTTCTGCATATAGCGTTGTTCTCACTCACACAAACATGAGCTACAAACCCATATTTTCAGTAGGCACAAACAAGTCTGACATCTCAGCTACTGTTACTATGGACAGCAACTGTTAAGTTTGAAAATAAACTTAATTTATGTGGTACACATGCAGAAAGTATTAATCTATCTTGTTTTACAATTGTGTCTCACCCTTTAAAGTATACAGTAATGAAACTGGTTTACTTTAGATTACAGCCCTATAAACTTGTAACTTCACTCTTTGTCCTACCATGCTTTCATAATTTCTCATATGAATTGCATTTGAAATTCAAACGTTCCAATACCTCTTAAGTATCACCTTGTATCAATCCCTCCTGAAGCGCTTACATCTAAAACAATGAGGAAAATAGCTCAAAATATACATGAAAAGATTGCCCTGTGCAAACAGACATGCCTCTTCAGTTTTAAACTCAAAGATTTTTATGAAACAAGGCTGTAATGATAAGAAACTACAGACTCAAAATGAAGTACAGTAATGAGTAATCTGTTTTACGCAGACATTGCTTAAAGCAGAAACCATAAGCTACAACATTTGTACACTCAAAAACATTTATTTTAGAAACTATTTCTTTTTATAAAAGAAACAAGATTAACTTTGAAAATTATTCTGAATACTTAGAATAGTCACAGAATCATTGAATAGTTTGGGTTCGAAGGGACTTTAGAGGTCATCTAGTCCGACCCCCGCTGCAGTAAGCACTGACATCCCCAACTAGATCAGGTTGCTCAGAGCCCCGTCCAACCTGACCTCGAATGTTTCCAGAGATGGGGCATCCACAACCTCTCTGGGAAACATGGGCCAGTGTTTCACCACCCTCATTGTAAAAAAATTTTTTCCTTATGTCTACTCTGAATCTACCCTCCTTTAGTTTAAAACCATCACCCTTTGTCCTATCACAACCGGCCCTACTAAAAAGTGTGTCCCCATCTTTCTTATAAGCCCCCTTTACATATTGAAAGGCTGCAATAAGGTCTCCCCAAGCCTTCTCTTCTCCAGGCTCAACAACCCCAACTCTCTCAACCTTTCTTCATAGGAGAGGTGTTCCATCCCTTGAATATTTTTTGTGGCCTTCCTTTGGACCCGGTCCAATAGGTCCACGTCTGTCTTGTGCTGAGGACTCCAGAGCTGGACACAGTACTGCAGGTGGGGTCTCACCAGAGCAAAGTAGGGGGGCAGAATCACCTCCCTTGACCTGTTGGCCACGCTTCTTGTGATGCAGGCCAGGATGCAGCTGGCTTTCTGGGCTGCAAACGCATATTGTTGGCTCACATCCAGATTTTCATCCATCAGTACCTCTACATCTGTCTCCACAGGGCTGCTTCTCAATGCCTTCATCCCCCAGCCTGTAGTGATAATGGGGTTGGCCCAACCCAGGTGCAGGACCCTGCACTTGACCTTGTTGAACCTCATGAGGTTCTCACAGCCCCACCTCTCCAGCTGGTCCAAGTCCCTCTGGATGGCATCCCGTCCCTCAGGCTTGTCAACTGCACCGCTCAGCTTTGTGTCATCAATATCGTCAATACTCAGCTTGGTATTGTAATATTCTAATTCATTTCAGTATTTATTCCATTGAACTTCACCAGTCAAAAGTAAAAGTGCCTAAACCTCTGCTAGGAAAAAATAAAACAGCCTCACTGCTTTCAATGATACTATGGTGATTTACAGCAGCTGACTATTTAAGGAATATAGAATTTAGAAATAAAAAAAGGCAGCATAGATTTCAGTACTACACCTTTAATACTTCAACTGCCCTTTAACTTAAGTTTATGAAAAATAGGAGAAAAGTTCAATTTGCCACTGACTTGTATTAAAAATTTAAGTGAGATTCATCAGCATCAATAATTTACTACCTAATCAGCTCAGGCTTACTACAGGCTTGGGCCATCTACATCATCATCAATACTTACAGGGTCCTGACAGCTCAGAACCTCCAGGATGCTGTTGAGTAATTCAACACAGTACTTCTTCTCTTGGACCTGGAGCTGCTGATCATCCTTCTGTTCCAGTAATTCTTTCAGCTCTTTTGTAATCACAGGAAGCAGAATGTCCCTGCATTCTGAAAGAAAGCAAATTATCTTAAGAACAAATAGAAATCAAATACTACTTGCAAATAAATCCTCCTCCAAACAGTGAAACACAATATGCTTTAACAGCTACAGTCCCTTCCAACATGGAATTGCTGATTTTCCAATCATGCCTCAGGAATACTCTTAAACTTCCGTGATATTTTTGTAAGTCAACAGTATTTCTCATATATGAAAAGCACAACTTCCTGATAAAAATAATTTGTTTCAGTTAAATTCTGAAGGCTGTTGTTTAGCTTGTCCCAAACACTGAGGGACAAATTATTCACCTGACATAGAAAGCACCTGGAAATAAGCCATATTTAAGTAGTGACAGAATTTTAATGTGAGAAAAAGACTATACTTATTAAATTATTCTTTCTGAAAATATGACACAAACAGCAACAGAATTTTTCTACGTGTATCATTTTGAAACATACCTTCTAAGAACACATAAAAGAATGCAGACAAGGAAATGACTCTAATGCAAGACCTATCAAGCCTATAAGAGCAAGAGCTATGCATACATTCATCCTCACTTAAATCTACAGAAGCAGACACAAATAGTAAGTTACATTTCAATCTTTCAATCTCACGTGTACAGTAACTTTTTAAGACAGAGGTGCTTATTGGAAATGTCAGGAAGGCAAGATGCACAGATTTGCAATAACTTCAATGAAGGCACTGTCTACCTAGGAATAAAAGATACAGAAGATTTTTTTTCTAATTTAATTGATACATGCCACTGAGTGATTTAAGTAGCAACTTACTTGTACAGTGCTATATAATTAAACAGAGTACAGCACAACAGCGTGAATAACGCTGAGCAGATGCTTCAAAGATTTGTTGTATTTATGAAAATAACCTGCGAAGAAAATAGAGCTAAATGTAGCTTCAGAGGTTCCACCTCAGTATAAAATCTGTATAGAACTACAGAAGCATTCTAGTCACACACAGTGAGCTGAAGTTCTTACTCATTTCCACTCAACTGATTTCTTATTGCTTAAAATTCTTGTCTGTCTTAACTCTTCGGAAAATATTTATATCACCACTTGGATACTATTTTCTATTAATACCACATATCACAATTTCTGAAAAAATAATAGAACAAAACTAGGAAACTTCTTCATTACTACAAACAGAAATGAAAATGTGGCTTTTTATTTTTTCTTTTAAGGTTCTATTTGGAACACCTTTACCTGGACATACAGCATACTCACTGATAAACAAGTGGAACATGAGATAAGGTGAAACTGTATCCAATGTGATTTAAAACTAGCCAGGGGTTAAGAATCCCCCAAAAACAGAGGTGGAGCACAGGAAGACAGGAGGGTAAGAAAGAAAGAGAGGAAAAGAATGGGAAGTAGATTATAAACTTCTGAATTTTGCAGATGAAGCAACAGATGGCTATCCATGCAGATTATTCTTATTTCAAGTAACAGCTCCGAGCCATATAAAGTCAAGAACTTTGAATCACATCTAAGGGACACCATAATTTCTTGCCTGAGAGAGTATCTCTACTCTCAGTAATGCCACAACATGATGAAAAAGCTATTTACCTGATTTTCTATAACCCTTGTTCCAAGCTACAAGAGGAATCTTACTCAATAACTATATTACAAACTCACTAGTAAAACAGCAGTTAAAGAACGCATATCAACACAAGACCTGTTCAAAGAGCAGCATAAAAAGGAATTTCACACAGCTTACAGCTCATTCATGTGACCAACTCTGCATGTAGACAAGCTTCCTGCACTTAATGCAGGCCACAGACTACCCCTCTGATTCAGAAACCAAACAGCTGTTGCTTACAAAGCACTTAGTATAGCATATTAGCAGGGCGTACTAACATGACTAAAGCACTTGAGTGCGGATTTGTGTCCATGGAGACAGAGCAAAACTCCCCTCCAAAAGTCATCAATACTGCTAGATTTGTAGTCACTAGCTAAAGACATCAAACACCATACAGTTTTCTGAAACAGAGATGTAATTTGATAATTAGCAAATTCTTTCTTGATGTGCTCATATGAACCACTTCTAATAACTAATTACAAATGCAACAAATGCAACGCCATTAGCTTCTTGGCCAAAAACTAAACCAAAGAAACATCATTAGCAAGGTTAAGAGTTACATGCAATACCTTTAAATCTTGCTGAAATATGATAGTACTTTTTTTTTAATAAAGGGTTTATATATTCAGTCAACAAATAAGTACAAGTTGTCAATTAGATTATCACCCACCTATTTCTGAAAGAGCTAGAACACAAACTTTAATTCTGTTTTCATTGCAATCTGTGGAAACTGTCCTTCAACACTGGAGTTATTCAGGGGGAAAACAGTTCATAGTATGACCAGTTCAGGATTCATTCCTCAAGGTTCTGACCACTCCAAAAATATTTAAGGTATTTTTTCCTTTGGACATAACATTTATTGCTAACCAAGTTCCATTTCATGATGGTTATGAAAAAGACCGTAAGTATATTAGCATAAACACCTGCTAAACCTACTAGTATAAACACCCACTTCTCTAAAATAGCAATGACTGTTTCATTCCTACCGCAAAGTTGGACTGAAAGAGTTATTTGCCAGACTTTTAACTTCTCCATACAGTCCATAATGCTGCTGAGAGAGAAGCTGAATGTCACCTCAGCAAGATACATGCAAGGCTCTTGCTTATGAAGTTGCAAGTCAAAAATTAAAATGGGACTGCAGTGGATTTCCAGTCTGTTACTCAAAGACGGCATGCATTTAACAGATTTTTCAAGTGGATCAGAAAAAAAAAAAAGGACCCACAACTGAAACAAGCAGTTCAGACTAGATATAAGGAAAAACTTCTTCATGAAGACAGTCAAGCGGTGGAATGAAGAGGTTGCCCAGTCTCTATCCTTGGAGGTTTTTAAGACCCAACTGGAGCAAGCCCAGAGCAACCTGGTCTGACCTCACAGCTGACCCCATTTTGAGTGGGAAGTTAGAGTAGAGATGTTCTCAGGTTCCTTCCAACTTGAACTATTCTATGATCCTTTATTGCAAAAATTGCTAATTAGTGATAGCATAGCGGTAGTTTGGTGCACTGTAAATGACCACTTGCTAATCCTCAGAAACAGAAGATAGTAGCCGACTACTGGTAACAAGTAAGTGCCAGCACACAGCAAGAAATTTACAGGAGACTGCTAGATCTTGAATCTTTGGAAAATGAATGGAGACCATCAGAAAGTTGGGAAGAAAGATACATTTCTATATTTATACCTATATATGAAATCATTACATTTTTATAGTTTTTTTCATCCATAGACTTAAACATCAATGTTCCCTATACCAGAAGAGACGTCAAAATCATGACTCTAAAGACAGATGGGAGAAACCTATTTCTTGTCAATTCAGTCCATAGCACTTGCACAGCATCTGTAGATAGGCAAAAAAAATTGCTTCACATATATTTAACCTGTATGAAAATACACATGCAACAAGCACTGAGGAACACCAAAAATTCAATTTATCTTTTCTGAACACACTCTGCCTCATCCCTGTTTTCCTTTTCAGATTCTCTAACTGCAATAACTAATGCAAGTTATGCTGAAGTAATGATTCAACACAAGCTAACCCCTCCATCTTTCATATAGCATTGTGGATCCAATACGCTAACTCAAATGACAGACAATAAATCTCATCTGCATACAGTATCACTGTACATACTTGTCTGCAGTTACATCTATGTCTACTCATTGCAACATTTTGTGTTACAAGTTCTCTGCTCTAAACCTGCTGTGTACAAACTCTACTTTTTATAATGCATAGCTATTACTCCAACATTCTAGACAGAGTAACAGTTACAATTAATGCAACATGAAGATGGACATATTTCGACAAACACATCCAACCTTCAACTACTCTGCAATCACATGTCAGAGGAATACAGATTCCAAATCAACAGCATGTAAAAAATTTAGCTGGCAACTGTTTTCTCATAACTACCATTCTTAAAAATAGTGCTTTAAAACATTTCCACTTAAAAAAAAAAAAAAAAATCAGTAGAGATTGCTATGCTAACAGACCTGTTCCTAACAACAAAGTTCAAAGTCGTATCAAATTACATGACATCTCAGCCACTTTTCAGCACTCACAAAGAGCATGGAATGTTATATGCACATAACAGTTTCACATCTGCCAGGATTAACATAATTACTGCCCCCACTCCTCCAAAATAATATCCAGCTCAATTTTTAAGCCATTAAGATCTCCCTTGAAATGTCTGACAGCTAGCAAATACAAAAAATCCCTTTGGTTAGCTTTTAAAGTTACAGGAAGCAACTGGATAATAGATCATAAAAAAAATCTATACTTAACAAGCTTTATTTCAAAAGTAAAGTAAGAGACCAATATGAACAAAGTCACTGATCAAGGAGAAACCTATACTTTAGCTAAAATACATTTTAGGAACTCACAGAGAAAAAAGTTAGGACTTCAAGTTAGGTATTATGTGTATATTAATCACTAAATTACATCCGACTTCACATGCTAGTGACTTCCATTTGACTAATAATTGGGAAGTGTACAGGAGATCATGAGTTACAAGTTGCACTCGACACCTTAAAGAGGAGTGCAAGTAAACTTCATTGAATTTAAAACTCCTCTATACCAGGGTTTCAGAGGCCACTTAAAACTCTTCCTACCAGAATGCAAAATGCCCACTGTTGTCTTTAACTAATTTAAAAACCACTCACACGTATTTTGATAAAAGAAATAAGTCTTTGACATAATTCTTCTTCTGCATAAAGCCATTCCACATTTCTTAAACATTAAGAAAGCTGGGCTTCTTACCTAGACAAAATTTTCCTATCATACTGAGAGGACAGCTGAGGCAGAAGGTACAATTGATTTCCTCCAGTTTTAAGACAGCTAATTACTCTGCAAGCTTCATTACTCCCAGTTGGACTTTGCATTATAAATTAAAATTTAATCCCTATTTTATATATACAGAATCTATTAAAAAGGCTTAACATATCAAAGAATCACAGAATTGCAGGAGTTAGAAGTGACCTCTGGAGATCATCTCATCCAACTTGAGCAGATCTTGTACCTTGCTTGAGCAGGTACACCTACAGCAGGGGGCACAGGACCACCTCCAGGCAGGTTTTGAATGTCTCCAGGGAAGGAGACTCCACAAACTCTCCAGGCATCTGTCCCACTGCTCCGGCATTTTTCCTCAGATTCAGGTGGAACTTCCTGTGTTCCCATTTGTGCCCATTGCCCCTTGTCCTGTCGTTGGGCACCACTGAAAAGAGTCTGGCCCCATCCTCTTGACACCCACCCTTCAGATACTTATAAGCATTGAGAAGATCCCCCCCCCTTCAGTCTTCTCTTCTCCAGGCTGAACAAACCCAGGTCTCTCAGCCTTTCCTCATAAGACAGATGCTCCAGTCCCCTCATCATCTTGGCAGCTCTCTGCTGGGCTCTCTCCAGTAGTTCCCTGTCTTTCTTGAACTGGGGAGCCCAAAACTGCACACAGTACTCCAAACGTGGCCTCACTAGGGCAGAGCAGAGGGGGAGGATAACCTCCCTCGACCTGCTGGCCACACTCCTTTTAATGCACCCCAGGACACCAATGGCCTTCTTGGCCACAAGGGCACAGTGCTGGCTCATGGTCAACTTGCTGTCCACCAGCACTCCCAGGTCCTTCTCAGTGGAGCTGATTTCCAGCAGGTCAACCCCCAGCCTCTACTGGTGTGTGGGGTTGTTCCTCCCCAGGTGCAGGACCTTACACTTGCTCTTGTTGAATCTCATGAGGTTCCCCTCAGCCCAGCTCTCCAGCCTGTCCAGGTCTCGCTGAATGGCAGCACAGCCTTCTGGTGCATCAGCCACTCCTCCCAGTTTTGTATCATCAGCAAACTTGCTGAGGGTACACTCTGTCTCTTCATCCAGGTCATTGATGAATAATGTTGAACAGGACTGGACCCAGCACAGACCCCTGGGGAACACCGCTAGTTACAGGCCTCCAGCCAGACTCTGCCCCATTGATCATGACCCTCTGAGCTCTGCCATTCAGTCAGTTCTCAATCCACCTCACTGTCCTCTCATCTAACCCACACTTCCTCAGCTTACCTATGAGGATGTTATGGGAGACAGTGTCAAGAGCCTTGCTGAAGTTGAGGTAAACAATACCCACTGCTCTCCCTTCATCTAACCAGCAACTCATGCCCGATGATATGCAGCTGATCAATTATTTACAGTGCATTTTCAGATATGAACAATATTGAAGTGTCAAGCTACATGGAAATTTAAAGGTCATTTAACTAGCCTTAGCTATAAGCAAATTGTATTTTGTGTTAATTATTTTGGTTTAGAGTAGTGCTATATCCCTGTATTTTGTGATTGGCTGCTAGATAAACTCAAGCTTGTTAGTTAAAGCAATACAGGAAAATTACTTCATTTTGTGTGTAGTAAACAACTTAGACAATGTAATTCTAGGACATTATTCATAAACAAAAGGCAATAGTCAAAGAAAAGGAAAATGAATTTGATTTGTTCTGACGAATGCATACAATTGAAGTGACTGAAAAAGACTAGAGTTTGTAGCAAACAAGCCCTGGTCTTGGCCTGAGCCTGCAGGTGGACTAGTATTACCATAAAACTGTACTCATGCCTTCTCACCTTTAAGAAACCTGTTTAAACCAGTTCACTAGAACTTTATACAAAACAATAAATCCCCCTATTATGTCAGGATGAAGGAAAGTTTATTGAATGAGTATATAAATTCCAGATTACAATATTGAACTATCATTGCACAAGTTAACTAAGGAAAATGAACAAAGTGCTCATTTGAGCATCAACAACTTGTTGGCTAGGAAAAAGGAGAAAAAAAAAATTAAGAAAATCATGGAAGACAGTAATAAAGAAAAGAAATAGCCAAAATAAAATTTATTGTTGTAGTGTTTGATGATCTGGACTCATTACTGAGTGCACTCTCAGTAAGTTTGCAGATGACACCAAATCGGGCAGGAGTGTTGATATGCTCAAGGGTAGGAAGGCTCTACAGAGGGATCTGGACAGGCTGGATCCATGGGCCAAGGTCAATTGTACGAGGTTTAACAAGGTCAAGTGCCGGGTCTTGCACCTTGGTCACAACAACCCCATGCAACGCTACAGGCTTGCAGAAGAGTGGCTGGAAAGCTGCCCGGCAGAGAAGGACCTGGGGGTGCTGGTGGACAGCCGGCTGAACATGAGCCAGCAGTGTGCCCAGGTGGCCAAGAAGGCCAATGGCATCCTGGCTTGTATCAGGAGTCGTGTGGCCAGCAGGAGCAGGGAAGTGATCGTGCCCCTGTACTCGGCACTGTTGAGGCCACACCTCAAATACTGTGTTCAGTTTTGGGCCCCTCAGTACAAGAAGGGCATTGAGGTGCTGGAGCGTGTCCAGAGAAGGGCAACGAAGCTGGTGAAGGGTCTGGAGAGAAGGTCTTATGAGGAGAGGTTGAGGGAACTGGGGTTGTTTAGTCTGGAGAAGAGGAGGCTGAGGGGAGACCTTAACGCTCTCTACAACTACCTGAAAGGAGGTTGTAGTGAGGTGGTTGTTGGTCTCTTCTCCCAAGTTACTAGCGGTAGGACAAGAAGAAACTGCCTCAAGGGTTGTCAAACATTGGAACAGGCTGCCCAGGGAAGTGATTGAGTCAGCATCCCTGGAGCTATTTAAAAGATGTGTAGACCTGGCGCTTAGGGACATGGTTTAGTGGTGGTCATGGTTTAGTGGTGGACTTTGCAGTGTTAGGTTTATGGTTGGATTCAATCTTACAGGTCTTTTCCAACCTAAATGATTCTATCATTAAGCAATCCACATACACACAATCTTGCCCCTGACCCAAGAAAGCTCAAGACAGATGGGGGAGAGACAAGGCGGGGGGGAGAAGAGGGGGGCAAATGCCTATTTAAGTACTAGCTGCTTTTTTGCTTGGTAAATGATGTGATAAGATTGCCAGACAGATATAATCTTTTTTAATTTTCAAACCCATGAAAAAACAACTGTTCTGACTGGCTTTTTTTCTAGAAGCCATAATAAAACATGTGCTGGCCCAAACTGTATTTGAACACATAAAACATACAGTTTGAGCATCCTGCATTTATTTCATCAAGGTCTGTCAAAAGACATAATGTTCTACATATTTATCAACCCCAAATGCCAACACACTTCTCAGAGAAGTTCCCTGGTAACATCTTCCTGCATAAGGACAGGTATATTCATTCTGGTAAAAGATCAAGCACAGTTATATGTTTTCAGTTTTAGGTTTAGTTTGGTTTTTGTTTTCTGGGTTTTTTTCATCCCCTTTATTCACCTTATTCTCCTTCAGAAGATATCTAATAATTTCTTCTGTACGAGGTAAGTGAAATTCAAACTCTAAGTCATTAATGCAATAATGTCATCTGGGTCTCCTTCAGCAAAAATCACAGACGGGCTGCATTCCTGACTGCCTCATACACAGAGCCAAAATGGTAATAAAGATTTAACACCACTTTTGTCTCCCTTAGGAAACACTACTCTTGATTCCCTGGCATGTCTGTAGTCATATCCATCTGTTAGGATGGCTACATGCCCACTTAAAAACTGGCATGCCAATTTAATAAGGACATAGGTGTCATCTGAACACAGATTTAGAGCAAAGCCTTAAAAATAAAAACAGTGAACAACATTCTTTGAACAAGGAGACACTTCTGATGGCAGTCAGTGCTCAATTAAAGCGCCATGCTTCTTCACAAAGGACATCTGTTCACAACTGCAGGCACCTTTCTATTAAAAGTCTTTCCTCTTCATTATTTGCCATTTAGCTCTTTGTTGAGAGCCCAGAAGTCATGAATTTAAAATTGTATATATTTTATTCAGTGCTAAATCTCAATTCATATTTCACAGTTTAGTTAAAGCCTAGAGAGCGGAGGTGCCATAGGTCACCTACAGACCCTAACAGTACTGGAAGATGCAAATTCTTTTTGTTTCCTGGAATTTAGTACTAACATAGGAAGGAGAAACACAATGGTTGATCCTGTGAAGCCAGCACGCAACACTGTTGCTGACCATTCAAAGCGTCAACAAGAAAGGTAAGATACAGAACAGGTACAGCATTAACCATCCAAGCACACCACTGTGACCAAGTATAACACCACAGAATACATCCACTTCCCAACTTCAAGGCATATGTTCAAGTTTCTCCACTCCTCATGGGAGCTGAGTAACACCACGTATTCAAAGGCAGCCAGAGCAACATCTAACACTATCATTGCTGTAGCCAAAACAACACTTCAAGTGTTCAGTGCCTTTTCCAGCTTGCATTCATTATATTCAGCCAGCCTGCCATGAATGCTTGTCAGCATATCCTCTCTGGCAGATTTAAAAGTTTGCCTTGTGTTTGGATCGTGGAATATTGATGAATTCCAGCTCACGTGTTTCCACATTTCATTTAATTGACACACAAAATTTTGCTACAGTAATAGCTTCACATCAACTTCTGTAATATGTCTTTGATCTCTCTTTTCTACTTGAAGCAGCTGTAAACATTGTGTTTTTACACACACATTTAGAAATTAATTGTTAAAACTAGCTCAAACTCGATTTAGATTTCCCTCCATACATCAAAATTTTTACAAAAATGTAACAAAAAAGCCTGCCATAATGGAGTCAAATCTTACAAAAAGTTACCAGTAGCAATATCGAGCATGTCCATAGACATGTGTTCTCCTCTACAGACAGAAGACAGTAATGGCTTTAATCTACATGTGTTCATCACAAATGTATGCAGATAAATACCTACATATATCCATATGCCATCCTTATCCATATCAAAATATTGCAGGAATGGAACTGGCAAAAAATGAATACAGGATTTGAAGTGATGCTTTAAAGGTAATTAATCCCTAAAAACACTACTGCATAATACAAAAGGAAGAAGGAAAAAAAAACCCTACTATTCAGAGTGTGTTTCTTAAATCGATCTTTTCAAAGTTAAGTACAAAATTCATGAATGAATCCACAGAAAAGATTTTGTGTTTCAGTAGAGAACTATTTTAAAGGAATTTATGAACAGTGAGTACTTTAAATTTTTCCCAGTAGCTAAAAATGGGAGAGTCAAATGCATTAACAATCTCCCATGTTCAAACATTTTAAGATGTTGGGAAGTTTTGTTGACAACAATGCAGGAAACCAATCACAGAAAAATGAAAAACAAAACTTTGGCTTAAGAACTCATATCATTAGGAATATAACCTAATTAAAAGGATAGTTAAAATCAATACCTATAACTCAATTCCAGGAATAATAATTAAACTGAAACATGCTGAATCAGAAATTAGTGTTCCTTCTACTATTTTTTCAACTTTTTTCTTAACAGTACTGAAGCTAAAAACAATACATTTTTTCTCAATCTTTAATTGGATTACATAGAAGAGAGAACGCAGACTTGATACTGATTATACGTCACCATTTTAACTACATTTTAACTGTATAATGTAGGCATTATACAACACAAAATTGCATTTCCTGACAGATCATAGCCCAGATAAAAAATTCAAACCTTTAGAAAGAAGAATTCCAAAGACCACGAAAATACAGTCATTATCTTCCTGTTTTTTTCAGACAGAAAAGTTCGTTAAGGAGTCTGGCAGGAAAATCTTAGATTGCTGAGGGTCTACTGTACAAAAACATTACCAAACCCATTTGCATTCACTCCATGCCATATTACACATGTTATATTACAGTTCACCTATTTTATTTTACTGGTTTCTGCTTAGAATTAGTATTACAGTATTTAAGATCAAAATCTAATTGACAAGATGCCACAGTTTAACCTGTATATAATTAATAACACACACAGACAATATTCATAGCACAGTACCGACCTATTGACAGTTTTCCTCAGCTGCACCTCAAAAATTTAGGACACATTTATACGTGCGTTAGTTATTAAGGAATAAATCTCAGATCTGACTTAAATTTTTGCTCTTCTAGATCACCAACACATGAACTACCAATACTTTTCAAGCAGTGAAATAAAAAAATCAGAATACTTCACAGGTAAAACTCAGTAATGTACACATGAATGTTAGGAAGCCAGTCTAATTATGGGTGTGTGCAAGTACCTATCTCGTTTGAACAACAGTACAATAGAAAGAGTTCTTGAGTTAGGAAAAAAAAATTAATACAGTCTCGGCATTTCTTCTGGCATCTGGCAAATTAACCCCTACTGCTAACATATGTCTCTTGCTGCTGTTCTTCCAAAATCAGCAAGTGGTTTGCATATGCTGAACATGCAGTAGCTATGTCTTCAGCCACAGTGAGCAGAGGACCTGGATTTCAAGCCAGGAGGCTGAAACTCTACTCCCACCCCTGCCAGTGACCATCTGTGTGACCTACTTAGAGTTTATATTCTCTGGAGTAGATATCACAGTGTTCTGCTACAGCACAAACTCCAAATCAGGACCTCTAAAGAATACAAAGTCAAAAGCAGCAGTGTGAATACATACACATTTTATGATATATTCAAGCATTTTGTATTCATTTCACACCAATAAAAACCAATTCACCCACAGCTAACTGATTTACAAATTTCAACATAATGTCCGTGAATATTCCATGGTCAGCTTAGAATAAAAATCTAGCTCCAAATACCATAAGCTCAGAAACACTAACTACAAGAAGAATTGCATGCAACTTGTAAACAGCTCTGTCTTAATCTGGTGATCTCTCAAAAACAGAGAGGTGGTCAGGGAATTTTGGCAATAGGTTTCCTAAAAAAAAGCCAGCGATGCAGCAAGAGTAGCTTTACATAGAAATGAAGCAATTCTAACAAAACTTTACTTTGGCAGGTCCAGTAGAGAATTTCACAAGAGGGAGAGAATAATCCATTACGTCTCAGTATACAAAGGGAAAGATATATGACAGGAGACAGTTTCTTACATCATAAATGAGACTCTGAAATCCCATTAGGGGTGCTTATACAGGACAAGACAACCATTTATTTCCCTCTGCTATTTTTAAATAATGAATTACTGAGTGATCTAAAAGGAAAGTGTCAAAAATTAAATTTAAGATTTCTTCTCCTCTGATCAAGAAGGACATAATATTGTCTGAAGACAAAACTGGATAAATGTCTGTGCCTGTGCTCCCACATCCTGTAAGAATGTTCCTAAACGTTATAGTGAAAGTGCACAAGCAGTTGAAAGCACTCCTCCTACATTCAGCCACTCCAACACCTGAACAACCATAACCCCTCTAAGCTGTATTATAGTTACAGAGTGGGAACAAGAAATTGATGCCTCAACAAAAAAATCTGTCAATGTAATTTAAATGCTTGTAAAACTGCTGTAGCACTGTGGGGCTTCTGAAGATCAATTACAGCAGCAGTCAACAGAACCGGGCATCCTACCTGACAAAAGCACTCTATTCCAGGACAGTCTATGCTGAAAATTTTTGAATGCCTGGGAATACATAGAAATAAATTCAGCTTAACCTCAGTGCTTTCAACTTCAGGTTCATGTGTAACTTACTAAATAAAAACAAAAAATTCACTTTTTTTTATTTTTCAAAACCACATCTTCATGTTTTCAGAATTCTACTTCCTTAGAAAATGCTGTGAACATCAATGAGTAAAGGAAAAGATATACCAATATATGAAATTCAATTAAAATATAAAGATAATCCATTGGGAATGGAAGTAAATGAACTGAACTGCAACTGTAATGTACTACATGGAAAGAAACTAAATACTAAAGCCTGGAGGAAAAACGGATAATCTGAAACACACGCAAATTAACAAGACGTCATTGTAATTAGCAATGCAGTTAAATATATTCCATATTCATGGCAGAAAAAAATACTACCTGTTCTAGATAAATGTGAACTTTAGTTAATGATACTGTTGGCAATCTTACCTTAATTATCATGCTGCATCCTATTATGTGATACACTACATATGCTTTCATTCTTGTAAATTACCTTCCACCTCACTGCTTGGAGTAATGACTCAGGCATTGTCTACACCCTGCAAACAAGTTGTTTCTCTACCTGATTAATTGCAGAATCAATTGTATTTAATGTAGAGCAATAAAAGCGTCTTTCTAATTTTCTATTTTAAACCACAGGACTCTACAAGAAAAAGGACTTGTTTGCTATTTACTGTGTACAATATTACAATAGCACAGTACAGAAACTTTTTCATACTACTATAATGTTAGAGATACTTAATTGTGTATTGGTCTTCCCACATTCTTCAGTGCCTGCACTTCAAATATGTTGTGGTCTTTCCCCTATGATAATTACAACTTGAAGGTTAAATCCAAGCAATATGAAAACAAAACAGAAATTCAAATAATCATAAAATATCAGTTAGATACAACACACCCCACAACTATCCCAAGGCTAATCTTCTGCCATAACAATGTCGGGGCAGGTCGGGTGAAGGTTATAAAGATCATCACAGGAAAGAGAAACTCAGTCATTAATGCCCTAACAGATACTTGGGTAACACTGCTGAGGCAACAGTAACATTGTTAGCCCACCATACTAAGTGTCAGAGGAATGAAAACTTAGTCGTGGAATGGTCTCATGAAAAGCAAAACACACTTGCAAAAGTCTGTTTGACCCTGACTGTGTTGCACTGAGGATGGTGAAAAGGTATGCCTGCCCCCCACCCTCCCCAAGCAAAAGAAGGGAGGTTGGCAGGTTCAGTATGTATAAATTTTAAGCTCAACAACAAGAAGCAGTTTTATTCTGTCTTCAAACTACGTCATCAAAATACTGCAAAGGAAAATCTTTAAATGAATATTCTCTGGTTAGCTATATCTACTGCTAAAATTGTCATGATAACGCTAAAACAAACTGGGCATGTTTTAGCTTTATTTTAAAATGACATCCACTTGATTTATCTATTTGGGGCAACTGCTTCTTCAGAGGACTGTCTCTTACTTTAAACTGATAATTAAAAAAAGGTCAATCTATTTCCCCAGGCTCCTCTAAAAGCAACAGCATCTAAGTATTATTATATAATTATATACCAAGTCTTACAGTAAAAACATTTTAAGGTAGATCTTGCATATGTAATCACCATAAGCATATAAACAAGGTGTTAATTTGTACATATTATCAAATGCATAGACTTTAACCATCAATTACTAGTGCAAGTTTGGATCACAATGACCTATTCAGACATACAGGATCCAGTGTAAAGCAGATAAGCTGGAAAATGGTTTAAAGTATTATATGCTGCATTTATGGTTTTAGCTCCTTGGGTTTGCTGTCAACTGTTTGATATCAGCAAAAAATAGCACAGGGAGGTTTTGGACTTTTTTTTTTTTCTTAATTTATGAACTCACTAACTACCTGTCTGGGAAAATGAAAATGTATTGTTTATTTGGTCAGCAGTATACAAAAAGCACCATTTATTGTTTTTATAAAAGCTCCTCAGAATCTGAAATAGTCTTAGCAAAATTTCTTATTCATCATTACCTTAAAAATACAGAAACAGAAAATACATACCCTTTTTACAATTCACAACATATTCTGAGGTAGACATTTTCCATGATATACCAGCTATATATTTCAAGACAATAGACAAGCTACATTTACAAGCAAGCAGCAATCTATTATTATTATTTATCTGCAAGCAATACAAGTTTTAGAGAATATTTTGCATTAACAGAACCTAGCTAAAGCAAAGGCCTGTTAATTACATGAAATGAGAACCACGCTAAGCACTCTTTTCTCCTCTGGAGCATACATTGATATGGAAGAACAGGGTGGTGGGATGTACACAAAAAGGAGTAAGATGCAAGTCAAGAGAACTGTGAAACACACAGGTTGTTCTACACTCAATTATTTTTCTTCTGAGTCTTTATTAGGGATTTATTGTTTATTATACAAGCATGGGATCTGTTGTACTGACCAACACTCCTGATATATGAACCAATAACAAACAGATTTCAATGAGACAAGTTCCTTTAAAGAAAAATTATCGAACAATTGTTATTCCGTAGCAGTGCCTACTCTTGCTCTCTGTCTTCTAAAATTCTGAGACAGAAGGATAAAAAGTTGAGTTTTTCTTCCAGAAAAATAGTACTTGACTGGAGACTAACTTATCACACTAAAAGCATAAAAGTTAGCAAAAGGCAGATTAAAACAAGTAATATCCTTAGTACTATTAGAACTAGAATTACCCAGCTGTTTTAAGTCTCTAACTGTTCTTGCAGACAGCAAATCAGTGGGTTTACCATAGATGAACTAAAACTTTCAAAACCTCAGAGTTTAGGCTGGTCTCTTATATACCTACAGGTTGCACAGAAGATCATTACTAATGCACACATACACCAAAAAGATTATTATAGCTTACACTTAATTTCTCAGTATTAAACACAGTCAAGGTAACTGACTGAATTCTAGTAAGATCAAGAGTTCAAGAGAGCGCCTTATTTTAACCCAAAAGCCTTTCAGTTTTGGGAGAGGATGTTTGCCCATCTGGTCTAAATGCTACTCGCCACAAGAAGCAGAGATAGAACTAAGACTGGCACTTCTGATCTTAGAAGGAGCAACAGTAAAAGCAACTGGTAATGCAATGATGTATCAGACTGTACTTGTAAAATAGAAACACAGTATACTACCAGAAAAAAATGCAGATACAGAATTCGATCTGTTTGTAAATCAACTAGTTGGATCTGGTCTTAATAGCTTGGATCAATGTCAGCAGATACCCAACCTAGAGCTCCTTAAGTTACACTGATTCGAGCAACCTTGAGTGTTACACAGTTTTAAAAAAATCACAGCTGATGACCATGAAATCATTAACGTAAACATAGGTTAAAATACTAAGTTTATCTAAACAATAAAACCAACCACGTTATTTTCTTGATTTTGTCCAGGAGATCTATAATGGCTTCAAAACACAACAGACACGAGTAATTACTGTTATAGCTTACAATATAAATTTCCCTCTCAATAGAATACAATGTAAGTCTTAAAATGAAGTTGAAATTTTGTCTGTCCTAGCTAGTTAGAACTGCATCACTGTTCTGGCAACAAAGAGGGATGAGATGAGCAGAGCAACCCTCTCTCACTCTGCTCATGCTCAGTACTATTTGCTACCACTGTTGTGCTGTCAAGTTCCTAGAATCATTTTCTATAAATAGTCAGAAACTGAAATTCTGATGAAACAGTCATCCATCTGAGTAGCTCGTGTGCCTGTCAAAGTTCTGGAGGTCTTCTACCCAGCAGTAAGATGCTGAGAGAGAAGCAAGCCATCCAGTCCACAAGAGAGGAGACAGAACACTTAACAGTGAAGATGAAGTCAACCATGTAAAACTGGACTTCTCTGAGGACTCCTTCAGCAAAAATTCCCTTTCTGTGTTAATATGAAGGAAAACTAAGCACAAGGCCGATAAAGATATTTCAGTACCGCTTGGAGAAAGACACTAAATTCTGGTAAAGATTAAGAAACATCATAATTCTTACAAATGGAGATGCTGCACTACAGCACAAACAGCCTTTTCTTCTCTGCCCGGGCAGAGGCCTTACGTAAGTTGCGTTCACAAGGTTTCACTTCATGTTCCTATTTCAGTAGGGAGCATAAAAATGGATTGAAAGGATAGATATATATAGTTCCATCCCTCTAACCATTATATCATAGGAAAAACACACAAAACTGTTCCTCTGAGACCCACCTGTTCTTTGTTCTAGGCTAGCAATCACATTCTGCATGATAACCACCTGGTAGAAAGAGGTGAATCCTCTCCAGAAGTCAGACTTCTGGCAATCACACTCTCTCAGTATTAGTTTTACTCAATTTCAAACATGAATAGCACAAAACATAAATCAGCCAACATTTTCACACCTATTTATTTTAAGCCTTAAAGGCATTTTATATTTACCTTGTTTTTTAAAAAGATTGCTGTGGACTATTTCCTTCATGGACTGCACTTTCTGCTTCTGTAGTTTCACTGGTGGAATGCAAGTGTAAAATTCATATAGTAGTTGGCTGCATGTAAAGGAAATGTGTTAATGAAGACAGAAAGAGCAAAAGATCATATATTTCTAAACATTTTTTTCTTTTAAGACTTAGATTTATTTACCATTATCACAAACACTGACAAGAGATCAGTAGCCAGTTACAAAGAAAACTTTCAAGAGAAACAAGATGAGAATGAAAGTAAATTTTAGCCATGTTAACAAATGTTTATTATTTTCAACTGTTTTCAACAGAGTAAAGTTATTTTTGTGTGTGGTGGAGGCAATTTATCTTTAGTTGACAAATAAAGATGCTTATTTCAAACTACTAAAATCAGATTTTGTTTTCTGGAATAGGGCTTATTCTGGGGGTGGGGTGAGCAGAAGAAAAAAAAAAGATTGTTCCATTTGCTTATTGTATTCACCAAGTTACTGCTTAAGTATTGGGCCTCCATAATGAATTCTGTCGTTATGTAACTCGGATGAGAACTCCCTATTAAAAACGTATACCCAGAGTTCCACCACTGTCTTGATCAGTACAAACTGGCATAGCTTTGTTGACTTAAACTGATGAAGAATAATTTATTGTTTACAGCAGCATTATACTGTATACATTGTATGACACATCTACTAAATGTTCAAAAGCAGCTCACCTCAGTAACTTGGCATCAAAGACCATCTCAACATCATGAAGAACTGATGGTATGTACTTCAAGGCAGCAACCTGTATTGATACATAGATTGTGTTAATTTTGTATGTTTATCTCCATGTACAGCATACAAACAATAGAAAGCATACTACTGAAACAAAGGCACACAAAACAAACAATGATAAATTTGGACTTCTTTCCACAGACTGAAATTTTACATTAGATTTGAATACTAATTTCACCACAGGGTACTAGCCACACATGGGCTCTTATGCTGAGGATATGCAAAGGAACTTAAATACAATAGTACAAAGTGGATCATATTCTCTTTGTAGACCACTGGAAGGGCTAAGACCATCTCTATAGATCATACTTTCTTTGCAGACCACTAAGACCGTCTATGTGATGCAAATACATAAACCAAGCACTGATCAAAGCAGGAGCTCTTTGATCATACTTTGTATCAATTCCATCCCAGAAAAGTGTCATGCAGGAGGCAGAAGTCAGGATAAAAGTCATCTATCCACCCTAAAGCTACACTTTCTGGAATAGATGAAATGGTGCATCATCTCCCTAACCGACCATCTGCAGCTAAGCTACCTGATGGTTTATCTTATCCTATTGATTTCTGAGGTGTATTTTGACACTGTAGTGAAATAATCAAACCTTAAAAGATGACAAGGGTAAGAAAAAGACACATATTACTATTCTTACATGGACAAGAATACTTAAGCAGGTAATTTTCAGGCTCAAAATCATCACTAACATTTAAGGCTAACATCCTTAAAGGCTAACCTGCAGTACTCTGTGTCATGTTCCTTTGTCGGTTGAAAGTATTTAGCCTCTATAATACCTTTTGAAAGCAAGCATAGTGAAAAATCTTGCAATAAGAAGGAAAAATGTTAAACATTTAACATTTGCTGGGCCACCAACCACTCATTTCTCTACTTATGCTTTAGATAAAAAGCTGCCTGCAATGATTTTTACAGTCACAAAATTACTTCTGACTTATCTTCCCACTACCAAGCTTGTATTTCTCAAATGCTTTACATATCCAAAAGGTTATGCCATGCTTCTTGGCCGAGAGCTGTAATAAATTCCAGGCAAAAGTAGACTCTGTGGTTTTAAAAGTATTTTTGGTGAAGTACTACATGATTTGCCAGAAAAGAGAACCTGGCCACATTGATATAGGTTTGAGGCAGGACATCACTCTTTCTTCCCTCCCATCTTCCTATTTCAATAGGTCACCTTCTGTGAAAAGGAAGTTCAATTCTCTTCATAGAAGTTCAAATCTGCATTAAGATGCTATACAACCACTGACTGCCAAAAGAAATAACATCTAGGGATAGTAATTTATCTAAAACAAGTTAGCTGTTTTCTGTTCTTATTTCAGGTGAAAACCAGAATGTCTTCTTGCCAAGAACATTTTTGCCTATCTAAAAATCTGACCACAGCATCAATTTCTGGTAATTGTGCAAAAATTCTTAGCAAAAAGCTATAGTTCATCTCTGCTGCTATTATGAACTTACAACTGAAGAAAACAGAAATAGTCATATCAATTACGTTTGCACGCTGCTATAAATCCAACCACAGTAAAGAGAATCAATTTACAGTGTTTTAGTTTGACTAACCTCTTCTTGGTCCAGACCATGAGAATTACAAAGGTAATAACAGCTTCACTTCACTGTGCAATTTTAGAGCGTAAATTTCTACTAATATTTCGCTGCTAAGTTACAGTAATGTGAAGTCTTCTATTACTGATATAGCTATATTTCTCATAACAGGCCTGTTTCACCCATGACACATCCTAGGTTAGTAAAAAAATTAGAACAAATCCCGAAACTATGCATTATACAGATACTTACTGTCTTTTTCTCAAGGTAATATGGTGTATGCTACAGGACTGATTAAACACATTACCCAATAAATGCATGCTGAAATTGCACAATTTCTTTTCACTCAGAATAGTGGAGTTTACTGCCCACCTTGAGAACAGGAGTAACTCTGGCTTTATGTCACTTGTTTATAGGGGCTGTAACACAACAGTAAAGATCACTCTTTCCATTTTACACTAGCAAAGCACAAAACCCAAACAAATTTTAAAAAGCCCGAACAGAAGTATGTTTCCACTAGCCCCTGAAGTCTGTACATACTTTAAACTACAATAAGGGTTAAACTGAGTTAACTACAAAGAAATGTAATTTTTAATTATGAACTACGGCTACACATCATAGGAAGTCTAAAAAGACTGTAAACCTGGAACCAATGGAACACAATTCTTGACTACTTACATCTCAAATTCAGTATAAGGCAGTTTAAGTTACAATAAGGTAAAACAAATTATTTAAACCTAAAGTAAGCTACTAATTCCAAAAATTACCAGAAAGCATTCTACACTGCACTCATCTAGGTAGTCTCCTGAATACTTATGCTTGCCTAGACACAGGTCTAGCATTGTTTTTAAGTGAAAACACTTCAGGTCTCACAGTTAAATGCTTTCAAAATAATACTATAAAATCAGGTTCCATCTCTCATAGCGGGTTTCAGAAATCACTGCTGTGAGGTGATTTGCTAGTTTCTATGAAGAAACAGCAAAAGTAAATGATTTTAGCATGATAGGGCAAAAAGCTACATCTTGCTAACAAACACACATGGCTATATGTCACAAGAGGTGCTCCTGTCATTTGAATCAGGCTCAGTACTACTCCTATGTTAACCACTAAGCTAAATGCTTTTTTCCTGTACAAGAAACTCAAGAGGAAGTTTCAAGTAAAGTCCCAAAAGCCTTCTTGAATCATGAGACCCAAGTCTTTGTCCTACATAAACTTACGCAACAAAAAGTTTAGAGAACTGCCTGGAGTCAACAGAAACTGGAAAAAAACTGCTGATATTCCATGGGAATGCTACATCATCTGAGTGCTCCATCTGATGCAAAGCCACACTGGTCTGGATTTTTATAAAATTGAATAAACAGGGTAAAAAATCATACTACCATATGCCTGCTATCCTTTTAAAACAGATCAATTGTAATTTCTTGTACCACTTACAGCTCTTTCCTAACTGAAGAAAAAAAAATTGTAAGCAACACTGAAATGCTATTGGACCAGAAATAATATCTAGTTCTGTGCTCCTGTGCAGTGAATTCTAACTCACTGTCAGAACCATACTGCACGCAGTCAACAAGTCACGGAATCTCAGCCACAAAACATGATAAAACATCTAACAAACTATTAGAATTTGCATTTCCTGAGATTTTATACCTTGGTTTCAAACAACAGGAAAATCATTTGAACTATCATACAAAGATTAGTCTAAACATAAACTTTATGGATGGACATTGCAAATGCACAAGTTGAACATCTGAAATACACACTCGTCGCCCCAGAGCATCAATATTTCAGCTTGTTCAAGACAATAAATTTATGCACACAAATGGTAAGACAATAGTTATGATAGGTGCATTAAGACATACAACATAAAAGTAGAACCTACTTAAATATTTCTAGTGAGGTGGAGTGTAAGGAACATGGCAAGGCCAACAGGAAAACGAGAAGCACATCAAAACCGCAATCAGCAGTGGGAGAATGTTAGTATGAATATACAGTTGAAATGACAAAGACCAAGGAAGAAGTATTTTTCTCTCCAGTTACCATCTTGAAATTTTAATGTGCTGGTGGTTTGAAAAGCTTTTCTCACTAAATGAGAAGCTGTCTACTGTTTCCTCAATAGCGATCAACATCACAGTGCTTCTATACTGAAAATTTCAACAAAGATGAAATAGCCACTCAGGAAGAGGCTTAGAATGAAGCCTATCTCGACTCAGTACATCTCTATATCTCTAGACAGCAAACTCTTGGTAAAAACTTAGTCTCTTCTTTATTGGTGGTTGGGAGGTTAGAATAAAGACAATCAGAGCACAGCTTTCTTTGGCTGCCATTTAGACCTTTTAAACACCACAAAGCTATCATTTTATTTCTATGAGCTGCCACTGTATTAGTCAGCTTGCTTTGGCTTTTTTTTTTTTTTTTTAAATAACTTTTCGGGTCTTGATTTGAAAAGAATTTAGTCTGCGGCAAAGGTGCATATAGCATTTCAAACTGGCTTAATGCTGGCTTAAGATAGCTTCAGATAAAGTCATTCCTCTTCAGATCTCATCCCCACATTCATATAAAATCCTGAGAAGGTCAAAGGAGCGTTTAAAAGCTGTTGCCACTTCAATAAAAAGATTGTATCTTCTACTGATCTTAGCCATTATTAGCTCCTTGAAATAGGTTGGGGAAAAAACATTATTTTTTTAAAAAACCACAAGACTGAAAAACTGGGGCTATTTAAAACACCCATACAGATACCTGTGGTGGGCTAGAAACTTGTCCTAGCCCCAGTTTTACTTCAGCAATGTGTTGTTCCTTGCTTTTCACACAACAAATACTATATGAAGATACTGTACAACAGCAGCATCTGAATTTAATGTTACAGCAATTCACAGTTACTGTGAAAGATGTTTAATAAAGAATAGGGCCACCAGTGGCCACAAAATATTTCAAGCAGTACTCCACTGACACTTGGTCTATTATGCTGTCTGCCTTCCCACATACTCCCTGTTCTGCACTTGCATGAGGAGGGAAATGGGAAGGCTATAGCTCCCATTTCTCTGCAGATCTGTAGTACCAACTGAAGTACAATAACAAGTGTATCCCCTGCATTCTTTTAAACTCCCAAGTTTCATTTGCAATAATTGCTTCAAATGATGCACTATGGACGCAATTGAGCGCTGCCCTTAATGAAGTCATAAAAGTCTCCTAGTAAGCGGTACAAGACGTTCTGCATTCTTAAGACATTAGAGATTAATTTTTTAAGCGCGATACAGATAAACCCACAGCATTGCAGAAAATCATTTCATACATATACAATATACTGCTAATTTTACTTTAACCTTTACTCCTGACCAAGCTTATTTTCTTAGCTGCCCTCTTTTGCAACATTACATTATACATATTCATGAAATTCAAGTACCCATTAGATGAAAAGAATATTCTAAGAAATCGTCGGTGCTCTGTTTCTTAGTCTAATTTTATCTGCTCCAGGCAACTTCAACAAGTTACTATGCCATCCCCTCCTGTACACTGCAATCAAAGCATCACTGTCAGTACCTTTCCAGTCTTATTCTCTTGTAAGTAATCTATGCATCTCTGTACAGTTTTAAGTTCTTAAAATCTACTGCAGCACTATGGATGGGTCAAAAATATGTGGGAAAGAATGAGAGGAGAAAGGTACCATCTTCATATTATTCTCACACTTTTCACAGCCACAGACAATTTCTTATTCCTATGTTTCCATGACCTTAAGAATGTGTCATATAAGGCTTCTGAAAGCATGCATAGAATTGGGAGTACTACTTTCTAAAAATCAGTGCCTAATACCAAGCTGGGTAGTGCTGACATTTGCAACAGACAAGACCATCTGTAGGTCAAAACTGATGTGTCAACTGAGGGACAGGACAGTTTTTGGAAAAGAAGCTGGCGCTTGATTTGTAATTTAAGGTGGAGAACACAAGCTTGTCAATGAAAGGGCACATGCACAGAGTACAAATCAAACATCAACAGTATGACCTTATAAAAACACATGATCTGAAATTTAAAAATAATTCATCAGATTTTATTCCTGCAAAATATAGGTTGATTTACAGAGAAACAAAACATATCTGCAGAAAATGATGTTTTTTTCCTGAAAGCTAAGAGAAAGGAAAGAAGGTACTAAGACCTCCCTACTTCCCCTCACCTCCAGACTCTCCCTTGACCAAACCAAACAACTTGCAGGTTCTGGAAATTTATTTCCGTGTTTCCAGAGTTAAAAATGTCTATCCTCAGAAGTACAGACTTTAGGAAAAACTACCTCTAAAAACTACAAAAATTAATCAGCAATGGCTACAGAGTAGCAACTGATAAATGAAACAGAGCTGTAACATCATCCCTTCCAAAATAAACTAGAAAAAGGTTTAAGTCTAGTATGTAGGAAGATCCATGCCACCACTAGTAAACCAGTAGAAGTTCTGAAATGATTGTTTTAAATAATCACAAGGAAAATCTATGAAAAGTCTCTTAAAAGGAAGAATTCTTACCCTGCACATCCATACTGATACTTGTACTAGTGAATTTCTAACATTCCCAATCTTGCCTAGAAGGAGCAATCTCTTTACAAAGTAGCATCCCAGGACCTGAAAACAGGTCACTCTCCAGTTCATATCATTGCTTTTAAACATCAGGAAATGCTTTACATCAAAGCATTGAAATTATAATCCTAATTATAGTAAAATGACTTCGTGCAATGCTGAAGCTGAGAAGCATTCTGTCTGTATCTTTAAACAAAAGAGGTAACTTCACCCATTCCAGAAGTGGGGGGGGAAAAAAGCTCATTTGTATTTACATGTAAATTTCTAGTTTATCAACAATAAATTAACAATTCAGTCTTCAGCTGTTCCGAGCTTATATAAGCAGTACTGCAAAACAGAACCAGATATCTACCCTTCTCAAAGCTCAGGCAGTAAAAGAAGTCAAAGCATCCATCCACTTCAGCCAACTTTAGAACAAGAGATTGAAAAGCTAGATTTTAACTTTTTATAAACTTATAAAGCATGTAACAGATTAGGAAGTACGATATCACTCAAAAGATAAAGTTAAATTGAAACAATAAAACGCTTCTGGCACTGATTAGGCTGTTTCATATGACATGTAATTTTATAAAAAAAATCTTTTCCTGACTGAATTAATATTCCACACAAGTCTGAGTGATTGCTATCCGTAAAAATGACTGGGAAATTACTGCTCACTAAAGTACTGAGTTTCAACTTTAAAAAAAAAAAAATCATTAGCAGAGACCAACAGACATTTCAGGTTTCAAAATAATTCTTTAAATCGTCTAAAGCTAAACCTCATAGGTGTTTGGACAACAAAGGATGAAATAAGAATTCACATTCTGAGGCTCTGCAAACTAGTTCATTTTAAGTTTCAATACCGTGAGAAACCCAATTACTTTAACTTTCTTCAGGGCTCCTAAAACTTCTCTGATATCTTCAGAGTGTCATCCATTTGAACTCATTCAACTGATCCTACCAATCTACGTTCCACTTCAATTCATATCAATGACAATTTCAGATGTGACAGGTTTAAGGCTGTTTTGATATTCTGATTACTTGTCTGTTTTTCCAACAAACTCTGTGAACTTTCCTTTCTGGGTATGCAAGCTGTAACACCTATGGAGTCCTGCGTTTGTAGTACCTCTGAACAACCACCTGTCCCTTACCCTGCAAAGTTAACTTTATACTACTACAACAGCTATCACTGTCATCCCAAAACTTAATATGGGAGCTGGGGGAAGGGAAATAAGTGTTAGATTTAGGCAGAGGCAGACTTATGAATTTATTTCTACCCCATTTTGCCCCATCTCACCCAATACAGAAATTATCTCCATTTTTCTGGCCCATTATGGACAACTGATATGCACCCTACCAGACCAGGAGTCATAATAGAGGTCTCCTCCAAATAGGCACAGAAAAACATACTGTCCACTGTGAAAGCTACTATGATTGACCTGCCTATAGAATTTATTATAAAGTGGGGTTTTTATTAATTTTATTCCCCCCCCAATAAAGTTATTTCCAGCAGCAGGAACTAAACTATAGTGGGACACTTCTCATTCCATTCCTCTCCTACTAGAATTTTATAACATTAATGCAGTAGTTTTTATTTACTGTATGTAAAGCAACTACTTACTAGGTTTATTTCAGAAACACATCTGTATAAGTTATCAGTAGTGGGGAACACAGCAAAAAGTTATGATATAAACCAGTATCTCAGATCTGCCATGAAATGTTTTAGCTACAAAGAAAACTTACAGTAGCTGGTGCAGATTTAAATACTTAAAAGCCCACTACTGCTTCATCGTTATGAATAAATATGATCCATTTTTCACAACTGACAGCACTCATTAGAAAACAAAAATATTCATGTTTAGGATGGTATTGAGCAAAGCATAACTGTTAAATAGCTAGCCTACCTTTAAAACATGTTTATATGCTCATTAAAATTAGCAGAAACATCTTTTGTTTAGTTCTTCTAAGAGATGTAAAGATACAGTATATTTTTGCTAAACAGGTATAATATTAAGAACTAGCATTGAATATGTAGGAATCACAGTAAGCACAATCAACATGCATCAGTACACCCAATGCCATACTGCCATTAGTGTTTAAAAACCAAGTGGTATTATAACACATCCATCACCCATTTCAGAGCCAGCACTGTCACAAGAAAACCCATTAATCTGTCCAAGTGCCAGTTAAGCAAGCAAAACAGTCTTCTACACCTATTTCTTGTCACTCTCGAGAAAAAACTACGCTGCTCATTAGAGGAAACACAGATGGACAATTCCACACAATCATTTTGAGATTAAGGCAGGGAGGCAAGCAGTGACATAACAGGCCTCTCCTGAAAGGCATAAACCCCTCCAAGACCTATTTGTTAATTAACATATTAATACAGTACAAGTACCACAAGAACAAACATTACTATATAAACTATCTCTTTCAGTATTACTTTACTGTAAAAACTTTTTTTCTCCTTCCAAAGTTTCTCCTGCTTCTGGTGCAGTGTCTTTCAACTGTGTAAGCTATTCCCAGGAGGGCCTCTACAGTATTGTCACATAATGACAGAGAGTATCTTAATGATTTTCAAATGCATTTCGAACATTACTACAATCATGGTATTATACCATTAAAGAAGTATTTACTTTTTAGCTCTTTTGCAGTTGCACATTAACACTCCATGTAAAGTATCAGATAATACAAATCTCAAGATCAGCCAACCTGAGGATTTATTCAGGACAGAGACTTTTTCAGTGGCTTCTACTTCTAGTATAAGTCATTGCAAAAGGAATCAAAACACAAAACCAGAGGAAAAGTCAAGCCCAATAACTACAATGAGTTCATAATAAAGAATGTATGAAGCATCAATAAAATCTTCTGCTTCCTACTTTATAGGAAGCCTTGATAGTTTTCTATTTTAATACAGAACTACATAGCAGTTTATTCAATATTAATGTTCTTAATAGCTCCTTCTTTACTAGTTTTCTTAAAACATCAGATTCCAAAGTGTTAGAATAACTAAGACTGACATGACTGGGAAAACTTGATCCTATTTTCAGTTGTTTAAATTACCTACCTCCAAAAGGCTGATAGTTTATACTATCAGTATAGTATAGTTTACTTTTCAAACAAAGATGGTGCAATCCTGGTGTAGCATTAGCTGAAGAAACTCAAAAATTAAACACTCAGCTCCTGCTGGAGGCTTCACTTCATTAGATTCCTTGAAAGATTCCAGAATCTGTTGTTCACTTCTTTCACTCACTACATTGTTGATAAAATTATATAAATGTATCTTCTGACCTTTTCAACCTAGGCTTCAAACTTTATTAGACAACTTGGTCTTCCAATAAAGGGGAATTACACAAGAGACACAAAGGATAAATTTCCTGAGAGTGTCCTTTCTTCAATTTAGAGAGAGCAAAACCAAAAAGCCCACAAATCAAAACCATACAAAAAAAAACCCAAAACCAACTTGTTTCCAAGCACACACCAACCTGTAACAAAATGGCAGTTTTATGTTGGCTTTTCATCAGGTTGTTAATGGATTCGAAGAGTCTCCTCATAGATTCTTCAAATTCTGTTTGTTCTTTGCCTTCATATAATCTGTCAAGAGATGCATTGGGTTATCCTTTCAGAATCAGAAAGTTTCATAGTCCTAAGCATACCAGATTTAACATTACCTTAAAAATATATCTTATAACTTGATCCAATATTATGTACATACATATTTCACCAATGGGTTATATCTGCTATTCACTGTATTGTGTAGAAATTCTTCAGCTTGAACACAACACCAGCATTTTCAATTTTTTAAAAGCCTCTAAAGAATGACACCTCCCAGATCTAAGCTTATAAAAAAAGTCACTTAGCTTTCAAAGTGACTGCAAAAAAAAATCTGATTTTTTCCCCCACTACTACTAAGCTACTCTAGAATATTCTTCACATATTACGACTGGTTTTTTTTTGCTGTTGTTGTCACTTTTTCAAATAGCTATTTTTACTGTCCCCATTAACCAGTCTGCTTTTAAGCATCAAGTAGAGACTTTTTTCAAAAAGTTAAAAGTGCATTTAAATTAAGCTCACTCCACTATTTCTTCATTCCCTGTCCTAAAGTTTGAATCTTTCAGATTCTCCCTCCTGCATAGTTCATACTTGCTATTAATACTAAATACTGCTTACATAAACAGTAAAAAACACTGGTGACATGTTAAATTAGTTACCTGAAACAGCTGTCAAAAGTTAAAGAAAGACAAGCTAAGAAAAAAGCCAAAGCAACAAGAGAAGCCTGAAACGTGTGTAGGATACTGTGAACTAAATGCTGCACCTCCAATGTACTGCCTTCTCTAGCAGAAGAGAAAAATCCCTCTTTTTAAAGTCAGGTATTCTAGTGTTATGTTCTTTTCTTTTCAACTTGAAACTTAAGTCCTTACGAGAACTAAAGGCAAATTAAGAGCTTTTGCCTACAGCAAGGAAAGAAAAATCAAAACTGCTATTCATACCACTGGCAAGAAGCTTTGAGGAAAGGAAAACACTGGGAGGTACACGGTTCAGGCTCATGGCCTCTGCACTGTTTAGGTCAATGCTTGTCAATAAGATTTAAGTCAGTTATTGGAAAGGAACCCCAAAATCCAAAACATCTAAGAGGAAAAGAAATTATATGCACATGTATACAACATACATGATGCGCACTACTTGAGGTCAATCCCTACTGAGGTGTTACAGCTGTATAGAAAATGCATACCAGAAAAACTTAGATGTGAAAGGCATCTTGAAACAAGTAAGTTTTAGTACAATCACACTTGCATAGAAAAGTCACCTTATTTATTATCAAGTAGTATTTTAGTAGCTTGGTTTTTGGTTAAATTATTCCATTTTTTTTAACGTAGTGGAGATTGTGGCATGTGGTGGCTATTTAAAATTATTTTTCAATGGGAATTAAGTACATGTAAGTTTCAACAATGTGAATTTCTCAGTCTAAGTGTTTGCTAAAGTTACTTGGCTAATGCACTGATACAGCTTTTATTGACTACATAAAACATTGCTGCAAAAGTAAATGAAGATTCTTAAACCTATTCTTTTCTGCAAGTAGAAATTTGAAGCTTTCTTGACTAAACCTGTGGGTCAAGGAGGGAGGCAAGAGCATCGCACAACATGTATTAAACACGCTTTTTAAATTTACACCAGAACTAATTAATAATTCAGGTAGAACGATAATTCTATTTCTTGACTTATCATCTAGCTTCCATTTAGACACAATTTTCTGTGTTAAATTTCAATTAAAATCACTTGTTCTGAAAACAAATTTAAAAAGATGACTAACTACTTGCTTGGAAACAACTTCATCACAACAGCGTACATGAATTTCACGACCAAAAACAACCTTAGGCCAAGGAAAGGAGGAAAGCAAACATTTCATGTTTTCAGTCTGTATTATGTAAACCTTTGGCTAATATATATGACCTTTCTAGAAAACATAGTCACTGAACAAACAGCTGCAAGACATAACCTTAGTTCAGCTGACTGAAGTAAAAATATTTTTGCTTTAATTACATCTCTATAGCTTCAACAGGACTGAATGAATGCAAATTAAAGTAGAACTTGGTTATCTTCAATGTATCTGCCTGATGATGAGATAAAAAAAGTCTCCCGTTTTATGTCTAACATTAGAAGTCATTATTCATCTCTTTCCTACACAATTTTCACTTTGTAATGTCTCTTACCTTTCAACAAGGCACCTTAGTTTCTTATGCAGCCCATCAAATTAATGAGAGAATGATCTAGAGATCTGTCTCATCTCTATTAATTCAAAATATTTATCTCCAAGAAGGCTAATCTCAACCCTTGAAAGTGAAGTACTTTAATCGTAAATACTAACTCTTCTCATGGGAAGAAAATACACTAATCCATTTTCTTCCATTTATTCTTCTTTTTCATGACCGGTCTGACAGTAGGAAATTGACTGCATAAAGTTAGATCACAACAGCTGTGAATGGACACACAGACAATACTGTTCACTATTTGGTTATTTTTGCCGGAGGCTACCATTTGCAAGAGCTATTACTGCCTATAATAATAACTGTCTAAATGAATTCAGAGTTTCAGACCTTCAGTTAAGGCATTTATAGAGCAAACTAAAGGAGTAGATATGTATAGCTGATCACCTGAACATGCAACGTACTGCAATAACCTACTTTACCACAGACTGTCCAATGTACACTTTTTGCTGCCAGCTAATACTAGGGATTAAAATGGAGACCAAAGTTCTCCCTGCAACAAAACCCTGCCTTCTGACCTTCATCCGTACAAGAAATTTTCCATAGTCCTCTACACAATGCTTCCTTCCCCAAAACTCTAAACATCCACTTTTGCCATGACACCTATTAAAAAAATTTAAAACAAAGCTTCTGAACTACTAGCTATATTCTATTCTTACGAGCACCATCTCCTTCCTTATACAGCTTTATCACCTTGTTTATCTGTATCCATCTAAAAATAGTAAGTTCCTAGAGATAAGAATATTTCTAAGGGACTATCTACCAGCAGCAAATAACTTCTGAATCTACTCCTACTTCAACCAAAATTTCATCATTCAAATATACTTAGTTTTAGAAAACTATAAATCTACATGGACTTTTTGAAAAAAGAGGCAGTGGAATAACAGAGAAAAATTGTATTAGAGCTCCCACAGAGCAAAAAACAGATAAAACAGAAGGTCTTTCTGTTCTGTTGACTGCCAACCACAAACATAACATCCAACCACTCAGTCTACTATAGTCCTCAGTTTGCCACTGCATGTCTTCTACCACTGCATATCTTCGGCCATGTAGCAGAGGAACAACACAACAAGTATTAGGGGGAAACCAGCTAAGGATAAATGGAAAAAGATGAAGCAGAAGAGAAAAGAGGAAACAGAGGATATGGATGGGATCTGTGGGATATGGTGAGAGTCTTTAAGGGCTAGGGGAGGAAGTGGGGGACACAGTTACTGTAGTGTAGTTTTTCTCCTTCCAGCTTTCAGCTCCTTCATTCTCCCCATCTCCTTTTCCCCTAAACTTGAATGCCACTTGTAAATATTACACCTCATCCGTTTGGCTGAGCTATACATATCTAGTCAGTTGAGTCTTCCCTATAAATTCCTTAACTGGAGCTCTGAAACTCTAAATTCAGTTGGACAATGATTACTGAAAATGACATTGTTCTAAGTGCAGTCTGAGCTGCTGAACACCATGATCTCAAGGACAATTATCTAGCTTCAAGTCATCTGTCATAACGTTTGGCCATCTATTGGTCTTAGGCCAAGCCACCTAACGCAAAGAAAAATTGCCCTTTGAAATTGGCTGCTATTACTAAATGCATCTCTGGAACTTACACTCAAGCAGATTTCTGAAGATTCCCCCTCCAAAAAAGTATCTCAGCAATGTCTGTATTTTAGGCTAGTTACCAGCTTTTATGTTTTATTTGTAAAAATGAAAAGTACAGTTCTGGTATCAATTTTTTCTGTTTCTCAGGTCTACTTCTATTTCTGGCATTGGACTTATGGCAATAGCCTCAGTACTTACTGTGAAAATAGTGTCCTTGATCTGACAATAAACTTGAACACATATTCCAGTGCTTTCAGAGTTCTTAGGATAGGTTCACATTGCTCTCCTCGGCTGGAGGTATCCAAATAAGTCTTCAGAACAGTCATTAATTTCCTGAAGTTAAAAAATACTTCTAAAATATTTTTTTTTTTAAATTAACTTCTCTAGCTTGTTTGGCTACTCTAAATAAATGTTTATGCTTAGTCAAGCACACACAACAAAATGTACTGCATGTACTTTTGTGTTTACGTTGCACAAATTCTATCAGTATAAACAAATGAGGAGCAAATTCTTAACCGCACAAGCAAGAAAGCAATCTGAAATCTCAGAACAGTAGCATAATTTTACACAATCCTGGAAGCACTTTTACAGAAGTTTATTATTATTTATTTTTATTTATTATTAATTATTATTATTTATTATTTATTTATTATTATTTATTATTAAGCTGCCAGAACAAGACTTCAGGTAGATGAAAAAAACACATCTATCCTGTCATAGCACTTCCCCAAGATCAGCACTAACTGAAGATGTTATCTTTCTTCATAATTCAAAGTGATTTTATCCTACCATCATCTGCAAAAACCTTATTTAAATAAAGAACGAATCCAATACTAAATTTACTGTATAACATGTCTCCACAGTTTTTACTCTTCTATGAATCCATGTCTTCCCACCTGGGCATTACCTGGAAGCTCCAAAAATATAAAAGAAAAAAAAAAAAAACCACAACCAAAACCAAAAAGTCTGTCCACCTGCCCACTGGCATGACCATGTGCCAAATATTAATATTCCAGTTCACAGCAGACCACATAACAAATACCAAAATTCCAGTTCACTGCACTGAAACCCTCCTGGTGCAACATCAGACTGTGAACCGCATATGAAGACTTGACAGTTCCCAAACAATTTTTTCCCCCATGAGTTCATTTGCTGTAAAAGAACATATGGAAATCTATATAAATGGGTTAAGGACATCCTCAAGGCCTCACAGCATTTCACGTTAAGGCCAGGAATGTAAAGGGAGAGGCTTTACAGCTAAGTATCTTTTGACAAATTTGACAGGATACAGATGAAGCGCTCAGACACCGCAAAATCCAGACAAGAGAAAAATGAATGCCAAAGAGTCATTTAACCCCAAATCAATTACTGTTTGCCAATTAACTCTACTTACAATGAGTTTCTCACAAGGAGGTTTCTTTCCAGAGAGGCAAACAGCAGCATCAAAACAACAGTCATTATTAATTACATCAGGAAAGTCACAAACAGAATTTGCTTTCTTTAATGTGATGGTAGACGTTTAGAAAAAAAGGAGAGAAAACAGAACTTACTTGTATGCCAATGTTGCACTGAAATGCTGTTGGATATACGCTTCCAAAACAGTGTTAAAATGTTGAAACTTGCGGTCTGCAATGAGCCCTATGATGTATATCTAAACAGACACGGACATAATTAGCATTTTTCATAAAGTCACATTTTAAATTTAAATATTAGTTTTCTGAAATATTTTTGATAATCCACTGTTTAAGAGTTTTTAAAGAAATTTGCTTTTCAGACAAATAGTAATATTCCATCTGTTCCGTAGAGATTTTAAAACTAATTCCCTGAAATAAACAACTGGATGGCTCATTTGAAATTATAGCCTTCTTTACTTTGACAAATGAAATCCTTTGGTGCCAATTCTTACCAGTGCATCAAAAACAAGGATGTCATACTCGTTACTGTGGGAATGTTCCATCATGATGTTAAACAGGGCATCCAGCGTATCTTGGAGAAACTATACAACAACATGAAATGACAAATTGGCAACCAATTTAACTTGAACATCTCACAAGTCAGTTTTCAGATAGTAGACTTGATTTCCCTCAAGTTAGAATTCTAAAGGCCTTCACTGAAACATCACTTGAATTCAGAAAACATTTCCAGGAACTTAGGCTCTAGTTTCTTTAATTTTAAGAACCTACATCCTCAGACACATGAGCAATCAATGCATGATTGTACATGATAATAAAAACACACTTCATACTCTGTGGTCTGATTCAAAGCCCACTTTAAAACAAGAGAAAGCACCCCAGTGACTCAGTAACCAAACTTTTGTTCGGTTAAAAAAAAAAAAAATATCTTTTTTTTTTTTGTAAGTCTCCTTCCTCCTTCTCTCAAGGGAGGCATCTAATGCTCTCTAAAGAGTAACACAAATGTAATACTCCTATTCTGAATGTTGGAGTCTGCCACTTTCCAAAATATTAAGTTTTTATCCATATTATACTCATTGAATTAACAAAGCACTTCATTGGGTACATAACGCACTTTAATATCACCATGTAAATTAATATTAAGAACGGTAAAGAAAGCAGGAGGAATTGTTTGTAATGTTTCAGACAAAAGCAAACAGTTGAACAGAGATTGTGGAAAATATTTTACCGTTACTACCTTCATATCCTATCACGTTTTTAAAATGAAATTTTCTACACATGCTCAAAATGAAAGTTTACCTGTGACATATACATAAGCACCTGACCAAAGCAGCAATGACTCCAAATAATACTCTTGGTATAGAGTTCTCCATTCATGCACAAAATTTCCAGCAAAATAAAACAATAGAAAGCAGAAAAGAATCGTAATAAATTAATTACCAATGAAAGCAAGGAAATTTGACCAGTAATCTTGCAAATCTCCACAGCCTAACAGTAGCCAATACCCGAGATGTCTGGGAGTAACAAGCACAAAAAAAGGGCAAACACTGTGATGAACCCTGTCCAGGTGCTTGCTTCCTTGCTCCTTCTAATGAAGAGCTTTGCTCACATCTTTTGCAAACTATCCCTAACAAAGACATTACACAATGACACTCATAATGGAATGAATAACTGACAGCCTTCTTTAAGTTCCTATGTTTACTGTAACTGACCTTCCGGTTGCTTTTTCTTTTTGAAACTAAGAAGCATTTTTTTCTGCCAAGGCATGGAGGGACATGAAGAATAACTACTATTAGAATAATTATATATATATATACCTTCACAACTTCCTCTCCATCCACAATCTTCAGTTTTTCCAGGTTCTCCTGAAGCAGCTCTGGCTTCATACGCCACTTCAAGAGGCCTAGTAATCCCACTAATAGAAAATAAATGGACAGACATTAAAATTTAAAATGTGATCTATCATTTGTGCAACATCTTCTAAAACTTCTACCTGTTTAGAAAATACATACCATTCTGAGTTAACTTTGTAGAACAAACAAGAGTTGAAATATAAAATGCATCTCGTGAGCTTACTGAAAGCCCCCCTATAATACTTGAGTTCCTGACCAGGGTTGCTCCTTTATTTTCTACGTGTTGACGTGTAGAAGGTAATGTCAAATAAGCACTAGCATCCTCCATTTTTTTACTGTCCCCCTGAAAAACAACATACCATTCATGATATATTTCACACCACTGGATTTAAAAGCAGACTAATTTTGTACTTTGTACAACAGTAAATAAAAAGCTATGTTTCTATGTTTCTATATGTCTTTTCTTTAACAAAACTACTCAAGCAAAATTCCCCAATGAGTTTATGAGCTCTGTCACTTAAAGCTACAACACCATGACAGATCTGACTCAACTGCAGACCCTTACCCACAGTTGTGCATAAACGAGGAGTTACAACAACTATAATCTAGAATGACTTTCTAAAGTTTTGCATTTTTATCCGATTCAATGACTGTATGTGTGCAGTCCCTACATCTTATCAAACAAGAAGTAAGGTTAAAAATTGACTATAAAGACACCTAGACAAAAGGCAAAATCCTCACACAGCAAACGAGACAGCATTACTAACTTCTATGATTGTATCAAGCTTGCCAAATAATTACTTCTCAGAATTTCTGGAACGAAAAGAGAATCTTGACTTCCTCTTTGAGACAAGTTGGACAGACAACAGGGAAAAGACTTGAAATTTTGATCCAAAAGTCTCTCAAAAAGATTCAATGCCTGAGGGTGGTGAAAATAAAGTACACTGTTTAAACTTTGTGATTTCCAGATGACTTATTTTGAGAGGCCAGATGTACAACTCTTTAAAACACAGCTTACAATTACTGTGTTTAATTCTACAATAGGCAAACATATGTCAGAAAATCTGTCTATTTCTCCCAAACAAAAACTAGGTCAATTCAATTTAGCATTTCTCATCTGTGCTGTTAACTTAAGGGAAAATTACCAGGTGATGCAGGAATGAATAAAGTGGAATTTCATAACCACGTTAACCACAGTCATACAACATGACCATTATTTTCCTTCTGGTTTAAGTATTTACCAATGTTGGTATCAATAAAGAGAAGATAAATAACTGTACACTGCCATTAATCTTTTTTGGACTACCTAAACAACTTGATTTAGTTGTATGCATCTCACTTGCCATTAATGTTACAGCAAACTACTTTACTGAAGAGGGGACTAAGAAATACCTAAAGTAAAATTTTTTCTGTATTGGAAGTGATTTCTGGTTCTTAGTTTCTGATAGACAGTATTCTCCAAGGGGAAAAAAAAAATCACCAACAAAAAAACCCAATCTTGAAACATCTGTTCCCTGCTTCAGTTCAAAGTCAAAAATGCTACCTGTGTCCATTCAGGGCTAGCCAAAATTATTCTTCACATCCAAAAATAAAATTCCTGAAACTTTTGCTTTTGTACCTGAGTAACTACACAGAGCAGTTTCCAACAACCAATTCCCTACGATTACATTCCCTGATTATTCATGTGACAAAGATTCTAAATGAATCAAAACAACTTTCCCCCGCTTCAGCAAGAAAAATGGTACACATCCAAGTACTGAGTTTTAGATTGACTTCCTCTATACTACAGGTGGCCAAAAGCACAAACTTCAGTAAAAATAGCAGGAATGGCAACCATCTCTCATTGTGCTTAGATAACATCTCTCTCTAATGAAAATCTACAGAAACATTTACTGGCCATGGAACAAGTTATAACTTTTTTGTTCAGGTGAAAACCATAATATTTATCTTTGACAGAATAATAAAATTAACCTAGCATATGAAAGCAAACAATGCAGTCAAAGACAGTGTGAAAAAAAAGTGTCTCGTGGGGGAAAGAAAGGAAAGAAATTGATCCAATACCTTCAGGACTAACAAATCATGGATGCCATCTTGAAGAGTTGTTCCATCCTCCTTCATTAGTCTTATGTAGGCCATTGCAAAATTCTTTTCTCCTTTATCTTTAGCTGTAAAGCAAAGTATTTTCAGTTGACTATCCATCAACAAATTAAAATTCACTGAAGTAAAAATTCTCTACTTACAATCCTGAGATGATCTGTGTCTGAACATGAAGCGCAGATGTATCCTCTGCATGTCTTCAATAGGGACTGCTACCTTTTGTAAAATCAAAAAATAATGAATAGAGTTATGGCGGGGGGGAATTCCCAGGTTTTACCTGTAATGAGCTCCAATTTTAGAATTAAAAAGCACCACTTCTGCTGGCTCCATAATGCCTTTCACAGACCATTCAAAACTATTAAGCCTGATCACAGTAGCAGAAGTAGTGACTTAAAGGCAATTATCTGTAAGACTTTGCTCAAACTCTAGCACCACCAAAGCACTGAACCCAGTTAGTTAAAGCACACAGGTGCTTATACACTAGAAAATAAGTATACTGCAGTCTTCTTACTTACCGTTAACCATACAGAATTATGCAACACCTCTGCACTATGAACCTTCCACATTTCATATATATAAATTAATGATCAATGAACAGGTGAAAAAGGTAAGAAAATTCTAGCAAAATAAATTAATTGTATTTTTGTGATAAAATTCAGTTTCAAAGCCTTGAGTAGAATACCAGGAACTCACGATTGATTTAATCTTCAAGTAGCATACCTCCTTATAACAAATATGCAACATAAAAGACTAACTGCATAAGAAAAAGCACAAACTTCTATATTATCAAGTACACAGTTTTAAAACTTTAAAAACTTGTGCTCCTTTGCATTCATTCATAACTTCCCTTTACCAAACTTACTGCATAACACTCCTTCACATTAACTACACTTTCCAAAAGGATCTACTGTTAACGATTATGTATAAAAGTCTGAATTACAGAACAATTTTAAAGACAAACTAGTATATTAAGTAAAAAAGACAACATTGCCATATATGACAAGCTGGCAATTATTACACTAAGGTGTGTTGTTGAGATTGGGCAGGACAGGGAGGAAATGGAAGTGTGATTCGCAACAGAAGCTTATTTGTTTTTTTGAAAACGTTGACCCATTCTGTTCAATAGTCATCTTCAAAAGAAATAAACGAAATGGTGCTTGCTAGCAAGCTTGAGATATGCTTTATAAGAACTACTTCTGGAAACTTCTGGGAATTTTCCAAAGACATTAAAGCTAGATTAGATAATTATTGGTGTGTCTCTAAAGATTTTTTTTTCTCTCTTAAATAGTAATATTTGGGGGTGGGGTGGGGTTGTTTGGTTTGGTTTGGTTTTGGGAACTTTTTTTTAAATCATGCAATTGAAACTCCTCATCTCCATTGTTTCATCACAATAGAACAAATGCAATATTTCATTTTTTTATGAGCCATGTTAGGACATAAGGTTATCTAAAATGACCTCATTTGTATTGCTAACCGAAACCTTAACAATATTTTCCAGGCCAAATTTTAAGCCTCGGTAATCATGTATCTCTAAAAACCGACGTATGACTAAGGCTCCAGCCTTCTAGCTGTACGCAGGACCAAGTTATTTTTTAGAAAACGCTGATGCTGTGCAACTTTTCTGGGTGAGGTACCAAGAAATGAAGAGGAGGGAAAAAAAAGGCAAGCGAAAAGTGTCTCCACCATACCTTTAACGTTTCCATCCAACGTGGCTGTTTGACCTGATAGTAAAGAACTGATCGATATTCACTCACGGGTTTGTCCCCTGCTCCCAAGCAAACAGCATTCTTAACAAAAAGAAGGGAAGAAACAGCGCTTAGTGGCTCATTAATGTCTGTAAATTCCTGTTACTTGAGCAAACCCGAAGGCAGATGCGAGCCTCTGACCCGCAGCCGCCCGGGGCAATCCCACCGCCGGCTGCGGGCAGCGGCGTCACCTCAGCGCCCGCCTTCCCCTGCCAGGCGCCGCCGGCGGCGGCCGCCCGCCGCAGCCCCAGCCTGCCCCGGGCCTCGCTTCCCGCCCGCGGCCGCGCCGCCCGCGGCCACCGCGGAGCCGTCAGCGCGGCGGCGGGCAGCGGCCTCGTCAACCCAGCGGCGCGGCTGGGCGCGGGGCGCGGCCCGGCGTGTGCGGCCCCGCAGGCCTGGCTCAGCCCGGGAGCGGAGAAACGGGCCCCTCGGCTCGGGCCAGGCGGCGCCGAAGGCCCTGTGCAGCTCCAGCTTGGAGCCTCTGGGGACCGGGGACGCCCCATGAAGGCTACAGGTTCAGGACCAGCGCGAGTCGAGCAGCATCAAGACCTGTCTTGAGCAAGCAGTTTTGAAGTTGGATACGGCATCATTCAAAATTAAATAATAATGAAACCACCCACACAGAGGAAGCGTTAATATGAGGATACTGCACTTCCCAAGCCTCTGAACATAACAAAAATAAACATTTTCCACTGGACCTACCCATAGATTGCATTTTACAGGGGTTACACCATGGGCTCTAAGAAGAGCTGAGTGATGAACATATATAGACTTGATTTCTCTTCTCAAACGGACTATCTTAAGTAAGCAAGACGTCATCTCAATTAGTAGAGGAAACACACAAAGTAAAAATCGTCTGGCTTCATTATTCTATTTATTTCTCCGTTTACTTCAAAGTACTCTATTCCAGCAGAAACTCAGAAGCACGCGGTTACATACCAGAGATGACTTCCAAACTAAACATTGTAGAAGCACCAACAGTATGTACTGCATTTTTTCAACATTTAGAATTTCCCATTTTCTAATGACTATCAGAACTAGTACAGGTCCAACTTAAAGTTTTCATCAAGTTTAAAATTTATTATAACCTAGGAATTCAGTTTGTTTAGCGAACCTGTGAAGAGACTTGGCCTACATCTGTCTTTCCTAGCAGATGTACATGCAGAGTAACCGCTAATGCTGAAAACTGAAGACAGCAAGATCACTGACACCAAGCATCAGACATTAAACTCCTCAAAATCGCTGCTTAAACATGTCTAAGGCATAGTAACCACAGAAAGCAGGCATGATTCAAATATACATTTCAGATCACAGACTAAGTGACAAATCCACTTTCTCCTAGTATTTGCAGAAAGGATGCATCTGCAGAACTGAACAGACATATTACTGGAATGCAAGATTTAATGCATTGCAATAGGTTAATTACTTTAAGGAATACTTCAGTATATGTATTTTAAGCATATTATCTATGAATAGACAGAGGTTGCTGAAGTTGATTTCACAACAGAGTTAACTTCTGTACATGCAAGTCTTGTGGTTAGGTGCTTTCATATGTATAGGTGGCATTTTGTAATCAGGGTTACAATTTGTGGTGTGGACTGTAAGCATTACGTGGGTTTAGGATTTTCTTCAGTCAAGCTTTAGAGTTAAATTTTAGGTCAAGCATTTAATTGTAGTTCAGCAAGTCATGAACCACAGTGAGTTACTCCATCTTTATTTGATCTCAGGAAGCGTCATTATGATTTCACCCTCACAATCACAGTAGTGATTTAGTGGAACAGTATAAAGATCACAAAAGGAAAGGCCAAAAATCCCCCTGAAACTGAACTGATGTTAAAAAGCCCTGAGGAAAAGACAAAAATTGCTCAAAACAGACATAGACAAACAAAAAGACACTGTAAATATTTATGTTGCATATGTACAGTGTCCACACTCTTCTGTTGTCACTAGTTTAGTTATTTGCTATGGGGACAATGATGCAGTCTTCCTGGCACAAATCAAGGCTTTGTTATGTAGCAGAAATGGTACTTATAACACTTTAATGTACAGATTGCATTCCTCTGGGAATTTCTGCAAGAAAAACCCTAGAGTAAGAACGCAGGAATTATCAGAAACAGCATTTGTTCTTTGGCACAGCTAAAATAGGTCATTTAGTGTTATTTCTAGTTACAGTTTTACACAAGACATTTATAGGACTTTTAATACGTAGGTCACTTTAAACATCATAAAACTTGTCAGTCATGAGATGTCACAAGATGACACAAGTGAGGGAACTGCAAGTTTTTGCACAATAGTATTTTATAAAAAATTATAAGAAGTTTAAGCTTTACTTCTATAATGTAACTCATGTTTCTATGTCCATCATACAGAAAAAAACACTTACTGGCATCACTTTTCCTTCTTCATCACAGACACACATTATCACTTCCACATTTCTCTGAGTTGTTTTATTGTATTTATCAAAATCTCCATACAGCAATGTAATATAAATGTCATTTCTTATATCTCCTAAAAGAGAAATGGAAAGTTTAAAAAAAAAAAATCAATGAAAATCCTGTGAGAGCATAGGGTCAAGTGAACTTCACAATGGTATCTCTTTTCTGCAGTGAAACAGGTAAAAAAGAAGTCTTCTTTTTCATCTGAACTTAAATTTTCGTCTCTGTTATTCTTAGCTAAGGAGATACCACGATATGATGATGTGAAACGAACCAAACGGGAGTCCTCAAAGTGACTTGAGGCAATTCTCGTCCTGCACTGACACCTGCTGGTGAGGTGATGGATGATGCCATTACTGATTTTTCCCCAAATACACAGCGCTCTCTCTACAGAGAGAACTCCTGTGAACAAATTAATGGCTTTTTAAAATAAGAAGTATCGAGATTTGAATTGAAGGGTTGGGGCGGCAGAGGGTGTTGTTTGTTTGGTTTTAAAAAAGGAGCACTGCAGACAGTGATTTAATTGGAAAATACCATAAATCAAAAAAAATTAAGAGATTATAAACTCATATGTTTATTATTGTTATTAAAGGTCAGTGATAAATTACAACAAAAATAAGGTTAATTTGAAATTCAGGTAAGCATCCACCATAATCTACTTAGAAGATAAGAAAGCTATGTACAAGGAGCTGGGATTATCCCTCACTGTTTTGATTTTATTTTTTCTGTTTAAGTACTAGAAAATACTTTCCAAGGATTTCACTATTTTATATAAGCCTCTAATATTGGAACAAAACTTAACACGAAGAGTGAATTCTAAAGAGCCTCTGAGTTACCCATTACAGAATTAAATAAGGCTGCAGCTGAGGCTCATTAACCGAGGGAATGCAAAAAAATCTATTTCCTGTAACAGAACCGAGCACCTCCTACCTGGCATGATTATTTCAGGAAATCCTAGCTTTCTAGCAACAACTGTCGTTCTGTCTACAAGGTGCGGGTAGTCCTTCCTAGTTTGAATCACATCTCCAACAAGCATTTTCACGGTTACCCAGAGACCTATGGGGGGGAGGAGAAGACATAACATTTATGGTAAGGAAAAAAAACAAAACAAACCAAAAAAAAACCCAACCTCTTTTGAGATGATTGCCTCTTCTACCCACCAAAAAGCCTTTCTCTAAAATGTAAACAATATAAAATGAAGTTCCACAAAAACACCTTGTTACTTTACTTAAAAAAAAAAAAAAAAAAAAAACAACCCACACACACACAAAGGAAAAAGAACCTATTTTACCTTGTCCACCACTGTCTCCTTTTGATGCAGTGACTTTGCTTAGGAGACTGTGTAAAAAGTCATTCTCTGCCACTACCCTGCAGGATAAAAAACAATGTCTACTAGGAATTAAGCGCTAAATATATCAAACAGCATTCAGAACATAAATGACAGACAGCCTCAGTCGTCTTTGCAGTACTTGACCTTATGATGATATGTTCTGTAATTTCACTGTTTCTCACTCTGAGTTGCAGACCACTCACATTAAGCTTATGTGTACACTGAAGTGAAAAAGATTAAATCGACAACTTTAGGAACGGCATTTTGTGACAGACTGTCAATATGAAAGCTTATAATTTTGTAGGAACGCACAACGTGAATGCATTCACCAACATGCCAGTCCAGTCCACTTTCCCTGATACACAGCGTGACAAACGAATGAACTTTGAATTTGTTTCAGCCACTTTCTAAATAAGCAAATTCTCACATAACAAAGAAGCTGGATCAAATTGTAAAAAAGTAATAAAGAATTGTGTCATACTTGGATCTTTCAGAATGAAATTTATTGTCCATAGTACATAGCAGCAATGCTATGTAGGATGTACAAACATGTTTCCAGTGAATACTGGCACCTATGCATTTTATCTGTGAGTATCACATTTTTAGGCAGCTGGTCTGGCATTTCTTTTGAAGACAGTTAATGTATGACAATTCAACTACTTTTTAACTGAAACCCAATATTTACTCAGATTTTTCTCAAATTCAAAACAGAATCAAGCATATAAATTAGTAGTTATCCGTACTTGTAAAGCTTACTGTTGAGTATGTGTAACTATTTAACTTGGATTTTGTTAAATAGGACATGGTACGAGCTGTCTGAAGGAGCGCATTCATAGAAATATACATTCATTTAACATGCTATGTAACCCATATCAAGCCTTAAATACCTTTTAAAGTGATAGTTAAATAATTAGCACTATTAAAACATAAAATTATTAAAAGAAAAATTATTTTTTCTTGAAACATTTCACAGGTTGTTACAGCCAAAGAGATACAGAAATATTTTTGTGCGTTTAACAAAAAAAGATATCCGTGACTATCTTACGGGTGAAAGGGAATGAAATGCTGCTTTTCTTCATCACTTTCAGCTTTTCCTTTTATGATATCTGTAATATCCATAACTAGAAGGGTAAAAGAAAAATTAGAAAAACATAACAGCATTGCAAAATATCTCCTTATCTATGAATAATGCACATTAATGTTCTTGTGCCTAAAGGTAGATATAGATTTTTCACTAGCAAGCAGCATAGCCCAATAGGGGTAGATTTGTGAGGCAGAACATTTAGTGCAAAGCCCACACTACAGATATGATGTTGTGTAAAGGAAGAATTACTTCAGACCAGTTTTGGTCTAATCCCGTGAATACAGGTATGACTGCATTGGTGGTGTTCTCGGCACATAATTGTTGGTTTTATTTCATCTGCAAGGAATTCTATTATTGTACTCTGGTACTGTGCTTTGGTTTGCACTGCACAGCAGTGTGAATTATTAGAAAAGTAAATTCTAAAGCACATTTCCGAGCGCAACTAAAATGCTAATGTGGGTGCAGTCTTTATGGACTTAAGAAACTAAATATGGAAGATAGTTGATATAGCTATCTTGTATTCTGACATGTCTTGGTAGAGATTCTGTGGTCCAGGGTTGGCAAGTTGGGTCCTGCTTCAGATATAGCACAGGAGACATCAGTTACCTGCCACTCCGAAAGGCCGCCTTAGTCCTTGCGTGTATTTCTTTGAGTTACTGTCTCTGAGGTCCATCCTCCCAACTCGGACTATTTGACAAACTAAATAGATTTTGTCTCTGCTAAGATCTTTATTTCCAAGATCCTAAGATACAAACAAAAAAGAATTAAAATATTACTTGGGGAAGAACCAAGTTGTGAAATTTAAACAGGACCTTCTGTAATAAATTGATCCTGAATAATCAAGGGAGGGGAAACACAACACCAAACTGAGCCCACAGAAAGGCTGAAAAACTTGACAGTTTAAAGTTTGAAGAAGATAGAAGGTAAGATAAATAGAGAAAATAGTAGCAATCAAGAGGTACAGCAGATTAAAAAAACCCAAGTCATCAGTAAGTTTATGAGGCAGCAAAATGATTTGAAGAAAGGACATTGAAGCATTGTCACTGCCTTAAAGCACTCAATGACTGGTCATCTTGCTCTTTTTCTAAGATTACTTCTGCTTCTTTCTTCATCTTGCTCAATCTTCAGGAATTCTGATAGTGACCACAGAAAAGAGACAACCTGATTTGCAAATACAAAGTAAAGAAAACTGGAAAACACTTACTGTGAACACTACTTTAAGGTTGTTGAGCATATCAATTTCCTTTGGAAAGCCTTTACTCCCCCATCTCACCAAGTAGTTCTCACTGTTTTGAAGATAAATATCTTACTGTCATGTGATTTTAAAATTCTTCCCTTTCCCAGTACATTATAAACCACAGTACATAACAAAGGTTGCATAACAGACAGTAGTCTGTGGTGATTGTTTAAATCTAATACCAGACTAAAAAGACAAGAATGCTATACAAAATACCATCAGTAAGTTTTGAAAAATAACTTGAACATAGGACAAAATGGCACCTTTTTTGGAGGAAACATTAACTTCATCATAGTCCATTTGACAGGAATACCGAACAGAATCTTAATCTATCTTTGAATTTGTAAGTTACTCTCATTTGGTCCCCTTCCCCCCATTTCAGCACTTTACTCCAGACACCATAACATTCCCTATCAAGAATTATCTCTTAACTTTGAACTGTTCTCAGGCTTCTCCAAAATTCTGAAATGTTCATTCAAGGAATTACCTATCAAAATATTTAGTATCCCTTACCCTAGAATTCTTTAGTCGCCGCCAACAACTAGATCTGTCTGCACTTCCCTTTCCTTTTGGTTTCTTCCTTTTATTTTTATATTCTCTGCATTACTAGCATGTTGGGAACTATTTTACTTAATTTTGGCAAGCTCCTTTTGCTACTTTTTTTGCAATAAGAAGAAAAAAGCTTTACCTTATAATTGTTAATTTCTGTGGATCGTATAGTGACATAAAGAGTTCTGCATCCTCTCCAATTCGGCAAACAAAATTCCGCACAAAGACGTATAGGCTGTGGGTGGGGGATGAAGACATTCGGGAGTACGATGCATAATCTGGTTGATCCTTTGACTACTCAGAAAGAGGAAAATCATTAGCTAGATCCATGAATTAAAATGGTGGGATACTACAAGCAGTTTCGATTTTTATCATATGTAACAGTTAATCTTGAAAAATTATGGAAAATTTGGATAAAAAGACTTGTTCCCAGCAAGTAAGCATTGTCTTGTATACTCCTCTGAAAGACATTGCTTAATACCGCAGACATAACTAGCAAATAAGTTTCTGACCCTCCACAATGCTTCACTGGTGTATCAACATCCTTTTCTACTATGAAGCTAGAAAGTTAGCAGGTTAGAAGGTGCAGAAGTGACATGGAAGGTATGGAAGATCCCACCTTCCTCCCCAGAGCCTTCACTGTATGCAAGGAGATAAAAAGCTCAGAATGGGTTCTTCAAAACACTGCACCCAGACTAGGGAGCTATCTCCATGTGCAAATAATGAACAAGTTGACAACAGATGCCTTAAATCAATCTTTTGCAGTACTTAGGGGACTTACTCAATATTATGAGTAAGAACTTCCTTGGTATGGGATTCTTAGCATATTATCCTTTCCAAGTAGGTATCTCCTTTTAGAAATGGAACAGGGATTAATTTTTTATGAATATTTCCAAGGAACACAAAAGTTAAGCTGTTTCTCTTCCCTTCTCCCTTCACCTCCAGAAACCTTCCTTTCTTGAAAATCTTATATCTACTTTTATTCAGGAGAAAAGAGCCAGGTTAAGTTCCCCTCCTATGTATGAATTTATTGAAAACCTTACCTCCCAAGAAAATCAGGCTGCTTTCAATGGAACTCTACTGAAGTTCTTCACTAATATTTTGGTAGAGGACTGTGCCTAAAAGATTTGACAATGTTTTTGCTATGCTCTAAGAACTTAAACCCCTTTAGGAGAAGAGAGAGCAGAGAGTTGGACCCAATGATCCTTATATGGGTCCCTTCCAACTTGAGATATTCTATGATTCTATGCCTTCCATATCTTAGGCCGGTTCTTCAGCCACTGGGCAATTATATAAAGGGTGAAACATTATCACCACTTTTAAAGAGAAGAGTAAGTATCAAGCTGTCACTACAGAGGCAAGCCTACACAGTAGGATATAGCAGAAGGCCTACTATCCACATCGTAATGGGGTTTCAGTGTGCTAGGAACACTAGCAAAACAGAATACATCTCTCTTAAGAGGAGACAAATAACATATGCTGAGATCAGGACACAGCTGAGTAGGTTCACTGACTCAAAAATAGGCTCATTATTTCTACCTGCATCGCATTTTAACCAGCTAGAAACAGCTACTTAACATTTGATGGCCTAAAGCTCTTTTTATCCATTGTTTGCCTCTATTTGTAAAATAAGTCAACAGAGTCTATTGGAGACTACCAAGTTTAATTTTCCTTATATTGTCAGTTAATTACATTTTAATGTCTGGGAAGCAAGATTTATATAGTGACACTGATAAGAACAACTCATAAGGTGTTTCCCAGTGATTTGTCATGGGCATTACTGAAGTGTGATGACAGCCCAACTTTTTTTTCGTCAAGTGTTTTACTTGCTTTCCTACCATTTATTTTCTCAGGAATGAAGAACCCAAGTACCTTACAAGTCCCTGAACAGATTTAATATAGAAAAAGTCATCTGCTTTGCATTTTAGAAGATGAAATTTATGCACTCGTCAGCTTTGCTTAGGCATGCTAACTTCTCGTGTCTACCGGATTATGTAGAGTTCACCTGAGTTCCTCTTTAGAGAGCTTAATTCTTCAGCTCCATCAGACTAACTAACAAGCAGCAACATATAGCAAACTACTAGTGTTGTCACAAGATCTTCTAAAAAAGAGCTTTGGTTAGTCATCGCTTGCAGCCTGAACTCCAAGTATGTAACTATTGACTATGCGAATCAGCCTATTGAGCAGCCCACAGATGGAATGAGGAGACATATTTCCATTTAGGAATCCAAGAATGGACTTAGAACCAGCTTTAAACACAGGCATTCAGCCTAGCCCACAGCCTGAATCCAGTGCACAAATGCAACTCAGTTGGAGGCTTAGCCATATTTATAACGCATGAATGTGAATCTACTCTTAGTTAAGTCAGAGGCAAGTTTCCACCAATGTTTAGTTTAGAAGGTTACATTCTTCAACCTTTGTACTGGTTTTTCATTTTGATTTTAGGAAAAGCAGCATTAAGTTTGGCCACTCATTCCTACCATTTCCTCCTTAATTCGCTCAGTGATTTTATTAGTCGCTTCTTCATGTGCATGAAATAGGCTGATGACACTGGTTTTATCTGGATCCAAGATATTTCCATCTTCATCTCTAACTATTAGATCTAGCTCAAGTATCCTGTGAAAATACAAAGAGCAAAATGGCAGGATTATTTCTTTCTATAAAAATAAAGTTTAGAAATTTAATGCATGAGGAGCTGCTTCAAGTTTTAAAGCAATAAAGTAAGTTTAAATATATGCAACAGTGAAGAAAAATTTAACTAAACCCCATGATTTCCTCTTCAGGCTGTTGTACAGTATTTATCCATTTTAGGGATTTATAGTAATACCACCAAAGTGTTTAAATGCCTACCACATAAAATAGATTCACCATGTTCAATGACTTCAAGCAGTCTTCAATCTCTTCTGCTTTTTAACGTATAACCTTTCTAATCAACATGTGTAGGTTTTTCCTGTTACCTTCTGCTTTTATGTTGCTCTCTTACTCTCCCAGTCCCATTACTTATCTACCTACTATGCTCTGTTCTCCTTTGACCCTATACAAATCATGCCTTTTTTCCTTCCGCTCTTTGCCCCGCCCCGCCCCAACGTTCAAAACTCAAGTCTTACCTCCATACATCCTACATGTTCTTGTCCACAGTGTCTTGGTGTCAACCTCAGTCAAGAGATACCCTTTCTTGTCTATCCAGGATCTTACTCCTCCATCCCCCTCTAAAATTGGTCTGCTTCATGCCCAACTGTACCTTTCACAATTTCTAAAATGTACTGGCTGCCCTTATGGCACTGCTAATGTTGTTTGAAGCAGTCTGTATCAGACTGCAAGCCATCTTCATCACCTTACATGCTTACCCACAACCTCTCCTGATTTGGTGTTCTGTCTCCTCTCCCACAATGACCCACTCAGCCTCCATTGTCATTCCCCTTTATTCCTTCTCCACAGGTTGGCAAGTTTCCTTCACACATCGCAACTCAACCGCACACTTTCAGGCACTTACAATTACTATCCAACTTGCACTTTTCCTCTATACAATCCCAAAACCGTTTTAAACATCCCTTCCACCCCTGCTCCTCTAAAGGAAGAAGCTTACTGTCTCATAATTTGCAAAAAAATAATGTGAAAACAAAAAAGTCTGAAAGCAAAGAAATGTTACTATTGTCTTAGTCAGAGCTAGGCTTCTTTGTTTGGAACATTTCAAAGTAAAATCTGTCTTGGAGCGACCATTCAGGTCCACATAGTGTAGCAGGATATGTGTATTCCCACAGTGTGTTCTGTAAGAATACAATTTATCAGAAATCTGTGCATCCAAATCACAATGAACAAGTTCAAAGTTTTGTAACATCTTGTGGTCATTGTTTATGAGTAGCCGCAGGTAGCTGAAGACTTTCAGCTGCACGTAGGCCTTCAGGCCACAATAACCACAGTCACTTGCAATAGCTAAATACAGTTTATAAGCCAATTCCAATCCCTTTAACAGATGGTGGAACACCACTCGACCCCACATTTGGCATTTTTGCCAAAAATGTGCTGTGTTGCAGTGACTTCTCATTAGCAAGAAGCACAGACAAGGCATTTTGTCAAATAACTATTCTATCCCTGGTAGTTTCACTTCCATTACCAGAAACAGAGTTCTGCCTGGAAATTCCCTAGTAAGTTGAAGGGGGTGGGGAGGGATGGAGGGCTAGGGTGGTGGTGTGGTGCTTTTAAAAAAGGCTCTGCACACTTCAGACCTTTCAGACTTTTGCTATTCATCCACCACACTAAAGTCTCTCAGCACCACTTCTGAAGTGGTAGCATAACACTACTAGAGGTAGGCTGTGTTTGTGAAGGATGGATAAGTTTTGGGTCCTGAGTACACTGATGTCGCATGTATATGAAGGCCAGTTATCTGACCTCAAATCTTTACAATTGACAAGCTTATATAGCTATAATTAACAAATAAATTAATATTTTGAAAAGTGATTTGCTATGAAAAACCCCAATATGGTATCTACTATTACCACAGGAATAACAGGGAGAAGTTTGATAAAGAAGTTTCAATATGTCTACATCTCACATTAATGAGTTACAAAAGTGCAAACAGGAAAACTTTATGATCATCTCTGTTCTAGCTGGGTGCTTTAAAATAAATCATGTTTTCCAGAAGCAACGTAGGCCACTTACTTGTTACCATAGTCAATTTTGGAAGTGACTTTCTGTTTGAGTTCTTTGAGCTCATCTTTTGGCAAAGTCCCGGACAGAAGCTGTGACCGCCACTCCATTAAGTCATACATCATAGACTGCACCTGCTGGAACCGCTCTTTCTTATTTGTCTAAGATATAAAGGAAAACAATAGGTTTCACGCTGCAACTTGAAGTGAAATGTGTCAATTAAAGGATGTGTCATATTTAATGCTAAATGATTGCAGGAGCAAGAATTAGACAAAGTACTGAGCCTGGCTTCCTTCCTCCTCTCATCCTACAAATTGTTAAGGACATAATGTCCCATGTGACTGTAAAGAAATGACATGAAATTTAAGCAGTTTTATGGGGATAGGGATTTACGTTATTTTTGTTTTATTTAATTGTGCTGTTTTAAAATTTGTTAAGTAAGTCTTATCAAGAGAAAACATTATAGATGCAATTTACATCTCTGTAAGATACTGATAGAGCATGCTGGGAACAACAACATTTGATTGTGGTTTTAATACACTTAAGAGAAAAGTGAGAGAATGCATAGAAGTCACTAAAGCGGGTCCAGCATCATTCACTGAAACAACAAAAGTGTTAATGGTTGACTTTAACAAGAGGAAGACTAAGAAGTGACATGTTTCAGAAAATATATTGGTGAGGAAAACCCACCATATTCAAGGTTTCTTTGCCCCAACAGAGAAAAGCAAAATACAATGGCTGGGATCCTGGACCAGTCAGTGCAAGTTGTTGAAATAGGTTACCCGTTAGAAGAGACTATTCAGATACTACAGAATTCACCACCTTTTTGTGTTTTTTCCACTCAACACTTCAACCTAAGTCTGACAGTCAAAAATTCATAAACAAGTCACTAGAATCAGTAGGGATTAATGTCGGGTTACAACATGCAAAATATCTCTGATTTTGCAAATGTAAAAATTAGCCTTCTATCCTTCAAATTCAAATTTTATCTCTCAATCTTGTAGTCCAAGGATAGGTATAATTTTATACGAAAAGTTTGGTCTCTGTATAAAAGGATAGTTGAGGCCTGCAAAAATATTTCAGGTCCAATTAAAATAAGAATTAAAAAAAAACATTAATCACTTCTACAGTTCTGTACTACAATGTGGGCATTACAAGCATATGCAAAAGATCACCATGACTACAGGTTGCTTACTTATACGGAACACAGATGCTGATGCAGTGTGCATTTTGACTAATACGTCCCCATTCATTGCACTTCTGTGTATTGGTAGAAGTGCTCACAAGAAAAAAGTTTTCTCCAAGATGGAAAGAAATGTTTTTCTTTAAGAAATGTAAAATTAAGATATTGAAAATAAAAAGACTGACTTCTTGAAATTGCCAGTTGTTAAGAGCTACATGCTCCCAGTAACCCTTGAACAACTTTTGTTCTAGCATCCCAAAACATGGTGACTCATTTTCAAATTCATGTTAGTTATGTTTGATACCCCTGTCTTGACACTTGCCAACTCTACAAAGAATTGTGAAAAATTTATCATGTACAGGGTACTCAAGGTTGAAACTAAAGGCATGAAGTTCCAACACTGCTCAGCAGTAAGTCAGCCTTTTAATTTAAAGCCATTGAAGAAAATGGTAATCATCTAAGCAGTGATGAAGAAGTAATTTCTTAAATCCTCCCAGATCCTGCCCTGCATCTAAGAAGAGATGCTAATTTAACAAGACCTCAATATGCATAAATAGGACTAATTAACAGGCCACACACGACATGCCAAAATGTCATACCACATAGAGCTGTTTCCAGATGCTTCCCCATTCCCAGAGAGTAGTGGTAACTTCTTGAACTAAAGGAATTTCAGCAGGTATTATATTTTCTGTATGTCTAGGAAAGAGAAGAAAACTTAACAAAATGAAAATGAAAAAGAGTATATGAGTTTCGTGGGTTTATATTATAGTTACTGAGTTTAAGGCATATAAATGCCTTAAAACTCATTCTTTAGCAGACAAGATCCTTAATGCAATAAAACAGTTAAATTCAATACCTTTTCTTTTCGACAGTAACTTCCTTGATGTGGATGAAAGATTTAGGAAATATTCCCTGTTGAAGGAGAAGAAAAAATATACAGCCCACTCTTATTATCCAAGAACATTTAAGTAACACGAGATCCTTCCAAAACTCACTTCTTCTAAATTTGCTTCATAAAACTGTGCTTATGAACATAAATGGTAATCTCCAAATTAACTGCTGCCTGTCTGGTTTTCTGTCCAGCTAGATGCATTTCTGTTTGACAGACAAATAATGGAAGTTTTGTCATAGCCTTTCCTGCAAACATAGAATGCATAGAATTACATTTCTTCATAAGAAACACCATCTTCCATCTCCATCCCCCCCATCTACTCCTCCAGAAAACAGTACATACAGTGTAAATACAGTAAAGAAATATTTTCTCTGTGTATCAGCCCATTCATTTCTCATACTTGGGAAAAAAAAGTCTAATTTAGAGATCAGCTTGATTATCAAACCAAAGGAGAGACACGGATATAGGATCATTGCATCTAGTGAAAGAAATATTGATAGACAGGGGAAATCACTCGGGATGAATAGCAAAACAACCACTGACACGAAGGATAGTAAACTCAAAGTTTACTTTGAAGCATAAAAGCCAAGAACGCTGTGCATAAGACTAAAATTGCTTTAAGAAAAAAGAACAACCATTCATTTGCAATGCACAAAGATGGGAGACAGTAAAGCCATAAACTCTCAGCCCTCCTAGGTATATGTGGCACCACTGCAATTGAGACTATGGTCTCATTTTGTACTACTGAGGGCCATGCAGTAAGGTGCCCAGCAAGATGTAGCAAAGGAGGCACCAGATTTCATGACATTCTCAACATTTATTTTTAATTGACCTGTGTAGAAAGAATAGTTACCAGAAAAAAATATCTAATGTGATGTGTCCTTGGTCTACAACAGCTGAAATGTTTTAAGCCATCCTAAAGGAATGTTTGACCATGATTCTATCTATGACAATCCTCACATTAACTGGCAAATCTAGTCTTGGTAATTAAGCTAGGTTCTTCTTGGATTCTTCTCTGTTCAATAACTGACATCCATATGTGGTACTTTACAAAGTCTTTCTCTCAATTAGATTTCAGCTTTTATAGCCATTTTCTTTTAGTACTGGATCTTAATCAAAACACAACCATGTCTTAACATTTGCACAGTTTTTCATTGAGATTTAAGTTCAAAAGGGTCCATGAAGAAGCAAAGTAAAAAAGAAGGTCCCATTAATAGTAATTCACTGAAATCTTAGTATATGAAATTAATAATACTTATTAAAACATGTTATGCATGTTGACCTTGGTGAAACCCTCTAGCAATATTACGAATTAGTTAAAAAGAAGTGGTCAGTTCTGGTAAATATTTTCCCTTTTTAGTTTTAGACTAAATTTTAATAAACTGAAATAAAGATTTTAATTAGAACACACAGCAATAGCATTTTGAGCCAAAAGAAATGTCAAAGGAGTATTTAAATACACAGTTACAGTATTGGACAGGATGGGAGGATGGTTAACCATTCTCTCATATCCACCCTCAATTATTGCAGATCAACCAGCTGATGGTAACTACTTTGGGTAGCTTCCACTGAAATACCATGCTGTATCAAGAACTTATGGTGAACTACCTTATCACTAGCCTGGCCTCAACCTCATCTGTGACGAGCTAGAAACGGAAGCAAGCAAATAAGATGTACTTTGCAGTTGTATTGGAGCTCACAGCACATGAGAAACAACAGGTAGAAGTCTGGAGAAAACACTTATGCATAATTATCACAAATAATTACTCATTCCTCTGTCTTTTAGGATGGGTAGTCACTCAGCAATGAAGTAGTAATCCAGCATCTAATACTTCCAAAAGGAAACTAAAATATTTTACTATCACATACAGTTTGAAAATAGACAAAAATTAGTTGCTCTAAGTTAATGCAAGTCATTGCTAATACCTACAAGCCATTGAATACGAAATAAGAAAAAGGAAAAACAGACAACTTAAGGCTGTTCTGATTTTTTCTAATGGCATATTCTCTGCCAACAACGGTCCCACTGCTCCCCAGATATCCCTTTTTAAGTGGCTGTGAAGGTTTTATACATCCTTTTTCCAGGCTATAGAGAAGCAAGTTCCACCAAACATTTTTACTGTAATATAGGCATGAGTCTAACTTCATATGCCTTTGCATTGCTGCTCCCTAAAAGAAATCTGATACTGACAGCAAGTTTCAAAAAATGCTTTTCTTCTAGAAAAGTGTATTTGAATCTAAAAAGCAATTTTCTTGCTACCTAACTCAGGAGTCATCATACCCGGGGTAAAAACTATTTAATTTGTGGCTTTCCATCTTTAGGTATAAGATTAGAGGCTTTTTTTTTATTAATATGATTTTCATACATTAGATATTTATTTAAGGATTTAAGCCTGATGGGAATTGTTTAGACTGAACGTAGCCTAAAGAATCCTTAGAAAAAAGTACAGAAAGAGACACATCTAGTAGCAAATTAACTCAAAAAGTTATTTCAAATTATGTCTTCATCAGTCTGTTAACCTTAAGGCACAGTATTTTTTTCTTCATTGATCTGCTCTCCCAGTTCTCACTTCTAATATTTACCAACATTGTCCAGGACAAATGCTGATCATTTTATTCATATTGAAAGGAAAGAAAATGGAAATGGTTGACTTCAAAGATCAGAATAGGACTACCACATAAGAGATACTAAAAAACCCACTCTTCATGGCTTGATTTCTTAAAAATAGTCTCATAGGAATGAACAGTGTGTTCTTACCTCTGATCCTTTATGTCTTACTAGATAACCCTTGTACCAATCTAAAAGGAAGAAAAAGTGCACTTAGTATGACAGAATATATGCATAAAAAAGCATATAATGAAGTCATGAGTTTTGTTTCATTTAGGAACTATCTAGCGTAGAATGTTTAAAAGTTAATAGTTACCTCAAAAATACATAGTATTTTTATATGTAAGTACTTTTTATATGAAAGTATGGAAGTACTTTTTATATGAAAGTATTTTTATGTGAAACTTTTACATGAAAGTAAAGTGAGTATCAGTAAGCATATTTAGCATGACTTGCGCATTAGCAACTATGATTATATGGTCTACTTTCAAGTCATGCATAGTAAGTACAGATAATCTTACACAAAATTTAACACTCCCATACTCACATAAAAAAGGTAGGATAAGCTGTTTTGTAATGTAATATATTAACACATATACATACATTTCTCCCTCTCGCAACCAAGATCACTCATGATACTGGATAGCCCGTGAAACTCTTCCGATTGTGCTCTAGGTGTAGTGTTAATCCAATCCAGTACATGACTGCTGATATATCCAACTTCCTTGAATCTAAGAAGAATAAGCCGTCTTTCTGCCGTGAAGAATTATAGCTTTTGGACCCAACTAGAATAAGCAGCTTCCTGGTATAAAGTTCAATTTAGAAGCTCAAGAAACTGAAGGGCTATTATGGGGCTCCTGCTCCATTCATAACTAGAAACCCTTTCCGAAAGAAAAGAGCGCAGTATTGCAGTAGTGGCAATTAAAATACTAATTCAGTCTTTGCTCTATCTATGCCCCAGTTAAGTCACAGTAAACTTCTACAAAGACCATAAAATGAAGAGTTCAACCCTACTAAATGACAGCAGAAGCCATGGCCACTGTGCACATATTCCGTCATGAAACATTACCTGCACAGTAACAGTATTCAGCTCTGTTGAATGCTTCTATTTCACCCCAAAGAAAGCATTTTAGAACTAAAAGCATACATTTTCTGACTCTAATTTCATGAAAAGATATTATCTCTTCCCTAACACCTTTTCTCTCTCACCATTTCTAACACAGCTCAGCTATTTCAGCCATGCAACCAAAGGGTAAAAAAAAAAAAAAAAATCCCAAACCCCAAACCATATTGGGATAAAGGCAATATTAAAAGTCAAACCTCAAAGGACAGATTCAGGACAGATATTTTTCAGATTTTTCAGCACTGGGATTTTTTTCCAGTATCTTCTCAACAATAGAATTTCAACTTACTTCTAAAACTGAATTATTTGCACAGTCTCCAATTTACAACCAAGTGTGTAAAACCTATTTCATCCCATTTGCTGTGACTGCATGTGTTTGTTCTGTGCATATATTTTGTGCACACAAAACAAACTAAAATAGCACATAAAATGAGCGCAGGAAGAAAACCTGTTATTGGTGGTTACTCTTCAGCTGCAGCTGGCAGCATATTTTTAAGATATCTGATAAAAGATTAACTTCCTCACTTGCACAATACGAAAGATTCCACTTCTTCATTGACAAACTTATTTTATAAACCAAGCTATGACACAGTGTGTTAAGGGCAGAAGATTCAGAAAAGACTTTTAGATAAAAAATAACCCCATAAGATCACCACTCAACTTGCTAGGCTGGGCTGACAACCTAACAACAAATGCAGGAGACAGAAACCTGAAATGCTGTTTCTGCAATTAACAGAGACAGCATAGGGATGAGGAGGTTTCTGTTTTGCCAGTGTATTTTTTCTTAGCCAAAATCTTTAGAATGCAGGCTTAGAGAATTATGGAGGCCTTTCATTTTTTTAGGAGAGGATACAAATCATTACTCATAACTTTGACAGATGCATTTGTTGACTAGTAGTCTAATGAGTGACATCAATATTTTCACTGATGCTTAGGGATATTGAATTTCTCCTACAAATTGAAGAAGAAGAAAAAAATATGCTTCTATGCTCCAAAACATTGGAGGTATGGTTCCTCAGATGCTCTTCTCTCAAATACTTTGTTTTTCCATGCAGAACAACCTAGAGCTCTATGATGTGGAATGGGCTGGGCTCAAACACCTTCAGATTCTGTGCAGCCTTATGACCACAACATAAAAAAGTGTCTTTCAACACTGAGCTGTCTCTAACTGCATAATGCAGCAGTTGGCCTTTCTCTTTAACATAACTACAGTTAATAAGATACAACTGACAGTGGAAGTAGGTTGAAGAAGATAATTTTACAGTATATTCTGTAAAGCCTGAAACACTTCAGAATTTTTCATAAACTCTTACCTGGTCAAGAACATCCCTGCAGATTGAAAATATATTACTATTACAATGACATTTGCAGATACCTAACTGTTGAGTTAGTAATAATAATTGCACTCTTGTTCCTTTACACTAATAAAAACTTAAGTAGCTTGGGCAGACTTGGGAGAGAACCCAATCAGATTGTGAAGGTACAGATCAAATCAATGTGGAGGAATATGCTATCACTACAGTATCGACAATGAATTCAGCTTTGAAATTTCATGTTCACTTATTCTTCTGCTGCTTGTATTTATTTTACACTTATGCCAGTTAGTCAGGTATCTCCACACACCGACTACATAAGTTTGGATCCGCATATTGGCTGTCTAACATGCATGACTTGACTTGGGCTTCTGCTGTTTAGCATGTTCAGTAAGTTGGATGGTTTTCAGAAATGTTTCTATCATGCTGACCTACAGACTACTTCAATATACTAGATTTCCATCTTATACTGTAGGATGACTAGGGTGCTGAGTATCTCCTAGCAACAAGTATTTAGTTTAGAGGCAAAAATGTACTCCATTAAAACTTCAGTCAAATCTGATGTAACTCCCATCAGGTATATTACAAGCTGGCATGAACTTCACAAACTCTGCATTCACCTTGATGACTTCCTCATTTGGTAATGGCTTCCCAAATAAACCGCATGTACTGTAACATTTCTGATTTTGGCTCTCCAAAAATGAATAGGTTCTTCCTCAAAATAGAACACCACCACCAATACAAATAAGAGCATTAGACAACTACTTAAGTAACCTGGGGATTGCTGTGAAGTAAAAGGATTAAATTACCCACCCAAAGAAGCCTACAGCCTGAACGCAACTGACTTACCTTCACAGGACTCCAAGATATGGACCACATCACCAATCTGTAGAGGTAGTTGTTGTATTCCTGTGCCTTTGAAATTGTATATAGCTGAAAAATTAAAGGACAAAACCACTGTTTTTTCAATACAGCCATACACTACAGTTAAACTGAAAACCACACATGGTTATTAAGATTCTGATACTAGGATAAATACACTAGAATAACCAAACAGAACCATAATTCTATCAAGAAGCTTCATCTGCTACCGTTACTTAATCCCTTTTCTTGTGAAAATGCAAAGGTGTTGAAAACAGTTGGTGCTGAAAACGAAAAAAAAACCCAGCGTGTGCATGAAAACAAGCTATTTATAACAACTGCTCTGCACAGGATTTAAGAGCACCTCTTTAGATGCAAGTCTTCAATATATACATGTTCATTGTGCTGTAGAACTTTGGTCTACTGGTCTGACTAAGAATTTAAGTGTACATTTTACAGAAGTTTATGGTGACACTGGTGAGAAGGGGCGCAGAGACACATATGAAAACTGAATTTACTGAATTTTTTCCTAAGATGCTTCATCTTAACATGAAACTCTGTTTTATAGGGAAACAGTGAAAGTTTTGTAATTTTCTGCATTTAATCTGAAAAATGCACAGGAACAGTAGATTTTAAGTGTTCTAATCAGAAGCTCGTCTATATGTGGTTAAGAAACAGCTAAGTTTTAGCAAGAATTCAAGAACATAAGCTTCTTTACTAGTTCTTACATTCTAGGACTACAGGATGTGGGCTGCTATGGTAAGCATTTGTTTCTGTATTTTTTTTCTTCATGTGCTTGGGTATAGACTTTTACAATAGCATTACAGAGTAGAAGTGGTTATTGAAGCTAGTATCACACAGGGAAACTGATTAAAATATGTAAGCCTGAAACCGCAATTAAACTGTACCAGTAGGAACAGCACCCTAGTTACTGACCATGACCTCTGCTGTGCAGTAAAGATATCAGTCAGCAGGGTTTTCTTCCTTTTCTCATGACAGGGTCCCAAATCCATCCTCACATACAGAGCATCCAAACTTGCAGTATTTTGGACTAGGGGAAAACTGATCTAGAAAGCTGAACCTACCTTCAGTATATTCCTGTATTCCTTTGGCTCCCCGCTCCAGGCTTCTAAAGCAGGATATTCATTTCTGCTAGGCTATACATTTTGCGTACTAATGAGACATTTTACTGAAAATTATCTTTAAAGACTCAAATTAAATTGCCGTCCATGAAAATGCGCTCCTAAGGTAGAAGCATAGAGCTAAACAGATTGATCCTCTTCACTTTTTCAAGTGTTCCATAAATTGTGTTTCTACTTTCTTTTGCCATTATGATATTAATTATATTTCTGGAACAGAAATTAGAAGGAATTTCAGATTTGATTTAATTAAGAGGCTTATTAGACCAAAAATAAGTTCTTATTTTTGTTGACATGAAGATGCCTTCCCACCAGTTCCTCCTCCCGGGTGGGTAGAGCAGAGCTTGAATCATTAAACGTAAGGGAGGAGAAAAAAAGAAAAAAGAAAAAAAAAAAAACAACTTTGAGGTGAGGCTCTGCTGTCCAGATTCAGCTATTTATTCAAGAGAATCTTGAAGACACTTCCACAGTGATCCTCAGAGAACTGCCTTAGCTCAATAAAAAATTGAGTTGAAGTAGTAGATGAGTAGAGTAGATGTGCAGTTATGTTCTGACTGGCTTCCTTTCATTAGTCTTGATACAGATTTCTAGAAATGGGAGATGGCAAACAACCCTTCTAAGTTATAATGACATCTAAAGAGGTGTTTCCACTGGAGTGTTTGGGGGGGTGTGAGGGGGTGTGTGTACTCTTACTGTTTTCCTGAAATGTCCATACAGATTAAGATTACTGTTGACTAGCATATAATTCATATTTCAAAATATGCACTGCTCTACTTAGAGTTGTATTTGTCTCAAAATATAGATGCAAATTACTGAGTCATAGATTCACAGTGCATATGGGGTTTGCTATCTTAAAAACTTCATTTAATGACAATTAATATATTGAAAATGAGAAGTGCAGTAATAAACTGACAAAGGAAGTGGCTATATCTACTAAGACTTTTCTAAATGAGTAAGTGGAAACTTAATGAGTTGATTATGAGAGAGATTTTACTGTAGAATTTGGATTCTTTGGTAGGATGAGTTTAACAAATTCCTTTACAAAGTTTTAAGCTATAGACCTAACCAGACATTTTATGATATGAAATTATCTCCCATATACCATTGCAAAAAGCTCTATAAACAAGCAACCTAATACCATCAGATACATCCAGATGTATTATCTACAGCACCAGACAGCTTAACTATCGCATCTGTTAATTTTTGAATTATTAACTGTGAATGCCAATTTGACTATTATATCCAATTATATCCAATTATATCTTCTGTCAGCTGTATCTGATACAATTTCCCTTACAAACTGTGACCCTCTTCTACTGCAAGTATTGCCTCAGAGTTCACCAGCCAAGAGGAGGGCTCCCTTTCCTCCACCCTCTGTTGAGACCTTCGGGGTGGCGTGTGTGCAGTTTTATGTGCACAAACACATATTTCATTTATTTTTCTCTTCAAAAATAGCATATAAAAATCTGTATGGACTTAAAGTTTGGGTTTTTTTTTGGTAGGGTACTCACAACAGGGTTTTTGTGGGGTTTGGGGATTTTTTTTTTTTTTTTTTTTTTTTTTTTTGGTGGGTCTTATTGTTGTTGTTTGTTTGCTTGTTTTTTAAATAAACTCTCTGGCCAGTAGAAATAAAGGTCCCTTCAAGTCACTCTGAAGAACCTTCTACCACTCCACTCCCTGGCATCCTCTATCCCAGCCATAAATACAAAAGGAGACATTATCCTCAAGTCACAGAAGGTGGCCTACTTGAAGACTCCAGCATTCATTCTAAATCCCAGTAGCAATTATTGACCTCAAGAGCAACTGATGTCATGGCAATAAGATTAGTGGGAGAGATCTGGACAGCATATGCCCTCCCCAGCAGTCAGCAACAGGCTAAGGTGTTCCCATCAGTAGCATATCTGTACACAGCTGCTGTCAGATTCTCCCTGAATGGCACAGAAAATGCTCAGGAACTCCAGCCTTAAGACAGTGTTCCTAAATATGGACTTCAGAGTTCATTGAGAATACAGTTAGCAAATTTCCTCCCAGATCAGCAAAGAATAAAACCCGTCTTTTTAGAGCTCACCGTAACCTCAGTGGTAATTTTATAGCAGGACACCCACAACACACAGAAAACAAACAAACAAGAAAAAACAATGCAAAACCCCCTTAGATTCCAGGTGTTTGTTTTAGCTCCCTCAGATGAGCTGAAAGCCAGCACACCACAACAACATTGCTTCAGAAAGTAAGCCTAACAAATACCAGGTCAAACTGCTAACGTAAAAGATTTTTCAAACTGAACTCTGCTCAAGCACAAGTGGGCTTTGAATTGTACCTCAGGAAGATGGACGTGATTCCCATCATTCCCATGAAGCATGCCCGAAGAGTCCTTTGTTGTTGTTCAGCCAAGCAACACACGCTGTACAGACAGTTGCTGTAAGAAGCTCCCATGTCTAATTCTGCTCTCACACATTCAGCCACCCAGAGCATAAGTGAAGACATCTACCAGTGTTCATCCCAGCAGCAAAAAACGAGTATGAAGGCTGAAGAAAATTCCTATGTTTCCATTTAATTCCTACATATCTATTAAAGCCAGAGCTGTCAAATACAATATGCACATTCCCCCCACTAGATATATATGTGTGTATGCTGCTGAATATATGCATGGCTATGAAGCCTGTTTCATTAAGCTACATAGGTATGTACATGTTTTCCAAAGCAGAGTAATGAAAATCTGTAGAGGACATTTCTCTTGACATTCCAAAACACAAGATAAATGAAACAGTCACTCTTTGTTCAGAGTAGGATTCCTGTTAAAATGTAAATTCAAACAACCACAGATTGAGACAGGAGCACAGATAACATTTTACAGTTTAAATTATATGTTCTCAATTTAGAAGATAGCAAGTGGAAAAAAATTAATTTATTGCAAATCATGATCAGCAAAGGGTAACTCTTCAGCTCTCAGATAACAAACTGTTACCTCAGGTAACAACTGAATACAGGTTTCTTCATGTGCTTAACCTTGGGGCCAGATGGAGGTTTTAGCTGACTTGAGCTACTTATTTTCCTTCTTAAACACAATAAAGCCACTGTAAGAATGAGGAAGTTCTAACACACCCAACTAGTTATATGAAGATATTGTTTCTGACTCTTTACCTTTTCATAGCAAATAGCAGCATGGTCATTTTTCTTAGAAGTCTTTATTGAGAACAGAATATTTAACTGTGCTTTTTCCTTTTCGTGAAAGACTGTGGATAAAGAGATCCCTTTCCCAGGTTTGTCTCCATCTTACTTCAGTTTGCCTTTTGCAGTGAGCTACACTTCACAAAACTGACACTGTAGCCCAAGCAACTAGAACAGTCTGTTGGGTTCAGGGGCTGCACTTCATGAAGTAGGCAACCTACCCTGAACAAAGCTCTGCCTCCTTTACGAGCTCAACCTACATAGATTTCACATAGATGTAAAATAATTTTCAGAGCTCTTCAGCAGATGAAATCAGACAAGCCAGTCACAGCCCTTTGCACTCAGGCTGAGTACGCGCTTTTACACAGTTTCAAAGAAGTCACCCAGTCCTCTTCCCCCAACCCCCAACTTATGCTTCAAATCAACAAATACCCATTTTCAGATTCAGCAGTACAAAAGTAAATCTGACACTTGAATTCAGCATGACAACATAATACTTCACCAGCTCGTAACTTTTTCACAAATGTGATAGTTTCCTCAAGGTCTGAGCAGATTTCAAGCACTTTTCATCTTGCACATTACTAGGAAACTGTCATCCAAAACCACTGGCCTACCATGACTTTTCTGTCTTGCACTACCCATAAAAGTAGCATACTTTTATGCTGGGAATGCTTCAGGACTAAGAATGAGCTTCATGTGTAAAATCAAGAATATGGTTTCCAAGAGCAAAGCTGAATATCAGTAATCTGGAGTATCCTATTTAATTAAGTAAAATACGAAAGTGGGCACATAGCCTACATTCCAGCATAACCAAGAATCCCAGTTGGGATCGTGTGGCCTCTCAAATCTCCTCAGCATACTACTGCTCATCCAAAGGTTGGGCCACACACTTACAAGCTGATACTCTGCTCATCAGTGGAAACTGAAGGAGTCAGGCACACTTCTAATAAAAGGCTTAGAAATTCACATTCAGCAGAGACTTGAAAACAAAGATTTCTGAAAACATAGAAGACAAAATAGCCCTATATGGTCAAAAAGCTTCCAGTCTGTGTCATTCCAAAAGCTTGTCAACTTTCACAGACTTTGTCTCAGAAGACTAAGTTTGCCCATATTTCTTGATTTTCCTGAGGTAAGAGGCATGCTTACAACAGGCCTTAAATTCACAAACACACTTTATTTGTGACTGTAGTTGTCAATACCCCATATTCCAGGCCTCATTACTCCATGAGTTTCCTATAGGTAAAATTTATCAATTATTTTCCCTCCAATTTTTAGAAGCATAAACTTATTTAATTTCCAAAAACCTCTTTGAACACCCTTCCAAAACAAAATCCTCAGTGTGACTATTTTCTTTATTGATTTTTTTTTTTTTTTTTTTTTGCAGGGGTGGGTACAGGACAGGAAAACTGGGGGTGGTGTTATGTGTATGTGTTTTCTTGGGGGTTTTTTGTTTTGTTTTTCTAAGTTACTCTGGGTAAAAGATTCTACCACTATTCTTACCAACTTGTATAACGAAACAAATACATTTTGTTTCAAAGATAAATAAAGGAAAGTAAATCAAACCGTGAGCCAACAGCTTGGCTAAGAAAAGGAACTCCTGGGTATAAGCTATAGCTTATTGAACTTGTTATCTATTAACTTAAAGCAATTATGCAAAAGCAGAAACGGAATGCTCCCTACTGAAGACGACCTACAAGAAAAATTTAACATGTATAAGTACTTCTATAACAAGTATTCTGTTATTGTTGGAATGTCCATTTGATTATTGTTCTCATTTGCCCTATTCTGCTTTGCAACAGACTAAACTGCAGACGTAGCTACGATATTTTTTTTTTTTTTTTTTTTTACATACAAGTATAAGTCATCTTATAATACAGTGTTTAACAGAAAAAACCTTCTTTAACCCAGGAAATGGACTTACTCGGGGTGAGCGGAGAAACAGCAAGTGGTAGTACTATTGCCACACATGATGACACAGCTTGCACAGATTCTCTTTTACAACAAAATCAAATATGTACTTGTAGCCTAAAACAGCAGGGGAGCAAGCCCACGGTAAAGGAAATACCACCAGGTCGGCAGTGTCATTTCTCCCCAGCAACCTATGCTAGATCTGAAATTATGATATTCTGTTTTGGACTTCCCACTGGAAAGCACTCCCTTCTTCAAGGAGCAGTTCAATATGCATGGAGGACACATCTAAAACATTTTGTAGAGCAGTGCAATGATTGGTTGTGGCTACAGTAACTACAGTAAAGGGAATGTATGTTCAAAGTACATATGACAATGTTAAAGAGCTACCGTTATTTTCCAGCTTTGAAATGCTTTGTGTCAGGGATTCCTTAAGATCTGGTATCTCCCAGCTACAAATTTTACAGACTAATTACATTTATCCTAAGCCTCACAACCATACAACTTAAGGAATTACTTCTGTAAAGAGTAGGCCTAATTTCGTCTGGCCCATTATTAGTCCTGCACAGGCACGGTTGTACAGTCTTTGTTCTTGTGCAAGTTACTTGATGGCTAATGAGGTTTACTTTTTTTTGTGTGTACAAAGGAAAAGTTGTCATCTTTGAGAATTATCAGAGTGTAAGGCAGAAGTCCATCTGCTGCTTCACAAACTGGATATATCACTTCCTTTACCTTTTTAAAGGAAATTTATCAAAGCTTTGATAAATTTGTTGTCTGTATTTCCTATTTGGTGCACTTGATAATCCCTTCTCATTATTCATGCTCTCTGAGATTTCTTTTAGTCAAACAGTGGCTGTTTGCTTCTTTGAGCTAATTGCAACAGTGGGTCGAGTGCTAACAGGCTTTTTCTTAATTTGCAGCAGGAAATGAATTCTAAAAACTTGCAAATAAAAAAAAAAAAGAGTTTTATTTTGCCCTCATCTTCACTTTTCCTGACACAAAGCTACCACTGATGTCCTAAATGCTTATACAACAGCAAGTTAGTCTTTCACTTAGTTCTAACCCCCATTACAGGACATCGTGTTGGCACCTGGAAACTTCCCAAGTCTCAGGACTCGTCATCCACATGATACAACAGATTGCAGAGAATTCAGCTAAGTGACTAACATGAATAATCCAGATGTGTCTTTAGCACATGAGTAGTTGTAACAATCAGACTTCTTATGCTAATAGACCTTTTTCAAGAATTCCAGTCTCTGTTGTAAACCCAAATAACCAGACTGAAGGAGACAACAGTCTTATCGGGAAGATGGGTGAGAGAAGGAGAAGCAATACTTCTAGCAGACCACATTTCAGAAAGCAGAACCTGTACATAGCAGTGATTGCACTGACATCACCCTACAAGCTATACGCAGTACATAATCACTCTAAAATGAGAGTGTCATAGTTGTAGAGCTGACAATATTTGAAGAGCAAGAGCACTGGTCCGCTGCCAGATCAAATAAAACGTTGTCCATCTGAGTTTTTAGAAACTCCTGGATTTGTGTTGTCTCTATGGCAGTTCAAAATTAACATTTAATGGCAGTACTTTAACACTGTTATTTTCTATTCTTCGCTTTTCTTTTATGCACTAAAATAAAAGTGTTCATAATAAGTGATTCAGTTAAAAAGCTTACTATTTTGAAATAAATATTGTTAGATCAGAGGTAGAAAAGACTACTGCTATACAAAATTGCATATTCTGAATATTGTATTTTAAGTCAAAGAGTGGAGTGAATTGTTCAATCAAAATGCACTGCAGTCATGAAAACAAACTTCCCTGGATTGTCATTAGTTTATGAAGTAACATATTTCACAAGATGTTTTTTATTATGTGTGGTTTGCTGTACCTTTCAAATACCATAGAGTCTACTATATCATACTAGATTTTTGTATACTCAGTGATCATATTGGCTATCAAGTTACAAACAGGCTAAACTTCACTGTAAACAAAGCACAGCAGACGGACTGTTGAACAAATGACAGGTCATAACTGAGGGCCTTTTCAGGGGACTGGTCAAACCCAGTAGGTTGGTCCATTGCAGGGGTGTGTGCAAAAAGAAATCACTAGCTTATATCACACTTAACATCAAGTCAGGTTATTTAGCCCCCATAATGTTAAAAATCATACTGCAAGAAGAGCAAGCCTGAAACTCACCCTGAGACAAAACACTCCCTGGAAAAAGCTGCTGCAAGTGAATATTGTTTTCTATTATTCCTGAGAATAACTGATTAGTATCTAAGTACTTTTATCCATATGTGAGATAACATCCATCACAAGTATAGGGATACAGAGACCACATCCAACAAATCCAGTCATATTCTCCCAAATCAATAGCTTTCAGAACAAGTGCAAAAATTTAAGTAGTTTCTACTATTTGTGAAACTGAAACAGAAAATATTTACACCCTTTATTTTGTAATATAAACTGCCACCAGAACAGGCTACTGCCATTTCACAATTCTGCCACTGCTGCACATGGAAGTTGAACAGGAAAACATTCTTTTCCTTTTATTAATTCCTTGATGATTCATTTTACTTCATGAAGCCAGTTGGGTGGGGTTGTTCATTTTTAATGCATATCGCAAAATATTATGTATGGCCTTCTTAAAAAAAAAATGTCTTTAGAAGAATTTGGGGATTCCAGATTAACTATGCACTAGTAAGTAAAACAAAACATAAGAAGTACAAGATTAACCGTCTTCTGTATTGAGAACCTGCAGTTAACTTCAGCAGGACGTTTCTTCAGGTGCTTCAGCTTTGATTCCTAACTTTAAGGCTCTTTTTAAACAGCAACTCAGTCCTTCATGCAAGTTAACATCATTCATTTTAAGAAAAAAGGATGTTGGAAGATTACTTTCCTTCCAAAAAGTATTACTTACCAACTCATATATAGGTTTTTCTGTAATGCTAACCTCAAATGACAGTCTCTCAGAAGCAACTGTAGGATTCCCCTTCCCCTACGTTTGTTCCCCATAACTTCTAGCTGCTACTTGTTATACACCAGACTACTTACTTATTCAGTCTGTTTCTAAAATGTTGAGGTGGGAAAAGCTGCATTACTGTGAGAATTCAAGATTGCAGCAGGGGGTGCATGGTGGGGTGGCAGGGTTACATCTCCCAAGCTGACACTCATGTACTTCTTATCGCCCTGTTTGAAAGGTTAACAGTTTGTACAAAATTGATCATTTCAATTAAGCCACCGTGGTGAAGTGGAGGGTGTTCACCCATCACACTACAGAAAACACCTGCCCACATCCTGTTCAGAAGTTACGAAGACAAAACTCAAATGTCGGTTTACCAAGTTACATACCCACGCCACTCTTCTTGTCCATCTTGTGCCATCTTGCCATCATACATGAACCCGTGAGGCTCTGAAGGATGCCCGCCACCGAGGAAACCAAAATTTATAGGACGCGGACTTGAAGATGGGTAACAAACCAAGGCACTGGAAGCAAGATGCGTTTCCCAGCTGCTGTCACCAACAGCTAGCAGGCAGGCTGAGGCAGCTGTGAGGGTTCTGCGAGATTTGCTGCTGTTCTGAGCTCTGAGCTTCCTTCCTCTTTTCGCAACTCAAGATATTGTACCTCAGTGTCATGGGGGAGGGGAATCCCAAACTGGTGTTTCTGTTGCATGATACTGGCTGTAACACAAGCAGGCAAAAACGACAAAAACCACCCCAGCCCTCTCCCGCACCACCCCTAAACTTAAGACCTAAGCTGGAAGGCTACTGTGTGCAAAGCCCAGCTACAGTAACAATCTCTGCACATCGGTTAGCTCAGTTCTTTAACGTCATGGGGGACTTATTTCTTAAATGACACCAAAACCAGATTTTAAAGATTTGACTCCACAAGACACTTACTTCTTAAAAACTACTTTCTTCTAACCTGTCCTGGAAGAGGGATTTGCTTTTTGTAATAGACTACCCCTTGTAAGAGAAATGACAAAGCCATAACATTTCAAACTGCATCCATTTCTTTTTATTTCTGTCATTTTACCTTCGGAGGAAAAAGTAGGAGTTTCTCCTTATTCTCTAAACAAAGCAGCACTATTCTTCAAGACTTATTGTCAAGACAAAACTTCAAAAAGTAATTTATTGTATATTTACAGCCTTTATTTTCACACAGGCTGCTGTGTGAGCTAACTTACATAACGACATTTTGGATGTGCAAAGATCAAGCCAAGTTGTTTGTAATTTGGATTAAGGACAACATAGTGAATTGAAGACAAGTATGTCACTTTCATTCATATTTTTTACTTATAGTTTGGAATTAAAAAAAAAAGAACAAAACCAAAACACAACAGAAAATGCTTTAAAAGATTTACTGTTTCTTTATCTCCTGCTTGGTACAACAAAGTCATACAACAATCCTGTCCTCTGGATATTACGTTGCAACTTAGCAACCATTGTTTTATCAAAACTGTTTAACAGTGCTGTGCTACATCCGTCAGGATATTTTTTATAAATGCATAATGTGTCAGTTCTTGATTTTAACCAGCAATCATGAGAAGCACAGACTGCCAGTCTGCCTCATTGCACATGGAATTCTAATACCTGTTTCTGGAGGAAAACCACCTTAAACTTTACTACAGATTTGCTTGAATTGCCCTAATCTTAACCATGTCTCCATACTAGTTTAGCAAAAGGATTTAGCTAGTTATTGTTTTAGCTATTTTCCCCCCTAAAATAACATTGAAATTCATGTTAAGTTTATTAAAGTGAGCTAGATTCTCAGCAACTCAGATTATCTCTATCTACAATCAGCTTCAGCTAAGAGTCCTAAACCCAATCCAATTTATACTGTTTATCTATCAAAAAAAGATTGAGGCTGAAATATTTCATCTTTTAGTTTACTATGTAATTTGAGTAATAACTTCCTAACCAGCGATAACTATCTTCCTTACTCCTCTGAACCCCTGCTGCAGCAAATCACCCCTTCTCATATACTATTTAGCCAAGAGGTCATGACTTGCATTTATTTTCTTGTTCTACGTTGCTCTTCCTCATTATGTTTCCCTGTAATACAAAAGTCCTGAGGAAAATTGTTCCTTTCTAGAACTCATTTAAAAACATGCTTCATCACGTAGGTCTAATAAACCTAATACAATACTACTATATTTTGAAAATAAATGATCCAAAGAAGCAATATACAGAAATTTCACCTCCAAACTGGGATCCAATTTGCAATACTTTTCTGAATCTCATCCATCTCAGAGATCTGATTGTGCAAGGAGTACAAAACATCTAAATACTACCCTAAACTGGAACACCGCTCCATCCCCACCTTGGAGCTCATGCCCCCCTTCTTGCCATCCCAGCTCACCACAAACACTCTTGACTGGAGAGCCCAAGCTTCTCAAGCCAGCACTGCTTCCCACCTGCCACCCCTTATCCCACAGCCAGCTCTCAGCAATGCACTCATCTCCTGCTTCCTCCTCTCCCACTGTCATGATGCTTTTGCAACTCATTAGCCACTAGCACCTACTGCCGCTTTCCCCTGAGTGAGCAAAGACAATCTCCTCATCTGACCATGTCTGAAAAAGTCCTAGCTATAATTTCTTACAAATGGATTGAGCAACAAAATCTTTTTTCAGCTTTAACAGGGAAATGCGTCCATAGAGTAGAGCATGCATGGTAACTCTGAAATCCTGTGTTCCTACAGCAGAGGACAAACCCCAATAAGGGTCTAGAGAACTAAGGTAGATAATAGTTGTGCCCTTTGTCAATGGAAGTTTTTATTCCAAGTATTTGTTGGTTTATTTGTGTAGTTACCATTCCACATTACTATTCCACAGAAAATAGTGGCCAGAATCATTCGCCACCCTCAGGTACCTTACCATCTTTTCCTTAAGTCTCTTTCCAGGCAGAAGGTCTTCACAAGCAAGTAGAAAATTCCTTGCTTCCCCAAAAGATAAAAATCTTTCGGCCTAGGGAATTCATGGCTAGAGCTTACCTTTTGGGGGGGTTGGGGGGTAGGCAGAGGAAGAAAAGAGAGAATTCTGTCTTCCTTTAATACTGCTATCAATTCCAGAAAACAAGATCTTGTAAAAGGGTGATTATCTAATTATCAATTTTTAGCTATGCTAATTTCCATTATACAGAAGAATATAAGCAGAATACAACAGTTGCATTTAACTGGCTCTAAATTCTATTATATACCAAGATCTGTGAGCACAGTTGCAGGAAAGCAACTGATACAACAGAACAATGAAAAAAGGAAACATGCAAAGTATTTTCATGCACTTAAAAGATACCTTAAGCATGTTACGGCACAACAAAAGCCTCAATTCCAGACATCTTCCCCCCACCTGCTAGTTGTAATTCTGCAAAAGATTTGTAAGCATGCATGCATTATCTGTGATAAAGACTACGTGCTCCAAGTAAACGACAGCAGTACAGGTAAAGCAGTAATTTTTGGGGGTTGATAACCCTAATCAGTTATACTTATTTGTTGAAATGACATCCTAGTTTTGTTTGCAACGTTAATTAACAAGTTATTTCAATTAAAAAAACACTTGGAAATTTCATATGCCAAGTAGCTCAACATAAATAATTAACTGTCTTAGTAGACAATCTACAGTTCAGTACTCCCATGTAAAAAAATGCATCCAATGTCAGCTACTGAAGGTTTTCCTCTAATTAAAACAATTATGTACTTCAGTTGTCTTACGCTATTTGCATCTCAGTGTACAGTGACAGTAAACAAAGCTAGCTTTCACCATTTGCATAAAAAAGTTTTCTTCTAACATTCCGTAGCATGAAAAGCATGATTTCTTCCATGTAGTATTATTTAAGTTCACTTGCACAGTCGAAGTCAGGAAGAGTAAGAACTATATCATGGGTATGTGTTAGCTTCCTCTAATACTATGGATATCTTAAAAGTTAACAAGAAATAAGACAGTCTCAGTTGAGACTTCATTAATAAGACACTGAAGGATTTGGATGGCAGTAGATTTAAGACTGATGAAGTGATACAATTAGATTCTATGAGACATGGATTTATGACTGATTTGTTAAACAGCAGCAGTAACAGCCACCAGGCTGCGCCTAAATTTAACAACGTAGAAATGGACTGATAACAAGTTCAGACTGCATTGGAAAATGACAAGCCGCATCTGCTCGCTGGAGTTTACTTGACCACATCTTTAGTCACTTCTGTTGTCACTCAAAACGTTACAGTTCAATATTTCTTGAGGTGAGTAACTGATGAGCTAAAGCCACCCACGTGCACCGTTACCAAAATTCTAGGCATCACTTCTGAACTGGTACAACTGTAAACAAGCATCCCCAAACCCTTGTCTTAAGACAAGTACATTCAACAGCTCCATAAAGGCACATATACTCAGCAATTTCTCCAAAAGCTACCTACAAAATTTTATGCAAGAGATTGTCTCCCCCACCACACTGCAAACCTGTAACAAAAACCATCATGTTCCTTCAAAAGATGACTTAACTCGAGACACTGTGTTTGTAAGGTACATTTGTACATCATCTACAAGCGCATTCTGGTGGTGGTGGTGGGGAAATTACAGTCAGCGTCACTGCTACAGTGCAAGTAGTAGTGAAAATGAAACAGTGATTTGACCAAAGCTAGAATACAAAGGAAAAATTCTCTATATAGTGTGTTTACTTCTACTGTCTCTTGGGGCTGTATATACTAGCAGTATCAGACATGAGCTTGAAGTTGCATCTATTTAAATACAGAGGCATGTTAGGAGTCTTTGATTCCAAAGTACTGATGTAAGTTAACGTACAGCAGATCAAGCTGTCAAATCTAAAACCCACTGGGTTGTAAGATTCTTCCAAGATATTTTTTTTCATAATGGATTTAAAAGGAAAAGTCTTAAAGAGCTTTCATCTTAACTACTAAGTCTTTTACTTAGAAAGTGACTAACCCATTCACCAAAGGGAACTTAAACCATAGTATGAGTCAAATGAAGTAATCTTAAACTTCCATATAAATGCTGGGAGGAAAAAAAAGTAAAATAAAATCGATGCAACTAGCTTAAATGTTCTCCTCAGAATTATTCTCTATGAAGTGTCATCAGAAAGTTACAGAAGGTTAAGATTTGTCTCCTAAAAACACAATGACACACAGCACATGCATTACAACTTCTGAACTTTTATTGAGTGGTACTTTTTTTTTTTATAAACCAAATCTTTTCTACAAAATACCTCACCTCTCAATCAAAACCTGACAGATTTAGGTCAATGTTTTGTCTCAAATGCAATACAGACTACATTTTAGAAGGAAGAAAAAGGTTTATTTTAATTATTACTACAAATACAAGAATTTATAGAGTTTCAAAGGAATACTATCCCACAAAATGCATAAAAAGATTCACATGCACCTTTGGAATCGGGTCAGTCTGAAAGTTGACCAACTACACATTAGGAGGAAAAGTGTTAAGAATTCCGAATCCAGGAATTGGAAGACATTCAGGAGCACATGACTTCATTGAGTTCTGCATCAGCACTGTCTAGTCTGTCTTGCTCAGGGGTGACCCCTGTCTTATATAATAAAACTTCTGCAGCAAGTACTTCTCTTTCAGAATAACACTGTGCTTCAAACAAATAACGATTAACACTATGTTTAGAGACTTAGCCAAGATTCAAGACACAGCAACACTTCAGGTCACATTGCCAGGGAACTTAACAGGTGCCCTCTGGGAAGTTAAGATATCAGAAGTGCAACTCTCATGAAAGCAATCATACTCTTCATAGAGCAAGGCAGATCAATATCTAAGTTAGGAACCTGTATACTTGTGTGGCATAAGTTTACTCAGTATTTCCTGGTGAAGCAAGACTCCTAATTGTTCAGGTTCCTTCCAGAAATGTAAGTTTTATTGCTGAGCACATTGGGTTTCAGAAGTTGGCTTAGAAGATACATACAACGTTGTATATTTTTTCTTTTGTGTTTTCTTGTCAGTTGTGATTTCATTTTCTTTCTTATCTTCTTTTTCTGTAGTTTCAAATCTGGATTCAGCTGTTAACCTATAGGCAAAGCAACCATTCTAAATACATATTTAGTTAATAAAAAACAAGGCTAAAATAAGAGTTTTAAGCAAAACCAACAAGCCAACTGGCATACAAGACCATCCATATGCAAAGACAGAGCAAGCAGTGTTTAAGAATAAAATGAGACGAAAATAAAGCACTTTGATATCAGTCCTATTCACATTTCATCACCTGAAGTATAGCCTTTCCTCCTCCCCGCCCCCCTCATCTGCTGAAATGTTTGGTAAAAAAAGGTTATTGAATGTGTTAACTGGTTGGGATCAGCCTTTAAAAAACACCAGTGCCTGTGCTATGCACATAAAGGACACCAAGTCCACAAAAGCACAACTCCAAGAGAAAAGTCCCAGCAACATAATACAAACGTGAAGGCAAGCATTTTGCTTTAAGTGTAGTCCCTTTTATGGTGGTGTTAAAGCAATATACTAGTTTCCAACCTAGTTCTGCACTATTACTGCCTTTATCTTAATGCCTGAATATCTGAAAAGAAGTTGCTGGAAAAAAATTTATTTTCAGGCTCTAAATTACATCGTTTGTCCACTGACAGGTTTTAATTCTGCCATGAATGTAAACAAGAATACAACTGCCACATTGTTTTTAAAGAGGTAAATTAAAAACAAGATTTAGACACCTGAGCACAGTCAGATGTTTTGATTATTTAAGAATAACTTAAACACACAAACATGCCATTAGAACAAGTTGATCAGTGGTATTTACTCAAATAACCCACAACCAATTGACTATTACACACAATTATTTCCACAGCAAAACAAATTATGGAAAATGAAGTTCCAAATTAAACATCTCTTTACATACCAACACAAATTCTATGCTGCTTCATCACCATATCTGTTAAAGCAATTCTCTAGTGACCTTGTGGATTTCTAGTGGTCTCAAGAGCCTCCAGTAAGCAACCCACAACAACCTACAGCTGCTTTCAATGATGGTTTTCCAAACAAGAATAGTTGCTACCCAGTTATTAGAGATGTATTTGCAGTATAGAGATGCAGCTGAAGATGAGGACTATGAAAGGAGCTGTAACAAAAAAGTTTGGGGAAGTTTAGCTACAGATTTCCCACCCGACCCCCCAGTCTGTCTATACCCACAAATATATCAAATTTTTCTTATCCATCACAAGCAATCTGCACATTATTTCCTATCAGCACTGTCTCAAACTAAAGAGAAACATGCTTTGCTGTGCATCTCCCCTAGGTCAGCAATGTTTACTCCACCATTTGCTTTGTAATAAGTCCACACCTGTAATTCTGATGGTTAACCATTTTTTGTCCCTAGTCAGCTTTCCCCCAGCTGCCCTCCATGTTAGGTGTGCTGCTACTTGTAAGTAGCCAAATAATTATGTGGTTACAACAATATCCAATTATTCAGGGAAGAAGAAAAAGTGTATTCTTAGCAATCACTTTCTGGTTAGCATTTAGTCTGCAGTTCAGCCTATGCTTCCCTAGCAGCTGTAATTGGGAATGGATAGCTTGTGTCTACGCATCTGTTCCTGTGGTAGAGTCTCTCCATTTGTCCCTCCACTCTTCTGCCTTAGCCTTAGAACAAGCTCTGTCCAAGGCCACCAAAACCATTACTCTAGCAGCCACAATTTCTAACAAGGATGTCCTATAAAAATACAAAACAAAGCAAGAACTCAAACAAACCAAAAGGCCAAATAAAAACTGAATTGACTTAAAATATGTTCCAAAGCAGCACAATTGGATTTATACAAAATACTCCCCTTTTACAGTATTGGATAATTCTCTTAGTGTATAGTGTAACAAGTCTGGAAATCACATTCACATCAGAAACATCACATTGTTTCATAAAAGTAAACAACTATTAGAACTCATTATTTGAAGAGACAAAAAATATTTTTATGCTTTGAATGCATAGAAAAATGTTTATGCAAGTCAGCATAAAGTAAACTAACTTACTCAGACTAAAACTACATTAATAAATACCTAAAGTAGTTTATCAGACAACTGACACTAACTTATGAAGACGAAATGAATGAGCCATTTCACATTTGTAAGCTACACTTTTTAGTTACAGCTTTCATCTGGATCAGCATAGATTGCCATAATTTGCTTCACTTATTAAAACCTTAGTTTATGGCAGTGAGGTACTCAGAAATGACTGAAGATTCAAATAATTGAGTTTTAATGTGACAATGAACATCAAATCCAAGAAAATAAATGTTTCCTCTTTCCTTGTTAGTAACTTAGAGTTGGCCTGCAAATGGTCCAGGACTGATTATTCTACAGCCTACAAGTTGTTAAACCATACTTTCATTACCATTCTGAAGTAAATTTTTTTGAAAAATACATGTTTTACTAGTGTATAATAGATCATATCTAAAGGCTGCTCCATATAACAAGAGAAGGGACAAAATGAATGAGTTCAGTTAACAGATTCCAAAATCAGCAGCTGCGCATCATCTTAAGAAATTAAGCCTCATTAAAAAAATCAGTCAGTCCCTTTTTTAATTCTTTTCTACCAACCTTCATGACAATGAAGGAGCAGCAGAGACCAAGTGTTATGAACTAACTGTAACCCCCATCTCCCCTGCGCCACTCCGTGAGGAGGTGGTAGAAGTTGGGAATGAAGGAATGGAACTGAGCCTGGGAAGAACGGTTAGGGTGTAGGGGCAATGTGGCTGGCTGTCCTTCCTGCTGTCACACTGTTTTTAATTGGCAATGAATTATTTTTCCCCAAGTCAAGTCTGATTTGCCCGTGACTAATTGATCCCTGTCTTTATTTTAACACACAAGCTTTTTCCACCTTATTTTCTCCCCTACCCTGTTGCAGAGGGGGAGTGAGAGCAGCTGGGTGGGCAGCTAGCAGTAAGCCAAAGTTAACCCACCACAGTCCTCATACCAAGCCAGCTCAAAGACCACCCCTTAGAGCACTGTAATATTTCATGAAGCATTTGCACAAGGAAATGGATGGATCAGGAGAGATGACAATTGAAACACTTCCACTTAAAAAAAATGTTTGTGAAACCATGATATGATTCTATCAAGCTTTGACTTTGTAGACTCCAGAAATGAGACACAATAAGGGTTCCTTCTACCCATTTAAGGAAGATCAACTAGTCTCATCAGATGGAGCTTTACTTCCTGAGGACAAATGCCATGCCTAAAACCCCAAAAGGAATATTACTTATCCAGATCTCCTGCTGAGCCAAGTGGCTCTAGGCATTTCCTATTGCTGTTTGAACAAAGTCCAAATGAGGTAGATTTGGTATGCATAATCCACTAAATAAGTTAAAAGAGCAAATAAGCTCTTAGGCACACAAGCCCTTCTTTAGATCACGCTAAATCAAACAACCTCAAATCTAAATGCAAACTAAGCTGGGCAGCAAGGGCTGCAATTTGCTATTTCAGTTTCAGAAGCAAAGAAAAGCATTTCAGTACAGAAGTGTTTCTTTTTACAGACCAGTTGGCCTAACAGAAAATATCACTACCTGTAACCTTTGCATTGCCCAAATTACAATAGCAATTAAGAACTAAAATTAATCACTTAAATATTTAAATCTTTAGTCTCAACTAGTGTTCTCAACACTCACATACCATAACCTAATCAGTACCATCACCTAATAAAGTATTCCAATATTTACTTGCTTTAAACTTTTGTAAGTATATACACATGCACTGCAGATGTGTACATATGCTATTATTTTAAAGTTATCTAGCTTTACCTTGCTAAATCACATTAGCAAGCAAGACTTCAGACAGGGATATCTGTCACCCATACAAGTATGTACAGATCACTTCTGACCACTTCATCACCTCCTAAACTATGATCACAGAAAGGCAGGGGGGTTGGAAGGGACCTCTGGAGATCATCCCATCCAACCCCCCTGCTTGAGCAGGTACACCTACAGCAGGGGGCACAGGACCACCTCCAGGCAGGTTTTGAATGTCTCCAGGGAAGGAGACTCCACAGCCTCTCTGGGCAGCCTGTTCCACTGCTCTGTCACCCTCACAGTAAAGAAGGTTTTTTCCTCATGTTTGAGTGGAACTTCCTGTGTTCCCATTTGTGCCCATTGCCCCTTGTCCTGTCGTTGGGCACCACTGAAAAGAGTCTGGCCCCATCCTCTTGACACCCACCCTTCAGATACTTATAAGCATTGAGAAGATCCCCCCCCCTTCAGTCTTCTCTTCTCCAGGCTGAACAAACCCAGGTCTCTCAGCCTTTCCTCATAAGACAGATGCTCCAGTCCCCTCATCATCTTGGCAGCTCTCTGCTGGGCTCTCTCCAGTAGTTCCCTGTCTTTCTTGAACTGGGGAGCCCAAAACTGCACACAGTACTCCAAACGTGGCCTCACTAGGGCAGAGCAGAGGGGGAGGATAACCTCCCTCGACCTGCTGGCCACACTCCTTTTAATGCACCCCAGGACACCGATGGCCTTCTTGGCCACAAGGGCACAGTGCTGGCTCATGGTCAACTTGCTGTCCACCAGCACTCCCAGGTCCTTCTCAGTGGAGCTGATTTCCAGCAGGTCAACCCCCAGCCTCTACTGGTGTGTGGGGTTGTTCCTCCCCAGGTGCAGGACCTTACACTTGCTCTTGTTGAATCTCATGAGGTTCCCCTCAGCCCAGCCTGTCCAGGTCTCGCTGAATGGCAGCACAGCCTTCTGGTGCATCAGCCACTCCTCCCAGTTTTGTATTATCAGCAAACTTGCTGAGGGTACACTCTGTCTCTTCATCCAGGTCATTGATGAATATGTTGAATAGGACTGGACCCAGCACAGACCCCTGGGGAACACCGCTAGTTACAGGCATCCAACCAGACTCTGCCCCGTGATCAAGACTCTCTGAGCTCTGTTTTTCAGCCAGTTCTCAATCCACCTCACTGTCCTCTCATCTAACCCACACTTCCTCAGCTTACCTATGAGGATGTTATGGGAGACAGTGTCAAAAGCCTTGCTGAAGTCGAGGTAAACAACATCCACTGCTCTCCATTGAGAGTAAGCTGCCAAGGCTTTTAAAACACCGTTTTCTAGAAGTGAAGTTTGCAATCCTTTCACAGTTACTATGGCTCTTTTCACAGCCACATTTCATGGACTAATGATGACAGAGCTAGAGTAATTATTGCACAAAAAGTACTCCAGTTACAAAAATAACCCCAATGACTACAGTAGCCTTTTCAGACAGAACATCACATTTTACTTAACACATGGTGAAACACTGACAATTATCCACCATGCACATGCCAATTATTTTTTCCTCCCCCAAACTCTCCATTTTCGGGTCCATTTTCCTACTCAAGTTGCCAGTATTTTTTGTGCCTTTGATTTTAGCTGTATTTCTGTGTAGGGTTTGGCCACATCCGTCACAGAACAACCCAGAGAATTTTTACTGTTTAGAAACTCAACCTCTCAAATACTCAGTTTTTATCATGACTTCCTATTTCATAATAAATCATAACAGATCAGGGTTAAGTAAATCATCAATGTTATCATATCAAACATCATTAATTGGGGATTTAGTAGTTCATTAGCTCAGTTGGAAACATGAACAGAACCTGCTGCCTGGATTTGCCTTTTACAGGTTCATACAACCACTGAAAACAACTTCAAAGCTTAAATGGAGCTTGTGGCTTGTTATTGTGTTGGTGGTTTTTATTTTTTAAAATCTACTGATTTATGTTTTATTCCTTATTTGAACCAAGAGCAATGGGTGCAAGATTAGAAGCCTCCCTCTGAACTATGACTTCATCTTCCTCTTTCACTTTTTTTACCCGCTCTGTTTTCAAACATCAACTCCATAAAATAATTTCCTCTCCTCACCCTTCTCTGGTAGGTTTACCCCTTCAGTTCACATAAACTATTTCCTACAACCGTATCTTCCTTTCCAAAAGAAATATGAGAAAATGAGTTAGGCTTTTGACACCCAGGTTAAACGCGATCTGTTCCTTTACGTGTACAGACCACTGTCAAAACACAATACCATCACTAAATTATCCAGTCTTTCCTCTCAACTTTCACCACCCATGTCAGACCTCCCTGATCTTTCCTCCTCAGCAACAGCCCCTCCATATTTTGACATAGCTACTTAAACTGCTATTTCTGCCATATTCTTTCCAGACTATCTCAGAAGATTGTACTGTTCGGTTACTTTAAGTCTGTTAATTGCATCCAGTACAACCTCGAATAATTGATCCAAGAGTCAAAATATCAGTCCAATTACTTCTGAATGCCACTAATTTTGGATACACTGTACAGATTTCCAAGTGTTAGGCCTTCCTCCATCTTTGAAGTGCTGTCATCCTATATTTAATAAACTATTTTTACTTTTTTACATTAGCAAGTTGTAAGCAAAATATCTAGATTATCCCAGACCTTTTTTCCTCCCCCCAAGCACTTCAACATGTGTTTACTAAGATTATGAATATGAACAGAATACAAAAGCATCAGCTGGAAAAAAAATAGTCAGCATTCCTTTTACCAAGATAGAGTTGGAGCCAACTACTGTACTGAGTTACCTTACCATCTATCAAAAAGGAACTTAAATTCTCAGTTCAGGAGAAAAACTTCATCTTACTTTTGCAGTTTTGTTTCTAGTTATCATGCATCCAGATTATTGAAGTCAGTTGTCCGACAACACAAATAGCATAATTAATTGTCTATTGTCTTGTACAATGCAAGTTCTGGTAACCCAATTCAGGTTAAGGATTACTTAACTTAAATAATTTTTAGGCTTTTACCTAAATCTGCAAGTTGATGAGGGCTGAAATTAGGTATGAAACTGAAGCATGATACCTATTGCCTTTGCTACTTTGATATGTAACATAGTTGTGTGGCAGCTTTGAAGGGACCAAGAAACCAGTCCTGCTTCTCAAGTTAGAGTGAACTGTCATGCTATCTGCATACCTGAAACATTTTCAAGTAGTGGGAAAGTTATTTCAAAGATTGTTACAGTCTCAAGAGTCTTTTTCATTAGTCACCAGTGTAGTCTTTCTAAAAGGTTTTGAGAGGTTCAACGTAGGCAGCCGGAGCTGAGGAATTACACTGCATGCAACACTGAGGAAATAGATAAAGAAGTGGATAGCATAGTTCATGCAGCGAAAGAAAAGAGATGCAGGTCTGTGATGATTGCCTTGACCATAGACAGAAGCTGACACTGACCTGGAGGCAGCCGAAGTCAAGGAATTACTTCCACTTCTGCTGTACGAAGTAAAGGCATCATGATTCTCATCTTTAATTTTAACTCTCTTTCTTTCTCTTTCAGGTTCAACTACTTTTTGCATTGCTTGAAGAGCTACATTTATTGGTGGTGCTTCAAGAGCATGTTTTTTTGGAGAAGAATCACTTTGCTCCAAGTTCTTGGAAGTCATATTTGTTTCTTCCTTACTTGGCAATTGAGTGAGAGCAGCTTCTTTTACCGAAGTATTTTTGCTGTCCAAGTATTCACAAGTACTGTCCACTGGAATCTTCTCCCTCTTCTTTTTAATTTTAATGCCTTTAAGTAATTCTAAGAAAAAAAGCAATATACTTTCTGTACACAAGTGAAGCTGGGGTTAACTTGTCCCCCAACATGTTCATAATGTAACTAATAAAGAATATTTCACATGACTGAAGTCTTTGAAATAATTCTTATTAGCCAATTTACATCCCTTAAAGAATGTTCTTTCATATGTCATCAGCAAGTAAGCATCCCAATAGAAGTTAGATGTGTTTTTTTTTGGTCTCTTTTTCAAGCTTTCTCCCCATCCACTCTCCCTTTTTACCAAGGCTTTAAATTAGATGTTCTGAAGCCACTTCACCCATCTGGTTCCCCATTCATCTTCCTCCACAGTCTACAACTCCCTTGTTTCTGCACATACCCAGCTATCAGCTGTTTTTCAGGTGGGCCTCTGTTGTCAAAACTTAATCCATATTAACTTGAGCTACTGAACAGTTTTTCCTCTAAATGCTTTGCACTTGTTACAGAGCTCATATCAGCTGTCTACATTCAGAAAGCTGATACTTCTCATCAACAGAGATGCTGCTACTATTATGAAAAGCACCTCCTGAGCATTTGCTCCTGCCTACTTCACTAGGGTCATCTAGCTATACTCAGAACACTCTGAGCACTGTAATCTGTACTCTTTAGCCTTCTGACATTAATGTTAGTATACATATTGAAGTAAGGTCCTTGGACAAGGTACAGCTTTACTATTTCAGTTCAGCAGTTTTTGGATCAGGTTATTATCAAAAAGGCAGCCACTTAAACATTAGTTTATATCTGGAACTAACCCAATGTCTTCCTGCTTAATATCGTTCAACTTGTGAAGGTTGAGGAGACCAGATATTTATTTTTTTCCATATGGAAAAGTAGTATTTACCTTCAGGTTCATATTTCATTTTTAGCTCATCCAGCATAACTCGCAAGTTCATATTCTCACTCTGACAAGCTTGCAAATGCCTCTCGTTTGTGAAGAGTTTCCTTTCAACTTCCAGAACCCTTTGGCTCTCATACAGAGCTTTCATCCTCTGCAAGGACAGTTCATTTTTCAAGGTCTCAGTTTCCTTGCTAGGGTGGAAGAAAAGTTATACAGTCACTCAGACTTGGTTACTGTTGGGTTTTTTTTTAGTAAAGGAGCAAATAAAAAGTCAACTAAGCATTCAGCAACTTCACATAAAATTTGTATTTATACACTAGCAGGAAATGAAAGAGACCTCTTTCAGTACAGTGAAAGTTTTCACTTGACCTTGACATAGAACAGTGAGTTTAGTTACCAGAGATATAATGGTTGCTAAAAACAAAGCTGTATGCTGAACAACACACACGTGCATATGTAACTGGTTTGAGAAACTTCCCCTAACCTACAAATTCACTACTTCATCAGGGGTTTTCAGGCCTACAAATTCACTATTTCATCAGGGGGTTTTTAGCCTGCGTGTAAATTAATATAACTACTTCTATAACTGACAATACAAGCTTTACACAAAGGTGTTACTCTAAGTGACAAGCACAAAAAATAATTATTTTAATACTCGGTGCATGTCCTTGCCTCTGTTTCAGAAGCCATTAACTTCCACATCGTAAGCACTGAGTCACGATTCCTCAGCAATCCTAAGGTACTCTGACCATGCCAGTATCTCAAAACAGCAACAACAGTGAGGCAACAGACATCTCAGGAATTCCCCCAGCAGACCGTTGCCTCCTGCTGGAAGTGCAATACTTAAATCTGAGAGCTTAAGAACAATCCCAAGGCCAAACACTATAGACTTTCTAAGTAATAATTATGGAATTCACTAGCCAAAGAGCACATCTCAACTAATTAGTTCAATAAAACATTTCAGGCATTATTATCTGACTCTTTTTAGAAGAGAAATAAATATATACAGCCTATACACTTTAAGAAGCTTCATACACTTCCCTTACAGGTCAATTTTTTTTTTTTTTTTTTTTTTTTTTTTGAAGTTAACTATCTTGTATCTAGGAGTATTAACAACACTTCTAGAGTAAAGCAACAATACTATAAAATAGTTCAGCTGCTATCTTTTGCAACAATAAGTAAAATGACAAATAAAACAACTCTCAGTCCTTTAACGAACATAGGATAGTTCCACAGCATTAGCAAATGAGACAACGAGCATATTTGTACACAGTCAGCAGACTACATACAGACAAACCATACTAAAACCAAGCAGCTAGAAAATAACCAGACCACAACCAACTTCTAGACCTCAGACCATCAGGTACTTACTTTGAGTTGTCAAGTTTCATTTGCAGTAAATCTGCATAGTAACCATCTTCAGACTCTCCTTTTGAGCTACCACCAGCTCTGGATTCTTCCACATTCTCATATAAAGTCTGATAAAGAAAAAATGTCAGGTTGTCAAACAGTGACCCTTTCAGAAGCACATCAGCTCAGTCCTTCAGTGAATTCTTCCATGCATTTCTATAGAGAAGCCTTGTCATAGGGGCATTTAAACATACAAGAGAGCTCAGTTGCTCAGAGTACTTCCTTATTTGTTACAAATGTCAAATAGCACTGAAACAGACAGTGCTCTCATTCACTGAAAGAAATTTAAAAAAGCAAGTTCTCAACTCTAGAATGTTTTCAGATAGGATTGCAGAATGGTTATCTTCCTTTTTACTTGAAAACACAGGAAATTTAGTTAATCCACAGGGAATTTGTTTCAGCCTTTATTTCTAGGCTTCAGCAGCTGGACCCCAAACATAAGGAATACAAGCCACGTTAATCAAACAGCCAAAATCTCAAGATCGATGGCATCTTTTAGATTAGCAACTCAGTTCATAGTAAAGATGCCATAAATGCAATAAACTTTCTATAAAATGCATCGGTCACATGTGACATTCTGGGGCGTTTGCTTTGTGTTTTTTCCTGAACAAGCAGTACTTGGATTTAATACTGTCCCACAGATCTCACAGGCTTCTGTCAGTCACTGACTACAGGTACTTTTGATGGTTGTTTGAATCCATCATTTAATTTCCTGACTCTACTTACTTATGGCATAGAGACAAAAATAAATACTGATCAAGCTTATACATGACAAATCTGGTAAAGCAATCAAGCTGTCTCAGTTGCTTACTGAAATGGGTTAAGCCTAGCTTTTTGCCACTGTGGTTGAATGCAGAATGGAGGACACTATCTTGGAAAGCATAATCCTAATGCATAAGCTAATACACCTAAGTTTACATTCCTAAGCTGTGATAAGAAAGGGCCGAGTCAAGTCCTTAAGTATGTAAGAAAGTAAGAGAGGCTGCAGTTCTTCACTCTGTATATACACAAACATCAGTAACATTACAATAGTGCATACAGGTGTTCTCATGTATTTCTCACCTTCCAAAATATTGACAAGATGCTACCAAGTTGCATAAGAAGACTGAAGAAATTGCTTTACAAGAATGATTAAGAAATTCAGTTTTTCTAGAAAAATGCCTGCCTCAAGTGCAAAGTTAAGACGCATTAAGGAAATGAATACCCAAGAAATCCAATATAGCTGAGAGACTAAAAACTGATAAAGCCTAAGTACACACAGTAAAAATGTGAAATGGTTATATTTTCCAAGAGCGGAATCAGATGTCATAGCTCAGTGAACTCTGACCAAGAACTTGAATTTAAACACTACAGGTAACTATGTAAAATATGAAGGTGCTACACACAGGAACCCAGAAAAAATTTTCTCTCCAAACCAGGGGTTGGGTTGTGTAGAATTTTCTGCTTCTCTGATCTTCAGAAGTGTATGTTCTCCAGCTGCAAAATAGAACTTTGGTCAAATAAAGGCACGGGTAGCCTTTGGATCCCTTTTCAAACCCGAGCATGGACTTCAGATAGTTCTCATAATTCTTCTTATTCTCATGTTTTAGCTTTTGATTATGGCTCTTTCACTTAATTATAGACCACATACCTTAAATTTTTCTAGCTGCCTCACTTTCATAAGAAGATCTTCTATCTCACCATTCTTTTGTTCTAACATTGACTGTAAGCGTTCCAGCTGCTCAAATTCTGCCTGAGAGCCTTTCATCTGTAGCAGTGTAGCCATCTGCAGCTGGAAAAAAAAGGAAAAAAAAATCCTTTCAACAAATACTGGATTAAGTGACTGAAAATCTCAGCCTCTTGCCCAGAAGAGTTAGGGTACGCAAGCTTTGCCATTCTATCCTGAATATAGAAGCACACTGGATGCTTAAACTCAGTAGTCTTCACAACAGAGTCTTCACAAAATCACAGAATGGCAGGGGTTAGAAGGGACCTCTGGAGATCATGCTCTGCTTGAGCAGGTACACATAGAACAGGGTGCACAGGACCTCCTCCAGGCGAGTTTTAGATAGTTTCACAACTATCATCATAGGTTGACAATAAAAATCTTTAGGACAGCTGAAACCTTACTAAACAGAGTAGTCCTGAGGTGTCATATCTTTCTCCGTATTGACTAAGAAACCTATAAATATACTGTCAAGGACACACACAACATTTCACATTCAAACTGTAAACACCAAGTCAGCTAGAACCAAACTATAGTCCAGCCTTGTTTATCAGAGCTAAAAATGCATCTACTGAGAACTTTTTACTTTGGAAAAAACACACCCTAGTTCATCAATGAGTTTAAAAACCCTTTTTTTGCAGTTCTGATTCTGAGGTATAGATAACACTAAGTATGCCTTTTGTAATATTAATCCAACAATTTCAGCTTCTTCTCCTTCAGTGGAACACATCTGTTCAAGCAAAGGAATGCCTTTTGTCATTACAAAAGGAGAAGTTACCAAGGAAAACTCTTGCATTTATAGCAGATTTTTCTGATGCGGTTAACATAATAATATCACAGTATGATTGCCTTAACACATTCAGTTAGAAGTAATACATCAGACATTTAAACAGCTGGAGAAACAATATGAAATGCGATAATGGAAAGACTTAACAGGGTATTAGTGATAGCTGTAGCATTTTTACCAGCCTAGTCGCTATGGATAAGGTAGCACTGTAGGACACTTGGAGAAATCACAAGGAAAGGATCAACTGAAACAAATCAGACTACAGGTTAACAGATAAAGTGAGAGAAGTGCATTTACCCTACAGAATCGCCTATGTCAAGTGAAGGATATTGATGATTCTGTACACAAACTAGAGCTAAAGATTCAATCATCTCCTCCTCATAGCTTCTACATAAGGGATGCAAAATTTTAACACCCACTGACTGACTGAAACTATCCTTACATTTCCCAAGCATGTGGTCACCTAACCTCTTCCCCTTTCACTTAGAAGGCCACTTGCTAACTGTCAGAATTGCAGATTGCAGTTGATCAACATAAAAACAAAGAACAGAAACATTAAGAAACTGGAAGGGATACCGTGGTCTATGGAAAACACACCAGACATGGTAAAGCTTTCACAGGAGTACTGCTTACGTTCTGTTCAGGAGTCAGATCCTCAGAAGTCATCAGTAAATACCACATTCAGACATTCTGACCACTAAAGCTACAACAGCTAACTACACTGTTGGAATCGGCTGCTGAATGAAAAGATCAGTTAACTGTAGATTGAGCTTTAACACACAGCATCACAATGCAACACAAAGCAGACAGGATCCTAACAGGGATCTAAGATGGCAGCTTAAGCAAAACAGCTGTCCTAACACTGCTTATCTCCAATATTGATATTAGAAGAAATTTTATGGGGACAAATGAGTACAAATTGAAATTCCAAATAAAAACATTAAGTAGTAGAACAGGGATGCCAATTTGCCTCAGTTCTTGGTGAAAATCTTCAGTATTAGGAATGTTTCTTATAGCATGCAATCAGCATGACTAACTCACCCTCACATTACAAAGGAGAAAATTTCTGAAGAAACTGATCCTATTCACTACTACTCACTCATATCTTTAGCTCTCAAGGTCAGATTTTACTAAAAGAGAATTCCTTTGCTGCATCAGTAGTTCTTTTCCTGTCCTTTAAGAATGTTGTTTCAATTATTTTCAACCTACTTCTCCAAAAAAGCTAGGTAACACAAACCTATATCTTCAGCATTACTCGTTATCATCTCTCTTGATGTTTAAGCACTCTCCTCAAACCGCACGATCAAGTATTTGATCAGAATGAAAGGATCCACTCTTGTGTTGGAAAATCAGAATACCAACATGAAAACAGTTGGCAGTTTTGCAGCATCCCCTTTATGTTATTTGTACATCGGCTTCTACTAACTAGTTCTCAGCAGTATTAACCAACAGGTTCCCATCCTGTGGAAGTATAGTCTAAATGAAACAGTTACGACAAATATTATGACTTATTCTTGCACTAGAGAAAAGCAAAAAAAATATGGACAAACATAAAAACAAGAAAGCAACCCAGAGGGGAAAAAAACCCAGTGTGATCAGAGGACAGAGTACAAGCCTGCCCTCTTCACATTTTTTCCTGACAGTCACAGTTAATACACAAATAAATGATTTCTGTAGTATGAGAATTAGATCAGAAAAGAAAAAGCAGTTGTCCAGACAAACTGAATGTTAGCTTGACTGATGGGAGTCGTGTTATACTTTTATCCATTTAACACCTACTGCCAGAGTAAGCAAACATAGTGCCTTTGGCAAAACCTGGAGTTCTAGGATAAAGTAGTAACACTAGTAGCAACAGAAAAATGCTGATGTACCATAAAAGTCAAGTAAGTACAATGACATCTCACTTGTTTTTTTCTCCCATTTCCCTCCCCCCAGACGACCATAGTTTAAAGATAATCAAATCCCCTAGCCTGTGTACTAAAGCATCACCTTATCAGACCCCAAGGAAACCCTGGAGTATTACAGTAATGGTCATACCTTCATTCTTTGCAATTGTTCTCTAGTGAATGCATGCTGTTTTTGTAGTGACTGATATTTTATTTTCACACTGATCAGCTGTCGTTCCATTTCTGCCCTACGGTCCTCCACCTACAGAACATTGTTAACAATTATTACTATGAAAATTATAACACTTGTCACTTGGATGACGAGTTTTACAAGATGTTACCTAGCAATTGATGTTGGTTCTGCAAATACTGCTTTTTCAGCAACAGTACTTGAGAATACACGCTACTGTCATTACCTCCGAGACAAGCAGACAGTGCTGTAGCAGCCAAAGCCCAATCAGTAAAGTGCAACAGATTTTCCTTTTGTTCTTTTGTTATCAAAATAAAGTAACATTTCATATGCTTCAGTGTTGCTGTAGAATAGTTTAGTCCATTGCCATCAGAACAAATAGTTTAAAAAAAAAAAAGGAAGTGAACTATGTACCAATTCAACCCATTCCCTGGGTGTTGTCAGAAAACAAAATAACTTCCTATGCATGTAACAGCAGCTGAACTCTTATTCAAAAACTAATCCAAAAGCCTTCCCAAATGCTCAAACATTCCGCCATTTTCAGCACCTTTTTAGAAGACAGCATTTAACAGCGTATTTTAGTATTTCACATACCATCTTCTGCAATGAAGAAGGCTTACCAGCTGAACAAAACTACTTAAGAGCTAAGAGCTGCAGACAGAACTGTCATGAACCCTCAGTCCCACCTTCTAGCATGACAGCCAGGTAACTTTAAGCAATTCCATTAACTTCACTAACTCCGCAACTTCAGAGTGTGCATAAAAATTTTTTCTATAGGTCAGCTCCTAGACAGTTCAACACTGAAGTAGTATTTGAGAAATGGAGATTCATGCTGGCCAGAGCAGGTACAGATACTCTAATATTTTCAATGCAATATAAGAAATAAAACTTATGAAGTATTTCTTCTTTCCTCTATATATTCTCAGGTATCTGTGGCATAACTGTACCTCAGCAAAGAGAGAATTGCCTTTACTTGTAGGGTCCAAAGATTGCTGCACTGCATGATCCAGCTGAACCTGAAGCTCCTGATTAGCTTCACGAGCTTTCTAGATTAAAGCAAAGACAATATTAGTCATTTAAGCATCTGATGTACTGCATATATGAATTTAATCATATAGTTTTACCTCTTTTTCATCTCCTTTGCCTTTATCACAGATTATCTTGTACTGCAGTACTTAACTGTGCATACAGTTCAAGTCAGTAAGGGACAATCAATTTTGTTTCACTAAAAGGTTTAATATTACACTTGCTCTTCAGGACAAGAGCGTAACTAAAACTGTTGAAGGAAAACTTTGATTTTTATCAATTGGATTAGGTCTATCAGCCTTGCTGTGCTATTAAGTCACAAATCCTCTCTACTCTGCAGTACAAAATTTTCCGAGGCACTCAGTAGGAACTTGAAATAAGAATTATATCAGTAACCTGTCGGAAGGTCCTGTTACAAGGCAGAATACTGCAATGCAAAGGATCTCCATACACAGCCTTCCACAAAAGAATGCCAATATAGAGAGTATTTAGCAAGAGGCGATACCGAACATGACTAGTCAATATCCCTTTTTTCCCCCTCTGCCTTCTCTCCTTCGCTCTCGTTCCCTCCTTAGAATTCCTTTCTCAAACCCCCTCTGATTTAACTGAAAAGCTAGCACCACAACTTGTGGAATTCAGGGATTATCTACCACTGTTGAATAAAATTAAGAAAATACCTCTAATGCATTACAGTAAGAAACAACTTCTTTTTCCCTCTCTTCTTTTTCTCCCTGTAGACGCTCCAGCTGGTTACGTAAGTTACTGTTTATGAGTTCTAATTGTTCTTTACTGTACTGCAGCTCATTCAGCTTTTCTTCAACATTGGCCTAAACAACAAAAAAAACCAAATATGAAATAAAAAGCTTATAAAACAATTTGAAGAAAAGCAGGCCGATGTGAACCAAACAGGTTTGTTAGTGAATACTTTTACATACAAAACTACAAAAACTACAGTTTGGTTGTAATTACTTTTAATAAAAAATATTATCTTGAAGAGGTTGTATTAAAGTTATTAAGGCTATTTTTTTCTATGCATATTTTCTTAATAGTAAGCCAATCACAAGGTAGCAATATACACAAAACATCTAAAAAACTAAATGAGGAAAAGTGCAGAATTTTATCTCCAACCAGCCTACATTCCTAATTTTAAGTACTAGGCACGCACCTTCACACTTTCCAGTTCAGTGAGTTCTATCTGAAGATTGAGCATTTCTGAAGACATGGTCTCATGTACACGCTCAGACATCATATGTAGTTCTTCTGATTTGGCAGCAATTATTTCCTTCTGATGATCCACTTTGTGTCTTAATTGTTTCTCTGAGAGTCGGGTTTCATCTAGTTCTGCTTTCAGGTTCTCCAACTTAAAGACAGTTGACAACTAAGTAGTACCATTTTATAAAAAATTCTTGAAAAGCACAATAATTTTGACTCTGTTCTAATTATAGAAAAAGTCTTAGAAATGCAACTTAAGAGTAAACTTTTAAAACTAAGCTTTGAAATTTAACGTAATTCACAATGTAACTATGCATATGTTTGTTAAAAACCAAACAAACAAGCTCCTACATATCAAAACTATTTATTAGATTTGTTTTGGTAGTAAGTGTGCAATTATGAGTTAAATACATATTCTTTAAAATGCTATTAGCAACATTTTAGCTGCATCTTAGTTGCCAAACCTTGTTTTTAAGGTCACTGATTTCTTGTCCGTAGACTCTCGCAAGCTGTTCTTTCTGTTTATCCAGTTGCATGCTTTGCTGTTGCTTAAGGGAATCACATTCAAAACTCAAGCTTTCCAACATTCGATTCTTGAGTTCAATTTCTCTCTGAAGAGAGTATTTCTCTTGTTCAAATTTCTGGAAGAAATAACACACTAATAAATCTAGATGTAATAGTCACAAATGCTTGGGGAACAACATACTAAATACAGGCTCAGAACCAAAACATTAAATGCCCAAACCTTGTAGCTCACTCAATCTTTCGCTGAAGTCCCAGTTAGGGAATTGTCATACCCATGTTTTTTAAAAAAAAAAAAAACTGCTCTGAAATTTTATGACTTATTTGGTTGTGTCATATTCTCTTCTTCATGGAAACTGTATATTTCTTTGCACCCAATGTGAAGGGTGTGGGCATCTTTTTTGCAAGTATAACAAAGAAATTTAGTGAGACCTTACATGTCCTTTCTACCACCATGCAACCTGACTACGTTAAAAATTGTTACAGGCCATCAAGTGTTCCCCTACTGCAGAACAGCTGGGTTCAACATTTGGTAAAGATTTCTAAACTGTCTCCTGTTTTGTAGTAAATCCTATCAACCCTTCCAGATCGAAGAATGACTGTTTAATCAGCTTCCCTATATGCCTGGTTGTATATTTTTTCTAATTATAAAGGGCAGCTTCATTTTACTCTTCCATTCAGCTACCAATTAAAGAGAAAAAAAATACAAAAGGAGAGTCTTGGAACTGAAAACATAAATACCAAAACCAAATCAGTCTAAAGATGCAGGATTTTATTTCTTTTTTTTTTTTAAATAAAATAACTCTTAAAACACAAACCAGAATTAAAATTAGGAACATAACAAAACTAAATGATTAAATCATTCACTGGGTAAAAAACTGGCCAGAGACTTGTGGTGAATGGAGCTAAATCCAGTTGGTGGCTGGTCACGAGCAGTGTTCCCCAGGGCTCAGTGTTGGGGCCAGTCTTGTTTAATATCTTTATCAATTATCTGGATGAGGGGATCGAACGCACCCTCAGTAAGTTTGCAGACACCAAACTGGGCGGGAGTGGCAATCTGCTCGAGGGTAGGAAGGCTCTGCAGAGGGATCTGGACAGGCTGGATTGATGGGCCGAGGTTAACTGAATGAGGTTTAACAAGGCCAAGTGCCAGGTCTTGCACTTCAGTCACAACAACCCCATGCAATGCTACAGGCTTGCAGAAGATTGGCTGGAAAGCTGCCCGGCAGAGAAGGACCTGAGGGTGTCGGTTAACAGCCAGCTGAACATGAGCCAGCAGTGTGCCCAGGTGGCAAAGAAGGCCAACAGCATCCTGGCTTGTATCAGGAATAGTGTGGCCAGCAGGAGTAGGGAAGTGATCGTGCCCCTGTACTCGGCACTGGTGAGGCCACACCTCAAATACTGTGTTCAGTTTTGGGCCCCTCGCTACAAGAAGGGCATTTTGGTGCTGGAGCGTGTCCAGAGAAGGGCAACGAAGCTGGTGAAGGGTCTGGAGAGCAGGTCTTATGAGGAGAGGTTGAGGGAACTGGGGTTGTTTACACTGGAGAAGAGGAGGCTGGGGGGAGACCTTATCACTCTCTACAACTACCTGAAAGGAGGTTGTAGTGAGGTGGGTGATGGTCTCTTCTCCCAAGTTACTAGCAATAGGACGCGAAGAAATGGCTTAAAGCTGCGCCAGGGGAGGTTTAGATTGGATATTAGGAAAAATGTCTTTACTGAAAGAGTGGTCAGGCACTGGAGCAGGCTGCCCAGAGAGATGGTGGAGTCACCATCCCTGGAGGAGTTCAAGAAACACATAGACATGGCACTTCAGGGCATGGTTTAGGAGACATGGTGTGTTGGGTTGACGGTTGGACTTGATGATCCTAGTGGTCTTTTCCAACCTAAATGATTCTATGATTCTGTAAAAGTCAGGTATGAAATTGACCTCTGTGGCCCAGACACCAGCTTATCAAGTACAGGCTTAGTCCTGAAATATACAGGACAAGAGTTTTAACTCAAAGATAAAGACAGTGCACGGAAAGCATTTGGGAGTGTACTGGTGACCAGACTCAAGAGAGACAAAAATCTAGCACGATATGCCTACACAGACTTTTATGGAAGTGTACACAGATTTTTCTGAAAGACTCTTATGCCTACTGTTCAAACTTACACTTGTGTTCACAGTAATTGCTTTGGCTCTCAGATTCCAAAGAGAACCACGGATTCAAAAGCTCAAAAGATTTTGTTGGATTACCACAGTTCTCACACAAGATATTATTCTACTGTATGAAAGCACACAATTCCTTCCTTCTGCCCTTGGAATCTAAGTTACTAATTGATCTGGCCCACACAAGCTTAGCTCATAACTTTGCTCCAGCCTATAACATAGGATTACAACCTATGGGTGCAGCTTCACAACACAGTAGCTACTATTTCAGGTTGTATGCACAAAAGGATGATCCTCCCCTGCCTTCCTTACCACTTGTGCTTTCCAGCTGCCTCTCTTGCACTAAGCTTATTTTGATCAGTTTGCTGTTACGAAGTTATTAGGGTTCATTCAGAATAGCAAGGTGCTACAACTCTCCAGCTGGTTTAAAAAAAAAAAAAAAAAAAAACACCACACCAAACAGGAAACTAAAAACTCCAACAAAGCCACAAACATTTTAGCTCTGTCACAAGAGAAAGGATGGTTGCACAGCCAGAAACAGACTTTATGAAGAAAAATGGTCTATCTGAAGCATGGGCTGACTGAAAACAAACAAACATCAGAATTAAAGTGTTTATGAAAAGCAGAAGAGATTTTCCTGATTGAAATTTTCTTGCACAATTATTAAGAAAACTGGTTGACCAAATAATACCTCTATATTTCAACACTACACTACTCTCTTCCCTGAGCTGTAAAGACATATACTAATAAATTCAGAATTCCTTGGTATTTAGAAAATTTGAAAACTTCACTACAGAAGAAACCAATTTTATAGTCTTGTTAGTGTTCTTTTTACAACTTTAAGTGACACAAAGCTTGCAAGGACAGCATAACACGAATGAACTGCTAAACATACCCAAAACACATGCTCTAAAACAAATTTACTTTAGCACTTAGTATTCATTTTACATTAAAGGCAATTAATCCTACACAGTACTGAACATTGGATGCATAATTAGCTATAAAACCCTGTCCCAGTTAGATAAAATTACGGTCAATATCTTAGAGCAGAGATAAAAAGCCCTCTCTTCAAATACTTAAACTAAAAAGGTTTATTAAAATTCATCTGAACTCTAAAGGCATTTAACCCACCTGTGACATTCAGAAAAATAGTTAAAATAAAACAAATTTCCTGACTGCTTTTTTTACTCAAAGTTTAAATCATCACCTCAGTTTTCTCAGTCAATTCACGGCGTGTTTGATCCAACTGATTTTGAACTTCACTTTGGGACTCCAATAAATGCAAGCCGTACTGCGCTGCCTTTCTTCGCTCATTCTCTGCTTCCTTGAGTTGGTGTCTAAGACTTAAAACGGTCTCTGTCTCCATTTTTCTTCCTTTTGTTACTTCAACATTGCAAACAAAATGATTAAAAAATATTCTGCAGTAAGTTACAGTAGTTAATCTGAAAGAAGTTATTAGATTTCCTTTCTTAATCAGGATACAAGGATATATTTTTGCATTAATACAAGACAAAAAAAAAGGTAGCTCACAAACAAACAGTCCTGTGAACAGTAAAATAATACCTATTTCTCCATAAATTTGGTTAACATCTTATTCCTGACTATGTCTTAAATAATAGCATGCAGCAAAACAACTCCTGTGTACCCAGCCTAGTTTCCTAGCACACAAGAACCAGAGTTAACCTAGTATATAGCTATCTTGCCATATGCAAGAGAAGGCTAGGAAATAACCTTGTAAAAACACTTTTAAGCATATCACTGACAGTATTTTCTGTGGTATTATAAATAAAGACACACTAACTATACCATTACTTGTATACACAAGTAACACTTCAGATTCATGTAGGCAGCTGTATTATTGGGATAGTTTACTCCTAATAACATTACGTGGGATACAGAAACAGATAAAGGTAGTTGAAGGAAAGAGTCAAAAATAGAAACACTGTTAAAATATATGGAATTTTAACACATGGATTTTTATTTATTTGAGTGCTTAATGGAGCCTTTCATGACTGTTTTCCACTTTAAACTTAAGTCTCCGCAGGCAACTCTTTGTTAATAACCATGTCTTTGTCGCATGTTTCAGAAAATTCATCCATTTCTATCTTCATATGATAATGGAAGAAACAAGTAAAGGTGAATTTTGCAAAAAGTTAGTCAAAATAAATCCAAACAAACAAAATATTTTAAATAATAAAAATCAAGTCAAACTAACACCATAAGCTGGTATGACTGCTTGCTCCCAAATCTACTGAATCGGCACACTGCAAAAAAATCCTATTAAGACAGAAATTGCTAAGCAACTCAGGCTTCTGAACAACATAAGCCAAGAGTTCTCTCAGAAAATATGCAGTAACAATGATATACAAATATGAAAAAAGAAACCTGCCATTGATTTTTCAAAGCCAGGGTTCATAATTTTTATTATAATTTCACAATTAAAGTAATTCTTCATTGAAGATCTTATTCTGTGCTTTTTTTTTTTTTAACACAAACAATTTAGTTGTTGCCATTTCTTACTGGCACATAGATTATTCTTACAAATGCTACCAAGGTGCTGGTCTTAATCAAAAGCAAATTTCACACCTCACCACAGGAGAGATTATTTTTAAAAGTCATTACTGTAATGTAATGCCTTCACTTTTTTTTTTTTTGCGCTAACTTTTATTCAACATGGGTAACTCCTAGTGGAGTTACCCAGCTTCCTATAAAAGAAAAAAAAAAAGTAATTTTAACACGCAAAAGTACATCATTCCAAAACCATGCCAATTCCTTTCAGAGATATAAGATAGAAATTATTAAATTCTGGTTTTCACCTTTTCCATCACTTATTGTTATTCAAGATTAACGTATACAAAGACACTTTATCCAGCCAGGCTCTGAAACTTCAGTTTTTCACATCTAACCATACTGCAAAACTTGAAATACTAGTTTTGCACACTTATGCTAAAGTAAGCCAAAACCAGAAATTTTGCATACCTATAACTAAGAATCAACAATATTATTACTAGTGCAATGACACGTACACTGTGTAAAATTTAATAACGAAATGTTTAACAGTAACATGTAGCAATACAAGCATACAGGCAACCACTCCTGGCATGCATGTGCATTAGTAAAGGGGATGAAGTAATCCTTATTCACTTCATAAACAGAATTTTAAAAATAGCTTTATTTTCCAATCATACAACAGTATAGAGGAGATGTAGCAATTTGATTGCTCCTAGCTTACTAAGTTAAATTTGAGTAACATTTTTAACTCACCTTCAGAAGTCCATTTAAATCTTTCTTGACCTTATTCTCATACTCCACCTTTAAAAGAAAAAGAAAACAAACAAACAAAAAGCAACAGTTGTCTAGTCCGGATGAGTATAAGCTGCCATTATAGCACAGTCCTTCATAGCAATCCTCTTCTGGAAAGGCTTAATGTCTGTGGCCCTCTCATGAAAATGCAGATCACAAACTAAAACCCCACAGAAATGCAAATCTTATTCAAATCTCAGTTGAGGCAGCCGTCAGATAGTTTAGAAACAGCCAGATCAGTCAATGTTGCCAAAGGATGGATGCTCTGCAATTGGCCTGCGGGGCAAGTAAACAGGCTACACCCAGGGTCACCTTCTAGCACACACAGAATTTTTGAGGGTTGTTTGGGGATTTTTGTCTTGCTCCCTCCTACTTCTTCAATCTCTTTTGCATGCTCTCCTTCAGTTTTACATACAAGATGTTTGAGCTCTTAATAAATATCTACTGGATAATATTAAAAAATATCTTAAGCTTTTCTTCAATTTTTCAGTTGAAGTATGGAAAAAAAGAGAAATAGTTTTCCTATTCACACGTTCCTTGCCAACTATTAGGGAAAACATCAAGTATGGCTTTTGTGGCACAGACATCCTCAAGCTTTCATTGTCAGTTTTGGATGAAGTTAAACAGACAAGTCCAGGTAGCTTCGTTCATAAACCTGTATTGTTATATAGGGAAGTAACTGACTGCAATTTAGTATTATAGGTGAGGTTAAGTAAACTACCACGAAAATAACGTTTTAAATAGGTAGTAAGGTGAGCAGGTAGAAGGTTAAATAATAGAAATCAATCTCTATTCTACCAAGAGTTGCTTGCTTTTGGCTAATTATCTTCAAAAATTTTATGACAGATTTTGTACTGAGGGCTCCAGACTTTGATTATTCAACCGTTTAAGCACTCCTTGATAGAAATAATAAGATAGAAGATAAAAAGGCACCCTCCCAGCATGCAAACTTTCCTCTCCCACTGCATAACTGTTCTTCTAGATAAACTGCTATTCCCAAGAGTCATATGCAACAGCTGCCTATGTTCTGATCTATTCAGAAGTACCTACAAATATTCTGATCGCTAAGATAATTACCAAGATAGTTTCTCTCCCTTAAGCTAGGTATTCCTTTTAAAATTCAGTTACTTAAACAAGTCCATTTCTTCACCTTCCAAGTTGCACACTCAAGCTGTAATATCTTCACGGCTAATCACCTTCCACAAAAGACATTCTTGGGTGGATTAACTATTAGAAAGAAAAAAAAAAAAAAATCAGACTACAGCCTGATCTTTCAGTCACTACAAAGTACTCTGTAACCGGCTCTGTTCGCACTTTGCTTAAGGAGTGCGGCGCAGCGTTGTATCTATTCTTTAACTGCGGACAGGACCCTTTTGCAGCCCTGGCTGCTGCCGGGCCGTCCTGGCCCGCCTCGCACCGACCGAGGAAAAGGACTGGCCCCCACACACGGCTCGTACCGAGCTACTGCCCGCGACTTACAGCCCCCTTTTTTTTCCCCAAGAAAACGCCGCCCGCCCCTACCATAACGCTAACAGCCAAAAAGGGCGGCCGGGGCGGAGAGGGCGCCCCCCGCTTCACTCGGCGCAGCGCCTGCGGGGGCCGCAGGAGGGCACAACCCGGCGCACCTCAGCCAACAGGGGAAGGCACTGGCAGCGCGGCCCGGCGAGAAGGACAGGAGCCTTCATCCTCCTCCTCCTCCGAGTCCCTGCGCTCCGCAGCCCCACCGCCTGACAGTGCCCTGCTACAGACAAGGAGCAGCAAGGAGACGGCAACAGCCCCCCTCAGGGCCGAGCGACAGAGCGAGCCCCCCCGCCGCGCCCCGCCGGGCGCTACCTCAGCCCCGCCGCCGCTCCCGCAGTTCAAACTCGACGCCGCCCCAAATCTCGCGAGAGCCGCCGGCCCCGCTCCTCGCCCTTCATCGTCCTGCCAGCGCGCGCGTGCGCGGTGCGGCCAGCGGCGCCGCGTGGGAGGGCGCATGCGCATGGGCGCGGGGCTTGCGAGGCGAGGCGGGCCCTGCCCCTCCTCCGCGCCTGCCCGTCGCGTCAGGGGGCGGCCGCTCCGTTCGGCTCGGCGCAGGCACGGCAGGCGCTGGCCCGACGGTGAAGTGAGCGGCTCTGGCGCGGGTCTGCGCCCATCCCTGGCCGGAGCACGGCAGGCGGGGGGTGCAACGCATATGCTTGGCGCCACAGCCACCCGCAATGCCGCCTCGGTCAAAGGAAGCGCGCGGAGTAAGTGGTGAAAGTCAGCGTGTACAGAGCACTACATATTACCTAGGAAACCTGCAAAGTAGAAGGGCAACCCGCTCCTCCCACGCAGTATTCTCCAAGAGAGTTTTCCTTAGGGCAGCAGAACGCCCCAAGTGTCGGGTTGATCCCACCACCTGCTTTCCTCATCCAGGAAATCCTCTTCTTCAGCAGGGACTGCTGAGGCTGCCTACCCCCGAGGAAATGTCACCCTCTTCATATTCAACCAAACCTTTCCGTAGATTCAGTGGAGCTTACCAGCCAAACCTCAAGAGCTACGCAGCAAATTACAGTGCTTGTAGCATAGCTGTCAACTAAACTGCTAACTTCCTATTTTTCCCTCGGCTTGCTCTAGGTCCCACTCATCATCACTGCCTGCACCAGGGAGAAGTCCCAGGGAGGGATTTCATAGTGTGAGATTGTCCAGAATTCATAAGCCAATGAAGATCTGAATAATATCCACAAAGACCAAAATTCATCACCTGGAGCATTTCACCATGCAGTTCTGACAGTTATTTGAGAGTCTAAGCACAGCTATGTGCCATTTTCTCTGCCCCAAAAGAAAACCTGAATAATTTTTACCTTTTAAGCAGTGGTTAAATTTTTAATCCATTCTGCAAGATTCATATATTTTGCACTTTCTCTAACCAGATCAGTGAGTTTGGAAGGTTTATTTTCATATCTAATGTGACATCCATCACAAAAGCCATTGCAGAGAAACATACCAAAGCAAATTCTGCCCTTAAAGAAACATGCTTCCAGTAATGCAAGGTTAAATTCAAGCAACAGGCTGTAAGTACATGCAAGGATAATAATCCTATTTGGAGCAACCAGGACAGAAATAGATGTCTTAAGATAAAAGGGGCTTGCTAAATAAGCACACAGTGTAAAATTCTGCAGAGGAAGCCAATAAAACTACTACTACTACTACTTCTCTCAAAGTGATACTACTAATCTTCCATTAAAATGTGTGGGTCTAGCTTGTGTCAATAGAAATGGGATTAAAAATTAAACACAGAATGGTCTAGATGGGCAAGAATGCCAAGTTGGTTAAAACAGGGACAGGAAACAAGAGAATCCTGTTCTAATCCTGATTCTGCTGCATTCACTGTGTGATTAACCACTCCAAATACCCACAGCTAAACCCCCTTGTTTTAAAACAAGAATAACAGTGACTTAATTAACAAATCCATGTAACTGTCCTGACAGCCAGTTGGGTACACCTTGGAAAAACGTAAAATACATTGTAAATTCTAAGTATTAACATGATTACTCCATCCGCCGTAGCATGCTAAATGATAGAACAGGTAAAATAGTTGCTGCTTCCCCCCCCCACCTTCAGTTCCAGTGATGTGTAACAGCTGATGTTTAATACATGAAATATGTTAACAAACTCCACAAGATTTTCCTCAGTTTAGGATTTTCATTTATGCCTGTAACACAGCGTTAGGAGCTTAGATACAAAGGAACTGATCCATTATTTAAAACATGCCATTGTCTCCAGAACTGTTCTCTTACTGAATTGGCACTAACTAGGATACTGTTTTAAAGATCACATCTACTTCTTCTGAATATAAAATACATGCATCAGTTGCTAATAAGTTATTTGTAATACAGATTTGCTAAGTGGAGTGACCATCTTGGCAGAATGCTACAAGATTATTCACCAGTATTATAAAATATTTAATAGTTACATAATACCACTACAGTTTGGCTACATACCAGGATTCCTTGAGTTGTACTTAGCTTTGACACTAGATTTTACTTTAAGAGGTTGTGAAAGAGCATAGAATGACAAGGTCATTAAGCCATGGTTTGTAGTAAATTGGGCTTTAAGAGACAAGTACTTTTGTCCCATTTAGCTATGAGAAGACTCTCACTTTTCATGTTTCTTTTCACCTTAGGTTGTGTTTAGTCCCTAGCTTACCACTGTAACTATATATTTGCTCTTCAAAACTTTTTCTCCTGCTAATGATCTCTAACAGCTATTTTCCTATAGAGATTCTACAAATCCAGTAGTTACTGAACCATGAATGTTTCCTAAGTGTGTAGTTTGTATACTTTTGTTTATTGACATTTTAGATGGCTAAACTTAATTAAATCTGTGCACTGCTGACCCTGTATAAAATGTAAATGCATGTTTTTGTCTTATCTATGCTAGCAGGCAAACATTCCGTATAAGTAATGGAGTAATTACAGCAAGTAGATGTGTTGGGGGTTTTTTCCCCTGAAGAGGAGGCTTGTTGCCTTTATCTACATAAAGCCAAATGACATTAAAAAGCCCTCTTAGTCTTTCCCTGCTAATTGTTCAGTGTAACATATGAGCTGACAAACGTTTTACTAACTGTGCTTAAGATCCCAAATGCTTCCCAGAGCAAGTGAGTAACAGCAGCCTGTTGAGAAGCAACTGATTACTAGCTGCATAAGTCATTTTGGCACAACAGATCCAGGGTTCATTATAATTAAAACTTGTTGGAGCACTAGGGGTTTTTTGTTTGTTTTGTTTTGTTTATTTCTCATGTTCTTGCTTTTCATTATTTAAGAACACTTTATTTTGCACAGTTTAAAGCCGTGTTTATTTGCTAGTGCCACTTCATAAAAGCCCAGGTTTAATCCCTTCCACATTTTTCGGTTGGTAAAAATTACACTGTTCCGCATTTTTTGAGGTGAGACGCTTTCACTTTCAATTAAATAGAATTCACAAATCTATATGCTTTAATTTATTACCGTGAATTCCAACAACAGTAATACTAATACCTAAGTTCTTTTGTAAGGAACTCAAGTGGCTCAATAATTACAGCAACAGATTGAGGGCCAGTAACATACTGTTTCTAATCCTCTCTAAACTATTAGTGACTGACCTCATCCAAATCACTTCATCTCACTATCTCAGTCATCTTAGCTAAACAAAGATATGTTTTGCACTTTTCTTGCCAGTCTAACCTTAACTAGCCTTCTGTGGCTTCACATGATTACTTGGCAAATTTGTCAAATAGGTGTGAGAGTCTCTTTCAAATACAAACTTTCAGGTACTCCCTTATGAAAACTTTCTATTACTTTTATTTAGATTTGTTACATTTTTTACTACTTGCTTGAATGGGTCAGGAACCTCACAATAAGCTTCCTGGATTTATGTAACTGAGGGGTCCAATTATGAAAATATACATTTTTCAGCATATAAATTCAGAGCCAAACTATCATGGAAATTTACATTGTGACTCAACTAGCATCTTGCAGACTATACTTTCCTTTTTCCTGATTTTCATGCTTTTTTTTTCAAAATACCAGGTCAAATTGGGTGTGTCTTTCAAGTTTTCCAAATACCGATGGTTAAAGTCACAACTGCAAGATTTTGCTAAAAACCCACAAGGTAATGATACAAGTTTTAAGATATTAACTTCAGTGGGGTGATCTTTTTGTTTGTTTACACCTGGTAGCTCAAGAGATCAGTCAGTCTTGTAACAAGTTTACCAAATCAACATGTAATAGAACCTGCAGCGTACTGTAACTCAAATTAATTTTAACTTTTCCTAGACAAGTCGCTTTAACTTCACATCCAGTATAAATTCAGATACCCATTGTTATCAATCTGTAATTTAATGGTGGTTCAGAACCCCCACTACTTTTTTCCACACATTATTAATTTAATTAGTTGACACCAGTTTTCATTCAACCTGTTACACTAATTTATAGTTAATTCAGTATTTAAACACTACTCCCCTCTTCAATAGGAAAGTATTTTGTTAACAGCATCAAATGAGTATTTAAAAAGCCACTTTTTATGATATAAAAATATACATATAGACATCATCATTCACACTTCTAATTGCACAACGATTAACTAACTCAAACAGTTTACTATTCCCTAAATCTACTTGTAAATTATTATGATTTATGTTTTTTGGATATACTCACTAACAGCAGAACTTCCCTAATACAGTCATCTCCTTTTTAACATCGCTGCTGTCGGGGTAGTTAATATACCTGGTGTTCTCCCACCCACATAGCTTTTGCAACCCAGATACTACTTCCTTCAAAATTAACGAGAAATAGCGTCGGGAGATGCACACCCTTCTGGCTTGCTACCTGACTGTCCTAAATCACCAGCACCACCTTGTGGGTATCTTCCTTAATTACTCTTTCCTTGTCTAGCTTGCAAGTCTCTGTGGAAATGGGATAGCGCTCCTTCACTGCCATTATAGAAGTTTTCTTTGTGATAATCAAAGACAAGTATTACAAGAAGCAGGTAACAGCTATTAAATATTAATGAGAAAATGTTATTTAATGAAGTAATATAGCTTCATTTTGATAAAAGGTATGTTTCAAATTATTTATGTGACTGCATTTTTTTCAATAAACTGTTGGACTGGGTAACTAATTTTGATTAAATTTAATTTTATACAGATCATTAGGTACGTTCTGAACAATAATTTTAGCACTCTTACTGTGCATTTTTAGTCAAATGGAGTAAAAAGTTTAATCAGCTTTGCAAGCTGGAGGTCGTTAGCTCTTTCACCACCAAAACCAACTTAGCTTTCACCTGGACCTCATTTCTGGCCTACTATAAAACATCTTCACTTCCCCCAAAGTTATGGGGGTTTAGATGTTCTATGTAAGTGAATGTGAAAATCAAAAGAAGTTCTTTTCCTTTGTTGGTTTTGTTTTGGTTTTGTTTTTTTTTTTTAACCTTTACTGTTAGCAATATGTGGTATTATCTAGTAAGTAGTTTTGAAAAGGCTTTTTAGGGATTATATAGTTCTGATACTTATGAGTAAATAAATAAAGAAGAATAGAAACAAAAGGAGAAGTAAAGTGTGGTAAGTTGTAAGAGATGGCTTAAGGAGCGTATTTTACTTTTAAGACCTGCGGTTACTTAAAGATAATATCATGAAACATTCAAGCTAAGATTATTCCTGAAGGGTTTAAACTATAAACACGATCCCATGTTATGCATAAAACTGGTGTTATAAACTATGTGACATGGATAATTTGTAGTAATCCTATATAAGAATGCATGAAACATAATTAGTCATGTTCTCACTGATTGAGGTCTATTGTTCTACAACTAACTAAAAGTTTAAACTGTAGAATACTCAGCTGGGATCAGGACTGTGAAGCATTATTTTTTTAACTATAGTTCAGTATATTTGTTCTAGGTTGTAATAGGAAAGAATAATGAATTGAGCTGTAGTTGCCTAGTTTTGTTTCAGTTCTAGATTTTTCTGTTTTTAAGACTGCTTTTAACCAGTTTTTTTACTTTATCAGAGTAAATACTTGTGATTTCACTTCTAATGCCAATCCCTGTCCCCCTCTATTCCCCTTAAAAGATGAATTCAAACACTTTATTAGGTAAAACTAACAGATGCTTTCTTATTCTTAAGAAAACTTAAATGATGCTATTTGGGATTAAGTTGTTCTGTTCTGATTGTAGAGATATATATATATAATGACATGAGACTGCGTGAATCAGACAGAAATTGATGTTTTAAAAGTTAACCAAGTTAACAGCATCTGATATCTGCTGCTTATGTGGAGAATGAGCAGACTGAAAGTTTGTTGGTTTTGCGGGGGGTTGTGTACTCTGTACACTGTGTACTTGTGTACTAACTAATTTTATTTTTAGCTGCCTATGAGTTTAAAAGTGTATCAACCACAGCAACTGAATAGCTTCATTCCAGGACTGGCAGGCTGAAAATGACTGTTGAATTCTTGCCAGCAAGTAGATATGTGCATATATGTTTCCTAAAACTTCTGGAAAAGGTTTGTGGGGTAAAAAAAAAAAATAAAAAAAACCACACACAACAAAACAAAAAACAACCCAAAAAAACCAACCCCACACCCAAAAAACACACAAACACAAAAATAAAAACCCAAAACTTTGGATATGTTTTGGGGTATTTGCCTAGCCTGGTAAAATTTTTTGACACTCTTAGTCCCAACTTCATTTGCTACATAACTGTACTATTTAATAGCTTTACTTGCAGATCAACAGCTTAGAGCCTAGTTTTCATTTTAAAATTCTATTAACTTTTATTTTGTGGTTAAATAGTCATGCTGTATCTCAAAGTATAGAACCGTTTAATTTTGAGTGCAAGTTCTCACAAAATGCCTCGGTGAAGATGGCCTGTAACCACATTTGCTGTTTTGTGTTTGATTGTAGTGTTTTTAATAATACAATTAATCTTTTTCCACAGACAAGTTACATTACTGAATGGCCTGAAATGTGTGGTACACAAAGCTTTCTGACCACGAAACTTACTACGTCACTTAGTGTGAAGCAGTGTATCAGCCTTTACAAAGTCTTACTTTAGCCAAACTTAGCCTAGATAATCTACTTAGACTTAGGTGGATTTATCTTGGGTTTTTTAGGTTCAGATGTACCTCTTCAGAAAACCAATATCGCTCTATACTAGTTGTGATGTCATGCTAAAATATCAAGTTATGTATATTTTCTTGCCGAAGTCTTAACTTGGGCGATGTTTACTAGAAAATACCAGTGTGAATTTGGGCAAATTGCCATAGAATATCTCAGCAGCAATGACAGATAAATGCCTCCTTCAGTTAAAGGAGAAATGCAAGCAGTTCTGAGCACTGAAACACTCTTTTCTTAAAATATATAGGCTTCCTTCTAGGGGTTAACTCAGGAAAGCAGCAAAATGGCCATATTGTTCAGCGCTCAGGACCAATTTTTGGTGGACTGAGTCTGCCCTGTTATAGAATGTCTTAAGATGTGCCTACTTAACACAAACTACTGGAGTACTAATTTATTTCCTGTGGAGGGAAGCAGTAGTTCTACTTGAAAGATTCTCACTAATGAAGAGTAAGGAGAAAGAGAAGTTAAAACAAAAATTAATGCAATAGGAAAAAAGAAATGGATAGAAGTTAAAATGTAGTGATTTATCTGGGTTCTTCTCTACTCATTATCGTGATAGTGTACTTTGTGTAGCTGGGAAATAATACTATCAAAAGGTTGATTTCAACATTATTTCCTTGAGTGTTTATTGCTTTTCTTGTATTTTCATCTCGGGTAGTACCAGATTAATAAAATACATATTTATATATTTTGAAGCTCCTTGTTAAAATTTTTGATCTCAGTAAACCTTACAAATGTGGTAACAGTCCTGTGACAGAGGTATTGCACTCTTTCTCCCATGGTGAAAATAAAGCACTGAAGTTACCTTTTTGAGTATGATTGAGCAGCACAGTGAAAAGCTCTGGGTTATTTTGTCTTTTCCTTTAGCAACAATTAATATATTCATATATTATTCCTATAATACATACACATATAAAACTTGAACTACAAATTAGCAGAAGCTTTTATGGATATGTTCGTTAAATAACCATTTATTCTTGACCATAGCAATGAGAACATAGCTAACCTCTTAGGCATTTGAGGTCAAATGCTCTTTATTTTAAATGTTAACAGATTTTTTTTCACACTGATCGTATCAAAGAATAGCAATATTAAGATTGCAGTAAGCCTACTTTTTTTCCTGTGGCATGCAGAATGTCTTTGTAATGTGTCAGGATCTGTTTTAAATTAAGTGTGTACAGATTTGAGCAGCTGGGTTTTTTCTTTGGTTTAAATGATCCTATTTAGATGAGTGATAGGACTTAGGAAATATTTCTGAAAATAGCTGTTTTAAAACATGTCACTAAGTAATGAACCACTGGATGTCACTGTCTTTCTCCAAGTGTAAAGCTCAATTTTTTTCTGCTATTATGATAACGTATTAAAGTAGCAATTACTGGTTTTGACTTTTCTGATAGGCATGGCTTTACATATGAAGGGATTATGAAAAAAGCAATATGGTGAACAATGGTTACAGGCAAGACATTTCAACTGGTAAAATAGTGAAGAACCACGCACCTATCTGACCTTAACTGCCCAATGTAGCAAACTTGGTTAGGAAACTAGAGCCTGTGTAGGAAATAGTGGGACAGATGCCTACAGAAAGGCTGACTCCTGAACTGGACCTTACCTTTCTCCATTTCCTATATGAGTAATCTAAAATTAGAATACAAGTACCACTCTATTTCAATCTCTTCTGAAAGCCTCTGTGTATTTTAGCATTAACATATTTTTGCATATCTTCTGTTTGTGAGGTTTGCATTCATACTCTTTAGTTACAGTTGTAGTATCTTTTAATATCTTGATGTTTATTGTATGTTGGGAGCTATTTGAATGAACTGTTTTTATGACAGGTTTGTGCTTTGCCTTTAGATTTTATTTCATTCTGTTTTATTATTCAAGGTTGAATGGGGGAAGGACTGTGTTCTGCCGGTGTAGTTCTGTGCTATTCAGTTTTCAATAACTTCAGAGGGAAGTTGTTCTTAATAAAATTCTGCATAGGCAGCCCATTGATGCAAATGAACTTAAATCTTATTTCTTTTCATGTTGATTTAAAAAATGTAGCCTGTTAGGTCATACAAAAGAATTACCCTCTGAAGTCTTATTACAGTTTAAATGCTATAGAAACAGATGGAATCATGAAGGAGGCATCGAATGTGCCGTTATTTTGCTGCAGAGTGTAGTATCTACGCGAGCCACTGAAGCAGACATGCTTCACCACCACCACCACCAAATTACAGTGAAGTTCAGCATGCTTTGGTCCTCCTGTTGAAGATAGTGTTTGTTTTCCCTTGTGCATCTGCTATGAAAATATGGCAAGGTGGATTAGTAGAACTGGTACTATTTCTTCTTAAATCCATTAAAGTCCATGTAACATTTTAGGAGTTTCCGTATCACTTTTAGTTGCCCTTTCCCTTCTGTGTAGCTGCTTGAATCTTGTACATGTTCTTGAAACACTCCTTAGCTTCATTAGCCTAACCAGCTTTTAACCTGCATTTTTAATATATATCCTTATATTAATTTCGGAAGAAACATTTGATAAAGGCAATTCAAAGATTGTGTTCATATTCCCTGGCCTGCAGCCAAGATGCTTCATCTGTCCGCAGGGTTGTTTTTCTCTTGGGTTTTTTTGGATGCTTTAAAATGCTGACAGCTAGAGATACAAAGCGGTGTTATTTGCATGAGCAACAAAATTAATTAATCTGTTTCCTGTATATTTATTTTATGATGGCTTATAAGCTTTCTCTCTTGTATGTTTGGGACATACTCTTGTACAGCTCTAGAGCTGGTTTTCCCCAGCAATGGCAGGTGCTTTTTCTTCCAACTTGCTGCTTGTTTTCATGGAACTTGCAGACTTGGTTTTCTTACTAGTCTGCCAGCTGAGGTTATAGTCAGTAGTTGAGGCGAGGGAAGTAAATGTGCTAGTGCTGTGGTTCTGTGAACAACTTAAGGCAGCATAAACCTGTGCTGCTACTGAGGGACTTGGTCATTTCTTTTTCCTTTTCCTGCCTGCTTGCTTCTTCAACAATATTAGTAAAAGACTTCTGTAGCTCCTCAGTGAGATGATTTACATTATCACTTCAGGCTGAATTAGTTTTAATCATAATATAGCATCAGGTTCTGTGTAACTGTAATGACTCCTTTCTGATTGAATGACTGATTGCAAAGATAATGGTTTTTCTGGAACATGCCTTTTTAAGCTGTGCCTTCACTGCTATATCATTTAGACTTAATTAAATGACTTGCGGGAAATCAGAACACAGTGCATGTGGGGGTTTTTCACATGAAATAATTATATACCATATAAATCTATTAGAAATTTTTCCTTTGACTTTTATATTCTAATGATGTTTGAAGTGAATTCAGGCTTCAACAATGGAAGGTCAAAGCTCTTTCATACAGGATCTTTATTCTCTGTAAAACCAAGATGTGTAGAATAGTAACTTCCCTGAGCAGTACACTCCGGATTTTTGTGAGTTTTGATATGTAAGTATTTTGTGTGAGCTGAGTAATGTTTTGCTCAGTCTGGCATAGCAGAAAATCACTACATGCTGTGAAGTTAAAGCTTTTATATGAAAACAAACTATGTCTTATCAGTTCAAGAGGTTTGTTTACAGTTAAGTTTTTGACATGCTAATATACTTGCTCACTCCTTCAAAGAGCAATAAGATGTGGAAAAGGGTTTTACTAAACCAAAATTGAGTTAGAGTAAATTGCTCCATAGATCAGACCCTCTGAGTTAAATTTGTCGAGCTGTATAGAACTGCAGGTTGTCCAGAGTTCTGGAAATATAAGCCCTTCACTCTTTCCTATTAAGGCAGGAACCCGTAGAGCAAAAATAGGACTTAGTCATGTTCTTACAGAATATTTGAAAACTGCTTATTCATTAGGAGATACTTCTCTAGGTAAGCTACTTGCATTACAACTAAGTTCCATGTCAGATTTCATGGGCCCAGACAATCAAATAGGGTATAGTTTTACTGTAATCTAGACCAGCACTGCTGGTCTAGCTTGCATATTTGTTTCAGCTGATCAGTATAACACATTATACAGTGAGGATTTTTTCCTTCTTTTCTAGAAGTAGAAGAGTATTAGACATCTAGTAAAGGGTGCTTGTCTGTGCCAAATCCATTGGAACCAGATTGATTTGAAATATTGTTCTTGCTCCATCCAGCAATTCGTTAGTCTAGTAGAGATGGATTCTGCAGAGGTGGAAATGACTGCTACAAATATTGTCAAAACAAGAAATGAAGAACACTGCATTAGTTTTACTCCAATATCTAGGATGACAGGCTCTGCAGTCTCGTCCTTTAAAGCATATTATTATATTGTCTTGGGACACTTACCTCATCTCCTGGATGCTGATAGGTTTTTTGCTTTAAGTTTTCCTGCAAGTGTGATTAGCCTTAGAGCGAATATTGAAGTATTTGACAGTTTACTGGCCATAAATGTACCTTTATTTATTACTTTCACTGAATTATTCATACTTACAGCATACAATGGGGCTGGCTGCACCTTTCATCTTGCTGAGTGCAGTTTCCTCCAAGGTGTCAAATTTTGTTTTGACCACACTGGAGTAAAATTCAACAGCTTCTTCATGTTTATGTAGGACTTTGAATTGCTGTTCACTTGGATAAGAAGCAAAATTACATCGATAAGCTAATACTTGCATGCTATAAAATATTGTAATGTTAGTTGTTCCCATATACCCAGGATAGTAATACTTGCAAGAGAAGACAATAATGGATCGGCTGGGCTGTTTTACACAAGTGTTGATTTTATAAAAGCTTCTCCTTCCCAAAGGTTTCTATAAAGCCTTTTTGAATAAAGGCCCTTTTGGATATTACCAGTTGAATTAATATTTCTAATATCTCATCAGTTTTTTGGTAGTTATCTTCAGCATTTTATCAGTCTCTTCACTCTGAGCAAAAGCTACATTGCTATCAGTAATTAGTCATTTTTTAAAATCGCAATCTACTTTCTTAGCAGAATGGCTTAATTCATAACTAAGTCTTTGCACATAATCAATACCTGATCCGTGCTTACCCTCTATCTAGAGATCTCTCGATTCTCTAAATTACACGTTGACACAGACTCCTATAACCTTAAATCTAGTGGAAACCTGTTATTCTGCCATAAAGCACTATATATATACACAGTTCACAGTTTAGGTAGGTAATCAGACAATAATTTATCTGCCACTCTCTTGTTCCAAAATATGATCTCCACAGACTAAGGTGATCTTTCTGATCTGTCATTGGAATTGTAAGAGTGTACGAAAAAGAGGAGGAAGAAGGGAGGAAAAAAAAGTACATCTTGTATATAACAAGTACTGCTTTTTTAATCATCTTACAAGTAGATTGCATAGCAAATCTCACTTCCAAGGGAAGTCAGACACTTCTGTTACTCTGAGGTCTGTTCAACGATGTAAAGTGTTACTGTTTTCTTTTAACTGCATAATGAAGTAAAAGGCAAGGTTATCAAAATCAAAGATGTAAAGCTTTAATCTTTACAGACCTCAGGTTGGGTCTTTAGTATCCATCTCTTGTGAATTTAAACTCTAACAAACTTTTTAGAAATTTGCTCAATCCTAGAATATTGTTCTCTGAAGCAAGATAGCCTTGTTATAGTTATACTGAAACTGTTTTTAATCTAGAATCTGCAGTAGGACTGTTCCCAAAAGCTACTGTTATGAAAAAAGTAGTGGTTACTTCTAAATGATCTCATGATTTTATTGGTGTATAAGTGTGCTTCCAAAAAGTACATTTAGAAAAGACATATTTGCAACAGGCATGTGCAATGAGCTACTAGATTGTTTTGTTCAGCTGGCAAGAGCTTTTGCCAACTGCTGCACTTGGGGGGTTAAGTTTTCATTGCTTCTTTGGGTTTCAGTGGTATTGAATGCTATGCTGTGAACCAACTTTGAAAGCAAAAGACTAATTAAAGCCAGATGTAAAAGAAGAATCATAATCAATTGCCAGGTTTAGATGAAGAGATGATTAATTTGGCGGCATGCACTGCCTGACCTGGAAGCTGCTCATCGAAAAGCTCCCATCACTTCTGGGGGAGAGAAGTGTGCAAGTCATGTAGTTAATTAGGGCAGACATCCATTACCTAATGCCTTCTGCTGAGGTTGTTTATTTTACTCACTTAGCAGATTTTAACATTAAGATTTTAACATAACTCTTGAGAGGTATAGAGTCCTTGCCGCTGACAACATTCATTTACTTAAGCAATTCACTAGCAAGACAGTGTGACCTTTGAGTATTGCAATCTGTTATCTAGTTATATGCTATTGGCTTTTTCTAGTTTTGATTACAAGATTTTAAAAACCCATATTTAAGTACAAAAGCTCTACAAAAGCTCTTTTGAAACCTTATGCATTTTATATCAGAATCTCTGCTCTGGCTCTCTGATTTGCTATTTGTACCACATTGATGCTTAGTGACTGCAAGAAATGTCAGGCCTGAAGAAACAGACACATTTTAAAAAGTTCTTCATACTTAACTTTCTAACAGGAAAATTCAGTCCAGGGGTTGTAACTATGACTTCAGTTACCTTTGCATTAGACTTTGAACTACATCTCCCTGCTGTCACCTCACTTGTCATTAATCCTTTTGCTCAGCTTGGTCTCTAGCCATAATTCTGGAAGATGGACAGCCTAATTTGATCTTTCTAAATTTAACCATATCACTCTATATGATCCTAAAAAGAAATTATTGGCTATCCTATGCTTATTCTCAGTTCAGTGTATTCTTACAATTCCAAGGTTTCCTAATGCTGCTGGACAATTAATGAAAAGTATAATGAAGCTTGAACTTAAATTCATAAATTTCTCAGCAGAAAATGTGAAACTCTAATAAGAGGAGGGCTGTGAACATCCTATATAATGTTACTGAAGTTTTTTAGTTCAAGTTCAGTGTATTAGAAACCTTCTGAAATAGAAGAGCTACTATGCTTGGAGTTGGCTAGAATTCTGAGGGATTCCTGCCTCTGGAAATAGAGCATATACAGTTAAGCAATTGCTCTGCTGACCATTGCTTTTTTTTTCTCTATAGTGAGGGAATAGGATGAGTCTACAGAACCAGCTACACTTTCACTGTAAAACTTCAACAAAGTTGCTATTGGGTATGTTGTTCCCACTTTTGTCCTGTTGTATTACACAAGTACAGTACACTACCAACTAGAAGAATAAGATAAATTACTTAAGAGTTAAGTATTACTTAGGTCCTACATTAAATTTAACAGCTTCTCTGGTCTTAGATACTTTATATAAGGTAATCTTGAAATTTGTTAATTTTTCAATTTCTAGCATATACTTTTTTGACAGTCGCTTCTTAGTTTGAGAATGTAAGCCCCAGTTAAGGCTTTTCCTTAGGCAAACTTCAGATATGATAGGAGGAGTAGGAAGACTCATCCACTGAGTCAGTTGTTTACCACAGGTTTTATTTCATTTGAGAGTACTTATGCTGACTCCCTATACACCTTTGTAATGATAGTTACTTTATACCTAATTTTCCTTCAGGGGAATAGAATCAAATGTGCTCAATTTTTAGGCAGAAAACTGGCAAAAGCTTATGTAATTAATATTCCTTCCAACAGAATATGAATTAAAATGAATTGGAGCACATTGGGTTTAATCTCTTTGGCTGGCATCTTCAAACAAGTGAAGTTCTTGAAATAGTTACATGTTGAGCACCTGCCTCTCCTCAGAAGTCCTGAAGATCCCAGCCTTTAGTGTAGTCATGAAGATCCTGACATATCTTGGCTAATAGACAATTTGTTGTGTTCTGATTTTTTTTTCATTTTTAGCCCATTATGTGCAATTAATCTGCAGCACAGAACTTGCATTAGCTCCTAGAGCTGCCTCCTCCTTTGTCTTTGCATAGAGTCATATTCCTTCTTGGACTACAGGTGAGTGAAGCAAGCTTAAAAAGTACAATGCAGAAAGCAGCCTTTAGTAGCTGATGGGTTTTAGCTTCATTAGAAACATATTTTTGTTTTTCTTGGGGGTAGAACTGCTGAGAAGAGGTACTTAAAACATACTTAATATAGCAGACTTGTCAGTGAAAGGCATTCAGATTATTAGCAATTAGTTTACAGTGGAGAATGAATGAGAGGAGAATTTGTATTTAAATTATAATTCATAATTTTCTGCCCTGTTTTTTTTTTCAGGTACAGAACCTTCTGTTGCTTTAACAAAGGTCTCAGCAGATAGCTATTTGAAATAATCAAGATGTACTTTAGTTTGTAGGCATTTGTGATATGACTTGAAATGACCAGAATGCACATATAGGTCTGGTATAACTTTAATACCAAGCTGGGAAATACTGTGCTAACACTGAGTATAAACCCTGAATTGGCAAACCTGGTTCTTATTAATATTTTTAATAGCTTGCTATTTCTCTGTTTTTCCTCAAGCGCATTGCATTACCAAAAGGGTAATAGGTAGGTACAGTTACAAAGGAAAGTGTAGCTATATGTAGCTATATGCATAGAGCTATTTACTTATAGTGGTGTTAACTGCTTTTCAAGCCGAGGGCTGAAGTGTTTGGCATTAGCTTTAAAATGCTAAAGCTGTCACCTTTGAAAATTTGCTGGAGTTCTATATGATATTAGTTTATATTTATACAAGTACCAAAGTATTAGGGATCAGTTTATACTGACAGTCCATGTCCAGTCCAGATTTCACTACAATAGTTAGTTGACTGTAAGCACTAAGAGTGGGAAATAAAACTTGTAATTTTCAAGTACGGTATAATTGAGGATTCCAAATAAAAACCAGGATTTGTATCCCAGTCTAGTTGAAGGACTTACTCAGGACCAGTGATGAGTTTTCAGACAATGACTTTCACAATGGAAGGTGAAATGGATATGTTTCCTAGTGAATGTGGAAATAATTACCACCTGAAGCAGCAGCTCGGCTATCTTCAGAGCCTGTAATCGATTGTCTATTCTACAGAAAGTGGTATGGCTCTAGTAATTAATGTTAAACTCTTGTGCAATTTCATCTTTTGATCGAACATTCACAAATACCTAATTTAAAAACAGCTTATTTCTCAATATTAAATATGCAAATAAGGCAGAAAAAACCATATTAAATATCCAGTAGCTTTGTGCTGCTATTTTGGTTTCTGTTTTGGTTTTTTATTATTCTTTATGTCCAGTTCAAGTATATCTTTCTGAGAAATTTGTGTGTGCTGTGCTGTTCCTTATTTTTTTAGTTTAGTTATGGAAAATAGAAGTCAAAGCCTGAAGTGAATGTTAGCTATTCTGTGATATGTGATCATGTATTTGCTTATCATATACTTGCTTATCACATACTGAACATATAGATTGCATTAAAATATTGTGCTCTTGCACCATTTCATTTTCTCAGCAAATGAGCTGAATAAAACTGAAATTAAACAGCTCAGAAAGATATCTCTTCCTTTCAACTACATGCTATAAACAGAAATGATAGCTGTCTATCAAATGCGATCTTAGTGTCATGTCACAAAGATATTTCCTGATCTTAAAACTTCACTAGGACCTCATATCTCAGCATACTGCATGCATGCCCAAGTGAGGAAGGGGAGTACAGTTGCCCTGAAAAAACAAGTTAGATTTGGAAGCAAACAAGGCAAGCCTAACTGGAGTAATGCTCTGCTTAGCTTTTTCAAATGCAACAGGTTTCAGAGGGAAGAACCTAGGTAAAAGATTAAGGGGCATATAGTAGTTAATTTTGTAGCAGAGAAAATGTGTTGTGGTGTTATTACTCCATAGTGTACTGTGCTAAGGGTGATCTTCCCTAGCATTGTCAAATGTAGCTTAATGAATGATTTGAGCTGATATGTGAGTTCATTTCTGGGCCTGTGCCTTTTAAACCACGAATGTAACATAAATTGAACTAATTTTTGTAAACAGGTTTTAAACTGCCATCTAACTTTCTTAGTTTTTGGGTGCACAACAGCGTAGCTCTTACCTGGGCTTTGATGCTCCCAGATTACCCTGTTTGTTCGTGTCATGTTGCAGATAATGGGTGCTGGTCGCGAGGTGGGGCCATCTCCCCGCAGTGCTGTGGGCCCGGGACGCTGTTACCCCCAGCTGCCCTTGTCTGCCGTACCGGGGCTGGAGGCTTTCACTGTTCTGCTGGCACTTCCCACCATCAAGACTGAGATACATTTGCTGTGTGGTTTAAAAGTCTTTCCTGACTTGCTTCCTTTTCTGCCATTGTTTCACAATGCATTCAACTAACTTGCAGATAATGTCTGGCCACACAAGCATGAAACCTAGAAAATTTCAAGTGTTTGAGTTACAAGGAATTGATGCAAATTAGGGAACCATCCCGTAAAGGTGCCATTTGATATTTTTTATTCATTATTTTTTCCAAAATAAATAGGAATGCGATGTTTCACTATTAAACATAGCAAATAATTCTACAGCTCAGTCTCTTCACCTTTGGGGTATGCACAGAATGCAGTTGTTCATTTAACCGGCTTTGTCAAAAGCAGCTCCTGTGCAAGAGTAGGAGCATTGTTATGGATGTTAGTCTCTTCAGGTTCCATCTAAAAACAACGGGCTCCTTCGGGGACTGATTTAGACCAATTTTTATGCTATGAATTCACAGTTTATAAGTTGCAGTTGTTCTCTAGATCAGTTTCTGGAGGAGCTTTTCTGTCCATTTGTTATAGAAAGACAAGTACCTTAAGAGTTTTGCAGATTGTTGTGATCCAGGACTTTTTAATACAGCTTTGAGTTGAAGATGTCTTTCGTCTTGCTCAATGTAATAGTATCGGGTTATCTGACTGCCATTTGGAAAAAAGGACTGCTTTGAGTGTGACTCGTGATTCTTTTAACTTATTCACTTATTGCTTAAGCCTTCAGCAATCCACTTCCACCTTTACGTGTACCAGCTCACTATCAGTTATCCCCTGACATTCTTTCACTATTAATTGCCAATAGATAAGGTCAGATGTTTCTCTCACAGTGGTTATATATTGGGACTGTGCTATTTAATTGTTGAAGTTAAGGCAGTTGACTGACGAATTCCTATTTTTGTGTGAAGAAATCTGTCAAAACCTTAAAGATAAATAAAAAGTCCCAGCTGCTGCATTAAGGGGATATGTGGTTTATTTACTATAGTGTAGGTAGGAGTGATATCTTTACAGATAAATTACTCAAAAGGGATTTTTTGTTTGTCTTTTGTTTTCTTTTAATAGAAGACCACAGGAAAAATGAACTGAATAGGGATGGCATAAGGCTGACAGTAGTCAGTCACTCAATCCATACAGCCTGCTTGAAATGCAAAATTACTTTTAACATTCAGTATCTGTACTGCATATCTAACAGTGTCGGAGGCTTTGCTTGGATATCACACCCTTCTCATCCATACAGGGTTCATCTCCATTTTGTTATGTTTGGACTGATTTCCTTGAATATCTGTTCAGTTCTAAGTAGCTCCAAATGCAGTGATCAAGTCTGCTTAGCCCAGGTTCATGCTCTGCCTTAACCTTTGTGACCAAGGTAAAGAAACTAAAAGGTAGTTTGCTCATACTTGGTAGAGCATTGGAGTTTCTCAAGTGTTTCTTAATGACAGATTCAACTAGGAGGGCATTAGTTTTCACACAATTTCTGCAGCTGTAAGTAATGCAAGCTTGATTTTATGTAGCTGCCCACTCTATAAACTACTTCTGCTGTGGAATGAACTGTATAACAAGACCTGTCCACCTTCCCCAGTTCATGTTTTTCCTCATTAGCTACTTCATGCACCAGAACATAGTATTAGAAGTGTACACTATTAAAAGTTTGCTATGGCAGGTAGTGACAGTTATCAATTTATGTTATAAATGAATGCATGTCATGGCATGTACGCAAGTTCTCACAAGTCAGTAATCTCAACAAATTAATCTTAGGACCCATTGGAACTGTTGCTTATGCTTTTATCCTGGGAAAGAATCAAAGCATTCAATCTTAGGGATGCTGGGAATGACAAGTTTAATACAGGTACATGCAAAAATTCTCTGAGCCCAAGTTTTGGGTTTTTTATCACTTTGAAATTTATTCCTCATGTATTAACCCTTCACACAGGGCATGGTTTAACACTTTGCATATGTATTCATCAGATAAAAAAGAAAATAAGTCTTTCCTTCTGCTGAGTGAAGGAACATAAAATATAAGAATTCTTGTAACTGTACCTGGAACAGGTTCACGGGGGCATCCAGAAGTAGATGAAAAAGCGGTCCAAGTCATTTAGCTTCAAGTCTTGATACTATCTCAGTAGCATTGATAGTATCTAGATAAGCCTTGATTTTTCTTCAGCAAGTGGTAGGAGCAAGAAGCTGTATATTTACATCTGGCCCAGAGCATCTGAATAGGAAAGAAACAGGAAGTAACATAGGGTCAGATTGCTCATTAAGTAAATTGCTTGGTTATGCTTTGAATGAATAAATGTATGTATTACTTAGCAACTCAGGAATATTTGGATGTAATTGCAGAATATTTTTGTTGTATGTTATTCAGTGAAGGTATTCTGTCAGGCAAGGAGGTGATGATGTATGTCTACATCTTATCTTGCCTGCTGTTGCCCAATAGGCCAGCCTGCATTGAGCTTTGTGCTGCTGCTACTTTAAATGAACCGATTTAAAGATGGTTTTGAAATACCTACACTAGTTTAACTACATGAATGGTTCCATTGGACACACTCCATGCATCTGCTATTGGCTACTCTTAGACACAGGATATGGGGTTAGATAAGCTTTGGTTTGATATGGCACAGCTGTAAGCTCTTGCCACGCATGAGTGAGGGACCTTAAGTTTAAAAAGAAACAAAGGAAAGACCCCCTGTGTTTAAACTCTAAAAGTTCTTTTAGCTACCAGCAAAACTTGTGCTCTACCACACTGCAGGATTATTAGAGGTGAGTGAAGAAGAAAGTAGCATTGTTCATAGATTCTGTATAGTGGGCAACATCGGGGGATTAATCAAACCCCAAAGGTTTCATTTTTAGCTTTTTAAGTTTTAAAAACCCAGAAAGCTTGCTCTACAGAACAACACAAGTGAGTCCGTTCTTGGAGTGGGAGCAGCAAACGCTGTCAGGTTTTTCTGTTCTCACAGATTTGGACATTTGGGTACTTATTCTGCAACAGTGACCCACATGCAGCCTTTGACACCTCTTAAGAGCTACAATGAAGTATTGGCCCTATATTTATAAAAGTCAGGAAACCCGAGACATTTTTGTCAACTCATTGCACTTACGTGGCTTGGCAAGTTAAATGAGATATGGTATTTAGGGAATGGTTACTTGTGGCTATCAGTGGCTTCTTTTAGGGCACAACCACCAGCTCAGTATCAGTCCAGTGGCTTTTCTGACCCTCTGACAGTGTGGGGCCCAGCAAGCATTTTGTGGTTCTTTCATGCATGAGAATACGCATATGTAATGATAGTGAATGGTTGCTCTGTGCCTGAAGTAATGTTATGTTCATGGAGAACTGAGCTATCACCTCTCCTGTCTTTTTTTTTTTTTTAAGGGGAAAAAAAAAACCCAAAACACTCAAACCCGTTGTGAGCACATGGTAAATTATTTTTCAATGCACATGTGCTACTTTTTTTTTTCAAATGGCCATAAAATGCCACCAACAAGGTATTCAGTACATCATAGGAAAATGTTTAGCTAGCAGGTTGCTTCTTCTGAAGGCCTAATAAAACCACGTTGAGCTCATTAGCTGAGACTTTTATTAATGTTTTGTGCTTTTGTCTGAAGGCTAATCTGGAGGAAGGAAAGAGGAAAGATTCAAGATTTGAGCCTACTGCAGTTATAGTAGACATATGATTTACAGCTTAGCAGCTGTTGGCCACAGGAGAACATTTAGCTATTTAAGTTTTTCCAGACAAATACTACTCTTAACAGATTTTTTTTTTTTTCATAAAATCACCTTTGGATCAAAAACTCTACAGCCTAGAACAACTTCTCCTTGATTAAAACAGGATGCTGCTTCGCATTCCAGTTGGATGTGATGTTCCTTTGGAGCTGGTGTAACTGAAAGCCAGATGTAATTATTTCACACTGGGTTTTTTTTGTTTTTTTTGGGGGGGCTGTTTAGTTTTTGTTAGTTTGGTTTTGTTTGTAACATCATATTGAAATCCTAGCAAAAGATTCTTTGGGTAAAGAATCCTGGTTACCAGCATCTGCAGTGTAAGCTGACCTGCAAATGGGATGGGGCAATGGAGGCTTAGTGTCCTTTCTTAAGAGGGGTTTAGGTTATTATCATAGTCATTAGTTTTAATTCCCTCTAACAGGTCTTTTTACTTACAGCTAGTAGATAACTTTGTTTGAATTATTCATTAATTGAAATGGATTCTAAGTCAAAAAGATGTTTTCAGAAATTCTTTTCAGTGTGGGTGACCTTCATCAAGACTGTTCTCAACAGGCCATCAACTCTAATGCTCACTTGAAATATTTGTTTTCATTTGACTGTGGTAGTTTTCTGTATGAAGTGACTGTGCTTTATCAACTTGCAGTCAAAACCTTTTTTTTTTTTGCATGCAAAAGGTTCATGTAACTTTGATTTTTTAGAATAAAATCTTATGTAGGACGTTTGTATAAGGTATGCTGTGTTTGTAATTTTTTGAAGGATAGAGTATGCAATAAAATATGCAGGATGCAGCTGACTGAAGTATGCTTGTTTGCAGTCGATTTGGTGATGGGATGAAACCTGAAGCCTCAAATCAAAAACTTTTCTCAGCCTGCCCCTGCACTAGACACATTTGAGAAACTTCACCATCTAGTTGAGTAACAGTGTCTAAGCGTGTATAAGAATATACTCAAGAATGCTTATTTTAAAGAAGTGCAACATTGGATGACTAAGAATGCGAGTTAGGCAGAAAGAATTGGCTGTGCTTATCTCTTCTTTAGATGTAGATGAAGCTTATGTCCATTGATTATTATGTACCAGGAAAACAAAGAAACACATTGTATTTTATAGATCTTACCTGTATTCTTAAAAGAATTGGTTGTTAAAATGTTAAACTGTGATGACAGGGCCCTTTTTCTTGCTATCAGTATGTTCTCCTTTAGCATTAAAGCGTAGCGTATTCACTGAAGGGCAGAAACTGATTGTTTGATTTCAGGAAACTAAAAATGTCCACATTGAGTGTTCAGCTGTATCCTACTGAAGTTGGCATCTGCCTGCATAGGTCTGTGACAGGGCCCTAAGCATGCTGTGAGACAGATGTGAAAAGATATCTATTCATATAACAGAATGAGTTGCTGTGGTATTAGAAGTGTACCTTTATATTTCAGGATACGCATTTAATTACGGACAAAGAACATACAGATCCTTGTTGTGAGGCCTTGAGCAAGTCATTTAATTTGTGCCTCTCCTGTAAGTAGGATAAAACTGTTTTCCCCAAAGTTGTCAGTACCTTCCGAAGACATATTCAAACATTAGTGTTTCTTTTTTGGCTATCTTGAACTTGCCTATCTTCAGCAAGAGCCAAGAGCCAGTGAGTTGTTCGGCACTGATAAACACCTGACCCACCTAAACAATGTTACCAAGTTCCCATCTCTGTTCAAGCAATCTTGGATGATAAGCAGCAATTGCTTCCTAAATACAACACTTCAGAGCATTTAGTCACAGTAGGCAAGTTACTATTGTCTTTCTGCATCTGATAATAATTTTGACCATAAATCAAGTGGGAAGAGAGGGTGTATCCTAGATCATTCCCAAGAATCTTCTGCTGAAAGTGATGCCTGAGACATGTTTGACTATCACATATCATGGGGGGATATGAGAAATATTGGTAGAGCCAAAGATGTGTTCTATCACAACTGGAGACAAGAATATGACTGGGAGAAGCTCATGTTTTGCATTACCCCGTGATGTGATTTCTCCTCAGTCCCATGAATTGTTGTACTTTCCAAGTAGAATGTAATTAGAAAGCATGTGGGCCTCCATGTGGTATAATTGAAAAATATGTTTAGAAAAATAAATCACTAACAGCTAGCTTTTTTAGCTGTTGCTTTGAAATTCCTAATTGGATTATTAGCAGATGGTGCCATTTCTATTGTCTTGCCTCACAGCAGTCTTTACTGAAAAAGGAAGAAAAAAGTACTCTTTATGCCTAATTAGAGGACTGTTTCATCTGGAAGATGTTGCCCTTAGTAATCTGCCTCATAGCTATTGTCAAATAGTGGTAGATAATTTCACTGATTCATAGATCTTTCCTAGAGAATACAGATTGTAACCTGTTTCCAGCGAAAAGTAAAACTTACCTCGTTGTATTTTTCCCTGTGGTAAGTAAGAGGCACCACTGAGACATGATGCCTCTCTGACACGTATTTGTGCTGAAGACCCTTTAACTTATTCCTCTAGAAGCTGAAATGTAATATTAATTTTTTTTGGGTTTGGTGTAAATCTATTGTCACAATGTAGTATATGTAACTTACCTTAAATTTTTCCTTTTATCTACTTCACAAACAGGTGAAAGTACTCTTTCAGTTAGGACATAAGCTGTGCGCCACATTAAGTCAGTAAATACCTTAAACAATTTCTGTTCTAATTTCTGTGGAGCTATAAGTTCTGCTTGTAACTATTTAATTAGTTATCTTGTCTAGTTGATGAATCTTCCTGAATGCTATATAACTAATCATTTGTTGTTTGAGTATAAATGATTAATACTAGCAAGTGGAGCATAACTTTGCGGCAAGACTTAAGATGTATCCTCGGGTGGAGAACAACTCAGTTGTTAAATGAGCAAAAATTTAGTCCTGAAGTAGTTGAGTTAACTTTAACGCATGTGTGAATACACTGTTTACTGATCAACTCCCACTTACTTTGCCCTATAATGCTTGATTATTTTTTACCTGTTTTTAGGTTGGTCTATTTAAGTCTATTTTTACTATAAATATTTAGGCTCTAAGATTCCTGTTAGAGACAGGTGAGTTTACCTGTCAACTTTGGGAGGAAAATTGTCCTGTCCTTGGATAAACTTGTGTTGTAGAATGTCACATTTATGAAAAACTTCATTAAAGTATTCATTAAAGTTACCTCAGTGAAGCAGGAGACTACTGTAACGAAGATTTACAAAAGTAAAGAGGATACATAGTGGCACATGAAGAGCATACTTCAAGTTTCCCCAAATCTGGAACAGTCAACCCATTATTACACTAAAAAGGTTGTGGTTCCTCCTCTTGCCAGTTGAAAAATATCTTGGAAAACAAATGCAGCTTTTAAACACTTCTACTATAGTTGTTGCTTACTGATTTGGGGAAATTTTTGACACACCTATTCCTAGAAGGGAATAATTTAAGCTTTTTCTGTTAAGGATTTGGCCTGTTTTGATTATATTTGCTCACCAAATTGGCCACCAAAACTGTTAGATAGTAAATGTAAATACTTGCATAAATTTGTATGTCTCAAATCTAACCACTTGTACCGATTACCAAAGGGAATCAGTGTCTGCAATGGGTTACTAAGTATTATACACCAAATCGGAAGCATGTAAAACATCATGTGATGTTTGAATTTTCTGTAATGGGACAGGAAAGACACCTTTAAATCAACTATTTCTTTTTCATATCACTTATATAGATGTATTTTGCAATGAAAAAGGCAAAATTTGAAATTGCAGTTGTTTACTGAAGTAATAAGAACATCTGTGATAAAGCTGGAGAGGAAGAGTTGTAGTAAAGTTAACTTTAATAGAAACATACTAAGCAGCTTGCCATTTGTGGTATTGACCAATAAATAATCTCTTTTAGGCTTTGTTACAACTTCCTAACCTCTCTGGGAATAGTCTCAAAAGGAAATATAATGATTCGTTTTCCTTTAATGGCTCTCCTGAGGACCATGGAGTTCCAATGTTGGTGATTAAATGGTAATCACTATGTACATGCTGTGTTTTACTGTAGAAAGGTACTGCTGTCATGGAACTCTTATGTTTTGCCTTCTACAGTTAGATCTTGCAGCAAAAGGTATGAGCAAGTATTCATAAACTTTCATATATCCTGTCTTCAGAAGTAGTGGAGTGGTGGGACTGATCTATACAGCATATGCACTATTCTGAATGCTCTTGAGTAAAAATTTGTTAGCAACAATGCCAAACATGGGACAAAATAGTGTTCTGAATAATCAAGGTTAACTAATGAAATGCCACATGAATTTACCTAAACAAAGCAGCTGGACTTGAGTTGGAAACCAAAGATTTAGAATTCGGATAAAAACGTAATTTACACTGATGTACTTTTGAAAGCTTTTATTGTTTAGAATTAAGAATTATCTTGGTTTTACAGTGCCATCTGGTCACCTCTGAAGGATACATTTATATTTCTGTTTCTGACAGCTGTAGTAGTGACATCATTGCTGCAGCATATGTTTATAGAAATTGTCAGGCTTGAAACCTATTATAAGGTTTTTATGCCTTGGTTAACTATGTCTGGTTTTAGATTTCAAGGTATGCAGTGGGCTCTCTAGGGGTGATGCTGCTTGAAGCTACAAAACTGGCTGTGTCTATATTGAATCCATATTGTAGATACTGGTGGTTTGGAGTGTTCCCTGATGTAGTTGGTTAAGTAAGCAAAGTAAAGGGAAATCATGAACTTGTATTGAATTTGTCTGTATATACTGGAGTTGCTTAATGTGTTTCTTCTAGAGGGATGCAAAGAAGGGCCTGCATGAAAGCCAATATTGTACTAGTGGATGTTAAACTGTGAATGCCACTCTGGCTGTGCTTGTATAACCCTGCCCAACAATGCTTGTGTATGCTGACATCCAATTGAGTGACTTCTTGCAGTCCTTAAGAATCCACTCTAGGCAACAGAAGTAAACTGAAAAATTACAGAACATGCTCAGATTTTCTTTCAGGAGCTGATCAAGCACTTGTCAAAAGAACTTCATGGCTGAAGCCCAAAAGAGAAAAGCAGCCTCTTCTATGTAGATCCAGGGGATGGGTGGTGGTAGGAGGGGATATGAACATCTGGTGGGAAGAAAGGGTAAGAATGGAAGAGAGCAAAGGGCAGGCTCACAGTGTAAGTAATTCACATATGCCCTGTCATGCATGAGGCAGAAGTTGGGGCTCAAGCAGTTGTCTGTGCAGATGGCTATACAAAGAAATCCAAGAATTATAAAGAGAGGGGAAAAAGGGGGTTTTTATAATCATGTTTGGTTTTGCCCTGTTGTTTTCCTTTTTGATGATGTGCTGTTTATTAAATCAATTAACTTATCAATTGCAATTATGGAAATTAGTTCACTCAGAATCATGTATTTTACATCAACTTTCCCACACTTCAAGGTGGGGACTTGCTGATGTTTGATAGCCTATGAAAATTGAAAACTAGACCTTCTTGCTGTCAAATTTAGACTGAAATTTGGGTTGGAATAATATATTTTGTAATGATAATGCAGTTAGAATGTTAAATCTTGTGTACTTCTGGAACTCTGGCTGTTACTGGTAGAAAACCAGCCTCTTCTGCAGCTTGATTCTTTTACTGAAGCTGTGTATTTCAGGAAGTAGTTAAACTTGGTTCATCAAGAACTAATCAAGAAGTCAAAGCCCTCAGGGCACCACCAGGCTTTAATGATCCTGACCAGCCTCACCTGGGACCCACCCATAACCCTGCCCATGTGCCCAGGAGCCTCATCTAAGCTCAGCCTGGGGCTTTCAATTCCTGCCTAAGCTTTGTCATAGGAGTGCCTGTCTCAGCTCTGCCTCCTGGAGGGACCTCAGTTTTATTCCGTAGGTAGCTTATCTCCTGCATGGACCCCCCTGGCCGTATATTGTAGCCCCATCTCCAGCCCTGTCTCTGACTGTCTCCTTTTGCTCCTGCCTGGGCTTCTTGGGTGGACCCTGGCTCCAGGTCATAATTTTTGTGTGGCAGGTTATGCTGCATTGTTTTTGATAGTAAGACTTTACCCCTGTGTGTTGGGAATATTTTAAAGGAGTGGCAGGGAAATGTTGAAAAGAGGAATTTAATTTTTTTCTGGCAGGTTTATCAAACTTAATTGTTCCAGAACTGAATACCTTAACAAATTTGTGTTCATGTGATATATGGTCTGAGTTGACAAAAGTCAAATTCCTGGTACAGGCAGGAACTGCTTTTGCTGCAACATGTACGAAGTAGTCTTCCAATTTTATTAAAGGGTTAAGAAGCGGTACCAAAGCTTGCTTAACACTCTTCCTAGCTAATCACTAGGACTGAAGGCTAGCCTAAAACCTTTTCTGTGAGCATCACTGATAATGTGACTGAGTTGAAATAAACTTCTTAGCATTTCAAGTTCTTAAGTAGTTGTGTGTACTGATGTAAATATGTGTGTTCTTGGATTTGCAACGTTAATTACCACTGGATGAGGGATTTCTATTCATTTCTTAACAGCCACTGCAGTAGAAAAAAAAAATTCCTAGCAGAAGCAAAACAGGGCTATTAGTTTCTTATATCTTTATGCTACCAAAAGCCTTAGTATGTACACTTTCTGGCATAAGTACTGGTGCTGGCATTTTTTTTCCACTCTGGCAATAACTTGAATAGAAGAACAGTGTTAAACTGATATCATGGTGAATGGTTTGCCAGGGTATCTCTGTCAGACCTTAGCTAGTGGGTGTCTATTGTCAGCCACTTCCTTTTGTTACTAGAATAAAATTTTCCAATGCTGATTTTCTTCTTTATAGCTGGATTAAAATATAATTTCTAAAAGTTCCAAAAAATCCTTGATCCTTTATAGCAGATAGCATGGAGCTCATCCTGAATCTCCCAAAGTTGTTCCATTGACTCTGCTTTCTGTAGTTGTGTCTGCTGGTTCAGGACCAGCTTAGTTTCCTGGACTAGAGCAAATATAGCTAAGTCAGAAGATCATTACCCAGGCTGCCCCTAGTACTGCTATGAAGGGTAGCCAAATAGTGCACAATGACACCTTAAGCTATTATTTCTGCATAGCTCTTCCTGTGCCCTGTAGATGTACCAGTTCATGTGAATCTTCATTCCAGAATCATTAAACATGTTTTCTAAGGATACGCCAATCCTGAGTTTTACCCAAGAGGACTAGCTGTCTGCTCTTGACAGTTCACTACATTATTTCTAGTATCCTTTGAGTCTGATATAGATCTGGTATAGATCTTAAAGGGTTGAAGTCTTTTCACCTAGGGGCTTTCAATTATTTAAGTCCTTAAAGGGGTGGATTTTTTTAAAGTTCTCCAAGCTATAAGAGCTGAAAGGTTAATCCTAGGCAAACTGCTATTTCTAAGAAAAAGACAGATAAAGATATGGATATGAGCCTGAATGGAAAATTCTGATGAAAACTTATCTTCTGCCTTCTCTTCTATGAAATTCTGCCAGTAACTTAAACAATGAAAGCTTTTCTTCCAGCAATGAAGTCATAATACTATCCTCCAGCAAAAATTACCTCTTCCAGGTTCTGAAAGCAATACTCAATAGTGTGCTGCTAAGTTACTGAAAAGCTGGCACTGCAAAATTAAGGTATAATAACTGATCAAGCAGTTTACTACATCCTGAACTGAATAAAATGTTCATGTCAGCTGGCTCGTCTACAAGCCTGTGCAATCATGGAGAAGGGGTTAGAGTAGAAAAACATTAAAGCAATGTCACTAGCACTTATCTTGCTTATCACTGTTCATCTGGTGTATTTGTATGGGATACCAAATAAGTAGCTGTATTTTAAAGGAAAACTTACATGATGTTGCATTGCTAAATATCCCAATGCTTGCCCTGCAATTCTGTGCTTATATGGTAATTTTCACAGCTGAATCTCTCTTTTATTTAAGTGAAATTCAGGGAAAATGACATGGTAATTAACAATTCAGAGGCTGCTGCTGCTGTTGTATTTAACAAGTTTTATTTGCCAGTTCCCCAAATGAAAATGTTAGGGCACCTATAATTTTTGAAAGGAGATGTTTAGCATTTCTGGCAAGTTCTACTTTTCTCTTTTTCAGAGTGTCCTTGCTTTCTGATCACTTTTTAATGTGATCAACTCCCATGGGACTGGAACAATTCTTGTGTAGTAGGCAAAAGCCAATCTGGAGGCAACAGGGTCTCATGTGCATCTGAACAGTTGTTTTAAGGCAAGGCCTGATAGATAGCAATACTTATGCTTTTGAAGCTTTATCTTGCTCAATCAAAATCAGGCAAGATCAAAATCTTTTTTTCAGTGCCAGAGATGCACTGACTGGCAGATGTCTCTTGATCCTCTAGGGGCCTGGGTGGGTTTTTTGTTTTGTTTTCTTTCAGAGAGTCTTTAATCATAACAAGTGTGACTGGTGTCTCAAACACGTAATACAGAAGTGTTCCAATGCTTACGAATTTTTAAGATCTTATCCATCTTATGAAAATGTAATTAGGTCTGCCAACTCCTGAATTTTTCTTCCTTCAAGTTTCCTTTACTGTTAGTGGGGGGTCCAAAGCCATTTGCTTTTGTGTCTGTGGAATGATCCTTTCATCAGAGCTGGTAGGTACTAGTTGTTATGTTTCATGAGACTGAAGCCTTGACCATATGCAAAATTAATGCCATACATACGGGCAGGACAGTGATGGGAAGCAGAGATTGTAAGGAACAGTACAAAGCCTGCAGAGGAGGTAGTAGGGTAGGGAGAAATGAGGCTAAAAATAACAAGATCATATAAGAGGATAGCATGAATAGTATCAACATCATAATAGATCCTTCACCTAAAGCTGTACTAAGAATTTATCATCAGTTCTTCAATTTCTGTTCCAAACTGGACACACCCAACAAATAGTGTCAAAAACTCTGTGTGTGCACAGTGCAATTACTTTAAAAGCAACAACACATCAGCATCTTCTAATACATTTGTTCACAGCAAGCCTTTTGTTTTGTATTCCATGTTTCAGGAGGGGATTTGTGCGTGGAGAAAGTATTTGCAAATAGGCAACTGAGTGAGGAAATACTACTGTGCATTATAGCTGCCTTTATTTCTGGGAATTTTTGCTAGCATCTCCAGAACTTCACAGACAGATTGTTCAGCAAAATTTAAAGATTAACATAGTTTCTCTGGGGTTTGTTTTTCCTCAGCTGCCCTGTTTCAGTCTATGCAGTAGGTACCTGCAGTTCTTTGCAAATATTAAATCCTGTGAAGGAACTATAACCTCTTTTCATCTGTTGTTTAATATCTGTACAGTAAGTTTAAAATCTTGCTAGCATCTAACCTGCTGGTCTTGAAAAGGTTAGGGCTCTCTGCTACTATATGTAGCTGTCATAACAGGTGCAGTTCAGTATCATGATGGCTGGATGAATTCTGTAAGAGAGGCTAATATAAGTTGAAATTATAGAAGCTTACTGTTAGGACATTCAGCTACAATCTTGTCATGTTATTAAGAGTCAGCAATTTGAACACTGAGAATATATTGTAAGAAACATCAGATTATTCAGAAATGAGGGAAAGAAAATGAAGACAATTTTATTTCCACTGGACATTGCCAAATAGGAATTATTGATATATATGGCACCATTACGATTAATGATTAAATTGCCTTGCAAATGAAAAGGAAAACTTAGTCCCTATGTTAGGACTAATGAGAGAACCACCAATGGTTGCAGAATTTAAGCTAAGTATGTTAACATGATTCTCTTTTAAAGATGTGATGGCACTAATGAAGTCCTCTGTTTCTTTCAACTTGACATGTTTCATGTTCCCCCTGTAGTCCACCAGTTATCCTTATTTTATTTGTATTGAGAAAACTGGTGGTGCAGAGAAGATAACTTTTTGCTTGAAAAAGAAAGGAAATGCTAAAACTGGTTGGTTATTTAATGTCTTGCTTCCATTCAAAATCTCTTCAGCTTCACACCATCTTTTCCCTTGTTCTCCCTAGCTGTGTCTTGCAGACAAGGCAACCCATTGCCACAAAAGCTTGTTACGGGTCTTTAAGCCGAACAAACTTAAGTCTGATCAGTGAGGGTGAAGGCTGCTGCCTACAAGTATTTGAGGGGAAAGAGGGAAGAGGTATATAAATTCTATATCACTTGGTTGTAAACTATCCATAGATTTATTTTGGCTTAAAATTATGAGAAGACTTTGACTAGACCATTCTCTGACCATTTTCCTGTAAGACTGTTGTGAAGCCAGACATGGCTTGGATGGGTTTATGAAATGTACCTATATGATTTTTTGGTCATCTGCAATTTCAGGAAAATGGCTCATTGCATAAAGGACTGAATTTCATTTAAACTCAGTTTTGCGGCTGGTTGCTTCACAATGTTTGTTTTACATAACCTTCCTTCAGCTCTAGTGGTTGGTTTCTAAGCTTGCTCTGATATTTCAAAGGGTTTTTCCCTTAATTCTGCCAACTTTTCCTGCATTGGATATATGTATAAAAAGAGTTTTGTGGCTTAAATACTGCTGAGTCATGACAAAAACTTGCATTATTAGATGGATTGCAGTCTTCTTGCAGTGTGTCTACACTGTACTCTCGGCACCGAGGAGGAGCAGGGCGAGGCAGTGGCTCTATGTGCTGAGTCTTCTGTATCAGCGCAATGATTCAAACTATATTGCTTGGTCACAGTTAGTAGGGTTACTTTGATCTGAAACTAAGCCATATCTCTAAATGGTCATATTCCTAAATGAAATTACTTTATCTAGACACTTTCTTAAACATAGGCTGATACATCATCTTCAATCCTTGTCTTTATAAAGAGATAGACTTCTCATTTAAAGGGAAAGTTGTTATGGGTGGTGGGGAGCAGTGCTTATAGCCTCTTGCCTTACACCTTGCTGATCTTGATAACCTGAGCTTTCCTCTTATCCTGGCACACTGGTGTGATATCATTCCAATGTCATTTTGGTCTAAAACTGGAAATCTTTGGAAACATTATTGTTGTTCACCTGTAGCTTCTGAAGGTAGAGCTGCTTTATATATAAAAATGAAGTTGATTGACTGAAATGTAATCAATATGTAAAGATGTTCAGTTGAACTTGGTAAATTAATAGTCATTAGTTTAGGATTAAAGAAGAATGTGGGTGGGATACTAGCAGTATCCTTTGGTGATATCCAAGCAAACAGTCCTGTATACACTTGAATGATCAAGGCAAACATTACTCTGAAGAAGCAGAGAGTGAATTTTTTGTGTTGTGTTTAGGTTTTTTAATCTTAAAGGTTAGTCCCATTCCAGCCAAATTTGTCCCAACATTAGGTATTTGTATCTTTGACTCCTCTCGCTTTATGTTAGTATGTGCCTTTACCTTCAAGATCTCCTTGACATGACACTTGCTTGGTTTTGATTTTGTTGTTTTGGGGTGTTTTTTAATTAAAGTTCAGTAATTCACTGAATTCAGTAATAATAATTCTGAATTCAGTGTTATGAATATAACACTGTTCAGTAATAACTCAGTTAATTGTTCAGTTAATAAGAACCTGAAACCAACTTCCACACTGGTCAAGTCTTACCTAACAAGTTCTGATATAAATGTGAGGGCAGGAAACAGAGCTCACATCCACCTACAAACTTCACCACTAACTCATCTGTAAATGGTAATCCATAAATTTATCACTTACCAAAAGGAAAGTAAGCCTTTCAGTTGTTTTTAAACACCCTACATGTCAGCTTTGCTGTCAACAGATCGTCCTCTCACTTCCTTGATCCCCTTCCTTTGTGCTACTATGTCTGGAAAATGTGCTCACATTGCAATGAAAGGCATGCTACATGTATTTGATACACAACTATGAAATGCTAGTGCTATGATGTGGATGATGTGCTGTGACTTCTCTCCAAAGTATCTTTTCCTTAAAGGATAGTACTGGTGACATGAGATAATGAGTATCAATGTTGTAAGAAGTGTCAATAATGTACCAGCTACTTAAGCTGCAAGGTGAACTTGTCACATTGAAACTTCCTACTTCTCCCTAGCTATTTGATATGCACTGCATAATAGTTCACAGGGAATGCCTTTGGAATAATAACACGTAGGCAGGTATGTTTTGAGGGCAGTTTCTACCTGTTTAGGTATATGTTAACTTTGTGTGTGACAACACTGATTTCATAATGACCGTCAGCTTATTTGACATTGCATTACTACTGACTCAGGAAATACGTTTTCCAAAATAATCTAGCTGGCATAAAGCCTGTCATCTTTACTGTGCAGAACTTGTTGACAATGAACAGAGTTTTAAACAAAGCATGGGCTATCTCAGATCAGGATCTGCAAGAAAATTTTTTTTGACAGTTGCCCTTTATCAAAGATGTTTTTGCCAAATACCAATTAAATTGGACAATAGAGATTACTTAGTATACTATATTAGATCTCAATTTTGAATGTGGAGTGCTAAGCTCATTTTGTTGCAAATCTATCTAGATTTGCAGATGCAAATCTATATGTAGAAAATAATCATAGAAGTTAATGTACACACTTAACTGGGCTCTGTGGAGGGTTTTGACTTGAATCAATGTTATCCAAAGTATGTTATACCACAGTATGTTCACTTAAACTGCCATAAGTTTTACTTCCCAGTTCATAGGCAAGCTTGAGACACTTAATACGTAATTGCGTCAGTTGTACTCTTTTAACTTTAACCATCTACCCCCCTGCTGTCTTCCTCCTCTGCCAAAAACAGAAAGTGTTCTGCTTTAAACTTCTTGTTGATTGATTCCAGGAGATGAGGATTGATCCCAAATTATTTGTAAACATGATTTAATGAAGGGTTGAACTTGTCTAAGGACAAAACAAAACTTAGGGCTTAGTGTTTCAACTGCACTGCTAAGAGGGCTTTAATTCAGAGAAATGTTTTCCTTTAATCTTTCTTGCCTCAACATGTGTCCCATTCTTCCTCCTGTTGGTTTTTTTTAACTCTGATACACACTTATATGCAATATACTGAGTTGTTAATATGTTTAAGTTCAGATGAAAGGAAATTGTGCATAACACAATTTGTTTTGGCAAGAGTGTGTGCCAAAAGTAGGCCCTCCCTTGATGTGTCAATGCAGAAATAAACACACAAGGGAGGAAAAATGCTGGAGAAACATACAAATAGAGATTGGACATGGCAACACTAAGTTTACAAATAGTTTCTATTAAGCAAACATTAAGACTGGAAACTTAAACAAACATGAAGTTCCCCAGACACATGAAAGCCCTCACTAGTAAGCCTTAAAATAAAACAGAAGATATAAAACTGAAGTGATGAGGTGATTGTCTCTCTTCCCAATTCGCTTTCTTGAAAGGCCTTAATACACATGAGAGTTCTTCACATTGCAACAGAAGCTTCAGGGACCCCATTTGGCCTGTGATGATAATCTTTGTCTCAACTAGCCACAAAGAAGCCTTTTGCTTTGTGGAATACTTGGAGGACATATGCTTTGGCTGCCTGCTTCATGTCACAAGTGTGCTTGCAAATCAAGCTTTGTGACCTGTTATGTACATGGCTCCCTGAGACTTACTTTTATTTATCTTGTAGGAGTGTCTGGTCATATAAAGAGAAATACCTTCCAGAAAAGATAATGTCTTGGGTCACATCAGGCTCTCAGTCACCAGAACAATTAATATGCCTGTAGAAATCTTGGAGCAGGAGGCTGGCAGTGAGCTGATCGCTTATTAATCTGCAGTGAGCCAGGCTTCTTCATAGTCTGAATGGGCTTGTCTACTTTATTCTTCACAATTTTCAGGTATATAGAGAATTCTCTTCAGAACTATGGAGCCTTGTTCCAGCACAGACAGTAGCAGAAAACACTGCTTCTTGCCATCACTCATCTCAGGTTATAATGTACTAAGTACAAGGTATCAGGGCAGCTGACCAGATGAACATCTAATAAAAGCCTGTGCTACTTTGGTCAAAACCAAATGTAAGAAGTTAAATTTTGTGCTTTGCTGTCCACAGTGCAGTGGTGTTAAAGTTGGTTTTTGTTCACTAACTTTGCTTTTCCAGGTGTTGATTCCTTGCATATAGAGCTTTTTTTGATCAGATTTATTTACAACTCAGTTTTTACTGAATACCAATTCTAGTCCTTGAGGTGCTTACTAATTCACTATTTATTAATATAAACTATACCAAAAACACAGAAATTACCCATAATTTAAGCACTACAGATGCATGGATTATATCAATAACTATAAGGTAGATTAGTCGATAGGATCAACATCTTTATGTTCTTGTTTATTGGATTAACTCTCAAGAGCTAGAAAGAAAATTCTATTAGTGAACCAGTGATGAAAGTCAAGTTATCCTACAGTAGATAAAGCTCTTCCATTCTGAGTTCTGTGAGGGTACTCTCTTGTACAGCGTTGGGAAATGTGCTTTTTCTTTTTTGGCTTGAAGCCTTGATCTTTGATAAGGATTAGCAAATCTGGCTGAAAAATGGCCATAAAATGCACCTGATAGTATTGTGTTGGATGATCTTGATATTCCAGTAATTGATTTGTACTGAAAGCTGGTCCAATATGCTTTTATTTAATAAATAAATCTATGTTCATCTTCCTTTAATTAACCCTTCTGACTGGGACTACTTGAGTTTTGGTCAGTGGCTTTCCTGGAGTTGTTGAGATTAAGACTGAGAATCAGATCTCTTCAGGAAAACTGCTGGCCTTTGTGGTTTGGGTTAAAAGTTAAATGTGAAACCAGTTTAGTCTGAAGATACAGAATGAATGCAAATGAAAAGAAACCTGTTTAAAAAAAACTTATGAAAAACACAATGGTGTCAGATCAGAATAACTTCAGATATTTGAGCACTGAAATTAATCTTGCATTTAATGAAGCAGTTAGGGCTGGTGATGATCCTCTGTTTTGTGATGTGTGTGTGTTACACAATTTGACATAACTTGGCAACTGCTGGGATTTTATGGAGCAGTGTGCTATGTCTTAGTCAATCTAGACTATCAGAAGACTTGGTCATGCAGTGGTGACAGTGCTCTGGGCTGTGCTCAGCATTTGAATTCTTTGCTTCTTTCTTTACAGGTCTCCATTCAGTGGGGAACAGAACTTACATTCTGTGCTATTGCCAATGAAAACAATTAAAAAAAATATTGCTAAGCAAGTTAAAGGAAACACAAGCAATTTCACCATGATGATCTGTTTTCTCCACAGAAAGATATAGTGTTGTCACTTGATGCCAGAGAGATGTAGTAAACCTTAATTTGCCAAATGAATATCCTGAAATTTTTCATGTTGTGTCCTATAGAATGTGTATTTCAAGTGACACAAGCTTTTCCAATTTTGAACAAGAAATGATTGTAAAAAAAATTGGATCTTAAAAGGGAAAGTGCTAATTGCAAATGTTAAAACCAAAAAATCAGGTTTCTGTCTGTACAATGCTTGTGCAATGATGTAACATGGCTGACTTGGATTTAGCTCACTCAGGTTAGAGAAAAACCTTATGCAAAGAGTTAATTTCTATTTCTCAAATGCTTTGAACAGTTCTTTAACCTGTATTCCAACCAAGTGTGGCTGCAGCGTGTTAGCCTCTTTGGAGCCTGTCAGAGTTCAAGGAGCATCTGGACAGTGCTCTTAGTCATATGGTTTAGTTATAGGTAGTCCTGAGAAGAGCAGGGAGTTGGACTTGATGGTCCTTATGGGTCCCTTCCAACTTGAGATAGTCTATGACAAACAAGTAGTCATGGTAAGTAGCACGTTACTGCTACATGACCATCATCCATGAGCGTTTGGCTCTGCCTGCTTGCAGATATCTGCAATCAGTTAGTAAAAAGTTGTCTAGCAGGGATTTCTTCCACCTCAGTGGTTTGAGGAATTGATAGAATTGACACTGTTTCTTCCCTGGGGCCAGCAGTGTTGGGGGAGTGGAAAAGAGTTTTGCCTTTTGTCCTACATATCTGTTACTAAGATAGCATTTAAGCCACCAGTCATTTATGCTTGAGAGGAATGTCTAAGATGTTCTCACCTGATTGCTTCTAGGGCAATTACATGTTTAGGAAATGAAATAGATTGTTTGGTGAATTTAGATGCATGGCTTCTTCAGTTACTTCTCTTTGAAAGCAACTGCTGGCTTGGGTGCTCTGTTACCTGGGAAATATTGGTGAAATTCTTGTCTTGCTTTCCATAGTGTCTGTACAACATGCTAGGAATTACAACAGCAGGAATTTTCTCCATGTTAAGAGTGCTCTGCATGTACCAAAAAAATCTTAACTGAGCTGTTTTTATCCTGCACAAGAAGGAAAATGTGATACTCCATGGTTTTATATGCATTCATATATAACACACCAAAAGCTGTTAGCGTGCCTCTTTCCCTGGAGTAAACTGAAATCAAATACTTCAACTAGGAGACTGTAACTCCAAGAGTGGAGCCCTCGAGGAGTCTGAGGGAGGGAGACTTGCCTTCTGGGAGGTGCTGTATCAACAGAAGAGATGTGAGATCAACAGGAAGAACTGCTATAGAAAAGGGCCCCAGGGGTGGATCTAGCAACCTGTAAATGTACCTTGAGCAAAGCTTTCCAGTGTGACCTTCCATCCCCACCCTCCCACCACTGCCAAAAATAAAAGATCTTTCTGGTTCAAGGTCTTATTAGAAGTGGTTTGGGACTATAAACAAAGATTGCCCTTTTTGATTTCTGCTGTGTTGAGGGAAATACCCTAGTGTGCTATAATTATAAAGATAAAGGATGGCATCAAAGATGCCAGACTCCATTATCTTCCTAGTTGGAACAATGTGTAGGCCCCACAGTTTTTGGCTCCCTGGGTTGAAAGTGAGATGACTCATATAAAATCTTAGCCTTAGGAGTCTTGTTCATTCTGATAATAGGTAATTTAATTAACTCAAATCTCTGAAAACTAATGAAAAGCAAACAGAAATTTATTTGTTTTACCACTCCTGTAACTGACTGTAATTGAGTAGGAGCAAGCTTAGTCAGTTCCATTGCAAGATGAAACAAGTTGGCTTGTGCTTTCAGAGAAGGTGGTCATTTACAGTAATGATGAGAATCTATTAGCATAATAACAGTCCAAAGATATATCCAGTGATGATAGTGGGAGAAAGAAATAATACACCTGTTAGAGCATCTGCTTTCATTTTTTTTTAAACTATGTATATCTTATGGCTATAATGGGGCTTTTAGAGCAGTGAAAGAAGCTATTGACCTAAAAACTCTTAACAACTGACTGGCCAGATTTACCAGCTACAGTTGAATGGATATTCCCATAACTGAAGTCTCCAACATGCTGTGTGTTGACTTACTCAATTCCCAGGAATCTTTGGTTTCTGGTGAAACTAGTAGTGGTAGAGGGAGGTATGAGGCTTTGGGTATGGAAGAATGTGTTTGAATTACTGTGGTCACCAAATCAAATGCAGGTTAGATAGAAGTCTTACTTTTTGTTTTATTTTGAATGCTTTTGTGTTGAAATTTCTTGATGCTTCACTATACTTCTACACCTACAAAGTTAGCTTTCAACTCTGGAAAGAGTGAGCTATGAACTTAGTACCATAAGTTTGATTGGTTGATTTAAAAATACTCAAGACTCGTTGTTTGGAAGAGTGAAGTGCATGCTTTTCTGCAAGTATCAAGTGTAACGAAATCTAGATAGGTGATGTCACAGACAGATAGTAGTTGGATAGTTAAAATCATCCTACTGGCTCCAGTAGTTGCTTTTTACTTGAGAAATGGCTGTTGACTGATCTTACTATGAGATTTTTTTTTTGAAACCTACACCTTTTTAACCTCTATTAAGCATTTAAGAATGTGGAATACACACCAAGTCTGTGCATATCTTAAGGTGTTCGTGGGAAGTCTGCTTCCTGCCCACTCCTCACCCTGTTGCTCTTCTCCCAGCCCACCCCCTGTTCCCCCCCCCCCAAAAAAAAAAAAAAAAAGGAAAAAAAGAATGGGAAATCCTTTTAGCAGTGGTAGAAGACAGAGGGTAAACCCCACGTACTGTGTGGGAAAGGAGCAGTGAAAGCCATTTATCCTCATAGGAGTAATAAAATACCATCTATTCTAATGCCCTTTGCTGCTACTTCTGTCACTTAGTTTGCACCAACATAAAAATACAAGGTAGACACACTGGGCTTAAAACATAGGTAGCTCTGCAGTTGAGGTACGTATATATTAGAGTAGGTAAAATATTACATCTCTTAAAGGAATTATACTTTAATTCCATTAGCTTTTCTTTAGCTATTAATGTAAGGCAAGAAGTATGCCAGCCCTGATGCTGAGTCACAGAACTGCACAAATAATGTTGATTTTTAAAGAACTAGTTGCATTTTTTCTTATGAGGTCTTAGTCTCTGCAACCTATACAACAGTCATCACTTAGGTTGGTTTTACAAATACCAAAATGTTATCTCTTGTATGGATCCATTGACTACAGCATTGCCAGAATGCTAATGTTGAGAATTCATTTGCAGAAGTGTTAGAAATAGTCACTGGCTGCAGTGTCTCATGTTTTAGCAAGCTCTTCTCTTCAACATAAACAGCTCTTTTCTTTTGTTTTTAGTGTTTATCTTGTCTGGATACACAATAATGTAGGGCTTGGACCCTGTTATAAAATTGCTGTACTAGATATTGACTGAGAAAAATTTTCTGCTTTTGTTTTTTGTGCCTCTAGTTACACCATTACCAAGATTAATTTGTATTTATTGAACCTCTGTGCAAGCAAGATAGAGACTTCTTTTTTCCTCCAGACATCAGTTACACTGAAATATATGCCTCAGATAGGAATATGAGCTGGTAAAAACCAGTGAACTACAAAATAATGCAAAAATTCTTTGTGTTTACTAGGGAGAGTTCATGACTATTTTGCAGTGTTATTGTCAGTGCTCATCACTTTGCATGCTAAGAAATTGAGGTTTTTCAGATAAATAAAATGGCAGTAGTTGTTATTTTCTTTGGCTTTGATACACTGACTTCAGAGGTAGTGTGTAGCTTTGAGAGTGGTGGAATGGACATATGTTGCATTGTCAGAAATGTATTTTCTAGGCATTCTTTCTGAGCTCACAGTTCTTTTGGGGAAGGGGGACACATTCTTTCATCTGAAACATCCAAGTGGATAAAAGCATATGTAAACACTTGAAAAATATATACCTCACAATTTTAGTTGGAATTAGGGTGTGTTGTAACACAGGATCATCCTTCAGTCCCCTTAACGCCCCCCAAGTTACTTATCCAAGGTATGGGGAGTTCCTGCTTTGTTCTCAGTTTCAATCAAGTACAAGAATGGGAATAAAATGCCAAAATTCTTAGGATAGTCATTTATAGCTTTGTGATCAGGAACATCGCAGGAGAGGAGTACTTTTATGTCATATTAAAACTCTTCAACAACAGTAAAGAGGGAGCTTTTAACTGCTGGAATTTGAGAATATGCTAAGTTAAGTTTAGAATTAAGTAAATGGACAGAAAAATACATAGGAGCTAGTAACTCTATGGAGCTTACTGATTTTAATGTCCTCTGATACTGCTCCCCTCTTTCCCCTCTTAGTAAAGGAGTCCAAAAAAAATTCATACCAAGTTTGGGGGACAGTATGCTTCATAATATTAGTGGATCATTGCACTTGTTGCAGTTAATTCATAGCTATATAAACAATTCACTTAAAATAATTTAACATTGAAATGTTCAGTTATGAAGCCTTATTCCCAGTAGTCCGAAATTCCTTCAACGATTCTTGGAATACCCTTGGTGAAATAAATCCATATTAACTCCAAAAATAGACATGGATCTAACTTGCTGCAGTGGTCTGAATGCTGAGCACTTAGTTATCTGCCTTTACTGCTGTTTAGAGTAGCTGAATATTGCAGTCCATGTTGTGAATCTTGAGTTGACTTATTTACTCTCAGGAAATCAAAAAATTTACATGACTTATCACGTGCATTCAGCAGGCTCCTGAATGTCTTCCTCATGACCCAGAATGTGCCATTGACTGCAGTGGATATCTTTACATTACAATGGAAAGACACATCTTTTTTCACTGTTTAAAAAAGAACTAATGTACAGAATGATAATGCAGTTAATTTCTGATGTTAACTGCAAATAAAATGGAGTTTTATTCACTGCTTCCATTGTATTCACATAACTGAAACTTCTTCATGGGAGGGACAGGGAGAGACGCTTGAGCTCTTTCATAACCTACCTTCTTCTCATGTGTGCTGACAGATATTCCTTCCCCTTTCCTCCTCCCAACCTAGGCACCGTCTGTATATGCCCTTGTACTTTGAGCCTTCCACACAATATTTAACACTGGAACTTTCTGTTTAGCTGTTGCAATATATGTCTTCATGCTTAAAATGCATACACTTTATTTCTGTGAAAAATGGTGTTGATCTAGAAGCATTTTAGGTTTAGTTGATGTGAACTGGAGCTTAAAAATGTTATCACAGGAAGTTCTCCTCTGGAACTAGCAGTACAATTTATGAACTGCTAAGCTTAGTTTTTCATATTGAAAGGAATGAGAAACTGTAAATCTCAACAGCTGCTGAGTTCAAGCAATTGGCTAAAATATGAAAGATTATTTTAATATATGTTCTGTGGGCAAATTATCCCCATATATCCTGCAAATATTTTTTCTGAAATTGATTTTCTGAGTCACTGACCAAAACCCAATGCACACTGGTCAATTTTCCAGGAAGTATTAAGAACTGTCTGCCACATGCACCGTAATGAGGACTACAGTGTTGGCAACTCCCGTTTAGTAGAAGTATCTGATCAAGTGATCCTCCAAGGAGCCTGCTGCTGATGGCTCTGGGCTATATCCCTGAATTCCAGCACTTAGCTCTGGCTATGCTCCTCTGCAGAGGAGTCATTCGCAATCTTCTCTTCCTTCATCATCTTCAACAAACTAGCCAGTGTTCCAGAATTTTGGCCGTGCTTCATCTTTGTGTCTGTTTGTTTTCTTGCAGTCTGCCACTTTAATGCCTAGCAGTTAATAAAATAACAAAAATGTCAGAAAGAAAAATACTGTATGAGAGAGGTAGGTAGACTTCCTAGCAAAAGTTGAAAAACCAACTCGAGCACATTCTAAAACAAACATATGTAACTGCCAGCAGTGAATTGAACAAATATGAGGGAATTGGGCTGTGTTATTGAAAGCTGAGCTTACGCTTTCTAAGAAATGACCAGAGAGAATTTGAAGCAGTCACACTAGGTGCAACCAGATATGTTCTCTCTCACCTGCCCAGAACACTTGATGAGATAGGGTTGTTGCTGAAACATCAAGGCACTCAGATTTATGGAAGTTGGGAAGATCATAGTTTTCACTAAACTCTGTGCGTGCTATGGTTCCTTACAAGTGATGGAAGAACTGTGTCTGCTGATTTGAGTGCTCAGCAAAGATACTTTCACTTCAGCATTTTTTACCATGTTTAAATCAAAGTTTGCAACATCTTGGAGCATAAGAACAAAATGAATAAATGTTTTAAGCAATTTAAGTATATCGTAAAAATTCCAAGTAACTTTTGACCACTGAAATTCACAGATTTTGTAGCTCTTTAAGCAGAGATGGAAGATAACATAGAAATGGCAATCTTGCTTATTTCAGGTTTTTGTAGATTATTCTCATCCTGCCTCACCTTGCAAGTCCATTGAAAAAGCAAAATCAGCCATTTGCTCCTTCTTTGTAGCTTCAGAGATATCATGGGTTTTTATTTCAAAGACACATGCGGTGAAGTTCAACCTTTCTGTATAACATTAATAAAACAGAAGAACAATTTTCAGATTTTTTTTTCTTGTGGTTGAAGCATCAGCAAAATATCACTGTAAGGTAAGCTATGAAAAAGTTATTTTCTGCAGAGTTATGCCACACTGCCATACTCAGAGGTTTTAATAGCATCCCAACTGCAATTTTACAGGTTTTTTAAAGCTGTTTATTACTTCAGTGTCTTGTGATTTTTATCTTGAAGTTTCCACCTGTACAGTAAGTGGCTTCCTTCTGATTTTAGCTTAATTGTCAATTTTAGTGTCTATTATGTGTATCAAGTGACATGATGTCAAAACTACTCATAAGAAAAATTACCTTTCTCACTTGTTTTTCTGAGCATATTTTTTTAAATAGATGTTTAAAAAGAATTCATTAGGAATTTTAAGAAAAACTTAAGACTGTTTCAAATCTAATCCAAACCAGAATGAACTCTATCATACTAATTGAAGTTTAACTATTTTCAGGCTAAGCTAGTAGACTTTCTACTGGTCCATATTCTTTACTGTTATGTTAGCTTATGGTAGATTTTATACAGGTGTTATACTTCTGATGTACATGTGTTAATTTGTATCATTTCAATTATGAATGAATTTGCAAAACTCCCGTGGAGGTGCAAGGACTTGAATGTTCTTCATGTTATTTTCCTGCAAACAAAGAAAATCTCCTTCTTTTGGGAACATTTTTCATACTAACTCCTGCTTTTTTTATAGTGTTATGTACTCACTCATCAAGTGGTCTGTGTAGCCTCTGAGGGAGCAGTTCTGCTGCTTCTGGACTATTCATATTATTGCATGGAGTTCTGCAAGGGTAACCAAATATTTGGGTTTAAAGATTTGGGAAGTATCATAGGAATTGTATGCCTTATCATTTCACAGTAAATGGGAGGAAATTGCTTTTAATAATAAATATTAAATTAAAAGTTAAAGAATTGGGACTTAACGATTGAGGGTCACTATTGAGGGTAGGCTGAATCAAACACAAATGTAGCCACCTATATATTAAATGTACATGAAGAAAACAGCTCTCGGAATGCTTACTCCATTTGGTAGCTGAGATCCTGTTCCTAAGAAGTACTTTTGTCATGAGTATTTCGTTCAGAGAAAGACATTCTTAGATTTCTCCCCCAACCCTGTAATTACTTGGGTAGAAATCTCCAAATTCTATTCTTTTTTAACAATTCCAGTTTTATCAGAGTTTTAGTCTGTATCAGAGCACTTACTCATAGTTGCTTGCCCTCATCTGGGCATTGGTACTATTATAAAGGTAAAGGCTCTGTGGTTCTGTATGTTAAGGTTGAAGAGTTTGTCTTTTCTTTACTCATGAAGATATAATATTGCCAGTAAATACCGCAGCAAATAAACTGTGACTCAAATGCAACAGAGAATGATAGGTCTGTTAAGAAATTACTTTGAGATAACCTGGAGGTAAAGAATGGTCTAAAATGTTTGCTTTGGGGGATCAGAAATTGTGATTTATCAGGATACAAACTGGTCCAGCTCTGGTTTATTGAGGCCTTGGTGTATTATAACTGACAGCAGACACACAGCCAAAGTCTGAAAGAGGAAGCCCATCATTTTAGACATTAGCAGAGCTGAGATCAAACTTCTGTATCATCTGCTATGATTATGATCTGCTCAAGGCTCCAGATGAAACTGTTAATTCCTGGGGTTTCCAACTACTTGAGTTAGTGAAAATGGAAATCTGCTTTGCTGAGCAGTGGTGCTGTTACAACCTGCTTGCATCAGTGTCAAATTATCTTGCATACTGAGACAAGGAATTTGGGTAATGTGTACGTGTTCTCTGCTTCTTTATACACTTTTATAACTAATGATGCTCGGTTATTACTTAAATAAGGCCATCTAGTGGTGAAATTCTAGTAGTAGCTATGTCTGCTGCAGTTAATAGCTCTGAGTTTTAAAAAGTTGTGGCTAGCTTTACAAAGATATCTATTATATTTATATATTATATATAATATATAAAATTATTATATATTCTAGTTCACATTAGCTTTCACTTCAAATATTGATTTAGCAACAATTGTTCAAATTCTGTCTTATTGACCCTCAAATTTAATATGAGACTAGAAATGGGTAGAATCACCTAGAATCTAGAGGGCAGACAAAATTCAAAACAGACTATGCAGTAGAATTAAATAACTTCTACATGTCCTCTGTAATTTCTTCTGTATGTATGCAAATAATGTCAGTAATGACAACTAGTTTATGGTTTATGTGTTGGTCTGTTACTTGTGAAACACTGTTTTTTCTTACTTTATTCCACATGTTCAGCAAGGGGCCTCAACAGGCATGTATTTTAGTGATGTATTCTCTCCCTTCCTTCCTGTACATTAGTGTTATCCATGTGTAGGTTCTTCTGGTTCAGCTGAATGATGGCTTAGTCTATCCTGTGACTTTACACAGATGAAGCAAAATGGTTGAAATACATTCTATAGCCAGAAAACTATTTTATCTGGGAAACAGAAGCCATCAGACTTCTGGCATCTGTCGTTTAAGCTAACCTTTATATCTTTACACTAGTGATACAAAGCTGTGGAACTGGGCAAAATTGTATGTTATGTAAGAAGAAAAGCAGTGGCAAAGCTGGGAACTGCTTTATTCTGGGAGGTATTGAGAGCATTGTCATCAAGTCACTTACCAGAATTTGTGTGATTTATTCTTTTGCCTGCAAAAAAAGATCTCAAGCTGCCCCTATGATGTTCTTGTTCTTCTCTAAACTTTCATTTCCTGGGGGTTTTGCACATGGACATAAGGTTTTAATACTTTGCAGCTCAGGAATCAAGCTTATATCTAAGTACAGGCTTGAATGAGTGAATTAATTCCTTTCTGCTTCAGTCAAATCCAGAAAAAAAACCCATACCTCCACTGTCACTTCCTGAGCCAGAACCAGGAACTGCAGTATCCTGTATTTCTGGGAAAGCTACTTTCAGCTATGTCTGCTACTGCTTACTTGCACAAATAAAATGTCTGCCTGTGAAGGTAGGTTGACATCTGAGTAGTAAAAATTTCTGGGGCAGAGGGAGTTTCCAACAAGTCTCTGATAAAAACAAAAATAAAATAAAAATAGTGATTGATGGAGCTCGAGATGGGTAAAACAATGCAGTACAGTGTATTCTTTAGCCACAGATAATATGTTGGTGGTTATCCTGTGCCATTTACCCTGTTGCTGTTGCATTGTTGTCAGTGTACAGACTAGTTAGTCCAGTGCTATGTTTAACTGAAAGGTATGACTAGAGGGGTCAGCTAAGAGCATGTGCCTGATGCAATAATAACATGAAAATATTTTTTTAAGGAAAATGTGCTCTATTGAGGTTACATGGAGAAATGTGGGGTTTACTCTGGCTATTTTTGGATTTGTAAATGAGCAGTTTTAATAGTAATTTGGGTCTTCAAACTTTTCTATATGTTAATGTTGTTATAAGTGTTAAGCTTAGAGGGGAAACAAATGAGTGTTGTAGAGGGTCACTACTGCTTTCAGAGCTGATCTTAGAAAGTCTCCATACAGAAGGCAAAACGATTGTGGTGTAAAATCATGTCAAGCACAGTGACCACGCAGTGAGGTTAACCAAATGAATTTCCTGGAGCAGGGAAGAATGATGGTTTTTGTCCAATTGTTAAGAAATTTTTATTATATCAAAGAATGGAGAATTGAACTAAGGGGAAGAGGAGTTGAAATCAGTAAGGATTAAGGATTTCATACACTGCTCCTTTCAGTAATCTCCAGTGAGCACCAATGTTGAAGTCTCACTATACTTTTCTGGATGACTACCTGGTACTACAACCCATCCATGGGCAGCATTGTTGAGAGAGATGTTTAACAGGAGCAGAATCTCACGATGAGCTAACAAGCTTCCCTGCAGCCACATTCTTTAGTAGAACTAAAAAGAATGAAGCCCACATTACTGTTCTGGTATGTTTAGTATGGTGATACTTTTTTGGAACTAACATGAACAGAATTTCCTTAAAGATACTTGGAGACCTTCGTGCAGGAATTGATAGAAGACAAACTTCTTTTCCCCACATTCTTCATGTGTTCTATCTTGTTACAGAAAATAGTTGAAATAAGCTACTCATCAGCTGAACAAATTACTCTACTCAGTTACCTGAAAGTAAAAAAACAGCAAATAACTAAAAGTATTATTTGTTTGAACTGTTAGGCTATTGTGCAACAGGATGGTAAAAGTCTGAATGCCACACTTATATGAAGGGAAATATCTGAAAGAAGAAGGATGCTTTTGTAGATGTCATGAAGTTAGAGTCAAAACCAGAGTAAAACAGAAATGTCATTAAGTTGGCAGTGCTTTTTTTCCTATGTGTGTCTCTATGGTGCTGTGGTATTGGCTTAGAATAAGCCACTGTTATGGTGCCAATGAGTGTGGTGTACATCCCATGGCTATTTACTGCAAAGTGGAGAATAAAGTGTGGTCAAACTCCAAGCCCTGTTAATAGCTGCAGGCAGCTCTCTCTGTTGAGGAGAGAGGCTGATCCTCTCAAGAGAAACAATATTTAATTTCCACGTAATCGTAATAAAACTACGTTTCCTTTAAAGATTCTTGTGGTAATAAATCATAGCATTTTTTTCAACTGGAATAATAATTGTTGTATTGGTGGCAGCAATGGCTTCTGTTATCTTTTAGGTCAGACACAATTAAAGGAACAACTAAACTCACTGCATTTTTGATCCCTCATTACTTCAGTGCCACTGTCCTCACAGACATGCAGGTTCTTTAAACAGAATACTGCAAAGAGTGGTAATGCAGAGTGAACCTGCGCTGCTCCACCAGCAAGAGTTGTAGCTTGACAATTACAGGAGGCAAATATCTGAAGCTTTATTACAGGTTTAATTTTGTAGTTGCTGCTTAAAGCTGCTATTGACTTAAATAGATGTTTTGCACTGGCGAGAGCACCTGGGCCTGGCTGAAGATAAATGTAGCCACTGATGTAACGGTTTTATCAAACAAGCCACATTATCTATTTAAAGACTTTTTCTTGAAGATGCTTAATGCTTCTTTTAAAATCTTTGCTTAGGGAAAAGATGCATTTACAGGAGACATGTAATGCTATAACAATTACTGTAAGGAAGACTGTGTGCTTTTTCCTTACCTTGCAGCAGTGTGCAGTGTTGAATATTAAAAATACTGTCCCTCTCAGGCACACTGAAGGGTCTCTTGAAATACTTAAAACTTTATTATCTCAGGCTCTCCAAGTTTGAGTGATCACAGAAAGTTCAACCAGGGTGTCTTCTGACTGTAATTTTATAAAAGACTTTAACTTTCTTAAATGTCTCTAAATCTGGAAAACTCCATAGATGATGGCAATGGCTTAACAGAAATAGCACCTGGTCTATCAAAATGAGTTGTTCCTTTAAAAAAAAAAAACAAAACAAAACAAAAAAAAAAACACAAAAAAACCAACAAAAAACAAAACAAAAAAAAAAAAAAAAAAACACGAAAACCAAACAAACAAAAAAAACAACCAAAAAACACCACCCCAAACAAACAAACAAACAAACCACCAAACAAAACCCTAAAAAACATAAGTCTTAATGTCTTTGGCTTCTCAGATTTCTCTGGGAGTAGTAGTGGGAAGCAAGCTGCATCCTCTGAAACTCTGGTCGTTCTTTTTTTAGAAGTTTTAAGATTTTATTTGTGGGAGAGACTAGTTGCTGCCATTGGAAAGTAAAAAAATGCGCATTCTGCTGTCATAGAAGCTGCTGATTTCCCTCTAAACTGACTAATAAGATATCTCATCTCCTACATTTTCCATTCCTCAGTTCTGATGTGTTATAGTTATGCTCAGTACAAATGCTGCTAATCTTTAAGGTATTTGATGCTAATTTCTTTGCTAAAAATTGACCATGTACTTCAACAGTTTTGCTTCATAGTTTTGTAGGATTGGATCTCAGTCCCTAAATCAGAGGTTGCTGAATAGTTAACAAAAATGAAGAGATTATCTGAGAAATTAACTAAGTGAGGTTTTTATATACATTTGTATTTCATGGTCTCCAGCTGGCAGAGGCAACCATACATTTTGGTCTTTCACAATATCTGCTTTTAAGCATGGGTACTTAAGTATGATTTGGAAGATACGAAGTGTGAGTTACATAGTAAATGGATAGAGGCACTTCCATAGGATGAGTGAGAACACAGAAATTAGTCTGAAAATGGATGTGAATGTATCCCTGGCTTGCTTTCTGAGCAGACACATATAATCTCTCTGGTCTGTTGAATGGAAGCTATGTAGCTGTGGTTAGTACAGAGCAGAATTCAAATCAATTCCACTGAGAGTTTGGGCATCTAGCTGGACTCGGTGTTATATTAACTGTGGTTACACCGTTTTTGGTTGGCTCCAAATATAAGCCAAATGCAGCAGAAGTTTAGATATACACTGAAATATTTTGCTCCATTGAGAGTGAAATTTCTAAATGAATTTGAGAATCTGGGACTAGTTAAACAGATCAGCAAACGTATATAGGTGACCAGAGTGGGTTAGGTTTTTAATTAACGTTACGAATATAGAATTTCCTACCTAGAAAGTTAAATGCTTAGCAGCTTTCAAGAAAACTGTACAGGCACAAGGCCTGACAACTCAGCTGCGGCATGGTGTATTTCTCTTGTATGAGAGCTGAAACACTGGCTACGTAGGAACCAAATTTATTTTAGAAAAGTAGCTGTATACAAATGATATCCAGCTCTGTGTTTCTGTGGCATGGGAGACTTGGTGACTTAATAGATGGAACATAACAGCAACTAGTGAACAGTAAGAATTACGAGCTTTTGAGTTTTTTGTAAATATGTAAGCAATATTTTGAAAAGCCAGTTTAGTACTCCGCTGAATATTGATATTAGTAACATTATTTTAGATCATTGACTTTATTGAAGTAGAAAGTGACAAATCATTTAATCTTTTTTATTACCCTAGCAGAAAAAGCATTGTGAACTAATCTTTGTCTCCATCTTTTAAATTATCTTTAAATCAAATAGTTCAGTGCTTCTATGCTTGCAGCAGTTCAATGTTATAATCAGTTTGAGATAAACAGAAAGCAAAAATGCTTTTATGAGACTTAGTTGTAATGACTGGAAGTCCCTGAACTATGGCCAATTTAAATGGCACCAACTGAGGCCAGACAGTGTGAAACAGCTAAGGCAGCATTTGATCAAATTTCATTAAACATAGACCTACACAGATGAAAAGCAACGAAGTACTAGGCTTACTTAACAGGGTGAAAACGTTACAGTTGAGAACTTCTCATTGACTGGAAGTTGCAAATGAAGTTTACATTTGGGAAAGGAAAAACAAAGGAAAAACTTAAACCCCCAACCATGCTAGATTGGGGGCATAGGCATGGGATGCATAGGTAAGACTTTGCCAAATATTAATGCATCTCATAGCTGCATAGGTGGTGCTGACTATCTTGAAGATGACTTCAGATCCAATTTTTAAGCACCTTGTGCATAGATTGAATGCCTCAGTATGTAGAGCAGTGTACTGATCCACTCTCAAATTGAGTATATAGGAGAACATTTAAATATACTGCTTTATTTCATATATACCAATGCTGCCGCATGAATTTGAGGCTCAGAATTTTCACCTGGACTGTAGGTTAAGGTGTTTTCATGAAATCAGTTTTAACCAGTATATATGCTTAGTTACGGCGACAGAGAAGAAACAACTTCTTGGTTTTTTTTGTACTAGCTGGCACATGAGAAATGGCAACTAATTTGAAATACTTCATTATTATTATTATTAATTTCAACCTTAATTTCAATAGATGCATTAATTAAATTTGAATATTCTAGTGGTATTATCTATGCTTCATATTAAGTATTTAAGCTTTATGAACTACTAAGAAGCTAAAATTATTTTATAGAGACTGAGAGGTTTTTGTAAGGTCTTGTCTGATATGTATCATTTTCTAGCTTTCATTTTCCCATGATTATGCAAAATTATTTAGTTCTAAGGCTGGTATTAATGGATTCATTCTGCCATGTCAGAATAGCTGTAGTATGTGTAAGTCTCCTTACTTGCATGATGTGTCATTCCAGCGAAGATGTAAATATGATACTTGAAATCTGGAAGATTATTGCCATTTGGCAAATTAAAATGATCTCAAATTAGTTATTATCATAGTAGAATGGATTGTAAGTGTAGTACAGATAACATTTCAAAAGATTACCAAAATTCTTTATCTTGGGATTTGGTAGACCATGTGAATAAGTAGCTAGCAGTTTCACTGCGAAGCCCAATGCAGTGCTAAATAAAAAAGTATTTATGTTATTAAAAAATACATTAAAATCTTTGTGTTCTTTATCCAAAAGTTTTACCCACTCTCTTATTTTGCGCATGCAAAAAAGGAAATCTTGCCTCTGGGCAGTGACAAAGCTTTGTGGCAATATTCTGTGAAGTTCTGAGCCTTGAAACTTTGAACAAACAGCAAGCCAAACTTCCATTTCAAACTTCCATCACAAAAGAGACTTTATTGCAATCATAATTGATGTCAGTGGTGCACTAAGAAACTTGGTAGAATGAACATTACAACATAAAAGTAAAACATTTGTAAAGAATAACCAAACTCAACATTTTTGATGGCAAAACCAGGCTCTGCTTAAGGGACAACAGATGTTTTTTCATCTACCATAATTTCAATGGTTTTTTTTTTAGTGATTTAGTGATACCCCAGGAGGAAAGAACTACATGTCTAAGGTTTTGTTATCTGCCATAGATGAAAAATTGCTTTGAAAATGTGCCAGGAAAATACAAAATTGGTTTGTATAATACAGATTCCATAAGTAAAAGCTACACAGGGCAGCTGTGGTTTTAGACTTTATTTTATTCAACTTCGATTCTACTTTTTCAGCTGGGTGTAAATGTACACAGTACCACTTGGGAGGTCTGCTTCCACCTTCTATCTCTGAAAGTTTAGGTAGGCTTTTCTGAGCTTAAAATGCAAAGACAAAAAAATATTCATAAAAAATACACGGCCACTTCAAATGCTGGCCAGTTTTTCTCATTTCCTCTTTGATAATGTACTCTGGATGTTAGATAGAGACAGACTAAGAATGAATTGTTGACCATTTATTACCATATTAATAATAAATAAAAATGAGTTAGCAAGAGAGGCAAATCAGTATTTTAAGTAGATAGTTTAAGTTGAAATAAATATATTTAAGAATTTATTTCTACTAAATTCATACTGGTATCAGTATGAAAGTTTTAAGCTTGTGGTCTTTAACTTCCAAATTGCCTGTAGTGACATAATCTAGGAAAAAAATCTTAAGTTAAATGAATCTGCCCTTTTGCAGTATTTAAAAATAAAAAATAAAAAAATTGAAGGTTGTAATAGTACAAATGTAACAGCTACAAGTTAGGATGTTGTGTCATGTTCTGAAAATTGATAATAATTTAAATAAAAGTAATCCTAAATTTTAATCATAATCATATATTCCATTAATCATGGAATATTCACCATTAACACTCTGTCAAATTTTAACATTAAATTCATGTAAAAATGTTGTCAGTAACCTGTTTCACAATGAATTTCTAAAAATGTGATAGACCGTCCATTTGATGTATTACCAGTGACAAGGGTGAAAAAAATAGTCCCTTTATCATGCTTAGAGTACTAGCTTGCTTCTGATTTCCCCCTTGATACATTTCCGATGACTGCAGTTTTTCATTAACACGACCTGTTCAGCTATGTATTCTTCAAGGTGGGGAAAAACACATACTGGCTCTCCATAATAGCAAACTTAGACATAAGTAAGTCAAGCTTTTCTGCAAGCCAGTTAGGAAAGGATCTTTTCTTTCCTGTTGGGTCTTTTGGCTCCTCTTTGCCATCCCAGTGCTATGAGTTGTCCCACTAAGATGCCATAGTGTTATTTAACTTTTGTTCTCTAAGTCAACCAGTTAAGCTAAGAAGTTTTTTCACTGAAAGGACAACCCTTTGGAGTCAGCTTTACTAACCTGCTTACTGTGACTGGAGAATTGCTGGGTGATGTACAAATACCACAACTATAAATCTGATAGGAGGGCTCTGGAAAAAAAACAAATGTCTCAAAAGATTTTGGACAGGTACAGTTCAGAAAAGGTCTGTACTTTATGGTCAGTTTACATCATGTGCTCTACCAGGCATCAGACTAGTTTTTGTGTGGGTGTTTTAGTAGGTCTGACTTGTTGAAGTCCTTTCTGTGGAGCCACTGTTAGTTTTTCTTCTTGTCTGTACTTTTTTTTTTTTTAGAAGCACACTAGTTAGCAGGAGGGCATTAACTTTACTTCAGGACAGACTAGTGTAATATGTAAATTTGTCAGGAAATCCATTGCTGAAATCTTTTTCTAAAAGAGGTTCTGTGTGAAGTCAGCAATACCAGATAATAGCAAGCCTCTGCTAATAAAATGTTATGTAGATTTGGCAGATATTTAGACTTTTTAAAACTCTTTAGATAAATGTTGAATTTTAAGTGGTACACCTTTTGAAGTATTGGCATTTGAATAAGGGTAACTTTAATTCATTAGAACTAAAATATCTTTCAGAAATACAAATTACCATGTGTCTCATTCCATATTTGCTGAACAAGGCAAACGCAAAGACTGTTTAAGAATACTAAATCTGACTTAAAGTTATGGATATCTTACTAATAAAAGCTGTTCCATTGTATCACAGAGCTGGAATAGCCTACTCTATGCCTTTGTCTGATTTTCTATTTCTAAACCATTCCAAAGTTGTTTACTATGTGCCTAAATACTGTTCCTTAGTGATAAGTAACTACTGGACGTAATTAATTTTTTACTACCCATATTAGAAATTTTTTCTTAACATTAGACAAGAATTTCTTGCTGCAGTGGCAGCAAGAAGTGACTGCAGGCCCAGTGTTAATTCTCTCTCCACCAGGCAGAGAAGCAACTCTTCTGTTCTTTCCTGAAATAAACACTCATTTCTTGATATTTTTGTTACCTTTTTGTGTACTCAAGTTTGTCTTCCCTTAACTTTTTTAACCTTAGACTACACTCCAACTTATTTGAGTCTTACCTAGGTAATATTTTAATGCCTCTGCTCATTCTCTCCACCCTCTTTGGGAGTGGTTCTCATTTATCTTATGAGCTTGATTGGACTATATTCGGGGTTTGGGTGTCTGACTGTATTCCAGCAACATCCTTGTTCCTTTCCTGTTTTCTCAAGAGTATTATCTCAGGGTTTGTAATCCACTGTTGCCCCTAACTATTGTTCCCTTAATTTGCCTAAATTCCTGATTAACGGTCTGCAGTAATCTGGAGTCATTTCTGAAGAGCCATTATATTTTTCCAGACTATCTGATTAATTTTGAATACTGTTCTCCAGTGTTCTTTTATTTAAGCATGCAGCTGGCAACATGTGGGATTATGAAGTATATTTGGTTATATATTGGTTGAATGAAAATAGAAATAATGACTAGATTAAATAATATTGGAACTACCTGGAGTTCTAAAAAATAGAAATAAATAAATTGCAATGTTAGTGGAGCAATATGTAGCTAGGTGAGTTCTAGGGGCTGTAGGCTTAATTGCACAAGGTCAAAATCCTTAAGCTAGGAGAAGAGTCCATGGGAATTACTATCCAAGCTAAGTTTCTCAAGGATGTTTTGTGCCTTAGTAGTTTGCAGTCTGATGCCCGGGCTGAATCTTAACAGGTTCTCCCCTACCTTCATACAATTTCTTTATCTCTAAAAATATTCTGTCTAGGAATGAAATCATATTGCAAGAAAGGTGATTTCTTTTACAGTTTACAGAGTTTTATGTTTTTGAAGGTGTGTTCTACATAGTCTTACTAAAGGATGTGGAGTAAATATTCCCCAGTAGTATGTAATTTAGCTACAATCCATGAAAGGTGAATTGCGGGAGTGTGTGAAATGTGATAGTGGGAGAGCAGAGAGAGAGGTTTTGAGTGTAACAGGCTTGGTTCCCTGAAATCTTTTCCCACTAACAGAAAGACTTTTTTTTTAACTTCAAGCTAGTAAGTTAATTAGATTTTTAAAAATTGTTTTTAGCCTGGATTAGTTCATGTCCTGAGGTCATGAAGAAGTGCTTAGGAATCAACTTATTGCTTGCTGATTACACCTTCAAGTGTAAGCAAAGTTTACCTATTTACATCTGTCAGTTACTTAACTGATTACAGGATAACTTGCTATTCCTCCAACCCATTTTTGTTGCTATTTGAGGATTTAGATGAGTTTTCTTGTGTTATCTTCCTGGTAGTTAAGTTCTCAGAATGGAATATTGTGCTTGTACTTGTGATACTATTAAGGTGTCTTTTGAAAGAACGGACTTTTCCATATCTTTGTTGGTCGTGACTTGCAGTTTAGAATAATGGTTGGTTGGGGTTTTTTCTTGTTAGGTCCCTATTAAGGTTTATGTTCGAAGTGCTATCAACCCTCACTATATATCAGTTGCTGGCCGTTAAAACACTTTCTGCCAACCATGTGTTATTGTCTAGTTTTGCTAGTTAGTGACACAATTGGTAACCTAGTCCACATTTCTGTGAAATATCTGTAATTGTATATGGACAAAATACCTTTAAAAAAAAATGTTCTGAAGCCTTAACCTCTCCCTGATGGATTTTTACTCCAGTATTCTAATTATCTAAAACAGCCTACAAGTGTAAACATAAACATAAGCCTGCTAGTTTTGAGTTCCTCAGATTCTGATGAGCCTGTATTAAGTAGAAGAGAACTAGTTACTGGGTCAACTGAAAACTGATAACTTAAGATCAGCTGAAGAAAAAAAAAAATAATATAGTCCTTACTGTCTTGAACAGAGACCATAAGAGAAGGCTATCTAGGCATACCTTCAGTTGTTTATTTAAAAAACCAACCAAAGACCCCAAATCTGTTAATCCTGTTTTATTTGGTTCTATCAGTTGAAATAAATACTAAATCACTAAAGGGAGCAGTAAAGGGGAAGATAACTCAAGAATGTCTTACTCTATTGTAATGGAATTGTTTTAGTTACAGTGGCAATATGGTAATACAAATGAAAGGAATAATTTAATATTTTCAGATCTCTTTGTTTCATTTATTAGAATATTTCAAAGTGAACTTGTGGCTCTTTAGGATGATATTGCTGCATGCAATAGCAATACATCTAGTGTTGCCCTGTATATCAAGACCAAGCAATTTTCAGGGTGAACAAAAGAGGAAGGCTTGACTAACAGCTGTAAACACGAATGCATGAAAAAATAGAATTACTACAGAAAAGGTGGCTAAATAGTTTTGCTATAGAGCAAGAATAGAAGCATATATATGCATATATAGTGTCTCCATATCCCAAAGCAAGCCTTAAACTAAAAAGGTAAGGAAGTTAAAGAAGGGGAGGTGTTGGAAGACCAAGGAAATTGTTGCAGCAAGCTGGCATGTATCAGGGAAAAGGAAGCAACTGGCAAGGGATCAAAGTTTCTCAGAAAATGTTAGCCTTAAACTGTCAAAAAAGCCACAGAAGAAATAGTGAGTGTGAATAGTTACAGGGTTTAATATTTTGGGGTGCTTTTTTCTTTATGGACTTCGTAAATTTATTATCTTGGAATATATATAAAATCCAACTATGCTGTTTTGCAGCTACTTTTGAACATAGGCTTACTCTGTTTCTGGCACAGGAAAAGTTGGGAGTTGGGAAAATGGACTGGAGTGTATGTGTACATCAGTTCTAAGGTATCATATTTAAGCTGGGTATACCCTAGTAGAAATCTTACGCTAAAAAACAGTTGTCTTTTTTTTTTTTTTTGTCCCCATGGAACATCAGTTTCCTGTAGCTGGCTTAGAGTAGCAGCTTATGAGCTCAATGCTGGATAAGAGAAGTTTCTCAAAATTAGACTCCCAATTCTAGTAAAAGATATAGCAATAGAAATCTTTACATTAGGTGATTATTATTGCTTCATGACTATTAAGAAAAACAAAAAAGCCTACATCAATTAGAATGAGAAGTAGATTGATTGTTCACAACATCATGTTAGGAAAAAAAAAACCAACAAACCCACAGTGACCTCTGAATCAGCAGGGAGTGTTATTTAGCTGCAATACAGTAGTTAAATTCTCAACTTGTTAATTAACAGAAACTTCATTTTTCTCTTCAGAGTAATCTAGGATGCTACATAAGGAGAAAAAAAAATAAATCAGAACTCCATTCTAGACTTTTTTTCTTGTTTTAGCTGATAACATAGTATCTCAAAATATGGGTCTTGGTTCTTTTAATCGAGGTTACTTTTTTGATTTCTACAGGAAATCGCTTTTCGTCCTGGTATTAAACTGTCACTGATGTGCTACTTTAGCACTCCATAAAGGAAGTAAACATTTGTCTTGAAACAACTAGTGAGAGTTTGAGAGTGCCAGCTGGCTTTTCTGGGAGTTCCTCAGAAAGGAAAGGGAGCTTGAAAGAAACAAGAGGTTTGTTTTTTTTTTAAACCACGATGTACCAGTACCATGTTCTTCAGTAATTAGAGGAATGTAATGATCTGAGAACTTCACTACTTCCCCTGTCACTGAAGCTGACAAGAATGCTACATAAAGTTATTTCCTGTTTATGGAAGAAAGCGTATTGACCAGTTATATTTAAATGTAAATGCTGAAACAAGTAGAAAGAAAACTTACCAATAACACCCACAGAAAGTAGGAGTCCAAGAGATGCTCAACTGTCCATGTTTGATTGTTTTGGATTTTTGACCAAAATATGTTACTGAATGAATTATTTTATCAATTAGTGCCACATGGTTAGCAGAAGTGTTTGGAGGAGCTATAAATACATCATGCTACCTATAGTTTCTGAATTTCTGTGACCTCTGTGTTCATTTCTGGTAATAAACTAAAAGTAATTCATGCTTCCCCACCCCCTGTGTGCAGTCTTATTCCACAGCAAAGATGGAGGAACTTTATACTCCACCATAAACACAACGAAGCTGACACGTCACAAAAAGCAGGTAAGAGCATGAATGCGTTTAAAAGCTACATCATGAATGATGACTAAACCCATGCATTAGCTTGCCTTTTAAAACTTGCTAGGGTATGCATTGTCAAAGAAGGTCCTTCAAATTTCTCCAATATAATATGCACGGATTGAAGACTGAGATGCAGCTCCCACCATCAGACTGTGGTTGTTGGGGACAGTGTAGGGGAAAGCAGAACTGTAATCTAGCAGGTACATCTTGGTCTCTGTCACAGTAGGATTAAAGAGGCATGATCATTCCATACCAGTAAGGCTTGGGGTATAGGGACCTTAATTTTTATTGAAATTCTTTTTAGGAAATTCAGATATAGTTATGTTTCAACTGTAATAGAAAAAGGGGAGGAGCAGGCAGTGATTGATTGCTTCTCCTTGTCACTATTAACAGGTGTGAAATGCTAGACTAAGATATAAGTGCAGCACCTATATGACCATTGTTCTAATTAAAGACCCATCTTACAAAGCTAGTCATGGTTCTGGGAAGTTAATTGGTTGGTGAAGCTATCTGCAGATCTGTCAGACATGATGTGAAGCAAGAGGATTCTGTCCCTCAGGCAGCTGCACAGGCTTAGTCTGATAACAAAAGAATGTCTGAGCCAAGTGACGAGTGGAGACACACCTGTGGAGGGACTGTGCCAGTCAACAATCAGCTTTGCATGCAGTAGGTTGTAAGGATGTATTGTGTTAGCAGAAAGTTTAGATTCTGCTGGATAAGAGTCAAATTTCATTTCTTGCTAAAAAGTAGAGACTGCCAGACACAGGCACAAAAGTGGGATTTCATTATGAAGCAGGTTGTCAGATATCTGAATCAGGTACAGACACAAAAAATATATTCACAGGATGCAGAACATATCAACATCTCTAATTGTTGTATTTTGGACCACTGTCACCACCTGTTGTATTACCCCACTGTTAGTTCCAGCATCTCTGGTGTGGAACCAAAGGAATTTTAGGCCCAGCATTTCTGGAGCTTCTTTCATTCCTTACTTTGATTAGAGGCACATTATTCAGATGGAAAGCTTACAGATGGAAGAGACTAATTTATTTTGTTACTAGTTGGAGTTGAATGACTATTCACAAGCTTGAAGCAATAGCTCTTGCTATCACTCTCCTCTGCAATCTTTTGGGATAAATTTATCTTACCCCGGCTATTGTATAAACCTTTTTGATGGAAACACCGATCAGTCATCACTTACTTAGGTGTTACTAGACATTTAAAAACAAAACAAAAACCAAATTGTTATTTTCCCTAGTAATTAATTAGAATCTATTTAAATCTTAAAATATTAGAAGTTTATTAAGGGTGGTGTGTGTCCTGCAATGTGACATGATAGTATTGACTTTACAAGCTTTTTCCAGTCTATAGTAATCCAACTGGTTTTAATTTTAAGCTGAAATTTCACTGTATTAGAACCTTAAAAATATATTGGGCTCCTAAATATATACTTCAGAATTTATGTAGATGTAATTCCATATGGCACCAGTGATCCAATTAACTATTTACAATGCATAAAATATGTCATAATTTGGCCCTATATTTGATAAGCACACTGAGGATGTTTTTCAGTGCAGGAAGGGACAAATCTTTTTAATGGACACCTAGCACAAATTTACCTTAAGAGTATTCTCCAATAGCATCATTAACAAATGACCACATATTTTTTCAGTAACACAAGAACTATTATGTGTTAACAAGAAATCATTAGAATAGTGTGGGGTTTGGGGTTTGGTATTTTTTTGTTGTTCTTAGGGTTTGGGTTTTTTTTTTTTCCAAAATGAGAATTCTGGATTACCTCTTAAGTATATGATGCTTAGAATTTCAGATAGTTATTTTGACTTAGTGTGATGGAAGTAGTTTAGAGCTAAGACATATACAAGATAAGAAATGTTTCCCATCCTTAGTTCTTTTTCATAACAAAACTGAAGACAATGCAAATATGCTTCCTATTTAAACATACTTCTTGATGACTGGTTTTGAATTAGCTGTTTTAGGGGGTGAAGTCTGATACCTTAGCGGCTTAATAATAAGCTTCAAAAGGAAAGTCAAAATATTCTGACAAGTTTGTCCTTTCTATAGTGAATATGTGTACCTTGTTCGTCCTGTTAATGTATACTTTCTGTCTACTTCATGGGGATGTTTCTGGAATGTTTCCCAGTTTTGTCTTTCTGATATGTCTATGGGTTGACACTAACAATTATTTTAGATTTCATATATGTATTTAAGTCTCATCAGAAATACAAGTCATGCTTTGATTATGCCAAACATTCATTTATGACAACAAAAAAAAATCATGTCTGAAATGGGAGGAAAAAGTGTCAAGTCAGGAAGCCCATAAAGACAGAATGACAGAATTTATTTTTGGCAGCCAGCTGTTGGCCAAATCCTGGAATATAACAGTGAATTAGCAGGTCCAGTTTCTGGTAGCCAAGATCAGTATGAAAGGGTCCTGTATACCAGCAGAGCAGAGAAGCAGGACTCTTTCAAATCTGTTTAGTAGCTTTGGCTTAAGAGTCAAAACCAGAATGGCTATTTCCCCTGATATTGGCTGCTTTAATGGCGCTAATATTGTCTCTTAGGAAGGCAACAGGTTGCCATAAAGTGTTTTAAGAATATTAAGTACTTTCCTGTAAAAGTACATATGCTTATAGCTTGCTGAACTAAAAAAGCCTTTCCTCCCATGCTTATAGGAGCTGCAAGTCTTCCTTCTGCTTGCACACTACTAATCAGATTTTCGTAGAGAGTTGTTTATATGGCATCCAGAAACTTTGCCATAATTTGAACTACTGAGATAACTAAGGTTGAACAATAGAACAACTTAAAGAATCACAGGAGCTTTAAAAGATCTCTTTGATTAAATGAATTTTACTCTAAATGAGTTAGATAAAAGAAGAAAACCAACCAACCAACCAAAAAATACCAATGACCTTTGGTATTAATTTTTCTTCCATGATGGAAATCAGACTTTTTTTGAGGTATCAGTGAATACTCAGGGCATTTTACACATTACTGATAGCTCTGTGTGGTAAGGTTCCTGATGATCTAGCCTGTAACTTCTGGTAGAATACTTAGCTGTGCTGTAACTATAACTTCAGCTCTTTGTGCTACAACTTGCACTTCATGGACTGTGCTTGAGTATTACAACATGAACTTTTACATCTGAAGGACTGCTGAAATCCAACAGTTGGATTGAATACCTAATAAGTGAAGAAAGATGGGGAGCGGGAAAGGCATGGTCCAGTTTTTTAAGTTTACGTCAATAACTGAGTGACTGGATAGGAGGCCTGCTAATGCCATTGATCCAGAACAGCAGTGAAACTTTCAAGGCCAAACAAAAGCTCCCCTTTGAATGTAATACAAAGTAGTTTAGTTGCTGATGCCAAACTGTGAACAGTACACAGCTAAAGCTAGCATAGTAAAAAGAAATATTTAATTTTTTGTTAAGGGGAAGTATTTGTTCTGAAATTACCTGGTTTTGAATTATACTGGCCTTACCTCGTTCTGACAACAAGGTGGAAGGTAACAGAACTTGGGGACCTTAAAGAGCTATGGAAGAACTTGTCACTTCACTGAGAAGTCTGTGCTTTCAGAATATTTCTAGAGGAACATTTGAGAAGTCATTTTAATAAACAGTGTTTAGGGAGGACGGGGATAGGGGAGAAGCTCAGGAGAAGTTATGGCATGTGTCTGTTTCACTGAGAAATGTAGTTTTGTCTTAGTTTTATTGTTCTTACACAATGTTATATGTAAACCCAACATTTTTCTAAGTTGAGGTAAAATGTAACATGTGACTGGAAAACAGCTTCAGTGCTGTGGGACTCTCTCCTTCTCCCTCTAGTTTACTGAAGGGTAAGTAGATAAGCAATTTCTGGTATATCTCATAGCATTATACTTTGGGATCTGACTCATAAGGATGTTCTTCAAGGTCCCGCAGTTCCAATGCATATCACGTGGCAGCAAATGAAAACAATGACAGACAGTAAGGTGTTATGATAGGTCTTTCAGGTGTATTAATCATTAATAAATAGCTTGTTAAATACAGGTGGATAAATTCCATGCTTGACATCCTTTCATGCTAGCTAGTTCCCTCAAGTTTTCCCATGTCTTCCTTGGAATTTAACATTAATAATCTTATTGTCTCAATTTTCGGTTAAATTCATGGTGGCAAGGTCAGTTGTAAATGAAGAAAGTAAAGCCGCATCTGCATGTCTCCAGAGAGTTCATTGCAGATATTCTGAATATCAGGATAACGTATTGAAACGTGTATTCAAGCAGACATGTCTTAATTTGACAGGAGTATAAATGGACTACTAAATCACAAAAAAAAGTGCTTTTGTTACCCTGAAATTTCCAACACCTACTCTGCCAAGTTTAATGTCATTAAATGAAGGTCTACTGAAGAGCTAGCTCCTTTTCCTGGTAAGTTTTTCTTATCAGGATAAGTAAATACATCTAAAGGCATCAGAGCCTAGGCTGAAAGATGTGTGTGAATAATGAATGTGTAGCATGTATCTAATCTATTTTGAATTGTGTTTTGAAAGAAAACACCATAATAATTTTTCCCCAAGGGCAGTTACCTCAAGGCAATATTTAGCTAGTACAAATGTTCTCTTTCAGAATATCATTATCACGATTTGGTTTTGGTGGAGTTATGACAGATGTGGCCTTTATTAATACATTCAGTTAATTTTATTCTGGGCCAGGACTTAGTGCCAAAACTGAGCTTTTCAGTAATTGTTTTCTCTTACTCAACTGTAAAAATAATGTTATTCTGAAGGTCTCTCCTTGTATGATAGATTTTCTTTCAATGGTAGTTGCCACAGAGACCCAATGTGCAAAACTCCTCCTGTGTGCTTCTTGAATTTGTCATTCTGCATGCTATTATTCCACTCCTTCACTTGGAGACATCTCTGACCTAGGTAAGGAGTAAAAAGGCAGTTGACTGTTGTGCAGCTTTGTTCAGGACAGATTTTTTTTGTTTAAATAGCATTTACACACTAAAGCAGTTTAGCATCCGTTTTTTTTCTATACCAGTTATCCCCTGAATGTGAAAGCATGTAAAGCTGTATAAAAGAGCTCTGTGTTATTGTAACATGTGTTGCTCTTCAAGAAGAATCTGGAATGATGTAAGAAGACATCAGTCAAACAGCTTGTGCTCATGGAGCTGTGTCGTTCTTCTGACTGCAGGCTAAAGCTTTATAGATGGGATGCACACAGTAGCGCAAATCATAATCTTTACTTATGATAGGAAGATATTGAGTTGCTAACATCTGGGAAGTACTTTGCCTGTGTATTTCAGCATATTGAGCTGGTACAGCTAACTTCTAGAAATTTCCTGTTCCAAAAATGGATTTGTAAAATCTGAATTCATAACACACCAACTAAGTGCTTTGGGTCTGAACTGTGTTAGTGTTTGTGCAGATGTAGAGGAGATGCAAAGACACAGTGATTCCAAAGCTCTGAGAGACAGATGGGCATGTGTGTGCACACTCACACTCTGAGCAATAGCTGCATAATGTGTCATAATAACTGAAATTTTATAACAGTACCTTAGTGGGTGATGACTAACCTTGTAATTTCTAAATTCAGAATGGAGAGTCATGTGTAGTGAACTGAGTCTCAGAAACATTTGTGGCAGTAAGAGTGACGAATCAGCAGATGTAGGCAGAGAACAGAAACATGCTTTGGCAGCATATCAAATGCTGCATTCATTCCTGGATTTTGTGCTAATCTAAATGCTAAAAAGGGAACAAGCTTGAGCTGGGAGGGACCTCTGTTGTGGTGAGAATAGCTGTTGGTCTCAGGATTTGAAAGGGACTTTGAACAATTTTAAATTCAGTGAGCATTGTTGATAACCTGTGATGGATTACTAAATATCTGTGGAGAGGGGTGGGTGTTGTTTCCTATTGTTATATGTTGTCATTCATTTCCGTAAGCCAACTACCATGTGCTTTTTAGTCTATATAGTTCCCTGAATATTTTGGGTCTTCTAGTGTGAAGAAAAATAATCCTAAATTTCTTATATTGTGTTACTGTGATGAGCACTGACCACAGTCTGTACTGAGCGTAATAAAAATAAAATATCATTATCAGGGCAGTGAGTGCGTAAATTCAGGAACCAGTTGATATTTCTGCTTTTTTCTCCTCCCTCATAATATTGGGCACAAATAACTTGGGGGAAAGTGTAAGAAGATCTAGTTAAGATACTGATTTCTATTCTCATAGGTGATTTTTTTTTGTTTTACGATTACGCTAATGGCTTTGTTTTGTACAGTGCATAAATACAGTGGTAAATATTTAAAAGGTAGTTTAGCAGTAGGTAGTGAAAATTACATTAGACTTTTTCTATCCACAGAGGCTTCAAAAGCTAATCTTGATGGGTGCTTAAATAACTATGCAGACTTCTATTGGTTAGCGTATTAAATGGGCTGATAGCTTTCTCTGCAATTCAGTAGACATTGTAAGTGGTTGTTATCCAATTTTGGAATGCACTTTGAGATGAGTAATGGTTGAAGTTTTGTTCTTTTCGTGTGTAAAAATAAATTATGTGCACAGGGAGGAATTCATTAGTTTGAGCCTAAAATTTTCAAAGTCAACATACTTACGAGGAAAGTAATTTAGGTGCAGTGAGCTTTTAATATATTGTTCAAGGACTGCTTTTGGTATTCATTATCTAAATAGCGATTTGTGGTAATGCATTTAATTTGACAGATGAACAGTCACCTGGTAACGAAATTATGATAAAGAAACTTTGCCAAAGTAGAATACGACTTTAACTGTTAAAAACACAAAATAATAAACTACCACCAAAGAACTCCCACAAAGCCACAAAAGCCCCCACAACTTTTAAGATTTTTTTTTTTTTCTCTTAAAAGTATTGGCATTCTGGATAAAGGCAATCTTGTGGATGTTAGAGTTTTTAATATTAATCATTTTAAAGATGTTCAATGAAAATGTCTCCAAGAGCTGAAAAACAAGTCAAGTAGTCAATAATTACAACCAAAATGTTTGTATTAAGCAGATCCAGAACACTTAAGAGATATTTTGGCAATAATTCCATGGAATGGGTCAGAAGGCCTCCTATAAAATCTGAGTATTTCTGTACCTGTATACACATGTAATACTTAAAGTATACAACTTAACATATTTGATCACGGTTAAAGCCTTCTTAAACTACATTTCATAACTGTTCTACTCTCTAAAAACATGCTTTGTGATTTCTTGGAGTAGTTTTATTATTGCCAGGGTGCTCGAGACTTTTAAATGAGACTTTAATGCATAGTAACTTTCAACAAGAAGAAAAAGTCTTTTCCTTGATTATAACACCAGAAACTTTAGGGGTTAAAAAAAAAAAATCCCTACAGTTCTAATGCATATTAATTTGGAGGAGTGATTTCAGAAGCTTATTTTACACAGTTATTCTCCTTTCTACAAAGCTCTTTGAGGTGGGGCTAAACAAGCATTAATGAGATGGTTGAACAACGTTTCCAAACATTGATTATAAATATAGTCTTCATACAGTTGCCCAGATTTGAGTGGAGGATTCATCCAGTTCCTTCCTTCTTTGAGAGGTGATAGTTAGAATAGCAAAAATAAACTATGAATTTAATTAGTACATCATGAGCTTAGCCATGATGTTTCTTCTGCTTCCTGTCTAGATGATTGCTCTTCAATATTTGTGTACCTGCTGAATATACTACTCAATTTTCATTTATTTTCCTGAGCTTTCTCCAAATACTAATAAGACCTGTTAGAGTGTCAGAATAATATAGGTGGCAAGGGATCCATCGATGTCATCTCACCCAACCCCTGTCCAGAGGGGGCAAATTAAAGTATCCAGGTTATTATGGAGCAGTGTAGCACTGTGGGTCACTGGAACAATTCCCATAGTCCTGTTCAGGTGCAAGGAGACCTCAGGAAAGATCATTAGGGAGAGCGCTATGGACTGTATGAATATTGTGCATTGATGACTGGTTGTTCGTGTTCTGCAGCTTATTGCTGCTTAGTCTTCTATGAACATTCGCCAATTATCTATTGCTATTTCGTGGTTATCTTGTAGCGAACTTTTCTGTATAAAGTACTTTGTATGCTTTGAGCACAACTTGTAAGACGTGTGTGCTAGTTCTCTGTACACAAACAAATTTGCCAGGTCCTTGTGCTGTTTTTCTTATACTGGGGGAAAAAGTTCATTTCACTGCTGAAGTGAACTCAGCATGCCATCATAGGGGTTTTCTGGCACTCACTGGAAACAAACATATCATAGGCATGCACTTAGGTTTTAATGTAAAACATTTTGCAGTGCAAACAAGCAGAAGTGAAAAAATATTTGGGCTCTTTCTTGGTGGGAGAGACTTGTATCGTCACAGCTCACTTTCACTGTTTTGCCTTTCTTATTATGGGAATGTGGTCTCACTAGATTTGTTGATGCCATCTTGTATCTGAGACTTGTCATAACATTTTCTGTAGGCTCTGTTCTGTCACGTTACTGTGTGCATGTGTGTATGCAAGTTTCTTGCTCTTCTCCTCAGATGGAGAATCATAGCTCTTCTCAGTATCAGTGTAAAAGATTGTTTTTTCTCTGTGTCTGTGCTCTTTCTTCTAAAACTTTCTAGTTCAAGCACATGAGCTGTAATTTGATTTTTCTTTAGGGGAATGTTTTGGGAGGTTATGTTGTGCTGTAAGCCTTCTAAAACCTTAATGTACCCATTGGTTAAAACTGAAAAATTTGATTGTTCTTTAATCCCCCACTTGTAACTGGTTTTGATGCAAGGAAAATATTCTTACCCTTGTAATTTCTTTGTCATTTTCTACTTGCCCTTAATATTTCCTGCCAATTATGGTTATATTTTATATAGAAAAACAATGCTGTATGTACAATGTTTCAGGTTTAAGCATATGTTTAATCTATTACTTATAAAAGGATGTACATGAAAGAAAACAGACTCTGCCATGAAAATAATCAAAACCAAATTATTTCGTCTAGCGTAAAAGAGCATCTCTGCTGTGTAAGACCTGTCTAATAGTCTTAGAGTTGCTACAGCTTCAATTTCAGTAACTTTTCTTGTTTTGCATTGCTAGCAGAAGGGTTCTGTAATGGTAAACAGTTATTCTATTACAATGCTAAATTTAGATAAGATTTAATAGATGAGTGAGTTTGTATATACTGCCAAAGTCAACTATGAAGCAACCATTTCTGAAGATCTGGACAAGCATGTAAAAAATAATTAAAAAAAAAAGTTAGTATCTTTCTTTTGCCCAGGTGTAACTTAGTAAGGTATCATCGTCATGGCATTGATTTGTTTCTGTGTCTGATTGACCTTAAAATTACGGAAAAATCTGTAGTTTATTTCATTTTTTTGCTTATGTTCACAAATGGTCTGTATAGTCAGAGGATAATGGACTACTTGGTATTTAGTTTTGCAGCAGCATAAAATAAGGCACTGAAGGTGCGTTTCAGAGGTGAAAGTTCCAACTGTAATTGCATTGACTTTAGTCTTGAAGCTTATCAGCATCTCAGGATGGCTGTCATGAAATTCTTGGAAAAGCTGTACAGATTGGTTTGGAGCTGCAACCCTTATTGATGTTGAAAACTCACTGTGGCCCTTTGTTCTATTGTGAGTCATTTTCAGTAACTTCTCCATCTAAGTTGCAGTTGGCAAAATGTGAAAATGAGCCAGATATTACAACAATTAAGGGCTGTTCTGGAGGTCAGATGAAAAAAAATACCAACTGTACCATGCTGAATAGCTTAGGGAAAACTGATTTTCAAATATGAAAAAATGTCTTTGTGGCAGCAATGCATGGTATCAGCATGGTTAAATTGATGAATTTTTTTAAAAAATTCAATAGTTTTAGTTCATGTATGGAGGTTTGAATGTGCATGAGAAGCTCTCTGCTGTGAGCTTTCCCTTACTTCTACCTGTTTTTCTGTTTGTAACTTTGGTACAGCAATATTTTGCTCTCTCTGAGAGATTTAATATCGTCTAAAGAAAAGCATGAAGTAGAGCAGGGCATTGTAGTTCTCATACACCTCTCCAAAATAGTCCTAACAATATGTCTTTTGTTTGAGTTTTCAGAAGCCCCTTTCCCTCCACCCCAGTCCAGTCTTCAATAACTCTTTTTCATAAAATCAGTCAAATCACAGACATTATAGGATGAAACAATGCATTGGCAACAGCCCAGAATTAAAGACCAGCTTGTTTTAGTCAGGCATTAATAAATGTCAGCTAAGGAAAACTGCAAGTGAGCCCCTGACTACCTGGATTCAATCTTTTACTTGATAATGGCTTTAAAAACACAGCTTATAAAGTAGGTAATGGCAGTGATACTGCTGGTTGACCTAGCTACAGGAGATAGATTGACCAAGTAATTGGTGAGTGAGCCCGCAGGGATGCACTAGCATTGCTGGGAATGTCCTTGTAAAATGGTAACAAAGCAAGCAACTTAGAACATCAATGAGGATAAAGGTGAACGCACAGCAAGGGAAACTTTGCTGTGTAACTTGCCTGAGTGCTGTCTCAAAATATATATGCATATAAAAGGCACATTTCCTGTTGTCTTTATGTGGATGTGGTAAATCTGACACCACAAAAATGTGATGATATTCAGCTATGATGGTGGATGCTAGGCCCTTCAGGAAAGTTTGTCATCTTAACAGATTGAGCTTGCTTGACTAAAAACAATGGCTTAAGAGAAAGCCATTGTCATAATAGCAACCATATTGTATACGAACTTTAGTGTCTAGCCTAAAGTGTAATTTTGAAACTAGTATGTATTTTGCACATATTTTAGGAGTTTGTTAGCTGAAAACTGGAAAAGTGAGATGAGAAAGGTAAGTAAAGATAATGTTGAGTTTTAATAAGGGAGGTCAAAACCTAACATAGAAAAATAACAACCGGAGTTCTTAGCCTTTTATACTTGGACAGTAATGATTTATGTTCTAAGGAATAGATTTAAGGTGTAAATAACCAGTAATGTCAATCATAACTATAGTCAAAATAAATACTCCAGCTGGCTATGTTCTGATTAAAAAAAAAAAAAACAAACAACAAAAAAACCCCAAAACAAACAAAAAAAAACCCCAACAAAACCAACAACAACAAAAACCACAAAAAAAACCACAAAAAAACCCCGCAAACCAACACCCACCTTCTTCTGTTCCATGAGTTAGCCTTTTCCCCTGCATGTTTATTCTGCCTGATTATGCTGAAAAGATTTCAAATCCAAAATGCTGGGTCAAAAAAAAAATAATCTTATGTTTGTGTGAAATTGACAAGTGAAGAGTTTAGACTTCCAACTGGCACTTAAAAGCCTTTGTCTGGCAATTGGCTAAATCTGTCTCCTGGCTGTTTTGGCTTCTAAAAATACTACTTTAATAATTAAATTGTTAGAAAATTTCACACTAGCCAGATAAAATTCCACTTGATGGCCTGGGCTTGAACCCCGTCAAGATTGCGTATTTACAGAAGACAAATTCTATCTTAATTCCTGAAATCACTTTTTAAAATGTGGCACAAGGAAGCAGTTGTACCACAATTAAATGGTAGAGAAATCTTAATCATAAACTCAAGCTGATAGAGAGTGAGCAGGAATCCAGGCTTTCTACAGCAACTACTTTCCAGCTTCTTAGTTCATCCTATTAAGCTACTAACAGAATAACTTTATTGCTCCCTTTTTATGGTCATATTTTTTTTTTTATTTTCTACCCAGAAGAAAAGCTAACTTGCTATTGTTCCCTCAAATCTTCAACTGGTTAATGATTGTTTAGTCACTTGTCTAGATTATAGTTTCCTGCTCATCTACCTCAGATAGTTAAGTATCAAGAGCAAGTGGACCAGCTGGTATTTTGTAGTTACAATCTGGTGCAGAATAAAGGCAAAGGTGTTATGGCACAAAAAATTCTTAATCCTGGAGCAGTTTAGTATCCTGGTCTGGCTGTTTATCAGTGGTGAGCTATGTTCCCTAAAACCCAAAACAGTTGTGGATAATAGAATGGGAGGCACGTGCAATGAATCCTGCAAAGTGTAACCAAAATTCCCATTGGCTGAGATGAAATGAGAAAGAAGAATAATTAAAAACCAGACTAACAATGGAAATGAAAATAATGATTGGTAAAGTTGTGAATATTTTTTTGTTTGACAGGGAATATGGAGGAATAAGGCTACTACCAGACATTCAGCAGTTATAATCATATTGAAACTTAAAATTCAATAGTTGATTGACCAGCACAAGATGAACAGATAGATGTTTCTGATTTTATTTTTTTTAGGATAAAAATCATTTAATGCTTAAATGATTCCATAATATCAAGGATTTTCTCTCCAATTTTCAGAGTGCTAAACAGTTTTGTAATGAATCCAGAAAATCACTGGGAAATTACTTGGGTTAATAAAACAAAAAACCCAAACCAGGACAAAAAAGTGTATGAAGTTACTCTCAAATAATCTGCATAAAGCCAATGAAATAGACTGCTGTTACTAAAATGAGTTTAATATTTACAACACAAAAGTAATGGGGAAAAGGTTGCTTTTTAATGAAACTATGGCTTGGAAAAATGATCCTGATAGTGTCCTATGAGTCTGTACAAACTGCATCACTTTCAATATTAGTATTAGCAGTTTTGCATGTATATGATTTAGGTTTCTTTTTTTGTTTGGATCACTTCATTTGTGTTGTTCTGTTGTGTGTATGTATGTTCCATTTAAAGCAACCAGCAAATACTAATTCTAACCTACTGGACTATATTAACTAACTAACTTTATATTTTTCCAAACAGAATCTCAATTTTTATTTTTAAGCATACATGGAAACTGAAGCATGGCCTTTACTAACATAATTTTCTGGTTTAGCCCTTAATCATGAGGATGGTGTTCTGGCAAAGGACAAATACATTTTCTGCACAGAATCTTGGAAAAGAATTCTATCTGTGATGTGAATTTTGCTTTTCCTGGTGCTTGAAGGCACATGTTTATATATGACAGCCAGTAAAGAAGGCACAAGGTCCACTAATAGACATTTTAAAGAGAGGGAACAATAAAGTAAATTTATTAGACTACTGCTAATGAAAGAGTAACCTACAATAGCTTTAGATGTCTTTTAAATAGTATAGAGTGGGTATTTATTCTGAGGGATGAAACCTCAAGCTTAGAAATCATCCTGGATATGAAGCCAGGTTTTAGAGTCATCACAGGTCAAATTGGTATTTTGGCACCCAGTGACAATTTTTTAGTAATAATGTAAAGAATTAAAAGGTTAATTGCATAAGGCCTTTTTTGGTAATTTTTATTCTATTTGCGAAGAGGATTGTTGAAGGTGAATCACAAAATTGTTCAGCACATCTTGAAGAGAAAATGATAGAAAAGGGAATTGGATTATGAAATCTTGAGATACTTCATGTACAAAGTTATATAATTTCTGGATTTATCTGCTATTTCTTCTACACTGACAGTGAATGAGGTCATATGTGCCTGAATTAAAATGTACTTGAAATTAGGCCTACTAGATGCATGACAGATGCACACGATCTTTTGGAGTTCTCTGAAAGGTGTTTCAAGATTCTCTGAAATGTGATTCATATATCGTGATATATGATAATTTGAAAGGTGTTCTACCCTATTTGCATCTCTCAGTACTGCAGGATTTGGGGATTGATCGTAACACTCCTGGATTAGTGGGTTAGTTTAACTTGGACTATTGGTTCACTTGGACTGTGAAACAATGATTACGTCATTTCTTGGAGTGTCATCTATGTGCTAGACCTTTGCTGACAGGAAGAGATACAGTAATTTTTTTTTTCCCCAGTACCAAGGTACAATATAAGAGTTGCCACCAGAAAAAGAAGCTTTATTTTCTAAACTTGTTCTTTTGTTTCCATATGTTTGCAGGTTGATTAAAGGAAACATAGTTGCACTTTAAAAAAAAAAAATGTTTCTAGACAATGTCAAGTGACTTCTCTTGAGAAAAGAAAATTATAACCAACACAAAGATTGGCAAATAATGTGTTTGGCCTAGAAATAACTATCTTTTTTAGAAAGAGGAATGTTGTTAACATTTAAGGCTTTCATTTGTACTTTTAAAATGTTTTAACTCTTTTAAAATTCCAGAACTCTGAGCAGGTAATTTTTTGTGTCTGAAATTGCAAACAAGTGTCAAAGTAACACTTTTGAGTCTTTAGTGGCCATTGAGGCCATTAAATTAACCGCATTTGGCTTTCCAGTTAGTAACCATATTGGATAAAGACTGCTTTCATTCCAATGAGGTTAGTAATTTTCTATAGCGCGTGAAAGATCAAGCCTGAAAACTTCAATGCAAAGTACTTTGTAATACACCATTATGAAGTTTTGCAGTTTTCTTTCCAAGTGCTGGCTTAAAGAAACTATGCAAGACAGCCTCTGCGACCTAGCAAAATCAGACAACTCCTTTTTGCTCTCTGTCCAGTGTGGCTGGTCAGCTTATGGTACTGTTTCATTGTGAAATTTCTTGTACTCATTAGGGAGGGGGAGGTTTAAGGCGCAGCAGAATTAGGAAGCCCAAACAAGCAAACAACCTACAACACTTCTGAACTTGATATTAAATTTTCCACTTCAAAAGCTTTGCATAAAACATTTTCACATCTTACATTCTTTAGCTTTCCATCCCTTTCATACAGTATGCAGAGTAGATACTGAAGAGTACTGTTAAAAATAATACTCTACAGCCATGCAGATCAATATACACAGACTATGTAAACACTTATAGGGGAAACTTTGCTTTCAATTACATATCCATTAAAGACATCCATAAGGGGGACAAAAAATTCTAATGTCAAAGACCACAAAATGTTCATGTTAATGAAAATACTGCATATTTACAAAATACTTCTAGTTCTTGATATCTAATGTATACTTTAACTTAGACAAAATAATATTTGAAACATGCTTTGTAAAGCTCAGCCTGCTATATAACCTTGCCTGTATTATAAATCTTTATGAACTAGTAAATGGAGGCCAGAAGGCTGACTTGCGGAGGTCAGAGACCGTAAGTAACAAAGAAAATCCAGGTTTTCTGGTTCCTGCTTTAAGCACTACATATTTCCTTTCTGTAGTCAAAAGAATTTTTTAATGTTAGTGTGTTGACATAATGAGGATCTAGCTGCCTACACTGTACGTTGAATGTATTTTTAAACTTCTGATGTGTTATTGAAAACTTTTCAATGTCAGGGGTTGGGAACCACTGTATTGTGAATAGGTGAAGACATGAACCTCTGATGCCAGCACAGCTAAATGATATTCTACTTCTGTTGCTGCATCTTTGAAGGAAAAATTCTAGGAAGCTACTTAGGCTTCAAAACAAGACAGTTCTGTTTTGACGTGTTGAGCTATGTGAACTATCCACGGTTGAGATAATGCAGTGTTTCACATTGTGGCAATGGCATTGCTCATTCTATGTGCAAGTGTTGTTAATATTCAATCAAAATATCAAAATATAGATGTTGTTGTTATTAATAACAGCTTTGAATGCTTTATTTTCTCCAAAGCTGCTAAGACTTTCAGATTAGCTTTGCCCTCCAGGACAGTGTGAAGTAATAAATATTTTTTCAATGTGAAAAAGCCTCACTTAGGCATATAATGCCCCATCCTTCTGATTTGGGTTCCAAACTGAGGAAGTAGACAAATCTTGAAAACTTTAAATATTTATTTTAGGTTATGAAGATGATAGTCTCTATCTAAAGGATTGCTTTGTCTCAAAGTACAGAGTTGTGAGCTCTTGTCCAAGAGAAGTCTTTGATTCTGAGCCTACTGCTCTGGTAGCTTTTGCATTTAATACACTTCAATGGCTGAGCTAGAAGTCTGTGTTTGGATTTCTTTCTCAGGGTACCTTCTCTGTTTACTTCTCAAATACCTTTTTGGGGTACAAAAATGGATATGACTTCTTTCTGAATGCAGAACTGTTATTCAGCAGGAGCTTTTCCTTTGGATCTAGGTGCAAGTAGCCTCCACATGTAAGAAACTTACGGTTTTTTGTGTGGTGAGTTTGTGTCATGAACAGTGCATCTTCAGCATATTCATCCACTAATCTTTCTCCTACATTGTACTATTTTTAGTCATTTTCCACCACTGAAACTACTGTGCATTGTTGCATATCTGTAAAGATTGTAAGTGTTCTGTATGCTGGAGAACAAAGCGAGCAAGCATGTTTATACCAGAAACTGGTAATGCCTCATATATGAAAACAGTTTCTAGACTGTATTAATAGTTGATGGTAAAGTGTAGGTATGGTTGTACCTCTTTAACTCTTTTTTTTTTTAACTGCTGGTGTATACAGCCATGAATTATGAATGACTATGCCTTGAATAATTTAAAAAACTCCTAAATTTCCTCTAATACAGAATCTCTTAAAATTGCTAAATGTCAGATTCTGGCAGAAAAGAAAAACCAATATAAAGCTAAGGAAATACTGTTTCATTGTTTCATACAGCAGTGAAGGTCATGGATTATACATTTTGACTCTCCAATCTCTCCTGTAAGCATTGCTGAGACTTGCTATGCCTTGCATCAGAAGTATCACCCTCAAGCCTGAAAGAATGCTGTGCTGTGGCCTCCTTAGTATTTAAATTATTTAGATTTTCCAGCTAGTTCAGTACTTTCTTACGGAAGCCTATATGCCCTGGAAACAGAATGAAACATATTGAATATTGCCTGCTATGTGCAAGCCATGTTCATACTGATTACAGACCTTAATTTAAGAACAAAATGCTCATCTATTAGGTAGCTTTTGTGCACTAAAAGCATATAATAATAGGCCTTGTTTTGCATTTTTTCTTCTTTTCTCTAGTATTTAATTAAATGCTGAGTATGAGGCAGAAAAAGCTATAGAAAGTTGTATGTGGATGTGAACTATGTAAGACAAAGGTTGCTCAATAGTTAATACTCTATAGTTGATGGAATATATGGCACAGTAAGCAGCAGTGGGAATATAATGTGGAAGGCTTTCTAGGTTGTTTCTGTTGTATGATACAAATCTAATACAAAAGAACCTAATTTAATTTACTAAGCTTTTAGTGGAACTACTTTTTTGTTTTCTTCTTAAGTTATAATTAAAAATTCTTTAACAAATTTAAAATGTTTTCAGCAGCAGTGAAGGTGCATGATCTCTTTTCGGTATTAGTCAATTAGCTTTCTGCTACTTTCCAGTTTGATTTCAACTACCTGAACAACGGCATGTTGGGAACTAGAATAAGGAGCAGGTAAATTCCATACCATCCATTATTAGGATTAAACTGACAGAATAAACTAATTCCAAATTTCAAGGACAACTGCAATTCTGTCTCTGAATCTAAGCAAGAGAGCAAATAGGTGGTTTATTAAGTGTCATTCATGATCTTCTGCATAATTACTATGAATGGGAGCCCCTCTCTAAGTGGAAGAAATCCTTTTTAAATTCTTTGCTGCTCAGAGTTAGTGCTCTCTTTGCATACTGCGTGGTGAATCATGGTACGCCAGGTTACACAGTGACATAAGCTTTCTTGCATGGAGCCGTCTTATTACTGCATCTCAAAATGGCAGTGGGTTTGTGAGTAAAGATGTACAGATGGCTAATATACATGTTTTTATGGTGTTTGAGGGGATTATGCGGCTTGCTTCAATTGCTAGACTTCCTAATCCATCTGATGTTTCACACCAAGTCACTGGCCTTTAGTAGTGTCTTAGATCTGATGGTTGTTTTCATTTTATAGTTTGACTATTTTAAAAGCAGCTAATGCTTATTTCAGTAAGCATAATATTTAAAAACAACGGCACGGTAAAAACGTGATTTGCTCAGCCTAACATTGTTTTCTTAGTTTACAGAAGTAATTAACATGAAAATATCTTTATAAAAGTCAATATTCAGTGTTTAATTGATAATTAATTTTCCCCTTGAAATGGGTATGGAAAATATCAATATCTTTATGGAACTTGTGGCATTAAAGCCCTGAGGGCTCAGTTAAACTTATAGCGAAAGACATAGTCTGATTCAGCATCAGTTGAATCTATTTTTCGTCTCTGTGGTGCTATCATCGTGCTATTGTTTATTTTGACCTCAGTTTTGATGACATCTGCGTGTGCATTTTAAAATCTCACAAGTTCGAAGAGTATTTAACCTCTTCAAATGACCTACGTACACCAGATAGTGACCCCCTCGGCGTAAGATCCGTGGAACAGCCCTTCGCCAGGTAGTGAAGGAGCATCTGCGGCGGAGCCGGCGGGAGCTCAGCAGCCACAAGAGGGCATCGTGACACAAGGTAGGCTCTGCCTGCCTGGGGTGGCAGAGCTGCACTCCTGTTCTTGCCTTTAAAGTAGGTGTCTTGTAGTTCGTGCAGTGGTTGTGGGGAGCATAACTAAGTGCTTAGATGTTATGTGTTCTGAAATAGCGTGGCAATATTGACATCTGTCATATTAAACCTATGTTCTATTTCTAGCTTCTAATAAAAATCGAGTTTGAATTCCTTAGCATTGACAGGATCCTCAAGCAGTGTTAGCTTTATGTCCTTTTTAGGTAATGTACTGAGATACTTTATTTAACTTGGTATATGTCATTGCTTCCCAAATGATTGCCTCACTGACTTCAAAATTAGGCGGAGTTTGAACTTGGCGTGTTTAAAATGCACACATCAGCTTGATCATGTGACAAAGCATTAAGCGATGTGGTGGATGTGCTTGAGAGCTCCTCTTAGAGCTGTTCAGGGAGCCTTATGACTTAAATGATAAGATTCAAGGCTTGATTCCTTTGAAGTGATCAAAATCACTCATTTCCTCTCCACCCTCCTAGTTACTGCTGATGGTGGTGTAGGCTTTGTTCTATTGTGCAAGTAGTCCTGCAGTATGAGGTTCTGTGATGGTCTTTTGTTGCTTGAACCAGAGTACCGTATGTTTGGATTCCTTAAATGGGTCTTATGTTTTGCTCATAATCTTTCAGATTTCAGGACTTCAGCCAGCTGACCAAGCGCTGCTACAGTTCCCATCAGGTCTGTAGACAACTGACTATTGTGCATGCAAAAAGTATGAGCATTTGGAAGCCATCAGATTTACTGCACATGTGCAGGCCACGTGGACAACGCAAGTGCAGTGAGTCCTATGTTTCTCAGACATGTCACACTTGCTACACAGCATGTGTACATGCATAACTGCCCAGGAAGTCCCTCACAAGAAATACGGTGACGTTACGCATACCGCACCATGTAACGTATCTTGAAATTAACTCTAAAACATTTGTTGTGCTTGCATGTTTTGTAAAGAAGGTGTTGGAAGCTCAAAATTATCTAGAGAAGTGATTTTCTTTCGCTTACCTCTCTCCAAGCTGCTGCCATGATCTTTTCTTTTTGTCCACCTTGCCTTTCCGCTGCTCCCAGAACTCAGCTCTCTTCTAGACTGTAAGCGGTATTAAGGGTACTGTTGCAAGGTGGAGGTAGTGGTGGAGTCAGTCAGGATATTGAGGGCAGGTTCAAGAGAGACAGCAGCCACAGAACTGCTTAGGTGACAGCACTGCTTGAATGTAAATATACTCTGAACATTCGTTTAGTGAATGTTCTTCCATACTAAGACAAAAAAGGAAAACTACTTTTTTCTTACTTGAAAACAAATAGATTAAATTAAAATATTTGTGTATTAAATACTCAGTTTCCAAATTCATGCAAAAATCTTCTAAATACAGTGAACTCAAGAGAAACGACTGTATTTCTTATTGTAGAAGCAGCAGGCAAGATTCAAATCCCTGCTGAGTAGACAGCACACCTTTTGATAAAAATCTCATTTGTAAGAAGTTTTACATATATGGAAATGCTGGTAGTTTCTAATACTGCAGGAAATAGTATGGAGAAAAACTGTCCAGCTTCAGATAACTTTATAAAAATAACTTCTTTAAATTAGTATAAATACAAATAAGAAACACTTTATAGATTCAGATTATTCCATAATCTGTTGTTTTGTGTAACACATGCTGTGCTGACCTCTGCCAGCTCCATACTAAGAGATGAATACTGACTCATTTGCCAGCTTCTAGCAACTGCCTGAAGCCAGAAGCCACAGTAGATGCGTGAAGGAAAAACAGCAGAGTCAACACTGCTTCACTGTGGCATGTCCTGAGAAAATGTGACCATCTCTTTTTAAGAGCTATTTTAACTGGAATGTAGGAAAACATGCCTCCTAGTTTTTATAATAATTAAATGTATTTCAAGGACAGGCTTGACTTTTGGCTCATCTATTTTTCTGCCATTTTGTTTGGTTCACTTGTCCTTTTCAGGGAAATTTTGTCGTGAGGGATTAGCAGTGGAGCATGGAATACACTGACTGCCACGGATGACAACGGTGAAGAGGTTTTAGGGAGCTTTTTCAGCATTTCTTAGAATTTGCAGTTCATCACAGCTGAACATTAGTAACCTAAAAAAAAAACCACACCAAAACAAACAAAAAACCCAACAACAAAAAACCAAAGAAACCCCCCAAAAAACCAAACCAAACCAAAAAAAAACCACCCAAAACCATCAGGCTATGATGTTTGCAATACCCATAATCATATTTACTTAGGATCCAACAGCTTTTGTACTTCCATCCTGAGGTGAGGTGTGTGTGCCTCTCCACATGGCCGCCTTTGTAGCTGGGAAGATGCAAGATGCTTGCTAGCAAACTAGAACAGGAAAAAAGTCTTTTGTTGGAAGAATGTTGCCTGGCTGCCAAGGGAAGTTAGGTTCCAACAAAAGTATTTTCACTGCTTGAATGAGCTAAGGATGTATACCTTCACTCTGTGTGGAGGAGACTTCAGAGCTTGCAGAGTACTTTGTCTTCCTAAGCAGTGTGATTTCTGTCCTGTCTGGTCTGAGCCAGCTGTTCCTTGTTCAAGAGCTGATCTCTTGTAGACTAACACTTGACTGAGGGTGCTTGCCTCAGAATAGATAGCGATGAGTGTCAATGACATGCCTGGAGCTGTCTGTGCTCTTGCCCTCTCAAGAGGGTAAAGGAGAGGGATATGGTTCGAGCTCCTACAGTGCTCATTGCTGCTCTGGGTCCTGTAAGGCTGGAGAGGGGTTTGCTGTGGCTTTGCCCCTTCATCTGCTAATGGTGGAGGTTAAAGTGATATTCCTCTGCCTTTTGCTCCAGGAAAGGAGAGGTTCATTTGGGAATCCAGAGAGAATTACACACACCTTCCCAAACTTTTGGTTTCTGTGGATTTGGGAGAGGTGGGACAACAGTATTTTCTAATCTCTTTGAAGCTGCATAAAGCAGCCACTTAAAGGGGTGACAGCTGAGTCCCTCCGTGCATTTTCAAACCTCTTGTCATTTGACATGGAGCCTTCTCACATTGGATGCTGCTATGCAAGGACCACTTGACTGAGCTTTGAGTCTAGTCATTAAAGTGGTTCAATCTTAAGGCCTGATCAAAATAGTTTCTATATAAACATGAAATTTCTCATGTAAATTTACTATAAAATGAGAAAATAACTTCATTACTTTTTCAGACAAAGACCAGGAGAGGTGAAGGTTAACTTGTGGTCTTGCATATGCTCTTTGGCAAATTTCTTTTCACAGGAAAAAGCTCTACAGTGTCATATCTTTACTTATTGAGGAGGGCAGTAGGCAAGTAGCTGCTTTATTGGCAGTAAAGGGGGACATTTCACCGGATTGGGCAAAAATGATTATCAAGGTGGGCAGGAATACCTCAGGCAGTTACAACTTCAGTTTTCAAAATGCGAAGCAAACATTGCCAGAAATTAACAGATATTTAAGATGTGCCACTGCACACTGGAATGCCGTGTACCTATCTTACGGTGAACATCTTACGGTGTTTTTTTTCCTACAAGCCCTTCACTTAAAATACTAAATTTTTATGTTTGTAGAAAAGCTGAGAACACATTTTGAGCGCAGCCTGAGAACTTGAGTCCTAAGTCCTGGAGGGCTTACGAGGGTTTCACGGTAATGCTGGCCATGGTCCTTGTTGAACTGTGAAAAGGAAAACTTTTCCCTACCTGCAGAGACAGAGCCTGGACTCCGAAGTCATGGACCAAGAGCGTTTGATGTAGACGAAGAACAGATTATCTGTGTTCCCAGGCATGTTATGCATAAATGTGCCTTTTGAACTATTTTTAAGAGTGTGAAATAGGGAACTAGGTATTTTGAAGCAGACAGGTTTCAGGCCACGCATACACCAGCCTTATTTTGGGGTCAGGAGGTTGCTTTGTGTGCCTGGTGTACTACAGGGAGAACCTTCCTGTTAATTGGGCTTAAATGAATGCCTTTTCGTATGGCTCCCAGGACTCACAATTTTCCAAGTCATCTCTGTCATCTTTAGATTGGATATTAGGAAAGAATTCTGTACTGAAAGAGTGGTCAGGCACTGGAACAGGCTGCCCAGAGAGGTGGTGGAGTCACCATCCCTGGAGGAGTTCAAAAACCACGTAGACGTGGCACTTTGGGACATGGGTTTGGAGGCCTGGTGGTGTTGGGTTGACGGTTGGACTTGATGATCCTAGAGGTCTTTTCCAACCTTTATGATTCTCTGATAAAGTGCTATCAGCTTTTCAGGGTGTGCTGCATTTTTTTTTCCGTGCTTTTTTAGCATGCTTTAGGTAGAACGCTCCGAGCCTCACACTCTGTCAAATCCGACCGGCATTACCGCGTGAAGGCAGCCTGCTTTCCCTTATTTCCAGAACATTCTGCTGAAGTTCAGCTTAGCGCTGAAGTCTGGAGCTCGAAGCAGGGCGGCGGCACCGGGGCGGCCGAGGGGCGGGGAGGTGCCGCTGGGACCCTCGGCCGCCGGGGCCGGGGCGCCCCTTCCCCGCAGAGCGGCGGCCCCGGCGGGCGGTGACGGTGACGGACGGTCCCGCCGCCGCCGCCAGAGGGTACTCGGGGAGTGCGGACGGGGGAGACAAAAGGAGGAGGTGAATTCCCCGCGGCGGGGAAACTTGAGACCGCTTCAGGCCGGGCCGGAGCGCCGGTTCCCCGGCTCCAGCCCCCACCTTCCTTTCCAAAGCCCCAGCCGGGGAAGGAGCGGGGGGGTGGGGGGGGGGCTCACCCCGCCGGGGCGGGGGGGGGGGGGGCTGCGGCGGGGTGCCGCCGGGGCGCGGGGTGCTCCGCCGGCCCCCCCCCAAACTTTCACCCTCCCTCCGGCTCCGAAAGTTCGGCACTGGGTGACGTCAGGGCCCCCGCAGCCAATGGGCGCTGCGGGTGATATTTTGGGAGGGGGGAGGGGTGGCCCGGTGCGGCGGGCGCTCGCCCGGCTGCCATGCACAGCGGATGGGCAGGGAGCGAGCGGCCGGCGGGCAGCGCGGCGCGGCGCAGGGCGGCACCGGCAGCGCCTTCCCTCGCCGCCTCCCGGCTCCGGTGCGGTCCCGGCCCCGCCGGCCGCCTGCGCGGGGCTGCGGGCCCGCGGTGGCGGCTGCAGCCGCAGCCGAGCGGCGGGAGGGAAGGGAGCGCCTGAGGAGCTGGCGGCGGGGTCGCTTTGAATTCCCGGTCCTCTGCTCCGCGGGTTACCTGCCCGGCCCAGGTGGGGCGATGCCGAGCGGAGGAGGCCGCTTTGGAGATTGCCGCCGCTTCTGATGGATGTTTTGTGTGTGTTTACCTCCGCTCCCCGTTTCCCTTTCATCTGAGGACGCGTCTGGCTCAAGCTCTGTTAAACTATCTGCCTTCTGGTACCGTTCCTAGATAACAGAAAGAAACCCGAGCCCGAAAGGCAATTCCCCACCTTCTTCCACCTAACGTAACCTTTTGAGGCGCCTTTGAAGGCTTGCTGGTGCTCCGGCGATGATGGCAGTGGTGGGTTCCCTTGGGCTGTACTAAGAGCCTCTTGTTTTCTTTTCCCTTTCTTCTTCAAGGCATTTCACCTTTAAGGGACGGCTGCTTGCGCGCACTTTTATACCCACCGAAGTGATCAAGAAACCATGTTGTCTGGTGGAAGAAGTGCGTTTCTGTGCCTTGGAACGATCTTGAGCTTTTGGAGCTCCCTGAGTTGGATGCCTGTTGGAGGATGCCCGCATAAATGTACGTGTATTGCTTCCAACGTGGATTGTCACGGACTAGGACTCAAAACTGTACCGAGGGATATTCCCAGGAATGCAGAGAGACTGTAAGTAAAAACCGTTCGGGGCTCCTCAAGTACTTGTAGAAGCACCTGGGATGAGTTTCTCACCACCTGCTTATCAGTGCAGAGTACATACTAATAGCAGTTTCAGTAATCAAACGCGGATTAATGCCTTCAGGAGGGAAGGGGAGGAGCTTTTCGGAAGTTACAGCTAGCCTGCTGGTGCTCAGGCTTTAAAAAAAAACAATTAGTTTCGGAGTTCCACGTTTTTTCAGTTACCATGATTGGGTTTTGCAGTGACTTGCTTGTAATGGAGTTTAGAGCTCTACCCGGAGTGCTCCCAGTAATAACCGTTGTCAATGCAAACACCAATTTCAGATGCAGTTAGAAACCTGGATGTTTTCACCTGGTGGCTGGTAGCAGTTTCTCCTTACTTTCTCAGCGTGGTGACTTCATCACCATGGAAAAACCGACTACTGCCATAAACTAATTCAAATGGATAAGTAGTCGCGTTAAAGCAGCCTCTGATTTCTGTCTTAAACTGCCGTGGGGAAGCTGGTTATTTAATTTTTAATTATGATTTATGATTTGGTTTGTGATAGTGCTGTAATGTTGCGGGGTGCTTCCAGCCTCAGCATGGGAGAGTGTAATGAATGTGTTCATAGTAAATCTTATGTATCATAAGTTCTCGTGAGTTTCTTAGTTGACTCTTTTTACTTGCTTGACAAGTTTCTATGGAGAAAGCTGAAAACAAAGTTCGGTTCTCTGATACAGTTCTGGCACTCGCTTGGTGCAGAGTACGGCATCTCTGACGTTGCTTAATGCATAGCATATGGCGTATTTCAGAGAATGGCCAGTGCTAGATACGGAGATGGCCAGAATGGAATGTTAAACAGAGCTTCAGCACGGCTCTGCACTGGGCTCCATGGATGACCTCAGTTAAGTGCAGTTAGTTGTGCCTTATGTGGATTAGCTGATAACTTATTTTTGAACTTGTAAGCAAATGCCGTACATTGTATGGCCTGACTTCCTATTTTATTTCCTTCTGGGTCATAGAGCTGGAGAAACTTCAAACTCTCAAGCAGTTTTTCCTCCAAGAAAGCAAGCTGGAGGAAGTTACTAAGCAAACAAAGTTTTTGTGCATAAAGTCCTCCTAAAGGTTAAGTTCTGTCTCAGAATGAAATTTTATGGCATCCTTGAATGTTTCTAAATGCGTTTTATAGTGCTGAGAGCTCTTAAATGATAGCAATATGCAGATTTCTTACTTCACTATTCTGCCATCTTTAATGTTTAGTGGCTGTATCAGCCTTCCTTTTAACTCCAGCTGTTAACAATAGTTTTCAGATGTCAGTGTTACAGAACGCTTAACTTCCGTGCATGGAACTGTGTACTCCCTAGAAGTGGTGGGTAGCAACCTGGCAGGTTAGAGACAAAAAAAAAAAAAAAAAAAAAAAAAAAAAAAAAAAAAAAAAAAAATCCCAACCCTGAAACAACAAACCCTTACCAAAGTAGTATACCAAGCCAGTCAGAATAAGTGTGATAACACGAATGTTTTGTATGCTTCATTGGCACGGAGGTGTGTCTGCGTGGTTTTAAGAGTCAGGGGCTAGAATTAAACTTTTAAATTTCGGGTTGAAATGATTCACAAATACAAGGTTAGTTGGCCACCTGAGAAGAATTTTAAAATGGTAATTTGTTATTGCCTAAGTTTTAGGACAAATGAATTAATTTTGTTTACCGGGTTGCATTTGTGAGAAGGTACTTGAGAGGTGTTAACTTTCCTTGCCTTCTGTAAGAAGCTAAGCCAAAAGAGTAAGTTTCTTGGCCTTGGTATGTTAAGTGTTAAAAAAGAACGAAGGAGAGTAATCACTGTGCTCTAGCTCCTCATAATTTTTCGTGTTATTTACAGATTTAAATTTTAGATTAATGGCTGCATGAAGAACAACAGTAGCTATTTCACAATATTCACTTTGAATATCTAACCTCAGAGATACAGCACTGGTAACTATGAAATGTAGCTGTGTTGGATTTTTTTTTTTTGTTCCAATAATACATTATTTTATTCAGTGGCTGAAACCTTGTGGAAATACCATACAGAGGATCATGTAGTAACATGTTATTCCATATTTTTAAATACTGTCTTCACTGTTGAATCTGTTTAGTCTGTCATAAGCCTTTCACTGTTTTTGTAGTCTTCACTGTCCTCGTCATTACAACTGTGTTTTAAAGCCTGTATCAATTCTTTGAAATCTAGATTTCTACTAATCGCACTAACTTGAACGCACTAACTTGAATTTTCTCATGTAGGCTGTAGAGAGAAAAAGGCTTTATAGTCCTCTGAGTCCAAATTCTGCTTATAGGTGAAACATCAGTCAGACACTGGATATATCAGAGTATCTCATTTTTCTCTGTGGTCCACGGCTGGGTTGATGTGTAGTCTTTAACTAGTTTGTTTAACATGTAAATAAAACCAAATTGATTTTATCTGGAATGACAAAAATATTTTTAATCTCAGAGAAATGTTTATGTGTTTGGAAAAGAATTGTAACAAGTTTCTTGATGGCCAAGTACCAGGTGACTTTTTAGACTCTTATGCTGTGAAAAGGTCTTCACTTCTTTCTGCATTCTCTGGAGCTAAAAATTCCACATACCTGTTCAAGTTGGAAACTTTTTGCTTTAATTAATAAAAGATCTAATGGCACCACTTAAAATATTTTGCCAATAAGCTTTTAGCATTTTGTTTATACAAATGTTACAGATTGTTTGGGCAAGTGGAGCCAAGTTAAGTATTATTTCAATTTGTGTTAATATGAAACCCCAGGAAAACTGAAAATATTACAGTAAGGAAAAAATGGGAAATCTCTGGGGGGGTGTGTGGATCTTTTGTTGAGAAATTCTATGAAATGAACTAGTGATCATCTCCTGATTCCCCAAGAAATGGGCATCGCCAGAACTTTGATTACTCTTCATGAGAAATGTGATGCATGCTTTCTTTTTTTTTTTTAACGTTTTGAAGGGGTAGTTTTTGTAAAGAGTTGCATCTGCGATTTCTGTCTTGAGGTGAATCCACAGATCAACCAGTGATAACAGAAACAGAGTTGTAAAACTATCCTAAACTTTGTTACACAGATTCTTCTTTAATAGTAGCTTTATAAATATAGCAAGTAGTATTAGGTTTGTGTTGCAGTTTACTTTGTTATTACATTCTATGATAGTCTTCTAATTGTGTGGTATAGATTGAAGCTTTTGCTCAGTTAGGTTTCGTGAAGAGCTAAAACGAGTTGAACATTGTATACTACTGCACAAAGAAATGATTCGGTCTGGGGAAAAAAAGTGGTGAAACAAATATTTGTCACTTCCAAGGAGTAACTTCCATTCACCTTTGTTCTAGAGAAGGAGCCCTCAGAATAGCCATCATCTCACACAGGAAGAGAGGCACATGAAATTAGGTCTAAGACTTTTCCCCAAATTGGAAGACATGATGCTCCACAGAGGACCTTGTACATTAGCAGGATGACATAGCTGACATTGTGGCTTGTCGTTAGTATTTACTGATCTATTCCACATTTGCTTAACTTAACATCCTACCAAAAAGAAGAAGTTTATAGACCTTTTGTGTTGTGGAGAAAACTAATAATTTAATAGCTAACTTTTGGGAGTGGGCACAGTCATCCTTTTATTTAAGTTATGCAACTGATAAGATGTTTCGTGCTAATAAAGGAAGCAGAAGTTAGGGTTTAGACATTAAGAATATGTAAATACATCCATAAAAATCTTTACTCTTTTACCTGTCTGGGAAGTTCCTTAGGGTTGCTTCATCAAACTCCACTAATCAGAGTTTGCTTAGCAGCGCTTCAGTTCTTATATGTGATTCTCTGTTTATGCAATTTTCTTCAGTGGAAATGTTTTTCTATATATGTAAAATATTATACATGTGGCTTTTTATATCACTTAATAATGCTGATAGTCAAGTTTAGTTTGAGATAATGTGCAAATGCAGTAAGCAGATCAAAGCCACCTGCTTGACAGTTGTATTTTTCAGCTCTGAAAGAAGCAAGTGATATGGAGAAACGGCTCAGAAGTGTTCTGGGTCAATATCTGCTTTCTGTTTGAATACGAACATGAACCTTTGTGTTTTTCCTTCTATTCATGTCTAGCTATCTCCCTGTCTGTTAGCAGCACATTATGTATGTATAAAAGTTTCTTTAGAGAATTTATCCATGTTTGAGTTCTTGATGAATTTATACTCAGTGGCTTAGATTCTTGTTTAATTGATAGCTCTCCTGTGTTAATTGTTGTTTTGTTTTGTCTTTTACTTTGAAGGATTCTTTACCTTGCTAAACTGATAAAGCTTGCAAGACTAATCTGTTCTGTGCTCTGTCTGAGTAGCTAAATTAAGTATGTCCACATTTAGGTGCAATTTAGAAGCTTAGTCATCTGCTTACTCTGGAGTTTTCATGTGGTCTGGGGTTTCTGTTATACAAATATATTATTATGGTGTTTTTGGCCTAGGTGCATGTAGCTGCTGAAGTTGCACTGGCTTGTAATAAGACTTCAGCTTCCTCAATTTTGTTTCCAAATTAAATCTAAGCTCCTGTCTTGAATGCTTCCATATTACTGCAGAACGCAATGTTAAACACATGCAAATATAATTATACTCACTCTTACATTGACATTATGTTTTTCTAGAATTCTTCCCACTAGGGATTACCACTCATTTGTTTGTGTAGTAATAGTCTCCAAAACCTTGCATATGGAGCCTTTTTTCCCCCCGCCCCTCTAGGTCACGTGGCAGTAAGTAGACATACACAGCTTTGGCTTCGAAGAGCTTGCTCTCAGAGGTACTGATCCTGGGAAAACTTGACTGAGTTCCTTAATTTAATTTGGATACTTCCCTTTACTAACTTAACGCTGACTACTTGTGCTTCACTGGACGTTGACATGCACTAGTATAGGATCAGAGTTTTGCACTATTAAATTTGTTACTTCGTTTTAAAGTGATGGAAACAGGAAGGAGGATGAAATTAGCTACCAAATTACAATAGCTACAGAAGCAAATAGTGGCCGTTGTCATGTTGTCTGTATTTGTTTGCACAAATTTGGATTAGATTCTGAGATCAAAGGGACCAGACTGCTTACTGCAGAATTTTTTAATGAGTTGCTCTGAGACTATTCACTTCTTCCGTATTCTTACTTTTGCAGCTGTGTATTGATTCATGCAAAAGAATTAGGTGAAAGGAAAGTTGCCCCTCTAAAGAGCAGCTGTTGTCTTTTAGGATGTCCTAAAATACAGATGATGAGTATTGCTTTTCCCCCCCCGGAATTTGTGTGTGTTGGAGTTTGGGGAAGTGTGTATCGAAGTTGGTATAGCTTACCTGTTTAGATGTATTGTGAGGCCAAAAGTAAGTAAATCCTAATACTTTTTTATTCGTACAGTAATCTGTATAAAAGTCCTTGCGTTGTATGCTCTCTGTCACTTGTGAGTTGCTTGCTGTGAAGTCATTTGACCTTCACAGTGAGTACTATCAGTAATCTTTTGGAATGTCACTGCCAAGCTTTTTTTTTATTAATTCAAGCATTTCCAGTTAGGTTTAAAACAAAAATAACCTGTCCTGCATGGATACTTATATCTGATATGATTTGTTGACTGCATTTCAGTAGTATCTAAGCTATTCCTCAGCTTCAACAGAGCAGAAAGAAAATGGTTTTCCCACAGAAATATCACAAGATGCTTGGGGAGTTATAAGGATGGTAAGGGAAAAGAACTTGGCTCTAATAAGGATATTTAGTGAGTAAGTTTCAGCCATTGTATGTTAAGAATTGAGCTCGTTTACTGGAGAGACTGTTCAGAAGACTTAAATCAGGATGTGTTCCCTCCCAGGAACTAATAGCTCAAATAACTTGAAGCTTAATTTTTTTAGAACTCTTGATATATTTCTTGTGGTGCCCGCAGTGCTTGATTTCCCTTGGCTGCCTGTTGCTGCAGCTGATCTTTTAAAATGAATAGCTTTTTGTCTAGTGGTGGTCTAGTGGGATCCATTTTTCTTTGATTAGGAGATTTAATTATTTCTGAGCAAAGATGGGGAATAGAAGCCATTGGTTAATATTGTAGTTATGTTGGCTTACACTTGATTCACTAGAAATTAATGGAAAACTGCTTTGCTTCAAGTTCAAAGCTGAAATGTGTCGGGATCCTTTCCTAGTCACAACTGTGTTGCTCTTTGATTTCCACATATTACACCTGCTAAAGATGGTGTAATGTTCAGATAAATTTTCTGAAGACTTAACTTGAATTGAGCTCTCTTTCGCCTTCGGCTGAGGACTGCAGTTGACCACTCAAGTAAAGTTTAAAACAAATTAAATAGTTTAATTTGTGGGCTTTTTTTTTTTTAATATATCTAATTCAGAAGTAAACCACCCCCACCCCCAGTAATTCCTGATTTCCTTTGTCTTTTTTTCCTTTACTTTCCTCTCTTTCTCTAAATTTGAACCTACAAAATATAACTTAAGTCTTGCTACTGAAGTAACATAAGTAGCTTTTTCTAGTTTGGAATGATTGTCAACTTGCAAGTTTTGGAGCTTCTTTTGTCTTCAAAAGTGCCTCCACCCTTATGAGGTACTACACTGTAGCAAACTCTTTGTGATTAAAGGGATGATTCTTCCTTTCTGAATTACCCTGAAACACTCAAATGACTTATATGAAGTGCAGGTCTGCTGCTGGACTTTGGTCTTGATGTAAGCTTCACTGTGTCTTATAATACAACTACTGAATTATCTCAAATGTTGTGTTAACCTCAGGAACATGTTGTGGAAAGTTCTTCATAGGTAACCTAGTACCTCTTAGTTCTTTCACCTGTTTGCTCTCTGCAACTACAGATACTGGATCAGGTACAGAATTTCTGTACTTGTGGCTTGGTATTGAAACCCCTTTCAAGACTGGCTGATCTATGGGAGAAAGCGTGACCGTGAGCAAGTAGGCTTCTCCAGTGTTAGCAGATCATATGTTAGTTTTAAGTAGAGCCAACTTTCTGGTGGAGGCTTGATGATGGCAGCTGTAGGAATCAACATACACAATCTCTGTCTTGCAGTTCCACAGCTCCCTAAAGTTTCTCCTTTTCAGGTTGAGACAAAGCAAGTTTCTAACTTCAGGTGAGGAAGGAAGGAAGGAGTTAAGATAACTCTGGGGAGAAAAGCTAAAGTGAACTTCAAATGGCAAAGCTTTTTGAAGAAAAAGAATGTCAATGTCACGGAGAATAACTAGAAATAACGTGTGGCAAAGATTTCAGGTGATTGTCTATCCATACATTCCTATTACAGGGATGTATTGATGAGCAGTGGTGTTCAGAAAACGTTATCGTGATAGAGGTAAATTTTGTGCCCCATCCTCTTGTGAAGACTTTGAGACAGGCTGGTAGAATGTGCCTCCTATCCTTTGGCTCCTTTCTGATCCTTGGGTGACAGGGAGTTTCTATTAATTCTTGTTGATTCAAGTGCATTATTATAGTATTATATGGATTTTGGCTTGGGTCTACTGTTGTCACTCCCATCCCTCTTATGTTCGTTAACAGGTTTTGCTTGCCAGTGTAAGGCTATATCAATTTGACTTTTTTGTTTGTTTTTAAGTAATTTTCAGGATAAGAATGGGCTGGGTTCCAGTAATATTTTGATTGCAACATGGCCCAAGCTATTATGTTTTCAGTATTTTTAAAGTCTTTTCTCCAGAGATCTGTAATGCTCTATTTTCAAATCTGTTTTCAATGTTGTCCAGTCAGGCATATCATTTAAGATCCTGAATGGCTCTCATCAATGGCAAGAATTACTTCTTTCCCATAGAGAAATGGCCTTGTAAGCAACTGACAGTTTTTTCTAATGGTACTAAATACATAAAAGATCTATCTACCTATTTACATAAGGGGAACAGGTCTGTGGGCTTCTACTCAGAGGAAATTTTAGATTAGTTGAGGGCCATCTCTGTAGAAAAGAGATTTTAAGAGGCTGATTCTTACCTCCTTACCTCTGTGCCAGTTTTTTTCCAGCTATTTTTTTTTTTAACCCCAACTGAATGTGGTCTGTCAGTTGTCTCTGTCAGAATAAATCTGTCATGTATTTCAGTTTTATACCATCTGTTGTAAATGTAATGTATTGCAGCCATCAATGCTGCAATACATGTTTTTAATCCTATGATTGATAGATTTCTGGAGCTTTTTATTAGATTTTTTACCTTTCTGTCTGTGAGTTCCTTCTTTTTCTGGGGCCTTAATTTAGTTTTGTCCCTCAGGTGGAAATAATTTTGACCAACGGCTATATTCTTTCCTTTTCTGTTACCGATGAAGGGAGCATTTTCAATAAACATCAGCTCAATTAAAATGAGGATGAAAACTCAGTGTTCTAAAGCTGGTCTTGACTTTACATCAAGCAATCTGTAAAACCTATCTGAAATTTACTTCTAAATTGATTTCAGAGTTTGTATTGCTCACCAACTCCCTTTTACCTATGCTTTCCTGAAAACTTGCAATAATGTTGCAGAAATTATTCTTAACTTCTTATGTCAAAGGGACTTACTAGCAGAGCCCTCTGCTTCCTGCAGAGAGGTCAGTATCACTGCTTTCCTACTGCAGTTGCATGGTGAAGAATCAATCTTAAGGAAGTAGTATCAGGTTACTAATGAAGACCATCAAACACCTATTAAATGTATTTAGAGTCTAAGTAACACTGAGAATTCTGGGAGATAGCATTCTTATTGTTGATACCTCGTTGGTTGCTATGTGGACCTGTGTTCATTCCAGTTTGAGGTGCAAGGCTTTTAGCAGTGATGCTATATTTAGGAGTTAAATTGGAGAGACTTTAACCTTCTGTTGTGTGGGGGTACTGTAGTGACATTATGCTGTAACTGTACATACAGGTAATCGCCCAAAAGAACAAGACAAATCAGTTGTCTGTAATTTTTCAGAATATTTTCTCTGTGTACCTTCACAGTCGTTCCTGTCTACATAGACAAACCATCAGTGGTTCTATTTCAACCATGGCTCCATGTAAGTGGAGGCATAAACTGCTCTGGAGGTTAATGATTTGGAGATCAGTAACCCATTTTAACAGCCTGTGAACATGCTTGTAGAAGGTGGTGGTGGTGATGAACTCTGTTTCTGATAGGGTTTTTTTTATTATTTTTTTTCCTTTCCATTTTGATGCGCTTGCTTGGGAGGAACAGAGGCTGGTGCCGTCGGAGGAACTTTGGTTTTTTTGATCATGGGGATGTTTACATGGCACCAGGCCTGCTGGTGGCAGATGGAGTTCACCTATCTCAAAGGGGGACAAGGATTCTTGCACATGAGTTGGCAGGGCTCATTGAGAGGGCTTTAAACTAGGTTCGAAGGGGGAAGGGGATACAGCCAGGCCCACTAGAGAGGAGCCTAGGGGTGGCGTGCCAAGGTTGGGGGTGAAATCGATAGCCCAGCTCAAGTGCATCTACACCAATGCATGCAGCATGGGCAACAAACAGGAGGAGCTGGAAGCCATTGTGCAGCAGGATAGCTACGACTTAGTTGCTGTCACAGAGACATGGTGGGATGACTCTTAGGACTGGAGTACTGCAATGGATGCTACAAGCTCTTCAGAAGGGATAGGCAAGGAAGGAGAGGCAGTGGGGTGGCTCTATATGTTAGGGAGTGTTTTGATTGGATAGAGTTAGCGATTGTGATGATAAGGTCGAGCGCTTATGGGTAAGGATGAGGGGGAAGGCCAACAAGGCAGATATCCTGCTGGGGCTCTGTTATAGACCACCCAACCAGGATGAAGATGTAGATGAAGCGTTTTACAAGCAGCTGGTGGAGGTATCACAATCAGTTGTCCTTGTTCTGCTGGGGGACTTAAATCTACCAGATGTCTGCTGGAAATACAACACAGCAGAGAAGAAACAGTCTAGGAGGTTCCTGGAGTGTGTGGAAGATAACTTCCTGACACAGCTGGTAAGTGACCCTACCGGAGGAGGTGCCTCGCTTGACCTACTGTTCACAAACAGAGAAGGACTGGTGGGAGACATGGCAGTCGGAGGCCGTCTTGGGCTTAGTGACCACGATATGATTTGAGTTCTCTATTCTTGGTGAAGTGAGAAGGGGGGTCAGCAGAACCATTACCATGGACTTCCGGAGGGCACACTTTAGCCTGTTCAGGGCACTGGTTGGGAGAGTCCCTTGGGAGGAAGTCCTGATGGGCAAAAGAGTCCAGGAAGGCTGGGCTTTCTTCAAGTAGGAAGTCTTGAAGGCGCAGGAGCAGGCTGTCCCCGACTGTCGCAAGACGAACCGGCGGGGAAGATGACCGGCCTGGCTGAACAGGGAGATTTTACTGGCACTCAGGCAAAAAAGGAGAGTCTACCACTTTTGGAAGAAGGGGCAGGCATCTCAAGAAGAGTACAGAGACCTCGTTAGATCTTTCAGAGAGAAAATTAGACAAGCAAAAGCCCAGCTAGAACTCAGTCTGGCCACTGTTGTAAGGGATAACAAAAAATGTTTTTACAAATACATTAACAACAGAAAGAGAACCAAAGAGAATCTCCATCCTCTATTGGATGCAGAGGGGAACATTGCCACTGAGGATGAGGAAAAGGCTGAAGTACTAAATGCCTTCTTTGCCTCAGTCTTTAACTGTCAGACCAGTTATCCCCGGGGTATTCAGTGCCTTGAGCTGGAAAGCAAGGAAGGGAGTGGAACAAACCCCCCATAATCCAGGAGGAAGCAGTTTACGACCTGCTGAGCCACCCGGACACTCACAAGTCTATGGGACCAGATGGGAGCCACCCGAGAGTACTGAGGGAACTGGTGGAAGAGCTTGCCAAGCCACTCTCCATCATCTATCAGCAGTCCTGGTTAACAGGGAAGGTCCTAGACAACTGGAGGCTTGCCAATGTGACACCCATCTACAAGAAGGGCTGGAAGGAGGATCCAGGGAACTACAGGCCAGTCAGCCTGACCTCGGTACCGGGGAAGATTATGGCGCGATACATCTTGGGTGCGCTCAGCAGACAAGTGCAGGACAAACAGGGGATCAGGCCCAGCCAGCATGGCTTCATGAAAGGCAGGTCCTGCCTGACCAACCTGATCTCCTTCTATGACCAGGTGACCTGCCCAGTGGATGAGGGAAAGGCTGTGGATGTTGTCTACCTGGACTTTAGCAAAGCCTTTGACACAGTTTCCCACAGCATCCTCCTAGAGAAGCTGGCGGCTCATGGCTTGGATGGGTGTACTCTTCGCTGGGTAAAAAACTGGCTGGATGGCCGAGCGCAGAGAGTTGTGGTGAATGCAGCTAAATCCAGTTGGCGGCCAGTCATAAGCGGTGTTCCCCAGGGCTCAGTGTCGGGGCCAGTCTTGGTTAATACCTTTATCAGTGATCTGGATGAGGGGATTGAGTGCACCCTTAGTAAGTTTGCAGGCAACACCAAATCGGGCAGGAGTGTTGATCTGCTCAAGAGTAGGAAGGCTCTACAGAGGGATCTGGACAGGCTGGATTGATGGGTAGAGGTTAACTGAATGAGGTTTAATAAGGCCAAGTGCTGGGTCTTGCACTTCAGTCACAACAACCCCATGCAACACTACAGACTTCGGGAAGAGTGGCTGGAAAGCTGCCCAGCGGAAAAGGACCTGGGGGTGCTGGTGGACAGCTGGCTGAACGTGAGCCAGCAGTGTGCCCAGGTGGCCAAGAAGGCCAATGGCATCCTGGCTTGTATCAGGAATAGTGTGGCCAGCAGGAGCAGGGAAGTGATCGTGCCCCTGTACTCGGCACTGTTGAGACCACACCTCGAATACTGTGTTCAGTTTTGGGCCCCTCGCTACAAGAAGGACATTTTGGTGCTGGAGCGTGTCCAGAGAAGGGCAACGAAGCTGGTGAAGGGTCTGGAGAGCAGGTCTTATGAGGAGAGGTTGAGGGAACTGGGGTTGTTTAGTCTGGAGAAGAGGAGGCTGGGGGGAGACCTTATCACTCTCTACAGCTACCTGAAAGGAGGTTGTAGTGAGGTGGGCATTGGTCTCTTCTCCCAAGTTACTAGCAATAGGATGCAAGGAAATGGCCTCAAGCTGCGCCAGGGGAGGTTTAGATTGGATATTAGGAAAAATGTCTTTACTGAAAGAGTGGTCAGGCACTGGAACAGGCTGCCCAGAGAGGTGGTGGAGTCACCATCCCTGGAGGAGTTCAAGAAACATGTAGGCATGGCACTTCAGGGCATGGTTTAGGAGACATGGTAGTGTTGGGTTGAAGGTTGGACTTGATGATCCTAGAGGTCTTTTCCAACCTTAATGAGTCTATGTTTCTATGAACTGTCCTCATATTTGAAAAAAAAAGTTGTTTTGCAAAATTTTAATTTTACTGTAATTTTCATTATATCAGTTAAAAATATGTAATGCAAGTTAGGCTACTTTAGAGTTGAGGACAGTGCCTGCTGTACTGGTAAGTACTGTTTCATCTGCTTGTCTTCATCCCTTTGCTCTTTTTGTCTTTGCTGAAAGCCCTTTGGGACTTCTTTGTACAATGCTTAACGTGAAGAAATCTTGAGCTATTGTAAGGGTGCTCCTAGGCATGATAATGGAAATAGTTATAAATTTCATATTAGTGAATATGAGGTTCTGGTCTCCAATATCACAGTGCTATAAAATGCAGTTTTTAATGTCTGGCTCCAAACTCTTTTTTCCAAGAGCTAGATTCTGTCAAGGTTGGCCACTTGATTTGCGGGGAGAGGGGGAGTAGGGGGTGAAGTGGAGGAGAAGAATATGTGAATGAGCTTTCTCATGAAATATTTCAAAAGATAAGCATTTAACTATTACGGAAATAACTTGCTGAAAGCAGAGGCATAGGTGCATTCTTGTGCATACTAATATTTAGAGGACTATTTCTTAATCCTTGTTTTTTCAGTTGGTCTCTTATTTATTCCTGTGGCTGGTAAGGAATGTGTTACTTACCTTGCAATTTACTAATAAATTTATTTTGTACAAGTTATTACTGGTGTATGTTGTTGTGGAACCCTAATAAATAACCTTGACAGTTTCAAAAGATACAGACAGTGAGCTGTGAGCCTTACGCAGTTTTTCAGATCATAGTAAAACTAAATGTTTTCAATCAGTTCAGCCAAACTGTCCTACTGTGTTGTTTTCACTGACATTTTCTCTGGGTATGCACTGGTGAATAATGAGCAGCTCTTCAGATATTTTAGCAGCTTTTAAAGTTGAAGAATTACTTGGTCGTCTGTCTGGTAAAAATGGTTATTAGTATTAGCAGTAGATATAGTTTCATATATTATGTAATACTGACCTAATACAAAAACTTGGCTTGGAAAAGCTTTTTCAGCAAACAACTTGCCCCAAGGTAGAAAAGATTCAAATTCCTAAATTCAGGTTCTCTTTAGAGATTCCAAAAAGCTCATCCTAAAGTGGAAGACATTTCCCTAGAATTTTGTAATCATGTTCCTTGGGACATGCTATCTTGTCAAAGATGGATGACCAAAGAAATTCTGAATTGTTACCCAGAGCTCTATGTAAGAATATAAATTAGCTTTACATTAATAATTTTTTCCCCCTTAAAATAAGAAGATAGTAAACAGCACAGAATCCTTGTCTGCCAAATGTTTGATTGCCCATTCTCTCTGTTTTAGAATGTAATATGTAGCATATCAAGCTTGTATAGCAAATGTGGTCACGTGACATCAAGCCCATTAAAATTAATTGCCACATATATGCGTACTGATCATCCACAGATATGGAGACACTAATGTTTAATTAAAACAGTTGTACTCTTCAAATATGACTCTGAGAAATTTTAGCAAGAAAAAGCTGCATCCTGAAAGCAGTTCAAATGTCTTGTGCCTTCCTGTTACTCATAAAGCATGTTTTGCCTGGACTTTAGTGGGACATTAACATAAGGATTTTCCCCAAATTTATTTTGTCTGTGTGATTGTTTTGTTTGGACTGGGGAGGCATTATATTAAGTGCATTTTTTGAAATGCTGATTTTGAAAAAACCTGGATGAAACATCTTTGCTTGGTGAGGGTGGCAGTGGTTACAGCATCACTTAGTGAGGCGGGAACTTCTGGGTCACAAGCGTCTCTGAAATAGTTGTAGAGTGATGAGAAGATGCTAGCTGTCTCATCCTCTTGAAGTTGTAGAGCTGGTTAGAGCTGGTGTTTTAAGAATATAGCTGGGGAGCAAAAAAAAAGAACTCATTGTAAGGCAATAGTACAGGGAAGCAATTGTGCATTTCTGAAATGCCTAAATAAATGCAGTAGGGAGGTAAGCTGGAGACAAGACTAAAGTGGTGAAATAAATCACAGAAGTAAAGTTCTTGAGCAAAGAAAACTTGTTTTCCAGAAGTGGAAGTAGATATTGAGAAATAAAGCCCTAAGGCAATGGCTGGTTCTTCAGAGTGAGATGAAAACGCACATCTGGATATGTTTCTCAGATAAGAATGTTAAAGTATAAGAAACAGCCCAATGATCCTTTGGAGTTGTGAGTTTAAATAGATAGCATATGAAAAGGCAGGAAAAGATAAGGAGCAATCCAATCAAAAGTGTCTTTTGGATTTTTTGGGGTTGTTTGGTTTTTTTGTTTGGGTGTTGGGGTTTTTTTGGGTGTGTTTTGTGTGGGTGGGTTTTCTTTTTTCTCTCCTGGGAAGTTCTTTAGCTAATTGCTTATGAAGTTTTTTAGAAGTTGAAAATTACTTATTCCCAATTGATGTTAATTTTATAGAATAGATATTTTCCAAGGTTGTTCTTCCATAGTTCTTAGGTATATAATAGGCTTAGTGCAAAGTGGTTTTATAAGCATAAGTAGTTTCAGTAACTTGAAAAATCAGATATGTGCACCAAGTCTTGCTTAGAAAAACTTGAGTTTTGTGTTCATTTAGCAAACATTGTGAAATCAATTCAACTTCACTCCAGCAAGACAACTGTTGAAAACCAAAAGTTGGAGGAGGATGGGGGAGGACAAGGAAGGTGGGAATCTGCTTGAGAAGAATATTGCTTGTCATTGTAACATCCGGATGCTAACTTTGTCAAGTCAATACACAACTTCTTCCAAAATTTCATTTTACATATTAAAACTGTCCTACATCTTTTACTGCAATTTCTTGGCTTAATCATTCCTTAGTGGCTATGGTAGACATGTACACTCAGTGTGGTACTTCTTGGAAGTGATAGTTGCTGAAACTGGATGCTTGTTAAATTAAGAAAAAACCCTGAACAACAACAACAACAAAAAACCCAAACACAAAGAAAGACCTCTGTTACCTCTCCAGGAAAAGGTCTCCTGGGAAGAGTTTTTCATCTGTGCGTGTCTGAAAGTGAGCAAGGAGATGAAATCAAGGCTTGATTTTCATGTCATGCTTCACATGACAAAACAAAATAATTTGTTTGCTGGTCAAACTTTTTTCCCAAGTCATCAAGAATTACAGCAGTCAGAAGCAGGTGTGAAATATTCGAAGTCCTAAACATCAAATTGTCTGTATTAGTGAAGAGCACCTAAACAGATAGCAGTTTCTTCACTGCATTATATTCAGTCATATACCACATAGTTAAGTGAAATACAGACTTAAATGCAGACATCAGATATTGGCTCTGTGGAATAAAGCAATGTGAATTTTGCTGAAGTTTACGTGCAATGTTGTTTTTTCTTTTTTTTTTTCTCCCCAGATGAGCTTGTTGCAATTGATTGTGTATAGAATTAAAAAAACAAAACTGACAAAAAAGAAGACAAGTGTGTAAAAGAGTCAGGGTGAAAAACAATCTCATGAAAAACAGTAATTTTTTGTCAGTCCTTGTTTCTCACTTTATTGCATTCTGTTCTAGAAGTACTTAATTAACATTAAATTAGCATTAAACACACTGGAGAAATTATTAAAATTTTGGGAAAATGTTTGCCATAAATTGTAATAATGATGTTAACTCTGAAGAATGCTTATACTTCAAAGAAGATTTTTCTGAAGTTCAGTTATCACAGGTTATATTTTACATTGATTTACAAGGCATTCCTATTTGAGATAGTGTGAATTCATTTGGGTAACCTTTAAAGTCCAAAAGTGATGAAGATTGAAGTGCAGGCACCTATCTATTCATATCCTGATGAGATTGTCCATTTGATAGTTGAGTGAAAGTATGGCCCAAAGAATGTTTGACATTGTCTGATTTCTACCTGTATAACTGCTTGGCCTTTGTTGGAATAGCACCGGACTGATTCAACCACCTAATGTCCATACAACCAGCTGGTGCATGTTGGGTATGAAAGATGAGCTGCAGTTATAGGAGTTAAGTAGGAATGGTTAAATAAAATCAAGAATTGGAAAGAAAAAAGTAAAAAATGAAGTTACTGTATATGCAGCTGTTAACCTTGTTGTTTTTTTTTAATATGAATGAAAATGATGCCTGAGCTAATATGACACAGTACTCTACTTTTCTCTTTATAATGTGCACATCCTGGCTTCATATTAAATCATGTTTCTGTAGCAACTGTACTTTGAAGTATTTTCGATAGTTTTCTTTGCGCTTCAGATTTAAAGTTTTCTACTAACCCCTCACCCCAACCCCAAAACAAAAACCAACAAACAAATGTTTTACCCTTTTCTTTGTAGAAGATGTAGAATCATACACTCTTTGGGTTGGAAGGGACTTCAGGAGGTCTAGTCCAGCCTCTGCTCAAAGCAGCGTCAACATGGAATTCAGACCAGGTTACACAGGGATTTGTCCACTTGGGTCTTGAAAACCACAGCACCTTTATGCAACCTGTTCCACAGCTTGACTGTCCTGATAGTACCAAGGGTTTTTTATAAACAGCCAGGATCTCCCCTATTTCAGTTTATGATCATTGTATCTCTTTTGCTGTGTACGTCAGTAAAGAGCCTTGCTCCGTTTTCAGAGTAACCCTTCTGTAGGTATTGGAAGACTGCTCTTCAGTCACCCGAAGCCTGCCCTTCTCCAGACGAAACAAGCTAAAGTCCACAGACTCATCTTATGTAGTCAAGTCCCTTGATCATTTCAGTGGTATTATACTGGACTTGCTCAAGTTTATTAGCATCTTCCTTGGACTTATGGGGCCCAAAACTGGACACAGTATTCCCTGTGTAGTTGAAAGACACTGTTCTTCCTTAATCCACAGATGTTGGTTCAGCATAGAAGGCAGTCACGTTGGTCAAGCATTATTTAACTTTGGTAAATTTTGTTGGCTATTTTCAGTCATCATCTCTTTTGTGTGCCCAGAAATCGCTTCCAATAGTATTTGCACTGACTTTTCCAGGGACCAAAAGGAGGCTGATGCTGAGCAGTCTGCACTTCACCATATCATCCTTTTCAACTTTTTTGAAGACAAATGTAATATTTGCCTGCATCAGAGATGTCACAGCAAGGCTGCACTTTATCAGCCATCTCTCTCTGCACCAATAGATGCGTCCTGCTGTTCCCACAGTCTTGTACGGGTCAGGATTTCTTAAGAGATGCTTGACTTGATCCTCTGCCACTACTGGCTATTCCTTTCCTCCTTGAAACTTTTCTTGAGACACAAAGATTTGGGAGACTGTGTCAGTGAAGACTTAATGCAAAGAAGGCACTGAGCACCTCAGTCTGTCGCTAAACCATTATATCTTTCTTATTCTTTTATAGTTAATGTACTGCTAGAAGCTTTTCTTGATGACCTTTGCCAGTTTGAACTCTAGCTGAGCTTTGACTTTCCTAGTACCATCACTTAATGCTTGGGCAATGTTTCTGTACTCCTGTGTACCATATCCTCTCTTCTGCACTCAATCTCAATTGTGAGATGCCTGTTTAGCCACGGTGATATTCTGATACACCTGCACACTGTCCTCAGTATCTGGAGGGAGTGTTTTTTTGCTAAGGTTATTCCAAGCTGCTTCCCACAGGATGTCCCCCATCAGTCCATTCAGGAATTCAGAATTCCCCTGAATTCTGGAACATTTCAGAATTCTGCAAAACTGAATTTTGCTCTCCTCAAGTCCAGGGTCTATGCCCTGCTACTTAGCCTCCTCACATCCCTCAGCATTTTGAATGTAATTGTTTCATAATTACTAGAGCCAAGGATTCTGCTGAGTATCTTATCCCCAATCACTTCATCTTTTGTGAGTGGCAGATCAGGAAAACTTAACCCGTGGTTGGCCTATCTAGCGTCTATTTTAAGAAGCTATGTCTAACACCCTCTGGAAACTTCCTGACTTGTTTGCCTGCCCCTGTGCTGCCTTTCCAGTAAATGTCAGGGACATTCAAGTTCCTCATAAGAACCAGGATCTGTGATCTAGAGACTTTCTCCTGTTGCTTTCTCCTATGCACCTTGAGTGGGTGGTTAGTAACAAACTCCTACCATAATGTCACCTTCACCCATCTCTTCTCTGATCCAGACTTGCACACTCAGTGTGACTCTCACCCACTCCATAAAGGAGCTCCATACATTTGAGCTGTTCCTTCACATGAAGAGCAGCCTCTCCTCCTCTTCTTCCTTGCCTGTCTTTACTGAGAACCCTGTATTCAAACATACATATGACTACAAGAGCTATCCCACCATGTTAGTTATTCCATTGGTGGTGTATTTCTGCATCTGTAGTCAAAACATTAGCTTTTCCTGCTTGTTTCGTAAGCATAAATAACATATTTTAACATACGTAAGTGTTTGTGTACTGGCACATGAGGTTGTGCCAGTGCAACCTCTTGACCTGTTTTATTCTTCCTGCAGGCTCCCTTTATCTTTCACAAGGGCACAGATGACACTACCAAGTGAGATCTAGAGCACATCAAGAGTAACTACAAAACTTTGGGGACAAAGGTGAAGGGCATGGGAGTGTAAAATGTACTGTTAGAACATTATTCTGCCAGCATAACATTTCCTTTATATATAATAAAATCTGCAAACTATAATAATTAGTCAGGAGTTCCTGCAGGCTTGGACAAACATTTATGTCCTTGGAAGAAACAGAATACTTGAGTTATCCAGTCCACTATGCTGCTTTCTGCTGGTCTCAGGTACAACTTTCAACAGCAGTCTCCTCAATGGGGAATTCAGCCACTGCACAAGTTGCAAAAGGTGGTTTTTACTTGGTGTTTTTTAACACTTATAGTTTGCCAAGTCATTTTTCTTATTTTTATAAGGATGAGGACAGACGTGTGTTGTCTGCAAGCAGTTCCAGATCATTTGGACAATTAATGTGGGTTATTAACCAAGGACTACTGAAATGGGCTTCAGAATGGATAGGTTATTCACAAAATTAGGGCACTTAACCTCTAAAATCAGTTTTCTCATTGTTCAGACAGAAAGAAAAGTCTGAGTCATACCTGAAAGCCTTCTGTAATCAGAAGAAATGATCTAATTTTTTTGAATTAAAAGCTGTATGGTGTAGGTGTGTTACAAAAGTATGATGGACTTGCAGCACAGACTTTGTATATTCCAGCTATTGTGTGGCTATTTAATTACTACTTAAATTATTCTGGAGATTGAAACTATCCAGTGTCATACATGTGGTGCTATCCATCAACAGCAGCCAAAATTATTAAATGTTGGATTGTAAGTTTATTGTTATTCTGGTTTAACATGGATAGCAAGCAATATTAAAATTATTGGATCACAACATTACTGTGTTAATACACTCTGTGCAGTACTCGTTACTGAAGCTATGCAGAATATTTCTGAATCCTTTCAAGAATTGGTGGTTGTGGTAGGGCTTGTTTTTCTCTACTAATGTTCCTCTACATATGACTTGATCTTACTGCAGATCAGAGGAGGGGGTCTACCTTCTCCTACCTACTAGGTAGTTATAGACTGCAGTAAGATCTCCCCTTAACCTTTTATTTAAATTCAACAAGCCCAGCTCTCTCAGCTGTTGTTCATATGTCATATGCTACAGCTTCCTGAGGGTCTCAGTGGCCCTTTACTGCACTCTCTCTAATGTATCAATGCCTTTCTTGTACTGGAGAGCCTGAAACTGGATACAGTTTTGCAGATGAACTGTCACAAATCCTGAATACAAGTGATTAGTCAATTCTTTCAAATTCTTAAACCCTTTTGGCTACACTCTTGCTAGTATAGTCTGGTCAAGGGTGGCCTTTGCTCCTGCAAGGGCACGCTGCTGATGTTTTGTGGTCCAATGAGACTCCAAGATCCTTTTCTGTAAAGCAACTCCCTGGTTACTCAGTGCCCCACCTGTAACTGTTGCATCGGCTTATTTTCTCCTAGGTGGAGGACTTCTCTCCTTCTCTCTCCTTCTCTCTCCTTCTCTCTCCTTCTCTCTCCTTCTCTCTCCTTCTCTCTCCTTCTCTCTCCTTCTCTCTCCTTCTCTCTCCTTCTCTCTCCTTCTCTCTCCTTCTCTCTCCTTCTCTCTCCTTCTCTCTCCTTCTCTCTCCTTCTCTCTCCTTCTCTCTCCTTCTCTCTCCTTCTCTCTCCTTCTCTCTCCTTCTCTCTCCTTCTCTCTCCTTCTCTGCTGAGCTAGATGATGTGAAATGTTTGGAGAGTACCACTCTTCCTAGAAGTCAGTGTAAAAAGCAAAAAAAAAACACCCCAAAAAAACCCCAAACAAAAAATTTCTCATACTCCTTTAGAAAGTCAACTGTTTTATGAAGAAAAAATAACTTAAGCAGTTTTATATAAAGATGGAATGTACCACCTTTTTTAAAAAAAAAAATAAATTACTTAAGCTGAACATGATTTTGAGGTTTTTTTTTGTCTTTTTCTTTACAAGCGATGTTCATACTTGCCCAAGTGACTTGGAAACTAATGGAATTTGTGTATTTCATAAAATCCAGTCCCAGGACTTTATTTCCTGTATTGCAAAAGTTGAGATGGAAATATGTTGAATCTGAAGATATGCAGATTGTGCTGCCAGAGGGTTTTAGGGTAGTGTTACAATTGAGCAGTTTATCATAGTAACTTTGAAGTTCTTGGATTGAAGGCATAAAAGAATTGCCAAGCACTTTCTATAGGGAATTATAGTCATTTAAGGTTAGGAGGTTAGTGGCAGTCCATACCCGTTAAACACATATTAACTCCGTAACAGAAATCCTGGAAAATGGTTGCAATAACAAAACAGATACTGGGTGTGTAAAGACTGCAAAGGGTAGCCAAAAGTTACTCTATGGATATGTTCATACATGGCAGTGGATTTTTTTCCCTTTTAATGGGTATGGTTGTTAGCATGTTCCCAAACTAAGAACAAAAGTGCTCGTAAAGAGAGGAGGGCTTTAGTGAACAACTATTTGCCTCCAACCCTGCATGTGGCTTTCATAAAAGTCAAGAAGGTATTGCTTGTGGCTTTAAGCTTCTAGAGTGCAGTAGGTTACCAAGTGAATGGTTAACTTACTTGTAAAAATGTATGCTTCCTCCAGTTCAGGTGTGTGTTTGTGTTCATGGTTACCTTGCATAGTCATTGGGGGTTGGGAAAACAAATCAAACCGGAAAATTTTCAAGGGATGACTCAGCTGTCATTCTAACAGGTGGTTTGGATCGACAAAGTCATTTAGCAGTGTAATGCCAAAACAATAAAGCCTTGTTTCCCAAGAATGTGTGCTGCTTGAGTTATTTGGAGGAATTGGGCTAATCAAAAATATCAGTAACTCTTTAGATTCAGGAATCTGGATTCAGTTGTTATCACTTGAATTTTAGCTCCTGCATTTTAAATGTTACTGGCAAGTTGATTTATCATTTAAAATAAATCCTTTGGAATTGTATTACAAATTAATCATAACAAAGAATGTGTGCTATATCCTCAAGACAGTTGCTCTTAAATTTGTGGGGAAATATATTTTTCTTTTGTTCTTCATGAACTTTTGGAAGTTCCATGAATTATCTCCTAGCTGAGCTTTGTTTTGATGCGGGTTCTAGATGGTGTGTTGGATCCTGACCTGTTTGTTTCTTAGGGGACAAGAGAGATTTTTATTAATTCTTAAGTGCATTGGTTTGTGTGAGACACGTTTTCTGCATCCCTTGTTGGGAAATACCAAAAATGAGAAGAAGAGAAATGCATCTTCCCTGTGGATTATACAGGGTGTTGGTTTAATCAAGATTCTTTTCAGAGTATTGGGTTTTATGCTGATATGTTTGTCCCACATGTGACACAAATGTGTATAGCCTTGAGCTGGTGTGTGGTAGCCACTTTGAAAACTTAGCAGGAACAGAAACTAAATTTCGTGTTTGAGGTTCTGTGACTTGAAATACATACTTACCTTGCTTACGAAGCAGTTGGACAGGAAAGAATCCTAGTGCTGTGCAACTTGGGTAAAAGCTGTCTTTTGAAGTGTATGGCAGTTAATTTTTCTTAAATGCATTATGCAGTTTCTCTACTGTTCTTATTGAATTATTTGTTTATTAATATAAATGAACAAACATCTGAGGACTTGAATGAAGTTGCAAATGGTGCTCTAGATTCCTTTCTCCTTAGATAGCAGGTTATTTTCACTTTGTATTTTCATTTCATGTAATGTCTTCCTAGGTTAAAGACAAATGGATTAATAAATATTTTCCTAAATACTGCCCATTAGGACTTGTGTTTGTCATTGAGATGCAAAATCAGCTACTGCCATAAAATTATTGGACATCAGAGGTGATCTTCAGTTTTGTTGTTAGGAATGCCACTATGTTTGCCTCATTGTCACCTGAGAGTTCTCTGAAAGGGAGGAAAACATCATTGCTCTAGAACACTTATTGACAGTGAATGGCTTTAATAGCTTTAACCAAATGAAATAACTGTGTTTATTCTAGAAAGAGAACTAAATTTAAGCAACTTCTTTTCTGACCAAAAGCTGACAGGGTTAGGCCTGGAGTCTGGTGGTTTTCCAGATGAGAAAAAATTGTAACTTAAAAAAATGCATGAAGCAGAAGCTTGTGTTAAAGCAAATACACTACTTGCAGTAAGGCCATCAGGCCGAGAGTCTTTTGTGTGCCTGTGAACTTGCACAGGGCCCATATTTCACAGGCTTAAAACCCAAACAAAACAATTAGGGAGTTGTACTGAGAGCTAACTGGCTTTTATGCTTTAGTAAGGCTTTTGACTTTGGCTTCTATGTGCCTAGAAAAGCATAACTAGGTAATTAGAGCTAGCTCGAAAATGGGCAGCTGATTTAAAAAAAAACCTGTAGTCTTGGAAGAGTTGAGGAATTAATTAAGTTAGGGATTCACTTGGGTATGTTCAAGACTCACAAGTATGATGGGGGCCCAAACTTTGGTTTATCTTGGGGACAACACTGCATATGGGGTTCAGCAGGTAGCAAAATGACATCAGAGTAACAGGAACTTGCTACAATCTAGTAGTGTTGTTTTGAATTTTTGCATCCTTGTATATAAAAGGATTTGAATTTTGTACGAGGATTTTTTATTCATATGTAAGTATTGAATTATTGATTTGAAGATTGTTGCAAGACTTCAGCATTTGGTTGCCTTTTTTATTGGCTCTTTTGTAAGAGTTGTAATGTTTATTGTGGTGATGATGTGTTGTCAAACTTAGTTCTGATCTTGGATGTTAAAGAAGTATAGGCTCAGAGCTGTCTAAGATGGGTGTGGATATGTGCCAAGGTATGTGAGTCTAGAAGACAGAAGCACATAGTGCTAAGTAGCAAGTGGATTTACCTCTCAAGTCTTAAACTTTATACAGCCCAAGGAAGAGGGTGGGGGTTGAGAAGAACAGTGTCCGGATGTTTTGGAAGAGTTGAATAGCTAACCAGAATAATTTATCAACTGAAATTTAAGTAATGTAACAGAGGAAATTTGTGCACGCCTAGTGCTGTTTGAAGCTGCATAATGGCATGCTCCAGAGAATGTTGGAGACACTTTAAAACATTTAAAAGTCTGTCTTAAGTTCAGTAGATTGTCTTTAGAGAAGAAAGAAAAATGAAGCAATTCAGAGGAATTCTTGCTATGAAGCAGGATTTGCTCCAGTTGCTCCAAACACCCCTGTTTGTAATAAGTATGTACATTGTGTGACTTAGTCCTCAACATCTACAAAATATGTATTGAATTAAACTGTTATTACAACATAGCAGGATATGTTTATGAGTAAGGCTCCCTTTAATATTTCATCTGAACTCTCTTTCATGATGTGTTGTACCATTCTAGTCCAATTCATGTTTCTATTTCCACTGAAATAATTCCTTCCATGTTTGTGTTTTTTTAAACTGCCACTACACCTTCATTGTTCTCAACATGTTTTACGCTAAAAAGAAAAATCAATTTATGAGAGAGACCTAATACCAAAAGCTTTACTAAAGCTGGTGTAGGTGACAGTTTAAGTTTCTTTTTAAGTGAGAGGTATCAATTTTGCTGTTGACACACCAGAAGAGACCTGTATTCCTTAATGGAGTTTTCTTAGATGTTCCTAGATGATGGGACAATATTATCTGAATGTGAAATGACAAAGAGTAGTAGCTGAGCTTGCGTACGTGCAGGGTACGTTGAGTAAGGTCTAAGATCTCCTGGACCAAATTTTATGCAAAGTGCAAGAATTCTGCACAATAAGAATTATATGTAGAATGAATATATCCGCACATAGGTATTTGTTAAAGTTAAATATGAATTAAATTCACCTTTACAGTGTAATTTTCCGCATGTCTTTGACCCAGATGACTTTTTTTCAAACCTGTGTTTGCTTCCAACAGTTCTTATGAATGCTGATGTGTTTGAAAGCCAACCAAGATTAGATGTTACAGTTTAGCTTTTTGTAGTTGAAACCCACTAGTGAGCCCATAATCAGCTGCCAAACTTTATAAAGGAAACATAAAATATTATGCTGCCCACAAATACCAGCTGTAAACCACTAATGTCTGCAGTAGTTCAGTAACTTCACAGTCACAAAGCTTAATTGACTAATGGGGTAACCTGTGGCAATCTGCTTCTTTGCAGTATTGTTAGACCTACTGTGAACAGGAGGAGGAAGTGTTACGTAGTAGTTCATCAAGGTTTTAGTCTGTTTTTCTTCAAATGGCAGATAAGCCTTGAGGGAGAGCATGCTGGAACAGGCAAATGTTCAGAAGGTAAATATTGCTTTTTAAAACAGAGGTGGCAGTTATCAATTAAATCCTAAATGGTTTACAGAAAGTTAACTTAATGAAGAACGGTTCTCTTAGAGCATTGTCCAAGTAATTTTACTTACAGGAATGGAAGCCTTCGACTTAGATACTAACCTTTAGAAGGGATTGATAGAATGATTGGTATTATGTATACAGTATAGGCTGTGCCAATCCACAGGAGCAGGCGAAAAAGCAATCTCAGGATATGTATTGATCAAGGAACGTTAAAGTCTCTTTCAGAATAGTGAACTGGGGATTTGACCAGGGGAAGAATGTTGAATAGTAGGAGTGTTCTTGGGGCTGCAAGTGGAGAGGAATAGAGCTGATGTGTGGGACTGGTCTCACAGACTGGGCAGGAGGGCTTGTGTGGTGGAGAGATCGCTATGTATATGACAGGAATGCAGTTCTGCATACACCTGTTCAAGCTGAGTAAAGCTGTGCTGAGAATTAAGTCTTATCAAAATGGATGAAAAGCAAGGCCAATGACACTGTGTTGCCCCATTTACCTTAGCTGACTCCTACCTGCCTTGGAGAATTCTGACCAGCTTAATGCTGTGCTTTGCTAGATCTTTTCTGAGATACAGGCAAGGGAAAACTTCTGAAGGAATGACATTGAAAAGCAGATGGGAAACATCATGCAAGTAAAACACAAGCTATTTATGCTTACTCCAGACTTAATTCTTTCCAATGCTTCTTGCAATCAGGTCACCCTGGTGCACCAGTGAGTAGTTAATGATGCACCAGGGTGGAAGAACTGAACTGAGAACAGAAGAGGAAATTAAGCTGGAAAATCTGAAAAATGTAGGCAGTGATTCAAAGGTATTCCTGGAGAAAAGCACGATTCAATCAACAAGATAAGTGCAAATGGAAGAGAATGGCTGATACATGCAATGAAAGTGCCCTGTAGTTGTTTTGTGGGTTTTTTCTTTAAAGGGCCTTTTAAAAATATAGTTGACATAAGTCAAGCAAGGATACTGGCTTTCTTGTTCATATAGCTGAAATGTAGGGATTTTTTTCCCCCTCATTTCCTTATCATTATCCTCAGTTCCCATCTGTGCTAAAGAAAATGGTTTCTTGACAGGAGAATGTGTTTATTCTATTATTTAAAAATGTCCTGTGCTAAGATGCATAGACTAACTCTTAGAAGTTTATTCTTTCTGTTTTTAAACCATTTTATGACTTAAGAATATTATTACTATTATTTTGACATTTATCAATAACCATCAGAAATAGATTTCAATATTATAAAACACTTTTTTCTGCACTCTAGTGTATCTCACATACTGCTTCAATCCTGTTAATGTCTTGCTTATACCTTACAAGGATTCATTACAAGATTGATGCAAATGCTTGAAAAAGTTATGCAAAAAATATTATGTATTCTATGCTTATATGGCTTCTATTTTTAATGGCAGAATTCAGTAAAAAATTCTCATTATGGACACTGTGTAGAATTACTGGTCTGAATTTTAGGGTTTGGGCTTTTTTTTTTTTTTAAAATAGTCCTTAATCTGTTCTTTCTTCATGTTGTCTCTAGCAAATTAAATTGCTGTGGAAAAGATGGAGATCTTAAACTGTAGCTGGCTTGTCCCTGGCACAAATCTTGTAGACATATAGGCTGGGGCTTTTGTCAGTATGAACCATGAGCTTAATCCTCGTCATTGTAGACTCCTAAGTACCAGACTGCCCTCAGTTATGAAGTGGCTCATACTGTATTGAGTTTAGTTCTTTGTGTTGGTTGGTTTGGGTTTTTTTTGTTTTGTTTTTGTTTCTTAAGCTTTTCAATTCCAGTAAATAAATGCATCAGCATGTTAAAATGACATTAAAAGGAGCTTAAATCCTTATTGGTTTGCATCTGAGATTTAGGGAACACATGAGAAAACAATTATGTATGTTTAGGAATATGAAGAGTTATTTTCTCAGATGAATGTGTACAATCACCTGTACTCGTCTAAATATTTACGTTTTTGATAAGTGGAGGATAGTGTTCTTATTAGGAAAAAACTCTGTTTTCATGGTTAGAAGCATTTGGGGAAGTTAGTATATATACTAAAAAACCAGTCCTGTTTCTTCTCTGAATATTGAAAATATTAACAAGCTTAAACTTCAAAATATGTAACTGCCTTTATATGACAATGTGGTTCACACTAGAAAAATGAAATTTTGTTACCATGACAATTGCTTTTCATTTAGTGCCTTAGGAGAATGTTACTTCATGTCAGCAGAAAAAAAATTATTCAAAGGAAATAATCATTTATGCTTGAACACTCACGTATTTCTTAGTAGTAGTTCTATTCTACTAATAAGATCTCATTGGAGGTGAAAAAAGAGTGGCTTAAGTAGCAGCTATACGGGAAGACTTGTATGGAACTTGCATGTATGATAGAGAATTACTGGAAATTGTGCCAGCCAGGAGCACTTTTCCCCCCTGTAGGATGGTATATGAATGATTACAAATGATTAAACTGTTCTCAGCACTTCAAGAGCTTTCGCATTCTGTTTGCAGTATTACTTGTTAGGCACTTAGAAGCTATCCTAGGCAGCCATCTATGCAGCGTTTTTCAGGATACAAATGTGGTAATTGAGGCATTCCTGGAAGTTCTGTCTTCTACCCCTTCCTTGAATTCCTTTTTGTACCTACAGAAATAATCAACTTGAAACAGCACTTAGGAACACCCATCTGACTTTCAGAAATTTTTTCAGGGTCAGGGTTCGTGCAGGTATCAGATGATTGCCAAATGTACTTAAAAATAAAACTGTAATCTTGCTTTTTGTCACTGAATTTTACTAGAAATAGGAGAGAAGTGGAACCTTCCAAGTATAAAAGAGGTTTATCCAGTGCACATTAATGCAGGAACTTAAATGCAGAAACTAAATAAAATATTAAAACTTAATTGCATAGGAAAAACCTCTACTTCCTGCTGTGGATTTGTGATGTTGTATTATCTTTTAGAAAATTAATGTCTAGCCTCGTAGCTAGTTTTTCATATTAGATTGTTTTCATTCGATGGCAGTAGGCAACAGAATTTATCAGAGTGTATTGTTTACATTCTCATGATCTTTAGAAAAATACTGTTTCCCCAAAGGCTTGTATTTTTTCTGTTTAGCAGCTTTTGGTAGACATAAAATGCGACTCGGAAGAAAAAAGTTTACTCCAATATTATTCATAAAAGGCTTCTTGTGTCTAGGAAACTCAGAACAAATTTGTGGTGACATGATAGAGAGTATATCTGTTTTTATTAATTGTGAGTTTGCTGCATATTGCTTATTATGTTAAAAGAAACATGGCTGAAGACCAGGAGGAAAGACTAGCTGTTTGTCTTGTCCCTGTAGGTTAGCACTAGGTCAGGTAGTACAATCTGGACAGAAAAAAACCCCAAACAAACCCCAAACAATGGCACATGCTCAACTGGAAGAACTTTAGGGGTGCCTAGCAAAGGCAAGTCTGGAGGAGAGAAAGCAGCAACAGAGGACCTGGAGCACCGGCAGGTATTTGGTATACTCTTTCAAAATGAAGTGACAGAAAGACTCTTTATGTTGGGAAACAAAAGGATTTACTGCTGGTTTGTTGTGAGTCTAAAGGTGCCAAAGTTAGTGTACTTAGAGCTGTCCTTAAGTAAGGATCAGTCTTGCAAGAAGGATTAGTTTATAAATGCATTTATTTTTAATTTGACTCTCTTTGAATGAAATAGGATTTGTCTCAAATTAGTGTGTTGTATTTTGATGTCTACTCTATTAAGATATAAGTTTAGACATTAAATTCTTCTGGTTTTTTTGTGTACTCACTCCAAAGAAAAGCTGCAGAAAAGTGAGTAGCTCAAGGTCTGGTTGCAGTGGGGTTTTCCCTGTCATGGAAAAGGTGGCAGTTACTTATTAATCTGGAACACAGAACATAATACTTGGTATGTGACCACACAAGGCAAATGTGTTGGCACATAACAGAGGTGTTACGAAATTGAGCGTTTAAAGACAGAATGTAGGAATTGGCAAAGGGTGAACACACATGGGAAAACAGGTCAGGGTGATAAACAGTATCTTCTGAAAACCAGCATTTCCAAAATGCTGGGATCAGGAGGCTGCCTAATTAGGATGCTTGAAAAAAACCATAAGCTCTTCTACAATTTTGCAAATCTTGCAATCATTTGGCTAGGACCACGCTTTTAGGAGTCTCCAAAGTTGTTCTCTCCTCAAGCTTTGTCTAGCCTAAGTTTCTGCGGCAGACTAGACTCACTTGGGTTTAGAATAACCCCACAGTGTGATCTTCATTTTGGGGCAGAATATTCCATTTCAGCTGTATTATACCAATTGGATCCTGAGCATATTTAGCCTCTTCCAAGATTGTAGTCTTGAGGGAGGAAGAATCATATAGTGAGCACTGATACTAGAAATAAAAATGGAAGAAATTTCTTGTATGAGAGCAACATACTCAGAGGAGGGGGCAAAATGCATCAAGATGGATGGCTTCCTTTTTGAGATTTTAATGGAAACATTAGTTTGTACAATTTGAGCAGCTGATAGATGCTCCACTGATGGAGATACTTTCTGCTAACGGAATTTTGGTTGTCAGTTATAGTGCCTGAATGTTGGTTTCCTTTTCCCCTGCAGTGATCTAGAAAAAAATAATATCACAAGAATCACAAAGACAGACTTCACAGGACTGAAGAATCTCCGTGTCTTGTGAGTATAACACAACTTGTTTCTCTTTACAAGACTATTTTAGGGTGCTAGTACTAAGAATGTCTATAACTCTAGAGGTCAGATGCTAGTAATTTCTGCACATTATTCAGTTATTAGTGTTCTTTTAAACCAGGCAACTGGAGCAGTTTGTAATGTGAAACAGTAAATTTTAGTTCAATACTAAAGTCTGAATGTAGTTTCAGAGTTATTTAATTGTTTGTGTTTCTCACTGGCTTTTAATAAATACTCTGGTAAAAATTTTGGTCCACTTTACAATCAGTTATGCATAAATCAATTGTACTGAAACACTAGCAAATAGGTCTTTCATATTTTGGTCACATAAAGGTACAGTCCCATTAATAGCACTTTTGCAGAAGATTAAGCAGAACTTGATTAGGATAGTTGATAGCTGTAGAAGTTGTACACAATCTGTGTACAATTTTTGTAGTCTAATGTGAAGTAATTAATACAGAAATTTAGGGTGGTGCTGTCTGTTGATCTAAAAGTATCAGTCAAGAGCTTAACTGTACTTCTAAATGGGCCTCGAGCATCAAAAGGGAGAACATCAGTCTATGGAATTTGACATTCCTGATTTTCTATTTTCTTTTCTATGAACCTCAAATGGCACCACTACTTGAGTGATGAAAATTGGGGCTACTTCACTGATACTTATTGTAGTTATACATTGACCTTTTTTCTTAAGAAATTAATCTTGGGTTAAAAGAAGAAATAGATTTTAAAGCTGTTTCAGTCCTTTCAGGAAAAGTTGTAGGTTCTTTCTATTTTAAGTGAATTAATTTTTCCACTTTAAATTTCTCTAACAGTTTTTCTGAATTACATCAAGTAATTTAGATCCCCTTCAAATCAGCATAGAAGCAGACATAGATATTGATGTCTCTGCCAGAAATACTGTGGGGATCTGGTATTTGCTTTGTAGAAATGAAGTTCACTGCTTTATTTTTATATGTGAAATCAAATATATAACTTTAAATATTTGGGCATATATGAGGGGGGAAAAAAAAAGCCAGATGAAAGAAACAAAATAATTTTGAATTTGAATATAACGCAATGAATTAGTTGAGGCTAAGCTCCTTGGTTCTTAGTGTTTCTGGAGCTCTCACTTAACTGTTGGTTTCTGCCTTCACTGGGCTTGTATTTGGGCACTGAGTGCTACTCTAGTGATGCAAATTTTCAAGTTTCTCAGTGAGAAACATTGCTATGTTATTGGCGAGATCATATACGCATATGTGTAGATCTGTATGTTTAAAAGCAGTGGCTGAGATGTTTTTATTGAAAATGTTTCTGAAAACATGAAAGGTATTTATTTATGTTAACAGTAACTGATGGATAAAGTTCAAATTTCTAATTTTTCTTAAATTTAGATATAAATTCCTTTTTTATCAAGTGCTATTTATGTAATAGTGACTACATTCTGTGTGTGTGTGCCATCTAGTACACTAGCAGTAATTTACTAAACTGTTGTGCTTAATTACAAGTTTTAGCAACCAAAACATAAACCTAATCTTGAGTTGGTCCCAGCACTGACAGAAGCAGATTGGTTTTACTGCTCTGTTGACCTCTTCTGAAACAAACAGCTCTCAGAAGTTAAGAAACACGCAAGTAATCTCACCAGCACCCCCTGAAAATTCCTTTCTGTAATTCTTAAGATTGCCCTCTGCAGTTAATATTTTCCTTTGAGTATCTCCTAAAATAAGTCCATAAAACTGCAGCTGTTGAACTTTTACAGTTATTTAGTGATAATTCAATCAATTAACTGAATCCTGCTGATGAAAAGGTAAGTCTTTTCTCCTGCTACCTTAACACTTTCGAACAAGTTGTCATATACTAAGAAAACATTTCAAATCTATTGGAAAACTTTTCGTTCCTGTGGTGTTTCTCTCATCTCTAGCTGTGGAGTTGTTTAGGTTTCCTTGGCTCCCATCCCAACCGTCAATACCATTTTGGAAGTCTATTAGAACACATGTACTATACTATCATTAATGTCAGTAGTTGTTTTGGTTTGGTTGGTTTTTTATAGTGTCAGACATTGCCTAATGCTGCTGCAGTCATTTATGCTGAACACCCTTAACAAGCAAAATATGCAACTGCCATCTTTACATGAATTTATTGTTCGGTGTTCATTACAGGTTTATGTAACATGTTTGTGCAGCCTTTGAGGAGTGTGGTGTTTGCCACAGAAGTCATTAGGAATAAAAACAGAATATACCTATTAAAAATATATATTTTTATATTGGCTTTGTCTTCCAAAGTATGAAGACTCTCTGAAATCCAGGACATGCTTTTCACTTTCTGCTAACACACCCATTCTTGTTTGTTGTTGTGTATTTCCCTGTTCTCCATGTTCCTGTCGTATCTGGCATGTGTTTGCAGTTTTTCTTTGTGCAGCTTTTACTTCCTACACTTTTGGTCTCTAGAAGTCCTTCAGATTTTTCTTATTTTTTCTTTAAATTCTCTTATTCTCTCTTCATAATTCTGGCTATTCTACATTACTGACACCCTATTTTTTCCTCTTTTTCCTCCATGTGTGATGGCGGTATAGTGGGAAGCACAGCAACATGAAACCTGTCCCAGAGTTCCTGGAAAGGTGGTCTAGTCCTGTTTTCAGACATCAGAATGAGGACCACAAACAAGTGATCCAGAAACTGATAGAACAGTACAACAGAAAAAAGCTTCCAGTCTCAAACTGACAATGTATATGCAAAATATTCCTTTGTACACCTTTTTATTTTATCCCTTATAACTTCATCTTTCTTCCCTTTCCTCATGCAGTTTTTCCTTCCCCTCCTTTTAGGAACAGGCCTCCTTAGTTCACCTGTTTGGGTTTTTTTAATTTTATTTTTTGATCTTCATATATGGTCTTAGCTGTGGAATACTCTCTCGCTGTCTGTCTTCTTAACTGCTATCCAGTTGAACAGTTCTGAGCATCGTCATAGGATTGAGTGCAGAGGAGTGGCTATTGAGAACAGGCAAGAATAGTGCTTTTTCGCTAGTTAGTCTTGGCTGAGCCCAGACAAAGGTCAGTTTAAATGGGAATATTGGTATCTCTGTTTCTTGGCTTCCACTTTACCTATAAAGAGCATTTCTGCCATGTAAATGAATAGTTGCTTCCTGCACAGTGTAAATCAAGGAGAAGTCAGTCTCCATTGCTTATAACTTATCCTTTTCTCAGCCTCAGGGGGTGAAGTAAAGCAGGGTCAGACACAGTGGAAACCTGAGAGTTTTCCCTTACGCTTTTGCACCCTGTTGTACAGTGGGACTGTATACAGTTGTCACACATAGCTGCCATGGTTGTATTTCTGGAGGATTGAACCGCTTTGGATTACTTACAAATGGTTTACTCTGGGGCAAGCCTGAAATCTTTGCAGAACGTGAAGGCTTGACAAAAAAATATGTTGATGTTGGGTTACTGCTATGGGCTGTAGGAGTCAGTTATCTCAATTACATTACAAAAACGTTTACCAAATCTGGCAGTCAGGAGGCAGTTTTTGAATCGGGTTCCTGTTTGTGACCAAGAGAAACAGTGCTGTTCTGTCCAGATTTTTTTTTTTAATAATCTCTAATTATAACTGTTACTGGTACTTCTGTGAAAAGCAATTTTGTAGCATGTGTGAGGAGAAGTAGGGAAATTCTTTTATTCTGTTGTCTAAAAATTAACTGTTATTTCTGGAATTACAGACACTTGGAAGAAAATCAGATTAGTGTGATAGAACGTGGAGCTTTTCAGGATCTAAAACAACTTGAACGGCTGTAAGTATCTCTCTTTATATACCTATGGAAAATCTACAGGTTTTCTACCTCACTGTTAATGGTCATTCATATTTCATGATTAAAAAATAAACTTCCTTTAAGAAAGAGAGAGAGATGGGTATCTGCCTAAATTAAAGTATGCTTTTCAACACAGTTGAATTTATATTGCATGATAGCTAATACTTGAAATAAAATGTACAATTGCTTGCCAAGAAAATAGAACTGTTGGTGACACCAGAATCTTAACATTCTCAAAAGGACTTTATCTGGGCAACTCTTAAAACTGATATGTAGGTTAAGAAAGATTTGTTTACAATAATTTCATATATAAATATATATCTGTATTTATATCTATAAAATCTATGCTAATGGAAGTTGCAGTTGTCTTCTTTGAGAACTATGGTATTTCTAAAACTGCCTTTATACTTCATTTTCTGAGTAGCTTCATTTCCTTTAAAGTTGCATAATGCCACAGATACCGGTGGATTCCGGGGTATCATGCTAGACTTAGTGGAGAAAAGACCGTAGATTTACTCTGCTTTTGATAGCAATTGCATTTATTTTTTTTAAAAAGGTGAATATAAGAAGTCTCTTAATACAGAATCCGATTTATAGAAAACTACTGGCCCTGCAAGACTGTAAACTTAAATACCAAAAAGTACAAAAGTAACGCCACTCTTAGTTGGGTGTATTGTTTAGCATTACCTTGAAGCTAGTTAATTTTGTCTGCTTGTGATGGGAGCAGAACAAAATCTCTGTAATACTGAAATATTTCTGGGAATTATTCTTTGTTAGAGGTAGGTGATGAACAGAATTGCATGTTGGTTCGGAATTCCTGTTTGTTAAATGGAGAAGCAGATTTTTTTGTGCTTGATTTTTAACTCAGTTATCTGCAAGACATTTGTTGTAGGACTTGATATTTTCTAATTGATATTTTCTAAAGCAGCTTTCAAGAGTTAAGTTCCCACTAGCAATTATTCAAGAGAAGTCTGGAGTATTAAACATATGCTGTACTAAAACTATTTCAGATGATCTCAGGATTAATTTGCACTTAAGTTGTTTAACTAGTGCATTGAACTTTTAAAATTAATTTACTCAGGATTTTTGTCTTGAATTACAAAGCTCCATTTATAGTGATAAGGGAGATGAGTTTTAAATTCTGATTATAACCCATTTTTTCAGTTCCTGGTACCTATATTCAATAAAAAAGTAACTTTCAGGACAAGAGTTTTGCCATAGCTGATTTATTTCACATTTCTCGGGCAGTAAAAAATAATAACCACCTTAATTTTCCAAAATTAAGCATAGTCTGACACTGTAGAAGTTTGTTCACATTGTAGCTCATCTTTGAGAGTCAGTATCCTAACTTACTAAGTCCTAGTTTTAAGCTCATTTTGTATATATATGTGTGTGTGTCTATATATATATAAAAAAAAATCTTTCTCATATCTCTGTTTACATAAAGATAGATTAGTTAAACTATGAAATGAGTTTAGAAAAAAATCTGGGAGAAGGGTTAGCTATTAGTAACCAGAAATGATACTCAATTGTCATCCTAATGTGTTGTTTTACTGTAGAGCCTGCTCTGTTGGCAAATGAAAATAATGTGTTTTATGAAACCAGAAGTTAGGAAATATGATACCTTTAATATTGTCTGTTTAAGTGTGTGATGTTTGGAAGTCTTACTTTTTTTTCCTGTGCGAACTCTTAACTTGGCCTGTTAAATATACTGCATGTCTGCTCCTCTTTTAGGATTGCCTGTCATTAAAATATTTCCTAAATGAATGTAGTATGAAAGGGAGGCCTGGAAACTTGCAACTTTTTGGTATTTTAGCTTAAATCATTTTTAGGACAAAACTATAAATCTGATTTTTTTTTTCTATGAGTCAGTAGGCTTTGGAGAATGAACTGTGGAAAGTTTGGCATAACTTATAAAGGCTAAATTGCAACATTTTAGGTAATATTAAAGCTATTTTATTAAGTATTGTCAAACATTGCAAAATGTTAATGAAGAAAGTATGATGTTGAATTAAAAAAAAACCTGGCTTTTTTCCATTTAATTTCTTTCAAATAACAAATAAAAATTGCTTATAGTGCTTCAATTTTGGAATACTGTTCTTTTTTGATCTATTGAAGTGGATGCAAAAGTAATCATTAACTTCTCTTTAAACAAAGCAGCTGCATTGGGTCAGACTTTAAAAAATGGGAGTAATTCCTGTTCCTGGCAAAATACCATATATAAAGGTCTTTCATTCAAATTAATGGTGGAAGTATATTGTTCCACTCCCTGCCCTATGGTAATCATTCAAAGGGTGTAACAGGTGAATATTATTTTAGCTCAATGTATTTTCACTTGTCTGGATATTGAAGAAAATCCATCATTATTAACTGAGTAAATTAGCAGAATTTTCTTTGATATGTCCTGCATAAGTCTAATTGAATTTTAAATAAAATGTCTGTAAATCTGTGACCACTGCTGCCAAGAACACAGTGATGATGACCCTCTAGTTATTTGGATTTTACTCTGACTTTTTTATTTTTTTTAATTTTTAAAATTTTTTTTGGGAGACTAATGCTCCCAAAAGCAATGAAGCATCTAAAGGCATTATTTAGATATAGAGCAGAATAGTGTCAAAATTGTATATTAGCTTAATAAAGTCTGGCAATACCAGTTGAAGGAAGCACATAACGCAAGGTATGTTAAAATGGCAGACAGTATGAAGTTGAGAAATGAGGTGATGTGGAAGGTAGAAGCCACTTCTCACTTTGGCGTATTTTTACTCACCTTTCCAAATACAGGAATTTTAACCATTGCCTCTTACTAAAATTTTATACTGAATTTTGCTATAAGTTGTTCTACTGAGTCCTAAGATTAAGATTACTTGAGAATATCCAGTGGTATTCACCATAGTGGAAAACCAGAAATGTTTCTAGTGGTTTTATTCCAATAAGTTTCTATAGCTGTATTCTAAAACATGAAGATCAGTGGTGAGGTAGCTGACCATAAAAAGTCAAGCAGTTAAGAGACAGCATTAATAGATGTAATTGGTGCATACAGCTTACTGCCCCCTACTTGTTGCACTGTTGTTGGGCCTCAGACAAACCAACAGTGCTCTTGTGCGGTGTAATACTGAAGTGGAGAAGTTATAAAGCTTGTAGAGCCTACATGTCAACGTGACTTGTATGTCTGAGGTGCTAGAATGACTTCAGTATGTCTCTTCCCAGGCTTGTTATCTTCTCCCAGGCTTCTCTAGCTATCACCTTCCCTTTGGCTCCGAAGTGCTGCTTTCCAAAAAATACTACTAATTGATGTTGAATGATAGGCTTTGCAGGGCAGATATGTGCATATGTTCAGGAAGTGTTTAAGAAACTATGGAAATATTCTGCTGAAACTTGAAAGTGCCAGTTGTAAATTTTGATAGTCTGCCCTCCTTGCCAGTAGCAGGGTAACAATTTTAGAACAACACCTGTGCCTGTTGGTGTACAGTACATTTCAGAAACTGTAGTTCTTTTTTTTTTTTAGTTCCCCTCTGCAGTTTTTTCCTACTAGTTAACTGTAAAAGGTCTGACTTTGATCCTCTTTCCTGGTTTTGTTTTCTGTGGTTTGAAATAGCGTGCATATGCCCATACAAGCACAGTGCTATACTGGCACAATATTATACCCAAATTTATGCTGGATTTTATAGCATTTCAGCTGTATGCTTTGCTGTTAACAGAGTGTATGATTTTAAGATAAAATGAATATGAAATTTCACATGCAAAGAGGATCAAGAAGAAAGAGGCATACCGGTGGGCCTAAAAGATGAACTGAAATTTCTTCCAGAGCCAGATGTATGTCACATATTTATGTGAAAAATGAGGCAGGATATAAGACACCAACCGATCCTGACTTTTCTGTGGCCAACTGCCAGAAATTGTCACGTAGCTGTATTATCTTCAAAAGACTGGACTTTGGCTGATGGCTGGTTCTTTCTACTCAAATTAGTGTCTTTAGCTAGAATAAAAGATCTCAACATCTGAAAACACTAAAAATGTGTTTTTTGTTGTTTAAAGGAGGGGGGGGGGAAATGTATACACATGGCCAAATCAAATATTTTCAAAGTTGGGAAAAATAATTAGCTTAAAAAAACAAACTAGAATACAGATTTTAACCCTAGTGTATACATGTATGGTTTTGGTTTTGTGCATGCTAAGACAGGTCAAAATCGAAATTGTATTTGACCTTTAACTGCAGAGATGCTACTGTGCGTTGAGTCTTTGTAAGCAGCTTCCTAAAAGCTTGATTAAGATATTAAAGTATATTTATTTGGTATAGTGTACTGTAAAATTACTATTAGTGACCAAAGATGCTAAGGATAAGAATAAATTATTATGTGATGCTTCACAATCTGGATTTCATAAATTGACATTGAACAGGCTTTAAATAAATCATGTAATACAAAAAGCATCTTCCATAATTAACATGCTGAGTGGAAAGACTGCTAAGTGCTTCAGAGTAGCGGGCAAAATAATCAAAGCATTGGACTGTTCTTAGCTGTTGTAAACAAAAGCTTATTGCAAATCTTTGGCAGCATGGACAAATCTATAGTGTTTATACAATGCTTGCAGTGTGTGCAGTTCAGATGTTTTTCTGGAACTGCATACACTACACTTATTTATGAAGCCATATGGATTTGTAAATATGTAAGACAGTTTGAATGTAACCTTTCAGAAAAAAGCTTTATTGTTTTATGTCTCTATTTCCCTATGACATTATGGATAACTTATCTAATTGGAAATCAGTGATCATAAAATGCTTATCTGGAAATGCTGGAGAACAAAGACACACTGAAATGGATTTAGAGCTGTGGTCTGATATTTAGTCAGTTTTATTACTTGCATACTTCCTTCTTCCTTCTCAAACTACCATGCATAAGTTAGTGTAGTACCAGGTTTGCTACCAAACTCCCCAGGAACAGGTGGTTCTTTAGGAGTGAGAAATGATAACCTTTTGCTTGTTTTCTGCCCCAGAGAGAGCTCTTTACACTTGGTCTTTCCCCTCTAAGGAGAATGTGAATGGTAAATTGGGCTAGAGGCATCTTGACGCTGTGGTGTCTTTGCATTTGGGAGGGATGGAATTCTTTGCATTCATACCAAAGACAGTAGCATCCCCATGGACTCCTGAGGAACTGGGTGTAGCATATGTTAAAACTTGAGTTAATCTTTCATACTGCACAGAATTACTGCTGCAACAACCCACCATCAAGAGGGTACAATGAACCTGTGCTGTCTAATTCCAGATCACAGTCTGTGTGTCAGTGATGTAACCTTTCGTAAATGGGGGAAACCAGTTTCTAAACAAGACAAGTTGTAAACATAATGAATCTTTGTGGGAACTGGCAAAGAATGTAAAAAACTGAAATTCAGTTTGTGATGCTTCAAGGTGTGTTCTTGTTCTCCTGAACTGAAGAACAGGCTAGTACATAGTTCTTGTGCTGCCTGCATCTGTGAGCTAGCAATATGAAGCTCCTTGCTGCATTGACTGATGACTGCAAGTTCAAGTAGTATTTATTGATGGTGGTTAATATTTAATTGATATTGTTAATAATGTTTGGCCAGTATCTTCTGAGACATTATTCCAGTTTGGAAAAAAAAAATAGAAATCCTAAACCAACATCTGAAAAAGCAGTCTCTTTTACAATGCATTTTCAAGAAAAGTTTAGCATTGCCTTTCAAATGAGTGTCTGTGTGACTGTTTACATTGTCAGAAGTCCAACGTGATGAGCTAGAATGTTTTGGGTGTGAGTATCTGAAGGGGTGCTATTGGTTTTACTCCTGCATGCCAACAGGACAGTCATGGGGAATGGAGCATGCTGTACTGCAGAATCTTCTTAGTATTATTTGAGTCTCTTCCATTCCTTTTTACTTTCCGGTTTGGGGTTTGGCCCAAGGCTTTCCTTTCCAACAATCTCTCTGAAAAATACATGGGAAAATTATGAATTTATTTGGAGTGACTGTTTGGTTTAACTTGCATGGGCACAGCCTTACTACTTTCTTCAAGAATTGTGTTGTTTTGGAGTGTGGGTCTTCCCTTTCAAGTGGCCATAATGTATTTTTTACTGCTTAAGTGAGGACCACATTATTATAAGTACTTCAACTGCATTATTTTCTGACCCTGATAGCAATAGAGTAACAGCAGCAGCCTCATATGAGGAGCTTTCTAAGTTCACGAGTACCATCATCGACTTATTGCACAAGAGGAGTTCCTGTTTCTGACTCAGAACCATAAGTCTAGAGAAAGACTGTATCTTCTCTATGTCATTTGTACTCTGGAGGAGTATGCACTTACTCTTTCTACAAAGTGCAGGAAATCATACTCCCTGTCTCTACCTTTTGTCTTAGTCTCAGAGAATGGCTGTCCCAAAGTGACATCATGAGAGCCGTGTTTGAGTTCTAGTTCGTCATGTGTGTCAGAAGCCAAGCAAAAGCTCTTGTTTTCTAATGTCCATGTGAAGAAAAAAGTTGAGTCCCTAAGTGCTCATGCGCTGAGGCTGTGTGCAAATTCATCGCAGTGACATGTTGCATCTTCCTGTGGTATCATGCAGTTCTTTGGGCATCTGCTTGAGAGGTGCTTCTTGGGTTTCTCTTCTGGGCTTGGGATTACTACAGGTTTTACTGGTCTCTGTCATTACTTCTGTTTTCTCATAATTCCACTGTGCTTATTGTACCATGCAGTGATAGTCTGCGTGCTGTGATCTCCTACCTTGTGCCATCTTTTCAAGTATTGTAAAAACAGAGTGATTTGCTGTGTTCCCCACACAGCCAGTGTCTTACCACAGATCTGTTCTGCTGTCTTTGGTGTAGCTAGTCTTCACGAATGCGTTTCCTTTCTTTCAAGGGGCAAGAGTTGTCTCTGTGTGCTCGTGGGCTGGGTAACTTTAAACCTGGGATGTTTATGACTCATTCTTGGAGCTGACAGTCTCTTCTCTGAATATAATCTTGGTGCTCTCCATTAAATCTTTCTAATTACTGGCAGATAGATTCCAAACCATAGGTATCATTTCCAGCCAGATGAAACATTTTGGAACTGGCTTGGCTCATTTGATGGACTAAACTATGAGCCAAGACCTCAAGCCTTGTCCTTTCCTTCTTAAAGAGCAACTTGTATGAATTTGCCTCTCGCTGTTGGAGTTATCTGTAAAATAATCTGCATGATAAAGATGAACTCTGTTAGCAGAGTGGCTGAGACCCAAGCCACTCCATCTCTCATCACACTTAGATAGCTTTCCAAAAAACTGCTTCGTGGGCAGTTTTAATCCAAATACCCACTTTGAGGAATTGTGGAAGCACCTTATGAGATTGAGTGACTGTGAAATAATACAGTAGATGCAGTTCAGGGTTGAAGAATGTGGAAATGGGGAGGAGAAGCAGGGGTAGGGAAATCCTAAAATGTTGGAACTCATAAAGACTAAAACAGAAGTTCACAGATGGTCGTCAGAAGGCTGGCTGTGTTCATGAAAGAGATATCCATTGAGAGCCACTAAATATGCAAAATCTTCATTCAGCAAAGTCTAGCTGAAAAAGGTTGAGAGGTAGGAAAGCCAGTAGAGGAGTAACGTACATGCTTGCCCTGTGCTTATGCCTCTGTATGCATCCATGTATTGCCATTGTTGGAAACAGAATACTGATCCAGGTAGACTCTAAGTCAGTTCTAGTACTGGTTGGTTTCTGATTTTTCATCTGTTCTAAAAAACTAAATGGCTTATCTTTTCCAGATCTTATTCTGCTTCTACTGAACTAGCTGCCTACAATTCAGGTATTAGGGATGTGCTGTCCTTTTCATGGAGAGGGTTGAGACGCTTTGGAAAGTTCCACTGCTTTTTCATGTGTAGAGCAGAGGCATTTAATGGGCTTCCAGCTGCCCTTCACCCTACTGAGACGCTCATGCTGGATATCTGACTTTTTAAACGAGTGCTCTGAAGTCACCAATAAGGAATCCCTGTTTCCCATAAGACTTACTTAACAAAACCCCAGGCAAAATCAGTAGCTTCCCTAAGAAATATAAATGATAACAAGAAGATAAAATAATAGGTACAAATTTTATTCATAAGATATGATGGAAACTGCTATACAAGATGCAAATGGTGGATTATTTAGCTGTGTGGTTGATACCTCAGTTTACTTTTAGAATCACACAGGACAAAACCAGTAGCAAGAACATGGTAGTTCTTGGTATATATATATATGGGGTGTGTGTGTCTACAAATAAAAAATAAAACAGATATTGACAGCTTGAGTGTGAATAGTACACCTCAGTAAATCATTGGGGAGGAATGTAAGTGCTATATCTTATCGAGCCACATCTTGGCTCAAGCTGACAGCTCACCTTTATTAATTCTTGGAAGGGAAGAAGGAAGCTCATTAATTTTGTATTGTTTTTGATTCAGCTTTATGTGCTGCTCTTGGCTCAAACAGCCAAAATAAATGTTCCCAAGATATGGCTCACATACTTCACTTATCTTTCAATACCGTACACTGGCTACTCTGGAAGATTTCACTGAAATTTATTTTTCTTACACTGCTTAACTGCCAGTAATTTAGAGAAATGTTTGTCATTTGTGTAAATGACATACTAGATATGGTCAGGAAAGGTTTTTTGTTGTTGTTGTTTTTGTTTTCTTTTTTTAGAAGAACTCTCTCTCTGCTGTTCCCACAATTCCAACATAGAGTCAATAGAAAATTGTTGTGGGGGGGGGGGGAAGGGGAATTTGCAACTGTCAGTCTAAAAAGTTTTTCTTGTTAGAAGGGAATGTTATAAGATCTCCATAGAGAGTCAAGCTTCTCACAAGAGTTAAGGATGGAAGAAGATACTCAAGTATGGCCTATTTCATGCAGATAACCAGTTCATATAGTGAATAATGTACTTTAAAATTTATATTAAATTTTCAGGAAGATGTTGCTTTGTTTTGGCTACAGTGGAATGATAGTGTCCAGTAATGATAAATCATCTTTCATATGTAGTGTGAGTTGTAAATGCACATCCCAAAATGAACTGTCCTTAAAGCTTTAAGATCATCTTAACATTTTTGAAGTCCAAAATTAATTTCCTTTTGAGTTTTGTTGATTTCATATCTAGTGCAACTTTCAGTTTTAGCCTTTCCTTGAGAATCTTTTGCTGTTGACTGTTACAACGTAGTCTAGCTTTGTGTGGTGTTAATTGCTATGGTCTTGGTCCCTTAAAGCTTTTGAACAACTGACAGTTGGCCACTTTAAATGCCGGTGCAACTTCTTGCAACTCTGAAAAGCTGTCTGGTCCCAAGTGCAAGACAGGACAATGCGTGTCCAAAAACAAAACAAAACAAGAAGTATTTGTGTAACAAAAACTCTAGCCACAGGTTTGTTCAGTAGTCATTCATAGGAACTTACTGAATTTTCTTCAAAAGATGTACCACAGGGCTGAGGTATTGCTATAACTTTGAAACTAAAGAATTCATGCTATTTTTCTAAAAAGGCAAAATAGAAAGTGTTTTTAGGGCAAGCTACTGAAATCCTAAGAATATATATTATATTCAAGGTTACGATATTATGATATTATGAAATATAATTGTACAACATAGTGAGCATGCAAAATATATATATACACACACACGTGCTTCTGTAATGCCCATGTCTCCAAATCTAGAAGTTAATTAGTGTTTACCTTCTCATATCAGTAGGGACTTACAGGTAGAACTCATTTTTATTTGGGGACACAGTTGTTCAAGTGTAAGCATAGATCACTAGCGTAGTAAGACTGGGGTGGAAAAAATAATAAGTATGAAACAAATTGTAGAAGCCAAACCTGATAATTCTGAGAGGTTCCCTGTCAGTTTGCCACAAAAATCTGTGATTGCTGCCCTTGAACTTTCAGGACTGAAAAAGTAGTTGCAGATTAATTCAGGAAAGAAATGCTGTGGTCAGCTTGGTAAAACTTGCACCAGATCTATCAACAGTAGGTTTGATAATGTGTGTGTCCTTGCATGTCAGAAAGACACTTTTTTGGAACTGTAGTTGATGTGAGTGGCACAACCATACTCGAATGGTAGAAATTTTATCCTTTGCCTTTTACTATTGATAAATACCTTGCATGAGCTAGATCTTGTGCATGCAATCTGGAGATAAAATGGAAAGAATAGGTAAAAAAGGACAAGCGTATGCCTTGATCAGCTGGTGTTTTATAAGTCCTCTGCACTACCTGCTGCTTAACACAGGTGCATATATTTCCTGAAAAAATTGTGTTTTTACTGGACCATCTTTATTTAGCAAAAAATTTCTTAAGCCTGTAATAGTGATGAACTAGTTCAAAGATAAATCCCTCCTCCTCTCTCTTGTCCGTACGTCAAGTGAACGAGAACTATATTTCTTTGTGTTTATTTTTATGGGACTACTGTTGGAATAAATTTTTAAATGATACAGGAGCTGTCACTCTCTTAACCCTTGGGGACTATTCAGTGAATAAAGTAGTTATGAGAAACCACTTATAATGATCCTTTGAAGATGTGCAGATTTGTGTATGTGTAGTGATTGTATCTTCTAATTGGGTACACGCATTTGGGAAAATGATAGTTCCCGATAAATGTGTTTGTGTACTGTGGACTCCTGGAGGGCACTAATATCCTCAAATTTCATAGTTTACTATGTCTGTACTGTCTGTAGCACATAATTATATAGTTACATGTTACTCAGCCATTGCTGGACAGCCAAACTATTTGTTATTGCTGATGCAAGAGTGAACCTTTTATTTCTTTTGTAAACATTAAAAAAAAAAAAAAATTGGCACCTCTTTTCTGAAGGAAGCCATTAGCAGCTCTGTCAATAAGTCTGCACAGGAGGAATCCAAACACAGGAAAAGCGCAAGAGAGGCAAAGGGCAGCTAGCAAGAAAGCAGGATGCATGCTTCAGTGAATTGGTTTTGGTTTGCATTAGTACCTCTGACCAGGGCTACAAAACAAAGAGGTTTATTTTAACAATGTGATAATAAACGAGCCTGGTTTCATCAAAAACATTTTCATAGTAGGTCACTGACCCATAAGAACTCATGGAAAAACAAATTTGGGTCTCGTTTATGTAGACAAGAGATTCTGTAACCACAGGATTCTTAAGCTTCTGAAAGCAATGGTTACAAAGCAAATGGAATGATGATGCTTCCACTACAATGTAACCATAATTCAGTTGGAACTGCTGATCAGCATTGAACATTACATTAGACGTTTTAAACATTATTCTGTTCTGTGGCTTGTTTGTTTGATTTTAACAGTCTTTTATACTTGATGAAGATTTATGGGAGTATTTGCTTAAGCAAAACCCTTAAGGATTTAGCAGTCATTTCTCCAGGATCTGTAGGAAGTACTTAAAGGTCCATGTTACTGTTGGGTAAGAACCGCTGCATCACTGGTCTGGAATAATTTGGATGAACTTTGTTTAGCTTAAATAATTTTATTAAAAGGGTTTTGCTTCTTTGAGCTTCCTCATATTAGAAGGATTATACTGCTTGCCATCTTAGAAGTACCATAAGTGTTATTGGCTGAATTTCATGCTGTCAAGCACAGCAATCCTTCAATAATCCTGTTCCTTAGTGAAACATTGATGATGAACTCAGAGTATTTAACATCTTTTTAATTCTTTCTTGGAGAATATATAAACATGTAGGTCTTGAAGCCTTTATGTCATTGGTCAGACCAGTACAGTTACGGATCTTGCTTTTCCTCTGGCACAACTCCATTTTAACTGTGTCCATTGAACTGGAGCTCACATGAAGCTGCAGCCTTTCATATAGAACAGAGCAAACTAAGTCATGTTGGCTTAGAGTTAACTTTGTATTACTATTATGTTCTCAGATGCTTGGAGATGATCTCTTCTCCAGATCTTTCTCTTTCTGTTATAGCATGAGGATCACAAGAAGGAGAGGGTTCAAGGGTTCATGCAGATGTTATGGATATTACATATAATTTTAATTTTCGTCTTGATAATTTGGAGTGGGATAGGTATGCAGTATATTAGGAATACAAGAGAGAAATGGGAACTGGTAGGTACTGAAGCACTTCAGAAAACCTGACCCCCCTCATTCGATAACTTCCTGGGAAAGTGGAAGTGAATCAGAGGTAATTATCACAGAAATTGGGTGTGCTCAATTTTTAGTTAAGAGCTTCCTTAATGACAACGGATTTTTGTGGCTGGTTACCTACCCCTTGTGTGGTTTCCTAGTGAGAAACTGTCCTTTGAATGAGTTGTGATAGGTAATTCCCACAGGCTTGTGATAAAGCAGTCACAAGAGCTGCTTTTTCATTCTCAAATTTAAGTCAAGTGTACAGTGTGCTCTTTGTTCCATCTAATTATTTCCTTATATTCATTCTGTTGGCTTTGGAGGATGCATCCTTTGTTAAGCATCCAGTTTGATTTCAGGCAGGAGATGATTCTGCTAGTCTTCCTTTTTTAATAGTTCTGCTTGGCATATAGCCTCAGTGAGGAAGGAGTAACACGTTGCCACAGAAGCATTCTTTACTATATATGGAGAGGTGTGGTGAGCTGGGCTGGTATCTAGTTATTAAAACAGATCAAATAGGAACAGTGTTCTATTTCTTCTGGTAAAAATTGCAATAATAGTTCTACTTGCAAATTTTCTTGCTAATTATTCACAGCCATTTCTGACTTCTGGAAATGGTTAGTTTGAATAATATGAACTTTTAAGACTTGTCAACAGGGGTGACGTGGCTTGGAGATGTGCACACTAAGATTTACTTTTTGCTTTCTTCATAGGGCTTCAGCCCTGACCTGGAGAGATTACTCTCTGGTGTAAGAAAATGGTTTAACCATGTCTATTTTACTCTTACTGCCTTTACGAAAATGGATGAAGTATTAAAAGTATGGATATTTAGGGATATTGCAATAGATTCTTTATGTTCCTTGGATAAAGTCCTATTGTTTTCACATAGTCTGTGGAGGAATAATAAGAAAGTAACTATGTTTTTCACCTTCTGTATTCGGGTTTTGAAGATACAAAAATTGGAAGATTTTATGTGAATTCCTAAATTTTTTTAGATTTGAAATAAATGAATTTACTAGAAGCATTACAGAAACTGAGAAACCAACATCTTATGCAGAGTACGTCTCTGAGGGTTTATTGATCAAGCTTTTTTGGATTTATTTGAATGATAGTTAATAGAAATTGTAAATTCTTGTATGTTAAAGGCTGAGAAAGGCAGATATAAATTACCATGCTTCAAGAATGTAAGTGGTTTTATAAATACTCTACTTAGTTAAGAGATTGTCCATGGATTTTGCTTGCTACTTCTGGATTTACAGGATTTTTTTGCTGTTGACATTGTCATTAATAAGCGCTCTCTGATACTTATGATTCTCTATTCTCTTCTTCAATTAAGTTGGTACTAACACTTTTGTCCATTTCTGATGATATAGAGCATTGATCTCAGTCTTTAATGCATACATGAATGTTATTAGACCTTTTTTGTGTCTTCATGTTGGCTTTGGGAAAATGTTGACATTTAAACCTGTTCCTCACACTTTTTTTGCCTATGTTACTAATTTGTTCCTAGCCAGAGGAAATCTGTGTATAATGCTTACATACTGGCTCTGTCCTCCATCTTAATGTCAGAATTTTTCATACGAAGAGGTCCTTAAACAAAGGGGGGGGGGGGGGAAAGAGGGATTCTTATATGGAAAACTCAAAGTATTATAGAGCTACCCGCTCGTATGCTGCTGCTTTCTACCAAGAAATGTAGTCTGCTTCTGATAGAGGGTAGATAATCTTTTTCAGGCTAATGAAAAGTTACTAATAAAGGTTATTACTTCTGACAGCTTTGAAAATGTGAACCAGGACCACCCAGACTGCTGTGTTTGTAACAAGGGATCTCAAAGTTGTAACTGTTGTAAACTGTTTTCCTTCAAAAAACAGTCCCTTAGCGACATGCAGTGGTATCTCTCTCAGTTTTTAAAAAAGCTTCTGTACTAACATGTCATGTAAATAACGAAGTTTATTTATTCCACACCATAATCCTGTAATGTGGTTGTGCTGTTCTTCCTTGTAGCAACCTTATTGAAATTCCATTATATATCGTCTGTTTTTATTTCCTAGTGTAGTAATATAAAGAGGTGCTGACAAAAAGTAATGTACAAGGTCGACTTTTTTAATGGGTGCTGTATTGTGACTGTTTTCCCTTACAAAAAGGAAGTGATAGAAAGCAAAGGGCGAAGTTACAATAATGACCACAACATATTTCTTGATGCTAATAGGATTTTCTGATGAAACCATTGAGTGAAATTGACTGTGCTCCTGCTTTACTGTTTCCCAAGTCAGTGCTGTTTAAAAGAGAAAACTCAGTAACTCCGCAGAGTTCAATAACTCCTGTCTTTCTGTCTGGGTCTCCTGTTCTGCATTAATTCATTTTTATTGCTTCTTGGTTACGCCCAAGCTTGTGATGTAACTGCTTCTCCCTTAAAGTAACTCTTAGAAACTACTTGAACTACATCATGTTCCCTGAGGCTGTTCTCCAAGGACAATGCCATAGAGCTCTTAATAACAAAGGAGAAAAAAAGCTAGCTTGTTTATTGCCAAAAATGAGACCCAGATGTTTTGAGTGTGAAATAAAATAAATGACCAAACTGGGGAGTGAACCCACAGTTGCTTGGATAATTTCTGCATAGTAAAGGCTGGAGTACCAGGATTGCTCCCTTAAAACTACCTATTTTAAAAAATTAAAAGCACTGTAATTTTGATTTTCTGTTGGAGAGTGTGTTCCGTAAGAGGTAGCATGTGAATATAGATGTTAAATCAAATTTGAAAGTTGTTGAACTTGAGTGGAAAGGAATGGAGTACTACTTATTTCATGACAAATATGCAGTACTTTGATTTGGTAGTAAAGCTGTCGATGCTCAGTAGAAAAGCAGACACAGAATTTGGAGGTCAGTGGGTATCACATATATTCATGGGGTTAAAGCCAGATAATTGCTATATTCAAAAAGACAACTGACAGTTTATATCCTAGCCTGTGTATCAACTGAAATTTCTGGGTGGAATGTGTTCAGTAATAGCTAAGAATCATATTAGTAGATATAATACTGTAAGACACTTTAAATAGAAAGCCAAGATGTGTATAAGAGCTTTTCTGTTGTGAGATCTTCTAGCAGAAGCCAGGTCCTTTCCTTTTTCTTCCATAGGCATGTAAATTTGGTGAGTTCTGCTCATGCCTTGAATATTTGCCGTTTGCACGAAGCATGTTTTACTGATGTTATGGTCTTCAAAATTTTCAAACCAATCCAGTAGGCATAATGAGAAATGAAATTGCTTTGGAAAATTGCACCATTGCCCAAGTTTGAATAACTAACACTTGCATCGCTTTTACATTGGGCTTTTATATTGATTACATGCTCCATGGAAAGGAGGTGAGTGCCTCTCGGGGGCTTTGAAGAGAGCATGGAGGAAATTTCTCATGTACTTAGTGGGCATCCCCTCACCATAACTTTGCAGAAAAGGGGTTTTGGGTTTTCCTTGGTTTGCTTCTTACTCAGAGTAAAACTGTTCTGCAGATGTAAGAACAAAGCATAAAGATGAAAATGCTTCTTGTCAAAATACTGGATACAATTGTATTTGATATGACCTGTTAATGTTGCTGCTCTGTCAGACCCACACTAAGCATGTGTTTGTACACCTTGTGTGTAAATATATGAGAGAAGTCACTATAAAAATAATACCTTAAACCCACCTGTACTATGTTGCAGATTATAAAAAATTATATGCACTTACAGAGAAATAGTGATGCATGAGCTGAAAAATATCAAGAAGAAATGTGATTGCATTAAACAGTTTTCAAATTAATTTTATAAGGAATGCATAGGTCTCTGAGATTTAAAATGTTCTTTTACCTGTTTATTTGACTTCTGAACACTGAAATTCTTCTGAATTTTCTGAAGTCTTCCAATACCAGTGATAAAAGCCTTGAGAAGACAGGGATATTCTGCATGTAAGGAGCATTATGCCGTATGATAGTTGAAATCGCTTTCTCCGTCATAATTTGCAGTAAAAAAGAATCTGGTTAGATTCTTCTTGAAAGAAGATTAAAATGGTTGCAAGTTGAGTAAGTTAAAGGCTTTAATACACGTGGCTGAAGCGGCAGATAAAAAAAATAGTCATTTTACCGTAACACAAACTGTCTCCCATGGTGGAAAGGGTAAAGACCTGGGAAGTTGCTGTCTGACTTCTTGCTATGTTATAGTTGTGCTTCCATGTGCATCTTGTTCTTTTCCATCTATACTGATCATGCCTTTGATATAGATTAGATTTAGCTCCTGTTTGCTTTTGTTGTGAGTTGGAACTCCATGAGACAAGAGTACCCGAACTGGATGTGACCCTTACAATATGTAAACATGAGGGGATGCAGCTGAAGTCAGTACCCCAAAGAAAGTTTCCCCTCCAGGAAAACATGACCTCTGGCTTGAAAACAACTTGAAAATTTTCCTATCAAAATTGAGATTGTTTCATCATCCAGAAGTTATCCAGAAGACAAGAAAAGGAATAAAACAAAAATACAATAAAGGTAAAAATAACCCTTGTAAAATGTAGGTCTTTTCCTCCTTTTTCATAGAATGGTCCTGATAACGTCTGCAGTCTACTTCGAGACTAGTAGCATTGTCTCTTTCCAAGCTCCAGTAGTTGTTTATTACTCTGTTTTTTAATAGTTAGGGGAGTCTTAATAGTTAAGTTTCTCTCCTATCCCAGCTTCAGAGGGAGGAAGAAGTATTATTAGCCTGCTTGGAGCCAGGAAGGTAGGAATTTCACAGTTAATAACTTCTCCATTGTTTTTTTTAAGGGCCCTTGATAGTCCATGATTGACATTGAAGTTGTTTCCCTCCATCCCTATGCCTTCAGGACATAGGAACCTCCAAATGGGCAGTAGGCTGAGGGAGGAAGGGGAGAAAATGGCAGTTATGTATATGAGGAAAATATTTTTGGGAGGTGAGAGGGAGTGTTTGTCCTTTGTTGAAACAGTGTGTTTGATGCTCTATGGGGCTCCTCTAAAGAAAGCAATAATAGATTGGAGGACAATGTTGCATGTATACTTCTTGTGACTTTTAAAGATCACAAATTCTATAAATCTGCATTTTAGGCTCTGAATCACAAAGCAAGAAAATGCAGTTTGTAACACAATAAAGCTGTGAAGTATAGACGTTTATGTATTTATAAAAGAATAGAAGTCAGCATTCAATATAACTAGGAGGAGCAAAAGAGCTTACTTGGAGGCATATGAGGTTGTCAGAGTTGGGACACAAGGGCTTTGGCTGAAATAAAGTGAGAAGGAAGTAATGTTCATAGATACATACATAGCTATATGGATATGCATACATATACCTATATACACATGTACACATATACCTGTCTCTTGATTGCAACTGTAATTATGAATCTTTTCCTTTGCTCCTTGATGTTCAAATGGTCTTTTTAAGCCTTACAGAATCACAGAAAAGTAGGGTTTGGAAGGGACCTCTGGTAGTCATCCCATCCAACCCCCCTGCTTGAGCAGGTACACCTACAGCAGGGGGCACAGGACCACCTCCAGGCAGGTTTTGAATGTCTCCAGGGAAGGAGACTCCACAGCCTCTCTGGGCAGCCTGTTCCACTGCTCTGTCACCCTCACAGTAAAGAAGGTTTTTTCCTCAAGTTTGAGTGGAACTTCCTGTGTTCCAGCTTGTGCCCATTGCCCCTTGTCCTGTCGTTGGGCACCACTGAAAAGAGTCTGGCCCCATCCTCTTGACACCCACCCTTCAGATACTTATAAGCATTGAGAAGATCCGCCCCCCTTCAGTCTTCTCTTCTCCAGGCTGAACAAACCCAGGTCTCTCAGCCTTTCCTCATAAGACAGATGCTCCAGTCCCCTCATCATCTTGGCAGCTCTCTGCTGGGCTCTCTCCAGTAGTTCCCTGTCTTTCTTGAACTGGGGAGCCCAAAACTGCACACAGTACTCCAAACGTGGCCTCACTAGGGCAAAGCAGAGGGGGAGGATAACCTCCCTTGACCTGCTGGCCACACTCCTTTTAATGCACCCCAGGACACCAATGGCCTTCTTGGCCACAAGGGCACAGTGCTGGCTCATGGTCAACTTGCTGTCCACCAGCACTCCCAGGTCCTTCTCAGTGGAGCTGATTTCCAGCAGGTCAACCCCCAGCCTCTACTGGTGTGTGGGGTTGTTCCTCCCCAGGTGCAGGACCTTACACTTGCTCTTGTTGAATCTCATGAGGTTCCCCTCAGCCCAGCTCTCCAGCCTGTCCAGGTCTCGCTGAATGGCAGCACAGCCTTCTGGTGCATCAGCCACTCCTCCCAGTTTTATATCATCAGCAAACTTGCTGAGGGTACACTCTGTCTCTTCATCCAGGTCATTGATGAATATGTTGAATAGGACTGGACCCAGCACAGACCCCTGGGGAACACCGCTAGTTACAGGCCTCCAGCCAGACTCTGCCCCGTGATCAAGACTCTCTGAGCTCTGTTTTTCAGCCAGTTCTCAATCCACCTCACTGTCCACTCATCTAACCCACACTTCCGAAGCTTACCTATGAGGATGTTATGGGAGACAGTGTCAAGAGCCTTGCTGAAGTCGAGGTAAACAACATCCACTGCTCTCCCTTCATCTAACCAGCCAGTCATGCCATCCTAGAAGGGTATCAGGTTGGTCAAGCATGATCATCTCCCCTTAGCAAATCCATGTTGACTACTTCTGATAACCTTCTTTTCCTCTACATGCCTGGAGATGACCTCCAGAAGCATTGGGAACACATTGAATTTGTGGAGCAGGCAAACTTCATAGTCTAAGGAGGCTTTGCAGAAGTGCTTTGAATAGAGGCTTAAAATCTCCATTTGTATTGTTTAGTATAAATTAAAATTTCTAGCATTAAGTTTAAATTCCTTACTGATGAAACTGAACAGAAAAAAAAAAGTACCCAAAGCCGGAAGACAATGGCCATGCTAGCTCAGACCCAATGTATGAGTAAGCCAATATCATTACTCCAGTTGAAACTCTCTAAGGAAGAACAAATGAAGAAAAAACAAATACATAAATTATATTGTGGCAGAGATGAATTGAATCATCACCCGGGTCTTTGTAATTACTATTAATGTTTTTTTTTTTTAAGTGTTTGTCTTCTCTACCCACATAAACTAGCAACTAATGATGCACAATCAGTTGTTACACAATTTAACTGCATGTTGTGTGGGAAAATTAACTCAGTTTGTTTTTTGAAGCTACTATCAACAATATTTGATGCTCCCAAGTTTTTTCTTGTACTACAGAAGTTGAGAACAACTGTTTCTTATCACCTTCCCTTGCTGCATAATTGTACAGACCTTTGGCATATTCTTCCTTGTCTGTTCTCCTTGTGGGAAGTCTCTGTCTGCTAAGTTGTTCCAATATGGAAGCTGCTCTGTAACTCTGATCATCCTTGCCATCTTTCTCTGAACCTCATGGGATCCTTTTTGAGGTGGAAATTCCAGAAGTTTTCAGTCTTCGACATGTGGATACACCATGGGTCTACATAAGGAAATAATAGTATTATCCATTACTCTTCTACTAATTTGTAACCCTTGCTTGTGAATTGCTACAGAGCAGTGAGTTGATGTTTTCATGGGTCTGGTTCCTAAGAAGTGGTTTTCAGGTTGGAGATGGCTGTTGTATGCATAAACTTAAAAATCTGTTTCCTTGCATATCTGTTAAATTTTACCTGCAGTGAACGATATAAGTCATTTTGCTATTTGGGCACTAAATACCATTAGTTCTTTCTGGAATTTGTAATCAGCCTTCACTTCATATTACCAACATATTTTGTCATCCCCTACACCTCCAACTTTTCAGGGCACCTATGAGTATGCTGAACAGTTTGGGCCCTCATAGAAGTCCTTTTTTGCCTCCAATGGTGACCTTCTTACTCTTTCCAGTTCCAACTGCAGTTGATACTTGTAATATAGTCTTTGGCAGATCTAAGTATTAGCTGAGTAACAAATTCAGATTGTTCCTGTGAAGTAGAGTTAAGAGGTTAGAAAGTAGAGGAAGGATTAAAAATAGTTGGTTTTATGTCCCTGAGTCCAACTTGCAGCCCAACACCTGTAAAAATCTTGAGGGACTTTAGCTGCAACATACAGTCCCTGACAATGTTGTGGAAGATTCTGGCTGTCTTTGGGGAATAATAGGCAAGTCTGTTGGGTGTTATTTTTTTTAAAATGCTTTTATTTGTTTTTTGATTTCTCGGTCTCTTTTGCAGCTTTTCTCTCCAAGCTACTTGTGTCTTTTTTTTTTTCCCTGTCCATTAAGTAGCTTAGTACTGTTTCAGAGAAGTAGCCCTTTAAACCAGACTTTTTACAGCAGGTGATCCTTTCTTAGTGTATAGCCCACCAGTTTCTTTTAAAGGTATATTTAGTTATCTTCTTGGAGGTAACCTATCATTGTGTTTGTTTTGTTTCATGCCTATCTTATTTTGTATCTGCCTTGAAAATAATGTGATGCAACATCCAGAATAATAGTCAACAAGTAATCTGAGGTATATATCTTACAAATAATGCTGACACGCTTGCTGTCTGCAGTGTTGAAGGAAGGGGTTTCTCTTGTATTGAAAACTCATGGGCACATCTAGTAAGTAAAAAGTTTTGTTATATAAAGCTATCATTCAAAACTATTGTGGTGGGCAGAGATATTATGCATATGTATAGTGTTATGAACATTTATATATATAACACTACACATTTTATGGAAGTGCTCCTGCAATACCCCAGTACTTCATACACTGAAGTTTTAACTCTATATTCCTGTATAAGGTGATTGAAAGAGTTGAACCACTTATATGCCTGGTTCTACATGAGGGATTTTAAGAGGATGAAACCCTATTGTATCCCAACATAATTAAACTCTAGATAAGATTATAACCTAGGCTGAATTTTTCAGTTTACTAAATAATCTTATTTGCAAAAAGTGTGTCAGTGATTTATAGTAGTTTCAGAAGAAGCAGTAGTTCACTTGTGTAGTGAATTCCTGCATACAGAAATGCAGGTTTTTAACCTTTACTATTTACAGCTTCCTAAACATCTTCCAACAGAAGCATAGGTGAAGATACATTCGAGCTTAGTGAGAGGACATTGTGCTAGTGTGTTGTTCTTACATGGATGCCTTGGAGGTAATGTATGGACTCCTGGAGCCCCATTGCTTACACGCTGAGAACCATTGTGCTTGGTTGGTGGTTGGTCAGCTTTTATGGGTCACTTATGGGGACTTGAGGAGCAGACTAACAAAACAGCATGTGCAAAGTTATATTTCCCTTGCACAGTATTGGTTAAAGTAATCTGGAAGATGGAGGGAGTTGCAGTATATGGAGATTGACTGTACAGTCAGCATGTGTCTCATCAGACTTAATAAGTTTGACTCAATGCAGGTATTGCCAGAGTTGATATGACTCCTGGAGAGCCTCTCTGCACAGTTCTTCAGCTTCCAGGAGGTTTTATTCGTCTGGACTCCATGCTGTGCACATCCAGAGTTGCTGTTGATCCAGCACTGGAGCTAATCTGTTCTGTGGCATTAGATGATTATGCATCATTCTGCCCAGTGCTCTGAATTCCCGGAATACTTTGCAGGTCTTATTAGCTGTAAAACATCCAGTTCAAAATATTTCAGAGACTGAACAGCTGCATTCTCATCTAGCAGTCCCAGGTCAAATAACCTGGACCAGATCTTGTCTGGCTCTGTGCCCCAAATTCCTTCCTTCCTTCCTCTGCGTGTACCTCAGTATTGGTATGGTGATGGTTGGTGCTGTGTGTGTGCACACATGTGCATGCATATGTGCTGCTTGCATGGTGGATGTGTTTCTAACAGAAGGGAAGAGGACAGATCAAAGATTTTTAGTTGGTGTGCTGTGAGTCCCAGGTGGTGTTCCCAGTTTGAACAATGCAAAAGATTTGGTGTGACAATCAAAATTTGACTGATTTTGCTCATGAGAAAATGTAAATGATATTTTTCAAAATTCTGGTCTACACTTCAGATTCACAAAGCTGACATATCTTTCCTTCGTGATGTAGGTAGTTAGTTGCAGTTGCAAAAATGGCTTGGCTTTTAAATCCAATTTCCAGATATCATATCTTGATATTATTTTAAATAACATCTTGACCTATTTTAATTAAGTCACTAATTGAAAATCAGGAATATCTATATTTGTTAATACAGTGCAGTCACAAGAACAATGTCCATGAAATCATTTTACAAGATGTTGGCTCATTTTGTTTATGACCTTTTTGCAGGCCATTTTTAGTTTATTGTAGTAATATATGGCTTCACTTTTTCCAAGGTATCTGTTATAAAATCAGGAATACTGCTGTAATTAGAATTAAATACCTGACAGGACAAGATTTAGGTAGTAACATGATGGTGAAAGGCTCTAATAGGTAACAGGCTTAGGCAAGCATAGGGAATTTCTTTACTGCTCTTGGAGTTGTTTTGTGTGTGAAGGGGCTGCTGCACAACGGGTTCCTTAAAGTGAGCTCAGCCTGTGCTTTGAAGTTCCCGTTAGGAACAGCTACATGAGAGCTTGCCCTGCCCTGTGCTGGCATTCCTAATGTTTGCTTCACCTTGTACTTGAAGTTTCCTTATTTGCCCTAGAGCTTACTGATAGATGAGGATAAAGTGAAGTTCTTGTCAAATGGCATGTTAGGAACTATTCCACTACATTTCATTTGTGTTTGGCACTTCTCTGTCAAACTGGAGGAAACAGTGCTTATAAATGGCCATTCAGAACACTTGCTCTTTTCATTAAATAATTTTTAAACACTGCTATGTCTCTCTTATAGGATTTAAAAACATCCTGTCTGGTACTTTGATACTGCTGTATTCAGAACTTTCTTAATGGCCTTTCTCTCAAGCCCAGGAAGAGAAATAAATGTAATTGGGATTTTTTTCCTAGGCTATTGGTGGCATTCTGGCACATAATAAATATAAGCATGTTAAATGTATCCTACATTAAACATGTCTAAATTTATATGACATGATCTAGTTGTATATTTAGGTGAGTATAGCAGTAGGAGTTATTTAAATACAGTAGGTGATGTTCAAGAGAAACAAAACCCTATTCATTCTCTGACTTCCCCTGAGAATCAAATGACGAATAAAATTACTTTTGGGAGAAATTCCAACTTGAAGTAAATCTTGGGAAGTGATGGAAGTGATGTTGGGAGAGTTCCGTATCTTGAAGCAAGCCATCAGTAGCCATCGACTCTTCAGATGTTTATTGTTACCTCAGATTTGCTTAGTTATCAACTAGCATAGCCTTGGCTTACTAGCTGCAAGCTCTGTTTGTGACAGGAGTACTGTGCACTTAGAGTATTTTGAGGACAATATTATGTGCAGTACAGTGCAGGAGCACTAACCTGTGTTGATGGGTTATTTTGAAAATCAAACTTACATGGGTTAAGGCAAAGGAAGAATGTCATTAAGTTATTGGTCTTAGTAGATGGATTCGGCTTGCTTACTGCTGCGGTATAGAAAGATGAACACTTAATTTATAACAATATAATGTTAAAAATATTAAATGAATTTAGACCAATATGAAATGTTTAGTGCTAGTGAACAGTAGGTCACAATGTGAGGTTTTCAAAAGCGTCCCTGTGTGGACTTCACTTCATATGATATTTGAAAGAAAATCAATACTAAGGTAGTGTCAGGATGAAGTCTTAAAACGTTTAGGACAATTTGAAAAGGCAACTGAGAACGTGGTCTTTATCCATCACAGGTAGGGCAGTGTTGGCCCATACAAACAGAGGAAATCATTTAACATACTTGATATTCTGGATTACTTTGATAATAAATTAGGGAAAAATTTTTGACGTTAGCTTTTTTTTTTCTCTCTAAGAAGTTGTTTGTGTCACTGCAAATTTTAAGTGTTTGACTTCTCAGGTTGCGAGAAGGTTGTATTTTCTAACCTTGAAGATACATTTTTTTGTTACTACATACATTTTCTTGTCTGCTTATTGGTGTGGAGCCTCCTATTCTAGAAACTTAATCAGATTTTACTTAGTTTCTGTGGCTTAAAACAATAAACATAAACTCAGCATTTGTGAAATCCTTGCAAGCAGAGATAAGAATATTCTTGAACCATATCCCTTGGACATTTCTTTGAGATAAGTCAGATGACTTTGAATTGGCAATGGATAATTGTATATATGTCATGAGAGCTGAAATGATCAGACACAGTAATAAACATAGGACAACTATGTGGAATTGATCCATTTCACTGACAGTCTTCTTCATTCTGATTGGTAAATAAGTTCAACATATTTAGTGTCTCTCAAGAACTGGTGGTAGTCTTAGTGAATGATGATGGAACTGAGTTTTATCATAAGTAATTTTTTTTATTGTATTTCACCCTGCTAAGTAGATCAACTATTCTAGAATATAAACATGCTTTACTGAAAATATGAATTTGATGAGGATTAAGTAGCACATTACTATCAACCTGAAATTAAACAAGATTAAGTTTAATTTGCTGTAAAAGTGTGAAATTTCACATGGGTCAAGGAATCCAGTTTAAAATCTTCCCATATACTTTCCCAAACGCAAACTAGTGCTTAGTATCTCTCATGTTGTTGTTTAGTGTGTCATTTACTGCTTTGTTCATTTATCTCAGAAATGTAATTGGGTATTCAGTAGAAGCACTGCGAAATAACCAGTTTTTCTATCTGCTTAAGTTAGCATGCGGCATGCGTAATGTTTAGGCTCTGTAAGCAAGCTTGCAAATGCAGGCTTTGATCTGTTCTAGGTGTCAGAAAGAGAAGTATTCCCCTCTCTCCCATCACCCCTTTATCTTGCAAGACATGTTCAGATGGTAGCCATATGAAAATGCTGCCATATGAAAACCCCACAACATTAGTTTGATCTCTGAGGAAGGCCTTTCAATTCAAAAAAATTCTTGAATTCTGATAGTGAAATTACCCAGTGTGCAAGAAAACTGGAAACCAGATACCAGGTGCTAAGTATCAGTAGGTTTCTAAAAGTTCCAGGTGTCTCCTGAGATCAAAACTCTAGCAAAAATAGATATGTTATCAAAGTTAACTTTAAGGTACATTGGGAACAAAGGAGGCATAAATACAGGCTTATATATGAATATATATGAGAAGTTAGCTTTCTGTTTAGAACAGTGGAGTTGTATGTAATTAGTTTAGGTCAACTTCATTATGTAAAAACATTCATTAGGACTGTGAAAGCAAACGACTTTTTTTATTGTCAGTTAGACAACAGAAAAAGGATTGTAGAAAAAAGATTGTTTCTTATAAGTAGAATTGCTTTTAGATTTTGCAGGGCTGTGGTACATTTTACAAAGGAGAGGGAGCTTGTGCTTTTGATAGCTACTAGGCTATCAAAAGCTACTAGGCTGGAGTAACTTATAACAGTTGATTTCTTACAGTTGTCAAGCTGTGGTCATCAGTGTAAAACTTTTCACAGTGAGTGAATAAAATGGACTAATGTATAAAGATTAAGCAGTTCTCTAAAATGTTTCTGGAAGAATCTTAAAGATTAAGATTCTATTTCCAATCACCATACAGTTGTCTGGCTTACCTGTATGTTCATATGTTCTACAACAGTACTCGTATTTTCAAAGTGAAGTTTTAAGAAAATTCTAAAAAAAATTCTTTTGCGTACTGTAGAAATAATAGCTAATCTGGAAGCAATCTCAGCTGAACAAGTTACTTAATTCACTGTGCCTACATTTTTAGAAAGAGAGAAAATCCAGATACCTCCTGGTTACTATTCCTCAGAGCAGTGAAAGCTGACCATGGGAACCATATGATTCACTGTTAGTAGGCATCCAGAGGAAAACTAAAGAAAATATATTTGGGTACTCATCCATATTAAAACATTCAATCTTTCTGGTGACTGTCACTTGACTCCCTACTTGAAGAATCTAGACAGGTGGTCTACAGATGGCATGATCTGTTTTCATTGTGTATGAATAATGTACATAATGCATCCTATGCTGAGTTCATAGCATGAGGTTTAATACAATGGGAGCTTCATATGTTTGTGTATAATAGAATAAGCTTCTTAAATTGGAAAATAATCTAATTTTTTTATTCTAATTGTAACTGTTTAGGCGTCTGAACAAGAATAAATTGCAAGTTCTTCCAGAGCTGCTCTTTCAGAACACACAGAAGTTAACTAGATTGTAAGTATAATCTGATTTATGTTTCTATTTTATATTCCTTATTATACAGATTTGCATGTCTGTGTTTTGACTGCGGTGAAAGGTTTAATTTTTGTGATATTAGAACTGCTAGATAGTGAGGGTTCTTAAGATATGTATTATGTTTGCATGTGTGTAGTCGTAATTCAGTAGAGCGTAAATATCAGAAGAGAAACCACAAAATTTTTCCATTCCTCATGTATTAACCATGATGACTTGAAGGTGAATTATTTTCAACTCTCTGTGTAGATATATAGAAACCATGAAAAGTGTCAACTTCTCATATCCAGTATAGTCTAGATGTCCACAAAGAGAGATTGTATACTTTTATTTCAAAATTAGCATGTTGACATAATACAGATTGTTATAACTTTTTTAGTTTTAAAAATTACCTTTTTAAGTAAGTCAAGGCATTGCTTAGCAGACCAGCAAAGTTATGGCTGCTGCCTCATCAGTCAGGAGCATGAGGAAATATGGAGAGGTAAAGAATTTTTCATCTCCTTGAAATATAAAAACTGCATTATAAGATGTTTAGATGGCATCAAGACCAGTCTGAACAGCAAGGGAGAACTAACATGAGCTTGCATCATTTTTTTTTGGTGGGTGGAGTGAGTGGTGTTAGCACAGTAACTGGCTGATTTATAAAAATATATTTTAAAAAAAAAAGTGAGTAGAAATAAAATGGATGAGCAGGTGCTGCACAGTCACTATCAAGAAGAGAGTCATCTGCCTTTTTAAAGGAATAGTCAAAAGGTGTTTGAAATCGATTTCTAGATCCTGCCAAAGTTAATCTCATGATCCAGTCTGTCTTTTTGAAAGATGTACTGTATGGTAAAACTGGGGGTTTTATGCTGAGTTTGCATATGAAAGACCAGTTAGTAAGATTTATGATTTGGCTAGTGAAATTGTAAAGTTACTACAGGATTGCTGAGAGGTTCCTACATCCATGTGGGGTTTTTATGATTGTTTAGTATCTCTATATGCAACCAAACAAACCATTTAGGTAGAGCAGTAAATTTTTTCTTCCTGTGGAAATACTAAACACATGGTAATGGTGAAGATTGATTTTGCAATCAGCTGACTATTTAAAAAAATAGGCTTTCTGGTTGTTTTAAAAGCAGACAAAATGAAGTGTTGTGCAACGAGTGATACTGGTACAGTTTTGGATAATTTCTGTAATGAACTTTGTTGTTGCCCAAACTTGCTCGTGGAAAACTGTACAAGTAAGTGAATGACATTGTTCTGGAGATCAAAAAAAAAAAAAAAAAAAATAATTACAAACTATATCTGTCTTTTAATCTCAAATCTGCTTGGAAAATCTTTGTTGGATTTGTTTTTGCAAGCTTTGTTGCAGCTTTTGAATGCACTAGAAAATATTTGCTCAATGGATTTGCTAGGGCAGAGTGATTTGGTTGTATTGCCTAATGTTCTTTGTATGTTTTTGAAATTCTGCATCTTGAAACTCCTCTTAAGTGTAAAGCATGAGCTGGTACTTACTTGCAGATACCATTTTCTGGTCTCCAGAAGATGCCAGTGGTATTTATTTCATAGAAGAGTTGCTTCATGTAGGATGGTTGTCTAAGAAAATGGTGATGCTTTCAAGATAAAAAATTTATAGAGTTTACATGTATCCACTAAGACAAATTCCAGTTTAACACATTGGAACTTCCTCTGTGAGTGGTTGCATTGTACGTGGCTATCATTAGACTGAAAGGAACTTTCTGGTAATTTGTGGCTTCGAGGGGAGGATTTGTATGTTAATAACTTGTGTGCATCTGTCTTAAGGAACCTTGCACAAAGAAACTAAGTGAAAGTATTGAGGCTTTTCAATACCAGAGTACATATTTTTTAGTAGATCCTATAATCATGACACATTATAGTCCTTAATGGCAAGGGTAATAATTTTGGTTTTAGAATGTAAAGATTGTAATAAAATTACATAAAATAGAATGATTAATATGAATGCTCTGTTGTGTAACGCCTCCCAATGGATGCTGTCAAAATATTTGTCTTTATTCACTGACATTCATTCAAAGTCTTGCTTACTATTTAATAGTGCTTTAGATAGATCACTTTAGCACTGTTTGTCAGTAGAAACTTGCTTTTTCTTTTGAAGATACAAGTGCTATATAAATATAGGGAATATTTTAAGTAAATATATCTTAGCTAAGTGAACTGTTATGGTTCCAAACGCAGTTTGGTTGTATGTTTTTCAGTGATGGGATAAGAAGGAGAAATTTGCTACCTACTAGAATTTGTAAAAATACAGACACACACATACATATATATATATTTATACTTTGAGGAAAAATAAAAATATATGTTTAAGAAGGTTACTTTCTATTTTTTTTTTGTGTTACTGTCTTGGTCCTGCTGCTATTAGATTTCAGAGTTGCTCTTTCTCACTTCTGTTATGACTTGTCTTAAACCCAACAGTGCCACTCTGTTCACAACTGGCTTTCTGGGTAAAACGCTTCAGTGAAGAGGCATGATGCTTGCATTCCTCTCCTGCAGCTGCTCTGACCTAGCCTTTCAAGAAGAAAGCATAGCTGAGAAAGTGATGAAAGGGAATAAAAGAAGTGAAGTAAAAATTGATAAGAGGGACTAATACATGGGTGATGTAAATGCTGTGGAATTTACGATGAGTGAATTAAAATGAACATTAAAAAATGTAGATAATACTGATCTTAATTTTTAATTTCCATAGTATAGGTATATTATTTCTGCTGCCATATTTTCAAAATGTTCACTCTGGGCTACTAAGCTATGAGTCAATTATTTTATTCTTTTTTAATAGTTATAATCCTGATAAACTAGGATGACCAAAATTGGGTATTTTAATTGTTAAGCTTGCTACAGCTCACATGATGCAAAATTTTAAGAACTAAATATTGCCATATAGTATACCCAAAATGGAAAACTTGATTTTATTGCTGAAAACATAGAGCTCATAGTCTTGTCCACAAAGCAAATACAGATGAAGTCTGACTTTTTCAGCTGCTCTCTTTAGCTGGCATGCAGTGAACCATAACAGTCTACAACTTTGTTAATGAAGGTCCAGAGTAAATTTTATTTAAAATATAGAATTATAAGAACTAACTATATAACTAAACACAAAGGTGACATTTGAAGTTTGATAACTTGATAATAGAGTGAAAGTTGGGCATCTTTATTAGCGTTAATAGAATTTGGTGGAGATAGAGTGACTGACCTGCTTAAACATGCAGGAATTTTGTGCACTGGAGGGTTTCAGGGAATACCTGTTAATATTTCTTCAGGAATAGTTAAAGGCTGCAAAACAAATGTGAAGACTGTTCTCAGTGTTCTGTCAGCTGGGCTGAAATGTGCCTGAGTTTATTAAAGGAACAAACATTTTAATGTAGTTCAGTATCAGCAGAGTCCCTGCAGTCTTCTTGCTGCTGGAAATTGATATGTAGAACATTAGTTTTTCCTGTCAATGATGTGCTTGAAAAGCTAGAAAACAAACCTGTTTGGGGATGTTGGGTTCTTCTCTTGTTTCATATGCACGCTGTTTGCATAGTTTGAGACAGCTATGGTGTTGTCCCTGATGGTTTCCTTGTTTGCCACTGTAGCATACTTATGTCAGGGCACTGTGCATTTTCACTGAAATGCAGTCTTTCTAATAACTAATAAAATTTAACTTTTAATGCTTCTCGGATTATAACTACTTCCTCAATCAATCACTTAGCTCCAGATACCTTTGCCTTTTTTCTCCAACCCTCTGCTGAAATGCTGATCTACAGGATATCCTTGCATCTTTTACAGTGCTGCGTAGACTTCGTTGTCACATCTGGTTGATATTAGAAGCAGGAATATATATATAAGGGAATAAATCTTAGATGGAATGTGAAACGTCGCACAAAATGAGTTTCTCATAAGGTTTTGAGCCTTTTCTTCTAGAAAGAGTGGCTTTGAGACTCGTGGATTTTGTTTGCTTTAGTTTAGATAAGAGTTTTAAGTTTAATTGGATGGTGAATGAACTCTTGATTGTATTGTCTAGTGGAAATGTTTGCCATTGCTCTGTTGCCTTGATTTCCTACGTTTTAAAGCTTCTTAGATGTTTTAGCTGGGATAAATAATTAATTATCTAATAATTCAAACTGCAGGCGCTTTTAATGAGAAAACTGAATCAAGGAAAAGGCACTTTTAATAAATTGAGAAATGGAAACAAGGAAGATATTTTTTGTGTAGTTTCAAATATTATTTACCAATATCTAGCCATAAAGAAAAAGGTAATATTAATCTTAATACAAGTGATTAAATGTACAGAAAAAGTATAATAAACCAAAGCATATAATTTAACAACTATAAAACCAGGTTTTGATCCCAAGATAATTATTTGCTAATATCCAAAAGAACTTGTGAAATTTATCGGCAAAGTTTGTAAGCATAGCTTTATGCATGCTGGAATCATGAGTTTCCTTCGTGTGCACAGATGGTATGTGAGATGATCATAGTCTATCTGCTTTTCACTAAAGGCCAAGTATGCTAGTGGTCCATGAGATACTTTATTAGCTTTAAAAACAAAACAAAAGGGGGACACTCTGTCCCCCCCTCAAACACCCAACATGTAAGAATATAATTGTTTTGGTGTAACTTCTATACCTAAAGCCAGCCGCTATGTTGTCAAGGTAAAGTACAGCTCCTTTGTGTGGATGAAAAAAACTTAAAAGTGCTCTGAACTCAAGACTTGCAGTAAGAATTAATACCTCCACCAAATTTATAGCCATGGAACATTTGTTGGGTCTAGAGCATAAGTCTTATGAGGAGCAGCTGGGGGAACTGGGATTGTTTAGCCTGGAGAAAAGGAAGGCTGAGGGGAGACCTTATTGCTCTCTACAACTACCTGAAACGAGGTTGTAGCGAGGTGGGGGTCGGTCTCTTCTCCCAAGTTACTAGCAATAGGACGCAAGGAAATGGCCTCAAGCTGTGCCAGGGGAGGTTTAGATTGGATATTAGGAAAAATTTTTTCACTGAAAGGGTTGTCAAGCATTGGAACAGACTGCCCAGGGAAGTGGTTGAGTCACCATCCCTGAAGGTACTTAAAAGACTTGTAGATGTGGTGCTTAGGGACGCTGTTTAGTGGTGGACTTGGCAGTGCTAGGTTAATGGTTGGACTCCATGGTCTTAAAGGCCTTTTCCAACCTAAACAATTCTATGATTCACTTTTAATGGACTGTCTTAGTTGTCACTTGACAAAACAAACCAAGCTCTGGAAACTTAAAGATACTGAAATCTGACACCAAAAGTATCAGATTAGTGGAAGTATCCATTAGTCTCTGAAATTAAGTAGTTTACTTTTTAGGGTAGTATCAGAATCTAGAATTCAGACTGAACCTGAACACTGTAGTGTGAGAGCGGAGCCCTGGGATCCCAAACTCAGACAAAACTGGTTCACGGCTGTGCATGCATACTTTTTAAATACCAAGGTTTCTAAACTTTGTAGTTATGGGTGTCCCAGTGTTTTATCGTATTAAACTATAATTATTTCCAAAGGAGACTAAAGCAGCAAGATCAACAGAATGGAGATATTTTAGACAAATTATTTGTTTTAATAAAATGGGACAACCTTTTAGTGTCAGGAATAGGTATTGCATAACAAGTTGCTTGTTGTTAACATGGTGAAAGTATTTGTAGCACAGTGAGATTATCAATAAAGCTGGATTAGCAAGACTGCTTTATTACTTGCATAGCGGAATATTTTGAAAGGTGATTATGATAGATGGGTGGAAATGGTGAGTAAGTACATGTAGCATGCAATACAAATTCCATGAGTAGTCTTAAAAAGGGGCAACATGCAATTCTGTCAGAATCACAAAATGGTTGAGGTTGGAAGGCATCTCTGGAAGTTGCGTGTCCAACCAACCCCCTGCTCAAGCAGGGTCGCTGTTGCAGAAGAGTCAGAGATCACTCAGACGTATCTGATCTACTAGTTAGTTTATTGAGTTCTAATTAGTAAATTTAGGTGTGTAAAATATTTTGCAAGTACAGATGGATTTGTCTTCAATACTCTACTATTAACTATACTTAAAGTTAGTATGGGATACAAAGATTATCACATAAGCTTATTATATGTATCTTAAATGTTACATGCATGCAAAAAATGTGATTTAGAAACCCATCAATGTCTGGTGTCTGGTAAGAGATATCAGCCTCAAGGAGGGTAACCTTGAGAGTTGTCCCTACTCAAGGGGAGATCACTGCCACACAGCCAGCTGCTATGGAGGGAGAGCTCAATGGGCCCTGATGGCTGCAGATATCTATAACTTCAAGTGTTTGATTTGTAGTCAGATTTTCTGCTGTGTTAAGGCAGTTTTGGCTGCTTATCAGCCCAGTCTCCAGCCAAACCGGTTTTTTGGGTTTGGTGCTGAGTCCTCACTGATAGCCTCACAGAAGTGAAGCAAATTGAATTTTAGACAGAAAAAAACATTTTGCAGTAAATATATTTTGAACAAAGCTTGGATGCTGTTGTTTGATTTCTTACTTTGAGGTCGTGCAACTTCAGTAATGAAAATATAAGATTTTTATAATAAGTCTTATAGTTTCCTATTGATGTATGTATCTCTTAATTGTAAATTAATGTTTCCCAGGGAGATGTTAGTGACTATCAGTAATGTTTTGTGTTTTAAAGTGCTACTCAAGCATTAATTAGGTAATACTTCACTGAATGAATTGGAAAGGGAAACTTATCACTTCAGTGTTCAAAGATGGAAAAAGAAAAAGGAATCAAATGGGAAAAGGGACTACTTAGCTAACTGCTAAAATGATAGGGGAGTCGTGCTCAACCTGCTACATCATGATGTTCCTTTAGGTTATGGTTGTCAGGAATTATCTGGCATCTGCCTCCATATAGAACTGCTGCTTTTGGAAGGATGGAAGAGGATAATATGTGGAACTTTGTTAACTTGCACTGATCACTGACCCACTGTAATTTGTAATGAAATTTAAATTGTGTTTTATCTGATTGCATTTACCTTACTTTTTAAATGTTTTCTTCCTGAAGTAAGAAAAATGTATACCTCCCGTTTTGTTTATAATTTATTTAAAACACTGATATGACTCTCATCTGCTTTTTATGAGCACAGCAATGCATTGTATTAGATCATCTAAGTTTTCCAGTTTAGTATGCAATAAATGCACATTAATAGCTAACAAGGTATGTAAATCACTGTAAAACAGTCAGATAAGTAAATGTAAGTATGATATGAGGAGGGGGCACCAGAAAAAACTGAGTATCTGTTTGGCCTTTGTTGTTATTAATTTTTTAAGGGTAGATTAGAAACAAGAAAGTGAGCTTACACAAACACACTCAAAATATACCAAATATTTCTAAAGACTTTTCAGGTAAAGTTTTATTATTTTTGCTGGCTTTAATACTTTTATTGCTGAATTTTTCCCCTTGATCTAGGTATTAAAACCACATTAAAACTGCCTAGAAATAATTGTTTATCCTGTAATTCATATGCTTTTGAAGATACTGGTGAGAAATGTGTATTATTGTGTGGATGAGCATACTTAAAAGCAATTTTAATGATAAATTTATTAGACACTAAAAACCCATGTAGTCTGTTTAATTATTTATCATACTGGCTTTTAGTTTTATTTTTACATGTTACTATTTGCCATCTCTTTTCTTGATTTGTCTACTTCCTTATGATTTTAGTGTTTGTACAGTGAGTATATTCGATTTTGTGTGAGTAGTTTCATTAGGTAATTCCTAGTAGGAGTAGCTAGAACTATTTAGTTACTGCTTTACTTATGAAGCTGACCTTGTTAAGCATAAATATAAAGGTGTACTTAACTTCTAGATTCGCTGTGCAATACTATGTCATTCTATTGCATGCTGTGCCTGCAAGTCAGAAATTGGCCCAGGTAAGTCAATGTCTCCTGGTTTGAACTTGACAAGTGTAGTGTGTGTATTAGATTTTACCAATGTCTGCTTTCCTTTGAGTGCATTTATAGCGAAGACGTTTATTGTAGCTAGGAGGTTGTTTCATATGTGTATGATTTGCCAAGAATTTGCTGCTGAAAGCCTTACTAGAACTGTCACTTGTAAACCCTCCTTTCCAGCCGGATCCGCAGCAAGCTTGAAGTACCAAATCATGACTCCTGATCAAATTCAGAATCTTTTATCTTGTGGATGTCATTAGAAGCTGTGTTTGGAAAAGCAACCAGTTCATAAATTTTCTTAGTGCCCTCTTTGTTTTCTGTTTGTTCTCTTTCTAGAAAGAAAGATCTCACAGATTGCTGACTTAGAGCTCCAGTATCATTTCACATTAAAGCAGGATCCTGACAATTCAGTTGTTACATGAGTTTGAGTTATGGTGTTGCCATGACAAAATAGCATGGGCTGTAACAGTGTGTTTTTTGTGGTTTTATCCACATCCAATAATTGTAGTTTTACTGTGTATAGATCACAGCAGGTCTTTTTAGAAGACAGTAAATAATTACAGTAAGTGTTTGCTGGTCTCTGGGGTGCACTTCTGGCTTAAGAAAGATGTGCATTAGGTCAGAGGCTTGTGCTGCAGATAACTGGATGACATTTACACCATTTATCAAACTGAAGTCATTTTATATCTTCTTTTTAGCTCTGGTTGTAAATAATGTATGCAGAGATTTTTTTTTAATACAAATACACTAGTTTTATTTGGAGAGGATTTTTTCCTGTCTAATTTAGTGCAGAAGATTAATTTTTAAAAATATGAATAAAAGATTTTTTTATTATTGCGAGTGTAGAAAACTAATGAAGACATGTCAAAAAGCCAGAAGGCTCCCTCCTCAATGCTGCTTTTTCCCCTGTGTGAAATTGGTTATTTAAAATTATACTGTGCAGATGTCTTGTTTCCCCTCTTAGGGGAAATAGGCATGACTGGAGAAGAAAGGGCACTCTTTGCAAAAATTACTTCTGGGTTTTAGTGGCGTCTTTCTTTTAAGACGACATCTAATGCCAACTTCTGTGATTGGGTCATCTTGGTAATAAGCTGTTTAAGGTAGTTTGTGGCAAAGGATTATACTTTTCCAGAAGAAATACCACACCATGCAGATTAAGCGTAAACCTGCTTTGCAAATAAGTTGTTTTACTCTTATTAGCTGAGTAATTACTGCCTTTCATTTCCACTATTTTTTCTGATGCTATTAGGAAGGTGACATGTTCTTTTGGTTGGTGTTCAGCTCAAGAATTCAGGAGGCTCCCAATTTGTGAGATTAATTTGCCACTAAGTTATTTGGTAGCCATAACCATGTTGCTGTGTGTCAGGTTTCCTGAATGTAGGGGTTCTTTTAAAAGCACTCGCAAACATATTCTAGTTGCAAATCACATGTCTTGCAGATAACATATTGAAAATTATTATGTTGTAATTGCCTGCTCAACACAATCCTGAACTGGAAAATGCTTAGTTTATTTTACTAACGCCAATAGTAGCCTTGTAAACTTACTAAGTCCAGCCTAGGACTTGATATCAACAGGGCTGTTGTAAATAGTTTCTGATGCTTCTTGAAATTCTTCTTATTCTTAGTATCAGAAAAGGAATATTGCTAAAATTCAGTATGAAGTCACTTTATCCAATTAGACATTAATTTCCATTAGAGTTTGTTCTTTTCTCCACAACCAGGATATTTGAGAACATCCTGGAGATGTTTAACAAAATTAGGCTTTTCTGAACTTCCACAGACTATTTTGCCACTTTAAGTAAGTTGCAGCAAAGACAATTCGATTGGGACTCCATGGTTAGTCATCACCTAGAAAGCTGGAGACGTGGTTTCTGAGGGTGGTCATGGGTGCTCTGCCAATTCTGAAATGCATCCTTTTTAACAGGCTTCAACTTCTGTGTTTAGAGTGACAAGTTAGAACTGGGGGGAGAAAAACACAGTGACTCAGCTTCTTGTTTTGATGGCTTTCACATGACAGAACTATTACAGAGTTCTCACAATACAATAATTGTGGGTGGGCATTATTGGCTTACCATTTTCTTACTTTTTCAGAACTTTGGTCTTTTGCTTCTCTTAGCACCAGTTCAAGCATTGTAGCTCTCTACAGTGTTATATTCTGGTTCCTCTGGCTTGATTTGTGGTGATGGCGAGGCTGGGGAGGCATTGTTGCTGGTGGCCTCTGCAGAGTGGCTATGTCTGTTGAAGCCGTGGCCTGCTTTTGTTAAACTCAACAGTGGATTGAATAGCTGTGTAGACTGCCATCAGAGAATAGTTAGGTTATATCTGCGAGAATATTATTACTGTAGGTATTCTGACCTGATGGTTTGTAGGCTGTTTCTTTTCTGGAAACTGAATAACTCTGTCAGACTGACCGTGTGCGCTCTAAGTTTGTCAGAGTCAGATTTACTGCATTTGCTTTGTTAACATGGCTTTTTGGCCTCGCTACTAGAGCTAGTCTGCAAATGTCAGCACATCATGGTGTACTTGCACATAGTTTATTGTTATATGGATATTGCTTTTCTTGTTTAAAAACTTCCTTTTAGTTGGTAATTCATGTGTGAATATTTTTTGCGCTTTCCCCATTGGCTGTACTTTGAAAGGAGCTGCCAAGTGTTTTGCCGAATGCTCAGTTTAGTAAATGGTCCAGAGCTGCAAGAGTCCTGGCACCAATTAGAATGAGCAGTGGCAAATTTACTTGTAAATTTTCATTATTGCAACTAGGAGACAATGCATAATAAATACAACTTTATTTTTTTGGTGCACAGGAGATTAGAATAAGTGTGTTTAGCATTATTTTTACTTTTGAGGCTGTTTACTTACACAAGGTGAATGTAGGAACAGATTGAACTGGTGTCCTGAAGCACAGACATCTCATCTGTGTAACAGGAAAAATATAGTGATGATAATGTAAATATTTTCATTGCTTTCCATAATAGGCTGTCACCCTGAGGTTAAAGATTAGTTTACATTCATTGTCTTGTAAAAGTGCTTTCAAATACTTTGGGAATACATGGCAAATTATGAGAATTTCCTTTGGTGTGCAAGTGGGTAGTAAAAGTAGGGGACATGATCCTTGTTCTAGAGGTACTAACAAGGGTTAAATTATAAGTGCTGCACATAAAATCTTGATTTTGATCAGCGACTTCAAAAATGAAAGGCCATTTCCTGTCACCAGTTTTCTGGCATCTAGCACTACTGTTTTCTGTTTCACAGCAGCAGAACTCAGCTTTACCTGCAGAGATTTATTGTGTATTCAGAGTGCCCCTTAACTTAAGCTTATTGTGGGTAAAATGATGCAAGACCAAACGCTTCTTTGTTTTAGTTCTCGTTTGGTTTTATTCTTGAAATCTGTAATGTGTACAATGGGAAGTGTAAGTTAGGCTTTCTGGAACTTTTCAATGTGTTTCACAGGGGTAATAGGGCATGCCTGTTTAAAGTATTTCAGACACTTAAAGGTCACCAAAATGAATACTGCTATTACTTTTAAATGCACTACGGTTACTTTTGAAATACAGTCATAAATGGTCCAGGATTTCATTATGATTCAAATCAGTTGAGAGAAGCCATGGGATTGTAGCCTGAGGTGTATGTGTGCCTGTCAAAAGGGTCAACATGGAGCTGAACCAGGAGGTATTTGATCTAGAGCCTGATGCATTTCCATGTTCCAAGTGCAATCTATGTTTTAAAACTTACAAGAGTAGAAACTATTTATGAAACAAAATCAAAATAACTTGTGCAAGTCATTAAATATTATGGTGCTACAAGAATAGATTGGCAAGGGTGGTTTATTATCTTCTTACTCTTCTGACTAAGAGAAGGATGTCATACAAGGTGTGCCTTTGAGCCTCTTTTATTTCTCAACTCAGTGTAACATACTGAAAACAAAGGCTTATAACACCTTGTGTTATAAAAAGTCCACAAGCTGATTTTTAATATGTTTCCCTTACATAATGCTTTGGAACTTAGATTATTCAAATATACAGTAACTGCCACTCTTGAAGTTTGAGATTTTCTACAATGCAAGTACTATTGAGAAAATTGACCAAAGCATATTTGGAATTAAGTACCTGTCTTTTGTTTTGCTCTGTTAAACTCCCTGATGGGCAGTTAGTAGGGACATATCTATGAAAGATTTTCTTCAGGAAACAGTTGATATGGATTTACTTCATTCCTATTGATATATGAAGGAATGTTAAGTTTAATGTTCTGAGTGGTTTACATGCAAGATACAATGCCAATGCTTAATGAACTGTGAGGGGAAAAAATGTTGAAAAATAAGGCATCCAATATGAAACCAAATGTTATGCTTATACAGTTAGTTTCTTTTGTTGAGAGAACAAGATTATTTCCTACCACACAATCATGTTAATACAACTCCCTATTGTGTTAGTTCTGATAATCATCACTGGGTCAGTCCTGCTTCAACGTGTTTTCTGTACTACTGGAAGCAAAGAAGGTTGCTGAGTGCACTTAGAATGTTATCAGTCTCCAAGCCATAAACTGATTTTTCTACAACTAGTGTATGCACATAGTAACTCTATCTTTGAAAGTACTGGAATATGGGATATTTTGCTTTTTTTTCTTGAGTCAGTTGTACTCATACTGTCCTTTCTGACTTTTTCCCAGTGATTGCTTGATTAACCCCATACCTTATATTTCCTTATTGGGAGCAGAGGTGATGGGATATTGTGCTACATTTTTGTTAGCACTTGAGTTTTTTACTCCAGAAGTGGCAGCTGTTTTAATGTCTGATCTTGGTGTTACTTGATCAGGGTACTTGTTGTTCAGTAGGAGGTACTTCACTTAAACAACTTCCCTTCCTTTACTCTAGAGGCCTCATATTTCTTCTGCTATATTAAGTATTTATGTGACTGCCAATGACTACACTTGCAATACCGGTCCCAGGATTTTGCATTGCAATAAGATTGGCTGTAATAAAACGCATAAATCTAGTGATATCATTTTACTGGGTTTGTTGAGAGAACGTAGTGGCACATCCATGCCTGAGCAAGAGTATTGCCCCAGAAGGCAATGACTCACCTGAAGGAGTTATTATCTAGTGAAGCTCCATCGTTGTTTTTTTTGGTATGCATTATGGGACTGGGAAACGCACGTGCATGGTACAGCGTTTCCATTTCTACCAGTCCTTCCTATAACGAGAACAGACTTAGACTAACTTTGCTCAGGTAGACTGTTTAGTTTTGACTTTCAAGGCAACATTTGTCAAGTGTTTTGATAAAGTGTAACTTACATGTATCACTAATTACATGCTCCAGAGGGACCATAGCAATAATGGCATTTTTTTTCTGACCCGAGGGGAAAAATATTTCGCATAAGCCTGGGGAATGCAACATGCCACTTGACCCAGTTGGTGGTGAACTTCAAAAGAAAACAATGTTTCTTTTTACTGCCCTCAGTTTTTTCACTATTTTATCTTCAAAACTGGTATTTCAACTGCTTGAAGGGAATTATTTTTCTTCACTGTTTGTTACTCTCTTTCCCAAATGGCATTGCTAGTTTTTAAAAATGAGGACCACCTCACTCTCTTGCAGCTGCAGCTTGTTCCAGCTCCTATTTAATGAGGTAAACCACTTTTGTTGTGTTTAAATAAGTGCATGAACAAAGAACCTATCAGTAGATTGGCCTGTGGATAGCAGTGGCTTATGAAAGGCCTCGTGTCTGATGTCAAACTTTGCAAAAGTATGAGGTAGATAATTTTAAACTTTGTAGTTAAAGTTTGTAAATTGTGTATGCAAATAAATAGAATTTTATGGAAAGTGCAAACGATATGCCTTTAAAAGTGGAGACTTATTTGTTACCAGTCTGTTTTTTTATATCTCTTAATTCACTTCATAGGGTCCTTCCTTTCAAAATAATGAAAAGAAAAGAGGAATAGGATTTCTCTCTTCCTTTAAGGCACATTGAGCATACCAAGACGCATGGAAAAGTGAGGACTTTTTACTGTAGCATGACTCTGTAGCCTTGTCCTGAAAATGAGAAAGAGGTTCAGTAGAGAGTTTCTACAGCATTTTGTGTGTGTGTGTACACCAGTGTTCGATTGTCAATTTGGAAGGAAGAATGTTCAAAGTAAGCTTTCAGCTTGGGATCTTCATTAAAGAAGGTGACCTGAAAGGATAGAACAGTTAAAAACTGTGGGGAAGTAATTTTCATCTATGAAAATTTCAGACATTCATACTGAAACAAGCTCTTTCAGTTACCCTTGAGTGTTCAAATGCTTAGAGGGATGCTAGGGATGCTAGAGGTATTGATGCCTACACTGAAAATTTCTGCTGAGTTGAATAGCCAATGACAATACTTCTGTATAACTTTAAACTGCACTTTTTGATTTATGCAACAGTTAGATACTTCACTGATTTTTTAGTAACCTTCCATAGAACTCAACTAATTTCATCTGTACAGGTTGTGGGGATTAGTTGTAGAAATAGAGGTAGTGGCTTGTCTTCAATGAGCAGTCACTGGGTTGTTTAGGGTTTTTTTGCCCACTAATGTGCCTAATTTTTAAGGATTTCATATTTAGTATTACGTTGTCAAGCTCATCTGTTTCGTTCTCCTTAGAAAGATTTTTCTGGTTTTCTTGCTGTCATTTAAGAAAGTATGGAGCATATTAACCTCATCTAACTCTGAAGCTGGCTGTGCTTTGGGAAGTTGAACCATGTGACCTCCAGAGGCCCCCTACAACCTGAAATATTATGTGGTTAAGTATATTATTTACAGTATTTAATGTTAAGGTTTGGAAGCTTTTAGCTGGTTCAGGGTTTGGCAATTACTGTGGATGGGATACTAGATTGTGGGGTTTGGTTCCCCCCCCCCCCCCCCTTTTTTTTCCTCCTTCTATTCTGAATTAAAGATTAAATGTAGTAGACAGGATTTTTGTGGGTGCTGGAAGATACTGTGCTTAAGAGGTGCAAGATTGCGCTCATCACCAGGTTCTTGCAGGAGTGTGAGATGAGGGTTCTCAACTCCCACAAAAACTGAAAGTCAGCAGGAGCCAGAATTGATGAACTGCTGCTAAAAAAAAGTAATTTTTAGCTGTCTCCTGCCCTAAATTGTGCTGTTCAGATCTGCTTGTAATGTTGGCTTTGGTAAACGTTTCAGAGGTAGGCTGTGCCTTGGTGCTTGGTATTTTGATATTTTATCTTGTTAACATCTCATTATGAGAGAAGGTTATTTGCTATATCCCTTTCCTGAATGTGACCCAATTCTGCTCTGCTTAAAACCACCTTGTAAAAACAGAATGACTTGCATAGTAGGCTGTGTTAGGATTATTATATAACATATGCATATAGGCACTTCCCAGTTTCTCCTAGAAAATAAGAAGAACAAGAATAAGAAGAAATAAGAAAAGAAAAAAAGGGAGTATGGTATAGACGGCTTATAACATGTCCTCAGAATTTTCTTTCCTGAGAGCCTTTGCAGACTGGACTTGGCATGGAGGCTTGAAGTGTTCCTATGTCAGCAGACATTTCAATTTTTTTTTTTTTTTTCTGGAGGACCCATGTTTTCCTGCCTTGTACAGGAAGAAAAGTCATGAGATGCCCAGAAGGATGTTTTGGGGTTGGTACTGCTCATAAAATTCGTAGCCTCTCTTGCGGGTCTTGCAGTGAAGATGGCAGCTGCAAGTTGGCTACCAGCCCATTTCAGTTCCTGGCTGCAGTCTGGGTGCTCATGTCTATATCAATAATGTGAGTATGCAGTTTTTCAAACAGCATTGAATTTTCATTACTGAAAACAGAAGAGTTGTTTGTATTTTTTTTTTTTTCCAGAACACACATTAGTGAATCTGCCAAGATTTTAAGTTCTGCTCTGTGGCATTTTTGTGTATGTATCTAATGGTAAAATTTGAAAGAAGGGCAAATTGGTCTCAACCTCACAATATCTAAGAACATAGCTTTTGAATTTCAGTGATAGTAACTAAGTTTCAGAAATATGATTGGTTTTTTTTGCAATCTTAATGTGACGATCTTGATTTAATTTTCAAAGTTATTTCCAAACAGCCTCTAAGGTAATGTTACTACAGTGTCACCAGTCTATTTAAATTACATAAAAATCCCAACTATTTTAAAAGGATGGTTAAAAGGAGATGTTATCTTAACGTCCACTGGGTTATGCTGAATTTCAGACACCTTTTAAGCTGCTACAAAGGTCCTGTCACAAGTGGGTGGTAAGTGAAGTAAAAGTTGAGGAGATTCAAATAGGCCCAAGGGGTATACAAAATGGGATGGTGAAGTGGCAGAGCTGGGATTTAAAAATATAAAGTATATTTCTTGGTGTTTTGGTGATAAATACATTATTTGTAGTGTGCATATTTTGAAACTTGGGGTAAAGCTCCAGCTAAGGAAAATATAACATTATTTCTTGTGTGATTATCAATTCATCTGATACTGAAGGGAATGACTTCATGGTAGTGCCTTCAGAAATGCTCAACTTAAGTTAGTTACTCAATTTAATTCAGTTACTGAATTACATACTTTTACATAAATGTTTACGTCAAAAGATTTTTGTTTTAAGCAGTACTTTTTTCACAAAAAAATTTCTTACAGAGTTTGGGAGCAATATGTGTACAAAATGATCATAAAATATATCAAAATGCTAATGTTTGTGTCATGCGGATTAACTAATTAGTACAGAGTTCTTAGGTAGTCTGCCAAAGAAGTGAGTTACGCTGCTTAGACTGGTCTGTCAGTGATAGGTAATATGTGCAGTAGTCATTGACTATGGGAATGATACAAGTACTTGAATTAGGAAGGTGTATTTTTGAAGAAAAAAATGAAATATCTGAAATAGTTTTCTCTTTTAAAATCTTTTTTGTAATAAAAGACACAGTTTGTGAGTTGAGTAAAGCCATTTAATATTATTTAGTGGCTCCTCATTTTACATATTCATAGACTGAAGTTAGGCATCACCTCATAGCCCTGTAGCTCTCCTCCCCACAAAGTGGGTAATTGTCAGGATGCTCTAAAGCTGTGTTACTCTGCTTTTCTTCAGGGCATGTATGTGAACTGCCTTGTTTGGTTTTTTTGTTTGTTTCTTTTGGTTGATTGTTTTTGTAAACACACACACATCCCCCCCCCAAAAAAAAAAAAAAAAAAAGTGTGAAATGGACTACTGTATTTACAGAATTTCTGCTTTCTCCTTACATTTCCCACTAACAGGCTTCAATGTCCCTATTACAGACCTGGGTTAGGTATTAGGCAAATTGTCCTTTTGTCAGTGTATGAACGACTAGCTACTGAAACTACAGTGTTCATATCTCAGAAACTCTATTCAATGTTAATTTTATCTTAAATAATTCCAGATAGCATAATTATCCTTAATTATTTAATTCCTAAATTATTCTCTACTTGGTTACTTTGAAGGGCTTGCAAATAATTTTGTGAATCCTTATTTTACCAAGTAACTTTTCATGATTCCATGCATCCCAGTTTTTAGCATGTAGCTATGATGCTTACTGAAAATAGTACATTTAAGTATTACTTAACATTTCATAGGGTCACACATTTTATAATTTGTAAGAGAAAACGTAGATCTGGCATTTGAGCTGCAATGCTCTTATTTCCTTTGAATTACTCCTAATGTAGTTCAGTATTTGAATAAAAGGATGGGTAATATATTTGTTGCTTATTGTCAACTATTATCACTTACTAAAAAAACATGTTTAGAGACTTTTTATGGGAATTGGGGCTCTTTTTTGCAGGATTTTATGTAGGTATGAAAAAATTGGTAGCTTTTATTTCACTTGTGCCTGGATGTAAAAATATTAGAGGACCAAAGTGTGATCCATACACTGAAAACAGCAGCCAGAATCAGGATCTGACAGCCTGGAAGAGGCAATCACAGGACGATCTTGTGGCAATGGTTTTATTCTAGTACTGCAGTTCTGGTGTCTTCAAACTAAATAACAGTCAGTAGGAGCCAGGTCAAGGGTCTGCTGGATTTTTGAGGAGGAGGCTCCAAGTAGTGCAAATTTGCATTATTACTGGTCTGGAACAGCACTTGCTGATTTACTGTGGCTCTGCATTTGTGGGTCACACTATAAACTAATAGGAAAGTATGCATTACTTAACTATGTGAAATAAAAAATAGCGATAAATGGTATCATTATAAAACTTTGAAAAGACACGTAGTCCTTTTGAAACTTTTACTAGGAGATTGTTAAAAAACCCCAAACAAACCAACCAAAAAATCCCAATCCAGACAATGGCAGGGTGGGGTGGGGAAGTCTTATATTATATTGTTGTTCTTACACAGCTTGGAGTCCATGCTCTAAATATACCTAGTTACAAAGAGTCAGAAGAGCAACTGTGGCTTAAATGCTGTGATTGTGCAGAGGTGCATTTATACTTGCATATTCAATCACGTATCATTGCACTGAATTTGATTTAGGAGTCTGCACAGTCCATCTACTGTAAATCTACACAGTGTTCTGCTCGGCATTTCTAACTGTGTTAGGTAATAACTTGGGAAAACAAAAATCTTGCATGGAAAAACTATTTTTTCAGAAACTACCAGTTGAGTGCTTGGACTGATTCTTAAACTCGTGTTGGCAAATATTAATTATCAGGTAATTAGAATGTGGTGAGCAAGACTCAGTGTCCTGTTTGGAATTTTTATTTGTTGAAGTAAGTGCATTATTTAACTGGCTTGTGTTCTAAAGAAGAGGATGACATTTTTAAATGAGGAACTTTGTGTGGATTAGTTTACTGGTAGATAGTACTGGTGTTAAGAGTTGGTGATTTTTTTTTTTTTAATTTTAGGTAGCCAAACATCTTTGTGTGAGGGTTGTTTTACATATGCGTATATTTTACTGACCCTCTTAATAGTTACTTTTTTCCATCATTGATGTTGCATGTTGTGCTGATGCCGAGTTGCTCTTGGAAACCATTTCTTAGTATGGACATTCAGACTGTTTTTCAAGAAAATGTAATGCTTAATGATAACAGTGTGTAGTGCAACAGCCAAAACACATTATAAATATGCACGCTATTGTAGATTTCATTGAAATATTACAATAATGCTATCTTTTGCCTTGGGATTGTTATATTATTGGGATATTATAAAAATAGCTAACTATTGAGATACTTGGGAATTTTTGAATGAAAGCTTTCGTAGGCTTAAAAATTGCTGCTTCTGGTTTTTCATGGGAACATTAGGAAAATCAGACACTACTTAAATTGAAGAATAAGTAAATTTTAAAAAGACTGAATTGTGATCGTTCCTGTTTCTTGAAGTACTGATGGTTTTTCATCAGTTGTAAATCTTAATTTTATACAGTGCTTAAATACTCTCTCAGTATATAGACAGGAAACAAAGGGTTTAGCTGTGCCTTGCCTTGAAAAGTCATGGAATTTCTTGGTTAAACACAATGAACTTAAAATGGTGAAACCTGAATGAGTGATCTAAGCAACCTGAATTTTTGTTGTAATTTTCTTCAAAGCTCCTAATACTGTCTGCTACTTATGACGTAGTAGAAAGACATGGACAGATCAGAAGTGGATTGTGTCTTTTCCATGGTTCCTGATATTAATAGAAAAGAATAAAATAAGTCAGAGCTGGTTTTATGCACCACTGAAGAGAATGTGTGATAGGTTAGGTGAGCCTGGAAGGGCAGCCAGCTGTTGAATAGAAGCAGGCCTTAGGTTTATTAACTTGCAATAGAAATTTTAAAATTTCATTTAAGTATGTGCACAGAGTATATTTTTTATATTTAAGTTTCAAAATAAAATGTTTGGTTTCCTTTAAAAGTGTGTGTCAGACAACAGCACCTGCTACTTCTGCTGTAATACTGCAGTTTGAAAAGCAGGTCTGCAGAAGAAGCTGCTTCCGCGAGGGAGTTTTTACTTTTGATTGTGGGTCAATAGTAAGTGTAGAAGGTTTGCAGCCCTGACACTATGGGCCATAGGAGGCTGTGCTATTGCAGCAAAGAGTCTACAGGATGGGTGTTTGTGATTGACAGCCTGAGGATACAGCAAATAGTTTCAGTATGGTGTGGCTAGTGAAGTTGAGAGGGCAAGTTTTGGAGAATTTCAGCTATGTCATGGGAAATGGCCACAGCCAGACTTCTGATTAGCAGTAGAGTGCAAATCCTCTGGGTCATTGCCAGGGTTCAGGAGGGCAAAACACTGGTGGGCTATTGAATTGTTGCCATACTTTGTTTAAAGAGAAGGAAAGAAAAAGAAAAGAAAAAACCCAAACAAACCAACAAAAAAGCAGATTACTTTTTTTGGTGTCAAGCGTGCCATCATTTTAATGCTGCTGACATGTACATCCGAAGCAATGCATGGGGACAGAGAAGGGCTGGAACAAGCACATTTAAATACTGAAGATATTGATGAAATCTGAGAAGTTAATAACTACTCAGCTGCTTTTTCTTTTGATTAAAAGAATTCTCTCATGAATCAGCACTGATTTTTGCCGTATGAAATTTACCTACAGCAAGGGCAGTTTTTATGTATTGGTGATCCCAAAATGGTTTTAAACTGATTTTTTCTGAATCTTAAATTGAAAGAAATCATGTGGCATAGTGAGGGAACAGAGAAAAGTATTTAGTATTTTACTTTTTTTTTTTTTACAAATATCAAAAGTATATTCTGCAAGGACACTAATTATGACTGTAGGCTAAAAGCAAAGTAGAAAACTGAAACTATTCTCAATACACTAAAATGCATTGAATTTTTCTTCTGTGAGGCAAGCTGTTGTAAGTACCTGCTACGCTGGTCAGACCTGCTGTGGGTGTGATTTGTGAGTGCACTCAAGTAGGAGTTTCCTGGTTCTGGGACATTGCAGTTTTCCAAGTCAAACCTCTTTATTCATTCACCTCAGTTAAGTAAACAGAGGCGTTCTGTTTTGCACTTTTGTGGTTGCTTCCCAAACCACACTGCCACGTGTCTTGGAACGGCTCTTTTGCAAAGGTGTAAGTAGCGTGAGGTTGTGCCACTGGTCCCTGAGACAGGTGGTAGCTGACACCAGGTTCTTGCTGCAGTCAAAACCATTCATTTACCCTTCACCCCATTTCTCTAATACTTCTGAATTACTCCAGGAACAGGCTGTAGTTTGGATTAATTGTACCAGCTTGTTTCGCCATAGGAACCCACAGTGTAAGGAGTTAGGCCCTTTCTGGATCACTTCCCTCAAAAACAATGAACTGTGTGGGTGTTTTCTGTTAAGCAGACCCAAAGGGATGCCAGAGCTCTAGACTCGCTGGCATTCTTCCTTATCTGAAGTTTTAGTCTAAATGACTGTGGTGGTGCTGCCCTTACTGTCAGTCAGCCTGGCATCTTATGTGGTAACTTTCTCTTAGTGGCTGTGATTACAGAGCATCAGGATGCAGATAGCTGATTGTGGAACCTGCTTCTCTGCATGGTTACCAGAGGGAGGAATTGCCTGGGGTGGAGTGGGGGAACAAGTCCTTTCACCTGGGTTAATTCTTACCTTATCCAGCCATGTTTCCCGATCCCATGCCTCGGTACTTCTAGCATGCCAGCCAAGGCAGAGGCAGTTGAAAGGCGGAAGGCTGATTATGCCAGAACTGCAACTGAAAGAAATGCTGATCAAAGAGCCTGTGTGTCAGACCTTACATGGTACTGTGATTTATTTTCTGATGACTGGACTTTTTATTTATTTCTTTTCCCTCCCCTCACAATACTAATGACATTTCCAGTTGATCTTTGTGATTTTTCATTTCCTTACATGTTTCAACTTTCAGTAAATAGAATTCTACATTCTTTACTCATGTGAAAGTTACAGAAAACTTACCCTAAAAGTGAGTCCCTGCAATTCACGTCAGTAATTATATTTTGCTGTATTAATCTGATTGTTTGAATTAATCTGTCCAGCCTATTTGTTTAGTAATTGCAGACCACTTATTGTTTAATGTTTCAAGAATAATACTGTCAATGAACAGAGGTTTGCAGACTTGTATGCCGAACACTGTCTAGATCTTGGAGTTCTTTCCCACACAGAGCTGTCCTTCCCCCACTTCTCTGCACAGAACAATGAGAAGCAGCAGTATCGTCCATGACTCGTGACACAGAGCTTAATATCTGCTGCGGAAGCTCGGGATGTTGTTTGCCACAGCCCCAGTTATAAATGAGGGACTATTTGCTGACCAATTGAGAGCTTATGTGAAGCAGGAAGCACTTGACTGCAGGTCACACTTTAAGTCTTTGTAGTGATAATACTGATGCATTTGCATTGCTTAAAAAACCCAAACCTGTGGAAGTGTAAGTAATGTATTAAATGTACTCAGAATTAATCTGTGTTGATTTTCATACAATATTTTTGCAAGGTTAGGCTGTAATAGTATCAAAAGTCTAGTAGGCTGTTGTTAGTGCTTGAGATTCATGTGTTGTCTCATGAAAAACATGAATTTCCTAAATGAGAATTTTTTCACTAGGAAGTAGTTAAACTAGAAGGATAAGGAAAAGCCAGGAACTACAGGGAAATAAAGTTGTTCACCTGTGGTGACACCTCAGTCTCTGGTTTGATGGGAGACTCTGGATTTTGGATGTGTCTCATTCCTAAAGGATGAATAGAATTGATAAGCATAAAATGCAGGTCTGTCCTATATTGTCAGCAGTGTCCTCCATTGTGGACTGTTTGCATAGAGTGATATGCAGGATCAGAAAGGTACTTCAGAAGAAATCTTAACTTCTTAGTGGAGGGTTTAAGAGGTCACAACATGACCTACTAGCCACATAATACTGGAGTTGGAGGATGAGGCAGTGCTATGCTGTGGTGATGAATATGTTCCAGCGTAACCAATGACAAAATATCTGGTGCTTCTGGCAAATTTTTGGGGGTGAAGTGAAGGGAAGAACAGGTAGGAATTCTGGGACAACCTTCAAAGGATGGAGAGGTAACAGAGCCACCTGGCAATATATATCAATAGCTCCAAATTTTCTGCATTCTTAAAACAAGATGAAAGCATAAAAATGCCCAGATGTGTAAAAAGAGATCTGTAGTTTAAATGTATGAATACCGTAATGATCAGCACACACAATGACTTCGAAGTATGTCTTTAATTACATTGTTTTCATGTAGTACTGTGTGTGAAATATTTTGATCTCACATAGGAAGAAGAGTTAGGTCTATAACAACTGCGTGAATGGTGTGAGAGAGCTTTTCAGTATATTTCTGTGCCTCTAAAAACTGGCATGTTGTTCCCTGTCATCAACTCAGATGTGAAAAGGAAATGTACAACTGCTGAAAGTGTGCAAAGAATATGGTAAGAAATCTTCCGTCTTTGAAGATCTCCGTATGTGAAGTACTTATGCATGTTTTTGAAGACAACTTGGTTCTTGGGATCCCTGAAAGTATTAAGGAGGAATGAGAGGATGTATGTAGCAGGCTTGTCTTTGGCAATGGTTTAACAGCACAAAACAAATCATAAAGCAAATGCATAAATATGGTAACTTATTGTCTCTGTCAAAATTTAGCACAGTTAGAAAACTCTATCCAACTGCGTTTTGTGATCTGTGTGGTCTGTCTTCTGGCAATTAACATGCTGGAAGTGCAGAAGCTAATGTTCCAGAAATTTATCTGCAAAGAAATGTCTTAACTCCTGATGGGCAAGCCTTGTGTTGTCAGAGATCAGATTGTGTTGTTCTAATAGCAAAGCATACGTGTTTTTACTGTTGGCTACCTTATTAAAGTGAGGCTAAATTTCCAGACTAATATGTCTTCAAAGCAATGAGATTACTGAAGTTCAGTTGCTAGAAGGAGATGTGTGCTTGAGGAACTATATGATGTGAAAATACGTGGCTTGAAACTAATGAAAAGCTTCAAAAGGAAGAACGGGACAGAGTAACTGTAGTTCACAGAGAGAGATAGGCTATAAATTGCACCTTTAACGAAATTGCATGCTGGGCTCAGAACTAGACCTATATAAAATAGATAGTGTACTACTTAAACCCAAGAAAAATCTGCTTCTGTTTAAATACAGAGTCTGTCTTCACTGTAGCTACCTTGCTGTAATTGTAGTTGCACCATGCAGTACTTCCCAATCGGTCTGCTCAGCAGGCTTGTTTTCATGTCAATCAGACTCTGCATGGAAACACTGCCATTTTATGGCATACTCATTCCAAATACTCACAATTTCTAACCACTCTGGAAACATATACAGCTTGTTGTTGCAGTTCATCAACTACTTCCCTATCAAACCTGATAAACATAATTAATTTTCAATAGCAGTTGCTGCAAATCATGAGGACTGTTTTGCACGTGTGGCTTTCGAGGAAGTACTCTTAAGCACAGAAGCAGTGTATGACAAAAAGAGATTCTCTCCCTCTCCCCTCCAAGACACTAATACTAAACATGGAAGGAAGAACCTTAAAAAGAGAGGCTAGAGTCAGTTTCCATTCTGAGACTGGTGGAACAGGACTGTTAAATGAGCATGGAGCAAAAGACTCCCTAATGGTGACAGAGTTTGTGATTTGCACCTGGATGACGTTCTTAAGTGCTGGGCAAATCACGTTGTTAGGGAATTGTTTTTCTGTAAATAGGATGCACTAGGTATATATATCTTTTGGACATTTACTTGTTTTCATACTTGTTTTCTAGTCTTTTTCTGGGACTGATTTTTTTGCTCATTTTTGCTTTGCACCTTACTCTTTAGGACACAGTTATTTGGATTGCTATGTAGGTTTTCTGTATTGCTACTGAAATGAGGTAGCCAGGGTTACCAAATCAGAGCTGCTATCTAAGTAATAGCCAGCAGAAAGGGAGAGAGCCAGTTCTACAGAGATAAACTGGTGGGGGTTTGGTATCTAAGACCATTTGGCTGCACTTTTATATCAGGAACTGCAAGGTAGTCATATGGATTTTCAGTGGCTTTATTCTAAACTAAGGTGATATTAGACATGCAGATTAGAGCCTACATGGTACTTAGCTAAAGTGCTTCTGGTGTAGTTCTGCTGTTTTGCCACAAAACAGATGAAGCTTTACTAAAGTGCTCATAAAAGTTCTGGGGATGACTTTGACAGGCAAGATCAGGAGGAGAATTTAGCACTCAGATGGCTCTAAGCTGTCCCATGAACTTCTAAGCAGAATTTTCTCTCCGGTGATTTAAAAAAATCTCCCGAGAATGGGGACTGTGAATGTTGAATTCAGATAAAAGTCTGCTGCTTTTAGAGTAACAAGACATAATCGAACATAGTATTTAACTCACATGAATGTTTTCTGAGTGGTACTTGAGTTATAGGAAGAGAAACAGACTGTACAAATCCAGGTAGAAATTTTCTATGGAGTAAACTTGAATTTTCCTTTCCTGTAGAGCATAGCTTAGGCCTAGTGGTGAAGCATAATTAAGGTTTTAGTCTTTTATTAAGACAAACAGAAAACTTAGTAACTTGAGTAAAAAAATGCAAAGAACTGAGTAGAATACTATTGAATCCCACTAAATGATCCTGTTTTTGTAAGAAAGGTTTGAAATACGTTTTTAATAAGATCATTGATTAAGTTTTGGGAAATAAAGCAGGCTCTCTATTAATTCTAGATTTGATTTTTATTGATGTAGCCTACTAACTGTTATGTTGGTTAGTCTTATGTTAGTTGGTTAGTCTAACTGTTTTATGTTTTGAAAATCTCTTCACACTAGCGTTTGGGCAGGAGTTCAAAGTCATATCTATCTTTATGGAGTACATTTCTTGCAATAGGAGTGTACACAATAAAGTGCAATAGGACATAGACTTAACAATAACAATAAAAAATAGCATGCCTAGTTTAAAAACAGAAGTTCATTTTACAGTCATATTTTCCATGTTTATATATATATAATATTGCATCTTAAACTTGCTTTCCGGTTCAAGTATGATAGGCTTGCAACCGCACCATAAAGACCATTGTATATTAAACTCATCCGAGTGTTCTACGCTGGTCTAACATTTGTGTTCGTAGGTAACATGCACAGTTCCAAGTCTTAGCCAGTCTCTGATGGATTCTCTGACAGAAGCCAAGCTTGAGTCAAGATCCTGATTTGAAGCTTTGAAAATCTTTTGGCTACCTTTGAATGAAATGCATCAGTTTGTCAATTGTGTCACTTAAGGTATTTTTTTTTTCTTCCCAGTTGGCTTCTTGCTAGCAAAGATAGGCTTGTGAGGCAATGTCCTATGTCTCAGTAAATGTTCTGTGAAATTAGAGTTTAGTAAGCTTATAGTTTTCTTTGTCCATTTTGATGTATTCAGGTGATGAGAATGAGCCACATGACGCTGTTCAACAGTCTACATGGGGAAAATCTTGTGAAGCAGAACTGTTGCAGCAAATAAGAAAGAAGTTGTCAGTAGATATAAAATTAGAGATAAATCAACTGGCAGTATCGGCTAAAAATCTTTGGAATTGGGAAGAACCTTTGGAAATACATCAGGAGTTTGGATGATGAATGACATTGAGCAAGAGAGGTGGATTTTGTGTAAAACTTTCCTTGCCTGGGTTTGGCTTGTAGGGCTCACTGCATGCAGGTGGTTAGCAGTTTCTATGGAGCATTTCCATCTTAGTTATATTTCATGTCTGTGGTTGCAACGTTTAGGGTCAGTATTTTAGTCTTAAATGGTTTGTGGGTACTCCTTCAAGCTATACAACTCAGGTGTGGAGCGAGGTGGTGACTTCTCAGTGGAGACTGACTGGATGTGTCTGAAGTACTTCCGGAGTCTTAAGTATGCTAGCCTGTTTGTAAAGAGAGCTTTAAAACACTGATCTTTGCAAAGTCATAAACAGATAGATGTGAATTTTATTTACTAGACTGATTAAAGCATTAACCTCTATTGCTTTGGAAGTTTAAAATTACTTTAGCATTTTCTAGAACTGCAAAACTAAAATGAAGAAATACTTATATAGTGTTACAGGTGTTAGAATATTGGTGATTAACAGCTTAGAGCTAACATGTTTTTATATATGTTCTCAAATATGAATGTGAAAGTGGGAAAATATTTATATAGGTGATAAAAAAATTGCTGTTCCATCATGGGGCCTGTTCTTATTGTTAAGATGTACGCTATAAGGCTTTATGTCTTTCAGAAGTAAGAACTATGTCTGTTCTTTCAGTTGGATGTCTAAGTGTTATCTCTGCTATTTCCCTTGGAAGTATTGTTTATCTTAACTTTGACTTGGTTGTAATATTTGTTATTTTTTTCGAATGTTTAGTTTGGACTCTGACATAAAGCATACACTGACTGTACCATAGAAATGCTGTCAAAGGTGCAGTTGCCGTAGTATCTCAATTCTGGACTGGGGAGTCTGCAACATTTATTTGGACTGCTTAATTTTTAAGTAACCTGTGGCCAGATAAACTTACCACTTTACTTTGTATAATTCAGTGTAAAATTTTTTTCATGTGTCTACTATAAGAATTCTACAGAATATATATAGATCTGTATCAAACAGGTGCTATATACAATGTGTTACTTGATTTGCCTGATTTTTTTTTTCCCCAAATGATTTTTTTTAATTGTAATTTCATCCGATGGAAGAATACGTTGGTAATCACTGCATTTTTAAATACAGACTATATGGTAAGAAAACCTCTTAGTTTGCTGTAAAGAGATTATGCAGAGAAATAGAAAAGTAAATTTAAACTTAAAAAGGAGATGAGATTAAATCTCTGACTTGTGCTTAGTCATTTTAGGAGTAGGACTGCTCATCAGCTTTACTTCAGAGTGGATTTGAACTTGTGATGCAGAAGGCTTCAGTCAGTCTTTACAAAGAAAAAAGCATATAGCTGTTTGTGTTTTCTTCTTACCCTAAAAAGGCAGACAGACTTTAAAGCCTAGGTCTGCAGCTTCTCCCTTGTTTGCAGAAGTATCAGAGGGACAGATAAGCATTAATTTTCTCTGTGCCACTTATCAGTGACCCACACTTCTGTGTTTTAGCCTGTATGTCCTTTTTAAATAGCTGACAGATTGTATTTGTGCTGAAATTAAAATGGCAAGTATTCTGATAAAACTGTACAAGTTATGTACAGTTGCAAAATATTTCTGCAGGTTCCTATAGGCAATGAAATCTTTCTTCTGCCTCTGCCAGCTGAACAATGAGGATAAAAGACCTTGTCCTATTAAGTGTTGAACAAATGCTTACAGTTGTGTAGAAGAAATGACTGCTGTTCAAAGCCAACAAAGTGCAGAGAAGAGTGTAAAATAGTGGCATGCAGGGGTAGTTAAAGTGGAGAACAGTAAGTTAATGACCATTCCTGAGAGGTGAGTCGGGACACTGTGACATGTAACGTAAATATTCTGAACACTTGCTGTTGGAAACCTATGTACGTTTTTCTTCTGGGCTTTTTAAAATCCAGTTAGCCAAATAACCCAAACAATTTTTTGTACTTATTCAGGCAGGAAGCCAGCTGTTAAATTTATCTATATTAACTATCTGAGAATTTAGAAGAATAAATATTCTATATACTTTTCATTCTCCTGAAGTACAAAGTATGTCAAAAACAAATTCCCTTTAAGTGTTAACTTAGCCTTACTTATGCCTATAGATCAACAATTTCTAATTGAAAAACTGCCTCATTACAGGATGCTTACTTTAGCAGCTCAAAGCAAATCAATGATAATTGTAAACTGGACAAAAGGTGTGTCTGATTACACACAAAATAATTACATTTAAAGATGCACAAACTTTTGCTTATTATGGAGAGCAGAAAAAAAGTAAGTGTGTTTTGCCTGGACTATTTTTAAAAGCTCTTAGTCTGGTGCATCTTCCTTTCCTCTACGAAAGCTGCTACTTCTGTCAGCTTTTGACTTCATAAAAATCTTTCCCAAAGAAAGTAAGTAGAGGTATTTGTTTGAAAGGTAAACGTGGTGCTCAAGCTGTTTATTTTTCTGTGCTCTAGAATCTTCCTAAGGACAGGATGTGTTTGAGCCTCCTCTTTGTGTCTTGGAGGAGAAGGGAAAAAAAAAAGAAGTCCCAAAGTCTGACTGGCATTTGAGAAGTTGTCGCAATGCTGCAATCTTAATAGAATTGCTAAGGGGGTGGCTGATCCCATGAAGTGATACTTGTTACTTTTGTCTGCCTAATCACAGGGAGTAATTTACAGCTACTTGCTTAATAATACAGGGCAGCTGTGTAACCTACATGTAAAGTTGTAGTCAGAAATATGCCGCAACTTATAAGCTACAGAATACAGACACATCAGAAATCCTGTTTCAAATATAAGAAATAACAGAATATAGAACAGATACACTGAAGGTGCAATAGATCTTAATTCTCAAAGACTTATTAGGTGAACAGGAAAGTAGTTGAAAAGAGTTTGTAAGATAATACCTGATAAGCTAAATATAAGCTTCCTGGTTTAGGTATCGATAATTTCTACAAATAAACAGCTGTTTTTCTTGTCAGCAGGAGGTGCTGTCATTTTAAATAGCTAAACCTCTTTTTTTCTTTTTTTTTTTTTTTTTTTTTGACATGAGGATTGCTCCTGCTGCTTGTTTGGTACACTTACAGGTATATCATAGTAGTGAGAAAATTGCCAAGTTCTTATTCAGTTAGCAGAAATAGCACAGTGCCCAGTGCCCACCAGCTTGCTGTTGTCAGTTCTCTTCCATATGAATTGGAAGAGTTGCCGGACACAACTTAAGAGCATTCAAGGTTTGAGAAGATTACATATCCCCTAACAAACAAAATGAATTTATGGAGAGGATGGAGGGGTTGCACAGAAGCAAAATGGTGTTTTGCTTGTTTGTTTGCTAATAGCAGAGCTATAAATGTGTGTGGGTATATTTAACTGCTTTAGCTTTCGGGGTTCTTTTGAATCTTCAAAACTTATGTGATCTGGATGTATGTAGACAAGCACAGTTTTATCAGGGAATTTTGCAGTATAGGTAGTGTTTAGGAGATCAATATTCATTACATAATTTCTTGTAATAAGCAGCTAGTTCCTCTGGGTTTTTTTTTTCCTCAATCTGTTTTTATTCTTTGCGTTTTTTTGGTGAGAGAAATTGACTTTTTTATTTGCTGTTGTATCAGCTTCTATCTAGAGTTTTAGCAGCTGGTGTATTTAGCTATGCAGACGAGTCCCATTAAGAAGATTGGGACCTTTCTGTATAACCTCACACAAGCTGAAATGAAAACCAGCCACTTTAGTTGATTGTATTTAATTTACGTTAGTGTTGGGTTATATGATACCTGAAACACTGATGTATAAAACCTCCTTGTCCTTGGGTAAATCACTGGAGCATGAAGAAGAACTTACAGTGTGTGACTTCATCAGCAAACTTTATTTACTATTATTAGGCAATGGGTATATTTTTTAATTTATTGAGCTTGTGGTTTTTTAAATTTTTTGCTTTGTTAGGGTGTTCTGAATATTTCTAAAGCCAAGTCTGTGATATTTGACAGATCTGAAATGTAAAGTCAGATATATGTCATGAATAGCATGTAACTAATTTTTTACATTTCTAAATATTTATCAGTATTTATGTGAAGCTATCTGTCTTTGTTTCTATAAATACATTTATTATAGAATTTAATTAATTCAGTGATAAGATTATCTCTCAGATATTCCAAAAGATTTTGCAAAGTCAGTTCAACTGTAATGAAAAATCTTCCTTTTGTACAAGTTTTTAGAGAAACTCAAAAACTGACGCTGATTCAAAGATGAACTGATGTATAGGTTAGAATTGAGAGAAAGTCCCCTTGAAGATTAGGTAATGAGAATCTGGCTCTGAATGAGAAACTAACTCTTGCATTTAGGAAATAAGTAGGACTCGAAACTAGGCTGTTATCTGATTTCAGCACTCATTTGTAACTAAATTTGTAATTCCAAATTTGTAATTCCATTGAAGACTAGACTAAATTTTGTTAATTTTTTTGTTTCACAAATAGAACTATATGATAACATGATCCTACTTTTTTGTTGTTTTATAGAATCTTTATTTAAACTTTTCTGTAAATGAAGAACTTGGTTCTAATTCCTCTTGTTTGCAGACAAACAAAATCTTTTTTTTTTTTTCTTCCCAAAATATCAGTCATCACTTAGTCTCCACCTTAGAGAGCTAAAATATTTAACTGACCTTCTTCAGGTAATGAGATCTAGAGATAAAGCATAGGGTTTAGGAATTTTGGATATGCAGAAGGTGGTACTTTCTTATGACAGCAGGTTGCATAATGACACTTTTTTTTTTCCATGCAGTGGAAGTTCTGGCTATCTGATATGTAGAACAGGACTTGAATTTAAGTAATTTCTGTGTGTTGAACTATGGCTTGGCTGCTTGCTGAGTTAAGTGATATTCTATACTTATGTATGAACAGTTTCAATAACTGCTTTTTCTTTCCTCAGAGGACTGTGAATGTAATACTGTCATTTGGTATCTTCAAAATTTGAATTCTAATTGAATGAACAAAAATAGACGTACTCTGAGGTTTTTTTCACTTCACTATAGGTTATGCGTGAAAGAGTAGAAGGGAGCAAAAGGTAAGGGAGAAAATTATACATGGATGAGTTATATTAGGTTCATTCCCATCCTTTTTGAAATGGAAGTTAGTAATTTTGCAAAAGGCTGTTCTTAAATAACCATTAGAAATAATGCAGTAGGAACAGAAGTGGCTAGTGACTTGTCTTATCCAGCATTGTGTTTACAACAATTGATTCAAATAAACTAAAAAAAAAAAAAAAAAAAAATCCCAAACCCAACACAAATCAGAACAAAACCCCTCACCAAACCCAAAATCCCACAATGGAAAACTCTCTCTCATCCAAGCTGCATGCATCTTCCATACTTTTTTTTTTTAATCTCACCTATTATAGTTATGGATGTTGTTATGAACACCTTTATGAATCTGTGCATTGGTTGGTCTTTAAATATCCATTATAAGTTTTTGGAAATTAACTATGATCTATGAGAGAGTACATATGGATTGCAAAGTTTCATCTTTCTTTATTCTCCTCCCTCTTCAAAGAGTCATACAATTAACTCTATGAAGATTCTGAATCTTGATGGAGTTTTAAAACAAATGGAAATTCAGTGTTTGTGACTACTTGCAAACAAATGTTGAAAACACTGTGAAACTTCGGCATGTGGATTTTGCCAACTGCAAATCCCCTTCAGCAATTCAGGTGAACTCAGCTATGTACAACTTTACAAACCTGTCCAAATACAGTTGACAACTAACTGCTGACAGTTAGGAGATCTCACTTGGTCTCTCCTAAACTTTGTATTATGTAGTACAGGATGGTTTTCTTGCCAGGTATTACATATGCTTATAGAAAGGTACTGTCCAAAGAGAAGATATATACTGAGTAACTAAAATGAACACAAGTGAATGGTCTTGCCTCTGTATCAGAGACATGGTAGAATTGGAAGAAGAGTTTGTCTCCCATGCAGAGTTTAGTGTCTGATCTTCAAGATTCTGTTTATTTGTAGTGATTGTCATAAGAACTGCTTCTGACACATCTCTGTCAACCAATTTTAATGATAAAAAGCAGAGTAAGAGAATATTTGAAACACATGATACAAATTTTCTTTAAAGACATAGCAGTAGACTCCTTAACTACTTACGAAATTTAAGAATGAGGTATGGTTTTGTGCTGTTCTCTGAAGGAAAAATTGTTCACTTTCAGGCTTTTTAATGTTAATGTATAATAACAGCTACTGAAGAAAAATGGTCCTTCCAGGTTTTACCAACAGCTGTTATGATTGTCTTGGCATCACCATGACTTGCTTGTAGTCATGATCTCTGATTTTCTTTGCTGATGCGTTGTTAAGATGTCATCTCAGATGAGCCATGATTGTATTTGTGTGTTTTCTTAGTGTGAATTATTAGAGATTAAATGATTGCATCAGCATCGCAATTTGCATACAGTTAGTAAAGCTGATTTACTCTTGTAAATGGAAAAAGAGCTATATTTATTAAAAAAAACAAACCACCCTACAAACAGGCAATAGATCTTTGTATTATACTTACAGTAATAATATTATTATATTTATAGTTAGGCTAATCAGGTTTTATTTATAATAAGTTTTTAAGGGAAATACTCAAGTTGAGAAGTAACAGGCTAGAAGGAATCCCAGAGACTGTCTGCATATGAAGGCACCATAGAGGCTGTACATAATATTGATATATAGTTTCATAATGTGCAAGAAACATGTCACTTCACTCAGTGTTGTAAAATCAGTGGTATAATTCATTTCACTCACTGTAGCATGACGAATCGAATAACTATCTAACAAGATCTGCTTCTTGGTATCTCTGCAGAGATGAAATAAAGTCTGAGTTCAAGGACATATAAGAATAATACTTTAAAAAATGCCTGGAGATGAGAATTAATTGTACTAAAGAAGTTCAAATGTTTATTTTTTAAAGGAATATTTACTGTGTATAGTTCAGTAAGTTAATATTTTCCATATTCTATGTTCAAAAAAAGAAAAAACAGAATGTGTGTTCTTAAGCAGTTTCTTGACAAGGGCTAGTCCCATTTCTGTCATTAACGAAGGATAATGTCTGGAATGGCAAATGTCCAGTAAAAGCAATCCACTATACAGGCATATTTACTTCAGTCAGAGAATTTGAGCTGTGGTTAAAATATCAATATTAGCTTAAGAAAGTATTTGGCAGAGAGAGAGTCCAAAACACAACTGGTTACCTTACTTTCCATTTGTGTGTTTAGGCGCTTTTCACTGGTCATCACAAAGTCACTTTTAAGCATATGGATATATCTTAATCTCTTCAGTCTGCAAGTACAACGTGCAGCTCTAAAGAAGAGGTTTCTTAATGTTTTTTCAAAGCCCTGGTGCTTAATGTTTGAATTATACACAGTTAGAATGAAGAGTTCTCTACTGCTGCTGTAGTTGGTTTATAGGAGAAGCTCGGTGAGTGAGGAGGAAGCTGACTTTCATGCATTTAACAGTACGTGGTTTACCAGTTCCTTCCTGTAATATGAAATCATTTGAGCAAGCTGTATCACTAGTGGTACACCATTTCGCATTCTGACCATTGGTGTTTCTCTGTAACACTCCGATGATTATGGGTTTCCGGTAAATTCAAGGCTATGACATCTCTGCATGAACTGTTACTTCATTTCTGGAAGAATTCCTTCCCTTTTATTATAATATACTTGTGTAACAGGTTTCAAGCTATCAACACTCCTTCACACCCCTCCCCCGCGTAGATATTTAAAAATAAAAACGAACTCAGTCTTGAAGTGGGAAGCTTAAGAACCTTTGTGGGTTATTCAAAATCTATGGATATATACAGGGTCTAAGTATTGGTTGGATAGGAAACCTAATTTCAAATGACTCCTTCAGGAATATCATTCTGGAGGGGAACAGTGCTCTTGATTCAGCTACGTTATGTTCATTGTCAGCATTGCTCATTTTCTATAGATGTATTTTCAATTATTTAAATGTTTTAGCCAGGTTTTACCTTCTCAAGTTAGTCAGCTACAGGAGTGTTTATGCATCTTTCCTTACTGTAAAATTTAAATAATTCCTTTGTGTTTTGCAATCAAAACATTTTGTCTTGTACAGAAACTGTACAAGAAACTGACTGTTCTGACACATCCTTTGATATTTTCTAATTAGAATATCATGAAATCCAGATACTTTCTCTTGTAAATAGTTTATATAGTCTGATACAGGCAATGTAAGAGTAATTGGAAATGTGCTTTAATGGCACAGGATGCTTGAGTGTCACGTGTCCGTTCTCACATTGTAATTCTCAAGAGTTGATTCTGTGGTGAGAAGTCAAGAAAGGTTAATCTTTTCTTAAATGAGATTAAGACTAGGCAGCAACATGATTCAGATTCTGAACATAATTAGTGATAATGCATAAAATGAAGGATTACTTGCTTTGACTGTGATGAAGAATAAGATTTTTTCTTAAAGTAGGATCAATGCAAGTTTTGGAATATTTTCTGATGCAGAAATTCTTTGAGTGAAGTTAAAAACAGGAAAATGCTAACTGGATCATGTTTTGGAATAATTAACCAAATTTTCACTTTTGTAGGGGTGGACCTTGAAGCCTGGGTTGTGGGGTTTTTCTTCTCTGAATCCTTACCTCTGAAGACTTGAGGGTTTTTTTTCTTAAGTAAGGATTTTGGATATTGACTAATTCCAAGACCATTGGTACTTAATGCAACTCCTATGAATATAAGGATGCTTATAGAGTATTTCCTATTAATTACAGGTATTGTTATAAATACTTTGGACTTAAATGTTAAAAAAGTTCAGTTCTTGAGTGGCTTGGAGGAAAGGATGTTTTAATAATGTGAGAGGGGGGTTGTTTGGAACAATATCAAGACCAGCAGATTTCCCTTATATTTTCCACCTCCATATAGAGGAATACCCAAATATCTTCTCAGTGCACAAGGTTTTGCATAACCCAATTAAATTATTAATTTATTAAGTTCAGAATTTTGTTTGCCTTTTTTTCATATAGTGTTCTCTCTCTTCAGGTGATCCTAATAAGTGGATATATATTATTGCAGTCTTATCTTGACTTGATTATTTTGTGATAAATGGCACTGGCATTTCCTAGATTCATCCTTCCCAAAGTATCTTGAAAGATTTTGTATTCATAATAAACATCCTATCTCAAACTGATAACAAAGGTCTGTTATAAGTAGGAATTAAAAATGTCAATTTGTTTGAACAGCTTGTGTTGTTTTAGTACAAATTGTTTGGTGAGTACACAAGGCTCCAGTTCCATCTGAATGGCACTAAATTATCCTGATCTAATTATATTCTTGCTTTTTCTAACCTGACATTTAATTACAGAAATTCAGTTCTATGTGCACACCTCACCCTACAAATACATGACATGTAGCTCTCTTTCCTTTAGCTATTTTTCACCTGCTTTATCTTCCCATCAGCTTCTCATTTGCAATAAAAATGTATTTCCATGACAGCTTTTACCTTAGATGTTGCCTTCAAGTCGCAGATGATAAGCAATGTAAACAATTGACACAGATGCCAGGTTTTTTTTTTAAGAGTGAGTGTATCAGTCTTAACTTGATAGAGTTGAATTATTTTCAATAAATTATGATTTGACCTTTTTTATTCTCCATGGAAACCATCCTTTTATTAATGCTACTGTTCTCCAGCAGCTATTATGATGTGTCTGAATCCATAAGCAGATATTAAACAAAAAGTAATCCTACACAAACTCTCCCTTCCCCCCCCCAAAAAAAAAAAAAAATTATATTTTCTATTCTAAATTGTATGTTCAGGTGTGCAAATTTGGATGAAGCCTTAGATGAAATGGTAAATATATCAGTTGAAACCTTTATCTAAAACATGGACTGGTATGATAGAATGGAGCAGTCAGCTAGCAAAGGATTGCTGCGAGTGTAAAATTTTCTGTCACTTTGGCATCCAAACCTGTGAGATACAGTACATTATATTGCATAAAGGACTATCACAGAATGTTTACAATAAAAGCTATAAGGCATGATTCCTTACAACTTGACACCGGTAGCTCTAGAATTTCTTGGATCTTGCCCTTGCATTGGATTCACATGTGAATAGTGGCTACCTGCCTGATTTGCACCTGCAAGGAAAGGATGAATACTGCAGGGCATCCCCATAGAATTAAGCCAGGATACAACTGTATAAAATGCATGTGCAAAACATTGTTTTGATTATGAATTTTTCTTAAGGCTAAAATAGAAGCTACTGCTGAGAAATTTTTCATTTTCCCAGACAATTGCTTTGTCAGAGCATCTTTAAAATATGTGTTGGGCTGCTTCATTATATGCTCCCAGGGTTTACTGCCCATGCAGAGACAGCACAGCTTACCTGGGACTGCAGTGGGATGCAGACAGGTGCTTTGCTGAAAGGCACCTTTGTGCAGTTCTAAAAGTAGGTGGAAATTATTCCTGGAGATCTGTGTGGCACATGACAATGTCCTCTCTTTCTACCTGGAGTCATTTTACAATATGATTATAATCTTGTCAGGGAGGTAGAAGTTTTCCTGACCTTACTGATTAGATATTTGGTTTTCTGGGTGATGTTGCATGCTTTTGGAGCTACCACAGACTCTTTTGTAGTCTTTAAACCTCTCTCGTGTAATCATACAAAAAAGATTATTTGTTGTTGTGGGATCGTTAAGCTAGTTAGAGGAAAAATTTAATATTTTTTGCAAGATACCGATGCTTAAAAAGCAACTGATGTTCTCTGGCTTTGTGCTAGAGTTGAAGTTGTCAACATCTTTCTGCTAGAGTTGAAGATGTGGGTGACATAATTGATGAGAGGATATATATTGGTGTTCCCTCAGGTTAGTATGGTATGTACACTCTCCCTTCCTTAATGGCTATGTGTAAGACAACATATGAAGCCTGATCTTCAAGTGCCATGCAAACTAGATAAAACAGGTGTCTGCTTTTCCTTGAGTCTGTTACTGTGCCATTGAAAGGGTTTATTTTTCTCCTTTGTTGTGATCATTTTGGATCAGTGTCAAAGGAAGTCTAAAATTGATGCTCATGAGAAAATAGCCCTGCTACAGGTTTCTGCTGTTTGAGGCTATAGGGATACAAACAGATTTTTTTTTTCCAAGTGATGGTCATTTCAGAGCGGAAAAACATGAATGAGGACCAAGCTGTTGGTCTGATCAACCAGCATGTTGATTTGTAAATTAACAAGTAATAAATTTGTCACAGAATCATGAGCTTTATTTGGTAGTCAGTCAACATATCAACACATCATTAGTTATAAGATGCTGCCCCAAAGTAGAGCTGTATGCATTAGAGCTGCTGCTGTAGGGCATTAGCAGTTGGTTGCAAAGAAATGAAAACAGTACCTGCCATTTGGATAAAAGCTGAAGCATTTTAGTCTCTCTTAAATATTCTTTTATTTCAGAGAGAAGCTTTTTAAACTCAAGCTCTTCTATTCAAAATAATTCTAATTATGGTTGTTCTGAGGCAAAACACCAGAAGATTTATTTTTTTAAATGCTGCTGTAGAATTAACTGCTTTTCCTTTTTGTCTGTGGACTTCGAAGAAAATGGAGTATTCTGTGATCTAACATATTGTGTTGCCAATTAAAAAAAAAAAATCTCTGTATCTTGTTACTGAGTACTTTGGCCAAACATAGTTTTAAAAGACTGTACCCTATTATGTCAACACGCTGCTCTTCGGAGTGTATAAAATAATTGAGTGTTTTTCAAGCAATTCATTTTGTAGATTCAAGATCTTTTACATTTTGGAAGGACTATTGCACTCTCAAAAGCAAGAAACCTGGAAAACACTAGTGTCAAAAGTCTGTTGTCACTAGGCTTTAGCAAGTTAGAGAATAACCTGAAACGTAGAGTGACAGCAAAACCAGAGCATAGTAATTACAGGCATGGTGAGCTTAATTTGTAACGTGCATTGATTACAACACCTCAACCTGATGCAAAGTGATCTCTTCATTGAGCTGCTCTCTTCCATGTTTACCATTGTCTTGACATAGGTGTAAAACACCCTGAAGCCTTTTTGTACTTTGCTGATTGAAGTTCATTTGACAGTAACTTATTGTGCAACACAAAATTTGCAACTCGAAATGTGAAGAGGTCCTTGAGTTTCACTGTGAGTGAGTGAAATGTCAAAAGGCAATGATGTTTGCATAGATGTGTTTGCCTTATGTATTGAACATGCTGAGAAAGGCAGCTGTAGCAAGAGGAACAAAATAGTTTGCGAAGGGGACCCTTGAATGCAGCTAACTACCCAGCAGAATGATTTCATGATTACAGAAAGCTGGTTGGAGAGTGCTTGGAGAGTGGTACACTTCCATAGCTCTGTAGATGTGTCTAGATAAATTATGGAAAAAGCTGAAAAGTGAAGATGGTGATGTATGTTCCTGAAGAGCTGGATTGTAAATTGAACTATAACTTCTGAGAAGGTATGCCTTTGGCTGTTGATGAATTTGTGAAGTCGGTAAGGTGCTTGCAGGCATGAAACCTGACTTCATAGCTCCATTTCTTTTAGATCTTACGAAGTCCAGTTTTCTGTGGCTGCTGAAAGGCCACAGAACAAAAATGTGCTAAGACCAAGGCAAAAAAGCATAATTTTAGGTGATATTTTGCAGGCAGGTATGAATTTGAGCTGCCCATGGTCTAAGCATGGCATGTTGATTGTCCTGAGCATTGCACTGACTGTACAACTTTTGTAATGGACTTCATGTGTAAATAGTGACAATTACTTAGTAGCTGTAGTTGCATGTACAAGTATCACATGCATGTGCCTTTATAATGTTTTCTACTAGTACGGTGTACCAGCTGATTAATATCTTTTATAGCAACAAATTAACATATTTAAGCTGAAGTTTAGTGTTTTTTGTGATCACGTTGCTAGAAGACCTTAGTGATATTGTCTTCAATTTATTTTCTTATTATACATGATTTTCTGTATGCCTGTTGCTTGGCAATCCAAGTATGGACTATCTTTTTAAATCAAAGAAACTGGTAAATAATGAGAGAAATACTGACTAGCAGAGAAATAGCATCAGTTTACCAGACTTTATTAAAAAAAAAAAGGCAACCAAAAAACAAACAAACAAAAAACAACCAAACAAAACAAAAAACCCAACACCAAACAAAAAAAAACCCCAAACCTACAACATTTGGAAGTCAATAGTATGCTATAACCATAGTAAAATTCAGCATCTGTGTTGTCCTTTTTCTGCTGTGTGGTCTACCTTTTAATAAGAGACTTTTTTTTTTTTTTGGTGGCTCCAATTAGAAGGTTTTATTGTGCTAAAGATTGGTTAGGAGGAATTTAGATGACTAGAGCTCGTCAGTTCAAGTTACAAAACATACAAGTCTGTTCAATAATTACATTTCCTGGAGCTTCTGCCTGCAGTTGATGAAGAGGTTGGTGTATAGTGGGAAGGACTCTTGAAAACCAGTATCTTGAAAACATGGCAATTCATTTGCCTTATACTGAGAGGGGACAAGCAGAGAATTAAGTGTATTTTAGAGTAATGATGGTTATACTTTATTATTTTTAAGAAAAAAGGATCCACAGTTATAAAATCTGACTCTTGACTTGGAAGGATCATAACTTTTCTATGTTAGAAACTTCAATTAATATTACAAAAATGAATGAAAGATGCTAAAAACTTCTCAAAAAGATGCTGTGGTACTCAGATAATGTTATGGCAGAGCACTGAGTTTGTTGATGTAGCGCAGGAGGGTTCTGTGCTTAACGTAATGTAGGACGTTCCTTTTGTGCACAGAATATCCCAGTTCTGAAGTTAGTATTGAAGGAGGGTTCTGCCAGAAAACCTTGTTTTAAACATTTCCAGCAATTTGAGAAGCAGCTAAATGCTTTAAATATATAGTGTTTTATTTTGTTTTTGACAAGTTGTTCAAGGAATTTGATAAAACTTATGAAAATATTATAGATACTGTTTTGGCAGTGATGCTTCCTTAATTTAAAAACAAAATCAGGTTTTTTAGATATGTTCAAGTTGATAGAAATCTTAGTGTAATTCCAGCAGTAGCTAAAAATCCCAAGTTTAGTTCTTTGTCTTTCAGCAGAAGGATTTTAAGGAAATATTTACATGCGTTATTATAATATCAAGAATCTGTAGGTAAAGCGTGTTAGCAGTAGAGCCTGACTTGGTGCTTAAATTTAAAAGTGTATGATGTGATGTAGTAGTAGGCATAAATACCAAGTCGTAGCCTGAGTGGCAGGTGAGAGCAGGGCAGAGGCAGGGATTAAAGGAACAAAGTTCTTAGTACTGAGGTCTGGAGAGAAAAGTTGTGATGAAGAAAGGTGAAGGATGCCTAGGTGAAAGTTAAGTGGTGAGATGAAGTGCAAAGTGTGCATGAACAAAGAAACAACATTGCAAAAGCCATTGTTAAAGAGGTCTGGCTAGAGCTGAGTATTTGTTCCTTTTTTTTTAATTAGCTTAGAGAGTTGCAATGTTATATGTCATCCATCTTTTTTTTTTTTTTTTTTGTTAGGGCGTGATTTTTGTGGACCAAATAATGTTTATTTTTGTTATTTGACTTTGTAAATTACATGTCAATATACCTCAAGTTGGTTCAGAAAATAAATAGACTGCAGGGCTCTCTATCGCTTTTCTTGCCACCACTTCAAAAAGTCTATGATTTTTTCTTTAGATCACTGAGACTGTCAACTAAATCAATTTCGTATCTTTCAACTGTCCAATTTCCAAAGTGTTTTTATCAAATGCAACATATATTTTTGTTCCTATTATACATTTGTATGGTTCCTTAAGTTTCAGAAATGTAAGAATACTGTATTGAATGAGAAAACTGAAGTTTAAATGATGTTATAAAAAAATGTTAGCTACAAAACCAAACGGTGATACTTTGTGCTCAAGTAGTTTTTACTTAGGATGATGAAGATTGCACTATTTAAAAGTGTCAGGGTTTTAGCCTGCAAATGTTTGAAATATTTGATAACTGAAGGGAGCAGTATCAAAATAAGGGAACAGGATTCAGAAGACATCCTTATGTGAAGACAGCAGCTTGTAAAGAAGAGAATGCACATTTCGGGATGACTTTTAAAAGCTCGGCTGATGCTAAGAGATGCAAAATATTACAGAATAAATCTAATCTAATACGAGAATGATCTTCTCCCAAGAGACACTGTTCAGTGTCTGAATGCTTTGTAGTTTTATGGTGCCTGAGACCCTGAGGTACTATTTAACCATCTTCATTTTAATTTATGTATATGCCATGCTGTTACAATTCACCTAGATGCCACTTAACTGAACGCTAGGCTGCCTTGGCTACGTGTTTTATTGATCATGGAAAGTACATTGTATGCCACAGGCAGAGACCAGTGCAGCACCACCTTGCAAGGTCTTAGAGACTTGCACAAGAAGTGCTACGTTGTCCTTGAACTAGTTATGTCTTCAGTTACAGAAAGAGCTGGAATGAAGAATAGTCCAATTTTTATTTAACAGGCAGGAAAAATTATTCAGAAACAATGCTACTCTCTTTATGGGAGTGAGTTTACTCTCATCATCTGAGGAAAAAAACCCGTTGTCATGCATGTGATCTCAAAGCACTGTCACTAGTTGTGGCCAATGTGTAATAATTAGGAAGAAATAAAGAATTTAAGAATTAATTACATTAAATTAATAAAATAATAAATTAAATAAAAAATAAAAATAAATAAACTAAAGAAGAAAGTAAGAAAGTTGGGTCTAATTGGGGTTCAAGAGGAGGAAAAAGATATCACTTGTCTTCCAGATGACCAACTGACACCTTAGAGCATGAGATTTGATTTTAGCCATTGTGTGAGTATACGTGAGCAAGTGTTGATAGCTAATTGTAATGTTGAACATTTAACTATATTGTGCTTCCCCATAGGGCTATTATATGTTAAATAATTGTCTCTGGGTGCTACAAACAAATTTGCATTCCTGTATAAAGTTCTGCCGCAATCTTTTAGTCTACAAGAAGATTATTTACATTTTTCTCTTTTTGATCAAATGGAAGAATTAACACTGAGTCCTTAGCTGATTTATGTGGTTGGAGAAATCCATGATGTAAAGGAGTCCTCTTCAGTGTAATCTGTTTATATGAACACATCTAAAAGTGCCTTTTTTTTCCTTGAAAAAGCAGATTTTTATATTGAAATAGTTAACTTTAGATAGCAGTCCCACTGCAAATGTTAAGGAAAATCATTAAAAAAAGAATAAACCCAGTTTCTGTGTTAAGTTCTTTCATGCTTTTGAGCGGCTCTTCCTGCTAGAAATACTGGTGCACTGATATACTCTAAGGAGCCCTTCTGTAAGCTTGCATCTTAAATGATTAACATTAAAATCCATTGTAACATCTAAGGTCTCAAGTGTTTTTTCATGTGGTCTCTGTTTACTCTGGATGCTCCTTTGAGGCTTTTGACTGTGAGGTGGTGGAAGAAAGCATACAAATCCAAATTTCAGGTTGTAGGAGAACAAATAGCCTGCTATAGGAAAAATTCTTTGATAATTATTCTCTGCCATGGATTTAACTGTGACATTTTTGGGGAATATTTTACCCTTTTAATCAGTATGCTTCATTCTAATTTTTTTTTTTTTTTTTTATGTGCTATACACCAGTCATCAGATTGTATTCTAGATTCTGGTTTTACTTTCATTACATGGCAGTGTGCTTTCTCCATTTATCTTGTTAAGCACTGTTCCAGACTGTGCAGAAAGGTTGCTCATGCAAAAACTATGCTGAAGTGCAAACCTGGACATATTCAGAAAGCTGCTGGATTCATTTTGCTGAAGCTTTCTACTGATTTTAAGGTATGAAAACCTCGGCTTCTATCCAGCTGGCCAGACCTATTATGCCATCTGCTTCTGCAGGTATTACACCTTTCTTTGGATCTGCTAGTCGTATATTTAAGGTATTCACGGACCCTATGGTGATAGGCACCGTTTCAGATGTCACCAGTGATGAGGCAGTGGGAAAGCTGACTTCAGCTGAATTGGATCTGGTGATGCGAGATGTGGCTGAGATTTTTCATAAAGCCAATCCCCAAAGTAAAGGATGGTTTAGTTCCTTTTTAGGATAAATGTGTCATTAACATAGAGACCTAAGTAAAAAAAAAAGAATTTAAATGTTTCTGTCACGTTAGGTAAACTGATGCAGTTTTACAGAAAACAAGCAATGTTTGCTAATGAATATGTGAGAATAAAATGTTTTATGATAAAACCCAGGGAGTTAGCCTCAGATTGTTATTCAGTTCTTCATTTCGGGTTTTATGGGTCCTTAGGGGAAAAATTTAAACTCTGATTTTGGGTGTGCAGGTTTCTTCTTCTTGGGCTTGCTACCTTAGAGGTTTGAAGATGGTGGCCTAAGAGGATCTAGTTTTGGATCTGTGCTCATAGGTCTGTATGTTATGTGTGATTTGGCAAGGAAGTTATGATTACTATCATTTTCCCTTGTTTCTTTTCACTTGCCTCACAATCTCTGCACCAAAATGGTGTCTACTAGCAAATGTTTTTACATTTCAAGGGGAGTACATTTAGACTGGTTTCTCTGTACATAGGCATGTGGTTCACATGGTTACATAATAAAATATTTTATTCCAAGGAGTTTTACATCTGGTAATATAAAACTACCTTCAAAACATAGCTCTGGTTTATTTGTGTGCAAAATCCTTGTGGAATCAGACTGTGTATAGTGCAGGTGGGAAATGTGTGCACCATAGAAGGGAAGTTCAGAGATTAGATCCTTGAGATTTTAAGTCATTCAAGGAACAGCAGAAGAAAAAGTACCAATTTCCTGCATGTGTATTTGGTGACTGATCGACTGGTGTCTAAGGATGCAGTTTTTTGAGATGTTGGCTTGAGAGCAAGCAAGCTGCTTGCATACATCATCATTCTTCCTTTTGATTTCTCATTTCTGCTAGGTTGGAGCTCTCCTGATTTTGTTGATACACTTGATTGTGGGCCTCACTGAAGACATCTACATTGTTGATAGTCTTTTTTTGGTTCTGGAAAATGGATTTTCTTATCAATCTAATCATATGAATTAAAGCTGAATCCCCCACGCAGTCATACTGGCACAGCTGAGGCAGTGCTAAACTGTGGTGCATGGGCAAAAAAAGGCGTGAGTGTTTCCTGAGCTGTGTGCTTAGAAAAGCTGGTTTTGACAGCAGGACCACTACCTCCACTGTGCCTGTGCAATATTTACAGGAGTACGTGATTAATTGCAATGGGAAACTAACTTTCATTTTTTTCTCAATAAAACAATAATGAAGCCTACACTTAATCTAGTTTACAACACAGTTCCACAAATGGCTGTGCTGGTACAAGTGCAGGGCACTATACCATGCTACAAGGGTTGAAACATATAGTGGAAGATGACGATGACAAAGTCCAGCAGAATTTGCCTTGTGTAATGGTCATGATCTGTCTTGATTTGTTTGAACAGAGTGACTTGGTCAGGTGAAGCCCTTCAGTGGCATGGGAAATCTGTCCATCTGTGAGAGCAACTGAGCATGGTGCAGGGACACTAGCTCCCAGGTGTAGTAAGAGAGGACAGTGCAAAGAAAAGTAAGACTTAACAGCTGCTCAGAATACCTACTTGCAGTAATTCTTGCCTATAGAACAAATATTTTAAGGAATGAAATCATGGAGAACTTCTACAATATGTTTATGAAAAAGCTCAACATATTGTCTGTTTGAAGTAATATTTAACAAAATACCAGATTATTCTTTTCTCTAAAGCTTTAGACTACATGTTTTAAATGGAAAGAAACTGGACATGCAGATTTTAAGATGCATGAAGGCGAAAGTGCTGTTAGATAGCCTTCACTGAAGGATCGGTCTTAAGTCAATGTGAAGCAAGCACTTCATCAGTGAACTCTCTGACTTAAAAAGAGTACTGTGTGGATGATTATGTAGAAACAAACATGATATATGTCAGTCTGAGATAGATGCAAGTGGGATGTGTTTATTAACTGTGGTTTATCAGGCAAACCAAATCTCATTCTCCTGAGTTGAATTTGTACCATCTAAGTAGCAGCCAGTATTAAATACAGACTTATCAGGAGAGGCCCAAGGTGGCCAATGCTTTGTTCATTTACAGACTTTAACCCCAAATGAGTAAATTAGTTGGCTTATGCATCTGCAACACTGGCATGCATTTTTGTACATATACAATCAAGTACGATTTGCAGTCTTCCTTAAATACACACAGACAGCTTTGAAAAAGGGGAGTCATAGCATCAGGCTGTGCACATACACATCTGAATCACTCCCAAATATGATGAGCTGCTTTTGATTTTTTTTTTTTTTTGATTAGAAGAGAGCATTTAGAAAAATGCTCAGGCTACAAATAGTTTTGAAAATGACTGCTATGAATGGATGGACAATAATTGTGATAGACCACTTCTGTTAGATTTTGCAAAATGAAATACTCTATGAAGTGGGCTTTATTTCACCATTTTTTTTTTTTTTTTTTGGTTCAGAAAGGAATGTTGGTGGATGCTTCAGTATCACCACTTGCCTATGTTTTGACATTCTTATCAGCTATGTGCTATTTGGAGGGTTGTTTGCTTCCAAAAGGTGTTGCTTTTTGAAGTTTTTTTTTTTTTTTTCATTTAGATGTACTAGTATTTTAAAATTTTGGTTTATAGGGATTTTGGAGGATCTCAAAATATATAATTTAAATGTAAGCTTCACTTACATTTAAACAGAAGTTCATTTCAAGATATTTAAGTCCCTTTCTATATGGAATTTCCTTCTGCCACAAACTTCTACAATATCTTTCCCCCATATAATAAGGTTAGCCACCATGCTTTTCCTCTGCGATTGACAGTAGTGTACTTCCTGTGGATTTGGGTTAAATGTAATGTTCCAGAATTGAAATTCCTGTCTTTGAGATGCATTTTATGCACATTTATTCTTTTCCAGCTAAACCACTATGAACCCTTTAACAGTTAATGACTTGAAGTTCCTTTAGTATTATACATGTGAAATTATCATATTTTAACATCTACAAAAGCTTCAAAAACTACTTCTGAAATAGGAAGACATTAAAATTTTTTTTGGGAGTGATTGATTAATTTTGAGCATCCATTGTTTTTCACATGTGTAGATTTCTTTGAATTTTAGTCTGTTCTCTCAACTTTGGGAAAAGCAGGTCTGTTACATGAGTTTCAGAAACTGATTCCAGGCCTGATTTCTTCAAGCAAGGGATTGGTATGGGAGGAATGCAGTTATCCTGCATTCTGTGGCCTGGAAGCCTCGTGAGGATTATACAGTCAGAGGATGGTTTTTTTTTGTGTTTGTGGTATTTTTTTTTTTATTTTTTTTAATTTAAATGTTTGTGCACTTCTTATTTGGCTTGATGATTAATATTGAGAAAAGTTATTTACTTGCAGATATTAATTTATTCTGCTTTGGCACAATGGCAGTGTTAGTTGATGCCTGATGTTTGTGGCTTGCTATGTTAATGGCACATTTGTGTAAATTCTCATAGCCATAAATTTCTCTGAGATTTGACTTGTTCATCTGAAGCTATGATGAATAAAATCTCACTAGAACATCCAAAATCTAAGGGGAATCTCTAGGAACTCTATTTTATTTGCAAAAGTGGACAGTAAAACATTACCCAGGTTGTGCTATTGCATTTTGCAAAGATTACTTATCAAAGAAAGGAAGATGGGGTTTGTGTGTGTGTGTGAGATTTCAGTCTGAAGGAAAGAAGGTCCCAAAAATACTACACTGAACACTAAGGAAGTCTTGTTTTAATTTCAGTGGTTGCAATAATAACCACGTAAAGAGCATAAAATAGGCAGTCTGAGTTGAGCAGGGAAAATTGTGGGGTAAGACCTCCATTTCTGTAATCAAAGCATGTAATGGAACTTGATTGTACACAAATTTATACTTAGGACAGCCTTCATTTTACGTTCTATTTAAGAGGATCTCTGTATCTGAAAATGAGTAACAGGCTAGCCCAAAATAAAACAAACTTCAGATGTGATGCTGTTTTGTAATGCATTCCGCAACCAGCCTAATCAGAAACTATAAATCAATAGGAAAATAGGACATGCCACTAATTAGTTAGTAGTAAATTCTACCAAATCGGCTTTCAGCACAGACCCGTGCCAGAAAATCCCCCACTTGTTGAAGGCATCTTTTCAACTTCAGTGTGTAAAAGACAGATCTGTTTTTAAGAAGAAAATTTATGTAAATGGTATGAAATTTGTTTTTAACTTGAGTAAACCAACATATCGCTAACTGAAGTCAAATGTTTTAAAAGTGTCTCTGGGATAAATCTAATGCAGTCTGATTTCTATTAATTGGTTTGTTTTGCAATTTAATGGCTGTCAAATTTGGCTCTGAATGTCAAAATCATATTTAGTCAAAGTCATTGCCAAGGCAATCAAACAAGCAGTGTTCTTGGTAAATAAAATTGGCAGAAGGTTTACTAGTGCATGTCATGGCTTAAACCAGCTCTAGTCTGTGCATTTCACATATCTGTGTGAATTCTTTAATGCACATTACCTTTTATCAAATAAGCATATTTTAGTTCATGATTACCAAGTTTTATGAAAATTGAAATGTCACCTAGAGTTCAGCTCTGCAGCATGTAGGATGGAGTCCCAAATACCTGCTCTAGTTTTATACATGAAAGCATACATAGGCTTTGTAGATGCCAAATATAAATCTAATACTGAAGAAGCTACAAAGTAAACATTCCTTTTATTTCACAACTGTTATTTAATTTAAATCTTGTTATTCTGTGGTATTTTAGTATCTGCGTCCAGCTGTTAATTAGGACTTTTGACATACACTGCTGCAGGGGTGATCCCTGAAGAAAATATTTTCAAGTCTTTTCACTTTCTAAACAATTTATGTCTTTGCAGTTTAGATATTTGCATATAAACTGCTATTCTGATGTACATTCTTGCTGAGTTGCTTCATAAGTCTTTTAGGTTGTTCCACAAGAATTAATGTGTGCAATCTACATAAGAAAACTGATGCATATGATGAAAAAGATCTGTTGAATGAATGATTTTTTTTCTGGAAAGAGCAAGCACTAGGAGAAGGAGAAAGGTCTGTGAGATGTGAGTTAATTTTAGAGTATAATTCTGCCTTTTTTTTCTTTTTTTATTTTTTTTTTTAGTTGAGTTATGAACATCTCAAATATTCCTCTTTTAGCTTTGTGCTGAAGGATTTTTGTGTTTGGGAAGATTGGACATTGCATCCATACCTATGTAATGTTTTTGTGGGATGACAACATCATGCAATGTAGGAGTGTGTATCTGAAACAGGTTGGTGTCTGAGTTTTATTTTTACTCATGCTGAATATTGGGCATATCCTAACGGAACATGCGTAGGGCACTTAAGTCCTCCAGGAATTCAGCTGTGTCACAAAAAGCACAATTCTTAAGACTCAATGGAGCCTGAAACTTGTATGTCAAGTAATTTGGTCATTAGAAATCCAACTTTACAAATACATAGAGACAGTGCTCAAAATGCATTGAATCCTCCTAAGCTTGCCATTCAGGCTTTTACAGGTTATGGAAGTTGGCTCTTCCATAATTTTGGAACTATGGATTTAAAACAAACACTACCACCACTAGCCCTCCCCCCCCCAAAAAAAAAAAAAAAAAAATCCCAACCCAACCCAAAACCCAAACAAACAAAAAAGCAAAAACCAACCCAAACCTCAAATCCATGTTAGCGGACTGGCTAGTTCCTCACTCTGCAGTGAACATAGATGTCATTGTAAAAAGTGGATACAGTAGCTTGATTCTCTAGTAAGTAATGTGGGTATTGTATTTTACTTGCATAAAATAATTTTTGCCTGAATGCAACAAAAGATCTGCAGGTAGACACAAGTGTAGCACTCTGAAAATCTGTGATGTATTAAAATAGTGACTTTTTTTTTAATTGGGTGAACTGGTAGTCCTTCAACTCAAGGAAAGAAGGAAACTGCTTCAACAAAAGCCTCTTGTAGTTTTTTGACTTGTTCCTGCTTAGTCTACCTCTGCTGTTTTCCCTGACACTAGAAGCTGGAGATACTTTCTCCTCTTGTGACTTAGCCACATGGCTTGTGGACTAGGTCATTGGGTAGCTTTGGATTGCTCTTATTATTTTTAGAAGTTCTGTTTAAAAGTTGTAAAATGCCATATAGTAGGCATTAACACAGCACGTAGCTTGTGTCAGTATTTATTGGTCAGTGTGTGCTGGTAGGCATGTGAAGTCAAGCGTGCCATCAAAAATGCCCTAGTGGGATAATATGAGAGGACAGATCCCCACGGAGAGCAGCCTCGCTTGCTTGTGCTCAGTGCTGCTCAGTTCAGCGTCAGCTTAAATAAACAGCTTGTGCAGGGTATGTAAAAAAAAAAAAAGGGAATCTCCATGCTTGTTTTCCTACAAGTAAGGATTCTTTGAGTGTTTCATTCTTCTGCTTTTGATAAAATGATTCTTCCATTTGTGTAATCATTATGCAACCCGGGCTTTTGTAAATGGATTTTGTTTATTATAAGGAAGGAGGCAGATGTTTCTTATAAGAACTTTTTTCAGTGCTATATAACATAAAAACACAAAGTTTTTTACTTGGTGCTGTAATCCATAAATAATCATTCTGTTTATATTACGTGCTCTGGTTACTTCACCAGTCGCTTGGACTCTTTATTGAGAAGACTAATAGATTCTCTCAGTAGTGTGACTGGTGCTCAGGAGTTAGCATACTGCTGTTAGTATCATCGTCTATAGTAAATCCTGCAAAACATCCTGAAGGGTTTTGAATTGCTACCTTGGCTATGCTGTTGGATATTAATTACTCCCTGCACACCCCCTGCCCTTGTTGGTTGTATTATCCTAGAAAATGTAGGAATGGTGAATCCTGAGTTGCAAAAATGAAAAAGGAGAAATTATGCAGCTGATTTTAGGAAGAAAAAAAAATGTTTTTCATAAATGGTTTTGCAGTATTTGACACAGTTATCTCTGACAGAATGATGAGGGTATTTGTAATGTACCCCCAAAGTGCTGTTAGAGACTTACTATTCCCTTCCCATAGAGCCTGTTCTTCCACCATCATGCCTATTACACAGACAGTGAGTTGAGCTGTGAAATGTGTACTCAGAGCTGTTAGAGCTGCTTTGGACAGACAAAGACACTCCTAATTTGGTGAACTAACCTCTTCTCTCTACTTACTTTAGCACTGACATTTTGGGGTGGATGAACTTCCCCTAACTGCCTAATTGGGAGAATTTGGCTGTAAAATTGCCGTATTGCTCTTTTAAAGAGTGCCAGGAGCAGCAGTTGCCAGTTGTCATGTCAGTGGCTTGAATTAGAGCTTTGCATCTCTGTACATCTGGGAGACGTTCATTTGTTTTTAGTGTCCTTTCCAGGTGGTGAGGCAAGGAACCAAGCTCCTTGTGATCAGAAACTGCACATACAAAAAGGCTGCAAATATTGATAGTTTGTTCCCTTGATTGTTCAGTCACCAAGCAAGGGTAGTTAGAGGCGAAGACTATTTCTGGCATAACAAGGGTATAATTTGCAGGAATAAACTTTCCCTGTATGTTCTAGCCATTTTTTCAAATGCTATTGGATGTTTCCCTTAAATGCGACATGAGATCTTAAGCTCTGGCAGATGATCAATACTATGTTCTTTTAAACACCATCAGATACATATGCATCCCTGGATGTGGTAACACTCAGATTTCCTCCCAAAAATTTCTTATTAGCGAGCAAATGTATGGAGTAGGAAGTGAAAAATATCTTCCAGTGAAAGACTGCTGGCATCTTTCTTGCTACTAGTGCAAAAAAGGAATGACCTTCAATCACTGCATTTCATGCTTATACTGTAGTGAACGTTTAAGGCAGTGTTGCTTAAGGTAACTTCTAGGGGATAAAGATCCCATATGTTACTGTAAAAAAAAAAAAAAAAAGCTTATGAACATAGCATTGTAAGGTGTGGAGTGGTGTGTTTGGGACTGTGAATATAAATTTAAAATATAAAAATAATAAAATGAATATTTAGTAATGAAGTGAGAATGTGAGTGATTGCATAGTTTATTAATCTTATTTTTAGATTCCGTAGTTGCTCAGAAACTGATTAATATATTGAAAGTATGTTGCAGAATGGGCATTAATATATTGAAAGTATGTTGCAGAATGGGCAGATACTTTGTTTCATGTTGGTAGTTGTTTCTAGTTTCCTAGTATTTTAAACAATTTAATGTGTCTATACATTTTGTTTCTCTTGTGGTTTTATCACTTTTGTTAATTATTCTGTGCAGTAGCAAATTAGAAAAGACTCAAAGAAAAAATTGTCACTCTATGTAGAACTGTATGAATTAACCTTTAATAATTACCTGCTGAACTTTACTTGACATATTTTAGTTGTATTAAGAAGTGTATTTGATATAGCTGATAGTTTTGTTTGAATATTTGGGAAAGTGAAGAGAAATTCTTGACTAATGCAGAGAGATACATATAATGTAAAAGTGAGCTTGGTCAAGATTGTCAGGATATGAAAGCTAAATACATTTGATTCAGGCTGCAGTGCCATCGGTTTTAGAGCGACATTGCAACGGTGAGGCAGAAATGTTCTGTGTAATGCCTCAAACTGTATAGTCATATTACAATGTTTAACATGAAATACATTCAAATGCGTCACTGCTTATTATTCTGAAGGTGCTGAGCCTGAGTTATAAGTCTAAGAAAGTTATTATGGACAAAAAAGACGCTTCTCATAAGGTAAAAGTTATCTCCTGCTCATTTTTAAAATTTCCTTCCAAACAACTATTACTGGTTGTTGTCTAGAAGAAATGCTGGCTGGTCCATCAGTCTGCTTTACAGAGCAGTTTTAATGCAGTGGCTTGGTAACTGTCTATCAGTTTGTTTGCAACAATCCAGGAGCTACTAAAGGATAGAGTCTATATGCCTACCTGCAGCCTCTCTTCAGACTGCCTGTGTCAAGCTACACTAAATTCTTCTTGACAGATTGCTAGGATATGTGCTCATTTTCCATGTATGCTATTTTGCTTCACTTGACTCTAGAGCCAAAGTTGTCTAGCTAGTGTTCAGCACTCCTTTTTTGCCTCCTGAAGTGTAATAAAAAGGAAATTTATCATTTGGCTGAGTATTCAGTTATGGAATTTCCTACACTAAGTTACTCATTTGTAATAAAAATTTTAAGAAAGGTTTGAATCTAAATCCTCTTGGAGTGAAGGAACAGTTTCTTGGCTCATAGGTTCTGAAGTCAAGTTGAAGGGCCAAGCTTCTGAAATAAATTAAATCAGTGAATTTTCTTTTAATTCAAAGACATTTAAAGATCTTTACTGAAATAAACTAAAGGGCAAGTCTGATCTCAACTGCCAATCTTTAGGAACATTCCCACTGCGTATCTTCACATTTTTATTGAGAAAACAGAGATGAGACTTTGAATTGTTGATTTGCCAACATCTGTCTTCAAGCAATTTAACACAGGTGTCTGAGGAATGTTTGAAACAAAAAAATCAGTTATGTTAGCAATAGAGCACATTGTAGTCAACAGTGATTGCAGTTCAGCATTCATCCCAAGATTGTTTCATTATCAGGGATCCTCTTCTCTTTCTGAAAGAGAGCTCCAATGTGCTACAGTAGCTAAGATGTTGACTACAGTCCTCACTTTGGATTACATGTAGACTTTTGAGATACACAGGATTAGTCTGGAGCTTTTTGAAGGTCAGGACCAAGATTCTGAGCTTGATTCCCAGTTCTCTATGGAGGGAATTATCAACTGTAGGACATTCTAATTTTTTTTTCCTCTTTTAAAACAACCCAGTGGTAGGACCAGTGAGGATTTAATATTGCTTTGTTCTAGCCTTAGGTTGCACTTCATATGCTACGAGCAAGCAAAGAAGACAAAATATTTTTTAAGTGTACTGCTGGAAAGTTTATTGTATGGGTCTGTGTTTTGTGGGATGATGCAATACATTATGTGGACACATACAGTGTGGTTCTACTTAACTAAAAAGAAAAAACCCATCTTTTGAAGGACATATTGCCCATGGTAGTCCAGAGAGCTTACCCTGAAGGAACAGAAGAGGAATGACTGAGAATATCACATCTCTTCCAGACATGTGCTAGCACAAATTTCTGAGTTATGTCATGTTTCATAGCAGCTGGAGTTGGTTTAGGTTTTTTTGCAGAATATTTCTCTGCTCTTTCCATCTCCTTTCTGCCTTTTCTTAATGTTCTCTTCATTTCCCTTTTGCAGAATGCAAGTACAGTGGAAGTTAGAGTTTAGTTTCCAAAACTACTATGTTCAATTGAGTATAAAATTAGGAAAAAGAAGTGTGTTTTTTCCATGTCTCCCACAATGTTTTTGAAGGGGGAAAAAATAATTTTGTTATATGGGAGGATGGGAAGACAATTAGAATATGAGGAAATCCAGCAGTTCAAAATCATAAAATAGCTGAGGTTGGCAGGGACCCCCGGAGATCCAGTCCAACCTGCCTGCACAAAGCAGGATCAACTAGAACACGTTACTTATGGCTGCGTCCAGTTGGGTTCGAGCATCTCCAAGGCTGGCGACTCCACAGCCTCCCTGGACAACCTAGTTACTGTTTAACTGTTTAAGAGGAGGTGTGTGGAGGACTTCAGGATGGCTGCTTCTGTGCATTAGATGACATAAGTAATCTTCTAGAACCAGAAATGGCAGAGTTACAATTAAAAAAAAAAAAGTTTCAAGGGGCAACTTTATTTATAAAGAAACAGCTACTGTAGCTGTTTATCATTGCAGATAGCAGCTAGCATTGTTGTATTTAGGAAAGCACAAATATTTATGTAGACCAGACTTTTTAGCAATTTTATTATGAAATACAGTCTAGTACAAATTCTGCCCCTTTTAAATGAATTAAGTACAATTGGAAACTTAAACAGACATTTATATTTATCTGTGGAGATGAAAGCTGGGTGCAAGATGTTTTTATTCCAACATTAATTGATTTAATAAATGCTTGAAGCTTAATGCAAGCACATTTGCTTTCAGCTTTAAAAAGATTTGTGAAAAACAAAAATTATATGGAAGATGGATAAATAAATGAAAATTAGGTTAGCAGTATTTAAGTATTTTTAAAGTTAATAAGCATATTAATATATTGAATTATTTCCTCTGTATGTTACTTTTCTTTTGGAAATGGAAATAATTACAAAAAGCTCCTGTCTATTTTGTATTTTTCCCTTCATAGTGTGTCTAGTGCTAGAGCAAAACTCTTATGGATGGAACAGTAATTCAACAAATTGGATGTTAAAAGCTGAAAAATGAATGATGGGAATTCAAAGCATCATGTATAGTAGATGAATTAAGCACAATGCAGTGTTATATAGTAAGAAGTGTTATTTTTGGAAGAGGATCTTGGAGAAGCAGGATATGTGACAAGTTATGGAAGTCTGTCATTTCATAATTCAGACTAGACTCTAGAATATCACAAAAATACTGAAATGTCAGTTGTATCTTGTTCTGAAGACTGCATGGGCTCATAGAAGAAAACTTTGCTTTTTCCCCTCATCTTTCTTTTACTGTTTACACCTGTCAGAACTAAATTGGTTCAGCAAAAAATATATGGAACGTCTTTGATTGATGCAACTGAGCAGTCCTAAAATAAATCTGAAGTCATGTTTCCTGCAGAAAAGGAGGTAATATGTATGCAGCTGGGTCGTCCTCAGATTGCACAGTTGGATATTGAGTCTTCCAGCTGAAGAAGAATGCAAAATACAACAGCCACTCTATCCTGTCCAGATTGCTCCCTAGATTTGGAAGGAAATCTTGTTAGAAGTGAGATGGATATGAGTGTGGTATGTCTCCCTGGAAAAACAGACTTCAAAAAGCTACCAAACCTCTAAATACATTGCAGCAATCTTTCCCTCCATTTTTTGGTAGGTGGGCTAGTGAGAGAGGAACAACACTTCTAGAAATGTCATTCATATTTCAGATATATATTCAGATATCAGATTTATATATTTTTATTTTCAGAGCTGTGGACTCTAGAAAGATTTATTTGCTACAAAATTGGGGAACAGTAGTCTTAAAAAATTAACAGTTCTTTGGCGATGTACTCTTTAGTAATGAACCAGGAATGCAAGAGTCTGGGAACATGCCTGTGGATTGTGAGGCTCTGGTTTCTATGGGATTCCTGAGGAAGGATTATGAACTTCTGGCTGTCAGAAGCCTGTATTTTTTTGTTGAAACAAAACCAAGCTCCCCCACAAATGTACTGTTTTTTTGAACAAAATAGCAAGATATTGGTAGGAAGTGGAGACTAGGATCTCTCTTAAAGCTGGTTATTTGGTGTGTGTTTGTACTGTGCAGGTAGCTGTTTCCATGCATGAGCTTTACTCCTGGTAGTCCTGTTATAACCCTGATGTTTTCCTGTTGTATCAATATGTTCATACATTTATTCAGTTACTAATTGAACGATGGATTGTTCTAGAGAATTTTGGCTGCTTAAAATTTGTTTATTTTTTAAAATTGCTTTGTAACACAGATACTCTTTTTGCAATTTCACAAATTCTTAAGCTGCTTGAAAGTATACCAGAATCATGTTTCACCTTGGCAAGATTTAAATTGTAGTACTGCCACAGAAGTGTTTGGTAGCTGGATTAAATAAAGGGACACTGTAAAATGCTTCTCTCTTTCCAAAACAGCAATGAAATACATTGAAAGGCAGTTCTTTTGCAAAGCAGTTAATCTTTATAGCATGTTTCTTAAAAACATGTAAATATACTCAGAAATTGCCAAGTGTAAATTTAGGGGTGATTAAGTGGAATCATAAGTTATGCTTTATAATATCTTTCAATCTCTTTTTCTGCTTTCCCTGGGCAGTAGCAGAATTTTTTTTCTAAGGTGAAAGAATGCCATCTGCACTGGCTCACTCTGGTGTCTGGTCTTTATTCCAGACCTTATTGATGGCAAAGTATGCTATGAATTTAGAGAATCTGCAACCCTGTATAGGTGGCAAATTGCTTTCTGGTTTACCTCCAGTGTTTATATGCGTGCCAAGCTTGCCTCTTGACTTTTTCTGCACCAAGTTTCTCATGCACAGCAGAGCAGTGGCACAGGTGTGCTGGGATATGATTTTGTAAAGGTCTCCTGCTTTCCTCCTTTTGCACTCATACTTATGAGTTATCTTTATTTTGATTTTTTTTTCCATTAGCCCTGAGAGCTTATGTTGTTGATAAACCTTTAAAAAACCATCTACAGACTGAAAAAACCCTTGTATGTTTGTGCTTTTTATGTGTTTTTGTTTACTGTAAACTGTGCTGGCTAATCAGAAATCACATTTGTTAAAATATGAATAAATGTATACTAGCTTCATTTCAACTGGTGCATTAAGAGTGCAGTTTAACAGGTAGTAAAGCAGGACTTAAATTATCGGAGTCTGGTGCATATTTCCTATGCTTTGTTAGCTACAACCCCAAATATTATGCCCTAAGGCCAGTTCAATGGCTGTTGAATAATTAGAGTTTATGTACCTCATGATCATCTCTGGTTATCAGACTCATGAGGGTCCATGCATCTACAGGTTGTGAAAAAGTTAGATGCATCAGTGGACTGATTTAGAGTTGATTAAAAATAATTAAAACATGAAGTAAAGTATTTGAATGGTCTTTAGTCTTAAAATGGGAAGCCACCAGGAAGAGAAGTTGGAAGAAAAGCCATGTGTGTGCTGTTGCATCTGACCTAACACTTTGCTCCCTTTTCTTCTTTGGGAACAGATCCATTCAATTCTGCAGGATGGACATCAACGCTCTGTTGCAGTAGCAGGCTTAGTAGCTTCAGTCACATCCTGAGGTTATTTTAGATGACTGCAAGAATTGTTCTGTGTGTGTAAATGACAGTAATAATTGATCATATAGGGGGAAAAAAAGTCAGTGACTACTAAGCTTTGATGGCACATGCATTTTTAAACTGCATTTTTCTTTCTTGTCGTGATTTTCCGTCTTTAGTAAGTGGATGAGCAAAGCCCTGTTATCTTTAGCACTGTGGTCCAGCTGAGACTGCATGTAACTTGGCTGTGCATTACTACATTTGTGCTCTGTTGCGGTCCTTATGTTTATGACTTCATTCAATGGGAGTCAGTATTGGTCGAACTTTTTTGGTTATTGAGTTAACTTTTTTTGTGTTACAGGTACCTCCAACTAATTTGGCTTCAGTTGTTTTCTGCATTTCTTTTCAGTAGCAAGCTAATGGACATAATGCTAACTCTGAGGATCCTTGCAGCTCCCTATCCTCATATAGGGCATTCCAAAAACTGATAACAGTTTGTAGGGGGAGAAGGCTTTCTGGATCTGTCACTTGATACACACGCAGTCTAGTAAGAAAGTTTCCTTCCCTACTCTAATTTTCATTTTTTCTTATTTGTATAAGGTGTTGAGTTAGTCAGCTCCCAAAATTGGTGACTTGGATGTTTGATTCTGAGTAGGTCTTTGAAAAAATTCATTTTTTTGTCATGCACGATGATGTGCATAAGTGCTCTATATATGGGATTTGGTTATGCCAGCCGGCGTATCAACACCCCTAAGAGCTATGTAATGAATTTGTTTTGCCTCTGTCATCTCTTTTGACTAAGGCACCTATACAGCAACTGCTTCACTGTCAGTAGTGAGATTCAGTACTAAATGAAACTCTCTTATTAAACACCTAGGTCAGCAAATTATTTCCACAGTCCTCTACTAGTGTTTTTTTTCTTTTCAGAAGCCAGGTAATGAGTGTAGGAGTGGGAAGCATCTCTGCAGAGAAGCTGCGAACAGCCTTGGTGTCCCTTATGCAGTTTTAGAATGAATAAACTCACAGCAGTAATTCTGTCAGTCTTGACGTGGAAATTTGTTTTTATCACTACATAAATATGGGCTTGGTTTGGACTTGTCATTATCTTTGCTCTGGGTAATTGTCTACAGAGCTATCAATATTCTAAAAATAGCAGCTGATAAGATATTGGACACACTCTTCATTTTTTATTAATCTGAGGTGATGCCATCAAAGTGTAGTGATTACTTTTCTCTGGGCTAATTCCATGGAACTTGAGTCTGGAGATTTTTTTCATCTTTCACCCTCACCATTTGCATACAGGAAATATGTTCTGAAACCTTTTTAGTAAATTTAATTTTTTGCTGCTACTTTTTAGATTAATTTCTCTGTAGATTTGAAAACATTTCTCCTTTGTAGCATGCAGTGCAATTGTATGACTTTCCACAAACTTTGGAAAAACTTTTAGGCCTATACTGGACTTTTCCCAAAAGTTTTGTGTATTTTTATCCACTGAAATACATTTGTGCTATCGGAGTATTGTTGTCTACCACAAAATCAATCTGTACAATTTTTTTACTAGTCCAGTACCACTTCTTTAAGTTCATAATTTCTCTTACTGACATGAAATTATGTTGTTACTTTATCAAATAATTTCTGAAGTGAAGATCTTCCACTGCTGAGAAGAGGAGTCAGAGTTGCTGTTTTGCAAAATCTTCCAGGGCAACAGAGACAGAAGCTTTAGTACCTGGCAATTAATATTGGAGCTCTTAGGATAGACAAATTATAGATACTTAAAATGTTCTTTTCCCTTGGTATGTTTGTTACATAATCAGTTGGCATTCTAATTTTAATGGAAATCTTATGGATTTAAGGTGAGGAGCATGGTGTCTGGGTTGGAGGAGTTCATGGGTATCTGAGGAATAGCTGAGGAATGTGGGCCTGCCCCGTCAGAGGAGGCGGCTCCATCAGACAAGTTTTGTGTTCTCCAATAGCCTGTGATATTTCAATGCAATCTTGACAGTGTTTTGTCTTCCCCGCTGTGCATGGATTGAGTGCCTATAGATGGGTAATTAAACTTTGAACCAATAAACAGCTTTGAGAGGCTGGTGCTTTGAAGAACAGGAGATCACAAGAACAATTTCCTGTTGCTTCAGATACAGCTTCATGTGGAGGCTCGACTGTGTTCATTTAGACTAAGCCCCCTCCTGGCATCCAGCAGCAACCTGATTGCTGTGTGATGAGCAAATATGACACATAAGCACACATTTTCATCCTTTTATAACTAGGGTCAAATTCATTAAGGATTTTTCCTAAATTGAATAGTGTAATTTTTACTGTAATATAATATATTCCCTCTTCCAATCACCTTTGTTTTATGTTTTAGCAAAGATTACAAAATGAAATTTGCCTATATTATGTCATTAGGGTTAACACCTCTAAATTAATAGTTAGTAGAACCCATACCTTTTCACTACTTTATCTTTGGACAAAATTCGGAGCAAATCAGACTAAAAGTATTAGAATGCAGTCTTAGTTTTTGATACTAATGTAACTACTTCAATCATAGAAATGAAGCTTTATATAGGAAAATGTTGCCTGACAGTCACTTAGCAGGTAACATCGTGATCTCTGTCAAAGTAGACGGTCTACTGTCCAGAACTCATTACCTCAAATATTTCTCTGTCATGGTAACAGAGTAATTGCACCGAAGTCATTCTCTGTATAGACAGTAAAGTACACTTCCAAATATACAAATACACTGTGTGTATATTTATATGTACACATGTGCATGCACACATATGCTCATACGCTTCCTTTATAATCACTCTTGACTGAAAATACCAGTTCTGAAGGCCTGTCTACTCAGTGCAAATGCACTATATATTATTTTTAGATCCAAGTGGAGAATTTTTTTTTACTATTATGAACTTTGAGGTTATACTGAAGTTTTGTATTATTCAATGTCAGGAAGATCATTCTTCAAATAATAAATAGATCTGCCAGAAAATTTTTTTACCTCCTTTAGAAATATGTTGTAGAAAGAAATGTCTTTATAGATTAACACATGCTTCCTGCTCACTTTGTAAAGGAATTTGAAGGTACACAATAAACTTTCATTAAGAATTTATAGTTTCCTGGCTCAAATTTACTCTGTATAGATAAGAATAATCTCTTTGTTTTAACACAGCTCTATTGGCTTTTATTCTTTTCTCTTCTACCTTCCATTGTGTGTTGTTGGTTTTTTGTTTGTTTGTTTGTTTTTTTTTTCTTGAATCAAAAAGAAACAATATCTCTGGGGAGGACTTAGGAGCAGAAGGTAAAGTTCAGAACCAGAAAATTTTCTTGTTTGTTTTCTTGTATAGGACAACACCTGGCTGACCCTTTGTTGTTTGAATGTGGCCTGAAATTCTTTGCGGTTTGAGTGTAAAACCTGTGCCTGCCATTGCCCTCTGGCAATTAGCAAGTCAGTACGGAGCTTGAGATTTTTTGTTTCAGAAAATGAGCAAGTGGGGGGTGGTGGCTGCAAATGTCCTTAATATTATCCTTCTGAGAAATAAGCAGACAGGCAGCATCAAGCAGATGAGAGTGACAACATTAACAGGCTCAAGACTGTACCATATGAAATGTCGTGTGCTCAAAAAGTGATTACAGAAGTGCCCGCTTGCCATACTGCACCTTCAATATGCTTCATTTAAAGGATTCATTCAACTGCAAATATCTATTTTCTTAGTGCATGGTTGAGATAATTGTTGAATATCTGGGGTGGAATGAGAGAATACCATAGCTCAGCTGAGTGGTTTTTTTCTTTTGGTTTGGTTTGGTTTTTTTTTTTCTTCCTTTTTAACTTCGAAGCAAGGTGTGACCTCCTAATACCTGAAGACTTTTTAACCTTTGAGCACTTTTTGGGCTAAAAAGCAATTTACTGGCAAACAGTAATTAACCTGAAGAGAAATACATCCTTTTAGGTTTTATTTTGTCTCAGTTTATGGGTCAAATTATAAATACTGCAGTGGTATCATCCGAAAATATCTGTAGGCAAAAATCAGCAGACTTGATTTAAAGTTGATATGTTCAAAGATCTAAGTAAGAAAACTCATTTAATAGAGCAGTGGTGTCCTGGATGCTTAAACTTTTTGGAGGTTTTTTAATACAATTTTATTCTTTTGAGATGGCAGTGGGCACTCAGGTGAAGGTTTGGAGTTCTTTAGATTTTTGTTTATTTAGTCAGTATGCAATTTCTGTTACATTTCCTTTGTAATTTTTCATAGACAGCTTGTTAGTTTTAAGTAAATTTCTTCTTTTGTATGTATGAATGGTGGACAAAGATGATGTTACTTAACAAGGATCAGAAACCCCAAAAAGTGAATCTCTAAACATTCCAAAGCCTATTATCAAGTCCTCAGAGGAACTAACATACTATCCTCTACCTGGCTTTGGGCATAAGACTGTCTTAGAAGGAAAAAAATGTTGTGAATGGGAACGTAGAGATTTAGTGAAGCATCTTCTTAGCTTTTAAAATACCAGCTGTTTTAAGAGCTTGAAATCAGGCACAGGATTTGTAAGACACGGAACTGGTGCCTCTTTCTGAGGGTGTGTCTAATGTATCTAGTCTGTGCTTGAGTTTTGTTCTTTAAAGTACTTTGAAATCACCTCTAGTGCACAAGCAGGGTGTCTGAAGATAATAATGAAACAACAGATCTTTTAAATGGCTAATTACTTTTTAACACAGAGAACAAGTAGAAAATGGTGGTGGGAGGGAAGAATGAAATCTAAATTTCACTCAGTGGTTTTTACTACCTGAGAACCCTCTCCCAAGCTATTTATAAAATATTAGGTTTGCATTACACAGCTGAAGGAATTCACAAGACATTAAAGCTGTGACTAAAACCAGCCAGTTAGGGTTTTTCCCTTTGGTCCTCAGGAGAAATGGGGGTTGAGGGAATTGACAATGAAACATTGCAAGTTTTCTGCAGGAACATAGCTAAGAATTGATATTTTAAATGAGGCAGAAGGGAATTAAACCCAAATGCAAATTACAGTGCCGTTACCCAAGTAAAATATATGGAATGCATTACACTGGGAGAACTCCTTCCTTCCTTGTCGTCCGTACCCCGCCCCGCCCCCATCCTCAAGTCCTGGCTAAGCTCTTTGCAGCTTTGCAAAGGTGAACTGAGAAAAGCTGGGAAAGATGGTAGGAAAAAGCCAGAGCTGGAAACTCTGAAGAAAGGCCTTTGAAAGGGGATCATATTAGTTCTCAAGGCCACACAGCATTAGGAATTTCCAGAAGAGTAAAAGAATTTACAGTGTGCAGCCTATACATAGCTAGCTCTTGCAGCCTGTAAAACTCTGCGTGATTTTTCCACTAGTGAAGCTGGTACATGCTCCTGCAGGTATCCCTGCTTACCTTCATACAGTTGCTGGGATGTTGCACTACTGTAATCCTGGCAATCCAATGCTGTGTAAGATCCTGGTGTGCTGTCCTCTGGTAGGAGTCACTGTGTTAGTAGACAAATTTGAAGACTTTCTGTTGTGAGCTGTAAAAGATTAGCAAGGATGATATGAAATTCTGACAAAATTACTTGCATGTGCACATACATCACCATGCTTCACCATAACATAAGCCTCCCTCTGAAGCTGAGCATAGCAATATCATCTAAGTTTGCTGTTATATGCAGATTTTTTTCTTTTGTTTTAATGTGTGGTTACTTTTTGGTAACTGAAGAATGCATTTAGTAGAAAAAAATTGTTAGGTTTTTTGAACATTATTGAGACATCCAAGTAATTGTAGTAGACATGATAATAAATTATCCTTTATTGCAATGGTGTTTTCAAGAATGAATTAAAGGCAGAAAATAGTTGAAGTGAATGTGTGTCCTTCAGTTTATAGAACTGAAGAAATCATGGTCCTGATTCTAGATCTGCTGTGTGCCCCTCTGCTCTTGATAATGCTAATGCCAGCTGCTCAGGAGATCTGAATGTTTGCCCTGAAATGTTGCCAAGGTCACAGAGATTCGCTGACATAACCAGTAATATATCCTGGAATCTTATTTCCAGAGTTCCGTTTAACTTTGAGACCAAGGCATTTTCCTCCTGTCACTACTTACTCCTGGCTGAGTGGATCCTTTTCTTCAGTAGTTCTGTCAGAGAACTCCTGCCTTTCCACAAATGTCATGTAATTTCTTCTTATCCTTTAGAAGTTTTTCCTCTTCTTCATCAGCTCTAATAGTAGATTTTCAGTTTACTCTCTGTGTTAGACGGGGTTGTTCGAAAGGGTTCAGACGGTTCTTTCAGGATTCTTTTAATATGTGTTTGTGCTCCAGATTTGTGCCTCCCTGCTGTGCCTTTCTTTGACTACAGAAGGCTCAGCACTTTCCCTAGAAGGTTCCAGCTGAACCTAGAATATGGCAGCGAAGACAAGATACACAAGAAATCATGTTTTCTGCTGGCCGGGCCCAATCTTCCCCTCTACATTTTGACAAAAACACCAGAAGTAAATGAACAAAAGGGCATAGCCCCTTGTCATACACTTGCTATTTGAGGATGGCAGAAGAAATGATCCTTCATTAGCTCATGTTGGAGGTGGTAACATATGCAGAATTGTGCATCCATAGTTTTTGTTTGGTGGAAATAGGAAAGATCACCATCACAGATAAGTAACTGCTCACCTTTTGATTAAGTAGACCAAAGCATTGTCTTTTGCTATCCACCATAGGTGGCAAAAGAAAAGCACTAATTATTCAACTCAATGAAATACAAAGGTCAGAATATTTTTGAGTTCATACAGTTCAGTTGCTTAAATGCTTTGTAGTGAGCTGTAACTCTGTGGTTTCAGAACAGAGCAGTTATTCAGGTTTAGTAACATGAAAAGAGTTTTACAAGGTTGAATATAAGGAAGTGTTTCTAAATTATGTTAGGAAGGCATATATAATTACTTTTGAGTCTGTTCTAAAAAAAAAAAAATTCGGTTGGAATACCAGACTGATAGACAGATAAAACTTCCCCTCCCCCCGCCCCCCCAACACCTTTCTGAAATAAAAGTGCAGTCCGTTGTTTCAGTGATTAAATCTCTGAAACTGCTTAAAGGCTCTGGAATGACTTTGTATTAGGAAAAATAACAGTCATGCATGGGTAAGTTCCTGCCTGTTCACAAAGCTTGTTTTGCATTGCTCATATTGATAGCTTCATTACCTTTACTGTTGATAGTAATTTGACTACAGCACATGGCAATTTGAATGATGTTGAAACTCAAGACTGTAGAGGATTTAGAATGCTGAAAGCATTGAGTCAGTTTACAGGTTTGAGGTGTTGGTTGTTCAGAATGTGAAAAAGTTTGCTGTGTTTAAGAGCATTTAATAACTTGGAAGACAGAGGTATGGTGGCTATTGTAGGTGAATATATGATCACATGAGTTTTAATTCAGAGGTGATATTAATATTTCAAAATGTAATTTTAAATTCTGCAGTCTTTGGAGGTTTTCTAATTGCAGAAGGACATCTTGCAAATATATTTTTCCCCAGTAATTTTAAGGACATAATATTTCATTGTCCACAGGAAACTTGACTTCAGATATATGACTTCTCCTGTAGTAAAATTATTGTGTTCTTAATTAATCTTGAGTTTTCCCACCATCTAATGAATTTTTCAACGGAACTAGAAGCTAAAAGTGGGTGATGTCCTGTCTCATTTCCTTTTGGTGCATAGGAGTGCTAAGAAATTCTACGACATGTAAAAATGGTATATATAATTCCATTTCAGCTTTAGGAATTTAATTGTATAGGAAGAATTAAAAACATTGCCTTGGAATTATTAGACTGTCTGATTTGAATCAAAGTAGTCCTACATGCAGTTAAAACTATGCTGGAAAGAAAAAGGGAGATAAATCTCAGTTAAGAAAAAAAATCTGATACCTGATCCTGCCTTTAAACGTGTTTAAGTGATGTATTCATCTTGAGCATGGTCTTGCTTATGATAGTTTTTGTCCTGTGGTTTACTTTTCAATTGCTAAAGCTATTCCAGATGCTAGAAGTGTCAAACAGACAAAGCAGTGATTCCAATTGACCTGAATTCAGGTTTTTGATTTAAGGGATCAGTAGCAGCATAAAAATACATTACATATTTAATGTGTGAACTGACATATAAAGTCTTTGAGTGGCATAATTTTGGTGATGGGTAAATATTTAGCATTGTTTGAATTAAAAGTCAATTCGTTTTTAAGCTGAGGTAGGTAGAAGTGTTTGTGAATGTTAGTATTAAAAAATTAATCAGAAAGGAGTATTGATTGTCAGATTTTGTTATAGGGATTTGGATAATAACCAGAGTGTTCCCCAAAAATTCATCTTTTGCAATCAGGTTTTTGGATTTATGTTCAAGAGAAAGTAAAACATGAGTTGGAGGCTGATTGATAGGAAACTAGGCCATGGCTCTAGTACAGGCATCACTGGTGGCTAAGTCTTTTGTGGAAAAAGTTTTTCACTGTCACATATATTCCTTTTCTGGCCAGGTACATTTACCCAAAGATTATTTTCTTTCACTTGCCTTTGCTCTAGATTTTTTTGCCCAGTTTGTATGTCGTCAGATGTTAGCATTGCTACCCACTGTAATGTTGACTTAAGGCCTTTAGGGTATAAAAATAAAGTACAAAATGACTACAGTATTTATTTGGAAAAATTATCTATTATTGATCATTGTCATGTCCTGAGAATCTATAGTGTATGAATATATTTTGTATGAGTGGTCTGTGAATGGAAAGCTACTGTATATATAGGTTGTCCACCGATGATTTATTGATATGAGTTGTAAGCATTGAAGCAAAGGCCTTTGTGTAAGAAATCAACTAGCATGGCCATCACAAAGTACAGCTTATACTGTAAGTATCTCTAGTTGTATGCAAAAGGTTTTTGAAAATCTACTTTAACCTAAGTGGTGGAAGTATTTTAACATTACCACTACTAAGAACTTGGTTTTTCAATTGCATCCCCTGCCTCCCTGCCCCCAAAAGCTTCAGTTAGAATAAAACAAATGTCTTCAGCTTTAAAATATAAGCCCATAAAACTATGAGTTATAATGGTTGAAGACACCTCCCCCTTCAATTAAGTCACTGTGTTGTTTCCAAATGAGAGAAAAGATGACTTATTTGGTGACTTAGAATGATCTCTATTTTGTATTGAAAAAGTAAAAACTAAATTGAAAAGAATCACTTAAAGTTGCACATTAGCACCTACATCATAATTGCATGTACTATGTCAATTCTCAAACTAAAATGTTTCAGTCTGAATTTTTTTGGTAAAGCTTAATATCTGGAGTCTAAACATGACCTTTTACATTTAATGAAGTTCTAATCTCTAAAAGCAGGGGTTTATAATGAAAAATGCCAGGCTTCCACCAGGATGATGTGCTTACACCTTGGAGTACCAGTGTAAGAGGTATTAGGAGTCATGAGTCTTAAAATATAAAGTAGGAAGCAACTGGAATCAATACAAGGCACTGTAATGGGATTCAGAAAACTTGTTCTGTTTATAGACTTGCTGGTATTGAGCTGTGTGGTCCCAGGCAAAAATGTGCGACTACTAATTGTTGTTGCATCATTATTTACTATTTTTCTACTGAGTACTTAAGTGTAGAACATCTCTTTGGCTTACATAAATTTTAGTTGGAACCTCTACTGTTGGTATAATAAAAATTGCAACTGCTGGCAACAAATACTGAGCATGAAACACTGAGTGAGTTGCTGCAAAGCTGCAGCTTTTCTACTGGAATACAGGAGAATACCTGGAAGCAAGGATTTGCTTGTGTGAATAGCACAGAACTGGCTGTACACCACTGCACAAATTTTTGAAATGAAACGTTGATCTTTTTGTTGCATCAAAGATGCAGTACTTATTCAATTCTTTTTTTATTAGAAACTAAAGGAAAAGCTTAAATCAATTTTTGCTTTACAGTCTTTAATCTCTGTCTTTAATTAACCTGTGAGGGTGGTTAAACACCTACGTGTAGTTTGTTGGGTTATCTGACAGTTGCTTATTTGTCAAGTGCAATAGAATGGCAAAACATTAACAATCCCCGTTAGATGTTATGAATTTGATAGGTGCAGAAAGATATGTCTGTTAAATTAACTTTAAAGGAGAGGCATGTAAAGTGTTTATTGCACCCTGAAATTGAATTTTTGCATTAGTGATGGTATACTGAACTTACTTGTCATGCTGTGACTACAGTTATAATAAAAGCTTTAAATAAAACCTTTCAGTAAGTATGTTTTTTTATATGTGTAGCAGAGTTTTATTCTTTGACTCCTTGGGCATGTTGCAGCTGAAGGAGCAGCAGGGATATTTTAGAAAATGATTAATATTTCCTGAGTAAAAATGAGATGTTGTTGGGAATGTATATAAAGACAGACTAAATCTCTTCTGTTTCCAGCATACTGTCAAGTGGATTGAGTAATAAATTCTTTAGTCAACAGTAGTTCTACGAATGCCGGGAACAAAAATGTTAAAGTCTTGTACAGGGCGTAAAGAGCTGAGACTTGTAAGTGAACTGAAAGGACTATGATTCATGAAAATCTGAGTGAAGTAGAGGTCCACAGGTGAGAACAATATCCTCTTGTCATGTGCCCTTTCAGCACAGCATAGTCATTCATCATTCTGCTCATTGCTGTAATCAATGTGTTAGGAGCTGTTTTCCTTCTAGGCATCTTTTTTCTTCCCCCACCCCCACCCCAACCCAAAATAGCAATGCAATTTTGCTCAGGTATTTGCTTCTACTTTACTTTTTGAATCTTCCATAAATCTTTATCTGTCAGGTCAATTACAAGTCATTACTGAAATAATTCATTATAAGCTTCAGTAAAGTTAATATTGTTAAATTATGAACAACTGTACGTTGTTTTCTTTCTTGAAGTTTTCCTTCTGGCTGGGAAAGTGGTAGGAGGGGGCCACTGGGGCTGGAGGAAGAGCAGTGCTGAAGTTATGGTGAAAGGGTTGGCTAACTTCGAACTTACCCAGTTGTTCAGCATTTATCTTCATTGCTAGTGCAGCATAGATATTCAGCACGTAAGCATGAGTGCAGTGTGTGTCTTTATATATTCTTAATTACACCTCTCCTATTTTTATTCTATTCACACATAAAATAGAACAAAATCTTTTCCAGTCTCTTGTTGAAGTAGAAGGTTCCCTTAAAGCAAAATTTATTGTGGTTTTACAGGCACAAGGGGAGTGGTGCTTCCCAGCCTTGCTGGCAGGAATTTTCCAAGTGCACCGTTCACTAGATTGTGTGACCTAATAGGGAGGAAAAAAAACATGACTATTCTTAAAGACTGTCTTATAATTAGCTTTGTAATGGATTCCCATTGACTTCCTCTGCACGAGTACTACTCCATTAGCTCATTATTATGATTTGAAAGCAGCTAATTATAATCATAGCTAAATAATTGCATTCAGGTATTTCAGCACATTTTGATTCTTATATTAGCAGTTTCCAGGCAATGCATCTCACTTGTGTCTTGTTTATAGCCTTTTTACAAATGGAGTGATAGAAACTTCAATGTCTTCCTCTCTATAAAACAAAAGTAAAAATCAATAATGTCATCTATAGAGAACATGAGTGTACCAGCATTGAAAATGATGTACTGAGTATAAAATTTTTTCTTGTCCATTTCTGAATGAGAATATAATACTCTTCTATAGCAGTTGATATCTTCAGATTTACTGGAATGAAAACCAAGAAACAAAAATACTTGATAGAATTAAATGTCAGTCTCTCTGCTCCCAAAGTCATATCGTATGGAATGGCAAACCAAGGCAGAGATTAGATGACTCTGTTTTCCTATGATGGACCACAGATAAATCAAAAGTATTTCAGAAGTGGAGCCGATAATATTTTTTCTTGGTGTGATTGTTCCTAAGAGTTCAATAATAGATTATCATGTTTGTGAACGAAACATGGTAACTGAGCAAGGACTCCTTTACTGTCTAGTGGAAAAGACAAGTTTGAGGTTGCAAGGAAGGTTTTTGTTGATGTGGGGAGGAAACTGATGCTTCATAGATAAGTTGTGAGAGCAGGAAAAAGGGTGTAATCTTAGTCATGGAAGAGCTGTTTCTGAACCTTTCCCGCCTGTCTGTTACTGTTCTTTCTCTGTGTGTGTACGCGCATGTGCAGACTTGCCACCTGAAGGTTGAGATTGGGGCTCTTAAATGTGTTGGTACTAAGTTTGTGTAGTCCGTAGATTTTCTGAGAATAATTTCCTTGTGAGATTTTGTAGTTTCAAGATCTGGTTGGATGGAAATTTGGTGCTGGTTACTTGAGGTTAATAAACCTCTCCCTATTCTGACTTCCCTGATGTGCCTAAAGAGTATTATTAGGTGGGTATTGACTGCTGGTGTTGACGTATTTTAAGTGTGTAGTTCTTTATGATAGTCAGTGTGACAGTGATTTAAAATAGACACAAGTCTATTTTGTATTCTCCATAATTTTGGTATGGGACGTTTTCCAGCATGAGTATATGGGTGAAAACTCAGAAGGCTTAACTAGGAAAAACCCAAACCATTGCAAACTGTGATTTGGCTGAGTTGATATCCAAAGTATAACAGTAAATATACATTTAGAGCACAACTTTTTGTAGTATTCATTTATTTTGAGACTTTGTGTTCTTGGAAGGCTTTATACATGTGAATGCCATAGTGCCTTGGAGGGGCATAAGGCAGATTCATAAATCTAAAATGACTTCTAGGTTGCAAATGTGTTTTCAGATAATTTTCCATTTATACAGAAATAACAGTTGCTGTAACTGGGATGTAGTGTGTATCCTAACACTGTACTGAAAATCACTTAGGCGTTTGTACAAATTTTACAGATGACAGAGTGAGAGCAAAGGTTTATAAAGTGACTTGTCTCCTGAGTCGCTAGAATTAGACTGCACCTGCAGCCCCTTGCCCCTGCTTGTCACCCCAAACTACCCTGGAATGTTTCGGTGCTCTAGCGGGAGTGTTGCAATCTTCACCCCTCTCACCCCAGCCTTCTAAATCGTGATTTACGTGGTTTACCCTATTCAGAAACCCTCACTAAAACACTGAAAGAACAGGACAGGGTTTTGTATTTTTGAGAAAGACATTGCTTGCTATCATCAGCTGCAAATTCTTCCTTGAGTTCAAGTATTTAGTGTGATGATTTCAGATAAGGGATGAGTGGTTTACTTTCCCTGGTTGGCAGTCTTTCTAACAAACTTTCAACAAAGAATGACTGGGTTTATCCCCCCCCAAAACCATCCTCCAATAAAGTTGGTAAATAAAAAAAGAAATACTAGAGGGAAAAGGAATTCAAGTATTCCACTGCAAGTGCTCTGGATAATGGAAGAGTTAGTCTGACTAGTGTGACAAACAACAAGGGTGTAGCTGGTATTAGAACTTGAACTTCCATATTAACTTAAGTAAAATCTTAATGAGTAGAAGCAGAATGGTTTGTGGTGCGTGCACATGAGTTTTCATCATAATAGAGGAGGCATGCAAGTTCCTGACTACTTCATGTCGGACATATGCTGCAGTTTATTTTCACTGTGGTTTACACAGGACTATTTTTCAAAATACCAAATTGTAATGTTATAGAATATGCCACATGGTTTTTGTATTGCAATTGTAGTACAAATGTGCACAACTTTCATTTTTAGTGTCTCCATCTTTTTGTGGTTGATGTTGTAACATGTCTCCATTTTGTGAAAAACTTAACTCCTTTACCCCTTGTCACATCAGCATGAAGGATAATGTAATCTTGAAAACTGTTCAATATTTAAAAAAAAAGATAAGTTTTATGACACTTGAATAAATCATGTTTAACTTTCTGAATTAATAGTGTTTACTTTTAGAGTAATACTTTGTTTTTCTTTCCAATGTAGTTTATTAGAACACAATACCAGCTTATTAAACCATTGTCTATATTTTCATATATTTAAATCCTTGTACACCTTTTCTGATTTTACAGAACAAGTTGAAGTTAAACCAGGATTTCTTGTTACTGTACATCATTATTTATAGGTTTTTTTTTCTCACTCTATATTCCCAGTGGGATTTTTTTCTCTGCCCTTCAGTGGCATATGCAATAGGCACTAAATGAATGAGTGCATTGCCTTTTGGTGGTAGATAATAATTAAGAAGGTGCCTCAGAATATTTCTGGAGTTGAATTTCAAGAGTTTTTCTTAATTTTAGCATGCAGTTTTCTATTTTTTGATTAGCTATACAGCCCTGTTCTACTTACAACACTTAAAGAATGTGGTCTGCTAAGAACAGATGGTGTCATTTAAGTTTTACACTGATTCTACTTAAAGTTTTAAATGAAGTCCTTATGCTTTTAAATGTTTAGTTAAAACTTACTGATTGTTTGCAAATTGAGAAAAGTTGGTCACAACTGATTACCTGTTTAGAGACTGAAAGAAGCAATTGTCTGAATTTTTAAAACTTTGTAGTCATTAACATCATTAGTGGATTCCTGTCATCTTCCAAAGGAAACAGTGAAGTTGGTTCATAAGCTGGGAATGGTAGGTAGACTTAGGCTTTTCCAAAAGGCAGGAAGTGGTAAAACACGCATGTGGTTTTCTTTAGTTAGGAAATTAACTCTGATTCTTCACCAGTGAAGCTGATATAAATGAGAAATCACTAATGTATGTGTTCTACTGTGACACTGTCAAAACAGATTATTTGAAAGTGCAGAAGTGATATGGTTTTGTCAGCTGTTTCACTGCCTTTATGCAGCTATAGAAGCTTTTGTTTGTATAAACTGCCTTTCACGTATTTTCCGGGTTTCAAAGTTACCAAAGAATATTGTTCATCATTAATACTCACTATTTGCTTGACAACTGCAATCATTTGGTTAGTTTAACTTCCATTTAGATATCTATGGAAACTCTTAAAAAAAAAAAAAAAACAAAAAAAAAAACAACAACAAAAAACCCCCAACAAACCAAAAACAAACCCTCAGAAATCCTGAACATAGAATGCTAGGTGAAAAATTGTCTGCAAAGAGATGAATGAATAATCACAGTATAATACTCTGTAGTATCTACATGTTCCCAAATGCAATGTAGAGTATACCCAGTTGCTTTCTCTGGGAGGTTACTGATAGCAAATCTTCTGATGAAAGGAAAAAGAGGACTGCTTGCCAACAGTCATTCCTGCTCTTGTAATACACCATAGTAAGAAAGTTTTGTTGGGTTGTTCTGCCCCCCCCCCCCGCCCCGCTTAAAATTTAGGCATTGCAATTTCTGTTTTCCATGCCAGGCTCAGTAGAGGCAGGACTTTTTGTGTGTTCCCCGCTGTGCTTCAGGGGGAAGTCAGACAATAAAGAGGACGTGACCAAACCCAGTTGTCTCTACAGTGGAAGGGATTATGGAGTGCTCCCATGATAATTTTTGCTGTCAGGGTTCTAATCTCTGGCAGGAGAAAAAGGACAGTATATCTAACTGCTGCAAATTATTTCCAAAGAGGTCAGGTGCTCAATCCTTCCCATCATCATGAATTTGTATTTCAACTTCTTTCCTAACTCATAGAACTGCAGAGGAATTTAGGGGTAGCCTAAAAATTTCCTTGGTCAATGAAACATGTCTGTCAGCACAGTTCGGCATGTCCCTAAGTGTAAAGCTGCTGCCTAAAGGCTTTCTGGCTGCAAAATATGTCTGTGTTATTTTTTGACAATACCAGTTAAGCACTAGTAAGGAATGCTGCTGTCGGGGTTTTTCTCCACTGTTTGTGACAGTTTTGCTAATTTCAGATTTGGATGAAAAATGCATTAACAACACTCCTGTGTTTACACTATGTTACTGAGTATGAACCTGTGTGTTTTGATGTGTTATCTGAGAGGCTTGCAAATTTATGTGCTACTTGGTATTGCCAAAGACTTTATAACTATGGAGAACTTGCACCTATAGTCGTAAGTGTAGAGTTTATTTCAGTAAGGGGTAGAAAAAATTATTTTGGGTAACTGAATATGGACCACTGCATTGCCATGAGGGTACCTGAGTGCCCACCAGTATGGTGTAACACATAGTATGGTGTGATTACTTGTGGATTAAACTTGGCTCAGCCTGTTAGATGGGAACTGAAGGCTATGCTGCTAATGAAGAAGTGATTCCACTTAAGGAGATTCAGATGTGCCATGAAGTTTCTGTGAAGCAGCATGTTCTGTGTTGTCTGTTGGTTTAAATAGAATATGGTATCCTTTTGAAATATTTGAATAAACTTAATCAGCTTCAGGAAACTAATCAACTGACACTACCAAAGGGGCAGAAATATTGATTCAATCACTAATAAGAAAAACTTAATAATGAAATGTAGCCTTCTATTAATGTGTAAATTAAAAGCAGATGCTAAAGATGAATGAATGCATGGATTAATATTGTTTTTTGTTGTCAGAATTTATGTTGATAGGAAATGGAGGAAATGTACCCTTGCAGAAATATTTTGTAGCGGTTGTTAACACCTTATATTCTTTCTACTGCTTTACTGTTTCATGTACTCTAGTATAAATGTGTAAGCTGTTAACAGCAGGATGAACATTCAGCAAGTTGAACAACCACCTGCTGCCATAACTGAATCATTATTTAAATTCCCTCTGCATTTCACAGGTTTAAACACTGACAGGGATTCAGATTTACAGTGCAAGACGTCACACAAAACTTTCTGTGCAGTACTCTCACTAGTTCTTGCATGCCATATGTATCCAGTTTGGCTGCAAGTGGATTTTACTGTAAAACAAGAAGTCCAAGGCAGTGTGTAATAGGGTTGGGCATCAAATGGAGCAGAAAGTAATAATTCTCCTAAAGTTATCAATAGTGAAGTACTTAAATAGCGCAAGAAATTCCACACCCCGCTTGCCCCAGGAAAGAGTTTGTAGGAGCAAGAAAACTATTTAAAGAACTTCAAGTAGTAGTAAGGCTGAGCCCTTTCAGTTTTCATTGTCTCCTCATCTTTGCAGTTGATACTGGTAATCTTTCCAAAATAAAGTGCTTGTTACTCTTAAACAAATATATTGTGAATGTAAGTAGTTTTATCTTTAGAGAATAACAAATATATGAAGTACTTTAATAAAAATGAATTGTAGGCTGATTAAAAAACAGCAAAACCCCCCTGACCCCTCCGCAAAAAAACCCAAAACAAACCCAATGTGCAACTTACCTAAAATATTTCAGTTTGATATCAAAGTTATTTAAAGCTTCGAAGCACTGGAGTTAAGCTTCTTTGTCAATAGGCTCTGAGATGCAACAGTGGTTTAATGTCATTTACGGTGTATACCCACCTTTGCAGCGGGTGCTACTCTTGAAAGAGTTTAGCTATTTGAGACTTTTATGAATTCAGCTGTTGAGCATTATGTCTATTTAGTAGGCCCAAATTTGCTAGTCATTTGAGAGAGGGTATGTATTCCCTATCTGTCAGACAAATTTCTATGCTGTAAGAGCCACAATCTGACTCAAAGAAATAAAATAGCTTTTTGGGTTGTTTTAATGACACTTATCTTTGTCTAGTTTAGACATTTTGCTCTGTCATGGTTTCTAAGTGTTGTAGATTGTTGTTTTGTGTCCAGCTCAACCTGCTGTGTCTTGCTTTTTAACTAACTCATCATTATTAAATTGGCGGGAGCAGAGTAGAATAATGAAAGTAGGCAGTGAATAAAATCTAATATTTAGTTGCACATTGTTATGAATAACCAGGTAGAGACATGAACAGTTAATGTTGTGGTTGAGGTGTAGCTAATAAAATACTGATGTGCATGCAAGAATTCTGTGACTCCTTAAGCCACTCTGAAAACTTTTGTTTTTTTAACCTTCTTTCAGGCCTTTGCATCTAGGTAAGGAGAAGGCATCTGGTTTTGACTGGTTGATGAGTGTATCAGCAATCTGATAGCATAATTTTTCTCTTCTAGTTCCTTCTTTAAGCACAAAGTGTAATTATTGTGGTTTTGGCCAAGCAGCTTTTACAAGACTTTCATGTCTTGCCTCTAAGGGTTCCTAATCCTGGTATTGGAGTTAAACACCTTTCAGCAGTAGTCTGAGGATGCTCTAGATCAATTTTTGCCATCAATCCATCTTTCACAGTGAAAATGTGCATGTTAAAGGGAACACAACCCTAATGTATGTTATTTTAGGCTGACTGGACTTGGAGAATAGAGGTAATAAAACTAGATCTCATTGTTATAGGGCAACCATTTGTCTGTTTTACTAATCCACATGAGATAAAACAGTGTCTAAGCTAGGATTTGTCAGACCAAAAGCATGTAGCAACTGGATTTGCACATGCACATGATCCATTTTTGCCTGACAGTTCTCCAGTCTGCGTTTCCAGCAGGCTTCTCTGTCTCATACCAGATATTGACCCTCCCCGCCCTCCCAGTGTCTGTAGGAAAATCTCTGCATTTGGTGCGAGAGGGCTGCTCCATTCTCTTTGTGTTGCCCCAGCATCCTTGCAGGAGCCGGAGCCTCAGTGTGTGTGCTGAAGCCATGATGTCTTGCAGTCATGAAGAAGCCAGCCTATGAGTTTTTGAGGGTGCAGAAAGGTGATTGACTACTATCTGGTATTCTCATGCAGGCAGATTTTCTCAATTGTCCTGTTCTTTACTAAGAATTGTTAATTGAGTTTAGGATTGGAATTCTAAATGCTGATGTCTTGCATTTGTGGATTCATTTACTAGACAGGCTTGAGCTGCTGCTTCTTCTTTTCTTAGGCCTCTCTTTCTCCTACTAGTTCTCAGTGCAGTCCCAGTTAACTTTTTACATGGAATATTGTTGTTCCTCATCATTTTTTCCTGCTGAACTCCCTATTTGAGGTATGTGTTCAGCTTTTACTTTCAGAGTACCTTACCCTTCTCTGAAGACTGTTTTGTCTAATTCATATTACCTAGCTAGCTGAGGAAATCTCTCTATACAGTCTTTTTTTCTTGCTTAGGCCGCTATCCCTTGCAGTTGTCTTTCTGTAAAACTGGGTTTGTAACCTTGACAGGAGAGAAGAGGGTATAGGAAGACTGATATTGGTATGGTGTGGTTGACTGTTGTATTCTGGGCTGTCAGTTAATGTTGTTTCTGCTTAGCTTCAGTTAATATGGGGTAAGGCAAAAATAATTGAGAAACTTTGTAATCTCAAAAGAACAGCTAAGGATGGGATTTAATGAAAAGGCAACCAGCAAGCCCTGAACTCCTGACAATACTTAACTGTTGATTGATCTACTTTGTTTCTAAAATACATAGCTGACAAATTAATGCTGAGATAAAAAGAAATTTTAAAAAGAGCAATTTAGGGCATGTGAACTTTGCAATGCTGATGCACTGTAATTTGTAAGAATGCAAATGGTACACAGTTGAATCCCAGGTAATCCTGTACTTTGCAGCTCTTCATACTTAGCTGGTTTCTCATGTATTTCAGAACAACAAAAATCATATTTGGGTTTAGTTGTATTGCTCTTAATAAAATAATATTTAGAGACTCCAATAAGAATGGAGTACCATATGTATTCCATGAAAATATGGTTTGTGTGTCAAGGAAATAAATTAGGAAAAAAATCCAACATTCTCAAGTAAGCCTTCCCATCAACTGCTTCAATGAGAAAGCTTTTGTTCCTTTCAGTTTTAGACCTCAAACCTCTGTTCATCTTATTGATTAAAAAGGTAACATAATGATTTTTCAAGTTGCTCAGCTTGAATTAAATGTAGTCTTCTGTTATGTGGAACCCCTGAAGAAACACTGTCTGGTTATAGTGTTTAGCAGCAGCAAGGCTTTGACTAAGTTGTGTTTGGCAGTTTGCTTACATGATGCTAGGACCAGCCCTCTTAATGTTATTCCAGGAAATATCACGTTCAGGTATGCCCTTGCTAGGAGACTCTGCTGTTATTCATGTTTACAGCCTTTTGTCTATGTGAAATGACTTAGAATAACTTTGCTGTTGCAATTATAGGCCAGAGGTGCAAATGCCCCTTGCCTTGGGAGAAATAGGCTTCATCCATCAATTAGAGGCATTTAACAGTTTCCAAGGTAATTTAAATGTTTGCAGCCAGTAAAGACAGCTAATTCTTACTCTTCCAGTCCAAAGGAGTCATGGTACTGCTTACCCCATAAGTCTCTTCAGATCTCTCCAGGTGGTGAAGACCCATAATGCTGACCTAGCCAGTGCCAGTACTACCCCAAGATGCATGCAGCTAGAGCTAAACCGTACTTTTTTGGAACTAGCTTGTCTTCATTGTGCATAAAACATTCATTTTTGAACTTGCTGTAATAATAAAATTTGTATTAATCCTTTCCAGTTAATGGAAACCAACTATAGTTCTAAGGTTTATATATAAAACTCTAGGTATGATAAAACTATTATGAAAATATATATGCTGTCAAAACAAGACAGAAGTTTTGATTGAAACCATTTGTGATGGTGGAATAAAAATCCTTACCATATTCTGTAAATTGACAAATATCCCTTAAGTTCAAATATCTCCTCTAGAAATGAATTGCAATAGCTTTTTGATTATTAACGTATGAAAATAATACAAAAAGTATCCTATACTCATAACATGCAAATGTTATGTTTCATTTTTTATTTCAGCCATGATTACTTTTAATAAAGTACTCAAAGTTGAGTACTAAAATGCCAGAACATTCCTTTAGTCTTGATTTGTTTTAAAAAAGAAGTTCATTGCTTCAGAAGCTAGCTGAAATTCAAATTATGTCTCTAATTTGTTATTTCTGAAGCTATTAAATTTGACAGTATATCACATTCAACTTATCTGTACTGCCGTGGTGTGTCAAGACTACTTCCTTAGTCTCTTCTCTAGTTCTAGTTGAACTGATATTGTTTGGAACTATTAATGTAAAACTGTTGAAAAGAGGTCGGGGTATTTTTTTTTTATTAACTTGATGCTTGAACTGCTACGGGTCTAAGACTTCGCTGGAGATTTAACCCAGAATTGTACAGATGTTCTCGACTTTCTCAGCTTATATTAAGTTGGCTTGACTTGTGTTTGCAGTGGTTGCTCTTTGGAAGTGAGCAAGCATGGGTCAGTGTTACCAGTGTGTATGAGTATTCACCGGGAAATAACAGGGGATAGACAGGAGGCCCGTGTTTGAGTACAACAATATGTAAATGGAAATTCAGTGGGTTCTGCAGCTTGAATGTGTAAGTGTGACACCAGTCAGCACAGGGCTGTGACAGATGTTTTCAAGTAAAGGCATTTGATTCTCTTACCAGCATATAGTATGCCATTTGCATCCAGGATCCCGCATCTGCTGAGGGATTTCAACATGCTCACCATAGAGCATGCTACTTGAATTTTCACATTGCACTTGCTTGTCATGCTTTACTTTGCCTATCCCTGGGATGAAGAATGGGTATAGGATATAGGGTAGTGCTTTACATGTGGTACTATTGCAGTGAAATGCCTGAACATTTTAAGTTAGTTAGGCAAATGCAAGAAAAATAATGAGCTTTCTATAGGAGGAGAGGATTTTTCTTTTGTTCTTTTCACCCAAAGGAGCACTAACAATATCAGCCCAGCTACTTTAACTTACCAGATGACTTCTATTAGTTGGTGGAAACAGTTATTAAACTAAAAGGTTAGAATAAGTAGTGTGAATATTGAGGCTCTCCTGTATGAATTTTATCTGAAAGTGGATTATTTGCTGAAGCCAGCGCAATTTCATTTAACTAGGGAAAAAATCATACCAGCTATGCCAATACTTAACAGTAATCTTGAGAAGTGTCCAGCGATCTGCTTTGTTTGCTGGAAGTTTAAGACTGTAGTGAGGTGATGAAATCCAGTCAGTGTTGTTATATTATACCCTGTAAATTCAGTGCTATTATATAACCTGTGTAGGCAAGTCTCTTGGTTTGACATCTGAGTCTTCTCTTGGCAAGTGATGATTCTGTCTGTTGTTGAGGTAGTTGATGTGGGAATGTGAATAAAATTAAGCTAGATGCCCAAAGTAGTACAGTGCTGTAATGTCTGGTTTACATTCAGGTATTACTGTTGTGTGGACAGACCTTTTCTTCTAAGATATGTATTAAGTACAATATTCCTTTTGAAGATCATAAACTTTGAAAAGTATTCAGTTGGGTGTGGTTATTTTAGTGTTTTTTGTATACAAAGAAACTGAAAGTTAAGAGATAGTATGGACTTTCACTAGATCATGTAGTGGGTTATTCTGGCACTCAGAAATTTGACAACAGGCCAGGCACCATGTTATACAGTCCTGGAAACCCTTTTATGAGGAAGACGTAGTGTAACTCCTCATGGGTGTTGAGAGTGCATGGGCTCTGCCACACTTTGTGTTCATGTTCTTACTGAAGATAGAACCATTTTCAGAAAACCACACTGGCACTGTAAATTAAGCAAATAATATGATTAAAAAAAAGCTCAACACCAGATCTGCTGCTTTGCATAAAACGGTGAGGGAAGATTACTTCCTAAGAAAAGCCTTGAGAACCCTAAATAGTTCCATATTTGGTTGGAATGTCTTTCACATGCACTGGGTTTATCTCCTAAGGCTGCTATTCTGATACATAGTTTTAGAGAAACAGAGGACACGTTGATGAATAACCCCAGTGAACTGGGAAATTATGCTTTTAGAGTTCTCAAAGTGCAGAGCAGTATCAGTAATCTTTTTTTATAATTAATTTAAAACAAGGTTTCATTGCGATGTGCACATGGCTTTGAGCCTGCTGGCTTGAAAAAGCCACTTTCTCTGCATTAGCAAACTGAATGTCTCTCCTTCTCTTGATACCCAAGTGAGTTTATGGTGGATGGAACAACACCATCATCTACAGCAGCAGGACTGACCCACTTGGTGATGGGGTCGGTATTCTAGCACTGGCAGACAGCAGAAACTCAGAAGGCAGAGCTGTGATTTGGAAGGGGAAATCATTGGGTTTTGTTCACTTAAGAGCTCTTTTAACAACTTTGGGCTCTGTAAACTGTATTTATTTGCGGAGGGGATGACCAGTTGATATTGGCAGTAAAGAATGGGATGCCCTTATGTTGTTTCCTTTTGTTACATGTCCTAATGACTAAGGAGGCTAACAGAAAACCTCCTACCTTGAAGTGCTTAACCAGATTTCACAAACCCTTTGTGTAGGTCTGAGGAGGAAAAAACCTGTGGTCTTAATCTGTGCACTTAATTCGTTATGGTAGGCTAAGTTTAACGGGAAGGATGATAGTATGTACATGGCTACAGATTTTATATAAACCTGTTAAATATCATTTGATGCCTTTGTAAAAGCAAATAAAATACCCTGATGCTGTCTTGGAGATATTTGCTGTAGTTCGAAATATGAAGACATTGCAATAAAACATCTGGCATTCATTTCACTCCCTAAAGGAGTATAGTAAAGATACAAAACCCTTTGGCCAAAGGTTAATTTGCTCCTTTTTGTATTGTGTTGTCTTTAAAAGGCTAAGAAAAAGTTGTGTTGTGAAGGTCAAATTCAGTGGTATTTTGTACTCTAAAAGAAATGAAGTTACATTTTTCTTACAGGTGCATTGTTTGTCTTACTGTTGTATTGCAACAGCTTCTCAACTTCATACGTAAGGTTATGCAGCAGGGACTGACATCTGGTGTATCATACCCGTGTGCCAGTACCAGGCCATGTTTTGAGGAAGGGTAACTAATGGCGCTACAGACAGGACTGTATTTTTGTGCAGGAATTTTTGGTGACATACATCCAAGAGGCTTTTCTGTGTACGGCATAACACTTAGATGTGCCTTGTTCCAACACCCCATGTATCAGACACTGCAAATCTTGCCCTTGCAGATCGAGATGATATGCTGGGTTGCAGGGTGGGAGGAAAAAGGCATAGTGCTAGACTGTAGATGCAAGAGAGAAAAAGATGCTTAGGATGTAACTATTCTAATGGGTGTCCCGAGTGATTTCTCATGTAAAGAGTAGAAAATCTTTGGGATTTTATTCCTTTTTCATCTTTTGACATATTACCACTTTTGAAACTGTGCATTGAATTTCAGCCTTAGGTATACAATAAAATTGCAGCTGGGCATAATTGAAATTATCTTTGGCAGGATTTAAAGACATTAGCTTCTCTTTTTATTCTGTGTAAAAGTTGGATCAAGGATTTCCTATAAGCTTTTCTGGGAGCCTAATTTCTCATTTTACTACTTTGATCAGTTGAACATTGATTTAATTTGTAATGACTGTTTCCTTTATTGCCAGATTGTAAGCTAAGTGTTGCCAAATTATCTTTATTTGTGTGTTAAATTGGAATTTTAGAGATGCTTTGCATTCCTTTGCAGGGAAGGTTTGTCACATGCCGCTGTAAGTTGTTAACAGATAGCTTATTTTAAGAACTGATAGGCCTGTCGCCCTGCCCTGCCTGATTATCCCTGTGCCCCCTTAACTGCTGTGTATTGATTCCAATTAACATGACTGACATCCACCACTGAGGGTGAAGTTAATCAACTAGAGGATCTCCTGTTGTGAATTCATTTCCTCCTCTGAGCTTGTCCTGTTCAGCTGAGTATTTAAAGAGACTAATGCAGACACTGGGCAGACATGACCAGTCTGTGAAACAAGTCTAAGCTTTGGAAACTGAAATAGCTTTTTAAAAGCTGTCCTGGCCAAATAAAGTAGATACAATTTTGAAAGGTCAAACAAACCACCTTTTCCTTCTACCTTGATTATTGATTGCTGGAAGAGGTCATCAGACTTGGTCAAATTTCAGCAAATAAGTTTTTCAGCTAAGTAGTAACTCAAATGAAACAATTGGAGGTTTTGTCAGGGATGGTGGCATCAATTTTTGTATTTGTGCTTCGGATGTGAAACGTGAATGTCTTAGAAAATTATTTTTGGGGTAGTAGAAACATAAAGGTTACCAAAGTAGAGACTTTCCTAAGTGATTAGTATGTATGACGGACAAAACGCTTACATTCGTAGACTGAAGTTGGTGACTGTAGTTGAAATGACTGAATGCCCTACCAAGTACGAAACAGTTATGCCTGGTGGCAGTGCTTGTTCAGCACATGTTCAGATTGTCTGAAACTACCACCTCAGCTTAGATTGCTGCATTTCACCCAAGCTTTAGCTATGAAAATTAGCAACCATGGGCAAAAATTTTCATCTAGGTTGGCTTAAATAGTTAAGATAGAAACAGAGAAGGAATGGAAAACCTGGAATAATTACAGTAAATTGATAACTATCTTGATTTCCCATGCCAGTTTAGCAATTTGTAGCTGTTTAGAATGTGAGCTACCATCTGGCTTCATAGATCTTTATCTCATACTAAATTACCATCACTGGTCCAGTTCCTTACTGAAAGTTTGTAATAGTGACAAGCAGCAAATAAAGAGAAAAGAGCTCACAGGTAAGGCTGATAGTCCCCTCTGGACGTAAAAATTTTTGGGTTTTAATAATTTCCAAGTTAAACACTCATGAAGCTCAGCTCCTTGTATAAACTACAAATCTGCGCTGTTTTTCAAACTACATAGCTCTAATGTATTCACGTAGGAATGGTGCTCACTAACGTAGGACCTGATCTGTCAATGCAAATGCTGTTTTCAAGTGGCTTTTTTCCTTGACCTTAGTTAAGCAGTTTCATAAGTCTTAAGCCAAGTGAGAAACAAATCCAGAATGTACTAACAGCCTAGTTACCGTTGGTGTGGTTTTATGCATTTTAGTTTGCTATGTCTGCTATATTTTTGTCTTACCATCACATCATGACATCCACGGCAGCAACAAGCAGAGTAATTTTACTTGGCTTGTTTTTCCTTCTTGATGTATAACAGGTATACAATAAACTATTGTGCGAGTATTATGAGGACATTACACTGTCTGTCTGCAAACTGAGTCTTGCTAACTAGTTCCTCTGCTCTGTCTCCCAGTTTCTTACAAAGTTGTTATGGATTATGAAAGATTTATTACCTACAAGCCCATTTGTCTCTAACTTCCATGTGAAAACTCCTGGCTATAAAAAATAGACTATGGAATGGTTGCTTGTGTTTCAAGAGCTGGTAAAATTCAAGGTGAATTGTTTATTTGGACTAAGTGCGGTCTTGCATAAATTTTAAGTTTTGTTATTTGCAGTTGAAAAGTGAAGTTAAATTGAACAAAGACGTCATTTATCTTGAAACCTTGAATGGTTGTTGCATCAGCATTCGTGAATTAAATGCTGTGATGGGAGATAAAAGGCTTTCCTCTTGCTGAAAGTAAAATTCAGTACCTGGATATTCATAGCCAATCCCGAAGAAAATATCATCGGCACTTTGGTTGCAATTGTTACACTTAGCCACTGAGCAGTGAAGGTGCGAATCCTGAAGCATTCAAGCACACTGTATGTTTAACTGGAAATCCTTATAGTCCAGCTGTTTATTTTAGTTTCTAGCTTATGCCAAGGTATTTCACGACAATAGGTACTGCACTGTCTATAGAAGCTTATCCAAGCAATGTATTCCATAGTAGTAATAGCAAATTAAGGATGGGGAGTTAGCCTTTAATTTTTCCTTTCCTTGTTATTTTTGGAGCATGACCGCTATTATTATGGCTAGCAAACTTTGATAACAGATGTTAAAATAAAGGCAGCCTCTATTGGAAGTTTCCAATTCAGAGAGTAGCTACCAGAGAACCAGAAGAAACAGGCTAGTAATATTTGGAGAAAGAACTGTTGTTTAGTATGAACTTAGGAGAAGATTTCTTTATAAATGAGTAGATATTAACACACTTGTCGTTTCCAGGTTTATCTCTGCATGCTTATTTGAGGGCCTGTATTGCAATTCAAACCATACTCCGTAAAAACTTTGCAGTGTCCTGTCATTGCATTCCTAGCCTTTCACTTGTAGCTAATTATTAGGAAACTGAATTACCAAAGTAAACAGATTTGTGCATGCATCTCCAAATTAGTAAGCCTAAATTTATCAAACTACAGTTGCCATTTTGAGTATATGCCTGTTCTTTTTTTAAAACAGATTATTGCACATTTGTGTTGGAAACTTCAGCATAATAGTCCCTGTTAACATATATAGCAGGACTTGTCATGGCAAACACTTGTCATTCTGTTTCAGAAATGCCAATGTTGCCTAAATGGAAGGAGAAAGAGACTTCTTTTCGATGATTATTATTTTGGGTGGCAGGTTGTTTTTCTTTTCTCCTTGTTTTTGACTTGTAATCGGCAGGTATAATAAGTGATCTAACATTTTAACAGTGGGAAATGGCGTTATGTTTACTGACTTAGATACTACAAGCACAATCTCCCTAACTGAAAGGAGGAGTATTTGCTGTGTTTTGATGAATGGGTTGAGATTTCATCTGGTTTCCCATAGTTACTGGGAAGTGATAGTGCAGTTAGCGAAGCAGCAAGCGGGGGTCTTCTGTTATTTATAGGTCCAAAACCCCATCATAAAGTTTTAGATCAGAGTATTTCACAACTAGGAGATTCTCAGAATTACATCTTTTAGGTGGAGGCAAATACAGACGGTGGGATATTAAAGGAGCTGGAAAATCCATTGCTGAGTGCCTTAGTAGCTAGATGTGCTTTTAAAAGAAGAGAGAAAACTGGTGAGAAATAAATAATAAATTAATAAATAAATCATAAATAAACCTTTTTTTTTAAGTAGAGTCAGAAAACATGGTAGATACTATGAGGCAGTATGGTCTTATAAAATAAAGTTGCATTTCTTGGTCATGTGGATTACATTTAAGTGGAATCCATAGGCCAAATGTCTACATTAATCTTATTATGGTCTAGTCGGGGTGGGGGGGGGGAGAATTCTTTCCTTTTGTGGTTCCTTTATTTCTTCTCCCAGTTGGGTAATAATTGTTTAAAGTTGGTTTCAGTTTTTTTGTTTGGTCTTTTTTGTTTGGTTGGTTTGTGTTTTTTTGTTTGTTTGTTTGTTTTGGTTTGGTTTTGTTTTTGTTTTTTTAATTTGACCTCTTAGCAGCAGAACATGAGAAGGGGGGTGGGGAAAGAAGTGTGGCACTGAGGAGCAAAGCTCTTACACCTTCTGATTTTTTGGGTTTCTATATGCTTTCTGAGAAGACGCGTAGGAATTGGCTTCAGTCCTTAATTATTCTCATTCTTACATGAGCGTTGTGCAGAATGTGTGGCATATGTAGCAGAGGCTTCCTTCCATGTAGGGGCGAAATTGTTGCTGGTAAGGGGAGGAGTGATTTTTCACTTTCAGACCTACCTTTGTGGTTGGTATTAGTCTTCTGGAACTGATCTGAAACCATTTAAGAGTGTATTTTGATTAAAGCTGTTGGGTATGTACAGTTTATTTTGTGTGCTTCAGGTTACAGGTTTTGGCTAAGAATGGAGACTAAATGGAATCTACTGGTTTATATCAAAAGTTTAAAGAAATATGAACATTATTACAGTTAGGCAAGTCATTTGTTGCTATTATCAATCCTGCCATTTTCTGTCTTGAACAGGTTTTGCAGCCATGTTATGTCTACATTTAGATAAAAATAAAACTACAAATATATGAAATTATTGTAGGTATTGCAATTATAAGACAGTTATAGCAGACGGGCACTGTGCTTGATAGACTCCTTTTGGATCGTGTGTCTTTGATAACGTCTAATGCAGGGAGTCAACCCTTTGAAATAAATTGGTCTTTTAAGCAATGATTTTAATAATGTAGCTGAGAACTTTTTTGTTATGTAGAACAGTTCTTCCTAGTTTCAGCTTTGACGATTAAATTCATTTTTCATGAATTCACAGTGCTTCAGGCTCCTGTGAAACCTCGCATAGCTTCTGAGGATTTTTTTTTAATGTGATGTGAATTGTGTAAAGCTTTTCCATAATCAGAAAGGTAATTTAGGCCTTTTCTGACCCCTTTTTTTTCCCCTCCCTCTGAAGAGGGAAGTTTCAATAGAGTTGGAAATTCTCCAAAGGCTCTTACACAACTGGTACATTCTGCTTTAACATAATGCAATCTTTCCACATTTTCTGTTTTTCCTTAATTAACGGGCGGATGGAAGGGGTGTTAGATTCAGTTTCACAGAAGGATTTTATGCAACCACACAAGACAGTGTGAAAAAAAGAGAAGAAACTTTGTAGGCAATAGTATTTTTGAAAAGTTGACTGCGTTCTAGCGCAGTAGTTTACTCCTGCTGCATGTTATACAGTATTGCTGGAAACATTTGTGATTTGGTGATCTTGCTGTCTCTTATGGATAGCCTAAATAAGAATTTTTTTTCTGTGGCTTATTAAGTAGGGCATTCTCTGCTATGTAGTGGGATTTGGGCTGCCTCAGTCTCCATTACTGAATTTAGGTTGGGCTGCAATGTTGCTGTATTGCAAGCTTTGGATACATGCTTGTATAAGGAGGAGAACTTCCAGCTTGTGAATTGTAGACCCTTTAGCAGACAGGAAATGTGGAAAATTTTTTGCAAGATATCAATGCATAAATTGATAGCTTAAAAAGTAAGGTCTATACATGTGTAGCAATGCATAGCTGCAAATGTAAGGGAAATGGTTAGAGATTAGAGACTGCAGGAGTTTGTGAAGTTAGGAAGCATTAGAAAAGGGACTTTTTGACAGCTTTAACAGATACTAGTGATAGAGAAGGATCGAGGGGGAGGGATGATCAAGACTGGATGGGTGAAACTTCAAGTTGCTTGTTTTTTAAAGGAGTAGGTAGTTTGTAGAGCTTATTTTGGGAATAGGAATATGCATCTGATAGTCTTTGTGTTCTGCATAGAATATACTGTAGCCAGTCATAAAATAAATGTTATCTAGATTACCACTAACCTCTTCCCCTGCAAAGCAGAAGTCTGTTAGTTGAATAACTGGGTGTTGCTAGATATAGTTCTTCTGTGTCTGTAACAGATATTCCTTCTGCAGACAACTGGAAAATGTAAAACAAAAATCCCAGATGGAAGCTAGACCCGAAGGGATACTTCTCGGCATAATCTTATTCTAGTTATTACACTTAAGTTGAGTGGTTATATGAGTGAATTTAAGCTCGAGGAAATCTTTCATTTCTGTGAAAGACATTCTGGTGGTGCGGAAGGGAAATATGTTGAGCTGCAGACTACAGATTTACTTTTCTTTAACAGAAAGTCCCCCTAGTTTCTGCATCTAACTTTGCTTTAGCCTCCAAATTCAGAAGGTGAAAATTTCAAGATACAGAACTGAGTGTTTGATACACCAGATGGTTTTGCTACTGTTCAGAGGCACCTCACCAGCCTAGAGAAATAGGCCAATGTGTTCATGAAGCTCAGCAACATCCTGCACCTGGGGAGGAACGACCCCCTGCACCAGTACATGCTGGGGGCTGGCCAGCTGGAGAGCATCTTTACAGAAAAGGACCTGAGGGTCCTGGGGGACAAGATGACCATAAGCTAGCAACATGCCCTTGCAGCAAAGGCAGCCAACAGCATCTTGGGCTGCATTAGGTAGAGCATTGCCAGCAAGTTGAGGGAGGTGAGCCTTCTGTTGAGCAGTGATGAGTCGCATCTGGAGGGCTGTGTCCAGTGTTGAGGTCCCCAGTACAAGAGAGGCATGAACTTACTAGTAAGAGTCCAGCAAAGGGCTGTAAGGTTGATTAAAGGATTGGAGTGTCTGACACATGGGGAGAGGCTGAGAGAGATGGGACTGTCCAGTCTGGAGCAGAGAATGCTCAGGGGATCTTATCAGTGTGTATAAATACCTGATGAAGCGGACTAAAGAAGGCAGAGCCAGGCTCTTCTCAGTGGTGCTCGGTGACAGGACAAGAGGCAGTGGCCACAAATTGAAACACAAGAAAATCCATTTAAATATAAAAGAAAGACCTACAAGTGTTGTAGAGCACTAGGACGGGCTGCCCAGAGAGGTGATGGAGATCACCTTGGCAATAGACAAAACCTGACTGTACGCAATCCTGAGCAAAATGCTGTGGCTGCCCTTGCTTGAGCAGGTTGTTGGACTACATCTCCAGGGGTCCCTTCCAATGTCACCCATCCCATGACTTTGTGGAAATTGCAAGGATGCCAAACTAGGAAGAGAAGAGAGAGCATGTGACAGGCACAACTGCTAGAAAGAAACCATTTGTTCAAAGTTGAGAATCCGCAGATGTTTGTGAGATTTCTTGAGAAGGGACTTCAATTTTTCCTGGACACGCAGAGATAGCAGACACTTTGCGCTTGGGTACCCTTTGTCCTCAGTGTAGACAGCTGTGTAGATGATTGATATCTTGCCTGTGGAAAGTGCTACTTGGGCAGCACAGGTTAAAAAGCATAGAGCTTTTGAAAACTGATGTTTTAATGTAATTTACAATCGACTTATGTGAGACTGTAAAAGGCTTGTAGTTCTGGGAGACAGGATGAGCTAATTTCTGGTTGAGAACTTTAACTGGGACTTGTTTCTCTCGTGGTTCTTGAAATAATTAAATAGGTCCACCCTACCTTTAGTACTCCTTGCTGCCACCCTGTGATGGGTATATGGGAGAGCTGAGTGCTAGTTTGTAAAAGTTCTGTTTGTGGTGTGGTACAGCAAATACTGGCATGAAAAGAAACAGAGCTTCCTTGTGCTTTGCTGTGTTTCTGCTGAGTTTTGCATGAGGGGAAGTGGCTGTAGTGCCTGTTTCAGAGGATTTTAGTGAGAGGCGGTGAAAACACAGGTGTTTGTTTTCATCTTTATAAAAACATACTTTACTGTTTAATAAAGTTCAGAGAAACAGTTCTCTCAACTATGAATTAATTATCAAAATATAGCAAACAGGTAAAAGCTCAATTCTCTTCTAATGCATTTTTTTGTAAAAGACAATTCCTGAGATTGGGCAGAGCCATGAAACTTTTCACTTTTTATCCTTTAATAAAGGATAACATATTGAGATCATAAATTTTGGGGGGTCTTTTGAGATTTTTAATCCAACACCTTTCTGCAAAGCTCTATACATCAATTAGAGACTTCTCCCTTAGGAGGGAGAGGAGCAGTGGAGATGATCTACCAGATGGACTAAGATGAAGAATGCACTAGGATCTTAATCACAGTCATGCTTTACACTAAACATTCAACTTCTGTCTCAAAGTGTGCAGGAAATGACAGTGTCGAGGGAAAGGAGGTTTTGTGTGGAGAGAAAGTGTATACCTACAAAAACACAGACTGTGGCTATGTGAGGAGGATCAAACAGCTCAGTTGCAAAGTATTTTTTTCCAGTTTCATTTATTTTGAAACTTGTAAATAATTGTGTCATTCATCATCCATAATGTTCCTGAAACTTGGGTGTATTCTTTTCAGACAGAAGGGTGACATTCTTATTTAGATTAACTACTGTTTTATTAAACCAATATACAGAGGTGGTGGAGGTATACATGAACTAAAAGAAATATTCATTTTGTTGAGCCAAGCTGACAGGCCATAATTACAGATCATCTATTTTTGTGATACAAACTGGAAATTAGTATAAACAGTGTGGACGAAACCATGTTTATGTTTTGCTTGTTTTTGATAGGAGCTGTGTGGAAGGGATGTCTCTGTAAATCAGCTCCAAGATTTATTCAGTGATGTCCTGTGTGAAAATAGTCCATGTCAAGTCAGTATTCATTTCTGAAAGTATAACATTTTTCTCTTTAGACATTTAAATTTGAAACAGGGAATACTATAGCAGTTTGCATTAACTGTTGAGTATGATGGAGTGTTCCCTGTGTATAAAATCCAGCGTTCCCTGAACATCATATCAGATAACAGATAAAATTCCAAATATGTAAAGAGTGGGCAAACTTTCTGACGACAGTATGATAAATCCTGTGGTAGTTACAGTTAAAACAGGCTGCTAATATGCATCAGAGCTCAGGAGATATTAAACTATATATAGATTCTGCTACTCCTAACAGATTGTTGTTGAGATACCTGACACATTTTTTGATGTTACATGCATTCAGAAGAGCTGAGCTTTACATAATTTCTGGTTAGTGTTAGTTATGGGAAAACATATGAAAATGAGTGGCCTATTTAGGAGACTCTGTCACATACGCAGAAAAGCAGGTTTGAAGATTTCTGCCGAAGATGCAGAAACTCTCTTGATACATGGCATTCTTTTCTTTATATTTCTTTTGAATTCAGTATGGTTGTAAACTACAGTGAGAGGTAATCTGGCATAGCAGCGATCACTGGAATAAAAGCAACTGAATTGCATTCCCTGTTTGCAAGAGTTATCTGTCCAGCCAATGCTGCCACAGCTCTCACAGACGCTGGAAAGGAGAGCAGAAGGACCATGGTCCTGGTAGCTGAACGTCAGTCACAGGAGAAATCATATTCATTTTAGCAGCCTTTGGCTAAAGATTGCCCAGTGTAAACAGCTTTCAGAGCATTCCTCAGACAAACTCCAAACAGATGTGTGAACATGTGTATGCTGAGATCTTTTTGAGGCTCAGCTATTTCTTGTATTTGCTAAGTTTAAAGGCAAAGAGAAAAGATGGTGCTGAGGCAGGGATTCTCTCAGATTTTGTGCTCTGGATTGCAATGTGAGGATAAACTTGGACAGGGTGAGGGGAATGGGACATAAATGTGCACTGTTACTATGACTGATGGAGTACGTGCTCTTTCTTCATATGGTTCTGTTACTGCTGGAGGTGCACAGGTCTTTTGGCTGTAAGGGTCCAACTGGTTCATATCAAAAGAGTTGTAGAAGAATGCATCGTATGGGCAAACTATTTCTCTCTAACAACCTGCTGGGAAATTGTAGAATTACTTTTGCTGAAGTTTTTAGCTTGTTTTGCAAAAAAGAAAAGCAACTGAAAATAGGGTTATCTTATTCAAAGATTGGGCGTTGTCCCTTATCTGTTTTGCTGTCAACTTTGTCTGTAATTTCCAGCATTTCACAACTATGGCTAGTAAAGCTGAAGATTATTTTTAATATTGTCCTTAGAACAGCGTATTAGGACTGTGCTTACAGCCAAAAGATTACTTTGGATTTTCAACACCTGAGATGTGTCTAAGTTGACCTTCCTTTTTTCTTTGGATATTTAGTTGCATGTCTTTGATAGGTGATATAATAGGTCATATGCTGTTCAATTATTTCTAGGTCTTGATGTCTATTTGCTCCCTTCTAAATGCTAGCTTGATGGTTCTGTTCTCTTTGTCAGTGGGTATTAATCACAGTAGTTTAGATCTAACCTTTAGCATAGAGACAAGAATGTTCCATATTTTTCTTACTTGCAGGGAAATATCCGAGGCAAGTGCTCCTGGCCACTAGAGGAGACACATTACTGAAGCAGATGGAGCTTTGTTTTACCTCCTGAGTATCTATGTCTGATAGGAATACTTCCAGAGAACTACTGTGATCTGTTTCTTGTTTGCTTTGTGCACCCATTGACAATTTTGGGTTGTATGGGTTTTCCAGTTCCTTACAGAGGCTTTACTCGGATTAACTAGTCCAGTGTCCTTTTGACATGTCCTGTCTTTCACTCTATAGAGTGGAATAATAAAGTCATTTAACTCTCGAGAACCAGCTGACTTCTGATCACAAAATTATGTCTTCATAATGGTGCAACTGTGACAGCAATTAGCTGTTGAACATTTTCACTGTTAGTGTGGTTAAAGATTCTCATTTTCAGAGAAAAGCATCTGCAAATAATGCAGTGTGATTATGAAGCCATCAAGTAGCAGCCTACTTTGCTAAACAGCTCCAATCCTTTACTAGGATGTTACAGGAGATTTGTTTGATTTTAGCCACCACAATAACTGAAGTACCAGAAAATGGTAGTCACAGAAGGTATTTTTGCCAGAGAATGCTTTTGATTCACTAATGGGACTTTTAAGCCAAAAAGCAGTAACTACAAGCCTTGACTTTTAGAAACCATTTAATTCAGAAATTGTTCATGAATGTGTCAGACATGGGAGTGAATGATGCTGAAGTTGGGACACTGCAATTTTTTATGAGTTGAACATAGCTGCTTAAGGAAGCCAATGATAAGAAAGAGTCTTTATCAGTAACTGTTAAATGTACTAGAAAGCTGCTGTGTCCAGGGACAGGCAGCTGTGGTGGAATGCGGAGGGCTGGGACTCCATGCTGGCCCCTGGCATAGGCCTGTCCCTCTTTTGCATGCAGCAAGTCTGCTGTGTGGCATGGACTCATCAAAGAAAGGCTTAAACTTTCTCAGAAAACCTCTCTGCCTGCCCTGTGTGGGTGCAGTCACACTCAGGTCAGCAACATCCTACTGGGCTTCTGTATCTCCTTAAAGCTGGTGCATGGATATGGGAGGCAGAGGGGAACTGCAGTGGTAACTGAGAGGGGTCCTGGCTGTCTCTTCACCTTATGGTGCTCCTAAGAGTCTCTTTTCAGAGGAAAAGATGGTGACAGTTGTTTGATGGATGACATTAAAGATCCTGAACTTTTCTTGTTTACCTGACTGATGGCATTTTTGTGAAGATGGCGTTCTTAACAGAACCAGTGTTTGGGCGTGAACTTGTAGCATGTCCTGCAAGTGAACAGATGGAGGTTTGTCTGAGGAAAAAATACTTAGCTTTGTGTTCATTTACTCTGGGTTGCCATCTCTAATCTAAAACCTTTCTCTAATCTATGTTTCCCATTGACACAACAAGGCAGGAGCATGAGTTGCCATTCGATTTTTGAGTTGGACAGTTCCCTGATGGGAAGAGTTTTTCCAAAAGCCAGTTTAAAGGGTTGTTGAAGAGGCTGTAAAATAAAAAACACACCTACACAGAGACATGTACGCACATACTAGCTCACCCCTGTATCAGTCTGTGATAGAGACCTGAGGGGAGCCAGTGTTCGATCTTGGGGCCAAGAGCAATTTGGCTTGCAAAACTGTCTCTCCTGCCCCAGGTGTTATGCCAGGGAAGCTGAGTGCATAGCCAGCCCCCATCCCAGTGGGATGAGGGGAGGCACAGGAACACCTCCACCCACTTGGGTGGAGCCCAGATGAAGTTGCCTGTTGATCTGAGGTGTGCATGCATGCCTGTCATAGCCAGCTATGAAAAAACAAAAAACCCCAAAACTGGAAGGTGACTTGTTTAAATGCAGCCCCCAGTTCTGTGATAACATGTTGACTCACCACGTTGGGAACCTGAGACTTGGACTGTACCCACTGCAACTCAGACCTGCCCTTTTGGTCTTACTTTAACAAGTTAATTAAAATGTCCTCCTTAAATTCCTGCTTCCATCTCATGTCTGGCCTGAATGTGCTCATGAAATATTGCTAAGTGTGTTTTGCATGAACATTTTAGCAGGAAGAAACCCAGTTGTTTTGACAGCTTGATGTTTGCAGTTAGCAGGAGGTTTGTTTGATGTTCTGTGGTAACAGCAAACTCACTGGAACTATCTTCTGCTCAGTCTAGTGATGTGTTTACTTGGGTCAGAGGCATACAAATGGTTTGCAGTTCCATTTGTTGGGATCAGCCAGAAGAGCAATACATGTTCAGTGCAGGCATTAAATCCTGCTTGGATGCACAGTTTTTTACAGAAAAGGCTCACATTATATTTGATGTCGTGTAGGGTATAACTTTGCTTCTGACAGTGTTTTCTCAGAGAAAGAAAAGTAAGCCATGTAAAGACTCATATGACTAAGATGCCTATCTTAATATTAGGACTTTGAATGTGTGGCCTCTGGCAGCCTTGGATCTTTTGTGAGAACATCTCATTTAGGAATTCAAAGCTGCGATTTTTGCTATTTCTGAGTATTGTTCAACTGTACTTCAAGTAGCATTAAAAAGACAGTAATAAACTGAGTTTATTTTGAATGACAAAAACTGTGTATAATTAAAGGAACCTGATTTTGAGGAGGTAACCAAGAAAAAAAACCGCTCATGCCAAAATATCCCATGATGCTTCAAGAAAACCAAACATAACTAAGGATTGAGTTATAACCTATTGTATCTTTAATCCCTGCTTAACATTTCAATAAAAAGAACATTTCTTTATTGAGAAATTAAATGCTCTATATTTACATTTTCTTTATGAAATGAGAAGGAATGAAGTCATTCCACTGCATTCTCTTTTGCTTGACTGACATTTGATTTCACACTCTTTAGTCAACTCTTGAGATGTATTTTCCATAATAAAAAGAGATTTGTTTTCCCTTGCATGTTTAAAATCCACTGCTTCCCTTGGATCTTCAGCCAAGGGTTGATTGTTTTTGGTTTGGGTTTTGTTTTTTTTTTTTTTTTCCTTTTTAATTCTTGGTTTGTTTTTTTTATTGTTACAGACTCTTCAGCCAAGATTTTTTTATTTTTTGTGGGGTTTTTCTTACTTACGTAGACTCTAAAGTTGTGTCAAACTGTACACTAAATGGAGTTTTTGAGAGTGATTGAGATTGCCATCTTTAAATTATCGAAGCACAAAGAGAGTATTAGCAGATGTTATAAAGCACTCTGATCTCTGCTATGCCAAGAAATTTGGTAGTGGTGATCTAGGCAAGGTCTGCAAGAGGCCCAAGATGCATAGTTTTGAAATAGTTTGGAGTCCAGACCAGCACTTAGAGAATCAGAATCTGGGAGGCAACTGCATTTTAGGCTGGGAAACCCCACCCAGTTCTTTTTTAGCTTGTTTTTCCCCCAAGGAAGTGTTTTCAGTTGGTCCGTATGTTATGGAGATTCTTCACCTACTGTTTTAGATCAGAACTGTCAGAAGTGGGGCAGGCACGACAGCGCACAGCCCAAAATTTCTACATCAGAGGGTCTGGGTTTTTGGTGTGGTTTGGTTTTTTTGTTTGGTTGTTGGTTTTGGTTTTGGTTTTTTTTTGGTGTTTGTTTTTTTTTTTTTTTTTGAGACCCAAGCATTATAGTGCTGAATCATAGAATCATAGTATATCCTGAGTTAGAAGGGACCTGCAAGGATCATTGAGTCCAACTTGTATCCCTGCATAGGACAGCCCCAAAATTCACACCGTGTGTCTGAGGGCGTTGTCCAAGTGCTTCTTGAATATCGTCAGGCTTGGCGCTAGACTACCTCCCTGGGCAGCTTGTTCCAGTGCTCCACGACCCTCTGGGGGAAGAACCTTTTCCTAAAATTCAACCTAAACCTCCCCTGGCACATCTTCCTGCCGTTATCAGAGCTGTCCTGTTCATGTAGATGAGCCTGTTATTTCTTAAGGTGTACCAAGCATACAATCTGTAACACCTTGCATTTGATGTTTGAATGGTAAAGAGGCTAGAAGTGAAAGCACTTAATCCTACTCTAAGAACTGTTAATGCCTATTGATATAAATGAGTGTTGAGAGTTCTCAGCAGTACTGAGCTGACAGCACCACAGCCAGAGGACAACTTTAAACAACTTTATTTTATTCCCACTTATGTCCCAAGCCTGCAATTTGGATAGAAGCTGTTGTTATTTCATGAACCATATTTAAAAAAGGAGGCTTCATTGCTTCTGATTTAATCTTCATGTCTGCTGTCTTCACAGGGGTTTCAGCAAACCATTCTCATAACTGATTTTAGATAATTTAAGAATATTTTATTGTCATTTCTTCTGGTGAACCAGGAACACAATCTTAGCCTCTTTGGAGGAACTTTATGCAGAGTAAATAATTCTTCTCTCTGCAGAATCGTTTTATTATTGTTTTGATTGCAGAAATTTACAATTGTCTTATTTTTAGAAATTACATAAAGAAACTAAATCTGTAGAGGTTCTTGTAGAAGCATAAAAAAAGAAGGAATAGATTTGAAAACCAATATTCACACACTAGGAGAAGGGTTGTATCTTTTTTCTTTTCTAGAATTAGATGCTGTGAAATATGTTGAGAATTAAGTGAGTACAAAATCTCTTCCACTGTATTCATGTGTTTTGGTTAGACTGTAATAATGTATCCCTTTGTGTTCAAATACTTGGAGAAATCTAAAATGCATTGATAATATTGTAGAATACAATGAATTGATTTGCTTGAATGCATCAATATTTGTAAAAATAGGCAGTAGAAGGGATTCTGTGGCATGGGTCCTATTTTCATGGAGGAGGTTCATGTGGTCATGCATTCTTATAGAGCTCTCATACAGAAATACAAGAACAGAAAAACGAAATATTAGTGCTAGTCTTTGTACAGAGTCCGCAATGCAACAGGGTGGCAAAAGTGTAATGTAACAGGAGTGTATGAAGAAGCAGCTGAAATATTTCTGAGAGTCTATTGGAGAATCTGGGAGCATTGGGAAGAGATGCCCAAAGTACAATCAACATGAAACCAGCTGTAAGCTGCTTGTATTTATAGCAGCTGAAAAAACCACCTGGTTGTTGGATTTGGATCTCTTTCCTTATTTTAATAGTATTTGGCTTCCTGTCAAAAAAAGTTAAATGTAGAATATCCAAGAATCTAACTGAATAACAGCGCTGTATTTGCACGAATGAAAGTATTTGCGTGGCACAAAAGTGCTCCTGTTAGAAATGCTGATAGAAGTATAACAAAGCTTTTATATATTTCTCTTCTGACCCCTTCTTGGTATTGTGGTTTGAACAGAATGAGTAGGAAATCTACATGAAATACTGTGTTTGAATAGGAAGTCTTACTGTGAGATTGTTTTTTCTGCTGAAGTAGTGTGGGGTACTGTCTTGGACTGCTTATGTACTGTCTTGGACTGCTTATTTACTAGAGTATTTGAGGAAATTTCAGTGCTCACTGGGATTTTACACACTGTGGAGATTTCCATGAGATGCTTATAATTCTTACCTATTTAACAGGGGTATGAGACAAGAGTGATATAGGTTTTATTTTCCTTTCTCCCAGTCCTATTATAATTGTATAAGAATATGTGTATATAATACTAATAATATATATAAGGTTATCTTCATTGCATATGTGTCTGTATGTATAATGCAGATTTATACTAGAACTGAATAATTGTGTTGGAACATACTTTAGGATCGAAAGCACAACTTTGTTATTTGATCAATAAGGGCCAGAAGGCTGCAAAAAATTAACTGCTGTAATATTGGAGGATATTTTAGGAAATTCTGGATATTTCTGGGAAATAGGGAAGAATGTGCTCCTAGCTTTCATTTCTTAACTGTAAGAAGCATGTGATAAATTAAAATGTTCTGTGTATTTCCACTACTTGTAAAAGTGCCAGTGAACAACCAGCAATGCTTGCAGAAGTATAACTACATTTTTACAATGGAATATAGAGGGAAAAGACAATTAAATAGAAAGGTACCCATGTCAGAGTACACAACAAAGGTAATGAGAACTAAAGGGTAATTGTTTGTTCTTCCTCTTTGTCTTTTCTTTCTGTAGCATGTGAGGGATAAAAATTGCTATTGCTATCAATATGAAGAAGTCTCAGCTGCACGTAGACAAATGCTTAACTGATGACCCCAGGTTTTTCAATGTGTCCATACAGTCAAGTGGATTTCCCATGTGCTAGCAGTCATAAAAAATGTTACATGTGCAAATGACTGAACTTGTTTTCTCATAAAAAGAAACCAATTTAACTCTTCTCCTGCACTTTGAGTCAGAGTCCACAATTTTACAGTAAATGGTTGCAATGGCAATCTCTTACTCTTGAAAGTAAGATTTCTTTATTTTGTTACATGTACATTAAATAACATTTTCAGATTGATATCTTCTGATTGAGTCCCTTTGTGAGAGGTGGTGAGTGTTCTCCTTTCCTATTCCCATTCCAGTTTTGCTTCTCATAGCCTGGGCCTTTGCTGAGGTCAGCTAGAATTGCCTCCTGGGGAGCCCTTATTCTGGCTCCAGGCTATCCATAAGCATTATGAGAAATTACAAAATACAGTGCAAATTACCGTTTCTTTTTTTTTTCTTTTTTTTTTTTTTTTAGATACTGCACAAAATGTATGTAAAAAGTAATGTTCTAGATTGATCAAAAAATACCTTCTTAAAAAGCCTGTTTGGTGGGTTGACCTTGGCTGGACACCACGTGCCCACCAAACCGCTCTATCCCTCCCCTCCTCAGCTGGACAGGGGAGAGAATATATTTCGAAAGGCTCGTGGGCTGAGATAAGGACAGGGAGGGATCACTCACCAGTTATGGGCAAAACAGATTCGACTGGGAGAAGATTAATTATTTGCCAATCAAATCAGAGTAGGATAATGAGAAAATAAAAACTAAATCTTAAAACACCTTCCCCCTACCCATCCCTTCTTCCTGGGCTTAACTTTACTCCCAAATTCTTCACCTCTCCCTGTAGCACAGCGGGATGGGGAATGGGGGTTGCGGTCAATTCAACACATGTTGTCTCTGCCACTCCTTCCTCCTCACGGGGAGGACTCCTCACACTCTTCCCCTGCTCCAGCCTGGGGTCCCTCCCACTAGAGACAGTCCTCCATGAACTTTCCCAACATGAGTCCTTCGCACAGGCTGCAGTTCTTCATGAACTGCTCCAGCATGGGTCCCTTCCACAGGGTGCAGTCCTTCAGGAACAGACTGCTGCAGCGTGGGTCCCCCACAGGGTCTCAACTCCTGCTAGCAAACCTGCTCCAGCATGGGCTCCTGTCTCCATGGGTCCACAGGTCCTGCCAATGTGGGCTTCCCACGGGACCCCAGCTTCCTTCGGGCATCTACCTGCTCCGGTGTGGGGTCCTCCACGGGCTGCAGGTGGATATCTGCTCCACTGTTAACCTTCATGGCCTGCAGGGGGACAGCCTGCCTCACCATGGTCTTCACCACGGGCTGTAGGGGAATCTCTGCTCTGGTGCCTGGAGCACCTCCTCCCCTCCTTCTTCACTGACCTTGGTGACTGCAGGGCTGTTTCTTTCACATATTCTCACTTTTCTCCTCTGGCTGCTCTTGCACAGCAGCTTTTCCCCTTCTTAACTATGTTATCCCAGAGGCACTACCACTGTCACTGATGGGCTTGGCCTTGGCCAGCGGCGGATCTGTCTTGGAGCCGGCTGGCATTGGCTCTATCGGACATAGGGGAAGCTTCTAGCAGCTTCTCACAGAAGCCACCCCTGTAGTCCCCCTGCTACCAAAACCCTGCCACACAAACCCAAGACATTGTGATAAGCTGGGAGCTCCCAGATCTTGACAGGGTCAGTGAGTATCATTTTCAGTGGGCAGCTGCAAGTGCTGGCACATCCCCAGGGCTTGCTGTCACCTAAGCAGGTTTCTGTCACCTGTGGGACTATGCCTGGGGCCTGAGAAACATAGCCTGATCTCAGTGTTTTAAACCAAGAAGTTTGTAACTCAACCCACTACCTTTTTCTTTAACAAAGGCTTGTTTTATATGGAAATTTCTGATGAGCTCCAGTTGAATGGTATGGGTTTTGGACAGCTGGTTCAACAAATAATTATTCTCCGCATCAGGTTGAAGTCCTGCTTTCCTGGCTAATTCTCTCTGGCCTTACTGCAGAGGCTTTCTTTGGTGTGCTTTGCTCTGTTAGCGAAATGGTGTAGAAAGCTCCTAGTCTCAGAACGCAATTTCCTGCTTCTCCTTCCTTCAAATATCACTTGTGAATAATGTATTAGAAGATGTAGTTTTATATGCTTTTGACTGAAAAATGCAGGAAGTAAATGTTGAGTCCGAGTTGAGAGATGTAAATGAGTGGAAGATGCTTAAAGTTTCTGATTTCATTGCATGGAAGTGTAACAGGGTAAAAAGATCTAGTTTTCTGTGAGAAATTTTCTTATTATTCAGATAATGCTGTGGATTATTGCATCCCTCTAAATCCATGGCAGGAGACTGGAAGTACGGGCATTCAGAGCCAGGTAAAATTGCAAGAGGTCAGGCACCACAAGATGATAGGGAAGGAGTGGTTGGCAGAACTGGTGTAGCTGCAATTTGCAAAGCCATAGTGTTAGGGTGTGCTTACTCCTTCAGTGGGCTTTGAAATTAATCTTGCCTTTTCTTCCCCCTTGCTATTTTTCTTCGATCGTTCCACAGAATTTAGGATGTGTATTCTGATCTCTTAACACAAACCCTCTGCTGTTTTGGCATTGAGTGTGAAATGGCTGTTTAATTCATGTAACCCGGGTTACTCAGCTAAGCCATGATCTTTTAGTTTTCTCTTATGCAAAACATTGTTACCCAGCTTTCTCTAGTGGACCATATCTGCCCTTTCCTGAGCAGTGTGGTGACAAGAACCAGAAGCAGTGTTTTGTAGGAAGTCTCATCAGCATCTTTTACAACAGCACTCTTGCTCTTGGTGGGGATTGATGCAGAAGCTGCAGTTGTTTGCTGCAGAGAACTGGATGAGTTCACCCTGTTTCTGTGGTGGGATACAGACATATGGACAACACCACTTTGGTTGAAACCTCTGTTTAAGTGTGGAAACAAATTTAAATCCAAATTACACAACTTATTAGTGAGAGTCTGTAAACAGCAATTTCTCTTCTGAAGCAGTCTAAGGTTGTAGGTCCCAGCTGTATTCTAGTCCCCTAGTATCCTTAATCATATGATCATTTATGATTAATAGATTTTATGTTAATTTTATCTTTAAGAAAGCAAGTTGTGTGGTTTGGTTGTGGTGGTTTTTTTTTTTGTTTTTTTTTTTTTTTTTAAGAAAAGTAGTTAAGTAGCATCTAGTTTCCATTTATTTCAAAGGAAAAAGTAGACTTCTGAAATGGAATCTAATCTGAACACCTCTGCATTCAGCAAGCAAAGGAAACCCAGCCCTGTTCCATACTGCCTCTGAGTGAGAGCAGTCATAATGAAATGAAGATTATTCATTTGGAGCCCTTGTTTGAGGGAAATGTGATAATGTTGCATGGTGGCACACATTCAGAAAGGGATATTTTGAACATGTTTGACAATCACGGCGCTCACAAGGCAGGCAGAGAACAGTGGAGGCAGGCAGTGAAGCAGGCAGGACAGTGTGGTTTGTTAGTGTGTGTTTGAGAGCCCCAACCTGCTGAGGGCAGAGGCTGTTCATGCCTTTGCCCATCAGGGTCATGTTGTGCTGATGCAGCAGGGAGAGCACCTGAAGGACCCTACAGTACCTGCATGGGTGCTCTGTATTGCCAAGCAACCACAAGGAAAAACCTAAGTGAACTGGCAGCTTCCCAATGGAGGGTCTCTCCCAGGCTGAGACGACTCAGCCAGGATTTCACAGTGCAACAGTTTGTGATATATTCCACAGCTGGATTTTTTTTTTTAAAAGCTTTATATATTCTCTTTACAATCACAAATGAGTTCAGCGTTTGCTCAGGTTTATGTAGCTTAGTAAAGACATTTCATTGCTGAGATACTCAGCAGGGTGAGTGGGGGTTTGCAGACACAAAAGATGAGAGACTTTTTTTGGGAGGAGCTTTTAAATGTTTTTAGCTTTGGGCTATGAAGTACTGGAAGTGCTGCAGAATAATTTCTTTTTCTTATTTTTATTTTTATCTGTGCGCCAGGCACTCGTCCATGCTTTCTGCCCTGCCAAAAAGACTTCAGCATTAATGTGACAGACCACCCTGCCCGTGGGTGAGGTGTGTAACTTTTTTGGGGGAAGAGATCTTGAGCAGAGGCTCCTTATTATGTCGAAGTGCATGTGGTTTTCTGACAGGAGTTACTTGGAGGTCCAGAGAAAATATTAAACTCCACTTAACTTGGAAAGACCAGGATGACTTAAATGCATAATAAAAAATGTCTGCATTTCGTTTTTTCTCCTCTGTATTGGAAAGTCTTGGTGATGGTGAAGAGAGATCTTCCATTGCTCTGAAGTATGTCTCCTTGTTTTGAGTATGCTAACCTTTCTGTGTCAGGAACAACTGCTGGCATTTCTGCAAGGATATTTTTTTTCCATGGTTGCTTATTGAATTCATAAATGGGAATTAAAGTGAAAGTAAAACCCAAAATCCAACAATTTGGAGCTGGGAATTTCTGCAATGTGTTCTCCATTTTTGCCTATGGCTCTTGGGCATTGCTTTTGCCACACAACTTTTAAAAACACTTTTTTAATTTTAGAAGTATGGATTTTTTTCAGTATTAGTATTTGTTATTATGGGAACATTATTTTTTCATTTAGTAACTACCATTTAAGGTCATAAATTGAAGTTTTTAAAGTCTCTGTTCCATTAAAGCAAACAAACAACTTTTGGACTTTAAAACACACTTTTAATTATTCAAAATCAGTAGAAATTATTTCTTCTAAGGATTTAATTCCTTTAATCAAGTTTGCTACTGACAATAATGGAAAATTTTCTTCTTTTGTGGCTAGCCGTTTAATGTTAAACAAATGCTGAATATTTACTTTTTTTACTCTTTGTTTTTATATTAATATTGATATTAGAACCTAGTTTGAAAAATTTTTCAGTTTAGGAGGGTTTTTTGGACAGGATTATGTCATTGTGCTCTGAATACTTGTGAGAAAGCAGTGACTGTTTACATTCCCATTTCTGCCCATTGCCATGCTTGCAACCTGGTAAGAAAGGAATTGGGGTTTGCACCTGTGCACATGCCTGCACAGTGCCAGGAGGTGCCAGTTAGGCCTGATGGGATGGCGATGTTCGATGTTCGTGTGAGGGATGTGGGGCAGCCTGGAATGGAGGTGAGAAATTCACTTCACACAGGCATAACAAAAGATGAAAGCAAAGGAGGGTCCAGGGGAGGGGTCAGGCAAGTCTTCTGACTCCTCAGTACTCCAGCAGTTTCCAAGGAGTTCACAACTACTAACTTAAATACAAAATAATTACGGGAGCAATTCTAGCACGTTCTTGCTAGTGTTGCACTGGTAGCCTGTTATTCAGCAACTGTCTTCTGTGTTAGCTTTCCCAGTGTGCCTGGAAAGCCGTCTTAAACATATATCTCCAAATATTTAGAACGAAATTACTGTTTGGCGTGTATGCTAAGCAAACAAACAAACACAACCCTCTTTGAATTATCGGCTATCAATGAAGTTTCTCAGTAACTGGACTACCACTGGGTTTCTCTTTAAATTAAATACTTCATGCCTTGATTAGTTTCTTGTACGTTACATTTGTTTAGAAAGTTCTGCTTTTGCCAGCCTGGTGTTGCAATATTTTCCCCTCTCAGACCAACATCAGCCACTGATAGGTCTCCCAGAAACTGGCTTCTGGGGCTCGGTGTTTACAGCTTCCCTGCTGATCAACATAGCAGCTGCCTTTGTAACACCTATGGTTACAATATACCCAAAGCTTAAGAAGAGAGAACTCGTGATCGAAGTGCTGTTGGATTTCAAAGCTCTTTAGAGGCAAACCTAGCAGGGGACTGAATTCTGAATCTCAAGGAGAACGATAGGAAAAACAGCTGCAGAATTTCCTAGCACTTTTTGTATAAGCACTCTTCTTTAAAATGAAAAATTACCATTTCATTGAACTGACATAAAATTGGCTTGTCAAGCACTGAAAATAAAATGTGTTTTTCTTTTATTTCTCGTTCCTTTTATTTTTTCATGATTTAGTTGAATTTTCAGCTTTTCCATGTGAAAAAACAACCACTCCTAGAATCTTTCTTAAAATGAAAGCCAACAATTTTGTGTGAATTGATGACTCCTGAAAGTGAAGAGTTAAGCCATCGAATACTGTGAGACTTGCAGTAGAATTGCTGTATGTAACCAGCAGATCTCTGTTCATGCAGTCTAGCTGTGGGCTCTTCCTACTCTTGGTGTATCAATCCTAATTCATTTGAACTGTTAAAAAGCAAACGGCTTCAAGGTGCATTATGAAGCCAACACTACATAGCACAGGACTTGAAATGAGTAAATAGCAAGCAGTTCAGCTTTGATGTACCTAGATATGCCTCTAGGAATTTACAGCTGCCTCTGAATTCAGTGTTTAATCTACTGTCTGTGTTTGAACTTATGCAACAGGCTAAATATTTGGGTGTTGTATTTTAACCATCCTGTTTTCACTGGGTTTTGGAATATACATTTTCCTATAAAGTATTTGAGCATAAAGTGCAGTCATGTTCTTGCCATGTTGATTGGAAAGTGAATTTATAATCTGACATAGGAATAATGATGTGTCCAGATGCAGATATCAAATACCATTGAATTCTTGCTGCATTGTACAAGCTGAAAACTCAAGCGCTGCTACGGAAATGAAAAGCATCATCTTTGCAAACAAGTTATTCCTCCCCCTTTGCCTGCTCAGATTGCGCGGTCAGCGCACGCGTCCTGCCACATCCTCATCTGCTGCTGCGTTGCCCTGGCAACACGCCGAGGCCACAGCAGCCACACAGTGCCCGCCGGAGGGGTCACCGGGACAGTCACCAGGATGCTTGCAGCTGGAGATGTGCAGGACGGGAGGCTGGACTGTGGCATTTCGGAGATCACGGTTTGTTACCTGTGCACATGAATTCACATCGTGGGCCAGCACTCAGTTTCTGACTTCCTCCTCCAAGCAAACAAAACCCTGTGTTCAGCTTTGGAGTATATACATGTGGAAAAATCCTTAATGAAATACATCCCTTTATAGGGAGCTTTAGTAGATCCTGTTTCAGAGTGGCTTTACGCTTTTTAGGGAGGAGCCAGGTTGTTCTGTGGTTGTTGAAGATTTCTTGACCAAAATTATAATCTTGTAAAGAAGCACAATTCATGCAATGGTGAGATTGTTAACCTGAGTGGATCCCCCATGGCCCTCAATAGCCACAGGCTGCTAGAATGTCCTCACCTTGATGCAAACCTGGGAAAATCAGTCCTGAGCTGTTGCCGTCAAAATGAATTCATAAGGACTTGTTTGCCGCCTTCTTCATATTTGTATTGATGGGATTTTATACAAGCATTTCCCAAAAACAGGGCGTTGTTTAACACTGGGTGGTCTAACACTGAGGCATATGATTAACTCTTCCTGTGTTTACTGAAGTTGAAAATAGTGCTATTTGCTTTAAAGCAATTTTCCTTAGGCTTGGCGAAGGTACTGAATTTGTTATGATTATACTGCTAAACAGTGTTAAATAATTCCAGCCAACTGCCGTGTTTGCAGAGGTGGGTTTTTTGTTGGAGTAGAATTTTATTAAATTTACAGAATAAATTTAATTAAAAGCCAGTAATTTCTAACATGTTATTTACAGTGAGTGTACAGATTTCATGCATTGATAGCTTTGCATATTTACTTGGCAATTTGTTAAAGTAATTTACTTTGTAATTATTTCATGATTACTAATGCTTTGGTGTCATGCCACTTTCTGTTAAGTTAAACTTTTGTTGTTGGCTTTGTGGCTCTCTGATCTTTGCAATCTTTGTACCACTTTGTATATGAGAGTTCTTCATACTGATCCTCTAATCTTTGACTTTGTTGTAACTTCCTTTGCTTTATTTTTGTCTCTTCCTGATGCATCTGCATGTGGCCAGTCTAAGAGAAAATATGTTTAAGGTGTCTTTTTGGTCCACCTAGATAGGCCAGTGTAGGTATTTCTATTTTTTTTTTTTTAACACAAAAATAGTATTTCCTATGCCATAGGTACTTTCCAACCACATGTAAAGAGCAGGCTTTTGTCCCTTAGAGTGTTCCTAGTCTATAGGATTAACAGAAGTGAAAAGGATATCCACGTAGCAAGTCACTTGAGTGATTCAAGGCACACGTTATGTCTGTATTATGTCACCTTTTTCCCATGACAAACACTGTTCTTCAGCCCTTAACAGTTAATTCCCCTCATTTTAATTCCATGCAGATTTTTAGCTTAGATTCTGGGATTCTTTATATAGCAGCTTCGTCTGACTTAAACCACAGTTGGTGGTGGATTAGGCATTTTTTGGTGCCTGGAGAGAAGTGGTGGAAAGGCTTACATGTGTACTCTTATGGTGAAATGAAGCCTAGATGAAAAGTGAAGTAAGGCCAGATGGAAGTGCTGTTAAATATCCCTAGTAGCCCAAGTCTTAAAAGCTCTGTTTTCTTTGTAAAGCTTTCCTGCTATTCGTTCAGCTTGGGGAATGTATCCCACAGTGTTATTTAGGGCAGTCACTAGTAACAGATGATGTGTTTTCAGCGAGAGCCTGGTATGGCCCGTGGGGTTGTGTTCTGTTCCTCCACAGTGAAATGTTTGTACACGCTTTTGATGAAGACGTGTCTTCCTGTGTTAGACAAATGAAGAGCGTCATTTGGGCAACCCTGGGACTTTTCAGTGTTTCTTACCTCAGATAGCATTTGTGCTCCAAACCTGGGCTGGATTATGTTTATCTGTTAGCTCACAGGGTGCTTTTTACTACTGTGCCTGCTGCTTGTCTAGAAAAGAAAACTTGAAGTGGTGTTGCCTGGTTTTCCTTTGGCTCCCACTTCATTCTTAGCCTTGTTATTCTTAAACATACTTCAGAATACTGCTAGAAGACTTCTACAAATCTAAAATGGTTTGTGGGATTATCTGGGATGCATACTTTAGTTAAGTATGTGAGATTTCTTCTTGCCCGTTCTCCACTAGATTTAAAAGTTATAGCTTAAAAATGACTGTTGGTAATGGCGATTTATAACAGCCTGTGCCCTGGAGCGTAATTTATGATGAAAAAAGCAGAGGATTTAGAAAGCCTAAAGCCTCCCTGTCTGTTGCTCTGTTTTAAGCATTGTGGGATAATCTAGCATATGCTTAGTTAGTCACTGCTTCAAATGTAGAAGTATTTTAACTTTGATACCTAATGTCTTTTGCAGACAGCTTAGATAATGTTGCCGTGTGAGAGGTGTGGTGTGTGCTTACATTTGCCATGGCTGCAGAAGAGGAGACAGATAACTGATGGTAATTTTTTTTTTTTTTCTGTGGAACGTAGATTAGGGTTTGGCTGGTTTTGCTTGGAAACATGTATGGGAATCAGATTAAGTGATGTCTCCTGTCCGGCTTTTTGGTCACTGTAGGGTGGTAGGGTGGACGTGACATCCTGAGACTCACTCGTTACACCACAGTGAGCCCTGCTCTCTTCTGCTTTGGTAAAACAATGTCTGGGATAGGTTTGATGCACAGCCTGGATCCTGCCTTGGCTCCCTTGGGGACCTGGTTTCTTGCTGTCCTGCTGCATTTTGTCCCCGCACTCAGAGGAGTCTACAGCTAAGGGTCAGGTACTGGCATTGCCATGGGTGACTGCAGCTTTGTCTCCTCCCTTGTGTGTCCTTGTATTTCTTGTCTATCTTTAGGTGTGCCCTGTGTCCCTTCCCGGTAATGCTGGGTTTTGCTTTGCCAGCGTCTTTGCAGAGGTTGACGGGGTTGGTGTCTCATGTTGTTGCTGACTGTGGGCAGGGAACTGGTTTTGCAGAAATCCTTCCTTTGATACAATCTGTTTGCTTCTCCTTAGTGATCGCTGCTGCTGAGAACTGTTGACCTCTACGTTAGTCCAGTTTATAATATTGAAATCTCATTCCATGGGTTATTGCTTTCCTTTTAATATTGTTGTAATATATTAAACACAGAGTTGCTGTTGTGGTGATTTATGCTAAGATAAATTGCTAGTATGATACATAGGGATTTAATCTCTCGGTTTATGAATCTGCTTATTCCCTGTGCATTAAATTACTGCTTCCTCTGAATAGAAGCATCTGAAATTGTGTGGTTTATTATTTCTTGTGCCATTTGGACAGACTTATCAATGTAGTTCAAAGACTGAAGTTTTTATTTAAATAATATAGATGTGTTTGTTCAACTTTAAATTTAATAGTCCTGGCTTCTTTCAAGTTCGTGACGAGCTTTGCCTCAGATTTAAATATTTTGTTATCCAGACGCACGGAGAATGAGAGAAAGGATAAGGGTTTCTGCACTTAGAGAGGTCATAGGACAGAGTGAGTTGGCAGGAACAGAAGCCTTGTTGGGGCTTGCAGAGCAGCACCCTGTACCAGAGTCCCCACTGTTTTTAAGAAACTCTGGAAGGCAGTTGGATTTTTCTCAATGTCTGTGCTTGCTCATCTACCTAGCAGCTTGATAGTGAGAGAAAAAGTTCAATAAATAGGATAGCTAGAACAATGGTAGGTAAATGCTTACTGCCCCCCTTTTTGAGGTGGAAAAGTTGTTTTATTCAGTTTGGATAACTTTGGCAACAGAGCTAGGATTGAGCTGAGGTGTGGATTATAAAGATGCTCTGATATAGTGGAAGCTTCCAAATGACCCCTAATTCTGTGAATTAAGTCTGTTTTGTTGACTCGAATTGTCAATCTCTTTAATAAATTTTTCCTCTTGTAGTATAAGTGTTTTAGCATCTGCACTTCTGTAGAATAATTCCAAGATTTTTCCTGTTGCCCACATTTTACTTGACTCCTTGTTTGTTTGATTTATTATATTCCTAATCTTATTTCAGAATTCATGTGGCATGTGACTTCCTTGGAAAGCTAAATGTCAGGTAAATGGCATTGCTTTATTAACTTAAATTTAATCAATAAAAAATGTGCTGCAGCAGGAACACAGAAGAGTTCAGCAGGTCTCTGACTGGAGCTGTGAATTTTGTAACAGAATTTTGGGACACCATGTACTGAATGGATGCCTAATATTTGGCTAGGAGGTGCTGTCATATGAATTCTCTGAAGTTGGTGATCTATTTTCAGTTAAACTTAATTTAGTTAGTGTGCATGTACTTGGTTTTATTATTTTCTTGTAGTATTTTCTATTCTGTGTTTTTGGCATGACTTTATGTCAACGTTATAAATAAAGCTACTGACAAGCGCAGGCTAGCTTGTAATTTGATTTGGAGAAAAGAGCTAAGCATGTTAACTTGAGTAACAACTGCAAGTATGGCTTTTATACTCCTGAGTATGAAATGCTCACAAACCAAAGGATGGAGTAGTTATTTAATTTGGTCTGAGGGTATAAAATTGGGTAGTACCGTGGCTTTTATTTGAGAATAGCCATTGGCCTCTACAGAGAATAAAGGACCTAATACAGGGCAGCGTGTAGCTCATTGTTAGCTGCTGGAGTAGATGTGTGTGGCCCCAGGATTTTAGTCTGCTTCTGTAATACCAGCTTCCTTTTTGTCTATTTTTGATGTAGCTACTGGTTCCTTTTTAGTGGCCGTTGAGGAATGGATAAGGGTATGGTAGGATGACTGTAAGTATTTGCACTTGAGAGAAGTGCCAGTCTGGGGGAAAAAAATGTAAGTGAACAGAGTAATGTATTTCAGTTGGTAATGTAGAGAGTAAAGAAACAAGAAATGATAATGCGCCTAAAATAATACAGGAAGAATGGAGGAAAAAATGTTATCTCCATACAGCTTTAGAGTTCTGGTATAGATGGGCCTGGTTCGAGCACTGTCTTGCCTTATTCAATAAGCTTTGCAGAAGCACGTAGATTTGTAGGAGATTTCCTGTTCCGTGATATATGATAGGGAACAGCAAAGGGTGGCTAAAGGCATGGCCCAACTGTTCCTGAATGCAGCAACTAGCAGGTGATCTTAGAAATAGCAAAATGAATCAAAACAAAAGGAAGCTCTCCTGATTTGAGTTTTGCTAAATAATGAACATGTTAGTGAGAGTAACTCTTTGGATTACTTTCATCTCCATGAGTTGATTCAGCATATGGGAAGGAAGCATGGCTGAGATCATCTCTGAAGTTTTCTGTTTAAAGGTATAGATTTAGATGAAATGAAGCAAATTAGCTGGTGAACTCAAGAATCACAAGCTCACAGAGCTGGTATTTCTTCATTTTAAAGGTTAAGAGCAGAAAAGCTGTAGCAGAGGTCTCGAGACTTAACTGGATGAATAACCATATAAAACACTAGGACCTGGACAGAGCCACTTTAATAAGAGCAGGCTAAGTAAAGATCCTGATACATTCTGGAAGGTCTGGTATTGAAGTTACAGGTAGTCTGTACTGAAGAATGCTAATACAAAGTCAAAATAACAAAGCATAGAGATATGGTAGTTAAATATGTTCTAAGATAATCAGGTAAGCTTCTTAGAAGTGTTTTCCCTTCTGCTTGTTCTGCCATGAATTTGGCACATTGTTTTATATTTCTTACAGCAAAACTGCCTGTTGTTGTAAAGAAAACTGAATTCCTTATTTGCTGGTCACCAACAACATCCTTCGTAGCATAAGACTCAGAAGTGGCATGGATTTCCTGAGTCACATATTTAGTAAACATCTAATTCAATTTGGGTATTCACCTAGGGAGGAGATTAAATGAGAGAGGTCAAGCAGCTGCTGAGTGTTGAGTAATTCAATGCTTTGGACATGTTGAGATTTTAATAAACATCAAGGTAAATGGTTTGAAATTGGAGCTGGGAGTTGAGACTCCAGAAAGAAAGGGTTCGCCTTTTAGTTTTAATTACGAAACCAGAGACTTCTATCCTCGAGTTTTGCAAGCTGTAGGAAGGTATAATGAGCTGTGTTCAGCTTTGACTCTGTATGTGAGAATATCCTTCAGGTACAGATTAAAAAGACAAATATCTAAAAATATTTTTAAAATTGTTCTTTTGGAGGCTACTGAGCTACTTCTTAAAAGAGCATGCAGTGTAAGTCGTATGTGTTCAGGTTTTATAGGCTATCTATGTTACCAAGTCAAAAGAAAAGCGCAAATGAGACTTGGGTGCTGTGCCGGTGATATCCTTAAGTGAGATTATGTGTGTGCATTATTTCTAAATTCAGCCTTTTATTTAGGTTCACATTCATACATACTGATTTGGACTGAGATTTCCATGTTTGTTATTGCATCATTAATTTTTCTAGGGTTGAAGAATATAGTTTTGCTTTCTGGTGTCAATCCAGGATGGTGCTGCAAAGGTAATTTTCAAAACCTGTTGCTTCACATGTGATGATTTGTTTGCTGTGACAGGGAGGTAGAATCCCTGGACGTGTGTGATGCAGAAGCTGTTTGTCTTCAGTTACAGAACTCATCTCAGAACTGAGGGTGCAATCCATCATCCACTTAGCTTGCGATGCAAGACTTCATCTCCTTCAGTTTTGAAGTTTTTAAACAAGTGATTTTCCCCCCACATTGCCCTTATACTGGGAAAGAATTGAATTCCCTGTAAACACCTACTGAGCCCTTCATTTTTGTGCCTCCATATCTGCCCTTTAAATTCTTTCTTGTCATGTTTCCTGATGAAAATATGTGTGCAGCCGTCTGCTAATATGCTAAAAACACTTCCTGTCATACTGACCTGTCTGAGTCTGTTGTTTCCGTAGAAGTCCCTCAACTGTCTTCTTTGTATGCATTTGATCTGTCTTCTTTTTCACTTGTGGTATGGCGAGTCTTTTGCCATCTGAATATCATCTTTATCTCTCTGTTTATCTTTAGCTGCTTGGAGTCTTGGTGTATAATGTACAATTTTTAAGCTACAGTGATGATGAATAGCTTTGCACCTCAGATCCAAGAGATCAGAATGGTGCCATAATAAAAACTGATAGGAAAATAATTTATTCTCATTTTCCCCCACATCAAGAGATTTATGTGCACTTCTAAGGTGTAACAACATCTGCCCCATGTGGCCTTCAACTGGAAAGAGTGTCATCTTTTGTTCACAGTTCAACCTTGAATCTACGTTTTATTCCATTCTAGAATATTTAGGATAACTCACCCCATCATGAAAAAACAGATTTTTGAATTTGAGGTTCCCTCTGCTGTGCATTTCTTCTGCTTGCAAAGCTGCTGTGTAGGTGATTTGCAAGTAAGAAAAATCTTAATGATTTGTCCTTGCTTTGTGTTACATACGAAATATAAGCGGAAGAGATGTTAGCTTGGTTAAAACTTAATCTGTTTTTGTTTGTTAATAAAACTATCATGGCATCTCAAGAACACCTGTTTTGAAGAAAAAAGCATTCAAAACACACTTGCCTAAACTTACAAAATCTTTTTCAAGTGCTGACTTTGAAGTATTAACCTTAATTATATTTCAAAGTATGCAGTAATCAGCAAGTGATTTAAACTTTATTTTGTTTTGCTGAATTGATCCTGTTAAAATATTGCTATCAGGGATGGTGTGTGTGGCTAAGGCTTTATTGAGCAAACAAAACTGTACAAATTGTCCGACTGGTCAGACCAGTGATCATTCTGGTCCAGCAAACTGAGTGCGATGTATTTAGTGTGTCAGAATGGGGCACGTGAGCACTGCGTTCACCTGGTTGGTAGCTTTACTGGCATCCACAAGTACGATACTGAAGATATATTCCGTAGTCACAAATAGTAGCTGCAAGATTTGTGTGGGGTTTTTTGGTGGTGTGGTGGGTTTTGGGGTGGTTTTTTTTTTTTGTTTGTTTGTTTGTTTTTTAAATTATCATTGGTATACTTTTTTCCCCACAAGTATTTGCATCACTGGTACTAAGAACAAGTATTATTTTCTTATTTTATTTTCACATGGTCTTACAGCAAGAAGTTCCATGCTTCTATATGCTATATCAAAAAGTACATCTTTTTGTTTTCAGATGCACTTCCTGGTAATTTTATTTTACATACTCTAATTCTTCATATGGGATAAGTGGTAAAAAATTGTTCTTGTCTTCTGCTTAATATGTCATACAGTTTCATTATATCCACTCTTTAACTCTTTTTGAACCTGGAAGTCCACAGCTGTCTCTGTCCTTGTTCAGAGAGCGTTCCATGTTTCTGAGCCTTCTCGTCATTTTCTGGTTTTTGGATGTGTGTTACATTGCACTTCTCAACTTTGATAAACTTATCCCCTTTCTCCTTAGTCACTTTGTATAAGGAGGCTTCTTGCTGCCCTTAACTTTTGTTTTTACAACAAAATCATCTGCAAACTTTGTTGCCTCATATACTCTTTTTCATTTGATGGGTACACTGACCAGCCCAGGTCCTAGCACCAGTGCCTTTGGAATGCATTGCCAACTCCCCGTCATTGTGAAAACTGCCTGTTTATTCCCACCTTCAGTGCCTTGCTTTTTTAATAGTATTAATGCACACAGAGATCCTTTCCTTTTATCCAGTGACTACTTAAGTCTTTGTAAGTGTCTTTGGTGAAGGACCTTGCAAAAAGCTTTTTCAGAAATTAAAATAGGCTGTAACAAGGTCACCCTGAATAATATACTTGTTGGCTACTTCAAATAATTCTTTTAGTTTGAGGTAAGACTGAACTCAGTAGAAGCCATGCTAGCAGGTCTGCACCATATTAGGTCAATATATGAGTCTATTAATCTCAATTAAATATGAAGATTTCAGAGGTCCATCTTCTTTTGTCCTCTAAGCTGTGTCTGAATATTGTCTTTGCATTTGTCACCTTCTGTTTGTTTTCTGCTGAAGTCAGTCTTGCTCCATAGTAGTTAATGGAGAAATTGTATGCTAGTTATAAAGAACTGAAAGCAGTTGGGTAGAGTAACATGTGAAGTTTATCCTGAGGTAAGAAAAAATGAAAAGGAAGAAAAGATACTTTTAACTTTGTGTCAGAACTGCTCTTTGAATGACATCTATTCCAGGTGATTTTTCTGTTAATTTTATCAGTTGTTGTAAAGCCTCTTCCCCTGCCCCTTTCATTTCTGACAGTTCCTCTGACTCTCACCTAGTTTAAGGTAAAGTTCAAGAGTGGGAACTTGCTGATCTCCAGTGTAATTATTTATGTTTAACTTTTTCTGCTGTGGCCTTAAGTCTCAGGGGCATCTCTGTTGCATCTTTATCATCTTTTTGCCCTTAATTCTCTATGGCAGTTTTCTTCCTTTTGAAATCTATGAAAGTAAATATAATAGTACTTTTTATACCTTTAGCAAGTTGTTCCTCAGAGTCTGTCTTGGCTTATCTCATTATTTTTTATTTATTATTGGAAAGATGGTATTTCTCTTCCCCAAGATCCTTGTATGTCTTTAATCAATCCTTATGCTACTTGAAACATCTATTTTTTTTTAAATTTATTATATCTGAAAATGTATGGTGTCTAAAAATTACTTCCCATTACAAAATATAACTGATCTATATTAGGATAATTTGTCTTGCCAGTATACATATGAACATGCTTTTGATTTTGGTCTGGTTGCTTGTGGTAGTTTTGCTCTTCTTAAATGAGCGATTAACCGGTACTTGCCTCCAGTCTCCTGTTGCTTTTTCATTTTGGCTACACATTATATTAGGATGCTGCAGAATTACTAGCTGAAATGTCCATTGGTCAAAGAAATTGTTTCAGTGGTTGGAAATTTTAGGACCTATTAATTTAGGATGCTTAACATTTAGAATCAATTGAAGAGTGTATAATTATCTATTTAGATAATTTCATGATCATATCTTTGTTATTTCACTAAACAGAATTATCTTAAAAATATCTCTGGGCAGTCTAGCACTGTATATAAAATATTACTTACATGGGCTCTATCAATATAGCACATGCAGATTTGAGGATCATATGCACATATGTGACTAGACCATGCTACCTGCGAGTTGCAAAGCTTCTGGTAAATATGTCTGTAAGGATCAGATTTGTGCTATACTGCTACTGACCTCTATTAACAAGATAAAGTATTTTAAAGCAAATTTGAATCAAGTGCCATGGCTTGGTTCAGTGCATCCTGTAGATACTTTTGGTTTAAAAATAAATTGCAGAATTTATTTCTGCAGCTGCTTTTACCTTTCTGTTGATGTAGCTGATGTAAATTTTAATGAAGCTCTTAACAGAACCTGAGTATTCTTTTAGTAAAGGCTCTTCATTGAAGAATGCCTGTTGCTGTGGTGGCTTTTAGCTACAGCTTTCCTCATTGTAGTGCTACATTATTACCTGTTGAGCTTTGCTAAGGTCAAATTGGCTTGATCTTTAGATCTCCTATGCTGGAGGTTATGTTTGTGTAATACGCAGGTAAAATTTCATTTCTGTGTCAACATTTATTTTCAACTGTGCAAAAAGTAGTTGCCTATCAAATAAATGAGGTCAGCAGCTGAGTTTTATACAAAGTGTAGTTACAATTTTCCTTTTTACTTAGCTCAGTGTGTTCTTCCATCTGATGCTCAAGCCAGCTCCAAGCAACATTTAAAAATAAAAGGTTCCTCCTTCCTGTGTTTTCACGTTTGTTTTGACCGGTAACTAAATTACCTAAAACTGGACATGTCTAAGAGCAATAGTCATTTCCGTTTAATCTCAGGTGGGTGACTGGCTGTAATGAGACATGAAGCTGTTGTGTTGTTTTTACAATAGCCATCTCCTGCACAGACCACATGAAATGGCCTTAACACAGATTTCTATATTTTCATTATAGAGGGGAAAGGTGTTTTCTGCTTCCTACAGGATTACAGATTTCTCTGTGTGATCCCCTGGTGTGCACATGGCAAATATCTGCTGTGATTGCTAAAACAGTTCTACCAAGATTATTAATTGCATAATTAGAATGTATAAATAAAACTTGTCACAGGACTTTGATTCTTTTGCTGAAATTTTAACATATGATGATGTGCTGTGGTAGCATGCCATAGTAAAAGCAATAATTGAACCATCAGACCACAGTTTCCTACTAACATATATTCCTTAAAATTATATTTTTCCATGGCTTAAGAGAAAATTCACAAGGGGACAGTCTCACTCTTTGCACGGCTTGCTGCTTCATAAATCAGTGTCAGCATTTTAACCTGCGGGCTCATCAGCCAAGTGAGCTTATTGTCTCTTAGCGGGTGTCCATGGTAGGGAAAAAGGTGATGAACCAAAAAAAGTAGTCCAAGAAGTCATGCTTTTTCCAGAAACAACAAGGAATGAAGATATTCTAGGGATGTTATGGCTTTGAGCTTTGTGTTCCTTGTTCACTCACTGAACTTGCACAAGTAGAAGAACACTAGTAGAAAGCTTTGTGTAGCATCCCCAGATCTCAGGTTTCTTAAATTATGAATGTACTGGTTTCGAGCTGATATGCGCAGCCTGTGTTAGCAAGAAGATATCAAATGGAGACAAGAACTCAATTACTCTTGGCCTTCATGGGTTGTAGGATTGGTGCTGCTTTATTCTTCAAAGTGAAGTCTGCCAGTGGAGCAGGACTATGACGCCATTGGAATAAACAAGAAGGAGGGTAGCTCATGTATTTGGTGGTAAGTGGATAGACAGTTCTCAGTAAAGACAGGCAGGGAAGAGGAGAGTTTGCCCTTCATGTAAAGGAGAGGCTTCAATATTTGGAGCTCCTCTGTGGACTGGTCAAGAGGCTCGCTGAGAGCATGCACAGGTCTGGATCAGAGGAGAGGTGATTACTCTTTAAGCATTTCTAGGCATGTGAAAGAGGAAAAGGTGATTGGGAATAGCCAGCACAGGTTCTCCAAGTTTAAAACACAGTTAACCAACCTGACTGCCTTCTGTGCTTAAGTTACAGGGTCTGTGGATGAGTGGTGAGCAATAGATGTCATCCACCTTGTTTTTAGCAAGTTTTGCACCTGGGATAGCATAATGTCATGCACAGTCTGGGGACTGACCACCTGGGGAGCAGTTCTGGTGAAGAACTGCTGAAGAATTTGGGGGCCATGTTGGACACAAGGCTGGATGTTAGTTGTGTGCCCTGCCAGTGATGGAGGTTGACAACACTGAATGGCATTAACAGGAGCATAATCATTAAATTGAGGTGATTCCTGGCCTGTATTTGGCACTTGTTACACCAAGTGTAATACTGGGTCCAGTTTTGTCCTCCCAATACAAGGAAGATGTTGATAAACTAGAGGGAGGCCAGTAGAGACCTCCAGGATGGCTGCAGCACTTGCCCTGGGAGGAGAGGCAGAGGGAGCTGGGCTCATCCAGTCTGGAGAAACGGTGGCTTCAGAGGCCAAACAAGCCTGCCAGTTCCCAAAGGGCCAGAGCCAGGGGCTTTGTTGGGGGACATAGGAGGAGAATGAGCTAAAACAGTCATGAACTGAAATGGGGGAAGATCTGAACTAAATATAGGGACAGAAAATGTCAGAGGATAATTAAGCTGGAAGAGCCTGTGCAGAGGGGCTGGAGAATCCCTCAGCTTGGAGGTTTTCCACACCAGACTGGACCTCAGAGCTGACCCTGCTCTGAGCATGAGCTTGGGCTAAGGACCTCCTGAACTTTTATGTCCAACTGCAGTGATGCTCTGATATACTGTGATATACTTCTGATGTGGCATGAGGTTTAAGTTATAGTGCCGGTAGAGCATTCAGTAGCAATCACAAGGTTGATATAAATGAGGAGACAAGGGACACTGTACAGTAAAAAAAACCCAAAATAAAACCCCCCAAAAAAACCAACAACAAAAAAAAAGCAGAACAGAGGAAAACAAAGCAAAACAAAAAAGAAAAAAAAAAAAGGCAAAAACTATATAACCTGTAAAAAACTCAGTGAAGGCCTTTTTTTTTTTTGTTATTGTAGCACAGATATCTAATGGCAAATATTGGTTCTGTCAACGAAAATATTTCGTTGTCTAGTCAGTAATAAAAAATGCCTTCCACTGCAGTTCAGCTTGCCAAGCCTCTTAGAATAGCAATAGTAAATATTTAATAGTAAAGGAGTGTTATTTCTCTAATTTGTGAATGTTTGTTTTCCCCTTCTTCCAATTATGCGAGAAGGTGAGCTGTATTGATCTCACACCAGCTTTAAAGATGAGAACTCCTTTGGATTAGAAATCAATTTAGAATTTTTCAGTATGTAAAAGAATATTGGGGGAGATTGGGAGGAGGAAATGCTGAGTGGAAATGGAAATCATGAGAGAAATCCATGTACATTCTTACCTAAACCAGTCCTTACTTTATTTGATGAAAAATCATTATAATATCTATGATTTGAGTTATAAACTTATCCTGTAAATTGCCAGGATGATTCAGCACCTGATACTTAAATCTGAAAAGATATTTATTTATTTATTCTCCTCTGTCAAATTGACAGAAAAAATTATGGTGAATGAAGTCTTGTTTTTTGTGGCTTTGTATTTATTAAATATTTAGACTGGAGCGCTTTGTTTTGGCCATTTGCACCTGTGCCTTCAGGGAAATATTTTTCTAAATATCCTCTTAGACTTGGTTGCCACAGCCAGATGGGTCTGGATGCTTCAGTGGATACACGTATAGAACAAATACAGAGAATGGTAGTTACTCAGCGATGCATTTTCTTTTTCTTTTCTTTTTTTTTTTTTTTTTTTTTACTTATATGATTTTTAAGTCATCTCAAACCATTTCTGCTGAGGAGAAAAACACGATCATTTTCAGAATTCTTATACAGAAGTTCTGGCAAATAGATTAACCTTTCAGAGTTAAATGAGGTTATGCACTGTAAAGTGGTTAGAAGCAACTATGTATACTGCCTTAAATGAATTCAGAATGGGATGTCTGAAATTGCAGTAATGGCAAGCAACATCTTCCCTCTTATACCATTAAAACATTTAAATGCCAGAATATTTCCTCTGAGTTAATGGGAGGTTGCAATTTATGGAATTGCTTAGTGGCTTAGAAGCAGTCGAGCACACTTGGGTCCATCTCAGGATCTACCCAAGAAAAGGCAGTATCTAAATTACTTCTGGGCTGGGAGAGACTGACTGAGATCCTGGATCCTGAAAGATCAGCTTTCACAGCCCTTTTAAGACAGGTGAGTTGTCTATAGCAGTGTCTCAAGCAGATTTCATTAGCTGATTTGCTCCCCTTTTTAAATAAAAATCCAATTTTTAAGCATCTAAATATCATTTCATGGGTTGTGCCTTTTATTTTTTTCTGAATAATTATTTTCTACCTTCTTTGACCTTCTGCAGTGCATCTTACCCAGCTTGGCTGTGATGGCAGCGCTTTCAGCAGCATCTGTGAAAGATTTCAGTATCATGCCACAGCAGTATCCCATGGTCAAGTATCTGCCTATGTAACAGTGTGGGATTTGCAAACCTCTGGTAGCCTCTATAATACTCCTAGAGAAGGCAGTTTTAGAGACCTTTTCTCCTTTATATGAGGCTTGAAGACTGAAAGCTCATAGATGATGGTGGGTTAGTTCTGGACCATGCTACAAGTGCTGTGTTGTGACCTCTGTGAATCTTGTTTTTATACAGTGTTAGTCTTGTCAGTAATCAGATGCAAACACATTTGAATGAAGAGAATTTTTTTTCCATCATTTGGTAATTTCATCAGCAATATAGTTACCGTGACAAAGACTTACTTCTGTTTAGTATTCCTAGTAAAAGACAGTCATTATTAAACCTGAAACCACAGTTTAATGAACAAAAATAAATGGTTTGAATGTGAGTGTAGAGAGAGGAAAACAATTTACAAGTACATTTCCTCTTCCTTTCCTTTTCGCCTCGCAATAGGTCCTTTGCCTTATTAAAGAGATCAGTGATTCACTGAGCATATGGCAACAAATCTGTTGAGTTGGTAATCCATGTTAAAAGTGACAATTTCCAAAAGTTTCATTCAGTGATTTATGAGGAAAAAAGTGTTGCTTTCTCTCTTTCCCCAGATACTTACATCAAACTGTATCTGTACAAGGATGCTTCATTTCGTCTTGAACATTTTGAGCCTGTCTTCTCGCAGTGCTAGAGCAATACATTTAACAAGAATCAACTCTGGCAGCACATGCTTTACTTGGAGCTGAGTAATATGCTCATGGTTCAGACAGTTGTTGCAGTGAAAATGTGTTATCACTCAACCACAACAGACAAAAGTCAGGAATTGGTTTGAGCTGGTCTTGCACCTGCTCCCGCATTGGTCCCAGGCTTTTTTCCTTCCCATTTCTGAGCAGGTTGCTCAGTTTGGTGGTGGGAAAGGTGAGCAGCCTCTCCTCTTCAGATAAAAGAGAAATAAGAATCTGTTTATGATTTCCTTTTGAAGTCAGCCCACCCAAATTGTTTAGTAACTTGGACTGATAAACATGGGTAAGCAGAGACTGTGATATAGATACCTAATGATCACATTTTCAGACCAGTGAATATGCATTGCTCAGTAGCTTCATTACGCTATCTCAGCTGAAACAGAGGTGTCTTCCAGCTGCCAAACTACCACATTTGTTGGTTTTTCATAGCAGTGTATCAGCCTCAGCATCTCCTGTGCAGCCTGCTCTTGAGGTCTTCAGCTGGCAAATGCTGTTTACATGAAATGTAGTTTAGTTTTGTTTCTGCAGTATGGTTTTGAGAATAATACTAGAAAAACATTGTATGAAGTATTTGAATTTAGGTATTATTAGCAATATGTGGTCCCTCAGAACTGATGTGCTCTAAGGTGGTTCTTTTTTTTCTTTCTTTTATAAATACTTATTGCAGTATTTTAACGGTAAGCCATAAGTACTAAGCTGCAAGACATGGCTTGTACTCTGATAATCATATTAATGAGCCTTTAGAATTGCAGAATCCTATGTTAACATCATATATTTGTGTGCTGTTGAAACAGTCTTGTAGTCAGAGTTGTAAAGTTGTAATTATTGCCAAGTAAAAATAGAGAGAAGCATCTGTGATGCTGAGTGATGAAGCCAGAGTTGGAGTTCCTAATGTGATGACTCCCATAATAAAGGTAGACGTGACCATGTTATCACAGTCCCATACCCTTGATTTCAGAAATAATCCCCGCTATCTTGCCAGGAATGCAGCTACAAGACAGGTCATTTTCCACTCCTGGCCACAGAAGGAAGAAAGAAAGAGCAAAAGCCAACCAGGTGCTAACATGTGTTGGGAGCAGTATCTCCTGGTCTGAAGTCCATCCTGCTGCTGATGCTGGCTGTGTGACATGTGTTAGGCCGGTGAGATTTAGACACAACTCTCTCTGCCTTAGAGTAGAAAAGGATAGTTGTTGTTAAAAGCCATTTGGTGATCTTAATTCTAATCTCACAGAAGTAGTTTTTATAAAATTCTCGTTACAAGAATCAAATCATTACTTATGAATAAAGCTTTCATTTGGAAGAAAAAATGAAGCTTTGAAGCTCTAATGGATGCAAGAAGCTTGAAAACCTGAATGCTTACATGTGCCAAGGTTGAAAAATAATTTGGTGAATAAGATGGTATAAAATCAATAATAAGACTTTCTCTGAGAGGTCTAACTAATAATTTTTCAGTCCTGGATTTGATACTGTTGAACTGTTAGGTGAATATTATCATCTTCAATAAACAATACACAAAGCCAAGTCCCCATTTGTGGGAATTTGGAAAGGAGATTCCTAGACCAGGATTTCACATCAGTTGCAAGATTGGATTGGAAGAGTATCTAGGAGAAATGTTTGCTAAACATGAGTATGCAATTATCAGAACTTCTAAATGTAATTTTAATGCATTATTGGAATTTACTTTGCACTTTATTTCTTCTCTGCATCATTCATAAAGCTCTATCTAAAATATTGATTGCTTGGCTTGCTGTACTAATTTTGGTTTTATTTTTCCTGTGTGGGATAAAGAGTAAAAGTGACTTAATCCTCAAAGGCTGCATGGAATGTTGGATCTGGCACTGAGAAAGAAAATAGTTGGTTTGCAGTGGGAATGGTATGGAAACCAAATACTTCTAATGCTTCCTAAAAGAAGAAAAATGAGCAGCTGATGCTGATGACTTGCAACTTTCAAACTTTTATCACAAATAACTTAATAAAAGTGCTTATGTATTTTCTCAGCCATTTTTGCAATAGTTTTGTGCTATTACTGGAATAACACATCACCCGATTAGTTCACTTTGACACAGAAAACCCAACTTGGCAGATAATAAAAGCACAAATAAAATTCAGCAATATGTGGCCTCATGATCATGAGTGTTTAAGTGGGTGTAATGACACCAACGTGTGTGTATATAAACCTACGATAGTGCCTTGTGTTCTGGATGGACAGCTGCTGCTCTTCATATATGATAGTGCCTCACTCTAACACCCATACACATATCTGTACAAAAGACCTGCAAACACCAGTGCACCAGAATGGGTTCTGTCTGAGAAAATGGGGGTTTTTAAAGTCCCTCTGTGGACAGGGACTTCAAAGTTGGGATTGGGGGAATTGGCTGTACTTTCAGTTAACTTTCTATACAGTGTAGATGTTCCTTTACAAAGCTCCCTCAGACAGCATCACAAGTCGTGTGACTTAAGTTTTATGTAAAATTGGACTGGTTTGCTCCCAAGTTTTTATATAGTTATGATAGGATTTGGTTTGGCTTAAACATATGTTTGACATTTGCGGTAAATCTAATTGATGGTTACTGTTTTTATGGTAGATATCCCAGCATATTTTAGACCAAAATTTAATGCTACTCTGTACACATCCTTTCTAATCTCACTTTTGTACTCCTACAGTATTATAAGGGTTATGATTAAGGCACTTCCTGAAACTGGAATGCTTAAAGGTTGTGTGGAAAGAGATCGATCCCTGCTGTTCTTGCATTATTGTTAGGGTTTCTGGACCACTGACTGTAATGTATTAAGTCTTTTTCTCCCATAGTTGTATATGTTGTTTGTATTCCAACTAGGAAGTAATGAAAATATTTTGAAATGTATGAAAGCAAATGATTAATGTTATTCTAGTTAAGAATTACTATGGTATAACTGATAGTCTAAAAATACAAGCTAGGAAACTAGTACTGCTGGGAAAAACACAAATTTTGAGCTTCAGATACTTTGAAGGATAAAAGTTGTTTGGGGTTTTTGCTCAGTTGTGTCAGTTACTAAGTAAAATACTGTCTTTTCCTACAGATGTGGCCTCAATGAAATGTTGTTATAGACCATAATTAGAGCTAAGATGTAATGAGCAGGAGCTTTCAAGATAGTCACTCCTTTTGCTTGTCACCATAACTTGTGATATGTAGGAAGCCTTGTGAGAGACAGCGGGTGGAGGTTTGCATAGCTCATTCCCAGCTAAGGAAGGTCTGTTTGAAAAGGAGAGAGATGTGCATTTTCTGAATTACAAGTATGACAGCAATCAAAAGAAATCTATGTAGTATCTGGTTGGTCTTATTTTTTTATCGAGGAGATTCAGTGCTTAAAGAAGTGGCTGAACTAGGCTGTACCTTACAAAGAAGTAACTATGAATTAGTTTATTTCCTGAAACAGGTAAAATTGCAGTTTTTCTGGACTTTGATAAGGGACATGGAGTTCATATCAAACTCTGAGGGAAGTGTAGAGCCCCTGTTAGATCTGTCCAGGAAACCTCTGGGGTTGTAGTCCCTGGAGGTGGTAGACCCTGTGTAGCTTACTCCCCTCAGGCTCTTCAAGACCATGTTTTATGTTACTCCAGCTGTAACAGGCAAATAAGCTATTTTGTTGTGGTATCACAAAACAGTGCCTGCATTTCATCTCAGTGTGCTCCCAGGTAATAGATCTCTGAGAGGACTGCCAGCACCATCTAATCCCACCCCTTGTTCTCTGGGATCATCATCTGTAAGAATTCCAAAGACTGACATTGAAGAATGTGCTAAAAATGTATTTGGACTCTTTAAAAATGCATATATTGGTCATTGCTGTCATTTCTGCCTCCCTTCCGCCTTCTGTATGCATTCAGTTATAACATATCCTTTGCCCTAGTCTAGTAAGTATTACCCTATGCTACTATAGGTTAACTGAAAACTGTGGCAGAGGCGCTGGGAATAGGTTGTGGACTGATAATAGTGTGTCAGTTGTGGTTGAATGGTAAATGGTTTCACTGTTAAGAAAATCTTCCTAGTTCTTTGATGTAGAGTGATGAAAATCTTTATAGAACTTCTGCTTACTCTAAAGTCTTTATTTGGGAGTTGAGTATTTGAATGAGACTGTAATTCAATTTAAATGAAAAGGAGAAGTTCAGATTTCAGATTAGAAGAATAGGCTATGAACAAGGCAGGCCACTTTTACAGCTGGTCCAAAGCACAGTAATTCTGTCATTGGGCTCCTATCATTCTGCTTTCATGTTAGCGTCTTGCTGGCTTGGGTCCTTTTGCTTTTTTTCCAGAACTACATAAATTAGATCAGTGGTATCTTTTTCTAAGCTATGCTTTTCTTTAAAGCTTTTTTTTGTTTCTTTCTCATAATATTTTTCTTTTTTGAAGTTGTCAGAATATTACTTCGGGCAACAGCTTATAAATGAAGAAAATTTTATATGAAGCCTACTAAACCTGTTGTTTTGTTATAGGTCTAACCTGTTCATGTTCTGTGTCATTGATTTACAGTAGAGATAGTGAGATGGGTCTGGACCAGTGTGGAACCAAGCAAAATATAGGTGTTAAAGTGAGGGTCAGCCCAGACTCTGAAGGACAGCTGAAAGGTAATTCATTTGTTAACTGGAATAAGGTCACAAAAATGAGATGCTGCTACCAACAGTAAAGAGATCAGAGAGGCATTCAGGTTGGAAGGGACTCTGGGGATGTTATCAGGTCTAGCCACATTTCTCCTTTCTTCCTTGTACTGGTGACAGTCTCAATATGAAGACTATGCTTAAAGTAGCACAACAGCTACAGTGTGAAAGAAAAATAATGAAATGGATTTTTGCAGTGCAAAAATGAGTCAGTCCTTGTTATGTTTGTCATCTAGCAGTTTTGTTAAAGCAAAAAAGTCTTTCCCTACAAGTTGACTAACAAATGATAAATGAGACATCCTTGTATCATTAGTGGAGAGCTGCTATGGCTTTTTGAGTGAGAAGTCTCTCCCAGAGAGCAAGATGTGATAACTCCAGTGGCAGCAGCCTTTCAGGGAGAGGGCAGTCTCTTTGGTCTGCTCAGTAGGTCTGAGGCGAGGTATTGGGTATTTACTGGTTGCAAACTTGACACTAGTTCATTCCTGGAATATTAAACTTTTCGTATTTACTTGTGTTATATCTGGCAAGAGGCCTTAAGAAGTCCACTGTTGGTGCTACTCGACTCCATTGTCTTTATAGTTCCTTTGATTGATTTGACAGAGCATTCACAGGCCTAAAGCCATACCGAGCTACTTTCTCAGCAGCAAAACATGAGACTGGGAAAAAAGGTCAGTCAGCTTTTCAGTTGCTTGCTTTTTTCCTGGTCACTATATGTTAATGTGCAAATTAGTGTGCACTGTATGCACAATGGTGGTGTAAGTCCCCACTGAATATAAATCAAACAAATGGTCTTAGAATTTCCTAAATCTTTGTAAGTGGAACAAAAATTACACTTTTGCTTTGGAATGATGAAATGTTTTCAAGATGATATGTAGAAAATACTGGATTATGGTTTGGATATTTAATAATTTCTGTAGAAAAATATGTGTTATTACTGTTTTTCCATCTCCCTTGCCTACAAGGCAGGTAAGGTTTCTGGCACTTCCTTCCATGCATCTCATACAATTTAGAAAATGAAATTGCAAAAGAAAGGAAGAATGAAAACTAAATGACACACACGGTTGTCGTGTACCTTACAGCCCCGTTCATTTGGCAGTTTTGTATTTTCCTGTGTGCTTCAGAGTGCTTAGCTTTTTGTAAATATTGACTTTTAAGATGAGTTGCTGGTTGATTTGCACCTGAATCACTGGCTGCAAGGCCGTTTACAAAGAAATGGTGTCACCTCCATTGCTTGTATGGCTTGAGAGAAAAACAGTTGCAGGGAAGAGAGAACACACTGGGTTGGTTTATGTAGGAGAAGAAATGCTTTCAAAGGTCACAGTACTCATTCATGGTAGGAAAATATTTCTGTATTGTCATTTTACTTTTCCATTGGTTTTGGGCAGTGAAACTCAAGTATTAGTAGTGTCGATTTGGAAGTAGAGTAATTTGGCAATTTTGGGTTACAAAACCTGCAGAAAGATGTCATTCAAATCATATTATCAGTCAAAATCCAGCCAGCTGGATTGTGCTGACTGAGGTCAACTTCTCTGTGTAAAAAGGAAGTTCCCTTTTCCCTTTTCCTTTCTGTGTTGAGTGCTATTTTAATGCTTTTTAAAAAATTTTTTGAGAACTTTTTTCTTCCTGAAATCAAATGTAAAATTCAACAAATACTTTTTAGTTAGTTTTTATCTAAAGTGCCCGTTGTTTTAAGTATCTCAAGTGTCGTCAAGGTGAATCTCCTTCACTTGAACTTAAAATCTGCTTGCTTTACTTGGCTGAAACTGTTGTCACTACAATTTTTGGTTTCTTCTTCCCAGAATCTTCCAACTTTATCTCTGTTCCAGTATTTCATGTTCTTCCTGGATGGGATTTTCAGATGCAACTGAGGAACACAGATGGCATTAAAAAATAATGGGACTTGGCTACCAAATCATACAAGGTTCTTTGCCAGTCCTACTGTCTTCTGTTCACTGCTTTTGATGTATTCTCCTCTATGATATATTGCCCTTCTCTCTGACTTGGTGAATCTGTCGTCTTCTACCATCACTTTGAGTGGACCTCCCTCCTCCTACTCACCTTTAAATGTGGTGTGAAGACACTACAGAGAGCAAGCCCCTGTTGTACTTGAAGACCTTAGCTGTCCTGAGGTTTCATGTAGTTAGTGTAATTTGTATGAACTCGGACTTGTACCATTGTGTTTAAACCTATAGTTACAGTGGGGATACAATGTGGTAACACCTAGAATCCTCAGCAAGTGAGAACTGATTTTTGGGTCACATTTTTATCTGAATCTCCTCTTAATATTTGGTTAGCCTAGTTGGTTGTTTTTTTGGTTTTTTTGGTTTTTTTTAAGAACTAAAGGGGGAAGTGTGTAATGTGTCCATGTAACTACACATTTGAAACTTGTGCTAAATTACTTGGCTTGGGATAGAGATTAACCTTCTCTATGCATTTTTTGCTATTACTTCATTGTAATGACACAAGATCACAGGAACATTGAAGTGATAGTTCTGTCCAACTTTGATGGTGTAGGTAATGTAGGGCAGTCTTTGTTAATACTTCTTCACTAATTAAGCCTCCAGTGCAAAACATGTTTCAGAGCAGATAGAAAAGGCCTCAAGTGCTTTAAGATTTTTTTCTTTTATCCTTTTCAGAGGTTGCCCAGTCAAGTACATAAAGCAGCAGCAGCCACTCCACTCTAACTTAATGACTGTTATGTGAAAATAGATCAGATCAGAGCAGTGGTTTGTCAAGCTCAACATCGCATTTCTGCTTGTGGTCATGGTAGGTGTGTAGAGCTGCGCATAAGGGGTGAGCAGGAATGTAGTGCCTCCAGTCCCTGCTGTATGCTGCCAGTCTCCAGCACTTTTGTGTCCCAGGCTTCTGTAGACAGCAGGTGTCTTTATAGTTAAGAATAATTCCAAAAGAACTTTATTCCATTAGTTTGACCAGTGTCTGTTTGAATTAATGTTAACTTCTGCATCTAGATATATTTCAGCAAGAAGGTGTCACAGCTTCACCATGTTTGAAGAACTGCCTCCACTATTTATTCTTTTCCTGGCTACCTTTGGTTCATTTGATGGCAGCTAGTTCTTTGGATAAGAAGCAGTGAATGTTTGTACCCTATCAGTCTGTGTCACACATGAATTTGTAGACCTCTGTTCTATCTCCTCTCAGTTGCTTCTTTTCCATTTCCAATAGTCCTGGCTTACTTTGTCTTTCTGATTTGGAAGTTGTTTCTTTCCTATTCTCTCAGCCTTTCCCAGTTCTACCAGTAGGATCTTCCCCAGTTGTTTTTCAGCTCTTTCCGTAGCGAGTATAACCATACTAAAAGTTGCATTGGAGGTGGAAAGCACACCTGGGATTTAAAGAGTGATATAATGACTTATTCTTTGTGTTTCGCTTTACTCCTGATAATATCCAATGCTTTTTTTTTTTTTTTTAATAAAATCTATTGAGCTGATGTTTCCATGGCTTTGACTATGTAAACCTAGAAAGCCTTTAGAATTTTAGGTAGATAACCTCACATCCGGACAGTATCTTGCTCTTCACTTCATTGATATATTCCATAGTCTAAAGATGCTTCTGAGGCATTCACCAAACAGAGGTGTCCTGGAATGAGAACTTCCCTTGAGTGGGAGCATGGATACAAAGTAAGTTTTTTCTGTTTTTTGTTCTAGCGTTATCTCTGAATGTTACTTGCATGCTTCGATCATCTTGTGGTCCTTTAGGCTTTCTGGCAGGGTTCTCGCTTTTGACAAATGAGTGCATTACTGGTTTTGAGGACTTTTGTGAGTTCTTTTGTGAGTGTTGGTTTTGTGGGGTTTTTTTAATCCCACGTAATTGTCTTTTCACACTTGACCTGTTGGAATTCATGATCCTTCCTGTGTCATTTGGATCTTTTGATGCTTTTTGAAAAATGTTTTCTTTTTTTGTGGTATCCTTTACCATATTTTCCAGCTGCGATGGCTTTCTCTTGGTCCTCTGAGGTTCTTTTTGCCAAGTGATATTTTCTCTGAAACTTCAGTGTGGTGTCTTAAAATAGTTTCTGTGCTGCCCATCATGGGCTTAGTGTGTCGACTGCCTCTTTTAGCTCCTTTTTAATAGTTTAAGAAACTCCTTTTCTTACTTTCTGCTTTTGAAGTTAAACAAAAAATTCACCAAGCTACGTTCTTGCTGTTCCTACATGGATATTGCATTTGAGTATGCTGTGGTCAGTATTGCAGAGCAGTTCTTTGGTGCTGACATCTGCCCAGGTACCACACACTGCTCAGGGTTAAGTGAACTGTTGCTTTTCTGTTTGTGGGTTTCCTGCCTAGCTGCCCAGTGAAGTTGCTGCTAATCATATCCTTGGATGTAGGCTTTGCAATACCTCCTGATGTGACGTTATCTAGTTTCCATGGAGGTAATGGAAGGCTCCCATTACTGTTGTGTTTTCATCCTTTGCAACATTTCTGCTTTCTTCCTGTATCTACTTACATGCTTCTATTTCTGTGCTTGCTGTTGCTACTGCTGGCACAGCAATGTCAGATATTTTTAAAAAATATTCAGAAGAAGCCATATATGACTTCAACCTCTGGTGCAACCTCTGGTTGCATTTCAAGGAGTTTTCAAAAGATTTAAATCGAAGTAAGAGATGGTGCATATTAACTAAAGCTAAATTATGGCACACATTCATACATTCTCACTAACACAGGAAATAGCAGAATTATCCGATAATTCATGTCTAAACAGTGATTGCTGCTGTGCTTCCCCACTCTCAGTCTACTTTTGTTGCATGTCCATGTATGCCAAACTTTGAAAAGTGCTGTCATTGCTCGTCAATCAGCATTATCCAACACTGCGACTGCCAGTAAGTGTTTCCTGTAATAGTACTCTGCAGTGGTGCCGTGGAGCACGGGTGGGTTTGGGGGAGTTTAGTCTCCTTCCTTTTTGGTCTTGTGTTGGGAGCTGTGGGTGATGTGATGGCAGGCTGGGTGTGAGCCACTAAATAAGACGTGTTAGAAATCTACAAAGAAATTAATAGAAGTGTGATGCAGGAAAAAAGAGGATGGGGAGGGAGATGAATGGAGGAGGAGGATAATTTCCCAGAATATGGGGGACTGTGGTGTAGAGCCACCTCCCGTCTGTGCTGAGCACCCATGGGTGCACATGTGCAGTATGTGCTGGGCAGGGCAGTTTGTACTGCTTAAGATATTGTTTAATTGGCACATTATTTAATCAAGTTTATGTTTGCCCTACCTATTTGTGAAAATATTGTGTAATTCCATGTATGGATTTTCATTTACATTTGGTAGCATGGTTTTCTCTGGAAACGAAGCTTACACTGCCATATTCTCACTTGTGTGGGAGGACAGTGGTTGACTGTGATCATCTCTCAGAGGGATTAACACCTCTAATAGAAAATAGCATGAGAACATGGAGATAGCTGGAAGAGACAGGCTTCAGAGCTGACCAGAGTAAGGACAGGACTATAGCAAGAACTTGATTTTCTTAAGCAGCAGGAGATCTACTTTTTAAATGCTACAACTGCTGGAAAAAGTTTATTTGAGTCTGGCTTGCTAACACAGCAAAAAGTCAGTCAGGAGGGGCACAGTCATGGCCAAGAGAAGAGGTGTTTTTACTTCTGTTACTCACAGAAATATGCTGTCTTTGCTTCTGGTTTTCCTTGTATTCCTGCTTAGAAGATAGGAGTGGTAATTTACTTGGCTTATTTTTCTCTGCTGTTTGCAACTCTTTCTGAAGTTGGACAAACTTCAAGGAAATACAGAATCTGAACACAGGTTTTCTTCCATGGGCAGATGAAGGAACTGAAGAATGTAATTTGCAATTAAAACCAGAACAAATTTACACTTTCAGGTCCTGATGAGCTCAGCTTTGTATTTAATTTTGAATTTTTTCCTTAAAAAGACAAAAATCTAGAATTATATTTTCCTATAGAGCATAATTACTTTTAACTGATTTTAGAGAGGCAGACCCTTCAGCCCTGTGGTGTAGCCCGGATGGCACTTACTGGTCACTCCCATTACAATTGTCTGTCGTCCCTAACAGTATGAATGGGAGCGAGCAGCAGCCATAGATTGCTTTGCTGATTAATTAAGTTTTGTAAGGGAGAAAAAATCCCACAAGAAAGAAAAGAAGCTGAGAGATGAGACTCATGCTGAAGATGTCTGTACATCTTACTAATTTTTATAATATGAAATTCTTTGTATTATACTTGTGAATTTTCTTTGCATCAAATTTGTTGCAAAAATGATTTTCCTTTATCCCACTAATGTGTTAAGCTGTTCTCTAAATATAAAATGTATTTCTTTATAGCATGTTTTTTCATGCTTTTTGTTTGTTGGGTAACTTCATAATGCTGTTAAGGTAGTTTGTTTGATCTGTTGAGGTAAAAGCAAGATGGAAAAATGCGAAAGAAGGGTTGGTATTTTAACCTTCTTTGCTACTGAATATAATTTGCCCTTACTGTGCTTTTATTAAGAAAAGCTATGCTTGAAAAAAATTATTAGTAACACAGATTTCCTGGCAGCTCTTCTACCTCTTTTAGCTTCCTTATTCTCATTACTTTTTAAAAAAAAAAATTAATGTAGGAATTATGTGTAAACATCAGCAGCTTTTGTTCCACCCGTTGTTTTAATACTTTTTCACATACATCTTCTCCTGCAGTCTAAGATCTTTTTCTGAAATTATTTTAGTAAATTTGGAGAGAAGAGCTATTTCTAAAGTATCCAATATCTCCTTGTTTTATTTTTAATGTCTTTTGGAAATGAGTGTAAATTGTTCATCAGGGCATTCAGGAGCAGTTGCCTGGAAGGAAAGGTATTAGAGGAGGAAAAAAGAAGGAAAAGTAGAACTGAACACTGTTTTTCTTCTTGAGCTGCATATAGCATTTCCTTGGAAATTATTTGTATTTTCATTCTTTCGTATTTGAATGTCTGGCTGATTTAAGTGTGAAGAAATATTTAATTAGGGATTAATGAAAGACCCTTTTATATTACAAATGAACGTGCCTTCAAGCTAATTTCTTCTGTTTAAAATCCCACATTGCTGAACTTTTAATTAAAAATTTGAAATAAGTAAAATAACTTATTTATGAAAAAATATATATCTAAATATTAAACTATACACATCTCTGCATTCTTACCATCCCATTTTAGCAGAGGTAGTACAGCTACATCTAGCTTTTCTTTCAACTCCCTAGAGTCAAAATAAGGGACCTCTCTCTTACTGTCGAAATGATTATCTTGTTTTGTAAAGTTCTTTCTGTAAGTCCTGTTCCCAGATTGGCCATGCATATCTCAAATGGCCATTTGGAGACACCAAAAATGCTAGCTCACCCCCAACCCTGCACACTCCTTTGAACCAGGAAAGAGCAACTCAGGAATCAAAGCAACAGCAGTGAGTAACCGTGCATTGATTTCCATTTTGCCAACCTTTACTTGAGATGATAAAAGCAATTGGCAAGGGCTGTGTCATTTACTCTGCTGGCAGACCAGCTGAAGTCAGATTTTTCTATCACACAAATCTCTTCTGTTTTCTCCCACACATCCTTCTCTTTATTTGACATTGAACAGCAATGGGAATTCGAGTTCCAATGAATCCTGTATCACTGAGAAGGAATTTCAAAAGAATTTTTTTATAGTTGAAAGAGCATTCCACAGCATGTGAGCTGTGATTGTACGTATGCGCAAGCACCGTTCACAGCCTTGGTCTTCATAGGTCTCTGGAGGAATATAAGTAAGCCTCGGCAACCTCATTAGTTAATTCTCTCCATACAAGCACTTTTTTTCCCCCTGCCCCCTTTTCTCTTTCTTTTTGGTTGGTAGGGAAACCCTAGGATCTGACAGTGAACTTTTGGTCTCAATAAAGCAGTTATACAGGGTTTGGGTGGAATTTCTCTGAACTTCACTAAGAGGGAGAAAATGTGGAAAATGCTTCCTCCAAGCAAAATATGAACAAAATGTTGTGATTCATTAAACTCCTTCCTATTTGCCTGCAAGTGAGAACCTTACAGTTATTCAGCTGAATAGTGCGTGGCCCTGAGGGGGCAGAGCCAACAGAAAAAGAGATGGCAGTAGTCCAAAGAGCAAAAATGCATGTTTTCAGGAAAATTAGGAAATTTTGCTCCAGGCACATCCCTACTTGCACAGTGAGTTTGTTATATTGGGATTTTATATTACTGTTTACTTTGTTTTTAAATAAGAAACGAAAGCTGCTTTTTAGTGTCACATGATATCTGGAGGGTGCTCTGTAGAGCAGACCATCTGTTTTAATGGTTTTGTATGCATTTAAGTTTCCTAGTTGATGTGTTTCAAGTTACCCTTGATGGTCCAAGGGCCAGTTACTTTGGCTGGTTTTTGAAGAAAGTTTGTATGAACTTCCTAGTACTATGTCTTTGTTTCTGAAATACAAAATACTGGTTATGATAACCTATAAATAACTGCATTGTTATCACATTGTTTTACATTAATATCCCATTTGTATACCGTTGCTTGGAAAGTTCAAATCTTAACCAATTTTAGAAGAAAAAAAATTTTGAAGGCTGATCATAGAAGTCTAAGGACATGGAGTTGAGCTGCTTCCAGGAGAGGGCAGTAGTGTCATACATAGCATTGATGGTAGCCTTCAAGCACCAGCTGCTTGGTGAGGCATCATGAGTTCTAGTGTCTGTATTGCCCTCAGTGTACAGAAGAGGAGATCTCTGTGGTCCCTTTCTCTGTAGGGTCCTGTTCATGACATGCGTGTGAAAACAGAAGCCCAGCAGGTCCTGTCTTCTAACACAGTAAAAACCCTTTCAAGGGTAAGATTTGCCTGAGTACCTTGTAGTTGTACAGAAGTGAGTGTATGTTTTGCCTGCACTACACGAGTAACTTTAATCCTAGTTAATGTACTGGACTTGCGTTTGCATGTTCATCTTTGTTGTAACTTGTGCAAAAGTCCTTGCTGATAGAATGTAGTACTTGAGTGGTTAGCTGGGTAGTGGGTATCCCTAGAGCTGGGATCCCTAGTCCCTGACACACACCTGTTCCACGGACTGGAATAATTCCTGCAGTCTCTTTCTGTGCATTTATTGCATGTATATTACTATGCAGAGTGTGTTTTTTACAGTGTACTTTTGACAGTATTTCCTTTTCTTACTGTTGTGCCTTTACAAATGCAAATCTTGTTTCTAAGTGAATTGATGTTCACTTTTGGCATATTATGTTCAGACGTTCATGTAGTTGCGCAGGTCCTCTTATTTCCAGTAGAACTTTCAGAGAAGGCTGTGGGAATGCCTGCCCTCTCCTGGCAAACAGGAAGGCTCATGTTGCCATGTCGCTGCCAACCTAAACACCCTGGAAACTGCTCCTGCTCACTACCTCACTTTATCTGTCCAGATGGCACATATTGCCGAGCTGTAGCTAGTTTTCTAACCACATAGGATTTGATTCCTTGTGCTCAGTGCCATTCAGATTATTTAAGAGCTGAATATATGGAATACTTTACAAAATTTCACATCTTACTACCTCATTGTTTGTACTGTCTGCTATCTATTCAACAAATAGTGGAAGTGACAAAATAGTTCCTTTTCCTTTATTTTCTTTTGGTTGTGGTCACAACTGCTTGAATGCAACTGCAGACTAGACTGTAGTGGTAAGAGGAAACCTGGGGAATGTGACATCGGGGAGAGATAAGTGGTTAAAAAGATGAAGTGTGAGCATAATACTTTTAAGTAGCTGACAACAACAGGACTATAATAATGCTTTATGTTCTCAGCTTGTCCTGGTGGGGGGTTTTGGTGCAGTAGCTGGGGAGCCTTGCTGGAGTACCTGTTGAGGAGGCAGTCCTAATGAATCATGTCTTCTGATGTGGGACACTTTAAACCATGGCACTCATTGACTCCTTGTTCTTCGCCTTCCTTTCATGCCACTGCACTTGCAAGCGAGGTATCTCAGAGCAGAGTTGCAGCACCTTTATCTCCAGAGCCCTCCCAGTGTATCAGCCACAGCAGGACCCCCCTCCCAGACACCCACTGAAAGATGTTCTCTGTCTATTAAGAAAAGACACAGGATTGTGTTGGAGTAAAGAAAAAAACCCAACAAAACAACCGAACAACCAAGACTGTCATGATCCTTATCTGAGGAAAGACTGTTTCTTGAGACTACCCGCTGTATTTGTTTTATATAAAGTTCTCAGCTGTTTCAAAAATTAAGTGGACTGCATAAAGATGAATATGGTAAATTCCAAGAGACACATGCAGAATAACTCCTGCAGATATTACCATACAGAGCTTTTACATAAAAAGTTAGAAAACCAAAGCTACTGACTGCTGCAAGGAAATGGAAAAAGAAATGCTGATGCTACATGGATCAATTCTGTGTTGTGGGAAAAATGTTGACTTAGCCGCAAATGGCGAGGAGAAAAAGCCATGAGCCCTCCAGGAGCTGTGGTGCCGAAGGTAGGAGCTTATAGCAAACCCTGGCGAGGGAGGCAGGGAAATATGAGCAGCACATGGCCCAGGAAAAGCTGATCTGCTGTAGGTGGGCTTATGGCTGTTAGGTACGTGACAGTAATTTAAGCCCCCATGAGCCAGTTAGTGGCGTGAAGGAAAAACTTGGCTAACCTGTAGCTACGCACAGGGAGTGATGGAATTTCTGTTCTCTCTCTTCACCAGGAGATATGTGGTGGATGCCTTACACAGCTTCTTTAAGAAGCAAAGGAAAAAAAATCATCTATGTTTTTTCATCACTCCTGTGTCTGCACATGCTGTCCATGGAAGCATCTTTGAGTAGCGTCCATAGTCAGGTCATCGGATCACTCATAGTCCCAGGCAGATGGGAGCTCTTAATTTATTTTGAGCTTTTGTTTTCCTAGACGAAAATAATTGTTCAGCAAGTTGAGCTCAGAGTTTTAGAATTACTTGTCTTGAGTACATTACAGCACCCACATCCTATTGAATCATACTGTGTGTAGGCTCTTGGCAGGAGTGACTTCACATCTGTTTTAAAATTTTTGAATTTCTCTTAATATAATAAAGATAATGTTTATGAGCCTTTAAAACTGTGGTGTGGGAAAGGGTCGGCTGACTGCTGAAAAGCTGGTGTGATGATGAAAATGAAATAACAAGAATAGACATGGTCTATATTATAAAAACATGTCTGACATGAAAACAATGGCTTCTTCTAATCCTTTAAGGCTGTGACTATGGTTTGTCCTGTAGATGCTGCCTTCAACTTCATTTAACTTTGGCTTGGAAAGGGAAAGACTATATAAATACAATAAGTTGATCTTTGGTGGAATAACTTGTGGTGCCATGCTACCATCAAAAGAAACAAGCGACCGAGAGCATAGCTGTAGGGCAACTTCTCAGCACCGCATCTGCTGTGAGTGTGTGTCTAGACTTTGCTGATTTAGCTGTTAATCAGGTAGAGGAGATGAAGACGCTAACCTCTTCAGTGAGGAGTGAAATGATAATCGTCGAATAATTTCAATATAGCTTTTTGAATGTAATCTCTAATATTTGTGGATGAAGAATTATGAATTATCTATGGCCTGCTCTGCTGATGTGAATGAAGAAAATTTTAACTGGGTAATGCAAAACAGACTGGTATAATTAGCATGCAACTAGACTTTGTTAAAACATACGTGAAGTAGTTATTTAGCTTAGTAAACAAAACCAGTTGTTTGTTCAATAACTATTTCAGCAATCCTTCTTCTCCTTAACAACAAAATCTCTTTCCCTTCTGTGTTACACTTTCAAGAAAATACTGGGAAAACTTAATTTATATTGATTGGCCTCTACGGATGTGCCTATTTGCTGTATTTCACTTGTCAAGTGCTGCAAGGTGTCCGTAATGCTTGCTTTCTAGTGAGCTAATTCAGTAATAAAGTTACACCTATACAAAAGGAAAGAGTTTTGATTAAATCTGTGTTTGGCAAAATAAATGCTCTGTATTGATGAAACATCTTTTCTAAAAAGAAGGAAACTGTATGCTTTTTTTGGGAAGAAACATTAAGTAAAATTGCTTTAACATCCCAACACTTCATTCCAGAATCCATGTAGTTTTTCCAAGGGTTTTTCAATAGCAATTAAAGTGAGTACTTGGCTGTAGCACACTTGGCTATTGAAAATCACTGCCAGACCTTGTTTTAAAGTTTAGAACTTTTAGTCTCAGTCGCTTTCAGTAACCAGACTGCTGAAGCCACTAAAATTTGGGTCCCAGAGCGGGTTCAGGGACAGTTCTTTACCTTCCTGCATTTAAAGAATCTCTAAAAAAAAAATCTAAAATGTGCAGAATAATCTAATAAAATGTTTTTCTCTGCACCTGTTGAAGATTTTGATCTTCTCCTTGTGTAAGTAGATGTGGCAGATGTGTTGGAAGGGTTTTTCCTGAGAGAAGTGGAGCTGGTTTCACAAACAATTTTTTATTCTTTTCTTGCATTTTTATATCTGTCTCGCTGTCTGAAAAATGTGTAACATCAATGCTTTGGTTTTAGGAAAACTGAGTCAGGAAAGCTGTGGTTTGCCAGAAATATGGTTTTTAAATTACATGTTTTTCCCTAAAGGAAAAATAAAACGTGGTTCTGAATTTTAAAAAAAAAAAAAAAAATGGAACGCATGAACCATGAAAGTAATTTTGACACTGCGATTTTACGTTCTGTGTGTGTTGTGCTGGCTTTCTGGGCAACCATGTGCCGGTATGTATCAAGGAATAGATCTGGCACACAAAAACCCCAGGGTTTTCGTTCTTTTAAAAAAACTTGTGGAACCAGAGTTGAACATGTTTTGTATCAGGTGCTTTCCACAAATACAGTCCACACTTGGATGATATTTGCTTATCCTTTTGAGAAGTTAAGATGGAGTACTGTAATTATTGTAGTTCTGTAATTATTATAGGCTATAAGGGGTCAGGATTTTGTTATTAACATAATGCAATTGGAAAACTTATTTGTTTATAGCAAAGTATCATGAGAAGGATCTTAGATGTGTTTTAAGGTAAACAAACAAAAATGAATCTCTGAGGTTAGCCTGTGGTTCGGAGTCATCATTTTTCCTTGGGATTGCCCCACTTGTTTGGTAAATTTAATGTCTTTCATGTTATTGGCTCAATTGAAAAGTTGAGAAATGCGAAACTAGAAAGGTGTTGATGTTCTTGACATAATAAATGATATAACTCAAAGGCCAAGCCAAACTTAGATAGCAGGTCTCCTCACATAATTACCAATTGTTTTCTGTTGGTTTTACAAGTAGTTACTTGGTAGTTTTACAGGTCAGCATCAAGTGCCATGTTCTGTTGCGTAGCTTCTTAGTTATGTGTGAGCATAAAAGCCTCACTACTACTGTTTCAAGAACTTTTGGAGCAAAATGATCTGTTTAAATAATTCTTTCAAATGTATACACTTGCTACAGTTACAGTGTAAGCACGTGAATTAGTTGTCTTCAGGTCCTAACAACTGACAAGTGAGTTAGCAATTCCGGTGTTTGAAATACTGAATAATCAGAGCTAAATAATCACCAGCTTCTGATTCTGATAGAAAAGACACCATCTGTCTTTTCTATGCAAAACATTGCATCTATCAGGAGCAAGCTTGCTCCTTCCAGAGGGGCTCCAGTAGAGAGAGATAAATGTTACTAATTAACAGGTGGCCTCCAACATTTGTAGTCATTGCTGATCAGCTGGTATATTGCCCACATGGACCACCATGTGCTAGAACAAGGAGGTAAAACTAACAGAAATGTATCATTTTTTGCTTTCAGTGATGGCAATAGCCTCACTAAATAAATACTGAAAGAAACCAGACACTAGTACTTCTCTGCATGGAGACAAAAAACTGATGTTTTGTTGGTTCAATTCAGTTAATAAATAATTCTTGGTTGGTTAAGAAAGATAATTCCTTTGTGTGGTTGTGATAGGGGTTTCTCTGAGAATCTGTATTCCAGTCACTGACTAGAAGTTTCCATTGTTCGTGAACATTACTCATTTTTAGGCTTGAGACATGAAATATCTCCTTCAGAACATGACAAATGGTGGTGGTGGGGAGGACTGAGCGTTACCCTCAGGAGAGCAGGGCTCTGGAAGAGCAGGGCACTCCCCTGGGCAGGACGGTGGAGCAGGGCAGCACAGCTGGCAGACAGGGGGATGGTGCTGGCTTGAAAGCACTGAATATCGGAACTGGCTGCTTCAGTGTTTTACTAACTTGTCATGGACACGTAGTCTCCTATAAAGTTGGGTACAGGTGAAGGATATCCCAAATTGTCATGCAGAAATCTCAGTAAGAAATGAATAATGGTACAATCAGTTGGTTTTTCTTGGAGGAGCAATAAAATGGTTGGAGGGTCATATTATGCATGCCTGCATTAGCAAGGAAAATCATCTCTTGAAACCTAAAAGAAAGTACGTATCCCGAAAGTATGCTGAGCCTATCCACTACTTGATTTCTACTGCCTATTGATGTGGTTTTAATGAGGGAAGAGTGACATCCAAAATTAAAACAGATGATTTGGCACCATTTTCCTAGTATATTATTAGTGCATTTTAGGTTTTTTTGTTGCAATCTGTGTTTCATTTGTAGAATACATTGTCTTGCTTTGAGTAATTTCTCTTTGGTTAAAATGTGACATAATTAATACCACTACAGGAGCATTTGTGTGATATTTTAAGTTAAACCAAACAATTACTATAAGACTATTTGTAAATTATAGTAGTGGCAGAAAAATCAATTAGATACTTGTTGCAAAAATCATTGCATCAATTGCTTTTTATTTTTTTTTCTTTTGCTTAATGCAGAATGGGACTGACAAGAAAATCACATTACCACTCTAATAGTTTTCTCTAGGACTAACAATTTTATTTGTTACCAAATTAATGATAACATTCACAATTTCATTATTTTATATTGCAGTACACACAGCCGAATGCAACAGCTACAAGGGTTGTGAATTTATGATCATGGCTTCCTAGTATCTTGCTGTATTTTAATTATTTTATTTACTCATTCTAAAATGGTGAATGTTTCCAGATTTTGGTAGCTACTAAGGAGAAAAAAAAAAGCTGCTTCATATTCATTTGGGTATCAGCTATTTTAGCATCTCAAAAAAGGTTGAAAAGAAACCAGAATGCTGTATAATCATATTTATTTTAGATACAAATATATTTAATATATATAAAATAAAATTATAAAAATATGTATATTTTAATGGCAATAACCACATACTCCTGAATTTCCTTCCCCTTCTTTCTCCTTAGTACTAGTGCAGAATTTTGTTTCTTTCTGAATGACTGAAAAGGATATGATATTCATCAGGGAATTCTGTTATTCCTAGTGCATTGAAATCTCTTGGGTACATGGTGGATATTACTTGTTTATGTGCTTAGGGATGGACAGGTGTAACAGATCTGGGCTTTGTACCCTCCATTAAGCCATGTGAAGAGGTCAAGTAGATCCAAATTAGTGCTAATTCGGGCTTTATCACTACACCAACTGTTCTCAATCCCAGATTGCTTCCACTCAGATCTGGCACCTGAAGACTCACATGAACAACTTTTCTTACTTAATGTTTTCTACAAAAGATAGGTAACAATAACTTCCTGCAAGTAACATAGCATAGATACTATTAGACATTAACTGAAGTCTTGATTTTAAAATCAGCTTCTGAATTTTGCTACAAAATTAGACTCTGCTTCAGGATACTTTGTTGCTCTGCCTGTTACACCCTGTATCTTGATATCTGGATATGAGGGGAAACTTGTTTTCCATGAAGACCGTTGAGAAGCGGATGCCAGGGTGCCCATACAGGTTGTGCAGTCTCCGTCCTTGGAGGTTTTGAAGACCAGGCTGGATAAAGCCATGAGCAACCAAGGTCCGGCCTCAGAGCTGACCCTGTTTTAGACTAGGGACAATCCAGGTCCCCCTGCCAACCTGAATTATCCTGTGACTCTAGGGTCTTGGGTGAAGAGTGGGAGGAGACAGAGATCCTATTTCTACCGTTGTTAGCTGCAGTACGTGCAAGAAGGTACTGCTCTGAAGACCCAGACATTTGTTCTGGCATAACTTTTTTTACTGGTCCAAAATAATTTTCCCATATATTCCTTGTGATTTAGTGTTATTTCTGTCCCTGTGAATACACTTAGTAGAAAGTCATGCAATTAACTGAGTCATCCACATTAGTCACTCTGTTTTTATTGTATGAAGAGATTTCCTTACATTTTCCTTTGTTTATTTCATTGTGACCCTTCTGAAATGGCACATTTTCATTCTGACAGAAACAGAGAAATGGCCAGTGAATCTGGGTTTATAATGCACTGGGTTTTAAATTAGTTTCTGAACTCAGAAACTGATTTCTAAAGAAATCCTTCCCAGTATGGATTTCTGCCTTGCCTTCTCAGTCTGTTTGTCTTTCATTATGAAACTAGAACTCTAATTTTTTAATCCAAACCTAGTAGGATGACAACTTCTTTTTTTGGAGTATACTTCCAAAATAAATTTCACTTTTCCCGTAAGTTGTCTACATCTGTTTTGTGAAATTTTGTTTAAAGAATTACTCAAATGCATTATGATTATCTGTTCTGACTGATTGAGTCAGTGTATCAAATGCACAGGCACACAATTAGAAGGAACGCTCATGCTGGAGATGACAACATTAGAATGGCATGTTTGAACCCTCACACTTAGCATGCAGACTTTGTACTTTATGCCATGATCATTTTTTCAGGGCGGTGCAGTATGTATCATTCAGAACATGTCAGTCTTTTGGAATTCAAATGAGTATCTAATTCAGTGATTGATTGTGGTTAAGAGTAGAGAAACAATAAATAACTCCAGGCATTACAATTCTGATGAATTTCTTTACTTGTTTGTACACTTGTCATTTCCAGTGGGATTAAATGGAGAGGTGTGAATTTGTCATATTCAGGCCACATTTCATTGTGTTAATGAGTCAGCTTAAATAATTCAGCTGTAATTGCACTCACTTTTAAAATATTGTTGTTATTCAGTATGTTGTAGTCTGGTACAATAGGTGAAGATCGAGACAGTAAAATAAAGTTTTGCCTAATTAAAAGGGTAGAATGAGTGATCTAAAAATGAGGTTTTGTTGGAGTGGCAGTTTGGTTTGGGTGGTGGTGGGTTTGTTTTGTTTTTTCTTTTGGTTTGTTTTTGCAGTTCCATAGAAAATCCCATTTCAGTTTTAGTAATGTTCAAATGGCATCAAGACCTTGGCTTTAATTCAAGCAGCTAGGTTGAATGATAGCATAATACTAATGATATCAATATCACTTTTGAAAGCAACCAGTCCCATGAGTGAGACCTTTCAACCTGGTTAGACTAAAGCTTTCCATAGTTTATAAGTAGTTAATATTTCAAGCCACCTCTGAACCATGGTGCAATGCTCATTTGAGGGTACAGTTTAATGTAGTGTAAAAATATCAGAGATCATGCACTGTTTATCCTGCATGTGTGAATGATCGCTTAGTGTTTAATATAGAATGTATATCATCCTTTTTAAAGACTCAGAATAGCTACCTTGTAGTATTAATAGTTCATACAAATTAGTATTAGATAAGTCTGGGTCCATGTTACACGAGATCAGACTTTGAACACAGTCCATTCTGGTCTAAAATCTATGGATAGATTCTCATTTGGTTTCTGGGTTTTTGGTTCATGTCATGCATCTGAATTTTGACTTAAGTAGCGTTAGCGTTTGCTCTCCTTTCTCCCGCCCTTGTAATCTGAGAATTCTTGCATTAAATGTTTAGGTTGGCCAAATATTTATAATACAAGGAAAAATTAGTTTCATTTGCTCGTGTTTAATGGAAATGATGATTTCTTTCACATATTCTGCCATGAAATAGGACTCGGGGACTTGATTCTGGGGGGTGCAGAGGGAGTCAGGCAGGCACTAGGACTGCTGTCCTGTTTTGTCTTTTACTTTTGTATAATTTTGTAGATGATTCTTAGTATTCTTCTTTCAGTTGACAAAAAGAAATATTTCAGCCTTTTTCTAGTTCGGTCAGAACTGTGTGGTACCGCTGGCTATGTCTGGATAGGGACAGACAGTATCCTTAGAATGCTTCCCCTAAAAGCCCCATTTGGGTAGCTTGCTTTAGAATTGTATTAGCCATCTTATTTACCTTAACAGTAGATGTGTTCAGTTCTTTTAATGCTCTGAATACCTGTGAATTTCTTTGGATAGAGCCTATGTGGCTTGTTCCACTGAGCATAAAGCTTATAGGAGGAAATTAGAAATGCGCTAAGAGGATCTTGACAAAGTTGCTCAGCTGATCACCCCAGCAGCGCTGGAGCTTGCTTGGTGTGCGCGCGCCTTTTTTGTATGTCCGCATAAATATTTCGATGCAGATGTAAGCGTCTCCTGTATATTGCATTGGGAGTAATTTACAGATGTCTGGTAGATCGGTTTACTTTGTAGCTCCGTGTACTCTTTCACCAGATGACTTAAAGTCTGTTTTCAAAGTGATGCTTGAGTACACAAAACAGAGGGAAGCTGCTTGCTGCATGGCTTATATCGATAGAAAGAAGCAAATGTATTTTTGGTTACTTACAAATGTGTAACTATTTGGAAAAAGAATTTCCAAGGAAAGGGAAGTTGAATATATGTATAATGGGTTATGCAGACTTCTGGCTGGAGACCTTTAGGCTTTGCTGTATGTATATCTTCTTATTTTCATTCAGGTGCAATGAGAAGAATACAGAGCTTTCTTTTTCTGGAAAGTAGTGTTAGGAGTTCATTGAAAATGAATCTATGAGTAACACTATATCTGTCTGTCACTGAGATTACTAGATTTAATGTTAAGATCAGTAGAAACATTAAAAAGAAGTTATGGATTAAAACAAAACCAAAGCTACACAGAAAATAGAGCAGGTTTCTCTCCTTGAATGTTTGGGTTTTTTTTAGCCTGAACTTGTTCCACAGTAATTGTTTTAGAAATAAATTTCAGTAATAAAAATTAGCACATTGTACACTGTGAAAATACAGTGAACCGAAATGGTAGGGTGCAAGTCGAGGGAGTAACCGTCTTAGAATTATTCAATTTGAGGAAAAAAATAGTCTAACCAAGGATACTTTTATGGCTAGGAATGGTTTTCTTAACTATTGGTAACGTGAAGACTTGCCAAATGTGTTGTTTGTGATTCCCATGCCTTCTCCACCCAGAGTCTAAAGAGAAACAGAGAAACCCCTAAGTAAAAGAAGGGTTTGCAAAGAAACAGTTGTGCCACTCAGGACTGTACCTTATCAGCGATGCAAGACATAGCCAAGAATGGCATTTTGTAGCAGATGTTGTCTGAAAATCAACTGTTTTAAGTGGAGATACTCTTTAGACATCTTATAGAACTGAGTATTTGCAACAAATCTCCAGATAAAACAATAAAAACGTGTCTCTTAACGGTGTTGTCCTCAAGCTAATAATGAACTGACAGCGCACACTGTTGGTGAAACCAAGCTCTTTGCAATTTTTTCCATGCAGAAAGATGGTACATCACAGCTCTGCTACATGAAAACATGCAAAGGGCTGAGATTAAGTACCTGATAGGAGTATTTTTATAACTTAGTTAAAGGAGGAAAACACAAGCAATTTTACAAATTGAATCAATCAGTGATTCTAGGGGTATTGTATATTGTACTTGTGATCTTTGTGAAATATTTGTTCTTCTTGGTGATAGAACCATCTTAGAGCCCATATAGAAATATTTCTAGCTGCCACCACTCTGAAAGTGCATTCTCACGTTGTTATGTTGGTTTTGTCATAGTGAGTCTCTTTCATGCAATTAAATCAAACAATTAAATTTCATGCAACTAAAGGGAGGATGGAGGCAAGGCTGCCTTTTTCTACTGGAATTTTTTGGGAATCCCTGTCTTTGCAAATAATTTCATGGGGTCTAAAGTTAGACTAAACAGTGTATTAGAAATGTATCACTGTACGGAAGATTGCTTCTGCCTTGGTAAACAAAAAGGAGATAGAGTTGCTCTTTGTTTGATATGCCTTCTAGCTTCACATAGTACATTTAATTCTTCCCAGAATGTACTCTTATACTAATACAGCTCTTTTGAAGGTTTTCTTCAATGTCTGTATCCGAATTACAAAGTGGTTACTAGGCGCGCACACACACAAACACACAAAGAGCTCACCACCAGGCTTTCTGCTGTTGTTTAAAGCAAGCAAAACATTCATCCTGCTTTCCTCTTCTGCCTAACAATTCAGAGCACAGCATGGTTTTATTAGTTGGTTGATTGCAGTTGTAAGTCCTTTCCCTTCTACTCCCATCACTTCTTGTTTTTCTATGAGGTTCACGCACCATCAAAGTCCTAGTGGGAATGAGACCAGAGGGCAATGTTGTTGGGGAGCTTTGGGGGTAGGGTTGTAGAGGGAAGGAAAGGGGATTTAATATTGCTAGGGAAGAGGATCTTGGGCAGCAGTTTGTGGGGAGAGTTAAAAGATTAGACAATAAATTTACTTAACAGAGACTAATCTACTGGGACTGAACTTCATATCCTGTTTTGGGATAATATATTTCCTTCTGTGCTCTGGAATGAATCTGTCATCTCAAGTCTAATAATGAGAGGCAGAGGATTTTTAATCGCTGACCCCCTTCCATATAATTTAATAAAGGCTGGTTTCTTTATCTTATTTGGAAGCGAACTTATTAAAGTGGTTCTTACTGCTCTTCTGGAAAACACAATTCAGGGTTTTGCGTTTTAAGATTTTTAAAAATGGAATAGGTTTTTTATTTAATTGGGGACAATAATGTACTTGCAAAATATTTGTTATAGTCTTCATTTCAGAGCACAGTTGTTTATCTCTTAGCATCTCTGTTGAAATGCAGAGATGAGAAGCAGAGTCAGGCATGCTGTTTGCACATTCTTGGCTCCACATCGTCACCCGATTCCATCTGACTGGGGTAGACAGAGGCGGGAGACCCAAAGCTGGTGTGTGACTTTCTGTAGCAGGGAATGATTGTTATGTGGGAAGCTGAGTGGTGTTTCAAATGTGGCAACCACATGCATAATTAGCTCTAAAATCACAAAAGTTGTCCTCCTCCCTCCAACTGGCTGCTTCTCATGTGGCAGTGATTACAGCTGCTGTGGAATTGCCACACCACTGACCTGACACACTGACTTTGCCAAGCCACTTGGTCTTCTGCAATTTGTTGGAAAAAGCTCTCCTCAACTCTTGGGGAGCCCCAAAACCTGCTTTGATTATAAATCACTCTGTGGGCCTGAACATCAGTGTTAAAAGTTGTTACTCCCAAGGAACGTGGTGGCAGGTCTTGCTATACCTGATTAAGGAAGAGTCAGTAAAATACAGCAAGGTACAAGATTGGCCTTCTGACTGCAAAATTGGAAACAAAATGCAAAATTGGAAACAAAATACAAAATGGAAAAAAAAAAAAAGCCCAAGTCCTTTCCCTGATGGTCTGCCTGAAATTTAGGTCTGTGTTAAGAACTGGCATCTCCTAAGGACCTCTGTCCAAAGGATGCCTCTAGCAGCACCAAGCTCCTTCAGTGCAAACCAACCAGTCTCTAATCATCACAGGCGTGTATCTATGATATTCAAAGCAGTTCTGAGATTCTGCTTCCTACATAAGCCTGTTTATGATGCTCTTTCTATTAAAAGCCTTTTCATAAAACTTATTTTTAGCTTCAAAGTTTTTACTTTGGTGGGTTTTTTTTTTTTTAATTATTGTTATTATTATTATTACAAAAGGACCAAACACGATAGGGAATGAATTTCAGATTTGTCACACTGAATTTTAGAGCCTGAATTAGAGAGACTAATGCAGGCCTTGCAAGAAACCATGCAATCAAATTATTAGGTTTCTGTCAAAAATAAAAGCATAGTCTTGACAGTGATTAAGAACTTATTTTCACACCTCCCAGAAGTTCAAGTCTAAGCAGGCATCTTTTGAAACTATTAAGTGTTGAAGTGGTTACTTTCTTTTTAATCTTCCACGTTGTTGTATCCTATGTTCAATTTATGTTCTGGATGCTTCTTTTTGCTTTGTAGATAATGCTGAGGTGTGGGAGTTCAAGTACCTTGTAGTGTGATTGCACAAGTTTATGCAGTATGTTATTCAGTCCTTTTCAAAAAGGTGCTTTAGAAAACCTGGGCATAGCTAATACAGCACATTATTCTGAGAGTTGAAATTACTAGTATTAACATAGAGGACAGTCCTTTCTTTTAGGAAAAAATGGAACTCAAAATTCAGCATACTCATGTGCTGGAGTCCAGATGCTCAGTGAAACTAGTGATGGGTTTGCAATAACTGAAGTGGAAGTGTGCTACTTGATACTGGCCTTTCAGTTTGAGCTTTGTATATTGGACAGGCATGAACAAGCGTGGCTCTTCTGTGACTTACTAGGTGACTTTTTTGTGGTTAATATTGGATTAGTAGATTAGCAAAATCTTGGATTTAAACATAGAATTAATTTAGGGATGTCAGTCCTCTAGGGAACACAATTAAAATGTGAATATTTTGTTATAATCACTGATTTCCATAGTAACAGCAAGTCATAGACTCATCAGATTCCCCAATCTCTATTATATCCTATTGTTACCTTGTTGAACACCTTTCCTCTTCAGAGCAAAACCCAATAACTCTTATTTTCCATTAGCTGTAACAGGTCCAGTAATTAGAACAGTAAATTTTATCCAGTAAATAGAGCATGTACCTAGCTGTGATATTGCTGTTTTTACAGCAGAAGAAAAATGGTGACAATGGCAGTTTTAGAACTGATTCTAGTATTTTTGTATAATTTAAACAGCAATTATGAAAAAAAAACAGCCTGTTTTGCTTCATCTTGATAAATTACATATTATGGATGCCTCTACTATATAGTATTTTGTCTTCAGAGAGACTTTTATTAAAATCTTTTTATATACAAAGTACGTTTGCTTCTTCATATTGTATAAGAGGAAGAAACAGAAGATAGATGAAAATTGACTATTCATGAGTGGTAATGGTAACAAAAGCTCAGGTTGAAAGATGGTGTTTTTTCATTGGGAAAGGTGATTTTCTGTAGCATAGAGACAAGAACAATGGATTAGAACATCTGGAATGTTTGGTTTATCCCCATTAATCTTGAAAGTCAATCTTGTGACTTCTGTGGATTTATTTCCCCCCCCTTTTTAGCACTCTGAGTCATTAAATTGTCTGCTTCATTATATGCATTAGTACATCACACTCCATAAATCTAAATAGTAACTGCTATTCTCATGAATGTGGCTATTATTTCTGGGTTTGCTGTCTGTCTGTGTGAATTCATATTCCATTTTTTTCACCCTTTTTTTTTTTTTTTTGAAGGTTCCAAAGTTATCTGTTTGCTTAGTAACAAAGACCTAAAGCCACATCAGTGATCTCAAGGCAAGGAGGTCTGATGCTTCATTCAAAGCAGGCAGACTTTCAGATCACATTTTTGAAGAATTCTTTGAACTGTTACTAGATGGTAAACTTACTTTTCACACACTCTCTCTCTTTCTTGGGAGAGAAAAAAAAAAAAAAAGTCACAGGTGGAATGGGAAATGAGGCACCCTGTTTCACCTCTGCAAGTTGTCTCTCCAGGTCAGGTCCAAGGGTCTTTTTACTAGGCTCCTGGGACAAGTGCTTGTATAGTTTGTGCTTGTTCTATGAGTAAATAAATGACTTCAGTCTCCAGGACTGTCTCCAGGGCCTTTCACCAACACTATAAATTCTTATTATCCAGACAAAATCAAACCCTATTTCTAATAGAAAAAGCAGGTCTTTTGTTTCCTTTTTTCCTTAAATGCTTTTAAGGCAAAGGAAGCCAAGCAAAATTGTGTAAAATATTAAAACTTTCAAGCAGATTTTGTTCTGTTCCCCTGCTTGGTCTTCTGTAATTAATTGGGTAATTAACCCAGGGTTTTTGAAGGAAGAAACAAATGTGAGAGACTCGGCATTCCTGATGTACCCTACAAATACTATGAAGGGCTTAAAAAGTGTAGTTTGCAGTGTATTTTCATAAGCTAGGATGTCATTTTAGCATTAAGAAGGTTTATTTGACTGATTCTACAGCAGGAGGGGAGAGCAAAGTGCTTTAAGCTAGGGTTTCTCCCTTCTAGGAAGTAGAAGCAGCAGGGTAGGCTGATGTCTTCCTGATGCTAGATGTCACTTTGCAAAGATTTTCTGTAAGGCACAGTTTTGGGCTGTTCTGTTCTAAATTTTTAAGTTAGTGAAACTGTTTAAATAGCAATAAATCATTCTTCAGGCTGGCCAGAATTAAAAGAGGTCATGGGCTTAACTGCAAGTACTGAAATGGTAAGCTATTTTGAATATCTTTCCAAACACTTCCTTCCAAAGTTTATATTTGTTGTACTCTGGGTGTGTTACAGCTGATGAAGAGGTTTTAAAATTTTGATCTCTAAGTCTAGGGTTTTAAATAAATCTAGAAGTCTGGGAAAGATTGTTACTCATTTCACTTGTGCACTTGGAAAGGATTTTTCTAGCGGTGCTTACGATCCACACACTGTAAAATAATACCTGCAGATTAGATGGCCTGAGAGCTCCTCGTTACCTTTGTCTTTTGTCCTGTTTTGTCCCTGACAAAGTTACCTAGAAGGAGGAGTTTTGTCACCAATCCCCTTTCATAATTCTCTGGCAATGTGGAGGGATCCTAGTGTAAAAGTAAATTAGGCCCAAAAATTAGGGATTTTCTGTGCCTTGTGAAATTAGCACATTTGAACAGACGGCTGCTGAATATTCACTTTCTAGGAATCAAAAGAAAAAAGTTATAGTCTTTTCTACAGAAATGTCTATCTTCAGCAAGGTTTTAAATGTAAAGGTAACCATCAGCTTTTACAGAAAAGCTGGTCTTCTCTAGAGGGTCTTTCAGCTTCATCAGTGTAATGTATAGAGCATGATCTGAAACCATATTAAATGCATGGTTGATTTGCTTGGTGTCAGTTCACATGTGTTTGTGGCAGTATTTACAGTGCCTGTCACATCTTCAACACTTTAAACATGATTGAAATCAAAACAAAATATTCAGAGTGTGATTTCTTATTTAAATTATAGAATAAATGGTTTGTGATTTTACTCAATAGATGAACAGGGACCATTAGTTTTGTGAGCAATAAGTGTTGCGTGCAACAGGCTCTTTAATCCTTATGTTATCTTTCTTGAACTTCTCATCACAAGCTGAAGAGCTCTTTTGAGAGCTGGGATAGAAGGAGGTAACTGCAAGTTTGAAAGTACAGAGACCGGCCTTATTTTTGCTAATATTCTTAGCCATCCAGTCAGTCTTAGCTTTCTTCATTGAATTTTTCTTTCAAATCTTTCATGGGATCTCTACATTTATTTTCATTAAAACAGTGTTCTATGTTTATACTAATAGTGGGAAACATAGTGCAGAGTGTGAATAATAACTTAGGGAAGGGAAGGAAAAAGATGGAGCTATGGCCAACAGTGCAAGGTAGGCAGAGAATAAACATTTTCTTGGTGCAAAAAAAAATCCAAATTAGAAAAAAAAGAAGTAAACACAAATAGTATGTAACTTAATGTAGTCACTGGAGATGTTAACTATTTCAGTAGTTAAATTATTTCTGTTGTGATATATAGTGAACAGGGAACCTATGCTCTCTGCGAGAACTGCTGGAAAAATACTTCTGTTTTAACTGTGTATTTGAGTTACTAGTATGAAAAAGATGCTTTAAGTTGCTTTAACGTGGGAATAATATGCATTTGTTTCATACCTCCACAGGAGTCAATAAATTTCCCTGAAATAACAAGCTGAAAAACTTGATATAAAGTTTCCCATTGTGGTTCACCTTCACGTATATAAAATATAAATTACCAAAGTAGTACTTTTCAGCAAGTTTGGAGGATGCGGTATCTGTGTGTTATAGGAAAAGTTGCAATATGTCTACTTCTGTTGCTCAGATTTCTCCATGTAGCTTTATGTAGTCACAGTTGGTCTATTAGAAATTATAGTTGCTGGAAAAGTTATGAAAACATTGGCTATTATTTTAGACTTGAGTTTATTTTCCCAAGGATTTTACCTTTCATTTGTCCCAGAACCTTTCTTTAACAAACTGGGTGGTGAAAATATCATATTACATTTGAATGATGGTACATTGGACCGAGCTTTCTCCACATGTGTGATGTGCAAACTGGAAGTGCGTGGGCACTAACTCACAGAATAAGTATAGACATGTCTGGCATGACCTGAGCTTAGTTTCTTCTCCATCTCTTGATGTCCTGACAGGTGTGCTGAGGCTGACCTTCTGTCATTGCTGGAGAGCAAAGGAATAGCATTCTGCTTACAAAAAAACGAACCAATGATGTGAATTGTATTGTGATTGTATGATAAAGAGATTTCTGTAGCTAGACCTGAATCAAACATTAACTGTGAGCTTTACTAGGTGGGATAAACAGCGTCTCATGGTTGGGAGCTGGAAAAGGCAAGGTGAGGACAGGGCAGGCGTTAGTTTTATCTAACAGAGCAAGGCTGCTTCCTTTGCTGACAGAACCTACAATAATTGAAGATGAATCTAACTGCCATTTTGCATACACAGTGTTTTAAATGAATCTCATATATTTATTTGGAAGAAGCATGTTTTTTTCTATGGCGTGGCAAGCCAAATCATTATCTGACATATACTGTCAATTTTTTCAGGCAGTGTATGTCGATAAACATTGTATTTTGATAAGAGTGAGATTTCTAATAGCAAAATTGTATATTTATTATGGTACAGAGAAATAGTTACAAAATAATCTTGCATATTTAAGTGTTCTAGTTACAGAAGCCAACCCAAAATATATTGGAATCGTATTTTTAACTCTACCAATGGTCAAGACAGCATATGACAGGTGTTTTTTTAAATGGTTGGTATGACAAAGGATACAGGTGGAATACTTGTCTTAACTACAACCAAGATGATGTAGAATCATTAAATTGAGAGTTAGAAGAAAGAGGTATTCACTTTACGCAAGCATTCTTAGACCTAAATTCTTATTGTGATTATTTGTATGAAGAACAATAGTTAATCCAAATTAGAAAATGCCTAAAGACAAATACTAAAGAATTTATAAATGGGATTATTTTTTCTGAGAACCTGATTTTAAAGGAGATGTTCCAGTGTTCATTCACAGGCTTCAGCCAGAATGATGTACGGATTAAATTTTTAATATTTGAAGCAGTTGGTGAAATGCTTTCAACATTTAACAATACCAGTGTCAAAACTATTATTTATGGAATGTAGTTGGCAAATTTTTGCTATTTGATAGTTTGGCCATGTAGAAATGAAATATATCAGAAAGTTTATTTGTTGTCAGCGCTGATAGAAACCTTTATAACCTACTGCAGTGTAACCATTTGTTCTTGACAAGGAGAGTCCAGTCACTGCAGAACATGAGGTCTGAAGAAGCTGCCAATTTAACACTGTGAATATGGTGGTTTTGGTTGTTTAGCCTCAGGAAGCAGAATTTTCTGTAGAGTAGACTAAGAGCTTAAAAAATATGTTGTTTCATGCCTTTCAGAGTTTGCTATCTTGAATTCACGCCCTGGGTGCCAGTAGCGGCTGTGAGTAACGAGTCTGTCCAGATTTCAGTAGTGGATGAAAACTGAGAGTCCTGCATTTGATCAGTTCTCCTCAGCAGTGCTGTACTTTAATGAGGCTTCATTCTAGTTCATTACCAGGGAAGGAGCCCCAGCATTTTGCTGGCAGAAAAGGAGTGGCAATACAACAGCAAGGCAGAGTCGTTCTTTCTATAAGTAGCTGCAGGAGGCCAGCGCTGCTCCAGAAATAGGCTGCTCTGTCCCTGTAGTTGGAACTGGGCTGCTTTAATCTGCTTTTGCTCAGCAGCATCTGGAAGTGAGGAGGACTGGTGGGGACTCCCTGGACGATTGATGCCTGCTGTCTCCTTCTTTCTCGCATTCTCCCCATGAAAGCAGTGAGGTGCACAAGGCTCTGTGGCAGCCGAGTGATGTGGGGGCATGCATCCAGACCCATTAAAACTTGTTTTAAAAGGACACCACCAATTCATGTCCTGTATGCTTAAAGCACCTAGAAAAACAATTAATGGAGTGGGCACAGTTGTGGTTGCTATTAGGCTGAGAGACTTGGTGATCAGCAGAGGGCACCATATCCTATCAACACAGCTCCCTACCTGTGGGAGAGATAGGATGAGTTCAGGTTTGCCTTACTACATTTTAAGAATTGCATTATGACTTTCATCTTCAGCAGAGATTGAAGTTCAGTGATTTCTATCATGCTTTCTACATGCTTTCTTTTAAGGCTTTTGGACCATAAAGTGACATTATTTCAATCTTACAGTATATTATTAAAAAGAAAATTTCAGGTGAGTGATCTGCTCCAATATCTCCTTTCCAAAGGCTGTGGGACTCCTAGTTATGTGCTCATAGCATTTGGAAGCTCAGCTGCCCTGCTTTGTGATTTCAGAGCAATTAAGATTATTCAGTTATGACTTAAAATTCTAAAATCAAGAAAAAAAGCACTACTTTTTAAATTTTTTTATGGAGAAAGGTTGAAACAGACCAACAGGAGATAATTGTTTGGAGAGTGAGTGTGCTATTAATTTTATGTTGCTGCATGAGGAAAGGTATCTGAAAATTAGCTTTTCTAAAAATCATACCCTCTTCTGGCTTGCTTTTCCGTAAGAATTGCAAAGAAATTTAAGTTTATTGACATTAACCCCTGAAAGAGCCAGAAAAATGGTTGATGAAAACAAATGGTTTGATTAGGAAAACAAGAATTTAATTAGTGAAATGCTCACAGGTTTTATTGGAAGGTGCCAGCCCTGCAGTGGCACAATAGTTCCTTCCCTCTCCTAGTATGGCAAAATGTTTTCAGCTCCTTCTTACTATTCCTAAAGACTGTGCAAGCATTTGACTGACATAAACTACTATTTTGGTGGAACAAAATGTTGGAGCTTTTCTAACACAGGAAAGAAAAGGAAGAAGCTACAGATATCAACTGTGTTTTTTGAACTATACAAGTTAGCTTTAATGTTTTTACCAGAGTGCACCACCCCACATAATTTCTCAATCTTTTTATAGCTTTACTAATGATGTTCTCATTCCTTCTATAATCTGTTGCAGTCCTACACATTAGATTCAGTGATGACTTTGCAGAAAACATAGAATATGATGTTGGCTGGGATTCCCTTCCCTGGAGGTACAAAGACATTTGAGTTAGGTGAGAGAGGGCAAAGAGTTTGCAGTTTTTCCTGGCAGTGGTTCAGTGCATTTCTGTATTTGTTGTGACTCTGAAAAAGCCTTTTATTTAGTCTTTGCATGAAATGCTTCTTGCCTTTCTTTTTGGAATTGGTGAAAATTGAGTGTGTCTTATATCCTTAGAGATTTTACATTTTTTACTAGCGTATGTCAATGTGGCAGAAAACTTTGATTAATAATTCCTATGGCAGAGGGAGTACAGGGTCTGAGAGATTTGCAGTTTATTCAAGGAGAGCAAGATTAGGGTATCAGTTGCTAATCTGGCTACTGCTACAGGAATAGAGCAACCTATATTTAATTTACTTATTCTGAGGATGATACGAAAAGGAAGATATAATTTTAAATGCCAGACGAATGTGTGTTATTTTGATACGTTGCCATGGGCATGTTCTAAGAGACCAAACTTAGTCAATAATACATAATGTTGTAGATGATGCATTAGTTAAAAGAATGAGTTATACAGGTCAGTGAACTGAAACTGGTGTTAGAAGGAACAGAAGAGAATAATTTAAGCTGTACTGTATGTCTTTTCTAAAGCTGAAGATAGGCAGAAGAAGAGATGGATAGATACAGTATGATGGTTAGAAGGAAATGGCAAGAGGCAGATGATTTGTGTAATTCATGCAGCTGTCACTTACAGTAAATATGAAGATCTGTTTTGTGTCCTAGATCAGCCTCTTTGCTTATAGGTTAGCTTCTGTTCTGCTTTTTATTCCTCAAAAGATTTTTCAGAAGGTTAAAGCCTCAGGAATTTAAAAATCCCCATGTAAACTAGGTGTTTTTACATAACTTTTGTGTTCATTTGTGGGAAGTAGACATTGTCAGCTTCCTTCCCTTCACTGCTGTCACTTAAGGAAATATTTTTCAGCAGAGTGGCATGGATTGATACAGGATTTGTTGAGCGTCATGTTTCACGACGTGGAAGAGCAGGCTGAGTCCTGGCGCAGGAAGGTGTTCTTAATGCCTGTGACATTGGCACTGGATTTTTATGGCACATTGAAGACTACAAAATCTTACACTGTGTAACACTGGTCATTAGGCAATCAATTATGCTGTATGTGTAGAGCTTCTAGATTCATTCTAAAACAACTTTATTTGTTCTTCCCTGACTGCTTTGAACAGAAACAAGTCAGTGACTGAAATATGTATGTTGCGTAAGATACTAGTACATAATCTCCCCTACCCCCCATTATATAAATAATGTTTAAAAATTAGTATTTGCCTACCTACAGCAGTCAGGCCATTGAAGTCTTGCCCAATGAAATTAAATGATGATTAAAGTAACTGAGGGACCACAATACCCTTCAGGGTTTCTCATGAAACATCAGTAGAGCCACATGGAGCAGATCAGGTGCTAAATGTTGTTCTTGAAAGGGGTTCTGTGGAGCAGCTATAGTGTTAAGTCTTGCAGACCTTTTTTTATGAACTACTTGTTTGGGTAAGCACTGAGATATTTTCTGCTGTAGCCTGCACACCAAATCTGAATACCAGAGATCAAATTAAAAACTATTTCCTGCCTTCCTAAAGGAACTACATTACCTATAAACCTTGTTTACCTTTGGGCCACGATTAACATTTCCCCAGAAGAAAGGATTTCAGATATCCTGGAAAGGAAATGTAGCACAGTGATGCATGTGCTTATAGTATCAATCTGAGAAGAGGGAAACAAGGAAAAAATATTTTTAATTTTGTGATTTCTTGTGTGATTTGTTTTGGTTTGTTTCTTTTTTGTTTGCCACTTATCTAGTAATGGATGGATGAGAAAATATCCATGCTGTGATTTTCAGTGCAGAATAACAATAAGAGTCAGGTTTGTACGTATTTTCAGTGTATTTTTACTTTTGTGTTAACCCATGTCCTGGTTCATGTGTCAGCAGCTTTCTCTGCCAGAGAACATCTATATAAAAGTCAGAGCATCCATACTATATGTTTCCTGCAGGACATTTTCTGACCCTGCCCCGGGATACAGTTGCCTGTCCGGGACTCTGAGTTCCATGTATGGTACTACCAAGATTTTATATGTGGTGGTAATGTGGAAGAAAAATCAAGTTGGTGAGTGAAGTGGAGAAAAACATCTGTTCAAAGAGGGAATCATGTAGTGTAGGTGCATATGTCCTAGACTTGAGGAGAAGGCAACTAAACTTCAAACTTACTCTATCTCATGCTACAGTAATTCACACCACTACTGCCTGGGTGGGGAGGTTTTAAGGAAGATCACCCTCTCCGCGTGTTCAGCTGCTGTGTATTCTTTCTCTCTTAGTAACGTACTGCATTTAAGGGCAGAGACATTTCAGCTTAAGTTTGGTATAGTGAGTCTTTCTCTGTTAGAATATTAAGATCTGGACTCTCAAAACCAGCAAATACCTCAGTGTTATGTTAAAGACATGATTCAAAATGAAGGGTTTATTCTTTTGTTTAGGATCCCCAAAATTGGTATTATTTACTAAAGTGTCCACCATTTAAGTAGTTGAGATGAGATTAATCATATCTCTCTTTACTGAATTCCAGTGACTCATTAGAAAGAAATGACATTGACAGCTCATGAGCGTGAGTGTACAGTTTAGGATCTGTTCTTGCTTATGACTTCCTAATAAAGAGTGAAAAATCTACCAGTGTTTCCAGTTCAAAGGGTAAAGCATATGAGTAGTGAAAAAAACTTTGCTAAAAGCAAACATTTTAGATTTTGCCAACAAGCTTGTGCAAATGGCATTAATTATTAAGACCATGACTTCTCTGTCATATGGCATTGATGAAATTGAAAACTAATAGACAAGGCATTTGTCTAATACTTAATAATTTACTTGTCTAAGTAAAAACTTACATTTTATAAGAAATCAACACCAGTGTTTTAGACCTATTGGCTAGGTTAAGTGTTCTTCAACAGTAGCATTTTTACCTTTCAGTCTAAAAAACATGTGAAAAAGATACAAATCAGCACAGAATGACAAATGGGATGGTGTGGTCTTTCTCATAATGAGGTGCCAGAAAATGGAAGAGACTTGATTAATTGGCAAGTGTAGTTTAACACTGTGCTCATATTTTAAATTTAGATTCTAGAAACTTTCCACAGGTGTCGCTTCAATGTAGTACGTTTTGTAAGTGGAAATACAAGTAGTTCTGCTGAATGTTTTTTCTGTCATTTGTGGTTCGTGTGCATTTGAATAATGTAAAAATATCCCATGTAAACTGATAGGCCAGTGGTTATCAGAACATCACTGCTTGGAATCAAAAGTTGACAGACAAGCAGATCAGTTTCTGCATGTGTTTTTAGAAAGGTTTAAGGAATCTGAAAGTTAGTGGAAACAGCATATGTCAGCTATTATTGCAGTGTTGCTCTTCCTCATTTAGCAAGCTGTCAAACAGTAAATTGTCAGAAAATCAGGCATATGTATTTTTGTATACAGGCCTTGTCAAGAGGTGGAGGCCCATTTGTGTCTTTTCTTGGCAAATGACATTGTAGGTTCATGTAAAAAATCTAAGCAACCTATTACTTCACTGAAAGACATCAAGTTAGGACAACTGAAAATACTTGCTTTCTGCTATAATAAATATTTAATAACTCTGCTGTAAATAAGAACCAGTTGGAAAACAGAATTTAGCAGGATACTTCAGATTTCTCTGAAGTGAGCTAAATGCTCCTTTTAGCAGTTAAGCCTTTACAGATGTCAGCTGAGGAGAACAAACATCTTCATAATTTATCACAAGTGAAAGCTGATTTGCTACTTGTTCGTGTCCGTTACTTTCATTTAACTGTCGCCATCATGTCCACTTCAAAGAAAATAATAAGCTGAGATTCTAAATAACTTTTTTACAGATGCTTTTCTTCTCTCAAGGTAGACCTTATGCAAGAGAATCTAGTAAAGAAAAGACACTATCTGAAAAACTTTTCCAGGAAATGTTCTTTTTTCATTAATTTGCATATCATTTTGTTTATGTTACGTCACCATAAATACAGTAGGAAGTTATTATATTTGTATATGTGTCTCCTTCAGGGATTTCAAAACTGCAATTTTAGAACTAGATGTTTGCAAGAAATGTGTTCAGACCTATTGAAGAAGGGGAGCTTGGCCGGAATCCTTTTGTTTGACCATTTTATTATGTCGTTGAAAACCTTTTTCACCATATGTGACCAAAAAGTATTTTTAAATTCTGGGATTTTAAGTCTGAGTGAAGATTTTATGCTAACTGCAAGAAGGATCATAGGAAAGATAACTTAATAATGAAAGTGGTGCGGGGAGGACAAGCCCCAAACTATTCCATACTCCTTTGTTCCCTACTAAGATTCTGACTTGATACTGCAATGAAATTTTTCTTCTGAATGTAATGTTTACTTGAGGAAGATAGTGTTGAAGAAAAAATATCCCCCCCCTTTTTTAGATTTAACACTCTTAGGATCACTCAGCTGCTAGATTGTGCTGTGCGCTGTTTGAAAAGAAGCAGAAATTGCAAGATAAGATCAACTGCTCACCTGGGGAGACTTACAAAAGTTTGATATTTGAAGCACATGTTCCAAATGCTAGTCAGGGATGGATAGCATTAAGTTCTTACATCTGGCACGGAACTGCTTGCTTTTATGTTGGTTTCTTTTCTTGTTTTATTGTTTAGAAGGATAATAAAACCTCACAATAATATCTCATAATCAGTATAGCATATCTCCAGGCACCTTTTGCATGTTGTATTTGCCAAGAAGAACATACGTTGTAGTTTATTTTGCCTACAGAAATGTTGAAGGTTTGCATCTGGATCCCTTTGGAAATAAATTTGCGATTTGTACCAGTGCAAAAAAGGAAGAGGAACATATTCCGCACTGGTTGAATATATGGTAATTCATTTTGGCTGGGTGGTAAACAATTAATTATCCAAGCAAAAGATACACCTTTTGGCATGGCTTCAGCTGCTGCATGTTGCCATAAATGTCTCAAAGCCAAGGTTCCAGCCATTTTCATTTGGCATTAGTATTATTTCATGGACATAAGTTAGTTCTGAGTAAACTGAAGATGATATAGAGAATAAACTCAAAATCCCTCTTAAAATGAACAAGAACTCCAACTCTTAGTTTTCCAGTGTATTTTAAAGAAAATTTTAGCCGTTCTTTGCACATACTGATTTTCACTGCTTGTTTTTAGGATTGTAGGGAATGCACTAAGAGCAAGGAAAAGAGTTGGGCAAGGGATATTCAGGTGTCTTCTTGAGAGTTTTCTCTTAAGAATTCTTTTGAAATAATCTACTTTGTTTCTGCTAATTTCTTTTTATTCTTGAATCTAATTAAATGAAATGTTGATGTCAATGGACTATTTATTTTATGTGTTTATTTCTTACTGGCAAATGAGCGTTAGCTGGATAAGTATTCCTCTGTAAGGGAAAAGCTCTTCTGAATGTGTCACTTAGAATGTTATCCCATGAATGTCTGGATGCTGTTTCCGCTAGGAGGAAAGTCATGCTTTGACTAGTGATATTTGGTCACATTTACATGTTCTGATGTCCTTCTGAGCCAGAAATTGGGCAGTGATTACATGGACTTCTGCATCCCCTTTATCCTGCATCTTTTTAGGCCTATTCAGTATATGGCTTATGTAAGTTATTTATGTGACTTGTTTTCTCCAGACTTACAACTCCATCAGCTTGAGTAATCTTAAGTGTTTTGGTCACAGAATCACAGAATGGCAGGGGTTGGAAGGGACCTCTGGAGATCATCCCATCCAACCCCCCTGCTTGAGCAGGTACACCTACAGCAGGGGGCACAGGACCGCGTCTGGGAGGGTTTTGAATGTCTCCAGGGAAGGAGACTCCACAGCCTCTCTGGGCAGCCTCTTCCACTGCTCTGACACCCTCACAGTAAACAAGTTTTTTCTCATGTTTAAGTGGAACTTCCTGTGTTCCAGCTTGTGCCCATTGCCCCTTGGCCTGTCATTGGGCACCACTGAAAAGAGTCCTGTCCCATCCTCTTGACGCCCACCCTTCAGATATTTATAAGCATTGATAAGATCCCCCCTCAGGCTTCTCTTCTCCAGGCTAAACAAACCCAGGTCTCTCAGCCTTTCCTCATAAGACAGATGCTCCAGTCAAACCACCTTAGTCTGGTCTAGATCTAACCACCTAGAATAGTTGTGCACTCTTTTATTTTTATTTTTGCATTGTAAACTTGTCCTTGTTACTAAGGTTTTTTTTAACTCTCTTCTTATAGATGAACTATCTGAAAACATTCTATGAATATATTGCTTTTCCTAACAGAGTTCTGATTACTAACCAGTTCGTTTTTTGTCATCAGCAAATGATCATTCACTTACTAATATAATAAACCATTTTAAGAAAGTTTGTCTTGTTTGTCTTCTGTTAGTGTTGGTTATAATCAGTTGTCTGATTCAGTCTCATAACTACATGCAAATTGTTCCCATCAAATTATATTTTTAAACTATGGCAATGCTAAATCCAGTTAATTGTTTATGGACTGTTCCATAGCGTAGTTAGAGAGACAATTCTGATAAATTGGGTAGCTATAACTAAAGCATACAGATATATGACTGCATAACTGTTTCAGAAATCATTAGTGTTGCTTTGAAAAGTGCTAGTCTCAGTTAAAGACGTCAGCAAATTTAAGGGGAAAACAGAAAAAAAAATCTACTTTTTAATCTTGGTTTAATTTAAAAGCTAATGCTGAAAAGTGTACAGTTGAAATTTTATTTTCCTTATATTACATCTACTAATGACTGTCATGAGAGCAATAGGCCGGACATGGGATTAAAATTGTGTTAGTTAAGTAATTTACCAACTACTATACTGCTGTTCTACTCTTTCTTTAGACTGCTGGCTTGAACTATAGACATGAGATTTTTTACACCTTTTAGACATTTTGCTAAACAAATATTAATTTCATATTAGGAGTTACAGAATGGAAACTATAGGCTGTACAATGCTTATAGTATTTCAAGGACTGAATTTAAGACAAAATGCAATCTTTCATAGAAATACATAAATTGAATCCTTAAAGAAATACTTTCCTACTAAATCTTTTGATATAGACAGGCATTTTCATCAAACATGCTCTGAATATAGAATGTGAATGTCAAGGTGTGAACATGTCTTGAAACAATGCTTTGATTTGCCACAGGAAGTTATTATGCTGACTATAAATTACGTGACTTGCTCATGCTAAATAAATCCAAAATGAAATCTAGACAAGTCATTAAGGAACTAAAGCATTGGTTTAATTCCATTGTATTCCAACATCAGGGAAAGGCACATCTTGGAACTGGAATTGATTGAATCATTTTAGACCGAATATGTTGACAGTCAAATCCAATTATTTTTCTGTAGATGCACTGATATATCAACTTACAATGAACTGCCAGCCAGATCCTGTGAGGGATGTTTGCATGTTGACCAGCCTTTGCTAGATCCTGATCTTGAATGTTACTCTGGTATTATGGATCAGAAGCTCATGATTATGAAGCCTTGTTCATGTCAAAATAGTTTTTAATCAGGGCAATATATGTTGCCCTTTCCATGGCATGATCCCCTCAAGAGCTCTGGAGAAACACATTTGGTCTAGTTTGTCTTTCATATCGATCTCTAGTGCCTGAGGTACTTTTTTTTATGAGTAGGTCAGACTTCACAAGGGCTTGTGTCAGCCATCTTATTCTTGTACATTCATTTGGTGACTGTACATTCCGAACTTGCATAAGGTTTCATTCAACATAAGAGTGTCTAATATAAATTTTATCTAGCTTTGATTGTATTCCCCTATGTCATGGTTTTAGCTGGGATAGTTAATTTTCTTCACTGTAGCTAGTATAGTGCTGTGTTTAGACTTAGTATGAAAATAATGTTGATAGCACACTGACGTTTTAGTTGTTGCTAGGTAGTGCTTACACTAGTCAAGGACTTTTCCAGGTTCCCATGCTCTGCGAGGTGCACAAGAAGCTGGGAGGGGAGGGGATACAACCAGGAGAGCTGATCTGAATTGGCCAAAGGGATATTCCATATCATGTGACGTCATGCCCAGTATATTAACTGGGGGGAGTTGGCCGGGGGAAGCAGCGATCGTGGCTGAGGGACCGGCAGCATCGGTCGGCAGGTGGTGAGCGGTTGCAGCACTTGTTGTTTAGTTTTTTGTTTTGGGGTTGGTTTTTTTTTTCCCTTCTTCCAAGGTTTCATCTCTCTCTCGCTCATTATTTTTTTCTTTTCATTATATTATTATTATTATTGCTGTTTTATTCTAATTATTAAACTGTTCTTATCTCAACCCACAAGTTTTCTTACTTTGGCCCTTCCGATTCTCTCCCCCATCCCACAAGGGTGGGGGAGTGAATGAGCGCCTGTGTGGTGCTTGGTTGCTGACTGGGGCTAAACCACAACACCCTATTTGATATACGATTTCCTCACCTAAATCTTAATTGTGCTGGATCAAAGAAATAAATAAATGTGATTATTTTTAAAACTTCAGGTTGAGATTTTTCCAAAGAACCCTACTCACATTGAAAATGATGGGAGCAAAACAACTTGGAGATGTCATTTGTGTCTTTTAAATACTGTATTGTCTTGTGCATCAGTTAGTTTCCACAAACTTTGTAATTTATGATTAGTAAGTGTGGAGGGAGTTTGTGAAGAAGTAGAAGCCTCATCTTCATTCCACAATATACATTTGTCTTCTCAACTTTTTCAGTAACAAAAGAAAACTGTAGTCTTGATATTGAAGAAGCTTATACTTGGGAGTTCAAATCTAGCCTGTGTGTGTCTGACTTAGGAATCATGTGTCAGAAAGGGAAAACCTTTCAGTCCTGATAAGTTACTTCTGTTTTAAATATTTTTCAGGTGGGATTTTTTTTGTCATTCACTAGAAAAGTTAAAATCATTAATAAAGTCAGAAAACTTCATGCCTTTGGATTTTTGGGGTTTTGTCTCTAAAGAACAGAAGGGAAACACTTGTGCCGGGTAGAACTGAGCTTCCTGGAATACTTCTATGCCGTTATTAATAGGTTAAAATGACTTGGCAATTTTGATAAATAGTTATTATATAAAAAAGAAGCTCCCCAAATGCTTTATTGATTAATGGTTAACTAGGGCTATGCCATCTGTCATAAAGAAATTTTAAAGAGAAATTGAGCGGATCTTACGCCTCTCTCCATTAGGAACCAATATCAATCAGTTCAGGAAGAGTATCCAGGGTCATTAGCTGCTGTTACAGCTGAAGCACTAATGTGTGCCTCATGCATCAGAGTTAATGATGCCTACGGTTTTCTGTTTGCATCCAAAGTGTCTTCAAAAGTCGGACTTCCTTTTTTGTTCTGTGAAACTGTCTGTTAAAAGGAGAAACTTTGTCTGCTATTTATCTTTCTTATGTATTTAGGAACTAAAGAATGGTCTCAGTTTTCCTCATTTAAAAAAAAAAAATAAATCTCAAAACCACCTCATCATATGAAGCTCAGCTGAAGAACAGGAAATTTCTCCGAGTTGGTATTTTGCTGTTAGAGATTTTTTTGATGACTGGAGTTATATATTTTAGTCAAATTTCTGTGACTACTCAAAGTAGTAGTTATTTGTCAGGTATGACCAACCAAAGCAAGGGTTAGAGTACTTGAAAAATGTCAGGTTATGTAAAACCACATGCCAAGTGTTTCTAAAATGAAAGGCATGTGAGAAAACAGGTCATAAATCACTACGTCTCTAGAAGATGAAGTCTCCAGTATGTATCATTCATGCACCATTTTGATTTGCCAGTAAGGGGGCTCCTTGTCAGGATAAATACTGTAATTATAGTGATAACGTACTTGGAGCTGCAGCATCCACTAGTGGGGCACAGCTAAGAGAACCAGCATCCTGGTAATATGTTTCAAGATAAGAAGGTGAGCGTTTGTCTCATACTAATTTCTTTCTTATGGGAAACTATACATAAACCAGTAAAGAAAAAATCTAAAGGAAACAAGAGGAGAGGGAAAGGAAAGGAGAGTTGTTAAAGTGCCTCAAGGAAAGATGCATACTTTTTTCTCATGTATTCTTTAATAGCAAGGAAGAGCCAAGAGTTGTTTGGTTTTGGTTGGGGTTTTTTTTGTTGTTGTTCTTTTTTTTTTTTTTGGTTGTATTTTTTATTTTTTTTTAAAGAGCTTTTGAAAAAAACATTTTAAATTTCTTTTCTAAAGACATCATTTCACATGCATCTATATAAAAACATTTTTTTTTGTATGTGTATGTACGTACACATTTGGATCTAAATATCTTTATAGTTCTGGCTAGAGCCAAACGACTAAAGGCAGACATAATGTGAGCTTTCCCACTATACCTCTGTCTAGACCCACACATGCTTGCCCAGTCCTCCAAATCCTTTGAGAAGAGGCTGCCAGATGGAGCAAAGTGACTCCATATACGTACATATCAATATGTAAAAAATACAGGTTTGATACATATCTAAAAGGTTTCTGAATGATCTGAGAATGTTTTAAAGGTTTTCATGAGATCACCTGTTTGATTTTAATTTGTTGCAGATATCAGCTTTTTCATTGCAATCTGCTGACACTGCAGATCAGCTCACTGTGCTGGTTAGTTCTGGTTTAGTCTTCTCTTGTGCTGTGTCTTTCTGGCATTGAAAATAAATTTGCTATTCAGGATCATAATAGCCACTGAAGAAGAGATCATTATTTTGTGACATAAAAGTGTGTGTATCTACAAAGCATGTTCAGCAGTCGGGAAATAGTGGCTGTGTTCTCAGCGCGTCTGGACCTTCTTTAGAAGGTGACATATGGAGAGGTGAAATTGTATGACATGTTTTTTAAATTATAGTGACTATTCTGAGATACATTGGCTGTGTGATTTTTCTGTTTTTGACTTTCATTTTGTTTACAGGTTTTTAATAATCAAGTGAGCTTTTATTTAGAATGAGATAGTATGATACTTTGTATGAGAATAGTTTATGCACTCTAACTAAATGCAGTTAAATTTCAAGTAAAACTTCCAGATTTTTTTTTCTTTGTTAAAGAAAGGCTTGAAGTATCAGCATGGAAAGTTTAGGCTTGCTTCTTTTTTTTCCAATGCTGTTTATTCCTTTCTTCTAATCTGTAAGATGTTGTTATGTTCCCTGGGGACAGCACACTGAACCAGTACTCTGACAGGTTGGGTTTTATCCCTAGTCTATTCTTCTCTGTTTTTCCTCCTGAATAAGTCACTTTATCTGCTTGTGTTTCTGTTCATCTCATGTATAAAGTGGAAATAATGACACTGTGACTTCCGTTGAAATAAAGCAGAAATTTCTTCATGAAAATCAGTAAGTAAAATCTATGTGTTAGTTAACTAAGGTGCATTCCCTGTTTTCTTTCTCTAAATAAGTTGTCTTGAGAATTTTCTTCTTAACTTGGATAAGATGCCTGTGGAAGTAAGAGAGATCTTGTCAAAATAGAAAAAAAAATCGTGTCTGAACTGAAGGTATTTTGTAAATTTCAGAGACAAAAATAGCTTTAAAAGTGTTCTGAGAGATGTGTGATTTCTCTCAGTCGAAAGAGGAGAGAGAATTTTATTCTCCAACCACATTCATGGAAGCTGTTTTCATACCAAATTTTTGCCAGCAAACATTTTTCTCCCCCATGTTCCCTAATTCTACATCTCATAGACATGGATGGCTTGCTTTGAATAAGCTTTTCCAAAACATGATGTAGCAAACCCTTGGCACAGAAAGTTTGGTGTTAGGGATTCATTCTCTGCCGTTTCAAATATGTCTCCATCCCCATCTAGTATGGCTCCCTACTGACAGCACAATTCCCGTGAACTCTGTGAAAGACGAATGTGAAAGCATACGAACCGCAGCAAGTGTGAGTAGCAGAAGATACGATAAATAGCTCCTGAGGGTGTACAACACACAGGAAGACAAAGGAGATAGCACTTCAGCTCACAGAGAAGAGGCATCATTTCTCAGCATGATTAAGTGCTTCCACAGAGCTGTAGCAGCTACGATAGCACTTACATCTGGTAATTTAGCTTTTATAGAATTCTTTTGCCAGATTTTTCAGTATTTCAATGAACATATGTATGGTTATATTGGAAAAAGGAGTTTGCTTTAATGTCATCCCTTCCAAGACACACTTGGTAATAAAGAACTCCAGATCACGCCTTACATTTTTGCATCAAGAGTGAACTCAAAATGTTATGCTGAATTTCAGACTAATGCTATTTATCAGTTAAGAATATACCTGGATTTTTGAAAAAAATGTATATCCGAATATAGGATTAGTGCATGAAATTCAGGCACCCGGAATTGGTTATTTTCTTAACTTTAGGTCCTAATGTCTTTTGATTTTTGTCACTGAAGTGATCAGAGTTGAATGAAGCTTCATGCGTACAGGTTAGGGAATGTGGGGAATTGGTGCCATGTGTTTCCCATTGCAGGAACCTTTATGATATCATTGTCGGAGAACATGCCTTCCAGACTTGGCATGCTCTTTAGATTGCATGATTGGTTGGGACTGTGTCAGTGCAATATTCATATTCCCTTGGGTGCACAAATATTAAGATATTTAAAACATTTAATCCCTAAGAGGAAAGATTCTCCCTCCCACCCCACCCCCCCAAAAAAAAAAAAAACCAAACAAAACCCCAGAAAACCAAAACCAAAAAACCCCAACAAACCAAAAAACCCCCCCAAAAAAACAACAAAAAAACCTCCCTTTTATATTCCTGATGAAAATGTTTACAGTATCTTATTTAACAGCCTGACCTCCTTTTGCCATGGGGACTGTAAGAAACTTCCTGTTCAGTGGAACAGTAATTCTTACCTATTCATCCTTAGGTACTCACAGAAAAACATATTTTTTGGTCCTAGTTGCTAGAAACAAAGTCCTCCTTCTGTCAGCATATGGATAACAGCTGTCATTACCACTAGCCAGCTATATTGTTTGCTGTCCCAGTCCTTTATCTGTCCAAGTCCAGACACTAATTCAGAAAATAAGAATAAATAATCAAGGCCTGTGGAACTGAGGCCAAGCTTTTTTTATTTACAACACCTGTTGCCTTTTATAGGGTTGGCACAGTTAGTGTAAGCCACAATGGCTTTCTAGATTTCATGATAACTGGACTTTCTGAAAAGTGTCTTTGCTTTTTATTTGGGTAACTCTTACTTTTTATTTTCATTAAAAGGTTAAAAGTAAAACAAAAAGTACCACCATGCATCCACTGCAAAGCAGCAGGAAAAAAAAAGTTTGAATAGGTCAGAACTGTGCACATTTTTACAAGTTGCGAGTTGAATGATTGCATTCAACTGTAGTACTGTAGTTCCTCCATTTCTGTTAATGCCTGTGCCAAGGCAGGGGACATTAAATACCTTATAGAGAAAACTGTCCTAACTGTCCTCCTCCTCTTTATTCTTTTCCTCTTTCACTGATTTGCATACTCACTGCAATTCACTTTAAATACACCTGGATTTTCTTTTCTAAATTTTCTAAATGTAGTGTGTTCTCTAGGGGGAAAAAAAAAAAAAAAAAAAAAAGCCTGTCTTCCTATTTCCTCAGTTGTTTCAAAAATTTCACTTGATTTGTTTCTTAATTTCTGCTTTATGAAACCATGTCAGTTTAAGCTGAGATTTTTCTGATGTTTCAAACTAAGCACAGCTTGCACGTTCAGTATTTGAATGCAAGATCAGGCGAGTCTGGGCTGACTCCCGGCACTGGGGCTAGCGGCTCAGTCACTGGTGTTTTGAGGCATCTGGTCTTTGGTGTTTTGAGATTGTACTGACCCAGAGCTGCTCAACAGAGCCATGTACAGCTGTGCTTCTTTAGGTGTGATGTTGGAAATAAATCCCATATGTGGATTTTTTTAAGGCACCCCAAGTTTGTTATTTTTAGATTATCTGGTAGACGTGGAAGAGGTAGGTAGGCTTTGGGGAACGCAGACCCTTCTTCAGGTCAGACAAATTTTCAGAGTTTTACTGACTATGCTAATTAGTATAATGAATAATATTTTATGTCTAGAAACCTTGTCTTACCTTTGTCCTTAAACTGTCACAAATAACAAACCTTATTTGTGTTAGGTTAGAATTTACATCAGTTTTGTGTGTTGAAATTTAGAAAGCTAGAAAGAGGACAAAAATGTCTAACAATCTTAATTAGAACTATAGAATAATTTAGGCTGGAAGGGACCTCCGGAGGGCAGGAAGTCCAATGCCCCTCTAAAGCACAGTCAATTATCACAATTTTAAAAAAATTAATACTATCTCCCTTCTGTCAAGTGAAAGCTATAAACTTGAATCCTGAAAAACGGAACATGTTTCTTGCAAATATAGGTATCTTGGTCTTGGTATCCAGTTCCAGCTTGTGGACTACAGAGTTCCCTGTATGGTATGGCTGGCTTTGCTACCGGTATCAACAGAGGCGGAAAATTATGTACTTGAGTTTCCAGTATTGGTGATTGTATGTGCTATTTAAAAAATAATTAATTGCTTTCTTGAGAACTGTTTGGTCTCTAGGTTTACAGGCCCATAAGTACAGGATAGAAAGCAGAAATGGACATGCATCTCCTTGATCAGCTATATGTGTATTTTTATCTTAATTTGAAATAACTACTTTCTTCCAGAGCTGTCAATGATTTCTCATTTCTGTGGAAAGCTTATTACAGAGTTAGAAAAGAGAAAATTCATTTTGGATAAAAAGGCAGTTAGAAAAATCTTAATCAAAAATAAATTATTTTTGTTAGTTCTACATAGAACCACCTTTTCTACACTGAAAATTTTTGGGGGCTATGTGAAATAGCTAATCATGCAGAGCTTCTAGTCTCTTGGGTTTTTTCTTAATCATTTTAGCAAGGGTACTGGACAACATGTATTATATATAGCATGTCTTTAATATCTCTCTATAAAATTACATCTGTCTATAAACATACTATACTCAAAACCAAAATATATACAACAAGTCTTTGAATGTTCAGTTTTCTGGTGAAACGCCTCAGTTGAAAATGAGCACAGACAGAGTTAAAGTGACTTCAATGCGGTGCAAGACTGATAGCCTGAGCTGGCACGCATTTCAGTACTGCTAGGGTGGAAGGTATGCAGGTACAGGGAAGAAAACAGGGACTTGAAGATGTTGTAAAAGTCTACAAACATTTGTTGATCCAGAAGGGAAAGCTGAAAGGCCTGTCCAAGTGCAAAACTTCTTCATAGGTGCACAGTTGCCATTTTCTTAAAACATAGTTTTTTTTAAATCTTGGCACTGGAAAATGAAGTGACTGCTATGCTTTTTACACCTTCTTTTTCAATATATAGTGCCAAAAAGAATGTTTCTTTCTAGGTAACAGAGAGCCATAATAGTTTGTGGGGAGAAAAGAAAATGCTTGGCGCTGAGTTCTCACTGAATAGGTGTAATTATTTTGTATGTAAAGAAGAAAAAGCATCAGTCTTTGAAATCTGTTATGATTTGGCAGCACATGTTCAACTCCAGAAACCATACATACCACCAGAGAAAAAGTCATTCTCATAATTTTGTTTTCTTAAAACCTGAGTGTCAAAATGAAATAAAAAACACCTGCCTGTCCTGACACATCTTTTCAAAGACCATGAGTGCCACTAAGTGGCAGGAGTAAATAGAGTGTCAACATAAAAACTTTATGTAGTGTACTCCAAATGGCATTAAATGTCAACAAATCTGTGCTGAAAAGATCTCGCCATTTGTAATTTCCTGCATTGGAATTACCACACTTTGGAGGAAAAAAACCCAAAATGCAGGCATTGACTGTGATGTGAACACAAGGACATGCTGCAGCTTCCCCAGGTGGAATAGTCGTCTCTGCACCTTTCAAGGCTTCCTCAAACATACCTACTTTCAGCAAATCTGTGTAAGGAACCACACCTGCATTTTTCAATGCCCCTGGAAATATTAATATTATTTGAACTTTAATCACTGTGATAGAATAGAGCAAAACTTATTAAAAAACCCAACCTTTCAGTTGTTAATTTTTTTTCATAATTTATGGCCCTGCTCTCGATTCAGTAATTTTTCTGTAATGGGCAGCTTATGGGGGAGGTTGGCAATGAAGTCCAGTCCTTCAAAAACTCTGCGGGCCCAGTAACTGTTACCTTCACAGTGAACATCTTTATAAGAGAATGTCTTTGGAACAGGGTCTTTCTGCTTGGTACTCGTCACACAGTGGAGTCTTTCCCCTTTACCAAGGCTCCACACCTCCACTGTGAGAGAAGTACTTAGTTTTGGACAGGATCACTGATTTCATGTGTTGATGCTCTGTTTTTATCCATTAGCTACCAAATCTAACTTTCTCCAGCAGTTGCAAGTCCACCCCAAAATGACAGTTCTCTTTAGGCAGTACCACAACAATCCCAGAAGTATCCCATTTTCTGTAGTCTTCCTAGAGAACATTAGCTCAGGGTGTTGGGTTGTTTTTTTTTTCCTACACAGTTGCTTTAACTAGATATCTTTTTCCTTAACAGAATAAATAGCTATTAGATGTCTACAAGTACAGTAGAAGAATAAAATTTTCCAAATTTAGATTTGTTACCTTCTTGACAGGAACATTCCCCATGCTCTGTCCCTGACAATTCTTTTGGCGGTTACATAATTTTCATTTTGCTCTGTAAGATTCAATTTCATTTTTCTGTGTAAATGCTAGTATGAAAAAAGTATTTTCCGATTAACTGAGACAGTTTAAACAATTTTTTTTTTTTTTTTTTTTTAGCCAGTAAGGAAGTGATATTCTATTATAATGACAAATTTGACTCCTCCAACCCTAAAAAAATCCAGGACTTTGTTTTTCATTAATAGCAGGAGTGGAAGATTCCATTGGGTTTTAAAACTATACTTAAGATAAAAATTTACTTTGTATGTTCTCAATTAGTGTGTAAATGTGCAAATGTCACAGATTGTTAATTACTTGAAACTAAAAACATGGAAGAAGAAAAGGAGGACCTGTAGTTTTTCTTTGATGTGGACGTGCTTCAGAGAATGGCAGCTTCCCCATAACTCAGTGTTGAATGAAGGAGGGGGGTATCTCTCAGGTGATAAATTTGTACTCTGCAGCCTGAAATTTATTTTAAGCTGTGGAAGTTGAGATATTGGCCATAGGGTCAGTTTAGGAAAACGCTGCCAGCAAAACAGTTATCTGGGCCTGGTACTACCAGCATGATATAATTAAATATGTTGTTTGGCTAGCAGATCAGAGTGGGAGTTGGAATTAGGGTTATGAGAGTGGAGGTAGCCCAGCCAAACAGTCAGGCTGTCAAATCAGCCCTTATATATGCATTCTTCCTTATTTAAAAAAAAAAAAAAAGAGAGAGAGAAAAAGAAAGGAGTGAAAAAGATTTGTTCATGTTGTCATTACCTCTTGAAAGAAGGTCTTAAAAATTATGACACTTAAAGGGGAAGGTAGGAGGGCAAGACAGGGTGGAATGGCAAGGCAAGATTGATCCTTGAGAGGCTCAGGGAGTGGGGGGAAACACGTTACAAATGGTAATAAGGCAAGTTAAGAAAAATGATACCAGATGTGGCTGTAATGCCAACAATCAGCAAAAAATGTAAACATATATAAAGCTGTAGTAATAAAGCTGTTACAGCTGTAATGTTCAGGATGGAAAGAAAAATGAGGTCTCTCTTTTTAAATTCAGCTATATCGGGCTCTGGCCTCTACTTATATTTATTTTTGCCCTTGTCCATTTCATCCTTTTAGAATAGTGATCCATCTTCACGAAAATTTGTTGGAAACCATTTCCAGCATTTTGTATAAAAATAAAATATGATACCGCTGACATCTTTCACAACAAAATGATTTTATTTATATCAAAGAACGCTTTTAAACTCTTCAGCGTATTTCACAACCAATTAAATTTCGAAGTGCATGGAAACATTTGAAAATTCATCCCATTCAATTAAAGAAAATGTAAGGCTTAAGACTAGACCTGTCTTTCTGTGCACCCCTGCAAACATGTGCATGTGTATGCTGTCTCTCCTTCTCTACTGTATAACAGTTTCTTGATCTGCAGTGTCCACTGATGTCGATAAAGTAGATGCAGGCCACCCAGGAGACCATGAGTCTGCCAATGAATCTTGTTCCAGTGGATTTGTGGCTCCCATGGTCTACCTGGCCAAGACTTTAAATCGCTTGTCTTCTATTCAAAAAATGCAGTACTCTGCCCTGACAACACTGTAAAACCTGTTGACAACAGGGTAACCATTTTAAGGGCAAACCCTGTTTTTTCAACTCTAGGAACAGGGAGTCGTTATACTTTTTTTAAATTTGTTTTTTATATGCCGCTCTACCTTACAAATGTAATTTTTCAAAAGGCCATTGAATTTGTGTATTCCTGCAGTGTATGGAGTAATTCATTCCCGCAGAATGTTTTGTTTTACACTAGTTATGAATTTAGTGATTCAGTATTTCACAATTAGTGTTTGTTTCCTATTGACCCCATGGCGCTTCCTAGCTTTAAGAATGCAATAGCATTTGGATCAACTATTATTAATGATTAAAATTTTCAGGACTTTCAATTGTTCCCTGACCAATAGCTTTTTGGGACTCCCTAACAGTTAAAACACATCAGCCTAGTGAGTTAGTGCAGTCCTAATACATCCTGAGTGTGAATGACTAAGAAGTCATCTGGCTGTTGTAAGAGCTGTAAATTTTGTGTATAACTCTGCAAAAAAAGTGTGCCATTTTATGGTCTGGGAGGTTGATTCACTAAGTTTGCACTACATTTCTTGCACTTCATGTGCTTTTGTGTATATATGATTAAAGGGAAATATTTTTTAATAAGCTGTTTCTTAAAACTATATTCTGAACTTACAGGGAGTGGATACATTGTAATAGTAATTGGAATTTCCAGTCCTGATTATTATACAGTGTTGTTCAGTCCTTTCCTTATTTAGTAAGGAAGCTTGTAAGATTGTTATCTGACAGATGTTGTTCCACTCAGCTTCAGCATTTCATTCATATGTATTCTTCCAGTCCTTATCATGGCATAAATACTTCCTATCTTCTTCTGATTTCTTGACTGTTTTCTTTATTTGCATTCAAATGGGAAATATCCTAATGTACAGGCAAAATATTATGATTGTTTCCATCAGGAAGGATTCAGCTTTGCATTTGGCTAGATTAGTTGAGATGACTGTGTACTGTTAGCATAACTGCAGCAGGATTTCATTCTTGCAGTATGTGAGAAGTGTTGATGTCAAGAAGAGATGTAGAGAGCAGCAAGATAATGTCTGCTAACTTGTCTGTGTATGTTAGGTGTTGCTTTTGCCTGTGACTGTTTTGCTGCTATGAGTAACCACACGGTCACCATTTCTGAGATGTACTCTTCTCCTAAGATGAAATGAGATCTCAAATTTCTGACTTCTACAGGCATATCAATACATTAGTTCAAATAGAATTCTGTCTTCTATCTTCTCTACACTGATTACATGAAACATGTTCAGTAAATCAAATAATTGAGTCATGCTTGAGAAACAGTCAGTTTTCTTATTAGTGATTTGAGATTCCTTACTATTACTGCTTCATGCAAAATAAAATCACTAGTTCTGTCTGGGAAACTTTTCAAATACCTGCTCTGGTTTCTGCTTCCTAACCATAAGTATATAGAAGAGGCAGCCTTAAAACAGGAAAACTATCTTCAGGAGGAACAAGGCTTTTGCACCTTGCTGCTACAACAATAAGCAGCACTACGTGTCAGGTACTTCCTACTGTATGTAAGCATCAATCTCTCAGTAGCTTCTCACAGTTCTCTTGCTCATATTCAGTCCTATGTCACGGGCTATCCTTTCCCCAAGACCTGTGTGCCATAGGCACCTGTGGTCAGGCTCACCTCCCCTCTGTGTCCAGCTCATGTGGCTGTGAAGGGAAGGAGCGGCAGCACTGTCTGGTAGCTGTGGTTGTTGCTCTTGGAAGGGCGCTCTGTTCAAATCCCTTCTGATGTCATGTCATGCAACTTGAGCAGCACCATGAACCTGCCATGAAGTGTTGATCTCATGAGTTCATCTAGAAAGAGTCAGTGGTCTGGAGTTCTGGAGCAGTGTATTTCTGCAGAGAGGGAATAGCAGAATAGTCATATAAGGGAGAGGAAATAGGTGTTGGAGGAAAAAAAAAGTTACAGGGTTACAGGATTGTAATGAGCCGCTTCTCTCAAGTGCTTGTACAAAAATATTCTCCAGAACGGTTTGACCTGAAAAAAGTAATTGTTCCTGAGAGCCATTTGGTATTCACTTGAAAATAGAAAAAAAATTAAATGCTTTATGCAAAACCCCTGAAACAACATAGCTTTGAGCTATGGAGAACAAATGAAGTCAGAGAGGAGGAAACTACTGTTGTCGAGTTAACTTGCACTGAGTGATTCTCTATGATTTTTGTTAATCAGATTTATAGTAACACAAGATAAACATTTGAGATGACAATGTGTTATCACAGATATCTCTGCAATTCATTGGAATGCTGAAATAGTTGTTCAAGTTCTACAGTTTATTTTCAGAGAATTAGACCTTACTGTTAGGGCCACCCACAGAGTGAAGCAACTCCAGTGACTAACTAGAACTGCTCATTCACTCTCTTTTTTTCTAATGTGTGCAAGGCTACAGAAGCTGCCACTGCCCCACTGGGGTGTGTGGCTTGCACCAACCACAACAGCACTGTGGGGAGAGGACGCTGTTGAGATTCCCATCTGCAAGCTGCTTTGCTTCCCCCATCACAGTGGAGGGAAGGGGAGGGGGATAATTCAGTGCAGGAGGGAACCCTCTCCAGCCCTTTGCCCTGAAGATAAGAATGAATAAATAAATAGTGACACTGTGGTCAGGGAGGCAGGTTATTCAGAAGGGAGGCAAGAAGGCAAGTGTGGGAGTCAAGAAGCTGGTGCGGATGGGGAGGAAGGAAGAAGAAAAAGTGGGAGGTTATTTATTCCTTTGTTGAGTATACCATTAAATTTGCATTTTCACTCTGTAGTTAACACACACTACAGAGTTTTATCATGGGGAGTTTTAAATCCTCAAAAAATCTTTTTAAAAATCTCATTCTTTCTTTGTAAAATATTATTTTAGTCCAAAATGATACTATAATTCCTCTCATGGCTCCTTATTTCCTTTTAAGGCAATATAAATGTTTTTCTGAAAAGCATTCGTACACCTGTAATAAGAAAAGTTTAAAATTTGCATCACCAATCATAAGTATATAAATGTCTATGTGCTTTTCTGATTTTGTGTGTGAAATGTTGTGGGTGACCTCACTGGCTCCTCATGGCAAGCCAATACCACTCCACAATTGAACACAAGATGTTCAGATCCACTAGCAATAAATGGAGAGCCAGAGCTGAAAATTTAAGCAGTCAGTTACTTTTGTAAAATAAGTTAGAATTAATCAAGGGGTGAAAGGGCAGGTGTGTGTGTTGGGTGGTTGGTTACAGATGATCTGCTCAGCTGCTCCCAATACCTGAGGAAATGGAGTAAGCTCTGCTCATCCTGCCTCTCTCTCCCCCAGGTGTCACTGTTGGTCCACACGAGTGTCGATCAGACACCACTCATCTGGCTTTATCACCTCTGGTGTACCTGTGCATGTGGCATAGAGAGTTGTGTTGGTAGAGATCTGAGAGGGCTCTTAGTCTATAAATATTTTGATCAGTATTAGGTGCTAGCTATGGAAATATTGCAGTCTATTTTATTATACATTTGAAACAATGCTCTTCTCACTAGAAGCATTGGTTTGCATTCCTAAATACTGCCCTGTCCATCTGCCCCAGAACTGAACTTCTGACAGAACTGGTAAGAAGATCAAGGAGCCATGGGAAAAGTATCTGAGTCTGAGGTGGGACCTCACGTACGTGGCTGTGCCCAGGCCATCTTCGCTCTCCTGTACTCGTCTCCTCAGAAGGCCAAGCGGCCGCGTAGCAGCACCTAAGGTGCAGGACCCCAGCAGGGCGCTGGCTCCCAGCCCATCCGGCACTGTGCCCAGGGTATTTTCCTCCTCTTTGTTGAGGGGACACAGCTGAGAGCAAAGGGACAAAAAGGAGGGAAGGTGAACCGTGGAGTCCCAGGGGTGCTGAGGAACCAAAGCTGTAAGAGATTGTAGAAAATGTGAGGGAAAGGCAAGTCTATTGGGATATTGTGTAGTATCCCAAAGCTGGTAAGGTAAGCTACTTGGCTTGTAGTTAACAAAAACATAACGCAAATAAAATCTGTCCTAAATATGGTTTTAATTTCTGTGAGGCCGCCAGTGTCATTATGCTGGTCACCCTCCGGAGCGCAGGCAGGGAGCGGCCAAGGGCTGCCGCGGCCCGTCAGTGCTGGTGGGCGTCCCCTGCTTTAAACAGTGTCTGCTGCTGTAATGAAATAATTACAGAATCTCAGGCTGTTATCCAGTTACTCTGACGTTTTGCCATTCTTTGCCATTAACTGGATTAAGTTCATTGTAAAAAGATTAGCTGTGGAATAGAGCTGAGCGCAATGGAGCGAGGCGCCTGCGCTGCACGGGCCTGGCTGTGGTGATGTGCAGCCCCTGTGGGCTGGGGCGGTGGGAGCGGCTGCTTGTGGCACCCTGTGATGGCCCGGTGGTGAAGTAACTCATTACATGGAATAACACAAAGTATTAAGAACCTGCAAAGGTGTTGTGGAAATCTTGTGCCATCCCTGAGACAGGTTTTTCTAATAAATAATTCCGGGTAGTGGAAAAGAGAAGTGTTTCTCTGACAATTTTCTCTTTATAATTGCTGCCTATTGCCATCTACATTGCCACAGTAGTTAATGTCCATTTTCTAGATTAATGCAACATCCTAAAACTTTCTGTATTTGAGATGTTGGAATTAATTTTACGTATAATAGTTGGTGCAATGCTATGCCTTCTCTCTGAAAGATCTGTTTTTAAAAATATTAGACTGATTAGTAATCATTTCAGGTATTTACTTCACAGCAGGTTTGATACTTCCATAATACACAGTTTTTCACTTCTTTCTTTCTTTCTTTCTTTCTTTCTTTCTTTCTTTCTTTCTTTCTTTCTTTCTTTCTTTCTTTCTTTCTTTCTTTCTTTCTTTCTTTCTTTCTTTCTTTCTTTCTTTCTTTCTTTCTTTCTTTCTTTCTTTCTTTCTTTCTTTCTTTCTTTCTTTCTTTCTTTCTTTCTTTCTTTCTTTCTTTCTTTCTTTCTTTCTTTCTTTCTTTCTTTCTTATTTCAGTTGGCGTAAGCATTGTGACTGATGGTTGTTATTAACCAGTCAGACTGTGCAGATTTCCATTTCCAGTTTTACGCTTCACTCACATTAACCACACTGTCACTAAATACATTTTTACTTTGATTATTATCATCTTCCATGTATGATAGGCCTTGGTGCATTTTCTCTGCACAAAATCCAGCATTTCAGAGGCTGCTGAAGAACCACTTTCTCTACTGAAGTACAGGAACTGCAGCAACAAAAATAAAAAAAGAGGGGGGCGGGGAAAGGAAATGGGCTTGTCAAAGTTGAGAAAGGAAAACAGTGTATTAAAATTGTTTTGAAACTATTTAATTCTGCTTGTCTCTTTCCTGCCAAATCATACTCTCATTGAAGTCAATGGGATCTTTGCCACAGAATTAAATAAGGACATAATGGAACTTTGCTAACGTCACTGCCCTGGCTTTTCCCTTCCCCTTCCTAAAATGGTTTTCTTCCCTTCTTTTATTTTTATTTTTTTCTTTCAGTGAAAGCCGACATAATAATTATCTGGAGCCATATTTAGTGAGTGTAATTATAGTATCTTTTTTCATATATATTTACTCTAAAATGTTAAATCTGATTCATTTTAGTTCTGGATAAGATTTACTATTCTGTAGGCAATACTAGATGATTTTTAAATCACGTTGTTTCAGCATCTTATAAAGTAAGTATTATACTTTGTAAAAAAAAGTTAATAGCTGTGCACGGGATTTTTGTGCATGTACCAGAGCCAGGGTTGCCAGTCCGCAACCTTCCTTCCCAGACCTGTGCTGTAAGTGGCTTTATTTCAAAACAATGTTACTTGAATGTGAAGTCTGGCTGGGGACAAAATGTAATTGTCTTAGAGATTTCCTTGGTGGTAGTGTTTGGATTTGATTCACTAGCAAAAATGGCTTTTAAGCTTTCTTTTCTGTGAAATTTAGACATTTCCAAATCTTCTTTCATTCCATATAATCTTTTGTGAGAAATTTCTAAATAGGTTTTTAAAGTGCTTCAACACTTATTTTGTTGTTTAATTAAAAAGTTTGCTGAAATGAAGGCATTCCCATTGTATCTGGTGTTTTAAATGAGAAGCTTATCTTATTAGGAAGATCTCAGATCTGTTACATTTCAGTTTTCCAATTTCTGCTATGGAGACAGGTTTCAAGCTTAACTAAGCATAACCTTTTAGTCTTTCTAAATGGGACTGTAGGTCAGCAGTTCATATTTTGGAATTTATAAAATTTACTGTGAAAACTGCCACTCTTGCTTATGCTTTAGTAAGGCAGGTTCATTTCCTGATCAAAGCCAATCAGCACTGAATTTATACTTATTTCTTCTTTTTAAAAGTGACCTGCTAAGTGATGGACTGAAACTGTACTTCCTTTTAACCACTGTAATAGAATAGGCCTAGGAAATAAAATATACAGAAAGCATTCTGTTGAAGTTTTCCCAGATGCAGCACCTAATTTTCCTTTAAAGTACACAGCTTAAGCTGCTACATTCTTCCATTTCATGCAGAATAACCCTAAAGTAAAGCAGAATTTGACAAATTCCTGCTCTCAGTGCCAACCCATGGCCAATAACTGTAGCCTTTCCAAGCAGGTTACACTTGACCCTTTTGTAACTTTTTTCCTACCTTTCTCCCTACCTTTCCTCTGCTGTCATCTTGTGATTTTACGGGTCCTGTCTTCCCCATTTCCTAATTATGTCTGTGGAACTTGATCATTATATGAGTAATTGGAGTTCTGATACAGGCTTACAGCATGCATTACAATGTAATATGAAATGTAGACACTTCTGCTCTAAGTGGAAGTGACAGATCAGAGCTTACAAATTGCATTCATTCACTTAAGAACCGCCTGGGACCTCTAAATTGATCACATGTGTTGTATGGATTATGTAATATTAATTAGGGTGGTATCCAATAATGCAGCTGTGGTCCTTTTGATGGTTCTATTAAATCTCTGTTTTCAGGGGGTTGTAATTCAGTTCTGCAAGCCTTTTATTTCGAGGGAGGAAAACTTGAAGCATAATTCTTTCTTCACTGAAATTGAGAAGGGTTAGCTTAGGTATACGTAAATTTAAGAGTGAATCAAAGAAAAACAGTATTCGGGAGGTCTCAGAATTCCAGGTACTTTTGCACCTATCCTCAACTTTTATATCTTTACAATGAACACTTTTCATCTCAAAACTGAATATTTTCTGTTTAATTAAAAATAATAATGTACTTTATTGCCCTGCTACTATAGCATTAATTTTTTTACATAAGCTGATGGTACTTTTGTGTTTCTTGAAGTATGTTGACAATTGTTACTTTGTATTTATGGCATATATGTATAACATACAGTATTTGTGATTGATATATGTGATTATTATTAGAGAAGAATTAAACTGAGTCATAGGTGGCACATAGTTTGTCCAAGGCAACATAAAAAAGTTAAATCTTTAAGAGAAAGGACACTTCTTCCTGATTCCTATGCTCAATCGTCTTAACTTCAACTTTTCAGCCATTTTGATTTGATGATAAAATATTTTTATGAGGATATGAACATGCTGCAATTATTTTGTGAAATATTTTTAGTTGCTCCTGGGTTGGATGCTTATAATGAAGTATATATGATGTTAATGTTTTGAAATTAATTAAATTGCTCACAAACTTTGCTCTGAAAATGAATTTCTGCTAAAACTCAGAAGCAGTATACTAGGGCTGATTTAATTTGCAGTGTGAGCAGTATGTCTTCTGATTTCACACCTTTAAGCTCCAGTCTTTCTATCATAAACTAAGACTGAATAGTCATAAAGCAAAAAAAAAAAAAAAAAAAAAAAAAAAAAAAAAAAATTTGAAGGACTGCATTCGCTTCCTACAAATTATATTAAGAATTAAGAAATTATATTAGACCTCTGTAGGCTAATGAGCCTGACTGGGTGTTGGCGATTTCATCTGCAGTGTGACTGATACTAGTAAATTCATCTATGTGACCTTTTTCCCTTCATATATAACTCAATCCAGAACAACAATGAACTGCATCAGGCAGGGTGCTCACAGCACTTCCCAGGCTATTGGAGTATTAAGATTTAGGCAGTATAGTCTTATAACATGATTGATTTGCCCTGTTCTCCCCAAAGACACTATGTGCAAACCTTATTATTTAAGGCCTGCATAAATACTTTTTATGTTTTAAGAAATATCCTATTTTAGTATGTAGTGATAAAAATCTGTCATTATGGAACAATTTGGGATTCCTCCTTTTTTTTTTTTTTTTTTTTTTTCAAAACATACATTAATGTTCATGTTGAAATTACATGCTACAAGTAGCATGTCTCCTTTTGTATCCTGTCTTAAAGGATCAGTGGCCCACATTGTCTTTCTTGTCCTTTTGCATTTATTCAATGCTATGCTTGCTCTGAAGTTTACAGCAACTTGTTATAAAACAGTTCTTTTCCTTCTAGTTACTTTCAGTATCTTTTCAAACCCAAAGAGCTGCACTGCAGAGTCTAAGCCCACGTGCACATTGCATTTCTCCCATGTGCAGTACTAGTTATTTCCTCAAAGCAGTAATGGTTTTTAAGTTTGTAAAAGCATTGCAAAGCAAGGTTCAAAACTATCTGTATCAACCTTACCTTAGTGGCATGGAAGTAAGATTTTTTTTCCTGTTTGTAGGCCACTTAAGTTTTCGGTGTATACAATACATTTTCAGTATGTTACAATATCATGGCAAATGGTATTTAATTTTTTCTTTTAAAAATACATAAGGAAACTTTGGAATGACCCCCTAGAGTGGGAGAAAGGTAAAAGTTTGCCACTGGGATCACTTAATTTTCATCATGTTCGGAGTCATTTGATCACAGGATATCAGATATGTTACACAATGTTATAGTTGGTTAATAATCATATTTCTTGTTAGCTGCAAAATAAAAAATGCATATGAATACATATGCCTTTTTACAGGGGATTTTTGTCTTTGATTTATCCATTGATGCATGTATTTATATTGTCAGTCTTTGCAGTTGATCCAGAAACTAATTTTGTTTCAATCTTTTGCTGAATGCAGAAGATTATCCTCGTGTTAAAAGGAGCTCCTTGATTCTAAAGTGTGAATTGTATCACCTGCTGAATTTTAATTCTGTATCACAAAAAGTAATTGGAAGTAGAATGGGTTCTTACCATCCTTTAGTCTTCATACTTTTCCGCATTTATTTTGGCTTAGTTATATTTTAAATATGAACAGATACTCCCTTTGGCTTTTAGAAAATAACTTTTTAAAAAAACACCCCCTTTGAAAATGCTTTTAAAAAAAACCCAAAAATTAAAATTCTACAGTAGTATTGTTGCCAATAGGAAAATATCACTTCTACACGCAAACACAAAGTATTACCTTATGCTTATTCAAGAGAGCAGTGTTTCCAGGGTTGTTTTTGTTCGAGGATGTACTTAATGGATTTTATTTAATGGAGTCACTACAGCTTGCTGCTTACCCAGCCAGCTGAAGGTCTGAATTCTATTTGTTATGTCCTGAATATAAAATGTGATTATAATATTTTTATATAATCCTCTCTTCTGAAGAACAGATAGTAGCTTTTTTTTTATCATTACTAAAATAAATTATAAAATGTTCTCTTGGATAACGGTATTTGGATGTCTCAAGACTATGGATTACAAAGCATTCAGAACAGGCTCTTTTCACCTTAATAGTAGCACATGGGTTTGTGCTTGTTTAAGAAAACAGGCTGTTGTTAGGGCAGCTACAGGATGACTGTCACTCCTGCTCCTGGGCAAGGTAAAAGCCTCCTCCATCCCACCTCAAGTCATATAACTTTCTGGCTCTTTTGTGCCATGTCATCTTAATGCTATCATCTCGAGTCTGTGTTATAGCATAGTCAAGAGGAATGTAGCAGCCCTGCTGCTGGGTGGGGGGGAGTTGGGTAAAGATTTAAGCCTGGAGGGAAACTTGCTTTGCTCCTCACTGGCTCTTCCCAGGCCAGCAGTAGTCCTTAAGGAAGAGGTGGTCATCCTTAGTAGATACTGGGGCAGAATGTCAACTTTTTTGTATCAGTTAATTGCCTGTCTACTTCTGCGTAGATTTTCCATCTCCATGAGGAATTTTTATTTCTATGAGAAACCAGCCTTTTTTAAATATTTTTTTTTTTTAAGGTATTAGATGGACAAGCTGGTTGGCAGCATTTCGTGGCTACTGGCGTGCAGTATGATCTGTAAATATGTGGAAAAGACTTTTTCCACCAGTGAAGGAAGTCTTTAGTGAACAGGCCCCCCTATCTAACGTGGTACTTGACCTCACCAGTTCCTAGCATAAATTACTGCAGTATTTTGCATTACAATAGTATGTGCTACTTTTCTGTAACTTTTTTGCTCAATTTCTGTGTGTTTGAAGCCAGAGTAGAATTGTGTGCATTTGAAATCCTTTGTCTTTCTTTTTTTTTTTTCTTCTCCTTTTCATTAGTAATGAAGTAATTTTATATCCATCTCTTCCCTAAATTTCAAAGTAATGAATGAGTAGGGAATATGCCTGTTTCCAGAAGAGGCATCACTGTCTTTTGTTTCACCGTTACCCAGTGTCAGAGCCCTGCAGCAGGTATCCTCTCAGGCTGCCCAGCCTCAGCCAGTTGTATGGACAAGGTTATTTTCTGGGGAGTCATTAAAGCATGTTCTAAAACTGTTCTAAGTTTTGTTTCGTTGCTGGTTTTCCTGCAGGTCTTAAAGCAGATTTGCCATAAAATCTAGTGGATACATACATGTTTTAATCATCTGGCTTAATGGGGTGGCTCTTGTATTAAATACGCCGCATGGCTGAATGTTTGAACCATATTGTATTGCTGGAAAGTCCATCTCTAATGAGATTTCACTGGAAGTTAACAGAGTGATATAAAGAAATGAAGCTAAAGGGCAACTTAACAATCTACTGTTTATATGAAATCAAAACTTTTTGGAAGAGGAAAGACTTTTAGCTTGCAATGCTGAAATCAAAGAAATGAATCAAGTAACTTTTTATTACCAAGAATTTTATTTAATCTTTTTAGTACCTCAGCAGTTTCATTTTCGTAAAACTTTTCCTTTCTTGCTAAGCACTGAATTAAGGCAGTCCATGATTTTTGTATATGAGGGACTTCTGGGGTATTTTTGGAAGAGGAGTTATCTTGATTGTGGGGTGTCAATGGGATCTGCAGTCTGTTTACCTGGTTTGTAGAGATTTTCCTTCAAAATCACATATTTTGAAAGATCCCCGAAGCATCTAATTCCTTTAGGAGTCATATCTTTATTTTATTTAAAATAACAAAGAAAACTTGATAGAGGTGATCAAGACTAAGACTTACTTCTTTGAGACATTAGTTTGTATTTTGTTATACCAACGGCTTTAATTCAATATAGTTTTAAACTTCATGCATCTTGAGAATAATGTTCCATCATCCAGAATAGATTTAATACCATGATTTTAGTTCTTAAGCTATAGACAATTTTTAGAGAATGACATAAACTATTAAGTACTTTTTTGTGTCCCTTCCTAAAAGCCGTGAAAACGAAATGAAACAAAAGAAATGCTGTTATGTATGACAAATAGGCAAGGCAACACTATTGAATAGCTAGACCACTGGTAGTTAATGAGCAAGCTGCAGTGGATTTTCATATGATAAAGCAAACTATTTTATTAATGTTTATTTGGTTTTCTAACTGTAATAGTTTGAGTTTTTAATCCAGGAGTTCATAGGCTGCAGATCATGTTTTACTATGTGTACTAATACCATTTGTTTTGCTGTCTCTTGTTCAGGATCAATTCAAATGTTTGCAAGTTTACTAACCCATTCCTGTACCTCCAGCTAGATGTCTGACATTGTCCTTACTTATTTCTGTTCTCTTGTTAAGCATGCTGGCAATGTGGTACAGGTGACTCAATGGTGTAGCCCCTGGTGAATATCAAGTTAACTCCGTTAGGGTAATAAAAACTTTTTTTGTGATTTTTGTAAGCCAGGTGTGTTGATATGGTAAAAGCCTCTTATCTTCAGCCTTTTTACTGTGACTAGTCTCTTGATTTTCTGTAGCTCACATACAGTGTTTGCATTAGTCAGCTAGGACAGTCAGTGCTCTACCGACAGCTTTCATTTGATGACACATCTGAACTCCTTGCTCATACTAATCTTTCTTACGTCAATAATACTCAAATGAATACTGAAAAAGAGGGACCAATGGTGATGATTTCCAATGTTGTTACTTGGCTCCCTGATAGAATTTATAGTTTTCTTCACCATGCTCCTTCTGGCACTTAGTATCACGCTCTGTCTTTTCCCTGGAATGAGAGTACCTAAGCCCAGTGTTGCTCTGAGGTAAGCTGAATTCCTGTATTGACAAATCCTACACATTCAAACAGTCCTATGTACTATTTACCTGATGGATTCTTAGTATCTAGACAGCTAAAAAAACACCTGAGGTACTGGGAAGTACTAAACTTAATGTGTCTTCTGCTTGACCAGAGTCCTTGATTGTGTAGCGTTAGGTAGTAGATGTAAATTATTTATTCAGATATTATACCTGAAGACTAAATAGATTACACAGATTGCATATTTGTGCAGTAGAACAGATCATTCATGTAGCTGCTAAATAATAAAATTACAATTATATTCTATTATAATTTGATATGAAACTCAATTTTCTGTTAAATATATGTCAATCATATATAGTCATGTTACATTGTCAACGGGTTTATGGAAAAACATCTTTGTAAGCTGAGTGGCGTTCGTGTTACAAAGCTGATACCTGTTCAATGATACATGACTTCCTTGGATTGGCTCCAACTGTTTCTTGTGTACAGTTGTGTCAACAAATGTCAATAGGTCACCACAGTGCCTTGTTAGTCACCAGCTTTTTTCAGGCGTTTGAAACTACTTGAGAATTTGACTTGATTTTAGCAGAATTTTGCAGACTAGTTCTTCCTTTTAAGCAAAAGTCAAGGGCCAAGGGCAGTAATGTAGAGAGCGGGACATGCACATCAGACCTGTCTTTGAGCAAGTTTTAAAGCACATCTCCTACCACCAAGGAAGGTGCCCTGCTATGAAATGACCTGCAGTCGTTCTGCTTGGAGGGACTGCTGCGTCCTATGTGAATATTCAAATATGGTTTAGTGATTTCTCATCAAGTAACACTGGCAAAAGATACATCCCAATCGAACTGATAGTTTTCTTTGTCCCTGGAATAACAGTGAGAAAAAGACCTTAAATGTTTATGTATCAGCATAAGCGGAAATAAATCCAACTTCTTCCCTACATGCACTTGTGTCACATAATAGTACTTAAAGTTATAGAGATGCTGAACAAAGCCTGTGACAATGGATGGGTTTGCTCTTTTCATCCTTAACATTAGGCAGAATCAAGTTGAGTGGAATGGAGTGATAGTGCTGAAGAATTATGTGGCAGTTGCAAAATGATGTTTTGTTACCTCTTCTACCCTTTGCAATATTGCTAAGTATTAGGAAAATTCTTAAGCTGTGGATGTTGGGAAGACAGACTGTTTACTGGAACTCTATGGAAATACACTTTCCACCAGACTTCAGTTAAGCTGCAATTTTTAATAATTAAACTAACAAATAGCACTTATATAACTCTGCCACTAATTATAGAATTTATAGTAAATAAAACAAATAGCACTTGTACTGTAGTAAAAGTATAAATGGAAGTCTTCACCTTGAAAGGCGTTGCCTTTTGCAAGCAGGGATCTCCCCGTTTATCTAAGTAAAATGAGTATTGCAGACTGTTCTGGTAGGATGAGATCCAGGCTTCTTGGGTATTTGAAAACTTAGGCTAAAAGTGAATTCTCCAAATCCTTCCTTCCTTTTTAAAACCCAAGGACAGCATGACAATATAGGACTGCTGAAACATCTGAGTTTTGACTCTAATCTATACTTTAGCTTTAACTTCATCAATTAAAGTAATTAAGATTAACAGAATTCAATTCTGAGTAAGACAAGAAGTGCAGACTCTGAACTCTTGCTTGTATCTCCAGTTGTCTAGTTTAAGGAATATTAAGAGTACTGCATGGGTTCCTGTGAAATAAATGTGTGTGGTTGTACTAACTATTCTTTTACTTTTTGTGAGATTTTCTGAGCAGCACAGACTGTTTTAGATAACAGAAATTATTGTGAAGGGCAGGATATTAATGCATGTATTAAAAGTGAAAGATTTGCTTTTGCAAACTGATTATTTTACAGGGCAGGTTTTTTATATCTTGAAAAATATATCTTTTTTCTTTAGCAAACTATCAAATGCCTCTTAGCATAAGCATTTTGCAGTGTTAAGGAGAGCAGAAATTTGGGCAGGTGGAAAGTTTATTCATTGCTTGTTAGCTAAAATGTATCCCTTGCTATGCACAGAAAAGTACAGGTTGTCACAAATTAAATTTCTAGAAAACGTCATGAGTGCAGAGATGACAGAAAAGTATGGTGGCATTAAACAAAAGTTTTAGTTAATAAATGAGTTATTTATGAAACATTGTTATTTTTGAAACATTGTTATGTGTAAACTGTGTGTGTGCTTTAATGCTAGTGTTAAAATTGCTGTAGTGATTTTGTCTGATTGTTGTCATGGGAAGTGACTTGTGTGCATGGCACATCATAGCATGTTATGCAGGTGATGTTAAAGGCCCAGGGCTTTCATGTGAGTGAAAACAGTAGCTAGTACATCTTCTGGCTCCTGTAGGATTCAAAAAAATCCATTGGATTTTTGAAAATATGGCTCCTTTCAAGTGGGAAAATGAGCAGAAGACAACGACAGATACAATCCTTTTTTCCTAGAGAGCACACAGAACAGTTTTTGTGTTTTTAAGAGAGACAGATTAAGATTCTCACTGAAGAGTTTTGGAGTGTTTTCACAGATGCATTATGGAAAACATTTTGCCATGTAAGATTTATAATGACCATTAAGTGTTTTGTATGATTTAGGTCTGTTGGATTTCAACAGCAAACCCCAGCTATAGCAGTGACAGGCAGAGTACTTCTCTGCTCCAAGGGTTATGTTATCGTATCCAGAAGGCAGGAGGTGATGGTCCGTGTGTAGAACTCGTCAAAGAGCTCTTGGGAACAGAACATCCACAAAATGTATATATTCATCGTATTTGTCATATCTCCCAGGCAATCCCCAGGCATGCCCCACGTGAGGAGCCCTGCCTGCCATGTGTTTCAGAGAGCCCCTGGGGAACTGCTTGCCATCTCTCAATGTGAATGTAGATATGGAACACCTCCAATCTCACCCTCTTCACCAAGCTCAGAAAGCAGTGCCCCTCTTTTATTATAACTAAGCATTCATGTTCTTTTGAACTCTGAGAAAACAGCTTTTTTCCAGAATGGAGTTGTAGTTTTTGCAAAATCTCCTCCATTATATGAGGTACTGAAGGAAAGAAATTAAGAGAAGTAGTAAAGTAAAGTGATGATGACTGAACAAATTATTGGGCTCTGTACTTGCTTTCCTCTCATGTTCAGGCTATTACAAAGTCAGTTTAAATGGAAAAGTAAGCACATAGCCAAATGTTATATATGTTGAGAGAAAATTCTGTGAGTATAATACAGATCACTACACAGTGCTTTCCAATTTATGGTGCTTTCAGGAGTGGGATGAATCTGTGTCTTTGCCTGTGTTTCCAGTGAGTACTCCAGAAGTGCATGTCCTTGGTCAGAGAACAACTATGTAACTGTACTTCCCTGTGTTGGTGTTGCTTGCACAATGTTTTCATTCCCCCCTTTGCCATGGTACAGTGGTATTATAGGGAGGGAGGTTCTTTCAGTGCTCTGGTGGGTGTTTGAAATGAACTACTTTTCCAGTGTTCAGCTCACTCCTTGGATTACATTGGAACTTAAGATTTTTCTATCCTGTTGTCATACTTTATTGTAAGACTGTACTGATTCACAAGAAAAACCTGTATTATATCACAAAGGGGTTTTAAATTAATTCAATATGTGGAGGTGATTTTTTGCCTGGTATTCCTGTTTTGTGGGACCAGGTCACAGCAACATCTGTTCTTGGCAACTCAGAAAATTAAGCTGTGTTAGTAGCTGTACATACTTATTTGGACTCCTGAACTCAGATTTTTCAATGTAGGCAATATTTTTTAATTAACGTGAGGGGGAGGAAGCATCTGAGAAAATCAGTGTTGGATCTTTGGGAGCCAAGACTCCGATGTACTTTTCCTACCTCTGCCAGTGGTTTGATGTGCTGTCACTGATAATTCAACGTCTGTATCCATGATATGTGAAGAACTATTTCTATGAATGTCATAATGTTTATTTAATATTATTACAATATTTGAATGCCTTAAATTAGTTGCCTAGGAGGGCAAGGTATTATGACGTTTTGATTCTTGCATGTCCGTACACTAGAGAAATCCCTATTAGCAGGCACAGCCTTGTAGTAAATAGCACTGGATAACTGCAGAGAAAGTAGATGTGCAATAGCAGGAGTGCCAATGTAATTATATTTTGTTCTTCTGTACGGTGACTCCTAGGGGAGAAGGAAGTAGGTAACTGAAATGATTAGGTATCAATATTATTGTGGTATTAGCTGGCACACAGGCAGTACTCAAAGCGTTGTCGCTTTATAGTGGAGCTTTCTATACGATTCACTTGAAGTAGAAGTATTTAGAGTAATTAAGGGAAATAAGAGCTTAGCTGTTTAGGGGTAATAATGACTACAGAAGAAGTAGCAATAGTAATGATAATTTGAGACACCTGGTGACAATCTGGCCCTCTTTATTCCTGCAAGGGTGTAGTTAGAGCCCTTGGTAGTTTTGAAAGCAACTGTATTATTTCTCTAAGTGACAGATTTTATGCAATCAAGCGTCTTATGTTTAACCTCTAGTTGTATTTGCCCTTTTTTTTCTTGACCTAGAGTAAAAGCTTGTCATTTTATGTTCCAGCCAAAGTCCTTGAAATGTTCCTCTCCAGAAAAGGACTCAATATCGCTGTTCTGTTCCCAGAAGATTGCTGGGTACTGTGAGGGTGGAAACCATTTGCTATTACTTAATGAAAAAATGTCTTCCATAAATCACCTCTTCAAGTGGAGCCCACAGTGAAACAGCATGAGTCTTTAGCACTGCCAGCACTCTAATAGACTTATATATCCTGGGTACTCATTATTTGCTGGTTGTTAATTATAGAGTGTGTTTAAGACAGGAAATCTGGTGTGTTTCTTAAGGAGAAAGCAGCATGCCCTATCCTACTCTTTAAAGAGACACGGAACAGGCAAAGGAGAGGAAGGAAATGTCTTTTGTTTTAATTTAAAGGAATGGACTACATACTTCACCTGCAATGAAACACATCTGATGTTTTAATACATGAACTGCCTGGGTTTTATACTTTTTAAGCCTGAATATTGAAGCTAAAAGATTTTAAGACCTCTAGAGAGGTTATTGCTGAGGCGATTTGGGTGCATTTTTGGGAGAATTTGTTTGTCATTATGGTAAAAAGTCCCTTTGGGTACGTGTGTGAAGGATGTCCCTGGGGGTGGAAAGCTGGAGCTTCAAGATCTTTGTGCAGCTCCCTGCTTTATTAGATCAGTTAATCTAATTAAGTGGTTTACTCTGACTTCACGCAGGCATGAATCAGAAGCAATTCATCTTGAAAGTCAGTTGAATAAAACCATTATAGTGGTGGTGGGGAGATGAGGGCTAAATCCAGTGCCTATGAAACCACCAGCTTCTACTCTCTGCTCCAAGAGATCACTTTCACATTTTACTTTTGCATGTATGTCACTGGATGAAGTATAGAAATAGCTTTACAGTGAGAATTGGCAAACCAAGTTTTCCTTCCTTCGGGCAACTCTTTTAACTGCTGCTCTCTAGTCCTGCTTCTTTCTCATTCTGACTTTCTGGAGAGTTTATTTTTCTTTCTGTCAATGGCACAACTTCAGTAGGGAGGCTAGAAGAGACTGCCCTCCCCAGCGTAGCCACTAGTTTGATGTTAATGACGCCCTCTTCTGACGGGGAAAGGCAGGTTTTGAACCCACTCAAACAGAAGAGAATGTCTGATGCCAGTCGCCTGCCTTCCAGGCTGTCTTAAAGCTTCATCTTCCTTCTCCTTTGGCTGAAAGAGTGCTTGCTTCTGCTTGAAAGGGAAGACTTGGAGGGTAAATGTAAAACAAAAAGACAGGAAAGGTGGTGTGCAACTGGGATTTGTAACCAGGCTTTGTTATTCACCTCTGTTTATTCGAATGTTATCAATAACAATAAAAAGCCACGGGCTGGTTATAAATAAGCTCACAGGTGATCTTTGAAATAGTGTTACATTTAGATATCAGGGAACAGAAAACTGACGGCTATATTTGAGATGTTCTGTGTGAAGATGTCATAACCATGGGAGCAAAGAAAGTAATTGTAACAACAGAGGTTTCTCTTGATTTCTTGCTAGCTAATGATCCTCATTTGTCAAAATGTGGGAGGGAGAGACATTATTCCTTTCCTCATGAAAAATCTTTTTGTGTCTTAAGTTCTAATAACATACACACACATTGTTCAGTGCACACTAATGCTCCAAATTTTATTCTATATGTTCTTGGCTCCTCTCGCATATCACTGAACATGGAAAGTGCTTAAAAACTAACTTTATTCTACTGGAGTAGTCTTTGCATCCTGTCCAATACATGTATTTTGCCTTGCAGCAGAAAGGAGCTTATATAAAACTGATGACAGACTGCCTGTATGGACAATTCTTGTCTTCCTGCAAGAAGAGGACTGTACATAGTCAAATTGTTGTATCAGACCAGGAAATCTTCTGCAAAAGTATGGGTTATAACTTAACAGTGCTAAAGAGTTAACATAGTGAGTTCCTTCATCTAACAGCTTTATTGTATTATAGGTTTTAATAAGGCTAATTGCATGCAATTTGTATCAACAATCTGTCAGGCTTTAAGACCAACAGTATTAAAGAACCTGTATTAGAAGCCTTTACTTCCTTAAGAATACTTGGTGCCTTTGAAGACATCCTTGTTTTGACTTAATTGATGTGACCTAGCCATTATATAATTTTTATTTATGTATAAATGTATATTTATATTGACAGGAAATAAACTTTATTAATAATTTTGCAGGAGGTGAGTAACTTTCCAAAGTCTTTTAGGTAGAGGCACTGGCATAGTTGGGGATTAAAGTTGAGGCTTGCCTCCACCAGAAGTGGTGGAAGAACAACTTTTCAAATTACGAGGAGAAAATCTAAATAAAATGAAAAATCTGACCTGGAATGTTGCCTGGAAATATGTGTCAATATCTCTGAATTACAGCACGTTTGTTTAAGTACAGACTTGAGCAAGGTTAGTAGCACAAGTGCCGTACATATACTGTGCTTGTGTACTATGCTGAGTTGTGCTTGAGGTTTGAAGAGAGTATGTTCCTAAGGCCAAACAAACTGAACAATTGTGTTTGAAATTTATCTGGCTTTTAGAGAAGGGGGTTCCCAAAGAATAGCAGGGTCACTGACAGAATATAGTGATAAATTTTTGAGCATCAACTCTCTGTTACTTTCTTGTAACTTAGAGTTGGATGCCTATGTGGACATCCAAACGTGCAGGAAACGTATAATTAGACCACAGCAAAGATATCTTGGCCTTTAGTTGGTGGGAGAAACTGAAATATCTGCTTCTATTTAAAAACACACATCTCTGTTCAGCATTGGCTCAGAGGGCTTGTCCTTGCTTTTATTGTGCCTTATGAAACCTTACCCCGAGTTCAAAGATCCTAGCATAGGAAAATTAAGTGACGCTCCTACTGGTAACAGAACATTGTCTCCCATAACATCCTCATAGACAAACCAATGAAGTATGGGCTAGAGAACTGGACAAGTGAGGTGCTTGAAAACTGGCTGAACTGCCAGGCTCTCAAAGGGTTGTAACCAGCAGCATAAAAGTTGTCTGACAGTGGTCAGCCTGTGGTGGTACCCCAGGCATTATTACTGGATCCAGTCCTGTTTAACATCTCCATTAATGAGCTGGACAGTGGGATAGAGTGCGCCCTCAGCATGCTTGCAGGCGATGCAAGGACTGGTGTGATACATCAGGAGTGCTGGGTTCAGTTCTGGGTGACCCCGTACAAGACAGACATGGACTTACTGGAGAGAGTCCAGCAAAGGTCCACGAAGAGCGTCTGTCTTGAGAGGCTGAGAGAGCTGGGACTGTTCAGCCTGGAGAACAGAAGGCTCAGAGGAGGATTTTATCAGTGTGTATAAATACTGATGTGGGGGAGTAATGACAAGGGAGCCAGGCTCTTCTCAGTGGTGCCCAGTGCAATAGGCGCAAACTGAAATACAGAAAATTTAGCAATTTGGAAACTGAGCAACCTGTTCCAGTTGACCCTACTTTGAGAAGCAAGGTTGAACTAGGTGATCTCCAGAGGTTCCTTCCAAACTCACCTGTGACTGAGATGATTCTCTATTCTGTGACTGTGTACCCAGCTCTTTATAATGAATGCGAGGTTACTTGGTAATATTTTTATGTTCCCTTTACACCTGCCTGTTTCTTTAACTTTCAGTGCTATTTTTAGACAGAAAAATGTGTTGAGGTCATGTTCTGGCCTAAGACTGTAGTAACATGCTGCTAGTCAGAGTTCATCCATATCTCCTGCCCTGAAGTCTTGTTTTTCTAAGGAGTCCTCCTCTAAATATTTTTATTGCTTTGTGGCCTTGAGGAAGATTAGGAAGCTTGGCCTGCCAGTTCAAGAATGGTCCTTCTGTGTTCAGACAGCCACCAGCTTTATAACTACTGCTGATTGCCTAAGATTTCTGTAAAAGAAAAAAAAAAAACCCAAACCTAATTCTGTAGCAATTTTATGACCCTTGCTTAGTCTTCACCTCAGAATCTGTTTCCAGATTCCCATTAGGTCCACTGGTTAAGCTGTTCATGGAATTTTTCTATTGCCCGATTCAACACCGTTAGCTTAACCAGTATAAATAATGGCAGTGCTAACTTGGCTCATTTCAGTGGACATGGGTCTGGGAGAGCTTAACTGAACCACCCTGGTGGCATCCCAGTAGGGGCAGTAATCTTTGATGGGACAGGAACAGTGAGCAGCACAGTTGCTGTTGAGAAAACAGACCTCACCCTGTGTCCATTTTCACCACAGCAGTAATCACTGCAGAAAAGCATTTGCTTACCTGTCTCATAACTAGGTGCCGTGCTTGTGGCAAATTTATGGAGGTCAGAATTGTCATAAAGCAAGTTGGAAATTTTGACAAACTGCAAAGGAAAGATTCTTAATGCTGAGGTTGGCAGTAGGCTGTGTTGTGTGTGCTGTTAATTAGTACCTCTATATTTGTTAAGTTTCAGTGGGAGTTATTCAGACCTATGCCTTTGCAATGATCTTTCATAGTTTTAAAGGCATTGTTCTAAAAAATGCATCACTACAGTTACTGTGGGACATCATTATGTTGTGCAAAGGGGGCTGCTTAAACCTGTGAACTCCAGCTGTGACTTCAGCATATTAGTTACTGCCAGGAGGTGGTGACAGCCCTGCAAGGTTGTTGTGTGGCCAAGGCTGTGAGGGTCAGGGGCCACCCCTGTTTGGAAAGCTATGTCTAATAGTTGGCAATCCATAATAGTCTCGTAAAACAATCCTTCTTGCAGTGTTTGTGAAGGGACTGTTATTTGCAGTCTGTTTTCCTGAAGGTATGCTGAAGATAAGGAGACTTGAATAATCAGATGGCATAGGGAGCAGCAAAGAATAAACTCTCCTCTCCACTGAATGCAAAATATGGAAAGGACAGACCAAGGCAGGACTGGAAAATACACTGCAGGGAGAGAAGACGGGGAGGAGTCCCGTGGCCTGCAAACTCTGCTGGAGGAAAATCTGCTGTTTTACATTGGCTGTGGCTCTGCTCCATGTCCATCCTACCAACCAAAGAGGAGCTTAACATCCCAAAGCAGTATGTTACTAAGTTGAAGGGTTTAGATGAAAATAATTTGGTTTTCAACTGACTTTCTGTCTACAAAAATAGCGTCTATGTAAGGGTTTACATAGATAATATAATTGATCTTCTTCCATGGTCCCCTCAATAAAAAAGATGACAGAAAGGTGTCTTGAAATGTTTAGGATCTGGCCACTGAAGTACTTTGGTCTCACCACAAGGAGGCTGAGGGTCCTTCCATTTTCCCATGTGCTTTGTATTTGTCACAGCCTTTGGATAAGGAGCAGATACTGGTATGTCTGGTGTGGCGTATACTACCTCTTTGCAAACACCACCTTTAGAAAAGAAATAGTTTTTCGTGTCAAGCCTGGCAAACTCAAAACAAGCGAGTAAGAAATGTGTATTTTCTAACTAAAAGCATATTGAACATCAGCTACAGTCCAGCAGGCTCAAGTACTGATTCTCCTTTTTAAATTTTCCTCGGAACAAAACGATATCATGAATAATACCTTCTTCTGTCTCCCAGCAAAGCAGAGAATAGAAAAAAGCTCTTTCTTTTTCCATAAACTCTTCCTGAAACACGCTTGAAGCATTGGAAAAATTAGTAGGCATATGATAAATTGGCCACAAGCCGCAGATGCAGTAATCTGCGTGCCTTTCTAAAATAACTCTCTTAAGGGGAGCTTTTATGTTGTTATTTCTTAGCTACTCTGGTTATCAGAGTAGCTTTTCACATTGGCATATATCATGCTTTTATTTTAATTAAACATATCTCTAAGAAAAGCTTGTAAAAACGTAGCTAGATGTATTTTATAGGATTTGAACTTAAGGTCATTTTGTTCTATCCATCTCATTTGCATTCAGTTGCTTCTTCACATTCTCTGCGAGCAAACGGTACTAGGGCAAAGGATGTTGGTGTGGGTAAAGAGCATGGTTTTTGCAAGGTAGCAGCTTCTAATTCAGTAGACTTCTTTGTAATGTAGCTTCTATATAATACTTATACAGTCTTTTACAGAGGAAGAGTGGCCATTTATTTTAGGAACTTTACCCCTTCATTTTCCAAAACAGGTTAATGTATTTTCTCACACATCTTTAGTCTACAAGGTGTGTCTGTATTTTCCTTCATGACATCCCCAGGCAGCATTCTCAAACACTAAAGGGTACAGTTTTGATTATGCTTAAACCTTAGAATTTCGAGAATCACCTTTTAAAAACATTTTCTTTTTATTCCTTAGCAGCAAGGAGGCAGCTGAGCAAAATGCCCAGTTCCTAAGAATTATCTGGAAGGCAGAGCTGAGGGCAGTAGTTTCAATAAAAGGTAATGTTAAAGTGGATTGGCATAATGGAGTTTTAGTGAAAGGAGGATGCATAAAGAGAGATGTGAGAGAGTATATTAAATGGACTTGTGTCAGGATTCATTTGTTATATTTACTAGGGATTTGCCTGCTTGCTATACAAGTACCCTTTATTACTGTATTGGATTTAAACATCATCTACTCCTTGGGAAGATATCTTTTCTCCTTTTGTGTGCTGCAATTTAGTTTTTATGATCTTCCATCTAATATCAAAACCACAAATGATATAATTCATTATCAGTGTTGCGGTACTGCAGATTAAGAAGGTATTTCAGTACAGTGACTTCTGCACAGTGTATTGGTAATTTGGTTGCTTCCCTTGGAGAGGAGCAGGTAACATTTTACATTTGTGGTATGGGTTTGCTAGGACTGAAAGAGTCATTCCATTGGAATTTTCAAATCTTCTAAACCATCTTTATGTGCTGTTATGTAGCACAAAGCCATTGCTAACTTACGTAATCTTTAACAGATAAACTTCATATAGACCTTGTATTGGCTTTTAAAACAATTCCTGCAAGAGACACCTAGTGGTTAATGCTGAGGTGTGAGCTATGTGTTTTCCATGAGACAGAGTTTCTAAGTTCACTTAAATATAGAGAAGAGATTGTTCAAACTACAGCACTGCGCAAACACTGCTGAACTTCATTGGGCTTTTATGGTAATTTCAAAGGCTGGGAGATCAGCCACTCTGTGAAAAAGAAGCTTCATTCTGGCAAATGCATTTTAGTTGATTTCTAAGTTTGCAAGTTCCAAAATATGTACACATTTTAAAAGTTTTGGGGGTTTTGGGTGTAGTTGTACAGTACATGAGCCAAACTGATGTGCATTTTTGTCCCACTACAACTGCAGATATCCTTCCAACCTTATTTTAGTTGCTTAGTATTACAAAATCCGAAAGAAATCTGTAAAAAACCTGAATGGTTCTTACACATGAAACCTGATTACAAAGGGATGGTTCAGGAAACAAAATTCTGAATAACCCAGTGGTTCCAGTATAGCAGAGCTGAATTTTTACATAGACATAGTTATGTCTACTCTGAAATCTCACAATAATGTGGTATGATTATTCTTAACTTAAAAAAGTATTTTCCGATGATAGTAATAATTTGAACTTTCATAGCACCTTTAGGCTTAGACCTGCAAAGTTAGTAATGGACTGTTAGTTTTCTAAATAATGGTTGCTCCTTTCTTAAATGCAGCTGTTCCATGTTAATTTTGAATATGTTATGTGTGCATTTTAGAGCTTCTGCAGCTAATTAATCAAATGTGGCCTGTGTTTTAGTGATAGCATTTGAAATATATATAATTTATATATATCATCTCATAGTTAGTACAATGTTTATGTATGCTCATACACACATATGTTTTAATTAGAGAGGAAAGATGTGGCAGCTAGTGTTACTGAGCAGATCCAATCCATACTTAAATTTTAGTCATCTTGTCACCATCTAATAATGTTGTAACATACCTTGGAGGGCTCATATTGCTGAGTTGTGGTGGTTTGGGGGCAGTTTAAATTCTGCTTGCATCTTGTAAAGCAGGAAGAAGTTATACATTAATGGTATCATTTATCCTTCTGCTGAGCATTTCATTCTAGGCATTGGTTACTGTGGTAGTAATGATGGTTCCATCTAGTTTTGCTACACTGGCAGTTGACTCAAGAAACCCATGTTGGATCAACCCAAGCTAGTAGGACACATCAGTGTAACATTCAGCAGAGCCGCCTCTCTTCATGTAAAGAGAAGTGCAGCTGTGCAGTCAATGTTTGAAAAAATTTATATTGCCCCTTGCAATATATACAGTATATATTGTTTCACTGGCTATTTTCTTTCAGGTACTTATCCATTTCTAACTACTCTGTATTGAAAGGGATTGAAAATGCAGATAATTTCAGACAGCAGAAGCTGAAACAGTAGTGAGTTTTTCTGAACCGTTAATACTTTTCTTGACAGAGGCTTATCTTGCACTGGGTTAATAATGCACATCACAACACTTCTATCGTTTTGCGGTTCGTTTAGCTTCTGTTAGCAACGCAGTTAGACTCCTACATCACTTTTACCTTGTTAAAAAAAAAAAAAAGGTCATTAAACTGCATTAGCATCTGTAATGAGCCCAGGCATCCCTCTTCTGCTCTTTTTTTGCCTGTATTCAGGAAGCCTCTGTAGGCCTGTTTGATGCGAGCGTTAACCACACAGCAATGTAGTTAAATGCAAAATTTTATTCTAAGAAACAATATGATAAAAGTCTAATTAATCTTGTCATTTATTCTGATCCCTCAAGAGAAAATGAATCTTTTCCTGGAATATTTACTGGGGTATGGTTTTATTTAAAATCCCAGTGCTTCCATGTTAAAAAAAAATAATTTTTTACTTACTAGAGTAAAATGCATAGCTATGATAAAGGCAGCAATATATCAGTCCTCATGTTTAGAATCTCTCTACAACTTGAGTGTTGGACTTTTTAAACTTATTTTAATATATTTCAATTTTTCTTTCCTGTAATTACCTGATTTCATGTGAAAATTTCTTCATGTGGTTTTCTTTCTCTTAATTCATTAGATTTGGCATGGCTGTTTATTGTATCAGCTTGGCATCTGGCTAATGTAGCTCATCTGAAACAAGCAATATGCTTGAACAAACCCCTATAAAATTAACAGTTATTGTCTAAACAGACTGGTACATATACACTATGACTGTAGTTCTTGCTCTGTAAAAATTACTTAGCCAAATGAAAAAAATTTCTGTATTCTCTTGTTAACATGGTCCCATCCAATGTATGAAATGTTTAACAATATTTCCACAACATTTTTACATGCAGTTTTTTTACATCACCCAGTACATTCAGCTATCAAAAGAAGCGTCTCTCTTACACTGAAGGGAAAAAAAAAAAACAAACCAACAAACCAAACCAAACCAAAAAACAACCCCAACCTAAAAAGAACTGTGCAGATCTGCAGTATGAATAAAGCAGTTTCAGTCTTATTTGGAAAAGTTGTAAATCCCTGTGCTATAACTTACGTTCTAGGGTTACTTTTAAATCCTTACGTAATTGCTGATGTTCTAAGTATCACCCAACCTGGTCAAACTTCTGAATGTAATGTAGAGGAATATAGTATGTTCATGCAGAAGTGACTAGTGTTGTACAAAATTAAATATTTATACCTATGATTAAAGGCTGAGTAGCACAAATGTGCTAGGGCCTCTAATTCCCAGTTGCTCTGTGTTCTGGAATGGGACCTTCATTATTCTCTCTGAAGTAACTGACCTTGGGGTAAATAAGTATAAGTAGTCAAGACAATGACTAGAAAAAGGTTATTTTGTTTGGGTAAAGCTTCTGTCAGAAGGGCTGGAATTTGGCAGATAAGCATTCAGGAACAATTCTAGATTATATTTAATTCAAAGTCCATTTACAGATTTCCTATTCTATATTGTCAGCTGGTATCACTGCTTCAAGGCATACTTGCACACTGTGTTGCGACCTCTGCTAGAAGATTGCTATTTGGCCTTCAAATGGGCAAAAAGAACTATACCAGAAGTATCCTGGTCCTATGGTCAGAGCATAGAAAGTACTACATGTGTAATCTCATGCCCTTTTTATAAATAATGTGTCAGCATATGAATGGCCTACAGCTGGGCTGACCATCCCATCAGAAGTGAAGATAGCATTAGTGTTTTTTCCCATGTAATTCTAGGACATGCTTTTTTTTTCTGTTTTTGTTTTTGGTTTGGGTTTTTTTGTAAACCTGTCTTTTTTTCTAATCATATGTTCTGCCATTGGTTAGATATTCTTTCTTCATTTGTTCTGGAACTGGCTGTCTGCTGTAATGGCCTCGTGCTTCATCAGAGGATCCATTGTCTGGTGCTTTCCCTCTCCCTGCTTCCCTTCTTTGGAGTTTAAAGCCAACTGGTTATTAAAAGGCCCTTCCTTTTGAGGGGGAGCTCTGATAGCTACTCAATATCCCTTTCTATTTGGTACAAAAATTTATTTTCATATTACTTATTTACCTTCAGTGATGTGGAGAAAACCAAAATATAGTTCTGCCCTGGCGATTTGTAGCTTTGTTCAGTTCTTGCTTCTGCCTCTTCCAGAAAATCAGTTCCTCTCTGTGATAACAAACAGCTATGAAATATTTGAGACAGCAGTTCATTTTAAATGTCATCAAAATCAGTGCTTGCTAGGACCTTGGGATGAGCTTCCATGTTGCTTAGCACAGAGGACACATTGCTCTATCACTGCAGATGCTCCGAGTCTATCCAGTGTGGCAGCCTTCTGAGCAGAAGAGTTGGAAATGGGGTGGGGAGGAATCTGTTTGTTTGTTTGTGGTGGTTTTTTATTGGTTGGTTGGTTTTTTACTTTCTCTGCCAGATCATTGTCTTTTTTCTTCTTTACCTTTGAATTCAAACATATTATTCATCCTGCCCAATGAGGATTGTGAGGGTTATTCTTAATGACTTACAGCTGTTCTGTGCAAGAAGGGAGAGATATGCAAACTAAACACACAAAAGAGATTTTTTTTTATAACAAAATGCCAAAGAGTGTTACAGCAATGTTATAATACCAGTACTCCCACCAGAGGCCTCATACATATGCATGATAGGAGACCACCACGTGGGAGAAATACTATGAGCATGGGGGAGAGAAAATGAATATTGATAAAACATGTCACAAACTGTGAATAGCCCACAGGAAATATATAATCTCAGTGGGTACACTTAATTGAAACAGATTAAAATCTAAATCCATGCAGCTGATAATGTTTTTTATCTTGAAAGGTCAACTGGGTTTTTGACACTCCTAGTCTTACCAGAAACCCGTTTAAAAGACATTGGGCAGGGTGTCTTCAATACATTTTATTTAGAATGGACATTTATGACTGGTCGTTGACCTTGAGATTCCATTAGCAGTAATGAAGGGCAGTCGGTAATGCTTTGTGCAAAGTACAGTAAATGATGCATATACACAGATGAGAACACGTCCCCTGCTCCATGCTGTGTTGGGATATACCGTGGCACTGTCACTGCAATCGTAGTTCCAGTAAGATAAAAGGAAGCAGTGATACTAACAACAGAGAGACTGCTTTGGAAATATTTTTAGTATACAGTGTGTTGGAGTCTCACTTTTTCCATTTCCCTTCTTCCCTCCTCTCCGTTTTCTCCTTCTTCACACTGGTAAAGCATAAGACACTATTTCTAATTCTCTACAGAAAAGAGGACAAACCCCATTTGCCTAATAACTTAAGAAGTTTAGTTGACTGCTGTCTTAAGGAGATATTACCAAGAAATAAAATACAATAAGATCTTTCTAGAGAGCCCTTACATTAAAATGTTTTAAACTTCAGTTAATCAAAAAGTTTCAGACTGGCGCTGGGTGACATTTAGTGTAACAGAAGCATGATGTGTTGATTCAAGGATCATCTCCGAGCTCAACTAGTCCATCCCAGTGAGCAGGAACTCAAGCAAAGGTGGCAAGGAGGAACACGGAGTCCCTGACAAAACTCAAATACAAGAAAGAAGCATACAAGAGGTGGAAGCAAGGAAAGGTGACCAGAGAAGAGTACACAGATACTCTCTGAGGGTGTGGGGTGGGACTAAGAGACTGTGGGTCTCATTGTTATTGTTCCTCTGTGGTGAGATGCGAGGCTGGTTAGAGCCCAGAGAACTTTAGAAGCAAATGAAATCAGCTTCTTCATTCTATGACTTCCTTAGCCCCATTACATTGTTTAGTTACGTATAATGAGAAGTCCCAATGTCTTAAGTTAAAAATGATATTGGCAATAATCAGGTTGGCTCATGCATGATGAAAGTGCAGGACAAAAAAAAAAAAGCATATTCTAGGCTGCAGACATTCAATCTGTGATAGTGGTCATTGAGAATAAAATATTGCACTCCTTATTGGTCATCATAGTTGGATTCAAACTGAGAGAATTTTTAATTCTCTTTATTTTCTTCCCTATTCCCATTAATTAATTATTAACATGGCAGTGAGGTTTTGTGTGCATATAGGGCATGTGTGTATTGTTGTTGTTCTTGTTGGTTTCTCATGTAATGACATATTTCTAAATAATGTGTCCCAGAACACAAAATTTCACTAATTCAATTTCAGTTTATTAAAAATGCATATAGGTGTAGCTGCATGTACTTCAAAGAGTATTGTCTAGATAACACTTCAGTATAATCTTCTTTGAAAGGATATAAGGACCTAACTTAAGCATGAGAATGTAACCCACTTTTAAATTATGAAGAACAAAAGAAGCTATGAGTTTCATATTTGAGTGACTTTTATTAATTGTTTCTCTCTCCTGCCTCCGCTTGGATAATATTTGCTTAGAGACAATACCTTAGCAACAATTTATTTTATCCAAAAATACTAGGTAAATACATAGTCCTAATAAATTCACCCAAGCAATTGCCATTGTCAGCAAATTAAAACCATAAAGATGGGCGTTCAGACTTTAGAAAGTACATTGTTTTCTTAATAAAATAGGTTGCAAATAAAAAACAATGGAAATTGACTGCTGAGATTTCAGTTCCTGGCAATGTTGGCAAGAGGATGGAGGTTTTAGAGGTTATTTTGGATAAATCTTATTTTTAACTGTAAAGTCACCTGAAAATCATCCATTTCCTTTACAAAAAGTTTGCTTTTGGAAATGATGCTTGCCAACCTTTGTCATTATACCAAGCTGAAAAAGCAATTGTGAACCCCCTACAGACTCCTGTTTTTCCCTTTCAAAACAAAAGAGAGAAGAGAAAAGAAAAGCTGCCTCCACTCAAGCAGCAAACTTTACCCATCCTCTGTTCTCCAGCAGCTACCACCAAAAAGAGCTTTTCCCGAGACACGGGGATCATTTCCTCTTTCTTTTGGAGGCTTTGCAGCATTCATGACATGATGTGCTTCTGCTTAAAGCACACTGTTGTTGTGCAGTGGATCTGGATGAAGCTGCCTAAGCCTGAGCTCTCGGTAAGGCAACAAAGCTCAGGACCTTAAAGATCATCATCTTTAAACTAGGCCTGGTATGGAGGTTTCTAACATTATGACTGCAGTGTGTGAGACAGTCTTGCCCTTAGATGATGTTCAGCCTGCTTTAGAGTTGTTGGTTGATTTATAAGCACTGTGAAAGAAAGGTTGAGGAGACAGAAGTAAGTGCAAATGCTGACCTCTTCTTCCCCACCGAAGTGGAATGTGGCAGGTCAACCTGCTATAAAGACTTTTTTTTCATTAGGTGCACTTTTTTATACCTTCTCTCATGGAAGGAGCTGAATCTTTTTTAATTTAGGCCTGCTGAAGGTATCTAAGGAAGTATTTTCTGCTCATAACCAGGAACTCATGCAAAAAGGATGCTGGTAACCACTAGATGTATCTGTCTAGTATTTTGTAACATCTTTATTGCCTGTTGAAAAAATGACATGTTGAATTTTAAGGTACTCTGATATATACTGCTCTAATACAAGCTGTGTAGTACTGGGCTTGCACTTCTGACTCTGGTTTAAATGCTAAAAGTTTCTGTTTGAAGTGGGAAATAAGAAATGCTATCCAATTTTTAGATGTGCTGTGCTACTGTTGTGATGGTAAGACAGAATGGGCGTCACTGTGGCACAGGTAGGCCAGAGTTATACCTGTGTCATACATGGAGAAACTCTTTGACGTGTACTAACTCTGACCAGACCCACCAGAAGGGTGGAACATATTGGGTAATCTTTTTCCTTTTTACATTAGTAAGCATTAAGTTGATCCCTTATCCAATAGACATTGACTGTATGCATCCTTGGCTCATTTAATCTTAGCTGATTTGATTAAAAATAAAGTATTTAGTATTACTGTTACACATTAAAAATATTTTCTTAGTTTTAGACAAAACTTGTAATATGTTTTCTGTTTCAGCCTACAGAACACTAGTTCAGTGAAAGAATGATAGAGCATTATTTGCTAACAACCTGTATTAGTGTGACTTTCTTTTCTGTATAATAGCACACTTAGATTTGAAGAAACATCTTTATTATTTTAAATATGAATATATTTACAAGATACATATTCTGTAATTATTTTCCCTTGGCAAGTATGTTTTTAATAATAATTTGGCATTTAAGTAAAATATACCTCTTCACCTTGTAAGGCTTAAAGTAATAACTAATTAAAGCAGTAGTTCTGTTTTATTTGAAGAACAGTTTTTTCGTTTGGAATGTGTTGTAAGCCTAGTTTTAAAGTAAATTAACCTTGCTCTCTGTTTATAAAATTGAAGTGTTCCATTCTGAGGTCTTAATTTCAAGTTTACTGCCAGCAAAGTTGTTGAGTGGCATGAGTGGTGGTGCACTGGGAAGCCAAGGAGGCCAGTGAAATCTTGGGAGGCAGCTTGCAAAAGGAGTATAATTTTCCTTTTTAAGATATGTTTTAATAGAGGTGAATAGTGGGTTTTTTTATATATTGCTGATGCTTGCAATTGCAAGTTAGAGTACTGTGAAGTGTCAAAGGACTGGAAGAACTTATCCATACAATGTATTCTGACACTTCTGCACCAAAGACTGTGTATTTTGGTGTAACAGCGAAGCTGGGTTTCCTGCAATTTGTCATTTGCAGAGAATACTGCCTTTAAGATACTGACGTAAAATATTATGACATCTAAGTAGTTGAGTTTCATGTTGCAGTCATGTCTGCCATTTGAATTGTCAAAAAAACCTTGTAACTTCTTTAAAAAAAAAAACCAAAACCAAAACCAACAAACAAACTGGAAAAAAAAAAAAAAAAAACCAACTCAGTCCCGAACAACTTCTTTAGTAAAGAGAAAATCTGTTCATTAGGGCATTCCAGCTTTGATTCTGTAGTTTCTGTGATCTGGAGTCAGCTATCCAAATCTGGGGTCTCATTAACACTGAGGTAAAAACAATCTTTCTCTCAAATGATTAGGTATAATCAGTCAAACATTTAGTCTAATATAACTTTCCTAGTAAGGATGACGTTTGGTCCTGCTTAAGGTCTTTTGATAAGATGTTTTTCTTTTCTTTGAATACATGTACCTCCCTGTGCATCCTTTTCCAAGAAGAATATGGCATATTTTATACCAAACTTGTATAGTTGGCTTAGAGCAAATACTGTGAAGAAAAATTAAATTTACTCTCTCATAACCAATAAAATCCCCTCCATTATTCTGTAAATGTGGAAGACTTCAGTAATTATCAGGGGGTTTCAGCTTCACTTCATAGTATTGCCTAAGCTGAAACTAGTGCTGCTTTTCATTTTTAGTGGATGAAAAATTTGGGAAATAAATGCCTGTTTAAAAGTTACATATAACCTGTCAATTTGTTGTATTCTGTTTCTTTGGTTTTTGGGTCCTGACGTTCCCTAGAAAAGCTAAAAATTAGAGTAAGTTCTGATGATCATGTAGATACTGCTGTCTACTAATAGCGATGAGAGGTCACATCTGTCAGCCATTTTTACATAAAATGAAGTTTAGTCTTAAATGAAGTCAAAAGTAAAACTCCAATAGTATTTATTTAAGTTAAAAATATTACCCTTTTATCTGCAGTTTCATGAATGACCATGGCATAAATGAAAGAGGGGAGATATTTCAAGAAGCTACCATGGGATAACAAACCATTTTAATGTCACCAGTGCAGACAAAGAAAAAAAAAATGCAATTCTGAATATTGAGAAAAGAACACATTCATCACGGTCTGAGTTTTGGAAGCAGTATTTAAAATAGTATATCAGGGCTTAAAGTCAGCCATTAAAGAAAAGGATGAACTCTTTCCTTTTTAAGCATGAATTGAATTATATGCAAGTAGTGTGTGAGAACATTGTCATTTTTTTTCATTCCCTAGCCCAAAGCCTCCAGCAGCAGCATAGCACATAAACTGCTGTTTGCTGCTATTGACAAATCTAATGACGCTTTGCTCATATGTCAAATTTTGCATTTAAGCAGGCAAGTAGAATATCACAAAGCTGCTCTTCATTTGCAGAGGAAGCAGACTCACCTTGAAAGTAAGCAGTGGTTAAGACACCAGTTCTAACACTCTGGTCTCTAACTTCTGGTTAGGTGCAAAACAGTTGTGGATATAGACACATTCACACACATATTGTAATGAAGAGACTCTGCTAATGGAGAGGTCACAGCAGATAAATCAAGTGGAAAAGCTTTAGCTTTTTTGTATTATAGCATCTTATTTAGGCCATCAGCTGGCTGGAATGGTTATTTTTTTCCTGAAATGTATTTTTTTAGATATAAATTCAGAAACGTTTGGTAATTCTTTAGCCTTACCTGTCGACTACTGCAGTAAAAGGATAAAAAGCTACACTGAAATAATTAGCTGTGATGTTCAGAATGTAATTGACCATTCTAAATGGAATAATGCAATTTCAACAGAAAACAATTGGTTGTAGTTCAACTATATGAAGAAAATAGTGGCTACCCTAATCAAATAAATTATTTTCTATTTTCTTTAAGTAATGGTACTTCAGTATATGAGAAACATTGCTATAAAGACAGCAAATTCTGCTTGTGTTAACCAGCTGAAAATCAGTTTATATCTTGAATATTTGTAAGACTAGTGGAGAGAGGTAGGATGACGGTTATATAAATTATTCCTGCTCTTCTTTCCTGACATTTCAGCCCTCATTCTTAGGATTTTTTTAACCTCATGAACTGTTATATATCAAGGAGTTTATCCTTCACTGCCACAGAAGATGCTGCCATGGAATTCAGCTAAAGAAATCAATTTAATGGTTTGACAAAGGAGAATAATAAGGTTGGCATTACAGAGGAACATTGAACATTTAATAAGGATAAGAAATAAAGTCAAAGTACTTGTAATGCATGTCTCTCACTGTTGTTCTGGTGCATCATTTAAAATACTATCAGTAACTTTGGAGTGGGGAGAGTCTGGGGAAGCTGACCAGATGATGTTGATTGACATGAAAAAGCATATAGCTGCTACATTTCTGAGTTCTGAATGACCATTGTCAAGTCATACTTGGCTTTTAATGATAGTTTAGTCAGGGTTTTTACAACGCCCAGTACAGATCATAGAATGACTGTAAAATAAACACTTTCTTGAAATATTTACAAGCAAAATCTCCCAGCTGAAATGTAATATATAGAAACCTGAAATTTAAGTTATGCAGAGGTTTGAGCTGGACATTATTTTTCTAACAAAATTCAGTAAATCATTCAGCTGAAAGAAAAGATGAAGGAGTAATAAATGCTCTTATTTTACTTGGATATTTTGTATGTGAAGCTCCCCTGGGATGATTTTTATTATCTTCATTTTTTCTGTATTAGTTACTAGGCAATGATAGTGAGAATCACATGTGAACAGAACTTTTTCCTCAGTCTGTTTTTGGCAGAGGAAAAGGTGCTTTGTGTTGTCTGGTCACCTGCAGTCCTGCTGAGGGGGTCTGCAAGCAATTACAGGGAAGGCGCTCTTATAACACTTCTCACTTGAAAGTACTCACATATTTTTACATGTGAGTTAGGTACTTCTCACCTATAAAGGCACATGTTCCTTGACATTTACTAGAGAACTGAGTCACTGAGATAGACAATGACTTTGTAAAGGTTGCAGAAGTATATTTAGGATGGAGCCAGGAATTATGCCAGGAAAGGTAGCATCCAACACTTTTCTTTAACCCCCAGATGAGAATTGTCCATCCTTCTGACTGCAAGAAACATTTGTTTCGGTTCTGTCTTTTTCTAAGGCTGTGTTGTATATCTTATTACTTCTGAGCTGGCAACCTGCAAAATTTGGATTCATTATTCTAGAGTTTCTAAGACAGCAGGTGTTTCTGATCAATGTTACTTAGAATTGCCCTTCACTGGGAAGCCAGTGAAGCCAGTAAGACCTGGGGTGGCAGCTTGCAAACCAAATAACCAAATACCATTTTTTTTTTTTTTTTTGGCTATATGTTTTAATAGTAGTGAGTTAGTTTGGCTTTGTGGGTTTTTTTGTTTGTTTGTTTGTTTTTTAATTTATTTTAACGATGCTTGCAATAGCAAGTTAAAGCACTGTGAAGCATCAAAGGCCTGGAAGGGCTGCTTCTCCAAAATATATTTTCTGACACTTCTGCGCAACTTCTTCAGGTATGGTCTAGATTTTGGAAAGTTACGTTTGACCAGAGATGGTGGATAGAAAATTGAAGGAAGTCCAGGATGGGGGTAGAAGTCCCAATTGTTGGTGTGGTAAGATCCATGCACCTCGAGACATTATGCTAACATAGTCTGATACAGAAGTTTTTATAGTAACTGCATGTCTGGATAGAAAAGTTTTTCTTCCTTTTTACTTGGAAGAAAGGTGTAATAGTGAGCCTCAAAGGGGAAAAAGGCCTATAATCATTTAGGCTGAAGTGCTTCTTAATTCAAATGGTGTGTGACTTGGACAGAGAATTTGATAAGAAGGATTAGAACTGAAAAAGAAAGACACTTTTAAAAGCAAAGCTATTACAGGGTTCATTACTTTATTTATATGTTCTCCAAAATCACATGAATGAAGGAAAAAAATGAGAGAAAAAAATACTGGCTTCACTTCAGAATGTCAATTACTACTTTTTTAATCCTCTTTTCACAATTTATTTGACATCTTGAACAGTAGCCAAAAAAGCTATTATAACTATAAAACATATTCATTGGTATAAATCTCATTAAGTTGAACAATTTAATTAAGGTATTGACATGCTTAATTGATACGTGCAAGGAGAGACCATTTTCATATCTAATTTCCATATGCTTTCTGCTTTTAAAAAAACTAGCTCTGTAAAAATGTTATAGATTCAGCTAAGCCCTGTCATCCCAAAGGAGCACTTGCTACCATTTACCTTGATTTAGAGCCAACTACTCTTCTAAGTGGCGCTCCATTAAATGGATCTGATGTATGCCTGACTCAAACATGCGTCAGCTTCTCTTATGATCAATAGTGGAATATTTATATTAATAAAGCACCAAGTTAATTAAATAAAATAGTCTTCTGGGTAAACTTAAGATACTGGGGATGGGCAGAGAATCAATATATTCTGCCATTTGAACATTAACTATGTGCTCTGAAATTTTATGTTATCTTAGCAAAGATGCTTGCAGTGTGGAAGTCTCAGATGCACAGAAACTCCTGGTGCAGAAAGCTCCTAAGCATCTTGTGCAGGATTTGTTTATCGAGTTAGAGAAAAACAAACAAACAAAAAACCTTGGATCTGTTTGACTTCTCTGACTACCCTCTTCATTCCTACAAACACATTGGAAATTCTTTATTTTGGGTTGGGACTGGACACAGTCAAGTAGGTATTTTCCTATACCAGCCTTGCCAGAGAAGGAGCGTGCATGAGAAACTTGCAAAATAAGGGTTTATCAGAGATAGTGAAGGGTCATAGGCCACCTGTTTTGTTTTTGAAGAAAATACCCTAAAGAAATTTTTAAAGTTACCTTTAAAATCACTTGGCCATTCATGAGTGTGTCTAGTTCTAGGGTATTGTATGTTTCAGCCAAAGGGACAACTGTTTTTCAGCCTTTCCCAGCAGCACAGCCTGCAGCTGCCCTTATGAGCTCAGGGGCAAGTGGTGGAGCACACAGGGGCCGTGCTGCCGTGCCTCTGCTGAAACCCTCACAGACAGAGCTGGGAGAGAGATTTCTACGTAAGTGAGTCACTTCTGACCACTATGGAAACCTACCCCTGTTAGAAATGTAATCGTAAGTCTGTCACAAATTCACATCATTATTCTGCTTTAAAAAGGCAAAGTCCGCTATCCTTGTGGCCTTGATGTTATTTTTATAACATGCAGATGGCCTTTGAAGGAAGCAAGCTCCCTCAGGTGCCACTGCAATGCACTGATACCACTTTATTCTACTTCTTATCTACATTTTAAGGCTCCAGTTCAATACAGTAATGTGAAGAATGCTCCTGTAAATAATACTGCAGCTTTAAAAGAATGCCTGACTTTGATAACCAAAGGAGATGCGTGCGAGGAAATGAAAATCTTAATTCAGTATTAATAGGTTATTCAGTGAGCTTATAACTTGTTCTGTGTAAATACATTACCTTCTATTTAGTCAGGGGCACCATGGCATTGCTAAAAACATTGTCAGCTCTGGTCCAGAGGTAAGAGGTTGTGTGCCAAAGCCCTCAGTGAAGATGGAGAGCGGAGCTTTCCTGTCCATAAGCTTTGCTGGCCAGCACTGGGCTCCTTCCTGCTCCACTCTTGCACTTCTCAGGGTTTGTTTGAAGGTGGTGAGTTAAAACTGAGGGAATTAGAGAGTGTTCATTTGGGACTTTTCATTTTTAAAAACTCAGATGTGCTGGGCTGAACAGCAGTCATTGCTGAGCATGCAGGGATTGTTGAATGTCTCATGACTGTAACCTGGGGTCAGTATCTGAATGGAAGATTTCAATGAGCCTGTTCTTTGCTGACTTCTCTATGAGAGATGCTGTCTGCCAGGTGAATGGAACAAAATCAGCACGTAAACCCACAGGGACATAGCATATGGATTAATGCATAGAGCTTATTAAAATAATCAGTAGGAGTAGTTCTGGACTATCGCAGGAAAATGGCGCTGATATTTTCCCGTGATGTATTATTTTGACCTGGTTAAAATATTTCTAATTACCAGACAAACAGTGGAAGAGCTCAAGGAATAGTCTGCTCTGTCTTACAGTGCGTTTTGTCTTCCAGTAGCCAATATCAGCATTTCAGCATTTACTGAAAATACTTTTCGTTTTGTTTTGTTTCTGTTTTTATATTAATATAGAACCTTCTGAGGGAGATATATATGTTGGGTGTGTTTAATACTTTCCAATATGCTTTCTATATGGAGAAATATACTTTGGCTGTTGTCTAATATTACTAATCAAAGCATGTATGTGAAAATTCAAAATATTTAATGGATGTAAAACTATACTTCTGCTGTATTACTGTCTTTGGTAAAGTGTTGGTAATGCATCCCAACCCTACCATTTAGTATTTGTTTTGCCTTTCTTCTTTTATATCATTCTTATGTTCTATGATTTAGGAAGACTGAACAAAGAGTGCAAGCTAAAAACAACATTGGAACCATATGTGTTATAGTTGTATATAATCTATAGCATAATCATATACATTTAACAGGGTGGGATAGGTTTAGTTAGAAAACCACTTTCTCGGTTAGAGATAGTGCCCCAGTATTTAGAGTTGTCTTTCCAGAAATTAACTGTTCAAAGAAAGGGCGAGTGATTGCATCTGTGTTGGGATAAAAACAGATTCCACCATGAATTACTTACTGGAATCAAACAAAACCCTTTGTGTATGGAACTATGATGCAGAAATTGTTGTATTTTTTTGACTGACTCTTAGTTTCTGCCTCTTGATTGTTGGTTTTCTGTATGTACATCTGGAAGTAATGATGTGAATAAATAATATCAGAAAGTAAACTTTCCAAGTTTTATAATGAAGTTAAATTTGTTTTATTGATAAGATAGAACTATTTGTGTCATATGAAAAGGTTTTAAATTTTATAGTATCAAATACAAGATTTAAGGCAAAATCATAGTCTTTAAATTGTGTGTGAATGTGTAATGTGGAACAAACAGTTTGCGAGATAACATGCCTCCTTGTTGATTACTAGAAATGGCTGTGTTTAGTTTCAGTGTTCTTGGGCAATCAGTTTACTTCTGAGTTGCTACCTTCTTTTCTTTTCTTTTTTTTTTTTTGCTTTCCCCCTCCACTTCGTTGGTGTTCATTGATTTTATTTGAAAAAGAATAATAATTCTGGATGCCAATTTCCTGGTCAGAAGCTTAGTCAGATCCATGCCGGGGGAGGGGGAGCTGTGAGCTACCATTATCACTTGCATTGTTTGTCTTTTAATAAAGATTTGAATGTAATAGGTTGTCTAAAGCTGTGTAAGCAGAGGCTTACACTGTCTGGGTGACGTGAGTTCTCTCTACCTTTGCATTTGAACGTAATTTTTCTCAAGTACCAGGCTGTATTTTGAAAGTAAAGCAAAGCATCTTTACCATCAAAAGTTTTCCTGTGAATCACTTTGTACTTGGTTGTGCATATACAGGACACCCCTTAGCTAACTGTTTTTTCAAAAGCTTGCTAAAGTAGTTGAACAGAGGTGTCGTAAATTGAAGAAACTTTGTCGGAGATAATTGAAAGCCAAGCATTGCTGTTAGGCATAGTTTCTTCTGCAGACTCGCATAGCTGTAGTGGTCTTCAAAGAAAGTCATCATCCTTCCCAGCAGTGATGAAATCAGATTGCTCTGGAATTTGATATTCTTTGATTGGAGAGTGCTTCAACAATGAAACAGCAATGTGTAGACTTCTTGCTGCTTCCCTCTGGAGTCTGTTGTGCAGGAGGCCCTCCTCCCTCTCCCCAGTCAGCTACCAGCTTTTTTACATTTAATTTAATCTTCTGAGCTGACATTGTCAATCTGAAATTCAGCAACATGCTTGACAGTGAGTCAGAAGAAAGCCAAGTTCATTTTTGGAAGTGGCTTTATGCAAATAAATCCTTGTGCAGATCGCTGAAGCAGGCATTTGCTGATGAATCAGAGTAGTGCCCTTGTTTCCTTGTCTTCTTCAGGAATAAATCTCGAAATGTGCCACAAAAATCTCTGAGAGTTACTGTAAACAATTGACACGTGCCTACATCTCCCTATGAGTATTTTGGGTGTTTGGGGATAAAAACTGAATTCGTTTTCAAAGTAGAATCTGGAGGTTTTCATAATGCAGTATTTGGTTGGCTTCAGGGAACTTAACTCAGCTTGCAACTTGTTCAGGCCAGGCTTGTTTGCAAGTGGCAGTGAAGTCCTAGGGAGACTGTTAATTCTTGTGAGTTGTCTTGATTTTAGCTTAGTCGTCAATAAAGTTTTAGCTCCTTGGTAGGTAGCATTAAAATAACAAAACACTCAGCAGGCTGAGTGACATTATTACAAGTTTAACTTCTTTTTTGGAGGAATTTATCATTTTGTGTGCACATTAGCTGACAGATAATTTAGGTTTAGGTCTATGTTAGTTAGCATGTTTGTTCTACTGGTACATTTTATTTTTATTTTCTGTATTTAAAATGCCTATCTCCTATTTAGATGCCTTTTTCTAAAGCGTAGCATGATTGAAGGATAAACTTTCTGTGCATGGAGTAGGATGCTTGAAGGTGCTTTGCCTACCTGGATAGTCATTGAAAAAAAGAAATGATTTGGTTACGCTTCAGTGAATCTTTTCTTGTATATGTGGATAAGGTAGCAGAATGAGGTTTGTAGGTACCATTCAGCTGGAATGGTCAGGGTGGACCTGCTCTGAAATAATTTAATAGCTTGTGGGTTTGTGGAGCCTACTGTAAAAAGGAAAAGCTAGTATTACTTAAACAGTTGCATCTTGCATGAATATCCCCAATAGAGTTTTAAGCACTTTGTGGTATTACATCTTGGTCTAATAAATCTAGATGTCATATTCACACAGAAAAATGAATTAAGGCTGCAAACCAGTCTGAACTGTATCTTTTTACATCTGCAGTGTTTCACAGAGGCTTTCAGGGACTAAACGATTCATAGCAGTAAAGATATATAAAGGTGAAGTTGTGGAAGAAAAATAGAAACTAAAATATTATGACGGAAAGAAGGGACAAGATGCATGAAACTTTCATCCTTTGTCTAGGGCTTTAGTACTTGTTAATGGAGTACAGACTGCTGAATATCACTGCAATAGATATTACTGGTCCAGTATTATAATTTATTTTTAAAACTTCTGTTACAGCTAAAGCAATACTGTGCCTTTCTTACACTGGTACACTTTTTACCACAGAATAATAGCCTCTCGATAACCAGGGCTTAGCTATAACCAGAATGTTGTTTTTCACACTGCAGTGCATTCAAATAATTTGCAATTCTTTTCTGCCTCACTAGAATAAATGAAATGGCATTGTAGTTGTTTTTACTATCCATGGATTCTGTATAATTTTTATTACTTTTATATAGCCACAGAAATGCCTACAGTGATCATGCAAACAAATTAAATAATTGGCCTATTTCAGGAGAACTTCATAAAAAATAAAGCCTAGATCTTTACACATGCGACTTCTACTTACTCCTATGAAAACAGTCTATTTTCATAGCTAAAGTACAGGATCATAACCTGAATTAAATAAATACTATTGTGGCCATCATTTCATTTTACTGTGTGATGGTTGTGTGCACCAGAATATAACTGGTCAGGACAGTATTTTTCTGAATATATCAGTAAAGTGCAAAAAATTCTTTACTATAAAAATACGCATCGTTGACAAAGGCAGAATTAGGTCAAGAAAGATCATTAAAGAGTAAGTCTTCTTCCAGATGTTGATCAGTTATCCAGTGATGGTGCAGTTTATTAGCTCATGTTTCAGACTTTATGATTTCACATTATTTATCTCCTAAAATAAAAACTCATCATATTTAAAAAAAGGTATAACCAATGAACTGCAAATAACTTTTTGCTAAGTGATAAGGCTGGGCTTAAACAGGGGTTCCTTTTTGGTGTGCGGAGATCAGAGGAAGGTAATATTGCCTACTGATTTTTAGAATTTCCAAATGCATAGAATTTCTTTCCAATACAGCTCAACAGACAAAAGTATAAAACAGACAACAGGTCAACAGTATAAAACTTTTTTTTAAATTAGCTTAAAATAAATGAGCCTCCATATAGCTGAATTTCTACTTTAGAAAGTATTAACAATAAACAGCGAGAGAGCTTTTTGAATACACATTGTTTTAGCAGCAAGCAAATATTTACAAAAACAGAAAATTACTGGGAGATTTATTTCTTTCCACTGATGCCAGTGCTTTGCTCCTACCTCTTCGAGGTGTATGTTGTTCCTACTGAACAATTGTAGTGCCTCTGTGTTGTGATCTCACTTGGTCAGAGAACAGTGTAATAGATATGCATTGGTAGAATTTGGAACAACAAATGTTGTGTAGGAACAACATCACGTTGGGATCATATTGTTTTGTCAGTGATACAGTTGCAAATGTATAGTAGTTCTGGATAATTCCACAGTAAAAGATATTTTTTCTATCAAAATTAATCTCTCTTAAATACATTGTCAGAATTGTGCATGCTGTTTCTCTGCTGGCAGGCCAATCTCACCACATGCGGTAAGACTTAGCATATAAATTGCATAAAATGGAATACCTAATGCATATGACTTTCAAGTTGTTTTTTTTTTTTGTCTTTCCCGCACCCTGCTGGAGTACCTTGCTCTAGTCACATACTGCCTCTCATTTTGTCTCATTGTCCCCTCTGTAAAAAGGAAGGATTAATTATATTGTTATGGTTTTGTAAAGCACTGAGGACCTACGTTAAATACTACTAATAGAGAAGCTTTATAGTCATTTATTAGTCAGAAGCTTTATCATTTTTCTAGAGGGATGCATCTCTTCAAACGTTTCCTCTGAGTCCACTGTCAGTTACTTTCCAATTCCTGCTTCTGGACATATCCAAAGTTGAGCATAAAGACATTGGGGTAAAATTTAATTTTTGTATGTATGTTCCAAAAGACAAAACAGATGCTGCTTTCTAAAATGAAAATTCTAATCTCACTCAAGATGGGTAGTTTTAAAATAAGACTCTCCTAAATGCTGTCTGATCAGTATTTGCTCGGCATTTTGGAAATGGCAGGAGGAGGGAGGAAGAATTGTAAAAGTCATAAAGACAAATGTTGGCTTTTGTTGGGCATTGACACACAGATTATTTTTACAGTTCATTTGAAATAATATAAAAATATTTACTAACCTTGTAAGAGATATTCTGGTAGATTTAATTTTTTTCTGGTTTTGCGTTGGGTGCACTGACAGCCAAATGTTATAGCACTGTGTCTAATTTAGTGAAACAGAGTGGGATTTGTTTTTTTTTTAAAGTGGCTAAGAAATTTTTATAAACCTCTTATGAAGCGTGCACAAATATGTATCCTCTGTTCTTTTAAAAATTTAGAAAGACTTCACCCTTCACCATGTACTGAGTGAGCCCTATAGTTGTGTCAGGACAGAAGTCATGAATCTGTCAAAGTCCATGCAGGTTGGATCACTTGAGGGGTCTTTAATAACAGGTGGGTTTTAATTTGGCCTTGGAGAAGGCAGAAGATGATGCTAAAATAATTATCTACTGCTGGGATCTTTTTCCTCTTTGATTGCTTAGCGAACACCCTTCCCCAATCTTTAAGCTCAGCCTCTGTTCAGTGTCTTGTCCTTCAAATGAGAGTATGTCTATGTGACTTGACTGTAATTAGACTACGTGAAGCTCTGAATGAATGTTGAACTGTAGAGTTTAGCACCTATCACCTCACAGTAAAACTGGATCAACAAAGAGATCGTGGTGTTTATCATCTGGAAGCTTAGCAGTAGTACTTGTGCAGTAGTGTTTGACTGTGTGAAAGCAGTGAGGATTGGTTTAATTGGAATTTTTGAGTTAAATTCCCTCCCTTAAAACAAACAAAACAAAACTAGAAAGAGTTTCTTAGTGGCCTGCCAGAGCACAAATTGAGAGCCAGTTGTATTATATTTAGCAAAAACACAATCACCTTGCATTGTTCAGGGTACAAAACATCTGTAGGGCCTGCTCTTGTTTTGCAGAACTCAGATGTTGTCAACATCTATACTTTTATTTCAGTAGTAGCAGGAAGAATTTTTTTCCTTTTAGAAAATCAGCAGTGAGGCCAAGTTTCCGCAGAGTAAATGCTATACAACACTGTTGTTCTTAAGCTCTTGCCTTGTAGCCCATTGGCAACAAGGCTCATTCATTTTTCCTTTTAGACAGAGAGCTACAACTGCTACTTTGTGGTAAATACCATCTTTTACACTGAACACACAGAAGGGGAGAAGCCATTGTTTCACTGAGAGCATAAGGCCCCTCCTGAGGATAGAGGTGCTGATGTGAGTGTCAGACTTGCCACAGCTTGTTCTTGTTACTGTTGGAATGAGCTGATTTGGTCAATGTTTTTCCCACCTGGAAGATGACAAATATCTTGAATTCATCTTGCATATTTGCAAGGCTCAAAGTTACCGAATTGTCCTCAATGGCCAAGTCAGTTATTTGGTAATCCATCTATAGAACAGGAAAAACTCTAATATTGAACAGTTTTGGAGATTACTAGGACAACAGCTCCTAGGTAAGAACAGTATTTAGCTGTTGAAAATGTTAAATATTAATTTTAACCATCAAAAAACTGTCACACAATTTTGGCAGAGCAGGAAAAAAGTCTGTTCTTTGCTGTAAATGAAAGGCCAGCTTAATGTCATACAAAGACATTTTAAAAAATGTGGCTGAATATATTTACAGACTCTGTTTTGATCCAATTTCAACATCTGCATCCTTGAGCTTGTGCGTACTGCCACTTGTACGTCCAGATACATTTCCTACACAAGTAATTCAGATCCATTTCTTGCATACCTCAAGCAAGGTGATCACTATCTTGGCTCAGTCTTCTTAACAGGCTTTTAAGGCACAGCAGCCTTTGCAAGCGCACATTTAGTGCAAAGGAGACGGATCTGCATCCTTCTGCACTGCTTCCTGAGAATAAGTGGCTGGAGCTGCATAAGAGGATGTGACCAGATTAACTGTAATATCGCTCACTTCTTTGAAGGGACATTGTATTGATGGACAGGAAGAGACTGTAGCAATTAGAAGGCAATCTTTGCTGCAGCCATTCTGCTGCTGGTTTTATGATCCTGGTTATGCCATGCTTGAGGTTAAGCAGGGTTTGAGGCATTGCAAGTTGTGGATTATAATAGAAACTGGGAGACAACAAAGCTTCCCTTGGAACATCAACCCTTTCGTTAAAAGAAAAAGACACTGTGAATATTAGTATTCTGTGCTGGAATTGTTACAGTTATAATTGAGTAAACGTCTTTTTTCCCTGTGGATTTCCTTTGTCTTTCTCTCTCTTAGCATGTTACCCCATTTTGTCTTGCAAACTCTTCCCTTAGTAAACATTGGTGCCTCTGCCCTCTCTCTTCCCTGTCTGTAGTTCTCTTCCCTCCAGCTCTTGCTCTATGATAAAGCTGACTTGTGTCATTCCCCACTTCACTGACTTGCTTATCTTTTATTGTGTGTTACTTGGAGATACCTATTCTCTTTGGATTATCCTCTCTAATTTTTCCCCATCTGTTACTCTTTAACTCCTTAATTGTGTTATTTAATTCAGTAAAATGTTGTAGGATAGAGTTTATGTGTAACACGCTGTACAGATTAAAACTAATTCTAATGAAACAAATTGCGGTGACCAGGTTGTGTTAAGTATGTGACCGTTTGCAGAGTAGCTCAGCCTGGTTTTAGTCCAGTTGTAAAGAAATGTTGGGTTGAATAATAGTCACTAGACTGTAAGGCACAAAACCTCAAGAATTTTTTATTTTATTTTATTTTGGTAAATGCATAACACTGAAATGTTTTTAACCCAGAAATTGTATTTGGTAAAAGAATGTAAAGAAGCTATCAACATGGATTAACTAATTCTCATTTTTCTCAGATGCACATTCTGTTGCTGGAGTGAAGCTAGTGGACAAAGTTCTTAGCATTGGTGGCAGCTGACACTTTCTTAAAATCAGCATTCATACCTTTCCATTGCTTGCTTTTCAAAATAAAAATAAACAACATAAACTTTCCAATATTATTGTGTCAGGAAGAGATGATGGGAAAGAATTGCTTATTTTACACTCTCAAGCCCCCTATACAGTTGAATCAACCAGTGTTTGTCCTATGGTTTTGTATCAGCTGCTACAAAGAGAGTTGTGTGTGTGCTCTCCTTTCTTATCCCAAGAAGCAATTGAATTGTGGATAAGCTAGAAGGTGCTTGAAGGTTAGTTACTCAGGATTTTTCCTTCATTTTAGCTGAACATTGGTTCCATGTGTTAATGGTTAAGTCTGTGAGTTTACTGTTTTATTATGGGATCAACATACAATAACATACTGGGAAAGATACATGCTTGGCTGTGAATCATTTGCTCTTGATGACTAGTTCTCTAAGACTTTGCATTAAACTTTTTAGACATTAAAGAAAGTCTAGTTCTCTATTGGATAACACTGAATAGTGATCTTCCTTTTAGCCCATTTGAGTGGGAGAAATAATAAAAGAGTAGTGTTCAACCACATTAAACTCTTCGTAATCAAGCTGCTTTTCAGACTGTTCTTTGTTTAAAAATAGTCTTTTTAAATTTTAGAATCCGTATGCCAAAAAAGATCTGGAAAATAACTGGTAAATGCTCAAAGGGGTTTTTTGTTTTTGAAAAGGGAGACAACCTAAGCATAATGCTATCAGTGTTGATTTTTTGGTTTTCATATAGTACATCTTATTTTCAGTACGACCATCACTTTGCAAATTGTATTAAAGTGGCTGTTTTAATGTTTTAGATATGTAGTTCATGTGAAGACTCTTATTTTGTGAATGTTCATAGGGTCTGTGTTCCAATTAACTGATTTATCTTTTGTCATTGGCAAATTTAAAAAAAAAAGAGTCTTAATGTATTTTATTGCTATGTTAGTTGAAGTTTCACTTAGGAAGCAATAACCAGTGTTAATGCAGGAAGCTAAAACCCAGCATCATAGCGAAGACTACAGAGGCACTCAGAGAATATCAGCAGTTTTGGGTGTTTTTTTTTTTCCTTTCCAATCCTTTTATCAGTAAGGCTCTTGCAATTCACATTTGAAGATCAGGAAAACAATATTAGACTTGCAGCGGGAGTTAATCTGTGTCCAAAGCATTTTAGTTAAATTAAAATAAAAATTAAAAAATCTATTGACTTGTGCCAGCTCTTGTTTGAGTCTGGGTTAGACTAATGTGTGGTCTGCTGTGCTGTGAGGGCATGTGAGCCGCAGCTGCTGGATTTTGTTAGCTCCTGCGTCTCTGATCTATGCAAACTTAAGTTAAAGTTCTTTAATATCCCTGTGGCTCTGTTTCCCCATCTCTGAAACGAGAGTGCTGTTTCCTTAGGGGCATTCACCGCATGCTCCTGGCTGTGGAAGCTGCTGGTCAAATGTGTCCAGTATCATTGCCTGCTGAGCCTTTCACCTAAGTCAGTTCTTCTGTGATCTGCTGTCAAGGCCTTTTCAAGTGTGTTTCCATCAGACAGGACCCCTGTATGAAGGAGGCAGGGGGACACTTCCAAAAAGAGACTACTCTCTATTGAGGCTGTGGCTGGTTGCAGAATCTCTGTGCCATTTGAACTGCTTGAAAGCTGTGTGGCAGGCCGAACTGCATGAAACTTTTGTCTGTTTTATCAAAATAATAATAATTTAATCCAAAAAACATTCATTTAGCTCAACATGTCTATTTTATCAGAATGCAAATGAATGTGTTTCCTTGTTGTTGGGCTTGCTGCTTTGTGTACAGAAGAACCTTTGTGAAGGAGGGTGCTTCTGATGTACTAGCACATTTTAGCTTGTCCTTAGGTCAAGCACTTTTGGTCAGCTCTCTAACATTGTCTGTTAGGGTGAAGATTTTTGGAAGTGTATGTTTCTCTAAAGCTGGAATTTTTCAGATTTCCTCCTGAGGATCCATCACACATGCAGGCATTGGACTCGTCATCCATTATAGAAATAGACGGCTTGAAACCTCTGTCTAAGAAATAGGAAATGTATTAGTAATCATCATTTATTTTTCTTCAGATTAGTTGTTTATTTTTTTCTTGAATACCACAATTCTTTTTTGTCTGTCTGGTTTTTTAGGGTTTTGTTTTGGGGTTTTTTTGGCCTCACATTACTTTATCTGGTTTTCTGCAGTTACTATTAATAACTAATATTTATTTTACATACTGTCAGTGACAGTTCCCGTTATGTCTCTTATGAGAAGGAGGGAATGAAAAGCTGAAACTTTAAGATAAACTATATAGACAAGTTGCTTGTTACAGCCTTCTGCTCCCTCAGAGCAAATTTTATGAAGTGCACGGGCTGAGCCTCGTCAGTGTGTGCTTGCTTATGAAAGATGCTCAAAAAAAGTTTGGCACGGTGTTAGGAAGCAGAGACAAACACTCTTCCTAATTGTCTCAAAAGGGACAATTATTGTGAAAAGGCAGTTATGGAAAATAAATCATGCAGTTGTGAATTTTCTTCCATGCTGCGTCACTAATGCCATGCAGGCTGTCAGATCTTCAGACCACGAGAGATATTTACAAAATCAGTCCACAATCCTGGAGGTTTAGAGAGGCAGTATTGTTAGCTAGAGGAGAGTGCCTAAAAGGAAAATAAAATTAATACCATTTACAAGAAGGTTGTCATAGAAAATGGATTAAGTTTCCTACAGTCCTCTGTTTTTGCCTGACTGCAAGAGAGAGCTGAGCATAAAGACAAAGCAGAAAGTAAAAATATATATTAGCCCTTTTGGACTACAATAATATTATAAAAATACTTGAAAACCTAATTTATTTTTAAACCTGATTTTAAATAATGCACAATAAAATGCTGGACAAATGCAACTTGAGGTGTTGGTGGGTTTAGTGTGGTTTTATTTGATCACACAATTCTACTTTGTCAAGCCCTTTTTGTTCTACTTTGTGTGTCTCTTGCTTTCAGACCTTACTAAGTTTTGCCTTCCTAAGCCGTTTTGTCACACTTCTACCATTGGCTGTAGTTCTGCTGTGCCTCATTGTCACACCAAAGTGACTCCCTATCAGGAAATCGGTCTTCAGCATAAGACTTCCTTCTTATAGGTCTGAAATACACTTTACTTTCAACTCTTCTCCATTCAGGTTGCCTGATCATTTGTCTGGGTTGAAGGTCTGTCTTTAAAGAACTAATATTTTGTTGCTGGCAAAAGAAAGGGGAGGTGAAGGAAGGGTCAGGGTGTGGATCAGTGTTAAACAAATTGTGAAGGTCACAAAGAATTTTAATCTGGCTTGAAAAAGAGACTTGTATCCAGCAGCACATTTTTGTTTGTGATAGTCTGAATGGACAATTGTGGCTACTTTGAGAATTTGGTGTAGACTGCATGACTGGTATAAATTGAATTAGTCTCATGACAAGGACATAGTCCCCTTTTTTTTCTATCTGCCTGATGGAAAGCAGAAAAAAGCCCTGTGTGACATGTCTTGACCCACAATGTCACTGTGGGCTTTTGTGACAGGCTCTGATTTCTGGCCTCTCATTTGATAAAGCCAATTTGGTGGAGACGAGAAAGGAGGCTTGCTGCAACACAAAATGTACTTACAGAAAAGCGTATCTGGTGGTGAGCACAGATGACTGCCATTCAGTCTTAATAATCATTAGAAAACCAGGATTTCTTTCTGAAAATGGGGCGAAGTCTTGGGCTTGTATAGCATAGGGACACAGTCACACCGAAAGATGCACTGTGTAATATCCTGTGCTGTGGTATCACCTTTCTTTGTCCTTTTCTCCAGCCATCCCTGTGCTTACAATTTCCTCTATTTGCTTATTTCTTCCATTTTTCTTTCCCACTCTTCTGCCTTCCTTTCATCTTCCTACACTTCTCTCTTCCCCCACCCCCCACTTTATACCCTGAACTGGAATGAAATCTCTCCCTCTTTTCCATGCTGAGAAGGCACAAGCAAAGAAATCATTGTGAGTGCTGCTTTTCCTTAGCCTGAAAACATTCCAACTTTCTGATTTTGTGTCCATTTCCCTCCCATTCCTGATGCCCTCCTTCCTGCCTCTGTTGGTGCTGGTAGGGGGTTGCAAACTTGGAAAATTCCAGTTGAAATATTTGTAGTGCATCAAAGGAAAAAGCAACCGAATGCAGGTTGTGTTACAGAAAACTGTAACCTGCAGTGCTCATTGCTCTACCTGCACTCACAATGCAGATGTAATGCTTTAAACTGAAACACTTTGTAATGTTTTAAGTACTAGAAAGACATTTTGCATTGCTGTTGGTTTTGGGGTTTTTTAAACAAGGTTAAAAATTCTGTCATTCCCAATGATACACGATGCAGTGGGTTTTTTAAATGCAGTGGATCAAGATAAATTTACAAAACTCACAAGAGAATGAATGTCATGTTTTTCCTGAATATTAATTTCAAATAAGGGGCTGTAATCTGAGCAGGGGTGGCCAAGTATTTTTGCAGTCAGTAAACAAACAGGAGCATGGTGAGAAAATTACATTTACACTACAGGGTTGCAATTTCAAGGCATAAGATTTGGCTGCAGGTACTCTGACATCAAATCATGGCATTGTGCCAGTCATGACCACATTTGAGTGATGTTTTCTGGAAGTTCTGTCATTTGTATCACGAATTCTGGTGGTTTTCATTGGAGAGTCATTTCAGCTCATGCCACAGGCCTCTAGAGGAGATAAAGAAAATTGAAAACATTGTGTGGTGTAACAAATCCAGAAACACCTACTTTTCCAAGCATGTTTATATTCCATTATCTCATGTAGATTTGAGAAATGTGTTCTCTCTTAATACAATGTATTTTTTTCTCTTCCCTTATTCAGAGACCTGAGTGAAAACCAGATAAAAGGAATCCCTAGAAAGGCCTTTCGAGGAATCATTGATGTGAAGAACTTGTAAGTGACAACTTCATTCATATTTGTGGTGAAAAACATTCTCCCTAGGTTATATCTGGCTGTTACAATTTGTTTGAGTACTGCATGATTAGCTCTGTGCAGCACAAAAGGGAGCTGTGGACCCTGCTGGGTGCAGCAGGTTATCGTCAAGGGCCTCACATGCTACTTTGGTCCGCATGTACACTGTGCAACACACCTGGGGAAGTTTTGAGCAAAGAAAAAAGTATACTTAAAGGCTTTACCCCTCCTTGCAGTATTGTCCAGCAAAATCCAGTGAAATCATGGTCCAAGCCTTGAAGCAAGATATTCATAGGAAAAGAACTGGAAGAGTTTGGGGGTGAAATTGAAAGATTTCACTTAGATTAAATTTTCTGTCCCATCACTTCAGTGGGAAGTAAATATGGCAAAATGTGGTACACAGGCAGAGTAGTTGAGCACAAGTATCAGAAAATGAAAAAAAATAATGTGGGAAGTTAACTGTGCATGTTTTGACAGTTTGTATTGAAAATTAAAATAATTTTTAAAAGCTATTAAAGAGAGAAAAGGGGAGGTTGCTGTTTGTGCTAATGAAGGTAGTCTGTCCTAGCCATTTTCTATAACATACAGGCTGAAATATGTGTAAACAAAGACTTCCAGCTCTATACTTCCAGAGCTGCTAAGGCTCTTACATGGTGCACACCAGAAATGCATTTTTGTGCGCACCCACACACTAATGCGCCATTGGCATCATTAGAGTCAACACAAAGTGAATTGAAAAAGGAAATAACAGCCAGCAAGTTTCCAGAGAGTCAGGATTTCCTGAGAAAACTTGCAGCCACTCTGAGAACCATTTCAGAGCCATTAGTATTAGCACTGTGTTACCACACCAGTAGCTGAAATCCGATACCTCAACGTATTAAACATTGTAAGCATAGAGTAAATAGCGTGGATTTTTTTGTTTATTTAGTAGAAGAATCAGCTGAAGGAGATCTAAAAAGAAGCACTTTTCTATGAACGGTCTTGCAACATACCCATGCTCTGTTTTCATTTCTTGCCCCAGTGAACAACCTCTTTAGCATCCAGACTATAAATTTTTTTTCTATAGGCAGCATGGAAACTGTTAAGGGCAGTCGACATGAGTGAAAGTATGACCACGTCTGCATCCAAGGGCAAAGCACAATTCTTGTACTTCCTATGGTGATGCTGTGTTGCAGGGAATATCACATTACTGGGGTTTGTGCAAGGGAAACAGTACTCCAAAAGACCAAAGCAAGACTTCCTCTCAAATGGAAAACAGGTACAGGAGCAACGCTGTGAGATGTCCCCTGCTCGCTCTCTGAGCACTGTGCAAGGTTCCTTTGGAGACTTTGGGATAGACAGAACGTGAACACTTTCACATCATATAACATTTACAACTGTTTCTGCAGGCATTCAGCAAACTAAGCTTGTGTTTTTTCAATGGTTTGTTACTTACTTTGTGTATATTCAACAGTGACTTTAGCTTTTCAGGTGTGAAGGCTTTTTTACCTGAATGTCAGGTTGAGAAAACACATCTTGAGGAGCCATTTAAACTCATCTAAGCCTCCTCTTCAGTGGAGGAGCATCAGAGGACCTGTGTGAACAGGTCTAGTTGTTGAGACACAGGAAAATACTGGAGAATGTAGTTTATAGTGGGAAGAGGTTTGTGGATTTTAGACAGAAGTGTGGAATTTTTTTTCATGTTAGCATGAGCTTTACTTACATTGTGTAATCTAGAGGAACAATAGATGCTATTTTGTTTCAGAAAATCTAACTTTCCCGGCTATAATTCACTATTAGTTGTCTAACTTAGTTTAAAATAGCAATGTTTGCATTGAGTTGATTTCACCTCTGGCAATCTGTCAGAAAAATCACACGTGTTATTTGATTTATGCACCCAATCTCAGTGCAGAAGGAACCAGGGTCTCACCTTTACATGAGCTGATAGCAAGGGATGGATGGCTAGAGTGCTTAGAGGAACTCTATAAATGTTGGGATCTAAAGCTTTAACAAAAAATTGTGACTGTCAAGTTAGGCAGTATCTATTATTTTGCTGTAAAAGACACAGTATCAGAAGTGCTTCCCTGTAGCCATTCTTTCTGTCTTTCAGGAATACTGAAATTATCACAGAATCATAAAATAATTCTGGTTGGAAGTGACCCCTGGAGGTCATCTAGGCCAATCTCGGGCTCAGCAGGAGCTCAAAGTGTAGCAGTCTAATTAACAGATGGTTGTCTAGTATGAAGGAATAGAATACGAGTACTGATTGTTTAGATAAATAGCAGGAGAAGCAGACTTTTCACTCAGATCTATAGTCATTTTTGTTGATAAGGAATGGACGAATTGTGTAGCCAGGGTTGTTCATTAGATCAGATGACTGCTGCTTCCAGACACAGACTAGTGGCCTATGAGTTGCTGAGAAAAATGTGACAAAATCTTGAGCCAACTTGCTGCTGGAAATGCATTAAAATTTCTGCAGCAATAACTGTAATGGTGTGATGCAAGTTGAACCAAGTTAATATTTAAAGCTCTTAAAGCTTTTAGCAGTAAGTTTAAACATGCCAATTCCCATTCTCAGTCTAGATTTGGCAGCCAGATTGCTCCATTCTGAGTCACAGAAATGACCATGCCAATGAGCATGAGTGTTCAAGCACCAAGAAGAGGAGAATGAGTCTTTGCCTTTCAGTGCCATTCAGCTGTTCGAACACCTGCACTGCTAATCGCTTGGTGACTCTCTGACATATATGCACTAATGTGATAGCAGCAGGGTTGGCTGTTTCTATGGTTATCACTCTGCAGATTTATTGTACTGTCTCAGAGTTCTTCCACCTTATAAAGCATGGTTTTGAGGAATCTTGGAGAGTTTTAGACATAAGAAATAAAGTTAGGTGTTCTCCCACATTCCCCAACCCTTTCCAATTTATCTTTAAAATTCATATAGGGAAAGGCTGACACAGAATTGTCTCTGTTTTCATGGCTTGACATTTAACATGGCCTCAAATCCTTCCCGTTTCTACATAAAGTATCCAAATGTCATGACAAAAATAATAACTCTATAGAATTTATAATAGGGACACAGCAAGTGATAGACCATGTGAAAGTCTCCAGATTGACGCTGTCTTTAAGAGCAGTTTGGAAGGCTTCCCTCAGGAAAAAATGCAGAGAAGCTGATGCAATAGACTAAGCCAGGGCATGAATTCTTTTTGGATACAGGCTCCAAAATACGCAGCCTAAAGGCTTAATATAAATTTCAGTGGGTGCCATTTGGAAACCCTGTGAGAACTACCCTACCCTATCTCAGCATGGCCATAGCAGTAAGCAACACAAAGTGGCAGGCTGTGCCCAGTTGGAGCATACTGGTGTAAAAAAAAAAATCCTGAATTTAAGGGAAGAGGTGCTGCTGCATGTGCTAAGCGATGAGTGTCTTTGGTGTTGTCCATCTAGCAGCAGGACTGCAGAACTGGCTTGGTACTGATATGATTTTGGTCATTTAAAAAAAATGTTAAGATGATAGGAAAGGGAAAAAAAAAAGTCTTATAGAAAGCAGTGTTTCGGGGTATTTTTCACCATGTCTTTCTTTTTGAATGGTAAAAGCTTTCTGTCTTTTGTCATTCTCTTAGCAGAGCCCAGGAAAATGGGCTCGCATAAGGGCTGTGCTAAAGAAGAGCTTTAAAATGTCAGGGAGGCCAGTGTTTTTGCATGATACAAAGCCAAAGCAGAGGCTGGCAAGATGAGGCTTTAAAACTCCCGAGTGGAGGAAATTATTGTGTGAATTATTTCCATATGAAATGTTTTCTGCTCTGTGACTGTAAAATCAAAGGAAGAATCTGCACACAAAGAATATGTTAGTAAGTCTATTTCTAATTAAAATATAGAAATAATTATACAGCTTTTAGAAAACTTCATGAACACATAATGTCCATTACCAATAGTGAACTTATATGGGAATTTGGTGTAAACTGACACTTCAAACGTATTGTAGGATAGATTAATAAATGCAGTGGTCCTAAAAGAGTTGAACAAGCAAGGGCAAGTGAGGGCCAGCTTGCAGTGCGCACCTGTACTCAATTTCTGTTACTTATTACTTAGAGAACAGGAAATGTTTCTTGCAGGAATCTAGCCCCAGGTAAGCACATTTATTTCAAGAATTAAAGTATGTGGATTTGGGTCTTGTTGAGCTTTGGGCTAACTCAGCACTGTCAGCCATGGCCTTCCATCATAAAAATATATAGAGCCACTTCTTGGATTTCTGTACATTTACCCCGCTTGTATCACATCCTGGGATTCAGATGAGTGTTTCTCTGGTGAGGAATTCCTGCAGTTTCTGTTGAAGTAGCCTGTCTAGCCCACCTTATTGAGGGCAGCCAGATTCCCAGAATGGAAATATGCAGAGGTTGACTCAAATAAAGATCCTGTAACAGCAGCAAATATTCTTTTAAGATGTTGCTTGTGGTTATTGGCAGTATGCTCCCATCTCTTCTTCTCACTGTGCTCTCTTCAGGACTGTGAAGCTGAACATAACCAATCGAGCTGCGTGAGGATTGCAAAGCATTGTAGGGATGTGATTCTTGGAGGCATGATGATATCTGGACTTGTTGTGTTGCAGGGTTCATTCCCCCATAGGAAATGCACAGGACAGATTTCAAAGAATTACTCTTCCTGGCAAGTTGCTGCCCTGTGTCCTTTTGTCATCTCTTGACAGAAGTTTATTCCTTTGTTTTGCAGCATTGCAGTAAGGAAAATCAATAGCCCGAGACTTACCAGCAAGCAGAGATCTGTCTGAGACTTAAATGGCAAGACTCTGGTTGTGTGTTTCCCTAAGCCTTTGCTCCTTTGCACCCATTCCTATCTTGCACCTTTCAGACTGAAGGAAAAGCTACTTCTGTAAGCAGTGAGCGTGCAAATGTACATCTTGCATATGTACAGAGTGCACAGACTTGGTGTCGGTGTCTATGTCAATGCAGCCTCCGTGACCCACATCAAGGAGCAAGAGCTGGTGGCAGGGCTGGGTGGTGGGAACTGGCCTGAGTCCATACTATCTATAGGGTTCAAGCTCTGCTGTACATGGTCCTCTCTTTCACATCAACATCTTCCAGCCAAGGAAACTAACTGATTCTCTGAAAGGAAAACATGAATACATATGCAGTGCGGATGCATGGGGAGAATGACAGAGCAGCAGAGCAGAGGGGGAGCCAACCTGACAGTGTAGACACCCCATCTGAACACCACACAGAGCTGGAGCAACATGAAATTGCATAGTTACTGCTTTTTCTGTAAGGAGTTGCTGCCATTTCTTGTTCTTGATTCACTGGAACTCAATTCTGTGCTTATTCAGCTTCTGTCTTTTTCCTTTTGTAGGCTTTGACTATAAGATAAAATTTCGTAGCATTGGGATTCAGAAACACAGAAGCTAACAGGTTCATCTCTCATGATAATACAGGCTTATTGCATTTCTGTCTAAATATTTCTCAGCCGCACATAGGATAATAGCTCATATTACTAGACCTGCAAGCTGCTTTCCTTGCGTCCTGGGGCCACTTAGGAAATTGTGGGTAATATCCTTCTTTATAGCCCTAAAAAAAGGTTCCTTTGGAGGAAGAAATTAAGCATTTAGATTTTTGTTAAAAATGCAGAAATACATCAGCACATATGTAACGTTTACCACCTCTGTAAGTCAGTGCACATTTATTTTCCTAATGGTTACATTACCTACGCAATGTAAAAAATCAAAGCTGTGTGAGTACTGTAAAATATTTTTGTGACTATTAGTTTCAGTTTCTTCTTTGTTAAATGGCTTTTCCTGGAAGATACTCTTACTTTTTCTGCATGCATCTACTATTAGCATCGATCCGTGTGACTTTTACAAAAATTAAACATCTAGATTGCACATTCAGGTTTTGGAAAAAGCTGAACTTGCTTTTTACGTTGAGAGGTATTTTGCACTCACCTACACAAAATATAAAAATGTCCCTACGTCATTTTTTTATCCATCACAACCAGCACTGCTGAGCATATTTGTAATTTTTGCCGTTCAGCCATAGAATAGAAATAATTAAACATACCTGTCAAGTTAAAATAATGAATAAACCCAAGGAAATAATGATTGATTTGTGTGTAGCCATTTCACTAGCAGAAAGAAAGCAAGTGATTGTGAATTATTTGCTGTACGTAAATATGCAGTATATCTTAATGAAATGTTACACTAGCAAACTTAACTCTTTTAGTCTGGGTTTTCAAGGGAAGCTATTATCTGAAGCCCTCTGAAATTCCTGGCCTTAAGTTCTTGACATATCTGTACAGTATTCAGTGTTACTATTGCACTTTGCAGTAAAATAAAACAACAGGAGAAAAATAAACAGTTGGCCAGATTTTCCACTCATTTGGTGTAAAATCTGGAATAAGTCTACTGAAGTCAGTGGTTGGCCTCAAATAAAAGCAATGAAAAGGCTAGAGGAGAATTGATTATCACATGTTGGCTTTTGTATTTGCTTATGTGTCTTTCAATAGACTGAACAATATGTGTCTGTATTTGATGATGTGCATGAAAGGCACAGTATATTTTAAATATGAATACACGAAAATTTAAAGAAAGGATAAATTTCTATTATGGAACAGATTTCAGGTTGCTTTGATCTCAGCTGGTATTTTTGAGTGCTTTCAGAGCTGGCAAAACAGGTCATGAAACCAGAGGTAATGAAACAGTCAGCTGTTTGAAAATACTCATTAGAGACAAGCCTTTTGCACTCTTTAAGGGGTGAAAAGATCGTATTACTTCAACCTTAAAAACTTGTAAATAATTTTCCTCCTCCTTATCTGTAAATTCACACTGCACTCAATGTATTCCAACAGTGTATTCCTTTCTGTCTCCTGTAATTGGTATTCATTGTGATAGTGACCATAATGCATTCAAGAGGGATCTCTGTGGCCATGACATTTGCTTTCCTAGAAATTCTGTTGTAATGCAGCATTATTATAACATTAAAATAACACGTTACCAACTTACCACCTTCTATGGAGAAACATCACCTGCAGCGTAAGTTAATTTTATGAATATATTAGTTTGCGCTCTTGCCATCTGTTCTACCCCTTATAATAAATGCAAAAAGCATATATTTCACAATTAACTCATTAAAAAGATATGATTGATTGAAATGCACATGCATGTTCCCTACACAATGCAGAATGCATTTAAGGTGAGATATGCAAAACCAACCAAGCAGAGAGTCTGAGTCTTAGCAGTGGACATTTTGTGATACAGTAATGGTTATTTCTTTACATCTTCAGCTGGCCTCAAGCAAAGGGCTAGCATACCAAGTGACACCGAAATTGGTTGCTTGCTTTGCCTTTTGAAAGTCATGGCCCACCTTTGCAGGGAGTGACAGGCTGTGTATCGCAGATTTGCTTGGGGAACTGCTGCTGGCTATACTGTCTGAGGACGGTTTGGCATATATCATCCCTTTGCTTTTATGTCTTCTAGTTTATTCAGTTCTGAATCACTAATCTTTAAAATCTACCTACCCTGATCTTTCTAAATAACTTCTCTTGTCTATCTTATGGTAAAAATCAGAGAAGAAGGCAAGAAAACCTAAATGATGTGCAAGCCTGACTTCTGACAGACAGGAAGGCACAGGGAGGAATTGCATTTTCGTTAGCCCCCAGCTGAAGGTGCCTTACTGCTTACCCTGTCTGTTTCCATCAGGAACATCATAGCTGTTGCAGCCATAGCCAAGAGTAAACCTGTTGGGAATGTAAAGATTTAAACTTTAATTTTAATTCAGAAACTGCATCCTTTTAATCAGTTTCTTCTCTGCCTACAGTGAATAGGCATAGCCCTTTTTCCTGTTATTTGTGCTGCAGTGAGAAGGGCAGGCAACGCACACACCATCTGTACTTCCTGATGGTACGTAGAAGTGCAGCATCTTGGGCACAAGGGTGTGTGCCCTGCCTATAGAGAAGGCTTCCCCTGTATCCCTTGTCTCTCAGAAGAGCCTTGTGCAGCATGGCTGAAAGTGAGAGAAGTGTCTTGAATAAGGAGCTAATTCTGCATTTTTCTAGAATATGGTACACATAGGCAGTGCCTTCTGAATAGCTGTGCTCTCTACTGGTTTATTGTGATTGTCAAGAAATATTGCGTTTTTCAACTGTCATTACAATCCTGAAGCTTCTGCATATATCTCTTTTAACATCATAAGGAGTAGTCATTACTAAAAATTACCTTCTTGGGAAGAAAGTTTTCTGGGATTTTTGCATTGTCCACTCATGTTAAAAGGTGCCAGTTCAGCAGTACTCTTGCTAGCTAGTGAGCTAATTTCAGTCTTGATACCACATTTTTGCAAGTGCTCTGCAGTGGTATTATGTCAACTCTTCACATGGTGAATTGCAGGATATTCCTGTATTTTGTGAGAAGAGCTGCTAAAGGGAATGCTGCTTCCTTGCTTTATTCCTGAACAACTTAGGATGGTCCCAGATGCATCAGGGAGCAATGGCAGAAACATATGCAGACTAATAACCTGCAAATTCTGCAACACACGTGATAAATACTGGGAAACTCCAGAACCATTTCAGGAAGTATTTAAATGTATGTCATATTTGGTAGTGTGATTAGACTATACTTGCATTTTTTAAATACATTTTGGTTTATATAATCCCCTTTCCCATGTCCCTCACTGATAAATAAAACACCAGGTGGACTAACCAGCACAGAATGATCTTAAATCTGTTGAATGTGCTAAACTACTACTTGTACTTCACTTGAAATAGATTTCACAGATTGAAAATGCACTGCTGTTTTTTTTTTTAATGAAAACATCTGCATTAAGTAGAGTGGATGTCTGCTCTGTTCTCCTGTCCAGTTGGATTTCAGGAAATATTTGTTTCATGGATGTCCGTAGTTGTGGGCTCGACTAGCCACAAGGGATCTGTCACTGACAACTCATTAAAAGCTGAACCATCGCTCCTAAGAAACAGATTTCCTCACTGTAAAGTTTGCTTTCCCTGGAGTAAAATGTCAGATAAATAAAAGCTGAAATATCTCTTAAGTGTGCTCTACCTATAAAATAGAAGTACATAAGCCAGCAGTACTTAGTAGTGGGAAGATGTATGTTTGGTGGCATTTAATAATGGTGGCATTAAATATTTTTAAAATTTTCATTTTTCTGATGCAAATCAGAGCTGACTACCTTGATAATAAGGTTATACATAATTTTCATATACCCAGTTTCTGTGTTCAGTATATCCACTGCAGTATATATTGTTTTCAATATCAATTTTGGGGCAAACCACAGGTTTCTAAATATTTCTTGTAGGTGTAAGACAAGCATAAATACCAACTGTTTTTTCCTTTTCTGGAAATGGATTTCAAGCACCATTTAAAGGCTGCACTTTCCTTGTTCTTACGGTAAAATTGTAACGCTGATGACAAGAAAGATGAAGTGTACCACATAGGCCTAAGTCATCCTTTCCATCTACTTCCAATTCTGTTCTGATCTTTCCTATGCTGTCTATTTTGCATAATTTATTGCGTTCTCCTGCCTAATAGAGCTGCTTCTATAGCCATCAGCAATGCAGCTCTGTAAGTTGGTCATCAGTCGGGGGTTTTGAAGAGTGACATGGATGTGTCATTCCCATCAGGAAAATAGCACATCTGACACAGCAATGTGAACAATTTGCACAGGAGACTGAAAAAGTTCAGTATTTGGGTGTGAGAACCCCAGACTTAAAGTTCACTTTTAAAATTTGTAGTGAATTTTCTGTTTGATTAAGTGGAAAACAGTTTAAAAAAAATCAGTTTCAGGAATCTAGTGATTTAAGTTGTATATAATTCACTTGCCTAAATGTGACATTGGTGTAAATTTTTAAATGAGGCCACAAGCTCCATGTATAGAGCTTGACAAAGGAAAACCTCACCCCAATGTTTGAATGGGATCCATTATCTGGCGTTTGAAATCTGCTACAAAAAGTCAGGGTGACTGTTGATATTACCAGGGACTACTTATCTGCTTACTTATTTCGCTGAGCTCTTCTCAGTGCTTTCTAGGCTCATTATTCTTTTATCCTAGTAAAGCATAGATAAATTTTGATGCAGCACCCATGCTGCAGCACTGCTTTTGTATGGAGAGTAATGAATAGCAGATTTGGCCCTTTTCTGTTTTAATAGTCTTACAAAAGTCTCTTTGACAGAAACAAACTCCAGAAAATACTATGATTTAAAAACAGGCTATGTGGTATTCTTACTGTCCTTTTGATATAGAACTTGATTAAAATGGGATGTGACATCAGCTGAAAATCAAATTTTCTTTATTTTGTACTTTTTTAGGCTAACCTATGCCTACAGTTTATCTTTGGATAATTTATGCTGTCTTTGTGCCATACCTTAATTCTGAAGACATTTGTTGAAAATTTCCTGTAGCATTCATCTATGATTGTCAAAAGGAGCTTTTATTCTGGGGAAAAAAAAAAAATAAAAAAATAGTACTGGTTTTAATTATAATTCTAAATAGCTTCATAACCACTGTGAACTCTGAATTTACATCATTTTTATGATAGCCACACCATTCCAGGTTTATTGATTTTGTCATTTGCTTCATTACATTTAATGCAAACCTTTTGTATGGAATTATTCTGGTGCTCTGCTGGGCACGGAGGGGTCAGCGTATGCAGTCTCTAGCCAAAACAGCATAGCAATATCATTTTAGTGCAGACTCCATGAATAAATGGGGGCTGTAAATACTGTCCACCAGCAGAATAAAGTTTGCCTTCTCCTCTTGACCTTTCCAGCTGGACAAAGTTAAAACCATAGCTTGAGTCGTCTTTTTTTTTTCCCTTTTCTTTTCTCCTCTCCCCCTATGTTTCAGCTCAGCTCTTCAGTCAGTGCAATACATGTCTTTTAGCTAGAGAGAAAAAGAGACTTTTGGCACGAGAGCAGGAGTCGGGCAGCGCCTGCTCATTCCGTGGCAATGCCACGCTTTGCCGTGGGACTTGTCTGGCGGGACCAGTTCCGTGCAAAATGGAGATCTTGCCTACAGCAAAGGGATCTGCAGGGAGTGCCGACCTGCTGCTCAGAATCAGTTTGAAGAGCCAATGTGCTTTTCAGCTTTCAAGGCAGAGATACTGTGGGTCTCTGGAGTCTCTAGTTGTTTTACCATTTCACTGGGATTAAGTTTTGATATTTCATTTTGTAAATAGGCAACAGTGTTCCTGGATTTGTTGTACCTTTTAAGGTGAATAAAACTTCCTCAGTTCTTAATTAATACTACATCACTTTTTCTGGATAACACAATTACTATTTTTAATCTAACTTCATTAAAAAAAAGTGATGAAAACACTGGTGCAAACCAGGTAAGTGAATGGATTCTTGTTTTCTCCAGAAGACAATGACTTAGGCTCAAAAATTAATTTCAGTAATTGATTGGGGGACTAGATTTCCTGCACCGCTCTTTCTTGACCACAAAATAAGATGGATGTCCCCCCTTCTTGACCCCACCTCAGTAAGGCTGCTGCTCGGCTATTGTCAGTCTTCAATTCTGCTGCAGCTTTCTGTGAGAGAGCAGAACCGGTTATTTAAAATGATGATGACGACAAAGTCCGTGTAGTTTCTTGCCACATTTAGAGCACAGAAGGGAATGATTATGTTTCTCAGTCAGTGATTCAGTCTGTTATATGGCTTCGCTATCGTGCAGTTGGGTGGCTCCATGAGACAAAGTGGCTGTAGGAAAACGAAGCCACCTGCAATTTAGTTCAATCCAAGATTGTTATGCCTTGAAAGGAAAACCCTTTTGGAGGAAAAAAGAATTAAACTCTAATGGCATAATTGTATTTTACAGTCTTTTCATCATAAATTGGTTTTATATGAACATATGTTCACTGTGTTTATACAGCAAGGGATGTTATACAGTCCTTTTAAACAGCTGAATTGCTGCATCATTTGAAAATTTCCTCAGAAGAAGCTCAGACCATGTAAATCCTACATAGATATTAAGAAGGTTGTGTGGAGGATTCTCATTTCCTTTTATTTAAAAAAAAAAATAATGTTTGTGCTTGCATCTGCAATGTTTTCTTCCAATGTAAAATTAGGTTCTAACTGTAAGTGAAGCACAGAGGGAATCCTCAGGCACTCAAATATCTGTTATGAGATTAATAGAAATAGTGTAAAGTTGATTATCTAGGTGTAAATCGGAGAATGGCTTTAGTAAAATAGCTTTGAGGTAGGCAAGAAAAAAACCCTTTTTGTCTAAGACCAGATGACATAGGGTGAATGCGAGATGGCAGCATTGGAAAGGGCTGTTAGATGATGGTCTCATTTGTACAACTGATTTTTGCTACTGTGTATCATTGTCCTCCACTTTTTTTCTTACCAAAAGCCTGTGGGATCTAATTTTGCTTTTGTTTACCCTTTGGTAGTCCCATAAATGTCAAAGAAACAAATGAGAGAATTCTATCTTCATGTGGAAGTAACCCCTGCTCCAGTCTTTTGTGGGTTTTTTTAAAGCCCTTTTTGGAGTTATTTTTCCAAATCATTGAACAGTGGTACAGTAACGCTGTGATAATATGCATACACAGCTTGTCCAAGGTGCTATTCTCACACTTAGAATAATTCTTCCTTTCTTTTGCTTTACTAAGGAAAATGAGGATTTCTTACTTGTTCTTTTGAAGGACCATGAGACTTTCAAGAATGATCAACATTATTTCCCTATATGATTCTGCCTCAATATCCTGCCAATTAGAAGTTGCTTATAAGGCAGTCATGATAGTTAATATTGGAATGTAGAATTGTGCTTTTCCCAAAAAAAAAAAAAACCAACAACCACTAAACCTCAGAATTCAGCTCATTTAAACAGATAATCTAATGGGCTATGTAAAACTGTGACGTGGTGCACAAGATTTCTTAAGGCAAATGGTTTGTGTTAAGATCCCCGTAAGCAGTTCTTGCTGCATTTTCAGGTGCACAACATCTGAGTCACCACATCCAGTCTAGTCAGCGCAGTGAAACATTATTCTTTTTCATACACTTTAAAAATTTCTTGTCATGACGTGTGGTGGGAAATGGATCTTTCTGGTGTGAAATTTAGCTTTAGAAATGAGATTGATTTTTTCTTTTTTTCTTCTTCCTTCTACTTTTTTTATGACCCCTCAGTAGCCCTGTATGTGAGTTTCACCCTTGAACCTGCTTTATTTTGTATTTAATTTATATGTTTAAGCTCAGGTCATACGCAGCATCAGCTATTGATTAGGTCCTGCTTTTAAAACCAGTCTTATAAGGAAGATGACTGCTGCAAGGAGGTCAAGTGGTTTGTCTGGAATGATTCACTGACTAAGGGGGCTTGCAGTTACCTGAACCATTTTGGTGGGGGTTTTGTTTGGTTTTTAGCTCTCTGCCTTGAGCTCACATTGCTTTTCAAAGATGTGGCACACTCACTTCTTGTGGAGCAGCTGGAAAGCATAATTAAGGGTTAATGTTCAGGCTGGGGGGGGTGGGATAAGCAGCAAGCTCTTGCCAATAAGTTAGGCAAACAGCACTCTCTGGAGAATGACTGAGAAGGATGGGAGAAATGTACTGTGAAGCCAATTGTGCAGGTATCCTCTTTACCTACTTACAAAAGATTTGTTGCTTGGATTGCAAGAAGGAAAACTTTGGGGCATGGCTTTTCTCTGGCCATTTTATTTAAGTGCTGTCACATTTCAGTATGAATTAGATGTTTGAGATTTTGCTTACAGGGTCAGGTAAGGTAACTGGTGTGCTCTTTTGATCCAAACTTGCTGCCTAATTGTACTAGGGAGTAAAAGTTTTCTTGCACATGACTGCCTTTTTGTTATGACAATCCTGGCAGAGGAAGCAGCTCAGCTGTCTCTGCTATGAATATATTTATGGACTAGTGTCAGGAAATAATAATATTAAAAAAACACCACCTAACAAGAAAGTTTCAAAGTCATGTGGATTAAGTTAACTTTTAAGATTCTTTGTTAATGGCTTTAATTTTTTAAGGCTTGTAGAATCATTATTCAGTGGCTAGTAAGTAAATGTGAATGAACAGTTTAGACACGTAACCATTTATATTTAAGAAATCACAATGTCTAACATGAGCTGAGGGTTGATGTTATTAATTTCAAAATGAAATATTTTTATTAAAAAATTTAAAACTTAGCAATTTGTGGACAAAACTATTGAAGTCTATAACTTCTAGGAAATTCTGTATATAAACCTGTATCTGCAATATTTCCTGTTAATGTAAGATGTAAGGTGTAAAAATTAGTTAATAATACCAACCATATTTCTAATAATAAGCCATCTTCTATGTATATCTATTTTTTTTTTCTTTTTAAATTAGGGATGCAGTTATTTCATGATGCTGTTTTTACCAGTTTTAAATGGAATAATTATTTCATATTTCTGTTCATTAAAAATCCTGGCATTAATAGATAAATACAGACTTTTAAGTTACCTTACTCAAGTTTCCTGCAAGATGGAATAAAGCCCTTTGGAGGTGACATATCATCCTGTTTTTGCAGTGTGTATTGTCTTGGAGATTATGATTATCCCTTGGTACTGGGATTTCTAAAGTGTGAAGTCTCAGATCCAGGGTCAAGTTATTCCTTGTCCAGCAGTTAATCTCTCCAAGCGAGTAGTGATCCAGAAGGAAAGCTGAAAGACTTCAGCACCTGTTAGGCTGCTTTTAAATTCTACCCAAGAACCAAGCTTCTGTGATGATATCAGGTACCAATAGGGTTTTTGATTATATTTTTACTTTCAAGTACTGCAATTCAGTAAAATATTAGTGCTGTTATACATGTTTTACCTATATCTTTATAAATGTACTTTGTAACAATAGTAACATTATCGATAACTAGCCATTGCAGTGAGTGGCGTTCAGCACTTTTGATATAAACTCTCCCTGTTTTATGATTTAGGTTGGTACTTTACACATCCTGAGGCCAGGGAAGCACATTTTAATTTAGAAATTATGTGGGTTAGTGGAACTGGAAGTGTTGCAATCAGTTCCTGAAATTTTGTAAAACCTCCTTATGCTGCTGACAGCTGTGCATCTGCGGGGCGGATGAATTAAATATATTAAAGGGTAGGGGACTCAAATAATACAGCAATCACATACATGCCAAAAATAGATGGATGCCATTTGCTTTTATGAATTAAAAGAAATAGAACTATGGTTTCATGTAGGTGGAAAGAAATACTTCCTGGTGAATATGTGGAAGAGTTGTCATGCACGCTCTGTGCCCTGTTCTGCAAGATAGATAGTAGTGCCACATTGATTTGGTAAAAACATTGTTCAGAAAGTTAAAGACCTGTTAACAAAAACTGAGTGTAGTGATCCAAACGTATCGGATGCTTATGGTTCATATGGGTGTTCAAATAGGAACACTTGCTTCAAAATGCTTGTAGACATAAATCTGCAGGATGGATTGCTGTCCTTACCCTGGGTGATAAACTTTTCACAGATGACATGAATTTGGCTGGCTTGAAAACAATAAAACAAATGGCTTTTCTTGACAACTATCATCCAGTTTGCTATGTATTTCCATAGCACTTTTCGAAATATTTCAAAACTGATGTAATTACTAGGTCCCAAGATGACCAAGAGCAACATTATTTTTGGTTCCCATTTAATATGTCAGGTCTTTTATTTGCTTTCCTTTCCTACCATCTTTTCTGGGTTTTCTTTTGATTGACTGTTCTTTAAGTTTTCGGTTAGGTGGGATTTTTTTCTGTCTGGAAACTAGTTATTCTTTCCTAACCCTTTTTGTTCTGTAGATGCCCTGTTAAGTGTTTTGGGCTTTCATTTTTTATGTGCAGGTGTTTCATTGACAGCATAGGTGAGTTTTGCAAGTACTCCAGAAATGGTGTGGACTTGGGCAAAGGAGCAGATGGCAGAGGCATAGTTTGTATGACATTGTCTTTTTGAAGTATGTCATGAGATGATTAACTTGAATCTGGATAACTGCTGGAGGAATATGGATGGGTGTTCAAATTCAGATGTAACTGCCCAACAAACATTTAATGTCTCTGAGTGGACTTCGGCAATACTGATAATCTGAAGTCAGCTTTAGGCTGGCCTGCTGAGGACTCTTGCATGAGGCTCTGAATCCACACAGAATGAGATTTTCTCCCCCATGGACCTCACCATATAGCAGGCAGGACATGACAACACTCACATCTGTGAAACAAAAGGTTGTGATTTTAGAGAAGGCCATTTGGTGAAAGTTCAGCAGTTAAAAATAAGTATGTACAGTGTATGGCTCAGAGCAGGCTCCAGTCAAATTTCCTGTTGAAAGTCGAATTGCTTATAGCTTATCCCCTTCCCTATAGAAATAGTTTCCTAAAGTTTTGGGGTCTCTGTGACAAAGGTGCTTTCGCATCACTCGTCTCCTAGCTCCTGAGTAAGGCAGTGGCCCAGCACCCTCCAGTCCTATGGCCACTCTCAAACAGTCACTGCTTTTTCACTGAAAGATCTTCCCTGATTTGGAAATGCTGGTTTCTTTTTTACACTCCGAGTGTTTGCTGAGGATATTCCACTTTGTAACAGTAACAAAATGGCAGATTTTAGTGCTTATTTGAACCCTTTACCCATCTTCTCAGAGTAACAGGAATGTTATTTGCTTACTCATATAATAAGTACTTACATATGTACCTGTATGAGTAAGCAAATGTACTTATGTAACTACATAAGTTAGATATCTAAGCACACTCAAGTGCCTAGAAAAGCTCAGAGTACTGTTTTTATGAACATAGTACAAATTAATAAATACATGAAAGCGCACAGCAAGAACTCACCCTTTCATCAAAGTTTTTGTAGCATAAGTGGGTAATGCAGAAATCCAAAGCAGGTACTTTTGTTAACATAGAATGAGCAAATTTGGGGCTATGAAGTATAGTCAGAACTGTAACCATAAGAAGTAATTCCAGTGGGAATTCAGATGTGGAACTTGAATTAATTGCATTGAGTAGTGAGAACGAAGTTTGATGTAAATGTCTTAAAAGCTCAGAAACTTGACAATGAATTCTGAGGTCTCACTCCCACCCTTAGCACCGACTCATCTAAACTCGCCCGTATGCTTATCTAGTATTGATTATAAGTCAATCACAGGTCTGACTTAAAAAATGAGATGTGATGCCAAGAAATGACAAATATAAAGACTCTTAAAAAAAGAGGATGTTGCACATACATTGAAGCAACAACTGGAAGACGAATCTTAGCTGTTTTTATACTATCCATTGCTGGCCTTGTTTTATATCAGTTAAGAGGGCAACAGCCTTAGGAGCATAATTATATGATGTACGTGGGTCTGTTGCTCCTTTTCAGTAAGCCTGAGAAGTCACATACCTGCAAAGCAGAGAAACATATAATCAGAGTGAGGAGTCAAAATTTGGAGCTGCATGTGGACCTTAGCCATTTAGGAGAATTTGCATGTTAAAAACAAAATCTCTGACTTTGATAATGCCCAGACTGGTAGGCAGCGAACAAGAGAAAGCTCTAGCTAAGCCAAATGGCTCCTTGTCTTAAAGTAATTGAAAACACTTTCCTTTCATTGGTTATTTTTCAGTGGCCAATTTTACAGTGGAAATTTTTAGAATAATTTAAACTTCATGTCTCAAAGGCAAGTTGCTGTTGCCAGATCAGTATAAGAAAAAGGGGTAAAACCAAACAAAAAACCTGGAAGCACCCCCCCACACACACACCTTTCATCATCTGGAGTGACACACACTTATCCTAAAATCTGAGCCCACAGCTGTATTAAAGATTAAATGACCTGTTCTTTGGAACCCTGTAGAAAAGCTTCTGAGCCTGTGCTAAGCAGGATCAGTATTGGGAACCCGTGTCACAGTGATTTAAAACTGCTGCAGCATCTTGAAATATGTAGTGTTCATCAACTCTGCTCCAGTGACTTGTGGGTTTTAGTTACTATTTTAGCATTTCTTGGATATTGAGGAACTGAATACAACCGTGTTAAAAAAAAAAAAATCCCCTGAACCAAAATGGGGCACTGAGATATCCCAAACTGTTCTTCCCTCTCTAGCATTAACTGGCCATTTTTTTGGGGTTTTTTGGGGGGTTTGTTTTGTTTTGTTTTTTCATTTTTTTTTTTTAAACAGTGTGATAAATGAGAATCTGATTGAAAAATTAATTGGTATGTTATACTAAGATACTACAGTCCATAAATGCAAGATGTTAATTGTTTGGGTATTCCTCCACTAGGTATTAATATTAATTTTCTAATAAAAAAAAAAAGTCACCAAAACACAAGAATCTTTACAAATTTACCAGCCATGTAACAAGATTGACACTCTGCTGTGACTTTGCTCACAACATTTACTGTTTTGGTATTATTTCCTCCTAATTTTTGCTTAAGAGCTAGAAAACATATCTCAAGTCATTGTATGACTGCAGGTGATAGAATTAATCTAATGTAATATGTAATTTCAAAGGGGACAGATGTCTGGAGATCGAATGTCAAGATTCCTTTCTGCGCTGTCATCTCCCTAACTGTGTAAAAGAGGTGCTTCTGGTGTCTGGCCCTTGGGCGGTTTACCTTCGCTTAATTGCTGAGGTCTATTGCATTTGCTCTCTGCCACAGCCTCTACCTTGTCATGTAATTTTCATGATTGCTGAAAAAGTGTAGGCCTCTTAAAGGCATGAGAGCCCTAGTTTTCCTTTCAGAGCTGAATTACTAAATTATTAATAATAAACCTGTGTAAACAATGAAACACCAGAATTAATATGATTTTTGCCAAGCAACCCTGTTAAATAACCACCTTGCTTTGCTACATCCCGCCCTGTATCTGGACAGTGCAGTCGGCGTCTTTAGCCCCTTCTCCCGAGAAGCTCTGCGCAGCCCTGGGCTCCCGCTGGCAGGAGCTGGGCGCGCTGGCAGCCCCTGGGAAGACCTCGGTGGTGTCCTCGGGGCAGCAGTAATGTCGTCTGTGTCCAGAATGTCTCTGTCCTGCGCTGTGGAGAAGAACCAGCAGAGCAATAACCCTGCCTTGTTGCGTTGCTCTGTAGAGTTTCTTGCAGCCCTCTGGTCCACTGAAGCCACGTTTTAGAAATACTGGTAGCTCCAAACAAATTTTGTCTGTCTTTGACAACTGACAGCTGATATAAATTTTAATATTAAGGGATGAAGCATTCTATGTCTTTCTTTTTTAAGTTTTGGTTCTGTAATGAATTTGTTACTACACGGAACATACACACAGAATCATTTTCAGGGAAGAAACCCAAACCCCGGTTGCATGCTGCTATATTGATCTGCCATAACAGCTAGCCTGTGGAGGCTTATTTGTTTTTCCTTCAAAATGACATAACTTATGTGCTATTTGTTCCATGTAAGTAATATCATGATGGTCATGAGCTGATGTAAACATTGACCTTGCTTATTGTACGCATCTTGACGCGTGCCTTGGGCAGCAGGGCTATCGGGGGCTGCCAGTGGTACGAATTTGCAATGCTTGCTGTCCTCGAGGAAGGATGCGGGCACGGGGAGCCTGGTCCCTGAGGGCACAGGGAGCCTCATCCCTGCAGGCACACTGTCCCTGTGTCTTCCTTAGAGCACCACACAGGCACACTGAAGGGGAGGACGGGGCTCAAAGTTTGATGGAAGTGATGTCCACAACCATGTAAACAGAGGTAGCTTCCAGCCATTATTGCAGGTCAGGGGTGGAAAGTAGCAGTTACTTAGTGATCCTATTCCACCTGCAGCAGCTAGGTGGATGCTAACCTTCTGCACCTCCTCTACCCTATGCTCTTTGTACATTACAAATTTCTACTAATTATTTAGATTAAATATCTGCATATTTTTTCTATAGAAAAAGTGCCTTAGTTTCAGATTTTCCAGTTTCATAGTAACATCTCTAGTGATATTATTTCCTATTAATATTCCTGATATGATTTCCTACAATGATTTCCTATTAATAAGGTGAATGATTAGTAACACATTGAAATTAGAACTTTTCTTTACATGTGGTATTTGATACTTGTCAACTGAAAATAACAATACATAAAACAAAGATTTAAGTAAGTGCAAACCTTCTGAAAATGTAAAAACCACTATGGTAAATAACTTTCATATTCTCTAACACCCATTTTATCTTCCTCATTTCTTCCCCTTTCCCCTTTGGGGCTATGGCAGAGGAGAACAACAGATGGTTATCAGTCAAGAGTAACTAGGGAAACCGCAAAACCTGCCCCAATTGCTATGGAGACAGCCATTTCTGTGCTTGGTATGCACTATTTGTTACATCAGCAACCAGAGAGAGTTAAAAAAGGAAAAAAAAAATGTTCTAAACCCCCTGATATTGAAAGGAAATCTTGGGTTTGTGTGTATTTATCCTTGTGGGAAGAGGCAGGAGTAGTCTATGTGTTCATTTGCCACTCAAGTTTTGCATTAAGCTAATATGTCTATTTTTTGACAGCAACATTTTGAATTGTGCGTTAATGTAATAAAAAAAAAAAAACTTAAATACTTAATACTTTTGAATAGTCTGCAGAGTAATTATTTATAAGCAATTCTCCCCCTCTAAATCAGATATCCCTCCCTTCTTATTTAACAACCTGGCAACATAGGTCGGGTATGAAAATTGAAGACAGAGAATATGGCTGTGCCCAATTATTTCATGCAGAAGAGCTGTTTCAACTGTAGCTTTTGGCAAAACCACATCTTTAGGAAACAGGGGAAAAAAAAAAAAAACCCATGAATTTTGGAACACTTGTAAAAATCCCAGAGGGAGTTTTCAGCTTGATCACAGCAGTTCTGTCATTTGTGTTTTGCACCACTGATTTATTCCACTTGAGAATTATTTTAATGTTGAATTTAATGTATCAATTCTTTAAATATTCTAAGACAAGCAAGCTCTTAGGGAATGATTTTAGTAAAGCATCAATAAAGAGTAAAAATTAAACATGAAAAACACATTAAAAGCTACTTTGAAATAACTTTATATTATTTCAATTTAATTGAATTTAGTATTACTTCAAAGGGCCATCTATTACCTGTTGCTTCCTTATTGATTTAATTTAAGGATAAGGACTTTAGTTTGGTAGGTGAGAAATTTTACATAGATGTAGTGTTGTGTCACTTTCCTTTGAAATTTTAACATCCTCAAAGTTATATAAGGACTGGTTTGGAGGCTGGACAATAAATGTTATAGAGCGTCTCTCTAATTCTTACGGGTTATTGAAGAGCTTCACTACTAGGGTGTAAACTTTACAGGAAAGTGGTGGCATAAACCCAGCAGTTTGTATTAGAAAAAAAATGGACAAGGTTTGGGGAAAATGTTGTCCAAACTGAGGTTCTTTTGGAATGTAGTTAACAAAATTCATTTTTTTTCTAACAACAATTCTATAATAAGTTACAGTGAATTTACCTTCCTGTGAAATAGCTATTGAAAATTCCTTTAAATACTTCAGTAATAAAATATGTTTAATATGGATGCCTTTGGTTAAATAGGCAAGTCTTTTATTAATGAGGATATGGCTCTTACTTAATCTTCAATCTATAACAGTAGATATCTGTAACAGTACTAGAGTAATTCCGTATCTGTAACAGTAGAACTTTCATAAATATGCAACTGTTCTAACAGTTCTTTTTATGCTAAATATGTAAAATATGAAAAACAAAGAAATCTGAAAAAGATTTATTACAGTACTTGTTAATACAGGCTTTTATTTAAATATTTAACTAGATTCTGGACAAAATATCAAAAGAGATTATAGTAATTAAACTACTGTCACAGTATAATTAAAAACCAGATTAACACTTGAGCTCTGCAGTGGCCTCAGTAGTATTTGTAAATGGAAAAAAAAAATTCCTCACTCACCCTCACTGAAAGAAATAAAGTACAAAACACTGATTATATAGTTCATTATTGTGAAATGTTGATGCTTGAAGGACCTCTTCTTCTGCAATGTGAGTATGGCTAATTGCAGAAAAAATATTGAAAGCCTTTATATATGGCATTAGGCTAGCTGGTGTACTATGGAGAAACATTGCTAGTAATATAAATGTAGGGTTTTAAACATTAACTTTTAATGTTAGTAAAAGATTAGATTATTTTGATTTTGGAAAATTTCACCCTGGAGGAATTAAATTCTTTAATATTTTATAACAGTTTTGGGTTGTTGTTTTTTTTTAATCTTAAATCTAGTAGCATGATAAAAATTATATCAGCTTTGTTGCTGGGGATTTTTGTCTCTCAAATGCATGTGGAAGCTAAATATTCCTTATTGTTGTGAGCAAAACCTCCAAGCCTCGGTATTTAAAGGATTATTTCAAATGGCAAAAGAATATCAACATTGTAAAATCCTATTCCTTCCAAATGCTATTTGAAATTTAACTTTCATGTATGATAGATAATGTACAAATCTAAATGGATAAGCCGGAGTTATACTCTGTCAGGGTAATTGTGCTTTCAACAGTTAAAGCGGTGTCTTGGCCAGACCATAGACTGTCCAGTGATGTAAATCTATCAGGATGCAGCATTATTTCTCATTTCATAGGAAGGTGATTTGTGTCTGAGTTTTTTTCTTGAAAACATCAATTTTAAAGATAGACAGTGATCAATCAGTTGCATATAATTTAGTCACATAATTTTCCTGCTTTTTAATAAAAGCTAAGACTAGCTATTGAGTCACAGTTAGAGTCAGATTATAATAATACCTATGGCATTATGTATTATAGCTCTACCATATGAAAGATGCCTTTTTCTCCAAAGAGTTTTATAAATCCTCACATTGTTTATAAGCATTTGTCTGTGTCACACTTCACCTAAATCCCATATACCCATTCAATATTTTCTTTCCTTGAGTGTTTTGCTCCATTCTCTGAGATCTTCTGGTATTGCTCTTTGTATCTGTTAACATTGTCTGGTTGCTAATTGCCTGTCACGGAGATCTCGGATCCCTGGAGCCTCTTAGGTGAGGTCAGAGTAGGTAATTCAATCACATGCGAGCTGCTGGGTTTCCCAGGCAGGGATCTCAGCTCACTGACGTTGGAGCAAGAGCCATTCTGACAATGTTGAGCCCAAGTCCAGTGCTTTGTGTCTAATGCATGAGACATTCAGCATTTAACCCAAACTCTTTAACGCAAACAAAAGTTAGATATCTAACTTAGCAAAAACTTGGAAGTTCAAAGTTTGGTGCTGTTTATTTGTTCATGCCTTGGCTTGTAGCTCTTATAATGTGCCATACGTGTTATATGGCTATTTCACACAGCTCGGTTATTGCAGTTTCATTCATCCTTTAGCCTCTTTTAAATGTAGAAGATTGCTTTTTCTGTGTGAGAACCCTTATTTTCTTCAGAGGCAGCTGAATAACTTGGCAGTTTTAGATAAGGTCTGAGCTTAGTGCTGTATTCCCTCAAAAGGCAGGAGGAAACAGAGGTATAAAAAGTGACTTTGTCCATTTTAAAATGGTATCTTAAATCTGAGTTTGTGTTGTCTGACCTTTTTTCTCCATTACATTGCACCATTACATGCATAACGTCCTGTTTGTAACACTGAGGAGAGTTTTATTCAGGTAAGATGTTCTCAACAAGTGTTAGGCATGTCTGTTCTGTGCACTGGAGAGCTGCATGCACAGCTTACCCACTTTTGAGTATAAGATCTGGCTGTTAGCCCGCATCACAGGATTTTTTTGTCTTCATGGGTATAAAAGTATGTGTTGAACACCTGTCTTTGGCATTCTGTAAGGCTTTACCTGAAGTTTTCTCAAAACTTTAACACATTGTCTTGGAAGGAAGATGTTGTTTAGACATTAAACTCTCAAATATCTACTCTCTGCTTAACCACTCACCAGGGTGCTGGACAGATGCAAACACATAAAATTTCCATCTTTATGCATTGAAAAAAAAATGGGGAGGTGAAGGGTCTTAAACACAGTCATGCCTAATTTAAAGACAACTAATAGTTCTGTTCCTTTTGGGAAGAAATTATCATGCTTAGAGTTAAACACAGATGTAAATGTTTTGGCATGATAGATATCAGGAGACATAAGCTCTGTCTGTTACAAAGAAGCATTAAATGTGTGCATGTCTCCCAAAGACTGTGTTTATGGGGCATGCAGAATCAGGGTGTATCTTTAATGAATATTTTCCTTATTTGCTGACTGTTCTGCTAAGTGCATGTCTTCTGGGTGTCTAGAGGTTTCCCTTGGCGTGGTCCTATGGATTAATCACACGGACTAAACTTGGTTGTCAGCGCTAGCATGACTGGACTTAATAGAAATATGGTTAAGATGGTCATTATGCTTTTTCAACAAAAGTCAAATCCGTGAGAGGAGTGTTTTTTAACAAAAACAATACGTACACTGCATATGAAGCCCTTTAATCAGAAGGCTTTGTGACTCGCACACTGGGTTTATTTGCTTATTTTAGTGTATTTCGCAGAAAAATCAATATTATAGTATAACTCAAATGAAGATAGGTAATAATATATAGTAATTCCCGTAGAAGAAGAAAGAGAGGTGATTCTCAAGTTGCGCCTGCTTTCTTTTTGTCAAGCTAGCATGTGCCTACTTTATGCTTAAGAACGCCAACTGAAGTGTAAAGTACTTAGTCATGCAACTAGTGTTACATTTGACTCATTTTAAGTTTATTCTTCCTGAAATCCACCATCCTTTCTGTTTGAGCAACAAATTTTAACAACCCACACAAATAAACAGGGATCTTGGAAAAAGCCACTCAGCCGCCACTAGTTACATATTTATATATAGCTGCATGCTAGTTGCATACATATATAGTTTTTAGCATCTTTGCTAGGTGGTGGGAGAAGCAGAGAGAACATAAAGAAAGATGTATCTATATACTTATATACCTATGTGTATATACTATGCATGAACTCTTACGCTGTAGAAAAATCCATTTCAGATGATTGTACATCCTGGTATCTGTCAGTATAGGAGACATTGTGGAAGTTTAGCCAAATTCAGCATGTCCTCCAAAATTATGAGAGCAATGAGAAACCTTAGCTGGGCTTTATGCTTGCTAAGCTTTTTAGTAGACCATATAGTGTGTATGGTTTTTCATACACTTTAAACCATAAAAAACCTGATGTTCATCAAGACCAGACTACATTACAAAGGATGTTTCTCACAGTCTTCAAATATATACATGTTCAAAATGTTCAGTGTTAGTAGATCAAACTCGATCTTTAAAGGGGTGCATAAAGATTGTATTTGCCATTGCTTCATTTAAACCTTTGTATTGCTCTTTACCCCAGAGACTTTGGTTTGGTTTTTTTGTTTTGTTATTATACTGTAGTGCTCTGTTTGTGCTTTGCTGTTGTATAGTAAGAAAGTTGTGGCAAATGTCTATTTAGACCAAAAATTAGGTACAGCAAATTACTGGAAAGAAGTCGGTAAAACTACACAAATATACATGGGTGTAATATATTTGCAGTCTCTGCATACGTATTTATTATTTTGTAATAACAACCAGAAACTGCAATGAAATCTTGGTTTCTTTGTTCATGATACTTTATACACACAGGACAAATGGTCTCCCCCTCACCAAATCTAAAGTATATGCTGTGTAAAGGGCAGTATAATATAGAGTTGGGAACCTGCATCTAATTTTTTATGAAATGCAGATATTGTACTTACACGTGGTTAGGTACATAATTTTATTTCTCTAAGTGTAAAATTTAAATGATCAGATGTCAGAAAATGTAATCACTAAATTTTAAATTGCAACTTACAACTTTAATTTTCTAAGCAAAAGAGACAGATATAGCTGCACTTCTGCATCCACATACATTGTAAAATATATTTAAATCATGCGTATGCTGGGAGACAAATGAGAGAACTCCACCATCCAAATATTAAATTACACATTTTGAAGTAAAATAGTGTTTTAAGTGTACGTGTGTATAATGCTTTCTGTCACTGGCTTGCTCTCCCTGATGCAGTTAGACAGAATCTGTATTTAGTCAGGAATCTTTCAATAGAATGGGCTACCAGATGGGACCAGTAACAATGCAGAGAGGCATCGAACCACCACAGACATTTGGTGCTTAGAATAATAAAAAGACTATAAAATTAGATTAGTTGAGTCTAATTTGGAATTGGTATATTCCCTATGCACTCTCACAGCTCTTGGGCAGATAAAGCCTGGAGATTTAGTACTGTCAGGACAGAGGACTCCAACTTCCAGTAAAAGAAAAAAAGGCATTCTGGGAGGTCACGGAGGGCAGCACAGTGACCTCCAATGATTTACAGGCCTTTAGCTTAATGAAATTGTTTCAGTGACATGACGGTAAAAGCTCATAATGGATTGGATGCCCTAATGTAATGAAATTACTCCCTTCTGCCTTAAAAAAAAAAAAAAAAAAAAAAGCGCAATTAATATTTACTGAGACCTGACAGGCTTCAGTGTGCGGTAGCGTGCCGCGCTGTCAGACAGCAGCGAGCAGAGCCAGAGCAGCGTGGCAGCTAAGCAGCCCTGCGCCGGGTGGCAAGCAGGCGCTGCAAGGGGGTGGAGGGACACCTTGGTGACGGGGAAGCCCCCAACCTGGCGCTCCGAGGCAGCTCTGCCCGTACCAGCCAACCTTCATCCTCTCCCTTCCTTTCTGCAGGCAACTGGACAACAACCAGATCAGCTGCATCGAAGATGGAGCCTTCCGAGCCCTGCGCGACCTGGAGATCCTGTGAGTTGACTTGGTGCTGTGCTGGGGCGGTGGGGGGTGGCTCTCCCCGTGCTGCAGTCTTGGGGCACTGCTGGGGGCTTGATATCCTTCCTTCCCACCTCAGACAGGTGGTATAGGTAGTGAAGTACAATCTCACACTTCCCCCAGGCTGGGGTTACTGCTAATTAAACCACAATAGACGACGTCTCTGCTACTGCTCCTGAGGAGCAGGGATATTGCCGTGCTTGCTGCTGCGTGGAACAGATGGGGTTCAGCAGTATTCAGAGTGCGTCCGATGTATGCTCTGCAGCCAGAAACCTGGCCAGGTCTGCATAATGTCGAGTAGCGGAAGGGTAACAGGTTCGTGGGGAACAATATTATGAGATATCTGACTATTGCCTTAGACAAAAAGCCATTTAAAAGGTGTTTGGTATGTAAGAGGGAGGAGAGACGGGCGTTTGGCAGGCTTGTTCAGTGCAGTCATTGGCTTTTGGGGAGGATCCTTTTCTGAGGGCTGAAATAACACTACGTTGTGCTCTTCGTGTACCACAAACTTTACACATCGGCTGTTAAAGCTGCAGCACAGACGAAAACAAAGAAAAATGATTTGACAGTGAAAGCTGACTCCAACAGAGAAAAACCACATTAGATTTAGAGCACCGTCATTGTAATGCAAAATCCATTATTACCCAGAAATCAGTATCTGAGCAGATAATTTGCTTATTACTAACAGTTACTTGTTAACTTAGAGACCTTTTCTGGAATAGGTTTTGACTATGTGAACTGATATAAAGCTTTCCCTTTTACCTGAAAGTTAATGCCACAAAGCTGAAAGTGTTAATACTTGTGAAAGCACACACTCCTAAGCCAAAATGGAGAGGGACTGGGAGGGACCCCTCCAAAATTCAGACCCTCAGCATCTTAACTGGAGTTAATACTAGTCCAGCATTGAAACAGTATATGCTTAAATACAGCAGGGAAGGCCTGCTCAGACTGCTGAATAGCTTGCCCTTAAATTACATGGTATGAAACAGCAAATGGGAGATGGTTAAAGGAATCACCTGCCTCACACAGTCCTGGCACCTGAAGATTCGGCAGACTCAAGGCATTGCCTTTGCTTCTGAGAACAGGCAATACAACGGGCTTTATAGACAGTGCTGTACCCCACACCACAGTTGTTTTTGAATATGCATGTGATAATATTGGGAATTCTTCCCCAAGGGCTCTACCCACCTCAGACTGATGCTCAAAAGGAGTTTTGCCATCAGTTTCAGCAGAACCAAGTTCAGCTTTCTGAGGGACCTGGGAGTGGTGGCTGTGCGTGTTTGTCTGCCACAGGCGTCCGAGATACCTTTGGCCCCTCTCTCTTCCTGGCTGGGATATTGATATTGATCAGATAGTGTGTGTTGCTCATATTGAGCTAACAGTAGGTATCTGCAGAGTTTCTTACCAGGGAACTTATGTTATCAAGAGTATTTTTGGAATTCTACATTAATAGCACTTTTCAGGAAAAGTAATGTGTTACCACTATAAAGTTTTACTTGTCTGTCAGATTGAAAAGTCTACTGTGTGATGAATGAAAGGAAGAAAAAAAAAAATAATGAACTCCTGTAAAATTGACTTTTTTTTTTCCTTGATGGACTGATTTGCCATATCCGCAGAGAGTGAATCAGTCCTCCACTGACAGTAGACAGTCCTATAACTTTCACTAAAATAGGCTGGACAATAAATGGAATCTTTTTTTTTAATATACCGAATTCTGCAGGCTCTGAAAAAGTTCCTGGGAATGCATTCCTTCTCTCCAGGATGTAGTAAATATTGAATTAGTTTATTTACCTCTCTGCTGTTCATTGGTTAATTCTATGCCAGTTATTTGTGGGTGGGAGAAGAGGAGGATATATAAAATACACCATAATCACTTCTTTAATGCATTTTTAATTTTCAGCACAGACATACTGCTACAGGAGAAATAAATCTTAATTCTAAAAGATGAGAAAATAGATTGATAGTATCTCTTTCTAAAGGTATTTTTCTTGCAGTTACAAAATGTGAGTTTTTTACTTCCAGCCTAATCTGAACTATTTTCCAAGTTTTTCTTCAAAGTTTGAGCATTTAAATCTCACTATCAAAATAAATTTGATTAATGCCCCAGAGAATATCATATCTTCAGTTGTAAAACAGTCATAAATGCTAAAAATTAAAATTATTTGAATCATCAAAGAATATTAACAAGTGAAACCAAATTTCATCATTTCAGACTCACTATATATTTTATGCAGATATATTTTAACCTGTAATGCAATATGTAGAAAATATTTAATGATTCTGGCAAAAATTAATCTACTTATCTGTTTGAACAGTTTGTAAGAGTACCAAATAATGAATTTCTTCTTTGTCTTACTGAAATCTTGTGACCTTTCTGATATCAAATGTTTACATTTCTGCATCTTTTCTCTGCACACTCACCTGTCCAAAGAATTCTAAATTCTGTAGATAACTCGAGGCAGAGACAAAATGCTTAGCATTACTCAAAAAAATAAATTAAGAACACTTTCTTTAAAACCACTTTGGTTTCTGGATTGCACTTTTCATTCACCTTGAATTCTTCAAAAAACATGAGGGTAGGGAGCTTGGTGATTTGGTAGATGTAGGAACAGAAGGAAGTTGTGCAGTTATCCTTCAAAATGAAGAGCACTCCATGGTCCATGTTACTTATTTCTGCTTGTCAAGGAAGCTGTTTTCATTTACTACTTTTATTTTCTTTTTCCTATGTTATGAATAAATTACTGTACCAACAAATAGCAAGAGGCAGAGATGAAAACAAGACTGAAATTTGTGACTGATTTCAGTCCTTGAAATGGTGCAGTGGGTTTGCTAACTCCAGCTGCAGCCTGGGTTGGACCAAGGCACTGATTGTGGCTCCCAGTACAAACACCGTCCTTTGATCACTTTTTTGTTTATGAGCTTCCGTGTTTCAGATGTCCCAAAAGGTGTCCCTGATCCTGTGATCTGATCTACGTTGACCATAATGCAGGTGCCAAGTGCTACTGGTGACTCTGAGTTTGGGTTAAAAAGCTGCAAAAAAGTTGAGTATGAAGTGCTGTGGTGCCTTCTGTTGATTGTCTTTGACCCTGCAGCAAGGTGAAGATAACATCTGAGATGACATGCTTACTTAAACATCCTTTCTTAGTACTTCTGTATTGGGGCTAGTTTTGTTCATTTTTGCATCAGATTTTCTGTACAGCTTCCTGTAAAGGTTTTGGGTTTAATCTGTTGATAAAATAGATATTTTTCTTGTTGGCATACTTCCTTTCCCCCTTTCTGTAAGACAATAAAGCATATTTCAGTGGGTTTGTTTTTGTATTCCAGCACACAGAAAGGTGTGTGCAACCACTGAAACAGCAATAAAATGTAAAAGGGGGATGTATTTGTAAAGGGGTGGCAGAATTTAACTAACTTATGACCTGTTGAAATAGAAATGCACAGAAAAGTTGAAAAAAATGCTGTGAAACTTTCACTAACTTAAGTGTCATGTTTAGTAGGGGAAGATTCTCTGCTCTGCTTAACTTTTAGTTGCGTCCTGTGGTGATATCTGGCAATAACAGTATTTATTAGTGTAGCTGTAAGCACGTTTAAAGATTATTAAAAAAACCCTCACAAAACAAAACAAAAAAACTAAAAAAACTCCCAAAGAATTCTTCAAAATAATTGTCTGGTATTCCGTATGGTGTGTGGCAATACGATGTTCATATCCTCTGTAGACTGGAAATTAGGCCATAGGTTTATTTCCAAATGTCCAAAATTATGACGCATAGGAGATAAAACTCTTTCAGAGCTCAGAATTTCACCTTCAATCTCTTAGGATACATGAATAAAAGGAATTAATTTCAAGGTGGTTCAACAAGCTCAGTCAAACTGGGTAAACTAGTAATGCTGAGTGATGAATGATCATGCTATTGTCATTAGACTGGAAGTGATGAACAATACTTGGGTTTTTAGGATCTGTATTTCAGTAAGATGCAGAACTCAATTTAGCAAAAACCCCTTTTAATTTGTTTGTTACTGTTTTGCCTCTCTGGGGTAGCTTGAAAACTGTGTGGTGACATGGCAGTTGTGCCATGTGGACAGCGCAGAAAGAATTACGAGTCACTGTTGGCAACTTAGGTGGAGTATTTTCTTTGTTTTATATTGTAAAAGCTGTTTTTCCTCCTACTTTATGATGATAGCCAGAGGGTCTGGAGCTTGAACATATTTTGTTCATTGCAGATTTTCTGTGAAAAAAATTCCCGAACCCAAAAGCTTTTTATCATACCAAGAGGTAATCCTGGGAGGACTATGGATAGTATTCTGTTAAAGAAGGCAAATGAGTTCTTGCTTTACTGAGGTAGTACGGAATGATTTGGGGTTTTGTTTGTTCCTAGTCATGTTAATTGTTGTAGGTCTTCAATAAAATGTCTCTGAGCCTGAAAATCCTCTTTTCTGAGTTCCACCTGCTTTTTGAAATGAATGAACACTGCCTCTCTCATTGAGTCTGTAGCAACAAACTATGCACGCAAGAATCTGCCATTCAACTCTGGGCGCTCTAGTGTGAAAAATTGTGATTATTCATTCACAAGAAATACTGAAGAAGAGCAAGTATGCTCACCCAAATATCCACAGCAATTTTAAGTTGTAACTTCAATTCCAAATGAGCCCTAAATATTTGATCTTAAAAAAGTTAGGTTTTCAGATTGTAAAATGTAAACATAAATGGAAACACACCACCCTTCTACCCCCCAAAATCTTGAAATGAAAATAATAGGAGTCTTGGAAATTAAAATTGTTCTATCAGCATTTGTATATATAACCTTTTCTCTCCAAACATTCCTGCTTCGCTCGTCATCTTCCTGCTCCACAACAAATGCCCAGAAAAGCACACAGCTACAAGTGCCGTGCGCTGGTTTCTTTTGAACTCTGATTCAGCGCTGAGTCGTGTTCTGCAGGACAGAGTGCGATCTGTCAGACCAGTTACAGTCTGCATCCCCCGGTTCTTCTGCACATTTTCTGACACATCCAGTCATTGCAAGCATTTTACAAGTGAAATAGGGTTATTCATGCTTTCCTTTTTTCAGTCCAATATATTCCTATTATAAAGGACTGGGTTTCATAAAAAAATGTAGTCATCTGTGCAATTTCTGCTAGAGATGTCATGGATGAGAGTGCTTATAATACGCACTACCTTTTGTCCTAGCAAACTTCTAAGAACTTTTCTGAACATGAATCATTATTTTGTGCTACAGCCAGGATTTAATTGTTCCTGTGGTTGTCTTTGGTATTCTGAACACTCTGTTATATAGTCAGTTTTACTTATTTGCAAAATGCTGTTCTGGGCATGTCTTAACTGGGTGTAGAAGATTTTTATTTGCTTTCCCAACCTGGAGAGTCAGGGAGCAAAAGTCATGATATAATTCTAAATATATGAGATGTCGTTGCTTAATGAAAGCCTGAAAGTGCCACACAAATGTGATTTCCTCCTTTATTTTGCTGGAAATTATGATCAGTTGAGGCAGTCAGGATCAAATTTGAACTCTGTAAATTGTGTTCCTATAACTGGTACCAAAATACCTAAATATGATAATAAATGAGATTTCTACTTAAAATGTTTTGCATAGCTGTTTTACTTACTCATACTTGAGTACAGTAAAATTAAAATTATTGGGGTTTGTGTTTGTGGGGGTTTTTTTGTTTGTTTTGTTTTGGGGTTGTTTTGTTTTGGGGTTGTTTTGTTTTGTTTTGTTTTTTACCCAAGGGTATATATTAGCTCAAATGTATGTAAATGAACTGAATGAAATGAAATGAAATGAATTTAAAATCTTCAGTTATTTCATCAGTCAGCATGTACGTAATATGTGTCATAAAACCAAACCTGAATGGAGTGACTATTGGCAGTACATGAGTAATTGAAGTATCTACCAGTTAGGTGAAAAACAAGGAGTTTGGCTTTTCTAAGAGTATCCGCAGTTTTCCGTGTCGAGCTTGTATCGCAAGCAATCAGGTTATGCCAGAGGAAGAACAAAAGTCCTTTTGGCAATTGAGAAATGGTGCACCCAGAGTACAGATATATCAGTGGACAAATGATAATTTCCATTTTTCTTTACTCCATTACTTATTAGACCGTCCTGTAGATTATACTCTTCCCATTCTTCCTGCCTCCTGTATCACTGTAGGTCTTTAAGGGAAGGAGCAATGCTCCTGAAGAACCTGGCTGCTGTTCTTGCAAGGTTTCTGTTCTATAAATAGTTGGAGATAAGATTAACTACAGAAACGCCTTTTTCTGGAGAACTTTTAGAAAGCTGCTGCACCCCCAATGGACCCTAGTGAAATGAGATGCATAATTAGCATAAAGACTTTATGGAGGAAAGATGGAGTGCTTACATGGTTGCTTGATAAGAAATGTTTTTATTTGCTGATACATGTTGGTGGGAGATCTGGTGTCATTGCTAAAGGTATGGAAATGAAATCTGAGATAACCTCTGTTCTATAACATATTACAAAATGTGAGGTACAGCATAGTGAAAGGAACACTATCCAGATGGCACCATGGTGACAGGCTTTATATCAAAGACCAGCTGAGATAAAATAAGAGCGGGTAGAGAGGGCCTCTGAAAATCACTGATGCCTGTTACAGATGTAATGTAGCTCTCTCTTTATGGGGAGAATATATTTGCATAAATTCATTGATCAATGATTTTTGCTAATCCTGCAGTATTCCAGGCATGTCCCAGCAAATTGATGAATATTTCTATCAATCCTCAGTGCAGATGCCTAATTATATTACGTATTTAGAAAAGATGGATTTTTCTCCTCCTGGAGCATATGTAGTAGTTGAATGCTGTGCTCATTCTCCTTTCCTGCTCCCATTAGGTTGGAGGTTTTTTTCCCTTTAAGAATAGCCTGGAGCCATGCAGGCTGCAGAACTTATCAAGGTAAGAGCATTGTCAGGTTAGAATTATTAGTTTCATGAATCACTGACCAATATGCTTTTTGAGGAAGCCCGGTTTTATGGCTCGTGTAGTGTAAGCCCTTTGTTGGTGCTGCAGTCACAGCTCCGAGAGACTCCAAAGTCAAAACTCCAGGAGACACAGAGATTTCTGGCAAACCTTCTCGCCCATGATATTAATTGTTTCATTTGCACGCTCTGCTCATCTTGTGACCTGCCTTCCCTCCCCTTTGACTAATATAGTTTCTTCGTCAGTAATATAAAAGATGTAGAACAAGCATTTTGACTGTTGAAAGTCAAATGAATGTGAACAACTTAATCCTGAGGACACTCAACTGTATATTTAATGCAGACGTGTGGCTCAACACCTTAACCAAAAGCTGAGCTGAAGACTATGATGGGAATAAAACTCTTTACAGATAAAGTTGAGGTGATGACAGAGTTCTGAGGGAAAGTAACAAGTTCAAGGTAGATGAGTAGTCATTTTGTGCCATAATTTGCAATTCATTCTTTATATGACTCCCCAAAGCAGCTGGATGACGATGCTACAGTAGCTGGATGTAATCCTATCGGCATTAATAAGGCCTCTTTGGCTGGGGGAGGAGGCTGCATGCCTGTGTGGCACAGGTTTCCATGATATCAATATCAATTATACCAGGACATCCTCAGCCCTTCTGTGCCACCGTTTGGGGTCCAAAACTAGTGGTGAATGCGGGAACTGTTTGCTCTGGGGTCAGCCACCACAACAGCAAAAAAATGATGATTTAAAAAAATGTTTCAAAACACAACTGTTACCTTCTTTTTGTCTGTGTGCAATTAAAGGTATTGCTTATGACCTATATGAGTGTAAATGGTTTGTCTTTTTCAGAGGTTGCTTTTGTCCCTTTGCTGTGCTGTAGAACAACATAGATAAAGGCTTTGTGCTGTAGCCAGTCTTTATACAAGACAGAACTCAAAAGCCTACTTTCTCTGGAAAGAGAGAGTAAAATTATGGTGGGAGCTCTGTATACCAGAATTGTTGATCTACCACTTCAAGTGTGTCAGATACTTAACCTTAAACTGTAGCTGCTGAGATCAGGGTACTATACATTACTTATTGTTAGCATTATCCAGTATTTTTAGCTGGGACAATAATATTGTATCTGTAGTAAATTAGAAATCAAAATAGTAATATATAGAGAGTTAGCTTGCAAGTGAAGTAGATAATTACACCTGCACCTGAAAAAAATGCATAGGTAGAAGCTTCTTCTGATCTAAAAATCAAATGGTGTCTTTTTTTCCTGCTGTTCACAAGGTTATGCATATAATGTAAGTGTATATGTGTGTAAGTATATATGATGGAAAGAGCATGTATGTTACAGTTAAATCAGGAAAAATAATTTTTAAAACTTTAAAAAGAAAGGCATATGTTTAGTGTAAATTAAATTTTCTTTACGTAGCTTATCTAGTCTGTGTTTAACAAGAAAAAGAGAATGTTAGAGCTGCATTAAGGATGGAAGTATGAAACAATTTTAAAGTCATTTGAAGCCAAATAATCACAATTTCTATGTTAATTTATTTATCATAAATGAAGCAATTTCATGTTAACTGGTTCGATACTTTTTTATGACTGAAATGGAATTACATTTCTTAAGTTTCTAGTTTGGGGTGAATAATCCGAATACATTGTTAATGCGAGTGATGGACGGCCACGCTTAGGACATCTGCAGATCCTTAGAAACAAATTTTAAAAGGCTCTAAGGTCATCCAGAAACCTTTGCTGTGATACACCATGTTGCTTTTGAGCGTTTTGGAGATACCTCAGAAAACAGCTTGGTCAGTTGAAAGAGCATCAAATGAGGTGGCTACATAAAGCCATTGAAGGAAACAGTGAACAGTAGTGCATTAATTTTTAAAAATTGCATGCATCCCTGTTGTATTCACAGTGCTAGGTGGCGTGAGATATCTATGGTTTGCAAGTGCAAGACTGGCTGAGGTTGGGATTTGTTTGAGGGTAAAATAGAAGAGAACATTGTGGAAGACAGGTTGATGGCTGTGATAAAGGGATGTAGGAGCATATACTGAACAAGGTCTTTGTTCACCAGATTGGTAATTTAGATTTGCTTTTGCATCTTTTGCCATTAGATCTTAGATTGTGTCTGTCACCAAAAGTGCTTTTGTGGGAGAAGGGAGAGTGGGAAAGCAGATCTTGTTCATGGCTTTCAGCTTTGGACTTGGCTACTGTGATCAATAAATTGCCGCAATGCAGCATCTCTGCGACGATGCTTGAAGGCCGCTGAGAAGCCCCCGTTGGTGCAAAAGGAGGTTGCGGGCTGGGCGGGCTCTGGGGAGGGGGGTAGCCCACTCCGCGAACACCCGAGCTTCTTACTGGCTCCTTGGGAAATTTCAGTGATGTCTTAAAAGGGTTGGGTCCATCTTATCTGCGAGACACCCCGTCTTCCCGTCCACAGCTAGGGCGTTAGAAATCAGGTGAGGCACTTCAGCTAATACTTAGGCTGAAACAGTTAGGACAGACCATCCACAATGGCAGTTATATTTTATTTTGTATGCATGCAGATATTACAGAGAAACAGCCATTTATGGAGAACAATTGACTCCTTTTATTTAGCTACTTCTTGTGCTTGTAGAATATTCCTGAACAGATCACGAGTGCTTCGAATTTTTTTCCTGTGTATATTTTATTTTGCACTTTTTCACTCTGTGGACTGAACGCAAATGAAACACTGTGAGTATTTGCTATTCAAATTGTTATGGTTTCTTAGCTGTATTGCATACGCATGTGTGAATATAAGCAGGTATTGCTGCTTCTCAGGGGCAGGTGGTGTTTGGGAGAAATTTAAAAATTGGAAAGAGGTGTTTTGACCTTTTTCTTGTGTGATGCACACAAGCGCTGTCTCATGTGTTATTAAAAGAAAAACTCAATGTTTAATTCCTGATGGAAAGCAGATCCCTTTCCAGCTTCACCAAGAAACATGTAACTGCCCTTGCCTAGGAACTGCGTGTTGTCTTTGTTCTTTCAAAACATTTTTTTCCTCTATAAATGTAACTTTTCCTTAACTACTGTTCATACATGCAAGTCTAAATTCACAGAATGTGTATGTCGCACATTCCCTATTTCATTCATGTGGATTTATATTAGCCCACATATTAGCCTTAATTTCCAGCATGTATGAATTGCAGGTAGGGGCGTCACATACTGTTAGAATATCAAATTATTCCACAGATACAGTCTACTTCTCTTGCATTTTGGGGAGGCACACTTTTGGCAGTAAAGGTGAAGTTCCTTCTTTAAAGGATTAGCTTCTTTTCCTTCCTCTGCTTGCAAAAGTTGAGAATTGCCTTTGCAGTTCTGTGCCACACCATGCCCATTTTCATGTTGCCGGAGCTATGGAAGATGTCTTCCCGCTGCCCTCTCCCAGTGGGAATGCCAGTGGCCTTGGGAGCCGAGGGGTAGTTGAGACACCAGGCTCCTGAAATCAGGGGGGCTGCTCTGGCAAGAGGAATAAGGGGCATTATTTTGCCTGCAGGACCTGGTAGGTCTGCCATTGGAGGGAAAAGGAAACCAGGGGTTCTGGCAGCCCCACTCTCCATGGATGCCAATCACCTGCCTCCTGAAAGACTTTTCTAAAACCTTTTGCACTGACATCCAGACACTGAGGCTAAACTGCTGCCGGTGCCATTTCTATTCATTGTTGTATTTATACTTCTCAAGCAGCTGTCTGCTGCATACATGGGGTTTGCCAGCTTGTCTCTCCTTTGGTCCTAGCGGTCAGCATGGGACTTGCAGAAATCCGCAGTCCTGCAGGCAGTGCCGCATTGCGGCAGTTGATGAAGTGGCAACAGGCTGGCACAATGACTGTCCCAAAGAGGTTGAATATTGTCACATAGCTCCTTACAATGGATGGAGAAGTCCATTTTTTGTCACTCTCTCTAGCTCTGAAAAGACAACTAATTTCTGTCTGCCACTTGGAACGGCTTTTCTGTTCCTGGGTGTGTTACACTGTCAAGTATGAAAAGGATATGTTCCTTATGGTCTATCAAAATAGGGGCTTTTACCGTAAGGTTATAGCATTAAGGTTGCAGTGTACTCAGGATGGGACAAATTCAAACACAGTTTTGAAGAATTATACTATTCCTTTCTGATCCAAATTTAATCAGTTTCTTTAGAATTTCTTTTGGTGGAGTACTGTAAGAAAACTGCAGCACTCACCTGACTGAATCCTGAAACATATTACCCGGGAAATCTCCATCATTAAATGCCTTCAGCCTGAACAAGTGGCAAAAGTTGCTTGCTCCTTTCAAATTATAGGGTTGGACTGTGTTAGTTTGAATTGAATTATGTTTATAAGACTGCTTTAGCTTCAGAAAAGACTAAATGGGAACAACGGTTCAGGCAGGAACCGGAGAAACAGTTTTATTTTGCTGAAGTACTGACGCATCAAAATTAAGGTTTGTATGATCTGACTCTGTTGTGCTGATTCTTTTTCATCCTTTCCATAAATACACTCTGGTAGGCTTTCAGACCTCTGTATGCATCGAGAATCCAATCCAGTTTCCATTGATTTTGGCAGGAGTAGCACAGAATCCAAATTACAGTACCTGACATGCATGCAGTTGGGTAACACCAAGAGTCTCATATTTAGTAAGAGACATCTCTGTATAAGCTGAAAAAAAAAAAGCATATCTATTTAACAATTAATTTATATTAAAGTAATATAATTCTGTTATTAATTTAATTACATTAATTCATTGAACAAGAGATTTTTCAAATGAATCTACAAAACAAAATTTAGGTGAGTTGAAATTGAATACAAAAATATTTTTGATTGCTGTGGCTCCTGTGAAAATCTGTGCCTAAATAAATAGATTGCAGGGACTAGATTCACTCCCTTCTGAAATCAGCAACAGGATTTGCACTGACTTCAGTGGACATTGGTCTGGGTGTGATGATAACTGGACTTGTTCCCAGTGGTTATTGGCAATAATATCAGCTCTGGAAATCGGGTACCATAGAGGAACATCAAAACCACCCTGATGATGTAAAACACTTATGCAGTGTTTGCAGAAATACTTTTCTTTCTCTGAATCCAAATACTTACAGAAAATTATGGATGTAATTGGGAGTTAGAGCCACAGCAGTCATTCACAATAGTGTACTGAAAAATGGGTAGCCTTTGGGCAAAGACTTGAGAAAATTTCTTGATTCAAAAAAAAAAAAAGTAAAGGCAGTGTTTCTTGTGCCATTTTTGAGTTTAGAAAAATGACTCATTGGAGAATCCCTAATTTAAAAATAAAGCAGTGGCAGAATAATTTCAGCCTGTGTTCTTTTGTGTTTGCACCAATGCTTTTATAACTAAACTTTCTATTCAGGCTGGATTAAATTTGTATTTTCTGACTAGAACTAGAATGTCATGTAGAAAGTTGAAAAGCTAATTGAAATTTCTCTAAAAAGCTTCTTCAACTCTCACTAGGCATAGGTGTTAGAAAGAACTGGGGGATGCAGCTGGTACCTGTATTTTGTACAGCTAATAGAGGTGATTTGATTGTGTGGGAAAAGAGATATGTTTTTCTGCGTACAAAAGGAGGAGAATTCCCTAAGGGGAAGCGGTAAGACATTTCATGTAAGACCATGTGAATGACGTTCTTGACTTAACATCTAACAAAGTCCACAACCTAAATGAACTGTGAACCCTCATTCTCTGTATAACCTTTATTATATTTTATTTTGCCTTATCTTGGCTTATTTTATTTTATTTTATTTTATTTTATTTTATTTTATTTTATTTTATTTTATTTTATTTTTTATTCTGTTTTCTACTTTATCTTGTTTTAGAATTTTTTTTTAAATTGTGTGTCAGTGTAAGTATGTAAATTCAGGCATAATGATGCGTTTATTCACATACAACAGAAATACAGGGCTAAAGATAACACTAGAAAGGTTTCAGCATCAGTCACCAGACATAAGTCACCAGAATCCTTAACTTTGCTCCTGCTTGTATACATACAACAATACAACCTTTGATTGTACAGGCCCATATGATTTTTTTCTGGCCTCTTTTACCCGTTTCCACTGATTCCTAGTCCCAATATCTTTACCCAGATAGCTTGCCCAACCATTTTCTTAACTGTGGGTCCTGTCTTTCCCTCTCCACTGCTCTTAGCCTCAACTCCTGACCTTGCCAGTCCCAGAGACTCCAGCCAAGGCACAGGCAGTCTCTAGGGAGAGTTAATGCAGCAATTATGGGACTTAAGTTACTATCCCCTAAAGTTCTCTCTATAGGCAAATGTGGTCACCCTGGTTCTTGCTGGGTGACAAAACAAGCACTTTAAAAAAAGAATTTGTTATTACAATAACTTAGTTTCCCCAAAGCCTGATGTTTTTGAAAGTAATCTCACTCCTTCAAAGGAAAAAAAAAAATCTGCCGTAAACATCTGGCCTTTCTAATAAGCTTAAACAGTTAAAATCTGTCTGTTATATGCAAATTAAAATCAGCCACACAATGGGAAGAATCAGGCAATTGTAACAGTAAACACTGCTGGCAGTTTTGTGCCTAATTCCATGCTAAGCTTATTTATTTTATTTTTTCGTACATTTCTAAAAAGAACATTTTCTTTCCTTGAGACTAGTCATATTTCTGATGTCAGCTTCTCAAGTTAACAACGCTAGAGCCTCTCATGTTGTTGTGATGAGAACATTTGTGAACACATCGGCAAAAGACTAATACTGGAACAGAAATCACAAATTGGCAACTAGTTATTTTTATTTATTTCAGTGGGTTTTTATGTGTCACCTGGAGACTATTTAGAAGATTATTTGCCTGGGCTAACATTGTGTTTAAAAATAGCACTTGTATAGTGCCAACTCATTTTAGAGTTGGGTTCAAATATTGAGACAAAAACCCAGCTGTTATTGCATTTGCTGCTAATTTGAGGTGTCTGATCAGAGCTCTACTGCTGTATGTCAGTGAATAAGGCCCCTTGTGAGATCATTATGTTTTCTAACAGTTGAGAGTAATGGATTAATCAGTGCAGCATCAGTTGCTTTTATTATATGCCCACACAGTAGTTGTGGGCTTTAACTTAAACAGTCTGTAGGGAGATCAAAGGGTTGAGTACAAGAGGCACTCAGGACTCACCAAAACTCTGAAGAAATCCAGTTGAATTTTGGACCTTGCCTAATGAGCAAACCTTGGATGCCTTGAAAGTCAAGAGTGAGGACTGTGCTAGTGCTGAGGGATAGAGTGCCAAAGCCATTTTGCTTTTTCATCAGAGGCCATGAGAAGCAGTAAATATTTAATTTAATACAAATTCCTTCTGACCTGTGTGAAAATATAGCTCCTTTTACCCTACAATCTCAAGGTTAATTACAAACATTAATTATGGCAGTGTATAAAATTCAAGTTTTTGTTTTATTACTGAAATACTAAAAGTAGATTTAGATTCACTTTTTGGAATTGGTAAAATGCCCCTGCTGTTAGTTATATTAGGTGGTATGTAAGGGTTGGAAGAGGTCTGAAGTTGTCATCTGTTGTCCCACAGTAGGGCAGGACCATTGAGTCCCATGCCATTCCTGCCAGGGATTTGTTTAGTCTTTTATTGCAGGCTTCTACTGCTGCACACTCTGTAACAGCTCTTTTCTGTGCTTTTCCTGTTCTTATTTTAAGAAATATTTCCCCTATATCTAATTAAAATCCCCTTTTCTGAAATTTAAACGTGTTTGCTGAACCCTTGTTGCATCCAAGGAACAGAGAATTTCTTTTCCCTTTGTAATGGCTTTTTAATATAGTTGGAGAGATGTTTAAGAGTGATATGAATCTGCTAACATAGAGGTCTAAGGTTCTGTCACCGTTAGTGTTATATTTTGCTGCTAATTCAGTCACCCAAATTCATGTTTCATCTCCAGTATTTCAGACAGACCTCAAGACCCTCTTCTTTCCTCTTCTTTATGTGCATAAATACTGATGGAAATGTCTAATCTTGCATGGGTTCAACAGTTTCAGTCCACATGTACACTGTGAAGAGATTCCTTCAAATATTTTACTTACCAACACTCCATTCCCCCTGAAGCTTTGGGATCTTGAGAAGTTGTCTTTCTGTCACTGCTGGGGCTGGACTGTTGCGTTCCCTTCTGAGCTCCACTGGCAACTTGGGGTGAGCTGCTCAATATTTTTTTGCATCAGTTCACCCACTTCTGAACAGAAGTAACATTATTGAGAAAACTATTTGCATGAGAGGCTTAATTATGCCTGGAGATGCCTTGGTTAAGTCTTAATAAATTTTCCAGTCTCATTTACTGGATGTATAGTTGCACTGGGGATAGAAGCCTGGGAACCGTGGCAGTTGTGGGAGAAGCAGTAATTGGGGAGTATGACAGTAATTCACTCTTGGGAATGTTACAAGCCTGCAGATGCACCATTTGTAGCTATCCATTGCATGCACATAGATAATAATCTTGCATTAGGCCCAATTACATGGTGTTATGGACACAAAACACATGGATTATACATACATAGCCAACGAGCATACTGTGATAAAGCAGTGGTGTAATTGAAGGAGACAGAAGGAAATGTTAGACTTGTTAGTGCTACCAGTGCAGCAGTGCCTGATACGGCTGATCCCCACCAGCCTTGCCCGTTTGCTTTTCTGCCCTGTTTCAAAGTCTCGCTTTCAAAATATGGGTTTATCACAGAGTGAGGTAACTCAGCACCTTGGTCTTTCCATAGTGTGTTCAGAGAGTTTTGAGCAGGAAAAGGAAATTAACATCATTGTTTAACTTAGGGTGAAGCCCATAGACACATAGAAATATGCGCTGCCAAATGAGGACTGTTGTTTGCAGGATTCCTACTATCAAATCGTGTATGTTAGAAGCCTGTAAAGAATCTCTAGTCCTCAAACGTAAAAGGCATTCAAAACCAGAAATATAATAAATGAGCCAGTGCCTTTTCAGATCTCTTCTTCTGTCTACCTATCAGTAAATTGGTCTGAATATTTCTTTCTAACTGAGAATTTGCAAATGCTGTGGTGTCCTGTGATCAGCAAAACGTGACACAAAAGCAGCCTGGCATGTTTCAAAAACCTGAATGGCCAGCACAGCAGACCTCTAGTAACTATGGTAGATGCTTATTAAGGCTTGGAGAAAAGTGTTAATCAAAAATTTAATCTACCATGTAATTTCTCAATTTGATTAGTTCTTTGTGCTAATCAGCTGCAGAAGTGGAATGTGAAAGAAAATCAGTCTCTGTTACCATCAGAAAAAGAAAGGATGTCTTCAGCATACAGCATGTTCTCCCCTTTGATTTTAATCCATTCAGATTGTAAACAAGAACCGCCACTATGGGTATTGTACTGAGGCACAGCTAGTAATCTATGTATGTTATGAAAATGCCTTGTACTTAGAAAAATGGGCACTTGCATAGTGGTTTTTCCTTTTGCCAATGATAAAATAGGATACCATAACTTTTTTTAAGCTGGGATGTAGCAGGTGGCATTGTTATCAAACAGTGTTATGTGTTTAACAAAAAACCCAACCCTCCTATGTATTTTTCCTACTTAAAGTGTGACTGGAAAACATTAAGACAGTTACTGTTTTACAATGTACTTATTGACATACTAATTGAAGACATTAAATAGTTAGTATTTCAGATAATTCTGTTATGTTGTATAACTTTTTCTGACATCACTGCCAGAAGATCCTTTTGGTTCATGTCTAGTACTTAACTGGAACAGAGCGGGCAGATAAACTGTAATGAAAGTATTATTATTTCAGATGAATAAGTCACCAGGCATTCTGATATTCATTATATGCTCTTAATTATATCATTAATTGAATTCCAAGTAAGAGAAACAAAATCTCGGTGGATTCCATAACTTACAGAATTGAAAGTGTGTGATTGATCTTACAGCCTGGGATTTTTGCTTTCTGAATCAGCCCAAGGAACATGAAAGGCTGCTTAGAGTTCCTGAGTTTTTAAAACAAAATACTTGTATTATTAGTAGGGTTCAAAATTTAAATCCTTTCCTTTTTTTCCCAAAGTATCTTTCATAAAAGTTGTGCCATTTCTTCTAGCATTAGTATTATTTTTTTCTGACTCTCTAGTCCTGAACACCTGTATTCCTATTCAAGAGGGTGGAGAAAGGAGTAAAGAATAATGCATAAATATTATTTTAAAAAACCACACATATGACAGTCATTTCTACAGGTTAATGATTTTAATGTAATTACAGTGAGTCTGGAATTAACATATCTTTGTTGGGGGATTGCAGTGGTGTACATGAATTTGGAGCAAGTCAGAAGACAACAGAAGTGCAACTGCATGTAGTTAAATTTGCACCAAAATTTTGAGGAAGGAGATAGGTAATTGTTTTCAAATACTGACAGGATTGCAGAGTGAGCATTCTTTCCTTTAAAAAAATTCTAATTAATGGGTGCTCTAAATCAGCTTTCTTCTTCAGAAGGAAGAAAGCAGCTCCATGCATGCCTCTAACCAGTTGGGGCAACTGGCAGAGGAGTGAGTTAGTAGAGCAGTTCCTCTGGGGTTGTAAATTGAAGTCAGTGGGACTATGACAATTCTTACCGGTGGAGGATGTACCACCTCGAAGATTGCTGATCCCACGTTATGCGTCTTCCAAGTAGTCCTTGGAGGATCCTTAGGACTGCTGCAGTCTGCTTCTGCTTAGCTTGCAAGATCTGACAAGGATCACAGCCCAAGGTGGGAAGTTTGCTGGCATAAATAATATTGTCTATAACCTCAGTTTCCTGATTCAGCGTTTTGGATATGAATAGTTTACAGGGAGAGGACTTCTAAATGAGAGGACAGTGCTTTTTCAAGGGACAAGGGTGTATTGGGTTCTGGAAGAGGTGGGAGGTATAAGGCTGGGGAGAACGCAGCAGAATACAAGTTTCTCCATATGGTGTTGGAGAAGTCAGAAGATTCTGGAAGTTTTCTGTTTCTCACAGCTTCCTGGTGTTTATGCATCTGTTTCTAGGGATCTGAATCTTAGTTGGATCAAAATGAGACTGGGGCCTTGGAGCAGCTAGCAGACGACTGGAGCAGAATTTATTTTTTCCCTTCATGTGTTAAAAACACCACTGTATTGTGTGCTTACCCCTGTCAGGACACATACTCTCAATAATCATTGCTGGGAAGGCTTTGTGTGCATGACAGAAAGCTTTGCAGAATGACTCCAGAGCACACCTCTACCTGAAAACGTCCCCATTCAAAAGCCGAAGAGTTCCTAATGCGTGGGAGCTGTGTGCTCTGCACAACCAGAGCAGCAGGGTTAAATTCCTGCAGCTAGAGCTGGGCTGTAATGCAGACAGTTCACTGTCAATTAGTGTCCTTTGCAGTGTTTGGCCTTCTTTGTTCTGAAATAATTGCTGTTATCATAGAGGTTTTATTGCCTTCATTATGGTTAACATTTAAATATCAATGAAATAGCATGCTACTAAGTTATCTGCCCAATAGCTATCTCCTAGAGTTATCCCTGAAGTTTGTGTTTAAGGAGTATATTAATTCAGCACTGACTTCGAATTCTTAGGAGGGTTATGTATTTGTTGGTGAATTATGGGAAACCTTTGCTTATTAGAGGCAAAACCTCTGAGCCACTCTCATCTGATATTTTGTGAGTAGAAATGCTGTGGGACTGGAATAATGCTTTGTCTGTTAAACAGAAATATCTTAAGAAATTTAAAAATATTTTTGAATCATCAAATCAGGCAGTAAAGGCTGACCTTTCCACATCCAGATGAAGAATTGCACTAGGAGGCAGGGATGTGTTCTCTACTTTCAGCACAGAGCGAAATTCACTGTATTGTCCTGTTCTGCCTGAATCCAGCCTGCATTCTTCTGAAATCAATAGGAAGTCTTCCTTGAATTCCTGTAGCTACCATTGACTCCTACAGTGCCACGTGTGACCTATTCAGACATTAGCTATGTATGTGGGGTTTTTTTGTGAGCTGATTTTACATGTGGCTTTTATTTATCAGTGTATACCTGAGATCTTCCAACCAAGTGCATAGCTCATTTTTGTGTAACAGGCAATGGCAGAGGGGGAGTTATATTTTTATACAGAAAAAAAAAATGGTGGTGCAATTAGAAATTCCATTTGTGAGCCCTGTTTGAACTTCCTAATATGCATGTGCAAATGCAAATAGCAAATAAATGTAGATATTGAGGGATGGGTGTGTTGATGTATATACGTATGCACGCTTATAAGAGGCTTTCTTCACTTTCTGAAATTGTTGTACATGCTTGTTTTGGCTAACTGTCCGCAAAAGACTTTGGTTTGCATCTCTGGCTAGATAAGGTATTCAAGCAGTAGCAACTGTATGACAGAGCCGTTCATTTTGTACCGTATAAACTGCCACAGCAGGACATTTGTGTTGTCATTGTGACATTCGCAGGAATTCAAAGGCAGAGCTTTTCAGCCCTACAGATGTATGCTGATACTCGCTGTGTTCACTTCCAGCACTGAAGCCGCAGAAAGGCAGTGGCACGTGCAGACTGTGATGCACAGCTGACGAAATGACATGGCTGATAGCTATAAGAGCTTATTTTCAGGTTTACTTGTGAAGTTGACAGTATTTCCCTCTTCATTTTATTCAGTAAATTTATAATATACTGTGTTTGAGTCTTTGCGTATTGAGAAACTGAACACACAAACCTGTAATTTTGTATACCCATTGATCCCAATGCTTAGCTATGTGTTTCTTATCCAATTTTTGGCAGCATCAAGTTTTCCAGAGGATCTGGAGTGAATACTATATGTTACATGATAAGCCATGATGCACTAAGGCTTACAGCTCTTATCAGCCTGGTGTGTGAACTCGTGTGACTTGGCTGACACAGATCTCTGGCAACAGATCTCACATGCAGATTCCAGATTTCCAAAACTTTGCTTTTACTGACATTAACTCGCTCTGCTCACAGATTTTGAAAGGAAGGGTAATCTTGCTCAGTTGGTGCAGTTTGCTGTCATGGTATGTCAGCCCCCAAGCTGGCTCCAGATTGATAGTGCATCCATCTGGTGCAGCACTATGCTGAAATACCAGCTACGATCCTAATAACAAAGTGGTCATGTTCTGTCCTGCTGGGATGTAGTGCAGCAGCAACACAAACGTGCTGCTGCCAGCATCAGAGCCTGCTCACATGCTTCTCCTGAGTGTACCTGCACATAGCTGTGTTACCCTGCAACCTCCTGGCTTTGCCAATATGCTTGTGTGTCTTCCTGTGTACCAGAAAAACGGTCTTAATAAGGTATAATCTGATTTAGCTTTAATCTGCTGATGTTGTAGATGGTGGTTTTGCCAAGGGATTTCTAGGCACAATTGTAAAAAAGTTTTTGAATTGGCAGATGACCAAGAGGGCTGGTTAACTTCTGTGAAACTCAAGAGCTTTTGATTAAATGTCCTATGTAAATACATAACATTGGAACAACTAAGTAGTTCAGGGAAGGATAATGTGCCTTTAGGTTGCTTCAACAGGTATTTTCTTCAACACATACCCAGACGCACAAAAGCACTGTCTTCTACCAAAGCAATCTTGTGAAGTGCTGTGCCCCTTGTAGAAAGCAGAGGTTGCTCCATGCAATGGTGCTGTGGACACCACATGTTTCAAATAAGCAGCTGCAGCCAGCAGCGGGACCAGCCACGCTGGGACGTGGAGTCATCACTGGCCCCATCAATTCTCATGACAAACTGGGGTACTGTATTTGCAGATTTGGTGCACTTGGAGCATGGCAATTATGCCCTGTTGGAGTGCTTTCCATTTCCTCTGCCATCTTGATAAACTTTATAGCTTCTAATTTGCTAGAGAGTCATTGATATAATTAGGAGCTATGTAAATGGGAGCAGCACACTCAGCTGATGATAATCAAGTCAGTTCATTTTTCATAAGAAGCGCTAAGGGGGTCCCTACCAGCAGCTGAGATCATTTTTTCTTTAAGCTTGGCTTTGACAGAGCAGCAGAAACGCTTACATGTGTGGGTCGTGACATGTTTTATTACGGTCCATTCCAATACCCATATATTTTTTTCATAAGGAAACCAAAGAAAGGGTATCCCTCCATCCGTGTGTTTTCAAAAGGGCAATTTGAGCTATCCATCCATGTAAGCTGGCTGTTTTAACAAGCCTGTGAGAGTCAACGGCTCTCTTTTTCTGTGAGAGTGAGCGCTTTAAGTGCAAAGCATTCATATTGCCGTGTGCGAGTTTGATGTTCCTCCACTTAAGTTGCACCAGGTTTTCAAGCAAAGTGGCAGCCTAACCAAAAGGTCTGGATCCATTCCAGTAGTCAATAAAAACTCATCTCCTGTGATGTGGTAAATAGTAACCTTCATCCATTCTTATGCAGCTGTTTGTTGCTTTGCCCTGACAGTATTTTTCATAATACATCACAACTTGTCTGAGGTATTGGTCAGCATATCTTATTGCTTGCAGCCTGGCAGATTTATTACCAAGAGTTTTAGCAGCTTGTTTCTGTAAATAGTGTGTTGGTGAAGAAATGTAAATAATCAATCAATCTATTTTTCTCTTTTCTCTCTTTTTTTTTTTTCCTCCTAACAGTACTCTCAACAATAACAACATCACCCGCATTCCTGTTACCAGTTTCAATCACATGCCAAAGATCAGGACTCTGTGAGTAATACTTTTGATATAATAACAATAATAATAATAATAATAGTAATAATAATGGTGTAAGCCAGCTCTTCAGATATTTGTCATCTTGTGATAATCTTATTTCAGTCTCTTCCTGATGTGAACAATTCACCCTACTCTCTTGAGGAAGACGGTCACTGAACAAGCCTGACTCTGGCCTTGTGGCTGAGCCTGTCCCACAGGGACCCGCACAGTGCGGGCAGCCTCAGGCACCTCTGTGGGGATGGGGACAGCTGAGGCCAGGCCAGGACATCAGCCCGTGGGTGGGGACCAGCTCAAATGGGGCCCATGGCCAGGCAGAGTGGGCTGGGGCAGGGCTGGAGACCTGGGCTGCTACGGTGTCACTGGGGCAGGGCTGAGGGCCTTGGGCTGGGCTGTGTTGGGGTCCTGGGACATGATAGGGCTGGGGGAGCCCTGGGAGCCCCTGGTGAGGCTGGGCAGGGTTGTCACAGTGGCTGGTGTCCTCAGGGCCCTGACAGCGAGATCACTGGATTTGCCCAGGGTTAAGCAAGATTCAGTTTTATCAAGATTTTGAATTTTGCCAGACATGAAACTGGCATTTTTTTTTTCCCATGGGAAAATCCATAATGTGAAATTTGTTCCAGGCTGGAACATCATCAAAATTGTGAAAACTGCTCAGATGGATCAGGTTATCTAATTTTTTTAATATCTTGTGTTTAAATCCTATTTCTTCTTTTCCAAGTCGAAATACCAATTTCTGAAGCAAGAACTTTTTTAAAGAACTTGAAAAAAAGCTTCTTTTCCAGATACTTTCTGAAACAAAATGTCACTGATTCTGATGCATTTTTTTTTTTAGAAAAGCTTCTCTTACATCAAAACCATTATTCTACAGCTGGGTACCATCCCACTGGACAAGCTCTGATCAACTTCTGTAGACCAAAATACAAGAAGTGAAATTAGACTGTGTGCATTTGTATAATTTAGCCATAGCCTACCAAAAACATTTTCTTGAAATAAATTATTCCTTTAAATTCCTTTAGGGAATACACAAATTCAGGAAAAATAATGTTTAAACAAAGTCTCTCTATTTTTTCTTCCAAAATCTCAAACTCAACCAAGATGTCTTTAGTACTAAAAGCAAAGAAAGTGAAATAGTAGCTAGCCTGAAAATTTTCTATGGTACTGAAAAATTAAAATGCTTCAAGGATGCTACATATGCCTGTGTGAAAACCACATTAAATAAGTTAACAGAACTGAAGAAAAATGTCTCTTACTCAAGTCAGCCTATGTAAGATAACCTCTGATTTAAATTTACATTCTTCATTAAATGGTGACATTCATAAATCTTAATGTATGTAATTAAATTGAAATTAGATGTTTGTCTTGTAGAAGAGAATAGATTAAGATGTAGGGTTAAGGTTCCTGGAGTTGTGCCTTTTCTCATCCAGTCACAGTGGCCCAGAAAATTTGCCTGGCTTCTTGAGATTAGTCAGTCTCGTCTGTTACCAGAGCTCAATGCCTTGTGCCATTCTCCTTTTAGTTTAATTTCGGAGATGGCTTTGTATATAGCTCCCTGGAGAGTTACACTGACTAATCCCGCTCCGCTGTAATTAAGGGGAAAAAAAAAGGAGGGGGTCGGGGGGGGGAAGGAAGTCAGTCATAAATAGGATTTATAAGGGGAAGCTTTTATATTGAATTCCAAGAGCCACATTTCATAGAACATGAATGCTGACCCACTCTAAAAGGATTTGCTGGAAATTTAATTTAGGGCCTATGACTAAAAGGGCATCTTTGCAAACTTGCATTCTTATTCATTCACCTCATGTTCTGTAAAGGTAGTTTCATCAATATCAAGTGGCATGTTTCAGTCTCCAAAGACTGCCAAATAACACACAGTATTACCAGTTCAATATAGGAATTAAAAAAATCCTACATAGACAGGTGGAAATACAGTAAAATGGTTTAGTTTTCTGTATTTCCTTCCATCTGTTTTAACAGAGGCAGAAAAGTCATCAAAATAGCAATTAATAGAAGATGAATACAGGAATCAAATAGCATTTCATAATTTCTTCTGCAGCTCCTTCATATTAAAAATCTTTTTCTACTCCCAAGTCATCTTAGTGCTTTTCACAATTGATACTTTATTAATTATAATTATTAATAAAACCAGTTTGTTTAGCTACATATCACTCAGTATTTTCTGAATTTCTTTTGTTCAGAATTTAGGCTAATACTGGTTTGATTTAACCAAGTTTTGTGTAAAGGGATAGTAATACCCTAACAACTAACGTACACCTGAGCACATGTAAAACTGATCAGCTTTTGCTCACCTGTGTAAAATATTTATATAAAGATATTATCTGGGGGGAAATGTTAATATTCTCTCTAGTTTGCTGAGCTTTATTTCACTTGATAACCTGTTTCTCCTGCATTAATATACTACCTCAATGAAGAGTTTGCATGAAAGGAGAAACTGTCCGGGGCATAATGGCTGAATAAGATCTACTATTTAATCTCTTGGTTGTTGATGCAAATTCAGTCCCAATGGATCATGAATGATGTTCATTACACTTTGGTGACTACTGTTTTCTTAAAAAAATGATCATCAGCTTGTACACCTTCTCAAATAGCTTAAAACTTAGACATGGGGGTTTTTTAGAAGCTCTTGTAGGGAATCCCTGGTCTGAATGTTGCCTAAGTAGGGACAAGCCCTTTTTCCCATCCAGCTGAGGCCCAATGCGGTGTGGATAGTCTTTTCCCTATGTGTGTCTCTTTTACACACTCGTGCGTTCCATTAGCAGGACATTTCGGGCTGCTTGTGCTGCAGCTGCATCTGCTGTGATAGTTCTGTGGGTAAATAGCTTTTTCTTCATGGCTCTCAAAACAATCTGCTTATTTAAGAACAGAGAAGGAAAAATAAAGACTATATTCAACTTGAACATGACCTCTTGGGGGTGGAAGGGAAGAGAAAAGTGCTAGTAAGATTCGAAGCACTTGAAGAATTCTTTAAAAAGATCATCTCTTCTGTGCTAACCTTTTTTAACTGTCTTTTCAGTTGCTAAGTTTCATTGATCTTTTAGCCTTGACTGGAAGTAACAGGAATTAGTTTTTATTGATCTGCTTTCCTTTGCTTGAAACAGCTTTATTTATGTTAAAGCATGTCCCCCATATCTATTTGCTTAATGGTAAGTGTCCTGTTGTCTCTGCATGTATGAGTGACTGCTGAGATAGGTGATTGCATAATTTCTTTTACTTTTTTTATTTCAGGGTAAACTGAAAATGTACCAAATCACTTCAGTGCTTTTCAAGTTCACAGGGAATTGGTGTATTATGCTGTTGAAGTACTGTGAAAAGTGTTTTTGTGGCTCTATTCATTAATATAGTTATCAAAAATATATTCTAATAGGCTGCTTTGTTAAGCTTTATAGACCCTCTGAATGGTCTCATCTCAAAAGCAAACTGTAGAATATCTGGGCAAAAAACTTGAACAAACGACAAGGTCAGGCTCTGCTGAGGCAGGCGAGCTGGCAAAGAGGTGACAGTTCACACTGCTAAAATGGGAGAACCCAGAAACCAGCTGTATGAATTTAGTGAGGAAAAAAGACAACTCACAGAGCTGGAAAGCTGCCTCTTTTTGTGAAATTGTGGTTTTATTACTCCTCCCTGCCTACATCCATACAGGGGATGCAGGGAATGGCATGGGATGAGCTCTGTTTCAGTTCCTGAAGGATGATGATTCTGAATAGTTGTTGATTGCTGTGGTGGAAGGGGAGGATTTAAATTAAATGTTTACTCTCCAAGTTAGAAAAAAGTCTTGGGATGATTTCTGGCTAGATGATATTTGTTCTCGTTTCTTTGTAAATGTATTTATTTGTTCTTTCAATCAACAAAAAGTCTTCCAGACAGATTAATGGTTGATAATTACAAAATATTTTACTAGAAATCTAACTTAGTGCAGTGTCAGTTAAATAGCTTTATAATCCCTAAAACCAAGGTCTTCTAGCCATTCTTCTAAAACAATTACATTTTACAGTGCTCCCAGGAGACTAACATCTTCCATGTCTACAGGATAAACTCTCAGTTCCAGATTTGTGGTCTTTTACTGTGACTGCCCACCACAGACATACAAATCTGGGGACTGTCAGCCTGGGCGCCACTGCTGACCTGCACTGCTTCTGTGCAACATGAAGATCTTACAGGCAGACAGTTAATTTCTTTGGTGGAGGGACAAGGCTAAATCTTGTGCACACCAATTGTGTGGGTTTTTTTAAATGTAATGCCTGTAATATTAGTGAAGAATGCTTTGTCTAACCATTTCTGACAGGATTTTCAATCTGTTTTATCATTTCAGCTTTGGTATAACACTGCAAATGTATGACTCATTACAAGGAATGAAGTAATTAACATCCTGGGTTTTTGTTTTGAGCTGAAGTTTGGTAGCCATTAAAATTACCAGATTCACTCCCTGAATGCAATCATCATTTTGCAGACTTCCCCCTGCAATGTGATAATGCTTCTGCAAGTCTCTAGTGCTAGGCATGAAGCAGTCTGGGAAGGGAGCTGTGTGGCTAGATCTTCCATTACAGAGAATGGCTCTGGCATTGCTGTGTGTCATGACCCTGTTGTGGTCCCCTTCTTCATCATAAGTTGTAAACTCCTGTCTAGAACCTGCATACTTGTGATAAATTGCCACAGTAAAAAGAGCATTAGTGAATTTGTACAGGCAACAGAGCAACGTACAAGGTATCAATAACCTCTGGTGTGTGGGGTCGGTCGGTCGGTCGGTCGGTCTGTCTGTCTGTCTCTCTCTCTCCCCCTCCCCTCCACTCCCACCAGCTGCCCAAAGAAGAGAGAATAGGGAAGAATCACCTATTATCCTGTTTTTCAGCCTGGTCCTCATGTTTATACAAGCCGTCCTTTGAATTCACTCAAAGATACCACATTCATGCAGTTATTTCTGGTACGAAATCACAGACAGTGATTACTTGGAGGAAACTTAAATTCTGCATGTTCTTTTCTCTGTAATGGCCAGCTCATGATTAACTGTAGGCAGGTAATTATTTAACTTCATTCTTCCAAGACATGATAAATAATAGCACTAATTTATATGTGGACGTTTGTATATTATACGGCAACATAGACGGCCAAGACCTGACTCAGCTGTAACCAGTAACCTGCAATGATCCTACTTAAATGGTAGTGAAGAGCCAGACAGACTTTCACTTGATTGCTCTGGTTTGTGTCTTCTGTTTAAAAAACTGGTAACAACTTTAGGGTTTTTCTGTCTTTTGCAGGCGGCTTCACTCCAACTTCCTGCACTGTGACTGCCACCTGGCTTGGCTGTCTGACTGGCTGCGGCAGAGGCGCACTATCGGGCAGTTCACCTTCTGTTTGGCACCTGTAAACCTGCGGGGTTTTCTTGTGGCAGAGGTTCAGAAGAAGGACTTTGTCTGCTCTGGTAATGGTGCCAATTATTCATTTCTCTATCAGCTCATGGTTTTGTATTGATAGCCACATAAAAACACTGAGTGGAAAATTACTACGTTGTGTTTGAATGCCATTCTGTAGCAGCCCTGTTTGTTTTTATTATTGCTAAACTGTGTGGGAGTAGATCAAATTGTTAATTTTTTTCAGCTTTGTAAGAACTATTGGATTCCAGTTAACGTTTCAGTTCTCAAATTATTTTTTTCTGCTTCAACATTGCCAATGATATCAACATAAGAAATCAATTAAGTGTGGACAATTTGGTATTTCTCAAGGGAAGAGCTCTACAGCTGACTGGAATACGAAAGAAAGGAAATAGAAAATGCTAATCTAAGTCTGTTGATAAATGATTGGACTATAGAACATGAGGAGCAGATTTTATCCCAGGGACTGAAACGGGATTCTTAGGGAGCCAATGCACTTTGCTCTTCTACAAGTTTCCACACTGATAAATGAGGCTGATGATATGCAGCCAACTCACAAACCATGTGTCTATGTGTTGGGCCTATTCATCAAGTCTCTGGAACTGCACTTGGCTCTTTTGTGATAGAAATACATTTTCTGAAAATAATAAGAAAAAGAAAGAAAGAAAAGAGAGAGAAAAATAGAAAAAAATGGAAAAAAGAAATCTCTGAATTTGGCTGAAAGGAAGAGATCTGGCAGAGGAGAGGCATAGCAGTGTGTATGCTATGGGGGGAAAAAAAAAAGAGACCAGACACAAGTTTGGAGATAGTTTTGCAGTCCAAATGGTAAGTAACACAGGGAGCTTCTTATGAAGCCAGTGTGAGTCCTGATCTTGACAGACTGTGAGTCTTGTGGTATTGTGTTCTTCATCTCTCACAGCCTATGAGCCTGAAGCTTTATCCTCTTGGTATATGGGTTGACTGATGAAAATACAGTACAAGTGCTTGGGTTAGAAATATTTTTAGGAATGCCTTTTTTCTATCGTTTCATTTGCATGTGACAAAGAAAGAGAGAAACTGTTGTACTTAGAGAAGAAGGGTTTGATCCCCTTAACTATATCAGGGATGGTAAATTAATGTCCAGTCCTGGAGGTGTGTAGGAAGTGTTATGGGCACATGGAAAATGAAGTTGTGCACTGGTGATTTTTATGACATGATTTTCAAGAGTGCTGAGCAGCTTCTATGCAGTTGTGGAGATTTGATGATGCCCAGAATATCTGATATATTACATCAGAATTTTAACTAGAAGAAAAATTTAGAAATCCACTAGTCTTGGGAAAGGAAGGATAAAAGAAATGGATAAATGAATTAAGCTATTAGCAGAATCTAATTTTCCCAAAGAGGTAACCACAGCATTTTTTTCTTATGAAATGAAGTTTCAGATGGGGCATGAGTTCAGCTATTTGGATTTATGATATAGTGAAGTGAAGGAAAAAGAGTTGTTTAAATCAGGAGAAGAGTTAATAATTGCTGAATAAGAAATGTAATGTGGACAGAACTCATCTGAACGGAGTTTTCTGTGCAGACTATGACTTCCAAAAGAGAAAAGGTTTTTAACAGTTGCCTATTGGAACAAGAATGTATAAGAGAACTCTCATGATTGGCCTGCTTTTTTTTAAAACATAAATTAAAAAAATAATAAAGGAAATAAGCTTCCAGTGAGGCAGTCCATCAACTGTATCCCCTAACCCTCATTTCGAAAATGAAATAGACCAAAAAAGAAATGCGTTTGAAGAGCTCATTTTAGTGGAGGATTTAGCAGAGAACTCAGCTTAGTACATGCTAGTTCAACAAAAACCTACACAGACAGCTAGTTTAAAGAGGATATAAATCTTCCCTGCTCCTTATTACAGTTCTTATTCCTGATTTTACAGCGTAATTTGTTCGTATTTGACTATGAAGTCAAACTAGGACAGGAGGTGAATAGTGAACTGAACTTGTCCCTCTGCAAAGGAATTTTATACAATGGAACCTTTTTTGAATGACTGTAGCCTCAAGCTGACTGTGAAAGCTGCCTTTGCATCGTAGTTATGAAGGGCTGAAATACAATGTAGTGAACTACTCTGTTTAAGTATATAGGCTCAGCATTTCAAGCACTTGTGTTTTTACGGCAGTGGGCATATCATCACAGCAAAAGAAAACCCAGCTTTTCCTCCCCTGTAAAATGGGCTTCCTCAGAGCATTCCAGTTCAAAACTTGTGCTGTTGCATGCTTCAAAGCAGAAAGAGTAGAATCAAATAATTTGGGGAAAGAAGAAAAACATCCTCGAAAAAATGACTTCTGGTTGTTCTTTGAACCCTGTGCAAAAATGGTGGTTTTCTTATAATTTTATGACAAATCTTCCCTTGGAAATAAATCTTGAATGCTACATACCAAGGAATAGTGTAAGCTGGAAAAGAAAAAGTGAATCGCTGATAGAGAAATGCCATAACTGGAACCCAAATTGCTTGATTCCTTCTGGACACTGTGCTACTAGTCCTGTACAGTGATATTTATAAGCATTAGGTGCAAAGTCGCTCAAGATAATGTTGCTGAAATCAGAGATACTATGTGCAGATATACCTGTGCAAACTGAGTCATACCTGTGTGAACTGAAAGTCGGCCTTTCAAAAATGTTGTTCAGCTTGTGCACATAAATTATAAAAGTGCTAATTTGAACAGCACTTGTAGGCAAATTGTGGGCAGCGGAAAAACTATTCCAGGTTTCACTTGTTCATGGCCATGAGCATTTGGCTCAGAACTATAGGTAACCATGTAGGATTAAATAGTGCGCAGTTGCCTGGAGGTAGGTTTGCAAATATGTTTAATTGGATTTGTGTTACTGAGGAGGCAGGGGAAACGTCATTTACAGAACCAAGCAGGGTTGGGGCTAGATGGCTCCTCACCATCGGGGGAGAGCGCTGAGTAGTGCTGGCAGTCCTGTCACCCACCAGAGCCTTCTGGCTGGCTTCTTCAGCAAGCTGTCCCCTCCTCGTAGGAGAGCCTCTCCTCCAGAGCCACCCCTGACAAAGCAGCCTTCCTGGGCTTTTGCCTTAAAGCCATCTGTTCCCAAAGAAATCTCCAAAGAACCTCTTTCTCCTGCACAGCTGCTTATTGAGCTCTGGGATGTGTTTGGTGAGACAGTCTCCTACAAAACAGTATGTTGTAGAAGGGGAAATTGTGTGGCACCAGAGGATGAGTGCCCCTGTTGACGTGCTGCACATAGATAGCTTGACATATTTCTCCTCTCTCTTGACCATAACTGTGCAATTCACTGCCACATTGCAGTGAGAAGGGAAGACAGTAGGCTAAGCAAAGAATTAATGTCAGTTAAAATACTACCTGCACTCTGATCCTTGGGAAATGTTTAATTTTTATATTCCCTTAGCTAGCAGAGAAGCATCTGGAGGTGCTGGCTTATGCTTGGTACCTCTTAGAGCCTTACAGTCTTTGCTTGGATCAAACCCAGCTTCCTTCCCATGTTCAGATGTTTCACTGTTGAACTGGCTTCTCATTCTCTAAGTCTGTCTGTCCCTCTCAAACACACACACACACTCTCTCTCTGCCTATTTGTCTGTCTCTTGTCCTCCTCTGACCTCCTTAGGATAGTAATTTTATTTCATTTACCTCTCACACAAGTTTTGTTGTGGCTCTTCGATTTTTCTTCTACCTGCTCTTTACTTATTGAAGTTGATATTAATTTACATATTGATCAGTTATGCCAAGTCATAATGTGTTTTCTCACCTGCGTTAGTGTGGCTGTAAAGCTTTGCCAACTGAAGCAGTGGGTTCATGAAGTTAAACCATCAGCAGCACCGTGGTGTTTTCAGAGCTCTGTGCAGGACCCACTGAGTAACCCCATTTGGATTTTTTTACACTGATGAATCATTCTGTTTTTCCGAAGTATATACATGAGAAAATAAATATGCATCTGAACTGCATATCTAAGAATAAAGCAGATACATTCAAGAGGATTGTATCTCATACTGTGATGTGTAGCATAATGCAGCCATTGCTGTCCTCAGCTAGCTGCTGTCAGAACAGCTCAAATGTCATGAGTTCTCAGCTAGTTGCTTGTAGAGGAGACTATCTGGTAGATAATAAGCAGGCAGAGACTGTAGGTTGATTTCAGTGGGTGGTGGGAAGAAGTTGATTTTTCTCTGGTACAGTTGCTGCCTATTTTTAGGCAATATATTAGGACTTGGTGTTGACTCTGAAGGTGCAGGCCGATACAGATTCGTTATAGTTTTGGCCAGTAGCTTGAGGTATTTTACAGTAGACAGTGTTTACGATGGAGTATGAAGATTGGATGAGATTTCTTAGAATAGACCAGAGATTAATATTTCTAACAGTTAATGAATTCATGCTTTTCTCATGTAAGAGCACCAGATTCTAAAATCTTGACATTAATTTAGAGCTCATTTGTCCTGTATGTTGTACGATATGAAATTTAGTGGAGTTTAAGTGTAAAATATGTGATTTTTAAGTACTTTTTCTAAGATAGTTTTCTTTAATAATGAAACAAGCATTGTAGAGAAGGAAGTTGGATCCATACATCATTCTCGTTTTCATTAGAAACCATTTTCTCTGATGCTTGATCCTTAGTTCCCATTCAGAGGATCTACAAGAACCTGAAGAAAATCAAGATGCATAATTTAGATTAACTAACTTAAAATTCAGTCTGAAATTGATGCAAGAGAGAAATCATTACCAGAACCAAGTGTCTAGTGATTTCTGGCTAAATAAACTGATACTGATTTTAAGAAAATAGCGGATTGAGCCAAATCTTGGTTGAAGATCTAGAGTTTCTGATTCATACAGTGAGACTGCAGCTGAGGAAAATATGTTTGCTTCCTGCTGCTTAATGCAGACTGGAAGCCGTAATGAGGAAGCAGATCTATTTGTTTGGGTGAGGTCAAATGGTCTTAAAACATAGCTGTTACTCTCTGGCCCAGACCACAAAACTCAGTAGATTGTCTTGCTCCATTTTTCTACTAATAACTTCATAGCATATTGTTGAGGAAACAACCAACAATGAGTAACTAATAAAATAGCACTCCTCAAGCTTAGTATCTTAATGAGAACTTTCGGAAGATGCCAAAGGAAAAGTGTGTGGGGAGAGGAACTCCTCCCCATCTGCTCCTGTTTAAAAGACTCTGTGCAATAGTATATCTGCGTAACTAGCAGCAGGTCTGCTGCTTTCAACATGGGATATGGAGGTACTGCCAGCACAGAATATTGGTGCACCCTGGAAACTGAAAAGGGGGAGGACTATTTGCTAATGATGCAGATTTTGCTAATGCTGGGCAGTAGCAATTGCTCCTGAGGGAGCAGAGCAGTTTCTCTCCATGCAGTCCATCCCAGTTCATGCAGAGAAGGCTGCTAATGGCCCTTAGTTTTAGTGGTCACAGGAAACTGGATAAAGAAGTGGGAGGAGGAGGCCTTTATCTCTGTGTGTGTGCATGTGAATGGTCACTTTCTGCTGTGTGGGACATCCTCATTGTACAGCTGTTTTATTGCTTTTAGGAGTGAGCTTAACCATTTCATCTAACTTTGACCTCTTTCCAAAACAGTGACCTGTGAGTCATATTAGACAAATAACATCTTTTTTCTCACTGTTAACTTGGTTCATGTTTTTTGTGACCATCAACAGACCCAGTAAGTGCTCTTACAATGGAGTCTATGCAGGACTTTCAGCCTTGTGGGATTTTTAAAGCCTTTTGTTAAAAATTGTGCTTTAAATTTGGTCTTAGAAACTTTTTGTGGAACTCCAATAGAATTTTTACCTTCTGTTGTAATTTGCTACCACAAAGTAACATTGATATCTAATCTAAAGAAACATTTCAATAGTGTGCAGTTGTTAGTTGCTCCTCAAATGAAATCCTATAGGAGGTTTGGAGTGATACTAATTGCTATTTATCAGAGTTTGTTTGTTTTCTGTTTCCATTAAGCTTATTACAAATTTAAATTTGCTCTAGCACTAATAGTTATGTTGTCTCATACTGTAAGAATTTACTTCTTGAATTGCTTCGTAAGATGCCACATATGGTGTTTTTTATTTGGGGGACCATCTTGCAAATCTGAGGGATAACTATGTATTTATTTAAGGCACTTAAAATTTCTTTGAAGACCAAAGCTGGAAATTTGCTTTAAATTACAGCAGATTTAGTTTTACTGTCTGAAAATTATGTCTTACCTTCTCAGTATAATTACCTTTGTTCTGGAATTCTCTTTTCCCCAAAGCAGTATGTGTAGCTCTTTAATAATGCTTATTTAATGATGGTGGATTGGGGTATAATTATTCAGCCATTGAGCTTTTGAACTGTTGCTGTAAGAAAAATAATGTGATTAGTTTTTATGTTAACGTCCAAAACCAGTGGCTCATTTTATTACTAGTATGTTGGTAGTATTTTGGTATACAATGGAAATGCATCAGGGTGGTCTGTCCTGCCACAGATCAGTACCACAGCCTTGTTCTGAGCTGGTTCACAGCGAGCAGCAGTGTTAAATACAAAGGAACAGGGTTGACTTTGAGTATGTGGCCAAGCCTTCGTATGAAATCTGTGAACTTTTTCTGTTCAATACGTGTATATGATTTGCAACACGTTTATGGATACTCAATTAATCAGAGTAATTAAAAACAGCATACAGCTGCTTATAAAATGACTGCAGAATTCCATAAATGAATGGGTGGCAAATACAAAGTTGCATACAGTCAATATCAGGTTCATGTAAATTTGTGGTTTATTGACAATGAAATTTAGTGATGTTATATAGTTGCATTAAAACTGTAGTGGGTAGACCGTGGCCAGCTGCCAGACGCCCACCCAGCTGCTCTCACTCCCCCTCCTCAGCAGGACTGGGGAGAAAGTAAGATCTTCTCCAGCACCTCCTCCCCCTCCTTATTCTCTGACTTTGCTGCTCGCAGGGCTGTTTTTCCTCACTCCTTACTGCCTGGCACCATTTTGTCCTTTCTCAAGTACACTTTCACAGAGGCACCGCCAGCTTGGCTGGCAGGCTCAGCTGTGCCTGCAGCGCGCCGCTGTGGAGCCCGCTGGAACCGGCCATGGCCAGCATGGGGCAGCCCCGGCCTCTCCTCACAGAGGCCCCTGTAGCCCCACTGCCAGCGCCTGGGCACGGGCACCCCGTACCAAAACCAAAGGGACCTCCTGGCTTATTGAATGAATTCCTTGTAATTTCAGGCAAATGTGTTTAGGTCAGAAGATCCCTAAGAATTTTATTCTAGAAATTCCAGATACCATAAAGAGCTTGAATGTACCAGAGTTCTCTTGCAAAAGACCAAAAGCAGCAACCTCAGCCTGTCCCCGGAAGAAGGCAAGAAAGGTCGCTATTACCCTGCTTTCTTTAGTGTGTGCCAAATGCCAAAGAATTTGGTCCAAGGAATTCTGAGGCAGCTCTGGGAAGGGGACAATGCCTTACTTTTCAGTCCTTGCCCACTCACCTGGAAAAGAGTGTTCCCTCACTTCAGATCTGGCCATTGGGTGAGCTCGTGACCAGGCTGGACCCCTCAGGTGTCATTTTCAGGAGAAATGTCACATTCTGCCTGACATCCTCTGAATAGTTGTGTCAATCTGTACTGCTTTTGATTGAAGTGAATCCCACCTTCCTCCTCTTGCTGAAGAGACCAGCTTTTGTGCTGAGGCAGGGAAAGTCCTGTGTTAGCTGCGGCAGGATGCGGGGAGGCAGGGGCAGAAGCAAAGGCAAACATGCAATCAAACAAAATCGAGTCATGTTTAAAACTCCATTTCAAATACCGGCAATCAAACCACAGGGACTCAAAGCAGAGTCTTAAACTATACCTATCCCTTCCGTAACTTCATCAAACTTCATCATGAAACAGTTCAGGTTCTTTAATGGATAACCTCTTTAGAAGGCCATTCCAGAACTATACTCCCTTCGTAGGCTTACAATTGATCATGACCATTATCTATCATTTAACCTTCTACAGGACGTATACTTTCACTTAAATAATTTGTCTTCCTCTTCATTTCTATGCTTGAATATATTTATAAGTTCACTGTATTATTTCTGGACCTATTTTTAAATGTCACTTCATATGCACCTTCCAGACTGCTGATACTGTGCTGAAATTGTGGAATTGGCTTTAATGAGATTGTGGTGCATAGATGCCATTTGAACTGCAGAAGCACTACATCTTTTAAGATTTTCTAGTAGCATTATTTTTTTAGTTTTTACCCTGTTTTGGAAGAGCAAATAGTATAAAAACCCAGGGAACCAAATACATGCCAACAGCCTTCCTTACAGTGCAATAGTCAGAAAGTTAAGTTCTGGCTGCTTTTAGGAGAAAATGCCTGTGTTTACAAGGCTGGTGAAAGATGTTCAAAGAAAGGCTTGGAGTGGGCACAGAGCATAGGAGACGTTCAAACTCTACCTTTTCAATTTCTCCAATGGAAGACTTAAATGGAAGAGATTTCCCTGAGAGAAAAACAACTTTCTCATAGTTTTGAAAGGACTTAAGTTTTCTCACAGACTCTGTTTTATTAATCCCTCAGAAGAACAAATCTGCCTCTTAAACCTCAGTTGTTACAGGTGAGCCTCTTCTTTGTTCTACTTTCTTCCATTTTGTTTGGAAGTATTCCATACAATTTTTGCGCTATTATTGTTAATTAAGTAATTGCAATATTAGTGCTTTTAGGAAAAGACATTGTGAAGTAAGGTCTGACATTCAACGGTGTTACTTTACTGATATATTTTGAAACATGGAAAGTAGGTTTTTGTAGAATAAAGTAGGCTTCGTTCATTACACTAGACCTTCCTTTCACTGCGGTTGGATATTTCCTTTTTTATTTGTCAACACTTGTTTGTAAACCAGTTGGTGTTGACTTTGACTACAGAACAGTTGTGCTCATGTGCCATGAATTTTTAACAGATAAATTTACTGTTTGGGAATGTTCACCAAAACAGTGAACTTGAATCAAATAATGAATATTCATGGCTAGCAAATTTTTGCATACCATGGACTTGATGGTATTAACACCATAATCAGAGGCTCAAGTCACTAATCATAAATACTTAATGCTGTGCTCAGCAAAAAGCTGTTGAACAACCATAGATGGAAATATTTGCATAAACCATTTGCTGCACACTCCTGTAGAATAAACACATTTGTAACAACTTTTCCTCCATTGGTGGAATATTTGCCCTCAATAAGGTATGTTAACTTTGCAGATAGTCAGTTGTGATTGACTTGCCCATATCTCTCTGTAGGACTATGCACGCTCCAAGTGTATTTTAATACTGGGATGCAAACACTAATCAGGAGCAATACATTTGCTTTAGGCGTCTTTCTGAGATTGTATTACTGGGAGTCAAGTGAAAACTATAGCTCATGTAATTGATTTCAGATGTCACAGCATTGTAAGAAGTTCCAGTGGGTTATTTAATTGAACCACAAAAGGTCATAATATATCCACAGATCTGCAATACTTGTAGTGTTTTGTTTATTGATCAATAATTTCATGTCTGCTATACTTAAAATCATTTTAAGTTGCCCCAGATTTTTAACTGGTAAATCCTGTCAGATTTATCATAAAATCCATTAATATTTTTTACAAATAACTAACATTTTGCTGGTGGAAAATAACTGCTGCAAAGGCAATTGGATAGGTGAGGAGGTGATAAAGCACACCACTTAGTGTGCTGTAATTGGGTGTCAGTGCAAATGAGATTATTTAATTTATTTAGTCATTTCAAAATTTATTTTAAATGCCTGTGACATTTAAACTGTTCATTTATACACCATAACCATTCTAATTGTAATATCAGTCTATTTGCTGCTCTTAAAAGGCTAGAGGCCAATGAGATGCTTGTTTGAAAAAAGCACTTCATTTCTCTATAAAGTGCTGGGTCCTAAGTCTCTCCCCTGCCTCCTCTCTCCCCCTAACCCATAGTCTGAGACTGTAAAATAAAGTTGGTGCAGGCTAATGGCATTCACATATTAACTACCATAATAATTGAGGCTGTCATTCTATTACATCAGGCACAAAAAGCATAGTAATTTTTCTTAATCATGTTCCTAGACTAGCTTCCACATTTTGTTAGTGTTGGTTTTTTTTCTAGCAAAACGTATAATTGAGTTGATGATTTTTATCTCTTAGAGAAAAATATAATTAACATGGTAGACTAGTGCCGCTGTATAACAGAAAAAATCTGAAATGACAAGATGACAGAGAAGTAAGAACTTCAGAAGGGAAATAATATAAATGCAGTTGGCTTGTCTATGGCCATTTCCTTTTGTTGCATCCATGCCATAAGGAGTTCACTGCACTTGTGAAGGACACAAACAGGAATCCTGAAATATTTTTGCTTTTCCTGTGTTTTTCTTTTGAAGAAGTATTGGCAGCAAGAGGAAAGTTCATTTTTAGATTTCAAATATCCTTTACAGGCTGTATTGCCTTGGGGCTCTTGATCTATCTGTATGCTTATATTCTGCATACCTATGAAAATCATACCAAAATTTTAATTTTAAGAACTTTAAATTTCATAGCCTTAGATACTTAGATTTGTTTTCTTGACCGGTCCTTTCTTTACCAGCTCTCCACAACTATATAAACATTAAACTGATTAAACTCTCTTGGATTTTTTTGTGCTTTAATTCTATAGATCTGCTATGGAGCTAACAATAGATCCTCATTTAACTGAAGCAGTTAAATCCAAATCAGATATTAAATTCTGTTTAGAGCATTATTCAAGAAAACTTTACCTTAACAGGTGACTGTTTCTGTAAGAGCTGATGAAATATGTTCTAGATGCCTGTTGAGTGTGCATGTGTAATACAGTATTTTGGTCTTTGCAAAGGAAAAACATAAGCAAAACCATTTGATAATAAGGATAGCAATTTATGCACGAAGCCTTTTTATTTTATTAAAGTTTTCAGAAATCTACAATCTAGATCAAATTTTGCTCATGAAGAAGAAAGAAATTCACCAAATATAAAGGGCTCTATTCAGCATGGAATCAAAAGTATTTTTACTCTAGGCACAATATGTCAGTGAAAAGTGGCAGGAGTACCAGATATTTTGGGGCACTCAGAGAATTCAAGCTTATAATGAGAAATTAAGTTTTTAAAAATACTCCTTTTTCCATCTTATTTTAAGTGAAATGAGAAAACTGATCACTCATTATATGTGGAAAATAAAAGAGTCCACACAGACAGCCTCTTCCTTTGCTTTTTACTTTCTTTCAGCGTAAGCTGTTACTTTTTCATCCCATTTTGGTTGCACCTGTGCTGAGAATAAAGACATTACATTGCTTTCTCTCTCTATTCTGACATCATGTACCTCCCTGGTTAGCTAATTGTTTATTTGTTTTACTTACTAGCCATAAACCAAAACTCTGTTCACATGTAAGTTCCTCTTTTGTAGTGGAAAATCATAGGTAAGTGTTTTTTGGTGTCATTCAGTGTAAATAAAAGGACTGCTATTGGCTTTGGTCAACTATATATCAGGTGTTTGTTTGGAGAGGATCTGAAGGGCTTAGTGGCCAGCACAAATAATGTTCTGATTTACCTTTTGGCCTTTCCATTCAAAAAGTTGCTGGAAAGTTCCATGATACTTAACTGTAGTATGATATTAATTATCACCTTGTTACTGTTGCTACCTGCTTTTTGTGCAAGGAAGACTGGTGTTTCTGTCTTTTCTCTCTCTTTTCAGAGCGCTTTATATAATAACCTCCTTTCAAACCATTCCTTTAGTGTAGAGCACTCTGCAATACTGCGTCACACAAAATGTGGAGGTGATGAGCTGAGTTCCACTGAATCTTCTACTGTTGATTTAGATGCAGTAGAGTCAAGAACAGACTCTTAAAGCTCCAACTGGCAATATGTCAGGTTTTTTGATGTTATGCCCTAATAAAAAATGAGTGCATTACTGCTTCTCTAATCCACAGTGATATGTTGTAGTGTTATAACTGTGCAAAATGCATTTCCCCTTGCTACAAAGCCTCTTCAGAAAGCACATCAGATGTGTGATGATAAAGGGTGTGTGGAAGATTTGACCTTGCTGCCAACTTTCTTTTTACCTCCCAGAGAGCAAGGATTGCTCTGAAGCGTTTCTTCCCAGTTTGATAATGTCTCCCTATACCTAGAAGCTTGCAATAGCTCGTTTGCACTTCCCTTATTAGTCATTTTGTTTTGGGCATCGCACGTCAAGGTAGGTAGACAAAGACAAAATGTAAAACATATGTGATCAAGTTGTAAGAACAAACCTCTTGTTCTTATGCAAACGTAACAGAGGCCCATGTGCATTTTGAGGAAATATAAGCTACGTTTGGAAGTACGGACAGTTAAAATCTTACAGAAACCTTAGACTCTGTAAAAGGCAGAGCTGGCAGTGCTGTTGGTGATATGCAGCAGAGCTCCATTAATTTTGAAGGAATTCTATTAATTCATAATGATGGTATGTCTGCCCTGCATTTCTATAGCCAGAAGACAGACCCAAGAGAGCTGCTTGTCTTGCCTGTTATACATGTACGTGTTTAACTAGTGAAGATTTTTTTTTTTTTGGCTCAAATAGCTGCAACTTAAATACTGTATTACACACATGGTCACATATGTAGACGATATTAAGACAACATGTAGTAAGATTTTGAAACGGGAACAAGTCAAAGTTCAGGTTGCCTGATAAATATGAACTTGATTCCTTGAGCCATATGCATTAGGATTTAGATTTTAATTACATTATTGAATTATTTTTTTACAGTAGATTTTTGCCCAGTTGATTCTGTAGGGTGAAGCTGCTCTAGTACTGAAACCAGCTCTGTGTTGAGATAAAAGGCTGTTGTTGGTAAACTCTTTATCTGCAACTATCACGGAAGTTGGAAAGTAGACTGTAAATGAGACAGGATATTTTAGCAAAGAGAAAGGATGATTAGGATCATCTCATGATGAAAGCAGCTGCCCACTCTCATAAAGAATGAATTTGTCTCCTATCCATGCCACAGATATCCTGAAAATCTAATTTCTGGGTGCCTGAATTGGAGTTCTGAGATCTGGTCTGCCAAAATACAGTCACTCACAGCTCTCATTAGCATCAATGGAAGCTATATTTAAAACACATAGAGTGCTATGAAACCCACATTCTTCTCCTGCTGTCCTGACGGAAAGTCAGGTGATGACCCAATAAAAAAAATTTCAAACACAATACTTTCATTTGGCAACATTTCATAGACTGTTGAAGTGGTGATCTTATCCTGAAACTCAACAGTATAATATAAGGCAGTTCTGTCATCCCTGGCTACAAAATAAAAATTGAAAGGGATAACCGCTTGCTTGAACTAAGGTGAATTCAAACAAACAGAAAAGAATTCATATCAGAATTCAATAACTTTCTAATGGAAGGCATGATTTTGCAATAATCGTCTTTTGCTTTCCAAGAGGGGTTCCTCTGCAAGTGCAAAGTCAGCCTGTAGAAGTTTTCAGCTGACATCTTTTCAAACTGTATCTGCCTTTCAAAATAATGATACTTAGAGGTGCCAATGAATGTCTTTCTGACATTAACTTTTCATTGCTGTTTACAGGTCTTTGAAAATAGGAACTTATGTAGGCTTGCTATACAAGTTGACGTTGTTGTGCATAGTTAAGGGTTAAACCAGAGGGTATGTAGGCATAAATCAAGAGAGAAAATTTATAAGAATGTTGTTTTGTTATAAAATTTTAATTGTCATAATGATATTGGATTGAAAATTGATGCAAAACAAATATTTTTGGCCTTTTTGTCACCTAGAGTTGTAATTTATGAAAGTATCAATCATGGGTCTTTTCCAAGACAAACCCCAGGAATGTACAGCTTTGTGTACAGTTTTCCATGTTTTCACATGTACTTGTGATTTGACAATTATGATGTCTTAATTTTTCCAACCAAAAGACCAAATATGCTTTGTGATTATAATCAACTGTAATCTAGACATATACCAGTTTTTCCTGTTTCTGTTACAATTTTGTCACTTCTCAACACAAACCTTCACATTCAGCCCTCTGTGTCTGGTCAAAAAGATACTTGAGGTTTCTTGCATTACATGTACTTTGGAAGTATGACTCACCATAAATAAGTCAATAACTGCCGCATCTTGATAACCTCAATTAGTGCAGCAAAACCATTTTATCTATGTCTAAGTATATGTATATATATCAACATTTTAAATGTAAGAATCATAAATGTTTGAGTAAAAGTGACATAACTGCTAGTTTAAAAAAAAATTAATGTCACTTCATTAAACCTGAATCTAATGGATTGACTAGATTGTATATAGAGCAACATCCTGATGCTAAACTTTGCTCTGTAAGTAGCTTCTTGTCTTTCAGTGGAATTATTAGCTTAAACAAGAATTTGAAGGTTTGAACTCACATTTTTCTAAATGCTTTTTGTGTTTCCATTAACTGCATTGTCCAGTCTTGAAAAAACTAGCTTTATATTTCCAGTCTTTATGCCGTAACACATTACCTCATTTCAAAAACATAAGTCATCACTGAAGACAGCCTTCTCTCAGTATGTAAAGTTACTCGAGGAGTGTTTGTGTAATGGAAACTTCTATGCAAAGATAACTTCTGGAAATACTACTTGATCTTAAGGCTTATTTTTAAAATCTTTGAATAAACTGATATGGCTGATCATGGAAGCGACCAAAGAAGTGTTCAGGAGGGAAAGAGATTGGTAGAGTGGAGACTGAGGAAGAATAATAAGACACTGATCTTTTACACATTTTGTCTGCAGTTGATTTGTAGCACATTATATTCACTGAATGCAAATAAATTATTACTTAATATAATAAAAGGTTCTGGAAAACTCAGAGGCTGATGTATTTTGTTGTGAAAATCTCAGGCAATCATTTTTCAAAACTAATGTTTAATGTTTTCGTTATGTCTCAGGTTCCCAGTCCGAACCTCCGTCGTGCAGTGCCAGTTCCATCACTTGCCCATCTGCCTGCACCTGCAGCAACAATGTAGTAGATTGTCGAGGAAGGGGCTTAACAGAAATTCCAGCTAATCTACCAGAGGACATTTGGGAAATGTAAGTGCCAATGTAACGCACCGTTCTTTTTCATGTCTCTCCATTTTTAGTCCATGTCATAGCCTCCTGTGTGGAAGAAAGGCATGTGTTTTGAAAACTGTTCTGAGCAGTTATCAGGTATATTGTGGTTGTCCTCTTTGCTTTCATACTTTTGAGCTAAGGGTGCAAACCATTCTTTAATGTAAATTAAGATATTGTTTGAAGTTGCCCTACCCCAAAGCAAGATGAAGTTCTTGGCATATTATGTTCCGATTGTGTTTACATCTCCCAAGTCTGGGATTACAGTTCTATAGTCAGGAAAAGGAAATACACAGTCCTTTTCTTTGAAATTGAATTGTTTTATTTTTAATTGGTGAATTCCCCAAGAGATGGAGGGATTTCTTGGCAGAATGCATTTGTAATGAAGTATGACATCAGAACACGTTGTCCCTGCTGATTTTACCTTCTATTTCTTGTCTCCCACATTTCACTATTCCCAATTCTTTAACACTTTTGTGACTTTTTTGTGTTGTGAAATCAGATGCTACTTTTACAGACTTGTTTGTCTTTACTACTTTAGGAATTGTAATAATCTATTTTTGTGTCCATGACTTCATACTACTGTGGTCCTGAAATAGTTACATTAAGCCGAGTTGCTTGTGGTTAGTCCACAGGGAATGCGGATCAATTCTTTTCCTATTTAGGTGCTTGTTGTACAGAGGTTACTGACGTCCAACCAGCTTTTACAGTCTACATAGTATGGATTCAAATATTTGTATATTCACTGAACTACTGCTACATAGCAAAATTCCCTAGGATAAAGCATAAGTTGAATTGCTCATATGTAGCCTGGCCCACCATGATATACCAGGAATGTGACAGTTATGGCCAATGAAGATGTTGTGCTATATTGTTTGCTGGTGACCTGCTCTACACCACCACTCCTCTAAGTTAGTTTATCAGTTGCTTTTATAATTTAAGATTCACCTCAAATTTGGTTGGATTGCTATCTCAGTACAACAGTTTAGAGGTAGTTTATGCTTGATTGTGCATCACCACAGAAAAGATCTATTAGAAATGAAGAAATTAGCTCAGTAAGTGCAAAGAACAAACAACATCTTAAATTTAACATTGTAGATAATGTATCTAGAGCATGTAAAAATGTTTACAGGAAATGTAAACTCTTATGCAAGCTGTTCTGAATGCCCATTACCTGCTTGCTCGCCTCCTGACAAAGTTCAGAATGTATTGGTTGTGTTCATTTCCAGTATATTGTGGCACACACAATATGCATGTAATACTTTTTTTTATGTGCATGAAACTCAGTTAAAATTATCCTGAAAATATAAATTGTGTTTGGCATACTAAGAATATTCAGCGTTTAGTCCTGTTTCCAATTCTGTCACATGCAGTACAAATTTTCAGGAGTGGCTGGAATGGTTCAATAATAAGAGGCAGAGGATGAAATTGGTCCAGACTTGTTCACAAATTAGGGTTGGGCTAGGAGAATTGTAAAATTTTATTTTGTCGTGTTGAAAATGCTAGCAGAAATCAGATGATCTTTGTGGCTCCATGCCAGAATCGTATGGAGAGCAGTATCTGCAGGAAGACTGAGATTGGTGTGCTCTTGCACTCTCCTGACAGCAGTGCACATCAGTGTGAGAAAGCAAGTGAAAACGTTCACCTTTAGTGTGTTTATAATATATCAAGTATCCAAGCCCTGTCTCTGTTTTGGTTGCTCGAGCCCACGAACCTAGCTCCTGTAACTTGTAGTAAAAGCAACTTAGAAGATCTCCTTAGGAGAGCAGAAGGTGAAGGAAGACTTGGAGAGCCTTTAAGTTAGATGATGAGGTAGCAAGTCAAGATGTATATAACATTTTAAGAAACTTTCATAACCTGGAGGTTATAAACCTTCTAGATCCATAGAACATCACAGCTGCCACAGTGTTTTCCTGGAAAAATCCTGACATAAATTCTTTTCACCAAGATAGCCGTTCTGGTTTATGCAGAAGTCTGTCATACTACTCAGAAATTCAGTTTGTCTGAGACTGCTCTGGGCTTATTCAATATAAAATCCATCCAGAGGTCTGGTTCCAGCTACACATGAAATAATGACTGTCTTTTGATTTTATGTGATAGGCAGAATAATACTCTTTTGCTGTAATGTTATGGCAATGGGGTCAAGTAAATTCTCTCTACATGCTGCAACCCACATCTCTTGCTCTCACACGGCAGTACTGTTGTTTTTTTTTTTTTTTTCCCCCTTGGGATTTATCCCCTATGGTTGGCATTTAGTCAGACGCTTTGTATAAAAGGTGGCTATGTAGTGGTGCTGCCTGAACACTTCTTTCTGGACTCTGTAATCCTATGATCTGATCCTTGTCATCTCTGAGAGATCTAACTCTTACTAGAGATGAGATTCCTCCTATGGAATATGGGGTACTGACAAACTATGTGACTGGGTTGCTATTACACAGAATCCTATGGGATATTACTTGAGATGGTGTATTTTTCATTCAGCCATTTCCATCTAGCATTGTAAATACTCATTCCACTAAAATACATTTCCCCTCGTAGACTGTAGTCCATTCATAATATTTATATGATAATATTAAAATGCTGTGCCTTCCTCAGTTCCACTTGGGGCATTTCCAAGTTCGTTTGCTTGGTTATTAGTTGCATTCAGTTACAGCTTTCTAGTTCTTGTATTTCCCCTTAACTCAGTATTTCTTTGTAAGCCAAATTCTATCCGATAAGAACCCTTGACTGACAAACTGTTCTATAAACATGAAACACACAGCTGTTCCTCTAACACGGTTATTAAAGGTGACCTACATTTCACTCTGTGTTTTGTTATTAATTAAAGATCTTTTATTCAGCCTTCCTGCCTTTCTTCATTAACATAGTTAGGCAGAACCTTCTCTGACAAAGCTGCCAACAAGTCCTAAATCTGTTTTTGTTGATAAAAACCTATCACAAAACAGGCAACTCACTTGTCACGGAACATAAAACAAGCATCATACATCACTAATTTTCCCTTGCTGCTGACCTCTGCCACATGCAACTTAGAAGTCTGTTGCAACACTCCATTGCACCTCTCCCCGAGGTGCATTATCCTGAAGGCCCTCATTGCAAGAATGTTTATTATTAAATAAAAGAATTTAGGAAAGCTAGAAATCTGTATCCCAGCCTTGCTTTTTCATGATTTCATAAAATAGGTAGCTAGAATATACAGAATGCAATTCATTTTTTTTATTAAGCTTCTTGTTCAGTGGGAAGCTGACATCAGCAGCCAAATTGACTGAGGAAAAATGAGTTACAAGAAATTGAAGCCGAGGAATACAGACTGTATGTTGAATGTTATAAAAGATGCTCTGCTTACAAAGTGGTTCTCTTGTGTTTTTCAGAGGAGAAAATGAACAGTGTATGTTATAGAGAAACACATGAGAATAAGCACAGAAAAGTTTTGCATGAATACTTGGATGAAAACAAAAGTCATTAAGCACCTGGAGGCATTTACTGAAAAAGAAATACCAAAACAAATATGTCTTGATGGTTTGCTGGTAAATGAACAATATAGTCATTTTGTTACACTGGAACAGCATCTACAATAAAAGGAGAAGTTTGCATTTATTTAGAAAGGGTGAGAGAAAATGCATGCAAGATAAATAGGGAAGATAGTGTGAATGCAGAATGGACTTGACTTGGAGGGATAGAGGGAAGGAGGGATGACCTGCAAACTAGTAGGAGACAGAGTCTCCAAAGAATCTGTTTTTCTGATCAAACTTGATCGCAACCTCGCAACCAGTGCCTGTCAGACTGAATGACAGCTCAGCCCATGAAGACGGCAAAGCCAGGATATAGTAATGACCTGTTAAAGCTAAAGCTGCCAGCTGTGCCTGCAAGAGTCACTGCCTTGCAGCTTGGGGGAGCTTGGAAGGGTGTTGCAAGAAACACGCTTGCCACAGCAGCGGATTTCACTCAGAGTGTGGTTTGGGCAGCTGTTGGCACAAGACATTGGGCTGGATGGGTCTGAGCTCTGGTGCTATCTGCCTGTTCTCAATCATTAGTGTTTGGCTGGTTTTATGCCAGGGAAAGGACAGGTCTCCTGCACTTGCAGGTGTGGGGCACTGGGAGTAATGGCATTGCTAGCCCTGTCTGTAGTGTTTCAAAGAGTATTTGCTTCAACGTGCTGCCTGCCACGTTCGTTTGGTACCTCCCAGTACTGGAGGGTGATCGATAACTCCCTATTAATCTTCTCCCCACCTCATTACACTTTTCCTCTGTCCCTTCTTTAGAATGAAGTTTTCATGCTGTTTGTCTATCTCAGACTGATATACTTCATTTTTTTTTACTTATCACTGTGAACAAGGCTACATGTTAGGATATTAATTCTGGACAGCTTTTGTCTGAGAATTTTGTACACCTTAAAAGAGTAGTGCAGAGACTACTATTTCTGCCTTTGTAAAAGTTTGTGTAAGACCTTCCTGAGTGAAAGCAGGGAACAGCCCCCCAAAGGCTGCCCCTCCTGCTGCTGTCTGGTCTGGAGAGCATGGTGGAGGGTGCTCACGCTGTGGTGCCCGGAGACACGCAGGCTTCTGGGCTGCCGGAGCAGCAACCAGTGACAGCAGCGCTGGCACTGGGCACTGCTTCTCTGAAGGATCTTCAAATTGCATAAAAGAAGGATTTGGTTAATTGCTAGTGTTAAGGGCTAGTTTGTGGGTTGGGACAGACACTTGAGAGAATACAGCTGAGCTGGGCCCACTACAGAAACAACAAAACATATGATGAGAAAGATCGGGAACAAAGGAAATCAAGACAGGTTGATAAAAGTGCTATGAGTCTGAGAAAGTGAGGAATATTTGGTGATAAGGCCTGAGATTGCTGGTAGTGAACCTGGGACACAAGCTCTGCTGGGTGGCTTTGGGGATGTGGCAGGAGCGCTGGGACACCGGGTAGCGTGAATGGGGACCGGGCAGGCTGCGGGGCCAGGACAGAGCCAGAGCCGCGCAGGTGAAGGTGGGGCTGAGGAGTCTCTTCCCACCAGAACATACATGTATCTTCCAGTGCCTTCCTGCCTTTTCACTGTGCACTTGAGAAACCCAACAACAATCTGAATATCTTTGTCCCTGTGCGCTAGGGACCATCTACACAGAGATTAACTCTTAGACTACACAGGAATTTACTGTTTTAACTGCTGCTATTCCAGTTGAACATCAGTGCAGAGGTCTGGGTTGGTCACGTGAGTTTCCTTGTGATGGAATTAGTTATTTCAGCTTTTGGTTTTGAATCCACTAAATCAAATATATGATTTAAAAAAAAAAAAAGTAAAAAAAATTAGAAGATGCCAAAGTTAATGTTTGTAGCTGCAGTCTTCATTCAGTGCTTTTGTATATATTTGTTGTGGTATGCGCTTTAATTACAGCATAGTGTCATGTTGCTGTTAAAAGACTGGAGTTGTTTCTTGTTGTCTAGGGAAGCATCAGGGTTGTGTAGTGATAGGATCTGTTTATTTGTTGCAGAAACAGGAAAATTCTAAAATGGGGACTGTGGGGAAGATAATCTCATGAATGCTGTTCAGAGAATTGGGTTGTATCTCTTCTTGCCAGTGGTTTTATTAATTGATTCTGGGCAAGTGACTTACACAAACTTTTCATGGGTGGTCACTAGTGATGTAATCCTTGGTTTCTGGCTGACTCAGCTGAGATATTCAGAAGTGCTGAGGACTCACAGCTGCAGCAAAAGTCAATAGGAGCTGTGCTTTGAACACGTTGTGCTGTGCAATGCTAATTACTTTGAGAAGCCAAGTCCCAATCATCTGCAGACTTATAAATCAAACTCTAGAATCTAAAGTATATCCTTAGATCTTGAAACTGATCTTAGATTTCAAACCTGTGCTCTTTCATATCCAGCTTGCTTTATCACTGTTACTTAACCTTTGCAATACTTTCTGTCTGGTGAGATTAAGAGAAATATAATTGTATAAACCAAGAGTAATGCTGGATAGGATCTATCTAAATCAGAAACGAAGGACCTTTTGTTTAAATGCTCCAGACAGAGTAAAGAGGCTGACAGTCCCTCAAGGAAAAGTGCTGCTTAGGCATCCGTATCTGGTGAGATAATAACCACAGCTTCCCGTCTGGCTTCTGAGCAGAGTAAAATAGGATGGCAACCCTTCTACCAGCATCTAGGTTTGGCTTAAGGTCAGTTTTGAGTCACTTGTTCTATATTGGTTTAGTTTTTCATTCTCACTATTGATAGCTGAATTGGTGACTGATATTTTTGTAGGTGTACATAGTGCTTGATTTTGGTGCATAATTTCTACTTTTAGGAAAAATGCTAGAGTTTGAGCACTAAGGAAAAATCTGATGCACTTAACTGTTGGTTTTCTCATGGTTCTGTCAAAATAAAAGAACCTACTTTTCTGCAAGAGAATCACTTTGAAATGTAATGTTTGACTTGTTCCACCTTTAATTAATGCTTTTCTGACAAATTTAATATTTAGAGAATTGCTGTCATGGGAATACCACTGTGTGTGGCAGTGCTGCAGACAGACCTGTAGGTAGACGATAGTTTGTTGCTTTTGTTGCTTCAATGATCCTCTTGGGAAGAAATTACCTTCTCTGTTCTTCAGTACCTGTGTATTATAGGAAAGCTGGGACTTCAGTTAGGAATCCTGATGAAGCTTTTGTGATTTGAGGAAGGTGATTAACAAATTCTGGGCATTTAAATTACTGGTATATTCAAAATCTATTTTCCACCAATTAAAATAAAGTCAGAAAAGCTATGATAAAGAGATTGAACACTGGTAACTCTATTTATTGAGGTAAAATTAGTTCTTTCTTACATAAATTCTAAATTGACTGCACCATAACAATTTCACATATATTAACAATTGGCTTTGAAGTTCTCAGCTTCTTAAAGGCAAGAGTTTTTCTTTTTTCAAGAATGTAAGTGTGTAGAAACTATAAACTTTGGGGATAGAGGAATGACAATTCTGCATTTAACAATGTTCTTCCTCCTAAAAGAAAATTATAATAATTTTCCCAGGCTTCCAGTAAATACTGTAGCTGGAGCCAGCACGGTATTTTTGAACACTGAAATAAATGTTCCATAATTGCCTCTAGTGGCAAGTTCTCTGGCTAGGGAATCAGGTTGGCTCCTGTAGCTGAATCATATAATATGATTTTCATTCACTGCTGTAAATTGGCTCTGGACAGCTTCGCATGTCAAATTCGACTACTATTTTCTGGATCTCACTAGGCAAACTGTGTCATTCACTCCTCGCATTCAATATAAAAAAGAGGTTTCTATTGTCAGGCCAAAATTATGTAGAAAATCTTCTATTCTATGAGGTCAAGACACAAAAATAATAAAGAAATAATAAAGAAAATATTTTAGATTGAGAGTCAGTAGAGAAAATATAATTATATGGGAAATGTTAAGAATAAAGGTGTTTTCTGAGCTGAGACAGATTAAGGAAAACAGGAAGCTATGTTTCACAGTTTTAGAAACAAGTGGTAATGGCAGGGAGTTTCTTCTGTAAGATCAAAGCAGGATTTATTTCCTCTTTATTTTTATTTGTAAAATTAAGTGTAACTAATGTCATCTATAGGCATAAGAAGATGTTTTTGTTTTGATAAATCTAGATTTTTTACACATGATAATTTTAATTTTGGCTATATAATTTTTTACCATCTTCTCTCCTCTTTATAATTGTGAGATTTCTTTTTAGAAAAAAGTTATGTACAGCTGAATTTTAATCAGGCAAGCTGTGTAGGACTTAGTAACCTTACAAGGTTTGTAGGTTTGGGATTGTGGGGTTTTTTTGTTTGGGAATTTTTTGTGTGTGTTCTTTTTTTTCCAGAGACATCACTTCAGTCCAGCAGGAACATAAATTTAGCCTTATATAATAAAAATTAATGGTATGAACAAAAAGGCATATATCTTTTTTGTCTAATACAAATGTCAGTCAAAAGCTCCTGTTTTGCCAAGCAAAATGAGAAGAGTGTAATGTATAATGAGTGTATACATCCTGAAAGCTATGAAAGTGTAGAGGAATCACAGAAAATAAAATAGAGGGCCTAAAATCATAACTTTGAAATAAAATATACTAATCAGATTTTTGACTGCATGAAACACTAATTGTCTTTTGGCTTACAGGTGCTCTGTTTATTTTGCTAAAAAAAATAGGTAAAGAACAAAGGGTTTGAGGAATGTTTATATTCAAATGACAGAATCTGTTTTGTTGACAAAATATTACAGGTGGCAGAACTTCAACTACCAGAAAGCTATTTAATTTTCCTACTTATTAGTTGTGTTTTACCTTTTCCTTGTTAGTATTTGTAAATGTGTACTAAAAATAGATGTTACAGAATGTATGGAGCTCTTCAAAATAAGTTAGATTGTAGATTAAACAATTACTTTTTTTTCCCTTTCTCTCAGTTTACTGCTTCCATTTCCACTAAGTCTAAAAATATATTTTTGTGTTGCATCTTGACAAATATAATGCAAACTAACTTGAAATCCTCAGATCCCTGAGCTAGTTATTGCATTGTTAGAAAATTTGGAAAGTGATCTGGGCTGTAAGTTTCTTGAAGTGATTGGAAGTCAGTATAGGGTGGGCAGGACTGATCTGCTAAAGTAATAATGAAATAGCTCTGTAACTTGTTAAGGGGTTAGTGTTTCTGGGACCTAATGGAACCAAAACTTACTCTCAGTAAATCAAACATTATGAGTCTAGTTTATTAAAAACCATTTCTACTTGTTTACATTTATGAAATGTAACCATAGGCCAAGTATTGCTTTCCAGTAGGCATTGTAGAAACCATGTATCTCCCAAGTATAGATTTCAAGCTTCAGATAAAAAAGAAAACAAACAAACAAACAAACAAAAAACCCTAATCCCAACCCCCCCCCCGAACAAACCCAAAAAACCCAATCCGAAAAATAAAAACAAAAAGTCTTCAGCAGAGGTCTAAGGTTGAGTCAGCCTCACAGCAGATGCTGCATTGTTGAAGTGAATGCAGGAACCACATCCTTTGTGTAGCACCCTGCGGGCTGGTCTCCTTGGAGCCTTCTGAACTGTAATCACTGGGTCTGAACTGGAGTCGCAAGGTGTCACAAAACTCCAGGAGTGGGATCCATGTTTCTGCTGTGTATGCTACACCACAACATCTCGACATAAACACATACATGCTGGATGAATGAAGTATGCAATTAGGCTGCATTTCAGCAGTAGGGAGTTGGAAATTGCCAAATCTCTCCAACCTAATGACTCTCTCTTTCCTGGATTTGTGTTCACAGCCGCATGCCTGTGTACAAGTAAAATTCTTCCAGCAAACTCTGATCCCAAGTCTATGTGACCCAATAAAGTCTGCTGAGATGGAAAATTATCTCTGTCTAGTCTAGAATAAAAGTGGGGAGATGTGATTTTGTATTCTACCCCAAAACAGCTTCTGTTTAACCTTTAACATCCTCACTGGTTGTACCCACAACCCACAAACAATGCAATTGTGGCACTGCAGTGAGAGGGAGCTCAGGCACTGGCAGCATGCTTGGTGGATGCCTGCACCCTCACTCCAAGGATAAGGCAAGGAAAATAAATGAATGAGACTGGCAGGAGAAATAACAATGAAAGGTGATAAGAAAGGCCAAAAATTCAACCCAGGAACGTGGAGTATCACAGCAGTAGATGGAGAAACCTTGGGGTTTGTCAGTATATTACTGCATTCTGGTTGTTTATGTGGGTAGAGACATCGGTGTTATGTCAAAAGCTGTTTTGCAAAATACCAGTCTACAGATTTCTCTGGTGTCTTTCTGTTTGTCTATACTGCATTTGATGCAAAAGTAACATACCGCAACAGAGCCGGTGGATTCATAATGTGACTGCCATTACAAATTCAGCATTTACCAGCAGACGCCCGACCAACTGCTCAACCAGAGAGTTGTGTCAGCTTAAACTAAATTCATTGTGGTATATCAGAAGATCCAATATCACTAGCGCTACTTTTAGATGAACACCATGTTATCAGGGAACATATCAAAACATCTGGTTTCATTCTGAAAGATGTCTTTTGGTGAACAGAATTATCTATGTAGCTTCCTAGGTAGATTTATGTTGAAAAGTCACTTTGTTCTTGATAGGATTTTGTCTGTTGAAGATCTGCCCTTAGGTGAATAGTTAAGAAGCACTCCTTTTTAAAGCTATAGCAGGAGCTTGACAGCTAGACCCTGAAAATCGACACCAAACGTCAGAATATGAAGGGAAACTCTAGTTTTCACCTTGTATTAATATAGGTGGACAGTTTACTGGCTCTCAGCTCTTCAGTTCCTAAGGCAGACTCAATGAGAGGGATTTATAGTACATATTATTAATTTTATTTGGAAGTCATTCAGGTACTGCGATGAAAGGCAGCAGTATAAAAGTCTTGGAGAACCATATGTGTTTAGGGGTTTTATAGTGGTGGTAGAGTCTTTGGCTGCTGTAGAGATTGAAGGCTTTAACTGTCTGTTAAAACAAGCAGTAAACACAGATATCTAAAATGCTGAATGTCCTGCCACCCCAAAGCACTTTGTTTTCTACCTGTCAGAGAACTGAGGGGCAAGAGACAGAGCCACAAAAATGCTGTTCCTTGGTAATGCATGTCCATAAACACTTTCTGAAGCAACAGAACTGCAGGTTTTTTGCCTTGCCCTTTGCAGGGAAGTGCCCTGTGCAGTGCTGCAGTGCTGCGGTGTAAAGGGCAATGACTGCCTTCTCTGCGTTTTTCACTGCAGAATAAGCCACAGGTTCCGACTGCGTAACTGCAGGGCAGGATTCCTTCCTTCCCAACAAGGGTGCCTCCTATCCAGGGCTGTCTTTGGGTAAATACTTCAGTGCAGCTACCTGAACCTGTTGTGCATGGTAGGAATAAAGCTTATATTTCAAATGAAGAGGCAAGAAAGGAGTCAGAACGGGGACCTGATCTAGCCCTTATTTGTAGTAAGATGACCAGTTTTTAAGTATGATTTATTGCTCTTAAATACTGAAAAATATATCTGGGGACTTTTCTTCATCAGAGTCCAAAATGTATGATAAGATATGTCAGTCCAAATATGAGATAATGTTAGATACTCGTCTAAGCAGCTTTTATAATCCAGTTGTTCTCACTCCTTGGCAAGGAGGGACAGTGTCTCTCTTGATTGTTATGTGCTCTAGGAGTTTTTTTCTTCCTAATATAAACAGTTCTTCCCAGCCCTGGGCTTTGTCACTGTGGGGAATGCACATGCTTATTTCCCCCAACCAGTCCTTAACCAGCTCCCTGCAAATCCCTGCTTATAGGGCAGGAGGAAAGTGAGGGTTTCACCCTTCGCAACAACCTTCACGCAGGTTGTATGCATCCTGCCAGACGCGAGTGTGCTACAGGTTGCCGCTGCACACTAATCTGATCTTATGCTTTCTCTCTCTCAGAGATTGCTTTTGGTTATTGTCTGCCTGAGTGATGCAAGCCCAAAAGAGCCCCAGCACTGGGAGCAGAGTGACATGATCCAGAGCAATCTGGCTCATTCACTCGTTTTCTCTCTCTCCCAGCAGGGAAGTTCATGACTGCCCAATACAGAGGGATGTTTCTGACACATCTTAGGCAAGAGCTCGGTGGCACTGTTAATAGAGCACGGCTGTCTCATTTGTAGGCTCTATTCATGTGACAGCTAAGAATTATCAGTACTGATGCTTCACTCCCTCTCTCTTTTTCTCCAAGCTGGTGATTTGTCTATGTTATGGGTAGGTAAACTTGACAAAATATTATACATTAGCAGCTGAGACGGTGTTTGAAATGGGAAAATTGCTAGCAAACTGCTCCATTAGAGACCCAAATAACAAATTCTTTCTTCCCCTCAATGAAAGAGAGATAGTTAAGGCCCAAATTAATATGTCTGTCTCCCCCACTCTGCAGGGGGAATCACTCTTGAAGATAAATGGCTTCGTCACTCCTGAGTGTGTGAGCTAGCTCTACGAAGGATGCATTAGGCAGAGTTTTTCAACCTTTCTGTTTTGCCATCCTGGGTGTGAGCAGTACAGGCGCCAGATGAGGAGGTGATGAAAAGATTTGCACCTCAGTGAACTTTGAGATGGATTAGCATGGGAATTTGAGTGCTTATTCTTTTCTCTGGGATAGTTTTTCATATTTATCTGCATAATTTCCCCCTGTTTGTTTTGAGTTTTTTCTCTGATATGTTTACTTTTTGCTCTTATTGCTGCAAAGTCATTTAAAGAGGGTGGGAGGAAGGAGGGCTTTATCCTGTCTAACATCATGTTATTACAAGAAAAATGCATCTGAATCCACTGGACCCTCATACTTTCCAATCTCTGATAATATATTGGAGAACAGAAAGGAAATTGTTCTTGTCCTTTGTTGTTGTTGTCAAAGACTAAAATAAAGCTTCGAGAGGCAGACAGAGCACTGCTGCATGTCAGAAGGGGGGAGATATGCTTCAATTCATCTAAGAGATACAGCTGGCGGCAGGCAATATGGCACAGTGAAATGGGTAACTGAAAGGAGGGACAAAAGCCCCTGAGAGGTTTGAACATGGCCAATTTATTTTATCAGTTTTGCGAATTCTACTTGTGGAGTCTTTTAAATAGATCTTATTACAAAATACCAGAGGAAAATCGAGGAAAATTTTATTGAGGTGTAAGAAGTCTTAAATGTGGGGGACAGTAGTTCAAATGATCAAAATTTAGCCTTTTAGGACTGTGTCACTTGTACAGAGTTCTCAAATGTTTTGTAAAATTATTTTGTAGTATATTCTGGTGATACACAAAAAAACCTAATTCACTGATGTTGCTTTGCATTAGCACAGGTGGTTTTATAGTGTCTGACAGCACTTCATAGTATGCAGGGATAGATCCTGAAAAATACAGTTTTCCAGAAGTCATGTTCTAGGTAAACTAGATAATTTTCCCTGAAATAAAATGTAGATGTAAAATTTAGATTAGCTTTTTAGTTTTTGGAGAAAAAATTGACAACACTAGGTAAGAACTCCATTTTTCACTTTGTTTGAAAGATGGGACCTCTAGCAGCAGTTTCCCATTATATCATGAATAACACCAGTTTCTAATTAAGCCTTCATCACCTTGAAATTACCAACACCCCTTCCAGCAAAACCTAGTGTTTCCTAGAGTTTTTTAATCCTGTACTGTCCTTCACATGTCATTTATGAGCTCAGATGATGTGAAAGCACAAAGTATGAATACAAATAATTTGTTTTCTCTTATTTCAGTTGTGTAACTGCATTGTGTTTTTCAGTCTATGCCTGCCAATCTATAACAAGCATTTATTAAAAAAATAAAAAGAATTCAAATTAGTACTTCCTACTTTTAAAATACCTGCTTATTTAATGTTGCACTTTCATGCTCCAGGATCAGTTGCATTTTGTGCCCAAGTTGGAATCCCCCTGCAAACACACCCTGATGAGAGCACATGGTACTGCTTTTTGTTTCTCTGGTAGCATCTGCAAAATGTAGTGTGCTGAGCATAATGTGTTATGAGTAGTCCTTAGTCCTTCATTTACAAACAGCTTCATACGATAAAAAAATGTAAGGTGCTAAGGTGAAAATATAGCAGCAGATGACAACAGCCTTGTCCATCTATTTCTGTACTGGCCATCTGCTGCAAAGTTTGTAGGAAAGGGTGAAGAATTCAGTACTGCTTCAGAAGGTAGCTCTCCAAAACAACTCTTTTTCTGTATTCCTCTCCACCTTTTCTAGAAATTTCATTTTTTCTTATTACTCGGGATCTGTGGCTATTCCAATTTTGGCCTGTTTTGTCCTTTGGTGGCAAAATTTGTGTGTATTTTTCCACCCTTGACTCACTAAAATTTCCTTGGCATTTTAAGTGATTATAAAAAGGGGCCATGTTTCCCCTCATCCCTATATTTGAGTTTCCCTGTAAGGACTGCTATGCTGCACCTATGTGCAATATGCGTGAACCCCCAATTTCCATCCATAAGGCAAGGGAATTGGACAGGCATGGGCCTCTTTTGTTCCTAGAAGTGTCTGCATAGAAATACTTGGGAGGAGTTAAACACCAAACTGGCAAACTGACAAAAAGCCTTTATGGGAAGAGTATGTGTACTGCTAATTCTGGTGACAAACACCCAACAATAGTAGCGTGCTGAAGCTTACAGCAATTTGCATTTCACTGTGACCTTGCCAGAAATGAAGCACGTTATATTTAGACCAACTGGAAGGGAAATCTCAGACACTAATTCAAATCACAAAACAAGGAATAGAATTAACTCTTATCACAACCTTTAAAACAGACTGCTACAGAAATAAGGGTGCATGCACATTGACTGTACAAGTTGACTGTGCAAGTGTCACAATATTCATGACTTAAATAGCTTCTTAGAGTATAACTGAGCTGGCAAAATATCTTCTTTTCAAGGGGATTTTTCTTTCATCTGTTGACAACAGATCAACAGAAGGATACGCTGTGCAATAGAGGGCTGATGGGCCTTATGCATTTTCTCTTCATTATTCCCAAGTCCTTTAAAAACCATGATTTACTTCTCCCTGCATCTCATTTTATCTCTGTTGCCGGTTTTAAAATTTTTTCTACCCTCTGCATTGCTGCAGCAGCTCTAAATGACTAGAGTGATTCATTCCGTCATTCCAGTATGTTTTTGTATCTCAATTCTAAACCATTTCCAACCACAAGTTTTTGCTATTGAAACTGTTTCTTTTTATGACATTTTTGGAAAAAATACACAATGATTGAATAATAAGTAAGAGCTAGGTAAAATCAAATTTTGCTTTCAGTTCCAATTCTGGACTGTAGAATTTTAGCTCCCATGGTCATTTGAATTTGTTGTATGGGGATCCACTTTTACACTTCTAATTGAGATGAATATTTAGGGTTCATCTGAGGAGAAGATAATCCTTTTAGCAGGAATTTGGGGAACTTGCTGGCAAAGACTTGAAAATACTTCTGGGAAGGAACAGAAATTAATCTTAGTGTTTACTGTATGTGGTATCTTAAAGCTACTACATTTTATGTTAATGATATGTGCATTTATAATACTTCATAAAGAATACTTCTTTCAAACCAAATCACAGAAATTAAAACAACAGCATTTTCCTGTAGTCTGGACTGTGTCTTAGAACACCGTCAGTATTCGGTAGTTAAAATAGGAAGATACAGTCCTTTTTTGCTCTGCTTTAACATAGACTTCCCCCCTGCCCTTTAAAAATCTGGATTCATATTGCAGTGAATTCCACTTTGGTTTTCAGTATGTTCCCACAGATTGTTGCTCCTGAGTTGCTCTGATAGTATTATTAATCGGCTTATTAAGCTGTCACAACATAGCATAGCTTTTAGTTTAAATAGCTACGTTCTGTTTACAACAGCTAGTCAAGGAAAGCATCTGTATTTGCTACCTTAATTTGATTAAGTAGTAAGAAAATATACCTCTATTTTTTATTAATTCCATGAGCTTTAAAGATGCAAATTCTATGCCTGTGGCTTTTTTCTATACAGATTTAGTGTAATCAGGGAGATGATTTTGTTTTTGAAGGTATTTTCTCAGTATTTTCTCCATTTAGTGGCTTTCAAAAGAAATATTTGTTTCATATAAAAACTCTATAAAATTGTTTTATGTAGATATATAAAATTTGCTCTTATGTTTAATGTTATTCCTGTCCTATAATTGTGCAGTTAACATGTATATTATTTGCTTTGTTTTCAGACGTTTGGAACAAAACCTTATCAAACTCATTCCCCCTGGAGCTTTTACCCAGTACAAGAAGCTTAAGAGAATGTAAGTTTTAATAACAAGACCAACATGCAAGAGCAATCATGAATCTTCTAGCTTCAAGTTCAGTATCTTTATTTTAGAAACATATTGGCAATTTCTATGTTGAAATCACTGGGGATTGCACAAATAATCTCTTCAAAGTGTAAGCAACAATGGAATTTGGTTCAGGATGCCTAACAGTGCATGAAATCCTTAATAATGCTTAATTTCACTTCCTGTTATAAATGATGTGAGCTAATTAGTTGTTAGTCTGTTCAAACTTCAAATCTGCTTCCTCAGAAAAGATTTTAAGTTCTATTTTTTTCTTTCATTCATTCCAGTATCTGTTTGCACCACTTCAATTTAGGTGACCCCAGTTATAGCAGGAGTGCATGGTCTTGCAGAATAGTTAGGATTGTTTTTGTAGTGCATTTAATGCTGAAATGGTTTGACTGTTTACAAGAAAACAAAGAAACCTGCTGGAGCTTGTTTTCTCTATATCTTAATCACCAATAGATACCCAGACAATTCTTTTTTGTTAGGTCTTGTGTTTTCTCTTTGGATTTAAAATAATCATGACTTGTAGCAGTGCTCTCATGCAGATAACCTGGGCATTTCCCCTGGTCAGTCTTTCTTTTCATTTTTAAGTGATATATGAGAGTTGTTGTGACAGTAGCACAATGATACAGACAATGGGAAAATCCTGCTTCACCATGGTATCAAGATGTCGATGGGTACCACTGGACCAGTAACTTCTAGAAGTCATTCAGGCTTTGTAGCTCAGTGCTAAGACTGCTAAAAAGGTGCCTTTACAGTTCTTGTTTTCTGATGTGAACAATAGTTACTGGAATTATGAAACTGTAAGCTCATTTCACAGAAGACAATGGATTATCAGATCGCTAATGCTTTTGGTAACTGAAATGAGCTTGCTCTGTACCTTTGGATTTAAGGGTAAAATTACTGTGTTTGCCAGTCCAAACTTACCAAGTTCCTAGAGCTGAAGAGCTGTAAATATGGATCTTAATATTTAACAGGTCAAATCATCAATCTTGTAGAGTCTCTGTTCTTCTGTCTCACTTTCAATATAGCTGTATGTATTTTTAAAGAAGTACTGTATTAGATAGCAAGATGGTAATTTCGGTGAAAAATGACGGATCCCTTTTCAGTGACCTAACTTGTAACTTTTTCATTATTAAAGTCACTAGTTAGTTCTTTCTGAGGTATGACTAATTTTAGATTTTGGCAATGTTTTACTGTCCTTTCATTTTTCATGACTGGTGAACTCTAGTTTTATGGGAGTTGACCAAAAAAATGTTCTTTAACTTGACTAGCTGCTCAACCCAATGCTGCACTTACTATGTGAAATGATTAATGTTAGAATTTCACAGCAGAATTCCATTAGCAAGTTGTGTTAACAGCTTTCTGGAGTATAATTGGCATACTCATTGAGATCTGAACTCACAGTTAAATAATAAGTTATTTTGCCAGATGATCTCTATCAAAGCTTAGTTAACGTGACGGCATTTTGTGGAAGAACTTGGGATAGATACTTAGGCTGCAGAATGTCCCATAACAAAGATGATGTTTTACCATTTGGTAATTGACGTGTCTCCTTGTTAAAGTTTCATTTCAGCTGGACAGTGAGGCTTTAAATTGGGCATCAGTGTTGTTACATAAAGTTTAACTGAGGACTTTTGTTCCACTATTTGAAGAGATTATTGACATCATCTTTTCAGTGTGCAAAATTCCCAGTATGGTTAACACAAAAATATATTTTGGTCAAAAAGCTCCCTTTTAAAAGAAGAGAATTAACCATCCTTATAGAGGAAGGACATGTTCGATATCACTGGTCTTCAGCCTTTCTTAATTTCTGTCACTTTGATTTCAGTGAGCAGTGCAATAGCATGAAGATTATTGATTTAATTAATTGATGCGCTACCCAGGGTACAAATGAAGAACATTATTATTATGGTTATTATTATTAACTATTATTTATAATAATATTTTTATATAATTCAGAAGATAGTATTAGCATAATGTTGTGAATTGTATTTCTCTCCTTCTCGTGAATAAATATGCAAGAATGTTAGGGATAATAGACTGCTCACTTGCAGCACTCTCAGTATTTTGATTGTTTACTGAGTATTTCCTGCAAGATTATGCAGTTTCCTTTTCTTAAATGATTGAATAACGGAGATTAATTTTTAGGTAAAAGCCAGTTGTCCAAGATAATCTTTATATGACTTGATATTAATAGGTCAAGATGCTACCAGAAGTTGTATGTATATTAATTCAAGTGTTATATTTGCATCTAGCTGAATTTTGGTTTTTAGAATGTCTCCAATAGCTTCCAGGATGGGAGAGTTATTTTGGTGATTGGATTTTAGCAAAGGAGCTGAAATCTTTTGTGTCCTGGACTTCATCATAATTGCCTACATTTTCTCACACAATTAATTATATGAAGCTAAATGTATCTGTCTCAGAAGGAAGATTTAGCACCTATAGGATTCAAATATGCAGTTGAATTTACATAATCTGGGTTGATGATTCCCCTGATTTTAGGGTGCATGTAACAGGTCCTTGTTCTGTGCTCAATTATTCAAGGACTTTAAAAGAGGTTTGAGGAGCTTGAAGGAGATGTATCCCATATCCAGAATCAGAAGTTGTGTCATTCTTGCCTGAAGTATCCAAGCCCAGACATGGCATTTTGAATTCATTTACATAGCAGTTGTGCTTGTACCATACTTCTGTAACTTCTAGCCTACAGGTTCCAAAGTTTATGGCATTACCTCCCATTTTGTCTTTGCTTTTCTGAGGCCTTTAACTAACAAGTTTGTAGCACAAGACTGAGCCAAGTACATAAAGCCACTTTGAAAGATGTGGTTGTACCTCTCTAGATCTCATGGTTGTAGTGGCACTGTTGTCAAATTAATTTTACTGTATATTAGCAGAAAACACATTGAGATTTCACAGTCTTCCCAGTAGCTCTGTGGCATTGCTGCTTTTGTTAAGCAACTAAAAACTAAACCATATATGACATGGATTTTTGCTGCGTCCTCTTGTCAAACGAGAACAGTCCATTTTACATGTTAGAGGTAATCAAGTAATCTGTTTCTAATAATGTTAGTCGACAAAGAGAATATTCATCCAATGCTATTAATAGTTTTGCATTTGACTGCATCTAAAAATAAATCTGTTTTGTTTCAAAACCTTTTACAGTAAAGACACTTAAAGCCATACAGTCATACGTTATACAGTGACTCACAGGGTATCCTTGCTCCCCTGGTGCAAAGTCAAAACCCATTTATGTCCCTAACTGGTAACTGAGCACAGCTGCTCTCCAAGATGTGTCAAACAACCTTTTGAAAGAAGATCTCTACTGTACTGTCAGAGGTGCAGGGAGACTAGTTTGATGTGACTAATTTATTCCCTGCCTGGGTGGAATCCCGGTAAGTTTATTACATTTCCACTGAGTGATTCAGAGATACCCTAAACTATGAAAATGAGCCTTATATGATCTAAATTGACTTAGCTGTGCAGGCTAGAAAAACCCCTATCTCTTTGTCTTGACGTAAATCAAGCACAGAATAGGATGATCTTACCAAAGCAGACCAAAAAAAGGGAACAAAAGTACAAGGACATAAATGAATCCCTTTGCCTCAGTGAAGTCAGAAGGAGATGGGGCCTCCTTATCCAACAGCAGTGGAGCTTGGGCTCTAATGGAAAGGAAATAATATGTCTAATTATCTTCTAATGCTGATTGTAGTGCATCTGCATGAAGTGAGTGAGTGTCATCACCCAGCATGGCATTTATGCACGTTCAGGCACCATTAGTTATACACTCATTAGCATCCGGACATGGGGAGAGAGAAAGGATGGAAATGTTGAAATGTAGCAAATGAATAAAATAGTGCTGAAATACTTGTTTCAAAAACTAGATGCCCCTTTTCAGATGCTTGTCATTGTTCAGCAAACTCATGATTTCATGTCATTGTAATAGGTTTTAATATGTTCCTCAATAAGTAGATAGCACAGATTCACATCAGACTTCTGCTTACATAATAATTACTAGATAAAAAGCAGAAAATGCTACTAGGCAGTCTAAAAAGTTTCACAAAAACCTGTATAAAAAGAAATATTCCTACTTTTGCTGTCACAAAATTGGCTGCTGTGAATTGAGCTAAAGAACTGGAAACCTTCACTGAATGCTGTCCTTGTAGGCAGGATGTTGTATTAGAAAATATCGGTAAATTGCAGAGCAGTTGTTTCATGAGCCTTATAAAAGAACCAAACCTTATAAAAGAACCAAAGAAAATCCCATTTTATGTGGCTAGATTTGAAAACAGTTAAAGGACTTCATTAAAATTTTAACAAACAGAATTTGGAGCTCGAAACGTATAGAACGGAAAACCTTTTTACTTTCTGATTCCTAAGTTCCTGTTAAGTGATGTTTATTTAGAGTCTGACCGGGATCCTTAGCATGTGCCCCAGGTGGAAATAACAGTGAAGATGTACATGAAATACTGTATTACTCCAGCTGCAGCTATCAGTGAAAAGATTTGATACTACTGATACAAGCTGATACCAACTGTCAGTGAGTGCAATGAGGTGGCTGAAAGTTATGCCTGTAGCTAAGCACCTGGTTGAACTGATTGACAGAAAGATTGGATTGCAGTGACAGTCATGATAAGGCACCTAGTTCTGAGCATCTGGGTCCCAAGTGTGGTAAATTCGGCTCCATGTATAAAGAAATTGTGGCGTAGTCTATATTTATCTTTGTGTACTTGGTGGGTTATGATTAAAATTGAAGGGTATTTTCCAAACCAGGAACACACTTTCCCTTGAAAAAGACAGCAGGCTATAACTGAATTCCACTTGCATCATAGCTGAAAGGGTGGAATCTTGCTGGGGCTCCCTGACAGGGTGTGCAATGTGCTGGGTGTTCACCACAGTGCTGCTGGCTTCAAAGGTCCACAATTTCTGTTCAGATGCTCAAAAGCTTTCCCTAGTGTCTGAAAACTCTATGCGGACCTGCCAGTGCTGTGTCGACCCTCTTCTTGCCTGCCTCATCAGATCAACATCATGGTAGAATTTTGCGCTGCTTGTTTTCTCTAGGTCATTAAAAACCAAACACCACAGTGCCGAACTCCTCAGTGACACTGGTGCCTCCTTTGGGATCAGGGGCTGAGTAGTCTGTTTCCCATCCCCTTTCCCATTGGTATTAAACAGAGATGGTGCGGGAAAAATCTTACCTCAGAAGAATTTTATCATCCTAAGAATTACTGATATTATTTCATATAAATTGAGACTAACTCTTAGCGGAATTTCCTAGGGTTTTGATGGGAATTTTGTTTAACTATATTACATGTTTCTGGTATTTTGAATATGTTCTTCTTTACATCTCATTTACCACAAAGTTTCTTCTCTTAGACAAACACAGTCTTGCTACCTCAGAAGCCATTGCCCTGGTGCCTACACCATACTGACACTGTTAATCCCACCATCTTCCTTAATGCATGTCCTGCCAGCACTTTCCAGCTACCTTAGAACCTCTCCTCACCTTACCTATCATGTCACTTATAATCAAAATATGATCTCCTGTACTGATATAAAGTTAGCCTTCCATGCCTGCATTTAAACATTCAGAGAACCTTTATGCTTTGTCACAGGCTGCTCCTCCTACTTGAGGGCCACCTCACAGAGTCACAATGCAATCCCCATTTTTAATAGTTCTTAAGATGGTTTTATCAACCGTTTTTATTCAATGGGCTAGTTCACTGTTGTTCTTCAAAGCTCTTCATAAAACTCTGTTTCAATGTGCATACAATGAAAGGCTCTACTAAGAGGGGAGCTGCCAATTTATTTAGGCTATGGCCTGCCTTACTGACTGATGTTTTCTGATCATTCTTGAACTTTGCCTATCTGTATCCTTACATAGTTCATAATCTCTCTGAGATAATATGATCCTTTTGTTCTGCTTTTGTATCAAGTATATTCTTCCAATAAACTACAGCTAAAATATTTTCATCAGATTCCTGTTTACAAATATTTTTTTAATCCTCCCTTCCCTTTACAGAGACATCAGCAAGAATCAAATATCTGACATTGCACCTGATGCATTCAAAGGCTTGAAATCTCTCATTTCATTGTAAGTAGAAAATAGAACTGAATGGGCATTTGGGGAGAGCTTGCATGTAAGAGAAATCAAAATGATAATGTGCTTTCTGGGAGAACTTATGTTTCTGTGTGCAATTGCCAACTTGTGTGAGGCATCTGATCTTTTGTAAATGAAAAATTGGTCATGAAGATTAGAAGGAGGAACTGGTTACACATCTCTAGTAAGTTCTTTTATAGATTAACACCCCCAAGGTTACTGACTTGTTCACTTCTTCAGTGCATTAGTTGATGTACATGTGCACCTGCAGGCTAATGCATGCCCCCCAACTCATCATGGCACACAAAAACTTCATCACAGCTCAGACACTGTTTGGTGGTATTAATCAGGGAGGAGTTAGGGGAAATATTTCCATATTGAATTTTTCTTCTGTATTAAAGAACTGAGGTTGCACACTCTTGTAAGTTTTTTGGTTTATTTGGTTTTTCGGGTTTTTTTGTTTTGTTTTGTTTTGTTTTTTTTCAAACTAGTTAGGGAAGAACCTACGCTCTTAAGAAAATGTTTATATTTCTTAGCTGTAGTTACTAATTTACTAAGCTGGAAGGGGACTAAAATATGACTTCATGCAGAAGATAAAAGGAAGATAGGATCTCTTGACAGCCATTCATTTCTCTTTATAGAATACAGAAACTGTTTTAGCACCAAGTTGAATTTAAATGCAGCTATATTTCAACCTAGCTACCCACAGCACTATTCAAACAGTGGAGCTTTTAATGGGTAAAAGGAGCAATACAAGTTCAGAAGCTGGATATGGAGGATGAGCTAGAATAGACTGTTAGAAAGAGCCCCAGCTTGAGAGAAGAGGGTAAGCTCAACTGGAATGAAATTTCCCTGTGTTAATTTTAAAGACATTTTTAAAACATTTAGCTCATTAGTATTCATATAACACAGTTTGATTTTTAAGAGCTTAGTTTATTTCTAAAAGCTGCCATAATTTTATTCTCTGAATACCAGATAATTTTAACAACCTATATAACTTGTTGACTAGTGCTAATATTAGAAGGTTATTCAGTACTAAACTTACATGTTGTAGTAAACTTCTGAGCCAGAGTGCAGAAGGGTGGGCCGTTTTTTGTGCCCTGAATCCAGCTGGGAGAATGCCAGAAATATATATTAAGTGTTGCTAGCCTTTGTTGAATAGTTAGGGCGGTGTTATTCAACATGCAGTGGAAATGGTCAAATTCCTCAATGCTGTCTGGAAATGATTCAGTAAGAGAATGACATTTACTGAACACTACAGTTTTGGCTTATTATGAAACTACTGCTGATGCTGCAATGCTACAGCTTTCTGGTCTTGGCAAACCTCCTGGCTAGGAGCAAGCTGGACAGGCAAGACATTTCTACTGGGGTTGACTTCCCAACTCAGAAGTTACTCAGCTTTAGCTATAGCTGATTCAGATACCCTCAGGTGGCCTCAGGAGTGCAACAGAACACATCAGTGTGGACAGAGAGGAAATGAGAATATAAACTGGGGAGGAATTTATAGTGTTTTGACTTGCACACAGAAGCAAGTGAAATGACTACGTATTCTCTGCTCAGTCATCCAAAACCATATTTTAAGTAAATGATGTTTAAATATGTTTATATCCAAGTGGGTAAAATAGTACTTAACTTAATGCTAGGAGGTTATAAGGGGGAAGAGAGAAGGCAGAGAGATGAGATGCAGCACAAAAAGGGCTACAGTAAGGGAACTGCCTCTGAGCTGTCTGTCCTTTGTTCAGTGTTTGTCTCTGCCTCAGTTTCCTTCTACCGCAGCCACACAAAGCTGTTCTCACACACAGTCTGTTTCTCCTGTCTTTGGCAGGCTGGTTTCTAGGACAGTATCAACTCCAGCCTTGAAATTGTCAGCCTCCTCCTCTAGGTTCAGTTGTCCATTGTGCTTGCTATTGGCTTTTACTTTCTTTTGAAAGGTTTTAGTCTTGCTGTTCATTGCAGGTAGGTCTTACAAATGTCTTACCTATGGCTGATACGCAAGAGTTAGTTCCCTAATTGTTCATGACCTGTCACCCAGACCTCTGGCAGGTTCCTCCCTGCTGGTCATTTCTGTAGTTGTTTCAGTTTCTGAGCCCTAGATATATTCATGGAGCAAGATTATCTGCTGTTCTGCAGAATCTGGGTTTCTCTGAAGAAACCTCCCCCAGGTTTCTACTTCTGAGAGGTAGAGGATCTTCTTTCGTCTGATCTCTGCTATAGCCACCAGTCCAGTTCTGTCAACCACAGAAAGACAAGTAAGTGCAAGAGAATATGAGTCCTTTGAACTGCCAGCCCTCCCAATGAAACTGCTGAAGGGGAAGGAACAAGGAGGTAGAAATGAAGTAAGACAGTTTGCTTACTAGTGTTTTCTCTTTTAAGCAGCTCCGTCTTTTTGGTGCCCGAGGCCCCAATAACTGTAGTCAGCTACATGCACTGAATGAATGCTGCTCTGCATACAATGCTTCAGCTCAGCTGAGAGTAACTTCTATTTTTCATATATGTAAGTCAATGTGATTGGTGGCATACATTTTAATGAGACACCATTGAGGTTCAATCTGTGCACAGAGCAGCTGGACTTTTCAGCTAGCTGAGTTAAAACAAGAATAGAGGAGGGGAAAATATTAATGCACAAATGAAAGTAAGCAACTTTGTTTCCATTAAAAATGAAGTACTGCTGTACTACCTAAAATTCTTGCTTTTTTTCCCCTCTGCATTATTCACATTTTCTGCTCCTCCCTTTACTCCCTGCTTGCATGCAATTGCAGTACTCCCTACGGGTCTAAGAGAGTGAAAGTGCTTATCTGGAAGACAGCCAACGTTGTTAGTCTAGCTGGCTAACAGAGGCCTATATATAGTGGGTTGCTATTCTACTTTCTTCTGAAGTTAACTTAAGTTAGTGTTTCCAGGCAGAACTCTTTCTCAGAGTATTCTGCCTATTGTACCTAGATAGAAATGGAAGAAAAAATGGTGTATTATAGTTTTCAAACCACATAAATGTTTTTTACAGAAGCAGTTTCCCCTAAAATGTCTAAAACTTAAATGTTTTAAAAGTGCTAAGTGATCCATATGCTAGCAGGTCAAAAGTTTTTATTTTAAATCTATGTATTTTCTCCAACAAGAAGTCCACCTATGGGAGTCAAACAGGTCACAAAATCTTAATACTTGAAATAAGCCATCTCTACCTTAGGTTTTCTCTGCATTTAGCAGAAGAAAGGCAAGCTTGTTCTTGTAAGGACTCAAGACTTCTCCATTCCCCACACACAGGAAAAAAAAACCATTTTCTCCATTCCCATTTTTCAGTGGGACGTTGTTCCCTATTCATATAATGACTTTGTGGAACACGGAATTTCTACTGTTTTTCTTAGAAATATTCGGGCATGTGCATAACTTTTTTTTTTTTCCTGGTTGTGACAACAATTAAAGAACTGGAATGATTCTTCTTTAAGAATGTTTTTTTCCTTCTTCCCAGAGTTTTCTGTCTTTTCCTTTTCCCCTTGTTGTGTCACATGCAGGTTGCACTGTGAGTCACCGGTCAGCTCTGGGTCTGTATGTTCTGGGATTTAATTCTGTTACAGTGTCTGAAGTTCCCTTTCAATATGTAGGCACTAGGGCTTAGATCCTTAGCATATTTTTGGTATGAACCAAACTTCAAACCTGTTTATGGACAAAACTGAAGATACAGTAAGTTCCAGCCTCTGGTTTTGAGAGAACAGTGTTGTGGAGAGCTTGCTATAAAGTCATTGAGGAGAATGGAGGGTGTTGTGGATCAAGGCCTGAGAAAAAGGGTCTTTAGTCCTAAAGATGCTACTGTGGGATTTGGGAGGAAGAAGTTACGTTGCATAATTTCAGTGACAGCTGTTGGACAAATAAACTGCTTGTCTATATCAAAGTCTTCCCTCTTGAAAAAGTGGAAGTATTTCTCTGTCTCAGAGAGATGATGCAAGGGTGCATACATTGAAGACTGTGAGATGTAGTGATACTGTAGTACTTGGGACCATATGAAATATCCAAGATGAGAAACAAATAATTAGAATGATCTGAATCTAAAAAAACAGTAAGCAGCGCAGATGTATGTGAGCTGCAGTAATGTAGCCGAGGCTTTTGTGTTGGAGGGATTAGTCTTGCCATCCAATACTTCTTTCCATATAAACATGAGAGCAAATAGTACCCTTGCATTGAGAAGTGTGGCAAAATTGCTTGATTGTGAAAGAATGCGTTACCTTAATTTTAAGCAAAAAATTGAGAAATGCTCTATTTGTAGTACATGGTGCTTGTCTTACGTAGTTAGAATTGCACTTTGCTGGAGTTGGAGTGGTTAATGACTCAGCGCAGAACATGGGGGCTAAGTTATGAACAGTTTCATGTTTCAAGAATGCTGCATGAACTTTCTGAAGTAAATTAATTTTTCATTTAATCAACTCAAAATCTGTCTAATATCAGTGAGAGAATTGTATCAGCATTTGGTTATTGTTAATAGTATCAAAGATGAATGTTATTCTTGGGGTCAATAAACTTCCCACAAATTTGGTTTGGAAGGCCATATCCAGACTGTCTGGGGACATTTTATGGGATATGACAAAATAGTCTAAGCCTTCAGTGTGTTAAACTGAATGAATAAATTTTAGACCACTGCAGAGGGAGAATTTCTTTGCTTTTGTTCATATACTGAATTAAGCTAGCGAACAATTTAAAAGCTTAGATCAGCCTGGGCACAAAGACAAGAGACAGCTTAGATTTTGACATAGCAGTCCCATTTAGACCATCATCTCCTGGGTGATGATGTATGTAGTGTCATTCATGGTGATTTGAAATCTGCAATAAAACACTGCCAAACTTATTTTAAGGTAACAAATTGCTTTGGATAGTTTTACTGTGATTTATTTAGCCTAACTACTTCTGAAGAAATATGAAATAGTGCAGGGAAAAAAATTACATGTCTAAATTTCTTTCAGATATTAGAAAAGTATTGCTGTTTTTACCCCTATCAATTCCTCCTCTTTTGAAAACTTGAATTCTTATTGAGCCTGTGCCATTGTATGTAGCTTGGGAAATATAATTCTTCCTAGCAAGAATTGTTTTCACAGTCTGAAGGAAAGTTAAAAGCATTCTGAGGACTGAAAAAGGCATTGCATAAAGGCAAAATTTGACACTTCAGTAAGAATGTTTCAGCCAAGCCAAAATAAAGGAACACTTAGCTGGAAACCATATGGTCTAGAGTAAGGGATTCTGTACTAGGCTTTCATACCCCCAGAAAGTTCTATGGCACCTTCCAGGGAAAAATCTCTATATTCTGGGATCTGAGTTAACAAAGCAGCTATATTGCAACTATGTTTGCAAGTAAGGCAGGCCGACAAACTATAAAATAAAGACAACACAGCAATTATTGTTTCACACCCTTAGAAGGTGGCATGCTAAACTTCAGTGCATATGAAAGGCCATGTGTTGGTAATGTATTCGAAAATTCCTTAATTTTAAAATTATTCAAAAGGTCAGAATGTCTAGAGACTCCGAAGAATCAGTGACACTTTTATGGTCCAAGGCCCTGCTGCTGAAGGTTTGTTATATGCTTAATTTCATTCTAACCCAAGATAACATACTTGTTGCTATGTGTGCTTCCAATGCTTTCTTTGTCTGGTACGTCCCAAGCATTTAGATAACTCTATGCAGTGACTATTTTCACTGTTTAATCCTTATTTTTAACTACTTAGAACAACAGTTGGATTAATCTGCAAAACCTGAATTTAGTAATAACAACTAATTGTTTAACTGGATATTTAATATTTAGTTGTGTCTTGGAATAGATATATTTTGGGGGGAGTATTAAAATATGATGCCAGAATCAGGCTGAAGAAACGTAATGCCTCATTATGACTTTTATATATTTGTATAATTTCTTATTGCAGATCCATAATAACTCTTCAGCTGAATAGGGTGCTTCTTTCAGGGATCTCCTCCAGTGCTTGCAGTGTAGCCAGGGGTCTGTGCTTTATGTGCCAATCTGCCAGGTACTTTTGAAGAACTGCAGCTTGTGGTCTGCAGCCACAAACTAGTGAACTGGCAAGCTGATGGCTCTACATGCCACTAGGAATATAGCCTTCAGATGGCTCAGCTGCACCTGTGCCATAGCAGCAACTTCCTGATGTTAGAAAACCACCTGCAAAAAGGTTGAGAGAAGTTTGCTTGAGTTAAAAATACAGTGAATGATTCTTCACACTGGTCATTCTGGTATTAGATACACCTGCCTTGTGGAAAAGACAAGAATAAAATTCATGCACTGGCAAGTCTTTATGACTGTTTTCTTAATTCAGACTGGTTTCCATCTTTTTAAAAGAGACTCCCCTGTGTGGTGAGAAGAGAGAAAAGACCAGTAAGAAAAAGGATACCTATTGGTCTCTCAGTCAGTTTTGGCTTAGTCTCTAGTTGCTACTTTTAAGATTAGCATTGTGAATATAGAATTAAGCTATAGCTCACTTTTCTCTTTCTCCCAAAATGTACATCATGTTTAGGGTAATATCTTCACCACCTGACAGGAAACAGTATTTGTCAGACCTGTGGCTAACTTGGTCTCCCAGCAAAGTTGAGAAGCTAATGAACGATCAAGAGCACACAATAAAAATTTTTGTAATTTTTTTGTGTTCTAATAAATGTCATTCTGATTCACTGATTCATGTCTATTGGCAGCAATTTCTGACATATTTTATTTTTATTATATATTAACTTTGACAGTGTATTTTTAATTAAAAATATTTTGGGTCTAAAATTTCAGGTGCTAGGGGATAGAAGAAAGGTTGTATTTCGTGTGCCAAGCTTGCACGGTAGCCAGGACACCAGCATGTCCTGCAACATATGTGAGGGATGCAAGTGAACATACATTTTTAGAACTTGTAATGCCATAGGCAAATCTCCTAAAATTTATCTCTGTCGGTAGAAGCATTGGAGATTTAAATGAAGTTCTTGAATTGACTTGGCTGAGTTTCCTTTCCTGTTATATGGCCTTTTGAAGTTATTTTTTGTGTTCGGGGTTTTTGTTTGGTTTCTTTTATCCCCAGAGCCACTATTCTGGAAACATTGTGGTGCATGCTAGTGAGGCGGGCAGAATGACAGGACATAGAGGAAAGCAGCTGCAATAATGGAGTGTACCTAACCTGGCCAGTCTGTTCTGCAGGCTAAATCATTCATAGTACTATTAGGAGTGCAGCAGTCGGTACATTCAGAACAAAAGCATCTTGGATCAAGAACCTGACCAATATTCGTATTTGTTGGTATGAGTATGCTTTCCTGTCTTAAACAGAAAAAATGAGAACTCTGAGGAAAGCAGAAGTTTCTGTGCTTTTTATTAGAGTAAATGGAAGTAAGGAACTCAAGAAATGAGATGCAGTGCATTACGTATCTCCCCTCCCCTCCTCTTTGCTTCTTTCTGTAGGACCATTTGACTTCAGCTCTGGCATGGCAGGCAGACAATGGCATTAGCTAATTTGGCTCTGTGTAGTGCTGAACATGAATATGAATTAGAGACAAGTGCCTGAGCTCTCATACTGACTTTCGTTTAGCTGTTAATTTGTTCGAATGTTAATGTGCCACATGCACGTAACCCTAATTAGGTTTTAAAATGCTTGTTTTCTTTTCATGGCTTCTAAAAATTGAAGCTTTGTTTTATTTTATAAGCTATTTTAATCTGGTTTATTTCACTCAAAACAATAAAGTGGATGTATAAACACATCCAGTGTTTAAAATTCAGTGGAACACTGCACTATGACCTTCTGACTCTTAAATTAAAAGTAAATGAAAAATTACTCTAGGAGTTGTATTTTGATATTTGCACTTAGTAGTACCATAACTAACAACTGCACTGGGTGTGAGTGTTGAGATTTCTTTAAGGTTTTACTTTATGTAAGTGTTTTTACCTCTACAGCCAGAATAACCCTTAGAGTGGGGATGTTTTTACTTCTTTCTATGGGCATTTTGTAAAGCTTAGCTTTTGAACTCTTTCTTATATGGTATAGTATTATGCGTTATTGATCAGCATTGATGATCCTGCTGCTTCACAAAACTAAGGAAAATGTTCATCTAACTTCACAGAACTTATAATCTAAACTTTGTATACAGATGGTGCACTTGCTAAAGAAATGTTCAGAAAGAGTGGAAACTGAAATGGAAATGTACTGGGTTCTGTGGGCATTAACTTACTACTTTAACCTTTTATAAATATTTTATTTGCAGAGGTTTTGCTTTTGCCTCCTGATACAGATGCTCACATCAGTTACTTTGTTAAGAAAGAAGTCTGTGAGTCAGCTATTTGGATGTTGGTTTAGAGCCCAGTGAAATTCAGTGACTTGAATATTATCTCTTATTTTGAAACTATCTAAATGGACCTGCTAGACCTTTCAAAGTTCAGCCATCATTTCTGTCTAGTTTTGGGTAGAGTATAAAAATCTCCGTACATCGCATGAAATTTTTTTGAAGTAGGAAATTGTGTGTGTCTTCTGAAGCTGAAATTAGGAAACAATTAGAAAAATGTAGTGGTGCTAGCATTCATTACTCACAAAAAACCACTAACTGTAACAGCACATTAAAAGCCAACCTCCTGACTCTGCAATAGATGAACTATGTTACATTTGTTTAGAGAAAATATGATGCTAGATAATCATGAGTTTCTTGGGTAGCAGTTCAGTTCCTGCTAAACTACAAAAGTAATGAAAAATGAAGTTTCAAGTTTAGATTTTCATATCTAAGTGGTGTTATTTTATTTAGATTCATTTTATTTAGGCTCAGAAATGAGCTGATCTGGGAACTCTCCCACAGAAGTGATATACTTCCAATGACTGATGAAGAGTAAACTGAAGTGGCGATACTCTGGGAAGGCCAGAGGGTACTGTAAATGGTCTGTTATGCAAAATGTTTGTTTTTCAGTGTGTTAAACTCACTATAATATTTTAAATGTTGAAAGACAGGGTAAGCCAGAATTTCAGCCAGCTCACATGGCTATTTGATTCATTGCTAGCATATTATTCCACATCAAAAAGTTAGGGAATTAACCAGTTTAATGACACGTAAGCAACAGAGATTTGGCATGAGCTGGTTTATAGCATTTACCATGTCCTATGTAGAGCATAGAAATTACATAAATACTGTTTTCCCCAATTTGAAGTCTATTAAAATGTTTAGGTAAGGTGTAAAATTTTCAGAGTGGGCCTAATCTTCTTCCCTTTTACCAGGACCCATATAAGCTCCTAACTCACTTTCTAGTTTTGACAAATTTTATCAACTTGCAGAAATGACATGAGTAAATACTTTAGCCATGATTGAAATTCAGGTGTTCCTTCATATATGATTTTGCTCTGATCCCTAGGTAACACATCTTAGCATAACGGTGGTTTTGTCTGGTTTTCCCTTTAGTTCAATTTCTAAGGATAATGTAGGTGCATTTTTCCAACAAAAAAGGAAATATTTTTAATATTAAAACTGAATCACGGATATCAGGTCGTATATATTTATGGTTGAATAAATATATACAGTGACTCTCACTTGTGTTATTAAATCTTTACTGATTTTTATAACTAAACTATACCTAAACTATTTTTGAGTTTCTGAAATATTTGTCTATTTCCAGTTCAGGCTAAATTTCTTTGTATTAGCTAGTTGAAATGGTAACAGCAGCTGGTGAAGCCATAATATTTTGTCCAATGATGCCTGTGTCACATTTCATGCCAATTATTATATCTTAAGAGATTCAGTTCTACAAAATTATATCTACAACCAGCTTCTGCTTCCTGGCATTTAAATTCAATATCACTGAGCAGAATTCTAGGTTTTTGCATCAGACAATGTGCCTTTCAATGGTTAAAATATTCCTAAAAAGGGTGGAAAAAAAATCCCTCAACAGAATGAAAAATATCTCAGATAGAGTTTTTGGATGATGTCCAGTTTCTACATTAAAAATGCTTTCCAACACCAGACGAAGGCTGAATCATAACGACTCATTTAATACCATGTGCTCTCAGAAAAGAAAATGAGATCAGTAGTTAAATGAAATGCCCACAGATCCTGGGCATGGTGCACAAGATCAATAAAGATGATAATGCAGAGATGTGGGAGGACACTAAACTGGTCTGTTACTTAAGGTTTATTTTGTCTTCCTGAATCTTTCAGAGTGCTCTATGGAAACAAGATCACAGAGATTCCCCAGGGCCTTTTTGATGATCTTGTATCTCTGCAGCTGCTGTGAGTATGATCCCTTCCTCTTCTTTATTTTACAGACTAGCTAGATTTACTGTTTTTTCAGCTTCTGACATTAATATAATCACCTCTTCCACTGAAAACTCACTGGGACGTGCTGGTTTGTTAGTTTTGTGTCAGGCAAGAGGGAGGCAGGGGCTGGAAAAAGAAAAGGAAGGTGCCAACAGTTTTATAGCACAGTGTGTATAATGGGTAATAGACACAGAGGATTTACGTGTGGGGCGGAAACAAGAGACTCTGTGAAGTCCAAGAAAGGAAATTTGGTCACCGGTTGATGTGCGGGTGGGGTTGCCATCTGATTTGTTTTTACACATTCAGCATTTGTGGTTGAATGTCTAGGTTCTTGAGGGCTACCATGTTGCAAGTACCTGCACATGCAAACAAAATGGCAATGCCAAAGATCATCTTGTTGTGAGCCATGCTCAGCTCCATATTCTTATTATACCAAATGTGGCTTTAGTTGCAAGATTTCAGAATATATTGTGTATTTGAGTATTTTATGCTGGGTGTGATTTAACACACAGTCATGAGCAGGGGTAAGGTGTATCATACATTCTTCAGTATTTATTAATGTATCATAAAAAATTTCTTTAGCCAAATGTGAAATTGCAAATTTCACTCACTCTTGTCCCTGTAATCACATTGGGAACCAGTAACTCCAAAGAGAAGGAAATCAGCTACTGTTTCAACCAGTCAGTAGAGGGAGCAGAAGTGAAGTGAATTTAATATGTATTCCTAACGTTCTGATTACTGTCGTGGATGATGTGCTCAGAAAGTAGAGGTGATATATGATAAATTAATCATTTCTAGTTTATATCACGCACAACCCTCCACCCCCAAACAATAAATTATATAAAATATAAAATAAAAAGTAGCTTTTAGACGTGTTTCTTAAAGCCTTTCTGACTGTCTTGACATAACCAGAAATGAATATTCAACAGTTCATGATTACCATTGAATGTGTCATTCTATGATTGCAGTCTTTGCTGCACTTATATGCTCTATAAAAATAAGCATAGATGTAGATTAGAAATCCATGAGTAAAGCCAAAGAACTAAAATAAGGAATAGTTGAAATTGCTCTGTACATTAAGTGAAGGCCTACTCAGATGTGTAATTTATCCATGAGATCTTAATTGCAAACATGGACCACCTTATTCTAGAGGACAAGCAAGAGCATATATGGATTGGTTATGACAATCCTTGAGCTGCGACGGTGGGAAGCTGTTCGTCTCCTCCTGCACACAGGCGATCATTTTGTCTTCACCTTTTGCACATACTTTCTCTGGCAGCTCCTTTCCTCTCTCCTACCCCATACCTCACAAGTTTGTTAGTACTTTAGTGTCTTCATGGCCAGCCTGTGCGGTAAGAGAAGACTGTGTATTTAGGGGGGAGGTAGTTTGCCATGTGTGAGAACAATGAGCATGAAAGTGCTTAGAAGCTGGGACTCAGTACATGTTGATACAACTGGCATGTTAGTCATTGTCAGACTCAGATGGGGTTGTGTTCAGTACAATGAAGATGCTGCAAGCAAAAGGAGAGCTAAAACTTAACTTGTGACTTTGCCCTCTGTGAAAGAAACTATATTTAAAAAATCTGAGCTTTATCATAGTCCTCCCCTCCACATATTTTATGGTTACAAGTTCGAAGCGATACACACTCTAACACAGCACACTTTACAGATAGGATCTTTCCCAGTAGAAAAAAAAAATTAAAAATCACTCAACACATGGCTCACAGTGTCCTGTAAAAATGTGGGTCTAGAACTTTTGCATAAAGCATTAAGCAGGTTTCAATGCCTTTATCCTATAGTCCTTGTGTGCAGGCAGTGCAGGCTTTCAATAAATTATGTATTTAAGCCTAGATGCAGTAATTTTCCAGTCTGAATTAGCTTAAGTGATGCCTTTTTGTTAAGGGGGCAAAATCTATATGCCAGAGAACCATTAAAAGGTGGTGTACTTCAACCATTTAAACATTCTCAAGCGGAGAAGATGTAAGTAGGTTGCCCCGTTATGGGATTCCCAGCGTATTATGGCTCTGGAGCCTTTCAGGGTCTTCTTGAAAGTGTTTGAATGTAAAGTAGCTTTTGGCAAGGGGAGCATTGAATCATCATGCTTTAAATGCAAACAAATGTCTGCACACTTTTCTGAGCGTGGCTTTGAAGCAGCTGTTATGGGATTGCTTGTAGTATTTTAATGGATACCAAAAAAATAAATGGCATTAATTGGTTTTAGATCTGTTGTTGAACAGTTGGAAGAGTGCCCTATGATTAGATCTAATTTAGTGTTCAGTGGGCTCTAGATTGGATTTCTTCTTATTAGTCTGGAGACACACTGATAAGAACACTCTGATTAAGGTATCCTGGTAGCCAGTATAATTTCCTAAGCTTGAGTTGGAACATTTTTGAAAATATACTGGCGTTACGGAAAAGCCGGACACAATCAGAAAAAGGGAGTCATTGTGGGTCCTGTATAAAATCGCTGAGATTGTATTTAGAAGGAAAAAATGATTATTGTGAAAATGCAGAGCAGATAATATTGTTATTTACTGTTTTGGATAAGATTCATCAGAGTTTCTCAGAACTGTCATTACCCTTCTGTTCAAACATACTGTCACAATATAGGCCAGATTATTCTACCTTTATTCTGGCAAAATTGTTTTGTCTAAAAGTGCCTTACATCTGCAGACAGTACCACTGATATCAGAAACACTGTAGCTGGGTAAAGTAATGCTCAGCTCAGGAATGACAGCATCTTAAACTGCCCCATTGGACTTTAGTGTATCGGAAATGAAGAATTCAGAACAAATTTTAGACCACCTGGCTAGCATTAGAATTCTGTATTTCTGTCATATAAAATGGAGGTGGCTAAGTCAATATTATATTATATTTGGCAAGAAAATAACAAGGCATGGTTAGATAATATGGGAGGTTTTTTTTGGGGGGGGGCATGTTTTTGTTGTGGTTTTTTTTTTTTTTTTTTTTAAACCCTATTGGTTTAATTTAAAATGTTGCTTCTGAAGTCTTCATTATAATTAGCTATCTTAAGTAGTTAACATCCCCCTCATAAATAATCATAACTGGATTTCTTTTAAATTGCTGATTTTACCAATCTTATGTCTTCCTAAATATGCAATTGTAATCAACAACAGCAAGCATTATTATAGAAGTCCAACTACACATCTGTTCTGTGAAACAGAAGCTTTTTTTGGACCATGTAATTTTCCTTATCCTGTTTGAAGTTGCCAGGAGAGAGGATGCTAGAAAGCTACTATAGCTACTGTTCTCTATCCTCATATATTCTTTCAGCAGGTTGGATCAAGTGTCTTCTGAGAATTTTAGGTCAATTTGGATTTTAGAGAACTATACTGTGAAATAATGTTTGATTATCGTTGTTTGTGTAACTTGCATTTCAATATCAAAAGAATGGAAAGGGTTTCCGTTTAAGGTGGAAGTTTTCAAGTAACCATTAGCTGTGGCCAGTTTGAACACCTGTCCAGGAGGTCTTAGACTGACCTTGGTCTATCTAGAAACTGGAATATATTTAAACATCCTTCTCACCTGTTTCCAGGTGAGAAGTTTCCCTGGAATGTGGACAAGCCCTTTCAGGAGCCCTTGAGTTTGAAAACTGTCTGCCAGTCACTGCACAGGGGACACAACATAATACTGTGCAGCTCTCTCTTTTTCAGCAGCCCGGTGACAGATAAACCTGATGGTTGCTCAAATCTACAGAGCCAGTCTGCAGTGAAACAGTGAGTCAAGTGGCTCAAGACAGTGAGCTGTGGATAATGGGCACCAAGTTTTTTAACCAGTACTTTTCATATCTAAGTAATACATTTTCCTCTCTGCAACCGTATTAAAACAAACATTCTGGGAGCCTTTTTATTACAGTTATACACTGCGTGCTTCACAAGTGTTCTATTTCCTGGAACAAGAAGGTATCATTAAAATCTCTACTGTTTAAAGAGATAGTATATCAAAATAATACAGAGGGATGAAATCTCATTTTTCAAATGTCCGGCAAGTATCAGTTTTAAACAAATCCTTTTCCTTGAAGAAATTCACTTTTTGTACTTAGTAATTGTACAAGTGCTCAGGCGTGTTGATCCTAAATCTTACAGTTGAGATCCCCGTGGCTTGCTGGGCAAGAGAGAATCCCTATAGTGGACTCTGTTTTGATGTTGCTAGAAGTGGATATGTTCCTGGTGTACATCTATATTGAAGTCAGAGGTCTGTTGTATTCCTCTCTCATAAAATGAAGCCAAAAGCTTACAGACTTCTCCTCCTTTTACTAATGTCTGATCATTAGGGAAACCTCAACATTGTAGTTGGAAAAGACCAATAATCATATTGGTGCCTGGAGTTTGACATATTGACAGATAAAGTAACTTCAAAAGTGGTAAAAATTAGACCTTCAGGTCTAATCATCTAACCTGGGTTAAAACTGGAACTAGATCTAATATTTGCAACTTCAACTGACCTTTATTTAAAATAGACTTGTATGAAGTGACAAGTTGTATGTGTACTTTCAGAAACAGCTATTATTAGTCTTCCCAAAATTCAACCAGTCAAATTTTGCTTTGAGTGATTCTCCTTTTTAACCTGCTTTTTATGCTGTTTTAGCTTGGATGAATAGTGAGATACTTGGTACTCCCATAGCTCTTCTGCTGAGGTTGCTTGGAAAATATCTCCATGGCAAATTTGCCAAGTTTGAAGTGCTTGTGTTGATTTGTAATTGTAAATTGAATCCCAGTACTTAAGAGCTTAAAATAGGATCTACCAATTATTTATTGTATCCTTTTGGAGCTTGTTAGAAGCTCAAAGAAAACCCAGTGAAACACAAACCCATACAAAGCATTTAAAAAAAAGAATTATTCTAAAGAATGTACATCAATTCCAATACTTTGTATTGTATACTATGCATAAGTGTCATTAAACAGTGATGCAAACAGTATATAAATGCCAGAATAAAGAAATCACAGTTTTCCACTTCCAAGACCTTTATAGCACAGTAGTCTCTTCTCCCCATAGCAATCTTCTGAGATTTAAGTGACCTGTAAAATCTTCTTGTTCCATGGAGTTCTTCATTTTTCTCATGGAGAAGAGACAAGAGGCATTAAAAAAAAAGAGACCCTCTGACTAGATGTAAGGGGAAACATTTTCACAATGACAAGTCAAGCAGTGGAGGAGCCTGCCCAGAGAAGTTGTGTATTCTCTGTCCTTGAAGGTTTTAAAGACCAGACTGAATAAAACTCTAAGCAACGTGGTCTGACCTTATAGCTCACCCTGGTTTGGGCAGTCTAACAGGACAAGAAACCTCTCAAGCTTCCTGCCATTCTGAATTATCCTGTGATCTGATGAAATAATTATTTCTCAGATAAAGCAAATATCTGCATTAAATATCTATAAATTGGTCATGCTTTGAGTGGGGTTCAGACCAGATGACCTCTAGAGGTCCTTTACAACCTTTGTCATTTCTGGGTTCTGTGATTCTAAATGCTTAGCAAAATGACATGTGAACTTTTCCCTTGATTACTCAAAATACTTCTGGCTACAGCACAGATACTATGCAACCCTCATCCTTCTAGTTGAGGACAGAATACTCTCCACACAGACCCATTTAATAGCTTTAGAATTGTTTTCAAGCTGTTTGCCTCAAGCTTTTTTTCCTTCAGATTTCTGCATTTAGGCTGCTATTGTGATGATATTACTAAACTCAATAACTGCTGTTAAAGTGAGGGAGCAGCATCTGCCAGACACAGAAATACAATTACAGTCAAGCACTAATGAAAGACTGCAACAGCATCTGCCTTTTGTGTGTCACTTCTGTAGCCTGTCTGCATGCAGCTTCCCAAAAAAAAGCTAGTTCGTACGTCACTGTGCAATTCATTAGCTCTTCTGACGCCAGTGCTCCAAGCTGGACTCACCTGATAGAAACTCTCCTAGTTATTACTACACAAAAAACTAACTCCCTGATAGCACAGGAAGTTGAGAAAAATGTGTTTATTCTGCTTTGCATCTGAATTATCTTGTGGTATCTAAAATCAGCTGTGACCTTATCTGCAGGCGTAAATTGGACAATATTGAATTTTGAATAACAGAAGTCCAGATGCTATGACAACATGTGCTTATAATTCTCCAGGTAGTAACATGAGTACCGCAGGATTGTTTTATGGATGGTATTCAACTGGTGTTGCAGTCTTTTGGTTCAGGAATGAAAGGAGGCCTTTAAAATCTCTCCAAAACGGGACTGTCAGGCTGTGGTCTGTGCTTCCTTCTTGACTCATTATCAGCTCATGACTTTTCCATTTTAATTTACATTGAATAAATTTGTCATCACCATCATCCAGCTTCCTGAACATAGAGGAACACTAGAAGCTCGTTCAAGCAAGTGCGATGATGATTTCACACTGGTTATTATCAATTGAAGCACTGACAGACTCTTCAGTGGTCAGTCATCACATTAGAAAATGTAAATTTTAGTAGGTGTCTAAATATCTTGACACAGTGAGAGGCAGTCAGATTGTTCCCTTACACTCCAGGCCATTTTAAAACATTCCTGGAACCTAATAAAATTATTTTGCCAATAAGTAAGCAGGGGCACGATTCTGTCATTAGGCGTTGCTTGTCATTGACTGCTGGGAGGACAGAGTACTTTTGAATAGATACTTCCATATTGGCACTTCAGCTGTTCTCCCATTATAAGTTGTGTTAAATCAAAGATGACACTTGATTCCCTATAAATTTCAAGAGAAAATGCTGGAAAAAAAACATGCCAAATAGTTTCTTGACTCTTTCTAACGGGTACTGTATATGCTAAGGATGCTTGCTGCCAAGAGTCCTTTCTTTGCTGCCCTGTAGCGCCTCTGAATGTAGGTGAAGCCTTTGACTAGTGATATTCTGTAAAAGTCATGTATATTCAATTTGTATTCTGCCGTTACCCATGCAAAACTGTTACCCAGTTCTTCTCTTCCTTACAAGTCTCCTATGCATTTTACATCTGCCTTTTTCTGCTGAGTTCTCATTTTCCCCGTTGGAGTCTGGCACATGGAATGTGCCAACCAGTTCATGGGATGCTGAACATTTTCATTCTCATCATGTTGCATCGCTGTCAAAGCACAAAGCTAGTGAAAAAGAAAAAGAAGTTTTCCAGTGGCTCTGTGCAGCTTTTCTCCCTGACACTTTCCTTTTGGCCCGTTAATGCAGGATGATTTCTGGTCCATCCTATAGCAACAGAAAATCACCTGTTGTCTCCATCATGTTAAGGTTGCTAGGCGGCTGTTTCATTCTCCCAGTTACGTAGTTATTTGCTGATAGTTTGATAACTTGACTTCACTGAGCTGAAAGTACAAACATTGCTAAGGGTAAAAGCCATATAAACATCCCCTTTTGCTCTTAAAAAAACAATTTTTCAATCATTTTGGGTTTGGAGTTCAAAACATTATTTAAATGTTAATCACTTGAAACGGTGCTTGGGCATATAATTCAATTATGGGACCATCTTAATTATGCAGATGGTGCTTATGAGCATCTGATACAATTACAGTGCCAATTCAGTACACATTCATTCAAAGGGCTTAGCTGAAACACGTTATTATTTCAATGTGTGTGGACAAATTCACTTTTTCAGGAAATGGGTTCATGGAATCATAATACTGCTCTGCTCATTGCTTTCAATGGTGTGTAAACCACAAGGTCTTTAACTGTTCTCCTGTATTCTGTGGTGGTCCTAGGCCTGCAAGAGATTTCTTCATGTTTTTAACATATCCAGAGGGATGAAAATGGAGACTTGAGTTAATAACACATTATCCCTCTGGGTAGCAGGCGGTTTTATTTCTACTTGAATTTTTAACCTCCTTTTGAATGCCGTATCACATCTGGAGGAATTGTGTAAATCTCTTCCAATCAAGCTGATAACAAAATAGGAAAATTAGTGGAATTTACTTTCACCATATATTGGTGCAAAATAAATATCATGTAATTCTTTTTAAATAAAACTCAACTTTTAATACTGTCCCTTCTTTTGGTATGAGTCCAATGAAGAGGAACCCTTAGCATGTTTTACAGCATGCTTCAGTGTTTAAGGAATATCAGTGTTTCTGCTTCCTAGAATATGTTTTTCTCATCTACCTTTGTGTTAGTTTTAAAAAAAAAAAAAAAATCTTATAATCACTTTTTACTCCATGTGAGGCCAGCCTTGTGTACCTAATTAATAATTAGATGCCATTAGGGGGGCTGTGACAGTGAAGGAAGATTAAGCAAAGAATTAGAATTTTACGGGGGAATATCCATAGAGGGGGTATTTTAAAATAACCGAGAGTTTTGAAAGGAATATAAATCTTAATGCTTCTTGCCAAAAGGCATCCTCTAACTCACAGTAAGTAGGAGGAAAAAAGTTTTAGGGATGATTTATTCTGCTTTCTCATGGTTTTTCACTTCCCCTTCTCCCCTTTTCTCACTGATTCTGATCAGAAATAGGACATTAATCTATCCCATGATCCACTGAATATGGCCACATCTGAATTACTGTTGAGCACACTGTCTGTCCTCTTTAGATTTAGGTACTGCAAATATATTGTGTAGATGATATACAGAATAGGTGTTGTCACCTCAGGAAAGCTGTGTAGTACCTGAATTCCCACTTCTAAACAGTCTGCACAAGCACTTTCCTGTTCCAAATTACTTTCTCTGATGCTTAAAGGAGAAGAGTGTGCCTCTGTGTTTGTGGCTGTATATAGGATCAGTTTCTCTCATTTTTGTTATTTGGCTCTTACAGAAATGTCACAGAATTGAAAATTCATGCCAGGAAAACTTGTCACATTGTAAATTCTAATTTCCAGCATTGGGTTTATTCATGATTTGTTGAAACTTATCAGAGAACAAATCCAAATCCTGTGTATTCACTGCAGTTCTAGGTCAGCTTTGCTCTGAGGGTTTATTAAGTGGGATCAATGATGGTTAGACTTCAAGCCCACTCTTCGCATGGGAGTGAATAGCAGCTGCACAATGTAGCTCTGCTATGTGTGCACTTCTTAAGCATCACAAAAAGACGTGCTGGTTGTCCACATATATGAATACAACTGTAGTTCAGTTGTAAATTCTCTTATTACTGAGATTATTTTAATTTTTGCTTTATGCTTTGTTAGAAGTACTGCTTACAACATAAAATATTACTATAATATTAGAAAAAAATGCATCTAGCAAAATAAATTGAAGTACATAGTTGCTTTCTGTTTTCTTCCTGTATAACTTAGGTACCAAGCCTCTGTCATGGAACAACCAATCTGAGCTAATGTGCATTACCTAAAAACAATGTGGGACCGGTGCACAAGGATAGGGAGTAGAAACCAAAGGATTTCTAATGCCTAAGTGGCATTTGTTCAGATATGCTCAAATGCCACTTAAGCATTACAAATCCTTTGGCTTCTACTCCCTGTACTTGTGAATGAATCTGTTCCTAAGTGGCATACTGAACAGTATCTGGGGATATTGTTCAAAACTCAGTAGCTGATTCTGCCTTCTAATGACTTGTTAACCTGTTCTTTATGGAAAAGATAATGTATAAGCTTGAAAGAGAAATGCATACTGCACGAGAACTGAGAGAGAATGAAGATTTCTTTGGCTTGGACATATGAATGGTGATAAGAAGCAAGTAGTAAGAGATGACATTGATTTTTGCTGTTGGAGCAAAATCTCCGAAGTCAAATACGTGGGAGGAACTGTTCCTGTAGCCTAATATGAAAATTACCCTGTTAGTTCTGGTGGAGTTAACCGGAGTGTGGATTAGGTGTCACATAATTACCAGTCACAGAAATACAGGTTACAGAGGGATCATACTAGTGCTGCTTAAGATTTCATAAAATTATTTTAGCTATTAGTTCATGCAAAAATGTAATCTTGTTGATCCATCATTGCCTTCTATGGGACTGTCTCTTAAATAATGTCAAACTTCTTTTTCCACGACATATAAAGAAGAAAATTCAGGTAAATTGATATTGACTTTTCTGTTGGCTAGAAAGGAGAATTCTGCCCTGATGTCCTCTCATTCCAAAGCACTGCATTCCTGTTCTCCTTGAGAAAAGGGCCCTACCCAAGTATGTGTCCATCTTTTATGTATCACAATTACTGTAGCCATTTACTGCAGTAATGAGATTCTGCCAAAACAACAGTTGGAGCAGAGAGCTGTAATGAGTGTAGAATGTTCCAAAGGTTTCAGCAATGCAAAGGCAGGGTGCTATGCAGGGGAAGCACCTTCTCAAGTTATTTTTTGGAGCAAAAGAAAGGCGTCATGTGCAGCTAACAAGCATGCATTTCTTCCCTGATAGGTTGCCCTGTTGTCTATAGTGGTTTCTGTGCATCTTATTGAAAATGGAAACTCCCTGTGCTTAGAGGTGTGTTTAAGATGGTGTATTTGCTTGCTGAGGAATGGAGGATGTCTCCTCCTTTTTACCTATAAACACATTTGTCTTCTAATTTAGTATTAGTGTGGTGCCTCATAGAGAGCTTCACATTAAGCCCTTCAAACTCGTTGACCAAGTAGCAAGAATTTTGTGACCCAGAGCACGGAGTTGGCAGTATATCTTGTTTGCAATGTATCATGTTTCGCAGGCTGACAGTAGTCAAAAGATGTGGATTTTGGCTTTTGTAAGAAAAGTAGATAATTTCCTGCCTATTTTCCTTCTAAGTGTAAAATACCACATATGCAGATGACAATGACAATTTAAGTGTTCTTGTGTTTAATTGTGTCAGAGGGAGATCCAGCTTGTTTATACTTGATTGTGTATACTTGTTACACGTGACAGAACTCTGGCTGGATAATCTAAGAGAACTTGCACAAGTACTGTCCCAAGATTTTCTGGCTGAACTGATTAGTTCTAGCAACTGTGTAGACGTACAAAATATTACACACACACACACACACAAAAAAAAGCATGTAAATTGCCTTTGTGCTGCTTTCGCACAACCACACAGGAATCTGTGTGCTGCTTCTCCACAACTGCACAGGAATCTGGTATAACTGGAATGGAGTAGATTCATAGAACTGCAGGACAATGGAGGTTGGAAGGGACCTCATGTGGTCACTAGCCAATGAGACTGGAGAAACCTTGCTCAAAGCAGAGTCACCTTATTTAGGTCAGAGCAGGTTGCTCATGGGTTTATTGGATATCGTCTTGAAAACCTCCAACAATGGAGACTGCACAACTCTGAGCAACCTGTTCCACTGCTTGACTATCCTTAGGTATGAAGTGAGCTTGCAGTTAGTTTTAGTCCAGACCCTACACTTCTCTCTTCTTGTCTCTGAGGAGAATCATGTTTTCTTTCCTTCCATGATTATATTAATCCTGAACTGCTTATCAAAAGGTGTCAAACTTCCAGAATTTCAGTTAGACTTAAGACAGCTGTGGGTAGAAAAAATTGGGGTGGTGGGGGGAAGGGTTTTCCCATTGTGGACTTTGTGTATGAGTATGTGAACGGATAGCAAGGTGGAGAGTATTTGCCATTTCTATATGTATTAAGTTGAAGACTTTTTAAATATTTGTGTAGAATTTTGAACAAATAGGGAGAGGGGGTTGGGCATAAAAAAAAATCTTTTAAGTATTTTAAGATAGCTAGCACTGTTATATGTCTGTATATTCCCCAGATATGAGAGTACTAATGTTGACTGTGTTTTTTTCACCTTTTTAATGTAACAGGCAAATGAAGACTTTTAAATGTACATTGGCTTTGGTGACAGGGTTAATATTTTTTTTAGATTTAACCCCAAAGTTCAGTCTATTTGTATTTGATTATTACAAGATTAATGAATTATAAAACCTTTCCTCTGTTTTCAGGCTTCTCAATGCCAATAAGATCAACTGCCTGAGGGTGAACACGTTTCAAGGTCTGCATAATCTCAAACTGCTATCTCTTTATGATAACAAACTGCAAACCATCAGCAAGGGGCTCTTTGCACCTCTCCGATCTATCCAGACTCTGTGAGTATGCAGGCATATCATGAATGACAGCTCTCACTTTTTCCCCTAGAGGTGGTACCTGACATTAGGAGAATTTGGAAGAAACCCCAAGGTAGCCCTTCCTTTTCTGACAGAAATAAAAGGAGCAAAACAAAGAAGTATTGCATAAATTCGGCACAACCAGCTATCGATACAGCCTGTCCATAGTGACATAAATGTCATAAGTGTATTAAGCTCCCAGAGTAATTCATTCACACTGTTTGTTGGGAAGATAATGAGTAAATTTGACTCCGTACAATATATGAACAGCAGATTCTATTAAAACCATTGCCTTACAGTTTGTAATGAGCTAGTGAGTTGGCATCTCTCCTTACTGGCTCTGAGTCCTGCTGTACAGTTCATGACTTATGAAACCATATTTCAGCTGACATTCCACTTAACGGAAATGATACATTGTATTAGGTGATCCATTAAGAAAAATCCACTAAACATTTTCTGAGAGTCTTTGAATTGGAGGCATAAGGAGAAGAGGGGTCAGGAGCAAAACTGGAAGCAAAAGTATAGAAATGACTTGATATTTCACAGAAGAAGGTTTCATCCTAAAGCTGTGAGTAGTAAGATAATAAGGTAAATAGTACTCCTTCAGAGCTGGAGTTGGCAGCCTGCTATAAATGAAAAACAAGGAAGGCCCCTCTCACCCAATATTGTGTATGAGTGTTTATATATATTTGTGTGTGCACATATAGACCTAAGGCTCTGTGTGTTTATGTAGAATGTAAGTATATGCATTTCCAGTACTAAAATATATATGTATATGAGTATATATATACACATACTGGTATATATATACACATTATACATGTGTGTATATATACACATGCTATAGTACTGGAAATGTATCTATACACATGCACATATATACTTTAATACTGGAAATGTATTGGCCAAATCAGTTTTATAAATGTTTTAATTAATATGAATATGAACTAATAGGGATGATTTCTAGCAGCAGGATACCTATTATGTCCTCAGGCAACCACAAGAACGCCCTTAATTTCCAACAGATATCTGGCCAGTACGTATTGCTGCAAATCATTAAGGCATTAGAATAATCACGTACAACCCCCCAGCCCTGCCCCCTCATCTCTATCGTGCTTTCTTCTGCTGCAACATGCTATATATGTACATAGATACATATGTAAACAAGGGTGACAGAGAAGGTTCCAGAGGTATATAAGATTTGTCAAGTTAAACAACAGGCAATACCCTTAAGGTATCAAAATTTCTCCCTGGTTTCCATGGGATTCTATTGGTACTCCTGGTGGCCATTACTTAGAATGGACTTGTTGCTTCACACCAAGACACATTTTCATGAAATGTTTTGACTCGTTCTTCCAATTTTAGTACTCCAAGTGATTGCCATCTTCTACCTTTTTCCTAGAGCTATAAAACCGGTCTCATATCCTGTCCCTATATGCTTGTTGTTCTTTGGACCTTTTGCAGGAATGGCTCTACTACAACAGTACTCTTTAGTTTCTTCAGGCACTGTCTGCTATGTATGCTTTCACTTCCCACTCCTTGACAGCCCTTGCCCAGTTGCATTTTATATTTATTCTGTTAAGTGACAGTTCATAAATATAACTGCCATCAGAAAATAAAAGAAGTTTCTACAGGTGGAAAAAATACACTAACAGTAACAGAGCAGAGTTGTTGTGAGGATATAACTTTACACCTCAGTCCAAACCAAATTTAAACATCTTTTTTTAAACTGTCTTTGCAGTTATTGGAGAACCATGCCCTGTTCCCTTGGAAGACAGAGGGACTGGTGCAAGTAAACTTAAGTGATATCAGGACCAGGCTCTGAGAAAGACCTGACAAACTCTCCTGATATAGCGCTCAACTTTGTCAAGCAGAATGAATCATAACAGCAGCAGAGAAATACTGTTTCTCTCTAAGATATTCCAGCAGATTTCTATTAACAAAGTATAAATATCCAGTTAAAATCAATCCTATGACACCTATTTCCAGTTGTGTGGGAAATATGTTGTGCAAATTTTGATTGAAGGATAGAGTCAAGTTCTATCTTGCATAAACAGTTCAGTCTCAAAAGTGAAAATTTTTGGTCCAGGAAAAAATACATATGAGGTGAATGCTATTACACATGATGAGTATATGCAAATATCAATTTCACTCTTGAGAAAAGGCCTCTGGATCACTTCTGGCTTTGTCCACAGATCCAAGGCACTTTACTAATTCATATTTTGATCCCTAGGAAACTGAGCTTGCCAGTAAAATTTCTTTTAAACCAGGATACAAAATGATCTTCAGGTCAGGTGCATCTAAAAAGGTGCATTTCTCTCAAAAGGCAGCATATCAGGCTCTCAGGAGAAAACATTGGACTTCGTAGACAGGAGGTCTGTGTCCTTTAAAGCAGGCTTTGCTATATTAATTTTTGTTTCCTCTCTGAAAGGACTTGCAGCAGGCTTAATGAGCTACAAAATGTGATAGCTCACAGAATTCTCCCATTCATGTACAGCTCCGCGTGGTTTCCGCCAGGCCTGGGTTTTTTGGAAGCTTATTCAATTACTCTACTCTTCAGGTTTGCGTTTGTGAAAAACAGTGATGGAGTACAGTGTCACAGGTCACTTCTGATTAAACATCCCATCCTTCTCACAGACATTTAGCTCAGAATCCATTTGTGTGCGACTGCCATTTGAAGTGGCTGGCTGATTACCTGCAGGATAATCCGATAGAAACCAGCGGCGCTCGATGCAGCAATCCGCGTCGCCTTGCCAACAAACGAATCAGCCAGATCAAGAGCAAGAAGTTCCGCTGCTCAGGTAATTCATTTATCCAGGCTGTACTGCACTTTCAATTCAGAAATAAGCAGGTCCAGAGAGCCTACTAATCGAATCTGCAGGACAGTGTTTGCTATAATGGATATTATGGAGCATCTTTTAAAATTAAATTTGGAAAATTCAGTTAGTTCTCCAGAGAGCCAATTACCTTATGGATTAAAAAGAAAAAAAAGAAAAAAAAAAAAAGAGAGAAAAAAAAGGGGGCAGTCTATAGCTGTCTTCTGTGTGTCTCTTAAAAACAAAAAAAAAAAAGAAAAAAGAGGAAAGCTTGTGACATTTAATTTTAAAAGAATTACTAAGTTATAAAATGTCTGAAGAAAACAGTGAAGTTGTATATGAATCCATGTGGCAAGTGTCATATTTTGAAGGGGTGCAAGGTGGATGGATAGTCATTTGTATTCAGGCAGAACTCTTACTGACCTTAATGAGAGCTGAGCTCAAGTAAATTCTCACACCTAAAAGGCTGAGAACAGTATGAGTGAGATTTTATACAACCGGCAATGGGCATTTCTGATCTAGGATGTGAGTGAAGCTGGGGGTGAGGGGATGGCATCGATTCACATACTTTCATAGGTTTTTATTTTTTTTATATCCACAAACAACATGCACCAATTCAAGCAAAACTGCTAGTGAGTTTGGTAAGATTTTTGGTTTTAGTAAGTTTTGAATCAAAACTTGCATCATAGTTAAGGCAAAGATTTTGTGTTGTGAGCTAGATGGAAAAATGTTTCCACCTGAAAATAACCTCCAAAGTAACATAAACACCTTTTTCTCAGTCATATCTGTTCTTTATTTATGGTCCAGCTATCAGTAAAAGGACATTTATTGCCTTATACAGCACAGCTAAGCAGACTGCTTCTTCATGTGTCTTTTCTATTGGTTATATGTATTTTAGATTACTGCATTTTTGTATACCATAAAGACAAGCAGGTTTCAGTGAGCAAGTCTATTAGTGTATACTGAGAAGAAAAATGACTATTATTGTTGGAGTACCTTGCAGTGTTTTCTATAAAAATTACTATGATTTTTGTCTTTTTCCTCTGAAAAAAAAAAAAAATGCCGTGATTAATTGTGTTCCTGGTGGTAAAAGATTAATGACTCTAGATGGGGATGCAGCATAAAGCTGAATGGCAGCATCCCAAAACAAGCCATTGTGCTTTATGTATCTCTGAGAGCAATATGCTGAGCTAAACCCTCTCTTTCTGGCAAAAATAAAATAAAGATAACTTCATTTGCAGTCAGGTTTTCATGGGCATGCTTGTTAAAGTCTTCAATCACTTTTGACTCAAGCCACAAAATTTATAACCAGAACTGAAATTATGGCATACTTTTATCTAGGTGTTTGGATTGTGTCCATCATAGTAACAAGGTAATTAGTTAGTAATATTCATATTTAAAAAAACTGGAAATGAAAATGCATAAATATAATTTAGAAAGGCAAGTAGACTGCAGAAACAGATCGGTATAAATCTGTACCCAATTTGCCATTGTTATTTTCTTCTGCTTTTATTAATAGGCTAGAGAAGTTAATGTTATGTATGTGCATGCATGCCTTGAACAATGGTACAGGCTATTGGATAAGGCAAACACCATCTGATATCATTTATGAAAGGTCATAGCTAAGAAGAGCGACAGTGCAGAACACAATACCTGGTGATGGTGAGAATAATATTCTGTGTGAGTTCTTGTCTTGGGGGTCCTTTCCTTGAGGCATTAAGCTGTTTTTTCCTTGGTCTCCGGTTCTACGAGTATATCAAAACCATATGGAAAAGGCATAAACCTGACTTATGAAGGAGGAGAGCAGGGATTGTACAGCTTCAGAACAAAGACTTCAGCTGGATGGAAACTAATTCTATTCAAAAACTCAATAGAGAAGATATCCTTGCCTGTAGAGTTTCCAGATGGAGATGAGATCCATTGAACTCGACTCACTGCTCACACAAGACAGAGAGAACGTCTAACAGTTTAGAAGAATCTTAGTTTGTAAATCAATCCAGAGAACAGACATCCTTGGCACCTCTGCTGTTCAAGTTGTCCCTTTGAATCATGGCTGCTTTAGACTTGGCATTTAACAGGAATTTTCCGTGTTTTCATTTTGAAGAATCTGTTTCATCCCAGGATTTAACACGGCACATCTCTGTGCAGAAAAGTCCATGAGGTATGAATCTTCATCATTCAAAGTCAGACTATTGAGCAGTGCTTTTTGTTATCTGGGGATGAGCCTGCACAATCCCACTGGGATGGCAATGCTTAGTAACTTGTCAGTGTCCTTGCTGGCTGTGGGATTCTCTCTGTCTAGTTTTTACATCTTTTGCTCAATGTATGAGAAAAGAATTTTTACTTTAAATACTTTTGTAAATGTGCATCTCTTTTCTCAAAGGGTTCTTGTTTCAGGATCCTGATATTTTCATGTAGTTTGTGTAATACATTCAGTATGTGTCAATGGTCAGAAAGATGGTTTTGTGGGGGAAAACCAGTGAATATGAGGGGGCTGCTTAAGGAAGCAATTTTAATACGTAATAAGTACTTTTAAGCAATTTTAATAAGTAATTTTAATAAGGGATTTTATCCTGACCTGCTCTTTGACCTTGGAGAAGTGATGAGGATGCACAGAAAGTGTGAGCTCTGTTGGAGCAGAGGTACTCAAGCAGTGTCAGGACCACACCCATGAGTAATTAAACTTAGGTGCGCTTAACACTTTGACATCAGGGAAAGGACCAGTTCTAAAGTCATAAAATTCGGAGGTTGTCCTGAAGCCATCTGTGCGTTTTCCACATTCATTTGGATTCTACAGTGTATCATAAAGGGGACTGTCAGGAAGGACCTGGCATGAGAAAAAATTAAGAAAAGGAAGTGCTTTTTGTATGAGGGTAGGAGAGAGGAATGAGGAAGAAAAGCTGAGATGTTTGAAGTTTCATCGGTCTGAAAAGGAACATCAGGAAGGTAATATCAAGAAGACACATTCAGAGATGCAGATGGGCTAAGTAGAACTAAGACAAAACTATGCAGCATAGTTAAAAAAAAAAATCAAAACTAGAAAACGTCTTTCTGCATATTGTTTCCTTCAGTTTTTATTCCAGCTCCCCACCATCCTTTTAGATAGTATTTAGCAAGAAGAACGTGCCTTCTTTTTTTAATACATCGTTGAGGTACTTTTCCCAGATGCTATTTCCTCCCAGAACCAAATCACTCCAGTTTTTACTGATAATGATGGAGCAACATCTGCAAAGGTTATGAGTGGCTATAGGAAGGAAGTTCTGTGCAACAGGTAGATAATGTACATAATTCTTTTTAAAAGGAGAATTGGAAGCATTATAGCATGAAATGAAGGAACAGCAGGGAAAGGGGTATGTTTTTGCCTGGGGCTGTGAGACAGGCAAAGCTGTTGAATGCGCTATCAAATATGTTTAAGCCTCCGATTGCAATAGATACTATTATCTCTGTTTTCCTGCCTTCCATTTAATGCGATGCACCACAATAATAATAAACCTCCCCCTTGCTCAACTCTCTCCCCACAGCTTTAGAATCTGAGACTAAAAAAGGTTTTTCTTGAAAGAGAAATTGGAGGAACAGGCTGTGACTAATTCTCTCTCTCTTCTGATTAGAAAAGGGTAATATTGTCATTTTCAGTGGCAACAGTAAAATTCTGATGATCATTTTCTCTTTGGCTGCATTGGACTGCTAATACCACCTAAGGATCCAATGGTACTTGCCAGCCTTAGGTCACTGGAGGCTCCCATTCTTAGTAAAAATATCGGGGGAAAAGAACAACAAAAATCTTCTGCCCAGTAGCATTTGATTAATTCACTACACAGCAGTTCTGTTTTCTAAAGCAGCACTGGGCTTTAGGAGGAAGGGAAATGAATGTATGAGCAGATTGTGTTGTCTCTGTGGTAGCTTATTGTCACTTGAAGAGTTGGCAGGATCCTTGATTGCTGTGTGATGCTCTGTATGAAATAGCTTTTGCAGAAAGCTGCCCTTGTATTCAACTGCTTATCTTTTTTTTTGTGATATGTTTGCATTTTTCGGTGTATTGTGTATTCAAAAGTGATGAAAGTTCCACCTGCTGTACCTACACAAACCATTTCTGATAATGATCAAAGCATATGTATCTACGAGCATCACATCACGAAAGCTTTTTATCTTCTAATTCTTAGAAATAATAATCTTAGAAATAAGGTTACTATTTGAAATACTATGAAGTAAACCTGTCTTCCTGCTTCCTCTTGCACTGGGGCATACGTTGTGTCTAATTGACTTTAATTAGTTACTTCAGTTCCAGATAGTGCTATACAAATCAAAAGCACAGGGGATAATAAGAAGAGGACAATGAACCATCTGCCAGCATAATTCTCTCCTTTTTGGACACTGCTTCTTGTTAACCCAACCCAAATCAAAGTCAGCCTCTGTGGTACATATGGATCCAGAGCTTGCATATTTAGGGCTAGTGTCACATCTCTTGTGTTATTCTTTGTTATTAGATAGTAATGTAGTTCCTGTTTGTTCACTCCTAATTTTTGAAGGCATTTTATAAAACCTCTTCTTACTAATTGCAGTTTTCCTCCTAATTCTGTGTCTTTTGCAGTCTCTGTCTTTGTAGATATTCACCTGTCTTGGATTACCTGTCTACTTTGGAACAGAGTTCCTATTACTTGTGATCACCTGAAATTTCCTTCTCTCTTCTCTGCATTGTTTCACCTTAGAAGCATAGAACTGCATTGGACAGAGTGTTCCCAGTCAGGAGAACACAGGCTGCACAGCAGGGCTTTTTGTCAGTCCCTACGGCAGTTCACACGTTTCCAGTCTCTTGGTCTCTCTAGGTTATCCCCCTCTCTGCTCTTAGTGACATGTAAACACTATCTAAGCTCTTTGAGCTTTCAAAATGAAAGGTGCAAAGTATTGTCACTCCTCAACCAGTGTTTAAAAGTCATGAAAGGCAACAGAATTTATCCAGATCTTACATAATTCAACTGACGGAAACACTCTCAGTTGTTCCTGTAATTTGCCAGTCACTCTGACAACAACTTTGCAAATTTGTTCCAGTTTTAGTAAGCAAATAGTCATTTACAGACTATATATTCATATTCCTGCCCTTAGCATTTTCTGTTTGAAGCACTGATATCCACCTGCTCTTGTCTGCCTTATTACAGTGCTGCAATGACACGTGCCTGGGGATTCACGATTATGCCTGCCCTGAGTATGCTGGTCTCTGGCAGCTCCTGCCTGAGCAGGCACCAAGCCCTGACAGCTTGTAGTTTTGTCCATGCTTGAGGTGACAGTGGTGGGGATTGGCAGTCCTGCACAGGATGCTCTAGGCCTGGTCACATTTGTGGGAAGACTTGTCTGAAGCCAAACTCCAGCACTTTTGCTCATCAGGGCTTTTGCTTCAGCAGGGTGAGGGAGAGGAATATGAAACATTGCCTATGATCTGGACAACTGGACAATTAACTGCATTCAGATTTCTTTCTCTGTGGGTTTTGGGTTTTTTTTATGTGCTTTGTTTTGGTTTTATTCAGTTAAATGCTGTGCATTCTACTTTTTTTTTTTTTTTTTACCCTGAAAGACAAAGATTCAGCAAAAGTATGTTCAGAAACTCTCTGAATATAGCAAAACTGAGGATATGTGTTTGTTGTGCATAAGAATAATTCTGTCTGAATGGAAGGTTATTTAACAGCAACAAATCACCTGCAGATTAAATCCTAGACTGAATTCATAATTATGAACCTGAAGTCTTCACCGTACACTGTAACTGAGTGTATTTGAGCTTTGGTTTGCATGAATTTTTTCTGAAGTTGAAGTCATTAGCGAACACAACATGACTGCTATGACTAACAGTGATGAAGCTAAACTCCCTTGTACTGTAGAAATGTTCCTGTTGAAAAAGTAATTTGGCTGTACTGTATACTGATTATAGCCCTCCCTTTTCTGTAAATCTTTGATAGCAATTCAGATCTTTATGTTAATATTTGTGTTAGTTACTCTAACCCTTTACCAGCTTATGATGAACACTATGGTGAAGGTTTTCTGCACTCCAGCAGGGGGAAAGTAGGCAGAATGGAAACCATTTTACTCAGGGAAGCATAAGCTTAACATAGAGCAGGTGGGTCTGTTTGGCAGAGAATATGGTTCCTAATAAGAAAGTAAATTGGCGTGTCCCAGTTAAAAAAGTTTATTTTAAGGCTGTGCCTCATTTTATTTTTAAGTTAAAGTAGTCTTCAAAAAAACTAAACATCTGAACTGCTTTGTTACCAGCCAACATCCTTATTTGCAATTATAGTAAAGAGGCAATGAAAAGAGGGAGAATGAATGTTGAGTCACAGGTGTATCTGTATCACTTAGGCAATCCAAATAACATAGTTGTCCTAGATTCCCTATGTAGGCAGAGTACAGAGGAATATAGATTCCTCACTTGAGATCTGAGTTTTTCTCTGGAGGTGTCTTCATTAGCTATGGCAGAGAGCTGAGTGATTACCCTTATAACTCAGATACCTCAAAAACTAAGGTGGGACAAAGTTTGTTCTCTCACGTTGCCATTGCGTGTGTTGAGATTAAGCTGAGCAACACTTACCAGAGATGCAAAGTTAGCACTTTTTTGTGTGTATAGTGGTCACTTGAATAGGATAAAGAAAATAATTGGAGAGGCATTGGCACGAAGGGAGCTAGTCAGCTAAAACCAGTGCAAGAATGTTTGAGCCTGCAATTGGACAATAAATTTTCATCTGACTATTCTGAGACTGCAGCAGTCTCCTTGAGGTATTACAACTTTATGGGACAGTTAAAAATACGATCCTATGTACAAATTCTTAGCAAACTGTGGATTCAGTTACTGATAAACAAACAGATCTTGGATTACCAGAGGTGAATTAACACTAAGAGCAAACCATATAATGCTGCTTGTAGGTAGAGTATATCTAAAGGGTGGGGTTTTTCATGAAAACTGGCAAATATCTGGAGATATGGCCATTCCTTTTGCAACTTTTTTTTTTTTGAATATTTTTAAAGAATGTTATTTATAAAATAGTGTGCTTCCCTGATTTTTTCTGTTCTATTTGTCAAAAAAAAAAAAAAAAAAAAAAAAAGGAGGAGGCTATGTTCCTGCACATTTTTTGCAATAGTCTGCAACAAGCAGAAAGGCCAGAATGTGCCTGTGGAGTATTTTGCCTCTCATGTATTCTGGGGACATAAATTAGGGTTTTGGCAGACTTTTCTTTGTGTGCTGTTACCTCTTGTTCATTGTAGTTGATGATTAGCTTAGTCAGTTATTGTAAGTGGTGTTTAATTAGTGCAGCAGAGGAATAGAGACTTGTTCAAATATTCTCTAGGGGTTTCTCAGGAAGACGTTTGCAGGGCTCTGACTGCATTTGTTTCCAGTAGGACTGAAAGAGTTCATTGACACTGAAATTACTGAGTTTATTACAGATATACACTCAGTAATTTAATTTCACTTAATACTGAAAATCAGTATATAATAAAAAAGTCTTTGGAAGATATGAACTATTACTTCTCAATGTTTAACAGAGTACTGTGGATGAATTTATTTGAAGAGCCCATGCCAGAATTGCTGCATTATTAAACCTGTGTAGGAATAAGGACATGGAACTCTGCATCCTTCTTTGCTAGCACCACCAAAATTACTGGCAGGAATGCTAGTTATAGGTATAATTTCTAAACAAATGAGTTGTGAATTCCAGGGTTCTGCATACTTTGAATGAATCATGCAAGAAAATGCCTCTCTGTGCCGTGTTGCACGAGTCACAAAAGAAAATTAATAATCTAATTTTTGTATCAGTTAGGACTCTGGCTAGTTTGGCAGCTTGTGTGGTGTGAAGGTTTATTGTGCTAGGTTCTCCTAAAAAGCTGCTTTAATTTCTTTCTTAGATTGTAAAGATAGACAGTAAATCAAATTGTCTTACTTTAATTGCTGTATGCAAACCCACAGTATGAGGTGACTAAGTTAACACTGTACTTATTTTCTGGAGGTACCAAGTAATTGTGTGTTGACTTTCTGCATAATAATGCTGGTTCATAGCACAATGGTAAAGCAGAGCCCCTTGCTGTATTATCTGTCATCTCTGCTCAAATACTTGCATTGTTCTCCGTGTAGGCAATGAATAATCTGCTTGATACTGAATTTGTTCTTTGGGCAATGCAAACCCCTTACTCTAAAAAAGAAAGTGTTTATTTTTTTATAAGCACAAGCATTGACCTTCACCAAAGTCCAGCAAAATGTTCTGAGCAGCCACTTCCTCTCTCGTTTGTGAAGCCTGCAAGAACATTTGAGATGTGACTTTCAAAAGCGCTCTCCACTGGCATAGCTCTGCAGACATCAAAGTCAATGGGAGTTTTATTTCAGTGGTAGCAATCAAGCCAAAACTGAATGTCCTACTTTATATGTCAAAGTTGCAGGAATGAGTTACAAGAAGTAAAGCTGTTTGAAATAATCCAGGATGTTAGAGAGAATGCTTCCATCAGCAAATTATGTACAAAACCCAACAAATATTATGCCAAGAAACAGAATAACAAAATACTCCTATTTGCCGTAATATGTCTGTAGTGTAGCATGTGTGTGCTACCTTGCTGTAAAGTACAGTTGGGAAAAAAGAAAAAAAAAAAAAAAAGAAAAGCAGTGGTAATTACAGCTTCTCCGTGTAAATGCCACCAGCATGAAAGGCCGCTGGGAGCTGAAATCAGACTCAAAGGGAGCTTGGGGAGCATTTAATGCCAGATCCTGGCCATCAGCTCAGAATCTACTATTAATATGAGCTGCAGTATTTCTAAGATTGCATTTAAATCAATGGAGCAAACCAAAATGGCATTTATACTGAAAGGAGACACCAGGAAAGAGTAAGTAGCTACTAAAGAGCAGCATAGATTGGACATTCAATATTGTGGTGGAAGTTGCACATCCTTCCTGGAAGGAGCTGTTTGCAGACCTTTGGTAGTGTTTTCTATCATATTAGTTCTGTTTCGGAATTCGCCTGGCCTCTGTTCTTGTACACTAACCCCAATTGTGCTCCAGGGTGTTCCTGCAGTTGTAGCGTAAAGGATGACCTCTTGTATCCAGCACCTTTTTGCATGGGTGGAGTGGAGAGCAGCTCTCCGTGAACCTTCAGCTTGTGCTTCTCCATGCTGCTTCCTCTCAACGCTCTTCTCTCTTTGGCGCTGCCTAACTCTGACTCTGGCTGTTCATGGGGTTTTCCTTTGTGCTTGATCTAACCATGTGGTAGAACAATACAAATTGAACATGGTTCTGTCAAGCACCATGGAAGGCTGCATACTCCCTGCCGCATGGCATGCTGGGATACTTCTGCTGTTTTCAGAAGCATCAAAAGGTGAGAGATTCCCCTTTTCTCACAGGAAAAATGAAAAAGGTGAAGTGTTGCTTAACCAGACTCCTGGGCACTGCAGAGGGGAGCCCTAGTGATGTTTGCAACAGACTTTCCAGAGGACTTGCATGCAGAATAACCTTTTCTAAGTAATTAATCTGTTTAATTGCTCTCAGAATGAAGAAGTTAGGCATCTTGTTGATTAATATGATTCAAGGGTGATTCCAGCCATACCTACAGAGATGAAAAATCATTTTTGTCTTCTTACCTTATAAATAATGTAAGCTACATCTTTCTATTTGAGTTGTCCAGTGAGTCCTTCTACTTGAGGTACCACTTGGGATGCCACATGTGTAAAAAGATGCCTACTACTTAATGTAACTTGGGACCTGGTCTGAGCAATCTTAATATGCTGGCATTTCATTATGAAGAAGTATACTGCAAAAGAACTTCAGAAGAGTCTGCAAAGCATTATATTTTATGGCTTGAAATGACATGGGTAACATGGCCTGTATGAAAATAGTATTATCCAATAGTTATATAGCACAAAGCTGAGTCAGCATACCCAAATGGGCCATTTTAGCTTTGACAGCTTAGGTAAGATCTTTACCATACTCCTGCCTAACTTCCCCCGCTATGTAAAGTAGAGATAATTATACCTATTCATAAAGGACTTTGAGAGCCTGTGCTGGTTTTGGCTGGGGTAGAGTTAATTTTCTTCGCTGCAGCTGCTATAATGCTGATGGCATATTGATGTTTTAGTTGTTGTTAAGTAGAGGCTAAGTGCCGCTAAGTAGTGCCTACACTAGTTAGGGACTTCTCCGGCTTCCCATGCTCTGCCAGGTGTACAAGCAACCGGGAGGGGAGGGGCCACAGCCAAGTCAGCTGGCCCAAACTGGCCAATGGGCTATTCCATATCATATGACGTCATGCCCAGTATATTAACTGGGGGAGTTGGCGGGGGGGCGGGAGGAGCGATTGCGGCTCTGGGACTGGTGGCGTCAGTCGGTGGGCGGTTGCAGCACTTGTGGTTCGTTTTGGTTGTTTACCCCGCCCCCTCCTGGGTTTTCGCACCTCTCTCTCTCTCTTGTTATTTTTCCTTTTCATTATATTATTCTTGTTGTTGTTATTATTGTTTTATTTTCATTATTAAACTGTTCTTATCTCAACCCACAAGTTTTTACTCTTCTGATTCTCTCCCCCATCCCGCCAGTGGGGGAGTGAGCGAGCGGCTGTGTGGTGCTTAGTTGCTCACTGGGGCTAAACCACAACAGAGCCTCATACAGAAGTTTTCTTATATGGAAATATTGCCTCATCTTGCAAACTTCTTACATATCTGTTGTGGAGCCATCAGAAGGACATCTGAGATTCTTAGATTTTCTCTGTACTTACTGATAAGAATTAATACTACTGATGTGAAATTATGACAAACAACGTACCCCCTTTTTTTCCTGAAAACCTATGAGAATTGTGATCTAGTGGTTACATGAAGAAGTGAGTGTCAAGATTCTTGGGGTTTTGTCCAAGTTTTAGACTAAGTGATCTCTGTGATCATATTTTTGGTGCCAAATTTGAGGCAGCTGGATCCATCTTTCCTAGAATGAATATATCAAATCAGAGTTCAAGCCCCTGTTGAGACAGCTTGATTTTTTTCCAGAACAGATCATCCAGTGCTCCTTTTAAGTCCTTTGGGCAAAGCTAAGTTTTAAAAACTGAAATCAAATTTGCTAAACAATGCTTAAAAAGAAGAATCGGACAAAAAGGTATTTGTCTGTGTTGCTTTTCTCCATGTAGGTATTAGAAAGGCACTAAAATTTTTGAGCACTTGGCAATTTGGTGTTTCTTTATCTCAATACTGTGGTTTTGTAGAATGGCATGTGTGTTTGTTTTATGATACTGAGGAGTTGCAGTGCCCTGGTACCTGATAGTGGTGTCACATAGGTTGTGAAATGAAAATGTTATCAGAGTTACTAGCAATTCAGATAAACATGGTTGCCCTCTGTTAAACACAGGCTTTGCTGTTGCCTTGGCTACTCATTTTACAGCAAAATTACTTCTTTTTAATTTTGGAAATTACTAGAAACTCCCAGGTCATGTTTTACATCCAGCCAAGCTTCACAGAGTTCTCAGCTACAGTGCACACATGCTTCCAGGTATAATAAAATGACCAAATGGCTGGTCTGGAATAGTAAAATGAAGCCCAGTGTTTCTTCTGTGCCTGTCCTGCATCTCTTTTCCATGGCTTTCCACAGGTGATTTTACAGCATGCAAGAAGTATTACATGCACGTGATGGTTAATTGTATTTCCTGAATCCTGTCGTGTTCACTCAGAGCCCTGCAGCAGTACACTGATAAAGCCCTGTGTGTAGAAATGGATATATGCACTTAAATACTTTTGCAAGCAGATGGCTGAATTTCACATTAGTATCCCAGATGGGAATATCTTAATAGAGCAGCCACCTATCCAAATGATCTCAAGGCTTAGGTCAAATAGTAAATTTTATCTAGTCTTTGGCAGGTGATTTGTGCTGTCTTACAGTCTAGTGGATGACTGAGTACTTGCTGAGCATGTACATGCTATTGATTACTTTTGACTCAGTGCTTACCTGGGTAACTCTTACTTAAACTAATTTAGAAGAAAAAAAAAAAAGGAAATCTAAAAAAAAGAGAAAAAGTATGAAGGTGATGTTTGTTCCCTTCCCTTCCTGCTGAGCTGAGGGGGCTTTCCTGTGTTGCAAGCGTGGAGGCAGTGGACTGATGCCCAGGCAAGATCAATTTCTTATACCTGATGGAGTGTGGAAAGTTGTATGCCATCAAGAGGGTGAGACTGCTAAGTCAAAATGTGGTAAATATACTTTATTTACTTTGCCAGAAAGCTTGAGAGAAAACCAAAAACTGATTTTCACCCGCTAATGTTATATACCCCTTTTTCTCCTTCATAAAGCATTCCACTTACTTTCCCATCCTTCTTTTTTTCCCCGTAGGAAGACGAATCTTGTACCTATCAGTAGACTAAAAATTATACTTAATAAATTTTCACTCTGTGTAACTTCATGACTGTTGTGATTATTCTTTCAAAGAAAGCTTTCACAATGAATATTAGAAGGATTTACTCAAGGGTTAATTTGGGGATTTCCAAGACACTTTCTGATCACTGAAAAATTTTGCTGGGTTTCTCAAGGCGTACTGTAATTGTGGCAGTTTTAATAAACTCTGATCCTGATAACTGTTCATCTTCGGGATTATTTCCGGGGAATCATAAACAACCAAATGTACTGTCTCATAGCCCTAAGAAAGAATAGCTGTATGTTCTTGTAATCAAGCCATAATACGCTCATCATGACATTTTAGCCTGACTACCAAGCCTGGAATTTTTAGGACTGGAAATCAGACGTTTTTTCTGAAAGGATAAGAGCTTAAATGATAGTGGTGTGGGGAAAGGCTGAGAATGTATTTTAAAATGCCCAGTGGTCCTAATATTTTAAGTGCAGTGCTGTCAAGCTAAAAAACAGTAGCCAAGTCTCACTCTAGAAGTGTAATTTACAATAAGCATGATAACCTGCAAAGTATTTAGCACCACAGAAGTGGTAATGTACAAACCTGTATGTGATATTTCTCATAGTCTAGTTCAAAATTACAAAACTAAACTGAAGTATGTCTGTGGAATCAAAATGTTAGATAGCCTGCAGAATTGCTTGCTTTCACTGCATCACCCTGTGGAGGTAACGTGTAACATAAAATAGTAGTGGGTATAGGTGACTTCTTTTTTCTTACAGAAAATAGTATGCAGTCATAAAATGAGCAGTGCTATATTTATCAGTCTGGGAAGGGGAAGAAAGTGAAGAATGTCAACAAGTCTCTGAAAACAAATTTCAGCTCAGGTTTAAGTTTTTATTGATGTTTTCAGGTTCTTAAAAAACTGAACTTGCTCAGATCATTCCTGAGAAAGTCTTGCAATTGACTTAAAACTCTGGAAAAGTTAAAAAATACTTCATGGTAGTTATGATCACTGGGCATGACACAAGGTTCCTGAGACAATTCTGGTGCTTCCATTATGAAATATGAAGTGAATGGGCAGGTATTGCATGGCAGGGTCTTGGCAACACTTTGCGTATACACACATTTATTAATACTCCTGGTTCCTTGAAGCACAGAGATCAAGTTTCCAACCTGCTGTTATTAAAAGAGGAAAACCAAACCTGAAAAGGACAGATTAGTTCACTGAGCCTAACTGGAAAAGCATTTAATTAGAACGGGTCAAAAACCTAGTCAAAGAGGTCTGGCAATCATGGTATAATGGTACATTAGGGAGTGCTTCTCACTAAGTATGGTCTACCCGTTCCTTAATTAAAATGAAAATGATTTAAACTGCTATTACTTTCCTCTGGTGTTTGTTTAACATAGTTAATAAAGGTATCTAATTGTTGGAAAATTGACAAGGTTCTCCTAAAAGATTGCTCTCAAAAATAACTCTAATAACTGAGGTCTGAAAATTTTGGGCTTTTAAATGACATCTTTAAAAATCCTTTGTCATTCAAATGCACCAAGATAGCTCCTGCTTTCATGAGATCCCTTTTCCTTGTTGCCGGACTATGATCCAAATGGGAAAAAGTGACTTTGCTGGAGCTCCTTTGAAGCAGACTCCAACAGTAAATTAGACTTACTTCAAAAAATACCTTAACAGGTAGGCTTGTTAGACAAGGAATTAATCTATCGAGGGAAGAGTGAAAAAACAGAGGCTAGTCTTGGGAGTAATTTGAAAAATTGCTGACCAAAAATCTTTGGCAACTATTAAAATTGTGTGCAGGAGCTGGGAGCTGACAAGAGGCAGTGTTGAGAATAGTTTCCATAAAATCTCTGATTGCTACAGTTATCAGGAGCTGTTCGCTGGAATATATTTTCCTTTTATTGCAGGGTCAGAGGATTACAGAAGTAAGTTCACCGGGAAGTGTTTCATGGACCTTGTCTGTCCTGAGAAGTGTCGCTGCGAGGGAACAATTGTAGACTGCTCTAACCAAAAACTCACCCGATTGCCCAGTCACCTTCCTGAATATACTACTGATCTGTAAGTGCTGGCTCTCCAAGATGTTCTCAGCAGGGCATGTTGGTTTTCCAATTTTTTAAAGGCTGTAAAAGGGACTCAGGCCAATTCAAGGCACCTTCTATGTTAATCCCTGTGTGACAATGGGGAAGTTAATTTTATTTCAAAGGAGCACCACAACTCTCTTATTTCCTTAGCATTCATGCCCACTGTGGGGATGAGAAAGGAGCCATGGCCCTGTGCATCAGCTGCCTGTTTATGTCTTCCTGAAGCGTTGACCTGTTATGTGGCCCAAGCTGTATGGTTCCTTTCCATTCTACCTTCGAGTCCTTTGCCTTTGCATCTGGTCAGTTTTGTTTAAGAAAGGGATTAACCCTTTTGAGTTAAATCTGTGATCAGGAACTCATTCTGTCTCAGCAGTGCCTGCTACTTGGGTGAAATGGCTTTCACTAAAGCTAATGTATTGTTAAGTTATAAGTGATTTTATGAAATTTATTTGCTTTTAGAGATTCTTAGGAATTATAAACATAATATACTGCTAAAGAGAGTGTGAGAAAACATGTTTATTACGTAGTAACTTAAGAATCTTGCTCTTTTGTTATATTAGTAGCCCCTTCAAACGCAATTCTCTTTTTGTGTTAGTATTCTATTTATTGTACTTAAGGTATTCCATTTACATCCCCATAAAAATTGTTGATCTGAAGTTAAGATAGAAAAATATGAGAGAGAGACATCCAGAAACACAGCAAAGTCTCTACACAGAAAAATGGAGCTACATGTAATCAGGGAAAGAATTTTGCATCCCAGTCCTGCCAAGACAGTGGCCTTTGCATTAATTTTGAAGACCAGTAGACTTTGATGGGAAAGGACCTGAAATCAGATCCCCTCTATTTACATGGACCACATCTCCAATTGCATGTCTCTGTAGCAGAATGCGTGAGGGAGGTTTAGTCATGCAAACAAGGCTTTTTAATGGTTAAGGTTAATATTCCCTTATCCTGTGCATTGGAAGAAGGCATTCTGACACTGTCCCTTGGCATTACACTCTTAAAGGCATCCTAAGCTTTTACTATAGATAGTCTTCTATGTTCCCTTTCCTTCAAAACTAAACTCTTTTCACTCTAGAAGTCTGCAAGAGATGGCAGATAGTGTCTTGCTTAACAAAGGTCATAGTTCTTTGTGTGGCAGCCCTGTATGTCACAGAGATATATCTACAGACATTTGTGAAGTATTAAATGTCTTTTTGTTTGTTCCTATCAGGCGTTTGAATGACAATGATATTTCTGTTTTGGAAGCTATTGGACTCTTCAAGAAATTGCCCAACCTCAGAAAAATGTAAGTTTGAGTCACTTGCTTGTTAGAATACGTGCTGCCTTGAATTATAAGGAAGGAGGAGGGGATAATTTTTTTATGGTTTAGTACTGCAGTAGTAGAAATCGCTTTTTAAATGTGAATTTAAGGAAACTGAATGAGTTGCCTGTTAGTTGGACAGGCCCAGTTAAACCACGGTGACAGACGAAGATCCCTAGGCTGACATTTCAGTATTCTTTAGGCTATATTTCTTAAAGTCTTCAGGTCAGGGAGACTGAAGGGAATTCTGTCACAGAATTTATTCCAATGTGTGCTTATTGCTAGAGATGGCTGCAAAGTTTAGCATTTTGATTCTGTCTTTTGAATGCATTGCACAACTCCAACTAATGTGATTGTTTCAAACAGTCAAAGGAAAATAATATTACAAGATATAGATTACAAAGCAGCTTCTTTTGATCATTATTGTTTTAGAGAGGAGAATCAACTAGCTAATTTAGAGATCAGTCATTCAAATATCTGTATAATTCTGTTAACAGTCTGAGTCCTGGCATTGTATAATGTATATATTTAACAAGAGCTGCGTTTTGGAAAGAGGATAATATGTTAGATACCTCCTGATAGTCTCTAGATGGTTCTTTCTGAAGTTATTTAAAGTTTTAAACTTGTGGCCCCATTGCTAATATCTCATCTAACTGTTTACTTTTAGTAAGACTTTATTGCTAGAGTCAAGGTAATTTAGGGAAACCAACCAACCAAGCTTTCTGTTCTGCATTCATTTCATGTGGTTTCGGCCATCTGGAGCTTCCTGGCCATTTGAATCCATGTAAGATCTCAGGGGCTTTGGAGACAACTGTAGTGGGATTCTTATGTCGGTTTTATTTCTGCAAGGGTTTCAGATGCAGCAATGCAGATTTGGGAGTGGGGGTTGTGTTCGTGCAAGTACAGGCCACCAGACTTGGGGAATTAATCATATACATTAGCCTAGTATTTTATGAATCATCCATAAGCTGTAGCTGCAGTGCACTTAGAAAAAGTTGTTGATATTGTTGAAGTGCTCTGTTGTCTATGCAAGCAGGTAGTAAATGGGAATGAAAAATGCATGGTATATAAAAGTATACACAATTAGGAAAGCATCTGTCCTCATCAAACCTTCAGGATTTATGTTTTGAAAATTGGAGAGGTGTGATAGCTGGAATAATTTACTTAATTTTATTTAAAACTTACCGTAGGCAAGTTACGGTGCTGTCCTTCCTGTTCCCATCAATCACTCAGGTGGGAGGGATGCCTCGACAGGACTGTATTTTTATGCCTAATTGCAGCATGAAACAGGTATGAGAGTTTTTTTAAGTGTATGTTTCCTGTGAAACAAAAAAAAAATCTTTCTGCTCTGTTCTTGGCAGGCAATGAGAACTGAGGTGTACCATTGCAGTTCAAACAGATGGCAAAAAGAAGTAATTGTGCCCTACACTTCATAAAAAGTGTCTCTTATGGATTTTTTTAGTGGCAGCCTCCAAGAAGAGGGTCTTTAGGTAATCTTTGTAGTTGAGCTAATTTCTTGTGTTTTACCTGAAGTTGTAAAGAAGTATCTCAATTGGAATAAAGGGATTTTCTGGAAAGGGTGTTTTTTCATATAAGTGGAGCAACATTTCAACCATAACCTTACTCTCTTTCTTCTGAAATGAACCTGAATATCTGGAATCAGGGTATCTGAATGGGCATTTGAATGATTGCCCTCTGATTGTCCTTCACTTCAGTTTAAGACTAGTGAGAGATCTGTGTCAAGGAAGTTTGCAAAGAAACTACTTTAAGACTACCTCAGTTCCACAGTGACTAGTAAAGCTCCAGCATAATTCGAGAGATAGAGGAATTAGGTCTTCCTTCCTCTTGACGGGTGTTTCATCTTGGTGCCTCCTCATCCTATATTATGCTCAAGTGTAGCTTTGACGTATAACATAAACAGAGGTGGTCTGTAAATTGGACTTTAAAGAGGATTCAGATTTTACTTGCGTTCTAAGTGTATGCTCACATTTGTTCTTTTGTTACTCAAGCTCTGACAGTTGTCCATGTCTTTATGTGTGTTGTTGCATATCACAGTCTCTTGGGTTTTCTAATAGGATTCCAAAGGGAAGTACTCATAGATTTGGCATTGACATATTAGGCTTGCTCCAGTGTGTATATGTGAAAATAGTCTTTAATTATATAGTTACATAATAATATTCAGTTGGACTCTTGTCCCTATCCCTTGCTAGGTTCCTCATCTCCTGATTCAGTGCAGTTTCTATTCTCACCGTGTTTTGCCTCACTGTAAGGCCAGTGTCCTGTCCCTCTTCTCTCTACCTCTCTCTAGCCACTGACAAAACTCCTGCTCTTCTCACTCAGGCTTCTTCCTAGCCCTCACGCACAGTTAATCCACTGCATTGCCTTGAGCTGTTTTTATAGCCTTCACAGACCTTTCTGGGGCTCCCTCTCCATCCAGGCAAGGACATTACTACTTAATAGTGCCTGGAATTGGTAGAGTAGATAGTTGGATAGAGAAATGTGCCCAGTCCCAAACTTTGCACAGTCTGTAGCTTTGTGTCCTGCACTGTCTTGAGAGACAGGGAAAGATGTCATCTGAAGAAGAATCTGAAGTGAAAAAGCATCTGGAAAATTAGCTCCTAAAATTCAAATTTTCCAAAAAATATGTCTTGCAGTCTCCTTGGATTGTGGCAGGAATCTTAAATCTCTTTGTTAAAGACTAAGGATTCAGCCAAAGCCTAACAGATTTTCACAGGGAATATGTATTCTTTGAATAAAACACCTACATGGTAGTTATGAATTAAATAATTTGAAATAAGAATTTATTTGAGTGTTTCGGGCTTTTCACAAAAAGATTATCAGGGTTTTGAGATATGAGAAAAATGGTGTTTTGGTTAGCTTTATTTCTTGGAATAGGTGAACTTCCTTCTTTGTTTAAAGAAAGAAAAAACTAAAAAGTATCTACTTCTTAACATAAAAAGGATATCTGACAGTTCGTTCTGTTAAATTTTGCCAGTGTTTTGTAGTTTTAAATGTTTTAAAGTAAACATGAAAAAAAATGGGAAGTGTCAAGCCACCTTTGCAATAGGTGGTACTGCCAATCCCACCTCTAATATATAATTAGCTCTTGGGGTGTAATTTGTCTGTAAATATTCCTCCTAAGCTGAATCTTATTGTATGATGCGTCAGCCCAGGATTTAATACATTTTAATGCAAAACAAAATTGAATTCTTGATATAGAAATGTAAAGGTCACAGATCCATAATGCAATGTTATTCCACGTTTTATTTAGGAATTAAATTACTAAGATTACCCTGCTGGTTTTTAAAAGGTTAACATGTCTGCATGTGCTTTTTTTTTTTTTTCTTTCAAAATCAACTTCAATAATTAGATGCAAAATCCTATATAGATAATGCTATTTTCATAACCTAAATTTTAATCCATCTTTATGTTTAATGTTTTTTACAGTAGAATAAAAAGGTTGATGTAGATTCCTGTAAACAGATATAACCGACTCAAGAAGTAAATTACTGGGTTCTCCAGTGGGTTTTGCAAAATGCCTTGAACTCTGTGTTGCTTTCATTGCATTCTTACCATATTACCCCACCTGATCTTGCAAGTGTAAAGGTATGACTTGTCTCTGAAAGCTAAAGTCACATTGCAGTGACTTCTGGGCTCCAAGAACTGCGTTGCTAGTATTTTGCAGGGTGGTTAGAAAAGAGCAATTCAAATCTGCTTGAAGTGCAGGAGAAATACAAAGGTGCATTTCTGAGCTCCATAAGAGTGGGAGCAGCTCCATGACTTGGGTTTTTGGGGGTATCCTACCCCTGTGAGATAGAAAGGCTCAAGGACCTGCTGCCCTCCAGCCCTGAGAGCTGGAAGGTTCTGCCTTTCACAGAGGAGTATGTTGCTAGTGGGAGATTTCTCACTCAACACAACAAGATCTCACATCAGGCAGGGGTGAAGGGCGACACTACCATTCACAGAGGTAAGGTTTTGACTTTTGTGGAAGGAAGCAGTTCTTTGCTCACAGCAACTACCAAATTCAGCATGAATCAAACACTGGAGACCCCACGACTCCATGGGACTACCGCAAGTTGTTAATCAGTGAAAAAACCCTCGAGTGCTTGGGGACTCCCATGGCAGGGGGAGCCTGGATGGGTCTTCTGGCCATGGCAGACAGGTTCAAGCTCCAAAACCCCCTGGGTACCTAACTCAGTGGGAGCAGAGATACACTTGCTTGCTGAAATAGGATGCTGACCCACAGGGAGAGGCTGCAGCTCCTAGGTGTCACTTCCAGAGCCTGCCGACTCCCCAGTGCCTATGGGAAATCAGTGGGACTGGCTATTCCCACTGAGGACCCGGCAGCTGTTTCTGCAGAGGAAAAAATGGCAATGAGCTCACATTGAAAATAAAAAAGTGAACTGCCATACTTCATGCACTGCTAGGGAGAAAGGGGACTGACCTCTTTTCTTGGAGAACAAGATCAATAAAAATATTTATCTCAAAAACTGAAAGGGACATCTGACAGTTCATTCTGTTAAATCTTGCCAAAGTTACAAAGTGAACATAAAATAGAGTCTTATAATAGGAAGTGTCACGCTGTCTTGGCAATAGCTGGTACTGCCAACCCCACCTCTAGTATATAATAGCCTTTGGAAGCTAAATTTGTCTGTAAATATTTCTCCTACATTGAATTGTACGGAGTGTCAGACCAGGATTTAACACATTTTACATGCAAAATAAAATTGAATAATGATAAAATTTGCAGACTAGAAGTCACTTTGAAAAACAGAATCTCAAGTTTCTTGGGGAGGTAAAAGTAGTTTGTGTCCTTGGAAACAGCTGTTACCTGCTGTTCTTTCCCCTAAGCATAAATTTTGCCATGGCAAATGAGGTTGCAGTCATCTGTCACTTGTTATGTAGAAACAGACTTTATTTTCTGGAAATGACATTGTAGAGTGTTGTGGTTAATGGCATTTGGGCTCATCATGTGCCTCCCTTTTTTTCCAGTGAGGCCATCAGTCTGCTCTGCTGAATGAATGTAGGAGTGCCACTGGGTGTACTTCACTGTCTGTCTGTAGTATTTAAGACTTTCAGTGCCATCCTGCTTCTGAGAACAACTCACTCTATAAAAGCCAGCCAGACTGTTGGTAAAAGCTGTGAAACCTTCTCAGCAAACATCCTTCTTCCAGAAGAATGCAACAGTATTGGGGTTTTTCTTCTAATATATACTTAAAAATTCCAAACACATCACCAACAGAGAGAAATATTCTAGGGAAATCCCCACTCAGAACAAGCTGTTTGTATGATAAAACTACAAGGTTCAAGATGAGACCAAGCAGAGCCTTTGCAGTTGGACTGCGCTCTGGTGGTTGTTCTTGTGGGAAAGTGTGTCGGTAACGCAGTGATGAATGGCATGCTGGAATGTTAAAGTTGACCCAGCAGGTACAGCAGGATGAATGGTTCTGTTAAGTCTGAATAGAATCCAGCTTGTTCTGTGTTGGTTATAAGATCAACAGAAATAATATTATTATAAACTTCAGCCATAAAGTAAATAAAATCTGACTGAAAAGCGAGCTGTGTGAACAATGTCACCTTGATAGCTTCTTAGATCTGTTCATTTCCTATTCGCAGTCCCACATAGAGTAAATCCAGGCTTTCTGAAAGTTTCTTTTGACCTCTTGCCCAAAATAAAAGTCTGGATATGGGATTAAATTTTATCACCGAGGTAAATCAGGGAGTCCCTACAGAAACAATAACCTTTCTTGAGTGACCAGGTTGACTACAGGTTCCCATTTGGGTCCTGACAGAGGGCATAGGTATCTTGGGAAATACTCATTTTCTTTTCCACAGTCTTCCAGTATTTCAAGAACAATTCCTTATAGAAGCTTAGCGATTCCTTATAGAAGCTTAGCGTTGCAAGAGGATGGGGCTTTTCTATAATGGGAGTTTGCTGTAAGGTCTGTCAGAATTTTTTTTTCTGATAAAAGAAAAAAGCCTCCTTGTTAAGTGGTATGATCACATATGAAAGATTCTTTTAGTGTTGGGAAGGATGGAATAGAGCTCTCTGATTTGCAGAGCAGGAAAAAGTTTCATTGCTTTCATTTTTCAAGGTTTGTATCAGCTGATTATTTTTGCTGGTAATTCTAGACTGAGAAGTATGTAATTTCTTATGTTTTTTATTCTAGTAGGTCAGACTTTAAGGAGGATACTTTTTTATTTTTGAGTGAACAAGCACTGTCATCTACCTTTTTTTTTTTTTTTTTTTTTGTTGCGTTCTGATATAGGAAGCTTTAATTCAGGTAGACAAATAAAGAAATCCAGGTTGGCAAAACATCTGCTTTGACAATACTCCAAGCAGGATTGAAGGGAAGTGTTGTCTTTACCTATTTTTTGTTGTAAAGCTTGTCTTTTCTCTGCCTTGCAACTTTGATTTCACCATAGTGTTTAATCTTGGATTTTAAAATCTTTTGCATGGGAGAGGTATATATAATTGCCTTCTTCTGAAACTGCTAGCATATTTTTGGGTAATTTTGTGTTGTTGAAATGATCAGGAATTATTAACTCAAATGAGTGAGGTTCCCTATCTACAGAAGTTCTTTGGCAGCAATTAAAATTCAGGTAGTTTGGATTGTATACAGGTGCCAATTCCTTTGCAAGTTATGGCCAGCCTTTTTCTCCAATATTTACTCTTTTTTGCCTTGAGTATCTAATCATCCACTAAAATTGCACCCTTTTTTAAATATATGTGATTAAATATCTTTTAGATTGTAAAAAACTAACTAATAAAACTTTGTAACTACAAGTGTAGGTCAATTTGCAATCTGTGAATTGAAAGTCAAAGTCCTTGTGTACTGTAGTAACTCACCCTCCCTTCCCACTACAAACATTTACTTATTTATTCATTTATTTTTGTGCAAATATGCATCATGGCATGATCTTTACCAGGAAAGGGATCATTGGGAGCAATTATTTATGCCAGCATTCAAAAAAGATGCTGAGCTATAAACATTTCCACTAGAGAAATAGCTGAGCCCCCAAATTAAATGCATATGTCAGAATATCCTTCCTTGACTTGCTTTGACACTGAACATAAACTCTTCATGTGAATGTTAGCACAAAGTACTAAACTTCTGGAAAGCAAAATCTGCATGTAAGTATTTCTATATGTTTTTATGTTATTTTTGGCTGATTGCTGGCATACTCCTATTCTTTCTGATCAGAGAATGAACAAGAGGTGATGGGCCACATGCTGTAGGGCCTACTCTCTGACAGTTGTTCAGCAGACATAAACCAGCATACTCGAGTTTCCCACATGAAACATATCTCCGAAACTCAACTTTTTTTTTTATTAAGTGATGACTTCTGCAAAGAGTAAGACCCACATTATTTCTATCTGAAGGCCAAGCTGTCCTGGTGCCATGTCTTCTGTCAACTTTTATCCCAACAAGATTGCCTGTTCTTCCGAGCAGAGTAGCCCAGGTGTTAATCTGATACCTTGTCATTTGTTTTATATCACCTGGAATTGGATTTCGGAACTATTACTCATGCTGCCTGTGTGCTGGGATCTTTTCTGGAATAATGTGCTATTCAATATGAGTAATAGTGTTGGAATTTGGCATTTTCTTGGGGGCAAGAGCATATCTTTTACTTTCTCTTTTTTGTTGTAGACAGTAAAACAAAGAATAGTGTTTCCTGTCAAAAACCTAAACAAATAGGATTACTCACCATAATCTATACAGGGCATCATAAGAGATGCTTGAAGGACTGAGGCCCAAGGTTTTAATGTGCTTAAGGCTTTTAATATAAGTGTTTTAAATAATTAAATGCCATTTATTTTTATGCATCTCTAATGGCTTTTATCATTCAGAAGTTTTCTATTCACTGGGTTTTTCACAAATATGAAATATTCAAAAGATTAATTTTGCATTTCATCAGGACTTCGTTTGACCTTGTTGATTGAAGTTTTCCAATGTTGATCTATAAGCAAACATTTTGAGACTGTATAGGCAGAGTAAATAGAAAATAATGCTTTATATTGCAGCAGTTGTGAATTGAGAATTAAGTGATACTCATTTCATTTTGAGTGGTGGTGTTAAATTTAAGTGCCTGGGAGTTCATGAGTGCACATATTAAAATTTGTGTCAGATACATGCAGTCACACAGTTTTGTGTGTTACTCCAGTGTTGAGTTTAAAAAGAGTAAAGGTCCTGGTACACTAAACAACAAATGGTCTGTATTTCAATGTATGGTACCTATTTCAGTGGTAGTGACATTAACTGATTCTTGCTAGGTGAGCACCCAGTCCCAAGCACAGTCCATAACTTCGTGGACACAGATCAGATGTTAAAAACCCCCACTTATTGTATCCCTGAGACCTTCATAAGCAAGAATGACATGAGCTGTAAGAGCTGGTAATTCCATTAATTTAAATACTCGTGATATATCTGATATAATTGTGGTTTTGACGAGTGAAAGAGAACTATTTGTAAGTACAGTAGTTATACTTTTGAACTTGAATGAATGTCTCTCTAGATAACCACTAAAAGGCACATATTCTTCCTATCTTCCTCCTTCCAGCATGATGACACATTTGGAATAAAACACTAAAAATTTTCTTATTGTGACTGGTTGTATCCTTCCAGAAATCTAAGCAACAATAAGATCAAGGAGATCCGAGAAGGAGCATTTGATGGAGCTTCAGGAGTGCAGGAACTGATTCTGACAGAGAATCAACTGGAATCAGTGCATGGACGAATGTTTAGAGGCCTCACAGGGCTAAAGACATTGTAAGTGCAAAGACCTGCCTACCTTTGTTCCTCTGTCAGTTGAGTGGGAGTGCTCAACTTCAGCAGTGCCTGCTAAAATATCTGTTACTAGACAAGGAGCTCTAAGGCAGGGTCTGGTATCACTGTCATGAAGTCTTCAATATATTTCTAGTCCTGGGTAGGTTTGAGATTTATCAAATTTTCAAGAATTTCAGAAGTAACATGATGGTGAACCTGTCATGGGTCACATTTGGGCACTTTTAATCATTTAATACTTCTATTATTTTGTTATTTCCTATGGAAACAAGGCACATAGGAACATGTTTGCTATCTGTTAGTCCATCCTCCCACTCTACCTCCACCCAAACTGGAATTGTTGGTCTGTTTAAACCAAACCTCAGAGTAGGCTAGGAGCCTAAAATATTCTTAATATCCTACAAACTATATGAAATCAGTAGGTAGGGAGAGAAGAAAGACTCAAGTTATTGCTGCCACCAAGGCAGGTATAGCTAAGCAACTTTGAGGCAGGCATAACCAAACTGTTGCAGGTCCTGGTGAAAGAGGGTAGCTGGCCACTCACTCTGCACCAGGTGTAGTAGCCCAGGAGCACAGGCATGGCTTTGGACTAGCCACAGCATGCTCTTTCTTGCCCACACCAAGTATCATAAAAATTATATGTGGGTATATTATTAAATGTGGTTGTGGTTAGGGAGAGTGTAAAGGAGTCGGAGCACAAATGCATAAGAAATCAGTTTGGTATTACTTCTGTGCTTAGACAATCTTTGTAATTTGTTTCTGAATACTAATGCTTATACATAAACTCATAGTACCTAACGCTAATTTATTTTCATGTTAAATGTTATATTGGAAGAAGGATCACAGACAAGATTTCAAGAGGGTGTCTAACCCACTCCATCCACCATGCTGAGAGGCAGTTAGGGACTAGGGTTCCGGTGACAGCAAAGACTCATGCCAGACGATGTGTATGATCTGTGTGTGAAAAATGCCTCTCCTGCATAGTCTTACCTGCTGTAGAAAGAAAGTACTTGGCTAGGTGGATGCTGTCAGTAAATAGACTCTAGGGATCAAAATGACATTTAAAATCTGCAATTTATTCATTAGCAAATACTTCTTACGTTGCAAAGTGTCATGGCACAATTACTTCAGTCCTTACTCAAGTGTAAAAAGAAATCCAAATTTCACTTCAAGGACTTTGGCCTGTAATGATGAATAGGGAACTTTTCTTTTGCTGTTCCTTTAACATTATTTTTCTGTGGTTACAGCCATCTGTTCTTTCATTTAATGTATGCACTTTACTAAGGGATTTGAAATACTGTCCATAGATACTAAATTGTTTTATACTGTAAAACAGCCTGTGGCAGTGCACCTAAACAAAATTCAGCATTTTTTAATAAAAAGATGCTTAACATTCAAGCTATCCTGCTGACCTGACCTACATTTCTCCCTAGCTGATCAAGCAGTCTAAATATACACAGCATGATATGAGGATCTGTAAGTATAAGTTTCCCTTCAGAAAGGGCACACAGTGCGTGCTGAACCATGATAGGAAACCAAAGGTTTTGGCTTGAGGGACATATATTTCTATCCATTAATTGACTTTCTTTGAGCATTAAAATTTTGGTCTTTTACAAAGAGGTCACATTGGACAGGGTCATGGTCCGGTTTTTAAAAGACTGTGTTTCCTGAAATGTAATAAATTGCTGTGCAAGACGTATTGGCATCCAAATTCGGTCATCCCATCTTGCAGTACTACTGCCTGATACTTTACATACAGAATTGAGAAAATGTTTCCTACTGCTACTAAGCCACTAAGGGCCTTACTTCTCTTATTTACTACCCTATTCATTTTAGAGCTTTGGGTCTTGACCTGGCTTTCAGGCAGCTTAGTACTCCACATGTAAGGTGTGTGTCTCGGTACCCTGTGTCTCTTTTCTGACATGGTTTCACCCCAGTTGCAATACCAAAACTATTGAGACCATAGTGGCTGTGATGGTAACTGTACATAGAGAACAGTAATGCAAAAGCGATATAATGTCCAGATCTTAAACACTGAGTATTTGTGATTATATTGTGAATTTATTTCCAGCCATATCTAATCTCCCTTTGGTGTTTTTCAAGTATCTGTTGATGTAGTATCAAAATGTCCAACTGGGAGATACCAATCTGAGATTTAAATCCAGACCACTAAGGGACTCTGAATTTTCATTGTTCAGTGCATGAATTTGATACCAAGGAGTTAACCCTCCTCAATTTGGAGGATCAAGTCACTGGAACAGCAGCATGAGCTGCATATATTTTGTGGATTTTTGGTATTATGCTTTAATTGCTGAATAATTTTTCACGTAAGTAGGAATATCACAACTGTGTAGTGATGTTTACAGACCCAGATGTTGACTGGCATGCAGTATAACAAATACAAATGAGCCCTTTTTAGTATGGAGTGAAACAAGATACTACAGTCTTTCAGATTAATTAGGCTCTATTGTCGAGTTCATTGTTACCATAACAACTCGGAGAGATGTATCTTCCAAAACACAGCACTAATTCATCTAGTACAAGCACTGAGCAAAGACCATTTTATAGGTTGGTTACTGCTTTCTGTCTTGTCAATTAATGATTATAATGACATTTCAGAGCTTGTGTTAGGTCTGGAAATCTTTCCTAAGCTATTCCTTGATTTCTGCTGAGGATTCTGTTTCCTTCCATACTTTTGCAGTGCGGGTTACAAAAAACATTCATGATGGGAATAGAAGTAATGCGACTAGTATTGTTATTGTCACACATTTCTGGCAGTCTTTCTCAATTGATCTCTGAAATACATCTTCACTTACTCTCAGGTATTTACTAAATTAAGACTTTAGTGTTTATTTCAAGTTTGCCACTAGTCATAATTTTAATTGCATACTACTGTCAGATGTGGAGCTCCCATCAGCCTCTAATGTTGTGTGGAAGAAATGCATTTTAAGTTCATGAGACAATGTTTACATGAATTTAGCCCTCCTTTAGCTGTGTTGTACTTCAGCAATCAATAAAAATAGAGTACAGTGCTTGCTAAAGCATCTGTTGATGCCCTAGCTAAAGGACCTCCTATCCTGAAATCGTACCTTCTCCCAGTAGCTCCTAATTCACTGTTTTAATCCTTGCAGGATGCTGAGGAGCAACTCTATCAGCTGTATAAACAATGACACCTTTGCTGGACTGAGCTCAGTGAGGCTTCTTTCTCTGTATGACAATCACATCAGCACTATCACCCCTGGAGCCTTCAGCACATTAGTCTCTTTGTCTACAATGTAAGTTATCTTTTTACGATATGAACATGTCGTGATGCTGTTATTCCATGCTTTCCTTTTAAGAAGACAACATTTGAGTTTCAAAATGAAACTACTTATTGTTCATATATGGAAAACTTCATTTGGGGAAAAAATACTCCATCCTATTGAAATCGTAGGTTTTGGAGGATTCAAGGTGTCATTTAGAAAAACATTTGCATTGCTTCAGCTGGAGTGGCTGAAAAACCTTTGAGGTTGCCAGCCTCAGGCAGGATGACTGCATGTTTTGCCATGTCACAGTCTAGTGCAGTGCACAGCACAAGTTCATGTAAAACAATCTCTGCGGATTCAGAAGTGCATAGCTTATCATACACTTCAGCTTCATGAAACTGCTTTAGTTTCAGTAGAGCCTAATTTGGTAAGAATAGCTTTGTCAAATTTCAGTTAAATCAGTTAAATATCAGAAGAAATCTACTAGCTAATGCTTAGATTTTCAGAAGAGCCTAAGAGGACAAAATATTCCAGTCCTACTGAATGTGGATTTGAAAATCCCAACCTAAGCTTTTGTGATAATTCTCTTGTATTTTTCAGTCCTTCTTTGAAGTATTTCCCTTACTTCTTAAATACGTTTACATGCTTTTTGTAGTGTGTGCATTTTAATAAAGTACAGACTGATAAATATGGAAACGAAGTCTGCTCTTTGTTTCCAGCTGTTAATGGAATTTGTCTGCTTAATCCTCCTCACACTGCCCTGAAAATACATCCTAGTTGTCCAGTCAAAATAACCTATTGGTGCTGTTGCATTTCAGGTTTTCAAAGTATTCTCCATCATGTTTGGGGGAAGAAAGAAGCGTTGAATCTTGGCTGTTTCATTGCTCACACTTTCATTTTGTTGTTACAACTTTTCACCAGCAAATCAGTTATCATTCTGGCATTAGCTCCATGCAGCATAAAGAACCCAGACTTTTCTTCCATTTACTTTCTGTAGTCCCAAAAGCTCCTTGAAATTGATGGACAAAGAGAGAAAGACAACCAGATTATTTTTATTTACCATTTTCAAGTCACAGGTCAAAGCAAGTGGTACTTGCTGAAAGCTTGTTCTCACTGTGCTGCAAGCAATGCCTGCCTGCTTCTCGCGCAATTGTCTCTGTGCTTCCTTCCGCAGATCCCTTAATAGCTGTGACTCTCTGAATCAGTCTGTAAAGTCCCTACTTTGTTTGCATAGAAGCATATTTGTCGTGTTTTGTTAGAAGATATCCTATTTTCTTCTTTTTTCAGCCACAGATAAAGATAATTACAGTTTCTAGTATCAGTAATTAAAGCTGCTGCTAATTAGAATGCATTGCTTTGGCACTGACTTACAGTCGTGTTGGTAATGGCAGGTTCCTAGTTGTGTCTTGATGAAAAAGTTTGGTTTTTGACATGTTTTCACTCTGTACTTGATCCACAGACAGGAGGAATTGTGCTTTCGACTTCTTTAGACATTGGTTTAAGGGCACAGTGATATTTCACATATAAATGCAAAGTTCAGATATGTTCATTTCCTAGCAGTACTCTGTTGTAGGTGGATATATTAGATGACAACACTACTGAAGATAGGTAGTATGACTGCCTTTCTTGTTCAACCCACACTTTGTGAGTTAATCGGATATGGTAATTACTTATTTTTGCAGCTATTAATGTGAGCCAGAAATTCATACAAAGTTTAACATTTCCATTTTTATCTTGGCATATTTACAGCACTAAAAAATATTGCTCCTTTTGTTATTACTCTTTGTAAGTCAGCCTCATTGATATTATCAAAACACGAACAGCTCTGAAAATAATGCCCTGACTAATGGTTTTCAATCAAGGGAGAACATCTATTTTGTAAGTTATTGGTAAAAAAAGTAGCAGTTTTTATTATCTATTAATAGTTAGGTACTGTAGCATCCTAATTTGAAGTGTGCTTGCACTTCTGCATACAGAGAGTTCAGTCGTGTCTTTCAGTCCTTACACAGTCAAGTGGGCATGTTTGCAAGCAGAACTGGCATTCCATGAATTAAACATGCAACTATTCTAGTATAAACTTAACCTGAATTCCAGTGTGTATTTTCAACCTAATTTCAACAATATCTAGATGTGTTTCTGGATTTCTGTTTTTCTAACAGGTCACTAGAATCCACTTAAATAGTTAATATTCTAAGGCTTCTTTGCAGTTTTTAAGAGACACTTGTAGTAGGATATGCATATTTCATTCCTCAAGACTTCTATTTCCCCTTGATTTTAAAAATATGTCTATGTCATTGAGTAAACACTCATGAATTTAATGTTAGTATGACATCTTTCCTAAAAGCTTGATTGCTTTGTTTCTGTTTGAGTGGTTAAATCACTGTCTTATGTGTAGGAACCCTGATTACTAATTATGAATTTTCATAACAATTTCTCTGCCCAACATTACCGTTTGTGATTTGAGAACTCCACTTGAATAGCCAAATTCCAAAATAAAGCTCTTGCAAATAATTGGCCTTTCCAGACTTTCAATTGCTTTACAAGTGAAGTACGGAATCTCTTGTCCCACATGACACTTTCTAGAGAGCCTCGATCTTACATTTTTTCCAAAAGTTGCATCACAGTCTTGACATGGAAAGAGCATTTATGTAGGCATGTGTATGAACTTCATACTACATTAAAGCAAAATATCACTGCTCTGCAGTTGTGCAAAGGACAAAATCTAGGTGTTGTTAAAGTGGCAGGAGGATGTGTGTAATGCATGACAAGATAAATTAGTCCTTTTTTCCCCAGAGGTATTTGAATTTCAAAACAGTAGATTTTTTTCTCTATTTATTAATTTTATACGTAACAACTTATTTCTTTCTTAGTTCCTAAGAAAAGCAAAATCTAAGTTTTAATCCAAGGGTTTAATAAATTTTAGGTCATATGTTAACCTGTGTTTGCCAAGAAGAAAATGAGGATTTGTGGATAGTTACTGCTGCTCGGCTAGTGAGCAGTAACACATTAAGTCAAAGCAACCTTTTCTCTGTAGAATAGGGATAATTACTATTTTGATGGGAGCATTTTGTAGAGTAAACGTTTGAATGTTTCTGAAAGTTTTTGATATGTCCCAGAGAGATGCTCTTTAGAGGTACAAAATGTTCTTTACATTTAGAGGTGCTGGCTTTCCAGAAACCTGATTATATACACCTGCTGTTTGTTTCCAATTGTGGATTATTTCATTTGAAGGATTTGTGTCATGGAAGTTGTTCTGTGAATATGATCTCACTCTCTTCCATCAGTGGAACAAATGGCCTTTGAAGCACAGGTTCACTTAGCATTGTAGGTTTAAATACTTCGTTTAAACACTCTGTTCATGCCAAAGTATGTCAGTATGGAAAATATACAAGGCATCCTGCATTTGGTCCCATTATGGATTAAAGAAAATGGAAAACAATTCAGAAGGAAAGTAACTAGAATTAGAGTAATGCTTTCAGTGCTCTTCTGCACATTCTGTCTGAAAGCTCCTATATAACCTGTTCGTTTTCTCATCTTTATACAGCAAGTTTGCCTTGCCTTTGAATCCTAGTCAGCATGAAGTAGGTTGAGTATTTTTATTATTGAACATCATGCTGAGTTTTTGCTCCCCCCAGTTCTCCCTCTACACAATGTACAATAGTCTGTGCTAGATCCACATGTAATTACAGACTCCGAGCTCCAGGCTAGTGCAGTGATTGAAATATGCTTTTTTACAACACAGAGAGCAGCTGTAAATCATATTGTGGGTATGTGATGTTGGCCTAGAACCTTCTTGGAATTTAGAACAACATAGGAATTGGTTTGGGTTTTTTTTCTTGCTGCACACTTCAACTGTGCCACTTGTTTTTGGAGCCTGTTTCTTTAGGACCTTAAAATTTTTTGTTTTTAAGATATGCTATGCTTTAGAGAAATTTCATTATCATCTTTTTTCTGTACTACCAAAATAATAACTCTTGGACATATTCACATATGATATGAGAATTCCATCAGCATTAGTTTAGATACTTCATTTTGCATACATGGGGCTCTGACAGCTCATTTTTCTTTGATGAGGCAACATCAGACTGAGGCTATTGATTCTTACTGTCTTTGTACATAAGATAGTCAGCTTTCTTTTTTTTTTTTTTTTTTTTTTTTACCAGGGATATCAGCCTATCAGCTTCTTTCCTTCATCTGAAGTTTAGTCATAAAAAAGCTTACACACAAATTATGGATAGGTATTTCAGTACAGGACTCCAGTAACAAGTTTTCTTCCAAGATTCTCAGCACTAATTCTAGCTAGCTTAGAAAGATGGTTGCTTAAAATAACTGTCACCTTAGACGACTTTCATGCAAAGGATCACAACTCATTAAAAAATAGAAATGAATAATATCTTTTCTATACTGACTATCTATGTTACAGGTGCTCCACTGAGAAATTGCTATACATCTATGTTTTCATGGCTTGACAACAGGATGGCTAGGGTTTTCCTTTTTTAAACACCGCTAACCCAAGCTACATTAAGAATCCATCCCTCTCACAGAGGCTGCCAAATGGTTGCTTTGGGTACTGCACACCACAGTGCTTCAGCTAGTCTGCAACTGTGTTTGAAAGATGTCTTGGGAGCTGTAGCAAGATTTGATGCAGACCTCACAAAGTCCACAAGGCAGTAGAGCAGATGCTTTTCACTACAGGTGTACTGACCTTAGAAAGCTTCATAAGAAGTGTTTCAAGCTGAAAGTGCTGCTTAATATATGTATATGTACATACAGAGTGCTATCCTTACTACTTCAGTAGGGAACCCAAATTCAGGTTGCCAGCGGCTCCCACCTGGCACTGGTTTGTATGGTCTATAACATGGGTGAGTAGAAAGCATGAGCGTTCTGGGGTAAGGAGCAGTCTGCTAAGCCAGCTTGGCTGTACACACAGGGAGCTGTACATGCAGGTCTGTGCTAAGGACTAGCAGTGCTAAACTTTTCCATGGCATTACCCAAAGTAATGATATTGAAGATCATGCATATGTGGGTGCAGTGTGTGAGGTGAGTTTAGACTTGGGTGTGAGCTGTAGCTTGGATTGAAATCCGCTATAAAGAAAGCCCTTGTAGTGATATAAGTATGTCTAAATAATAGTTGTAGCAATAAGTACTTTGGTTTATAAACATATATATATATGCATGTATATATATTTTAATTACAACCCTAGTCCTAGTATAAAACCTGCATAGAGCGTCCCTGATCTGTAGAACAGAGGAGGATCTCACAGAAACAGATAGCAGGAAAGAGCTTGGACTTGGAACCCATCATCTTTCTTTAATTATTTCAGTATTTCTGTATGTTCATGTTTGATGCAATTATGTCTTGTTCTGTTTCAGTAATTTGCTGGCTAACTCCTTTAATTGTAACTGCCATTTGGCCTGGCTGGGAAAATGGTTGAGGAAGAAGAGAATTGTCAGTGGAAATCCACGCTGCTTGAAACCCTTTTTCTTAAAGGATATTCCAATCCAAGATGTAGATGTCCAGGACTTCACCTGTGATGGTAAGAAAATCCAATTCAATTTGGCATTTATGATAACATTGGCACCCCTGTGAGGACTCCTTCCTATCAAACAATACTGTCTGGTAAACAGTTTAGTGATGAGGAAGACAGCCATCTAGATCTGAAGGTCATTGTTGCCTATCAAGAGTTTATTTTTGTTCTTGATTTCCAGTTTCTGAACTTCTACTATCTACACCTAAATATAAGAATGAATTTACTATAGACAAATGCTCTGCTTTGTATAATCCCAGTATAATCCTGGCCCTTCCTCCCACTTCCTTATTGATACACTTAGTTAACATTCCGAAGCCAGTGGGAATGGTTCTTGCTTGGAAAGTCTTTGTTTTGGATACTGTTCAGTTTCACCAATAACAGGTATGAATACAAGGAAATAAAAAAACTTAGATATTATTTGAAATTACTCAGTGATGCTTATTGCTTTGCCAGGTCCATATAGGTTTAAAAAAAAAACAAACAAACAAAACAATCCTGACATTTCTGTCATTCTCCAGGTAGTTCTTTGTCTTCTGATCAAGAAGATTTTAGAGAAAATAATGAGAAAAATTGATTGATGAGTGGACTGCTAACTTGACTCGTAGGCTGTGATTGCCTGTTAAGACCAGATATGCTGGAGCTACAGTTAGTCATACCTCTAAAGAGACCATAAGAGTGCTGGAAGTTTCCTACTTAGAGTAGAAATTAATTCCTGTCCTAGTTGAGCAATCTGGCAACAGGCCCAGGTGCTTGGGCTCAGAGCTCAAGGAACCCAAGTTTACTCATTAAAGAATAATTTGCTTTTAGTTTGGGAAAAAAAATATCCTGGTCCACAAAATGACATTCCACACTTGGGAGCTTTCTCTAGCATACAGTCACTCAGACAGCTATGACAAATGGAAGGTAGATGGTGGCAGGGTGTAAAACAGAGAACATAGGAGAAAATTCAGCATGCTGAAAAAACATGCTTTTTCTGCAAGTTTATTAAAGACACTGAATTTTTTTTCCAGTCAGTAAGCTTATTAAGCTCAGCTGGGGAGAAAAAGAGAAAATATCTTCCCTGTTCTTCTGTAGGCTGGTCATGTTTCTCCATCCCTCTGAATACAAATGATTCCCTAACCATACATCTATGGGTAATTCTGTTATCTTGTATCAGGACTTCCAGTCTTATCCTTTAGTCTCAATGCTCATGGGTACAACCAGCAGAGAGAAGAAAGAAACAGACCTGTCTCAATTAGTCCTTGCATCAGTTTAAAAAAAAGAAAGGTGGAGGCACATAATGACAGCTGGCTGTGCGCTCTTGGATTGCAGCACTGTGTGTCCGTGCTGGTCAACTCAGGCTGCCTGTACTCACAAACAGTTGTGCGGTTCTTCTCACTGTCATCTAGAGAATGCGCCACTAAGTGTTTCCTTTCATACACATCGTGATACTGTAATATGCGTTTGCCTTATGTTTTGCAAAGCCTGTTGCTTTTGGGGAAGATCCATGCTTTAATGTTCTTAACTTCAAAGAGTTGGTTTCTTCTGCAGAAACCCTATTGTTCTTCAATTACAAGATTTAATCTGCTGTTAATGGACCTTTGAATTCATTTTTGGAGAAAGTAGATATTTTTATGTGTGCATAGATGGATTGCTAGCAGTTGGAAGTATGCTGCTCAATTTGTTGTTTGCCTGGTTATCCTTGTCAAAAACGATGAGGTTTTACAATTCAGATGATAAATGAAGTACCAGGCTGACTTTAAAAAGTAAAAAATTAACATCTAAAAGCTGAATTTTAAAAAAATCTTCCTAAAGCAGAGTAGATAGTGAACATCATCTGTCTAGATGAATTTAAGGGCAATATTCTGGTCAAGTTCTCCATTTCAGCTAGTACATTGGGGATGGAGGGAGGATTTGGGATTCACATAACTGATTTTACTGTAATTTGCAAAATTACAGAGTAGACACTCCTTAGAAAAATATATTTATTTAAAAATATTGCTATTCAGTTTTTGAATTGATGTTCATGTTGCCTAAAGAACCTTTATGAAGGCAGGTTGATCCAAAGCATTGGATGTACTTTAAAATATTATGTTGGTTACCATGCATTCAGGGATGTCCCTCCTTGGTCCTTGTAAGCAATTATCTTTAAAGTGCATCACTCTGGGCTGTTAAGTTGTCTTCCTGATAGCTCCATTTCTCTCCCTCTGCAGGTAACGATGAAAGCAGCTGCTTGCTTTCCCCTCCTTGTCCTTCCCAGTGTACCTGTGTGGACTCAGTGGTACGTTGCAGCAACAAAGGGCTGCGGATATTGCCCAAAGGAATTCCCAAAGACGTGACAGAGCTGTAAGTTACCTTTTACATAGCTCCTTTCATGAAAAGTTAATGAAATTACATCATAGTGAGGCTTTGTAGGTCCTTGGGGGTTTTGCCTTTGACTTTAGTGGCTGGTGTTTTGTGCTTTGTTGCTTTCCATATGTTTTGACTGTTATTTTTATACTTATTTGTCCCTTGACTGAATACATGGCTCTGTAATGGGAACAGAGTTTATCTATCCTTGTACACATTAATTCTGTGTGTAGGGAATAAATGCATATATTAGTATCAAATAATTCTGTAGTGCTTCTGAGCAGCCTAAGCTCACAACAGACAGTTTGAAAGGATGATGAAAATATGTTCCTGACTTACGCAGCTGTGAGCTAATTATCCTCTGAGGAGATTAAAAAAAAAAAAAAGAAAGAAAAAGAAAGCAAGTCAGTGGTGGAAACGAACAATGAATTCTTTTCTCCAGACCTCATGAAATGGCTAAAATAACAGATAATTAGATTAAATTATGAAGTAAATTCAACCTAGTTGAGAACTATCTTTCTAGTTGTCTTTTCATCTACCCCTCACTATGACTATACTGGATTTTGGTTTTTTCCATGGAAATAATATACACCAGTGGAACTGCTTGGCTTAAACAGTTGGCAGTAGAAATACTGAGCTTTTCCCCTTCAGGTCCTTATTCAAATCTATCCCAGGTGAGTCATTACTGAAACTTGTTACAATCTCATCAACATTTCTATGTGAAAGTTATTGGTTGAGTTATGTGGTATTTTCAGTGAATTTTGTAATGAATTAAAATCTGATTCTGCTATTTTTTAGTATCTAGTGCTACTTTTACTATTTAGTAGCAAGACAGCTGATGAATGAGATACCCATCTGTTTACTCCTTTCACAGTGGGATAATGGGTTTTGCACTGTTTTTACCAGTGTTGTAATCAAATACAAGACTTTGTTGCTGAATGAGGAGTGTACTGAAAGTGTATGTGGTAACCCAAATTAATATGGAAATTTTGCATTAATTAATACATCCTTGGAACACTGTTAACCAGGGCATGGTTAATAGTGGTTTGAATTGAAAGCCAAGTCCTGGCCTGTATTCCCTTATATGTTGCCATCAGCGATAAAAAGTCTGCAAGGTGGTTTCTGCTCTGTTCTTGTTAAGGTTTCACTGCATTCAAATATGACTTGCCAACAATAAGATATCACAGATGTTACTTTGATTTCCATTGCCACACTGAGGAATTTTTATGTTTAAATTTTGCATATTGAGTTTTACTGATACTATCTGATACACTGATGACATAACTTTCACAAAAAGAGTGAAATTAATCTCACATTCTTGAAAACTGCTATATTTCTTAAGCTATTTCTTGGCAAATGAGGCAATAGCCTGGAACTGAGCAGTTTGAGTTCATAGGAGTTTACGTGACTGTCGTCTTCAGTAGGAGCCTCTTGGCTGTGCAAGCCTCTAGTTCAACTTTCTGCTTTCAATCCAGAAATGTGTCAGCAGAACACAATCAGCCATGGACTGGCTGGCTCTGAATATTTCATGTTCTACAAATATAACCTTGAATCTGTCCCAGCTGTCTCAAAATTCAATCCTGATCTCACTCTCCTCTCAACCAACATAAACTGAGCTCCTTATTTGTATCTAATCCAATAGATAAGCTGCAGGTACTGAAGCTAAAAATTTCATGTGTTTGTGGAAACTGTTACAATAAATAAATAAATAAATAAATAGTCTTACTTGCTTCCTTCTGCTTCCAGATTGAGATAAAGATGTTGCCTATAATGGAGAACGGTCTGTATCATCTGGGTCCCAAGTTGCTAGTGTGAACTTAAGTATTTTTATTGTTCTGTGTTTGAGAATTGTCATTGCTGCTATGTTAAACAGCATCTCCTGTGGAACCCCACCTCTTGCCTCATTTTCAGGACAGCTAAAACTTGGCAGAAAGAACCCAATAGGTTTCTGGGCACAGGGTGAAAGAGATTTATCTTGGTCAGTCTCTTTACATTCCTCACACCAAAATAACCCCATTTTCCTAGGGCAGTCCTAGATCCCTTGAACTGTGTCCTAAGGCTGAAGTATTTCTTAAAGCTGTTTTGTTTCTGCAGTGGGTATCTGTTTAGTACCTGAAACCAGAAAGTGCATAAGATACCTACTGCAGAAGATATACCTACTGCAGAAGATATCACGGCTTTTGCATGGCTAGAGATCGCCACAGCAGTCTCCAGGGCAGGGATGTCTTCACCTTTCTCAGTGGTACAGCAGTCACAGGTGCTCAGATAGATTAAAAATCCTTCCACCGTGTTACCGCAACCCGCGCTGCCTTTCTCCCCTTCCACGCTCTCATGACAGAGACCCCTGAGCAGTGTGCTGAGGTCTCCGTGCTCCCACCAGGCACTTGCACAAAACCATGGTCACTAAGGACAGAGGTCACACAAAGGAGAGGACAAGGGTGTAAAGATCCTGTTGTCCTGGTGGCCCACAGCTCCCTCCCTGCATGAGACCTGAACAGTGATATGATGCAGGGGAGCATTTTAGAGGAATTTTTATGAATGCACCAGTCTGACATTTATAAACTTCCATTATTGATGTATTCATTTACAAGACACATTAGCTGCAGTGCTTTTTATTAAACTGCAGTGTGTTTTTATATAACATGGTTTAAGAAAAAGAAGTGTCATGTATCTAGATAAACCAGTCTCTTATGGCTGAATATAGCCTTCTCAGAAGTTCTTTTAAATTCTTTTAGAGGTCTTAAAATAGTCTTAAACCAGGAATTCTTTCATTGTAGCAGGTATTAAATAGCAATGTGCAAAAATGAACATACCTCTTGCACAGGCACATGGGGAAAATGTTACCCTTTGCTGGGTCAAATTTCACTGTACCTAAGCTTAGCAAAAAAGATCACCAGTAATGTTTTATTACATGGTGGACTGGAGACATAGGCTCGCTCCTTCCAACTTTCTTCCTGAGTTTCTGTTTTGGATGTGCATACAGACAAAACATGTGAAAACCATTATCTCCTTCATATTTAGAGCTTGGAATGGCAGGAGACATCCCTGTGTTTGGTTTGTACCACCCCTGGGAGGAGGGATTACCTTGGCAGAGAAGGCTTCCATCTAGAATAGAGTTGAAAAGATCACTAAGTTTCCTGGCTTTTTAGAGGGATGATGATGCAAGAAATTTCTATTTCCCAGCGATTCCTTCACAAAACCCCATCATCATGGGCAAGCCTTCTTTCAGCTTCCTGGGAATAGGGAAATATTATGTCATTTCTTGCAAATTCCTTTGTTCTATATTTATGTCCTGCCGACATTTTTTTCCCACTGTTTGCTTGCTCTGAAGAGAAGCCTTGCTTTTTTTGAACATACTCAGTTTTCTGATCCAGATGTTCAGAAGTAAAACATTCATCCAGTGAGCTAGTTTGGAACTTAGCCTCTCTGCTGCTTAGTGTTTTAGACTTTACTTTTCTTCTTTTTTTTCCTTCCCAAATCTGTTTGAACTAAGCGTCCTTTTTTCCTTTTACATGTTACCTCAGTGTGTGAACACTAGTTTTTTCTTTTTTTCACAAAAGTGTACTCTATTTCTAATAAAGTCTTATCTGACAACATCCAGCTGCTTTTATGGACCTACAGCAAATAATATTTTGCACTGGGGAAAAACACTGGAGGCAATTATGTGGACAGCATGTGCATAAGCTATAACATAAAGAACATGGTGTATTTTAGAATAGATATGTACTAATCATGTCATCTCTAGACTCCAAATGTTGTCATGACACTGAGCTACATGATAGCACTGATGGGATTGTTCGAAAAACCTGCATCCACGCATCATTGTTAGTAAATTTTTCTTTCTGTTTATATTAATACATATTAATATTTGCATTACTTTTGCCATTTCTCTCTCTCCTCACAAAGCTTCTCTCTCCTGTTTGTGTTTTTTGCCCTGCCTGTTAGGTTCATTTAGCCTGCGAGCTCAATCAGTACTTGGCACAACAGTTTTCACAAGTGGCTGACCTGCTTGCTAGCAGAGGAATCTCATTGAACTGTCTTTTAGCTCTTTATCCCCCACCTCTAGTTTGCTGCCTGTTGCTGCCTTGGCCTTAGCATGGCACCTTTATTCAGCTGAATCTCCAGTTGCCAAGATGATTCTGACAATTGCTTCCCATACATTTGCTGCCTCATCTACTTGGAGGTATTTACCACCAATCACAACCCTCCTTTCCATCTTCCAAGGCACTTGTGATTTCTCTTGACTTGTGACTAAAACGAGTAGCTTATAGCTGGGCCATGCAAGTTGTTGCAATAAATACACTCTAAGCAGCTAGTTATGATACATGTAGAAAATTGTAACAGTTTAGGGGGATTTTTCAGTATGCCTATATTGCTGTTGATCAAAGGGATAACTCTGAAGTGAGATACCTGATGAAAATCATCTGCTTGAGAATGCAAATGCTTTTGCTTGTCTGGCAGTCTGCACTATTTTATACACTGACCCTTAACACAGACTTCAGTGAATTTTCCTTTGATAATAAAGGAGAGAAACAATTTAGATCAAAGCTTAGGCTTACATGGTCCTGTGTCATAAAAGGTTTTACAGCCTGCTTAATTCACTGCGGAGGAAAACTCTCCCATTGAGAGAATGGATGGTTCTGTAGAAGGAAATTTTAGTTACAGCTGAAATAGAGGACTTAAATCTGCATTTCAAATCTGATAGTTTAGAAAAAGTGTAGCAATGCTATCACATCATGTATTCAGTCACAGCTGAAGTTTGAGTACATATCGGAAAGGTGACTTTAGCACTAATACAGGTAAGTTTAACTTTAGGGTCTTCACTTTTCTCTCAAAGACAGTCATGTTTCTGTGTGTCAAACCTGCAGGTTGTGGTCTGACATACAAATGTAGCAAAATCCAGAGTCCAAATTTGCCAAAACTTAAGAAAGTTCAAGATCCAGATTTGTACCTAGACCCATACCTGAATTTTGTTTCTTCTCAAGAAACTGTAATTGAAGCTCTTAAAATTCATACTTTGCAGATATGTTTCGTCTTTCACAGTCCAATTTTCTTCTAGACCACCATTTTTAGGAAATGAAACTTGCCTCAAAATTTTAGGATATTGGATATCTGCATTAAAAAGTTTAGATTATAATTTAATTTTAGAGCTGCGTAAAATTGTTGAGTATCATCCTTTTTTGTAATGTAAGATTTCTTGTGAAATATTGAAAGAAATTAAAGGAAAGGCTTTGTGCCCTTCAAATACTGCCTGAAAACTGATTTCTCTCTCCAGTTCCTTCTCTTAGCACAGATTGCCGCTGTGAGCTTGACTTTATGACTGAATAGACATTTCAGTACAAAAAAGGTTCCAAGTGATTCAAATCGTTACATGATGCTTTGGCACCTTGTGCTGGTTATATCACCTCCAATCCAAGTGGTTTCAGTATAAAAATAGACAAATTGGAAAAAGAACAGCTGTCATCTTTTATGCATAGTTTGAAGTTTTTATATATGATGTTAGTGTGTGTAGAAGGTGCTGGATGAGCCACGGGGCTGCTGCAGGCACTGGGCTCCGAGAGCTGGCGTGGTTGGTGCAGGCATGGAGTGCCAGCCATCCTGGCCAAACCGTTACCCATCTCCAGCACTCGGTCACGTTTTAGAAGTAGCCTTTCCTGGGGGGTGGTTGGTGCCATTTAATGAGACGTGTACACATGTTTTTGGGTTCTTTTTCCATTTTGGCTCTGGTAATTGCTTGTTGGTTGCAAGTCATTATTGAGAATTCAGGATTCCCAGCAGCATTCGTGGGGTAAAAAAAAAATTTCCAATCAGATATATTGAACTACAGAGTCTAAAGACCTTAGGAAGCAAATGAGGTTTTTTTGGATACTAGTCAGTATGTCTGTATTAAGGCAGCTGACACCCACTTTTGACTCTGTATATTAATAACTTGACTCTGAGCATTAAAATTAGACATACATTTTTTTCATTCATGCCAGAATTTCTTTGCATACCAGATGCCATGTACATCATCTTATTTTGGCTAAGGATTGAAAAGAATTAAAACCACAATCTTCTCTCCACATGATTCTGTTATGTTTTGGGTTTTTCTGTTTGGGCAGGGGGTCTGTAGCTTCATCCATGTTTTCTTATTTCTACATACATATACATGAATACACAGATTTTTGTAATGGGGCTCTGCCCCTTCACCCTCAAGAATAATTCTGTTATTCACTACGTCTAGCTTCCAGCCCTCTTGCAGTCCCCATACATCATCTTCAGCACAACAAGGGCAGAACTGCTTTCCCTGCATCCCCTCCCTGCTCTGATGGAGGCCTGGACTGCGGTGGACAACAGTTCACTTGCAGCAATTGGTTTCTTTGAATGTTGCATCTCAGATCCTCCTGATTCTTGGCATGCTCTTATGCCCTGAAAACACTGGTTATTTCAAATTCTTTGCACTTAAATGTGCTTTCAAAATGAATGCCTTTTGCTTAGAAAATATTGCCATTCTTTGTATAATGTGGTGAAAGGTTTAACAATGGTGAATTGTTCTTATGCATGCATGAAAAGTATATAATCAGTAATTTTTCAGTGTAAAATTGTGTTTGTTCAGAAATTATACCACTGGTATAAGTATTGCAGCTTTCTCCTAGCAGATTTGCATAACCGTCAAATTGCTTGCAGTACAAATCCAAAGCTATTCAAAGCAGATCTTCCATAGTTTTCCCCTGTTCTCCAGGGGTCTGCATGTCTATGTTAGTCTGAATAATGAAGCGCTGGATTAAAATGCGCACCCTCGGCTTTTGATTGCAAACGTTGGGGGAACAACCTTGGCTAGCCATCATCAGTTTGTTCACATTGCAGGCTGTTTCATATTGGGATCAACAAGAGAATATTCTGAAAATGTATTTATGAAGATTTCAACACATTGCAAGAGCTGAGTCTCCTTTCCTAAAGGAAAATCATATATAGCTTCCAAATACATAATACATGACCTGCTTTTGATTTCCTTTGGAAATTCTTTGGATTTTACATTTGGAATACAGACTGGAACCTTAACCTACCCTCACGCATGGGTTTAAGATTTGCAACTTTCTTGGATGAAAGAGAAGGCGCAGACTCCCAGCAGCTTGCTGTGTCCATAGCAGAACATGACTGGGGAAATGAGACATGATTTGTCCTGTTTAAATAGTAACATATGTGGTTGAATTCTGAGGATCTTCTACATAACAATTTATGGTGTGACTCCACCGAGGAACTCAATTTTCAAAACAACTTAAACGAAATTTAGTCAAAATGAAGCAAGTGACTTTACACTTGCTGAATACGAGTATCCATGGGAGGTGTAAATGTGGCATAACTAACCCATACTCTGGTTTGTGATAATCTGCGTCAGCAGAGCAGCTGTCACTACTTTGCAAGGGCTAACTGTTTACTGTGCAACACTGTCACTTGATGCTTGTGACCTTTGTGAATGGAGAGATTAATTTGTTCAATAGGGTTTTTTCATTAGGGAAGGACTTTGCTTTTGGTTAAAAATTCAAAAGCTTGTAGTCCCACTTGTCCAGCCTAAGCCTAGCAGGAGCTGGATCAGCTCCACCACATGCTCTAAGGTAACTCTGCCTTGATGGGATCCTGTGCACAGGCACAATGGATAACCATGAGGCTGGGGTAGTTTAGCTGTAGTAGTTTAGCTGAAAAGAGAGCTGAAGCAGCAGAAAATGGTGAGAGGGCATTATGCTGAAATAGAAAAGGGGTGGGGGAATAAAATGTGGCAGTTATAAAATGTATTATGTAAGAAATTCTGTTAGTGTTTATAGATTTTATTTTTAAATGATGTAAAAATAAAGTTTGTGGGAAAATTTTCTTGGATTTGGTTTACACAAATATCTCTGTTACAGTTAATGTAGAGAGGGAACATATAGCACAGTAATAATCTATGATTATTGTTGTTTGCTATAGTACATGCAGAATAAGGAAGTCTGTTGCCAAAGAAAAGGAAATTTGGGGGAGGGGGGGATTAAAATTCTTAACATGACTATCGGATTATATTTTCAGCAGTAGAGGCAGCACATTAAGTGGTCTTCTGTCTGTGGGCTGCATTTCCTGGCTACACTTGATTGTCTTTCAAAACATACCACATCAATTGCATTGCCCCATGTCTACCTTAGGAAAAATCCCCCAAAGTATCTTGTAAGGAAGGGAAATATCATTTCATCTGTTATCCTCACCTGAGGAGGGAGAAATACCTTCATCCTACACAGTATTTTCTGAGAAGGTTGGATTTGTTTCCCGGGTAGATATGGCTTCTGGCAGGTGTCTGGAGGATGACCTTCAGTGTCATGGCACCAGAGTGGTCAATTTCCATTGGAGCCATATTACCCTTGGTATCTTCCAGGGATGCAGTTTCACCCAAAAGCCAAGGTTCAGGAAAAGAAATCCAGCTCTGTCTCTGTTATTTTGTAATAAACAGGAAAAGCCCCACATCCCATTGCTACCATAGGTCAGCTATGGAGTCTTGAGTTCCCATGCTCTCTTCTGGGCAAACTTTTGGAAAGTATTATATTTGTTCAGAGTTCTTCCCTTGGTTGCTGAATGTTCATGTTTCTTCAGTGCAGAAAAATTGCAAAATACAGGCACTGTGTTCCAGGAAAATGAGGACATAGGATTATCCCAAAAGGCTTTAGCCCTACTGTGCATGTGTCCGAATAGAGACACATGCAGTGGTGTCTCAAACAACTTCCACCCTGGAAACGCAAGCTATTTTATTAAATACATTTAGTGCTTGTAGGAGGAGCATGTGTTCAAAGAGAGCTTTGTCTTTGGTCTTCAATTTGTACCAAGTTTTCCTCCTGTGCCAGCATACTTTGAAAAGGAAAGGTGAGGAGGGTGTATATGCCATAGTAGGAATTGCTGTAATGGATGTGGCATCAAACTGATGGATGTTTCTGTTGACACTGGAATAAGTGAGACTTTTTGCAACACAGAGACCTGGCAGTGCAGCTCCTCTTCCAGCTCTGGCTGTACAAGGCGCTTACATGCTCAAGACAAAAGCCTTTCTAACAGTCAGCACTCAGCATTCTAACAGAAACTTGTTAAGGGTAACTTTAAGTTCACGGCACAAGCCACACAGTTTTTCTCCCCTTCTTCAGTTGCTGTCTTACAAGAACCAAATGGTCATTTCTGTTTGCTGTAGGCCAGAGATCCTTTATTTGCTTCCAAGTCTTAAACAAAAAAAAAACAAACAAACAAACAAACAAAAAAAAACAACAACAACCCACCAAACAATAAGCTACTGTCGTGCTTTGCATGTCAGATAATTCACTTATAAGGAAAAACTGTTACTGTTTCAAAGTAATGAATCAAAGATAGTTTCCTTAGTGACTGACTTTATATTTTCCTCATTCATGGTGCAGATTGAGTAACAGGAGTTCTTGTTAACATGTTTGTGTAATTGTCGAATCTGATTTTTTTTCAGATACCTGGAAGGAAACCATCTGACTGCTGTGCCGAAGGGGCTCTCCACCTTCAGACACCTAACACTGATGTAAGAAACACGTGGTTTCAATGTCAAGAAAATTACATGACTCTTTCTGCACTATGTTGTAGGTGGAACATAAATAATTAGTATTTTGGGGGAAAAACCCACGAAACCCAAAAGCCTTCTGTAATTTGAATTTGGAAAGAATTTCACAGTGGCCATGCTGCCAATAAGTGTTCATAAAGAGTGGAGAAAGAGTGAGGTGACTGAGAGCACCAGAGACCCTTCCTCTGCAGGAGCTTCCAGCCTCTCCGAGAGGACTAAGCTCTCATGCAGGCTGCTACAGTTTCACTTGGCAGATTTATCTGTGCAGAGCTGTAAAGGTCATTAACAGAGGAGACAGCATTAATTTGTTCTAGGTGAGGCAGTATTTATAATGCTAAGGCAATGAAAATTTGCATAGCTGTTTCTGCTATGAACAGTCATACAGATAGAGACACAACTAGACTTTTTTTAGTAAATTGCTCCCTGAAATACACAGGAATGAAATTCTTGGCTGAACTATTTCTCAGAAATTTTCAAACACTGTTTGAATCAACTGTAGATACTCAAGTCAAACAGGCAGAACAACCTCAGACAAAAACAACATGGAGGGAAAAACCGGAATCCTCTGTTTTAAAACAGTGTTCTATTTGGAAACATATCTAATTTTATTTTTCAAGGGAGAGCAGCAACAAAACAAAATGTTCCATTTGAGCCTGAAAGACTTTTTTAAAAAATGTCTTTTTAAAAAATGAAATTTTGTTCTAGTAGCTGTCAATGTGACGAGCATATGGAAATGGTATGCCTGTAATAAATTGCAAAGCAAATTGATACAGTAAATATTCACCCACACTTGTATCATCTATTAATTCTTCAAAAATTTTGCTTGTATTTACTGATTTTTTTTTTTCTTTTGATGCTATATGCTGGAAATATGCCTTAATATTTCTGAGTCTGAAGTGTTTTAGGGGGGAGTCTGATGTGCTTTGCTTTTAGAGCTTATTCAAATTTGGTTAAGAAATATTATATCAATTGGTAATATGTGACTTTTCAATTGCTTCAAGCATTTTGCTGTGCAGATATTATGTAATCTTTAAAAAAGACATTTCTCAATTCATACATGTAGATGATATTTTCTGTATGTGTGTTTCTTCAGTGATTTGAGCAACAACAGCATAAGTGTATTGGCCAATTACACCTTCAGCAACATGACTCAGTTATCAACACTGTAAGTAGTCCAAAGTTTTGATAACCTTTTTAATTGCTTTTCAGATACCATCATAGACATTGAACAATTAGTATATATCTTGTTACGTAAGCATGTGGCTTTCCACACTTCTTTGTGTTTGAATTAATGGTGAAATAATCAAAGAAAATACAATGTTGTAACTCCATTCTCTCATTCTCCCAGCATCTTGAGTTACAATCGACTTCGGTGCATTCCAGTCCACGCGTTCAATGGGCTCAGGTCTCTTCGAGTGCTGTAAGTACCACTTCTTTGATGCAGCTGCGTTGCAGCTTATTAGCATGCTGTTGATGGCAGGGAGGTTTTTAATGAGCAGATGGCTTTCACTTGATTCAGTAGTCATAAATATTTTCACACAATTAGCTTCAATGTACTTGTACTTAGGTGCAATATGTCTGGTAATGACTAGAGCAGGTGAATGCTAAACTTTGAAAAGAAGCAATTACATATTTGCTTGGTGAATGACTTTTCTCTGATAGTTCAGGGACAAGAACTAGCCTATTTTCAGTAGGCCTCCAAGAGACTGCATGGAGTCTGTTTGTCTCTTCTACCTGAACAAAGTTTTGGTGCCCCACAGTAAAGGACTTTTCTCTGTGTGTGTAAAAACTTGATCATATTTTAGAGTGTAAGTTTCCATTGGATGCTTCAGCAAGAGAGTCTTTACTGAAAACTTGTGCATTTTTAGAATATTGTCTATTAATTTAGATTTCTACAGGCAAGTTTTTACATAAAAAAATGCAATCTGAAGGGAAGTAAGTTAGAAGTCACCACACTAAGACAATGAGTAAGTCAAGCCAGTGGCTGGTCGCCAGTAACGCTGAGATGCCCGTCTCAAATGTCTTTAAGTTGTGAATGCAATTTCACCTCATGTTGATTGGTGGCACACACGTGGTTTCTTTATTTGGAGATCCTTTTCTGCACTCCTTCTTTCCAGTGAAGCTGCTTTTAGCAGCCTTCTGGATTGAACAATTTGCTTACAATCTCTTCTGAAAGACATTATCTTACATCATCTAGGAGTGTGGGCTGTGGGCCTGTTCCTTGCAGGACGCAGCCCCCCTAGCTTTTCTTAGGCGTCTGCTAGACTGACTTCTGCTTCAGTCTCGTATTTACTGTCTCTCACTCCCCATCTGCCCCGTCAGAATCAAGCCTTGAGTTGGGTTTGCTCAGTTGTTTGTGTGGACACATGACCCTGTGTGCGGCTGTCAGGACCAGGTGGAGAAGCCACCTTCCTCCCCACTGCCCAGCAACACAAGTGGGTCATCACTAGGGTGAGAGGAGATGGCCTCAAGCTGCATCAGGGGAGGTGTTGATTGGATATTCGGAAAAATTTCTTTGCTGAAAGAGTGGTCAGGCATTGGAACAGGCTGCCCAGAGAGGTGGTGGAGTCACCATCCCTGGAGGAGTTCAAGAAACATGTAGACATGGCACTTCGGGACATGGGTTAGGAGGCATGGTGATGTTGGGTTGGCGGTTGGACTTGATGATCCTAGAGGTCTTTTCCAACCTTAATGATTCTATGATTCTATGATCATTACTTGCACAGTAAACTGAAAGCCAATAAATTAAATGGCTCATCTGTAATGAGAATATTCAGTGTGCTGAAGGAGAAGGAGCTTTGAACACTAAAAGGTCAGAAGAGAGAAGTTGAAGTATATGTCCTGAGTGCTTTGAAACTTCAAATTAGTATTTTCTATTTTTTTTTTTAAAGTTAGATGTCATTCACATGCAGAAGTTTCTGTAAATTTAAAGAACCATGGTTGCTGTGCACTGACTCCATAAGTATGGACTTAAGGTGTCAACATGGGCAGTACTGCAACTGTGGAAGCAGTAAGGCAGTGCTGTTTGGCCAAGCTCTTTCACTGTGGTTTGAGTGGTAAAATAGCTATCTAGGTTTCAACCTCCTAACTTACAAGACAGCTTTAGATTCCCAGTTTTCATTATTCAAAGCAAGAAAGATACGTGATTTGGATTTGTTGTTTTAAGTTTGGCTTGGGACTTTATTTCTAGCGCACCAGGATGGTCACATCTGAGCTGTTACCTAAGTCCTGAAATTCAGCCACAGATGAATATATTCTGTTTCATGGCCAAATAAATTATTCCATATGGAGCTGTCTTCTGACCTGCTTCTGATATGCAGGCTAGCTTGATTAAAGATAGTTTGGGAGTCTCTACCCTGAATTACAGTGTAGATATACCATGCCTCACTCTTTCCAATATCTGCAATTTGTCTTTTCACTTCTGTTCTTGCAGGGCACAAATGGACAGAAACAAAGGGCAATATTTTAATAACAACTGTTATCTTTTGGCTTTTTTAAATGATCTGCTAATCAAATTGAAAAAACAACTTCCTCCTTCAAGGGAGAAGCCCTCCCTGTCTTGCACAGAGCTGCACAAGTGAAACGAAGCCGCATTCGGAAGCCTCGCATTTGGAAGCCACCAGATTGATTTGATTTATTATGGCCCACAAAACTCTGGTATCAGCTACAACTTTTGCCACGTGTCATCTATGTTGTTATTAAAAATCAATTCTCCAGAGAGAAAATGGCTTCCAAGTGACAGCGTGCAATCTGTTATTGTCAGTAATATATTATCCATATTCTCAGGGGAATTTAAAATGAAAACATCAGCAAAACAATTTCCACATTTTATTTTTAAATAAAAAGAATACAGAGATCTCATTACCTTTGGCTGTGCATGCCTTTGAAAGTAGTAGACCCTTCTCATACAGGCTTCTGTGTCTTCCAGATCCCTTATGTTTTCTTTACTTTTTTCCTCTCTATAGTAAATAATGTAAATATGTATTTGAAAATCAGAATAATCATATATGTATGGTGAAGTTGATCTTTGACAGATATCTGGTTCTGTCCTCTCTCTCTTATACTTTTCAGCACAAGCCCAGCTGAGAAAACTGCAGAGTCAACATGTTTAGGTTTAAGCCTGAATATATATCAGCGTTTACACAATCAGGCCTTTAATCTTCAATCTTCACATGGCTTATCCATAATGGCAGCCAAAGTCTGCTGGGGAGCAATTTCAACATAAGGTCTTAAGAATTTTTTTAATAAGCAAAAGTTAATATGAGTAGGTTTTTGCACCAAAACTATTGCTGTGAAAAACTGTGGGTTTGTTTTTTGAATTTGTTTTGGGTTTTTTGTCCAAAGCTAGTCTTTTAAGAAGCTAAATGTAAAAGATTTTAAAAGCTGAGATTGAGACAAAGTAATTATAAATATTAGAAGTCTCTGTTTGACCTGAACTGATTATTTTAAGGATTATTTTTCTTGTGTGACAATGTGGGAACTTCTGACATTTTGTCCTGATTTAATTAAGAGGCAAAGACCAGAAATAAAAATATTTTCTCAGATCACTAAACAATTTTCCATGTTATATTTATGGAAAAAAAATCATAAAATGAGCTACAGAATATTCTACTAACATGAGATATTCTAGTTTTACTGAAAACTGATGGATATTTACTGCAGTTCAAATCTAACACAAACATAGTAATATGTGTGACGATAAAGCTACCACGAATACTCTTCAGGCACAACATTGAAAACAATTTTTGCAATATACTTTCATTGTTGGATGCTGCATTGAATTGACCTAACAGAAATATTATTTAGCTTTGTTTCTTTTTTTTTTTTTTTGCATTGCAGAATGACTACTTGTACTTATCCAGTAAATCTGTAAAAGGCGCTGTTGTTATGAGCATTAAGCAGTGACACCGTGGCTTCCCACTTCCGCAGACATCTGATTTGTGTTGGTTCCTGCAGGGTTTGGCATCCTTCAGGGTTCATTGTACATGTTTGCCCTTGATGGGATGTGGCTCTGTAAGCTCAGCCAAGCTTTTAGCCACATTTCTGTCTTTACAGGGTAGATCACTGTTTACTGAAAAACCATCCCCTTTGTGTCTATAGTAACTTAATGTTATGAGACAACGGGCTAGGAGGCAGGATTTAGGAACAGTTAGTAAAACAAAAAAACAACCAAAAAGGATATGTTTAGTTCATTTTCTTACCTGAAGACAAAGTAGTAAGTTAGTGAGATTACATTTAGAAGAAAGTTTTTATTTCGAGAATTCAAGTACTTTGTTACTCTGCTCTGAGAGAAGATCCCCATCACCTTAAAGTCATTCCCCTGCTGTTTACCAATATTTAGACAAGAGGATATCCAAAAGTTGTGCTTTTGAAGGAGAACACAGACATCAATGTGTGTGCTTTAACTGTCCAAATGTTTAACTTTTTATTTGATCATTTGCTTATAAGGATTTTTGGTATAAAAATATGTTCCTGTTGTTGATCCAAGAGGAAGAAGATTTTATTGCACTGTTGAATTCCCTTGCCACTATTTATTATTGTAGGTTTTAAGTTTTTTAGCATTTATCATTTCATTTTAGCTGCATGGGTGATGATGTTGCTGACATGATTTTTTTCATTAAAATGCAGGCATTTGCATCCATGAAACATACCTCAGTGTTTGAGATATGTAGTCAAGCCATTCGTTCTAAATGGTTTTATATTTTTGATTGTTTTACCTTCTTACAGATAAATGGCTTTGTCATGGTGCAGTTTCTCTTGGAAGAAGTTTCCTAGACATCTAGGAAAGAAAATGCACCCATTCACAGAACAAACACAGCTGATATGATCTGAAGATAAATATAAGTTCTGCTGTCTGTTCAGAGAGAATAGTCTTGTACATGTTTAAGTAGTTTAAAAGATCAGAATATAAGCTCACTATGAGTTTCTGCTTATTTAAATATGCTCATTTCGTGGAAGGAAGAAACATTTTGATGACAAGTTGTTGACCAGACCTGATCTTGCATCCTCATACCAACAAAAGTACTCTTTATTTAATAGCTGTGGGGTATGTCTCGGTCAGTTGGTCATTCTGTATAGAATTAGTGAGTATGCTTTATCTGGAGTTACTGTGTGGGAGCTCATATCCTTCCTGTTCCTGTTTGGATTAATTGCTTGGAGATCCATCCTTATATATGCCAAGTGTTATTATTAATAGCCAAAACCTAGATATGCTTAAAAGAAAATTTCGGGATCGGGATGTTAGAAGGGGAAGTTTTTGATATACTGGTGTCAAGAACTGGAGAGAGATGCTAGCAGGATAAGTCTGCTGTAGTTTTTGTGGTTTCATGCTCAGTAGAAAAGCTGCAGTACAATAAGATAGACACTGCAGCTGCAGTGAGTAGCTGTGAAACGTGATGGTGGTGATACTGCTTATGCTCACATTGTTCACAGCCCATGGCAGGGCCTAGGCTTATGGGAGACAGGATGAGGTGTATCTTCTCCTGGCAAGATTGGCTTTCCTTGCTGTGTGTATGCTGGTGTAAGGCAACGTGTAAAGGTAGAATTCATAAGAGTTATAAGGCATCATGTAGATCTTGGTGAAGCTTATAGTGGTGTTAGCATGGAGAAAGGGAAGAAGGGATGCAAAAGAGCTGCTTTTATTTTCATCTGGGGCTCTCGTGTATTTCCATGTGCCCAGGTGTTTGGTTTGTTTTAAACAAACTCAATGTGCACCGTTTCAAGCATCTATATGGTCACAAAAATAAAAAATAAGATGTGATTGCAGTGTTCCGCAAATCACCAGGTAAATTAGAAAATAAATGACTCGAGGGAAAGAGCTGCTACAATACTGACACCCAGCAGGTTTCTGTTTTCCACCCTCCTCTGCCACGTCTGGAGCACTGACAGTAATTCCTGGACCTGTGAAAGAGGATATAAACAATAGAGCAGTTTGTTATAACAACTCGCTCAGGGGAGAAGTGCAAAAGAAAATATAATTTTAAAATACTGATGTCCTTTTCCTTTGCAAGTTTTCTACCAACTTTTTTTTTAAGAAACAGCTAGTGAGATCCAGCGGAGCAACTCCTATTGACTCCTTACGAGTTCTTTCTGTCTGTTACTATGTGAAGTAGTAAGCTGCTATTCAGCAACATGCAAACTAAAAAAGTTAGAATAAACTAGAAATATTTTTCTCTGTGCTATTCTTTGTCAGCTAATTACCTAGTGAGGCAGTGGATGCAGCAGCTGAATAGCTGATGTTATTTATTTATAAAGTAAAATCTTACATGACTGTGTATCTTCTCTGGTGCATTTTCTGGACAGTTTTTATGCAATTGTCACCCCCAGCATCCTGTCCTCTCTTGCACACTCATTTGTTGACACGTTTTCCTGTCTGATCGTAGCCTTGGTGCTACAAGAAGTGCTCTTCCTCTCTATTTGTCTGTCACAACCTCTAGTGCTGCTGCCCTGCTTTATAGCAGGGCCTTCAGTTGTAATTGCAATGAAAACCACAAGTAATCCCAGTTTATGATTTTTACTCTTGTGTCTGCCACTTTGAATACAAGTATTGTGCTCTCTACAAGCTGCAAGAAAAATCTTTCCATTTATGCTTGCCTATGTAAAACACACATAAATGTATTTCTTAGAAAAGAGATAAAGTGGCTGCTTAAATTATCCTGTAAACAGTGGAGAACCCTTTTGCAAGGATCCTGAGAACCCTGCTAGAAAAATGTTTGTTTCTTTGTGCAGGGTGAATAATGCCCTAAGACAACTAATTTCAAGTATTTTCCCTGGTAGCACAAATGTATTTGTCAAATGAATTTTTAAAATACCACACAAAGAGGTGTTTCCTACTGTAAGGATGGAAAACTAGAATGTGAAAGTGCAGATATATTTGCCCTCATGGACCCTTGCTCTCTCCTAGGATCTCTCTGAAGTCAATATTTAATTTAACTTTCACAGTTCCTATTTTCCCTCTTCTTTTTTTTCTGTGTTTCTGGCTAATGGGATTCTATAAAAGCATACAGGTCTGTATGTGAGGGTCTGCTTGTCATCAATATATTTTTAATAGCATAAATAGTATGTCACCTTTTTCATTTAATACATTAGTTACCAACAATTCCGATTGTATCATTATTTTAAATGTCAACATCTAGAAGTAGAAGTAATAAAGCATGGAAGTTTGTGAGTTGTGAAGCTCATAGAAACTCTCAAAGAAACAAAATTAAATATCCTTCTTAAGCACCAGTTCCTTCACTTGTGAGAAGCAGATAAAATACTGTGGTTTGATACCTTCCTGCTTCTCCCCTCTTCTAGGACACTCCATGGAAATGATATTTCCAGTGTTCCCGAAGGTTCTTTCAACGACCTGGTATCCCTGTCCCATCTGTAAGTACTTCTGCCTGGGATCATCTGTTAGATTGATGGTTTCAGATTTATAAAACAGTATGTATTATTACAAATTTAAGATTGTATAGCTTTTCTGGTTTTCCTGCTCACTTTCTGTATGCTGCTCTGGATATTCGTAGTGCATCTGTTCAAAGGAAATAAAAAAATTCTAGAACCTGTTGTTATTAGTTACCAAAATATTTTCTTAAGGAAAACCAAATGAGCGAATGTGACAGTTTCCTCTTTGGTGGACTTTGTGTTTAAGGTTTTCTTTCAGCATCGTCTATGTGAAGTGCAGAGTGTGTTGTGGTCTGAGAGTGAGACAGGAAACCTCTCACAAAGAGCAAATATTAAGCAAATGTGAATTCTGTGCTTGATAAGTGTCATATGTTTTGCATACTGAAATGTTGTCAGTAAATGAACTTGTTGATGAATCGCTACTTCAGACATATATATTTAGTCATGTGGAAACTGGCCATTTCACAGCATTAATACTTCATTCCATAATTTGCAGAAATTATTAGAAGTTTCAGCTATTTCAGGAAATTACTATTGTATTGGTGGAGGTCCAGGATATTCTTAAATGCAGTTCGGTTGATGAAAGAACTGTAAAGGCAAATTGCTGCAATTGTTACAAAATAAACCTGAAGTGTAACAGTTCATGCTAAAAAAGTGAAGAGAAAATGTTTTTTCACTGAGATAATGTGTGATACTGCACATTATTAGACTATACATGTAAAGGAAAACTCATTTTGTGTAGCATGTTTCTTGATCACTGTCCTCAAGTAATCAGAGGATTGGGTATGTCTCGGTCATTTTGTGAAGTGACTAGTTTCACAAGTTGATACGGATATTTTCTGCTCTGATGCTGCCCTCGTGCACGCAAGTTGATGTTGTTGTAATCGCGTCAAGACATACAAACAGATATGTGTGCATTTGACAAAGGTTTTATACCTCTGTTTTTCTCTTTGCAACCTTAAACAAGTCCTCCAGAACACTTACCTGAACACAAGGTTCGGTTCATATTTACATATTTTCTGGACAGCAGATATGTTCTCGGACTGTTTATTCCTGTGTAACAGCTTTCTGTCTCAGTTTCTCTCCAGACAATAAAAACTAAAGTATCTCAGATTGATAGGGACAGAAATCATATGTGAGCAACTTAAGCAATTTCAGCTTCAAAATAACCTTCTCTGTTTCAAGCTTACACCTTGGTATCTCAGTCAGAGAAAATATTCATTTTGCACAAAATTTATTTCTTCATCATGTTCCCAGTATAGTCAAGTCATTTTATATGTTGTTTTGGAATGAAAGGCTGACTGAGCTGAAGCCCTGTATCTCCTTTGGAAGCGCAGTGACACCTTCCATGCTGGGAATCTGGCTTCTGAGGGTATTTTTAGAACTCAAGAGATAAACATATCATACCCTATTTGTTTGGAGTTTCCTCAGGGTTTACTTCAAATGAAGTGCAGATACAATTTTCCTGGGTAAACTGTTCACCTCGGGGAGTGATAAAAACCCCTTTGGCCCAATACAATCACTGCAGTCTATCTGTTTAGATGTATGTGCTGCCAGAAATGTAAAATACACAAAGCTCAAATGAACAGTAATAAATAGGATCCATAAAATAAATAAGACCTGTCTGGGGTGTAATTTGCACAGCTGAACAATTGAATTTTCCAGTGCAATTGTGCTCTCCAGTTTCTTAAAGAGGATTCTGAAACTTTTAGCAACCACAATGATTTTGGTCTTCACATACCAGAAAAAGCTGTGCTTATTCAAACGAAGTCATACATAATTGAAAATAAATTCATTTGGAGCTCTCCCTGATACATACATCTTCAAGGAGAAAGCATGCACTTGGAATAATTTTGAAAATGATACAAGGGGTTACTACTCATAAAACTTACAATACATGGGAGAACAAAATTTTATGTTAAACTTGAAAGCTGTGTGGCTAAGAATAGGATAGGTATTATGGCTGGAGAAAGGTGACTACCAAGGTGTTGAGCAGGATGATCAACCTGGGCCTTCTGCATCAGTACAGTTTGGGGGGGGGGAAGAGGGAGTGTGTCAAATTAACCTTTAGAATTGCAAAGAAATATTTGTGTAGCATAGGCAAAATTATTGATTTTAGTCAGTCTTTTGTAGGAGCTTTAAATTGGTTTGTAATTGGAAGAACAAAACCGAGATCTAGATACTTCAATCACTTTTTCCGTAGCTGTTTAAAGCCTACAAGAAAATGTTCACCAGATTTCCTTTACATTGTAAACATCATATTGTTGTAATGTAACTATTATAACAAACTATGTAGCTGATAAACCTCACTAAAGACAGAGGAAGGTTTGTGTAAGGTATACACATGCTGATCTTGTTTACTATTTATTATTTTATTTACTTGAATCATATCATCATCTATTTAAGCCATGACTCTACTAACTTGTTTAGTCCAGGGCAATGATAAAAACATTACAGCACTACTGAAGGATCACATATATTAATACTTAAGAAGAACCCAAAATCTGTTGGGGTAGAACCAAGGCCTTCGCAGTTAGGTCAGTTCCTGCATTTGCTGTCCTCACCATTCACTGATACACACAACACTCTAATTCAGCTTCCCAAATACTGCCCACACATAAACTGACCTCTCAGCACTCCAGGGGCTCCACAAAGAAATCCTTGGTAATGGATGCTGTGTACAGCAGGTATTTGTCAGACATATTTTCGATAAACAGCTCAGATTCCTAATCCTGTTGAATCATCTCATCTTTACTAAAATTTATGTTAGCTACCTATAAAAATAAGCTGTCCCCTCCTCTGTTCCTCCACACTGTCATGGCTGGAGTTATTTTAATTGACTTTATTCTAAGTTGCCTCAAAAAAAAAAAAAAAAAAAAAAGTGTCTGAACAGAAATACCTGCACAACATTTTGAAAATGCTGGTGGTGGTACTTCATTACAGCATAAGATATTTTTACCTTCTGGAAATATGTTGCTATAATGGGCAAAAAAATAGAGTATGTTAGAACTCATGAATGAAAATAGAAGAATTCACTATAGTTCCTAAAAATTAAGGAAAAAAAACCCCAAAACCACAAACAAAAGAACAGAAAGATACATGTGATAATGTCTGCAGTTGTACAACAATGTTACTGTAATCTTTTCTAATGTCTATGGAGCAGCTTTATTTCTAATGTAGTTTATAAAGATTAATTAACATGGTAACTAGCTTTCCATTGCCCTCCTACTCCCGTTTTATATACGGCAGTTGCTCAATGCCAAATTTAATTTCTCAGTCCAACTTTCACTGCTGCATTTTGTTTGACCTTGGACAAGTGAGCCAGTTGATCACAGTTACAGGGTCAAAAAGTCAACCCAGTAGGTTTTTGGGTTTTTTTTTTCCATTGTAAACAGTGGATTTACACAAGGAATGGATGGATATTTTTTAATACTGTGCTGCAGTACATATTTAATTTTGATGAATGAGCTCTAGACAGGGTTTGAACCTATGAACTCTCATTATGAATCTGTCTAGGGCATAGTGGGTTCATTAGTCACTCCGCTAGAAATGTATCAACAAATTTACTGAGGTTTCTATCTTAATATCCTGTCTGATATGTTTTTATTTGAAAGAAGCTTGAGTTTAAAATACCATTTTAAAAATAGTTTATAATTTGTGGAAATAGTAAAGTCTAAAACCCAGTTTGAATTGGTTTCTTTAGTATCTCTTCCCTATGCTAATCTTTATTAGTTAATTTTCTTCCATAGCAATTCAGGTGTTGTACAGATAAAGCCTTACATTTACTTCCAGCAAATAAATTCAGACTTCCAACGTGTATTTCTTCACACTTTCAAAAATCAGTTGTTTTTAAATTGATTTCTCTGAAGTCTGGACTTTGTAATTGACTGATTGCCTGAAAAGACACTTTCTTTAAGAGAAAAAATAGTATAAATGAGTCAAGGCAGCACCTAAATTTAAGGTAAAAAGGTTTGTTTTCTTTTGGCTAGATCTCCATGAATAATGAAAAAGTTCTGTGACTTATAATTACACTATGTGAATGCAACCATATGACCTAACTCAAGTGATGGGTTAACCTGCAAATGTGTTTTCGAAGCCATAAACAAACTTAGCAGACACCAGGTTGTGGTTTTGAGAACAGGGGTATCCTCCATGTGTATGTTTCATCTAATGAAGAGACATTAACATGAGTCATCAGACCCAAACTAAATTACACTATTCACTGTTAGAATATGCTCACGAAGGCCAAAGACTTAAATAAAAAAACCCAACATGATAAATTTGATGAAAGCAATATGTCTGGCGACATTGCTCAAGCACAATTGTTTGAAAAAGTGATTTATTGTTTGAAAAAGTGATTTGTTATTAGGTACTTACACAACCTCCCTAACTAATGATGGGAAGAAAAGAAAAGAATGGGGAATACTGGAGGAGATAAATCTAAAAGAATTCCTGAATACTCAGAAGATCTTTCCCACATTTTGAAGTAAAGAATTCCTGTAAAAGTGTAGAATAAAATGTCACCTCAGTGAGATCAGGGATGTTATCTTTGCTTGCAGGCAAAAATAACTGCTGTTAATTGTTTTATACCACTAGGGCTCTAGGTACCAACCCTTTGCACTGTGATTGCAACCTCCGCTGGCTTTCTGAGTGGGTGAAGGCAGGGTACAAAGAGCCAGGAATAGCCCGCTGTAGCGGACCTGATGCCATGGTGGACAGGCTGCTGCTCACAACACCAACTCACCACTTCCAGTGCAAAGGTAGGAGCAAGCTGGGAGGCTCTCTGTTCTGTCCTGTTGCTTTTCCTCATATATAGTGCTTTATTTTTATACTCTTGGAAGCTGTTTGGTTTTAAAGTGAGTTTGGGGGGGAGGTGGGTTTGGCTTTCGTTTTCTGAACCATCACATTACATTCAAGTCGCATTTTCAAGTGTTCTTCCACAAAGTGCAGTTAGCTGTACCACTGGAAGGAAAAACGGCAAACCTCAGAAGAGTTAGTTATTCCTGTTGTTCACACCAGATTATATAATCGCAAGTTAGCATATAGGATGTTGTTAGAACTTACTTGAGCAAATAAATGCGGTTTGGCCTTCTACCTACCCCAGAAAACTTTGGTAAAATAGGGGTTGTTTTAAAAATATAGAGCACTCTAGTTATTATGTACATTTACTTGAAAACTGAGAAACTGGGAATTCTTCTGGAAAGCAAATATTTACCAAAAATACATTTTCATCTGAAGATCTGCAAACTGTCCTCATCAGCTCTGTATCAGAAACTGTAGATTATGGGTAATGTTTCATGTCTGAATACAGTGCACATTGATTTGGGAGAGGGTTGAGGTGCAGCTATTAATGATTAGGTGTAGTCAATGATAGGCATATGCTGCATTAGAGAGCAGTTAGACAAATGATAAGGAGTACACTTTTTTGTGGATAAAGTAAGTAGCTTATTACTGAATGCAGATTAGGATATACCTGTATGTTCTTAGTGTAAAAAAAGTTTTGGAAGTTCACTTAGGTTACTAGCAAGTACGTGAAGATGGAGCTATATTTATAGTGGAAATGATGGGTTAGTACCCTCTCTTAGAAATGGAAATGAGGGCATAAAGCCTGTTTTTATGTTTCTGAGTGCCATGCACATTTACAGTACTGCTTGGCTGCATGATTTTATAGAGGCTGGGATTAAACTGCTGAACAAACAAATGATGCCATTGAGGTGGGTTTAGAAGACAAGTTCCCAAGCCTGAGCTGAATTTTATGTCCTTTCAAATATATTTTTAATAACTGTAACCTTACAATTTAATTACTTTGAAATGTCAGTCTCAAAACTATCAGAACTCTGACTATAATTATCAGAACTACAGATTTTAAGTCTCTCAAAATTGAAGTACAAATATACCCTAGATATTAAAAATACCAAATAATATACTTGTTCATACGAAGTGAAACAAAGAAAAGGATCATATTTACATATTAAACAGGGTCTGAAAATTAATCCAGAAAGAGAAGCTACATGACTTTTTCATTCTGAAACTGTGCTATATGAATAGTTAGGCTCACTTTTTCTCAAAACTAAGCAAGCAACTCCTAGGCAAGAGACAAGTAAACTTCCAATCCAGACTATTAAAAACAGTTGTATGATTTTATGTAAATAGTAGTTTGGTCTACTAGAAAGCTGGTGGGCTTTCTACTACCCCAACTGTCTCCATGGCTCACTTTATCTGAATAGAAAAGGAGAAAAAAGTGTTGATTCAGAGGTGGTCTTTGGACAAGCAGAAACTGTTGATGGTCTGGAGAAGTGGCAGTATACCCCAAGAAGTTCCAGGCCCCAGCAAAGTTCACCTTTTCTCATCACAATACATATACTTTGAAAAACAGTGCATAATTTGGTAGTCTAACTGAACCCATTTCCCATGTGCGTGTTTAAGATCCACTGCCTTGTGCTATTCTGTCTGGATATCGGTGATGCTCTTTTATGGTAAAGCAACAGGATTTATTACAATGTCAAGTGCAGGTTTACCCTCGGGCTGGAGCCATGTGCGTGGCCTGTGGCAGGGTACGGTGCAGCCTTGGTTTGTCCCGCAGCTGCATTGCCCTCTCATCACTGAGCTGTAGCTGTGACATGTGCCTGTCAGCAGAAGAGTGAGACTGTCTGTGGGGTGACACAATGTCCAAGGATATGTCTGTACTTCTGCCTGTGTAGATTCAGTCCTAGCTCAAGCACTGCTAGCATGGAGCTCAGGCTGGGCTGAACCCCCTGCCCTGCTGAAAGCCTGGGTCATCGCTGAAAAAGTCAGCCCACGCTGAGCCTGGGACCTTGAGGTGCTTGTATAAAGGTAGTGCATAGATGTCCTCTGTGACCTCCAGTAACTTTTACATTAAAAAAAAAAAAAAGCAGAGTTTAACTTATTCTTGTTAAAATTATGTTTTTAGCCTGGGACTGAGCAGAAGGTTATGTCTCAGCAGAGCCAAGAAAATAAAAGTGCGTAATGTGCAAGTCATGCAAACTCAGCTCTGCTTTTTATTAAATTGCCCTCCTAGTTATGCAGTAGAGGAAAGGAATGTGCTGGGCTGAGGGCATTTTGCTATATGGATTTATAAATCAAATCCACAAGGGCAAACTAATGAACTACTTAACTGCTAGGAACTAACACTGTTCTTATTAGCTCCTACATTGATTATCTTTGATCTATGCCATAGGAATAAATGGAAAATGTGCACATGTGTATTATGAAATAAATAAATAACAGAACAAATTCGGGCTTAGTGACCTCTAAATCTAGAAGACCAGCACTGCTGCCTGTCCTATGAGCTCTCCAAGGAGCAGCTACTTCCATAAATTATTCACATATTCTACCTTCAAGACAAAAGTAACTCAGATATGTCACATTCCACCCCCTGTCAGTGCCAGAAATTCAGATGTTATTTCCTCTTGCTGTCCTAACTCCAAGTTAAAAACATGTATGGCATTCAGTTAGACATAAACACAAGGATAGAAGAGGACAAAAACAGTCTTCCATGTAATTTTGTTTTATTTGTTACTTCTTGTGTACTTTTTCCTCATTATTGCATGTTGCACTGTTCAATCAGTGGCCCTGATAACACCACCATCAGTATAGGATCAGGATATAGCCTTTACATTGCAGGTGCTTTTCAGCTGGGAATCCTTGGAACCCATTTCTCTCATGTTCTTACCCCCTGTTGGTGCTGTAATGAAGGTTTATATCTCATGCAGGATGGTGCAAAGCAAGTCCTTGACTGGAAGGGATTTTTTCATCCCTAGTTTTGGTAACCTTCTGCAGCTGCACCTTCTCTCTAACATCAAGTATAAGCTTTCACTTTCAGGATGTCTAACAATTTACTTCTCCTTATCATTTATCATGCAATAACAGAAGCTCTGTGCCCACTTCTGATTAACGCAGGACCAGTTTTAAGTTATTTTAAAATGTATTTCTTTAAAAATGAAATAAAATTATTTTAGGGTCTTTACTGCCCAATACCATTTAAGCCCTTTTAAAGTGTTAGGTTTTATTTTTTACATGTAAAAGCCATTAACTCTTTAATATTCAAAATGTAGCCACTTCAAAATCACAATTTCTTTAACTGTAAATATAACTGACTAAATTAGCTTTCTGTAAGATCTCAACAATGCAATATTGATTGACTTGATACCCCAAATGTACTTAGTACTATTTTGGTCTGTGTTGATTTTCCTGCTAACCCCCAGACATCACTACTTCTCTGGAAGGGTTCTATTAAAAATGTGTTTTATTAAATGGTTTAAATATAGCAATGTATACTTACCTGCATACATTTAAATCTTTGCATATGCCAATATTGTGTTGATAATCATTCTTCTGGGCAGAACAGGAAGAAAATAAGTTTTGAACTCTGTTAAAATTAAGGATGGTAGAACACTTTGCACCTAAATATTCCCATAAGCCTCTAACTAAATCTTTCTTATGCATGTTTTTCGTTTCTGCTGTTGCATCTGCACTTTCATTCTTGTTACCAGCCATAGAAATATCATGTTATAGTTCCCTAGGGATTGCTATTGCAGAATTTCCAACACTGAGAGAAGGAAAAATTGCTGAAAGCCATATATATAAAAGCCCACTCTCTGGAGATTCCCAACATGTTTTTTCAGAGCTGATGTTTGCATGTCCAGGAGAATATAAGCATCACTGAGACTTGCCTAGCACTTGATTTAAGTACTTAAAATCTCTCTAATCCCTGGGAATCCCATGCTGTTGTGTAAAGCTGCACCCACAGCATGTGTGTTTGTGCCAATGCAGGGTGAATACTGCATTAGGAAAAAATGTATGTGTGAGTACAGAAGTATTAATTTTGTAATCCAGTTCTCCATTAATACACTGTGTTTTGCCTTTCCAGAGCCGGTAGATATCAGTGTTGTGTCCAAGTGTAACCCCTGCCTCTCCAATCCATGTAAGAACAATGGGACATGCAACAATGATCCAGTGGAGTTTTATCAATGCACTTGCCCTTTTGGCTTCAAGGTATGACTACAAATGAACTACATGAAAGGCAATAAAGTGTTCCCCATCCCTCCTGTTTTCTTAATTGTTGTACCATGAGAAGTCAATTTTACAGGCAACTGAGCTCAAAAGATCCCTTACTCAAGCAGACTGTGTGTGGCCTTTCAATTGCACCCCACTACAAATTTTATCCTGTTCAATAGGAAAGACATTTCTTTCTCTCTGTGCTGTGACTATACAGATCATCCTGAGCAACTTGCTGTAGTTTACCTTACTTTGAGCAAGGTGGTTGGACTAGATGATCTCCAGAGGTCACTTCCAACCTTGAGCATTCTCTGATTCTGTGATGTAGACATCCGTATGAAATGGCAAGTTGGTTTTATCTTCTTTTTCATTTCTTCTCTTTTACCAGCAACAAGTTGACCATTTCATAGGCTGCCAGGCCAAAGGGGAGGCAGTTCAGGTGAGAATTAAGGGCCAGTTTAGTCCACAGTGACAGAATGTTGACACTTGCTAGCTTACATCCATCTCACACAGATTGATTAGCAGAAAGATGGTAATTGATTAGACCAACCACTAGCTCAGCTGTCTCTGACTTCTGAGCATTAATGTCCATAGAGTGATCTGTAAATGTGAAATCCTGTAGATGCAAGCATTGTGAGCATGCAGAGTTAGTATCTTGATGACACATTTGAAAAACGGAAAATCATGTCATTGAGGAACGCAGTTTCTTTGGTAGTGATGTATATAACTCCCATTGTTAACACCACATCATGAGAACTTAAGGCTACCAAGACTTTGTTTCAGAGCTGATATAAGTGGAAACCTAGCTCAGTAGTCAGTAGCTGAAGGATTAAGTTTAAGTAATAAATGAGGCATATGATCTGTTCACAGCCCGGAGGGGATCGGATGTTATGGCCAAAGAAGTACGTTGCATCCTGTAGACTGTGATTTTATTTGCCTCATTGGATATTTCTTACAGAGTCTTGGTCAGTTGAAGCAGATGCTCATAAAACACAGAGTAATAAGAACTACAGAGGAAAATAAAAAAGGGCAAACCCAGACAGAGATGTGGGAAGTACACACAGTATCCATGTCTTACATTTGAGGTAGGATTTAGGAATTAGTTGGTTCTGATGATATCACCATTTCCCTTCTCTGTTTGCCTAGGATACATCCCAGATGGTAATGGAGTAATTGTGGTAGATCCCTGAAACATTAGAAAAGGGAAGATGTAAAGCTCATTTCTTCTATTTCACGCCAGTGCCTCCACACTTTGTAGACAAGAACAATAACAATTCTAAATAATTGAAAAAGCCATTGGAAATTTCCTCTCATTAAAAATCCTTCTACCCATTGGCATATCAACGAGCAACTTTTCTAGGATCTTAAAAGACCACATTGTCAAAAATTCACTCAACTGAAACTAACTACTTGGTAACAATTGATTTGTCTTTGCAATGAAGGAAACTGTGGCTGTTTATCTCCTCAGGTTAATAGAACAGTTATTTTAATTTGATGTTTAACATAAACTACGTTGAATTCTTCAGATGGGACTAGGTGACTGTTGAGGATAGCTTGAAAAGTAAAAGCTTTCAAAACTAGCAGGAAAATACATAAATCTTTGTGTATGTCTTACTTTATAAGGCACATATCATGGAATATATACCCAAGTAGCTTAAAGTAGAAATGTGTTTGTTATGAGCGTATCTTTTTTTTTGCCCTTAGTTTTGGGAGTTTTTTAATAGTATTTCTGCATTAGCAAATGCACTAACATAGATGCATTTATACCGCCAGAAAACATGTTTACAAAGGGAGGATTTATTAACAAGAATAATCAAGAATAATCCTCTAGTTATATTGGCAATCACTTTCTAGTGTACATTAGACCTCAGTATGCATCGTTTTACTTAGAAAGGTTTAGATAAACTCTTGAAGTGACTCAGTTTAAACATCTCATAGAGCATCCAGCTTTTGTCCTCTCACACACACTTTCTCAGGTGACATTCAGTGCATGAATGTAAAACCTAAAACCACTTGTGTGCTTCTGAGCAGCAAGCTGTCATCTAAGCATGGCAAAGAGCAAATAGACCCAGGCATGGCATTTAGAGCAGAGTTTAAAAATATGGACTGGATAACAGTACAGGGAGAATTGGTGGAAATTTAATAAGCAAAAAAGAACTGTGTGTCTTTACCACAGGTTTTTGAATAAAAATGAAATTTGACAGGTCCAAATGCAAACCATATGAAAGGAGCACTCTATCTACCACGCAGTTCTCCACCAGAGATTCATGCTAATTCAATAACAATACCTTGCTTCCTTCTCACCAGCCAGCACCAAACAGCTCTATCCATCTGGAAGCTATTTCCCAGACCTTGATAAATTGCCCTAAATCTGCCCTCTCAGCATTTGTTTTTCCTTGTTTGATGTAGATTTTGAAAAAATCCTGTGTGGAAGAGTGCATCAATAAAGTGAAAAACCCACCCTTTTTTCAAATGTAAGCTCATTCAAATGAGCTGATGGCTTTATAATGTTCCCTGGAAAGGGACAGACAGTTACAGACTTCTTTCTGGGGTTCCTACGCTCATGCTAGCCTTCAGAAAAAAACCAGTAGGCCAACTAGCAGAAAGCCACCTAAGTTACCAGTTGCCAAACTGGTACCTGATGGAATCAGGAACTTCTACCAATTAACTGTAGTTGTAAAAGCCTATAGTTTTATTTTTCACTATCACATTGATGATGGCTCAATCTCTTATTTTTCACGATCACAAAAATGTTTTTGCTATTGAACGCATACCTTATGGGTCTTTTAGCAATGTGTAATGCTGCCCATGATGGGTTTGAGTAAACATAAAAGCGAGATAACTCATGGACCACCTGAGCTGAGAGGCCAGTGGGCCGGGCAGTCATGTTTGATGACAGAAATACAGATTGCTCACTTAGAAATGGGGAAGGCTATGTGCTGACAGCTATCTTTGCTGCTGCTCTTTGCTTTAAAGTGGGTGATGAATGTGTTTGCTATAGATAAACCATGTTTGAAACAGTGTTTTTTCGGTTGTTCTTTGGGGACAAAGCCCCAAAGATGGTGGGAGATGGTGGGAGAGTGCCACCTATGGCAACTGGCAAGCTGCACAGCCTTGAGCTGCAGGGTGCCACCAATGGTGGAAGGAAATATCTCTTAATGTTATGAAACTTGTGTTTTCATATTAAACACAGACATAGGTGTAATTATCCAGCAATTTTTTTTTTCTCTTCTCCATGGCATTCTTTGAAAGATTAAATAATATGTGTGGTTTAAATAGTGAAGTATGATTACAAGTAGAGAAATGAAGCTTTCTTCTGCTTTAAATGCTGCAGGCCACCTGCTGTGCAAGTGTGTGTGAGTGCAGCTGGTGGCTGGTAAATAGATAACAGTACCATACTAATTCATTTATCCTGCAGAGAGTGTGGCTTTTATGGATTCCCATTGATACTGTAAAATCAAGTCTATGGGTGTTAGAATTCAAGAGAATAATCAAACTTGCAATCAATAAGCCATTGAGAACGGATTTACTTGAATAGCTATAGTAAAAACTAAGGTGAGTGAAACCAGCACTCAGTGTACTTTGCCATTGCTGTATTCTGAAAACGCCCTTTGGGATTTTTTGGCTGATTTTTGTGTCTTTCATTGTTTTTTCTTTTCTTAAACTGAGGTAACTACAAATAAAGGAGAATAATTTTCTTTCTTCCAAAAAGAGTTATTTGTAGAACTGAGGAAAAAGAGTTTAAAATACATCTGTGTTTTATCTGAAATGAAAGAACATTGCCAACCTGGAATATGAAATGCAGTACCTGCCTAGACATCGCCACAGCCTCTTTGATTGCTCAGATAAATGGGAGCCTGAGCTGTTGCGATGCAGGATGTTTGTCAACTCTGGGTTCTGCTGTTACCAACAGCTGTCTGAAATGGAAAATGAAGATAGGTAAAATTAGTATAGCACATATCCCACACTTCAGGCAATAGATGCTGGTGTATGTCTGTGGTAGAGTTGCTCTGTAAATTTTATCCAACTCTGTTCACCTCCCTGTTGAGTTCAGCCAGTGTCCTGACTTTTCTAGCAGCACTGCTGTATCTTGACGGTTCAAGCAATTTCACCAGTCATCCAGAATGACAGATACAATTGGAAAAATCCTGGGTAAAGCTCTTGGGCTTTGGAGAGACAGTATTCTTTGCAGCCAGACTCTTGTGGTGGGAGGCATTATAGTGAAGCCAGAATGATATTTAGTGAGGAAGCTGGCTCCAAAGTTCTGTTAGGAATTTGGCTCTTCCTCCTCCCCGCCCCCTGTGCCAGGTCTTCGTCCCTGAAAACAGGGTTAGAAATTGAGAATCTCAGAACAGAGTGTCTCTGGGATATGCGGGATTTGTGTCTATCACATGTTGTAAACAGATATAACTAATGTGCCAGCACTTGAGCGGATAGATGTAGCTGAGCAGAAGCTGTGACTGCTCAGCACAGGGCTAATAAGCAGGTTATGTCAGTGCAGACCCCATACCATTAGCATGGACTCAGTGCTGCACTGACTGTATTGTTCGCTCAGGGGGGTGCACATGGCCTTGCATTTGCTTGGAGCACGGGCAAATGAAGTTTGCTGTATTTGCACTTTGCCGTGTAGATGTACTTCTGTAGCATTACATTAATAACCTGTCAGAGTCCTAAAATAATGGCTGTTTTAGGAGTATTCAACATAGAACTGATTTTAAAATGTAGATATGGTAGTGTTTGCTCATGTACAGATATTCTGGCCAGCTCTTACAGCTCAAGGCTGAGACTGTGCAAGTTTATTCCAGTGGGCCAGTTTCTCACTTAGTTATGCTGATTTGGGTGGGGTTATGTGAATGTAACTGAGTGTAGAGTTTGGCTGCTGATGCATGCCAGCTGTGTGAGAGTCCGTGCCTAGTTTGTTAAGCTAATACTGTTTGGAAATGTAACTCCGTGCTTTTGTTTCTTTGGCTCTATTAGCATATGCATATACGTCCTGATATACATCAGTCAGTGCACAAATAAATCCCCAAGTTGGAATTACAAAAGGAGGAGAAATTGGAAGAAATTGTAAGAAACTCTTAAACCAGCCTGCCCTCATCCACGTGAGACAGGAGAGCAAACATCTCTGCCTTCACGTGTTGCTCTGTCTTGGCCTCTTTCTTCTCCCAGTGCCAGGGGCAGGGGGACAGACAGTGGAATGTAAGCTCAATGTCAAGTTTTCATATGAAGAAATCAGTATAGCTGATTCTGCCTTGAACTTTCATTCTGATGAATTCTCCTGGAGCATGTGTTTATGTGATCTGGGATGTTTTATTTTTTATTTGTTTGTTTTAACCATATTTAAAATACTTATTAATGAATGTTGAAGAAGCATTTTCCACTCAGTATAATAAAGCAGAAAGCCTTTAGGGATAAGAATTTATGGGTGGCCACACAAAATGAGTAGACCTATATTTATGTATGGATTTCAAGGGCAAACACCAGTGTCAGCAGTAGGTGGTTATAATTTCATATAATGCCCGTAGGGCAGAAAACAACTGAAGAAATCACAGTATTTTCCTGTGTATGCTTATTCTGTAAAACTTACTATGCATCAATCAGATTTGTCTTTCTTTCTTTTTGCCCTTTCTGTTCTAGTAGGTCTAAAGAAAATGGAGATTTACATCTAGAAGAGCACAAAAATGAAAGTCTTAATGAGGGATTACCGCCACAGTTGCTGGCTGAAGGTGGTGAGGCGTGCATACACCCACCGCAAGCCCTGTAAAAAACATAGTAATGTATTGTGGCATGCCCTAATGAGGGCTCTTAACAATAAAGCCAACTCTGAAAAATTATTTCCATTTTTGTTAGGCCAGCAAGAAAGCAGATGTTGAACAGCTTCAGGCATTTGCTGTGTTTGTTGAGGGCTGCAACAGGAGAAGTAGCTGAGCAGTTAAAGTGAATAGTAAGCCATGCCCACAGGTGGGCACTGTCACATTCATTTTTCTGTCAATGTGGATTATTCCCCCCCACTTTGTTTTTACTACTGTTTTTCTGGTCTAGTTCTAAATGCCTTAAGAGACCATGGCTTGCAATCTTTCTTTTCCCAGGGTAAAGGAGAAGTTTTTATTGGCATTTAGTCTGAATTTCAGGCTCTTGTTCTTATGTTTGCCTGATCCTATTACACTAAATAATAATTTTTCTTCCTCTGTGGTTTGTCTGTCTTTCAGGTGATTGCTGGTTGCTATAACTCTGCTTAATCAAGTTCTCTTTAACCAGCTCTTAATATTGTACATCCCACCATTTCCACATAATTGAATCAGTTGAAGTAGTTGGTCACAGCTGAAAATCCTTATTGTTAGATTTTCTTGTGATTTGTGATTGTCTGTCATCTATTATCCTTGAGGCTTTCTTGGCATTGACTGTACTTGACAATATGACTTTCGGGTTTCTTTTGTCCAAGAACATGAACAGAGGTTGTCCTAGAGGGTAATTGCCTTATTTTCCTCTTTCCTTTGGGGATGATGGAACTGGTCAAGTTGCTGTAAGCAGGCTAAGCTGAAGAGAAAACTTTCCTTATCATGTGAGGGTAAACTCTTTCCTGTTAATAGAAAGGATATAATGCCAGACTTGCTTGAGAATTAGTAGATTACTGTGTAGGGGTAAGTGCATATACACTGCAGGCAAAGTTGTACCAAACCTCTCCACACTGTTGCTGACAGTGTCAGACCCCAACGCTGAGCTGGTGCAGGGCAGACACCTGTCTCCATGGCCCCCCGGGGGTCCTCTCCTCGTACAGAAGAAGAGCAACTCCGAGAGAAATGTTGTGCTCTTGCTCATTATCATAGTGGGCTTGTTTGATTTCTTCTGAAAAATTCATTTGCATGTTTGCTTCTGAAAACATCACTGCCTGCCTGGGTTACCTGTCACAGTTCAACCCTTTATCAAATTACAGTCCTGGTTTATGCCAGAAAGGAGTGCTGGTATCTCTGAACTGGCAAGCCTTGCAAGGGAAGCTTTGCACAGCTTCCACAAGTGAAACAGATGATACTGGCACTTTTGCTGATATAACATGTATTTCAGCGTGAGCCTTTTATCAGTACAGAACTGTTCCACACCAAAAGTCTGCATACTTAACAGGCAGGGATACACCAGCAAAAGTTTCTTCAAATGGCCTGTGACTCTTCTGGCATCTTTAGCTCTATTCATTTCAGAAATCTAGTGAGTGCTTTGGAGAGGTTTTTTTAGTCACATAAGCCCTGCCTCATGTTAGGTTTCATTGGGTTCCTGTATGTGATGTGTCCCTCCTCTCTCATGCAGGCTGCGTTCAATAGCATAAGTGTTAGGCATAGGTTAATTGCCTTGAGTAATAAGTTTAAAATACAGCAATTATATTTGCTTTTCTTTCTTATTAATAGAAATTGTGTTTTCTGTACAAATGTCCAGTTTTTATAACTTTCTCTACAACATTCACGTTAAAAAAGAGCCCCTGGCTTTTGGTAGCCTGAGAGGGAAAGTTTTGTTGTCACTGCAACATGTATTTTAAAATAAATAGGCCCTTAAGTGTTTTGAGGGTACTGAAAACATTGTTCTCATTCATGAATATTGGTTGAATTAGAGACTACATATAAAATATTCAATATCTTTTTTACATCAAATGTTTTGGGTTGAATTTTATGTACAGAGGCAACCCTGGGCAAAATCAACTATTTCCAGCATCCCTAATTTTCTTCTACATCTCCCAGAACATTCACACAGTCATCTGCCTCAGGCAGTTGATTGAGTAACCTTGGAAGCTGTACAGCACCTGCCCCATCCAGTTTGGCACCTCTGGACTCAGTTCAGATATGTGCTATGTGAATTGACTCCGTGATAGATGAATGACATATCTTCTGTCATTGTTTAAAAGCCCAAAAGACCATTGAAACCCAAAGTGCTTATGTAAGGAGAGGTTTAGAAGGACAATCAGGATTTACATGGTAATGAATATAATTGCAAAATAAACCTCAGATGTCCACTGAGAATTAAATTTCATTCTTATAGGAGAAGAACCAGAGATTTTTAAAAATAATATGATGAATCCTTGCACTTTGACTTTGACAGGCATATTCTTGATTACTAGCTACGGAGGTAATGGAAGGTATATTATACCCTGGAGGATCATAAATCTTTCTGATTTAAATAAAATGAGGCTTAAGAGAGCAGAGTTCACCTAATTTGCTATAAATTGACAATTGTGATTTATTAACAAGGACAAGGAAGTCACTAAGAAGTGCTGCTGTCATGCCCAATTATTGTTTAATCAGGTGCCAGATGAAGCTAGACCAGCATAGATGATAACTATACAGTGCTGAAGATGGTGGGGTATAAATAACTATTATCTGTATTTTTACTTCAGATACTAACACTGGGAAAGTTCTCAGAGGGAGTTAAGTCAGACAAATGGCAGCAGGTGGGAGCGGGGGTGGGCAGCAACAAAACCAATATCAATGTATCTTCTTTCCATAATCTAGCTTCTATGCCATTTAGCAAATAGTATTTCTCATTGATGCTTGCGAGCAGTGGGCAACTTTTTTGTTGTATTGTTGTGTCAATGTAAGTACAGCTGTTTAAACAACGATACTGAACTAAGAAAAGAAATTAGAATTGCCTAGGTAAATTCAAATTTATTTTAAAACTTTTTTCAAAATGAGAAATGGATGAAATTAATTATTTTTTCCTGTTAAATTAATTGGCTTGTAAACAGCAATCCTCAGAAGGTACATTTTTATTATCCCATTGGGACAGATGACTAAAGAGAAATAGTTAATTCATCAGCACTGTGTGTACCCTAACCTGGAGGCATACAAGGCATGGATATCTGTAGCAAGGTCTGCATTCAGAAGGAGGAGTCACAGCATTTTTGTGAACAACAGATGAACAAAATCTGTCAACTTCTACCTGGCAATCTAAAAGCAGTCTGACCCAAAATTATTGTGATATTATCTATGCCTTGCCAAATAATTTGTATATATGCCTAAGCAGATGGATCTAACATACACCCTGCCAGCTCTTGTAGTTGTTTGACCTTGCCAATGAGTGTCATCTACATCTTTTCCAGACTGAGGCTTAGCCATTATGTCCATGGCCAGAAAGAGCATAAACAAGGAAACAGTATCACCTAGATGTACTGAAGAACTTCATACTCCTGTATATAGATATTAGTGTGTAAGCTGTCTACATATATCTTAATATTGGTGCAATCAATTAGGAAATCAGTTTCAAATGGTTCCAGTGGTAAAATAACAGTAGAATAATTCCCAGTGCTATATTTTCTTAACCCTTCCTGCAAACGAATTTAGATTAATTATATATTTTAAAGTTCATTTTGTTCTTCGCCCAGATTGCAACATCCCTAATTATTTGATAACTAAGTATTCCCTTCACAAAGCTGTGTAGCTGTGTTTGCAGTGTTTGCTGAGGTGTCCATCAAGTCCTTCATGCTGCAATTAGTGTAAGATAGCATGCTAACTTTCATAACTTGCTTTAAGATTTGCAGTACACATAAAACTTCTCCTTTTCATGATCTCATTGTAACAAATACTGGGTTTCTTTGCAATGAAAGGCTCTGAAATACACGATTGTGAATAGAACTTGAGAGAATTTTTCCTGCCAAACTTGTATCTGGGTGTATTGGCTGTGTAGCTGAGTTTATGACACCATCTTTCCTTGGTCAATTCTTCTTGTTTCTCCTCTGTATTTATGGCTTCAAAATGTATTTATTACAAGATAACTGCTGAATACCTCATTCTTATTTCCTAGCTTAATTTTCTAATGGAATTGAGGTTTATATGATAAAACTTTGTTCATGAGACATCTCTTTCCCTTCCTGCCCTGGGAATTTTTCAATTTACTCTCCAATTTTTATGATTTCTGACAGAGGGATAGAGGTTTCAAATTATGAAAAACAACACTGGTAAAGATGCCACTATGTAAAAGACTAGCATCAGTTTATACCTTATTGGATAACTTCGGGAAAACCTTTGATTATCGTTCTCACTTTATGAAGCATGAAAGAAGCAAAACTCAAGTTAAAAGTCCTTTCAATAGTTTAAACTGAATTCTTTCTGTGCTGAGTGTCTGTGTCTTCTATTATTTCTGGAGATGTTTTTTCCCTCCTCTCCTCTCCCTTCCTCTCCTCTCATTCCATCTCATCTCATTCTTTTTTATGAAGCATCAGGAATCATGACTTGTTTACACATCACATTTAACCCTTCACCCTGCTATTAGACCTTTACAGGTCTGACTATATGAACGAGTCCAGCTGGCACATGCAGATGTAGTTTTAATACTCAGGCAATCAGCATACAACCGAATTGTTTTCAGAAAACTGTGTTTAATAAAATACTTCCCAAGCTCTGTGAAAGCAGAGCAAAGCTATACATAGTGGCTCTAAGTGTCCATTTTTTCTTAATTTCACAACATGAGGAGGTTAAAATTTTAAAGCTGTCAGATACTTGTAAGTTTGAATAACATTCCTGAATACACACTCATAGAACACATTGTACTTCTCGGTTTATCTTTCTGTGAATTTTCCTTCAAGCTTACCATGAAGTGGAAGATTTACTTAGCCTTTTCCCTTAGTGTAATGATTGCCCATTAACTTCTGACCAAGACACCCATAAGACAAGTGTATTAACATTTGTGAGACTGAGTTGGATGTGGGTGCATTACTTCCACTATTAGGAATGTAAAGGACTAGGTTTGTAATACAGTGTCTCTGTAGCTGGTAATTTTGCCTGATTTCCCTAAAAGCTTTAGATGTATTTAAAGCTTGATAATTGTTTATGAAAATTTCCTAGTTCTTAATTTAAAGGCTCTATCAACTGTATTTGTCTTCATCTAGTATTTTTACTAAACACATGAACGCTACTGTCTGTTCTCTACATATACCATCTAAATAAAATTTATCATGAACACATTGTATATTGTTAACAACTTGAATAAACTTTGATATTTCTTTTGTATAGCTTATTTTTCCAGCATGCTTTAAAACATTGTAGTCGTTGAACAAGGCTGTAATTAGCTGGAGAGAGGTCTCCCTGTTCACAAACCATTGAAGTTAGATCAACTTCTGCCTGTCTGCAGGTGTCTCCATCACTGGCTGGATCATTTTGCTACTGCAGTCAGCAGTGACAGTTTTCAACACCAGGAGGTTTCTACCTGGATTTTCTACCTGGTTGTTTCTTTACCTGGAATTCCCACAGCCTCCTCCTAGAGAAATTGATGCATTACAGTCTAGACAAGTGGTCTGTGTGGTTGGTGGGGACAGGCCGCACCCAGAGGGGGCTGGTAAATAGCTCCTTTTCAAACTGGTCTCCTGTGACAAGTGGGGTCCCCCAGGGATCAATATTGGGCCCAAAGCTGTTTAATATCTTCATAAGTGATCTGGATGATGGGATCAAGTGTACCCTGATGAATTTTGCTGATGATACTAAACTGAGTGGGGAATTGGACACTTTGGAAGGGAGAGCCACCCTGCAGAAGGACCTGGATAGGCTGGAAGAGTGGGCTAACAAGAACCTTATGAAGTTCAGCAAGGACAAGTGTAAGGTCTTACACCTGGGAAAACATAATCCAGGAGTGCAGCACAGGCTGGGATCTACCCAGCTGGGGAGCAGCTCTGTGGAAAGGGACCTGGGGGTCCTGGTGGACAATAAGCTCAAGATGAGTGAACAGTCTGCTGCTGTGGTAAAGCAAGCCAACAGGATGCTGGGTTGTATCAACAAGGGCATCACCAGCAGAGACAAAAAAGTCATTATCCCACTCTACTCAGTGCTTGTCAGGCCACACCTGGAATATTGTGTTCAGTTTTGGTCCCCGCTATAGAAAAAAGATGTGGACAGGCTGGAGGGGGTCCAGAGAAGGGACACAAAGATGATCAAAGGACTGGGAAGCCTGCCATATGAGGAAAGGCTGAGAGAACTGGGTTTGTTCAGCCTCGAGAAAAGAAGGCTTAGGAGACCTTATCACCGTGTTCCAGTATTTGAAGGGTGGCTACAAAGAAGAAGGAGAGTCCCTTTTTACAGGGAGTCACACGGAAAAGACAAGTGGTAGTGGGTACAAGTTACTCCTGGAGAGATTCTGATTGGACACGAGGAAAATTTTTCACAGTGAGAAGAATCAGCCATTGGAATAATCTCCCCAGGTGGATTCCCCAACATTGGACACTTTTAAGACTCAGCTGGACAGGGTGCTGGGCCATCTTGTCTAGACCGTGCTTCTGCTAGGAAAGGTTGGACCAGATGATCCTTGAGGTCCCTTCCAACCTGCTATTCTATGATACCTTGTGCCTGTGGCAAACTCCATGCTGCCACCTCTTATGCATGCCCACTGCTGTTAGAAATGGGTGAAGAATCGCTTTAAAATGGACAGAGGTCAAATCTCTGCCATGCAATCTTGAATGAAGCTCTCAGACTCCATAGACAATACTAATTTGTGAAAATTAATTTTTAAAAAAATCATTGCAGTGGTTGAAGCAGTGTCAAAGCAAATGCGTCCTTTTTTTATCGTATTATCCTTTGTTCTTCCTGCTGAGATCCTAATTAGTTTTTGCTACTTGTCCTTCGGTGTTTTACTAATCCTGATGTAATGTTTTCCAGTACTGGATATTAATAAAGGCTAGAATTTGCCACAGCAGTACTGAGAAACAGCTTATATATACACTAATGCCCAGTACGGTTAATTACTGTTGAGTATGAAATGAAGATCTGACACTTTCTAAGTATGGTGGGTAGTTTATGTTCTCATTCACTGAAATACAGAGCTGGAGCAGTCCAGATAAAATCTGGACCAGCTGAGGTACATCATATTTAAAAAGGCAGCTGGTCTCTGAACATATGTGTCTTCTGATTAGTTGCAGAAATTTTATGTTTCAACACCTAATCCTTTCCTCTCCTACAGAAAATGAGAGAAATTATATAAAAGTGTTTTGGACCTGATGCTTTCCTATCGGACTAGACAAAAATTTATTGCAGCTTAAAAAAGCTCTAGAAATAAAATATTGCACATAGAGGGACCTTCATCCTCTTTCTGTAAATTGCTGAGACAGCCATATCTTCTTGCCTGTCCTTGAAGCAAAGTCTGCACCTCTTTTTCTGATTCAGACTTCATTAAAAGGCTCTTTAGTCTTGAAGTATATATACAATATTCTCCTTTGTAACAATAGTTATTTCCAGGGAATGTAATTCAAAGAGTTTTTCCCAACTCACAGATAAATTAATTTTACTGATGCTTGACAGAAATTCCATTTTTCCAGTAAGAACAGTCTTACTGTAAATTGAGACTAGAGAATTGCATTATTCATTTGAAAGATGTTCTGGAATGTCTTTAGGCTCTTCTGGATAGCGACAGTCTTTTACAGAAATAAAATGGCCTTGCTTTGCTGTAGGTTTATTAGTATAAAAATCTTCTGCAGCTTCTCCTTCCAGAATTCTTTGTTTTTAATAGTCTGCTATGTTAGAGAAATTGTACTTGTTTTGTAGGCTCTCAATGTGCTATTGATAGAGTCAAGTCAGAGAAGATAATCCTCAAGAGAAAGATTAAATGCTGTTTGCCCATTTATTACAATGAGTAAACTGAGTCAGAGAGACTCTAGTTTTCCTAAAGCCACATAGCAACTTAGTGTTGTAATTAAGTCTGATTCAGCAGTACATACTAATTGGTTTCCACTGTGCCTGAGAAGCGAATAATTCAGCCATGTTCAGTACAGAAATGAGAGCTGAGTCTAAGTCATGAGAAATTTCATGTGCCAGTGAGAGATGCCTTGCTCTCATTTTAACATTTATCTTTATTAAATTTTTACAAGAACATTCAAAATAATCTGCGTAATTACAGTAGAAGTGATGGGACTGTTTTACACGGTGTTCAACTGTGACAAAAACCTTCAGAAAAACAGATACTGTGGTTTCTGCTTTGCTTCTTGCTATGCTTAGCTGCAAAGGGTTTAATATTTCAGTGATACCGGGATGAAGAGTTCATATGAAACAGAACTGACATTAGTGAAGTATCTATAGAATAGTCAATTCTTCAGGGACACAGGAAAAGTATTTGTGATCTTAGAAATATAAAAAATGGCATCTTCTAGCTTCACTAGGATAACATGGTAAACACACAGGATTCACAACACAGATGGACAAAACACAGGCAATGTTGCAGAAGAGTGGCAGCAGATTAGTGCTAATGCTACATGGCTCTAATCCGTGAAGTGCTGTGGACCACATGGTGCCAAAATAAAACCTGCGTGAGCTTCCCTCGGCACTTTCCCAATTCTTCCCTGAGACATTTGGGGCTCGGGATTTCAAATGGAGAAGGACAGGCTGTTTGGCAAATGCAGCATGGATGAAGCAGAAACCCTCTCTGCCAGGTCTTGGGTGAGGTCTTCGCATGCTGCCTGCACTGGTGTGTTGGGGGAACAAACTCACAGTGAGGCAGGGGGTTGGCCAGGTCTTTCTGTTTTTCTTTGGAAAGGTTTCTCTTCTGATTCAACCAAGGAAAACGATGTCCCTCTTTCATAGAATCATAGAATCATTGTGTTTGCACAAATGTTAAAATGCAAAGCTGCTTCTCTTCTCTCTGGGGAATGCTGGGGACAGAGCCTCAAGAAATACAGCTTTGTCTCCCATTTCTGTAACAAAGCTCCTCTGTGGTGTTGGACAAAAGTATAATTACTGTGTGTCTCAGTTCTCACAGTACGATGGCAGTAAGTCCTACCTGACAAAATGCTGAAGATTTCAGTAGTTTTTGGAGGACTGAACTGTATGACATGTGAATGGGAGAGCCTAGCACCATGAGTGGACCGACCAGATCAGATGAACTCTGTAGAGTTTCAGAATTCTTTGTTTTTCATAGTCTTCTGTGTCAGAGAAATTGTACTTGTTTTGTGGGCTCTGTAGGAAAGTTCATAGAATCAGAATCAGAACGTAGCTGGTTTTGGTTTTTTAATGCCTTGATTAGGTTTAATTGAGGCTGCACCAATTTCAAGATAAGCACTCCAGAGACAAATTAAGATTGCTACTATTATTTATACAGTACTTAAAGCACGAATGGAGCTTGAGCTGTCACAGAACCAGCACAGTCCTTGTCCTGCTGACTTGTTACGTCCAGGCTGGGCACATTGCTGGAAGTGGGCACACCAGTCAAGAGCTGAGCATGAACTTCTGGTCAATGTAGGACATAAGAGAGATTTAGAGAGAGAGAGATGGGCAATGATGAAAAAGGGTTAGAAAGATGTGACCAGCCTATTTGTTCTTCGCTCAAGGGTGAGATTTTCCAAACAGATATGCACCCATCCTGGGGTGGTTTTCCTGAGAGATCTGTTCCCTTATAATGCGCAAAACCATGTAGTCTTGGTTCAGGGAGCAGCTAGGTTCTTTTGAAAAAAAGTTAGGGAATGTTTTCCTTGTTGAGAGGCAAGTAAGCCTTTCAAACAGCTTTGACATAAGAACATGAGAAATGCCATAATGGGTCTGTAGTGCAATTACTGCAGCATTCTGTCTCTCATGGGGACAGCAGCAAATCTTTACTGTTTGAGGAGAGTACACAAGCCTGGCCACCACTCCTCTCCAGTTCTCCCAGAGCACACCATCCTCCAACTAGGATGTCTGTTGATGTCTGCCTATTGCCTTTGCCTTTGGATCTATTGTATGTGAATTTGTCTAATGACTTTTATGCTATCTGACTTCCCAACCTCCTGTGGCAAAAACAGCCTAGAAGCTCATACTTTGGAAGAAATATTTTCTTCTACCTGTATTAAGCTTCTAGCATCAGTAAGTGTCCCTTTACTGCTGAGGGATTTAGTGTGACAAATTCTGTATTCACCACCTCCATGATTTTGTGAACCTCAATCACATCACCCCCTCAGGTTTCTTTTCTCCGACTAGGGAGTCCTAGTCTTTATAGTACCTTCTTCTAAAGTAGTTGCGCCATCTCTTTGAACATTTTGGTAGTCCTTTTCTATGCCTTTTCTAACCCCACTGTATTCATCTTGAGGCAAGCAAATCATTGTCAGATATCTGCCAAGTACAGCGTTAGGTTTCTCAAAGTATATTCTTAATTCTAATGTATTAGTATATCTTAAGTGACAACAATAAAGTCTCAAAGCTAGGTGGAAAAACAACTAACAGTTGATGCTTTCATGTGCAGTATATGGCCGAAGCATCAAGATGCTTCATTTTGACAACACAGCCATCATAAAAAAATGAGACTATAGAAACTATTTGAGTGTCCCCCACTCCAGTACATCACACCAGGTATGTAAAGTCTGAAAAGGGTCAGAAGCTGCTGCAAATTCGGTGGTGAAAGGAATTACTTCTGATGAGTGTTGTCAGCAAGGAAAGTTGGCAGTGGCAGGGTAGTGTTCAATACTAAAAGTTCTACACAAAAGTTACAGTCATTATGAACTGATGTCACAGACTGGCATCTACCCTCTTTGTTTAGAGACTTACAAATAGATCTACCATTGTTATTCTTCTGAAGTACAATGTTAACAAAGGTTTTTAAACCAAGGCAAAAAAACCCCAGCAACCTTGACTGAATTAATATATCTCCTGAGATATTTTTCTCATCTTGATTGCAGTCGTGTATCAGCTTTCCAGTACATGAGCTGGCAGAGGACCACTGCTAACAGGATCTTTGGTAGGAAGAGTAGAGACATCTTTTGAACTTCTTGTGATTGCACAGATCCCTTGAGTATTGAGGCTTTCAGGTGTCTTTATTCCACCCTACTGTGTGAGTAACTGAAAAGCAAGACCAAACTCTTTGATGTATTTGCCAATTTTACAAATAGCTTGTTCTAATCAGCAGAATATAATGATCAGAGAAATATGTCTATGCCTCGAAGAGCCAATAAAAAGACAGTTGGTAGGAGCGGAGGTTGTTCAAGCTAGTGAAGTTCAGTTGGAACCGATGTATATTTTAGGGCAATCTTTAAGAAGAGAACTGATTCAATGATGCTATCTCAAGCAGGATTCAGTGTGTTCTGTGGAGAAATTCAAACCTGGCTCCCACAATAAAAATGAATTTTCCCCTTTAGGTTTTGACAATGTGTAGTGATGAGTGTGGTGTACTCTTGCAGCATTTAACTGAGCACTTGGTAAATGCGGCTGAATGAGTGCTGACTCTATGTGGTCTTGTGCTGACTGTGTGGCCTTCTGCTTAGCTTTGGTCATGATTAATTCTTTTCATTGTAACTAAAATTAGAGATTAAAGTGTGTTAGAGTAATGATGAAGCCAGCTGTTTCCTTAAAACAGTCAAATGAAAGAGTTAAATATAATCTTGAAACTGAAATGATACCAAGATACCCACCAGTCCCATCGGTGAGAACAGTTGTCCTACCCAAATTCTCACTTGAGTGATGAATATACGTGTCCACCAATAAAGCATGTTAGGTGATGTGATGAGTCTGAAGACCACAGACTTCCTGTAAATGGTGCCATGTGTAGGGTGAGGGAGCAAGAGACGTTGCTTTAGATGACGTGTCTTACTAACCTTGTTTCTTTTGAATTTTCCCAAATAGGGTCGAGACTGCAGTGTGCCCATTAATTCTTGCATTCAAAATCCATGTCAGAATGGAGGGACCTGCCACCTCACCGAGGCAAATAAAGATGGATTCAGGTAGTAACACAAAGTTCATTTAAAATGAGATCATAAAATTAAATGTGTTTCTACTTTGCAATGATGAAGTATAATAGCTACTTTATAAAAGCTGCTGCATGTGATATTTCTGTTTGCAATACAAAAAAATTAATCTGGTTTTGTTGGTGACACATTGTTTCTTCTGAAACAGGCCTCCTTATTTTCTTGTGATGGAATATACTCTTAAGAGCTATTTTGAGCAGTCTCCCTGATCTGCATTGTGTTATCTGTGTGCTAAACTTCCTTGGGGCATTTCAAACTCACATATACGCTTTTTTGTATTTGTGAAGTAAGCATCTGTTGCTTGACAACCAGATGCAAAATGTTTTCATACTGAAGAACCTTGTAGACAAACAGACTTTAAAGAAACAATTAAAAAACATGGAGAAATGGCCACATCTAGGGCATTGTGCCTGCACAAGAATAACCTTTGAGCTGGACATTACAGATTTCAGTTTTCCATATAAGAAAGATGTAGCATAGGTGGGGATGCTCCCAAGAGAAGTTCAGAAATTTTCATGAGGTACCTGAGAGATTTGAGCTGCTACAGGCACTATTTTACAGCTAAGAAAATACAAGTTTGAGGCTCTGGCCACTGTTGTCATTAAAGTTGATAGAATTTTTTTTAGAAAAGAGTTGCTGAAATTTTCATACATTTGGTCCTCAGTACGGTGGAAGTAACCATGACTCTCAATATTTTTTATATTATTTATTATTATAATATTTATACTATTTTTTGCACAAAGTATGTACAAAAGTACACCATACTGTTGGTTCAATTGCATATATGAAAGCCTCACTGCTAAAAGCTTTTATACATTACTGAGGCTGCTGCTTTGTTTTCTGCTATATATAGCTTCCTATCAGTGACAGCTGGAGGGAGACGCAGAATTGCAAGGTTTATAAATGCAGGGAGTCAAACCAGTACATTTTTTCAGTTTGATTCCAGTTTGGTTTCAGCTGTCACTAAGACTGTTCCAACTGAGGTTAACTGTTTGTTAACCAAGTCAGCAAAGCCATATTGTCCTATGTCAGAAAATAGGATTTTTTCAAAACAGAAAGGGCCAGGTAAAGGTTTGGGTGACTGACAGGACTTCAGGTGCAGTGGGGGGTTAGCATCCCCCTCCTGTTACCCTACCAATGGTAGGATGCCTTTTATAGTTCCAGCAAAACGTTGTGGCTTCTTTTTGACTCCCCAAATCCCTCCTGTGGGAATGAAGCACAGAAGAGCTTCCATTTTGCCCTGTGGGTAGGATGAGTGGGAAAGCAGAAAATAGAAGAAATGCCCCAAACCTTCTCTCTGTCTCTGTGCCTGCCCACCCTCAAGAATTCTCCCCTTACAGAAACAGATCTAGCCCATGCTGGACACAGAAGGACACTGATGATATTACTATGGAAAAGTGCAGGTTGATGGGGGTGAAGGGACACTGTCAGGCTCTGTTACAACAACCTGAGGCTTTCCAACATGGGACAACAGGAGTAAAATCCAGGCCACATCTCCATGAGGGGCAGTTTAGAGCTCAGCTTGAGCACCTGTGACAAGACCCTGAGCAGAGCAGAAGAGCACATTTCCTGGGTACAGATGCATCTGTAGGGTGATATTGGTGCATGGTGGTGGGAGAGGATGAGGAGGCTTTGCAGATCATAGCATGTGCAAATGGTCATGCTGCTTGACAGGACCCCCTATATATATATATAGATATACCTCTTCTTGATTCAGATTTTAGCAGACCCAGATATTTTTGGAGTAAGAGTTCAAGTTCAGTTTCTGCTTGAGAGAAATAAACATCTGGTGGTCTTCGGTTCAGGTTCCCTTCTGGTCACCCTCATGTAAACTGTTTAGATAGCTTTTTCCAGCTTGTGCCAAAGCAAAATTGTACCGTATTAGAATATCTGTTTTCTGTCACTCAGTACTAATTTTTCAAAAATCTAGCTGATATTAAAAATGTGCTAGTAAAACATTTTATAATATCTGTAATACTGAATGAAAGGCTTCAGCTTATATTTTGGATCAGGTTTTTCTTCAGCATTTTAATTTTGTTCTGCGGTAGAAAGTAAAAAGTTTTGAATGACCTGAAATGAAAGCTGCTTCTGAATTTTTCTCATGAAGAATTTTACTATTTCAGAGGCTTTGCTTCAGTTCCAAATGAACGTAGTTTTTGAGATCCTTTACAAAACTGCAGGGGTGGTTTTGTTGTTTAACAACATTTGAGGCTTTTTAGGGAAGATTTCTGCTTTTATAGTTAGTTATATAGTTTTGATTGGTCTAATAAAAGACACATAAAACCATATCTCATCAAAATCTTGCTTCATAAAATTGAATGTTCAGCTTACGCATTGCTCTGTTTTCTCTCCGTGTTTTTAATTCAGTCAGTCCAGAACCCCAGCTGCTCTGGAGAACAGGAGCATGGGGCTTTAGCATGTTGTAGAGAAATGTGTTGTGGGGATGGAACTGTCAGTGAAGAGGAAGATAAAGAAGTATTTTGAGATTGAATTTGGTTGGTTTTGGTTTTTTTGGTGGGAAATCTCCTCTCCAGTGGATGGCAGCAGTCAGAGTTACGTGCATATAAATTGTGTTCATCAAGATGGGAAAACGTTGCCTTAGATTATATGCTGTGAGGAAGTGGATGTCAAAAACATTTTCATGAGAGGCCTCCTTGGATTTTTCTGTTGTGTGGCCTGTAAAAGAAATTATATCTTCTGTATATTCTCTTCCCTAGGGAAATATATTCATACACAACCTCTGCTGCCAAACTTGTCAAATCTTTACTCTTGTAAAAAGGAAACTTAAGCCAAAGCTCTCTCCCCATGAAATGCCAAGCAGTTTAACTCTCAAGTTTCTGTAGCCTTAGACAAGAAAATTACCTTTTAAATAATGCTAAGGTGGTGATGTTCCCCAGGCAAAGACAGGAAATTCATAGTTATGACTGAGATTCCAGCCTGACTCGCCCGCTGTGCCTGGTACCCACAAGAGCTCGCAGCAGCAGGCGACTGAGCCGCTCAGATTTGTTGTAGTACCAGGTCCTGGTGGGGCAGCCGAAGGGCAAGGGTTCAGCTGGAGTTTTTTAGTCCTTCTTTGCATCTTTTATTCTTGCACTTTTTCAATTTGAGTAACTTTCACATTCACATTCTTTTTTCAGGCAGGAACTTCTGTATTAAAGCATAGTTAAGTGACATCGTGTGGCTCAGGGGATTAGAGACATGAAGATCTTCCTCCCTTTGAATAGCTCATTCTCATCTAATCTATGTCGTCTTTGACAAAAGGTTGCCAAAAAAGGCGCTTATTGAGACTGATAATATAAGACGGTCAATCAGACATGTCCCGGTCACTTAGAATGCCTGTGAGACTTTGACAAAGGAGGCAGAGCTGTCAGCTCTGCTTCAATTAGCCATAGGCAACCAGCTGATCTTTGATAACCTACGGTGTTGGAAAATAAGGTCTCTGGATTGTTTTAACTTTTCTCCATATAAAACACCCTCCAACTTCCAGAGCATTTTCTTTAGCATTTTCCACAAACTTTAAGTTCCCTTATAAATGTAAAATCCTGGAACTGTTTAACTCCCTAGTGTTAATTCTGCCTAGTTCAAGGAAAAACGTTGCAACTCCAGACTTACAGGCTACTCCATTGGGATGCAGATGTAAAAAGCTCCTTTACCAAGAAGGTGTAATATTCCTGAAAGAATTTACTATCTCTATTTAAAATTTGATTTTTTGAAACATGATACACTGTATTTATGCCTATTTTAATAAACAGATGATAAACTGTTTCATTAGAGTTTATGAAAAAAAATTTGAATATAGTAAATTTACAAAATTGTCAGTATACTTCAGCTCCAAAAGTTTATCCCCAAAATGTTGTCATTAAGTTCTGTGTTCCCTTGCACCTTCATGAGTATAATGGGGTTTTATTTAGTTCTTTATTTTTAGGAAAACACAACACTAACAGAAAATCCCTAAACTGGAGGAATAGGGAATTTGGACCTTGATGCAATCACAGTGTCTTAGAAAATAATTCTTTCCTGCATGGCTCCATTGTTTCTGAGGTCCGAATAAAATGCTGTCTCACATTGCTTCACTATTTAGTCAATACAAAGTTTTCATCATTGTCTCTGGAATTAATTTTCTCTCTTGGTCACTTGGAACCCAAGTTTGATGACCTTCCAGTCACTCTGCAAACTTCATTTTTCTTCTAAGCTTTTTCTGGGAAAATACATATGAACAGTCCCAAACTGCAACTCTTTCAACATATGGTTCAATCCGGGTCCCAAACTGTATGTTTTATCTTTTAATTTCCATCCTTATATTTGGCACATTTGAATGCAAATCAAAATAAAGAATCATACGTAAGCAATAATGTAAAGACTCCCTATAATACATAGGGAGCAGTAGCCAAATGTCATCAATTATGCTGACATTTCCTTCAGTATGGAATGCGTCCTAATACTGAGCAATTGTATGTTAACAATCCCATATGTATTGTTACTAATGGTAACTTTACTGAGTCGAACCATTACTGTGACAGTATTTAATAATGTCATTTTTAATTGCATACATCCAAGCTGTCCCAGTCCTTTTGTGGAAGGAAAATGGTGTTATATTCACGTAAAAATAACCAGCACAAAGCCACTCTTGTTGCTTTTCTTTAAATGGAGAGAAAAAATTTCGCTCCCAAACTGAGACCTTGGATGCCAAGTTGCAGCCTGGAGCGTATTTTTATGGCTGAGTTATAAACCCCTGAAAATGGGCTTTTGTAATCAAAAAAGGAGACATGATGAATGTGCCACTGTATTTAATTAGATGTCTTTAACCCCCTCCCCAACACTTGCATTGCCACAAAAGATGGTGTGCCAGCTCTTCTTTCTTTCTTATCTGCCTCCTGTGATCCTCTGGATCATTGCAGGGTCAGCAAGAGGACATATTTTATTAGCAATAATGAGCTTGAGACAGGAAAAGAAAATATTTCTTATTGATTTATTGTGTCCTAAATTGGATTTATTTGAGCAGTTTGGTTTTGGTTATTCATGGTGAAGGTTTTCTAATTCTCATGACCTGTGAATGGTCCCTGCAGAACTGAATGAAGATGTCTGTTAGCATGTGACCTTTATGCCTGTTCTGTACCCATCTAGAAGATCTTACTGTTGTGGTGGCTCAAGACATATTCCCTACCCTTTTTTCTTCACCTTTATCATTCCCTTAGTTTCTGAGGTTGCATATGTCATGAAGAATCTAACCTTATCCTCAGGGTCCAACCTAGGACCTACTGAAGGTGGATGCAGAGCTCTGTGCCATCTCTCCCTTGGGAGTCCCTGCACTGCTCAGTCTGCAGCACATAGGAGAAAGAGAAGCAAATGTCATCCTGAGAGCAACCAGCCCCAAAGTGCTGCAGTTTTCTTCACAGATTCTGAAGATCTCCTATTTCTCCAGGGCATTGCCCACCTCAGCCCCATGACACCTACATAAAGCAGGACAACCACCCCATGTCCACTTTGTCCATCTGAGCTGAAAAAAAACTACCCTGCAGCTAGCTCTGCATTGGAAATTCTCCTGGTTTCAGAAAGCAGTGGATGGCAATTAGTGTGACGGCTCTGGTGCTTTCTGTTTTTCATCCTCATCAATCAGTAGTGCTTTATATTTGTTCAGTTCCTTTTCTGCCATCAGAACTTACATTGGAAAGGAAATTAACAGCTGAATGATGTGTAGTTTGGACTGGAACTCGAAACAACACAACTTCCCTTCCACACACACGCTTTCTGTGACTAGTGAACAGCAATACTGACACTTCAAATATCATTGCTGGCTTCTTAGAAGCCACTGAAATGACTGGAGCACTTAACACATGTTTTTAGACTCTCTTTTAGGAAACTGTGGCCTCCACCTCTTCATCACTTACAGCTAGTTTAAAATATAAAGGTTGTCTTAGCAACCGTAACTTCTAGATCTAGAGAGGAAACTGAGACTGAAAAAAAAATTAAAGTCATTCTTCAACCACGTAGTTTCTTACACTCCCTCTAGGGACCATACATCACAGTCTCGTGAGGAAAAATATTTAGTGCAATTCTTCAATAGTGTCCATGTCCTCACAGAACCATTCCAAGCTCTGCCATTGTTTGTTTGTGTTTTAGTTGAATTATCTAGACATCATCAGTCCTTCTACAAATAGATTTTGGAGGAGCTGTAGAAGTACTGAAACCTTACTTCACTTGTAAAAGCAATCATTCCCAAACATTTCTTGTTTGGACAAGTGACAAAGTGGTAACGAGAAGAAAATGTTCATGTCTGTAAACTCAATTCCAGCCGTTGTTCTTTAAAGGGAGTGAGCTATCTAAAAGCCGCCAAGTCGCCCTATGATTGTGCAGTCCTCAGTAGGCAAGTGTCCACATACTCACAAAATCATTAACAAAGAAGCCAAGGATTTGAATATTGTGATGAGTGTTTACTCTCCTGCCCAGGAGTTGCTTAGTTCAGTTCAGGGCTAGGGTTATCAACAAAGAAAGCAAAGGGAAGCATGACAGAGGCTGTCTCCTGCTGATGCTTTTATGTCTCATGTAAATAATTACATGACCCCAGGAACCATCAGACTACATCCTTCACCAAACACATACGGTTAAAGTACTGTACTTTACAACAGCAGTGAATTTGGCTCCAGCAACTCACTTTTATATGTTTTAATTTCAATTTTATACCTCAAACCTCCTGCCCCTTCAGATCCATGCTAACTTTTGGGTTTTTTCTTTCTCCAAAGCTGTTCTTGTGTCCTTGGGTATGAGGGGGAGAGGTGTGAAATAAACCCAGATGACTGCGAAGATAATGACTGTGAGAATAACTCTACGTGTGTGGATGGGATCAACAACTATGCCTGTCTCTGTCTTCCTAATTACACAGGTAAGAAAGGGACACAACCAAAGAAGAACAGGAATCCATGAGGAGTGCCTTCAGTGCCTGAAGGGAAGGTTCCAAATGCATGTTTACTTTGTCCATGAGTGTATAATTAACCAATAATCTAGTCCCATTTTAAATCAACCTGGATGTCTTTCCAGTAAGATGTTAGTTCTACCAGTATTGCGATATATGTGCTTACAAACATGGCCACTTTTCTGAGTCAAAATACTGATGCTTCATTGTAAAATACATTTAAAAATAGTGAAGTTTAAGGTGTCAGAGAAATTTGTACTTCTGCACACACATGCTGTGAGTGTATTTCAGAAATATACTCAGTACTGAGCTGAGTCTGATATACATCTGTTCTGAATCTTGGAAAATAAAAATAGTTCCTGTATAAATTACGGTAGGAAAATAGCTTTTGGGGCACAGCTTTCACCTGAGATCTCAGAGGTCCGCATTTATTAAATAAAATGAGCTTGACAATGTGCTGTTTCATTTCATTATCTCCATTTCACAAGTGGAGAAGCAAAGGCTGTGTAAGTAACTGTAGGCTCAGTTGTAGTCCTCAGAGTGCACCCGTGGCAGTTAGCCCAGCTCTGCAGATGTGCAGTCACCTGCTAAGTCCACGGTGACAGAAGTTGGTAACTGAGTTAGAAATGGAATTAGGATCTCCAGTGCCCATCCTGCATTTCAGATAAATTCCTTCCTAAACCTTCTGCAAAAGCAAAAACCCTCCTAAATGGAATCTAAAAATGCTTTTCCTTAAGTCATTACTGGAGCATACCATTGACTCATTCAAGCTCTGTTAGCACAGCCTTCCTGGCTCAACATGGAGTGGTAAGGAAACACCTGCAACAGTTCCTACTTCCATCCTTTGAAATGGGTTTATTACCTTCTAAGCATAGAGAAGTAATGAAGGGCTTCTTGTACATGGGAATATATTACATGTCAGTGGATTTAATGAGGATCAAGCTTGAGTGGCTGAGTAAAGCATGAGGAAAGCTTCTAGAATTTCCAAACTCTTAAAATATTTTTGTGGCTGATACAAAGGAGGCCCATGTAAATCTTTAGCTGAGAAAAGCCTTATGACTTGAATGTACATTTATTGGAGTTTGAAAACAATCTTTCTGCCAAAAACTGAAAAACTTCAACTTAGCAGAGTAAAGAGTTTTGCTTATATGATGTTGAGCCCATTGTGCTTACTTGTGCACTATTTATGTGAGCTGTTCTTGGGTGGTTTCAAACAAAACTCTATACAAGGAGGCAGTCTTTACATTTACAAGAGGAAATATATTTGCCCAGCCAAGAAAAGACATATCTAGAAAGGAACTGAATCCAGTATATATGCACATGTGCTTTCCTTTTCACGAGCATATTCCAGATTATCTTGTTTTTTTCAGACAAAAAAGGTAGGAAAGAACTAGATTGGGATTTCTTCTCAATTGGCAGTCTGGATAGGGGTCAGAGAACTCATATGATATGATACTTCAGAATCAGTTTTGAAATATTTTTAATCGACTTCCAGCTTTTTTTTTTTTTTTTTACCTCAGTATTGTCTGTGCTGTGCTTAGGCTTATTAGCAGGAGTTTGTCAAATACTAGACCCCAGTCTTGCAATGTAGGATATACACAATTGTATATACCGCACAATAAACATTTGCTATCACAGTGCAGGCAATAGCTTTGACTACAGTTGAAACAAACTGAATTTTTGAAGAAGAGCAGGAGATACTTCTCAAAAATATAATATGAATCATAAGTGAAAAAAGGTTGCAAAAATAGGGGTGTTGCTTAAATTAGAAATCTGAAGGGTTACAATAGTTCATGTTGCTTAAAAATAAGAAGAGTTCCGTGAATGGTGATAAAAGAATTGCCTTAACCTGCTTTACCACCATTTTGGAGGGAGATATTTCATCAAACCTGATCAGTCACCTGGAAGGACTCACTGCAGTGTACCTGGCTGGGCTGAAATATCCCTCAGAGGCACGCCTGGCCCTCTCAGAGCAGAAAGGCAGGGAACAGCATGAAATGGCTGGAAAAATTGAAGCCAGCAGCCAAACAAAAGCTACATACTAGCCGAGCAAATCTGAGCCATGGTTTTGAGGGTCCTCTAAGAGTTGAATCCAAACACAAGAAATTGGACATCATCTGAAGTTGTTTGGTTAAATGAACAGCAGCTAAGGAAAAGCCATGGAAGCACATAGGCAAGTCATGAAGAAGCACTTTGAAAGTATTTGTATGCCTGGCCTGAAAAGAGAGGGATCTATTAACCAAAAGTTTGACTGAAGTCTCCTGTAACATCCAGGGCATCTCTGTGTATATTCTCTTTCAATAAACCTTTTTGTACTGAAGCAGTGCCTGAAGCTACTATGGCAGTATCTATGAAAAAAAAAAAGTAGGTGCAGATGACTTTAATATTGTGTTGAATATGCTAAGAATAGTGAATGCTAACATTTCAGAGAAAAATTGGTCACTGGAGGAGTCAGGAATACTTATTCCTGTGCTTAGAATTGTGCATTGAGCTACCTACCTCCCTCTCAGGTGCTGACTGTGCTAAACATTGTGTTAGCAAACTGTGTGTGCTTCAGAGTTGCCAAGTGTATGGATTTTTTCTATATTTATATGAACAAAGAATGGAGGATGGAGGGTGTATTCCAGGGAAGCAGTTTTTCTGTGAAGTAGTCTGGGGGACAATGTGGTACTTTGCCTATGTGGTACATCTCTCGATGTGGTACTTTGCCTAAAAGGGCAGTGATATCCATAGGCAGGGAGTATCTGGTAGGACAGAAAATGTAGATAATATCTCTTTGTATTGTGCCCAAATACTATACTTAGTTCTCTTGTTCAGAATTCAAGGAGCAAGTTGAGAGATGAGAAAGAGGATTAGAGGTGAAACATAAAAAAACATTGGGGGATTGAGAATAGGTCTTGAAGATCTCAAGAAAAATTTTATTTGGCTTAACAAAGAGTAGGCAGACACAGCAAGCTTTTATTTTGCCTTTTTTTTTCACAAACACTTGTATGGAGAATAGAAATTTCTTTAAAAGATTCATTGGCTGGCCTTTGTGGCTGAACAAATCTAGACCATACATTTTTATCAATGTAATTATGCAAGACTTGTTCTAGATACAAACTGGATTTCTCAGCAGATGCTGTAGTTAAAACACAAGTTAATTCAAGAGTGGTCCATGTTACACTGAAGATCAGAATAGATGTTTCTTTGCTGATAATCTGTGGTGTTTTGAGTAACATTGAGACTGTTGGTTATAGATGCCCAGCTCAGCTACTGCAGATTCCTTCTTTTCTCAACTGTAGGAGCAGGCAGGCTCAGGTAGCACTGCGAAGTAGGTAGTCTGAATTCCTCATCACTCTTGTGGTCTTGGATGCCATAATACTGGTAAGACTGCAATGCTATTACAGTAAACACTGCGTGTATGAAATTAATGTATGTTGTAATACAAAGAATAGTCTGAATACAGGGAGGAAGAAGAATGAAGAGCATGTATGTGTGTTGTTCTGTAAGAAATATTTAGGATCCCCCTTGGTTTAGTTGACTAATGGTTAAATCATGATAGTAAATCTTATGTCCCTAAATGAAATGCGAATTAAAAATATATGTGTCGGAAATGTTGACTGTTGACAGAGTTGCAGTATCCAGGGTTTGGTTTTTTCCATACCTTAGTATTTTCCTGCTTTATCTTCTGTCTGTCTAGCTTTACTTGTTATAGCCTTTTTAGGAAACAGTATCCCAAATAATGATGCATAAATTTTGCTTTCATTGGTTGGAATAATGAAGGCCAAAGATCTTTCTTCAGTTAATAACTTTTTGCAGTGTTTTTCTTTAAAATTCTTTGACAGTTTTTTCCCCCACTCAAAGTAGATGAAAAATGGCCAATTCGTTAAGTGACTGCTGAGGGAAGGAATTTCCCACACTCCATCCCCATTTCACTTTCATTTTAAAAAAAAAAAAAAACCAAAACCAAAAACAAAACCACACGAAAAAACAACCCACACTCACACAATAATCTCCTTCGTAGTTCCTTTCCATCTAATAACTTTAAAACAATGTGCCAGTACAAATGGATTCTATGAAATAGGTAAACATAAGGTAAAGAAGACAGAACTGAGAGGGAGGGTAGGCAGATAGCTGATTGCCATAAAAAAGATTCAAGCCCTTACCTGCACCACCAGGTTTCCTCACCATTCTTAAAGTCAATATTTTCAGTGTTTGTTGCCTGTATTTACATAACCAAACCAGTACTCATGCTGTGTAGCAGAGTCCTGATGGCTTTTATTACCAGTTGTTGTCTTATTTTTCCTCTCCCCAACTGGTTACTTTAATCCTGAAGCTGAATTATAAACATATATCCATATATCCAGGATAATCATGTACCCAACGTCCAGCCAGCTCTAAAGCCTGTGCTCTAAACCAATGCTCTAAACCTGTGCTCTAAACCAGTCTGTGGGCTGTTTTACAACCTGATTGGACCCCTTGGTGGGTTACAGCTCCTCCTTACAGTTTTGTAGGCTTTCCTCCTCTTCAAAAAGAAACATATATAGGAACATATAGGAACATCGAAAGAGGAAGCTATGAATTAGATCAGTCACCCCAGTACTTTTCCTTTTTGTATTTTTCTAATTTTTTTCTTTTTGGCTTTAACATGGCCTATATCTAACTATCAATATAAACATTCCACTGTCTCCCTAGCTTTGTGGTTTAGAAATGTAGGACAAAATTCTTACAATTTTTCCCTTCCATTCCTTTTTTCTATTCACTACTGTAATAGGCCTTCTTGAGAGCCATCACTGGTTTGCATATAGTTCTAGATCCAAATGTAGAATAACATACCTCCAAAAGGTCCTCTCCTCAGTCTCACTGTCCTCTGTGCTCTCCCTTGAAGAGTTGTCCAAACATACATAAAAGATGAAATGGGCTGTACCAAACGAGTACTATGTACTTTGAATGGTTTTGTGCTTTATTTGCTAGTTTATTTAGGTTTTTTTGTTTGCTGTGGCTTTTCCTTCTTCTTATCTATTTGATTTTAGCCAGAAGCAGAAATGTGTAGTGCTTACACATAAAAAAATCAGGAAATATTTAAGTTTTTGCCAAGGATCCTAAAAAGCCTCAGCAAATAACCACACATCTTTGTTCTGAAACATAAACAAAAAAATTAGTGGCTTCTACTACTGAAAATAGGTCTTTTCTTAAAATACATGGCTTCCCATGATGGGAATTGCGGGGAGCAAGTGTTTTAAAATAGTTTGTTTCCCTGGGAAAAAGCTGCAAGCAGTTTGTATCAAAGAAAAAAAAATCTCTTGGAAAAAAAAAAAAAGCTAGAAACTATTTCTGGTTTTATGTGTTTGGAAGAGAAGGCTAAGATCTATTTTACCTTAGGGGACCGTGTGGTGTCCTGTGGTAGATAGTATCTGAGATTTTTGCAGTTATGCTACTTTTAGACAGAACACTGTTCACTGTTAGTGATTATGTCCCTTTTTCTGGCGAGTCTGATTGTGGTAATGTTGCATGGCCAAAGCCAAGCACTTAGTCAAGCCAAACAACTCTAGAAGAAAGAAGTTGTGTGGTGACTTGTGGCTGACACTCTTTGCTGGAGCTCTTCAGCCCATTTCCCATCGCTAACCATTGTGTGACTGATTTGCAGCAATCCCTGAGATGGGCACCAGTGACAGCTGAATGAAGCTGAAGTGTATCATTGCACTGTAGGTTGTTTTTTCCCCCTTGTGAGTTTTTAACTACATGTCTGATATAGGAACAGGAAGGTTTTAGGTAGCGTGGTTCAGCCTTGTGGTTCAACAAGGATATGGACTGCCTAATAAACACTGAAGGCTAAAACAAGTACTTAACTATCAGCCTCTTTTAAAGTTTTGGAACTTTAGCCATAATTTCCTTGTGACAAACAGAAAATTGTGGTCAAACTTTGGTGTATTTTCTTCCTTTTATTTGAAGGAGTTCTGCCTTACATGGAAGTTTCTCACTTTTAGTTACTTGGCCAATGTGAAGTGTGATTGCTTTCTGTGCAAAAAATAAAAAGGGACCCACATTTCCCACTTGTATAACTATGAATAAGAAGTACTGGAAAAGCTGGAAGTTTTTAGCTTTGTTCAAGAGCCTAAGCCCATTTCCAGCCCTGTTTTATTAAGAGAGAATCACACGTCATTGCTATCAGATTGGACTCTCTTATCTCATTGTACTGGGACTGAAGAAGGAAATAGCACAGTAACTGGCAGTGCTGCAGCCTGTCTTTAGTCTCAGTATGGGTGTCCTGTCATGTTAGAGCTCTCAGCTCCAGCATTTCCTCTGGTCATATTCCCATTTGTAAAATGGAATGTGTCATGTTTGGGGAACCAGATATACTGGAGAATTTCTCTTTGTTCATTAGGACCATAGTATATTTCTAAGAAAATGGAATCTCAGCTACTACTCTCTTAAAGGATGGGTGATGTGAATATCATCCTCAAACGGAGTTCATGATTCATTAAATCCAATTTGTGAAGAAACACATCAGAGGATTAGAAGTTAACCACAAGCCCATTACTTACCTGCTTACTGGCAGGTTGGTGCATACTGCATAGGTAATAAAGCTGGGAGGAGCAGAGTCCACCTATGGACGGTCAGTGTATTCAGCAGTCTGACACCACAGTGATGGCCATGTTAGAACTGCCAGTAAGAAATAAGTAAATCTTTTTGCATATAAAGTATTCTTCAGGGACATCTATTGGTTCAAAGACCATACTGGGTTTACGTGGCAAGGTTTTGGTAGCAGGGGAGGAGGGGCTGTAGTGGTGGCTTCTGTGAGAAGACACCAGGAACTGCTCCCATCAGACCTGCCACTGCCCAAAGCTAAGCCCATTGGCAACGCTGATGAAAAAATGTGAGAGAAGCAACTATGCAAATGCCAAGGTCAGTGAAGAAGGAGGAAGAGGTACTCCAGGTGTTGGAGCAGAAATTTCCCTGCAGCCCATGAAGGACCATGTCAGAGTAGATACCTGCGCTGCAGCCTGTGGAAAACCCCATGCCGGCACAGGTGGATATGCCCTGAAAGAAGCTGCAGCCCATGGAAAGCTCACACAAGGAGCAGGCTCCTGGCAGGAGCTTCCTCCATGGAGAGGAGGAACCCATGTAGGAGCAGGTTTTCTGGCAGGAACTGTGTCCCTTCAGTCTGTTCCTGAAGAACTGTATCCCCATGGGAAGGACCCATGCTGGAGCCGTTCTCAAAGAACTGCAGCCTATGGGAAGGACCCACGCTGAAGAAGTTCATTAAGGACTGTATCCCATGCTGGAGCAGGAAAACAGCGTGAGGAAGAAGGAGTGGGAGAGACAAAGTGTTCTGAATAGACCACAACCCCCATTCTCCATCCCCCTATTCAGATGGTTATGAGTCTACAGTGTGTCTGGTGTCCTATCTGCCAGCCCTGAAAGGACATCTCAGAAAATGTATGGCATCTCAGATATGACCGGATGCAGTAGATTGTGTGAATAACTGAACTGATCCCTAATAGATTCCAGACAAATCACATAACTGGAAAACATCCATATGAAGTAATACAGCTCAAAAATGTAGGGGGTCCAGCAAAATTAGGATCTATTCCAGACACAGTGGTTCTGAGGGATAACGCTATATGCAGGTTACCACCTTGTAAGAGCACTGGAAATTGTCTGGTTTAGTAAATGTTTTACATACTGTGTTGTTGTAGCATTTGTGATGTTGGATATGATTTTTCATACTTTGGCAGTGCATAGAACTGGAACATATTCTTTGTTCAAGATTCAGAAATAATGAAAGGATCATTATTTCTCTACCCAGATATTGTTGTTTAGCCAGTTATCCCTTTGTTTAACCTCAAGGTTAGAGGCAATTGCTCCTTAATTCTGAAAAACAAGCCACTTTGGGAATCTCAGTGTGGAGTCTAACTTCAGGTTCCCTCTTAATAGGCCAAAACCTGATACATGAAAACTCAGATATGAGTTTTTAAAGCATTAACACAAAATAAAAAGCATAAAGTAACTTTTAGTTCTTTGCCTACTAAGTATTGTGGGCAGTCTTCATCAAGCAAGAGCCAACTTTGTCAATAATTGAGACAGAGAATTCTGCTACAGTGCATTTCAGGTTAATTTCTTTTATGTTTTGGTATCTAATATGGCAGCCAAGTGCATTCGCTACTGAAGGATTTTCACAGAGATTCTCTTTTCTTCATTGCAAGTTGAAGCAGTTTGGAAGTAAAAAATTCATCTTTTTATTTTCTAAGATGAGCCTCAAATCTTTTTTATCAAACATCAACAACATTTCTAACTGAATTATTTTCTTGGAGGAACATCCTATGTCTGTTCCACCCAACCTTTTTTAGTTTCTGTGTTCTTCTGAAATTTCCAATTGGCACTGACTTCTTTTTAATAACTGAAAAGAGAAAAGGGGAAAACAAAATACAAAAAACATTTCTTCTGATACAAGTTATTAGATATAAAATGACTAATCTCTTATGAGAAAAACAGTACAGTATTTGTTATTAGCAGTAAAGAGAAGAGTTCCATTCTGACTTACCTGGCAAAGTTCAGAAAATTGCAACATACTATTTAACCACTCAAATATATATTTTCTCCCTGTGCAGCCTGTAAAAGTTTGCTCTGTGGACAAAGGCCAGGTTTTCTTCATCCTTTCTTCACTGTAAGCAGTTTCCTTTTCTCAAGTAATATTGTGAAATTCTTGACAACATTTTTGCTTTTAGTCTTCCAGGCCCTACAAAAGCTTCTCTCACATTAAGGATAAGAATATTTTCTATGTTGCTTTATCAATTATTTCATGAATACTCTGAATGAGAGAACAAAGTATCACCCAATTGACACATGAAACAAAAGAAAAATCATCTAACTTACTGGTTGTAAATTGGTGGTCTAGATTGTCTTTTCAGAACTGCAGTTTTACTTACAGATAAGTACGTAAAATAGTATTACTGCATCCAATCTCTCTTTTACCGATTAAGGAGAATTAGTGTAACTTGGATCCTGGTTTTAAAAGTCTAATGTGGCATGAAATATATAGCTCTCATGACAGCACAGAATGGAAAAAAAGAAAGATTATTATTAAACTGTGTGTAAAAGTCATCTTTATTACTCTATTGTTGTTTTGGCTTCATTCTGAGACGTGTGGAAGGCTACAGAAAAGCCTAAGCATGTTTCTTGGCAGCTCTACATAAGCAGTGAGCCCTGTGAAAAGTGAATGTGGAAAGCCCCATGAAATTCATGATTTTGCTGAAAAATTAAGAGCAGGAAAATGTTGCATGAGATAAAAAAATGTTTTGGTGTGTTTTTTTGAAAAGCAACAAGCAATGCTGGTAAAGGGGACAAGGAAAGTAGTTTCAAAGGAGCGAAGTACATTTTGTATTGTTTTGGGATTTATTGTTCTCTCTCTCTCTTTTTTTTTTCTTTTTTAAAAATACATGAGACAGCAGCAATGGGAGAGACACCTATTAGTGATCCACCTGTTAGTATAACTTGGTTCTAATCTGAAAGCTGCATTTTTTTTGTAGCAGATCAGGCTGCTTCCTTCATCTGTCTAACGCTTGCTTCTCCTAAACAAGCAGTAATTACCAGCACATTACCACCAGCCCTAAGAAGTTTGAAATGCAGTGCCCATACAGCTGAGGATGTGCCTATCTTTATAAAGTCATCCTCTTCTTATCATACCTCAGTTCTACAGACCACAGAACATTATTGACCTAATACCTCCGGCTACTATGAAAAGTAAAATCAGATGGCATAAGTGGTTTTCCTCTTGTAAATCTGACATAGTCTTAATCTATTCTTCACTGGGGTGCATTGCATGTTGATCTATTCTCTTCAGCTATGATGAAAGAGAGTAAGTGTGGCTTGATGAAACAAAAAACATTATTTGGGATGAAAAAAATTGCTTAACTGATTAGAAACAAAATACAGTTGTTGTTTTCCTGTCTTTTATGTAACCACTTCAGAAACCCTTGTGTACCCAAATTGGAGCTCTGATTTGAGAATACATAGGAGAGAGGAAAATGGGAAGGTTGGATTATTTTCTACATTTAGGAAAACATTATGCTGAAGTGTTCTGTTGTTTTAGCATGATCAAATGTCTTCCACAAAGAGAACCAGTGCTGCTAGAAGTTGGCCTAAGGTTAACGTCCAGTTTGTTTTTAGGTTCACATAGCTATCCAATGAGATATTTGGACTAGACCTTTAATTGCTGCACAGAGAAGCAGGCCTGTGTCACTCCAAAAAAAGAGGATCAGATTTTTCCTCTGATACCGACATTAAAGCGGCCAATGAATATTGCACTCTCAGGTCTGAGGGCAGATTTTTTGGCCCAGATATTTTCTGAGTGCATAAAATACGAGAAAGTCTTTGTGTAGCTGGTGCCTTGGGTTTTGCTTTTCAGAAAGTGTTTTATTTCCCTGGCATGCTTTCTGCAACATCTACTGATCATTGGTGGAGCCTGAAATAATGTATCAAGAATTTTCTTCCTGAGATGAGGCTGCTCTAGTTGCAAGGCATTCCCAAGTGAGCTCCCTAATGAGTGATAGATAGGAAAAATAACAGGAAGGTTCCTTTAATGTTCCAAGTTTTGCATGAAAAATGGTAAATTTTTTTGGATGCTATGTTTGGTACCTAGCCTAGAATTCTCCCACATTTTGATAGTGGTGCCTTCAGAATGACACAGTGAGTCATAATATTTGACGTTTGGGGAGATTTTTCCTGGATCTCTAAGCACTTGTCAAGACTGTTGAGAAGAATACTTTAAGAAGAATTATGATTTCCTTTAAGAGTTTATGAAACTGCTCTTATTTTTTTTAAAGCCTGTTTCCTTTTCTTCAAAACAAAAAACTAAAAAGAAATAGAAACTTCAAAAGTATTTATTGACCATTTTCAGTGAAAGGATAGTTGAAGGCATCTATCCACACTGTATTCAGTTATTAAATGGTCTTCCAAAAATATTTCCAGCTTTAGATCATTGAGTTCTTTTAATGCCACCAGCTAGTTACTTTTTTTTTGTGTTTATTTTCACATAAAATTCATAGCACACAAGGGACATGAGAAGTACCAAGACATCGAACTGGCAGTTGTCCAGGTATCGTAACAAGTTCTGTCCTGCTCGTGTTCATGTCTGCCCAAAGGTCGAGCGAGTCACTTTGCTTGTTAGTATTTGGGAGGGTTGGTGGGCTGTGGATTTGGGGTTTGCTTAGTAAGCAGACTTATCTCCAGCTCTGCCACCTCAAAAATGTGTTAATAGCGGTCCCCAATGACAGCTGTGTTCATATTTCTAAGACCTGAATGTCTGTAGTTGCTTTGAAGAGTAACAAAGTACAATGGCAAACCTCAAGCCCAGTGAATGATCTGTTTCCCTGGTTCCCGTCGATTTGCAGCATTCTGTTTTATTGGCATGTCCCCCTTCCTGAGCTGGATACATTCATTACATTCGCCCAAGGTTTGTCCAGGGCTGTAAAAGGACTTGGTAGTACTTACTAGTGGTGACTTCCTGGGATTCCTTGGCTCCAGATGGAATTGGCTGTCTTATAGCTGATGCTATGAACAATAAACTGTCCACTTCAGATTGCCATGCCAGACTTCTTTGGTATTGCCAAACCCAGCCCACGTAAAGTCATGAGGGTATGTATGGCACATGAATACAGGGTTTATGCTGGTAGTACCCTCTCTTATGCCTCCAGGGCTTGTATTCTTGCTCTACTTTCTCATTTATGCTTGACAACTCTCAAAAGCAGATACATTAGATGTTCCATTTTTGAAACAAAAAAAAAATTGAGTCGTTTTTCCAAATACATATTATACTTCCATTCTAATATGAAGAGTCAAATAAAGAGCTATGTAGCTTGCACTGTAGGGAGGCTGGGAGAAATCACCTGAAGGAGTGAGCTGGGGGTGTTAACAACTTAAACCATACCTGTCACCACCAGAGTCATCCTCAAAATTGTGCTCTCAGTCATCCCTGCCAGATCACAAGACTGATAAAAGATGGACTTTTCTGATTTGCATTTTGCATCTGAATTTTGATCTTTATGGTTTGCTTGGCTTGCGTTTTCAAGTGTTCCTCTGTAGCCACTAGAGTTAGAAATGTAAGGATTTTTGAAAACGGAGTTTCTCCCAAGACAGGTGGACCTGCAGCTTCATGAAAATACTGCTGAAACATTGCCAGCCCAACAGTGCCTCCCACGTTATCCCTTTTCCCATGCTATCCACATGGCTTGTTGCTCATGTGGTGGTACATATCATGTATAGGCACACAAAATATGCGTAACCTTGAAACCCTGCAGATGTGGTCTTCTGATATAGCTGCATAGGGGACTTTGGGAGTGTAGCTTTTGGGGGGTTCTGTGTTGAGAGTACCTGACCTTTGCTTTTCCTGCAAGGCTTTGGGAGGTGTGGGGTAGTTTTCTGGTGGTTTCTTGGGAAGGCAAAAATTTCTGTGGTCTTTGGCTGGATCTCAAATCCTGGGGTATTGAAGTGTGACCTAATAATTTAGGACTCAGAGAAGGGTGGTATTTAAATAAACTTTGAACACTCTAGAACTATTAATTATTAAAATTTATACAAATCCAGGGGGGTGCATGGCATGTAACTCACCATACCTCGAAACAGCTGAGCTGAGCTTACATGTGACGGGTTTTTTTCTGAAAAGACATCATCTCCTGTGAGCACAATAGAGCTAGTACTTTTCTTGTAAATAATGAATGTTTTATAATTGCATGCAGTCGTAAAGCTGGTTCCCATTATTGAGAGTTGCAGAGGTTTTGAGGGGGGAGGATTTGTGGGTTGTTGTTCTTTTCCAGAATGATGTCCAATCAGCTTCTTTGGCAGAGTATTAACTATGGCTAAAATATGTTTCAGTGTGAAAATGTTACGGTCTAATGAGCAACTTCACTTTCGTGTCACTTTCTTGCTTTGATATAAGAGGTTCTGGGTCAGGAACTGCCCGTTTGATCCTTAGTCTGTCTCCAAGTGGAGTTTATATGTCAGTACTTTTTATATCAGCCTTTCAAATTCATGTGATAGAAAGAGTACAGTCACTATAGGTCAAAGGAGCCCAATTTAATGAAGTCTCACGTGCCCTCACAAGCAATATTGTCGCTTCCTGCTGAACTACTGAACTGTCACCATTTAGGGAGACTTGTCATCCCGGAATATCATGTTTGAAGCTGCTTCAGGATTGTCCATGTTACAGCTTTATTGTTTTCTTTTGCCTCAGGTGAACTGTGTGATGAGGTGATTAACCACTGTGTTCCTGATCTAAATCCATGCCAACATGATTCCAAATGTCTTCCTCTTGACAAAGGAACCAGGTAAGCGCGTGTGTCTGTTGGTCTCCACACACTGGGCAGTTCCATCCATTGGCTTGAGTTAGGGTTGAACTGGCAATCAGTTTGGGGTAAAAACCATCAAAATTAATGCAAATAGTGGAAGACTATACATACTTCAGACCATGTCACATTTTAATCTTAATGTAACCATACATACTTTTCTAGCTTTCTGTGGTTTTCTTGAAAATAATAGATGTACCCCCAGAGCAGAGAAATTATTCTGGAACAGAGCATGGCAAAAGGAGTACTTCTTGAACAGTTACTGCAAAATATCTTATCCTGCCTCAACGTATCTTGTCCTGCCTCAGAAACTAAGGACCGTTTCCTTATGTGTTCCTGAGGGCACCCATCAATTCAAGCAGCATAACAGGAGCTTTAACAGATGTAACGCAGCTCTCCTCAGCCCATGCTGGCTCAGTGTTTAAAATTCCATGCCCATTCTAACTACTGAGAAGGGAAAGATAAACTTGTGGCCAGAGCATAAAGCTGCAGGTCAGGAGTTTTCTGTTGTATTCCCACTTCAGCTGTTCTATTCCGGGATGGCTGGCAGTCTTGGGGCGCACTGGCAAAGGCCAGCCTTGACCGCAGTGGGGTATCTTTCCACACACTTCCTCACCTGGGCCGCAGCAGAAAACAGCTGAACTGGATGGCTCTCACTCAGGAGCTGCCTTCTTCCGTTGGCTATAGAGGCGAGGCTCGCGAGGCTCATGTTAGATTTTGTGAAGTCTCCTGTGTTTGCATTTGCATATTGGAAATGACACTGACTCTTTCACAGGGGCAAATAAAGCTTCATGTTTTAAATGTCAGTAAAACATCTGGAGATTTAAGGGTTGGGGTGTTTTGAGAGATGCATAGTAGCAGCGTTCATCACTTGTCTAAACAGGGAATTTCAGAGCAATTTAGCAAATAGAGACAGTCAATTGAAAAGTCAAGCTCTATGGAAAGCTTGTCAAAAAGAGATCTTTGAATCAAAGATGTAAGAAAGGAGGACAAATTCAAGAGAGTTCAGTGTAGTGTGAGCTGCATTCAAGGCTGTTTTCACAGCTGCGATGCAATCCTGGGAGCTAACTGATTCCCTCCTGGGAGGGAGGGCTGGGGTTTTGACGAGGGATGCCCTTACCCAGCACACCCAGCATATCACAGGGGAGAGATGGTAGCACTCTTTGGTCTTCCTAGTAACTTGCAGTTGGTGTCAGATTGTGTCCCGTAAAGCAACCATCATGTCAGAATAGTGTAAACTAGTACACAGAACATTTCAGGATAGTTCAAAGGAAGCGAACAAAAATTTTAGAGATGCTCGCTATCTAGAGGGTGGCTGAATCTGTGCTAGACAGTCAGTCTGTACAACTCAAGCCTTTCTTTTGGGTGAAAAACCTCCAGACAGAAATGTTTCCAACTCTTGAGGAAGGTGAAACTTAAATGATTAGGACAGTTCCTGAAATGAAGCACAGGGACTGGATAAGGAGGTGTTTCCTGGTATGTAAATAGTCCCTGATGTTCTTCCCAGCTTTCATTCCTGGTTAATCCATCATTCGTCTAATCCAGTAGCTACATCATATTACAAGGTAAAGGCTTGTAACTCACATTACTGTATGTTGCTAGATGTATGAAGGGATGGAGACAGCTGTGGTCCTGAATGGTTTTACCCGTGCTGGAAGCATTTTCATACCTGCTACCCAAATAATTTGAGTAAATAAGACACTTTTTCTTGCTTGCTTGCTAGAAAAGTGTTCTTCACAATGGGGCCATTAACCCTTGAGGGAAGCCTAAATAACTACTTGTAAGTATTTTCTACTACTGTTTGTTTTATTATTCTTCCCACTATTCATCACAAAAATCCAGAATTTCTTTACATTTTCTGTCCCATTTTGCTTTCTAGCAGGCCAGACTTGAGAAGGTGAAGGACCCTGCCCAGCCTTGAATGTAGATTTGTCCAAGTATTGCTTTTTCTTTCATACTTTAGTTGCACCAAACCATTCAGAAATGGGCTGAGAGCCCTCAGCAGCTTTTGCAGCGATGTGTGGTTGCTGCTGGGTCTCACTGGAAACAGCCACCTCTGGTCCTGTGCTGTTGCTGATCCCTTGAGCAGTTTGATCCCCTGACCTGTGATGTGCCATACGTTTAGCACGTAATGGTGCAGTATAATGCCACATGCAGAATGAGTCAGGCTTATGCACCAGTCCTCTGCTCCACTTACAGAGGCAGGGAATATTAATGGCTTGTTCCTGAGCTGACCATCCACTTGTCAGGTTTGTGCCCTGGGCATGTGAGTAGGACCCACCAGTGAGGAATATCACAGCAGCAAGGACACCAGACAGTCTGTCTGTCCTGCCTTCAGCTCTAGTTGGTCTGCAACTCTGCAGAGGGAGAATAAGATGACAAAGACAGGAAAAAAAATACGAAGCCAAGTTATTTATTGATATGGGGAGGGAAATTCCATTCTGGCCCTGCAATAGAAGCCATGATTCACAGCTTTAATACAATAGACGTTGAGTGCACGCAGATGCAAATCCTGTCAGATAGGCCAACATTTTAAATACCACTAGACATGTTTTTAGGCTCTGTCTGATACTGGGAATGTTGCCATCACTACAAGGCTGTAGCAGAAAACAGGATTTCAACTGTACTGGTGTCAGATGGTCACTGGGAAATGAGATAACTGATCTAATCACATAAATTACTCTCTTACCAGGATTTGAATATGGAAGTTTCTTTGCCTCCTCCTTTACTTCATCATACTTTTACTGATACTCAGTCACTTGCTGGCACTATGTGGGATAGGGATGGAGCTAATATGCCATCGTTCCCTGGTGGGGGAGACCTTGGGTTTCTAGGAGGAGGCTGGGTGAGCCACTCATGTGGCTGTTTCTTACCTGCTACACTCCAGGCATGCATTTTTGGTAGCTTTGGCCTAGATGTGACACACTGAGAGTTCAGAGATGACTGACCCAAAAGGAATTCCATGTTTCTAAAGGGAAAGCCAAGCCTGGAAGCAAACTGGACTATATCAGTGTGTGCTTGGCTGCACAAAGCACTTTGCTTTCTAAGCTAAAATTGCAGGTGGCTTTCCTCACTTCCAGCCTACACATCTTTATTGTGCTGTTACTATAGAAGAATAGTAACTTTCTGTATGCCAGAAAACAAAAACAAACAAAAATCAACAAAAAATACCATTTAACACAATGAAATGACTTCTAAAAAAATAACATCAGGAAAAAGCATGTTTTTCCATTCACTGTATTGATGTTGGAGCATGGTATAAATATGCTTTATTATTCTAAAACTTGGAATTATTACCTGACAGCTTAAAATGCTGATTTAATGCAGCCCTGCAGAGAAAAGTGGTGGTTCTGTCATTACTGAGATAGCCAATACACATCATAAAATTGATGCATGGCAGCCCTGAATAAGGAACTGCACATCGTTCATTATTACATCACATTATATTAGAACTGCAGGGATCAATGAAAAGCAACAGGATTAAATGCTGCCAATTCCCCCCACAAAGTCTTTTGATTGACATTTGCTTGCAGGTGTGACTAAAATGTTGCCAAAAAATGTTGCCCGCTTCTTATGGTTTGGGGAAGGAACACTTTTTGCTCTGTTTTGTCATCTCCGTTATGTTAATCACAGTATTCCCTGAGCCACCAGGGTGTAAAAAAGCAATTCAGGCATGCAGAGCTGGAACATCAACCATCCTGTGGCTGCGGAGGGTCGTGATAGGGGCCTCTCCTGTAGGGAGGATGGAGAAAGAAAGTATATGCATCTACATAACTTTATCCGTCCTGCAGGTTAACAGGCTTTGCCCTATTTCCTCCTTTTTTAGCCAGTTAAAAGCCATGTTATGAAATGGAAACTGAAGGTCACATTCTTCTCAGTGCTTCAGCTAGATGGTTGCTGAAGTCCTGATGCTGTGGCAACTGTTCACTGGTCATTAGCAAACACAGGACCCACCGTTGCACTCCGGCAAGTTTTCCCCAACTCGCTGCCTTGCACTGATGAGATGGGGAGAGGCCAGGAGCCAAAACACACAGTCAGTCAGAACCAAGTTCAGCACAATGACTGCTGCCTGGAAAGTAGAAATATCTTTCCTCATCAGCTTCCATGTGTCCAGTTCCTCTGAAGAGGTTTTCCACAAGGTGCCTCCTCCTGCACTTACCCCACCAATCTGCTGGCAGGGAGAAGGAGGAGGAGGCCAACAGAATAGGTTGGTGGAGCAGTAGTTTCTTGCCTGATGCCACCTCCCTTGACTTTGTGATGTCTCTCCACTTCCAGCTCTCGGTGGCAAGCACGCTGGGTCCAAACAAAGGGCTCCAGCAAGAGCACAGACTTTTTTTTTTTTATTGCTGAAGTTAACTGTAGTTCTTCCCTTTTTTTGGTTTAAGTGATATGCCTTTTGTTTTCCAGATGTGCAGTAACATCCAGCTGGGAGGAGTAAAACATTTTTTATGGACTAAAGCATGTTCATGACTAAACATTGTCTACACTATAGACTCAAGAAGAGGCTGTTCAGCAGTCCCAAAAGACCTGTTTCAAGACAGAGACTTTGGGATGCATTTTCTATTGTCAGGTTATAAACTTCTGCAAGGCTTATAATAGAAATGCTGATGCAGCCTTCGTGCAACAAACTTGAGAATTGTATAAAATAAAATAAAAAATAAAAAAAAAGCAATGTCTGCAGGTTTGGGTGCATCCCAGTGTGCTGCTCCTATGAATTGTGTTCCCCCATAGCAGCAGGTACGTGCTTTGCCTGAGTGTCACCACAGAAAAGGACAGGCTTCAAAGACAACTTTCCATAGTTGCAGCAATATTTGCTATGCCTTGCAAGTGAATGACAAACAGGTGGTGGTCTCAGAACTGATGGTCTTTTTCTTTAAATGTGCTGAGTTTTATGGCTTGCTTGCAGATTGCTTCCATTTGGAAGGTGGAACCTTACTGTGCTCTGTGTAGCTGCACCGGGCCGACCTCAGACACTCAGCAGTGTGCAGATGCTGGCAAAATCATAGTCTGAGACATCACAGCAACTGCCCTTGCAGAATATTGCAGTCCCTTTGAGTCTGTAAGGTTAGGGAAGATGTTGCCATCTTTAGCATAACTGAGAGACTGCTATACAGGCACCCTTCTCCACAGACTAGGCTGAGGAAGAGTAGTAGTATGGTATTGCTTTGCTCGGCTTGAATTTAAGCAGATTGCAGAACCTCAGCTGCAGACAGACAGGAGGGACTTGAGCATTTCTGATGGCAGGAACTGTGCTTGATGTTTCCAAGAATAATTGCTAACACCTTTCCATCTCAAATCAGATTGGTGCTAGGCTGCCTGTGTGTGCTATTGTTGTGAATGTTGGAACAAGCTATTAACAGCGATATTCTTGTATTTCAGATGTGAGTGCTTGCCGGGTTACAGTGGAAAACACTGTGAAATAGATGATGATGACTGTGTGGGCCATAAGTGTCGCCATGGAGCTGTCTGCGTAGATGCAGTCAATGGCTACACCTGCATCTGTCCTCAGGGTTTCAGGTACGTGAGAGTCAGCTTCTCTGCCAGACTGTCTTCTGTACATAGTATTGGGGCACTTTCTTTAATTGCTTTCATCCTCAGAGCTAAGCAGTCTCTAGATATGGTATTGATCTGTCATTCCTACGTGAATGGATAGCTCAGTGCTTCAAATCTTGTAGATGAGGTAGATCTTAACAGGTTAACTGAATACAGGGGATTGATGATTCTTGCTTTGAAAACAGCAGTTTACCATTTGTGCAGTGCTGTGTTAGTTTGCCTGCCTGCCTGCCCCAGCCTTTCCTGGTAAAACTCTAGGTAATACACTCACATAAATTATACGGAGATAAACTCTGCATGCGTGAGAGTGAGCACAGGATAATGAAATTACATATATGAACCCTCAAACCTGGCTGCAAGAAAACATGAGTCTGAAGATTTTGTGCCAGTATCTCTGCCTGTTGGTGGATGGGCTCACTACAATTTGGGCTGTAAATTTCCAGTCTGATTCTGGCAGCTGCCAATATATGACTCCTGGAAATCTCTCTGTCTGTCAAAGATAAGTGTGCTGCTCCAAATGGATTCTCTAATCATTGCCTGAGGCTGACTACTGGCTTTCTTCCAGCTAACCTTTTCTGTGTTTGAAATACACACATGAGACAAAGAAGGAGTACCTGAAAAGATCAGTCTTGACAAAAGAGAAATTGCATGTACACTTATAAATCATTTTCTCTGCTTTGTATCTGCCACTGTTTTCATTCTTCTTGCTTTCATCCTTGCTGGTTTTGGGGCTTTTTTTTTTCCCTCTCAACACACATTTTTATTGCAAAGCAGACAGAATTCCGTGAATAGGCATTGATATATAACATGATGTCCGCCCATGGTTTCACAGAATCAGACTTGTTATTTACAGGATATCAGATATCCTCTGAATTTCAAATTCATACCCTTTTCTCCATGTTACATTCTCTGCTTCAATCCTTTTGATGACCTTAGGGATCTTGCAGAATGGTGACTGGCATGGATAACAAGTGGCTGTCCCACAGTGGAATTGTAAATGCTCAATGTTATCTAATTGTTAGAGTTGAGAAGTGAGATTGCAAAGCCATATCTGGAGTCAATGGTAACTTGAGCCTGTCATCAGATGTAGTGACTAGCAGACAACTGCTGCAGGTCCTCTGATTTTTAAGGCATGTCAGTATTAGGCAGTGATGAATGTGAGGGTTTTTTCCCAGGAAGGCAGGGTCACAGTGTTTGGCAGAGATGTTTTGAGCTGTGACACAGTTGAGCAGAGCAGCAGGGGTAGGTGGAAGACTGGCCTGGGTCCCTTCCTGTGTACCAAGCAGCTCTACTGGCAATTTGGGCAGTGCCCGGGGTTGGCTGATCTCACACCAGGGACTTCAAGAGCAGAACCTGGAACAGTCCAGCCTGCTCACTCACTCAAATGAGGGGGTCTTATTCCACTACATGTCCTCCAAGAAGAGGAAACATCTTACTACACAAAGCTCCAACACTCAACTACTAGCTTAGACAGCGCTTCCTAGCCCAAGGTAGACTTGGGTGAGCAAAGTAATCCTGCTGCCTGTCAACAGCAGAGCCAGGATTATACCTGAGGTCTCCTGCTTGCTTTCTTTTTTTATTTTTTTTTTTTTTTTTTGCACTAATCCATGCCACCTCCCTAAATCTCCTGTGCAAGATGCAAGGGAGTAAGGGTCTTTTAGGAGAAGAACATTGCAGTGGGCACTAACAGGCTCCCTCTGCCAAGGCGGAGAGCAAGCTGAAGCTCCTTGTGTTCTCCATGCAGAATAGTCCCTGATCTTGTTTGATTTCAGGATTAAAATTCTGCTAACAAAATATAATCTGCTCATTATTCTTTCCATGACTCCAGCCTTTTGTGGTTTAAAGGCCTGCTGCTCTGAAGAGGGTTCTGATTTCTTTTTTCCCCCTCTTAAGATTGCAATTGCAAAGATGGTGATTGACAGAGTTCAGGCTTCTGATGTTCAGGGTTATAGACTCAACTGTTCATGAAGCATGCCTCAGGCACTGGGCTGTGCAGCAAGGAGATAACTTTGGAAGTATTTGAAGGCTGCAAGTGGTGATGAGAAGGAGAGAACACAAGGGGTGGTCTGACAAAGGTAACTAGGAGACCTAAGGTGATGATTAATAAAGTTTTTTGGGTAAGTATCAGGAGTCATTTCCCAGCAGTGAGTTTGCAGAGTGACCTCCCAGTTATCTGGAGCTTATGCTGTTGTAATAAATGCATAGACCTATAACAATTTTATGGTCGTCACTATGCTGTACATCAAATTCACTTGGAGTCATATCTTAATAAGGATGTTAAAACTTACATCCTCACATGGTTGAACAAATGGCACTCCAGTAATTCTTAACAACGTAGGGCCTCATATGCACAATGACGCACCTCTGATGGCAGCCCCAAAAAGCAATGGTACCAACATGCACGCACCTGTTTTTCCCATCTTAGCATTTCCTATTCACTGCTCATGTGTAGTTGTGCTCCGCACAGCACCTTTCCTTATTGCTCAGCAACCTTTTGCAATTACATAATACTTACCTCATGAAAAGTTTTCCATGTTTTCTTCCCAAAATAACATTTGTCTACCCCCTGCAGATGAAAACATTTCTGAGAATTTGTAAACCCCATTGGATAAAACCTAACTTACCAAACCTTCCCTCTAGCAATCAGCCTCACAGTAGTGTTGTCCTGATAAATGTTGCTGCAGTGGGGAAGCACACATTAAGGCTGCTGAGCTTGATAGAAAGCACTGTTCCTCCATTGTGTAGATGCTTCAGAGTTCCCCACTGGGTTATTTTGCTGCAAAAAACTCACCAATGATTATTTAAATAAATGAGATTGTACCAGGCATAATGGACTTGGCCAAGCTATGCAAGTCAGGCTGTGCTCCACATTCCACTGCAGGGGAAGTAAATAGTATTAATTATTTCTAAAAATATATTTTTTAAATATTTTAAAATAAAGAAGAAAAGGCCTTGACAGACATTGTTGCTAATGTATCTTCTAGATGCCAGTAGCAGGGCAGCTGCACTTGTAAAGCCACCCACCGAAGGGGTTTCACAGCAAGGGAGGCTTGTGCAGGAGCTGTACTGGGAACTCAGCGAATCTTTCAGAGCAGCACCAAGCACAGACACACTGGCTTCTTGCAACATTTGCTTTCTTTTCGTGGAGGCTGTTGCGGGTTGCATGGATTTTTTATTATTATTATTTTTAACTTCCATGAAATTAGAATTATATACACTGTCTTTCCTTCTGCTTTCTAGTTCTCGGCCACAGACAAAACACAATGATTGGCATTGGGTAGAACAAAGCTAATGGACTGGGTTAGCAGTGTTCCTTTCTGCTAGTCACCTCTGGAAAACAATTACACCTGACATGAGGCCAGGGGTGACAGCCATCTGTGGGGTCGATTCTAGTTTGATGCCATTGCTGGCTCTCCTGACATGTTTGCCAGACGGCTGCAAAGCCCTGCACTGGAGAGAGAGATCACACACTTAATGAAACCAGGTTTTGAACAGGAAAGTGCTCCATTTGGGCAGTCCACTTTAGTGCCTGGCTAGCAATGGGGACGTGGCACTGGTGTGTCCTCAGGTCATAAACTCTGGGTGGGTCTGACTGCTGTGCTGGTAGCTGGTAGAGGTAGCTGTCTTAAATTGGCAAGAATTGCTTTCTATGTATCTATCTTCCCATGAGGATGTTGCTACTTTTTAGTATTCCCTTGTTTTCTTGGAGAGCGGTATCCAAACTCTTGCTGAGTGGTGCTATGCCCCCCAAGGTGCTGTGCTCACCCTCCAGGAACAGGGTGGCCTGTGGGGCTCTGCCAAGAAGCTGCAGCAAAGGGTCTCACTCAGGAAGGGAAGGTTTCTTAATCTATGATTAATTCATAGTTTAGGTGTATTCACAAAGAAATGTTCCCAAGAACAAATTTACTTTAAGAAACGTATCAGACTGAGCAAAGACAATTATTTCCCATGTGCAGTTATTCCCCCACACCATACTGCCTGCTATGCTCCCATTTCCACTGCTGCCCACAGCAGGCTGAACACGGTCCTGACCCTGTAAGTCTCCTCCAAATACTCCATGGAGCAAAGTAAATAGGATTTATTGATTGCCAGCAGTATTGCCTGCCAAATTACACTTTTGAGATACATGTGCCTAAAGAAATAGACTGGCTTGTCCCTATGCAAGATTAGGCTATTCTGGTAGAGGATATTTACCACTTGGCTGACCGGGAGTGGTTTGCTCCCCCCACCCCCAAACCCTTTGCTGATAGTATTGGCAGCCTATGACTGTGCCCACTTACAGCACTAAGTGTCATGCAGGCAGTGAGGGGAGATAAGGGGTCCCTGTTAACCAGAGCTCCCTGCGCCTTAGAGAAGTGAAGTAGCGATGGGGTGGGCATGGGGAGGCTGGCTGTGAAACATCACTCTGTCCTTGTGGTGAATAAAGGAAGTTTAGGGCAATGCAATGGGAAAAGTGTTGAAATGCAATTTACCCTGGAAAGTAGCAAGAGGTTGTTCTGGCTGAGAAGGAAACATCCACGTTTGCCTACACAAGCCCAGCCAACCCTGAGTGACACCAGGGCTGGAGCAGGACAGTCCCTGCAGGACGTGCACACGGGGCAGCGGCAAGAGGCCAGCCCAGCACTGTGCTTTAGGCCTTGGAAATCCCCAGCACTGTTTTTCACCCTTCTCATGCTTATTCCTGTGTAATAGATTTTTGTTTGCCATACCCACATCACCATGTACAGGGCCAACATACAGATCTGGGCCAAGGTACGAAGCTGGTTAGGGTGTTCCATGTTGTGTAACGGCTGTGGGGAAAGGAGAGCTTTTCTGGCCTTCTCCCAGGTGCAAATCCCAAATGTTTGCATCTTTCAAGGCATTCTTCAAGTTTACCTTTTGTAAAAATAGTAATGTAAAACCCTGTGTCTCCTCTTCTCTCAGAAGTGATAGAAAAGCAGAGCAACGCCATTGCTTTTGATGCAGTTCAGGATTTAGGCATCCCAATTTTGTTGTGTATTTCTCTCTCTTTCATGTTCCCCAGAGGCAGACCAGAGAGTGGTGTGTGCTGGGAGAACAGGGGCAGAGAGACATTTGGGCTCTCATTCCACACAGCGCTAAAGATAGAGCTGTGATACTCTGTACAAAATTTCACATGAGAAAATGTAAAAAGGAAAGCAATCATCTCCATTTCCTTCTGTTACAGAGGCAGCAGGTTCTGGTCTCTGTGGCTAAGCAAGATTGGTCTTGAGTATGTTGTGGCTGTTTTATTTGCTGTTCTTGCACATCTTGTGTCGGTACTATTTACTGTAGTGTAGTGGCTTGGGTTTCTATTCTAATTGTATCTAGGAACGTTGCCTAGAAATTCACTGAGCTTCCAAGTCTCACCTGCTTTATTGGAAAGGAGTGAGGTTTTTGGCATTTTTTTGCTTTTTTTTAATAGGAGTGCTATTATTCCACAAAGCGCTCCCTAAATGGCAGAAAATTCCTAGTGGGACAAATGAGATTTCACTGTTCCAGGACTGGGCTGGTGGGTTATTCACTGCATGAATGGGTCTGCCACAATCCTCTCCTGGCAAGCCCTCCACCCTCATACTGACAAACACTGTGTAACACAGAGAGAAGGTGCAGGAGCCTCAGCCCACAGCCCTTGCCGCAGCTATCCCCACAGTGTTCCCCACTGCACAGCCTGACGCATGCTCCCTACTCACCAGCTACCAATTTTTCATTATGTTACTGTCTACATATTTTCAAGCAGTCACAGAACTTGGTGCAAAGAGCTTATGTTCTCTCATCAGTACAAAAAGGGTTTGTTGGGTTTGGACAGTGGTTGTAATGAGAAATTTGGGGTATAGGTGCAGGGGCATACTATGTGCAGCCAACCAGCCAAAGAGCCTGGCCTGGTCCCTTTGCAGTACCCATGCATTGCAACAGGCCCAATGGGTGTACTGGGCAGAGATTTTTCATTTACTTTTTGCAATTCAGTCTGACACATGACGTCACTGTGAAAGATGACTGCAGCTTTTTGCACCTTCTCCCTTTTCCCTGCTCCTTCTATGCTGATGTTGATATTTCAGTGTAGCTGAGTTATTCCAGCAAATAACCTGTGAAGTATGCAGCCATGCTGAATCCAGGAAGGCAGCCTGGGGACTGAGCCATCACGGCTCCTGGGAGATGTACGCCTGGGAGGTGTGGCCCAAGCCTCAGAGGTCAGAGGTTCCTACATGCGGGTTTTGCTCAGCCTCTCATATAGTTAAGACCGAACCACAGAGCTTTCCTCCAGATCTGAATATGATTTGAGTTCACAAGTACTTAGATCTGGCATTTGGTTTTCAGTTAACTCTGACTCTGGGAAACTTCCTTTCCTTTGCATTTTTCTGATCCAGGACACTGACAACCACAAACAGCTAAAATAAAGTCGATGATCCTGACGCTGTTAGAAACAACCAATTCAGGGCAGCTGCCCATCAAATAGTGTGGTATCAGTGCTTCTGAGACTTTTTAGCAGTTGCCCATCTGTTGATGATACACTTGCTGATATACAGTAAAGCAAGTGAGGAGGCTGTAAAAAACACTAAAAATAGAAGATTTTCCCCTTGCTTACCACCAGCAGAGGCAGACTCAAATCACACAGCCGTGGGGATTTTTGGCTGAGAAGTAGTGCATGTTTCTGGATGGCAGGGAGAGCAGGTGAGAAAATCTCAGGTTTGGGCTTAAATGGCTCCCAGTTTTTGCTGGGAATGTCTGCACAGCACAGTGTGGGATGAAAGCTATTTTAGACAGACTGCTGTACCTTACAGAGCTAAATAACCAGTGCAAAGTGCAGTATGAATTGCTTTCAGTATTTGAACTGACTCGTTCAGACTGAGCGTGGGAATTTCTGTACTGCATTATGCTGTATAGCTTTCACACAGTAAAGTGGGCACGTGGTAGCTGAATCTCAGAGTCACTGTACCGCAGTAGTAGGATAACATCAGCATCTGAAAGTGTTTCCTTCCTTTAAAAAATGGTGATAATTGAGGCTGCTTCTTCTTTCCTTTACCTTCTACAGTGGACTTTTCTGTGAAACTCCTCCGCCAATGGTTCTGCTCCAGACGAGCCCATGTGATAACTATGAGTGCCAGAATGGGGCTCAGTGCATCGTCGCGCACCATGAGCCCGTCTGCCGCTGCCTCGCTGGCTTTGCTGGGCAGAAGTGCGAGAAGCTCATCACAGTCAACTTTGTTGGGAAGGATTCCTATGTGGAGCTCCCATCAGCCAAAATTCGCCCTCAGGCAAACATCTCCCTCCAGGTATGTCATGCAGAACATCAGTTGCCAGCCCAGTGCTCTTCTAAGCAATAACACATAGACATGTATATAATATTTTATTCTGAAGGAACAGGGTCTATTGGCCAAGATGCTGACAAAGTTAGAGACAACTTGTGAGCCAGCTGTATGCTCTAAAATTATTAAAACATTAAGGAGCAACTAAGGCACCACTGTACCTTTGTGGACACATATCCTGCCTCCAGAATCTCACCACTCTCTTATTCCCAGACTGGCAGTGTGACTAGAGATGATTCAGCAAACCTCTCTGTGTTCTTACTGATTTACAGCATTGTGTTTCATCCTGTAGAAATTAGTGCTTGATATTAGGAGACGTATTAAAAGAGGCTGCTCTAAATGGCCTTTCCAGACAATATTTTGCTTGCTTTTTTACCGTGCACATTCAGTGGATAAAAGGCCTGGGATTTTGTTATAGTCCTGTTGTTACACCTAAATTTGGTGTGTGATCTAGGCTCAGAAGGCAATGGCAAATAGATATGAAAGGTGCCATGCCATTACTGTCACCTTTGTGGTTGTGGATCAAAGGTATTTTGGATACTTAGTCCAATATGATATTTAAGTGATTTGGAAGTTATTTGCATTCACAGTCTAGTAGGCATTAAACTGATCTTTTTTTTCCCCCTAATATTCCAAAGTAAATGGAATAATTTCTAGCTTTATAAATTTTCTAATGAAGAGAAGTGTGGAGCACACGTATGACATGACATCTCTTTCTTAACACACTGATTGTTAATCTGGACTATTTCTATGCTAGATTCATCCTACAAATGAAGCATAACATTTCAAAAGACGTGAGAAGAAAAATCATCCTTGTGTGTTTGTTTTACTGCATTTATTTTCTCAATTTGAAGAGATTGTATTCCACAGTTGGAAATCATATTCTAGACTTTCTTGATGGAGTTTGGTTTTAATTAAAATACCAATGTCAAGACATGGGAAAAAGGACTGAATTGCCACATTAGGAATAGATTTTTAAAGGGTGGTTCCTGTAAACTTTATTCTAAGGAGAAATTTCTGTAATTAATATTTATCTTTGCTTTAATACCTTGAGTACACAGTTCATACAAAAATGAAGCTGATTCATGTATATTTGAAACTCCAGTTTTTCTTCAAAATTCCCTTTTATTTAATATCACAAAAGAGATTCTAAAATATGGGCACTCTAAAATATGGCTCCCAAAGGCTCCAAATACTATATGTCGACTTTAAAGCTGAAAACGGACATTGTCTTCTTAAGTTTACAAAATACGTTACATCAGCCATAGCTTGAAGAATAAAACTGATTATTACAGAAAGCATATGCAGATGACTTTCTCACTTCCTGTTTCCCAGGCTGAATATTATTCTTGCATCCAGTAATTAATCACTAGTGAATTAAAATTAGAATACAACATTGATTATTAAGAACAGATAGAGGAAATCTTATTAAAAAGTGTTCAAGAAAAAAAAATCTTCTAAGGGCAAAAGAATAGTATTTAAATATATAAATGCAAGCAGATTTTTAAATGTAGTGTTTAGTTTTGCCATTTAACAGCCATTATAAAAAAATAAGCAAGAAATCTCAAGAAATATGTACTGTGAAAATAACAGGCAGGGTGTTTCCAAAAATCCCATTTTGTGTCTTCTTTTTTTTTTTGTTTTGTACTATAGTGATATTTGAGACCTGGTGACTGGGAAGGTGGAGTCCTTGTTTTTTGATTCAGTGTTCAAGATTTTTTGTTCCTTGATGTATGTCACAGCTAGAGGGATGAGGGCTGCTCTGTTCTTCCTGACTCTCTAAATGTCCCATTTGAACTCAGCATGACTTGCTAATAACTCGGATTGAGTGAATAACTCATGGTTATTCTAGATGTGGGGACAAGTCCTTCTTTCCTTCTTTTTGTTCATAAAAAGTCTGTGAACAGATCAGCGCCTGCTGAAATTTGTTTGCTTGTAATTGTGTCACACTCTTCCTACTGCCAGAGTTGATTTTCTGAACCTCCACTTCAAACTGGGGTAGTAGCTGAGAATTACATTCATGTGTCACCAGAAATACAGCCATAGTTTATTGTCATGGATCACATAAATTGCAGCTTTCACCTCCTGAAAAATAGTTCTCATTTGAAACAAGGGAGCCATCCCCTAGTGGGAGGCTGACCCGTTTGTGTATGAGCTCACTCAACGTCACCAAGACCTTTTTGTGTCTCATGGCTCTTGCTCTCATCGTTGCTCATATATATGATTTATTAAATCGTATTTGAATTGCATATATTATTTTGGTTTGTTTTTTAATATAGGTTTATTTCTTTTTTTAATCATTCTCAAGCAACCTTGCCTGGTTATTAATATTTCACAGGTAGCAACGGACAAGGACAATGGCATCTTATTATACAAAGGAGACAACGATCCTTTGGCTCTGGAGTTGTACCAAGGACACGTGAGGCTCATCTATGACACGCTGAATTCTCCACCTACCACAGTATACAGGTAAATAGCTAAGCTTTACCAAGACAGTTGATTTCCAGAAAAAGATGGAGAGGTAGGATTTTTCTAAGAAATGTGCATGGGAGAAGAACCTTTTATTTTACTTCACTGTATCTCTTTTATGTATGTAATTAGATAAGAAAATCATAATAAAGACTTAGCCAAAGGCTGTATGGTTAAAAATTGGCATTTATTGGCAATACCAGTGTGATACTGTGTCCTGCTGTGATTGCAGAAAAATGCTGTGTTTTCTCATCTGCTGTAAAGATTTCGTTTCTGGTGACTGTTGTCCTTGAAATAGTTCCAAATAATCAGTTTCTTTGATGTTGCTATTTAGCATCAATTTACTGTACCAAGACAGAACAGTGACTGCAACTGCAAGGTTAGACTGTGTCAAATAGAAGGAGAAGGGCTGAATTCCTCTACAGGGTGAATATTTTTGGAAGAACTTTTACCTATATGAGTAGCAACTACACCAACCATGCAAAAGCACAAATTACAACGGTAAAGTGTAGGGCAATTTGACCTTCAGACACCTGAATTTTGGGGATACAAAACCTACAGTTTTTATTCACTAGTCACAAGAAAGAAAAGCAAATGTAAAAGTGAAACCCATGCACAGACGCATTTCCCTAGGAATGAGAGATGTGCTGCTTATGTCTTCCACTGTTCCTTTAGCAGTCCTCTCCCCGGGTTAACACCCTTCTGATGATTTTTAAGCCCTGTTGCTGCAGTTTGTTCTGTGTAAACACCCAGTTGTGACCACATGGAGCCCTTTCAGGTTCAGTGCAGTTTCATGGCATTGTGTATGCAGCAGAGCTGGATTTCCCAGCCCACCTCACTCTTTAAGGAAGAGCATCCTATTAGAGCAAGTGAAGGATGCCACTAAGTATCACTAGCCAGGATGGGCCTTGTACTTTTTCTGGCAAGTTTTCTCAGCACTCGATAAAACTTGAATCTTTCAGGAGTATGGGACCTGTGCAGAGCTTTCTTTAAGGGAATGGTGACTTGCTTAAGAAAATGAGAAAATTCTTTCTGTATAAAAGCAAATTGGATAATACCCATGCAGGGATGTCACCAGGACAAGCAATGACTTGTCCACTGTAGGAATGAAGGAAGTAGTTTGTTAGTGATTTTCACCAGCTGGGTAGGTGTGAAAAATTTCTCTGTGTGTGGCTGCTAATCCTAATTGATTTCATGTTAGGCAAAGCCGAAGTTGTTAAACGGTTTTATGCCACTAATTAGAACATAGGGAAAAGCTCGTCATGTGTGGGCAGGACAGGGGTGACGGATCGGTATGGATGCTTGCTCTCCGTTGCCAAGGGCAGAGTGGTGTGGTGACAAGAACTGTTGCCACCATCACAACACTTTATGGATCCGCTGCCTTCTGGCAAAGTTGCCAGTGATGGCAAGCGGCAGTGTCCTCATTATTCCTGCGCCCTTCATATTGATCAAGGAGGAGGTCTCCATTCAGACTGACACCTCATTACCATAAGATTAATGGCCTGTTCACTACATTTTGTACTGTGTGATCTGTTGAGATGGGAAAGAAGCTGCTTAATACGATGCCTTTTCTGAAATGTCACTCTAATCTTTTATTAGTTTAAGGAGTGGAGCAAAATGGGATTAGCATGGAGCTTGATGGGAAAAGATTAGGTTGATTGAGAAAAACTGCAGCTGAAGAATGTCAAAAAGGGCCTCTGAATAGATTAAAAGACTTGTTTCCCTTATGGGCTGAGGAAGGGGGAGGAAATCTGTTTCTCTCCAGGGCAGAAGGCATGAGTGAATCTGGTTTGACCTCCCTGTATATCCTGACTTCTAGCGAAAGTGTAAGCTCTGTTTGGCTAAGACATGACTTCCAGCTTGGCACCGAGTTTTGACAGGAAAATACCAAATAATGGAAATTCCTCCATCTCCTTTAGTAGCTTGGACAATGGTCAGTCGTTTCCATTATTCAGGCATTGGCCATCATTTCTAAGTTGTGTCGCTAATACCTTCTGGATGTTTTAAAGGCTTCCTCCAGGGAAATTAAAGTCTTTTTATACCTGGTACTGGCTTCCATGAGTTTATCTCTACTTCTAATTGCATTGTCTCCTAACTTGCATTTTGATGAAATGAATAGCTGATTCAGTGTGATGCATTTTACCTGAACCTTAAGAATTTGGGGAACTCCTTTCTGCAACCTCTATGATTTTTCATTTTGCATTAAAAATAAGGTTACCTTATTTTTACCTTAAAATAAGGAGAAACTGAAACATTCAAATCTTAGCCTCACCATTGGTTTGCCTTCTCTATCGCATACTCCTTCCTGTCTTGTTTAGATGCCTCATTTAAATCTCAATCTCCGCAAAAGTGGACTGTTTGCCTTTGAGAAGCTCTTTTGAAAGACTATTAGATTCATTTTCACAGGCAATATCAGGCGCTGCTGTCCTCCGAAGGGGTCCACTTCTTGGAATAGATGAGCAGTGCTTTGGCTCTTGTTTTTCCTCAGAAGAGTCTGTCAAAAGAGGAGGAGGCCTTAAAATACTGCCTGGTGGGAACTGTGCCAGCTACAGCTGCAGGAAATCTATAACTGACCTGGTCCTGTGTTGTACTGAGATGTTTTGCTGGCTATTTCAGGTACTCCCATGATGGGATGTGGGAAGTCATTGGCAAGCCACTTTATCTGCAATTCTTCATCAGAGTCTCCATGATATTTATTAATAGTACTTAAGAACAGTAAAATTAGCAAAGTACTTGGCTAATACAGGTAGTACCCTGTAGGGATAAGATAAAACCTGTTGTCAGACAGGTTTGGAAGCCAGCAGTGAGTAAAGCACACTTGATGGTAGTTTTCAGTAGTATTCAGTGGAAGGGTGTTGGAAGGATGAAGTACCCAATGTGTTACATTACAAAACTCTCCCCCAGCCCCTTAGTATATAGCCAGGGCAAAGGTTTGTACCAGACACGTGGTGTGCGCTCTGAACTTACTGTTGTAGTGTATTCTGCGTGTGGCGTCACTTTGCAAAACTATTCTAGGAGATTGAGGGCAGGGATGTGTGGCATAATAGCAGATTGCCGGCATGCCGGCAAAGAGCCATTCATTTTATCTGCTCTGTGAAGGCAGGTTGTCTCTGGCTGCTGGAGTGGACCTGTTCCTGTATCTTAGTTGCTCCTTTGAGCAGATTTAAGTAGAACTGCAGTACAAAGTTAGTCTGGAAAAGCCAAAGATTAACTCACTGTATGTTCAGATTTGCTTTATATGTATTCGTTCCTATGGGATGTTCGGATAGAAAGGTTAAAGTTCACATTGCGCTTTTCTTTCATTTTAGTCAGATAAAGGTCAGCAAATGTCCAATGGAAAGGACTACCTGAAATACATTGTCATTTATCATCAAGTTAGAAAGAATTACAAGTTAAAGCACGAATATGCAATGATTGAACTTGCCCTTTTAAAAGAAAAGCTGACTGGTCTGTTACTGGAACTCCTCACTTGTAAGCTGCAGAATAATGGTTTGCTGGACGTCATAGTAAACATCTTAAAGACGATCCATTTTTGAAGTAGGATTCCTATTTGTTGTTTCTTTTATTCTATTTAATTATTCTATAGATGCACAAATGAGAACAGAAATCTGTTTCTGACTCCTTTATTGACCTCCTGGTTTCTGCACTTCCATGTCATAACAGTACTTAGTAATGAGCCGACAGTGAGTTCCTGAAACAAAGTAAATCCTTTACACAGATACCCTACCTTAATTTAAAGATACCAACTGATGAGGGATGTGCTGCTTTTATTTACCACCGTGCTCCAATTGTTAAAAGTTCGAATTAATGAAGAGCATGTAATTCTGTAGTGTCAGCATTCAGCCATTGACACTGGTATCTGTTTAACTGTATTCTATAGGGAGAGCTCCTACTTTCAGTCTTTTTTCCTACATCTGTTCCTTGAACCAGAGATAAGACCTTACTTGTAATTTTTTTTCTGATAGGTTTTACGCTACTAAACGGTCATATTGATTTGGATGCTAAATTAATCCTTCCTAATAGAAATGGAAAATAGAAATTTGACATAAACTACTGATGTAATTCCCTCCAGATTTCCCAGATTGCCATGTTGCATACAGACTGTCATATCTGGTAAAGAGCAAGATGCAGACGTCATTGGTGCAAAATCATATGTTTTCATGCAGGCTTCCTGACAGCAGTGAAAAAGGAGGCAGTTAGGAAAAAATAAGAATTAATTGTATTTGTCTTTCTGCAGAGCCTACACCCAAATTACATTATAATTCCTTTTAAAAGTATTCTTGCATAATCTGTTTTCAAAAATGCTACATATTAAAAATAATTCTTATAGATTGTATCATGCAGTTCTCATGGTCTGGCTAATTCTTACATAGCATAGATGGATGTTCTTGTGGTTAAAGCAAAAGGCCTGAAATAAGGGACCTTAAATTCTTACTGTATCTGCCTCATATGGGATCACTGTGGGATGACAAATTAAATCTGGTTCTCTGTGCACAAAAAGTAAAGAAATGAAAAAAAAAAAAAATAGAAAAAGTGTTTCAGAAATGTGCTGCAGGTCTCTGGAGGGTGAGGTTCCTTCTCCCTTCTCCCTCCAGGCTGTGGAACAGCACAAGGCTCTTACCCCGGCAGCATCTGCAAACTTCCCATGCCATTCCACGTCACTCAGCCTCTGCCCGTGGTGTCTGGAGCCCGGGGAGCAGCCCATGTGGCCACCAGCACTCATTGTCCAACAACAGGTCCCTGGCCATGCTGCTCCAAAGAATTGAACTTGGTAGTATTCAAGGATTTTGGTCCTCTACTCAGATTTCATAGAATTCTTCGCACTTCTGGTGCTGAGGTTGAACAGTTGGTTTGGTTATGGAACAACTTCCACACCTTCCAAAGATATGGGAGATGGGATTTTTGTGTGATCACCTCTCTCTAACTGCAATTGCTTACCTGCAAAAAAGCCTGGGAAGCTTCACCATTAATTCACTGCCTTCTAGGGAGGAATGTGCTAGAGGAGTGAAAGCATTAATTATTCTTAGGATCATTATTAGAGCTTGTCAAACCCGGTTTTTACCAAAAGTCTCTTTGCAGAGCTCAGCGCATGACTGGTCCTTTCCTTCCTAATACCTTTGTAGTCTGCAGCTTGTGCTGTGCCTGTCCCTGGTGGGATTCCTGTTTGATACTTCTGGATGGTCTCTAAATAGGCTGGTTTTCAGAGATTTCTGTGAGACATCACTGAGCTCTTAACAATTCTGTATATTTGCAATTCATTTTATTCTCTCTATCACACTCATTTTTTCAGGTACTCCTTAGGGATTTTGCATCAAATATAATGAAAGAAATCGGTATTAATCTCTGACCTGCACAGTAAAAATGGTAAAATTTGAATGTACTTATACATCTTGCATGAGCCAAGGCAAAGGACAGATGACTTATTTTTTGCCTTTATAAAGGGCTCTGGTGTATTTGAATGGGACAGAAATGACACATGTGTGAGTTCTTGTCGAACAACAAACATTGCATTTCCCTAGTTTTTCTTTGATTTTTGTGTAGTAGGACAGTGAAAATGTAAGGCCAAGACCTTAAAATGTCATCTAACTGTTATCATTAGGTTCAGAATCAAATATTTGCTTTCAGGAAATTCAGAAACTTTCTTCTGCTGAGGTGAAGCTTAAGAAGGGTAAAGTTCTGTCCTTCAGGCTGCCTGAGGACTTAGCAGGCAAAATCTTGTTAAAGCTGAAATAATTTTTTTTCTTTGTAAATCTCTTCAGTTTTTCATGCAAGAATGACAGTTTCTCATAGCCTCTCTCTCCTCACTGCCGCCTGGCTCATTCTCTTCAGTGTAGTATCTGAGTACCCAGAAGCACTGTACTGCAGACCCACAACTTTATTTCTAACCTTACACATATGTGTAGGGTGTTTCAGGGTGACATGTTTTATCAGAAGGCGGCAAAACCTTTCACAAAGCAAGTCAGCATTGGCGTGTCTGTGTGTACCAGCTACAGGAAGTTAGGAATAGGTCACCTAAAGCCACTTGCCCTGTGGTAGTGACAGAAATAGAAGTTACATTTTCTGAGTCCCAGGTCACCACCTTCAGGGCCCAAAATCTGGGGCTGTCAGTCTGAGTTGCACTCAGATGTCCCCTGTCAACAGAGGCCGGGCTGCACCCATGCACACGGGTGCTGCCAGCGTGCACGGGCTGCTGACTTGCCCGAAGACCCATGATTGAGGCAGGGGCATGCTTGGCTTTGTCTTCCCCTCAGCACTCACCACTGAACTTTGGAGAACTTATACCACAGTCTCTGAAGGCAATAAACTCAGTAGATGCTCCTCTGCCACAAAGAGTTTCATGCCATTTTAACTAATTATTTGAATTAACTTGTATTATGACCATCTGAAGTCAAAACAGGGACATTATTTGTATCCTTTTCATTAGGAATGTGGCTGTCTACATCGTCACTGTCACCTTTATCACTGTTTTTTAAAAAAATCAGAATACTGCTGCAGACCCAACTCAGCTTCAAACAGGTGGCAGGAGACAGTCCTACTCCTCCCAGATTTCTTCTTAAGCAGACTGTGCTGGCTTTAATGCATAGACAACTGTTGTGGTTTAGCCCCAGTCAGCAACTAAGCACCAACCACACAGCCGCTTGCTCACTCCCCCCACCGCAGTGGGATGGGCGAGAGAATTGGAAGGGCAAAAGTAAGAATACTCGTGGGTTGAGATAAGAACAGTTTAATAATTAAAATAAAACAGGAATAGTAATAATACAATGAAAAGGAAAATAATGAGGGGAGGCAGGGGGGCAAAATCTCGGGGTGGGGGGGAAGGAAACAACAAGTGATGCAACTGCTCACCGCCAGTCCCCGAGCCGCAATCACTGCTTCCCCCGGCCAACTGCCCCCAGTTAAGATACTGGGCATGACATCATATGATATGGAATATCCCTTTGGTCAGTTTGGGTCAGCTCTCTTGGCTGTGCCCCCTCCCCTCCCGGCTTCTTGTGCACCTGGCAGAGCATGGGAAGCTGCAAAAGTCCTTGACTAGTGTAAGCACTACCTAGCAACAACTAAAACGTCAGTGTGCTATCAACATTATTCTCATACTAAATCCAAAACACAGCACTATACCAGCTACAGTGGAGAAAATTAACTATCCCAGCTAAAAACATGACAACAACGTATAACCAAATTCTCAGTAGTCTGTGTATTTTGTTAAGCAAATTGATTTGATGTTGTTTTCTAAAACAGATACCCATAAGCTGGTCTGTACCTTGTTATTTTAGTCACTGCATACCTGTCCTCTGTACGGCTCCACCTGTATATCCCAGCAGCTTTCTCTCAGCTGAAGGGGACAGGAAGGGAAGCTGGAGCAGATATGCTGTGTCCAACCCCACTGGTTGGTTTATTGATCAGCAGACTTTTAGGAAAAGCTATGCAAAACAGAAGACTGCAGCGCACACATATACATATAACTTTAGTACAATAACATTATAATGCTGATTTCTTTCAGCACAGAATAATAATAAAAATGTGATGAAGTCAGCAAGATGCCAGTATTAATCCCAAGAAGAAATGAGATGTGATGAGATAGGGATAGTTCATAACTGAACAAAAGTGGGGGAGGGGGAACACACCCAAAATGAATTAATGTGTTAAAATACCCTGAGTTCAGCCTCTAGTTAGGGTCTGACTTCACAGCATACTGACCCCATGCAGCTCCTCTCTCTCCTGACTGTATTGGACACTTCAGAGGATTACACCTAAAGATGGAAAGCAAATCCTTCACAGTTACTTTGCAGTGGAGAATGTTGACCATTCAAAAGTATTTTTAAGAGCATCAGGAAGGAAGATGTTGGCTCTTGGAAGCTTGCTGACCTCTAAAAGTAGCTCAGCACCTTGCAGGTACTTGCTGGTTTTCATGTTCGAAGTAGTCTTGGGTTTATGTAAAAATGAATGATGAAGCCAAAAGTTGTTCTCTACAGTGATTTGACTATGACTGAAAATAATATAGCTCTATCATCAAAAGAAAATTGCTGCTGGAAATGCAGAAACCCACATTACAAATGAAGGTTTTCCCGTTTGTTAAAGTCAGTAGCTGGGTTGAGTTTTAGCCAGTTCAGTTCAAGCCTTAAAACTGCCCAGCCAAACCAAAAGTAATTGTAAAATAAGACCTATTTGTTTCACCCCAGCAGATAACCTGATTTTGTCATCAGTTGGTCCGTAACATGGCCTCACTGTTTCTTCTAGTGAGAGCATCAGTGAAAGCATGACAGTGGTCCTGGCAAATCCTGAGCCCTCATAAATTAGTGACGATATTAGTCCACCTTCTGAGCAGTCCCTTTGGTTTCTGCATGTTGGAAATACGCTCTTGTGCTGAACTCTGTTTCCAGTGAGTAACTAGGAGAAAGGTGTGCAAATGTATTTTAAAAGGTATTTTCTTGCTATAGCACAGGTCGTTAGTCCAGTGTCTTATTGCCAAAGTTGGTTAATGCTGATGACATCAGAGAAAGGTTGAAGTATTCTCATAATAGACAATGATGGAATAAACCTAATCATAGTTAAAATGACTTTATAAACTTCCTACGTACTAATGACTGGCTTATGTCTTGAATTGTGAGGGTTTTGCCTTGCAACAAGATGTAGCAAGCTAATATAACATGTTTATTTTTTTCTGCCTGTAAATTTCTTGTAAACATGATGACTACCACAAAGTTTAGATGTGTCCCATGTGTGATAGATTTATATCCCCTTTATACAAAGTGCCAGGCTCTGGATTCAATCGATACAGTCTCTGTTAGAAGAAGTGCATGCAGAACTGGCACTGAGGGTGCTCACGGAGGTAGGTGCAGCATGGTTCTGTGCACAATTATTTCAGTGCTTCTTCCCAGTACAGAAATGTGACCCAGAGCTCTGCATTTGCCAGCATGCCCCAGTGCTGCTGGAAAAGGTGGATGTGGCAGCTGCTATTCTGGTTGACAAATAGCGATAGATTTTGTTTATTTTTTGGAAGTAGAGGCATACAACTGTAGGTATGTTGTCACAGATGAGGTGGAAACAATTTCATTTCCTGACCATGTATCAGGTTTCTAAATAGACATAGCTTTTTTTTTTTTTTCTTGGGGCTTAGCCTCCAATTTCAGCTAAAACCCATCATTCTCTGTCTGTCATTCTAATTGGAAGCACTTTTAATTGCATTCTGTAGTGGCCCTGGTCCCTGCTGCTAAATGGCAGATACCTTCATATTCTCCAGAGCTGAAAAGGGGATAGGTGGTATAAAGTGTTCCCCCTAATGAAATTACTCTGTGAAGACACTTGATGGATTTCCTCATCAGAACCTGAGATTTGATATCCGGTTGAATGGCAGAGCTGTTTTCAATAGCGTTTGATACCGGCGCTAAGTAGTAAACGCAAGCACCCTGGTTTGTTCCGAGTCCTGACGGAGCAGGGGGGCTGTGCCACTGCACGTCCCCGTGTGTGCCACACAACTGTATGCGTACAGCGCCGCCTCTGCACTGGGGAGGACGTGGCACGCCATGCTGCCACTGGCCCTGCTGCTGTGCCAGGGCCTGCCTTCCTCTGTGCTGTTTGCAGTGTCATTTTTTTTAAGGATAACTGATGTAATGAGTCCCAGTGGCACTGCAGAATCTATATGTGATTGTTTTGGCACTCTGTATTTACTGGGTTTGTTATTTTATATGATGCGTGTTACAGTAAAGATACTGAGATGCAATAGCTCATTGCACCACAATACGCTGCGTGCCATGATGTGCAGACTTGTTCTGGTGGAGTGAGACGGGAAGGCAGTGACGCTGTGATCTGTCATTCAGGAGAGGCCTTGGACTCGAAGAGTTCGTTCAAGCTATTTTTACTGCCATTACGTTTGCGTTTAACAAATTCTCAGTTAGCGGAATGAAGCATTCAGCTCTGCCGAGATGGTGATACCGTAGGAGACCAGTGCAGGCTTCAGCTCCCCAACAGTGCAGTTGGAGGAAGGTGTCAGACCTCTTGCCCATGTCAGGGACACTGTGAGAATTCACTGCAAATAAGCAGTGTTTACCCTGGCCATGAATCTGACCCTTTTATGAATAATCTAGGGAAAGGGGTCAGGATTGTGTTAATTGCATGTTGCAGGGGTATAAAAGAGGTCCTTGCTTTTCCCTTAGAAGGTCTGTAATACCATAACTTTCACTGTTGGCAGAGGTGCTGCAGGAATTGAATTATGACTGGAAATTAGATATGCATAGCCTGGCCAAACGATCATTAAGGGAGATACGGTAATCAGCTGCCAGTGTTTAAGGGCTGTAAACACCGAGAAGAGAAAAATGGTTTATTTGGGTGGTCTACAGAGTTGTAAGGAGGAGAAAGGTATAAAACTAAGCAAATGGAAGTGGAGGTATCAAGGAAAAAAAATCTTAATGCTGAGTGCTCTCAGCCTAGGAGACCTAACGCTCGAGTCATGTAAAACAGGATTGAACATAACATGACAGTATATTTTAAGCTGAAAGTGAACCTGAGCGCTTTAATATATCTCTTTCATGCTTATTTCCCTAGCCTTGTGTTTCATTAGCATTTTTCGTACTTTTTTCTCAACGTGGTTTTTATCTAGCTTCCAAAGATGATGGTGCTTGAAGAGATGTGTTATTGTAGAGGTAGCATAAACACTACTCCAGTTATGATTTTACCTTTGTTGCCATGGAGAAGTTTAAATCTATTTTAGGCCAAGGACTGATTATAACTGGAACTAAGGGCAGGAGGAGACTGTAGCTTGGAAAGGTGAAAAACTGTCACCACTGATACCTGAAGTCAGCCTGGCACGGTATGAGTTTCACGGGTCCCAAATCACCAACATCTCAATGTGCTTCCCTGCAGCTCACACCTTGTGTTTCTTGATTTTGGTACCTCTTCTCTGGTGCCCGCTCTTGCCTTGTGATGAAGCTCCTTAAGCTCTTTTGGACATGTATTTCTGCTCATTCCCTTCTACTTCAATGTTTTCAAAGATATCTAAGTTCAGTGTTCCCCATGGCCTTCCCTCCCCAGCCACTTACCATCCTTGTGTTTGCTTTGTTCTGTGCTTCAAATGAGGCATGTTCCCATTAAGACAGAGGTCAGGAAAAACTGGAGACTGTAGCTAATGAATTGATGTCCTCATTTGCATAATTGATGGTTATACGGTTCCTCAGTGACACGGTTTGCTGTGATACTTAAAGCTATTTTTGGTTTTGGCTTCTCTGCCCTGCTGTCCTCTGCTGTCTACACTAAAGTTATATTACATGTCAGTGTAAAAAAGTAACCCCAAAGCCTAAATTTTACAAGTTCAAACTGAATGCTTTAGTCCTTTAATGCATTTCTGTTCACTGGCGTATTTACAGTGGCTCAGTTCTAAATCTCTCATGGGTATTAGAGCAAGGGGAGTCAGTGTTTATAACAAATGTGTGTGCTTGGGGCTGGAGTAGTGGGGAAAGAAAATATCCGAGGGAGAAGAGAAATAGATCAAAAATGAGAGTGGAAATCAGTTCTTTCATATATTGCCTGGGGTTTTATGTTTAATAGACATCCTTTTCCCTTCATTTCTTTGTGTTCTGGAGTCTAAGCCCTCAGCAGAGGCCACGTCCGTGGCCTGTGTGCAGTGCCCTGTGCAACGGGTCCATTGGCTCATCTTGCTGGAGTCGCTCTGACAGACGAGGCCCAGCTCCCTGTGATATGAAATTTCAATGAGTCTTTTACAGACCCACCTCTAGTGGCCTCCCTTCCCTGTGAGGGCAGCTCCGAGCTTCCCACCTGGGCATAGAGGGAACAGAAGGTGCTGGACCCAGGGGCCTTCTCATGAACTTTGGAAGCTGGGCTCTCTCCCATGCCCAGTATTTTCCTTTGGGGTTTTTCTTTTTGCCAAATTTGAGCAGGTGCCATGGCCAGCTCTCAGTGAGGGTAGCCTTGATGAAAGCAATGTAGTGGATTGTGCAAAACATGCAACCTGGGCTATGAAAAGACGAGTGTAATGGAGAAGAGAAATGAGAGGTGTGCTGGTTGGGGAGCAGCAAGTGTGATCCCTTTGCTGGGAGGCAGGGCACTGCGGGACGGCAGCTCCCCCTCTTCGGCAGCCAGGGGCCTCCCGGGGCAGCCAGCTCCAACTGGGATCTGTTCAATGCACTGCTCATCTAGAGAAATCCTCCTGCAAACCCTCAGCATCTGGCTGTGCTTTGCTTGCTTTCCCTCAAAGTGGAAGGGAAGGGACCAGAAGTGATTACACTTGGAAGGGAACTGAAATGGTTTCTCAGCATCAAGTTTGTAACAAGACTCAGGTGAAAGTCCTGTAGAGACTGTGAGTATGGTCTGCGAAATGTCTGAGGAGATGGGCCCTCGCCCAGGGGTGGCCTGACCCAAGACTGCTTATTGCAGTACGAGGAACAGTTCCTGGGCCCTGAAGAATCTGTGTGTGTTACATAAAACTGGTCTTTGGGCTCCTTTACTGCTTACTTCTTAGCAAGTTTAATTATTAAATTCCTGAAAATCCTTGCTTACGCTTCAAATGTTTACACTCTAAACATAATTCCTCCCTTTTTTCAACAAGAATATATTGTAAACTATATAATATCCAATGGTGGTGGCCCAAAAACGCTGCAGTTGGAAGTTGGCTAAAAATTCATGACTGTCTTTTTTAATAGCTTGGGAAAATCTCCGAAGCTGGGACTTGGTTTGTTAGTGCCCCCCAGAAAAGGAGTTGGCTCCAATCTAGCAGCCCTTTAGCTTCTTCCTTCAGTTCCTTTCCCTTCTCCCTTGCTTTGCTCGGACATATTATGTTGATTTAGCCATACAGCGTGAAAACCTTTGCAAAAAGGAAGGAGTTGGGTAACATCAAGTCAGCTGTCAGGTGTGCAACGTGGCGAGATCTGTTTCAGTAAATCCGTTCTGAGCAGCGAGCCAAAATAAACCTGCCGTATCGGCGTACAGAAGTTCCTCTGACTCAGTATCCAGAGTGAGCAAGCGAGCGCAACGCTCGGCTGTGAACGAAGCTGCAGGAATCCCTCCCTGGCTGGGGGGAGAAGGGCGGAGGGTGCAGGGCCTGTGATGTTGTTCCCGTGGCGGCGGTGCCGCCCCACGGCGGTGCGGTGCCGCCCCACGGCGGGGCCGTGCCGCCCCACGGCGGTGCGTGCCGCCCCACGGCGGGGCGGTGCCGCCCCACGGCGGTGCGTGCCGCCCCACGGCGGGGCCGTGCCGCCCCACGGCGGGGCGGTGCCGCCCCACGGCGGTGCGGTGCCGCCCCACGGCGGTGCTCCATCGCCCTCTGGCGCCCGGCCGCCGGCGGGCCCTGGCGGCGGGCTCGGCGGAGCCCTGCCCGCTTCGCAGCCCCGTGCTCGGGTCCGAGCCCTCCGGCTGGCGCTCGCCGCATCGCTGCCGGTGCGGGTCCGGCAGGTTTGAAGCGCGCAGCCCCGCGCCCTCTGGCATTGCCGGTGGGACGCAACAAATCCCTGACCCCGAGGCAGGTACTTACATACCGCGGGCTGGTTCAGGAGGAAGAGCTCTGTAAGACCACCTGATCCCCAATAAGAATTCAATTAAGATTTTAATAAAACCCTTGCACAGGGCTGGGTCAGGAAGAGGCCCCTTGAAAAAAAGCCGAGCACAGCAAGTTTGTGCTGCGAGCTGCGTTGTGATGCGCTGTTCAGCGTCTGTGGCTTTCTTCCCTTCATCTCCAGCCAAGCCACTGTCTCCAACTGTCTCAGACGATTGCTGAGTCTCCTAAAGGCCCAGCTTCATAAGAGGCTCTGAGGAGAGTTCTTGTAGCATTTCTCTCACCGCTGGTTTCTCCCCCAATGCTGTCTCCATCTCTCTCAAAATCCAAAGGCATCTTAGCGTCTTTCTGTCAGCAACAGCAGTAAGTGCTTTAACACAAGTACCTCCTGGCTGGAGATTTCCTGCCATCCTGGCTGTCCACATTCAGCTTTCCTATCATGTGTTTGCGTCTTCTCAAAAAAGCAAGCGAGCGCTTTGCCTGGTTTGACTTTAACTGCTTTACAAAATGGCAGTGGTGGGTAATGGCGTTACTTTGTTTCTCAAAGCCCAGACACAGATTATTTAAATTCCAAGTTAAAAAATCAACGAGTCAGAACCGAGCACTAGTCATCCATGTGTACCTACAGACAGGGACCTATCACTCCCTTTCCAGCAAAAATACCAGCCCTGGGTACGCCGAAAGGCGTGAGCACCATGTGGGGTGGCTGCTTCCATCGCCAGGACACACAGACTTTCGTTTGCCTGTTAGTCAAGGCATAATCTGGAAAAAGCACACGCTGTGGAGGAGTGGGTGATTAATGCCTGTGAAATCCTGGCGCAGGGAAGAGCCAGCGCCGCCAGACGCGACAATGTTGTCCTCTGACAAAAGGTCATAGCTTGGCCTTCTTCAGATAATGATGTAGTTTTGTGCGTTAGCTTCAGATATTGATCCCACCAGGGAAGGGTTCCCTGTCGCACAGCCATCCATCCCACCTCCTCAGTGCTCAGCTGTCAGGGCCGGTGGGGCTTGGCTGTACTACTTCTTTTCGTTGGCACTTCTGCATAGACTAACAATTACAAATATGCATTTCCATTTATCTCGCACCTTTCAGCTGGAAGTCTGAGTCCTTCACCCATACGGATTAAGCATTGCAACACAACAGTTAGATATGCAGGGAGCACAGAGGGATCACCCAGTCGGCGCGCTGCCGTAACACAGCTGTGTCTTGTAATGTGGCAGATACTTAGAGGAATTCAAGAATATCTAAACAGAAACGTTGGACCAGCTGTTTTCAAACTTATTTGAGTTGTCAATCCCTAAAGTAGTCTGCCAGAGGCGGGGGCTCGGGTGCAGCGATGATAGCCTTGCTTTTCAGAGGTGCAGGCACTACATCACCTTTGGCAGTGAGTCTAGCATAAGCCCTCAGCCTCTTATCCCGGCCCATGCAACTCACTGTCCTTGCAGTGGCCCTGATGTGACCATATTTTGAGCCAGACGGTCTACTGGATCAACTGGATCTGGATTTTTGTACAATGTCAAGCCTTTTTTTTTTTTCTTCTTAAAATTACTTCAGACAGTACCATCAGCTCTAGGTTCTTGAGACCTAACTCCCCGGGCTCTCTCGCCATCCTGAGGATGGGCAGCAGCCACAGCCCAGCCACTTCTCTGCAGGTCAAGGATGAGCAGTTCAGCCAGCAAAGCTTTCCCAGGAGCTGTTCTGTGGCAGAACTAACTTATTTCATGTTTATGTAAAGCCACTCAGTAAAGGTGCTCATATACTGCTGTCATCTTATAACCCGTGTAAGATTACGTAAACTTTTACAGGCATGTGCGTTCGTGATTCATCCCAAAAACCTGTGGTGACAGCAGCACTGCAGAGGCACGTTAGCTCCGTTCTGAAACAGTGGTGCGCTCTTCTTAAACAAGCACATCCTCAGAAACGCCTGCAGTGCTGACTTTCTGCCTGACATTGCTCATGTATAATTGGTTATGTCAGTTCTACTGTAAAACACTATAAAAATGAAACTTTTTCCAGGAACAACTGAATTCTGGTAATTTCCAAGTCATGTAATTTGTTTCTGAAGCTGAGGTCCTATTTCCGTGCTACAACGCCCTTACACATCAGTTGTGCAGGACTGGGCAGGATGGGCAGCATGTCATCTAGCTTGAGAGGTGAACACATCTAAAAGGTGATTCATCCTCAGAGATGAGTCACTCCTTAAGCGTGCCTGTTCCTCTCCACTGGTAGTAAAGAAAATCTGGGTAAATAGCTCAGAGGCATCTACACTGCAGCTTTACAAAACACCTGAAAGGAATCTGACCTATGACTTTGTGACTTACTAAGAGAGGATGCTGAGCTTATGGGCCACCTGAATGAGCAGAAACCCATTCTTAAAATTAACCTTTCATATTTCAGTATGGTATTTACCACTTGTGCAGCAATCCCAAATCCAGATTGTTGGCTAAGCAGTATCTCAGGATGCTTAAATCCCACAGTTGGTGCTTTCTGTCTTCATCCGTATGTAACAGAACCACCGCCCAGCTAGCGAGCCTGCCGGGAGGAATTTGGAAAAGGGTGCTCTCAGGCCAAGCTTAAGATGTGTTGGCAACACTGTGCATGTGGGCAGTTTACACAGCCCACAGCCTAATTTCGGCTATAACCGCTACTGCTATTAGATTCTCGTTATGCACTGATGTTTGCATGCATGTGGAACAGAGGCTGTACCATTTAATTACATCTACAGCACTGGACATGTCCCATCATGTCTGTACCTACCAGCCTAATTTGAAATCCTCCTTGCTCAAGAGCAGGTAATCCCACCCTTGCCCCTTCTTGCTTTTAGGAGTGCCTGAAGCTTTTGAGTTGTTCTAGAGAATTTCAACATGCAGCATAAAGTCTTGAGAGCTGAAGCTGCCTCAAAAATAAAAAAATGATAGTGTGATGCAAATTGAATTGTATCACTGCATCTTTTAATTTCTGGGAGACTGAACTGAAGATGAAGGTGAAGATTATATGTGCGCAGACTAGCAAAGAGCTGTTGAGTTATCTGGCTCACTGCAGGCTTCAGGCATTTGAAAAATCAGTGTTAAAAACACCTGAACAATAAATACACGGTGCCTTTAATATCTTGTCTGCTCAGATGGCTCCCTGCTCCCTGTCCCCCGCAAAATTCCTGCTGTCTTATTCTCAAGCCTCCACCTACACCTAAACGTTTCTCAAAGAGGAGTAGCAATTTGGCAGTTTTCCTTGTGTTCAGGTAGGACTGTATTGTATTGAACAAAGTGTCCTGGTCATTTATAAGCCAAAACCTCCTGAATTCCTTCTCTGGCTTTAAGTAACTCAGCCTGACCTCATGCCTCAGCATGTAGTTACCAGATACTTCTGCTGTGAGGAAATGCTGGTTTCAGAGGCCCCTGCTGTCTCTTGTCCCAAACTGCAGTCCCTCCCTGCCCCTGTGAAATAATTTGAGTTTAAACTAACCATACAAAAAGAAATCATTTCAGTGATCTGGCTTGCAAGATGGGCACCAAGCAGTGTGACAGAGGGGCAGCAAGCTGTGGCTGAGAGCACAAAACGGGGGATTTTGAGTAATTTTGCACCAAAGCAAAATCACGTATCATGTAACTACACCTTTGCTTTTCTGCCCTGGGAAACACAACTGCAGTAGCTACTATCCTGATTAGGTGTCCTTTCAAGTGTTATATGCATAGGGACTGCCTGCACAGGCATCAGCAGTGTTTACATGTGTACCTTGGAGGCTCACGCTAGAGGAAGTGTCGAGAACATGGTGACCATGTAAAGGAGCATGGAATGGGAGCTGTGCCTTGCAAGGTGTAATGCTGGGAGACAGGATGTCACAGAAGCAGAGGCAGTTCATTGTTAATGTCATCCTCTAATTCTGTTCTTTTCTTTTAGTGTGGAAACAGTAAATGATGGGCAGTTTCATAGCGTGGAACTCGTGATGCTGAATCAAACTCTGAACCTGGTGGTGGACAAGGGGACTCCCAAGAGTCTAGGGAAACTCCAGAAACAGTCTTCTGTCAGCCTCAACACACCGCTCTACATTGGAGGTATACTGAGTTGCTCTGGACTTTGAGATTTCAACAAGTCCTCTCAGAAGCAAATCATCTTCCATCCTATGGGGAGGACTTGCCAGGGGGGCGGGGCAGGAAACTAGCAGTTTGCCTTTCCCCTTCCTTGCTTCCACACCTCTGCTGTTCTGCTTTGTACTCCATAGTCCACTAGCAACCACCACACGGTCAGCATACGCTTGCACACCAGACATGGGGAGTTAACCTCAGCACAGCACAGGCAGTTTCTCTGTCATACAGCCATGGCAAGAGCAAGCCCTTTGTCATTTCTGAAGCTTTCAGAACTGGCTGGCACCAAGATGTTGTCATTGAAGACTACAGTGGAAGTATCACAAACAGTCACGGCAAAAACCCAAATCAATAGTCAGTAGGTTTAAATATATCATAAATGAGCTGTATTTCTGCTGGAAATTTTATAGAGGTCTAAAAATTGGGGGGGGGGGGGGGGGGGGGGGAAATCAAAACCTCCAAACTGTATTAACACACAAGCTAACCAAGAGCTTCTTGGCTAATAGTTTTCTCATTGGAAACTGAAGCCAGATCTTCCATGTTATAAAGATATTAGAATTGACCAAACTTCACTTAAGAGGTTTTTTCACATTCAGTACTGAATTTTGGGGGAAGGAGGGGCCAAGTGGGGTGGGGAACAGATGCCCAGAATAATGACTATCCCACTGATTAGGAGTCTGGATATGAGAGACAGAATGAAGGCTGTGCTTTGCCCAATTGACTTGTTTTTGCCAGAACCGCCCCCCCAGCTCTATTCTGGACTGGATGTTGAAATCTTTCGGTGACACAGAGTTCTTGGATTTTTTACATTCTAAATACAAAATTTCTAAATACAAAAGTCAGCAGAACAATAATAGACTCAGAAAGTCTTTGGGCTTTTTCTAACCAGCTCATTGAAGCCAATAGTAGGAACTCTTACCAATTTCACCTGGTGCTGGTCAAGCCTTCTGTAAATAATTCCTTTTAATAACACTTTTCTAAAAGAACCCTGAATATTGCCCTTGTAGATCAGAAAACTGGCTAATCTTGCTTTGTACAGAACTGAACTTTTATAATTGGCTCCTATTAAGAATGTCACAGGCTATTAAAGAGCATTTTGCATCAAAGATAATCTGCTGGTGAGGCCATCACAATTTCTCCCTCTAGCACAGCATAAAAGATACCAACCCCACAGCAATTTATACACAGGGAACTTGGGATGTAATCACATGGAAAAGTTTTGTTAATGGATGTGCATTCTCAAAAGGAACCTGCAAAAATGCATTCACAGGACAAATCCGAGACCTGAAATGAAGGACTATCAGATACCAGAAGACGTGGGCTCAGTGGAGACTTTTTTTATTGCCCATTAAAATTCTTCTTGCTCCTTTCTAAACCCTTGCTGTTCTGCATGTGCCACATCTCTGCGTGTAGCATTCCCTTGGATGCCAGCTGCCCTTCCACTTCAGACTCTTTAGTTAAAAGTAGTTGATTAAATTACCCCAGAGCAATTGTTCCTAACCTACACTAAGCTTTAAGACAAACCTCAGTGTTCATGTGCCCAGAACTTTGTCCATCTCTCCAAGTACATCACCTGGCTTAGCAACTTTCCTCCTAACGCACGGTTAAACAAAGATGCTGTTTTCATTTTAAGACCATCTTTAACAGTGGAGTTACTTATGGCTAGCAAATTCAGAGGCCTTATGCAGTTGAAAATGGAAGCACTTGCCTATGCTAATGCAGCTATACAGCCCAAGCAGATGTCAGCGGGGAGGGCATAACACAACATCCAAAAGAATCTGCTGGCCACCTGAGCATGTGAACTCTTCCAAGCGCTTCAACAAGATGGAGGGTCCTCACCACAAAGACTTGGCCTGGTCTCCTGAAGTGCTGTTCCCTGTCTCTAGGGTTCTCCTGCACTAGTTTCGATGGGGTGCGGTCTTACCACTGCCTCTCTTAATGCTGTGATCTAGTAATGTCTAACTATCTTGCTGTATCCCAGAGGTGGTAGCTACCTGCTGGCAAGAAAAAACATTCTTAGACCTTCCAGAAGGATAATTGCTATTAAACTATAGACAGAAGGAGCATTACCTAAGGACAAGAACACATGGCCATCAGCAAAAATACCTGGGCTTTTTTTTTTTTTTTTTTGACACATACTTCTTATGTAAGCTTGGGCAATTGATTTTATTTTTGTTTCTTTCTATTTCCAGAATGAGGACAATGAGACTGTGCTACCTTACAAAGGTCCTATGCAAATTAATTCTTTAAAGATTATAAGGTGTTGTGACAAAAGAAACATTAGCAATTATAATTTATACTATCATTGTAACTGTGAGTAAACGTTCCCTTTTTGTTTTTATCTGAAGGGATCCCAACCTCTACTGGATTATCTTCACTGCGCCAGGGTGCAGACAAGACACCAAATGGTTTTCACGGATGTATTCACGATGTTCGCATCAATAATGAGCTGCAGGATTTCAAGGATTTACCACAGCAGTCACTAGGAGTCCTTCCTGGCTGCAAATCCTGCAACATCTGCAAGCACGGTATTTGCCGGTCCCTAGAGAAAACAAGCGTAATTTGTGAATGTCACCCAGGCTGGACAGGCCCCCTGTGTGACCAGGAAATTGGAGACCCATGTCTTAACCACAAGTAAGCTCAAACAAATGCTGATGGGAGGGTGAAAGCTTTACAGCTAATCCATATTTCACATTTCATCTTGTAAAACCACATCTGACTATTTTTGGAGGTGCTGGGTTCCCACGTGAAATTATTGACAGTTGTGAGCCAGCATCCATGGCAACTCTCAATTTCCACTTCTTGTTCTAATGTTGCTCACTCTCCAAACGAGCTCTTTGTCCTGGAGGAGCTAAGGTGTTAATACTGAATACTGCAGGTCATACTTTCAGCTGTGACTTTACACATTAAAATCCGAAAACTCCTGTTAATGGGTACAGCTTACCTCTGAGGTGGTGAATGCCTGCACTTACCCAGAGCACAGCTACCTGTGAGCGGGAGGTACGCATTTTAGGGATATGCTCACAGCAGCATTGGACCCAGTATTCAAACTAACTCCCTGAATACCATTATGCACCCCAATGTGAAGAGTTTTAAATTTGCCAAATAGCTGACTTAAATATTACGCTCTGAAACACCCTTTAAAGTGCAAGTTTAAAGGATAGCATGGAGTTGCATGCGAAGGGAGCAGGAGTGTAAAGCATTCACAGTTCAAAGGCTCAACAACCACATCTCCATCAGAAACACTGGATGAATAGCTTACTTATGGCAAGTACGCAAGGGAACAGTCCAACGCAGACCAGCAGTCTGCATAGTTCAGCGCTGTTTCATAAGCAGATGGAAGTACTTTTGTTTTAGAAGCTACTTTGGTTGCGCTGTCTGTGGAAGGAACTTTTCACAAGCGCATACTTTTGACAGGTAAATTGACACAGTGAATAATCACTCTCTTAAGGGCAGAAATTTAACTTGGCAGAGGTACCATTTTAAACTTGCTTCTGGGTCCAATTCTGCAAAGTACTGAACCCTGGAAGGTGTTGAGAAGCACCTGACAGTTTACAGACCAAAGGTATGAAGACCCAAGTGAAGAAACACTCAGAGGCCCAAACGTTTCCTTGAATTTCCAACGTCAGCGTGAAGCTGTTTTGGTTGGACAGAGAAAAATAAGGGAGTTCCAGATGTTTACGTGATGAGGGATTGTTTCTCTCATAATCTAAGGAGGCCGATGCAATCATGAACGTAGCCTTTTTGCTAAGGAAAGTAGCTGTTCATATTTTTAACGCTCGCCTACTGTCCCACCTTTCATTAAATCACTTCAGCCTTTTGGAGTTGTCTCCCTAAAGCCAAGCCCTTTGTGTCCAGGGGAGTACGGTGTCCTGCTGGCAGGCGTCTGCTCCAACACTCACGGATTAACCTCAGTGAGGAAATGCAGCTGTGAAGAACAGGTAGTTGGTGATAACAAGAGTTACTATCCAAGCACACCTTTGGTTAGTGGGGCAGAAAATACTGGTTGATACAGACTGTGACTCCCTTTATTACGGTATTTTGCATGTCTTGACCTGACTGAAACTGCTTTTATTATTTGTGCTTTTTAGTTCAAAGCTTAAAAATGAAATGTACAAGGATTCAACATAAGCAGGGAACAATTTTAAAGTGCCAGAAAGCAAATAATAAAAAATAAGAGAAAGACGTGGGTTGATGTAAAGTGGGACTGATATAGCAAAGGTTTATAAGCCCTGAGCAGTTTTTCCTTGGCTGGACAGTGCTGGTTTCTCCCCTGTCCTCAGTCCATTCCAAGTCTATCCCTGTCCCAGAAGTGGGGATGGTGTCAGAGAACCTGCTAAGGATCAACACCCCTCCCTGTGGTATGCCTCAGACATACCGAAGCTCGCTGCAAACCACATGAGCCAGCGAACCCTTCAACTACAACTGCCCGTGAATAAGTCTGTGCATAGCTCTTCCACAAGCGCCTTCATTTATCACACTGTTTTCATCACCTGATATTATTTGTAGAGCAATTCTGCTAAGGAAGCCTGGGCATGCAGCTTGATTGTTGGCACTTAGTTCCACATGCTGATGCTGTAAATGTGAGCTGTCTTGTGTGGATGCCAAGCACTGGTCCATGCTCACGGAGGAGCCTAATGTTTTTCAAAGAGATCAGTTAGGAACACAAATTCTAAATGTATTCTCTGAACGTTATCCAGTATTCACTGAAAACTCACAGTTTCTTCGGAGTGTTTGACACTGAACTGCTGTTTTTGGATTAGTATCCTGGAATTAAAGGGGCAGAAATGCCAAAACTAAACATCCCTAGGAAAAGGAACTTTCACATCTAATGCAGGCCAGCTCTAAATGCTTCTCTTTCTCCAGGTGTCTGCATGGTAAGTGCATGGTGGCCAATGTTGCTTACACCTGTAAGTGCATGGAGGGCTACACAGGCATGTACTGTGACAAGAAGAACAATTCCTCCAATCCCTGCAGGATTTTGAAATGCAACCATGGGCAGTGTAAAATTTCCGAGCATGGGGAGCCCTACTGCGAATGTGATCCTAACTATAGCGGAGAACATTGTGACAGAGGTACGCTTGGCCGCGGGGTCCAGGATGCTGGTCTGCTGCATTTCTGGTTTACACTGTTGTATTCACCTCTCTTCCACGTGACTCATGTTTGGGGGTAAATGGCAAAGAGTAGAAAATAAAGCCAAGTCAGCCTCTGCAGAGCTATATAGGGAGGAGAAACCAACCACGCAACAGCTAGGCAGCTGCTGTCCAAACATATGGAAAGGGGGACATCTGTAGCAAAGGGTTTTATCCTCTGTCTCCTGAATCCTCAAGGATTGCTGCTCCCAGGATTCTGGTGGGATGTTTAAAGGAGAGCTTGTTGTGAGGTTTACCCTCAGCAAACAGTGACCAGTGAATTGCAGTGCTGGGAAAGGAGGTCCTATTCTGCATACCAAGGGCTTTTATAGATGACATGAGCAGGAACTGGAAGGCAGGAGGTACTGCGTATCTGAAGTGGCAGTAAAGATGCTCAGCTTGCTCCCTCTGGTGCAGCTGGGTGGGTTTCCTGGGGAATCCCACAGATCATGCTGGACTTTTCCTGCTAGGGCTGGGGCCCAACTCTTCTGGCCTGACCTGAAAAGACTCACCGGAAACTCAGTGAGTTCTTCATCCCTTGTGCCTTCTTTTGTTCTACAGAAGGAAGGAGCTGGCTTGTATTATTTTTGTGCCTTTCCTTTGAATGAACCACAGACTTTCCAAATTACACACACATACAGCCTCACCAAAATGTATCTGGCTGCTGCAAAGTGACTGCAGAACAGCACAGACATTTTCAGGTATCCCAGATCGCTAATGTCATGCAGAGCAGGCTGACCTTTGATCCCGAGAAGTAGACATAGTAAAACTAATTCATATTTTGCAGGAGTGTTGCAGGATTCAACACTCAGCATTCATTAAAGCACTTCCAGAACTGCTGATCAAAGCCAGCAGGCCTGCTTGGCCTCTGCCTTGTGCCGGATATTACACATTTGTGTAACACAAGCTCTGTTTTGATGGCAGGTACAAAGCAGTAAAAGATTAAGGTCCTGCTCACGCTGTCTTTCAATATCATTACCTGTACAGGGCTGTCTGCTGATGTTTGCGGAATATCTGGCAAAATAGTTACCACATTTTTTTTTTTTCCTTTACATCTCTGTTGTCTTACCAGAGAATCTCTGCCAAGGAGAGATAATTCGAGAAGTAGTCCGTAAGCAGCAGGACTACACATCGTGTGCCACTGCCTCCAAAGTACCACGCCTGGAATGCCGCGGCAGCTGCGGCAATGGGCAGTGCTGCGTTCCTCTCCGGAGCAAAAGGCGGAAATATTTCTTCCAGTGTGTGGATGGCTCCACCTTCACGGAAGAACTGGAGAGACATGTGGAATGCGGCTGCTCAAAATGCTTATAAGCCATTCTCCAGTCTCTTGCCACTTTAATCGACTCAGAAGCGCTATCAAAACGGGACCTATTTACTTTCAGAGTGAAGAAGAAGAAAAGAATTATTAAGTATATTGTAAAATAAACAAAAAATAGAACTTATTTTTATTATGGAAAGTGACTATTTTCATCTTTTATTATATAAAGTATCGCACCACTTTGGGTATATGTATCATATAGTGAGTTATTTTTACCATGAAACTTTTTTAACAGTTGTTGTAAGAAAAAAAAATTCAAAAGTTAAAAGTTAAAAAAAAATATATAAAGAAAACATAGCCTAACAGGAGAAATGTGGGGGTGACTTTATATGTATGCACAATGAACAAATGTAAAGGTGTTCCAAGGACCTGCCACAGAACTGATACGGGCTGAAGGAATCTCCGAGGTGCCGGGTGGGTCTCCTAAGAGAGCGGATCCCCATGACTGACAGCCATCTTGCCTGCTCAGGCACCCTGAGAAGGCCTCCCTCTCCGCCCCTTGCTCTGCCTAACACTGCCGATGCTGTTTTGTTCCTGTACAGTGGCTCTGCTTGCTATTCTTGAACTGGTTCCCTATAGCACGTAGGCACTGCCGTAGCTTGAGGCTAACTACATTTTTTGACTATTGTAATACTATAATACATTTTTTGCTGTGTATGTTGTATTTATCTGTGTTCACATTATATTCTTCAGCAACTGTATCTATAGAGCACAGGCAGCTTTATCCAAAAGAAGGGGACGAAGGGAAAGGAAGCAGGGAAATATATGTTGCTTTGGGAAATTTGGGGGCAAAATGTGAAATAAGTGCTAAGTAATGCCTAATAAATGACACAGTACTTCTGTGTAAACTCCTCAGCTATGTTATTTCCCAAGTTTGTGCCTTCTTGCTCCCAGCCTTGAGCCTTTTTTGTATATGAAATATAAGGAATGCACTGCTACATAGTTTGTCACGCCTTGACACTTTAACTTGCAAAGGTTGTAAAGAGCATGAAAGTATCGCAGGTGCCCAAACGTACCTGCAGCATAATGGCTTTTACTGTCACTCGAGCCATGGGTGTAAGCTGGGCTGTAGCTGCCTGTTCATCCGCACTCTGGTACCGAGCAGCTGGCTACTTTTCCACAGCCTTTTAAACGAGCAGAAGTTGCACTATATCCATGTGAAGGTGTATTCAGCCGACATTTGTCCACCTTAGCAGCACTCTGCACAGGGAGAGACGTCACTGCTCCATCCCATCCTGTTCTCGCATTTGGTGCAGATTGACCAATTCAGCCAAAGCTTTTCCATCTGCACTGCTTCATATCCTGCACTTGTGTCTCCCCAAGGACTCCCAACTGTAGCTGTGTTCAGAGCAAATGCTGAATAGGAAATGGAAATAAATGCAGGGATAAATTCTCACTGTGAATGTGAGGCAAAAATTGACTCTGAGAAAGAGTTTGGTTTTTGGAGGGTTTTTGACAGGGCTGCCTTTCAGGGTCAGTGCAAAGAGTACCATGGATACCTTGACGTTTCTCTTACTATAAGTTTCAAACATCCCCATCAACAACTGTTCCATTATCAGGGTAATTTCTTTCTTAATACAGCAGTTATTAGGTTCTTTCTTCAATTTCTCTTTCTTTGAGAGAGGTAAAGTCAGAGGTGATTCCTAGCAGCCATAAGCTCCTTTTGGGAATGCTCGCTGGTCTCACCAAGAAGATTTCAGATCAGGGTCTTCAGCAAAGGATGAGTAGGAAAGTTCAATCAAGTAAATGGGGCTTTTGTTTGACTGGGGCTTTGGAAAGGCGTGCAGAATGCTACCCTGCCATGGCAAGTATAAATGTTTATTTCCCATTAAAGAAAAGTGACCATCTAGCTATCACACAACCAGAAAGCTCTAACATGCTTAGCATTCTTCTGCTACGCCAACCTCTCCTTAACTGCAGCAGTTCATTCATATTTCTTTGTTACTGCCAGAGCAACTTGAGCAGAAGGGATATAACCAATATAATAGCCGTCTCGCAAAATAAATATCAGTATGTGGAGCCTGCAATCAGTGAAGCATAAAACAATCACTAGTTAATGTGCCAAACTCTGATTGAAACAGTACAGCTCAAGGGCCAGGGAAAAACTAAGTACTATGGGCTGCTTTTTATTTTTAATATAACGTCAGAAGCTCATAGCAGCTGGAGTTTGTGGTGTACAACAAAAAAAACCTAAAGGTTTTAAAAATTCATGCAAGTAGCTGCGGACACTTGTGCAAATATGTGCCTGGCACACCACTACCATTAATGTTTCATTCCTGCTTAAAACACTTCAATTTCTAAAGCAGCAGCTACTATGGTGCCAGGCAGAAGAAATCCAGACTGAGCAGTGGCTTACAAGCCCTCTGTGTGCTCTACTGCACGATTTGTAGCCACTGAAGAGCCAAGGCCTGCGGAAACACGGCCCCTCTCGAACACCACCCAAAACTGTGTTCACCTTGTCCTTGAGCAGCGAGGCATACGAGAGAGCGAAGGTGACGTTTACTTGTGGCCTCGCACCTGCTGGAGGGTGCTTTAAAAGGAATGACCTTGACTGGCAAGGCAAAAGCCATCAACATCCCGTTAACACATCACTCTGGGATTTTTTTTAAGCAAAGCCTTGCAGCAAAGTGACCAGCAACAACTCAGCAAGGCTGGCCCTGTTCCTGGCCCTTTTCTGTCATGGCACCTCAATGTTAAGCGTTGGGATAAAGAACTAAGAATATCTACTTTGTAACCAAATGATGCAATTTTTGTATGCTTTTAGGCAGCACTTGCCATTGGATAGTGATGCTTTATGTCAATGATTCTCTGACTTGCTATAGGATTATTTTATGTTAAGAAGAAAATAAAAAGCATTCAGATGTGCCGAAAATGTGAGGTTAACTGAAGTGTAATTAGCTCTGAAAGTTCCTCTGTAACCTGCCTAATGTTACAATAGATTTCAAGAACTGCGGGTACAATGCAGTAGCTTTTACCTCTATAAAGTTTTAATATAAAGTGAAGAAAGATGCTTACCCTTAAAAAATGGCAATGCAGACTGGTGTGAACTGATGTATTTTATTAATAGATTCTCATTGTGATGTAAGTTTAAATAAATTGTTGGGTTATGGAAGATTGTAACATACCATGTGAAGCAGATTTTTTTCTGTGTGTATTTGAGGTGTTGAGTCTGGAAAGTGATGGGGGAACTACATGCATCCCACTTGGACAAATCTAGTCAGGGAATGGCTGTAGTTAAACGTAGTATGTAGAGTTGTTACACATTTTCATGGCATCACAACCTAATCTTTTAGGGATCTTACATGCACAGATGAACTAAACCACACAGTTTTTTGAGCCTGGGCATTTTCTTCAATACTTTATTTGCTGCTTTTTTTTCTTTTTTAAACCACTTGAGAACGGCTTGCAGCAAAAATACACTCATTAACTATTGGGAATTGGGGTTAGAGGAGGTCTGACTGAGGAAACAGAAGTCACACAGCCAACGCTGGATGACAGGGATCTCGTGATGTCCTGACACACGTATATTCCAAATTTGCTGATGCCCCTCTGTAGCTGGTTATTATTAGGGCCCCACATGTAACAAACCTCTTCTGTCCATTGCATTCCAGCATTAACATGGAGTAAAACAAAGCTCCCACCTAGTCCTCAGCCTTCCCTCACCCATGCCCCTGCATAATGCCCACATATTGCTAATTATGCTTCAAGCTACGACCCTTAGCATTGCCTTTGCCATTCCGTGCAAAACTGGTGACAGCACTCAGCCAATAAAGACACTCAACCTTAATGAGCATCATTAAGCCTGAACTATGAAGGTTAATTATCTAATTGCAGCAGATGGTAGCATATTCACCTAAAGCAAACCCAGCTGAGTCCACTAAAAAAGCTAGCGGGGGGAACCATTCAGTAATTTCTAGGCGCTGGCTGAAGTAACTGGTTTGCGCAACAGTTACTTGTATTGCTCCTGGCTTTGCAGCATAGGGGTTCCTCGGTGAGCATTCAAGCAACTTCAGCCCCAGGATAAAATCCTTGTTTGTGCTTCTGCTTGCAGTGCTCTGGGTATCACTTTTTAGCCATTGGTCTGAGGCAAACAATGCTGAGAAACTGTCTGTCCCGCCTTCTTTTATCTTTGTTTTTTCTAGTCAGCAGGGAATAGTTGGATGGTGTTGCTGTTTGCAGGGTGTTTGGCTGTGGGTTTTGCATTGTTCTCTGGGGGTCCTGTCACTTCTGGTCTCTGTGACCTTTTTTACGAGTTACCTCTCAGTTTCTACTTCAGCTTACACAAGACAGCTTCACCATTCCGTGGGCTAGGCAGGTGGAACTCACTTTGTTTTGCCAAGCCCAAGGTGCTCTTGATGAAGCCCTTTGGCTTAAGGCCTGGTGAGTTGTCAGACTGGATCATCGGGTGGCAAGTCCAGTATCATTCTGCATAAGAGCTGAGCTGGAGTGTTTTCCAGGATGTGCCCTATAGCTTTTGAGGACAGCTGAGGTGAATGTCAAATGAGGTGCCCCAAACCGGCCCTTGGGCCCCACGGCTGAAGCAGGACGGCAGCCCAGAGAGCATACTGGTAGGAGCCTTCGTGTCCTGTGGTGCACACCTGCATCCTTCAGCTCCGCTAGTCGAGACCCAGCACCGGCCCACCCTCGCGCTGCTGCCACGTCTCTGCCCCACGCCGGGGCCTGACCCTGGTGCCCCGGCACTGCCGCAGGCGCTGCTGGGGTGGCCGCTGCCACCCGTGTCGTGGTCCCCAGGCGAGTCACGTCCCCCGGCTTGGTGCAGCTGTGTCCCGCTGCCAGGCTGGCGGTCCTTCGTCTCCCCACGCGTCGGTACGGGCGCGAGGGGCGCAAAGCGAGCGCGGGCAAGCGCCGCGGCCGAGCAGCGCCCCCGGCGCGGAGCGCAGGGCGCGGCGCTGCGCGGGGCCCGCCAGCAGGTGGCGCCGCAGGGCGCGGCGCGGCGCGGCCCGGCCCGCTCGGCCGGGGGCTGGGGCCCGCAGGGGCCCGGGGGGGCGGGCAGCCCGCTCCGGTCGGGAGGGAGCTGCGGCGGTCATCCCGGCCAACCGCCTGGCCACGGGGCACAGCCTGTCCAAATGCCCCCAGACACCGGCAGGCAGGGGGCATCGGCCGCCTCTCTGGGAAGCCGGGCTTGGCCACCCTCTCGGTACAGAAATGCTTCCCAATGTCCAGTCTGAACCTCCCCTGGCGCAGCTTTGAGCCGTTCCCACGCGTCCTGTCCCTGGATCCCGGGGAGAAGAGCTCAGCACCTCCCTCCCCCCGTCCCCTCCTCAGGAAGCAGTGGAGAGCAATGAGGTTGCCCCGCAGCCGCCTCTGCTCCAAACTAGACAAGCCCAGAGTCCTCAGCTGCTCCTCACAGGACCATATGTGTGTGTGATTCATGGATGCTTCTGGGGAGTTTTAAATAATAATTTCTCAGTTTTTACTGATCCTGTGCCATTGACTTCCTAGCATTGTTCACATCGGTCCTGTGAGGGAAGGAGCCCCCGCTGTCCCCATGAGCTGCAGCTCGGCGTGGGGTCACTGCCCTCAGGAGCCTGCAGTTCACCCCAGGAATCTGCAGGAATCGGCAGCAGGAGAATGACCCTGCCAAGCCCTGGGAGGGCGCGTGCGAGACCTGAGGGTGTCCGACACTCCTTGAGCACCATCCCACGGCAGCAGGCCACTGGCTCCGTGTGCTGGCATACGGGGCAGCTGGTGCCCACGCACTGCGGCGGCCTCAGGACAGCCTCATGACCGCAGCGTCACGAGGCTGCTGTTGATGGTGCCAACGCCTATGGAATAACAACTGATTCTGCTATTTCTACCCTAATTCTGCTGCTGTTTGCTCACACGCGCTGAGGCATGAGCACCACGTGCCTGTGGGGTTCATTACGCGGCAGTGCTCTACTCCAGGCTGGAAGGTGCGCACCCCTGCAGCCCCCGATGCCTCTTGGCTATGCAAGAAAAGCGCAGCTGTTCCCCCGAGCAGCTCCAGCCCTCAGCGAGCCCTGCAGGCAGCAAGAAGCTCCCTGGGCATGTAATGGAACACACACACGGTACAAGCAGTACTTACCAGTATGAGGAATCTTAAACTTACACCATGAAGCACAGGGGCATCCCGTAGTCTCACAAGCAGGAGGAACAAAAGTTGCTGCGAGACGTGCACAGCTTGGCACCTTGTTCCTTCTCCATTCCCAGGCTTTTGTGCTTGCAAAGCAAAGCGGTGCTCAAGGCAGCCTGTGCATGACACTGCCTTCTACTGCCTACGACTCTTGTCCCGCGGCACAAGGTTCACTCCGTTTCTGTAAAAATAATCTTTTACAACTGTTGTGTCTTACCTAGGGAGGAAGAGTGCACACCCTGCCTCAGAGATGTCTGGAAAGGAGGAAAGAGGTTTAAATGAGTTCCACAGAAACAAAGGCTTTTGTGCTCAGGGCATAGGTCGAAACTCACAGGAAATCAGTCCACTACATTTTCAGTGGTCCACAGTCCCCCAGCAAATCTTCTACCAGCAGCATTTAACCAGACGGCTCCTCCGCCATGCCTCACCTGCAGAGGACAGGTGAACCTGGACCCTGCGCCATTCCAGGCTGCCAGCCATGTGCTGCTATCCCGTGCTCCTGCACTGGCACCTTTATCCTGCCCCACTGCCTTGTCTCCAGCACTGAGGGCCATATCCTGCACTAGCGCAGGGGATGAATTTCTGCAAAGACAGAAAAAGCCAGAACTTAAGTACAGGTTTCACCACCCTGGCAAAACGGCACAAGGCTTTGGTCCAGTGCAGGGCTATTCCCTAGCCTCAGCCTTGAAAACTGTTTCATCTGGAACTTAAAAATATGGCAGAAGAAATTACACAAGGCAGACAACAAGCATGAAATTTTTCACTTGAGGAAACTGAAATTTGTGAAGAGACAAGCAACTGAAGCCACGGTCCTCCACTGAGAAGGTTGTCAATGACGACACTTTGCACTCAGAGCCAGGTTACAGGACTCAAATACCACAAGGTAATTTACAGTGGGGCTTTGCAGCGCACAGATGCTATCACGCTTTCACCTAGCAAGTGAGAGCAATGTGATAAGAGCATGCACAACAGGCAGTTACTATAGAGGAGCTTGAACTCCCTTAATTATACACAGGTATATTTTGTGTCTCTTAAACTGTCCTAGTGTCTTCTGGGTAGAGCACTCATTGAATTGTTCGGGGTGGGGGTGGTAAATTTTTTTTTTTTTATACTATGTAGAGGTAAGTATCAAAGTATGGTTTAGGGCACTAAGATCCAGAGAGATCAAATCGGTCATACCAATAAATAAATGAGATACTAAAATAGCAATAAAACAATTTTTGTCTTGCCCCAAAACATCTTTGTAAGTAATACTGGTTTAAAACAAAAAGTCCTTGCCTTCAGCTATGTCATTCACACGGAACCCTCTCATGTGGTTTCATCCCACACAGACAATGTGTAGTACTTCAGGATGGTCATTAACAACTATCGCTTGGAATTGGTTATATAAATATATGTGTGTATATATATATATAGCCAATCATACATTCACCTTCAGATTTATTTATTTTTACTTGCGAGATATTCAATGCAACATGCTGGCTGATGTACAAATAACTGCAATCTAAAAGTGCTCGTAACCTATAAATCAACTTGATCTGCAAATTAAGGAATGTTCTGAGCATCTCACAGGCCAAACTTCTAGTGTGAGCTCAACCTCTGCTCTCTACTAAAGATAGGTAGGAGTTTAGCCTGGCTTGTTTGTTTTACATATTCTGTCTTAGCTGTGATGATGTTCAGCTAAAGCATGTCACCTTGTGAAGCAGTTCTTAAACCAACCTTTCAGATTTGCTGATCTTGTTTTTAATTGAACAGCATTCAGTTCATTAATTATCACAGAGCCCTTTATTTATTTGCATTTTTTTACATGGGGAGATTAAGAAGGTTGGCTAGATAAATAACTAAAGTGGGCATCCAGTGTATTCAAATTCAGAACTTGCTCCTCAGAAACCCAGATACAAAATATCTGGTTTTGTCCCTGACCGAAGTCAGCGACTAGGAAAGCAATCACCGAATTCCGTTGCTGGAAAGGGAGGATTATAATTTCTGCAGTGGAAGGCTGGGTCAGGAAGTTTTCTGCCTGTTTCAGGAGAGCAGGACTTGGGCAGCTGTCAGGCTGTAGACTAGGTTTTTCTTGTTTTTCTGGGTTGCATGTATATGTTTACTAATTGTACTTCCCAGAGATGACATTTCATTTCCTCTTGAGTTAGAAGGTGTGTAGGAAACACTCAGAGTGCAGGCGCTGGAAAAAAATGCCTTGGGATTAAGGTACAGAAAAAAAAAAAAATCTCACTGCAGATCTGTTTTCCTCAACCCCACCAGAGATGTCTGCGCGACACCAGATAGCTCATTTTACACAAAACATTCCACACTGCATAGTCTGGTGAGGGACAGGAAATTAAAGACTATCTAACAATCACAGTGTAGATTTATGAACGGGCACAAGTTAGCTTTCAGGTAGCAGCTCAGTTCTTGTATTCCCTAATATGTATGTAAATGCTTGTGTTTAAAATTTCAGTAGTAAACTACATTGCAGTGAAAAGCCGCAAAGCCGCACCAAAATTTCCTCTCTAAGAATAACACATGGGAATTTCCACAATGCAGCTTACAGGAAGAGCTTTCTGCAGCCTTGTTAATAGCCTCTTAACTTCCTTTAAAGGACAAGAAGTAAACTTTAAGAAGACTTCAGACTAAGTTTTCCAAATACAGACATTTCAGGAAGGAAACATGATAAATGGGAGATGGCATCCACACGAGGATTTCAGCTTTTTTAATGTAAGATTCTGGATGAAAATGAAGAAGAAATCCTTTTATGACAGATTTTAGGATGACACCCAACAAAATACCAGTGCTCAAAGCAGATGCAGAACCCCAAAATGAGGCATCTGGGCTCCCTCATTGTGCATAAAGGTGGTCAGTGTGGGGACCAAAGCTCTGCTGGACCTACTGAGCAGGAAATGATTTCAGGTCTACATCTGAAATCTTTTCTTGTAGTAGGGCTGTGAGCAAACACAATGTCCTCTTCTGCGATCCTTTCCTGAAGGAAGGTAGTGCCCAGGACTAAGCAAAGATCGCTTGGTGTGGGGTAAAAGTTTTTTTGGTATATGTTTAGGGGCAGCGGGGAATGGAGGATGAAGAGACGGTGGTTCCTCTTTCTACACAATAGGTTCTGAGTAAACCACTTGCCCAGGAAGTTGAGAATTTAGTCTTTCCTTGGTTTGTGAAGGGTGGCTTCAACAGAGGCTTTTGCTGAAGCAGAACTCCAGATGCATCAGGAAACTTCAGCTTCCAAGACAGAGCTGATGCCCAAATCCTCCTTCTGGATCATAGCTTTTAGATCCACCCTAGGTCACAGGAGTTGATCTAGAGTTACATGGCACTTTATCACCAAGTGGGGGGGCGGGGAATGGCTGTCTGCTCCATTATGAGTTCTTGCTGGAAAACTCGGAGTCGTGAGCAGTAGTCAGAGACTTCGCCATGTCCTGCTGCTGTCAGCAGGCTTCCCTCCAGCTGCCCACAGCAAGGAGAGACTCTCCATAGCCCTTGTAACTGGGCATTAAATGTCAGCCTATCCTTGTACTGTGTGAGGAAAAACTTCCTGAGGACTGAAGTTATTCGTGTAGTTTTTGGAGTCCAGGCACCAGCAAATAAAAAGAGCAATTTCCTAAACCGCTTCGGGTGTGTAATTGCATGAGCGCTTCCAGCCACAGTCGGGGGAAATGAAGGGCAACCTTCGGCGTCCATTATTTACCGCCAAAGCGCGTTCATGTGGTACTGATACCTCAGGAGCCAGGCAGAGGGCGAGCTCCGGGGCGGCACCAGCTGAGTCTGGCACCCCGGATCCCCACCGGCAGCTGCCCTGGCAGCGCAGGCCCCTCTCGCCCTGTCCCGTCTTTGGGGGGCGCCCCTCTTGCGCGCCCCGCTTCCACACGACCAAGGCGACCGTCGTGGCGCGGTGGCCGCGGCCAGCGAGCGGAGAGGCGGCGGAAGGGCGACGGGCGGCCGCGCCGCCTCGGGGCTGAGGGGAACCGCGCTCCCGCCTCAGCCCGGGCCCCGCCCCGCGCCCGGCCGTCGCGGCTCCCGATTGGCGGCGGGCCCGTGGGGTGACGGGCGGAGGGGGTGACGGACGCGCGGCGGCGCCCCGCGGCGCGCCGGGAGCTGTAGGCGCGGTGGGGCGGGGCCGGACTGCGGCTCCCGGCGCCGCCCCGTGACGGGGCGGGGGACCGCGCTGCGGCAGCGGCAGCGGGAGCGGCAGCGGCGGGGCGGGCGCGCAGGAGCCGGGCGCCGCCTCGCCCCCATTGTGTGGCGCGGCCGCGGCTCCCCGGTGCCGGCCGCCATCTTGTGCCGGAGGGGGCCCGCGCCGGGACGCCGCGTCCGCCTCGGCCGGGGCCTCCGCAGGGGGCCGGGGCCGCCCTCCTGCCGAGAGGGGCAGCGGCGGCGGCCGCGGGCGGCTCCTGCGCGCCGGCCGCGCCCGAGCGGGGCCTGCCCCGCGCCTCCGCCTCCGCCCCCGGCGCCGCTCCCCCGGCCGCTGTCGTGCCCCGAGGCGGCGGGAAGGGCTGCCCTCCGCGCCGAGCCGAGCCGCGGCGGCCGCGGGACTGATGCTCGGCCCCTGGCGGCGGGAGGCAGCCGCCGCGCCCGGCCGGGCCTGAGGGCCGCTCCGCGCCGCCGCCCGCCCCGTCTCCCCGCCGCGGCCCGAAAGCTGATGCCGCCGCTGGACCAGCCCCTGCCCGGGCCCCGGGCGTAGCGGTGGGCGCTGCCAGCGCCGCTCGCGAGGAGGCGGGCGCCCGCCGCCCACCGGCCGCGGATCAGGAGACCGAGGGCCGGCCCCGCGGAGCCGCCGCCGCCGCTGCCCGCCCCATCAGGCGAGGGGCAGGAGGCCCAGCCCGAGCGCGGCGCCGCGCCCCGCCCGCCCCCGCCGGCAGGCGCACCGGGCCGCCGCCGCGCCATGAAGATCAAGGATGCCAAGAAGCCGTGTAAGGCCGCGGGCTGCCGCAGGGCGCCCTGCCGCCGGGGCCGGGGCCGGGGCCGGGGCCGGGGGGGCGGCCCGGGGAGCCGCCGTGGCGGGGCGGGGGGCCGGGCCGGCCTGCGGGCGGGGGAGCCGCCGCTGGCTCTTGCGCCTCCCGTGGAAGTGGGGGCTCGGGGTTCGGGTCGCCTTCGGTGTTGGTGTTGGAAGGGCTTCTCTCTGAATAGCGAGTCATGTCGTCAGTTTTTGGAGGATGGGTGCTTGTTTTAGTGAAGGTGGCAGCGAACCAGTGTACTGAACATGTGTGCGGGCGGCTGCAGTTGCTACAGTTCTGATTTTTAAGGGCTAATCATCTTTTGATTTTTTTTTTCTCAGAATATTTGTTGGTATTTGGGTACGAGTCTTTCACTGAAGTACACTGAAGGCTCCCCTCTAGTCAGCGCAGCCGCAATAATACATCTTACTGTTCATTCTTTTGGATTATCATATTTGTTTTGGAGGGCACAAACGTGGTTCACACTCGAGTGAATGCAAACAAAATGTCTAAGACTACTGGTACTTTTTTGTGGGAAGAGGGAATTGGGTTGGGTAAAGTTAGTCTGCATACAGGCAGTGTTTTCCTAGTGTAACATACACAGCTGTGCAAGTCAACATACCTCTCAAACTTCCACAGGTGTGCCTTAGCTGAAAGGGATGCAGGTATTACTCCACTGAGTTAGGCTGTTTATTCTTTGTCATCATACTTAAAGATGTATTTCCAGGGTGAGTTACTGTATGGAAAAATGGCTAGTCCTAAAAAGCTAGGCCTGCTGTTATCCTTAGTCATATGGCATGCCTGCCTAATGAAGAGCATATAGCTAAGTATATTGAAAGTGTATATTTTTTAAATCTTTTGTTTGGGCAGCTCAGCAAGAAGAAAATCAGCAAACATATTTGACACAGGTAGCTCTAGAAATAGCTGTAAACATGGAATTGAGTTTGGCTGTGAAAATACTTTATTTCTTGTGGTGTGTTAAGGAAACCCTAAATATGCATCCTGTAGCACACTATTAGCCATCACCTCTTATTAGTGCCAGTGCGTGGAAATTGCTGAATTGACTGTAATCATGTTTATGAAGAGTACAGTTCAGACAGCATTTTTTTCCCTGGTATAATATTTAAGGAATGATACCAACACTCTGAAGCAGTAATTGGCTGTAAGACGTTGTAGTGGATTGGTAATGTAAAAGGGCGGGAGTATGGCTGCTTCTACTGCAGAAACCTGCTAATTTCGGGAGTGTCTTTGCTGGGCTTCAAAGACTGTTCTCTGTAGTGGTGGATTTAAACCTCATGTTTAAATAACAATGCCAAATGTTACCAAGAAGTTTTAACTGCTTAAATATGCTAAATTTGTAGTTGCACTCTTCTAGTTCTTGAACCTGAACTTTGATGTTGGTTTTAGGATGGGAATTGGAAACAATTGGAACTGTGCAAAAAGTGGAGGGGAGGAATACAGTGTCAAACTGTTGTTCATTTCATCTTGACTCTTTCACATGTGTTGAAGCCAGTGGCTTTTTTTAAAGATAGTAGCGCTTAGTTTCTTAGGTAATGAACTTTAGACTCATTCTGCAGATCTCTGCTCCTGGTCAGTCGCACTGACTGAAGCGGGAGAGCCCCTGAATGTTTGAGGAGGAGCAGATCCACAAAAGACTGAAGATAGATAAGTCCATTGATTTTCCGGGGCTTTGGTGCCCAAATACTGCTGTCGATTTGGCTTATACACTCAAATTGACCTGAAAGCCAAGTTGGGCTCAAAATACCACTTTTAGACTGTCTAGTTACAAATTATTTGGCTAAGAGTTGTAGACACTTTGCAATACTATTGCTGAATGGGTATATGTTTCTTAGGCAAAGTGAGTATTTAATCATCTGTGTTGGAGCCAAATTTGTTGCAGGGGAAAAATGGTTAATCATTATTCAACAAGAGGTCATTAGTCTGGCCTAAGAGCCTGCAAAGTGGAATTGAGAAGATTGCTTTAGCCTACCTGTACTTCTGTCTGGGATGTTTAGCATCGTGGAAGAAAGTATGATTGCACTGACTAAGTGCCATGTCTGTCACGAGAGGTGAGGGTGAAATGGACACACCTAGCAAGTTCAGAATTTCTGGTGGGGATACACTGCCTAGACATGCTTGTGCAGTCCTCCCTTTCAAATCTTCACCCAGCTAGTTCTGCTGCTACTTTGTTGTTGTAAAAATGGTGAGAAATGCAGCTGAATTTATGGAATGTGGCTTCTGAGATTGACTGTCTTGAAAGAGACTGGCAAAGGGCTATTTAAATTTCTTTTGTGGGTGATGGGAGGCGATAGGCGTTTTAAAGGAGGATAACAGAAATTCAAATTAGGAAAACCTTGTACGAAGTAGTTAGTGTAGCAGTGGAAGCTGGAGAGGTTGTGGAGTCTCCATCCTTGGAGGATTCTTTAAAAACTTCAGAGGTCTTCAAGTCTTAGCTGGACAAAGTCATAGTTGACCTCATCTAGTGTTGGCAGTTTTCCTGCTAGTGTGACTGAGAGGTTGGACTAGATGACCTCCAGAGGACCCTTGCAATCAGCAGTTGTGCAATAGCTCTTGTGAGGAAATGCCTATGGGGAAGAATGGCTGGCTCTCCTAAGAGAAACTTCTAAAGGTTTTTTGGGGGTGGAGGTAATAAATGTGAGAGCAAAGAGTCTTGCAGAATGGCTGCTGCATGAGATCTGCCTAAAGGGAAGAGAGGAGCCACTCACTCAGAAGACTCTTCATGTTGGTGCGGGAGGGTGAGGTGCCTGAGGGGAGGAAAGTGCCAGCATGCTGTGCTCTTCGGGGGAGGTGGAGTCCTTCACCTTGGCTCTGAAGTGTAATGGACTGCTGAAGGCTTCTAATGTTTAGTACACAGTGTATGTTACTTTTTACAGTTTGTTCCTTTTGTTAAAAACAGTTTGAGAACAAATGCCTGCATTTTCCTTGAGGCGAATTGAGACACATTAATGTATGAAAGTACATAGTAGAGACTTGCAAAATGCTGTATCAATATAAAGAAAAGATGAAAATCTTAAGTTTATTTTCTCCAGTGCAGTTCTGTGGACACATGTAGTCACTCTGGACACAGTGATCCCATGCAGGATTTGTGTAGTAAAATGGATGAAAAATCCATTTAGGTTGCTAGAGAATCTTTATTTAAATTGATTTTTTTTTTATTCATAGAACTTGCTGCTTAGTCTTGTGGAATCCTAGCATTTTCTTACTAGTCCTTGAAAGCTGATTATTAGCCCATAGCTGGTGTTACAGGCTCTCATTTCACTGCAGTTGAAAAATGTATTTCTAATAATGGGTTAATACTGCCAGGCACAGTTTATACTGTGTTTGCATCTGTAAATGTTAGATTACGCCTCTGCATGCTGTATCTCACTATAATAAGAACACCTATCCCCAAAGAGATGCTGATGAAATGTCAACAAAATTAACAGAATGAGCAAGGAGGGAGAAGATGAAAGCAATAATACTTTGTCTTGTGATAGTTTTACATGGTATCCACTTGTAGATGGATAAACCTAATTAAGAGTGGTTACAGTCATTGCTGATTACCACCTGTCCTCCCACTGGTTCACCTGGCCTCTCTGTGGTGTGATTAGAGGTGGCTGAGTGGGAAAGTGTGGTGACTTTACAGAGTTTGATGGAGAAGTTGTCCCATGAGGGAAATGGGAGGATGTGACAGTGCATGCCTGATAGATTTAATCTGGATGTTGATTCTGTCCAGCCTAAATCTATTTTGAGCTGAACCTGGGATATTTGAACCAAAAACCTGTTAGAAAACTAGTTAAGCAGAGAAACTCTCCAGTGTCTCAGGGGCTGAGTACACTTGATGTCCAGTTTTGCTCTGTAGAGGCTCATAGACACACAACCGTGTAACTTGGATATAGCAAAGGCTTTTTGCTGCCTAGGCATCAGGTTAATCCCACTTAATTTAGCAGTTCACCCACCTTTGATGTATTTTCTCTTAACTTGTCCCATTGAACGTGTGAGCTACCTTAGACTGCTAGCTGATTTCGGTGTTAGAGTTTACCATTAATTTTTACTCTGCTGTATGCAGATGTTTTAGGGAAATACTGGAAGTGTAAGAAGGTATGTATGTACATAGAGGAAAATGCATTTGGAAAAACTGCAAGATACATTCAGTTTAAGTTTCTGTGTTTATAAACACTAAGTGTGTAATAGTTCAGTGTAACTTTATAAGGTTGACTTGTCAGTAATCAGATAAGAATGAGATCAAGGTTAGTTTTGTTATCAAAGGCTACATGCTGAGCTGAATTAAAAGATGAGTTTTGTGCATCAGAGCTGGTAATACTGCGTATTTTCGTAAAGAACTGTTGCGGTGCTGGCGGAAGTAAACTTAAGTTTTCATGTGATTTTATGATCATTTTCCTTTCTTATATTTTAAACCAATACAGAATCACGAACTGCAGCACGCTTTGGCAGTTGTTACCCAAGCTGCATTTGTACTTGAAGTGCAACAGTCTTAAGTCTTAATAATACATAAACTTTCTTACAAAGATGACACAAAATCTGGTAGCCTGTTTTCCACTGTCACTGACAGCTGCGATTTTTTTTTTATGGTGCAAAGATCCCTGCTTAAATTAGGAGGTAGCTACTCTTCTTTGAAGGTTAGTTCTTGTTAATTTAATGCAGGGTTGACCCAGACTGTTATTTTATCTTGCAGTGAGAAGGAAGTATTTTAAAGGTGTTCATGTTTCAAATGTGTCATTACATTCATAGGAAAGAGTTTACCAGTAATCTGTTTCCCAGTCTTTAGAAGTGAAATACAGATAGTGTTAAGCTGAAGCATCTTATGCTTGACTGAATAAGGGGGAAGTAGCGAAGTCTTTGAGCGTGTACTTCCTGCAGCTTTGGATCCAAAAAATAGGTGTACAAAGACAAAATACTAGTATGTGGTCTGGGTGGAGAACTTCGAAGGACCTCTGTTCCACTGAAGCAGAACCCATAGAAAAGACTTCAACCTTTGTGCTTGTATTGGTGTGAGAAAGACTTTTTACTGTAATTATTTCCTTTTGGCATATAAAGACCTTATATGATAAGATATAAGTAACCTTAAGATTGCTGCCAGAAACGAGGTACGCCAAGAACTTGAGAAGTGCAAACACAAGAGAATGAGGCTTCCCTGTATAGCTCTGCAGAATAACTTAAGAGAACAACCAACAGCCATCAGCTTGGGTTTTCTTACTAGGCAGAACTGCTACGTCATTACTTGACCACAGCACCTTGTGACTGTGCTCTTCCCATGCGGCAAGTGCTTTTCTACGTTGCAGGAAGTAGAACAATCTGTTGCTTTATAGCAGAGGTTTCAGGTTGCTGAGTCTGTGTAGGGACCACAGCGGCTCCTGGCAGAACTGGGAAGTGAAAGAAAAATCTGCATTTGGAATTAAGGAGGTTGGGTATTGTGATAATCCTCTTGCTGTCCTGTTGGAGACGGTTTTGACTTCCCAGTTTGTGTTGTACTTTGCATATTTGTCTCTTCTCAGATAGTAAAAATACGTATTTTATGTATTCTTAAACTGAGCCTGGCTTGACTTCCTAAAAGCAGAATGCATCTTTTTGAAGCAGTTTTAAGGCAATTGGGCTTGTTGAGTAAAAAGCTCAATTCCTGCTTTTCACTTTTCAAATTGCAGCTGACCCCTGCTGAGAGGAGCTGAACTTTGAAAAGATAGGGCACTGGATTTGTTCTATGAATAGCAGTTAAATTCTCAGCAAGAAATACTTTGAGCTGTACATCACTTTTTGTAGAGTCTTCCTAGGAACAAGAACAGTTATAAAGAGGAAGAGCTGAGGAAAAAAATCTTTTAATGACCAAATCCCCATAGAGCTGCAGGAAGACCCCAGTTTTAATGCAGGTGCATTGACTCTCCTTATGAATTGAAGCTGCAGAATGATGGTTACCGTTGCACGAGTCCTCAAACCTGGTATCTGCAGAGCTATAAGCTTGGAATGGAGGTTGTGCAATTGGTATTAGTCTCATCCAGGCACGTTTCTTTAACTATGACTGCTGTAAGGATCAAGCTGATGTCTGAGGATTTGTTTTTTTCAAAAGACTGTGCTGCCGTCATTCTGCTCCTAAATCTCTCACTCAAAGAAGCATGACCCACAGATATGAGTATAAAAATACTTTTTATAGAATCATTTACATATCCTCAGCCCAAGGTACATGCCATGCTATTTTTGTCTTTGGAACAAGACAGCTTTCAACTACAAGGCTGCCTCAGAACTAAATTTTTCATGGATTTGAGAGACTATACCAGCTTAGATGCTGGTATATATGCTTCAGATACCATAGATGAGAGTGAAAACTCTCATGCTTCGAACATGCCTCAAAGAGTAGCAACATAACCTTAGGAAGAGTGCTCATATATATGGCGTAAAGTAATGGACAGGTTCCTTGTATGTATGGCATGGCATTAACTTCATATGTCATCTTCAGCCATTGCCACGATTAGCCTGGCTCCCCTGTGGAGGGGAAGTCTCGTAGGAAACTTGAGCATGCTCTCCATAGTATGTTTTCTGAGTAGTCCGTCATTCTGAATCTTTCTGTGGCCTTATTTTAACCCTACAAATGAAATCACCTTTTCAGTAATTGGAGGAGGAACTAGTGTTTTTACATGGGTTCCTTATTTCCTCCTTTCCCCCTGCATCCATATAAGATGGATCCTGAGCCAAGATCCACCCAAAGCAAACTGATTTGAAGGCTCCAGCAATAGGAGGAGAGCTCACAAGGTTTCCGTGTTGTGTCCACATACAATTACGGTCTAACTCTGTAGAATCAGTGTGTTTCTAATATTTAAAGGTAGCTCAAGCATGGATAATTCTTGTATCCTTGCAGTCCTAAAATTGTAGCTACAGTTCAACTGACTGTGTGCTTGCCATATATGTGTATGTGTATCCCCTTCTGTGTTTGGAAAACAAAAGGGATTTAATTTTCCTGGCTAGACCTGTTTATAAATCAGTCAAGAGTGGCTTACATGCACAAGAATCCTTGTGTAATGTCGTCTTCTGGGTTGCTGGTATAAGGAGTAAGTTAACAGTACGTGGGCCCAGTTGCTTGTCAGAACTCCTCCACCTTGCAAATGAAACTTGAGCAATGTACTCACCAGCCAAATCTTGACAAACTTTCTATATGAAAATGTGAAACTTCTTGGGGTTTGTCGCAGAGGTGAAAACTGACCTATTTCTTCAGTCTCAAAATCTTTAAATTGCTGTTAAGATCACTCAGCCCAGAAAATTGATACTATACAGCATGATCCCATTTTTCAGCATAAAATATGTTCTCATTTGAATTATGGAATAAACGTCCTTACAGTTCAACTCTTCTTCTTTTACTTGCTATACAAGTTTCATAAACCTTGAGATTTTGAGAGACATGATTAATGCTATATTTGCAAAAGCCTTTTGGATCATTTAACATGGGATGCAGTGGATCTTCTGACAAATAGGCATGACTTGCACCAAATCTTCCTTAAGCTCACTGCTTGAACTTTCAGCTGTTTCCCCCTCTTTCTTGTTGTGGAAGACTAGATCCTAGTTATTCAGTAGGCCCACTGAGCAGGAAGAATCCCAAGTATTTTAGGTAGTACTTGGCTTGCTGTGTCCTAGTTAAATTCTGAATGGGTTGGATTGACTCCTGCAGACACTTTCTGGTCTGCTGGGTGAATCAAATTCCCTTCTTTGGTTTTGGTCTTGTGACGTTGTTTACAACAAGGGATTGAAACTTAGTGAGATCACTTTATCAGTCATCAGTTAATAGTTGTCAAACAGTAAGATGACACATTTTCCTGTGTCCAGAGTCACAGTGCAAAGAAGTCAGTATGCAATTGTAAGGTCAATTCATATGTGACTTTATGCTTAGTCTTATGCTTAGATCTCAGCTTTATAGAACAGATACCAGGTTTATAGAACTTCTTTATTCCCACTTGGAGCTAGATGTTACTCTCAGAATTTACCCTTGTATTTCAGTTTTTGTTTTTCAAGGTGAATAAGGTTACCGACTCAATCTTTTTTTGTTAATATCTGACAATATTCTCCAGACATCCATTCCTGAAAGTTGAGGCAACCTTTAAGGTTCTTTTCTTTTTAACTTTTGCACTCATGTTATAAATGAACTGGCATGCAGCCAGCCTTGACTAAATACATTAAAACATTTTGGTAGGCCATTCTTTGCAAGGATAGATCCCCACTGGTAATGTAAATCCAACATAATTACATCTTGCTCATGATGAACATGTTAACATATTTTTGGTTTTGTTCCTGAGTTTCATGCTTCTATAGTATATGAATTGCATCTGAAGAAGTAAGTTGGAACTCTAGAGAATATTTAAAAAAAAACCAAACCCACAAACAAAACCCCAAAAAACCAAAACAAAAAACCTCCAAAACAAAAAACCAGCAACAACCTAGTGATGTTGCCAATTAGGAAACAAAAATACAAGCTTCCCAGTTGGGTATTCAGAATCTTTCTTAAATTTACAAATTAAGTTTTAAAGACTGTTTCTGGGAGATGACAGTGGGAAAACTCTTAGATGAAGATGATGCCTTTGCAGTAGGGTTGCTGAGTATCTGTTTTACCACACATGGTTAGGAAGATTTGTTGATACAGGTGTATTTCAAATCATGGTCCTAGATGACATAAACCATAGAATCCCTGTTAGGAATTGCAGTCATCCCACAAAAGTGACAAAGGCAAAATACTTGTATTTTAGTATTGTTGTTTTTAGTACAGAAATTCCCCCTTCCTATCCAAAATACACAAAAAGAAAAATTGGAACCTAGATTCAGTAATATTAATTTCCTGTCTTGCATGTACTTCTTAATAGTACTTTCTGTTAGCCCTTTGTAACTTCAAGGGATATATGAAAAGCTCTCTTCAGCGCCGTAAATTTGGCATCTTAACTGTGTCAGTTTTTAAAATACATGCGAATAAATTAATGCTTTCCTCTCAAACGAAACATGGTACATGAGCAAAAGGTAACTGTTAGAGGAGGAATACCTGTCCTGCTGCTGTTGTCAGCTATAATGTGTAACCTGCTTTCTCAGGAGTGTGCATTGCAGTCTTTGTGCTAAACTTTTGTCAAAACTATTATTTTAGGAGGGAAGGTTATTTTAATCCTTTGTTCTCAAAAAAAAAAAGTGGTTGAATTTTGTTTATGAGTTGGTGTGAAAGATATGGTATGGTTTGGGGAGTTTTTAGTTCAGCTTTCTGAGCACATGTGGCAGCGTTTAAATGTGTAAATAGAGTTGCTCATTTTTCCTTTTTTACCTGTGACCAGAGGGATATTTAAGATCATGTAATGGAAATGAGTACTAATTCTTTGTTCCTGTGAGGATTTTTGCCTTACCTGTTAAAAAGTATAGCCTTGGTTTAGTCTTAAGTTACATGTATTGCTTTTGCTCTTTAACAAAGCTAATTGATCAATTCTTGTATCTTCACAGCTTTTCCATGGTTTGGCATGGACATTGGGGGAACTTTGGTGAAACTTGCATATTTTGAACCTATTGATATCACTGCAGAGGAGGAGCAGGAGGAAGTTGAAAGCTTGAAGAGCATCCGCAAATATCTGACTTCCAACGTAGCCTATGGATCCACTGGCATTCGAGATGTCCACCTTGAGCTGAAAGACTTAACCATTTTTGCTCGAAGAGGAAACTTGCACTTTATTCGATTCCCAACTCATGATTTGCCTACTTTTATCCAAATGGGAAGAAATAAAAACTTTTCAACACTGCATACGGTGCTCTGTGCCACTGGTGGTGGTGCTTACAAGTTTGAAGAAGACTTTCGCACAGTAGGTAGCTTATCTTTCCTCATACTGAAGCTGATGCTAAAAGCATTGCTGATGATGGGTTAAAATAAGCACTATTTTGAAACACTGTGGAATGCTCAAAGATTATTAATTATTTGTTTGTTTTTCAGTCTTAAGTGTGATAATATGCTTTCTGACATCATCGTAATAAACATGAAGATCTAATGCTAACAGCTAATTAGAAACTTCCATTAATGCAGTGAAAGTGCAGGACGCTTCTGTGGAAGTTAACCGTTTTCTAATCTGTGTCTTCTCTCATGGGAGGTGTGCTTAAACTGCTGAGGTGCTTGAGTCACTTTGGATTTTCTTTCCTAAGCAGTCTTTGATGATAGGTTTTCAGTGTTTGTGGATGGGATTATCCTCATTAACTTAGTCCAGTGCATTGTTTAGAGATTGGTGACAAAATGCATATCTCAGAGTGTCTTTTTTTCAGCTGCACAGCTGTTTGGGATTTTCTTGAGGCATTTTGACTCTTCCCGTGAGGATCAAAATTGATCATTTCTTTAGATGCAGTTTCTATGCAAAGTTAGTAGTTACTGAGAATCTTATCACAGTATCCAGTGTGCACATGTCCTAGTTTTAACGTGGCTACAGACCTCTTGTGCTTCTAGAGACAAGAAGACATTTCAGTAGCACAAAATGTTTGGTTTCAAAAATCTGCTTGTATTTCCATTCCTGTGCCAGTCTTGTGTTGAGCTGATATAACTGTTTGTGGGGTAAGGTCACAATATGTACAGCAGAACTAATTGATTATCTAAAACCCCACAGAAATATTTAATGTTGGAGCAGTTCCCTGATCTGCTCAACGGTGAAGCTTCACAGTTGTGCCATGGCAAGAAGAGCTGAAGGGACCTGGGGGAAGAGGAGGGGACTGGCAGTGCTGTGATCTGTTACCGATGTCAGTCAGCAGTGTGGAGTCTGGTCTGATTGGGCAACTTTGTAGTCTAACTGCAGACTGCTTTCTAAATGTGAGCTCACCTGATTCAGAGAGAGACTTTATGGGTGTTTTTGCTTTGATTAGCTGCCTAATTGGACTAACTGTTGGAACTCTCTGCTGTGGTAAAGGAGAGAGTGTGATCACTCTTTTTGTGAAAGGCCAGAGTTAAACTGGATTAAGTGTGAAATTACAGCCTTCCTGGAATCCACGGCACCTGTTCAACTGTCTTTCAGCTCTGAGAGAATGGCAGCTTAAATGCCATGTGCAAAACTGAGGAAGAACTGTAACGAGCCTAAAGTTCTGTAGGATTTCTGACCTGTGGTTTTCTTGTGATCCTTGGAGTGTTAATGAAGTTGCAAGGATGGTTGGTATAATGCCATTGAGGTTTTTATTTTAGTTTTTATCTGCTGACATCTTAGAAATGACTGTTTGACTTCCAAGATGGAGGAGGAAACCCACAAACCTTGAAAAGGTGTGCAGATGTGTGAGTTTCAGCAAGATGACACTGGATGGGTCCTCTAGCATATTTGGTGACCTTTTTCTTATTTAGATTGATGAAAAATGTTGCTAATTTTTCAATGGATTAATGTCTGAGTATCTCAAAAGTTACCTTTGGGCTTACCAAAGCAGATATTTATACTGCCTATCTGTTGTTGATTCAAGTCTGACATCTAGATTTACAGTCAGAGTAATCTGCTAACTGACATATTCAGAAATTAGCTCTGAATTCTTTGTTGGCTTTATAGTAGGATTGAAGTTCCTGAATTAGTTGCCTGAGATAGCTTCTTAAAGTTAGGCAGTACAAATATACTCACAAATGTGTAGCATGTTTAAGCAACGTTAGAACACATTGACACTCTCTTGTTTTTCTTTTTTAACAGATTGGAAACCTCCAGCTGCACAAACTGGATGAGCTTGACTGCCTTGTCAAAGGCTTATTGTATATTGACTCTGTCAGCTTCAATGGCCAGGCAGAGTGCTATTATTTTGAAAATGCCTCCGATCCTGAGAGATGCCAAAAGATGCCTTTTAACCTGGATGATCCCTACCCGTTGCTGGTTGTTAACATTGGTTCAGGAGTCAGTATTTTATCAGTCCATTCTAAAGACAACTATAAAAGAGTAACTGGAACAAGGTAACTTAAAAACCTAAGTTGGGGTTGTAACTCTATGGAACAATGAGCTTTCTGTTTTGCAAGTGGTTCCTCTCCCTGACTCCCCCCACCTATCCCTTCCCTCAGTCTGTAGTATTGGGGAAGTATTTTATCTTTAATTTACAGCTGCATTCATTGAAGCCCATTCCCATAATTCTGTTATTGAGGACATGCAGCTAGTATCTTATTTATCAATTGATGAGTGCTAGAAGTGCTCCGTAGTGAGAGTTTTGTAAGTTTTGTCTTAAGTTTTGATGTGTCCAGTGAACCTGTGTTCCTCCTGCTCCATAAGAATAAATATGTCCACACATGTGGCATGATGTGGGTATTTAGGGAGTTTGTCTCTGATTGTTTTCCAGCTTACATTTTGAGAGTTTATAACTATTTGTTAGCACTTACTGTATGGTTAGCTTCTTGTAAGTGACTTATATAAATGTTAAATTGATATCTGTTTGTGTAGTGAACCTTGAGCAAGAAAGACAGCTTGATAAGTTGGAAGGCTTTATTTGTTTATTTTGTTAGTCAAATCTAAGAATTTTTGATGTGAGGAAATACTATTTAAAAGCAACTAGTTTTCTTTCTTCTTAGTCTAGGTGGAGGGACCTTTCTTGGTTTATGCAGTTTGTTGACAGGCTGTGAAAGCTTTGAGGAAGCTCTGGAAATGGCATCCAAAGGAGACAGCACGCATGCTGACAAACTGGTTCGAGATATTTATGGAGGAGACTATGAAAGATTTGGCTTGCCAGGATGGGCTGTAGCATCCAGGTAAGCAAGAGATCTTTTTGTTGGTTCTTTTGCTGGTTCTGGGCTTCAAAAACAAGAACTAAACTATTAACACAGAGAAAACTGCTTTTTGCAAACTTTTATTGTAGTCCAGTTACGTTTTTATCCTAGAAGTATATATACTCCATTTTCCTGAAGGTTTAAAGCCACGTGCAACTGTAGGTGCCCGCTAGCTAGGTATTGAAAAAACCTCATGTGGTATGTCATATACAGCTTTACATGAGTCAGAATGTGAGGTGATCACAGGAGTGGCAAGAGCAAAGTGCACAGGAAAAACAAAGCCAGTTACTTTTTTCATTTCCTAGAATCTTTTAGGAGGGCTGTTGTCCAGAGGGAAGGTGAGTGGAAGATGGCATTTGTGTTGCTCTTACAGCAGTATCTCTTCATTTTTTTGGAAGGACTGCTTTTTTTTTGATACATGGTTGTCAGTACAAGCACCTGGCATAATGATTTTTCTACTTTTCTCACTTAGGAAGGCTGAACATAAACAGTTTGGACCATGAGAATGAATGTATTTTACTGCTGATGACAGAGAATTTTTGTCATAACTGCAAGTTTTATTTCCATTGGGGAAGATTATTGGTGATCATACAGCTTCTCTATCCATAAGAAATGCAAGAAGAATAAACTTTGGGAGTGAAACTAATATGTACATAAGATTAAGTTCATTAAATCTTTGCTCTTATTCACTAGTAAGAGGTCTTAATTCACAGTAACTTAATTCTTCTCCCTCTCCAGCCAGCTGAGGCCAAGCCTCTTGAGACAGTGTATGCTGAGAGGTTTTAATATGTGCAAAGTTTAAACTTTTAGTCAATACATCTTAACTTCCTCTATATATAGGTACTTCTTGTTCTCATTTACTTTTTAAGTCCCTTTGGATCTTTAATGACTATTTGGGATTTATAATAATCAGGATTCTGGCTCTCTGAACTGACTTAGATATGACACAGAGTCCTTAGTGGTAAAATATCATGCATAGCTGTGGATTATGGTCCTATTTTTTCTTTTTTATAATTTGTTAGAAATTATCTACTGTCTATAGTAATGGAAATACCCTTCTAATCTAGAACTCTTCATTTATACAACCTAAATTGCAGCCTGTCAGCTGTTTATTTGCTGTTTCAGAGGATTGTGTTCCATCATAAAACCATTCAAGTCATCTCTGGTTTACTTCTACTTTGAGAATAGAGGATTGGATAGATATTGTGAGTGAGGAAGCAAGCATGAGAAGTTGGAGGATTCACCAGTCAGACTTAGGCATTGACTTAATAGAGTGACTAGATTTGCAGAGTAGTCTTGGCTTAAGAATGACTACTTTTTGCTGTAGATGCTTCTTCATGGAAGTCAATCTAAACAAAAATATTTTGTTGGGGGTCATTATTGTAACAAGATTGACTGTTTCCTGTGAAGGAATAAATACACACGTTGTAGTGTAAGTTGTCAAATTGCTGTATTTAATACAGACTTAAAAAGGGAGCTCCTTAAGAACAAACATGAGACTTAAATTCTGTTATAGCATAAAAATTACATTCTGAAATGAGTTCAAATGCACATGAATTGCTTTGTACTTAATGGAAATTTTTCCTGTTCTAGTTTTGGGAATATGATCTACAAAGAGAAGAGAGAGTCTGTTAGTAAAGAAGATCTTGCAAGAGCCATATTGGTCACGATCACCAATAACATTGGGTCTATTGCCCGGATGTGTGCAGTAAATGAGGTAAAACCTTCTGACAAGGAAATGATCTATCTGTAGGTCTATTATTTGGTTTCAGATTAAATGACTGCTAAAATGATGTATCGTTTTAAACCTTTTAGTATGTTCTCAAATGAAATGAAGAAATTAATGTAGTGTTAAAGAACTAGGAATTGGTTCAGAATATTTTGACTGTCTTTGGAGAATTAGGAAAAGGATATCTTTGCCAGTGGGGAGGGCAATCTGATGAGGAGGGCTTCAAACTAGCTTTGTTAGGGAATGGAGGCCAAAGCCTGCGGATAAGTGAGGGAGCAGGGGAGCACAGGATGTTGTGATGAAAGGACTTGAAGTTCCCTTGTGAAAACAGGATGATTGTGGGCCCAACTTAAGTCTCTGTACACAAACACATGCAGCATGGGATACAAGAGGACCTGTAAGTCCTGGTTCTCATGAGGGACTATGCTGACCTCTACTGGAAGGGCAACATTGCAGATCACAAGCAATCCATGCTTTTCTCAGTGTGCTTGGGACAATTTTCTGACACAAGTGCTAGGCAGGCTGACTAGGCAAGCATGGTGCTGGACCTGCTATTGATGAGCGGAGAACTGATCGGGCATTTGAGTGACAGCAGCAGAGTTAAAGATCCTGAGGAAAGTGAAGAAGGCAAGTAGCAGGAGGGAAACTCTAGATGGACTTGAGTAGAGCAGGATTCTGGTTTTGGGGGGATTTAGGAAGCAAGATCTTGTGGGAGGTTGTCCCAATGGCATAAGGAGCCCAGAAGAGTTCATTGATCTTCCAGGATAGCATCCTCATGGCAAAAGCAGAAGATGGGATACAGACTGGCTAGGGAGTAGCATTGCAGAAGAGAGGAGGGTGCTGGCTGACAAGCTGAACTGAATACAAATCAGCAGTGTACATGTACACTGGTGAAGGCTGACCTTGTACTGAGATGCCTTAGCTGGACGTAGGTCAGAGGAGGTGATACTTTGGGCATGACCTCTTTCCCCATTCCTCCCCAACCACCACTGTCACCAAAAGAGAAGCACTGACAAACTAGAACAAGTCTAACAGACAGGTTACCAAGACAGGGCCCTGCCCTGGAGCACCTAACATATGAGCAGACAATAAGGAATTCGGGTTAAGCCTGAAGAAGGAGAAGGTTGTCACTATCTAGAGAGGGTTACAGAGAAGACATGGCCAGGTACAGCTGTGCACAGCAGAAGGATGAGAAACAACGGACACAACTTGTAGCAGAGAGAATTCTGAGTGGTATAAGGGAAAAAAGATGCTAACAGAGAGGTTAAGCCCTGAAACATGGACTCAGAGAGAGACTGTGGACTCTGTGTCCTTGGAGAGTTTCAAAACATGTGACTTGAGCAACTTCAACATTTAAGTTGCTGAAAGACCTGCTTTGAGCAGTGCATAGGACATGATAGCCTCCAGCAGTTTCTTCAAGCTGAAATTATTCTCTGGCTAAAGCTTGTAGAAAGCATTGCTTCTAGTTAAGCATTATTTTTACCAACTTTTGAGACTTCAAATAGTTTTGACACCTGTCGTCTTACTGGTTGATACAGAGACAGTTTCCTGCCATCTTCTGTTTCTCAAAGCTCTGCTAAACAGAACCAGTCTTCGTTCCGTTTCAATATGATTAGCATGGAGTGTCAAGAACCTATGGAAGAATACTGAACTTAGGCATAGAAGATATGGGTGCCTGAGCAGCTGGGTTTTTCTCATTCATTATCAACCAACTTTGGATAAAGTGAGGTTTAGTAACAGCTTTCTTAGAGAAGACTAAGGGTAACTGTATTTAGACCTCTGCTTAAAAATCTTTGGATGTGATAGTCTCAAATATCAACCTTGTTAGTGGCAATAACCCTCCTTTTGCTTAGGAACCAGACTAATATATTTTTCTGGTTTTAATATTGCAAGTTTTCCCTGAGTTTCCTTCTGTCTTTCTCTCATGTCTGTCACGAAGAAGAAAGTTAATTTTGTCGTTAAGTTAGTTTTGGCTTTTTTGCTTTATGGCAAAGTTTGATAACAAAAGAGTTAAAATGAGGGTGAAAGTATGTACTAATAATCTGAGTCTGAAGCAAATGTGTGCAATTTGTATTTAAGGATCAGGTAAATGAGTACAAGTAAGAACTTGTAAACTGCAGATTAGCTTCATTCCCAGTTTCTTTGGTCTAGTTCCAACTATGTCACAGAACTAAAAATTGTAATAAATAGTTAATAGGGATAAACAAACTAGTATATTGAACTGATGTATAATGATAAAATGGATTTAATTTTTCTGGCTTCCTGCTACAGAGCAGAATTATGTTTGGGTGCCTTAACAGTGTGTTTACTTTGTCTTCACTGTGAACTAATCAAGATGGTGAAAAACAATTGCATGTTAGTCATTTGACTACAGGTTGAATTGTCATACTAGTTTTTGTAACAACTTGGATATGAGTATTTATCTAAGATAATTAAGTGCTCATTTAAGCACTATGTTAAGCACTAACACAATTAAATTTTCTTTGGTTCTTGCTCTCATATCATTAAACCAGTGTTTAATGTTGCTTCCCCTTAATGCTGGATTTATTTTAGTGAATGGGGAAAATTAAACGATTTTCACTTTTTACATTTGACTTGATTAAAATTCACAGCTCACTTCCAGTATTTAAGTTGTAGTCTAATGTTATGCTGAGGTACATTAAGGTCTGAAGATGGAAGGAACATCTGTTATGTCTTACTGTCTTCGGCTTCTTTACAGTGCTGCCTTGTTGCATATGGATCAAGCAGCATTGTACAGGGCTATGAAGGCATTGAGTCTTCTCTACCAAATATAAGTATTTTTCATTTAATTTCACTTCTAGCTGGGCTGTTTCTTTGGCTTAATTACTGAAAATGCTCACTTAATTTGAAATACAAATGCTACTTCTCTGTAAATTAAGTCCTTTAATTCTTGAGGGTTGCACCATTTTTCCTTTTCTCCAAGTATGCTGTGTTTTAAATTTTGGAACCATGTTTTAATTGTAGGTTATTTGTGTTTTGGGGTTTTTGGGGTGTTTTTTTTTTCTTGCTCAAGACAATCTGTTCTTTCCTATCTTAATTTTTCAAAGCTGTGTTAAATAGTGAAAAGACTTAATCCTTTGCTGGTTTTTTCTTCTTTTTAGAAAATAAACAGAGTTGTGTTTGTTGGCAATTTTTTACGTGTGAATACTTTGTCAATGAAGCTTCTTGCATATGCACTGGATTACTGGTCAAAAGGCCAGCTGAAGGCCTTGTTCCTAGAACATGAGGTATGCTGTGGTTCATTTATCTGTATGATTGTTTTACCATAAATCAAAAATGCATGTATTGAGTACCTCTCATGTGTGTGATATCCTGAGACACCATGTACTCAGTAAACACTGAAATTACAAGGAGGCTTGTCATATTGTATTGCTTCTCTGGGGACAGCTCTCTCTGCCAAGGAAGTACTTCAGTCGCTTTGTGGTATCTCAGTTCATACTGTAGATCTTTGAAATACTTATATTGTTCTCAGCAGAACTTGAGCAGCGTCCTGAAAGTAGAGACTGCTTTTAGCAAGGACTGCTTTCATACCACCACAGATACACCTTAAAGTTGTAGTGATTTTTATGCTCTGAGACTAACCTGCTTGCGGGCAGCTTCTGCAATCTAGATCAGTGTGTAATGCTGAGAGAGTTGACCTGTTTTGTTTAACACACAGGCAACCAGTATTAATTACAGGTGCAACAGCTGGGAGACTTGTAGCTTCTTGGCAATGCACTGGCAGTTTCTGTCCTGGATTTGTTGGTCTGCAAATATTACAGCATTACATCTATTCCTCTTCAGTTGATTCTTACAACTTTTTTCCTTTATTGCTTACCCTGAGACTGACAGTAGTCTGTCTTGGTGCTAGTGTCTGCAGTAATAGCAGAATGAGCAGAATGGTTCCTTGTTAGCTCTACCCCCTTCAGATTTTTCTTGGATAAATTTTAAATTCTTGCATTTGGTCAAGTGTAGATTCCAAACACTTCTATATTTCATAGTTATAGGGAGGGGGAACATCTCACTTCTCCAGAGGGGAAAAGTAATGCAACAGGGGAACATGGTTCTTGGTATGCAGGTAAGTGTACAGTCCAAAAAATTATGTTGAAGCTTGGACATAATTCTTTAAAAATGTGAGGCGCAGTTAGTTTAAGAAATTTTTGACTCGTACCTTAGGAATAGTGTTGCTATTGATATTGAAGATGATTTGGGAACCACAATGTGCAGCTCTGCTAGGGAAAACAAACCAAACCTGATTTCCATGCTTTGGGAGTCACTGATATGTGTCTTTAAAGCCCTGCAGTGTATGGGGAGGCTTGGGGTGAAAGCTCCTAAAGTTAAACTAGATAAGAAGGATAAAATGTTTGTTTCACAGAGCTTTAAAAAATTATTATGCAAGATGATATATTAAAAGTGTATGGTGTTCCTTCTGTAGCACCAGGTGCTTTGTTTTCATTGAAATGTGATTAGTGCAGAATTTAATACCCTACTTAAACCTGAAGTATGTTTTTGTTTGTTTTGAACAGGGATACTTCGGAGCTGTTGGTGCTCTTCTTGGGCTGCCAAATTTCAGTTGAGATACCAGATGTCGCTACACTGAACTATTTTCCACCCGAATGACACTTGTTTATGGCAATGGGAACTAAATCTGGAGAGGGGAGAAGAAAATAGCAGATTTCCTGTAACTGTTTTTAAGAAGTGATTTGCTACTGAATATTGCCATTTTAAGGAAGGGGTTTTCACTCTATTGGGCATTGAAAATTGAACTGTTTGGGGATATCATTTATGTTCTTTGGTACACGTAGCCAGTATTGAACTTTTAATATGCAATACATCCTCTGAAAACAAGCTTCCAGGAGCATGAATGCCAAACTGTTAAGTGCTCAGCATGAAAATATTGCAAGTTTACTCCTGAGGCTTTAGGCCCATCAGGTTTTTTTATAATTGATGAATGAAAAATTATTTTCATTAGTTATACTACATTATGAGCACAATTTCCCATGTGTACTTACAGAAAACAACTATAAAAACAGTAAGGTACTAACTACAAGATGAGGGATCTGTAGACAATTGCTTCCCACAGTATGAATAGTAATTATTTTATGTGTGATGGAAATAATATTAACGATTTAATTTTCAGTGGGAAGAATAGAAACACAAAAAATCAGCCAAAGCAGCAGACTAAGCAATTGATGTTTTGAAGGTTTTGTGAAGATATTCACTTGCCCTCCTCATTTATTTGAAGATGCAGCTAGTATTTTGGGAAATATCCCCTCTGTCTTTAGTTGGATTTGGAAAAGAATTTCATGATTAATGAAGGCAGGTTTTGGGGGTTGGGGTTTTAGGGGTTTTTTTGAGGACATGACTTCCCAAATGCCTTCTGGTTTGGTTTTTTCTTTTTTTGGTGTCTCTTACAAATTCTGACATCATGCATCACTATTTGTAAAGGTACCACAAAGCCTGAGAGAATTGAAGAAATCCTTGTAAAATAGACTAAATACAGGACCTCATAATTCTGATGCTTTGGCTCTTTTCTGTGGAGGTTTGGAAAATTTCTGTCCCATCCTACTAATTTTAAAATGTGATTTCTCCTTAATTTTATAAGAGTTGATCAGAATCTAATTAGATATTGAAAATGAAAGGTTGTTAGCTTGCTTTTGGATCTGGAAGTTTGTTTTTGAACGTTGAGGACAGTGTCAGAGTTTGTATTGCAGCACCAAATGGACCAATATTTAGTGCACTTGCAATATAGAACCATACATCAAATTGTGGCCTTGGGATAACATCTGTACTCTGGAACTCATCTTTGGGTTTTTCTGTATACTTTTGAATTTTACAGTTGTGATTACAGTAATAAGTTTAGTCCTGAAGCCAGGGCATGAGATCTTAAACAAGTAAGAATATTATACAGTCATTAGCTATATGACTTCTTGTGGACTAAAGAGCTACCCAATTTTATGATATCATTTTAATGTTAAATATTTCCTGTAAGTGCATGAGGAGCAACCAGACTAGAACACATTCATGTCTTGGGTTTTAAGGTATTTTTAAAACTGATTGCTTGAGTATTCCACAGCATGGCTGTGTTGTATTCACAGACACATCCACCTAATGTGTTAGAAACCTCTATGTGCTATTTTCAGTTGTCTTTCTTTTCTTAAAATTCAAAGCCCCATACTAACATCATATGTTTAAAAAAAAAATTTCTGTGGTCCTTGAAGAGTACAGTAACTTAGAGTAGCCAATACATTAAGCCCAATGCTAATCGCAAATGCAGTTCCATTTATTGTTGCTTTCCCTGGTACTCATGCTACATATCCATTGTGCTTGCTTTGATGTTTCATTTCAGACTTAAAAAACCAAACAAAAAATTACACTCACAGTTCAACTGATCTAATGCTAAATCAGAGCACTTCAGAAAATAAGTGAATATGGTTTTTATAGAACATCTTTATAAATGCTGTATACTGTTCCTTTTAAGTTACGATTTACTATAGAAAGTAACCTTTATTTGGTTATAAAACTTTATAAAAATCTTAATTTTCTGATTGTTTTGACAGCCTCCTGAAAATTTTGCAAACCAACTGCCTATTTTTTTGCAAAGTGAAGTACTTTAAGACATATTACAGCCTGATTAGAAACAGTTCCTTTAGACCATATTTATTGCTACTTCACTTGTCATTTTGTGATACTGAAAGAGAGCTGTTCTTGAAGCAGTAATTAAGTTACTTGTATATTTAACCAGAAGCACATGCAGAAGATGATTACCTAATGACCATGGTTAATTTAAACCATTTGAAGTTGATATGACCTAAGATACATTTTTAAAGTCAATTGTACAGACTTACAGAATAAAGTAATGGAGTAATTCTTGAGTAACTGTACTGTATAGAAACTACTGTGAGAATCAAAAAGTATGCCCTACCTCTATTTTACTTCCCTTGAGCTTCTAAAAAAATTGGCTTCCTTTTGCTAGTTTTATCAGCACAATTATTTCTTCATTACAAGAGCAACCAGAGTTTTCAAGCCCTGCTGTAAAGCCCCGGGGTCCTGTATTTAAGCCACATCTTTGGGTTTCATCTCATTTTCTCTCAACTTAGAACTTGTTACTAGAGTCTCCAAAGATTGACTCTACCACCAGTAGAAATGCTAGGCATCACAAAGAGTTGCAAGATAAGCCTTTAAAGTCTTTTTGTCTAAGTTGTCTTCTAAATAGGTTGAAAAGGTTTGTTTTATACAAATCACTGAAGTAACTTGCTTTTTCCTGATCTTTTCTGGTTTTACTTTTACCCTTGCCATTTATTTTCCTCAAAGCTAACTGGTTGAAGCAGCTTTAGAGTGAATTGATTCCATGTGATGTACTACAGTAGAGAAAATTTGGGGGTTTCTCAGGCTGCTGTTGTCTTTTCAAGTGAAACCACTTCTCTAGAGGAAAGTGGTGCAATATTTCTTCTTCTAAAGTAAAATGTAAAGCTCATTTTGAATGTGTAATTGTTTTCAGCTCAATCAGCCATGTGAGTGCCTTTTCATTTTTTTCATGTAATGCCAATTTTGCTGGTACTAGGGCTTTATCCAGGAGGTTTCCTAAGCAGTGTTGCTTACCAGGGAAATGGCAGATAATTTTATTGGCCATGGAGATGATCCCTTCAATCCAGTGTAGCTAGAGATGCCAGGAAAACAGCATCGGGTTTCTGGCTTCCTGTCCCTGTAGCCCTTATCTTGGGGTAATGCTTTTGCATTTCTTGGTCTCATCCCTCCAGCTTGGTCTTTGTGTTACGCACAGCTTTACTGTATCAGTATCTCCCTAAAAATCATGCAAGTTTTTAGTCAGATAAATACAGCTTATTTCTGGCCAAAGAAGTTCATTTTTAGATGAACCTATTCCAAGCTGGTGTGGCTATTAAACTTAACCACTTTCACCTTTCTGGTTCTACTAGGGTAACTGCAATTTGAACAGGAAGGGAACTTCTACAATACATTTTTAATATTTAGCAAGCTGGAATGAACCCATCCTCAGCTTTCTTTACTGAAGCTAACAGAGGTTTAAGTATAAACACTTTTTCATTCTTTTAGTAAAGCCTCAAGAAACTTAACAGTTTGGAGAGAAGCAGCACTGATAATACTTTCTTTGTCTTATAGTTTGGTCCATATTTTCAAAGGGTCTTCAGATGTCTGACCTGCCTTTTGAAGATCTTTCTCTCTCTGTAGTGTTCTGCAAGCAAGCACCTGTGTGATTCTACCAACACCTCCATTCGTAATTTGAGAGTTACGGCATGAAAAGAATATGAGACCACACTGTCCCACTTACTCTCAGCCGTATATTAAGAATAAAAGTTCAGTTCTGGCTTCTCATAACGGATTAAATATTCTTTCAGTAGTACTGTGAGATTGCTGCTTGCATTTGAGTTGTTGGTAGTACACATGCAAGGTGATTATATTGCCTTTAAGGGTTGTAATACTAACTCTGTCTCTATCCAGTATAGGTCTTCAGGAAATACCTTCTTCCAGATCAGTTGCAATAACTTCTCATTTCTAAATGTTTCAGAATAACAGTGGGATTTTAACCTTTGGAACTAATTAAAGTGTCTTTTATCTAGAACAAGTCTGTGCTGCTTAAAGACTAGGTGGTGTCTTGTGCATTCAATCATTAACTTATGTTAATGCCTAAATTTACGTTCAACCTATTTTTAAATATCAACTTTCACTATTCGCATTCTGGATACTAGATGGCTATAATGCTGAGGGAACAGTTTAGTTGAGTTCAGAACAGAGATGAAGGTCAGTGTGGTTCTGTTGAGTTAGTTGTGGTCAGCTTTTTATCCTCAGTCCATCTGCATACATAAATGAGATTGGTGTTTTCCTAGTGACAGGGTTTTCTACATCCTTTTTTTAGATTTATGTAGGCTTAAAAAACATGTATTATGTATCAGAGCTTTGCTTAGGTTAAAAAGTGAACAAAAATCTGTGGGTCAGATAAGAAGTATTTGACCAAGACCTGTAGGTCACAGTGCAGAGCTAGGAACATGCCTGATACATACAGTTACTGTTTTGGTTGTATTTTTCCATTTACCGTTAATGCGCAATGAGAGGGGGCAGACTTAACAATTGTTGTGGATAAAATGGGTGGATTAAGTCCTCAGACATGACCATGGGAGATTAAAAAAAAAAAGCTTTATCATAGTATACAGTGTTAATTCCATGCTTACATTCTTTAAGTTTTACTTGTATATTCCAAAGTACATCGCCCATATTGTCATCTGTGATAAAATTACTAATTCTTTAAGTTTAAGAAGTCTGCAAAGAAGCCTGTTTTATTAGTTATGTTTACTTCACACATATAAAGCATATTAAGTATTCTTAAAACCACACTTTTTGAGAGCATCTCAAAAAATGCTGTAATATATTTGTAACTATTAATGTGCTAATGGAGTATGTTTGAGCAGTCTAGGTTTGCATAACTGAGTGCCAAATCCTGCTCACTTTAGCTACTTGAGTAGATGATTCTCTTAAATGGGGACTGTTTTAAACTAATGAGCAGGATTTGGCCTCGGTCTTCTGCCTGGGGAACACCGTAATGCTACGTTGCATAATCCTGCTGGTGCTAAATCACTTGTTGAAAATAAAGATTCTAAATAGAAATTGTAAATAAAATATTTATGGCCTGGTCCTTTTGACAGACTTAAAAGTTATAATTTGCAAATATTTTTTGCCTTATTTCAAGTTCCCTCCCCCCTTTTTTTTAAGAGCATGTGGACTGTTTGTTAATGTAGCGAGTCATTGGCAGGTTTGGCTTCCTGTGCTGCTTTCTGTAGGGCCCGTAAAATTCCCGTTGTGCATCATGATACGGATGACTTTTCATTGCTGGATTTCAGTGTTATCCTTCATCTTGTTTTGTCATTGTAGCTGTTTAAACAAACGGTATTAGGTAGAACACGGCTGGCATTTGCTCTCTGCTAAAACTTCAGGAAAATCAGCCATTACTGTGAGCATTTGGGGAAGTTGTTGAAAATGCAAAAATACCCATTTAAGATAACTTTAAAAGCTAAGTGTATTAATTAGTCTTGCCTATAAAATAAACTGGAATATGGTGTATCAGTTGGTAATCTTCACTATAAATTGCTAGCATTCACAATTCTAGCATCAATTTAAGAACACTGTAAATACAAGCTTTGGAAGGAGGTATATTAGTTTCAGACTGTGCATTACAAAATAATTATAAGACTAGTGAATTAGGATTTTGAGAAGTATTAAATTATGACATCTAGAACATGAAAATTGGTGTGTTGATGTTATAGAGATAGGATATAGAGGGCTTTTGATAACCTGCACTTTTTTACATTTCTTGAGTTGTGACATTTTAACAAATGAGTATCTAATTTTCCATGTACTGTCTCACCCTATGCAGGCCTTCTAATCACCAATTGCTGTCTTCAAATATTTGTTTTAGTTAGCACGATGGACAGGCAAATTATTTATAAATTGTAAACCCCTATAGGATGGAAGTTCTCCGAAGAGCCATTTAGTTAAGTTGCCTTATTCTATTACATTGCACTCATGGTATGTCTCCACTTCCTTGTTTACTGTTCAGACACTGAAGATGTGATGTTAAAATATGTGATACAAATTTTCATAAATTACTGATTAATACCTTTGTGTCACCTGTTAATACAGGTCTTGTAAATGATACCTTTATGCCATCTGTAATACAGCTCTTGTAAATTGTTTAAATTATTTTTCTTTTTATAGATTCTCGTTACTGAATGTACAGATTAGATCCCTTTTAATATGTCACTGAGTAATTTGATTGGGGCCCAAATATGGCCAATGTTGTAATTCATCCCATCAAAACTGTAAATAATTCTTTCCTGCTTGTTTGCATGAAGGAGGTTTGGATTTCGTTTACTTTGTCATAACCGAACTCCTCTGTGATGGGCCTACTTTTTACAGTTTATTTTCCTGGTTTTATTACCATTTGTTCTGTATGAATGTTGAAACTGTATTTTGTCTTTTCCTAATAAATAATTTGAGATTGTTCATTGTTTGCCTACATTTGTGGGTTTTGGGGGAGGGATTTCTGGGTGTGGTTTTCTCCTTCAGCATCATAAATTGCTGTATACTTGATACTGGGGGTTGTTGCGTAACGCTTTATAGTAAGGAAACATGACTGGTATGGTTTTCATGCTCTTTTCTTCCTCTCCTTTAATAAAAGCCTATACTTCAAACTTCCTGGATCCAGATCCTGTTTTTAAAAAATCTGATGTCCTAAAGAATGTTAGTTTTGCTGTCCTGAAGTAGAAAGCATGCCGTGAAGCTACCAAAACTCTTGCCTTTCCAAATTAACTTGAGAGCGCATGCTGATTCATGCACAGAGGTGACTCGGAGTAATATTTTCCTGTTGAATAAAATACTTCATGTATAAACTGCATGTTACATGTAAGCTGCAGTTACTCCTCTTGGAATTGTTCTTTCCTTATGTTTTGGAAAAGCCAAATTACATTGTCCTGAAGTTGTTCTGACTGGATGCCGAACTGGCAAGAAGTTGTTAGGAACGAAGTCTGGGCCATGACAGCACACTGGCAATGCATCCTGTGACAAGCTTGCTGTGTCAGAGACTATTCTTCAGTGTTCACTGTACAAATATTTTAGCCATCCAAACCACAAATCTTTGCTTTAAACTGCCAGAAAAGAAACCTTGAAAATTCCATTCTGTGTTTTATCTCCATCAAGTCCAGCAAAGAGGAGCTCTGCACCACAGTGATTCTTTTCTACCTAGGGGAAATGAGCTTGTAAGAAATACAAGATGCTTTACAAGTTTATGGGGTGTTGATTTGTTTGGTTTGCCATTTATTTTATGCAGAAATATCTCTTCTTTGAGTGAACTGTAGTGGCCTTTTGTGGAAGCTGGTTTGCATTTCAGCTGGGGTCCTTAACTGCTTCCTTGTGCAGCCTGCGTGCAAGCTTAGCGGATGGGGTAAGCTGCATGAGCTTCATTTAGTTCTGTCTCATCCGTGGATCTGATTTAGAAAAAAAATGGTTTGTATGAAACAAGTGATTTCCTCTTACTGTAAGATTATTCAGCCAGCTGTATTTTAATTTTTATTGGACTTGGAAATGCAAACCTCTAATTTAATAATCCTTGTAACTTCCCTCTTTTTAGAACTGTAGATTAAAAATGAAGTTTGCCTTTTGTCTCGGAGTGAAACCCCCCTACTCTAAAGGCATTTCTGTCCATCTACAGATGTTCAATAAGTATATCTACTTTCTGCCATTTCAGGCTACAGCACGAAAAAGTAGTCGCAGTCCCCCTGTGCACAGCGTGTAGGAGGTACCAGGGTGGTTGACCATGTTTTGCTGTTTCCAGTCTGGAGGGAGCAGACAGAGCGCTGCTCCCTGGGGACTCTGCACCGCATCTGCTGCACCACAAGCATCTCTCTGCCTCGGGGAGGTGCATCATTAGGGCTACAGAGCAATTGGTGTTGCTCCGTGTCTGCAGGCAGGACAGGGAGAGAATTTTTATGCACCTGAAGGTGCCTTTCTTGGGAAGGACATAAAGCTATGCCATGTAGAAAGGAAATGTGTGCACGGAGAGTGCTTAAGGTCTCAGAAACATGCTTGAGCTGATGAGCAACTTGGCAAGTTTTTAACATGCAGGGACATACTTCTGTGGGGGATGAACACTTTATCCTCTCCACCCTTTAGATTCTGGCTGAGCAGCGTTCACTGAGAGAAGCTTTTGGCCATGGTTTATTGCAGCATTCTGCATTGTTTTTCTTTATATAGTTATAAAGGAGATTTACATATATATTTTTCTTTTTGTCCTAAAGCAGCTTACACATTGAGCAATGAGTAGGGGAAATGTTCTAGCAGATTTTTGCATGATGAAACAGGAATGGAAGAGAAATCTGGAATGACAGCATATTTCAAGCAGATGATGAAATACATTCCATCAACTGAGGGGGAAGAAATATGAAGAGTGAAGATTCACAGCCAAACTCCAGACTCTGCAAGTCCTGAAAGGTAAAGGGTCTACAGCCTGTGTGATATTAAGGCAGAGTAAGCACCTAAGAAATTACTTGCAAATTAAAATTTGAGTAGTTTCTGTACTGCTTGTCATAGCCCTTTGAGTTTGGTTGTTCAGCCAAGTTTCCATCTACCCTACTGTCCACCTATCCACTCTGTATTTCACCAGTTTGGCTCTAAGTTAACTATGAGAGATGATGTCTAAGGCCTTGCTAAAGTCAGGATAAACCACATCTGATGCTCCTCCATTAGCTCCAGAGCCAGTCATCGCAGACAACTCTCAGGGTGGTCAGCCACAATTTGCCCTTGGTAAAGCCATGCCGTTCCTAATCACTGCCTTGTGCTTTGTGTGCCTGGGATGTGTCTTCCAGTACAACTTGCTCCGTAGCCATCCCGGGCACAGGGGTGAGGCAGAGCAGCTTGTGCTACCCCACGTACACCTTCCTGAGGATGGGTGTGACATTCGCCTTTCTTCCACCATCAGGAACCTTCCTTGGTGGCCATGACCTGCCTGTGGTCTGCTCCATCCTCGTACTCAGACAGAGCCTGTCTGGTCCCATGGCATCATGTGTGCCCAGCCAGCTCCAGGGCTCCTTAACTGTTTTCCTCTCCAGCAGGGAATGCCTTGCTCCCACCGCTTCTGTTCCTTAGGGCAAACCTTAGAAGTGAGAACCTGAGGCAAAGAAGGTACTGACTACTGTAGCCTTTTCTGTTTTTCTTGTTACTGGGATCACAGGACTTAATAAACAAAACAGGGTGGTTCTGTTGAAGGAGACCAGTGTATCAGGGTCAATGGTATCAAGATGAATGGCCCTGAGGTTTGGCTGGAGACTGGTTATCAGAGGCTGGTGGCAGCAGAGGAATGCAAGCCTGGAAGCAGCAAGGGAGCAGGTGTTGCTAGCAAGGGAATGCAAGGAGAGGTGCTTTGCACAGTAAATGCGAAGAGCTAATACCCAAATCAATGGCATTAGAGATGTAGAAGAGAGGTGTCACCGGAGGAACTGGCTGCAGCAAATTAAGTTTGCTCCTTTTAAAAAGTACTCTGTCAGTGTCATTGACCTGGAAGAAATGCTAGGTGTTAACTCCAGAACTCATGTCATCTGCAGTATTTGACTATGAATTTATAGACCCTTATCACTTTTCTCTTGTGACCAATTTATTATAGCTTATCACTTCACTTGAATTCCCTTTTCTGGCCGTTAAATTTATTTTAAAATTGCCATTGATTCATCTTTCAGTTTGGGGTATTTAATGGCAGCCAGTTTTTAAGAGAGCCACCATTCCCCATCCTCTGGAAACCAGTCTGCTTTACGTTACCTGCCTGCCCTTCCCAAATTCATTCTCTCACAGGTGTTGGTGTGGGTGACTCACAGGCAGGGCCTTCTGGCCAGAGGTCCTGCTCTAGGCTGAGGGTTAACATCCGTTTCTGTTCTACTGGGAAAGGTGATGCATTTCAACAGCTCAAGTCCTTTTGCTTATAAACAGGATCAGTTCAGGAGCCTTCCAGCCTCTTTAGCCTGATGTGTAGGTATAGGGGTGTAGAGCTCTGAAGGTGTATGAGGTGTAGAGCTAACAGCTGGAGGCCCTAGCTGTTTCAGCTTTTCTCAATTAATCCATTACTACCCCTGAGTTAACACCCCAGCTGTCTCTGGCATTTTATGGGTATTTATTTGTCAGCTCAAACTGAGACCTATATGAGACAGGAAAACACTTCAGTCCTGCTGTTCTCATGTCCTTTGAGGATTGTTAGGGTTTGATTCTGCTACCACAGGAAAACTGACGACATGGAGAAGGATGCAGTAAAAAAAAACATCAGACATATAGATATTAAGTTCTGCTATTGGACACTTTTAAAAAAACTGTTCCAGCTTCCACCAGGAATATATTGTAGATGTTATAAGCATCTTTCACACCAAATACAGCTGCCCTTTGCTCTGATGGGGTGAGAATGGGACCTCTGGGGATCTCATAAAAGGTGTGTGATTTCAAGTTCTCCATTTTCAGCTGCTTTTCTGCCTCGTACTGGGACCTTGCACGGGGAAGGGGGGCAGAGAGTTGCCAATGCAAACAGCTCCGCTGCCAGGCCAAGAGAGGAGCTTTATGCAAACATTGCAGTATGTGAGAGGCTCCCTTAGCACACTGATTCGGTTACAAAACACTCCACAGCATGTTCCAGCCTGGGAAATTAATGTAGTATTAATTTCAAACTGTTTGGTGACAGTTCACTAGCCGTGGTTGCACTTCAGCTCTGTGTCCATTTCCTCTGTATTGACTAACAAACCCAAAATTAATCTTGACACAAAAATAACGGCTCATTTCCCACCCATGGCTCTATAGGCGCTGCCTCAGTGTGGTGATTTCCCCTACCTACAGCTGGGTACGATTGATCAGGATGGGTGGGAGTCCCCTCTTGCCTGTAGCCCATGACAGTAGGTGCTCACCCCATGTGGTTTTGTATCAAGTAGATGGGTGCTTAGGGACATGGTTTAGCGGTGGACATGGCAGTGTTAGGTTTATGGTTGGACTCGATGATCTTAAAGGTCTTTTCCAAGCTACGTGATTCTGTGTTTCTATGTTTTCCTTTAACTTATTCAGCTCTTGTGAAATCTGGAACTGAAGTCTGTTCTATTGAGTTTTCCCCGTATTCTCAGGGTGTATTTTCTAGTTTTCCAGAACTGGCAGCAGTTTGGATGGGGAGAGAAAAGTTTCTGAACCTTCACCAAAAAAAAAAAAAATTTCTAACTTTTTGCTGTTAGAGATGGATCGTAACTCAGAGTCTGACATGCCACTTCCATGGAAGTGGATACAATGCAGCATCACGTTGTTATGTACATAAATGCAGTCTCCTGACTTGCTTTGATACCAACAAAGCAGTGATTCTGGACTGAGACTGCTGCAGTAAGTACTGGAGCTGAGCTTCCATGTTCTTTAAAGTGTATGTCCTACATACATATTTAAGTATGAAGGTATTTATATGTTAAGTATGTAAGTATTTAAGTATGTCCTACAGACACATTATGCATATATATCTGCGCGTGGGTATGTTTGCAAGTACTGAAGCCCGAGCCCGGCCCTTGCAGAGGGAGCTTTGCGGTGAGCGCTCTTTCAACGCAAGCAGCCCCGACGGCCTCAGCTCTCGACGGCGCCGGCGCGAGCAGAGCCTGCGCACCCGAGCGAGGCGGAGGCGGGCCCGAGGGTCGCAACGCGGGCACCCCGCGCAGCCCCTCCGCGCTGCCAGGCGGGCACCGCTACGGCCGGAGCGACCGCGGCGACCCGCGGCAGGAGCCGGGCGGGGCCGGGGGGAACGCGGGCGGGCGGCGGGCGGGCGCTGCGGGAGGGCGCGCCAAACAGCGCGCTGGGGGCGCTTGCTCTCGCTCCTCGTTAGTATAGTGGTGAGTATCCCCGCCTGTCACGCGGGAGACCGGGGTTCGATTCCCCGACGGGGAGACTGGGCCGCCTTTTCCTCCCCGGCGGCGGGCGGGACGCGGCGCTTTGCGATCGGTTTTTATTTGTCCTTCTGTCCGTCCAGTAACGGATCCGGTGCGTGAGACAGAGGGGAGCTCCCCGGCGGGGGCGGGGGGGAGCTGCAGCCCTCCCCGCGCGATGCCGGCTGCGCGGCGCTGCGGAGGCGGCCCTTCGCAGGGCGGCGAGGCGGGCGGGCGCCCCCGGGGGGCTCAGCCGGGCTGTGCCGGCCGCCCCGGGGGGGGCGCGGGCGCAGCGGGGCCTTGTGGTGCTGCGGGCCGAATACTGCCTAACAGAGGCAGCAACGTTCCCCTAAAGGAATTTCTGATTTAGCTGTCCCTAGTGCCTATTCTAGAAGAAATACCTTAAAATTAAAATAAATTTTAATAAAATTAATTAAAAGTTAATTTTAAAAATATCCAGTGATCTATTTCAACCCTTGATAAATTGTTTGAGACCTAAATTGTCGTTATTGTTACAATTTGGTATCTTATTTCAGGTCCACACCTCCTTATCACAGAATCACAGAATCACAGAATGGCAGGGGTTGGAAGGGACCTCTGGAGATCATCCCATCCAACCCCCCTGCTTGAGCAGGTACACCTACAGCAGGGGGCACAGGACCTCGTACAGGCGGGTTCTGAATATTTCCAGAGAAGGAGACTCCACAACCCCTCTGGGCAGCCTGTTCCACTGCTCTGGCACCCTCAAAGTAAAGAAGTTTTTCCCCATATTCGAGTGGAACTTCCTGTGCTCTAACTTGTGCCCATTGCCCCTTGTCCTGTTTTTGAGCACCACTGAAAAGAGACTGGCCCCATCCTCTTGCACCTACCCTTTAGATATTTATAAGCATTAATAAGACTCGCCGCTCAGGCTTCTCTTCTCCAGGCTGAACAAACCCAGGTGTCTCAGCCTTTCCTCATAAGAGAGATGCTCCAGTCCCCTCATCATCTTCATAGCTCTCCACTGGGCTCTCTCCAGCAGTTCCCTGTCTTTCTTGAACTGGGGAGCCCAGAACTGGACGCAGTACTCCAGATGTGGCCTCACTAGGGCAGAGTAGAGGGGGAGGATAATCTCCTTCAATCTTATCATCATCCCTGTTATTAAATTTATATGCCAACTATCAGAGCCATTTAAATTTTGACCAAAACACATTTTTGAAAGCAAACTTACTTTCACATGAAAACTGTGTGGTTTTTTAAACCATCCCAGTAAACATATGTGAGTCCTAATAGTTCCAAGAGGTTCTTCTAAAATATAGCTTAGCTGTTATCAGAAGTGAGCTGCCCATTGTGAAACCTGCGTGGCCGCTTCTGCTTTTAGAGCAAACCCTAGTGCATACTACACTGGCTTCTGGCAGCTGCAGAAGTTGTCACTGCAGTCCTAGAGCTGACGTTGGTTCTGAGCTGGATCCTGGGAATATAAACTTGGTAAAACAGCCACGGCCTCTGCCATGAAGCCCAGGCAGTGCTGTATGCAAAACCTTTGGTGCCAGTCTGCTAGTCTGAAGGAGCGTAGCACTGATCTCAGCAGGCTCCTGGTGCCTGGCCCTGTGGGTACCACGGGGCAGGGGGTGACAGCATGAGGTTGTGTGTTTGTTGGCTGCCAAAATCCACATGTCTGAGCTAATCTCACCACCTCTTTTAAAGTTTTCTTGGTTTTTTTTCTTCTAGAGTTTTCATCACCTTTGCTGGCAGTGACTGATACTGGTACGTGGGACTGAAAATGTGAGATTCTGGAACTGAAACTGCAAATCCGGGCTGGGCCAGCTGCAGGTCCCGCTTGTGTGGGGGTTCTCTGCAGCTCACAGGCTTCTTGTCAAATGTCTTTAGTAACTTTCCGGGAGAACTATTAAACATTTTGTACAGAAAGAATACTTAAATTTAAGTTTCTTGATGACCAAGAGTGAGTTTGATTGATTGATTGTTTTACTCTAAGCAATGTGTTTGCAATAGGGGTAACAGCTATTACCCCAGTTCTAGAGCTTCTCCCTGAAAATTTGCATGTCCCTCATCTATACTTGCAGAGGTTGATGTAGCTCTTCTGGAGCAAGGAAATCCAAATCTGCTTCGATCACAGTGTTAATGATCATCTGTTAGTTTGTGCCAGCTTCTGCAACACTTTTTCCTAGAAGTGGTGGTTGGTTCCAGGTGGGCTTCACTGAGAGGTTGAAACCACTAAAGAAGTGAACTTATTTCAGCTTAGTTCTAAGATTATTTTCAAACATATTTGCTAAGTTTTTTTAAACTCTCTTTTATCCAACTTAGACAGTACTCTGGGACACCTGCTCGATCTGGAAGCACTTCCACGGACACTGGGGTTTGGGGTATCCCTGGGATGTGCCCCCACCTTGCAGCCCACTGCAGGCAAGGGCACAGGGGTGCTGTACCCCTGAGCTGGTCCTGGGGAACCTCTACTACTGTCACAGGGAGAGCAGCGACAGTAGCACATGCTCATTAATGATCCTGCTTGTGAGCGTATGACCTGAAACCTGAAGTGACTTAAAGAAATGTGTTTAATTTCTCTTCAGAGAAGGCTCATGCAGCTGCTGCAGGATGTGTAGGTAACTGTGGTGTGTGGTGCTGTTCATGTTCCTGCTGTCAGCAGGCTCTGCATGACATGAGTATAAACCAATGGGGTGGCTCTGGAAGATAGGTTAAGCCTTTGCTTCTTGAAAGGTGAACCCCTGGCGTAGAGATCACCTTTCATGAACAGATGCAATGTTGAAGGTAAAGTTGAGTTTCACACTTCGTGGGCTGTCATGTTTGGGACATGCAGTTTAACATCAAAAAACTTGTGTTAGAATGCAATTTGATGGCACAGTAAGGCTTTTGGTCACTCCTGGCAATATTTGATTAACGTATTGCTGATCTCTAGTCACTTTAGTTATTGGATTGTAGGACTGGAACAGATCTTTTCAAATCAGAGGGTGTCAACAAAATACTGAAAGAAATGTCACACCTAAAAGCCTCCCGTCCAGTCACTGCAGCTCGCACTGATGGAAAGTGTTGCTGAAGCAAAAAAAATTCCAGCACTTTTAGAGAGACTTCTTAACAGCTCTTTCAACAGATGCAAAACTAGACATGTTGAAATAACCCTTTTCACTTACATGTTTATTTGAAATATGATTTTAGCTTATAGTATTCATGATTTCATTCAAATGCCTGTGTCCTCTGAAGAAATAAGAGACTGCTGTCCCACCCTCTCCTACTCCCATGCATAACAACAGCAGTATTTTACTTGAAGGGAATGTCTTTTTCAGGCTCTAATAACTTGCTTCTCTGCTCTTCATTCTCTGACTTCAGAGACATGGTAATCCTCTTGAGCTGTCAATTTTTAGCCTGGTATAGGCTTATAAATGTATCGTTCTGAGACTATGTAAACTAAAGCTGAGGTTTTTTGGCACAATGCTGTCCTTTTAGAGAATTTCCTGGGAAACTGAGAGCATCTTATTTTAAAAATAGATTAAAGAAATCATTCCTTCAGCTTTGGACTCTGCTTTCCCTGCTACATGGCTATGGGTAATCTTTGGGTTAATTGCTTCTTTAAAAAATGCCTTCATTTTTTAAACATTATTTTCTAATCCCTATTTTTTAAAGAAGCTGTTGGGTTTTTTTTATCAGGTGACTCCCTCGCGCCCCCACAGAGCAGCTCTGCAGGGCACAGCCTCTCCCTGGCACATCAGTAGTCATTCCTCAGTGTGCAGAATTGCTGCTGTGGGTCTGGTGAGCACTACCTCTGTTCCAGTTTCTTATCTCTACCTGTAGACACTCCTGAAAGCCTGCAAAGGCTGAGTGCCTACAGTGCTGCAGTTTTCAGCTTGGCCCTGGCAGCACACACAACCCGGTGCTCACCAGGCATGTAAGTGTTTTGTTGAATTCAGATGTGGTCCAGCTGGAGCTCAGCGCTTCTCGCAGCATCTGCAGTGGTGCCTGCAGAGCCGGGCTGCAGTCGAGCCTGGGGGTGGGCTGAGCCAGGGTGAGTGTGGTTTGTAGGCAGGTGAGCTGGTCCAGTCAAGACTAAATGCCCTTTGAAGCCCCATGTGTTTGGTATGGCTGTGTTTATATCACATGCAAGTGAATTATTTGTCCAGTGGTGCCAGTAAAAGCACTTGCGAGCCTGACATGATGCACATGAAAAGGCTGAAAAGAGCAGAGGGGGGTGTAGCCGACCTGTGATGGGCTCTTCTGTAACCCTGGGCAATAGGTACCTCTCCTCCCCACAAACCCTGTCCTTGGCAGGGTGATGAAGTGAAACTGCTCAAACAAGTTTTCTTGAATGATTTAGGCTTAATAAAATCTTCCTTAAGCCTCTAAATTTTTTCTGCAAAACCTGCCGCTGGTCCTTTTAAGTCCTCTGTTGTCACCTCCAGCCCTGGTGCTATTATTAAAGTGGATCTGTGTTCCTTCACCATAACAGCACCCTGGCTGTAGCTAATACCTTTCCTTCTAGGGCAGCAGCTCCTGGGTCTTGCCTTCGCGTGCATCCAGCGGTTCTGGTTAACACCCGGTAAATGCCTCGTGGTGGCAGCTGAAGGAAATGCCTCCAGCTGGTGCTTACATTTAAATGTTTGCACTAGCGTGTTCCCAGTAGGCTAGCTGAATAGCAAAGTATTGAGTTCAGTGCACTCTCACTACTTGATGTTTTTGTCATTTAAGGCTTGAGACAACTTGTAAATGCTTAAAATAGCGTGAAAATCCCTGTGCTGGCACAGACTCCCAGCCTTACTGGAAGGCTGTCTGCTGTTCTCATGGTGTAAAAGTTTCATATCTTCCACAGAACAATTATGGTAAAGCAAAATTTTAAATAACCAAACCTATATGACAGTTATAATTCAAAAGGAAATCCGTAATCTAAGGGTGTCAGGATAACAAGTTGATTGAAAAATAAGAATTGATGAGCAACAAGCAGTCCATCATGTGAGTACCCTGGCTTCAGTGGGCTCCATTATAGGAGCTCCATTGATTTCCACAATTTTTCCACAGAGGTATTAAATGAAACTTTGTTCGTATAAACTACAAATAATTACACGATTGCCAGGTTCTGTATGTTGGGAATGTAATATGTAACACAGATTTTTCTGAGTGAAGGAAGAAGGAAGTGGGGAGAAGGGTTATGGGAAGCAGTTGAGCATTTGCTCCTGATGGCAGCTCAGCTCCGGGAGCAGCAGCTCATCCTGGCGCAGGGAGACAAACCTTTGCAAGTTCATTGTGCCGGTAGGTCTTTTCACATGGATGGGCTGAGCCCGCTCCTCATTTTAGCAGCTCTGGCCCTGGGACTTTTCAGGACTCTGTTTTTCCAGGCTCCAGGCTATGTGCTCCCTAGAGTAAAGCTAATGCAGGTCTGCCTTTTCTCTGCCATGAAACATCTCGTCCCTGCAGAGGTACCAGACCTGGGAGGGTTGTGACAGCTGTGGTCAGTAGCTTGGTTCTCGCTCATGGCTCCCTGAAGGTCTCTCACCTTTGCCAACAGGGAAGCATGTGTTTGCTTGGGAAGAAATGGGAATGTTAGCTTGCGTGTGATCGTTTGCCTGTTTCTGTCCTTTCTGTGACTCTGACGTTAGGTCCTACAGCTCTCCACAGGCTCTCGGCTGATGCCTGCCGTCCCCCCTGGTTTGGCATACAGGTGACAGCATGTGCTGGCTTGTGTTTTTTGGAAGCAACGAATCCAAAAGAGGAGAGACGAACTTGAGCAATTGGATGGGTGCAGCGCCCCAGCCCCCTCCCACCGCACGAAGGTCTGTCCGGAGGGTGGTAGGTACCAGTGTCCGTAGGACAGCCAGCAGCTGGATGATTGGTGTCACACCCGCAGCGCAGAAGGACATTTATTCATTTCAGTGTAATAAGCTTACAACAGGTGACCAAAGTCTTCCCGTGGATGTTTCAGACTGGTTTACCTGAATGTAATTACTACTTTAATTTCTCTGTAAAGGTAGTCCTCAACAGTGACAGCTGATTTGCCCAGGGAAACACAACTGCCAATATATTTGTCTCTGTTCCGTAACACAGTGCTGTTTGTTCCTGCCTTATATAATTAATCCTAAAATCTTGGTTGAACACTCCTCTTGAGGAGGAAAGAAGTGACCTCTGTGATGCTATTTGTAATGGAGGAATATGACTGGAGGTAAGAAAGATATAGGCTGCTTTTACCACCGTGGTATTTGTAAATAATGTTAAGGACGAGAGATAACAGGTTTGCTCTTTGCTCTGAGTGTGAACATTAACTGGGGATATCTGATTTAGTTACAACCTCCCTCTGCTAATGAAACCTCTCCCTTGGTGTGGTCTGTTTTGGGAAATGACAGCTTTAGCTGTTAGACTGGAGATGGGAAGGAAATCTCTCATGTTAGTATCTAGCACTTGAGATGGCCAGATTTTGCATGTCAAGAAAAATCAGACATCCCTCTTACTCGAGACTATCAGCATGGTTTGGTGCCAATGCCCAGCCCTGCTGCTCAGTGCCTGCCCACTGCAGACAGACGCAGGACATTTCTTGGCTCACTCTGACAGTGTGCCTTGAGTGCTGTAAGAGGCCTTTGGCTAAATGATAAGCCACTTATCTTCACACTGTATATTTTTTATTTAGCTGTGAATAAATACTCTGTGCTGGCTAATAAAGCTGTCTCTTTGGGCAAAAGAATGACTCAGGTTTAACGTTAGCTGTTCAGTCATTAATTATCTTTTTTTAACAGTATGCACATGCTCACATACCCCTTTAAATATTTCTAAGAGAGAGTGGCAGTATCCAAACACATGGTTACCAGCTGCAGCCAGCTCAAGCTAAAACATCACACCCACAGTCTCATTTAGGTGCAGATGAAATCCAGATGCACAAATGCTCAAGTTCTCCACAAGGGAGATGCTAAATGGTACATAAAAACAGTTGTATCTTGGCCTTTAATACTATAGACAGGTTCAGATTATTTTTGCAGAGACTCTAATGACTAGTTGTTGGCTTTTTTATGTTCAAATATGTTGTTTTACCATTCTGGATAATTTAAAAATGCCAATGTTACCTAAACGCATCTGCTGAGTGAGGATGTTTGCTTCATGTTGAAATGGCCTGATGTTTCAGGAAACGTTTCGGCACTTGCAGGAGTCCCAAGGCAGAGATGTGAATGTGAGAAGCTTCTAGGAATGTGGAGCAACTTTGCTGCTTTTTCCTAGCCACAGCTTTATTTTTAGCATGCCTCGTGTTTAAGGGTCATGTCTGGGAGACAACGGGAGGTACTTTAGTTCCTTTATGTGAATAGCCTGACTGTTCATTCTTGGTTTTTTTGACTTTTTTGAAATGGATTTTCTTCTTTACAGCTGCGATATCTTCATGAAATTGTAGGTGACTGCCACAGACTCATCAGGCATCAAGTTAAAAATAAAACAAAGCAAAACAAGTTTGTGAAGTATGCCAGGAGCATGCCAGCACTGCTGTGGCTGGGATTGCTTAGAGGCACCAAAACTGAAGGTCATTCTGCGCTCTTGGGAGGACCACTTGCTGTCTCCACACGGGGAGATGTCAGCTGTCCATGGAAGACATCCAAGCGGTGCGCAGCCCTTGGTGCAGGCAGCAGCTGTGGCCAGCACCTCCCCACTGCCCAGTGCTGCCCGCAGCACTGCCTGCAGCTGAGGGGCTGCACAGAGCTGCCGCCAGCAGTTCATGGCACCTTATGGGTCTGGGAGAAAAGCTGCCGCAGGGAGGAGGCACGTCAGCGACGACCAGTATTCCTCTGCTGACTTGTTCGTGCCCTTTTAAAACTCACATGACCTTTTCTTATCAGCAGAAGGAAAACCACACTTCCCCGGGATCAGGCTTGAAGCAGAGCTCTGCAGGTGGCACAAAATGCATTTAACAGCTTTTTGATATAAAAAGGCTCTGGGTTTGGTTAGAAGCATTGCTAGCATACCTACAGTGGGAGGTGACATTAAATGTATCAAGCGGACCGAAATGGACATGATTTTGTTACTTTGCTGTCTCTGTCCCAGCTTCCTATGATGCTTTTTCCTTCCTCTGAGCAGCAGCTGTGTCTAAGGGCGGTGTGATGCCCCCAGCTGCTCTGGGCCCAGTGACGAGGAGCTCCGCTTTGCCCTCAGAGGACTCAGGGTGTCTCTGTGTGTCCCCACACAGCTCACCGGGCACCGGGATAGAAACCAGCCTCTGGCACAAGTTGCGATATGTGTGTCTACCATCACTCTTCAGGTGGCTGCTTCCATCAGTTTTAAACCTAAATGCCTTCATCACATTAAGTCTCATCTTCATGGAAGGGTAATTCCCTGTAATGCATCCTGAATGCAGCCAGGGAGGTGTCTGCAAACTGTCCTGTCAGGATGAGCTCACTGCTCCAAGTATTTCCCTGGCAGGGAGGAGGGGGGAATGGCTGCTTGTGTGGTCCAGATACACCTGCGATTATATCTGGGGATTGCATTGCCCAAAACAAAAAAAACATTTTGAAATGGAAGCATATACTTGGTGCTTTCTCTTCATCACAATGCTAACTTCAAGTGTCTTAGGAATACAGGCCAAAAAAGCAGATATGCATGTAAGTTTGTTATATCAAATGCATTACGTGTGGCCAAGAACTACCTGGTCTGCTCTGCAGGTCTGAATAATGCAGAGGCTCTGAGGAGGGGATGCTTAATGCTGCAGTTCACAGCCTCAGAACAGTTACTGTGCCTGTCATCAGCTGCACCTCCAGTGCTTGGATTTCCTTCCGCTGACGGACATTAAGTTGTCTTAATCAGGATGCAGGTTTGCAGCTTCAGTCCACAGCATAAGGAATCGGCTTTAAAGACTCCCGTGGTGCTCTCAGACCTCCCCTGGATGCAGTTGTGTGCTCAGTGAGGATCATCCAGCTGTGAGGGTTTGGTGATTTATCAGCTGAGGTACAGGCGAGTGCGTGTGTCGGAGATGTGTGTGCTGGAGCAGCCTGGCGAGTGTTGCTGTGCGCTGAACTCACTTCAACAAATACCATCGAACCTCGTTCCTGTGAGATTCAGACCCAAACCTGCTGCTAGAAGTAGAAATGGTGGATGTGTGAAGCCTGCCCAGCAGTCATTCATAGTCATGTTCCATTCAAGTTATCTCCCCATTAGTTGCTTTTCTTTTCCAGGACTGATTTTGCCAAGGAGATTCATCAGTGCTGAGCTACATGTCAGGTATTTGCTTTTTGTACGTACGCGGCACCTTCCATTGTAAAACTATTTCATTCTCACATCCCCCATGGGGAGGGAACCTAAGTTTAATGATTGGGTGTGCCTCTACTTCTTCCAGCATGCTCTTATAAGAACACACTTATGTGGGCACTACTTCCAGACATGTAACTGAATGGGTATGTGGCAGAGGATTTTCGTATGTCCCTGTTGCTGCTTAGAGAGTAGATAGCACAGGAGAGAAGTGCCTTTGGAGCAGAGTTTCTCTGAGGATGTTCCTCAGTTAACTCATTAATCTGAGTCCTGGAGACCTCTTCTGTTTGAATGGTCTCTGCACAAAACCTTCACTCAGGTTAATCCCATAACACAGGAGAAACATCCCGCTCCGCTTCTAGACCAGGATGGTCTGTTCAAAATAAATATTAAAAAAAACCCCAAACCCAAGAAAAAACATCCCAAACAACTGCATACAAGTAAAGGAGACGGCAGGAATGTGACCTACCATACAGCCACTGTAAATTAGCAAGCTCCGAAAGGAGGAGGAAGCCGTTATACAGATGGTTAATGTAGCACATTTGGGAATGCAAAGGTACAGTGCTCCCAGAAACACGCGTAGCCTTGCTCTTTATTTATTACCCTGCACGGTAGGGAATGGCTGTGTTTATACGAGGTGGGAGCTGAGCCTCAGAGCTGGGCCGAGCTCCGTGGTGGGGACCCCAGCGGGGGCCACTGCCCTGGGCTCTGCTCCCCGCTCTTGCCAGCAGGACGTACCTGCAGACTTTTCCTGTGCAGAAACTTTTCTAGTCCCACTTAAGAGGGAAAAGCTGGGAGAATGGATTTGCTGTGGTCCTAACATGCTGCAATTTCTCTCCAAGGCGCTGGATCCATACGGGCGAGGATGGAGGCGCCGGGGAAGCTCCGCCTGAGGCGATGCCTCAGCGACCACCTAAGGGGCTCCACCAGCAAGGCATGGGATGGCTTCTGGAAGAGCGCAAGGGAAAAACGCCTCACAGGTCAGTCCAAAGGCATATTTAATCCCACGCTGGTGTGAATCAAGCAAGGCTATGGCCTTGGTCAAGGAATGAAAATACCTCTACTTTTTTGGCAAGTGTGCTCCTTTTAATGCTGCTGCGTTATGTGTAGTGCTGGTGTCTCGCACCAGAGTACTTACCTTCACCTGTGCTGCTTTTTTCACTTGTGGGACGAAGTGGGTTTTTTGAACTGCTGGTTTATATATAGAACTGCAAATTTTCAGATTTATCTAGAATGTGATTTCTAGCTTTCAGTATTTAACCTTGTTCTTTGGCTGGAGTTTTGTAGACATTTTAAAATATGAAGGTGTCAGGCAGCTGTGCAGTGCTCAACAGCCTCTTCTCAAGGCGCACGAGTAACACTTAAAGCTGTATGATCTCAAGCAGTTGTGAGGACAAGCCCAGAAATAAGTCTGAAGGAGTAAACAAAGAACTATCCCCTTAGATACCAGCTTTTGGGTAATGATGTTTAAAGAGCTCATAAGAATATAGCAAAAATTCACGTTCTGAGAAACTGGTTAATGCACAGACTAACATGCTGCTGGCCTGTTGTGTGGTGGTGGGGTGTGAGTGCTGCACGGCAGGATGAAATCAGTGCTAATGAAATACACGCCAAATAAAACCTCCTTCCAGAACAGCCATGTCGCTGGAAAGAGCTTTGGGGACTTTAAGCCTAGTATATTGTGGTAAAAATGTATATTATTTTGGGAGCAGTGAGGAATACTTGGTCAGTGAATATAAGGAGTTTCTTCCAGAGCTTTGATTTCAGATCTGGCAGATTTTCAAAGTGAAGTCAGTACAGAAGTTCTGGATAAAGCCAGATATGATGGACGTAAACCTTGCCAGAGCATTTCTGAGTGGACACAGTACTGTCGTGTCCCATTAACAACTATTGTGGGAAGCCCAGCTCTGGAAGGCAGTGTTAAGATTATTTTTAAGTTGAACTCCAAAGCTTTTAGTGCACAGGGGGGTAAAAAAAAAAATCCATTACTTAGCTTTTTCCTGCACTGACTGCAGTAGGAGCTACTGTGATGTAAGGCTGAATAGGGATCTCCTATTCCAGTTCATATTTCCTTCCTTCTGCTATTTGTTGCCATTATGCTCTTGGGTGTTGCTGGTGTTCACAAGGACTCTAATGAACAACTTGGATAAAAATGAGAGAGTAGGTAGTGGGGAGTAGCTTGGCTAAAACAAGTGAAACATGAAATCTCCAATTTTCTTTCAGTCTGGAAATCTGTGCCCATCAGAGTAATACTGGGGTTAAGGACAGACACCAGCAGGAGGGGGGTTAGAAAGGAGTGGGTGATCCTGAGGACCGATGTGAAGGCAGAGCAAAGCTTCTGACCAGGCTCATTCTGCTGGTACTCCACAACAAATATTAGTGGCTCTGTTACAGCCATGAAGCCAGACCAAAGCCTGGGTCAAGCCAACCCCTAGCACATGGGAAAGATCAGCTTTCGACTTTAGATCTAAGCTTCCCAACTGTTCTGTATATTTGCACAAAATCTGAGGCTGCTCTGACCATACCATGAAGAGTTTAGATCAAGAGCTAACCTTTGTCGCTCCAGGGTCACTGGGTTTTGCACCATTTAATGTCTGCTGGGGCTGGGTGGGTGCCCCACAAAGGCAGACTGGTCTGCTGCACACCCAGCGAGAGCTGCGCTACTTGGGGTGGCTGTGATGCAGCCCTGCTTGATCAGTGCTGCTGGGAAGTGGGCAGGTCCTAGGAGGAGAAGGCAGGTGGGTTTGGTGCCAAGTATCACCTGGGAACATGCGTGGTTACACCCCCTGGAGAGGCTTGTCTGGTGCCTGTACTTTGCAGGAAGGTTTCTGGTATACTGCGTAGTGAAAGCATATGGAAGCAGCCACTTGCAACTGTTGGACAAAAAAATATATATAAAGTTTTCTTTGGCTGGAACCAAGAACTTCTTGTCCTTGACAGATGCAAACGCATGGCAGAAACCCTTAGAAACAGTTTGCTTCCCTGGCTAAGTCCAGATTTTTACCTTCACGTTGTCTTGTCTTCAAAAACAAATAAATAAATAACAACACCAGATTGTTTTTATTAACCTTAACATTGTCTTGTCTTTAAAAAGTTAAAAAAATAAAATAACCACACTAGATGGATCCAAAAGAGCTCTTGGGATCCGAGAGCCTGACCCTGCCTTCAGGGTGGTGATCCTCCAGCTTTCCCATTTCACTTCTTTATATCAGCATCTCTAGTATCTCCTTGGTGTTTCTTGAAGTGTAATTGGTGCCTACAAGCCAGAGTGTAAATGGAAAGCTCTTAAGAAGGACTGCCACAAAGCCCATTTTCTAAAGGTTTCTTTCCTTCTTTTTCTTCTACCTGATGTTGTCAGGAAATCTGGGACTGGTATGGTCAGTGCAGTGTGGGATTTTGGGCTGGCTGCTGCTCAGGGAATCAGCCTTAGCTGTCAAGGCTAAGGGTCAGTTCTTCTGATTTTTGGTGGGCTCTTCTTGATTTTTGGTGTTCAAAGAAAGATATGAACTTGAACCTGCATGGTTTTTCAGGAAGCCTTTCTACGATGTCAAAAATAATACCTCTATCTGTCCACTTAGCTGTCCAAAAGTCTTATACTCCAAGCTCTCAGGCTGTGTGTTAGCAAGTGCAGATGTGCACAGAGCAGAGCCTCGGGCAGCCAGCCCACGTGCAGGGCCCAAGGACAGCCCGGGGTGGTGGCGTCTGGGGCTGCGCTTGGGACCCTGCACTGCATAGCACGGAGGCGAACGCTGGGCTTGCTAAGCAAAGTGCTTGTGGTGTTCCTCCGCTCCGGCATGTGGTCCTCATCCTCAGCCGGCAGCATCTCAGGCAGGGCAGGAGTAATAAATGTGCTAGTCACTGAAAATGGCTTTCTAGATTTTTTTTCTGAGAAGCTCAGTGGGTTGCACGTAGCTCTTCCCACCTGTGGCTTTCATTTATCTTTGCAGAAACAGGAGATTTCCACCCAGCAATCCACCAGTCTCTTGCCAGTGGGGCATCCCTCTCTCCAGCCCCGAGACTGTGTTCAAAGTAAGTTGAAGCTGCGACCACCAAATTGAGGTATTTCTTTTTTGCCCTGAGCCTACAGGCACTTCACTCTTTATAAGAAGATCTTTCAGGGTGCCAAGGGGCTTAACTGTTATTGCAAACAACCCCGTTCCTCTTTCAAAACACACAGCAAGTTATTCCGTGGGCTGAAGTTAGGTTTCAGTTTGGAAGTTTATTGACTCTGCAAGTGAGGCATGATATGCTCCTCCCCAGGGATGGAGCAAAGAGGCTGTCGTATTAGTTTGGGACTTTCAGTGGAGGAATAGGACATTGGGAACTGCATTTGTGTGTAAGATCTATGACTTGGGGGTCTCCAAGGTCCTCAGACAGCTTTGAAAATCCTAGCTTTAATTTGTGTGGGCTGATCACGACTCTGGCATTGGAGCACAAAGGATTCTGAGCTGGAATGAATGGTAGCACCAAACCTATAGTCACTGCTTGCATTTGTGGAGCCCATCATGCCAGAGTAGCACTACAGTCCATTGGAACCAGTGAGGGTTTATCATGTGTACATACAAGATGTGTTTGTCAGTAGGAGTATCGAGCATGAATGTTAGTGAGGAGCAGAGGTAACACAAACTCTGCCAGGTGGATGGTCTCTTTCTTCTGTAAAAGAATAGCCAGAACTTAAACTGCAACTCTTCCAGCTGGTAGGAATAAGGCTCAACACAACGAGGAAGCCTTTTGAGGAGCTCAGAGTTCAGGCATTTGCTGTTTCTCAGGAAGGTTTGCATTATCCCTCTGTCCTCGGGTGGTGTAAAGGAATGAACTCCCACTTCTGGTCTTGGAGCAAAGATCAGCCTTCAGGACTACAGTTTATTGCAATTCTGGGTTTCTCAGAAAGAAGTTGTAAAATAGTATTCCTGATATTAATTGGAAAATATACACACATACACATGTTGAAAGAAATGGTATATCAAAATATGTTTTTATTAGAAAATAACACTTCAAAAAATAGAAACTCTTTCAATAGTTTCCTATGAAAAAGTGCATACCTCTGACTGAACTCAGCCTATTCCTTCCCAAGGTGACACAATTTAGGTAATTCTTAAAAACCAAAGCTATAGCTATCTTAAAAATCCATAGAGATAATCTCTTGTTCCAAATACAAGCTAATGGGCTTTTGGCAATCTGGACCTCAGCTCTTTAAGGTATTTTAATTCTACTGAGCCTTTCACAACAGCCATTCTGGTGTTTCATTTGGCTAAAGTTGTTCCCTACTGCCATAGCATGTGCCCCAGGAGCACAGGCCTTTGTCCCAAGGGCTGTGCTGGTACACAGGCTGTTGTTGGTGATACGGGTTAGAGCTTCATTTTTTCAGGTTTCTGTAGATATTAAACATGATCTGTTATTTGTCAGAGGAGAAAATTATTTTTAATGTGGTGTGTTTGATAGACTTACGTTAGAGAAAGATGGGGGAAAATTAAGTATGACAAACTCCTTGCTTTGTCAAAGTAATTCTTCATACTCTATTGTTTTCTGTACAACAACAGAGGCATTATAAGTTATTGTGACTGAGTTCCATCACGCCTGAGATATTATTAGTTCTTCTACTTAATGGTGTTAAAACCAAAGCTAACACCAAGGAAGCAACCGTATTGAGTAGAGCAAAAGATACATTTTCTTCTGCCTAGTATTACTGCATCTGTTCTTTTCTAAAAATGATGTTGTGATAAGGCTTTCTAATGAAGGAATCGGGGAACTCTTCAGTGCACTTGTATTTCTGAGTCAATGCAGAGGAGAAGAAAATAAAGCCCAAAGAATGGTATCAGACCTGCTCTTAGCTGGGTCCCTGGAAGGGGAGCTGTGCAAGCCCTTCCCAGCAGCTGCATTCCCCAGCACCCACAGGCTCGGGGGGCACAGGGCGTTACAGCGAGCACGGCCATGGGGATCCTTCAGCAAGAGTGAGAGCCCAGCAGGATGCCAAACGCTGCAGTCACTTGGTGCATTGAGTGACACCTTGTTCAGAGCTGTGTTTGGTCCTGGCATCCCTCCATTGCACCTTAAGGTCTAGGCTGCGTTTGGAAAGGGAAGAAACTCCTGCAGCAAGCTGCACTTTCAACCATTTGTTTCTATTTTGGGATATAACATAAACCACACTGAGAGCTTTCAAGGGGGAGACAAGCCAGAGCTTTCTGAAACAAATCACGTTGTGCCAGTCCAGCCACTGTGTGTTACGAAGGGTTGGGAAGTAAAGATTTAGCAGCGTGTTTGGGTCTGGCTCCTCTCCTTTTACCTGGATGGCAGGTTATGCTCTGTGCTGGGGGTCTCCCAGATGGCTCCCCTGGACTTGCAGGAGCAGAGGGACTGAGAAACTCATCTGCCATGCTGGGAAGGGGTGGGGGGGCCAGGTGCACCCCTTGGCTCTCCTACCCTGGTCTGTCAGGGGCTTTTTCCAGAACGCTGATTGCCTTGACAAATATTTTGCAGTGTTGTCACGAGCACCCAGGGAGACAGCGGTCCCTCCCCTTCTGCCTAAAGCCTGGTGAAGCTGTACGTAATCCTAAAAAAATGAAGCATGCCGTAGCCTGTGCTGCATCCCTGCCCATGCTGCATCCCTGCCCACCACCGTGACGCAGGGTGGTGGCTGGGAGGCAGCGCTGGCTGGAGTGGGGGCTCCCTCTGGTTTGTGCGGTGCTGCATCCCTTTCCCCCAGCTAACCTGGCCCAGCCCTGTCCCTGGGCTAATGCAGCCCACCCGGGCCAGGTGGAGACACTTGTCCCCCTGCCTGTGCTGCCTTTGCGTAGTGCACTGCAGCCCCAAATGCGCAAGATCCTCTCCCGAGGTTTGACAGACCCTGGATGGGGGGAGCTCCCCCATGGGCATTGCCAGAAGTTGCTTTGTCTTCAAGGGAGGTCACCACAGGCTTTGTATTTACATCGTGGCCTGGTGGTCTCTTCTGCTGCCTTGCCTGTACAAAACAGAGTGGGTAAGAGCAGCATCTTTTGCTGCGCCAGCAGCTCTGTAGGCAGCAGGACATGTGGCAGAGCTCTAACTATTGTGGAGCCCTGAACATGTCTGGTGGGAGTGGCAGGGAGGTGAGACCTGGTCTGGGCTGGAGATGCTCAGGGTGCTGCAGGAGGCAGCCAACCATACCCAGGAGTGGGACAAGGCTGTCCCCCCACTCAACCAGGTCACTGCCTCCTTTCCCAGCAGGAACCATCTTGCTGAAGGCGCCCCTGGGGGTCTTGCTGAGCAGGGCAGAACTCTGCCATGGTTGGCTGAGCAAGTGGGGAGAGGCACTCTTCCTGGGTGAGCCCATGCTGCTCCTGCTCATCTCAGCACAGCACCAAGCACTTCTGACCTGCCCAGCTCTCCCTGAAAGAGCATTAGGACCAGGCCCTCTGAATGTATTTTTTTAGGGACTTGTAGGGTGATTTGGCTCTGTATGGGTTCAGATTTCCCCACCTTTCTAGTCTTGCAGTCACCACCAGAAACTTATGTTGGCTCAAGCCTCATTCCAAGACATCCTTTCCTCACCTGTACATATTGGCAGCCTGTAGCCCGGCCTCTGCTGGGCTTGTGTCTGAGCACAGAGCTCTGCTGAGCCCTGCTTTGAGATGAAACATCTTGCATTGACTTTTTGGCGCAGGCGACCTTCCAGAACAGACAGTTGCACGTGAGTTATGCTGGGCTGTGAGAAAGTAGCACGGACAGGTTTTTCCTAAATACAAGGGACAGAGCCATGGGTAGTATTTACTACTCCACACGAGATGCAAGAGCTCTAATATGGCTGCTTCTCAGCTTGCCCTGTACTCTGTGAAGAATAGCAAGCAATAGCTACCTGGGCTGAGTCTCCTCCTGGCTGCAGAGCAGAGCAGGTTTTGATGTGTACCTGGCTGGAAGCCTGGAGACACCCTTCATTAACTTTAAGGAGAGGCTCAGGGTCTGAGGCCAGGGACAGCAGGGCAGCATGATGAACATCAGCCAGTGCTCTTCCATGCGCAGGTCCCGTCCCTTGCAACACAGGCAAGTGCTACAAGTGGACTGAAGTGGCATTTGGTGAAAGAACTATAACGTGGTCCGCACCAAATTCTGCTAACTGGAACAAAACCTCACCACTTGGAGGTGCTGGGAGAAGGACAAATGGCATTCACCAGTGTTACAGCACAAGATTTAGTGCGTTCATACTGAACCGGACCAGGTGGCGCCCACCTGGTGTCCACTCCCCAGCACTGGCCAGATGCAGAGGCATGGGGACTCCAAGCCTACAGAAGCATGCCTGCATGCAAACAGCATATATGACAATACAACTACAATTAAAAAAACTATTTAAGGTGTGAGGATATGGGCATCAGTGACCCTGAAAATGTCTGCAAAGAAAGGGGAAGATGATAGGCTGCTCCACGTATGACAGGATGGCCAAAACACTAACATGACGTGCACACAAACTCCAGCTGACTTCAAGGAGGAGCTGAAGAAGGTTGGTTACTTTTCTGACAACTGTTGCCATTGCTCCTGGGCTGCTGTGCTTAGCCCAAGCATTGTGATTCAAAAAGGGAATTGGTAAAGTGGATAATGCTCTTGCTGGAGACCATGTTGGAGATCCAGCCACTGGATCCCTGCGGTTCCTTCTGGCCTCGTGGTCTCCAGCAATGACAGAGGGGAGCAGCAGGAGCCTGTGGTGCTCCCGTGGTGCTGCTGCTGCTGCAGAGCCAGGTCGCCAGCAGGGAAGAGGCTGAAACTCCCAGCACTTGGAGGAGCCTGAGACAAAGAAAAGTTTATTAAAGGAAAGGCAAATGGTTGTATTCTCCTGGTGCTCTTTCTGTTTGTCTTTCCTTCTCTGATGCCAACATCAACCCAGGCAAACCACTGCTGCATTGCTGCCCAGATGGCTGCCAGTTGACCCACCAGCTACACAACTTGTGCTCGCTCACTGCAAGCCACACAAAAATGTACTGCTCTGTCTTTGTAAACAGGCTAAAAATATCATGGTCCTTTTCCTTCGAGGGCCTGGGAGTTCAGAGAGGCTGGGAAGGAAGCCGGGGTCAGGCTGCCTCTAGGGACCAGGCGCAGGCATCACACATAGGCGCGGAGCCACGGGACGGTCCCCTCCAGCTCTGCAGCAATGGGGGCTGGCTAGAAGAGAGCCAACGTGTCAGACAGTGCTGGTGTCCTGCTGCTCCAGCCCTGGCAAGTCAGCTGTGCTAGGTCTCCTCAAGTTAGTGCTAATTGTGCAAGAGTGCGGGAGGTGTGACTTGGAAAGCCCTGGAGCTGCATGAGAAGCCCAGTGTGGCAGCGGGGAGCCTGGGGTGGTGGGACTGCTCACAAAGCTTGGCTTTGGTTCTGCTCCTCTTCTGAAGAGTGATTATTCTCTTTTCTGTATCACTGCATTCATTGGGTTCAGTGGTGCAGGTACCAGTGTCCTGCAAAACACTGCCTTCTCCAGGTGGTGCCACCCCCAGTCAACCAGAGGTAACACTTGTCTTCTGGGCCCCGTTTCTGAAGGGTGCCCTGTGTGAGGCTTGTGTCTCCATTTCCTCTGATTTCTGGAGTCAGAAAAGACTATTCTTTCAGACATCCTATTTTAGAAGCAATTAAAAGCTTAAAATCACACCAGTGTACCTTGCTGAAGTCCATGGCTATCCTAATCACATCCCAGTCAGGATAACCAGGACCCATGTCTGGATGTCTCCCTCCACAAATGATGCAGAAGCGTGTTCCCACTAGAAACTCAGCAGGAGTTATTTCAGTTCGCTATATATGTCTGGCAGCCACAGGGACCTGGAACATTTTTGGATTTTCCTTCATTAGTGCTTAACCTTGTTACCTGGTGCAAGACTGTGTGTCACAGAGTTAATTAGTAATGAGCTCTGTTGCCCCATCAGGCGTCTGTTGTGTGCTATGAGCAGCTGAAAATGGAGACCAGGGATCAGCTCTGGTCTCCCAACAGTAACAGCAGAGATCTCTGCTGTTGTACACTACCTGGCTTCTCCCTCTGTCTCTCCACCATACTTATAAATTTAATATTTCCCCTACATGAGCTGTGGCAGTGGAAGCCAGGGATCAGCTGCTCTCCCTGGGCCTGTGGCAACTGCCTGGTGCTGGGCAGTTCAATCTCAAATGAAGAGGGAATAGGTCCACAACTGAATAAATGCACATAGTGGGCATTAAACACATTAATGCCCAAATGCGCTGCTAGCGTTCTCTAGTCTCTACCTGCTCGAAAACCCAGTGAAACCCCAAACAGCCCAGCACTAGGGTGGGTTGCTGTGGAGGTGGGTGCTGCTCCCTCATGCGGTTGCCTTCCTGCAGCCAGTCTCACCGTGAGCCTGTTGCCCATCTGCAACAGCACCTGGCCACACTGACCATACAGACTGTTCATTGTGAAATAAATTCAGACTGTGATCAGCTGCCTCTTCTCCAACCCAAATGAATTTGCTATAGAGATTGTTTTAAAGGAAGTAACCTCTGCTGTGTAAAAGAGTTTCAGTGTAAGAGCACTAGATTTAACGTACTTTTCCCATTGCCTCAGGCAAAGCGGAGCAGAGTGTCAGGGGTGGTGTCCTCACTATAGCACTCAGCAAGTGAATGAGCGCTGAGCTCATTCAGCTGGGCCACACTCCAGTTTATCAAGGATTTCTCACTGTCGTAGCTCTAGTGCTTTGAGTACCTCTGTGCATTTCATTCCTCTCTGTCCCACAGATGATTTAAACTATATGTACCTGCATTTAGGTCCTAACAGTATTTCTTGCTGGGGCCCGTGCCATCCACACCTTTCGCACTGTCAAACTCAATCCCTGTTGCAAACTTGGTTGTCAATGCTGATGTGCGACAGCAGCCGAAGGGACTGCTGATGGATACCGAGGGAAAGAGAAAGGAAATGGCATGTCAGAGCCCCGCCGGGACGCGAAGAGCAGCTGGAGGGGGCTGTGACCGAGCTGCTCTTTCCCAGGGAGGATTCTCCACCCCGTCCTGGGTGGGATCTCAGCAGTCCTGCTTAAAGCTGAGCAGACGGGGTTGGAGTTCAGTCGCCCCAGGCAGGACTTGCTTGCTTGCAGGGACACAGGAATAACTTCCGCACAGGACAGTGATACATTGCAGTTCACTCTCCCCATGGAAGGTAGGAGGAGGTTTATTTTCTTTCCTTGATTATTCTATTTCTTTAATGTTATTACCAGAAAACAGGGTGTGAGCTGTTTTGGGGATGGAACGGCAAAGGTGTGGGTCTCGCTCTTCCCTCCAGGGACATGCTGCTTCTGCCTGTGCTCATTTAGGCAGAAAACAGAAAAGTTTACATTGATACATTTTGTTTGGGATTTAGGGAAAAATGCAGTTATTAGAAATTTTGCAATCTAATGCTTAAGCAGACGTGTGACATACAGGGCATTTAATGCTACAGCAAAGCCTGCTCTCTGAAGGGAGGCAGTACAGCTGAGGGTTTCGTGCTCGGCAGCGGTTTCTCCTCTAGAGGGTAGCAGCTACCTGCGCTGCTGCAGCCGGACCCGCGGCGCCCTTTGCAGCCGCTCTAGGGGCACGGCTTCAGCTCCCCGCCGCCCTGCAGCGACTGAGGTGCCCTGCGAGGACTGCAGAGCCCTTTGGGGGGGGCAGGCATGTGTGCATTAATATATATGCGCGTGCGTGTGGTTCATTTTGTCGTACATCTCGCGGATCATTAGTCATGAAATTCCACGTGCTGGCCAAGAAATGGAGGTTTTTGTTCGATAAAACTTCTGTATCACTGTGAGCATCAGCCCAGGGTGGGCAGGGCAGCAGGAGAGGGCACTGGAGGCTCCTCACAGGGATCACCAGGACCCTTAGTGCTTGCCACTGAAGTCTCACCCCTGCCTGTGCGTGCACAGGCAGGGCAGGAGAAGGCTTTCCCGCAGGGGACGGATGTTGTGGCGGGCAGCATGGGAGACAGGAAAGCAGCAGCAGTGCATCATGGTGGGGAAAGCATGTCCTCTTCCCAGGATAGGAAAACATCAGCATCAGAGGAGAAGTCACCATAAACCCTGATGCCTCTTCCTGAAAAGTAATGGCAAAAGTGATCTGTTTACCAGGAGGAAAAAAGCTGAGAGGAGGGCCTTTGCAATGGGTGCCCTGAGCCTGCAGCTGTGGGGCGGCTGTCCCAGCACCTGGGGCTGGGTGAGGAGCAGGGGCTGGAGAGGGGCAGTGGGTGCTGCTCTGCGCTTCAGTGCTCAGCCATGGTCCCGGGTCCTCCCTGTCCTCCCCGGAGCGGGAGGAGGTTCTTGGATACAGGTTGAGCATGTCTGCTGTCTCAGCTGGTTCAACCCCTTGGTTGCTTGGGGGAGAGCTTGCTTTCCCACCTTGCTCCTGCTGTGCCCAGGTACCCTAAAGGGGCTGGAACCCCTCGGAAGGACCCCCAGCCTGCAGGAGCTGGTGCCCCCATGCTGGGGCAATCCTGGCATTGCTCTGGCTGTCAGCTAGGCAAGCTTCATCTCCTGCCTTTGCCAAAGGCTTGCTTTGTAATGCTGAAAAAATCCTGCAGTAACTCTGATAGATCTGTGGGAGGATAGTAAATGTCTACATGTCAGATGGTGGCTTTTATTTTATCACTCCATGTAAAATATTTTGTATTCTCTGGACAGGGGATGGAAGTGTTACAGTGAATGTTTTCAGAAAATAAATTAGTGTCATATCGTCCCTTCCCAGTGACAATCCCCTGACAGACGGCCACTGGGGCTGCAGCTGCCTGGCCTTGCTGGCAGCTCTGCTCTTGCATGGGCTTTAAGGACTGTTTGTCAGGACCACAACTGGGAATAACACTGCATTTCTTGTCCTTTGCCTCTCTACAAAATAAATCAAGCTGAGTTTTCAACCCTCTGTTTGCTGATGCTCTCCAGCCAAGTTTTCAGTCAATTTATTTCTCATTGCTTTTCGTCACCCTGGCAATGTGCCAAGCACAAGAGCTGAGAAGAAACACAATTAGTTTGCTGCATTTGAGGCCAGGGCTGAGGATCCCTCCATTGGTACACACAGGTCTTCCAGACAGTGGAAAAGGTGTATTTTTTAAGGTAGAAAATTACTTGTCTTTTGGAAATGAATAAATTGTTGACATAAGCTAAAAGTCATAAGAGGAGAATGGGTTACGTTGCCAGATATTCACCATAAGAACAGTATGCACTTGAGTGCTGATACAACAAATGTGGGGGGAAGAGACCCAGAGGGATGTTGGCTGGAGGGCAGGAGGGGACGAGCTGCTGGCCATGCATGCCATGCGCAGTGGCAGGGAAGGACGCACCATGCCCCACAGCTGCTGCGCCACAGGGACGCTGGGCAGGGAGAAGCTACCATCTATCTGCTCTCCTATGCATTGCATTCACTGGTGAGAGCTGTTTGTAAAGCCAGTAGAAGTGCCCAGCATGAAGCACAAGCCTGAGGTGGGCAGTAGGGTGATCCAGGTCCTGGCAGTACCTGTTCGGGGTGTGTGGTGGTGGGGAAACCTGCTGGGGTGCTGCAAAGACCCCCCCAAGCGATCGTGAGGCTGCTGGGGTCAGAGCTCCTGGCCGTGAGTGGGGGTACCCCCTGTCCCCAGCACACGTCCTGTGGTCAGAGAGCTATTAAGAGATGGGGAGCTGGTTCTGGAAGTGTTTTCATGTGGATTGCTGTTCTTTTTGGTATAAATTTGCCATTGCAGCTTCTGAAGTCCACCATTTAGGACCACTTCCAAGGTTAGCATTATCTGACATCTGCCAAAAACCTGGCCCTTGTGGTCTGACAAGACCTGTGCAACAGGGGCTGAGTGCACACACTGTCCACTGTACCCATCCCTCCTCTGCCTCTTCCCGTTTTCCTCGATGCTCATGGGAAAAGGCAGGACCTGGAGCTGTTGGAAGGCATGCTTGCGTGGGAAGGGAATTTGGCTTCTCTGGTGAATAAATAATATCTAATAAGTAGCTGTTTTACAAATTAAAACAAAGCATTATGAAAGGCAAAATACAAAGGAAAGGCCCAGCTGACAGCTCAGTAGGTTTTTACTGTGGTGCCTGACGTCTTCTGGCTGCTGGAACCTGGGGACCACTTGTGAGTCTCAGCTTGGTTCAGAGACCTTAAGCATCTGAAGTAGGATTGGTGCTGGCCACCCTGGTTTCAGCTTTCCAGGGCTGTGGTACTGCAGACCTTGCTGCTGCTTCCATTGTCTTCCAGAAATGGGGCAGGAGCAGGGCATTTGAAGGGGATAGATGTTTGTGGTGGGTGCACAGAGGGTGGTTTTATGAAGAGGCCAGTGTTCATGTGCTGCACGGCAGCTTCCCCCTCTCCTTCCAAACTCCCAGCTTTGATCTTTTTTCTCAGTTTTACTCATTGTGTTTGGTAATTGTTTCTCCTTTCTTTCACGAAGCAGCACAGTAATCAGATGACATCCCTGACTCTGGTACCTGGCCTTGCATGATGGGGCCTTTCTATTTGTTAGGCAAAGCCTATTGATTTAATTTCTGTATCATTATTCAAGCTAATATTGAATATGTCACTGATGATGGTGCATGAAATCAAACAGAGTCTGAAGAAAAGGGTGAAATATTAAATAAATGCTTGCTGAAGGATGGGAAGGAGGTGGAGGTGAATGTGCAATAAGGTAACACGGTGCCGTGGCTGCTGCTCCACCTCTCCAGCGGCACGCAGGCTGTTAGTGCATTTGGCTTCTGGGAAACGTTGGCAGGGCCACCTGAGGTGGTCAAACACCAGCACTGGTGGGACATGGATTGGAAGCCATCTCAAATAGGGAATGCCCAAACTTGCATCCAACCCCAGCTGGCTCCTGTGCCACTGTACAGCTGCAGATGTTGGTCTGGAGGTGATGCTGGCAGAGTGGTTCACTCGATGACTACCTGGGATGGGAGGAGGAGGGGACTTTTCCCACCTAGTGCAAGGAAGATGAGAGCTGTCTGCCGAGGTGGATATACTGTCCCTTTCACCAGCACATCTTGGCCTAAGCAGAAATAGCCATCATATTCGACATTACATATAATTACATAATTACACATAAAGATGGGTCTGAAGAGTGTGTAATAAATGCAGACACTTCTGTGGCTGGTTGTCCAGGGACTGTGGGAAAGACCTGTCCAACCCAGCTTTCTCTAGGCTCTCGGGGTAACTTGCCACTAGATGTCACAGCACGCTTGGGTTTGTGGCTGGGGACCAGGTGTGCTGCCAGCACTGGGGACCCCACCCAACCCACCCAGAGCAGGGGTGAAGCTGTTTCCTAAAGTCCCTCTGTTGGACTGAAGCAAATAAATCACATCTTTATGTCCATTCTTTTCTTTTAGAGCATTTTGGAAACGTTCTCAGATTTCATATGTCATTCAGCAAAGTCAGAGAGATCAACAGGTGAATAAAGAGGTTCACCTGCTGCCAGCCTGTAGGGGTGACCCCAGTGGGACCCCTCCCCTGGCAGGTATCTAGTGGCCCTTCTCCCACCGCAGCAAACAGCAAATTCTCATTAGCTTCAGTTAATTTAGCAGGAGCACACTATATGTGTTTCAAAAGCTCTTACTCTAAGGGGGACACAATTTGCCATCAGTCCCATTCCCGCCAGCACGAGGCAAATGGAGGCCAGAGCTCGTGCAGCTGTCTGGTACTGACCTCTGCCTAAACCATATCAAACAGCTATTTATAGGCGCACGGGAAACTGTGCTGGACCCTGTGCTTCCTCTCTCATCTGAGAGGAATCCAATGGATCTTTAATCAGCTTGGCAGTGCAGGGAACATTAATTTTATGTGCTTTTTCATTGAACATTGCGCTGAGCAGTGGTAGAACATGTACATGGTCGGGTTTGGGCAGGCTGGGGATGAGACAGGCAAGTCATCTTCTAAACTTGTTACAGTTTCATAAAAAAATGGGTATATTTTTAAAAGACTGGAAGTAGGTTAGAGTGTGATACATTTGCTGAATAAATAAAGGAATGGTAGCATTTAAAACCTCCTGGTGGAAGTGATTTCTGTACAGATCCAGACTGGCAAGGCCACACCACCACCTGTACCCAGACAGTTCTTCAGTGAAGTGTAGCTATTGAAGTAATGATGGCATCACTCTGCTGCATTCATTCACCATCAAAAATGAGCATGTTTTTGACAATCTCAAACTGAACAAATGAGACATCCAGGTGTTACCTGGGATGGACAGTGGTATTCTTTCCTCATGTTCAGTAGCATCACTGATCTTGAGACGAGGATCTGCCCAGCCTGAGTGGGGATCTTGTGCTCTCAATGCTGGTCTTCAACCTGGAGAGCAGCTCCCCGGATGGGACACTGCTCTCTCCCTGCTCCCTCCTTGCATACAGGGAAGTTGGGCAGATGCAGGCTCACTGTGGGGGGAGGCAGGATTTGTGCACCGTGTGCATGGGGAAGTGAACCGCTGCCCGTACCCCCCTGGATCGCAGTGTGCGTGTGTCCTCGGTCTCATCCCATCAGAACAGATCTGGGGACCTTCACACATAGCAGAGCACTTACTAGTCTAGTAGTGCTTTAGACTTATTAGTCTAGTAGTTCTCTTACTAGTCTTGATGGTTGGAGTTGATGATCTTAAAGGTCTTTTCCAACCTTAATGATTCTATGATTCTAGGTACCCCGGAGTCTGTGGGGAGCTACCTAAGGGAGTATGTACCTATGAGTAGTAAATTTATATTTCCAAACAGCAGCTGCACACCAACCCCAGCTCGCACACTTTTGTGCCACAGGAGGTGCCCTACAAGTGACCTTGAAAGACTGAGAGCCTGCTCCCAGGCTGGCCATGGTGAGCAGTTCCCCATCAGATGCCACTGCCAAAACGGAAAAGGACAAAGCAATGTTTTACTTCATAAATCACACTTTTTTTCAAGTGTATGTATGTATCCAATTCTTTTCTTCTCCCATGTCCAGAAAACAGGGCTGTTCCCATGCTGGCTCTACCTGCTATGTCAGCATGTGAAGATGCTCTCATAGAGTGTAAGGGTTTTTCAAAAGGGTACATAATTTAATAAAAACATTCCTAAAAAGCTTGTGGTTTTCAAAAGTTATCTAGAAAGAAAACTCATCTTGAACCTCAATGCCCTTCAATCCATAGCAGATTCATTCTTGCAGTCACCACTGAGGCTGCAGACCCAGTGAGTCTCATCAGATCAGTGTAGCGGAGGGCTCTATATGCTCAATGCTTTAACTGGTTAGGCCTCTAATTACAGAAGCTAGAGAGTTTTTTAAAGCAGCTGGAAGGAGAAATTGCAGGGATTTTCCTTGAGCTGCTTCCAAACTGATAGGACATTAAACAAAGAAGAACTTGGAGATGTTTAAATTACAGCATGTGACCTGACTGTCAGACAGCATGCTGCACATGCACCGAGGAGCGTGTTCTCTCTACAACAGAGAAGATGGATGGGGTATAGCTGCAAACCACTTGCTACTATTAATTTTCACCATGTGAGTCTTTCTGACTGATAACACATTATCATTTTGCTTTGTCTGGGATTGCCTTCCCCCCCTCCCCACCATAACAACAGTCCAGAATACATACAAATCTTATTTAGTCACAATTAGTGACTGTGCCTTAATATTAGGAGTCTCCCAAAATACTTACTGTGCTGCTTTCTCTTTAGAGAATGAGACTTGAGCCACCCTATCATTCTCATCCATCTGCAATAACTATTACAACAAAAGGTGCATTGAGCAGAGCAGGTTGCTCCTCGGGAGAAGAAGAGGGATTTATTGGTTAGGGCCCACCCTTCGGAGCTGGGAGGTTGGAGTCCAGCTCTAGCTCTGGGGAAATGGCATAGCCTCAGCACGTTTCAGGTAATCATTGCTTCCCTGTTTCGGTGGGCGTGGGAGGATGGATGCTCAGAATACATGCAGAGAGGAGAAAAGGTGAGTTGCATATAAACACCAAGAAAACCTGCAAAAGCTTCTCTGTGCTGTTCCGCCCGAGTGTCTTAAGGCTGAGTAAGGTCCTTGTGGAGGAGGCAGTGGTGCATCTTCTGTGGCCTGTTGGCAGTTCCCAGGGGCTGGCCTGGGCTGTGTTCCCCTGCCCAGGAGGAAACGCCCCAATCTGGTGAACACAGCATCCCTGCAGTGGGTGGGAGCAGCCCAGCGCTGGCTCCACGTGCTCACCCAGGTCTGAGGCATGGGCAGAGATGGGAGCTGGTGGCCAGGGAATCAGTATCAGCCCATAGGACAGCAGCTGCAGCCTGGCTCCTGCTCCAAGCAGCCAACACCACGTGAGACCACCTGCCCAAGCCTCAGTTACTGTCGGAGTGTAAGGAAGGAAGCCTTCTCCTGCGTGGAGATGCAGGTGGTGTGGGAGTGTGGCACTGTCTAACAGGTTTACTTCTGTAGGATGGTTCTGGGACTTAGGACAGCAACTCTTGGGGGGTGGGGGGGGGAACCCCAACACTTAACATAAATCTAATTTTCTGTAGTTATCACCAATCTCAGATTAATTCTGCAGCATGACCAAACTGCTGCAAGACCCTCACACTACTATGTTTAATATATACTAGTGTATATATTAAACATGATTTCCATACACATTAGGGCTTCTCAAGGGGAGTGCAGATAAGGAGCGGGCTGGAAGGCAGCTGGCACAAGTGCTCTGCGGGAGGAATGTGTGGGCACAGAAAGACTCAGGGCACAAAGTTTCCTTTCACTTGTGTTTTTTTTTCCACTCTTGTGCTGTTCTGTCACCCCCAGATGTGTCAGTATTTGATTTACACCGGCAAAAGAGCTGAATCTGGAGCCTGGCAATTAAAACTTGCCAAGGAAAGCCTAGGATACGTTAAAGAGCACGGCTCCCAGAGCAGCTGCCAGAAGGGGGGTGGTGAGAGGAAGACCCTGCACTGGGGACTGCAAGGTGGGAAATTCACTGTCCCAGCAGCTTGCCCTGAGCAGCCATCCACACAGCCAGATGGTTTGACAGAGGCTTTAGCATTGCTTTGCTCCTTTCCTAAGGCTATGTGCATACTCCTGGAAGTGAAGTGCATTATCTTCTTCTCCTCCTGAAGTCAGAACCTGACATTTTTCAATTTATCCTGCTCTCATGTTGGCTGGATTCATACAGATCATGCTGGTTTCCCTGTGGCTGAGCATGGTGCCCTGAAGCTGTGGTCTGCTGGTGCCAGGAGAGTCTGCACTTACTGGTTGTAAGGAAGCTGCCTTTTTGGTTTGCTTCTAGGTTCTACCTTCAGAGCTGCCCAACTTTTTAACATTTTAATGCAATGTGCCAGGGAGTTTGCCTAATCTAAACACCCTGGTGCATGGTGTCTGTTGAGGCCAGCACTGCCTTTATGAGGAAAGGTTTTGGATCCTGGTGGTGGGCAGTGCCCCTGGGCCCCCCGCCTGGCACCCCCATGGGTCCTGCAGCGTGGCTGGGGCGGGGCTTGGTGCATGCACAGCAAACAGGGCTTTGCACCTGCTGCATCCATTGTCTCAACTGCAAGAGACTTCAAGCACAGATCAGACTCCTGAGGTTTAGAGCTTGTCCATCTCAGAGAAAGAGAAATTCCTCCCTGGTGCCTTTACTAGAAATGGTTGTATGGCAAGAAACACAATGGCTCTGCTTCAGGGGCTGTACCTTTCCAGAGGAGGAGGCAGTGATGATGCCCCAGAGCCAGCAGGTCTCCAAGTGGAAACAGCCCCCAAAACCATTCTGTGCCCCGTGAAAGTGTACCAGAGAGGAGCTGCCCAATATCTACCTCAGTTAAGGATCTGGCTCAACATCAGACCAACTGAGTCAATGGGCATTTTTCTCTTGATTTCAGAGCTGTGGGGTGGTTCCTCCACAACCTGCCGAGCAGACCCTGGGATCCGTCTGCATGGTCAGGCTCAGCAGTGAGCTGGAATGAGGGGGCATGCTGGGTGTGAATAGGAAGGACTTTGACTGAAATCCCAAGACTGCTGAACATTTCAAGAGAAGCTGTGCACGCTCTTTAGTGCACACAAGCAGAGCCCATGTGCAGTCCCAAGGTACGGGATCCAGCCCTCAGTTTGTCCTGGAGTCACTGCAGGAGTTGGCACAGGAGTGACCTCCTGTTGCCAGGAGAAGAGAACACACGATGTTCAGGGAGGAGAGGTCAGGTCTCTTCCTGTTTAGATGTTTTAAAAAAATGCTTGAGGATTTTAGTGGAAAAACGACTGAGGGGACCATCTAAATTGGGAAACAGGAAATACTGCACTAGCATAAATATAATTTTGACAGCTGAAATGAGAGGCAAGTGGTTGTCAGGTAGGGCTGGTAAGCATACTGCTGGGCCAGCAGCTCATGCTGAATCTCAGCAGCCAAAGGACATGTTCTCACTGCCACACACAGGGACGTACCTACTCAGCAATCATTACTAGTGTTATGCCAGCTTGGATGTCAGAGCCAAGTCATTGGGGGTCTTTCATCTTGGGTTCTCCCAACATAGTCCCAATAGTCAGTAAGATGTGTCCTTCAAGTGGGGGACTCTTATTATTTCCAGCAGTGGATACTGAAAACTATGACACTAAAATCAGAAGTTTTATGGAGTGTAATTTATTAGCAGACTTTCCAGTGCCAGGTTACCTGTGCGATGAAATTAGCTGTTCACGTCTAATGTCAGCCCTGCTCTTGACTCTCTCTCCCCTTCAGCAAATCATTGAACCTCCCCAAGCCCCTTTCTAGCTATATGTTAAGTTGAAGTAATGCTGCTTTTAAGTCTGTGCAATTACTCAATTACTCCGGCATCTGATTGCAAGTAATATGCCCTTAGGGCTATGATTCAGTTTTGCCCATTGATTTGCTGTGCGACCTTGAGCACTGCATTAAATATACTTTTAATATTCAAAGGAATTGTGCTCATTTATGCACATGATCATGCTATCCAAACTCCTGCTCTATACCCAACTTTTCAAGCAGAGTCTGCTTGTTATTTATTGCGAAGTTTAAAGACAGAAGCTAACCTCTTCTAAAAGAGATTTGGGAGCCTAAGTTCCATTCAAATTCACCTCAAGCAAGTTTCAATGGAGCTTGAAGAAACTAAGAAATTTAGATACTTCTGAAAATGTCACCCTAGCTGTACCTCCAGGGTCTGACATTACACAGACACCTGAATTACTAAGGCAAGTTCCCTTTGCTGATCCAACCTGATTGCTGCAAAGCTTGCAAAGCATTATGTATGCACATATTTAATGTCTGCTAATGCTGGAGGGGGAGGATGCCTCAAAGTGAAAACTATTGTGCATTTAAATGTGTTCTTCTTCAAAGCTCATCTCAACCCCAAGCCAAGTAATAACAGCTTCCTCCAGCTCCTGGGGAGCCATTTTGGAGGGGCTGTCTGGTGCTGCTTGCTTTCTTATTTTAGTCACCTATACGTTCTGTGCATTGAATCAAGGAGTGGTGTCTGTTTGAAGAGAGGTCTTCTGAAAGAATGAGTGGCAAAGGGAGAAGTGTGGGTAGAGCTTGCCCCATCACTAGGATTGGCCCCTGCCTGTGATGATACAAGACTTTTGTGAGTGTTTTCTCTTGTGTGTGTTTGTATTAGAAACAACTGTGGTTTTCTTTAACTTCGTTGGAAGATCACTGTGAAATAACATGGACAAGAAGCAAACCTGTTTTCTGAATATTTTAAGAACTTGTGCCTTAGTTTTTTGTGTACATTAATTGAAAGTAAACGAGGCTTGGAAAAGCAGTCAGTATGGGTTTGACCCTGGGACTATTCTGGGAATAAGCAAACACAAATAACCCTTTCCTAAAAATGTTCTTTGCAACCCCACCCTTCAGGAGCGATCTTCTCTGCAACGATGCAAGTCTGGACAACATTGGCAGTCAAGGGCTGAACTTTAGCTCTCGTTCATACTCAGCAGTTACTCTTATGGTGCAAACAGGTCCCTGGAGCCAGGAGGTGAATTGCTGAGAAACCACGTACCACATAGAGTGAGTGAGGTTTGCGGAGTCTGGCTGCTTGTCATCCCAACCCAATGAAAAGCCGTGGGTGGGGGGACAAGAGGTTAGAGTGGGATCTCAGTGATGGCAGCAGCAGGATTTCATCCCCTCTCAGTGTTCCTCTCTGTAACCTGTATTGCAAAGGATTTAAACTGCAGAATCTCTGCACTACTATTGATGCATTAGTGTTGTCAGCAGCTAGTGCTGGCACACCTGTAAATAGGAGCTCTGCTGTGCAAGTTACTTCTTTGAATCTGTAAATTGCTTCATGGTCCTTGCCTGTGAAACAACGTAGAAATGTGTGATGTGTAATTCCTACAAATATTCTAGCTTCTACATAGCAAGCCCTCAAACCACTGAAAAAGTTATAAGACATCAGTGAAGACAAGGGCAGTGATAGACTTAAATGGTTTAAAAAAGTAAAGCTACGAGACCTCAGCTGTGTTCTGATTATTTTCTTTGAATTTGCTTCCTTTTCATTGCTTTTTTTATACTAAGACATAAATAATGTTAAATTCCAGATCACCCATGGGTCTGAAATTTAGCTGTAACAGGACTTCTGCCAACTTTTACAAAAGGATTTTGCTAACATGAAAGAAAAATAGCTCATACATAATAAACACTCCTCCTGACCCATGTTATCCTTTTGCGTTTAAGGTCAAACATCTCTGAAAGGAGAAAAAAAAAAAGATAAAGGAGATGCAGAGAGTCAGCTGCAACAACAAACCAAACCTCTGCAAGAAGGTTGTCCCATCAGGGTTTTGTTTTTCAGGCTGTTCACAGATGCCACTACATTTTTTCCTTGGCCTGAATAACGTAAATACTGGGCTGGGTAGCTCTTTCCTTTACACTTATGTAAATCTAGGTTGGAGCTCAAATCTTGACTTGACCATGCACATGCTTTATCCTTGGGATCTCAGCAGGACAGCATGTGGTATAAAATTAATCACTGGTGTAAATCCATGCAGGACTTCTGCCCAGTTCTGCGAATTTGACTTAAGACGACCTCAGAGCAGTTCCTCTGGACTTTAGCTGGCACGACACAGGCTGAATTTGGCTTAGTACATTCTGCTGTACCCACCATGGACGTTCTAGCCAAGAGCAGCTATTTGGTAATAAACTGATAATTCTGAAATTCTTCCAGTTTTCTTTTTCTTAGTAATAGTCTCTCTGTCCTGCCAGAGAAAATACATACAGGTTTCATAATCAGCTTATTGGGCTGCTGAACTGATTATGCATTTTGAATGGCTAAATTAGATGTTGTTTTTGCAGATAATGAGCAGAATACTTGTCTCCTCCTTACATTAACTCCTTTCTCCAAGCCCATGTCCTCATGATTCAAGCAAGACTAGTGAATATTTAAGATGTGGTGTGAACATGCTGGAGATCAGGTATTATCATAAGGTGGCCAATTTCAAATTCTACTGATGGTTAAGTGAAGATGCTAAAAATGCAACTGAAAGAGGATTGTCTGGTTTAGAAGACTGGCATCAGGGAAGAGCTTCTGGGCAGTCGGGAGGTGCTCTGAGGTCCGCATGCTAGGTCAAAGTGTGGCCAGGCTAAGAAGACCAGGCTGCCTTCTCCCTGCCACCTTGAGAGCTGCCTGGCATGTCAAGGCCAGGATGCACCACGACGTGATGCTGGCCTTGGGGGGCTGGTGTTCTGGCAGCCCACCAGGCTTTCCTCTAGGTGCAGTCAGAGGAAACATCAGTTTTCAGAGATATTTTCTGATCCAACACATGCTCTTTTGAACATTTTCTAGAGTTTGGGCAAGCCTGACTCTGCTTTTAGAAAGTCATCTCTTCAATTTGTTTTGATGCAAAAAAAAAAAAAAGCAGAAAAATAAAAACTCTACATAGAAAACCATAAAGTGACCAGGCCCTGCAGTACAGCCCACTCATTCATGTATGCTGGCTTCACCTCATGCCTAGAAAAATCCATGTTATAAACAGTGACTGCTCAAATTTGCAGTGAATTAGGGGGAGGCTGTGCTCATGTGAACGTATGGTGATCTTCATGACTTGTGTCATGCCCTAACACTGGTTCTCACATGAAGACATCTTTCTTTACATTTTCTACAGTTGGTGCTTACTGTATTGATCCTTTTAGACTCTACTGCTGCTTAGCTGAGCTTTGAGCAGCAGTAAGGGCCCTCGGGGAGCATGCAGTGCATGGCCCAGGAACCACCAACCATGGTCTGAAAACTATCATGACAGCAATGGCTCCTACTCTCAACTCCTGAGAGCCAGGGTGAAAACTAGTTATTTCTACATGCCAGGCTGGTATCCTGTGTTCTCTTGAGTAGACAAAGAGCACAACCCTCCAGCTGGGAAGCTGAGGTGCTCAGGTCCCCCGTTGTTCATTGCCCCAGCTGAAGGTGTGTTCATACCCTCAATACTCCGCAAGCCCAGTTCCCTGGGCTTTCTCCACCTGCTCTCTGGTAAGGGGATCTGCTTCCACAGAGGAGTATGCCACCCTTTGATGCTCACTGCTGTGTTGAAAAAAGGGCTGAATCCCTCTTGTTTCTTAAAAGAAACTTGCAAAACTCTTGATCTTCCTGAGCTGGAGGAATATTTTTACAGATTGTTTAATTTCATTTGTCTTCCTAAGTGTGTGAGAGAGACACCAGTGTGGTTAAGAGACTGGAAGCCAGGGAGCTGTGTGACCAGCCCAGTTCAGGATCAGAGATAAGACACCAGTGATTCCCATCCACTTTGTAATTCCCATTAATTTTTGGAGGCATAAGGAAAGGAATTATTTAATGGAATCCCCTGCAGTTTTTCCTTTATATAAGCTTCATGATACAGCAATATGCCAGAAAAAAAAAGATATTTTTGTATTATGTTATCTGTACTTGCAACGTCTTCCAGGACACTGGTGCTTGTAGCATTCTAGCAAAATATTGGCAGATAATTCTGCAGCAGGTCTTTTCTAGTGTTACACCATCTAAACTCATCTTCACACTTGTGTATTTGAAGGCAGGGTAGCCAGAAGAAACAAAGTTTATCAGAGGACAAAAGAGGCAAAACACAAGGAGAGGAGGTTACTGGTGTACCTAAATTAAAGTGTATAGCTTTATTTAAAGGCCTTAGCAGCTGGAAGAAGCTCTTTAAGACAGAAACCATCCTTGCTCTGAGGCTGTAGCGGTAGGAGGTCTCCTGGGTATCATCACCAGGTACTTGTAATAATGTCACCATTTCCAGGACTCTTAGCATGAGCAGCATGGCACGAGAGGAATTGCTAAGGGTAGCTGACTGAGGATAATGGATAGCAGGATGAAGTTGAGAGGAAAAACTTAATTGGAATTAACTAGCTGAGAAAAGCCTCTTGATCTGTCAGACAGTGAAATTGCCTCCCAAGAGCAATGGTATAGTCCCAACCACGTGGGCATTTAAAGCCAGTCTAATGTCTATGATTCCCTGAGTTAACTGGAGTATCTCAATAATTGGAACTGACACAAAGATTTATCTTCTTTGATTGACTAGCTTTCATAGAGGCTCATCCCTTTGTGGTACTGCACAGAGCTTTCAGGGCAGCTGTTTGCACTTAAACTGCCAGAAGCTGACAATATGTATCCATTTCAGCTCTTCAAATGTGTTCTTTGAAAAAACACTTAAATCACTGGAATAGATGGTACTAATCAGTCTGCAGGAAAATGGAGCATCCTTACCTGGGGCTCACTGCTATAAATCTTCCTGTGCCAATGCTCAGTTATCATACAGCAGTAGAGAGCCATTTAGGTGCATTACTGCCAAATGCCCAATCAACCTGAAAAATTGGGCTGATTTTGGCCAAGACAATAAAAGGAAAAGGTGTTTTGCCAAATGTATAAAAACAAATGGTTGGTATTTCAGCAGAATCTCCCATTTACAAGAGAGTAGGATTAATCACACTAAGACGATGGAAATGATATCCCATGCCGATTTCAGAAAAGACAGTGTGCGGCAGCAAGCTGGCCCTAAAGAGTGAGGTTTGTAAGGACGTTTTGCATTTGGTATTTTCCATTCACCTGCTGGGTGACCTTGTGCAATGGCAGCATATCTCCTCTCTTGCTCTGCCTTCTCTGATACAGCATAGCTCTTCAGAGCAACACCTTCCCCCGCTATTTTGGTACTTTCTAGAATGTGCAGGCAGGACCTGGGGAACTGAGATGCCTCTTTTACTATGGTAAAGCACAGAACTTTGGAAATCAGAATTTATAGAAATATTAACTCTCAAGCTGATTGGTTTATGAGATTTACAAGATACGCCTAAATGCATTAGGTTGGAAGCAAATAGAGGAATAAGCTACTGCTACCAAATATGAAATCCGCTTGGCATGTTTGCTAATTGCAGCATCTGGACAAGCTTCAGGTAATGGCTTGTGGCTGTTACTTCGTGTTTGCAAAGCTGTAGGAGGACTGACTTAGAGTCTTCTCGGCTTAGAGAGACAGCCTGTCAAAAGCACGCTAGCCAGTAGGCATACATTGCTATGGTGAAAAGTTATGCAGTCTACAGGGAGAGAAGCCAGAGCAGTGCTGCTGACTCTTGCAGGTTTCCTCTGAGCAAGTGACTTCATCTCTGGCTCTTTCCTCAGACTTGTCCATTTGCCAGTCCAAAGGGCAGTTTCACCAGCCTTCCAGTGTCTGCCCCACCTGGAAAAAGGGAGCTTTATGCTCCGAGGATTTCTCTAATGCTTCAAGCTGGCTGAAGTCTTGCTCTCCCGTTATACCTTTAAGGTCACTAATGGGTAGACGTACATGTTCTCGCTCCTCCACCGGCCACAGCCACAGGCTGACATGGAAAGTGTGGGGGTGCAAGACATTTCATCTACACCAGGATGTATATGTGTGTGCGAGAGTTTGTTTTCTTGCTCTCTCTCCCTATTGCTTCTCGGCTTTATATGGTGAGAAAAAGGAAGCAAGAGAGCAAAGCAGATGGGAAAATAGGAAGACTCCTCCCTAAAGGGCACAGCCACAGCTCCTGGTGGGAGCCCGCAGCCCAGAAGGGCCATGGGTGCCAAGGGGGGTTTGCAGATTTGGGAGGTGGGGCAATATGGCACTGCCCAGCAGAGTGGCAGCGCTCTTACCTAGTGGGCGGAGAGATGCTGGCTTGCAGGCATGCCAAAGCCGTGAGGAAACCACTCATCTCCTTGTACCAGCCACATCCCAGTCACCAGTGCCTGTGGTTTCTAGAAGGTGCTAAGCTCCTCTCTATTTTGAAGCATTTTTTTACCAAGGTTTCAAGATCTTCAAGTGTGAAGAGCCAGTTTGCCTTTCTGTGTGATCAGTTGTACTGTTATGACTCTGTGGTTCACTGCCTATATGAGACCTAGTTAGGGAAATGAATGTAAATGAAATATGCTATTTTTTTTTGCCTGGAATGTTGTCGGGCATAGCACTATGAGGATAATATTCTGATTTACTTTTGAAGAGTAAATGGTTATAAAGGAGTTTACATCTCATTGGAGCATTCCTTTTCAAATTATTCTTTCTTCTGCTATGTTGGGTTAAATATATCTATACAGGTCCAGAGAGAAAAAGTTAAAAATTTAAAATGAAAATTAAGGAGAAGAGTTGATAGAAAATGGAACAGGCAGTGGTTATTTAAAGATACAAAAAAAAAAAAAAGAAAAAAATGAAAATGTTAAAAATACACTTTGAGAAATTTAGGCTTTGGGTAATATCTGCAAAGCTGGAGCCAACTGGCATCACAAGGAATTTTACACAGATGTATATTCCTTATTACCCTCTTCTATTAAGTTTCTTCATTCCTGCTACCGTTTGTAAAATTTTCTCAGTAGATCATATGTTCTGCTGAGCCTGATTGTCTCTGCATGTGGGCTCTTGGGTTATCAAGTAAATCCTTTTCTCAGAAGAAAACAAGCCTTCAGTCCATAATGCCCCCGTTGAACCAGCTGGACATGGGCTGGGCAGGGTCTAATGGAGAGCCCTTTAGCTGATGGACATGGACCAAATCCAGCCAGTGATGGCCACCAAAGCATCCCAGGAAAAGAATGTACTGTGAGAAGGCCCTGCTGCCAGTTCAAACACACCACAGTGGGAGCAGCAAATATCCTCTGTATTTGCTCTCCACTTGGTTTGCGAGGGTTTTGCTTCTGGCCCACCATTCCCAGGCTGGTTTCCCACACCTGTTCTCCTTCAAAAAGTCCTTGAAGAGTGCTGGCCTGAAACTGCCAACTCATGTTACAAACCACAAATCCTGCTACTTCCCATGTTGTGCCAGCGTGCAAATAAATAAATATTGGTTGTAAAATGATGCAGTCTTTATGAAATCCAGCTAGACTGCTTGGCTTTTAATAGCATCAGCCCTGAATTACACGTCTGGACTAGACACAGTGCAGAGATGAATTTCCTTTAATTTGTTCCAGAGTAACTCACCATTTAATTTAACTAAGCAGTTCCTTGTTCTCCTATTCTGGAATGACAGATTGTGAAATACACTCCTTTAAATTAATCCAGACGCTTGATTTCTGTCAGCAGAGTAATCTTTCTCAGTGGTATGCTAAGTATGCTTTTAAAAGGTATGGTGAATATGAATGCTATGCACTTTGTTGATGATTTAAGTGTTTACACTTTCCAAACATCACAGAAAAAACAAATATGGCTTAGCTGCACTTTTATAACCTTTCAGAAGTGATCATTCAAATAACATCAAAAGGACTTAAATGGATTTCTAAATGTGATGGTACAAGTGAGGGCAACTCCTCTCTCATCTGAGAACAATCAATTTGAAATGGGGCTGAGCAAAGCTTATAATATTTCTGATTGCAGGGCTTCCATAGATCATCCAGAAAGCTTTCTATTGGAGCCATTAATGGTAAAATATTTTATGTGGGTGCTGTCACTGCTTATGCTGGCTTGATGTTGCAAGGGAGCGGTGCCCATTTTTTTTTCCTTTTGCTGTTTTTACTTCTTAAAGATGAAGTGGGGCATTTCTGGAGAGGAGAAAAGAGAGAGTGTATGAGTACTTCGTATTTCTATACTGTCTCCTTTACAAGAATTGCAAAAAGTTATAGTGAAGTTGAGTAAGTGATATTGATGTAAACCAACCCATCAGCTCCTATCAGCCCAGACACTCCCTCACTCTATATTATCAGAGGTAAGGACTATCTGAATGACACAGCTAGAAACTGCAAAGCATTCCCTGGGTCCAGCTGGAACCTGACAGCAACAGTTATTCTTAAATGTGGGAAGACAAGAGAAATCCTCCTGTCACTGAAATATGTGGCAGTGCTTTTTAGGCAAAGGTAAATGTCCCTAAACTTTTAGCAACACATGAACTGCAGTACACACTTGCCTACCCGTTCATTCTTGGCAGGTTTACACCTACAGAAAATGGCACATCTAACAACTGACCTTGGCTGAAATCTGGGTTCCTACTTTGTACGTAGGGGCAATGTGTTGGAAAGGGCATTTGGAATCAGGGGACCTGAATCTTTTTACTTTGCTGCCAGTGGTAGACATAGAGATGGTACCTTCTTTGCAAAACAGATTTAGATCTTACTGAGAAATATGTAAAAGGCTGTATTATCCAAAATATTAGGTCAAGATGTATTGCAGAAAGTGAGAAACTGAGCTCTTCTGCAGGGCACAACTTACAAGCTGATTGCATGTGCTGACATCCTAGTATTGACAGGATAATGTAACTTTTTTCTCGATCCTACTAAAGCCTTTTATGTATGGAATGCATAATAGACTTGTTAACCCTGACTAGGCAGTTAACGTGTACCTTATACCTTCCAAATCTTACTCTGCACCAGCCTATGACATTTGGCTCAGGTAATTTTGTAGATATATGGCAAGCAGAGGAAATGGCATGTGTATTTTCTACTATGCTGACTTAGCCACCTTTATCTGCCTCATTGCTTAAAAAAGAAAGTGAAGAATTGAAGTCTGCTTTATACTTCTTGCCAGCCCTCTCCCAGGACAACACATACTGTTGTGACCTGCCAGCTCCACGTCCTATAATAGCCTACACAGCCAAGCCATCTAAGGAGAAATTGTTTGGCTCAATAAGCTAGGAGTTGTGTTATGCCTGGTTACAAACAAGAACGTATACAGCCTTCCGTCATAAGTAGGTTGTCACCAAGCTTTACTTCAGTCTTAAGCAAGGACTGAGTACTACTGAAATCTGAAGTGAGCTAAGGCAAATCAAGATCTTTTGATCTGAAGTGCTTTTATTAATGGGTTTTAGTGCTTTGGGTGTTTTAGTGTCAGTATTTCTGTTTTGAACATCTTAACAGCAATCTTCTTCAAATCCAAAATGTGTGAAATATTCTTAAGTTTTGAAAGTCTGTTACAGCAATAACAATCCAAAGGCTTTAAGGTCTTAAAACCAAGCTTTACTGGCCTTGCTATGTTTTCAAAACAGAAACTGATTATGAAGTTGGTTTATCATAGTGCCTGGATAGCGGATGCCTTTTACACCCATCACCTGGTAGTGGGCACCTTGTGGCCAACTAGAGATGTTATGGAAGATACAGCCATGTATCCTAAATGTATATTAAATTAGAATTAAAATCCAACTGGGCTTTTGTCTTGACTTCACGCTGCTCTGTGGGATAGGACCATTGGCTCCGTTAGTTAGTCTTCAGACCTAGGCTTACAGCCTTCCTTAGAACTGGCAAAGGTTTGTCAGCCAGAATAAATGCTTTCAGCTCCTCCAAGAGAGGAGCTGGGAGAGGCTGAAGGACCTGACAGACATCACAGAACCAAAATTGGGTGTTGATGTCTTCAGTAGTGACTTTGGGTTCTTTGTTGTCCCCTAAAATGCAAATCACGACTAAACCATGTTGGTTTCTCAGACAGTTGCACTGTGAGTACCTAGCTTGACTCACAAAGGACTTTTTGCCAGGTGCTAAGAGCCTCCGAGGCACTTTCCAGGAGCTTTGCATAAGCTGGTGTGAGTTGCAGTCCACTCCATAAGCTGCTGCAGTGGTGTGCTCACTTTGGGCCAACCAGCTCGGGTACTCTTCACGTTTCTGGATGTCTTCTAAGCATGTAATGCTGATAGAAATGTTGTTTAAATATTTGTGAGTTATTTAAAAATTGTGCGTCAAATAAGCAGCCTTGTGACGCCCGACAGATATCTGGCTCAGACAAGTGCTTCAGTGAAGAAGGAAGAGGTCAGCACGAGTTATGTACACAACTTAAACTCTGACGAGAGACATGCTGGATCCATAAAACACAGAGCAAAACCAGTTCCCTGACGGAAAGCTCCAGTTCATGTGGGGCCCGAGGTGGGGGAGTTCAGTGGCGCTGAGCAGCCACAGCTGGGCTCGAGCTTGGCTGGAGGGATGCTCAGCCATCCTTTGGCATGTTCACAGCTGGTGGGGGGTGGCTGTCCGGCGTTTTGGCACACCCTGATGCTTGGTATCTGGGGGACCATGGGTGTGCAAGCAGAAATGCTCTCTGGGACCTGGAGGACAAGCCAACTGTGCTAGTGCTGCCAGGCATCCCTGCCCCAGTTTTGAGATATTTAGGTTCTCTTAATACTTCCCCTACTTGGTGCCCATCTGCATTTTTAGGGAACTAAATTTTAGGAAGCTCAAGGGAATGAATTTGCAATCCAACCTGATTAAGGCCTTTTGGCAATTTCTTCTCAATATTATTAGATGAAGCATTTTAGGTCAGGACGGGTGGGTGCTGGACAGAGGGGAAATGGGATTCCTGTGATAGATGTGAGAGCTGTACATTATCTATTAATTATATTAAATATTTTTAATGAGCTTTAAAATGTTCATAAAATGTTTTAAAAGCTGTTTTCATATGAAGTCTTTTCTTTCAATAAACAATTACCGCGTAGAGATTAAAATAAGCTATGAGGCATTGCTGAGATACATTGTAGTCTATTAAAGAGGCTGAGCCTACTATAACATTTGAATCTAGTTTTATGTTGCCTTTAAATTGATTTGATGCCAACTTCAGACCTGTTGTAAAAATGAGATACATGATTAGAGCACCACTGTCATCTTTCCAAGGTTTTTCCACTTTTTAGAATTGCTGCAAAGGAAATTATTTTTAAAGCATTCAGAGTATTGGCCTGTTTCTTGGCTCCTGTCACAATCCATATAATGGCCGCAATGGGAGATCCTCTGTAGTTACCTGTCTAGACAGCACATTTTGTACATTTTCAAAACGGATTTACAAGTTACTACTACAATTTTACACTTTGCCTTACAGATTCTGATCTGTAGTCTCCCCCCCCACACCCCCCGCCTTGGTTGCTTTATACTTGTTCTCTTTGACATTTTCTCATTTAAAGTGCCAAAGTGAAAAGCCACAATGAGTCTCAGCTTCTCTGAGGTCCAGATACAAGCTGTTCTGCTTTTCAGAAGGAAATGCTACATCTACTTATGGAATTTATCAAAGCTATTTATTGAAATATTTTGGCTATTATTTCTCCCAAATGGCAATTGCATTTTCAGAAGTCTACTATAGGCCTAACATTAGTGATTCAAATGAAAAGTTTAAGCATATGTCATAGAAAAGAGTGCATAGAAAAAAAAAACAACACAGAAAAAAAAATGCGGAGTTTTCTGGAAAGGTCTCAAAGTTTTCAAAGAATTATCTGTTGATGATAAACTTGAGCCAGGAAAATAGCAAATTACATAAATTATATCATAAAATCAGTCCATAATCTATAATGATAGATTTGGCTCAAATTAACCACCACACTTTTTTCCTTCTCTCTTGTTGACACATGCCTGGAAATAGATTGGTAAACACTCACCAAATATCTTTGAAAATATTTCAGCATATGGGGGGGAATGCAAACTGCTCAAAGTTGCTGTGATATTAGTTGTTTATACCAAACAGCAGGTTTGCTAGCTGTAGGTAAGATCTATTGGTAGCCAGTTATTCATCTGATCAAAATTATGGTTCTACAAATGCTTCCAAATAATGAAACAAGGATGTGAACGTGGCCAAGCTGAACTACTGTGGAGAAGTCAAGCAAGTATTTGTTAAATCTGTTTAATCAGTGTTCTGTCAAAACCTCATTACCTTTCAGATTTTGCTATTTTAATAAGCAATTTCACCAATAAATTACCAAGATTTCCAAAGTTTATATATTCTAGTGCTTCTTATTAATGTGAGCTATTGTACCTAGCTCTCCTGTAATAAAATACTACACGTTCCTTTGCGTCACATTGTTCACATTGATGGCAACACCACGTTGATGGTAATACCACTGGACTACCAGTTCCAAAATACTGAAGTTCAGATGTCTTTTTAATTCTGTGACATTTATTTAGCAAGAGGTTCTTGGAAAACTCACAAGCAAACCTGTTCTCAGGAGATTTCCAACCAAGCAGTTCTGACTGCATGTACACATAAGCTTGGGATAGTCTTTGATCTAGTATGGCACTTGCCTATTGCTGCTTCTTGAGCTGTTAAGACATAATGTTAGAAACCAGCAACTGTCTTTTCATGTGTAAAATCAATCCACTAAAATTAGGAGCTACTGGCTTTGGCTGATTGGCAAAAAATTGACCTGTCCAGCTGCTTTGATTTGGAACAAGCATCCACTGGATCTTTGAGAAATCCTCTGTCCAGCTGCTTTGTTTGACAGCTTAGATATAATGAGGATGGGAAGAAAAATAAGCACAAGGTACTATTCTGCTTTTCTGGTCAGGAAAGAAACAGCTGTTTTTCAAGAACGATGACTGAGAGAGGATTCAGAGTTTGGATACAGATCCTATTTAACTCGGTCTTGGTTCACAGCAATATCACAGCAATGTCTGAACTCCAGAGGGAAAGACTTGGCTATCTGTCAGTCTGTATGTTACATCACCTGCTTAACGAGGAATGGTGGCAGGCTGCAATTTCTTGATAAATTTTCATCTGTGACAGCGTTTCCCTACGTACCAAGCCCAAACCCCTGTGCAGTGGCAGCGCTGCCATCTGAAGGGTTAGTGTCTGTGTGCAACACCTGCAGCATCAGTGCTGGAGGCATGCAGCTCATCCAGCCTCTGGGTTGGGAAAGGAACGGTTTAGAATGGACTTTTGAAAAACTTTACATGTTCAGGCCTGGTCTATGTGGCAAAGGGACACAGTGGCAAAGAATTGATTCTCGTTAGTTATTTTATACAAAAAGTTTTATTGCCCAAGTGTCAAAGTGTCATTTCTAGAATGGATTGTCCATTCATGCTTAAGTCTCAGCCATTTTGGAGGCATGTTGGTAAGACATAGAGTGGGCAGTCTGGTTTGTGTACTTAAATAGCTCAAAATGTCCTGGTGAGTTTGTTCTCTGTATGTGCTGCTAAAATGACAGTCACTCCAAGTTGAAAAAAGTGCTGTTGGCTGGGTGCTCCTGGGAAGAGCCTGTGGGTGGATAGATTTGAGAATCACTTCAGAAGACACGGTTCATTGCTGACTATAAACTGCATCTCAGATTTGAGACAAAGGTGAGCTGTTTCTTTCCCTAACTTATTCCTCCATATAAAATTTAAATGTTGAACAATGGCATCTGAGTGCTGTGTTGAACTCCATCTAGTTCAGCAGAAGCTCTGATTTTTTGCTCATTATTAATTCCCGCCCCTGGTCCCAGTTCATTACCATTTAAGTCAGTGTGTGTATTTTAGGTAATCAAAGTGAATTTGGTAATCTGTGCAAGGAATAACCACTTGCTGGTGGATTTCTTTCCTCCCTTTTTTTCTGAATTTGTGCCTGGTGGACTCAAATTCATAATCAGCGCAACCAGTTTTCACAAGCAGTGGGACATTATATTGAAAACCTGAGCAGTTGTGCCAGGGAAATGCAACAATCCCCATCTCTGTTCAGAACTGCCATGCCCAGGTATCTGGCAAATTGCTCATCACCACTTCCATGTCAGAGTCCCATCGGACTGACAGAAGCAGATGCTGTATCCAAGGAGGTAGTTAGCAGTGGGCAGAGGGGTTGTGAAAGAAGGCTTTGTGAATCAAAGCTAATTACAATCTGTTGGCTTCTTATGTGGGAAGAGTTGAAAGAAGATACTTTTCCATACAATTCCACACATATTAAGTAGAGGAGCTTCATATATTTCTTGACATTTTGCCTCCTCCCATGTGATTGTCTGGCTCTCCCATTTTACGTAATGTCTTTGGCAATGATCACCACTGTCCAAGGCAGGACACTGTGTTCGCTAATGCCTGACCAGGACCTGGCACACATCTCCAAGGCTATGCTGTGACTTGCTCTTTTGGATTTGTTTCTCAAATGAAACGCTTCTAGGGTTTCCTTCTAGGGAATATGTTATTGCTTCAAAAATTTACTATGGAGAGCAGCAGATCCCAGCCTGATTGCTTTGCTGGGAAAAGCATTTTGTCATTTGTGAAATAATACTACTTTGAAAAAACCCCAAGCATTAATGACAGGGAATCTGTAAGGGCCCATGTGTGGTATATGTGAAAACAGTTAAGAGTTATCTATTCCCAAATATCTGAGGTCCAAATATAAATAGGTGTGATCCAAAAGTTTCCTCAGGACCATTTCAATAGCTTATTTATTCCACTATGCAGAGGCTCCTCTATCTGGAGTGTAAATAACCCAAACACAAGTATTCTTATGATTTTAGAAAAGCACTTTAATAACAGATATGGCAAAACTTTTCAGAGAGGATACTTTACTGGGAATAGAAAAAGTAAGAAATACAAGCAACAACCATTTTTTTTTCCTGCAAGCTATGCAAAATTATATTTTTTAAGCTTCAACAGTTAGAAGCTGGTGTTAATTTGAATTCAGTATGCTTTGAAAACAATTCTATTTATCCAAAACATTGTCTACATTTTGGTAGAAAGAACTGAAATTAAGCCTACAAGGTTGCATTATCAGGTAGTTGAGTGCTTTCCTTCCTCAGAGACTTCTGTCTGTGAAGACAGATTTTGTGGAGCTGTGTTCCTCAGGCATCTGGGCCAATACTTTGTGGTGTTAATGCTTTTATGCAGAGGCTTCAGAAATGTTGGTGGCTCTGCCTTTAGTGTTACCTTTGCCTTTGTGATTGGCTCTTGAGATAGGAGAAAAAGGTAAGTGATTGAGAAAATCAAAGTGTTTACTCTGCTCATTTTTCTTGGTTGGCAGGGGGTCAGAGCTGTGATTTTGCTCTGGGTACTCTGTTCTCTGCACCAGGCAGTTAAACTCTTCTGTGCACTGTTCCCAGGCAGGAAGGTTTGACGTGGATATACGTCCCTGGAGGGGAGACTCCTCAGGGAACTCCACATGCCCACTACAAGCACATTTCCCCTGAGCTTTTCAAGTTAAATGTTCTTGGTGAATCTATGAAACACGATGTTATATTCTTTGTTGCTACATTCTCTCACCCACATTTTAGGAACTTCACTAGTTCTGGAAGAATTCTTCAATTTGTTTAGACTAACCATAAAAGTTCCTTGAGAAAATCCCTGGAATTCATTGTGATAGCATAGTGTTTTCCTCTTTAAAAAAATGCTTCACTTTTAATAACAGAAGACAAAAGCTAAGTTCCAGCTTGAGATTTGACCTGCTTTAATGAGAAGCAGATTGCACAATTTTAATGGAAATAGGGGCATGTGGATTTAAAGGAGTGAAGATCAAACCAAGTCATTGTCACCTGCTGGACAAGGCAACACTCCGTGCTGTTTTCCAGGATCAGCAATTCCACAATATTTCCTTTTCTAACAACATAGAGTGGTTGTGATTATTGTAGCAGCTGGTAAACAGCCATTTAAAAGGACCAGCTTCTTCTAAGGGATACAGGAATAATAAGGATGCTTTACTTTTTCCTTTAAAAAAAGGGTTTGTGTTTTATTCTATCTCAGTTCTGGTATCTGGTATTAGAAGGTGAATTCTTGGGTTTTATTTTGCAGGGATTTCTGAAGAGGTAAGGGGTACGTTTCCAACCATTGTGGGTTGCTGTGACCTAATTGTTGAAGGCTAAGTTTTGAAAGGATGACATAAAAATGAGAATTAATGATTGCCTGACCTTGTCATGGACCAAAATCCATAGCAGGAGTATGTCTAGGTTTCAGGTCTGTGTTTCTGAGATGAGCTTGGAAATGTGAGAGCTTTATCTGCTGCAGGTTTCACTGGAAGGTCCCAGCCAAGCGAACTTCATTGGGAGATGGAGAAAATACTGTGAAATACTTTGAAAACTATTTAAAATATTTTAATCATGTTTTAAGATTTTGATGGTGAAGACTGTAAAAATCAGGTCTGAATGGTTTTGAATGACTACAGCCTGGACAACCCATGAGGATATGTTTGCTGTAATCCAACAGCTTTTTGACTGACTTGGAGCCACAGCATTTTATTTTGATTTGCAGGGGAAAATCTGCTGTTAATTTCAGGGGGCCATTGAATGTGCTTATTTTCTCATACTTCTGTTCTCATACAGATGCTTTCTGACAGAAAGACCAGAATGATAACTAGATGCTACTTTTGTAATATGATGGGTTAATATTTTGTGTTCACCTCGACATCAGTTTAGTGTATCCAAGAATCTATTTTTGACAATATTATCTTCCTCGTTTTAAGCAAGGCTGAAGACTTTATTCAGCTTACTCTTGTCACAAGAGAATAAAAATAGTCATGCAGTCCAGGTTTTCGCTCATACATCTTGCTCCCTGAAATGCGCATACAAGCAGTTTGTCTAATCTGCCTTGCATCATAGATGATAAAGTTTCAGTCTTTGTCCTTGGGAAAATACTTTTCAATCAGTGAATTTCCTTGTCAGGAAGTTTTTGGTTTTGTTAACCTGTTTTTTTCTTAATTTTATCTGATTATTGCCTATTTTAAATCCTTCTCTATTGAGCTTATTAATTTTTTTCTTTGTAACTGGCAATTCTTTCCCACTACCTTTAGTATTCATCTCTTTTAACTCTGTCTTAATGTATTGCCTGTGTTTTGTTCCGTATTTTCCTCCCAATCAATCTAACTCCTTAATTAATCATGCAGCTTTTCTCTGAACAACTTGTTTCCATAGAAATATCTTTCTTGATGCCTACTTGTATAGTCACAGCTGAAGTTAGATTTCTTGATCTCCTATGTTAACTCAAGATCATCAGCAAGGAAAATGGCAAGCAATTACTTTGGGATCTTACTAAGAGAAAGTCAGAAATGAACTTCCATTCAGCTTTGATTCCTGAAAAGTGTTTGTTGTGGTTAGCAGTAAAAGGGATTGATGGGAAGAAGGGAGTGAGGTGATCTCTGGTAAATGTGGAGTGAGGTGATCTCTGGTAAATGTATTTGCATGGGAAATATTCCAGTGACATCAGAATTAAAATATGCAAGAAGCTTGTCTTTAATGAGATGTGACTCCATTTCTTGGCACAGTGCCTGTCTCAAATAACTTCAGTAACTTGGGGCTTTGTACAGTTTTGGTTAAGTATGAGTGAGGGCTTTAAAAGTGGCAGGCTCATTTATAAAAATGATTAATTGTGTTCATGCAGTATTTTTTGAAGTTGTTTAAAATGACCCGCTCTGGGATTTTCTTTCACCATATTTGAAGAAGGTGGAATGTAACTGGTTTGGAGACGCTGCATACAGAATCCCTACATGTGCTGACTTACAGTAGGCTGATTGCTGGGGTTTTTGGTCAAGTCAGCTTGTAATACAACATGTCAGAAAGGTTCTGGAGAGTCTTCAGCAAGAGTAAGTGGTTTCAGAAAAGAGGAAATCAAGCACCAATGACCATTTGGGGAAAAGATCCTGTTTTCCAGGCTTCTGTCCCAAACGATGGTGTAAGCTTTGGGGCTTTAGGAATGTTATTGGGTGGTCCTTGGTGAGCTGCAGAGCTGGGAACAGGAAAGCCCAAATGAGCAGGAGATAGATTTTCTTGTCATCTTTCCATCGGCATGGGAACCTCCATCAGCAGCCCCACAAGTCTGCAGCCAGGCACCTGGGTGTGATGGGTTTGACACACTGTGAAAATACCCAAATGCCTCTTCTGAAACTGAGACATTGTTATTCCAGTCATCCTTGTGAAAACAGTAATTCTGACTTCAGATATAGGTGCTAAGGACCAGCTTCCGTAGAGTAAACTTGCTGTGTGTGGGCTGAACCTCCTCTAGTCAGAGGCTGATGCAAGGATCTCCCAGGTTCATTGTACTATAGGATGGATAAAATGATCAAGAGAGGGGAATGTGATTCCTTCCTGAAAAGCCTTCAGAAATTCTTCACTTAATGCTATGCTGTACTGAAGTAATCTCCCCATAAGAATTTTCTGTTGGCCTTTTCTTGATCAGTTACCCATAAAATACTAGGAAGCTTGCCATAAGTAACTTAAGTACCTTAAAGAGAGAAAAAATGAGCATTTTAGGTCTATGCATTGTCATTTCATGGCAAAGGCCCAAAGAAAAATGAGTGGGAAAGCAAAATTGCATGGTCTAGTTGGAGCATTTCTGTCATATTGAAGCAGTCTACTGATGTTATCCCCAGATTTAAATTATACATTCTGTCTCCCTAACCCGAGCACATAGCTGAGAATTTAATCAGTGCAGGGTGTGTACTTTTTATATCACTTTGGGTGTGTCTGGCAAAAAGCATTTTCTTAGCTAACCATAGCTAGACATCATATATCACACTACCTTAATTTCTTTTGTGTTGTGTAGCCCAGTGCAGATATCAAACATCTTTGTTATTGTGCCATACAAATTGCCAGTTTAGGAACCAATTGCGTTAAAAATAAATTATAAGTCTGTGCAAATTTTGCATTTGGTTTTTATACGGAAAACAAATCTAATGATAACGAAACACATCTATAAATTGCAACTTCATTAGGGTATAATGATCCTAAATGAGATTGGGGTAAATGAAATGAACAGAAAAATGCATTACTTCACTTCTCAAATCTTCATTTAGAAAAAACAGAAAACCAGCCACATCCAGAAGAACTCTTGTTTTAAATAGAAAATTTTTGCTTATCCACGGCCTTCAATCTGGTTTTTTTTTTTTTTCTGATGTGTTTTAAGCTCCAAATTATAAAAGCATAAACATTACAAGAAGTTGTCCTACAGAAATTTAGAGCCTGATCAGGTTATCTGGAGTGCTTCATAGAGTTTGAATTATCTTTTGACCTCTGTAAATTAACACAGCATTCCACCCTTATCGCTGCCCTATAGAACTGTAATGTGTAACTGTCCAGCAGATATAAAATTATTAGTGATTTAAAGTTGACTTCCAGGGAAATCATTTTAAATGTATTAATACTTTTAATATGTTCTTCCGAGACCAGCCTACATGACACTCTGTACCTTGTTGAGCATTCCCGCACAATGGTTTTTCAGGTTCATCATGTATTTTTATTAGAAATCTACAATTTTTTATTGCTCATCTTGGATTGAAAATCAGCTCAAAAGTTTTTCTTTGTTTGTTTTTTTTTTTTTTAATAAATTTAAAGTGACAAAATAGACCATCTACATTTAGAGCTTGGGGTGGTGAAGGGGACTATATTAGTTTAGGTCAGTAAAAGACCATCATTAAAGGCAGAAAATAAAATCATAGCAGCAACGACTTACAGCAAATGCAAAGAAACCTAGTTAGTTGCAAAGGTCATAAAGCATGCTAGTGTTTTTAGCACACAGATTCATTGCTCAACTGCATATGATTTTTTTCAGACCGCAAACTATTTTTTGTCTAGACTAAGTCTATATAAGCAAAATAAAAGTAAAGGTTCTGTCTGTTCCACGAAAACTGTTGTGGCAAGGGACCTAATTGCAACACAATAACCACGTCATGTGGCTGGGTCACACTCAGTACCTGGGATCAGACATTGGTTTTAATCATGGATCCCAGCTCCTGTTCTGTTCCACCTAAAGTCAGAAAGAAAAAGTCTGCTGCTAGGCACAGTATCTCCTTTGCAGGATGCAACGTCAGTCTTAATTTTTCATGTGCAGGCTAGAGGCAGCATTGTTCTAGGTATTTGTTAGGAAGGAAAAAATGGAACAGTAGCCAATTTTGTAAAAATTTGAGTAATCCATCAAAATGACATTGACAAAATATTAAAACATTGAGGTAAGCCAGCTACTTAGCCATGAAGTGTTGATTTGCCTTCAGTTACTCCTTCACTCTGAATGAATGCAGGTAATTGGAATGAAATAACTGTTCTGTACAGCCAGATATCCTATGTAGGTGGAGACATCCATCCTGCGGTAGAGACAGTGCAACAGGATGCTGTACAGTGTGTTCACGCTGCAAGGAAAGGTGCGATCTGGAGCCCAGGAGGCAGCTGCAGGCCAGCCTAGCTAGCTGTGCCGTGTGGGAGAACGGTACTGACGTTGGCACCTGAGTCTGAAGAGGCTGCTCCAGAGCCCCTGCCGTTACAGTCCTACAGTGCACAGCTACCCCGGTCTGCGGGTGAGGACCAGAGTGGAATGGCAGGGCACTGCAGTGCTCTCCCGCAGAGCAGGGTGGGGCAGGGCGGGGCAGGGCGGGGCTGTGAGGAGGGGGGAGCTGTTCTTTGGGGCGAGAGGGTCCACCTGCTAAAGGCTGGGTCACGCACCTAAGAGGAGAGGCCTGCAGTGGTGGGCTCAGCCAGCTGTGCTGTGGTAGGTGACGTCCTTGGGTGAGGATTCAAGTGGGTGCTGCAGAGACCTTCCATTCCTCTTCAATATTGCTACGTTGTTAGTATGCCGATAGTTCCTGGGCTGTATACACTTCAGATCATACTCTTCTAGTAGCTGTTGCTTTTGCTTCATAGTTGGATGCATTTAGGAAACACTTAGTAGGTTTTCTGACTTTGCTGTGTATCTTTGAATATCAACAAGCTTCGTCAGGGTATATTGACCAAGAAAAAGATTGTCCAGTGACCTGGACTCAACAGCTGTAAGCAGGCTCAGCACAGCATACCTGCAGCAGGGCTGATAAACTAGATTTCTTTTAAATATAATCACTTACTGGCCAGCCTCTGTTGGGTTAAATAGCTCCTAACATATAGGTTGAACCTATGTCACACACAGACATATTACTGGCATTTTGTAGAATTAAGGAAAACTTAGTGCTACACGATGAAAGAACATGGGCAATACGTTTGTTTTGGTTTTTCTTACTTCTGTGCTATAGGTTTGTTGATATTGGCTGTATTGGAAGCAAGAAGTTACCCTTCCTGTTACAGTTCCTCCTAGGAATTTTACGTTGAATGTTTCTCAATCACGTACAAGGGTCCTATAAAAAACAGCCATAAGGAGCTGCTGCATCAGAGAAATGTTGTATCTGTTCCTCTTTTACAGCCAGCAGGACTGAAGCGCAGAGAAGCAACATATCTGGGATTACACTGCAGGGAGCTAAATCCCCTGTCTCTTGCTCCATTTACTTGGATAAGAATTTTCAAGTGTGGATTTGAAAATTAGAGTTATGCTCCCAATTCACCTAAAGCTGATGGGAGTTAGATACCTAAGTCCCTTGAGCCCTTTGAAGTTCTTGTAGAGCAAACACCACCTTCTATAACTTATGTAGAAGCAATTAAAAGATCAGCCAACACTGTCAAGCTAGTTCATGTGGTCTGCAAAGACAATGCCTTTAAACTTGTCTAGGACCCAGTAACTGACATGGGAGGCTAATGACAAGGATCCAAGTAAATATCATAATGTCAGCCTGGGAGTCCTAGTAATCAGCTTGGGAAGCTAATGCCAAGGAGCTGGATAAAGATGCAATTACGGTTGCCACAAAGTACTGAGTCACACTGCAGTTCCCAGCTGTGATAACTGAAGAGTTGGCTGCGGTTCCAAAACACCAGCATGATAGTAAAGTAGGAATGAAAGGACAAATATTTTGGCCTTTTCATTTTTCAGACATTTATATTCACTATCTGCATGGAGCCTAAATTATCCTGGAAAAATTCCAAGGAATAATCCTTTTTTTTTCCTCTTTCTCCAGTAGGTTAGTAAACTACAATTATGCTTTTCTATTTTACATTGCACAAGGGACAACAGAATAAACATTTCCACTTATTTATGATCCATCTTAGCTTTTGGAGAGTTTGACATTTTTACAAGTCCCTCATTGCTTACCCTGGTCGGTGCAAACACCCTGCTTGGAAAACATCGCATTTGAGCCTTCAACATTGAGTAGACAACAGGTTCAGACTCTCTCTTTAAGTAAGAGGAGATAACTTAAGAAACAAAAGTTCTTTAAAATCCTGTCACAGGTATAATGCAGTTCTGAACATCCTCAGGAGGTCATAGTTCTAGAGCAGCAAATGCATTTTTCATAGAGTGTGTATAAAATGAAATACCTTATTAGCAGCTGTAAGTCATAGGGAAGTAATGCAGATTTTTATAGCCCCAGAAAGATACACAGACCAGAAAGATGCAATGGGAAACTCTTAATTTTATCTTCAAATGGACCCTGAAATAGCCTTGTCGCTTCCACCACTGCCAGCACAACCAATAATGACAGGATCTAAGTCACTGCGTAAAGGACTTGCCAGCTCACAGATGATGGCTTGTGAGCTATAGGAAAAATGCATTGGAGAGTTTGACATGTGACTGCCAAGCATGCTCGGTGCTTGTTGACTCCAGTTCTAGAGGAGGCTGAGGGGGATGGTAGTTCGGGGTTGTTGGTGATGAGAGAAGGCAGCAGCATCTTGCTGTGCTGGAACAGTTGGCTGTACTGTGCCAAATCAAACAGGTTTTGAGGCGGGGGCGCCGGGCGTCTGCTTGTCTGTTGCTCTTGTGGAAGGATTAGTGCCATGTGGAAAAAAAAATCTTCCTATGTAGTGACAGAGATCAGGAAAGAACAAAATTCTTTGGATTTTTTTTTTCTGTTTCCTTTCAGATTGCTGTAATACGAAGTCAAATAAAGTCAGTGTCAGTCCTTCCTTCTTTTCTGTTCTGCTGTCTGTGCTCACATGGCATGGGGAGGAGAGGCTATGCGAGCGTCTCCTAGCTGGGCATGTTGAGAAAAATCTGTTCCTTTTCGCAAGCATTGCACTTGCATACTACAGAAAAGTGGACATGTAGGATCCCGGAGTAACTAATGTAGAGGTGCTGCAAACAGCAAGAAAACCTCCCAAACTGTTTGCTCACTGGCATGGTTTTGGATGATTCGGACTTAAACACAAATCCCTCTGATGAATTAAGACCTGATCATCATGTGATTCCTAGCTTTCAAAATTGGAAAACTATTTTGTGTGAGGATAGAAGTAAAAGTAATGCATCTACCATGGTTTTTAAAAATATCCTAAAAACATATTTTGAAAATAGGAGAGCTACAATGAGACCTCTGTGAAAAATGATACATTTAAGCTAAGGTTCTGTACTGTGCTGAGCTGCCCTAAGGGCTGCAGGCCACCATGTTCCGTGTCCCCATGCCTCTCCCTGCATGTGCCCATCTCTGCCCTTTTCTTGCCACTGGTGCTCATCTGAACGTGTGGTAGCCAACTCAGAAAGCTAAAGCATCACAAACCTTATCATGCCAAAAAAAGTGTATCATTTCCTGCCAGTTTGGCTGGCTGGGCCTGCTTGCACAGGCTCAGCCATGTTGGTGAGAAAGGGTAGTCAGGGGAAAGGAAAAAAACAGGACTCCTGCTTTGGCAGCAGATCTGTGCAATTGAAAAGTCATGCTGCATCCTGAGAGTAAGGTTCATTGTATTTATGCTTTCAAATAGAGATTTGTATCCTCCCATTTTATGTAAAGGAAGTATTTTTAAAAATTTGAAGTTCAATTTGACACTCTTCCTTAGTTCAAGTTTGTGATCATCTGACTGGCCTCTTTCATATACAGTTTCTTGCTGGTTTCAGTTGCTGCCTCTCCCTTGTTGTTAGGAAAGTGCTTCTTCTTGTGAGGAAAACATCTCAGAGAGAATGCCTAAATCTCAGCACAGATGTCTTTTCGTTATTGCAAACATTCCTGTTAACACTGATGTTCATTCTGATAGGGTTTTAATACATGTTTTAGCATCAGGTTTCTAAGTACCTGATGAGCCTGGGTTTGCTCTCCAGTCTGCGAACAGGATAGTGCTCAGATGGGGGAATACAGTTTTTCAGGTCTTAAGCCCGAGTGGGTGAAGGAGAGGAGGTGTCAGCCAAGCTGATGTAGATGCTGGGGCCCCTGAGAGAAGGGGGCAGTGGAGCACAGAATGGCACCACAGTGGAGAAAAAGAAGCAGCAGCTGCGGAAGGCAAGGTTTGCTGGGGGTCGTTGGGACAGCCATGATTTTGAATGCTGTTTTCTGTGGGGCTGGACTGAGTCTTCAGCACAGAATGGACCTGTGTAACATAGTACAGCCATAGGATTGCACAGGTCATGTACTTGTGTATTGTTTCTTATAGACATCTGGTAGTAACCTATCACCCATAGTCCATGGCGAAACGGCTGGCTTGGCATGGAAATTTTGCTGGCAGCCTCTAATCTACGATAGAATATTAAGCTTTGAAGCAAATTAAATATTTTTTTCATTTGCCTAATTATGAAACTGGTTGATGAGAAAGAGGTGGCATGTTTAGGTTGCTCTGTTCTTTCAGTTGTGCAGATAGTGCCCAAAAGATCGGTTAAAAATTGTCATCCTCTTGTATGACATCGAGCTCACAGGCAGATATGCTGCAATTGCAATTGTATTTGGGGGTGCTGCTCCATACCAGCTTTCTGAAGGCTTGCCCATTTCCAGTCTCTGTTCAGAAAGAGCTAACTTCTCTCCGACAAGCATCTGAGCAGCTATTCTAACATTAAGAAGAACAAAGCAATTGCTATCAGCTTGTGTTTATTAGTACATCTGTTTTAAAAGTTGGTTGGTAAACCTGGAAGATTCTTTTGTAGTGACTGTGTGACTACAGGAATGGGAAGGCAAACTGTAACCAGTCAGTGAGGCTGGCTGGGAAGGTGCATGTCATCATTGCACAGCGAGGTGGAGTAGACAGGCTGTGAAGCCAAGCTAGGATCAGAAGCTAGGAAAGGGTCTTCTGCATAAATGGCTCATCTGTACTATTTGTCTTGCCAAAAAAATAGTGTGAGGGAATAGCCCCAAAAAGTCTTCAAGAAGATTGTCTCTGCTTTTTGTGAAGGAATCTTACACAGGAAACTGAACTTTGGCTGCTTTTAAATGCATCCCTTAAAGCATCATGCAAGTTGCCAGAACTGTGATTGTTACTTTAGCACCTCCATTAGGGCGGGATTTATAAGTATCTGTTGCATGTTTATAACAGTTGCCACCCAAGGTGGGTATGCTAGCATTAGCATTAATGCTACTCATGATTATTGTTCCTCTTTCACATATCTGTGACTTTTATTCCCAGATCTTGAGAACTCCCTGGGGTCCCTGATGGAGAGCACTGCTGGGTTGCTTCCTCTGTATCCTGCCATTACTATCTAATGAGTTTTCACCTGTCCTTCAAGCTGCACATGCCATAAAAGCAAAGCAGTCTTGCACGTCTGTACTGGGTGCGGCCCTATAGAGAGCGGTTACTTCCTTTTCAGCAATTATTTCTTATTTCCTTTTTATTTCCTCCTCTCATATTGATCATTGTCATAGTAATACAGGCTGGTCTGGGAATTTCCTTTTGTCAGAATAAAATTCCTAGGCATCCATTTTCCCTTTATGATTTCAATTTCCAGTAGGATTGGGAGGAGGCAGCATAGATGTCACTCAACTATAGCAGTATCGGTAGGACACTTTTGATAGTTATTTTAACAGTGAAATAATGGCAACAAATCTAATGGTAAATAACTGTAGACATGCAGGCCAAGAACTTATTAGTGCTTCACATGTCTCCTAACACAGCAGTGGCATTGCAACATGGGGCTGTGCAAAGGTATGTTAAAAGACCTGAAGATTTACGTTAGCACAGAAAATTCCCCCAGCTCCTGTGTTCTTGTCCTATGGAAAAGGCCACCTCTAAGTGTGAAAATGTCATTGTATTTTCAGTCACATTCATTGAAAATGTCATCACTAGCTGCAAAATATTTTCTAGACTGTTCTGATTTGCAACACTGTTCATGGCTTGGTTTGCTCTAAAAATAGAATTGTACTTTTAACATGTTGGGAACTGGGTAAGCTTCTCCTCTTACATGGTCACTCTTCTGTGTGAGCTCAGGAAAAGTATGCACGGGCTCAAGTTGACTAGTTTAAAGTGAGGTCTGGAATGAGGACAGCTATAGTTTCTCCACAGCTGAGCTGGTTGAATGAGTCTACTGGGTTTTTCTAAAGTGAAAATCACTTTGTCTTTGTGAGGACTTTTAGTGTTAGACTGGTCATCCTCCTGGCTCTCTTCTACAGACTTTTTTTCCTCTCCTGTTTTGCTCTGTGAGTACAATGCTTGTGTTTTATCAGTCCCCTGTCTTGGTATTCAGCAAATGCTGTGTTATGATAAAGATTATAATAAATTATGACACTAAGTATAATAATAAAAGTAGGCATAGTCTATATAGGCTATTGTGGAAGAAATTAGTTTCTGTTCTGCAGTTTGAAAAAAAAAAAAAAGGAGTCATGCATCTGTTTTATGTAGAAATAGCCTTATCAGCCTGTGGTATCGCTTTATTCTCAGATGAAAAAGCCATGGAGTTTTGTGCAGGAAAGCCTTTGTTACAGATGGCATTGTCCAAATGAATCAAGTGATAATGGAAATAATTTAAAGTTCAGAAGTAGAATAATAAAGTCATGGAAGTTCTGTAAGTTTTTTGATGAGTTTCTTCAGTCTGTTGCACTGATGACTTACAACTGAGAAGTTAGAGCAAAGCAAGCAGTGAATTTGAAAAGGTATGTATGTGAAGTGCCTTGGAATCCTAATCTTTGAGTGTGCATGTAAGGAAAACAGTTTTAAGAAACAGGTCTGTTCCTCTCTCCTAGCATGCTACATTTTAAGGTGCTTTAAAAACATTTCTCTCTACTGAGCATGCTTGATTATAAGGTACTTTTAAAACATTTATTTCAAAGAAGTCTTTGTCTTTTGGTTGGTGTCTGTTGTAACGTGTGCTGGAGTACATGCAGACATAAAAAACCTGTAGTATGGGAATCCTCTCCTCTTCAATAGATGCAGTAATTTCTAGTATTTGCAGAGTTTAGCGCCTGCTGGCATGTACTCATGCTAAACATGTTTATGTTTTTGAGGCATCTGGTGAGTGCTCTGTGATTCTGTGAAGTTGTATTCTGCTCCTGCTCCTGTAGGAATGTTACAGTATTGGCTATAGGGCTTTATGAATTGTCCCAAAATGAGCAGTTAATTCTTGACATCTGCTGTGCTGAAGTGACTGCCAAGTTGCGTTGGTAGTTGGCAAGGAAATAAATATTGATAGGCCCTAGCAACAGGTACTCCTGAGAACTCTTGTTCTGGGAATGTTTAGGCTGTGTCCAGTGTTACTAATGTTGTGATAGCATTTTAAGTTTATTTATAGGATTTGTTTGTGTCTTATCACCATCTCTCCAAACTGGAATGCATGAATGGGCTTTGCTGTGCAAGGGCATAGACATGTGTATCATACACCCTTCTCTGGTGACTCATTTCGACATATAACAGATGCTTCCCTGTCCAAATCTCAGGGGTAGCTGATGTACACCAATGTATGACATCTCAAGTATGCGCTCATATCTAGACTCCCGTATGTTTGCTATCTATCCTATGTTGGAATGACTACTCCAGAGCTATGTATATATAAGTGCGTCGGATACAAGAATTTATTTCTTTTTAGTATATACTAACAAAACATTGATATACAAGATCCTCTGAGAAGCCACCAGATAAAACTAGCTTGCTTATATTGTGAAAGCAGTAACTGTTGTGAGCACTGTAAGTGAACAATTTTCTGTTCTCATTGCAGAAATTGAAGCCAGAGAAGCCTGCGACTGGCTGAGAGCTGCTGGTTTTCCCCAGTATGCTCAGCTATTTGAAGGTATGATCCCAAAGACTTGTCAAGCAGCTGACACTGAATTCAAGTAGAATTGTTTACATAAATAATCTTTCAGAACGTGACACTTTTGATGGAAGCACTTCCAAATTCTGTAATGTCTTCATGCAAACCTGTAGAAAAATAGTAACCTGGTGTGTGTTCTTGCAGAAGTGACAGCTTAATTAGGTTAGCATGGACTCTCTAAATGACCAAATCTTTCCTGGTTATTGTTAGACTGTAATTCAGTCAAATTTCTGCTTTTGTGATTTTTAGTTTCATATGATTTTCTCAGGCTCTTTCCCTTCGAGCGTTGGGGGTTTTCTCCAACTCACTGATTGCAACCAAAACTCTTCTAAGGCTCCCCAGCCTGTGGTCTTGAGCAAGATTGTTTTCTGTCAAAAAAGAATGTTGGAAAAAATCATCTTGCCATCACAAGTTTTTAAAACAGATACTCAGAAGCATCCAGCCACAGTCAAACAATGCAATTTCAGCATGTTTTCATGTTGTTAAAGCTACAGAGAGTGCTTATTACTTGTGGGGGAGATAGGGATTTGTTGAGAACTTGTATAATTTTCAGATGTTTGTGCTTATACCTTAAAACTGGTCTTCTTTAAAATATGTTTACTGTTACAAACATTGAAGGTAACAAAAGCTAATATGTTTTTAAGAGAGATTTTATCAAAGATCTACAGTTAAAAGTACAAACAGTAACTTCTGCCTGCTCTCATTCCCACCTCCCTTGTTCATTGCAAAATTAAAAATTGGAAGTCAAGCAGTAGAGCCAAATTTGAAAGCTGTATACTCCAAAACATGATGTCTCATGGAAATACTTCCCATTTGACTACAGCAGATTTTATTACATAAGGTGTCAATCTTACAGTTTGTTGGAAATACACATTGTCATGCTTCTGGATAATGAATCCTCTCTATTACCTTGCTGTTCATGCAGTGTCCTGACTTTACTAGGTAAATGAAGTTTGAAAAGTAAGCCAATAAAATACTGATGGATCTCACTGGTTCCCTCATCTGCAAGGCTAAATCTCAGAAGGTGGATCACTGAACTCTTCAGCTGGTGTGCTGATTAGCTTTAAGCACAGCATGATCTGTCAGGCTTGCTACACCTCAAAGAGCACGTCACGTATGGCATTGTACCTTACCATCAGCAAAAGCTCATGTAAAATACTCCTAGTTTTATACTGTTCTTGAAGGCAGAAGGTGCAGAGAACCTACCCAAAGCAAAACTTTAATTTTTTATTTCTTGGCTATAGTACTCAGTCACTGCAAGCTCCTGGAAATGCAGCAAATGCTTGTCTACCTGCAGCTAATAGCTACATTTATTCTCCCACTTGCTCTAAGGAACTGATCCTCACTTACTTGAAGGATATTTGAGTGAAAATATAGCTACAGAAATAAATTTAGATTTATTTCACCTATGCTAAATATGTTGCAAAATTCAAAATCTTTGCAATTATAAATCAGATTTCAGATTCAACTTCTTTGTTTACAGATATGCAGTTTCCTATTGATGTAAAAACTGTGAGGAAAGATCATGAATTTTTAGATGGAGATGCAATTGAATCACTATTCAGGTAAACATTAATTATGAATCATCTTTAATACCTCCAGGCTCCATAGTTATTTGTCATTCATCTTTTCATGCCTTAGTTTTTGTCAGAGACTAGCAAAGTCACTAATGCTAATGACTGAAGGAAAACACATAAGCACATACTTTTAGTAACAATGAAGTTGGTTGTTTTAAGAATTTAAAGGTAAAGTAAGCATGTGTCTGCACATCTTCTTCAGTCAAGGTCTCAGTGATGTTATACTAAGCATCAAATCTGTATTTTCTGTAATGTGAAATATCTGCAGGCTGAGAAAGAATAATCAGTTCCCTGCAAGCATATGGTAGCATGACAGTTTGCTCTTTAAATTGCATATTACAGAATGCAGGGATTTCCTCTGACTAGTGAGCTTCCCCAGCACTGTTCCAAGAGATAAACAGCAAAAGTGATCTGCACAAGAGATACATTTTCTGTTTTGTTTTCCTGAATATTTTTTTGAGTGAGAAGCAAAGGTATCGATTTGAAATTATTGTTTTGCCACAGCTGTTCACAGCACACAAGTGAAATTGCATTGTCAGTGCAAAGTCAAACTCATTGCTCTTTGGACTTTCCCCATGTAAGAGTGCCAGAATAGTGTAGAGGCATTCTACTTTACTACGTACTGCAGTTATTGAAGGCTTCTCATTGTGAAATTGTTTAGCAGGTGAAGTGTACTCCAGACTATCCATGCCACACCACTTGGCCGATCCAAGGGACTCAATAAGAATTTCTAACTCTTAAGTTCTGGCAAAGTGGTTTCATCCTTTTCTGTGTTGTTAGGTCACCGGAATTCAAATTCTGCTTGTAACAGGAGCACCAGCAGGAGCTGTTTGCATATACATCTCTAATGTACAGCAGATATTAGAGAACTTCGGGTATATTTTGTTTCTTGATTTGACTTCTGTCCTGAGTATTCCTTGAAGGCTGTCAGTGTGCCTTCCTGCCGATGCCACATATTTGTTTGGCAGTTAAGTGACTGACTAGTTTGGGGCCTTATTGATTCCACAAGTTTTAATTAAAATGATAGATAATAAAGGCCTTCCAAGGATACAGGTTAATGACTTAAATTTTCTTTCTAATTTTTTTTAAGAAACCCACTAAGCGTTTCTTTCATTTTCACAATCATTAAAGCTCATCATGTGATTTTCAATTAACTGATTCATTATGGCCCTCTTCTCTAATTTTAAGATGGGGTTGTTAGTTGGCACTGTTTTTGGCAAAATGTATGGAGAACCTCCAAGAGAATGTCAGTCTCTGACACCAATAATGAAGACTCCCTGGTAGAAGTTCACAACTAGTTTGGTGCATGTTTTTTTCATGAAATAAAATAGTTTAAATTTAAAAAGTCTGTCTTTTTTCTTATACCCTAGACGGTTGCACACATTGAACAAGTGTGCATCAATGAAAGTGGAAATAAGCCGTCAGAGGAAACAGGTATGTTTATAAAATACAGTTAATTTTCTCATTAAAAAATGTGTTTCGCTATTATATCAAAAACCTGTTCTTAAAAGGTCTACAAAGGATTAGCAGTTTCTGAACCTTTTTCTATTCTTTTCCATCCTGCAAAGATCTTCCATTTGCATTTTCCACTGAAAAACATAGTAATGGAGGTTGAAATTATGTAATGTTCATTTTGTAACTTTGTAAGGTAGGTTAGGGTTGGGTTTTGAAACAGTTTTAAAAAATAATTTGACACACATTACTGTCCAATAGTTGCACCAAGGCCCCACCTCAGCATGTGTTTTATTGCTTTCCTAAGTAGTTTCACATCTTATTTAAGGCCTGAAAGTGAAAATTCACTCTTATTGACTGAACGAAGGATAAGAAATTAAGATGGACAATGTAAATAGTGTCAGCCAATGTCAAATGTCCAGCCAATAGAAGCTGGATAGGTTTTAGCTGTGCTGGCTTTGTCCTCTCCTGCAACAAAAAGTATTGTAGATAAAACAGAGTTATAACCACTTCTTGGCTGGTTAACACCAGGATAGTAAAACCTCTTAGGTACCGTGGATTAACTGCAGGACTAGCAAGAAAATAATGTCATCTTCTGGAACAATGACTAGTTTTTTGGAAAGTTCCACTCTGCCATCAGAAAAGAATGGGGCAAGAGAGGGTCCACAGAAAAGAGACAGGTCATTCCCGTCTGTCTAACAGTTTGCTGGCCAGGCGCTCACTTGAGTGGGGATAATACAGCAAATGGAGCACCTGGGGCAAATGGCCAGTGAGGCTGAGGTCTCCAGGAGGGTGCACCAGTTATTGATGCTGCCACAGTCCCACAGTCAAATGCTTCTTTACCTGAAAACGGATGAGTTTTGGTCACAGAAGCATGAAAGAGTGTTTGATTTGTTTGGCTTTAGGAAAGGCCATGTAAACCCAATACAATTATCTTTCAAAACCTTTGGATTTGCCACAAAACAGAATTTTTCATCCTCAGATCAAATCTGTTGTCTTTTCCTGTGGTAAAGTTATGAGATTTGTCAGCATGCTTGGGAGTAATTTGTCAACATGTTTTTCAACTAACAGAACAGAGCTCAGGGCAGACCTGCCCTTGTAACTGAATGGTTACATTTCCATATGTTGGTCTTGGGGGGTTTTGGAGGTAGGCAGAAAAATTGTCTCCTTTTTTGTTACATTTTTTGATAATTTAAAGTTTGCCAAACTTTGCTCTTGAACTGTACTTTTTTTTTTCCTTCTAAGAGTGATGACTCTGAAGATGATGAACCCTGTGCAATAAGTAACAAATGGGCTTATGAGAGGTGCAGTCAGAGATGGTCTCGTATCGAGAGCCTAGAAGGTTTCCCAGGAGAGGAAGGTGCTAGTGCATCAGTCCCAGGCAGTCCAATACTGAAGAGCAGCAGCAACGAGGCTACTAGCTTTCTGGATCGTGGCGAGAAACATGATGTATCCTCAATTCACAGTACTAGCAGTGGTGACAGTGACATTATTAGCTTCCCAAAACCTTTTGAAGATCTGGAAACCAGCACAAGTTCCTCAAGGTGTTCCTCAGTTAAGGTGCCTTCACTGGACTCTACCTTTAGTTGCTCTCCTCCCCGCAGTGAATTTTTAAATACCACCAGTGAGGAGAAGCTTTTGGATAAATCACCATATAAAAAGAGGAAGAGCCTTCTAAAGAAAATGGAGAAGTTGCACTTAAGGAGCTGCAACTTAAGGAGTGGTCAGTCAAAGGCCAAACCCATGATAAGTGAACCTGTTCTTCTGGAAGGACTTAATGAAGAAAAGATGAAGATGCTGAACTGTGTAAATATTTCCAACCTCCCTGGCATCCAAACAAAGAACAATTCTTCCTTTTCTACCCAGAGTTGCAATAGCAGCAATCAGTCTGAAAATAGCAGCACAGTGAGCACTCCAAGTCCTGTTATAAAACCACGAAGCCACTACGAAGGAAGGGGGGTGTATGCAGAGGACTTGGATTCTAGCAAGCTCTTGCTGTGGAATGATCTATCTCAGCAAAACCTAAAAAATGACATGAAGTTACGAATGAACCAGATGTTTCAAATACCACAAGGCCATAAACCTGGCACTTTCCCTAAAGCACTTACAAACTGTTCCCTGTCTCCTGTAGACAACTCTTCCATCAACTGGAGGACTGGGAGTTTTCATGGGTGCAGAAGGAGCCAGAGCAGAAGCAGTTCCAAGGACTCCAAAGACCCCAGGAAACCCCTTTCATGCACAAATAGGCTAAGTGTATATGACAACATGCCCAATATTGAACTTGATAAGTTGGAGGCAGTAGAAGTTGGTGATGATGATGTTTTTACAGAACTGAACAACGTTATAGAAGATGTCAATGGTCTCAAAAAGTTGGTTGATCAGTGGACAGAGAAGTTCTCACATGATGGGGATTCAGACTTTGCCAGTGACTTGACCTCTTTGTATCCATCCTCGCCTAAAGAAATCTGTCTTGAAACAGAGGGCTCAACAGCAGACCTTCCAACCACTGAGGGAGAGAGCAGCTGTGAACTAGGCAAAGAGATCAGTTCTGCAGACCAGGCATACATGACAGACTCTAAAAAGACCAACAGGTCAGCCTTCCTTGGGTTTCCTTAGTAGACTGCCACTTGGGAACCTTTCCCTGTTGCTTCTCTCCACTCAAAATGTAATTGCTTTTCCAGAACAAGGTGTTCTTAAGTAAGTCTGTTCTGGGTAGCAGGGTCTGCACCACTGGTGGCAGGTACTGCTGGTCTGTAGGCACTCTGGTATCTACATCTGCTCTGACCTCTGTTGGAAGTAGGGCGCTCATGATCTGCATGAGCACTTAGACATTCGGAATCAGACTTTATGGCTAGCTTGCTGTGTTTCTTATTGAAACATTTTGTATTGCCAGAGTACCTCCTGGATGAGAAGTACCTTGTTTAAATGCAACTAACCATATGGTGATTGGGAACTGCAGGTCATTTAGAATCTTAGGTGCTTCACAGATGCAGGCAGAAAACTAACAGGGACAATGGAAATAGTCCTAAGCTTAAACAATATTTATCCCATAGGCACGGGAAGCGAGACTGGTCTGTGGAAGAGAACGTGAACTTGGAAAGCCTTTCCATCCAGACTGATAGCCAGTCAGCTGCCCAGCTAGCCCGGACACAAAAGCTGGCTTTGTTGAAACTCACTGCTTTGATGGACAGATACTCCCCTTCCAGTAAGCAGGGCTGGAACTGGTAAGTTGTCTAATATTAAAGCAACCTGTGTTGGAAAGAGAGGATTTGATGTAAGCAGGTGAATTGCCTTGTCTGCCTAGATTACACATGTTCAAGATGAGGAATTTCATTCTGTTAAATAGCTGGCAGTTTCGTGGTTATTTCAATGGCTCCAGGATTTCCTCTGCTATGGACTGCACTTTTGCTCCTTGCTGGTGGTCATGTTGTTACTGATTTTAAAGCACGTTATAGGTTCCTCTTTAAATTTACCCATTTGTAGGGCTTTGTCAGAGGTCCTTCACAGAGATTGCAGGACCTGAGGTGACAGCTGGGTGGGCTGAGAATCCATCTCTTCAGCATCAAGTCCCGGTTTGAACTAAAACAATGACAAAGTCAGTCACTCATAACACTTAGAAATACGAGTTAGCATCTTGTGATAGGGATCTGGTACTTGAATACAGAAAAAGAAGTGAAAAAAGGCTGCAGTGCCCTAAAGGGATGGAACATATTTCACATGAGGATGCTTTATTAAAGCTAATTTCAGTTTTGAAATGAGGAAGTCATTCCTGTAATTGCCCTTGATGATTTTCTCTCTATCTTATGATGGTACGTGTACAGGTATGTGGCAGAATTTGGGGATGTGGCAAGTATTGCTAAATCCCTTCCCATACATGTAACTAAAGTAGCAGGCAGATCTGTGCTGGAGAGCTAATAAGTTGGATGCACTGTTTTTTGTTTTCAGGACTATACCAAAGTTCATTAAAAAAACAAAAGCCTCTGACTACAAGGACAAAAATGTGTTTGGGGTTCCTTTGCTTCTGAATGTTCAGCGAACAAGCCACCCACTGCCTAATGGCATACTGCAAGCACTGGACTATCTAAGAAGCCACTTTCTTGACCAGGTATGAACCTGAGGCAGCCCAGAGCAGCTCTGTTCCATAAACGGATCTGCTCCAGGGAACCACTCTCTGCTTCCAGCTCTTGCGAGGGACTTTCTTGCCTCCTAAGGCTCTGAATAGGCAGAAAGGTGTAGGTCTGAGCAGGTGGCCTGCGAGGAAATACAAAGGCTGTTTACTTCTGGGAATGTCTTTAGTCCTGTATTGTATTTTTGTGCCTTACCTCACTGAAATCATCTGCAGGCAGTTCTCTTGGTGCAAGCAGTCAAGCTGTCTTCTCCTGGTGAGCTAGCATGTCTCTGCTCCCTTGGGAAGTAAGTCTACCACACAATGTCGTTACTCCCTCTGTTCTGTGCTTGCTGGTAGTGTGATTATTAATCTTGTTTTAGCTGAAATGTACCACTAAAACATATTACAGCAGTGCTTGTAACATCTTTTTCTGGATCTCAAATCCATCTTTATCCAATAAGTGGAGATGTGTGCGTGGCAGTGAAAGTGTGTGTTGCATATGCTATTTCTGTAGCATAGGTGCAGAAATGGGAGACCCTGTGACATGAGGCACATCACTTAAATAAAGGGCTTTCTTTTTTCTGTGCTTTGCAATTGTATATGTCTGTAGTATTATGCCAAAGTACAAAAACGTGTGCATCCTGTGAAGTTACAATGCAGTTTGGTGGCACGTACTGGAGTGTGAGCAGTCAGTTTCTTATGAAGGCAGTGTGTTTCATTTTGAGGTCATGGTATCTATTCAGTTAATAGAAATAAACCCATGAATGTGAATACTGTCTCAGTGGCACACAGTGAAACTTTCAGCAGGAGCTTTTTTGAGGTCAAGTTCATGGGAAACTTCTAAATCTAGGTTTTGTCTGAAACTGGATTGATATTCATATTAAAAATAAAATCATAATTTCTGTCAGAACGGTGATTGCCCTTTGCCAGCCTGTAGATGTATTAGATGTACCAGGCATATCAGATGTTAAACCTGAACCTTGTGGATCTTACAGTCTGAGTTTGTTTGCTCTGGCATGGACATCAAGGTACATTTGCTTTTGGAAGAACATACACTGGTGTACTAGAAACTTGCAGTTCTCATGTGTGAACATAGCCTCCTCAAGCAAACTGACAGATGTCAATAGTAATGATTTTAGAAGTAAAAAAAGAGTAATTTTGCATTAAATAAAAAGCAAGCAAACAAATATGAAAATTGGTACATCTTTCACAGCTGGTTCTGTGGGTGTCAGTCATGGTTTGCCTGGAAGGAATAGCTGTGATGCTTCTAATGATACAAAAATATTTTGGTGTTAAATCTCACTACCATGGACTAGACCCAGACTAGGGTCTTAGCTATCAAAAGGAAGGTGAAGGATCAATTATTTGTCAGAGGTTTGAATCTTGATGAGTCCTCTCTTTGCCTTTAATATTTTCTTCTACTTGTAGGTTGGCCTGTTCCGAAAATCCGGTGTCAAATCCAGGATTCTGTCTTTAAGAGAAATGAATGAAACCAACCCCAACAACGTATGTTACGAAGGGCAGTCAGCGTTTGATGTGGCCGATATGGTGAAGCAGTATTTCCGAGACCTTCCTGAGCCTATATTTACTAGCAGGCTCTGTGAATCCTTCCTCCACATCTACCAATGTACGTCACAAAAGTTATAGTTTTCCAATTCCTTGAAGATCTTAATATTCAGCTGTACAAGGCAGTGGCTAGACTAGGACTAGTGTCTGTCCTCTTGTAGTCAGACGAGACAAGTCAGGCAGGACGTTTCTGAAAAGATGAGTTCATTGTGGCTGTAGACTTAAGAGCTTTACATCTGCATCGTATGGGCCAGCTATTTTCTAACATTGTGTCTTTTCTGTTCTTTGAAGGATGAGTGTAATAACATACATTGTAGTAGCCCTCCTAAACTGTGTTTTTAAATGGTCATTTCCTTATGGAAAATTAAGAAAGAATCCAGTCCCCTTGTTCATGTTATGAAGCAGCTCCTTGTGCAAGAAGTCATGTTATATTGATGAAATTTCTTTATTAAGGTGCCCAAGCACAGTTGCTGTGAAACAACTTCTTTGCCTGGAAATGGCAGCAACTTTCTGCCTGTGCTCTCACTGTCAACTATCCTTGAGACTCAACCTGGAAAAGAAGGAAACATGAAGCTGAAATCAGGCATTGAATATAGTTTTAAACAGGTTCCATCTTCAGTACTTTGCCCTCAAGGAATTCACTTTCAAAAAGCAGCTGGGTTGGGGAAGGAACTTGCTGTAGGGACTTATGATGATGTTGCTACAGGCAAGTTTCTCCTTCTTTTGAGAAAAGATTCTGAAAGTCAAAGTATGGGATTTCTGAGTGGACTGTTTTTCAGCCTGTTTTATATGACTTTTATTGACATGAGTACATGAGCTGCTGCTGTCCTGTGTATGGTGCAGGTTCGTGGAAGTTTGGTTGGGTTTTATTTTTTAACCTGTCAGGCTTTTAGAATTTTGTCTTTAAATGGTTTGTTTATTTTTCTGAAGCAAGTTTTCTGCTTGCATCCACAAATCCTTTTTGTGAGGAGGTCCACAATTCCTATGTCCAATGGACGGGGAACCATTTTCTTCCATTTATTATAACCTGGCCACTGTCCATCTCCTGTCTTTTGTTTTGGGATAGAAACAGCAAATGACTGAATTCTGCTCACCCATTTTGTGCCACATGTGACTTGAGCAAGTGCCTGGATTAAATTACTATCTTTTGGACATATGAAATGTGCTGATTTCACCAGGAAGCATGTTTTGTGTGTTCTGCATATGGGCTTCTACTTGAAGGGAGAGAGAAGTGATCTTCTACCCTTTGTAGTGGTGTAAATTGGGGAAATCTTCATGACAGGAGAATGCATGGCAGGTTGAATCACACCTACTCTCCTACAGGAGCTGTTTGGGCACACAGTCACACACTGGGTTTTGGTGTGAATGAACATCTGTTGGCAAAACATTATTCTCTCAATTGAGCATCTGTTCTCCTCATGCCTCAAGCTGAAAGGAAGACAGTAGAGTCGCTATCTGTTCCAAAGTATCATTCCAGAGTAATATTTTATGAGGAGACAAGCCTTTATTTGGGTTGTAACCAGAGCTGGTTCAGGGTAAGTTCATTAGCATGGTGTTCAAGATGAATTGCAAGTCAAGCACCAGCATCACTGGGTGTGAACGTGCATCTTGACAGGCAACAGGAGAAAACTGTACTTGGGTGATGTGACTGTGATAATGGCCTTTGTGTTGTCTGTTGTGAGCTAGAGTGACAGGAAAATGGATGAACATACAGTTTCAATGCCCTGCTTGGGATGCTGTTGATGGATGCTTCCTCTGCAAGTCATATGTGATTTTCATATTTTTTTTTCTGTTTTCAGATGTGCCAAAGGATCAGCAGCTTCAGGCTGTCCAGGCTGCTATTCTCCTTCTCCCAAAGGAAAACCGAGAAGCTTTGAAAATCCTCCTGTTCTTTCTACGAGATGTGGTTGCATTTGTTGAGGAAAACCAGATGACTCCAACCAACATTGCTGTCTGTCTTGCACCTTCTTTGTTTCACCTCAACACCCTGAGACGGGATAGTTCCTCCTCCTCCACTAGGTATTAAGCATCTTATATGCTGGCATTGCTGCTGTCCATAGTGTTCTTTGCTGGAACAATGTCTTCTGTCACTGGCATAATTAATTGTCTGCTTTTAAGGGGGAAATAGTGCATGTATCTTGGCGTTTGTCTCAAATACAGTTGTTCAGGTCCAGCAGGAGCTGACCACAGTGCATGCAGCGATCCAGCAGCTCATTGCCCAGTGTAGAGAACAATGGTAAGGCCCTGTTGTCATGCTCCTGACTACTCTGCATGCGAGCCAGCCTGCCTCGCTCACAACTTCTGTAGTCTTTGCAGTTGCCCACAGGTCCAGCTGCCCAGGAACCCAGCATGTGGCCCACGGTTTGCATTAAGGTGATGCTGACCATTGAAAATGTAGCTCCTGCACAGGCAACCTAAGCCCAGGTGCAGCTTTAAGGCCCTGCAGACATCTGGCAGATCGTAGCAGTTGCTGGCACTGGTTCTGCTGGGTGATAAGGGGATTGTTCCTGCCAAACCGAGCCACAGGGATTCTGTAAATTTATCTTAATAAGTAAAAGTATCTGGGTTGCATAACATCCCCTGTTTGTACGTGCAGGGAGGAAGGTGCCCTTGGGCCAAAGTAGGCAAATAATCTCTGAGAGCATTCATGCCTTATCTGGTCTCCTGAGGCAAGGCTGTTTGCTTTACTCCATGCTCCTGTGTATGGACAGACACATATCAGGGTAGAAAAGAACAGCTGACTGATGGAAACATTGTGCACCCATCAGAGTAGTGAGTTCATCACCTCACATGGGGAGCTAAAGATGAGGACTAGTTCCAAAGCAGAAGCTGTCAGAGGTGCTATTGGCATCTTTCAGGATAATAACACAGGCTCTGCATAGCACAGAGAGGGGAAAGAACACACTAAGGACTTTTCTGTTGAATGGCACAAAACGTCTGGAAATACCTGGAGCCTACGGCTGCCCAGCTCTCCCTGGGCTGAGCCGGCACATGGCCAGGAGCCATGTGGTCATTGCGAGGGCAGCTAGGGATGCGACGGAGCTGTAGTGGCATCAGGTCCTTCCTGGATTGCGGTTGTGTTTGAGCACCTGGGAATCATACTTTGAGAGTTGTACCTCTTTAGTTTACATAAACATTAGGCTGAAATACTAGGACCAAAATAGAAACTGAGTTTTCTCTTTGTTGTCACTGTTTAGAAGCCAGGATGCTTTGAAGCTTTAGCTTTTTTGTAACCGGGCATTAATGCTGTAGTGCAGGGTTCCGACTTCAAAGGGTAGAAGCTGACAGGTCTGACTTTGAGGAGCAGAGCTGAGGACTCTTATCTTCCACCCAATTTTCAAGCCATTTGGCAGGAATGCACATAGATAAAAGTATTAGAAGCCAGGATTAATGATGTCATATAATGATTATGAATTAAAAGAGGGGACTGTTCTTGAAATGTGTTTGGTGTGGTTTGGGCCAAAGGATTTAAAAGGTTCTGCAAAGGAGCTTGCTATTTGAAGGCTACCCACAAATCAGTTTGCAGTCATGGCTGTCTTTGGCCAATCTGCGATGATGTGTTTGGGGAATAAAACACCTTGACTTGCCTTTCTTGGACATGCGTTACTACTGGTCAGTACTGCCCCGGGCAATTTCAGAGTGTGCTAGGAGGGAGTGTTGTCTATGGACCTTGCTGCACTAACATAACATGAGCCCCTACATGGCACATAAGGGTCCTTCAGTGCAGTGTGTTTTTGCTGAAGCTGCTGGTTTCCAGCCCCCCAGGCAGGCCAGCCAAGTAGGCATGTTGTATTTGTGGTTTACAGCATCTCGCTCACACAGCCTTCCTTTTGCCTTCCCCTCTCCATAGATCTAGTCAGAGGAAGTGCAGCTCGGGGAAGCCAGACCAGAGGGAGCTGAGTGAGAATCTGGCAGCAACTCAGGGCTTGGCCCACATGATAATGGAGTGCAACAGACTCTTCCAGGTATGTCACTTGCTGTAGCAAAGCAAAAGCCCTGAGCAGCCTGATGTAGGTGGCCTGCTTTGAGCAGCAGTTTGGGCCAGAGCCCTGCAGAGGTCCCTGCTAGCCCAGCTGTTTCTCTGAGCCTGTGATAGGCATGAGTCCCGCTGACTCCAGTACAGAGAAAATTAACAGCATTGAAGATTTTACCACAACTATTTGTAAGGGCTCTGAGAGCATTCCTCCGTTTCTCCCTCCAACTGCTATGGGCGTTTGACTCCCTGGGCTTGGGGCCAACTTAGAAAGCAACCTTAGAGAGGCTGCCATAAGGTCTTGCAGGGAGGCCCCGGCCAGGGCCGACCATCCCTTCTTGTGGGAAGTGGGTTCAAGTTGAGGTTTTGCTGCTGGGGACTGGCTGGAGCAACAGCCATGCCTGTGCCTGGCCGTGGACCCCAGTAATCTGGACCGGGACCTTGACCCACAGACTGACTTCCCGGCTTGACCTCGGCCTTTCCTCATCATTATGGACTTGCCTGGCAATCACTAGACTGTGGCTGACCCTGGTTGCTGTCACTGGACCTGATCCTGACCTTCCTTGCTGACTCACCTTCCTGGCTCAACCTCAGACCGCGTCTCTATGGACGTGTCAATGATGTGGACTCTTGGCTGACCCTGGCTGCCACCCCTGGCCCAGCTCAGGTACTGTGGGACCAGGTGGCTGCCCTGCCAGCCCCGTTAACCCACTCGACTCCTGGCCCCTTTTCCTTGGGGCATCGCTGGCCCTTGGTGCCCCCCCGGCAGTCAGCTTGTGCCGTCTCGTGCTCTGCCCCAGCACCACGGCTGGGCAGGAGCTGATGCCCCATGGCTCCCCTGAACTGACACACGGCCCCGTCCCAGGGCTCCCCCAACCAGCCCCTTGCTTCTGAGTGACACCCACCCCCAGCCCAGCCTGGGGTCCAACCTCCCCATGGCATCAGTCCCCAACCTGGACAAGGCTCCTCAGTGACCCCCTTCACCCCCAGCCCAACCGTGGGTCCCCATTTCCTCAGTGGTGGCCTGAACCCCTCTGCCCAGCCCTGAGGCCCCTTGGGGTGCTCTGACGCCTGCTGCCTGCCCCACACCCTAACATCAGCCCTGGCAACATGGGAGCTAGCCCCAGCCCTGGCTGCACGTCCCCTGAAATAGCCCCACAGGGACTCTGAGCACCTGCGGACATCCTGCACTCTCCTGCTACAACCAGGGCGCTTCACAAGTGCTGCTGACGCCAGGCCTGTGGGGCTGCCCCTCACTGAGGGGTGCCGGGACCCTGCTGGTGTGCCCCCAGCCCTGCCAGGGGAGGGTCTGGTGCCAGCACCCTGGGAGCGCCTGGAAAGGGCCGTCCCCCTTCTGCTGGCGACCTCGAGGAGAGCTGAGCTCCACAGGGAGGCCTCAGCCATGCCGGTGCCTGGACACACACCCGCTGCTCTGGACCTGGACCCTGATGCTTGGCCCTGCCTGGTCACTGTGGCCGTTGCTGGCCATCGCTGGACTGCGGCTGACACCGTTACCGCCACCGAACCTGGCCCTGCCTGGCCTGGCCTCGGCCCTGCCGCAGCACCCACGGACGCTCCTGCGACTGGGACTCTCGGTTGGTCGCCACTGCCATTCCCAGGCCTGCCCTGCGTCTCCCTCAGGTACGGTGGGACGGGGTCCCGGCTGGTGCCCAGCCCTACCCCATGGTACTGCACTCAGCGCCCTGGCCCCCTGGAGCAGCTGGCCCCTGCTGTTCCCCGACTCCATGGTGGGTACTCCAGAGGGGTCTGGCCTCCTGCCTGCACCCGACCCAGCCTTGGCAGGAGGGAGGGCACAGCCACGGCACGGGTGGGTGCACAGGAGATGCTCAGGCAGCACAGCATGTGGTTTGGGCAGCTGGAGAAGCCCCCAGCACATATGGCTGTCATGTGTTGCCAGCATGGCACTAGAGCTAGGTCTAGTTTTGTTTGTGGGCATTGTTCAGCCAGCCATCAGGAGCGCATGCTTGCACAGATGTGTGCTTGTTTAAGTGCCAGACCCATGCCCATTAGGTGCTAGGCACTGTCTAGCTGTCATAGCCGAGCTGTCCCCCCCCCCACCTATATGGGAAAGAACCTGGGACATTAGATAAATACATGTGTATTTTTTGTAACTATATATACACATATATATATGTATATGTATATATACACACACATGCATATGCCAGCAAGCACCTAAATCAAGTGCAACACCTACTCTCTAATGGTAGCAAAGCCTCATTTGTGTGCTGCTTTACCTCGCACAGCGGAGCTTCCAATAAATCCCAAAACAAAGGCAGGAGCCATGGCCTGCTGCCTCGTAGCTGGCCTTGTGGTTGCTCGAGACTGATACGCACCCAGCAAAGAGGTTTGCCAACTCTGTAGGGATTCAAAACATTGCTGCTGCAGGGAAAGGCATTTCCCTTGTGTCGTCCTCTGAGGGAATGTAGTTAATTGATCTGCTCCTCCCCTGGGCTTCCTGCTCCTCCAGGTAAAACTGCTGCCTGCCTGCCTGCCTGCACCAGCATTGCTGGCAGCTGATGGTGCTGCTCCCACAGCTTGCAACTGAACACTGCTGTCCTCTGAGAGGCACTCAGGAAGCCAGCCCTTTTTTGAGGGCTTGGTACAGACCACCTGCACAGGGCAGTGATGCGGATGTGTGTTTGCTTGTAGGTGGTACACCCCACAGCCTGTACTCCATTGTTCTGGTAAGTGAGTGTTGTTTCACACCTCCTGGTGTGTTACATTAAAGTTCAGTCCTTGAGTGTGATGTGTGATCTCTTCCGCAGTTACCTGACTGTTGCCATGATCAGCTGACTAACGACTTCCATGAGACAAGCATCCTGAGCACCAGGGCCTCGCACTGCTGGGCTGGGATGAGACTGCTTGGCTCCCTTGAGAGCTCTAGGCTCTGCTGAAAGATGCCAGAGATGACATCAAAAGCTGTGTGATCTGCTCAGGTAGGTAAAAAGGATGGTGGGAGTCATCAGAGTAAGGCTGGCTCTGGGAGTGTGGGTAACTGTACCGTGCGTGGTTGGAGGGTTTCCTGGAGGTGCTCTTGGGTGTTCCAACTACTCAGTCCTTAAACTCCACAGACTGAAGCAGAGCAGCCCTGGCATGGGCCTGTGGGGTTTGGTTCTTGCACACAGAATTGTTCTGAGCCGTGCTCATGGCCTCTCTTGTCTGCCTCTGCACCTGTGGCTTCTGAAGCCATGCTCCTGTTCCGTCCCTTTCTTATTTTCCTTCCTCCCTCCCCGCCTCCCTTCTTTCTTCCCTTACTTCCTCCTTGCCTTTCATTTCTTCCTTCCTTTCTCTCCTAAGGGGGTGCTGCTCCCCTGGAGCATCCTCCCGTACCACAACTCCACCCTAACAAACACAGACACCTCCAGTTGTTTAGTCCCTTTATTGTCACCCCACAGGGAACACCTACATCCTCTGCACAGGCTTAATCCCCAGGATGTCGAATCCTTTGGCCATGACAGTGGCAGTGGCTTCACACAGCAGCAGCCTCCACATGTTCACCTTCATGATCTGGCCTGCAAAACATCAAGGGAGGAGCTGGAGCAGCTGCTCAGAACAACTAATGCTGCCTTCCCCAGGGGAACCCCATCCGCCCAGAACCTGGCCGTGGGGCTGGGCACACTGAGCCCCCTCCATTCTCCTCAAGCCAGGCAGACTGACCAGCCCTCATGTTTCCAGGTGCCTGGTTGCTCACAACTCTCCACTCAGCCCTCCTGCTTCAGAGGATGGTGACACAGGCTGTGCCAGCCACCTTCAGTCCTCCCACATGGACAACACTTGTTCTGCAGCAGCAAATAGGGTAACAACGGCCTTCGCAGCACAGCGGAACACCCTGCAGATTGCCTGTACCGTGGTGTGTGACACAGGCACATGCAGCACCCCTAGGCCAACACTCACCACTCTGCCTGTCCTTCTCAACGCAGTAGCAGTTGTCATAGAACTCGGTGAAGGTGGTGGCCAGCTCATAAAGGTAGTCACAGAGCGTGTGCAATAACAAGTCCTCCAGGATCTTCTGCAGGATCTCAGGGAACCTCAGGATGCACTTGCCCAGTTTCCACTCCTTCTCGTGGTCAAGGATGAGCACCTCCTCCCTGGCTGCCTTCCGCAGCATCTGCTCGTCAATATTGGCCAGGCGAGCAATAGCCCTGAAACGATCCAAAACACAGTCTGCTTGTGAGGGTCCCACTGCTCAACCTGCCCCAGGGCCAGCCTGTGGTTGGTCATGTGTCTGGCCATTCTCAGGGCTACCACAGGCCACCCGCTGATCTCCTTGATTGCTCAGTCCTGGGTTATCAGGCCAGAAGAGAGCAATCAGCCCTGGGAGCGCCCAGGGAGGCGCTGCCTTTGGAGCGATCCAATGGGGCACTGCAGAGGAAGAGGGAGGGATGTGCTCTGGACACAGGCAGTCGGCAAGGACAGCTGATGCTGCCAAGCAAACCAGGGCTCAGGGTGCCAGAAAAACTGTATGGGGTACGGCGACACCTAAAGTGAGCAGCTGCTGGAACACAGGCTCACCCCTCTCCAACCACCTAAAACCTCTAATGGAATTACCAGAAACTCCCACAGTTCCCTCCCTGCTAGCTAAAAGCCCAGGATGCATTTCACACAGAGGAGCCCTGTTTCAGATAGCGGAGGACAGCATTTCCAATCACAAATAAAATCTTGCCTATGGCGCATACTGATGTAGCTGGCTTCTGTTACCAGCTACCCCTAACAGCACTGATGCAACTAAGTCACCCCTTTCCCCACATGTCCCTTTGCGATAAAGATGCAGACAGCATTAGAGACCAACTCCAAGCGACTCCCAACACACTCAACCTACCTGATCCGTGTGAAGGCATACAGCAAATATGCAGCTGTGTTCCCTCGGTCATCCAGCATCTTGTCAAAGGAGAATACGTAATCGTTTAGTCTGTTGTGGGAGAGATCTGCATATTTAATACATCCAAAAGCGACTGACGTCTGGGCAGCCTTCAGCTCTTCTGCTGTGAGGACCTGTTGCAATTTCAAAACAGGTAACACTCATGAGGAAGAATGGTACATTGGCATCACAAACCACAACACGCAGCCTTGGCCACTCAGCATGGCTCAAGAGGAAAGCCCAGGCTGCTGACGGGATTTTACTCATGTGGTACTCAGTGGAAGGCTCACACCCACTTTTCCACCTCGAGATACCAGATACCCCATATCCACCCCTCACTTCTGCAATCAAATGGCACTGCAGCCCTGCCCAGGTTAAGGCTGACTCCCTCTACTCCCGAAGGTCTGCAGGAATTCTGTGCCCCATGAAGGGCAGGTCCGACGCTCATACTGTGCTCCTGCTTCTTAAAAACTGCACATACAAATAACAAACACTTGGCCTTCCTACCCTTATGGAGCATTTTGGGTAGTCCAAACACTCACAAAACCCCTCTCTGGTGGAACAGCACCCTGTCAGCATGGCAAAGCACTTTGTGTCTGACTCCTATGAGCCCTTAGGAGATTTTCAAGGTGGTTTTTTTTCTGTGCTTCCTCATGTTCCTGTTTAAAAAGGGACCTTTCACTTTCACCCTACACTGCACAGCACCAAGGAATCGCACTTCCCAATTCCACTTGGACAGAGTTTGGTCCTTCTGTTCCATTCCATGTCCCACACTGTCCAGTTCTCTCCAGGCCATCAGGATCCAAGACAGACAGAAATCTCATTAAGCAAAGGGCCTCCAGCAAACTCGGCCACAGCCTCCAAGGGAAAGGGTGAAGCCTGATGCCAAAGCCCCCTGCAGATGCCCAACCATCCAGCACCAGAAGTCACTGCTAGCCCAGTCTGCCAAGGCTGTAACTTTATATTCTGCCACCTCCTCCGGTGGCATCCTGGGGGAGTCACAGCTGTTGCCATCACACCAGTGAGACCTGATGGTGCCTGCAAGGACAGCTACCCTGCCAGGCACAGCTCTCCTCTCCTGTCCTCAGAAAGCTCTGCAGTACCAGCCAGAGGGCAGCGTGCCACCCACAGCTCACATTTTCTCACTGCTATATACCCAGGGATGCTCTTCTTTCCCCGTAACAGCACCTTGCCCAAACTGCTATCAAATAATCACACTGATTGTGTACACAACCCACGGCATCTCCTGGGCAGTTTGGCAGCGTCCATATTCTCAGCTCACATCCAGAACACGAAAACTGCAGGTCTGTGAACAAATCTGGGAAGTTCTCAGGAAAGATAATTTGTCACAACTACCTTGTCCCGTTCCTTGTCTTTCAGCTTGTCCATGGCTCGTTTCAGCCCTTCTTCCAGCAGATCCATAAGACGCACTGTATCACCTGAACGAGTTTTGAACTTCTTCCTGAAAACACACAGCCAAAATGACCACCTGCATAAGAGGCAAAATACTCCCACAAAACATGGGAATCTCAGAAAACATCCATGGGGTGGCCGGGAGGTGTGAGCAGGAAGGCTCCAAGAGTCAGAACTGTCCTAGTTCCAGACATTAGGCAGGACACAGTACCAGTGCCAGACCCCTGCCCAGCCCAGCATGTCGCCTTTACTTTTATAACAAAGCTACAGCAAAACCACCCAGTTCGCAATGGCATGTGACCGTCAGAGCACGCTGATTTAGCCGCACCTTCACAGAGACACAACAACTCTGGAGCACAAGGGCCTGGCTCACAGACCAGGATGCAGAGGTTCTTTTCCCAACATTCATTTCATCCACCGTGAGGCAGGTAGACAATAATGGAAATCACGGCCTTTACCATTGCCATCTCTCAGTATTCACGTCAGCTTCCACTGCACTTCCACCAGCTGTTCCCAGTGCCCCTCCCCAAAAGCCAGGCAGTAGAAGCCAGGCCCAAAAGGGAACCTGACAACAGCACCAGTTGACTATGTGGATCAAGGACCATGACAGGCAATGAAATGACACAGTTACATGATTACAGTTCCATTTGTTACTGAATAACAGCATAGATGTTTTTGGGGTTTTTTTTGGCATGCCGCATACATACTTGTCAACAAAGGAGACCAAGTCTTCTGCATTCACTCAAACATCCTCTGCAGAGTGCATACAGAGGAAAAACTGCATCCAAAGACTTACTTGTCTTCTCCCAGCACCACTCCAAACGCTGCATGGGCCACTCTGGTTACTTTGGGATCATACCAGCCGATCATCTGTCCAGCTGCAAACACTGTTTGTAAATGCACTGACTGCAAGGAACAAATACCAACAAGTGGGTTCTCAACCCACTCCTCCAGGTACACCTTTCTTCCCAGCTTTATCTCCTTCACAAAGCTGCTTTCACAATGAGACTTAAAATGATTCTAGCTCCACAGAAAAATTCCACTTCAGGAAGTTTAACCTTCCAAAGAGTTTTCCAGGCTTACAGAAGCAGCAACCAGCAAATTCCCATCACTGCTCAGATACAGAGCTGACAACCTTGCATTTCCTCAGGTAAGGAGAGACCCAAGTACAAGCAGTACAAATCTTATTCTAGATCTACTGAGATGGTGGGCTTCACCCACCTCTGGTGGTAACTGGGTCTCTCCCTAATCAATCAGTTCTAGAAGCTCTTCATGGAGTCCACCAGCCACCAAGCTAGATTCACCACTACGCTGATAAGGACAAGAGCAAATATACCATGCTAAGAACCCTATGGCGTTCTACTCGTGTTACTGTTGCATCTGTCACTTAACACACTTTACAGTGATCTGTACCAGCAGCGACAGCAGAGGTTGGCATACTCACCTGGCCACTATCAACAACATAAATAAGGATATCAGCCTTCTCTTCACACACCCTGTGTTTAAGAGCAGCTAAGTCAGACGTGTCATATGTGTAACCTCCGTCTGATTTCATGATCGTCAACGGGACAGGGAAACCTGGGACAAACACAATCTTCCGGCCATCATCAACCTGGACAAATCCTAGAAGAGCAATAGAAAACATTCTGTGTCGTACTGAATGGGGAGGTTTGTGGGCCAGCACAGGTGGAAACACTTGCCTTCCAGGATGCTACCAAAAGAAAAGGCCATGCACTCACATTATCGAATAATTAATGGCTCAAAATATGAAAAAACCTAAATGAGAACTCCCTTGCCAACCAAGTCACATTCTGTACTGCACTTCCAGAATTCCAGAATTCCAGACTGTGCACAAGGAAGCGGATCTATACAGGTCTGGCCTTACCAGAAGAGACCTAATTGGATTTAAAAACTTGTGTCACTGGCATCCAGATCCACTTTTACAGCCATAAAAACAGCGTCACAAAGTATGGCATTAAAGGCAAGAGAAATTCTATGGAGATGCAATGACGACTTAGCACAAAGTCTTTCAGAGATAAGGCTAGTCAGAACACTTCAGATGGTGAGATTAAACAACTGCCAAATCCAGACAGGAAACACTTAAAACCAGAGACTTTTTATGCTCCACCTGGCTTCTTGCCAGTCTCAAAGTCAACATGATCGAAAAATGCCACTGTCTTCACAGAGATTTCTTAGATGAAGTTCCCATACAGGCACAACACTAAGACCAGGAAGTTTGTTATATATCACTCCTTGACTATTTACTAAGGATACAATAAAATCCAGTAATACCTCATGCTGTTGCCTACAAATATCACAGATAAACTGCTTTTGGTGTCAGCAAGAAAGGTTCAAGCTTTCTGGAACGAAACATACAAGAATCAATTCTGCTAATGCTTCTCTGGGAGGAAACACCACAAAAGATCCACTCAGGAAATGTGGTTGAGAAAAAGAGCAAGGGTGGGGAACATGCAACTTCAAAAACATCGGTCCTAAGCCTCGCTCAAGAAGTGAGGTTACCTCGCTCATCCTGACAGCCACAGAATTTCTGACTTTGAGACCAAAAGCCTCACCTTTATCTTCAAATTCTTTCACAATGTCTTTCATCATCTCGTGGTAGAACGATTCCCCTCTCTCTATGAGTGTGATGTCCAAGCAGTTGTAGATTTTCTGGAACTCTTGAGGAGGAAAACAGAACAAAATACTTCCATTAAATGCACACAGTGGGAATTAGTGGCATGTTTATCAATGGACACAGCAAGTCCCTAAAGGTATTTTCCATCTCTTGGTGAAGCCATCAGACTAGGACTCAGGAACTTAGCTGAAAGCCTCCACAGACAGCCCAGTACTTTGATTGTATCAGCTTTTTTCTTTAAGCTTCTCACAGCAGCGTGGCAGTGATTTTCAAAAGAAAACTAGAGGATGGACTCAGACATAAAGATGAAGAAAGCCCCACTGCTCTACTGCTGAGACATGCTTCCAAATCTGGCAAAGTCACCTTTCCGCGACACGTCACAGATCAGTTCCCACGCTTTAATGAAGTCTGGGTTTTTGCTCTGCAGTAGCACCACACATTGATAGGCACGTTTCTTAAATTCCTCCTCTGTGTCAAACCTCCTCTTGGATTCCTACGGTAAAACACGCTACATGAAAATGCAGCTCTTTCTCCCCTGAAACAAGCCAACATTCATAACAGGCTCTCCAAGCATACTCACCTCAAAAGACAGAGAGGTAGCATGCTTACAAAGTCCTTTAATCATGCCCCATACAGACAACTCAGTATCAGATACTGCAATTCATTACCCAGTGGCAGGTTATTGCAATAACCTATTAACAGTGATTCAATTCTTTGTTTCTCTAAAACTACGTGGCAATTTGTAAAGCTCTTCAATCTGCTTTTCAGATGCTGACATAAATATCATGCTTATTTGCTACAAATACCTTGTAAAAAGCTTGGAGATCCCCAATGGGAGGAGAAACAGTTAAGTAATCCGGAAATTTGTCTTGGAGGTGAGCAATGAGCATTCCAAACTGGGTGCCCCAATCTCCTAAATGGTTTAACCTTGAAGCAATCAAAGAGCACAACAGCAATGATTTCTCAAACATATGCTTTAGAATACACACATTTTAAAAATATATATCCTAAAAGAAGAAACACGCATAATATCAGAAACCAAAACCAGGCAAGCCCTCCCAATTTCACTGCAATGAAGCTGCTGCCCGTCTTGATTCCTAACCCTGCTACACTTGCTCAGCTTAGTATCTTACTACATATAAAGTATTATTTGTTCTGAGCTTATAAAAAAAGACCAATACAGACCAAAGCATAGAGACAGGTATTGCATAAATTTAGTCAAACAAGCCCGCCCTACCCAAAAGTCAACTCTCACCTCAAAACATCATAACCTGCAAATTCGAACAGTCGACACATGCTTTCTCCAATTATGGTAGACCGCAGGTGGCCAACGTGCATCTCCTTTGCAATGTTAGGGGATGAAAAATCCACCACCACCTTAGACACAGTACCAAAGGAAAAAATGAATAAAAGGCAGCAGTCATTAGCACACCCCCTGTGTTTAATCTGGATTTTGTTGCGGGCTGGGGCAAACAAAGCTCGCCTCCACTGACCCTCATCCCCTCTTTGCTGTCGACAGCACACAGCAACAGGGAAGGCCCAGTGGGGGACACCAGAGCAGGCTTCCAGCCCAGGGCCCGGCTGCACCCGCCCAGCAGAGGGTCAGGGATCACTCCCAGACTGACCTTGGCACAACACACCATCCCCGGGGAGCCCTGTCCCTCACCCACCAGAGACCACACCAGGTACATGCGGCCATGTCCCTGGCCCCCAGTCCCTAAGTCACATCCCATTTTCTCTGCTGTAACAACCAGCTGACATGGACATCTCCTCCAGAAATCATTTCAGAGGGAATTTCAAAGCTACCTGCAGTCCAGCATGTTTCATCTATATGGGAGTAGGATGCCTATGTGCTTAATGCCGTACCTTCTTCCTTTTGCCAACAGTCGGTGGTTGAACTCCATTCATCAATAAACTGCTCAGCTGCTTCGACACAAAATCCTTCCTTAAGTGGACATTGATAAAACCTTTAGAGAAGAAACCAGCAATGAGTGCTGGGGCTGCAGAAGTGCCTCAAACCACCTGTTGTTTCCCTCCCCCTTGGATTTCTGTTTCCTCGCACCACGTACAAGAGCATATTAAGTTAGCTTGACAAAACAAAAAACTTCTTCAGCAACAGGACAACAAAGCTGTCACTAGAAGACAGTTTCTGTTCCCAGATTACAAAAGTCTGTTTCACACCACTATAGCCTTTACTGTAGGAGTTAGATTCTGCAAGCTAGTCCACTGACATAACTCCTTTTTGCACACTGTCACTCAAAGGTGAATTTATAAAAACATTTTTTAATGAGAAAATAAATAATCTTGGCAGGATTTGCAGAATGCAAAACCAAATCCTACTTTGTCTCCTTTTTTAATATTAATATCCTAAAATGTAGTTACACCTGGGTTAATCCATGCTTGTGGAAAAACACTGTTTTACTTCTCCTGCTTCACAGAATTAATGAACGAGCTTCTGCCCAAGCACTTGAAGGGCTGTGCCATGTGATTTTTGTGTTTATGCTACAGCCCTAAAGAATATGAGCCCTTGTATTTCTTCCTGGGTCTCAGCGACAAAACAGATGCAGCAATTAATAACCACCTTGCTACTCCAGCATCTTAGTGCTGAGAGGAGAAGGCCTCGTCACCATGCAAGCAACAGCAAGAAGGACATATCAATTTTTGCTGTGATTTCATGATTGTGGCCCGATACCCATCACCAATATTCAAAGGGGAAAAGCTGGTCCCTTAAGGATCAGTGGAAAAATTGCTAATTAAAGGGCTCAGGATTGGTACTTGCCAATTCTGAGAGAGGCAGATGGTCTGCTGCTGCACAAGTCTGAGGGCTCCAAAGCTCACCAAGATAGAAGCTAATTCACCCCATAACTGCAGTTTTAAATCACAAAACAGCTGAAACTCAACCCAGATTCTCTGATCACCATCTAGTATAAAATCACCCGATCAGCTTTAAAACATACAAAGCGTGGAACACGAAACTATCTTACCAGGACCGGCAATTTCAACCTTCTCAATGCATTCATTGGCAGGAATATTTTTTGATATTTTCTCAGCAATTTCTCTTGGACTAACCTTCTGTTCCTTGGTTTTGAGAAGTATCTGAAACACAACAAGAAGATCAAGTAAAATTCAATCCTCCAAAACATTCTGCATAGTGAAATAGAAAGTACAGAAACTGCAGCATTGTAAGATCCTCATGATCCTTTAGCTTCATAATGCAGAGACACACACAGAGAAAAACATCTCTAGCAAATTTTTGCAGATTAGATCAGCTCTTTCTACACAGCAGAAGTCTAACTAGACCCAACACGTTCACTCCCTTCTGCTAAGAGCAACTAAAGTGTAGTCCCTATGTCAGAAGAAAATCTTCCAGGTCATTTTTCAACACCTGTTGAGTGGTTTGGCAAATTTATATCTCTCTAAACCAGCAAAAGAGACAAACTCTTTAAAAATCAACATAGCTGGCACAGTCCTTCACATTGCTTCAAAATCCTGTTCATCAGTCTCACGGGTATCCTCAGCTCTGCCAGCATTCATATTTGAAGTTTTGAACTGTGCCTACAGTATATGCTGAGTGTGGTTTCAGAACAAGTCTGCAGATTTATGATTAAAAGCAACCAAAGCAAACTGCCTTCAGTCCTGCCTTAGACTCAAACTTAATAAATAAATAAATGAATAAATAAATAATCCCAACACTGCCCAATTTTCTTTGAAGAACATCAGAAAAACTGCTGGTAAAGTAGCTCTCCTTTTCCCTCCAGACATAAATGGCCCACTGTGAGGAACTTCAATAACACAGTGCAAGCCCACATACAAATCAGAATAGTTTGGGTTGGAAGGGACCTTCAAAGATCATCTAGTCCACAATTTCTCTGCCCATTCCCAAAGCATCTTCTCACATAGCTTTTTGCAAATCTTAGAAAAACACCCTTTAGGAGGATTCTGTGAGCTAGCCCAACCTGTCCCTTGCAAAACACTACAGTCACACTGTATAAAATTACCACAACTATTTGTGTGTGAGCACATGATTTTCCTTTCTTACTGTGACATGTTTGAAAATAATCTATCACCTCACTCCCATCAGAGCCACAAAGAGCAGGTACCTCTTTTGTCAATTCAGAATTCACACTCACTTGCAAGTACTGCTTGATTTGCTAATTTGCAGTCTGCTGTAAAATGTGACTTCTACTTAAGTTTCAGCTTCCTGTTTAACATGTCATACAGTTGATTATATCAGGATCTTTACAAGACGGTAAAGGCTTAGAATAGGCAAGAAAAGAAAACCTCCGCAGCCTTTAATGATACTCGAAGTGCAAACTACATGAAAAATAAATGCAAAACCAGATTACAGGCATGTTATACCAGATTCCAGGCATGTATCTGAATCATTCCAGAAACAGTCACCGTACTCCTATTACTCTAAGGAGCAAGCAGAGCTCCTGGCTCAGACCCCAGGCATTAATATGCTAACGAGCTCCCAGGAAAACAATATGCATTTGTGAGGGCTGTTTCCACGTCGGTGCATCGCAGGGAGAGGTTGCTGCCTGGCACGTACTAGTGCTGGCCGGGAGTCAGGGCACTTCCTGCTCCTCTGGCAGCCTGGGGGAGCAAGGCCCTGCGGGAGACGTGCACTGCGGTCAAGTCCCTATAACCTGCTGCTCTCAGAGGGAAATGGCTGCGCTGCATCCCCTGGCTCTGCTGTGCTGCTATGCTCCAAGTGTGCTGCATGTGTGAGAACTGCCAAGCTCAGGCCTGGCTTACATGGCGTGCCTTTCCAGGGAACAAACGCTATAGCCAAGCCCAGTACCAGAAAACCGTATTCACCAGTACAGCTGACAATCTGGAACTTGAAACCCTGGCTTGAAGGGGACAGTTCAGACACCGAGTTATGTGAACAACGTTGACACTGAGAAGCCAGGACTGCTTGAGAATCCCAACCGTGACTTAATTGGGGTAAAGCAGCGGTCAAAAAAAAATGGCAAAGCTCTGACAGCCTGTGTCAGTGCAGTCACCCAGGGTGCTCCACTGGCTGGAACCCAGTCACAATATGCTAACAAGACCAAGGGAAGACGACACGTATTTGTGAGGGCTGTTTCCGCCTTGGCACTTCAGACCAAGAGCCTGCTGGCTGGCACGTATCGATGTGGCCCGGGAGTCAAACTCATTGCAGCAGGACAACAGACACGGCGGCTGCCGATGACAGCTGGGGAGAGTAGAATTCCATGTGTGCTGGTGGAAGTTTGATGTCAAGATTACCAGTCTAATAGATTAAAATAAAGGTGAATAGACAACACAGCACTTAAAAAAAATGTCACTTCTGTTGAGATTGCAAAATAAAAGATCTGTAATTACAAATAGTCTATCTCTTCACTCAAAGGCATCCGTGGATTGAAAGTTTGGGCATTTTAGCACCTAAGCTAGAATCCATTACCTTCTTTCTCCCCATCTCCTGGTTTTACTTCAGCACGGTCCCAGCCCACTGAGCAACTCCCGAAGTGTCTCTTACTCTATTTGGGTCCTCTTTGGCCAAGTATCTCCCAGAAAGCAGCAATGCCATAATTTCCAAAATAACTGTTGATACTAGCCAGGTTAAAAAACCCCCACTCCTTCCTTTGCACACTCTTAACAGGTGTTTTGTAAAGTGGAACCATTCTTACAGTTGCCTGAAAGCCTCCAAGAGTAGAACATCATAACAAAAAAAATGTATTTCCTGCCTTTTGCTCAGTTAAAAGAAAATATAGATGCCACCAACCATAGATGTGGGGATGCCCACTCAGCCTCCCCTCAGCAAATGCTTGGATAACAACAGCCAATAAGATAAGAACATGAGCACAAAAAGCATGTGGAATAGTGCACTCAAATCCATCTGAAACAGCATTTGTCACAAAACTGAAAATGCTTAAAGGAACACAACAACAATCAGCCAAAATCAGCTGTAACCAGGGAATTCACAAGAGACTTTTGAAACAAAGAGGCCAGCTAGAGCAGTAGGCAGGACGGTGCCTGAGCAGTAGTCTACACCTGGCTGGACACTGAGAAGGTGCTTTGCGTGCACCACAGCCTCTGTGCGGGCCCGACGATGGCCCGCGCCATCAGGTGCTGCGACCAGCCCATGCCGGAGCTTGCAGAGGGCAGCTCAGGATGCAGCACGCAGGGACCTGCGCCCCACTCGGGCGCACAGGGGAGCACCTGGGCCCCTTCTCACTGCTGTGTGTGTTACTGGGCGGTAGGAAGCTGCAGCACCCACACCCACAGGAGGTGTGTGCAACGAGGGGAACCTACACACACTCCCAGAGGTGGGGCGTGTGTCTGTAACCCACCTGCCCTGGGAGAAGGGGGTGTGTGCACATAACTCTGTGCAAACGTGTGTGGGGACGTCATACTTCCCTGGTGTTACAGAAGAGCATGCAGAGATTTGTAGGTGTTTATCAACATTTTGTAACTGTCCAGAATTGTGATTTGGTTTTTGCTGATACTAGTTCCAAACATATAGCTCGCTAATTGGTAGTTAATTGCACATCATTAGTAAATCAACGCAGCACTTAAATCCTGATTTGATTTAGATCCTACGAACTGAGCAGTTTTTCTGTGTGATACACATGTAACCAGCCATTTAAACATCTCAACAGAGGTTTAAAGGTCTACCCTGTGAAGGCCAATGCTTCCCCTAAAATGCCATTAGATACTCATGGAATTCTCAGCCCAGAGGCCCGCAACAAGCCTGAAAGAGGTCCAGTCTTGCAGCTCTCACTGTGCTGTCTATCATTTAGCTTCCAACAGACAACATCCCCATTTTTTCCTCTCTTTGTAAGACCGTTCAGATTTACCTGTGTTATGCCCATGGCGCTGTTACACTGGTAATCCCCAAATTTGGGCTGCTGACTTGGCGTCACTACTAGTGGAGGGTTTTCTAAATCTGGGTAGGCAGCCTGAATAGCAGCTCCAAAGATCTCCTGAAGACAGCTGTTGATATTAATCATGCTGTTTGCTGTTTTACTTCTTTCCTCTTGAAGGCTCTGAAAAAAATCAAAATCCAGAAGGCTAAATTCACAGCATCTGAGGAGCCTTTACATCCCAATTTTTTCCTTGGCTGCCTGGCAAAGCATGGCTGACAGATTTGGTTGACACCTCTAGGCAGAGGAGCAACATACACAACATAAAAAATCATGTGATTCAAGAGCTGCTTCTCCCTTTGAACCTCCCAGCACAAACACTTCCTCTGAATGCAGGGCTGCATTACTTCTCACACCTTTGGTAGAGACCTCAGCTGGGCTGCCCCTTACATAACTAGCCAAGACTTGACGGTGTGGGCCTATTAACCTACTGCCATTTTTCATAAAGTAGGTTTCTGTTTAAGGAACCAAGTAATATCTGATGTGCCACCAACAATTAAGGCGTCAGAACACAGAGTGAGCACGCTGTCACACATCACTAGGTGTAACAAACTGACATCATTTATTTAGCTTGTCTTAATGAGAACAAAAAACACATGCTACAGCATTAATTATTTATTCCCTTACCTTTCGAAGGAAGTTTAATCGATACTTAAGTTTTGCGTTTTCGTCTCGCAACCCTTCCAAACTTGGGGAGACTCCCAAGCATCCAAAGTTCTTCAGATGCTCAATTTCTGCAGTTAACAACTTGATCTCGTTTTCCTGAAAAACAAATTAAATTGCCACCGAGTAATTCTTGGAGTGGGGGGACAGAAGGCGAGGAGCTGCAAGATCTCAGATACAGTTCTAGTTTTGCCGCATAAAGGTAACAGCAATGACATGTAAGTTGAATAGTTCCAAACAATTCATGTTTAAAGGTGGTTTCTATTTGTGCAAAAACAGGGATTCTGAAACATTCTTAAAAAAGGTCAGTGAGATAATAACTTCACTAATATCAAGACAGAAGTGCAAGAAAGACAACAGGTCACGCTAATAAAATATATTCCCAGAAAAAGTACTTTCTCCGGCTTTTTTCATCTAATAAAGATGTCAAATGTTTTGACTCAAAATTCCCTAAAGCCTCCTTCAGCCAGTTTCAACGTCTCATAGGCCACAGTTTCTCCTCCAGAGGATGAAACCACAATCACTCACACAAGCCCTGCAAGCTCAAACACCAGCTGGAGACAGGAATGCCAAGAAGTACAGTGTGCTGCTTTGCAAGGGAATTCATAGGGCCATTCCTGCAGCATGTACTCAATTCCATGTCACCACACAACCTTTCCTTCCCTAACTCTGGTGTGGCTTCTCCCTTAAAACTGACATAAGGCAGTCAGGAACAATCAGGAATTTCAGGTGGACCTCTATGCTCCAAATAAGCACACTTCCCCATGCCCCTCCAGACTTTACAGCCAAATGCTTCAACATGCAGTCTTAGCCCAACGTTTGGAAGCTGCTGCAAGGAGCAGTAATTTTCCTCACTCCATTGTCTAAAGAAACCGAATATCTGAAACTTCATCACTGCCCTCCATCTCTTGTCCTCCCCCATAATAGGCTTTGTGCCCGTCAGCCACAAACCTGGCTCACAAACAGACGTCTGGAGGCTACTGAAAACTGAAGCGACTGAATGCCGCTACGAAGGGAGAGGCAGCTAGAAGAGGCAGCGAGCACTCCCCACCCTGGCTCGCCAGCCCGTCACCCGACTCGTTCAGGCTCTCCTCTACCAGAACTCCCACAGCAGGAGGCAGCTCTGGCTATTATCATAGTCACATAGGCCACCAAACCTTATCAGAAAGGGCTCGTTTACTTTGTTGCTCTTGAAACAATCAGAATATTTCATTAAGAAAAAAAATTGGGCCATCAATCTTCTGGTCTTATATGTCTACCTGAACAACAGCTCCCACAAATGCCACTGTAACTAACTGTAGGTGCTCAAAAAACCTAAGCTGAACCAAAACAATGTTAAGATTGGGCTGTTTGTGGAGCAAGCTCAAAATGGGTACTTTTGAGGTCATTCTTCATTTGCGCTTCAGCTTCCAGCACATTTTACAGCCTCAAGGTCTCCTCTGCTGCAGGAGAACAGGATGCTTCCTGCAGGTTCAGATGCGAAGGAAAAGGATTTTGAGGAAAAAAAAAAACCCAAACCTTTATCTAAACCTCTGCTTTGGCATTTAGCCAACTAAAATCATTGAACAGCACAGCTGTATCTCAAAAATACCTCACTTCAAATAGTCCATCACAGCTTTTCCTTTTGCAGCCTGTTCTTCTTTTAACCCAAGGCAGACCCCCGAAAAACCAGACTGTTTTTTTCTCACATACATATACATACCTTCCCCCATAAAACTAACAGAAAATATATTTATTTTTGACTTTTCTGACTGGCCTGACCCGGTAGCATTTCATGTAACTTAGAATCCATCTGAAAAATTTTCAGACTGAACTTCAAGTTTAAAATAGTGCAAGAGAGATTTCATTGCATTGCTTTACAGTTGTTTCACTGTAAGTTTAAGTAAGCATTATTGCTACAAACTGACTTAAAGGAACATCAGAGCAGCGACATGCATAACTCACTCCCCCTCCCCCTAGAATGTGCTTTAAGAAAAGCACAAAAATATGTCCTACATTATCTGTAAATTCTGTGTCCACCCAGTATTATCTTCTCTCTAGCAAAGTCAGCAGCTTCAGGGCAGGTTAGCAAGTCAGACCCTTAGGGGAGTTCTGCGCTGAGGACAAACATTGTCCAGATGCAGAAATTTGCATTCTGCTTTTGAAATTAAAATCGCTACATATCCAAGCCAACAGGCAGCTCACACTTACTCCTCCTGCTTTAAAAGATTCCCCCAAAACTACAGCCACTGAGATATTTCAGTACCATTGGCAAACTTTTCAGAACAGAAATTCGATTTGGATTTTCCTCCATCATCACAGATGCCTCTGGCTGCCCAAGTTAAGACTCGCTGGAGGCAAGATGACCAGTATCTTACTGGAGCTTCTTTTCGTATTGTTAGACTACAAGAGAGATGAGGAAAGAGTTTTATCCACGTGCATGGCCAGAACCCAGAACAAGGCTTGTCAGGAATCACTGACCCCTGGGGCAGACATCTGGCCCAAACAGCTTTTCCCACACAAATACAGGGTGACAACTAGTATCCCCATCACTTGGATTTGGTCAGGAGGTAAAAAACTCTAGAACAATGCCACAGTTCAGTAGGTCTCATCTACTTCTATCCCATGACTGCACCAAAATAGTGAATTCGCAGCACAGACACCTGCAGATAGGAGGCATTCAGGCTGGCCCGATTTCAGATTTGGCCAAGCCCAACGTGTCAGCCCAGACCGGCACATTTTCCTACAATGTTTTGTGCTCCTCTTCTGCAGAAAGTTTCAGTAGCAGTCTTTATTCTACTTGAGTGTGAACTGAAAGCAAAAGGTTTCACCACGGTGGTCTAGTTGCCCATCCCAATATTCCTGCTGCTGTTTAAGTCTCCCTTTTTGTGCTCAACAACAGCTAACAGAGATGATGAAATGAACTTTTCATTCAAAACCACCCAGCAGAAAAGCCTGAACTCAGCAATGATTACACTGAGTTCCAGAATCGATGGGGTTAAGATCACAACAGCCGGGCTGGGACAGCTGCGCAGCTGAGTACAGCTAGCAGCTCCAAAACTGGCAAGAAGGGCACTCTGGTTCATGGGCCAGTCAGGAGGGGAACGCCACTCAGAACCCTCTTCTCTCTGGTGACCAGCAATAGGACATGGGGAAATGGAATGAAGCCACGTCAGGGGAAGTTCAGACTGGACATTAGGAAAAGGTTCTTCACCGAACAACTGGTCATCGGTCACTGGAACAGGCTCCACAGGGAAGTGGTCACAGCACCAAGCCTGTCAGAGTTCAAGGAGCATCTGGACGACGCTCTTAGTCATATGGTTTAGTTTCGGGTAGTCCTGCGAGGAGCAGGGAGTTGGACTCCATGATCCTTATGGGTCCCTTCCAACTTGAGATATGGTATGATTCTATGGCCCCCACACCCATAACCATGTTGCCGAGCTCACCTGGAAAAAGGTCTTTAGACATTCACATGTTATAAACGCCCCTTATCACAGCAACCTGTGATAAACCTAATTCTCTAGCAAATCACCTACGAATGCTAAAAGTTATTAAAGGGATATTATAAATCCTACATTCTTTCTGAAAAACAAACTACATTAAACTACAGATACCCCTTGTAACTCCCCTCTCACAGTACCATCCAAGTGAGGAAGGGAGACAAGGCCAATACACTTGTGATCTACGAAACGTGTTAACTGAGAAAAGAAAGGAAAAAGCTGCTGTTCAGGACATAAAGTTTCATCCCCTGGATTATTCTACGTGCACAGCCCTGGACACATCACAACTTGTCAGTAAAGGGTCATACCTGATGACCACCTCATGAGAAGCTGCGGGAATTACATGAGGCCATGCTGACATCTCCAAGGGCTCTTTGGTCAGCTGAGTACTAGAAATCTTCCCCTCACCTGTGAATACAAAAAAACTATAGCTTTTTCAATAGGACCAAAATCATCCTTACATTTTCCCTTAGCATATAATGCCTTCCAAAGACCCCACTGAATTAACAGGAAACTTGCATATGCTTCTGTCTCTGGGCTTTAATGTGATAGAGCTTTTCTCTGTCACATTAAAAAAAAAAAAAAAGAAAAACAAAAAGCGAGAAAATGGGCTGAGAAAGCATGGCAAAGGAGTCACAGCCTTTGCTGAGCCCGCTCCACACAATAACTCAGCACACACTCACTACTCTTTGTTGGGTTACTTTCCTGAAGAGCTAATGATTCCTGCCATCCGGCTTACAAAGGCCTCCAGGGCATGCTGGAGCTGGCACCAGGGAGCATGTGGCTAGGAGCAAAGTGATGGGTAGATTCAGGCTCAATAATTCCATACGGCCTCCTTCAGCCTCCTGGAGTTAGAGCTGAACACTGTCCCTCTTCCTTTGCTTCAGGGTGACTGGAATTTGTTTATGAACTAAAGACCAGATAGCAGTGATGGCAAAGGGAGAATCACCTTGCCAGAACACTCAAGATGCCCTTCCTCTCCCAGCAGCTACAAAGGAGAAACGCAAAAACAAAGGCAAAAAGGAGCTGCAGAGATTCAACAGTCAAATTTATTATCTCAGTATTTCATGGCAGTGCTTATTGTGTGTTTGAATCGTGGGCAGAAAACATACCGAAAAGTTGCTTAGGAACACGTGTATGGTAGGCAGAAAACCGCAAGCCAAATGTCCGGAATCTCTCAGTGCCACGCTCCTGGGGCACTATACGAGATCTTAACCTCTAAGACTCAAAGTTTTCCCGAAGCTGCCCCTGTACTCTACTGTCAATATCAGGCACTGGTCACGGCAAACCTGAGAGCTGTGATTAATCTTTTTAGCCACCGAAAAGGGCAAGGGTTATCGCCACCTTTTTGCTGCCCCTAGGCACCCTGTGGCTGCAACGGCGCTGGTCGAGAAGCCAGGACTGCCGGTAGCGCGCCCGCCCCCCAGCAGGCCCCGCCGGGCTCCCCGGCGCCGCCCCCCCGGCGGGCCGGGCGCCGCTCTGCCCATCGCCCGGTCGGGCCGCGGGGCCGGGCAACCGCAGCCCGCGCGGGGACGGCGCAAAGGGCCAGGGCGGCCACGCGCGGCGCCGCGCCCGCCACCTCCCCGGCGCCTTTGTCGTTGGGGATTTTTTTTGCAGAACTTCACCTCGAGCCCTCACCCTCGCTGGGAGCGCCAGGAGCCGCGCCTCGCCCCCGCCCTCACGGCAGCGCGGCTCAGGAACGAGGGCGAAGTGCGGTAAAGCTACCTTTTCCCCGAGGAGGAATGAAAGAAGCCGAGGAAGGGGCTGCCGCCCCCGCCTGCTTTCGGCCTTCCGGCCCGCGCCCAGCCCCGCGCCGCCCCCAGCGCTGCCCAGCGGCCCGCCCCGGGCTGCGGGCGCGGCTCAGGTTTCCCGCCCGGGCCGGGCCGTGGAGCCGCTCGCGCCGCGCCGCGCCGCGCCGCCCCGCACCTGCCGCGCCAGCCGCGCTGCGGACTGCGCCACGCGCCCCTCCATCCTCCAGCGGCCGGAAAGCGGAAGCGGCGCCGGCGGAAGCGGCGGGAAGCCGGGCGCGGGGCAGGCGGCGCCCCCGGGCGGCGGGGAGGACCCCGGCACCGCCCGGCCGCCGGCGTCACCGCCTGCGCGTCAGAGCGGGGCCGCCCTCCTCCGCCGGCGGCTGCCGCGGCGCCGCGCGCCGCTGCTGAGCCTCCGAGGGACGGGGCGGCAGGCAGCTCCGTGCCGCGCGGCAGCTTTTCCTTAGGGAGGGGCCCCCGCCCCCCGCAGACGTGACCCGGCGGCACGGGCCAGGACCACGCTCGGGCGACAGACGCGGCGCCCCAGCGCGGGGCGGAGAACGGCGCCGGGCCTCGGCTGACCCCCTCGGCGCCGCGGGCCAGGGCCTGCGCCCCGCGGGCCGCCCCGAGCAGCCGGGCACAGGCAGCGAACGCGCGGGGGCAGGGAGGAGAACCGCCGAGGTGTGGCAGTTACGGCGTCTCACGTGGCACAGCCGCGGCGAGCCTGCGGGGGGGTGCGGGGCACGCCCTCCCAGAGCCAAGGGCAGAGCCGCCGGAGGCGCGCGGCGCGGAGGCCGCGCTCGGGTTAGCAGCGGGGCAGCTGGCTCTTACCCAAGCGTGTGCAAAATAACATTTTCTGTAAGAAACCCGGGAGCAGGTGAGCCACATCTCTAGCACCTTTAGTAAAACCTATATTTAAAAGAAAAGGGAAAATCCCAGGAGCGCCCAGGTTACTCCAGAGTATGTCCACCAGCTACCTCTTAAAAAGGCCTGGTCTGAAGGATTTCCAGAGCAAGACACATCAACAAAAGCTATATACTTCCAGCTAGTGACAGAAAAAAACCCCACAGTTTAGGTGCCAGGAGATGAGAAGATTCACACATGACAAAAAGCGAGAAAGCAGGTTTGTCCAGAAAGGTCACTTTATTGGAAAAACCTAAAATGGACTTAAAAGCTGCAGCCCTCCTCCCACAGCAGTGGTTTCACTGGGCTCCCCAAATTACCTTAACAGACCCATTACAGACATGAGCTGCAGTACAAATGTTAAAAGTGCAAGTATTCTGAACTTCACACCCACTTTTATGGCCTGGCAGGAAACATAAACGCTTCACAGCTCACAGAGAATTCGTTCACAGCACTTGGGAGGCACAACTGGCTCCCTGCATTCCCCACAGGATACAAAATACATCACTCGGAGGAGAGTCTGATGCAGAACATCATATAGTAGGGGTGAGGTTCCTTCAGATTTATTTTATTGCAGTAAAACCTCTAAAAGGTAGAGCTGTACAAAAAGTCTAAACAGCATTATTTAAGAATAACAGCACCTTACGCTGCATTTGTTCTTATTTAAAATTCTATTTCCCAAAAATACATTCCTAAATATACAAACTATACAATCTTGTCACTTTAATGCTGGTTTCTGTGATGATATATAACTTTAACCTAAAAATCTTCAAAACATCCACATACCGACAAAAGCTCTAATATACAAATGCCTTGGTACCTTCATAAAACCACATAAATAACTTCAAAACCCAAACTGCATTTGTAGAATTGTCCGGAAAGCAAATACTTTATGGTGATCACACGTCGTCTGCAGAGAGCGTTGGGATGTTTATCCTCGGCCGTGTGAAAAATGCCATTTTCTCTCTAAAAAAAGATGATCCATTGTTAATGCAACAGAAGTCTTGCCAGAAATGTCTGTCTTCCACATTAAAATTTACCCCACCAGCTGTCACCACAAGGAGCAGCAGCACATCCTCTCACAACCGACACCTCTTATTTCCATATCAGACATCATGAGGCATCCTTATAGTTAAACTCACAACACTGACCTTATCAAAAAGCCATTTCAGAAAGGCTCGGGTTTTTGGCTTTCTAGGCATGCTACTTAGGGAAGCAAAGGGTTGCTTCTGTATTAAACAAAGGATTTGTGAATTTGTTACCAGGTGGGGAATGATCTGGAGTGCTGCCAGCTGCTTTGAGGTCACGTGCAGTGCTGCAGCTAGTTTCCCTGACTCTCAGACCTTATACTTTGACATAAAAGTACAGAATTTTTTGTTTAAGCAGAACAGTTAACTACTTCTACAAAGATTACTTTTCCTCATCAGCATCTTAGTCACCCATAGAAAAATCATGGTAGCCGTCAATTTTTCCTCCCCTCTACCAGTGACCTGTACTTACCTGAATGACTGTACTTCCAGAGGCTCCTTCCGACTCTGCCCTCGCAGCCTGTGGACATCCTTGGCAGCAGCTCTCATCATTTTATCAGCTTTCACCTCACATCTGTGTTCTGTTTTTTCCACCTAAACAAATAATGGAAGCAAGCTGTTTGTGTTTCCAGGAGGAATCATTTTATCCCAACTAATCTCCAAACACAGTGGTATTTCAGCTGCAGGTCTGAGGGGCTTGGAAGCTGTTGACTCCAGAATCACAAACCACAGAATCTAAACTGAAGGCTTGTCAGCTAACCACTGTAATGGAGAGAGCTTTCTGTAAGGTCTCCTTTCAGCTCCTTGGTAAGAATCACCTTCTTTCTATCTTCTTGATGTATTTTTTTAAGCCAGCAGATCAGCTCACGCAAGAATGTGGCAACCCATGTTCCAGCTGTGCCACAAAGAGCACCTTGTACCAGCTCACTCCTACACCCGGTGCCCTCACAACTTAGCCTGGTCTCAGAAGAGGTGCTGACACTGATAAATCACAGAAGCTGAGAAGGAGCCCTGTACACAAGGGAGAGTACGATGTAGACAGAGTGAGGTAAGTGCTAACCGTGACACGCCACAGCTACTATGGACTTGGAGGCTGCACTTCACAAAACAGATAGCATTTGTGACTTCTCATGTTTGCACCTGTACTAAGGCAGGAAATGTGTGCTGGTAAATGCATGGGTTTGGGACTAACAGAACTCTACAGGAAGTTAAAAAGGGGTCAAACTCCAGCAAAAGTGATAATGCTTTCAAAGTTGAAAGACAACTTTCATAAAAGAAAACAAAATTGTTTAATGAACTGTTTGCTGAAATTCTTGGTAATTAGTTCTGTCTCCTTTCCATCCCTGCCCTGCAGTCCACCCTTCAAAAGCAGAAAGATAGACAACATTCAGTTCTTAAAGCCGGAAAGTCTGCTATCATCTGACTTACGTTATCACTTCATACACACAAGGATTCTATTCTAAAGCCCAGTGTCATCCATGCGCAAGTTTTATGCAGCCATTATTTCTCTTAGAAGAAGCAAGAGGCATAACTGCTATCTTCCTAACCCTCGTATCTGTGGGAAGACAGGCACAGACTCTGCAGGTTGTAACTGCCACACCTGAGAATAGCCAGACACTCAAGGACTGCAGCTTCCATTATCAATCACTTGCTTGATGGAGCTGTAAGTGGAAGACACGAGTGACTGTAGTGCTAAGGCTTCATTTCCTGACTGTCCAAAGCACCCTGTTTCTCAGATCACGTTTCTCAAACATCTTGAATAAAATCCAAGGGCAAGTATTACTCACTCGTTTTTCCACTAGCCTCAGCAGCAGTCGAAATCTCTCATCATCCTTCACCCACTGCGGCAACTCTTTTTCACCCTGACTTTGAGCTTGTTCCAGCTGTTCCTTCAGTTCTCTCAGCACCGAGATCTCCTGAACCAGCCGATCATGCCAAGTTTTTGAAGCTTGCAGGTCCAGCTCCAGGTCTAGTGAAGTGCGGATTAGGCGCTCTGTACCAAAGGACTTGATTGAAGGCTAGAAAAGAAGGGGTGTATGAACACAGTGACAAGAACTGTCCCCACCACTCCCCCATGAAGGGCCAAATACATCATGAGACCCATTTTTCCAGAACTTCTCTTAACACAAAGCATCTCTACTCATCCCGCTTTCCAACCCATCTCAAGACAGAAAGCGCAAACTCAAGCAAGTCTTATAGATAAGCCTTTTGATTTTGCTGTTTCCACTGAATTTCCTTCTTGGCAGCTTCTCCAAATCAAACAAGTCTTCCTTGCACACCTTGTTCCTAAGTTTAATGTCTCATCTTCAGATGAATCCACAATGCAGCAGAAAAACCGGTGTGTTTTTTCCAGTAACATATTATGTTGCCTTCTACTAGTTTCAGACACAAGCTGCCTCAAGAAAACCATCGCCTTAGGAGCTCAGCATCAGTATCCCGGAGGAATTTCGGTGACTGCCATCACAACAGGCACAGGGGTTCATTGTGTGCTACAGAGTCACTACAACAGGGTCACCTGTGCATCCGAGGCATCATTCTCCTCACCCTCTTCCCCAGCTCCTCATATTTATTATAAGTACTTAAAAATCTGGCAACAATAAACACAGCAAAACTATTTGTGCTACTTCTGCTCTGACAAGATGGAACACACCAGGGATCATCTTCGTAAATTGATTGTTCTAAATGAGTTCCAACTTAAATGTTCCTGTCATATTCTGACATATCAAAGTAGCCTTGAGAGACTTCTCATGCACAAAGAAAAGGTTGTGAATGAAATCACGTGGCAACTAATTTATGTTTGCAAATTCTTCCTTTAAAATAGTTTTCCATTTTTTGCAAGTGTCTTTGCTAGAGAGAAAAAAAAGTGGTGATGTTTTTACCCGTTTCACTCTGACGCTTCGTCTCTCCATTGCATTTCGAACGAAGGGGGGCTTTTTGGATAGCGTTGAACTGTCACTATCACTGCGATTCAGCTGAAAGTGAAACCCAAGTATTTTTCATGAAAGAAATACGAGCAGAGCATACACACATTATTAGCAAGATCCGAGGGTTCTGTAAGTGATTATAAGCAGTTATGTAAGCAGAACTATGAAGTTTTGTGAAAGGCTACAGTGAACAGCTGCCACTCCAATCTAAGTGCACAAGCAGCAATCCATTTGGCACAGCCAGATCCTGCCACAAGCCTTGAACTCTGTCCCTTTTTGGGAATAGATTGCATGGAAAGAGAGACACTAAGTTAGGGTATAATATGGGACTCTACCCCACCACTGCCCTTCTCCTGCGCAAGTAACTAGGCAGGGCAAAACAGCCTAGAAAAATAAGCTCTTAAGTGATTTAAAAAAAAATTTTACTCTCTTCTAGCATCTGTAAATCATGGCGCCTTTTTACTAGAGATTTCTCTTTTCTAAAATCACTTGTATTTTAAGCTAGTCGTGCAAGAGGTAGGTTTACCTGTAAGCTATCCCCCTGGGTTTTTCAACTTAAACGTTTTCATGTTACACACACACAGCCTGCCTTCTTCTGTGATTGTCTCTAGACCCTTAAAAAGAGCTCAACTCAAGTAGGGTTTCATTCCCTTCTCATATTCCTTCTCAAAGTTGGGGGTGGGGGACGACGACAGGCGTGTGGGATCTGCATGTGCTGGGACACAGTACCTCTACCATCCAAGCACAGGCCACTGCTGCAAGTTAAATAAGGTTTGTTTCTATGGAGGCACCTGATTCTGAATCAGAGAAAACCTGCACATCAAATCTGGCTCAGCTGTATTAAAAGCATGCCCACTTAGAACAGGTCATGCATGATAAAAGGCAGTGCTTGCTTGTTTGCCAATTCTATTTAAAAGACAAGGTAATTATAGTTTAGGCTGACCCTCAGTCCAGGAAACAATTGTGAGCAAACATTTCAAAGCAGTGGAAGTGACATCCTGACCCAGTCCATGGTCTGTTCAGTTACCTTCAGACAAAGCACACTGGAGACTTTCAAGTTTCCACAATATTTTTGCTGATATTATCAGGTACTTACCTTTTCATTTCTATCAAGCTTTCACCTTCACCTCATCTAAAGTCAGGTGGACACAGATAACTCAATTCATGTTAGCACAGAACAGTCGAAGCAGCAGGAAAGGGTTTGCTACACAGCTTATTAATCACTGCCTTACAGCAGCCCTTCCAGGTTAGCTTGGGCATCTCAACATGCTGCATGTACCACAAACTTATGTGCACATATATATTTTATAAATTTATGCTTAATACTATTAGTTCCAAAGAAAGATACTGTCTAGGAGGTGAGGACACAGCAACTTCTAAAGTCAAAGGGGGAGAGAAAGAAGCAACGTCACGTCTCTGTGAAAAATTCAGTCTAAGTGAACATTGATATCATGCATTCATTAATGGAAAACAGCATTCATAACCTCAGGATTGCATTTTCCTTACCCGACACACATACTGACTTTGTGGTCCTGGTGAGAATGTTTTTGAGCGGATGATAGTGCTACCTCTGACAAACTGAGTTTGGGGTAGATTGGCTGCTCTTTTGTCTTTCGGACGAACTACGGTAGAAGACTGTGCAAGACTCTCTGTGTTTGTCTCTTTATCCACCTGAAAGACAGATACTGCAGTGTAAATGCCAGCTTGCCATCTTACCAATGACACTTACCCAGGGCTGTCTGACAGCCACCTGTGATACGTCTCTGCTTTCAGTCCCAGAGGCACCACATTCAAAAACAGATATTCTTTAGCCCTTTTCATGCAGGGTGTCCTGACACTTCACTCTTTGAACTCAGCAGCTGCTACATTAACTGTATCACTCCCTAAGGGCTCCGCATCCATTGATTGCTAGACAACATAATTGATTACAATGAGCTTTGCCTGTTGATCCAGTACATCAATGTGACCTGGCAATCTCACACAGAACAGAGGTATGATTTTAAAGACCATTCCCTCACTTGTTGTGCATCTGCAGCAAAGATCCAAATTGCTGTATGTACATGCACAGAGAGCATGTGTACAGCACACGTTTGTTAGACTACAACTACATTCAGAATTAAACAAGGTCAAAGCCATAGTCACATTAATGGAAACAGTTTTCATGAGCAGCAAAAAGAAGGCATGAAACGATGCTATATTAACTCTGGGACAAAATGGTCATGCAGAGTTATTTAAAAATATTTCAGGTAGATAAACATTTAAACATCAATGATGAACTTTCAAATAACTGCTGTAGCCTTGCTCAGCTCAACAGCAACCCAGTCAGCTGAGCAATGGGAAGCTTAACTCATCTTTCTGTTCAAAAGGCCCTTGACTTTACCTTCACTGCTATTTCCATGTGCAGCTGGGAATTCAGACTTTCTTCTGTTTCCCACAGCGATTTTCCAGCACAGAATTCTTCCTCCTCCTCTGCTTCATTTTCACTGATCTCATCGTGTTCTTCCTGATCAGGAATCTCTTCGTCTTGCCTGTTAAGTACAGCTTTGTTACTGGACTGGCCTATAGTGCACAATACTCTGGTGTTGCAGTAGGAGTTACCTCCTGTAAAAGCTGCTGGGCAGAAACATGTCCCCAAGGCAGCCAGTTGTACCTGGCAGGTCCTGTGGCCACCGACATTACACAAACACAGGCTTATAAGGAAAACATTGAAACTGGAGTGAAGCTGTACCAGAAGGCAACTATTACAGCCAAAAACTTCATACTGATCTTGCTTCAGAAGAAGCAAGCTGAGGGTTCAGCCATGTAGTCTGAGCTTAAGGTGAATGCATCTTAAGGGGAGCTCTCAGGATGCTGTTAATCTTAGTTTAAAAAGTGACACTGGACAAAACTGAAGTATTGTTTTAACATCCTTTTCAGCTCCTTTGAACTCACAGCTGGCTTCTCCAAACGTATTGGTCAGGCTTGCTTTTTATTTCAAATGTTGAGCTTCATTAATAAAATCCGAATCTGAACCATGTAAACAACAGCCAAAATTAATATTCAAGCCAAGCCTTGCACCATACAGTGGAGCTTTCATGGATGTCCGTAGAACATTGTACAAATAAGAAAATTATCATAGTGCTATTGACTATTTTTGACGTTTATCAGCTTTGTTCTCATTTCCCAAGCACAACCTCCACAACAGAAGAAACAGGATTTTTCACCAAAACAGAGAGAGACAGAAGCAGCTTCCCACACCTCTGTATCATCTGCTTTTTTCTCTGCACATGAACCCCCCAATGCTCTGATCATTTGATCCTACCATCAACGCTAACATGGTGGGATGCTACCTACCAGCTCTCTCCACTAGTTAAAGTGCTTCTGCTTTCCTCCAGTTTCTTCTCCACAGCTTCCAGTTCAACAGCTGTCTGCTCTAAGAGCGCTGAGACAGAGTCCTGAGGAGAGCAAGAGGCTTCTTGTGAAGATGTGACTCTCACAAACTGCAAAGCACCCAGCCTTTCTGGTGAGAACAGCTCTAACCAACTCTCCTCAGGTGGCAGGAGAGAGTCATAGTCTCTACACCCGCGCTGTTCAAGCAGCCTATTGTGCACACAGTGCTCAGTGCAGCCTGTGTGAGCACACCTGGCCCACCTCCCCCAGTTACACTAGCATATGCACGTGTGCAGCTATAGGCTGAGCATATTGCATGCCATGCACATGCAAAGGTAAGTCTGTATCTGGATTTGTTCAGTAAGTCCATTGCAGCAAGGTGAACTGTCTAGCGGGAAGAAAGGCAAGAGCTCACACATCACTTACACCAGACCACATACCACATCCCTCAGCTTCGTGAGGAGCAGATTTCAGTAAGTATTTAGCCCAGGACATGGGCATATCTGTAATTGACATGTTAATTATTTTGCTGCACTTAATGACATTTTCAAATTCTAAACATAAACACGCCAGCCTTCACTTCTTGTCTACTCTAACAGTCCTTCAGCTACATAAACCCTCTCATTAGTACTGTTTAGAAGAGATTTGTTTGATTTAAGCAGTTGTTCTTACTGGTTTTTCAGTGTGGGGTACTTCAGAATGAATGTCTCCTTGTTTACTTTTCCTGTTTTGCTTCTGCAGATACTTATAACTAAGGAGGTTATACCAGCGGGTTGATTTCTCTCCGGATCTACATATTTCAGCAAGGCTAATTTGTGCTCCACCCTATTGAGAGCAAAAACACAGTTTTAGTGTAATACTAAAATGAACCAGTATCACACCAGTAAGAAGAAATGAGAGTGAAAATCCAGGACTACTCGACTTTCGCAAGTTTGACAAAAAGAAAAATTGCCCGGTTTATCCCCATTTCAAGAGCACTAGTAATGCTTTATGTTTTATTATTTTTAACATCATCTAGACTTCCAATCTAAGTAGCAAGTGCTTCACTACAGCTCCTGTGTACAAGAATTTGGAAGTACGAACAGTGCTACTGCAGCCAGGATAAACTACGGCCAGAGCTTCAAAGAAAAGGAGAAAGGAACAGGAGATGAAGACTCCCTTTCAAGAAATTTGCACAGCTGACAAAAATCACTGCCTCGGACTGAGGTGCTTTAGTTTTGTATACTCCATTCCTCTTCATCTGCCTTGTCATTTTTTACCGTGTTACATATAGTACACATCCTGACATATTCAAAACCAAAGTAAAACTGATTTGCAATTTATTTAATCCCCGAGTGGACTCCATTGCACCAGCCCAGTCCAGCAGACTGCATGCTGAGCACACCTCCTGCAAGTTAGCGTGCTCCCACAGGGAGCTCAGGTACTGTAGGGACTGTACATGCTGCCAAAAGAGAAAAACCTCATTTGGAAAACACATGCTTTCCTGAACCAAAGTGTGCTTTGAAAGCAAGTGAAGGAAGAAACGCGAAAGGACCATAAAACATGTACCCCTCCAGCCCATGGAGATGCTACAGAACATGTGCAGGACAAAACATCAGCTTTTCTGTAACTTAGTTGCTTATGTCCCAGCTCAACACATGCTACTCACCGTCTGGTTCTACTAAAACGAACTTGCTCAGGTAATACTGAGCAACAAAAAAGCTCTTCTAACAACATGGGGTGGCTGACTACAGCAATACGAGCACTCAAAAAACTATACTCTTATAGATTTTAATAGTGTAGATTAATAGCAGTTTTTTTAAAAAATCCTTTAGAGATCTTTAATATTCTACACTGGCTTCCAAATTCCTCTAAGGCGGCCATTCTCAATTACATTACAGCTAATGTTTCCAAAAGGAAGAAAAAGAGGTAAGGTTTCACATTAAATCATGAGGGAAGGGAAATCTAGTAGTCTGACAAAGTCACCAGTAGTTCTGTAACAAAACATTTATCAAAAAGATTTTTTTTTCCTTATCAAAATCGTTATTGCAAAGAACACTATCTGAGAGAGATCATATAGCTAAGGGTTATCAAGAAAACTTTCACAGAAATTGCCATATTTCAAAGTTAAAAATTTTGTCTAATTCAAAAGAGGAAACAAACACAAAGACATTAAATTAGAGACTAATACTAACCAAACATTCTTCAAGGTGAGACTTATCTACAGTGCAAACATCAACTCTTAAAGTCTTCTGGCGTAAAGCTGGGTAAGAGATAGAAACCCAGAATACTTCATTGTACACAAGATTGTCTGAAGCTTCCACCGGTCTTGTGCGAAACAAGCAGCTTGTGCTTTCTGAACAGGGCAGGACAGCCACGCGAATGTTCCTATTGAAAAAAGCGTTGCAATCAGTACTACCGTACAGGTTTGCAGTTCCTTCCATTGCCAGAGCTCCTTAAATCTGTAAGTGAAATTCATCCTAAGCACTGTGGACACTACTGTCCTATATTATTCTTTGGAATATCCGTCAACTGAGAAAAAAGGAACATCACAACATCAGAGACATGAAGTGGCATGAGTTGCTGTAGACTTCATCCTTCTAAACCCGTAATCAAACATCACGGGATTATGTTTTACACGGTTGTTTATATCCGTGCAACTTGTCACACTGCTAACATACCCTTTTTGTAGGTAGAAACAGCCACACAAAAACAAATCAAATCTTTGTCAGCTTATTCAGCACACAGCTCAGTTTAAAACACTTGTGCCTAGAATGAGTCTAGTAGAAGCTGTACATTTCTCCACACATGCATCTGTGCAGGTGTCCAAGGATGGACTGTAGCAGAACAAACGCCCCCTCCCCACTTGATGCAGTTGCTCTGGGCACTGCTACAGTTAAGAACCTTGCTGGCTAGTACTAATTTTGGCAAGTCTTTTCCTAGCAAATACAGACCTTTGAGGAAAAAACTGTATCTTATTTCAGTTTGTGGGTTTATTAGTTCATAACTGTTGCTACACATAAAGTGTAGAAGCATTTCAGAAAGGGTAAATTTTTAAGAGTGTGAAAAAACAAAAACCAAGATCTGTTTAATTCCCACTGGAATCTCATACAAATACTTCAAGCGTTTTTATTTCACCCACTTACACTTTTTGATCTTGTTGTAACAGCAGTGCCGGAACATTACGCAGCTGGATAACCAGTATTGCAAATTGTTTATTTTTGTCATCATATCTGAATTGGAAAGACACAAAAAAGCATTATTATTAGAGAAGTCTGCCTTGGACTCTATGAATGAGTGTTCCACTTGTTTCATTAACACAAACAAACAACATTAAAATTTACAAACAAGAAAAAACTCTAATGGGACCATGGCTTGCCTATAGTTTAAAACAGAACCAGTTTCATATTACATGAAGTTTTGCTACCAGAACAGTCCAGAATTTAGAACAGTCCAGATCATCCAGAACTTAGGAATTCAGATACAATGGGCTACAGGTTTGATGTAACACACATTGCTTTTCTGAGGTTTTGCTAAATTGCTGTATTATAACTAAAACCTTTTGAAAGGCCTTATACGAAGACTGTAATATAAAAAAGTTACAAGGAGGAATACCTGAAGTACAGTAGTGAAAATGTTATAGGTAACCATTGTTTTATCGTTGATGGCCATGACAAGAGAGTTTTGTGCTACTTATTTTTTCCTCAAATCATAAACAATCTTCCACTAAGTCATTTAAGGAAGATGCCCCTGTGCCTACCTTCCTATGCCTTACCCACTACTTGTGGGATTCAGGTTTGGTCAGAGATTATGATTGCCATTTACTCTCAGCAGTTTTTCCCTGTCAAGCGGCACACTAAAGGAGACTGCAAGCCAGCAAAAGGCTTTCTCCAGCCCAGCGCTGTCAGTGCTCCCATTGCTAGTTTGCATCCTCATACTACACTATCACCAGTTGATTTCCGCTGACATGAAAGAGGATGATTGGGCCAAGGACCTCGTAGAGTCGAGTCTAATTCTCAATTACACTACAAAGAGGGCATTAGTTAGTTAATACTAGGATATAATAATACCAATAATAATAGGACAGGATAAACAGGATAAGAAAACAGAAAGCACTGTCTTTTAAATCCCATATATCATTCTTTCCATTGGAAAGAAAATCCAATAAAAATGTGTAGTGCTTACCTCATTGCAATTTGCACTTTAGCTGTCCCAACTGCTTCTGTATCATCGCTGTCAAACACCATCACTTCTGACACACATGGTCTGAAAGAAATCAAAGACAATTAAGACTTGATTTCCCTCTTACTGAAGTGCTAGCATTTAGGTGTTACAAGATCTTTTCCCTTCTATTCAGGGGTTGGGTATATGGATTTTGTAAAATTAGCAGCTAAAAGAAAGCCCATTTAAGAAGTGCAATCATCCTTAGAGGTATGGATTAGAGTGCTTATCAGCAGAAAGTCATATGCCTTTCCCCTTCACTGCCAAAAAAAGCCACACAAAAGACTGTGCAAAAACAAGGCAGTGGGGGATTTTTAAAGGGTTCCCTTGACTGGCTTTTAGTGAAGAGAGCTGACTGCCCAGCAACAGAAATAAGACTTAACAACTGCAATCCCGTCCTGCACCATGACAGTAAAAATTCTGAAGTTTTATTAGATTTAAGTCATTCCTTTGTTTCTTTAAGAAATCAAACTTCCCTAAGCATGCCAGAAGTGACAGACTACGCTGACTGGTCTTCCTTGAAACAGCTACCTGCATTATTTTCCTCCCAATGTGCCCTCCTCCAAAGTTTTATGCACTGAAAGTCCCCACAACTACATTAATTGTCTAATTGACTCAAAGGCTCTGCTGTAGCACATTAAAACAGGATTAGCATTCTACTCTTCTAAGTATTTTCCATATTACTTAGCACTCACTTGTATTTCATTACATTTCAGCTACAGAGGACAAACGTATTGCTCATCCTACCCTCACCATTTATTACAGGCATCAAAATGATACTGTAATCATTTCAAAGGTTGGTGAGTCAACAACTCAGAAAACATTAAGTAACATCAGATGTGCGAGTGGTGCACGGGGTGCCTTCTGTAATTGTCACACATTATCCCTCCTCCCCTCTCTGCAGAGCTCCCTATCCCATTGAGGGGATGCAGGGGCCCTGAGACACCCAGCTGTCTGACTGCCTGGCTTGCGTCGATGAGGTCTACTTTACAGAAGCATTGCACATTCTTGTCGAAGTGAACTGTGCTGTAAACATAAAAAAATACTCATTTATCTAGAGAGTTAATTAAGATAATGAATGAATGCGGAGGCTATGAGATGAGCAATTTTTCACCTCTGTAGTCATGTCCTGCAACAAATGACCCCATAATTCATCTCAATGCCAATCAAATGGTAAGAAAAATCCATCTAGATGCAGCCAAACCAGGTAGCAGTAAGATCAGTACCTTCCAGTGAACTTTCTGTCAAACTACCCCAGACAGCTTTAGCAAGTGGTAAGGGAGGTCCAGAAACGCAGCAAGAGCAGCGATGCCAAGCTCTGGCTATAAGCTGTGCACTTAGGGGGAGAAGTCCTGCAGAAATCACATCCTGGAACCAAGTGCTCAGGAACTGCACTGCAGCACATACACATCCATGAGGCAGTTCAAGGTGCTTCTGCTATCTTCCTTAAACATCGTGAAGTCCCTTCACACTGACTGAGGGCTGTCACTGACACCAGAATGGCTGACTGACAGGAGGGGAACTTTACACCTGCCAGATGGTTCTGCTACCCCCATCAAGACAGCAGTCACTGCTTAGCAGCACCTTCACAAACAGACCAGCTATTCAAATGGTTCTCTGAGAGTTTGCTTTCAGCTACTTCTATTATGGGAAGCATGGGTCACACTGATAATCAAATTTAACCTGCTCATAGTTTTTTCAGAAGTATTAAGAAATCTGAAATTGAGAATTTTAGCCACCACATGACAAAAAAAGATCATAACCAGCATTATTGCAGCTGACTCCTGTGCGCAAAGCTGAGTCATTGGCTTCTTCCTAGAGAGAGGTCTGATGTCTACCTTTGTACAGACGCCTCATATACCCCGCTATCGCCAGCAACAGATTCATCAGACACTGCAGCTGACACACACGCTGCTTTCAGTGCTGTCCCTCCAGCCGTATTTATACCTATCAGAAAAGCACAGAGGAAAATCAGAAATAGGTGTTAATGAAAACAAACTGGATCAGGTGCAGCTTTTATCTCATCCTCCCACTAAATCCCATTTTTTCCCCACCCAAGTATTGTTAAGCAACAGTGCATTTCTGAAGACAGAGGGGACACAGGTAGGGGGGGCTGTGCTCAACAGCCACCGTCAAGTCAGTGCGCTTCAGGAATGTGCCACTGGACTGCCCTGGAGAACAAAAAGCCCCTGGACAACCAGAGGAACAGCCTACATGGTAGAGGTGAGGGCAGGGCTTCATTGCACAGACAATGCTCATTTAATACTTGGGTCCTGCGGTAGTGTACCACAGGTTGAGGTTACACACTGGTTGTGCTGAGTGCGTTACAACTGGCTACCCCCAGCACCTCCATGGGTGCAGGTCCTCACAGGCAACACGAAGAGAGGCTTTCAAAGCACCTGAAGGGCAGAGAGGTACCCGTGACAAGATGGACAATGTGCAGAAGAAGCAAAACTTGTGAATTCCAATGGAGTTATAAATATGAGCCAATAAAACAGCTTCTGCTGCAAGTTACTCTTAAGCAAGCAGTAGGCCTCCTGGTCCTCGCTACCCCACAGAGCAGCAGCAAGGCAAACACTACTAACCAAGCTCTGGCCAACCACAGATTATGCTGAGGGCTATATCCCACCTGCAGAGCTTATACCAAAAGTTTAGCTTCAAGGAGAGGAAACGGCAAAAACCCACCACCTGCCTACCCCTGAACCCAAAGGATTAGCACACACGGGACAGAAGATGGGTCCAGAAAGACCAGGTTAACTGGCTAAACATGGAAAGAAAGAGAGTTTATAGGATTCAAAGTAGCAGCCACATGCAGAAATGCAGGGAAAAGGAGATAGGGAAGAGAAACCGATGAAGTTGAAGCAAGGAGTTTTGCACAGAGGTGTTGCCTCACTTAGATTTCTTGTGCTACAAAACAGGAAGATATGCCCTGGAAACTTCTGCAAATTTTGCACCTTTTCACTTGATCCATCACATTTCTGCAGAGATATGCTTCAGCTGAGAGTCTGGAGAACTCCGTCTGCCAAGGTGTCTATTACATTGGGGCACCTGCTCCAAGGGTGAGGAGGTGCCGCGTTGTCACACTGGGAGCAGCTGTAACCCCACAGCAGAAGTGTAGCAACGCACTCCTCTCCAAGGGGCTTTCATCTTTCAGAAGTGGTCCCTCTTTCCCGTAGCCTTAGGAAAGCACATGCCCCCAAACCAATATATGGTTTCTATCCCTTATTTTCTTTATTACAAAGCAGTTTGTGGGGGTTTTCTGCACAGTCTCAAAGCCACTTAAAGAATTAAAAACAGGTTTGAAAAAAACATTGGTGCAAAAAGTGTGCAAGCTCAACATAGGGTTATGGAATAACATAAGGACTTGTTCTACAACCAACAGTAGAGGGTGCTACAGGTAACATCAATATATTGAGTGCACGCGTAGAATTTGGGCTCATTTATCCACGTATTTTTTGACACCACTGAATGGTACTTTTTCACCATGGAACTGTTGGACAGAAATAAATGTCCAGGCCTTTTCCCCATAGACCAAACCACATGAAAAAAAGTTAGCACCTGTAACACAATATATCAGTCATTAACGGAAACAAATGGGTCCATTTAATACTGGCATTCACAGTTTAATCCATCCTCCTGCTGTGTGCAAGGGCCTGGCTCCTGCTGCACTCCACGTACTCTGGGCTACGCTGGAGGTATGCGGGCAGGGCCAAAACTATGTCTCTTCTTTCTCTAGTGCTGCTTTGTATGCCCCATCCTATGGTTTTAATATGAAAATAATTTCCTCCCCGCTGGCTGGCTTTCTAGATCAAGTTGTTTGAGTTTTATGCGCCGCTCCCAGACACACCACTCTGAGAATCCCTCTGCACAGGGCTTCCTCACCAGGAAGAACACCGAAGGTAAGACTCCAGCAAGCTCAACCTCTTTTTCTCCTTCAATTGCCAATGCCGTCTAGTCATTTCAACCCAGGAAGTCTTCATCTGTGACCACTTCACCCGACCACCTTGCAGCCAAGGGGAACAAATACAGAGGGTGCCCAAACCCCAGCAATGACATCGGTACCTGTTTGTACAGCAGAATGCTAAGGTGTAAACCCAAATAAAGATGAATGTGTTCCCTGAAAAGGATTCATCATACAGCCATCCTTTTCTTTACTTTTTTGGCAAAGGAAATGGAAGCTCAGCCCTGCAAGTCTTACACACACACTGAACCTGCAACTTTTTCATGTGGCTAATTAACACAAAATTTGGATTTTCTGTTTTGTGTCTTTAAAGAGGTATCACACTAAAAAAAGTTTATGGAAGAATTCAGAAATGACCCAACTCTCTTCTATCTTTCCAAGCAGGCAGATAGCACTTCCTATGTTTTTTCACCTCTTTTTCCACTCATATCAAGAATTTAAAGTTTGCTCTTCACCTCCTGCCATAGGCTCTCCTAGACACACCATGACAAGGCCTTGAAGAGCCATGTCATGCACTGTCCTCACATCTGTGCCATTTCCTCAGAGAATGCCAGACTCTGCCAGATTCCAGGTTTTGCTATTAGTTTCACCTACATCACTCAGGTATCTCTCAGATGAGAGAGGAAACCTTATTTTAGCTTCAAAGGTATCAGAGGTTCTGTTCCAACAGAAACAAAAAGCAAATCCCTCAGGTATATACTATTCAGCTCTACTTACAGAACACGTCAGCATGCTTTGCCCATGAGGCCAAGCACTGACCACCCCAGATCCAGCCACCATGTTTCGGGTGTTACACTGAACCCCCCGCAAAATGCCCGAGGAATAAAATCTCATCTCGTTATTGCTCTGAAATAAACTACTTATGGTGATTATTTTGTCTGCTGACTGGCTAACAGCAATAATCACTTAATCTGCTTAACACCTGAGCTTTCACTTTACCAGCCCTAACAAATCTTGAAGAGCTAAAAAGGTTAAAACTAATCAGCACCCAGTTCTAGTAAGAATAATTGTTTCCTACTCAAATGCATAATACCTTTTGCTTGTAGGAAAATGGTAGCTCAAAGGGGAAGAACTGCACACATGTCTTATTAAATGGTATCAGACTTCCTAATGCAGAAGGCAGTGACAACATGGTGCTAGTTCCCTTTCTTCACGCAGGCTGTTTTATAATCCTACGAAAAACAGAAACAAACTGCACTGCTGGTTCATATGGCTACAGCTTGCAAGTTTATATTGCCTTTAAAGCTCTTCTTCACTGCAGTTACAAATCCAGTCATTTCACTCATCTCCACTGGATTTAACCCAACTACAGTCTCAAGGGCTACAGATGGGCCCTACCACAAATGCTCCGACTGCTCCCTACTGCTTTCCATCCACTTCAGCCCAGCCATCATTCTAAAAAGGGATGAACCCTTCCCACTTACCAATAAGCCATACGCATGTATGAGAACAACTACTATCTTAAATGTCTTATTTTATCATGCTCACAATCTAAACACATTTTTGTTGCTAAGAGACCATCCCCCTCAAACCAGCAGAAATTCAAGCACAGCCTTGACATGTCTGCTCAGCTGAAGTTAATAAATTCATTGCCACTGATTTACTGGGAACCAGAGCAAGACGTTGTGTATGCCGAGGTGGCAGGGAAGCATTTTTATTATCGTTTGTTAACTATTAAGCTAAATGCCTTTCCCAGTCTTCCTCCAAAGCTTGGCCAAAAAGTTTGTGTCAATATGGCATTACATGCCTCCTGATTTCAGACCCAAAGCACTAGACGACATTCTGAATAGTTAAGTGCCAAATTAAACCAGGCATCCCACCACAACCATTTATATTTGCACATGAAATCCCTGTAATTTGTGTACACATGCATATAAGTACACTAAAAACACAACTGGATACAGTCTTCTGTAAAACTCATCAGATCAGCACTAGTTTTTGTGTACAAATTAAAATACCAACCTTTTCTCCCAAGCAAGATAGTGGAATACACTTTTCATCACGATGATATCAAGATGACTGACAGCTTCTGAAATACTTGCTTCTCAATGCTTTATAAACTACAATAAAAATAAATGCATGCATGTGCATGCAAATAGTTTCTAACCATACCTTGACCTAGGTGTTTATCTCCTGCTCTAGGCTCTTCCAGTCTACAGTTGCCGCTCCCAGTGTTTAGGGTGAGTTCTGAGAGATTTGTACTTATCTCTGTGTCATCAAAATCCATATGGCTTGAAAAGGCATCACTACTTAGGAGTGGGTCTGTCACCAGTGGAGAGCAAGGTGGAGATGGAGAAGAGAGAGATGACCTTGGAGATAGCGATGTCATGGATTTTGGAGTACCAGACAACGATCTCAGAGCCTGTACACGACTGGCGGTATCCGCTTTGTGAGTTTTTGCTACTTCGTTTTCGTGAATAGTGGTGATACAGCCTGACGGTCTAAATCCAGTGGCTCCTTCTAAGAGCAAGTCAAGCTTGTTTTGGTAGTCCGAGTCCAACTGCTCCAACTGCTCCAGGTGCTCGTAGTAGAGATCAGTGAAACTGGCTGAGGTGGACGAGTCCTGGCTGGAGGTGGCAAGAGATCCTCTGCTAGATGCAAGAGAACCGGGGCTGCTGCTCGAGGAGAGGGAAAGCATGCTGGTGGAGAGACTGAAGGAAACAAGTCAGAAAACCATTATACTGCATCTCCTGATATCTCAGGGAAACGCTGCAATGTCACCAAATCTCTAAGCCCATGTGGTACATTTTGCTTTGTTAGCTCAGGCCATATGCATTAGTCCCCACAACAATCCAGAACCACAGTCTACCCAGTGGAAAAGCTGAGTCACTTTTCAGTAAAAATAATACAGTTCATACACACTTTTCTACTCACCGTATCAACCTCATAAGAGTCCTTGTTTAGCCAAAACAACTCTAATGAATAATTTCAAATCAATTAAAATTAGTGACAACATTCTCCTCCCACATCTGTCTGGAAAAAATCTATAGTTCCTGTTAATCTCCAAAGCAGACCACAAAAACCAACAAACAAGGCCCATGCAAGAACATGAAATTATTGCAACCAACTGTCTGTCTGTATGGAAATTTTCTTCCATTTGCCTCAGTCTTGGACCCCCAGCCAAAAGGCAATATCACAGCTGCCTGGAGCTGGCCCTCAGAGATCACAACAGCCAGCAGTTACCAAAAAACTGGCAGGATTTACCTATGTGAAGGACTGCTATATGGAATCCAGGGCCAGGACAGCAAGGGGAAGAGTTGGAGCTAGGCTGTGAAATCAGTTCACACAAATCATTTATCCCTAGAGATCTAGTTTCAGAACATGACTGACAGCAAAATTAATTTTAAGCAGGTGCCGAATAGAAGTCTGTTCAGATGAGGAAGCCCAGACACCACAGCACACTGTTTTCTGCTCAGAACACCCAACAAATCCTCCAGTACCAACTACAACACATACCATCCCTAGAAATTCCATTTAAACTAACACTCCTGCTCCAGATACTAAATACATTGCTTGTTACTGACTGTTCAAAGACCCTTAACGCTCACTTCAGATATGGATTAGCTATTGAATAATTTCTGCGTATGTTTAAGTGGCTTAAGTTGCCCCAATGAAAAACAGTGATGATGTTAACAAGCTTAATAATCCCTTATTTATTATTTATGGGGTAAAAGCTAGAAGCTGCATTTGTATAATTATGCCCATGACTTTATGCAAAAAAGGCAAATATGCAGAATTTAGTATAATTTTGGCACAAAATGTCTTCTGCATTTGTATGACAGATGTGCACTGAATCATGTTTGTTCAAAAAAAGCTTTTGGGTGAAACATAACTGAAACATGATAAATGTTTTTGCATTTTGGCAGTATATATAGATCTGGCGAGGACTAATAGATTTACAGCTTTTCAGTGTATTTCACTATCAAAAAGGAGCGGGTTTTAATTAAACTTTTCCCTATCAACAAACTGGGCCCAACTTCATTTTGTGCATACCTTTGAATGCCAGACCTTTTGCATTATGGGGTTAATAACAAGGAAGGAGCATGCCAAGAACACTGGGCACATAGTTAGGAAGAAATTAGTTTCACATGCTTCTTGGTCACCTCAAAAGATCCCTAATCAGCTAGATGAAATGAAAACATAATGCATTTCCACTGTATAAGAGCATCACAGATAGCTACTCTCCATGGTGGCTTATTTACATGTCAGTCTTGCACTATGATTTCTTTCCAGTCTTTTCGGTGTCATCTTCACAAAATGAAACAGAATCCAAGTGGAGTAGAAGCTATAAACAGAGTAAATTCAGTACACACTGATAGGAAAAATCTCAGCCAGACAAAACCCCCATCAAACTCTCTTCCTAATCAAAAAGATAAAAACATAGTTTTAGCTAATGATGATTTGGCCTTACTGCCTGCAGTCATGGATTTGTCTGGAAACAGCAATCCTATGCTCTTCCACAACTACAGCCGGAACAACCAGACCACATTATGACTGCAGAAACGTTTCTTTATACCATATGAACCACAACCAGATTCAGGGCTATCTCACTTCATTGTCTACATTGCAAGCAACAGTGCACTTGGAATTAATTCAGAGAAATATTATCATAACACTCATACATTAACGCGCAGTTGCATTACTAAGATTTACTTCACTTGCTGTGTGAGTGTTAAGGTGTCTTTAACATACTTTAGTAATATAATACTTCAGTAATTCAAACATCAGTAAAAAAATCTCAGCTATCCTTAGTCACCTAAATGTTACATGACTAAAACAGAAGGGATTGCAGAGGTGGTGGATGGGGGCACCACCACAAAGTTATTTATCCATTCTAAAGCAAGCACCCATCTAAACTGAGTGGGATGTATAATCCTCAAGGCTTCTCTTTCCATTGACTACACAGAGGTCTTCAGTCACTACTCTAACTGAAAGGCCTTTTAGGCCTCTCAGTTGGGAGATGAAATTGTTAGCAGAGAAAGACAGTTACACCATGTGCAGTTAAAGCACCTACAACTTCTGTAAAAGGTTACATACCTTTTCAGCTGAGTGTGCAACATCGCAACTAATCGTGTTGTTTCTTCCAGTTCTCGGACTAGCTGATTTCTTTTGCTATTCAACTTCAATCTAAGAGAAGACAGAAGAAAAATATGAGCTAAAGCAGCATTCACTATTTAAAATCAGGAGTAAAGGAAAATTTATTTTTTCTATGAAATCCTACAAAAGTTAATAAGAATACACAGTATAACGTGGGACAGAATTTGGTCAAGATACATAGGTGTTTACCAACTTCCAATACTCTTAAAATGTGCAACTCAATCCTGAAAACATTCACAACAGGGAAAATAGCTGGTACTATAAAAGTTAATGTTTCTCGGATCAGGCCTCAAAAAAAGTCTGGCAGACTTTGCTTGCTACACACTAATGCGTTCTTACACTTACTGTGCTAATAAAGGTGTAAATGCTTTCATTTGCTTTCAGTAAGGTCCATGGATGACTAAGGTTTACGTGATTTAGTTATTAACCATCTCATTACAGCTTTACATGAATTATGGACTGTAGCAACATCTCAGTTTTATTTCACACTTGAATCGGTTTGAGACACAAACATGTGCACTTGGGTGTTCATTCTCTAACTTAACAGGCCTCCAGACAAGAATCCTTCTCCAGAAACATGCTGTTTCTTTCGCACACTAAAAAAGGACCATATTCCTAAAAATCACAAATGAAAGTGTTCACCTTACAGCAAGACCAGAAACATTTGTCAAACCACAGATATTTCAGGCTGGTAAAAATCCTGCAGCTGAAACATCCAAGAAGCCTGCAATTTTTCCAGCGTGATAAACCATGAAAAGACTGTAGAAAATGGGTATGGTCTGGACACTGAGCATGTAGAAGATATGAAAATATAGGGCAGAGAGAGTAAATGCGACAGGCCTATTCCATATATATTCAAGAGACTGCAGCTAAAAGGAACATTGCCACAGCCACCCACATTAATACATCCAGACTGTAAAGCGCTTGTAGGCAACGCCTAATGCAGCATTCATCCTCACTGTTCATTCCCATGAGATCTCCCTCTGCAACACAAGTAAAATTAAGGAGGATAGTTGGCATTTTTTTCAGCTAGTTCAGATTCACAGGATATTCCATGCAACCCCCACAGCACTGACAAATATCAGTTCCTACAGGAATCACATACAAGGATGCTCAGAACAAACAACAAATTTGAAAAATTTAAAATTCCATCTGTTGACATTTACCAAGCTCCAGACTGCACAGCAACTGTAGAAACTGCTGTGAGGAGCTGGCTGCATACAGAAATTTTATAGTACACTAACATTAAACTGGGCTATTTTGAGCATTTGTTATATTCTCATAGCGGATCCATTTGTAGGAACAACAGCCTTTCCCCACTTGGGGAGGAAGACTTGCAGGTGGTTTCTTTTGGGAGATGATTTCAGAAACCTTGTAAGTAGAAACATTCTCCTTGGAAATCTGAGGGCACACTGCTATCAGCATTCAGCCAGGGGATGTTGCTGCTTGCTCCCGATTACCTCTCGTCCAACAAGGCAAGCTCTGTCCTATGACCAGTAACCTACCTCTCAGTTAGCGCTTTGCTCTGAGTGTCTCTAGCAGCCTGAAGGTCTTCCTCTAGGCGCCTTCTCTCTGTCTCCAGTCTCTCCACCTCTCCTCGAGTCCATTTTCTGGGGCTAATGAATCGCATTTCTTTTAAGAGCTCCTCCTTCTCATTAATTAATATTAGGCGATCCCGCTCAGAGTCCAGCACGCCAGGCCAGGCCTCGCTGTCAAGCTTAGCCAGTTGTATTTTCAGGTTTGCTATTCTGCAGCAAAAAGAAAGCAGTTATTCCGTGAGAAGTGTCTGAGCTACTGCTCCACAGATACACAAAGGCGAACCATGACCAACCACATCTTCCACTGCCCTGAAGGCAGCTCTCAGCTCAGGGACAACTGCCCTCACCCTCATGCCCTCCTTACCAGGGCACTGCCAGGTGATGGCACTGCCAGGAGGCTGACATGCAGAATGAGATTTTAACTCAGGTTTGCTCCTAAATGTAAGTTAAGTCTCTAGCTAACCTGCAGTGTCCACCAGTCAGGGAATGGCATATCAGAAATTCTGGATCTCAAAAAAAGCTGTCAGATATACTATATGGTGTTTCATACACCTTACAGCTAATGACCTCACAGTACTTTGTGTGGAGAGTATCATAAGGTAAATGTCTTATCTTTAATCAGTTTTACAGAAAAGAACTGTATACTCTCCGTATACGATTCAGATAGGCTGATAAAGATCAGTGGTTACTCAAAAGTTTAGAAACAAATCTTTTCTTCACAATGAAGAAGTTAATCATATGCATACTGCTACTGGAAGAATCCAACTATTGACTAAACACTAAGCATTTTGGACTCATTAAAGAGCTAGGCTACTTCTGGTGCAACATGCAACTGAGGATGTGAAGAGTCGACCAGGCAATACGATCCTACCTAAATCCAGAGCCACTTATTTGCATGAAATTTAAAGTCTATTTTCATTAGAGGTATCATTCCAGATTTCAGTTCAAAGTCTGTATCGCTAATCCTTCAGCACCGTACCACATTATCTCAGGCAGGAAGATGATTACTAAAAACAACAGCAATACAGATCTAGAATTTAGCAAGAGCTTTGATGGACAGCAGAGGATAGCACAGCTCGTGGCAGGTAAGGAGGCTGCTCACTCCAACTATCTGCCCATTCCCAATTTCCCAAATATCTGAACTGCTCATCAGTTAGCTCCACAAATGATCAACTCTGCAATGCAACATGCAGAGGGAAGCAAAAAAACAGCAGCAGGCCAGGCTACAGAACCAAGGGCAGTAATGTCAGTATTCCCAAAGGAAGCTGTCTCCTTTGGACTCATTGACCTACAACTCTTCATGACCTGACAGGGTGATCATAGTAGTTTGGTGTGAAACAATAGTACAACTGAAGTTGAATAAGAGTCACCAAGGACTTGCATTTCTGGAACTCGCACAATCAAAAATGGTGGGGTGGGGAGCAGGGAATGGGGAGGGCAAAACAGGCTCGGGTGGAGAAATTACAAAAGCTTGGAATGCCAACAAGGAGAAAAAGTATCTTGCAATATAAGGCAAGATATTTGCAAAAATAATTCACCTGACTGAAGACCAAAGAGCCAAGGCATACATGCCCCTTCATGTGATTAACTCAGGTTAATCTCTCACTCAGGTTTAGTAAATACATAAGAAACGGAAGTGAAATGCCGTACGTGTAAAATGAAAGTCCAATATTCATCTCCCTTTGAAAAGGGCTTTGTGATCTGGTGACAGAATTACTGGACTTAAATTGGGCACGACAAATAGTTGTGGGTACTAATCTGGATCCATCTCCTTCTAAAATTTGGTTTATGCTACAGAAGCACACCGGATGGTGCACACTTCTTCCAGAAAACCAGCACACATGCAGGCACAGAGCAAACTGAATGCCAACTAGCAAAATCAAAGTGTGTGGAGTAAGTAATAAGATGCAGATCCGGGCAGCAGCAGCTACACGACTGCTGAATGGCCTTGAAGAATAAAGCTTTGTCTTCCAAGCTCCGGAGGCCAAGAGGAACTCGAGTCCCAGAGAGCCTGTGAACGATTAGGATCACATAGACTGACCTGCCTCCTCCATCACAGGAGATAGACTAAAGATCACCTTTCTGAAGAGAAGCCTCACTTTCTGTAAACCCATTTCCCACAGCAGGTCGCTTACTTGGATTAGTGTTCCATAATTGATAGATATTCAGCTCAACTATTTTTAGGTCTTCTTTGGAGCTGTTTTGTTTTTTAGTGCCTGCTTAAGTGCAACACTGTGCTCCAATGAAGAATTAACAGTGGCATTAATTCATAATCCAAGAATTCCTCTGCGCATTTTGAAGGGATATGAGTTTAAGAGGATTGGTTGGCATTAATCTGATCACTTTTGGCACACACTTGCGTGGATATGGCTTTTCCACTGGAATTTGTTCTCCATGCGTTTCCGAGTCTCACAGCTTTGTTAAACTAACCTCAAGTTTTACCCTTTGTAAATGATCATTCTTTTTTCCCTTCTCAGTTAAAAGGCAGTTTATGTATCCTGTTTTTCCAATAAAACAGCTCCATTACAAAAGAAATGCTTTGCAGACCGTCTGGCATTTGGCTGAAAACTCCAGCCCTTCAGCATTCACTGACCGAGTCTGAACTATATCATTGCTGACCCGTGCTAGGTTTCCACTGCAAAGAAACCAGCAATACTGGGCTCAGTCTTTCTGAATGGCTGCTAGCTTGCAAGACTGAACAAAATACAGAACAGGAAGCTCAAGTTTTATTTAACTGTTTTCTTCTTACCTCAAAAAGGTAGTTAGATAATTTATTGTCTTTTTTTTTTTTTTTACTGAGGAAAGCTGGTACTGGTCTGTGATATAGGCATAACATAACATTTTTAGCCTCTGTGGAGATCATTCAGACACATGCATCTCTACAGGAGTGTGTATTAAAATGTGCATTCACAACCAGTAATTAATGATCCTGTATCAGATCAGCCTCTGTTCTTCAGAAAAAAAAAATATCGAAGCGGGAGGTGTGGTCTAAAAACTGACCAGTCAAATACCTACCATTGTTGCAATGCTGCTAAATGTGACATTGAAATATTCCATTTTAGGAGATTATAAAATATACTTTTAAAAGCCCAGAGTTACCACCAGTCACACAAAACCCAAGCTGAAAGTTTAACTGTTGAAGGAGCTAAAACAGTGCACAGAGCACAAGTGCTACACAACTGAGTTACTACTGTATGTCTGAAATTGTACAACATAATCTAGTTGCATCTCTGACTATGTTTATGCTGCAGTAGCTATCTCCTTGTAGAGATGTAGCACTGACATCTTGTTTGACATGATATCCATTAACAGTTTCCAAACCAATTAAGCTAAAGGTTTGTCACTGAAGTTGCCCTTTGCTCTTTTTCGCAGGTTTAACGTTATCTGCTGTAGGGCTCTCGTCTCACTGAGTCGTGAAAGAAAAGGACTTAGTGGTGGGTAAGGGAACACACAGAATTCTACCATGACAGTTCTGGTGTGATGAAGTTCAGCAGGATATTCACTTACATCTTTGGCTTTAGTCTGGTCCACAACAATACTATAAACAAGTGTCTGCTACAGTCCGCTTTCAAAATCATCAGCCCTTTATAAATCTAGCAGTTCTAACCTGATTAATATGGGATCATCTTGATTTCAAGGCCTTAAGTTTCACCTTTCCAGATAATGCAGAGCTAGTAAGACAGATGTATTTCTACCATTTGGCTCCCTTCATAATACATGCATGGGCAAAGTACTTAATCTTCTATTGTGTTTTTGGAACATTATAATATTGTACTGTGGGGACAGGAAACACTTCTAACATCACAAGGAGAAATTTTCAAAGGAGCAGAAGGTTCCTTGTGAGTCACTATATCCATAATATTGTTCCAGCTTAAAACCAGTGAAGGTATTTGTTTCTGCAGCTCCTACTAAAGACTATGCCAAAACCACAGTGCTCTGATAGCTGGAAATCTTTTCATTTTAGCATCAATTATTCATGCCTATTCAGACCCATCTCTCCTCATGAAAATGTTTTTAAGCTCTGAGAAAATCTCTGGATAATCTAAGACAGACATGAGGTTTCAAGCCTTATTCAACTGCAAGATGGTGTTGTATGCCGTTCATCATTAATTCAGATGAACTATTGTGCTGCCTTTATAAAGTTCTGTCTCTTTTTAAAGAGCATATTAATTATCTTCTCAGGTTTGTCATTATTCACTTGTCCCTCCCTGGAAAAGATACAGGCTAAAATAAGAGTGCTCCACTTCAATCTGAAGATGCGAAGTCGGTGCGAATTAAACTGCAATCCTGAGCAATGCTTAAAAGTAAAGAGCAGTTTTAACATTGAAAAATTACCTGCTACATCTGGGGGTTAATAATATGAATGTTGTTTTAAAAAGACATAGAAAGATTTGAATGTCAAGGTAGATGTTCATCTTGGATTGGCAAAATAGACAGTTCTAATACAATTGCTCCACCTAGGAAGAAAAGTATAAGCTCAAGCCAAAAAGCAGCTGGGCACACAGAGTCTTTGACAACTGTCACAGATACAGATCAAATTTTATGCCACTGAGAAACATGGCCTACTGACCATGCCAATATACTAAAATGAGAACTTTATAAGCAGCCTCAGCCTTAAAGCTCTTATCTCCAACCAGAGACTGGAGAAAATCCATCTCTGCATATACTGCAAGTACAGATTGTACCATGCATCTGAAGTTTGTTTTTCTGGAATTGCAAAGTCCCTTCAGAGCAGTTAAAATTGAAATCACGACCACTGAGGATTACATTGCTGAACAAGGACTAGCCCAGCCAAAGTCTAAATATTGCTTGGTGGTTTTTAACTAGAGTATTTCTCCATAAAAATAAAGGTACTTGCTAAACAGTTGAGTTAGCTATTATCTATTGAAGAAGTACAGCCCAGAAAACTTTTGCCTAAATTATTCTGCTAAGTAGATATGAATTTTTAAAATCTATTCTCCATTCATCTCAGATCACAGGGCAAGGGTGAAAACTTACATTCTTACAGATAAGCAGACGAGCTCAGAAATTGTAGTCATTGACCATATTTTGATATGTTAGGTGTTAACACAATATACGTTTCTCCTTATCTGACTTAAGGCCATGCAAACATTCATTTAATTTATGAATAGGGTAAGGAGATACCTTGCAGTACAGTCTCCTTATTAGGAATGGGGAAGCATTGGCAACATGCAGCAAAACCACTTATGTCCCCACAGGTGTGGCCAGACTGAATTCTTCATGTATTAGTCACTCCTTAGTAATTTCTAGGATGGTTATTTATTTCTTGAACGATAACGTTGGCCCAGAAAGCCTATTGCCTCACTTGCTCAAAAATTACCATGTTTACTTAGCAGTAACGCTGGGTTTCAATCTGAGTGGCACCTTTTCCAGTGAAATATATCTTCAGAATAAGCTGTGTGACAGCCAAAAGGTACAACAGTCCAAAGAATTACCTTCTCTTTGCTTCTTCATATTGAAGACGTAATCTCACTTTCTCAGCCAACTGGTTATTGCTGCTGGTAATAAACTGAGACACAAAATATAAAATCAGCAACTTAGTAACCACTCCTCTTTTGATATTGGTATTGAAATTGATGATGCGACAAGAGCAAGTGTAACTTGTAAAACTTATTTACTAGTTAAACCAATCACAGAATAGGAAAATATTGCCTTTGATTAAATTTTTCATGATTGCTTCAGATACTTAAAAACCCACAAGATTCAGAGGCTCTTTTTGGCCTAGTTTATCACAAAAAAAATCTACCAGATCCATCTCAGGCTTCTATTTTCATGCACACACAAATAGCTTTGTAATCTTTCTTCTTAAATGCTGTTTGCAATCTTTAAGTGCTGCATTGCTTTTTGTTTTCAATGACATCTTGCTTTGGTTGTGAAGTCCTAAAGACAAGGGACATCCCATCATGGCCAAATCTGCAGATCTTTAGTCACATGTGTGGCCCTGACTGAAAGTGGCTGCAAACGTTTAAGTAAAGGTTCGCAGAAGAGGCTTTTGTGATGTCCTGTGAGACATATGATGCACCCACAGCGCTGATCAAGTCCTTGCTGAGGCTGGCACTCACCTGACAGTTACCGTCTTGTTGCACAAGTGAGACTGAAGGTTTACAAGTACTATGCATGTTTGATGGCATCAAAATACCTGCACATATGCTATCATTCTCACTTGTAACACACTAAAAGCCAAATGCACTCCCAAGGAAAGAGTCCTCATTAGAGCTTAGCCCATACGTAGCTGCTGAACCTTTCTTGTCTAGTAGCATATCACTGCTATAAAGAGCTACGGGAATATTTGTATCACAAGAAGCTACACCTACAGGCAAAATAAAACTTCCTTCCCTTTTATTCCCACCTGGGTTCTTCTAATGGAGACAGTATGGGGAAAGAGCAGGTTGCCTTTAGAGATACATTAACATTGCACACAAAAATGAAGGTCACACTGAAGTTTAAACCAGGAGAAGATACCATTTCATAGATTCTTGCCTGTGTTTGGAAACTCTTACTAAGGCAGTACTACATGCAGTTCAGAGGAACGTCTCCATGTGCACTTGGTTTGTCACGCATTACTCACGTTTCCTGAAACATCCGTCTGGGAGCTGACATCCAGGTACTGCCCGGGTAACAAAGGGCTGGAGCCTTCCACGGACATGCTGCTGGCCCACAGGTCTGACTGGGATCCTCTGTCATTCGCAAAGCTGTCTTTTAACCTGGCTAAACTCTAAAATCATAAAAAGTCTTGAGGTGAGCTCACTTCTGCTAAAAGTACCTCAGCAGCCTCATAACTTTAGCCTAAACTACACGATTAAGATCTGACCACGTCTACTGTGCATACTCAGACCCTGCAAACATGAGGTCAGGCATGGCTGAGCTGCACCGCCCACTGCACAAAGCAGCCCACAGGCATTAGCACACCGTCTAGCCCGGACAGACAGGCTCTCTGCTGGAGATGGCAGACCAAGTGGGCCACAGTGTTTTCACGACTTCTCCAGATCTGCTCTTTGACAGCAGTACAGTCAAGCTTGTTCATTCTTGGCCAATAAACCCTGAGACAAACACTCATGTCTAAGCAAGTGCTTACTACTGTTAGTTGCTATATTTTATACTTATTTCCAGGATCTGAAGAACAAAAAGGCTGCAGTCCAACCACAATACAGAACTAATTTACATTAATAAAAATCTCAAATATCTGAAATACAAAATGCTTAAATTACTTCTCAGAAATTCAACCTGATAGCAATGGTGACACAAAATACTATAAAGTGATCCTGTTTCAATACCTGAATGAGGTCTTGTTTTTCCTTCTCCCCTGATGTGATGGCCTTCTTGAGAGCTTTCATTTCACTTAAAATGGCTTGTGCCTCATCAAGTTTATAGCCACCTTGAGTATCAGACATTTTCATGTCAATTCTGCATGGAAATTTAAAAAAAAAATACAGTAAGCTAACACTGTATAAAGTCCAGTTAATTTAATCATCCTAGATGCATGCGTCTTGACATTAATTTTTAAGAAAAACACACTCCAGAGTATAACAAAGACAACAGAAGGAAGACAGAATCCCACTCATCACCGCCTAAGTTACTCCACTCAAGTACACTAAACTTCAGAACTCTGATTTTAACCATATCATCTCTCTGACTCCTTAGGGAGGACAAAGATGCACACGAAAGCCCCAAAACAGTATGTCTGGGCAGATTGCTGCTAGTTATCTTGTTTCTAACCCAGAGAGGATCAACATAGCCATCAATTAGAGTTACCTTATTTTCAGTCATGATTTCAAAAACCAGGCACAGACTTCACATGCACAGATGTATTTGCTTGCACAACCTAATTACAAGCTGCCTCATCCGTCCCTCTTCTCAAAGGAATTCTACCACAGTTGACATTTATAATAAATATTAACATTACTTAAAACATGTCAGATATCTATTCATACAAGGGTAAGTACCTGAAACTTCTCCTCCCCTTCCACTCCACCCCAAATTTTTCCTCAGTGCCCTAAAACAATAGCTCTTACGGTTAAGAAAATAGGCTGTACTGTGTCATCCATATTGAGCAATACTGAGTAAAACAGAATACCATTTAACTGGCGAGATCCTGGTTCAAAATCTTTTTGCCAAGAAGTCAGTTCTGATGTGGTCAATCACATACAGTCATTGATTTGAGAGAACTATCCCCATGGCTGTGTACTGCTTTCAGTTGCATATGCCTAAAGATATCAGCAGCAACATATTTCAGCTTACGTTATTTAGGCAGCTATTTATAAATGTAGAGGGGGAGGCATTACAAGCCAGAGACGTTCTACACTGAAAATAAGATCTTGAGAACAAACTTACTTCTTCAGTGTTTGAAATCCATGCTCTTTGTACTGGAGCTCTTGCTTCATGTGAGCTACTTCTCTCTTGAGTTTATTAACCTGTAACAAGGTGTCAGACTTTTAGAATAGTACTTTATATGAATATTTAGGTACAGGTACCCATTCAATTCAAAACTTATTCAGTGTAGACAGTACTCTGAACAAAGCTTCCAGATAATCAGTTCATCTCAACAGCAGCTAACAGCCCTGACTGCATCCTCATCAGGACATTATTCCTGGCTAGGGATTTATCCAGTACCCACATATTACACTACTTAATAAAGGGCTCAAGGGAAGTTCCAATCCCATAAGCAGAAAAGCTGAGAAAAATTCAAGAGACAGAGGAATGAAACACATGCTGATTTTACTCAGTAATGTTTAAAACTTTCCCAGCTATTAAAAAAACATTAAGCATCAGGACAGGAGTTACACTGCAGCAATAGAAGCCATCCTCCAAGATACCAAACCTAAAGGCCCCACTGCATGAGTAACACAGCACGATGATAATACATATTGTAAATCCACTGACCTACAGCTTGCTGTTTTATATTCCTCCACAGAGGCCAGACTGACCTACTTTACGGTAGTCCTTTCTTCTTCCCAAACTGAGCTCTGCATGAGAGCGCACACTGCCGCTGCTAACAACCCACACTAAGCCCAGGACAAAACAGCTGCCAGTCTCTGGAGAGAACTCGCAGCTCCCCAGCGCTGCAGCACACCGAGGAGCCGGCATGCCGCTAAATATCCCACAGCATATCTGTACAGCAGTATGTACTGCCAGCTTCCAAGGCAGCTGTGAGGGACTGAACTGTGGGACGTTTGTCTCAAAGGATTGCTTGTTTAAGGGGGAAACCCCTCTGGCTGCTGAATACGACTGCAGGGCTGTTGTCATGGTAGCAAGCAGAGGTCAAGGAACGGACGCCTCGCTTTGGGGGACGCACCTAGGCATGGGCGAACGCCCCACCTGCCGAGGCACGCGCAGTCCGCAACAAGGGAGCACGCGACGACCGCGCGCGCTCCACGAGGTCAGCGCGCCAGGACCGAGGGCACGCGCGGCATCACGCCACGACCGCGCGCGCTCCACGAGGTCAGCGCGCCGGGACCGAGGGCACGCGCGGCATCACGCCACGACCGCGCGCGCTCCACGAGGTCAGCGCGCCGGGACCGAGGGCACGCGCGGCATCACGTCACGACCGCGCACGCTCCACGAGGTCAGCGCGCCGGGACTGAGAATGTGCAGTACGTGCCGTTGCCTAGTAAACGACATCCTGGAATAATCCCTGAATACCCTACAAAAGGACTGCGCCACCGAACGGCGGGGGGAACCCCCACCACCGAAGCACAGCCTACGGACCAACGGGATGTATCTGGATCCATGGTGACTATTCTTGCAACTGTACCTCAAATGCTTGCTTGATGTCTGCCTTTTATTCTCGTCTGTCCTATCACTACCATTTTTTTCTTTTTTACTCTTTTGTAATAGAAGTGGTTTCAGGCATACAGCATCTGACCTCATTTATGTCTTAATCTCTTTCTTGGGATCATATTGAACCCTCCCCACCCCCCAACATTGGATCAGGACAGCAGTCTAAAGTCTAAGCTAAAAAAAGCATTTCAAACTCTTAAGATGGCAACATTAGCTCTTTCAACTGCTCTGGCATCTCCTTTTAGTATTTGCCATGAGGTTTGGAAATATCTGAAGATTACTTGGAGCAAGCAAAGGTCCATTCATAATACTTACCCTGGATTTTGTAGTAGCAATCTCTGCTTTGAGGATCTCTGGGTCATACTTGGAACTTGATGATGAGCCAGAGAGCACTAGAACAAATACAACACCCAGTTTAGCAGCCCTGCCTTCCTCCCTACTCTTCTACCAGCCCCATCACAAATCAAGACCTCCCATCACTCCTGCACGCCCAGATCTCGACACATTGCTGGTATAGGCCTTTTACCCCTTTTCCACATCTCTTCTCACCCCTCAAAGGCAGGGAAAGGCAAGACTGCAGTCAAGTACTCCCCAAAAAGTGTACACTGAAGAGGCCAGAGCATGTCCTGCATCTCTGTCTTGATTTGTTCCAGGTTAACACACTTAACTCAGACTCCTAAAGACGTTCACTCCATTCAATAGTGGGGCTTCCTGCATTTCCAAAGGCATTTAACAGAACTGAAGGGACAGGCATTGCATAAAGGTTTACTTTACTTTTTTTTTTTAGACTTTCTCATTGAGTAAACAATCCACTGGATGTTTACAAACAAAGAAAAGCAAAGAATGAAAAGAAACTGAAAAATGCGATGCAAGCCTTCTCACTGCCTCCAGGACACAACCAATCATACAATGTGTCACACTGGATTAAATCAATGCCCCATTAAGAGCAGAATTCTCTTCTCAGCAGCGGTTAAAGCCCTTCTGCTTCAGAAGGTACAGAAGCTCCCCAATGTGCAATGTTGTTAGAGGTAGCTGTAGGCAAAAGGGAGATGTTTTGTTCCTTGCAGCCATCAGTTTATGCCCTATAAAACATGGGAAAGCACTTCTAGTTCTTTCTGCTTAGTTGTATTTTTAAAGACAGATCGCATCACGCCAATGTAATTTGTATTCACAGTGTTCTTAATGTACTGCTCTGGTATACCAGTACTTCAGTAGAGTGCTCTTAAGAAAAGACCAAAAACTGTACTTCAGAGATGACGGATAGAACCCTCGTCAAATAAGAATCCTTCAGTTGACAGAAAACTACTTAAATACTTTTTAACATCAGACACAGGATTACCCAGCGGAATTTACCACCATAAAATATAACTCAGCAAGACTACAGCAGGGGGAGGTCAGTCCATTGATGTGGCTAGCAAGAACATAGTAAGTTTGCAATACTAAGGATTATTAAAAAAAAAAATCTAGAAGACTTGCAGGAAATAAATCTTCCTCCGGACATTTTCCAGCTCCTAACTAGGTAACAATAAGGAGGAAATCTGGCCTTCTATAAACATTTCTGCACCAACTCTTAAAGCAACAGGTATTGATATTACCTGCGTGACAAAGAATATGGAGCACAAAACAATGTTCTTCATACACAGAGAGATAATCCACAATGTCAGCTTTTACATGGTATAAAATACAGACCCTTAGCTCCCCGAGACAGTCACTCAACTACCTGGGATGTTAAATTCCAAAAGGGCCTGGGAGTGCTATCTGAGATGAGCCTTCTTGCCTTGTTTCTATACTTTGGACAGGGGAATCCAGGAAAATACCACAGAATCTCATTTTTTCATATTGAGCCAACCGCCACATTTTTTTCACATTTGTTGAAGCCCATGCTGAAAATCTGCACACTGACTGCAGTGACTGAGCCAACCGCTATAGTGTTTCACAACAATTATCCTTTACCAAATACGTGCTAGGCAGCTATTGCTTTTGAGACAAACTGAGCAAACATGGAGAGTGACATAGCATAACATATTCCAGTGCTCTATCAGAGGACCAGCTTCAAGCACTTTACTGTCCTAGTGGGTTCACGACTGAGAAAGTTACTGGGTAAGAGTTCACTAACTACTCACAGCTTGTCTGAGAGCCCAGTTTGTGCTCCCAAACATCATGCAGCTGCCGATATTCTTGCTGGGCCAATTCGAGCCTCTGCTGTTTCACTTGATAGATCTCCTTCTGTGCAGCAATCGCCTCCTGGGCCAGGACAAGATAGTCTTTCAGCATATGCTCCTGCTCCCGCCGCCATTGCACACGAGGGTCTTCTATCTGTGTAGTTTCTTAGAGGGAAAACAGAAGGAGGCAAGATCAATGGAAAGCAGGTTTGCACTGCTGCCTGGAGAAGCTCCCCCATTTATTGCAATATTTTAAAATAGCCCCTTGCCCCATCCCCTAATAAGAAAGTGGAGTAAGGGCATTTTCCCTTTTTCTTAGGAGGTGACCGCTGATCCACAATGAACTCCAACAAGCTCTGCCATGCTGAATCACTGCATAGAACAATTCATGATGAAATCATCATACAACTCTCCCAACTCCTCCGCTGCTGAAGCCATCCTGGTTCTGCCTCTTAAAAACATCCACACAAGTATATGTGCACACAAGCTCTAAGATACTGACACTGACTGTTAGGCTTATCTTTACGGTAACTGCTTTAGAACATTACTAATCAAATACCTCTACTATTTCACTGATAAAAAACTTTCAGAAAACATCATTGCCACATGACCACATTATATTGCATCTGACAACATGAAAGCAATTACAACTCTGCCTGTCCTGTTTGGCTGCCAAGTGGCTTTTATTAAAAGGGGGAAAGAAAACTTTCTGACTCAGATTCCATAGGTAAGTAACAATAAAGACTCATTAAATCACACAATGTATTCATGAAAGCATCTCAAATGACATTATATAAACAGCATCTCAGAAGGGGAATAAACATTTCCTTCACTGAAAGCAGGCACAGCAGTAAATCACTGCAGAATACAGGAGGCGGAGCTTAAGAAAAATATTTTTGGTAACATAGGCAACGCAGTCATGAACAGCTACACCATTTCCATCTCCATTACCCCAACACAACAAATACATTGCTTTTCAGATTTCTAATCATGAAAAAGGCATAAGGTCACAGACATGCAGCTAGTCCTAATACTAATCAGGCAAATTTATTGTCAGTATTTGTCTTCGTTTTGTGAAGAAGTGTCCAAAATATTTTTCATTTCTCTTTCAAGGCTATTATATGTTCTTTCTTGGAACAGGTTCCACTATTCAGTTGACTAAGTGCTCTAAACTGTCTAAACTACCGTGCTTGAATAAGAATGCCTAGTTAACACATAATGAATAATTAATAAAAAGGAGCTGCTTGAAACTATCAGTAGTAATCTAATCTGCATATCTTAAGAGCCTCTTTAAATATTTAGTAAAAGCTGCCACGGTGGAAGGTATGAGCAGCTCTTAAGTGAGTCAGGCATAAGACTAACACAGCAACACACAGGATGTAGGGAAGAGAACAGTCTGACAATAATTGTAGAAGCAGAATTTGAAATAAAGTATTTTACCCAAGGGATGGACACTCAACCATTTTCACAAGCTGTCCATGATCATGCTGAGGAGAAAATTAACAGGATACTCCAGCAATAACCTGTTTTAACGGTATCTCAAGACCTGAAAGAACACATGGCATTTCTAGTTACTTAGCAAAACTTAAGAGAAGCTGCAAAAGATGATTAAAAAAAAACCTTTTAAGACACTAACAGTATAGTTTGTAGAAGCATTTCAACAAAAAGTCCTTTATAGGTCCCCGCTAGCCGAAGCAACATTTCAGCAGATATAATATTAAAGCTAAGCCTGGACCTAAAAAACTGCTCCAAAATAACTTGAGAAAAAAGCAGCTATTTGTGCCAACTGTAGGTGCTGGTGCCCTCCCAGAGAGCACTATGGTCTCTTAGAGGGAGCAAAAGTCAGGAAGACACAGCAGCATATCAACTCTAAGAGTCTGAAAACCCCAGGCTCCTGCCTCTATTCTTGCCCCCAAATCCCATTTTCCAGATAACTGTTACCCACACCCAGGTGGAGTAATTCTCTTTACTCCATAGTTGAACCAGAAGGGGAAAGTCTGCTGCGAGTCATCCAGAGAGCTGCCTCCTATGTTCCCAGACACACAGCTTCCTCGGACCAGACGGCACAAACAAGCACCAGCAACCACATCTCAGGACTCTTAATTTCAAGCTTAATGAGTATGTTGGCAAAGTACCCTCAACTCTTTAAGACTAATTCAGGACACTGGGTCACAAGCCCACCTATACCTATGGCTTCTTCAAGCTTGGTTATTTCCAGTTTTCCCTTAAACTAGCAGCCCATTATTCCTATAATTGCAAGGGTGGTGGAAGCTGCTGCAGGGAAATCCCTCTGTTATAAGCAACCAGAAGGAAGCGTATAAAAACCATCATCATCCTGAACACCTCCATTAGGTGGCAAAACAGTGACACTGCCCCGAACACACACCACCTGACAAAGTGAACACTTGGCAGCCAGTTCACGGAGAGGATTGGCAATGCACTTATGTACTGGAACGGCTTCGTTCCCGTTTTTCTAAATGTGCACCTCAACCTTTTCAGTAATCACAGCACTAACTGTATCCCCTTGATTGCAGCTTTGATTTTCAAACATGTAATAACAGTCTATGAAAATGTCGGCCAAGGGCTCTCAATCTGTCACAGCTACTGAGAAATGCAGAATACCTTCAAAAGTGAGATGAAAGGACTACAGAAACACAGGCTGTTATATCATTTGTTGTCTTGTGAATTTTTAATTTAACATTGAGCTTGTCATAAATAAATCTGATTGTTTCATGGTTGAAGAACGTAGTCTTACTACACTTGCATCAACATCTGGTAAGAAAATCATTGTTTCTTTGTGCAAATCAAATTCCAAAGAAGTTCTCCCAGAGAGAGACACTCAGGGCTATGCATTAATGCTGTATTAGGAATATTCTGGGTACGCAATTAAATTTAATTGTATTTATTTTGCCTCAGAGAGAAGGTTAGAAGTGTTCTCCATCTCACTTTTTTTAATGGCTCCTGGCTTTAGATTTAATTTAGGTCTGTCCTTGGGCTTGTTTCTGATAATTAGTCTCAAATACTTCAAGTGTGCAGCAAGAACCAAAATGCCTCTACCTGCTTCACACCCTCTGATGATGTTCTTTCCTGCACAGGGAATCTGTAAGAGACCTTGGGGAGGAAGAAGGTTTTGGACACTCTCCAGAGGATACTTCAACATAAACCACAAAGATGAGCCTCTTGATTAGCTGAAGGTAGGTGGATGTGGTTTGCTTTATCACAATTTGTATTAGAGTTGGCATAAGAAACAGAGTCGTGATTTTGTTTTTCTTTTTAACCTTCGAATTGAAATTCTAGGTCAGGTCTTGTAGCCTCTGGCATCCCAGAGAAGTGAAAGTTTTTAAGAGCAACTGCTATTAAGTAGGTGTCAGCATGGTTTGAAGCCTTCTCTACACATCCTCAAAGCCTGAGGTGCTTTTGAGTGGCAGAGACCAGGGGTAACTTCCCCAGACCACACAGGGCTCTGATCTGCAACCAGATCTTTGCACATTCACCTTGGGGCCAACTAAGATCATGTTTGGTTTGTCCCACCTACATGCTGCAGTTACGCCTAGCTGAAACACTCAGGAGGTCTGACAAGCTTCCATGATCCACAGCAGCCTTCAGATCAAGGGTTTTTTCCTGTACCTGAACTGTGTCGCCCCAGGACCAGAAGTTAATGCCCCAGTTTTGGCTGGGATGGGCCACTATGACAACAAGCACTCAGCTTCCTCCAGTGTGGATAGGAGAGGAAGACAAATGAGAAGATAAAAATACATCTCAGACTGAAGAAAAAGTTCAGAGGGGACAAAGAAAAGACTCTTAGAAACATCCTCTCATTTCACTTGAGCCAAGTTTTTCCTGTGGTCAGAGGTGACCCTGATGTTCACTTCAGAAGGTAGGCTGAAGATTATTTCTTTTGGGGACAATGCCAGCTCCCACAGCAGGTGCTGTGGCTTACATCTACTGCAACAGTCCATGTCACTACCTGATACACCAAAGGAGGGAACTGATCCAAGGGAAAAACCACCAAGCCGCACCAATGTTTCACTAGGAATGGACAGGGAACAAACAGCTTCCCCAAAAGCATTGTACAGGTAAAACTGAATCGGCAGGAGCCGCTTAATCCATCACCGCTGCCTAACACAGCACAGCCCTTCAGAGTCACTGGAAGGTGGCACACCCCTGTCTCTGGGCCTGGAGCACCCTGGCAGGCACCTCCCACATCCCAGCACCTGATGCAGCAAAATTCCAACCAACAGAGAAGGGAAGAGAAGTCCAACTATATTTTTGACCCCTCTGGAGAGCTTGCCCAGGCTCTTCTCCCTTCCTGGCCGCACACCATCATGAAAACATTAAATCATTCAGAAGGAGGTAAAAAGAAGTCTTAACAAGACTTCTACACCCAGCTCTTACTCCTTTTATAAGTGTGGTCAGCACAGGAATAACTGGAACGATGAGTCTCACCAAGTGAGACTGGAAAAAGCATTAAAATTCACTGTCTTTAAAAAGCAACCTCATCATTAACTCCCCAGAGTGCTTTCTGGTAGAAGTGAAGTGGACACAAGACATGGTCTTACAGACCTATAGGAGACACCAATTTGTGTCTTGCAATTTAGCACCTTCTCAAGCAATGTTTGTCCAGTTGTCTCCCCTGCAAATCTCCCGTGTGTTCCTGTATGCTTGTCTACACTTTCTTCCCCACTATCCTTTCCTGTAAAAGGAAAAATAACATTCCCTGCCTCACAGAAAAATAATTAGGATAAAGCCATTTAAAGATATGTAAATACTGTGATATCAGGATGACATAAGCTCAAAATAAAAATATTTGTGTCACTTTCACATCTGGAGACATTTGGTCTTAGTATTGCTTAGTGCAGTTAGTGCTTTTTGAGAATAGGCTTTTTTCATTCTACATTTTTAATAACTAAGAGAAGTTGCTAAAAGCTGGAAGGTACAGTCTCAGGCCAGGTGAAAAATGTGGCTTTTCTGAAAAAGGGAAGGGTATGAAGATAGCCAAGAAAAAAGTCAGATTCCCACATTTTTATTAAAAATAAAAAACAAAAAACCAAAACCCAACCAAACAAAAAACCAAACCTTGTAACTTGCTGGAAAAGAAAAGTTCTCAGTTGAAGTCCTACAAGCAGATTTAGTAAACAAAACAAAACAAGAAAACCCAAACAACAAAAGCACCAAAAATCTTCAAGGCACTTTTGACCTTTAACGGTTTCTCTCTTTGCATGAGTTAAACACCCCCAAAAGGGCGCAGGCATGGTTCTGCTGTGAACTTCCGGACCGCAGCTGGAGCTGTTCTGTGAAGAGAACCAAAGTCACTGACTTACTTTGTTTATTGCTTTTCTCAGGGGATTTGTTCTAGCACAACCCAATACATATTTCCTAACAACATCTGTAAACATATATCAAGTTCTGCATTTTCTTATAATTCAAATGAGCTTATAAAGCTTAACACCTCTGGTCTATCAGGCAATCGAACAAAGACAGTAAGCAGTGGCTTAGTTTGAGGAATAAAAACGCCACAAGCCTGAACTTAACTCTTTTCCAGTGTGCACACCTCTCAATATCCCAAGCCTACTTGAGAGTTTCCTCTCCAGTAAAGGCAGCGGAAACTGCTGCAGCTCAGGGAGCTCATGCAGTCATTCAGTTTATCCCTGCTAAGGGAATAATCACAAGACCTTTGCACTGTTTCTGATGGTCTTGCCACAAAGACAAATTCCAGGCTAAGAACAAACTCCAGATCACTGCTACCTGGTCAGACTCCTCAGCAGAGCCAAATCTTACAGAGGTGTGTCCATAGTCTATCAGCTTGAACGTGACTGCTGATTCGAAGACTGAAAACCAAAAGGTCTCAAATTCCTGTTTTAGCGACAGAAGTAACTTGTACAATGGAGGACAGGATTTGATTTCACGAGCTGCAGATCTCATCTACTCTAAAGCTGTTAACGATTTTGTGGTTTTCGTGTTCAGTGTATTTTAACACAGGCACAGAACAATTACTCTGTAAAAATACAATAACGTGTCACTTACTGGTGTTGTGGTCTATGTAATAAACTCCAACCTGAGGATCATAAGCTTCTTCCCATCCTAATGGCAATTCATCACTAATGCAGTCTGCAAAGGTTAGTGGTTTAGTATACCTGAAATACAAAATAATATTTAGGATGAATAAAAGAACACTCCCACATGTCTATTCCAAACAACTGACCAGAAAACAAGTTAGTACCCCAAGGGCTTCAGTATAGAAAACAAAGAAAGTTGAAAACTGTTTTAAAGCTTTGTTCTTATCAAATAATACGCCACAAATTCTTCCCTTTCTTCATCTGAAATTACAGCAAGATGAAATCATTTTGACAGAGCTCCCGAGCCTTGCCAGGCTCAGCCAGTACTCCCTCGACAAAGGAACATTAAGAACTTTGTCAGAAACAATCCTCATCTCTCAACTGAAAGAAAACGACTGTTTGCAGGCAAGTCCTGTATCAAAAATATGTAGACAAGAAGGAGCAGGATGAGAAATGCAATTTGCATAGCATGAATAATTAAGACTGCACAATCAATAGCAAGTGCTGAGGACTGTGGGACCACTTGTCATGCAACTCCACTAATTTGCATTGCAATATGTTCTGTTTCATTAATGACAAACTAGATTAGTTTCTCAGTATCACGAAAATGTGTAACCCACTCCATCCGAATGAGGAAGTATTTCCGCAATATTGCTTTGATGAGTTTTTCTATTACAGACCACATCCAGCAACAGGCTGGATACGAAGGCTCGTATGGCTAAAAACAAAGCTTAGAGTACCCACTCCTTGAGTGACCCACAGATTTTAGTCACCGAAACCATGCCCCTTTCCTCCCTTTGAGCCAATGAGGTTCAGCTGGCACCAGCAAAACTACTAACCAAGTGTACCACTGCAAGGAGGCACAAGACAGGAAGAATTAAGCCTGCAGGTACCTCGCATATCCAGTTGCCAAAAGCATAATATGCCACAGGCCCACAGATCCATCACACAACCCCAATGCACCACATGTGGCTGATCTGGAAGGAGGGCCATGAGTCGGACTTACAAGAAGAGTGCTTTGGGCAGAAAGCACAGGACACACCGTAAACCACCACAGCCCCTCTCTAGTAGTTATGCTGCACATACTAAGAACAACTCGGTCAAAAAGCAGCCATGGAACTGAATTCTGCCACATACAAGTGGCATGCCACAGGAAGGTAAGGTGGTTAAGAAAGCAATTTTCCAACCCACTGTAAGAGACTGAACAGATTTGCAGAAAGTCTTTCATATCCAAAAGGTAATTCAGCAGGGCTGGCAGTTAGAAAGAGAGTTTTATTAAGTTTTGAGCACACTTGAGCATACTTCATCTGGAGACACTGAGCAACCAACTGGTAGCCTCACATTAACATCTTATAGTCACTCATTAAAGTGTAAAGAGAAATTTTAAGAAAAAGCCTCCAACCATAAGAGGTTCAACATAAAAATCAACATTCAATGACTAACATAACTCCCCCTGCAAAACATGACCTGGAAGTCTGGTACACTGTAAGAATGAGGTAGAAACATTTCTGTAAAAGCTACGTAAGCCACTAAGATCTCTACTTACCTGCTGCTCCATTTCCCTTTCAACACATTGCCTTTGCCATCTGAAGCAGTGCTTTAATCACTATTTCTCAGAAAATTTTAATTTAAAGCTCTGCAGTGCAAAAAAGAACTCAGAGCTTCACAACACAGAGCTGTGAAACTTTCTCAATAAATTTTCACCAACAGGTTTATTTTTACTGTTCTTAATCTAGACCATGTACCAAAAGCATGTTTGTATAGAAAATAGAGATTACCTGAAAGCAAAATAGAATCTCAGTACTTCTGATTGCTATCCCTTATCCCATGTTTTTCCCTGTGGATCAAGCTGCTTCCTCAGCCCAAGAGAACCCAGTATGCACTGCTCTGAATTGATCAAGTCAAAGATGCACAAGGGTAAAAATGCAGAGCAAGGTCAGATACAAGCAACTCTCTGGAGACAACATAGATGAAAGTGCAGTTGTAAACGTGTCGGCAATTTTAAGTTAAACAGCGGGCTTAGCACTTTCACCTCTCTGAAAATTGAGCTGCTAACATTAAACAAAAGCAAGTGGAAGCAGGACAGGTAGACGAGAGGGAAGGAGCAGTGCTGAACACCGGACTCGAGAGGACCTGCTCTCATCCCTTAGAGGAGCGCAGACACGCTGGGACAGCACAGCAGGTAACAGGGAACACAGCTTGCTCTGCCCTGGCTGCCCCAGCACCTCTGCTGTGCCACACGGCAGGGCACGGCCACAGCTGAGCTCCCCTGGGCAAAGCAGGGTGCTGCCTGCAGACATAGGGCTGCTCCTGAGGGTGCCTTCTCCTTTAAGCCCATCAAAACAAATGCAGAAAGACCTTAGTGTCTTCAGGATAGTCATGCATTTGCAAAAAATAAAAAAACAACAAAAGACAGCCACAAGAACTGGTCTCTGCTTATTTTCTTGCAGCTTAAGAATCAAGCTGATTTTTAAAAGCTGTCTAAGGGCTGGTCTCAACTTCACACACATCAGGAAACCCAGCTTGATGATACTTCAACATAACTGCTGAGGACTTGTGTTGTAGTAATTATTTGATTGCCCTGATAAGCATGACATTTTTCTTCCATGGCCAACTATTTTACAAAAAAAATCTGTGAAAAATTTTCACCTATAGTCCATGATAAAGCCTAGAATTAATGCTTAATAGATATTATCTGGAACAAGGGAAAGGAGGAAAAGTTAGTATTTATTTGTAGAAATATATTTAAAATCAACAGGGATACAGTGTGCCATCTAGGCCACGCAAAGTCCAAGTGGTCTTTTCCAGTGCATCATTTGATTAGTAACACTCAAAATATTGCTGTGAATTGGTTTTATGATTGCTGTTTTGCTTCTTCTATAGAGAGCTTTGTCAGAAGAGGTGTCATTTCATCCCAGGTTTGCACAGTCTCTAACCTTGTACACCAGCTTCCGTTCAGCCCTATGGATCGATTAAACCAGAAACCATGCATTTCCCACGTCCCAGCTACCGTGCTCAACATTTCTGGCGAGTGATCCAAGCAAATATCCCCCAACACGGGGCAGTAATTAAACCCATACTTAAAGTATATTAGGTGAGGGTGTGCTGCAGGTATAAGACATCTCAGTAGCTTAACTTGTATTACAAACTGAGTGGAGTTTTCTGCAGCAGAATTCTGCTCAAAAATCACATCTAAGATTAAAATCAAACTTTTTTTTCTAAAAACAGCATTGAGCTGCACTGTCAGCCCCAGGACATGGGACTACTTTCATCAGGGAATGGCCAACTTTGACGCTCCAAAGTTTAATACCTAACTCATAAAGCTTCTGCTCAGCTTTTGTCCAGTCCTATTTTGCTAGAAGCAGCCAAATTCCTTCTAGATGTGCTCAGGAACTGTCAGACTCAGTAGGAAGCCAGAACCAAGCCACTGAAGGATCATTATTCCTATTTTCCATAGGAAGTCTAATGCATGAACTACATCCAGTCAGTTCTTTCAGTTTGAGTTTTGGAAGAAGGGTAGAAAAAGCAAGGCAGGATCAGTCTGCTATATCAATGACACAAGCCAACTGGAGACTTGCCAGTTACCAGGGCTCAGAAACAGACAATAATTTCACCTTTGAGATTCAGACTTTCAGCATATCTCACAAGGAGAACCCACCCCCAAGCACAGACTAGTGCTGTCCTTCCTTGCTGACCGCAAGCTTGCAACTATCCCATTTGTACAGAGGAGTAAGCATCCATTAAAGGAGAAATCTGTCATTCAGCTAGCAAACAGAAGAGTAATTAGTTTTAGAATTAAGAGAGTAATTCCATTTATTACAGACAACATATGTCATATAGCTATTTCCCCAAATAACTGCAGCTTCATAACCAAATTACTTACTCTTCTAAACTCCTTTTGCTTGCTGTTGTGAGAAAAATTGGCACAAATCAAAGCAGCAATGCTACAATTACAGATGAAAGACATGCAATATTTTGTGTAGCCAGACTATGAATAAAGCATTAAAAGAAAAAGGAGATTATTTCCTTGTTTAAAGATATGATTTTAGGGGTTGTTATGAAGACTGAAATAAACCAGTTTTCCAGAAGGGGTCCAAAATCAAGCACCTCCCTAAGCACACTCAAAGTAGCATGATGGATTAAACAAGCAAAAGGTGAAGTTCCTTTCTCACAGCAAGACATGATTCAGTAAGTGTATTATTTCTGCATAAAATAAGACTGTTTCTGCATTTGGGAAGTTAAAGCTAGGGCTTATCTGTGGAACTATTTCTTTTGAAACATCTCCTTTGCAATTCACAAAGCTTCCTAGCAGCCTTGGAAAAATCTCAACTCAGTCAAACCATGTTATCACATAATAGGTCCTCTCTGTAGCTAGACTCAAAGTGGCAATCTAGAAAAACAGACCCCTTTCACCCACTGTGCTTATAACTAAGGAAGAAAACCTACAAAATTATTTATGCATTCCTTACCCTTCTCCATTACGGAAGCCTGCAGATACATTCATCCAGCTTTCAGAAGAAAGCAATGCACCCAAAAATTCAGAAAACCCTGACTTTGACATCTGATCTCCAGTCACCAAGAGGGAACTAAGGGGGAAAACTTGGAAAACTTAAAGTCTGTAGGTATAGCATTTTTTTTAAACCCAAATTGTCTAGTTAAGAGAACACTTTCAGACACGAGTTTGTCTGCATCTTCTAGCCAAGCTCACTTCGCTCTAATGTCCATTAGAGCATCAGTTAGACCAGAACTACCCCTGAAGTGCTTCATCTGCTTCTAAGCTGGAGGCTAAAATTGGCGTGGAGTCCCTATAAGAAACCAGCTTGAGCTACAGAAGATATTTGTAAATCATAGCCTAACTCCAGCCTTCTAGCTCACCAAAAAATAACTCACATGTTCACCTCATATCAACTCACTTGTATCTCATGTTCATCTTACCTGTGACTGCCCTTCCCCCATTAGCTAAGCTTTAATCAGGGTCATTTTTAGGAACATCTAGTGTTTTGAAAAAGACATCAACCTAGATTTATCAGTTTGTCATATTTTCTTAGCTTAATATGTTATTTTTTCATTTGATTTCATTCGAGAAATTCAAATTTACTTAAGCAAGTGCAGTTGCTCATTAGGACACCTGGAAACCAGGTACCCTCAGCAACCACCACACACAGCAAGTCAAGGACACCATTTCAGAAACTAATCGTGATATCTTTGCCTCTGTTAACAGCATCACCCAACTTCCTAACCTAAGGAGTATCTTATGGTCTTCAGGCAGGGGCAGGCTGAGGGGAAAGCCATTGCCCACCCACCAGCCTGTGAACACACAGACACTTCCATCTTTGCGAAATGTTTGCCCCCAGTAGCTCCAGTATTTGTACAGCAAATGATGTTCAAATCCCACTCCCACAGTAGGAAATAGAAAGTTAGTTCCCCAGCTCTAGTTTATAACTCACAGCATTTTTAAATCAGAAGGGTTTCTATATTTCTTATAATTTTTGATCTATCGCCTTCAGCTTCTTTCACAGATAAAACTGGAAGCCAATGTTATCATGTGCAAACACTATTAAAAGGAAACTTGCTCATCTCAGATTTAGAAAGCCTTTCCATAGTCTTTAACTCCACCACTGTCAATCAAAAACCTCATTACACAGGAAACTGAAGGCAAATAATCCTTGTATAACAAGTTTTTGATTGACAGAAGGTTTGTTAAACACAGCTCTAAGATCACAGAGGTTCCTGATAGGAGCAGGAGATGGGTGAACTGTGCCACTTACAAATCTGGGTTTAATACTACAAAGGTAACAGAAATCAATTCTGAACTTCTTAAAACAGGAAATGTTATTTCTGTAATTACTGGATTTCAGTGCCAATTGGTGGCCTACAGCGATCTAGCAAACCCACACGCAGCTTTTTAGTTAGGGTCATAGCTATGAGTACATATATGCATGTACGTGTATGTGCAGACAGCAGACAGTGTGCTTGGGTCACCAAGACGTTAAGCATTTATAAAGCAACAGTGGATGGCCAAGTTTCTATGCTGTACGTAAACCCACTCAATTGCAATGTTCCTCAAACCCCCATAACGCAGTAAAGCCTTTTAAACAGCAGAGCTTTAATCAGTTCAGTACAGATCACATGGCCTTACACAAAATGCTTCATGATTCATATGTGTGAATGTACAGACCAGGGGATTTCCTACAGTTTACTGTACTGACAGCAGCATAAGGAACAAGGATAGCACCTGGATCACCCAGGACCTCCATGTCAGCTCCTCTTACAGCTACAGCATTAGCCACCAAAACTTAACAGCTTAACAGCTCCATTCACTTCTCCCCCTACCTCATGCACCCACAGGTACACAGCAACTGTCCGAGGCATACAGTGTTCATGGGCAAGAAATCAAGCAAGGTAACAAAATTATGAGTTCTGGCAGATATTTCTACTTACACCATTTCTCTTACAAAACCAAATAGTTTTTAAACTCAGCATTTTGCAGGAGAAGCTTGGAGTCAGGTTTTATTTTCAATGGCTTCTACTCTTCCACACACACACTGCCCCCCCATTTCTTCATTTCTCATTTGAGGGCTAAAAGCACTTCGATTCCAGCTGCGACACTGGGATAGCTGTACACAAGATCCCCATGGGTCTGAGTTTTGAGGAACCTGTTAATGGGTAGAGCTCCTACTGTAACTCAGAAGGCTGCTGCAGGAATCATTGCCAGGAGTCTCGACATGATGACATACAAGCTTCTTTGTTCTTAATGAGGTCATCTCATTCTCAAGACAGACGATGATTATTTTTAAACTTCAGCACAGAAAAACCTATCACTTTGCAGACAAATTTTCTAGGACCACAGCAATCTCCTCCTCACAAAAGCTTTTAAAAATAGACTCCTACACATTTATTACTCAACTTGGTGATCCAGCCCTCGAACACACCAGGGCTATCCGTCACTATGGTAACTATTTTCCCTGGGAGCATCTTCTCTCACTGCAGGGAGAATTGCCCTTGGAGGCTGGAGGTGTAGCAGCAAAGAGGCCCTGTTTTATGATCTTGCTGGAAAAGCTTTCCTTGCCCCGTCACCACACACCTGGGCACAATGAAACACTCCCTTGGATTCCCACTCCAACTGCAATTTAGGGAAAAGATGATGAGAACAGTTCATCCCTAACAGCCAGTATCCTCAGCAGTGACACAACAGGCAGCTCTGGGCCAAACACCACCCTCGACTGCACCAAAACCTCAGCAACTGCCGTGGTTTTAGAAAGGGAGACCTCCACACTGAGGCGAGAAGAAAGGAGTAATTCAGGACCACCATGAACAGATAAGAACTATGAATGGGAACGTGCTTCCCCGGGAACAAGGAGAAGCCCTTAATAAGTGAACACAAATTTGAGAAGCTTCTTAACTGTGCTCCAAGGAATCTGATGAGAGATCAAATATGACATTTCAAAGTTTCGGAATCCAGACATCATTCCAAGACCCACACAAAGGCACAGTCACCCTGAACTTCTAGTTACCCCAAACAGATGTCATTTCAATGACTGTCAGTGTGTATGGCCTTGCAGCCTGGTCCTGGTCTTGCTGCGATAAAGGGTAACTAGGAACAGAACTACATCCCTTACAGTAAAAATGGGGTCAAGTCTGAGAAAAACAGCTTATTTGAAGTTGCTGCTGTAAACCAAACACATTTGCTTAAACTACAACCTAAACATCACCAATAACAACGCCCTAACAACAAAATATCTCAGTAGCAACTCGAACTGCAGAGCTCTTTTCTTTTCAGTAGTTTCCTTTGTTGCCATAGTTATTGAGCATCTTCTCAGTCTCCCAAAGATCTCATCTTACATCTCCCTCCTGGCCCCTGAGCTCCAGGCATTGGGCCACCTCAGGGATAAGCAAGCCCAACATCTATCCTCAGAGCTTATTTTCCAAGCTATCTTAAACAGTTTTATTGACACTCAATAACTTAGTGATGTCCTCTACTGCTCTTTGGCCAGCACATGACAATAACCCCTGCACCTCATTAAGGTGATATTCAGTTGTATGTAATGTGCCAGTTTGGACCCTCTACTTCTTTCACATGAGCATGTAACATCCAAATTCTTCTTTTTCTACAGAATTTCATCACATGCTGCCCACGTAGATTCTACGAAGCAGATCAGGAGACAACAAAGACACCTGAAGTCAGGCAATAGCCTGTATTTCAAGCATTCCAAACAAATGCATTTATATCTTTAACAGTAATAAATTTCTATTACTCAGATTCATGGAAGCATTGAGCTATAAATACACAATTTACCACCCCACCAGCCACAACGAGCATGCCTAGTAAGTATCAGTAACAGTTAGCTGCTTGCTTGTTCTATCCACTTTTGAAAAGGCTTGCATGTTTACAAGCTCTACTTTGCACACAGTGACAGTCTGTTTGCCCATGCATTTCTTTTCAGTACGGATCATTTATCCCTGGAAGCAAAGAACTACTAAGTTATTTGCAAGGAGAAGACTATCAAAAACCACTTACAGATTTTAGATCATTCCCAGAGATTAACAAACTCGTTCTGCTAGCAGGAGAGAGGCAGGAGGTCACTCATACCTTCTTAATCACTCAAATGCAAAATTCCTGGGATAGTTCAAGGTTAAAAAGTCAGGAAATAGGAGTTAAGGCTTCTCACAACATTAACTTGCCTGCCAGCCTGTATATCCTGCATGCTTTCCTGAACCAATTAAGCAGAAAAGATATAAAAGAGTAAGGTACAACTTGATGAGAACAGTGCAACACTACTAAACTAAAATCATAGAATCATTTAGGTTGGAAAAGACCTTTAATACAATTGAGTCCAACCATTAACCCAGCACTGCCAAGTCCACCACTAAACAGTGTCCCTAAGCACCACATCTACACATCTCTTAAATACCTCCAGGGATGGTGGCTCAACCACTTCCCTGGGCAGCCTGTTACAATGCTTGACAACCCTTTCGGTGAAAAAATTTTTCCTGACATCCAATCTAAACCTCCCCTGATGCAACTTGAGGCCATTTCCTCTTGTTCTACCACTTGTCACTTGGGAGAAGAGACCAACACCCAGCTCGCTACAATCTCCTTTCAGGTAGTTGTAGAGAGTGGTAAGGTCTCCCCTTCAGCCTCCTTTTCTCCAGACTAAACCACCCCAGCTCCCTCAGCCGCTCCTCATAAGAGCTGCTCTCCAGACCCTTCACCAGCTTTGTGCCTTTCTCTGGACACGCTCCAGCACCTCAGTGTCCTGAGGGGCCCAAAACTGAACACAGTATTTGAGGTGTGGCCTCACCAGTGCCAAGTACAGGGGCACGATCACTCCCCTACTCCTGCTGGCCACACGACTCCTGATACAAGCCAGGATGCCGTTGGTCGCCTTGGCCACCTGGGCACGCTGCTGGGCTCATATCCAGCCGGCTGTCAACCAAAAAGCATGCAAGAGTTGGAATTTAACCATGCAAGTAATTCAAATGTCTAGTTTTAAATAGTTGAGGTTGTTTTTTTCAAGTTTGCCTTTAGTCCTTCCAGTATGAGAAGCAGCCTTGCCACCTGCCCAGCCCGAAAAGATTAACTAAAACCAAGTTAGCTCTCTCTTCACTCAGAGGTTTGACTGTTCTCCAAGAAGGGGACTTGTCACTTCACAGTAAGGGGTAAATCGTCTACCAAACATCCAGAGTAGTTAGACTAGTTTCTTGACATATTTGGGAGATTATGAGCTGGAAGGCTTGTCTGTGTTCTTGCAGCCTTTACTCCTACTTCTGTGAAAGGCTGCCTCTAGTGTAGGTGGCAGCAGTTTACATTGGCAAGATGCCTCAAGATAGGACAGACTCCCCCCCTGCAATACAGCTCCTATAGCAGGGAGCCAATAGCTACTGTAAGAAAAACATAAATATTTGAGATTTTGACAGTGAGGCAAGTACTGAACAATTGCTGTACCTCAGCATTCAGGAACATGTTATCCCACGGACAGCAGCATGCAGAGGTGGGCAGTGGCAGAGCAAGCACTGGGCTGACCATTCGAATGTCTGTAAAGGGGAACGGATTTGTGGTTCACCCCACAATATGATTTCATCGGGCACTGAATTTTCACTTTGTGTATGGTGATTAAAAACCTGAATTCTTTGAGAAGCAATGTATGTTGCTATATTTCTTACCAGCATGTTCTACTCTAATGTGAAGAGCAGCATGACAGCAAACACCTCCTGCAACACTACCAGCTCCTGTGCCCTTTATTCACGTGGCATTTGAAGCGAGAAAACAGACAACTCTAGTATGGCATCACTGGGCTCATCTAGGCTCCCTAGTCTATGCAATGTAGACACCAAACATTGCTAGAATGGAAGTGTATTTAGAAAGGGGCAAGGGAAGCACAGAAGACTGGCTTTACATGCACGTAGTTTGTATACTGCTCCCTGGTTCACCTACTAGCACTGGGCTAATTCCTAACTCTGTACAGCAGCTTTAGTAGGACTGCCTGCTTGCTGTTTCTGCATTATAAACGTTCTTATTGAGTTATATAGCTATTTGATGTCCCTGATCCCAAACCGCAACATTAGCAGCCTCTCTGTTCTGCATCACTTGCAGAACATAGTCTAGGCAAGCAGCAGGGCATCACCACAGCCTTTTCTGCTCTTTGCCCCAAGACAGATCAGCTGCAGCCACTTTGCTTTTATACAATGCCTAGATCAGTTCTGGAAACATTACTTCATTGCTCTGTGATCTGACAGCAGCCTATCAACTTGGAAATCTTGGCCATATAGAGCTGAATGCAGCTACACACAGGAAGCTACCAAGTCAAGTGCACCCCACAGAGCCCTAAGTGCAGTCATAGGAGGACATGGGCCCTTTCAATGCCACTGTAAACTCAGCAGTACCTTGTATGAACAGGAATATTTCTGGCTGCCTGTAAAAATCAGAGGAGACGCCTCGTCAAGATGATCTTGGAGCAGTGGAGGACACAGAAGAACAAAAATCCTTCTTGTCGCAAAGCAACTGTGAATTCAAGATACAGAAGATGTACTTAAGCATAAGCATTGCCCTGCAAACTGTAATCAATGCCAATCCTCTAAGAGGGGCAAACCAAAACTATTTCAGACTCAGCCTTGCAGGTTAGCACTGAAGACAGCCTTTGGAAATGAAGGTATGGCACCTCACTTCTGCTCCAAAGAGGAGAAAGTCCACGTTACACAGCACTCAGCTCATGGATGCAGCGACCGCTGAAGCACACAAGCAGCTGAAATTCACAATTATCACCTTTACTATCTACTACTGTTGCTATTAGTGTTGATGCAATGCCTTCCCAGTTCCTGAAAAGTCACACTGTATAAAAATAAACAGAAATGTCTAAACAAGAACAGATGTCTAGAACCACCTCAGGAGAGTAGAGCTTTAGGAGATGTAGAGTTAGAAGCATAAGAGAAGAGTATAAAGCTAATAGGTTTAGTACCTTTTTCACCCAAAGTAACAAAGCCTTGATTTACTATGTAGTTGAGCCACAAAAAATTATTCCAAACTGCATTTATAGTCAGAACTGTACAAGCACAAAACATAGCTCAGTACTTCACACATTGCAAGGGAGCCAATACAATACAAATCAACAACTATTGAAGTTTGCTTGCTCATCTGAGGACAGCAAAAGTGAGTTTAGCTAATTTACTCATATACATAATTTTTTTTGAATGATCCCCTATCAATATATTTTGCCAACAGATTAAATTTGTGTTAACATAGAAGCTATAATGCTACTTGCTCCTTGCATTCCCCTTCCCCACCTATCTCACACAGCTTAAAGCCCACTTACAGTCCTTCTGCCAGCTCCTAAGTGGCACAAGCAGCCTGCTGAAGATCTGCATGCCCAGCACTCTGCTCAGGAAAAGAGAAAATAGTCCATCTGCAGAGAAGCACAGGCCAGAGACTCAGGGACCACAGCTCAGATCAAACTGGGAGAACTATGGTTTTGGAACTGTCTACTTTCAAGACTCCGGTACAGCGCCACTAATGTGAAAGCCTTCTTCACAAAGCCAAACATATCAGCACCACGGTATCTTGAAACTGGGATACTGCTCATAGCACCCTTGCAATTCCCAGCTGCTAGGTCTGGGGGCAGTGAGGGAGACCCCCGTACACAGGGAGTCTCCACAGCTGGAACATGTGTGACACCAGGAGAGCTGCCCACTCCCTCATGAAACATCAGCCCAACAGTCTCCTCCAGGGACACCGTGCTCATGAGGGACCCTTTCCCTCTTTGCATGGAACTTACACAGCCACAGGAAAAATGAGTTTTCCTAAAGCATTCTAGATTGGTGTATGAGACTGAGAAAGGGAATAGTAACTCTTGAATTCAGCACAAGTTTTATTACACTGAGTTTCCTTGTCTCCTGACAAGGAGGAGCATTTTAGTGTTACTCAAAATTTAAAAAATTTGAGACAAATCCCAGAAGCAACACATCATTTTTCAGAATTCAGGGGAAAACTCCTTATGAAAAATTCATTTCCCAAGACTGCTTACAACTCAAATATTATTGCAGGGAGTATTATCTGAGGATCTCTATGAACACAAGCTCATGGACACAACTGGTATCAATTGTCCAAAGAGGAAGTACGTAGAAGGGCTCAGCAGTTAAGTACGAGCAATAAACAATATCCTGATCACAAATTATAACTGGTTGCCAAAAAAGCAGGGTGGCATCTTTAAACGTGTGTGTGCACATGTGTGAAAGTGTCATCTTTTATCATGGGGTAACTGACAGTTATTTTGCTGTAAAGACCTTGTGGAGAAGAGACCACTATATGTTTTGGCCTGAGGCAGTTAATCAAGTTTCTACCTAATGCAGTGTATTGTAATTTTTTTAAGTGTCCAACAGACCTTTACAGAGGTACCATGTATCAAAAACTTTTTAGTTATTCCTCAGTTCAAAAAGCACAGAGCTTCTGCCCACTAGGCGAAGACTCCACATAGGTATCACTTCTTCAGTGCTGCTCACACTTCATAGTCTTGGTATGTGTCAGAGACACACCTTACATAGTCTTAGTATTAATATTTAGCTACTATTTTACTTTAGTGTATGAGAAAAGAGCACAGGAACCTCCTTCCAAAGCAACAATCTTCCTCTTTCCAATATACTCTGGTGAAGGTGACTAAAATCACCTTTGACTGATTGTGTCTTTTTGATATCGCTATATTCCTACTTCTCCCCTCCCCACTTCTTCCTCATACAACAGGCGTGCAAAACTCATTGGGACCTTGAAATATTATCAGCTCCTGACAGCAAAGTCAAGTCAACTACTCTAAAGCCCTTTGGAAGCAATAAAACACACTTTGAAATATTTCTCATAAGAGAAAATAAATCAATTGTCAATGGTCTTAGCATATTATCTTTGCTTTGATGTGAAGCTTCTCACCATTATCAAATTCATTTTTCTCTGTAGTCAGTCTCTTGCTCTTCCAGAGTCAACTATGCTAGCAATGCCTCCAAACTTTGGGGAAAATAGCAACCTTCTTCCACATTTTATAAAAAGGCCAGATTTACAGCAGTCCCTCTCAGGGAAGAGCAAAAGATTACAACTTTTTATAAAATAAAATCAAATCAGAGTAGGCCCTGAAGACTAAATTCTGGTTTTGGTGATGACATTATAACCTTATTAGCATTGTTGCTATAGTACAGGAAAGTTTCACCTCAACAGTACTGGCCATTCACTGCTGGAAGTCAGAGCTAATGAGAAAAGTCAAGGTGTCCTACATCCACATTAAGTGACTGAGATACAGGTCCTTGTGAGAAGACAACCAGCATTGTGCTAAGCCAAGCTGAGAGCAAGGCAGTGGTCCTGCAGGCAATTCACTCCTCAGAAGACCAGGTCACAAACTTTGCACTGGAAGGATGTAGGTGGGTCAGCACTTAACAATCCTCTCCCCTCAATTTTCATCGTAACTGAATGCCTGGTGGTTATTGTTTCACCACTAGCGGTTTCAAGGTTTATAATGATAGCCTGCCAAAAAAGTTAGCTTCAAGTCTCTAAAGGTTCTTTACCTCATTCAAGCTCCTGGCTCATATGACAGCAGAGACACCCGCTTCAGTACCACCATAGTAATTGCTCCACATTAAGAAGTGATGGAGGTGAATCACAACAGAACAGGCTGCATTTCATCCTGGCCTTACAAGCTGAATAACTTCAAAGAAAAAACCCAAAAGATGCTACATTCGTCTTAAGTATCATGGCAAATGAAAGCTGCGGTTATGGCAGCAAGCTCAGACCAGCAAGGAAGCTGGCTAGCAAGTCCACCAGTTTTGAGAGAAACAGCGTGTTCACGCCATCCCATGCTTTGCCCAGGAGCAGGCTGTGGACATGCAGCATATTCTCTGTAACCCAACTAGATATAGCACATGCCAGCCTACCAATCCTGACAGCTCTGCCACTCAACAGGACCAAATACTACTTCCATGAGAGCATCAGAGGTGATGGCAAGACTACGCATCGCACTCCTCAGCAAGTCGATTCAGCTAATTTAACTGGGAGACAAGTCTTCACATACTAGAGCAAATGGACTGCCCCAGCCAGCAAGTGAGCCAAGCTCCACCTCCCTGAGCAGAGCCCACCCTGTTCCACACTAGCTTAAAACAGACTTCCCAAGATCATTAGCACTCATCCAAATTCCTAGCACACATCTAGATCCTCTAAAACTGAAAAGGATGTGAATTTGATAAGCAAGACAAGATTTTTGCCCCAATGCTCTTAAATAATTCCTTTCTAAAACCTTAAAGACACTGGCAAACACCTGAATTCCTCTAACAAAACACACAGCACACAAGAGTTAAGTTCATATAGCCATGGAGAAAGAGAGATGTTTTTATTCTATCTTTGTCAAGAGAAAAAAAAAAACAACAAATTTTAAGTATTGGCTCCTGAAGTTGCAGCACAGTCTCAGCAATAAAAGTGCCACAGTCACAGTCAAGCTGTAATGATACTTAGATTTCCTGAGAAATGCAGCATTTATCATTTTGCAGCACATATTCATAGTTGTAGTAGTAAGCACTGATTTCTTTTTTGCACTACAAGGGTTGCTTTAGGTGTACCGTGACACTTTCCTGGGACGTGCTTCAGGATTAAATACACCCAAAAAAGCATTTTAAAAAAAGGATCAATTTCTAGGCAATGCAGTTTCTTAACCTCAATCAGCATGTGACTGTACAAGGACATATGCCAGTACAGGGGAGGGAGAACTGTGTCAGATCCACAGCACAAAGACATCAGCAACTGAGCCAGGCTAACAGTTTGTCACTCTCATAAAAAAGCATCTTTCCCACCTTCCACCCCACGCACCCTTTCCTTGCTCCTCTTCCCAGTCCAGCAGCTCTGCTCTCCCCTGTCACACCTTCCAAGCCCTCCCACAAACTGCTTCCATTCAGTAACACAACACAAGAGTACCCAGACTTTTCTGCAGAGTGAATTTACAGTTGGGTTAGCGGGACTCAGCAGTCGATAGCATACCAGCAACAGAGGAGTGTCAGGAACAGAAGCAGCACTGGGGAAAACCACAACCTCCCTTGCTGGTTGTGATGAGCTGTCTGGCTGCTCACCAGATTTCTGGGCACCAAACTCGCAGATGAGCTTCATCTGCCATGGAATTATAATTAAAACTGGTCCTCTCGAGTGGCCCATCTTCTCCAGCTGCCAGGCTCTGCCTTGCTACTGCCTTCAGACTCATTACTACTTATAAATGAAGTGCATAGAAATGGTCAACTTTAGAAGCTGGTCCCTTAGATTTACGCACACCCTTAGATCATGCCAGCCCTGCTGCGGGACTGGTGGATGCCCTGCCACTGACTGCGGAAGCGATCTCTTAAAGACATGACAAGGAACTGTTTCTTGGAACTCTGTGCAGCCGCAGCACTTGCTGTCAGCCCAGCGCAGCCGACACAGGAATGTGCTCGCTGACTGCACCTTTTCATCTCGATAAGGATTTTCAAGGTCATGTTCACTTCCCTCCCGGCTCCTCCCTGGCTCCAGTGAAATCCCAAGCATGCAGCCTTGGGCCGTGCTACACGTTCCCACCCTCCTCGTCTCCCGGACACCGGCACAACCTGTCGCATTCCTCTGCAGCAGTAAACCCCAGCCTTCCTACTTGCTCGCAGCCAGCTCCCTGGGGTTAGCAACAGCTCTCTCCCAAGAGCAAGCAGACACAGCACCGCAGCAGCAGCTGCTTCGCCAGCAGGCCCAGCAGTTCCTGTGCTGCAGGGTGAGAATAACTCTGCAGTGAGGCTTGTGACGTCCAGGATTAACATTTCTGAATTAAATATTTCAACTAAAACCAGGCTGCAGACTGGGCCAAAGCCTAATCAACCTCATGGGCCAAGAGAAGGGCTCTAGTCGTAACTCACGATATGCACGCTAAAGCACATGGCTATACAATCTGGTGAGCCTGTCTTTGAAGGTGGAGGCTGCCTTTGGGGGCAACCCCTGTCACCCTGTCCCCACACCCCCCGACAGCCAGCCAAACCAGCCCAGCATCAGCAGGGCTGAAGAGCTGCCTCTTCATCAGGGGGAAGAGCTGCCTGCCAGCCCAGGGCTTGGAGGAAGAGCAGAGGTGATGGTGCTGGGCCTGGGAAGCCCCTCTCCTCCAGGCACAGGGAATGCAGCCCCCTCTCCTCCGCCCAGTCATCAGTGCATGGATACAACAGGCTTAAGGACTGGCAGACACTCCTCACACCACATAAGATTTCTAGATAACTACTGAAGAGTCATACATGCTGCCTGCTTACAAAGTCAGCTAATTATACAATCTGTTAAGCATGTATGCACACACAACGGTGCTTTGAGTCATTAGAGGACGGGATTTATACTTCACTGCACGCATCTTGCTCTTTGTGAGTGCGTGCCTGGATACAGCCAAAACGAACACAAGTATCTGGAATGTCTGCAGCTCGCCAGCCAGCACATCTGAATACAAAGCTGAGCCCTGCGAGAGTGACTGGCTGTGTGTGACCCCAGCTGCACATATTGCTCCCCCAGCGATGTTTAAAATCCCTATTCCCTTTTTTACCACGCCGAGCATCTGTAAGCAGAGTACAGCGTAATGTTTAAGCCATATTCTGATGCTGTAACAGTGATGTTAGCAAGTAAAAAGCAGCAGTGCAGGTGATGCGTTGTGAAGACAAAGAGCTCGACATCGGAGCCAGCAGCTCTGCCTGCCATAATGCAGCTGTCCCGGGTTTAATCCCAGCAGAAGGGCCCTGGCACTCGGGCAGGCAGGGACCTCTGTTCCTGTGGCAGCAGCAGCTCCTTGATGGCCCAGCCCACGCCAGATGGAGATCCCTGTCCTAGGCGTTTGCGAGACAGATAACCCCATGGCACATCAGAGATGCCATCTCTTCCCTTCAGTCCTTTTGTCTTCATTTACTAGTGCCTGATTTTACTCCCACTGATCTCAGGCAGATTGACTTCGATGCAACAGCTCTCTCCAGAGCACCCCAGGCGAGGCACCCAGCAGCCCCTGGGCTGCAGCTCAGAGCAGGACTCCCTTCCACACTGCACATAGCCTCACGCAGCAGCAGCTAGCAAGGCTAATGAGAAGTGGCACACAGCACAGAACCACAGGGCTGCACAGATCTACCTGTGCTCAGCACTTCAGTTGGCTTTTATTCCTGGACTCATTAACTAAGCATTTGGGTACTTTTCGTGTAAAAACTGAGAGAATGTCTATGTTTTTCATGGATTATATGTTTCTGGCATTTCTTATTTTTAAAAGAATTTCTTCTGCTGAGGATTTCACTTTAGCTTCCCAGATCTCCAAATATCCAACATTACTTGTAGGTGAGCTCTACTCCCCCTAATTCAATTGGCTTCATCCCCATAGCATGGCTCCATCCTATGGGAAGCCCTATCCTAAGGAATCCTATACCTTATGCTATACTTTCAAAGGGATGTACTCAGCACTGGATTTTCCATTTTTACCTTCTATGCATTGCCATTTAACTTCATTATTTAACATGAACTCCAAAATAGAAGGATTTTAAGCATTTGATACATAAGGCACAAAATATTATTTAGGGGCTTTGTAACAAGTCAAGCCAAACCACCTCCATTTTCACACGTTTCTCTTCCCTGCAAGTCAGGGGAAGCAGGAGAAGGCACCAAAGCAGAAGTTTCACGTTTGTCTTAGAAAATATGAGTTGGACAAAATAAGCTCTTAAAATCTAGTGGAGCCCACACAAACCTAGCAAGGTACAGTAGGAAATCATATCTTTATGCCATATCAAGCCCCAGGATCTGCTCATCTGTAACAGGGCATTTTCTCTTTCAGTTTTCAATGCAGGGGATGTAACCAGGAAAAAGAGATGGTGTAGATATCCCTATGGTCTCCACACAAAATAAGCCCTCCTTGTAGAGCAACCTAGCAAACAAGTCACAGGATCTGCAGGTGTTTTAAGGCACAAGACATTTCACTCCTGAGATTTTCTTGCAGGGCACGAAATGTCCCAGGTCACCAGGGACATCAGCCAGAGTACACCCTGCCTTTCCTGGATGAATGGAACAAGAGGCAACATTACTTTCCAAAAAGCCACGCTTAAGAGCCAAGTTAATTAGCAACTCAATTGCTGTGTGCAACTCTTTTTATACATCCACCTTGCTCACACAAGTACTAACAAATTTGACTATTTAAATCACCACCACTGGATTTCCAAGCTATCACCTCCACAAGGAGATGCTCGCATCAAGAGATGTCAAATTCCAGAACAGGATTTCTCTCTATACATTTAGGTTGTTCTCATCTCCAGGTACCTTAAACAGTACCTTTCCTTGAAATTTAGAGGGCAAGGTTCTGAAAAACAAATTACTTCAGAGCTAGCCTTCTCTGTACACAATCCAATTGTTAGAAAGACATCCTTGTCCAGCGTACATCAGTCATGTTTTCCCTTCTTCAACCCATCCAAAACAAGGAAAAATTTGGGTTTTTTTTTTTCAGACAGTGTAAAATACTTTTTTTTTCCCCCCTCCAAGATGCCTCAATAACATTTTTTTTTCCCCATAATGATCAGTTTTCATAGCCTTTGTAGCTGCCAATAGATAAGAAGCAACTGAATGAGAAAAAACCCCATTTTAAGTCTTTCTCAGTATAAACCAGTATTTGTAGCAAGATACTTCAGGTAAAACTAAAGTAGCTGTGGAGGTAGGAAGAGTTATCGGAACCAGACCTCGGTGGGTACACACATCCCCTGCAAGAGGGCTTGGGGCAGACACCAGGGAGTACAGCCGGCACAAAATGTGTGTGCTGCTCTCCTACCAAATTTTGCCAGGCACTGTGCAAATGATCAGTTGCCTGATCTAGCCTCAGCCTTGTTTATAACTTACTGAAGCTATTAGAATACAGCCATCACTGTTGCTCAAGGCAATTACCTAAAATCTCAGCTATTCATTTACACCCCTCTTTTTAAGTCAAAGCTATGTTTAATGGATCTGACATTGTGCCTTATAGCACTGCACATCTGGTCTTAAGCAAGCCATCACAAGAGCTCAGGGGTTTGAAATTTGCTGCTTAACTAAGTACTACTTCACCATCAGCACCTGAATGCAATGCAACTCTCATACCAGTAATTTTTTCAGCAGAGTTTCACTGTATTATCCATTTTGTTCATTTCTACCCAAAAACTGATCTACACCATCAATGCAGAGTTTTCAACATGTGTATTAGCTCAGCTAAATAAATCATTATCCATAGTTCAGCTTCTCTGCAAAGACCAAGCTGAAATTCTCTGGCAAACAGAATACTCCTGTTGCCCTCGTGTAGTATCTTTAAGCTAACCTACAGACTGATCCAGAGAACCAACTTGATAGCAAGTTCCAAAAACAGTGATGAAACTGCAAAACTATTAAAAACGCAGACCTTATGGCAGAGGCCTTTGAACACTCCTCCTTTGCATTAATAATGTCCTTTATTCAATGTCCTTCTAATAATTGCCAAATCAATGGCATAAACAGAAGCTTCTACTGTTACAGACCAGAGAATACAAAGGACAGTGATACGGTAGAAACTGCAGCGCCTGGGATAAATGAAATGAGTTACTGAAATTCTCTCTTTCAGCAAAAAATGGTGAGTGTTTTGCTAGGCTCCCGAGCAACCACATGCTGAGCAAGGCTAACACTCAGGTAAAATGGTACCTTCAGTTATGCATGCAGGAGATACAGGGAGGACATCCAGAAAGAAACACACACCTTTTTAGGTGTCACCTTTGCAGTGTCGCAGCATATGGAATTACAGCCCACAGCACAGCACTGAGAAAGCATCAATCTGATAGTTAAGCTGCCTGCTTTGAAAGACAAACTGCAAGTGACATGGCTGCCTTGCTGAACCCATACTCACCACCCGCAGTGCCAGGCAAGCACAGCACAACTGCACCGACTGCAGCTCAGGAGCAAGCCATGACTTCTAGGGGAACCATGTTTTTTGCAGGAAGGTCACTCCAACCCAGCAGGTCACTGCTGCAAAAGATAGTCCTTGGGCCATCTCAATTTACTGCAGCAGCAGAAACTGTGTCCAGAAAAAGGGGGAGCATTTGTCTGTGTGCCAGCTAGCTTAGTGAGCAGACGGATGTGCACCAGGGCTGGAAGAACGGCCACCTCCCGTGGTGGGAAGGCTCAGTCGCTCCACAGCCTGCTCCAGCCCTGCCAGCAGGGCTTGAGTTCAGGCCCACAGCCAGACCTCCAGCAGCACGAGAGGGCAAGATTAAATGATGCACTACAGCCACAACCAAGCTCTAGGGCAAAGCTTTTTAGCTTTTTCCACCAGTAAATGTACTAGTGGTTACAATACAGCAAGCAGTGGTCCACTGCACTCTTTTGAGATGGATCCAGAGGCAAATCACTTATGGTTACTAAAATGGGGGGGGTGGGGGGTGGGGATCAAATTTGCATCCCATCCAGCCTCCATCTGAGCAGTGTTCATTTAAAAAGTGAGGTTTGTTAATAAATTAATCCCCTCTATTTTTCCTCATTAACACATAATACAAAATATTGGCATAAAACCAGGTGATAAAGCCTCACAGTAATCAGAAACATTATGCCTCATACATCAGCTATTTCTGTCTGCACCTGAACTGCTTGATGGGCAAAGTGTCCACCATATAAAGCCAAGAAGTCACCCACTCAGGGTTCAGTCCAAGAAGGACTGGATTTGTTTACCCCAGTTTTGTCCTTTCTATGGAACTAAACCAATTTATATTCTTCAAGTACCCAGTGCTGCATTTCCATCCCCTTACATGACTAGCCACCAGCTTAGATGCATTGATGTTCTGACATGGCAGATGACAACAAATTCTCAGTGCTCTTTGTAAAAGCAACAACTTTTCACAGGTACCTGGAAACATTATTTCAAATCAACCTAAGTAGAGCTTTGTGCAGTAGAGTCCCCAAGCACCAAAGGGACATCACCTCTGCTACATACCTCCCCGATCAAGACAGCAACAGGGAATCTAGGGCTCCTCTCTGATCACCAAGGAGCAGAACCTACCTATGACCAGATGAGAAAAACAAGTAAACAGGACTAAAAGGGAAATTTGTTACACCTGTGCCAGCTAGAAAAATGCATATACAGTCCTTAGTGAACTGAGTGCCTTGCCCTGTTTTCTTGTTCAGTTGAATCAAAGCATCCCAGAAGCGGGCTATTACAAAACAGGAGCAGGAAAGCTAAATCAGACAACACACCTTTCAAAGAGGGACTAAGCCCAGTGGGGAGGAAAGAACACAAGAACTTTGCTGTCTTTTCCCATCCAGCATGGATGCACTTTATATTCATCCCAATGCAAAACTGATGCGCAAGGGAGAAAGAGCTCATAAATCCACGAGAAGGAGTGATTCCAAAATGAGCCATCAGGAACACCAGGGGAGAACGCAGTAAGCAACACTGTGATGGTCCAAGTACAAGAATAAACCACAGCTTTCCCAAAGGCTAAACAGAGAATTTAGGTTGATTAACTGAACGCGCTTAGGTCCAGTTTTAAGAACTGAGCAGAACTTTAATCAAAAAAAACAAAACAAAAAACCTGTGGTTCTTTAGTAACTGACCCTAGCAATACAGAAACACCCGCCATCAGAGAAGTCCAGTGCTACCTGGCCACCAGTCTGCTGCAAAACCAAAGCAGCTGGTGATTCTAGAGAGGACACAGGCCTCCTGGGAAAGGACCCCAAGGAAGGAGAGGGCAGGCACAGAGCACATAACACAAACGCATGACAAGTCCCAGCCTTATCTTATCACACTAGTATGAGAGGCATACACTGAACTCTATTTTTCAGCAGGCTGCCTGTCAGTTGCTGTCGCATTTGCAGAGTATCATTTAGTCCGATGACTGAAAGGCAAGGTAAACCAGTCGCATCACCCCACCCTATGCAGAAACTCTGCATTGTCACAGAGCACTCACCGTCCATAACAACCCAAGTTGCAGGAAGCAGTTATTCTATAGCAGTATTTTTCCCCATTCATGATGTTGGAAGGTGTATACTTTGCCTACAATACTTTAAAGCTTTTGAAAACCAAAAGCATCAGCAACAGTACATTCATATTCATTTTTAGCGTTACATGAAGAACTGAGGCTATGTCCTTTAAAGGCGATTCACTTCACTTGTACAAAGGCTATTTCTTTCAGACATTGGCTCTCCAAGCTCTATTACTCATCTGTCTCCTCCCTTACCTAAAGGATAAAAGTTTAGATAAAGGTATTTGACATTAAAATCAGTCGAGAAAAAAACATCCTAACAAGTTTCCAAGTCTATTTGCTTTTCTTTGCATGATAAGCTTTACAATATTTCCTGCAAGTCTCTGCTTCACGTTTTGTTCAAGACTTACTGATTATCCAAACAAAATAATGCCCAAAGCACGCCAAAAATCTTTTAATAGAGTGAAAATTAGAGTATCAGATCTATTACACCACCCAGCCCTTCCCCTCCACTGGAGAAGCATTAGAGCCTTTGGACATCTCATTTCAACAAGAAGGTTATTTAGTTCTAGAGTTTGGAGTATTTAATCGCTAAAGGATTTGCAAATTACACATGAATATGCATGTAGCACTTCTCACCATGACATAAATCCTATTGTATATTTATGAATGGATTGCTTTGCCTCCAGCTTCTACATGTATATAAACACGGGTTTTAATCTTCAATTCTTTCCTCCCTCCCTTCCTAAGAAGTTGCTTAAACAAATTTGCATTTTTGGAATCTATTATCTACAGTGTATTTCTTGCCTTTTTTATTTTTTTAACTCTGTAAACCTCCTTCTCCCATCAGGCAAAATGCTTACTTTATGAAAGGCTTTAAAGACCCTGTAAGCACAGCCGTAAGAGAACTAAGCAACAGTGTTATACAGCTTGTGAGAAAGTAGAAGCAACAACCACTGGCAAAAGGCATGCTCTGAGCATCAGAGCTGGGGACACAAAGGCATGAAATGACAGGTCAACAGCTTGCCTTCGACTGCAAAAGCACTAGCTAAGGGAAAGTAAACCCTCCATAAGCATCCAGAAAGCAACATAAATAATAAAGCTCTTATTGTAAAATCCTTAATTCCTACTGACATAAGTCTATTATTCCCTACACCTTTCATCAGGTATCTAGGTTGGTCATGAAACAGCTGGATCAAAGCAGCATTTCAGCCTGTCTTCAACAATATATTTGGTAAGAGGCACTACTGTCATTCAGAGAGGTGTTGCCACACATCTGCCCAACTACTCCAGGGAAGTAATTCAAACAGTAATGCCTTTGAAGACCATTGTTAAAATTATTTAATTTAGGTTATTTCACTGCAAATCTATTCTGTAATAAATCTGATTGCGAAGAAACACTTACCAACGTGCAGCACTCCATCAGAAGCAAGTGTCACAAGCAGATTTACAAGCAGAATGATTATGGGTGTGAATTACCACTTGGACTGTTCTCATTTTTGTTACTACACAGCAAAACCCTAAACACCGGAGTTAACCGCACCAGCTGCTTTTCTCTTTCAAGGACCTGGTATCATCTGGCTCTGTCCAGAAAACCAGAGCAGCCTCAAGTCCCAGTCCCCACCTTGCTGCCTTGCAGTAGAGAGCACAAGGGCTCTAGCAGCAGCCATATGGACACGATGGCACGTGGCCTGACACAAGACCAATTCCTCTCACCCCCAAATAGTCACTGTCTGTTCACACATCTAAACCAGGCTGTGAACTGCAGCAGTCACGTCTTCATCTAATAATCGAGGGATCTTTTCCTGATGGGAGGGAAGAACCACCACAGCACCTGACTCAAAACCCATAGCAACCACACCAGAAAGGGCCACCAGCCCATCTAAGCTACTGAAGATGCAACACAACTTGTCAGAACCACCACCGAAACTGCAGAAGCCTGTCTCTGGGAAACAGATATAAAATAAACCAGGAAGCACTATGGGGTATTAACTACAAACTACTAGACAAGTACAGAATAAAGATGAGAAAATTCAACACAAAACATCTGCTTTAGGGATAAGAGTGGCATTTACAAAGGATGTGTGAAAACAAGCCTGAGTGTAAGACTGTCACCAGTTCAGTTGCAAGTTTGTTTTTGCAAATTGAGATTTTTATCCGTGCAACCTTTTGCAAATGACCGAGCCAGGTTCCTTGGCCACATACCCCTCCCTTTCCACCCACACATTCTTCTCCTAAAAAGAAGTCTCAAAAAGGCAGTGAGGAGTAGTGCCCAAGGAGTATAAGAGATCAGGCAAGCAAACAACATATGCATTAAGAAAGTATTTACATTCAGGTTATGCTTCCCTTTGCATCAAGCAAAGACCATGATACCTTCTAAATTAAATTACTAGTGTGCCAGTTGCATGAGAAACTAGCGATGCCATACAATAGTCTCTGAATAATTAACAGATTACATATGACAATAGATCTACCTTTAATCAGAATTATAGACCACATCAGCTGAAGAGATACCACATCGATATTTGACAAACTGGAAAAGTTAAATCTGGAAGTTTCTACATTCAAATTTAAAATGCAAAAAATACAGAAGTTAGGAAGTCTAAGATATCTTGCAAAATCTTGGTGCCACAGAAAGCCATGGGACATGGTAGCAACCATGACATTTCATTTTCCTGCATATATAGGTTAAAATAAGACAGACAGTCACTGAGAACTGTAAGGAGATCTCTTTACCAGACAAATCTGCCTATTTCTAGAATATTGGAAAACTTTTTTGGGAACTGGCTGTTAAACAGCCTAAAGCCCTCTATGTATGTGTCCACGTAAGAAATAAACAGTGTCCCATCAAGGCTACAGGTTGTTTAACTTTGATGCTTAGATCTTGCAGTGTGAAACTTGCTAGTGACATCAGAAAAGACAAATTGCAAGGCTTACTGCCTTGCTGGCTGACAAGCTATTTCGGTTAGCTGGATGTAGAGAAAACTTCAAGGAATTTCAGAAAAATATTAACAAGTGGGTGAACTGACAACTGAAGTGGAGAAAGATCGGATGTTGAGAAATGTTGAATAATATACTCAACTGAAGAGTTTAACCTTCTTATTCTCTGCAGGGTTAACACACACCACTAATCAAATACACCTGAGCATCACCATATACCTGCTCCAACAAAAAATGTCTGTTCAGGGTGCTGATTGGATTTCAAGTTTAACCAGACCAAAACTCTGCAATACAAAAATGTTATTCATGTTAAGGATTTTTTTTTTTTTTTAAACACAATTCAATATGAAAAGCTCATCCAGAACGCTATATACAGTACAGGTCATATTAATTTAGATAAGCCTTACCATTTTGTCTTAAAAACACTTCCTTTTCATACCAAGTTCTTCCTTGAGAAAAGTTTCCATCTCTGCTCTACAGGAATTCATTCAGGGCAACAGCAGTCAATGAAGCTGCATCATTAGTATCACTCCACTAGTCACAGGGAGCACCTGGAAAAATCCTAAAAAGAACACAGAAGCTGCCATGGCAGCAGAGACCTTCCAGAGAAGGTCTCTTGCTAGCTGAGCCACTCTCTTCCCATCAAAACAGCAAAAGTCATAAGCAGCAACCAGAATACTGAACCAAAGTCACATCAGACGCTGGGGAACAGAAGTGGCACCATTCTGAACAAAGGTCGGGTCTAAACAGCAAAAGCCTGTCTACAGAGCATTGCAACAGTCTAACAGCTGTTAAAAATGAGAGCAGCATCACTAATTGAGCATGGACCTTACCCTGTGTGCACTGTTGTAGTGGAACTGTCACATCTCCTAGATCAGTGACATAAGATGCAGAAGCACAGCACACACATGCTGCCTCAGAAATCCTAATAATCCCCCAGTGAACCACGGGAGCCCTATGGAGATGGCTGAAGATCTCCCCTCAGGGAAGGCAGCACAGGGGTGAGCAGAGGTTTCACCTTTAGAGCATGATGAAACACCCAGGTGCACTACTGCAATGCAGACAACAAGGAGCCCACCCTCACCTGACCACTCCATCCCTGCCAGCCCAGGACAAGAGCTGCCCCATTCCCAGGGTGCTGCCTGCTACCCACTCCCATCCATGCACCTCCTCCCTTGCATTTCAGCAGCTGCAACCCTGTTGTAGGGTTGTGAAGGATGAAATAGCAGAGAGCCCTCTCCTTGGCAGGGGACTGCCTGTGTTCTGAGTACAAGGCTATTAAGGCAGTTGCAAGTCACATGAGAAATTTGCTAGTTGGTGCAGGGTCATTTAAGCAATAGTTTCACTTACATTTTAGTTCAAAATAGTTATGTGACCACCTTATACCTCAACTCCGCATAGAGCAGATATGAATGACTGCCTCTTGCAAATCAATACTGTTTATTGTGTGCTTTAAATCAATAAAGCTTTCCTCCACAGAGTAAATTCTTCTAAAACACTGATTAGGCATTTGAGGAAAACTAAACAGTTTCTCTGAACAATACCATTAGTCCTGAAACATCAGCTTGACATCCCAGCCAGAAAGCACTTTGTCAGAACTAATTAATCCCCACAGTACCCCTATAAGATTGAGAAAGCAATTCATCTGCTTTTTAAATGTGTCGGGTACTTATGTTGCAAAACATCGTGGCTGGGGTGGAAGCTGTAAGTACCAGTATAAACAGAGAACAAACCAAGCCAGCAGAACCCATCCAAAAGCACGAAAAACCAGAGAATACTGACAGCTGTAGGATTTGGCTTCTTTGCATCTTCCTGTTACACACCAAACCTCCTGTGACTATTCAGAGAGTCTTCCAGATGTCACTTGACTGGATGAGTGGCAGTGAAAAGCAGTTATTATTCTATTGGGAGCAGTTTTGTCTGTTGTTTGTTCAGCCAATTATCTATGCATGTAGCTTAAAAGGGAGGGGGGAGCAGTAACCTTAGGCTCTGTGAACAAGAACTCTGGGTTTTATTTGAGCAGTTAAAGCTAAGTCTTCATTACCACAAGCAAAGCACGTAACCTTACTAAACAGGTCTCATGAATGGCAAGCAGCCAGCATAAAAAGTATTTCTCTCCAAGGAAGTGGTCGATCGACATAGCTCTCATATGTGTATGTAGTAGCACTAGCCTACACACATCCACCTGACTTTGCCTAGCTGCTGCCACCCCCCTTTATTCATTTATTTTTTCAGCTAGCACTTGCGCTGCTGGTGGGGCACTCAAGGCCACCAGGTTCAGGCAGCCAGCCCCTGCCCAGGGAGAACATTGGCAAGGCTTTCCCAAGCCAGCTGTACGATGTCTCCCCCCTCTTTGAGGAAGACTTGAAGTTGTCCTATATTTGACACAACCGAGTGTCAAGTCAAGCCCAGAACATTTCAATCCTGGCAGAGAGCGAGATCAGCAGAGTCTCCATAAGGCATGCAAGAACGCGTTGTGGGGCGGTGACGCTCCTCGGCATGCTGAGCAGAGTGCAAGGCTAGCCCTTGGCAGTGTGCAGTCACCTTCAGGAGCACAGAATATGAATCAATCATTTACTAATAGATTCGTCCAGTGACTGAGATAAGAGTCCAGTCTGAAAAGGCAGTGTGGCAGGTCAGTGATAGGACCACCCTCAGCCACCTAGCACACATCACTTTATGAACAGGTTATTTCATTAAACTTTTTTGGACAAGTCTTCCCATGCCTTCTAAGAAATTTTCTGGCACAAGCTAGAGGAATTTAAATTGGATTCAGACATGGAAAAGTTCGCTGCAAACTCATCTTCCCAAAGTGTGTTAGCTACAAAAGCACCAGTGCTAATTAAACCTTTAGGAGATGCTCTACCCCACTGCTGGTTTCATCTGGGCTCTAGCAAGAGAAAAATCCACTCTTCCTGTAAAACTTGATCAGAAATCACGGGGCAAAGCTAAGCACCTCCAGCTGGCAGAGAGCCTGACCAGGTTAAGTGCCTGGGGACAGCTTCACAAGTGCACCCTCAGCAGCATTCCCAGGTTGCCACCGGAGCCAGCCCTACTCTCACACCTCCTGCTCAGCCCCAGCTATGCCAGCACAAGTTTCTGCACAAGCATACACAACGTGGATCAACTGTTTCTGTAAAATAAACCCAGACAGTAAAATCACATTTTTTTTAGCCAGACGCGCTTCTGGACCTCACTCCCTGCACTGATACAGAATTTTACTCTGGCAGAAGCAGCAGCTTAAGGTGCCTCATCAGCAACACCACCGAGCACCCTCCCCGGGTGACCAACACAGCAGCCACCTCTAACCTGCCATACCCACATCTTCTGGGATTTACTAGCCAATTTTCTGCCATTCCACTTGTTGGAGATCAAGATAGCTACTTTGATATGAAAATACGTGACCTACATAGGGATGAAATTGTTGATCCCCTTGCCAAATAAGTTTCCAGTCACTGGCAGTGTCACTAACTTCACAAGCCCTCGGTCTTTGAGCCAAAATTAAAGGGCTGATCTTATGAGCAAGACGACCTTGCCAGAGCAGAAGACGAAGCTCAACCTACATATTTCTAAACAATGTGACTTAAGAGATTTCTCCAAAAGCAATTCTGATCTGTTAAGACTCAGAATTCCCCAGGATGCATTAGAAAGCTGCTGAGCTGAACAAATCTTCAAGTTTGGGTTTTTTTTCATGTTCCATAGGGAAGTAAGATAATGCTTTTAGTAGCTCTAAAGTCACTGCCAATATCCTCTGTCACTACACACATGTGCATACCACACCTTCAGCAGCGATGCCCTTGTTAAAAAGCATCATACCTGTTGTTTTCATCTACCCTCCCCAGTTCAAAGTGAGTTTACACAAGTGAGGAAGCACACTGGCTCTGAAGGCAGTCCCTGCAGCCTCCAAAACAATCAATAGATCCTACCGCAGGGTTTGTCTGGGGAGTCTCAGGAAAAAAAAAAAACCACCCAAACCAAATAAAGCTTGGTTTTTCATAACTGAAGATGTCTGATTGATTTCAGCTCCAACCCACCTTTTCCAATTACAGGTACAGCCTCTGTTAATTCATCTTGGAAGACTCTTGATATTAATAAATTAAAAAAAATTCAAGAGTCACAATAATCTTACTTGCTGTCCTTGTCTCCCTATATATAAACCAATTAATTTTCATTTACTGGGGAAAAAAAATTGTAGGAACAGCACCTGTCCTACACATTAAGACACCTGTTCCCAGAGATGGCACTTAGATGACTATGAAGCCTGCATTTCTGTCACTCACTTCTGTACTCATGGAAAATGGTTACCAACAGCTTCTATGGGCACACACTGAACTGCCTGTTCTTTATAAAATAATCAGCTATTTTGGGGAACATAAACATGAGAAAGCATCGGATTCACATACATATGACAGGGTGTTTGGCTAGCTATCAGTAAAGAAAGGCAACAGCAGGCATCAAACTAGCAGCCTTCAGCTGCATGACCTACACTGCTGCCAGTGATGAAAGAAAAAGCTAGGGAAAAGAAACACTCCATCTTTGAGAATTTTTCTCTCTTCTCCTTACGCTTACTGGTTTTCATCTACAGAAAAGCACAGTTCCTTCTACTCTTGCTCCTTTTCGTTGCCCTCCCTTCTTCTAGCCTTTTTATTTTGGAGAATTCCCACATTTAAGTTAGCTATATTTAGCTTTATTCCAGTGATTATAGTTACGCTATAGGCAAACAATCCAAGTAATGGAGAGTTACATATGAAATTTTAGCATGATGCTCACATTTCTGTATCTTTAATACAGGATGTTTGGAGACCAAGTGTGCGGAGCAGACTGGGGATTAAAAGCTTCAGGATCAGAATAATGCAGAGGAGACAAAATACTGTGCAATATTTCACATCAAGCCTAGAAAACAGACCTAGAGGGGCATGGCTAGATGACTGTGCTCTCTATGTGACCTGCCTAGCTTTTCCTCAGTAAGATCCTCAGGCTTAGCAAACCTGAGTAGTCCTGAGTAAATAGGTGGCCCTAACTATTTTAAATGCACAAAGACTTCTACATGTGACAGGACATTCATTGGCACATATTGGCCCTGAACCTTGGCAAACCTCTTTCCCAGTTCTTTTTACCAAAGCTCTACTTTGGAGGTTCAGACTGGAAAAACCTCCATATGGAGTAGGAAGGGATTTCACAGAATCTGGGCTTTTATTTAATAAATGTCTTCAACCCTTTATGTCAATAAGAGCCTTCAAGAAATGAAGGGCCATCAACTGAGGCACTGCTGCCTCCCAAAACTGAATCATCTCCTGCTGTTTAGTAGCTCCACCAAACTTAAGCTAGGAGTTGCTCCTGTTACACCAGTTTTCACTCGCAACAGGAGTCCAGTGATTGGGGTAAAATGAGAAGTTCAGTCACCTCTACCTAAAATAACCTAGAAAAAAACGCTTACACCACCATGCTGGTAGGAACAGTACAAGAACACAAGTATTGGAGAGTGGGACAGGTTATCAGGCATCTCCAAATCCTCAGTGCAGTCAGGAAGCTTATGGGTTGAAAAGCAAGGAGAAGTGAAAAAAAAATCTATCCTCTTCCAAGATAGTTTGAGGGAGAGTACAGGTTCCCCTAAACCCAGTGTAAAGCACCGAAGGACAGCACACCCTCTGGAACCCAGACACCCACCTCTAACCCTCATGTCTGATGAAAACAGAAGTCTCATTTGGGGCACTCTGTTGGTGCAATTCCTCATTCACACTAATGTTTAAAAACAGGCAGGAATTGGTGCTAACATTGAGACACCATTCTGATTTTCTGTTTGGTCATCAGCACAGCAGCTTACAGTGCAGACACAGCCTCTGTGTTAAGAAAGCAACTGGGACAACTCTCTGGAGTATTTTACCAAATGATATGTACTGGTGCACACCTGAAAGATGATGCTTGCTTTTAAAACTAGGAAGGACAAATTTCTTCCCCTAGCTCAGTTAAGGTTTGATCTCCCATTACACTGTATCCGAGTCCTGAATTATCTTATTTCAAACAGATCTACAAAAAAAGTCAGCTATGTGAGCTTCCTTTTACACAGGGAAAAACACAGTAAGGGTTGTTCCTCCCCCAACCTGGTCACTAGAACCACCTTACAGCTTTTTAACCCAAAATTTTTGCTTAGAGGGTACCTTGATTCTTTTCCGTTACAGCATACCACAGGTGCAGTGAAGGCTAAATCACAAAATTCTTCAGATTATTTAACTTCAGATGAATTCCCAAAATGCTCTAACATCCACAGGCTTGCCAGGACTGCCCTGAAGTCTAATATACCCTTAAAAGGTACGAGGTAAAAGTGCTTTGACATGCAGTTGCTTCAGTCAAGATTTCGAGCATCTGAGCATCACTAAAGTCAGCTTTACAGGAGAGTGAGATGCCACCAGGTGCCAGTGACTTCCTACGAGCAAAGTCTAATGGCCACTCTTACCAACAGCCCACCTGCAGGACTAGTGTCATGCATTACACGAGAGCTGGAAAACCACCAGCCCCACCGGCTTCACCAGCCCAGCTTTTGATTTCTCACAGTCCAAGGCCAGCTGAGGTCCCACCTTACACTCCCTGCCACCCCCTGCTGCCAACACCCCCTCCCCCCCAGCCAGGCCTGCTTCCCTAGCAGCCCATTAAACCAACCTCAGTTAGCATGACTACAAACCTGACACCAACTGTTGTCACAAAAACAATGGGCAAGCCCATGCCCTGAAGCTAGATGGTATCCCTGCTCATGTTTGTTTCCACTAAATTAAGCTAGAATGAAAGATTTAGGGAAGGTTTAAAAACCTGTGCATCCTATCTTTAGCTACCAGCTGTTGCTCCCTGAATAAACTCATCAGGTATCACAAAGATACAGTCCCACCAAGAAGCAACTGGGTTCAGAATGAGCCCGAACACATACATCTTCCTCCACATCCCTCAAACTCACAGTTTTACAGCCACGTTTCCTAATATCTATTGCTTTTTGCTGGGTAAAAGACAGCACGTGTAAGCACAGCACGCAGAGAGCACTGTAGCAAATACAAAAACCAACCTCTCAGCCGCAGCAATTTTAAAGATGACTTGTAAAAGGCTAGACTTAAACATTTAAACTTAAAATAGACTGACAAAGATCAATGATCAGTGCGTAAACCCAAGTTCCCTACCACAGGGAGTAGGTATCTTATGACTTGAGCTGCTCAGAAATTCCCCATCAGCTAGTGTTCACAGACAGTGGCAATTAGTTGAAAGTGAAATTTCTTTCCTGTATGTCAGAGCAGGGTTTCAACTCATGCAAGCGCATGGTCCCCCAGGTGACAAGCAAGTGTTGTGTCACATAACTATTCTAGTGTCAGATCAATAAACTCTTCAGAACCTCGAGGATTTTCAGGGGGAGTGTCTAACTCAGCTTGTTTTCTTGGTAGCCCTACTGGAGGATGACTCAGATGCAAAGCTCGTCAGGGCCATGTGTATTCAGGTGTATTTACGCATACAACAAATATGTCATGTGATATGCATTATCAGTGTGTGTTTGAATATTCTTCAACAGGAGTGAGCAGGTAATGTTTCTGCGACAGCTCAGTACACATGCGTAAATAAGGCACCCGGTTAGTTGTTTCTGTTGTTTTTGAACCACTAAATGAGGACAGATGAGAATTTTTAGAAGCCACTGTTAGGCCTATTAGATTTCTCACTTGTCTTCATTCTCTGTAACAAAATAAAGATGCCAGGAAAGCACTCCTAATTTAAGCTTGTATCGACTTATGAAGGTTAAAAAACACACCTTGAAACAACCATGTTATTAGCTCTTCTTAACCACATCATCGAAACAGAAGCCTCAAACCAAGTTCCAAATCCCCAGCCAGCAGCAGGTTACATTTGCCTACAGTATACACAAGGATTATTCCTGGAATGCAGAACACTCCTTGAAATCTTGTAAAATCAGACCATCATTCACTTCCATGCTTAACAAAAAAGCATCAAAGTAGGACTGGAAAGAAGGCAAAGTACTGACATCCCACCAACAATGGAAGCCCCATCAAAGAACCGACTGCTGGGGCAAGGGGAAGAAGTGAAAACAGATTCAGAAATTACACTAGCTGCCCCATAACAAAGGGGAACACGCACTGTCAGATGGGGGAGGTGTGTAAAATTTATCAACAACAAACCTCATATTCAGATGGCTGGAATTTCCAGCTCATCAAGATGGATCTCTGAATTGCTGCATCCAGGAACTTCAGCTAACAGGGCATTAAATGGGAAATTTTGACACTTCTGATTTTAACAGCCATCCAGTTGTTGAGTTTCCTGCATGCCTGAGCTACTGTATGCTGGCTTACTGTAACTGCCTCAAGCATGGAACTAGGACATGCTAGGACAGAGCACTGCTTGGAAAATGACCTGGGTCTCGAACACTAGACCATTTTCTGTTTCTCTTACTTTTTAAAGTGAGCAATACAGAGAAAGAGCTCCTCAGAGCAAGTAGGAGCAAGAGGAGGGTGCTGGGAAGCAGGAGGCAGAGAGGGGCGATCAGAAACACACCCTGAAGTCAGCGACCTCCGTAACTGCCACGCTCACCGAGGCCGCGGGGCTGCTGGCAGCGGTGGGCCACGATGCAGGGTACAACGCACCGACTCCCTGACCCTACTTTGTCAGTCCACCGAGACTCCCTGCTCCAGCGAGCCTCCGCTGCTCTCCCGGGGCAAAGCCGGCTGGGCCTCCCAACCCTGCCGGGCTCCCACCCGTGCCCGGGCAGACGGCAGTGCTGATGCCAGCCGCATTACGCTCACGCGTGACAGGCAGCGTGCGACGCAGACCTGCAGGAGGTCTGGAGGCAGGAGAGGAGGGAGGTGGGAAGATGAGAGGACAAAACAACAACGAAAAACACCCCTCGCTGACCTCCCTCCGTCCCTCGCCGCCCGAGCAGCAGGCGGGCGCCCAGCGCCCTGCCAGGGCGGCGGGTACGGCAGCGGCCGTCCCGTCCTGCCCCCCTCCCCTGCCCTCCGCGCCGCGGGGCCGGGCTGGAGCCGGGGCACGGCAGCGGTCACCGGCCGGGCAGCAGGGGAGCGAGGCAGGCACGCCCCCGGCCGCCGCCACGCCGCCCCCCGGCCGGCGAGCAGCGGGCCCCGGCGCGGCGGCGCCCCCCGCCCCGCCCGCCCGCCCGCCCGCCGCCCACCTGTCGCGGGGGTCCACCCAGCTGGTGGTGCGGCTGCCGTGGTCGATGTAGTACACCTTCCCGTCGTAGTCCCGCGCCTCCTCCCAGCCCTCGGGCAGCGGCAGCTCCTTCCGCGGCATCGTCCCCACCGCCGGCCGCGCCGCCCTGCCCCATCCACCGCTCCGCTCCGCGGCGGCGGCGGGGGCCGGCCCCGGGGCAGGGCGGGGCGGGGCGGGGCAGGGCCTCCCCTCCGGCGGGCGGCGAGGAGCGGTGCGGGGCCCGCGCCGGCCCAGCCGCGCAGGGAGGCGACGCCGCCGCCGCCGCCGGGCAGCCTCACATGCCGGCCCCGCGGCGGGGGCGGGGCGCGGGGCCGGCCGAGGCGGGCCGGGCTGAGGCGGAGCCGCGGCGGGGGCGGTGCGGGGAGGGCGGCGGGCGAGCCCGCGGTCAGCCCTGCGGCGCGGGAGGCCCCCGACCCGCCCGGCCCCTCACGCCTCCATTTCCTGCTCCGGCGGCGGCACCGGCGGCCCGGCGAGTCCCGGGGCGGCCCCGCCCCTCGGCCCCGCCCACCGCCGGCGCCCCGGGCGGGGGACGCCGGCCCGGAGAGGCTCCGCCCGCCCCGCACGAGAGCGCCCCCTGCCGGCGGGGAGGGCGGGGCACCTGCGGCGGGGGGGCGGTGCCCGGCGGCGGCACCGGGGGCCCGGAGGGGCGCGGCGGGCGCAGCAGCGGAGGGCCGCCGGTACAACCGCTCTCTCGCACGCGGGGGCTCGGCTCGGCCCCTCTGAGGAGAACCGCAGAAGGTGGAGGGCGGCCGAAAACACGGGTGAGGGTGTGCCCGCTGCCCGCGGCGGGGCACGGGCCGTGGGCGCCAGCGGCGCTGGCTCCGCTCGGACACGCACGGACGCCCCTCCCGGACCCCCCCCGGCTGCGGGGTGTCCCTGGCCCCCGGCCGCGCGGGGCCGCGGCGCCGGCTGGGCTCCCCGCGGCAGTGCCCTGCCAGGCCACGCTTGGCGGCCGTGAGCGCGGGGCCCGCGGAGCTGCCCGCGTGGCTCTCCGCCGCCGTGACGTTGGTGACTTCTCCATTTACGCGGCTTTAAGGGTGCGAGCTCTTTGCAGCGGGGTGCGTGGGGACGGTCAGACCATCGGCAGAAGGCAGGATTCTAACAATAAATTAGGGTAGCACAGGGAAGTCCCGGGCACAAGCCGTAGGCTGGAGGGTGGGCGGTGGTGTCCACGCTGCAGGGCACATTACCCTTCCCAAAAGAGCAGCCACTGCCGTGGCTCAGCTGTCGCCAGTACCCGAGCCTGGCTCCAGCATAGCTGCAGTACGGAAGGAGCCGTGAGGACGTGCCCTCCCCAGCCTTCTGTCCCCAGATTTCAGTAATTTAGGCTTGAACAGACTGCCCGTGACAAAATGTCACAATAAAAGCTCATGCAATGGCATGCGATCGGGCCATGAGCTAACGCGGGTGACCGGCACAGCGCGGCGACGGGGGGGGAGTTCTGTGTGAGGTGGTGTTTTCCCCGGGGAGCACCAGCCGACACCGGTTTCCTACTGTCAAGGGTGGGGGGAAAGCAAAAAGTTTTGTAGTGCTCCAGCTATTGAAACAGCAGAATGGAGCAGGGATCCCTGCCAAGAGCAGGGGTGGAAAAGGAAACTGGAGGATGGGAAGGGGGGAGCCACGAAGGGCTGGAGAGGAAAAGCAAAAGTGAGAAAGGCAGTTAGAAATAACATCTCAATTTTGTGCCAGATTTTGAGGGTAAGATAACTTCTTTCAGGCTTTCTGACAACCTGCTGGGAATCAGAACTGCTAATTCTCCGGAGGCCGAAGCAGCATGCAGTAGCAGTTGGCCGATGAAGTGGTTGAGCAGGGAAGAAAATGAAGACAAGTAAAACTGAAAGTGAGGCATTTGGAAAATAGCCTGATTTAACCCCATTTTATCTGAAGTCAAACTTGGAGGGTGCCACTAGAGGTGTTGCTTTTATGAACAGGACCATACACAAGGCTTTTAAATTAACAACAAAGCAAGCATAAGGGAATAAACACTCTATCTGTCTACAACTCTCAACGAAGCTTGTGGTTTCTTTTGGAAGCTAAGGCTCAGAGCACGAGGAGCAGTGCCGCTCCAGCGAGCAGACACCGGGACCGCCGGGAGTCCTGGGCCGACGCCAGCGGTGTGCAATGGATTTCTGCAGGGCACTGGGCTAGTCACCGCAGCCGTCATTTTCTCTTTACTGCTTTTAATCTCATGGATAATGGTGTTTCTCTCTTTGTAAAACACTCAGCAAAGTACTTAAGACATTTAAAAGGGGGAACTCTATCAAGAGGAAAAAAATCAGCAACAACTAATGTTTTTAAATGTTACAAGAGAAGAAACAAATAACAAAGTGATAACAAATTCGTGTGTGTTTTCATGTTCCTGTATTTGTGGTCTTATGTTCAAGCACAGAGATACTTCCGAAAGGCGTGTTTCGTTTTAAAGTGTTTTTTCAAATTTTCAGGACGAGTGGAGATCATATAGAGAAAGGCTATATGTAAAGAAGCCGACCAAATCTTTTCTTTTCCAGATGTCATCAACTATGTTTATGAAGAAAGTAATTGTGTAATTTTTTTAAAAGATAATTGCTTTTGAAATAAATACCTCGGAAAATATTTGCAGGTAGTTCTGACTCAAGTCGAAAGATCTTATTTTTTCCACTCCTCTTTATTTTTTATCTTGATAAAAAAAACCCTCTCATTGAACCATATGAATTTATGAATGTAATCAGGAACGTGCATATGGCAACTTACTCACTTTGACCACTTACACTCACAACAAAAGAATTCAGTGTTATCAAAGTCTGTTTGAACTGTAAAGCAATAAACAAACAGGTGATTGTTTTCTCATGAGCAAAGAAAGCGAAGGTTTGGTTCGTAGGTAAGCTCTTACCTATGTGAAAAGGAAGAACAGAACAGAGAAGTCTGCAGAAACCTCATTTTTTTTCGCCCTGGGGCCAATGTCTCCAGCATGACCTCATGTGCTGCACACTGCCGTCCCATCCAGCTTTGCAGAGTCCACAATGGGCTGGTTAACAAATTATTCAGTAACAAGAGCAGCCATTTTCTGTTGGTGATTCCTGTTTCGGAGAAGCTGGTTGCTTGCTGTTGGGTTTTTTTTTTCTAATACATTCAAAAGTCTGTATTTTTGTACTCAAGACTTAAAGCTCTATTCTTAATTGACCGTGAATAACAAAAACACAAATGTCAAAAGCTACCAGAGCACCATATTGGTCTCAGCTTATATCTTCAGGTGTCTGAACTGAAATAGGAGGGAAAAAATGGGTTTAAATTCAATTGCCAGGGAACAGTTACATTTACCTGACATACCACATTTTGGTTAAAACCTCCGGCACTGTTCAACTTGAAGCCATCATATCATTTCTGTGGCATGTTACCTTATCCTTCTAGAAAGCCTTTTCCCTGCCCACCCCCAAATTGTAGGTCAACTTTTTTTTCAGTTTCCAAATGGCATTTTAGTTTTACAAAAAAGTCAAAACCAGGTTTGGAAAGATGGAACACTCCATTTTGGAAGTAACCCAAAGCCTTCCCGCTTTCAGAAGCCGTTTCCAGCCCGGTGGGAAGAGCAGAGGTGCCCACGAGGCAGGGAAGAGCACGCACAACCTGCTGTACTTTCCAGTCCCAACATGAAAGGAACTTCCTGTAAACCTTGGCAAAGCTACTTCATTGCTTCTTTCAAACTACTCCTTAAAAGACCCATTGCTGGAGGTCTTTAAAAAAAAAAAAGCAGCTGACACCCTCAAAGCCGTCCTGTTGCTCTGGCAGGTATTGGCTGCATCTTGCCCGGTGTCCCACCAGTCTCTGCACCCCTTGTTCCAGACAAGGGAACCCCTTGTTCCTTTTTGTTCTGTATGCACGCAGTGTTTGGTATAATGCTTCCTCACACGTGGTGTCGTGTAGCCTAGGAGTGTTCCATGTGAGGAATGGTGAGAGTGTCAGGTTCATCTAGCAAGGTGACTATTAAATAGAACCCGTGCAGCAGGCTGGGCTTCCCACCACCCCAGGAAGTCTGCTGGCTGGATTTCTGCTGTGTTTTGGCCTCTCACAAGAGGGTCATAAGAGGTTCCTGACTAGTTTGTGAAACAAGGTGCTATAGAATCATAGAGTCATAGAATCATTTAGGTTGGAAAAGACCTTTAAGATCATCAAGTCCAGCCGTTGACCTAGCACTGCCAAGTCCACCACCATGTCCCTATTTAACTCTGCCCTAACTGGGCACTGTCTGGAACAAATCATTTCACCTGGGACTTGCTCTTTAGGAAATGTGCTGATCTCTCTCCCACAAAATGCATCCATGCAGGGAGATGCTGCTGCTCTGGTCAGGTTTGCTACATGGGCACATCCTTAGTGATCCAACAAGGCTGCTTAACTCTTTGACTTTGTTGTATGTAAAACAAACCTCTGGGATATTTTGTCCCTATAAGCTATAGTTAAGGTCTTACTTTCTGACAATTTCATTTTGTCTCCTGTTTCCCACCTCATGTTACCGAGGAGCAGATCTGGGAGTGCTGATCAAACCCCAGGGGATTTCATTAGCTCCCCCAAAGTGTATTGGGAGAGCATACAACCATCCTGCTGTATTAAAAACAAGCACACTTTTTTATCTTTTATTACGTTTTCTGATTTACGGTTTCATACATTCTTAGGTGTCTCTGCAGGAGATAAAATGCAGAGGTAGTTGTTAGCAAATATTCTTGAACATATCCGAGGTACTCTTGTGTAAAAAGGCTCTTGGATCTGACTCCCAAGCTCACCGTAGAAGGAGAAACCTAAAATGTACAGAGGCACTGGTCGCACCAGGCATCGGGAAAACAGACTCAGAAAGCTTTTTTGTTCCCGGGTGAGGAGCTCACAGTCCTGTTGGTGGCTGGCTTTGGTGGCAGCACCTGAACACAGGGTTAAGAAGCTCCTGTCTCTCCAGCTTTTGTTTCTGGTTCTCACCCTTACTGACAGCTCTGGCCACCCTAGCACAGCTGTGCATAGGAAATATCGCTGCTCCCCTAGACAAACCACCCAGTCCCTGATCTCTCCTTCATGAGCTGCTTATTTTTTCTTTTATCCCATCATCCCAGGTTGGAGTGTGACCCACCAGACACCCGCACTTGCACAGTCAAGCAGTCGACAAACTGACTTAAACCACACAGGCTTTTTCAGTGGGCTTGTGTCAAAGCTAGCAGAGAGTGGAAGAGAAAAAAACGATTAATAAAGAATTTTTGAAAACCAAAGAAAATAAAAAGGGCAGCTGGAAAATAAGTGTGGGAAGGTTTAAGACCTGCTTGTCATAAGCCAATCAAACTAAATAAAGGTTTCTGACAAAGAGGAAAGTTTAATTCAGCCTTCTTTTATCAAAACCTCAGGCAGTGGATTCTGGATTTCTAATGTTAAATTTCAAGCTACCTTTGTCATCCTGTTTATCATGAACAGTATTAATAAACATAATGCAGTTCTTTATTCTTCCCTAAGCATTGAAATAATTGAGAAGAATCCCCCACAATTTGTTTATTAAGTAGTAAATATATTACTTACTATTGTGACTGCATAGGATAAAACTGTGTATCTAAGGGAAAAGTCAAGTATATGTCACATGGCAGCTAAAACAAGATGGAAAAGTAAAGGCAGGAGACCTAGGGGTGAGTCTGGAAGCTCGAGCCTTAAGAAGCCTCAGCCACTGCAAGCCTTGTGAAAATACAAGTGCATTTGCAGCACCTAGCATGTAGGGCTCTGGCCAAAGTGACCCCTCCCCAACCGTCAAGCCTTGACCGCCTCATGCAACACAGGAGGACACAGGAGTTCTTAGGCTTGCACTGACCAGATGCTCTTTAAGCCACAGCTGCATCACTGCACACTTGAACAACAACCTGCCAGGTCTGAAATAATTTTTTTTCCAGTCCTTTGCTCTGGGTGGTTTTTTTTTTTGGTTACTCTGTTTAGAAGTAGGTTGCCGTAATTGGGAGCTGTGAGTGAGTGTGTGGCAGGACTGTTACACAGGGCTGTTTATGAAACAGGGTGAGATACTGCGGTAGGACAGTCCCCAGCCGCTGCTGAATAAGGGCTCTCCCAAGCCACGGGTCAATATTTACACCAGTGCCAGTGTTCAGGCCATCCCCTGCCACAGGCTCTAACATGGTAGCATCATTAACGCCCAAAGGCAGGAAAACCATCCATCAGCAGAGCTCTGCCTTGGAAGAACGGGATATGTTGCAGGACACCTGTGATAGGGACAGTCCTCATGATTCCTGGGGCTGTTAGTGCTGCCATTGGCATGTCACCCACGCACGGATTTACTCTGTGTTGCCTTCACAATCCTTGGCACTTTGTACACCTGCGCCAAAGATCTTTATCTGTCAGCAAACAAGCCTGCAGCAAGGGAATAAATTCCTGACTATGACCTTTGGGTGCTCTGAAGTTTTTTTCACCCACAAACAAAACAGGATTATTTCCCCCCCCCCCCCCCCCCCCCCCAAACAACCCTTATCTCTGTTGTTTTATTACACCCTTGTGTTCCCACTGGAAGCACTGCACTGCAGTCTTCCCTTGACATTGCTGGGAAGATCAGGCCTCTCTCTTCCCCAAGCACATGGACATCCCTCACAACATACGGTAGGATCCAAATGTGTGTTTTCTACCTTGCAATAACTGGGAGCTGCTTAACCTAAATGGGAGACCACCCCAGCGAAGCTGGCACTGCTCTCATAGCCGTGACAGTCTCCGGTCCCAGTGTGAGCCCCTGTGCCAGTCCCCAGGTGCTTGGTTGTCCCCTGCAGCGCATCAGCAGCTCTTGGCAGCTGCCTCCCAGCTGCCCACCCAGCCGCTCGGCACAGGGCTCTGCCAAGCTTGGTGGAAGCCGAGGCCACGGCGCCAGCGCTGAGCTCCTCAGCAAAGGCAAAGGCAGGTCTGCCCTTGGCAGTCAGCCTGGGTGCTGTGGGTGGGAGTTAGGAATGGCACCAAACACTCAGTCACTCTCAGTTATTAAAAAAAAATGTTTAGGCCACATATGAGAGAAAAATCAATTGGTTTGGTATCAATTGCTATTTTTACTGGCCCATTATTTGTTCAGAAGTTAGGGAGACCTCCTCCCATAAGCAAGTTTCTCTTGGTCACTTGTCAGCTCACCAGCCACGGAGCGGCCACAGCATTCTACCTTTCTGGCCTGAAAATATGAACTTTCACATTACTGCCAGTATGACTTGTGAATCCCAAACCCAGAGTCACCTACAACCCTGTGAGGGTGTCCCGTGGCAGCAGAGAGGGGTGGTGGGACATGCACACGATGCGTCACGGCCAGAGCTTGCCCTTACCAAGTGCAACAAGTGCCTTTCGCTGGGCGCGAGGAGGGAATAGCCTGCATGTGTGCAGGCTTGTAAAAGGAAATGTGTCTGTGTGCACTGATACCAGTGATCTGTCTTGAGCTGTAAAAACACCGCAGTGCCACCATCATGCCATGTCAAAATGAGCTGGTAAGCACCACTGTGGACTGGAGCTGCTCAGGTGCCAGTGGGATGGCAACATGTGCCTGACCCAAGGCAAGGGGAGCAAAACGTATTCAGTTTTGCCAACATGCATTATGTTTCTAACGTGACAGATGTGATTTTTCTGTTGGGGCTCCTTTTACACTACGATAGCAACAACAGTGCACTGCAGGTGGGATTTCTGTTGTCTAGCATGAGGTGCTGCGAAACCTCTGCCTCCCGTTAACGTTAACAAACAGTTTCAGCGGTCGAGCTGGGGGCAGCAGCTGGTAGCAATGAATGGTGAAGGGACAGGTGCCATTGTGTATCAAAGTGGAGAGCAGCCGGGCGAGGGACGCCAAGGCTCCTCTCGTGAGCCAGCTGCTGCTCAGCAAGGCGGCAGTGGGACGGGAGCCAGGTGCCTTGGCAGTCTGTCCTGCCGCCTCAGTATTCTGTCCAGAGGCATGTCTGCAGCTGCCAAGTGCAGGAACAGCGCAGGGATGTGCTCACCACAGGGTGCCATTAATGTCTGTGGCACAGCAAAGGTCCCAGAGGGGTCAAGACCACTTGTACCAGCAAAGGGCAAAGTACTGCGAAGGCAGAAGCAAGTTCTCCAAGGCTTTCCCTTCCCACCTATGCACATCTCACTCAGCAACACGCTGTTCCGGTCAGACATGAACTTGAATTTGACACCCAGAGGCTGGTGAGGTGGTGCTCATACCTGCAGTGCAGCAGGGATTTATTCCCTGTGCTACACGGGGCAGACTGTAAGAGGCTGAATGGCCATATGGCAGTGCAGCAGCGATGGTGTTGCTGGATGAACGCGTGTCCACAGCTCTGCGGAGTCAGAGTGCTGCTCCTGTCCAACACACAGCGGCCTCACAGCTGCAGCAGCAAAGAAAGAAAAAAATAAAACCACCCCCAACAAACCCCACCTGGTTACTTTACTACATAAATCAGAAACACTAAAGAAACAACTGTCCATTTAAAGCAGCTTAGTTTCACTTAGAAAATACTTAACAAGTGGCTAGGACTCTAAGGACCACTTATTCCATGCTTTAGTAATCCAAATGCTGCTTTATAGCTGCTGCTCATTCCCATCCAACTGCTAACGCAGCACTAAGCTTTACCAGCAACGTGGCTAGCACTGAACAGGAGACGTCTTGTGAAGCCAGGTGAGGCCTGTGACCACAGGGACGCCAGCATTTATCTCCTACCAGTGGTAGGAGGGCGGCTGCCTGTACCTGTCACACCTCCGACCAGGTACTGGCGGCTGAACTGAGGTGGATGTAACAGCTGAAAAATCTGCCTGGTTGCTCCTGTCGGGGGCTGCTCGGGGCTGTGGGGAGCCGTGGGTGACAGGGAAGATGGAGGCAGTCAGCGGGGCTGGTGGAAGCACAAACTACAAACCTGACAAACTAGACCCACTTCCTCAGGCAAACAGGCATAAATTTTAAATTACGGCGTTTTGCAGTTACATTACCTGATGTCAAATATGACCGAGAACAATATTTTTCCTTTTATCTTTACGGAGGGCAATGGGGCTGTAGAAAGCACAGCAGTGCAGCAGCCGCGTGTCCTGCTGCCCGGGCAGTGCTCCCTGTGCAGGGGTGGGCGAGAGCGGCCACGCTGCCGGGCGGTGCCCGGCAGTTCCCGGCTGCTCTGGTCTGTGCCCAGCCGGGAGGAGCAAAGGCTGGCATAACCGCAGCTGGGCTGAACAGTCAGGTGCTGGGCTGGGTCTCCTGGCCACCCCCCACAGCTGAAGCTGCTTCGCGTGGTTTGCTGTGAGGCTCAGCACAGGGCAACATGGCAATGCAGACACTTCGTATTTCTGTAAAGATCAGCACAGCAGCGTGAACTCTCCGTACAACTGTGGTGGGGGACTTGGTGATATGGAGAGGCCGAGATATCAATGCCTTCATGGCATCTGGTCTTCCCTGGAATGATCTGCCTTCAGCTTGCCCAGGGAGAAAGTCTGGAGCAAGGAAGACTTATCCTCGGTGGAGCAGGTTCAGGTAAGGGAGCAACAAATGGGACATGGCCAAGTCCCCAGGACTTGCTGGGAGGCACCCAGGAGAGCTGAGGGAGCTGGCTGATGGCACTGCCAGGCCATTCCCTGCTATCTTTGAAGGGTCATGGCAACTGGGGGAGGTTCTGGGCAGAGCGGCTGATAAACCAGAGGGTCTTCTGCTGTTCAGGGGTACAGGCTGGAGAAAGGGGCTGACCGGACCCTCATTAAGTTCAGCAAAGGGAAGTGCAGAGTCCTGCACCTGGAGAGGAACAACCCCAAGCACCAGTACAGGCTGGGGGCCACCCAGCTGGAAAGCAGCTTTCCAGAAAAGGACCTGGTGGACAGCAAGTTGACCATGAGCCAGCAATGTGCCTTTGTGGCAAAGGAGGCCAACAGCATCTTGGGTTGCATTAGGCAGAGCGTCACCAGCAGGTTGAGGATGTGATCCTTCCCCTCTGCTCAGCACTAGTGAGACACCTCCGGAGTGCTAGGTCTGGTTCTGGGTGACCCTGTACAAGACAGACATGGACATACTGGAGAGAGTCCAGCAAAGGGCTGTGGAGATGATGAAGGGACTGGAGCATCTGACATAGGGGGAGAGGCTGAGGGAGCCGGGACTGTTCAGCCTGGAAAGGAGGTGGCTCAGGGGGGATCTTATCAGTGTCTACAAATATCTGAAGGGAAGATCAATGATGAGGGAGCCAAAGTCATCTCAGTAGTGCCTAGTGACAGGACAAGGGGCAACAGGCACAGGTAGAAATACAGAAAATTCTGGTTAAACATAAGAAATACTATTTTTACTGTGAGGGTGACTGAGCACTGGAACAGGTTGCCCAGAGAGGTTGGGGTCTGCATCCTTGAAGATACTCAAAACCCAGCTGGACATGGTTCTGAACCCCCGCTCTTAACAGTGGGTTAGCCTCATCTCTCCTGTGACTCCGTGAAACCTAAAGAAAGGAGCTGGACACCAAGCCCTCCAACAGCCTGCACCCACCCCACCCCCTTCTTTTTAATAAGGACTCTGTGCTGTGTCAGGTGTGAAAATTCTCCTTTCAGGTGTTTTGTCATGGACTTTTTAATGGCCTGCCTTCCCCACCTCGGCAGAGACCAAGGCATTAAGATGGGGATGTCTTGAAAAAGATCACTACAGCCCACAGAGGCAAACAGCAATCTGATTTTTATCTCTAGGAAGAGCTTTTGACAGATGAAAAAGTCTGATTTATCAGGAAGAGCCTATTGAGTCATTGACTATTGCTGACCACTGGAAATGAGATATTTGGATTACCAATTTATAGCAATGTGTAGTGTTTCTTAATATTTTACTTTCATTTACATGATTGCTTCAGTTAATGAAGTTTGGGGAGGGAGAGATGTTTTAAACAGTCACAAGGCCTGGGCTTTAGCAGAATTGGCAGTAGTACAGCCAACTCAATTCTGCTGGCAGATTTTCTCTTTATATGCAACCACAAATTTAGACTAATGCCTGCCAGAAGCTGTCATCTAAAGATGTAAAACTTCTGTAAATATATTTTCTCCAATAGCAATGCTGTTGAGCTGCTGTAACACAGCATGGACAGCATTACAGTGTACTGCCTGCCACCTTCTGTACTCATGATGGCTTAACTGCCACTTCCATTGTAAATCCTATTTGTTAAGGATTTATAAATTGGCTGCATTCACTTGCTTCTCTCTGAAAGTTGGCACACGGCTCTCTCCCATGGTGTTTTTACCACATTTGTCTTTATTACTTGCTTTTTTTTTTCTTCTTGGCTCAGAGCACCACAGAAGTAGCCTGACTCTAACCCCAGAACCATTAAATCCTTGGTAGAGGCTAAGATGCTACACAAATATTTTAATGAACAAGGAAATAAGGGAAAGCCTAACCTGTTACATTAGATACATATTTTGAAGAGCTACTGCAGAACTTCTGGAAAGAGGAACACCCTACTCCTGCCGCAGGAGGTGCGGGGAAGTCTGGACAGGGCTGGTGGCACTTGCTGAGCTGCAGGTGATCTGAAGCACAGGAGTGGGTGCAAGGCATCTGCTGGGGCACTGACGCTTGCCTTGATGTAAATAAACCCCACATTCCCCAGGTTAAGTGGCTCTTGGGGCCAGTGGTTGCAGAGGTTGAGCAGCCTGCGCATGCAGGGTGCTCGCAGGCAGCCACCCAAACAACATGTGAGAGAGGCTGGCAGGGTTGACTCTCTGCCTTCTCTGCCAAGCTGTTTCCTTGCCTGGGTCATCTGGCTGAATGCCTGACTTGGATACCTGAGCACATCACACCAGCGCTTCCACATCTGGGTTTTTATTTATTTTTGGTGGTGGTGGTGGTGGTAAGACTGAGCTGACATAGTGAGCTCTTGGTCAGCTGAGATTAAAATGACCAACTTCCAACTTAACCCATTAGTGTGATGGGTCCAGCTGTGAGGGTGCTGCAACGCACGTTGTGATGACTGTTGTGTGACCCCGTCTCAGCTGCTTGTTAAATATCACTTGCTCTTCCTAGTAGCTCAGGTAATCACCCTCAGGTGTTGCTGTAGACACACACACTTCATGACTGTGACTCTAGATCTGCCCAGCACTGCTGCGTTGGGTTAGGCAGAAGCAGAAAAGGCTTTATCAACACAGGGGAGTTTGTGCTTTGACACTGGCAATAATATTTACCTTTCTAGAGCTCTTAGTTATGTTCAAGCATTGCATAAAACTATGTTTATTAGGGAGATGACAGACATACACGGCAAGGGAGAGAGAATTGTTTAGATATTATGGACCTAACCAAGCAGTTACTGCATATAATGTTTATATACTGGTACCTACCAACAACAGGAGCCTCCTGTGACAGCCTCTGCCCAATGCTATAGCCAGCACTCCTTCACTATTTTCCATGGGCTGAAAGCGACTGTAAGGCTGTAAGTTGTCTCTGCTAATTCAGAGATCTGGTGAGTAAAATATCTTTCGCAGCTGCCTCAGCAGCTCTCCTGTGGTGGATGATGATCCTGTCTTAAGCTCTTCTGTGAGCATGCAGCCCTCAGCACTTGGTGCCACTGAGGTGGAGAAGTGAGTTTGATTCCAGAGGAGTGGCAGTTTTCAAATGCAATGAGTAAGGTTTAAACTAAGTAATCCTTGTAAATAAGAATGTTTATGCTTTATGCTGCAGGCTGTGCCTGAAGAGGTTAGGAAGGAACTTTCCTTGTTGTCAGAAAAGCTCAGAGGCAGAGGGGTCCCAATACCTCTTCATTACCCCGCTTAGCTAAAGCCAGGGAGCCTGTTACACTCTACATCTGGCTAGTAAAGCCCCATTCCCCATTCCCTCATTCAAAATTGCCCAGGGACATCTACTCTTAGTTCCTCTTTGGAGAAAAAAATTATAGCTATAGAAGGGCTTGTCTTCCAGATAAAATCTGTATTTCCTGAGATTAAGGGCCTTGTGCTTAACGTTTGGATGGTGTAGGACTTGTAAGGCCATCCTTCCTTAGTTTGTAAGGTAAGAACTCACCTTTGAACAGATGCACAATTAAAATAAAGGCCACCTGAGTATATGACTGACCTTAATGTGGTTTTTGTGCAAGATCACCAGAAGAACACAGGACAGTACAATAGGGTGACAGATACTTTACCTTTTGAGTTTCCTAGGGCTGTAGCCTCAAGCTGAATGTCAAACGTATTCCCACGTTCGATCATCACTGAGTGCTTTAGAAGTGTTTGCAAGACTCTCTGCAAAAGGGTCAACCTGACAGAAATTATAGCACAAAGCAGTTAGTGCAAATTGTTCAATGGCACTCAGCTCTGATGTGGTTTTCTTGGATTCCTGGGGAAGGCTGATGCTTGTCTGCACAGGAAACTCTTGACCAACAAACATGAGAGAGCCTTGGGAGGAGGTGCTACAGTCACGTCCAGTGCAGATGAGGGATATCTAGCTCTTCTGCTCTTACAGCAATGATGAGCCTGGGCTATATGAAGCTCAGGGGCTTACAGGGTAATATTACAGAGCCAGGATGCTGTTGGCACATTCATTTCTGGCAGGAAACTTCTGAGAGGCTACATTACCCAAGGGATGGGAGGTGAAAACTAACAATACCAGAGTCAGGCTCCCATGCAGGTTTCAGACCGGCTCTGTGCATTCTCAGAGCCCAGCGTGTGTGTGTCAGCCCTTGCACTCCAGGTAGCAAAGAAAAAAAAAAAGGGGGTCTAAATGCTTCCTTCCCTACATTTGTTCCCATGAGAGTATTGTGGATCCATTGGTCTGGCCCAGCTTTAGGAGGAGCTTCTGTTACTGCCTTTATTTGGGATATACTGAAGCCGCTAAGGAAGGCTAACGTGGCACTGCTGGGGGACTGGCATGGGCAAGGCAGTGCAAGGAGGCAAAGGCCAGTACCTCTGAGTGTCTCATAGGCAGAATGCCATCATGTGGCCAAAATGCCGTGGTGTGCAACCTCGAGAGGCAAAACACCAGTGGTGGTGAGGAGCAGGGTATGCTGGGACACGTGTCTACACCGAGAGCCAAGTCCCAGGCTTTGGGCTAAGTCAGGAAGCAAAACAGTTTTTTTCAAGCTGAAATGCAAGCTTATAATACCAAAGTCCTTCAGTTGCAGCAATCCAATAGGAAAAAAGGAAACATACTCTAATGCTGATTCTCCATCTGGTTTTAGCTGCAAACAGAAGCCTGTTCTTGGATTTGTGTTTGCTTTGCAGACACCTCCGCTTACGCTCGAGTGAGTTAGAAGAGCAAACATACATTCGTAGCTCTTGGGCTGGCCTGAGGTCATGCACTGCGCCTTCCCATGGCGAGGAGTTCTTCTCAGGCCAGGTTCTTACACGGCTGCCCTCAGCCTATCCTGGTCACAACATTGTTGGGGACACAGCCACAATGTCACTGTTAGAGCCACCACTTAACTACTCTGCCATAAGAAAGATCCCAGATCATGTCTCCTTGGCGTTGCTTTAGGTTAATCACCTATTCTGTATGGAAAAGTGTAGCAAGGAGGAGAGAGGAAAAGCAAGAGCTTTGAGAGGAACAGGAGATACCAATTTGAGGGCAGTGAGGAAAGGGAGGGTTGTAGAAAGGAAAAGGGAGAAAAAGATATCTCAAGAAATGGGGAAAACTCAGATGGGTCCACAGGAGAGGAGGTAGTAACTGGTTGGCCATGGCCACATCAATCCAGTTATCTCCCCCGTTCCTTAAGTGAAAAGCTCTTTAGTATGGCCTCTAAATGTCAGCTATTTTCCCAGACATGAGAGCATCTATCTCTTTGTCATAATTACAAAATACAGTAATTCTTCTAATCTCTTTGGTGCACCACAAAAGGGTTTTCTAAGTAACTAGACAGACTACAGTTTACTTGCCAAAAGGACAGGCTGGGAAGGTTTGCCCACGTCGATATGCTGTTCAATGCGGCAGGGAGTCTGTATGGAGACAGAAAGCAAATGTAGCGGCAGGGCCAAGAGGTAAGCTTGGGAATGACCTCAGTTGGGTCCAGCACAATAATAGTTAGCTGGATCTAAGAGCTCAAGTGCATGGCTGGGGCTTTCCACGGGACCTATGCTAAGTTGCACACAGGCTTTGGAAAACATAGATAGCCTTGGATAAATGGTCTCTGGTGAGCATTTAGGTAGCATGACTGGACTACGTTCAAAAGCTGTGTTTAAGAACATCCTGATGATGTATATGTTATTTGCAAAGGAGCTGGGTAGGGAGCGCATCCCCTGCAAATCTGTTACATCTCTTCCCATAGTAATTAATATTAAAAAGGGTACTTCACTTTTAGTTTAACTATGTTTCCTTTTGAAGTAGCAGAATCTCTAATTCTGAAGAGCTTCAGCTTTCAGAGAATGGTAACAGAATACAGGACATCAGGGACTGTGCAACAGGTTCTCATTTCAAGCCTCTCAACTGCAAGAAAAATTCCATTTCAAAAAAATGACCTAAGAAGCTTACCAGTACAGGGCAAGGGTAATCCAGAAAAACCGTGATAATGGAAAGTGTCTCAACCTTGTGATTTCATGTTTTATGCCTCTATTAAAAAAAACTAACAATGCTTCTTTAAGAGCTTTCACTTGTAAAGAATGGTCTGAAAACGTAACAGCACTTCAAGGCCATCAGCACAGAAAAACATCTGCAGTGATGGACATACAGGACTTCATCTGAAAATGGACCCAGACTCATCCTTCAGAGGATAAGTAACAGGGCTTCGGGTTCCAGCATGTGCGCTGCATAGGGCAAACACATAAGTGTAACACTCTGGTCAGAATGGGATGGCTCTTGTTTGCACAGCAAAAATCAGATGCACTTTCGGAGTGCTGTAGGTGTTATACAACACAGCCACTGAACTGTTCTGCTTTAAAAATGCCCTGGAGTGAATTAATGCCCATAATCAACGCAAGCATCTCTGTCGATATCATGAATCATTAAAAACCTCATTTGCAACCCCAAAAGCAAAACTGTTCTCAAAATTAAGTAGAGCTCCCTAGCTACATACTTAAATGAGATAAAAGCAGCAGGGCTCTGGTTGATGGATGGTTCCCTTTTAACATCCTCAGGAGTGACTGTTTGCTTAGGAGAGGGTCTTTGATCTTACCTCCAATTTTTAAATGTGGTAGAAATAAGCAATCTCCCAAAGAAGACAGATTTCATGGAGACTTCCTGGCTCACAGCACAGCCTTCCATGTTCCATTTAATATTATGTTACTGCATTTTCAAACTGTTTGGATGTTGCTTTAGTGCAATTAAACCAATTCCAGGATTGAAACACGGCAGTTTGAGGATTGCTAGTCGTGAGGTCTGGGGAGGGAATTTCTAAAGCTTTTACCAATTTTCTGCTGTGTCCTAAACAGAGTTTCGGGTGATGTGTATGTAGGAGTTTGCTTACCCAGAGATCAAAGGACCAGCCCTCTGTAGGATCCACGGTACAACAGCAAGTCATTTTGCCATATAAGATGCTGTGTGCATTAGGTAACAGTGAGACACTAATATTTTTTCATTTTTAAAAGATTTCACAATGGAAGACAAGTAGTTCACAGGAGTTTTAGAGACTTTATTTATGTATAAACAATTTAAACACTTTGCCATAAATTATCTTTGCCTGTCTCTAGTCTTTGCTTAGCAGCAAATTAAAATTAATATAAAAACTCAATGAACAATTCATACATGTATATTACAAAAAAGTTCTTGTACCAAAGTTCTTATTAGACTTTTTTCTTTTTTTTTTTTTTTTTTCTTGTGGTGACTGTAATGTGATTGTCTCAGTTTCTCGACCAAACAAACACACTAATAATTTTTAAATCTGAAACAGTGATTGTGCCTTCTGGCTGATGTATGTACAGGGTGATCTGACGTGGTGCCCATTTGCAATAGTGTAACACAATGCCCACAGCTCTACTGGAACTGATACCAACAAACTACTGAATCTAAACAGACTACACCCTGTAACTGTGTTATACTGTCCACAATGGAAATCTTCAAAGACAAACAGAGTATGAAATTTATCTGTAGTGATTTATAGCCACCATTTTGAATGTAACTTTACACTCTGCCCTCTTTGAACAAGTTAAGATTCAGGCCAGACAAGTGGAGGGTCAGAGTGCAAGTGTGGTTTTGTTACTTTTAAATATATTTTTCTTTACTATTTCCAGTGCGCTTTCACTTGCATTCTCATTGTCCTCCAGTTGCTACACACAAATCACCCCAAAGTCATGTTTTAAATGCACCTGTATTTTGCTTTAAATGAAAACCTCTTGGATATTTATCAAACAAGCAGTCTGAATCATCTGTGTTTCATCAGCTGGTTAGTGAAAGTGGCCCACTTGGATTTCTTAGTTTGCTCACGTGTGAATGGAGTGAGGTAATACAATACGAGGCCTTCTTTTTGTTTTTCTTTAGACCCAGAACAAGTGGGTAATATTTCAGGGGTACTTTTTAATTTGTATGGTTAGAGTTTTCAGTCTGGCTTTAGTCCACTTCAGGATGTGGTTTTTAATCACTTGAACAGTAGCACTTAACTCAAAAAATATGAGCTTTTTTGCCACTTATTATCCCAAAGTAGCTCAGCCTAGTGCCCCCATTTAGGTCTTCATCTCCTTAGGAGAGGAGATAACAGTTATGACTACTGATTCATCCAGCAAAGGATGACAGCAGGTTAATTTGTTACCTCTTTCCCATTTCATTCTGTCTTAAAAACTGGATGTTGCTGCTACTGTCTGCTAGCTCTGGGTACTGCTCCACGGGCAGGACATAATATCCCTCGTAACCTTGAACCCTTCCCGTGTTCAGAAGCTGCTGCTTCTCTCCGTCTGTCCATACGCGGCTGCCCTCTCGGCCATCCCGTGCCTTCTGCTGCTCTTTGGCCCAGGCTGATCCCAGGGCTCGCTGCCGAGCCTGGTCTAACACTCTCGCCTTTTCCTCATCCAGCGTGTCGGGGGTCAGTCCATAGCGGATGTTGATCAGCAGGGTAGAATACTGAAACTCAATATTCGTAAACCTTCGAGTCCTCCCATTGACGAGGAGAGTGGGCTGGGAGACAGTGACATTGACTCCGCTCTCCAGTACCTTCCGCCCACTGGTCATTGCGAGGGTGACAAGGTCGCTGTCAGCTGAGCCTATCTTGACAAAGTAATGGGTATCCTTCCCCTCGATGCTGTAGTGCATTTTTTCCAGGTAGTGAGCACTGTTAAGGACAGAGGCAATCTTTCTGCTATCATCTGTGGCTATGCTGGAAATGCCAGTGGTTACACGGCCTTCCTTCACAGCAAACATGATTCCTTTCCCAATGATAGGAGTGGTTGTTGCGAACCAGTGACCTGCTTTTTCTCTAATATTGGCATGTAATCTTTTAGATATGACCTGTCCCTCAAGAGCCATGAAAGCTTGGTTGTGTCTTTCCGTTGTCTGCTGAACTCCTGTAATTAGCTGGGGAATACAAAATGGAACAAAAAAACACCAAAGATGATACAGATCTGAAAATACTCATTTCAGAGACCAATACTAATCTTTGCTTTTTTAAAGGAAAGCCATGCAGTGAAAAAGTCTATGCTATGCGAAGACCACCCTCAGTTACCCGCCCCTATACATATCCCAAATATGTACATATTCAGAATCAGGTAAATACTCATTTGGCAAATTATTTTGCTATCAGTAATACCAAATAAAGTACTTCTCATTAATAACCTTTTGTAGCATACATGTACCACAAATCCCAATTTTGGCAAATTATATGATGTCTGTTACAAGAATAAGTAAGACCCAAGTCTAGCACAATTTTAATCAGAGCTTAAACCAAACAGAATCAATTTATTAAAAGACAGCACTTAACTTCTGGACACTTAGGCCCAGAGATTTCAACCAGTATATATGACTAAAACGCTTCTGAATTTAAGCCTTTTTGAAAATAGATGAGATTTGGGGTCCAAAGCAATTCCTGAAGAGGTGATTTAGATTCTCAAATGACTTAGCAGCCTGTGAAAGCAGTATGTTTAGGTTTATATGACCATTTCAGTTGTAATGCCACAAATGTGAAGTAAGCCTAGCATAGACTTAGTTTGAAATTGGCCTAGTACTCTTTTTAAGTTTATTAGATGGGTTGGAATTTATTATAAAGGTTGAAAGCATATACCATTTTCCACCTTAACCTGACAAGTAAGTATGAACGTTGTAACTGAAGTTAACTGTAGTCAACTAGAGTAGCAAACCAAAGCCTCTATGAAAAGTGTCAGACAAAAAATGACGAGAAATCCTATTACAGGGTGAGAAGTAGAACCATTTCGTAGCAGTACAGCAAGTACCAACCTAAGTTTATTGTACCACATACGTTATTAGGATGGTTTTACCAAAGGTACAACAGATGATAAATTTCCCTGACAAAGTCTTCCTTTGTCATTGCTAATCAAGTTAATCGAGTTACAACTTGTTAATCAAGGAAGTGCTCAATAAAAGACAAACTAATGACACTGTAATTATGATAACAACGAAGGCTGGCAAGAAAGGCATATGTTCATTAGTATAAAATCTAGCTATACCCACTTCATTTTACACTGAAATAAATACTTGGCCTTCTGCTGTAACTACAGAAGAGCCCAGCAGTTCTGTTCATAGAGTGGGGCAAATTTATCAAGAAGAATAACTTCATATTTCTGCCTACCTGTCCATTTTCACATGCTTGACTCTCGGACAACTCATATGGTGGTGACACAAAGTACATTTTTGCTCTAGGGAAACCAGGAATAATGTTGCTAAGCTGAAATCCAAACATCACCAACCAGCTTTTGACATCTAAAAATCAAAAGTAAGAAGGCAAGTGAGAAATAAATGTGTGTAATAAATACAAGAAAAAAAAAATCAGGAAATCCATCCTTGACCTCCTTAATTTCAAGTAGCAGTGGAACTCAGAATTTATATTACAGCCTGGCACTTTACAGAAGTGTAGTAATCTGCCATGAACAGGCACATGAAATATTGCTTTAAATTTACCCTAAATAGTTCATCAGGGATATACCACCTCTTTAATTCTTTTTCCATTACAGCACATGGATTATCCAAACATTTTACTGTATGCAGTACTTGTTCCATCTCTGACACCTTCTGATGTGGCTACTGTAACCTATAAACTGTCTTGTAAAATAATATTTTGTTAGGTTAGTACTCCTAAAAACATCTGCAAAGTCCTTTGGGAAAATACATGGCTTTTCTTCTGTGTCCTACTTCTATTAGCTGTCATCAGGTCTCAGGAAGCTCCATTAAATGCAGTGAGAAGCTAGACTTGTAATTCAGATGTCTAAATTTAGGTACCATGAATATCCTCCCCATCCTTCCAGGCTCAGTACGGAAAAGTAGGAGCTGCATGGGAGTGTTACAGCTCAGCTCTGGGATGAGCTTCAGCAAGTTCCAGCTCTGGATTAGACCAGTAAAACTCTGTCTTCATATCTAGTTGAAAAAGCTAAGTAACTAAATTAATAACAGCAATTCTCACTCAGCAGGTATTAAGAACTAACGATGTATTTTAGTTATCAAAATTATGTTTTTAACCAAAAAAAAAAAAGCCCATGACCCTGTTTTACATTTCTGTTTCCTGCTTCTCTTTTCTGGCTGTGATGGAGGTAAGAAGCAGTGTGGGAGCATGGGCACTTCTCATTTAATTTGGACCTATGTTCATGACCATTTTTGTTTAAAAACCTCTCCCGTCTTTTCCAGTGGCTTTCTCTCCTCGCTGGCATACAATGGCTCCTGATGCTGCTATGGCCACTTCTTCGCCCGAGCCAAACTCCATCTTTGAAAAGAGACATGACTGTGGCAAGGCGTTCTTGATGCAAGGGTCGCTGGCTGAATTTAGACCACTCCAAGCATGGTGTCTGCAGCAGGTGGGTGCACAGCAGGCTCTGCTTGCTGCCCACAGGCACGCAGAGTGCCTGCAGAGCACCCGCCTGTACATACAGACCTCTGGGATGTGCTCAGCCACAACACGGCACCTGCTTGCTGTTGCAAAGTCTGTTCTCTGAAATTTTTAGCAGAGGTAATGTTACGTCATAAAAAGTGTAATACTTCTTGGTTGTGGACATTCGACAGCAAAAGTCTTCTTTTCTTAGCCATTCGGACACTAAAATAAGTAGTAAAATACTCTGCTTCTACAAAGATATTTGTATTATTTCCCGTCACACAGTGCCTACCATATTCTTCCTCTAGCTTTGGACAGCATGGGGTTACTGCTTCTTTTTAAGGCTTCAATTTATTTTATGGCATAATGGTATCTTTCAAACAATTCACTTCAGCTGCCCTAATTCCGCAAAAAAGAGGAGGACCTATATACAAAGTAGTTACTATTTTGCTTAGCTAATGTGCTTTGCAGCATTGCACTTGCTACAGGAATTCCTTTTCAGCAAAACCTGTGAATAAAGCACTGTCAGGAGTTAACAGTAAGAATGGATTAGGGTGGGGAAGTTTTTTTTGTTTGTTTGTTTTCTGTTTGGGTTTTTTTTTTAAATGATGACAACCAAGGTGCCACCATTATCACTTCTTGTGCAAGATAATCTGTTTACTCCATATAGCAACAAATATTTTCATCACCAATGAAGTATTTTTACAGACTACAAGGTGCATGTTATACCAAAATGCAATATATCTTCCTAGATTTCATCCAGTGGATGGATAAAGTAAACGAATGCAATTTCAGAACACAGCAAAATATCATAAGATGACAGTGAAAATCTAAGTCAAACAGTGGTGGATGAAAATAAGAATTTTGTTGTATTTAGGACAACAGAATTTGGTCCCAAGGTAATTTTAGTCACCAATATTTTCACACTATCAGATACAGATTGCACTATCTTCAAATTGCAAAGTAGCTACAGTAGAACCTATGGTTTGTTACACATACAGTTAGGTCCCAACATACTAATGAAACTTGCTATGATTTTGTCTGAAGGAAATGCACACTTTTCTTGAAATTCAAATTGCTGCTAAAATTAAGATAGCTCCTTTTTAAAAATTATACCACTGCTCTAATTATTGTATACTGCATATTCAATTCCGAAAAAAGCTTTTCCTGAGGACATATTAATTACCTTTCTGTTTAGAAATTGCCAGCAGCTAGTTCAAGTACTGTGTGATCTTACTAAGTGAAAAATTATTACTAATTAAGACGAGGTTACAAGTTTTACCCAATTCTAACATACGCGATCAAAACTACTTTATTGTTTTTCTTTCTCAGCTCTACATATTCCATAAAATTTCTTAGTCTTTCAGGAGGAAGTAATTTTAAAAAACATCAAGATTTTTATTTTAAAGACTAAGGACTGTTTGCATATTAAAAGTTAAATGGGAAAAAGAGGTTTAATTAAATGTATTCTTGGTGCTAATTCATAATGTGCCCATGGGCTCAGTCAGCAGTTAATTCTGAAAGTAGCCCTGAGCAGTTCTGGTTCCCAATTCTGCAACTAACCTGACAGTGATTCTTGTAGGTGACTTCACTTTTCTTTATACAAAATTAGAATGAACACATCTTCATACAGTACTAGTTCAATAGGAAGAGCCCTATGGCTGTGCTGAAATGGAATATTTAGGCAAATTTTATCCCCCCCTCCCCCCCACCCCCATTGTGGCTTCTCATGTAGCACCCTTCATTCAGGAAGGAGCAGTATCAAAGAATCAGAACTAGCCAGCCCTCTTCATAGCACAAAAAGGAAAATGGCCCAACCTTGACGGGAAGATTCAACAAATGGCTAGTAAGGAGAAGTCTGATTTCCTTCCCAAATCAACTTCCAAACTGTAATGTTATTTATAGGAAATGTAATGAAGTCTCACCTGTTACATAATTCTTTAGATCCAGTTCATTGCTGAGAGGGTTGTTACTCTTGAACATGTATAGATTGAAAGGAGCGGGTTCTTTACCAATGTTTTTCCACATGGTGTAATCAGGAGATGTCCAGCGTCCAGCCAGGACATCATAGTCTCTTTGGGTAAAATGGACAAGTTTGGTTAAGGGATCGTACAGCCCTCCATGGAACCCAATAACCAGCTGGAAATCAGGATTTGAGTCATAATAAATCTCCCCATATGCTGTGTACTGAAGCTGTTTGATCATGAGGCCATTGATGCTGAACACGGCTAATGGAGTGCCTGTGTTATCAGAGGCGACATAATATTCTTCCCCGCTGCTACTCTCCATTGCAAAGAGGTGGCCTTGCAGATCGTAGTACAAAGAGGTAATTTCTGAATTGGAATGATTGTAGACATGAGTTACCCTTGTTGGATTGTGAAGATCAGCATAAAAGTACTGTAGATGATGCCCCAGGTTAGTCTTACAGGAAGCCCTTCGGCCAAGTCCATCGTAACGGTACTGAACACTCCACCCATTTGCTTTGTTGTAAGCTCTTGTTAAGAGTCCTTTGGAGTTGTACTCAAATACATCAGAGCCTCGCTGACACAGGAATCCATCATCATCAATTTTGTATGGTATGTCACCTAAGCGTGTAATCCTGTCTCTTAGGTCATAGCGCAGAGGCATCAACCGGACACTGTTTCCAGGATTCAAGAGGTGAAGGTTTCCATTCAGATCATAACTGTAACGCCAGGTTGGCCTATCATTTACTGCTACGCTTTGCAGTTGCCCGTCTCCATCATAATCATAGGTATACTTGGTTGTGTTGGCATAGGGACCAAGTTTCAGTTCTCTTTTAGTTACCCTTCCCATGCTGTCATATTGTACAGTCATCCAGTACATCAGGGATCTGAACATTTCATATTGAACTTCTTTAATGCGTCCATGGGTATCAAAGTGCTTACTCAGTGTCATAACTGCTGTAGTAATAATTTGATTTATATCATAATAAATAACTCCAAATTTGCCAAAATGCTCTACTTTGCCAGAAATCTCATCATAACGGTAAAGATCGACTGGAAGAGGCGTCTCACTTATTATGGGTTTGATGCTTGCGATTCGAAAACTATTGTCATGATATGTATAATCGAACCTTGCATTGACCATACCTTCTTCAGAGAATCTGTAGATTTGTTTGTCAACGAGAGGACCAATTTTACGATAGCGGATTGTACAAGAAAATCCTCCACTTTGCAAATTCACCATTTTTAGGACACCTGTAGTTTCATCGTATCCAAAAGTAACTGCAGTGCTGTCATAAACAATTTCAGATAATTTGGATAGCTTTCCATACTTGTAGAAGACTTGTCGGCCAGTACCTAAAAATGATGTTTTCAAAATCCTCCCATCTTCACTGTAATCAAAAATCACTGATGCATTGCTTTCAGGAGGATTATAAATATTTCTAATATAGCCAATAGAGGTGTGAGTTGACATGCTGTGCCGAGCAACACTCGGCATTGTAACAGCATGAAGTCGGTCTGAAGAATCATACTCGAAGATGTACTGTCGTTGACTCTGAAGCAGTAGTACCATCGACTATAGGGAAAAAAATTAATACATGATTACTAGCTTTCAGCATGTGACCTCTGAGAGGGCATTAAAGAAAAGTTTACTGAAGAGGCACTAATGTTAAATGAATAAAAAGAGAATTAGGTACATTAGTTAGGGGCACAAAGCTGCTTAGGAATATTGTCAGGTTGCCAGATGAGAGGATCTGCTACTTGGAAATTAATATGCTGACACTCCAGGGAAAGTGTAGGTTAGCAACCAGTTAGCTACCCTCCCTTTAGTAGGACTTTTTTTTTTTTTTTTCCTGAGGGATGCAGAGGAGTTAGGTAAATAACTTGATTTGTCTTTCTGCTAGCAGTTGTAATTCACAACTATTACCGTGAAATATGTGAGAAACTAAGCAGAGAACGTCAGCTCTGGCTTGCTTAAAGCAACAGAATGAAAGAAGGGAAAGGGAAAACAATATGCAATTTTGAAGTAGTTAAGAGACTTTTATGATTGAAGTGTCTTAATTAGGCTAAGTAAAAATGCATTACCACATTTTCATTTAATAAAGAATGATTAGAGATGAATTACCTGTTTCTACCTGAACCTTTTGTTAGGTTTAGTCATGCATTTTTGGTCTTAATTAAGCACAATTCATTGTGTTAGTTTATGATATTATATGGCAGCCTAACTGCTTTCAGGAAAATATCACATGACACAAGCCATGAACAGAGTATTTGCCATTAAAAATTAGTCAAATTCAGTTGACTAATTGAAAAATAAGGAATTCTGAGACCAGGTACAAAGGGATTCTTAACAGCTGGAATATGTCAAATTTTAGAGAGTGTGTGCGTGTGTGTGTGTGTGAATGTGTCTGTGTGTGTGTCTGTGTGTGTGTGTGTGTGTGTGTCTGTGTGTGTCTGTGTCTCTGTGTGTGTCTGTGTGTCTGTGTGTGTGCGTGTGTGTGTGTCTGTGTGTGTGTCTCTGTGTGTGTCTGTGTGTGTGTCTGTGTGTGTGTGTCTGTGTGTGTGTGTCTGTGTCTGTGTGTGTGTCTGTGTGTGTGTGTCTGTGTGTGTGTGTCTGTGTGTGTGTGAATGTGTCTGTGTGTGTGTCTGTGTGTGTGTCTGTGTCTCTGTGTGTGTCTGTGTGTCTGTGTGTCTGTGTGTCTGTGTCTGTGTGTCTGTGTGTCTGTGTGTGTGTGTGTGTGTGTGTGTGTGTGTGTTTGTTTGTTTGTTTGTTTGTTTGTTTGTTTGTTTGTTATATATACAGAGCTTAAAATGAAGCCAAATAGTACTATGTCAGAAGGTAAAACAACATCACCTACTTTTTCTAGATAGGTGTAGCTCCAAACTTTCCCATCTGCAAACACGCGCGATATGATCCTGCCTTGCTTATCAATATCTGTTCTTTCACTCATGGCACCGCGCTGAAGCCCGGCCAGGCGCCCATTGAAGAAGTAAGACACGTTGACAGCAGCCAGGCCACTGCTAGGTAGCCAAAGGAAAGGCCGTCCTAGCTGATCGTAAATTATCCTCAGTGTAAATTTCCGGTGATCATCATAGATTTTTTCTGTGCGTATGTTCCGGTCGTAATCAATGGACAGTAAATTCCTTCCATGCACCTATTGAATGAAAGAAGGCTGCATTCAGTGAGCAGTGGGCACTACATCTCTGTGGATTTTCAGCGTGAAAATAGCATGCACAACAGAGAACTCCATTTCCCCACATTTTTGAAAAGTGTAGGATATCTTCCTATTAACTGGCTTTTGCTTTCTACTTCGTGGTCTATTCCAATATGTAACTTTGAGTGTTTTACGGGGATATTTCCTATCTCCCTGCAACACAGAAGCTGTAGAAAGGCGTCCCTTATTGTCAGAACAGAGACACATACTGCACACCAAGGCCTTAAAGTGCAGAGTGTTAGCACTTAGCAGAGAAATGAATTATTTTGCATGGAAGTAATTGTTCTACTTCTGCCATCAGTAATTCTTAGCCTTTTTCCCTACAGTGACTCCAAAAACAATAGAATAAATTATAGTTTTGTGTCTTCATTGAGGTTTAGCCACTTAGGTTCTGTAGCTGCAACACCTTGCTTATGAATTCATTCATTTAATGTTTTTTTTTGTTTACTTTCCAAATATTCAATAGATCTCTCAGCAATCCGGTCACTTGGGATGGGTTTCATTTCTTCTGATTAAAAATCCTAATCATGCAGGCTGGGAAAGGTGGACTTCTAGTTTTGAGAAATGAAAGTGCTAAATAATTTGGTAATTTTTTTATTATTATTTTTTTCAGTTACAATTTTCAAATCAAAATACAGCATGAAGTGTTTCAGTTCCAGATTTTTTTTTTTTAATAAAAGAGCAAAACAGAAAAAAAGGAGCATAGGAATGCCAAATGGAGAGGCTTCTAGTGAGAGTGCTATAATGAGATATACATAAATACATTTGCTGGAGGCTAAGCCACAGAATTCAGGCTAATGCTGTAATCTGATAAAGCTCCTTAAGTAATTTAATTGTAGATGCATCATTAATAAAGTAGAAGTCTTTAAATTAGATATAATTAGAGAGCAATGACTACTTAAAAAGTATTCATCAGTTTCTGGGAATTTGTTCTTCAGCTTATATTTTACAGCAGCTTTGATTAAGCAACATTTTCTCTTATCCAAAATTAAACTGCACATCAAACAAAATGTAAATTAACCCTGAGCTTTTCTCAAGGACATAAAAGTTATTCTGAGATATTTTCACTGGCAGGGGTAAACCCAATTCCCATCCCAACCAACTCTGTAGGAATTCAGTTATACAGAAAGCAAATTTAAAATTAATACAATTTTGTGTTTGTAAAGAAATAATTATTTCAAATTATTGCTCATTATCCTAATTTTTTCCATTAATAAAATTTAGCTCTTTAACAGTTTGCATTTCCTCCGTGGGCAATTACTAGAAGAAGTTCTTTTCTGTAGGTTTTCCCAAAGGTTATCCCAGGAACAACTACTGTGATTTGAAGAAAAGATAGGGTATTTTTTTTTTAAAACACCTTGGCAAAATGAATTGTATTCTGTGCTCTCACTGTAATGGAGACAAAGCCAGGGAAGCCAAACTTAACATCAGTACTTTCTCAACTGGTTACTCTAGTTTTATAGGTGTAGGCTCAATCCTGATGACAGAGACTTATCAAAACCCTTTCCTTCACAGTGCTCTTGGGGAAGCAGGAGAGAGCTTTCGCTTCTCAAAAACATTTAGCTATAATGTTAAAGGGTTAGCGTATGACTGAAAGATCCCAATTTCTTAAGGACAGGCAGATTTTCTAAAAACAAACAAAAAAAAAGTCTTTCAGAAAGATTACAAACTGAATTTTAGCTTTTGGAGTTTTGTTTGTTTGTTTTTGTTTTTTTAATTTCTGAAGCTTCATAAAGCAGTTGGGATTTCTGGGGTTTCTTCCCTCCACTACAGTAACTGCAACTGTAATCTGCACATAGGCAAGTCTGATTCCAGGTATCTGCCCTTTTCTCAAAAATGTTATAAAGGTTATTAGGTTTTTTGCCAGAGAAAACTAAAGTATTAGGTTTTTCTTAATGATTACACAGACCAGAGCTATACACACACACAAACATCACTTGGAGAATAAAGAAGCACTTGCCTGGATAATTCAGTAACTTCATTTTCATTTGTAAAATAAGTAAAACCACAGAGTGTAATTGTAGTGTCATATAAATTATATAGAAACCCAAAAAGAATGACTAACTCCCACTCTTCCTGGAAGAACTAATAACACTCTTCAAGTATCATGACTGAAGATTACCTAAAACCCAAGCTCTTTCTCTTTTGTTCCACTACCTACATGCATATCTGGTTTTCCCTTGGCTGCTGCTGACCAAGTGGCAGTGTGGACGAGCCCTCTGTACCTTGGATAAAGGTCTTGCAACAAAAATCACTTACGTTACGCTGCACTGTAACAAAAACTCTTCAGAAGGGAATCTTATCAAGACTTTATCTGAAGCTGCTGCAAGACACTGAACGTGTGGTGCATAAAATCACAGCGGACAGTAAGTGAGATAACAAAGGTAGAGCGCAGGTCTTCCTTTCTCGGCTTAATGAAGTCTGCCCAGGCATGTTTGCAGAGGCCAACACGTACAGCTGTGGTGTGCATACAGCATGGATGAGCAGAGCTGGGAGGCACAGGTAGCAGCGCTACCTGAAGAATCTTATAATCATTGAATAGTTTGGGTTGGAAGGGGCCTTTAAAGGTCAACTAGTCCAAGCCCCCTGCAATGAGCAGGGACATCTTCAACTAGATCAGGTTGCTCAGAGCCCCGTCCAACCTGACCTTGAATGTTTCCAGGCATGGGGCATCTGCCACCTCTCTGGGCAACATGGGCCAGTGTTTCACCACCCTCATTGTAAAAATTTCTTCCTTATATCTAGTCTAAATCTACCCTCTTTTAGTTTAAAACCATTACCCCTAGTCCTATCACAACCAGCCCTACTAAAGAGTCTGTCCCCATCTTTCTTACGAGCCCCCTTTAAGTACTGAAGAAAAGGGGTATGGCCTCCAGTAAGTACTCGTAAGATGCGAGTCCCTTATAATAACAATCCCTTTCAGTAATACTTGATTCTGAATTGAGGATTCAGGAGATGGCTCCGCAAGCTCTCTCACCAGTCATCCTGGTGCTGTGTTACTTCTGCAGCAGTGCCCCCCGGTCTGTACCGCTACATGCCACAGCTGTCCCAGCTGCTGCCCACCCTGCCTGCCACCTGCTCCCCCCAACATTCCAACGCACTTGCTCTATTTCATTCACTAAACAATTCATAAAGATGAATTAGAATAAATGAGATGCAAATAAATTCTTTGCTTTCTCCCTCATTTTCAAATTTCATTTTCAGTCCACACAACCTGTTATAATCTCATAGTGATTTTCATTTAAAAGAGCTAAATGGATATGTGATTATTGTTACAGGAACTAACACCAAACAATTAAATGTTGAGGTGTTCCTAGATAAAGCAGTGTTTTGATTTGCAAAAACATGATGCAAGAAAACCCATCTCAGGCAAGGTTTCAGCTCTAAGATGTGTTTAACTTCAGCTAATTACCACAAGTACCTCTATTAAATTTGTAGTATTGAGAGTTAGGATTACAGCAATTGCATTTCAGGGTCCTATTTATTTTTATTTTGAACACCTAATCAAAATACAGAGCTGATCTATTTTCTACTTACAATCAACTTCTGCAGGTCAACACATCAAAAATTAATTACACAGCCATGAAATTTAGTCACTAAGGATTAGTTGCTAATCTCATTCCATTTTTTGTCTCTCCCCAATAGGTGCATTCTGAGCATTTGTGAGAATAAGGAAAGACTTGTTAATTCAACACTGTGAATTAGATGTTAAGCAATAGGAAAATACCAAAGTTTAACATCTGAGTCTTATTATTTTTTTGTAAATTACTACATAATTGTTTACATATATTGCATTTAATGTATCATCCTGAACAGACAGAACTGGATCTCACGTCCAATGATGTTGAAAGAATTATTAAAAGAACCAGGACCTGATTCTTTTTCGCTACTTTTGTTTTCTGCCCAGTATCTCAAAGCCCTTCCAAAACTGTATATACTGAAGCAGCCAGTGAAAGTTTTGATACTTAAGCAGAGAAAAACAGGCCAGCTAAGCACAGAATGGGATTAATCCAGCTGCAGCAGATCTTTAATTTGGCAGGGGATGGATTACATGACCTGAGTGTCTTTCTTATCCCATGCTTATGGCTTTGTAATTATGGCAATTATTTTCCAATCGTGCCATTTGGGAAAGGGAATAAACACAATATGCCTGTCTCAATGAATCTGTAGGGGGATTTTACAGAAGCAGAACATATCTGCTTAAGCTGTAATTGTGCTTGCTCCCCAGGACTAACTGTGATAAGTCTGCCATAGCATTTTTACAAATGGTGAGTGGTCAGATTTTTTTTTTCCCCACCTTCAGAAGCAGAGTGACTTGCAGCAATATTCTGGGTATTTTTACCAACCTCTTTCAGAATACTTTTAGTAATGAAGCTTCTATAGCTGATTGCAGCAGATGATCCCATGCAGTTAACTGACCTCTCAAATAAAGAAAAGATTGTCTTACCAAAGAGAGTCCTGGAGTTCTACATTTTTAACAAGTAAAAATAGGAAAGACATGTCCTTCTAAATGGAAAATTAATTTTCTGTCTGCAGAAGAAAAGATCATTATTGTCATGACAGATACTACTTACCCTGAGCTTTCTTCCAAACACGGTCACTTTGCCTTTAATCTGTTCCTTCCTCAGACGCCATTCAATTGAGTTTAAACCATTTTCCATTGGTAGAGAAATATTACATCGTCCTATGGTGGGAGTCACAGTCCCAGACAGGACATGAGGTTCGCTGTGAAAGCTAATGCTCATGCCATTGGCATACATCACTCTCAAGGTACCATTATTACAGAGCTGGTAGCTGTTCCTCACTTGATCTACAGCAATAATGAAAAGAAAATAATTTAGCTACTCCAGTCATAAAGAAAACATATAGCTTAATTTGATTGGCTTTTTATTGCACTCCTGTTGATGTTAAATGAAGTCAGTCTGCAATTACCATTTACGTGGTACTATGGTGGAAATTACAGATGTTACCAATTCATGTAAAGAACAGTAGTGTAAAAGTGAGCCTGCAGAGAGATACTGTGCTTATTTCATTATGTTTTCTCTTTAGTTTTAATTGTGAATCAAAATGCGCAGTGATATGTGTTCAATCACGTCATTTATTTCTAATATGAACAAAAACTCCTGAAAAAGTGAACTGCTGGATAAACAACAAACCATTAAACTCTGGGACAAAAAGAAAAAAAAAAAAGACTGCTGGACTCTTTATGAGTGGGAAGAAGTAAGCACCTCTTCTTTTTCTTTCCCTCTGTTTAAAAACTGTCTCCAAGCAGAGGCTTTGTACAGAATTACATTCTAGCTTTAAAACCTCAAGGTGTGAGGCTCCAGCAGTTCAAGCTGGCAGCCACAGTCCTTTACTTGCCTGCCTTCCTGCCACCCCACCACAAGTGCACTAGCCTGATGTGTGCACCCAGCCTTTTGGCTGTCGGAGAAGAGTTATAAAAATAATTCCCTACTTTCGTGGCTGTGCAGTTCTCCGGCTGTTTGACACAGCCAGGTCCATTCTCAGCCAGGATGGAGTGCAACAGTGTGCAACTGTCACCAAAGCACCAATATTTGTCTGACAGAAGGACAGCATCTACATAATTAATCATCTGGTATAAGAGAAATAAAGTCTTTGTAACCAGATCTGTCATGGTATAATAGTCTATAAATGTTGACATTTACGTCAGGAGGAGACTATTGTTTGAAGATGATATTCTTATTCCAGTGATATTATATCTTAATTAAAAAAACCCCATCACTCACCAAATTCCTTTCAGTCTATCTTTGATAACTGACTTTTTTTACTTCACCAGATACAATGGCTGGGTGGTGCTGGAAAGCTCTACGCAAACATTTAACCACTTTGTTGCTGATCTCTCCTGCCGTACTTGGGCTGTAACACCGTTCTCCGAAGTGCTAGCTGTGGCACAGGATCATCCACTGCCCTGATTGTGCTACATTTTATTTAATGGTAGTGTATAAATTTGGAAAATTTCATTTCTAATAGTAGGAGGCTACCTAAGCCTCTCTCTCCACAAGGATCTCTACCCAGGCAGCCAATATTCAGCAGTCAGACTGCGTCTCTGTGGCACTGAAGTCAGAACCAATTTTGCACTGAAGTACAGAGAAATATGCGAATGGGTAAAGTAAGCCTGACCCAAGAGGTAATGGCAGGAGTAACTTATGCCAGCAGCTAATGACCATACATATTTGACACAAAGCATGATTGTGAAATGCCTCTTACCTGTCCTGAAGACCTGTCATTTTAGGAACTTTATGGGAGTTTTTCTTGCAAATCTTACACGTTTTTCCCTGATCATGAGTGTACTAATGACACGAATCTTGCGAATTGCTTTCTCAAGTTGTGTGTGTGGTTAGGAGATGTGCTGAGAAGTATGCTTTGGTACCTTGAACAACTGTATAGGAAGCCTCCACAGAGGAGAGATTTGTGATGACCGTGACATCGTCATCCCGATTAGAATTCTCAATGTCGATGGTAATAGACTTTTCCATTTCTCGATGAAGGCTAGTTACCACTCCAGTGGGACGTGTTACATTGGTCAGACGCCCTTCATGATCATAGCTAACAGAAAAGTTAGTGAGAGCAAAAAAGCATGAGGATATATATTCATTTCAATACCCAATGTATTAATAATTCACCACATTCATGCAAAAACCCCAGAATGAAACAGATTTTCAAGAACATCCTGGCCATACCTATTTCTCTGTTCTTGAAAGAGTCTATAATGATGAAACAACAATTTTTAGAGATGCTAATCTCAACTACATGAGTGTAAATCCAGGCTAGCATCTTTTAAAGTATTAAATTAATTAATTAAATTGTTACGGATATACAGAGTGATATTTGCCTCAAACAATTACAATTAGTAAATTCATCTGTATTTTAATAGTTGCATTTCACTCTAAGGAATTGGACTTATGATGCATACTACAATATACAATTGCATATACTGCACATTTGCAATTGAATACTTAGTGCAAACAGTACCAAGTATGGTCTTAAATGACGTATCAAGGAATAAACTTGCCGTAAGTGAAGACATTATCTTGAGAACATAATAATTTCATTTAGATCTTATCTGTGGCATTGAACCGCATTTTGGGGTCAGTATTTTGGCTCATAAAGATGAAGAATGAGAAGTTAAAGCACAGAATAGGTTGGAGTTGCACAAAGTGCAGCTATCAGCACTCAGAATATACCTCAGAAGATGAATTAAGTACTCCAGAGGCATAAAGATAAAAAATAAAAGAAAAAGGGCTCTCCATGAGTTTATTGAGTTAAATTTATTTGGAGGTATAAAGCCTGAGGAGGGGGAAAGAAGGAATGCTGCCTGAAATCAAATCATACTGTTTCTCCCTTTCCTTTAGTATGCTATATTTGTGTGCATACATATGCTAAAGAAGCAATCCCTTGGATCTTAAGGGCAAGAAATGGGGACCTGAAACAAAATCAGTATTCCAGTCTGACAATCTGCTTGCTGCAATTCTCTACTTGTGCAAGAGTCTCTCACCCAGCCGCTACCAAAGCGCACATACTTCTAAACAGCAGAAAGGCAAGAAAAAATGTCCTGTGTAGATAAAGGGAAAAGTTTAGGTAGAGATTGAAACCAACTGGTCATCCTTCGAATGTAGAAATCCAGGGAGCGGGAAGCCTGGAAGAGAACTGGTAAATCCATTGCACTGCCTGAGAGTAACAGAAGAGAAGAGGAGCACATTTAGTATCACGGAGCTAGCTGAGTTCTTTGAATGTCGTGGTTAGCTGTAAAGATGAAAAAAAATCAGTGCTTTCAACATGACTTTTTACAGTTAAATTATTCAGACACCTCAAAGTAGGCCACCTGAACTGTATAGCATATCTCCAAAATTAATACACAGATTGGCTCCTCAGTGAATACAACTATAAAATATGCCTTTCAAATCCATTGCAAATGGTTGCACCCATTCAACTGAATACGGGGAGGAAGGAAAAAAAAATCACCTGCGGAGCAACAAGCCTTACCAGAACCAATGGAAGTATTAGGCAAAGAAGTAAATCAATAAAAGAAAGCATCATGCAACCTAAAAGAGACCAATAATATGTTGTGTTCATTTAAGCCGTTCAGGGTCAAATAAAGATTAAGCAGCATGATATCTCTTAATAAAAGTCAGAAGTTTCTAAACTTTTTTTTTTCTTTTTTTTTTTTTTTTTTACCATATCAGTAAGATACTGGATAAAAGAAAATATGTTGAGATAATATATAAAAGGGGGTTTGGTTAAGTCTATATAAAGGTGTTCACAAAAAAATATTGAAAAGTACTCGTAAAGTATGGATTAGGGAAGAACTTTATCCAGTCAAACATCCATCTAGCAGGGAAAAACAAAAAGTGTAAAAAATGGACAGTTTCAAAAATCTCAAATGTTAATAATGAGATATGCCCTAAGAGTCTGTATGTGGACTACATTAGTACATTTATTGATTAGCAGAGTGATGAAGAGGATATATAGGTGTCAAATATTACAGAAGAGACAATGTTATTTAGGACAAACTAGAAAAGCCTATGAGTGGCTTCAGCGTGACTATGCAGAGCTTGGTGGACATCCAGAAAAATGGTCAGCAAAATTCCCCATCAGCAAATATATTTTAGGCAATGCAAATGAGACATTAATTTAAAGTCTTTATTCACATTGCTGGATTTTTAATTAAGCCAGGGAAAATTCCTGGGGATTGCTGTGGGCTACTCACTGAAAATCTCCGTTCAAAGTGCAAGGGCAGTCTAAAAGTAAATATGGATGAGGATGTACAGAGACTGAAACACAAAAATGAAAATATTCTACTGCTGTTTCTAGAAATCAGCATTTTGCCCCTGCCACGGGGCATGTTTCCCAGTGGTGGCTTATAAGCAAAAGATGGACACACTTGAAGTGATACGTACAGAAGTACTCTCTGAAGATCTGAAGACCATTTAGTTTATGAGCTAGACATATAAAAAAATTCACTGGCTAAATTATATATACACACTGCAATGACAATGTATAAAGCAGGCATTTCTACTTTGTCCATTGCATCAGTAAAATCCTATTTTAAAGAAAAATACCTTAAAGGTAAAAAAAAATTAAAATTAACAAAACAGAAAGCTTTTATGTAATACAAAATTTATAAGTGACATATTATTGAGTTTTTTTAAAAAAATTTATGTATTATGTGAGAGCAAGTGCTGAGTAGAATACAACACCCAGACATTTATCTGAATAATAAGAATAAAGCTATATAGGAATTAAATGGTTACATGCCTGCCTTCTTCATGACATGAACCAAGGTCTAATGAAGTAAAAAGACCCAAAATTTTGCGATGGAAAATTTACTAATCGACCTGGGACTTCCTGGTATCTTCTTCAGAAGCAGCCACTACATATCCCAGTCTATGACACAGCATCAGGCTAGATGAATTGGATCTGATAAGGCAGTCTTTGTATCTTCAAATGAAGTGGGTTCTGGATACACTGAAATTCCTGAGCTTTTGTTACTGGCTTCAGTTAGAGTAAGGTTTCATCCCAAGTTTTTCTGCTAATAAAATTACAAGGGGAGAGATCCTTTCTTAATCCCAATATCTTAAAAAATCAGCATCTCCCTGTGTGCGCTACTAACTCGCTAAGATATTGCTAATTGTGGCCAAGTCTGCCCGAGCAGGCAAAGGTTTCCAAGACCATAGTTCCACCCAGACAGCTCTGGGTAACACCAGCCACCGGCACCCCGGGCGGACACGAAAGCTGTTGGCCGATTCTGCCTGCAGCCTGGAGATGGTGCCTGACAGCCCAGTGGCTCTGAGCCAGCCACAGCCAGCTTGCGTGTGCTGGGCCACCAAACACAGCTACGGCTCAACCATGAGACACAGCTGAGCACTTGTTTGGCACCTTCTCAGCTACTACAAATATCTGACTTGTGCATCCCTGCAGTGGGCTTGTGATAATGCACAGAAGGCTGTTCTCCTGTGTCCAATATATTGGCACCTCTATATCTTATGCCATTTTTATTGCTAGCTTTCTGGTCTTTGAGGTTTGAGACGTGTACTGCTCGACAGCTTGTAGGTGGGAGTAGCTAGGACGGTGCCATATACAGTACTGCAGAAAAGAGTAGCAGCAGCTTTTGACTTAAGGTAGAGCAGGGCAAGGTGCAGATCCACATACATCTACATATATCCCTATTTTCTCTCCCTTATAAAACCAAGCTGATTCAAGAAGGAAACTGCAGCATTCTCTTAGGATGCTCCCAAGACCAAGTGGAATACCACTGAGAACCACTTCAAAGATCTGTGCTTCATGCCCAAAACGAAGCTTAAATCACCCCATGTGAGCCTGCTGGTAGCTGTTATATTATTTAACAGCATTGCCTGTTCCTGCTGCAAATGAACTGCGTGCATATACACATGCACTCTCTATGTAATATACATATGCACTGTGTACACACACACACATAAAAATAGTTTGTGAATGCATTTCTCTGCATATACAAATGCATACCTAGATATACTGCACAAATTTAATTCTGTAAGCATTTTCAGGGTACAATTTCAGATAAAAGAATGGAATATACCCAGTAAGATAGCATGGCACTTCAATGTCTGGTTGATATAAATGCACTGAAGTAAATTTTTCATAAGAACTTCAGTTCCTGTAGTATTTTACTACTTAAAAGACATTTGTTCTTTTCTAGTTCTGCTGCAATATTAACAGTTTTGGGTATTGATTATCTCTGTATGAATGCATGAATGTAATGGCACAGAAAACTATTTTGTTGGCCTTATAAACTCTCATTGGCTAAGTGTTTCTTTCATCTTCAATTGATATTAACTTATCGCTACCAAAATAAATTGCATAATGATGAATACAGAATTTCCTCCTTGGAGCTGCTTCGAAGAACAAATAGAAACCAGAAACCAGTTTTGAGTGACTGTGGGCTATGATTGTTTAGGTTTGTAAATTTGATTTAAATAATTCTCATAATCTTATTAATAAACCCTTCAACTGTGGGGGTACATGAGATGGCAAAGGAGGTACTGTAAGTCAGCTGCTTAGGATCAGCCTAACAGAGATGCCTCTGGTTTTTGTTGTATTTTGTAATGAGTAACTCCAGTGCGTATAGCTAACTTCTAGTCCTCACGTAGGGTTTTCCATGCACATATAAAGATATGTATCTTTTTTTAGCATCTTTGTGAATGGCATTTTGTGACTTTTTTTCTAACCTAGATAACAGTCACCACATACAGTTTATTTTATACATGCGCTATAAAGTATATGCATTTTTAATGCAAAAAATGTCTATACTGCCCTCTCATCTATGGCCTCTATGCTTATGAGAATGTATGTACAAACCCGGGAGAAAGTAAGTTATTTCCGCCACCTCATCAAAGTTACTCATTGTCTAAGACAGTACTTCAGGCTGTACTATTTAGACCTAAATATGGTACTTAACTTCCACTGACCTGAGGCAAGGGTTGCGCATCTTTTCTTATTTGATCTTGGAAAAAAAACCTAGTCAACATGTCAGCACTATATACACATTAAATTATATTTTCCGGCGTATCTCAGTAAGACATCAAAGCACATACCTTCTATGTTTACCTAGGAATCGTAGTACAACTTTTCTGATAAATCATGCTAACTTAGTACTTCATGTGATTCTCAGCCACTGGTGATACCAGTTTTGTAACTTCCTGATGACGTTTTTTAATGTTTCATTGATTTTCATGTAGAATTTTGAATTACTTTGCTATTTAATTTTCTACGATTAATTACTGGTGCTTTGAGAAATAACTAGTTTATATGACACCTGATCTGAATCTCAAGCTAGCTGTTGAGGAAAAAACAACAACAAAAAAACCCACCTAGAAAGGCATCCACATCTCATCAGCAATAATGTGAGATTTTACCACTATCTAGTACAGTAAGCTTTTACTTGATCTTGTAATCAGCAGGTAATACCTTCATACGTTCACATAACCGGATTATTTTTGTAACTAACGTATGGCAAAGAAATACTCTTTGTAAAATATTAAGGAGAAAAAAAATCCATATCTCTACCCACAGTCTAGATGAAAAATCACATCAGAAGGGGACCACGAGAGGGCACTGCGTTCCTTTTTACCGAAATGAAACACATAGTGGACAAAATACTGATGTGCGATGCTGATTCAGGTACATTCTGAGCAGATTGAGCACAGTTCTTTTTACTCCTGCATTACTTATGTTTTCGCTAAAAAGAAAGTAAGTGGTGGCCAAGATGAATGCATTAGTAAACTAAAATAGCTGTGTGTCATTGCTAGTCCGTAACCTTAAAAATAAGCCTACAATTTAAAATTTAATATAAAGCCCTATTCATACTTTCTACCCACTCATTTGAGAAATGGTATTTACTTATCATTAAATAACTATTTCAAACAAAATATATGGCAACAGGCTTGCCATACTTAAAAGTTATATCTATTTTCAATGTATCGTTTAGCTTCTATTCTTAAAATTGTCTTGATCAATAAATGGCAAGAAGACTATTACGAATAGGATAAGTATTAATAAAAATCTGACTAGTTTTTCTAGATTTTTAATATACTTTTGAACTTGATCTTTGATGAATTTCATTTAAATACAACGTTCTGTCTTTTTTAATCTATACGCTCATGAACACCAATGTGCTTTTGGGTTATCTACAAATTATGCAAGTTACACTAGGGGTCTGACAGATAGCTGGGTATCTAATTTCCTCACTTGTCTCAAGAATGAACAATCAGTGAAGTTAATCAACATTTTAACAACCATGAGTAATATATGAGTCTGAACAGAAAGATACATAATTGAAGTTCCAAAAGAAACTGCAGCATTAGTGTTCCTAGAGAGATGCAGCTCAGTAGGAGCTGTAGATTGCTGGGGGCTGGTCTGGATGTGAGTTATCTGCATCCTTGCTGATGGCTAAGAGCAGGGGCCCAATCTGGTAAATCAAACATGGGTTTCTGAATGTGGTACACAGTCCTTTGTGCTGGAGGTGGGTGAGCTTCCCCACTGGCCTCAAACTGTGGGCAGGAATTTAGGTGGTTCGGTACCCACCCAAAGGACCCAGCAAAACTGATGAAATCAAGAAGCCACTTAATCATTTCCAGTATCACACTAGACTGAGATGTAACGGCCTTATTCAGTATCAGTGAAAAGCCTACAACAAACTTCAGTAGGGTCAGTTTAGGGCCTACTCACTACCATTTGAAAAATAAATGTATGCTTAATATATCCAAAAACATTCTTACTCATAAAATGTTGTCCATCCTGTTTCATCACTCTTCGTTGCTAAGAGACCACTGTTTCCATTATATGTCATTAATCCGAGCTCCAGGGTCTGTGTTGAGACTAGCTTGAGTCCACCATTAGTGCCAACAGCCAGCGTGACAATCTGATTATCCGGCATCAGTAAATGGCGGGGCATCCCACTGGCATCCCGACGGACCTTCAAGGAGTTGCCATTGTTGTCCATCACCTCCGTGACATCGTTATCGCTGCTATAGGTGAAATTGTACAAGTACTCCCCGGTAACAAGGCTGAGAGTGTACTGGTGAATCCCATCAGCATTGAAGACATACAGCTCCTGTTCTCCTGGAGATGCAGCTTCATATTGGTTAAAAGAATTAAGAATGGGCCTGTTTTTACTGACAGCCCTAATGCGGATATTTCCAAGATCAGCTATGTAGATGGTACCATCTGGGGCCACAGCTAAGGAAGATGGTGAATTTAAGATGGCATCAGTGGCATACCCATCATCCCCAGAATAGCAATTACAGTTGACATCATTTTTGCAATCACAGTCTGAAGCTGCCCCTGCAAGAAGGCATATTTCTCCATTGGTAGTTACCTGGCGTAGCCGATTAATTTTTTTTTCATCTGTCTCACTGATGTAAAGAACTCCTGTGTGTGAGATGGCAATGGCACTGGCTGATTCAAGTGCAGAATGAATAGCCAGTTTGCTAAGAGAGTAGTCTATACCAGGAACCTGGCAGTGCATGGGGCGTCCAGCAATAATGCTAACTTGATGATTTTCTGTGATCCGTAAAATAACATTGTTCTCTAGGACATAAAGTGAGTTGTCCATGGGATTGACAGCGAGATCAGTAGGCCACTCCAGCCGTACCTATGAGTTGCACAAATTATTACTGTAAAACTCGTAACTGAAAAGTACACTTCCAGTGTTTAAAATTCCATGTGTAACAACAGCAAATTAGTGAGGGGTTTATCAGCGTAAATCATGAAACCAAGTCATGAACGACAACTATTTCAAACAATGATTTTGTTTTTTGGAAATATTAAAGCTACGTGCAGTGGTAACTTTGGCTAATTGTGTTTCTGTGCAAAGAATGAATGCTACATTGTGGAAGCTCTACAATAATTACAGAAAAACAGGCAATTAAGACAATAACTCCCATTATCTCAACACTATTTCTCTATAGTTGCATAAATAACCTGTGTTAGCCACAGTAAAAGGATGGTTCACTCACTTCAGTAATGAATCAAATATGCTATCATCTTGTGCTGCATAATGCATTTCTTAAGTGGCCAGGCAGTCATCCAAAATAGATGCCCATCTCTTCTAAGGCAGAGAAGAAAATAAATGCAGTAAGAGTCTACCTGGGTGACATCCATGCTGGAATCACAGCTGAGAGGTCGAACAGCAGTTAGGTCATTGGAGCCCAGCAGGGTTGATATAATTCCGTTCTGATCCACTTTTCTAATCATAGTGGCATCAACAAAATACATGAGTCCATACTTATCCACTGCAACTCCTGCAAATATAAAAACCAGGTATCAGTGAAGCAGTGAGGCTCCTAGCTTCAAGGCAGGCTTCATCTTATTAACAAGTTTAACAAGATGGTGAGGTTTGTTCATTTCCCCTGTTCTTTCCTCCCTTCCAACCTGAGCACAGGTCCTGGAACCCTCCAAGTACCTGTAGTTCTGCTGAATAAATGGCATTAAGCAGGTTTATTCTTTGGGGCTTTAAAGAAAACTACAGAAATCCCCACAACATGCCAAAGAGCCAGCAGAATGCATAAGCTTATTTCTAAATTTAAACTCTGTATGATATATTACATAAACTCAATTAAAAAAAAAAAATCTCCTAAATTTTAATCTCAGAAATTTGAGGCGTTGCCTTCTTCAGCTGAAGAATCTAATGAGATGAAGAATTTTTAGAAATCTTTTAAAATTGCTTTAAAAACTTTGAAAAATTAAGAGGACATTATATTCTTTCAGGAAGCTTTTTAATTCTTTGACCTGTTGCAGTAAGGAATATGGGAAGAACATCTGGTGTTTCTAGATGAAGACACAGGGTTTTCCAGCCTAGGAAAAAAGGAAAGGTTCAATGCCTGTCACATTGGGAGTCCTTAGAGAGGAAAGGCACAGAATGAAAGGGTGCTCCCTTGGAGAAACGGAAGGATGCTGCTGCCTGTTGTGAAGGAGGGCAGGCTTTTTTCTCACTTGCCTTTCCTGCTTTGATTTGGCGCACTGCCTCGGCCATTTCTTGGGCTGAAAAGAAAATATTGATCTAAAAATTTTATCTTCAAGTGGTTGCAGTGCTCATCCTATTGGGCAGTAAGAGAAGATACAATTTATCTTCTTAACTTCTATATAGAAGCTTAACTTAAAACATGCAAGCAGCTCTGTCTTGTTAATATACTCTGTATTAACTGAAACTATTACGTATACAAAGAAACAGGACCTTTCATTTTTATTCACTTCTAACGATCATCTAGTTATTTTCAACCATTGAAACAGAACCCAAAGATGTTTGAAACACCTGGCGATACACATGATTAATTCATCCTTATAATTAAGATGAATCAATGGAAAAAAAAAATCTTAAAAAGAAACACATCCCCAAATCTTCACATCACCTTGAAAACTTTTTGTTAAAAATTAGAAACTGGAAAGGGCAAAAATCTTTTTATTTTTCCTCCGCCTCTGAAGAAAAAGGGGATACCTAGAATAAAAACTCAGAAAAAAGACACAGCAAGCAGTTTTTCTCCCCAAAGACTGTAACTCAAAGAGTAATTTGTTTCCCAGTTTACACACTTGCTTCTCGGAGTGAGCAGCACCCTGCTAATTTGTGTTCTGTTCTCTTTTTGCAGCATTCAGTGTTGGGGTAATAAAGTTTGCTTTAACTAAACAAAGCACGAACACTTGCCAATCCACTGTAATTAAAGCCCAGAATAAAAATTACCGAGCAAGGAGTGATTTAATTGCCAGACAATTATTTCCACATCCAGCCTAGCCTCACGCAGTCATTTTCTCCAGCTTTCTTTACTACTTTACCTCGAGGGCTCATTAGGGTTGCGTCCACTGCCTTCCCTCCATCCCCACATCTGGCTTCGTCAAAGGGCAGGCATTGCTCTCCAGTCCCTGCCACCACTTCAGAGTTACCAGCTAGGTCTTTTGTGCCAGTGAGGGACTTGACTTTGTATATCCGTCGACTATTGGTGTCCGATACATACAGTGAGCCTGAAACAGGGTCCACGGCCAGATAGTATTTATGAGCAGGATTGTTGCTTTAGAGAAAAAAAAAGCATAAAACAGAAACAGCTGAGTAGTCTAGAAACTTCACAGGCTTTCAGAGCTTATATACTCATCAGGCACAGAGAGATCTGGAAAGAAAGTCTGACATCTTCATACAGGTGGGGTCTGAAGGACTACCATCTGAGGACCTAACTTGATTAGGGCCTGGTCAGTGTTTCAGAAGAATTGTCAGTTTAAATCTCATTCATCCTGCTACACCAAATCTTGCACAGCAGAGCCCAATAAGCCAAAGCTGCACAGCAGACTTTCCTCTTGATCTCTTTAGACCTTTAGATCTGCTCCGGGTCAATTCTCTTTGGCTTACCTCTCCACCTGTTGCCCCCCACTCCCCGCCACCTTGTTTAACATCCCTTGAAAGCAGAAGTCACAGGAGTAAGATCAAAGAATCAGCTTCTGAGCTACTTATATTATGCCACAAGATTTGTGAGGTCTTGTATAAAGAGGAGGCAGAGGCATAACAAATCTATTTCTAAAGCAGATTTGTTCTCATTCATTCTTACCAAGAATCTCATTTACGGCAGATGAAGTTGGTTATCTAACTAAAACCAGAGACTCCAAATGTCTGACTTTAACTCCAAACCTTCTGTTATTGAAAAACTGGTCCTTAGTTTGCGATTAGAATGGGTGCTAATATGGAAAGCTTCTTCTTTTGTGCAATATATGTTTTTTGACAGCTTGTCACATTTTGGAACTAATTTAGCAAATCATCTGCAAATTGAGAAATGTCAATCTTCGTGATATATATGAATTCACACACAGAGAACTGCAGTGCAGAAATATTTTCAAAATCTTGCCTGGCTAGTTTAACTCAATTTAGTTGGATTTTAAGCATGATGTGAATTTTCCAGCCTTTGGAGCCTATGGGTGAGTGTAAATAAGGTCAATGGTGGTTTCAAAGCATATAAGACAAATGAAGACAGGAAGAAAAAAAATGAAGGTTACTTACCAGTAACCAGAGATATTTGCCTCCAAATATCCACACTCCTAGTTTCACGTGGCAAAAGTGCCCATCTCCAAGAGTGAGGATACACAGAGGTAAGTTATGATGGACATAAGCCATTTCTTGATCAGACTCGCTGAAACTATAGTAACGCCACTTTCAGCAGATGGATTATCAGCAGCACAAAGACAACTGCATTCATGTGGTCATGACCAGATTTGGAGGAATGTGGAGGCCCAAAAATATCACTTTCTACAGTTATCTTCCTCTATGCCAGTCTTTGACGTGTCATGATTTTAGGTCAATAACAGTTTGTTCTAAAACTGTAGAAAGTAGGAAGGAGATGGTTTTGATCAAAATTCAGTAGGCAGAGGTAATACCATCTGCTGAAGTCTAGGAGTGTAGAAATTAGAGATGAAAAAATATAGTAAACAAAAAATACTTGGCAGGTTTATTTCATGCATGGATCTCAAAGTACTTTAAAAAGATGGGTATTATACCCATTTTACAGAGGAGGAAACTGAGGCACAGAGAGGTTAAGTGGTATAGACAAAGTTATTCAGGGAGACTAGTGACATGCTGAGATTAGAGCACAATCTCTTTATTCCCCAAGTTCTTCTCCTTATCTTCAGCAGCAGACTGCACCTCTTCACTAGACCCTTATCACATTCCTTCTCATCCCTCCAAAACAGAGCTCCAGCTTCTTTGCCACATATAAAATTATTTCTTTCCATTTACAAGATTCCTCCAGTCTCTTGAGTATCTGAGCCACACAAACACCTGCACATTTGTCACTGTTCTGAAAGTCTGCTCTCTTCTTCCACCTTCACACTGCAGAACAAACTTTGCCGTGATACTAGTGTTGTGCCGTACTTCACAAATAGACCCAAACTTAGCTCAAGGCTTTGCAACAGCAGCAGATGAGTCACCAACTGAGTGCTGCTGCTGCAGGCTTGCTCCTGCTGCCTCCCTGCTGGGCTCCGGCCCAGAGTGCCTTTTACCTGGCCCTTCTAAAACATGTGGCACCCCTACCTTGGCCGAACGGCGAGACCTGAGGCAGGTACAAACTGGAGCTGGGCACAGACACAGCTGCTTGCTGCCAGAAGCAGGGGCCTTGCTTGGTCTCAGTGACGGGAGCTGATCACAACAGTGCCTGACACGGAGCAGCAGCCACTCAGCGAGACTGGAAGGGTCTCTCTTCTTTTCAGACACAATCTTGCCAGCCTGTGCCTACCTTCCTGAGTGAGCACACCCCTGCTTCCCTTCTGCCCACAGCTAGCCTTGGGTATGTCCCACTGTTACCAGGATGGGATAAGGTATGAGTCAGGGTAAAGAGCAATGGCAGAACATGGGCTTATTTCCCTCTCCTCTGCTGTAGCCCTTGGTGTGTCCATGGAGCTCACCATGCCCTTCTCCTCTGGAATCTCCCTCAGGGCAGTTTTACCAGGGAGTCAGTCAGGAGCTTTTTTGTTCCAGATCAGGGAGCAACTCACTAGAGCTGCAGACCTGCTGTATACCCCGTTGCTCAGTAAGCAAAGGTTTATCCTGAGCTCTGTAAGGGAACAGGTAGTGGAAGATTCTCCACGTAAAATATTTGAGGGACTTTGGCAGAAAATGACTGGTGGAAGGCGACATGCACTCACTGTGTCCCCAAAGAAACTACCAGATTATTACCTCAAACAGGAATGTATTTTATATATGAGTAGTAAATATTTCTCAAACTAGCATCTGAGCAATTAAAGCCCTCTGCCTCTCTTTTCTCCATGCCATTGTAATCTTTTATTCGAGTTATAGGAAGCCAAGGAATGTACCTTGTTTTAAAAGATTTTCCATAACATTCGGTATTGCTCAGAAGCCTCTGCCATTACTGTCTCTAGCCCTCCCAGGTGGATGCAGCAGTTACCATCACATGCAGCCTTACTCTGGTCTGTGGGGGTGCCTGGTGCCTGACAGCAAGTACAGGCAGGATCAGCTTGTCCTCCCTGTTCTTCTCATACGCGCATCAAATTTACAAAAGTGCAACAATAGCTTTTCTTTAAATTTAACAAAAAGAGAAGCTGCCCAGAGCAAATCTCCAAGCACCTGAAAAATTAAATAAGCTTATTGCTGCAAATGAGGAGCCTCCAGCATCACCAATAATCATTAGCAAAGTGTGAATGAATTCATCCAGATAAGAAAATCTAGTGGACTTACACTTGCTATACCAAAATATATTGTAAAGGGGAAATTATACTGTTTAGTCTTTTGCATCTAACTTGTATTAGAGAAATGGAAAATGTGGTTTTAAAAGGGTGACCCACAGGACACTATGGAATAGTTTACAACAGCTCTTCTTGTTCTTGCCCTTGATATTCTCCAGGGTAAACATCCCCCCTGTACCAGGTGTGGCATGGAAGAAGGTACAAGCGTTTCCTATGCTGCTGCCATCCAGAAGGCTTAGTGCTCAGGTGAGGCGATGAAAAGTCTTTTCTCCTAATGTCTGGAAAGCTTATGCCTCCTTCATGAATCTTACAGTGACTGCATCCAGCGGGTGCATAAAACCAGCCCCACAGGTTGACACACTGTTAATTGTATTTGATGAAAGAAAATAGAAACTAAATTATGAAAAAGGACAGAGGGGTCAGAAAATCCTTAATGATCGGAAAATGAGTTTTTGACCTATTTGCAATCATTAGTGCTTTTGTGAACCTTTCTGGCATTTGTAAAACTGCTGTTGTAGTTTACCTCAACCATTTAGACCAATAATAGACAGCAGGGAGAAGTGTTTATATAGAAGTTAGCTTGGGGTTCATTATACTTGCATTCTACTAGAAATTTCTAATTACTGTCAGAACTTATTTGGTTGCTTTTTGACTGCATTTCATAATTGCTAATGCTTATCATATTCATAACACACAATTAGCACATAAAAATGTTTCTATATATGGTACATGAAGAACATAACATTACACAAGAAGCACAACACAAAAAGCAAACACAATGAAGCAAACAAACCATATCAAATTATATGGGAAAGAGCTTGTGTCTTACCTATGTTTAAACTCTTTATTTCTTTATAGAAAGGGAACAGAAGAAAAAAAGAACAAACAGTTAGCTGAAGAATAGATGGTAAAGCAAACATAGTATTTGTTTTATTTTACAAAAGGACACAGGAGAAGATATCTCTTTTCAGCACTAGCCTTAACTTGGTTTCCGGATGAAGAGCGACGGGGTGTGATAGAGTTGCAAGCTAGTTCCCTAGTAGGATACCCCTGCCCCCAGCCCCCACCCCCCAAATATTTTATAGAAAACTTTCAGGACCATTGAAAGAGTTTTCACATGGAAATATGTGTGGCTTGTGGGCTAGGAGCAAGAGATACTGAGACTTTTCTGAATGCAGAACTAGGAAGGGGAAGCACTGGGCTTAGCATGTTGTCTGCCAGTTGGAAGCACCTTCTTTAGTAAAAATAGTTTTCCAACAGGCTATTTCTAAACAAATTTCTAATACACAGTTTATTTTCCTCTCCCCTGGTCTCTAAAATAATTGCTTAAAAAGTTTGGATGCTACTTGGTATCTGTTTAAACCCATCAAAACAAATCTTAGGGTGAAAAAAGCCTTCTAAGTGAGCAGCAAGATACTGTACAATGGGAGATATATTAGCATTAATTAATCCCTAGTTTACTGTCTAGACAGAAAGTCAAAGGAAAAGTGTTCTCTACTTCCCAGAAGTAAATTAATACATTCTCCACACCACAGTGTTTCACCGTGTTTATGTCATTTGGATTTAGGAGTACCCACTGAAGGAAACAAAGAGCTGCATGACTCCTGAACTGCAGCATTCAGTGCACAGCCCCGAACTTGCAATACCAACGTTAAGCGTGACATGCAACACTCTTGAGTCAAAATTCCTATTAGCCACTCAGATCAGGCACCTTTGACAGTGTGAAGCAGATATGCACACTAGGATATTCTGACTTATAAAGTTACTCAAGATTTATATTGGCTTATGTAAAAGCAAAACTATAACTGCTGTGAAATCTAAATAAAGTGATGTATTTGGTTTGTAATACCTATGTATTTGCAATGTTATTCAAGCTACTTGATCCTAGCTGAAGACTCTGCTCTCATTCATACCTAAATGGCTCAACTCTTCAAACTCTTACCCGTGTAAGAGTTTAAGATTTTAAGATGACCACTGAATCACAATTACTGCTATAGATGATGTTTGCTGGAATGGACCTTAATTCCCTTTAGAGGAACAGGGGGCAAAAGACTTCACTGCAAATCTTAAAAATCTGTCCATCAAGTCATTTGCAGCTGTCCAACAGCACTCAAAATACAGTAGCTTTGTTGTTTGTTGCTCATAGTTATAACAGAAGCTAAAGAAACTATGCTATGGAAAACAGACTTTCAACAAAGCAAAGAGAAAGTGGACAAAAGCAGATTAAAAAGTTTATCTTCTGTTTCTTTACTGATGTCCTTTCTCATTTTCCCTCACGTGCTGAAAAAGCCCAAGTTCTCTCTTGCATAGAGAGAAGGCAAAGTACTCAGACTAATAGTGTTGTAAACTCGAAGAGAGCATTTTCAAATACTAGGTGTGCTAGGAAACTTTGTCACTGGCTGATATTAGGAAGCGAGGTGCATATAAATGCCTTATATAAGTACCCTATTTTGAAAATATTTCTCTTCGCCTATAAAGCTCTAGTCCTGTTTACTAGAAAGCTAAGCAGAACTGAACAAATCAGAAAAAAAAATCAGCATATTCTATATAATGCAGAGTTATAGTGTATATTGATATAAATATTTATAGCAGGTCACACATCCATACCAGCTACCTTCTGTGTTTTACACTGAGCTGCTAGCAGAAAGCACTTGATGATCTATAGCTTTTTTTTTTTAATATAATGAGGCAGCCTGATGGTGTGGGAGGTAGGTGTCAGAGAGGGATTTCAGAGTAGAATTGGCCTGAATTGGATCTCTTTTCTCTTATATAAATCAGAATTCACAACAGTGACATCAACAGAATGACACAAATGGAAGAGAGCTAGACCTCCTATTCTCTAATAGTCCAATCATTTTGCACTTTTCCCCACAAATTAAAAATTAAAAGTATGGTGGAAACAGAGGAATTGGTTATTGGCTATACCATTAAAAAAAAGGCTAATGACCTAAATTCACTGAATGTACTTTGCAGCTACATATATCCAATTTACAAGATCATTAATCCTATTGCCTGAGTAGGCTGCAGAAGTATCAGAAGACAGCCAATGCAAGATATTTTTCCTAATTTTTCTGCAAATACTCAACAGTGCTGTAACTGTGAGGTCCAGTTACATGAGTTACAGTTTGAAGCAATAGCTCTTGCCTCTCCTAGAAGAATGAAAAAAGGAGATGGAACAGAAATGGGTGAAGTGGTACACTCTACACTCACGCCTTCCCTACTAAGTAGCCAAATCTTAATGTTGGGGTCGGGGCGCAGGATGGGAGGACAGAGATACAATCTTGAAAAGAGTTCTGATGATGCAAAGCAACTCTGTATGTCACTCTTAACTGCACTTGCCAACCTACAGAAATAGACTTATGAGCATGGGAAAGAAGTGGGAAAATGGCTCTCAAAACCGTTGGTAGGAAAACCTTCCTTCTAACCTCATAAGACTGCTATACCTGCAGTTATCACTGAGGCTTAATACCTAAGGGCAGTCAATTCTGTAGTTTTCAAACAAAACTAAATGATGTATAGTACTGAGGGGAGATCATATCAAATGATCACCAACAGAACAGAAGAAGGTGGTTTGTACTTTTTGTACAAGTTGGTTTTAGTCTTTAGTTCTTCTCTACAGTCATTGCTCTGATAAGCTACAGACTTTGAACTATGCATTTCTGTGCCCCATTTCTCCACTGGAATTTAAATAAGTTGAAAGTGACAATGTTTTACAAAATTATAAAAAGTAATGGTAAAGGCTGATTTGAGCACAGGCTACAGAAATGAAGTGCTAAGATTAACACCTTACCTCAGCTCCAATATACTAGTAACATTCCTGGATGGGAAGATACGCCGAATATAGTTAAAATCGCCAACAAAGAGACTTCCATCAATACCCACTGCCAGTGCTACAGGGGCCAAAAGCTTATTTCCTTCTGCCAGACCATTGCAGCTAGGACAGGATATGCTTCTTCGGCGCCCGTTCCCCATAATGCTGGTTATCACAGCTGGCTGCTGAGTTAGAAACTGATTTTCTCCATTGCCTTTGTGCAATATACCTAATAAAGAAGAGGAGAAAAAGTGGTTATTACAATCATTTATTGCAGGGGACTTCAGGTAGTTCTCTTTTCAATGGCTGCTGTTAAGGACAGTACACTGAAATGACTCCAGCACTTGGTCCTTCAATGGTGCAAAAAGAGTGAAAGAGCTTTGCAGTAGGAAAAGTAAAGGTATAATGAAGATTCTCTGTTAAAAAACACACACATACACAACCACAGATCCAAACCTAAACCCAGAGTCCTTTGGCATTCGTTACGAAAGAAAACGCTGCCATATAGCTCTCTGGCCTGGCACAATGGTTTAGACTGTCTTATTAACTGGGAAGTGAGAAGGCAAACAGTGGAGAGGATGTGTTCCTTATTTGTGTCCCTGGATCCTCTCACTCCAGTTTCCTATGTTACGTTTTGTTTGAATTTTGTGCTGACCTTATGGTTCTCTTTCCACCTCTCAGTCTTTTACACTTTTTTCATGGAAAATGAAAAATGAGAAATGGAGATGCCAGAGAAAAGGATAGCACAGAAAATTAAGAGATAACAGAAAGATGAAACTCCTAGAAGGGTTGCTAAGGATCAGTGATGAAAGGCAAGAGGGAAGGTAGCGGTAAGGATCTTTATTAGGCTTCAAGAAATGCCTTTAAGATAGGATTTCTTTTCAAAACATTTGTTCAAAGAGCAGACCCCTGCCCCAAGAAGGGAGTGGATGCTCTGACAGAGTGACCATTTTCAAAGTTTGTAGATATCTGGCCGGAAACTTTTAGCCTCATATTCTTTTAGAAATGCAGTTGTATGATCCTAATGTAAAGTAACTGGCTCCCCACTGGTGATGACAGTGAATATCATGCACTATCCAAATGGCTATCTCAACAGTGTTTGATCCGCTGCACAGCACTTAAATTGTGTTCAAACAGCCTGATCTTGCCTATTCTGAACACTACTTTAGATTTTTTGAGCAACAATATAGTTTGCAATTTGTTAATGCAGAGATCAGCAGGGAGGCTGTAGAAAACACTTTACAGGGAACAAATGAAATATATGCCAAGCATTCAGCTCCCTAAGAGTCTCTTGTAAAATATGAAGACCAGGAACGTTCAGCTTAGGATATGTAAAGACAAAGAGAAGTGAGGAAAAAATGAACAGGTGACAAAAGAAAAAGACAAGTGAGACTCAGTACCTCGTCACAGACTCATACTCCTTTTGAGCCCTATCTCAGATTAGAGGGAAAAAGGTCAAAAAAGAGGAACCAGGAGCGGGTGTGGTTAAGATCAGAAAAACAGGGAAGGAAGACAGAAAGACATTACAGAGGAATAAAGGAACAACAGAATAGAGGATAAAGATTTGGACTTTAAGAAAGTCATGCTGTGAAGAACAGTAAAATATCTGTTGAAATTCTACAAAAATTTTCTGACAACTGAAACATGTCCCATACCCTTAATGAGATAAAGATGAAACAAAAAGAGTGGAGAAATTGCATTTTTTGAAGTGTAAATATAATGCAAATAAAAAGTGTTCACAGACAAAACTCCATATAGCACAGAAAACACAGGGAATTAACTAACTCACCACTCTTGACATTAAGTACATGATGTTTATCCAAAGACCATCCTCCTAAATTTGAAGGGTCTAGTTCAAATCCTTGCAGCAGTGCTGTCCTCTTCTCCCATAAAATGAGACTGGGGCAAGTCTCATACTCAAAACCCACAGAAACTGGAATAAAATAAAATAAAATAAAATAAAATAAAATAAAATAAAATAAAATAAAATAAAATCCAATATACTTGCTGAACAAACACTGAATTAAATGTCCAGAGCACATTCAAATCATTCAGCATTCCAGTTCCCCAGCCCCCTCAAGAAGATGGAGTGATTATGTTCCTCTCTTTTATTCTACAATATTAAATTCAGATCTTTGACTAGACACAAATTTGAAATTTCATCCACATGTACTCTGCAGGGATCTGATCACTTCTCTTTGAATAGCTGGCATTGGGAAGTGACTGGTTTAGTGAGAGGAGAGTGAGAAATATAATTTTTAAAATAAAATTATTCTATTAGATAACAGGACAAGATCAAACTCTTAATTTGCCAGATGTTCACAGCATTTATTTAGTGTGTTCATTTTACATACCATATAGCAAGGAGCAGTGAAAACTTCGTGTGCTTTTAAGCACACACACATTGTAAGGATTACTCAGGAAAGCAATACCTTATGCAATAATGTAACAAAGAAAAACTATAGCAAAGAAGATTTTAGAAAATATAGAAAAGAAATAAGACTTTAGAAGTTTTTTCTTTCCATGCTGGCACAACTCTGATGCCCATTTTTAGCACTCTTGTATCAAAATTGTTCTGATATGCAAAGGAAAATGAAAACTTAAAAATATTCTGATGATCACTCTTTTTCCCACCCACTAGAACCAAGCAAACTGAAAGCAGCTATAGAACTATAAGACTGAACAGCATTAGAAAAACACCATTTTCATTTCAAATGTATTATATCACAAGAGGCTATAATAACAGCATGCATGAAAATCCAGATGCACTGAAGAATGCCAGCCATTCCAGCATGAGGTTCATTTGTTAACTGAAAGAAAATAAAAACGTAGTGATGGACTAGGTTTCACCTAAGTTCCTGTGGCCAGTTTTTCCCATTGTCTGGTCTAAACCTTCTAAGTCAGCTACCAATCAGGAAACACAGGCATGTGGATGGAGTTTAGACCCTCTGAATGTGATCTTTAATGTGTAAAAGAAACATAATACAAAGATAAATTGTGTCAGGAAGACAAGAACTGTTTAGTCTATATCTGCTTCACCATAAGAAATCTTTGCGGTTTTCTTATGCAGAATTACAGGTGTTATTTGCAAAGTTTTGGAGCTTGTATATGCTGACTTACCTACAGCATCTGACAACCCATAAACCTTCTGACCATATGCGTCTGTTTTGTCCCAGATAAATGTATATGCCAAGTTGGGAGATGCCTGAAATGATTTTTGAAACAGATGCCCTTCTACCGCTACCATCAAATGAACTTTGATTAGATTCAGCGGCACAAGTGACTGAGTCATGACGATCTTAAGTAAGGATTTGTATCCAGCAGTACGGGAACTCAAGTAGCTGAGCTTTATACTAGAGCCAGGGATCTCAATTTCTTCATGAAGAACCTGAATAGGGAAAAGATCAAACATTTTACATCACTGCTTTGATATTTTTTTTTTTAGAATATCGCCTTGCCTATTCTTATGAACTTTTATGAACTTATGACTTCCTGAACATATGACTGGGAATGGTTATCCTCAAATCAGTGCAGTGATGCAGTTCAGCTGGCATTTCTGAACAAATAATTATTTGGCATCTGTGTACACTTCTTTTTAAGAGCCCACTGCTGACAAAAGTGCAAATAAGAACAAGTAGTTTTACTGCAAGTTATATGCAAGGCGAACATAAGAAATACAGTCACAGGAACCGGCCATTTCCACTAACAGTATAAAGTAAAGACTAACTGAATGAAGTAGTGAAACAATAATACCAGTAGTTTTCCTTTGCCCTAAATAACATACAAGAAAACAGCCTGTGCTTATAGCAGCACACACCAAGCCTTTGCAAAATTCTCTTTAAATGCCCAAGCTGTCAACTGAAATACAGAGATATATTTGATATATTGTATGATAATGGAAGGTGCAAGGTAGCCAAAGATAAATGTGTCTGGGTGACATAAACCTAGGATATCTCCTGCAGACCTCATTAGAAAACCTGGTATCTGTCAGAATGATTGCAACTCTACAGAGACATTGCTACAGCAATTCCAGGGGACAAATGGTGACTCTGTTGTAAGTGCTCAGGTCAGCACTAGCATCTGACCACTCATTTCTATATACTTTTCACTCACACTGTTCTTACCTGAGTTTCTGGTACAATGGGATTCCGGCCAGGAGCATCACTGAAGAAAGTTGAAAGTGGTGATGAAATGATAACTGGATCAGGACGGACAAAACCACTTAGATCACAGCTGGGAATGGAGTTCTCCTCCGTCTTCATCACAAGTGTGTCCATGGCATAGAAGCTATTCCACGGCAACCATACTGTCCTCTCCTGACTCATAAATGGGGCCCGTTCAAAGTGCAAGGTGAGGGAGGCTCCGCCATTCGCAACCAAGTCAAATCTAGAAAAATGTGGGCTTTAGAAGTGACAAGACTGAATAATTCCAGTAACAGCATTCCTGGCTAATGAAATAGGTATACAGGTATACCTATAGCAATAGGTATACTTTAAGTGTCATGCTTCAAATGATCAGTAATGGGATGTGAACCTTGGCAACTAGACAACTGAAATCCAGTCAAGACAACCAATGATTGACAAACCTTGTTCCTATATATTTTAAAATCTGCACTAAAAAATTAAAAAATACCCAACAAACAAATCACCACATTTATTATTACAAATCTCCTTTGCATATAAAATCAGCAGAGGAGCCAAATTCATACTGAGCTGGACACTGAATTATCCTTTTCCTAAAAGATGCTGTCCATCAAGCACAGAATGGGACGGAAGGCAGTAAGAGAATAGTAATGAAAAGTTTTGCTGTTTGTGTTCTACAAATGAGATAAGAATTCCTGTCCCCAGGACAACTGATCTACCATTTTTCAGAGAGGTTAGGTATTTACTCCCAACTGCCTACATAATCATACCAGTAATGTGGAGCTGTGCAGGCATTTTGAAACCTGGCCTAAATAAGTACTTCTATAATATATATATAAAAGTACTTCTAATAAATACTTCTGGGTTGTTCTGACAACAGAAGTAGATATCAGTTGTTTCATGTAAATGCTGGCAATGTAACAAATTACTCAATTATTTCAATAATCTATTCAGATCTAAATACAGTTCAGCTCACCATTTACTGTAGTATTAAACCAATGAAATGAACAACATTATACTTTTATTTTAACAGAATAATATTCTGGGAAATGTGGAAATGAAATAGCCCCTAAGTTCAGCTGACTCATATTAATTATTTCAATTCAATTGTTTGCCTGCAAGATCAAGATAAAATGGCAAATGTTTACAATGCATGTGTCACAGATATACTGTTTTAGTTACCATAGCCAGTAAACTATATAAACCATGACACACTGATTTTTGTTTATCTGAATTTGTGTGCATTTCAAATCAGCTGATACAAGGGGGAAAAAGCACTTTTTGCACAGCAGGAAATTGTCTAAATATATTCAATTAGAATCTTTTGATTACATTCTACCCTGAAGAAACTCAAAGGATAGTGGATCTTCAAAAGGAAAGAGAGGCAGAAGGGAACTTTTAACAAAGTATACTATTCTATAATGATACTACTTTTTTTTTCTCTCGCAGTGTTAGCCTGCCTTGCATTTTAAAATAAAATATTTCTGGTCTCAGCTGGATATTACTGTAGTCCACAAATGTTTCCATAGATATAGAGCAATTTATTTGAAAGGAGTCTGCCTGCTAGCACATTATTATCAGAAGTCAGCCTTTTCACATTTACTTGCAGTTAGTATTCAAAATGCCATGTGAAAAATTACTTTTGTGTTTACTTAATAGCTCTTTGCCCTGGGAGGAATGCAATGCATGATACCACATGGTTCCATTAGATCACACCATCTGTTAATCAGCAAAGATACTACATACGAAATAGGTACTCAATGAAGCAAGCAAACTCACGTGCCATCCTGACGAGTGATGGTATAGCCATACTTTGGATACTTGACAAATGACACATTGACCCCAACTAGAGGAGTTCCATCTGTAGTCACCACTTGGCCTCTTATAAGGGACACAAGACTGAAAAAGAAAGATAATTAAAGGTATTAAAGTCAGTTACAGAAGCAAAGTTACATTGTTTATAAACTGAGTATCGGAACACTTGTGCCTCATTTACTCCAAATCCAAATTACTCCAAAGATTTTTAGAATACTGAAGATACCACAATACTGCCCAGCTCCCTCTATATATTTAAATCAAGAAACTGCTTATCTATGCAGTGAGATCTGTGTATACAGAATGGGAGTTAGTGCCGTCCTTGTTTAATGAGGCTTCATGTCATTGTCTAACGAGGCTTTGCAGAGTAGAAAGCTACCTCACATTCAGCCAAACCAGAACTGTGACCCTGAAGTCCCACTGAAACAATGATCGGGCACTTCTCAAAAACCTCCCTGGGTACAATACCGTGTCTGTGAATGACTAATACACTTGAAAAATACGGTGTAATGCCATACCTCTTTTTTGTAAAACCAATTTTCCAAATTAAGATTCATATTCCTTCATCTTAGGGAGTGACTGATGTTTGTACACTGCATTTGGTCCTGATTTGCAACCCTTGGTTTTCACTTTGTCAACAGGAGAAAGGATTTGATTTTAAGGCCAGCTTTAGGCACCGGCAAAATAAAGAATTTTCTTAGCCAACAGGTTAAGCAACTTTGCTTAACCTAAAGGAGATCAAGATGGGTTATTCCTGTAAGAGGCACAGTCAGTCTTTTTCTCTTTTGAGAGTGTTTTGCTGCTGCTGCTAACTGCACAGTGGGCAGAGATTGCTGCTGCCCGCCTGGCTGCGTACTCAGCCTCCCGAGCACTGGAAGTAGCAAGCCCCACTTCTCCCTGCTCTGCTTCTCTCTGGCATGGTCAGTCTGTTCCTGTCCCTCTCCTCTCCTCTCTCAGCTGGAGAGGAGTCTCCATCCCCTGGCTCCTTTCCCTTCCACCTTCCCTGTACCCTGAGAGAAGCAGATTGGTAAGTGGGGGAAGCTGCACGGCAAAAGGGACATGGAAAAGGAGAAGCTCCTTGCAAATGGTTTCCATTTCTACATTGGAAATGTGAAAAAATGGAGAAGGTGATCCTGGGAAACAAGGAGAAAGTTAAAACTTGCTGCAACCCATAACCTCAGGGACTGCAAAATTGCATTTTGCTGTAGCCCTAGGTGAAAAGATTTCTATTTCAGCGCTACGTGCTTCTAGCATGATCCACCAATTCTCATCTGTAGCTATAAAGAGAGCCATAAAATGAAAAGCCCCATTTCCAAACTGACTCTGTGCTGGCAGGACTGAGCTGCCCCTGAACCTTAGCAGGCTTCAGGCACACCAACAGGCACAGCATCCCGACACTGCAGGCTTCTGGGCCCAGCCCGAGCTGTAGGACAAGGGGATTAAAGTGAGCTGTGTTTTGCCGAAAACTGACAAAATGCAGTTGACTTCTGGGACAGCTATAACGCTTGCATTATCCCCTATGCTTGCATTTCTAAAGCGATGTACGTATCTGAGAATATCTATTTTCATTAGTAATATCAGGGGTTGTTTTCAGGTCTTTTCTATTAACTCTGAAATGTTCAGGGTGCTGTGATGTAAATTTCTGACTATTATATTGGCTATTTAACAACTACTTCCTCATATTTTATTCCAAATGAGGTGTAATATTTTCTTCAATATTACATAAAAAAGAAACTAATTAATGAAAATGAGCCATTTCTTTATTTTTCTTTTAGAACTTTCAACCATTTCTTGACCCCCCAGGTCAAATATTAATTTCCAAAATCAACATTTTAGATTTGGATTCCATTAATTCCATTCATTCCATTCCATTCCATTGAATTCCAAACAGAATATGGAATTTAATAGAAATCAATACCTGTTGAGAAAATCTACTTGGGAGTACACTGGATCAAGATAATTCTCTTGGCATTATTCATTTAGCTTGAATTATTTCACGTTATAAACATACAGAAATAGTTGTAGGAAGACAGTCACTCAAGCTTCTATAGGGGAGCAGTGCAGAAAGCAGATTTAGTAAGAAATCATCATATGGCAGAAGAGAACTAATAATGTTCATGGCTTAATTTTTTCTACCTTCAATTTTATTATTTCAGGAAATAATTTGAATAAGAACACTTTGGCCAATAATCTTCCTTTTTACTTTTAAAATGCCAAAATATGGAACACAATGGATATTAAAATTTGTAGCTAAAATCTGGATTTATAAGAAGTAGTATGTTGACTAATAGCCACACATAGGACGATGGTTTTTCTGGTAATCTTTTAAAAGTGTAACTGACAAATTAAGCTGATACGTTAAGTCCTTTTTTTTTTTTAACATGGAAGTTATATGTGTAAAAACACGTAGCTTTTTTTTTTCCTGAAAACTTCATTTCATCTCGTTTCTGCACAGAAACCATCCGTGAGATTAAATAATTTTGCAATCAATACATTTTGTTATTTATTGCTTTAGCAGCGTAGGAAATAACTTATTTTTCTTATACTAGTGTTGGAGAAAAATCATAACCATTATTTTGTCCCACTTTTTCATCTCTTTCAATGGAATGAGAGATTGAGCTAAGAAAAGAGAGAAGCCATTATCTTTCACGGTAGCTACTTCATGAGACTATGGCAGCTTCAGTATACATGAAACTTGGAGTCTAACCTTGTGGCACTTTTAAAAAGTCAAAAACCTTAGTTTTAAAACTTTCAATTTGACACTATACATTAGATTTGCCTAAAATTGGTACCAAAAATAACAGCTGAACTGTAGAATTCTCAAAAGCACCTTCACAACTTAGAGGCTAAGGACAATTTTAAAGTGTCATTAATATGCCATTTGCAAAGATATGTTAAAATACATGATGTACATTAGATGAATAAAACAGAACTAAGGCTCCTGCCACCAGCAATCCTAGAAAACATATTTAAAAAAAAAAATCTAAAATTTCAGGTGAGATTTTTTCAAAGGAGCCTCAGGATTGAAGTGCCCAGCTCCCGCTTAGTCTAGAGCTCTAATTCTTAGACTGTTTTGAAGACTCCAACCCATATCCATACATAAACAGCTTGATTATTTCTAATATAATTTCTAGTATTTCTCAGATAGTACAAGAATGTCTGCATATCACTATACTCATCTAGAAATTTGGAATGCTAATCACCTGCTTTTGTAAAATACTTCAGGATCCAGGAATAAAGTCTTGGATCATGTTAATGACACAACTAAACATTATCAGATGATAGTGGAATACAGATACAGGGAATACACTCATTTTCATTCTGAGTGGCTTAATAAGGCAACAGCTCAAGCACTGGTTAGCATATAATATGTAAAGGGAAAGTGCCTGCTCCTCTTCACTCAAGGAAATTTTGCTGACTGTAACATATAAAGAGCAGCATGTACCAACCAGCCTGTGGACTGTGGACTACAGCTTTTTATGCTGTAGCCTAAATTCCTTTTTGGGCAAATTATTCAGTCTTGTGAATTAGTAAGGTTCTCTCTCATCTTGTTTTCCTTTTCATTAAACATTGAAGAAAATTGAAAGAATTCCCCCATTTTATTTTTACAGAGATGATGAGAAAAAAAAAAATCACACAACAAATTTAGATGAAAACAGAACAATTTTCTTCCATTTTTTCCAAACAACTCCATATGTGTACACATAGAGCATCTTATAGAATAGAATAAAGTCTATATTATATAAAGTAGGATCCAACAGGGCTTTTCTGACAGAATATGGAAATCATTGTGCTATTTGAGCATCATAGGGATGAATACAATGGAGACCTGCCTGGTGTATCCAGAAACATTATAATTCTTATTTTGCAGACAAATATTTAGTGACTTGCTCTACATCACCCAGTAAGCCTATAATGAAATCCTGACTGAAAAGAAAGTTTCCTGTAATGAAGTCCAATCTTTTGGGCATTATCTCAAATGAAGTTCTTTCTTCAGTTTTAACTTTGGCAATATGAACATAATTAACGTCTTCATCAATTTTTTAGCATCTTTCCATAGACACATATTTAAATAATATTGGTAAATAGGAACACCACTCTTCTTGAAAGCATACAATGACATCAAATATCAATTAATGATGTGCTGGCTTTTAGATTAATTATAAATATATAATTAATAATCATAGGAAGAACAGACATAGAAAAAGAAAAGCAAGACGAAAACGAAAACCTAGTCAGATGTATTGATGATGCAAGTAAAACAGCAAGTAAATCAGTTTTATATAAGGAATAAATAATAAAACCCCTTAAGTTAATGTATCTTTAAAATAATTTGAAATGTGATTCCATTATTGAAACTTGTGCTAATGGCACTAAATAAAATGCAATCTCTTTCTAATTGGAAACTAGTCTGCATTTTCCCTTGTTCTAGATTGCAGTCTTCATAAAACGTAAACCTCAGAAGCTCCTATTCAGTGGAAGGAACCTTCTTCTAGGGGTTGCCAATATGTTAAAATGCTAATAAAACTCAGTGTTATAAAATAAAGGCCACATCATAAATGGCAACAGAGTGCCCTCAGTGGGAATGATGCCTGAGATGCAAACACATGAAGCACCTGCAAGCGGTATCTCATGTTAAAACATGAATAAAATCTCTGGAAGAAATTTTCCCATACAATGCAACTGCATAGATACAGTGTCATATTTATAGCTGCTACCTGCTGTTGAAGGGATTTTCTCCTGGGATGATATGAGTGCTGTCCTTCCCCACTAAGAGCTTGATTCGATCATAGAATGACTTCACAGCTGGTGAAGCAGAATGGCTCTGTTGTATGATGTCAAGAGGATCACGTGAACCCCGGCACAGCAGGCTATTTTGACAAGTAGACTGGAGGCAGCAGTCTGGGTCTAGACAGTCAACCAAGCCATCTGAAAGGGAAGAATCATCAAGATTCAGCCGGCTGCACAGTGCTATCAAGCAATAATATCTAATGGACATCTTAAGGCACTGGGAAAAAATGTTAATGCTTAATCTTCGTAACATCTCTACGCCATAAAACTGGTAATTAAAGCAATAATGCAATGAGGATGAGACTTTCTCAAGTACACCGGTTAAACACCATTGCTACTACAATTAATTTAATCCAGTGTTAGATGAGAATCAATCCCAAAGAAATCTGTTAAGGGTTGAAATTAGAAAGAAGGAATAGTGGAAGGAGTACAGGATTTTTTGTTTAGGTTTTTTGTTTGGTTGGTTTGTGATTTTTAAAAAATATTTCCAACAACCTTCTCAGATGTCCTTGCTGAGCTGTAAGAGTCTTGAGAATTTAATTTGTTCTGTCTGGGGAGATGAGTGAGCAGTGACAAAGTAAGTTATCATTACCTACATAAAATAAAAATTACATTGTACACATTGTGGCAATTCGTAGGGCAGTACTGCTGGAACTCCCACCTCCCACAGATACCTGAATCAGAACTTGTTCACATGCTTGGATAAGGAAGGATCAGTCACAAAGCTGGTGGGTTCAGTCATGATATTACGTATTAGGTTGTCCATCAAGAATATTTCTTAAGAAGTATTTTTAAGAAAAATTAGAATTTAAACACCAGAAATTAAAATGGAATCTTCAATGGGCAGATTGATCTGTATACTTAGATAAATCACAGCTGACTATTTTTAGTACATACAGTAACAACTTCTAGCATCATCCTTCCTTCGGTATCTCATTTAACTGAAATATGTTCTCTCAATGGAGTTCTACTATAATTTAGAAATTAATAACCATTTACTTTAAAATATTATCATCTCTAACAATTTAGAAACATTTGTTCATCTACTCTGGCAAGCATCAGGCATTCAGCCTGCAATCTACTTAGGTCTGTAAACTTTCAGAGACTCCCCGAGGCATATTAATCTGATTTTTTGATACAACTATGGCCTCGGCACATACTGAATATCATACACAAGAGAGAACATTCCAGTACGTCAGTTGACAAAAGTACCTTAGAGTAAGATCGTGACTCATGTATTTTCAAGATTTTCAAATGCACAGCAGACCAGCATTACCCTACACAGAGATAATTGGAAAAACAACAACCAAAGAAAAAACAATCTAAGCCTATGAAAAGCTTTCTTATTTTACAATTAGCTGTGTATTTCCAACGGATTGTGTGTGCCTGAAATGACTGTTTCTGATTTAAAAACAAAATTGCCAAGGTATGCTGACAATGTTTCATTCAGCCCTCTAAGGAAATTTAACTTAGGCAAACTACCTTGTTGCGAGAGCTATACATTGCTTTAAGGTCAGTCGCCTGTTCACATTAAGAGCTCCATTCATCTTGAAATCCTTTCCAATGCGGTGGTAGGAATTTTCTTTTTTTGCCACAGTCCATTTTGCACCCACTTCATGTAATCATTGTAAGGATACCATTAGCTTCAGATTATAACTCAAGACAGTTTTTCTATTAAGGTCTGTGAACTTTTTCTCAGCATCCTGCCGTTCTTTCTCCGTTTGTGACACCTCTACTACTACAAACTTAAAGCTGCCCACTATTTAGTCTGCTCAGTTCTTTGAATAAAAGACCACCAGTCAAGAGAATCTTATCATCACATTAGAAATAACAGAAGCAAAACACAGGATATAAATTACTCCCTTTGACAAATTTACACATACTTGTTCAAGCTGCATCGTATTTTTGCTATACCTGTTATTAGAGGTGAGCATATGTTATGTCTGTAATGACCTCATCATGCAGCAGATTATGAGATGCTGTGACCGAACACTTCTGATGACACCATGAACTTTCAATTGGCATATCAATCTTCCAGCATCCTGTCAGTCATGCGAATCACATCTTTATGCTCGCAAGCCCCCTTGGATATAGTCTGACACTGCAATCTTCAGTAAATTACCCTGTCACTGCCAATCTCACCGTTATCTCACAAACAATCAAGCAGGCAATCAAACTGCTCTGAATTGCCAGTTCAGGACCTGGGAGGCTAGAAACATCTCCATTCAGTATCAGGGAGAAACCTGTGCATGATTCCTTTCACGCTGGAAGGTTTTTATGCAATTATGTGAATTCAGGCTTGCACACTTTCAGATGCTTAGAAGACTATTTAGAAAAGACAGGCATATACCATAACATAAACATAGACGATTTATTTGTTGGGAATATTACGACTTATAATATATGGCTATATTCCCCCGTACTAATTTATTCCTAGATGACAAGATTCGGGAGTTAGGATATTTTTACCTTATGTCAACTAGTTGATCCAGCTTGTTGCAGCAGCAGAACTAAGGTATGGATCTGTTCAGCATATGTAGCCAGAACCTGGGCACTGCTGTTTGGTATCAAAGGCTTATACACCGCTATACTGTTTGCATTCATAGTTGCATTGCTGCTATTTTTTTCTTTGTTGCTCTGAAATCTCTGACTCTATGTATGAAAGAGTATTGATTACTGTCAGAATATATTTGTTTCTAGTTCATGTTTGCCTAATTTGCTATCCAGACGTATTATCACAGAATGGCTGAGGTTGGCAGGGACCTCTGGAGATCATCTGGTCCAACCCCGCTACTCAGGCAAGGCTACCAAAAGCCGATTGCCCAGGACCATGCCCAGACAGCTCTTGAATGTCTCCAAGGATGGAGACTCCACAACCTCTCTGGGCAACCTGCTCCAGTGCTCAGTCACTCTCATGCCAAAAAAGTGTTTCCCAGCATACATTTGTGCCTGCGGTTGTTCCTCCACAAGTGTAGGACCTTGTACTTCATGAGGTTCCTATCAGCCCACTTCTCCAGCCATAGTCATAGCTATTACATATGAAGTGAATTGTTACAGAATCATTTAGTTACGTTAGACTCAGTTGATTAAAACAAGGGCTAGAAAAAATGTACCTTTTGTAAGAGAAAACCCTGCCATAAGCATGAATTTTAATTAGAATTCAGTACTTTGTTTTTTAATATATATTTCAGAGCTTGTCGTCTTCCAGATTTCCTCAGGCACACTGAATTATTTATATGGTTAATTCAATGACAAAAACCTCACCATTAGTCTCACCAAGATATTGCTGCTTTTCATAGCATACACATCTGAGTTTAAAGTGGCCAGATAGCAGCTCTCTGAAACTCTTGTATGCTAAAGGGAAGAGACTGTAGGGGGAGTTAAGATGGTGCTGAACCTCCTCCAACAATTTGAGACCAAAAGATATCCTGACTTGGCCTTAACTGAGAAGAAATAAATAGGAAATTTTGATCTGATTTAAACTGGCAGCACAGGACTAGCTCTCTGTTGCTGTTCGTGGTTCTTCTGAATTCCCAAGTCTTTTCAAAAACAGATCAAGTGACATGGTATTCCTCTTGAAGACTTTACCTCTGCTAATGGATACAGATACATTTCTTGACTTTCCATAAACTGTTCCACAAGCTTTTTGGCAGACTGAACTAAACAGCAAAAAGAAAATTTTAAAGTACTACATGTAAGTAGAATAATCTACCCATGCATGCCATATTTTAAGATGGCTCTATTATTGTGTTCTTCTTGAACATCACTGCAAGGCCTAAAAAGCTCTCAGTAGAAATAGTAATATATTTTACTGCTAATGTATTTAGAACCTCTCACCATCAGTTTTCCTTCACCATTGAATATATTTCTCATCACGTTCAGGTGACTGGATTCCAGAATTGTGCTACACCTTTCTTCGGAAAGTTGACGCTTGAGCTATTGGAGTTTTTCTTAACTCCTATGAATAAATTATCTTCAGTTTCCCCTCTTCATCAAATACTTGCAGGTTATGGTTCAGGTTCAATTTATGACGCATGTTAGAACAAGTCAACTTTAAGCTGACATCCAGCTGCTTTCTGTACCCAGCAGGGGACAATTTTGTTTCCAAAACAAAACTGAGCATACACTCAGTAGAGGGCATCCTTACACTTCACTAGCTTCAGGATCTGGTGACTTTCAGAGCGTAATTCTTGGAAATTTTTCTTTTTCCAATAAACATTTCAGACTGATTATTAAAATGGAGGCAGGGAGAGAGGGAACAGCAGCTACTACGAACCCTGAGGGCAAAAGGGCCTTTGATCACTCTAAGGGCAAATTAGTTAATTTATCATGATCTGATTTTAATTATGTGTAGTATTAATATATCCAAGGTGAGAGAATTAGAGATGCTCTATCAGATTATCAAAAGAGTAGGCCTTCTCCCTGCCAACACAGAAATATTTTGACTGAGCTTTAAAACTGCATGCAGATCCGTTTCCACAGACTGGCTATTCCACAGCCTGGTATATCTTATTACCAGAAAGCTTTATCTAATATTTAACCAAAATTTTCACTTTTGTAGCTTGATCTAATTACTGTTAGCTATATTGGCATGCATCATTCAAAATAATTCCTCAGAAGTTCCTGGTGCTAACAAGAAAGGAAATGCTTCTAACTCTGTTCCAGCCCTGTTCTTCAATTAGCCAAACTGGAAAGCCTCTCTGTAAACTGTCAGGATATCCATCATACCACTGGCTTTTATAACGAACTGTGAGCACAACAGAGTATTTTCGGAACCATAAACCTAAACCAAAGGTGCCTTTCAGGGAAAGCTGGATTGTAAATCCCAAATTATGGTAAAGTAGAATAAACCTGGCTTCTGTGTACGCGGGGTGTGCCTCTGTACAAAAGCTCCTTAATGAGGTTTAAAGTACCCTGGAATATGACATTGCTAGAGCAACAGCCCCACTTCCCTTGCCCCCTCAGGATCCTTGTGCTGCCCAGGGCTCTGGCAGTGGGGAAAACCCTCATCCCTAAGAACCCCAGCTGGAAGGAACTACTGCAAGTGTAGCTCCAGCTATGCACCGAGTGCCTGGTGGTCCATCAGAACCTGTGAATACTGGTGGATTATTGATGCTCCAACTTCAAACTACACATCGCTTAGAGCAGAGTTGGCCTAGAGGACTCCAAGATGAAAACAATCTTGAAAAAAATGTTTGTTCAGTTCCAGTGTACACATGGATACCTATGCAGCAACCGGTGGCTTTTTAAATCATGGAATTTGCAGTCACTGAATTTCATCCTTTCCCTTCTCCATGGGTTAGAAGAGCATGTTACTGTAGTAACATATCCCGTGAGGGACAGTGTAAGGATAAGCTGGCTAATGTGTGTAAAGGCGATTAGAGGCTGACATGAAGTTTTAACAAAATCGCATAAAAGCACACTCATTAGCTCTTGTCAAACTTACATAATGTCTAGTTTTGATACGGATTTTACACTCGAGCCTACATGACTCACTCTGGCCCCCATCCACAATAGATTTCAACTACTCATTACATTTAATATTCTAAAACTGACTATCGTACAGGCTCTGGAAAGGTATTTTCTGCGCCAAGAGTATTCTGGGTATTTATATTGAGAACTTCATAAAATCTTTTGTCTGTGCTGAATTAGAGACCCCTGCTGAGGCAATGCTTGTTGAGGCAAGCTAAATTACATGATTTGCTTTTGTGCTGCGAAATACTTGTATTATCTTAAATGTCACAAGCCTGATGCAGTATCAAGTCACAGGATTGGTAATTTTCTAAAAGCAATTTTTTTTCTAAATGTTTATTGCAGGAAAACACTTCTCTCTCTTTCTATTTTCTTTCTGTCTAATTTCAGAGATGAGTTTTCTAAGACAACTCAAATAAACAGCCTTTCAATCAGTCAAGTGCACTGTCCTGACAGTGAACTTCTCTAGAAATGTATATTTGCTCATGAATTGAAGAGAATTCATACTGGAGCGGATAGCTGGCTTTCTCTCATTCATTATCTTTAATGTATTGTGCCAAACAGAATTACCGCCAACTGTACTTCTTGGTGGGGTTACAGCTATATAGTAACAAACTGAAGGGCAAAATTTGCCTTCTGAGATATGCACAACTCTCTTTGGAAAGCCAAGTGGAAACAAATTAAAATGTATTTTAAAAAGATTGTCCCGCTTTGTATAACAAACAAGGAATTCCTCATTCTATTTAGCTTAGTATTATATACTGCTATGGGGTGTTTCCTTTCCTTCCCCACCCAGTTTTAGTCCAGATAATTACACTTCGAGGAGAAATGTGATCTGTGAAGTGATACAAGCAGTGACTGCATTTAACCTTTCCTTTAACCAGCCTGCACGTGCCCTCTCCATCCTGGTCAAATCTGAAACAAACCAATTTAGCAAAATTTTGGCTATTTTCCTTTCTCTGAGATTATATCATTTAACTGTCTTGTCAATAAAAATTATAAACCTGAGTAGAGTAAGTTTGCAAGGATGCAAAAGGCAGGAGAAGAGAGAAAGAAGGAAAAGAAAAGCCTAGAAAGAGTAGCCCAAGTGGGGGACATAGGACTCCTGCCAGGGCTGCTTCTGCAGAAGCCAGAGTTCTTAAATATCTCTCCCAAATCATCCTATAGAATTCAGGACAAAGGCCCCTCAAACATGAGTTCCTGGTATCAACTGTATCCAACATCTAGTGAAACTATGCTTTAGAAAAGAAACATGATGCTTACTCTGCATTACATTGTCCATTTTACTTGGAAGCACTGTAAGGTCCAAGGTGAAATCTAGTTAAACATACACCATTTATGAAGACTGTTCCAAGATAATAAAACCATTTTGCAATTTAGGAACAACTAAACTAAAATAAAATAGTTATTGTAAAAAGATGGGTACAACTAGTCCCTTGTAGTGATTTCCTTATGCAATATGTCAAAAGGAATATGAACTTAAAAAGTAATGTACCTTCTCCCATTCCTTAAAATATCATTTCTAATCCCTTAATTTCCTAAAATAAATCCACGGTGAATTAAATGGGTTATACATGTCTGTTGGGAGGATTATACATTGTAATCACAAGTATAGGTCTTAAAATAAAGCTATTTCTAATCCCTCCAAAAGATGCTTAATAACTATTAGACTACTGAGAGACCGATTAAGGAAAGGGATTAGATTTAGAAGCGGCCACAGTAAGTAAATTATGTAATCTAAACATGTTTCGGAAAACAGAAGCATTTTCCAATTAAAAGAGATCTTAAAAGTGAGTCAATGCCAGAAAACCCTTACCTTTCAGTTAGGCTTCCTCCTTAAAAATAAATAAATAAATAAATAGGTAGGTAGGTAGATAGACAGATAAATAATTAAATAAGAAACTTTCAAGCTTTTTTAGCAAAGTAGCCTATGCACCATAGTGACCCTAGACAGGTTCAAAATGAAGACCCAGTGAAGTCCATATCTAGATTTGACAGGTAATGATAAGGACAAATACAGGCAGTTTTGCCAGTGCTACCTCGGAGCAGGCACAGCTCTACTTGAACAGCTCTAAGAGGAGCAAACAGCTTTGGACGCTCTCTCCTCTCTCTGCTCTGGAATCCCATTTTATTTATGTGAGTAACACACACTGACATCACATTTAAAATGAAGATTTGTAAGTCTCAACAAGACAGGGACACATCTGCCTCTTCTAGGAATAAACCAACTAAAGGGCATTAATCTAAAATTGAAAGAAAATATTAAGTATAATCTTTCATTTTTCTCTTTTTGAACTACGGTATGGAATTCGCATTGTGGCAGATAATAAGACAAAACAGGACAAATGGGAATCCCTTTGGAGTCAGTGGCAATGCTCTTCTTGACATCCATGAAATGAAGACTTGGCCTAAGGCTTTTGAATCTGATTGTGCAATACAATTGCAATAAGACTGGCTGAACAGTGGAAGAGCACCAAAATATGTTAAATCTATTGCTGCATGGGGAAGAATGGAAGATAGAAAATGATAGTTGCATTTCAGTGACAGCTGAAGCAACTCTATTGTAACAACATGAATAGAAGGATGGAAAAGGAAGGAGATTCAGCTGTCCAGATAAGGATCTCATTTAGGCAAAAAGTTGTATTTTTAGCTACCTTGCTGCCTTTTGAAAGAACAGCTTGCATCTTCAGTACCACTCCAGAACTACTTGCTTATGTTAACAGAGTAATGTTGGTAATGGAGCAACAAATGAGTTCAACATTTTGCTGCAAATAAACTTGGTTGAGTTTCAAATGAAAAGAGAGACCAGGAGGAGAGGGGATTTCTTTAACTTTCAGTAATCTTCTGATTTATGTGAAACTTGGGGCTCTGGTCATTAGCTGAATCTTTAACATTGATTCCCCTAGTACAGTTTTCAGCTTTGTCTAATGAGAAAACTTAATCTGTTCCTTTATATACACAGTCACAATTACATAAAGGTGCATCTTGAAGCACACAGCACACATCCCTTCCTTCCTCTCCATTCCTGCGCACTCCCATGGTCTCCCCTGTGGTAGCATTAATAAACATATAGGTCACAGGATGTGTTCCTGGCCAGATGTGCAGTGAACCAGACACTTTTTATAAAGAGTAGTACAGCTTAAGGCAAAGGCAGAACTGCACTCTAACATACTAAGTCCTAAGCGATTAACGTTACGTTCAGTTTTGAGTTTTGTTGCAGCTCTTGTGACTGACAATTTGACAAACTGATGGGAATGACAATGACTCTGTCTTTACAGCACATATTGGAAAGGACCTCATGCCATCTCAGAGAAATCTGAAACTCAAAATATAATCAAGCAAACTGAAACAGCAAAAAATCACAAAGGCACAAGAGAGACAGAGGAGTACTGCAGTGCCACACAGCCTGTGGGTAACTCTCAGCTTGCGCCACCTGCACCGTGTACAAAACACTGTGGCTGAATTAAAGGGATTGTCAGTTTTTCAGGTATACCTTGCAAGTGTGTAGAGAAACAGCTAGCTGAACAGGTGCTGAACATCATTTAAGCTCCCTTATAGAAGAAACGCTACAGAAACATAATAAGGATGAGACTATTAGAGAGTAGTAATGTTCATCAGATTGAAGTATTGAGCTAAGGGTCAGAAGACAAGAGATTAATTTCTGTCTTTATCATAAAATCCCCATGTGAAAATGCGTGGGTCAAATGGACTTTTCAGGTTGTTTGGACCTTGGAACAAACAGAGATTTTCAAACTATCTACACTCCCACAAAAAGCAATGAGCAGTAACCTCTCTAGCCTCTAGAAAAAAAAACAAGTTCAACCTGCAAGTGTTGAGAAGGTCTGAAGAGTTCTCCCCTTAATCTTTCTAGCTTTCAGCTAGGCCAAACAGTTTTCTTTTAGGTGTCACTATGGTAAAGCAGCAACCATGCACCTTGCATGGTAATGCTGATGAATATTATATGTCTGTTGTATGGCATATTTATTCTATGTATTCTTTGACTTCGATGAACTACCATTTGCCTTCCATGAACTAAGTTTTAGAATTCTGCAATTTTAAATTTGTGTGACCAGCTGAGTGGTCTTACTGGTCATTTTTTCTCCTGTCTGCCTATCTGTTTTACAAGTGCAGAATACTTTCTTGGATAAGTAAGTAAACATATTGTTCCAGTATTTCTAGTAATGTTTTTGAAACTAATGTCTTGTTTTGAGGAAACTCTGATGATATATCCATTTTCAAATTTTCCTTCAAAGCCTGTAACAACTGCAAACCTAAGCAGTTCACCTTTTAGTTTCTTACACTGCATTTAACACAAGTTTAGTGGGTTGTGTTGTATAGTTAAATGCCAAATAATGTAATTTGGCAGTTAGATTCTGCTCCTTACAATTCAGTAACAGCTATAAAGCAAGTTCCAGTTGTTCTTTTAAAATATGTCTGTAAGCACTGATCACATGTGAAACCAAGGAACTAAGAGAGGATTTACAGATTAAAACTAGTGGATGATATTCAGATGTGGTTAATGTCATGTAATCTAAACAAAATATACCTGTTCCTCAGTTTGGGACTTAAGAATAATTTCTACACCCTGAAATCTTATATAAAATTAAAGCACTCATCTTAATGACAATTTTACCCTAGAAGCAGCTATTCAAATGAGCCAAATATTTCTTTGCAGTTTTAGGAAATACCATGAGTAAAACATTTATTAATCAGCAAACAACATGTGCTCTTTAGATTAATTCTTGGCCAAAGAAAAGTGAAGAAGTCTCAAAGCTGTGCCTGATGTTTGACTTTTAAAGAAGAGCAGAAGCAAGTGAAAAAGTCTACGTGACTTACTAAACACATTGTAATGAAAGGCATAAGAAAGCTACTTTAATCGAATGAGATAGATCAAGCAATCTTATTTAGATGGCACAACTTCTCAGAACTGCTTTCAGCTCAGCAAAGCCTAATACCCCATGGAAGGCTCTACAAAATGAGAGGAACTAAAGCCATCTTTGAAGGTAAACACAGAACACAAATTCTGTATTTAATAGGGATATGACTGATAAAGGAGAGGGAAAATTGAACTGGGATCTTGGGGCCTTACCATATATGATTGTTCAGTGCACCTCACTCAGCCCTTTAAAGTCTGGCACATGAACTGTGCAATATTGCAGCAAGTTGCAACCATTTACTCAGGCTGTGTACATGAGAGCATGACCCTGGCCTCTAGCACAGAGCAGAAAAAATACTGCTAAACACCCTGCTCAATCAGCCGCTATGCTTGTGCACACAGGCACAGTAAGTTGTTTTGCAATTCACATGTGCCAAGAGCCCACAGGAAAAAGTTTTGGTCTGCTGGGCCATGCTCTCCACCATGGGCTTCAATGGGATGTGGAGTGGGACTGAGTCTGCCTGTTTGCTCCCGATGCAGGTGCTGTGGGTCACCACATCTCTCCAGAAGGCCACAGCTCGCTCAGTCTCATTTGTTTCAAAAGAAATGTAACAACAACACTTGACAACAATGACAGCCGAAGTCTTTCTGAAGGAAAATGACTCACGAAGAAAGCGTGTATAACCCTCTGTTCTTTAGGGATTGGGAATTGAAAGACTTTTGCTCACCTCCCTCATTATCCTTGTTATCGGCACAGGCGGTTTCCATGGCAACGTTGCATCCAGGACCCCTCCAGCCGGTCTGGCAGACACACTGCCAGCTGTTCTGACCCAGCGTGCATCTCCCATTGCCATTGCACAAATCAGGGCAGCCATCTGGTTGAAGAAACGGAGAAGGTAAGTACAAGACACACTCATTCACACTGCCACTCAGATTTCTGACAGTATTACTGTGCAGACAAAAAGGGTCATTCCTGCTGGTGGCACAAACACTCTCCTGGCCCAGAGCCACAGCCCTGGGGTGGAGAAGAAGGGTAAAGAAAGGGGATGCCTCAGAGAAATGGGGATTTAACTCAAGCCAAAAGGCAGGAGGAGTACTACCATCAGCCGTAGCACACGTTTTATGAATACTGTAAAGGTTGAGTTGAGAGAAATTACAGTCTGCTGACAGAAGATCACAGTCTGTTATTTTTCCCACTGTATGTGTATACACATATATGAGGGAGAATGTCTTCTTCAACAGGCATGCAGAGTGCCTTTTATATTGTGCATTGCCTTGTTCTCCAGAGCTTCTCTAAACGCAAAGTTTAAATAAATAGTTTTGAAACTATTTTCCTTCCTTAACAGTCATTTTAAAAGACCTACTTATTTCATAGTGTTTACTTATATTATGATGTAACATTTCATGCTTTCTGAAAGACACCTTAGAAGAGATATCCCACAAAAGATGTATGTTTTGACTTGACTATGGATATGATGTGGCTTATTATATAGCAAGAGCTGAATTAGGAACAAAAATATTAATTAGCTAAGGTGCTTGTAAGTTCTAACAAAATGTCCATAGGTAATAGAATACTGCCACTGCTTTTCCCTGAAACTAGATGAGTCTCAGGAGGCACTACTGTATCTTACTGAATAGTCATTATGAAAAAGGGTAAGAAACCCAAATTCCAGCCTTGGTATATACAATCAAATCCATCAACACCCAATCCACAGAAGCATGTGTATGTGCCTGTGGAGGTGATGGAAGTTTTGAAAGTCCTGCACCAGACTTCTCATAGCTCCTTTTCATTAGTCTAAGCAGGAGGAGAAGGCTGTGTTACCATACTGACAATAGATGTTGGATCCCAATCACTCACAAGCTCTCATGTTTAGGTTGGAAATACAGTTTAATCCTGCCATCTCTACAACCACTGGAGAACTTGGAATAATTAATGTCATTGCTGTTGGTCTTGGGCAGAAAATTTAATCTCAAAACAGCTCACAAAGCTTTATGCTCTCTCATTTTCCCCTCCACCAGCAGTGATGGGTCACTGTCAGCACCAAGATCTGCAGGGACCTGCTGCAGCCCTCGCAGGTCTCACTGACTGGCTGGGTTAGTCCTATGATTTGCCACCATGACCCCAAGCTGTGACTATTAATTAAGCATTACATTCTCTTCCTCAGGCACTTTAAGAGGACCAAGGAACTAATGGGTAAGAGTGTGGACACTCTTTTCACCAGCTGTTAGTGAGGAAGGCAGCAGTGGGAAATATCCTGAAAGCAAATAAAAATATTTTCTTTGTCTGAGCAGCACCACTTCAGATGTGCAGCACTGGAGAAAGACTAAGATGACAGTAGGTTGCTTTTGTGCCCCTTGGCCTCTGCAGGTGACTGGCAATAGAGGCAACTGTCAAACAGCACAGTCTTCATACTAGTGCTGAAAGGTTGAACAGCCTTCCAGAAATCACTAATTTAGACTGCCTGTGTGTTTCTATAAAGCTGTTCAGAAAGCCACAGCTCTGAGTTTCTGTCTCTTCTTATGCCTCCCAGCTGCCTTTGCTGTAGCCAGGTGATGTTAGAGAGAAGTTCCTCTGACCCCATACTGGTTTTCACACTGCTGCAGGAGTTTCCCAGGCAGGAAAGCAAGCTGCCTTGTATCCCTTGTACTCATACAACTGGTATGACAAAATGTAAGCATTCAATTTTACTTCTCCTCATTGGATTGTTGCCTGATACATTCATAGTGATTAATTAAATTTTAATAGGACTAAGTAGTCCCCAGCCACATCAATTTTTGATGTGATTCTGAAAGTTTCCTTCACTATTTTTTTTTAAAAATAAATGCTGGCCCTGTGAAAGGTGCTGGACTGAGATCTCTGAGACCTCAGCTGTCCCACAGAAAAGCTTCTTTACAGCTAACAGCAACCAAAGTTTCTGTGCATTGTCCTACCAAGGTGCCTGAACCTGCATCATTTCTAGCACTGGCACAGCAGCTTGATCTCCACCAAAGCTCTGTGAAGTAAGATACCAGACCTCTGTGAACAGGGCCAAGACCATTCAGTTCATTTTACACAGAAAGCTATCAGCAGATAGAAACAAGTCCTATAATTTTTATATCAATCCTGTTGTGTATTAAAAAAATACAGTGCCCCTTCACTTAAATGTAAGGTTATTTTGGCATTACATATCTTAGCTATAAAACATTGCACTTACTTTTGCAGAACAGGTAATATATTTTCATGGCATTTATTTTACCTCTTTCATTTGTCAGGTTGTTTGAATGACCAAAATGATAATGTTTGAGGGGAGGCATCATACTGTAGGACAAATTATTTGTTTTAAATGAAAAACAAATAGTAATTGTGAATATATACACACAGTTGGCTTTATGCTGAGCAAATATTTAGATAGCATTATAGTCTGTTAGACCAAAATTTGTTCTAACAGCCTGTTGACCAGCTAGACAACAGAGCTCCATTATGATCTAGTAATAACAAGTTTTACTCTAAAATGTTTATATTTAGGCAGTGCATTTAAATATCTCTACATGTGCACGTGCACAATGATTAGTGCCGATGAACATCCTCCGCACACACAGCATTTGCACGTGGCTAATGGGCCTTGATGCACTTCAGCAGGTTTTACAGTGGACAAGGTACAAAGTGCCTAACTGAGGAGCCTTCAGAGTCCCAGCAAACGCTCAGTGCTCACAGCTAGACATATGGTCTTTGCTGGAAACGCACACTGTACAAAGCATATCCTGACACTAAGTGCATTGTTAAAACTTGCTTTCATTCTCCAGTCCTAGCTCAGATTGAGCAGTGTATTACCTCCTGGCTGTCTTATGAATTCACTCACAGAGTAAGGTAGTCAAAGAGAGAGTAAGGTAGTCACAGAGGGAAGGGCTATCAACATCTAACCTTAAGAAGTAATCCGCCATGGTATGAAGCTCTCAGTCACAGCACAGAAAAGGGCCCTTCATGCTACTCATCTTTTCTATGACAGTATGCCTAATGGAAAATGTCAAAAAGCTAGGTTAAGAAAGAAGAAAATGCTTGTTTAAAGTGCTATGTTGACAACCTATTTATTCACAGAGCAGGCAGAGTATGGGCAACAGCAGTTCAAGTGTCTCACACTTTTCTAGCAATGTCTCTGCACAGGCTGCTGCTGCTAGAGGTGAAACACTAATGCAGCCTCCCTTCTCTTTCAGTCTCCAACCTGCCTGTGGGATTGGTTACTGGGAGCTTTAATACAGGTACATATGCATTTACAATTAAAGCAGCAAGAAAGACTTCAGTACTTTTTGCAATGTAGCGTCAGGAATCTGTGACTAGCATTGTGAGGGACCACCAGAGAAAGAGAATGTTTCAAAATCAAAATACTAAAATTCATTCCTCTCCATACCAGACAGACAAAATGCCCAGCATTCATGTAAAGTGAATGCTGGAAGGCAGTGTTAAAGGAAAAGGAGAAAATAAAGGCATTATATCTCTGGATCTAACAGAGAATGAGGTAAACTGTATTTTGTACATGAGATCCCAAAACACTTTTTAGCATTCTCACAGAACAGAACAATCTCTATAATCTTGCAGTCTGGAACACTAGGGCTAGTGTTTAATGCCTGAACTTACTTCCTCTCTCAGATTTTTTTCCAACTACCCAACTAAATTGGAGTAACAAAACAAATTCATTAATGGATTTCATGGCGTTTCTTGCTTCTCTTTGTTCAAACAGGCTGTTACATTCTTAACTTGCTCACAGTTTAAAAAGCCCATTTCTTGGCAAGTTAATATCACACCACATTTACAGCAGTAAGTAGCATGAGAACGCTGACTCTTATGGATCACAACAAGGGCTTGAAGATGATTATGAAACTCTACAATTTGGTAAGCAGAGATTCAGCAAATTTATCTGTTTTGGTGCACAGGGACACTTGCCCCCTATATACCTACAATGTTTCTCATTACTTGAAAGCTCTTCACTTATATTTCCTCAGCTTATCCATTTCAATGCACATACGATGACAATACATTACAATGAAAGGAACTTTGGTGATGCATAGTACAAATGAATACTCAGAAACAACATGAGAGGACTGTGGCTTAAGGAAAAAAAAGTGTGGTATCTTTTCCATAAAATAGTTGAGGTCCTTCTTCTAGGAATGAATTGGATTTCTGTCTCTTGACTGTACCTATTACTAAGAGGAAGAGGATCTACCATGGACGCTAAGTAAATAATGTAGTATCAGAAGAACAGGACACTATTTAACAAAACACTAGGAGAAATGAGAACACGCCAATATGAAGAGGAGTATTTAGTCAACTACTAGTATATATATATATCATTATTACATTCATCTTATTTCTTATTATTAATATTCATGGAGAAGAGGGATCAAAAAGGTTCAAGACCTTTGGTTAGATACAGTAGGAAAAGAAAGCTCCTGTCTGAAAGCCCTTATAATCCAAAAGACAAAATAAGCTTAACATACTAGATTTTTTTATATTTGTTTGTAAAGCTCCACATTGCCACAGTCCATGATGCTATAATGATACAAATTAAAGTGTTTTTCATAGCAACAATAGAAAAATAAATAGTCTAGAAAACAACAAACATTGCTGTTAACCGAGGTCTTTACGAGCAAAATTAAGTCTACTGCTTCCTCCAGGTCTACGTAAGTTTTATCTATTTCTGAGAGATTTATGAAAAGCTGAATTTAACAAGAAAGTCTGCAGAATCAGTATGAATAGTAAACAAAATCAATACGGACAATGCTTGTTTCTATGAAAGTGATAGTGCTGGATATATTTACGAGAGAATACTCATAGGTTTTACCTAAAATGAAATTATTTTGAGACTAAATTGTAAGGTAATTAATTAATTTTTTAACTCAGCAAATTAATTTCCAGTATCTAGGCAATACATCAGAAATTCTAAGCTGATTTTGGGTAAATTCTGCACAGTGTTCCTTTTCATTCCACTGATACTTACAAACTCTAGGTATACAAATACACATGTACCCGGCTACCCAGGCATATATAGATTTTCCTTTGCATAAACTACTTTAAAATTCCAAAACAAACATTTTAAGTAGATCAAAATGTAAAGACACACTGTCCAATGAATTTGTGGTTTCAGTCTCAACCTTACTAATCATCAGAACTCCCAGTTACGGTGGGGCCAATCACTCTGATAAAGAAGGAAGGGAAAGGGCAGCCAGGGAGAAAGAAGTTACAGAAATCTTTTTCTTTTTAAAGTTTTCAAACTTTGAAGGAATAGGTAGCCTCTTAGTATAATTAAATGAAAAAGGGGAATAGGAGAGATGGAGGGAAAAAAGTAAAATATCTCTAGGTGATATCTTGTAACCACTTAGAGAAGCAGACAATGGTTCTAGCCTCTACTCAGTTTGTACATGGGAAATTAGATGTAAATCAAGAGGTTACATCTTCTGAGTCCTTCTGATCCAAAGCTGTCTATCAGCCATCTATCCTCCAAACAATATCCTCAAGCAGACAGAATGGGTTCCCAGCACCTCTCCCCATTTAGCACACATGTAGTGCAACTATAGCCTGGAATGTAGTATCTCTTGTTTATCTTTCTGCCTATCCCCATTTTACACATCCTTATTCAAAGCCTGCTGGCAGTCAGTGGAGTCTTTTCATTGACTTGAATTGACACTGGACCAAGTGGTCCTCTGGGTGAAGATGCCCTGCAGTAAAGAGTATGTTGTACAGCACAATTCTCTTGGTCACAGGATAAACGAGTTTCAAGGGGAACATTTAAATTACAGTTAAATCCTCCTGATTACAGCTGTTAACTACAGAACTGTAGCAAATAAAAGCAGTCGAGGATATGATGGTACCTACAGAATATAGAGAAATGACATAAAAGAAGTAATTAGAATAGCCTGTTTAATTTGGATTTTAGAGGATAATCACTGTTTTCATATTTTCTGTTTATTCCTTCAGCAAGTTGCCGGTATGCCTACAGCTATCTAGCAAATAATAAATGAGGTACATAGAATGAGGTACCTAGCAACATTGAAAATAAAATTATGCCTTTTATTTGATATTGTTATTTTTTAATCCTTCAATTCCAAAGCCTACAGGGCTTAGTTAAAGCCAAAGAAAGGGCATACAAATAAAAACGACAGACAGTATTATGGTAGGCACACACAAGTTATTTTCTACAGAGTAATATTTCAACTAAAATAAACTCAGATCCAAACCATGTAACTAAACACAGGTCAATGCAATGTAATATTGGTTGAGTGAGAGGTGAAACCCCTTTGAGTGAGTTTGTACAGTTCCAGAACAGGCTAGAGCCATGCAGAAGCACTAGCTCAGGTCTTTGACGCAGGATAGTCACACAGATTGACAAATTGTTAAGAATTAACCCAGCCTTTCAGTGTAATAAAAAGCCTAATTTCACTGCTCAAATACCACAGCAGTGCTGCTTGTGGTTCCGGAGAGCACTCACACAGAGCAGGAGCTTCTCTGTGGCACTGAAGCATTTGTCACCAAGATGCTATGACTGGCCTCCTTGCTTCTTTTTTTTTTTTCTTAGTTTTTAGAGAAAACATTTTTTTAAAATTTCCCAATACCCTAAGTATTTCTTTAAGCTAGATATCAAACAAAGGAATGTATGGAATAAATAACTATTTGCAGATGTGCTGGAGGAGATGAATACATGCCTGAGTTAAAACTAAAGAATGGGCCAGCTACAATTTTATTTATTGAGCAGGCTGAAAAAAACTGAAAGGCCAAGAAGTAAGTTTCAAGGATCCAGAATCCTGATTTCCTCCACTCTAATACTTTCTGTGCAGGCAGGCAATTATGAATATTAAGTAAGGTTCCTTAAATTGCCTGGGATATGTAAGCCATAACAGAATTTCCTTCTAAATTCTATTTACTATGTATCTATGCAATTTCTGTCTTTCACCTGTAAAGATAAGAACTCAGAGAACATCCAGCTTTCCAAACAAAATAGGAAAATGTGAGAAAAACACATGTGACTGTTTAGAAGAAGAGAAGTAAACCTCACACAAAGGGGAACTACTGGTATTAAAAAGCAAGCCTCAAGAAAAGTCACTTGCATCTTTCTGAAGAAAAAAAAAAACTATAAAAAAAGATACAGACACACACACACACATACAAAAAAAAAGAAGACAGAGGAAAGCTCATATTGCAACATAGGTCACAAAAATCTGAGATTGAAAAAAACCCCACAGGTGTCAGAGCATCATACCTTGTTAACAAGGGATTGTTCCCAGCAGTACATTCTGTTCTATCCAACTTCATTTTAAGCAACTCAAGCAGATGGGCTCCCATTACTTTCTTGGAGGGAGACACCCTTGAGGTCTCCCTCTTGTGCACAACCAACAGAGTTCTCTAACTATCGCCAGCTTTTGGTGTGACCTCCCTTCAAGCTGCCAACAGCTGGGGAGGGAAAAGAGGGTGACAGTTTGTGCTACGCTGTCCTGAGACTTGAGGAAACTGAACAGACCAATAATCAAAAAAATCCATGTCTGCTGGAAGGTTAACTATACATAAAGAGCTTAAGCTGAGCCCAAGAATTTGGGCTATTTATATACAAAAGACAGTTTCAAGAAGGAAGGGAGACTGCATTGATAGGAACTTTAGTCATAAGACTGAGAAGCTTCTGCAATGCAAAGAGAACAAGTGCTCTGCTGTAGCCAGGAGGCCAGATCCAGTCCTGCAAATGTGGGATGTCCATGGGATCCTGTCTCCACACAGCCCCCACAGCATCCAAAGACTGCAGGCAGGAGTAAGGGATGGTATGAGTGCGATGCGCAGGCAGCGTGCTGTCTGCATGCCCCGACATTGCAGACCTTAACACAGAAGATGCATCACATCCTGCACAGAAACCAACTCTGTACATAGTGTTCATCAATGATCAGTTGATGAACATTTCAGATGTGTACCAGCATAAGCAAAGTAGTTATACGAAACATACGGACATAAGTAAAGACACTGCTGCAGCCCAAAAGCTACAGCATAGCTACACAGTTTCTTCTACAGGCTAAGCAGATTACTTGCTGAGATTTTGAGCAAGAGCTAAAATTTGACCCTAGCAGCACATTCAAGTTACACAGTGTATTCTTTTCAAAAAAATGTCATATTCAACTCATATTCATATACCAAATAAAAAGATACATAAAAGATGCAGTAAAATTTGTATTTGAGATAGCCGGTTCTTTCAAATTAATCTGACTGTAACAAAATCCATTTAGAATATAATTCCAGGTGAAATTGCATTCATAAAACCAGTACCACAACCATAATCTTTTATTGTATTAATGTTTCTGATCTGGGATACAAGGACTGGCATCATCCTTCATAATACGTAATATAATTTCTGCAAAAGAAGTCTTCTCAAGTTGAATTAATCTCTAAAATAACGTCTATATAAATAGTTTAGTGGCAGTGTAATGATAAAGTGACCTGTCAGACAGGATGTGTAAATTCAGTCAATTGAGGAGTAACAAGCAAAATATTGACCTCATATTTAAAAGAATATATAACCTAATTAAAATGTAATAACTAAAATCCCTATGTTAATCACAGTGTTATGGCAGGGAGTTTCAGTCATTCGTTCATAAAAATTAGAATTCACACAGTAATTGCTACTCAACCCCCTTGCATACAATGCAATTTGCTTTTTTATTATTTGGAATATGTGGCAGCCATAGCTTTTAAAAAATATGCATTTGAACTGTTTTGAATAAATGTTTTGGTAAAGTGTTGGTACACTTTTAGACATACTTATTAACTACAAAGCTTCAAGAATCTCATATATGCTGATGCACAAAGTTGTGTCACATTTCCATACTCCTTACCCATTATATCCTCTTTGTGTCACAGGGAGAGACAAAGAGGAAACAATACAATGTAATTCTTAGGTTAAGTGATATCTGTATCTTGCAAAAGGATATTTGACATTGTGCTGTCAAATCCCAAACATTAGATTTCAAAAGCTCAGTTTCATTTGGCTAACTGAAATTTATAAAATTCAACATAAATGACCTAATTTTTCTGTATTTCAGAGAGAAAACAATGCAAAGCCCTAATTTTGCAATTGTTAACAGCTAAGATGATGTATGAACTCAGAATCATACCCATCTTACTGAAGCACCTGTAGTATTCTATTCTAACATTGGAGAAAAGCATGAAATTATGTAGTTGGTTTTAAAGGTTTTCCTGGCTTCATGTTCCTTTATGCAGTTTTCAATCAGAGCCCAGACAACAAAGGATGCTGCTACTCCATCCTGCGCTCCCAGTCAGACTAAGCTTGCCAGTGGAGGTGGCGTGGTGCCATGCTTATCCAAAGTTGAACCCAATTTAATGATATTGTGCCTGTGTAAAACTAGAGATAAGCCCTATCCTTCACCTGCTCAGATATGAACTTTTAAAATCCCTGTATACATCAAGATGCCACAAAGGTAGGACTTAATTTCAAATGTTTACAATCTAAGACCCTGCAGATAAAAAAAGTAGAGAATCAAGCTTGAAAAGGGCAGGATTGCTTGTTGCTACCAAGGCTTTGTCTGGTAGTACAGAGTACTCCCAGATCTCTCATTTGATTGAAAACCCTCCAGTGAGGCAGATGTACTTTTTCTCTATGAATGCCCAATGGGTCAGCAGAGGAGACTACATTGTCACTGGCTAGCTTTTCTCAAGACACAAATGCCACCCAGCATTTCTCCTACTTTCAATTTTAAAGGAAAAACACAGTCAGCAGCTTTACTGCTCAGAAAATATTTTTAAGCAACATTATTTGTTGCAACAAAGTTTCAGTGCAGAGGCAGGGAATGTAAATGACAAACCAAGTTAAATCAGACATTTTCTAGCAAGGTAAATGTATAGATACATTAAATATAACCACATTAAAGTAATTGTTTAGGACTTATGTAGACCTAAAACTATCCTACAAACAGGATATTTGTAATTAAGTGCGAAACATTGTCCTCTGCTGGGCTCAAACATTTACATCTGAATCTAGGTTTCTAAATCAGATTTGGCAACAATAAAATTATTTCTAGCATTCCGCAAACAATGATGGCCTAACACAAAATGATAACAAGGCAAGCTTTCAAACTCCAGTCTCTTCAGAAGCAATGCACAGACAGAAATAGGGAGAACAAAACCACCAACAGGGACGCTGTGTGCAACATGAAAGCTGACACTACAGACAAGGCCTTGGCATTAGCCCTGCCAAACACAAGGTATACTGCAAATATTGAAAAGTTTATCTGTCTGAGAAAAACTGACACGCTGTAATGTAAAATTAACTACTAAATCTGAAGTGGCTAGACTTCTTGGGATCACATCCTTCTTCACTGACCAGACTGACTCTTCAACCTTCTTGGTTGTATCAGCTGAGGGCCAGGACACAAGCTGGTCCACATCGGCAAAATTCAGCCAAATTCAATAGAATTACATGATTTCAATCAGCTACTGTACAGCCTCGAGGTTCATGGCAGTCTGCTGTACCTGGGCCCTTCATATAATAGTTGTAATGAATATTTTGGTTGTTGTTCAGAAAACCATGCATTTTCTCTGGTTTCTATTTGCTGACTACCAAGCATGGCGAAAATCCTTGGATTACAAACTGCTGGTGGTGGTTTTACAGCCCCTCCTCCTCCATGAAAGCGTCCTGGATAACTAGCGCTTCTCCTGTCTGAAAGGCAATGAATCCCTTAGAAACAGAGATTTCCTTTCATCAGACTGGCATGAGCCTGACCATTCCACAAAGCAGCAACCCGTGGATGCATCCATTCTAGCCAAATATAACTAGCATCAAATTTTCCATTTCCAAACATTTTTGTAAAGTCCTACTAAAACTAAACTAACATTCTAGTCCTAATGCAATTTTGGATTTTTGGGGAAGACAGTTCTCAGTTCAGTCATTAACTTCAGAATACTTTTCTTTACAAATCCTCCACATAGGGCACACAGGAGCTCTGCTGTCAACCACTTCCGAGGGACTGTCAGACTCCATTTCATACCTCCCTTACAGTCCATTCAGCAACACAATATATACAGGTATAAGCCAAATTCAGCTAAGTGAATACTGAAGCATTTCTTCTTAACAACACAGGTACATCAAGTATTATTTTAACTCTCTCACCAATGGCTTACTAAAGAAATTCAAAATCAAGTTCAAGGCCTTACATCTTATCTGGTAGACTCAGGATATTTAAAAGACTGCCTAAGGTAGAGGAATGGAAACTGGGGTCAAGAGCTCTGCTAAGCTGACAAAAGCTAATCTTATCTGTATAGGAGGTGGAGATTTTAAGAAGCCAATTCAAGACTGCAGAATGAATTCCTTCACTCTATAAATAAGAACTCACATATATATTAAAAAAAAAAATCACATATTATCCACTTTTTCTCCAAATACAAATTGCATTTCTTTGACCATAACTCCTTTAATACACAAATAGCTTTACAAAGCAGAGGAGTTTAAGTCAACCAAAATGCCCTAGTATGCTAGGCCATCATTTACAGTGACCAAGCAGAACTGTTTCCTTTATGCCAGTACTACTTAACAGTAGTTTACACTGGTATTTCTAATCCCTATTTGAATTCAGAGATGTGAGGGAGTGGGATGTGTGCACACACATGCATACAGAAGTAGGGCACTGTAGTGAGAACAAGCAGATATTTTATACTTATGTTGCTCAATATGCTATAGAAGATGCTTAGCTAGGGCACTGAGTGGTGCATAACAGCCCATCTAATGTACAATAAAGAGGGTAATAGGAAGTCTGCCTTAAAAACCACGGGCCTGAGCCTAATGTCTGACCTCATAACTAATCCTGCTTTGAGGAAGAGGTTGGACTAGATGACCTCCCGACATCCCTTTCAACCTGAACTACCTATGAACCCTTCAGTTTTAGATCTTTATAATTCACAATTCTCAGGGCAGGGAATCTCAGTTTTCTCAGGCATTATTACAAAATGATTACTTGCTATTCATCAGATATTGATGTCTGCATAGAATTTATAATTTAGCAGTTAACTTTCAGGTATGCAAATGCAGATCCTCTATAAGTGTGCAGGTTATCTCTATCAGAAGAATAAATAGGAGCCTTAACATAAGTATCCATTTTTCTCCATTACTGCATAACAGATTAGTATGCTCTATGAGCAAATATCCCTTAATTTGGTACAGAACTTTGGAACCCCTTCAGGATGAAAAGTGCTATATAGACAGATATATTATGTTTTGCAGCCGATCTTAAAGTATTAATTACATGGATTCCAATAAATGGCTGCACACTGTATGGTTTCATGCTACGGAGTCCAAACATTTCAGCCGTCCCAAGGAAAATCAAAAGAAAGCACTGAAGAGAAAAAAGAAGTTTTTAAGAAGTATTGCGGGATAGTTTGGAATGAAAAAAGCCTTGATAACATACACCAAATGCTTCTCATACACCTTCTGGCTTGCAGGAATCCTGAATCTTCATGACAGTAAAATACGATTAAGATGTGACAAGAAACAATGGATATTTGAATATTAAAATAAATATATCTCACATGTCTGTTAGAGTCAGAATTTAGGGAGTTTAAACATATACAAATGTAAAGGATGAAATAATGCCCACAACATAGGAGCAGCATTCTGCCACATAGGCATCATATGTAAAACAAATTAAAATACATAAACAATGCTTTCTAAGTTATGTGTTTGTGTATGCTGAGTTGTTTGGCAGATGTAGGATAGAAGATGAATATTTCACTACATAAAATACATTTCATAAACATGCCTTTAATTCTAAAGTGCTAGGCATCCATTCTGCATCCCTTTTCAGTACACATAAGCCTCATGAATATAATGCAATTTTCCAATTTTTATATCTACCAACTGCACAAATAACTAATAAAAGCTACAGAAATAAAAATGTTGTTTTCACAAACAAACTGTTTTTAATCCTGCATGCACAGACAAAGCATAGGATAGCTCTCTTTTTGTTCCTTCTTCATCTGCCTAAGTGGTGAGGGGAAAAAAACCTCATAATCCTTCAAATATAGCCAGTTGCCTTGATATTTAAACACTAAACAAATCTGGGAAACTGATTTGGATCTACTAGAGAGAAAGCCAAGAGTATTTAATCTGCCCTTGGAAGAAATTTGAAAGAGAAAAGACTCTTTAAGCTCTGCTTGCTTTATATTAAATATATTTACTATCTGGCAACTGATAGCTCTGCTCCTCCCCTAGCCTCACTACAAGTGACCTTAATTCCCTGGAACAAATACTTATGTCTTTCTGCTTATAGACAGAGTATTTCTTTTCCATTTCTCCACTGAAGCCATCAGAAGCACCAACTAGGCTTTTAACTTGGTTGCCTTGCATCTATATTTGACAGAGTTTTTAAGCCATGCTGGTACAGGCTGGATGTTATTAGTTATAATGGGACTGCTTGCTAGGAGCACTTATCTCAGGAGGAGAAACACAATATCTAAGCAAGTTAGAGATGCAGCCAAGAAATCTAGAGATTGCTCCACCTTGGCTGCAATATGACTGTAAGATCAATACATTGGATTAATCCACTTTAGTCACTGATTCATGTCAGGTGAAAAGGTGCACAACTATGTATTGTCACGATATTTGCTTCAGTTTAAAAAAAAAACAGGGAAAAGCAGATTTAACATTACTAAAAACAAAGACCAGCCAAAAGGAATTTCCAGTAACAAAAAGCCCCCCAAAACAACAACAACAACCATCTGTGCATGGGGCATTAAAGGACAATTTGCTACAGTTTTGGGCAATTTGCTCTTTCTTTGCAACACTGAAAATACTGCATGAGTACCTAATAGTATCAATAGTATTTGATATGCTTAGCATATCAAATAGATATCAGAAATTTTACTTTTCTCTTTTCTATCCAGGTTATTAATTAGCATTATTTACCCTCAGTGTTCAAATAAAATTATAACTTTGCTTACCATACTTAAACTACAAAGGACTTCCATAATACCCCACTCTATATTCCATGACTAGCTAATGAAAGAACACCTTGCAACATCAATATGTTAGTTGAAGGTCTCTCACCTGAGGATTGATGCAGTTTGACTCTATTGAGTTTATGAGATCTCTACGGGTCTTAATCAAGCAAAGTGAACTTTGGAATGGCTTTAGGTTTCAGAGTAAATATGTGTGTGGGAATAAGTTTAATCGGGCATAGTGCATATGCAATTAATTTACTGTAATAACTCCTGTAAGCGGTTAGGAAGTTTTTGCAAAAATCCTTCGTAACTGGATATCACTCACTGGACAAACTATCCTGCAGTTTAATGACTTTCTCCTCAAGGTACAAATCAGTAAACTGAAGACACTTAAGTGCATTTTTCAGCATGCATACCTGCTTCTCATTCTGAACGAAACAACTTACTAATTTTACTTATTTCCTAAGCTGGAATGAAGTTACCTAAATCAAGTAAGGGATCAGCAGCAACAGCAGCCCTGTGAAACCTTATCTTAATAAACCTGTAATTTTTAGTCATAGGACAAAAAAAAATAGAATCAACACTGAAAAGACCAGACATCTTCCTTTTTGCTTCACATTTGTTCACATTTGAATGACATCTCTCCTCACATTTTATAACATGTTTATCTCAAGCAATAAAACACAGAAAATAAAATAGACAATTGAGATCTAGAGGCATATTCTGCAAATAACTTTTAAGAAAGCTCCCATTTAATATCGATAGGAACGTTGACCTTAAGAAATCGGATATATTATATATACCTCGCTAGAAATTTTTAAAAATGCTGACAAAAATCCTTAGTATAGCAGGGGAAACCGTAACTATAAAGGCTGAATAAACAGATGCAGTTTTAAATGGGAGGCAAATGTGTTAAATTACCTCAATTCTGCTGAATAAATATTCCCCTTTCCAAAGTATCTCATAATTAAAGCCTTCCATTCCGTAACACTCTTAAATTAGGTAATAAGGATTTTAGGAATTTCACAGTAACTAGAAGTACAATACTGGTGAAAGAAGACAGATGTGACTTATCAAATTCTCTTTGTATGGAAGATGGAAAGATTAAAAGGAATGGAGAAATCACTGGGTTTTAATAAGTACTGCCTTCATTTTATTTTAACAAAATTTCATGTGGTATGAAAATATAAACAATTTCAGGAGGCACTTCAGTGTATCCACAAAGTTTGGTACCTGAGTGATATCTCATATGTAATTAAGTCTTTTGATAAAGGATATGAACTACTGTTTGAAACTAAGGGGGGGCCTGGCCAATTTTGATTCACTTTTTTTGTCAGCATATAAGCAATCAAAATTGTTATAGAATATATAACAAAAGATTCCAATGAAACGTCATAAAACTGATAATCTCTACAGGCCCCTTTGGATTTGAATTAAGGAAAGCTGCAACTGCAAGCTAATGCTTGGGCATCAATATAGATTTTTTTCATTTCCCCTTCAGCCTTCTAGCTACATATGCAAGAGTAACACAGTATATACATTGTTTAAGCTTCTGTTTCATAACCATCTCTGTAGAGGAATAATGCAGAAAAAATTAGTGCAGACCTGTTCACACAGGCTTAACATTTTCGCTAGTGTAACACTCACCTAGTATTTCCTTCAAGCAACTGTTGCCCTTTCAGACTTCACAAAGTGACCTTGACTCTAATAACCCATTCTTTAAATATGGAAGGCTTTCTCCATTCTAAATCAATATTTCTGACTTATTTTGGAAAAAAAAAAAGGTTCAAACATTCACGGGACACAATGAAGATATATATGGATTGGCTTCATGATAAAGAATCAATTAATAACGATCCAAGGGAGGCAGTAACAAAAAGCAATTTTACCCCTAGTTTCCAAAGAAGCCAACAAAGAGATGAATTGGATATAAAAATCTATGTCACTATACTTTCCCCCTCCCCCAAATTCAACTATTGATTAACAATGCTGCATGGTGAGCAATGTCAACCTTCGTTTCATATTCCTAACAAACTTCTATGCAGTGATTTTCTGTCTTAAGTCTAAAATATCTTTTCAACTTTTTTTGAAATAAGAAAAGGCATATTGCCATTATTTTTCCTGTACTGTTATCAAGTTACTATGAAAAAAAAAGGAGTAGAATTAATCAGAATCTGTTAACATTTTAAGAAATTCATATTGTGCTTTCACTTTTCAGCAGTATATAATGATCCACAGCTTCCTGCATTCAGTAATACTTTTCTTGTACAAATGCAAGTGGCTCTGCAATTTAAAAATAAAAGAAAATAGGGAAGAGGGAGAGAGACACTCAACCTCCTTTTCCATAACAGCTTAATTCTGGGCACACTATCTTGCATTGTAAAACTGTATGCTATAATGCTAATTCCTCTATTAATTTCAGAGAGAAGTGATCTGTAACCCAGCACATACACATTTTGCCTTGCTTTATTAAAGGGAAAGCAAAGAAGTCAGATTGGTTTATGTTTAAAATGTGCTGAAAAGTTGATGGCACCATGCTACATTAGGAACTAAGTTCTACTCTCTGGTGTTCCCAGCGGTTAAAACAAAAAGTCAGTTCTCTCATCTGTACTAATGTGTCCCTGGTTTTAGGAGAATCAGCATCTTCTGGGACATTTAGGGCTTTGTGTTTGTGCATGCTGAATTTCCAAAAATATCTTCAGTGCTATTTTTGAGGAACTCATTCCGCAAGAAGCTCAGCAATCCCTTTTTATTCCTAACAATTAGAAAATCACAGTATTTGAAGCAGTACTTCTTTTAAGATCAATAAATCACCATGTTCTAAGTAAACATGTCATTCCTAAACTGATCTTTTTTTTTTTTTTTTTGTAGATTTGTTCTTTTGGATAATTGTCCTCTTAGTATCATTTTGTAGCTTAAGATCACAACCTAGTAATATATTTCACTACAAACTGATTTAGGTTTTAATTGAAAAGAATGGGTTTTAATCATGATTACACCATTATATTTATTTCTTAGATAACATAGCTATTATCACTACTGTTTCTCTTCAGAACAGGGACTGCATCTTGATGCACTGTGGCTTTTTAGCTCAGTTGTTCAATGCTCTGAAAAACTGACTATCCGAAGGCAAATTAAAACATATGTAGTCTAGATGCGTTATGAATCTTACTCATTTGTCACACTCATGAATAACTTTACTCTTTCAACATCTACCTAAAAAAAAATCTCATCTGTAGTTTTATAATTAACGGGAATGAATACAGAAGAGATTCATCTTTACTTTATATGGGTTTCTGTAAAAAATATACTAAAATGTGAAGAGTATATATACTTTTTAATTATATGAAAGATTAACTATCAGCTCATGTAATTCAGTCTACCCTAATCACTCCAGAACATTTAAGAAGAAATACTTAAACATTTCCTTGCAGCTATTTTGTATGATATCTTATTTTACAGCATTTTAAAAGCAGGCCACAGTCTATTGATGCCAAGTTGATCAACCTGCTCCATGCTGGACTGTTAAAAACTGTGAATAGAAACTAAAAATACAATGGGATTACGAAAAAGCAATAAATCCTGACATTGACTTGCAGTTTGGCACAATTATGGCTCCCTATTTACAGAATGCAGGAAACCCACACCCTTTTAAAAGACATCGTACAACACAGAAAATACAAATGAGTTGGGCAGGACTTTGGTGCCATTATGTAAGCTGTGTCTGAGGGAATGCAGAAACTGTTTTACACTTGAACATCTGGGACTCACTGCATGGCTCCCAATAACCAATGAGACAGTACAAGAAAAGGCAATGAATCCCAGATGTTAGACATCAGTCACGGGCCATAGAACTGGCAGATTACAGTAAGGTGGGAGTAAAAGTATCTTTTAAGTTTAGTAGAATGAGAGGGAGAAAAGCTTTACATGGATAAGCAGACAAACATGTCTCCTCTGTCTAAATTTTCATTAGGTATAATGTTATGGTCCACATCACACTGAAGTCTTTCTGAAAGTAAGTTACTACTTTTCCATGAAAACTGCTGAACTGTTTAAGAGAGGTACTTATTTAGAGTGAAATATTTAAGTCAAGTGTGTGGCACCCAGTGCTAAGGGTCAGTGCTCAGATTTGAAAATCTTCAGGGAGACAGCTGGACCATGAATCCTTTCTGCTCTAATCCTGTTATTGAATGAAGAGAGAATGAGGATAAATACAGTAACCTTAATCTCTCATGTCCCACTTTTCCTTCACCTTTTACGTCTATGACTGTGAACTACTGCTAGACTAATGAGACACCAGTATTGCTTTGTCTTTCTCTATCCCAGCATGGATGTGTTTTGAATACAAATGACAGAATGAGATGGACAGTTATATGTCAATCAATACTATATCACCGAAAACACTACAGAAGTACATCCTGGAAACTGCAGAAATCTAAACACTTTTATTTACAATTTTCATAGCAGATATAAATGACCCAAATATTACTCCAATTATCTGCATTTTCAACATATAGAGATGGACACGGACCATAACCTCGGACCTGAACACCTTCAAGAACACTCCAGTTTGTATTTAGTTCTTACAGTTCAGTTACATAAATGATGTCTGTAATTTCTTTGGGCAAATGAGATATACTGTATTATATGATGATTTCTGTTGGACAGAAAACTTTGCTTCTTTTTATATGTATAGAAAAACTATATCTAACATTAAATAGACTGAGGCTACCTCCAGGAATAATCTCCAGAAGTGAGGTTATCCTAATAAGCATTTCATAAGCAGATCAGAATAGGAATGGGAAGAAAGAACAAGAGAAAAGAGTGATTAACATAAATTTTGTAAAAACTTTGTTCAGTAAGAATGGCTCAAGATACCTCATAGCTGATACCCTGAACAAGTCCCCATATTCAATCCTTAAGATCTTAAAAAAATTGTCTTAGTAAGTAAGGGCTTTTAGTGAAAGAAGGCTGTATCAATATTCAGTGTGTATTTCATCCTCAGTGATTAGTTACTGCACAGGAGAACTGACAGTTTAAAGAGAAAGCTTTCAATAGTTTCATTTTTTCCCCAAAGCCCTAAATAGATCACAAGGCAAAATCCTGAACTGACACTTCAGAGATGCTACAGAGACCATTTTTTTCCTTTTTCTTTTTGACACTAATATTTTTAATACAACATTAAACTAAGAAAATCTTATGTAGAAAATTTCCAAACCATCAAATACCTTAGGAAGACAAGCCTCTAACTTCTAATGCATCCTACTGTTAATTTGATATTATATAGGAATCAGAGACAAAATTGACAAGAAGCTGGAAAGGTAAAACCTTGTATCTGGATTGTTATTCCACAGAGTTTGCAGCAGTCAGGAAAAACACTTTATTTGCACCTTCAAGCATGAAAGATTATGTGAAACGGATATTGAAGATATAAGAATTATACCTTGAGAATGTATAAGTAAGAATGCAAGTGATTAAGGAAAAGATATCTTTAACAAGCAGGTCTCGAAAGGATGGGCAGATACTGTTCTCTTTTGTATTTGTTTCTTAGCAAGTATAAATTCTATATAAATGTATATACATATATATTTCTTGAGATCTGGTACTACCTTTCTACCTCTATACAATCTATGTCACTGACCTCTCACAAGCATTCCCGTGTCTTTGTTATTTTGTATCCAGCAACACCATGTAATTCACTCAGTTGCTGAAGCCGTGCTTGACACCACAGGGTACAAAATAACACAGAAAACATTATGTGTGGAAGAAGAGAAGATTGCCTGACACTGTGAATACTCCTATGAACAGCAAAATCAGCTTTGCCCTTTCAAAAGTTAGATCAGCTGCCTGATTGATTGCCCTCCCCCTCTTTTTGTGGTCTTTAAAGAGTTCAAGAATTGGCCAGAAAATCAATATAACTCATGTAGAAGCCCCTCTGAAAGGAGAAAAAAGAAACGTGATTTTAGTTTGGGAAACTATTCACCAGTATCTGCTGGGTGCATCTTTGAAGTACCAGACAAAATGCAGGACGCTTTGCTGAAAACACTCTCATTAAACTTTTTGGACTAGAAAGGGAGAAGTAAGGTCATGTTCTGCAAATATCCTACATACAGAGAAAGAAAAAAGCTACTCAAGTGTTCTGACACTGCACTGTGACATATTTCAATCATTTACAGGAAGCCCTCAGCAAAGAATGCAAACAGGAAAGTTCTTCCTCATGAATAAGCTTGCCTTTTAGCCAAAAAAGATCCCCAGCTGCCCTGTGTAAATTCTGCAGATGAAAACAAATTCTGTTTCTAAATTCCCTGAAAGTCAAACCGCCCTCGCTGTATACAAATCTCTACATAGAATATTTCCTTCCAAATATATAATCAGCTATCTTGCTCAGCTATGATATGGTAGTTCTGGATTCCTTAGTGCTACAGAAATTGTTTAGAAAGTTTACTCATCCCTAATACAGAAAAGTAGCAAAGTATATTTTAGTTATCGGGATAGGAATTTACAGAGTTACAAATCAGAAACAAAAATTAGCATGAGATTCAAAACAAGAGCTATTTACACAGTGTGTAATCCAGGGACTTTACAGGCAAGAGATTTTATTTGGAAGTTTTGGAGGTGAAATAAAAGGTGACACATTTACAAAACCAACAAAGCACCCCAATAGCAAATGTAGTTGGAAAAGATTGGCTTGGGGAAGAGTGGGTGGAAAGCTGCTCACTGGAAAATGACCTGGGGGTGTTGGTTGACAGCTGGCTGAACATGAGCCAGCAGTGTGCCCAGGTGGCAAAGAAGGCCAACAGCATCCTGGCTTGTATCAGCAATAGTGTGGCCAGCAGAAGTAGGGAAGGGGTCGTGCCCCTGTACTTGGCACTGGTGAGGCCGCACCTCCAATATTGTGTTCAGTTTTGGGCCCCTCAGTACAAGAAGGACATTGAGGTGCTGGAGCGTGTCCAGAGAAGGGCAGGGAAGCTGGTGAAGGGTCTGGAGAACAGGTGTTTTGAGGAGAGGTTGAGGGAACTGGGGTTATTTAGACTGGACAAGAGGAGCCTGGGGGGATACCTCATTGCTCTCTACAACTACCTGAAAGGAGGCTGTAGCGAGCTGGGTGTTGGTCTCTTCTCCCAAGTTACTAGCAATAGGACGAGAGGGAATGGCCTCAAGCTGCATCAGGGGAGATTTAGATTGGATATTAGCAAAAATTTCTTCACCGAAAGGGTTGTCAAGCATTGTAACAGGCTGCCCAGGGAAGTGGTTGAGTCAGCATCCCTGGAGGTATTTAAAAGATGTGTAGATGTGGTGCTTAGGGACAAGGCTTAGTGGTAGACATGGCACTATTAGGTTAATGGTTGGACTTGATGATCTTAAAGGTCTTTTCCAACCTAAATGATTCTATGATTCTAAGATGAAAAGCATTATCTTTCCAGGAAGAAATTTCTAATTGCTTATTTACCAGGAACTTGCATCTTTACTGAAGCACAGTGATATTGGACTAGATGACCACTGGTCTAACTGACTAGTTCGTTTCCTTGTGTTTGGTTGTAAGACATAACATGATATAATATAACATACGTGACCAAAATATCACTTCATAAAGAAAACTTCTGTCTTATGAGTCTCTCTCTATGCTTGCATAACAGAAATGAAAATGTAAATTATGTTCAGAGAATGACAGAAAGCATTGAGAATCTCTCAGATTAATTCATGAGGTATCCGCTACTCTTCTGTTTTGCTGAAGAGATGCATGGGGGGGGACCACCCTATCACACTCCAAATGAAAGCTTGACACCACGTACCTAGAAGACGGCATCACAGAGATGCTTACCAAGAAACCTGCTACCAGGTGTAAAGACAATAGGATCACTGTATTACACAGGTGATGAACCCGAATCTGCAGATACAGAAGCAGCCAATGTCTCTAATGTTTTTGGTCATGTCATCATGTATGTTACCAACATATTTCTATACCATCACCAGTGAAAAGTGGTCATGACCCAATTATTCTATGCATTTTTCAAATGAAATGAAAAGAAGCGTTCCTCCCTCTACGGAGCATGCAAGATAAATTTCTATCATCATCGTTAGAGGTTTTTTTATGCCTTGATAGGTTATAAACTGTTACAAATTAATTTTAAGTTAGAAGTGCATTGGAGAAGTCTAATATATCTAGCTCCTTCTAAATTGCTCTTTGTCAGATACGATGGCTTTCCACTGTCTCCTCCCACACACTTTCCATCTCTCCTGAAAATTGCCTCATCTTTGAATCATTACTGTTGTAATTACAAGAAAAATCAGTAGTAGAAGAAAAAATCTTTGACACAAAGAGTATTATCATGGGACAAAAATATCCTGCTCTATCCAAAGATAACACAATGCTGCATTATTAATGTTTCTATTGATTATTGACTTCATGATAAGGTAAAAATCTAAATCTTTACACTTTATATGTGGTATTTCTTCCAGTCTACAAAGAATATAAACATGCCTAAAAGCTGGAAAGGGAATAGTGATCCCAAAACACTCAGGGAAAAAAAATTTTTAGTAAACTTTTTTTTTTTTAGTAAAACCAGAGGTGGAATACTATCCATCTAGTGTTCAGCTGAGTGAGTCATGATACTTCAAAGGGAGGGAATTTGAAGTATTTACCTATTGGGTGTAATATTTGCTCTTTGTTTGGATGTTTCAGAGTGGCTCAATATATACATTGACAACCCACTGTTCTGCAAATACAGAACACACAGATTAGTCTCCTTGGCTGGATAAATGATCCATTCTACTTCTAAGAGCGGCATTAGATTCTTAAAGAGGATGACAGTTCAAATCTTAACACAGGCTATTATAAAATAAGGTACTTAGGAGGAATGCTTCCTTTCAAGTTCATTTTAAATCAGACTGGAAGAGGGGTCCTATAGTTCAATAATTTTCCAGTCAGCTCTCTGCCCCATGGCAGAATAAATTACTTCTCTGCTATTCCTGACAGACATTTGTCTAAATTGTTGTTAAAAGCTCCACTGATGAGTATTCAACAACTTCCTTAGACAATCTACTTCAATTTTTCATTTACTGTTACAAGATTTTTCCTAACACCTAACCCAAATCTCCCATAGTGTAACTTAAACTTCTTCTCCTAATCACCCCGGACACACACAGTCCTTTTTCCTGCACATTATTGAGTATCTGAAAATGTTAGGTTATTCCCCACCGTGTGGATGACAGGATCATGGTTCTTTCAGATCTTTTTTCTTTATTCAAGGCCCTGAAACATAGAAGATAAGGTATAGGGCTAATACAGATTTCCAAATCCGTTATTTACTAAGGACCATGTCCTGCCATTTAACTTTTTCAATGCAGAGGTCAAGGACTCAGTGGAGGAAAGGGAGTGGCAGATCCCCACTGCTGGAGTTAAGATTCTGAAAAGCAGTAAAAAGGCCAGGAAGCAGAGTCTGCAGAGATGCACACATCATCCCTGTTTGTGTTCTGCCTAGCAGGTAGATAGTTGGAGGTTCAGCTTCTATGGCTGTCAAAGGGGGTACAGCTCATTTGCATTGAAAATAAAAAAAAAAGGAACAGAGAAGATAAGAATTGTCTTGATCATGATCTGCAGCAGAGTATCCATATTATCAAATATCCTTTATTACAATCCTTTGCTACTTTCTGTCTGAAAGCAGGAGTGCTTAACCTACATCTAATGTAGGACGTGAGCAGATAAGAGCAAGCTTTGGGAATATGACAGGCTGCCACAAAGGAAACCTCATATGTTGTCTTCTGGTGAGAGCTTACTTTACAAGATACAATATGTTTGCAGACTTTTAAAATTTACTCATAAATATTTGGGATTAAATCCTGGTTTCACTGGTGTCTCAGTGAGATTTTTACCAATGACTTAGTAACAGTTGTATTTCATGCTGCAGGGATATGAATTACAGATGGAATTATGCTTTTAAATTGGTATTTTTGACTGTTTCTTAAGAGCTCCATATGTATTACACTGTCTTTAGTACCCAGTCCTGGTAGTTTATATGAGAACACCGTCCACAACAGTTTAAAACCAACAGTTTTAAACATCTGATTATTATTTTCAGTGAAAGTAACAGATCTGATTTATAACAGCATGATTTAACAACACTGAGATGATTGAAGAAAAAGCCAAATCCTCCATCTTAAAATTCTGGCATGAAATTGGTTCAAGATTTAGCAACTGCTGTATCTTAGCCTTCTGCTTTGTTATTAGTTTTCCAATATTTTTTCCTCATCTAGATTACCCTCCATTATTTAGTTATAACTTCCTCCATAATTGCAATCAATGAATAGTAATCACTTAATAAACATATCCTGACAGGTCTATTTTTGCACTGGGAAAAGATTAATTTTCTTTATCACCACTCCAGTAAGCAATTTTCCTTCTTACCTGAAGTAGCAAAGTGAAACGTAGTGCCTGGTGTAGAGTTCTGCTCTGCTATGTACAGCATTTGAGCAAGACCAGACACCACTCCTTTCATTTCTATATTATTTGGACACAGTTTTATCAAAATCTGTGTGACTTGGAATTTTCATTCTCTGATTTTTATACGTAATTCTATTGCTGCACATAAGCAAAAGCTGCTTTGCACAAACAGCTTGTTAACACTGAGCTAATAGTGGCATCCTGGGAGACTTTTCAGAGTGGTTTTCTTAAAATGCAGAGAGAAACTGCATTTTTGCTAAATTTTTTGAGCTTAGATACTCAACATGGAAATGCCAAAGAGTGTGCATTTGTCAACTATATATAAAGGCCTAATTTGATATTAAATAGAATAAAATATCCTGAATGAACTTGGATACCTGCAGGTTGCTATAATGATTTCTTTTCCACTTCCGTGTGAATAAGGCACATGAAACTGGTAAAGAAACACAAACAAAAGAAAAATATATCTTTGTGTATAGAAACCTGCATTTTTTTCTCACAAATTAGATTGATTTGCTCTTAGTGGGCTTGGCCTAAAGTCAGTGGACTCAAAGCAGATTTTTCTACTGACTTCAAGAGATTTCAGACTATGTGTAGCAATAAATAGAAATTTAGAGTAAATAAACTCTCCTACAGGGTTCACATTTTCCTGCTTGAAGTCCAGAAGGAGAAATTCTCAAATGTCTTGTGAGGTAAGCCTGGCCATTCATTGCTCCTGGAGACCTAATATGGGTATTCAAAAATTCAAACTATGTACAGGGAAGCGAGAGATTCAACATCTGCTCATATGCTATTTTACTCTGGTCTGGCCTGGCTTTGCCTTAGGACAAACAGACTGTGCAGTTTGCCAGGTACCTTCCAAACCGGACTGAAACAATGGCTTTGGATTAAAAAAATAAAATAAAATTCCTGAATACTGTCTTTTTAGGTGGACACTCCTCAGTGAGTAATTCTGACATTAAATGGTCTGTCAACCTTTCAGCTGAAAGCTAAACCATAAAGGGAGTACTCTAAATTAAAATGAGTTTCCATAAAATTTAAGTACACTTTAGTTCTTCACACTAATGTTTAAAACATCTTGAGCAACTCATCCTTGTTCCAAAGTATCATTTCACTCGAAGGACAAATTTTCTAGCGGTAACTTCTAGCATTTTTTGTACAAATACAGACAAAAATTAGTTTTGCCACCCTTATCTCCAAACTCTCTCTGTTTCAGCCCCATGTAACATGAACTAGGGGAATCAAGCTGAGCTGTCCCTCTGAACTGAATTCCATTTCTGGCATAATGCTTTTCTGCTAATGTAAATGGCCTCACAATCAGACCTCATGATATGAGCATATGAAAAGTCTTACTAACACAGGCCTGTCAGAAGAATATGTATCTGTCTACATGCAACAGGCAATTTATGACTGCATAAATTTAAATGTACGATAACTAGAAGGACAAACTTAAATTTTTTTGCCCTAGTCTCATCTTTGCCACAGGTAGGCTCACATTAAGTTTCAAGTAAATCTTTCTAATACATATCAAACAAAAAAAGCTTATGTATATTTTAATCACTTCAGCAGTACCATCCTTTCTCTGAAGAGAATAATTGATTATATACATCAATAATAGGGAAAATATTTATTTCACAGCTCTGAAAGTTAGACAAAAAATCTCACTTCAGAGTTCACTAGTTCAGCTTGTAATTTTCAGAATTCTTTTAAGATCTCAGAACAAGGCATCTTTTTGTGTGCACAGTAATGAAGACTTTAAATACACTAATTACCTCTAAACATAGGCATGTTACTAAAAGATTATAAAGCAAAACAAATTTTGTGCAAAGCAGCAACTTTTAAAATAAGCAATTATTACACAATTTACTGCAAAAAACTTTATATACTAGGCATTTTGTAAATGTCTTGGAAGTACTTAATATGAAAACAAAATGCCTGAATTAATCTAGCAAAGATATGTTGATATGATGGACGTCAGAAAGCAGTTGTGAAAAAACACGCTGCATCTATGCTGGTGACAAAGTGTTCAGTCATAAAAGCTTTGATTTAAATCATATTAGCATAGTGTGGTGGAAGCATGCAGCACCACAACATCAAAGGATATGCCCCAGAAACATGTATCTTTTTTTTTTCTCTCTCTCCAATGAAGGTATACTTTTACTTTCCAGCTCATGTGTGTATCAGAAATGGTTTGTATATCCAGGGAGAAATCAGAGGGGAATGAAAAAGAAAAACAGCCTGAGGGATGCAAGAATCTCACCATACTTTTAAGTAAAGAAATAACAATTCACTTGTAATAGGACTGTCCCATTAGGGTCCCTGCTTGCCACGAAAATCTCAATTGACCTACTCCTTTTCTTTGTTAGAGTTACGACTTTAAGATAATTAAAACAGTATGACCTTGAATTTGGACTCACTAGGTTTCTTTTAAGGTATACCTCACAGTCCTCCAAAAATTCTTTGGAGAAAAATACACTCGCCTGAATCTCACATTGTCTCAGCAGTTGGACATTCTTGCTCCAGATAATTTTGCTCAGACTTCTCAGAAGAGCTGTGATCACTTAGAATTTCCCCTTTGTTATTACAGCATAGGTAAAATAACAATTTTTTCCTTTGTTTTCAGTAGCTTTACAAAATAATCCAAATGTACTACCTGATTGCTTGTAGAGACAAAATAACAAACTTCATTTAGGAACAATTAATTCCTCTTCAGAATAAATTTTCAAGCATGGTAATTGAGAGGACAGAACATCATTGCTTTGTGTAAGTATAACCTTTCGGAACTTCCCAGGCTGACACATCACAGCTGAGATGCAGTCGTGTTAGTCATGGCACTCTGCGTGATGCCAGTGCTGTACTGAGCACTCAGCACGCTATTAGGAAATGGTACAGCAGCATGCTGCACTACCAACAGGGCCCTCCCATGCTGGGATTGTCTATATGCAAACACCATGCCCACTGTCACAGCAAAACCCAGGAGAATGCTAGGGAGATATTTCTGTAACACCAGGAACACTTATTGCTCCACAACTTGACCCCTGCTCTGTGTGGTGATGGTGCTGATGTGTTTCAGATGTGATGTAGAATAGCAGGAGAGCACTGATGCATCAGACCAGGAAATTAAAAAAGATGCCATTCACACAAAGGAATGTTTAGTTAAGTTTGAAAATCTTGGCTCAGACGATACCGTGATGGACCATTTGTTACATCTTTACTTACTAAAGTTCATTTGCTGTGGAATTTGTTGTTGCTTTTTTTCCTCCACAAATCAGTTTGTTATTGATTTTAAATGATTCCAAGAGCTCATCTGCTTTTCACCCTACACATTTTGAGTCAAAGATAATATTTGAAAGCACTAGGGTCCTTAAAGGAACAGCCTATTACAATACACAACAGTAACTATGTTTCTACGATTTATGAAAAGAAAGCAATATGTGCCTGTTTCGGTGCCTGTCGTTTGCCTACCAATGGTGCAGTGCTCCCCATTCCAGCCCTCTCTGCATTCACATTTCCCATCTTTACAAGTTCCGTGCTCCGTACAACGGGGATGACACACACGCTGGTCACACGCCACTCCTGTCCACCCTTCTTCACAGCGACATGCTCCACCAATGCACACCCCATGAGTGCCACAGTCTACAGAGCACACTTCTAGGAGAAGAAAAGAATAAAGATTATAGCTAGCTTATGTCAGTGGCAATGGGGCAGAAGCAGCCTAGCCATGAAGGAAAAAGTGAGTTGAACAGGTATGTTTTTGCTGAAAACTGTATGCTGTCAAAAGCTGGCCTGTTCACATTCAGATCAAAACCAGCATTTAACTTCTGCTTAAAAGCAAACTAAATTATATTAAAAAGTCATTGGAAAAAAAAAAATCTACTAATGTATGCTGGACAAACTGCCATAGAGCTGTATCCTCTATTCATATACAAACAGGTTTCAGAGGTAGCTTCCTCAATGCCTGTTGGCAGTGCAGAAGGGGAGCCTGTAGTTCTGTTTTACTCAAACCTGAACCTCTGATGATTTCGATACGGACATTGATTTCCTAAGAATGAGACTGAAACTCACCTAAAACTCATTCAGCAGAGAATGGTGACAATTCAGGGTCACTTAGACTCCGGAGTGATGGGTAAAAGACACTTTCAAGAGAGAGATTTTGGAATTCTATCACTAACACGGTCAGTTATCTGGTGTCTTACTCCAAAAGTTCTTCTCCTCCTCTCTGCCAGCAGAAGTTGTAGAAAAGCAAACAGAGGGGTCTTTTGCCTCATGCATCATCAAAGAAATTGACAGTGAAACTCTCATTCATGAATTTTTCTGGCTGCTGATGCATGAAGCAGAAAAAACACATCTTGATATTCATTTCACTGGTGGGGTATTCTAAGTCATTAATCTTAAGAAATAACTGAGTAAGTGTGAGAACTGTAAATATTATTTTGAAAGACTTGCTTATGGCCTACAGCTCTGTCTCTAGGTTCAGCTTACAATATAAATGCAAAATTCCCAGTATTTTTTCTCCACAAATAGAACAAAACCGTTTTTTTCTCTTTAGCTCCTTCTGTTAGAATAATCAAGTTTCACAACTGTAGCTTTGGAGAGGATGAAAGGTTTTAGCCTACACTTTTGTGCCTGCTTTTTAGTGTGCCTTGCTCTAAAACTATTTTTTAAAATATTCAATGTATGACTGAAAAGGGAGAAATACCCTTTATTTGAAAAGAGATTTTTCTGTTTTGTGATGTTTTTCAGAGATGAGTAGCATTTTGATGCACAGTAAAGCAAACCCCAAAAACGTACTTAATTGTAGTATTTTCCATTCCCCAAATGCTATAAACAGATTTAGAAATTATGGAAGTTTCCATTTACAGTTGGGAAACAGATGTGAAGCACTTAAGTAACTTAATTAACTTTTTCAGTCCAAACGACGGTCAGTATTAGAATGAAATACAAACTCCTAACCTGCATCCATCTCATCTCCCAGCTGATGGTCCCAAACTAAGAATGTCACAAAAAATATTGTCTAAGGTACATACACACTTCTTCCCAACATAACTAAACAGGACCAAACATGTTCCAAAGACAATTTTCTAAATTATTTGCATTTCAAACTTGCCATAGATACTAACATTTTAGCAAAATAAGAACACTAGTGCAAAATTACAAAAAAATATTTTTCTTACCAACGGAGCAGTCAGGACCCATCCAGTTGGGATCACAGCTACAAAGACCTGTGTCAGACAGGTAGGTACCATGCCCACTACACTGGTCTGGGCACTGGGCTCTGGGAAGCTCACAATTTATTCCACCCCAACCCGGGCTGCAGAGGCATTCTCCATTCACACAGACTCCGTGGTTGGAGCACGTTGGATCTAAGCAATCAACTGCAGAAGAAAACAAAAACAATGTATAGAGAAAGGTCAGTTCACACAATATGATGTTTGGAAAACATATAGATACGTATTCTGAAAAGTTTATATCACTGTGATAAATTAAGCAAAATTGATGTTGTTCTTCAAGTCATATTAACACCTCGTCTGAGAATGGGGAAGTGCAAAGTAATTTGTGTTTTACATTAGCTCCAAATAAAACAAGGTGTGACTGAACAATGAAAGCTTACTGCAGGAATGCTGTAGTGAAGAAGCACAAAGACTTAAAAATAACACTTAAATATATATAATAAGAGTTCCATACATAAGCCTTCACCTGGGGACATTTCTTCTGAAATACACTGAAGGTCCAATGACTTATGTACTATATTTAAATAACAAAATTTAAAAAATAACTGAATAAGTTGCACTTTTTAAAGGATATTCTTCTCTGGAGTGTCTTCATCAATACTACCATTACTATTGAAATGCTAGAGCATTGTGAGAATAACATTATGATATCCACTTCAAGTATGTAGAAGTCAAAATATCAGTGGCTTTCAGCTTCATTTAGACTCCTAAATTATTCAGGCACCTCTGAACATTTGATTCGTGGTCCATTAGTAGCTGAGCTGTGAAACTGAGAGTCCTAGTTACTTCAACCCATATTCTAACCAGTAGATAAATCATCTTAAAGAAATAAAGAAAAACAGATATAGATATGGATTTCATCTTTTCCCAATCCAGAAACAACAGAATAAGAAAGTGAAAATAGTTACGATGGAAAATCATCCAATGAAATTTCAGTTGCTATTTTAGTCCTGATAAATGAAGGAATGTTATGAGGTGTCTTTCAAATAAACTCTATCAGTAACATTATGGTTTTCCAAATCTTATATCACGAATTCGTACAAGGATACCATGCTCTACTGCAAATATAAACATAGAGGCTTTACCAACTGCCTTGTGCTGTGGAATTGAGGGCCAAGGTCAAATTCATGTCCTAAATAAAATGAATTCACCTCATGACTGGTATGTATTAGCTCACAACAGAAGGACCAAGAATGATTGGCATTCTCTCTTGCAGCTCCAGGAAGATCTGAGTTTGTAATGAAAGTGATTTATCTCTCATCTTTTCCAAATTGATCCTTCTAAATTAAGGCAGAGACATTTTCACTCTACCTTACGTGAACAATACTTGATCTTTCAAATCTCAACTTTTCTGTAAACACAGAGTCTTGTCAAATTATTTTATGTAGTTGCAGAACACTTAAAGTACGTACATAGATTAGATAGGACACAGGATTGAGGCAGGCACATTTAGAGATAACAATAGCATGAGTTATCAGAACAGTTTTGATTTTAATTCAGATTACAGTGGCACAGTAATAAATGACTATAAAATTTCTTATAAGATTTTCATGTTAATGACGACACTGGCTATAGGTTTGTTTTTTTTTTTCTTTTTTAAGATTTAATGCTTAGTTAATTGGACATGAAAATATTAGAATGCAATTTTTTATTTATAGGTAAACTAAGATTATTTTGTGGTTCAGCTCAGATAAGATTTGATAAATTCATGAATTGTTTTAAAATCATCCAGAATGCTTGTCCTGTATGGTTATTCCTTCTTGGTGCTTAACAAAATTAGAAACAGTCCAAAGTTTAGAATATGTCTTTCACACTATTTCTGTTGAATCCAATAGACACAGAGCTGTGAAAAAACTATCTGATTGAATAAAGAAATAAAGAACACAAAGATTTAATGGTCAATTTACTTTTAGGATGAAGGTTACTTTTTTCCCCTAAATTTAGTCTATTCTATTTTTTTAGATGATGATATTTTAGTGGAAAATTTAAAAGGGTAATACGTGTATAACATTGTATGTGGCAGGACAGCTAACTTTAGGAGATATTGATGAGTCCTAACATACCCTCCATGTCAGAAATGTATCATCTTCCCTCTCAAATGAAAGCAGTAATGAAAGCAATGTGGAGCACATGAAAACCACCACCTTCTGCCACATAAATTAACTGTCTTTCCTTTATCCTGAATTACAGTATTCATGCAGCTGAGACTTATTTCCACAAAATAAGCCTATCAGTACCCCTAAGCCCCAATCTCCCTTGATTTATAGAATAACACACTAACCAGCTTTGTCCTTTGTTCTAGACAAATATACTTTATAGCTGTTTTGTTCTATCATATGGGTACGTAAGTAATAGCTTTCAAAGTTTAAACCGAAGAGAGTTTTTACTTTGAACTTAAATCTTGTTCTCTTTTAATACATGTGCTCTTAGAGTTATCATCTTGGGCCAGATCCTCAGCTGCTAAAATTAGCATAACGTGATTACCTGCAATAGAACTACAATGACTTATGCTGCAAGGGTTCTGGCCCTGAGTCTTTAGAAGGGTTTACAATGGTATTTAATAAGGATTTATAAATGGAGCTTCTCTGGTGTTTAAACAAAGGAGAATGCGCCTTAGCAAGGAAGTACATTAGACTTAGAACTCATAGACCCTTGGCAGCTCAGATGATTAGAGCTCATTTAGTATTAGGCCCTCTGTAGATTTGACAAAAAAGGTACTGAAAACAATTTATATCCCAAAGGACAAAAAAGGAGGTCAAGGAGTTTTCTGAACAATATGTACCAAAAAACCCCCAAAGAACCATGAATTACACTTACGAAGTTAAATGTCATTGAAAAATTACTTGACCATGAAACTGACAGGAAAACCACCCTTATCTTAACCCAATTTGGCAATTTCACTTGTCTTCCCCTAAACCAGATTGAATGAAACCTGACAAATATGCCACTTCATCTTATGTGCAAATTTGTTAATAGAACAACAGTGTTTATGCTGCAAAAACTGTGCATCACAAATATTGATTTTGGTGCCACTTTCATTTCAGGTAAATTGTTTGAACAATATGACCATGATGAATATCAGAAATAAAAAGCTAACAGGAAGAAAAAAATGCTGACCCACTTGTTCTAATTCAATATCCTAGTTGGAAAATTGCAAATGAATCAACCTTCGCCATTCCTTTTGGAAGCTCAAATCAATAGAGGAAATTTCATATGTAAATACAAATGTATTTATTTGTATCATTGTACCATTAGGATGGTAGAATTTTAATGCATGCAAAAACTTTAAATAAGATCGGATTAGTACCTGCAACTGTAGAGACACCACTTCATATTATACCCTTTTTTCCCGTACCTCTTGAACTAATGTGAGAAATATGTATAGAAGAAATGGAATTTTAGAATAGAAACATGATGGTTGTTCTTTATTTATTTGTAAATTAATTTATTGACTTATCTATTGCCCAATGATGTACGCAAAAGGTTATTGTAACCTTTCTTGTCATGTTATTGGCCCCTTCCAAGTTTGCAGTCAATACCTCCTGCCTTTGTAATCCTTTTATCTTGCTAAGAAAAAACTTATCCTTTCAAGCACATGGTTGATTAAATAATGTATATCCTTTCACCTTACTTAGTAATTCACCTCCCCAAAAACTTTGTTGACTGACAGTGTTTTGTAGCATTTTCAACTTTGAATGGTGTTAACAACACCTTCGCAAAAAGATACACGTTAGCTTGTTCCATAAACTTCTCTGGAGCTGGTGATGTGTTTGTTTCACCCATTTCAAACATTCACTTTAGGATAAGCTGAATTAAGCACTACAAGAGCCTACTCCTCTTACAGGAGTGATGGGGATTCAAGGTGTCTAGCTCAGATATACCGGAGCCATTCCTGACAACTGAAAGTAGAGAGAGAATTCCATGCAAGTAGCTGCAAATTACAATCAAGATGAGGGAGGAACTGCTTACAAGGTAAAATTTACAGAATCAAATGAAAGAAACATCATTTTAGGCCATCTACCATAGTCCCACTAATAATACGAGCATTTATATGACAATACAAAACATAATGGAATTTATATAACTTAATTAGACTAAGCAAACAATTGCAGTTGGTACCAGAAAGAGAGCTTCTGCATTCCTAGGGAATAGACTGGATGTTGTAGAGCATGCTAAAGACAGTCTTTGCCACCTTTGATTTCAATGAGAATGCTAACTCCAGCAAGGCATTTCAGTTAATTTTTGAAAATTTCTTATAATCATACACTCAGGGTGAACTGGGAACTATCAATTCTAGCACACAAAAAGGACATTTCAGAATTTTCCAGATATAGCTTAAAATGTAACCCATTGGAAACAATGGAAAACCTCTACTGACTTCAATTTAGTTCTGGATTAGAGCTTTAATAACCAGTGTTGCGAGGCTTTCCTGGAAGGAGATGACAGGAACGAACTGAACAAACAGTTACAATGTTGGCAGTCCCACTAGTGAGGATCCTTGCTTTTTTTTTGCCTTTAGGAAAATAAGTTCACTCAGACTAATGCAAGGTCTTGTCCTAAAGACGATGGGACTGCAGTCCACGCCCAAAGAATAAAAGCCTTAGTAGTTTAGGTCCCTGTAGTTTTCTTCCTTTTGTTTTCTGGTGGGAGGACAGCTGTTTACTATAGGGTAAGATAAAAATCGATACACATGGTGGACAGCTCTGCATCCGACTCAGAATACTTCATAGAGACTCTTTAGTCCTAAAACCATGCAGCTGCAGTCCTATCTCTTTAGTTCTCAAACTGCTCCTCCTTCCGAAGGATTAATAAGCTCTGGAATGTCATCATAAAATAGCTTGAACCATTACTGCTCTAAGAATGTGCCAAGGTATGCTGAACTGTCTATTTAGCAATCATCCAGAGAGTTAAATTCCCTTTTAAAACCACACTAATGTATTTTAAAAAGAAAAGCAGTCCAATTTATGTTGGGCATTCTAACAGAAAACACTGTGAATAAAACCAATACTGAGTTTAATCTATGACCACATTTTGCATGGGTTATTTTGTTGAATTTGCTCATTCTATATACACAAGGAATTGGACACTTTCAACATGAAGAGCTTTTCTGCATTTAAAGAGCAGTTATCGTTTTGTGTGCCGTCTACCTTTCTTTAATCCCATGATTGCAGCTAACAGGAGTAATTTGCCCTACATGAAGTCTGTAAGTAACATGGATACTGATGTCTTTCAAATTTGTTTCATCAACTTTTGTCTTAATAGTGACTGATAGGTTCGCTTTGTGTGGAGCTGCAGCTATACAATTTTGCCTACTGTTGCTCCTTTTTCCTCTCTGTTTCACATCTAAATTGTTCCATAAATATAATCTATAAGAAAAGATTTATCTTCACTCATCAACAAAGGAATTATTCAGGTTTACTTGTGGCAGACATTCTTAATAGTGCAAAACAATGTACACAGAAGGACAGAAGTTTTGTCTGAACTTTGATAGATCAGTAAAAACATGATGGACTACATTTTTGCCCCTCTTTTATAATAATCTGCTAGAGTAGTTTTACATTTAAATTTTTATTCTGTTCTTTTCCTTTTTTCTACCTGTTAAATAACTCCAAAACCCAGAAAACAAACTCACAACATAGAAAGAAAATGTCCTACCTTCTTCACAGTTTTCTCCTTTATAGCCAACAGAACAGACACAGTTCCCTTCGATGCACGAACCATGACCTCCACATGAGGGATCAATACACTGGCTGATGGGTACATCACATTCTGGACCTTTCCAGCCACTGTAGCATAAGCAGGTGCCTTTAGAGTATTGACCATTGCCACTGCAAAGAACCGGGCAGGCAGCTGGAAAATCAAATGAAAGAAAAAACAGCATACAGGGTCATATATGTATTCATGTAAAAGTGCATTAAAAATCTGCTAACAAACACTTATACATATATTCAAATATGTTAATTTACTGGGGGAAAAAAAATCTAAGATAATTTGTAGTAGTCCAGTTCTTCATTTCCCAAAGAAATTGTTTGATTACTATTTAATAAAGCACACGTGTTGGGCATTCTGAGAATACAACTACAATTATTTTATAGACTATTGATGATGTTTGGGATAACTAATGAGGTAATGTGAACAGATTTGAGTCTGACGTTACTCTGCTTTGTTCCACTAGGTAACACCCAATTTTCACAGATAGCAGAACACAAAATATTCAGTCCCCAGAACATTTTATTATACAGCATCTTTCTTCTTCCATAACACTTTTTTAATGTAATGTCCCAAAAATTTTTAAGACACTTTGACTCATTTTTTTTCGGTTTAAGAATCTTGAACACAAGAATAACACAAGCTTTCATCTACAACAAATGCACCTTGCCACCGATATCCCTGCTGAACCCTGTTTTCCCAAATCCCAGAGTGACTGCCTGCGTGTATTGGGAAGAAAGCACCATTAACCCTTATCCCTCCCTCTTGTATTATTAAGGGGGTAAGACATATTCTGAGCAAATATTCATGTATGCAAATGAAGTGAAGCCTATGAATAATAAAGGTAGTCTGCAGGTGTTGGATGCCAGGAATCAGATGTGGTACATATGCAGAGCAATGGAAAGAAAGAAGTGGTTTATTAAAAGCCAGTTGCACATAGATGCTACACTAAGGCATATTCACACTCTTATATGCCCACGTCTCCCATGTGAACCTAGCAATCTGTGAACTTACATGCCTGCCAAAGACTGAAGGTGTGGTCACCAGCCAGAGAAATGGAAAAAATAACAGAGGAATAACGGAAAATGGGAGTAATGAAGTGAATCTTTGAGAAAAGGTATGCTTTTGTGCTCTTCTCTCTGACGCAGTTTGATAAAGACAGAAAAGTATTTCCCTGTCTTTTTACCCTTCAAAGTAATTAGAAACTTACAGCTAGTTTTACAGTGCCAAAAATATACTCAAAAGCTACAATTAATCGTTAAAAGGTCCTAATGTCTTCTTGCTTCTATTATCTCTTTAACCTGAATGATCAAGAAGAACCCAAGTAATTGATTTCCTACAAAGAAATGTGTAATTGTCCAGTTATACGGCTTCTCCACTGTTGAGTCCTGTAACCCTTATTAATCTTAGCTGTCCCATTGATCTGCTGCAAAAACACATTTCAGGGTAGACTTTTTCAAGAATTTTCTTATTTGAAATGGGGAAAAATTGATCAGAAAAAAAATATATTCAGATTTGTAACCTGAGATGTTAGCTAAAATTTAGAGTGCTGGGAATTATTTCAGTTAAGACTACAGGTTGATGGGACACGTCACATGTATAATCTTTTTCAGTCTATTTTTTTCTACAGCAGAATAATAACAAAATCAGTATGCTGAAGTTTGGGGGCTTTTTGCTACCCTTCCTCTGTCTTAGGGCCATATTGTCCATCCTTTGGTAACAATAGAACTTCATTCTACTTTATTCCTGGTGTTCTCTCTTACTATGACTCTTGTTCAATCTTCTTCTTCCTCACTCCAAAAATTAATACAAGTCTGAATAAAATATAATTTCCAGCAGCAACTTTCGGATTTCAGATGTGACATATGTTCACAAGTGCTTTACTGAGTTCAGCGAAAAAAGTTCTTGCTAAAAGTTCTGCCTGTCTTGCTTTTAGCAGCTGGTTTCAGAATTAAGTTTACTGAACCAGCTGGATTGAATTACAGTACAGACAAATATCCATTATGTGCATACTGCCCTCTAGGACAGCCTATTTTACATCTTTTTGCATGTCATCATGAAACACCCTTCCATGATATACAACACACTGAACTAGTAGGAACTTGAATGCCGTATGACTAACTATTCCTTCTCTCTGCATGCATTACATCATGGAGTCTATCTCAGTTCCTCAGCATGCACTGCTTTTCACTGCCTAGGTATGCTAACTGCTGCTACTGCAAGTCATATAGGTGAGCCATGAAGAAAGTGATCAAACTAGGACCACTTCTCCTTTTTAGGTCTGAATACCTGGGGACAAAAACAATTCCTTTGTCTATAACTCTCCCTTTCACTGCAATTAAAAGCCTAGTTTGGGCTGACATTGATACATTTTTCCCAAATCACTGTAAGAAAGGTAATCACTTCAGTCCTGCTCTCTTTACTTGCAGTGGTCTAGAGGATCTGCAGCTGAGTGATCAGAAGGCAGCTTGTCCTGAAGACCTGGAGTAATCATGAGTGGCAAGCTTCTTGGTGCCACTTTCCACACCCTGACATATTGTAGAGACACTATCCTTTATCTGGGCCACATCTTAAGACACAAGTATCTCTTTCTCTAACAAGGCACCTCTCAGCTCCTGTATGTGGTGGTTACACCTGCAGTCCCTTTGTTCAAGCCCACCACAGAAGGAAGCAATATCACTAGATGCAAATTCTCTACATGTTTCCGAGCCATTGCAGAGACTCAATGTTATCATTATTAGTGGTTGCTCAACGTGGATTCTCCAACTGCACTGGGACACGCTGGCATATGGCTTGCTTTTGCCCATCAACCTCCTCACCATGTTGTGATAAAGCTGTATAGAAAGAAAAGGTCCTAGGAAAGCTAAATGAATCAGTAGGCAGTAGACAGTTGCTTCAGACAAATCATGTTTGTTCAAGTAGATATAAAGACAAAAAGCTAGAGTTGACTTACAAGCTGGATACAAGTGAGGAATAGCTTTTTTTGTTTTGTTGTTTTACAGGTCAACATAGCACTCAACACCTGAAAGGACTTCTGTTCTGCAAACCTTTCCTCTGCAGTCAAAACTCAAATAAAGGCAATAACTCTATTTGAACAGCACAGTCCCCTGCAAGAGGGACTGAGCAGCAATAAATCCATTATTAAAATAAATAAAAAAACAAAACCAAAAAACAACAAGCAACTTGGATGTGACCACTCTAGACCTAGCTAGATAATACTGAGCCAGCCACCTGCCTTAAGGTTCTTTCTCTCCTCACCTTGCCCCTAAGTCTCATTGAGCAATGGGCGATTATGTTCCAGCTAAAAGAGATGTATATCTGCTATTTGGAACATGTCTATGGGAAGGCCTTTCTTAGCTTCCACTTTTGATCTGAATTTGCAGAGTTCAACTTCTGGGACACCAGAGACTGGCACAGCAGAAGAAAGATTACTAGATGGTGCTGGGTCTTGGGCTAAAGAGCTCCTACAGTAGTTTTTTAGCCTTCCCTTACTCTGCTATGGTGCTGCAGGAATTTAAGTAAAGCTGAAAGCCATGTCACAGCTGTTCATTCCTCTCTTCATGCTTCTACCAGGTCAGAGGTCTTGCTATGGTTCATAAATCTATTCAGTCCTTGTGAAGCTTGTATACAAGTTGAACGGTAATTTGCCTCCAGTGGTCTGCCACTGCAGTATGCACTGCCAAGATGGTAGTGACACCAGAACTGAATTCGGACAAATGAGAGAATCTGTCATTTAATCTCAGGGATGAAATGAATACAGTTAGGATTAAGACACTTGCAACCGAAAGCCACAAAGTTTAAACTACAACCCTCTGCTGGGGTTATTCTACAAACTATATAACAGGAATATCCCTTTGAGTATAAGAAAAATGACAGAGGTCCTTGGTGAGATTTTGGTATTTCCAAGACTGCCACATCACTAAGATCGCAGGAGAAATACGTAAGAATGCAAGCAAATGTAGGGTATAAGAAGCTGGCTCGTCACTGCTGTAATAAATAGCTCTTCATTAATGTTTCTGCTATGGGTTTGTAGGCTGTCGTAAGTGAGGAATAGAGAGAGAATCAAGCTGCTCTTCCATAGAAAACAGAAGCAGGCAGTCTAAAAAGGAGTCTGCTATGCTGCTTTGCTAGACCATGTTGCTACAGGGTGAGACCCAAAACAGTCCACTCTAATTTTATATCCAAGTGGCTTCAATTAATGTGCAAACAACTCAAGAGTCATCTGGAGTGCTTGTTATCTAGGACTGCTTATTTTCCCTATGTGAAGTGGATGGTCCCTATCCCAGGACAGAATTGACTGTTCAAAGTCTGCTGAAAGAGTGTGAAGGAAGGTTGGTTTATGTCATGGAACAATCAAGTTTCATCTCATTTCTATGGACAGATAGGTTGCATAAAGACAACCGCGTATCACACACCAGCATTGTCAAAAAGTGGATAGAGGTGTTCAGGAGTAGTTATGGCAAGACTCAAGTTAAGCACAAGGGTATATCTCCTGAGTGAAGTTTGAATGAGCACAACAGGTACTAACCCTATATGTGGTTTTGGTGATGTGAGTCTGCCCTTTACCAGTATTTGAACAAAAACAGACTAAGTTCTTAACATGGGTCTCAGCTGATCAATGGATAGTACAGACCTTTGAGTCCCGCAGGCTGCACACATCGAAGAGCATGAACTGAGCAGGAAAGACTAGGCAAACATCCCTCTAAAAATTCTCTCTCTAAAGCCTATCTTCAGATAGGTATTTTGGAGTAATGTTAATATTTCCTGATGCATGAAGAAAGGTGATTTGATAACAGCCTGTTACGCATGGACTAGGAAGGGAGATGGTAAGGGATAATGCCCAAACAGTCTGGCATCAAAAGCCACCATTTTGTCCAGTGACATTTAACACATAGGTATCCCAGCTGCAGTCTGTGTACACACTCCTTTCACCCACCCTTATGGTATTCACACGTACATACTCACCAGAGGTGTTCTTCTAGAGCACGGCAAGAAACCAGTAAAGGATATCTGAGGAGTCAAACTCTTGGAGGCTCTTGCAGAACTTGGTTTAGTTACACAGCTGCTTGGTTGAGAGGCCTTCCCCTGCTACTTGAAGTTCCAAACAGGATTTGAAGGCAGAGTTCTGGCTTGGTTCCTCTTGCTGTAGAGCAAACATTACCCTGGTGCAGAGAGAGTCCTGTACCACTAGGATCTAGGCTGTCAGTTCTCTACTGCAGACTTTTTTCAGTTCCTCCTCATAAAATAGGCAAATTGGAATAATTCTTTTGAAAGGTATTTGAGTTTCTGGGCACAAAAATATGCAGACTTGAAAGGTTTTTGAACTTGCATCTGCAATGCTTTCCTGTCCTGGATCAGGTCACAAGCAATGCCGTTATATTGCCCTTATTTTGCAAGCAGCTCAGTTTTACATCCAAATGTAAATTTTCAAATGGGGCATAAGAAGGTTAGCTTCCTTTGTGCCATCTACAGGCTTATTCAGAGCCCAGACAACCTGTCAGGAGTCACCCCATATCAAATCAAAATTTTTCAACATATGTACCACAGAACTTTGTGGTGAGACGCTCATGGCAAGGTTGGTAAGGGGAGTTACTGGTCTGGATGTACAAAACTGCATCAAGGCTGTTGGGGTGCTGTTTGAGTAAGGACCAGAATGGTTGTATCCATAATACTTGTAAGCCCTAATCTTGCATATAAACCAGATTCTTCTTACCACAAGTTGGTGCACATAAAAGATGAGCTTCACTGCCTATTCACAATGTAAGCAGTAAGGAAAATTAGGACTGAGTGTTGAAGTGCAAGTTTAAGGCTGCACTAACAGAGCACTTAGACACCACCTAAAGTGCCTTTACATCTTAAGTACTGCTAACTGTTCCATCAACCAATTTTAACAAGGTTATCTGAAAACTTAAAACTCATGGAAAAACATTCCCTGATTGAACACATAATTAGAGAAATTCGTGGAATGGGAATCTACAAAGGCTACTACACAAAAAGATATATCATCTACTGTAGGAAGTCCTAACATGTTATCTCCAGAACCAAAAGAATTTACTGGAGAAGCATCAAAAAGAGGTACAATTTTTACTCTTCCCCAACTGTCTGCTGTATGCCATCAAAGCTGAAATCCTGGGTAAAATGGAATTTTGGTCTGAGCCATTACAGCTTTACTTCCGTAATATAACCTCTGTACAAACAAACACATTCAGAAAAAAGCATTCTGAAGAGACACTATTTATACTCCTATGTAAGATATGTTCAGCCCTTGTTGACCTGTACAGAACTTTGTCAGACCTAAGAGAAATAAAGTTTATTTTTATCTGTAGATGTTCCTGTTTAGGAGGAGGAAGTGAGTTTCAGTCCTGAAACTTTTGCTAAAGAACACAGATTAGAAGAAACGTCCCTGACAGCATACGCACTTACAAAACTGCATAAGGATCACCTGTTTTGTACACATGGTTACATACTTGTACATCTAATTGGTCTGCTGTAACTAGTATGATCCAACAGTGGAGGATATGCACTAATATCAGCATGCATAGCCCCTGTTGAGGTTTACACAAAGTTTGCTTGGGGTCAGACAAAAACTTGGTTCTACTTCCAAACATGTGGACGCATTTTGAGTCTTCTCATCAAGAAGAAAATCTGAATTTTTTGAGTCCGGTTTTGCCCAAGCAATTCTTCCCTATACTCATTAGTGCAAGTCAGCCCAGTGTCCCTAAGATTGAGGGAAGTCATTATGTATCACAAAACAGAGTAAACATTTTTCAAGTCTTTAATACAACCATATTAATATTCTATAGTTGTCTCTCAAAAATTGTCTGAATGTACAGATCGGGCAGTTTTGATAGGCTCTTTGGACAGAGTTGCACAAATTCCTAGTTATCTAAAAAAAATGAAATACACACTAACATAACAGAAATCCAGTTTTTCTTTGTTACACTGACCACCGGGAATTGTACTGAAGACAGATGGAGGTCAAACTTCTTACCAATGAACCTTACCAGTGGACCTTCTGGGTGCAGTTCCTCTAGGGAATAATTAATTCAGACTCTATAATAGCTCACATTTGGACTTCCTTTTAGCAGAGGCTAAGCTGCTACTGCTGAGGGATTATGCATGATTTTGCCAGTATATAAAGAAGATGGATTGCTGTTTATGACCGTCTAATCTGAAACTAAATGCATTCTAGGTCAGCTCCAAACTGGAGTAGAAATACAGGAAAGATCCAAAACCTGTGTCATCTACAACTACCTGGTTCCAAATACCTAAAAATATGAATGGAGTCACATTGTACTGGTGTTTTTCTCTTTTTGATCTTTATCTTGGTGACACATATGTAGCATTTAGTCTACAAATGCTAATTTCTCTTCAATAGACAGATTAAGATGTAAGCAGATGAAGATGTATTTTACTAATGCTAGAGCTGAATCCTACTACAATTGTATACCAAAGCCCTGAACAATTTTATATTCGTTCCAAAAGCTACAACCAAGTACTTGCCTACGGACAACTTCCTAAAGCGAAGTTCTGCCTATTTAGATATAAACAATCTTAATTTCTAAATGGTTTAAAACCCCCAAAACCACTAACACAAAAGGAATTGCAAACATTTGCATTTTAGAAAATCAGCCCAGTTATTTAAGGAGTTGATTTCTGACAACCTGATTCAAAATGTTGGCTCTAGACTTTACATTATTATTATTTTAAACAAAACAGTACTGAAACAGAACAAATTATCATATCCCTTGTTATGCCAAGTGTTTGCCTATAAGACATTTCTAAAAATTAGGAGACATTAAATATATGAGTATTCTTATTTGCAGTTTAAAAATATAATTGTTTTGTTTGACAACACTTTCCTTTATATTTTATGTTTAAACTTATTTTAATCAGTTGGGTGCACATTTCACTACTTGTCTGCATGCCTCTTAGTTTTAAATGGAGTTCACTTATGGATATTAAAATCTGAAATAACTTCTAAGACCACTCCACGGTTTACACTGTTTCACTTTTACTAGTTTATGATATTTTTATGCTACTTTCCTGGTAAGAAGCTGCCCCACTCCTAGCAAACTTAGCCCCAAAAAAATCATACTGGAATGGGAGATTGAATGAATCCAGGCCCATTTTCTCTCATCTCTTCTTTATGCCCCACAAACATGATATCTGCACGGTCAGGAAAAACGGTGTTTGACTAGACTGCCTGCTCTTCAGAGATCACTACCTTTTGTCAGGCTGAAATGTTCTTAAGAACAGTGACAATTAGGAAGATCTAGAAGAACATCTTTTCAGTTGCTCTAAGACCTTGTGCTCTTCCAAGCAGAAGTCATCTTGCAGAAATTCACCCAAAAGCAGAATAATGAACAACTATGAATAACTGTTACTGACATTATATACTTTATTAGTTACTTCATGAAACTCTTTACTTTGCCTACAGAATACACAAATAATTTAAATGATTTAATAGTAGTGTTACTCTATGCTTGCGGGCATCAGGTCAGTATTAAGAAGAAATGTGCAGCCCTTCATGGTAGTCATGCTCTGCAATCCTTACTTCAGTTGCCCGAACCCGAGCCTTACCAAGCTCCCTTGTCTAGCTCTGTCAAACTGCACATTAGTAAGCAAGAAAGAAATTCACAGAAGAATTTCCAGAAGGACAAAAAACCCATCAGGTGTGTCAAATCTCTGACATTCAGAAACCATTTGGGGAAAGCAGCACACGCTGACTTAAGCATTAAAGTATGGATGCTTTAATTAATCCGGGGTGAATTTAATTGCTTTAGTTAAGTGGAAATCGGGTTAAAAATGATGCAGAGCATGCTGGGGTGTGTTAAAAACATGACATATGAGTTGGATGAATCGATAAATTAAAAGCGCACAGATGTTTTAATTAAACCCAGGAAAGTTAACGAAGATCACTAGAGACTTTTAAGCCTATGATTAATTCAATTCATTTAAAATACCTGTACAGATATGGGGATGCCTCCATTTTGGGAGTTATAGAAGTTCTCAATCGATAAGTACTTAAGCTGTTCTACAAAAAAAATGGCAGGATTTTTATAGAAGTGACTGAACATGAACAGCATTATTTGCACAATGAATATTTACATTCTTCTGAACACTTGGCAAACTTTTGCTTTGGCCAAAATTTATCAAAAAGGTCACAGTTTTCCTCATTGCCTTCAGTGTGACCTTATCTCTCCAAAAGATAACACTTGCTGTTCCCTCCTCTACCATTCTACAAATTATCTATTTCCATTAGATAACTGCTTTGCTTACAACTATTTCAAAAAAAAGTCTATGTAAGAAATATGACTATGTCTTCGCACACTATCTAGCAGCAATTTCCAGAACCACAGCAAATTTTTAAAATGATCTCTTTGGGGTTGGTCACTTGGTACAAGAAAATTTTGCTTCATGAATAGACCCTTATAATATTTTTAATAATAACAATGCAGTCTGTAAGAATAGGGAAAATAAAAATTAAGCACACATCAGATACATTGGAACTAATTTAGTGGTAGATTGAAAGGGCTGAAGCCCCATTACTGTTAGCGTGAAGATGAGCTTAGACAATGTAGCTAGCCATCAACAAAGATCTAAGTCTTAGTTCTCTAAAGATATTGGAGTCCTGAGCGAGGAGAGAAAAAGGCCACTGTACTGTCTCACTGGAAAAGCCACAGCTGAACATAAAAAAGATTTTTCAAGTGGTATAAAACAAATTACAGATTGGAAACAGAGCAAAAGGAGGACATTTGAGTTCAGCTAGACACTTGAAAAATCAGCTAGCTGTGCCAGGGTTCAAGTGTCTTGAGGACATTCTCTTGCCAGTACATTCTGGATTCAACACTTCGCCAGCCTGTTTGTTCCCCCTCCACTATTGCAGAAACTCTGCAACTATCGCTACCTATATTAAAGGAAAGATTGTAGTTCTCCATGCAGTACACAAAGATGATTTGCAAAACGGTAGATTGATTTGCAGCCAATTCAGTTAGGGTCCTCCCTATCTACTACATCATTAAAGAGCAGCACAGTTCAATTTCTTTTTCATATGCATCAATGCATTCAAGGAAATGGAAGTTACCCTGCACTGGTTCTGGTTTACCACAGGAGAATGTGACCAATCAGTTTGCCATCTACTTTGTGCCTTTGAAAATAAAGGCAAAAAAAAAAAAAAAAGAGAGGGAAGAATTCTCTTCAAGTCTCTGCATGATACATGGGATTGGAGGAAAATGTAGATGGTAGATACAAATGTCCTGAAAACATTGCCTTGCAATCTAAAACTCTTTTGCTGCGGGACCTAGTAACACAGAATCAGAGCTGTGAAATTCCTGCTTTAGATACAAGCAGTGAAGTTCATAAAACTACAAGAACATGCAGAGAAATAAATTTTACTTTCTGCCAACAGATGGAAATAAACAGATGTTGAAATCAACTACTGTCATAGACAAGCATGTAGATCTTCATTTGTATGTCTTGATAACTTCATCACTAGAAAAACTGAGGAGGAAAGGAAAACTAAACTATTCCAGTGGTTTCAGTAGCTATCTCAATGGAAAGAGCCAGTGAGGTATCAGAGAGGTGATGCTTCAAGATCACAAAAAGCAGCAATAAGGACAAACACCAAATACCAGAATTATCCTTCCAAACATACGTGTTGTGATTCATAACTGAGAAGCACTAACAGCATGAAGTCATTTATGCATCTAGAAAAAGAAATGAAAAAGTGAAACATTTCTTCAAATATTTTTTGTAAGATTTTACACAATTCCCAGTGAATGGTGTAAAAACTATTGCTCCTCTGTAATTGGTTTAGGTCTGGCTAAATAGCAGTACAGTAGGTGTAGGATTGCCCCCATAGGCTGCAGTAGTCAGGGCATTTAAAACCCAGACTGCTTTATTTTCATTTTAGTTATTACTATTTGCCTTATTAAATATACCAGAAAAGATTTAAATCATAACACAGTTCCACGTTAGCTGCAGATATTTAAACATTTTTCTACATTTGAATTAGAAACTTCTTTCTTTGTTTGAGAAAGCGAAGGGGGATGACAGCTAATTGAATTTAATCTCATCCAAATAGGGTCTAAATATAGGAAAAGATCTAAATTACAGGTTCAAATCTAGATATAATGTAGCTATGAGAAAAGTCATGCATGATGAAATCTGAAGCTGTGATTCAGGGCTGTTTCTGTTATTCAGGGATGGCAAATGTCTCAGGATCTCTTAACAGCTGTATTTCTATAATGTGATTTACAATACTACTTAATCATAGTTGCTTCAATGACATTTACCATCACTGAAGGACTCCAAGACAATCCCAACACAACTGCAAAGACAAACTCTTAGAACTTAATGAAATAAACAAATACCAGTACAAGTCCATGGAGACAATGCAATCTAAAAACAAAATGTAGACTGCAACACAATTAAATAAGCTAACCAATTAAACACAAAAACAAATTACAAAGCATACATCACAGTGAGCACAATTCAGCTCAGCAGAGCATAGTTAGAGCAGAGAGCCACCAATGGAAGTGTTATAAGATTGGAAGAAAGATTTTTGCTTGCCAGAAACTAAGCTGCACAATGGTTTGCATCCTGCATGTATTTATATGCATGTCCACGTCTGTGCTGCACTGGGAACCTTTTGAAATATTCTATTTATTGGCATTCCATTGAAACATAAAATATGTGTGCAAATAGATGTGCTGTTGCTGCACATGCATAAGAAGGGAAGAAAGATAAAGCAAAGTAACTGATAATAGAGCAGGCTTCGAAAGCAGCTGTGAGAGATCAACTGAATGTACCCTGCTTCTACTAAGTATGAAAATATTACTGTAATGCTGTTGAAGAAAAATCCATTAATAAGATTTTACTGTGTTTCCATATGCCTGCCATCTTGGACATAAGCAAAGCAAACTTCTTTATCATACTAAGCCAACAAAACTTGGTTCCAGTTTGCAGGCTTCAGCTACGGTACTGCCCGTGGCTCTGTCTTTGGTCTCTGAATTTCTACAGGTTGGGTAATGAGTGATCAGATAAAGCTGCACTAGTGCTCAATGAAATCAGAGGCTCATAATTACTTACATGCCCACTTCTTTTTACCTCTCTTGTTTTGTCCAGCAGTGGTATTAGCAACTTTTCTCAGTTACTTCCTTCCTCCTTCATTACTGAATTCGTCAGCATTCCCCTTTTTTTTTCTTAATCCCTTTAGCCTTGTCTTCGAAATTTTCTCCTACAGAAATAAGTCTACCTTCTTAGCTGCACCACTACCCTGCAAGCTCTTTGGGAAAAGGAGTCATACATAATTTCAAGTTCGTATGCTGCGACATGAATTTAGAAACATATGAAAGGGCAATGCAATACACAGGCACAAATTTGACTGTATGTTTACTGGCAGTTTAATATAGAAAACAGATGCTAATGAAGTTGCTATACTAGATGCAAGAATTGGGTATATTTAACAACATTAAATAAGTATCTTAAAAAATTTTAAAGCATCTTTGCTGCCCTGTAAAGGCACAACTATAAAAAACAGAAGGAAGGACATGCTTCTAAACAACAGCAGCATCCCCACTTGAAATTATCCAGGACAAGGTCTTTGCAGAGAAATTCTTTATAACCCTGAATTCAATGCTAGAATCAGCAGAAGCCATAAAGGCTTTAAGAACAATGAGAAGTTAGTTAATATTTTGCTTCTTGAAATGTGTATTTTTAAAGTCTGTTTTCTCAAATATTAACAGTGCTAAAAGTAGATCCTGGGTCCTATTTCAACATTGTAAATATTCCCTTACAAAGAATGCAAAGGATATGAAGCACCAATTTCTAGCCTGGTGCAGGCTAGGGAGTAATCTGAGTACTCTTCTGTCACCATCCTGTTACTAATAGCACATGCCTTGCAAACGTCTGCTAATCCTCACATGTAATCTACAACGTACTACCGGGACAGGTACACGTTTTTAAAGAGTAATGAAATGTTAGGATGCTAAATGACTTGTGTTGCAACAGAAATTTAACAGGTATCAGTTGTAGAATTCAGGAGTCGAGACTCTCCAGTCCCCTGTTTTTAACTCTGATCTCCAACAGAGTTTATGAGGATTGATGAGGAAAGCTGCAGACTAGAAACAATGGTTCCTGTATTCTATTCCTTTTCGCACTACTGAGTGTGTGCCTTCAGCCCCTTTTGGAGCCATGACCACTAACAATCAGAAAGAATTCAGCCTGTGACCCCTTCTGTTCTTGGTTCCTGTTTAAATTGCCAATTAGAAAGAGTTAGAGTGGTGGATTTTGTGTTGGCTCTACTTGTCTACCTGACACTGGATCAAAGCTTCCATCTCATTTCATGCAGGCAAGCTAGCAGCTGATAGACGGCAATGACCGTCAGTCATTGTCAAAATAGGTTACATGTCCATTTATTTATTTTGTAATTATTTTAGGCACAGTTGATGGCACAAAACCCTTTTCAGAGCGTACTGCAGTTTTATAAAACTAAGAAAACTGAGGGCAGACAGGCAAGCACTGCCCTGTACATAGAACTCACTGGAAGGCAAGTGAGGACATGATCAGTTTGCCAGAAACGAAAAACATCTGCTAATAATATACGAGACAGGGAAAACGAGAAGAAAATTTGAAACAAAGGCATTTTAAGGTACTCAGTCAGAGAGGTGGGAACTGCTGGAGAGGAACATTGCCAAAGACAGCCTTGTCTGTTCCAGTATCAAAATGACGCTTCCACCCACTGTGAGAGAAGATTTGAATGACAAGCCAGGGCTGTGCTGCTGCTGCAGCACATACATAAGTTGGCACACATACACACATAAACACACAAAACCCAAAAACAAACCCACCCAGCAAGAGATACTAAGAGAGAAGCTGAACATGCTGAATTTTGTCAACTGCAAGAAAGGATGTGAGATATGTGTGGGTGACGAGTTATGAATGCAGTATTTCCAAAGAAAAGCACATTCTTTTTCCTTTTTTTTATGAGTACAGTGTAAGTCATGAGACATGCTATGACTATGAACACATAAAATGCTTGCCAGTAAAGTTGTTTTTTCTCTAATTTGTCTTTTCTTTCTAATCCACTACCTCTCAGCCCTCTCCTGCATTCTTGCTCTGTCACAGTGGAAAATACCATCATTCTACCTGTCATTAAGGCTCATAATCTGGATGTTATTTTTGACTCGTCCATTTCCTTGCCTCATATTCAGGCTTTGACAAAGTCTTACAGATTTATTCTGCATTGCATCTCTTTGTCAGAATTCTTGCCCTAGCTTTCAGCAAATAGAATCTACATTAAATCAACACCTTTTTCTCCAGCGTTGATAAATTCAGTCTTCTTCAGTCATGTCTGTGTGCAACAGTGCTGCAAAAATCATGCTGTTAATCTGTTACTCTAACCTTCAGCTATGTGACTCTTCTTTCCCAGTCCTGTTTCAGGTCCTTTCCTCTTATCACGTGGAACCTGAACTTCATGCTTCAACTGCATTTACAGACCCACTTCACCCTGGACTACTCACTGCTAGAATTCTGACTTCAACCCCTCTGTGACTTACAATGCTTTTGAAAGTCAAATTTTAGAAGAACTTTTTTTAGCTCTTTCCTATGCTCTGTCTCCTTTGGAGGCCCCATTTGCCCTCCATTATCTACATGATGTTATCTATCTGCCCCATTATCCTTCTTTAAAACTGCTTTTACCACAGTGTTCCCCTAAACTGACAACAGTCACACTTCTAGTGTGTTTATAAACACTGCCTATCACATTTTTTCCTTTTATCTCCACATCCATCAGTTGGTTCCCATTCATTCCTTTTCAACTTGTATTGACATGGTAAATTCCTGGAGGTAGGTGCCATTTTTATTTCTTTGTTTTGCTTGTAAAGCACTAACCACAGTAGATCAGCTTTAACAAGTACTATTGCTCATGACAATCTCTTTCTAATGCCATAAAACCAGCATTTTTCCTCTACTATTGTTCCTCTCCTGCTGTTTTCTCTGCCAAACCAAACTGCTTTGGGTACCATCATGTTTAATCCAACCTACTCCCCTTAATCCATACTTCACTATAATCTGTTATTGCAGAAATTTGCAGTAAGTCACTTGAACAGTACAAGACACACATTCACCAGGTTGTGCCATGGAAGACCCGAAGTGCTGCCTCACCACTGGTCCCCATCTCTTCTGTCAGGCTATGCAGGATGGGCAAAGGAGAAAGGTTATTCAATATCACCTCTCACTGTTCCCTTCAAAGTCCAGTGAGCTTCTGTCTGCTTGCGCTACTTTCAGTTCCTAAAATTCCTAGCCAAGTTATGAAGGTAAATATTGTTTTCCTTACTCACATAGAGAGGAAATACTAACTCCTATACATTACCAGCATATGCTGGACACCTTTCATTCATGTGGGCCACATGCTCTACAGCAATGAACCGAGCACTGAATTATTCAGCAAGATGCACTCCAAAATTCATGTTTTCCCCACTGCAATCACTCCCAGAACCTTTTATGCCACTGGGGGCATTCTGGACATGGTACTAAGAAAATAATTTCAAGTAGAGTTTTAAATGGACGAAAAAATATTAAGCACTATTGCCCAAGCCATGATCCTCTGAATAACCTCAGAGCAAGAAGAGTCTCAAACAACTGAAATTTGAATAACAACTGAAAAAAAGCAAGAGTTGCTACTTCTAGCAATTACACCTTACTTACCTAATAATTGGCAGCTTTTTACATTTTTATACAGAGATTAACAGTACACACATAACAAAGGAAATGGCAGTGTTAGGAACTCTTATTGTGGTGCGGGCAATCATCAGAAACAGCAAATCCACCAGAATAAATTTAAAAAGACACAGACTACACTTTACAGCTTAGTAACTATTTCAAACTAAATAGATGTCGCAAAAGAAATAAAAAGAAATTTAAAAAAACCTACCCTTCTTTTTATACTTATTAAAGTGGCGCCGTCCTTTGCCAGTAAGCCAAAAACAAACAGAATGAAAATAAAATAATGAAAAACCCACACAAGGAGAACAGGAAAAGAAACTGCTAATAACATAAATATGAATCATTAGAGTTCTTAAAATCAGATTAAAAAGTCAACTGATCAAACATGGTACAAAATTCTGGTTTAAAAAATCCAAAAGCCTTCAATCCATTTAGATTAAAATATTAAACATGTTTCTTATTGCATTGCACAATCAACTAGAAGTATCTGCTAAAAGGCAACTTCATGGCAGCTGACATGAGCTACTTGACAATTCTTTTCCTTCTTTTACAAATCAGACACCATCTCTTAACAGGCTATGCTCATCAGGTCAACGTAGAAATCCCATGTGATGGTACATTGTTTCACATTTTCAGATTAGCTAAATATGCTTATGATGCAAATCTTACTATTCTAAAATGCAAAATTAAAGGAGGCTCTGAGCACATTTGCAAAACAGTATATGTCATTGTCTTTGGAAGTATTTTTGTTAAAGGAGTGGAAGAGTTGCATGCCCTTCAAATATATTATGAGATGAAACGAAATTATAGCCATCTCTGAGTTAGTTCTAGGAACACAACTCATTGTAACACTGAACTCTACAAATGGTGAAAAGCAGGACATGACAAAGGATGCCTGCTTGCAGATTTACCACAGAACTTGGCAGTTGAACGATCAAACTATTATCAGACATTAACAGTGGGAACACTAAGTAAGAAGGACATCTTGACATACTTGGGTGGTTCTGTCATAAAGGTTACAGAAAAATATAGAGATGAATATAAAAAAGTGACAACACACCAAAATAACATAATCATAGCTGCATATCTGATCCTTTAATCGATCCTTGGCCATAGCATCGCTTCTTATCAATAACTCCTACAGGTAACTGTGGACAGAAGGTTGCTCACAGTGCAGTTCAATTTACAGCAAATCTTCCACTGGCTTTAACTATACAAATTTTCTTTATCAGGATACATCTCCACCCACTGAATTATCTTTTGATTATCAGACTTTCTTTTTCTTTATATGCCATATTTTATCCACGTGAGATTAAAATGTGTCACTACCTTTTTTGTGTGTTAGATGGAATTCTTGATTAGATTAAACTCCAAATGATTTCAAAGGGAATCTTGCCTGAGCAAGGATGGAGTAAATTTGTTGACACTAGCTACCTGAGACTAAGTTATTTCCACAGACAAGGGTGAGAAATAACCCCCCCCCAAGTATTTGACAGGAGTGTTTGAGAGGGTGACATTTCCTCCACTTCAGTCAGGGTATGAAAGTATATTTCAGCCCATGGGTTGGGCCAAAAGTTCACCTCTTTCTAAGAATTTTCACAGTATTTTCCTGGAGCTAAAGGGTCTGAAGTCAAATCTGTTCTGTTGCTCATAGATATCCTTCATTTTTATCTTGTAGAACTACATGGATGGAGTAAAGTAACAGAGGGAGAACCTGTGCACTGTCTGCACATAGTCTGCAGACGGCTCCTCTCAAGATTCACTGCCTCTGATGCCCTCAAGATCAGCCCTGTAACCGAGGATTCACTGCTATAAAGGACCATGCTTCATATCTATCAAACTTGTGTTTCACCCAGTGTGAAGCTCTTAGACTGCTGTGTTATTGCATGAATCAAGTTCTAAAAGCCATCTGAGGAGCTTGTTCACATTTTCCCCACATTTCTCTATTTGAGTCTTGCCTCAAATTATATTACAGTGGAGAACTGGGACATTGAAAGATGTGTTGCTAGGGAAATAATATTAAAAAAATGGATGGAAAGAAAATCATTATCATTCCATACTTGTGACAGCTTAAATATAAATTTAACATTATGGTAAACGTATATTAAACGTGTCCATACATATAATATGCTGGAAAAGATTTAAGTCTCTGTCTCATTTTACTGTGTTTTACCATGCATACAATCCCAATTTTGATTTCTGTCTTCTGAAACTGCTCTCGTATATAATCAGCATTCAAGTAAGCAGAAAAATCCATGGACATGAGAACAGGCATGACAGCGCCTGTGAAATGGGTGAGGTGTACAGCCCTTACACCCTAACTCAGCTGCACACTTCTGGGTATGCCTTATAGTATAAAGATGTGCAGCTATGTGCTTGCACAGAAACATGAGAATTCTGTCAACACACCCATTTTGTCATTTTATGCAGCTTTTCAATCTTCTTTGTTCTTTAGAAATACCATGATGTCTGACAAGGAAACAGTAAAAGAGTTGAAAGAAGCTTCCTAGAAACCATTTCTGCTTTTCAGGGGAAAGACAACACAGAAAGGACAAAGCAGGAAGCAGAGGGAATGTACTGAGGGGTAGGAGAAGCCTGACAGATACAGTTTGACAAGTACCGATAAAAAAGGTATTTATCTGACATAGCCTGAATGAAGTATTTTCTAGCATTAACATAGAATACAGTGTTACACAGAGATTCAGTACACAATGCAGCATTGCTCTGCAACTCAAAATGCAAATGAGGTGATTTAATGGCCATGTATGTGTGAAGAGTGGCAGTGAAGCACACAGTCACTGCATGCATACAGCTTAACACCACAAAAATGCATATAGCTGTCAATGGGTATTAATATCACACCATTTACTCTGTAATATACAGATATCTCCTCTATATATTTGCCAAGTGTCTTAATTTCTCAGGTAATCAAACAACATGCACGCTGTATTTGAAGCACTCTTTAAAATGAGTACTAAATGAGCACCGAAATACCATCATTAGCTTTCCAAGGCCCTTGGGGTCTTTTTTTTTTTTTTTTTTTCTTGCTGGGGCACCTCCAAGAGCCAAATACAGAGACACAAAATGGAAATTACTCTCTCCAGTATGGCTATAACAGCTATTCAAGGAGTATTTCATAGACAGAATGGGTATGCTGGATGCCACCCTGCTACACCAGTCAAAGAGATGGGGCACAACAAACTGTCCTCAGGACTGGATCAGGAGTCTAAGAAGAAATAAGCACATTTCTAAGGTCCTTCAAGGCATTTCAAAAAGCTTTCAAACACTAGGCTTTCCCCCTTTGAACATGAACAACCCTATCCCTGTGGAAAACAATGATAGGCATATTGATATTGATAGTATGCCTAAATCTCACACAAACTAAGAAGGAAGCAAACTGTAAAATGTTATGACTGTGCTCAGGAACAGCAGGGAATACAACCAAGTTATTGATTTAGACAACATATGTGCTACTAGCTGTATAAACTGAAGAGGCCCTCCTTTATGAATCTTTTCTCTATGACAGCTACCTCAAACTCTCAGAAAAACTTAGTGAACACATACTGCCAATCCATAGCTGTCTTTTTGATTTCTGTTTATTCCTTGATAATCATGCATCTTCCAGTGTTAGTTGCTAACATTTACAATCAACACTTAAGAAAAGGTTTATTCTAAGACTTTATCAAGTCCTACTTATTTTCCTAAAAAAGGTGAACTGCCTTTGGTCAAAGAGTAATTGTATAAGCAAGAAAGATGTTATGAACTAGAAGTAAGGCTCAGCCAAGCCAGAATATACATTACAGGCTATCGATGATGATAATCAGTCTTCTGTTGCAGACCGATTAATGATTATCAGAAAGCACTGATGATAACTCATCCACTTTCACAGAAAATATATCTTTTCTGCCATTTCTGCCTGCTACCTTTGACACAAAAAAGCTGTAGTTATTCAAGCTCATCAGCAATGTAGCAATAGTTCCACCTGATCATATTTCACTAAGAGATCTAAGAAAAAAAATGCATATTGATCTACTTGAATCTAGCTTGGAGCCATGCTAACTAGTAGGACCTGTAGATCCATACATCACAAACACACACTGTGGTTATTTGTAAACATAGGGAAAATGATACCTTTAGCACAATCTGCTCCATGAAATCCTGGAAAACAGTGGCAGACTCCGGAAACACACTCGCCATTCCCATGACAATTACGTGGGCAGTCTTGCACTGAATCTGAAATACAAGCATCACAGGCACATCAGTTCATTCCTATTTAGGCTACAAATTCTTTGCTTAATTTTTCTTCAGTTTCTTTTCTCTTCAATGCTTAGTAGAAAAATCCCTAATAATATTAACACCACAAAGTTCAGGTGAAGCAGAAAGGTACCAAGTTTTATGGCAGCATGAGTAAGTGCAGAGATCTAGTGAGATACTAAAGTCACATACTAAGTCTCCGAGCACCATTAGAACTCAAAGTCTTCTGATAGTGCTCAAGTCCTCTGTTCAAACAGGTAGACAGGACTGCCTCTTAAGACCTCTACAGCTATGTGTGAATTCATATTATGTAGCAAATATAATGCTTTGTCAGGAAAATCAACAATCTCCTTTTGCAATGAGACTTTGATCTTGCACAACCACTTTTGCATGTGAAACTGATTGTTTCAAGGAGTGTATCTCCTTTTCCTTCTCCAGACATTTAAAGCCTTATTAATTGAGCTGACAGAAATATCTGCTGAACATGACAAAGAGGAACTCTTTTGCTCTGGCAAATATTCTTTATCCTAAAAAAAAATCAATAAAAAAGGTGCAAGTAGCTACGCAAGAGGATGAAGAAGAGGTCTGTAAACACAGAGGATAAGGTTTAACACTAGATTTTAAGTGACTGACTGAAGTGTTGATTACTTCAATAATCTGAGAAGAGTAAGCACACCAGCCTGATGATAAAATTTTAGTTATACCAGAATACTATTTTTCCACAATTTCTTCTATTATTTGGATAATAAATACACTACTTTGCATAATAACAACCTAGAAATAAAATTCCAATTTTGAAATTAATTGTTAAAATCACTTTCATTTGAAAACTGTTGGATTTCAGTGGAACATATTTTCAACACTGAATTATTGGAACAAAAATCCAACTGGAATGGTGTTACTCTTCACTATTATTCCCTGTTGTTGTGGGACCTGTGGTTCCAAACCAAATGGCTCTTTCAATCCCAGACACCAAACAAACAGCAGCTGTACAACACAGAAAATGAATTTTGGATTTGGAACTAGCAGAACCATACAGAGTGTTTTCCTGTCAAATTAAGCTGAAAAGAGGAAAAAGATTCAAGCATAACTTTAAATCTAATTTCACAGTTGCAGGACACTAAATAAAAAAACCCTAAAGAAAATTTTCAAAGAGATGTCATTATCTTGGCCTCTTGAAATTATTCATGTAAACAATGAAAAGAAAAACTGAAACGTAATGCTCAAAGATACCAATTTGTCTCATGAATAAGCTTGTCTATAGATTTAGTCATTATTTTGCTTCATGGCACACAAAAGCATTTTCTATGTATTCAAAATCATGGTAAATTTACTATTGTCTGGGAGTTAACATCATTTCTGTTATTCTTTCTCCTCTTCCACATCAGAGAAACTTTCAGCTGTCTCAGATCGTTTGATTATGAAATATCTGATACTAGGTGTGTGCAGAAGAACCTCTGAACTGGATAAAACACTATACTTTTCTCTACATCTCAAGATCTACGGGAATGCTAAAATCTTAAAAGAGAAATCAGCAAATTAAATTAGCACCCCATTACAGACCTTTTGACAGAGTAACATTGAGAAAAAAAATGCATAACATAACATAAACATGCCAAATACTGAAGACTAGAAGAAAGTATTATGGCTTTAAGTAAGGGAAGGTATAAACAGAGGTGAAAAATGCTCAGCTTGTGGAGGTACCTACCCAAAATAACTGTACTGAAAGAGACCACTTCTTTGTCCTTGCCATCATTGTAAAACGCCAGGTGCCACAAACCCACATCCAAGTATTGAACAAACACAGCCTCATTCTGAACAAGGGTTTGAATACTTCGACGTTCCCGTGGGGACTCCACCACACTCCATTTCTCTTTCCCATCCAAGCGTTCCATGAAATCATACTGCAGGGTAAAAAAAAAACAGAAAAAAAAAGAAAAAAAAAAAAAAAAAGAAGACAAACAAACAAAATCCCAAACAAACAGACCTGAATACAAAATGGTATTTCAGCTCAAAATCTGACTCTATATTTTCTCTTCTACCTTGTCATAAAATGGTATTTCTGGAAGATATGTCAATGTGAAACTAATATTTACTAGTTGACCATGGAACACACAGAGATTCTGTGGCTCTTATCCTTTCTTAAAAAGTGACATAGAATGATGCATCTTTGTTCTGCATAGATGATAAAGAAATGTACAAATGGTATTTCTTGACAGGCTGGGTTTTGAGAAAGAAGTTGAAATCAGTGATTTAACCCATCAAAGTTCAGGTTCCTACACAGCCTTCAAAGCTGAAAACCTTCAACCTATGAGAGACCCACCCTTTTCTAAGCAATCGTCTACAATAAATTCTTGCTGCAAGAGGAACAGAAGTCTCAGATGTAGTTCCAGACATATAATTGAATGGAAGCCCTCAGCATGTGAAAACAAACAGGAACAGCACAAACAGGAAATGTGTTTGTCTAATGTTAGGTAACTCAGCACCCGATAAAAATACACTGTACAAGTTTTACATCACAGAGTAAGAGTTGCTTACCTGAGTTTGTATGTGGAACAATCAGGGGCAAGTAGGATACAAAAAGCAGAGGGAGCATGGAAAGGAATAACACAAATCAAGTGGCTGAAGGAATTGAACTTATATTAAGGAAAACTGAGAATTTCTGGTTGGATGGCTTCCAAGTAAGGTAGAACATTACATTAATCTTGGGAAAAGGGATCAAACAGAGCAAGTGATTATTTAGAGTATAAGAGGGATGGCACCATTAATGGCATGAAACTATAAAAAGAAAGAAAGAAATTTAAGATGAATGTCAGATAAGCTTCCCATCTATTAAGCTCAGTAATAGCCTCCCAGTGGAGATGCCACTGCATCACACAATTAAACAGGACTGGAAGAAATATTGGTTAATCTACAACAGGGAATATTTCTGCATAACAAAGCAGCTGGACTAGCTGTCCTAATAGGCTTTTTTTTTTTTTTCTGTCTTTACTGTCTGTGATTCTGGAGCCCTCAAGCTGATGCTATGCTCAACTTACTAGCTCTCATAGTCCCTATCTAAGGGAAGCCCTTAAGAAACAACAAAAACAATATATCTAATCTTTTGATAGCTGTATAACAAGTCCCCCATGAAAACACATCTTGTTTTAGACACATTTATCTATGTAGGAGTAGATAGAGATAGATAGACATGTCTAAAGAAAGATGTGTGTGTTCAATAAAATACAGGAATAGTATGTGCTTGCTTGTCAGTAGTTTCATTGCATTTCCCTCCGTTATCTCTAGCACATACAGTCTGTGCTTGCGAGAGCTCTGAGAAAACATACACCTTCACTTGCTTTCAGTTTAAATGGAAAACTGCAATCTTGCATCCTAAACAGACCAAACATCAGAGACTGTTTTCTTGTACACTGTATTCCGCTCACTAACAGTGAGTTCTAGCAAATAATGCACAGTATGCAGCAAAATAATGACGATTCTCCCTTCCAGTAGAAGAGACAGACAGATGGACTCATTTAACACTTTAGTGCCATGCTACACATGGACAAATACCCCTAAAACCAGGGTATAAAAGCTGACCTTTCTATTTGAAATTTTGTAACAGTTAAATATGAGCAATATAGAGTCTGTAATGGACTTAGCCTTACGACAAAGGGCAAAGTATGGAAATACTATTACCTTCCTGTTAAACATGTGGAACTATGACACCAATATGCAGCCACAAAGGAAATCCATGGCAGGGCAGGAATTTGAGCCTAGGTCTACTAATGTTGAAAGCTATTGTCACAGTAAAGTGCATTGTCCACTCTTTCTTATGCCTTTAATCATGGGACAGAGTAGGAGAAATGGAATAAAAAGTTTCACCAAGCTGTTAATATCAGATTGCCATCCACTTGAGCCCTTTTTCACACAGGATTTTTGCAGGAGAAAGTAAGTCAGGTAAATTAGTAACATTTAAGCCAACACACACCAGAGATCTAGAGAATTCTGGCATGTCAGTAACTTTCAGAGTATCGGAGGTGCCAAACACACATATATCTCTCTCTTAAATCAATGACATTTGGAAATATTGCTAAAACCTATCGTCTAACTGTCACAGGTTAAGGACAGACTCATCACCTCCTTGGGAGATGTTATTACTTGGGCAACATCTTGGGAAAAAGAAATCTTGAACAATCGTTCACAAAGGGTCAACTAAGGAAGTAGCAATAAAAGCTGACATTTCTCACTGGCAACATGCTGTTCATCTCTGCTTGTGCTGGCAGGTTCCTCTGCCTCCCCTCTGTTTGATGCTGATTCTACCTCATACAGCAGAGAAGGCTCAGCAGTTGGCAAGATCGAAGGGGAAGAGTATTCAGGCTGAAACTGCTTGAAGTAGTTTTATCTGCAGAATGTCTTTTCACAATGATGGGGTGTGACCCAGTGAGAGCAGGTCCCTTGGCATGACTCCCCATAAGGCTACAATTTTAACTTTGGTAAAGTTAAGACTGGTATTGCCCCTCTTTAATAAAACTATGAAGAACTATTGAATGCTCAGGCAAAAGAAAAATGACTAAACCTTAATAACTTTATGAATGGTGAAGTACCAGTGCAAACTGATACAGTACTGGTGCAAACTGATACTTTCATGACCATTAAGAAGCAACTGTGGAACTTTTATTCTAACACACACAACTGCTAAAGAAGAGACAACTAAATCACATGAATTAGGGAATGGATCTGTCAAACCAAACTAAATATCTGAAGTAATCTGGAAATGTCACTGACTTTTTTACTTTTTATGGTCCTTTATATTTCATGGCTTTGTACTGAAAGTCACACAAAAATGGCAAAAACTGCTCAGAAATAAAATGCACCAGAAATCCCAAATGACTACATCTTCAGAGTTCAGTTTTCCAGGGGGGAGTACTTACTGTGATTAAAGCTCCATATAAGCAAGTGACTTGCCAGCCTACTTCTCTAAACAAATTCCAAAATCACATTCTCAATGAGTTTGTTTATTTTTACTACACACCCTACTGCATACTTTTATTTACAAACCCAAATCTCATACTAAGTTCCTTCTGGGCAATTTGTTTTTATAATTTCTCCATTCAGTGCTTTATACCCTCCTGTGATGCATTTTATTCATAGGCTTTTCTTTTTCCAGTAACCATGGGGAGTTGGCAAAACAGTTTTGAAACGTTATGTGTACGGTAGTGATGACACTGCACAGTGCCATCCCTATAGCATGGATTGACTGAGCCCAGTTTCATACAGGAAGTGAGCTAGTTGTGAAAGCACAGTGAAGCAAAGAGAGCTTGCTTGAAATTATGAATTGAAAAGAAAGATTTCTTAGAGGTCTTGTCTTAATAATGGATGCATATTCAAATGGAGGGGTAGGGGGAAGAAAAAACACATTTGGCATTGTGGCTAGCATTAGTCTTTATGCCAAAGCCCTGTAAGTCCTAAGAAGCCAAGAAAACATATGTCAGGGAAACTTGTTTGCAAAGTGCTTCAAAATTAGTTCTTCATAAAATCCAGTTGGTAATTATTCATTAAAATACACCCATGAAACATCTGATACCCACAGTGACAGCCAAACAATTTGTTTCAACATTTGAATGTGACACAACACTAACCTGTACTAGGCAGCACGGCATTCAATAGTAACAGCACAGTTGCCATCAGATAACTTTAAGGTGGTCAGAGCATATATACGTGTTTGAGCACTGGCTAAAGAACAAGGTAACACTGCAGCTCCCCAGCTATCCAAGTTGTTTCAAATAAAGCCACTTCCTGTTCTAAATGAAAACAGTTTTCATTTTGACATAAAAAATTTGTAAGTATGAAACACTCTGCTGGAAATGAAAACAATACAACTCCATGCACTGCCTTCTCCAGGCAGTACAGTGATGCTTCTATAAGGTTACCTTATTTCATGCATCATTTGGAATGTTCTACCAACGTGTAGTAACATCATAATTGCTGTAATCTCTGTAGAGTCACTTCATGCACTATTTGACATTTACAGTTCATTTTCTATACATTATCGATTTAATTAATATGACTATCCACTACTAATTTCCTATTGATCATTCAAGCCTGCAATGTGCATTTTTTTATTTCTATGTAGTACTACACAGGTTGGAAGCATTTGGCTGAAAGCAATGCATTCCTGTTTCTAGTCTGCTTGCCACTCAAAACTGCATTTTTACCTCTCCTCTAGAGCTCCATTCCCTATGCACATGGCACACATGGCTGCTTCTAGACAAGTTTACAGCTACATCAGTTTGACTGACTAAACCAGGCATTTGGAATATTTGCTAAACAGTAATACTGAGAAGGTTAAATCTCAGCAGGGCTCTTAGACAGGAACTGCATCTTGTTGTCTTAGGTTAATCATGTACCTAATTTGCTGATTATTGACTTGCTCCCACAAAGGATTTTACTTGGCTTGACATATCAGCACTGATCAGTGATGAACTGTCAAGCGTAGTTGCTCATTGCATTACAGCTCATGTCCCTAACCTCCAGAAACAAGGATTTAAAATTTCAATTTTAAAGTATCGTCTGGTGTCAACTATCAAGACTATTTTCATTAATACAAAACCATTCTGCTCCTTTCTGTCAGAACAAGGCTTCTTTTCACTAACTCAGGTCTGTAACAGCTTACCTTTCTTTTTCTAAAATTACTTCTCTTGGTAGCAGCTTGGCTGAATTTTGATTGCTGGGCAAAAATGCCAAGCTGTACCACCCTGTTGACAAGCACCAGAACCCTGCATGAATAAGGGAAGGTAATTCTGCAGATTATACTGGTGGATTTCATTAGCTCCAGTTACAGAAAAGGGTTGGAATTGCTTCCTCCAAAGACTGGAAAACCAGTTCTCTGAGGAGGAATATAGATCAGTAGGAAACACAGGTGATATTTCTCATTATTTAATTTAACATAAAGGTCACGAAATTTATATCCTATCCACGTAAGGTGGAGTGAAAGAAAGAAGAGAAACTTTGCCTTCTCAGATGAGAACATCCTAATGAAATCTGGAACAAATACATTTCATCACAGTGCAATAGAAATTAAAGTTCAGCTTGAATTAAAAAAATATTTTGTGCTACCAGTTACATCCAACTGGATTTCTTGTAAAAGATACAGGCATACCTCCATCATGTCTTAGTTAGACAAATATAATTGACCTGTATTTATAGCAAACCTTGATAACTGCTTAGGAGCTTTGATTGCCCTAAGATATTTTCACTTCATGATTTATACTTTTCTTTGTTTTCCTCAACTAAATTGCTGGGTTTTTCATGGTGGAATGATAGGAGAAGTGAGTGTCAAAATTCTGAATTAAATGAGACGTGCTCAACGAAGTATGCCCTTACCTCATTGCAACAGTTAAAGATCCAGAGACGTAATTTCACCCTCAAGACAGCATATTGAAGTATTACAGCCAAAATCAAAACATTCTTAAGAAAGGCTCCCACCCTGGAACATAGTCTCTGGGATAACTTCTGTGTTGCATGGATGTCTGGCAATGGCTGAAAATTAGTCAACAGCCCTCTACAATTTCCCCAGTTTATCTAGTCTTTGTACGGAACTTCAGGATGCTGTATGCTAACCTCTAGCTATATGGAAAACTGACCACTTGCTCTCCCCTCCTTGGGTTGTGGACTGCTGATCCTTATTATTACCAGTTGGTTATATCCATTCAATAATTCACAGAACATTTTAAAACAGCATACTACAGGAAGTTGATGGAGTTTGGATAAAGCTCCTTGTTCACAAATTCTTAGAAGCAGAGGTCATAAACCCATGTAAACCTCTTTTCTCCTTTCCTCCCAACTCTGTTTAAAGATTTTCATTCTCAATTCAGGCTACAGGCAATAATAAACACCAAGGAACAAGAGGCAATGCAGAATAGTTCTGTAAATGTGCCTCACATTGGGAAGCAAATCCAAAATTCAGTTAATACAAGTATAGTTTTCCCCAGAAAATTAATTGGTTCACTATTTGTACCATGAGTTTGTGCATGCACATGGACACAGTTCACTTAGGGTTGATATCTCCTTGCAGGCAATATGTAGCAATGCAAGTATGTTAAAGCATCTGGGCTTTTAGCTTAGATCATGCATTTTAACCATTTATGTAACTGCAGTCTGCTTTGTCAAATGAAAAAAAAATGTAGTAGCACTTCTTTGCAAATCAGGGCAAGGCATCTAGAAATGTTAAATGAGGCTTTCCCAAAAGGGATCATGGAGTTCTACATTTGCTTTTTGGAAATCATGTACTAAATAGAGCATTTTGAGTTTAGGCAACCATTTCTGAATGAAGAACCAATTTTTAGCAGCAAGGATATGCATGAAGGAAGGGGTCCTTTCCAAAAGCTGGTTGCTATTTCTGCTTCCCTTGCTCGCTAAAGAATGGAGGCTCTTTCTTTTTAGTATCTGTAACTGCAAATATATTATTTCTCATTACAGTTCTAATTAAGTAAATGGGAATCCTTTGATTCACATTAATGAGTTTTCTCTACAATAAAAAAAATTCTCTCCTTAACAGAAAATATAGCTATATCTTCTCACCACAAAGAAATTAAAACAACCACTGCACAACCTAGAATAAAAGATACTTAAGTTTGGTCTCACTAACTTTAAAACTATCTTTACCTACAGCCCTTAGCTCTGTACTACCGGGTCACTGTAAAAATGTGGCTTTGTTGAGTTTTCATCTGAGGCTGGTTAGAAATCACGAAGGATTGGGTTTCCCAACTGCAAGACTTTCCCTATGTCTGAGTCAGATATTGTACCTAAGTACCGTGCTTGAGGGAAATGTAGTAGAATTAAAGCTCTCAAACACATGGCTACTGCATTATGTTCTCTAATATGGCTGGGTAGCAGTGATGCCGAAGCCTGTTGGATACCCCAGCAATGCCATTCCAACACCCTGTACAGATTAAAACTTCTATGAAGATAGCAAATTATATGTTAACACATCTAGCTGTGCATGCATTCCAACTGTATACAGTGCTTTGATACTGTGAATTTGACCATCATCACTCATGATTTTTGACTGCTGTGTAACTGGATAGGTTTACCCCAACTGGTGCCAAGATTTTGTAATAGGTTTTTTTGTCTCAAAACCTTGAGTGCCAAACTGCAAGTTATTTTAAAAGCCTGAATGGCAAGAACATCACCATTGATTATTTCTTTTATCAATGTACTCTTGAGGTATGGAATAACCTAGAAATCTTGATATCAGGGTATTCAGTCAAATATTACAAATTAAGTAATTTCCAGGTTAGTGCACAGAATCCCTAAACTTGAGGTCCGTAAGCTCCAATATAAATCTAACATAGATGCTGTAAACTTTTGCATTTTAACATTTAAAGTCAACAGATTCATTGGTAAAGTACCTGGGCATGTGACGGTGGGAGTCCTCTTCTTATATAAACACCAAAAAGAGCATCCTTCCCTAAGGATATGTTGAACTTCAGGAACTGTGGTTGGCTGATATGGATCTGAGACCGCCAAAAAACTCCAGGGGGCACTTCCTGGGTGACCCTGCGGCCAACTTCTGTTTCTCCGCTATCTATGCTGCTATTCCTAGTGACCCATGGTCCTATAAAATAAAAGCAAATAGAAATCAAATGAGATAACTGTTTTTAATACAGGTATTTTTATTCATTCAAGATGAACATCTGTGGCAATGCCACCTTTTAAATCAAACCGTAGCTTTTTTTTTTTTTCTTATTCTCATGCGATTTGTTTGCTGTTTCAATCAGTATGAAGAATTTGGCCCCTATATTTGAAGTAAGAACACTGCGAACGTTTTTCTGTGGAGCATCTGCAATCTTCTAATCTCTCCAACCCTTTAATTCTGCGATTGCTCTTTACTGATCAAATATAGTAACAGTAGAGAGTCAATTAGCACATATGAATGTCCCTGTGCTCTTTTCAGCTGCATCTTGTACGCAACCAGGGTATAAAAAAATTATCAGAAAGGTGAACTGAAGGGGTAGCTTCAATCTAAATGAACTGATTGCAAGTTTTTATTACCATCCTTTTCTATAGTAAAGTAGTCCAATAAATTCCAGGTCATAGACAAGAGAGTTGACAGAAGAAATTAAATGCACAGAAAAGGATTTAGAGGACAGTGACTGTACTCTAACATGCATCTTCTCCCTCTTGAAAGAAAGTTAGTACAACTCATTGTGCTGCCTTTTAAGTTCTCTCTGCCTGAAGCAGGGACTATCCACAAGTCTCTCTCCTTTGTGCTGTGGTTAGTTAAAATCCATCATTTGATGGTTCTTCAGCATGCATTATTGAAGTCAAGATACAAGACCTTTCTGGTTGAGTGCTCTGGCTTCCAGCCCATGAAATAGTCAACCTTTAAAACATGGTGCAAAGCCCTTCTGTTCTCAGCTGAACAGGATGGTTCTGAGGCTACACATATTTTAAACATGGAGTGCGATATGTGAAGAGTTAGCAGTGCTTTCAAGCTACAGTATATAGCGATGTTTGGTTTTGTGTTCCATGCTCCCAAGCAACATGGTGATAAATCCATTTTAAAATTGTTACAACAGACACTACAAAGACCAGAAAACCAGAGGAAATATCTGTTAACAACCACAGAAAATTAAAGGTACCATTAATATAACTGTTAATACACACTGGATGGTAGCAATACCTCTGATACAACCTGACAGTATTTGTTAAAAACTCAGTGTTTACCTCATATTTTTTTCATGGTGTAATGCTATTTCAATAAATGGCAAGTTACTTTTGAAATATATTCCAGCACTGTATGAATGTAACAGGATGCACAGAATGACATATAATTCCAGCAGGTAAGTACATAACAGCCTTTCTGTCTTGACTATCTTTAATTGAGAGCTGCAATAGCATGGTTTCAATTATAGATTCCAAATTATCTATGTTAGCGGCACTTACACTTGTACATAATGAAACAGATATTACGTTAGCAGTGTTTTGAAATGGTAAAAGAATGCTCTGAATACCAAATGCCATACAGTTTTTGGCAACTTGTTTGTTTCTTCATTTTCTATGTTAATGGATCCACAATAACATCACAGCACTAAGAAAAAACAGAAAGCAGAAGAAGCTCCAACGACAGGCTGCGAACAAAGGAAAAATGGCTGAGAATGTCAAGCAATGTGCCTTTAGAGCCACTTTTAGGCCTTTAGACTTTTAGAGCCATCTTTAGGGCGAGAGGAAATGGCCTCAAGTTGTGCCAGGGAAGGTTTAGATTGCATATTAGGAAAAATACCTTTACTGAAAGAGTGGTCAGGCATTGGAACAGGCTGCCCAGAGAGGTGGTGGAGTCACCATTCCTGGAAGTGTTCGGAAAATGTGTAGATGTGGCACTTCAGGGCATGGTTTAGGAGGCCTGGTGGTGTTGGGTTGGTGGTTGGACTTGATGATCCTAGAGGTCTTTTCCAACCTTAATGATTCTATGGTTCTAAGATCAATAGACCAGTGGCTGGTCCAGTATTCTGGCTCTGTCCACAAACTCCTTACACTCAATGAATTAAGTGCATTATATATTTTTTCAATTTGGTTAATTTCACAACTACAATAAAGCTGCTCCAGTCCATGGAAGCTGGTGGAAATCTTTGACATAAAGAATACTGAAGTCAGCAAGTGTAATCTGTTACTGAAATCCACATGTAAAATTGGTGGGAATCTGGAGTTTAGATCTGTTTGATATCAGAAGCCTCCCCCAAGTGTTGAAATCTTCTTCTCACTTAGTTTCTTTTTAAGCAATACTTTATCATTGTACTTTTTAATACAGTATATATATAATTCTTTAAACTTTTTAATGCAGTTCTAGAATTCAGCGGAGCAGTGGTCATGTACATTCAGAGATATGGCTTGTATTAGCAGCACAAATTTAATATTCCAATTAGTTAAAAAATAAGCAGCTTATAGTCACTTACCTCACGTTATAAACATATATATAACATATATATATAGACACACACATATATATATCAAGGCTATTAAGTACTGAAATGGCTACTGACACACATAAATAGCCTATGCCACAGAGTAAGTTTTAGAAAAACAAATCCTTATCAGAACACTTTAAGAATTGATGTGGTGTTAGAATGTCCTCATGCATACATCTGCTCTACAAATTACTAAGTCACATGATTTTCACCTACATCAAATAGAAATTATACTGAATATTGCTTCAGCCATTGTACCTCTATTTTATCCAGTGCAGCAAGCTTATTGAGCATGCAAATGGCAAGGGCACCATAGCCTCTATTGGAGATTATGGTTTCATTGGCTATTAAAGCAGCTCCAAAACACCACCATCAATGACTTTTGCTAATTACATTGCTTCCAAGTCTGGTAGGTATATATTCCCTAGAATTAAAACTTCGAAAAAAAATTTAAATCTTATGGAAGCTCAAGTTTTAGTATTTCTGGTTGAATTTAGCCTTAGCCTCTTTTGGTTTTCCAGAACTCTGTTTTCTAGTTCTGTCCAGGAAAGGGCATTTTTATGGAATCAAGAATCCTCAAATATATCAATTAAGCTAAAAAGAGAATATTGCAGTCATCAGGAGAACCAGAGTTACATTCACACTACTTCAGCATGTACCTCACAGGTAAACAAATACATTGGATGTCAACCTTCCCCAAGAAAAAGGTGTTAGAAAACAACCTTTCCTTTATATTTCTCATGAAATTTTTAAGTTATTAGTTTAAAAATAGGTGAAAACTGCAGATGAGACAACTGAATTTGTAATTATCAATCAGCCTAGAGGAATGATTCAGGTTCCTAATACTGAAATGATTCAATTCAGTTTGGCATTATCTTCGGAAGCATCTCCCTATAGATGCTCTTTTTTTTTTTTTTTGCTCTACAACATAAATGTTCTGGTTTCTAGTTGTCCAAACCAATCCTTCTGGAACATTTCAGTGTCTCAGGAAGATCTACCTAGGAAGACAACTGTGACAGCTGTAGGGGTTCAACACAGCAGAGGATTTTAAGAGTGGGCTAGAAGAGCAACTATCACAAGTGATCAAGATGTACTTAACCTACCACAAAGAAAGGAACAGATGGATGATCCCTTATTTTCAAGACTGTATTTTTGTAGTATGGCATGCCTCTGCTCTATATCCAGCCTGTGCCACGTCTGTGAGAAACAGCTACTGCCTCACCTCCAGCATGCTGAAAAGGATCCTTATTTCTGCTTTTAAGAATTTAATACATGAGATTCTGTTTTTAACAGCTCTACATTGCAATGCTGAAATAACACAATTTAGAAATGCTTGAAGTTGTACTAAAATATGTTTTATATTTGCAAGTTTAACAACTTATTAAGTCTTAAGTCTAGCAAGCTATCAGAGCTCTAAAGATTATGCATTATTGAATCATACTCTCATAAATTCCTGCTCAGTTACTCTTGTTGGTATGAGACACAAAACTAGCGAGAGCCTCTTGGTTCTAGTCTTTGCTTTGACACAGCCAGTACACCTGAGTTGGTCATGATCTCGATGTTCTCAGATGACTACTTGTAAAATAGAAATATTAACAATGACCTATTAAAAATTCTCACCTTGAAAATGAGTAATGCAGAGCAGTCACATAAAAATATTACAGGAGGTGTCTCAACATTGGCCTCTTCATGTTCCTTCCTCCCCAAGATAGAAATACAGAAATGAAATGCAAAGTAGGTATGACACCAAACCTCTTTTATTAGTCAACAGTCTTGTTTATTTTTTTAAACCTGAAAAGCAGAACATCATCCCAGCTTTATGTTTGCAATGGCTTTTTCTGCACTAACAGCTTCACTTATAAACTCTGTCTCTAGAGACTCTTAAAGTAAACTTTTTCTACAGCTCCCTTCAGTCTTCGCCTCCTGATGTAGAGAATATATCTTGCCACCTGACTCGCTCCCTCCAGCTATTTTTAGAAGCTTTTCCATTTTGACAGACCACTGCAGATCACATTCAAAGAACATCAACTGCATTTAAGCGAAGTTACAGATGTGACAAACTGACAAATCTGGGAAGAAAGACTAACCCAAACAACTCACACTATTGTGAACAAATAAATCCCAATATCATTATTTCTGCTGTGGGTGACTGTTTTAGAGTTTTGTCTGTTTGTCTCATAACGCCATGGATTCTTGATTTTTTTTCCTGTGATTTTCTCTCTATAAACATCGACAAAAGAGAGTTTTAAAAGCATACTTCCTTATTGTACCCAGGGGAGCCATGTCAATCGCTCAGTCAAACATATATTTATCAACTAAATAACACTTATTCATTTAAACTGCTGCGTTATTTACCCGGTTGAATTACTATTTTGGCATATACATTTGAAAAGACTGTTTTAGCACTCAAGTGTATTTGCCTTTGAAGCTATGAAATAGGCAATACATGACAACAGCAAGGCAAACTCCCCCCGCTAACTTGTCAGCAGGCCTCATCTTTGAGCTGGAGGTCAGTTTCAAGGTGGCAGCTGATAGGACATGCCCAGTCAACCTTTAATTTAACTGATGTCAAGCAGTGTCAGCTATGGAGGCAGAACTGTATCTACACTGAAACCAGATATACTTGAGGCTCCTCTCCCATACTGTAGTTAAAATTAAAAAATGAAAATGAAATCTGGCTACCAGCAGTGTCATGCTACAGACATCACATTTAAATAGCAATTAAGTCCAGTGCTTTGACTGTGTGCCTTTATAATGGTGATGACTGTAAACTGCATCTTGATAACACTCTTGAAAAGTATCTAGCAGAATAACCATTACAATGGATCCATAATGAACTACCAAGATAATTTGGACAATTTCAAATTAAATACAAGGAATAAATATCACCAATGTTGGTTAAAGAGAATTCTCTTTCACTTCTCTTCCTGTACCTTTGTAACTCTTACGAATCACTACTGCAGACATAGGTTTCCTTCTCATCGAACTTATTTTTCTGTTGTTGTTTGTCATATAGTTAAGGATTTTCACAGATGACTTAGAATTCCAAAGAAATTTATGGTACAGATGTGTAAAGGAAACCATCCAATATAAAAATACACTCCAATGACTTTTTGCCAAAAAAGAATGCGTGGGAATTACTATGGTTTTCAATACTAGCTTGTTTTTTTCCTCAAGTAAATTTGCTACTTGTATGACCAGTTTCCTTACTGTTTCAGAAAAGCAAACAAAAAAAAGTAGAAAATGCCTTTTCTGTACAAATTTCTTCACTGCAAAAATCAGTGCTATGCACTATTACCACACCGATCACTTCCTATATGAACTTAGGCTTCACAATATCTACTACTAATACCTAAGTGCTCTAGGACCCAAGTGAAAACAGATTCTTTCTGAAATGTGTACAATAGATTGACTGCTGATGCAAAACAAATTCCCACAGCTATAATAAAGTAAAAAGCCAGGAAATGAGAGTTTGTCTGGAGAAGCTGCTATGACACATCTTGAACTTCAGTTATGCTGAAGATGCTGGGATACTAATGAGCTCTATTTTGTGAAGTGAGGAGGAAGGAAGCTTCTGAATTTGTATGAGCTTTCAGGAGTCCAGTAAAACAGCTTCTGAAACAAAATCAAAATCTCATGTTTGCTGGTCAGTATCCTATATTTCTATTGTGGTGAAAGGAAAGAAATTCTGCAAAGAGAGTGTCTGCGTAAGATCACTGCTCTGGCTCGGCTGCAGTCAATCAATCTGGCCCTGCAGGTGCAATTAAAAAACATGCCTTAATACCCTGACACACCTAAAAATTTAGGCACATCTTCACATTCGTGTGGGCATGGCTTCACAAGATTCATTGTTTTCAGAATCAAAAGCAAATTGTATCAGAAATGAAATCAAGATCTGTTCGTTCACTGCGTTTCACGAAGTACTAATACAGAGCAGCATGAATTTCTACATCAACATAACAATCATCTCAATGGTATATAACGCACCTCATCACCTAACTTTAAACACAGCAACTTGTACTATCATCATCAACACAATCACAAAAATAAAACTCCTCTTCTGTTCTGTTGAACTTAGCCAAATACTTTTCTTCTGCTAAGACAGCCCTAGAGCCTGGTACATTTTCAGAAGACCACATCTGCAGGCCTTCATAGCGTCCATATTAATACTTCTGCTTGCTAATGTGTTAATTAAGATCTACATTACATTAGGTACATAACTACTTAATAAGATTAATCCACCTGGAAAATGATGGCATGTCTTGATTAAATTGAATGAAGGTAATGGAAGTGACATTTAAAATACATTGATTGTTATTACATTTTGATCATCTGTTTCAAAGCATCTGAAAGGAAATAGTAGAAACCAAAAGATTCATGTTGTTTACATTGTTAACAAAGTATGAGTGTTTCATCTTTTTACCTTTTGCAACATGACAAAGAGGTCCCTCCAGTTGTTACCGAGTCCTTATAGTGCCTGATGAGTAGGACTAGGTTTCAGCAGGAACACAGTTGGGGGTAGCACCAGTGTCTCAGGCAGTCAAGTCAGGGCCTATTTGATTGGCATCTGAAGCCCAGCTCATCAATATGTAAAGGTGGCAAGTCTTCCCATTTAATAATTTTGTTATTCCTTTAATGTTGCCTGTCTGCTACATTGCTAATAAAATATCTTAACTATTAGAAAGTAATAACTTCTGTGTGCAAACCAAAATGTGACTCAGAGCTGTGGCAACTGGTAGAGGTCTCAACATCATCTGGAGAGAGCTGAAGACAGTCTACACAGCTTTGCAATGGCTGCTGAGTTTAGCTTTCCATATCTATTCAAGGCAAATTTCTGCTAGATCAGTAGAAATATGTTTTCCCCCTCTCTCATCTCAAGCAAGATGGCGTCAAATTTAACAGCAAATTTAACTTCCTTCATTTCCTTATTGCCATTATACTTATAAAGCTGAGTTCGACAACTGGAAACAAGTATTTTTCATGACCCTTCAATACTTTACCATTTAATTAACTGTAACTGTCTTTTCGAAATCCACACACTGTGGTAGACTTAGTGAAATATCTCTAAACTGAGCATGAACCTGGATCAAGCTTGTTGGTCCAAAGAGACACAAACCCTGGATTACATGAGTATCAGGACACACAATCAAATCTACCTTTTCCAATTAGTCAGTATATTTATGGTAACTGAAGTGATCTTTCAGGTCCACAGTCCTTGCCCATAATTATCTTCAGTGTCTTTTAAAATATGGGTTTCTAGGATCAGAGGCCACAATCTCTTACTGTGTTTTTCAGCTTTATAGAACCTTACTATAGCAAATAATCACGATAAAAAATACTAAGTCAATTGTGAATTAGTAGAAAATCTGCTAACTTTGTGAGCACACCAAAGGCAATGTGTCATAAACAAAAACCTCTACACTGAAGCATTCTTTACTTCGATTTGCAGCTAGAGTTAGTTTGGATATTTCCACATAAATGGTAGTTTATCTTAGGTGTCCTCTGAAATGATTAAAGTTGACTTTTATAGTATATTCTGTCAATTAGAAAGGAAACAGCACACAGATAGTCACATATTTTATGGAAATGTGTGTCTAGCTTACCACATAATTTTAAATGTAGGATATATTTTTGGCATAGATTAATGGAATCTAGGCACAGAAAAATCCCATAAGGTCATCTAATTCACTTCTTTGTGAAGAAGCAATTATTCCCAAACATGCTTTTTCCCCCTCACTTTTTCCCCTAATTTAGATTTATTACACTGAAATTCTAATATTATCCTTACGCAACTGTAACAGACAAATGGCTGCACTCTCACAAAGTTTTTTTAATGCCATTACTATCTATCTCATCCCTGTAGCAATTCCACAATCCACAGCAGTGCCAACTTTCTGGTTTTTATGTACTGTGACGGGATACTACCTTATCATCTGTATTAAGAAAGGAATTGTTCTTTACTTTTGTCACTTAACTGATATCCCTAGTTCAGCACAACTTCCAGAGCAAAAAAAAAAAAAAAAAAAGGCATAAAAAAAAAAAATAAAAGCTATCTTGTGCTTGGTTTACAGGCAGAGCATGGTGGACTTCACTTGCAATTTTACAGCAGCACTGAGGATTTTTCTACCCATTGCACTTGCCTACTCCTTTCGGACATCCCTAGTATTAGCGAGATGTAGTGTGTAATTACAAAAAACCTGCAACTGAGTTATCTTAATAGTGAATTTTGTTTTCATTCAGATAGGAAATTGCAGTAATAAAGTAATTTATATTCCTCTTAAATTGCAGTTTTATTAGTTCATACCAGAATTTAGTCTCTTAAAAAGGAACAAGTAGATCAAATTGAAATATCTGCTTTTTTTTTTTCCCTTCCAAATTGTTCTACTTTAAAATGCCTTGCTTGCTGAGTAGGCACAGCTTGTGTTTAAGTGGCCATTCTCAGTCTAGAGGTTAAAGGTTTCTTTGGGAGACCCATGTTTTGAAAAGAATGGCTTCATCCTGAGTTGTGTCAATTGTAGAAAGGTCACTCTCCACAGCCAGAGCCCTGAGCCCTGAAATGGTTGTTGTGTTAAAAGCTGTCAGAGGCTTTCCTAAAAACTGCTGGGATAGCAATATTAACTTGGACATAATAAAAGGAAAGGTGAGGTAGAAAAACTTTTCACCTTTCCCTGCTATGAGGATTTGTCTTTTAGATATTCCTTGTGTTCATCAAAAGCTGTCATTCATATTATTCCACTGTGGAAGATTACTTGCCTAAATATTGTTCTCAGCCCTTCAACCCAGATTATCAACATTTCAGCAACCTTCTACAAAATGTCAGAAGAACAAGTAAACTTTTCCAACATGCTCTGAGGAAAGCTAACTGCAGCAATTTAAGACATAACTAGCAGCTCTGTCTCCTTGTCTCCTCTACAGGAGGTTACCACTCCCCAAACAGCCGGCAACTCAGCCTTTTTAAGTGTGCAAAGCTAATTAGAGTGGGGCTGGGATAAACTGCCAGAATTTGCACTGAAGTGCCCCAGGCAGATGAGCACATTCCAATTCAACAATCCTGCTGCCCTATATTTCCACAGAGATGGTAACAAAAAGCTGCAGGGGAGGGAATTTGGAAATGTGTTAAACACTGCAGTTGTCTGCTAAGTGACCATAATTGCAGACCTGAGCTCTTCAGGTTCCTGCCTAAAACCATAGGGTCCCTCACCTGTGCACAATCTGGAAGAAGTTCAGCAGTAATACAAACACTCTGCCTTGTACTTAGGGATGTGCTGTTCGTCCAGTTTGACCTACAGTCAGAGATGAAAGCCAAGCCAACAAACCACTGCCTGAAAATCTACATTTTTTTGCCACTGCTAGCATGTGGGATTTCAGGAAAAGGAGGAAGCCAAAATTAGTCCCTCCGTGGAAAATGTGACGAAGCTGAGGTGCAGGAGCATAATTTATTGAAAACAGAAGCAAATCCATGAAATCATGTGGCACACGAAAGAACAACTCAGCTTCCTTTCCCAGCTCTATTTTAACTGATTATTTTTTTTTCCAATACATCCAATGCAAATATCCTAGCATTTGTTTCTAGCACTTCGGCAATCAGCAAGTTTAACACGCCGCTGGTCCTGAGAGCGAGGTGATGCTCAGCTCTGAACAAAACTCTTCTATTGACCAACAGCAGATGCTCTTCCTTCATTTCTGTTTCAGTCACCTCATCCCACCTACACAGTACATTAAGGCCCGTGAGGTGCTTTGACTAACTGGAATGTTCTGTTCTGTCTTCTTATTGTATTTTTTCTAATAACCAGGGAATGCGTTATTGTGATGTAGCAAAGAAGGCACCCAAACCTCACCAGTAAAAAGCATTCAATTTAAATTATTAAAATCCTTTCCATGACATGTAATTTCTCTGTATTTTTAATATTATTTTTTTCAGATTAAAAAAGTATTTCAGTTTCCGGATTTTTCCTCCTTCTTCTCATTGCTCTGTCTCTGTCATCCTCCACTGCAACAGTTTTTCATTAAAAGAAAATTTAGAAGATTTGTTGCCTACATCGCTCATACTAATATCCCAGGTCAGATTATTTACTACGGGTCAAATTCTGCTGTCCTTGATGTATTCTGTTAGAATTACATCTGAGAAAGAAGAAAACCCAGGGGTTTGGTCCTGGCTGCAAGCCAAAGTTCTTGACTTCTTTCAGGCAGTACAACGTACTTCTACGAAGTCAAGGTTTTTCTCTTTCTTTGAGATCTCTAAGCTGTACCTGAGACAGGACATACAGCCAGTAAAACGTACGGTTTTTGACTGAGCGCTCCTTCCTGAGCGTCTGAGGAGCACACCTCCTTCAGCAGGCGAGGTTCCAGAAACCACACGGTTTGGCGCGCTAGTAGGTAGAGGGGCAGAGGGAGAACCGCCGCGCCGGGCGGAGCCCGCAGCCGCCAGCGGCAGGAGGCGGGCGCCCCAGCGCCGACGCCCAGCCTCGGGAGCAGACCGCGCGCGCGCCCCCGCCCGCGCCAGGCGCCGCAGGCTCACCTCGGCCTCCAGATGGCGGCGTCGCGCCGTCCTCGGCGCCCGGCAGGCCCGGCCGCAGCCCGTTGGGGAAGGCGTGTCCGTCGGCCGGCTGGAGCTGCCAGTTCAGCCCCAGGAGGTGCATCGCTGCCGGAGACACAAAGCCGGGGAGAATGAGTACGTCGCGCACGGGGTGGGGGGAATACAGCTAATTTCAGTTAAGCGTCTTTTGGAAAACACGGGAAAGCGACTTGTCTCAGGGGAATGTTAACGTGCTAACAAAAACAGGCAACAAAAAATCCCCCCAGAAGAACGCCCTGATGACTCACATGAATCTTATTTTCAGTTATCAGATCTTCTAAATTACTGAAACACAACAGGAAGAACGCTGACAATCCAGCGTATCGAAACAGAGAGGAGAGCATTCTGTGCAGGCTCTGGCATCGCTGCTACCTTTCCGATTCACGCATTACAAGGGGATACGGTCTTGGAAACAAAGTGCTGCTGCCAACGCTAGCTCCAGGTTTGAATTATATGTGATAATTTATAGGTTGATTATAAAATTAACTCTAGCCCTACGTATACTAATGACATTGTAATGCAATTATTTTCTGTTATTACAATTTATTTAAACCGACAGATTTAACAACCTCTGTCTTCGTTTTGTAGATTAAACTTTCCCGACAAACCCAGGTCTTTGCCAACCCCTTGACCCCACAGTTTTTTCTAACCCAGCGCACAGAACTCGGCCGCCTGGGCCACACAACGAAGGGCCACGTGCAGTCCCGTCCAGGGGAGGTTTGTTTGCCTGCTAGCAGAGCTTTCTGGCAACAGGGCCGTATCGTGGCCTCTCTGGCCATCCCTAAGCTGGAGGCAGGCCTGCGTGGCCTGCAGGTAGAGCAGAGGCCATGCAGCTGCGCCCAACACGTAAGATATGGAGTGGGAGAAAGGCCGTGGCACCACCCTTGCAAGTCCATGAGTTATAGGCACTGTGGTAGGGGCTAATTGAATAAGCCCTGTGCATAATGCATGAGACTTGACAGGTCTGAATCATTCAGCTAGCGGATTTATGTGCATCTTCACCTTGTATAAACAGAAGCTACCTGAATACATCTCCATACTTTCATCATATTATCCCTATGGCATCCTCCTAATACAGAGGAATGGTGAGGGACAGAAAAGCCCACAAAGCTGTTTTTATTCACCTTCTCTATGTCCACCATCAGCACTCTTCCTGTTTACACAGGATGTATGTAAACCTACATACCACAGAGAACAGCATTTTCAGTTACATACTAAAATGGTGTTTGAGGGGATTCACTGTTGGTTTAGGGGCAGAAAATATATATGATTATGAGCACCCTTATAGTTGTTCACTTCTGCAGTGTCAGATCCATGTAAGATTAGCAGATATTTTGCATCCAATTACAAGCCATTTTACAAGAGCTGGTGTGGTCAGAAATGGACCATCAACAGCCACACAGCTAAGTGTTCAGAGATTAAACATTAGGGATAGGTAAGGCAAAAGACTTAGCACAGCAACTGCAATTTACAGTGCTTGAGACATCACTCAGAAAAATCTCTGAATACAGGGAATCCATTCAGACGTGACTGATTCGTATACATATTCCTAAAACCCAAGAAAACAAAACAAAGCACCTCCCACCCCCAAAATCCATCTATCCCAATTCCTGGAAATCCCTCAGCACACAATCTGTGCAGAGTTTAACCTCCATATTTTTGATAAAAGCAGCTGAGAAGCAAGACAGCTTTCATAACATCACCTTCCCCTAGATATACCTACAGACCAAGCAGATGTCTAAGAATAGTAACTAAAATCAGGAGACATTTTGTGTGAAGAGGGCAGTTGCTGGTTTTTGCATTCATGCTGAATTTGCAAAATTTTTTCCTATTAGGGGAAAAAAGAATTGAAAATACATTAAAGCATCTGGTATTTTAACAAATACCAAGTATGAACCTGAAAAGGAAGTTTTGCCAAGAAACTACTCAAAATCTATTTCTAGGGAATGTTTAAGAATTCCTGGAAAATATACAAAAATTTTATGTGGGATCAAACGTTTTATTCAATTACAACTTTTTTTGTTTTGCGAAAACAAACATCTTAAAAGGCTTTTCAGTCTAATCTCAAGCAACTAATTTTCTTTTCAGTATGGCAATGAAACTGAAAAACTATTCATAAAGGTCAAACAACAAACAAGTCGCTAGCTCATACAGACTCTCCCCATTGAGTGAGAGACATCATCTGTGCTGTAGACATGAGAGGGCCGGGGGACGCCAGGTAGCAGAGCAGCTTGTGGCGTGTTTATGCTGTCAGCAATTCCCACGCAATGCGCAAACACCAGGGCTCCAAAGACAGAGTTCAGCTGTCCCACCCCCATAAGCGAAGAGTGCATAAAGATTAAGTGACTTTCAGAGCCCCAAAATGAAAACAAGTTATAGAGGAGAATTAGAATTTTGTGTTTTATACTCTCAGTGTGTCTATTCGAAATCGCACTTTTTTAAAAAATTTTATTGCAAGTGTAACCATAAATGTAGGTCATTTGCAGAGATGAAAGTCTGCTGCTTCAAGTGTGAACCATTCCTTACAACAAAGAGGTAAGGAAATCATAACTAATAGTCTATCCACGAGAATTATAGTTGCTAACTTATAATTACCAGGTAAATTCAGAGAAGGAATTAAAAAAGATCTTATTAACATGGTATTAAGAAAAACTTTGATCCATCTGCTTTCAAATATACCATGATTTCATTAATAACTCCACTGCTCTGTGTTTTAATCATAGATGCACATTAGGTAGGAGCAATGAGAGCTCCTTCCTAACGGGGCAGGGATTTGTACATCTGCTATAGTCCCTTACAGAGACAGAGAAAAGATGACAATACCCTGCACAGCTCACGTATCCATTACGTGATCTACAAACTTCCACTAAGACAACTGAAACATGAGGAACGTTCACCTTTTACCAAGAATACCTCGCGAAAAGTATGTCACAGGGGCCTGAGGGGAAAGCTCCGTGTTTGGATTGCATATAGCAAATCTAACTGGCAGCTGAGCAGGGAGAACAAGGAGCTACCTATTCTCTCCTGCTTCAGAACGCTATGAGATGGCAAATTTGTATGATTAACCTTTTGTTCTGTTAATCAAACAAAAATGCCTCTGGCAAAGGAATAAGTAGAAGCCTGTTTAATTAGAAATATAGGGATCCACTCAGAAGTTGAGTGCATGTGTGTCAGAAGAGAAATTTGGGTTAGTGAATTCGTGCCTGTTTCCTATTTTTTCTATTGTGGCGGGTTTTTTTATTTGAAACTACAACTAAATAATCTGTGATGCTGTGGCTTTGTCTTCTTCCACAATGACACACTTTCATCAGATATTACAGTACTGGCCACATTTTCCCCAAAGGATATTCACCAGATAGCTAGTTGGGATACTCAGCTAGATCCAAAGCTGATCATCAAGGTGAGCGCTGATTTTCCAAAACAATCCACTTACTTAAACACATTTCCAGAGCTCCCCATTTGGTTTATAGACGAACCTTCGGGGACAAACAGATCCCTGAAGATTTAGAACACAAAAAGTATCATTTTACCTGTTACATGTACGGTATATTCATAAATCATATTTTACAGAGCACTTACATATGTTTTGTAGGTATTACTTGGGTTTCTTTGCTTTTTTCCCCTCAACATTTAAGCATATTTTCTAAGTTCTTGTCTCTAATACCTGATTTTCAAACATTGAGCTTGTGAGAATTTATCTGGTTCATTTAATGCTAACATCTAGTAACTCAGGATACTGAATTGCGTATTTATATTCTCTAAAAAATGAGAATATAAAAACAATATATTCTGAAGTAAACCCTTTGAGGTTTAGGTAAAAAGTAATAATGAGCCTTTCACTCCCACCCCAGCAACACACACATACATACAGAGCGAAGGCGCCTTGAACGGGAAGCTAAACCTGCATGCCCATCAGGAGCAAAAGCAGAGAACTAGTTCATCACTCCAGGTGGTAGAGCTGTCATGGATCAATCTAAGACTTACATAAGACAGAGGTTGCTAGAGTGAATCACACATTATTTTAAGAAATCTGAAAAGGTGTACAAATCCACAGAAAAATGACAAAACTTACACGCAAAACTTCCTTGAATGCTCTCTAAGACTCAGTGGTGTCCCCACATTTCTCTCTCATTCAGTCTTCTCTCATTTTGGCCATAAACCCAATGCTCACTCCGTTCAGAGTTTAGTCTAATGGAAAATGGTTTCCAAGCTCAAAAACCTCTCTGTCTTCCCTTTGTGCTCTCCTGTCACTCTTGACCATGTATTTTTAAAATGAGAGACCTCTGATGTCTTCATGTGCTAGAGATCTCCCTGTAGTACAACTCAGTGTCTGCCAGCAGGCAGGGCAGAATCAGGTTTTGCACTTATCCCTTTACTCTATGGTATTCCTTTTTAAAGGGAGAAATATGCAGATTAACAGTCCACCATTTTCCCCATTCCTACTGCATCTTCCCAGCTGAGGTCTGGGAGATATGCACCACTTGCTTGTTAGAAAATTCAGTATTCCCTAATCGACTCAACAAGATGGGAAGATTATAAATGTGAACAGAATTCAGAATGTTTCCATATATTAATTTTCCAACTTGTCATGCCTACTAAACCCTAAATTATTGTCATCCAAAATGAACCCATCAAACTATGATCTCACTTCGTCAGGCTATATCCAGTCATATTATGTTTAACTGTAGCAGGCCAGCCTCTTTTCATGTAAAAAGAAATCGGTCCATTATATCATGAACAACATTAGCAAATAACCACTAAAAGCACATTTGTATACGTAGGCTATTGTATTATAGGGGAGTGGAAACACTAGACGTTTCCTTTCCACCCACTCATGAGGTGAACAATGATCTAACTCTTGTTATTCCAGTATACTTAGTCTTGAGCAACATCAGTGTGATTTCCAAATCATGCCTAACAAATCACAGACATGATGAAACAAAAGGTACCTAATAAATCTTAGGAGCATGTAATTTTATATCATATATATTCGAAGAACTAACTGTACATCTGTTTTTTATTTCCTATGGTCTGTATATTATTTTAATGCACCACAATATTTGTATGAAGCAAAAGAATTTCAGTGTTTTACACTTCTGGGTGCAAATATATGGGTAACCTGGATAACTTGAAAAGAATAAATGTATGCCAAAAAGTTAAAAAATAATTAAACATTATTGCATGTTTACTTTGCATTAAATGTTATTCAGCTGAGACTCATGGTTCTTTACTAGTTACTACTTCTTGATCATCCAACAGAACTTCAGGAATACCAGAAATTGATCTTACTGATATCAATTAGTATTCATAAAATAAGTTACTTAAAAGACAAGAAACAAAGCAGTTTAATGTTCTACTGCTATTCCTCTGGAGAAATAGGTTCAAGTTCAATCCAAGTCACAAGTGAAATTACTGTTAGGCCTAATCCCTAGTGATTACTTGCCCCCATTACAAAATGAACACACAATTCATCACAGCTGACAACCTCTCCTCAAGAGGTGCCCGAGATAGGAATAGCAGGGGTCTGAAGGTCAGAAAAGAGCAATGGAGGAGCTGCATAGGAAAAACTTGCATGGTGCCTGAAAACACTACACTTGATTCTTACTAGTGCTTTCAGGTCTCTATCTGAGGAGCATGGATTTATTGCATAGCTATAACAAGAACAGTAAGAAGCCTTCCCTAGCTCCTCTCAATCTGAAGAGGTTACAAGAAAGCTCACAAATACGCACACAATCAGAATTCGCTGAACTAAATCTCCGTTGAGATCAGTATTTTGTGAACATGTCTTACCATTAAAGGAAACTGAACAGAGAGCACAGCTAAGCTTTGTCAGATGGGTAATTCTGCAAGTGTTACTTATGTACAAGGTATCTAATCATTGTGGACATCAGTAAAAGTCCTCTCCCACAAAATTTGGACTTGGCAACAAATATGCCTGACAAAGTCAGATTTCACTAAGTCGTAAATGTTTTACAGAGGCTGACGCTGTCCATTGCTCGGTAATTTTGTTGGCCAGCCTTCAGCCGCATTTGCAGCAGGAGGAATACAAGCACTGCCAGTGTGCAGGTAGAATGGAATATATGACTCCTTGTATTAAATGATGGCTGAGGCAGTTGTCTCAAAGAAAGCTGCGGAATCCAAGGACCTGGACTCACAATTATACTAATGCCCTTTCAGATTTTGTAACCGGCAGAAAGGGACAGTGTCTCCAGGAAGTTCTAATCTGCGATTCTTCCACTTTAACATACATTACAGTGCTTGGAAAACCACTACCAAAGAATATGAGTCTTTGTTACTTAAAAGAAGCAGTCTTAAAACAAACAATGTGAACAAGTATCACGTTTCCTTGCTAGAGAAACAATGATGTTTCCCCTAAAATTCAGGACTAACTGCCAGAACTTTCTGTTCTTCCTTGAATACCTAGTGTGACTGTGGCAAGGATGCCAGAGTCCACCTGAGGGTATCCAAGAGATCTCAGAAAAATTCACCACATTCCCGGGCCTTTTTCTAAAAGCAAAACAAAAGCTGTATGGCTTGCTGGGTGGGCATCTGCCATTTTTGATATATTATCTACAGGAAAGTTTAAAATAGTATTTTAAAAAAATCCAAACCTATCATATATGATGTGATAGAATTCCAAAAGGAAGACAGACCATGAAGTGTGGTGACAGTCTGCTGCTGATACTGCATTATTCAAGAGGGCTGACTGAGAACTAAGGACAAAGCACAACCAAGCGGATGGAGCCATAAAATGGCAGACAAAATTCAAACCCAGTTAAGATAAAATAACATCCCCTGGAGAGGAGTAATCTTAACTCCATATATGAAATAATGAGCTCTGAGCCGAGTATTATCAAACTGAAGGGAAATTTTGGGCCAGATGATAAAGTTCCCTGAAAATTTCAAGTAAATCAAATATTGAATCGTTATAAGAAGAGCGAACCAAAGCAAGGAACATTGTTATTCTACCTCCCCTCATCTCAGAAAGGACCTAGAAGAATCAGAGGTTGGAAGATCAGTAGGAAAAAGTACCTATATGATTCATCTGTTCATACAAGACAACCACTTTTGGATGCTGGAGATAAGTTAATGGTTTATTTGACTTTTATCTGACCCAACGCAGCTGCTCCTAACACATATACAAGACTCCTTGGTGTAGTCCCAATGTTTCTTGAAGCATGGATGCATTTTTATGCCCGACACTGTACCATAGCATGTCCTTACCTATCCACCAGCCCAGATAATTTAAGGAATGTTTAGATCAATGCATCACAGGCAAACCCTTGAATTTTTATGCCTCAAAGCATTTCCTAGAAGCAGTATGCTTTTTAGGTACCCTGGGGCATACACTTCAGTACATCTAAATAGGCTGAGAATGTAGTATATAATACGGCAGTTGCTGACATGCCACAAAGTTTGTGCAGGTTTTTCAACCTAGTGTAGTTATGCACCAGCACAACAGTAAGTACTCTAATTAATAGCAAAGCTAAGTCATTTATGATTATGAGAGACATATCTTCAGAATATCTTGTTGGAGATCTCAGGGACACAGGAGATAAGAATTTAACTTTTACATTTGATACCAGAGATTAAAGATCCGGTAAAAAAATTCTTTGGACTACCACTACTTTGGGAATTTATGAACTCTTGTAATATTAACGACTAAGATCCTACAGACCTCATGTAAAACATTTGGATGTACTCCGGATCATATTGTCTCCTCTACTTAAAAGCATTCAAGTGTTTGCAGGAAAGGTTAAAGTAGTACTTCAAAAATAGATCACTTGATCTAAATTTAATATTACTGCTGTAGAATGTATGCAAGAAGTACAGCTTATTGGCTGTGACCAATGAAGCTCAACAACAAATAGATGGCTTACTTTCAAGGTCATTCATTCTCAGTAAATCATCTTAATAATCAGCATGCTATTTGGTATGCACTACATTTTCCTAATAAATTTAAATTAAAAGTTCATTTGGGAACTCCATTTAAAGCATTACCAAAATACACAACTTTAAGAATTAACAACTTTTTTCATTAAAACAATAGGTTTGCCTGTATTATGGCTAGAGAGCACAAAAGAACCATTTTTTTCTTATTTATCCTACACATAACATCGAACAAGGCCTTTAACTTCTGAGAGTCACTTTTTTTTTGTTTACAATGTTAAAAATGGAGAATTCCATTAACTACAATGGCACTGCTGCATATTTTGTATGCTGTAACATGTTTTTTCCACTTCTCTGTCAATTGAATTAAGCTGATATCGTTACCCATCTACAAGTTTCTACTCTTGTTAACTGTGCTGAGCTCTTCAACAGTTTTACTTAAAATAATGACAACAACAACATCATCTTGTAACTTTCCAAAGAGAAAGACAGAGTGTATTTTCCAACTACATGAGGAAAGCCATGAGGACTGATTACCCAGTAAGCTTATGAAACAATGAATATAATAAATATCAGGGTACCAGTTCTGCTAGCCCTCTCACAGCTGCAGATAGCATACAGCTCTGTGCTTCACTAATCCAAGAGTGATCCTATAAACACAGTCACAGTAAAACTTGAATTTCAGCACCTCTCTTTCTGGGACATTAGGAGAGGGAAACAGAGGCAGACCCTTTTTTTCCCTTCTGCATTCTTTGTAAGGCTAGTGTTTGCTGTGTTAAGAGTGGAATGCACGGTGCCTCCCCACTATGGCAGAGATGTCAGGCATGCTCTTTCTGCTCTCCAGGGAGAGATAGGAGATATTGTGCCTTTTTGAAAACACAGTGGAAAGGAAAGTTGACTTCACACAGTCTTAAACATAAGATATCCTTAGGCATAATTTCACCCTTAGCATGTAGACTCTTTTAGACAATAAACTGTTTAGAACAGGGCTTTTGCTTTATGAAGCATCCAGCCCAAGCAGCATTTAACAGAAATACCATAGAGGATCTATGAATGAGTGTATTGTTTTCATCAGCAGCAAAACTTCTGCTGGCATTTATTAATTGCTTTCTTTTGAATAAATGTTATTAAAGATGAAAAAGGAGATGGAAGGAGGGCCACAAGATGGTTGACTGTCACTGTGTTCATATGGAAGAAATAGGTGGACCCCAAAAAAGCAAATTTTTTTTTAATTTGGTCACACCCCCTCTCCAAGCTGACTAATTTCTTTCCCTGTGCACATCAGTAAACTGAATGGAATGAATTTTCAAAGCACAGCATGAAAGATATACCCACAAATCCCATTAGTAGTAATGTGATTTGTGTGCTTATCTGCGATGCAATGCTTTGAAAGTTCATTCCTCTATGTCCAACTTCAGTCTTTCTACTTCCAAAAATACTTGAAAAGCTACACAAACTTGCGGTTACTTTCAGGGTGGGGAAGATTGGAGGATGTGAAGACCTGGCTCCTAATTCCAAGGATAACAACAAGCAAGCAGAGCTTCAGCCTGCAGGAACAAGAGTTGTACCTTGGGTAGTTGTTAGTTCCCCAGTCACCGTTCTAACTGGGACTGAGAAAGAATCCTTGGTTTAGACTTTTTGACTTTTCTTGTTTCAGTCCTCTTTACTGAAATATTTTGATTTTGTGCCACTTTGAGCAATCTTTTTGTCATGAGAAGGGTAACAGCATTGCATGCTACCTTCAGAATCTGGAATCTCACGACAAAGACCTTAATAGAGAAGCAGAATACAGTGCACTATTATTTATTCTCGTGACAGGCCTTAGATTTAAAGGGCGTAGAAAACTGTCACAAGATTAATCAGTTCCTGAGACTGTATAAAATGAAATAACTTCTTATGGCAATTTTAAGAGTTAAGGCTGCAATCTTTTTGGTCTTGCATCTGAATTAGATGGCTGTAACTAATAAGAAAAGTGTTTATATTTTTATTTACCTAATACAGCATCTTTCAGCCTGGAAGGCGCCAAATCACATTATACATTATCCACTCTACCAGCCTTGCCAAAACACTGCCACTTTTTAAATAGGCTTAGAATAGCAGAAAAGGGGTGCTCTTGAGTAAAACACAATGGAAAACCTCATTTTTTGGAGCAGTTGTGAGCATTTAATGTTAATACAGAGCAAATTGAATCCAGTTTTAATTTCACATATAAAAGACACCATTATCATGAACAAAATACCCAGCTCATCTTTATTCTGTTTCCAAGAGGAGGGAGAACTTAGCTGAGACTTGAAACTGTCATTTCAAGGAATATAGACACAAATATACTCTCTTAAATCACTGATGCCTGAACTTACAAGAATTAGAATAACTGCTTTACCTTTAATACTGATTGTAACCCTAAGGGATATCATGTCAAACATTTATTCGACTACATTCATCTTCCAAAACTGCAACTGCCCTAATCTCTACAAACATTTTGAACAAGGTTTTCATAATCTAACTGTTCCAAAGCATTCAGACCTTGACTCAACCTCTGATTGTTAGCCATATTGATAAGAAAATACTTTTTACCTTTATTACTCCTTAGCATACACATGAAGTGGAACTGCATGATTATGAATGGCCAAATTTCCGTCCACAGTGCAAAAAAGTGTAATTGTTAATCTCAGAGATATTCTTCCCTTAATAGAAATTATACAGAATAGTTTAATTTAATCACCTGACTGTAAAACCTTGCATGAATGATAAAATTTAAGATTTTACTCTCTACACAGAATAATTATCCGAGTTAAAAGTTCATTACAAAGAGGAAATAAGTCTGAAGATGAAAAGTAAATATGATTTCTTCTCCCAAAGCTTCTCATTAATTTTCAACACTGAAAACTGTTTATACTTCTTTCCCAATATGCTTCAAAAGGTATATATAAACATAGCCTAAATCATAACTTGATATTGAGATAAAGGTACAGATTATATTTAGCATCTAGGCAGGTTTAGACCTCCTATATGCCTTGCAAAGCTGACATTGATAAATGTATTGTAGATTAGATGTCCTACTGATCCAGAATAGAAACATACATGAAAATCAAATATACAGACTCTATTTGATAAATATCTTATTCAACCAGTCAGTTATAGCCTTGTAACTCATATTCCTTTGTGGTTTTTTTTAAAGGTAACTTTTTTAAAACTAAACAATTATCAATTTGGAGTTCAGTTTTGTTTTTGAGAAAATTTTTTCCATTGCCCTTGCAAGATTTCTGTTAAGCATTTCCTGTAATGGGTTTACTATAACTGGGATATATTCTATTTTTAATCTTATACCTGTCTTATTCTTGGCAGGTTTCCAAGTCTGAAGTTTGCTTATTTTGCCTTCACAGGAAAAATAATTTTTCTAACAAAGCTTGCTCTCCTGCATCTGTGCCTTCTCATCTTCCCATCTAGAATTCTAGAGCAGGTAAGGAAGTGCAAGCTGCAAGTGAGCACATGATTTCAGTGTGACCACACCAATATGGAAGTACATTATAAAACAGAGAAATCAATGAAGGGTTTATATGGTGCCAGGATTTTAGTTTCAGATCACTGCTTTATTCTGAAGTGGCAGAGTTGCAAGTTTTCAGACTGCAGCAATATATATTTTACAAGGAATTTCTCTGTGTGTATGTGTTCATATATGACTATCAGTTGCATCACCAAAACATCCTGTTATACGATTTCATCAGCCAATACAGGAATGAAGAAAAGCTTGCATATGCATTTTAAGTTCTGAGAAACATCATGATAGCACACCAGTCTACAGAAGTCCATTTCAAGCACTGTGCACCATGAATTATGGAAGAAAATTATATTTAATTTGGATACCTACATCCCTATTCATCTAAGGAACACCATCATAATATACACTTAATTAAATATTAATATTTGTATTACTTTATCTATTACGTCTTAAATTGCCTTTATAATATGGGGTTTTAAGACTAGCTCAATTTGATCTTCTTCTTGATATAACAAAATTCACAGCAGATATAGTAGAAATCACTGTTACAGATGGAGCTGCTGTCCACAGCAGAAAAATGAAGCCAGATTATTGTACAGAGCATCTGATACCTGATCATTTTAATGAAGCTTTCTGTCTTGCATACAAAATGGTGCAGAAACCAATTCCACTGTCTGAGGTCAGCAATGCAGAATGCTCATCATCAGTCAGTTTAGAGCTGTTTAAAATCAAGGCCCATTGTAATCAATGTCAAAATTGTCACTGACTTCAGTGGAGAGAGCTTCACTTCAGAACTCGTCTATTTATTTTAAGTATTTGAGACTGTGAATATCATAACAATGCCTGAAAAAATAGGATTTGCTACAGGCAACAGCAATGCAACCCATAAAAAACTTTACGTTCTAAAGTCAACAGTTTAAATTGCAGGGTGAATTGGACATGAGTGATAATGCATTAGCATATGCATCACTGAATACAATTAATTAATGAATCATAGAATAAAATATGAGCTAGATTACATACCCTCAAAAACCTTTGGCTTCAATTATATACACTTTGTAAAACATAACTGAATGATGTTAAATGATTAATACAATACATTTTAACATATGTAACAATATTACTTAATAATACCAATAAAATAACTGGGAATTGTCTTTCCAAGAGAAGACAACTTACACTACAAGGGGCAAAAAGCAATACATGGCAGCTACAACTACGTATTAGTACTTCATAGCTAATGCTCAAGTTCTACTTCTTCATGTCTGTACACCCAGTTGGCCCGCAACCAAACCAGGATTATATATCTTTTTTCTTTGATGGATGAAACAGTAAATACTATATTTAAAAAAAACAAACAAACCCCAAACTATATTGAAAATCCATCTAGCATTTCAGACTCAGTCTTCACTATGAAATTTATTATCCTTTTTTTTTTTCCCTTTCAAGAATTTGCTTCATCTTGGAAGCAGGTATCAGAGGTGCTCCTTGATAACTTAAAAGAAAAATGACTATAAAATCCTCAGTGTCACTATCTGACAAGTTTCTGCAATGTATTTACCTTCTTTTACAAAATTACTAACATTTAAGTACCCAGAAAGTGCTACAGCTGAGATTTTTTTCCATCCATTTCAATTTGAAAAAGATGCATTTGATTTTATGGTCTAATAGAGAAAATCTGCTTCTGTCTACTGGAAGTGGCTGTCCATACTAATTAGTGAGAAATAAAATACACACAATCTTTATTTTGCTAGGATATGAACAGAAATTAAAATGAAGACACTACCAAACCTATTCATAAGTCCTTATAAATTTCACCTTCTAGGGCAGGCTTAAAAAAAAAAAACAAACAAACCAACCCTGTGATAATACCTACAGAGTTATTTCACCAATTTTTCCACTTAAATGTGATTTTGACAATTTAATGACTGCACTCTTTCAAAAATAACAATGGTGTTATATGACTGTCACATAAATGTAACTCAGGATTGCTATCAGTTCATAAAATTATTTCAGAAATCTGTTCACATCCCATGTTTTTGCAGAGTTTACATAAACTGCAGCTCTCACTTCATTCTTGAAAAGTATTTTAACATTTGCACTCAATTCCTCAGAGATAAATTTTCAGTTCAGATGCAGGATTAACAAATTTCCATCCCTATACTACATTATGGAATTTTGTGCAAAAGCAGTTCTCTTTTTGTAGAGGACTACAGGACTTTGGGACGAAATGGTCTCTGGAGCATTGCATTGTTAGCACTCAAGTTGCAGAAAGCACCATGAAAAAACCTGTTCTCACACTGTGCTTTCTAAAATATAATATTTCCCGATGCAATAAGTAATGAAGCTGAAATGATCGGATATTGTTCTGAACAATGTAACCAACGGCACAGTACCAGTGAGGTCTGAGGAAGGAATGCGTTATATTCTGCTGTATATTTCTGAGTCAGGCCTATGAAGTCATTTGAACCTTTACTAAACCAATTTTGTATTTGAAACATTTTCAGAACTTACCTTCTCCATTTTAGCAAGCTAGACACAACATGCTCACTGACTCCTATCAGGGAACAATGGGAGGGACTGAGCATGCAGTGGCTAAGCACTCTCATTGAAAAAACCAGAGGATGCTGCAATAATTGTCCTGAGAGGCTAGAAAGGAAACAAGACTCTATGCTGACAGCTTAGCTCAGCGTGAACTCTCATTTTTCACACGGAGCTAATTAAAAACTGAAATTAGTTAAATATGGAAATGACACTTGCAAGCACTTTAGCTGAATTCTGGCAAAATCCCTCTAGAGTGCTGCGACACTACCTGCTGCTTCAAAACTCCCCAACTGGATTTCACAGTTAAAAGGCTGAGCAAAGGGAAAGTTATTACAGAGATTTCCAATTCAAAATGTGTTTGTAAAATTCTAAATTAAATTTCATGGTAGCCCTTTTAGTAACTAGGGACATACTGTGCAGTCCAATGATATGGTGCTCAAATAATGTCCCTGCATGTATTCTCTGATTATCTCACCTTTCGGCACTGTGCTGGTTGTGCCAGAACTGCGAAGCTCACAAGGATACTGGCATTACAGTGCTGCAAAGATAAGCAATGTACTGCTACTGAAGTAGTTATCTGGAAAGCATGGACACATGGCGAATAAAGGAATTACTTCCACAGTTTAAGAGCAGAAATCTCAGAAAATCAGAACCCAACAACCAAACTATTTTATGCCTCATGATTTTAATTTGTATTTTTAAGTGCTGAATACATATGCAGAGAAGGCTCTATACTGCAATAAATTACATGGCCTATCTACATATATATATTGGTGCTTTACAGGCAAGGTAATAATAAAAAGCACTTCTGCATATTTAAATGGCCATAAAGAACCAAGGGACTTGCATATGCATAAAAGGTATAATGACTGACATTAGCTTTTTGACTAGAGCACCATGTGAATTCCATTTTGGTGCACGTGACTTGCCTAGTATGCATAAAAGCAAGGGTATTTGCCCAAGGGCAAATATGATTTCTGAATGCAATTTAACGAAACCCGCCCATGGAGCAGATCATTTTGGATCCATACCAAGGCATTCAGGATAGCCAATCACTTTCAAAACAACTGGAGCGTTTTGATTTTATTGTTTTTTCTACATTCCATCCCTTTACCCTTGAGGCAATCCCCTCCCACTGGCCCGCTGCCGCTATTGCACCAACAAATTTCTGTCTAGGAAAGCCAGCAAAAGATGCCACATAGCACGAAAGCCACTGTTACTCCCAAGTCTGCTGGCAGGGGGTTTTGCTGCACCCAGCCTGCCAAACCGTCTTCCCTGGCAGCTATCTGTATAATCTGTATATCATACACAGGCTTTGCTAGGCCAGGGCCTTGAAACATCTCAGCTTACCCAGCTGGAGGGGATATGCGGCAGCTGCACCATCAGACCCTCTTATTTTATTGAATTTTGAATATGCAGTTTCAAAGCAATTCAAATGAATTTGCCCGAGGCCTCAGATCAGTAAAACTACTGATACCATCTGCAGCAGGCTTCCTAAATTTGAAGCATTTAAAAACAGGTGACAGGATAGGAGCTTTCAGTGTAAGGACTGACACTCATGAAAAGCCTGCTAAACAAACTTGGTTATGCCCCGTTTTGGCAAGGAAGGAACTATGTGGCTTTCAGCCCAATTCTCACAATAGCACTGGTAATAATGGGAAGTTCCATTTCAAATTATTTTTCAAATCCTGTATATTTTTCCAGGTTAAGAAGGAAGCATTTATTTGATCACTGACTTTCACCTATTTTGAAGCATCTATATGAGTGGAAATAAAGAGCAGACTGTGAAGAACATGAACTCTTAACAAGAGGGTTATTAAGAAATTCAGAAATCAACATGTAGCTGGTTGAGGCCTCTTTCCAGTTTATGAAACTCAAATGAGGTCATTAAAACACAGGTTGCCCTAAAGGAGGAAATCCAAAGGCATGATTATAACCTCCTTCCCTTCAAGAAATATTTTTAATAATGCCCATTGCCTAATCATATTCAATACCATTAAACATCCCAGAAGATGTTGAAATATATGTATACACAGCATCGTTTAAGTCCTGCAGGGGCACAGAGTCTAACGGCAAGACTACAGTAAACAGATACTACATTTTGACCAAGGTCCCTTTTTTAGAACTCTGCTTTTACAAAACAGTGGAATTGTAAATATCCAGAAAGGGCAGAATAATTATTCATTAAAACAAAAACAAAAAAACAAACCTTGATGGCCAGGGACATATGTAGTTACACTGAGCTGAGTCTCCTACAGATTCTGCACTGCTGACATGACCCAGATCTGCCAGCGAGGAAACCACTAATGTTTCCCCACTTGTAATGCCAACCAATTCTTCTTCCAGCAAGCAGAGGTAAAAGATTAAATTCCCTATCTAGCAGTTGTCCACGCCCACGGTCCATTTAGAATATGCCTGATTGACAGGTACAAGCTTAAAAACTACTGGGACATATACCTGGCTGGCTATCAAACCAAGAGCCAGAGCCTGAGCCAGAGGAAGCAGAGTGTGTCAGCCAAAGTCCTTTTGCAAGAACTGTGTTGAGGTGGTTGTGGTCCCAGCCTGGTGCCTTGCACTTCCTCACTTCACACTGAGCAGGGAGTCAGTGAGCTGCATATTGGTTTCTGTTGTTTCATTGCCCTGACTGTGTCTGTATATACAAACCCAGTCTGAAGCAATGATATAGCAGATAACTAGTACCTACTTCTCTTGTCTGTGGGTTTTAACAGCACCCATATTATTTGTATGAGTAACTACCCTATTTGGGGATCAGTATTCTTAGAGAGAGAAATTATTTTTATCTTTTTCTTCTCCCTCTTCTGTTGTCCTACTGAGTATACTCACAGGAAGATACAGCTTGGTGAGGGAGCTAGAGGCAGAAAAGGGGAGTCTGGGGAAGGGTACTGCCAGGTACACTCAGGCAGCTTACTCTGAAAAGCAATCATAAGCCAATGACTTACGCCTTTTTAAAGATCCCTGAAGAATAAACTGTAAAGAACTTGCTAGAAAGAACAACATATATTCCAATCAACTTGTGATTGTACTTCAAATCTGCAATGAACATTCACTCTCCAAAGTGCTTTATGCTATACTCAGCACATCATGCAAATCTGGGTAAGCACCACTGGGATAAGACCTAAGACATGCTTAGAAGGGGGACATGCATGCAGACAACTTCTTTTGTCACTAATGCTTCTGGGAAAGTATTTACTCAAGAAGAAAATGAATAGTAGCTTAAAGGCGAGAAATTAAGACTGAGGATTTTAATGTTCAGGCACTTAAAGGTATGTAATCATTCTCTTGCTCTTTTCCCTCCTCTTGCACTCAGAAATCTCCAATAAAGTTTAAAAACTTGAATAAAGGAAAAAAACTGAGCCTGCAGCCTCCCTTTGGGAAGGGAGAAGAGAGGAGGGAGCAAAGAGAGCTGACAGACAGAAATACATTATATATTCTTTCCATAACCAATATAGCATAGCGGTGTGAGCCAGGGAATTACATCCACCAAGCACGCAGGCTACAGCCATCTTTGCCCTTGTAGGAACTATTTCAGTGCTTGGAAGATGCAGCCTGCACAACCCAGCAATGTCATCCTCGTGACATAAACCAGCCCCCATATGCAGAAAGCAATGGAGCAAAGATTATTCCCAAAGCTGGGCCAATAAAGGGCTACTGGTTCCAGGAGACTGGTGAGCCAGGTACCCCCAGAGAGTTTACAAGCTGGTTCTTTGAGCCATAGGCGAGAACAAGACTCCTAACATCATTCAGCCTCACTCTGAACTGCTGCCTCATACTGATTTTCTTTGTAAACAGAGCCTAAAATCATCCCATAAGAGGCAGAGTAACTTTCTGACTTTGCCAAATACAGGGCCCTCAGTGGGAGCTACATAGGTTTTGCCCCATAAAGTGATTCTGGCATTCTAGATAGTCTAAGTCATTAAATGGATTCTTTGAATTGTAAAACTTTAGTCAAGGTCATTTGCAAATGCAAACCTTGAGTTCAATTATGTTCTACCAGTGGATGACACAATGACAAGAAAAAAATCTGTTTTTATAACTCAACAGTCTTTTCCCCTTGGTTATCAATTTTTAAATACAGGGCAAGAAAAAAGTGTGCTTTTGAGAAAATTCTGAACACATAAATGTTTCAGATCAGTTCTGCACAGAACAAGAAAATGTTTCTTTTAATAGTGTGATTTGATGTAATTTGCCTTACGATTTTTCTTAAGGTACAGCAAATGCTGAACAGAGAATGGCAGATATTTCATTTCAAGATACAGAGCCAAATTCATGGCTGCATCTTTTTCATGCCCCATTGGTGTAAGCCTATTATTTTCAATGTAGTTATATCAGTGTGAAAAAGGAATAATGCAATCGTCAATCAAGTCCATACTATTTTTCATGACAATTCCACTTCAGCAAAGCCTCAGATATAACCTAGTGAACCACAGATCACAGTACTATTTTATAAAATTTATTCAACAAAATGTATTAAATAAACTTACCTTTCTGCCTGTATCTTAGCAACTTACCAACCCTTAAAATATCAGAACACCGGGAACAAGCCTTCAAAATCTTACCTACAAATGCAGACTTTACTTTTGAGAATAGCTGTGCCAGCATTGATGGCCATAATTGCAAGAATAAATTTTGCAGAATGGGGCCATAACACATACATTTTACCTGTATCTGCACCCAGTCCTTAAGGTTTCTCTTAATTAGTGGTATCATTTTCTAGGCTATTCACTAGATCTGTCATGTAAATTCAATGGCAAGGATATTAAGGTGTCATTACAGGAGATATCAAAATAAAAGCATCCCTAAATAGCTTAAGTGTTCCACAGCCTCTTGTCACATGTTTTATGGTTTCCACTGATTTCAGTAACAGCCCCCAAAGTGAGTTGGAGGAAAGAACATGCCCTATGCCACTACATCTTGGGCTCCAGCATCCTTCACAGCATCAGTTTTATGCTCTGGGACTAACTATGGCCAATGAAGTCCCACATACACGCTATACCTTAATATGAACCCATTGCTAGAGAGCCAAGAATAGTGCTGTTTAAATGAAGTTCAACAGCTGCATGCAGAACAGGGAAATGAAACTTAATTCCTCATGGAAAAATGCAGTGGGACTGTATGAAAACCACAGGAGCTGGTCTGCACCAATTTTAGTCATATCTCTAGATAGATGGCAATAAATGCTTAGTATTTGCAAGGAAAACTTGTTTTACACTAAAGCAACCTGCAGTTTTCCCTTGTAAGAGCCAAGAAGCAACCTAACTCTGCACACAAAGGGTGTAAACACTGTCAGCTTTGCGAAATGAGGGAGAATGCTGTGTCAATAGGACTATGTCTAATTGATAATTAGACCAAAGTAAGAAATCTGGGGTTAAACCCTGTAGTCGTATCTCAAGATTGTTCCCTCAGTACCTTTTCATCAGCTTCTTCATAATTTAGAGTTTAAATTAAAACTTCTAACCCTGAGCCCAGTATTGTGAAAAGAAAAACAGTTCAGGAAGGCCTGGGTCTTCACTCAGCTACAAAAAGGGCCAGATCCTCTCTGCTTGAGCCTTTGGGTCTCCTTATCTGTTGTGGGCAAAACAAATGTTTTGTGAGCTGGGAAACTAATTTCTTTCTGTATTAGTGCCAGGTTGGCATCGCAGATGTTCCTAGTCACCCCCTCGTTCCTCACAGACCTCAGGGTGTCCCGCTTGGCTGCCTGGCCCCCACCGCCCCGTGCCCCTGGCTTTCTCTGCACTGCCTCAAGCATTGAGTGCCAAAGGCTCCATGTTCCCCAAGAGAAACAGGAGAAACATGGCCCCTGCCACCTCAGAAATGCCGTAACCAAAACCCCATACAATAAATGTGGGAAGGAGTGCAAGTGATTCAGTAAATGTAAATATCGATGCAGTAGACATGTAAGAACGACTTCAGCAACATCCCCTGTTCTATATCCTCACATTGGATTTGTCAGAAATACTGTCAAATGCTGTAACTAAAAATCTGAACAGTTCTCACGAGGCCACAGCAACCTTACTCTGGTGTACCTGAGGCACTGGCATCCTGGAGACTGAGTTGGCAAAAAGTTAGAAGACAAAGCCTAATACTGCTGAGTTTCCTTTTTTTTCCTAAAAAACAAATATGAATTTATCATTACTAAAAAGTTTTCTCAACACAAGCACTGGAAAGGACAACTAGCTGTGACAGGGACGGGACACCTGCCCAGGAGCTGTTGGGGGGTGGCCAGGACTAACCCCAACACAGAAACAGGCTCCGCTCGGTTACCCTCCTTTGACATCTTCCAACTGCTAGCCATGGCATGCTGCTTAGCTTAGTTTACCTTAAAATTTCCTCGCGCTCGGCTGTACTATGCATTTGTGTAGGCTGATGATTTAGTGGTTGCCTGCTGGTATCAGAGAGAGAAGCATTTTTCCCTTCAGTGTCTGCTTTGTAAATCAATTGCTAAATTATGTGCTACTTCATTCACATTATTTTGGGCCTCTATCTGACACAAGACACCTGCTGTGGTGATAACTGACAAAATATATGGAACCTGGGGAGAGGATGAGGAAGAGACAGGAAGGAGGAGGACTCTGACTATCTTTGCACATGTGACATTGGCAGTAGCTCTCAGGCAGTGGCATACAAATGCCATAGATTGAAGCTACTGAATTTTTTAGTAGCACAATACACTGCATACCATTGCTGTTGCATCAGAATACAAGCACTTAAAGAACAACCTTCAAAGCAGTAAAATAAGATGTACCCAGCTGTGTTTCAATTCATTTACATCAAGAAAACTTGTACTTTTCTATACTAATTCCACAGAAAACTCAAAGAATAAAAAGATATTAAAAAAATGACCAAATTTCTAGAGTCAAACTTTAACAATTATTAATCTGTATCATGGAAACACAAGCAATTTTAAAGCAGCTTTGCAACATCTCTCCTAATTAATCTGTATCACGATATTTGGACGAAATCACAATCTTACTGTCAAGATCAAAATATTCACTGTCTTCTCCACAAAACAACGATTAAAATTTTTAAAAGCAATTTGGAAATGGTGGCAGAGTTGTCGACATTACAAACAAATAGGTACTGCTAACATTCACATCTCCTTATATTTTATCCTTCTTTTGCAAGGCCTTATAATTCTTTTTCAGTAGTAATACACAAATTACTTTCATTGGAATCAGACTCGAGATTCCTGCAGATTCTTAAATGAGAAAACACATTATTGCCACTAACAGTAACACAAACAAAACAGAACTACTCCTACATGTGATAGCATTGAAAAAAGGAATGTGTAGTATCAGCATTAGAAGATGGATGAGTAAACGAGAGGTGGGAAAGGGCAGATTACTGTGCAAGTAGAGTAATTTTGAAAGCTTCACTCAGGGGTTGGGATCTGCTCCCTCCAAAAGAAAATCAACCAAAAAGCAGAAATAAGACGCTGAGTTGTTTCCTTGTTAAAGTCCTTTTCCCTAAGTTGTATGGGAAATAGAATAAAACTTGTCTTCTTCCCTTCAGAACAGAGCATTAATGTAAAATATTTAATTATTATTGTTGCTACTTCCATCACATTAGATTGTACTTTAACTCATTTTATTTTTTAAGGTGAATATCCTGCTAATAAAAGACACTAGACTGATAGCCCCAGAACCCGATATTTGCCATTTTTTCTCAGAATTGGAGTAGCATTGAAAGAATCCCCAAGTGGTCCAGCTTCACACCCACTCTGGAGAAATTGCTCCTTCATCATAGTCTATTCTGGAAAAATAACATACCTCAGCTAAAATAATGGTAAAAAGTGACTTAGCACAGAGTGCTGAGGGGCAAAAGATGTCATACCTGATATCCTGGCAACAACCAGTGGATTCACTTAATATCAGGGGCTTGGTTCACCTCAACAGAGCCTTCTCAGAGCTGGGCAGTCCTGATTTCTATTTCCCCTCTGCTCAGCTTACAGGAGGAAAAAGAGTGCAGAAATAGCTGCACTTCCCCAAAGAGCAGTGTCTCCCCAGCAAACGGCCTGCAAAGCAATACTTTGCCCCACAGGGGCAATAATTTGGGGTCCTGAAATAAAAACAGATAGGTACGGTTGTGCTGGGAGAGCAAGTCCTGCATCCTAAAAGACCAGAGGAAGATTTTAATTGCTTTGGTAGCACCCAAGGCTACAGCCCTATCCTTGCGTAAAGTTACCTGGAAAAATCAAACTAGCTGGGGAACAAGTGGTTAGGTGGAGCAGGACAGTGAGAAAAACACTCTGACACACAGATCCCCAAAGCTCAGCTGACCCTCATATTAAGTTTTAATAGAACATCAGAACTCATCTTAAATACTATACTAATATTCTTCATTAAAATAACTCACAAAATGTTAGTTATTCACAAATAACAGTGTTGAGATGTTGGCTAGAACAAATTATTTTGCCTACTGTAAGGGAAAACAATACTAAAACGTTGCTCCAAATGTGATGTGAACACCTTTGGAAAGTAAGCGTAGTAAATCTCATGTTATCATTCCAGCACTTGGTGAAGAAGTTGCTTCATTATCAACAGACACAAACATTCACACACACAGATCTCTCCTCCTGAACTACCTGAAACCAGGCATGAATTGTCTATCATGCTTTACCACCTTGTGCTATGATTTCTCTCTGAAATCCAATGCTCTTCATTAGATCTAATTATTACATTACTTTTAAATACCAGAATATAGAGCCTGATACTACTCAAAACAGACAAGCAAAACCGGCAGACCCAAGATCAATTTTTTACAGTAATGTAAAACATATACATTACTGAAACTCAATTTAGTCATCTGGAATGTAGGAATAATAACATTTACTTTCCCCACAGTAAAGTGCTTATAAGCTAAATTAGCATTAACTATTATTCATCTCAATTCTAGAAAACAGTGAGTCATAGCCTTAACTTCAAGCATTAGTTTTTAAAAATGAATAATTTCACTGAGTAGGAAATAAAAATTTTGTCTTTCTTTTCAATTCCTCCAACTATCATTATTTACTGAAGCTAATTTAGCCTATTTACAGAAAAATCAAGTCTTCCTTTTGGCTCTTCTGTGCTAGAATTAATCAGAAGCAGCATGATTCCATGTTTAATTTCAATCACAGCAGCTATTGCTAAAACTTACAAAATTTTTATTGCTCCTAAATAAGATGCTCGCTTTTTCTTAAGGAAAATAAAATTTAGAATAACGGCTTCTACGTGAACTTTTGTTTAATTATGAGTGCCACAGAATATGTGTTTTCCCTTAATAAAATCCAAGTGCATAATTAAAATTGCATTTTCTTGAAAGACATCAGCAATATCTGGGTCATCTAGAAGATGTCCAGACTGTCAAGAATTAAAACACCCATAAGGAAATAAAATTTGGGGGAGAGGAAGAAAAAAAAAATTATGATTAGAGGAAATCTATCAATTCTTAATTCAACCACAGAGGCAAGTGCTATGAGGTGGTACATGGAATTCCTTTTGTAGACCTGGGACTTAGTTTATTTCAGTTTAAGTTGAAAAAGCTGATTATCAATTTTCTAGCTAGATTTACTAAAAGGAAGGTAGAATTTAGCCCCATCTGTTAGTCCTTGGCTAGGACACTAGTGCTATTTGTTTTCCTAGCATGTCATCCCAGCCCATTTCTGACTTGCAAGCTCATACAACAGATTGATGGTGCCAGAGAGACACTGTGAAGTGGTACCTGCACCACTGCCAAGGGCAGGGAAGAAATGGATGGTCAAATCCAGATGATCTTACATTAAAAGAGGAGGAAGTAAAAAACCTGCACTGTACCCCCCTCCCGCACCCTCCCCTCCCCCCGAATGCTCACAGGAGATCGCATCTAACCTTCAGCCAGTGAAAGAGAGAAAACTTTACTTTAACGCTTTAGAGGTGCCTAAGAATACTTGCAGCTCGAGTTTTGCCCAACCATGGACTGGTTTTAAATCTGTACTGTCAAAATGAGAGTTAGAGGGATTTTCCCCAACTTCCTATCCAGGACAAACTGCTTTGTCCTAAATGGCTTTTGCCTAAAGACTTTCTTCTAGTGCCCTCTTTCACAAAAATGTACACAGGGAATCGCAGTTTTCTGCAGACCCAGCTGATCTGTAAATCTGTTGGGAGAGTCTAGATTTAGCATTCAGTGAACTGCACGTATGCTATACTAAAACTTATACAAAACATTGCACTGAAACTACAGCCAACCCTGCAGCAACGATGGGTCTAAGTCACATTTCTCATTATAAAAAAGTATAATTTTATAATTAATTTTTAGTAAGTATCAGTGGCCAATAGGTACTGGATTACTCCAAAATATTAAACACTTTGAGATACTGTGAATTTCACCAAAGAAAATAAAAGTATCTCCAGTTAATGCCTCAGCTATTTTTGTACACTTCTCCCCTGCTGCAGAAAAACCTACACAAAGTGTGATTAATTTTCCCATTCCTGACTTGACTTACATTTGCATTTCCAACAAACTTCAGAAGGGTGCACATGCAATATTTTCAAGAATGGGCCTAGGGTAAAATTGTTACAAAAAAATAAAATAAGCAAGCTGAAAAATAGGGGAAATATTTTCATTGTTTCCACCAACTTATAGTAATATTAGTTATTTTTAGTGCAGTACAAAAGATTATCTACATATGACTTAAGTGCATCTAGTAACACAACAAAAAGCAGGTGAAAGAAATCAGTAAAATATATATATAGAAAGTAAAAAATATATATATATAAATCAGTTCAATTTGTAGATATCTATATATATACACACAAACAATAAGCAAACTACAGACATGTATAATGTAATTCTGTCTAGCACAAATTTGGCCTTTTCATAATCTGCAGCCCAAACTCTGTTATAAGCTTGCCATTTCAGTCTGGACCTTTGACTTCCAAGAAAAGGCTTTAGGGAAAAACTCTGTTTATATTTAGGAAAAGCTTTAAAACTTAAAACTATCACAGAATAATACTATCTTTATCTTACCAGACTAGTCAGAGAGTTCAAACTGAAATGGCATTTTATACTAAGCAATATGTCTCAATTTATAAATGGTACGCAGGGCATCTATATTACTGAAAACCAGGGATAATGACTGAAGGATTTCCAGTTTCCGAGTTTCAAAGGGGATATTTTCATGAAGGTGACACACACAGGTTTCAAAGGCCTCCCTCAGTCCACAGCTGGCACTGATAAGTAGCATGACTTACTAAAGACTGAACACACGTTGCATATTACACATGCACGTTGATGTAAATCGTGTTTAACAAAAGATATCACAGCAAAAGAGGGTAGGAAGAAGCCCTACAGCCCTACAGATACTTCAAGTGAGGAGAAAGCCTCTAGGATTTTGTATTTTCCTTCAGCCAAGAAAGGACATGATTGTGTTTAAATTTTCAGCCAAGGGAAACAAAGATTCACTATTATCTTCAAGACAATTGTATGCCTTCAGCTTTATCTACAACTAACTGCATGCCTAACCATTTTGATGGAACTAGCTAAACAGTGGCTGCTTAAAAGAATCAACCTACATTCAGAGCCTGTCACCAGCCCTCTGATCAAATCAGTAAATCTTTCATCTGAAGCAATGAGCAACCTTACTGAGCAAAGTAAAAGACTGAGTTGCTGCCACCTCCAAACCCCCATATCTTACCCTTGGTATTTGAGGCCTGTTTTGCCTCACAAGAATATAAAAGTCTTTTGTCTCTGAGAACAGAAAGATTTGGGGTCACACAGTAAAACTGAGTAAGAAAACTTGCAAATTTTGGCTAAAAGCATCCACACAGAAACTTACTAGTGATCTGCTGTGCTCAGTAAATTACCCATGTGTCAAACCCCTGAGTACTGAACTTAGGAAACTGCTTTGTACAACTGTAAAAAATATATATGATTCCAGAGTGATAACTACACTAAAGAAAAAGCAAGGTATGCAATATATGCAACCATTACCTCTTTTGCAGACTGCTCTGGGATTGTCAGAGTATACAAGTTGTAGCATGCAGCAGAAGCCGTTAATGGAGAGCATTTAAAACAAAATCTGCTGAAAGTACGTAAAGGATAACTGACAGCTGAAAAAAAAAATTAATCTACGTGTTAAGAGAACTAGAATTCCTAAGCTTTGGGCCCTGAGCTTTGGTTTGGACCTTTCTATTAGGAAAAGCTAAGATCTCTGCTCAGGATAAGGCTCCATAGTCAAAAGGTCAAAACCAGGATGGATTTTATGAAGTCAGTCCAAGGCCATGTGCTGCCCCTTCCCTGGGAAATGACTGAGTGCACACTGGTCACAGGTACAGGGCAAAGGCATCCACTGTGTAAACTGACAGGCCAAGGTTCAAGCCACAGAGCTGCATGGCAGGGGAGGATTGGTAGCACAATCCACAAGCTGCAGTTCACTCTTTTCCCATGTCTCAGGGAGCCTTGAAAAAGACAGTCCCAGAATGAGCCCAGGGACTGCATAGATTGTTCTAGCAGGCTATACCTGCCCAATGATCTAATCCACTCAGCTGTGCTGTACTGAGGACTACTCATCAGCAAAACACTACTCTACTAAAAGTAGCTACTAAAAGGTCTCCTACTTCAGACTCGGGTTGAAATGCAGGTTGGGATGCGGATAGTTTTGAAACTGGTATCCAGGAATTCCAAAACAGTGAATTCCATGCTAAATATCTGTTCCTCAAATCATGGATACCATAGTCAAAACTGTACATTTTCAAATGTACACACAGGCGAAGCAAAGAAAATTCCCACTCTTTCGATTTACCTGTATCTAGTATTTTATCTGGTAGTCCAGGAATTTCAAATCAATGGTAAGCAAATTGCACCGTGTTTAAAAGCCTTTTTCTGTTCTAGCTGTTTACAGTTTTCTACTGGCAAATATGGGAGAAAAGATGAGTGATTTGTGAATGCTCACTTTAAAAAGTCAAATGACATATTAAAACAATACTTCATAGCATAGAGAAATAGAGTTAAGCAGACTGTTTTCACAGTGATTTTTATAGAAAGATCATGCATAGGTTTTTGACAGGAAAAAAAATATCTAAAGATGAAGAGAACTGCATGTACTAGATGTTGTTAAGCCTTTATTTGTCCTAAAACGAAAGATAAAACTGGTTCTGTCAGAGATCTATATAAAATCTAAAAGAGATAAAAATCACAGCTTTTCAACCTTAGTAATTTCCCTTTATAAATATTCTAAGATGAGACTGAGTGAAACCCTTCACCAAACTACATCCTGAAAACCGATACTATTTCCAGTCTCTCTGTTAATATGAGAGTGGGTAGTGCTGATCAAATGACACAAAACCAATCAAGTAGCAAGATGCATCTTGCTGTTTTCTTGAATGTCTGTAAATTCACTGCTTTCAGTAACAGGAACGCACTTCCTTGGCTGCAGGCCTAATTGGTGGCACTTGCCTGTGGCTGCTTAGGCAATTGCAGTGACCCAGGTTGTGCAAGCAAATAACGAGTCCCTGAATTGACTAAGGAGTGTCAGAACTACAGAAGGAAAAATTGGCTAAGGGAGTACATCAGCAGCTGTATGTGCATCCTCAGGTGGTGCTCAAGGAGAATGTATATTATAATTTGTAGCCCATTTGCTGCAAAAGGATAGAAGTTTAAGATATGCCATGGAGTACAATATGGCAATCCAAGCAAAGAAAAGGAAAACAACTTTTCTGTACTTCTGAGAACAAATAGCTGCCTCTACCATCACATCATTGTTTTACTATTACCAGCTAATACAACAGCAGACAGAAAGTGCAGCTGCGGTCCACAGAATATTTGGCATTTCTGGCCCAAGCATAATCCCTCATGTAATGAAAAACCTATTTCTATTTCTGCATCCTCGCTACTCTTCATACTGAAGAGGCTTGCGTCTGTCTCCCATTTATTGAAGCTTATTCTTCATCTAGACAGCCAGGTCTGGTTTGTATTAGAAATTAGGTTTTAAATCACTATTTTTCTATTATTTATTTTAGGATTTTCAGGAAGCCTCCAGAGGTGCAGAAAAATTCTTCTTGGAAAGAAGACCCTAATACTCTTAATGAACCAAGCCCCAAATCCCTGACCCATGTTAAAGAACATTGATATTTCTAAGGTTCAAAATAAATTCTGGCTATAAAGACAATAACATTATTTTAAGAGTTAAAATGGCATAAAAATGTCAAAAAAAGGTTAAAAACTCCCCATGCAAGAGTAAGACTAATCAGACCCCTGAGCTTTTCTAAATGAGCAGGCTCCATTATGGGCTCTTCTTTTCTCTTTTCTCATGTGGCTGGGGTTTTGCATTTCAGCGATTAATGGAGTCTCAAGATGTAGAAGGGGATATATATGAAGAAAGAAACAACAGGTGAAATAAACTTTTGGCTAAATAAATCTTATGGGCCTAAATTGCATCTCCTTTCTCTTTGTGCTCTCTGCTGCCTTGTGGCCAGTTTTAACACAATTCCCTATTTTTAGGTCCCAGCTCTGCACCACATTCTTATAAACATGCACAGTTCTCTCCTCGGAAGAAAGCTACTATGCTGTAGGCATAATAACCCATTACTGTGAGGTAAATGCGACTACTATGTTCCATTGCCTTTCTTTGGTAACTGTTAGCATGCCTGCTGTGAAATTGTTTAACTTATATTTCATTTTAAAGTATTGTACATTTACCACAGACCAGCAGAGATGTCGCATGTTCACACCTGCCCTTATATTACCTTGGGATACTTGCTATGTACTCCTGACATTCTTCCAGCATCTATTAATTTTCTCAGCATATCAAGCACTGTTTTCCTCTCTTTTAAAGACCTTTTTAATAACTGAACAGAGAAATCATCTAGTAACAGTACGTTCTTACAGAAGAAGAATCTCCTTTCTTCTGCAAAAGAAAATGTTACCCTCACAACTCCAACTCAGTTGAGGCTGATTGCAACTATCAGGAGCAAAAACTGAGTTTGCTGATAAACCATATGCCTTGGATCAAACTAGCTCCCCTAAAGTTACACAGGGGTTTCATGGTTTCCATATTTAGGAGGCATAGCTGTAGCACAAAATTCCTGATTTAAAACTGAAAATTTGTAATTTTGTTCTTCTGACTACACAGAATTATTTCAGCTACATCGCCAAACCTTTTGATAGTAGCAGGTTGGCTTTGCACTTGTTGTTGGTACAATCGCACTAAAGTTGGTTTATGTGGCCAAATTAGGATAATGAGAGCCAGCAGTTCATGCCTTGCCTCCCGCTGAATTAGACACAGATAGGGCCTTCTGATAATCTCCTGCCTTCCTCATATTCTTCTTCAGCCTCTGATTACTACATTAGTTATGCGCAGTCATCTGCACCTCACAGAAAGTAGGAAGCCTCTTGCAGGAGGAATGAACAAATTGAAAGGAGAAGATGTAGATACACAAAATATAAAACGTAACTGCAAAAATAGTGCAATACACTCAGATTTAAACAAAACAACTGTTAACATACAGGTACAGGCAGCATATATGCAATAGACTCTGACCTTTCAAAGAGTCTTGTCTAATGCAGGTCAATTCCTGCAAGGCAAATAAAGTGCTGCAGAAACAGGGTACCCCTTCTCACCCAGCAAATGGGGAACCTCTTCTGCCACACTGGCATTAGTATGTGAAAACATTTTCTGTTCTGTGGCTTTCCTCAGAAAGTATTTAGTAAGAAAAATGTTGGAAGAAATCAGCTGATCAACCAGCCAGCAAATTAAAAAAAGGTTAAAATGAAATTAACTTCAGCACTGTTATGTATTATGTATATTACCTTTTAAAAATTAAACATGACAGAGGGGGATAAATCTGGACATCCCAGAGAAGAAAACAAACTAAACCCAGAGCATATTTAAAGTTTTAGGTAAAGTCCTATAAGATCAACGTAAAAGAATGAAATTCCTTTTCCATTCAGGAACTATATTAATACAAACGCTTCTCTTCTTTAGTAATTATTTAGTAATAGCCAAGATAAAGATATTAATAGTGTCTAACAATCACACAGTGGGGCTCAGTAGTGATTCTCTCATTATCAAATCTGTTCAACATACAAGTCAAAACATGATTTTTCTAGGCAACTACATTCTTCATTTTGCATTGTAATTCAAGCTTCTTATGTCAGAAAAAAATATGAAAAATGAAGTAGGACAGAATTCCCTGAATATAAGAAAGTATACATGCATCAGTCAGAAAAGGAGCCTCTCCTTCCTACATCTCTTACTCTATTAAATAAAATAGGCTTAGGCTCACCTATACCCATCATGGTCAAATTCCGCTGTGGAAAACTTCACCCACACTCAGTGAAAGGACTACATGCCTTAGAGTTTAGCACTCATCATTATTCAGTCAAAAATGCCTCAGATCATCAGAAATGGCATTAACTTCTTGCAGTGCTACAAACTGGGGACTGACCGGCTGGGGAGCAGCTCTGTGGGAAAGGTCTGGGGTCCTAGTGGACGGTGTATCAAACACGAGCCAGCAACATGCCCTGGCAGCAAAGAAGGCCAGCAGTACCCAGAAGTACGGTCAGGAGATTGGGGGACATGATTATGCCCATCTGCTCAGCACTCTAATTAGTCTGCTTCTAGGATAACTGCATCCAGTTTTGGGCCTCCCAATACAGCAAAGACATCAATAAACTGGAGCAAGTCCAGGGGAAGCCATCAGGATAGTTGGTGGCTAGAGCACTTGTCCTGGGAGGAGGGGCTGAGGGACCTGGGTTTGTCTACCCTGGGGAAGAGATGGCTATGGGGACTTAAAAGGAGCCTACCGATATGTACAAGTCATCAAGAAGATAGAGCCAGGCTCTTCACACTGGTATATGGTAAGAGCATGAGAGACAAAGGGTATATACTGAAAAAAGGCTCAACCTGGATATAAGGAAATAGTTTTTCCCCGTAAGGATAGTCAAGCAGTGGAACACATTGCCCAATCTGTGTCCTTGGAGGTCTTCAAGACCAGACTGGACTTCAGAGATGACCCAGGTTTGAGGAGAAGATTGGACTAGAGACCTCCAGAGGTCCCTTCCAACCTGAATTATCCTATAACCTTGTAAACCTAAATCTAGAGTGCAAAATTTGCCCCAGGGGTCAGACAGGTCATCATGGAAGATGCTATTTTTTCCTGATAATAACTACAAGGCTATCATATAAAGAATTAATAACAAGGCACAACATAATGTGAATATGGTGTGCTAGGTATTCAACCTCACTGACCTTGGCAAGTCAATGACTTTATTACTGGACATATAGAAAATAAAACATGGCTGGAATTTTTTGTATCTGAATAGTGAAGTGAGCAGGTAGCTCAAAGTATGAGGCAGTAAGACTACATATAATTAAAGCCTGAATAAGCAAAACCTGAAATGAACCCAAAAAATGTTTCTTAAACAGTTTTCTAAATTACTGAAAGGAGTTAATTTTACCACATTATATGGTGAGTAAAGTTTTCTGTCATTTCATAGCAATGTGGCATTTCTTTTCCCACTGTTCAACTTCTTTTGCTCCATAATTTCTGTAGTCTGTTGCCCTGTCCTATTACTTTCACAACTTGAATTTAATTCCTATTTTTATATTTTGTCTTCTTCCAAGTTCCTTGAATATTCCTTGAATATTCTCTTGTCTCTTTAGTACACTTAAGTATTTTTTATTATTTGTGTTTTTTTCATGGCTTTCACAATACTGTTGTAAGAGCTACATTAGCCACACTTACAAAATCCATGTCACATATTTCAATCTGCTATTACCCCATTGAGCAATAGTTATATTCCTAAAGGCAAACATGTACTTCTACACTTAAATGAATAAAATCCATAAGCATGCTAAGTGCAAAACAACACAATAAGTTAACAAAGAAGCACAGCAACAAATAATCACTATAAATGCATCCACAAATGTTCAACAGGTGATCTCAATATAAATAGCTGCTACAGAGCAATGTTTCCCCAGGGAGAAATGAGACATTTAACACTGATATTGAAGATTGACTTTTCAGAGAGAATGACCACAGGTTTATTTGATAGGTATCTCTGATTTGGCATTATATTAGCAAAATTTAATCTTCAATATCCCTTATGCTCACCCTTCCCCTGAAAAATGGTCTCATCTCAAGTATGTTGGGCTAGGTTATAAAGCATGTCTTACTAAAGTATCTCAAAGCTTTTTCATCATTTTTCCCCCTGACTTCCTGCAAGATGTGTTTTGCATCTACTTATCTCTGCTATCTCTTTGCCCTGACAAGACTTCATACCTGTGATTCTGGGATTAAATTCTAGGCTACTAAAAAAATTCATAATATTCAGTATTTGCACTGATAAAAGTGAGAATAGACTCTGTTCCCCAGCCATTATGAAACCCAGGATATTTTCTAGTTTGTGCACGGTAGGACAACAACAGTGCATGTGAAGCACATTGAGGGGGGAAAAAAAGCAAACATTTCTGAGGAAGCCAGTCTTGCAGCTTTGAGTAGAAACAGACAAAACCTGTACTGTATAAATAACAACTGTACTACTAAACTACTAATTTCCAGATTAGCCATTGCTATCCTATTACATCACATTGCTTAATTTTTGTGATACTAACCTCTACCACATCACATGTTTTGAGTAGTGAAGCATCGGCTAGTATAGCTAGCATCAGCTAGGTAGTTACATTACTTTACTCAAGTTCACAGCAATATATTTTAACAGCTTCTGGGGAGCACTAGCAGCATCTGTGAAAAATGTTTTCTCAGACCCATCCTAGATTGTGTTGTGCAATATGCAGTAAAAAAAACAAACAAAAATGTGCCCCACAAAACACAACCCCAAGAACACACAAACAAAAACATCCCTCTTGGTGTCCTGTTTCTTGCCAACGTTTCAGAGTATGTTTGTTCCACTTGGTAGCTAAGCAAAAAATGTTTTCAATTTCAGGTGCTAAGCACCTGATAGCACTTTGTGAGTTATGGAAACATTAGACTCACTCTAGTTTCAAGTGCTGAGGTTTACTGTGTGAAAATCCTCAACAAAGACAAAGAGAATTGAACAGGCTGATAAGACTGCCCCTTCACACTGAAAGGTAGCTACTTCCATTATCTCTGAGATCTCTGCTAGGCAAAACAATAGGTACCTTGGCTTTTCTTGGAACAAATCTGTAGATCAAGCTTTTATTTTTGACTCAGGAAAAGCACAGGCAAACTACACCCAAGTAATTTCACATAAAAATCCCCCTGTTCTTTGTGGCATTATGCATATACAGCAGCTGGAGCATTCTGTCTCTTGGAAAATTGTCTCCTTCACCTAATGAATCTCTCACACCTTTGAACCGTGAAATAGGACACTTGCTAGGCTAGAAAGCCACATCTAAAGTTCCTGGAGCCAGGGATAGTTTTCTTATGGAATGGGGCCAGATGCTTCTCCCTGAGAGGCTCAAAGCCTCTCTTCTCAGAGGTAGCATGAGACAAGCTTACTGAGCTACTGCTACTCTTCTCTCTCTCAGATTGACTGATATCAGTCAATTAGAATCACTGAACATGTGACATTTAGAATATGACAGGCATATTCTAAAATTTAATTATTGCCCCTTAACTGACACCTATTTTCAATGCAAATTTCAGAACAGAATGTTCTGTCATCAGCTAATCTTGCAAGATGCAGAGCTCCCTCAGTTTACATTGATTTCAAATGAATCTGTTAGTAGTGATTGGCAGCCAGATGACCTCTGCCTCTCAGAGGTCCCATCTTTGCATGATTTTCCCTTTTTTCAGTCTTGATTTCCAAAATGTCTAGCATATTTGATTTCAGTTAAGTCTGGACAAGACAAAGTCAGTGGTTTTCTGACTCTACAAGTAAAAAACGACAAATGCAACACAAGAAATCAAATGAAATGTAGGTTGTCATTTGTCAAAAACAACTCAGAGAGGGAGAAGAAAAAAACAATTGATACATAAGATAGCCACTCGAGCAAACTGTTTTGATGAATCCTGATCTGTGGAATCAGGGTCAAAAAGACAACTGGACTTACGAGCGGAAAAAATTACAAACATGAATGAACAAGAAACTTCACACAAGCACTTATATTAGCAAATATCTGACTCATTTGTGGGAAAAAAAATAATTCAAGTTCATATCAACACCTGAAGAATACAATTTTGTGCAAATTGTGGTATGTACACATATTTGTTGCGGAGTAAAGATGAGACTTGTACTTCCAAGTCTAATTTTTTCAGAAAGCCTATAAATTTTATTGTCTGACTGTCACAGAAACAAATGAATACTGTTGTGGATACAGGAGGGACAACCAAATAAATTAACCGTTTATTTGCCTATATGTCTTTTATCCTTAAAACACCTACTATGATGCTTTCTAACAGCAAGAAATTTACCAAAATATTTGTTCTGTGCTCAGCTATTTTTCAAGCTCTAATTTTAAATATACATAGGGAAAAAAAAAAAGACATTTTCATTTGCTTAATTAACTGCCACAATTCAGCCCTTTCTATAGCACAGAAGTGAATATATTATTTTAAGTTTATGCACAAAACTGGAATTTATCTTAAACCTCATGTATCTTTAAGGCCAAATAATGCTGAAGAATAAATGAGTAATAACATTTTCACGTGCAACATATGCACTAAAGATGTAGTGCACGCATGCTATTCTCAGAATGTCTTTCTGTTGTTTTCCTTTTATTTTTCCTGTATCTTCTTGCACGTGATAGGATTAGATAAAATAGCATCAATACTCCAAAAGTTATCAGTATGAGTCTCAAGATACAAGATTCAAGTGGAGCATCTTTAAACCCGTCGTAGCTTTTAATTTCCACAGGAAATAACAATTCTGGATTTTATTTTTCAAAGGAAAGTCTGCATACTTTAATTTACCACATTTTTAATGTACTGACATTGTTGATGGTCAGATGTTCTTTGATGCTCAAAGTTAAATTGGCAGAAATCAGAGCAGTGTAGGGGCTTACAAAAATGTGGTGTTTATGTTTGGCAGCAATTACTTTGTGAAAAATACAAGGTGACTCTTTTTTCCTCTCCTCCTTTCTTCTTCTTTATATTTTTTTCCATTTCAAGTTTGGCATGAATCTAAAGAGCTGAAAACTAATTTAACATGACAAATGCTTTCATCACTCCCTTAACCTCTGAAGTGAATACTCTGACAAAGACAATATGTGTGGTATATGCTTTCCTTTTGACACTTTATAAATTACTTTCTTGTAACTGGGTTTTACCACCAGTCCAATATCTTCAGGATGTCCTAATTTGTATGGCTGGTTCTACATTCTTCATATGTCACCCCAGGATAATAGAAATAACTCCTGGGCTTTGTGAAATGATGTATGTCTCAGAGAGGATTGTAGGACAATTTTGTTTACATACTGCATGCTGGAATTTACCAAAACGTTGTGCAATACTACCAACTTATACTCTGCATTTCATTTACATCTGGCTACTGAAGAAACAAGGAGAAGTGATAAACCTGGCTTTAAATAAGCAGACAACATTTTGTATACCATGTAAGGAAAAAGTTAACCAAAGTGAATTTTTCCTATTCTCTGCTATTAAAAATAGTGTAACACTCAGCCATAGAAACATCTTAAAGCGCTCTTTTTCATGGAAACGATCTAAAAATTTTTTGCCTCTGTCTGTTCCTTTAACAAAAAAAACCCAAAGTTACTTGATTTATTTTCAACCTGGTGAATTTGATGTGTGTCAAAGTTTCCGCAGAAACTCCGTCAGGGTAAAGGAATTCAGATATAGAACAATATGTCTAAGATGGCAAACTGTACACATACAAAACCAAGCATATTTTGCACATACACATGCCATACCACAGTAGACCAGTGCCATGAAGACCTGCAGGAATTTTTCCCAGACATCAGTCAGGATAAGTTTCAGAGGAAGATTTAGGAAAACTCAGATAACGATGGTACTGACTGGCCTATAAAGGAAGAGTCTATCTAAATAGACAAACTTCCATGGCATTTTATGATCTAAACCACCAATATACATGTATCTCAGAAAATAAACCCCAAAGTTTCCTTCTAACAAGACATATTGTCATTATTTTGACAAATGTTTAACTTCTTAAAATCTTCATAGTATCTTTATTTAACATCAATTTTGTAGCGTGGCAAAAAGTTCCAAAGGTTATTATGCACTATGAATTTATTTTTAAAGCTTTAAACATACTGCCTTTTCATTTAATTCATTGTGTTTTGATTTGTGTGTTAACGGAAAGGCAATACGAACGCCTAAATAATTTTTAAATATTTATTCTTTTCTATCTTTTATGATACTTTTTTTTGCTTGTCTCTTTAAATCACCCCTTATTAGAAATTTTTTCATGCCACCCATAATCTTTGGCAGTCCTCTGGAAGTCCCATGCTTTAATGTGCAGACAGCATGTTTTCAATGATCTATCCGTATCAATTCCCCCGACTCTCTTATTATAGGATAATTCATTGAGAAATCCTGAAGACTATGAGAACTTCAAAGTATTCTTTCAATATAATTTACCTCGTATTTGCCATCATTGTCTTTTTCATTTAGTCCTGCAATAGTCTTGATGAGCATTGGTATGATCATCTTCACTCAGCGTAGATATATTGACAAACCTAAGCAGCAGAACCATTTACTGCAAATTTTGATGAGTTTTTCCATAACTATTACTTTTAGCTAATGTAACCTCAGCGATATAACCTCTGCTGTGGTTATATCACTGGGGTTACATTTCTTTGTGGACATAGGTGGCAGAAAAAAATTATCAGCACCTTTCAAGCCTCTCCTATTCTTGAAGTTCTGGCAGCAAAATACACCAAGAGGAGTTACTGCAATATGGAGTATTGCTCTTCCTCCTGCACGTCTTGGGGTAACTTAACATCTTTCTTCATCCCAAGACTGCCAGCTCTCCTGGTAGATTAACAGCTCTCACTTTCCCACTGTCTCAATGATTAGGAGAGACTTGGGTTTTTGGTCTGGTCTAAACATTATTCTGGCCACCCGTTTTGAAAAGAGAAAAACGTTTTTCCTCCTGACAGAGCAAGACAGAGTTATTTTGTCTTCACAGCAGTTCAGGGATTAGTATGTCAGGAGCTCCGAAAGAGCTGCAGTAGAGTGGGACAGCTGGTATTTTGCATTGCTGCTCTTTCCCCAGGAGAGAGGATATTTAGTTTTCCCAGGAGTCAAGTTCTGTGCATACCCAGGAGAAGGTAACCCTCCAGAGAACTGCAGAACAAGTAAAGGTTCTTAAATTTACGTTTTTCTTTTTAAATAAGTTGATTTGGCACCTTAAGTACCAAGGACCTTAAGTCACACTGTTGGAGGACAGCAAGTCCCAGCAATTTAATGGGTGGATTAGCTTATAGCTGATGATCTTATGCCTGCTCTTTGTCATGTGGAATGAATCGTCTGAGTTTTTGCTGAGTGAGGGAGTTAAATTAATGACTAAATAACTAAAGCACATCCCTTTTACCTTTCTGTTGTTCTCATGCACCTAAGGCAATGCAACTTCTTTTTTGTTTTCTTTTCTTTCTTTTCCATCACTTTAAATTATGATCACAGTGGATCCATCAAATTTATTCACAGGATTACTTGCAGCTGTTTTCTGGTTTTGACAGCTACTTTTCAATATACTTATTCTTTCCTGCGTATGGCATGAAGCTTGTCAGGTAACTTCTCATTATTTAATCCTTGAGCCAACACTCTCTTCCTAAAACCTGCTTTCTCGTGTTCATTAGCCAACTTTATTGCACTCGTCATTCTTTAGTCAGGAAAGAAGACCTCAAAAACTTCTGTCAAAATGGATCACTTATGTCATTACTTGAAATGATAGATTGTTCATCAATTATTGAGTCAATGCATTGCCTTACATTCTCTCTTGTCTTAGACAGTATATGAAAGTGTACAAAGCAATAACCACATTGTAAACCTTTGCTTTAGATTACAGTATCCTAAATACCAAGGAAAAATACATTTCATAATCCATCACTTCAGTTATGCACATGATCAAAATATTCAACTTGCAGTATATCATTTCCCATGTGCATAATCACTCAAACAGAGAGCTGTTGTATGATAACTGTCAAGTTCAATAAATCATGCGCCTTCCAATCTTTTTATTTATATATCAAACTATGCCTGTTATTCTTCTGAGGTTTTCTACCGAAGAAATATAGAAAGATGGTTAGCTCTGTAGTATTGAGTATACTGGGATGTAGGCCTGGCCTAAAGAGACAGCAGCAGTAAAGTAGCCAGTCAGCTCTCTCTTACTACTGTATATATCAATTACATATGGAAGCTCATTGGTATGAAAAATAGGGTTTCCTTAGAAAACAATGTCTATCCTGTTGAGTCAGATTATATGGGATCCCCCGAAAAAAACCCAAACCATTCTCTTCAAATGGAGAGAATAGGGAGAAAATTCAGTACATCTTTATAGGTCTTTTGAGCATTATATATGAGAATAGTTTCAGAGATGAACTAAACTCACACAGAACAGGTCTGGAAAGTATTAACAGAAAATATCGACAAGCTACCATAATTTTTCAGTTTACTCAGAGAAGCTAGAGAGTTTGTGCAGCATGTCATTGTCATCAATGTGCTGTCGAAAGCACTGTAAAAGGTACAAAATACACAGCTGGTTTGTGTAGACACTTAGAAAAACCTCCAAAACAACGGACAATGAGGGGGATACTGAGGGGCTGGGGGGGGATCAGAAATTATTTAAATTAAGAAAGACAAAACAACAGAAGCATGTTAAAAAAATCTCGAAAAACCACAGAAAGAATTAGGACATGGTATGGTCAGTATTAATACATTAATCACGGGAAATAAGCACAACATTTAGAGTTTCCTTTCTGTATCTTTGCTTACAAAATGCTAAGGATGTGTGGAATACGGAAAATAACAAAACACAAAATGGAACTATCTAACTATTTAGATCTAACACCACCAGGAATTTAGGGACACAGATAGATATAGACTGAAACTTATTAATCAAAATGATTTTGTGTTTTTTATCTAAAGGCAGCATGTGATGGTAATATTTGAATTCAAATGCCAGTAGCTTCTGTAACTTACACGGATTCACCACCTATCACATTTTTCCTCCAAATATTTTTTAAACATATGGTAGTACATCAAAAATCATTATACCACCCTCGGTTTGGACCATCTATGAGAGATGCATAACCAACACCTAACGTTAACACTGCACATTAAGAATCCTGAATCAACTCCTTGCTTCCACTGCTCTTATGACAGTCAACAGGACTTGAACATTTTATTTTCCCTCATCAATCAGTATAAGGAATAATAATTTTCCTTGCTCATTAAGAACACAAATTTGTGAAACAGATTGACCATCCTTTTATCTGCTGAATTTTCATTTGCTGACATAGCCATGTGATTTAACAGAAAAAACAGAGCCTTACCTATGAAATATGCCAGCAGGATGGCAAGCAGGACTGCAGCAGCAATTGCAGATAAAGCGGCACATTTCCAGCTACAATACTTGGAGGGTTTTTTCAGCTTGAACGCATTCCTGGAGAATGTATTTCTAGGTAACAGTCTGGGAGGTGGAGTATAAACTGTTCCTGAGGTCAACGGGTAACCAGGGGAAGAACTACTGAACAGCGGAGTAGTTCCAGAAGATGTCTTAAACAAGAAATGCCTGAAAAACATAAAATGGAACATAGTTGAAAATGGCAAGGCCTGTAGTTAAGACAGAATATCTCATACTCCTATTCCATTCCAGCTGCCACGATGTGTTAAATTCAACTAAAAAGAAAAAGGATTTTGTATGAAGAAATAAGGAGATGAAAATTCTCATAGTCTTTTTGCTACCAGAGCTTCAAAACTGTCACTAAAACACAGCCTCAGGATATCTGCTTCATCCTTTCTGTAAATAGATGCAACTTGACCAGATACTAGCTAAAACACCAGCATGACCGATCAAGTGTCTTTGTGTACCAGTTGAGACTGCCCCTCTAAGAAGTGCAAGCAGTCTAGTAACAAAGCTCATATTCAGAAGTGATGTCACTATCAATTCCTTTTGGCCTGTGTTTGATTAGGACAAAGCAACTAATTGCACTACAAAATACCTGTAACATTTATTAGTATAACAGAACACTTAACTTTATGAGAAAACATCCTTTCTGAGTTCACAGGTTTACATGATTTTCCTATGAAATCAACTACCCGACAAATATTCTAAGACAAAAAAAATTATGAGTCTCATTAATGCTCTTGGCAAAAGCTGCCAGCAAAAAACATAAAGAACATATTGAGCAAAACCAATAGTCCTGTAAGAAAAGATCTTGCCAGAATTAGAATTAACCATTTTTTTTTCTTTAATGGTACACAGGTTTGGTTTGAACAACTAAGATACTCATCAAAAGCACACAACTCAGCAGAAAGAAAGAGGACTTCAACTGCCCATACATTTGTTCAGAAGAAAATAAGGGACAAAATATGCTACCTAACAAAATCTCAGAAAATGCTGCCAACACATTCCAGATAGAGGAAATGGAGAAAGCAAACTCGAAGACTGGCTTCTCTAGATTAACTTCTCACAGTCAGGAAGAACTGACTACAAGCATGTTCCCAGTCAATGATAAAAAGAGAAGCACAGAATAAAGGCAGTCATCTTCAAGAAGGCCACTTGTTTTGAGACAAAAGAGCTTTGAAGATGCATTCCACACCCTATCCCTTGAGAGCTCTGAAAAACAAGTACTTCCTGGAATCAATGAGAATGAAGATACTCAGTAATCTCCAAAATCAAAACCATATCCTAAAATAACCCAAGTCTTACTTCAAATGTAAAAATGTTTAACATTTTTATTCTGATCAGAATCCAGTATGTCACTCTCCAATCACCTGTCAGAACCTGAAAATCAGTCTCAGTCACTGTTTATTACAACAATGATTTGCAAGTTTGAAACTGAAATGAGTTTCCTAAGTACGTTTTCTAACCTATCATCATGCATGTACATACTTCCAAGCATAGAGTTTACTATATACTTATTATACAGAATAACCAAAGTGATTTTAAGGAGTATTAAAGCATTTGCTTTGAAATGAAATCCAGAGCATAATAAATTGCATAGAATTTGCATACAGGTAGAAGACAGTAAAAGGAAGGCTGGCTAGGTTTCCCAGTTTTATGATTAAACATTCACATTTGAAGAGAGTCTCTGAAAAGATAGGGTTTTTTTAATGCAGTCATTAATAAACTCTATAAATGAACACGAAAAATCACTTAGTTTGACACTGCCTTTGTTATTATTTTTTTTAAACCCCAAATGACCTTGTACATACCTTAAAACTGATCAAAATTGAGTTTGTTTCAGAAAATATTTCAGTCACCTAAGATAGTGGTAGTATTCGTTGTCATAACTTCTTCTTTGTGCTTTGGAGACACCGCAGAAAAAACTTCAGACACACAAGTACAGAATCAAAAGTGGCTTTCAAAGCCTATCTCAAGCAGATTAATTCTGTGTTTTGGGGTTTTGTGTTTTTAAAATGCAGTATTTGTAAAACAAAGAAAGAAGTAGAATAAAAAGGAAATATTCTAACCAGTTACTTAACAGAAACATGTTGTCATTTTTTTCAAATAAAGTTGCCCTTTTTTCCTTATTAGTGAGGCTCATTAAACATTAGAATTGCTTCTTTTCTGCACTTTGTACATGATCTATGAGAAAACACAGTAAAGGAAAATGCTAAAAGGGTTCTCCCCTCAAAATTACCTAGCCTTTTAAATTAAAAAACACACCTTCCAGTTACAAGAAAGCAAGAAACAATGAAAGTCTGATTTCATGAACACTTCATTTTAAATGTTTCTTTACTTTGCAACAATTCAATTAAAATAACTGTTGGGAAAATGACATTATCAGGTTGGTAGTGTTACACTAGATCTATTGACACTTCTATTCCTTTTGTCTCATTAAAACCTGATTAACACTTGTTAGCAGAAGCAGTTTTAGTCTTTTCTGCTTGCTCTCCAGTGCTGGGAACACAGTACTATTTCCATGATAGGAACCAGAGATTGAAGTGACATGGAGCATGAGGAAGGGAGGAAGGACAGAAGGAAGAGAGATCTGGTGAGATAAAGGCAGGTAGGATGGCTCATCTCTCCTTCAGGCTAACTCTGCATCTGCCTCAGCCCAGGACCCCCATCTCTTCCTAAATCCTCATGGCATGAGCAGCCCTTTCAGATTTGGACCTAAGGGTCTGCAACTAACAGTTCTTACAGTTCTTTCCATTTTCCTGCCCAACAGCAGATCTCACAGAATCAAACTGGAAATTGCAGTCCTTGGCACTGTCTTTATCTGAAATATCAAGGATTTTAAACCCAGGAATTTTATGTCCTCTTTAGCTGAGAAGGCAGCTACAGTACCAACAGAAATTTTAATATAAAGCATTGTTAAAGTAAACTCAGATATATAATGAAACTCTGCTCCTATTAAAATTGAATTAATGAATATCTAGATATGTTTTATAGAACATGTCAATCATACACTGTTTCAAGTGAGAAGAAGGAAAAAAGAAAAAACTAGTTCCACTGTGATCCACCTCGTGATATATGAAGTATACAAAGAAAACCAAAATACTTATCCGCGCAAACACGATCTCTAACATATTGTTAAAACTGATCAGAACTCGATAGAAGCATAAAAGGCCGATTGAAAGGGATATGTGGAACGGTGTCATTCTCAGAGCAAAAAAGAAAAAAATATCCTTGGATAAACTCTGAATTTTGTCACACCTGCAAGTCCTACCCATGTATTTTGAAAGCTGAAAGTTTACTGTCTCCATATGAGGATTCTGACAAAGTGGCAGCCATTAGAAGATAGCACACCGTCTTAAAGTACAGAAATTCTGTCTTCAAAGTTTTAAAAAGACATTTAACTAAAGATATGTTAAATATCCACCAAGCCATTTTGGAGAATTGGCACTGCATTCAGAAGTTGGAGGCTGGATTAGCAGAAATACCTTAAGTTATAATAAAGCCCATGAGAAAGACTGAGAACATAACGGACAGAATACTTGGACCCCTGGAGTTTTAAGTCTAGATTCAGCTACTAATGGAAATAAATTGACTTGTCTCAACTCTATCCCTAAACCCAATGATCTACAGCTATATTTTTATGTGGGATTTGACGTGCTTTGGTACCACCAATTGTCTGTGGGCCCAAGCTGCACAGAGAGAACATGAGCATTTATCAACATTAATTACAGTCTCAGAGCAGTAAGACTGGGAGGTATTGTACAATGACTGCTTATGAAAAGAAATTATCTTATTTGTACCCATTCACTTAATTTAAAACAAAATTGAATTAAAAAACCTGTATATTCTCCGTCTTACCTGTTCAACTATCAAACACTATTAAGAAAAACACATTCTCTGCCTCACAGTTAACATTAATAATTTGATTTAGATTGGGACTAAATTTCTATTTGAAAGCATGGGAGTATATTTGCTAAGTCTCAGCCCATTCTCCTTAATTTCTGTGCATCATGAAGACATTCCTAAACTGGAAAACTACAAAACATGATTGTCAGTATACAACGATTCAGTAATTTAAGTGTCCACGAAATCTATGGAAGGAGTTTGCATGCTGCTCACAGAAACTCAGTTAGCCTTGTAGCTCACTCAGGGCCCTCCTCCACTGCTCTGCAGCTTTCTGAGCTGTAAAATGAACCCCCCTTTGTTTTAAGCAGCGTGTGCTGCTGATGCACTGGTTCACAGATGGGGACCTCATCACTGACGCCAGGAGAAAGGTGACATCTGTGAAAGCCAAACTTGCAAGGGGACATTTGCCCACAATTCTGTGGACTAATGGTAAATGGAAAAAGCTATATTTTGCTTTCTTTATTAATTCAGAGCTCTCTATAGCATTTATTTTCCCACAGGTCAAAAGGACCTGTGGTGTTCAGGGAATAGTGGTCTGACAGAGACTGTATTAACTTCCTTATTCTTTGAGAGAACAGTCTTTTTTTCCCCCCTCCTTTCTGGCCAGATTGTCATGGCAGCACACTGCAAGAATCAGTTGAGAAAAAAAAAAATTGGTTTTTGAGATGAAAAACTGTAATAGAAAGGAAGAACAGGATACTTTCTAACATAAATTGCTTCTTTCCCTCCTCTGTCCTAAGCTTATTCTGTATGAAAAAAGAAATACAGAGCGATGTAATGCTTAAATTGTCTTTTTTTCATAGGTTTTTAATAGTAATTAATAAATAGAAAAGATACATACCAAGAGAATAGTAACAGCTCAGTGTAGTGGTTCTAGGACTTAAAAAATATCTTCAAGTTGTGGTAAAATCACATCTGTCTATAATTTTATTGGACATTTATTCTTAGCAGAAACAAACAATAAAATATAGAACATAACATGCTGGTTTTCACTGGTGGAAAAAAAAAATCATCTGTGGTCTTCCAAGTCCTCCAAAAAAGTAGCCATGAGTCATTTTATGTCAGTGGAAGCCTCAAAGAGGCTGCCAAATTCAGACAGTGAAGTTTTATGGCAGTTTTCTAACTTCCATTAAAAAACCCCCCAAGACTGAAGAAAACTATGAGTTGTTCTTATGCCTTTTATGCTAAAATGAACTCTGAGTGTTAGACTGGTGCAAGCTCTGGTTACCTGTGTAAGGGTCTCTCAGTCTTTCCCAAATAAGATTTAATTGCATGTTCTTGCTCTCAGGTTCTTGCAGAGAAACACAGGATTATCAGCCAGGTTTACATAGCTGAGGGCTCTCTGATAGGATAAAATTACAGAGAAGTTTCCACCCTTTTTAGTGTCTAGAACACAGGGACTTATGTATTCCCCAAATGCACTGAAGTTAGCAATGAAGGTTTAAAATGTTCTTTATATGTGTTTAAATCGCATAGTTACAAGAAATTGTCTCAATCACGTCAAATCTACAGGCTAAACTCAGTAAGACAGATTTTTCAGTGGAAAGCTATTTAAAATACACAGTTACATAAATGAACCGCCATTTTACACAAGTGTACCTACAGGCACCCTCGCATCCAATTGTCTGTTGCAAACAGAGGACAGCCCTCACAACACCACACTACTGCAGTGTTTTTCAGCCTGCTACAGATAATCAATTTGTAACTAACTGTGCATGGTGCAGGAACTAAGGACACTCTATTAGGCTGGGAAACAATAATTCAGAATGAACACATCAATACCAATGGGACACTTCTATCCACTGTAACATAACTCTGAACCTTGCAGCAGCCACCCAGCTTCCAGCACAGCTCTAATACCAGCTTCCCAGCTCTTGACAGGTTCATGGTTCCTTAAAGGCTGGGTTCTTCACATCCCCAGGCAAAGACTTTTAAAAAATGCAGTGTTAAGCAGAGTGTCATGGATGTTGCCTTAAGTACCGGACTAGCTTGTCACTGCCATCTCCACACTCTTAACAAAGACACAGTTAGACACACAAAAGTGCAGTAATTGAAAGCCGCCTGACAGGAAGGTAGGATGTTGTACAAAAAGGCAGGTGCCAGCCTTTGGGCACCCTGATCTGTCATATTATTAAACAAAAACAAATAGGCAATGTTCACAAAGCCACAACTGAAAACAGAGTAGGAAAAAAAAGGCAAAACATCTGTATTGTACCACAGCTGCAGCATTAGCGCTGTACAAGCTATCTTTGTACAGGACAACCTGCATTTGATCTGGAAGATGTTAACTGAGATACTGTTGGATAAGCTTTTACAACCTTCTCTCTCTCTCTAATCCCTGCTGCAAGCTGCCTTCCTCCAGCACCCTCCTGGGGCTCTTGCTGCCTGTGTTCCAGGCCTGGCTCTGGTATGTCCCAACGGCGCAACCTTGGCTCAGGCTGCTCAGAAAGCTGCTGAGTTGTGACAAAGAGCTGTGAGAGAGTCTGTAGAAAGATACAGTGAAAAATAAAGAGAGAGGATGGGTTGCTGAGATGGGGATCATTAGTAGCTCAAGCATTTGAGAGGGAGAACATCAACATGGAAAGGCATAAAATCTGAAAGAGGAAAACCTAGGAAGCCTGGCAAAGATGCATTGGGTTGAATGGCTGGTGTTGATGGAGTTGATGGCACACGGCAGTTCAGCAACCCCAGGGAGCTACAGGAGCCACCTCCTACCTTCCTGACTGATGCCTGTGTGGCCAAAAAAGATTCTGGGTGCCCTGCAACAGGTGGTGAGCACGCTCACTCAGCCTGTCAGCTTAAATCCTAGTTAGCTTTTGTGTGAGTTAGCCAGTAAACAATTACTTTACCCTTTTAATTTATGTATATCTTTCTTGCACTATTGTTTATTCTCCAGGAATGCAGCAATGAAACTGCTAGTTAACAGCTAGTAAAAACTAACAGGAATAGCTACAGACATAAACACAAAAAATCAGTTACTCTGCATATGTACTTATATTAAATGGGAGCAGGATCAATAATGCAGATATAGGAAGATTCAGGCAGCTCTGAATCAGCTCAGACTATAGGAACTTTCCCTTCTTAAGGGGAAAAACTTGTGTCTTTTCTGCTGTAAACTTCGAGTGAGTGGTATGTTGCACAGAGCAGTCAAAGTGATGAAATCCAATAATGCCTACATTTGTTATTCTGGTATTGATGATAATGACAACAGTATTTTGCATTTCAATAGGTCAGTTCATTTTTAGCTTTCTACATCAATTAACGAATGTAATTTCAAAACACTTCTATTTTAAAAGGCATCCATGTAAGCTCTTCACTATCTTTTAGTTCAACTACTCATTTAACAAGACAAAAAGAAAAGGTACTAGCAACAGTGCTTTTTCAAGTCTATAAATAATAACTAGAAATAATAGCATAGAATAATAAAATCAAATCTCTAAAATAATTTTGTTATCAGTCTACACGTAAACTTTAAAAATAGAAACCTAAATCACATCATTTGAGATTACATTTTTTTAAAAATAAAAAGTAACATCCTAAACGTACCTGCCTCTCCCTGTACAGTCACTCATGCTGCCTGTTCACTCTGCACAACCCAAAACTTAAAAATGCAAACCAACAAGATCATCAAAACATGCAATTATCTGCAATCTTGAAAAACTTCTTTGAGCTTATGGGTATGTGAGTGGGAGTACATCTAGATTGATCTTCTGAACCATCATTACATATCCTGCTTTTGTAGTGTTTTCCCTCACCTTTTTTTCTCTCCTATCAGTCTACATTTGTTATGAAAATGATGCTACAGTAGCCTGCTAAAAATGACCTTTCTACACTGTTTTTGGAATTCCTTCAAGTACGTGGCCCAAATGTGTGTGAAGTCTTTGGGAATGCTTTTGACTGTGCTTTACTCGACTCTTTAAAATGCTTTTGATTTTTAGATAGGTGCAGAATCTACCTATGCAGATCCCATTTATTTGGAAGGTCCACACAACCTTCCTGCAACTACCACATGCAGGAACAAGAGAATGAAGGAGTCAATTCTTGCCCCAGCCCTCAAACTCAGAGGACTAAACTGCTGTAGCATACGTGCCTGTAGCCTTATAGTTTAAGTGGTAAGAGAAAGCTACATAAGACAAAGCAAAATTAGAGTGAGGAGTTATTTCACTGTTCCAAGTAGCTGTTTGTTATGCTGAATATATCCTAGCAATTTGCATCAACAAAAGGAAAAGAAATTTTGTTTCACTATTCTGTTCCAGAACATTTTGCATCATGTATAAAGATATCAAAATATTGAGACATTATTCAAAATAGGCAGACAATTGTGGAGAGTGGCTGTAACTGAGAACCTCTACACATTCAGAAACTTCAAGTTTATATATTCAGTTCAGAAGTTCGGCAGCTCATCTTGACACCCTAATATGGTACAGAATCTGAATTCAGTATTAACAACATTTCAGATATTTAATTTCTTTCTTTAAAAAAAAACAAAACAGAACAAAACAAACAAACAAACAAACAAAAAAAAAACACGCCTCAGCACTAAATCCCGCTCTTCATGTATTCTATTCTTGGCTTTTTTGCCATGACTGCTCTAGCCCATTTATAGCCAATGTGTACCACATTCACTCCTTCACTGCCTGGAAGGCTGCAGCTACAGAAATGCCGAGCTCAGGTGTTTTCCTGCTATGATGCCCCATGATTTTGAGTTCATGCACTGCATTTGTACAGATCGGGATACAGCTCATGTTGCTACTCCATCCATTAATTTTACATTTCCATCCTAGCACTCTCTCTCCTTATTGGACTGGCAAAGGAAGAAATATAGCTTGAAGCCCAGGAGCAGGCAAATATTTTGAAGAGCAACATGTTTGGGGTTTTTTTTAAGTCTAATTTTCAGATTCCTCAATCTTTAAACTGAACTTTGCTTAAACAACCCCATATTTGGACCACTGCTCTTATACTACAACCCACAAGATCTTCTAAGGAAACAGATTTTGTAATCACCAGAGGAATGACCATCATCCTTTCTCCTGGAATACAGGAAGAAACATTAGTATGTTACATTCTGGATTGAATCTAGTGACAGGTCCTTGTGAGCAAGCTCAAAGAAATTATAGACGTACATACATACAAAATTATCTTTACAACTAAAAGATTTGGACTGAAAATATTTCAAAGTATGAGACTAATTATAAGACTAAAGAATAAGACTAATTTCTATTTAGTCTTTTTTTCTCCTGGATTAAGTATTATTAATTATAATGGTACCAACTAAATTAATATCAATATAATGTACCGGAACAGGCATTAGTACATTAGTCAACTTCAGTCAAACATCAATCCATGAAAGGTCTTCTGTTATCCTCACTTATGAGTCATTCTGTTTCTGACCAGTGCCTGCAGATGGCCCTGTGTGATGTTCCTGTACCAGAGAGGATTCTTACAGTGCGAAGAGTGATGTAAACCTTCCTTGCAAAGCCATACTTTTCTCCCTGAGCGCTCAAAGCGTTTCAAGCTTTAAAGCAGAGTGCTGCCTCTCTACCTGTCTGGAAGTAATGAGACCCACACCGGGATGTTCAAAGGTAGTATTTTCATCATTCATCCCCTTCGAAAGCAATGATTAAAGAAGCAATAAAGGAACACCTCTTAACTGGAAAACGTAGAAACCAGCACTTTAGAAAGGAGGAGGAGGAGATGGTTTGAAACAGACTGCAAAAGGACAATAAAAGTTAAAGAGTATTAAACAGCAGCTCCAAGCCTAAAGGTAAAGCAGCTAAGTACTGCAGAAATGAACCATAAAAATAGCACCATAAAAATGCTGCGGCAATGCATTAGTGCATCCTTAGTTAAAGATATTTCGACCCTTCCATTATGGACCCTTATTTCAAAGAAAACAGAACAATTATGTAGCCAGCCTGGGGGCCTGCTGCAGCCATAAAGAAGCAGCAGACTAGGGAAGATATAGTCCGTATTTGTTTGCCTTGAACCAGAAACAAGCATACTACAATCAAGCACACATCATCGGAAGTGTTCGAGGTCAGGTTGGACGGGGCTCTGAGCAACTTGATCTAGTGAAAGATGTCCCTGCCCTGGCCATGGCAGAGGGGTTGGACTAGATGATTTTTAAAGGTCCCTTCCAACCGAAACCATTCTATGATGCTATGATTCTAAAAAAGTGTAATTAGCAACTCCATATAAGTATTTTGCAATCTTTTAACTCCACCAAAAGCAACAGGCTACTGCAATACTGCTAAGCATAATTCTATAAAAAACAGAGAACCACAAAGAGTATGTGGAGACTTGGGGTAGAGTTGCCTGAGGGTACATGAAAACATGTGCAAACAGTAAAAGCTTACTCTACATCACGAAGAAAATAAAAGAAATGTGATTGACCCCCCCATCAATATTGAAACAAGAGGTGGAGAAAGGATATATTCGGATAATGTGCTGTCTCCAAACCATCTGAACTTAGCCCAAACTGCCTAAGACAGCAAAGGAAAGAAGGGAAAGGAAAAACATTCTTACCAGAGGGAAAAAATAACAACCTGCAGACACACGTTGTATTATTCAATTATTTCAGTGCTTGGTACTGTTAGATAAAGAGACGTCTGGAATCTAAATTGTGATCTGAGTTTTGTAGTGCTGACATAAAGCATTCCCTCCAGACAGCTCAGATACCGCTCTTTGTTTCATAATCAGTAATGTGACCACTTGCACATTAATTTCATTTGAGAGCAGAATCTACTGAAGGTAACTGAAAGGTGAAAACTGAAAGTTGTGAAACTCTTTCCTGATAAAGCAGGTGCTGTCAGTGCTGGCTTTGCCTCCTGAGCATTCCACTACTGAGATTAATAAACTGACAACAAGAAAAAGAATTAGAGAGTAGTGCACTGTGAAGAGGCAGTATAAGAGAGATCAATGTTTCACAACAAGGCAAAGCTATAAAGTAAAGGCTAACTAAAAAGTTAGCTAAGAGGTGTCATTCTTTTTTGTGGCTACTGTATGAATTTAGATGAAATACCAGTTTTAAAGTGAAAGAATTACTGGATAATTCAGAAAGTCTCCAATGATTCTGCAGGCATCAATTTCAGCAAAACTCACTGTAAACCAGAAAAAAAAAAATCATCATCTTCTGAGTTAATATTCTTGTGATGAAACTTGTCATCAAGTCCTGTCAGGTGTGTAATTTCAGAAAAGAAGAAAAATCGATCCTGAAGCAACTCTGGAATAGTTTTAGAACACAGCAATCCTGTCAGGATGTTTTTTAGTATCTTAATGCTTGCCTATGACAAACCTATCTACGGAAAAGGTCCAATTAACTGCCAGGTACCTTGCAACCTCCAAAAATAACAGTATTCACAAAGTCACCTTTTGTCATCAACATGAACACATATATATTCCCAGAGGTTTTATGATAAAAACTAGAAAAGGAGAAGAACCAAAGTTCGTAATGGAATTGATAGTCTTCACATCCAGGGAATAGGTGCAAAATCAGACAGTAAAAGAAAAACAGCCAGGCAAACACCCAGTCTTGTTTCTCAGGCATGCCAGTATTATGGGAAAGAATAATTTTGTGAATATCCCAAGGAATTCCATCCCAATAAAGCGGTTGGTAAAATGGGACAATCTTATCCCATCAGAAATGACATATTTCAGGTAGTGGTGTACCCAAAACCAACTTCATATGAAAACAGATTGACAAGACACAGTAGGGGGTTTACTCTACACTAGAATTAAAAGTATGGTATAATCCTGTGGGCAATGAACCACACAGCAACTGGCCTGGGCTGAATAGGACCAATATTTTTATCTTGTTGTTCTTAGTAATAAATACCAAATCCAGGATATCAAAATTAAGTTCTAAATAGTAGCAGATGCTCTCACAGAAGCAGCAGTTAAGAGCAGAGCTTCACTCTTAATTATTTTTTTTTTTTGGCCAAAGTTAGCTCCAAACCGTCAGTAAGTCCGAAACCCTTTCTTTTCTCTTTTTAGACGTTTCAGACTTCAGATAACTTGTATTTGCTTTTCAGCCACCCCTGCCCCTTCTTCATGGCACCCATGTTACCACTTTAGCAAAGTAGGGCAATGTGAATGAAACCCGTTGTGAGCATTCCGAAACTGGGCACAGGAGCACAGACTGGGCACAGACTCCCCGCTCCTTTCAGTCTCATTTGCTCCCAATGGTGCTACAACCCCTGATTAACTGCTGAATAACAACAGCCTGGGTGTTGTAAGCTTCGATCCAGCTATACCAACAGCTCCCAGAGCTCCATATCAGAAGGCAGTCTTTAATCAAACTCAGGGAGGGACTGGGCTGAGACTGCACAGTGGTGTAACTATACTGTACCTAGCTACTCTGGGTGTAACCCAGCAGAGCGGCATTAGATTCCCAGAATGTTGCAATTCAAACATAACACCTCAGAAGCTGTGGCAACCAAGCAGCTGAAACCATGGTACGAGTCAGTGTTACAAGCAGTCCAGCTCCTCTACCTGTACGCTGCTTTTACAGCTATCTGGGCAAGCAAGAACACTCTACTATTCCAATCACTTTTTTCAGCACCACAATGGCTAATTTTAAATGCTGGGAGATCAGCTCTGCCAGCTCTGCTATTTAAAGCACAAGTTAAATATGTTTGACATTCCATACCCCAAATGACAACAAACTGGAATATTTAGAACTGCAGCATGTCAGGCATTTATTTATTTATTTAGCTGGCAGGCCTAAGTGCTGCACCTTTTCATTTATATGCAACTGTTTGCCCCACGGGCATCAAGCTGTTAACACGTACAGAAGAGATTAAAATGAGCTTGCATGCTGGATGAAATATAAATTAAAATTATAGTGCTGTCAGTCTTGAATCTGGGATTTTTTTCTCAAGGTCTCCCAAAATGCATAATTTCAAATGAGCCTGTGTTTGTTACTTCAGGAAAGGCAAAATGTATAATTTTTCAGCAACACAGTCAATATGAATTATAAGTAAGTTGTCCCTGAGCCTGTGAGTAAAATACGCTGTACTCATACCATCAGTTGTGTATGCAGTGATGGTCCAAACAAATAAAAGGCTTTAAAAATGGGACATGTGAGCAGAGAGATGCCCACCTGTCTACCTTGCAAAGCAAAGCACATCAGAGGCTTGTAGGTATTCTAATGTCAATAACTCCCAATGCTGTGTCAGCCAAAACCATCATTGACACAAAGTGAACTAAACCCCATCTCCTAACGAGCCAAACGGTTTTCTCTGTGCACTTCAGAGAACTGTGCAGTGGCATCTCCCAGGGGTGTCCATCCGTGCAACCCACCTGGTCTCAAGCGGGACGTTACTGTTGAGCACCCAGCTGTCCTGGAGCTGCACGGACTCGGGGGTGGTGACCAGGTCGTTGGGTGCTGGAGTGGGCGCGTGGATCTGGTTCCGGCGATTTGTGAGTGAGTTCCTGTTGAGGGAGTTGGCAGAGGAATGATGATGGGACAGTGAATGGTTGTGAGGAGGAGGGAGAGGCGGCCTCAGCGTTGACTGGCTGTGATGATTTGAAGGGCCTAAAATAGAAAAGAAAAATAAATCACAAATGCGTGTTGATGATATTATTCTCTTTGGCATTTTCAAGGAACCACTGCACAGAAAAAAAGCCAAACCCCGCAAGCCTGCATGCCTTTTGGACCTGTAGGCATTAAAACATGGTTAAAACAGATCAGTGATTATATTAGAGATCTAAACCAGCATTTCAAGATTGCACAGTTGGGATGTTCACAAAGACTATATTTAGATTTAAAAATACTCCTTCATGGATTCTCCCTAGAGAAAGGCTCCTCTGTGGAGAAGGCAGGACAGCAGTCTAGCTTCACCCTTCTGTACATACACCCAGAGGAACTTCTTCCGCCCTGTTTCTATCAGGGACTTCAAGGAGATGAACCTTAATGGATTAAAACCATCTTTTCAGAATATGGTCTTTAGGCTTCTATAAAACTTCATCAGAGATCTCAATCTGCTTTCACTCACTGTAATTTTACCAATCAGCTTCAAACAAACAGTATTTGTGCCAGTGAAAGAAGACTGAACTCCAAATATGAAAAGAGAGCAACAATGCAATGATGGTATCTTTCATGTTCTTCCATGTGATCAGGATTTAGCCTGTATTTTTCTATTTAGCAATGCCTCAAACACACACCAAGATCTGAAAATTATGCTACTCTTTCAGCCTTTTTCATTAAAAAATGACAGATGATGTTTTTTAGAGATAAAGAAGGATATACACTTTTCTCATTCTTTGAGTACTGGCATGTCTGCATTGATAATGAAAATAAATTTTTCTAATCAATTAGCAAGTGGATTAAAATAAAAAGCACATGAGAAGAAAATAGAATAAGCAGGTGTCATTCTAGCATAGTCATTTTTCTAAACATAAATGCAGAATGGTAGATAAGTTTAAGTGCAATTCCATATGTTGCAATAATTTACTTCTAATAAAATAGCAAAAGAGAGTAAAGAAAATTAACACTGTAAGTGTATTATGAACCACATGCTTTAGTCATGATATCAAGTTGTAGTTTTCTAGTGAACAATCAGAAAAAGTAATATTAGTGAAATTATAATGATGTATGTTTGTTTTTAGAAACTGAAGCACGTTCTGTACTTATGAATCAAACAATAAAATAAAAACATCACAAGGGGAAACCATTTGCAGTTAGACTGATCTATTTTTATATGAAACAATGAAGTATAGAAAAACTGCTGATCAATTAACTGTAAGTTAATTAAGGCCAATATTTAAAAAAACAAACACCAAACCAAACCCGCCCAAAAAACCAACAAACCGTTCAAGTGGGGCTAATCCCAATTGAGAATCAGGCCATGCACCCAGGGAGTGAAATCGGTGCATCATTTCAGGCTTCTGAATGCTCAAGTTCTTATCAAAACACTTTTCATAATCAGGGGGATATTTTAGGCTCTCACATTAAGCCATCCAAGAGAGGAGAAGTAACCATCTCTTTTCTTTTCTGCAGGGAAAACCACACAAAGTTGCAGCTCAAACACTGGCAATCAGAGGGGTGAGCCAGCATGGCACCCCGAGCCGCAGCGGTGACTGTGTCTTGCCTGGTCCCCAGCACCCCTGGGACCAGCTCCTCCCCTGGCACTGCTCTGCTGACTGCCCACCCCAGGGAAAAGCAATGAAAACGCCTAACAGCAATACAACCAGGGAACAGAAAGAGAACAGAATGTTTTGGAGAGAGAGCATTAATTTTCTTAAGCATTTCTGTGAGTCTGGGGAAGCAGAGGCTGATGAAGAAGACAGACAGGTTTAGTGCGACTTGCGCAAGGCAAGCAGAATTTGTCCTGTGTCAAGAAACTTTAAGGAGGGAACAATAATAAATTCTGCATCCTTCACATGCTGCTTTGAATCTGCACAGAAGTTTCTTTATCTTTTTTGAATGTCTGTTGTCTGAATGCTTATGATAGTGTCAACTGCTTTAAATACAGAGACACCTTCCATGAACACATCCTAAATTTTAGGGCCATCATATGTGCTGCTCTCCTCACTGTCCTTGCCTCAGCTATGTCTTACCTAAGCTTGAAAGAGACTGTTTAGCCCAGCAAACTTTGTGTTTAAAACCCCCATTTGGACCTCCTAAAACATAAATGTCTAATCTACGCTCGGTCCTGTGCCATTCCCGAACAGCATGTGGTGTAAGACACAGCAGGAAGAAAATGTGTTTGGACAATATCCACACGCATAGAAGCTTAAGTGGAATTACTCTCCTAGTCTGTGTTCTGGCTTTAAACAAAGCATGTTTGGATTTCAATAAGTGGATATTTATGAGGGATAATATACAAATGTGTACCCTTGTGTTAAAAATTACTTTAGAAGTTTCATGTGCTTCATATTTTCTCAGCTTACTTTGGATGCAGCCTTTCCTTTTCAAGGATAAATATGGAAAAGTCATACCCACATAAACAAAAAAGTTTTGCTCCGAGAGACACAGTAGTGCCAGCAATATAAAGACTCTGAATCTTGCAACCACAAATCATAGAGGCTGTTCTTAAACGTGAGCCAACTGCACATCAGTAAGAATGAACAGAATTTCTGTAAGATTAAGAAAGCAAGAACCGAATTCAAGTTACCACAAATTAATTTGATCTGCCTCAAGACTCAGTTCCCACACAGTAAATAAAATGTACTGCACAAAATAAGCTGTGCAGAAGTAACTGAACATATACTGCAACTGCAAAACCTCAGAAATATGGTGTAAGATGAATGTAGCATTTAATACAGACTAATAAAACAAATACCAATATCAATGTTACACAGATTTTATATAGTTTATAGTAAAGCATATAAAGGCTTATATATAAAAAAAAGAAGTACTAACTAGGGAGCATGCACACACACTCCTGTATATATGAGAGAGATAAAAGCTTAATATGCTGCTTCTTCATAAACCTGTTTATATGAATGAAAAGCAGAAGCTGAACACCATTGAACTTGCCAAGGCTATAAAACTGGACTCACATCTCAACATCTGAGCACTTCTTTATGAGCATCTTTGCCTAAATTAAAACTTCAACAGCAGTACCTGCAAATCTGCTGAGCTCAGAAGTTCAGAAAAGTGAATAATTTGTCCCGTAATAAAAGATCAGCAGCCTAAAGGGCTGGCACAATGTATCTTACAATCCGACATGCTCTGCGGCCTCTTGCTGATTGCTTTATAATTTGGAAGCTTAAACACAATACGTGTCTTGATGGAGTACATCTGGCTTGTTACATCAGGAAAGAGATTTTATTTTTGATATAGCAGTTGCCAGTACCGGTTTGGGGAAAAATACTGAGGAAACTATGCCTTTTCTCAATTATTACTTGAATTAAGGGTTTCACCAAAATACACTATATAACCTCAAATATTCAGGATTTAAGGAGAAGTCTCTTAAAACCACAATGAAAATCAGAGAACTGGAAATCTGAAATACTGGTACGCGCCATGTTTTGGCTTTTTTATTTTTTAATTTCTGATTTAAATTCACAAATAGACAAACATATCTAATTCTAAAGGATTTTAGTATACATTGATTGTGCTGAGCACTTTGAAAAATCAGGGCCTGATGACCATATAATCAACATGCAGTTCTTCAGGAGATGTTATGGTGGACAAGAATATCAGAAATGCTCATTTCAAATGTGCAATTTTGAAGCCGAGTGAGGATAAATTGTGTTCTAATTAAGTAATCTGAGAATATAAAGTCTGATCTACATATCTTTGAAGTAATTGTAAACTATCCAATTGACTTATTTGGGTTTAATCAGAACCAAAATGCTAAAAAAGAACAAAAAATGTTTTGCTCTGTTCATTCTTTTATCCCGTAAAACAATTAAACAAATCAGGCTAGCACAGAGGTAAAATTCAGCTAAAGAAAGATGCAAAATAGCACTTGCCTCCTTAAAAACAAACAAACAAAAAGCCTCCAAAAACCTAACCCTGAGCATAATCCTGTCAGTATGGTCTTCCCTTCCTTTGCATACACGGGAGAGAGTAAAGGAACTACAGCCCAAAGTACAGCCCCATGACTATTGCCCCGCTGTGCACGGCGCAGGGTGAAAGCAGGGGTGCCATGGGAAGCACTGTGTGATGGGCAGTGGCTGCAGGTCCTTCGGGAGCCTGTGCTGCTGCACCATAAGAGTCTTATTCTGGCACAAGCCTGGCAACCTCAGGGATCAGGAAAAGCCACTGGATGTCACAGCATTACATGTACAACAGCGATGGCTGTGTGCTCCTGAGCACACGCTTCTAAATGCCACTTCCTAGCTATTTTTGCCATTCAGATGTTGCCTAGAATACGAAGTGAAATTTCAGATCTACTTTAACATGGTCAAATAATTTTCCAAAGTTCTTCCGAGGCTTTGGTACACTCAACACATGCGCTAAACCCATGCAATGCAATGATCTGAGAAGAACAACTTTTTAATCTGCCACCTCAGAGATTAAATTCAAAGCAGAATCAGCAGCATCCCTAATCTAAGCAAAGCAATCATTCCCTGCATCCCAGTTCTTTGTCTTTACTACCTCAAAAAAGTAATGTAGATTGTATCTTAGTTGTGCTGAATTAGCCTCTGTGCCATTATTAAATGCTAAATAGACACATGAACACCTCCTCTTCAATCTTTTTCACAAAAGAACTAAAGAAAAAACCAAACATATTATTTTTCTGAAATGAACAATGATGCAGCTATTTCCTTATACATCTAAACAATACAAATATTGAATGCAAAAAAATAATGAAGCTGATGCATTGTAAGAAAAAAATGAATTAAGTAAACCCACAGAAAATCCTGGTTAGCCAGCATTAGAAACACAGTCTTCAGTATTCCTAGTTCTTTATTCAAATAACTCTACCACACTGTTTTCTCAAGGAAACTGCATCATCTGCTGTCACAATGAGTAACAGGTTTTTCACAGAACCACAGGACCACCTTCCAAGCTAAATTCATCTTCAAAGGCAGATCACATTACTCAGAGTCAGGAAGAAAAGAAAGCATTGAAACACCCAGGAATAAAACACAGTATCACAAGGAGCTGCCTTCTCCATAGCCAGCTTTCACCCTTCGTTTGAGTTTGGTGGGATGGGACCAAGGCTCCTTCCCAAGCAATATAGACTCTGTTTTATGCTATGTCTGCTTCAGTTCTGTTCATTTGCTTTAATTCTCTAAATTATTTTGTGCAAGGCCATAGTTAACTGGAATCTAAATGTTCTGAAAATGTTTCCAACATATGCTGTAAAGAAGCAAGTTATCTTGCTCGTAACCACGGATATCATTAACTCTCTCTCGTTGTTGTAAACCCAAAACATTTGCCAAGTGTTCCTTCTTTTGTCTGCATGTTTTTAAAATGTTTGAGGAAAGAATAGGTTGGATGACTGGCTGTCATCCCAGACTGTACACTTCAAACTGAAAATTCAGTAAACGTGTGGTATAAAATTTTAAGTCAGTTATCAGTCTCTCCCAGTGCACTGCAGCCATCTCCTCAGCACAGTATTAGAATAGAAAATTAAATGTCACTGTGGCAAAAAAGAAACAAAAAAAACCCAAACAAAAATACCCCACTGCTTACCCACAATATCCAGATAATCACAGAAAAGGGGAGAGGTGGTTTAATGGATAAAGTCTAGGACTTTGTCATAGTTTCTATATTCTACTCTGACTGAGGCAACCCTTGAGCGATTGTGGCCGAATCACTTGTTATCTGTAAGCGTCTTTATCCATATCCTTCGCAGGAGTGCTGAAGGTAAATTACCTTACCACTTACAAGGCAATCAGATACTACTGCAGCATGAGCCAGGCAAATGCTTTGTGTCTGCAGCTCCCAGCCTGCGGGGCACGAGTTCATCTCATGGGAGGCAGAAGCAGCAGCAACCAAATTAACTCTGCCAGACCTGAGTTGTTGCTGTGTACACAGAGCGTGACTGCTCCTCCGTCATGCTCCTGAAACCAGAGGTGCTGAGATGCTCTGTGCAGACGTCCAAGTGCATCAGCCTGCTCAGAGCAGAACTATTAGCTTGTTCTCAGCATTGCTGGAGCCAAAGAAATAGCAGATTTGGGTTTTGTACTGGATGGGTTGGTTGGCTGTGAAGAAGTGGTGTGCATACTCATGCAAGCAAAGGCAAAGAATTAGGACCTTTCACCAGGAGTCTAACCTGCGGGTTTACAGTCACGTAACAAATTTTCTCAAGTGAGGGTCACCTACAAAAAGGTTAAAAACCACTGCCCTACAAAATAGTATTATCTGAGATACCTTGTACTAATTATATTTGCTGAAATACATCACTTAAATATTCATTATCACACTGCATGAGGTGCACTGGCTGCATAAAATAATAGCTAGCCAATGGCAAAACACATCACTTTAATAATAATGCTTTATGTGGAGTCAGTGTCCTGTGATACTTTTATATATGTATATGTTTGTGTAGAAATATATATAAAGATAGGCATACTATTTCCATTTTTACATATAATCAAAATGAGTCAGAAGTTAAAGTCTTCTTTCCAATTAAAAAACAATCCATGCATTTCACATCTTTTCTAATCAACCTTTTAATTTAGTTTTCCAATAATGAAATAGATACAAAACATATTTCAGAGAGACTAAGGGTGTATTTATCTTCTTTAGCTTAGATATATGACTTTTGTCTGAAGAAGGCATTGATGTAAGAAGAACTGAAAAGAAAAGCATACATATATATTTCTAAGCAGTAAAGTTCATCATTACCATCATCATTACCATGGAACATTTTAGTGCAGAATGCTAAATGTTGCCCTATAGACTTGGTTCTGCAGAATGGGAAAGAGTTGAACCCTATCTAGAGACTTACACAAACCCTCTCCAAAGCTTAGACAAGCTGATACACCAAGAATCACAGCAAAGAGAAAGTGAAGACATACATTTTTCTGAACAACATACAGAAACTTTTGAACAGAAATATTTAGGCCAGCGTTATAAGCCTGGTGACATTTTCTGGATCGGAGTACAGCTTGAAAACTGCTGTTTCCCTGGATGGTCCAAAGGGGAGCCTGAAAATTTTCATCATAACGTAAGAATAATTGCACTGTAATTTCCAATTCATTGTGAGTCTGGAGTCAGGTGCAATAGAAAGTCATCCCTGAAGCTATTACAGCAGTACTTTGGATTTTACATAAACCACTCAGCTAGCACAGAAAGCTGCTTTCCAAGAGGGCAAAAGAAATCCTAGGCACTGTTTTTTTATTGCAATACATTATCTTGATTATTTCAAAAACGTCACAGAATGTATTACACATTGTCCAAAATAATATTTTTTTTGTTGTTAAACCTAACCTCATAAAAAATTTCTACAAATATAAGTCTCTCAAAATAAATTACTGAAAGTAACTGCGTCAGAGAGAAGATCAAATAGGAGACTGAGATCTCAGCAATGCCTAGGTGAGCTTTTTAAAAAAATCAGCCTTCCAGGTATTGCAGATCCTTTAAGAAGGAAAGGTCTATCAGCAGAGCAACGATTTTGAATTCTTCTGTTGTTCCAAGAGTCTGTAATGTCTAGTCTCACCACTGAGAAGTTTGACAGCTGAACTATTAATGAAGCTAAATATATTGAACATGGCTTTCAGCATCAAGTAATTTCTCTGTTTCTCAGGCAATATTATCATCACTTCCCAGCAGCACTAACTTTTGTCAACTGCTGAATTTTTTTCTTATTCCATCTTATACTACTGCCTTGGGATGATTCAACATAATGCATACCGCACACCAATCTAGAATTTCTTCAGTTCAACAGCAGTATCAACAAAAATACCCTAGCTTTCTCGCTTAAAAGAAAAAAAAGTTCTATCTTACTACAATGTTCTTCCATTGGTTTTCAGGGTTAAAGCATTTTTTTCAGAAATATTTACAATATTACCCCTTCAGCCCAAAGAAAGCATGAAAATAATAATCAAATACAGTTTTTCCTTTAGGCTGAACCACCTGATAATCAAATGGTGGAAATAAACACTGATACATAAGAATCGTTAACATGAAGACTTACTCACATATACCAGTAAATACAAGGTTCCTGGAGGAGCTTCCTGGCAAAATGCAATTTCACAGCTCCTGGGAAGCCAGTTATTTACTGCCTGGACCATCTGTTTCCCAACATGCAAAACAGGTAAAAATAATTTGTGTAGACTATATGGAAAAAGTAAGAGGAATGTTGCATAATGCTGGAGCAAAGAAAAGCAAATATAATGCAATTTATGTGTTGCATTGAATCAGACTTTTCAATAGGTTATTTCTCTTTTAAAATGCAGGCAAGATACAAATAAGTACAAGAAAGAAACGAGCATTTGTCTGCCTCCAGGGTACCACAAGCTGCAATACTACATGACTGGCATTTCTTCCGTAGGCAGTGGAATTTGTTTTGAATTCTTTATTGGTTGGTATCAGACAAAAAAGAAAGTCACAACCCATTCAGATAAGAAGTTCTGTCAAAGCTGCCTGACTTTTCAAGGTACCAGAGAGGTTAACTTCAGCTAACAGGTTCTGTTATTCAGAATAAGAAACCATGGGTTAATGAGTAAAAATACAGGGTATCATAAGGTGGTGTATGAAAGCCCTCACACAGTTTATCACTCGGCAGCAAATGAGCCAATATTAAGCCAGCAGTTCTTATAAAAGTTTTTAATTAGAGTTTTTAGTGTGTGAAGGGAAAAAAAAACCCCAAAACTAAAAAGCAACCATACCCCCACAGTCACACATGATCAAACAGAAAAATCAGTACAGGAGAATTTCAGCTATGTAAATGATCGGTCTGTGTCACCAGGTGCTGCAGCCAGGCTGTAATTCTCAAAATGTGATGTCTGATGTGACCGGCTTTCAGGGGCTGATCCCAATCCCCATTACCTACAGCCTCGGTGCCGTGTGGGTGCCTGGCAAACTACAGCCCCTGACCCTCAACACGGCAGAGCTAAGGGAAAGCCAAGCCCCAGCAGGTGCCAGCAGGCATTGCCTGGGGACCAAAGGACTCCGAGTGCAGAGCGGAGCCGCCAGCGCAGCCGAGCTGAGGCCAGGCCAGCGTGGGGGACCTCAGCGCCGGTCTGGGAACCACCGCCCGGCACCGACCCCATGCTGCGTTCCTGCTAGTGCCCGAGGGGCAAGGTGTGCTGCTTCGGGCACTGCTCCATGCCAACGGCAAAACAGCTTTCAGGCTGCAGCTGGTTTTTGGTCAGCTCGGAGACCAAGAAAATTAACTGCCTAACGCCACTTTGATGAGGCACCCACTGAGTTTAGGCTGTCCAGCAATCCTCTCAATAGTAACCCATCAAATACTTAACTACTGCTGCATTTACCATGAACGAATTTACTGCGAGCTAGAAAAATGCTCTGAAGCAAAGAAGAAATGAAGCAGCCCACTGAAAACTTTGACTAGCTGGAGAAGACCAAGTGCTGTCTTATTTAAATAGCATTACCAACATCTTGCAGAAACTTAATCCTCATCAAGACGTTAAACCTCAGTGCAACTCTCTATTATGTGAACTTGAAGAGGCTCTCAGAACAAGGCTGTGGGTCTTTTTTCCTTTTTTTTTCTTTTCTAAAATACACCTGTCTAATCACTTATAATCAGTGAAAAAGAAAACACTGTCACTACTCATCCCCCCGCTGGGACCGTGCTGCTCTCTTATCTGACATCCTCTGCCCAGTTTACCCAGCCTACCTCTGATACCATAATTACAATGCAGCTATAAGCTTTGGGCTGCCACTTTAAATATGCACTGTTCTTACTTCCCAGCATGGAGAAGACAATCGAATTTACAACCTGAAGAGACTGTGTAATCATAGTGGCAGACACCGAACACTGAAGTGGTCCCACATTACCAGAACAAGCAGAAGGCAGGGGAAGTGTATGTCTTCTGGCAATGCTTCTTGTTCCCAGTGTCAAGGGGAGAGCGAATAGCACAGTCCTACCCATTATCTATACAGCATACATTTTTGAAAACACAGCTTCATCCCCGGTGCTCGGATCAACATAATCTTTACCTGTCCTTCCTTGTCTCAAGGCTACAATTTTATTTTTCTGAGAAGACCAGCAATGCAAACAGACTGAAGTAAAGAGCCATAGAAATATGGTAGTAATTGAGCAATGAGGGAACAGATTCCATTTTTTTTTATTTAAGGTATAAAAGTAGCTATGATAATTGAATTATATAGTGTTTCTCCTTCAGAATGTCTGAGAGCACCACAGTACTAAGTAGAGCTTAGTACAGTGAAAAGAGAGAGAGATAACAGCTCTTAGGTGCAATGCTGTATTCACAACAATGATAGTGGCAATATTAAAGAAGAATTTAAAAATGGGAAAAGAGGATGACCCCAATATTTTATCCAACTAAAGTCATAGGAGACTAGAGAGTAGCTAAATACCAGGATTGCAGTTTGGCTAAAACCTCTGGATAAACATCTGCCACCCTACAAACATTGCTAACAGTTTTTTTCTAATGATGAGAAGTAATCAAAACCTCTGTTTGAAATATCTACTTTAAAATATGTGTGGATTGTTGAAATCCCATGGACAGAAAAGGTTCATGGCAGTTAAAGCCATAATGCGATAGACGAATTTCAGAAAACCCACAGACCAAGGGGCAAAACTTTTTGACACTGTAGTTGACTTGTGGAATCATGACAGAGAGGAAAAGGAGATAAGGAGGATTCTGAAGGTGGTCAAAGAATTCTGCTTCTCTGAGACATGGGGGCAAGGAAAGAGTCAGCAGAAATGAAGGAAAAAGACTCTAAATAAGTATGTCCTATGAGCTCTTAAAGTAGCGTGATAGTAGTCTTCTACATAAAAAGGAAGCTTCTTGATGATTATGTGTGTTATATGTATAGGTTATATGCAGATTAGCAAGTAATTTGGCACAATACAAAGAGATCAGTAGGTGAGAGCAGAAGGTCCTAGAGCCCCTCTTCTACACTCTATGCTGTTTGGATAGTGTAGGGCAGTGAATTTGGACTAGGTTTAGTTTGATACACCTGGATCAAGAGTCCTCACCATCCATGTGCTTTGAAGCAGTCTTGAGGACCAGTCATTGTTTCCACCTCTCATGTCGCCACTAGAAGAGGGAGGCCATTTGCATCAATTTGGTGAGATACTAATAAATTAGTAGATGTTAAGTTGCAATTCTGTATTTGAACAATCCAATAAGATTAGTTTGGTATGATACAGAATGACAGCGCATAATCTTCCTATTTCTAAATTAATATGCAAGAAAAATCTGGGTTAAATCTTCACAGCTATCTATAGAGACATGTTCAGCACGTCAAGGCTTTTCTGCAAGGACCTTTTATCAACCACAATTTCCAAGGAACATTCAGAAACTTAAGAAATTTCAAAGTCAAGAGAATATTTTTTTCCTAAACATCTCTAGTATTTTAAGTGAAAGTTATTTTCATTATATTATTACCAGTAAATTACAGCTATCTATAATTTTAGGTAGTGGGATACTTATTAGGTGTCCCTACTTAACATGGAATGAACCAAAATCAGTTTACTTTAAAAAATAAACCTTATATAGCTGAATTGTTGCTGTTAGGTAGCTGTGACTCTCCATGCCAATAACAGTCATCTTAAGAATTTAAAAAAAAAATTAAGATATCCATTCATTTTTAGTAATTCTCTTGCTACTGGTATGTATGAAAGATTTTCATTTACACTCATTTATCAACTCAGACAATTTCACTAATGGGGAAATTTATTCTGATAACAAAGAGTCAAACTGCACCTTGAGAAGGGTATCACAGGTGGGTACATGCATACGGCACCTGGATCAGGAATAAGTATGATCTTTTATCAAACACAACTCTCAAAAATTATGGTTATTTTTGACATGGTCACAAAGGGAGATGGATGCCCAGAGAGCAAAGATTTTATTTTAAATTAGTATTTCTGAAAGAAATATTCACAAACATGGGAAGGCAGAAGAGGTGTTAAACAGAATAGTAAAACATGGTATAGAAAGGGATCATAAAAAGCAGTAAACTTGTACTCTGGCAACATAGACTATGGAGTTTTTATCTGTCAAAACTGCTTGTAGTCCATGTTACATACACTGAATTGATCAATACCAACAACAACAATGTAATAATAATGATAATACTTCGTGTTCTGTAAAATATCTCCCATGTGTTCTTTCTAAGGTGCTTCATAAATGAAACCTCATAAGGTAAGAATGTTGTCAGAATTTTACAGGCACACAAACTGAAACACAGAGAGTAATGAATCAATAGTGAATCATGTGACCGAACCCTAGTCTCCTGATTTTACCCTGGTCGTCATCTTCTTACAACAGGCCTTCCTCATCTGGCACATATGTTTCTCCAGCCATAACAAATTAAAACACATGAAAACTAATTCCTGTGGGTGCTAACAGAAAGTAACCCATGTTTAAGTTTAACTATTATTTCAAACATGTTTGCTTTTTTTTTTTTTTTTCTTCCCCATGCAGAATATTTGAATATTGTATTTCAGTAAGCAGAAACAAATGGGACAACTTCCACATTGGATAAAGATCTAGAAATGCAATATCCTTCCACTTGACCTTTTAGCTACCTGTTAAAAAAACAACAATAAATCCCAAACAAAAACCCCACAGCTGATCTCAGATTTTCCAAATGATATATAACACAAGTCCTACCCATTGGAGAGGTTTACATTTTAAGCTAATATCTACTTAGTACATTTTAACAGAAACATAAGAGCAAAAGTACAGGGCATGCAAGTCAATCATTGTTAAAGCTTCAAGACCATTCCATGCATATTTTCTGTATCATAAAAAAGTAGTCTGGAATAAAACCCAAACTCCACATCTGTGTAGGATGCTGATAGACATCTTGCTATGGTTTCACTATTTCAATTTACTTGCATATTGTTTGATACAAGATCAGGGAAATATGGCAAAGTGTGCCATGAATGGAGGGGAAGAGAACTAACTCTCTGCTGTTGTACGCTGTCTTTTTATTAACTGAGACTTCACAAAACTCTAAATTTATGAGATACTCAAGAAAAAATTATTAAATTATTCATCAGCAATAAGACAATTAAGGAGCAAACTAAGGAGCAAGTGGAAGCTTGGTCCTGAGGGAGAACAGCTGGCCCTCTCATTAAAAGTATGTTTTGGCAGGAAAACACCCTCTGAACAGAGGGAACCTGCTGTTAAAGCAGCCTCAGAGTCAAATTTAGGAGCAAGTGACAAAGACAGACTTTTGTGAAGAGTAAGGTGGGTATACTCTGGATATCACTGTGTGGCTGGTGCAAGCTGCATACCCCCTGCTTTTGGCAAAAAGGTGCTGTGATTTTATCGCACTTTGGAGCCACAACATTAGACAGTAGCCGCCTCAGCCACCAGGCAACTTTGTGCTGCCATGTGAAAATACACTGAAGTAAGTTTAAAACTCAAGGAAAGGTATTATTTGCACTGAATAAACCCTTAGCTGAACATGGAATCTAGTGCTGAGGATGGTGTCTGAGTCACTGAGTCACCCTGCACTCCCTCCTTCAGATTCCTTGTTTATCAAATAGAGAAGCTCTCTGCAGACCCTGAAGGGACGTTGGGTGGGTAAATGCAGGAAAATGTCATGAGTAGCATGAGATGATCTCAGCAGCAGGTACTGTGGACATGCTGAACAGGAGCATTGTCCAGCTGCACAGTGGACAACCACTCATGGTCAGGAAGGGATATTTCACCTTTGCGGTTGCGATGGTGCGGGTGCTATGTGGAAAGAAAAAGGAACTGTACATGGAAAGCCTTTCAGAGGTGGAAATGAGAAGGAAAAGGAATAGATAGGGAAGAGAAAGACAGCACTTTGGCCCAATGCCTTTTATGGAGCGAAACAGCACACACAAATACAGCACCATCCTGCTCTAACAGACTGGTTCATAGTGCCAGAGCTCTGAGGGTGTCTGAAAAACTCATCATTAAATACCATTGCTCCCCATTCCTTCTCACCCCTCTCTTTCTGCTACCTACTGTCTTTAGCTTGTGGATTTTTTCATACTTTCCTTTTGTAGTTTTTATTTCTTTTCCTGTCCTCCCATTCTCAGTAATACTGAGTCTGCATAGTGCAGATTTACCCCTCGGCTCACCATCTCTTACAATCTATCCTCAAAGACATCCTTCTTAAACTCCTAGTAAAGAAAAAAAAAAAACAAAACCCAAACCCCATCTCTCACCAGAGCATCACAAAGGACTTAGTATAACTCCATTGCTGAAATACATAATTGGTGTCAAGTATGATTTGTGTTCTTTAAAGAGAGTATCCTTAAACTTGTCTACAGCAATAAAAACTTTCTGTAGCATCAGCTGAAACATGAAATTCCACTCACTGGCACACTTTGTTCTATACATTTGAGAAACTTTTTCAAATAACAAAGAGATCTTTAATTTTCTTGGTGACTGAAATGCAAAATCAGATACTTCATCTTAATTTCGTACAATTTTACTTCCTGGTTAGATAAAACACTGCTAAGAATTTTCCTCCCTAAATGCCATCCTCTTCTTTCCTATATTTCCCCATGTGTGTGGAGTGTTACGCCAGTTCTTGCATAAGATTCAAACATCTTGCTTAACTGGCAGGAATTCTGACATAGCACCTGCATAGCACCAAGTTAGTCTTGGCCTGTTTCAAAACCTGATTCATCATATAAATGTAATAATTTCCACACTAATTTTTGTGCACCTACTTGTTCACTTGGGTCAGATAGCAAAATATGCATTTTTGCCTTTTCTACTGCTCCAGATATGTCACACTGAAGTGGGTTTTGCATAAAAAGAAATGGCATGCTACTATCTTTGCAACATTTTTAGGGCCTTAGTTATAAATATTTCTGATGATGCTCTAGACAGGAACTCAAGTGATGCAGATTTCAGCTCTTCACATGAACAGCAGGGAGAATTACAGATTCAGTCTGAATCTGTCCTATACTAATTTATCCTAGATGATCAAAGAAAAAGGAAACATAGACCAGGTTGAATTTCTGAAGTGGTAAAATTTATACATCTCGTGTTAACAATTTATTAGGTACACACAGGTATCTGGGCATATACCTGTACTGGGCGTTCAGGAATACACAGGACAACACCCTGATATACAGTGATGATCCCTGACATGCAACGATCCCGACCTGCTCAGGAACAAACACTGAGCAGGTGAAGCAAAAAAATCCTGCTGGCCCTGAGCTGAGCTTCCAGCAGAGCTGCTGTGCCCAGCAGCAGGAACTGGGCTGCTGGGGCAGGGGACAGGCATACCCCCCTGGCTTGGGACAGCATCAGGCCCCGATGGCCCAGAGCCACAGAGGCACCAGGGGAGGAAAGAGGAGTTAACAGGAACATTGCTGGGAGGAGGATGAGAGGAGCAGGTGGCAAAGGCAGCCCAGGAGCTGCCTCCTGCACCTTTCTCAGGTGAGAGCCAGCTACAAGGAGACAGAGAAGCAGGAGAGAAGAGCAGGCAAGTTGAAAAAGGAGGAAAAGAAAAAGTTGCAGAGCTCCTCCAAGACAGTTTGCATTTCTCTTCAGGCAAGATTCAGGGTAAATTAAAAGAGAGGGAAACAACCAGAAGAGTTGTCAAGGACGGGACAAAGGAATTGCGTAGGCAGAAGGAATGCAGTATTGAACAAGGTAAACTCTAAATACACGCTTTAGACGATTCTATACAGCTATATCACATATAGCTATATCACATACTGTAGACATATCTATACCTGTAATTACTTGTAAATACATACCCATCTTTCATTGATTAGTGCTACAAATGTGCGGCAGCTTGTGTAACATACACCTTTTCCCTTAGTCCTAGTAATACTATCTTGTTTCCAAATTCAGAGATGTTACTGGGAAGTCCTATGACGTATACTTCTTAAACCTCAGTACTATGCCAGAGGGTTTTAAAAATAGGGATCCAATAGCTATACTATACACCTGTAGTATAGTAAATTTAAAAGATACTTTCATGGACACATCATTGTTTTTGCAACACTGTAGCTTTTGAAAATTAAATTATTTTTCTTTCTCAAGAAGGAGGAGTTTTTGCAAAGAGTGCTTCTGCTAAGGAAAAAAAAACCCAAACCCATGATCTTAAACCATGTTAAAGAAATTGTTTTAATCCTGCCACTTCGACAAGCTGTTCGAAAGGTCAGCCTGACCCAAAGCAAAGACTGATAAAGGAATTATTTTAACCTCAACACCTCCAGATACCATCTTTGGAGTCAATCCTATTCAAAGCAAGCAATGACCAGACAAAATTGATACTTCTATATTCTATACTCTTCAAAAAAGATAGATTTTTATTTCCTAAGCTAACACGAACAGATCTGTCTCTTCTTTACGCATTAACAATTAATATGGATCCTGCTTATAGACATCTGTAATGCTTTGGGCTGTATTTATAGTGTGATAACTGTGTCATTTTGAGACACAGTGCACCAAGATGATAGAAAGACATAGCTGAACTGTTCACTCCTGCTCCTATCTAAGGGACAACACTGTTTTCTTGTTACAAAATACTGCCCTGAGCAACGAAAAGTTTCATAAATCTTTTTCTACCAGTGTTGTCAGCTTCTATTTTTGCCTGTGGCTGAATGTGATTATAATCTGTTTTCACCATACAAGAAAACAAAGTGATCCAGAATATAATGACTGGGGAACATTTTGGAGCCCTCCTGAGCTGCAGGATATTTCCAGCTGCTAGCATAGCTGATAACAGACTTAATAGAGCTAATGATTTCTAATACCACTAACACAAGGCTATTTTCACAGTGGGTAAATAATGACTCTTTTGTTTTGGAAATAGTTAAGGAGTCATGTAGATGTTTGATAAGTACATGATACAGTATAAATGCAGCAATATTTAGGTAACTAATGGTAGATTACACTATAGCTAAAAGATAACATACTTCTTTGTTTCCTTTTAGGAACTTAAAAGTTTATAACGCTGTTAACACTACACAAAACCACTGTGACAGCAAGGACATTTTACTGTAAACAATTACAAGTAATATTTTAATCTAGGCATAAAATTACATCCATTTGTTTCAGTACACTGCATCTTTGGTTTCATGTTGGTAATTAATATTATGAATCTTCACTAGAAATAAAATAATTGGATAGTAAAAGAAATTTTCTTGAGGGTGGAATGCAAAAACTGCATTGATGGGGCTAACTACTAACACCATATATGCCTACAGTATTTTGCTTAATCGTGACTGTATGGTTCTGATGAGGGTTAACAACATTCACTTGGTTTCCTCCTTTCCCAGTGTTTCCCCATTCAAAGGCATGTGTTCAAACCAGGGAGAACTCCATTCCGTAGCCTAGAAGATTCCTTCCAGTTCTTTGTTTGTATGAAATTATATTAAAAAAATTTCCTATGGTAAAATGTATTTCTCCTTCCTTCTCCTCCTTCTCTTCAGAAGTTACATACCTATCTATATGTGTTGCAGGTAAGAATCGTCTATTTCTCCTTAAAGACATTAGAACATTATTTCACATGAAGTTCATGGTAGCTATAAGGACCGTTTGGGATGTCTATCCTAACTCATTGCAGTATCCTGCAAATCGAGCGTTTCATGCCTCCTCACTTATCCCTAACTTTTTTCCCTTCCAGCATTCCCTGCCCCATTCTCGCTTGTCTGCTTGGGGCCTCCAGCCCTTCCATGGCTCTGGGGCAGGCGGGGATGGGCGCAGGCTTTGTCACAGGGAAATCCAGGCAGCAGCCAGGAACTGCCCCATCTCCCACTTGAAAGGAGCCTCCTCAATCTTGCAGGATTGTCTGGGACATTTGCTGCTCCCTGAAGAGGACATGGAGTGAGGGGCAGGCGGGCCGGGGAGGAAGGAGCCCTGGTGTGAAAGCAAGACTTACTGTGAAATTCTGTGCTGTTGAAAGCATGGCTGTTAGCATTAGTTTTACCACCACTTGAGTATTCTGAGCTGTATTCAATAACAAATGGGATTCCCTAAACGGGATTGTATTTCAGTATTCTGTGTGTTCCTGTATCACCCAAAACAGGTGGTATCAAGCTGCTTACAATCCAAACCTCTCAACAATTAGAAAGAAAATTAATTATAATTCTGATGAAGGAAACAAAGTAAGGTTTAAATAAAATAATTGAAGCTAGACAGAGCCCCTAAAGTCAAAATGAAAGAAATAAAAGGACTTTTGGCATAAACAGAGGATAATAAATGGTATAACACAACAAAGCAATATCTACCCATTATAAACTTCATAGATTTTAGGAAACCATATGATAACCCCCATTGTGATTCATTTTCACATATCTTGAGATATTACAGGAAGCAAGCAAAAATAACTACGTTCACCAAACTGTATTTCAAGGTACGGCTTCTATGGTTAAATGAAATGCAAACTTAAGCAAAGACTCTAATACAGCTGCTGGTGTCAAACTGAGAATGCAATCTCTTCTCTTGTTTGTCACTGCCATTGTTTCATTAAGAGAAGAAATTGTAGACTGGAACAACAGAAATATTGCATGGTCTAAGAGTTAATAGCAGATTTTGTTTGTACTGGTGATACAGCAGTTCTAAATGACAGGTCAAACATGCAAGGAACACCACGAGATTGTTCCACATCACAAATAAATCAGGTTAAATATTATGAAAAATAAATCTAGCAGGTTCCAAATCAGGTTTTGTATTAGAAGGCCAAGAAATATACGGTTTGTAAATCCATATACTTGACAGACATGAGGAAGCCAATGGATAGAATCATAAGGAAACAATACTGTGATCAAGTAATGCGACAACTGCATTCACAAACTTCAATGACTAGCTCAAATGTTATTTCTCCCTTAGCACACAGGTATAGAAACAGGAAAGCCACTAGATGCAGTTATTTATGCATTCTGAATGTTAATGCTTTCAGAAAATAGTAGGTATTACATTAATTTAATTCCTAAATACTAAGATTCAGAATTCAACAATTTTTATTTTTCTTACATAGCACTCAGTAGAAAACAGAAATTCAAGATACATTAAAAACTAAGCTAGAGCACACAATGTAGCTGGCGTACCACTGACAATTTGAGAAGCATGTCAAAGGGCCTACACAATCTTAAAACCAAGAATACTGAGCAAGTTTGAGAACAAGAAGGCTAAGCTGCTCAAGGAATAAGAATTAAGGACTGCATAATTAAAATCAGCTATAGTATCATAGAGCAGAGATATATTACATGCATTAGCATATAAAATATGAAAAAGTGGGAATTTTGGAGATCGAGTTGCTCTTCTTCTGTATCAATACAGGAGTTGTAATGCCAACTAAAATTAGATTTAAACATAGGTCAGAAATTTATGATGGGAATAGATGGTTGTTAAAGAAAAAGGTAGTAATTGGGCAATGAGTTACATATTTTCACTATCTGGAAAATATTTATAGAATGGAAAAAAGTCTAGTAAAGAGTACTTAACGAAGGAGGTCTTGAAAATTGAGAAGATATATAAGGAAACAAATCTTGCTAAGTCTAGAAGTTATAATACTTTATTAATAATAATTAAAATACAATATACTATGTGGCCCTTCAAAAGGAAGTAAAGCTATGTAACAGGTGGTGGCATAGGAGATGCAATTCAGTATTACAAATGCAAGAGCAACTTGAAAGTCTTCTATTAACTATGGATTATAAACAACCTAAATGAGTTCCAAAAAGAAACAGGTGTGGATGGATGAATTTTTGTAAACAGATCAATGAAAATAACTAATACAGTAGATATTCCAGGATAACATTCTAAATGCATAAGAATGGAAGAAAATAAAAATGAAGCATATCTGCTAAGCTCTGACATCAAGCGATTGTATGCTGCATCCTTATTACCAAAGTGAAAGACAATCATCGGCTGACTTATGACATACCTTGTGTTAACATGCATGAATATGCCAAGTTAGGAAGTACCACATCATTCACTCACGTTGCGTGGAAGGTGTTATGTGTTATCCTACATCCATCCTGCCTCATTCATGCTTAGCGTTGTGAAAAAAGTAAAAAGATTTAAAATGTCTACTTAACACAACTGTTGTCTGTAAACTGAGATTAGCGTTTAGAATGTGAACCTCTCAGCATCTTCCCCTGCAGAGCTGATCCACGCTCACTGGGAGCAGAGTAAACTCAGAACTACTGAGGACCTTACCACATGCCCCTGGCTGGCACACAGGCTGCTGGTATCTGGGGTCACGGTGCCAAACATGTTCCCAAAATATCCCAGAGCTCTCTGCATTTCCGTCTGTGTATTACTGAACACAAACCCACCACTTCTTCATTGACTATGCCCCTGAAAAGTTTGTTCTCTCTATCTGCATGTGGACTTAGGTAAGAAATCTTCCAGATTCTGTTAGAGAACTAAGAATTGGAAAAACCACAAGGTGTGCAGACACACATTTTTGATGCTCAAGTCTCAGCTGAGTGAAGCCAGTATTTAAAAGTCAGTCAGTAATCTCTTCCAGTGAATTCTTATACTACTGTTTTAGTGAGACATGTGCTAATATCTGACTATGGTGGTTGAGAACAGGCACTTATTGCAATGTCACCATCAGGCAACAAGCGCAGAATTTGGCTTGGTGAAGTGATATGCCTTGGACTAATAAAGGAAAGAAACTTACCCAAAGGCTCAGGTAGCCAAAAGGTGGCTTGTGATTGACTCCCCGGACACAGCAGGAAGTCATGAATACAATCATTTGGTTTCAGACCTGACAATCATATACACTGCTATTGCTTAGAAGGACAGGCATTCTTTTAGCAGTCATGGCCCAGCATTTCCATTGTGAGATCACCTATGCTGCCAAAACAGACGCAGAAACAAATGCAGAAATATCTCTACTGCCATATATTAACCAATTATGCGGGAAACCCAAATACCAAGTTACAATAACAGATCCATTGACCAAGCCAAATATATTTTGTAAGTGTGAAGAGCTATTTAAAAAAGATTGCATACACATCTACTGCACAGAGATCAGATTCTTGGCTGGCTGGTACCTAACTGAATGTCTCTGCAGATGGTTCAGCTGCAACATAACCTGGAAGGTGTGGCTGTGCAGCACCCTTCAGTCCTGCGGCTTTTCCAGTGTGGGCAGTACGGTCAAGAACCAGTGCCCAGCGGGGAGGTCAGAGGCCAGGCTGCAGCACTCTGAGCTCTACAAGTGCCAGACATCGGGTAGTTCAGTGTCCCTCTGGTTCATCCCAAAAGATCCCTAACTTGTCAAAGGGACTGAGGTATCCCCAACTCCAAATGGAGGAGTCCTGTGTCTGTATTATAAGCACAGTTTATGACTGGATATAAACCATATAAATGAAGTTGGAGCTTCCTGTTCAATCCAACTACTTTGCATTAGATATTATTCTTTTCACTTGTGAGTCAAGCCAGTTATTGGTGTATGTTGCTCAAATGAACTGCAGCATCAACAGAAAATAAAAACAAAAGCATTGTTTAGGCACAGCCTAAGTACTTGCATTACTGTCATAAATGATACACAGTAATACACTGTCTTCAATTTTCTATCACTCCATAATTCTTCAGTGAAAGAGGCAGTACTCTTCTGCTCTCATTTTTTGGTAATTCACAAGATTCATACTAGCCAGTCCAGATGCAAGTATAACACATTTGTTCTTCAGATATTATTAGTTTACACATCTGATTTTCCAACTGCAAGCAATTAGAAGCTCAGTGTAACTGCAAACAAAGCTGCTGGTCAAGGAGATGATGCAGACTAAAAACGGAATAAGGCTTCTCTACATCATAAATTAAAGATCTACAGTGCTACAGGAGTTATTTATTCACATTTGATAAGACTGTAAGAGGCAGGCATGCTGTCTGCCTCAGGTTTTATGGGGGATGTGGAAAAAAAAGAAAGAACCACATGATTCATAAAAGCTAGAAATAGCTCATCGTTTATTTGTGGTCCCTGAATTATCTATCTGGCACTGGCATTGTCAGGCTTGCGCAGGCATACTGCTCGGCTGCTTTCACTCCCATCCCACAGAACAAGAGACCTCTGAAAAAGGAAAATCTATTTCCTTTTTATTTTTCTTTCTAAACACCATGTACTCTCCAAAACTGTATTTATTTTCTTGAAGTAAAACCAAAAATAACCATTGCGTGAGAGAATTAAAAAAATAAGGGAAGGAAATAGAAGTTGGAAATGCTGTCACTGACAAGGACAGTGCTGGAGGAAACACAAACTTCGCTTGCTTTGATGTTTCATGAAGTTAGAGCTTCTGGAGTTAAATGAGGCAGGTGAATATTATCTTTGTTTGTCTTAATATATATGTAGGTATATATATATTGCTGCTATTACAAAGTAAATATATAACAATAAAGAGTCTAAATGCACAATGTGCTTCCTTATGACATTTCTATTTCTCTATCAAGTTTTGACACAGAGATTTTCTTTCCTAAACATATCCATCAGTACTGTTTCCTACCAAGCTAGGGATTGGCATCTACAAATCAGTCAGTATTTATCCCTGGATGTACATGAATGCAAACAACCTTTTCCTTCCAGACCATGCTCTTCCATACAGTGCAGCACATTTTCCTCCTGGGAAGGCACTGTGCACCACCATCATAGTTTGTAATAAATGGCGAACTCATAGAGCATGAAATTTACCCCAAGCAAAACAGAAGGGCCACCGAGGCCCTCGAAGGCTGCGTAGTGGGTCACAGGCATTGATCTATAGAGACAAGGTGCCCTAGCTATCCTGCTTCCATACCGCTGACCACCTCTGATTACTTTATTGGGTTCCCATTATCAGCCTTCATACCTAAACTGATCTATCGACTATTGCAGAACCCTTTTTCCATGCCTGCTCTCTGCTAGGCTGTTCTGATTGCTCTTGTTATTCCTTCTGTCCAACAGAGACATTCATTACTCAGTCCGTAAATCTGACGTGTTTCAACCCTTTGCTTATAGCTCCAAATCTGCCACTAAACACATATTATGCTATTATTTCTTACCTACTAAACTTTTTCACACCACAGCTTTTAACTGAACAGATTTAGGGAAGAAATTGAACACAAACTGTTAAAATGATTATTAGAAAGCAAAAAAATCCACAGAAAGCATAACAGTTTCCTGAGGCCTCTGGAAATTCAAATATTTCTTGTTTAATTCTCATTTATACCTCAAAGTTTTCAAGCTAGCCATTTGAGAAAATTAAAACAAAAAAATATTGTTTACAATCATACCTGTAAAGCAAAGTACCACAGAAAGCTCTACAGCACCCTGGACTTTACTCAGCTCCCTGCTAAGAATAAGGAATACTGTCTTTAAACCATCATTTCCTTCCATTCTGTGACTTCCTTTCTATTACCACAGTATTCCTCTGTGTAAATCATATTTATTTATTCATAGGCACTGGCATACCATTACTTTTGTCAAAACTGGTCTCGGACATACTGTTGTCTCTGCGTTCTTATAAACGAACTGGAAAAGCAATTAAGATTCCCCGGCATTTTGGAGAGGGGAGGGGGCAGCCACCGCGCTGTTGCTAACACAATCTCCGTAGGCGTACGCTAGTGCAAAATGACTGCATCTCTGTGTAGAGGGAGATAAGAGAAGTGACATAGATTAAAACAAATTGTTGATCCATACCAGAGAAGAGCTAGGCAAACAATAGCAGTAAAAGCATAAATGTCAATTTGGGATGATAAAGGATACAATCTAAATGTAATATGAGAGGCCTCCAGACAAAAGGAAGAAATAGAAATCACACGTTACTCAAGTACCAGATGCAATAAACAAACAAATATGTAAACACACATGAATATGCATATGGAAAAATTCAGATCACAGGGTTGATTGCTCAAGAAACTAGATTTCAAATTAAAATACTGAACAATTTCAAAAAAGTTTGACTGCTAGATTTGAAGGAAAAAATCTTACTTAAATTCTTGGCAATTTTGTTTTAATTTTGAGTAATCCGCAAATATCTCAACATGCCTTCCCCTACACCCTGCATTTGCATATGGAAGGCACAACTGTCCATAAGACACTGAAACCAATGCCAGGAGATTCTTTCTCACAAGAAGCTGTTTTTTTATCTGCTGAAAAGACCTGTCAAAAGGTTTCTCTAATTGCTTTCAGAATTTCCTCTCCTCTTCCCTTAACATAGTCTAGTACCCTACAGCAGTTTGCCAGATGAATTAGGGTTTCAAAGCTCATTTAAATAATCTTATGCCTATTCTAGCCTTGCTGAAAAAAAATCAAATAATTTCCTCCAAACTATGACCTAATAACTAGTCACACAGATATGTCAAAAGACCTATCCAAAATTCACTTGTCACAGTCCTCCTTGGTAGTAATATTGCTACATTCTACCTGATACCATTGGATGATCCAAAACTTTATTTTGTTATGAGAACATAAGACATCTAAAGAGGTTAAATTTAACTTATACAAAAAACTTCACAAACACAAATAAAATTATCAAAAGCTATGTGTTAATTATCAGTTTCGAAAGCACAGTACTGCAACAAAAATTTCCACAGTACCACCAAACTGGGAGATAGCTTATTTATGATTTTGACCTATATTTGGGGTTGTCTGCAGACACACATCATCCTGTCAAGATCAATTTTTTTGATGTGAACAAAAATCAACACAAAACCAAATTAACCAAAAAAATGTGCATATACAGACATGCATAGCTATATGCAAACACATTCTGTCAGTGTAATTACATGAGAGCTATAACAGAATTGCTGCTCTATCAAGTTGTGCATTTTAATAATCTTATATTCCAGATGCCCGGAGGTGGTACCATGCTACAGACTGCAACACCAAATGATAACAGTGACCATCTTTACAGTTCCCTGTTGACTCAATTCTCTCCTTAGTTTAACATTTCAAACTCTTACCTTCAAACATGAGAGATGAGAGGAGGTGGGAAAGAATGAAAACATACAGGCAGACATTTTGTTTCTCCAAGTCTTAAATGCAACTCCTATTTGAAATACGGTCTCTAAATATTAGGTGAAAAAATTTAGAATAATGTAATAGGGCATTACTGCTGTTGCATTTGAGTCCTTCAGAAGGCTCTCTAAAACTAGTGGAAGTTACTGTTTCGGAACTCTGGGATTACGCAATTATAGTGCCTAACATCTAACATCTTGCAAGACAAAATCACTTTTGGTAATTAAGAGTTAGCTGTGTTAACCTCATATTATGAAAGACATAATATTGTTCTTTCAAGTGTTCTTTTTAGAAATGTGAACTTCTGAATCTGCCTTAGAGCATAAGGTTTCAATTCACAACTATTCCATATTCTAGTAACGTAAACTTCCTTTTTGTTTATAACCAAATAGCACTGATACTTTGTATTATCAGTATTTTAATTTTTACTTGTATGGTAGAGATATATTAAAAGGAAATCTCAATATGCAATACAGCTGTTTCAAATACTGCATCTATTCATGATTTTTCCAAGCAAAACTGTATATTTACTTTGTAAACATTCTATTATTGTCCGCATAGTGATTTTTAATATTTGTCTTATTCTTAAAGATGTAAATAAAGATTAACTTTAATGTAGCTGCTCCTACGCTATTTTTCTAAAGCTTAATCAAATCAATAAAAGAATTTGAATGAAGAAAGAAGTACATAAGTTTACATGTCCTCAACATTTTTGATAATTTTCCATCTGTACATACATCCCATGTACTACAAACCCCACCATTCATTAATCTTGTCCTGTATTGCCTATTTGAATATTCTGTTTTTCTTCCTTAGAACTGCCTGGTCATCATTCTACAAAAAACATATTGGCCTAGTCTTGTTTTGGAAAATGTCAGGCATAAGGCTTATACTTTTTCTGGAAGACAGGCAGTAGGAATATTTTGGTTTGCCCGTATTAAAGAAAACAGAGGAACTTTTTGTTTGAACAGCTAGAATACCGTGGGCTCTGCAGCAGGGATAAGGCATGTGGAAGTGCAGTGACTTTGTATCAGGGAAATGCTTCTTGCCTTCCCTGTGTCCATGTACACAAGAGCTTTATTTCGCTTTGAAAATTTCACATTTTCAAAGACTCTGTCTGCAGTCAGTTGCCTGCCTGGATCAAAGAAGGGCTTTCCTCTCTCCCCTGCAAGCGGGGCTCCAAGCTACTCTAAACCACACGTTTATGACAGACAATACAAAAATACCATACTAGTATCATGTTTTTCAATGTACGTGACAACAAATGCTATCAGAATCATTAGGAACTGGCAGTACTAGCACCATAGCCTCCTCTGCACTGTCTTGACTTACAGTGTCTCTGCTCACATGGACTGGTGATGAAATTACTGGCAAAGCATCTCTGCAGCAGTGACGGCACATAGAGGAAAGACCAGATGTGGCTAACCTTTTGTTACCGCCTGCTCCAAGAGCAGCACTCCTTTTTCTCCAGCCATCAACTATAGCAGGCAGGGGCACCTGAATGTGGAATCCACAGAGTCTGAGGGTCTTGGACAGGGTGATGCAGGGGTAGAGATATGGCCATCTCCCAGAGTGGTATCGTTAGTGCTTCCCATTTCTACCTTACACTGCAGTCTCTGCCATGGAGTGAAGTCCTCTGTATTCAAGTTCTGCCACACCTCCACCTACAGTAGAGATTGGGAGGACGGGGGGTTATGGAGAGGAGAGTAAGAGTTAGAGAAGAGGGACTCCACTTGCAATGAACCTTTGTCCAAGAGTTCTAACGGTATCATGAGACTTGATGGCGATGCAAAACTTTTCCTGATTTTAGTGCTGTAGAAGATACTGCTGCACACTGTGCACTCTCCAAAACATTTCATGCTGGGCAGAGACAGAAGATCCTACCGTGCAATGCAACACAGAGATGAGAACCAGACCTGCAGAGGAAGCCACCAAGGGATGCCAGGCTGCAGTGACAGGACACTGAAAGCAACCTGGACAGAGGCTGGGACTGGTCTCTGACTGGTTAGTCAGAGAATAGGAGGCCTGGTCTGAGGGCTAGAAAAGATTGAGGAGTGATGAGGAGTTGGGAAATGGAAAGCTGTCAGTCAGGGTGATGGAAGCAATGAGAGAACAACACAGAGGTGCTGGAAGAAACAAGATAGAAAGACAGACCTAACAAAGAGAGTGGAGAAAGAGAGACACATTTGAAGGTCCCAGTAAAGGAAAGAGGGACTGAAAACTATTGAGAGAGGAGGAAAAAAACAAAACAACAACAAAAAACCCCACACAGAGCCCAACAAAGAAAAGAGTGGAAATCAGTTCATAAGAAACACTAGAAGATTAGCAAGGAAAATGAGAATTAGGACTGGACAGACAAGCAGACTGTGTACTAAATAAACAGGAAGCTGGAAAAAGACCACTGCGAGAATGGTGGGAAGAGAGCCCTGCTCCCCTGGGACATATGCCAGGGCTGGCCACAAAGCTGCTGGGGCTGCGGGGACTGGAATAGTGCTCCAGCTTTCTGTACACTGCGTTATAATGTAAAAGACTGGGCAAATTCAGACTGCATAGACAACCTTATTATTGACAATTAGTGAGCTTCTACATGCTTGATTTTGCAGCTTTAACCTTAAGATCTTTCTAAGTTCTGTGTGTTTTATTTTCTTTGGCCATTTTGTTGTAAAAGAGAAAATTACTCACAGTGAACAGAGCATTACAGCTTCAGCCAGTGAGCAGGAGCTGCAGCCGCTACCAAACAACATACAGCTATCAATTTATTTGAGGGTTATCCTTATTATTTCTCATCACAATAATATTAAATAAGCTATGCACATACACTGATGGAAAACAGACTTCACAGTTTCTGTCAGCAGTGCTGTATTTGTTATAAGTTTGAATTTTTATTTGAAGCTTCCTGGGCTTCTTTGTTAGCTAGTGAGTTGATCTCAATTTTACGTTGACACCAAAGCAGAGCAGATTAACTTGGAAACAATGCCCAAAGCTTGAAGTGCTGCTGGATCATTTGTCCTTATTGAATGAAGGCAGATTTCTGCATTATATTACACACTGCTACTGGTGCCACAGCTTTAAATATTGTTCTTTTCATCACTCTTTGTCTATTATCCTACATTCAGAGGGTTTTTTAACTAAACAAATATTTCTGCATGGTGAATGTCAGAATTAGGAGAAAAGTCCTGAAAAGCCAGCCTATAAATGAAATTCTGATTTCAGTAAACTTCATTCTTCTCAGATAGCTACATTTCCAGAATAAATTATCATCTCTAATATCATTACCTGAATATAGCAAACCTGTATTGTAAAGGGTCTGGGCACTGAATGATGATAGGTATCAGAGTCTTAATGTTTAATTACTGAACAGAGTTTTCTGGAGAGTTAAGTGCTAATATAATTCACTTACTGCTGTTGGCTATGTGGCAGAATATTGTGATTGTTATGATCTGTCAAGAAGAAGTGATTCATAAACTTTGCTGTCTGCTACTCAAACGCACAGCTGGTGGGAATAAAAAATGGACAGCTATTTATGGCAGTAAATTCCAACATGAAATGTCTGACTTTTAACATACATGAAAAAATAAATAGAAAGTCTTAATGAGAAGAGGAACATGCATTCCTATACATTGTGAAGCACAGAACACATATTAGTTACTGATATTTCCCTTATGTTTGTATGTTCTAGGGGCTAAGAGTAATCTCTGAATCACAACTGTTACTATGACTAAACTAATTCTTATGTTAACTAATGAAGGTGCCCTCCCTTTTCAACAAAGAGAGTGAAGCAAGATGGGTTTGGCGTCTTAATTTAATACCCTCTCGATGTAAACTATGCAGCAAAGGGACAAAAGAAGGGGGAATCAAAGGAGAATTGGATATCTAATTTTTGGTTTGCTGCAAATAGTAGGGACACACAGTTAGTTCATCAAGGAACTGAAGACACGAACATCCCTATACATGCTCACCAGGATTGATAATCTCAGTGACCCACTGGCAAAGGTTTTTTGGGGAACAGCAGGTATAGATGACTGACTCACAGATTTAATGTGATCCCCCTGCCCCGCCCCATTCTTTCGTTCCAAACCATTGAGCAAGCTGAAATAGAGTGAGTTAAAATTCCACACCCCCATATACCAAGAACAAAATATACATCTGAGCATTTTTTTCATTTTGTCCAAAAATGCTACCAAATGCAAGAAGGCAGCGACAGTGCTGCAGGCATTTCTGCAGGCACTGCATCTATCAGGGCTGCTGCTCTCCACCAAAGCAATTTTTTTGCAAATACAAGCTCCTAGCACAACAAATGATAATGTTCACTTTCAAAGACAATTTCAAAAGGCAAGAATGTGCAAGTCTCATTTATAGATATGCTGAACAGTAGTAAGAACAAATGTTTGTTGTGGTGGTAATGAGAGGCACAATTTCTATGCTATATACAGTCTATTTTTAAAAATCTACACTTTTCAGTATTTACATGCTTCTTTGTATGTATGAATAGTTGTGTACGTGTTTGAGAGCAAAGGCAAAAAAGAAATAAATCCTTCTTTTTCATATAGGATCCTAAATGGAGATTAATTCCTGAAAATCTAAAGCTTCATTTTGGATATTGAATATATATATAAATTTGTCTGTCAGAGCTCTGTTCTCCACTCTCATCTGTTTCAATCTAGTTAATGAAATAATGTTTTATATACTAAATAACAGGGGAATTAAGCCAAGGAGTTAACAGTAAGCATTAAATAATGAATCAATGCAATTCTTGCAAAACACATAGCTTAGAGTTGTTTGCAAAAGAACAGATACATTAGATTTGATCTTTAAAAATGAAGCAGAACCATAAGCTGTTTGGGAAAGGTGATCACTCCTATTTTGTACCTGCTGGCCAAAGGCCCTGTGATTCTGCCATGGCTGCAGTAAAGAAGAACTGATCTGTTTACTAAGGTTCAAGATAACTAGAAAAAGGAAGAATAAGAGGAGGTGGGAAGAAAGAAAAAACAAAAACAGTGCAGAAAGGCAAAAAATAGAAGAGATGGAATAGAGTACAAAGTCCTTTATCAGAAAAAGGACTAGCAACAGGCATGGCACGTTTCTGACATGTGGTCCAGAGAGCTCACCAGAGAGAATCAGTTTAGACTTACACATGAAACAACAAATAAGGAGCAGCACCTCTCAGCATGGTAGGACGTACCCCAGCAGCAACACTGACAGTGGACCCAAAGCAGAGGTAATTGCAAGCTCCTGTGTGCACAAATACCTGTAAAAGCACAGCTTTCCAGCTTGTTTTGATGAAGTCCAGACTGCTGCCAAAAGAGGCAATTTGGTCCCACCCCTCCCACCCTGGCCTCTTTCCCTTCTATTTGCAAGTGATACCCCCAGCACACTTTGAGTCAAACCAGCCTGATAATCCAACTGAAAACAAATCTTGCTATCTGGACTGGCATAGCTGTCAGTCAGACCATTTTGATGATCCAACTAACTAGACCATTTCTAGAGCTGGCACAAAGGAAGGGGGAGCAGCAGCATGAAGCCAGAGGCAACAGGGCTGAGGCTTTCACAAGCAGCATAGCCTTCGGCTGGTGGTAACCAATGATGAAAATGTACCCCAAGGTATGGGTCAGCAACGGGATTCCCTGACCAACAGCTGATTAATTTTGGATTGCTACCAAACTCCACCCTCTCCTGCACCATGCTTAATGCTTGTGCAACTGTGTGGGAAATTGGGGCCAGGAGCTATCAGCTTGTGAACTAAGCACTGATTTTTTCCCTGAGGGTGACATTAATTTTCCTCTCATCTACATGGCTCAGACCTTTCTTGGGAGAACTGGTGACAATACCAGGTGGGGATGGCGACAGGAACGCACAGCCCACGAGCAAGCATGTGCACTGACCTGAGCTGCAGTCAAACCACATCCTCTGGCCAAAGCCAGAGAAAGGAGAGTAAGGAGTCCTCAAGCCATGTGGAGGTGCATGGAAAAATACATAGCATAGGAGACTATGTATAACTAATTACATATACTGTTATTTCACTTGCTCTGTTAAGTTCTATTTACAGAAGACCTAGGCTTTTAAGTAAATCATTAACAAGAAAAGAGTTTTCTGCAGCCCTCCAAAAAAAATTCTAAGTCATCTTAATCATAGTTTTAGGGAGGGGAAAAAAGAAAAAAATATTCTAATAAACATTATAGTAAATGCATTTAACACATTTTGAAGGATAAACATTTTGTCAGTGGTCTTATGACTGAAGTACATATATTCATTAACTCTAATGACTTAAGGCATTTGTACAAGCGGACAAAAAACTTCTGGCACAATGGTGTATTCAGACATGTGTGTGTACGCACAGAGTGTTCTATAGTTTTACTAACTCCTGAGTAGTTTAGTTTGCTAAAAAGAGTCATATTTTAATTCTGAATTAATACTAGAGATTATTTCACTGTGTAGATGAGTCCCTATTTAATAACAGGATATTGATAATTAAAATTTATTGCATCTGTAAAGTACCTATTTTAGTAGTAAAAGGGTTGGATAATAAGGTGTGCTTTTGTAAGACACTAAACTAAGACTGAAATAACCTTTATATATGAACTCTTTCACAGCTGGCTACAGCACTCTCTTTAAGTCATTATAAAGACTCTCTCAACTTAACCAAGCATGATATTTGGCCAAATTGTGCTGCACTTTAACAGGAGACACACGCAGGCTGTACCTACATATATAATACCATGAAGTTGTATATCAATTTTATGAAAATGAGGCACTTTAGAAACATTAATGCATTTAAAGAAAAAGGTGTCAGTCTCCTGTAGAAGTGATATCAGTCAGCTCCTTTCCTAGATGGGCAGGGAAGTTCAGCTCTGTATGTTTGCTATGGCTGCTCATAGCAATCAGCTCAATTTGAGCCAAGACCAGAGCTGACTTGTGTTGTCAAATGAAGGGAATGTTTTGCCCATAAGTCTCAGCACTGATGAATAATCAACAGAAAAGTCTTTTGATTTTTTTTTTTTTTATATATACATACATATAAAGGCATCATCATTACTGAAATACTCGGAAATGAAGGCCTTTTAGAAAAGCCTGGATCTGAAGTGTGCTTCATGGCAGCACCTAGAGACGCTTGTCAGCCACACTGATGAACCTGAATGCATCTTCATGCTGTGGTACCACAGCTCCTGGTCAGGTAGGAGCATGGGCGGAGCAGGATGGCAAGGAACTACGCACACCTGCTCTTTGAATTGGGTTTGTATTTCTGCACGCTGAGGGAAATAGTGTAAGGGTCGAACGAATAAAATGAACTGGCGATATATCCAATAAAACAAAGGAATAAAGGTATCCCAGCCCTACACATGACAGCTCATGTTCTTCATTTTAGATAACATAAGCGCACTCTTTTGTAGCTCAGGTATAATGTTTTTTGCTGTCTTTTACTATAAATTAAAAATTAGGGTGGCTAAATTTCTTTAAACAATACACTGAACGGACTGTAATCTCTTTTCGTGTAAGTGTAGTGGACATAAGTGAGAACTCAGTAAGATTCCCAGTATTATCTAAATTTTTCTATGGGCTGGCCGTCAGTTTGGAGTGTTACATCACACACTTGCACAACTTGTTCTGATCCTGGCCCCCCTGGTTTGATAGCTCTGCAGTGCTGTTTCCTAACTGGAAGTATTCTATTAAGACTTGATAACCTACAGAACATATATACCAAATGGCTGGTCAGAAATATCTGCACACGTTTCAAATTACTGTAGCACTTCAAAACATAAGTGAAGTATCTATGAAAGATTATATGAAGGGATTTCCATGTTCACAGTTTAACAGACCTTAAAAAACCCACCTCACACCTTGCAGAATAGAAATTTATTGAAAATGGTGTTAGGCCGAATAAATGAATCTGTTTACCTTTTGAAAGAAAGAACAGGTTCCTGTTCTTCCTACTTGCTTTCAAACAGCTGACTTCCACAATGCACAATGTAAACATCGTTTGGATTGCCATACCTCAATGTCTTTCCTCAGTTTTAAACTTTCCATTACCTCTGCAGGAACAAGCTCTGTCCTGGGCTTGAATTAAATTAGAATTACTTTTGAGGGAGAAAAACAAGAATATTTCTTACAAGTTTCCATAAGATCTTAAATTGTCCTAGCAGCAATGTCAGAGCATTTGCTGTTGATGGACAGACACCGGATAGATTAAAAATCACAGAAGTTATCATAAATTACACTTCCAAAAATTAGCTTCAGATGCCTTTTTTTTCCCCCTGAGATAATTCTAGGGTAAAATGAGTTGCACTAGCCAATCAAGATTTTATCTAACGTATGACCTAATTTCCTTCCAAAAAGAAATATGTTACACATTTGCAATAACAGTATATATAGATGATAAAAAGGAGCCTCAGTGGTCAATAATAATTTAAGACCAAGCAATAGAAGTGTTTCTTAAAACTGTGTACCCTAACAACACTTAAACTAATGGTGTTCCTTGGTATATTTTTGTTTGGATCTAGCTTATTCCAAAACATGTTTCAAAAATTTTGAAACACAGCAAAACCAGAAAAACATTAGTTTCTTCCTGCAAAATGTTGCCAAAAAACCCACAGGAAAATCTCTTAGATGTTTCTTACTGCAAATTTGATCTTATAGAAAATCAGCACTGCTTCTTACGGCTTGGATCCTATCCCCTGCTATATGGGCACAGAAACATTTCTAGTATGCAAGTGCATATTGGGGTTTTTTACTTCAAAAAATAAATTCCAATCATATGGGAGAACTTTCATGCTCTATGTGAAAGCATGTAGCTGCTCTGTAAAGAAAATAGATAATTAATATACTACACATTTTTTCAGAACATGGTTATGATGTGTAACGAATGCTTTGCTTGCAATGCTTCATAATAGCATTTTTGCATATCTTTCTGCAAAAATTTCTTAAAACATGGTGCAATTCAAGCAGTACAGCATGACTGACCATTTAAAAAAAACCAACCAACCAACCAAACAAACAAAACCAACAACCCCCCCCTCAACCAACCCACACCTAAATCTTACCCACTGCTGTCTCCCAGGAAATTGTGACAGATTCTGCGAGAAACCTGGGACTTGTGCACATTAGAAATTCCTTCCTGCAGGGTTAGCAGGTGTGGGCTATGTCAAATAAATTTATTGCAGTCTGTGCTAATAACAAAAATTATAGAAAACCTAGATGAAAGTGCTCTGCATCCAGCTAATTTGAAGCTACCTTACGAGACAATAACAAGCTTCTAACAGTTTTTCCCTTTTTTAAAATACACTAATTATGCTTAATGTTCCCTGTCGCATTAGCTTTCATGGTAATTATATTTCAAAACTTTTGCAATTAGGGTACAGTTAATATTGTGGAATATTACAATTATTTTTCATTGTGACACCTCCATTGAAAACTGGTGGCATAATGATCACATTGTTCAACTAAATCAGAACTGTAGAAATATGGCAAATGAACCAATTATACATTATTATTTCTAATTACAGATAATGCCCTTTTCCTTGCTTTTGTCCAGAAGAATTTCTCAAACAACCAGACTCTTCCTAATTTAAAAAAAAAAAAAGACAACCGATTTCTCCACCTTAATTTTTTTTCATACTCATACATATTTATAGTATGTTTATGTATACTGCACATTATATATTCATAACACATGTGAGTATGGACATGTGTGTATAGGTACATCAATATATACAGAGATAATTTACAGCTGATATGGCTTCAGTCAATACTAGCTTAACTACAAATGTAAACACTACTACGCTGTACTCACTCTGTGTAAGGATTTTCCTCACTGATTGATCCTCAGAGGTAACTTCAAATGCATTACAAATGTACTCTACACCTTTTCTAATTCAGTCCCATATTGCCCCAAACAACATTTCCTTCTTTCTGCTCAACCTTCCTCTTTAATAAACTCAAGGTCTTTGGCTCTCTTTCCTTAAGCCTCTAGCTCTCCTTTCCATCATTAGACCTAAACATCAAAACCCCCAAATTTACAGCCCTGATTCTATGTTTATTGATGCTGAATAAGCTCAAGCACTTGATAAATGGCAACAGCAGAAATTTATAAGAACTATTATATATAATCTTTAAAATTTGATGCTCACTCCTGGGTTTTGAAGAGGCCATTTGTAATTAACCCTTTCTGTGATCTCGTAAGACAGAACACCATTGCACAAAAGTACACTCTGAGAAACGCAGTGGAGTCGTTGGAAAGGAACTGCTGAAACGAAACAGCCAGACAGGTAATAGGAGACATTCCAAGCATTTTCAATACTTCAGCAATTCTGAGAGTAATTATCATTTACCAACGTTTACATTCTTCACGTGGAATTTTAATCAAAGCTTGCTTAATTAAGTTTTCATTTAAATTACAATAAACCAGTGATAAATAAATCAACGATCAAATCACTGACTTCAAACAGAGAAGACATTTACCAAAAACACTGGCTTGCCAAACCCTGCCATCTGTACATGTCCCAGCCACCAGCCTAATGAATTTCAAGGTTATATTACCAAGTGTAAGATATCATTTCTAGCCAACGTCAGACAACGGAAATAAGACATGTATAAGATGTCACACCATTTCTGGCATGAAAAAAATCTGGGAACAAATTTACATGACTTCTTAATCCCCTCAATAAAGAACAATATAAGATTAAAGCAGAACTCCTCCAAAGAGTATTTCAGACAGAAATCTGAAAATTGCAAATATCAGCTTATTCAATACTGTGGAGTAAGGCTTTTTAAGAGTAAATCCTCTTTAGGTAATCTGGACAATGAGCACATTTTCAAAATGAACTATAACTCTGTCTCCTCTGACCCTCTGAAACTCTAAAAGCTGATTTGAGTGATTAAATGACAGCTGGAAGTCCTGCAAAATCTGGCACAGAATATAATTTTAAAGAATGCCTCAAAGTCCTGCCACCACTAATGTCTCCGTCATCACCCACCTTTCCATCATTTCTTGGGTTGTATTAATTGATTTTTTTTTAAAGTTTACGTGATTTTATTTTTCTGGACATAGTATTTTTCATGCAGTTTTTGTTTCTGGTAACTTAGACATACAGTCCCCACCATCTGCTGAGCATTGACAAAATACAGAACAAATAAACTAAGCAGTACAGCATGTTACACCCACTCCAGGTAACACCACTTAAGTACATATACATGTATATACAAGAAGGAGAGGGTGACTCACAGGGGTTATGTGCATGTATAGATGCATATTCAATATGAAAAATCACCTATAAACTACATAGGTCTCCAGGCTGGATATGGGCAATAACCAAACACATCTAGCAATATAATAATCTATTAAATAATATCTGCTGAAATATTACTAATAGCAAAACATTATTTTATATTATATTATATTATTAAGCCTTGAAATACTTTAACAATGGGGTTATAAATAGTGGTTAGTAGTTTAAAAACAGAGATTGAATTATTTTCCCCATGACAAAAAACAGTAAGTATTCAAAATAAATAGGTTCTTTCCTAAACTAATGGCTGCATATAAGATCAGTGCTATAAAGTCCATCACATTCGAGAATAAACTCATCTTCAAAGACTCCTCAAACATATTCTTAACAGGCAAATTCAACAGTGAGAACATTTTAACACACTAACCATTCTGCGGGACACTTAAAATTTTCTGTTTTCTATGGAATAATTCTGTCAAATTCTTTCAAAATGTTATGTCACATTACAGATAAATGTTTTAAGGTAACGATCATCATGAAGAGTAAGGGCTGTAACATTTCGAAGATTTATGAAATAAAGACAATACTTATGTGTACCTATTTAATTGCTAGCTCACCCCCTGCATATGTAGCATGTCTATTGGATCAATTTTCTGGAGCAGTGAAGCATGTAAGCATAGGTGTTAATTACCCTGTTCTTTGTAATGATAATTTTTTCCATTGGACAATAATATTGGCTTTACTGACAGCTGTCAGAATATTCCATTAAGATCTCCAGAGGACACAAAATGTACACTTCATCCTGTGACACGCTGGGTAATGTACTGTTTGAGCATAGTGATGGCCATCTAAATTATGTGAGTAAATTTCACTTGTGTATTCTATTAGTTTTGCGGAAGAAACTTGAATATTCCGAGTCCAATTAGAAATCCACTGTTTTTTTAATTTGCTTCATTACACAACTTCTAAAAAAATTTTTTTAATCAGATGTGTGTTGTAAGTTGATAGGCAATGTTATTTCCTGAAATCTTTACTACGCTGTTTTAATTCTACGCAAATTCCTGATTAATTGATTAGCCCAATAATGCCTATGTGAGACATAACAATTCTCTATAATGATATAGCAAAGCTATATATTGCTCTGAGCCACTGATATTTAAGTACACCAAAGTAAGTACCAATTGCTTTTTTGGAGCTCTTCCAGTACTCAAAAAAGCAACCTAACTTTACTATCATTAAAAGCAACAGCATTATATTTCTTTTACTTGTCTAGTCTTCGAGAAGATTCAACTTTTTTTTTCCTGGTAATTTAATTTTCATCAATATTGAATCTCAAATGTCTCATGAAACAGATTCAACAGAGAAATGGAAATGCAGGTCCCTGAACTTTGATTCTAAATTCAAAAACTTCTTCACAGCACTGCCTCTATGTCTTGACTAAATATATAATGTCTGCAGTGGACCAGCCAATAAATCACTATACTATTAGAGTGTATTAGTATACACTAAAATACTGTTTTAAGCTTGATTATCTATTCTTCTTCCAATCCTGTAAGCAAGCTTTTAACACTTTCTGCTAAAGAACCGTGGCATAAAAATTTCTGCAAAAATCCTAAGGTTTACATCAAGACAGCATAAAAACTATCCATATTCTGATATGGATTACTTGTAAAGTACAGGGGGTTTTAATATCCTTACATCAAATTGCTTAGCAATGAAAATACAGCTGTAGAGCACATTCTTTTGTTGGTTTACATTTTGTAGTTGTGAAACAGAGATCGCCACATGAAAAAGTGCTGAAAGTAGCACTAGACATTGAGTTAGTGGCTCAAACAAGATTTAACAACAAATAAAAGATGGAAAACAGTTTCATTACCTGAATTTTGATGAATAGGGTACAAACACGGAATCATTCGAGAGCCTTTAACCATCATCTAATAACAAAGATTAATAAAAAGCAGCTGGGAGACCAGTAAGAAAATGCGTTATGTTTAATTTTATGAAGCCTGTTAGAGCAGGCAGATTTGTGCCACAGGTTGTACCATGTTTGAGCAATTTGCTGTATGCCTGCTCTAAACATTCTCCATTGCTGTGAATTTTACTAATGGGAATATTTAGCAATGTTCACATATTGTTATTACACTATTAAATTAACAATGTTTTGTATCTTCAACAGGTTTCAAAATGCAAAGTGAAGGTGGAGAAAGCATCAAATCATATGAAAATATGTATGTACCTTCATACAGAACTTGGCAATTTCTATAGGAACACGGTGGGCTGGTGAATCCTGCTCTCATGGTTGGGTTGCTTTGGGAAGTACTGACTGCCTCCCATCTATGACATCTGCTCTGCGTTTGCTTTGCAGTGATATAAACTATTATCTGAAAAAAGGAACAGAAGTCTAACAGTAGCTCAGACTGAAGACTAATGGGGGAAGGTACAGAGAATTTTGGTGTTAGAAAACATATGGCGGGTGAGTTAGAAAAACTACAGAGAGGAAAGCTCTCTTTTTTCTTTTTTTTTTTTATTTATTAATTTATCTATTATTTTATTTCTCTGTTCTTTGATAACACTATGCTTAAACCAAAATCTGAAATGATATAATTTCACTACAGTTTTTCCAGACTTTTTAGATGCTTTCTCATAAAACCATCTGAGAGGATTTTCTGGGAACTAGAAATAATTAAACTGCAGAGTTTTTGCACAGACTGAAACCTAATAGTGATATTTCTGTAGTTCCTTTTAATATAAGTCAGCATGCTAAAGCATTAATTCCTTAAAAGAACCAACTGTAATGTACTTTTTTGTTAGTCAAATGAACCTAACAGATTGGTTATTAAAAAACAGTTCAAAATTAAGATTCCCAGAAAGACAACAAAGTATTTAATGTATATATTTAAACATCTAGCTAAAAAAAACCCCAAACCCCAAAACCAAACCAAAACCACATACATCCTCCCCCCAAACCAAAAAAGCCCCAACAACCTAGAGAGGACAAACATCAAAGCAGCTATGCAGAAACTGAATTTGGGCCTGCAGATCCCTTAGAATTTTGGAAATTTGAATTGAATCTGCCTATCCTATGAAGAAAATACTATTCTATAAACTAGCCTATATTATCCTACAAAGAAACCATTGAATGCAAAGGCTGCTGATCCAGCAGGATCCACCTGTACTGATCTCCCCAAAGAAATTTAAATGTTAAATATTAAGAAGTTGCTATTATTTGAACTAAACTTGACTGAACAGTTTAATTTCCATGTTATCCAGAAGAGTCAGCTATGCTGCTGGGCTTCTGGGTCTTAATGAGTAATCGCTGTAGCTCCCCAGAATAAAACTGCCATCATAAAGATCTGTGAAACAGTACCAGTTGCTTTGTGACAGCAGGATATTAATGGAAATTGTTCCAAAAAAAAGAAAATGAAACAAGTCTCTCTAATGCATTTGTGTTTCTGGCATGATCTCAAAGGAACTGAAGAATGTGGAATCTTTCCAGCTGTCAACAATAAAAAAGAAAAGAAAGAAAAAGAATGATATTTGGAAGAACTGCTGTGTGCTTATAAATACAAGTGAAGAAATACGTGTTGTGGCCATCTATATACTGCTAGATGATGATTTCCAGTGATTTGTATTATCTGACTTTTTTCTGTAAATGATTTGGAAGAAACGGCTGTGCTACCTGTGTAGATGGACTGGGCTTTAGTTGCTGACAGTACAGTTTTAAAAGTTTGTTTTCTAGCGAGTCTCTTGAGTCTTTTCCTCAGATTAGTTTTATAAGTACAGTCCCTCACCAGCCTTTCTGCATTACCAGAACCACCAGTTCTCAGTCTGTTCATACACATCCGTCTCCATAATCTCATCATGCCTTCAAGTCAGTCTCAAATCGGAAACTCAGAGTCTTGGAAATTCCTCCTTTTTTCAAGGCGGTCTGGTTTTCTCTGCATTCTCCTCTCCAGCTGCATAGAGCATTCACAAGTGTAATTGACTGGCCTTACCATGTCTACGAAGTTCATGGATTTTAGAATAAATAGCTATTCTTTAACTGGTTTCTGCCTAGTGCCTGCTTCACACCAGAAGCAGACAAAGTATTCATTAATATCTAATTAAATTTTGCTACAGTTTTAGCTTAAAAATATAGGGGAGGAAAGGAGAAGAGATTTAGAAAATGCAGAAACATCTAATTGAAACAATAATTCCATTTTTGAAATGTTGAACCATTTCATTTGGAAGATATTTAAGCAAATATTTTCACCTTTCATTTTGAGGATTTGCGTCTGGTTTGGTTTTTTTTTTTTTTTTACCCACACTAAAAGTAAGTTAAACAAAAAGTTTGAAACTTAAAATGGAAAAAAACCACCAACCTACATTTTGTTTTAGATTCAGGTAATTAATATTGCTAATTATAACTGAATTTGCAAATTGAAACAGTCCAAATTTCTTCTTTCATACCACATAAGCCTTACCAATTGCCTTTCTTTTTTGTTTTGTTTTGCCTCCACATTACTCCCTTTTGCTTTTGTAGCAAGTTTTCAGCTACAGTGGAAATGAAGGTGCCAGGAGTTGATGAAACTTGTATCGCAGGGTCACTAGGATTTATATGCACTCCCAAACCATCCCACTCCCAACCCTCATTCTCAGTGCTTGATAGAATAATTTCAAGCCATCATTTACCACCTGAGCTCTAACTCCCCAAACTCCCATCTCTTGACTTCGTAAACCTGGAGCTCACAAACTTACAAAGTTTTTACACCTTTTCATGTTTGCTAGTCCCTATAATTGACAGATTTATGTCAAGTGAAACAATTATTCACCTGTCTGTGGGAACAAATATTAACAAACATCCTCAAACACTGTGTTTTGTTAGGCAGAACATTTCACACTTTATTACAGTGTGTATTAACTAAGGAGTTAGCCTGGTGTTTGGTGTGCAAAATTCCCACTGATTGCAGTAGAAAAAGTGGTTTGTAAAACCCAAAATAATTACCATGGCCTATACATTACAGGTTTAATTAATCCGGTGTGCCGTATTGAAGTCCAGAACTCTGAGTTCTCCGCAAATCATGTGAATTAGCAGCTGGGACTTCCCATTTTATTATATACTAACAACTGTCCCCCAGGTTTGGAGATTCAAGACCAAGAAGGATGTTTCAAAATAACAAGGTCATAAATCTTTTTCTTAGGGTGTACTGAGATAATACTGAATTTTTCTGTTACTGTTACGAAAGGAAGTTTTGGGGCATAGTTCACAGTAAGCCAGTCCCTCTTTGGACTGGTGGATTTTGAAAGATCTAGCAGCAGAGTAAGAGTCCCTAGCTTTTAGGGTTTTGGTATATATAGGCTTCTACACACACACATTGCTTTTTATAATTTATAAAAGGTCATTCTCATTTCTACAGCATTCTAGTTATTGCTCCTAAATTAACAAAGCATCAAGGACAAGGAGTCTTCTCAAAACAATACAACTTCCATACTAAGTTGTCAATTCTCTTTCTTTTTGATTTACTAGTTTTTTGTTTTTTTTTTCAGATCCCAGATATGCAAGATAAGTACCAGCTATCACTATAATCATAAAGATGCTCTTATGTTTCTGCTTGTATGTATGCATTTATTTATTTATTTCACAAATCGTTAGACCCGACCTGATTAAAGAGATGAAAAGCTTAGTTACTGAAAATCACACTATTACAGTCCTATGATATCCAACACAAATGCATTAAATAGAAGGGAACTATTGTAAAGGAGCAACATGTAAGGCAATACCTTGGTGGGGTGAGGCAGGGACTGAAGGAGAGCTGAATGACAAATAGCACCCTATATAGATGGAAAAGGTCACTGCAATAAAAACAACCTAGGGAACTGGGAGCAAGTGCAGCAGTGCTGCAGTCTGGAAGAAAACACAGAATCCAAACAAACGGAAAAGAGCAAGAGATACAATTTCATTCATGTGTGAATGCCACAGATTGAGTTGTTGCAACATTTGGGGAGCTGACAAAATGGAACAGGATTCCCTCTATGCCTTGAAGTCAAGATATCTGAAAAAGTAAGCATTTACTCAGGCCAGTAATTAACTTTTACAAACATTCAAAGTCCTCAGCTTTTCTGTGTAAGAAAAAAGATTACATATATTTGTAATGTAATAAAGAAGGTATATTGTTTGGTTGATTAGCTTACATGAGAGAAATAACCCCTCACCTGCAGTTTCAGTATGTAATTATTACAAACAATGTAGGAATTACAAACAAGAAAGGAACTGGTCAGTTTAAGACTTGCACTCAAACTCCTTTGGTTCCTGAATCTTTAGAGTGGCATAAGCCAGCTACCCACAGGCAATATCAGGACAGACATGATGCAAGTAAAGAGCATCACCACAGACAGAACCAAGCTGAAACGCCATGCTCAGCTCCGAAGGCATCCCACAACATCAACGCCTCTGAACATTTACTTAGCCTCCCAACATAAACACCATGGTGTGCACCTCCATCATGCTCCCTCTACAGGAAACATTTGTAAATCTGCATCAAAATAAAGCAGCTGGTTAATGGAGGAACCACATACTTTTATGACATTTCCACTGTAACAGTGGCTGCACAAAGTTGCTGCTAAACTTGAAATTGTGAGACAAAATCCTGGTCTACAAAAGCATGCATCAGCAAAACCCAGCAGAAGATGCAATGATGCAAGCAAAGGAGTCCTCTTTAAAACATGGCTTAATCCATTTCAGGAATTGGATTAGGAAGTAACAGGAGAGCATATTTTGCTTGGGTGAGCTGTATTTTCATTGGACGGTTTCGTCAATAAAGCTATATGTGCAAACCCTTTTAGTGTACATACTCCCAGAGGGTGACTGGGCTGTTACAGGGAAACAGAAAGGGAAAAATATTCAGAGCAAAATGACAGAGTTCAGATTTCTTCCTGTTTATGCTGAAGGGATATAAAAGACATGCACGGGAGAACTGTCAGGCAAAGAGTCAGGCATGAATTGGGGCTGGGGGGGAACCCAAACAACAGTGAGAATAATTAATAATGACTGAGCAGTTTCTCCAGCAATGTGGTGAGAGCTCTCCATCTCTTGCAGTTTTTAGAATAAGATTGAACATCTTCTAAAGGAAAAGAAGTACTACTTTGTATTGATTTAATCATGCATTATACGAAGATAAACTCAGTTTCTAAAGATGTTAATGTGATCGGTAGATGACGTGTACAGATTTGCTTGAGAAGATGCCTATATTTTAAGTGTATTAGAAGTAGGTATTATAAAACTGTAAATCTATTGAAGCAATTCTATAACCAGGAATAACAATTAAGCACTAAATAAATTGACAATTTATTATTTAAGTAAAGCAGAAGTGTATGGCTTTTTCTTATCAAAATCAGGAAATCCATAGGACAAGATATTGACTCAGATGAAAAGTGCATCCTTGCCTTTAAGTGTTTGTAACAGCACTTAGCTGGGTTTGCAGGGAGAAAGAATTAAGTGATTCAACTTTTTGTTATTACAAAACCAACCAAACACACACCCCACAGAACTTCTTGTGCACAAATATTGCAAAGAGTTCTGAACAAATTATATTCTAAATTTTAGGTTCTCAATTTTACAAGCGCACATGGCTTACATGGGCTTGACTCTTCATTTTAAATCAGCTACCAAATTCTGTTGGTGACATTTAAAAACATTAAATGTTTTCTAAATGTTGCCTTTCCATATAAACAGCTGCAGAATCCACTATGGAAGTTGTTAGGGCTATGTCATTGCCAAATTAAAGAGAGGTGCAGTTCAGAAGATTGAAAACTCTGTATCAAAAGACAAAATTATTAGAAAGCCTGAGAAATTCTTTCCCATACAGCACAATTTACAGCCGTGAGCATTAGCAAGAACAATTTTAGGTTTTTCTACACACAAAGGAAAAACACACAAACAGTGTCTGGACTCAGCATACGAAAGAAGAAAAAAAAAAAAAAAAGAAAGTTTTTCTGCTTACAATTGTAATATCCCCAGCGCCTTTCAGTTTTCAAGCAAGGTACCAAGTCTAGGCACCCATTTTCTTGGCACAATGGCATGGAGCAACACCATCTAGTCTTTAAGTTTCAAATGCATGACATTAATTGGTGATCTCAAACCAGCTGCTAAGAGACGAAATAAGGATTGGTAATGAGAAAAAACGAGGCCTATCTGGCCATAGTAACTTAAGTTGTTTCCCAAACATTATGGTAGATATCAGAAAACAGCAGAGTCACATGCTGGAGAAAAGGAACCTTGGGAAGTTAGTACCACAGCTGCTTTATTCTGCTGCTTTTATTACTACAGAGGCTGCCAGTTTAACACATTTAAAAACCCTAAAAAAAAATTATGTAAAAGCAGCTAAGAAAAATCTCTGAAGCTCTCAAAACCACAGTGAGCTTAAGAAAAATACAGAAACAATAGAATTAGAATCTGTTCTCAATTCTACAGCTTTTTGTAATGCATTATCATTTTATTACCATAGAACCTTCTGTTTGTGATTTGTTTATCTGTTACAATTATGAATAAATTAATAAATTTAATGTTTTTGCAATATCTTAATATCTAGAATCACGTCTTCTGGCTTAAATTCAGACATCTGCTGGCATTGTCAACATAAGCTACACAGATTAGCAACAGCAATAATATCAGTAACATTTGCAGCAACACGGAGCAAATGCTTAAGAAAAAGTACACCTTTCAGTTTCAATGAGAAAACATAGTTCATGCTGTTCCCTCCATTTCTAATTCCAATCCAAAACTCTAAAATTAGACCTAGTGCTCAAGAGATGCAACAGAAATAGCATGTGACTGGCCATTAAGGATTTAGGGAATTTAAGTATTAAAAACAAGTTGGAAAAAAACAACCGATTTAAAAACCTTGCTGCTAAATCTATACCCTGTTTAAAACAATATGCACTGAAAGAGACTATTGCTTAAAACCTCAAATCTAGGAGCCAGTCTTCATAGCATAAACACTAGAAACCAACAGGTTTTAGTTTCTATTCAATCTTATCTACTTTAACAGAGGCATCTTTATTGGACATTGTCATCTGCTGAAGAGAAGCCTTTGAGAAATACAGGGTGGTGTATGTTCTTCAGCTACATTAAGCATTAAGGGTAGAATTCTTCAAATGGCATTCCTTTCTTCTACTTCTGAGGCAGTGCATAACAGCCATGGGTGCCAAGGTAGAAAAAAGCCTATAGCACTGAAATTCTCAATAATAATAACAACAACAACAACGGACCCAGAAACAAACATATAATTTCTTCTTAATTTGGAAATAGAAATTAAAATTATAACCTGCAACTCTTTTTTTTTTTTTTTTTTTTTTTGCATTTTTGCAAAATGTCATCAGAAGAAAATTGCTTATGGTATTCCAAAGGCAAAAGCCAAACCAGAATAAAAACTTTCTGCAAAATTAAAAATAAATATTGATCAAGCATCCTATGCTGCTTTTCTGTGCAAGTGTGTGGGCAAGACCTCTACCACCTGCAATGACAGTATATGAGTAAAACATGTTTGATGATGCTGTACTGTGTGGATCAAGAAGGAATGCCCATAGACTTTGAGTCACCATGAGAAAGGTCCTTTGAATCTGAACAGAATTAAATCTCACCATTTTAATAGTCAACACTGGGAAACTACAAAACCTCTGAGAGCAGGGACTGTGGAATGGAGTGATCGGTACCTTCTGTTGGGGCTGCACAAGGAGCTACCACAAACCTACTCACTAAATTCTGGCCAGCCTTGTGCCATGTAAAGAATCTGTAGGTCTTCCACACTTCTAAAAGGTAGTAACTGCTGAAATTGTTATGGTGGATGTTTTTGAGCATTTCCAAGGATGTAGACTTTACAGCCTCTCTGGGCAAACTGTTCCAATGCTTGATCTCCCATCATGGTACAAAAGGTTTCTTCTTACATTTAAACTGAATTTTCTGTATTTCAGTTGAAGCCCATTGCCTCTCATTCTTCCCCATCAGGATAAGATCCCCCTGAGCCTTTTCTTCTCCAGACTGAATAGTCCCAGCTCTCTCAGCCTCTCCTGGTCTATTAGATGCTTCAGTCCACTGATTACTTTATTAGTCCTTCACTGGACATGCTCTAGTAAGTCTCTTGTACTGGGGAGCCCAGCACTGGTCCCAGCACTCCAAACATGTCTCACCAGTACTGAGCAGAGGGGAAGCATCACCTCTCTTGACCCTGATGGCAGTGCTTGCCTTATGCAGCCCAGGGTGCTCCTGGTCTTTGCCCCAGGGCACATTGCTGGCTCATGGTCAATCTCTTGTCCCCCAAGATCCCCAGGTGCACTTCTGTGTAGCTGCTTCCCAGCTGGTCAGCCCCAGCATGTACTGGTACAGGGGGTTACGCCTCTCCAGGTGCAGGACTTTTCATTTCCCTTTGTTGAACTCCATGAGATTCCTGTCAGAATATTTAATGCTCAGTATTGAGCCTGGTTAATTGTGGAGTAGGTCCTCCAGCAACCCAGCAACTGGATATCATGCTGAGACAGCTATGCATGCCTAGATTTCTTATCTACAGTTTAAACCCATGTCTTTCTGGCAATAAGATGAAGGTCCTACCTACTGAGATATCCAAACACTTTCATTTAGTCTCTTAAGTAAGCCAAAGTCAATCCTTTATGAGAAAAAAAATGAGCTATGGATTCTAGATTTTTGTTGTTGCTGCCTTATATTCTATCATGTAAGTTGGCTGATACAGAAACTACGTTCTCCGTTCAGGGGTGATACTTGATCATCTGAAAAAGATGTAATTATTTTTCTATAGGATTCATTTATTTCTTAAAGATTACTATCTTCTGTATGGGTTTGCATTGTACACTGGAAACTGGAAATATCTGTTTATTTGATGCCCCAGACTGTAGAGGGTTATAAAACATACACTTCCAAGCACTCTCAGCAGAGGATCTCAAAGACGACCTCCAGCTACAGTGCATTCATGAAAGTTCTGGTTTCCTTCAAAGAAAAAGATTTTTACATACTGGATTAAAACACAACAGGTAATATCTGTTGAATACAGGAGATCCTTCTAGATATTTATACCGAATATAATTAATGTTGATATTTTACATAATAAATTGCCACAAACTAGGGTGATAACCATAAGGAGTCTTACAAACATCACTAAACATCAAGAATTATTTCTTTCAAGCCAACCTCTTTCTCCGTTCCCCTCTCCTTGCTGCCAGTAACTGCCTGTGAAAAAAATCAAAGCAAATCCTGTCTTCTAAGCAGCGTCCAAACTACTCTGTGGGCAAATATTCTTACACTGAGCCAACTGCTTTGTATTAGCGCCTCTGAGCCAAAAAGCCAGGTTAACACTGAAAAACTGAGCATGATCCCTTCCAGTTAAATGTCAGGAACTTCTTGGGAATCATGGCAATATCTAATGCACAGTTTAGAATTGTCCCAAAATCAAAATACTCTGAATCATTCTGCATCTACTTTCTCATTATTAGAATGGATGAAGATGATGAATGTATCCAATGATAGATCCATTATATCAAAAACTATTGAGCAAGTAGGTACATCCTAGGTGTTTTACTCAGGTTGAAAACCACAAGAAACAGTTTTTCTGTTGGGATTCCAAAATTTGGTTTAATAGTAATTCCTATACAAAAAAGTAAAGGCAAAGGTGCTGGCAACAAAAGCCCGTACCTTTTTTTTCTATGTAAGATTGAAAAATAGTCTGTTATATTGTATTATGATTGAAGCCATTAAAACGGCATTCCATCAAGATGAGTCACCTTATTATTACCAGAAAGAAAATACATACAATGTATAGAGGAAGAAGAAATAAACCTATTCTTACTGTTAGCTGTAAGAAACCATCCTGGAAAATGGTGTAACAGGAACTGACCTTCTTTTAAAAGGGGAAAAAAAAATCCACTAACTTTTCATGGATAAAAGGTCTCATTTCCTTCTATAATATTTGTGTTTTTCAAAACACTATCACAGCATGTCCACCAGATTTCAAAAACCTCTTGTCCTTCATCACATATAATTGTGCTGCATATTATATTAAGAAATACAAGCAGAGGAATGTAAGTGATGGGAGTTCAATTAAACACAGCATAATATCTGTTGCATAGAAAATGATTCTGCAACTGAAATCAGGTTCTAATGAGAGAAAAAAGGAATACATTTTCACATATTTTTAATTACATAGAATTTCCTCAAACATGATTTTTAATAATATATTCCATTAGGTTAACATCATATTTAAAGAAAGTGCATTTTCTGATTTCATTTTAAGTCTGATTTTGAGCAATTATTGTGTCATTGTTCTGCAGTAGAAAGGTTGAATTCATTTACTGTGTGGTTATGCTAGTTATGATTGATGTCGCTTCTCCAAATGATAAACCAATCACCCTGATGATGTAATGCCATTTTAAGAGTGCTATAATCACATTTCTCTCAGACTGGAAGCTCTGATGAGTTCTAACAAAGATTTATTGTAGATTAAAGGCCTTCATAATATCAACAATAGATTGCTCATTTGATGGAAGATTTGATTAGGTAATTTTTTTAGGCAAATGAGTTTTCCAGATATATCAAGAATGGCTATTGTGAAGGGCAGAGGGCAGTCCATGTGGATGACTATCACCTCATATCCAAGAAGACTCATCTTAAACTTGTCGAGGAGCTATGCTGTAATTGTAGAGGTTGAAGCAAGCATAAGTGTACAATCAGACAAACAAAAGGACACTTATATAATGTAATCAGTACAAGACTTCTGCAAATATTTCATCTTCAGCATGTACTTTGCAGACTGTGATAGAAATGTTTAAAGAAGAACCTAGAAAGCACTAGGAAATATTTATTAATGATCAAAGATTATCTGGAATCTAAGCCTTAAACTTAAATAGCTTCAAATCTTCCTTTATAACCCAACCCCAAATTTAAACAAAATATTTAAATTTATTTACTCTCTCCCAAATGTCTGAATCTACGTTGCTAAGTTTCCATAGGAACTAAAATAGATTTTTAAAAATATTTTAATAAAAAAAAAAAAGCAAAGCATGGTCTACCTTTCCATATCATGTAGGAGGTGGTAGGTGGTAGAAGCTACTCTGAAAATCTTTCAAGAATAAGGATGAGCCACAAAAAAGGTGAGCTTTTCCAATTTAAGGTATATGTCACTATCTGTGGTATTTTCTTATAAAATCTTTATAGGAAACATTGTGCATGCCAAAAATGTTCTTTGGGTGAGCCCATAGTAACAAGTGTGAAACACAAAGCTTTTAAGAATATAAAGAAACAATGACTATTATTTAAAATGAAACATAAAGAGCTCTTCCATCAAATTTTCAGATGTTGTTTTACTGCAACTTCCTTCATTTGGCTTCATGAGAAAAGCCATGCTGGCTCACTCAGTCTCCAACAACAGTTATAAATACCAAGTACCAAGTATTCAAGTGTCCTCCAAGTCTCTTTTTTTGGTTCACATTCCCTGACCTTGATTTTTTTCTACTTAGCAACCCTCACTGCATGTCTCTCTCATTTACTTCTCCAATTCCCTTTTAAACCCTTATAAACCATTTGATCCACCACATCCTTTAGACAATGTTCCTTGTTTTGTTCTTTATTCTTTTCTTCAGCTGTCAACACTCACCTGTTGCTGAGCTCCGAGATGAAGCATGCACACCCCCAACAACTCACTCCTGATTGGTAATGGTCCATTACTAACCGGTGAACCAGAGCTACTTTTTCTATTAATATCACTTTATGTTTCTCTGCCTTGAATTTCCTCTGGCATTTTATTGCCCTGTTACTTGGTCCTACAAGGTCCTTTTGTGATTCTTCACAGTATGATCTCATCCTTAGCAGCTCACTATCTTCTCCAAGTATCTTCATGTCCCATGAAAATTCACTGGGGAGCTCCAGCTTCTGCTTACCATCTTTCAAATAATTACTTACCATGCAGGAGTCTTCCCTCTTACCCTATGTTAGTTTAGTTTCCTTAAAAGCACTTAGTGGCAGATTCTTCTGAGATCCTTTTGAAAATACAAAGACCCTTCATCAACTAGATCACCCTTATTCAGAAATGGCTGACCCCTTCAAAAAAACTGCTGAATGTTTCTAAGGCAGGACTACCCTTTACAGAAGCTATACTGACTCATCAAAGATAGATCATATCCACTTTTTTCCATTTCTATGGTTTCTCTTGAGTTGTCCATTATAGATTTTGAGGTCTGCAGCTCCCCAGATCCCCCTGAACCTCTTTAAAAAACCCCTCAAAACGAGTATATTTTCCATTCTCAAACTTCAAGTACCAAGGAAGCATGCCCAATCTCTGAATTATTATTTCTTTGTGTAATTATATTTTAACATATCTGAATGGATCACAAAGCTAAAGGATAACTCAGGATGGAAAGAACTCCAGAAGGTCCCTAGTCCAGCCTCCTGCCAAGCAAGAGCAGCTCTGAGGTCAGACCAAGCAGCTCAGGTTTTTAACCAACCTGTTCTTGAAAACCTCCAAGGACAGAGACTGCACAGGCTGGGCAACCTATTCCAATCCCATGCTTAGGGAAAAAGGTTTACCTTATATCGAGTCTGAACCTTATGTTTCAACTTTACTCATTGTCTCATCCTCCCACCACGCACCACCGGCCACTATTTAAAGGGCATCGTTCAAGTGTACTGTATGAACCCACACAGGCCAACAGTTCCACACCACATACTACCTCCGATGCTGTTCAGACATGTATTGTTAGAGGAAAGATCAGAAACTGCATATAAGTTATAAACTTCTAGTGTTCAGTTAAATAGACAGGAATTGCACAATAGATATCTACGTTCAAAAAAAAACAAAAAAAAAGGCAAAAAATAAGGAGCTATACTAGGCTTCTTTTGTTTTGTCTGTATTTCTAAAAAAGGATTGCATCTTCTTTTCTCAATTTTTCGCTCTCAAAATGAAAAGTCAGCATCTGTTAATAAAAAAAACCCAAACAAAACAAAACAAAGAAAGAAAACCCTAACCACTACAGATCATATGACTGATAGCAGAGTTGCAAATGTTTTAGAACAGTGGCCTGAAAAACAAGAATTCATTTGCTGAAAAATAGCAGTATCTTAGTTAAATGTGACATTGGGAGTATAGAATCAGACAGATTCTGAAACAAGAACAGACATAGAATGGCAGAAGCAACACACATTTTTATGTACAGAACCTCATCACCTACATGAAATATTGGACTAGCCTATACAGAAAAAAGGACCATTGTGTGTCCACCTGATTTTAGAAGATGCATCAAGGAGCAGGGGACCCACTTCAAAAAATAAATCCTTCTGATGACAAGAATTTAATAATAATTTTTACACTACTTATAAATAACACTCCTAAAAAGAAAAAGCTCTCTATAGTAAAATGAAGGAAAAACATATATGATTTATGGTGTTTCCAAAAAAGTTTCCTTCAAATAGAACAGTGAGATTTTTGTTTGCTTCATTTCCATATATGCTCTCAATTTTGTGGTGATGTAAGAAAACATTTGAAAAAAAAACCAAAACCAACAACAACCAAAAAAACAAAACCAAAAAAACCAACCATAAAACCAGCACAAACATGTCACAAACAAACGCCATATGTTTGCAATTTTCTTACCACTGCTGGAAGCCTGCTGTGGCCCTGAACACGCTCTTAGCAGATAAGAATTAGGAGAGAACTCCTCATCAGGATTGGTGTCCATGATTTGATGGGACGTATTGCTGTCTAGCAATGGCATCTGGCAGCTAACTGGTGGAGGATTATGAGAACTGGGCAGCTGAGCAGATGGGAGAAGGCTAGACGAGGATGTAGGTGGAATGGGACGACCTGGGAAAGAGGACACAGGGATCAAAGATCAGCAATGAATGTAATGAAAAAAACCCAAACAGCTAAGTAATTGCACTGTAACTGTCCATCGTTACATATGATTAGTGCTGCGCAGAGCCACAAAATCTCTCCACTGGTACAAACTTGTCCCTTTGTATCACATTCAAGGCATTGTGAGCAGCTATGTTGTGAACTCATTCCAAAAATCTCTCCACGGCATCAGCTTGTAACCCGTCTTGTGAACAGATGCTGGGTGAATGAGAGCAAGCGCACACCACTGGATCGGAAGCGGTCCGTTCTGCATGGTCACTGACACACACAGCGGCCAAATGCTGAAAGGCCCCAAGCTGCATTCTCAGGTCCTTAAAAATGCAAGTGCATTGGCTACATATTTTACTGGAAGAACTTTCACAGAAATAGTTTTTTTGGCTAAATAAGACCAATGAGGGAGAGGACTAGAATGAGTTGATTCCTAGAATTCACCACCAGTCTGTAATCATCTCTTAAAATAATGGTGGTGGTCTGATATTTTATTTTTTTTTTTTAACCAGGGAAATTGCTCCAGTACAGGAATCTGGTAGAGGCATGTAACAAGAACCATATGAAGGCTACCTCCAAGCTGAGGTCCTTCCTGTGTCATAGATCTTTCCAAAACCCACTGACAGATGTGACAGGACGCATAGGGGACAGCAGAGATGAAAGGGAATTTTTCCATTTATAGAGATGGGCTAAGCAGCAATATGGGTTAGAAACTCTAAGCTTTCCTGTCCTTTCCCCCTCACTGCTTTCTGTACCTGTGCTGTAGGGACAGAATTTCCTGCCTAGCTCACCAGGCAGATTAATTTCAACTCTGAAACCTGATCCTTAATGTGTACGACACACCTCAGCCCCCTGTAACAACATATTTTTGGTCAACTAAACTAGTGGTATCAAGTCAACAAGAAAACTCATTCATACTTATTTATTCTTTGCTTTTGTGAACTCTCCTCTCATAACTTTCTATCAATCCACTCCATCAAATGCACACAGATGAAGGCAGGTTTGGGGTTGGGTGGGGTTTTTTTTTTTTTTTTTTTTTTTGTTTTTTTTTTTTTTTTGTTTTTTTTTTGCATTGCCTATTAGAATATGACCAGTTGTAGGGATGAGAGGAAGAAGAGAAACATACATTCTGATCTCTGCAAGTTTATCTAGTGCATTGGAGAACTTGTTCATGAACAATTTATACATAGGAAAATATGACCTCTGCGATACTGCCAAAGTCTGTGAGGCAAAGAGAGATCTGCTGCATGCTGGCTACAAATGTTAAAACGCAGCAAAACTGCATAAAATGGTGTATCCTTATTTCCATCATTTGTAAAGAAACAGTAGCAGAGCAAATATACGCTGGCTTTCTCATTAGTTACATCTTCATTTTTGGAATCAAGAACCCCTCACTTTATAGGAGTTACACTAAAGTTTATACCATTAGGTAATCTTCTAGAGTCATACATCAAATTCCAAAGGAGGAAAAAAAAAGAAAATGAAAAAATTCTGGCCATCACATATAAATTATATTTGGGGAGCAGCAATCAACCAAAGGTACCCACAGAAACTGAAAAAAACCTCTCACTGCATGGTACTAGCAAATAGCATGAACTACTTTCTTACCTTCAAAAAGTGTAAAATAAAATAAATACCTGGAGATAGGCAAGTGACTATTGTGCTTATTTTTAATTATATTTTTAGCACTAGATAAATTGATGATAAGACTAAATGATCAAGTTATCATATGACAGAAATGAGTTTAAGCTACTCCATAGTAACCCCAATCTACTGTCTTTTAGGTTAGAGAAAATTCAATATGTGTTGATTATTTTCATTGTGGACTTGCATTTATGATGAAGTAGTTCTAATATTGATAACAGGAATAATGCTGTTTATGCTATTCTTATTAAATACTACAGTGAATATCCTAAACATTCAAGGGAAGTGATTGAGAAAAAACAGCTTCTAATTATTTCTTCGCAATGTGTTGGAAACAAGCAGAGAGGCTGGGATTTGACATACCTTAGACAGGAATGTGACACTGTGCCCATTGCATGCATTTAATTTTCACATATTCTGGCTCTGCTTCAACATTAAGAAGTTAAAAGAAGCAGCTTATAAATTCAAAATCTGCATTTACTGTATCATATGGAAATAGTATTGTATTATAAAAATGTTGGACGTGTGAGGTGATGAGATGAAGGGAAAAAGATTTTGCCTTCTGTGTAAACTACACATGGTATTTCAGAGAAATTTAGGTATGTTTTTGCAGAATACATTGAGAGAATTGAAGAACCCAAGAATTCTTTTGCCAGGAAAGGCAATCACATCATTACCTTCATGAAATAATACAGCCTAAATCCCTGAAGACAAGGTAAAATGTCTAATTACTACAGCTCTGTTTGTAGCTTAGAGGAAACAGAAGGTATTAAGTTGTTTAAACGTTGCATTATTTTGGTGGGAAGTTGGCTCTTGAGGAAGATTTGTCCATAAGCATGTGTTAATTGAAAAGCATAGATGTCTGTGAGCCACAGAACCTATTGCCAATCTGTCCTGTGGTTAGATATCCTAATCAGCTGCCAAATTTGATTAAAACTTTTCTTGTGGCTGGGGCATTCTTGATCTTTCTGTCAAGTCGATTTTTCGCATCTACTGAACATTAAGCTCACACTACAACCTTTCCCTCTATGGTAGTGGGGCTCTAGTAGAGCTTCTTCTCTCTGTATGGCTCTCCACCCCTGCCCCCCGAAACACACAGGAATACCTCAAGACACCCAACCTTTAGTAAAATTTGGTAGGAAGTGATTTGAAAAATTACTGAAGAGGAACAGAAAGAGATACTATTAAGCTTTGTTGCCTTAGGAAATTAATCTAAAGGTTAACTATCTGCAGTACTACAGTGGAGAGAATGGTTGTGAAACAACCAGAGAGAATTGAACGTAAGGAGTTAGGCTATAAAGAGCATGATAAATGCCATTTATTTGTTATTATATACTCTTAAGTTAGAAATAATGGGTTCGATTCATACTATTGAATACTAATACCTTGGTCAAATAAGTTCAATGTATTATTGTACCATTTAAAATAACAGATTAAGCTTTACAGCTTTGATAAACCTGAGCTTCTTCCCAGACCCAGTCATGTGTCTGCAGATACCTTAACAGTCATATTTTGAAACACCCCATTTCTTGAAATTATTCTAAATTTCTGTCACTTCAAAATGGGACTTGCAATACCCTACAGTATTATAAAACATATTGTGATATATGGTAACATCAGTATTCTACTACACTGCTGTTTTCAAAAGTTAAATCCACAATGTAAACAGGAGTTTGTACAATTTGCATCTACTTTTCATATATTAATATGATAAAGGTTCTATGAATAAGATTTTTATCTAGTTGTGCATTGACAGAAACCCTATGCAATGGATACTTCTATTGACAGCAATAATGTAATTGTGTAACATACACAAAGAAACATAAACCAGATACAACTGCTAGAAAGGGAAACTGAAGTCTAAAAGCTGATATATTACAATTTCAATAGTAAAAGTTAATATTAGTTTTTCTTCAAATATCTGTTCATATGCATGTTCATACTGCATATACTCACGCATGGCAAGTACTCATACAGATACTGAATACAGTATTGGTAAGGTATTTTTCAAAAAAAGCAAGCAGACAAGAACAAAAAAACCCTTTGCCTTCCCCTCCTCCCCCCCCACCCCCATTGCTTTCTCCTGTCATTTATCTTATCTTACTACTTGGAGTGAAGGAAAAAACTTGATAACTCTCCTTCTGGAGGGCATTCTGATTTGGGATAGCTTTGGGCTTCCATGCCACATGGCACCTCATTCTGCAAGGGCCTTTTTTACCCTCTTATAACTTATATTCCCTTTTTTCCCCTAAGATTATATAGCAGATAGCATAGACTTATTATTTCCATTTTTTTTCTTTTAAACAGTCACATCTTTCTTCATCAGCCCAGGAACTTTTATGAAACCATTCCTCAATTACTGCTACACTTTAGGTCCCTAAGGCTTAAAATCTGCCATAGAATAAACATTCAAAAACTGTGCCACGCTTGCAGCTGGTAATGATGCCACAGCTCCACAACCAGCTTCAGAAAGACATCCACAAAAGCTGAGTATGCAGGTCAGACACAGGTGTGAGGAATTCCTTTATTCTGCTTGTTAAGGACAGCTTCACAGCTAGACAAAAGTTGAAAAAGGCACAAGCTTACCAGTGTGCACCTGCCATGTGTGGTCGTGGTATAACACAACCATAGGGTGACAGAGCAGGCTGTCTCAAGCCCAGACACTTACAAGACAGCAAAGAAGAGTTCTGTTCATCTTAATCACAGTAACACATTTGGGAAAGAGATACTCTGGTTGCTGTTAGCTTAAAAGACCAAAACCCATCACTGGGGGGGTGGTGGTAGGGGAAAGACTGCCTGCAATCACTCCTAGCATTAATACACATAAATAAAAGACACAATCAAAGAAGAAAAGCAGGCTGCTTATCAGTTACTGAAGGATTTTTGCAATGTACTTTCCACACTCCCCCTTCCTCCTCCTCCTGCAAAAGACCTATGGAGTTTTGTGGGTGAATAAAGCCCATGTGTGTGTGAAACCCTGGCCTCTACATTCCACCATAGTGCATGACAGGAAGCAGGGAACAAACATGACAAAAGATTTAAGAATTTTGACACATAAGCAGTCACTGTGGAAATATGCGTCACAAAAATACATCTTGAAGAGCTGTTAATTAACCTTTGGGCTAACTGTACTATAGTATAGTATTACTGCCTAACAACATATAAGAAACATAATTCTATATGTATATATATAAATATTTATATATTTAAATAAATTTACCCCCACACATTTAGATAGATACACATAATATCCCAAAAAGATTATTTTAAGAGGTCTAAAGGATCAATCCAGACTCCTTAAATAGCCATTTTGCCATTAACTTTGTCGTGGGGAAGACGACAACTTGTTTGTTGCCTTTGCACACTCCTAAGTTATCCACTTCAATATAAAAACTTATTTTGTCAGAAAAGATCTGAATTCCAGAGGTGGTAAATACAGATCTCAAAGCTTACTGTACCTGCAATGGAATTCTCAAGCTCTTCCCATCAAGAGAATCTCACTTCAAAGCTTAGCACATATGTAGCAAAAAATGTGTAGCTTGTTCAACTCCATGCATTTTCAGCACGTCACATGAGAATTTCATATACCTAAACAGCATATATTCACTGATAAATTGCATTTATGAAGGCATCTTCCTATGTGCAGAGGCTTTTCTAAGCGAAATCAAGTTTCAGTAGCCTTAAACAGCTGGTAATCTTCATAATCAAGAGGTTTTGATATAACTATTTTGTACTCCTTAAAGTTAGGCTACCTGCTATTCATGCAGAAAATAAACATAAATGGTCTGTAATAACTATGGTTAGTCACATGTATTACTATCAATAAAGGCACTTATGTCTTTGTTCTACAGCTCTGGTCATAAGGACCAGGACTTAAAGAGAAAAAAATACATACAAGTCAAAAACTCACTGTGCAATCCTCAACACATTAGACTGCAGAAAGACGGAAAACTTTATAAATTGTTCTTTTTAAAACAACTCTTTGGAGGATGTAGTAGTATTCAAGTATTAATGCAGGAAGCAAGGGAAGTAAAAAGTGAAAGGCGATAAGTTGTTTCTACATCACTGATGGCATCATAACAGAAACTGTAAAACACTTAATTGGCAATTAAGATTTTGACATTTACTGATTGAAGCTGATATTCATGTTACACCAATACGAAGTACAGAACCCTATAGAAAGTAATCTCATAAAATTATGTTAGTGACTTAAATGATGGACAGTATCATTAGCAGCAGTTGCTGTGTTGCTCATATTTACTGAAATTATACAAGGAAGGCTATCTAGTACTGGCATTGGCTGGACATTAACTAGAGATGATAAAAGAGAAGGATCAGATATCCCCCTCCTTCCCTCCTTTACGTCAGGAAACAGAACTGAAAAGACAACCGGAATCAATACAAGGAACACAGCCAGGACCCTGGCTGTCCTATGGCTCCATGGTTCTGTGACCCTGCTTGTCAGCGGTAACACACACCCCGTTGTCCTCCTACAGCACACATGCATTTTCCCTACATTTCCAAGTCAGCCTAACTGAAGCACCTACACTGTCAGCAATGTTAAGTTCACCTTAAAGAGTGAAAAACGTTGCTAAATGTGTCAGAAAACAACCAGATAACGTAAGATGCATGTTTCTGCAGTGCAAAGTACTATAGATTAAGCAGGAGGCTGACAAAGGTGAAACTTTCCTGAGGTACAGCACATTCAGCAGACTCCTATTCCTCCCTGGAATAATTGCTTTCTGCAAGAAAAAACACTGTCCTTCAAATATTTGTGCAAAGCACATCTTGCCGATGGGCCGGGCACTCTCAAGCAGAGTCACATTTAATAAATTAAATATATATTGTCATAACTGGCATAAGGAATATAAATATTTTGTATTTGATGAAATTACTACAGTTAACTGACAACAGGAAAAATCACCCATTTTCTGTGTAGTAACAGCATCTATTATTTTTGTAGCTAAAATGGCATTTGTACTTCAGTGCACCAGAGGCCAGCACAGAGCCCCAGCAGGCAAAGCTTTTCTCAGGGGAGAAAGTAATTTTCCCCCAGAGCTAAGCAGCCTGTATTGCCAGCTCTCAGGAGAAAGACAAGACAAGACATCACCTAACAGTTACTTCATCTGGCAAGGAGCAATGCTAATTTATCTGTAAAGAGGACTCAGTTAACCCTTCATTCATCAGAGCGCACTTCAAGTCAACAAGACAAAACAAAAGCCCAAAATGAAGTATGCAAGAAAAAGAGGGAAAGAAATCTGACAATTTGTGATCATTGTCTTCAGCATCAAGTAGCTTTCTGTTGCCTAAACTCCTGTTGTGTTTTTTTTCTCTAAGGCAACCAAGCTTCAAAACAGCAAAAAAGATAGATATAAATCAGGATTTGGATGATAGAGAGTTATCACTGAAGAAAGGTACTTCCAGTGTTTCTGAAGCTCCTATCTCTCTGAAAGCAAAAAAATGAACAAAACCAGCCAAGCTAAGAAAAGTGTTTTCACAAGAGTCAAAGGAGAAGAAAGCACGGGGCTGATATTCCTGCACAGACCTGTTTATTGATGTTTTTTTAGATATTTCTCTGCATCAAAAAGGATAGTCAGAGCACCTAAGGATGAAGTTGATACTGTTGTATCATACCAGGCAAAGACAGAAGGCAGCTCTGAAACATTTAAAAGAGAATGCCAAAAAAGAGATCTAGACACAGTAAGTCATCATCTGTGATTTACATAACAGTGAACTAGAGAAGACAAATCAGTACTACGGGTTTGTATCTTTCCCATTTAGCAAAATGAACAACCCCTTATGTGCCTTGCTTTGTTTTTTCAAAACTTTTGTTATGCAAAAAAGCATAAAATCGAAACAATAGCATGAACAGAGTGAAGATAATAAAAAAATAATAACTATGTAAATATGGTATAGGCAAGAATATGCCCAAAAAGGTAATTTCTATCAATGCATAAGAAATATTTGTATCTTTGGTCAGTAGCTCCTCTGAGAGTAGAACAGCAGAGCCCTGCATGGCACACAGAGAGCCCGGTTACACTTTGCAGATCCTGCTCTGCCCAGTAAAAAACAGTGGAGCCGTTTGTAGAATGAGATGTCTTTGCGTACAACTGTGTCTTTGTGGACTGCAGGCATGACAGGTTGGCTACTGTCCACTCTGCTCTCCACAGCTGCCCAGAGCTACGTTCCTTCAGAAGGACTTCACTTGGGCCCCTGAAGCCCTGAGACCTTTTTTTTTTTTTTTTTTTTTTCTGGTGGGTTTTTCATTTCAAGGTGGCTGAAAAGTTGAAAGGCACGTGTTGCCGTTCCCCAGAGCAGCAGGAGCCGAGCATCAGTGTTGCTGAGTCACAGCTCCATCCCGTCATCAGCACATGAATTCCTGTTGCATTCAGGGTGAGTGAAAGCATTTATGTTGGCAAGATCTCCAAAGACAATACTGAAGCCGAAGTACTGCAAGCAACAGGCATTCCCTCCCCTCTCAAGCAGGCAATGGAACTAACTCTTCTCTCAACCACACCCAGGTTTTCCTAGAGCCTTTCTGTGAAACATCAAAGAGCAAAATCAACTCTAAGGGGACCAAAGCCCTCAGGAAAAGGGCACTGAAGAAATTAACACATACCTGCCTAAATCTCTACCTCCTTTATAAAAATATGAAACACAGTAACATAGGATGATCTGATGAAGTATAAATTACAGTTTTGAAAGATTCTTAAATTTACTTTTTACAAACAAAGTAGTGCATTTCTCTAGAACACATAATCTTAGAAATCATGATTTTACCTCTCTAGGTATAGCATTTTAATAGTCTAAAAGTTAACATGTTGTTTAAATAAAATTATTGTAAAACTTAAGGCTATTTCTTCTCAAGTACATGTTATAATTTATATTTACATTTCCAAGCAATCATACGGGGGAGGGGGTGTGGGGATGTAGAGATAAATCAAGAAAATCCTGAACAAAACAAAATAATCCTAGTTTCTTCATGACAGTAATGCATAAAGTCTCATTGGTTTAGCATTGTTGTAGTTCTCGTTAAATTTTGCCAGCAGGACAAGAAGTTGTTTATAAGGTATTATATGTGATAGGAAAAAAGAAAAACTTTAAAATGGCAACCAGTTTCTGTTTCAAAAAAAAAAACAAAAACAAAAAACAAAAACCAAAAAACATTAAGATTTATTCATACTTAATACGTTCCTCTTCCCTCTCCTCTGAAGTCGAACCGTTTAATGCACACCAAGGAATACAGTTTGAGAAGTGTAGATAATAGAAAAGAGACAAATGAAGAAGAACCAGCAAGTCCTGGTCTCTATTTTTTATTACGGATGCATTCTACAAGCTTGTTCAAGTTTTGTTATCTTCGTTAAACCACTTGACCTCTGTATGTGGTTAATATTTCCTGAAGTACTGCACATGTGTAATTCTTGAATATGAAAATCACTGTACCAATGCAAGATACTATCATTACTACAATCTATGCAGAAGAATAACACTAACTTGGAAATCAATCACTTCCCTTCTGACTTTCAGTGTTAAATTAATATTCCTAAGCAATCCATCTACAAAATGTATCAGTTTTATGGAATTTGGATATTAAAAATAAGTAGACAGTCATGACTTAAAAATTATCTAAACCAATTTAGTATGTAAAGGAATAATTTGCTGCTGTCAAAAGCTAGCGTCACTTAATTCCTGTCTTGTTAAATCATCTGATGCCCCTTTCTTTTTTAGTTAAACGAAGATAAATAATAAAAACAATTTACAGCTAGAAGATGTTAGGGTTTTGCAGCTGTTCAATGTCTTTTGGGCAGATTAGATTCTGTAATGAGAAGTTATAAGCCTCATTTTATAAAAGCTGTTGCTGTCTTGGGAAAACCATCGGTGAATAAGATTAGAAAACTCTTTTCCTTCATGAACCTATTACACTAGCAAGCTGATTACTTGGCATATGTTTGATACCTTCGTAGCTGGAAAACAGTAATTTGTTTCAATGATTTGTTCCCATCGCTCATAAAGTCAAAATGTCTTCTCTAATCTTACCATACCTCTGATTTAACCAGTAAAATCAGAGCAAGAAGAAACAGACAAATGCATATAACTCACACGAACCTGCATTAACTTATCTTCCCTAAAAAAGGTTCTACTGAACTAACTATAACTTACATTAAATTATAACAACTCATCAACTGCCTGTTCCTTGTGGGACAAAAATAACATTCTAAGGTTAGGAATGTATTTAGAAGAAACTTATTGGAATATACACAACCATCATGTGACTGAATTTCCACCTTTACAGTAACTTAATAATATGTGCAGCTTTTAAGAATTAGGAAGAAAGAAAATTTCCTATTTATCAATCTTCCCAGCTAAGCTTTCATGCCAGGGAATTCCACCTGTGCAAAGGTTGTAATTAGGCCCTAAGTAGGTACTTATGAGGCACCCTATGAAATCTACCCCCTTAGATAAATCTACAAGTACCTGATTTGATCTTTATTCTAGTGACACAGAGAGTTCAGACTATGCTGTGCTACAAACTTGTTTCCATTATTCAAACACCTCCTGTTTACCTTCACCTTATTTTATTGAAAGTCTAAATACTCTTCAACAACCACTCACACCATCTCCACTACATATCCCCCTGAATGATGTTGGCTTTATTTCTGTTAGAGAAATTTATTTCCAGAATTTTTGCAATTCTTAGTGATTCAAGTGCCTGGAGTCACTAATAGGTGGGAAAAAATAACACTGTCTTCAACAAACATGAGAAAACTCCAACCTGTAATTATTTAACAAACTCTGTGAAAGTCATACATAGATATAACTAACTGGTGGGAGTTGGATAATGATTAGAGAGTCTGTGTTAGCTCTTTGCAACCTACTAAAAAAGCAGCTCTGATTTCTGATGAACAAATGTGAAATGAACACAAGGTTTCACATGATCATTATTATGTAAATGGATAAATAATTTAAATAACATGCTTAAAATTTGATCTATCATATAGTGCAGTGCCAGTGCTATATTCTGGCTAATTCTGCTTCAGGTTATTAGAGCCTACTTTTCTCACTTACATCTACAGTTTGAATACGGTGTTCCTATTTGCTTTCTAAATGTGTGTAGAATGCGCTTCTGAATTAGTGCTAAACATCTGCTGTGATACACTCTAGAGAAGTTTGTATTTTAGCGCTAGTAGACACTAAGGTGCAGTAAGAAAAGTATCAGCATGATGGGAATTAATCTTCCATTACTCTTCACACTCATACTTACATTTACATGATATTATCTTGATATTTACATTTTCCTTGCTTCATCTGGTTTCTTCTCTCAAGATCCAATCTTGCATTTCTCACAAAACCCATATTGATATCAGCAGAAGTATTGGGTGTACAAGGAAACAAAAGGCTTGATTTTTCAGTCATGTATGTCACTGGCGGGATTTTCCAAAGCACAAAAGCATGTAAGCATTTAACTTCCCTGCATCTTACTGCATCTTCAGGCAGCTAAACATCTTTTTTTCCTAAACATTTAACAAGAGCTACAAATGTCTAAGACTGTTATGATATTTTACACTGAATATTTATGTGCCCTGACAAGAAGTTATCGGGCCCCCTAACAGATCCTACTTCAAGAATGACCATTCCACCATTTCATAGCAAACCACAGTGGAATCTCAGCTCCATATAAGTCAATACACATTGTATTTTTGGCTTCAGCACAGCCAGGATTTCACCCTAGAGTCCTAAAAAGCTTTTGCACAGAGAGAAGCTCCCCCAACAGCACTCTTTTCCTGACTGGAATACCAGGCTGCTGCTGTTCATTCAATTTAGGATGGTCCACTGCACTCAGATCTAGAAATACAGCTTGGAGCTAAACTGCAGTTCAAAATCAGAGGGGGAAATGAAATACCATCACTAATGTGGAGCTAGGCCTATTTAGCCCCTTAAAAATCTCTCTGATGTCTTCTGGTAGAGCTGACTATTCCCTGAAGAAGACATGGAATACAGAAAGTATCCAAATACAGTATTATGGACAAAACTACTAAACCACTTGCAAATGGGCAATTTAAGTGCAGATAAAATTTTGTTTACTCCCAGTATTAGAAAAGGTTTGAAATACTTCTGTCTTTGTAAAGTTGATTTCCAGTTCAGAGTTTGGGAAGTAGACTCAAATTAAGAAACAGAATATAAATTATGGAAGCAAGGACAACATCATTTACTGTTTGTGGGCCACACCTTAAATGAACACTGGAATCTGCTCACTGTACTTACATGAAAGCTGAAAAACATTGATTTCTTAAGTGAGTTTTAAGTCAAATTTCACTTTTTGCGAAAAGATTTAGCCAATATAAAGCCTGAGTGGCAGATTGCAACACAACAGCTATCAGACCATTAACTATTTTAGTACTGCTGTTCATTGCCATAATTAATGGCACTCTGGGAGAACAGTATAGAAAGTTAAAAAGATAAATTTCCTTTTAATGAAAAGAAATCACAGACATGAAAGACTACTATATGGAAAAGGGAGCTTCACTTTGCAGTACTAAGAAAACCTGTAACCTGATTAAAAGGCATTTGCAAGCACAAAATTAGATATGTTAAAAAGGTATGAAGTCTTTTCATTACAGTTACAGTTAAATTTGCCAGAACAAAGGAAGAAAGATACATGTTCTCCCCCTAAAAGCAAATGGGCTCTGTTCCACGCCTTTTGGTAAAGCAAGAACCCCACTGAAAAATCAAACAGGCTACAGAATCACTTGAATGTGCTATTCTGTATTTCACCATGAACTTTATCTTTAAAATAATGACAGTTTCTCTCATCTTTTCCATCTTAAAGCACTTTATAACTACAGCTCAGAAATACACGGACAGAGAAGAATTAGAGCAACTGAAGCTGAAATATGCTACTTAGGAACCCAAAGTTTGTTTACACCATTAGAAGGCACTCAAATATATATCCCCATAAATGACAAGGTCCCAGCAGCAAATTAACAGGAACAATTTTGCCATCTCAGGAGCTGTCAAGATGGGCTCTGTTAGCCAATTTATCTTACTCTAGCACATCTCTGGTGCTTGTCAATCAATATGTGAAACATTTGGTGCTGATTGCCATTTTTCTATCCACTTCCTTTTGCCTCTTGTACCAGGCAATTTACTGCAAGTCAATCAAGGTTGAAGCAGACCTTGTTTAAATAAAACACTGTTGAGTTCTTCTCACACCAATAATTTCAAAAACAGAATGAGCTGTAGCTTTTCACATTTACATTTATACTACTTTCTCTGTTTTTCCCAAATGCCGTGCTCAAGCTATAAGTCATAACTAAACTCAGCCAAAGGCTTATGGAGAAAACAGTCAGGGAAGATGAACTCAATATTACTGTATATGCTTTCACTGTCAAAAATTTAGTTTATCAAAGGAGACAGAGAACATTAAAAAGTACTTAGGTAATATGGGATTGTTTGTTTTTCATTCTTGCTTGAAGTCAGGTCTCCACACCATAAAAGCAAGTTCTAACTTGTCTGAACTTCTTAACTCAGGATAATTATTTCGAATATTCATTTACGCTGCAATTTTAAGGTAAGAAGAGGACCAATTACTATATATATAACTACATGTCACAAATAAAAGTATGAAGAAAAATCAATTCTCCCAACTAAAAACTTGGCACTATGTTAAATACACTGAGAGCTTCCCTCTCACATCCAGACAAAACAATCCCACAGCAACCCCAGCTCACATCACATCTAACTTTTTGCACTACCTTGGCATCGCCTGTAAGCAGTGAGGTAGACAAATACTGCAGAAACAACTTCCTTTGCAATATATAATATTACCTGATGTACAATTGAAACAACATACAATTATTATACATAACGCTTAGCAAATAACATTTTTAAAACTTTTGACTTCTTTGTGCACAGTAAAGCTTGCTTTCACAAACAATACCTATGTGACTTCTCTACTGTGCACAATGCTATTTCAGTTTTTAGGTTCACCATGGATTGCAAAATTAGCCACATGATCATTCACAACAGTGGAGCATAAAACTACTGTCTTCTGAGTTAGAATGTCAATTAAATACCTGAAGTATGCACTTATGTGCTACAGCTATATAGAGTGACAACAACAGTTTATTCAGTTTAATCTTGTTATTTATTAGATCTACATACACTACATCCAATGATGTACAACAGCAACAAAAGAAAATGCAAGTCAGGTCAACCCCTGAGACCCCACAAGTAATAATCTCATAAGAGAAACAGAAGCCATATTCCTTTAATAACAAAGAGATAAAGAGAGTGCCTATGTCTTCAGTTGTTACTGTTCTTATTAATAAGATTATCCATTCCTCCCCTCTTTAATTTTTCATGATGCAAGGGTGTCAGACATCCCCCCGCATCTCAACAGCATATATATACTATTTTATATATGTTTATATATATGCTAGAAAATAAATCACTATACCTATGTGCTAGAAAATAAATGGCTTTTGAAAGAGAAAAATTATCAGTTCCTTCTCTGATTAACAGTTTACAGCTATCATAAAAGCATAAAAAGAGCTTAGACTATTAAAAATGATGGCTGATATAAAAGTCTCAAATTTGCCTGTAGTTAACACCTTGTAAAATTTCATGACAGCAATGTCCCTGCTCATTTGCCAGTCCTTTAATATAGACCTAATATCTTCTCAATCAATAGTACATAGGATAAAATCCATAACAAACCTATAACAGAGTCAGACTGACTGAAAAATAAAGCAAGTGTATTTTAAGGTGTATACAATCACCAGTCCTGTCCTGTGCAGTATTTAAAAATCCTTACAGCAATCTTTCTGGCAAACATAATGCATGATACAACTCATATGGGTTGTATTTCACTATCTTTTGGATAAAGATTGTACTAGTTTAATTATAAAAGAAGAAATGTTAAACATTTTAGAAGGTTAGTCTCACAAGAAGCAAAAACCTCTTGCTGTTTATCCTCACTAGGGGTGAGGCTGTCCACAGTTTAAGGATCCTCCCGCTTAGGCTGCTGCAAGTGATAGAAGAAAAATCCATATAATATATGAGAGTTAGGCGTATACCACGGATGGGGATATTATACAAACATATACAAATATATATGTACACACAGAAGTATATGTGTACCCACACCAGGATATGTGGTGTCCTAACCCTTACCTTACCAAGAGTTGACTTTTAAGTTACCTTCACAAGAAATTACTCATTACTCATCAGAAGGAAGATATATGTTTTACTTTATATTAATGCCACTAAGGAAAACCAACCAACCAAACAGCAAGACAGAGATAAGAGAAAGTTACTTCCTGCAAGGCAAAACCAGTTAGCCTGATTCATGCAAATATGATATAATTATATGCTTCAGTAACAATAGCTGGTAGCCCACAATAAAAATTATCATACAGGTACTATAACAATTCCAGATTCCTAGTTTAGGCTGAACTCATGACAAAAGATAATGGGTGATTTTCTTGCCTAGTCTTCAGAAAGATGCCTCCCACACTAAAGCACAAAGAATCACACTTACATAACATTTATTTTATCATTTTCAATGATAGGAGAACACTTACGCATTAAGAAATTTTCCATTCATTCCACCTCACATATCTAAAATATCCCTGAAGAAAAAAAAATGTCATTTTAATCCTCAGAAAGCTCTGGGCTTAGTCAAATCTAAACTTTGCCGCTGGCCAAGGCATGCATGGTGTTTTTACCGTCCTCTAAGTTCTGTGGAAGTTATTCAGAGCTAGCAGAAAGCTGGTGACTGGAATGCAGGTTTACAGCCGGGCTCTGTCAATTTATTGGAAAGGCATTTCCTCCAAAATAAAAACAAACACAACAAATAAAGTACCTTACACCTGCTTATGAACTGGTTCTCTTTGCTCATAGCAAAGATTGTCTTTTCATCGCTAACATATTTTTCCAAACAGTTATACCAATTTCTTGGTATACGCTTTCTGATTATGAATGTAAAAGGGAATGCAAAATGTTTCTGCCATAGAAAGAAGCAATAATGATGGGTGAAATTATTTGACAGCTGAACACCCTAAATAAGCAATTGACTTAGGTCAAAAGAGTTTGAAGTTTGTCCCCTTTCTGCCCACCCCTGCCCCCAGGTCCTCTGTCCCCCAAATCTTTTCAGACTTTCCATTAGGGCCCTACAAAGACTGAGCACAACATTTGATGGATTTTAGGGGAATGTGGATGAAGTTTGTAGGACAGAGAAGACTGATATAGAGAGAAGCAGCATACACAGCCTGACATGTCACCTGCCAGAGGGTTACAAAGGAAGAGTTAATTACAATTCTCTCCGAAAAGTCATTTCACTAACCTTACTGTTAGCCAAAAGTCCAGGATTTCTCTCTCTTCCTATCCTTTTTCTTTCCCCCAATACCAAATTGTTTAAAGCCTGTACCTTAATTTTAACCTGAACCTGCAATTTTAGCTGCTAAGAGAATTGCACTTTCCTGTCTCTCTACAGCCCCAGGGACTAATTGAGAAGATTCCCTGAAGGCTCGAGGTCTAAACGCTCAAGGGAAGAAAAACCTGCTTAAAACGATTTCTACAAAGAAGAATGACAGAAATAGGAACAACTAGGAGATCTTTCTGTCACTGAAGGTTTTTTATATTACAAATGATGGTATGCTGTATGTGATCATGTGCTGGGAAAACCAGTAATAAGACAGTGAGTTTTGGTGATTTATTGCAGTACATCAAAATCTAATTGATAGATAAAGAGCTTGTTTTCACTACAAATCACAGAACTAAAAAGGAGTCTTGATCTAAAAATATTATAATCTAAGCAGGGGTCAAGTTTCTTCTGTCTTTGCTAACTTGCCATGGCGAACAGATGAAATTTGTTAAATATATGAGGCTGAAATAGTGCTTCTCTCCAGCTGTCATGGAGATCATGTTAAAGTGGTACTGAGGACTAAATGGAGTAGATATGTAAGAAAGAGGCAAAGACAATTTTAAAAGATGCCGTTTTACCTACACTTAATGAAATGAAAACTAGAAAATCCACACTCCTATCAGAAGTCATGACCCCATCAAAAACTGATGTACAAAACTGTTGCAGCAAGGTCGGTTAATAGAAATAATATATCACAATCCAGTCCATTTGGGGCTTTTGTTCTTAAACACTTCAGTAAATGGGCCTGTTTGTTAACTCCAACAGATAATTATGAAGTGCAATAAAAAATTCAAATTATGTTAATAGGCCAGACAACAACGGCTGTTTCTGAAATCACTGGCAATTACTAGACATAATGGTTCTCAATTAAGCTGGAGGGTATTTTCAACCATTCATAATTCACTATTTTAAAAGTATCATAAAAATATATAAATGTAAGCTGTTAATAAAACTTTCAGACCAACAGTGTAGTTGTTTGTCAGAGAAAGTAATACCTATTTTATTTTTATAGTGTTTTCTTCTCTTGTGAATGATATGTGAAGATATTGTTAGTGAAAGGAAGGTAACTACATGGGATTTATATCTCATAGTGCTCCTAAGTGCAAGAGGAGCTATATTCCTTCCCAAGCAACTTCAGTTTCCCTTAGGAATACAGTCAGCAATCATGCATCTCTCTACCAATTCTATTTTTAGATACTGCAGCTCACTATATAAACTTTAATGCATATGTGGACGTGAACCGGGGGACTCACTGCTTGTCCACTTTCAGATTTTACTTCAGATATTTTTTAAGGGAATAAAATGGACCAAAAGAAAAAATGGAAAAATTAAGGCCTAAAATAAGACCAAGAAATCCTAAGGATCATCTTTCAATTATAAGCTTGATGCACCGCAGATTTCCACCAAACCAAATAAAACAAACATCTTGAATAAATGAAGCCCCTAAGGGAAGATCAATAGGCAATAATTACTATCCACACTTTCACTAAAACTATCACTTTCTTACCCACCACATGTGTAACCTTGCATTAGGAAAATGGTACATTTAGCAACTGCTAAATTCTCATCATAACTTTACTACATATGATTAATGATCAGTTTACTGGAGACATGCCTGAATACCCTAAGTACATATATTTAAACACACATGTGCACATGTGTTTTATTTATTTCTTTCAAAATCAACTGTACCTTAAAAACATTTTCTCTAATCCAAAGACTTCAATCTTCCTCCTGCCAAGAAGCAAAACTTCTTTCATTTTTATTCAAAGACATTTCCATACATACTCCTGAGAAAAAGTAAATCATTCAAGAGTAGTTGCTAACTACAGAAATTTATATTTTCATATTTAAACAGCAACTCAAAGACTTGATCACAACACTATGAGTGGCAGACAGTCATTCATCATCCAGACCTTAGGATCTGTTGAGACTCTTTATTGCTTTGACCTCATTAAAATGGTGCAACCCATGAGCTAACATAAATCTGTCTCTCTAAATACTTTCCCCTTTAATTTTTTAATAGTTCCACATAAAGGGAAAGGTTAAAGCCAATTAAGAGAGATACAAATACCATTATTATTGCCCCAACAAACTGTTAGTTATTGCATTTGGTCATTTCACTTTAGAAAACCATTACTCCCATTTCTAGATGAATTAGTAATTACACTGTTTATTGACTTCCCTCAGGGCTTTTTGTTTTGTTGGGGGCATGTGTGGGGTTTTTTAAATCCCTTCCTTTTTATTCAGTTTTCTCTTTCACTACTTACTTTTAGTCTCAAACTTAAAAGCTAAAGTAAATCTCAAGTGTTACAGCTGGACAAGGATATCTCCATAAGGACTAAATTGTAATTTTAACTTTATTCCAAATGGGGGAAAAAGATTCTGAGTTCATTCCTATGCAGTAAAAACTTGTTTTTCTATCTCATTAAGATCATCATACATTACTGACAGATGCTTAAAAGCATCTAGTGCTGAAGGAACTGTTGAGAGAATTGAAACAAAAGTGCTGATGAATGATAATTTTTTGGTCTGCAAGATTTTGCTTTCCTTTACTATGTCTAGCAAAACACACATACCCCCCAAAAACACTCCCCCCAGAAACAAACTAAAAACTTTATTAGATAGCTACCATTTTTATGTTACTTCATACTGTTTGGCACTGTGAGCAGCAGCCATCATTTTACTTTAAAAATTAAAAAGTAGAAGAAAAAAATGTAGGGGTTAAAGTCTCCCAGAATTTCCAATGACCTCAGTAGCTGCTATGCACACAGAACTGCGAACAGAATATTACCATTAACATTATAATCATAGTAAACAAGCATCTGGCTGTCATTTAAAATACAGCTTTTCTGTACTGATAATAAGAAGCATTTTCTGCTAATTTCTGTTATCTCTAAATCTCTCTTGGTGCTCCAACTCTGCACTTAATGTGCTGTACACGCTTCACTTTATGCACAATGAACGCTCACATCAAATGTCAGCATGTCTTCTTGTTATCTTAAAGATAGGCAGGGATTCATTCAATAAAACATCTAAAGAATAAGGAGATAAGGAATAAGGAGGTATCTACTTATTATGCCACAGGTATTCAACAGAAATATATCTCTATTTATTTTCTTTTACATTGAGAAAATAATGATAACCTTTTGCAAAAAAGCACTTTTATTTCTTGGCTAGCTCCATTAATTCAATTGCAGAATGGGAGCTGAAGTTAAGTTTAGATCAGTTACTTATTTAACCATGTATTCTGTCTCTAAATCAGCAAAGTACTACAGTATATGAGCCCAAGTTAATTGTACCTGCTCATTTCAGGCACTCTCAATGCTCTCTGCTAGCCTGTTCTTACAGGATATCTGCGTAGGTGTAAACCAGAAACTCAGTTGCAAACAGCTGCCATATTTTTTCATACTTCCTGTTCTGTTAGACTGCTAGAAAATTAATCTGCAAGTGTCCCTTAAAAATATATACAAGCACAGCACACAGGTAAGAAGCAGTCTTGAAAAATTAAACTTCTGTAACAAATTTCTCTCCTCCTTGATTTACTGGTGTAAATCACAAGCAACCCAGGTGACTGAATTCACTCATATCAAGTCAGTACAAAGAATGTCACAATTCTGCCACAGGTTTTGAACTTTAAAATGGACTTTACAAAGTATTTCATATGCATCAGAAATAGCAATATACTTATTAAATAAAAGAAAATTTTAAAAATCTAAATTGACTTCAAATTGGCTGCCTATCTGTTTAATTTTTATTAAACTTTGTTTCTCATTCTCCCCCTCATTTAGATGCTTGCAAAATAAATATAATTATATCCAACTTTAATAACTTTGGTACCTTGAGCTGCAGGTGCTAGTATGCTGTATCTATTACCATATTTTAAGCCCTTTTAAGAAGATTGCATTAATTTCTATGATAATTTGGAGCCCATAATGCATTCCAAGATGCGAATAGATGTTAATCACCACAGAATGATTTTCCTGTATACTAACGAAGTCATGCTGTAACCAGTAACTACTAACTTTTAAAATTCAATATTGCCACTGAAAGACTTGATTTAAATTTTGTTAGAGTAACGATACCCCTGAGAATGGTTTAAAAAAAACAAACTAATCAACAACTACATGAATTGCTATATCCTTCCTATAGAAATGATGAAGACTGACAAATTTTACAGTATCCATTCCATTCTTTGCCCAGTATTAACAGAAGTTATCCATGCATATTTATCTTCTGCCATTACCATAGACTTAGTACAGGAGCTAGCTCAAAGACAGCAGGCAGGAAAGAGTCTTCATTATTAAAATGGTATTAAGTTCAATATTACAGGTGCAACACTGAGGAAAAGCTGACATCAGTGATTGCATAGCTATTCTGATATTAGGGTATTTAGATTAATAAAACAAGGCAAGAGTTTGCCTCTATGATTTAAGTCAGAGCTCAGTTTGTTCCGTTCACTTGAACAATCTCTAACAGAGAAACATTCAAATTTAAATATCTACACAAAGAAGATTGGCAATATTTTTCTGGAACAAGCCCATTTACAGCTTTTCTGCAACCTAAAAGTAACTAAGGGATGCCTTTTCTGCATTAGCCTGTGCACTGTTGTTGCTTCTTGACAGTTATTTAAAACATAGGTACTAAAGGTAGTATATTGCTTTGTCACTATTAGAAAGGTGACTCAAAATGAAAAAATACCCCCATCTGTTTCAGAGATGTTGCTGAGTGACCCATTACACAGGCTGAGAAAAGCTTTCGGCTATGCTACAGTTCGCCCTCCAGACACGCAGGGACACTGGTTTCATTGTTATGACAATATGCACGGTACTGACTCTGCAAGACCCCAGATCTGCCTTCAATAACCAAGGAAGAAACAGCCTTAGCAGAAATTATTGCTGTGTTCCACAAATCCAGCAGTTTCACTTAACAATGGATGGATTCAGCCACATTATTGCATATGAAGATTGTAGTTCCATCTTCCCAGATCTCGACTAATTTATTGAGGATTGTGGTCAAAGAACAAGCTTTTGTGGATTTTACTACAAAGTTTGTTTTTTGGTTTAAGAGTTAGATTAGATTAGAATAGGCTATTTCAGTTCGAAGGGACCTACAACAATCATCCAGTCCAACTGCCTGAGCAATTCAGGGCTGACCAAGTTAAAGCATGTTGTTAAGGGCATTGTCCAAATGCCTCTTAAACAATGGCAGGCTTGGGGCATTGACCACCTCTCCAGAAAGGCTGTTCCAGGGCTTGGCCAACCTCTCAGTAAAGAACGCAGTTACAATGCAGAGTAACATCACCATCTTTTTGTCTGCCCAGGTCCCAGGTGATCTAAACAACAGAAACAAGTTGACATTTCAAACTTTCTATGTGGTTAAAATTTTATACACTGAGTTCTCATACAGGAAAAATTACTGTTTTAACATTTTTTTTGCCTGTAGACAACAAGCAGGTTCAGGCAAGCAGCTGAAAGCTGTTACAACATTGTGATAATTCAAATTGTTGCGCTCTCTGTCAACAATTAACCTACATGCAGAGGTTTAACTGGGTGCTGTGATTCAGCAGCATGAGGAGGACTGCATCTACCAGGTTCTCATTATAATGAGTATTTTACCCCAAAGTCTCTTACTTCTTTGAAGACTTTAAAACTAGCAATCACCTCAGTGCCATGCTCTTAAGGTGGGTTTCAATTTCTGGGGTCTCTATAATGCTGTCAGCACAATTCTTGAAATACATTATGATGTGCTGGAAGAAAATCAGCTCCTAAGTGAAATATGCTTCAGAAAAAATAAGAAAAAACCAGGGAGCTTCTAGATCAACTTTTATTATGGTCACTTAAAAGACTTTGCATTCTTTCTGGCATCATGCTTGATACTTCTGAACACTTAAAGATTATGCTGCCTTCAACAGAAGTTCATTATGCCTTCCCAAAATGTGTCAAAAGGTAGAAGAAAAAGTTTAAAGGACACCTTAAAAGGTCCCAAATCCTCTGAAACCCACAACTACAACATTACTATTCCAGATTAAATTTGAAGTTTGAGAAGGATTTTGTAAGAAGAATAGTTTATTTACTCTTCTTTTACATTTAAGCAGTTTACAAGATTAATATCTAATGGAGAAATGAAGTATTTAAAGCTGGTTTACATTTTTTTAAAAATAACAATCTGGGATTTATTTCATGGTTATGTATTTTTGTAGCAGCAGTCAATGCCATTTGAGCAGTGACAGGATTTAAGCTGCCACCAATACAAATTAAATCATTAGCTGCTGCGTGTAGAAAAATTCAGAATCTTAAATTTAAGTCTCAACAGACAAGCAGAGGAAGAATTTTTTCTCACATGTTTTATATAAATAATCACTTAAATCTGTACCTGTTAAGTTCAAAACAGGTGTTAGCATAACAAAGTATCTGGTTAATACAAATGTGATTCTTGCCTTCCTCATTGAAAGAGAAGAAGGTATTAAAAAAATAGTAGTATACAATAAAGCAACTGCTTGAGGAATAAAATAACTAAACAACCAAGTGCAGTATATTTACTGAAAAAATATTAGAATGGCTACAGGAATTTTATACCTAGAAGCCCTACAGAATTTTAGTAACAAAGAAGAAAGTTTAAAAAGGTGAATAAACACCTAACCAAGGGGCTCATCCAGAGTAGCCTTAGGTGAAAGATGATGGAGGGAGTGTGTGGCCCTTCACTTCAGCTCGGAGGGACTGATTCCCCACTCTAATTCCTCGTCTCTTCCTCTAGCTGTCAATGCCACTGTATTCTTCAGTGGTTCCAGGAAACTTGAGACCAACAAGGGTTCACAAGCACACCTTTGAGTTTCTGCCCCTGTTTCCACCATGTTAAGTACCACCTCTTCCTCCCTGCAGCCAGATCCCCAAGCTGACACCCCGTAGGTGTGAGAAAGGACCAAGCAGCCAAGTCACAGAGGGGAGGCAGTGACAGAGAGTCAAACAGATTTTGCCTTTCCTGGCCACAGGCCATTCCAGGTCACAGCTCTTGAGACCTGGTTTATCCTGAATTATAAAACTTTCTTTGGGGATAGAAAGATGCAAGGGGCACTGGGTGGGGATGTGTTGGAAAGACTTTCAAAACACAGTGGTAAAGTTGAAAAGGACAGAACAAAAGCCTAGAGTTGTAAAATCAGTCAAAACCCCATGACTTTCTACTGTAATACATCTTAGACATTCTAACAGCACAACTCTAAAAGAAAAAAGTGTTTATAAACCAATATAATAAAAACCCTGGACAAGACTTAGTATTTCATTTGCTATAACTCCACTAATTCAATACGATTAAACTTAATATACAGTACTGAAATGAAGATGAAAATCAGACCTACCCACGTACTGGAGCGGGAGACAAAGAAAAATAGTAAAAGTTAATATAGACAACTCTCAATATAGAAAAAGGATTAATGCTACACTTTGTCAGAAATCTTTTCTCCATTCATTAATGCTTTGCGTAGTTGGAAAAAACAAAACGGCCTGAACAGACAACAAGCATTATGAATGCCTCTGGGAGCTTTAGGGTCTCCAAAGAACCAAGAGGCCACAATAAATTAACACCGTTTAGAGGAACTAAGGAGAGGACCAGGCGGAGCAGGTAAAAGAAGTATCTATAATAATTAAGTACACATAGGGCCTCTTCTATTTTGGTTCACAAATTCTCCTTCCTGATACCAAGTCGTCGCAACTTGGGTAGCTCAAAGAACAAGATAACCAGTAAAATACAACCTGAATTTTTTTAAAATAGAAACAGTTGAACAATGATGATTTGTTTGCCTTCTTTTTTAAACAGGGAACCCCTGTAATATCAGTGATGGCAAATTTATAAGGACTATACAGCCAGACATTTAAAAAATGTTGAGCCCTGGAGTAAAAGGTACACGCTAAACTTCACGCTTAAAAAAAAAAAATCATAATAGTTAGAATCCATGACAGCTTTCTTTCAAAATATTTTACTTTAATTGTAAAGTTGAAGAGAAATTTTCTATTGTATAATTTATGATGTCAGTCAACCTACAGAAAACCTAAGCTAGAGTTAGGAAGAATTTTCCCATTTACAGCATCACATTACAATATGTGTACACTATCGATATTTTATGACTTATAATAAAGCATTTGCCCTTTGTCACTGTCAAAAATAAGTAAATTACTGTAGCTACCCCTTCAGCCTGTTATGCTGTAGAGTTGTCTAGTATATCTTAGAAGATGAAAAATATATTTTTAAATATTTTTAACTTGAACTGCCCAATGGATACACCTCAAAAAGACTACTTTGTATACCTTTTTCAAAAACTATTCCCAGATTCCAAGAATTAAAAAATGAAGAGTTAAATATAAAAGTGTGTTAAAAGCTTAAGACTTGTTTAAAAATTAAAATCAGTGGTGATGCACTGAAAATGCCAACCAAACACTTGATCAGCATTAATTTTTTAAGAAATCTGGCTCCTTTTTTAAGTAACATTTTTTAAGTCATGCTTCTTCTTCAATTTAACAATTTCCCTAAAACTTCTTTCCCCGTTTCGGCTGTACTACCTAACAAATGACTTCAATGTCCTTTTCCTCCCTTGAATGGCCATGCATATTTTGCCAGAAACATGAGAAGTAGGAATGCAATTGCATTTGTGCTGATGCTAAATGTTAATAGATTTGCCTAAATGTCTGCTAATAGCACCCCTAGAATTAGCTAGACTAGTAGTGCATGCCTAATGTGTTGTTTTTGTTGTTGCTGCCTTAGCTGTTTTCGCCTTTTTTTCTGATAACAAAAAGAAAGGCATTTTTAGTAAAATGTTTCTATACATCTGCAGCCTGTACAGCAGGCATGCCACTAACATCATGTAGCACTGACATAGCATCATTAGGATTATAAATTCCAACATTCTACTGTTTCCTTAAATTAAACATGAAAAGTTTAATGTTTTTTTTAAATTAAACATGAAGCCCTGAATTTGCCACCCAATATATGTCCTTCTATCACCTTTTCTAATTCCTCCAGGGAACTTTTGGTAGAGAACTTAGCTCCATGCAGTCAGAGGATGATGCTCTTTTATTGCTGTGTACTTTCAGAATGTTGTGGGTGAACAAAGCCTTTGAAAAACGTTTTCTACAGGCCAAAACATTTAATAAATATGCCTTACACTCCTAGAGCTCCAATTTACTTAGAATCACAAAGCAATTTACAAATGTAAAAGATTTTAAAAATAAACAGTTATAAATGTCTTCACTGAACAATCATATTTTTAAAAGTAAATAATCTGTGAAAATTAGATAATAGTGTATTATTAAAAAAAAAATCTATTTTACCAATTTGTATTTGCAGTAGCTGTACAAATGCATCATGTTATCAAAGTCTTCTATTGTTTCAAAATACAATAAATGTAAAAATATTTTGGAAGAGAGCACCTTTCTTTTTAATAAGGGCTGCTAATTTCTAACTGTCAGTTGACAAAGCCACCTTGAAATACTTTACTATTATTGTCGTGCAGGACAGATACTTCGTCCTTCTATTTCTGTCAAAAGTACGTAAAAAGGTTGTATTCTAACTTTAGTCTGCAGATAGCCAGTGCAGACAGAACATTTACGACTAATGGAAAAAAAATCACTGAAGAGAAACAAAGCCGATAGTTGCTCCAGGTCCAAGAAGCTAACTTTCAAATCCCTAATTAGAAATTCTGGTCCTGATTCTAACTATGATAATATTTAAAAAAAAAAAACCAAAACAACCAACCCTACAAGTCTTTTAATCTGTGAATGGAAACACACCACTGTAAAGGGTATGAAAAATAAGAATCAAGTCTCTGATTATATTACCTTTCAGAAATTTGTTAGCATGTTATTAGCAAAATGTTTATTTGTTAATTATAGTTTTAATTAAGATACAACAATATCTTTGCAACATTTCTGCAGCTGTTTACAACCCCTGAGACTTAGATATCTCATTCTGTATCTGTGAGGCTGACTGAAGTAAATTAAAATTATACCACAATGATCACCCTTTGCTCACCCAAAATTCCTCCTGAAACTTCAGAGGAATGCAGTGTTCCTCCAGATGCCGCTGCAAACCACCACAGCATAAATGTAACAACCTCTATTCTCATAAAGAATGCCTCAAACCTGGTTTTCAAGAAGGAAAATTCTGATTTTTTTTTTTTTAAAGTAATTGCTACTCTGTTTGCATAATCTAGGATCTTGCTAATGCCAGTCAAAATTAAAGAGAGATGGCATAACTGGGAAAGAAAAGCCTATATGTAATGGATTCATATGGTACCCTACTTAGGCGTCACCTGTTTCCCTCATCTCAACAACTGAGATTATCCTTTACAATAAGCTTCTGCTAGAGCATATCATGTATGGCTTTCGTGCACCATAAAGCATATCCTACCTGTACCAATAAGGCAGGAATGTCTAAAAAGTCTAAGTGTAGGAAGATTCTTCCAAGGTGGACTGCAATGAAACATGGCTCATCTATTAGCCATAGAGTTATGGTGTAACTTCTGACTTAAGTTTGGTAGCATTGCTTCATGACCCATCACAGAAAAATACACCCATTTGATTCACATGAATTTAGAGGATACCAGAACATTATGGAGAGCATGGTATGTGTTAAGGAGCACATCAGACAGAAAATACACCCTGTTGTGATTTAGCCCCGGTCAGCAACTAAGCACCACACAGCCGCTCGCTCACTCCCCCACCCTCGTGGGATGGGGGAGAGAATCGGAAGGGCCAAAGTAGAGAAAACTCATGGGTTGAGATAAGAACAGTTTAATAATTAAAATAAAACAGCAATAATACTAATATAATGAAAAGGAAAATAATGAGCGAGAGAGAGATGAAACACTGGAAGAAGAGGGGAAAAAAACCCAAAACTAAACAAGTGCTGCAACCGCTCACCACCCGCCGACTGACGCTGCCGGTCCCCGAGCCGCGATCGCTGCCTCCCCCGGCCAACTCCCCCCAAGTTGATATACTTGGCATGACGTCACATGATATGGAATATCCCTTTGGCCAATTCGGATCAGCTCTCCTGGTTGTATCCCCTCCCCTCCCGGCTTCTTGTGCACCTCGCAGAGCATGGGAAGCTGGAAAAGTCCTTGACTAGTGTAAACACTACCCAGCAACAACTAAAACATTAGTGTGTTACCAACATTATTTGCATACCAAGTCTAAAACACAGCACTATACTAGCTACAGTGAAGAAAATCAACTATCCCAGCTAAAACCGTGACAACTCCAAATGTCAGCACATTCTAGGTGCAGCAGGAGATGCAGGAGCCACATGCTCCAAGTCTCAGCAATACCAATTTTCAGAATTCTGCAGGTCAGGGGCATTTTTCAATTACAATTATCAGGCAGAAAAACCTCTCTCCAGTACACACTGCCATGATTTGAAAAGTGAGGTATGCCAGATTCAAAAGCAGTGGTTTTTCTTCTTGAAATCAACAGAGCTTGATATGCCTTTTGAAGAAACACGTACATTAAACTTTATCTTTCAGTGACAAATATATATCTGAGGCACAATTTTCATTATGGTTTCTGCCCAAAATGGCGGTGAGCTCCTTACACAACATGGGACAGTGGGGGTTCCCACCTCACCCCAAGTCCAACCTAGAGTAGTTCTATCATCCTATAAACATGTTACTTCAATTGAAAGAAGAATGATGAGCTAGTTTCATAGGTATTCCATGGCAACTCTAACAGGAAAACAGAGCTTTATTCATTTATTCCTTCTCTTCTTTTTCCCACCCGCCCCCCAGTCTCCATTTAAAAGAAAGAAGAGCCACATGGATACCTTCCCATATCACACCTATACATACCACCTTCTCTTCCATGAGTCAGAAAGCACAAAGAAATGCAAAACTAAAACATGAATATTTGAAAGGCAAGTATTTGTTGGATAATAAAAGCTACATAGCAATTCAAAGTCAAATACATAAGATCTGTTTTCTGTGGTTCAAGGACATAGCAATACAATAGTACTAATACAACTATATTACAACAGTTGCTTTTCTTTGTATTTTTTCCATATGATTTGTACTTTTCTCGTTACTTATCAATTATCTAGATTTTTATGGTCAAAATGTAACAGGGCAAATATATATCTACCAGAAAACCTGCAAACAGAAACAGGTTTTATAAACAAAACCAACAATTACTCAGTTTCACACCACTGATGAGGTCGCTGCTCTGCTGGCATAAGCAGTACATTCTCATGCTGTGCATCAGAAGTCTTTAAAAAATCACTAAGCGATATGTGTGTGTGGAAAATAAAAATTAAACTCTTTAGACTGTATTTACATAGTACTATCACACAATTACTAACAAATTAGTTAATACTAGATAGAAGTACAAATTTTGTTCTTTAGTAGTGGCTCTTGGAAATACAGGGGAATAAAGAAATTGTATGGTATTATTCAAAAGCATAAAGTGCATCTAATTGACAAGGTTTCATAATTTTCCAACCAACTCTACTCAGAAAGGAGAATTGCTCTTCCTACCCCCTTTAAAGAAGAAAAATGTTTTTCCTCTCTTCAGCCAAAGTATTGCAGTAGAATGGTACTTTAGTTTAAAAGGTACTGAAGCTGTTTCCATTCTTCTGCTTTAAAAAGTCTTTCAAGTACTGCTATTTCTGTAGCCCTCTGGTAAGTATATTTTGCTGCCTTAGTTTTGTGTAAAAAGGAACAAGACTAGGTCAAGGATGCAAAACAACCCTGTGGCATAATGAAGAGAAGACCTGACCTGTCCTATCTTTCTAATGCTGTCTTGCTTATTAACATCTTCATTTTTTCTGATAATATTTTGGTATTAATGTCACACTGCATTTCATAATGACAACTTTTGCTTCACAAATATATATACACACATGAAAAAATAAGTGAAAAATATCCCGGAAGAAATGTGTTTTCCTAGAGCATTAGCAATTGACAGCAAATAACTGTTATTCCATTATCTCAAATTTTCAGAGAATGCATTTAACATCATTATTTCTGCAGCCATGTTATTTGATTTCATCACACAGCTCAGCAAAATCTTGCATTTGAAGTGTCTTACACTCAAAAAGTGACACTTAGCTGATAAGAGGTATATTAAAAACATGCATGTTCAAAGCTGTAAACCAGGGAAAGATATGGTCACAGCCACACAAAGCTTACACTGAAAAGACACACTGAGAACCAGATATTGCACTGGATGTACTCTAAAGTGTTACAGCCTTGTTGAAGCTCCTTCTTATTTTTCCCATATTAAGAGGTGAGACTACTTGATTTGTATATCAGCTCTATTACATAATTAGCATATACAGCAAGGACTTCTTAGAAACGTAATAAAAGGCAAGTGAATTTATACCTCAAAGTGTCCCACAGGAATAAAGTCCCTTTTAAAGTACTAAATCTCATATTTTCATTAGGACACGTACTAATGATAAAGTGCTATTAGTGTCACAGCTAGAAAAAAACACATGAAAATGTACTTATTTATTTTATTTCACCCTGTGTATTTGAGGAGAAGCAGAGAAACATGTTTGGATTTGGATTAAATGATTTTAACCACCAAAGTTCAACCTTTTGACAACGAGCTGTTTGACAAGCCCTACTTAGCACTGCAGCCACTTGAAGCCACTACTATTCAGAGACATCTCTAGGAGAAAGACAGGAAGGTAACAGAAAGCAGAGTTACCTATTTCTTCAAAAATCCTGGCATAAAGTCCTATTAAAAACACAGGGCATACTTGTCTCTAAAAGGCTTTGTACTGAAATGTGATTATCAGAAATATGCACATATTTTATCCTGCTCACCTCCACAAAAGTGTTCACAATCATAGCCAATTTCTTTAGTGGCTCTGTCAATACAGCTATAAGGAAGTATAAAAGATCTGCTGTACTTTGAATGTATCACCTTCACTTCTTCAGTTTCAATTCCTTTAGCTCAGGGACTAGTTGGTGAAAGAAAAGTGGACTACAGTTGGCTATCAGAAGTCATCTAGTCCATCGCCTCCCTACCCAACCACTGCTAGTAACCCCTTGCCTTGCCTTCCCTTTCCCCATCAAGCAGCAAGTGATTCTCCAAACTAAGACACTTAAACGTTTGGGACTCTGTAAAATTATTTTGGGAACATGTAAAACCATCCTGAAATAAAGACATCTTAAGTAAGTTATGGTCACCATTACAGAAAGCTTCCCAATCATACCTACATCTTGAAGTAGTTCAAATGCAACTCCAAGCTGAAGCAAAAGCTTTAGTAGATTCCAAGAAGCGGTAATCCAAAGTATCTAAAAATGCAGGCTTTGTATCATTTGAGACTTAATCTACAGAGTGTGTTATAAGCCATCACTATAGTACTTTCTATCTGCACAAAAGTCTCTGATCTTCCTTGACATTTAGCAGTCAATCCCCATCCTAGTCAGATGGTCAGAAGTACAGCCTTCATACTGTGTTCTTCCAACTTGAGCAAGGAATTTCGAACCACAAAGATCTGATGTCACAAACTGGACTTCTTTGGCTAGTTACATCCTTTGTTTGCCTATAGTGCTTTACAGAGCTGCTCTCCCTTTCGTATGATACTTTGTTGTTACTTTACTTATCCCCTGACATTGTAGTGTACTGCTGATTACTTTCTCCCACCAAATTTCCAAGATGCCTATTGACAACGACAAACAAAAGGATGATAAGACCCCTGCTTTTGATTTGGATTACAGGATGTGACCTCCATCATGCAACTGTTGTTTTTCAAGCATAAACTGATTCCAATATTGGAGATACCAAAATACTTTAAACCAGGTACAGACTGAATTAGGTAGGAGATTCAGGTTTGTTAACATCTTAGCTACCTGTCCCTCCTTGAAAAAAAAAAAAAAAAAAAAAAAAAGTGCCTTATTCTATTCAGGCCTTACTCTATGTCTACTACCATGCTACTCTTTTTCTGCTCAAAACTAGATCTTGAATATAATTGCCTGTGATGTACGTCGATGATGCAGAAGATTTGCATAGATAAATATAATAGTTCTCCATCTCCCTTAAGGTGAAACCATGATAAAGACCAAAAGAACCTCCTGGTTGTCACAGCCCCATCATGACCTGAAACTGTAAGTCAGAAAATTGCATCTTTGGTAACATGCAGCACATCCCTCACTTTACTTGGAGAGGCAGGTGTACTGTTTGCTGGGCTCCAGAAGGAACTGGCCTTCTAATTCTTGAGCCTTTTGGGTCCTTTGTCCCAGTCACACTGTACACAGGTGGTCCTTCCCAAGTCTGGCCTTTTATGACTCATCTGGAAAGCCCCCTATTCCCTTCCATCAAGGCAGTTTCTGTATCTGTTGACAAAGAGGCTGATATCGTCATTTCAAAAAATGTTCTCAGTGTTGTCAACGTAGGCCTCTAAGATTTATTCAGAAATACTTACACACTTCCTCTTGATCTCGCTATTAATGCATATGTACCTTTGTAATTTGGGCTTCATTTGTTTTGCTTATCTGTGTCATTTCCTGTCTTCATGTTGTCAACTTGTGTTTCATTCTTTTAATAGAAAATATTTTATGACTGAACGCCTGGAGGAATGAATCCTGAATGATGTGTGCTTTTGCACTTGTCAATCTTTTCCAGTCTTTAGCTTAAGATCTTTTGATAATCTTTATCTTTTAAATGCCAGCAGCATGTAGCTTAGTACCATTTTGGTTTAGATGAACAACAGTATTTAGAGAGGGGTGACAGAGAAGATTACTGGTTCCCGAGAGTTGCTGTCTGCTAGAGATCTGACCTGCAATGTCTACATCCACTACTCCCATATGAGAGAGGAACTTGTAATGTGGCACTCGGCATAATTAATGTAGTAATTCCCAACCTTCTCTAATCTGTATTTTATTTTGCTTCTAGGGACTTATTCTCTTCTTTTGCATTTTTCCCAGCTTATATCCAAGAATGTTACTGCCTCCATGTTGCAATCTCTCTCTACCAACTCAAAATCTAATCTCAAAATTTTCCTTGCTTTTTTGGTTTCATATGCACTATAAATTGCCTGCTCAAGTACAAGTTTCTTGCTGTAGTCAAAAATTTTTATTTTTGCATAGGACTAACATCACCCTCCCTGAACAGTTCACAGCTTGCTTCTATAGGTGTACACCTTTGAGCATAACATCATAGTCTATGTGAAAGTCTGTGACTGTGATATACTACTTATACTAGTGTCTTGCAGCCCTGGGAAGGCACAGAACAACTGTATTGTTATGTTTGCAGTTGGCTATACTCCTGTATTTTAAATATGGGGATTAATTAAATTTCTGATTTGACTGTTAATTAAATAAAGTTTAATATTCAAGGCTAAAACTGAATAATTAGGATTTTATTTTATTTTAGTACTAATAAAATCTTATTTGGGCCTTACTAGCAGTAGCAAATGCTAAGCTGAATTCATCTGCCTCTCTAAAAATCCTGAAAACGTAAACCATTATGATAACTTTGAATCAGTCCAACTCAGGAAGTTCAACATTAAAGTGTTGGAACTATTGTAATATGCATAAGAGAATGTTTCAAATGAGGAATACAACTTCACGTTCTTTGTCAATATCGTAACTGCAGTTTATGTTTAAAAAATTGGTATTACTCTGCTTTGTAGAAAGCAACTCATGTATTTTGGGAGAAAACTGAATAGTCATTTCTTCCATTGGATCTTAATCATTTGCCACAACTGCTTTTTTTTTTTTAAATAATCCTTCACTTTCTTCTTCCATTTCCCTTCTCTTCTACTCCCACAGAGAACAAGTTATTCCCCATATTTAGAATGCTGTCTCATTTACACTGTTCAGACATTTGTCTGTTTGGTAGGTGCAAAGTGAGACTGTCTAGTTTGCACAGGCTTTAGCATGTATAACTCAGGTTGTATGCTGCTGAACAGCGCAGAGGTAAAAAAAAACCCCTGTACCTTTATGAAATCAAAAAGCTGCACACAGTGAGGTCATATTTATTCAAGAGGAAAATATTTTCTCTTAAACCTTTGTGCCTGACTTCTACTGCCAGAAACTAACACAACTGATTCAAAAAAACACTCATCAAAACCAAAGAAATAGAGAAACAAATAAAACAACTCCTTCAAACCTTCTGTTATGAAACTGCAAATCAATTATATATGCTCCTAGGTAGTTTGGGAACCTGTCCTCTTCCTTGCTGTCCCTATGTCCAATGTAAACCACAAGCCCATCAGGGCAAGGATTAGCTGCTGAAAAGCACTTAATACTATATACATGATGAATAAATAATGCAACAACTCTCAAGGTCAAAAGGTGAAAACAAGACATATCCTTTATGAAGTAGAGGTGATGAAAAAATAGCATGTCAAGATGGAAACTGTGTGAGTACGGACACATTTGAGGAGTAATGGTTTTAAAAAAAAAAAATCAATATTTACACTAATTCTTATCCCTTACCTCTTGAGTGAGGAATTGTAATGGTACTATGATTCACTTAGGCCTTTCTGAGCTACTTCACAAATATACCTTATTCCCCTGACTGCTTTTTCCTTCAAGTAAGTGTCTATCCTCATAATGTATTTCTCAGCATAAACTGTATGCCAATACTGTTCTCCACAACAGCCATCAGCACTTCACTGGATCAACAAGTAAACCAATACACTTGTCCACACGTACTTAGTTTAGGAAGGTTGAAGATGCTCTTTAGAACCTGAGGAACTATAAGTTCTGGACCTCTTTTGTATGTGCTATCACACATGTAGGATGACACATACTTTAGAAAGGTAAGTGGGAATTTTCCATTAGCATTCTGCCATTTGGAAGTTCAATTGTGTGAAGATACAAGAAAAATAAGGAGAAGCAGAAAGGAATTAACTGATTTCATGAACTGACCTACAGTATACAATCCAAGCCCAAATATTAAGTCACAGAATGACTTTAAGTGTTACAATAAATGTTAATCATGATGCATTACTTCAGAAGTCTCCTACTTTTCACTTGAGCTGATGAAAAATATACGTATATATTTAAATATATATAACATATTTGAAAGCTAATATGTACAACCGTTTTTCTCATGCCTGAGAATACAGGTGACAGGCAAGCACCTTGTTCGCATATCACTAGTTGTGCTAGAACACACCAACACTTATTCAGAGAGACCCAAGCTTGTTAGCAAGCTCACAGGCAACACAGAGGAGATTTTCTGGCTGATCAGTGCACGGAACAGAAAAACATTTACTGAATTCCATTAAGTCAAATGCTGCCCACTCAAAATCAGTAGGTCATATTTAAGTATTAACACCATTATGTTCCAACGCAGAGGTAAATTTAAACTGACCAAAGCAAAAAGAAAACATCCCTTTGTTGTGACAAGAGACTGTTTCATAGACCAATTAATTTTTGATGACATTTATAAGACTTCTGTAACACAAAGTTGAAAGCATGCAGTGGAGATACTCTCTTTTGCTAAATGTTTACCAAGATGATGAATAAAAACCAGAAGCAAACCAGAAAGCATGAGAAAAATGAAAGAAGTGAATCTGAAGCTAAAATGGGCCTTAAAATGCAAGTACGACCTGAAAGCAACAAAAGAAGGTAACTGTCACTGTCCCAGCTGGTCAGAGAAATCTGCACAGGGTTTTAGGAAAGCTCATAGCAAATCAATCTCTTGGTGGCTGAACTTTACAATGCACTTCTCACTGGTCACCTGGAAGAACTGTGCATGCTGCATTATCAGTTCAAGTATTCAATAAAACATAATGTATTTGGCAAGTAATGTGCTACTATCCCACAACTATACGTTAGGATTTAAACTTGCTGTAAAAGCTGCTGTAAGGTCAAAGTTACTCGTCATCTTTTGCGTACATTCTCCCTATTAGAAAGGCTAAGCAATGCACTGGAGAAATCAACCATTTCTTAAAATGTCTTTAAATATAACCAATAAGAAAAATATTTAAAAATCCCTCATTTGATGTGGATTAATTGATAAATAAGATGATCAAGTTGAACATGTTTCAGATGCACGTCCAGAGACCAGAAAACTATTGGAGAGCCCTCCCAAGAGAATTCAGAGTATTCTTAATACTCTCCATCAGTTCCGAGAGCTAGAGCTGACTGATTTGTCTGTAATGCAGGGAATATTACTGCATTTCTCCTAATCAAGTGGTACATTAAGAACGTGAATCCAGTCTTTCTTCCCTGTTTCAGAAGGAAGAAGAAAGTCTCAAGTACTAAGTATAATTCTACAACCTGTACGTAGGACACAAGAAACTTCTGCTGTGACTGATGAATAGCAGGCTTTGCAACAAGCAAAACACTGAAGAGTAAATCTCTTAGAAATGAAACATTCTTGGCCATGACCACTAATCCCCATGACCTGGAACAACTTGTTGCAGACTGAACATATAAAGATGAATTAAAAGGCCTTGAGCTTTTTAGACTATGTTTGGCCTACAGATTCTTTCATTGAGGGCCTGTTCTTTTTTTCTCAGGCTTCAGTATGCTTATCTCAGTGAAAACTGTATGTAACCACACACTGTTCCATTATTTAGGAACCAGCTCAGAAAAAAAATAGCATTTGGGATGCAAATGGGCATACAGCTAAAGCATGCATAATGCAAACTAATGGTGCTCACGTATGTGCCCTAATGTATATGTAAAACGTGCTTTTCATAGACAACACTATATATATACACAAGCATACATAGAAGCATATTAGATGTACATATATATATTATATAAGCATAACATATTTTATTGTATATAATATTGAATATAATATATTGCATATCTATTGTATAGATAAATACATATTATATACATTTTGTATACAAATCACTAACTGGATATTTAATTGTAAAACAGCCATTAATAATTTTGGACAAAAACTGCATTTCCTAATAGCTTTTTTGTCTTCTGCTGGAGGTTGCACAGGTATAGCAGAACTTAGGTCATCTCAAACAAAAATAGCAGGTGAGAAATTGAAAATAAATAAAACAAGGGGTTCCCTGCCGTACCTGTAGCTGTGGGAGAATTCCTTCCTAAAAGATACTGTAAATGCCAGAGTTTATCTGAGGTCAAAAAGTGGCTAGACAAAACCCCACCTCAATGGCCGGTAAATATAAAACGACTAATCCTGGGTGATCAAAAGCAAAATATAAACCACTTCTCTCATTTTATGATATATGTGTGGAAAAAAAATCTCAAGTTGTACGTTCACCTGTTTCGGTTGCAAGATCCACCTTTGGCTGGATGGTAGAATCTGTTTTCTTCTCAGGAATGTACTGCTAACTTTTTTATCTCTGTCTCTACATACACACACTTAAACTCTGGAATTGCAAATTTTTCCATCTATGCTTATTATGGTCTTTTGTAACTCTACCAAAGTGTAGAATTAGGCCTAACAGTAATAAATTTCTCATGCTATACTTGCAATAGTCAATGGTTGCCTACGGAATTACCTTATTATTACATGCTTACTTCAAAAATTATAAAGCACTTCACATTGTGCAAGTATGATTGGATAATGGTGCTCCTTTCTGGTTTTAAGGTATATTCTTCTAGTTCTACGTTTATTGGCCGATTGGTCTCTTCGCAATTTTTTCCACATTTGTTTAAAATTATTTAAGTTCTTAAATAATCCAGCCTTTACTCTCAATATATATTCAGCTTTTGGCTCATGTAATATTTTACAACACTAACTCAATGCAATCTAATGGGCTGGCCTAAATCCATCAATACCTGCCTTCCACATCCCCAGAGAAAACTAGTGATAAGAGGTCTCTTGTTTACAAGGAACTTTCTTTGGTAACCACTAGACAAACTTTTCTGACAGGTACCCATTATGCTTAATATAATAATGGACTTAATTTGAGAGTAATACCCATTAATGATACAGATGTTTATATGGAAGGTATTGTGGTGAGCAGAAAGACAGCAATATGACAGAAGAATATGCTTATGACCCTGTAAGAATATTAGCCTTTAGCAAAAATATACTGTACTGGTATTCTAACTGTGCCAAACCCAAACTGAACTAGAATCCAACTGAAATGAAATATCCAATATTCTGACTTTAAAAACTCATCACTGATTTCTCCAATGAATACACAAAAACTGCAAGATGCGTTTTTTTTCCTACTATTCTTCAAACATCTCAGTTAAGTACTGAAGCGCTCATGTCCGCTTTTTACAATAATGTGCGGATAGAGAGTGGCCAACCCAATAAAGGCACTTGCTGCAAGAGATTCACAGAGACATTCGTAACACCGGTAATCCTTGGCTGACCCTACAAAGACCTTACCTAAAAAACTACCTTCTTCATGCTGTTACAAAATGCCATTGAGAGCCTTGTATATCCTGATAAGAAGCATTTTGTATGCTGGTGCTGAGCACTGTGACTGTCAAGTCTCCACACATATCATGCCATTAGTGATCATGATTAATACCCGTAGGCAGACTTGGGTAGAAAATTTTGGTTTTAGACTCCCAGACAAGTACCTTAATCTTTGGACATCATATGCTTTTTGTTGTACTGTATTAGAAATCTAATTAAAAAAAAAGGTTTTAAATAGAAAATAAATGGCCACTATCAGGCTCATTTGCCTTCGATACTTTCAAAACTTTACGTTTAGATGAAAAAAAAGAAAAAAAAAAAAGGAACTTATTTTGATACAGCACAAAAATGCTAAAGGTACAAAAACCCATAAAGACAAAGGAGGAGTTCAGTTCTTGGGAGTTCAGGATGAGTTTTTTCCTTCTTAAATATTAAATTAATGAACAAGTGTAGCTTTCTGTCATATTCAGCAGGAATATAAGCATTTGTTAAACTTTTGGAATATATTTAAACTATGTTTAAATGTTTCAGTGAACAAGGGCAACAGTGGCACTAATGAAAATATAACATAAACTATAGGCAACTTCAAAAATAACGCTTACAAGCACTGAGATGACAAATCGTTCTTTAGAATGAAATCATTAAAATGGTATTTCACCTATTATGGAGACTAGTAGTTTCATAACAAAAATACGCTAAGGAAAGCTAGAAAATTGGATAACAAATATCACAAAAAAAAAATTATCATTTCAGTTACCTTATTGATTTACAGTGTTTTCCACTAGATCATTTCTGTCTCTATCTTTTCAGTCTGTAGAGAGTTAAGGTCTACCATATAATGGTGGCACCACTAATCTAAAACTTAAAGCAAGAATAACACCGCTAAAATCTCTTACCTTGTTTCAGGTCATAAATAGATTGTACTGGACAGAATAATTTTTGCCCAGCTGATCAATAACTGCATTTTATCAATTTCTGCTATCAGTTTATCAAACTCATTTTTTTCCTCTCTTTTATAGGAGCAGTCCATTTTGACATGGCATCAGTTCTAATTCACCAGAACAAGATAAAAAACCAGTGACACCAAGGTAATCAGAATAATTTGATGTTCAATCTGAGATGGAATAATTTCAAATTAACACATTCATGTTAAAGGGATGTCCATATATTTTAAGATTTTTTTTTAAACACAACTACTACCAAATTATTTTAAATCATCCTAGGGCATCAACAATTTGTAGTTTATCTGCTGGCTTCCAGCTACTACATAATGGGTAATTAGATGTTGAATCTCCTAGTGACTTAGAAAAATAGTCTACATGTTAATTGCTTTTATGAGTCCTTTAATGTAATCTGGGGACAGAAGAATTTTGGACTGTCTCTGAATAACAACATTACTGGCAGCAAGCTTAATTTCTTTCCCTTTTTTCCCCAGACTTTTCTTAGCAGTTTTGACAGATTTCTTTCCCTCCTCCCCATACATTATATATATATTCTTTTACCACCACACTGTTAGATTTTCTGTTTAATTGCAACCAATGGTCACTGACCATTTTCAAGGTAGTGTCCTAGCTACCACTAGATTTCCACCCCCCACGAAGAGGCATCTGTATTTTCCATAGGCTGTTTCTAGTAAAAAACTTTGTCCCTTCTTTCTTGTTTAGCATCTTTTTTTATTAAGTTATAATTGAAAAATGTACATTTGCTTTCCTTTCTCCTTCCAGATCCTCCCAGTGATCTTTGATTTTCCTACAGACAGGGAATCATGAGCAATCTCATCTTGCTGTCGGCAGGCTGACAGTGGTGAACCTTTTGGCAACAAAGCTACTACTGCCACAACACAGACTGCTAGAGGCTTGACTTAGAATGTTGCCTGTAAACACCTCAAGAAATGAAGTGAATGTCTAGATCTGTATTGTCACAAGTGGAATGTTTGTGTGATTTAGCTGAGAAAACAGAAAACAAAAAACCCACAAAAAAGAAAAACCTCCAGAATAGTCAAAATTAGCATGGGAATATACAAACATAGGAACCTCCAGAGCACTACATCAACACTGTATCTTGTCCTCAACAGCGACAAGTATGCCTAGATAAAAAGTATATGAATAAGAGTAGTATATAGTTAGGTTTCCCAAAAAAATTTTTCCAGTCTTTACCAGCTTACGCCTCTTGAAGGAGTAAGACAGAATTTTGAAGTCAGAAGCGGGGCGGGGGAAGCATAGCAAGAGAAAGAATTTGAACAAGGAAATAAATCACATGTTTTAGGGAAAAGAGTAAATCATGGAAAATCATATACATGCTGCTACAAGAATGTAACCTTTTTGCAATGCTCTCCAATTTGGCCCCCCCAAGTAAACAGAAAAAATTTTCTCTTCAAAATTTTTCTCTAAATCATTGACATGTATCAACTACAGAATAATCCAGAAAGTTCACAAGTTCCCATAAATTTATGATCTCCCTTAACCACCTACTGTAATAATGATGCTAGTCAATGGTAGGAGAGTGGGGTACAAGAGACAGAAGTTTCAGAGCAGTTTGGCCTAAATACTGAAACACATCAGCATTAGACAGAAGAAAAATACTCATTAACAAAAAGAAATCACAAGTCTTGACATTAACTGCAAAAGGGTTTTTCTTCTCTGTTTTGTTATTCTTTTGGAGGTGTAACATGGAAGCATGCAGTAAATTCCACAATTTTTCTGAAACCTGTGCATTCTCCAGTTATTCAAGTATAGAATCCCAGAATCCCCTCTTTGAAAGCCCCATGCAAATCTGAGCATATTAAGTACCATACTTATCAAGTCTTCTTAAGGAATTATGTTTAATCACAGAATTCTTGAAGGGAAGAAAAACTACCAAGAAGCAGTCTGTGCTACTGTGAACAACCGGCTTCTGGGTTGTTACTTAGCTCTCAGAAAAACCTATAAAACCAGAAACTGCTTCCAGTATATACCTAAAGAGCCCAGTTGAAAGTGGTACCTGGATTCTCTTCAGAGAAAGTGTAGAAGAGAAGGTGTGTGGGGGAGGATGAAAGCATTGATGCACAATTCCTCTCTGAAGTCCAGTAAGTACATTGCATACTGACTGGAATGATAAAACTTCAGTCTTACTAGTGTTTATTCCACACCGTGCCAAAATGGTTTGACCAAAGCACAGACTAACCTCTACCAAGCTCTGTCATGAAGAGTAGAATTATTAGCCTCAGTACTATGTAAAAACAGGTAGAAACAAGTGCTTTGCTTGGAGAGTGTAGGGGGAATGATTAAACAACACAGCTCTTCAACATAAGAGGAGATGCAGGAAGGCAGGTGCTGGTTGGCATGAGGAAGGAGAACCTTTTTGCCCTCAAGAACTACAAACTGAGGAAGCAGCGTGAACTCAGGATCCTGTCCCTAGATTCAACATGCCCAGGACTGTACACGACAGTCCTCTTGCTTTTTGACTTTTAAAATTCAGCTTAGTCTCCTTTGCTCAAGATTTCCTGCTCATGATCCTATTACCACTTAGTTACACCTCTGATCTAGTAAAATAGCACTGTTATTACAGAGGTATTTAAGTAACAATAAGAAAAACAAAGAGGAGATTACCAACATATGGAATTGTCCAAAACAGGCACAGAAATCTTTTTGCAAAAGTGGTTATCAAAATTTAGAGTACGATATATTACAGTATTACATATACTACTGGTGAGCTGCAATCAGGCTGTGTGCAGGTTAGTAAAATTCAGAACAAGAAAGATTTATAATTAAACTAATCAAAATATTACAGGTGCTATAATAAGTACTTCTGAATTTTTGATGTGGCATGCTGATTCTTAAATTTTGAGAACTACTTCTGATATAAGTACCGTATTGGGCTCCATCAAATAAAAGTCCATATCTTAGAAATCTCAGTTCCTTAACACAAATCTGGATGTCAGACTATAGAGACTGATGTGTATTGCTGAATGAAAAATTGACCTTTGTGAAAACAACCTAAGGGCTCTAAGAAAGTATGATGGCATGCAGAGTCATTTGAAACTACAATAATCCATGTGCTTACCCTCCAGTGCTTAAGAACATTTTTTTTTCTAAACGTACAAGCAAAAAACACCCACACCCAGCAAAGGGTTCCCACAAAACTTCTACCAAAGTAATTTCTTAAAAATACAAACAAAACCCCGCCACAATCTTTTCTTTTTGTAGCTTCATAATAGGATGTCGCATCAGTCTGCTTACTCATATAGCGTTAAATATATACATTCTATAATCTGCTGATACAAATTAAATAATTGAATACTGTTATAGTTTTAGCTCTACAATTTTGAATTAATTTGGTGGATTTAAGATGTTCTATTCATTTTAATGTGTACCTGCCCTCAGATGCTGACATGTAAATTATTTAGAAGTTAGTATTATCTTCTAAGACAGACAGCACTTTAAACTAGTCAACATACACTCCTGGTATCCACAGAATTCAACTTCATATACACAAAAATTAAACTTTTCTATGAATACTTCTTAAGTATTTTTTAATTACCTTAGATCTAAAACCTACACTCCTCCTTCACACAGAAGCATCACTGACTTTGCCTTATCAAACAAGCCTGGGAATACAGTGGGAAAGAAGGCTGTGCCAACTCTATTGGGGTCAAGTGGATTGAAGTCTGCTTGCGCTATCTGAATCACACATTGGCAGATGAAAAGACATGCCTTTTACCATCTGTAAATTTTAATGTGCCAGATTTTGGCTGCCATGCAACCTAAAGCATTTACTTCACTGAGGTACACAGCAAAAAGGACACAAGAAGTTTTTATCTAGATTTAAGCTGACAGCACTTGATAAAATCAGTTTATGCTACAGTTTAACTGTTTAAACTTAAGCACTGAAGCAAATTTCTCAACCATATAGAGATGTTCTGAAGAAAAAAATACCGATTGTCTCTTGATTTCTCCATGGTTTCCTTTCTGCATTTTAGAAGAAAACAAGTATGTGGATTTTTACAATGGCCTTGAAAATGCCATTTCACTAAAACTGAAGGTACATATAACTGTCTGATCCTTTCAGGGATTGTAGTCTCAAAAGACCATTGCAAATGCAAATAGCTATAGTTGTTACTGAGGAAACAGAAACAATGAGAAGAATGGCAGTAGCTGTGGACAAGAAACAAGATATGCGATCTTCCTTGCAGCAGGGAAACTGGAATCTAGTTCTATTTTGCAATAGGAAGTCATCTGGTAGACTGAGGATAACTTCAATCTGCTCTATAAACCTCACAGTCTATTTTAAATGACCATGATTTATGCTTTGTTCAGAAATAGTACACAGTGGTGCAGCAAAATATCTTTGACATATTAATACTTTTGCCCCATTGCTCCCCCCTGTAGTCTTTAATCCCATTCATATTAACCCCTTATTTTTCCAAAATCTGTACTGAATAAAAGGATATTATATTTTCCCTATATCTGTCAATGATTTTTAAGGAAATTTTTTTTTTTTGTCCATCAGATGTCTACTGAAGCCAGAAGGGTACAACAGTACTTACACTTTTGCATTGTTGCTTTTCTCTAGCACAAATGAGAAGGTATTTTAAAATTGAAAGCTGAACACACACCACACCACACCCCCCCCAGTCTGAGTGGAAAAGTACGCAAAAGGCAGATATGGAGACAGGTTGTCTCTCTTACTGCTCTCATTTCAATTTGACTGCTCTTTTGTAATTTTTCCTTGTTTTCACTTGTTTAACTTCAAGAGCCATAAATTTCTATCTGAAGAATTTATATTAAGTAGGATGAAGAATGTTCAAATTTAAGCAAAATTTGAGAGAATTAAAGAAATTCTGCAGATTAGTTGAAATTTTGACCAGTTACACTCTGAAATTGAGGAAATTCCTTCACAGATGTGTCAGAAGCAAAATCCACCATTTCTGGAACAGAAGGAGGAAAAGCAACAAAGCATGCCAGTCAGAGATGCTGTAGTTATTGTGGAAAAGCCTTTAAGCAAATGCAAATCTGGCAGAATGGAACTATCTGAATATAAGGAAGAAAGAACAAAACATGAGATACACAGATCAGATTTGAAATCATGCTTTTCATCTAACTAAAGTAATTTTAATACCTTCTGAAAACAAAAGAGAAATTCTAAACTGCAAGAGTTTTTCTTCATTTTGTTCTCTGAGCAGCTCTGTAAACAGCATTAAAATACCGAAGATCTAAAAACTTTAAGAAATTCCAGCATCTTCCAAAACTAGAAAGGTCTGAATTGCGAGCATTGCGGCTACTGAAAAGCACAGGACCGCTTCCCACAAAGCCATCCCCATTGAATGACATTTACTTTCCTGTTCCAAAAACCATTTTGATGTTGCAATTTATCTTTATCCTGGAGAAAGCGAAAACACAGGTACAAACTCAACCTTCAGATCTTCCGTTGCAGCTCTCCTGGACCACTGCTGGCCACTTTCCGCACTCACACCTATTCAGTTTTGTTACCAGAAACAATGACAGAGAAGCAGAATTGTCATACTTGCACAGAACACAGGAATTTGCAAATGATTTTCACATGTCAGAGATCCAAATATTTTACAAAACAGATACCTAAAGGTACCACACACATACACATAGTATCTCGCTGTACCGCATACAATTTAATCTGTTTGCAGATCTTCCCTAGTAGTGACCACTACAATGCATTCGCACAGGCACTACAAGTCCACTATGGTAGAGGGAATGGATAAAATATCCCAGCTCTAATTTCTATGATTTTCAATTAAACTTCCTTTCCTGTTGGAACATGGATCACCTGCTCCACCATGCATACTTCTGTATTATTAATTTGTTAGCTTGCTCGAATCACAGTTGAAAACCTTTCAGCCTTGGTTTGCAGCAATAAATTCAACTGACATCTGAAATTTGGAACGCTCACTTAATATTGATTCTGAATGTAATAACAAGCGACATGACCTTTTGGAGGGTGTAAAATATGGCTGCCACAACATCTGTGCCACATTTCTTGCTGTTTAGTAATATGCTCTAACAGCATGGAGCTGGCATCGAAGTTAAGCTTTATTATCAAGCAGATCACTCAATCTCTCTAGCTTCATTAAAAAAACTCCACAAAACCTTACTTGTCACCCCACCCCCAAAATGCTTCCCACATCTAGAACTTGTGCAAACATCAATGTTTCTAAGACTTAATTTATCTTGCAGTAACAAAAGAGATACTGGACCCCTAAAAGACACCCCTTCTGCCAGACATGGCAATTCCAGCAGACTGAAAATCAGTACCTCTTTAGTCAGTGAGAAGAAGAGATTTTACATCAAGTAACCTAACCAAATATCTATCAAGTTACACTGTTCACAGTTATCTTCCTATATATAAGAAAATACCCTTACATCTTTCCTTCCATTCTGACAAAAAAACCCCCACATTAATACCATTGCTATGTGCTCTGACACCACAAACACCATTTTAATTTAGCATTACCCCAGGATACCTTGAACTAATTTTGCTAGGCTGGATACAGAATTGGTTGGATCTGATTTCCTTTCAGTAGTTTCCTTTGAAGTGCTGATATCTTTAAAATATAGTTCAAGTAGGCAGAATATAAATTTCTGTATTTTTTAAAATCCAATTTAAATAACTCCAAATTATCCAAGCAGTCTAACCAAGTTTCAAAAACAGAATTTTGCTACAGAAAACACACACCCCCCCAACACATTATAAAGAATGTTTTAAATATCTCCTTTTTTTTGTTGACATAACAAGGAAACTGAAACAATGCATCCCTTTATCCTTATGAACAATTCTTTTATCTCTTAATGAATAATAAGCAGAAGGAAGCAGATCTTTACCATGACATTTTATTTTTGTATTTTGTGATTTTAGTTTCTAACTTGGTACCAGCTAAAATTTTAAATGCTTTAAAACTTACCCCTCAAGAAAAATTAAAAACCTTCATAGCTTACAGTTAAATAAAGCTTATAAATAAAAGACCTGTTGGCACTCTAACAAATATGTATAATATAAAGAACAAGAAATTTTTTTTCTTTTTTTTAAATCTTAATAGACCCTATGCTGCAAGCTTTGCTAGTATATGCCTTGTGGCCAGGTGGCCAGTACAGGTATAATCTGTATCAAGGAGGTTATGAATACCTCACAGTTACACACTGAGAACCAGAGAGCTGTTCTTTTAGTAAATGTTTTATAAAAAATTACAAAGACAAAGAATGAAAGTATATAAAAATATACCAAGTATATAAAAATATTCCTTGTGACATAACCCTGGGATAGTGGGAACAGATTCCCAATATGTAAGTTTCAAAAGGCATTAAATATCATTGTATACATGTACTGACACATACTAATTCATGTATATTATATTTAATAAGTATATGTATATATGATTATTACTGAAGGCAGAATTAATCTTTAATGATTACTACTTAGAATTTGAAATTCATTTAGATCAATTATATATACACATTATCATATTAAAATGGCTAGTTCCTGTCTTTCTCTCCCCTGCTCTGAACATAATTTAATTTACTTATAAGATCAGCACCTGAACCAATCAACTCTCCCATTGTGCTACAATAGATGAAGTTGAGACTATAACAAAACATGATGAAAGACTGCTTGGGCAAGACATGAGAGAATGACTAAAAGAAAGAATTGTTAAATTGTTTCAATGACAATGAAGTATGGGACTCATTTGAAGGAGTCAGAGAATAAAATCAAATACTTTAAAAGCTATAACTGATGTTTGAGATCCCTCCAATCTCATAATTAGCAATTATCATAGAGGAATAAATTCCATGAAAGGTGAAAGCAGTAGAAAAAAGTGTTATTGAAAGACCCAGAGAACCCATGGGTTTGGTCTTTACCCAAGGTTCTATGTTACATACAGAGTGTCCAGAAACTTCAGCAGTTTAATTGTATTAAAGCGTATTTGAAATCTGCACACTTCAGCTGCATGACAGTTGTTCTCTCAGACAGCAGTATTTACAAGTCCTACATGATGGCGTCAATTAAAGTACCAGAGATAGCCATGCACTTACAGTTTTGGAAAAGATTTCTCACTATGTGATCGTATTAGACTTGAGAGTCTAACTGCACAACCAGACTTTTGAGTTTTAAGTAGTATATACTAAAACCGCTGTGATTTGTCGCAATAGTTTCAAACATGTCTTCCTTAGAGGCTTAAATCTACTGCTTCTCTGCACCACGAAACTAGCTGCCCTCCTTACTCAGATGCTGATGTGATCTTGCTTGCTTGCACCCTCTGAGGCATCAGAAAAGGCAGAGGTAAACAACCACGAATTGGATTACTCCACCATTCTCAGCTGAGATAGAATTCAAAACTAATCTGATTATATGTATATTATGAGCCACTAAGAATCTTTTTGCAGCAATTACCAAGCTTGCACACATAAAAAAGGGCATTTTATTTAGCACTGGGCTAATCTATCAAGTGGTAAGCTTCAAAGGGAATGTTGGGGGGAAAAAAAACCCAAACAAAAACCCCCTGAAGTAGGTTTATAAAGCAGGGATATTTCTTTTTTATTGAACTGCAAAGAATTATTTCAGACTCTTAAATGCACTGAAAGACTTTCAAATAAAATACAATTTCTCCTTTGGACTTTCAAAACTTAAATCCCAGTGATATAACTTCTGTAAGTTCTAAAAGGCTCCAGAGCAGCAGTTGGAAATGCTCTCACTGTTTCTGATACACAACTCAAACCCAAGAGCTCTGGCTGGTTAGGGCAGAGGGAAGGCAGGCTAACTAGCAGTGGCTGACACCTGCCTTAAGAATTCATAGCCAAGATTATACGACAATTACATTTATGCTTTTTAATTGCAACTAAAATTGTCAGACAACCAAATATGAGCTATATGTTTGTTTTTCTATGAAACAAGGCTGAAAATGAAAAACTGAAGTAATACAGTATAATGTTATACATGCATTTATGCTTATGCACATCTGTAAAACTAGATTTTTACCAAAGCTGTCAGTGAATATATTAACATAGCTGTAGGAGTACAAGCACGCAACGCACAGTGAAACTCAAAAGTAAAGGAGGAGGCGCTGTAAGTGGAGGAGGGATGCAAGAAGGAAAACCACAAGAGGCAATTTCCACATTCCTGCTCAGAAGTGAGGGCATTCAGACACTTTCCTCAGGTGTCTGTCCTCTACTGTGCAGCGTTTGGGCAACAATCAGGAAAAAATTCAAGTTCAGTCAGAAATCTGTGACATGATCAGGATGACGGAGACATAGTAAAAGAGCATGCGTGACTGGAAAAGGACCACTGATTTACAGAGGACAAGCAAAGATGAGCAGGAGAGGGATTACTGCTTGGCTGCACAGAGTGCCAGTTTGAAGAGATCATGAAAAGACTGAGTTTGCAATCCTGAGAGAGCCTGGGAAGGCAACTAGCAAAAGTTTGGACTCTGAACTTGAGAGTAGGCTTCAGTGTAGTCAAGGAATTGCTAGACAGAACCTCCTGGGGCAGAGCCAAGAAGGCCATGCCCAGGACATGTGGCACACAGTGAGGGGGCAGTGAGTCAGGGATGGATGCAGAGGACTGGATAGGGTTTGCAAGGGTGCTGAAAAAACTGATGGATATTGTCATAAGGTGACATTCACTTGTGAAAAACCACTGCCGTGCAGGCAAGCCCTTGCTAACATTATGCTCATCTAACAAAGGCAAGAAAGAGAACATGGGGAACTATAGGCTGACCACTCTCACCTAGAATGATGCCTAGAAAGAATTTGAACTGTTTCTCTTTGGAAACCTTTTCCAAGAACATCAATGACAAGAAGATAATCAGGAACAGTTAACCTGGATTTACCAGAGGAGAAATAATGCAAAATGATTACATTCTACAACGAAATGACTGGCTTCTGGACGTGAGGAGAAAGCAACCGATGTGGCACTTAGTCTTTAGTGAATTTCTTGACACCCTCTCCCACAGCGCTCTCAACTGCAACCTGAAGAAATATTGTTTGGACAAATGGACTTTCTGATAAGCCAAAAACTGGCTGAATTGCTGGGCTCAAAGGGCAGGAATTAATGACTCAGTGTCCAGCTGGCACCCAATAGCAAGCAAAATTCTGCAGGGGTACTAGAGTCTGTATTGTTCAATATCTTCATCAGAGACCTGGACAATGAGACAGAGTACACTGTCAGTTTATTTTTGGTTGGTGTTAAATTGGGGGAGTGGCTGACAGAACAAATTGCAGAATTTCAATCCAGAGACATCTTTAAACTCAAGGAATGGCCCACAGAGGCCTCATGATGTTTTGCAAGGAAACACAGAGTTCTCCAAAGGTGGTGGAATAATCCCAAGCACCAGTACAAGCTGGGAAGTGAACAGCTGAGTGGCAGCCCTGCTAAGTCTACTTCCTTTAGTTCTGTAAAATTCACAAAACTCTACTCTGTGACCTGAGCCTTTGCAGCCAAGTGAGAATCCTCTTTGTTGCTCTCAGTAAGCAAGGAAAAAATAAATTAACTACTGTTTTCAAATATCATAATATATTAGGAATACAGTGGTATGCAGGTTGGTTTAAAAAAAATCATTAAGACCTTTTAATTCTTGCCCTTTATACCAATCGATTAGTAAATACCAGTTTCAGCAATACCCAGCAGTCTTCATTTTTAAATTGACTCCAGAGACTGGACGATTGCCTTGTTAGCTATCTAGAACTAAATGCAATAAAAGGCACAAGGACTTGCAGTTAAGTACCATAGCACTTGCTTCCAGTTAGGTACCTGTGATTCTCCATAGATAATACAGCAAGAATTAGATAACTCAGAATCATGAGTAGAAACAGCAACAAAAACTCCAGAAGCTTCTCATAGAACTGCCTTGAGTTAGTCAACAGGAAGCACGGATCATCCTAAAGTATCCAAATCCCATCCTACCTCTCCTTCCCTGCAAAGCACAGGCACTCAAGTCACTGTTGCAGGATGCGCATCTGTTCATCTAGGAAACCCGACCTACAAGAATGGGATGTTTTTTAAAACAAAATAAAAAGTGTAAATAGGCAGTTAAAGCATAATCATAAATAAAATGTACTCATAATGGAGACTGAGATGAATACTAATCATAAGAGATATAAAACTACATGTTTTTTATAAAAACAAGTAACCCTGGCTCAAAAGAATAATCTTTACATTTTCATCAAAACATAAGTATATATGAATCTAAAATTAACCACACATAATGACAAAATAAAGTTAAATTCCATGGATGCCAGCAATTCAAATTCATCACAGTATGCATAGCGCTACTTTCTTGCAAAACATTTTAAATTCGACCTAAAATGGGAGTAAATTACAAAGCAGCATAAGTGCCACTAATACAGAAACCAGTGGTGTTACACACCAAGCAATATACTGCCTAGCACAATATTATAGGTGCTGTGCCACAGACATTAGAATGCATGATCCCTAAAACTGATTCCAGTGTGCACCTAAGACAGACGGACATGTACTTCAAGTACTGTATTCCCAAAACTGCCATCTCTTTTACTGAGATGTCAGGTACAGACGCTTTCACAAGGCTTTCTTAAGTGACACAGAATATTCACAAACTCAAGTAACATGTAATACGACTTCATAACTACAATTTGACTTCCGGACCCAAAAGGCAAACATCTGAAAAACAAAGCAAAACCAAACCACTGAAAATACTTTTTTGAAGAATTGCCAGCTAAACTTAAGGAGAGTCACCTTCAGATAAATTCAAGAATGTTTCTTTGCCTCTATGTTGTCTTCAAGCCACAAGAAATTCCTTCAGAAGAACACTACCTGCATCAGCTTCGGTGCTCTTTTGAGAAGAGTAACTGTGGAGAGTGTGCCCCAGAATGGTACTTGCTGAAGTACTACCAAGATATTCACTCCTGTGGTCAAGATTTGTTTCAAAAAACTTTAAATGACAGCTGTGATAAATGCTGTTGTCCAGAAGTATTTTAATAACGTATTTTATTTCCTTACTTTTAAAACTCCATTTCTAGGTTAGCAATGCTGTTGCTTTGAAAATTATTTATTTGCCATTCTTAAACTTATCTAAAATAAAAGCTAAGTCAAGGGAAGATTACAAATAGGGTCACTGTTTCTTATCCAGTTTCTTGAGAATATGTGCAAACTGAGGCAAATCTTGGGAATACTCATATTTGTGCTATGTGTCCAAAGAGCCTACAAGTAACAGCAGATAAAAATTAGCACCTCTGGTCTCCCATTGCCTTCCATGAAGAAGCAGGTGGCAGCAAGACAACTGATGCCAAACGACAGAACAGAGCAATTACCTAGGGAGAGGATTTAAAATGAAACACACTCTCCTATCTTAACTTAGACATTTAGGATGGGCTTCAACTAATTCTAACAATTTAAAAAGAGTTATCTAACCATAACTAGTCAAGTAGTTACCTCTGCAGTTAATGAACAGGGATACGTACCACAACAGGGAAATTTTTCCCATGCCACCCTAAGATGAAGCATGTAGGAGGCATCACTCTGTAAGTGCCTGTCTTATTTTACTGATGATTAACTTTGATTAATAGCATATCTTTTATATTAGTGCGAATTAGACAAGATAGAATTCATCTTTATTTTCTTATTTTCAAGTAGTAAGACAAGCCCTCAGGCCAGAGGTTATTTGGAGCCTATAGAATGGCAGAACAATGGAATTTGCCTTAGCATGTCACTTGTGCCACCTCCCTTTAATCTCTAACATATTAGCATACGCTACTCTTTATTACCCTGTTGAATTTGGCGCTATTTGTGTCTACTGAGTCATGTATGTTCTATTCTGTTAATGTGACTAACCTCCTTATTTGGTATTTTGCTTCAAGCTCCCACTCCTAGAAGGAGCTGATTATTTGAAAGCCTCAGCGTTACAATCCTCCTAGCTTCAGGAAAAGACTTTTCAAAAAAGGATGTGGGTGCAGTCTAAGGATTTAAAATAAAAAGGCCTCTAAAAATAATCCGTTTATAGAAAATAAGCTCATGATATTGTCAGACTTAGCCCATAACCTGCACTTCAAAATTCTCCTTATTTTTAGACCTGTTATTTAACTATACATATATTTTAACCTTGCTGATGGAAAGAAAGATGACAGCCACAGAATCATCCAGACAAAACACCAACATCTAATTTGCATGTTTACTAGCATTATACATTGAAAGATGAGGGCTGCTTCTCCCCTGTAAATTCCCTGCTGATATGATATCATACCAGTGACTTCTCCGTATTTTTTTAGGTCATTCTTTCATTCAATTGCTTTCCTATGCAGAGCAGCTTCTAATAGGCACAGTTCCATCCACTTGGCTAACTTTACTGCAGTACTGAAGGCATACTGGCTGTATGAAAAGGCTGATCTGCTAAAACAGCAAATACAAAACCAGCTCCTTTCATCACCATCTTTAGAGTTTGGGTATACACATGACATAGCACAAGTGCCAAGATGTTAATCTCAGGCTGTGAGTAAAATTTATCTCTCAAAGCTTTATGACTCTATGTCTGTACTAGATAAACCTCACTGTGGATGTTTACTGCGAAAGCCGAAGAGTTCATCTACATATCTATTTGCATGCACATATCAGTCAGTTGCAGAAAAAAACCAGAAGAGAATAGGATTGGTAGAGCTCTCCATTGACATACCAAGCATGAACATTTATCCAGCAATCATAAATATGTATTCTGACAATGTTCTTCCACCCCAGTATGCAAGTGGAGACCAGAATAGCAAACAGTAGTGAAATATACCCTCAGAAACCCACAGTTTCCAAGTATTTTCCAGGAATATGAAATCACTAAGAACAGAAAAATACAGGACATTCGCTGGAACCTCTGTAACAATGCTTTTTTTGTACAGGTGAAAACATATTCACACAGTCAAGTGGAAAAATATTCCAAGCAACATATTAATCACAAATACAGAGCAAACATATTGGTGCAACTGAAAATCATCAATGCTAATGTAGAAGGCACCTCTGATTAGAAAAGGTTCAGAAATGATTATACAGATGAGCAAGCCTGATTTTTGGGATCATCTTCATTCTGCATCTGACATGTAAATGTAACTATTCTGACAAATCAGAGTAGGAAGCAGCACAGTATAATACCGAAAGCTGTATTTTAGCTTAAATTGATTTGACCAACTTTTTAGCAAGGAAGCTTTGATTAACTGTATTTATCTATTGCTCTGCAGACAGGTTGCAAAGTGGAGATGTAAAACATGCAAACCATGTTTCGCAGAGTGGGTCAAAAACCCTTCTCTTTTTACTAAAACTTCCTAGGACTGGTATGTTTGTGACCTTGGGGAAAGCAAAGTTACATACATCATTTAAAAGAGAAAGAAGGATTGAGAGAGCCAGGGGAGAGGAAAAGGAGTTAAATCTTGAAATTAGTCTAGAAAAAAAAAACCCCAGAAGCCATTTGCCATTAATTCAATGTAAAGAATATGTAAAGAATAGTAAATGCCATTCCTTTCTTGTCCCTGTTTCTCTGCTGAGTCATAATTATCTCACATTTCACAGAACTGGAAAGTGGGTTGACCCACTGGACACATCTCTTGGCTGGGCAGAGCTGATGGGACTGTGCTTGCCATCTACTGACTGGAGTACATAAGAACCACTACATTCAATAGGATGCTGCTTGACAGTTGGCCTATCAAAAAAACATACAGATTGGCATGAGGGAGAAAATATGGCCCAAGTAGCACATGCAATACTTCTTAGCCCAACAGACAAGTGAAGAGGAAGCAGCTGTCACTAAGATGAAAGGGTAAGGAAATGCAGGGGAAGAGGGAAAGTGGGTGACCACTAGTGACACCTTATGCTGGTAGCTTAGAGCTTGCAATATGCCAGTGCTGCTTCTGAAGGATGCAAGCTACTCAGCTAAATATCTTCCCCTCTCAGTTTTAGGATATGTTTTTCCAGAATGTCTTCCCAGTTATAAGATAAGCTAATTGCCAGCAAAACTAAAATTATATTACACATTAACAGTTCCTAGGGTGATTATATATATGAGCACAAGGAGGTGCTCACACCTGCCCAGGGTAAGGAGAGCACAGATAAGTACATGGAAAACAAAGGCTGGAATGCTGAGGCCCTGTTTCTGTGAATCCCTGATGCTCATGCATTGGCACTTTCTATTTTGAGCTCTCAGGAATCAATTTTAAAAAAGTCACATTCAGAATGCAGCACTTCAATAGCTCTGCTGGCAGCAACACTTTCATTTGTTTGACATTTACTGATCGTATAGTAAGCTGAACGCTGCAAATTCTAAGTTGCAGAAAGACAAAGCTAAGGAATGAAAAAACAAATACCAGCACCATGAGGCTGGAGGAACAGAGAAGTCGGGATAGCGTTCTATTAAATAACTTGAGACAACTCTACCCATAAGCATGAGAAAGTGAAGGATCAAGCACTAGGGATAAGTTGTACTCACTGAAGTTCTTTACCTCAGCACTGAATGTCTTAAATGCTAATGTTTTCCACTAAAAAAACCTCCATGAAATCTTCAGTGTAAACAATAATTCTCTCTCTCTCTTTTTAATTAGGCCCTTCCTCCTGCCACACTTAAGAGTAACTTACCAGGCTTTTAACACAATGCCATTAATAAAACATTGTCTGAAAATCAGGATTAAAATAATTAGAGCACCATGGAATCACATCTTCAAATCCCATTAACGCTGACTCAGACCATCATTCAGAAACAGTTACAGAAAGCTTCAGGAAAATGACACTATTTTTAAACATTAAAGGATTCAAAATACTTTTCCATTTGTTCCTTCTCTTCATTGCTGCTCAGTCTCCATTACTAGCACGTAGCCACAGGTGCATTTCAGTGCTGATACATCAGTATGGGAGATAAAAAATGGTATTATGGAACTTTAGCAGTTTTACATAGCTTTCTAAGCTATGCCTGATTCCATGTTTAAATAGCTCAGCTTTGGGACTACCATTTTATTAATCAAACTACAGAAGAGGAAAAAACCTGAAGTGAAAGTAGATTTCTTCTTAAGCCAAGATATTTTAATAATTTCTTGTAAAAGGAAAACAAATAGAACCATATAACAACTTCAGCTTTTATCATACTGAGTTTTGATGAGAGGTTGTGGCATTCCCTAGCTTTGCCCATATATGTTAATGGTTTGTCAAAGAGAACAATAAGGGCTTTACAGTGGTTTAATAAAAGACTTGGTAATGAATATGAATAATATGGTCAGCCACGTAGTGTCACTGATGCTATATTAACCATCATTACTGGATGTTTCAAACTTTGGTCAAAGTGAAAACTTAATGCAGTTACCTCTGGTACCACTGAGGCATAAAGTTCCATCAGGAATGTTGAAATATTTCTGATGAGGAAAATATAAAGACGATAAAAGAAGCAGACACTTTTTTTTAAATCATCTACTGCATGAGATTATGGGAGAAATACACCTACAAGCTGGTACAGCCTTTTGCCTTCAAATGGAGTGCTAGATATTTTTCTCAAAAACAAGAAACCAAAATGACTAGAATCAATTACTGAAAAAGTAAAGCCTAATTCTATACGTGACCATTTGTTTCTTAATATAACCCTGAGTATATTTCCTCATTGTAACAAATATTAAGATTCCAATGAAAAATTCCAACACCAAGATAAAAAACCTGAAAGATGTAATTGAAATTCTCTGCGAGCATCCCAAAACTATCAAATTCTCTTCCTTATTTTACGACACCAAAGAAGAAAGACTTTTCTCTATCCAGAAGTTTAAAAGGTCAAAATTACTTTCATTTCCCAACCCAACAGACAGAATGGGAATCAAAGTATGGTTCAGAGGAACAGTAAGGTCCTCAGGCTAGCCCCAAGCACACTGAAGAACTACAGCTGTTGAATTTTTTCTCCTTGATACGCGCACTAGTTACAGTTATGCTTAGGTTTCATTTGAGAAAGACTATAATCCAAAGTAAAATTGTGCAGTTTCAGGTTTTTTTTAAAAAGAAAAATGTGTTTCCATGAAACTACCATTTTATAAATCAAATGCAATTACTACATCTTTTCCCCACATCCTCTTTTATGTCATTGTACATCCTTCTCTGCTCAGATGCAATGAAAAAGTTTACAATCAGAATCTTTAGCTTTACATTTCATTAAGTGTTTACACAATTGAGCTTGAATCATGCGACAACTTCATGTGACAAAAGAATGAGAGGTATTAATAATTATTACTGCTTTCTATTTAAGAAAACTTAAGAATAAACCCAAGGATATTTGTGATATTTTTCAAGCTATTTTCCTAATTCATTTAATTCTATTCCTCCGTAAGGCTACAAATAATTACTGTATTCTATAGAAAGTATGGTTTGTTTTCAGTTAAGAACACAGAGATGTTAAAAGTATTTTTCCTATTAAGAAAACAAAAACAAAACCAAAATTGTTATTTTTCCTCCAAGTTGAGTGGCAGCAGTTAGTCCTTAGAAAACAAAAATCCCATAAGTCTCCCTGGTAGGAAATGGACAGCAACATTTCACCATCATTTTAACATTGGGGTTTATCATCAGCTATTTCACTGTCCTGCACTTTTCTTTGCTCAGTTTCATGCAATCCATAATGATACAAAACTCCCACTTGTTCAGAAATCTATGACTACATGTACTATAAAAATCAAGCGTATCATTATTTGAGTCACCTCTGCCTTAGAAGGCATGCTCGCTATGCAGTCACTTTTGTACATAAGATGGTAGCAAGAACATGGAGCTACAAATCTGGGAAGAAATGCTGCACAGACTGTACAAAATACAGTTACATCCTTGGAAGGAGGTATTTAAGCTTATAACGATATAATATAAGCAGCTTATAAATTAAGGAGGCATTCTTGCTGATGTGCACCAATCTTAAGAGATATTCGAACAGTAGAATGACAGAGTAGGTTTCACAGGGAGAAGCTGATACAGCGGCTCAATAAACCATTGCAATCCGTGTCATTTTCCACATATGCTGGTGTAGCAGAGATGGGATCAGGAATATGGGTGTATGCGGACCAGAAGCCCGTACTGAAAGGGATCTCAGCTGAAGAAAACAACAAACTTCAGAGCTTGACGACAAACTGGTGACTTCATAAAGAATGACAAACTTTTCTACTAATATGGACCAACTATGCTGTCTCAGTTGAAAGACAGTGATAATCCAGCTTTTATATCCTTTTTGACAATAATATGTAGTCAACTAAGTTAAATATCTTTGAATATCTGCTTTGAAAACCTCTGAAAACAGGCTTTTATCCTTCATCTACTAATGAACTATTTCTCAAGATTAAAAAAGAGCTTCACTCTCTCCTACTTGTATTTTCCATATGTAGTTAACTATAGCTAAGGACACAGAAATACAGTCTTGCTGCATAACATTTAAAGTCAAATAATTATTACTGTTAAAGATTAAATGTGCTTCAGCATTTGTGACTATTTGCTGTCTGTGAAGCTGCAAAATGCATTGCAATCAGAATTTTGGCCTGATCCTGAAAAAAAAAAAAAAAGGAACAATTGTCCATGAGGGAAAGCCATACATTTTTAACAAAAATTTAAGGGTCTTAATTCACTTTTTAACGAAATTTAAGAATCTTAAGTTCCAGAAATAATTTTTCCTATTTAGAAAAAAACCTGTGATTCCACAAAAGTTTGTGAAGAAACTCTGTGTCTTCTTCCTGGAGGAATGAGGCAGAATTCTTCTGTTTAGATGAATCCAAAAAGTCTTTTTTTGTTTTTTCTTTCAATTTCTTCTCTAGATTCATAACAAGATGTACTCAATTACTGCAGTTTATTCACGTAAAAAACCATTGTCTTAATAAGAGCAAAATTAATAACAGGACACATCTCACTAACCTGAAAAAGACATTTTTCCAACACTAAAGTCTATATAATTTTTGATCATGCAGGGTAAAATTTAAAACCATATCTACCTGAACCAAAGGCATACTTAAAATGCCAAATATAATTTTTAACATAAACAAGGTCTGTTATTTTTTCACTGCATTCTGACCATATCATAAAAAGGTTCATCTATCAGTGATAACCAAGACTATATCAAATAACCATAAGAAACATTAAAAATTGAAAAAAACTGCAATAAGGGGAGGAAACTATTTGCTATGAATCTGACTTTCCATTCAGTGTTGCTCCTCTGTTTAATACTACTGTTAAATTTGGATAATATTGATTCCAATCTTTAGAGTTTATAGTCTAAAATAGCTTAAAAATCATAACTCTTTGCATTTATGGTATACCTATGAAGGTCTCTATGGGAAACACTGGTGTATAAACTTAAATTATAACTACCCACTATAGTCTGTGTATTCATTAATAAATTGATTTTATGTGATACTATCCTGTGAGGGATTTGGTTCTGAGTTTACAGTGATACTTAAATTCCATTTCCCTACCATGCTCTTAAGCCTACATACTATACCAATAGTGTTAAATTAAACACCCATAGCTGAAATAAACAACTGTAACATCATCAGTAGTACTGCTGGGATAGTGCATGTTACAGGGGCCAACACTTCCATTTAAATTCAATAGTACAGCAAACAGGTTTTTTTATTATCTGGCAGAACTGAGGGGAGAGGAGGGAAAGTAACTAAAGTGGCTAAACCAGGGAATCAATTCCATCCCCCTTTTCTTATGTCTGAAAAGAGAACCCAATAAAACAATGCTATACAGGTCCCCCTACAACAGTCATAATTCAGCAGCAGATACTTATTAAACACATCTGATTTGCAAGAGAAGAGATTTTTAACCAATTTTAAATGTAGCATACTAGTATTTGCCCATTTGTACCTGTAAGACTAGTGAGCTGCACAGTTTGATTCATGTTTTACATAAAACAAGGATTTTATTCCAGCTCCAGAAAACTGTCATACAGCATGACTGACACAACTCATGGTCTTCCCTTAAACAGAAAAAATCCTGTGTTATACTTCCACAAAATAAACAATATATGCTTCTATCCCTAGCCCTTCTTCCTCCCTGCAGACAGACTCAGCGTGTGGTTCCTGAGGAATTAGTTGTAGAAGAAGTCCCCTGCTGACAGCAAAATGCCAAATGCACGTCCTGCACATGTAATGTGTCTGACATTTCCACATCTCACCAGGTTAACGTTTCTGACAAGTGCTTCAGAATATATGTCTTTTAAAATGTGTGTTTATTGCTGCCTTCCTATCTCCTCTTTATAATGTTTTAAAAATGTTATTTTACTCATGAAATCACCTCCATATTTGTCTTTTGATTTAAGTAGAATTGCTTTTTGAGGGTCAAATACCTTTTTGGAATCAATGGGTACATTTCAGTTGATGGATGGTATAAAATGTGCAAATAGTATCTTCTTCATATACAACAGAACTGTTAAAAACTGAAAAGAATCAATACGATTGACAGATTTAACAGGGGCAGCACTGAAAATGTTTCAACACCCTACCTTCTTTAATGTCATTATTCTCTGTAGTAGGAGACCTTGGGAAAATCTGCAAAATTTTCAAGTGTAAAAGCAATTTCTTCCCTACTTCTATTTTTTCCCATGCAAGTACAAATTCCCAGTTCGGACCTTTTACAAACCAAAGAGGGATCTGTCATAGACACAGGATCTGTACATCAACTATTGATATAGCTGAGTCAGTACATCAACTTTTCTTAGGGAGCAGTATTTGCAGAAGTGTAGTACTAAAACTGTACCTAACAGACTTTGTGCATGCCTTCTGAAAGCTCTTATGGCATTACACACAATGGACATTATATTAATTTTCCTCAGAACTTTTAAAATGCTTCCGGAGAGTAGGTCAGTCCTCAACTTTAAAATGTGAATCACGGAAAGTGATTTTATCTAACACACCCAGAGACACCCTTAGTTGTACATCTAGGTTCATATAAAATAATTCTACTTTTTACATATCATTATCATATACATGATGATGCACATCATTATACATATCTACACACATTTACATATATGTTTTATATATGCTTTTGAATTCGTATTTGAAATATTTTCTCTTCATTAAGTATATATTTTTCTCTCAACACTAATGGTATTGCCAATGACAGCAACAGTCACTGATGCTAATTAAACTTCATGATTTTGCAGTGGGATTCATAAATTACTATAATTCCTTTTAGAAACTGAATTGAATAATTAAGCATTCCTCAGTAACATGCTGCACACTATAAAAATGGCAAAGCACAAAAAACAGAGGCATTTTAAATGCTGCTACCAAATGTCTGCACCATTCAGTAAAGGCATTTTTTTCCTTTCTGTACCGTCAGTCTTCTCTTTTTAACTTTGCCCATCCCTGATCACGCTAAAAATAGATTTCAAGGAAAATTAGAGGTTTTTGAATTTCCTTGGTATTCAGTCAGAGAGGTCACTCCTGTTTCAAAGGAAGACAGACCTCATTGGATGTAACACAGAACACCGAGTTCTCTGTAAATTCCTTCTATATGACCCAGCCACAACTACTCATTTTTCCTCCTAACTCACAATACATACTGACAGAACTATAAGGAGGATGGCAAATATTGTCATCAAAATATTTTTCACTTGAACTGAAATCACAATATTTCAAAATATTTCTCATGAATCAACAAAGGAAACGGAGCTTATCATTCTACTTAGAAGAAAATCAAGCTCAATGCCCTTATGCAGAAAAGCTCTGCCCCTGGTGCATGAGAATGGCTGCAGGTACAGAGTAAACTTGGGAAAAAGAACTATGAATTATTTAGACGCAAGATAGCTGGTCACGTAATTTGCTGAAATACATTAAAAACAATGGAGTATTATAAGATATGCACTACAGATGATATTTTTTAAATCTGGTTTCATCTGACTTAACCTCATCAAACATTTATAGAAATAAACTTGGAGCACTCATACGCTTCCTTAGTGCCCCACGCATGGCGTAGCAGTGACCTCCTGACAAGGGATAAGGTATAAGTGAAGCCATACGTTCTTAAACTGCTCCAACCAAATTGACAAAAAATGTGTATTTATTCCCTAAATCTGTCATCCAGTGCTTCTCTGCATCTTCCTACAATTCTCTGTATATTCTTTGGAAAGACAAAATTCTCCAACAATCCATTGGAAACGAATCCTAGCTCATTTTATTACGCCAGACATACTAGGCATATATAATGGTGAGGGCAACGTGAGAGAGGCTACGGTAACTTCAGACTGGCTTCATGTTCAGGACCAATATAGCATTACATCGAAGACATGCACTTCAAGAGTTGAACTCCTTCCCCCCCACCCCCCGTCAGGATCAAACAGTTGGTACCCTGTTCTGAAGTGCACACCTTCCAGATTACCACTCCAATTCACAAGTTTAATGTCATCAATTACTCTTGGCTATAGATAGGAGGAATTGGCCTTCATAATACATATATATCTCCAGTTCCTGCTTTCTTTCATCAGAAATACATTCTGGATTAACCTGTTTTAGAAGTTTTCCAAAAGTTGTGATTTTTAACAAATATTTGATAATTGACTGATTCCAGGCTCTCTGTCTCATCAGGGACTGTGAATGCCCCTGACTCTGGGACAAGGTTAATAAAGTTTATTTATCTAAATACTTGGTTCTGTCTTGTCAATCTGTTCATGTGCTAGGGACAATGTAACCATGTAGCCAACTAATTCTTAAGATATTAAAATGATCAAACATTAATCTCTTAACATATACTTAAGACATTTACATGCTATCATTATGTGAAAATGAAAAGTGAAGTTATTTTGGAGACTTTTTTGGTAAAGTTTGACTTCATTAGTCTCCTACTGTGCTTAATACTCCCAAAACAACTTACTGTTTTTTGTAATAAAAAAAAAAAAAAATCAAATCATTCCTAACCATCACAACGTAATCTCAGTCCAGATAGTAGATCCTATGCTATATTTAGGCTATAAATATTTGTGCACAGGTGTGATTTTTGTTTTGTTTTGCACAGTCCAGTCCTACTGAATGCAACATGATATTACAGCACCTAGCAGTATAATGTTACAAGTATCCTGGGGTGCATTAAGAGGAGTGTGGCCAGCAGGTCAAGGGAGGTTATCCTCCCCCTCTACTCCTCCCTAGTGAGGCCACATCTCGAGTACTGTGTGCAGTCTGGGCTCCACAGTTTAAGAAGGACAGGGAACTGCTTGAGCAAGTCCAGTGGGGACCTACCAAGATGATCAGGGGACTGGAGCATCTCCCTTATGAGGAAAGGCTGAGAGACCTGGGTTTGTTCAGCGTGGAGAAGAGAAGACTGAGGGGGATCTTATCAATGCTTATAAGTATCTGAAGGGTGGGTGTCAAGAGGATGGGGCCAGACTCTTTTCAGTGGTGCCCAACGACAGGACAAGGGGCAATGGGCACAAATGGGAACACAGGAAGTTCCACCTGAATATGGGGAAAAACTTGTTTACTTTGAGGGTGCCAGAGCAGTGGAAGAGGCTGCCCAGAGAGGCTGTGGAGTCTCCTTCCTTGGAGACATTCAAAACCCGCCTGGAGGCGGTCCTGTGCCCCCTGCTCTAGGTGTACCTGCTCAAGCAGGGGGGTTGGATGGGATGATCTCCAGAGGTCCCTTCCAACCCCTGCCATTCTGTGATTCTGTATTACAGCTACAGAAAAGTGATTTTGCACATCACAGGATTCTCAGGAGCTAAAAGAACGGATTTCTCTTCCACCATTCCTCTCTTTTCTTTTTAATATTAAGGCACATATTTCTTGTAAGGCTTAGATGTAACGCTGATTTTTTTCAATTTGTAAGTTTCCTCTTTGGGCCCTTTAAATTATCATCTCAGTTTGAGTAATATCTTTCCTTGGCATATAATCACATTTTTATTAAAACATTACTGTAAATACTACACTGTATTGTTAACTGCATATTAAATTGCTTTGTTTTGTTACAAATTTCTTAAAGCCTAAAAAATTTCTTAAACTCTTATCTAGCTAACAGATTGAATCGTGATTGTGTAACAGATTGAAATCTCCATAATGGGAGATCATATCAAAATTCCTCTGGAAGTCTGCTACTTCTTAAATGAACTATTTAAGATGCAGGGGAAAACAATTGTAGGGGAGCTGGGGAAAAAGAAGAAAAGTGAACTAGCGGATTCAACAAAAGAAAGGAACACGGTGCGTAAGATAACCAGACTTTTTGACAAGGGAGCTCAGAAGCACAGTGAAGAAAAAGCTGTGACTAACTTATTTATTTTAACCAGAGGATGATAAAGATTACCTGTCTGCTTGATTTAGGGATCAGTGTGAAAAACACAAGCCTACCTGTCTGAGAAATTCTGTCTTACATCAGACGCAGCAAACCTGTCTTGCTGTGCCCCTACAAATATCTAACAGCATTCACAGACCTGTTGAAGGGAAGGAGACAAAAAGAAGACACAGAAATTTCTTCTATATTTTCATTTTATTATTTCTTTTCCCTCTTTTATTTACTAACATCCAGATAGCCAATTAGTACAGAGGGAGCATCAGTAGAAATTCAGATGCTAACCTGTAACTGGGCTTTTTTGTGCTTTGTGTTAAAGGTGCCACTTAAAGAATGCTCTAGGCACTCCTACTCCCTGCATACTGTATATATATATATATACTGTATTGTCAAGTGCCATCAGTCAGTCACAGAAAGAGGAGTTTCAACAAGAACAGCTGACACATTTCGACATGCAGGTTACCAACATCTCCAAGTTACTGCAACTAAAAAGCAGAGCAAGTAAGACAGCTGAATGCCTGCAGTTCATCAGTTAAAATCTAGGCATTCAGCTTGAGGAATTGGGACCAAAGGTTATATAAAGATTTTAGCAACCAACTTGTTTAAAAAAGGAAAAGCAAATTCATGAGAGGAGTAAAAGGAACATTACACTCAATGCTGAGGGTTTCTTCTGGATATTCTGTGTGACAGCACTGTCTATGGAACCAACACTGCCCAAAACACACAGAATCATAGCACCAAACAAATTGGAAAGAGCTTTCTAACACTGAAACACAAACAAAACAAAACTTTATTATGCCTGTAACAGACTCAGTCCTCTCTTTTTCTTGTTTTTCCACAAAGAGCAAGACTGACTATTGTACTCTGTCTTTGTCTAAACTCCACCAGTGTGATAATGTGATGTTGCTCTAATTTAACCCCATTATTCTTTTGTCTTTCCCAAAGTGAAATGCCACTTCTCTTCTTCCCTTTGAGGTTCATCTCAAACAACTTTGTTCTTAATGAGACCAATCCATATGTTTGCTCCTGCATATTGTGTTCAGTTAGTGGGAAGATTTTCTAACACTATAAAAACCCTTCTATTTTTTGTTCCAGTCAGCTTTGTGTTTTCAATAGCTCTTGTAACCATTACCTTTGATAAAATGTCCCACATCCAACACATTCTACTTCTGAATAGTCATCCCTCCTATGAACTCAAGCTTATTTATGTCCTTTCAGCATATGTGTATTTCCTTTCCTTAATTTCTTCCTTTCTCATTGTATTGTATGCGTTTAAAAAAACAAAACCAGAATGGAGAGTGAAGCCTGCAGCAAAGCACTACACGTGAACTGATGCATCAAAACTATAATTTAGGTTATTCGTCAACAACTATACTTTTAAGTATTTGCTTTGCTGATTACCAATAAATCAACAAATAGCCATTATCAGAAAGACGCAAGTTAATCTCATTGTTTACTTTTGCTGTTTTTTAGCTACTAATCAATGAGCAAGAATAAAATTATGTATACTAACCATTCAGGCGTTTTTTTTTTTTTCCAATAAGAGTCAGGAATATGTATAAAAATACTATAAAAGTAACTAGATTAGTGTCACTTTCGTATGAGTGTACATGCACAGCATGAAAATATTATAAAATTCACTGAAATTACTAGCTTATCTTCTAATGTGAAATAGCTTAATGACTTTCTTGATTTAAATGTAGACTCCTGTGGCTCAAACAAGTTGCTCTGGCAGCCAGACACTAATATGATATTGTCAAGTCTCAGATAAACCCTGTTTCCATGCCATGACACCTTACACCAGAAGCGGTAGCGGGATAGAACGGTGTGGCACAGAATGGTAGCCTTACGCTCACCATGAGAGAACATGACTAATCCTGGAAAATATCCAATGTTATCAGGCACCCCATATAGATGCTAGATGTTTGCTGCTGCTTTGCTCACAAAGCAATGCTGAGGAGCCCTAGTGGTTTAAGTAGTATTCCCAATTTTCTTTTTAAATAGAGCTCATGGCTCTGTAAACAAAATGCAAGACAGGACACAGGAGGTCACACAATTGATTGCAACCCTTTGCATATAGTATGCATAACAGTTGTTTTGCTTTTGATTTCGGTGAACACGAGTCCAGCTATTTATGTCCAATTTTATCTTGGTGAATACCTAGTAAACTTATCCAGCACTGAGAAATGTCTCATGGGTATTGTTACTTCAGTTTTCTCTTATGTCCCTTCCCCATAAGACATCGTCTGAGTTCTCCTGAACATGCTGGCCCACTGTAGTCGTTAGACTACAGTGTTTATCTTGAACAAGTTCTCAATTTTTCATAGTAACCTGCAACTATGACAGGATTTACTAAAACAGCTTCTCTCTCCATATTCTATTCCCTTGACAAAAAGAATACATGCTGCTTCTCAAAAGGCTTAACTTCATTATTCAAACATCACCTTTTACGAAATTCCCTTGTTTCAGGCAGGCTTATGGAACTTTTGTGATCAAATTTTATTTTCCCAAGAAATAAGAGTTAGGGCTGGAAGCTGAGGGATTCCTACTACAGTCTGAAAACATACATCATACAGCAATTAAAAAGCCTCACAACCTCACTGCATGGGACTGCAGTAGCCATACAGTAACCATAGCTACTCATTTCAATGAAAATGAAAAGAAATTGCAGTGAATAACAATGAAACCATAAAATACATTCTTAAGAGCTGCACCAAATCCTGAAAGCTAAGAAAACCTTCTTAATGTAAGGGTGAAGAACATGTGCAAAACAGCCAGCTTTTTGGTTTGATTTCCCATGGACAAATTTATCTCTTCAGTAACATATTCCAAAAGTATACATAGGCATCCATTTCAACACTTCTGGACAGGACACAAGCAGGAGAATTTACAAGCTGTGTATTGTTGTCAGATAAATAACAAGAAATGTGTAATTTCTGTCATAATCCTGGTGCATTCCGGTATGTAAAGAAACATCTCAGGCTGAGAACTTAATGTGACAAGAATGAAGAAAGCGGTTTGTTGCAGTCTTCTGAAACCTAGCACAGTACCAGACTCCCCAAAACATTCTGAGACTAAAATTTTGATCCAGTGCTGGCAGACTGCCAGTTTGTAAAGCAATTGTTACTGCTGACCTTTCCGTGTACCTCGTAGATTTACTAAATATATGCCATGCAGAAAAAGATCGGCCAATTCTCTCAAATACAAGATGGGAGGTACAGGAGGATTTAGATCTTGTTAATTACTTACTAACAGGGTAATTTCTGGTATTTCAATTCTTTTTTATGTATGGAACTGACATCGTGTTATGAGGCAATGAACTTTTTGTTACCAATAGCAATAGGGCTGTAACAGGCCTGCCTTTAATGTCTGTGAGTCTAGGAAAAAGCAATTGTTTATCACCTGGCATCTTCATACAATTTAATGTTTAACTAATGCAAAAGTTGAAGTACTGCTGTCTTATAAGCAATGGAGAATTTTGTGATCAGATAGGATTTTTTTATGATATTTTATAAGATCAATTCCAGGAAATAGCTGAAATCTGGGATACAGGTGTCGTTTATTTCAGAATGGTAGGTTTCTACTCCTTTGCTATTCATGCCGCTGGACCAAACCTGCAGCAATACAGTGGACCAAGCAATGATCTGGGTTCTGAAGAGACAGGAAGCTCCAAAAATGATGTCAAAATGCTCAGTAGCATAAGTGCCTAAACTTACATCAAGATTGTTATGATTTCAGGAAACAAATTACAGGGCTCACTCAAATTAATTATCTTCTTTCTATGCCACAGAGATATATAGGGAGATATTAATAAAGACTAATAGAACAAATAAGGTTAAAAGGGACCTCTTGAGGTCATTTGGTCCAACACACCAACCTCAGGAGGAAATCTCCAAGTTAGATAAGGTTAACTTGCCCATTTTCATTCTTGACAGGAATACATACATTTTATAATTTCAGATACCTATTTTCGGTGCCTCAAATAGGAGCAGAAAGAGGAAGAGATGAGCTTAGAGCCCTTACCTTTGCTACTGACTATATAAGGGGTCTAAATTTTGTTGGCACAAGCACATCAGATCTTCTCATATGTGCAGACTTAAACAATGAACAGTCTTCTACTCTTTTCTGTGTACACTATGTTTCTATGTTTAGACAGATTATGCAATGTGCTTTCACATGAATAATGGAGATTATTTCTAGAACTTAAAAATTTATTATTTACTGAAACCTGTATGAAACAGATGACAGCAAGACACAATGTTCAAGTGACTCCAGCATCAGAGCTTCAGGCACCAGAATAAATGTTTCTCTTTGTCAGATCTGGCACATTCATAATTTATTTGTAAATCAGGAAGACTGTTACAAAGCTCCCCCATTCAATGATGAAATCACACTTTCCTGGTAACCCCAAGCATATAATTCATCTCCATCAGAAAAAAGCCTTTAATGAACAATAAAGCAAGTGTCATCACTTTTCATTAACAAGAAATCTGCTAGTAATCCTGACTCTGCCAATCTATGTGTGATATGGATGGGAGAGGGGGCAAGGGGCAAGAAATGTGATCATATATGAATACGATCATATATTAAAGAATTAGTTGTCATTTTCGTATAATAAAATAACTTCAAAACCTGTGATTTTAAAATAAGGACCTGCCTTCTCCATTTCTTCTTATATTTTTAGCAACTCTTGCACGTTAACTAATAATCTGTCTTCAATTTTTTATTGCTATCTAAATGCAAATCTTGCATTTTTTTCCAAGATGAGTTATGAATAGCAACTTACATTTACAAGAAATACTGACATTTCCTTGAGGTCAGACTTTTTTTTTTTAAAGAAATGATGAAACAATAATAAAGTAATTTGTCACATCACTTGACTGAAATATGTGCCACTTACACCACAGATCAGCAGGTGCACTGCTGCATGAAGTACTCCCTCCTGCTACTACTTGCAAGGTAAAATTTATAATATATCAAGATGAAAATTAAAAGTGGGATTGAAAAACTTTACCAAGCTATGGAACCCCAGGGTTGCAGATGTTTAAGTACAGACAAATTTAGAAGAAAGATGGTTAAAGTTGCATTTATACAAAACATATTAATCTGACAAAAGCCAACTGATGCAACCTCACAGGAATATTTTAAATAGCAACATCCTAGAATAAAATTATTCAAAACACTGCCTAGGATATGTGAAAGCTCGAAGTATGGTATACAACGTCACCAATGTAACTGAGTGTATGAATATCTCAGTGCCACATAGGAAATCCCAGCTGGGAGCAAATCAATTTGGAGAAGTATAAACTAATGTCTGAGATGAATTTGAGAAAAAGATTTTAGTTTAAAACTCGAAACTCAAATATAATTAGCATCACATTATACATATACAGAAAATCTCCTTTACTGGAACTTCATTAGCATTTATTTCTCATGTATAAGAAAGTTGAAGGTCATGCTGCATGTAAAGTAATACTTTAATCCAAGGACTAAGTTACAGAACTTATAACTACACAAATAAGCAAAAGTTCAAAATCACCACTACATCTTCTTCTGTGTGTACTTGCTATGACACAAAAACCCTCATGGCTAATGTCTTCTTCCACTTTAAGAACAACTGGGGTCTCTCTCAAAAAAAACCCCAATCAAGCTGTTAGAGGTTATCATGATGCTGACTGAGGCTAAGCTTCTTGTGGAAAAAAGAAGAAAACAAAACAAACAAACAGAAAAAAAAACCCCAGACAGAAAAGTAAAATAACCCACCCCAAAATGTACATCCACAGAATAAATCATTCTTAACATCAGGAAATGCAGGTCTTACATTCAGAGTCTTGCTTTTGAGGAGGTAAATATGACATCCTCTGATTTTACCATATAAACAAGAATAAGATATTTGTATTTTAATTAAGTACCTTTTAGCTCTTAACCATTGATTAAACAGTTTCCATGCCTTATGAAGATACACTTAAAATTCTTTCAAAGATGTAAACAGTTTCCATGCGTATGAAGATACACTTAAAATTCTTTCAAAGATGTCTCTAGCTGTCATAGCTTAATTGGCTTATGAAATAAAATAAAAAAAAAATTAAAAAAAATTCTGCCAAGGAAAACCATATCCTGACCCAGCTGCAGAAACAAGACACCCTGGGATAACTTAAAATCTGGCAGATAGTTAAGACTCATGGGAATCAAATATCGTATGCTTCAGAGGCTCCTGGAACACCAGAAACACAGTGCAGGTAAAACTATATTAGGCAGCATTATACAGGAAGGACAGATACAGTCCTTAAATGCATCCAGGAGAATCCTACTGATTACGTGCTTTGCTTTTACACTGAACTAAAAGAACCATGCATATTATATTCCCAGCTAAAAAAAACCCAAAACCTAAGTACTGTTTCAATCAATGTATAAAACTGCTTGCTTTCAACACAGTTCTGTTAGCTTTTGATTAATTTTCACCTCTAGGGTACTAATTGTTGAGTCCCTGAACTGGCTGATTAGAATCCAATACAAAGGGTATGCTGGACTCCTTTTCAACAAATTCTTCAGCTTATTGAAAAAGAAATTATGTTGAAACAGCTGTTAGAGTATGTTTAGTACTTAGTTTACTCATCTACATCTTGTGCATGTTGTGCGTGTTTAGCATAGATTAATGATACTCTATGCCTATTAGCACAGTCACTCAGGAAAGCACAACTTGTGTTGCAGTCCAGATTTACAGCCCTTTGTCTTCACTTGCACGTGCATTTTGGAACAATAAACATCTGCTCATGCTACCACTTATGAACTTTTGCATAGTATGAACCATACTTAGCAACAACAATGACAAAACACTGTGAAAGCAGTGGATTTTGTGAGGTATACATAAACACTTCATAAGTAAGTACATGCATACCTTTATTATTTAAAAATGTATATTCACTAGAAACACAACTTAGTTTTCCTTTAACAGAATTTTTCATGTCAGGGTGCTTACAATCTTTTGGATTCTAAGCTGATGTAGGTTTTCAACTAACAAAAAAATGTCCACATATGACAGGCATTCTAGTAAAGACAGGGTGGCATGAGCTTACCACAGATTTTATTCTCCTCCAACCAAGTACCTGTTGAACAGCGTAATTTACTTGAAAACTACATTTTTATAATATTCATCAAAGAACTCAAAGAACACATCAGGAATGTTAAGATCTTGAAAAACTACCTTTCTCAACTACTCTGCCCTCTTTAGGAAGCATAGTCAGCTTGTGTCATTGCTTCTCTAGGTTCTCAGCAGCCACACTCTCCATCAGTACCCCTTACTATATAGACGATGTATAGATACATGTAAAGTGTGTCTATCCCACAGCTACAGTGTAACACTCTTCAGCATTTTTTTTCCCCCAGTTTCTGGACATCTAAGCTTTTTCCATAATAGAAGAAAAGCTTCAGTTTTGTATCCAAGTTATAAAGAAACAACAGTTTAAAACCAATATAATTTTACTACCTCTTTAATCACATTTTCTGATGTAATACACTTAAGAAGTGATTTACCTTTAAGCTGATAGGTTCAAACATTACTTCAACAAATGAATGATTAAGAATTAACTGCGCAGTGAACCACAGCCACGTGTTTGCTGACACTAGAAAGTGTTTGCTTGCAAGATGCACTGCCTGGAGAGGAGTAGACAGCTGAGCTTTGCAAGAGAACACCCAGCTACGAGATGACACAGGGGAATCTAAACATGCAAGGTGAAATAGAAAAAAATTAACCTTGACTTTTGACAACTGGAGCTTACTAAAGATGTGGATTATGAAATCAAATTGTTTTTTATTTTTAGCCAATAACCCTCAAAATGAAATGTAACTTATTTACCTTATCATGTCACAGACAGTAATAGTTGCCACATACAAGACACAGAAGAAAAAAAGAAATATCAGAAGTAAAAGAAGAATGGAGCTCATTGCATATATATCTAAAAACAAAACTAAAATTAAAGTACACATGCCCCTCCAACTAAAATAAGCAGTCATCTGTCACCCTTTTATTAAGTGATACCACTTCAAGAGAGGTATCTGCATTTTCAACTCTAAGCAGGTAAGGCAAGGAGAGTTGTTCCAGCCACAGGTTCACACAGTACATCGAATACCAAACAGACTAGAGTTTAAAAAAAAAACCCAAAACGCAAAAACTTCTGTTATGCTGTTTGTACAATCTGACTTTCCTGTGAATGTAAAGAAGGCTCTGAGAGCGTTGCACCACAGTGCAACAGATGATAGATGAATAGCCTTATGTCCTTGTCTTAATATCCGAGTCCTGTACATTACATTAAGCAAGACAAAAAGATCTTCTATACATGACATTTCAGAAAATGAATGGATTGAGATGTTGTTCTGAAAAGATTCATTTTATTAAAGACAGATTATTATTATTATTAAATTTTGCATTTCAATAAGCTTTGTCTCCTATCATTATATGACCTATAATCTTTCAATCGCACAAAACATTCTTTGGCTATGCTCCTTTAGCTTAATAATAGCTGTAAATTTAAGTAGCCTAAGAACAGAAGGGTTTAAAGAAATCATTTTGTCTACTACACAATAAGAAACTGTGTATCATTTGTTAGAGGCCTCTTGACTGTGCCTGGAATCTTCTCAGACAAGTACCTCTTTAACTATTGTCCTGCAGCCAGCTATGAAATACCGTTCCACAGTCAACTCCCACTTTCTTCAGATAATAATAACTGAAGGGCTGGCCCTGCTGAAGTCGACACAAACTGTGCCACAGAATTCAGGGACACAGAGATGAACATGGTATTCCACTGTATTTCCAAATTTAGGTATAAATATAATTCAAGGATATATTTCTGTGTATGTTATAAAATGTGTAACAGAAAAAAAGGCTAAGCACGTCACCTTCTTGATGTGCTACAAATACACACACACTCCTGTAATTTGCACATACAGAATATTCTTCATCTATAAATTAAAGACATTCAATTGGAAGGTCTAAATAAGCAAATGGAAAACTACAGCAAAAGTATACATAGTTAAATTTGGGTAGGAAAAGTTATCCAGACTCAACTTATCATAATTTGCCATACGCGGTTACTTTAAGTGTTCAAAGTTTTCTAACTTTACGTAGTAGGAACCTTGTAGAAAATATGGTGGTTTTTTTTTTTTTTTTTTTAAAGACAACCTCAATAGCTAATTAAAATCTAGTCCAAGAACAGCTTTTAGGAAACACCTGTATGTAAGCAGTTGAAGAAAGCTAAGTAGTTATTTTAATAAATTCTAGGATTTCCAGATTAATTTTGGAAATTGCATATATTTAAAGAGATCAGGTAAATGTAATTCTTTTTTGATTTTCTTAAATGGATCATTCTAGGTTTGCCTCAGTTGAGCTCCAAAGGATCAAACAGTGAAGTTAAAAGGACTTCCTCCCCTCTATATACAAAATGGCTTTCTACACAGCCCAAATGAAATAAACCAAAATAAAATACTAAAAAGAAATCTAGGGGTTTATGAAAATATTGGTTCTACTCTATCTTCATTTTCAAAAATGTTTTGATGTAACTGAAAAAGACAAAAACACCTGTGACTGATAGAAGTATATAATTGCAAATAGCAGTGGACAGTAACACCAGAAAGGGTGGTTGTAGGAATAAACAGTTTTTGAACACATATCTGTAGTTCTGATGGTACAGACTAAACCACACATGCATCACTATTCATCTTACTTTGGGAGTAAGTTTTAGACATATTTCTAGCCTGCGCTTGTTAATGCCAAGAGACTTCAACTTGGGCAGTATAAATTTATGGCAGATATGGGAAAAATAGAAGAGGAGTAGGTCACTATGTCAAGAGAATAAGCACAGTGGTCTGCCCTGTATTACTCTCTTGGGGGATCCCTGGTATATTGGTTAGGGCACTTATGAAAGTAACAGCACCTTAACGATGATAGTTTTGTAGAAGCCCTTATAATTCCAGAAAACAGCTAACCACAAAGGACTTACATGTAGGGAAAAAAGCCTTACTGTATCTTTTAAACCTATAGAATGTGTATAAATAATAATCTTTCCATAGAATCCTGTGTTTACATGCCACCTCAACAAGGAGGCTTAATAACTCCTCGTGTCAACAGGGCTTGGAATAAACAACCTTTGTCTTTATTTAGTTTATTTTTTGGCAGTTTTAGTGGAAACACATTAAAACCATGTTATTAAAAACACAGCACAGTTTCCAGAGGTTGAACACATTCTACATTCCAGTGGTCTGTCTAGCCAAATGATATAGTCTTAAAGTTAGGTAAATATTTATTAATGAAACTGTATGACTAGAACTAACACTAATCCTAGCTGGCTAACACATTGCAAATGAGAAGTGAAGTCTTTGCAACACAGTCTAGGGTGAAAGAGAAAAAGGCACATTTCAAAAATTGCAATTGCTCAAGATCCACAACGTAACAGAACTTGAAGGATAAAAGACAACACTTGAAAGGGATTTCTCGAAAAAGTCCTAATACCTAATACCATCCAATTCCTCTGGAAAACTTGTGTTCAACAGTAATTCCAGGAACTCTCACCTGGAATTCCTACCTCAGGTTGAGGTTAGAAAAACATATGAATATTGAAGTAGATATTTCTACAATAAGAACAATGAAGGTGAAGGAAAGGGAATTTCTAAATGCTGATTTGATTGTCATGTAAAATAACGCTCAGAAGCATGACCTCGTCAATGAAGCAAATTTAGAACTGCTTTTAAATTAATTAAAAGCAGACTAAGGAATTCAGCTAAGTATGCATATTCAGCATACCAAGTTTAAAAATATTTTTTTCTGTATTAATTTGACAAGGAAAACAGAGGTAGAAGCATTCTATAATTTTGCTGCCTCCATCTTGTTAACATAAGTTCTCTAAATTTTCTAAGAAAACAGTTCAAAATTTACTTCAAAACCTCAATACTGAATAAATTCAGTCCTTTCACGTTGTTACAATAGAGCTAAATCATGGAGGAATGATCGCATGAGGAAGGTTTGAGGCTATGGTAATGTCTGTACCCCAACTATCTACTCCAATAAATTGATCACAGAACTAAAGTTTTACCAATCCAAATACGTCTTCCCACTTCAACTTCTCACTCTGGATAGCTAATCCACTGTAAAGTCCCAGTGAACTGTTGAACTTCACAACTAAAATGCAAAGTTAAAATATCCCCAATCAGACCAGCCACAACCCAGTCTGACTGCAAGAGCAGTTCTGTTACTTTTGACAGGGCTTTCTATAAAGAGAATGAGGCCTGACAGTGGCTAAAAGAAGAGATGCCTTTTATTACTCTGAATATGTCAATTCTAGTGACTAAACCAGGCACTTGGTAAATTAGAACATGTGGTTGTTCAGTCTGTACTGTGTAATAAGCTGTCAGGCAGGTTGCACAAGCTGTTTTTGCTATTGAAGAGAAGCACCAACATATGTTCCTCAAAATGATGATATTATCACATGATACACAAAGTCAAATTTCAGAATCAAAACCCAGGGGCAACATCTACAACAAATCCTGAGAATCACCAAGTATCCTTTAAGTGAAAAGAGGAGGAGGGCAGCAGTACGGTTTTGCCCTAACAATGAATATACTACAGTGCTCAAAGAAGGCTGAAGATTTTGCAAGCTAGACAGGTAACAGACGAAGATTTCTGGTATCCAAAGAGAAAGAGGCCACCTGACTTTTCTTCTTAGTTGCAGATAATTTAGTTTTCCAAAGTGCAGTCAATTTCCCACTTCCACATGCTATTTAATCAAATAAAAATCATGCTTTATTTAAAAAAAAAAAAAGATTATGTCAGTAAGGTTCAATAAGTCCTTTCAGGCCTCCCAGCATTAACACCACATTCAATATTTTCATTGATCAGGACCAGGAAGTTCAAGCCATGAGGGATTTGAGGCACAGTATTTTCCTACCCCAGACTTTGACTGAGAAAACAAAGCTTTCATTCCAAATAAAAAAATGAATGAGGTGCAATCAAGTATGGCCAGACTCTGAGCATATACACTACAGAAAAACCTGTCTCTGCAGCATGTGCACTCTACTGAACCATCACTCATAATCTAAACAATTACATCGGGATCAAATGTGAACTCCTAATGATCCTGTTTAAGGAAATATATTTTGAAGAAGCATGAAAACATATTATCAGGTATGCCTGTAAGTCTTACCAGCAGGAAAAATATGGTGAAGTTGGTTGAAAACAGTCAACTTGCTTGTTCCAGTAAGGAAATGGATATCAAGAAGCGTGCTGTGTAAGTCTCAGCTTTTCACCTCGGCTTTTTATCCCAAGCAGATTTAATTCTTCAGATACAATAATCCTGTCCACTATCTACATTTCTATCAAAATGTCTGGCCTTCCACTGACAACTTCTGAATGTAGTTATGCAACATCAATGTAAAAATCTTTCATACAGGGAAGAGTTCGCAAGTAACATAGTTTAAAATAAATAATTTACTGTCATCATTTCCTCATTGCTTCTCCATATTAAAAAATATAATGTAATCAATTTTGCTCTACTTACTTTTATGGCATCAGAGACTATAAAAATTTTGCTCCAGATGCAGATCCAGTTTGGAATAAAGCACATTGTATTTCCAGTTCATAATCCAAACAAAAGAAAATGCTTATAAAAGCAAGCTATGGAAATTCACAAAGAGAGCATTGGTCAGGCTCCCTGCACTTTTAGCCCAGCAATGGACTTCAGTAAACCTAACCTAAGGAATTAGGGCACTAGTATAACAAATATGTATAATTTATTTTTTTAAATCAGTTTTTCTTGTCTCCCTCCTTACTTAAGTTTCACAGCATACATATGGGTATGAATAAGTAAGGGATTCTTCACCCTAACTTCATGCACAGCAGCTTGAGAAATGTTTCAGATTAACATAAATGATAATACACATACATAAGGCTGTCTTTCAAAGAGGTTTGATAATTTGTAAATGCAATGTTTACACAGATCAGGTCAAGTCAAAAGGTTTGTAATATAAGTCTAACTTAAGTAAATCTGTTTATCACTGCTAGGGAACATGGGATGACTTCAAATGCTCACTATCTAATATATGCAGTACACATTTAGTGCAACTCGCATGAATTCTCATTCAAATTTTTAATTACTATGCAGTCTGCAGAGACAAAAATGCACTAAGTCAGATTGCTCTTTTATTTCTTTTATCAGAACAATTAACATTAATCGCGTATTACTTCACAGGCACTGCTTTTCTACACATTCATTACTAAAATAAAAAAATTGAATGAAGTTTGAATAAAAGTATTAAAGCAACTGCAAGTACAGAAGTTTACCCTTAAACATATTTCTATCAATATTTCCTTAGCCAGTGTTCATAAGGAGGTAATGCAAAGCTTCATTTATACTCACTATATGTTTCAGGACTCCCAACAAAAAAGAGATAGCAATTCCTTTTAAAATTGTTTATATTATGTTTTTTCCAGACGTAATTTTCTGTATACTGTTTTACTTGCATAACTTGTCAAAACGCTTTGTGAAACCATAAAAGGAGGACAAAGATTTCATACCATTAAACAGGCAGGAAGGGAAGACATTGAATTTGGTTTTACTTCAGATTTTTAAAGTTTCAGACAAAAAGTCTGAATTCATCATGTCACTGTGGAGTCCATCCTGGTTTTTCACCTACTAGACAATAAAGTAGCCAAAGGTTTGTTTTTTGTTGGGTCCCCCCCCCCCTCCCCCAAGGTTTCTAAACCATGGCTTTAATCTCTCTCTCAAAATCTTGACATTAAATATCTACCCATCTATATGGAGATCCAGACATTTAGTTTTTTGGTTTTATTAAAATCTACTTATACTTATAACAGCATAGGGACATATGATTTGGCATGGTAAACACAGGTTTAACAGCCTAATTGCTTGGATTTTGTACAGTGGATCATAACATTAATGCCTCTGCAGTAAAGCGCTAAATAGGAATTCCCACAACAAAGACTTCTCATTGCTGACTGAGACAGAAAAGATAGGACCTGCTGGGGTAATCTGGGGAGAGATTGCTCTTCAGGGACACAGGAGAGGAATCTTCAAACCAACAGGACTACCAAGCTCGACCAAAGGGAAGAAAACATGCCACAACACAAAACGTCATGAATTATGTCTTTGTCTGAATAACCCAGGGACACCAGATGATTACATCTTGTCTTAAAACCTTGCTTGGGAGGAAAGACAGCTTCACAGAGCTTTACAGGATGAAGACATACTCTATAAAAATAAACCACTCTGCATATATGCAGAATTTTTTATTGTGCAATATTCAACTGGATCTTGAGATGAACCTCATTATTTTGTTCTGCAGTTGCAATGATGGCACTGTACATTATGCTCCCTTAAATACTTTCTCCCATGTAAACAAATCTGACACTGTGATCCTACACTACACCTGAACCTGCTCTGTCTTCAAAGCCCCAGATTTATGGATGTGACAGAAAACAAGGCTTGCTTAGAGGACCAAGAATGCCATTGTGGAAAAATTTTTGCTTTGGTAAAAGAAAGACTAAATGAGAAGTTTTCCATGATAACCTGGTATTTTGAAAGAATAAATATACATTTAACATTGATCCAATAATAAATTGGATGAAAATAAAAAAATAAATAAAAGGCATCAACATAGCTATATATTTTCTAAGTTCCTTTTAGTTGTTTAATATTACCTTTAGTTTCCTGAGAAAGTCTCGTTGTTTTCCCTAAACTTACGTCCACATTGAATCACCCAAAATGCACCTCCACCACACAGCAAATGTGTCATTAACTATTTCTGAAAAAAAGTCAAATAAAATCACCCAGCATGAGAATACTATGGAATAAGTCAACACTACCAGATGGTGTTTATTTTGTCACTGCTTGTGTTAAAAATTACCACCTATTTCATCAGTTTCTTTAAGGTAGAAGCTTCATGTAAAAAGTGGAAAAGCTATTTTTTATAAGCTGTCATAGAACTCCTTAAAATATAAGCTCTTGTTTTCATGGCTTCCAGTTTTCTAGGACATGGTGCAATACACAGGAGATCAGTTTGTATAAATCTGACATGATCGAGTATTTTGCTAGCAGCTCAGTCTTTCAACACACAATCTGTTTTGTTTCTCAAGCAAATTTGCAAATTCTTTAGTCCAAATACCAGTGTTTTCAAGACAAATTCTGTAACAAGTGTTAAATCTGCTCATAGGAGAGGCACCTGGTAGAACTGCCAGCTTGTTTTCTTCTAGGACCCAAGATGGAAGAGAATTTCCTACATTCTCATTATTTTATATTATCACACACCTTTGGCTATGTGGTTTACATTATCTGGTTGATTGTTTCTTAACAAAACAGTACGTTGCATGAGGAGCAATTGTACAACCTGGACTCAGCTACTTAAAGAAATCATTACTAAAATCCCATGGTAGAACCAGTTTTTGCTCATGCATTTTTGAAAGAATTTCCATTAAAATGGAAACCCCAAAAACCTCCCAGAAATGCAAACACGTATCTTCCTCAGTAAGGCAAACCTACATTGAAAGCAGCAGAGTGAACTAAATTCCACACTACTGTGATTTAAACAATTATTATAAACACTATCAGCAGCATCCACACAAAGTATTTAAATACAGTTTTCAACAAAGTAAAATAACTTATTTATATCTGAAGGCTACTGGACAGCAGTCTACCATTTTCACTGATGACTTTAAATGTCATGCCATAGAAATATCATCCTCCTAAATAAAATCCCCATACAATCAGTTGCATTTTGTATCTAAACGTCATAAACACAGGATAAAATCCAACCCATTTTCTTCCCCCAGAAAAGGCATAATCCCTATCTTAATTAAATTACAGGTCAATTGATAATGTTCCAAAATTACTTTAAGAACTTACACATCAGAGATTACTGCAGATCTTTCAGATAGTAGTATGCTTGCTGCAACAACATATCAAATATATAGCTTATTAACTGTAGTCATTCAAATCTCCTTTTTGTATTGACAGGATTATATGTGAATTCAGAGACTATGGACTCCACTACAATGTCCAGATTTGTATGTTCACAGCTTACTCAAGGCCACCATGTTGAAACAAACAGAAAAGATGCTTAAACTGCACTACAATAGCTGCAAAGTGAACAAAAAGATAGGAAATGGTAGAAAAAAGGCTGCCTGGACAACCACTGTTACTGCACTGCACTATGTTTTTTAATTGCTTGACTCAATTCTTTCTCCCTCCCTGTCAAGTCTTCTATTGCACTTAAAGTTCAGGTGGGCTTGAACACACTATACAAGGAACCAATGCTTTTATCTTCACTGTTTAATGAGAAGCACAGGCTTCTGTTACTGTCCTATTCAAATCATACTCTAGGCTGAGCGCTGTTAAATCTCTTCTTTTGCTTTTATATATTGCTCAACATTACACTATCTGAATGCTTTAAAAGCATTTATTCATGGTTTTGATAAATCTCTCGGCCTTTGCTACATTATTTTACAGCTATAAAAAGACACCCACTGTAGTTTTGTTTGTTTGGGGTATTTTGTTTGTTTTTAATTCTAGACACTTAATATGAGAGAGATTTGAGATTTGGGGGGGGGGGTTGGGTTTTTTGGTCGGGATTTTTTTTTTTGTTTGTTTGTTTTGTTTTGGTTTTTTTTTTTTTCATTTCTAATCTATTAAGAATTCTTCTCTGAGAAAAGGAGAAGTCAGAAAAGGTGAGATTTAGGTCTACTCCAAATACTATGTAGGGGAGATATTTTCCTATAGGAGGCTTTTATCCTTTTTTGTTCCAGAGTCTGAACATGGATCTAACAACATTCCTTCTGTCTGTATTTCTGAAGCACTGACCATTATAATACCCTTGTTCAGCACTTAACCTCCTTTTTTCCCATTACCTCTTAGTCTGCACTAGTGGCATCTTTATCCTTAGCAAAGCAAAGGCTGAATAGATCAAGAAACCTAACATTTTATTATAACACAGCAAAGCAATCCACCCACTAAATGAGCACACTCGATAACTGGGTACCTTTAAAATGATGTCTGAGGGCTCTACTTATGGTGACACAAAGAGTCCTCTTCTGTTGACACACCATGCACACTGAAAGCTTTGCAACACTATTTGGATGCACTCTCAGCCAGCTGAGGCTTTAAACCAAGGTTAGTGCCATCTGTTTGGTTTTGTCAGCATCCAGATTGATGTAAGAAATCCTATGGCACTTTTTAAAAGGAACAGAGATAAGGCTTGGTTTTGGTCAATTCCCTTGACTTACTAAGGTAACAGATTTGGCTGACATCAATGTCAGTAAGCATATCTGGATCTATAAGCTCACTGCACCTTTCTTACCACTTTTAGAGCATGCAATGAACTATTTTACTAGCCATAACAGACTTACTATGCCCAAGTAATTAGACTCATAAAAGTCATAAAAAGTGCAAAGCTTTTCTATTGCTTGTCTCAGTTCTTATTTACTTAAATGCATGTTACTGTCAAGCCAGAGGTGAGAATTAATACTATCATCAAATATTTTTGAGTTGCTATATAGTTATTGATACATTCTCATGCTCTTTGTAATTTCTAGAGCCCTGAACAATCACAATACCAAAAATTAAGAGAAATATATAAATCAAATTTGTTTGAATTGGGAAGGGTATCAGGTTGTCAGGGAAAAGAACTAAACCAAAGAGAAACAATATTTGATGAAAAGCCTCAACACTTCAAATGAGAAAAGACATTGTTCAGATGGATGCAATCTGTAGGGCAAAACCTTTCTGTGACCCTGGGAAATGCACTCAAGTATTATGCTCTGAAATTTAGTAAGGCCTAAATAGCATAATCCATTAACTTGACCTGTGCCAAAATACCTTCTGCAACACTAATCATCATGAAAGCTTCAGAAATGCAGAGATATATACAAGATCATTTCTGCTCTTTTTTAATTTCATCTTTATTACCAACCACACACATGCCACCTTGGGCAATTTTTAGTATTATATACCAGCATTATGGAAATTTAATTGCTCTACCAAACGCTCTGGCTCCCACTCTTCTAAGAAGCATGGAAATACAAAAAAACCCAGTCTTTATCTCCAGTTTGAAAACACACTGAGCATTCTTGGGCTGCATTAACTATGAAATGGTCACAGATGCTCACTACTGCCCAGAATCTGATGTAAGAAACTGTCCCAGTATTTGCTCAGACACTGTTTGAGATACAAAGCATAATGCTATTCACTAGTTTTTACCAACAATCAAGCAATTATGGAAAGAAGTATTTCAGAAAATCAAATTGGGGGTGATGAGAAAACCTTGGTTTGTGTCTCATTTAAATATTAAGCAAGCAGAATTATTCCTGGTTAGGGCCCTAATTCAGCAAAGTATTTGCTTAAATGAAAAGTCCAATTGGAAAGGTATCTTTCATGTATGTACTAGGTCACAGCTGCAATGGAAGAAAAGAATAAAATATCAAAATATGCCTTTCATCTCATTAGGCAGTCAAATACAAGACAAAAATTGCAATGTTGTGGACAAAAGATTTTATAAAAAATGGCCCCTGCTAAATTAGTAAGGGCACATACAGACACTGTTTAGTGTAAGTGTACATATCCGATGAATGAAATAATTTTTTGAATTCAAGAAACATCAAGAGGAAGATGTCACTGAATCATTATCTTTGTACTAAAATTCCTTAAGATGTCTTTGGATTTATATTAATACAGATTGTTATTTTTTTCTTTTGTTAAAAAGTACATTGCAAGCTTTTTTCCAAACATCCCCCTTCCAAAGGAGTCTTGCTCTCAGGGAAACGAAAGGTGTGTCGGGGGGGAGGGAGTTGTGGTACTTTAAAAAAAAAAAATAAAATTGTTCATCAATGAGGTAATTCCCTACAAAACCAAAAACACCAAACCCCCCGGATTGTTTTGCACAGCCCCTAAGATACAAAACTTTAGTGGCACACCAAGTGTGACTGTCTGAATCTGAACCTCTTAGATCAAAAAAAATTCAAAATCAAGACTAAAGATGAACAGAGCTATGAATAAATCTTTCATTAGAAAGTCAGATTTCAGAATGGCTGAAGCAACATGTATCACATGCAAGATTTACCAATGGGATAAAACATATGTAATCACCCTTTGTGAAAATATTGCTAGATACAGGTATCACATTGTTTTTAAATTATGCCTGTGTGTACCCAGGTCTGGCATTTCTTATGTGTCTTAGCTCTCTTTCTCTCAATGTAATGAGCCCCGTCCTGTGAAGCAATGACAGCTCAGGGAAAACACAGCTCCTTCACTACCCAGTGAAGACTCCCAATAAAAAAGCCACCCTTACTTAGTTCAAACAAATCAGGAAGGTAATAGTCAACAATTAAATAGAAATAAGTAGTAAAGAGAGATCAGGTTTATTTAACAGAATATAAGCACCCAGGAGGAAAAAATCCCACAATACATAATAAGCAGAACATAAACAGAACTAGATTAATCACTGCAAAATCCACAAATTCTAAACTAGGTTCTAAGTTTACAAGGAGTAGAGTTTAAGCAAGATAAAAACCTTACGTATTAGAGAGTTCTTTGTCTCAGCCAGCTGCTGCCAGCTTGTCTGTCTGTCTTTCAATTTCTCAGAAAGGTGTGTGTGAAAATCTAAATGAAATAAAACAAATATATTTTAGAGATGGCTCTTTTCCTCCTTTTCTTCCATTCCATTCACCTTTGGTGTATTACTACCTAAAGAATGTTTCACCTCATCCCACCCAACGCATTTCTGAATAAAAAAAAATACGTTACTCATTATTATCTAGAGATCGAGAATTCTTTTATCTCGTTATCAATGACATAAAAAAAGCTTATTGAGTAGCAGTAGTACTGGTGAAATCTTGCTTTGCAGGAGGTACACATACCCATTGTTGGTATCATTAACCATGAAAAAGGACAGTCCGTAAAAATCTGGCTATAATATGTGTGTTAGAATTTAACTTGAAGTCCATGAGAGTTTCCATGCATGCTGTACAGTAGCTATTTAAGATGATCTTCTTTTCCATGTATTACCTATTACTCCTATAGCCAAGTATGTATCATTACATCCTCCTAAAAGACAATTTTTATTATCTAAAAACAGACTCTTAAGATACATTTGGAAAATGGACACTTCCAGTTGTAATAAATCACTTCTTACATGTTTATTGCAGCAGGATGATGACTTTTACATTGACTATCAACATAATCAGGCTCATTCTGCTGCATCTCAACTAGACACGAACCAGTGAAACTGCACTGTTGCAAGGATGGCAATTTTTTTTTTTTGTCTTGTAAAAACTCTCCAGCTTTAGGAAGACAGATTTTAATATATATAAAATAACCCTTTAGCTTTGAATAGTCTTTCTCTTTGACTAAAAAGAAAACAGGTTTTTCTTGGTTGTACAACTAATTCAAATATACCTGGATTTTGAAAACATGAAGTAATTAGGGAGTCCTCTTATATTTGAAAAGCACACAATCAATTGAAAATTGTTATTGAATTTCATAATGGCAACAGGAGAGTTTTCAGATGTAATAAACAGGAAACACAAAACCTATTTTTATTTATTTATGTGAACTTCCTTGCACAAACCAGTAAGACAAGAAGCCTAATAACTGATGTATGGTCACTTCAATTCTTGTACTTCACTGCCTTTAAGGCTTCACTGGGAAATTATTTTACTCGGTACATCTCAGGCTCAAATCCTTAATAATTTTTATAAGATAATAATTCAATCTTGCACCCACCCAAGACTCACCAGAATCAACAATGCAAATGTGTTCTGTATACCACAATAATTTGTTGTATGCAAAGAAAAAAGGCAATGGATTGACACTTAAAGATAGAAAAACAGCTGCCCAAAACAATAGAAAATAAACTGCTTTGCATGCTAAAGATATAAGACAGCAAAATAGCTATTTGTTAGGAGCACAAATATTTTGGACCTAAAATGCCTGGAACAGAAATAATGTGAAAGAATGACAGCTTCTGAGTCTTTCATTGCTGGCTTTGGGGGGAAAATATAATTTTAAGGGACAAGTTATACTTTTACAAACAATAAAAACCAGACAGAATTTGCCCTGCCTAAATGTCTCCTTGCCACACATGGAATTCAAGTTTGATGTGCTATGACTATAAACCATTTTCAGGTATTTTGGCTCATGCCTAATTAGTTCAGCTTTACTTTTGATGATTCAGACTTTTGATTTAAAACCAGGAAGGAAAACAAGAGATTTTCAGGAATGCTCCACTGAAAGACTATTCTAAGAACAACATGCAAGTGAAGCAAAGATACGTGAAGCGTGGAGCACGACTGTCAATATAAAAACTTTGGAAATTAAAAAAAGAATCATTGCAAATGTCTTCATTTTGGTGTTACCAGCAATTGTCCCAAAATATAATACTAAATTTGATGACATTATTTTCATATTTTTAATATTTTAAAAATAGGAAAAATTAAATATAAGTAAATACATGCATACACGGGTATATATCAAATAGGAAGTCATGGAATTGTTTCACTAAGCTTTTTTTTTTATTTTCCCTTTTTATCTTAAAATGGATCAAAATGGACAAAATGGATAAAATGGTCCAAATTCTTAAATATAGTGCAATTCTTCTGTGGTACTTTTAATTAAATGAAACAATTTTAGTAGTTTGCAATTTTACAGTTTCTATCACACCCTAAAATATGCAAACTTTTGAAGTCTTTACTGTCTCTGTTTTCATTTTAATCGAAGTTTTGCTTCATTTCTCTTTCAAGAGGAAAACCAGAATTAATCCATCAACAGTTTATCTATTGACATTTTATCACATTACCCTTTAAGCTTGTGTATGTCACTGAATCTGCTATTTTCTTTTTTTACCCATCTGTGGCCACCTTAGGCTATTTGTTCCTTACAATTACAAAGGGTACAGATGAGGACCACAAACTGTTCCCCCAAAGAAGCTGAGCCATGCCTCTTTTTGATGCAAAACATCTAAAACTAATGGCTAAAACATAAGTTTCCAAGCTCTGTTTCTCCAACAATTTAAAAAAAAAAAAAGTTTGTTACCATTGCCCAAAGGAAAGAATAATTTAAATGTTGAGACACTTTAAAAATAGTGTCGTCTGAAGGGAAGTCTCCATGGGTATTAACTTCCTTTGACCCTCACAGGGAGTTAAACCTAATTGCATTTAGGGTTATCTCTAGCAGCTACACTCAGAATCAAACATCCTCATGAGGACTATTGTTCTAACTAATCTACTTACTAGGCTTTTATTCAGATTTAGTACAGTCTTTTATAAAAAAAAAAATCTCAAAGGGATAGTAATGAATTTTGCAATTATCAGACAGGAAAGAATAGACTATGACCTACAATCTTTGGACTTGCCAAAAATTAGGAAAAAAATCTTTTTTAAGTAAATCTTTAGATCATTAAGTTAATTTTAGTCCTTATCAGACACCACACTTTACATCCAGAAAAAGAAAAACCTGTGTGAATTTACTAAGCTTTCCTCTTATACAGTCCTCTAAAACACAAACTCCACAACGTCCACAGGTCCATTTGCTCCTACAGTAATTGACAGAGAGAAGGAAATCTGCTTTCTGCACATTACTTTCAAAGATAAATGAGTAGCAGTTTTCGGCTTATTGTCTCAAGTCCCAGTTTAAATTAAAAATCAATGCTGATACAGCTAATTTTAAATAATAGTATAAATACTAGCATCACTTTTTGAAAATTGAGAAAACATACTGCAATTCCTAAACTGGTCTCCTGTGAGGTATACGATGTTCAGACTAGCTGCTTGTCTTCTGCATGGTATTCAGCAAACTAATTTTCTTCTCCTTTCCTCACAGCAGCCTTTTCAGAAACTGACACTCTGCTTCCACCATTCTATTACTTTTTAACTTTTATCTAATTTCCCTCACACCCCAACTGTCTCCCATGAGGCCCGGCACTCTGACAAGACCTACACGACATCGTCTTGCTGTCCAACAGAAAGGCTAACAGGGAAAGATTGTAATTACTCTCCCCATTTTCATTCCCTCTCTATCGCTATGCTGTGTAACCAGAAACCAGGAGGCACCTCTGAGCACCACGCAGTCAGAGGTTCCGCTTGTCAGGATCCCACCGCAGAGCATTCTTGGGCCCCACAGGACATGTCCTCCTCACAGCAAAGAGGCTGATCACCAAATATTGTAGTGTTCTTAATTTATGGTTCCTCTTTTGAGCTGGCCTAACAATGACTCACAACTGTTACCTATCCAGGAACAAGTATCACTCCTATCTCTTCTTTCTCTCTCCCATCCCATCCCGTTATTTGCTTCCTTTGGAATTTTCCCCTTCATAGTCCTGTCTGAATGGATGCTTCTAACTATGCACTACAAATTTTCACCCTTATTAGTTTAGTCAGGTATTCTGGAATTTCACTTTTTAACATTTCCTGGTAGGCATCTCTAAAAGCTCGCTCCCAACCATATAGTACATGCTCCACCCTTTAAGATGATAACATATTGTTTATGATTTTTTTTACGGCATGAAACCTTTGCATTTTATAAGGCTTGCTTTCTCCATCCATAATTCTGATGCCCCTCTGTCAACATTCATCTAGAAAATAACTGTGGAAATTTAAATATGACCAGAGCCTAAATATCCTCCTAAGCTCTGTTCTCATTTTCCCCTCTTCTATTTATCAAAGGGCATAAACCAATTTTTACTGGTAATAAACAATAAAAAGAGGGTTTAATTTAAAAAAAGGTCTTACAAATAAATACCCTTAATTTCTAATGCTGCTTCCCCTCCCTCCCAATGTTCACACGAAAAGATCCAATAACAAACACTTGCTCCATTTCTGTCACACCTATGCGGCTGAGGCTTGTCCTAGGTGTCTCCAATCTCCTCTCTACTGAACATTTTCGGTGTGCAGATGTTCCTCCTCTGTTAATACCTTAGTACATTTTCATTGGTATTTGCTCAGTGTTTAGTACTGATCATTATGGGTTTCTGTCAGTAACAACTGACAGAACACTCTCTCAGTACTGGGCAAGTCAAAGCTCCACGTTTTCCGCAAATAACCTTTTTTGGTTTTTCTTTTTCATCACATTCTCTGCTAACATTTTGGATTAAGCACACTGGACAGACATAACAAATGCAGTACTGTTAATCTATATGCATATAATTTCTGGAGGCAAATAATGATTATTAAGAAATTAGAAAGAAGTCAGTAATACAAAAATCATGCAGAAAATTATGGGAATATGAACTGTTCTGTAATAAAAGAGCCACACCATTTTTATTTTCCTATATTGTCTTGACAGAATTACTATCTGCTGTTTTACTCTATTAAGTTCTATTGCACATTTAATATCCGATGTTTTGTTTGATCTTTTACAAAAGTTATATTAATTTTTTCTCTCCTCTAAAGCACATTCACCAAGCCAATTAAACTTAAAAAAGCTGTAGCTGCATAGTATACTAGCAGCTTTCAAGCAGAATTATTCTCCAATACAAAACATCCACAACACACATTTTATTTTTTGAGAATATACACTTAAATATGTTAACACATCACCAAATATTCATGCAAGAATGACAAACACTACAAAGGAAAATGCTCTAATATTAGTTCAAGTACATATGAAGCCTGTTTATAGTTCAGTGAACTCAACAGCGAATACACCATTTTTGCTCTCCTCTGTCTACTAAAGGAAAGGTTACAAAATGGGAGTCCGAAGAATTTTTGATTCATGTTGCTATTTATGATGTCCTAAATATTACCGAGCACGACCAGCAACAGATCTACTACGCCAGGAGCGGGATTTTCCAAGTGCATTGCCCATGTCTCACACAGAATCAACTAAGCAACTAGCTACATTAGAAACAAGAGTACAAGACTTAAAATGACAAATACCTTCATTTTGTATTTTCATTTCCTATGGACTATTAAAAGCATGAGGACGTGCTACTACTGTAAGAATCACAGGGACATGCGTAATTCAGATCAGCGCTTAGTGGAGTGCACAGACATGTCTATTTCTCTGTGCAGAAGTCTGTCTATACCTATGAACTTAAAGTGAACTGGAACTAAATTTCAAGTGGATTTATTTAAGTCAAATAAAATGGTCTCAACTTGTATTATTTCCAAAAAGAATTAAATATAGGCCCTCTTAAGTCCAAAAGACTACGTCTACATAGGAGTTTCAATCCATTTCACAATACCACTTTAAAATCATGCCTCAAAATCACTGGTAATTTGGACAAATCTTCTCAAATGCCCCTGAACAGTCAAGGCCTAACATCTAAAATATCCATAATTGCCTCTCAATTCAACATGGTCATTGACTCACATCAAAAGAAAAACTCTAAGTGAAACTTCATAACATTTTTTTCTTCTTCACGCTGTTTCCTTCTGGTTTTGTTTTCTTTGCTCTTTAAAGTAAGGGTCAATTTAACAACTATTACTTCATGCTGTTAGAAATGGGTTAGTTATCCCCATATGGGTCAACAACTCAGCTATGGGTCAATATCCCCGTAATTTATAAAACCATAAGCCACAACTCTCATGGGAATAATTTATTAAAAACTAAGAGAGGCTTCAGCCTCAAGCAGCAACTACAGATACTCTAAGGTTGCTTTCTCCTTCCTTAATACCTCTTTCACGCAAGTCTTTCTCTGAAATAACATTTCATTATTAGTTCAGCCTCTGTTCCAATGACTATTGTTTTAGATCAAAAACTTATGCCTAGAAAGATCGATATCTGAATTATTAGGCTAACAGGAAGAATTTAATTTACTGAAGTACAAACTAAAGAGTTCCTGGTGAAAGTTTGTATCACTTTTTCAAACCCAGCTATTTGAAAAACAAACAAAAAATATACTAATTAAAACCAGTATCACTACATAAATACGGTGACAAAACTCACATTAACCAAGTTTTACAACACAAGTGATAAGGTATAAAGCTTAAATTTAGAGGGGACTATATGCATTGTACTGCAACCAATCAACACTTCAGTTAAAGCACCCACTGCTTTTCTTTGTCACTTTTGGCAGCGCACAAAACTGTGTAAATAAAAACTGTAGAGAGAAGGCTAAAAAGAATTTAAAGAACTCTAAAAAGAATTCCTTAAAAAGAATTTTTCTCCTTATTGTGGGATACATATTGATATCCTGTACTTTTTCAGCTTGGAAGTATAAAGAAAGAAAAAAATCAACCAAAATGCTACAGTAAAAATTATCTACCACACACTACTTTGCTGCTTCTTTTGTGAGTAAGGGAATAAACCAAAGTTAGCTGCTCTTGATAAGATTGCATTTGTTTTAATTTTTCAACTAATGTCAGCAGAATGGAGCACTGTGACAGCTGTGAAATAAACATTGAGGGATTCATAAAGCAATGGAAAGAAGGTTTTCCGGTACAAGCATGCAATTCTACTAGCGCTGAATTATTGTAACTACATGTTGGGTGTTGTGTCACCCTACCCCTCCTCCAAAACAAACAAACAAAAAAGCAAACCACCAAAACTTTATGTCTTCTGTCAAAAGAACAGTGTAAAGCTAAGACATATGGACAAGAAAGGTAAGAAGGACTAAAGTGCTACCACATTAGTCCTACTGATGTATTGGGCATTTTTTTCAATGACCTGAATATTCCATAGGCCCTACAATATCCTGTTTGCTTCTAACACTGTAGATTATTGAGCATTTAAAATTAAGGTGGCCCCTAAAAATATAAAGAAAACCTAAAACAAATACATACAGTTGTGTTCCTAGGGAGCTGGTAATTGAGATCAATGTACTAGCGATAATAATGCCTTACAAAATAAAACAAAAAAGCTCTTAAAGTAGTAACTTCAGCATCCAACTTTCTCATTACACAGTTATGTTCTTCATTTTAAGAATTATTGTTTTTTAATTATTAAGGCAAATTAATTAATTGATGAGCCTCAACCACCTTCAGACCTACTTTATCTACTGACCTCTTCTCTTTCTATAGCAAGTTTTATTTGGGGGGGAGAAATCAAAATACAGTTTTCAAGTGATTTAGTTGGTAAAATCTAATTTTTCATCTGTGCCTGTAAACAATTTTGAAGAACTAAGAACTGGCACACAATTTACAAGAAGACAAGCAGACAAACTTATTGTCTTACTGTGTTATTTGTTGGGGAAAAAAAAAACAACTTTGTAAGGACAAGATTTCAATCTCAAATTTTACCGACTCTCTCTTCAGCCTCTATAATGAGATAACCTGGAGCTTTGAAACAAATTTATTCTCAGTACCCTTTGACAAAGAATGTAAGTACAACCTGTAGCAAGTCAGATCACAGATCTTTTATCACATCTCTAGCCTAAGGAAAAGTATAAAACTAGAGTAAACCTATAAAGATAATCCTTCAGAAAAGCCTCTGAAACTCCAGGAGTTTCTCTCAGAGTTCCTAAAATTTTTATTCAACAGCTCTGGCTGGATTTTTCTTCCATCACTTAGAATCATAGAAACAGTTAGGTTGAAAAAGACCCTTCAGATCATCGAGTCCAACCATAATTTCTCAAGTCTGTATTTGAACCAGTGTAAATTGTTAATATTTACAAAGTCCAGGGACAGGAAGTCCAACAACTTCCCTGAATGTTATATAAGGAAGTAGATTTTTGTTCGTTTTGGATCTGCCAGTTGCTAATTTGGTATTGTATAGTTCTCATACAGGGAAAAAGCAGTGAACAATCACTCCTTATTCACATTCTCTGTGTCACTCACCAGTGCACAGACTCCAATCAGGTCACCAGTCATGATTTTTTTACACTAAAAAATATTAGACTATTACAGTCATTCTTCACAAGGAAACTATGCCGTACTTTGGGTGACCCATCTCACTGGCTCTTACCTTTTGCAGTTCTACAATATCATTCTTTAAATGGAAGAATGAGAATTCAACATATCGTTCAAGGTATGGACATCCCACACCTTTACAGAATGGCAGTGATGGTATTTTCTGTTTTGTTGTTCTGTTCTTTACATAAACTTTCCACTGGTTCCTCTTGTCTGTTGTAGGGGGTTGTTTGCATTATTGTAATATCATATGGATAACCTTTTTTAGGATTGTCCACTGTCATACTAACATAACTTTTCTGAATAATAATAATAGACAATTCAGAGCCCATCATATTTCCTCATCAGTTATCAATTTCACCTGCTGATTTCTCTCCCACCCACTCAGCATCATGAGATTCTTCAGGAAATTTTTCACTGTCTTTGTCTTCACTATCCTGGTGTCCTGGTTTCGGCTGGGATAGAGTTAATTTTCCTCCCAGTAGCTGGTACAGTGTTGTGTTTTGGATTTAGCATGAGCATAATGTGATAATACACTGACGTTTCAGTTGTTGTTAAGTAGTGCTTATACTAAGTAAAGCACTTTTCAGCTTCCCATGCTCGGCCACCAAGGAGGTGCACAGGGAGCTGGGAGGGGGCACAGCCAGGACAGCTGACCCCAACTGGCCAAAGGGTTATTCCATACCGCATGAGGTCATGCTCAGTATATAAACTGTGGGAATTTGGCCAGGGGGCAATGATTGCTGCTCAGGGATGGGCTGGGCATTGGTCAGTGGGTGGTAAGTGGTTGCATCACTTGTTTTTCTGGGTTTTGTTTCTCTCTTTCTTTTTGTTGTTTTCCTTTTCATCATCATCACCATCATTATTATTTTTATATATCATTTCAATCATTAAATTGTTATCTTAACCCATGAGCTTTCTTACTTTTGCCCTTCTGATTCTTTCCCCCATCCCACCAGGGAGGAGGAGGGCTAGCGAGCGGCCACGTGGTGCTTGGTTGCCAGCTGGGGTTAAACCACAACACCTGGATAACATTTGGCCTACAGAAAACAATCACCTCAGTATGCATCTGTTTTCCCAGCTCATTTAAAAAGACACCAAAATAGAATTTGCCTCATGAATGGGACAACAAAGCACAGGAGGCAGCTGCACTACACTCAAAAAACCAGACAAATTCAGCTCTTTTGTGTAACAATGTACTTTTACCTTCCACATCATGGTAGCTGCTTCCTTCTGCATACAACACAGGCTAGTAACAGATATACTCAACTGTTTTCTGACAGATAGAATCTAGCCTTAAGGACTTTGCCTGTTTTCCACAAACCAAGCAGTTTATACAAGAGCCAGAAGAATTGCCTGGACAAGACAGACATACATAAACGTATCACAAGTTCATGCTGTGCACTGTTAGAGAGAAAGCATTAGACACAATGACTCAAAAGGGATAACATTTCAGAGTAAATAAACATAGACACTACTTTCTACATATACCAGAAGGCTATTTAGGATGTGAAAAACACTGCAATATATTCTAAGCTACAAATATTGAGTCATGTGGTGAGTGACCTAGTTTCCTTTTCATTTTCAGTGTATTTTTAGTTATTCCCTGTTGATTTATGTTTTCATTAAAACCTCAGGGATACATCCTTTTGAAGTCTGCTGGAGACTGAATGGACATATGATGCTCTGTAAAGTATACCTAGGCCTTTTTCCCCAGTGTTCTCCCTCTTTTAAAGTCATACTTCTAATAGAAGCTCAACTGAAGAGCAAATAAGCATCACTTGTTTACCTCTTTATCTTATCTTATCTTTCCTTCACAGGAATTTAAATGCAAATGTGAAATAGAATGAACAGGAACAAATGCATCAACTGGTAGTGCAGTCCAATGACTACAATCAACAAAGGAAAGGAGAATACTGTGCTCTCTGCTTACTGCCACAGCATTCTGCAGTTGGCAGTACTAGCAGTGTTCTGTATGTCTTATTTTTCCAACTGAATTTATATAGGAGTACTTTGAAAATCATCGCAGTATTTATACAGAAGTGGTGTAATTAATTTCTGTAACCTTGTGGAATGGCATATAACATTTTATGTAGACAGTTAAGAAGATTATATTGATTTGAAATAGAAAAGACAACCCACCCAAGAAAAAAAGCCCTCTGCATGCCTCCAATCGTGCAGATGATGCATTAGAAGGGTTTTATTTTTGGAGAATTCTGAGCTTAATTTGCAATAATTGGAAACTTCTGATTGTTCTCAAAGCAGAAACATAAAGTCAGTGAAATGAGGCCCACCATTGTCAACTTTTTTTAATATCAAAATGGACCATAAAGCTTCAAAATTTATGTATAGATTCCAAAAGTTCAGAGCAATTAGTAGCCAAATTTTTTGTTTTGCCCCTTCTCTAACACTGAATTAAGTTACAACATTAGATTTTGTGTAATAAACAAGCACAAAATATTGCATAATGACCTAGCTTCAAATGAAGGCTCAACTACAGTAATGATCTTGATAATTATATTAGGACAGTCTAGGTTTCCCTACAGCTTTCTATTTTTCAAATGTAAAGAGAATTATATGCATGATGACAGCTCTGTGTGCTCATAAGACTACTCTTACCTTATCCTGCCTACTTTCACATGCTCCACAAATTCAGTTTTAAGCTGCAGTTTTCAAGTATTTTGTCAATCACAGTTTATCAAATGCATTCTGCTAAGGCAGCTGTCAGGACAAGATTCAGCAATGACAAGCTGTCTTGGCTCCTATTCATTCTATCCTTAAGTCACCAACTCTTATTTTTATCTCTGAGGAGGAGAAATACTCTGGCTCGAAAAGGCTCTCTACCTGTTCACTAAGCAGGCAGTTGAATCACTATGTTGGCAAGGCTCCTGATCAACAGAACTAGGAGTACCAATAAATTCTCAGCAGCCCATTTATGCCTGCTTTTTTCTTATCATAAGTGTTATTCTGAAAATACTACTGGCACTCTGCACATAGAAGTGATTGAGTAAAAAGATACAGCGCAGGTTGTCAATTTATCCTGAAATAGCCTCTAGTGGATAGATAAAAGCCATCTAAACCATAGCAGAAGACAGTGCTATTACACAGAATCGCCAAATTCCCCACAAAGCATTCCAGACAAAATTCTGGCCTCTGTTACACACACACACACAAAATGATGACAGCATACATCACTATTTATGTATGTAGTGAAAAATCAGTGCATACTGAGGTATTTTCTTATAAATCCTGGCAATTAAGAACTTCATGGAATCTTACTCTGTATAAATGTTGTAAGTGATATTTCATAAAGGCTAAAACTGGGATTATGCCAAGCTTGCCTTTTAGCTTTAATTGTGTTATCGACTATATTACCTGAAAGATTGTTCACTTATAATGACAAATCATGACTGGGAAAAAAGTATAAATCTGATTCCACACACCCCCCACCCCCCAGTTTTTATCACGGAAATGCCATAAGCATAAGACAGTACGCAGACAGCTTATCTCCAGATATTTTAGTTGATCAAAATAAGTGCCATTTGATCCCATACATGGTCTGTTGTGGGATAAAGGGAGGTGTTTGAAAAGTAGTTCCAATGTTAATCTAAATCAAGTCCTTCTGCTTTAAAGGGAACAGAATGAAGAAAGTTTCAGTCCTCATTAAAGAGGAAGCAAGAAAAAGGTGAAGTAGTGACTTGAATTTTAGAAGTGCTGAATATTTCATGCACCAGTGGAGGTTAACAGAAAACAGTATTTGAAACAGGCTTGCATTTGAAAATAGACCATATCTGAACTTAGAACAAAATTTTCAATTGTTGTCCACCTTTTAAGTGTGCATCATTGTCCATTTATGCCATACAAAAAAGAACAAAGCCATAAATGGGTCAGAGTAATCTCAAAACTAAGACGAACATCATTAGGATATGAACAGGAGACATCAAACTACCTTAAAACAATGTCCCTAGCATAAGAGAAGATTAGAAACAGAGCTAGAGGCAACAGTAAGGGTGCAGGAAGAAGTCAGAGAGAGGATCACAGCATGCAAACACGTCAATAAGCAGCTTGGGAACAGCTGGCCATGTTGTTTAATAGCACTGTAGATTGTTTTTGTGACAGACCAAACCCAAATCAGAAGTACACAAAGGACTGATGCATCTTAGCAACATTCCCTAACTCCCCCTTAGGGCAGCTATTTTTGTATTATGATTCTTAAGGTCCCAGAGAAAGGAAACCATAAAGCAAATGAGAGAATTTAAGTTTCATTTATACCCTATATCCTCAGCTAGCTTGGAAAAAAATATTGGAACAGGTGAGCAGGGGCTTTTTGCCATTTTAGAAGGAATCTTTTCCACCTATTTAATGGTGCACTTCATTGTATCACACAATTGCGTTAAGAATTTGGATATCTGTGACCATAATGCAGAAAATGTTCAGAGTTCATAATGTAACAGGTTATTCCCAGAAATGTGAAAGTCTGAGGGCAAAATGATGGTGGCTGACCTTACTGAAAGACTAAGATGATCACTACAATCAAACAGGACCAACCCTTGTCAGTACATCTGACCAATTACAGAAACTGTTAATATTTCAGTCACACTGACTAGCAGGATGTGTAGAACATGAAGGACATTGAAATAAAAGCACCAACAAAAAAACCAAGACCATGTAAATGACATGTTTTATGTTTTTCAGCTTTACAGAGAAGAATCAGATGTTTCTAAGTAGTTTTCTCTCTCTTGTTAGCTTAGCAGTAACATTCTTCTGTGTGTGTGTGTGTATACAAAAGTAAGTGGTTTTCCACTAGAATAAGCTGCTAAATGTCTGCTAAAGGCAGAAGGACATATATTCATGTCCTGGTTATTTCATGGAACTGTCTCTTCCTCTATCGCTGTGGGTACTGTCTACTCTAAATGGTTCTCATTCATTCATTTTTGCAGAAACTCAGCATTGCCTTTATCATCTCTGACATATTATAGATAAACCCCTTCGTTCATTTTTTGATATTAATTTTTTACAGATTCACAAGTCTATTTTCAACTTGTCTTGTTTTCAATACTAAGCCAAAAGTTACCTCTTTCATTGTTCTAACAGTCTTTGTCTGACATACTTATTTAGAAAATATGATTCTGGATGTGCACAATGGACAAGATAATGTCCAAATTCATTATCTTACCAGTGTCCATATCAGAGCAATTTATAGGAAGAGGCAGGGTTGGTAAGATGTCAGGTGACACAATTAGTCTTCATTAACCAGAAGAAAATCTATTCCCAGGTAGCTACTGGTAAGGGGCAAGACTGGAAAGATTACACATGGAGGCCTAAAATAGATTAAATAAATATATAGTTACTATTTCTGATAACAATATTTCAAAATTTAACAATGATGTTGGACAAACAGCTCTGATGGATTTCTTACTGTAGCTCAAGCAGCACAAAAATATAACTGCAGTCAAATAGCTTTCTGAGAGCGCAGGAAAAAAATCCATTTCTGTGCCTCAAATTCCTATATTTAGGACAACTATATCAGCTGTAGCTTCGGTGGCAGAGGAGATAGTTAAGGGAAAAAAAGTGACCAGAACATTACTCCAATTCTGCAATCTGTTGCAACAGCTTTGGGGGCTCAGGGCAGTAGGGTGTAAAAAAAGTTAAGCTGAATAAGCCATAAGAGGTCTTTTATGGGGGGGATTGTGTGTTTTTGGTGAGATTTTTTTTTGTCTCTGATGTTTTGCATCAGGAATAGCTCAGCCAAAACAGAGAACCTATTTCTATAAAATTAAACATTCTTATGAATCTATTTAAGATTCAAACCATTTCCTTGGAGTAAGTACCATCACGCTTAGTTTTGTAAGTGAGAAACTGAGGGCACATAACGTTACTCTGGCTTGACACCCTTGTTCATCCCCACAACAAAAGTCAACTAAATCTGTCTAAAACTAGTGGTAGAATGGGTGCCCCCAAGTTAGCTGGTCTGTCTAGAAGAATAAGGAAGAAGAAAGCCAGTTAGATCTTGAAGTACACAAGGTAGAGTGTGGAGAAAGTAGTAAGGTCCAGTATTCCACAGAAGGAACTTTTGCCTTTCCAGTAGCTCGGGTAGGGACTGAACAAAGTCCCAGTATTTAAAACTAATGCAGGAGCAAAGCTATGCTAATGGGAACAAAAAATTTGACTGTCAAGAAGTCATCCCACTGATGGCGTGACCCTGCCTCTTTCAAGTGAACTCAGCTAGTCACCTAAAATGAAAAGATTTCACCTTTTATCACTCATGGAATCAATGAGAGACCCATTAAAGTAACCATTATAGGTTCTATATCTAACTCAGTATTGTGTGTCCAAGAGTTGCCATTCTGGACACCGACAAAAGAGTGAAAGAGCAAGAGAAGCATTTTGTGATACCTCTTAGCTATAGCCCTTCCCCCTCTCAACATTCTTCCATTATAAGATGTATAATACTTCATAAAAGAAAACCAGGATTTACATCTTTGCTCTACTACATTACAAATGGAAAAAAAAAAATGGTCTGTGATAAGCAAGAAAAAAATCAGTGAAAGCAAAATCTATATTAGAGGGTGAGCAGAAGAGACCTAATGTTCAGCTATGTGAAGGAAAGTAATTAGTCTGATGCATACTGCAGGAACAGATGAAGATATAAAGGTAAAGCCACAAATTGAACACGAAGTAACACTGCAAGGAAGGTACTGCTAGTTGTATTAGCAAAAGTTTGTACATAACACACCAAAAGTAAAAAGGTGTCAGCTGAAGAATGTATATCAAATTTGAAGTTTAATGATGTAGATAATTTAAGAAGATACGTAAGAAAATAACTTGAACATTAAAGTGTTTATAAAACAAGACTTGCAAAAGGGTTGCTTAGTCTGGAGAATTCAACTGTAGATTAGAAAAAAAAGTTATATTAGTGATCAATCACTCAGCATGCCCATGAACAGTAGGAGAAATAATGACTTAAATTTTATCAAGACAGATTGATATTGAATGCTCCAAAATATCTTCTAACCAGGAGGTTAACAAATGAAACAGATTACCAAGAAATTTGTAGAGCCAGTGTCACTGAATGCTTCCAAGAATAGGTCAGGGAAATATCCAAGGGATAGCACCCTTGGATGGAGGATGATCGGTCTAAAAAAAACAAAACAAAACAAAAAAAACCCAACCAAAAAAAAAAAACGAACACCCAAACACACACAGGGATGACCTTAGGTGTAAATAGAAAACCAAGTCCCAAGTTTTTCTACTTACTGAACAACTTCTTGCTCACCATAGTGACCCTCAAAACTTTTTAATCACCTGACTTTTGTTTGTCCACTGCACAAGATATTTAAGCACTTTACTTGAGGTTGCAAATCCTACTCCAGAAGCAAGGAATATTAGAAACAGCACTTAGTATGGCACGTGTATACAAGTTCTTTTGTGGAGCTGAGTCAGCACATCCCTTCCACCTCTGCTTCTAGGACTGAATGTAAAAACCAGCATTTTATTTGTTTGTTTTAAAGTACAACAGTTCAATTCTTTAGCCATCACAGTGACTGACAGAAGCTCAGCAAATCCTCAAAGACAGATCCTGTTCCGTGTTCTCCTTTTTCACTCTGTATATACACCAAATTAATTTAGATGTTCATACAAAAAAACTGTACCTAATGTTCACAGCTAGTCTTTGTGGTGAAAAACTGCTAAAAAATAAAAATACATTGGTAGTTTCTGCCTGTTCATTGCACACTCAATGCTGGCCTATAAAGGAGCAATAAACTCAAAAACCTGCAGGAAAAGTAGCAGTAAGAGTCAGCATACCTGAAAAGACAGCTAAGTAGGTGAGAAAACAAACATGCAACATAATTAGTTACAATTCTGTTACATCTAGGATCAAAAACAACTCAAAAGCTCCAAGGACCAAGAATCAGAGAGGACTGTCCTGAAGAAATACATTCAAATTGTAACAGGGGTAGCTGAGCATTTTATTCCTCTAAGGCAAATAAACTTAACACCTCACACATCCTTTCTGATAAAGGATTAGATACTGTCCAAACACTAAGACTCTGTTTAGAATGAGGCAGGGGAGAGGGTTGGCCCCATATATAGGCCATATTTCCTCTCCTTGACACTCCTGCATGGCACTCTCGGTACAAGCTTCTACCTTCTTTTGGTGCTGGGCACAACTACTGAACACATCACCATTTTTCAGTGGATCCCAAGAGTGCATTAGGATGGAAAGTATGCTTTATGTATAAAATAGTACATGGAACTCCTAGTTTGCCAGGTAACGTAAAAATATGCCAAGAGATAGATTTAAGAACATAATAAAAAGAACTTTCACATGTCAGTAAATTTTTTTTTTACATTTTCTTTTTAGTATTAGCCATTGGACCAATATACATCAGTCTGAAAAAAGGAACAGTTGCTTTAAAAAATAATTTTCCTCTTTCAATGAATGTAATATCTCCCAAATAAGAGAAGATGACACAATATCTCCCCTCAGAAACAGGCATACTAAAATGTATTTTCTGGACGGTGCATGAAAATTAACACGGGATTAACATGGACAGTATGACAGAAATTTTTACATAATTGTCAAGAAAGCAGAATGAAGAGATGCAGTAACAGGACTCTTCCAAAGAGATGTTACTTAAGCACTGCCAGCATGTCATGGTTTTAGCTGGGATAGTTGATTTTTCTTCACTGTAGCTAGCATAGTGCTGTGTTTTAGACTTGGTATGTAAATAATGTTGATAACACCCTGGTGTTTTAGTTGTTGCTGGGTAGTGTTTACACTAGTCAAGGACTTTCTAGCTTCCCATGCTCTGCCAGGTGCACAAGAAGCCGGGAGGGGAGGGGATACAACCAGGAGAGCTGATTCGAATTGGCCAAAGGGTATTCCATATCATGTGACGTCATGCCCAGTATATTAACTGGGGGAAATTGGCTGGGGGAGGGCAGCGATCGCGGCTCGGGGACCGGCAGCGTCGGTCGGCGGGTGGTGAGCGGTTGCAGCACTTGTTGTTCAGTTTTGGTTTTGTTTTTTTTTCTTTCCCTCTCCTTCTAGTGTTTCCTCTCTCTCTCTCTCATTATTTTCCTTTTCATTATATTAGTATTATTGCTGTTTTATTCTAATTATTAAACTGTTCTTATCTCAACCCACAAGTTTTCTTACTTTGGCCCTTCCGATTCTCTCCCCCATCCCACAAGGGTGGGGGAGTGAGCGAGCGGCTGTGTGGTGCTTAGTTGCTGACCGGGGCTAAACCACAACACAGCAAGATGACCACTGGTTCTTGTTTAGTTTTGCAGGAAAGATAAGAGAAAAGGTAATAGGAATATATTCCAGACTTTCTAAGAAGGCTATATGGAGATACAAGAACACAGGCAGGGGAAGACAATTCAAGTGAGTGAATAGGTCATTAGAAACCCATTTTCTCAACAGTAGACAGACTGTGCCTCAGCCCAGCAGTAATCCCCCAGTTGTCATTTCTTCATCCTTTTTACCACAATACCTCTGATGTGGCTAGCTAGGGACTGAGCCATCATTAAACTGAGATGTTAAATATTTCGCCAGTCACCCATGGCCCATGAGCTGTACAAGGAGTTGGGCTATTGTTTGGTGCATTAAAGGTATTAAATCATCTGTGAGTAAAGGCATATATTAGAAAATATGATTTAAAACCAAACCTTTACTATACACAACGACGTTTGTAGTTCATAGTCTGTACAGCTTCTGACCACGTTCCAACACAGAGAAACTTAGAGTTGTAAAACCAGCACTCTTCTGAACTAGGGAGCAAACAGAGTTCGGCAATTATGACAAAGCAGAACCTCTGCTTTATAGAGGAAGTTGCAAATGTGCTAATTCACCTCTGGACACAAGAATTTAACAAAGGTACATAGCATGATACAATGCATATATTCATTGATGAAGCAAACAATGGCACTCAGACATTTTAATTGGTCTTTCACAACTGAAAGGTCTTTTTTCTCTTAGCTTTTTTTAGAATTACTCAGTCTTATTATTTTATCACAAGCATTTGCAACTATTTAAGTTTCCACATATCAAATTCTATTTTTCAGTAATGACAGACCCTAGATAATCATCTGGTACATAGAGGCCATTAGGAAAATCACACCTATAATAATGGTACTTCACAAAAGGTACAACTACAAGGGGGAAACATATTACTTCCAAAAGGTGCAAGTAAGCAATGTCACAGCTGAAGTAGCCTTTTCAAAAACAAATATGTCAAAGTTTATCTTTATGATGTTTCCTTTTACAAGCTGACACTGATAAAACCCTTTTAAGCTGTTACTTACTGTTCAACATCTCCAGCATGCATTAGAAAAAATTATGGGTAGGATCTTGTTTACTTAACTTAGACCATGCCCAAATTCTTGACAGTGACACAAAACCTCCTATTCTCTACAGTCAGTGGAGAGAAATAAGCACTCCAGAGACATGTTCAGAGGGAGATCTTGTCTACCTAGCTTAAATGAGTGAACTCAAGACAGAGTAGTCTTCCTCTGAAAAGTATTCAAAAGCATCTATCACTCTCTACTGACTCAGTAAGGAAATCAAGTGCTTTAGTTGCAAAATTGCTTCATTAAGCACAAGCTAGGCACGGAATTATGCAGACTAAACCTGTGCTTTGGACGCTTTGTTCTTTTAATACCCAGAACAGAGTGTAAAAACAACCTTGCTAAAAAAAAAAAAAGAAAAGTTCTTGCATGACTGGGTAATATATAAATTGATACAGTAGACAAGGAAAAATGGTAAATTTAAATGTCTCTAAGCATGAACAACCCTTGGCTGCGTTAAGGTACGAGTTGTTCTGCCCAGGCAACAATACACTATGAAGAGAACTCAAGGCCTGTGACTGAGCCTAAATCTCCACTACATCAGAAAATTCTACAGAGACCCACTTCCACTACTTTTCACCAAATTCCTGTTGCTTTGTTCCTGGATTCTGAACTTCCAAGGAAGTCCACTCACTGCACAGGTGTTCAGATCCCATAAAACATCACCAGTTTGAGGTAAGATGCGTACAAACGGCCACAAAATTTTAAATTCATACCTGAAAATCATACCAAATGGCTCTTTAAATGGAGAAGTGGAATGTTCTTGATATTGAAGGAGCACGTTGACTTTTTGAGTAATTGTGACAATTTATACATGGGATTTGCCATATATCCCATCACAGAGAGAATATACTGAGAGAACACTTATTATAATTCTAGTAGAGAAATAATAGTAACTAACAGTAACTAACAGAACATTCATGAGCTAGACTACTCATGTATATGTACAGATTCAGTGTAGTATTATATATTATTGCACCAGTTCTATTTATTGAGACAGCCCAATTTTAATTCAAGTTATGCACAGGAAGTTTCTTAATATAATTTTTGAGGACTTAAGTTGTGGATTTTTCCAGAACACCTATGTTCCATGAGTCTTCACCTAGAAATATGAGACTAATGGATCTAAGTGGGAAATTTACGACAGTAACTACATTGCATATAGCAAATACAATATGTAAATATTGCCACAGTCTCCCTTACACAAAATTAGGGTACAAAGGATGATTATATCAACAGAACTATGAGATACTGAATTAATTTACCTTCAAATATTAGAAGCAGTAAATTTTCTGCTTATTTCCAGCTTTCTAAGAATCACCTTAATACTAAATACGTTAATGTATCTGTACTCGTTAATGCATTTTTATACTACAATGTTCTTCACAGGACCTTGTGGTTAATAAACTTTATGTATACCATGTTTATTCAGTTTTAGATGTTAATTATCTTGGCTTTTAGAAAAATAAAGAAAATGTTCTCGTTGAATGTCACGTAGTCTAAAAATGATGCAAGTGAGGGATGGTAAAGTACCATTGTTATAAACTCTCCTTGTTTTCTTTCTGTTCGGTTCATCCAAGAGAGCTAGATCTAATAAAAAACAGAGTGACTAAAAAGAATATTTAGGACTGGTTATTCAGATGTACCTGCCAGAGCTGCATAATCAAGATGGATAGCATCTGCCCTACAGCAGAAGCATTTCTTCTTTTTACAATCACCTTTATAATTTAACTAGCCTGAAGATTCTGTTGAACTGCAAGAACTAAATTTAAAGATTATTTTAATGGTACTGTGAATCAGTTCATTTCTGGTTCTTCTTTTCATTATCAAACAATTATATCTACAACCCTCCTTACCTCCCCCCCACCCCCGTTCTAATTTGTGCTGACTGCATACACAAAAGATGAGAGAGAACTGTATCTATAGCTATGGCAGCATACCTTTCATTGACAGTGACATACTTCACTATTTGCGGAGTAAATAAATCGTTTTTCTACATTAGGATTATTTGTCTCTCACATCTTCACAATGCTACTTTAGAATTGGGCTGTAAAACAAAATAAATTAACTGTTATCACACCATTAAACTTAGTAAGCTTTCTTAATATCTCATTTTTCCTCGGTAATTCTCCTGTATAGGCCCAAACCCCTACATAACCAAACATTTATACTTCTTTCCCTTTATGTCTTTTGTGTCAGACCATCATCTCCTTCAATTAAATGTAGATATGGACTCTGAAGACAGCTACCTAAGGTCATGCCAGTGGGAAAATACAAGTTACCAACTCCCCAACTGTACTAAAGGTCTGTAAGAATTTTAATTCTCCAGCAAGTTAATACTTAATTTATCTTGCTTTGCTTATTTTACAACCAGAGGGTTTTTTTCCCAACTCTTGAGAGCACCTTCTTCTTTAATGATATCAATACTATCTAACAATCTATGCAATGTTCACTCTTCCATAGATCTAATGTTTAGTTGCTTTAGCATGTCCCTGACCTTACTATTTTGGGGAACAGAAATACAGCAAGAAAGGACAAGCTGAGGTGATTGGGTAAATGAGTTTCCCAAATCATTAACACCATGAAGAGCAAGGATTCAGCACATTACTTCAGCTTCATAGGATATAATTACATGTTTTGATTAGCAGATATATTTTCCCAGCCTCAGGTGTCAACAAGGGTTCAAGTGTATAACATGTATAAATGGGTGCTAATTTTACTAGTCATGAAAATGTGTTTCACTAATTACATTTATATCATCTTAGCCAATTTTCATTCGATATTGCTCCTCTGTAGCTCATCTTCCTGTTTATTTCCTTACAATGACATTTCAGCTCTTCCAAATGACACAGTGATTCTAAAATTCAGCAGGCATGACAAGTTACTTCCCCAATGAACATCTGTCCTAGTCATGAAAAAAGTAACAAGACTTACAGAAGTCTATACAATTTTGTGGTAATTTCTGTACCCTCTGTGAATTGTATCCCATGTAGGATGTTATCATCCGGGACTAAAATCTTATGGCAAAAGTGGTGCTCTTCTTTCACCCAGGTGATTGCTAGGAGTTTAAGATTTTCTGGTTGTTGATACCAAAAAATAAAGGAGCAAGCCTGTTTTAAGAGAGTGAAGCCCTTTTCCCTGCCCTGCAATTTCCTGACAGTGTCTTTCAGGTTTGGCTAACAGAAATGAGATAAGGATTGACAACTTTAAGAATGTCTTTTCAGACAACTAGCCATAGAATGGTTTGAGTTGGAACGGACCTTTAAAGATTGTCTGCTTTCATGCCCTAATCAAAACTATTATGGAAAATATTTAAGGCTTTGGATAGGAACTTGGGAAAAAACTATTAACCACAAGCTGCTGGAAATTGGAATGCCTATGTAAGCGCATACTTCTACAATTCAGACTACAGAACAAGAAAACACCAATGACCCAAAAAGTTTCTAACAGTGATACTGCTGTCAATACCTCATGACCTCTTGGAGTATTTTTCCAAGAGCAATCTGGTGCATGAATGGCATATAGGCCAGATAGCGCTCTCTTCACCACACCATCAGTGTTACTCAATGTTATGTAGGAAATGGAGTGGTATGAAATGAGTCCACTGCCTCTTCTGCTGCTTAGGCCTCTCAGTATACTGAAAAATTCATCATGATGTTGAATTGCTGCTACCTACAGGCACATACAGCAGAACAAGGAAAGTAAGCACCATTATAATTATAATGGAAATCTTACTCTCCAGGCATCTTTGTTGTATATATAAACATGTGGCAAATCCTTAAAAAGAAAAGGTATGAGACTTAACTTTCTCAAGATTAACCTTCTCAGATTAGTACTAAGATCTCTTACCTACCTTGTATAACTAGATCGTTAATATGAAGCCATAATTCACTAGTGAATATTAGCCAATTTTAGCAAACAGCTAAAGACCTCAACAGTTCAGCCCTTCAGCTTACAGTGTGGCCTCATGCAGTGCTGTTGGCATGGCTGAGGCAAAACTTCAGAGCGTGTAAGAAAGAACAATAGGCCAAGAACTGAAAATTCCACAGCGTGGCTTAAGGAGTTGCATGAATTCATTTGGTAAAATATTGGTTTAATGTACTCAGTCTGCTCTTGCCACTGATACTTCAAGCCCCTCACTAGTTATTATAAACATGACTAAATCAAAAAAATAATTAAGGGGAAAATCACATAGAAATTACTCACATATTCAGGCTGTGTTAAGTTATTGCAGAAGGGTGCTAGCATAGGGACTGGATTTATAAGTTTGCACATGGATTGCTATACTTATACCATAATTACTACCAACTGACAGACTTTAAAAACGATATTAAGAACATAATGCAAAAACTTCCATAGTGAATGGATTTTTAAAAAAGCCTAACCATGCTGCCAAAAACAAGTACAGGTGATTTACACTTCCCTTGTAAATATTCTGAAAGTTTAGTTACCGAATAAATACTACATATTCTTCTGATAAGACCCGAGAACACTTTATGCTTATTCAGTACGTAACAAAAATATTGTCTCAACACCTAACTGGCACTCAACAAGTACTTGAGCACCATTGAGAGTATTTTTAAAGAGTACAGTGCCAATACCCTTAAAAAAAAGGTAAAGAAAGATTAAAACTTTCCACTTATAGTACGTGCAGTATGAGAGATAACTGAGCCATGCAAAACCTAACTGAAGCTGCATGCAAAGCTTATTACAAAATGGAAGCTTTAAAAACCAGTAAGTAGACTTACATACTGTAAAATATGACCTTAAAACTACTATCATACAGCTGGGCACAACAGACCAAGTGTGATTCATTTTTTTTTTTTTACTTCTGCTCCTTTGCACAAGTTATATTATGTGCCTTCAGAATTATCTAGTTGGATGGAAAGACAAAATTGAAGTAATCAGATTTATGATGAGAGGCTTCTTTTGCTTTACTCTAAAGGCTACAGATAGCTTTGCCTTTGTTTTAATACTTCAAATTTGAAAAATGGGTGCAATAAGGACATAAACTCAAAGATACTGTATGCATGTTCATTTTAACAGAATCTTCAGTACTATTTAGTTACCAATGGACAAAACCTCTTCTTTCATATGGCCTTGCTAAAGGTTTTAAGCATAAGCAGCCTCATTTGAGTGAATGAGAATACCCACTCACAAAGATAAGTGCATGTTTAAGTGCTTTAATCACAAGGGGATTAAATGCGCATGTTCGGCACTTTGATAAAAAAATTAAAAAAATACAATTTTCTGGGTTTTGTTTCTTTCCATTAAAGGTATTCTTACTATATATGATAATTTTTAGCAAGTACAAACAAAAGCACTGTGGGTAGCACAGTATTTCATGCATGCAAAGAATGTTTAAAAATTAAATTTTCAGGGTTTTAATTGTATATATATGAAGTCAGCTGTCATAACAGAACAATTGATACATTCATGCTATGTGTTATGAACTCTAATTATTGGAACCCCTTTTCAATCTTGACAACTTATATATTAATTTGTTCTGTATTTCTTTGGGGTTTTTAATGCTATTTCTGTTAATAACAGTCAGGTTGTACATTGTACTTTTTATTCCTGATCATTAGAAAAGTAAAGTACAACATAAGCCAGAAACTGTAAGGGAGGGAAACCCCCCCTTAAATATAAGGGAGGGGAAAAAGAAGCAAAGTTGTGCTAAAACTGGATGAATTATTAAACACTAATTTTGCTTTTATCTTCAAAAAGGAAATACATTATGATTAAAACTTACAATTAAATTAACAATCGTGTACAATAATATTTTTTCTAAAAATCAGTGAATTAAAGAACATTTTGGTATCACAGACATATTCACGTCAAGAATAACAAAAGTTGAGCCTACAGCTTTCAATGAAATACTTGAGAAAAAAAAAACAAAACCAAAAGGAATCTCTAACCACTTACTGATCATCTCAGAACACTCTGAGAGGACGAAGTGTCCCAGAGGAACAGAAAGCAGTATCTGCCTTTACAAAGTGAGGGGTAGGGGAAGAAAAGGAAATTAATAGACCTGTTGGCTTAACCCTAATATCAAATGACATGGAACCAATTACTAAACATGAATTTTGTGAAGATAAGAAATGAAGATCAGGAACAGTCAACATAGATTTGTTAGAACTGAATTAAGAACCAATTCAAATTTGTATCTTTAGCTAAAAGGAATGTGGTACTCTTGGAAAGGATTTCAACATGGTGTACCAGATGATATGTTTTATAGCAATTTCATCTTCACCATGAAAACACAATGAAAAGATGCCTGGCCCAAGGCAGAACTAACAAGTCATTCCTAAAAGATACTGTAGACTGTTTCTACCCTTAAGGACTACAAAATTCAGAGCTGGTTATGCCTGTGGTATGTAGCTTTTATTTTATACTTTTTTAAAAATTGACAATAAGTCTTTCAGAAATCATCAAGTAAACATCTGACCCACCTCAAAGAAAGGGAATAAAATCCAGGTGTACATTTCAATCATGCATACCACAAACATACAATACATTTAAAAATATTCTATCTTATAAGTATTATTTATGACAGCTCCTACAGTTGAGATTTTCAAGTGAAAATAAGAAAAAAGTGTTTCAGTAAAACATCAGGAAAAATAAGACTTGCTAGAGCAGCCATAGAAGGAAAGCAACCCCCACTCCCCTGCATCTCTCAAACTTATTTTGAAGTGACAGGGAAACAGATGATGTGCCATTTTTAAATTGTTACCAAACAGACCAGGTGAAGAGGAATGCATCCTTCAAAAAGCCACAGACAGCAACCATTTCAGGAATATTCTAAAAAAGCTTCCCTCCATATCTGTAAGTACACTCAGAGAACAGTATTAAGGATTTTTTATTTTATATTATACCATTTGTCACAAATAGGGGGAGTCCTTGTTGTGATGGTAAAATAACAACTTTGGCCTCGATGGGAAATCCCAGAAACTGAACTGTCGGGTGCAGAACAGAACTGAGACACTCTGACCTTTCACATGCATTACTTTCTACATTTTCCCAGGTAGTGATGAAGCAATTGCCTGAAAAGTAAGCCAATTCTTAACATATAAATAAGTGTTACTATGCAGTTATTACAAGCCATGTTATCCCAAAGCCTAGTCTAGGCTTTAAATGCTCAGTGGTGTTTACCAGATATTGTAACTAACTTGGCTCTTTGTTAACATCTTCTGGACATACAAAAACGTGTCAGTGTCCATTCACAGTTTAGCACTGCACAACTAATGCTGTCTAATTTCAGAACAGACACAAAAAACATGAATTACTTGGTTACACTCATTTTTTACCTATAGAATCCTAATTTGGAGCACTATTTTCAAAGATAAAGACCTGACACTTTCTCTGAAGAATGAGAATCCCTTTTCTTTATTGCACTGAAAAGACCGCTAGCATGTGTAAAGCACTCTTCTCCTACTGTGCTGTACACCCAGTCACCACATTAGATGCTCACATATCTCCTGCTATAAAACATCCTGCTACTATTTACTTGCTTAATTCACAAATTAAAATTTTCAAGTAAAATATAAAGACACCATTACCTCGCTCAACCTAAGCACACTTTTGATATACTTTCAGGCTGTTATTAGTTCATTTAGTTATTCAGAACCAACAAGACATAAAAAGTTAATTTCTAGGTTAGCACAGCGTGCCTTTGGGTAGCATTATATAGCCTGGGAAGTGAAATAATCATCATAAAAATACATGGCCTGCCGTGCAGATGTTACTTTAACAAATTGAACTCTGTATTTAAAAATGAGGAAAAAAAAGATGAACAATATTTGAGTATACATGCAATGACATCACTACCACAGCTTTAAGGGCCCTCAAATCTCAAATATATTTTAATGCTAAATTAGCTTATAAGCCATTTCTATTTTCATACCATGAAAATCATTGCCAGCTTTTGTCATGAATTACACTGTATTTTTAGGACTTCTGTTAGGGGAAACGTTATTTACAAACACCTACATGCTATTTAGCATGCCTAAAGTAACACAAATAAAACCCCAAAATCCAAAAAACAATCAAACAAAAGAGACCCTTTCACTCTTACATATCTAATACATATAGCAACTATCTGTGGTGTACATTTTTGAAAGGCAAAGAGCCTCAAGCTTATCCTCTCCTTTTCAAAGAGAAAGAAAAATTATTGAGGAGAGAAATAAAATGAACAGAAATTATACTATCCCATTTTCATATACCTTTATTTCATAGCAATATTATACATAACATAGAACTGCCTTTACTGTTGTTAGTAGTATTTACACAGCAAGCGTATTGCAGAAGAACAAATGTTTTCCATAATTAATTCACAGTGTTACATGTGGTTTGTTGCTTAGCTATTGATGAAAACATTTAATTTGATAAAATTCAGTCTTTTCCTCTGTATTCCCTCTCCACATTCTATTGTCACCAATCATAGCACCTTCTCTCTCTCTCACACACACACACACAGAGAGAGGGAAAGCTGCCAAGCAACTCCCTCTGGAGCCAATGTCATGGCTACTTTTGAGATTACTAGGAGGGAATATGTAAACTACACTGCCAAGTACCCTATCCAGAGGGATTAAATGTGTCACTGCAGAATCCGTAGTCTCAGATGAGTCAATCTGAAGTCCTTGCCCCACTCTGATACCTCAGTCAAGTCACCCCTGCTGGCAGCTAGTCACCTTACAGTGTACTGTTGCCCAAGTTAAACTATGAATGCTTATGTTTCAATTGGGCACCAAAATATTTTAGTACCCAACTATTATTTAATTAATATTTAAATTAGATGTTGCAGTTTTCAACAAGAGTTCAGAAAAACTGAATTTTGATATGGTTACAGATAGATGTTTGCTAACCCAACAAAATAGACTGCACCTGCAAAAACTTCTATCACCCTGTTTTGTTAATGCTCATTTAAAGACACACTCGTGCTGCGTTATTTCATTTATTATTCCTTACTTCTCATTAGTTTATCAAGTGTCGAACAAAAACATTGTGTTCTTATTTTAAACATCTGTCTTTTTTTGAGCTGTAAATCTGTGAAATTAAAAAAAGAAAAAGAGGCATTTATTTTAAGTCATCTTCGGTCATAGTTTGCTCATCCAGATATAAATTACTCCTCTAACTCAACTGGGATGCCTCAGTTAGAATGACATTTGCTATTACAGGTAAAGCAGGAGCAATGTTTTTTGTTGGTCAGTTCCATACACAGAGCAATTGCCAGAGCAGGTGTGTGCAGCAGAAAGGGCTGCAGTGAGCTCTGCAAAAATGAAGTGTTGTCCTTTATTAAAGAAACGGTTTCATTTAGTGAGATTTCAAAGGCAATATCATATGCAGAGTGAAAAAATCCCAGCCGTGGTTCCACATTAATAGCAAAGTCACCTTGTAGTTGCATCAGTACTTTCACAGATGAAGTAACTCTTACGGTGCCCTGTCCCTTTATATGTGCATTACAGTTCTACCAAAAACCTCAGGCATCAGCTCTCTCGATTTTGAACGGCCTTCTGTTTCACATTGCTCATGGAGAGTAACCTCAATTTGTATGCCCCATTTCCAGGCTCTTCCATTACCCCATAACGCACATCAGTACCTTTCCACTACAACCACATTCTACCAAATCCAAGAAGCAGCTAAGAGAGTTTGCCCGCTAGGAATTATTTTGAAACACTGGCAAAGAGCATAGACTTCCGCAATGACATCTAATGTCACTGAATGCAAAATTCTTATCTGCTGATGTAAAATTAAGTTTGTTGTTTAATTCAGTGGGAAGATGACTTCACACACTGGATTCCTGCTGTCATTGTACAGACTCAGAAAGCTCTGTAACTAAGGACTACCACTGCTGTGTATCTGTAGCAGAGAGAAAATATTATAGGTATCTCTTTTCTTCCACATATACTTACAACACAATCAGGAAAAGAACTAATAGAGAGTAAGGAACAGATGGAAAGAGAAATGAGCATAGAGGTAATTCTGCATCCTTAACAGAATATTACTCTATTGAGCTAAAAATCATATTTTATTTCCCTACTGTTTTCAGAAAAATAAATTTAAATTTAGCTATCTTAGACCCCATTGCAGGATAAATATAAACCAGAAAGACTAAAGGCAAATACAGGCCCTTTTCTGATGGCAAATGCATGTAACCACCAGAATAGAAGTAATTGTAAGAAAAACCCCCACCACAACAGCAAAAAAAAAACCCTATCTGACCAGAAGGAAGGAAAAAATAGGGGTTTCTTCCTTATGCAGAAAGATATTCTTTGCACCAAAGAGTTCTCATAAATTTAGTAACAGACAGCCTATTAAATTAATATTCCTATATTAATTATAAGACTACAATTCTCTCTTTTCTGGAATTATTGCTTAAAACTTGTTTCAGAATATTCTGTGTAGAATCTCTGATTTTGTCAGTAGAAATTCAGTAAGGACAAATGTTAAGGATACAACAGCTGGCAATACCTCATCACAGCAATGTACATCTTATCAAATGATGAGCAAAATAATAATTCTGAATAGTCAAGAAATCAGTATTCAAATGAAATTTAATTTCATCTTGTCCAGAATATTCTCTTTTATCTTGTGGGGACAAAAAAAATTCCATACTATCTCATTTAAAAAAAAAAAAAAAAAACATAACAAAGATACTGGCAAATTAACAGCAGCTTCAGAATACAGACAGAGATAAATAAAAGACAAAACAATCACCAACAAAAGTGATGATTCCCAACTCAAGCTCCTCTCCAGCTGTTCAGATGTGTACATACAGAGAATAAGTGTAAGGCTGTTTTTCCTTCCTTGGGTAACTGCTGTCTTTTCCATCACTGCAAACACCACTTAAAGCAACTGTCATGTCTGAAGATTTCTTTGCCTCTCCCCTACCTTCTTTTTAACAAAATGTGCTATAAAGCTTGAACTAGAACAGTATAAAATAGAGCAAAATTGTCACTGAATCTTAAACTTATTGACAAAATTCCTTCATACACATACATTTTAAAATACAGATAAATAAAGCATTTATCTTGAAGTAGTATCTTACTACTATATAAATAAAGCATTTATCTTGAAGTAGTATCTTACTATTATCTAATCAGGTAGGTCAACTTGTACAAGAAAAAGAAAGCATTATCAACTGCCTTGACTCACCACATTCATAAAGTATAAACTTATACTGTTCTAAGAAATGGCAAACTAATATAATGTGACTAAGAACAAGTATGTAAAGTTTAGAGAACATACTTTTTGGTTGGAATGTCTCATTTCAACTTCCTGAAATTTCACTTTCACCTCAATTTTCTCTATCAGCTTTAATAGTCCTTTATGGAGTATTTTGAACACAGCATGAAAGTCTGTACATAACGAAGCAGCATTTTTCATCAAAACCTAAAGAGGAGTTGAACACACACAGTTACAGAGATTATTGTTTCACAATTCTCAGGCGGCCTGCGACAAAAAGAGAAGTACACTAGCAAGGTAAAGGACAAGTGAATTTTCCAAACTAAATAATGAGACCTCCAAGAAAGGGACTTTCCTTTCAAAAAAACATCAAAGTTATGTACAAACAGAAGTGTGCAAATTTTTGTGACTCTACTAATGTTTGTTCAAAACATAGTATATTGAAAAAAGGGCTTGTCCTCTACAAAGTATTGATTTTTAGCAGTGAACTCTGACACATTCAGTATCTTCCTTTCTCCTTGAAATTTTAATATAAATAGAAACGTCTGAAAAAACAGACACATGTATGGATTTAGCTTAAGGAAGATCAGCTAAGGCCTAATTCTCCAGTTTTGACAGTTGAATGAATGTAGTCTCTCACGTTTTAGCAAGCTATCGCTGGTTCTGCCAGAGATAGAATTGTAATGAAAGAACACATTTATCCATATAAACCGTGTGCAAATGGATGATCCTATTTGCACTCTATGGAGAGTATGTAAATACATAAAGCACATGCAAAACTGGGATGAAATATGCAAGTGACAGTATCCATAAACTACGTGTAAAGAAAATACTCTGAATTAAATAATCATAGAATCAGATGAAGTACAGTTTCTTTAACACAAAGGTTTGTACCTGAAAATATTCCTCCCATTACTGTAGCAGAAAAGTTCTAAGCATCCCACTATTTTACATAGCATTCCCCTTTATCAGTTTCATACAGCTCTACTCCTATTCTGCCATATGAATACCTGATGTTAACAAAATCCTAAGTGTAGCCTATTGTTGTGTTTCCTTGCTGCATGAGTGAACTTACTTTAAAAGCCTTTGAATTGGCTATTGACCACACCCCTCCCTTATTAACTTCTGAGACATACTGATGCTATAATCTATAAACCTCGGGGCTTCTTTAACAGTCCACAGAACAATCATTAAGTTAGCCGTTCCTCATATATCCCTGTAATTGTATTCCAATATGCAGTGGAATGCAGTAAAAACACTGTTAGAGGAGCTCACTGGTGAAGATTAGAGTTAGTTGGAAAACCCAGCTGTCACAATTAATTATTTTCAACAGATTCCATGACAGCCTGCCAGAACTTGCTTTACAAATTGTTCCACGCTGCCTTAAGAGAGAAAAACTCCAGAAAATGCCTACAGGTTTCAAACTCCACCTTACCTTCCTAAGGCACCAGCTGATGTGGGAACGTGACAGACTGCTCAGGGTTCAGGCCGAGTAGTCATGAAACTGCTGGGAATTGCATTTCTTACCAGCACTGGTGTGTTTTGGGCAGAGAAATGTTATGGAAATTTCCATTTTCCAGAAAATTTAAAAACAACCTGATTTTTACTCTGTTTTGGAAGAAGATCAAATTCAAAGAGCTAACTGCAGATTTTGATTAGCTTATTGAACATTATATGTCTTATGTTCTTGGCTGTGTGCAAATCCCAATAATAAATAACATTTAGAGGCATTCTTTATCAAGCTTGGTGAGCTAAACATGGGCTACATTTGGTACTGTAAATAAAACTGATGACATCTACTCGGAAGAAAAACAGAGAAGGGCAGAACAATAAAGCCATGATAATGGAAGGAATGTTTATCTTCTCAAGCCACTGTTTTATCAATACAAAAGCACAGAAATCCACATTTTCATGCATACCAGGATATAATAAAGTGAGAAATATATAATATCTAGATAATCTTTCACCTAGTTTCATAGGTTCAAAATAAACTTAAGTAATCACTTTACACCACTAAGATCTAATTTTAATGGGAAGTTTCTAGTTAAAAAAAAAAACCAAAACAACAAAAACAAAAAACAACCACACACAAGAAAAGCTGTTTGAATGGTTTGGTACAGAATTACTACCACACATTTGCAGATGTGAGAAAGGCTTAGAACACTGCGTTTCAATGGAATCTCAGTAACTAAAAACAGAGTTGGTGTCACATTTTGAAACACACTGCAATTACCTTTTTAAGAAAAGATGTGATTGTAGTAACCCACTCTTAATTTAATTAAGACAGGGAAAATACACATGCTAATTCTTCCCAAAGCAGGAAGATTATAAAGAAATGAAGCAGTGGTGTGCCCAGGTAACACACCTGACACATTCACTAATAATTCAGGTCGTGTTTTGGTTTTATTTAAATAGAGATCCCAAAGAAGAATGTCCACATTTCAAACTTATCTCCCCATTGTTTCAGCTTGGTAGCAAATGCTGCACTGCATCAAATGCTCTAAATATAATTTAAATTACTGGAGGAAGGCTGAGAGATCTAGTTTATCATGCAATGTAAGAAATCGATAATTTCTGTTTTGCAGAAAAGAAGTTTAAACTCAAAAAGAGCATACACAACACTCAATTATGGGTGAACATTCATTCAGAGACATCAGTCAGCTAGACCAATGTATATAGTGACTTCTGCATACTGAGCTTCTCATCCACGCTACAAAGTCAAAAGCATCTCAGGGAGACCCACAGAAATACTAATGTCTTTCCCACTTAAGAACAATTTCCTTTTCTCTTTCCTGATGCATGCAAGTTTAACCATCCGTGAAAAGAAAACTAATATCTAAGAAAGCTTCCCACACAAGAACCTATGTGCAACTGAAAAATCAAATGCAGCTTTCCCCCAGGCTAACTTTCTGTTTGCATCTACAGTGTTCAGAGAAAGGCTTTGCTGTTTAAATTGGTAATAATTAGGGTAGAACAACTGAGAGATGAAACTTCAAAAAAAAAACGATCACAAAAACTCCACATGGGCAAATAAATTAGCAGTTGATGGTTTTTGAGATTTCTTAGTTGCAATATTATTTTATTAATTCACTGTGAGGTGTTCTCTATCACATATTTTGCATTTTTCTTCAAGTCAAGACAAAAGGTTTGAAACCTGAAATAGAAATAATTCTACAGAAAAACCTGTGTTGAAAACAATATTGGCATGACCAAAAATATAAAGTACTGATTCAAAAAAAAAAAAACAAACACCCAAACAGTTCAAATGTCAACACATTTGAACTTAAATGCGTCACTCTTTCTGGAATAATTATTTGGAGGTTTATTAAATCTATTATCCACTGAATACTGACTAATGAGTGAGTGGAAAGCAGAATAATTCTGGTTCTAATAAGCTCTTAGGCATGGCAGTTTTACAATATAGAAGTCATATCAGAGTTCTGCTGTTTCTTTTTGGGATAGTCCTACTCTCTTCAATAAGGATAAAATCAGTTGGTCTGTATAGAAACCACTATTTACAGTGATTTAATTTACTATAAAATGACGATATTTCTGTTGAATTCCTTAACTATGATACAGAAATCTTCAAGGGCTTTATCCTTTATGAATGACACAGAATAGCAGAACCAAATAAAAGCAAACCACTAGCACATCAACCACCACAGAAAATTGTTCTACTTCATGTGCTAGAAGAAATTTTCAGTAAATGCTCTCCTAGTCTTCTACTTCTTAGACTAGGACCTATGTGTACAACCAAGATATGAAGAAATCACTATACTGCTCATCTGGTTTAAGGGTATTCATAAACTTACCTATGGATTATGCACATTCTTATAGTCAAGACACAGAATCCTTCTGAAAAGTCAATCATTGTTCATTGATGCTTCTACTGTCTTACAGGCAGAAATGGATGTATGAACTCTCTCAATCCACCTCTGAAGGTTGATGTATCCACTATACTGGATGGGGTTCAGATTTACATGCATTTATTTTTGCTAAGGTTTATTCCACCTGTGTTGAAGAAGGATAACAGTTTTTGAAGAAGACTAAAGCTGAAAATGAAGCAGTGCAGGCTCATATCTGAAGTTGAATTATGTAAATAAGTATTCAGAACACCTTCCTTGACAAAATTAAACAACTGTAAGTTGTTTAAACAAACTGTAAATTGTGTAAACACTGTAAGTTAAGGCAGACCTATTTTCCAATGAAATAAGTCAGTTCCATATTTACTTCACCTTTTATGATAAAGAAATCTGACTTTTATGATAAAGTTTCTAACTTTCCAATGGTTCAACAAGCATACACAACCCTCAAGAAAGGTGGGTGAAAGGTGAAAGAATAAATAGAAAATAATAATCCATATCCAGTTCTTCAATTAGTTATATTTTTGAATGAATTTCTAGTCCATAGTTTCTCCATTAGCATAAAAAACCCCCACAAACACCTGAATTAGGCATTTCAAAGAATTTTTACAATATGCATTTTGATTCCCTGCTGCATTATGCATTCTATAGAATACAGTCTCTCAAATATGCTTCAGGTAGCCAAAGCACTCAAGAAACTTTTCAATCATCCATATCTAAAGTTTGTAATTCTCCCTGTTTAATTATCCCATTGCACTGTGCAAACAGAAAGCGTTTTCTCAAAGTACCGGTCAAGCCATTTTGCAAATCTGCTGGCTCCTGCAAGTCACAACGTAGCACGGTTTAGTCCATTAGTATGACAGGTAGTGCTCTTACTAACAACTGCTTTTTACTCCCTCTGACAAATGTGCTCTGTGCCATGGCTGACGTTTGTGTAGTAATCAGGACTGATGGATAGGGACGCCAGTGCTGCCGAAAGTGCCCCCCATTTTAATGTGAGTGATTTGTCAAATGTGCTGCTATCACACTGCTGTCAGGCACAGCCAGGAAAGCACTCTGTCATCTTTCCACCAACCAAGGTCACTTTGGCAGGGACAGGAGAACTCTCCAACGAAATTTTCATCTTTACTGCCTACATGAATGGCCTGGTCTTCACAGCATTTAGTTTATTTTAGGCAGTCCTTAAAAGTTCTTACAAAATGTTCTTGTTACCAAATACTAAATTAAAATATAAAAATAAAAGGACATTGAAGAAAAAGTTGCACAGCTAGCTAACAACTCAAATATGGAGTTTCAGAAATGCGACTTATTGTAACTCCCTGCTTGTCAAGTTCTCACAAGACAGACAATTAAAGAATTATTTAACAATGCAAGGACTTTCAGCAACAGAACACCTTAAAATACAAAGACAACACAGTATGGAACAAGAATTAAAAGATCAAAGTGACAAATCTACAAAATATGGCTGTGTATCATCATGAAATTTTGAGTAAACTGGAGTCTCCAAAAACAAAAGATACAGAAATCCAGAGAAAAGTAGAACCTTTACTCTCTACCATATAAAATGTAGAGAGTGGGTAAATGTTTCTGCACTAATTGTCATCTAGGAGTTTATTACAAGATTGTTTTGCAGTGTAGCAGCCTCCAATTCTTAAGCATGCTTTTTTTTTTTTAAATAATTTTTCCATTTGTTTGTGCCAACACTCAAAAATATAAACATACCAATGGGATTTAGATGCTTCCACATTTTACAAAATAAGTTATCTATATCTTCAGTCACTTATATAAAAACCTGATCTTCAGCGACTAAGGAATTTAAAAGACTTTGTTGGTGACCCTAATGCAAAATGTGAGTGAAAAGTTATACCAAAGGCATTTTTGAAGTAACAGCTTACTGAGGGGGTGGGGGAATCTTTCACAGGTCAACCCAGATTGCAATAGGTAAGTCATATCATTCCTATCACTTAAAGAAACATAACACAAGTTTGTTCATGAGGCAGAATACAAATTGGTGCACACACATGCTTGCCTACAACTCCATCCTAAATCTTGAGTATTTACTGACAAAAACCAAAGCCTGTAAGAAAATATCATTCAAGGTAAAAAGCCATAAAGATACTCAGGCAGAAAGTAGCTGTAATAACAGAAAATGAGATAAATCAAACCACATGAATCTTTTGCCTACTACAAAAACCCGAATGGTGTGGGCAGCCCTGCACAGTTACTCTCACAGCTACATCCACTCCAATCCTATTGGCAATTATTTTTGTTTTCAAGGATTGCAAAGATGAAATAAAGACAGTCTAGGTCACAAACACTGATGCTACATCCTTTTTTGCTGTGCATTTCCCCTAAGTCCCAGATGAACTGACAACCTCTACTGCTGCAAAGTCACCCTCAATGCTCCTACTCACATCCTAAACTGCAAGCACCACTGAGTTTTTTGATAAAACCTTCATGTACTGTGAATGCATTACCTTGAACTTGAGTGAACATTCATTCTATGACTGTAAAGCAAATGTATATTTACTGTTTTACTGACCACAGAAAAACTACCCTCTCCCTTTTTCTATAGCATATCATCACTTCAAATCAAGAGAAACTTAAGGATTAAGGAAAAGGGATGTTGGAAAGTCAAGAAACCAAAAAAGAAAGGTATCATTCACTTTTTATTTAGAAATTGATCTACCCCTAGAATGGCTGTCTCATATAAAACATGTTAAAAACCTACCAGGACATTTCACTAGTCTCTCTTGAAAGGTCTCCTGCTTTTCTTCTTACCATTTCTTCAATAAAAATTTGGATCAGGTAGTGATTTCAACTCGCTGTGACAAAGGTAAACATGCTTTTTGTGCCAGAAGGCCTTTGTTTGGCCGCAAAGCGTGGCTTGGCATTACTCTAAGCATAGAAGGTAAGTAACAAGTAAATATCTACCTAGTTAAGATTGTCAAAAACATTTTATTCTAGGTCAAATTTCTGGGAAGCTTCAGAAAAATGTGACAGCAGCATCCAGGAATATAGTTAAGGGAAAACACAGTTTCATGCAAAGGACGAACTCGTGCTGTTTCTTCCATTGAAATCTCGAATACCTCTACATTAGACAAAGAGAGAGTCATCCCGCAATTCTGGGCGAAACTTCTGCTGTTGTAGAAGTTCATACTAAAATAGTCAATGTATGAGACTCCAAAAATTATCACTTGCACAGGTACAGTAGAGATGTACAAAAGAAGAGCAGAAAGATATCCCCAAACCCTGTGTTCCTTCAGAAATCGTTATCACCACATGAAAGTCAACCAAACCTTTGTGAAACGACAGTAACAATAGGCATGGGACAGAAAAGAAAAATATCTGTTCTGCTGTACTTTAAGTTGTGGATGCCCAGAAAATAAAAAATAAGAAAGCAGCTGAGCTTGAATGAAAAGACTTGAGAAGTAGCATGGGAAAAAAAATATGAAAAAGGGAAAATAAAAACATTGACAGGTGGAAACTGCAAAAATCTAACTGCAGCAAAGATAATGAGACTTTGCATTCAGGACGTAGGTATGACTATGTATATACATCTCCCTAATTTATAGAAATATATATGCAAACCCTATAATAAAAATGTTTCAAGTTGATCAACCACGATGGAAAGCTTTTGCCAGTCTCGGTTTAATCTCTCCAGATCTCTCCTCAGGTGAAAATAAAGGTATCATAACCAGTTCTCAGACATAAGCACTTGCACAGATTACATTTGGACAATCATGTATAAACATACACATACACAGTACTAATACATAAATAAATGCACACGGAAGAAAGCATACAAACAGAATCCTTTGGGGAAGGGAGGCCTTTGGAGACAGAACAGCAGCAATTCAAGGTCTAAAAGTTAAAGTGTTTGAAATTTTACTTGAGAACAATCCTAAAAAAATTTAAGTTTCATGGTTGCATACAATATCCATCAGCAAAATTAATACCTCATCACACTGTGAAGTAATAAAGAATGTAAGAGCTTTAGAAAAAAAAAAAATTACCACACAAAAATTATCATCATCAAAACAAAAAAGAGAGCAATTCTTAATCCTATCTTATGCTGATATCAAGGAAACTCTTTCAGCATTCCTTATCAAATAGTAAATATTCACAGTCTCATTCTCCAGATTCCTTGCTAACACTACTCCCTGTACAGGAACTGATAAATTGAACCCATGTATGTCTTCAGGTTTCCTCAGCTAAATGCTTCGTACTGCCTATTAAATATTTGAAGACAGTCTAGGAATTACCACATTATTTGAAAAAACTTCAAGCTGAAACAACCAAAAATTTACATTCTGTAAGATAAAAGTAAGCATAAACCAAAACTAAAAATACTAAATTGTAACTGTACAAGATGAAGAGTTGAGATATACTTATATATCAGTTCAGTCTATATTTTAGGAGAAACTAGATAATTATTCAACAGACAAAGAAGAGTTATTAAGCACGCTAAATAATGGTAAAATGATAATTACACTGGAGATTTGTCTTAATAAATGAGATGTGAAGGGGTCTTTATTATCCAGCCATGTGCATGTAGAATTTAATTAGTTATCACCTATAAATGCTAATACCAGAGCTGCCAATCAATCTCCTATTCAGTAATTGAGGAAACTCCCCAAAATATCAGATGTAAATGCTGAAGAACTCTTTGGTTAGAAAATAGTTAACCCAACAGCAATATGGAGAGAAGGAATTCCTCAGAGAGCCTAAAGAGATGTTTTCATCTCATTACACCTACCTTCATAATTATAACAAACTCATCAGCCTCTAGATGAATACCATGTATAATCATTTTCCTGCATATTTTCCAAAGCAGGAAACTTAAGAAGATATAAATGCTACAGACTAATTTAGGCTATTGGCAGTTCTTATCTCATCTCGAACTGAAATAAGAAGAAAAGGAGTATAGTTAAGGTAAAAATAACTAGACAGGGACTTTTGCTTATTTATTTACTGTAATCCTTACTCAGAGCCAGGTAAGGAACAGGTTTGTCCTTTTTCAAGGAAGGTAAATTTAGAGCATGGCTAGACTATGGTCTTTAAAGAATAAAGAAGTAATGCAAATAACTAGAGAAGCTGGCATGCTTCTAATCTACCCAAATAGTGCTTTCATTAAAACATTTTGAAATACAGAAAAACAAAAGAAAAAACAACCCAAAACCCCCACAAAACAAACAAAAAAATTTTGAAAAGATCAGTCCACTAAAGATTAATTTCACTTACACTAATGTGAAAAAACAAGCAGATTAGAGGATTCATTCAGCTGAAGAAAATCAATCACATATGAAGTACAGTAATAATAATCAGGAAAATCCTGACCCACCCAGTGAAAGTGGAGCTCTGCCAGAAATACATTTCTTGGCAAGGCTCTGTGCCCACTAATTAGAGACTGAACCATTTGGGGAAAGTTACTCTGTGTCCTCAGGAATTGATACAGAGCTGTCCAAATCCACCTACCTCTCCAAAAGTGAAATTGTGTTGTTACACATATTGGCACAGAGTAGGATCAAGCAATAGCGTCCAATGCGAATCAGGAGGATTACAGATGAACTGGGGGATAAAGGGTGGGTGTATGTACACATGCACAACACCTGCTTTGTATTCCCCCCAAGAAAGGCAATATTTTTCTTCATTAGCTGACTGCTCTGGAGAGTGTGCAAAGCTGCCAAACCTTTGCTTCCACAGTAGTGATGCTGTTCCATAGCTCCATACGAAGATCGCTGAAGGAAATAATAGCCTATCCCCTGAATACAGATATTTTTATTGACACATACAGAAAAGGAAACTGGTGAATATCCATGTACCCATATGACACCAAACACAAATTTCCTGTTTAATCCCAAACCTTTCAAATCTGTTTTCTTCACAACCTACCTCACAGTATTGGTACAGAACGACAGGGAGAAGAGACGCAAGAATTATCTTGAAGAGTGGTTCCAGCAATGACTTGCTCAAACATAGCTCTACATTCCCTGCTTCACACGCTCAAAAAGGAATTTCCTTCTAGGGAGCCAGCGTGCACCACTCCAGTTAGGATCACCTAAAGTTTTTAAACTAACTACTATGAAAAGTGGGATGCACCCTGATCCCATTTTGAAGTAAACACATTTCTACATTTCTAAAGTCACCAGGGCAGTGGGAACTCTGCTTTAGCAAGCCTTAAAATCTGGCCTGATAAGGAAATTGGTTTTTAACATACGAAATAGTCTGAAATCTCTTTTAACACTTCATAAGCATAATGGGGATCTTTCAGATGTGACATGATTAAGGTGTATGCTGAAGGAGAATCCTGCTTTCTTTTTCTACTTTGCAACTTAAGAAACTTAAATTTCATATATTATGAAAGAAGTATTTAAAAATGCCCCCCCTACCCCCAAATCACAAGCAGTATTAACAGATAAGTTATGACAAATAACAATGAGCAAATGCATATGGAGAGTTAAAAAGAATTGATGCAATTATTTCTATTTTTTTGAAAAAATATCCAAGAAGTTTAACACAAAACAATTTAAGTATCATTTTAAATGCTTATTTGCTTGCCAAAAGCATATTTTACACAAATGTTAAAGACAATACACAGCTTTGCAAAAATAGCTACTATGGCTAGAGGGCTAAATTTGACCTGAAATAACAGGTTGAAACCATGTGAGTACAAAGATTTCATTACTTTTTTTTTTTAAAAAAAAAAACAACAAACCAAACCCAAACATATTAGCATAGCAGGTGTCCCACTGTCCTTCCTGTCAGCATTCTTTACACTGCCTTTGTGCACTGACTGCTATGCTTGGAAAGGTCATAAAAGAGAAAGGACAAAAAGAAAAAAGTGGAGGGAATATCTGAGAATATCAGAAAACAACTTGAAGTGCTGACTCATGCTGTAACCGTAGAAAGCTGAAAAATAGGCCACTGTAGAGAAAATGATGGGAAGCCTGAAAAATCTACTGCCTTCAGTAACGTGTAAAATTCATATTTGATAAAGCAGCACACAAAGGAGGAGTCCAACTTTCAAGCAATAGCCTTAATTGGAAAATCTTGTGGGATGCATTCCTGTCCTTAATTCCTCCTGCAGACAACAGACAAGAGGAGCAGGGCGGCAGCCCTCTTGCCAGTCACCCTCCAACAAAGGGGAGTGTTGTTTCCCTGCAGGCAGCCACAGCTGCTTCCCGGCGCTCTTGTGGGGAAAATTTCTGAAGATCTCAGTTCAGAGACTCTGAACGCTGATGGTACACTGGAGGTACTACCTGCCCCCGCCTCCGACCCTCAGTGTCTTTTTAGCTGACTATTATTCTGTACTAATCAAGTAAAGAAGACTAATAACTTTCCTATTCAGACATAATTCATTATCCTTATTTACCCAAGCTGGCAAAATTTAGAAAGATTATTCCTTCCAGCCTTTTTAATTACCAAAATTCTACTTGCTTTAAAATACCATAGTCTCCTTTGAGTATTCAGCAGAGCTGAAGATCACCATGGCAATAAGAAAATGGTGCCAATGTTATCTTGGCACTGGCTGTCTACAGATCTCAGGAGACCTAGCACAGGAGAAAATTGAGCTTACGTAAAAGTAGGGACTCACTCTCTCTAATGATTTCAATATACCTTTTAGTTTTGCTAATTTGATGTTAAAGAAGTTAAAAAAACCCCACCAAAATAAAAAAAACAAAAACACAAAACAAAAAAAAAAAAAAAAAAACCACAACCAAAAAACCTTAGAAGCATACACTTTCCTAAACATACAAAATAGCTAATGAGTTTACTATTTCAAGGTGAAATCCACTTTATTTACACAAAAAAGCAAGTTCCTACAGTTAGCTGGATATGTGTGAAAGTGCTGACAAAGCATTGGAGGAAACAAAAACAACCCACATGAAAACAATGTTTGAGAAAAAAATCCTGGAGTTCTTCAGATCCCTTTAGATTTTAGATTCAGGCATGCGACAAAGCTTTTCTCTACAACCACAACACATGCAGAAACTTGTAGTTCTGCTGCCCAGCACAACAATGCCTACGTTTGGTGGTTGTTGGTTTGCTTTTCCTTTTTTTTTTTTTTTTCCCTTCCCTAAACTGTGTCAGGGAGGCAAGGGATACCTTTTATCAGGATTATATCAGTAATCTAATAGACAACACAATCACACAAAACCTGGTAGCAATACAAATGAAATGTACTGCAGTGACTGCAGTACTGCTCCAAACTTTTAAACTAGCCTTTCTGTAAAAAGCCAAGGCAAGCACGGGAGTATCTCCCGAAGGCCAAGTACCATACAGACAACAGTGACAACATATCCCAGAAGAAACTACTACTAAGCCATGCAGGTCAAGATATAAATAAAGAGCACCCTCCCTTCAAATTTACTGTAGTGCCAGTACAACTGCAGGTTCTCTTTTTACCGGTATCAAACCAGCCACAGATACATTAGGTTCTTTTGTAGTCAGCAAACAGGACAGAGGGGGGAAAATAGACTATGTATCATCCCAATGCCTATACACACAAAATGACAAGCTAATTCCGTACTAGTTGAAAGACGCATTCAAAATTTCAATGAAGAATGAAAATGTTATATTGCAAACACCAAAAGAGGGATTTAACTCCGTCTAGTGCTGAGTGATTCTGAATTAGCAGCCTTCAATGTGAAAATGCCAATTCCCTCAATTCTCATTTTACAAATCTGGTTTCCAATTTGTATGTACCACTCCATGTACACACAGAATAATTTTTTAAGAGGTTAATATAAACTTGTGCTGACATTTTATTTTTGTTAAGGAAATAAATGGAAAGTATTAGAATATCATTTTACAATGATGTATTAGTTGTAGCAGTACTTCTGCTTAAGATATATTTTGGGGGAGCAAGGAGAAAGATTATAGCAGGGGGCGGGGGAATCAACAGTGACTTTTCCACTTCCAGCATTCCGATGGTCATTGGTATCAAGTGTATAAAAGCCATATGCAGTGCCTGGCTTTTATATAGTCAGAAGTGTCTAGGATATTCAAATCTGCAATTTGAATCAGATGCTTGCTTCAGTCAGTGTCACTCGTGTCTCTCACAAACACCAGAGCTACCAGGGTACAAATTCATTCACAAATTAAACGGAATGTTTTAATTCAAAAAGCAGACATTCGGATGCAGATAGACTTTTTGTTAATGTAGATGAAAGGTTCTTTTTTCATCAGAAGGCAGGGAAGGAATAAATATTAAAAAACCCTACATGTGCCACCACACAAAATTATTGATACCTGAATAGCTCTAGTTTAATATACAGCTACTGCAAACACATTGTACAAACCTGCAGTTTAGTGTGGGTTTGAAATACAATGCCAAGATTGCATAGAAAGCATTCCTACTTTGTGAAATGCAATATCCTTTTTGCAACATGAAATGAATTCAGATCATCATGAATAATACCAATTCCACTAGTGAGGTCAAAAAAGGCTCACTGCTTATGCAAGCTCATGAGAACATTTTAGCAAGAAATATAACGAGTTGCACTTGGGATAAGTATGGCTTGCAAAGGCAACAATCCTAAAGTTTCCATAACAAAAAAATGTGGTATCGTGTTGAAAATTATTGACATTTGACACGGAAAAACATGAACAGAGACTGTTGTCCTTTGCCACACCAGCCTTAACTATCTAAAAAGTCCAATTGCACTGTTCAGCTAACTTGAAATCAGCAGAACTACCATTTGCACATCACTGTGAAAGGATGCTTAGCTGGTCACCAACACAGAAAAAAAATCTCAAGAACTAATCACCACTTCTTATTTAATAAAGGTATTATAGATAGATGGGTTATTTTCTGCCCTCAAAATGTATGCATTTCAAATAAACATTCCTGGAAGAAGCTCTCTCTTGAAATTTCCAGGATGGACTCTTCAACAGATCAATATGAAACTGCAGTTCCTGCTGTTTAAAACACTGGGGGGCGAGAGGTAGGAGGAGAATGACACCTTTCAAACTGCTGGGCCTCCTGACATTTGCTTAGTAGGCATTTTCTGAGAGAATAATAGAAATATCTACTGGATTACAGTTAGAACAAAGCTAATCCTGACTCAATTAGCTTCTTGGCTTTCCCCCCATGTGGTATGCCAGTATCACAAAATTGCAAGAAAGAATTAATTAATTTACAGTTATTTTTAGATATTAAGCTCAACCTTTCAGGTTACTTGCCTTCCCATAACAAGGCCCTATCCTTCTCAAATTAGTTCTTCTAAGGAAGTTATTTCAGATGTGACCAAGACAAAACCTGTGATCCAAACAAGAACAGATCATCTTGCTTAGCTTAAATGTCCTATGCAGACAAAATTACTCAACCAAGTACACACAAAAGGGCATAATCTAGCTCTTTGAGTATAAATGGATGCTGCAGGTTATAGTCCTCTATGCATAGCACTCATGCATTTTTCTCTCAATTCTTCATTCAAACCCACTCAGCTGAAACCATATTTGGAAATACATTTTTTGCCATTTGAAATACAGAACTGTTTCATAACAGAAATAGACATAAAAACGTTAGCTGTAGAAAGCTCTTTCTGGCATTCAAAATTTATTTTGGTTTAAAAGGACTAGACTACTTTTTAGGCTTCAATCTTCCTTTTGAGCCAAACTGAAGTAAAATGAAAGTGTTACTGAGTCCAGAGAGGATCAAATTTCAATTAAAAAAATTACTAAGTAGAATCAATGATCTTCAATGGTCAGATATACTATTTTACTTTACTACATTATAGAAACTAGACTGCAACTTTTCTCCTAAATTATTTGCCCAGGGTTTAACAACTGACCACTAAAACTGCATGAAAGTTATTTCATTTATGACTGTGTAATTCTTTACCTCTATGTTTAGCTACTTCCACCTTCCCTGAGTGTTTCCCCTAAGGATTGCATTTTTGTTTTACAGATTAAAATGAAAATACTGCATGCTTTATTAGGTTCAGCTCTCTTGTAATTACATTTGGGCTAGGAGACCAATGTTGTTTGTCAATGTAAAATGCAGCTCTTTGACACAAACGTTTTATTTGCTTGTTGTTTCCCCCTCCACCTCTCTGGCATATGTCAAATGTTTAAACAATATGATCTTGATGGCAGATTAACGTTAGTACTTAATGTACAAGGTCAGCTTTCCAATGCAAAGAGCAGGCTGAGAAAATGTAACTGTTCTAAAGCTTTTTTAAAAAATTAGTTTATATGTATTTAAATGAAAATAAAACTCACATTTGAAAAAACCAACAAAACCCAAACCCCATAAATCCATGCCAGCTCTTTCCAGTTTATAGTCCATTCTAAACCAGCAGTTTAGAAGCATATAAACAAAAGTACCATAGTGTAGGTTTGAAACAAAAAAGTTGTAATGACACGCCTCCTGTAAAAAAGGCCTTCTACTAGCTATATTCTTGACAAGCTGTAGCACTACAAAACACAATCCAGTATGAAATAAGGGTTTCAGATTAAAACTTGGTTGTATCATAGGTAGTAATCAAACTGTATTGTGCTCACTTGTGACATATCTGAACCGCTTGTGACGTGGCTGAACCACACTGTTAGATTCACAAAATAGCATTAACCAAATGGAGAAAGGCTAAAGGGTCCAAAGATAACAGCAGTTAGATAATTCATCTATTAACTGGTCATTACATCCCTGAAAAAAATTTAATCTTCAAATGGTCACATTTCACTCCACTTATTCTTTTGTGCATGCACTACGCTTTGCACCTGCACAATGCAGACTCAAACCCTCCTTACTCTGGTGATGGTCATCATGCACAACTCCATTGTTCACACAAAAGTGTGAGCAAAAGTCCTGTAACATTGCCCTTCATTACAATTTTGCAATTAAAATGATTTTTTTTTTTTTATTTTTGCAGTACCTTTACTGACAAACCTTGTTTATTGACCTCCATCGATTGCATACTTGCCCCATTCCTGGAAACATTTGAGGACAGGTTGGACGGGGCTCTGAGCAACCTGATCTAGTTGACGAGACCCCGCTCATTGCAGGGGGGTTGGACTAGACAACCTTTAAAGGTCCCTTCCCACCCAAACCATTCTGTGATTCTATGAGCATACAAATTAATTAGGAACTGTACCAATACTGCTGCTTTTTGAATTCTTGTTTTACTAAGTATGTTCTGAAAGGATGTAGCAAAATTCTGAAACTAATACAAAATTCAAATAAAGAAATGTAATATATGCTTCCTCATTCTATCATTATCATCTAGGTCCCACTGGTTAGAGCAAAGATTCATTCTGAGATTTACTAGAACAAAGTAATTTTCTAAAGTAAGCACATTTCTGATAGTAGCCTCTGTCCTGGTTTTGGGACATCTTTATCCCTGGAACACCATGAATATCATCATTCCAGGACCTCTTGTTTCAAATTGCTCAAAAGCAAGAAGAAAACCCTTAAAATATTCAGATACTACACATTTATCGAAGTAGGTTATAATTAGATTATTAACTCAACAATGCATGGATCATACCTTCCCACACATTTGTTCAGCACTTAACACAACTAGACTTTGGCCTACTGAGACATACGACCCTACCCGATGTAAATCAGGAAGACGGTGGTTTCAGCAGGGAAAATAGTTTGCTGACAAATCAGTTGATTTGGTTCCAGCTATAACACTGACCTACTTGTATAACATACTGTAAGGCATTCAAATTTCACTACTACTTGTAAAAGAGAGGACAACCTAGCTATTCCACAATGAAGAAACTGGGTTACTATTTCCTGATTTTATATTTTAAGTGAGCAGATTATCTAGGTGTAATTCTTACAGCATATGAATTCAGGCTTTGTCTTTCCAACTTTCATGGGAAGGATGAGCAATTGTGATATTCCGTTCTAGGAAGTAATGAATACAGAAAGACAAGGAGCTACCCAATCCCTTTTCTCCAAGATCCAGTATTACCAGTGACAGAAAACAGATCTAAGGGTCTGTCCACGTGTGAGCAAGCATGTGTATGTAACAACTGCAGGGCCCCACAAACTTAATTGAGGGAATACTGCAAAGATAAATTAATTAGTATTTATAAAGCACACAATCTCAAGTGCTTCTGTAAAGATCTCTCTCTTTTGCTTTCTTGGATTCTGTTATCAAGCATGCAGGAGGCATACATAAATACAGGTAGGACATAAAAAGCTACTCACATGACTATACTGATTGCGCTTTAAAAAAAACATAGTCCATTTCGCTCCTGTCAGATCCTCCTCTAGCCTTTCTTACTACTCGCACTGAAGATCTTAGCTATTCATAATAAAGTGAACTGCTGTATTTATAGGCAACACTATGGTAGAACCAAGCACAAGCATTGAAGAAAACAAATTAAAACCCATTATGAAGACTCCAATCCTTGCAAGCCTCTTTTGATTTCTTAAATAAATAAATAAATAAAGGTAAAGTAACTGCCTTGAATAATAATCCCTTTTGTCTTTATTTAAAAAGAAAAGTATTAGCTAGAAACATTTCATGAAATAAACTAAACCCAACTCAATATAGTATGCACTTCAGTGTATCAGATATTGTTTATCTGAAAAGTTACACTGACAAGTCCCTCTCAACTTACCTTGCAGTATCTGTTTGAAATCTTCCTCTTTTTGATCCTGTTCTGAAATCAGAAGCAAGTTGCCTGTAGCACTTTGAATTTAGCTGTCAAATAGACCTCCATGAAGCACTTTAAAAAAACCAAAATCATATCAGGTGCTGAAATAGTTACATTCTGGCCTCATTCACTGCTGAAGGCAGATGGAACCTCTATACATGACTTTTTCTACCCCCACCCAATAACTATTAACACTTCATTTTCCTTTCTACTGTGAACTTTTACAAAATAATTCCTCTAGTAAGATGTACTGTCACTGGAGGTATTTTATACAGATCAAAATAGGCAACTACCATTCCATGTACAAAAGTTTCACTCTTACCACTTACACCACTTGTTTTCTTCTTGTTTGCTTTACATTTTGGTTTACACTTTTCACACTGTACATTTATGAGGAAAGGAATAAGGTACTTTCATGTTTTTGGAAACCAATCAGACTACTACAGTACCAATGCAGTTAAATAATTAAAAATATAATGATCTTAACTGAAGAGGTATTTCAATATACCTCTTGGCATAATGATAGCGACTGAAAACCCTTCTAGACTGCAGCCTCCTTGGCACTTGCTTATTTATCACCTTATTAATTTCTATTCTGTTTACAAAGTGAAGGTAATGAAGGAAATCTCAAGGGGGTTTTGGTGGTTTTTGGGGGGCTGGAGGGTGGGTCTGTTGAAGCCACTCTCCCAGCATCAAGGAAAAGACTCCCATTGAATGATAAAGGACTCACTGTTACACTATTACAGGAGATGAATTGCATTAACCCCTGCCCTTCCCCATTGTACTTGCTGCCCAGTGGAAACAACAACAGAATTACTAAAATCCCACACTCTCTAATGGGATGGTAATAGGATTCAGAGGCCATTAGGGTAAAGGCAATCCATATTTTACAGTTTAATAAGCTCTTGCTGAAGACGCTGGATCCCTCTTCAAAGCAAACAATTACTGATTTAGTATTAACAAATCCACAACAACTGTCAAGACTGCAGAATGCATTCGAGATCAAGTCAGCAGCTTATGGTGACAGATTTTAAAACGTGTGTAGACAAATGAAACCACTTAAATTGAAATAATTTGTAATTTTACAGTGATACTGGTTATTACTGTCATTTTGTATGTCTTTACATCCAAATGTCATGGTTACTCAAGTTTGCACATAATTGTCTGAGTTCTGTGGTGTTTGTTTTAGAAGGCGAGCACTTTTGTCTTGTTTTCTAAGCATACATCTCTTGTCACAAAGAAATAAAACAGTGAACACAGAAGTAGAAGACACCAACTGAGTCATGAAATCAAGTTCTCCACAATCATAGATAATCACACAGACAATTTATTAATATTACAATTACCTATAAATGGATGGTCTACTAGACTGTAAATTCAAAAGAACCCATCGTTCTCTAATATTTTGCCTTGAAGTGTAAGGCATAAAATACATACTTACTCTGCCCATTAGCACCCTAACTATTCTTTAAAAACACCTTTTTATATATTTTTGAAAGGTGAATGTGCTGAATATCTTCTTAGGTCCTTTTAAGATAGAATCTTGTTATCTGTATTTTTGCTGTATCCAATTATTCCCCATTCTCTCCTGTAACTGACTGGGGACATAAAGAGCAGTCCACAGAAGACCCAATACACTCCTTACATTTCTGAAACCAAAAATATGGTTCACTTAGATACCCACCATAAGCGCTGCTGGATCTAAAACCCCCCTTTCCACCATTCTTTTGTTTACATTTCTGATGGGGCAAAAAAAACCCCAATGAAAATGGATGCACTTTCTAGAAGTGATAATTCTGAGACTCAGTTTTGCCTCCCCAAACATTCATACAATTCTCAGTGAGATAGACAAGAGCCACTGTATGTAAAAATACGGACCACTGCTGTTACAGGATAATAATTTTGTGCCTGAGAGCTCATAATCACATAAACACAAGTAAGCAAAATGAAATATACAGACATAAAACAAGTAAAACCAAAAGCCTGCCATCATTTCAAACTGATGGAACTGATTCTTCAGCATTTGGTTTCAATAGCTCTGACAACTTTGTCACATTTCTGAACTTGAATAAGTATCCATTTACAGAGGTAATATTTCTCTTTTGCTTATATCAACTTCAGTTGGTCTTCAGTGTTATAAACTGTGAGGTCAGGCTCTTCAGCATTCATTCCAGCACATGAAAGAACTCTGTACTAAAGGCCACAATATAAAATTCTGAGGGGCCATACCAGTTTCTTTGTGCCTAAAATAGAAAACAGGCAGGTAATCCCCAAGTTAGTGGTTCTCCAGATATTAGTCACCTAGTAAGTCCCTCTCTCAGAATCCATCAGAGCATCCAAGGGAAACTGAATTCAGCCTAGTTTTCTTTCTAAAAATGTCATCTTGTCCCATACTTCAGTGAGGTACTTCCTTTGAGTGGTAACTCACCAGCTTACTAAAAAAACCCCTAGACAGCTCCCTGAAAAATAGTAAGGAGGCACAAACAGGAATGCCAGGGTTTAACGCCAAACTGACTGCACATTTCTTTGCAATGGACTGAAAACACAGGCTTTTCCACAAGTCTCCTGCCTTCTCAGCATGTCTGTCGCTAGGAATCTAAGCAATGGAGAATGAGAAACAGTTATGTTTAGCTGTGCAAAGGCACTGCACCTAGACCTCCTTCATGCAGACACGTAACCCAGTCTTGTTTTCTGAGGTGATGTTTTCACGTATTCAGATATTGCAACTTCACATGCCAGGACCAGGCTGATCTTCAAACTTTTCTGTACTGTTTACGTGGAAAGCCACCAGACTTCAATAAGGACCATGCATATTCACTATTTATCAGAACATATTAATAATGAATGTAAGTATATCTTTTATTACCTTCACAGTTTATGTTAAAAGCATACATTTAATGAAAATTTAGAGTTGATAGTGTTCCCGCTCCTCCAAAAGTAGATACACTGAAGTTTGAGCTCCACTACAACATCTTTGCTTTGTCATATCTAATGCTTAAAGAAAGTTTGCAGTACACTCAAAGAACATCACGGGAAGAAAACCTGAACCATTCCTGCAACAATTAACTATGTTTAGCTCACTATAGAAAAAAGTTCCATACACTATTTTGAAAGATGCCTTCCAGAGTATTTAGGGACATCACAGAGATTTTTGAAGCATATCTTCCAGGCAAACCAACGGAAATAACTAGAAGCCAAGTAAAAACAGAACTGATGACCTAACTAATTCTAGGACCGGAATTGTCCTATCAGTATTTTACAATACAAAACAAAAATACAACATGAACAGAAGAAAGATATCAAATGCCACACGAACAGCCTCTCTGAAGAGAAAAACAGGGCATACAAACCCAAAACTTGTAAGGACTTGCTTATGCAACAATATATAAGTGTCACTGTAACACAGACTGGCTCTAGAACCAGTTTTATTTTTGAGTTTAGGTAGTTAGGTAGCAACTGCAGGCATCTTCAAAGATACTAAAAGCTACGTGTAAACATAGTGGTGTAAAGAGAGTGCTAAAGCTACCTTAGTACACTTTCCCATGCAAGTATGCCTTCAAAGGACCTGTGTTACATCACAGTCATTTATCAAATTGAACAATAATTTGTGTGTAATGGATACATACAACCCAGTTCCACCTTTTAAGAATTATTGTGTTTTCTTTTTGGACTAAAGGTGAAAAACATTTGATCAGTGGTTGGTGAATTAATGCTCGGTGAGTATGAGAAAGTTTTAGAAGTGTTTTGTTTTCTTTTCAGAGGTTTCTTACAAAGGTGAGGAAAAATATGATGTTAGTAAAAACAAGGAAATAAAACCCCACAATGTAGACAGTATTGAAACCAAACACGCCCAGCAGGTGCCACCATGGAATCATCGCTATGAATGGACACAGAAATGAAATGTTCCTAGCAGAATGCTATCAGATTAATAAAGCTTATTATTTCTGTGTTCACTACAGTGGACTCATATTCCAGTATCTTTTTGGTCTGAAACTGACTAAAAAAATCAGTTCTGTAATGTCATAAACTTATCATTCTCCTCCAGAAAGGATGGAAACATAAAACAATGTACTCGTGTATGTTCCAGAATGAATAAATCTATTATAACATCTACTTTTTCATGCAGCTAGCTCACACACTTTTATTGTTCAGAACAGACTAAGTTGACTTTTTTTTCAGTGTATAATTCAAAATGCTGCACCCAAACCACAGTAATCATGAAACAAACAAATAAAGAACAAATTAAAAACCCTGCACACCCTGCTCGCCTGCTCCAATGCAGATCTCCTTGAAAGGACCATATCAGTGTTAATTCACACTTCATCTATAATACCCTTTCCTACCTTTCTCAACTATTCTTTAGCACAGAATCATAGTTGTTTTAAATTTTGATGTTAGATCTATAAAACACCACTAGAAACACAAAAATCCTTTTCACTTGCAGCATAAATTAGAATTCGAATCGACTCCTTCAGAGATAAAAGCTCTACATCTGCTTAGTTTCCCAGAAAACACAACAAAACAAAATCAAGTCATGGAATATTAAAAATCCCCCAAACTTGCAGCTTGTAATAAGAAACATTTTTTAAAAAGAAAATAGAAACTTCAACCATAAGCGATCAGTTCATTCAGAAGATTTCATTTTGAAAGGTGATAAACAAGGCTAAAACAATTAATTTGTTAAGGCTGGCCAAGGGTAACTGGGTAAACATGAAAAGAAAATGTGTTGCCTACACTGTAGTCCCAATTTGCTTAGCATTTGACATATGCTATCTCAAAAGACCATTTTAATTTTTATTTCAGTCATTTTAAATATCCTCTCAAAAAAGGTAGTGAGGAGATGCAATATAATGAACTATAACACAATAATCATGGTTTGGATTTCTGTCAAGTTTCTTAGAATGTAAATGAGCATTTATCAGGAATTTGCCCAAAACAAACAATTTACACTCATTTCCGAAACAAGACAGACATGATTCTCTTTCATTCAGCTCTTTGTTAACTCTGATTAATTACTTCACTTCCAAATTTCATTAGAAACATACTCATCTTTTCTAGGTAGCAACAACTGATATGCTGCACCTCAAAGTCTCATATTAGAAAACTGAACATCTGCCCATTCCTTACATTCTACTGACCTCTAGAGACTGTATGTATATATGTATAGCACATATACATTATTTATGTGCATGTACACGTACTAAAGCAATGTTAAAATAGATTGACTTTAGAGAAATCTGTATGCAGTATTTGATGTTACAGCTTTTACACAAACCACAAATTGTTCTTAGAAACATTTTCTTCCCTGTGTTTTCTAGAAATGACAAATTTCTTGCTGTTTTTTCCCTTTTTCTCTCTGTGTTGTTCCAACCCAAACACACCATAGCCTTCTTTATCTATTAAGCTACAAGTATGAATATCAGTGTAAATATTGAGATAATCCAGGTTTCAGTTAAGCATGGATACCTGCCAAGGAGGAGTGTCACAAAACCAGAAGCTCCTAGTTATTGGAAAATAGTCATTATTGTACAGAGGGAGAGAAGAAAGTCTCTCTCAACTCAGTATCAACACTTCTTCCCCCCACCAAGTAATATCTTGCAGCAGCTTCCTTGTCTCCATTTTGCTGCCACGGAAAAAACTGTACAAAAGCCTGTGTTGGGTTTGACATTTAGACCAAACAGAAAGGGATGAAGGACTTGAATTTGTCATCTAAAACCTATTCAAAATAGGCATTAATCCAATAAAAAAGAGAAACGAGGGGAACAGAAAAGACTATGTTCCTCCATAATAATGTTAGCATAACTGACATTGTTATGAGCCATTACTTGGCAATAATGTGTGCTCAAGTATAACGAAAAACATTACCATAAATATATGCAAAATTAACATGTGAAATTTTAAAGGCACATTTTCCAACTGAAAATACTTTGTTTTAAGTTTCATATCAAAATGCCCAGAACACATACAAAGGGGTTCCTAATTCTGCTAATGTTTTATAGAGAAGGACCACTCAGAAGACTCTTTCATATGACTTTATCCTCTAGAATCTCACAAAGATAAGTTTACGAGAATGATCTGAAAAAAATATCCTACTTCAAAAAGCTTTAGCTAAAACGTTTTCAGCTTTTTTTTTTTCCCTTTTTTTTTTTTTTTTTTTTTTTTACTTTGGGAGTGGGGTATAAAGCTTTTTAATACAATGTTTTACACTTATATTGCACATGATAACAGAACATAAATTTTATTTTATTTAGAATCAGGTTGAATTTTATTAAATCAATATAAACTACAGATAGTGACTGAACTCTGTATCTTTCAAAAATTGCATAGTGTAAGAACGGTGTTGGCTAAATATTTTCACACAATACAGCTAAAAGAGAACATACATCCACTACTTCAAGTTACTCAGGAGTTACTTCAGCATAAATGAGGAAAATATATACATCCATATCTTTTCCTTTGGAACTAATATCCTTAAAGCAACTTCATTGCCAAATCCTATTTCTGTTTTTGTTAAATTATTTTTATTCGCCTTATATCAAATTTCAATTAAACCATCAGAGTGATGGAACAAATTATATAGATGCATTTGAAACAAGCTTTCCAAATAAGTCATTAAATCACTATTATCTGCAGTATATTTTCCTATGTACACATCACAGCTTTATATTTTAGTAACTTACTGCAAACTGCTAGACATCCATTCCTCCTGTATTCCAATAATGTAAGACTAGGTATGTATTTTTAAATTTGAAATGGGCTTAAATTAAAATACGTAGATTCAAATTTGTGTGTTTGTTTATACATATATAAGCATCCATAGATGAACCTAGAAACACAATATTGCTGCTACAGAGAAATGTGGCACTAGGCTCAATTGTGGCCAGAATTATTTACCCTATTCAGCTATTCTGAGCTTTTCATAGTGTACTCATAAATAGAATTCCACTACACAAGCATGCTTGCTTTTCTCTTCATGACTTTGAGAACTGAGAAATACAAAGATAAAAGTTTATTCCTTAGGGCTATATTGTGTCATAAGCCTTTAAACTGAATTTGCCAATGTTTTCAACAGGGAATTCTCTGTAGAAACTGATGACATATTACGATCTTTTAAACTAAATTACAAACCATTTCATTGAACTGACAAGTCTGAAAGTAAACCGAAGCAGGAAAGGTACAAGAACATAATTCTGGTAATATTCTCTCACTGGTAACAGTCAGGCTTATTTTTCTGAATGACATAGAACTGTAAAAACGTAAAAGTGATCATGAACTTTTGGTCATGCTCAGCTGAGATGCACAATGTTCAATATCAACTGCTATTTGTCTCTAAAGCCCTAGGAACTTCTAAGTTTGAGCAAAAAAACCCGCAAAAAAACTACATGTGACTATTCAATAAATATATAGCATTGAGGTTTCCTAAACCATACTCATGAAACACAGGAAGATATCGCTTCTTCCACGTGTAAAGTATGCAAACAGTGTTCTGAAAGTTAAGGAATTACCTTAGTATGTTCACAGTTGTATGCACGCACAAATTCAACAATAAATTAAAGAAGCAGAATATTAAGGAAAACCCCTACTGGCAATAGCAAATCTGTAGAGGAAAAAACCATCAACCTAAAGCTTGTCAGATTAAAGAAATTTTGGTGTGCACATCTGCAAAAACCCATAAAAATACTAAAACCAAACTACAATAAATAATCTACAATGCAAATGACATGGGAGATGACTGTAGAGATCTGCCACACATTTTTCTATCTGCATTTTTTTCCAATTGTAAGCAGAAGCTGAAATTGTCTTACATAGTAAGTAGCAAACTAAATAAAGCCACGCTGCTATGCATTATAAAATTCAGTGAAACATAGTAATATTAATTCTAAAACCTGAAATCTCTTCTTTAAATTGTCTTCAACTAATTCTTGGTTTTCCTTTTTTGTTTAAGGTACAAATAGGTACAAAGCATCTGAATGCAGAGAGATCACATTTTTATGACTAGCCCAAGTTTTGCATGTTTATCCTACTTTACATGAAAAGCTAGAATTATAAAAACAACAGAACACATTACTGTTTCAAATTTGAATTCAATTAGGGTTGATGATCATCTCCAAAAATAAATATTCCCACAGACAGAGGTCAGTGGTTGCCTGAAATTGCATCAGTTACTGCCTGTATACTAGAATCCTCCACTCCTTTGGGACTGCTGTATCATTTTATCAGATTAATTAGTAAAACATAGTTTTAACATAGGACATCACAGTTTTCTATCCACGCATTTGCCATTAGTTACTCTACAATTTTTTGATCTAAGACTCATCATAGGATTTCTCTCAGAAATTAAGCACATAAGACCTCGGTAACTCACAATTGTTCATAGCTAAAAAAAAAGTACAAATAAAAAAAAATAACGTGCAAATTCAAAAAGAGGGTGGTTTTTTTTGCTTTTAATTATGTTATGTGTTGATCTGGTAAGCTCTTACTGTTCTCAAAGGAAAGCAACTTCACTGCATTGGAATTCTAATTTTGAGGTTGCATGCATTTCATTTCTTATTTTATAAATAAACATTTGTATTAATGTGAGTGTATTTTAAGAAAACCCCAAACTTTGAAGGATACTCTTTCAGCTGTTCCTCTGAGAAAATGTGCATGTGAAACAATGATAATACTAGTGATAAAATGTTAAAAGTGGCAAGTAAAAGCTAAAAACCTTAAAAAAAGACAGTTGTCTCTACATGTGCCTCATTTCAGCACATGTACCTCTTCAGATTTTCAAACTGAATAGAACCTGGGACAATGATGTAAAAAATTATTGATCTCATATTAAACCACCAACAGCCTGTATAACCATTTGCCTTGAGATTTTTCTTTGGGTTTTGTAATCTCACTGCATTTCTTTTCCTCTATGAAGTAATCTTTACTTTGCTCTCCAGCAACATCTACTGGAACATCAGTAAAATGCTGCTATTTATATTAGTCACCCATTTAACATCTAGTAGGGCAGAGTTAGCAAATGCCAAAAGGAGAGATAAACGATCTGCAATTCAGATCCTGCATTCTGGGCTCAAACAGATCAAGTTAGCTAATCTTCAATGTTCTAGTTTACTGCCATTTCACGAGAAACAAATTCTTTATGACTAATTCATATCTAAAGTCATCTACCATTTACACTTACACATACTTTATTTAAGTCACGAAATATCATTTAAAATACCACAATACATCCAGGACTTCCATTTTTGTCAGACGAGTTACTCTTAATTTCAGTTTGATCCAACACGCGCTTAAACAGATCTGAAGCGTAAAAAGAGCTTGGAAGAACATACAGAAACATTTTGAAAGGTGAAAGAGGGGTGTAATGGCAATTCCAAAGCCAAATAATAAACAATACCAAGTTCAGCGAAACTACAGTTAAAAAGTAAAAATGTACACTGCAAATTAGTGAAACATTTACAAGTTCTTTTGTCTAAGTCCTCAGAAAAAAATCTGTCCCTTTATATGAGGATGAACATATACAATTAACTACTACTGAAGGTAAAAGTAGTAACATGTGAAGTCCCTCTATACTGATGGGAGGCTGGGATAGACTTCCCTCGGGGCTTGATCCCATTCAGCTGTGTGGTGGCTTGTCACTGCCTATCTTGTAAAATCAGCTACCACCAATGTACACAGAAAGCACTGCCACTGAATTTTGCAAGGTACATAGCACTCCACATTCGTATGCCTGCATGCAGGATTGAGTCATTAGGGTAAACTTGCATAAAGACAAAAGTTCTCAGGTAAACCTATTAATTTCTATCCCCAGCATGCTCATTTGTAGGTCTGCAAAGCTAAAATCTACCTATCAGACATTGTTTACTTATGACAGATTATAAAGTTAGCTTTTGATAGCTCTGCTTTCAGAGCTAATTAGTACTCTGCTTTTACAAATAACTCTTATCACTGCAATATTATTTGCTTTCCTTTAAATCCCTAATAATGGTCCTACTATCCTAGACTGCTTGTTCACTTTTCAATATGGCAATGAAATTCAGAACATCGCTGCTGCTCACAGAATCCCTTCCTTCTATTTAGAGTCTTAGTTTGCTCATACAGAGAGCAACTGTAAAATATAAGTGCAGAAATGTAGGGAGAGAAAAAAAGGCACCAAAGCCAGCGAAGACCAGAATCAGAAGTCCCAATGGCTAAATACTCCAGTTGTGAACAAAAAGCACTTATCGGCATGCAACATTTTAAAAATAATTATAATTATTTTTGCCTTTGGAATCCCGACAGAGCCTCAACGTATTTTTATAGAGAATAAAAGGGCATGTTTCCCAAAACCACAAACACTTTAAGCTATATAATTTTATATTATCACAAGACTTAAGTTCATAGGCTTTGCCTGATAAATTAGCCCCTCTCAATAACTGCTAAACAGAAAGCCCTTTATTGTAATCCAAATGCACTTGTGGACAGCACTTTCAGAGTTAACTCCATTTGACAACTGACATAAATCCATTATTCTAATTTGGTGATTGCTTTACTAAACACAGATGCAGTTTATGAGTTTTAGTCACGTATTTCATTCAGGATGCTACTTAATCTCAATTTACAAAACATAAACACGAAATAGGTTTTACAGTATGTCTAAAAGGGTATAGCTATTCATCCGATGAAATGCCAGGCAAACAAACCATATTCACCTAGACCTAAACTCAGTGCTAGGTTTTACCTCACTAAATAAATAGCAAAAATAAGTACAATTAATTTTCAGTTCAGCTCTTGCAACCAAATTGCAAAATGCCAAGCTCCTTGAGGGTTATAAGACTCAAAAGCTTTTCTTATACAGAGACATAAGCACTGAATTTAACCTTAAGCAAAGTCCAGCTTTCACAAAAGCTGGTTCTCCGATTTATTTTGATACAGAGAGACACAGGGGGAAAACAATCATTCAGTGTGAATATAGCATCTTCACAAACCCATTTCTAATTCAATTTATAGCACATACTTTACATCTTAAACAAAAGGAATCTGATACAACGCTGATGCTGCCTCTTGCTGCAGTTGCTTGCCTCAGTTACAAAATGCTGAAAATCTACCACTCTGACCAAGCCACTCCATAAAACATTTGGATTCAGGCACTTCTTACCTGCCTCAGTTGAAGGCTTCCTTCCCTTGTTAGCAGTATGAAGCATCCTCTAGCCTTCCCCGTCCTCACCACCAGCCTCAAATTGCACAGCTAAGTCCCTTTTTTGCAAGAAAACGCTTATTGAAAGTGATTAGTTTTTGTTGTCCCTTTTAAGTCCCTCCTGCGGGAAAGAGCAGGGGAGCGATGTGATGCCACCTTTTAATCTTTTGCAAGAGTGAAAAGGCAGAAAAGGAGCGCTCGATCAAACTGAGCTTCACACATGACTAAAACTCGCCTGAGAGGCTGCAAGCTCTGGCTAAAGCACCACTAGGCGTAAGTGTAAGAACAGAGAAGAGGGGAGAGTCAATGAAATGTGACAACGTATGTGCATCAAAGACGGGAAAAGAGGGAGAGAACAATAAGAGAGGGATCGAGACAGCAATGAGAGAAAGAGAAAGAATAAGAATGTGAGGGAGAATAAGCATGAAGAGAAGATAGGAGAGTTTTGAAGCAAGGAATTCACAGAATAAAGCCAAAGCGTCTGGCAGCTTCTGTTTTTATCTCAGTGAGCGTGACATACTGCCTCTCTCATTTAGCAACACATTCTTGTCTCTTCCAGGTTTGAAAACTGAGATAATCACAGTGTGTGCCTGTTTTTGCCTGATTGGCATACTTGTGTGCGGTATACCTGAGATTCCTCTCAACCATCTCCTAAAGATGCATTTATGTGCAATTAAGTTTATATATTCATTAGGAAAGGCACCTCCCCCCAACCCCAAAAAACAGGAGCTGCTAATTTCTACATCAACGTACAATATAGTTTAACTGGCAGATGGAATTCTACTTATAACTACTAACAAACTGCCACTGATAAATAAATGACTGAACAAATGTTTAATGTTGATAACTGAGTTTTCATAGCAAAACATATTAGCATTGATAAATGTGTTTAAAAAAAGAGGTATTACAGACACTTTCTTCTATTTATCTTGTTATTTCTATATGAAGTTGCACTAAGTAGGAGGAGGAGAAAAAAATGTGACCTAGAACTAACATTTTTAAAGGAATCAGTCAGAGATATGATGAGCTAAGGAAAAAAATTTTAAATTTCAAATTTAGTGATGAATTCCTACTCATTTCAAAAAGGTCCACACATTAAGTCCTCATACAAGTAGGGTTCATTTTCATGCAAGATGGAGGAGGGTTTTTTTTTGGTTTTTTTGTTGGGTTTTTTTGGTTTTGTTGGTTCCCCCCTCCCCCCCGAGGTGTTTTTTTTTTGGTGGTTGATTGCGGTTTTTTTTGTTTTGGGTTGCTGTGGAGTTTTTTGGGGTTTGGCTTTTTCTTTTTTTTAAACTGTATATATCATTTGTAACATTAGAACAGATGCTATACTTTGCTTTCCTTATACCTTTTACCTTTTTAATGTAAAGGCAAATAGGTTTTTAGGCAATTGGTCAGCTGGCCAAAAGGCATAGTACTTGCCTGCAGAACCAGCGCAAGTTTACAATGAGATTGGTTATTACATGGAGATGTAAGGTTAAGGGGGCAGCAGCAATGTAAACAAACCTGAAAAAGAACATATTTTTTCTTTGCTGCAGCATCCTATTTGGGCCTCCCCTTGGATCCTAACATCTCAACTCTATTAGGGAAAAGGAAGGATTATGTCAGTGACATAAGATTCTGGAAATCTGGATCTAGATCTCAACGGTATAGTGTACTTCTATGTTAGCTTATGCAAGCCACACAGAGCTATGTCTAGGCATCTGCATCTTAAGGTACCTAGCTAGTTTAAAAAAAAGTTTTAACAGCTCTACACAACTCGCTATCCTATTTTGGAAGGATTTCCCAATTCCAGAGAGGAGGTTATTAAGATGAGTTCATGAATGATTATCAGGGAATCGGTGGCCAATTTCAATACTGAGAACTCATATATCACTATTGCACCACAAGTTTTACAAGAATTGATGTTTTTCTATGAATGTTAACCTCCAGAATCTCACCACAAACTGCCATATCAAGCATTGGACAGACAGAATCCATTTTTCATATTTGTAAAGTAAAGCTTGAAAAACAACTCTTGAAGCCTGAAAACTGTCCCAAAATCCACACTTATTGCTAAATTTGTGATTGCTACAGTGTTTCACCTGTTATTTTAGTCCCCTGGGGGTTGGCAATGCACTTACTTAAATACAGATCCATTAAAATCAGTTTCTCACTAATCTTTTCAAGCAACCTCCATCACATGAGCTTAGAGTAAAATTTACCATAGGGAGAAAAATATTCATATGAACACTGGACTTTTAAACCTCTCTCCATATGGGTACCGATACAGCTTTAGCCTGAACTAGTGAAAGAGCATTTAGTGTGATGGTTTACATCAAGTATTTCTCCCTGTTGATGTAAGGAATCTAACTGAAGCAGTGTAACTGCTTTAAAGACCTCCTGTTTTCTCTTCCAGACATGAAGGAAATAAACACCACCTGAAGATTCTGGGGGACAGGAGGGGGAAGGAGAAATAGAGATCTATGTGTTCAGTTATTGCAAATTTTTCCAGAGTATTATTAGTAAATACTCTAATGGAAGTGCCTAGCTACCTTTTAAAAAGACAAAGAAAACTAAAAGAAATCCTAAGTCCCTGTAAGAAGCTCGCTTTGCCTACGCACACTTAACTCAAAATGAGTAACAGTAACCATTAGGGAAGAGATCTTTCCTGTCTGTTTCCCATTTCATTTTTTATTTTCTCACCCTTATTGGTAAATTGCTTTCCTCATGGAAGCCTTGACAAGCAGCCTCTACGTATCTTACAATGTACTAGATTATATTCATAACAACAATTCTCAAAAAAAGCGACTACACACATACATACTTCTAGAAGTCTAGAATTTATTCATTCTCACAGGCTTATCTGCAAATTCACAATGCAGTCAAAACCCCGTATTTAACATCCAAGGTCAACAAAACACTTGAAAACACACATGCAGTTGGTTGGTTTGTTTTCACGAAAGATACAAGATTGTGTGGCTAAAACTAAGCATAAGCTTACATACTCTACTAAATTAATTCTCTTGTACAAGAACTGACCTTGTGTTTGAACTAAAAATGTTTGGCCACTGAACTGCTTGAGCCCTGACAGCTCCAGTGAGCAAAGCAAGTTATTCTCCTATGGAAGTAAGTTATTCTATAAATCGGCCACATTTCCATAAGACAGGCTAGGTCTTTGACTAACATGAATGCAAAAACTGTATTTTGCTGCTGTTAAAAGTGCTTCCACTTAAGCTTCCTCAAGCCATACTCCAGTAGCATACAGGCACCACACCACAGAACATTAGAAAATAACTACACAACGAAATGTACTAGCAAAGTCATTTTGTGCAGAGATATAAATAACTGATTTCCAGCCCATTTTTTACATTGTTACCACTACAGAGAAAACAACTAATCAGAGCTTTCCCTCAATCTTACTTGAGGAAGCCAAGCCAAGTTTAATCACAGAAAACCTCTTGATCCCTTACTTCTCTACTCTAGTAGAAATCTGGATCATTCTTCTGTTTGTTTTAGGTCTAGGATTTCATTAGCCTGCATGCAAAAGCATACTCTATGCCTGTGACTTAAAACTTGCGTGGTAATAGAATAGTGAAGAGCATTCAACACATTGCGTTGTTTCAGTGATGCTGAATCCCCCTCCCCACAACCCCGCTGCCGGGAAAATGCAGTGACAGTGTCATCTAGAACATGGAGTGTCATGACAGCAAATTATGGGGAAATAAAGTGGCAAAAGACTACAAAAGTACTCATGCCTATTAAAAGGACTACTGGCCAGAAATACTTACGGACTACATATCCTTTGCAGCTAAAGGAAAGCCTCTGGTTATGCACAAGAGCTAATGACCACTTTCTCTTACCAATATTCTTCTGTATTTTACATCTAGCAAAGACGACTTCTTTGCCAATTATCCAGCTAGATGGCATGAACACAGAACTAATTTTTCCAACCTTTTGTTTTTGTTTCTTCTGTTTCAGACCTGAAGAAAGACCACATCTGAAAGCATCTATTTTTTTTTTTTTCAGTTATATCAGTTGGTTTAATAAAACATACCACCTTTTCCCCCCACAAACCTTCTTTCAATACCACCTTTGGATCTTTCTCTTATACCACAACCACTACAAAAGTAGAACAGCACTGTGAGGCCCTTCATCCCTCCCCAATCACCATTCCCTAGACTGTGATCTGTTCAGTGCTCAGAGGAAATACAACAGAGCAGCACAAGGGCTAGAACAGAGGCAGAGCATATACGAAAATCCCTTGTGTCTTACATTGTCTACACTTAACTTCCCAGCGTCCAATTTACAACAAGAAATGAAATTGGTGTGGTAAAAGAAGTGTCACAATCAGACATAATTTTACTGGTGAGAGGCACAAGTTAAAGACCTTGCACAAGCGTAAGCTACATGTAACGTCCTGGCAGGGTAAAGGAAAACATGTGATGCTATTGCTGGTATGAATTATAAAACCACCTAAATACTGCTTTTTGAGCATTACTGAATACATGTGATAGCATCATTATGAATTAAAATAGTTTTTGGACCAAATGGAGGTCATAAACTACAACCTTACTCACTATATGCATGTTTGAACAAATTTATCTATGGCTGCTGGTATTACACGATGGAGGAAATAGCCAAGTGTCATGCAAAGGAAACAAAGAGAAAATACCAGCAGAAGCAGCTTGTAATTTGGCTCCGAGTCATATGGATTTCTTAACGGCCACTGAAAATAATCTTTGGTTCTTATCACTATCAACTCAGTTAGTGATAATAACTAGTACCTAGGTTATTACTTGTTTATAGTTAATTTTTAGTTTTCTCTATTTCATAAAAAAAGTGTTAATTATTATGAAATCAGTGATTTCATGAATGAATGGAAATCAGTACTTTTGTAAATTTTGTCTGACAGAAGAACTAAAATAGGAGATAATCAGTACGTTCCTGGTTATTTGGGAATACTAATTCCAAAGGACATGTAATTCCCTGCTTCCCTCTATTGTATTTACTTGTAAAACCATAGAGGAATATGCATTAAAATGACATTTCAGAACTCAGACTCCCGTGGCATCAACTTGTACTATGGTCTCCTTGATACTTTTCTGTTTAGAATTTTTGCTCCAACTATAGCTCTGAATACAGTCACACAAGCTAAGGCCTTTTAAGACTGTCATCAGTATGTCAAACAATTCCTGAACTATCTCCCACAGAAGATTTACATTTTTAAAAAGAGCAGTAAACTGACTACTTTCCTCTGCACCTAAATGGCAGCCAGTTCATGTGAACCTCTTGTGCCTCAATTAACATTAGGGATGGAAAGAATAATTTACTGACAAGGTACAGGTTTGCCTGCCATGATTTCTTCCTCTAACATGGGCTGAGAGCTCCTTCACACTGAATAGATATGCTCTGCTTGCAAAGACAAAGGCCAGCTTCCAGGAGAGAGCTGTATGGCTCGTAAAGGATTTTCTTCACTACTAGGTAATTTAAGTTCTCTACATGAAGTACAAATCTACACTGAGTCAATAGAGTACCTAGCTTCACAGAGCGTGCAATTTATTTTAGAGTTCTGGGCAACACACTTAAAAACTGAACAAAGCCTAGTTTTACTGCCCAGTCCTCTGAATTAATATGCAACATTCATGCCTTAAGTATACCCTCGAGCATTCAGTACTTCTCTGAGCCACAGCTTTGAAGATGTGTTGGTTTCCTATGCACTAACTTGACCTATATTCAGGCTGACTTCTATTCTGAGATTATTTCTGCTGTGAATTCAATTCCAGATGCTATATACATTGCTTTGCCACACCTACGATACAGATGCCAAAAAGCAGAAGGATGTCAACAAAGTAAAAGGCCACTGCTATCGTTCCCTAATAACTGAGGCTTGTCAAAAAACATGCTTTTTTGTGAGCTGATCTTGGCACAAACATATTTCCTTGATAATGTGGAAGCACAGAACCAAATCCAGAAACCTCCCTAAATTATTTTTTGTTATGCCAGAGTACAAAGACCTGCTGACTTGCCTGGAGCTGTGCTTGCTCTGTGCCATGTGCCAAGGTTGCCTAAAACTCTTTCAAATGGGGAGGCTTCCCTAAAAAGGGAAAATAAGCCTGGAAGAGATGACCAAAAAATGTAGGGAGTGGGGGGAGAATTGAAAAGCCCTCTAAGTCTACTAGGTCAGCCGAAAGACCCCTAGAAAATTCCAAAGACTTCCATTGCTGCACATTTATAACAGACCCATGATGAACAGTTAACTTTAGACCAACAGTTACTACAGTAGTGATGATGTAAGAAACACTGGAGAGACTGCTACACAAACAATGCCATAAAACTATATAAAAACAACTGCACAATCTCCACTTGCTGCCTGCATATGTGTGGAGTCCTCCTTATAACATGAGTCATGAGGGTTCTTTTATTAAACAGTTTCATGCAGTATCTATACTATGACTTAAGCAAATGAGTAGATAAGAAAAAGGGTGGGTAGTTTCAAGAAAGTCTGGTTTACTATCTTTCTGTTGTGGTTCGAATATAGAGTACAATTCCACCAAGAAGGCTTGATGTGGCATATAAAAGCGCCCTTAAAACTTTTCTTGGCATGCCATCAGCTCTCATCAGACATAGGATATCAGTTTTGATGAACCTTTGGTATGAACCAGAACAGCTGCTCCTGTCTTTATCCCTGTCACACCACTAACAGAGAATGCACAGTGAAGCAAAAGACTACAAAAAATTTGGTAAATGTAAAGTACTGATTATAATGTTGAGAACAGCAAGAACTTGACATGATTGACTCTTGAGAACTTTAAGACACAGTATTTTAAGCAAATTGTTAAAAAGTGACAGAAATGTTCAAAAAAGCATATGTATATTAGAAGTTCTATAAAAAGCAAAGATGACATTACATTAGAAATGATTAAAAGTAAAAAAAATACTTAAATACACATTTTAGTTTTGGTTTTAAGACAACTGTTTCACAGTTCTGAAACGCAACCAGATCATATTATAAATAGCAAGATGTCGCTTTTTAGGTGTGTTCATTCTCTTAAAAATATCCATAATAAGTAACTTGCTGTATTTAAAAATAAACAAGATTTAATAGTAACACTCAATGGGTTTCTTCCTATATCTTTTTTACTTTAGAAGATACAGATTTTGATTCCATGGAAACTCAATTGAGACTGTCATTTCTTCCACTCAGCTGACTAAAAGCACTGGTGAACTATCTGGTCGTTATTTGAAATGTTCTTCAACTTTATGAAGTCAGAGACATTAGAGCAAAAGCTTTCCAGTAAACAGTTTCTGCCAAAGCGAAAAAAGTAGTTAACAAAAAAAAGAAGTGTTAACCAGTTTTACTTGTAATAATATTTTTCAGCCGACCAGTTTATTACTGCCATTGTCATTTTTTGACATACTCTCTCCTGTGACTATCACAGAAGCAATTCAAAACTTTACTTATCAGCCAACTCTTTTACAATAATCTGATTCTTACTTGTTAAATCTGGAATAAAATGGTACAGTTTCAGATGCTGAATACCTAAAAAAAAAACTCTGGAAGCCACCAGGAATAGACATGAACCACACGATACAACATGACGGAGTCACCACACACATTTCGTGCAAAGTGCTCGTCTTAATGCACAACACCAAAAGCACGGCAGTCAAGGGGTCCAATCTTGGGAAAAAAACAGAGAGGCTATCTTACAAATGCTCAGCTCAAATTGTTCAATAACCTCCATTTCCTCTTTCACTGAATCTTCTGGTTTCTTTTTTTAGGGCCTTTTAAAATACACTTCTCTCTGTGACTCAGTGCCCCTATCTATGAAGAGAATATAGAGATAACAGCAGTTTGTAAGGGTACTTTAAAAACTACTGCTGAAGACATCAGAGAGGGCTATTAACACATAAAAAAACCCCAAACAACCCACCACAGCTTTTTTAGCTCCCCCCCCCCCCCCCCACCCCATTTTTCTCCCTTAAAACTGTGCTCATTGAACTCAGTGGGAAAGATTTGGATCCCTGATGGACTTTTAAATAACTTGACTCCTTATTAATGATAGATTTTCTGCTGATTAAGGTTTCACAGCAACTATAATAATGTAAAGCAATACTATGCTATCGTAATTTTTTTTTAGTATAAAGGATATGACTGCAGTCATGCAATGCCTAAGTCTAAAGGATGTTTTAAACATTCTGTTGCCCTGCTTACCTATATCGTATCACCTAGTCTTTGTCTAATTCTAGCAGATTTTCTGCTAACCAAATTCACAGGGCATTAATTGACATCAACTGATACACGTTCATGACAAAGAAAAAAAAAGTGTGAAAAAACATATAGCACTGTGAATTTCACTTTAAAAGTTTCACTTCTCAGTTTGATAAGAGTTAGCCAATCCCATTCTATCATCACAGGTAATGTCTGATTCAAGGCCTAAGTAGTTCCAACACATTTTCTGGTATTCACTAGAATGGAAACATTTCTTTATGCTTGTCAAGAAGTCCTTTAAGAGCAATGAAAGGATGTTATCGAAATACTTTCAACTTCTACTGATGTTTAAAGCTCACAAGACAAAATAAGTGTTTACCATACAGGCAGCAGGAAGAAAATGTTAGTCCAGGATAAGCCACCTGACACTAAAGACACAGATGCATTTCTCTAACATACGCTATTGAAATAACGTCCACACAAAATCAATCTGCAGCCCTGCATTTCTGGAGCTAGCTGCTATCCTGAGATAGCTCTAAATGCGACAAAATGACCCACCTCCATTTGGACGGCTGACAGCACCTCTGGTGACACCTGGACCGCAGGAACGGAGAGCAGGAAAGTGACACCTGCCCACCATTAGCTTGCCTTCCCTTGGCAGTGCAAGGGTGTTGTCCCGAGCAAGTGCAGACGCAGCCCTCGGTTGCAGGGACGCCTGGACTGGGAAACCACCACCCATCCCTGCTCCACAGGTGCCACCCATCAAGAGGGCAGGGGTAGAACTAGAGAGCCTTGCCTGAAGGTCTCAGAGCAGCTCACAAAGTTAGGCAAGCACCAAAGTGCTTTGCTATGTCACACTCTGAGTAACCTCTCCTTACCAAGATGAAGTATGCTGAGATGTAATGGAGTGACTTACCTCTACAGATAAGGTTAACAGAATGAGTGAGCCTGCCAAACTAGAGTTGCATTAATCACTAACTCCAGAAGGCATTTACAAGTTTTGTTATGACACCTGATATTTACTAAAACAGCAGGTGAGGAGGATGCTAGTGCTTTAAGCCATTAAGCTACAACCACAGCGCTCTGTCCCCCAAACCATTAAAACTGAATTTACATTTAACACAGCTGTACCGGTCGCATCCATACAGAGGGCTGGGCGGCTGGAGGTTTCAACCCCAGATGCTTTCATCTCTAACACAACGCTCACTGGGACACTGAAACTCCTTTAAGAAGGAGCCTCTCCGGGCAAAGGTGCTCGGGCCACAAGAAACCAAAGCTCTTCCCCGGCCGCCCCGTGGGGGTCCCCGCCTCCCCTTCCCTCCCCGGCCCTCGGCGTCTGCCCGAGTTCTGTAGCTCTTAAACCAGGAGAAAAGGAAGGATAAAAAAAAAAGAAAAAAGAAAGAAAGCCTGAGTTTTGTTTTGGCTGTGGGGTTTCTTGCGGGTTTTTTGGTGGTGTGTGTGTGGGGGGGGTATGGTTGTTTTGAACTCCGACTTGGTCACAGAAGCTGCTAAGCGCGGCCTCGCTCCCGAGAAACACCCCGCCCCCAGCGAGGCGGAACCCCCCGCCCGGCCCCCTCCCGCACTCGCCCTCCCGACGACACCGGGGAAAAGCCCCGCGGGGGCCCCGGCCCGGCCCCCCCGGCGAGGCGAAGCGCTAGGGCGGGGCGGGGGCTCCCCTCGGCTCCCCTCAGGGCGGGTCCCCGCCGGCGCCCGCCTTGGCTCCCGCTCGGGACGGCCGGCGGCGGGCGGGTGCCCCGAGCTCGACGCCCACCTGAGGGGGGTTTCCAGCACCGAGGTTTGCTTTGGGACAAGAGGGAAAAAAAGTCCTGCGCCAGGAGAAGGTGGCGCGAGAAAAGCCCAGCAGGAAGGCGGCGGGCGAGCGCCCGGCGCAGGCGTTAGCCCGAGGCCAGTCAGGCGGCGCCGGGCCGCCAGCGAGCGCCTCAGGCGGCCGCGGGTGCGGGGCCCGACGGAGGGCGGGGCGGCGCGCGCCGGGCGGGACTCCCGGCCGTGCTGAGGGAGCGCGAGGAGGGAGAGGAGCAGCGTTCGGTACAAACCGGGGCCGGCACCGCCCGCACGGAGAAGCAGCTCTCGAAAGAAGGGAGAGCGCCTTTGGATACCGGCCGGGGCCGCGACGTGCGGGGAGCGCCTGAGCGGCTCGGCGGGGCTCGCGGGTCAGGAGGAGACGCCGAAGGGCTAACGCTAATGGCAGTTCTGGGTAGCCACGTCATCGGCGTGGCGGGGCTGATGCTGCAGGCGCCTGCAGAAGCAGATCCTCGGTTTTCTCAGAGAGCCAGGTATAGACTGTGGGCTTTGCTCATGCAGGAAACCCAAAATTGGCACGACTGATAGCTGCTAGTAATGTGAACAATTAAGGTGTATAGTTTTCACCTTAGAGTAACAATTTTAAACACAGGATTCCTGTGAATTTTTAACTCCACTGCTGCTGAATTAAAAACCCTACTTTTCACATGAGGCCAAGCAGAACTGAAAACTTTAAGTTATAATCAAATAAAACCTTATTAAAATTTAGTTGCCCTGTTAGCCACTCAGTTACAATTCCGCAAAACCAAAAAAAATTAAAAAGCACACACACACAAAAAAGAGTAGGAAACTGAACAACAGAGGGAGACAGGGACGCGGAGAATTGGTACATGTTCCAAAGACCAATATGCGAACATGGAAATGTTTTTGCTGCGGCTACAAAGACCTCACTCAATATTTGAGTGTTTCGGTCTTTAAGCAAAGCACTTACTTGGAATCTTCCCTCAGCCAGTTCCCGTATGCCCTCAAAGTACACTGAAGTTATTTCCTCAGTTGTATCTCTCATACTTCTGCGTATGGATATCCCAGGTTCTAGACGTGCAACATACCATCCATTGTACACCAAGGAGCCTTATGTATATGGGCCATGAGGGACAGGAGTGTGCTCTCTTTACCAGTGCAAACGCATGTTGCCATTGCATCACCTACAGGTTCCTAGGAAAGGATCATTATTCTAGGTAGTAAAAAAAAATTTAAAAAAAACCCAGTCAACACTTCCTGGAAAAGGCAGAAATGAGAGCCCTGGCTGAACTTCCACCTCTCAGTCTGTCTGCACAGGTGACAGATGCTACCTACTCCCATACCAACAGTCACCGAGTAGAAAGGGAGGTTGCATCTATTTCATTTATTAAGGGGATAATGACTCCATATGCTGTCCTGCAGCCAAACAACAAATAAAATTTATAATGTACAGGCCAAATAACTTCCTTGGAATCTAGACACGTTACTATGCATAATTCCCTTCTTAATGGTTATAAACAGACCAGAGCAATATACAAAAATAACACTCTATACAGAAGCATGATTATAATCACCTACGTATGACATTTCTGTGCCATTTTGGTTAACTTTCAACAGCACTGTAACGTAGCTTTTAATTTTTCAGGTATTATCTTGCTTCAGTAACTTTACTTCAAAGTAGAAAACAACACTTAAGGTCACAACTACTAATACAGTTATAGAAGTCATCCCAAATACAAAAAAATATTTTTTGATTTGCAATAGGCACCCCCGCAAAAACACAGGGCTAGTACTGACACCTTATTTCTGGTGTGATGACTAGAAAATAAAATGTAAACAATAATATTTTTATTGTTCAGACAAATTACATTGAACTCCTGGGAATCAGTGTGTTAAAGCACACAAAATCCATGACTGAAATAGAGCTTTGGAGATCAAATTGCATCTCAGTTTGTGATTCACTGCTGGAACTTGGGAAAGACAATTATCTTTGATGTGGTCAACGTTTTCTGTTTATATAATGGCAGTAATGATACCTCCTAGGACCCATTTAAGGGTTTAATAACTAATGTTTACACAAAATTTTCAAGTTGCTAATTATGATTATTTAGCTAAGTGTTAACCTAATACATATGTAAGAAAACAATATTAATGTATTCCCAAAGATGATTATGATAATAATTACTATTGCCACATGCACAAGTGCAATCACTCCTCACCTGCCAAGGCATGATATTTGTATGACATTATGGGTACCTGACAGGAAAGGCATGGCGTGGTGCGCCTATGCAAATTGCTTTGGCCAACTTAAAAGTCGTACTGCGTGGAAACTATGCTAGCAAGCAGAGTTCTGAAATGCCTGAAAAAGCCTGAATCATTTAGACTTTCCATTGTAACTCGCTAACTCTGCTGTTGGGCAGCAGCAGAGCTGGTGAGGTCAAGGAGAAAGCAGCAGGAGTCCCAGCACAGACAACCAAGAAAGCAGCTGCAGCAATCCTGAGACAGAGGAAGAAGTGAGGATGTAGCAGGAGTCCTGATGAGAATGGGAGGACACAGAGAGATCTGAGGAAAGAAATGTCATTGCCAGTTTTCTCAGGTAATGTTTCACCCAGAAAAGACTGGGAACCACTGCACTTGGCACAGTCCTCCTCAAAACAGAGCAAGGTTTTATTCTAGCAAATATGAATACATTAGGGAAGCGAATAATTGAGAAGACTTCAGAAGGCTCCGGGAATAGAAAAAGTCCTGTACACAAGATTGAGCAACAAGTCTTTGAAAGAGTCCTTTTGTTCCCAGCACAATGCTCCCAAAATCTGCTTCTTCAGAACAGTATTCATTTAAGGACAACAACAAAACTAAGACAAAAAAAAAAAAAAAAAAAGAAAAAAAAAAGGAAGAGATTGATAAAGGGAAAGCCAAGAATCCATTTTAAGGAAAAAACACTTTAAAATAATTTTCTTACTCTTCAGATTTTTGCACCTATACCTGGAGGTATACACTCCTAAACACTGGGGGTTCTACAGCTTTACTGCTTGCACGGTTTTTATGCTAGCTGAAACAGCATTTCCTAACAGGGCCAGCACAATTTTGTAGTCAGCAAAAAAAAATTCCATTGATTGGCCTGCCAGTAGCTAAAGGACAACACATCCTATATGGTCTGTCCTGGTGCTTATGGGCAGCCAACCAGTGAAAATATATATACCTCTTAGGTGCAGCTCACTGCTCAGAACACATGTAATTCCAGCTGTAGGTAACAGTGAGTGTTCAGCTGCAGTTAGGAATGATGTGTTCTCTGTTTCAAGTTGGGCAAAAACCCACACCACCCATTTCCCAGAGGAGCGGTCAGAAAAGCCAGCTATCTGCCTTTGGCCCACAGCACCTTCTGCAGAGGGGGGAGGAACGTGAAGAGGAAGCTACAGACTAAGGCTTACAAGGGGAGAGTAAGAGACAAGGCAGGGTGACAGCAGCAGCCCAGGACAGGAGTGTGTATGGCTCGGCACTGGTAAGCTGGAGATGTTCAGTGACCCTTCACTCTTACGGGGACTGACTGGCAGTGCTTGCATCATGGGCTATTAGGATCAACTTTCCATTGATTAGCTTATGGCCATGTCAGATCAGAATGAAGCTTCAACATAATAAGGATTTCCCTAACAAAAAGGGACTTCTATTAGCATATCAAACAAAAGCACAGGTTTCATTTTACTAAGCAGTGTAGAGAAAAATCTTAATACCTACACTTGTTGCTCCTATACTGGACTTTCAGTATAGCCCTGAGGCTGTAAGGATGATTGTCGCCTTTACTAAAGATCATAGCCGATCTACCTCTGCCCAGAAAAGGCAAGGCTCATACTTCAGCATGTCACAGTCCATTGCACCTAAAAATACCAACACTTCAAAATTATCATACATTCAAAGTATTTTATGACTCTTAAAGAATAGAATAATAAAGAGGAAGAAGGAAATTCTGGTTTCTATAATGAAGACCAACAGCTTTAGAAATCAAACATTAACACTGGCACATTTTTACTGTCTCTCTGAGAAAACCTGCTTTTCTGCCAGTTCTTCCTTGAAATATATAGTCACCTAGGTACACACAAATTTGTGTGAATCTCAAAGGTCTGAAATTCCCCAAAGTTTCACAAAAATCATGAATAAAGAACAAGTACCAAAGTAGTTGTCCCTCTGACGGAAGGGTTTTGACACAATCCAAGAACTGCCCGTTCTATTAGACCTGGCACACAGGTGTGCATGTAAAGACCTGCATACGACCTGCCCCAAACCTGACAGCCGGCGGTCCTGCCAACGGACTGGGGGTAAGAAGAGGGAGGCAGAGGGGAGTACTACTCTGAGTGGGTACACAGAAACAGAGGGTGCTGCTGGCTGGTGATGCTCAGGTGTGGCTTCGTTTTTCTTTTTATTCCTATGTGCCAAAATCCGAAAATGCTATACGCTCCACTGAAGTCAGCAGGGCTCTAGCAATTAAGTAATTAAGTCTTTACTTAAGTCAATGTAATTAAGTCTTTACTAGAGTAAACTTGTTTCTAAACTCTCCCCAAAACCTTAAAATAGTTTCTGCAGCTTGTTACACATATAGCATATTTCTCAAAGCAAAAATAAAATAACTATCTTTAAAAAAAAAAAAACCAAAACCAAAATTGTAATTAACATGTATGTATTTTGGCTGCAGTCAGTAGTATGAAATACAACTTACTGTAAGGCAAACTACAATTAAACATACTCCTGGCCTTCAACACATTAAAATTAGATGACAAATCCAAGATAAAAGTGACATTTAAGCAAATTATTTCCATAGGCTACGTCCTCATATGTTCTCAGTGTTCAAGTGCTGTCTCTCTGAAAGTATCATACTGACATGGAAGCCCACAGAGATTCCTTTTGGGGCACTTAAAAGTTTTCTATTAATAACTAATGAAATACAGCAACTTACTGCAATATTTTTATACAATGCTCTTCCTGCTTTGAAACTAAAACCAAAACTACACCATGAGTGAGCAATGTAAGATGCTCCCTGAAGGGCTGTAGCAGTGTGGGTGACACACTTCTTGCCTCCCCAGAGGTGAAGTATGTCACATCCTCAGTACTTCCCATCTCACCCGTCTACAAATATACTGACTGTTCCCAGAGAAAAATATCTCATATTCACACATGCTTTTTATGTGCTGTGGGACTAACAAAAGCAAAGCAAAACAAACCCCCATTTTTCAAGCTTACATAAATCAAAACCTAAAAGTAGAAGAAATGTATACAAATAAATTCATCTGGAAGAAATAATTTAAACAGCTCTAACACTGGACTTTTAGTGTGTCTTTTAGAAAATACAGTAAAGCAGGCAGGCAGTTTAGGTTTCACTGACTTAAAGGTAGCAGGCCCATTGACTTTAATGAGGCTGGGATTTCACTATGAATTTAATTGGGAAACATCGCAGTAGTATTCTTGCAGGATAGGGCAGGGCAGACAGCTACATGGTTGAAAGGGGTACATAAAGCGTACCAAGTATGTCATCAAGATACACAAGCCATATTTTGATGGAATGAGAATGCAGCACAGTACAGCACTATAATTTGCATTGAAGGCTTTTTGGCTTTGGTCATTATTAGATCTATTATGACTGTTTTTTGTTAAAATTATACATAATTGTAATTGATAATGTGTTATTATATCCTCCTCTATGTGAGAAGTAATGAATGTCCTACATCAAGCAAAGAAACAAACTTGTAGGTGAATGCAGGGTTGTTCACACTGTGATTTATCGCAGGGAAGTATTTATGATCCTATGGACTGTTTTAAGGCAAAAAGACAGGGCGATATTTCCTAAGTTTTTTTACCAAAATTAACATCCGAAGTTTGGGTTTTGTTTTTGTCTGAAACAAAAATTAGAAAGGGATCCAATAGATTAAAAAGGATATAGAGTTCTACTCTATTTAAATTTTCAAAAGTAATCATTTAAGTATGTACATTTTCCAGTAGTTCATAGGTAGTACAGATCTGGGAAAGCTGCAGCATAGGTGCAGCTCACTCAGCCATATGCTGCTTTCCTTAAGTAACCCATTATACAAAAAATAAATATCTTGTGACAGATTGTTTTGACAGCTAAAAAAGATCTAAATTTTTTGAATGCATTTGACTGAAAGGCAAAAATGTTAGATAGATGTTAATTTAACAGATGTCTAGTTTTGCATCATCAGCCTGAAACAGGCAATTTCTAGCAAGTCTCCTTGCTGTATCACAACATGAAATCCTATGAATTCCATACAGACATGCCTTTCACAAACTTCAAATGAGCCATTCTCATTCAAAGGGAAGTAAGATTGTTGTGAGAAGATGGTACCACCTGGCTGTAATTCTGATCAAGCAAGTAAACACATCCAGGGATAATAAAACTGATACACTGTAATTTACATTACAGTCTGGAGTAAAAGAACATTATTTGAGACTATATGTTAAAAGCATTAATTTACATGAGAGAAATAAATTAGATGGTCTCCTAAAAGTCATACAGATTCTTGTAAATCTAATTATCATATGGCTAAATATGAACCTAGGATTTTTTTTTTATTTTGCTTTGCGTATCTTAAATAAAAGATCTTATATGCTGAGTATATTGTCATATTCCATATATATATGCAAAAGAGTTTAATTCTGGTTTTGTACTGGTTGTAGAATAAAGTCAAATAAATATAGCTAAACTAAAGCTGTTGTTGCTAGCACCGTTACCTACAGTCTTAGGAAGCTTTGGGATTCAATCCTCCTCATCAAAACCATCTTGATGGTTTCATGACTTCAGTGGGTTATACTGCATAAAATAAGTTTCACACAGTGAGAAATTTTCCTAAAAACAGCACAACACAGTTGGCTATATCCATTTTGGATCTCACAAGTGGCAAAAACTGTTCTGCGCATTTTCATATTGAATTTGCATATAGTATTATTGTTCCCATTTTACAGAAGAGGAAACAGAAAATAAAGAGATTAAATTATGTGGGAGATCAGGAACTACTTACTACTGATTTAGAAAAGATCCTAACATTCAACTGACAAGCTCGAAAATCTGTTGCTGAAATATAATGTGTGTTTGCTAATGCTGCCTGATCTCTAAATAATGAGGATCAACGATATTGACCTACTTAATAGGAATATTATGAGACAAATCTAATTCATGAAAGGGTACTTAAAATTGTACTCTCTGATTTATATGCTGATATAAATTGCATTTACCTGTTCTAGTTGTGATCTACATATTGTGGCAAGCCGATGTATTTGTGAAATTGAATCCAGACTTCAAATCTGCAGTTTTGAAAATGGAAAACATGCTTCTCCACGAACAACATACAGCTGTTCTAGATTCTTTATCAAGTTTGTCACCTTTTGCTAAGTAAACACCTGTTATTGCATGACCCTGACTCAGTTTTAACTCTTTTTTAAAGAAGCCTTTGGGTTGGAACTTTTCAGTTTTCTGTTAATTGGGAATATGTCCCATTTTTTTGATTAAGAACTAATATGGCAACACATGATTTCTACAAGCTGAATAGTATTAATGATAACTCAATTCTGAAAGACATTCTGAAAGACAAAATAAAATAGCTTATTTCTAAGATTTTTGTTTTCTTTGTTTTAACATAAACAGAGTAGAAAAATTGTAAGTATAATTCAGATTGTTCAAAAACAACTTTCTCAAGAATCAAAATTTAAAAGTCAAGTTAAAGGAATGACATTTCTTTCCCTGGTGAAGCCACACTCCAAAGTGACTTGAAAAAGGTTTTGAAATTTATGGAAATGCTTTTACCGAATCACTTTTTACAACAGAGAAAGGTTAAAAACACAAGGACACTATAAGCTAAAAAGTAGGAAATAAAGTCAATAAAGAACCCAAAAGAATGGTTTTGCCAACATATCTTATATATGTCACTACATCAAGCGCAAAAGAGCTTTTTTTTTTTTTTTTTTTAAGTATATCTTTACAATAGGAAGGAGAAAAATGAAATAAAATGTGGAGATGAAGTTTTCCCTCAAGTAGTAAATCACCGTGGGATATAAAGAATCGGCTTATGATTCACACTTATGATCTGGTCATTGTTGCTTTATATACACATCTTTGATTTTTGACCTTGCTCATTAGGCTGTGTGGAAATACCATCAAATGTTTGAGACAGATGTCAAACACCTGCAAAACTTACCACAAGCTGATGTTTACCAGCTTGATTCCATCTGCTTAACTTAACAGAAATCTTTCTACAAATACTGAAAAACATTACTAATGAAGGTATTATGTATTATTATTTTTGGTTTGACTAGTATAATGATACAACAATCCAGCCTATTTTCATTTTGCTTATTATTCTGCTACATAAAATTGATACAGAACAAATAAATCTTTGTATTTGTAGCACATCTCACGCTGATCACAAAGAAAAATTGGGCTTAAATTAAAACAACACCGCCTTGTTCCTGGATTGACACAAACTAAAAGATGGCATACATGAATGGATCAATTGAAGGCATTTCTAGAGATCCTTTGAAGAGAAGATAACAGCAGTGTCTCAGTATCCCTATTACCCATGGGGGGGTTGCTCTTGCATTTTCATTGACATGTCAATTACTTGCAAGGGGAGCAGAAATAAAGCCTAAGGGTGTCGAGTTAGAAATTAGGACACTCAAGTTGACAGAGAGATTAGCTCAGTCTTTGAGGAAAGAAGAAAGACATAGAGTCCTATAGAATACCCGCTATCAACTGATTCTTCTTCCACCTCTGAGGGGTGTTTCAAGACAGATATTCTCCAAAAGTATGACAAAATTCTTGTCCTGGCAAACATGCCCTGCTCTGACAGGCATGAGGAATTCAAGAGAAATAAAAGACTCCCCCTAAGTTTAAACAAACACAAAACTAAAACCCATGACACCCACCCCCTCCCCCAATTTTTATTCTATACAAGAAAACCCTCCTGGGTTGAATTTTTCCATACATCTACTGAATTTAAATGAAAGACACTTCTATTTAAAAAAAAGTTCAAAATGCTAAAATGCATTATATATGCTATCTATTGTATAGCAATTCCTGACCAACTACAGCCTTAAAACCAAGAAAAAAAAACCTGTAAAGCAAGACTGTTTACCTAAAACCACCAGTATACACTTTAACATTTTAGTAAGGTTCAGAAACTCTTACTTCTAGTTCAGATAATACAGTAGTGAGGACAAGTGACTAGAAAAACAAACTGGAATTTGGAAAAGGAGGTTGCATTCTCAAATTTGCTTCAAGTCATTTGTCTCTCTCTTCCTCAATGTTCTCATCTGTAAACGGAGATAACGACACTAACCTTTCCCATAGAAACACTTTGCAACCAACTGATTACAAGCTGCATGCAATAGCTAAGTGTTATTATTGTAAACAGTAGCTGAAATTAGAAAAGTCACAATATATGGAAAACTGCCATTATGCAAAGTATTTGTGCAGCATTTTGATGATGAAAAAGATGTGCTGATATGCCCCCTTAAGTTCTAAGGAACATCAGCAGACCATACCAGTGTAAAGCAGTCCATTTCCAGTAATGCTGTTAAGCCATGCATTGAAGCTTCCCTAAAACACACTCATTTTTCCATTTTCATGGATTCAATGCAGAGAAATACCATCTCCTAAATACGCTTCATTTTCCAGAGGTCTCCTTCTTTGAATTTTTCCCAACATTTTTATTAAGTCCTCACACAGTCTTTATAATCTAAGCACCGTTATTCACATTTACATTTTCATTCATGTGTTTAAAAATTTCAGCTGTACTCAGTGACCTACAATTTAGGAATATGCAGTGGTTTTAAAAAGAGGCTAAGACAGAAAGCAACATAAAATAAAAACCTGAAATTAAGAGTTCACTGAGATTGAATACAGGGAATAAATACTTTGCTCAGCAGTATAATGGATAAGAGTTTTAAAAAGCTGACACTTGATCACACAGTTGTTAGTCACTTCTCCTGTTGTACGGTAGGTGTTGTTGACCCATTGATGGCTTTATTAATAAAATTGGGGTGTAGGTGTAAACCCCATGCAGATCTGGCTTCCTGAACAGGAGGAGGAAAAAAAAAAAAAAAAGGCACATCCAGCCTTTATGCTATTTATTTACATCTGTTTTCCATTCAGCTCCTTCAACAAAATAGACTACCCAATTTCTCTAATATTTAGGAACCAGATTCTGAATAGTATGATGAGTTGATATTGTGCAAATATTGCATCATTTGGAGGAAACATTCTGCTGAGGACAGTTGAAACTTCAGTACAAGCCATTTCCACTGAAATGGAAATCAATTTAGTAAGGATCACAGATGAATTGCTTTTTTCTCTATCCATCTAAAAGCTACATTTTGAACCCACATTATCTTTAAAATTAAACTGATGGTAAACAGTTATTGGAAAGTGTTTATGAATATGAATTAGAAGGCACCCAGATTCGATAGACAGACATTTCATTTTCAGAAAGTTGAGCAAAAAGGGTTGCATTATCAAACTCAATGGAATCAAAAAAGACTAATTCTTCAGTCCTCCAGCAATTTAAAATATTTTGTTGCATATTTAAACAGTATACAAGTATTTTATCGTTAACATTATTTTCATACATTTCCTACACTAGGGTTATTTCCAAAATCAGGCTCCGACTTATACTATTTTAGGGTGAACTTAAAAGTGTTGCCAAAACCAGGAATGAAAATGAGAAATGAAAAATAGCTGGTTTTATTTCATCCTTCACATTTGTAATTTTGATGCTGATAGAAGAAGCACAATGCTGTATACTGAGCACTATCTATGTTTCTAGCTAAAATGCATTTATCTGCTCTGTGACAAAATTAGTAGTAAGGTAGATTTTGTTTATATAGAATTCATGTCTCTCATAAAAGAAAAATGCAAAATAAACCCCACATAACTTAATAATTAACTATCATAACAAGAAACTTATCAGCATGACATACTTGAACTATAAAACTTCAAATGGTAGAACTCCTACCGCACTTTGATTATTCCATCCTTAGCTGTATTGTGTGTTTAACTGATTTAGGGTATATATAGTTATCTATTTTATAAATAGGAGCATTACAGATGGTTTTTCACCTGGAAAGCAAAAACAAATCAAATTAATATTATATTCTGTTCTGTCTAGTGAATTTACCAGCATCTGCAGAAGTTTCAAAACACCTATATTTTAAGTTTTCTGGATCTTGCCTCAGTCTCTATCAATACAGTCATTTTCCCACCCCCAATTATTGGAACTTAATTTTGTTTTTTATTTTAATTCACGCAGTTCAGGGAAAAATAAAAGTTAAAGTTCCTGTACAAATGTACCTAAAGTGGCACTATTTTTGCATGCATGAAAGCTCAATGCCTCAACAACTCCCAAGAGCGATTACTCTTCTAACACTAATTAGATATTTGCTAATTAGTGTCTGATGTGTGAAATGAAAAACATTTTGAAGCTGAAATGGATAGGGTCTATAAAGATAGCAGCGCTATCCCAATTCCCTTTTTTCTGTTATCATATTTCATAAATATTAATAAGATCACATGATACTACCCCTTCTATAAAATTATCTTTCTGAAAGTAGTCTATTGTTTGGTATAATGGGGCTGTGTCAATATTTTGCATTTAGTGTAAAGCATTCAATGGAGGGAAATGTTTTCTCTCAGTGTTAAAGAGATGTCACATTTCATGCATCATTTTTATGCTGCATTAACTGGTCCCTCTTTTTATTAGTTTAACTTTATTGCACTGAAATGAAGAATGCAAAATAGTATTGAATAATCCTTTACATTTCTGAATAATCTTGCTAAATTTATCTCATTTCAAATGTATCTGGAATAAAATATAAATGATGAAACAGTTTTTTTCTTAAGCAGATACTGAGAACATCAAATTAGTGTCTCTGCTGGTCATTTCTAGGAAATGTTTTGGAATGTTAGAATAATTAAAATGTAATAGTGTCTTGAAAAGTAACTTATAAATTTATGCTACAGATCTTTGAACAATATCTGTCTTTGATCATGCACAGAAAATTGTTCCAAACTGCCAGGGAGTTGCCATTGTCATTTAATGATACTAAACTATTTATCTATCAGAATATTGATACTTAGATCCATGAATGAGTTTCAAAGAAAAAAAAATTCATTAAGGTGACACAGGTGAATAGCTTCAGACGAGGAAGTTAATTCCGAACAGGAATACTGAAGTGCTGTTTCATTGTAACTGCTCACCTGTAAATACTGACCACATCACAAATGATATCTAATCACAGGATTGATACCAAAATTTTAAATGGTAGCTAAGCATGAATTGACAAAAGTGACATTGAAACATAATAATGACTAGATTATCACTTTCCTCCAGCTGACATTTTGTGATTATAATAATACTGATCAAGATGATTAAAACGATAATAAAAGGCAAGTTCTAAGAACCCGAATAAAACAGACACAGGCAAGATAATATATGGCAAGTGACGCTACAATTCTGCATTACAGTTTTTCAATGAAATTTCTTCATTTTGGCTTGAAGTTAGGCAGTTCATTAGTCCCAAAGGTGTTTCTGAAATAGATACCACCTTTTCTACCAATATGCTTTTCATTTTTCACATATTCAACAGAAAAATAGGTTCTTCAATGTCTATTTATCCTGAGACGGTAATTTATACTTCACGTTAGTTTGATATCTTTATGTAACTTCCATAAAGTTATCTTCTAGAACATACTGAAATATTTTGCCATTTACAACCCTAAAGATCACTTCTGTAACAGACAGTGATAGGGATATCGATATGGGATAAGGAATCAATACAGTTCTGATTAAACCTACATACAAGTGGTCCACTGAGGCAAACAGAAAGAAGTCTAAGACGGAAGATGACCACATTTTCTGTGATTACACAGATAAGCAAGAACCAGTTGAGACAGATGATTTTGACATGATACAGTGCATCCACATACTTTTTTTGCATTTTGGTACACCAGAGTTTCAGGGTTCCTATTACATAATCCCTTATGCATGGCAAGCCTTCCTCAGCTTTGCCTTAGGAATCATTCTCCTTCCAAGTCCATGACAGAAGGACAGAAGTCACCAAAGGTAACTAAACCGTTAGTTACTTTACTTTTAGATTCAAGACTTGTTTGGCTGGGGAAGACAGGGTTTACACTCTCAGCTGCCAATTAGTGTGAGCTAAAAGGCTTGCAAATAATTAAACTTTACATTTGTGAGTTCTGCACGTATTCATCTAGTTGTGCTCTACTGATATTGTGAAGGAGTGAAAAAGCCACTGCTTTTTTGTTTCTTTGATCTGCAAAATAAATGACTGGTTAGAGCCAAACATCTCACAAATACAGGATTTATGGTGCATCTACTAGGAAGAAAAAAGGCAAGAAAATTTAGGTACTTAGACAAAGGTTTAAATTGTTAGAAAAAATTGTGTAAGAGCTGCTTAGCTTTAACAAGTTGCTGTTTTCAGGGAAGTACAAACTGATACCAAACACGCCTATAATTCAGTTTTCCACTGCTCTGGGTACAATGAGGATATCTGTCCAACAAAATACAGAAATGGATTCCGATTCAAACACATCACTTCCAAAACTGAAAGGCATCACTGAGCATTTTGCAGTATTATAAAATAAAACAAAACGTCTGTGCTAGCATATTTTTGATGAAAGTTTTGCCAATACATTTAGAGTTCAGTTAGGTTATGCAGCTGCCTCAGTGAGAAGTGAAGTCAAGAAAGTGTGCTATCTGAGTTAAGCACAAGTTGCTATTCCTTGTAGAAATCATTATGGTCCTAAAAAGATTGATCGTATGTTTACTGCTAAAATTTACCTACTCTATCATCAATAGAGTAGTAGCAACAGCTGTCCTGAAGCAGTCTGTAAGAAATATTTTTACCAGGGATGATCAAGGGACAAATCAGATTTTCCTTCAAGCTACTTTTACTTATGTAAGAATAGCAGAAGTCTTGGAAGGGCAGGAATGTATCTATGTTCAGAGAACACATAGTTCAAGCAACAAGCTTTATTTTTTTAACAGGTAACTTCAAAGAAAACCTACATCATTGATGTGTAGAATACTAATAATCTGCACCTTTGCGTTCCTCTGTTTTTCATCAGTCTTACAATGTGTTAAAGAGATTTCATTAATATATTAAAAGTATTTAATATTCAGTATCTAATTCTTTTAATTTCAACCGCTTTCTTGACACTCTTACAGCACAAATGTGTGGGACTGCAGTGTAGGGCTAATCAACCTCACTGTATGGCTTAAAAAAAAAAATCCATTAATTAAAATGAATCTTTGATAAGACTTATTTTGTGAGCCACCATCTATATGATTAGGAAAAGGCTTGTCTAGTAACTCATAGCAGCTCACCGCTTTCTGTGCTATTTCTGCCATTTCCATGCAAAATACTGAATTAACTGAATCTTCTTATGCTTCACTTATCTAGCAGGGAATTTTTTCATAAAGAACATAGAGAAAATCAGAGCAGAAAAAAATTCTAGCCTTTACTTAAAATAAAAGCAAATTATAAAAAGTTTTTCTGTTATGACCAAACATTTATGCATTTCAATATCTGGAGAAGGAATAATAGCTTAAGATAAAGAAACTCACTTTCTATGAAAATGAAATGATATTATATTGTGTAATAAATGATTGTTTCTGCATTTTCTCTCTTTCACTAACTGAAATTTGACTTCCATTGGCAAAGTTTAATTATTGAACTTTTTACCTAAATAAAATATGTAGAGGAAGAATTTGTCAGAAGACTGATTTTATACAGACTGATTTTTATCAGTCAGAAGATTGATTTTATACAGCTGTCAAAGAATAACGGGAACACATTCTTAGTAGGTATTAAAAGTACTTAATAGCCTTGGATTCATGTAGCTGCAGATCTTTCTACACCGTGGTAGAAAGCCTGAAAACCCAACTGCATTTGCATGCTCTCCTAATGTTTCCTGGCACATGGAACCTGCTATTTTTTATCAAATGGATCTTGGTCTTTCACACAATTCCATTGTACTTTGGAACTGTTCAAACTTCTACATTCTCATTTTTTTCAAATATTTCCAAGTGCTTGAGCTTTTATTCCAAGAATGAGAGTCTTGCATGACTGAAATTTAATGAGCCGAACATTCTGCTTTAATGTTCCTCCTAATGGATCAAACAGATAATATGTTAAAAAACAAACAAACAAAAACCACACAAAAAAATCCCCTCCTCAACCTCCAACAAAACCCAGCCAAACCTAAACCCCAAAAGACTCTGCAAATGACAGGTAAGAGCTGGTTGATAAGCTGTACAGTAGTATCATCACCAAACCCCACAGAGCCAATATCCGCATGCTCTCCTCCACCGGTCCTAAGAAAGTTTGTTGCAGAAAGGTCCTGTGCTTAGGAAATTAAACGAATTTCTCTGTCCCCATTATAGCCACAACTGTTTCTAAGACTGATCTCATGTAGTTTAACCCCATGGATCTGTGAGACTGTTCTATCCTATCATATTCATGTGGATGTTAAATGAAGGGTCAGTGGTAGGAACTGTTCCGGAGAGAAAGAGAAACTGAATAAAAATCACATACATTCATATCATATTTATATTCATGAGTACAGAGTACAGAGCATAAAAATGATAAAATATTTCAATGTCATTCATGAGATGATAGGTATTGCTGTAAGGAGTTCAGAAGTTTTATTAAATAGACTCTTTAAGTACATATAACATTCGTGGTTTTCTTATATATTTTCACTTTTTTTGTTATCCTTTTATATACAGTAATATTTGCTAGATAATATTAATCTACTGTGGGAGATTGAACTCCTGAGGAGGAGGAAAGGGGCAGCAGTATGAAAAAGTCCAGTACAACCCATTGCATAGATGTGCTGCAGAGTGCCCAGGCAATCGGGCAGTTCGGTACTTACCGAGTAACAGGAAATACAACAGCAAAGGAGGTGGGGAGTTCGGTTGCATACTCCTGCTTACACATTTACCTAGCTCAACAAACTGGGACACTTGAATAAACTGTAAGGTAGCTGTTGAACAACTAATGTTAATGTACTGTTACCCTGTGGAACTCGTTGCCACACTATCACTGGGATAAAACGTCTGAACGCTGAAATCCACTTGATACGGAAACACCAAACAGAAACAATCACAATCAGAGTAATATTTACAAAGAATAAAAATGGTAAACTGTATACATCCTCATGCTACCACTAGTAACTCTCTAAGGCTTAGATTTTTCCATTTAATAATTTACATATTTATAGGGTTTTTATATTTATATATCTCTTTTGTAATTTCTTAAATCTTCCTATGACATAATTGCTATCCTAACTAGTAGAAAGAGAAGCTTGACTAGTTGCACCGAACTCCTTACCTAACAGTAAAATGGTAATAAATCGCAAGACCAAAACTGGCCCCTAAACCAGCTGTGGAGACATGGCTATAGATAGTAGCTACAAATGGTGCAAAGGAGTTACGGCAGTACTAGGATTATAAAATACAACCATACTGACATAATGTTTCTCGTAACATGACTGATTTTCCTTTTGTAACTTCAGTGTGATAGATTTTGAAAGAGCCACTCAGATGATCAATAGATATTTCTCATAACATTTTTGCTATTTCAAACTTATTTTTCCTTTACTGTTTTTACATTCACTACACCCAAAGGATTAACCTCAGCCTCCATTCACAAATTATTTGAATTTAAGAAAACATATACATTCACTTTCCATCTCTGCAAAACATCTGTGAAAAATATTCTTATCACATTGTTGGTATTCATACCACCATCAATGCCATCATCAGTATAAATAAATGCATGTACGGAACACAGAAGCAATGGACAATGCTATCAAAATCAGACAGCAGAGCTCTTGCTGCCTTGTTTATTAGTGCAGTGGCAGATGCCAGTAAAAGAGGCGCTGCCAGTGCCTGTGAAGGCACCAGGCTTTATGCTAACCAACAGCACGGGCCTCTGGCCGTGCCAGCCTTTGTCTGCACTTGTCCTGGCCTCGCTGGAGCTTTGCTTTTAGCTCTAACAATGATTTTTTTAATCACCAAGTGGCTATTGGTGAATTCGATTTACTTTTCCTTAGCTTTGTATACTTGTGTGAAATCACCATAATTTTTAAAGAATTGTAATAACAAGCAGTTATTTTGGGCAGCATTTAGTATTTCTGACCCTAGCGTTATGACACAGCATGCTGCAGCACAGGCATGACTGCAAAGAGAGGGGCACAGGGTGACATGGGAAACCCCAGCACTATAAACACTCCAGGGGTCAGTTAAAGACAAACAGCTCTGGGAGGTGGGCAAAACTGTTTTTAAGGGTAACGAAGAAAACAATGAACAAGTCTATACCACATGTGAGACACTGCATGTACAATAAATTTAGTTACACAGATAAATAAAGTTACACAGAGCTGCAGATCAGTGAAGAAGGAGCAAGGTGCAAAAAGTATGGCAGAAAATTAACTGGAGCCCCAAGCATTCCCTGGAGTGAGGAGGATGAAAAACCACTGAGAGCAAGGTCATGCTCTTCCCAGCAAAAGAGAAAGACAAACTCCTCACCAGCAGTGCCATACCCCTCCTGCAACACAACCAACTCACCAAAACCTCCCTCCCAGGCTGAGGTCCGCAGCCTTGGGACCCAGGAGCAGTGGAAGTGCAGCATAACGTGAGAAAGGAAGGGGCAGATGCTACACAGTGTGTGCAACAATTTTAATTGTATTGAGACTTGTATTATTTAATGTTTTTTTAATTGAGATTTTCTCTGTAACAGCTTCCCCCTGCCCCTTTACTTCTTTTTCTGTAATAGCTACATCTGGCCTAAAAGTAACTTTTTTATTAGCCTGTTATGATTTCAATTACATTTACAATAAATTCTTGACTTTACATACCGTTGTGTTTCTTTTTTGTCCATAACAAAGACTTGGGTGATCAAAATAAGGAGCTAACCTGCCGTTAAGGCTAGGTCCCCAGTTCTGCAGTAGAACTGTGAGCTTTAACAAAAACAGAAAATCCAAATCATCTTATGCTTCTATAAGAGAAGAAGACAAAAGCAGAATGTATTCTTTTAATTATTCATGTTCAAAATCCATATAGATTTTGTTTTGAAAGGCTAACAGTGTGATTAAGGAACAGAAGGAAAACATATGTCTAAAGAAGCACTGTTAAAAAAAATACGTCAGAAAAATGTTTCATTGCTTAAAAAAAATCTCTAACTTCAGGAGATGTTTAGCTAGATATTTGCGCACAACCAACAGGAAAAAATGACTGAGTCACTCCAAATGAGTGCGAATTGGCAGGTCTGCAGAGCTCAGCACTACCTCTGTTGCCAAGTGTCATGCTTCATACAGAAGACTCACGCATCAGGTGTCCATGTCACACTTTTATTTCACTCTGCATAAATCTCACACAGAGATATCTTGACAAGGTTTGTTTTATGCCAACACAAGTACTCCATAAGCATTGCTCTGATGGGAACTAGGAAGACCAAGAGCTGGCAGCTAGATCAGCTTAGGTGCAGTTTTGATTCCTACATCAGATACAGAAGTTACCCAGCAAACTATTGTGCCAGTCATTGCTGGAGCCTCAGCACTTACCCAGTAACTCGTGTGTGATGTCCTAAGAGCTTCAGCAACCCCAGCGGTCATGGCTATGCTCTGCTGCACTGTGGCAGTGTGCCCCCCCCCGCAGGCAATAACCATCAGTGGGGTTGTGATGGCTGCATCTGCCTTAAGTTGGACTTTGGGGAGACGGACGGCAACACAGTAGGCAAAGGCTGTCTGGTGCAGTGACCCAGATATCTTACTCGTTTGCAAGTATAACTATAAATCAATCACTTTACTCCATAAATAGTGGACAGCCCAGGGTGCACTGAGCCCTCCTGCATGGCAGCGGGCTGCACAGCAGGATCTCCCCTTGAGCAGGGATGACTCCTCGAGGTTGAGAGAATCCTTATCGCATCAGATACTCAGTAAGTGCATTGGGAATAAGTGTGCTGAAACTTTGTAATCTTAACTAAGTGATAGAAAGGACTGATTACACATAGATAAACATTTAGATATAAACCGTTGACTAAGTCTGGATCCAGCTGCACCTAGCTCCTCTCTGAGAAGGGGTTTAGAACACAAGGGGGTCCTCTCTGAACCTCATGACTCAGCGGGAGAGTCTCCCTGACAGTTTTGTCTGACCCTGTCCTCTATACAGTAAATAATCAAGTGCACCTTGCCTTCGAATCTTGTTAAACCACTGTTGCGTTTGCCACTGAACTTGGTTAACTCACTGTCTCATATCAATAAAATACATTGTTGCTTCTCTCTTGTGAGTGAAGTGAATCACTTTCTGCAACACGCACTAGCAAATCTAATACACGTTGACCTTGGTAATAACTCTGCTTTTAGGCTCTGGAGAAAACTTCTTTCTTTTTGTCAAATGAATGATATAATGAAACCTGTCTATAATGCTATAGACATTATATGACATATTACCATTATATAGCAAACCACACTCAAACAGCTTTTAGTATGCCATGTAACTACTATTTAATGTTTTATTCTGTTTAGTGTTTTAAGCTCACTCTTTCATACAACACTCACGTTTTGTTTAATTCTGTCTATATATATTCTATTTTGTCACATCTGATTAACCTCTGTTTCAAACTCTTACTTTGCATTAGCACACTGGCTCTATTCATATCTGTTTTGAGCTACATGGATAAATCGTGCTTGGAGCACTGCCTCAGTAATCAAATTGTCTGCTGAGAGTGCAGTTCCATGCTGTAATTTTTGCTGGTGGTGAACCCAATGTAAACAGATCCTGCCCTCCTCCTCTCACACCCACTCGTCCCTGCCTGTCCTGCCAGCTCTCCCCCACTCAGCACACTCAGCTATTTATGCTGATGAAAGTGGCAGGAGAAGGGGAGACGATGGCAAACATTAGCTGAGGATCTGACTTAAACAGAGTAACTGCTCTAGCCTCAAAAAACAAACAAAAACCCAAACCAAAACCCCACAAAAAAACCCCAAACTGAGTGTCATTTATAAACTGATCTGGAAATTTCACCTGTGCAATTTCACCTGCACAAGTACAGGAACTGTCCTAGGGGGCAGGAGTGAGAAGCTGAGCAGAAACTAGGCAGGTGGCTTTTAAATCAGCCTTGCTGGAAGAGATCCTTAGCGTAGACCTCTGCCTGGAGGGCAAGAAGGTGATGGGGGACAACATGCTTCTTAGAAGTGAGAGGTCATGATCCTGTACGTTCCCCAAAGAAGATAACTGTGCTGAAGATTTCTTCCTCTATAGAAAGGCAATTTCAACTTTGAGCTCACTTTCCTTTGTATACTTTGTTCAGTATGTATCACAACATCCATCCATAATTTTACATTATGTTTGAAGAAATATGGGTACACCCTGCAGATTTTGGAATCTTTGAAATATTCCATAGCAATTTTGCATTTTTATCATGTTTTTCCTCTACGTATTGTCCATGAATATTGCTCATCTTTTTTTTTAATAATTTTTAGAAATATATGCCATACAGGGAAGAAATCCATTCTAAGAATTACTGGAAGCTAACAACTCCACAGTCATCTGAGAGAAGTGTTCTTCCATATAGAAAATCCCTGCAGTAGCTACTGAGTGATTCAGACCACAGAGCTAAGCTGACACCTGCTTTACAGGACTCGGGAACCCTCTGTATTAGGCACCTCCAGGTCTTTTACTGTACCGTGATACTGGTTCTTCCTTTGCATCTGCTGCCACACTTGATCTTTCCAGTGCTCTGACACCACACACAATTTGGCTGCTGGCTTACCAAGAGCAGTTCTTATAATAAAATGGGCCCTGCAATAATTTCATCCAGAGAAGGAGGTTTCATCCTGGAAATAGCAGTTTTCAAAAAGAACAACATTTAGCAGGAAAAGAAAAATCGCTATTCCTTTATGTTATTTTATGAAAAGTCCCTTGAAGCATATATGGGGTAAGCAACTAAAGCACAATGCCTCTCTAAGCATAGGATTCCTTGGAAATTTTGTTCTCCAACAGACAGAATGTTAAATCTGCCTATGTTATGTCTCCTCCACTTGCACATTTATTTCCTTATCTCATCTTTTCAATTTACTTTTTTAAAATACTTTACAACATCCCTGATTCTTGGACCAACTTGGACAGTGAACTCACTTCCCTGTTAAAAATGACATATAATATTTCGCACCTGAAACTTTACTAGCCTGAAACAAGGTAGGTTAATTTATTTAGAGAGGAATGCAGGCTTCTTCATTAAGTATAATAATTCCTTTTTCCTTTTTAGTGACAATTTCTTGATTTTAGTTACAGCACACCTTCTATCTGATATGACAGTGGAAAACTGGAAGAAGAATCACTGGTACATTACTATAGTTTTGTTTACCATGTGCGGTAAAAGTTCTTGGATAACACCTCTATTTGTCTGTGACACAGCAGGGAGTAAATGAAAATGTTTATTCTGACCCCTCAGCAGAAAGAACTCCCTTAATCCACTCACTGATAAGATAACACTGTAGGATTACAATAATCAACTTGCAGTATGTCCTCTATTAGGGCACTGAAGATAGAGCATTTCCTATCCACTGGGAAATGATTCCTCGCTTACATAATAGTGACAGGCTTTCACCCTTTGAGATCATGTTTTTCACCCCATGCTGAGCCCTCAAACTGCTTCAGTATCAAATGACTAATATTAAGCTAAATACTACAATTCTAAAAGCCTGCAACTAAAAGAAAAATTGTTTGCAATGCCCACTATTGATTTAAGTAATGAAATGATAAAGAGACAGATGTTAACAATATACTTAAGCTTCTAAGCATCCTCATAGGGGTAGAGTTACAATGAACTGCTTGTGAAGGGCTCTTATTTAAGTGTAGATACAAATCTCAATCACTTCCTGCCCTAACAAATTTAAAAATTACTAATACTTCCAATGAATCGATTACTAGGTGGATTCCACCACAGTTCAAGCCATGACCATTGCCTAGTGTCATGCAGAAATTCTCCATTTGCTACAGAATTACTGAGTTTTGTCAAAATTCAAATAATGAAACAAGGGGAGGAGGGGAGGGAAGACGAGAGAATTCAGATAATTCATTCAAACTTGAATTTTTTTCCATACACTTTTCTAAAGGAAATTTTAAGTGTCAAAAAATACCTATCTTGTGCTCATTATTAAATGCTAAATACCACAGTGTTTTGAGCTGCCTTGTGGCCATTGTAAAGAAAACAGGTGTTCTGATAGATTATAAAGTGTGAGTCAGAGGATGTGCAGAACAGAATTTTAATGAGGCTGCAAGCACAGAAGTCTGACTAGCCTTTTGAACATGATGCTAAAACACTGAAAGTAGTCTTAAAAGAGACAAATAGCAGGAACACAACTAAAAAAATCCTCATTAATGTACACCAAGTGAATGTGATATAGAAAGTCATTAAGTCAGGTTTTGTAAGGCGTCTGTGGAGCTGATTACTGCAAGGTCTGCGGTAGAGGAGTCAGACGCTCCGGACAAGCCCCTCAGAGGTGGGGTTGGCTGGTTCAAAGTGGGATTCATCATTTTTGCCTTTGGTCCGTCTGACTTCTGCTGCTAAAACATGGAAATTTCTTAATGATTTGCTCGGTTATGTGAAGGTCCAGTCTGACATTACAGTAACAATAGCAGAAAAATCTTCAGTGAGCACCTAATCCAGCCTCGTCTCCATTCTCTCCTGTACTAGCAGCAGATGGCACAGAGCCTCTGTGTGGGCTTGCTGACGCTAGCTCTGAGACCTTCCCAAAACAGGAGCTAAAAGCATCCTTATCACATCAGATAACCATTCAACTCACTCCTATCATTACATTCACACAGAGCATCTCCAACAGTTTTAAAAGATTATAAACAAAGACATTCTGTGATTGACATTTAGAAATAAAGTAATTTGAAAAAAAAAATCATTCTTGCAAGCCTGGTATCTCAGGCAAGTTTTTTTGACTGATAACAAAACTGCTGGCTGAAAACCAAACGTGGGCATTACTAAAAGGAGCAAATCTGGGTGGGTGTGAATGTAAAGGACAAAGTGGTCTTCCAAACTGACACCACACCCATTGCCCTTTAGATAGTTTTACTCACCCAATTACACCAAAGGAAAGTATAAAAGAAAGAAAAAATTGCACACCTGTGCACAGTTTAAATGATCACTTGCACATATACTCAGTTTTGTGAAAGCATTTGTTTTGATATCTGTGAGATTCAAGTTAAGCATGAATGTAAATACAGGAGCAAGTCTTTTAGTAATAGTAAGAGGACTGCATCAGATATAAATCCATGTGCAAAATATAGAGAAAAAATATTTTAAGCAAAAATATGACATTCGCTTTATATGAATTAACTATTTTAGTAAAATTCCATGACTGTTAATTAGCCACACACTTTATTAAGGTTATTATCTTCCTACAAATTTCTGTGAAGCACATACTATCAGTATCAGTACTGTGTTTCTGCAGCTATCTAGTCCATGCTTTGTAAAGCACACAAGTTGTTAAGTGTATGCATTTTTTGCCTCCCACACACTCTTGGACATATGCTGTTTACTTCTGAAACTCCAAAAAGTGAGCATAGAAAATTACTTCTACACAGAGAGGATTTCTTTAGCTCAGCCTTAGAAGCAACATCCACTTGGGTTTCTGACGTTGGAAGCTAATGAGAAATGACAAAGCATTAACAGTAGAGGGAAGGAGATACTCATTACTGCAAGACCTACATTGAAAAAAATAAGGTATATAAGTCAGTAAAAGAAAAAGAGCAGCAGTCTCCCTTCACAAAGTTCATTATAACACCAATGGACAATCTCTTCTGATGACACTGTATACATGCTTTATAACATGGAGCGAGGATCCACAGGCTCAAATGCAGAACAGTCTGATCAACTGGGCTGTACTGGTTTTCAATAGAGAGGGACAAGGTTTTGACTATTTTCCTGAAGCAGAGAAGGTAAAATGGTCAAATGATGGGGATACCCCAGAAAAGGTATGGAAAATCCAGGGGAGAACTTTCAGGAAGCCTGAATATGAGACACCCTTGGGAAAACCGGGCTACCAGCCTACTCCCAGCCTGCTGGCAGCTTTACTGGCTGGGCTGGCTGTCACCTTCAAAAGACCTAGAAAGTGTAAAAATCCAGAATGCCAGGACAAGGTTTGAAACCCAAAATGTCAGAAATTGCTTAGAAAATGGGGTCATGTGTTGTCTGAGGGGGGACAGTGCTCTTCTGGCATCCTTGTGGACATATGGATGTATAAAAGAGTGTGCATGTGTATATATTTGTATGTGTGTGAGAATATGTATCCTATGTATGTGAGAATATATATCCTATGGATATATAAATGACAGCTTCAGCTTCCACACAAAGTATCCTCTAGCAGGGGTAAACCTGGAGCGGAGCTCTCAACAGCAGAACTCGTAAAACATAGGGCAGGTGCATACAGAATACTCCTAGGAGTGGTTTAATCCTTTCATTAATCCTTCAACCTTCATACTGTATACTTTGTGTTATTTTCTGTCAGAGTTGTTTTAGTTCTGTTGTTCTTCTGGATAGATTTACATATTTTTAGAAGTATGTCAAATTAAATTTATCCAAATTTAGATAATATTATAAAAACTTTAAGGACATTTCCTTTTCACTTTCATTCTTCTCCCTGCTATTATAGCTTTGAAAAAAATAGATGGAAATAAAATTGGTAAAGCCTAATTAAGAAAATCCTGAAGTTGAAAAAGTGCATTAAAGAAAGAAAACAAGTAATTGAAAGAGAAAGTACGTTGAAATTCCAGTTTATATCCTAGTAAGCAGAGGAAGGACCTACAACTAAAATGTATGCACCAACGCCTTAGTAAGTACAAATACAATGAAACTACACTGACTTACACTGAAGTGCCAGCCCACACATAAAATGCCTCTATTATTATCGCTTAAAGCATACATGTAGGTGGTGGGAAAGGTGACTGTGAGTTTCATTTTCCTTGGCCATATACTCTGGTCTTTCTTAAGAAGAAAAAACCACAACAACAAGAAACTGGAAAAACGAGTACATTGGGATGAATGCCTCTAAATTATTCCACACGCCCACCTCTCCCAATCACATTCAAAACAATTCAAGATGCAGAAAACCTGTGACCCAAACACACTTTCTGCACTAAAAATACAATTTATATGACTTATTTGCAATGCTCATGAACAATACAATGCATGCAGTGGGTACATCTGTATCACAAGTATTCAATCTATAAACTGCCAAGCACCTTTAGCTAATTCTTTAGCGCTCCTGATTTCCCCCTTCAGTCAGCTGAAGATCGGTGGTGCCAAGGTTATTCATTCAGCCATGAACGCAAGATCATCTCTGAGCACTTTGCAGAATTTTCCTCTTAAGAAGCTTTTTAATGTATAGTTAGGGATTTCTGCACTGAGAGGATACTTGTTAGCACTTCACAATCTAGTGCAAAACATATGTTCTAAAAAGATCTTAAAGAATAGCTTGAATGGGTATTTTGATCATCTCAACAACAGTTCCTATCTGGATATTCCTGTGGATACTGGACATTTTCAAGGCACCTATTTACATGCACCCAGCCAGAAAACATGAGTGTTAGAATTGTATCTTTTTTTGATGAAAATAGAAGCAGCTTCATGGATGTCTTTGTACCATGGGCTTTATTTTCACTAGGATTTTTTATTTCAATTTGTAAAATGAATTATACACATTGAGATTTTACAACTTTCCCTAGAAGAATAAATGTCTCTGCTTCCAAACCTGTTTCACCTAACTCCCTGTTCTCTCAAAATCTTTCAAAATCTCTATTAGTACAATCCAGCTAAAGTGTGTGGCCATTACCATTAGGAATAGATATTATTGTTTCAATTATCAACAAACAGCTTTCACGCATACTTTTTTCCAGTCTCATGGTCAAATGCAAACCTGCTCTAACAACAACTTCTTCCATGTTTCTGTTTTTTAGAGTCAAGGTGAATCAAAGGAAAGGAAGCCCTAACATCAGCTTAATGGAAAATGCGTACTTGATTGTATTCTTACTGATTTCAGCAACAGAAGTTACCAGTAGGAAAGCCCAGGCTCAGAGCAAGTAATGTTCTAAAGTTTTAGCATTAGTGTGCTATAGATACCGTTTGAGTTACGTTTTAAAATAACTCTATTATAAACGTTGCATATTAATCACTTGCCTACAGAGAGTAGGTAGGAGCTTGACAGTGTTGCCAAAGAAATGTCAGTAAATGAAAACTAAGTGCCTAAGTTTACCATTGGAGAACAATAACCCTTTTATTTATTGCACATAAGTTAGAGCTTTTGTGTGGTAAACACCTAATAATCAGTAACTGAAAGTTAACCCTTTAGGTTTGAGAACAAAGCATTTAAAATATTTAAATGACAATACTACTGCAATGGCCCTTTAAAATTAAAATGCATGAGGTTTAATAGTTTACACTCTGCCAATTCCCTAATTCAGTTCAGAATGCTCAGATCTTCAAGGAAATAATCTTGTTAAAGCATTTCCGTTTCATTCCAGAATGTCTTCCATAGCACATAAAAGAACAATTTTTTTAAGTTGATTCCTTGGCAATAACCAGTGCATGAGCAGGTCTATAAATCAATTGCTTCAAAGACTTATTCCAGGCAACTAACTAAAGGGAAATGTTTAATTGTCCCAAAGGAATCTTTAGCTTTTCTTCCTTCCTCACAATAATAAAACTGAAAATTGCACAAATACACACCTAATTTCAAATTTATCAGTTGCTGGTCTTGTAAAAAACCGTACACCCCAAGCCGGAAAGATCAATTTACAATTAACATCAGAACTGTATCACCTTTCCCTCATCCACATAAAATAACATCCTGCCAGCCCAGCTCCCAGAGCTCCACGTAGGAGCTGTACAGCTCAGCTGGGAAACAAGAACCCCACAAATCTTCTCTTGGACCACAGAGGGGCATAGCACAGCATCACCTGGCCATGCAGGGCATTTTGTCTGGATTTCAATGACTTAGAAAAGAGGTAGAGGCAACAGAGTCATTGACATTGCTTTAATAATGGCTACAGACTAGTAAGCATACAAAGCTCCCTATTCTAGTCACTAATGCACTAAATGGTCCACCAAACTTTGTCCTTAATTGAAGGAAAACATACAGTAAGATGTAAAAAAAAAATCCCTCTTTTTTTTTTTTTGCAGAGATTTCATTTACAAGCACAAAAAAATTTCAGAGGATTTCCATATTTGAAGTACAGCCAAAAATGGTACAGTAGGAAACAGCTGTAACACAGCCCATTAGATGTATTCATTTTTGTTTTCTGAGCATCATTCCAGTGGCACAAATGATATTTCCCACATGACCTCAGCCTACAAAAATGATGATGGAGGCTTCATAAATTACTGATGCATTGCTTAGACATACTTTAGAAAATTAATAAATTCTTCATGAAGCAATGGAATGACGTGAAAGCTTCCAATAGAGATTGTATGTAGGTCTTCCTTGGGTAGCTGTTAAAAAGAAAAGCCCCTTTAGAATTGAGATTAAGTTGGCCCAGCTTCACAATTAGACAAAGCACTCACACAGCAAGGAAATTAGGACAACTTCATTATTTTCCAGCACTCTAAAAAGAAATATGCACAAAAGACTAATAAAAATTACACAGCAATAATGTAAAAGAAAGAGGAGAATCAAGACTGCAATGAGTGAAGACAGGACTTGGCTGTGAATTCTAGTGTACAGTAGCACAGACTGCTGTGTGCAACTAATATCTAGTAAAAATAGGCCTCTCTCTACCTTCTATCATCTCTCCTGGAAAACTGTCAATTGAGAAAGTAACTGACTTTACAGTACATTAATTACTGCATGTTGCGTATTTAGCGACAACTTCAAGTTCTCACTTGGGTTACAAAAAAATCCACAAGGTCTGTAAAGCATATACCAACATGTGCTCTAATCTATTTCCATTGAATGTACAATTTTTCAGCCCTAGAAAACTCAGAAAAGCAGCACATGAGAACAAACTCAGAGAGATACATATTAAATACTAAAATGTTTTCAAGTTATTTATAGAAAGATCATCTCTGCCTTCTCTCAATGGATGCCAGCATTTAAGAAGTTCATATTTTCTTTTCTTCTCCTAAATGTCAGATGTTTCCTACTTCTTATTTTCACCTAAATACGCAGGACAAATGTAAACCTGCTGCTCAGATAATCCTGCATGGCTAATACACACAAACAAACTGAAAACAGTATATGCTTTTCTGGAGTGTGTTTAGAAACAATATGCCATTTCCAAATAAAATAATTGTACAACAAGCTTTTCTTATGCCAGGGCAAAACAGGAAATAAAGCAGTAGCCAAGGTGACTATATCCAAATACCCATAAACTATATCATGAAAGCTGATGTCCTTCAGCCTAACGTTAAGCAGTCAAGATTGCTGTGCAGTGAAGACTACCGCTGAGACAACACCATTCAGGATAAATGCTAGACAGCTCGCACAGAGACACATAGCTAGAAAATTCTTTGGGACAACAGGACAGAGATAGACTAAGACAGAGATACTGAGCGCTCTGATCCAGCAAGGTATATAACCATGTGCTTAACTGTCAGAGCGTACAATGGACTACAAAGGGACTGTAGAAACGCTTGAATAAAATGTATGCTTAAGTGCTTTGCTAGACTTGAGGCCCGATTATTAAAGCATCTGGCAACCCTACTGCAAACAAGATTTGTATGTGGCTACACTCAATGGAGCTAAGCAAGTCTGCTGAAGAATGTAAATGTTTTCAGGGTAAGGGCCTCATTTGTTTGTCACAGTCTTTCTCTGCTACTTGCTTATATTAGCATCACTCAGAAAACCTTAAAAATCAAACAGAAACATGGTTCTTTGTTTCCAAAAGTATCATCATACACATATTGCCATCACTCATGCTGCAACCGACTTATATCCATGATAGGCTCTATTATTTTATTTTGATGTGATTATTGTAATCATTCCTGCAATGCCATAAATAGGCCTTGCACTTAAAATATTAGTTTCTTCCTCAGGTTTCTTGGATGTACAATTGCAATATTGAGCTGTTTATGGTTACTAGATGCTATGAATTCCTCTGTCATTTCTAGGAACATTTCTTTTAACTACATATCCAGCTCTACCTTAAAAGGAACAGATCCACGTAGGAGAATTTAATTCCTTAAAATACGCAGTAGGTAGCAGAGACTTTTTAGAATATGAGGGATATCATATTTGTAAACCCACCCATAAGCTTGAGAGAAATGCATGTTTTAAAAGACTACTGAAATGGAAGTACTTTAGATGATGGGATTGAGGAATGAATCCACTGAGGAAGCAGAGATGCTTATGATTAAAAAAAAAAATAATTTGAAAGTTTGCAGACTGGAAAAAAGCATTAAACCCAACACTTTTCGTAAACAACCAAGTACTTTTTATTTATAGAACTATTTGGAGTTCATTATTTCTGAACTACTTATTTCACAAGTAAATTAATACATTGTTCAAGGCACTACAAATAAAAACCATGTGCAGAACATATGCTTGGCATATCAAAGTTATTTAGGAGAGTAACAAATTACATTTTTTAATTATTGTTGGTGGGCTAAAACTGGAAAAGCCTTGTGCAACTTCCTTTGAGCAATATTCTGAGTTGACACAAAGATCAATGGGGTCATCACATCTTAATGAGGACTTTGCTTGCAGAGGAACCCCATATGAACTGATCCCTGAGTTCATATTATCAACATTTTTCTCTAAAAAGGAGGAAATTTGGAGTTCAAATACCTTTATAACCATAACAAGAACTGGTACTAGTCTCCAGCAGAAGGAGACTAGAAACAGATTTAATGAAGGAATCAGCTAATTTTTTTTAAAGTGATTCTCCACCAACCTTAATGACAAGAAGTTTGGTGTCACCAAAGACATAGGTCTGAGAAAGAGAGAAAGGCAGGGAGAAGCTCACTCTGCCCCTGCCAGTCACCCCATAACAGTAGTGGTACAAGGCTTTGCCAACATCTTGCTTCTTTTCAAATAAATGACTAATGTGTGAAATCCCATATCGTATCTACAAAGCCAGCATGTTGTCCATGCATAGCAGACAACACCTATCCACAGTATGATCACACACAAAGACCTCACAATAGGTCTCAAAGTAAGTACTGCAAAAAGCTGACCTCATCATCCTTGTAGTGAAACTCCCCTACCCATAGAGGAGTCTGGGCAACAGTGACAGACAGATTATTTCCTTAGCCAACTGAAATTAGTGAAAGACATTCCAACTGAACAAGAGACTACACTTCCACGGACTGTTAGGATTAATGGTCTATTTTATTGCTTTGTTTTGCAGAAGGAGCTCTGTAGGTTTTCTAATAGTCACGTGCCCTGAGTACTTACAAACTTGTACATCCTTACGGATGTGTAATATGCCTCTGGAGTCACACAGGGGAACCATTCAGTAATGGTTTGTGGAATACATTGATGGCAAAGCCAGCACTGCTCTGTAGCACTTACATTCAGAAAAAAATCACATATGAAAAGAAAAAAAAGAAATCTAAGTATGGCCTGGCCAGACCTACTGGGTATAAGACATGTGTCAGAGCTTCATGCTCCTACGCCACAGAAAGACCTGATGCTGACCAATGTGAAGTTTGGAGACATCCCAAACGAGTCATTATTTGTGTCAATTTGAGAAGGTCATATCCAGGCTCATAAGAAAACACATAGCACAATTCCACTCAGACAGAAAAAATGAGACAGTCTACTTCCTTGAAGGTTCCAGTACATCACATCCTATACAACATAGAATTATTTTTTCCTGCTGCAAATATTCAATCCAATAGGATGTATTGGTTTAGAGACAAAAAAGCACAGCCAACAAGATCATCTTGAATTGTCTGACAGGTTGTTTCCCCTTCTGAAAGCCTGAGATTGTGAACATCTATCAAGCCATCCTTTCTAATTTAATTGGGTTGTAGTTTACATTCATAACCAAACAATAGAGTAATGAGTTTCAATCACAGGACACTAGCGAAGAGTTTAATTCATACAGATAATTAAAATCACCATCTTACTGTCCTTTCCTTGTTCTTGGTACTGTATTAGAAATTGTAGATAGTGGAACAATATCACTGGTGATCCTCTCATAGAATTAGAAACTTCAGAGATGAGTAGCAATTTTCCTGCTTGAAAGCAGTATCAGGATTCACTACACTGAACTCAAATGAGCAGAGCACAATCCCAACTTCTTTTACTTATCCCATTTTATTAAAGATCCAGTAATACCTTTTGAAAGGGCTTCCAGCAACTTGCTATGTTTTAATAGCATTTTAGTAGTATTAATTATTAAGTAGAGATTATAAATGTAATAAAAAACATATACATCTTCTGACTGAATAATTAAACAGGTGCAGGCCCAAACTTAAACAAATTTAACTCGGTATTCATTATTTTTACTTAATTTAGAATCAAGAGCATGTATAACTTTCAAAATGCTAATTAGAAATGTGAAAATAAAATCTTAAAATGGTTTCAAAGAGTAACATTTTGCATGATTTCTGAATTAACCTAAGCCAATCACTTCTTCCTCCTAAGAATTAAACAAGAATTCAATTAAACAAAACCATTAAACAGGCAACTTTAAGAGCAACTCTTCTTTTTGCACTGGAATATAAACACTTATCTTAATACCAAGCTAGGCACTGTTAAAATCCCTTGTATTCAAGAGAATCCTCGACTGTTGTTATATGAAGCAATTTTGATATCAGGAAATCAGTTGCTTGATTATTTTTGTTTATTTATTTATTTTCCAAACTAAATTAGTATTTGCCAAAACACTTCAGATTAGAAAACAGCTTTCTTAGGAAATTACAGCTAGTTGATTCACACTTCCTACAATCCCCAGTTCATGTAAAATGTCAGGTTTACATAGTTAGAAGTAATCTGAGCAACCAGTAGCAGAACCACCTGAACAGAGGATCCCCATTTATTTCTGTGGGGTCAGTAAAGACTTTCCAAAATAAAACACTTGCAAAAATTGTATTCAAATAAGGACTGGGAGACACTGACTGCCCATGTTGTTCTGGGATCCCGGAAGGGAAACGTTTTCCCACAGTCTCACAAAGCTTTGCACGTACTTCATATTGTCATGTGTATGAGAGCTGGGCTGGAAAAATGGTAACTTGAATCTGTAGGTAGTGCGTGAGGATGAGAGGAATTACAGGCACTATTCTGCCTGACATGTCAATAAAAATACCAAATAATTCATACATTATCAGTTGCTTCAATTGCTTTCCATGTTCATCAGGGTATTTTCTCTAGGACCAAATAACATTAGAACCTGCTCACTGTACAAAGGACAGACAAGAAAAAGAAAAGACAGAAAAAGAAAAGGCAAGTAACCATCTCTTGCCCCTTCTTTGCTAAGTGATACTCACTTCAGAAGAACAGGCAACATTTGTACATGCAGAAAATGAAGTTAAAAAGCAGCATAACAAGCAACTGCTGATACGTCCCTGTACCAGGACACCTAAATATCCATCACAGCACTTCCAGAGTCATGTTGCTACTGGGGGAAGAAGCACAGCACATGAGAGGAAGAAGAGTGTAGCACAGCACAGGTCTACACGCTCCTTTCTCTAACTGCCTTTTTCTGAGAAAGGGCAGAGGTTTATTTAAGAGGGAAATAGCCATGGAAAATCAAAGGAGAGAAACCCAGAAAAGTAGCAGCATTAAGAGGCCAAGGCAAGGCTAGAAGGAAGCCAAGATAATGAGGGCAGGAAAGGAGCCAGCTAGAACTGGCAGTCAATTAGCTGCAGGGCAGAGAGAGCCCCGACAAAACTTCAGAAACACTCCTTCAATGGCAAAAGCTCCCTGTTTTGGCTACCTTTTCAGCTGCTCCAAACAACAGGGTTTCCTCATGCTGCATGAGAAATGGAAGCAAGAAGGTGTCACACAGGCCTGGCAATTCTTCCTCCTAGGAAGAATCTTTGCATATTAATAGATAATTAACACCACCTGCTTATTCTCCTTCAGGCAAGGGAAAGGAGCACCTTGCAGATAAGACTGCTCATTGCTCTTCTCCTCTCTCCTCCATGTGCACACAACTCTTGAACATGACCTCTGGTAACAATCACTCATGAAGAAAAGTAAAATACTTACGCTGCCCAATTTCTCTGTGTGAGTAAGTATGGTCACTGCATTTCCCTGGATAAGCAAGGGTTTGTTTTTCTCACTCTTTCATTGTTTTGTGTTACAGCATTTTGCTTTTCAATAAGGCTAGGTACTAGCATTGTTGCAATAAGTTAATTATATTCTATTTTAATAAGCATCTTCATTTAATCTCTGCTTGTATGATATTAAACTCTCAACCTCACCTCTGCATTTTTTTTTCTTCAGGGAAATACTGGACTGTCAGTGGCAGTCATGAATTTTGCTTAACCACTGTGATACTTATTAACTATTAGCGCAAGTGTATCTGCAATGATCTCAGTGATTATGGTCTTAGTGATTATCCCAGCCCTCAAAAGTTTGGTGTGAGGAATTCCCCTTGCACAGACTGCTAGTCAGAAACCCCTGGCTCTGTACAAAGCACACCAAAGTAACCAGGAGGTGACACTGAGGTGTGTTGCGATCCCACCGTCTCTTATGCAAGAGCTTGTGGACAAGTCACCCATCTCTGCTCCTCCCTCGTGTTGCTGAAGCATGTGATAAAGGTGCCCATGCTCAGGTTACAGCACTGATGCACTTCTGCCACATTGCAGATCTTTGTGTAAACTACGAGGCAGTGACAGCCTCTCCAAGCCCCTCCACACCCACCTCAGAGAGGTCCCCCTTTGGGGATGAGAGTGTCAGGAAGGGGACATTCAGCCCAAAGGGACAGATATGTCTCTTGGCCCAGGGGTTCTTCACCCCTCTTTGATTTTGCAAAAACAAAGTATTGTGTTCAATAGAAATATAGAAAATAAATCAATTTTAAGTAAGGGTTGAGAAGTTTACAGATTTATCTAAATCGTAATTTCAGCTACTTTTAGCAGACCAGGCCAGGCAGAGTTTTTTCTGACAAGTAGCTGATGCCTCCTCAGATTGTTCAGCAGTGTACTCAAGGCAGCTACCAAACTCAGAGGTGGGTATTAACCTGTGCCTACCTGTATGCCTCCTCCTCCCGCTTGTCAAGCAGGAGATGAGAAACACTTGATTGCTTTTTCCTCGTGTGTCTTCAACCTTACATTGTCATATCAGGAGTTCAAGGACTCCTCCCAGTGGAAACTATTGGTCAAGTGACAAGTAAAACAGTCCAGCAAAGAGAGCGCATGCTTGTGTTTAAAAACTTTTCCCCATTTTGTGACTTGCTTAGGATTTGCTGGCCCAGTCATCTCCCGCACAGCCACAGGGCTTTGGTTATTGGTGGAACCACAACCATACGAACACAGAAATGACCGTACCACATCCAACCCTGTACTTCAGGACATACTGAGTTTTCCAATCCACACAGCTGTGGGAAGAAATAAGGAAGTGGAATTTGGTTATACGAAACAACTAAGGGGGAAAGGAAACCCAAAGGCAATTCTTTCTGTTCAAAAGCATGGACGTGGAAGAAAAATTAAATCTTGATTTTAACCAGAGATTGCGGGGAGGGGGGAGGGAGGCAGGGTGTCCCAGATTTGCCTAACTCCAGTATTTCTACAATACTGTGCTCTATTGGAGCCCTTAGTTACTGCTTCTCACTGGCAAGTTAAAGAAATATTTTCTCCTGCAGGATGCACATGATTTTTCATACTATGGTTTTAAGACATGCTTCATACTCAGGAAACAAAACAAAACAAAAAATCAATGTTGTATAGTATTTAGATTTGCATATCTAAGTAGCCATGACGAATTAATCACAGCAACAATGAATGGGGGGGGGGGCAAATCAAGAAATATATTGAAGTTTCATATTTTACACTGAAGCAAAATAACCCCCTCAAGTTATACAGTACAATTACCATAACACTGTTTTGGCTGTGCACAGTCAGTTAAATAAGACTAATTTAGCAACGTTTAAATATCAATAAGTAATAAACATCTTCATGTATAGGCCATACTCGCTCATTCATGTGCTCTGGAGTGTATTAAAAAAATGATTTCTTCAATTAGCTAGACATAGTATCTAACGGAGGACCTAGTTCTCATTAAGGATTATTTAATCACATGTGAAGACTGGAAGACATTTTCATCAGCTGTTTTTGAGTTCTTGATTAATTTAAGAGATGCTTAAAATATTTTTCAAATATATTTTCACCGTACAATAATCCCAAAGAATTTGCTCTATCCCAATCCATTTTTCTACTACTGTCAAGCACAGGAAACATGCAAACATTGTCAGAGATGTGCCAACAGACCTCCACCTATATTATTCACTACTCTGAAGCCTGCAACAGGAAAATGGAAAAAATAACAGTCCTTACAAGATTACAGAAAAAAAAAAAAAAGCAAGATACAATCCTGCTGCACAATTCCACTTTGTCTTATAATAGCTTGTTGTTTTGTTGTGTTTTTTTTTTTTTAAATTTGTAAACCTCTCATAGTATTATACTTTATTAGGATTTTGCAACTTAAATCAACACCTTCTAGAAACTAGAACAGTAGCAATATTTTTAGTTTTACTTGCAACTCATTATTACCTTGGTTCCTACCTATGAAACATTACATTACAGTAGGTAAGCTGATACTTTTTTAATCATCTGTGCTGAAATCCATGCAGAAATGCATTACAGAACAAAAAAGTCTCTTATAAAATACTGTTTTCACTCTAGACAGCACAGACAATGAAGGAGAGATGAAATTTGTAGCTTAAGTACTGGAGTAAAATAAATAAAGTAGTAGATGTCAACATATTAACAACAACTTAATCTCTTGAAAATGAGAAGTAGAATGAAATCAGAAGAAATAAGCCTGACAGCTATGGTTACAAGTGACACACACAAATCTTGTTTATTGTCCTCTTTTCCTTGCGAGCTAGTATTTTAAGTATCCCACTATGTGGGAGTTGATTATGAAAGCAATGCTGGGGTCAAAGATTTTCTTACAACTATTCCTCTGTTTTAATTCCCACAAGAAATGCAGAAATAGGTCACACCAGCTTGCACACTGCTCTGTCTAGCTAATTTGGTACGCTAACTCCTGTTAGCAGTACACTAATTTTGCCTACAGTACATCACAAGCTGCTGACGCTTTTGTGCATACAAATAATTGCTTTTAAAGAAAGTATCATTTCACCAGTACTAAGTTATGGAGTACTAAGTAAATCGTGGGAAGCTCATCTGAGAAGTCTACCACATGGCAGGGTTTCCCATTCATTTATATAAAAACAACTGAAAGGAAAAGTATCACACCCTAAGTGTTCCTCTTCCCTCTACTATTATTTCTATATATCATCACGAATACTGAATGAGCTCTAGCAAATACAGAGATTGACAGACAGCATTGCTTTTGGTGAGATAAATCCTTCCTTGAACAGCCTCATGACCACATTCCTTTTCTGCCTTAGCTCTATTCTATGCCTAATCAGACCATGATTTTCTCTGCCAATCTTCTAAATCCTTTGACTTTCTCAGCTCACGTTCTGCACTTTCACTCTACTCCCAATGACCACTCCTGCTTGTCTGCATTTTAGCTTTTTTTCTTAGATAGGGGAGAGTGTTACAACATGTAAGAAAAGGGTAACTGTTATGATCCAATATGAGAAATCAGTACCCCGTGCCTGATGCTCCATTTCTAACATACCTGTCATACATACATCATTTCAGACCTTGGGCATGAGACATTAAAGTAAATTCACCAACATCAGTGATTTTCCAGGTTCCACACTTCTCATAACTAGACAGCAATGTCATTAACAATAGCGCATTTTCTGTGACATTTTTGCCTGAGTCCTTTTTCCCTGAACTGATAACAAGAATAGAAAACAAATTATATGGTCTATACACTTAAGTGATTTGTAATGGATTCATTTCACACCAAGACGTGATAAGTAACACCATCCAGCATGCAGTCAGTATCACAGAGTCTGTGATTAAATGTGAACCATAACTGTACAAAATGTAGGTAAGATATCCAGGAAAGCTGACTGAGCTCTCCCAGTGCCCCTCAATGACAGCCCACACGGATCAGCTTCCGTAATGGTCCAGAGCAAAAAAAACCCAAGGACATTTAGTTACAAAGGCATGGCTGTGAAATGGTTAAACTGTCCTGATTCTTCTTGGGGAGTAAAGAATCCATCTTCAAGAGCATGGCCTTGGACAGGCCAGAGGGACTGGGAAAGCTTGTGGGACAGTTGCAGCAGCTGTAATATAATCATTGTACTCAAAACTAAAAAAAAAAAAAAAAAAAAAAAAAAACCAAACCAAAAAAAACCCCACACACCCCAAAAACCAACCAGCTGTTTGGAAAAGGAGATCTTAGTCCACTTTGTTTTGAAATTTGTTTCTTTGATTTCTCTTTGTAAAGGAAATTAAGTTGTCTCTCAAACTGGGAAGAGAGTGTACAGGGTTCAGTCCCATGCAAATCTATTTTCTTTGCCTCTGAAATCTTGTAGAGTCTAAAGAAACAGAAGACACTTCAGGATCTCTAGTGATACAATTCCCCAGCTCAGTCTTTACAGATGACAGGAATGCCCAGCGTTGTTATTTTTATATGATGGAAGAGCCTTTTAGAAGGTAAAATGAAGACACAAGACTAGGAATTGCAAAGCAATATTATTTGTCTACAAAAAAGCCTTACAGTGTGGAAAAAAAGGAAAAAAAAAGTACAAACCAGGGAAGGTATCTGCAAGTATAACAAAAAATAAACAGAAATACAAAACTAGCACCCATAAAAAAATTACTAGAAATGCAGAGGTCACCAATTTCAGATAAAAAGTTTTGTTCATCAAGGTGATGGAGAAGCACCTAGAAAAGTAATGACTTTAAACTAAACTTGATAGAATAGGGCAATCTCACTAGGTACACACCAATTAGCATACTATAATGGTAATGTAAAAGAACTGAAATATTTCCAGTTGATTTGGGTTCCGATTTATTTTATTGTTGATTATTTAATTCTCCTTTTTCTTGCTTTCCCATTGACAAAACTGAGATAAGAGAATTGCAGAACCATTCGGGTTAGAAGGGACCTCCAGAGATTACCTACTCGGAGCTGCTGCTCAGATCAGGTTCAACACAGACGGGAGACCAGGCTGCCCAGGGCTTCCTCCAGTTGCTTCTTAAGGACCTGCAGGAATAGAGATTTCCCCAGCCTTTTTTGGGCAACCTTTTCCTGGATCTTTTCAACAAAGGAGAGAATCCTAACCAAATCTAAAGACAAAATGGTTTTAATGTTCACAGATTATGAAGAGTTTGAGCACAAGTTGTGAGGCTTGTAAGTGTATTTCCAGTCTGGTTTATATAAGAGTATCTACCTACGGCAAGTAAATATGTCAATGTATGCAGCCTAGTGTCTCCTACCTAAAGACCTACCTGAGCTCAAGCACTCTGCAGTCAGAATTTCTCAGTTGGAGTTTTTACTTTATTGAGGAGGAAAAAGTGAGCAAACAGAACTTTAGGAAAAAAAGCCCCAAGTGCAAAATTTATAGTTTTTCCCTGCCTAGACTTTTCAATCCCCATTTATGATGACTGATAGAAATGCTACATACATGAAACTGACACCATCCCTTAAACTGATTCAAGATGACTGTCTCTGTATATTTCTCTGAAAATCGTGCATAATCCTTGCTCTAAATAGTACACAGTCCCAAACAAAAAAAGTAACACTGAAATCAAATGAATTACCTTGCTTGTGCCTTCTTTGACCAGACTCAGCAGTTAAGACAAACATTACAAAGTTTTCATACTTACTGTAAAATTAAGAAGGAAGCAACAAAAATATTTCATGTATCTCAAATGTTGACACTTGAGAAACACACTGTATAGGTGCACAGGATATAGTTATACATGTGGTGCCTCTGATAAAGCCTGAAGAGATTATGAGTTCAGAATTCTCCAACACTGACCTGCTAATTTCCCAACCCTAAAACTGCATTAATCTTATGGTAGCTTTTGCACTTAGTATAAGACATTTTGATCTTGTAAAGCTTTGTATCCCAAGGGAAGTCAAAGCACTTACAGCACTTTACAGATAGAGAACATCTCTATCCAGGTTTGAGGCAGGAAATTTTTTAGGGACAGGACTGATAACCCCACATACATTACAACAGAGATCTTCCTCCTTACATGAAGAAGGGAGAACATTGGTTACACAAGTCTTTACCTAATCTTCAAATCACCATAAAAAAAAAAGAAAGAAAACAACACACCAAGATTTAGTTTTAAAGACCACAGTCATGGTCTAGTACGTTGACCAGTATTTTTACCAGGTGGTTAGCTTTGATTTGTTTTTGAAAATGCATAGCTTGAAGAGTCAAGCAAAATTTAATCCTGGTATTATGTTTCTTATTAAAATCCTAAATGGTTCTACGCTTGTGGATTACCATGATTTTGAGAAGTACAGCTATACTGTAGAAGAAGCTTCATGAACTACTCAGCAGACAAATCCCTACTGCTAAATATTATGCTAACTCCTGCTCAGGAAATCTTATCACACTGAACCCTCTTTTATTAGAAACTTTATGATTATCAACCTCAGCACAGTTTAAACTCTCTGAATACTTTTCTCACATAAATATATTTGCTATATTTTACTGTAGCATACTGCATGGGCTCAGCTTCAAATCCTACTCATAACAGTTATATTGGCAATAATACAAATGACACATAATTGGATTTTTTTTTAAACTGCTAGTCTCCCCCTTCCCCACTAGCAAGTTCATAGAAACCTTTTCATTATTAAACCTTTCATTATTAAACTTTTTTTTTATTCCTCTTCTCAAATTCCAATAGACACAGGATACTATTACCACATAGCAAGTCAGTGATTCTTTACAAAACTTCTAGCAATACTGAAAAGAAATGGTATACATTTCGGTTCAGTCTATCTTACAACTTTCACTATATTTGAGAACGTCTTGTAAGAGAATGATGTACTGAATACGTAATCACATTATTTCACTTTGAACATACAGACGGTACTAACAAAAGTTTTTTACTGTAGATAATTAGTGCATAACTTTTTTAAGTCATGGAAAAATGTAATATCTTAAGATTCCTCTTAAGTATGATTTATGGTAAAAAGTTAAAATTTCAGGTTTTCTGCATAGATTAAAATATAACAAAGATATTTTCTCAAAGATACTTTAATACGCATTTTTCATAAGAATATTTACTTTGAATAATCGTGATTATTTATCATGTACTATCTATTCATCCACTTGTGAATTAAGCTATATTATAAAATCTATATCAAAATGAGAAACTCAAAATAAAATGCACTTTTTTACTTCTGAATGAATTCCATGAAATAGCTTGTCAAAGTATTCCTATCCTGACATTTCTATTTCTATTTAACAGAAAACTGAAGTAATCAAACCTGATGTAAACAGTTCTAATTTTAACAGCTTTAGAGTCTACTTAAAGGGCTATAAAAAGATTAGTTGTAAAAAGCAGGAATGATTTTCTAGATACGATCATGGGAAGTGAAGCTGATGGGAGGGGAAGCTGATCATGACCATCAGCAGAATATTTTTACATTATGGCATTGGGCAGACAGAATCATCCAAGCAGAAAAGTTGTGTAAAAGAACATTTTTGGAAAAGGAAAGACATACTCTATCTTTAAAGCAACTTGTTTTAATGAACAGAATTAGTAGTATCTCTCTTTGAATTCTTTGGGGTTTCTAAAAGATATTGACTTGCCTGATGCACAGAGTTATCTCAGGTGAAACTCCTTTGCTATACTGCAAACCCAAATGCAGTATCATTCTGGTAGCTCAAGTAAATTAAAAATAAGACATAAAAACCAAATTGGTCTTCTCTTAAAACACAAAGAGAGTGAAATGCAAAATGCAAACAAAAATCATGTACAGGAAAAAGAATATTAATCACTTAAAAATCTAAGTATTAATCACAAATAACTGAATTTGGTTAATAATTGCAAGTTTTCTGTGTAGTGTTTTTTTTCTTCCCTCAAAAAAACCACAACAGCATCGCGTACTTCAGGAACATCAACATTCTTAAAACTAAGGTCATTTGCTCCAGTTGTATAAGGTGGGTTTTTTTTCCCCTCTGCTCCATTAACAGTATAATTATTTGTGGAAACTAATCATTAACTTTGTGTATTTGTCACAGCAAGAATCTGAGTCCATTATTTTTAAGGTTTTTTTGAAAGCTCCCCATGATTTTTGACATTTTGGAATGAAATGAGTGAGTGGGAGGGTAATGTGCAGGTGAACAGCTGTACTAACTTTCCTGAGAGCTTTAAAATAATAGTTCCTAACACTGCATATGCGGTTGGCAAGGAGCAAGACTGAGGAGCTGCGCTGCAGGGGGCAACAGCATCAGTCCAGAAGACTTGAACAATGAGCTTAAACACCTGAACTGGCTAGAGGCAATCAAAATTTAAAAAAAAAAAAAAAATCTTTAAATTTAAAGAATCTTTAAAATCTTCAAATTGAAGAAAAACATTTCAAGTTTTCAGCGAAGAAAGGGATCCAATCTTCTATCTACCTCTGGAATCGTGGGCATTCCCTTTGTGTTTCTCATCCTTACGCTGTAGAAGAAAAAAATACATGCAAATTGCAACATGCCTCAGGGCCTCTGAACATCGTTTTAACATAGATGGCAGACCTAGTGTGGGACCAGGGAGTTAAAGCAAACTCTCAGGGGCAGCATATGAATATCTACGAGAGGTCAGATTTTATAAAAGTGAAATAAAAAAAAAGATCTATTGATTACTGCATGCAGTACTACAGAATGTACATGTGTAGTTTAACACAAAATCAATGGGGCATTTATTATCACGGCAGTTTCCAAAGTTCATTCTATTTGGTTCCTTTGCCATTCTTTACATTTAAGAAACCTACAATAGTATTTGTAAAGAAGAAAAAGACCACAAAAATATCCAGAAAATACCTCTTTGAGAAGAAACTGGGGAAACTGAAAAAAACCCAACCTTAGGAAACAAGTATTATATTTACAACATAATGTAACATCTTTATATTAACGATACATTGGAGAGTTGCAATTGACAGTATCTGAAAGCAAAACAACTGTGAAATTTTTAACCACAGCTACAGTTTCACTGAAACTAAATTCCGTTTTTTTTTAATAAATCAGAGTTTGTTTTGACATGTCAAATATAATAGATAATTTCTAAGTTGTCATGGAAGTGAAAGAATATTTAATGTTTGTACCATAAAAACAATAGCTACAAGAATGAATCACTTGCTTACAATCATGAACTGCTAAATAGAACAGTCTGTGAGATATTTGATAAAAGTCTCACATGCCTATTTGCCAGAGCCAAAAGCAACACTTGTTATAGTTTTCCTGTCTTCATTTGTTTGTATTATTTATTCAAGAGACAAGTAGGTGATAAATTATCCATAAACTTAATTTTAGCAACAGAGCGTAGAAGTGTTTTGCAGATTACCTACAGGTGATTTGCTATGGGTAGTTCTCTGGGTATCTAACATGCTATCACACACATTGCTGGCACATTTCCTTGAGGGACAGCATCACTGATGGGCACTAAAATCCATATGGACAACATGAACTCAGGGGAGTAACCTATTTGTGCCACCCTGTTCTATATATTCAGATGTAGAAAAGGGTCAAATGCAGTGAGAGCTTGTAACGCAGCTGACACCACATCAGTTGTAGGTAACTGCCCAACTTCTCTTTTTATTGTATGCCACCTTGACAGAACAGTTTTCTTTTACATCTTTGAGCAAGACCGGTCAAACGTATGCTGATAATGCTATGATAATCAGAGTACGTGTGTTATACAAAGCAAGAACAGAAGGAGAACTTTTGGTGATTGATTGTAATGATGCAGTCAATGCTCTGTACTTGGGACCCTCACGCTGCATGTGGAACAACACCCGGTCCCACTGTCTTCAGTAGGAGACTCTCAAACCCCAGCTGTTCCCAAACATGCTTTAAGCATGTCCCGATTTCCTGTGACTCTACCTATGAGCAAGTTGATAGAAATTAGCTGCTACTATTGAGTCTCTGATCATCAAGCAGATTTTTAGCTCCATGACTTGCTTCTGGGTAAAAGTAATGCTCCTATTGAGTTCCTGTAATACCTGCCCTTTGTAAATTCCTGAATAGTTCAAAAAAACCCAAACCCCATGATGACTTTAATAAAGATTTTTATTGTAGCTGATGATTTGTACCATCAAAATAGTTTTCTCACATAGAATTTTTTCAAAACAAGACAATATGTATTGTGAAATCAAAGAAAAACTAAGTTCACTTTAAGAACTAGGGCAATTCAAAGCAGTTGCTTGCTTGTAAGTTAGGAATGCGATATTCAATGGTATGTACCTTAAAGTACTTGAAAAAATAGATTTTTTTTCCTCCTCTTGTTCCCATACTTAGAAGCATAGAGAGTCCCACTGACTATAGAAAAATAATCTCTGAGCTTTGATTTACAGACTTTTCCCTACCAGGGCTACTGATACTGTTTTTACAAATGTATACATCTATTTCAAATACTGCACTTTAGGTCATTAGTTTCATAAATATTTTGTCTGCCTATAGCACTGATAGGTATAATCAAATAGCTCTAATGGATTAGCCTTACAAGGCCAGAACTTTTGTCATTATATGTATGAACGGCTGGTACAGTAAGAGAAATGGACCAACTCCACAGCTGGTGTTGAGCAAAACCATTCCTTTGCAAAGTCAGAAGTTTTACTACTGGAGCTTGGACTTCATTCACTGACTTCCATTTACACAGACAAAGGAAATAGATCACAATTAAAAACGTAACTTAAACCAAATAATTTAAACAAATCCTCCATTTACCTTTTAATGGCCTGATATTTCTTTTCTTACCCCATTGTGGATTATGCATCATTAAGGAGGCTTGCCTGGCACCTATCTGAAACAGCGAGTTAGACAGACATAGCATTGTTTTTATGAATAAAGTTCACCTTTGCCCTAACAGCCTGTCTGGTAACTATTAGTCATGAATAGCAGCATTCCAGCAGGTGGGACATCTTCTGGGAATAAGGTCTGAAACCCTTAGCTTTACTTCTTGCGATTGCTGTATTCACTGATGACAATTGAATAAAAATAATGCTCTGAAAATCTCATACAACTGCCTGGAAACATACTGTTCCTACAAGGCTGACAGATTTAGTTAATTGTGACGAACTCCCTCACTCATAAAATGAAATGGCTTCATGTCACTTCAACAAGTGTATACCTGGGAACTACAATATGAATTAGTCTTAATTTATCTGCAGTACTGCCTGCACGCTTTATGAAAAGTATATGTGTATATACAAACAGGGTAGAAATTAACTTCTGCCTAAGGCTACCACCAAATGTCAATTAAGCTGCCAGATTTTCAGGGGTTGGTATTCTGTCTCTCTGCCTGGGGGAAGCTTTGTATTCAATTTATTGTTGAATAAGACAACCAGTTTGGCAGGGAAAACAGATTAACAAATTATACAGCATTTTTTTAAAAGGTGAACATAACTTACTGAAAACAAATTTAAGGAAGCTTTCTTATTATTGTTATGGCTATTTTTCAGTGTATAAAGCTGGAGAGGGGAAAAAACCCATTAACTGTCTTTAAGCAGGATCTAATATGAGCAGTAGAAGTTAAAAATGCACTCTTAGATTTTTTTTTTTTTCACCATTTTATTAACATATAAATATTGGTGGGAGAAGCTGCTTCCATACCCAGCCAGAAGATGTTAAAAACAGTTGTGTTCTAAACAAGATATTAATCCACTGTTAAAAATTATTTGTTCTTTCTATTAAACAAACACATAAATTGTCTCCGTGTCTGTCTCTCTCTTTGCAAAGAGATACTACTTACCATTTGAAGCTTAGGTCTGTCTTAATATTGCCATACCTTTAGAGATGCTCAAATAGTGAGATGCCAGTTGGCACCCCAGTTCTATGCAAACACAGCCATTCAAGCCCAAATTAATTAATTACACTAAAAAACACAGGGTGCTATTTTAGATAGAAAGGATAACATGTTTGGGTTCACCTCACATAATGCCTACACTGGTTATTTCCATACACAGACTTTGTGGTTTGAAGGTCCTCCCCCTGCACCTCAACCCCCAGAACTGACAAAGTTTCCCTGTCAAGTAGAACGTAAAATTTCCAGCAAGCTTCCATGCTGGGTTCTCCACACGCTGGTACTCTTGCTTAGGTTGGGAGTTCCCGTTTAAAATGGCCTATTTTTGGCATTGATTCTGCTGAGATAAGACCTAGTGTCAGACAGGGAGTGTGGTCTTGTCCTGGTTTCGGCTGGGATAGAGTTAATTTTCTTCCCAGTGCTGTGTTTTGGATTTAGGATGAAAATAATGTTGATAAAACACTGATGTTTTAGTTGTTGCTAAGTTGTGCTTACACTAATGAAGGAATTTTCAGCTTCCCATGCTCGGCCGGGTGCACAAGAAGCCAGAAGGGAGGGGACACAGCCAGGACAGCTGACCCCAACAGGCCAAAGGGATATTCCGTACAATGTAATATCATGCTCAGTATATAAACTGGCAGGAGTTGATCAGGGGGCAGGGACCGCTGCTCAGGGATGGGCTGGGCATCGGTTGGCTGGTGGTGAGCAGTTGCATCACTGTTTTTTCCTGGGTTTTGTCTCTCTCTCCCCCCCCCTCCCCCCCCCGCCGTTGTTTTCCTTTTCATTGCTATTGTTATTATTATTATTTCATTTTATTTCAATCATGAAACTGTTCTTATCTCAACTCAGAAGTTTTTTTTACTTTTGCCCTTCCAATTCTCTCCCACATCCCACTGCTGGGGGGGTGGTGTGGTGTGTGAGTGAGCGGCTCTGTGGTGCTTGGTTGCTGGCTGGGGTTAAACCACAACAGATCTTTAATGGGTTTTTTTTGTGGGTTTTGTTTGTTTGTTTGTTTTTGTTTTGTTTTTGTTTTGTTTTTTCCTAATTAAGAGTAGAACTCTGTTTTCTCTTATCTTGTGATCTAAAGAAAATCAGTGTTTACAGAAATTAGCTCTGACTGCAGGAATAGGAGGACTTCTGCCTCCTCAACATGTAATTAATTCTGTGTTCGGAGAGGCTGAAGAGAAAACAGAGCTATAAAAGTCACCATGTAAATGCACATTTTGTTTGTTTGGAGAGCACAATGAGAACATCTTCCCATGACTGCTGGGGCTCTTGGAATATATATGTACCATCTTACACTGGAGAAAAACTTAATCCAGAGAATAGCGTGACTAGTCTGCTGGATTGAGCACAGGTCCAGGTACTGCTACAGTGGTGCTTATGCAACCTGAAAGCCTCTTTCATCAGTCTAGCAAATAAGGCAATGGGTGCAAGGGGACATTTCTTGTATGAAAGCCAAGTTTCTTCCACTCCCTCCAAGTAACAGTTTTCCTGCATTTAACTCTCCTTACAACAATAACATAGGGACTAGAAAATGGCATCACTGTAGGTGTCCTGTAGCTCTGATGCTTGGAGCACATGCTTTTGCGCTTTCTCTCCATACCCTGAGTATATTACACAGTGTCTTTGCCATTCAGCATACACTCAGCTTATGCTTTTCCAAGATCCGTTAAAGGTTACCAACATGCTCACCATCAGCTCTCGGTGTTTGGCAACAAATATTGGCTAAAGGGTTCTTTGCTTCAATTGAATGAATTGCAAAAAGTTAACAGTTTACAAACACAGAACATCAGAAATAAAAAGGCCTGGGAGAGTGCTGTGGCAAACAAGAAAATCCTCACAGATGGAGCATCTACTCTCTCATTTTCTCTCCAGGGGTATTTTTTGCCATTTAGATTCTTCCCACATTTATACATTGTACAGTAAAAATATCTTTTGCTGTCTTTCCTCAAGCCATAATGTAGTAAAGCATGGAAAAGGATTGAAACAAAAGTCTAAAAATTACTAAAAAGAATAAAAATAATTGTGCCGGACTACTCCATTTTCCTTTAGAATATTTTGTTTGTCATGGCTATTCTAACTTTTAGTCTCTTTTTCCACAGGCCCAATGGGCCTTAACATCTGCAATGCTAAGGGTCTTCCTTCAGTAGTTCCGTAGTTGCCCCCTGACTTCACCCCTCAGCTACAGGGCAGAGGCTTCCCCCCTACTCCCATGCTGATGTTCCTGTCCTGTTATTCTCATGGCTTTGCAGCTGCAAATCCTGATATTGTTGTTATGTTGGGTTCCTCACGGCATGAAAATCACTACTTCTTTCCTCCCCCTTTTCCTACCCCTCGTTTTGTAGCTTCTCCTTTCTTTAGAGGAAAACAAGACTTAACGAATAACAAGGTAGATAATAGTCATTTAAGTAGGCAATAAGCATGACCCAATAATATGCCCACAGAAACCTTAACAGCCAGAGGGTGTGCGACACCCACCTTGGTCACATCACACACTACAACTTATAAGGACATCTTAAGTAGGAATGAGCAGAGGGATGAACAGGTCCTGAGGAGAATTATATAGTCCCTGTGGGACAGGTACATGGAGGGGGACCACCTGCAGCACTGGAGAAGGCACTCGTCTGGGAGACCCTGCCCTTCCTCCACCCAGCTCACCACTGGGAAGTTGTCCTTTTTTCTGCCTCTCTCCCCTTTTCTTTTTTACTACTTACACCCTTAGAGTTGACACATGCCATTAGCTATGGCTCCCACAAGTAAATCTTGCAGCATGTAAGCCTGTCTCACCATCCTTTCTGCAATGTTCTGCAGTTATATTCATAAACTATGCCAGACTAAACCTCAAAATAACTCCTGACACCATTTGCTTATGCCGTGGAAGATGTAGGAAATTTAAACAGGAAACTGAGTTATCACATGAGCAAATTTTCTGGATCACTATCACTTTAAGACAAAGGGGCAAATAGGGATGTACAGTAAAACAATCAAGTTCCAAAGGAAAAAAAAAAATCCATCAAGGCAACTGTACTTGTTATCAAAAATTATAGTTTTGATTGTATTTTTGCCTAAAATATTCATTCTCATGGCAGCTTTTTTTTTTTTTTTTTTTTTTAATTAGTTACAAGTATACTATTTACCATGGCAGCAATGCTCAAATCTCATTTATTGAATGGACATCATTAGAGCAAGCAGAGCTCAGAAAGGTTATTAGAGTCTCATCTGAACTACGAAAATGTCAAGTCAAGTGGGAATGGTGAATGGTGATATGAAACTTACTCTAGTTATCTTATGTTAATGAGAAGAAACAATGCAGAGTTTTCCACAAAACAAAGCAAGGAAAACAGTGACATGAGATGCATTTGTGACCAGAGCCAACAATATATTCAGTTTTATATATTCCCAACATCATTAAAATATGTCCATCTTACCATTAGTTGATCATTGCTTTTACCTCCAATCTACCAAGTTAGCTTTAGCATGCTAGAGGTTGCTAGTTACAACATTGACAAAAAATAGCTGTATATGTAGGCAAGTAAAAAACAGCAAGAAGTCTCTGTAAAAACAGTGATTTATAATTGCTCTTCTCTGACTAGTAAAATTCATGTGTCACATCACTTCTTTTTTCATAAGCTTTTCTTTTCCCCAGGACATATGTCTCAATTTATTTGATAAAGTCAGAGAGGTCTGACAAGACCTGTTTTAGAAAAAACAAGTATCCATTAATTCTACAAATTCAAAAAAATATTGGTCATGTTCAAAATCCCTATTTTTTCCTTGTTATACACGTTCACAGTTTCAGAGTGAAGATGTCTTAACAGGACTGTCAAATAAACGTGTGACTGTGAAGATGCACTTTTTACATCAATTTTGAAATAACATGTAATCTGAATTAACTGAGATTTTTTTTTTTTTATACAGAATGTATCCTTCCTGTTTTTCAGATATAGCTTTTATACATGTAGGAAACACATTAACTCAAGAGCGTTACATGTAAAATACATATTGCCAAAAAACCCTGACAGAGCCTTTTGAAAAAATACTACCTCACCATAACAGCTCACATACTTTGCGTACTGTGTGTATTGAGGTTAATGTGCACAGAAAAGGTTTTTTTCAAGACCAGTAAAGGAAAAGTATTGGCTGTGATCTTTTTTCTTCTTTAGTGTATGTCTAAGCATTGTTTTTCATTCAGGTTCTGTTCTACAAAAGATCTTTAGCACCTATTTTGGCAGAAAGCTTAAAATACTATGGCAATCAGAAAAGAAATGTAACAGTCACTTCACAGAAAATTGAAGCTGAGCAACAGAGAGGAAAAGGATCTTCTGTAATCCTGTATGTAGGGCATCTGTTTGTTGTTTTGCTTAGGCCTGTTTGGTATAAATTAAAACCTAAATTTTGGACTTTTTTTTTTTTTTTAAAAAAAGACCTCTTTGGTTTCTCAAGAGCTACACTTACACGATAAGCCTTTCTGCAACCCCATCAGTGGTCATCTAGGTAAACCAAAATCTACAGAGCAGACAAGACCTGAATTAAAAGACTTGATTCTTGGCCAGAAAAAAATCAAGCATTATTAAAAAAATAATAATTAAAAGCTCACACAGTAGTCCTCCTATATATTCCACACTAAAAATGGTATGATAAAATAACATTAAAAAAACCTGACAGAGAATCTTCAAAAATTAATAGGTAAGAATCGGTACATTATAACAAAAGTTTCACCTCCTTATTTTCTTTATTTCTGCTTATTTAAGACCCTGTCATATTGATCTGTTGTATGGGAGGATCCCAGTATTGCTGTCTTCGATGGGACTGCAGTAAACTTGAGTCTGCAGAGCAAATTTCCAACAATAAACCTGCACATATTTATACATGTGTTGTAGTACAGTCAACTGGACTGTCCCTATGCTCAGTTTACTAAACTTAAATTTGAAAATAAAAGTTTCTGGAGGCCTGATAATGGCCATCACATTACTATAAGATAAACCTCCAATACAGAGAGGCTTTAAAACTCAGGCCTAAATGTAACGACACCAGAGACAGCACAACAGTTCAGAACAAATGGAGTCAAGGCAGAAAGGGCAAAGGCACTGCACTAGAAGGGAGAGAGGCAGGAAAAAAAGCCAGAATAAAAAAGCAAATAGAACTTGTGCTCCAGGTCTCCTAAAGTCATGGTTGCATAGTTCATAAGGTTTGAAATTTGAAAGGCTATGTTGCCTTATTAAGAAATGTTATCTTGATCTATAATTACATCTGGACCATATAAAATAAGCAATTAATTTTTATCAATACCGATTAATACAGTTTATGTATTTAAGATCCAAGGAACTGATCTATGTGTTTGTAATCTTTGCTCATTTCATTTCGTGAGGCTGCCTATTACTGGCTTATTAAAGCCTCATTATGTTATTAAGTCCAAATGTCAATCTTGGTTCCAGTCCAGGCTCTTCTCTCTGCATTCAGTAATTTCCAATAGCAACGAGTTTGACACTTGCTAACCAATACAACGTTTACAGTAACATTCTGAGACTTCATTTCTTTAGCTAAAAGGATATATTTACTCAAGACTAATTTGCAATATTGGGAAATGTGGACCAAGGAAGATCTTTATCTCATCTGTCTTTATATGCAAATGATATATATGCATATATTTTACACGGGGAAAACTCTCAGCAGAGCTACCCAGTTTACACAGCCATCTGTCTCACCCATGACAAAAACAAGCCACATATCCTACTAGACTGTCACGTTTGTTAGAAATGGACAGTAGAATCTGCTCCAGCTCACATCTCCAGCTTTCATGCCACCTAGAAGGCAGAAGCAATTAAGTGCTTTCTAGCACAAGTTAAGCTTGTCATATTTCAAAACTCACCTCAGTAGCTATGACCATAAACCAACTAAGATTAGCTCATTCCTCCAAACAGCGGTATTTTGGTGTTGTTTTAAAGGTACTGTGGCATGAAATTGTAATTAAAACAAACTGGTAAAAAAAGTGAAAATTGTCTTTTAGAATTCCAGAAATCAATGAAATAACGGCTTTGTACACAGCCATTCTGCAATTAGGAGGACTATCTAAAAGATCTATAAGTAAATAATTAGCTATATCACTATAAGCCTAAAAAGCATTTAATAATTACCCCAAATTACACTGGATTAGGAATTTTAAAAATATTCTTCATATTAAAACAAGATGACCTAATCTACCAGGAACAGCTTTCAGGATTCTGTCTAATGTGTTGTCAGTATATTTCAAATTCAGAAATTTGATTTTAAAAAGCAACAGATTTTTCAAAGATTATTCTCATACTGGCTATATATAATACCCATCTGTGAATTAAAATAAAGGAAACCATCAAATTGTTCCTTAAAATCAAACATATAGTAAGTGTTCACTATGTCAGGCTCAAGGTAATTTCTCCAGTAGCTGGACCTCTCCACATCTGACCAATTTCAAGTTGTTTTTTTTTTTTTGTTGGTTTTTTTTTCCTCTCAATTTTAATCTGTTGCAAAAATTTAACGAGTTCAACAGGAATATGTGTAAGATCTGAAAGAACAATTTAAGAACGTTTCATTTTAAATGCAGATCAGAAAAGTATGAATTTAGTTTTATTTTCAGTTTAGAAAAATAAAACATCATACTGATAAAAGGTTGCTTATGATTAGGAGAAAACGGACATTTTAAAGGTTTTTTGGAAGAACAGCCAAACTAAAGGAAAAGGCTCAGCTACTCAGCTTGCTCAGTAATATTTTGCTGTGTTACGATCTGAACCAATTCCAAATGATAAATTTAGAACACAGTTAGCAGGAAATAGAAAAGATGGTTATCAATCCTTTTGTGAATCACTCCATAGGCCCTGAGCCCAATACCTCTGATATCCACGTGGAGAAAAGAAAAAAGCTAGTAGGAAATATCCTGAAGAAAATCTAATGTATTAGGGGAGAGACAGAGAGAGAGAGAGAGACCAACCAAGCACGCACTTCCTTTGCAGGAATGCAAGCAGCCTCTGTCTTCCTTCCCATTTCTCTCTCTAGTGGGGGCATCACCTGGACAAGAAGCTCAGAAAAAGATGTCCTTGAGGGCAATGTGCTGGCAGCGCTGCCTGCACTGCACAGGGAGGCTGTGGGCCATGCCACTGCCCAAGCTGCTTGTTAGCTCCCAGGAACAGCATCTCTCTCGGACAGCGGCACCAGCAAAAACCACCTTCCCTCTAAAACATACATGCATCCACCTGGGAAAGGAGAGTCTGTTTTGGGACAGAGAGCTTTAATAATTCTGAGTATTAAAAATATAAGGTTTTTAAAAATGTGAGTTTGGCCTTTTAAAAAAAATGGGAAAAAATATTATGAATAAACCATTTCATTTCAGCAGGTCAATAAAAGAGACAGAGAACAGAAAAGGAAAGCAAAAAAAATAGTAGACTACAATGATAAAAATCGAAGAACACAATTTCCAAAGTTAGGAGCCTAGTTGAACTTGAACCAGAGACTTCCACCATCATTTCCCTTTCTTGCTTTATGTATCTATTTCTTAACTAATTTACATTTCAAGATGTTATTTTAATGACTCCAACCTGTACTGTTTGGGGACATCTGTTTGAAACAATGTTGGGAGACAGATTCTAAGGGACAAATTATTTATTCCAGTTGTCAGGCTTAGAACAAAAGATCCAAATACAGATTTTTCAGATTTCTCTATTAGTTTCTCCTGGTTTTCTAAAATATGTAACGACATCTTTATTAATACTTTCGGCACATACAATGGGTGCAAGTTAGCAAACCCATAGGAAGGCTGTGGAAGACTTCTCCGAGGCTGCAGGTATAGAGATGAGCATAGTTTCCCAGCAGCAGCTGGAGAGGGGCTCTAACGTAGAGCACATGAGTTTTGACAGAGTTAACAGACAGCTCTGGACACCTCACTCACCAATGGCTAAAACTTCCCGCAACTGGGTTACTCAAATTGAGGGGTTTGTGCTCAGAAGTTCCTCAGCCTGTCCTGGATAGGTTTCTTATTTAAAAAAAAAAGAAAAAAAAAATTCAGTTAAAGCTGATCCAGTCCATTATTTTTAGGCAGCTACCTTTGGAGGCCAGCGGATGACAACAGAATGGAAAATTCCTTTCCTTCTCCAGCTCTGCAGGTGCACTTGCATCATGAAGGAGCTTCTGAATAAAGCAAATTGTACATATTACTACTGTCTTCAAAATAGCTTATGAACTTTTCGGTCCATTGTGATCACAGTTCCCTGTATTAGAAGGGAGCCTATGCCCTTAAATCTTAAGTCTGTGAACTCTTTCCTTTAAAGTACCCAACATGAGAACTTTTTCAGGAACAGGAAAGTCTGAACTCTAATGAGATCCTCTCTGACAACTGTAGAATAAAACCTTCTATTATATGTACTACAGAGATTGGAAACACATTTGCTATACCTCTCATTTTTCTTTACGATCCTCTCAGTCCCTTAACTATAGTACAATGTCCCTGACTTGAATTTATATCATGCTTTTGAAGATGCAATAAGCAACAGATTGCAGAACCTAATCGCTTAAGGAAAGATAACTTCATGGAGAGACAGACTATTGTGAACAAGACTAAACAAAGCAATATATTAGTGCCTGCAGTAATCAACGTATAAATATGGACAAAGTGACACTTCATACTCTCGCTTCTTTGAAAAAAATCAACCAATTGACTGACTGACCAGCAAACAAAAAAAATTTCATTGTAGAGTATCCGGCGTTAAGCAGACTTTCTGCTCTGTAGCAAATGACTAAAGGTTAAACTTATTCCAGAAGGTTGGATCTAAGTATCTGAGTCTCTGTGTATAGAAGAGAGAGTAAGGGAGGCAATGCATAACAATATGACACAAATCTTGGTATCTTGAGTGTATGTCCTCTGCTATCCTGCACAACAAATTTAAGTGTAAGGTAGAGGGAATAAAACATGGGGCCTAAACTTGGAAGCCTATCTAAGGAGATCAGTGCAAGGGGTTCAGGGTTCGAGAGTTCCCTAAAGCTCTGCTAAAGCCAGAAAGGAAGTAACATTTCCATTCCCAAATGAACAGGATATCAGCTGTTGCTATTTCAGAAATAGCTTTATTGATTTTAATTTTAAAGTTTAGAAACTGTGGCCTTCATAAACACATAAACATTAAGCTCAAGTGAAGAACTGTATCAAGATCCTAAGTCTGAGCACAAGCTTGTAAGACTTGTCTTCATACATGCTGTGAACTGTGGCCAGAAATTAAGGCTAAGTTGTGAAAGCAAGGCAATGCCAGTGTTGTGGGTTTTTTGTTTGTTTGTTTGTTGTGAGGTTTTTTTTTGTTTGGTTTGGTTTTTTTCCCCAAGAGGACAAAAGGAACAGCTGCTGAAATAAGTATCTCAGCTATATGTCACATGATACTACTCACTCTCTTCATGATGATATCATCTCTACCACTGTTTAGATGGAGCTATCTGGCCAAGCAACATGGAGCCTGATTAAAACTCAATTTCTGCTGAAAGTGGAGTGCAGGTAACATTACTGGTATGTTATCAAATGTCCCCAGCTCTTTATTTGGATAGTGTCATCAATGTTTGAGCTGAAGATGAAGTAATCCTAACTACTGACAAAGGTGAACTGAAGATTTTAGTTGCAATATCATAGAGAACCACTACAGGCTTATGAGTGGAACCAGCACATCAGCCCCCATTGGTAAATGGCATTTGAGGCACTTTAGCTATGTCCAGCAACAACGATATTGTGCAGATACACAGTATGCTCCACCGAAGGACACTGAACAGATTTACACACAAATGTCTTGCAGCTCAAAGCGTTCTTGTAGTTAGTAGGTATCACTGCTATTACTGCCATCCTACAATTCAGGCAAGGGAAAAAAAGAAATAAGACTAAAAAATATCCCCAATGTCACAGCAGTCACAAAACAAGGAACACCACTCAAGTCCTCCTCCTCTTCTTTGGTCATTATCATTTCCTGCAACAGCACCCTGTGATACAACGCTTCCTTCTACCCTTCACTACTGCATACATCACTTCACAAATTTTTCCTTCAGAAGAGAAAATTTTGTTTTCATCACAGTATTCTGTTTTATAGTATTGGAAATACATCTCAAAACAACTGAGTCTTCAGCAGGCCTATCTTAGATTGTGTCTACAGCACTGCATGCTCTATATGAGGATTTCCAGAATGGCAAAAGAATTCACTATTAGTTTTTTAATTTTTAATTTTTGGGGGTTTTTTAGTATTACATGTCCTCCTAAGCTCATTGCATGCTTTCATCACATCTGACCTACGCAGGTTAAGCACCTGAATAGAAAAGCACAGTGTAACCGAGAGGTATATTCTCTGAAAATGCTCCTTTAAACAATCACTTTTTTTTTTTAAATAAATATCCTACCTCCCTTTATTTTTGCTTTTTTGTAAGGAAAGCCATTTGATGAAAAAAATTCATGTGCCACACAATATCTCCTAAAACTAAATTTTAATGACTGTATTAAATAATGGCTACAGGCCAACAGGAAAAGGGCTTGCATGGCAGTTTAATTGACTGAGTATCTGAAGTGCCCTTGAAAATTATTTAAAAGTTTATTACAGTCCTGGAGGAAGTCAAGAATGAAAGGCTACAAACAGCAGTTCTGCAGAGGTCCTTCTCTGACCCAGATGCTATATCTTTGATGTTCCTATTAATTCAAAAATTTAACTTAACACACAGATACCTTCAAAAACTCTCCTCTTCTGAAAATGTGCAATCATTCATACACCATAGAGCTCAATAGTGTTTGAATCTCTGACTGGAACATAAATCTGTGATGAAGCATAATTACTTTAAACCAAATAACCTACAAGATGCCACAAGCTATGGCAGAACACACTTTAAATGTCACTAATTTAATATTCAAGCTGTAAAAAAGTGAAACATGTTGAAAACAAGCATATAGTGACACAAGTACTTTATATATTTATGAAATACCTCACAATGTACTTACGGCATTCCTTTCTCATGAACGTTGTCACTGTAATGAATTTTGCATGATCATATCTGCTAAATAAATAGTTATTGCTGTACTTAGTAATAAAGTTTGCAAAAATTAAACCACTTGTAAGAAAGGGAGCTTTTCTACATTGGCATTGCCTCCGTCAGACATCTTGGGATACGGTTTATACATTAGAAGCATTCGAGCATACATATTTGTATAGAAAGTAAAAAATGTCTTCATACTGCATGGGAAACCTACATTTACATTCTGCCAGAGGACAGAGAATACCTTAACAACTCTACCATATACACAAAATTATCAGCATGGCAGGCTGACAAAAAAGAGGTTAACTGACAGATACAATAGCTTCACCTTAACCCAGATGTCAGGAAACATGTCATTATTGATATTCAAAGCTGGAACAGAACAGTTAAGTAAGTCACATAAAGCTGAATAGGCAGGTATTTCAAATATCACACATGTAAGAATAAATTCATAGCTCACCTTATCTTAGAAAAAATGAGGTCTTTTTTGTTTTGTTTTTATTTCAGAGCTTATCATTCTGTTAAATATCTTCTCTATATGGCTTTGGACGATTCTACAATATCCACATGTGGTCCAAGATAAACTGACCAATTTTTCTCTGAGTTTTCTGCATTAAATCACAGAATTATTCAAAGTCTTAAGAAAACCTAAGCTCAGAATTCAGCCTAACTGATCTTACTGTTATGTATGAATATAAACTCCAATTCAATCCAACATGAAGTGCAGTTTAAACATGTTGATGACAGTTGGTCAGAAAAACGTCCATGGTGAAAAACAAATTGCATGCTTTGCTTGCTTGATTTTCAAGGATGCAGAGCATTTAACTCATGTTTTAATTATGACAAAACAGGATAAATGTTTCAAGGGAAATGAAGGACAACACACACAAACTCCAGTTTTAATTCCTTTCTCTTCTTCCACACACTTATCAGGTATTCTTAAAAGGACTTAAAAACTCTAAAAATAAGGCTCATCCTCCTATTATTTTCACAGCACATATTTTTATATCTGCATTAAAAACCCAGGAAGGTACATGATCACCATTACATATGATAGCCATAAGGCATGCCATTACAGAGGATCGTGTTATGGATCACAGGATCTGCTCACACACGAAGTATCCATACTGATTCTCTTCTTGAATTTAACTAGCTTTTCATATTTCTAGCAAAAGCAGAGTTATAGACATTTTAGGAGAACTTACTTTAAAAGAAATTAGTCTCTTGCTAATACTAGTGAAAGGAACATGAACAGTGAAGGGATATCTAGCCTTAGTCTGAAAACAGCTATTGGCCGTAAACTCCACATACTGAAATGATGATACGAATTAGTATCTTCAAGACATGTTAGACACCTTTCCTCACTTTCCTTAGAACAGATTTAGAAATCTGGTCTCCTCAGTGGAGATGAATAATTTACAGTTCCCCACCCCTAACCTGATAATGAAAATGAGTCCAATCTGAACTTTTAGCTCTTTGACATTGGAGAATATATAATGCAGAATTACAATGTAATTTAAATGCAGGCCGATCAATCTATTAATCATTTTGTGATCTTAGTAAAAAAAAAAAAAAAAAAAAAACTATTAAGAAAATTGGTCATTGAAATGAATCATTACATTTCAACAAATGTTAGCTTTCGTATTCTTCATTTAAGAAGAATCCCTACTTTTACCAGAAGTATTTGTCCAGTCACCTTTTTTCTAAAACAGACTGCAGTTACCCCCAAAACAAATTTATCCCCACAAACTTAAATAACAAAGATAACTTTTAACCTAGAAAAGTCTCAAGTATTTCTTCTAAAAAAAAAATAAAATCCTTAAAATTCTCTTCCACTTTGTCCTCACTTTTGTAATCGCATGTATCTTTATTACAACTGCATATAAAAATGTATAGAAAGGCAACAATGCAATAACAGCAAGTTTCTCATAGCTGATACTCAGGTAGCAAGATGACTTGATACACAGATTAAAATGAGATGATGAATTTTGATGCTTTCATCCCTTGGTAATGACACAATAACTTCTACTGTCAAGATCATGAAATTCTTCACAATCTTCACTACAATTCATATCCCAGTTGAATTTGAATTCATAACAAAAGGGATAAAAAGGTCAACGTACCAAGATAGACAAAAAAGAAGACGGCTGAACAGGCATGGAATATTCTATTTCAAGCATCCATCCTTGACAAGCAAGCTACAATTAAGATAAGATTTACTTTTATGCATCAAGTACTTTAGTTTGATCTGTGTAGCTGCACACACTTTCCCCCTATAGTTTGAAGCATCATTTCAGAATGTTCAGCACAAAAATACATAAAACACTCTCAGAAAATACAGTTGTTTCATTCTGTCACAGAGCTGGTCTGAATCAAGGACAGAGAGGATGGTCTGAGCAGCCGTACACTCAGCTAGAATTCAAGACTCCCAGCTTTACTTCCCTACTCAACGACAGCCTCACGCAACCTTGGACAAATCTCTTCCTGTATCTTTGTCATCCTGTCCAGACTATAATGCAAGTGTGTTCACAATAACGGCATCAAAATGATATTGATGAAAAAATTTTCTTCCTTTATTTTTGATGCTATTTAACTACTACACAATGGGGACTACTGTCACCCAACGTATGGGCATTTCTTATATATGCAAACCCCGGTATTCCAGTAGCGGTAGTTACTCAGCAAGGGCCCCATCTCCTTGTTTCTAACCCTACTGAGAAACCAATGAATTTGTATTAAATCTGCCCACTGAGCTTTCCTGTGTCATTGTAACAGAAGAAAGTCACACAGCATAAGTTCAAATATAGGCTTAAAAAAACCTAACCCAAAGCAGCAAAAGATCACACTGCCTAGTATAAATAAGTCTAGACTTTATCCCTCCTTATATATATGGCTATACCAAAGATTCATAGAATCCTGTATATTGGAGAAGAACTCCAGAGGTCATCTAGTCCAACCTGCTGCTCAAAGCAAGTCCAAATAGTGCAGGATACTGAGAATGGATAAGGAGGTACCTCTCTGGGCAACCTGTTCCAGTACTTGACCACCCTCATGGTAAAAACTTCTTCGTTGTATTGAATTGGAATTTCCCATGTTGCAGTTTGCATCTATTGCCTCTTGTGCTACAGCTGTACACCTCCGAGAAGAGGTCTGTCCCCCTCACTCTTCCATTAGGTAGTTGCGAACAGAAATAAGGTCTTCTATTAGGGGAGAACAAATCCAATTCTCACCGTCTCTTTTCTAATGTCACATGCTCCAGACACGCACTAAATGGAGCTACTGTGTGTGCACATCTGCCTTGGTTATAGACAGCATCTCAGTTACAAGAATAGTGATCAGATCTGTGAGACTTTTCCAGTCTGGCCTTTGTCTTTTACCTTAAACAGAGTCTGACTGAAGTTAGAGCTTCAGTTGAATGATATGTCACTCTGTCACTGAGTCACATTAATTGCTACAAGGCCTGCTAACAAAAAGGATTATGTATCTTTAAAAGGGGTGGCTCTTGCTTCCACATCTCTGATACTAATTTTCTTCTTCATGTGTCAGATTTGTCACAGGCACATGTCTGGTAAGTCATTGGTTGATATACTCTCAAATATCCATGAGTTATAATAGGAAATCAACATGGTACAAAAATGTATGATCTTTATAAAAGAAGAAAAAGGCAGAAATTGTCAGAACATGAAAGACTAGGAGCAGTTTCTGTGTATACCACCTGATAATAGGACAGAAAATAAGGCTCTAAGCCGTTATTTGTTCAACTTCTGTAACACAAGAGTATGGCTCAAGGAACACCTCATGAGACAGAGATAAATAACAAGATAACATAACTGTTGAATTACTAGCCAGCATCGTATTGTGACTGATCATTTCTGTCTTGAAAAACATTACCAGGACTGAAATCTAGCTCCTTCCCCTTCCTCCTCCTCCTTGTTATCTGAATGCTGTGCCATCGGACCAGTAGCAGCAAACACGTATTCTTGATACATAAGAGGCCAGAAAGGAGAACAACGGATTCCCAGAAGGGTTCACAGCATAGCAACCTAATAACCACATAAATGATTAAGGAGATTGAACTGAAAAGCACCACCTAGAAACTGGAAATCTGTGACTGCAAGTTGTAAGAGAAAATCATGTCCTCTTTGTATAACGTGAACAAACAGCAAATGCATGTATGAAATGAGCATCAGTACTAAAGAGCAACCTTTTAGGGATGATAAAACCAAGAACTTAAAGAATACAACTAGCTAATAATGTGTGTCGTTTAAAATACTTTTTTTTTCTTTGCTATCTGAATACCCACTACTTCTTTTAAAGGGGTATTTTTTCTTTTTTTTTTTTTTTGGGGGGGGTTGGTTGGTTTTTTTCTCCCAGTGTCTACCTTAAAAACGCTTTAGCCCATTGCTGCTTAAGTTAGGTAAGAATAATAGTAATTGGATAAAGATCTAGCACTCAGATTTTTAACAGCCTAAAAATGTTCAGAGATGCCAAATATTTTTACACAGACCCATTCTCTCTTGTATATTACAACTGAGAGAGCATGAGAGAGAATGACCATTTAGGTCATTAGAGGAATGTTTTCTACTCACCTGACTGTCTTCAGAGCCTAAGTTTCATTGATTTTCCATGGGACTTATCTTCCTCAGTCACTGCAGGGCTTTTGAAGATGTCATCATTAAACAGTAATCTAATCTTTTTTTTTTTCATCAGTTGCTACCAGCCCTGACTAGTGGAAGCCAAAACCATCCCACTTGCTGGGTTAAAATAAATACTTGAAACTAAACTATACAATAAAATTTTGATTTGCTATAAACAATATAGACAGAAGACCACAAAAACCTGCCTTGGAAGCTGATGGGTGTTGCTCAGTGAAGAGAAACAGATTAAAATAGTCAGAAAGGTGAATCCCCATTAGTCATCCAGCCTGTGAACACACATAAAGCTCCATTTTACCATACTTTTTTTAATAAACTGCTATCTTAATACTTGAAGGTGGTTCGGGACAATTAAATCGCCATCTCAGATAGGCTAACTTAGCACAAAATTTTAGTCATGTGGCTAGATCTGATCTATACCAATCTATTACAGTCTGATGAACTGTGTGTAGTATGACAGCGAATAAAAATCCCCTTACTATGCTGCTAAAAATACCAGTACCATGTTAGAGATAAGCATTTAAGCCACACAAAGCAACAAAAACGGAGAAAGTTAATAAAATGTGCATTTCTCTATTTCTTGTGTTTTGGGGAAAATCTACAACAACCCAAATACTTTTTTATGTACATCTCAGACATTACAGGGCAAATTATTGAAAGATGTTCTCTACATTTGAATAAAACCAGCAGACAAATGTGACTGAGAACTTACTCCCAATATAATCAGTAAGATACAGAAAGAAGGACAAATTCCAGAATTTTTCAATACTCAACTCTAATTTTCATCTCCATAAATTGCAGACCAAATCCCTGCTTGTGTGGGCTGGTAATGGTTCTCCTTTGGGTTATTATACACTCACTTAATGCTTCTGAGGCCAGACATGCCCTAGCTATACCACCTCTCTCATTATTGTCCCCTTTCGGAAAGTGGAAGGTATTCAGTAAGTACCAGCAACATGTTGACCAGAAATTCTGAAGGAGTTTTTTCTTTCCTGGAGGGCCATTCAGCCCTGTCCATGCTTCTGCATTTTGAAATTGTGAAAAAATTTTCTGTTTTATTTTGGGCTTGGGTATTTTGACAATCTTGGAAAACAAAACCAGCACTGTATTTTTTAAAAGTGGACTTCAATTAACATATCTACCATATAGAAGTAATCTCAGTGATTATTCCTTGAATATCATGTTTAAGGTCATCCTACCCCCAAAAAGGGTGAAGTGTATGACTACACAGCATAAATGTTGCAATTTCTCAGAGACCTCCAGTTGCAAGATAAGCTTATATCCCTTATATTTCTGCAACATATTGCTCTCTTGTAGGTCAGTATAAGGGCATAAGGAGGTAATTATCCTGCATCCTTCTCACCCACTTGGTAATAATTTCTTCCCTTTATCCCCTTTCTATACTTGTCAGCATATCTAGTGATAGACAAATGCTACTTCCTAGTGAATACTGAATATTATTCCTACCTATTTTACAAAAGCATAATAGCAATATTATAAGGAACATTACGAGGACTATTATTAGGTGGTTTAAGACCTCCACATTTGGCCAGATTTCAGCTATGAAATGAATTAAACTGGAGAGAGCGTCCAATTGACATTTATACAGAAGCTTTTGTGACGAGTCCGTCTCAGAAAATCACGCATGTAGAATTACTCTTGCAAATATGCTTTTGCTTTTTGAAAGTTGTTTGATATGTATTTCAAGCTGATGAGACCCAAAACCAATTGCCAGTTTCTAGCTGATTTTTGGAGCTTCATTTTAGCTGTGTTAGCTCCTGTTTATTAAATTTCAGATATGTATTTTTTATTTTTAAACAGCACTTTATAGTTTTTTCCGTTGCTGGTAATTAATTTGTTCAGTGAAGAAAAAAAGAATACTTTCATGTATTGCTATGTTTTTTAATTCTCTGCTGATGTGTGATTAAGTATTCTCTTTCACACAGAACAAAGAGACTTGTTTCTCTGTTATTGTCTTCTCTTTTGTTTTAGAAAATACAGATGAATTGATTTCATCTTAATTTGGTATTTCTAGTAAAAGCTAAACTGATGATTTACTTTATAAAGTTTTTTTGAAGTGTAATTTTTTTTTTCCAAAGTTACAGATAAGCTGAGAATTACATATTTGATGTAGAACTTTTTTGCCTGATTGTTATAAATACTGTGAAAGGAAGGTTATTGTAGAAAGTGTAGACATAAGTTCAATATGAAGGTTTAAGTCTTAAGTCCAAAAGCACTTCATATTCCACAAGGACCTGCCAGTCAGTTTACGTTACATATTTTCACTCTCAACCTTTTCCAGAAGTCAAAACTATTTTACAGAAAGGAAGGAACCACATAGTTAAATGACTTATTTTATGTTTAACATAGCAGAGCAAGAAAAAAAGCAGTTGGATCTAGTTTAAATTAGCAAAGATGAAACAGAGTTCTCATCCTGATCCCACATTTCAAGATATGAAAATTCATATAAAATTGAAGTTGCGTTACTTAAAAATGATAGATGTCAATTTAAGAAACAGGCTGAATAAGCTCAAGGAACTGATTGTCATGTCATGTAATTCAAATAACTAAAAAATAATTGTGATAACTGAAAAATAGAAGAAATCAAGTCTGGAAATATTTAGATGTCAGGTTATGATCTGGTCTTACAAAAAAAGAAGAAAAAGAAAGGCAAAATATATAAACTGTTGCAAGGTTAATAACATGGAAATCAGATATTGAAAAGACTAGATTATTTTTGGCAGCGTTGACATTTACAATAGACTGCATCCCCAAACCCATATTTATCCAGGCATTTATGATATTTTACTTCTCTTTGGGGTGGGGGGGAAGAAGTATTTTAAGGAACAAAGACCTTCTGGGAGCAATATAGAGTTAAGATGCATATTGGCCAAAAAAGGCTAGCTCAAAAACATCAAATGCTTATGCTAGATAGGTTACGTATAGCAGACAAATCTTCCAGGATGAGAAAACAAACAAATGCAATAGTGGTAACAGATTGTATGTTGAGAATGGCTTTGGAAATATTGCAAAACCACGACTGATTCCTATAAAATCTGTAAGATGCAGTCCTTTATAATGGTGGCAATTAAACAGACGCAACTTTAAGTGACTGGCAAAATGAGTTTGATGAAATACAATCTAATATAACTTTTTAAAAGCAAATACCTATCACTGGATTTAATAAACATCAATGTAACTTATTTAATAAAGCAAAATGTTGTAAAATGTTAATACAGGTAGATAAGTAGGGAATTAGCTTTTCAATATTTGTTTATTCCTTTGCTCCAACCATACAAAGAAAATAAGCTTTACATAGAGCAAAATCTAGCATCTAGCAACCTACACATCAAGGCATATCTTCCGCTCACGTCTGCATACCTTCAATTACATTAGATGGTCTCATTTTAAGAAAAGTACTAAATGCCCTACTTTGCTTAATCATTACAACAATAATTCAGTGGAGCTGACTATGTTATTCTTCCATTCTAATAAGCTTTACAAATGAAAATCTATCATGCTTAAACAGCCTGTATAAAAAAAAAAAAGAAAAAGAAAAAATCTGAGGATATTAGAAAGCATTGCTTCCTGTAAAAGTGTGCTCAAAGGCTTTAGAAAACATTTAATAGTGCTTGATAAAGTGATTCCTTCTCTTTCCATTCCTCAGCCATTGGCTCTGTAATAGAGATGAATCCCTACAGAAGAGGTCCATAGGACAGGTCTGCATACCCTGAATGGCACGATGTCCCTCTTTGTTGGGCATCCTAGGACAGATTGCTCTGCACACAGTCTCTTTCATAAAGTGTATGGCAATGCCAAAAAATTAGTTGCTATGCAACCTCAGTATCCCTTCACACCCACAGAAGTAGGTGATGTATAAGCCTGAAAAAGCTAGTTGTTTAGGGCAAAAACCCTGCAAAGATGTTACAATTCCAGGATTTCTTGTAAGTCATTATCAAAATAATCCGCAGTAGCTGAAATGGAGCACTACAGCAACTTATTACCACTGCCTGCTGACCTGAACTGAGGTGAACCCATACCCCGTGTGCCAGCTGGCAGTCTGACAAGCAAGCAGCAAGGAATCCTGTGACAAGTGGTTGGCCAGTGGATCTCCACATGCTAAAACAATGATTATTTTTATTTCTCAGAGGAGCACTGGACAGTGAGACTTCAACAAGAGGAACAGAGACTACAGTATCCTACAAAGTGGCACAAGTGTTTGCTTCCCTCCCTCAGGTTGTGGAGGTGGTGAAGAGATGACACCGCTGGAGGTGTAAATGATTTAACTGCTAAGTAATTATATGAAGAGGGGACTACGACCTTTATTTTGCTAACGGTCTATTAGAAGAACTTCTCTGATTTTGACTGGGACAAATTAGACAATTTCCAGAAATAGTTCTTGACCTTGAGCACATAAACCTTGAAGGCAACTATTGCACAGCAAATAATTAACTGATATATTACCAGATCATACTATAGCGTCCTTTAACAAGATGACATTCTACATATTCAAGCAGTGAATTCCTATTTTCCAAGTCTGAGTTCTGCACAGATAAAAGTGAACATTAATAAGAGAACAGAAACCAGAGGCTCAAGTATCTGAACCATGAAGAAGAGAATCATTTAAATTGTTTCAATCTTTTGTTTCTGGCACCATGCCGTCTAGTCATATAAAGCCGTAATTGAAACCATGCGGTGTGTATAGTGGGTTCATTACTGGCTCCGACTGAGTCATCTCATGTGCTAACCATGTACTGATTTTTTGCATCCTCAGGGTCAAGAACTCTTCACCTATGTATTTGTTAGCACATATGGGTTCTTATTCCTTCTAGGAAATTAAAACTATCTAATATTTAAGAGCCACAAATTGATTTCTGAGTCCAACTCCCATGTGATACCGAGTGGCATGTCTAAGCATCCACAACATAAATCATCTGTGAAGATATTATATTCATACATTTAAAATATAACAACGGTTTAAATAATTGATTCGTAATACTTTGCTATGTGATAAATACTCAGTTTACTGCAAATCCTTATTTGCTGAGTAATAGCTTTTCACTGCTAAAAAGAATGCATCCATTTTAGAATGTATTACCTTGCCTAGAAATAATTAATATGTGATTTTAATATTGAGTATAATTTTAATTACATCTGGAGGAGATACCATCTAAGTATCTCCTCTAATATGCCCTGAAATGAAACCCATATATTTTATACAACATATAAAATTAAAGTCTGATAACAATACTTTTGTAGAATTTAACACAATCGTATCTATTTTGTTAGACTTTACTCATTAGCTTAGAAGTGTTATAGAATTAAATTTTCATTCAGGAAATATAGGTGAAAAGTCTGTTACTGTTCAAAATACTCCTTGTCCTCTGAAGTAAGGCACTGCCAAGTAAGCTGAAGCAGCAGAAAAATACAAAGATACAAGTCTCTGCAGTGCAAAAAAGCTGTAAATTTTGACCTGAGAACAGCAAGAGGTTTTCAGAACAAGTACTACACTTTCAGGCTCAAATCCTGCTTTTTTTCAGAAGCATAAACAACAAAAATATTTCACACAATTGGTGCATTGACTACTACACTTAAACATCAGGAATTTAAGCTTATTTTACTATCATATGACAAATTTCGCTATCCATAGTAAGATTTTGTAATGTTTTCATAAACAGTTCAAAACAAGTAAAAACATACCGTCAAAGGTTTGTCCTTATTCCCCCCCCAAAACATTTTTAAACTTTAACATCAAATGGGCTTGTGTTATCATGCAAATAAACTAAATCTATGGTGAATGCAAGAAGAAAAATCCAAAGAAAATCAAGCCCTCCTTTTTAGTTTTACAAAAGTATCATGAGATATTCTGAGGAGGGGGGCAGAGATATATAGGGAAAGATGAACGCATAGATTGCTTCTATTCCATTCCGAGGTCAAGATTTCACCTTTCTTCTGTTGAGCAGTGTTAGCCATTTCATCAGCCCATGAAACCATAAGCACTTAACTTTTATATTTCAAGCTCTAATAATCCATGGCTGCCCTGGGAATTCATGGGGGGAATAAGTTAAGCACTTCAACTTAGGAAGCAATGTTATTAACATGAGGTATTTCAGCTTGTATTTATTTGTGGGTACGAACCTGGGCCGTGTTCTCTGTGAAACTACTTTATTTAGATACAAATGGAAGTAACTGCAATTCTTACATAAAAATGTATTGTTCTTTCACACAATACAGGATTTGGTCCTATTCACGTCTGTACATGTCTGACCAAGAAGCTTCTTTGACTAATAAGCTGATCTAAGCATAGCTATTTTGCTATTTATAGGTACAAGTGTTCTCATAACAAGTAAAGACAGGAATATTTTAAAACTAAGATGGTGGCTTTAAAAAAAGTACCCATTTTCTTCACATTAAGTAAAAGCTAAGCTATAGCACACAATTAGTATAACATTTAAAAGATTCTGTGCAAACAGTCAGCAACTTGTAGATTTCCTCAGCATGATCCATTTCCTTCTGTAGCTTAGCAACATTAAGGCGATAACAAACAAAAATTAATTGTGCCAATGCTAATTTCCATATGTGATGCTCAACCAAGTGCAATGGAACCATTTACATTTTAACCTGCAACATACCCTGCATCACATGCATACAATAATAAATTATTACAATGGGGCTCAGGGAAGCGTAGTGTTGTTGTGTGGTACGTAGGTAGGAATTTCACTGTATCAGTAATGTTGACTGTCAGTGGGAGCCACTGCAGCTGAAGCAGATGTTTCATGTTGATAAGCAGGGACTGGAAAAGAAATTTCTAAGCCACTTTTTCTTTCTTCTTCATTTTCTCTACCATACTTGGCAATAACTGATCTAGTACATTTGCCATGTGCAGCCACTCTGCTTAGTGTAGACTTCCTCATCGCTTTCCATAAATCCAAATTAGCATTAGTCATGCTAAATCACAAACCTCCTCCTTTCAAAGCTCCTTCCTACTCCTCCAATTGGGAACTCTCTCTTGCTATCAGATAGGGGTATTTAACTTTCTTTTGGTTATCCTTTCTTAGGGATTTAAGAGGGAAAGACTCAGCCTATGTCAACACTATTTATCAACACAGCTATAAAAATTCACGTACAATGGGAATCTACAATCTAAGCCATACATTATCTTATTGCTAAGACATCTGAATTACAAAATGCAAATGTCAGTACAATTCTATAAAATTGTAATTATACCCTGCCATATTCACATTTGTTAAATCCACCACAGCATGAATAGTCAAAACTAAACACTAGTATTACAAGCCAGAAGTAAGGTAATTGAAACCTCATTCTGAAACTGAGCAAAACAGGTAGGTTGCTACAAAAGCTACCCTATGTTTATAGAATAGTTTTTATTGGATGAGACCTCTAGAAGTCATCTAGTCCAACCCCCCAGCTCAAAGCAGATCTAGTAAGACCTGGTTGCTCAGGACCCTGCCCAGTTAAGTTCTCAGTATCTCCAGACATGGAGACTCCATATCCTCTCTGGGCCCTTATTCCAGCATTTGACCATGTTGAACAAAATTTATCCTATATCAATTGAAATGTCCTGCATTTCAACCTGCATCTGTTGCACCTTGTCCCATAGCTGTGCATCTTGAAGAACAGGCTGGATTCATCTTCTCTACACCCTTCCACTTGGCAGCTGTGGACAACAACATATATCAGAGAGGCATGGGAAGGGTATCCATGCCAGCCCTGTGTGTACTTGCCTGGTGTTCTGTCATCTGAGAGCAGGAGTGGATAGAAAAGGGTTAATCACTTATCCACCACTATCCCTGAAGAAATAATGCAGTCTATGTTGATATGGTCTCACATTACATGCCTACTTGTGGAGTCCCTTCTATAAAGCAGTAACTTTCCCTACTGCCCTTATGGCATGACTTTGGATAGCCACACAGGTTACCGTTGTCCTGGATAGTGTAGTTCCCTCCACTTTTCTCTGACCATTCTTTAGATTTTGGAATAAACTCCTCCTTGTTGGTGACATCCCAAACATTAACCTAAAGGACAAATTATTTTTTGAGTATCTCTGCAGTTTTCCTCTCCTTCCTCACAAGGAATGGCCCATGTTAGCTGTACATCCCAAACTTTTGGAAGTCAATTGAGCTATGTGGAGCTTTAGGAACTGTGTATCAGCTTATTTCAAGGGAAGACAACCCTTTCCCTTACAAATTAGTTTATAAATTAGATAACAGTTTACAGATAGGGAACTATGTTGGAATGCATTCTGGAAGATGTGAACACATGACTCAGTCTCAATGCAACCTGAGGTACAATTAAAAAAATGCACAGAAGTCTAACAGTAAGATAAATTATACCTTCCTCAGTGGTTAAAATACTTGAAGTAGAAAGAAATACTAAAAATCTATAAAACACACTCTGGAATTTATTGTCCTTTAAAAGCTCTATAATATTAGTTGCAATCAAATCCCTACTAATTAAATATATATTAGGCTACAGAAATCAATGTAGTTAGAGAAAGTAAATCAACGGCAGAATGTAGTTTACCAATTACAGTGAAAACAGCTTGCTGAAAATGTAAGGACTCCTAAATACTGCAAGACTTTTCAAGATATTTCCTTATCATTATGTTGCTAGTTTTGTGAAGTCAGAAAATATTTAACATTTATTAAAATTTAGTTGCAGAGGAATGTTAATATGTAAAATTTTATTTTAAGAAGTACAATTTATTTAATTAATTGAATTACTAGGATAAAAATGACAGCTGTTAGAGGACATCAGGGACAAATTTTTAACACTAAGCTAAACACCAGGAAAAAAAAAAATCTACAAGCCATTATCTAATGGCATAACCTACATTGCCAAAATCTTCAAGAGTAATGGAGGTAAAAGGCGGCTGTTGTTTTAAATTTCCAGAGGTCTTCATCACCGTCATTGTAACTGTGCAGCCTCTTTCCAGTCATTGATCACTGTAATATCTTAAATTGGCAATGAGTAAAGACTAGTTATTTCAAAACTCTGCCTTACGAGTTCCCATCCTATGAGGTTTGCTGTGAAGATCTACATGCACTATCTCCTCTTTCACTGCGAAATGAATCCAGCCTGTTTGATCCACTAGCTCAGGGGAGATGCCACCCTCAGAGGCAAGTCAGGGGTTGTGATGCTTCAGGGGCTCCCTGGGAGTGAGGGTTCACTGCGATCCATTGACCACTGCCAACAGGTGAGCTGCAGAACCACTGGTCCAGTTCAGCCTCCACTGCTGAGAGTGGGAGCTGAATGCATGTGCGCAGAGAAGAAGTAAAAGGGGAACCACTGGCTTTGCCCTGTTGGAGAGCTGGGTAAAAAGGGGCAGAGCTTACACAGGGGAGAAGGGTTGCTCGTATAGATCCAAACTGCTTCAGAGCTATGGTTTTGGGGAGATATTCCCTGTTTATGCTATGCAGGGAGGAGGGAAGCTGCTCTGGAATAATGGTACTGGACAAGAGACAGCCCTCTGACAGAAATGTTTCTGGAAAAAAGTAGAATTCACACAAATTTATTCAGGCAAGTCACTGCACATGAACAATTAAAGTATGGGAAGGAACAGGGTAAAATACTCTAAAGCACCTACATGACTTGGCAATCTTCATTTTGGAAACAGATCAGTTTTAGTGGGAGTCTGAAATTCCTGTTTGCATCTGATGGTATGTAAAAACCTCACTTAAGTCCTGTGAAAATTTTACCTTCATGTAAACCATTAAATCTGAACCAGAAGGCAAGCTTGATTTCATATCTTCTGGTACAGTATATTTAAAAAGTAAATATATATCTCTTTAGCTTACTATGTAAGTAACAAAAAGAACGCAACTGGATTTCTGAATTCTTGGATTAAAAGCTGTAGCATTGTTAAGACACCCTAGTCACTGATAAAGACTTTTGTATATATTATTTGTATTTTAAGTGAAAAATGAAGAACCAAAACAAACAGACCTCTATAGCAATGAAAAACACCACGAACCTGGCGCTGCCTGTCAGAACTGTGCCTGCTGGTATAAATTGGTATGTTGCAATAACTTTATAATCATGCATAAAAAAGAAGTATCTTTCCATCTGGATGTAAATGAATCATTTAAATACCATTAAGATTCTAAACTTGGTGATTTCTATATACACATAAAGCTTCTAATCTCTTTTCCTTTCTTTTCACCCATTCAACCTTTGTGGTATTTATGACTGGTCAAATATTTACGTTTGTTTGAATTAACTAATGGCTTAGGGTCTTGTGAAGGTCACCATCCTGGTTTACACACATGGCTGAATTACACATCTCCAGAGCTAAAAGCATCAGATATTAAATTGAGTTGAGTATCCTTTCTAGCAGGGACTGCAAATCACCATCTGCAGCAATGCCTTCCTTCAACCTTGACATTGCCCTAAGTGTCAAACACCAGCACCCAGCCATTAAACCCGTGCACCCTTCTGAAGTTCACTGCTTTCACATCATCCAGTCTGAGCTCAGACATTCAGCACAGCTTTCTGGCATGAGCAAACCCCCGTCCCCACCAGCATCCTGCAGTAAGCTGGGCTACACCTGTAGCCCTTCAGCACAGCCAAACTCACTCCTGACTCCCTCTCTTTCCACGGAATGAGACACCCTGGGAAGAAAGGAGCCTGCAGAACACACTAATCTGACAGGTCTGTTGTTTTGTGTCCACTATGGAGCATCTAGTCCTACCCACAGAAAACTGAGAATATGAAAAAGACCCTGAGAATCCATTCAAACCCACAAATATTTCTAGAACTGCAGGACAGATCTAACGTGAAACGCTCACTTACTGTCAAAAAAAGTACATCAGTATTAACTATATAATACTCAGTAATGGCAGCTTCTGTCTTTTCCCCTATAGCAATTTTGCTATAGCTATTGCTCCCACAGCACACTGCCAAAAGGACAAGAGAGGAGGGAATGAGAAGGGAAGAGAAAAAAGAAAAAAAGAGCAAAAACTTAGCCAAACTTGCTTGGCTTAGACACTTACAAGAGGAAGCAGCCATCTCCCATAACTACACTTGACTGCAACCCATCACAGAAGGAAAACACAACAGGCAAAGAAGCTGCAGCTGTTACTGGAAAAGATGTACGAAGAAATGCTGCCAAATTTATTTCCAAAAGTATCACAAACCTGAACATCCCAGGAACATTGAGAGTCTGCAATACGGCTGTATGTAAAGGAGATGAGAAATGTCATTACGTATGTTTATCTGCCTGCATGAAATAAAGGAAAGTGTAAATATTCATCCTCTCTTCCATGAAAACCAAACAAACAAAAATCCCACAACTTTTTAGCAACTACTGTGAGGCCAAAGGAAGAAGCAGCCATGGACTCTCTTTAGGGAATCTTGTAGGGTGCTGGAAGTTATACTAACCTTTTATTTCAGAGCTCTTTCTGAGCATTATTTAGGTGTAAATTATTAAATGTATAATGGAAATGCAGAGTCAGATAAATGTAGGCAAAAAGCAACAAGAATGCATACACATAAATTGCATAAGCTAATGCTATTTGAATAGCTAATGTTTTAGTTAGATCTAATAAAAATTAAACAGATACAAGTTTCTCACAGCATGGGGTCACCGATGTACTGTGGGCAGAAGCAGATGCACATTACAATGCATCTGAAGATTTTTAAAAATTTCCTGCATAATTGTACTACAAAGAAGAAGTTTAAAAAATTCTTTGTGATCCCAACCAGAAGGGCTAATCTTTCATGTATTACCCAGATACAAGAATATTTTGAATACAGTCATCCAGAATGACAGCACTTAGAGATGTAAAACACCACTGTTCATCACAGCACAGCATTAAATCTGAACCTTTCAATCATGACTATTTAGCTCTTTACTTTGTTGGCTGCCTCATATAGTTTCTTAGCTAGTTCAACGAGCTGATGTTGGTAACACTAACTCATCTGCCTGTGCATAGTCAGCTACTGAGGTGATTGTAACACTGAGGCAGGGTGATAGGTTCAATCATTTGTGGGCAAAAAGAACAGATTTTAAATCACATTGTTCTCCTTTCCCTCTTCTAAAATGAACAGTAAGAAAGTCAGTAAGTTATTTTACCTTTACCTGAAGCCTTAACCACTATCTAATACTAAAAGTTTGTCTTGGAGTCTGAGCAGCTGAAGAAAAAATATATTCACATTATCCTGAATTCTCAAGGAACAAACAATGACATTCATTTTGAGTCATTATTAACCTAACAGACCATCAAATGCAAATACTCTGAAGTATGATTCAGTTAACATTTTAACAATTACAGCCTTTCTTAATAAACACACCCATGCCTGCTACAGACCATTAAAAAAAAAAAAAAAAAAAAAAAGAAAAGAAGCTCAGTTCCACTGACATTACTTACTGGTTTTTAATAAAGTATAATGTAGCCAAAACAGTGTTTCAAATGAGGGTGCCTTTGCACAAAGGAAGCTTGAAGAAGCAAAGACACATACTTTATGTACCCGGGATCATTAACCAGCCTTACCAAACTTGGTAGGATTTCAGCTTAAACTAGCTTATCATATTTCTTATTAAGATCAATTCCCATCAATATTGAGATGCAGTATGCTTTCATTACTTAACAGCTCAAGGTCTCCAGTTTCTGGATTACCAACTGCGTTGTCTGGCTATGCACTGTGGAGACTAATTCTCACCTTTTTGGCATTGTAGGCTTTACTGCTTCAGGAGGTACAGTGGCAAAGTTAGTTTCAACTTTGTTAACTGAAACAACTTGCCTGAAGTTGGCAGGTATGCGTCTGTGTGGATGTATTACATATGTATGTATGTGTATACTTTCTCTTTTCTCTCTTTATTCCCAAAGAGTGACTAGAAAGCTGCATTTGGAAATTCAATAAATAATCTGAGAAAGGAAATAAGATTTATTTTTTGTATTTAATGAGTTAGTTGCATATAGACTAGTGATGCTAGCAACACAGGCTGTACAGCTGAGTGAGTGATAATAAAACTCAGGGACCAGCATTCTCTGAAACATTTCAGCTCTGTCACTCAGGAGGGTGTCACATTAACTGATGATAAACCAACTCCAGAACATTTCAGTTTATGGAATTTAAAATCCTGAAATGTAGAACATTTTTGAGCTTTGAGAAAATTAAACTTTGTTTTGGTTACAAAAGATTTGGCTTTGATACCAGCAAAAGGTAATATGGTAAATAAATGGAAAAATATGGAGCTATTTTAAGGGCAGCAGCTTCTGGAAGAGGAAATCTTAGCAGAATTGCTATCTCTGGTTGGAAGGCATCAGCCATGGGCTAAGAAGGGAACAAAATTTCACAAGCAAGAAAGGAAAGTCATTGCAAACAGACTGGCTTTTTTCACTGCACCTATCTTATCCTGAACTTAACTTCTAAAATTAATTGAACCCAATTACCCAGGTTTCTATATGAGGAAAAAAAAAAGAAAAAAAAAAGGAGGAAAAAAAAAAAGAAAAAAGCTAGCAGGGGCATTGAAATGAAGCTGTAATATTTAATCGGTATTAAAACTGAGTTGGGAGCCAATCAATACCCAATAAATTCATTTTGATGGCAAACTATTTAAGTTACAGGCTATTAAAGGCCTTCTCTCCTCTAACGAATTGATGTCTCACTGCTGTAGAAAATTTCTGCAGTGTTTTATTTAAAAATTCAATTAACCCTTTGATGAATGAAACAGTAATTTGTCGTACTGTTCTGACAGGCAAAGGTATTATAGACTTAACTAACATATATAATAGATCTATTTTTAAATTATAAAGGACTTTCCTTTTAATTTTATTTTAAGAATCAATCACTTTATTTCCCCCATTTTGCCCAATATTGCATCAGTGGTGCTGATGAGGTGATATTAACTTCAACTAAAGTGAATTAATATTCCTCAGATCCTTTTAAGATTAGCCTTTTCAGCACCAACTCCAGAGACCCTCACTTCTCGATCTGCTTGCTTTGTGTAAATAATCCCATTGACTCACAGCACAACTTGTGTGGGTAGAGCAGATCTGCAGGAATTCAGATTACTTTCCTGATCCAGAAGTTACAAAAACAATTGCTGTTCTCCAAAATACAGATACACTTGGTGTTAGATCTACAGCAAAAGATAAAATTTCATGCAACCACTGATCAGTACCCATCTGCATAATTGTTCCTAAAACCTCAGGAGCTTCACCAAATTTTGTATTCAGTAGAGGCACCTTATCCTGTACCACTGCTTTTTTGTTACAATAATTTAAAATTGACAATGTTATTTTTAATGACAGAAACACTTCACAATATTACATGAATATTAACATTGCAATAAAATATCTGCATTTTGACAAGATAAAACACACAATTTAAAACGTTATTAAAATAACGCAAATCAGATTTTTTTCTTAAACTACATAGTACAAAGTTCCCATTATAAGTTGTTCTTTTAACATGTACGTTGGTTCCTTATCCTTCCTTTTCCCATGCCTAAAACCAAGAACACTTGCATGTCGGGGTGTGTGTGTGTGTGAACATCATTGTAAGACTTAACTGAATCAGAGAGAGAAGAATGTTTGTCACATATGAAAAGCAGCACCAATAATTATTCAATGAATTTAGAAATCAACTCCAGCAGTGAAGTATATGAGATTCCTGCTGATACTGGTCATCTGAGAAATAATGGTTTATTGCTGTTCAGTGCATGCTTACTTATGTGGATACAATTTTCCACTAAGAAATCAAAACAAAATAAGAAGCCCAAACATTTGCATGGTTCCTTCAAAGGGACTGAGAAATAAATTGAATATTAAGAAGCATGTTTAGCACAGCTGATTTAGACCATGTCCATGAACTGTAAAACATGCAAAAACCCCAACATAGTCAAGTTACCTTTACATAGTTTTTTGTAAATGGGTTAAGAAATAAGTACTCTTCTGCACAAAATTAGAGGGAGACTCTATAACATTCATTTTTAGAACATTCTCAATGCTTGCTATTACTTATTTTAACCTCCATTCACAACTTCTTTCAATTCAGTGCAGCTACTTTTGATCTACAGCAAGGTAATCAGACTCCACATGTGAAATTTTAAATCTACTCTGATGGATTATCAGGAAAAAAAAAAAAAAAGGAAATAAAGAAGTCAAACTTTCAAATCCGGCCTTTCAATTTGTGCCTTTTGTACATATTTGATGGCTGGACCTGAAAATGGGTATTAGCATATGCATGAAAAGCAGCCAGGTACCACAGTAATATAGAACATAAGAATATGCAGCACTATACCCTACAGACTCATCATAAACAGGATTGGGAGACTGGATTACTCAAAAGAGAAGTGGAATCCCCCCAAAAAGTATCATTGGATCCTTTTTTTGCAGAGTACTACAAGACCTACCCAGTCATAGACTTAATTCCAGTAAGTCATGCATTATGTACAGTTCTAAAACCATTAGTAGGGTCAGAACTCTTGCAACCAGCACCCTAAAATCTAAACAAACACCACCACCCCCCAAAAAAACCCATGGTAATAATAATTGAAGAAAACCTTTCAAAATGTTGAGTGAACATTAAACCAGTTAAAATTAAATGCATTCGTATTGTGAGCAAGAATTTTGCAGTACTATGAGATAAGGATAAAGCGTTGCCACTGATTTCCTGCACCAGTTCTCTGGGGGCTCCATCCATGAGGGAGGAGAGGAGACACATAATTCCTGCTGCTTTTTTCTACACATACGCAATACTATCACCATACCTGGTTCGCTTCAGTTGCCCCAGAACATATAATCAGTAACTCGAAGGTTCCTGTTTTAACTACAAAATGCACATTTGAACCAATAAAGTAATTCTTCGAGACAAAAGAAAAGCAATGAGAAACTGTATTGTTTTTAGGCTGTAATGCTATTTCTATAATTTTATGTGGTTAACCTACATGCTAATAAAAGAGCCTTAGCTTTTTTTTTCCTTTGAAGCAGATCTGCCTGTTCTTCACTTTGTTTTATAGAAAAAGAACTCCAGAAGCATTGTCTTAATAACAATGCTTGGATTAAAGAGATTTTTAAAAATAAAACAAAATCCTCCAAACCTTTGCCTGTAGATGTGATTGAACATTCCCAAAGTTGGTAGAATTAACAATGCTAAAAATGTACAGTAATGCCAGATGCTGCAGCCAGTTGTTGTTGACTATTTAAAAAAAAAATGTAAATTTGAACACATCCTGACAGTTCAATGCTCACTTACAACTCTTATGTTTCTTCCAGGTATAATTTCCCAGCTGGAACTCTGTAAGACATCTGTCCTTATATTTTATATTCCAAAAATCCATAAAGGGCAAGCTTTTTATCAGATGGGTGAGAGCTTTTTGTTGACAATATAATTTCTCAGATAATCAATTATCTATCCAATTAGATAGCTTTTTTAATAAATCCATCTTTTCAGAAAGGGGAATGACAACTCCTCAGCCTCCCACCAATATCCTACAAATATCCTAATCAGCTTCCTACAGTCATACACGCTCTGCGAAGCAAAAGCCTGATTGGGTCTCCTTGTAATTGTGAGCCTAACTTCATCTAATAGCTCTTGCTAAGTAATAAGCTTACCAGATATCATACAAAAATTATGGCACCAAGTTTAATACATACTTTGTACTGCTCCTGAATGAATATGAATGCCTATTTAACTTTACTTAGCACTTGATCCTGATTCCATTCAGCTCACTGAAGGAAAACAGTCCTTGATATTAATGCAGCAGAATCAAGTCGGTAGGCACGTAACCCACTCAATTTCCGCAGAATACTCAGTTAAGAGTATTTAACTCTAGTTAAGTAGATGCCTATGCACTCCTAAAACTGGGTTTAAATATTTGAAATTCAAGAGCCAAATATTACATGGTGAAGGATCACTTCCTTCTGATCCAGCTGTCATACAACTGTTGACGGGCTTGAGTCAAGGAAATCAGATAATTCTACTTCCTGAGGTGTCTAGGACCTTCCTCTGCAATCACCGTGCTGAAGACAGTAGACAGACTGTACAGTGCTAAGGAAATACAAGGCAGGATGAATAAAGCACTTCATGAGCGAGATAGCAACCTCTAGATCATCTCCAGCCATTCCTTCCAACCTAAAACGCTCTATGGTTCCCTAATGGACACCAGGACACCAACTGTGTTTTTAAAACATAAATAAAAAGAAATAGATAGCTCCTAGTACGAGCCCACAAAAGAGAGCTAGCTGTTCAAGAGAACCCTACAAAGCTAGAATACAACTGTGGATTTTGAAATCTGATTTATTTATGCCATCCCCATAAAACATAATACTCTGTGAAGTCCCATGTGCATAAAATTTTTACACTTCCAACTGAGATGCAAACAATCAGGAATGGACTTAATTCAGCTCACAGTAAAACTGTTGCATACTTAAGAGAAACTCACAAGTTAAAAGGCTTTTGATGATCATTTTAGCTTTAAAATTCACCAGAAAAGTAGCTTTTCCTCTATACGGCTCCCTTAAAAATCTTCCAGACATTTTTACTAAATAAAAATCTTGCTAAACATCACAGTCAGATGTTAAGATACTTGTAGATCATCAGTAATTTCACTTTCAACGGTCAAACAGCAAAGTCAACCATTGCTACTTTGTTCCACTTGCTCAAAACAGATGAAAAAAAATATTGCAGTGGTAAGCACAAAAAAGAAGCATTTGAATTTTAACTGGAACTAGTAAGGTCAAAATGATCTGTGCTTACGCAGCCAAGTCTAGTAACATGGGGTATGAAATGACATTGGGTGAGAATTCCAAGAGTTAATGAATACCAAGGGGGACACAAATAAATTTATGTTGATATTTTGATGGAGAATTTGAAAGAGATTAGGTTTGTGGCATGCTCCTGAGGGAACCATGACTAAGATAAGAAGTATGAGCTATGAGACTTCATTTCTGAGAATTACTTAGAAAATAAATAAATAAGCAGCCATGGAAGTTTTGATGACTGGTGTATGGAGACTTATACCTGGCTTGCAACCCTTGGGGAGGAGTTAAAAAAGAGAGTCCAAGAAATAATGGATTTCCAAGCAAAAATAAGATATACTGAAAACAAGTGAATCGAAAATCCAAAGGGGGGTGGTGGAAATGAAAACAAGATGATTCCAGTGAACTACAGAAGACCAGCAAATTGTAAATAACACACTTAAACCACCATGGAGATAGATTCATTGAAGTCCATGGTATCTCAATGTCATTGTTCTATTTTTAGGTGTCTGGTATTTAACACAACATACGACCTGTACTAATTGACATTCAACTACTGTATTCAATTTGTAAACATGATCTAAAGGAAAAGACAAGATGAATGCTTTACAGACATTAAGACGACGGCATCGGCAAGGACAGCGATGAAAATTGGAAGGGTTTAGTTTACATCCTCTGAGATAGCATACTGTACACATCAGTCCCTCACTGTCTGTTTCACTAATTTGCATGAGCAC